>CM061545.1:217735223-222815223 GCA_030864215.1 Capsicum pubescens
AAAAAGAAGAATTCCAGAAGCTTTAGTTTCTTCTCACTAAACTCTCTGTTTCCCTAAAATATTTTCTTTCTATTACTGATACTATACATATTATTATGCGATGAATAAGCTGAAATCATCAAGGTCGAAGCTGAAATCAAGGTCGAAGTTGAACTTTGGTAGACCAAATTTTGAAGATTATATTCCTACTATAATTTCCTGTTTTTCCCCTTTTCCTTCGTTTTTTATACTTAACACGTTTGAAGATTTGAATTTCATTAACCATTTTTGCTTTACATTTTCTATGTGTTGAATTTCTTAAAATCACTTTTGCTTTATGATTTTTTGTTACTCCTTTTGCTTTGCATGTTCCATGATTTATTTTTTTAAATCCATTTTGGTTTAATTTCTTGTTTCAGGTGTAATTTGCCTGATATTTACATATGATATATGTTAGGTATGCTTAATCTTGTCAATTTTAATGTCTTGATGTTTGCATATCAGCTGAGATACTTGAATTTGAGGTATGGAATAGAAATAGAAGTAGCTAGAAGGTTGTTAGAGGAAAAATTGTCTAGATACAATTTAGATGTGCTCAAAAGGGGCTTATGGTGAAATTCTACATTGGGGTATTTTCACTCAAGGGATAGACAAGTCATGGAGAGAAATCCATTGTGATGTAAGATTCTTCCCTGTGAAGAATTGTGTTCATATCGATGGGGTCATTTACTCTCTGTAAACCTTTATGAAGACAATAACATAGCTGCATTCAATGTTGGAGAAGAGAATTTTAGATTGATCTCATTTCCTCCTGGTGTAGAATCGAGTCCGAGTGTATATTTTTCACCTACTACGATATGGTGCATAACTCTTTATATAATGTCTATAAACATTTGATTCAGTCAAATCGACATAGATGTTGATTTTATGTCTAATGGCACCTCTCTTAATTTTACTCCTAGGGAATTTGCTATCGTTACTGGATTGAATTGTGTCTCTTATAGGTACGACTTTATTTTTGACAAGGATGTACCAAACAGGATTGTTGAGAAGTATTTCAATGATGCAAAATTTATACAAAAAAGGTAACTATTTCTCTTTTTTTGGTAATGTATCCTATTTTTCTTTCATAGTAAGGTAAAGTAGCATAATATTGCAAACGCCAGTCCGGTGCATTTTAAAGATCTTGGTATGCGTGAATTTTGGGAAGGGTAGGACGACAAGGGTCTATTTTTAGGTTACCAATATTTTATGATAAACTGGTGAACACTTCAATCCAGATTAGTACATGATAAGAAAATTTAGTTATTCACAATAAACTAGCTTTGTTGGCCTTTCCGTTTCTTCTATGTTGCTCCGACTCTCCAAAAGTGTTGTCGCACTCGTGTCGGATCCTTCAAAAATGCACTACTTTTGGGGGATCCGCGCACCCAGTGGCATTTTTGAAAGCTTGTGCAACATAGAATTTCTGTCGAGTATCTAGTTTAACTTCATCTACTTCTAAATGACAGGCAGTAGTCGCCACAGCTACCGCCCTTGTCTTGGAAAGGTATTTTACTTCTTTTCTATTTTCCCACTAAAGGAAGTCATATGTGAATTACAACTTCGGAGAAAACATTGTAGAGTTACAATTAATTCTATTTTCTTAAATAGTTGTTTTTCTCTAACTATAAGTGACGTGCTATCAGTGTCATAATTGCAGGGGTTTCTCTGATTCGATTTTTGGTTTAGCAGTGGTTTACGCCAGCCTTGTGATGTATGATGCACAGGTATGTGTTTGAAACCTAGTGCATCCCTCTTCTTTTTCCCAGCTTCACTTCGAAAAACATTTGCTTTCAAAGTTTGGAGATTGTTTGACCCACACATTGCAGTATGAGAAAATGCTAGAATTCTTCTTGTGCTAAGATTCAGAGGCAAATTCAAAATATTAAGTTTATATGTTATGAATTTCTATATTGCTCGGATCCTCTAAAAATGCAGCGGCACCCGTGTCGGATCCTCTAAAATATACTACTTTTGGAGGATCCGACACGCATCCAGTGGCATTCTTGAAGAGTCTAAGCAACAGACCGAAATTCTAGGACAAGACTGTTTTCTTTGTTTCGAACAGATAACTTATACTTTTCAAATATGAATTTTTAACACAAATACATAATTTAAGCTATAGCCGAACCTATTAAAAAATCTTCTATCATTTGTATGCAGCTCAGGATACTATTTGTACTTTGTCTGAACTCTAAGTTGCTTGAATTTATCTTAAGAGAGTATGATCGTGTGTGCATATATATTGTTTTCCTTCCAAAAGTTTTAGTAGTCCAGGGGGTGACTGACGATAGGGGTCTTAAGAAAGACGAATACATAGGGACATGATTGTAATTGAATTCCTGATTATGTATGACTGATGTTCATTTTAGTGATTCTTGATTAAGAAAGACGAATACATAGGGACAAGATTATGTAATTGAATTCGTGCTATGGTATAGTTGTTATTGATTAAAACTCAAATATAAGATGGTGGTTTAAATTATGTCGTTCTTGGCCGATTTTCTTTTTTCTAATTTTTTCCTTAATTTTATGTACGTTAGGAAGAATTACTTTTATTCTGAAAAAATATTTTGATATTTCAAATAATTATAACTGTGTAACATATTAAGTGACGTTTGTGTTGATAAGAAGAAATTTTTTTCATGTATTTAAAATATATATATAAGTTATAGAATATTAAAAATATATATATATTTATAGAACATTTGGTCGGTGTATACGGAATAAGATGTTGATGTTGATTCTCCTGTCTTGTATTCTTTGAAATTCATCTTCTTTAATCGAAGTTTTTTTCATGTAAGAACTGTCCAATGTAGACGTGTATGAAGCGTTAATTAAGAATAAATGTATACAAAATTAAAGATATATTAATATATTAGTTGTGCGTTTGTTATTTTAGTAAGTACAATTTTTTTTTTAAATATAACTTTAAATTTTCAATATAAACAGTGTAGTTGATTAAAGATGAATTAAGTCATTATACTTATTTTCTTAAATGTAAAAGTTTGATCTGTTTTTACCGAGAAGGTCTACAGTTCAAGTTCGTATAGCCCTATATAATAAAAATGAATATTTTTTTTTGTATAATTTTCATTTCGTCATTATCATTTCTTGCTTGTAACTAAGTGAAATTCAATTATTCCTATAAGTTTATTCAAGCATAAATCGTAACAATTAGTTTTAAAAAATTATATATATTTAAAACACTTCATATAAGTTGATAAGTAGAGAATAAAATTTAGGGGAGAGGATAGAAACGACATTTTAAATTAAACTATTTCCATGAAAATGGCCATGAAATTTAAATTTCACTTTATAGCCATTTCAATTTACTGGTTTGTTCTATACCATTTTTACACACATTCTATACAGTTTCTATACAAATCTTATACATATAAATATTCTATATGAAAATTATACAGTTTTGATACACAATTTATATAATAACTATACATTTTTTTACACGTTTTATACAACAATTATATAATTTTCATACACTTTCTATATATTTTTTATATATATTTTATGAATATACATATTTGATAGAACTATACAATTTGTATGTATATATATATATATATATATATATCTTATATAGATACATATTTTATTTAACAATTATATTATTTTTATATAATTTATTTATTATTTCTAAACAATTAAAAATGTAGACTATTTGATTAGTTAAAAAATTTATAGCAAAAAAAAATTGAAATATTTTTAAAAGGGCTGAATTGCCCAAGTTGAATACTATATCAGTATTGTATATAGATTGTATATGAAATACGTAGGCCAAAATTACCCAAATTAGAAAATGACTATAAAATGGTAATAGTATATCCAACTGACCACTTTTTGAAAAGTTTTTAAAATTGGACTATTTGTTTTAAAAAGAGCTATAGAATATCCTTTTTCCTAAAATTTATATTAAATTCAAATATATAAACATGTATTTTGAAAAGCAAAATAATAAGTAAAGTATGGCCTAAACCTGTCGGCCCAATAACTTAAGCAGATAAAAAAAACACAAATAGAAAAGTAAACAAATGAAATTCTTATTTTGTCTGAAGTACTCCAGAAGCTCCTTTTGTTACTCTTCTTTTTCTTCCATACAAAGCCAAGAATTTCCACTACACTTTATCCATACAAAAAAAAAATTCCGTGCAAATTCTGCATAGCTTTACCCTTCCACAATTTTCGTTCTTTCATATTAAATTTTAAAAACTTTCTTGAACCAATACTTATAAAAAGGTTTTTAATATTTATCCTTTTTTTCTAAGCTTAAAATCATGAAGGTCCATCCTCATTTCTGGGCACCAACACGAGTTGAGAGTGAAAAGGGTACAGTCATAATCCTTCTCATTTTCCTCCAATGCTCACCATAAATAGTAAAAACCATATCTTGACCTTTTCCAGTAAAGATATCAAAAACAACATTTCTTGTTCTTGATCCAAATTCAACTCTTTGTGTGTGTAAAACTTTTTTAGCTAATTTAGGGTCTGACAGAACAACCAAGTTTATTTTATTTTCAAACCGTCATTTTGCTATATTGGAGCTCTTGTCCTGACCGATGAAAGAAATAAGTCATTTTGGGTTTAGGATCTTCAATTTCTCAGTGAGATTTAACATTTATTCACTGTGAGCTTTCTTTTTCTTCAACCTCGATTTGTTCCGATTAACTGCGATTAGGGTTAAAAAGGTGTTGATTTCTTTTTGTGTAGTTGTTTATATATGTTTTGTGAGCTTTTATTGGTGTGTTGTGTGTACATAACCATATTTGTGTGGAGATTTTGGATTTGTTTTTAGTACTTCATGAATGTGTTGATGTTTGCATGTCATTTTAGAAATTATTTTTGAAATATCTCGACATTTATTTATGCATGTACTGCTTTGTTTGGTGTTACCAGCAAGCAGGTAATTAACTTGTGTTTAGATGAATAGATTTATTTTTCTATGTTTGTGTAGTATATTGTATAACATGATTCTGTGGTTGTTTATTTATTTTTTTCTATTGAGGTGTTATTCCATTTTTGTTTATTGGTTTTGTGTTTTCCTTATTTGTCTTGAGTCAGAGTATGTCGAAAATAATCTTTCTACTTCATTTGAGGTAGTGGTATGGATTGTGTGCACTTTATTGGGTATGTTGTTGTTGTAATTTGTATAGTATTTGTGTTTGTCCAAGCCAAAATTTGCTCACATAAAAATTGGGAGGGGGGGGGAGTTGCTAGATTGACAAAGTTTTGATTTGTGCATGGAGTCAAATGGGTGATGTTATTCCCAATCAGCCTGAAGAGCATGGTTACATTCTTCGAGACAATTAGGTCGGCATCACCAATTCTAGGAGTTGTACTAATTCTTCGAAATGCATTCAATCTCAAGTATTCGTGTGCTTATATTAAATAGTATGGCATGCCTCGGTATGATATTCCAATGTTTACTGCCAATTGTTACGATTTTCCTAAGCATTCACTTGCCTTTTATTTTCTGAGTCTTTCCATTGCCTGTTTATTTTTCCTGCATTGTCTAAGGACATTAACTTTATTTTTGCTAATAGAGTTAATTAGCAATAGAAGAACATTTTCTTTTTATGTTGTAAATGTATCTCCGAGTTATAGCTGATTTAGGTGGTTTTGACTTATGTAGTATTAGAGAATGTATATGGACACTTCTGTATAATGTACATAGCATAGCCTATCTTTAGGGATGGGTAGAGTTTCTCTTTTAATTATTCTGTAATAAGCATAGTAGTAAACGTATAAGTGCCTCTCACATTATGGAATAGATGACAAGGAACTTATTCACATTCTTGGTTGCTTACATATATCATTGTACTTATTTGAAGTCGTATTCTTCTGATATTACTGTAATTGCTCTTTTTTTACTCTTTCTTGAGTTATGTTATGCCTTATGTAACATCGTTTTAGTCTTTCATACAATACAGGTTTGAGTTTTGAAATGGAAGCTTTAATAGGTTTGGATGGAACCTTGCTGCTAGAAGAGATTGTCCAAGCAAAAGAGGTTCCAGTCTTTGATCCAATTTATTAGTTCATAGAACAATGAAGTTCTCTAAAGACTGCATAAACTTGTTCAGTAGAAAAACAAACGGACATTAGGTTGTTTAACCAAGCCAGTTCCATTACCGAGCTCTTCTTTAATTCAAAATGAACTCATATTATAATGGTTAATGACTATTAATTACCAAGTTGGTACATGTCTACAAACATCAGTATGGTGGTAAAAGAATAGTTACATTTGAGATTCTTCATTTTGTTTGAGAACTTATTTTCTTTTGTATATCGCTCAATCACTTTAATTTTTATACCATATTCCTTCAGTCGACAATAGTGTAGTGAGCACATTTTTTAAGTGCCCTATTTGTATTTCATATCCTAAGATTTTTATCTGTGCATATTCAACGTCGTTGTTTGATAAACTATCTTGGGCAGGTGGGACTCGGGAACAAATGTGGGTGAATTTGATGGTCATTCGAGGAGAGTTTTGAGTTGTTCATTTAAGCCCACAAGACCATTTTGCTTAGCCACATACGGAGAAGACTTTCTATTGAACTTTTATGAAGGACCCCCATTTAAATTCAAGTTGTATCACAGGTTCCTTATCATTTCTGTTATGTCGAATTACAACAAGTGTCCCCTATTCTCTTTTTAGTATAAATATCAACATATTATTATTCTCTTTCTCCAATTTTTAGAAAGTTGTCTATTGATGACATGATCTCCTTATATAGGAAGATACAGAAAAGGGCAATATTCTTGGACTATGATGGCACTGTGTTTGTAGTACCTTAGTCATCATTGATTAAAGCTCCAAGTGCTAAAGTTATTACGTTGTTGATTTCTTTAAGCAATGATCCTAAAAACACAGGGTATATTGTTAGTGGAAGAGGAAAAAGTTCATTAAGTGAATGGCTTATACCATGTGAAAGGCTCGGAATAGCTGTTGAACATGGGTATTTCATAAGGTATGGATATTTTATGTAAACATGATGTAGTCCATTCTGTATCATGATATTTTGATGCTATTTCTTTCTTCCTGCAAACCTTCTCCGAATAACTTCTCTTTCATGTCGAGGGTCGATCGAAACCACCTTTTTTCCCTACAAAGGTAGGAGTAAGGTGTGTGTACGTCTTACCCTTCCCGTACCAAACCCCACATTTGGAATTGGAATGGGTATTTTTTTTGTGTGTTGCAGTTTCTTTATAATATGAAATGTTAAAACCTTATGTGGCTCTTCAGAGATAGATATAGTATCCACATGTTAGTGCACCTGTGATAGTCCATAGTGATGTGAACTTTTTGAGTGGATTCTTGCTTATTATAAAGTAGCAGTTACTTTGACATTCTTATCTCAATTTATGTGCGTCTCTTGGAGATAAGTCTTAAAAAGATTTGTAATTTTCAAACCAAGATAATGGCTTTCTTTTTGGAACATATTCTTGATCCAAGCTTAATGAAATCTCTAATATAAAGTTAAGATGATATCTGTTCATTCCATTTTATATGCTCGCTGACATCAAAAGCTATTTGTTGTTCGAAAAAAGTTTGAAGTTGCAGTTCTCTTAACTATTGAGATGTTTTGGTAGGCTTGCAGCTGCTTTGCATGATTTCAACATCGATTGATGGGTTGATCATATACTAAAGCAAACAAATACGGTAAAATATCGAGCCTATGATTGATTTCTTCGTCTTATGGTATATTTGCTATTGATTAAAACTAAAATATAAGATGGTGGTTTAAATTATGTCGTTCTTGGCTGATTTTCTTTTTTTCCTAATTTTTTCCTTTTCTAGGTAGAGATCATAATTGATATTCTCTGATTGAGGTATTTTATCTACAGAGAAAAACTAACAACGATGACAATAGCATACTCAATGTAATCCTACAAAATGGATCTGGGACAGTAGAGTGTAATTCCTACCTTGGAGGTAGAGAAGGTGTTTCCGTTAGCAGATATGTCGATCTATCTCGAGTAAGAAAAAGCTAATACACAAATCTAACCTAGTTTGTCTAGTTCTTTTTTTCTTTGTTGTGATAATTATCATTTACCCACCCCTTATGTAAAGTAATGTGATTTATTTGCTTTCCATTTCTTTAGCATCCAATGATACACAGAAGTCCCATAGGTCAAGACATCGTGCCCATAAATCATTTGGGTCATCTCACAAGGCCATGAGTCGTTCCCTTTTGTGTAACCCACAGTTGAAAGGATCTATTTCTACTCACCGTGGGTCCATGGTATGAAGCTGTCTAATTTATAGACATTACTTTAACTTGTCCATTAAATTTCAATCATAATCTAAAGAAAATTTTACTTCATCTAACAGAAGGTTGACCTAAGCAAACTCAAGATGGCTGCACTGTAGAGATATTGGCGACACTTTAACCTTGTAAGTTGATTACAGTAACCATTAGTTTGTTGATCATCGTTGTTATTATTAAGTGAGAGTAACTTCATTTCCAACTTCTTTTCTAGTCATTTGAACTGAGGGAAGCCATACCTAACCCCTTGAAGGAGCAACTAATTGATGTTGTCCAAAGGCACTTCACATCCCAGGTATATTCTTAATTATTTGCATGTTGCTACTGATGTGTGTTCTTTATTTGATCTATTTTAATGTGATGTTCATCGAGCTTGATAATTTCCTGGCACTTCCATAAAACACGAGTTTTAGGTATCCTTCCGTACTTATGTTCATAGTTTTCTTTTCATATTTCACCATATTCTTAGTATAAGAAATTTGTTGCTTGTATTGTGTCAACTTCTATTAAGTATGCCATCTAAAGTGATTAGTCAATTTTGGCATAATGTTCTTCCACATTATCGTTCTTGATACATGTAAACACTTTGTTGATCCTGTGCTTATGTCATATTATGCTCCTGGTTTTCCAAATTATACACTCTACTGACTGCTGCATTTGTCATTTTTTTTTGGGTGAAGTAATTGGACGTGTTGCAGGTAATACTGGGATTCGTCCAAGCAGCCAAGAGACTCAAGAAGAAATAGAAAATTAACAAAGAATGGGTAGGTATTACACACTTGAAAATTCTACTTTAAATACATTTCCTTTTATGTTTTTACGTAGTGTATATGTCTTCTTATGTTTATTTTCCTTGTATAATTAAGTTGCAATCATTGTTGCTTTTCATAAAAAAAATAAAGAAATATTAGTAAACTTGAAAATAGAGATATAGGGGCCAGATATCCACTATTGATGGTTTTCTTTACTGCTTTGGATTACACTGTCAAAAGCTCTCAATGAGCATAACTGCTTGATTAATAGTGGATTATTTTTCCCTTTCCCCGACCTTTTGTTGGTTTGTTTTGAATTTTTTCTTTATATTTGATCAAATTTCAAGCATCATTTGGGTCCACAACACTAAGGAAGGCTATATAAAGAAGTCTTAAGGCACGAAGGGCTCTTCCTCATACCCTTATTTGCGTCTTTAAACTTGATACAATATAAAAGAAAATTTTCTCTTTGGATCATTTATTGTTGAGAATGCCTTAAGTAACCAAAAACGACAACACTTGATTTGATAATATAGACGGTTCTTGATAAGTAGAACAGTAGAACATTATCCATAAATAAGTGGAGTGATTGATGAATTAAGTACCTCTTCATCGACGAATGTGAAAGTTTTTCGAGTACCGCTCGTTGATCGAGTAAATTCTTTTGTTGCTTGACATCCTATAACCAAGATCTTTATTATGGAGGTGCGATCATTAAACTTCACCGTGTTAACAGGCACCACTTCAGTAATTGAATCAGTTAATTCGGTAACTATTGTCATTGAGTCCGTTGATTCAGTCATTGAGTCTGCTGATTCGATATATGAGTCCATTGCACTAATATCCTTAAAAATTAAAGTTATGATAACAGTAACAAATGATTATATAATTAAATGTATTATATGAGATGAGATAATTTTACCTAAATATGTGAATCTTGTTGGTAGATTAACAAAATAGTAGGAGAAGAAACAAGAGATACTAAATAGATGCAAACAGGAACAGAAAAAGTAAATGAACTAAGAATGTAAGCAATGGTAAGTGAATAGTAAACCACAAACAAACAAACGAAAACAAAATAGCTTTTAAGCTGGCATAGCAATTAATATTGTGTTTAACGTAAGTGAAAAGGTGAATTGTTGAAAGAAATTATAGCAGAAAAAACCTGAGAAGAAAATGATGGTGATGCAGGAAACAGTTTGATCTTGATGAAGAAAACAACACGAGAGCAGGAGCGAGAAAGGAGGAGACGAAGAAAATAGCAAACTACAATCGTATTTATAGAAGGGCTTGTCCTAATTTAATTTGGATTGTATAAAAAAATTTTGGGGTTAAATATAGGATTGTCCAAATTAAATTAGAGAAGGATTTTGCCAGGACTTTGCAAAATAACTACGTTAATAGGATTGTCCTAATTTAATTAGAAGAGGATTTTTCCATGTATAGGACTTTGAAAAATAACTATGTGAATTTGCCATTTTAAATTCTTACGATTTTGCCATGTATAGGACTTTACAAAAGAAGTATGTAAATTTTCCATTTCAACAATGGAAAATATTCTTACGGCATGTGTAATGGAAAAAATTCTTATGATTTTGCCATGTATAGGACTTTGCAAAAAAAGTACGTGAATTTTCTATTTTGGGGTCCAACATTGGACGTTATTTTTAAATAAACTATTTTTGGGTCCAACATTGGACGTTATTTTAAAAAAAAAATTAATATCGGACTTTGCAAATAAATATAAAAATTTAATATAGGACTTTGCAAAAAGACGATTTTATTTAAAGGGGAGACTTTTAATGAAGGGTAAAAATGGCAAACGCCAATTATAAGGGTCTTCACACTTTTAATATAATAGAGACTAGTTTAGCCGCACGTGCCTCGCACGTGTAACTTTTGATTATTAAAATTAAACAATTTTGTCTATTGAAATTTTTTTTTAATGAAGTGCAAAAAATTTGAATCACTTCCCAAATACAACAACACCAAATTTAAGTGGTGAAAGAAAGAAAGAAAAAACAAACCACATCTCAAGTTAAGTTAACAATAATATGAAAATCAAATTGAAATATCTAACCAAAAATAAAGTAAATTTGTAATTATGAATCAAAAAATTAAATGTACGGTAAATATGAAGAATGTACTAACCGAAAATTTGAAATAGAAGCACAATACAACTGGAATTTTTATTTTTATTTCCTTAAATATTAAAAAAATAAATCTTTAATGACAAAATTTTATTCGGGAGTTTTTTTTTTTAAAGAAATTGTTATCTTTTCTAAATGGAATTTGAATTTTTTCTAAAGGAACGTTTGTTACCTTTTCTAGTTGAACTTTGTTATCCACTTTACATATTTAGTGGTAGTGAATTCCAGCTTTTTGAAGAAGAAGAAGCATCTGGTTACTTTTCGTAGTAGGCTAGCCAAGACTCAAATTGACTTTTTGCTGCTTAGGAAGGGGGATAGAGCAATGTGTAAGGATTGTAAGGTTATCCTGAGTGAGAATCTTGCAACCCAGCATAGACTTCTAGTGATGGACTTGGGTATCAAGAAGGGAAAGAAGAGACGGGGTAAGGAGGGCCGTCCTAGAGTTAGGTAGGGTGGACTGACTCCTACTAGTGCCCTAGAGATAGGGGCAAAGTTGGAAGGGATGGGAGTTTGGGAGGATAGCGGGGACGTGGATAGTATGTGGGATAGGGTTGCGAGATGCATCAAAGAATCTGTTAAAGAAGTATTGGGTATCTCGAGGGGATGGTCGGTCCGGTATCGAGGGGATTGATGGTAGAATGAAGATGTTAAGAAGAAGGTGAAAACAAAGAAGGCGGATTATGTTAAGTTGGTGGAGAGTAGGGATGAAGAGGAAAAACAGGTTAGTATGGAGGAGTATAAGTTAGCTAAGAAGGAGGCTAAGTTAGCAGTTACAGCTGCTAAGACAGCAGCTTTTGAGAGTTTGTATACGGCGTTAGAGGAGAAAGGCGGGGAAAAGAGATTGTTTAGGCTTGCCAAGGCTAGGGAGCAGAAGGGTTGGGATCTGGACCAAGTAAAGTGCATTAAGGGGGAAGATGGCAGAGTATTGGTGGAGGACGCCCTCATTAAGGAAAGATGGCAGTCGTATTTTCATAAGCACTTGAATGATGAGGGGACAGAGGTGTTGTGCTAGGGGAGTTAGAGCATATCGGGGAGTGTCGCGATTTTGGCTATTGTCGGTGTTTTAAAGTAGAGAAGGTCAGCGAGGCTATTCGCAAGATGCGAAGGGGCAAGGCGACGGGGCCCGATGAGATTTGGGTGGATTTTTAGAAGTTTTCTAGCGTGGCTGGGTTACGGTGGCTGACCAACCTGTTTAACAACATTTTCAAGTCTGCGAAGATGCCTGAGGCGTGGAGATGGAGCACGATAATTCCTCTATATAAGAACAAGGGTGACATTCAGAGTTGCAACAACTACCGGGGTATTAAGTCGTTGAGTCAAACGATGAAGATTTGGGAGAGGGTGGTGGAGCGGAGGTTGAGAAATATTGTGTCTATTTTGGAGAATCAATTTGGATTTATGCCTGGTCGCTCGACGACTGAGGCAATTCACCTTGTGCGGAGACTGGTAGAGCAGTATAGAGAGAGGAAGAGACATCTTCACATGGTGTTTATTGACTTGGAAAAGGCGTATGACAAGGTCCCTGGGGAGGTTCTTTGGAGATGCTTGGAGGCGAGGGGGGTTTCTGTGGCGTACATTAGAGCGATTAAGGATATGTATGAGGAGGTGATAACGCTCAATCTACAGCTCTCGTAGGAGTGTAAAGCGGTCGTTTGTCAAATATAGAACCCAACTGGGTTGGGTATCGATCCCACAGGGAATAGCTTGGTCAGCAAGTAAGCGAAGATTACTAGACTTTTAGTGAAAGTCTCGAAAAAGGGAGGAGTCTTGTTGGGCAAGTAATGTAACCAAATAGTAGAGAAAAAATGGAAATAGCAAAGTAAAAAGAAAGAATGTTTAGTAAGATGTAAACGATGAGAATTGAGAAGTTGGGGTTATGTCCACCTTATGAGTTGTACGTCTCTATTGGCTATGAGTTATGCGGAGTTCAGACATGCATGTGCTTATAGAGAATTGTATTCGATGGTAAATCCAAGCGTCTTTCGACCTGAACAAGGACTATTTCACTTTAACTCTTTCGAGCTTAAAGCGTATCTAACGGTACAAATTCTCCAAGAGGTTAATCCAGTTACGGCACTAACTTTTTAATAGGGGATGGGACCCTATTACCTTGACATTATCTCTTTTCCAAACATATAACCTTTCTTTCGAACAAGTTAATGCTATACTGGCGTATTCTATGCGTTTGCAACCACAAAGAATTTAGATTAAGATGAAGAGAATAATGATATAAGCAATATACGTGTCACGAATTCACAAACTCATAGCAATAGATAGTATCTCATATGGCTTCCATAACCCCAACAGAGAAGTTTAGTTACCCATGAGTGCGAAGGAAATCACAATAGACATTGTTATTATACCACAATAAATATTTCGTGTAGCAAAGTGTGGTAGGCGTTAGGCGTGAATTCCTTGCAAAGTAACGTTTCTCTTGTTGCGGAAATTAAGAATTGATTAGATGAATAGAAGAAGAATAAAAAGTAGAATTAATAGAAAAGGTCTTGCGGAAGTAGAATAAGAATTGAAAAGTAGAATTAGAATTGTAATTCGAAGTATTAAAATCTCTAGCAAAATAGGGTATTTATAATACCCATATCCTATTCCTACTAAGCTAATGAATTACTTAACCCATCCTACTAGGATAAGGTATCATTATCCTAATCCTAATAAGTTACTGCTAGTCCCCAAAGTCTTCAGAATTGCTGTTTTTGCCCGGGACAGATTTTCCATGCGCCACTTTTGGTCCTTGGCGTCCAAGATTTGGTTTCCTCTTTTCGTGAAGCTTTCTTTGGCGTCAAGTAATCCATAAAATGCTGAATTCTGCATCATTTATACCTGAAAAATTGCTAATCATGTTCGTTAGCTCACTTACAGGAAAAAGGACTAAAAGTGCATGAATTATATAATTTGTCCTCAAAACATGGCTAAAATATGGGTAAAATATAGCACTATAGGCGTGTAAATTCGCCTATCATCAACACCCCACACTTGAAGCTTTGTTCGTCCTCGAATAAAATATCATGTCCCTCTTAACATTTACTTAGGGTTTCACAGCAACAACACAAAATATTCGTCAAGACAAGCATAACAATTATCAACAAAGAGTAGTTTTCTGATCATTAGTAGAAACAATTCAGCCTCCAACATAGACTCGTGATGGTGGTTAATTCGTGTTCACAAGTTGAGGTACAAAGAATCATATACGACTACCCAAAACTCATCAACCATGTGTGTCTCACAGTATATTACCCATAATCTCTCACAAGTATAGTATATTTATCGAAACATGGGTATAAAATTATCATTGCTCTCACTCTCACAAAGAATTCATATGCTGCAACTGATTTCCATAGGCTTGCCCTTAGTGTAGTGCTCCACTAAATATCAGAATGCTAAGCTTAGGATCAAATAGGTCTTTTGCTGGTTGTAATGTAGGCTAAGGGACGGGTAGGACTATTTTGGCCAGAAATTGTGACTATGTTCCTAAGCGCTTTAATACATCACATTATATCATTAATACTTTTCTTTCAAACAACCTCTCTACTTTCTTTTAATCTACCACCCTTTTTCTCCTCTTTTGTTTTTCAATTTTAAACATAACCAACTTTTTAGTTTTCCTTTCTTTTTTCTTTTCATTACATACCTCTTATGATAGCACTTCTTTTTCATAATGAATTCAAGCACCCATACATTCTAAAGCATCATATTCACCCAATCTCCTCTTATTTTGTCACATGACTTTACACTTTAAAGCACTTAGGAATTCAGATCAAATTATGGTCTTGAAAAAAATGGATTAGGCTTTCATATGAGGTTATCAAAGAAAATAGGCTAAAGGCTCAAAAGGGGTTGACTAGGATAATGTCCATGGGTAGGTAAAAAGAAGGTAAACAAGTATCGGTTGCCAAAGAAATGCCTAAATCATCTCCTAAACTCACACTCTTTATTTCGCTTTACACACACACCAGGCAAGTTCTAGCATCAGTCACAAGCACAGAATATACTATCATCTCACACACACAAGGCACATGGTTAACTTTATTGGGAGCAGTATAGACTCTTGACCCAACAGATGAATGAATTAAACAACATAATTATCACACAGTGAGTCATACTTAGAGCCTAAGTGTCTCAATAGTAATGATTCTAGCACAAACTCTTGTCATAACACCATGCCGCCTATCAGAACAATTTCATGCATCAAAATAAAAAAATCTACGACTACTAACTAAATCAAACAACCAAACATAAATAACATAAATAAATGCAAATGCAGATAAAGAAGTATAGCATGCAAATACCAGCACCCCACACTTAGACGGGACACACTGCCCTCAGTGAAAAATAAATAAGAAGAACCTGATTAGTCGGACTCATCCTCTATGTCTGGGGTCATACCCCCTGCATCGGAATCGTCATCAGAGTCGTCGTCATCAGAGTTCTCTTCCACGTCGGAGTCTGGCATTCGTCGATCATCATCGGTTGGCATGTCGTCATCAAGAGGTTCCTCAAAATATACACCTTCTCCACACATCGCCCTCGCATGCTCATTCATTGGGTAGTCATAATCCAACTGTTGGAGCTCTGCAGCAGTTGGAACACAACCCCCACTCATCATGGTAAACTTCATCATGCCATATAAATGGCGGAAGAAGCTTTCATCACGAGCATGCCTTTCTGAAGTGGTAAGGTTGACTCCATGAGTGGTTTCAGCATCTTTAACCTTCGTGAGGTCAACCTTATTTGTGTTGTGTGGGAGTTTGTGATCAGCCGGTTCCTCTTCGATGTCTTCTTTCCTTAGTATTGCAGTCAACAGGTTGCCAAAACTGAAGTGGGACCTCTTGTGTAGCCTAGCTTTCCGCATTGTGGAACGAATAATTGCCCCGACGTTGATAGGGAAATTCGTCATCAATGCGTATACCAAGCACACTCTATCTCTTGTTATCTTGGTGTACTGAGTCCCTGGAATTAGGCAAGAGTTGACTATATGCAACCATATCCTTGTTTCCCTATTCAAAGGAGCATATGGGAAGGTGTTGTGTCGACCAGTGTCCTTGTGTCTACTCCAGCGTGCCATGGATCTTGTTCCACAGAGTGTGTGTCGAATAGCTCTATATGGAGGTCTCCTGTACAGCTCCTTGAATGGTGATGGATCGACTGAAGGCAAGCCAAGAAAGGAGTTGAAGAAATCCGCATTGAGTTGTAAAACTTGGCCCCGAATCTTGACCTCGCTTCCTGTGGTTTTCGGTGACAAGTTGGCATAGAATTCTCTTGTTAAATCGAGATTGCATTCTCCCATGTCTCGGAAGATGAAATCCAGATGTAATGCCATGATCTTGGCCAACATGCGCGGTTCTTTCTTTGCTAGGCTTTCCTTGTTTATCAAGTCCACATGAACATATTTTCTTTCTTTGTTGTTCCTATACCATTCCTTTGCTTCCTCCTCAAGAACCCATTTTATTCCGAACATGCGGCGTGGTAATTTCATCGAGGATGATTCTCCTTGCTCTTTTCGGCCTCGTTTCTTGCCTTTTTGTGAAGTAGTAGCCTTATCTTTGCCTTGTCTTGCTTTGGGTGCCATTGTACCTGAGACTAAAATAATGTTCATGTTAGCATCATCTCGATGGATACAATCTATAAATGAGCAGTAGGGGCACCACCCCACACTTAGTTTGTTGGTACAGACTAGTGAAGTGAAAGTGGTCAACTAGTCAGACTTCATCGACATACGTTTTAGGTGCTATATTCCAACAATAAAATCAGAGAAGTCATACTTCTTGTAATCTTGGCAATACTTTCATGTTTGATACATCATGACTACTACATAGGGATTGAATCAAGGTATAGTAATCTAAATAATCACAACCTCCTATGTCGGTAGGCAACTATAATTCTTATCCCGATGAACAAGTCATTCCAATATGTAAGTATTCAAGTGACAAGATTATGCAATTTTTGTGACCATATTAATTCCGCAAAAGTATGACAGTGCATCAAAATCAAATATAAGTTGGGAACAAGTTAAGATGATTCTTACGTATACGTTCACTCACTTGGTTGTATCACAACAATTCAATCACATTCAAATCACCAATACTACTTCAAGATTTAACAATTCATAATAGGAGTAGTAATGTATTACTTACGGAATGTAAATGAAGAATACTTCAAGATTTAACAATTCAAAGTAGTACTTACTTGATTGATGCCTTTGGATGATGTTTTTGTGAAGAAAAAGAGCAAATGGAAAATTTTTGAGAGGATTTGGAGACTATAGGCGGCGCCTAGGCTAGGTTTCCAATGTGTTTTTGGCTCAAGACTAAGTCTCATATTTATAGGAGAAGGTTGGGTCGGGTTTTGACCCATTTAAAATCAGATTTGGAGACAAGAAGTGACCATAGGCGGCGTCTTTTGCTTTGCCTATGCTTGGCATAGGCGGCGCCTTTTGCATAGCATTGTTGAGCATAGGCGGCGCCTATGCCATGGCATTCCTAGGCATAGGCGGCGTCTTTATCATGGCATATGAGATTCAGAGACAAAAGGCTTTAGCATAGGCAGCGCCTATGCTATGGCATACTTGGGCATGGGCGGCGCCTATGCTATGGCACACTAGATTCCGAGATCTTAGGCCATAGTATAGGCTTTGCCTTGTTCGTGGCCTAGTTTTACCTAGGCCTAGCCTTGTTTGATGCCTATATTTTCATGAGCAATGCTCAATCCATAACCTTTTGCTTCCTCATTCCTAACTTACCACCTTTAACATGCAACACGTCCAAATCGAGATTTGAAACCAATCTCCTCATTTTACACCTCTTGCACCTACATTTGCTCAAAAACAATAAAAACGATTAGAACGATGGGTTGCCTCCCATCCAGCGCCTTAGTTTTGGTTGTGGCACGACTCTTATTTTTGGATTTTTATTTATCAAAAGCAAAACACGTACTAGAACGAAAGGAAAAATGAAAAACGATAAACGATGGGTTGTCTCCCATCTAGCGCTTGATTTATTGTCGCGGCACGACATGGTTACCTCGAGTACTTAGACTTCACCGAGATAAGTGAGGGCCATATAATTTATCGAATCAAGAGGACCAATATAGGGTTTTATTCGTTGGCCATTCACTTTGAAGACAACACCATTATTGTCTTCCAACTCTACTACTCCAGACGAGTAGATTTGGTTAACTTTGTATGGACCAGACCACTTGGATTTTAACTTACCTGGGAATAACTTCAGTCTGGAATTGAAAAGAAGGACCATATCATCCTTTTGAAAGTTTCGTCGATCAATCCGCTGATCATGATACTTTTTCATCCGCTCCTTGTATAGGTCTGATCTTTCATAAGCATGGAGACGGAATTCGTCCATCTCGTTCAGTTGCTCCAATCTCAGATTTATTGCATCATCCCAATTCAAATTCAATCGCTTCAACGCCCACAATGCCTTATGCTCAAGCTCAATGGGTAAGTGACAAGCCTTCCCATAAACTAGTTGGTACGGGGACATGCCAATGGGTGTTTTGAATGCAGTCCTGTACGCCCATAGTGCATCATCCATCTTCCTAGACCAATCTTTCCTATTAGCATTCACTGTTTTAGCAAGGATTTTCTTGATCTCTCGGTTGGAAACCTCTACTTGGCCGCTAGTTTGTGGGTGATAAGGTGTGGCTACCTTATGTTGCTTGACACCATATTTTGCCAACACGGATTTGAATAGCTTGTTGCAAAAGTGGGATCCTCCATCGCTTATGATAGTACGTGGTACTCCAAAGCGAGAGAAGATATTTCTCTTCAAGAATGCAACAACACGCTTTCCCTCATTGTCGGCCAACGCTACTGCTTCAACCCATTTTGAGACGTAATCTACAGCAACTAGGATGTACTTCATTCCAAATGAATTTACTAATGGACCCATGAAATCAATACCCCATACGTCAAAGAGCTCTACTTCAAGGATTTTCGACATGGGCATCTCATGGTGTTTTGAAATAGCACCTTGTCGCTGACATTGGTCGCATCTTCTAACAAAGTCGTAGGCATCTCTAAGTATCGAAGGCCAATAATATCCATTTTGCAATACCTTTCTTGCTGTCCGATTACCTGCGTGATGTCCCCCAACTTGGGAAGTGTGTCATGCTTCCAATATATTAGGCACCTCTGCATGGGATATACATCGTCGGATAACACCATCCGCGCATCGTCGAAACAAATATGGCTCATCCCAAAAGTAGTGTTTTACATCATGCATAAACTTCCTCTTTTGATGGTAAGATAAGTTTGCAGGTATCACATTACTTACCGCAAAATTTGCAAAGTCGGCATACCATGGTAACTTTTCCATTATCGTTGCTAAGATCTCCTCATCAGGGAATGCATCATCAATCTCGATTTCAGGCTGCGCCATATGCTCGTTTTCGAGTCTAGATAGATGATCAGCCACTTGGTTCTCGCAACCTCTTCTATCTTTAACTTCAAAATCGAATTCTTGCAGCAGCAACACCCATCGAATTAGTCTTGGTTTCGCATCCTTCTTTGTCATTAGATATCTTAGAGCTGCATGGTCTGTATGAACGATCACTTTGGTCCCCAACAAATAATCACGAAACTTCTCAAACGCGTACACAACCGCTAGGAGCTCTTGTTCTGTGACAGTGTAGTTCTTTTGGGCTTCGTTCAGGACCTTGCTAGCATAGTAGATAGGATGGAATAATTTCTCCTTCCTCTGGCCAAGTACAGTGCCCACGGCTACCCCACTAGCATCACACATGACTTCGAACGGTAGAGACCAATCTGGTGCAACCATGATTGGGGCTTCAATTAGTTTTCCTTTGAGGCGTTCGAATTCCTTCAAACAATCTTCATTGAAGTCAAATTTTGCATCTTTCTCCAAGAGTTTGCACAATGGACTAGCAATTTTGGAGAAGTCTTTGATAAACCGCCGATAGAAACCTACGTGACCGAGGAAACTACGAATTCCCTTTACGGAAATTGGTGGTGGTAGCTTCTCAATAACCTCAATTTTCACTCGATCAACCTCAATCCCTCTCTCGGAGATTTTATGCCCCAGAACAATACCTTTTTTAACCATGAAGTGGCATTTTTCCCAATTAAGCACTAGGTTGAATTCTACACATCTTTGCAACGCCATACTTAGGTTTACCAAGCACGCTTCAAAAGACTCACCAACGACTAAAAAATCGTCCATGAATACCTCCAAAGTATCTTCAACCATATCAGAAAAAATGGACATCATACAACGTTGAAAGGTGGCTGGTGCGTTACATAGCCCGAATGGCATACGTTTGAAGGCAAACGTGCCATATGGACATGTGAACGTTGTCTTCTCTTAGTCTTCGGGGGCAATACAAATCTGATTATAGCCTGAATAACCGTCTAGAAAACAAAACCATCCTTTCCCCGCTAATCGATCTAGCATTTGGTCCATAAATGGCATTGGAAAGTGATCTTTGAGTGTCCAAGAATTCAGCTTTCTGTAGTCCATGCATACTCTCCATCCGGTGACGGGTCTGAGTGGAATAAGCTCATTCTTTTCATTTACGACCACCGTCATGCCTCTTTTCTTGGGAACACATTGTACCGGGCTTACCTATGTACTGTCGGAGATTGGATACACAACTCCTGTGTCTAACCACTTGATAATTTCTTTCTTCACCACTTCTTGCATAGGTGGATTGAGATGCCTTTGATGCTCAATGGTGGGTGTGCAATTTTCTTCAAGCTGAATCTTATGTGTACAAATCTCAGGTGGAATACCAATAATATCAGCAATGGTCCAACCAATGGCTCTTATATACTTCCGTAGAATAGTAATGAGAGCTGCAACTTGGTGCTCACCCAAATCTGCTGCCACAATGACTGGAAGTGTGTTTCTGATTCCTAAGAATGCATACTTTAAATGACTAGGCAGCTCCTTCAATTCTAACGTGGGTGGCTCTTCAATAGATGGCTTGGCTGGTGGTGTGGGTCGATTTTTGAGATCGAGGTCCAGCTTCTTGGGAGTATGGTGATATGTCCCTAATCCTGATAGAGCACAAATAGCTTCTTCGCAATTTTCAGCATCCTTACTCTCTTCATTCATGAGCACAACCACCACTGGGTCATCAATAATTTGCTCTTCTTCAAGTAGTTCTTTCTCATCATCAAAGTAAACATCAGCCATCGAGAATACGTTCAGCTCTTTGGGTTGCTTCATTGATTTGCACACATCAAAGCGAACTACTTCGTCATTTATTCAGAATGAAAGCTCATTAGCTCTCAAATCAATAAGCACGCTTCCTGTAGCAAGGAAAGGGCGCCCCAAGATTATGGGAACTTCTGAGTCTGCTTCACAATCCAAGATGACAAAGTCTGCCGGAAAGATGAATGAAGAAACCTTTACCAATACATCACATAGAATCCCAACAGGTTATTTTACCGACGTATCCGCCATTACGAGCCTCATATTGGTTGGGGTAGGATCACCTAACCCCAACTTTTTATAGATAAATAATGGCATCAAATTGATGCTGGCTCCTAAATCACATAATGCCTTGGCAAAATTAAAAGATCCAACAGTGCAAGGAATAGTGAAAGCTCCGGGGTCAGCCTTCTTCTGAACTAGTGATCGGGTAGCGATGGCGCTGCAGTGATGAACATTATCGTTCAACTCATAGCTTGCTGCCCGCTTTTTCGTCAAAAGATCTTTCATAAATTTCGCATACCCAGGCATTTGTTCAAGTGCCTCCACCAATGGAATATTAATGGTCAGCTGCTTTAACATAGTCATAAATTTGCTGAACTTTGTATCGTCCGCCACCTTCTTCAATCTTTGAGGAAAAGGTGGTGGTGGGTATGGAATTTTTCTCTCCACGGCTTTCTTCTCCTCTTGCCTTCGTTTTTCAGCCTTTTCAGGCTGCAACATACTCGGTGTACCGTCATGGACGTCGTGGGTGGATTCTAAGGTAGCTTCTCCTTTTGCCTTGTCATCAATGTCTGCTACATCGTCGACCACTTGTTTGCCCTTAGATGAAGTTTCCAGCGCCTTACCACTTCGAGTAGTAATAGCCATGCATGATCCCTCATTCCTTGGATTTTGCACAGTGTCGCTAGGTAAAGTGTCAGCCTTTCTTTGATTGAGTGCTGCTGAAAGTTGGCTCAATTGTTGCTCTATTTTCTTGATTGAAGTGGAATGTGAATCAACTAATTGCTTCATAGAGGACAAATCATTTATTACCTCCGTTACTCCCGCGCTAGTTGCTTCTACTCCTTTCAGTAGTTTAGCCATCATGTCTTCCATACTTCCAGAACTAGATGTGGTGGCGTCACGTCTTCCAGGGGGAACATACAAACCACTTTTGTCATTCTTGTTCTTCCAACTACCTTGGTCCTTGTTTCCATATTTATCATAATAGTTCCGACCTTGGTTTCCTTGGGTATTACCTCGGAAACCCCCCTGATTGTTTAAGTAGTTGGCTTCTTCTTTCGAATCAGATTCTTCTCTTCTTTTTGACGCAATGGCTTTGACTTTTTCGGTCTTCCCTGATAATAGATGCTTTGTAAGAAGATCCACTTGTGTCTTCATGTGCGCCATATCTTGATCACGTTCTTCTTCTCTTCTCCTTTGGTCTGCAGTCATGCCTATAGATAAAGTGGGGCTTGCTACCTCACAATCCCTGGTATGCCAAGCTCTACTTTGCTTCGTCATACGATCTAGCATATTGTTTGCCTGACCAAAGGTGAGATCTATAAATGATCCTCCAGCCGCATTATCCACAACTGGTTTAGTTATTAAATTCAAGGCTCTGTAAAGTATCTCCATTAGGTGAACATTAGTCATGTGATGGTTTGGGCACCTCATTAGCTTCGTCTTGAACCTCTCCCATGTTTCATGAAGGGCTTCAGTTGGAAGCTGACGAAAGTTGCTGATTTCATCTCTCATTTGTGCTCTTTTGGATGGCGGAAAGAATCTTTCTAGGAAAGCGTCTCTCAATTGCCTCCAATTTGTAATAGAATCAGGAGTCAGCCCATTCAACCATAGAGTTGCCTCCCCAGACAGAGACAATGGAAATAAGCGTAACCGAATTGCATTCTGACCAACTCCAGGATTGTCAAACAACTTGCATGTGGAAATAAAGTTGATGAGATGCATATTCGGATCATCGCCTGCTAGTCCACCAAATAATCCCTTAATTTGCAATAACTGAATCATGGTGCTCGTGATGTTGAACTTGGCTCCGGGTGCCAATGGTGGAAGAATAATGGCTCTTGTGGCTCCGGCTCCATCAAGATCATCATCATCATCGTAGAAAGCTGGCTGCATAGCTTGGAGTTCAGGCCTAAACCTAGCTTGACGATCTCTTCTGTTGGCAGGTGTTTCGATCTCAGCGGCATGCCTAGGGTTTAGTAGCTCGTCATCACCTAGATCTTCATCGTCAGGATTTGTTGCTCGCCCAGGGTAATCAATATTCTGTTGATGCACTTGAGCGGCGGCTAGCGCAACTAGTCTCGCCTGTTCCTGTTGAGCAGCCATCCTTTCAATTGCGTGTTGTGCCTCTATTCTGCGAATACGTTGTGGTTCAGGATTGATAGGTAATAACGGTTGACCAGAACTTCGGGTATGGGGCATGCACTGAATAAAAACCTGCAGTAAACAAAAACAAAAACTAAAAGTAAAAGTACGAGAATCTTTGACCAAAGGGTCTAGTAATTATTACGAACTTAATTGACACTTGTATTCCCCGGCAACGGCGCCAATTTTTGATAACGCTCAATCTACAGCTCTCGTAGGAGTGTAAAGCGGTCGTTTGTCAAATATAGAACCCAACTGGGTTGGGTATCGATCCCACAGGAAATAGCTTGGTCAGCAAGTAAGCGAAGATTACTAGACTTTTAATGAAAGTCTCGAAAAAGGGGGGAGTCTTGTTGTGCAAGTAATGTAACCAAATAGTAGAGAAAAAACGAAAATAGCAAAGTAAAAAGAAAGAATGTTTAGTAAGATGTAAACGATGAGAATTGAGAAGTTGGGGTTATGTCCACCTTATGAGTTGTATGTCTCTATTGGCTATGAGTTATGCGGAGTTCAGACATGCATGTGCTTATAGAGAATTGTATTCGATGGTAAATCCAAGCGTCTTTCGACCTGAACAAGGACTATTTCACTTTAACTCTTTCGAGCTTAAAGCGTATCTAACGGTACAAATTCTCCAAGAGGTTAATCCAGTTACGGCACTAACTTTTTAATAGGGGATGGGAACCTATTACCTTGACATTATCTCTTTTCCAGACATATAACCTTTCTTTCGAACAAGTTAATGCTATACTGGCGTATTTTATGCGTTTGCAACCACAAAGAATTTAGATTAAGATGAAGAGAATAATGATATAAGCAATATACGTGTCACGAATTCACAAACTCATAGCAATAGATAGTATCTCATATAGCTTCCATAACCCCAACAGAGAAGTTTAGTTACCCATGAGTGCGAAGGAAATCACAATAGACATTGTTATTATACCACAATAAATATTTCGTGTAGCAAAGTGTGGTAGGCGTTAGGCGTGAATTCCTTGCAAAGTAACGTTTCTCTTGTTGCGGAAATTAAGAATTGATTAGATGAATAGAAGAAGAATAAAAAGTAGAATTAATAGAAAAGGTCTTGCGGAAGTAGAATAAGAATTGAAAAGTAGAATTAGAATTGTAATTCGAAGTATTAAAATCTCTAGCAAAATAGGGTATTTATAATACCCATATCCTATTCCTACTAAGCTAATGAATTACTTAACCCATCCTACTAGGTTAAGGTATCATTATCCTAATCCTAATAAGTTACTGCTAGTCCCCAAAGTCTTCAGAATTGCTGTTTTTGCCCGGGACAGATTTTCCATGCGCCACTTTTGGTCCTTGGCGTCCAAGATTTGGTTTCCTCCTTTCGTGAAGCTTTCTTTGGCGTCAAGTAATCCATAAAATGCTGAATTCTGCATCATTTATACCTGAAAACTTGCTAATCATGTTCGTTAGCTCACTTACAGGAAAAAGGACTAAAAGTGCATGAATTATATAATTTGTCCTCAAAACATGGCTAAAATATGGGTAAAATATAGCACTATAGGCGTGTAAATTCGCCTATCATCAGGAGGCGAAGACTCGAGTAAGGACGGTGGGAGGAGATTCTGAGCACTTTCCGGTCTTGACAGGGTTCCATCAGGGATCAGCTCTTAGTCCGTTCTTATTTGTCGTGGTGATGGATGTGCTGACGCGAAGTTTACAAGGCAAGGTTCCTTGGTGTATGCTTTTTGCGGATGATGTAGTTTTGATTGATGAGTCACGGCAAGGTGTTAATGATAAGCTGGAGGTTTGGAGACAAACTCTGGAGTCTAAAGGTTTCAGATTGAGTAGGACCAAGACGTAGTATTTGGAGTGCAAGTTTAGTGACTCGAGGCAAAAGGAGGAGGTGGTGGTGAAGTTGGACTCCCAGGCAGTTTGCAAGAGGGATAGTTTTAAGTAACTTGGGTCTATGATCCAGGGAAATAGAGAGATAGATGAGGATGTTTCGCACCGTATTAGGGCAGGTTGGATGAAATGGAGGCTCGCTTCGGGGATTTTATGCGATAAGAAGGTGCCTCCCAATCTTAAAGGCAAATTCTATAGAGTTGCAGTCCGGCCGGCTATGTTGTACGGAGTGGAGTGTTGGCCAGTTAAGACTTCCCATATCCAAAAGTTGAAGGTGGCGGAAATAAAGATGTTGCATTGGATGTGTGGTCTTACAAGGGGTGACAGGGTTAGGAATGAGATTATTCGAGAGAAGGTGGGAGTGGTATTAGTGGAGGAAAAAATGCGGGAAGTGAGGTTGAGATGGTTTGGTCATGTGATGAGGAGGGGCACGGATGCCCCAGTTCGTAGGTGTGAGAGACTAGCGTTAGATGGTTTCAAGCGGTGTAGGGTAGACCGAAGAAATACTGGAGAGAAGTGATTAGATGTGACATGGAGCAATTACGTCTCACTGAGGACATGACCCTGGATAGGAAGGTTTGGAGGAAAAACACTAGGATAGAGGGATAAGGTGGGTGGATGAATCATTGTCCGTAGTTAGGAGGGTTTTGGTGTCTTTTGTTTGGTATTGTACATTACTTTTGTGGATGTTGTATCTATGCTAGTTTTATCATGTTTCATGCTTTGAATATTTTTGTATATTGTCCTGTGTCTTGAGACGGGGGTCTATCGGAAATAGCCTCTCTATTTTTTTAGAGGTAGTGGTATGGACTGCGTACATTCTACCCTCCCCAGACCCCACTAGGTGGGAATATATTTGGTTTGTTGTTGTTGTTGTTGAAAAAGGTATTAATTGTCATTAATTCTGAAGAATTCTAATAAGAAAAGTTTTACCATAAATATTTAATTAATTTTTAAATCTTTAAATATTATGAAAAATAGTGAAAAGACAATTTTGTCTAAAGAAGAGACTTTTAATGAAGGACAAAAAGTTCAAACAATATTTCTAAGGCCCTTCACACTTTTAATATATTATATTATATATATATATATATTATATAGATTATATATATATATATATATATATAGAGAGAGAGAGAGAGAGATTAACCGTACGTGTCTCTCACGTGTAACGTTTGATTATCTAAAATTAAATAATTTTATCTATTGAGAAAATTTTTAATGAAGCATAAAAGTTTAAATCACTTTTAAAAGATTCTCGACACTTTAATAGAATAATGTAAGTGTAAACATATATTTTAGTGTAAGCACATATATATTTTATCACCAGAAGTTTCAAGTGGTTGATGAATGTCGCTTTTGTGTTTGTCAAGCAGTACCTCTTTTTCTTGATAACAGAAGCTAAGAGAGACACGTCATTGATTCATTTGGCGGGAAATTATTCCAATTTTTTCGATTAAAAATTCTCATCTAAAAGAGAAACACAAGAAATTAAAAGAAGAGAATTCGTTATCAATTGTTGATTATGAATAACTCATATATAATCTTTAAAGCTATTAATTAAAAGAAATATATGAAGGCATAAAGTGTGATGATAATAAATTCAAGAATACACATGAATCAAAATTAAAATAATAAGAAAAAGTAAAAATAGGAGTATGTTTCTTGTAAGTTTTACAAAATCATTGATCTCATTCTTATTACGTACTTAAAACTTTTAAAAATTTGGTACTTCTAAAATTTTTCTTATTCTAATGCTTTTATATTTATTTCTAGATTTTTAAAATCTTCTTAAAATCAAATTTAGTTGATTTAGAATTTTTAAGCTAATGAAAAAAGTATTAGTAGTCATTAATTTTGATGACTTCTAATAAGGAAAGGTTTCACCATTACCATAAATATATTTAATTGATTTTTAAATCTTAAATATTAATAAAAATAGTGAAAAGATGATTTTATATAAAACAAAGACTTTTAATGAAGGGTAAAAGGTTCAAATAATATTTCTAAGGTTTTTCACACTTTTAATAGATTAGTTTAGTATACGTGCTTTGCACATGAATCTCACGTTAATATATTTGAGTTACAAAATAAATACCAATGAAAAACTTTAAGTTTCTAAAATAGTTAAAAAAAATTAAGTTTAATTACACATCTCTTTTCAACAAATTATAAATGACTTATTCCGTAGAACTTCGAAATAAATTGAAATTTGTCATTTTAACTTTCAAGTATCTATTCAATATTTAGGTCCAAATATAAAAAATTAATATTAACATTAAAATACCTTCTAAAATTCAAATTTCAAAGTTTTAATATCTCACCTAAATCACTTAAGAAAAATATTGACTTTTTTTGCAGTAAAATTGTAAACTAAAATTTGCTAATAACATCATTTTGAAGTTATGGTGGTGCATAAGATATAAAGGAAACTTACCAAAAAACTCTCTCATTGAAATTTAATAGAACAAAATCGAAAAAAAAAAGAAGGGGAATTTCGAAAGTACCACTTAAGCACCAACACCAGAGCCTTGCCTTTCTTCTTTTGAAGTTTCTTATATAGAATTCTAATTCTTTCCCTTTCAAAATGTACCCATCAAAATAAAATCACTTTAACAAAACAAAATTGAAAAAAAAAAATCGAGACAATCAAAGTATTGTATTTTAACTAAGAACACAATACAATATAATAGATGACAACCACTCAAATAGAGCCAAACACTTTTCATGGTTAAATAATTTAAGCTAATCATCAATTTGGAGTCGAATTTGTGAGAAATTGATAATGATTTATTATCAATCCAAACGCACAATTGACAACATAACAATAAAGTGAATTGCACAAAAATATAACCAAAGAAATGAAAACATTAAGAGAAAAAAATAATTGTGCCTACGTACTTTTTATTCACGTAATTTAATCACCAAACAACCATATAAAGATGGTACATAGGAAGAGGAGAATATCGATTGTTGAAAGAAAAAGGGTGTAGGCGTGTAGCACACCCTCTAGCTCATTCTAAAATTGAATTAATTTGTTGTAACTTGCAAATTGCTACCATTAATGTTTCTTTCCTTGAATAAAATATAGTTAAAATAGTTAATTTTTTATTTTTTAAATATAATTAAAAAATATTAAATGACAATTTTGTCTAAAGAAGTGCCTTTTAATGAAGGGCAAAAAGTTCAAATCACTTTTCTAAGGGTCTTCTCACTTTTAATATATTATAGATTTGTCTCTCAACTTTTTTTATTTATTTATTTTTTCTTATTTTTTTTATTTTATTTGTCTCAACCTTTTTTTTTCAAACATTATTTTTATTTTTATTTTATCTTTTTTCATTTCTTTATTTTTCTCAAACTTTATTCTTATTTTTTTTCTTTTCATTTTTATTATTCGTAATATTTTTTTTATTCTTCTATTTTTTCGTTTTTCTTAACCTTTGTTTTTTCCTCACTTTTTTATTTCTGCTCAATCTTTACTTTTTTTCTCTTTTTTTTTTCAGCTCTGTTATATTTTTCTAAATAACAAAAAGTTGGATAATCCACAGAGAGTATCTTCTTTATTTGACATTAAGTAAACTAAGGGTGTGACTTATGGTTTGGAAGTCATTTGAAATAAGTCTTTCTTCTAAGACAAAAGTTATAAAACATCTCATAAATCAAAACACAATGTGGTAGTGTCAAGTCTTACTTGTGCGGAATAACTTGTTGTTTGAAAATACTTTAACTAAGTCTTGCCTCTGAGATAAGAGTTATAGAGTATCTCGTAAATTAAGATATATATAGTGCTAACTCTTGCACATGGAGTGTAACTTTTTTTTAAGGCTCTTGGATACGTCTTGTCTTAGAGGCAAGACTAATAGAGCATCTTGTAAATCATGACATAATGTGATAGTGTCAACTCTTACTCATGGGTGTAACTTATTGTTTGAAAGTCTTTAGGTTAAGTCTTATCTCTAAGGCATGAGTTATAGGATATTTCATAAATCAAGGCACAATATGGTAGTATCAACTCTTGTCCATGGGATGTAACTTGATGATTGAATATCCCTGGGTGAGGCGTAACTTGATGTTTGAAGGTCCTTAGGCTAAGTCTTGCCTCTAAAACAAGAGTTATAGAGCATCTCATAAGTCAAAATACAATGTGATGGTGTCAACTTTTGCCCGTCGTAGGTAACTTGTTATTTGAAAGTCCTTGAAAAAAGTCTTGCCTATAAGGCAAGAGTTATAGAACATCTCATAGATCAATACACAATATAATAGTGTCAATTGTTTGAAAGTCTTTGGGCTAAGTCTTGCCTCTAAGGCAAGAGTTATAGAGCATCTCATAAATCAAGGAACAATGTGGTAGTGTCAACTCTTGCCTAGGGGATGTAACTTGTAGTTTGAAAGTCCTTAGGCTAAGTCTCTACTCTAAAGCATGAGTTATTGAAAATCTCATAAATTAAGACACAATGTGGTAGTGTCAACTTTTATCTATGAGACGTAAATTATTATTTGAAGTTCCTTGGACTAAATCTTGCCTTTAAGGTAATAGTTATAGAGCATCTCATAAGTCAAAACGCAATGTGATAGTGTCAGCTCTTGTCCATTATACGTAACATGTTGTTTAAAAGTGCTTGTGCTAATTCTTACCTCTAAGGCAAAAGTTATAAAATATCTCATAAATCAAGACAAAATGTGGTAATGTCAACTTTTTATCGTGGGGCTTAACTTGTTGTTTAAAAGTCATTAGGCTAAATTTTATCTCTAAGGCAAGAGTTATAGAACATCTCATAAATTAATACATGATGTGGTAATGTCAACTCTTGTCCGTGAGAGGTAACTTATTATTTGAAGGTCTTTGGGCTAAGTCTTGCCTCCATGTTATGTCTCTTTTGTATCTAGCTCAAACTTAAGTCATTAGGTTAAGTTTTACCTCTAAGGCAAAAGTTATTGAGCATCTCATAAACCAATGTGCAATGTGGTAGTGTCAACTCTTGCCTATGAAACATAATTTGTTATTTGAAAGTCCTTAGGTTAAGCCTTGCCTCTAAGGCATGAGTTATAGAACATCTTATAAATCGATACACGATGTGGTAGTGTCAACTCTTGTCCATTAGACGTAACTTGTTATTTGAAGGTCCTTGGGCTAAGTCTTGCCGCTAAAGCAACAGTTATAGAGCATCTATAAATCAAGACACAATGTGGTCATGTCAACTCTTGTCTTTGGGACGTAACTTAGTGTTTGAAAGTTATGGGGCTATGTCTTACCTCTAAGTCAAGAGTTATAAAATATTTCATAACTAAAAACACAATGTGATGGTGTCAACTCTTATCTATGGGACGTAACTTGTTGTTTGAAAGTCATTGGACTAAGTCTTGAATCTAAGACAAGATTTATAGAACATCTCATAAATCAAGACATAATACAATAGTGTCAACTCTTTCCCATGAGACGTAACTTATCATTTGGAAGGAATCAAAGAAAAGAAGAATAATGAAGTTGAGCAAAAAGAAAAAAATGAAGAAAAAATATTAAAAAAATAAAAATCAAAGAAAAGAAAAAAGAAAAAAATAGTAGTTGAGAGGGAAAAATAAAAATAAAAAATGAATTAAAAAAGACAAAACTAAAAGAAAAGAGAAATAAAGGCTGAGAAAAAATTAAAAAGAAAAACCAAAGAAATTGTAAAAGAGAACAAAATTTAATTAAAAAAATAGAAGTTGAGAGGAGAAACCAAAAAAAAGGTAAAGGTTGAGAAAAATTAAAAAATAGAGAAAGAAAAAATAAAATTAAAGTAAAATAAAAAGGAGAAAACATAGAAATTAAAAGATAAATATGCATAGAGGGTGTTTAAAAGTATTTGAGATATAGATGGGCAAATAAGTATTTGTGCTATGCATATAAAAGAACAAAGACTAGTTTTATAGGATTTCTTTTATAGAGGACAAAAAAAGCAAAATCACCCATTATGGAGGCCATTTCTGTAGTTTATCCAAGATAAGGAGCTTCAAAATACCAAAATTAGTTTTAGGACAAAAAGGAACTTGAAGCTTAAAAATAAATTAGGACAGGGATCTTTATAGAAAAAAATAACATAAACATACATCTTAACTTACCATATTTACACAAATTTTCATTCTTACAAAATAATTACAAGAGATAAATATAACCCAAGTAAATCGAGAGTAATCATTAAAAATCACAAATTTATACCTTTCACCACCAATGCTAGCAATTCTAATAGAACCAAAAAGATCCATATGAAGTAACTGTAATAGTTTAGAAGTAGAGACAATATCTTTAACAGAAAAGAAATTTCTAGTTTGCTTACCAAGTTGACAAGCATCACAAATGTGAGTCTTTTTATAGTCAAGCTTTGAAGTCGAGCGACTAGCTCATGTTTGGCTAGTTTTTCAATTAGCCTCATGTTTGCATGACCAAGTCTTTTGTACCAAATCCAAGGATCTTCATATATGGAGGCCAGACATATGTGTCCTTCTATCCTTTTGATAGAGTCTAGGAGATATACATTCCTATCTCTATTTTTTAGATGTAGTTGCTTTTCATATATTTCAATTATACAACCATCCTTAAAGATCTTTACTTCCAAACCAGCATCACATAGCTGACTTATACTCAACTGATTTTACTTCAAGCTTTTAATCAGATAAAAATTAGTGATATTAGATGATTCACTAAAGGAGATATTAACAATACCAATGAAGTTGTCTCCAAATTTATGTCACCTCCACCAAAATCAGCTACAGTTTTAAAAAGGCTTTTATTTTCTGTCATGTGATTTGAACACCCACTATCAAGATATCACTTCCCTTTTAAACTTGGAGTGGTGTTTCTACAAAATAGATATAGCACTTATTTCTTGATATTCAAGTATTCTTGGGTCCCTTTGAGTTAGTACTTGAATTGGTAGACTCAGTTTTGAATTTCCAAGTCTATTTGTCAAGATTTCTAGAACGAAATTTGTAATTATAATATTTATGGTCTACTTTGCCACAGTGATAGCAAGAAGGATAAAAGTATCTTTTAGTGGTGGAACAAGTATGATAGGTGTTATGACTATGACTGGTTTCTTTGGTAGATTTACTGGAGTTAGTTGACCGTTGAGATTCTTCACAACTATAATATCTATTATGATAAGTATTATGACTGCAACTTGTTACATTGATCGACTTACTGGAATTAGTTGATTGTTGATATCTTTCATTGCTATGATATATTTTATTATACGTAGATCTACCAATGTCAGGTTTTTTTGTCAATTGACTTAGAAGAGCAAGTCGGTTGATTAGAACTGATAATACTGTAACTAGAATATTTTTCAAAACTGTTTCTTTTAAGTTTTAATTCATTATTTTTTTCTTATAGAAAATATTTTTTAATTTTACAAACTTCAAATTTAATTTTTGAGTCTCTTCTTTCATCAATAAAGCTATTTTTTTCATGTCGAGCTTTATTTAATTCAGTTATGAATAAGTTCTATAAGTTAAAACATTCATTGCAAGGATTTGTTCTTACCTGGCTAGATTCTCCAATAGCCATGAAACAACAATGTCCAATGTTTTTATTTTCATTGTCAGAGTATTCTTTATTACCTTAATAGCTGAAAGTATTTTGATTTTATTTGGAGGGTCCTCTTCTAGCTACTGAACAATCATAAGCAATATGACAATATTTACCATAATTATAACACTTACCTTCATTTCTGTTGTGTTCAATATTTTGTTTTTCTTTTGAGTAGTTTGAATTTTTTCCTTTTTTTATTTCTGGACCTTTTGTAATTATGAACCATTGTCTTAATGATGAGAGCAAGTTCATTTTTATCAAGGCATCATCTTCTTTATCACTTGTAACTTTAAAGGCTACAGTCTTTTTCTTTTCATCTTGTGGTTGATCCTTCTTATTCAAATGTTCTTTTTTAAAGGCAATGAAATCTTCTCTTACTTTATGATATGTCATTTTGTTCATATTCATACTTTCAAGAGACACAACTTTTGAAAGCCATTGAAGAGGCAAAATTCTAAGAGTTCTAGTGATTTGATCAAAAATAGGATAAGTTTTTTCTACTTCTTTGAGTTCATCAATGATCTTTCTAAACCTAGAAAATGCTTCTTCAGCGGATTTCTCATCTTTCATTTAAAGAGTTCATATTCATAGACCAAATGGCTGACAAAAGTTTGCTTAACCTTCTTGGTTTCTTCATTAATGACATCTAGTTTATCCCAAATTTCTTTCACACCATGAGATGTTTTCATATTCTTCACCATTGATAGCATTGTACAATACATTCTTTGCTTTTGAATTGATTTGAATGATCTCCATTTGTTCATTAGTAAAGTCTTCCAAAGTTGAAATTTTTTTAGTTGATGCTTGACCATCATATTCCTTCTTTTCATCTTTACTGACTGGTACAAGTGAAAGATCACCAAGCTTAATTACTTTTCATACCTTCACATAATAGGACTTAATGTAAGTGTCCGTCCTTATCTTTCAATGAGAAAATATTTTTCGTTAAAATAAGGATGTTTGGTTTGGATGTTCCTTCTAAGAATAAGGCCTCACAACAGTTTAGGACAAGTCTTTCTCACTTTTCTATTAGGCAAATTAGGTGTGAGCTCAAGCTCTGATACTAATTGAAAGATGTAAGAGATGGGTGAATTGCTCTTTTTCTGATTCTTCAGCCAACTATAGCCTTAGTCAGTCGACTAATCAAGACAAAGTATGAAATAATGGAAGTTGTTAAAGATAAAATTACTTGAAAGTAAATTTGACACCAAACATTTTATAATGTTTGAAACCCAGAATAGGTCTTACTCCAGTCCCCTTGGGTTGCAGGGATTCTATTAGCTCTTTCGGTGAATAAAGTAAATATGAGATTTGAGTAAAAGTTTTTTGGCTTATACTCACACTCTCCTTATTTTTCTCACTTGATGCAATCCCTCACCAATGATGTTTTTCTTTACTCTCTTTTTGATTACACAACAAACTCCAAGAGAAGACAGTGCTTAATAAAGTAGAGCAAAGAGCTAGAGAAGGTTGAGAAAAAAGTTTATCTCTTTTTTTGTCTTCCATTATTTAACTAGTAGTGATTAGACTATTACTAGCCATTTGGGAGATTCAAACTATAAGGAAACCCAAGAGATTTGATTGTTGAAAATTGGATGAAAAATATGCTCTTTTTAAGAATAATGTTGGACTATAAATGGTCTCTTTAATGACACTAAAGGCCCATGTCACTTAGTCCCTAAAATAAGGCTTCTTGAAATCTTGAATGAGACTTATTTCTTTTGGCAAAAAATGTTGCATTAATGTCGAGGGGGTAATCATGATTTTTTTTCTTTTTGAGCTCTTTCAAAGATTATCTATTCTTTTACATATCTTCTTTACTGTGTTCATAAGCTTGAAATGGCTTTTTACTTTCTCGTCTATTGCTCATTTTTCCTCCAAGTTGTCAGACACTGAAATTAGACACTATCAATTTTTATATGAGATTATTGAGTACACTCTTCCAAGAGTTTGAGGCTAAGGACGTTATTGCAAGTCAATGTTGAAGAGATTGCTTTTTTGAGGATGATTCCTCTTGAGGGTTATCTAGTGATAGATTTTGTACTTGAGGAATTCATTCATCTTATATGGGTCTCGATAGATTTGGTGCTTGTTTGGCATCTTAATTGAAGGTTTTAGCTTTAATATAGCTATTATTGATAATTAGTTCTCTGTGTGTGCCAATCTTCTATTTATACTTTCCTGTTCTTAGATTTTAGGATTTTTTTTGTTTTTTACGTATCTGATATTACATCATTTTCTCTCTAGGTCCAATCTCCATTCAAAATCATGTTTTATGTGTATTTATACTATGTAAAAATATTCTTGAACTTGTTGTTGGCTTAGACATCATGGTCGTCAAAAAAAATTCCCAACAAAAACAAAAATTAAGTGATTTTTTTCTCATCTGTTCTGGCCTTTGGACAGAGTAACCTGGTACCTGTTGTTGGTGGGAGGTGGTAGATATCCTGTGAAATTAGTTGAGGTGCACGCAAACTGATCTGGATAACACGATCATTAAAAAAATATTCTTGAACCAAAACATCCTTAATGAACCAAAATAGGGTCGACTAGACCTGAAACATGTTTGTTATACCATATGACATGTCTTGCCAAGAGGCGTATTCAAAGCTAATAATAGATATCCACACAAATATACAAAATCAACTTTGTACATTGTCCACATGGGCCTATGATACTTTTTCTTTATTAAAATAATTTATCTTAGAAAGTGTAAGGATGAAAATTCTACTTCACTTATGAAAGACGGTCGAACGGAGTTGAGAATTTAGAAATATGAATTAATCATTTGTCACGACCTAAAAACTAAGGTCATGCTAGAACTTACCACGGCTAAGACTTAGTAACTAAGCTAATCACCCAAACTGATAAGTAAGAAGAAAACAATCTAACAATCCCCAAGGCGAGACTTCTAAAGTGAAGTTAGGCCCATAGAATTATAACAATAGCAGAAGTCTGAAAAATAAAGATACTATAAATCATCCCCAAAACTTGGTGTCACAATGCAAGAAAAATCTAAATACAACTCAGAACTGGAAATATAACTGAATCCAAAAAACTACAAGTTTATCTACGAATACTAAATCAAGACAGCAACTGGATAGGAATAGGTCTAAGGTCGACTCTTGAGGCATAGAGCGACCAAAACCTCAAAAATATCACTAATAAACCGCATGATCTCATCTGTCGCGTGACGCACTCGAACTTGGATTTGAAGGAAAACAAAATATGCTACTTGACTATATTCGACGCTCCGGACTCAATGGCGACATCAAATTTTCAAAAAGAGATTTCTTTCACAAAACTGACCCCTGAAACCTAATTTCATTATTTTTCGAACCAAGGGTCGAATGAGATTTAAAAGATATGGAACCAAACCAACCACACTGCCGATCCAAAATCGATATTTTAGATCTTCTGGTGTAGTCCATTTTTTCATCTGACACTCAGAACAACAGATGTTAATCAAAGTCAACTATGAGGCCTTTCCAACCTCTAAAAATCACAAACTCATACAAATCGTTCTGAATTGCATCGAGAATCATGCCAACTAACCCCACACATCCAGAAACAACACATAGCAACCATGGTGACAGTTAAAATGGTCAAAAACATAAAAGTCAAGGTTTTTAGAATCAAGTCATTACAATGTCCACCACTAAGAATCTAGTTTGTTCTCGAACTAAAGGTAAAGGATAACTGAATTAGTTAAAAACTGGGGATAACTTCTATGAATGTTAGACTCAATCTCCCAAGTAGCCTCATTTATGGAATGGTGTCTCCACTGAACATGAACCACAGGAATATCTCTAGAATGCAATCGTCTAACATCCCACGATAAAATGGTAACTGACTCTTCAACAAAGGACAACCTCTCATCTAATTGTATTATGTCCCAACAAATGACATAAGACTCATCTGGCATATAACATAGCATGGATACATGAATAACTATATGAAAGGCTGAAAACTTTTAGGGAGATACTAACTCGTAAGTTATATCCCCAATAGTCCAAAAAATCACAAATAGCCTGACATACCTAGGGATAAGCTTGACCCTCTTACCCAACTCATCACACCCTTCATGGAAGACACACACAGGAAAACTCGATCACTGACACTAAACTTTAACAAATGAATTCTACGATCTGTATAACACTTCACCCAACTCTGGCTATTGGAAGTCTATCCTGAATGACTCGAACTTTATCCAAAGACTAGCCAAGCAAGTTCGTACCTTAAGGTCTAATCTCAAAAGTCTCAAACTAACCAATTGGAGAGGGACAATGCCTACCATATAATGCCTCGAATGGTGCCATCTCAGTACTCAAATATTAGGTATTATTATACGCAAACTCCACCAAAGCTAAATGTTACTCCCAATAGCCTCCAAAGTCCATAGCACAAGCACGGAGCATATCATCCAAAACTTGAATAGTCCGCTCTGACTAACAGTCAGTTTGGGGGTGAAAGGTTATGCTAAGATCAACTTGAGTACCTAACTCATCCTGAAAGGTCCTTCAAAAGTTAGAGGTAAAAACTGAACCTCTATCTGAGATAATAGATACTGCTACACCATGGAGATAAACTATCTTACAAATATAGATACGGGCTAACCTCTCAGCACTGAAGAAAACTTAAATAGGGATGAAGTGGGCAGATTTGGTCAATCGATCCATGATGATCTAGACGCTATCAGAACCACGGGAAGCAAGAGTCAACCCAGTCACGTAGCCCATAGTGATCCATTTCTACTTACACTTAAGAATGGGTAACCTCTGAACCAAACAACCAGGCCTCAAATGCTCGGCCTTCACCTGTGACAATATAGGTAACAAGCTACAAAGTTTGCTATATCCTTCCTCTGCTATATCCTTCCTCATACCATCCCACCAGTAGTGTTGTCTCAAATCACAATACATATTAGTCACTTCTGAATGAATGGAGTACCTAGAACAATGGGCCTCCTCCAAGATCAATCGCACCCAATCACTCGATCTCGGCACACATACTCGGCTTCCGATCCTCAAAATACCATCGAAATCAAGTGAGGCTTCCTTGTCCTCGCCATTCAATATCTTGTCCCAAATTATTCTCAAACCATCATCATCAAACTGATGAGCCTAAATCTACTCCATCAAGGAAGATCTAGCCTCCATAAATGCCAAAACACACCCCAAGTGTCAAAATATCAAGTCTAACCATCTGGTTAGCCAAAGACTGAACCTGTAAAGCTAAAAACCTTTCCTGGGTCAAAAGATACGCCAAGATACCCATACTAGTCATCTTCTGACTCAAGATATCCGCAACCACATTAGCCTTATTCGGATGATAGAGAATAGTGAGATCATAATCCTTAAGAAAATCAATCCAACAAAGATACATCATATTAAGATCTCGTTGGGTGGAGAAGTACTAAAGACTATGGTGATTCAAGAATATCTCGCAATGGACTCCACACAAATAGTGTCTCTACAACTTTAATGCAAACACAACCATGCACAACTCCAAATTATGGGTAGAGTAATTTTTCCCATGAGGCTTCAACTGATGGGAGGTATACGCAATTACTTTACCCTTCTACATCAATATGACACCTAACCCAATACTAGAAATATCATAGGAGACGGTAAAGCCCACACCATTCTTGGGCAAAGTCAAGATAACAGCTGATATCAATAAATCCTTGAGCTTTTGAAAGCTCTCCACACAAGTATCAGATCACTGAAAAGAAATCTTCTTCTGAGTCAACTTGGCCAAAAGAGATGCAATAGATGAAAAATCTCAATAAAGTACTAATAGTAGCCTGCTAAACCAATAAAACTCTTAATCTCGATAGAAAAAGTAAGCCTAGCCCAATCACAAACCGCTATAATCTTAGTCGGATCAACCATGATACCATCCTTGATCACAACATGACCCAAGAAAGAGGCATATTATAAGCAAAACTCGTACTTAGAGAACTTAGCATATAAATTCTTCTCTCTTAATCTCTGAAGTATGATCTGCAAATTCTTCTCATGATTGCTTCACTCTTGGATTAAATTATGATATCATTTATAAATACAATGACAGAAGAGTTGAGATACAGTTGAAACACGTGGTGCATCAATACTATGAATGTGATTGGGGCATCAGTCAACCCGAAAGACATGACCAGGAACTCATAGTGATCGTATCGAGTTTGAAAAGATGTCTTCAGAACATTCAAATCTCTTATCCTCAACTAGTGATACCTGGGCCTTAAATCAATCTTCGAAAACACTGAAACACCCTAAAACTGATCAAACAAACCATCATACGAGAAACAAGATACTTATTCTTAATTGTTACCTTGTCCAACTACCGATAATTAATACACATGCGCATAAACCCATCCTTTTCTTAACAAACAAGACAGGCTCTCCTTAAGGTGATACACTAGGTCGAATAAATCCCTTATCCAATAATTCCTATAACTGGTCCTTAAATTTCTTAAACTTCATTGAGGTTTTCCTATAAGAAATAGTAGAAATGGGTTTGGTTCTTGACTCAACATCAATGGCAAAGTCAATATCACGATCTGGAGGCACACTAGGTAAATTTGTTAGAAAAACATCCATGAACTCACAGACAATACGAATAGAGTCCAAAGAAGGCAATGAAGCAACACTAGTATCATGAATATGTACCAAGTAAGACAAACATCCCCTCTCTACCATACGACGAGCACATCCAAGCTATCCTTGGCACACCTGGTAAAGCTAAAGTCATAGCCTTAGCATAACAGTCTAGAATAGTATGATAGGGAACTAACCAATCCATATCTAAGATGGCATTAAAATCCACCATATCTAACATAATCAGATCTACCCAAGTCTCATGCCCCGGGAAGGTCACAACACGGGATTGGTGCACCCAATCTACCACTAAAGAGTCTCTTATAGAGTAGATAAATGGATAGACATGGCAAGAGGATCGCAAATAGAATCAAAGCCCAAAGCAAAACATACAAACACATAGAAGAAATTCCACCCTAAATCAAATAACACATATGCAGATCTGAAGCAAATGGGAACGATACCTATGATAACAGTGTCATAAGTCTCTACCTAAGGTATGGAAAGTATATCATAGCACTGACCATAGCTACTACCAGACTGTGTAATCACGCGACCACCACCACGTGCACTACTACCTCTGCTTCGTGCACCTTCAGTAGTATCTATACAACTCTAAGAGTCATCTCTCACTACCAATATAGAAGTAGGCCTAGAAACATGGTGAGGGAAATCCTTGTCCACATGGAAAAACTCATCACAAACGAAATAACCTCTATGGCCCGAATAGATCTAAGGATGTGTGGCTGAGCTAGAACGACCAATCTGGGATGACGTTCGTCTACCCGTAGTTGTTGAACCTAAAGTTCTACCACCAAACCCTGCAAAGATACCTGTACTAGTCTACCATGGTAACCACGTTAAAATCTCTACCTCAAGGGGCGTGCCTATTGAACTCGCCCTAAAGGTGCACCCTTATGGATCCTCCTTGAGTAAATCAAAGAATAGCCTCGATCATCTTTGCATGACCCATCACACTCTCAAATGACACCTCTAACACTACTATCTGGGTAGTAGCCAACTAGAATATAGCATCCAATCCTTTCACAAACTTTTGAATCTTTTCAGACTCAGTGGCAATAGTGGCAGTAGACTATCTTGATAGGGCATGGAAATATGTCTCATATTCATCAATAGTCATGGATCCCTGCTCCAGGTGATCAAAATCATCTCTCATCTGATCCCTCAAACTAAAGGGCATAAACCTATCCAAAAGAGCCTCAGCAAACTGATCCCAAGTTATCTCTGGTGAACTAAGGGGTCTGCAACTATAAGTGGCCTCCACCAATCCCAGGATACATCTCTTAATTGATAGGTAGTGTAATCAACTCCATATGACTCAAGCTATCCAAGGTTATACAACTTCTCCTAGCAGTCAATAAAAACTCATAGGCATCCTCGCCCATAGCACCACTGAACTTGGATGGACCCAAGCAAGTAAATCTGTCAAACTTTTTCTGATCCTCAGAAAGACATAATGGTACTTGAATAATAGGAGGAATAATAAATCTGGAAGACTGAGATCCCACCTGAAGAGGCAGCATAGATGAAGGTTGAGCTCCTAAAGTCAAAATACCATACTCGGATACTGGCATGGAATGAGGAAAAACACTTGGAGTCTGTAAGTACTATAAGAAGATGTTAGTACTGATGGAGGAACCACACTTAAAACTGAAGGAACACCACAAGTAGACTCTGGCACAGATGGAGGTAGAACACTCAGAGCTGGAGGAATACTAGGTGCACTCAAAGGAACACCCTCCAAATGAGTCAACAAATAAACCAATAAACCCTCCAAGATCGGGGTACTAGTACTCTATAGAACCTAAGTAAGTACCATACCCCTAGCATGCTCAAGCTTAGGCTTAGGGGAGATCCCCCTAGTACTACCTCTAAATTAGGGAAATCCTCGTGCCCGTCCTCTACCTCGAGCCCATCCATGACCCATGACTCATACTTTAGGTTGGGCTCTCTCCTCAGATGTTATCTCAGCATTCCTAGCCTTACGGGATCTAGTTCTCACCATCTGCACAGAAAAAGTAAAACACAGTTTACAATATAGGATATGGAAGACTCGCACAAAAAAGAGAAAAATAAGGAATTTTCTTAAAGATATCTCATAGCCTCTGGAAAATAGATATAGATATTTATGTATCAATCCATGAGACTCTACCAAATCCTTTGTTCTTAAACTTATGAGACCGATGAACCTGGTTGCTTTGATACCAATTTTTCATGACCCAAAAACTAACATCATGATGGCACTTATAGTGGCTAAGCCTTGGTAAGTAAGCCAATCACCTAAACTGATAAGTAAGAAGAAAGCAATCCAACAATTCCCAAGCCGAGAGTTCTAAAATAAAGTTAGATCCATAGGATTATAACAATAGCGAAAGTCTGAAAAATAAATATACCATAAATTATCCTCAAAACCTGGTGTCACAGTGTAAGAAAAATCTAAATACAACTAAAAATTAAAAATACAATTAAATCCAAAAAACTACAAGATTGTCTCCAAATACTAAATAAAGACATCAACTTGACAGGAGGAGGTCTGAGGTCGACTCTGAAGGCATAGAGCGACCAAAACCTTAAAATGACACTAATCAATCTCATGATCTCAGCTACCACGCGACACACTCGAAATTTAATTTGTACCAAAAGGGTACAGTAGCGATGAGTGTGGTCCACTTATACTCAGTAGGTATCATAGGCCGACTAAGAAAAGTAAAAAATTAGATACATAAATACATACTATGAGCACATAACAATCAAAAAGTATCCCAAACGGTAGCTCCCACCATCTTCACTAAAAGTTCTAAATATAGCACAAAAATAAGAAAACACGTACACAAAAGAAATATAACAAATTTACATTGAATAAAACACGAAAACACAATACCGAAGATACATAATATATAAAATACAATGATGATGATGATGATATGATATGATTGAGGTTATCGTATAACCTCCGTATACACCTACCAAACCTCAGTGCCTCCAGGTAGGAACCGTGGAAGGTTCACCATATATTTTCTTAATACTCAATCTCAAACTTAATATCAAATCTTCTCTCTGACTCGTAGACTGTTCCAGAGGGTTTTGTAAAAAGTGTCTCATTTCTGTCATAATTGGTGTTTCCACAATGGTACCAATGTCGCATGAATGTATGCATGATATGAGGATGTAATGCTCACAACCAAACCAGTATGAAGATCTCAAATCCATTTAATACATGCACACGTGAGCTCAGAATCTACTCAATATGTCAACCATCCATGATTTCATATAAGCAATGTTCTATTGGAATAAATATGCATGTAATGCATCATTAATATCATATTAATCTCAAATTGGTTATTTCTATGATGAAGAAAGCAACCAAAGCTAGATAAGACCTATAATTTATCAGTTTAAGTCCCCACAAGGCCAGTATGTCAACTACAAAGGCATAAAATGCATATACAAGGCCAATGATATCAGATAAAGCTCCAACACGAGCAACACGCAATAAATATCATCTCAAGTCACCAACAACAACAATATAAGCCCCTAAACGGACACACAACAATAATAAAATCATTGAAATATGATTTTCATGATTATAACCCATACCCATAGCATGTTTATATATATATATATATATATTAATTAACTACCCATCACAGTCTGAAGAAAGTTAAAACATAACCTACCCCGTGACATTAAAATTCAAGCCTAAAGCCCTTCAACATGGAGATTTCACCTTTGAAAGGACTTCGGAATCAACTAAAATATACAAATATAGAACATATGCGTTAAAAGAAAGCCAACGATATCTATATTGTCCATTTTTAAGTCGGGATCAAAATGAACCCCTAAAATGAGTTTACAAAATAAAAGGGTAAAATCATAACTTTTTCTTACAAAAACCTTACCCGTGATTAAAGGAAGCCATAGGAGAAAACTCAAGTGAAAATGGGTTTAAAATGAGGTTTTAATCGAAGAAATCCCATTTTAAGCCGTCCGAACAAAAATCTCCAAATTTAAATTTGAAATCAATATTTAAAAGAGTTTTAAACAACATAATCAAAGTAAAATAATTGAAATAGTAATTTAGAGCTTACCCAATCTCAAAATGAAAGAAATCATCCAAAAATCCCTCAATCCAAAGCTCAAAGTCTCAAAAATGGAGAAGAATCTGTGAAAATGGGTTTATATATCAACCCTACTCTAACCGCTTTAAGTGACGGGTTGACCGCTAAAGCAGTCCAACCCAAAAGTGTGAAGCCGTTAAAGTGGTCCCCCAGTGCTAAAGCGGTCATGGTCTGCTTTAGTGATGGTTAACGGGTCAACGGGATCTGCTAAAGTAGTGCATGGGCTGCTAAAGCGACTACTGCTTTAGAGGTCCTTTGGTTGCTAAAGCGGCTGCACCAAACTTCAGCTGCATCAGAACTTTGCTAAATTGCAAAGTTGTCGATCAATTCTTCAAAATTCATTCAAAATCTCCTGAAGAAAAACAGAATATGTTACTTGACTAAATTCAATGCTCTAGACTCAATGGCGATATTGAATTATCAAAAAGAGATTATTTTCATAAAATTAACCTCCGAGATCTAATTTCACTAATTTCCAAATCAAAGGTCAAAATGAGATTCAAAAGCCATAGAACTAAACCAACCATACTACCAATCCAAAATCAACATTCTATATCTGTTGGCACGGTTTATTTTGCCATCCGACACTCAAAATAATTTTATTAAAGTCAACTATGAGGCCTTTCCAACCTCTAAAATTCACAAAATCATAAAAAAAATTCTAGATCACATTGAAAATTGTATCAACCATCCTCATGACACAGAAACAACACATAGCAACCACGGGGAGGGGTAAAATGATTAAAATACATAAAAAGGGAAGGTTCACATAATCAAGTCATTACATCAATACATATATTATGAAAGCGTCATTTTTTACCTGACGGTTATTCTATGAGTAATGATGTCAAATGGTTCAGTAAAACTGAACATGTGGATTAAAATGAATTGAGTAAATAAATAAACAAGATGTAAGTTGTTTTTTGTTTAGGTGATTAAAACTTCAGTTTTCGTGTGCGAGGTTTTGAGTTCGAACCTCTGCACAACTTTAATTTTTTTACAGTAAAGTGGAGTAAGGTTACGTATAATATATTCTTGTACTTTGATTCTTTCTCGAACCACGCATATTGTGGGAACTTTAGTGCACTAAACTACCCTTTTAAGATAGACAAGATGAGTTAAATGAAGTGAGTTTGATCTAAATAATAGATCGTAGACCAACCATTCTAACATTTACTAATATTTTTTTTCTTGCTTATAATTTGTTTAAGACTATGATATTTTTCTTTTATTATAACTCAAACTCAACAGCTCTAGCAACTACTTATGCAAACACTTGGGATTATCTTTTAATTGGATCAATAGCATAGCTATTTCTTTCTCCAGTCTTTTTTCGAATGAGAGACCTTCGCATTCCTATTCCGGTAGGATTGGATGACTTTCTTTTTTCCATCTTGGTGAATCGCATCCCCACACAATGACATTCTTTGTTTGTGCGCCCTATTACCGAAAACCTTAAAAAAGTAAGAAGGAAAAGAGGAAAATAAAATCCCATAGGTTGGATTGCTCATGTGTTCAGGGGACAAATAATTATATACAACACATAAAAATTTTAAACGAGCTAATTAATCAAGTAATGGATAAGCTAATAAATGAATCAAATGTGGACGAATCGAAGTGGTCACATTTTTATTGACTAATTTTGCTACACTTACCAATAAGAGAACAAGTAAACCCTTTGATTAAAAAAAGAAACAATAAGTGATGAAAAAAAAAAGGATTGACAATGGCAAAAAATAAACAAATGAGAATTATTACTATCTCTGTAAAACAAAAATGATGAGAATTATTTCTTTATCTTTTTAGAATAAAAATTAGAAAGAAATTAAAGGGAAAGAAATCTAAGGTAAAAATATAGTGGATTATTAAATGCATATGGGAAGAAATTAGAGTATATTTACAAGTTAGCACATATGGGAATAGAAGTAAGTAGGTGCTTGACATGCGATTTCATATTGTGATTTGAATCATGATATGAAATCAGCACTTGGACATTCAAATCATGAGATAAAATTACAAATATGATGAAATATTTGAGTCCACCAAATACAATAAGACCTGGTTCTTAAGCTACAACTGTAGTACAATATAAATAGAAAGAAATACAATGTAATAATGTAACGAACACACTATGTTTATGTGGAAACTTCCTTGCTGAAGGGAAGTAAAAACCACTACCTGCCATTAGGATTTCCAAACTCCACTAATCTTCAAGTAACCAAGTGATTACAAACTCCTATAATCACCAACTCTTGTAATAACTCTATTACAAGACAAGTATAATAACTCTAACACACTTGCAATTGACTAACTCTAGTCACTGATCCTAGGCAACTCTACTAAGGACTCAACACCACCCACGATGAAGACACACACTTGAATAACTTACAAACGGCTTAAACAACTAACTCTAACTGCTTCAGCTCGAGATAAGACTTGGACACGCTACACATCTACTATCCTTTATAATCAGAAGTAGATTTACAATACAAGAACAAGAACACATCAAAACTCAACACATGACAAGACTATAAATGAGCACACAATCAGGTCCCTTGTACGAGTTGTGTTCAGTAGACGGCTTTTGTTGTAGAGAAGATAAATTTTGATTTCGTAAAAACCAGGTTTTATTGTATATAGGTGATCCTTTTATATGAGACAACAAAACCTAGAATTTTTCATATGGTCAAGGTTCAACTCCTCTACTGCCGAGCTACCAACTCTCTTCAGGAAAGTATAACTTCTTGTTGTAGTCAGGCAAGTCATCTTCAGAGATCAACCTCATATGGGATCAAGTCCTATAGATACCTAATAAGCCATCGATCATGTCCTTTGTAGAATAGTTTGTGGATCATCAAAACTTTAAGGGTGTAATATTTTTCCCCTTCGATAATGGCAAACTATCCACCCGTCACTAAGACCACTTATTTAAAAACTCCCTGTTGATAATTCCCCCGTCTTAATTCCCTTTCCCTTCATACTTTTCCCTTCAGACTTCAATCAACTTGATTTCCCCTATCACAAGCATCGAATCCCTACAACTAAGAATATTATCTTTCCTCTTTTAGCATTATTAAAAAGAGAATCAGTAAACTAAGTTAAGTAAGAGGCAACACAAGTTAATTCATGGTCATTGAGGCTATACTGACATGAATAAAAAAAAGGCATGTAATAGACAAGAAAAGTAGTGACATTAGTAAAAAATAGTACCATATATATTGCAGAGAATAAAATAATAGAGCAACCACAAAGTTCCACATATAAAAAGGACCATTGGGATAAGTACTTAAGAGAACAAGAATCAAATGGGGCTTAGAAGGAACTGAGCTTAAGTAGAGAGAGGTTTGGGGCAAGAGACCTAAGAAGCATATCAATATGAGCACTCTCTACAGCATGGAAATTTTAAGAGTTGTTTAGTAAGGTCTTTGACCTCAGCCTAGAAACTTAGAACCTCATTAGTTAGTGTAGTTATTTGGGCTTTTAACTCAGCAGTCATCGTCTTTAATCCATTTGAGATACCAGGTCCCTTAGTCTTTAGTTGTTGCACCCTTTTCTTTAGTTATGTGATCTTAGCATCATGAGTATCCACTGCCACCCTTATTTCTTCCAACTCTCTACTTAAGCATTTCTAAACATCCAACAATTCAGACACCTGGGACTTGATCCCAACCTTCCTTTTTACATATACATTTTCAATCAGTATGTTCATGGTGAATATTTGCTTGGTTGTACCAGTAACTCCTCCCACACACTTAACCTTGAAATGTTTGAACACTTGAATGAGAAAATAACCATAAAGAAGCCCATATTAACTATCCTTAATATGCAATACTTTATACATATGTTCAATTATCAGGGTAGGTAGATTGATCAATATAAATTTATTGAGAGCTTCCATGAGAAAGAGATTTGTTGCATAAGCAACTGTTCATTTCCTAGAATGGGGCACTAGGACATTATTGACAAATTCAAGGAGTAATTGAAACTCTTCTTTCAAAAACTTTTTCCTAACTCCAACTCTAGAGTTTACATTGACCTTATAAGCAGACTAAATAAAAGGGAGTGAGAGTTGTTGATCTCGAACTAAACTAATCCCATTTACAGGGACTCCCAGAATTTCTCCAAGTGACACTTCATCCAGGAATATCTCTACCCCATAACCATCCTAGTAAGACTTGAATCATCCTCATCAAACTTTATTATGAAGAACAAGTCCTTGACTTTAGCTTTATAGGCTATGGGCACATGAGTCTTAAAAAGATATATCCATTCTCGATGTTCCACGAATTAAATGAGCTCATTCATTCCTGGTTCATCACGAATCTTGAAATCAAAAACTATCTCAGTCAACACCTTCTATGATTTGAGGATCAAATTTCTCTCTTCTTTGGTAAGACTAAGAACAACCTTCTAAACTTTTCTTTGCTTAGATGAGGTACCTGATCCCTCAATCATCTGGCCAGTTTTCTCAAATTTTTGTGGTTCGACCTAAGGACCAGGTCCCTTTGTACTTCTTTTTTCTCTTAATTGGTGCATGGTTCTTTTTACTTGCACCCTTTGACTTGGGCATTGCAGACTTTGGAGGCATTGAGACTCCCACTTCATTATAATTTTTGGCAAAAATAATGAAAATGTCATCATCAGTTTCTTCCTTCTTGTCTTCAGCCTCCACATCAACTACCTTCTCAAAAAGAGAAACTGTTTTGTCACTTTCATTCCTTTTCTTTGCATTCCTTTTTCTGGTAGTAGCTCTTTTGGTTGATTTCAAGATATCACTTAATGGCTTTTTCTTAGTCCCTCTAGTACTGTAGGACCTATGAATAGGCTTCTCAAAAACTATTCCTTCCCTGAATACCCCATCTTTCCTACTCTATTCCAGGAAAGATTTATAAAGTCCTCATCACCATCATCATCTTCGATAGAAGAATGAAAAATTTCCTTGTCCACCCTTGTATACATAGGGATGCCATTATACTTGGGACTCGAGGACTTGGGAGAAGAATTTATAGAGAAGGGGAGAAACCTCTAGGATCTAAAGCCGGCATTATTAAACTATCAGACACCCAATATACCCCAACCTCGATACTACTAGGAGGTTTCCATGCTTCTCAGGTAAATCTTCTTCGAACAAATTCTATTCCACCTTAAGAGGTACAATCATTGCAAGGGGAACTGGTCCCTTTGAAACTTCAGGTTGGGTGTTAGACATAGGAGGAGGTCTGTTTGATGAGGTTTTAGGAAAGATGATCAAAAGAGACGAAGACAAGGATTTTGACATTGGAAAGGTTTCTTCGACTATTTTTGAGTCAACAGGTGGTGGAGAGACGGGTGCAACTGGCACTTCTTCATTGATATGCAATCCAAAGAGGCCCTTAGTGACAAATTTTGGCGGTGGATTTTTTTCATAAAAGGGTTTTCAAGAGATGGCGAGAGATTCATTGAGGAGAGTTTGATGAGAGAAATATTTTTGTATGAGGGTGTCTTGGTCGGAGAGTAAGGAAGAGATATTTTTTTGTTTTGAGAAAGAAAATTTTTTAGGAAGAAAAAAAAGAAGGTAATGAATGGAGACAATTATTGACACTAGAAATGAGTTTCATGAAAAGATTCAGTGTTTTGGTAGCAATAGATAAGATGGAGTGAGAGAGTATTTAATGGGGTTTAAAAGATGTGTCTTTTGGTCTCAAAAATAAAGTGTCGTATCTAGTCCTCATTGGACATGCCACTTCATTTGTAGGGGTGATGTGACAATGGTCAGAAAGGAGACATGGAAGGCCACATGACCCTTAACGGGTTATTTTATCATTTTGAAAACAAACAACATATAGGTACTGGCCTTGTAGTAAGGACCTGGTCCTTACTTCTGAAGTTCCTTCTTTTCTTTTGTTTGTCCTAGTGATCCTTCAGTCTGACTAATCCACCATGGGTGTATACCTGCAGAAGGTATAAGACTGAATTAGACTTTCCCATAACTAACATCTGGATACCTGCCTTTTAATTTTAGCCTTTATAGAGAAAATAATAAAAATAATTGTACAAAAGCTTTAATTCATTTTAATTAGACCAAGTTTGAGGTTGTTACATAGGTAGTCTTGTTTAGCATTGACCTGATGAAACATTATTAGTTACATAGTAGATAGTGTTAACTGCCTTAGCCCAAAAATTCTTGGGAAAACCAGAATCTATCAGCATTGTTCTTGCTATATCCACCAAAGTTTTGATCTTTCTTTTCCACAACACCATTTTGTTAGGGAGTTCTAGGTGTTGAGAAGCTGTGACTAATCCTATGCTCTCCACAAAACTGGTCCATCTTGACATTTTCAAACTCAGTTCCATGATATGACCTGATCTCAGCAACCTTGAAGTTATACTTCACTTAAATTTTCTTGGAAAGAGTGATGAATGATTCAAAAGTTTCATCCTTGGACCTCAGGAATATGGTCTAGGTAAATCTTCAAAACTCATCCACAATTACCAAAATATACTTATTTTCTCCTCTACTTTGAACCTTGTCAGGTCCACACAAGTCCATAAGCAGCAATTCAAGAGGTCTGGTGGTGCTGACATGCTTCTTCTGTTTGAATGGGGACCTTGTCTGCTTTCCTCTGGCACAAGCATTACAGATCTTATCTTCTGCAAATTTGACATTGGGAATGCCATAGACTAGGTCCCTAGCATCCATTTTATTCAGCAATGATGAACTCAATTATCCTGGTCTTCGATGCCACAATTTAGTGCTATCACTTTGAGCAATAAGACATGTTAGCTCATCACATGAGACTGAGCTTAGATCTGTCACATATATGTCTTTTCATCTTTTTGCTTTCAGGACCACTTCACCTAAACTGACCCTAGTCACAATATAGCTATCTGATAGAAATTTTCCTTCATTTTCTTTGTCATAAATTTGTGACACATTGAGAAGACTATACTTCAACCTATTGACAAAATATATATTTTCAATGGCATGATTTGGTGATTTTCCAATCTTGCCAACCCCTTTAATATTTCCCTTTTTTACATTTCCAAAGGAGACACTTTAAGGGTTTTACCCTTTAAATCCTTCTCATTAGTAAGCTCAACTAATAAATCCATCAAAACCCTTGCTAGACCTTTGAGCCTTTTAGAGAATAATTATTGAGATTTTGTTTGATATCAAAGAGAGTTACCACTTCGTCATCTTCATCATCAGACTTATCCATGAATGAAAAGAGTGAATCAAAGGCAACATGTGAATCTTCAATCACCATCACTAAAATGTCTTCAGGGAGTAGAGAGTCATCAGAATCACTATTTGAGTCTCCCCAGGCTGCTAGAGCTTGTTTCACAACATAATCTACAGTTGTTCTTCTTCTAACTTTGTCAGGAACCCGGTCCTTCTATTTTCCTTTATATGGTTCACCTCTGTCATAATCCTTGTCCTCTACCTTGTGTATTGGGCAATCCTTGAGAAAGTGACCAATATTTACACACTTATGACATAAGTTATTGCCTATAGCTGATCTATTTGAGTTTTCTCTTCTTTGAAAACCTCCATTTTTCTCATAACCTTGAGAAATCTCTTGTTTATGTATGCCACATCTTTATCTTCTTTACTGATTTTACCTTTGGATTCTTTGAGAGTCAAAGTCTTCTCTTTCTTGGATTCTTTCTTACCTTTCTCTTACTGCTTCTTCATTTCATAGATTTTCAGATTTCCTATGAGCTTATCCATTGTTCGGGCTTTTAGGTCCCTTGGTTTAGTAATGGAATTTACTTTACTTTTTCATGACTTGGAAAGAATACTAAGCATTTTTTTACTTGCTTAGTAGGCCTGATGTCCTCACCTAGATTGTGCAACTCATTAGTGATGGATGTGAATCTTGCATGCATTTCCTAAATAGTTTCTCCTCTCTCCATTGTAAAAGTTTCATATTGTGTGGTGAGCATGTCGACCTTTGATTCTTTTACTTGGCTAGTTCCCTCATGTGTTGTTTTCAGACAAACCCAAATCTCTTTAGATGACTCATGGGAAGATATCATGTTATACTCATCAGATCTTATACCACACACCAACAACTTCTTTGCCTTGTAATTCTTTTTAATTTTTTTATGATCATCTTCATCATACTTTTTTTTAGTCTTAGGGACTAATCTAGTGACTTTCCATTCCTTCACTTCTCTCATAGGAACATGTGGACCATACGAGATAACATCCATTATCATTCCTGAGTTGGATCCTCTCTAGGTGTTATCCTCTTTGAGAGATCTAGCTCTGATAACAATTGATGAAATGTATAAGTCCACCAAATACAATAGGACCTTGCCCCTAAGCTCCAAGTATAGTACAATATAATTAAAAAGAAAGATAATGCAATAATGTGAAGAACACACTATGTTTACGTGGGAACTTCCTTGCTCAAGAGAAGTAAAAATTCACGACCTACCATCAGGATTTTCAAACTCCACTAATCTTCAAGCAACCAAGTGATTACAAACTCTTGTAATCACCAACTCTCATAATAACTCTATTACAAGACAAGTGTGATAACTCTAACACACTTATTTCTGAATAACTCCAGTCAATGATTCTAGGCAACTCTACCCAGGACCAACACCACCCACGATGAAGATACACACTTGACCAACTTATAAACGACTCAAACAACTAACTCTAGTTGTTTTAACTCTAGTTGCTTCAACTTTAGCTGCTTCGATTCAAGCTAAGGCTTGGACAAGCTACACATCTACTATCCTTTATAATCAGGAGTATATTTACAATAAAAGAACAAGATCACACCAAAGATCAGCAAACGACAAAACTACAAATAAGCACACAATCAGTTTCCTTGTATAAGCTATGTTCAATAGACGGCTTTTGCTATAGAGAACTCAAATTTTGATTTTGCAAAAACTGAGTTTTGTTGTATGTAGATGATCCTTTTATATGAGACAACAAAACCTAGAATTCTTCCTATTGGTCGAGGTTCAATTACTCTACTGATGCGCTACCAACTTTCTGCAGGAAAGTACAACTTTCAATTGTAGTCAAGCAAGTCATCTTCAGATAGCAACCTCATATGGGACCGGATCCCATAGATACTTAATAATTCATTGATCAGATTCATGGAATAGTTTGTGGATCATCAAAACTTCAAGAATGTAAGAAAATTCACCCTTAGATGTTCTCAGCTAGTAATTATGCATTTAATATAGCTCATTATTTGAGTTATTTTCAATCTTTATATTTCTATAGATGGATTGAACTTTTGTTATTCATTATTTAAAGACTAATTAGATATTGACATGTGAAATTGATAGAAATTATTGAGCAAGCCTAGAGTGTAAGGCATGTGTACACCACACAATTAAACACTTAACACGTACGTAAGTCTCACAAAACAAACTGACACACTTTTCTCCATACATTTTTTAAGTGCCTCATTCCAAGAACTAATCTTGTGCGAATTCCATACAAATATTTATGCAATATATTAGTCGCAGGCAGGGGCTGACCCACATGGGCCCCAAGTATTGAACCCCCTTTAGCACAATTCTAGTGTGGGGTGTAGTGGTTAAGGGTGTTCAAAGTTTTCCATCATGCTCAAGATCGAGCCTGGATGGGATTTTTCTTGTCTTTTTCATTTCAGGCCCTTCTTTACCTTTTTTCTTTTTAAATTACTCTCTTTGTCAACTTTTTCAAATAGTTTTATAGCGATATACAGTAATAATTCAATCTATAAATTGATTTCAAAGTAAATGTTATTATATTTTTAATAAACTTTTTAATAAAAATATTTAATTTAAATAAAATTTATTTAATTTAAGCTCACTCATATATTGTTTGACCCATTTATATCTAACTCGATCCGTTAATTTGTCAACGCTCTTGGCATACTTGCTTTTTTTTAAATTTTCGAATAAAAATTCTGAGTCCGCCACTAATAGTAAGTTCAAATAATTTGCTTATCGATGTTGCGTTTGACTCGACTAGGTGTCAATCTTTTAACCTTAAGATGAATTAGTACTTTTTCTTTTTCTTTTTCTTTTTCTTTTTCTTTTTCTTTTTCTTTTTCTAGTACTTTTTCTTTTTTCAACTAGTTGCCTTTTTAGCAAATGAAAAGACACAGATGCAAAAAGCCAAAAGAAAAATTTGGCAGGAAAACAAAACAAAAAAGGAACGCAGGAAAGCCTCTCTTTTATATCGGAGCCAGGTTTTGATCCTGGGACCTGTGGGTTATATGGGCCAACCACGCTTTCGCTGCGCCACTCAAATGATGTTAACTCAATTATTATAATTCTATTTTCATCACATTGATGATTAGATTTCAACCTTTAGATCAGTTGTTCATCTTTTAACTAGTTAATGGACCACTCTGCATATTTCAGAAAAAAGTTTGGTACAACTTTTCATTTTCTTATACAGTATGTACGAAATCCAAATGATGCTGGCCATAGGCAAATCATTTTTTGGTGAGATTTCACCATATATTTATTCATAGTATTTAAAAAACATATTTCACTTTTAAATACAAAAAATGTAATATATATACAGCCTTCTGAATTATTTGACTTTTATTGTATAAGCACCTCAATTAAGCTAGATATTTACTAAACTCTTTACTCCTTCACAAATCATGTCAATTAAGCACAAACAACTGATGTGGCAAAAAATTTATAATGCGTGTAATACACACTCCAATAATTTGACAAAGTGACAAATCAAATAACAATACATAATATTTTAACTTAAAATAATTATAAAAATATTTTTTTAATATAATTAAATTTAAATTAAAAAAGAACATTAATCCAACCCCCCCCCCCTCCCACACACACTGCAGCAGCCCTTCCCTTCCAACCCTCGCGCACTCACACACACTGCAGCAACCCTTCCTTTCCAATCTCCCCCCTCCCTCCCCTCCACGGAAGTAAAAATGTCAAATATTACAAGAAATTTGTCAAATATTTGCCAATAAACATGGAGCTCCAGCTCGCTTCCACATTCAAACTTTCAAGAACTTTGATACAGATGGTTGCTCTTTTTACTTGATTTGTTTTTCAATTATCTTAGTTTTATTTCGAAGTCTTCTTCATCAATGGTTTGTCAAAAATGTTTTCCAATTTCTAGGTGTATTTTCCCCTTCTCTCAAACTTTCAATTTATTTGTTGTTGATCCTTCTCCCTCCTCTTTGCGCTAGCAAAAAAAATGGACAGTTATGGCGGCGGTGGATACTTCGTCGACGAGAAAGCCGTTCGTGTCGAAAACATCTTCTTGGATGCGAACTGTGAGCCGTTTTACGAGACGGAGATCGAAGCCGTTTGCTATTGCTTTTTTTTTCATTTTGTAATTGGAATAAAAAGGCTCAAACTTTGAATTTCTAGGTCCGTGCGTGAATTGTTGCTATCAATCTATGAAAATGGTGAGTTATGGAGAAAAGATGATGATTTTTTTTTTATTATTTCTTTAATGTATTCTTTTTTATTGATTGAGTTTTTTATGTTTAATTTTAATTTTTTTAACTATGATCTCTCACTCTTCTAATGGAGAGAGAATTACACATCACGTCATGTCAGTGTTACATCAATAATTGTGCTTAATTAACATGATTTATGAAGGAGTAAGTGTTCAACAAGTACCTAACTTAATTAAGGTGTTCATACCAAAAAAGTCAAATAATTAAGAAACCTGTATATGTATTACTCTTTAAATTAAAATTTGTCCCAAATACTAGTATTTTTTAAGATTTAAGAAATTGAAATATTTGTCAAAAATATTTGTCAAATAATGACAAAATAAACCCTCCTTATTCGTTTGAGTTCCGCAATCCAATAATAAATACTTACACTCACTAAGAATCTTAGGGGCCGTTTGGTGTGAGGTACTAAGACAAATTATTTTGGAATAAAATAATAGTTTCGGGATAAATTTTTTAATACACCGTTTGGTTTGGCAATACTTGGGATAACTTTTCCCAGGATTAATAATAGTCCCGGATAAGCTATACCACATATTTGGTGGTATAAGTTATCCCATCTTAATTTATCCCGAGATAAATTATAAAATGACAAAAATATCTCAAATCCATTACAAACACATTTCTCCAATCTTTTTCATCTTCTTTAATATTGCTTTTGAAATTGAAAAAAGATTATTGATATCTACTTGATTATCTAAAACGTGTTATTTATGACAAATTAAAAAGATAAAAATATCTTATTTTGGAACGAAGGAAATATATGTCTAAGAAAAATTAGCCTCTTATTAATTAAACTTTGCATTTATTTTTTATTCCATTGCTTGTGAATTTTATAAACTTATACGCTATTTTCTTATATAAATGATCAAAATGCAAAATTAACAAATTAAAAAATAAAATATGTTAGATTCATACATAATAAGGATCAAAACTAGGTACTATAATTTTTTATATATCCAACAAAATTTAGGTACTATTATTTTTTAAGCATAGAAAAGTGGAATTCAACATCAACTTTTTCCTTCCAAGTGTTATTTTTGTGAATTGATAACACAAAAAATTCTTACTACACAATGAAAAGATTAACTGAAGTAAGTAGATTTTATAATAATAATTACCATTCACTAGTAATCTATAAAATATTTTAACAACTACAAAGGCGTTGCCTAGTTTTAATACACATTATCGTTTCACAATCGACTCTATTGTTCAATTACATATTTTACATTAAATAGTTTTTTAATAACTTGAAAATTAATATTGTATATATCAATTAAAATGAATTTTAATATTCTATATTATATGAGTAATATGTGTTTAAATGAAGTGACATAAACAACAAATTTTCGTTTACTTTAACAAACTTAAGTTGGAAGTTTTTAATTCAAACTAAATAAGATGTAGTAAGTTTTTTTTTTAAAAGCACACGGTATAATCATGGGAAGGCACATGTAAAAAAATTAAAGCTAAATAAGATGAAAGTTTTATTTTTAAAATACACACGATATAAACATGAAAATGCACACACAAAAAAATTAAGCTAAATAAGATGGAAGTTTTATTTTTAAGAATAAATATTTAAAGCTTGAAAACAAATATATATAAACAAAAAAAAAAGTTTAATAAGATAGGGGTATTTTGGTAATCAAATACTTTATTCTTAGAAATTATACCATACATATTAATTTGAAAACAACAAACCAAACACTCGATAAAAAATAATCCCAGTATAACTTATCCCATCATAATTTATCCCAGCATAACTACATTTCCAACCAAACGATACCTTAGTTCAAAGCCATTGGAGAACTATGTGAAAAATTACACTAGCATACATCAAGAGATTCACATATATCTCTTGCGCATAGAATATCTACGGTAGATCTCCCTAATCCTATAAGGTAAAATTTGTAGTGTCAAAAGATATCAATAAATAAACCTCCTTAAAACGTAGAAATTTATAATGTTAAAAATAAAACAAGTTACATGCTTCAACAATAAAAATGACTCGATGGTGTAAAAAATCTTTACACTAGAAGTATTACACTCATATGACTATACTTCAAATCATTATGCACGAAAAGATTGCAAGTGCTCAAATGGAACTATGCCATATATGATGAGACTCCAAGAAACATCAGTTCCATGAAATATTTGCTGCTGCTCATGAGGTCAGGATAAATATATTAAGAGGCCGCTTTTCATACATGTGGCAAAACATCGGCGGCAGTGCAGAGAAGACATTATCAAGGTTTAACTTACATTTTACTACAAAAGATCACAGGGGGAGGAGGGGGTAAGAGAAAAGCCTAAGACCCTTACGAACTCCCGTTTGAGAGCTTTGACTGTATGATCAATCGTAATCGACCATATGCCTCTAGACATGCATAAGAATACTCCGACATAACTCGGAACAGCTCAGGCAACCGGATCTTGAGACTCCCTAATGACTTCTCCCTAACTTGAATACAGTGCTTCTGGTGAGCTTCTGTCTCCTCGTCCAGCCTCTTCTTCAATGTATCCACAAGCAACTGCTTTTCCACAACGGGATCTTTTGGGTTGGACTCTGTAGCTCTATCGGGATCTGTCATATCGGGTGGAGTCCTACGTTGCATATACTTTTGGTACCAATCTTCAAATGCTTGTCTTTTGCGTATGTACTCTTTTCTAGTTTCCTCACACTTCTCCTTCAGCTTCATCTCTTCCTCCTGATGAATAATGATGGTCCTTATCACAGCTTCAAAGGAAGCAATGGCACTTTTGGCAAGCTCATCAGGCAGCTTCTCAAGAAACTCCTGCCATGAGTGGAGAAGGGCTTGAATTGGGGGATTCAGGGCTCGAGGAGGTGACGAGATTTTTTCTTTTAGGCTGCTTTCAATGGGTATGAGATTTAGCTTCAACCAATGATACAGTGTTTGGATGTATAGTTTTTGATTTTTCACGAGGTTGTCAAAATGATCATGCCATCCCTTGACAACATTACCAAGCTGAATCGTACGTTCATGATGGTGTTTGCTTGTTTCTAAGGGGAATCCGGAGATCTCAATGGCTTTGAGATCAGTAGCCATCTGCAGCTGGTTCTTGTGATGACTAAACATGAACTCCCACATGCTTACCATCCTACATTAGCAGAAGAAAAATTTAATATTCATGGAAGGTACACGACTATACTGCAGTTCCACTATCACCCAAGAGAAAAAAGAAGAAAAAGTAAGCACAAGAAGCTAAAGGGAACTAAAGAGAACTTTACTCATAATTAGGTGAACTTTGTAGGGGATATAACAATTTAATAATTAACGCGAAACTCCGGACAGAGTCATGGCAATATAAGAATGATTGCAAGCATAAAACTCCTTTCCCAGCCAAATTTTGAAGCAAAAATCATGGAACATACAGATGATAGGAAATCCATCTGTTTCTTAAAATCAGAAAACAGCATCACAAATGCCCTAGAAAGGATATGTATGCATATGAAAATTACTCATCATTGAGAATATAAGGAGAAGACCACCTGCTAAAACATCAAAAGGTAATATAACTAAACCTAAGCTGCTTATTTGGCACAGCTTTTAAGCTAAAGAAAAAGAAATAAGGAATCATAAACTTTAAAAGAATCTTATTTACTAGGCTAAACGGACAAGGGAGAATTATGCACAAAGCAAAACCAAATAAATCAATTTTACTAATATGAGGCAGGTCAAGGACTCTCACAGGCTAATACTTGTTCTACAGTAATGCACAAATTAAACAGTTGTTCCTCGATAATGAACTTTCTGAGATTCTTAACTGAATTGGTGGACCAATCACAACAGCAGAAAAGGAGATTTCCAAATGTTTCAAGTCTAAAACAGGTCCAGATATTGATACAACTTATTGCTTGTGGCAGGAAACTTCAAGATTACTTCTAATTTATTTTCTGCTCAATTAGCAAATTCACCTATCATTTCTTGTTTATATCTTACAGTGCCAAAATAAAATAGTGCTCCACAAGGTCTAAAAAGTCAATTACACCACCAGAGAAAGACCACGGTTCCAAGCACAAGTACCAGGTAATTGTATCCAACATGACTGGTCCAGATGAAAAGAAATCACAGTGATTTTGCCTCAGCGATACGCTGGGAGTTGAAGCTGAAAGCTCATGGTTACTTTTTGTTTTGTATAATATCGGCCTGAGAATTCATATAGCGGACCTCAACTTATCTGGGAGTGAGGCCTAGTTGTTACTGTCATGGTAATGGACCCACCCTCTACCCTTCTCCACTTAAATTACAGGCTTTTATCTGCAGCAGGCCTTGAATCCGTAGCATGCGCCTAATCCATACAACACGCGTTGAGCTCTTACCACTAGACCAAAGTCCTATGAGCCCACTCGCTCCATTCTTGAATGATATTAGAAGGTACACATTTTAACTCATTTTAGTGCTACTATCAGGTCAAACAAGCAGAAGAGGAGAGAAGAATCAAGGTTTGAGACCATTGGTGTGGACCAAAAATAAGAGATGTGGATAATTCAATGAGCTGGCCTCTTTCTTGGGGGAGTAGGGAGGTTGTTTTTTTTCGGGGGGGGGGGGGGGGGGGGGGGAGGGGCTCAACCACCGCAGCAACTAAATAGATGTTGTTTAAGGGAAAAAGTAGAACTAGTTTATTCCCACTAAGTCGTTTAGTATGTTGGATCAACTCAAGGATTATAACAACTGATAATTACTCTCATCTTAGAAACTGAAAAAGCAAAAGTTAGATATAGCCAACTGTAATTAAAGAAAAAGACAGGTACCTAAATCTCAATAGCACAATGGACAGTCAGAACCAAACAAATGCTACACCTGATGAGCAACAAACTGGGAATCAATCTGTCTGCATTGCTTCTAATAAAAAAGAAAATATGTTTGTCACTATTGAATATTTTCTGAGTTGGAGTGAAATCAAGGAGCTTAAAATCACAGGAAGCATCATTTATTGTAGGAGCGTCTACTTTTTCTTTCTTATAGGTAATGAAGTTCAAGTGTCCTTCACTCCTTTTTCCCCAGACCCACTCGTGAGATTCTACTGGGTATGTTGTTGGTGAGTTGCTTCTTTTTCACTCAAAAGGTCTGGAGAAACTAGTATAAGGTGTTCCTCTTTTTTTTTACCCCTCCCTAGGAGCTCCCACCCCTTTGCCCCCTTGGTGACTCGAACTCACGACCTTCAGGTTGGAAGTGAAGGGTGCTTAACATCCGAGCAACTCCCTCTTGTCGTATGAGATGTTCTGGTAACACACATGCCATTTTTAAAGCCAGAAATTCTTGAAGAGTGAGTGACAAATGTTTAGCCAAATTTTGATGGGTAGAGTTGTCATAATATACAACTTGGGCAGTGAGGATTCATACAGCCAAGAATTTCTTCAATCTTCAAAAGATAACTTTGTAAGTTTCACTTTGAGCGCATAAATAGTTTGTGATTAAGGCATGGTAGTAGTTGTTGTTGCATACCATCGAGTCGTAAGAATTTTTAATTTCTTTTGCCAGTAAATCTAATTGTGGAGTTTGGTTTGTAAGACCATTGTTCCTCTGAGGAAGACTTACAGGGCAAACTGCTGCTTAATAATATCAGAACCATTAACCAATATTGTGATATAATAGGATGAAGAACATCTGAATATAAAAAAAGTTGGCACTTCTAAGTAATCACTCAAGTGTAAGTTTCACTTAAAATAAAGTTTTTCAAATGGTTGATCACCATCCAGGAGTTTCACTTAAAAGACAATTCTAAATTAGATGTTTTACACCTCTAAGAAGCTCCCCAGATGAGATGAGAAAGTACATAGCATATAATTAAACCCCCACCCCCTTCGTGCCTTTATTTCATTTTAATATAAGAATATTTGCCTGTCCTATCATAAATAGGAAAAATACTGACATGCTGAAATAGACCAACCCCAGTATTACACAACTTTTGTTAAACAACTGCAGTTTCCAAAGACTTGAAACTTAGAACACTGACCTCTAAATTGGGCATAGTAGCAACAGATTCTAGATGTAATAATCTGTGGTAAAGAAAATCTAGATGCTAGAGTAGTTGGAAATTAAACATTAGAACATCCCTAGTTGACCAGAAAGAATAGGTACTAGGATCACATGCATTACCAAATGTAGTCTTCATCATGAGGAACAGTTAGGAACATGATAACTTACCCTTGAACAAGAGTAGCCAGCTTAGGGTAGAGCTGCTTGTCACGAATGTCATTTACTTCACTAACAGTTGAATCCAATGACTGCATGTCAACTATATATCGCGTATGCAAATGGCTAACAGCAGCCTTTGTCTTTTCCAGAGATTCCAAACTAGCATTCCGTTTCTTCAGCTTGTTTAGCAAGGCAACTTTCCTCTGATATTCATGTTTTATAAGCTCGCCAGCCTATTGAATCCAACAAAATAAAATTTTCGTAAACCATCAGCTTATTGGACAATAGGAACAAGAAGCCAAATAACGAAGGTCAACTACAAGGCAGACAGCTACCAGAAAGCCGTATGGGAACTTCAACACAAAAAGAAAAGACAAGCTACAAAGAGAAACGGAATGGGATCGGAGGTGCAGAATGCAACTAGCCATGCCCAGAGTAGCTTTTACAATGACACAAGGATAATGGTATTCGAAACAGACAGACAAACTAGGATTTGGAAAATCAGGGGGTAAAGTACAAATGATTAACGTGTAAAATGCATTGATATCAAGCTCTATGAATTTGCTGCAAATGAAAGAGACTGGGTGGCTGCACCAGCCACCTCCTCTTCCAGCATCTTTAACCAGATGGAGATAGCAGGATTGAGTTTTCTACCAGATATACTCCGAGCTGGTCTTGTTCACACGTTTCTCATTTGCTACATACTCCCTGTTAATTCTCTTTCAATTTCTATATAATAAGACCCCATAACGGAGATGCATGTCAAAGTTGATCCACATTGATGTCTCAAATTACCCAAAGAAAAGGGCGGGGGAGATAAGAGGGGCTATTATCCAAGTTTAGCACGCGTAAGACCTGATACGCAACAGACGATCTGGTGACCATGCTTCCTATAGCCATATCTCAGACATGAATCATAAATTAAACATACAATCCAATAGTTAGCCAAGAGAAAGTACAGGGACAAAAAGGAGGAGTAAACACCTTCATTTCATCATAAAGTTTCTTCTCCCACGCCAGCAATTTGTCCAAAACGGTGGCATGTGTCTCATATTCATCGATGTCATAATCATCCTTACTACCATCACCATTAGGTACACCCTTAAATGATTTGTTCCACGTAATGACTTGCATTACCCGAGCTGCGTGGTCAATATGTCCTGCAGAAAAGGGACTATTCACTATTAACATCCAATAAGATTGAACAACATTGTTGCTTCAGTTTCATGCTGTTAAAATGCTTGGAAAAGATTGGAAAAGCCTAAATTCATAAGACAAGTAGATCTATTGTGAATAAACAAGTTATTCAAAGAAAAGAATTGAAAATCCAAATTCCTTGTACCCATCAATCACAGAAGCAGCAGTGTCACACTGTCATTGATATGGGTGAATTAACCATATTCCCCATTTTCTCTTTTAAAAAGAAAAGGGCAGCCCGGTGCACTAAAGCTACCACTATGCGCGATGTCCGGGGAAGGGCCCCACCACAAGGGTGTATTGTACGCAACCTTACCTTGCATTTCTGTCAGAGGCTGTTTCCAAGGCTTGAACCCGTGACCTCCTAGTCACATGGCAGCAACTTTACCAGTTACTCCAAGGCTCCCCTTCAAAAATACAGGACTTTGCTAGAATTTAAAGAAAACCTTTGCAGAGCTAACATACAACAACAACAACAACATACGTAGTGTAGTCCCACAAAGTGGAGTCTGGGGATGGTAGAGTTTATGCGGACCTTACCCTACCTCAGAGGTGGAGAGGTTATTTCCAATAGAGCCTGAGATCAAGAAAAAACTCCAAAGTAGTCTAGAAAAAGAAGTAAAGGAAGTACAAGAAACAACATATAATAACAAAACATTAGATAGTAACATAACAGAATCTGCAACAAAAACAATAAGATAATCAAACTACAAGGATTTACAGTGCTAACACCTGAAAGATAAAAGAATAAAGGTAGCTATCCATTCCATATAACGTTAAAGCATGACTAAACATCAAATTACCTCGATTATCAGCAAAGTTTGAGTGGTAATGCAATCGAGTAGCCTCAAGCATCTTTGAAACCTCTTGTGCATTCTCGGAAGCTTTAAGGAAGTGATCATCAATGTCACCTAAAACTCTAAAGAAATCAGCATTGTTACCGTACCCAACATTCCCACCACCCACCATTACTCCTCCTCCTCTCATCTCAGGAGGCGCTGTGTTTGAATGCTTAAACACTCTCTCTGTTTCATCCATCGTCATCGGGGTCTCTTCAACCTCATTCTCCACTCTCACCTTCTTCTCTGGCGTCTTGAACGAATCATCTCCATACTCATTTCTACCCACATTGTCAAATCTTTTGTTCTGAATTTCGATATTCACTTGGCGCAACTCCTCCTCCTCCTCCTCCTCCTCCTCCTCTTCTTCTTCTTCCTCCTCCTCCTCCACTTCTTCTAATGAATGTTCCGGAAGTCCCTCCACATTAAAGAAGTAATCCCACGTCTCCCCTGTTGGAGGCGGAGGGGGTGGCGTTGGCTCCGTCATAGGCTTCTCATCCGCCAGCCCATTTCTCTTTTCTCTCCTTTTCAAACCACCATCCTCAACTTCCTCATCATCATTGTGTTCATCAATTGCAATGCCTTTCACTTTGCTCCCTCTAGATTTCGACAGTTCAGGCATAGTAAAAGCGCGTTGAAGCGAAGGAGTTAAAGGGGAGAAAGCTGGTGGAGGAGGAGGTGGTGGTGGAAGAGGACTAGCTTCCATAGTAGGCAAAGGCGGCGGTGGTGGTGGGGGCGGCTCAGACGAGGAAGGTGGCGGTGGTGGGTCAGGTGGGGTTTCACCTTGAGCATAGTCACTTAAAGCAGCACCAGTGTTTTTCAAAGCAATGGAATAAGCAGAATGTGAAGCAGCAAAGATGTTGCGATAGTTAACAGCTTCTTTCATAAGGTTTCTTCGCTCTTTGCATCTCGAAACTGATTCTTCGTTATCTATTCTCGATTGCGCACACCCCATTTCTCCACTCTTTTAGCCTCTTTTAGGGCTTGAAAAAATTAAACAAGTGTGAAGATCACAAAATGTGAAAAAAAAAAAATGTAATTTTGAGGAAATGGGGTTCAGATTTAGAAAGAGAGAGGAGATTTAGAGAAAGAGAAAAAGTGAAAAAGACAAAAAAATTGGAGCAGAGGAGACAAGTGTGTACAGAGAGAGAGAGAGAGAGAGGAAGGTGATAAGTACGCGCCGCTTGATGGGGGTATTCTAGTTTTGAAAATATAATACACCTGAGATTAACGGTCACATTTGTCGAGGCGATTAACGACGTCGTTAGAAGCTAACCTAGAAAATTAAGCTAGTTACCAATTAGGTGTACAAGAAAAAAATTAGGCACATGAAGAATATTAGAGAAAAGGCATAAAATTTCTTCTCAATTTGTTCACATAGTTTACTTTAACTCTTTAATTTTATAAATAATTATTTATTCTTAATTTTTTCTGAAGTGAATACATATCACTCTTACAATTGATGCAGCATAAAAAATATCTATGCATGCATATTTATTTTATCGATCCCACTAAATTATTTATTATACTTGTAATAAAAAATTTAAAAGGGAAAAAAATCCCCCACCCCACCCCACCCCCACCTTTTCTTCTTCAATCCTTGTTCAAATTCACCCTTTTTCTTTCTTCAATCTTTCCATTTTTTTTCTCCCGCTTCTAACCTCAACCGTCATCTACACACTTCATCGATTCTTTTATGAAAAGAAAGTATATATAGCGAATTTTAATACCCTTTTTCACGGCTCTATTATAAAAGAGAAATAACTCTCTTTTCTTCTAATACCGTAGGAGCATGACCCGTGTCAGTACGGGCTCAACACTATAGACATCTTTTAGCACTAATATTTGATATTGATGAGATACAAACATAAATGTACATTGATTTAAAATGATAATTTTTAAAATAATAACTATTTGACGGTACTCGCTAAGGAGTGAAGTTTTATAAGATAGTTTTTTTCCACATGATAAAAAAATGTGATGTGTCGTGTAGTCGGGTTATTTTAATTGTTTAATGATAAGATTGAAACCTGTTATAAAATAGAGAAAAAATGTAGAACTAATATTCATAGGATTATTTCATATAAAAATTGGAACAAAAGATACTTCAATTAACAACAAAGTCTTGGATCATCTTCTCAGAGATGATTATGGTTGAAACAGCTGCAACAAACATGTCATAAACGCATATTTTTCTTGTTTTAGTTATTTACTATTAATTTTCTAATACATAAATGACTTATAATAATTAATTAGGGGTGATATAGTAAAATCACGGCGCAGCTCTTAAAGCAGCCATGTCGAAACCAATGTTTTAATTAAATATTATGAATTTTTAATACATAAATGACTTATAATAATTAATTAGGGGTGATACAGTAAAATCACGGTTGAAGGAGGTCAACTTAATTTAATACATCAAGAGTTAATTTATCATTTTATGTCTATATTTTTTTAAAATATGATTAAATTTTTAACACTTAGATGACTCATAATAATTAATTATAAGCGATATTTAGCAAAATTATGGTTGAAGCAGCTGCAGTAGATATGTCATCTATTTTTTTAATTAAATATTATTAATTTTTAATACATAAATGACTTATAATGATTAATTAGGGATGATATAGTAAAATCACGGTTAAAACAGCTGAAACAAACGTCATAAATATTTATTTTTTAATTAAATATTATTAATTCTAATATATAAATGACTTATAATAATTAATTAGGGGTAGTATGGTAAAAAAATTATTAATTCCAATATATAAATGGATTATAATAATTAATTTAGGGTAATATAGTAAATCACGGAGCAATTAGGGATAATATAGGCAGACATGTAATCTATTTTTTTAATTAAATATTATTAATTTTTTAATACATAAATAACTTATAATAATTAATTAGGGATGATATAGTAAAATCACGGTTAAAGCAGCTAAAACAAACGTCATAAATATCTATTTTTTAATTAAATATTATTAATTCTAATATATAAATGACTTATAATAATTAATTAAGGGTAATATAATAAAAAAATATTATTAATTCTAATATATAAATGACTTATAATAATTAATTAGGGGTAATATAATAAATCACTGAGCAATTAGGGTAAAACAGTAAATGACGATGCAGCTGATTTTTTTAATTAAATATTATTAATTTTTAATACATAAATGACTTATACTAATTAATTAGGGATGATATAGTAAAATTATGGTTAAAGCAGCTAAAACAAACATCATAAATATTTATTTTTTTAATTAAATATTATTAATTCTAATATATAAATGACTTATAATAATTAATTAGGGGTAATATAGTAAAAAAATATTATTAATTCTAATATATAAATGACTTATAATAATTAATTAGGGATAATATAATAAATCACGGAGCAATTACGGATAATAAAGGCAGATATGTCATCCATTTTTTTAATTAAATATTTTTAATTTTTTAATACATAAATGACTTATAATAATTAATTAGGGATGACATAGTAAAATCACGATTAAAGCAGCTGAAACAAACGCCATAAATATCTATTTTTTAATTAAATATTATTAATTCTAATATATATATGACCTATAATAATTAATTAGGGGTAATATAATAAAAAATATTATTAATTCTAATATATAAATACCTTATAATAATCAATTAGGGGTAATATAGTAAATTACGAAGCAATTAGGGGCAATATAGACGAAGCATTGGTCGAAACCATAGACAGACATGTCATCTATTTTTTTAATTAAATATTATTAATTTTTTAATATATAAATGATTAATAATAATTAATTATGGATGATATAGTTAAATCACGGTTAAAGAAGCTGAAACAAACGTCATAAATATCTATTTTTTTCATTAAATAATATTAATTCTAATATATAAACGACTTATAATAATTAATTAGGGGTAATATAATAAAAAATTATTATTAATTCTAATATATAAATGACTTATAATAATTAATTAGGGGCAATATAGTAAATCAAGGAGCAATTAGGGATAATATAATAAATGACGAAGCAGATGATTTTTTTAATTAAATATTATTAATTTTTTAATACATAAATGACTTATAATAATTAATCAGGGATGATATAGTAAAATCACGGTTAAAGCATCTGAAACAAACGTCATAAATAACTATTCTTTTAATTAAATATTATTAATTCTAATATATAAATAACTTATATTAATTAATTAGGGTAATATAGTAAAAAAATATTATTAATTCTAATATATAAATGGCTTATAATAATTAATCAGGGGTGATATAATAAATCACGAAGCAATTAGCGATAATATAGGCAGACTTGTCATCTATTTTTCTAATTAAATATTATTAATTTTTTAATACATAAATGACTTATACTAATTAATTAGGGATGATATAGTAAAATCACGATTAAAGCAGCTGAAACAAACGTTATAAATATCTTTTTAAATTAAATATTATTAATTCTAATATATAAATGACTTATAATAATTAATTAATTCTAATATATAAATGACTTACAATAATTAATTAGAGGTAATATAATAAATCATGGAGCAATTAGGGGTATTATAGGCAAACATATCATCTATTTTTTTAATTAAATATTATTAATTTTTTAATAATAAATGACTTATAATAATTAATTAGGGATGATATAGTAAAATCATGGTTAAAGCAGCTGAAAAAAACGTTATAAATATTTATTTTTAATTAAATATTATTAATTCTAATATATAAATGACTTATAATAATTAATTAGGGGTAATATAATAAAAAGAATATTATTAATTCTAATATACAAATAAATGATAATAATTAATTAGGAGTAATATAGTAAATTACAGAATAATTAGGGGTAGTACGGTAATTGACGAAGAACTGGTCGAAACTAGTGCTTCTATTATATAGAAATACTCAATTCAATTTATCACAAGTAACATAATTTTTTCAATTTTTAGAGAAAATGATCTATTACCCCCAACCTTTAGTCGAAATTTCAACTACACACTCAACCTTTAAAGGTGATCTATTACCCCCTTGAACTATTTTAAAATGAAATTATTACCCCCTAACGCTGACATGGCAAGAGAGTGTGTTTCACTCTCTTTTAAAGAGAGTGAGAACGAAAATAATTTATTAAAAAATTATTTTTAATAGTTCTTTAAATAAATATATATAATTTTAATTATTTTTTTCTTTTTTCTTCTTCTTCTTCTTCAATTTTTCTTCTTCTTCTTCAGTGACATCCAAGAACTCATTATGGCATTTCTTCTTCTTCCATTCTTCTTTTTCAATTTTTCTTCGTTTTCTTCAATGGCATCTAAGAACTCATCAATGACAATTCTTCTTCTTCCATTCTTCTTATTCTTCTTCATTTTTTTTTCTTCTTCTTCTTCTTCAATGACATCCAAGAACTCATTAATGGCATTTCTTCTTCTTCAATTTTTCTTTTCTTTTTCTTCTTCTTCTTCCTCTTCTTCCTCCTCTTCTTCCTCCTCCTCCTCCTCTTCTTCTTCTTCTTCCTCCTCTTCTTCCTCCTCATCCTCCTCTTCTTCTTCTTCTTCTTCTTCTTCCTCTTCCTCTTCCTCTTCTTCCTCTTCTTCTTCTTCCTCTTCTTCTTCTTCTTCTTCTTCTTCTTCTTCTTCTTCTTCTTCTTCTTCTTCTCCTTCTTCTTCTTCTTCTTCCTCTTCTTCTTCCTCTTCTTCTTCTTCCTCTTCTTCTTCTTCTTCTTCTTCTTCTTCCTCTTCATCTTCTTCATCCTCCTCCTCCTCATCCTCCTCCTCCTCCTCCTCTTCATCCTCTTCATCCTCCTCCTCTTCTTCTTCTTCTTCTTCTTCTTCTTCTTCTTCTTCTTCTTCTTCTTCTTCTTCTTCTTCTTCTTCTTCTTCAATGGCATCCAAGAACTCATCAATGACATTTCTTTTTCAATGGCATCCAAGAACTCGAATTACGTGAGACTATTGAATCAATTAAGATTGGGAAATTCGAATTAATTTCTGTGTTAGAATCATTCCTTAGCTCCCCAAAAATTGACTGACGTTGAGAATGTTGAAATTCATAAAAAAAAATAAAGTTGTCGGAATTTTGAATTTTCCGACGTCGTCACTATCCAACGGCGTTTCACCATTGAAACTGCACCATTGAAGGCGGCGACATTTTGTGAAAATCAAATATTTTTTCGGACATTAATTGTTGATTTGATTTTGATAAGATTACCTATCGTGTGAATTCCATATGATTCATTATGCCATTGATGAAGAAGAAGAAGAAGAAGAAGAAGAAGAAGAAGAAGAAAAAGAAAAAGAAGGCATATGACGTGGCATTTGACGTGGAATTAAATTTTTATAGTAAAAAAAAGTAATATGACGTGGAATTGCGTGGCATGACACGTGGCAGCGCGTGCATCACACCCACATTCCAAATGACTGGTTGTCAATTTTCGGGGATAATAATTTCACTTTAAAATAGTTTCGGGGGTAATAATTTTATTTTAAAATAGTTCGGGGGGTAATAGGTCACCTTTAAAGGTTGAGTGTGTAGTTGGAATTTCGCCTAAAGGTTGGGGAGGTAATAGATCATTTTCACCAATTTTTATAATCTCTAAAAGCTTAATTTTTTAATACCCCTTTTGCTTTAAAGTTGCTCACTCAACTTCTTGCAAAAATTACTGTAATTGTGTTTCTTCAACTTCGACAACATTTTTTATTTACTTTGCTCATAATTGCATTCAACCAATGAATCTATCTATTGATATTTCTTTTCAAAATTTTAAATTGTAAATTGTGTTAATTGAATTTTTCAAGTGTTTGAATTGTAGAAGGAGGAAGGGGGTGTAGGGACTTGAAGAAGGAGAAATAAAATGGAGATTTTGCAGAAGAAGAAAGGGAAGGAGTGGAGGCTGGAGCGGAGGTGTTTTGAAAGAGGAGCGGTGGGACTTGAAGAAGAAAGGATAGAATAGGGGGCGGAGGGGGGGTCCTTTTTTTTTCTTTTCTCCTTTTATGATATAATAATAAATTAGTTGGGTCATTTTTTAAAAATAATTTTTGATGAGGCGTTAATGTGGCGTTGATGTGATGATGAAATGACGTGTGTGTAATACACCCTCCGTAGTGAAACTGATGTTGTATAAGTGGTATTTATTCACTTCGGAATAGATTTGGGGGATAAATCTATATCTATATTTATAATCTATATCTATAATATATAATATATTAAAAGTGTGAAACCCTTATAAAAATGATTTGAATTTTTTATCCTTCATTAAAAGACTCTTCTTTAAACAAAACTATCTTTTTAATTTTTTAAAAATTTATTATTTAATTATTTTTATTATATTAACTAGACTTTCTAAAATATATGAGATTCCTAAAATATATGATTGGAGAATTAATTAATATTCCTTCTACTAGACTTTTTAAAATATATGGAATCCTAAAATAGATGGTAGGAGAATTAATTAATATTTTTTTCTATTATTCAATTAGAAAAATACTCCTAAAATAAGAATCTATTAACAAAATACTTTATAAATATTGAGATATACGTTAAACTAGAGAACAAATCGGTTTGCTTATTGGGAGAATATGATTGATGCTCATCTAACTTGATTCGATTGCATGTCTAGATTGATGGATGATTGATTTTCTAACCCTCAACTTCTTCACTATTTATAGAATTCAACATGTGTGTGCATGTGTGTGTGTGTGTATATATATATATATCTTCTTTGTTTTCATTCAAAATCATTCTTTAGGATCAAAATTTTGGCTCAAACAAGAATTAGTTGAATCAAAATCGAAATTTTGTGATCATTATTATATTTTTTTTATAGTTTACAGTTCGTAGATGAATGTCGGTTGACTTTGAAAATTTTCTTGTGTAAAGGTAAGCTTAATTGTATTATTTTGATATCTTTATTATCTTATTGTTTTATTTTAATTTACATATGATAAATGAATGTGAGTCGACTTTGATTTTTTTTTTAGGTAAAGGTTAGGTTTAATTGTATTATCTTAATATCTCTATTAGTTTGTTATTTTGTGGTAGTTTACAGTTCGTAAATGAATCTCAATCGGCTTTGAGAATTATTTGTGTGTAAAATTCAAATTTAATTGTATTATTTTTATATCACTTTTATTGTATTATTTTGTTTCAGTTTACAGGTGATAGATAAATGTTGGTCGGCTTTGAGAAATTTTTCTACGTAAAGGTTAGGTTTAGTTGTATTATTTTGATATCTCTATTATCGTATTATTTTGTTATTGTTTACAGGTGGTAGATGAGTGTCGGATGACTTTTGCAAAAAAAATTGTGTGTAAAGATTAGATTTAATTGTATTATTTTGATGTCTCTATCATTGTATTATTTTGTTGCAATTTACATATGGTAAATGAATGTCGATCGACTTTTAAAAATATTTTTGATAATGATTAGGTTTAATAAATAAATTATCCATCTTTATATACTCAAAAGATATTAAATTTAATTATTATATTCATCTTTGTTATTTAAACAAATATCCTATTAAATGTAATATTTGAACTCATTAAAATGAGGTACACGCGCAAGACGCGTACACCTAAACTAGTATATTAAAAATGTGAAGACTCTTGAAAAAGTGATTTGAAGTTTTTGTCCTTCATTAAAAGTCTCAACAATAGACAAAATTGTCTTTTCACTTATTTTCTTAAATTATTATTTAATTATTTTTATCACTCAATTCTATTATTCAAAAATTGTCAACTAAATTTTCAGCCACTTTATAATCCTTTTAGGTTCATACAAGGATTTAAAACCTACCATTTATAGTTCTTTTAAATTTATATGACGATTTAAAACCTAATAACTGTCGACAATTATCACATTGAGTACTCTATGATCGAAACAAGCATTGACACTCAAGGATTCTTCCTGTGCCAAGGTTGTAGTTGAAGCCACCTATTTTCTTATACTTGTCACTGGTTTTTGTTCTTGATGTTTTTTTTGTTTTTTGATAATTGGGTTTGTAAGTTTTGCGTCAATTTTTATGACATTTTTCTCATAATTTAATTAGTGGATATTTTGTTGAGGGTCTATCGGAGGCGGATATATTATTGTTGTTGTATAGGATACGATTTTCATCGCATGATTATTTGTTTTGATGAATATTTGTTTTAGGTTTGTTTATATTATAATATTTAAATCTAATTCACACTAATTTTACATCTGTTTTAAAAAAATTCAGAACTAGAATGAGATAAAGATTTTCGTTCATGAAATTATCCACTTCAAAAACAGGAAGATTTTTGCTCTTAAGGAGGACCAATAATACAAGATTTGATATTTTTTCTTTTCTTTAGCTATAAGATTGTAGCATTTCGAAAATCTAGATTAAATTTGAATCATTAAATTTCATATGATTCGACTCGAAATACGTTAAATAATATGTTAATAACATGCTTACAACATCTTCCTCTTTTTTCCCCTTAAAAGTATATTCAAATTCTACTCCGATTCTATTTTTTCCTCTTTAAATAAATAATTTATTCTTTGAATAATGATATAAACAAGCAAATAATTCTAACACAAGCAAATAATTCTATCTAGGGATACTATTTTGATCATTCGGACTCAAATAAAGTGGGATGAATAAGAGCCGATAAGATTTAAGTAGCATATTTTGAAGGATCTGACATGGGTGCGGTAGCATGTTTGGAGAGTCAGAGCAACATAACACTAAAAGGATTTCATAAAATTGTCTATTTACTATTTTTGTCAAAATAGTATATTATTTTATTAATATTTTCTATAATGTTGAGTCCTAAAATATGTCGAAAGAAAATATTAAGGAGTCCTAAAATATAAAGTAAGTAAGTGGTATTAGGAGAATGAATATAGACAACTAAAATATACTAAAAGGAAAATTAGAAAAGATTTTTAAAATATAGGTCCAAAAAAAAAGAATGTAATTTAATTTGATTTTTTAAAATAAAGATATTTAAATCCTATTGTAAAGGGAATATATCATCAATAATTTTTTTCAAATAAAACTAATATTAATTATTTTTTTCATCTCAAGTAATTATTTAGTTAGTTTTATAAATATTTAAAATATTTTTAAACTATAGGTGAATGTAATTTAATTTAAATTTTTTAAATAGAGATATTTAAATATTATGTGTATAGTAAAGGGAATATATCATCTATAATTTTTTGCAAATAAAACTAATATTTATTGTCTTTTCACCTCAAATTATTATTTAATTAGTTTTATAAATATTTAAATTAAATTATTTTAAAATATATGAAAATATAAAATATATTTTAAAAATTTAGGAATCCTATAATTTGGAAAAGAGAAATATATAGTTAAAAATATTGAGAGACTTGACATGTCGCCAGCAATTTGCATAAAACTCCTATTCCTTTGATAATTTATTTTAGTTTTATTTTGGTTTAATTTTCTTTTCTTTTTGGGCTTTAATTTCTTGTAGCATATTTTCTTCAATTAATATCTAATAATAAGTCTAATTAACTTTCAATTTGAGAACTTTACTTTATGAATGAAGTTATTTTCTGAAATATTGAAGAGATAAATTTGTTTGTGATTTGAGATAAGTTTTCTTGACAATTTTATTCTAATGTCAAATGCTACTTTCTAATAATGTTACTCTTTCATATAAAATGTTCTTGATTGACGAGACACGTGCAAAACACGTACACTAAACTAGTAATATTTATAACGTGTGTTAAAGTAAGTTATTCGGGGGTCTATCGGAAACAACCTCTCTACTTCTTCGGAGATAGCGGTATGGAGTGTGTACATCTTACCCTCTCCAGACCCCACTTTGTGGGAATACACCGGATTTGTTGTTGTTATTGTTGTTGTGTTAAAGTAAGTTATGCAGACAAATTCAAAGAAATTTTATGTCTTTTCTCAAAATATTATTCACCTCTATTTATTTACCTACTAGTTACGAGTAACCCGTACAATGCACAGGCTCAATATTTATATTAAATTAATATCATAATAATAATAATAATTAAATTATAAGATTTATTTATTTGGTCATTTTAAAAAGTTTTTTTTTTTAAGAAAATAATTACTCAAGTATCAATTTAAGCGACACAATGCTTAAATGGTCTTAATAATTAATTAGGAGTGATAAAGTAAAATCACGATTGAAATAATGAAGCAGACATATCTTAAATGACTTATAATAACTAATTAGAAGTGATAAGATTTAGTTATTTATTCTTTTAAAAAAAAAACAATTATTTTTCTTTTTTCTTTTTAAATAAAATAACTACTCAAGTATCAATTTAAGTGACACAACGCTTAAATGATCATAATAATTAGGAGTGACATAGTAAAATCAGGATTGCAACAGTGAAGCAGACATGTCTTAGATGACTTATAATAACTAATTAGAAGTGATATAACAAAAGTACTATACAAAAATACTTGTGAAAAAAAATAGGCCTCATATATAGAGGTGTTCATGGATCGGTTTGGGTTGGTTATTGGTCAAAATCATAACCAAACCAACTTAGTCGATTTTTAAAATTCAAAAATCAAATCAAACCAACACAAGAAAATAACCGTCGGTTTGGTTCTCATCGGTTTAGTTCGGTTTGGTTCGATTTTTTAAATTTTTTCGATTTATAACTTTAACTAATGATAAAGTTGAAATTAAAAAAAAAAACAAATCCAATCAAACATAGTGTTGTGCCCTAATCTTGAAACTAAGATGTCAATTTAGTGTTATATTTAGGCAAAGCCACGAACAACACCATATGAATGCTTCTATAAAAATTATTTAGAAACTACATATAAGAGAACGATATAATAACCCCCCAAAAGGTGAACACATAAATTTTTTTGCTCAATAGGAACCAAAAAGAAAGTTCAAAATTAGTGATTATTTATAATCTAATTAAATTCACCTGTAAAATTTCCTAGACAACAAGATAATTTTCACAATTAGTATCATTTGTTATTCAAAGTGCGAAAATCATTTAGAATCTCATAACGTAGTGTCAATTAGATGGAGATATATGACTAAACGTGTTACGGTTAAAGTTAAATTCATGATTAAAATTTAAAATGTAACAAATATTTATTTTTTATTCATGAATAATATATAAATAATTTATATATATATATATATATATATCGTTTCGGTTTGGTTATTTTGTCGGTTATTTTAGAGTAAAATCAAAATCAAATCCATAAGTGTTGGTTTTTAAAATTTAAAACCAAATCAAATATCGGTTTTTTTAATCGGTTTGGTTTGGTTCGCGGTTCGATTTGATTTTTAACCAAACCATGAACACCCCTACTCATATAAAACGTCAAGTAAATTTAACATTAAATATTATTAATTTTTTAATACTTAGATGACTTTATAATAATTTTTTAATATTAATTTTTTAGTATTTAGATAACTTATAATAATTAACGATGGGTGATATAGTCAAATTATGGGTGAAACAGCTGAAACAGACATGTCATAAATATCTATTTTACTTTCTTTTTTTTACAAAATATAATTATTTTTCTAATACATAAATAATTTAGAATAATTAATTAGAGATAATATAACAAAATCACGAAGAAAGCAGCTGATGAACCAGACAGAAGAAGCAGACATATTGACGGAGAGCTGACTGCTTTTTTTCCCCATTCCCTCTTATTAGTAAGTAAAATACATGCATCAAATTTATTCCTTAAATTGAATAACAAACATAACTATAGGCAATTAATTAATTTTAATTAGCTATAAATAGCACTCATTTTAGTTTAATCCTTTTATAATTTTTGTAAGAATTTGTGCTAATATGAGAAGTTTTTGTTAGGTATTCACTAGTGTTTGACTATAGATTTTAAAAATTAATTTTAAAATATTTATTCGATCATGAAATTTGAACACTTTTTAAATATTAAATCTTGAAATACTTTTAGTTCTCAAATATTGATTTTAGACTTTCAATCAAATCTCTATAGTGTGTATATGATTGTGCTTTATAAATGGGGAAAAATCAGCTTTTTGAAACTTTTAACTTTTCATAATTTGAAAAGGAGGTCACGACATCTTATAAAATTTCCTGACGGTAGTATTTATCTAGTTGATTATTCTATTGAAAAATATATATTATTTATGATGATTTAACAAAAAAAATAAATATAAGTTAAATTAAGATAGAACGAATATTTTATTTCTCAAATGTGAAATAAAACTATCAACATAGATTGTGGTGTAATGGTGGGAATATTTCATCCTTAATCGGAGGCCTCGAGTCCGAGCCTGAATATGGAGAAAATTTTATTGGGAGCGTCGCTCTCAGAATGAGCCCTACAATGTGCGATTCGAATTAGTCGAAGTTTCAATGCGAGTACCGAATGAAAAATACCAAAAAAATGTGAAATGAAATTATTTTTATTCGTATTAAAGGGAGATTTTTCACTATGCAAGTGCTTCTTATTTAACTTTTAATATATATCTTTTGCTAGAGATAAGTGATTTCAGTTCAGAGTTATCTTAGTGAAATGATTAAGTTAATTATCGAAAAACAGCATAAACAAATAAATTGAAATGGACCTAGTAGATACTAGCGATATATAATAATTTTTTTTTTTTTGGATATGTTAGAATAATTAAATTCTACTTGAATTACTTGACGAAAAATTGAAATTGCAACTAAGAGAAGGAGGTCCATCAAAATGATATTGTTAGTCACTATATGGTAGAATGAGATACATCAAAGCAACATTAACTACAAAATATCAGATAATTAAAAGAGATAATACATCGAAACACCTCTAAATTTGTATCCAAAATTTGCTTTATACCCTAAACTAATCGAATAATTATTTACCCCTCTTAACAACTTTAAAGTGAAATTTTTACCACCCTAATTGCTGACGTGATAATTTTATTAAAAATCAGCACGTTAATGTCTATAAAAAAATGAAAAAGGTGGATCCCAACTTTTAAATTTTCCAAATTATATATATATATATATATATATATATATATATATATATATATATATATATATAAAGCTAAAGAAAAAAAGAAGAAGTCAACTTCCACTTTTTCTTCATAACAATTCCCTTTCCACCCCAACAACTTCGTTTTTTCTTCTTCGTAACAACTTCATTTTTTTTTGAAGCAAATCATTACCACAATCCATTTTTCGAACTCTTGAAAAAAATAGCTTTCTTGTTTGGTCATATCTACATTACAGAAGCACAAGCAGAAGAAAGAAGATCACATATAATTTCTTTCAATGTTTGAGCTAAAGGGTTGTTGAATAGAGCAAAAAGAAATCAAAAGATTGTTGAATAGAGCAAAAAAAAATCATTCACTGAGTTGGTGGCACATATCGGAGATGGTCAACCATACTGAAAATGGCTATGTTAGAAATTTTTTCTTCTCTAATGTATCATTCGCTTTAAATTGATCTACTTCCCAAACTTGATGAATAATTGGGTGAATGAGTTGATGAATTTGAATATTAAAAACATGGAGGAAGCTAAAATTGAAGGTTGAAATAATGATGTTAATGTGGGATTTGACTGTTAAAGAAGAAGAAAAAGAATCGGGGTGGGGAGGGGGGTCTGGAGTGCACTGTTGGATCAAGTTATTTATCAATTTCTTGTTAAATTCGAATCAAGTTATTGGTGTTAATGATGTTAATGGTCAAATAATGATGTTAATGGTTTTAATGGTGAAATCGTTTTCGGTGAAGACTTTGAGAGATTCTTGAGATTTTGAGATTTTTTTGGCGGTGGTTGTGGTGTTTTCAGATGTTTTGAGGGAATTTGTAGGGTGGTTCACGGCAGAGGTGGGTGTTTTCCGATAAGTCATTAATTGAGTGAAAGTTATTGATGTTAATAGTGTTAATGGTGGCGGGGGATGTTGAAGCATAAGGAGAAGGAGGAACGACAAGGGTGGGGTGGGGTGGGCTATTGAAGAAGAAGAAGAAGGAAGAGGAAGGGGGTGGGTTGGGTTTTATATATACACACACACACACACACACACACATATATATATATATATAAGAATAGTATATATATATACATTTTGCTTTTTTAAAAAAAACATATAAAAATAATATGTGTGTTGGATTACTTTTTAAAAAAAATTATAATTTCTTACGTGGCAATGGCATGACATTGAGTTGGCAATGATGTGGGTCGTGTGTACTTCACTCTCCGTAGTGAGAGTTGTATAATTTTTTTAGGGTGGTAAAAAATTTACTTTAAAGTTGTTAAGGGGGGTAAATAATTTTCATACAAGTTTAGGGTCTAAAGTAAGTTTTGACTACAAGTTTAGGGGTGTTTTGATGTATTATCTCTAATTAAAATGATACACTCCATTAACATTTCGATTATGATATAGCTAGTGCATATTTTCACATGTCAAATCTTCATTGGTTCTTCGAGAAAAGTTATTATTTTCATCCTAAATTATACTTAAAAAGTCGAAGAAACACCTAAACTATTAGAGTGACCTAACACACACCTATACTATTTAAAAGTGAATTTATTTTCACTCTGACGCAAATAGAACCAGTCACACGATGGAAGGTGTTACACACTCGCGCACATGTCATCAAAATGTCATTGCCACATCAATTTTTATGCCAGATTTCAAAAAAAGGTCCAAGTCACCTCAATTGCTTCTTCCCTATCCATCATCAAAACTCACCTTCAAACCACCACCATTGCCGCATTGTCACCAAACTCATATAACACCACCATTTCACCACCAACAATTAAATTCACCACCGAAATCACCCTATAATCACTACTACCATAAAAATTTATAAATTGAAATCATATCACCACCATTGTTACCATTAAAAATTGCAAAGAGTCATCAAAAAATTCAACACCCATAACCAAATTCATCATCAAAATCATATTACAATCATTTTCGCCATAAAAAATTATAAAGAACCACTATATAAATTCAACACACACTATTGAATCCACATCAAAATCACACTACGTCAATAGATTTTAGTGTTTATCAAAATTAAACCACCATCACTGTCAATGTTGAAATTCACAACAATAATGGTAACAATTTTTTTTCACCCCAACTTACTTTGCTAAATCATTCACCACCAGATCCATATCGTTGTCACCATCAAAATTAATCACATCCATAACCGTAATCCAACATGCATCACCAAAATTGACATCAACTTCATTGTCAATTACAGAAAATAAGAGCATACCACCATCAATTTTATCAACTCAACATCAAATTTTTCAGCATTGCGAATTTCGTTCAAGCTCGAGATGAAGAATGGTGAAAGTAAAAAGTTGATTAGTGAAAGAAAATGAAGTGGTTTTGATAAGAAAAAATTAGAGAAGAGAAGATTAATGGCATGAAGAAGAAAAAGAAGTAGGAAAGGTTATCCACGCGGAATGTACAAAGAAGAAGTAATTTTTTTTTTTTGGCTTTAATTTGACTCCTACGCCCTTTTCTTCTTTTTCTTTTTAATTTGTTACCACATTAGCTTTTGAGGTGGAAATAAATTCACTTTTACGTAGTACAATTGTGTAATAGGTCGTCACAATAATTTGAGTATGTAAATGACTTTTCAGATATATTTTGAGGTGAAAATGATGATTTTTTTGCCAAATCAGATTTGCATCACATGTACGAATATAAATTTCATTTTATTATAATGATAAATATATTATTTTACATGTACAAGAATCAATATTAGAATACATTCAGACTAATTTCAACAACAACAATAACATTATTCAAACTAATTCAAATGCAAAATATACTATCGTCTTAAATATGTTGAAATATCAAATTAAATGAACTTTTCAAGCACTTATTAATTGATGGTGATGATAGTATTGGATGAATACAGAAAAACTAAACACCTAGGCCACTAATTTTATAATATATGTTAGAAAGTGGGGATTTTGAGTTAAAAGTGACAAAAGAGTTTTGAAATGACGTGTAGGTGACTCAAGTTTTAAAAATTGAGTGTTGGTGACAATTACTTTATTATGGATTAAGAAAGTTGTGAAAGTTTGAAAATAACCCACAAGTTTTTTAATTTACACTTTGATCCAAGTAAAACCTAATATAACTAAAAATGGAGTGGAAAAATGCGAGTTTCTCTCTCTTTTCATTTATTGTTGTTTTTTCTCTCTTCGCGATTTTTATTGTTCATTGTTATTGTTGTTTTATTCATCATCTTCTTCTTCTTCATTATCATCATCATTTTCTTCTTGTTGACCATTGTTGTTGTTGTTACCGCTACTGCTACTACTTGACCAATTTTTTAGGACAAATTTTATTTCGTACATTACTTTGACATTACTTCATAGGTGACTTTGGTAAGTAAAATTATGATTTTTAGTTGAATTTCTCATCTGGGTACACTGCTACTGCTGTTTTTTCAATAATGGATAGATACCGAACATGAATCCAACATAAAATTCATCTGTTGCAACAGATGATTGGGTACACTGCTACTGCTGTTTTTTCAATAATGCATAGAATCCAAACATGAATCCAATATAAGATTCATCTGTTTCAACAAATGGCTCATCTGTTGCAACAAATGAGTCATCTGTTGCAATGAAAGACTCATATATTAGATTCATATTTATGGTTCTATAGTATTGTAATATCAATCGAACAAATGGGTCATCTGTTGTAACAGTCGAGTTATCTATTGCAACAGAGGAGTCATCTGTTGAAATATATTACTCATGTTGCAATAGAACCTGAAGTTGATTCCAACAAATACTCATCTGATGGTATTCATGTTGCAGAATATAGAACTAGAAGTTGATTCCAACAAATAACTTATTTGTTGCAACGGATTAATAATCCGTTGTAACAGGTTAGTGATCTTTTGTAACAGGTGACTCATTTGTTGGAATCAACTTCAAAGGTTCTATAGTATATCCCAATAGGTGAGTCATCTCTTGTAAGTTGCAACAGATGAGTCACCTGTTCTAACAGATGAGTCATCTGTTGGAATCAACTTCAAGTTCTATAGTACCGTAACATGCATATCAACAAGTGAGTCATCTGTTACAACATCTAACTCACTTGTTGCAACATATTATTCACCTGTTGCAACTGATTACTAATCTATTGAGGTTCATGTTATTAATTTTACTATCATGTCATTATTTTATTTTTTTAACAAATATCTTTATTTAGGTACCACTAATAGAGGGATCAATAACAATAGGGGTAGGTTGTCATTGTGAATGGATCTAGAATAGTAATCGATATGTTTGGCATTAGAAAGAGGGTGAAATACTAAAGACGATAGCTATGACAGTCCAAAGTGATGTTTCTTATGATGATTTTGTGAACTTAATCATCAACTATTGTGAACTAAATTGTCAATCGGGAGAACTCGTCATCAGCTACATGCACAACTCCTTTGAAAATCAGATGGTACTACCTTTCAAGATAATCGATTATGTTTGGTTGCATACTTATCAGAGTGATTCAGCTAAGCCGGTGTTAAGGGTGTACGTTATTAAAAAACCGAGATAGAATGAAAACCAGAATATAGAAGAACAACAACAAGATATGTTTGGTGATAAATTGGATGATCTGGACATGAATATTTCAGATGATGATCAAACACCTATGCCCGTTGTTATGAGTAATACGGTGGGCAGTTTTTCTCAACCAACACAATCGGGCAATCGTCAAGATGACGATACTAGTTTTATAAGGGAATGACATTCAAAGATAAGATAGAACTATCTACTTCTTTGGTTATTTCTTTCTTGAAAAAAGATTTCAGACTAAGGAAGGTAATTAATTCGAGTAATTTATTTTAGATGTGCTAATGCGGACTGCAAGTGGTATTTGAGGGCTATGAAATACTTAAGTTCCGAAAGATTCGTCATTAATGTTTATCAAAAGTATCACATATGCTGTTCAGAGCATATTACAAGCCAAAATCCTTACGCTACGGCAAAGGTCCTCGGTAGTTATTTTCAAAATAGATTCCCCAATGGCAAAGGCCCTTCTACTGCTGATATGGCCAACCAACTCCGTAGATAATTGGGTATTATGTTCTGTATGCCCATAAGGCGTCATCAAGCTTTCTAGACCAATCTTGTCTGCTAGCATTCTCTGTTTTAGCAAGTATGGCTTTGATCTCTCTATTGGAAATCTCCACTTGCCCACTAGTCTGTGGGTGGTATGGAGTTGCTACTTTGTGTTGCTTGACACCATACTTTGCTAGGGCAGCTCGAAACATATGATTGCAAAAGTGAGATCCACCATTGCTTATAATGGTGTGTGGTACCCCAAATAGAGATAAAATATTCCTTTTAAGGAATGCAACTACCCTCTTCCCTTCGTTGTCAGCCAAAACAATAGCTTCAACCCATTTCGATACATAATCAACAACAAGTAGAATGTATTTCATCCCGTATGAGCTCACGAAGGCCCCCATGAAGTCGATTCCCCAGACGTCTAATAGTTCTACCTCTATCATTTTTGTCAAAGGTATTTCATGGCGTTTGGAGATTGACCCCTGCCTCTGACACTGGTCGCATCTTCTCACGAACTAATAAGCATCTTTGAACAAAGTTGGCTAATAATAGCCGCTTTGCAGCACCTTTCTAGCAGTACGGTCACCATTATGATGACCTCCAACCAGGTACGCATGACATGCTTCTAAGATACTCAACACATCTACTTCTGGAACACATCTCCATATGATATTGTCAGCACATCGCCGAAACAAATACGGCTCATCCCAGAAATAATGTGCCACATCATGGAGAAACTTCTTTCTTTGATGAAAAGAAAAATTCTCTGGAATCACCTCACTCACCACATAATTTACAAAATCAGCATACCAAGGTATTTTATCCATAACAATAACCAAGATTTCCTCATCCGAAAATGTATCATTGATCTCAAATTCATCTCTAGATGCTTGCTCGCCTTCCAGCCTAGACAGATGATCCGCCACTTAGTTTTTGCAACCTTTTCTATCCTTGACTTCGAAGTCAAATTGTTGAAGAAGCAATACCCATCTAATCAACCTTGGTTTTGCATCTTTTTTCTCCATGAAATATCTCAAGGCTGCGTGATCAGTGTGGACCACCACCTTGGTTCCTAGTAAGTAATCCCGAAACTTCTCAAAAGCATAGACTACTGCAAGAAGTTCCTGTTCTGTGATGGCGTAGTTCTTTTGAGCTCCATTCAGCGCCTTGATGGCAGAATAGATCAGATGAAATAATTTGTCCTTCTTTTATCCCAGCACAGCTCCAAGGGCAACACCTCTTGCATTACACATGATCTCAAATGGTTTTGACCAATCCGGTGCAACAATAATAGGAGCATCAACCAACTTCCCTTTAAGGCATTCAAATGCCTTCAATCAATCATCATCAAAGAAGAATTTGACTTCCTTCTCCAAAAGTTTGTAAAAGAGGTTTGCAATCTTTGAGAAGTTCTTTATAAATCTCTGATAGAAGCCAGCATAACCAAGGAAACTACACACCCACTTCACTGAAATGGGAGGTGGAAGCTTCTCTATAACCTCAACTTTATCTCGATCAACTTCAATCCCCTTTTTTGAAATTTTGTGACCGAGAACAATGCCCTCCTTCACCATGAAGTGACATTTCTCCCAATTAAGCACAAGATTGAACTTCTCACACCGCTGTAAAGCCCTATTCAGATTTACCAAACACAGTTCAAACGAGTTTCCTACCACCAAAAAATCATCCATAAACACCTCCAAGGTGTCTTCAACCATATCTGAGAAAATAGACATCATGCACCATTGAAAGGTAGCGGGTGCATTCCATAATCCAAACGACATCCGCTTGAATGTGAACGTACCATATGGGCAGGTGAATATCATTTTATCCTGATCCTCCGGGGCTATAGAAATCTGATTGTAACCAAAATAACTATCCAAGAAACAATACCAATCTCTTCCCGCCAATCGATCAAGCATCTGATCCATGAAAGGCATTGGAAGTAGTCCTTCAATGTCCATGAGTTGAATTTTCTGTAATCTATGCACACCCTCCACCTAGTAACATGCCTGAGTGGAATCAACTCGTTCTTATCGTTAGCCACCACTGCCATGCCCCCTTTCTTGGGCACACACTGAACAAGACTCACCCATTTACTATCTGAGATTGGGTATACCACTCCTGCATCTAGCCACTTGATGATTTCTTTCTTCACCACCTCCTGCATAGGGGGTTCAGTCGACGCTGATGATCAATTGTCGAAACACAATCTTCCTCTAGCAAAATCTTATGTGTACATATACCAGGAGGGATACCGATGATATCTGCAATCGTCCAACCAATAGCCCTCTTATATCTCTTAAGAATAGAGATGAGGGCTTTCACCTGTTTCTCACCCAGATCAATAACAATAATAACAGGTAGTGTATTCCCACTGCCTAGGAACACATACCTCAAATGACCGGGAAACTCCTTCATCTCCAAGGTAGGTGGCTCTTCGATGGAAGGCTTAGCAGATGGACTTGGACGATTTTTCAAGTCTAAATCCAACTTTTTGGGTTCATATGAATAAGACCCCATTCCCATTAAAGCACACACCGTTTCCTTATAATCTTCAATACCGTCATGATCAAAATTCATCAATACAGAAGCCAAAGTCTCCACATTATATTTTTCTTCTATAGGCACTTCCTGCTCCTCCTCATAATAAATATCCATAATAGAAAAGATGCTCTTGTCTTTATGCTGTTTCATGGACTGACATACATCAAATTGAACTACTTCATCATTCAACCTGAATAGTAGCTCATTTGCTCTTAAATCAATAAGTACACTCCTGGTTGCGAGGAAAGGTCGACCCAAGATTATGGGCACCTCAAAATCCACCTCGCAATCGAGAATGACAAAATCAGCCGGAAATAAAAAACTGGCCACCTTAACTAATGCGTCATATAGAATCCCCACAAGCCGCTTCACAAATCTTTCCGCTATAACTAATCTCATGTTTGTGGAAGTAGGATCCCCCAAATCCAATTTCTTATACACAGTAAGTATCATCAAATTTATACTGGCTCCCAAATCACATAGAGCTTTTACAAAATCAAGAGGCCCAATAGTGCACTGGATAGTAAATGCTCCCGGATCTGCCTTCTTCTGCACCAACAACCTTATGGAAATAGCACCATAATAATGGATATTGTCCACCATTTCATAACTAACTGTTCGCTTCTTCGTAACAAGGTCTTTCATGAACTTTGCATACCTAGGCATTTGCTCCAATGCCTCCACCAATGGCAAATTGATTGTCACTTGCTTAACCATAGCCATAAACTTGCCAAACTTTATGTCGTCAGCCTTCTTCTTTAACTGATGGGGGAATGGAGGCGGTGGTTTTGGGAGCGTAGTAACCACCACTTCAACCTCCTTTCCTTTGCTCTTCTCCAGCTCATCAAACTGCTGATGGTTGGATGATGTATCATCAATAACCTCATCCAATTTCTCAGACTCCACTGGATAACTTTCTCCATGCTCAATATCCTTGTTAATCATATCTTCAATCATAGCTTTGCCCACAGATGGGCCTGGTAATACCTTACCACTTCGTGTGGTAATTGCCATGCAAGAACTATCATTTCGAGGGTTCTGAACTGTATCACTTGGCAAAGTTCTACTCTTCCTCTGATTTAATGCTACTGAGAGTTGGCTCATTTCCTGCTCCAACTATTTAATAGAAGTAGAGTGTGAGTTTACCAACTGACTCATGGAAGACAAATCACTCTTCATAGTAGTCACCCTAGAGTTGGTAGCCTCAACTTCCTTTAATAATTTCTCCATCATATCCTCCGTGGACATCTTGCCAGAGCTAGTTGCAACATTATATCTACTTTCACGAGGTACATATAGTCCACTCCTATCATTTTTGCTCTTTCAGTTCCTTTGATCTCTATCCTTATAACCATATTTGTCGTAATAGTTCCGACCTTGATTTTCTTGGCTATTGCCTCGAAAACCCCCTTGATTATTTAGATAGTTTGCCTCTTCTTCCAAATCAGTGTCAGCTCTCCCCTGGGATGCAACATCTTTCACCTTCTCTATTTTTCCAAATAATAAATGCTTAGTCAGCAAATCCATCTGTGTCTTTAAGTGTGCCATGTCCTAGTCACGTTCTTCCTTCTTCTTGCGTTGCTCTGCAGTCATACTACCATACATAGTAGGGCTTGCTACCACAGAATTCCTGGTATGCCAAGCTCTACTCTGTTTAGTCATTCAATTAAGCATCTCCGAAGCCTCTGGAAAAGTGAGGTCAACAAATGACCCTCCTGCAGTATTATCCATGACTGACTTCGTAATAGAGTTCAAAGCCCGATAAAGAGTCTCCATCAAATGAATATCCATCATGTTATGGTTCGGGTATTGCATCAGTTTCTTTTTAAACCTCCCCCAGGTCTCATGAAGAGCTTCAGTGGGAAGCTGTCGGAAGTTACAGTTTTCATCCCTCAACTGTACCCTCTTGGAAGGTGGAAAGAACCTTTCTAGGAAAGCCTCTTTCAACTGCCTCCAGTTGGTTATAGAATCGGGAGTCAGTCCATTGAGACATAGTGTTTCCTCTCCAGACAGAGACAATGTAAACAAGCATAGTCGGATAGAATTTTGTCCCACTCCTGGATTATTAAATGATTTGCAAATAGTGATAAAGTTCACTAAATACATATTAGGATCATCTCTGGGAAGACCACCGAACAACCCCTTAAGATAAAGGAGTTGAATCATCGTATTGGTAATATTAAATTTAGCTCCAGGTGCTAGAGGTGGAGGAATGATAGCTCCAGTTGCAACTGCTCCATCCATTCCATCTTTGTTGTCATTCAGATCAAACTGCACTGGTTGGTGCTCTTGCCTTGCCCAAAGGGCCAATTTCTGTTCACATTGCGGTTTACTGGTGCAGCCACATTCTCTGCACGCCTAGGGTTGACTGGATCTAACAAATCATCATCCCCCAAATCATCATCATCAGGATTAGGATGACGTGCCAGCTGGCCGTAATCCTGCTGATTAAGTTGAGCTCTAGCCAGAGCGGCTAGTCTTTCAGCATCTTGGGGGTCTGCCATTCTGCTAATTAACTGCAGTTTCGGATGTACTTGTAATAACGGTGCACCCAATCTTCGTGTACTTGGCATACACAAAAACTACCCTGCACAAAACAAAAACAATAAATAAAAGTAAAATTTGGAAAACTTGACCAAAGGTCAATTAACAAACACAAACTTAATTGACAACCGTATTCCCCGACAATGACGCCAAAATTTGATACGCCCAAATTACAACTCTCGTTAGAAAGTGTAAGCGGTCGCTGACAAATATAGAACCCAACTGGGTTGGGTGTTGAATCCCACAGGGAATACTGTGTTCACTAAGTATTATGGTTGTTACTAGACTGTTGATCAAAGGTTCCAGAATAGAGGAAATTTTTTATTTATCAATTATATTCAAATGTTTGTCACAGAAAGTAATCCAACTGTAGGTTATATTGCTAATAGTAATTCAATAAGAGAAGTCAAACTAGAGTTATGGTTACCAAGATTCTTAAGTAGCTAGGGTTGTGAACTATTTTTGGATTCCCAATGAACAATTCTAATTGCAAGAGTAATTAAATTCTATGGTTTATCCATTAGTTTCTCAACCTAAATGAGTAACTTATCCCTTAATTCGTTCAAACTTAAGGAAATTAGTATTAATTCCACTATAATCTCACTTGGGTTGATCCGGTTAAGGCATCTACCCTCTATCCAAAAGTTAAAGCCTTTAGATTTATATAAACCCTTTCTTTTTCCAACAAGCACTTTTCTATTTGAACAAGTGTTGTTCTTGGGCACATTTTTCAAGTTTGCAACCAAGAAAAGTCATTAAAGTGAAGAAGAGTTTGTGCAATATTAATTACTCATGGGAATCTACTAGATTCACAACCCAAAATCAGTTTTTCACATCAAGGCTTCCATAACCCTAGTTATGGGAGCTTAGCCACACATTTCCACCTAAGAAAGAGAAAAAACCATTGTGTTATTCATAAATTAATTCAAAGTTTACTTACAAAAGTCACAATTGTTGTTCTGCAATCTTCAATAGAAAATATGATAAAGGAATCTAGATCCACAAATCTCTAATGAATCTTAGAGGAAAACTATGTAACAATGTATTTTTAGTATGGAAAACCCTCATAAAAGATAAAAGATGGATAAAAAAGGTCCCTAATAAAATCTAAAACTGGGTATTTATATGTTCCCGGGTACAAAGGATTTAAAATTTAAAAATTATAAAATTCGCGTCCAAAGTGACGGCCAAAGTGGTAGTCCGTTGAAAGTCTGACGGTTCACCAAATTAGCCATCGCTGATAGTCCTTGAAAGCCCAGTTCTGCTTGAAACCGACGGCCAAAGTGGTGGTTCATCGCAAGACTGACGGTCCACCATATGGGCCGTCGCTGATAATTCTGAAGAGACAGGTTCTGCTTCAATCTGACGGTCAAAATGGTGGTCCGTCGAAAGATTGATAGTCCACCATATGGGCCATCGCTGAGTCTTCTGGAGACATGGGTTTTTTTTGGGCCTAACGATTGAGTTGGTGGTCCGTCGCAAGACTGCCGGTCCACCACATGAGCCGTCGCTAAGTGTTTCAGGATGCCTTGTTCTGTTTAACACTGACGGTTGAACTGGTGGTCCGTCGAAAGACAGACGGTCCACCTTTTGATCGTCAGAAGTCTTTTTCTGCTATTTTTTTGAGTCTTTTCCTTCAGCTAGCTCCTTACCCTGAAACACTAAAAACCAGCATTAAATGCAACCTTGGTTTCTTGAAAACATGCAATTTTTCCAAGAAAAAAATTTAAAATGTTCCGTCAAAAGCCGGAACATCACCCATGCCTTTTTGTTTCCACTACCTTTGACTTGACTAGAACCACAAGCAGAAGGCCTAGGATGCAAGTTTAACTTCAGAAATTGTCACCTTGGCTTAATCTCTTATTTTTACTTGAGGTGTTATTGGTTTATGTTTCATTCCTGACTAACCATCTCATCACCCCTAGGTGCTTGCAAAGCTACTTCTTTTGAGTTCTGATCCTGTGCTATGTGGGTCATCATTCATGCCACGCTAACTAGTCGCAGTTACCTAGCAAAGTGCCCAACTTCAGTCCACTTCACTATTTTTCTTTTCAACGAGTAATGGATTTTTATTTTTAGATACATTTTTATTTTTCAGCTCATTAATTTTTTCATTTTTCATGTCAATAACTATATTGATTTCCATTCTTGTTTGCAGCAGTGCAAGGCTTCAAAGGCCTTTCAAAAGGTCATTGAACCCTTAAAATCAGTCAATCACTATTGAACCTTTACACTGCAACAAAAAACTTGTGCCCTTCTCTATACTTGACACCTAAACATTAGCAAAACCATCATTAAATTGTAACAGGGTATCGACACCACCTACAAGGTCCCTTATCCTTATCAGTTCAAACCTATCAATCTTAACTGTAAAATACAATGTGTTATTTGAATGATTAATGCCTAATCGGTAAAGAAAAATACTTACAAAATTAATGTACTCTATATGTGTTTCATGATAACATGATCAATATATATACCTCCCATATATGAGAATTCTAGAGATGTGTTTAAATATTTATTAATTAATTATGATGGTGAAATCCTTTGAGGAGAACGAGGAGACGACGACGGTGACATTGAAAATACAAGATAAGACAACTCAAGGAGGAGATTTTCAAATTATCCAATAAATATTTTTTACTGCCTTAGTATTTTTTTTTTATTTCGATCAGAAAATTGCTTTAAAATAAAAAAATCTTAAAACAGATAAGTCATTTATTGCAACAGATGTCAAAATCTATTTGAAAATTCCCAGCAGATCAGTCATCTGTCGCAACAGATGACAATGTCTATTTGATAATTTTCAACAGATTGGTCATCTGCTACCAATGTCTTTATCTGTTTGATAATTTCCAATAGGTAAGTCATTTATTGCAATAAATGTCATTGTCTGTTTGATAATGACTGACAAATAAGTCATTTATTGCAAGAGGTTGAACATCTATTTTAATAGATGTCTATAATTGTTTATTAATTTTCAACAGATGTGTCATCTGTTGCAACAGGTTAGTCCTCTATTTATTCACTTCAAGCGATTGTTTGAAAAATCTAAATTGATTTAGCTAGAATTAAGGATGAGTTCATAGGTTCAACTACAATTTCAATTGATGTCGTTGCAATTGCATGACGTTGGTATTGTGTTCATCCAGATCAAAGTCATCAATTGATCAATTTGAGTTGAAATGATTCATATCAAGCGATTGTTTGAAATATCTAAATTGATTTATCTAGAATTAAGGATGATTTCATAGGTTCAACTATAATTTCAATTGATGTTGTTGTAATTGCATGATGTTTATATTATGTTTGTCCTGATCGAAGTCATCAATTGATCAATTTGAGTTGAAATGATTCACATCAAGCAATTATTTTAAATATCTAAATGAATTTAGCTATAATTAAGGATGAGTTCATAGGTTCGACTACAATTTTAATTAATGTTGTTGCAATTGTACGATGTTGGTATTATGTTTGTCCTAATCGGAGTTATCAATTGATCAATTTGAGTTGAAATGATTCACATCAAGAGATTGTTTGCAATATCTAAATTGGTTTATCTAGAATTAAAGATGAGTTCATAGGTTCAACTATAATTTCAATTGATGTCGTTGTAATTGCATGACTTGGTATTGTGTTCGTCCTGACCGGGGTCATCAATTTGAGTTGAAATGATTCACAACAAGTGATTGTTTGAAATATCTAAATGTATTTAGCTAGAATTAAGGATGAGTTCATAAGTTCAACTACACTTTCAATAGATGTTGTTGCAATTATATGGTGTTAGTATTGTGTTCGTCCTGACCGAGGTCATCAAGTGATCAATTTGAGTTGAAATGATTCACATAAAGCGATTGTTTAAAATATCTAAATTGATTTAGCTAGAATTAAAGAGGAGTTCATAGGTTCAACTACAATTTCAATTAATGTTGTTGCAATTGCACGACATTAGTATTGTGTTCGTCCTGACCGGAGTCATCAATTGATCAATTTGAGTTGAAATAATTCATATCAAATTATTATTAAGTTAATATTAAATTCATTAAAGTTTCAATTGAACTTATTAACTGAAAACTAATTTTAGTAAAATTAATTTAATTTATTATAAAACAATTAAAATTTATCTCTTTTAATAAAATTAATAAAGATTAATTCAAACCAAATTAACATTTTCAAAACTTGTCATTCTTTTTTCAAAATACAAATCAACCCATACAAATCATCCATTTGAGGAAAAATATTTTATCATTTCAAATCTCGAGTTCTCTCTCTTCTCTTTCTCTTTCAATAATACAATTAGCAACTACTTAACATATTGCTCAACCCTTCATAACAAATCAATTTTTTTCCATTTTCAACCACATTGTTATCATTTTCAACTTCCTTCTTGTTTATATCTGTCGTTTTCTCTCTCTTCGCAGGTAACAAAGTTAAGAAAAAATTCTACATTTAATGTATTTTTAAATTAGAGATTTTTAGTTAATGATGAAAAAGAAGACTTTTAATTGTAATATCTTCGAGAATGAGTTAACAATTTTGAGTTTTGATGCTAAAAAATATAGGAAGAACCTGAGAAAATCCTAGCTTTTGTTGCAGTGTTCTGTTGACTATTGTGGTAATGTTGGATGGTGGTTGTTGGTTGTATTTGTATGGTTGGTTTTGGTGGTCTTGACGTTGGTAGTATTGGTATTGGTGGTGGTATTGGTATTGGTATTAATGGTGTTGGTGGTGGTGTTAGTAGTATTGGTGGTGTTGGTAGTGTTGGTGGTGTTGGTGGTATTGGTGTTGGTGGTATTGGTGTTGGTGTTATTAGTGGTATTGTTGTTGGTGTTGGTGTTGGTATTTGTGGTATTGATGGTGTTAATGGTGGTGTTGGTATTGGTATTGGTGTGTTGGTGTATTGTTGTTATTGTTGTTGGTGTTGGTGGTAGTTTTGGTATAGTAGTATTGGTATTGGTGGTATTGGTGGTGTTAGTGTAGGTGTTGTTGGTATTGTTGTTGTTGTTGTTGTTGTTGGTGGTGGTGGTGGTGGTGGTGGTGGTGGCGTTGTTGATGGGGTTGGTATTTGTAGTGGTGTTGGTGGTGGTGGTGTTGGTATTGGTATTGGTGGTGTTGTCGTGCTGTATTGCCCAACAGATTACACATCTGATGGAAATGTGGAAGACTTGATTCAATTTCATCCAACAGATGATCTATCTGTTGCAAAAGATGGGTAATCTGTTGGAAGTTATCAAAACAGAACTGCTACTTAATTTGATAACTTCCAAGAGATGACCTATATGTTGCAATAGGTGAAATGTCTGTTGGGAGATATTAAAATAGGTCTTCAAATAGATTCCTCATCTATTGCAACAAATGTATCAACCATTGGCATAAAACATCACAACTCTTCCAACAGATTAACCATTTGTTGCAACATATGTATCAGCTGTTGGAAGAAAATAAACCAGTAGCAAGAATGTTTTGATCTCTTCAAATAGGTTATTCATCTATTGCACTAGGATATGCATCTGTTGTAACAGATGATTCATCTGTTCCAACAAATGGTTATCTATTATAATATTTTTTGCAATGGTTGTATAAAAAAATATTAAATTTTGTGTTATCTTTTTAAAAAATTATGCAGACATCAATTGTAATATTTTAGCTTTTCTCTTGTTTGTAGGTAAAAGTTGTCTCCCAAAAGAAAACAAAGTAAAGGTGGATCAACTTCTGACCACCTAACAAAAAAGGCTAGAGTACAGATGGATTCAGAGGAGCTTTCTGAACAATCTCAGTCAGTGAAAAATGAAGCTGAAAAAAGATATAAAAATGATGTTGAGGGAGGTGGAGAAGGATTTGTAGAGGGTGGTGAGAAAAATAAAAGTGATAAAAAAGAAGAAAAAGATAAAAAAGAATAGGAGGAAGTAAGAAGTGAGAAAGATGATGATGCTAATGACGTGAATTAAGATTGAAATCCCAGCATGATCCTGTCAAAACTATTAGTATTGACAGGTTTCAAGTTGAGATGCTGATAGATAACCCTGCAGATTTAACTGGTGATTTTGTAGTTAAATCTCAGTTGGGGAAACCAATTGATGATTTTAGGAATACTATGAAGAAGGAAAAACTAGAGGAATTTTGTAAGAAGAGTTGCTTTGGACACTTTCTTAAGCTGCCTAAGGACAACAATGCCTGTTTCCAAATAAGCATGATATATGGTTTTCTCAAGCTCAGGATCAAATATGTGGGAGATGATAAAGATTTGAAGGAGGGGGGGGGGGGAAGAGGTAAAAAGATGGATAAAATTTGGATTAACTATTATGGCATGCTAGTTTGTTTTGCCACGAAAGAGTTTACCATAGTGACAGGCTTAAGATGCGATCATCCAAAAGACCTTCTCATCAAGGAAACACCCCTCAAAAAGTCCAAGGCAAGCAGGACAGTCAAACCACCACCATCCAATAAAGGTGAAATATTATCCAAGCGACCACCCACCAGGACCAAAAAACGCAAGGAAAAACAAAATGGGTTGTTGGACATTGTTGGACGTGGCTACAAAGCCATGATATTGTTAGAAGATCTCAAGGATAAAACCATACCAAATAAGTACAAGGAGAAATTATACTTAGTTTTGTTTGCCCATTCCGTTATATTGGCAGGAGACGTCTACAAAGTCATAAAAGATGATTTGTTGGATCTTGCTGAGGATTTTGAGAAATTCAACAATTATCCATGGGGATATGACAACTACAAGTTGACTGTCAAATATTTATTGACAAAACTATCCCTAAAGACGATCTCCTTATACGGCTTTCCTTGGGCTTTCATGGTAAATTTAATCAATATTTGTTTACTCTTGCAATAATTTATATTGAATATTTATTATGACTTTTTGTTTGCTTCCTGTTTATTTTTTTTAGGCTTGGGAATTTGAAGTCATTTCTCCCCCCAAAAGCAAGTCAAGGATTACCCAGATGAGGTTTCTCAACCAAAGATCCTTAGGTGATTGACTGCTGTAACTACCCGATACTACCCCCTAGTCATTACACAGTGCTTACAGTCCCGGGGGACCACAAGTTAACCCATGAGCTGGTACCTGCTGTGAGCACTGAATAATATAATCATGAATGTTGAAGAATAACTGAAATTTCCATAAGATTTTAATAAGTGAATTCAATACTGGAATATAAATCTGTAGAAAATAACTGTCCATATCTGAGAAAATACTGAGAAACTGACATGTCAAATGGAAATTTGAATACTGAATAACTGACTCAAATGTCTGAAAAAGCCTCTAAGACTGACTGACTGAGAGTTAGTGGGACAGGCCCCCAACTAACTCGCTTAACTACTGAGATAAAGACATAAAGTAATATAATTTATCCTCGGATGATGAGGACTCACCACTGCTACTGTACTGCTGATAATCTGAGGGACTAAGTACGATCCGAGAACTGAGCGTTAGCACCTATGATATGATACATCATAGTGCAAAAGAAAGGTATGCGACCAGTACTTTGAATGTACTGGTATGCTAAATGGGGTAGGCTGATATGCATTATTTCATGAATAGGAATAATAATTACTAACTGACTATACTTGTAAAACATAGGGTACTGAGTAGAGAACATGAAATCCATAGGTATTGAAAATATGTGAAGTATATAAATACTGTATATGCATGAAAATCTGTAAATACTGAAGATACATGAAAATCTATAGACAATGAGGATGCATGACCAAGCATATCTGTAAATTGAGATACTGAAATGACTGACATCTGTACGCTTTGGCCAAACAACACTAAGACTGAATAACTGAACTAGGACTGTGACTGAGACTGTATTTGAGACTATGGGAGATATCATCTAACCGAAATGCCCAAATCTGAGCTAATCGGGGTCCAACCTATAACCCCAGTTGGATGGGTGTTAATACCGTACCATGGGTACTAACATTAGCTGTGTGGATCCACTAAACTGATATAATGTCCAAAGGACTAAGGGTGTCAAGCCTGAACTAACGGGTGACCCCTGCAAGATAGTCAAGCCTAATCTGACGGGTGACTACTCATATCCTACGCTGGCTACGTAGTTCTAGAGTATAGGGACTGCTACTAACGACTCTGCTTATCTGATGGGGAAGCCGCCATCCCTGCACTCACTCGGTACTAAATCCTACTCTCAACTAAAGACACTGAGACACTAGACTGTTCTGAGTTTAATGACTGATATCTGACTATTCTGATAATGCTTATAGTATAATCTAAAGACTATTCTGTAATGTACTGAGAGTAGATTAAATAAATAACTATGGTTTTCGGGTATTCAATACCCCCAAGACTCAAAACAACAATACTGAAAAAACACTAAAGCTTGGTGGACAAAGCATGGAGGCTTTTATTAAATCCATCACTCTTGTAGGCATTTTATCAAACACTTGCAGTTCATGGTTTAAAACAATCATAGGAATTTCATGAAACTTATAGAAATAAAATGAATTCGACATAATAGTATTAAATCATGGTTTAATCCAGTAAATAATAATATTAAAACATAGAAGATTGGATAACAACAGTAATTTCATTGAATCATGGTATAAAATCAATAGTACATGGAGATTCATGGGTGAAATCACAATTTAAATCAATTAACTTAAAAAGATGATAGATTTATAATTAAAATGGATACTTGGACTCCATGGATGAAAGGGATCCATGGATGAACATCTAACATACCTGGGATGACGAATTTGGAAGGATTGATGGAGAGTTCTTGAGATTTGACCTTGATTCTTGAGGGTTAGTGTTTTGCTAATTGAGAGAATGTTCTTGATTTTGGGGAAAAATTGATTAGAATAATGCCCAATTAGGTTATTAGGGACTTAATTTCGTGTTTGGGGCTGACTGGGTTAAGGAAAAAGTACTTAAAAGCCCTTGGAATTAAAACTCGGAACAGACTGAATATCTTGATTTTCAAGGATGGCGCATGCGGCGCTATCGCGCCATTTCACTAGAATCAGACAAATGGTAAACTGGTCTGTGGCGCGACGCGGGGAAATCGCGGTCCTTCACTGATTGGGACATGGAAGTTTACTGCGACGCGGTGGTATCGCATTTCGACACTGGAAAAGGACAAATGTCAAGTTGTCCTATGGGGCGATGCGCCAGAATCGCGGACCCTCACTGGTATTTGCCAAATGGGAGATTGGCCTGCTCCGGACGCACTTAAGGTTAAAATGACGGTGTTTAATGACTGAAACTTAAAATCACTATAACTTCTTACCCGGTTATCAGATTTGGGCGAATTTTATTTTGTTGGAAAGCTAATTGAATTTCCTATGCAATGGTAGGCTCTAAACTGAAAAATAACGAGTGTTTCAAAAATTTCATATATGAATGCTCACGTATTAGGACTTAAATTATGCTAGGGAAATACGGGATGTTACAATATCTCCCCCTTGGGATCATTCATCCCCAAATGAAATTGGTTAAGTTAAGGAAACTGATGGAATGAGCTTACACATTGAATATGCATATCTGATGCATGGAATGCGTGACTGAACTGATTCATGAATGCATGACTGACATGAATATGATGTGTGGTTAAAATTGAGCATGATAGAGAAAAATCTTACGAAGATTGGTACCTTATACTGAATCTGGATTTACAGAGAAAAGATGAGGGTACTTGGTCTGCATATCTGCTTTTTCTTTCCAAGTGACTCCCTTAACGGACTGATTCTGCCAAAGAACCTTGACTAATGGGACTTCTTTGTTCCTTAGTCTACGTACTTGATTATAACGACCGATTTGCTGAATTGGAATGCTACACGGTGTTCATGACCCCGAAGAATCACAAGATAACCCATGACTGATATCTTTACCTGTATACTACATAAGATAACATAATAATGCGAAAACATGCACTGAAAGGCCATAAGATTCGATCATGAACATAACTAAATAACGTAACATTTATGTGGGGTAATAGAATACCCTAAACAAAACTGAAGACTCAAACATGATAGTTTGTATCTAGTCTGCATCTCGTCTGGAAGCCTCTACTGTCTGAAGAATCTGAATAAGGAGTTGATGGGATATGTCCCCAACTAACTCCAACTAATAAGCTAATCAATGAGATACTAGAAAATCATTATGTTCTCAAAGAATAAGGACTCACTTCTACTCTGACTGCTGAATCTGGAATCTACTGCTGATCTGGAACTCGTGTCTCTGAACCTATGGTGTAACATAAAAAAAAAGCACCATAGAACGAATGCGTTAGTACATATGTACCGAGTATACATGTGAGGTAGGCTATATGCAAGGGTTTGCATGCATGAATAATGCTAACTGACTGTCTAACATAAATGTGAGAATACATGCATAAATACGTAACTATAATTGACAACATGATTTCGTGATTTCTGAGTCTGTATACTGATAACTTGACATGCTAGTAACTGATATGACTGATAACATGAAGGACTATCTCTGAATAATGCTGATAATATGGGTGACTGTATCTGAGTATAACTGATAACGTGGGTGACTGTAGCTGACAGTTCTGAATTTGATGGAACTATCTGAGTTCTGTACTATATCTGAGTTGACTGTATCTGACAGTCCTAAAATCTGAAAAACTATCTGAGTTCTATTATTGAGACTAATTGACTATATCTGACAGTCCTGATTCTGTAACATGAAACTGTGGGAAGTAGTATCTAACCGACATGCCCCAAAGGTTCTATGATAGCTGAGCTGGGGTCCAATCTATGCCCTGATTAGAAGGGTGTCAATACCGCGCCACTGGTAAGGACAACATGTGAGTAACCCTCATATAACAGGTAACTCTAGCGAGAACGGTGAGATCCCTCACATAACAGGTTAAGCCACCTCATCTACCGTCATATATCAGGCTACGGTGTCTCAACCTATGCTGGCTATATAGTTCTGGAATGCAAGGATTGCTTCTAGGAATTACACTCTCGTATAATAGGTGAGTCCCCATCCTTGGGTTCACTCAGTGCTAATTCCTACTCCCATCTGAATGACACTGAACATGATTTACTGAACTGAACTGAACATGGACTGAGTTACTGAATTTTCGTGGGTGACGGAATACTATTGATATCTGACAACTGACTGAGTCATGAGATCATGAAGATTTTTCCTGAGTCATAAGACTATCTGAAGTCTAAGAGTTCATAGCTTGACTGAGAGTATCGTGAATACATGACATGGCTCTAGGCAAAAGCTAATATCTCGGGTATAAGTACCCCCAGGACTCGATAGAAGGAAACTGACATAGCATGATTTACTTGAAGACTTGACTAACTTCATAATACATACTACATTCATAGGAGCCTTCCATCAAACATGAAATAGGCATAAACTTGTACATACATAGGGATTTCATGATATCATGCTAGTTAGGCAAATTTTCTTCATCTAGGCATTTTATTAAACATATGGCAGGCATAGTACATGTAAACACATTATATAACAATTAAACATCATGCTTCAATTCCAATTCTATCATACAAGGTTTTAGTCATGAGATTTCGTAAATCTTTATCTATACTAATCAACCCACATGGAATTTATCATCAAATCATGGAATAGAAATCAATTCCTCATTTATCAACATGAAAGAGAGCATGAAAACATGAAAAACATTCATAACTTGTAGTTAAAAAGGATTCTTGGACTTCATGAACGAAAGAAGTCCATGAATGAACACTATGCATACCTTAGATTGTGATTTCATGAATATTGATGGTGAAACCTTCTTGAATTTGAATCCCCAATTGAAACCCTAGCTTGTTCTTGAGATAAACTTGAGAGAAACTAATATGTTTTGGGTGAAAAGTGGCTGAATCACGTGTTAAAGAGATTATATAGGGGTGGAAGTTGGCCCTTTTAACCTTGGATAAGTCATTAAATTTTCAGTAAAATTTTCTGAGTTGGGCCCTTGGCGCGATGCGGCGTTATCGCGCCGTGTCACTGGAAATTGACAATTGGGAAACTGCACGATGGCGCGATGCGGAGCTATCACGTTGCCACCTTGTATATGACCTGGAAGTTTGGTGCAATGCGCCAGTATAGCAGAGCAACATTGGAATTTGATAATTGCCGTTTGAGTTATCTCCGCGATGCGCTGAAGGCTCAAGTCAAACACTGTCTCACTAAAGGCTCTAACTCTTCGCTCAAGTGTCAGATTTGGGCGAATTATTTATTGATGGAAAGCTTATTCAATTTCCCATGTGATAGGAAGTGAAAATTATAGAAGTACCACGTGTATAAGAATGAATTATTATTTCAAAGCAAGTTCTAACATCCTTGAGATAATTTTCAAGCTAAGAAAAAGCACGGGTATTACATTGATGATCAAGAGTTTCGACTGGAACTTCCTCATTGGAAAGACTGTTCTGAATATCTACACTTTATAAGGGAACAACTACATCTGGATCACCAATACACTTTTTCAACAACGAGACATGGAACACTGGGTGTACTGAGGCCAGATCTGAAGGCAACTCAAGCTCGTAAGCTATCTTTCTAGAGTAACTGAGAATTCTAAAGGGACCAATATATCGGGGACTGAGTTTCCCCTTCTTTCTGAATCTCTTCACTCTCTTCATGAGAGAGATTTTTAAGTACACAAAATACCTAACCTCAAACTCGAGATCCTTTCTCCTCATATCTGCATATAATTTCTGTCGGCTCTAGGTAACCCTAAGCCTTTCTCGGATCAACTGAACCTTTTCTAAGGCATCAAACACCAAGTTAGGAACTACTAATGCAGCCTCACCTACTTCAAACCAACCAATTGTATATCTATATCTCCTACCATAGAGAGTCTCAAATAGAGCCATAGAGATACTGGAATGATAACTGTTATGTATGTGAACTCAATCACAGGCAAGTGGTCATCCCAACTACCTTTAAAATCTACTTCGCATGCTCTCAGCATATCCTCAAGTGTATGAATGGTACTTTATGCTTGACCATCTTTCTGAGGGTGGAAGGCTGTACTGAGATAGACTTGGGTACCAAGACCTTTTTAGAATGCTTTCCAGAAGTAAAAGGTAAACTGAGTACCTCTATCAGAGATGATAGATATGGGAATGCTGTGCAACCTAACCAACTCTCTGAGATAGATATTGGCATAGTCCTTGGTTGAATAAGAGGTATGGAATGGCAAGAAATGAGCTGATTTGGTCATCCTATCTATGATAACCCAAATAAAATTATGCTGATGATGGGTACGAGGCAAACCTGTCACAAAATCCGTGTTTACTTCCCCTCATTTCCACATAGGAATACTGAACTCCTGCATGGACCCACTAGGCTTCTGGTGCTCAAACTTAACTTGCTGACATGTAGAGCACTTAGCTAGAAACTCTGTAATATCTCTCTTCATCCCACTCTACCAATAGATCTTTCGCAAATTGTGATACATCTTAGTGGCCCCTGGATGAATAGAGTAACGTGCACCATGCGCTTCTGCAAGAATTTTTTGCCTCAAATAATCTACACCAGGAACACATAATCTACCCTCATAGCGCAACACACCATCTCCCCCTTGGGAGAAGACCTTCACTTTCTGATCTCTGACTGATTCTTTTAACTTAACTAGACTGGGATCTCTATCCTGCTTTTCTTTCACATTGGAAACTAGAGATTATTCTGAGCTACTCTACACCCACACACTACCCTCTGCTGAGTTGACTAAGAGGATACCTAGTCGGGCAAGTTGATGAACTTCCTGAGCTAACTTCTTCTTACCATCCTCAACATGAGCAATGCTGCCCATAGACAATCTACTGAGAGAATCAACCACTATATTATCCTTGCTCGAATGATACAAAACACTCATATCATAATCTTTCAATAAATCTAACCACCTTCTCTGACGTAAATTTAAATCTTTCTGAGATAACACATACTGGAGGCTTTTGTAATATGTGAACACATCTATATGCACCCTATACAAGTAATGCCTCCAAATCTTTAAGGCGAATACTACTGCTGCTAGCTCAAGATCATGAGTCAGATAATTCTTCTCATGAGGCTTAAGATGTCTGGAGGCGTAGGCTATGACCTTAATTTTCTGCATGAGGACACAACCCAAACTTACTCTGGATGTATCATAGTACACAACAAACCCATCAAAACCATCTGGTAGAGTAAGAATAGGGGCTGAGGTGAGTCGAGTCTTCAACTCCTGAAAACTCTTCTCACAGGAATCTGACCACTGAAACTTAGCTTTTTTCTGAGTCAATCTGGACATGGGGATGCAATAGAAGAAAACCCTTCAACAAACCAACAGTAATAGCCAGCTAAACCCAAGAAACTCCTGATATCTGACGGAGAAATAGGTCTAGGCCAGTTTCTCACCACCTTGGTCTTTTGAGGATCAACCCTAATGCCATTACCAGAAATAATATGGCCAAGAAAAGCTACTAATCTTAGCCAAAACTCACACTTACTGAATTTAGCGAACAACTGATGGGCTCTAAGAGTTTAGAGCACTATTTTGAGATGGTCTGTATGATCACATTCGCTATGAGAATAGACAAGAATGTCATCAATAAAGACTATGACGAATATGTCCAAGTACTGCTTGAACACTCAGTTCATCAAGTACATGAAGGCTGCTGGGGAATTCGTGAGACCAAAGGACATGACTAGAAATTTAAAGTGACCATACCGAGTTTGAAAAGCTATTTTCGAAATGTCACATTCTCTGACTCTAAGCTGATGATAGCCTGACCTAAGGTCTATCTTGGAAAAGTAACTAGCACCCTGACGTTGGTCAAACAACTCATCGATTCTAGGAAGTGGGTATTTATTCTTGACTGTGACCTTGTTCAACTGATGGTAGTCAATACACATTCTGAGAGAACCGTACTTCTTACGTACGAATAAAAAAGGTAAGCCCCACGAGGAGACACTGGGTCTGATGAATCCCTTATCTAGGAGATCCTTTAACTGTTCTTTTAACTCTTTGAGTTTAGTTGGAGCTATTCTGTATAGAGGAATAGATATGGGTTGAGTATCTGGAAGAAGGTCTATTCCAAAGTCTATCTCCCTTTCGGGAGGAACTCCGGGAAGATCTTCAGGAAATACATATGAGAATTCATTTACTACTGGAACAGACTCAAGAGTAGGAGTTTCTGAGCTAGTGTCTTTGACTTGCACAAGATGGTAGACACACCCCTGGGATATTATCTTTTTGGCTTTAAGGTATGAAATCAACTGACCCCTAAGAGTTGTAGTTCTACCCCTCTATTAAAGGATTGATTCATTAGGAAACTGAAAATGAACTATTTTATTTCTACAATCAACTGAGGCATAGTATGAGTGGAGCCAATCTATGCCGAGAATGACGTCAAAATCCGTCATCTCTAACTCTACGAGATCAACTAAGGTAACTTTTTTAGATATTATGACCAGACAGTTCCTGTATACCTGCCTGGCTATAATAGAAATGCCTAATGGGGTAGACACTGAAAATGGCTCTACTAGAGTTTCGGGACTGACTCTGAAATTGATAGCTATATATGGAGTTACAAAAGAAAAGATGCTTCAGGGTCTAGTAAAGCATAAACATGTAAGTGAAATACCTGCAACGTACCAGTAACTACGTCAGGAGAATTTTCCTGATTTTGGCGGGACTGAAGAGCATATAATCTATTAAGATACTGACCACTAGTAGCACTGGAAGCGACCGGATGGAACTGATGACTGATGGGACTGACCCTGTTGGCACACATCCCTACCTTTCTGAGAAACTACCCTACACTCCCAAATTCGATGTCCTAGATTGTCACACCCGAAACATACATCACCACCTGCTTTACACTCACCCTGATGGTGTCTGCCACACTTCTGACATAAAAGATTGGTACGAGCACTGCTAACACTGACCTGGGACTTAGATCCTGGTGACCTATCCCTATTGTCGTTTCTAAATTTGGGTACTGGGGCACTGGCTGAAGAGGGTGCTGGGGATGAAGACCTCTGATGAAATTGAAGACGGTTACCACCCTCTAACTTTGGCTGATTGAAATTAAAACTACTTGTCCTAGCTCTCTTATTTCCTCTTTCCTTCTTCTTAATTGCTCTTCTATCTGTTGAGCATGGACCATCAGTCTAGACAAGTCCATCTCACTAATCAGCATTGCGGTCCTATACTCCTTGACCACACTATCAGACACGCCAGACACAAACTTACTCATCTTGGACCTACTGTCAGCTACCACATGAGGATCATATCTAGCTAACTGAGTGAACTTAAGAGAATACTCCCTCACACTCATGCTGCCTTACCTTAAATTAATAATTTCTAACACCATGGCCTCCCTCAACTCCAGTGGAAAGAATCTGTCCAAGAAAGCTGTGACAAATTCTTCCTATTCTATAAGCCCTGCATCAACACCTATATCAACTTTCCATTGCTTGAACCAAGTATGGGCTACCTCCTGTAATTGATAGGCAGCCAACTCGACAATCTGACTAGACGTTAACCCCATAGCATTCGTTGCCTTTTAAACCATAGCTAAGAATTCTTGTGGATTCTCTTCAGACTTGGATCCCATGAAGGAAGGAGGACTCATCCAGATGAAGTCTTGAATTTTGGTTGCAGCAGTATTGGCCACGGGGTTGGCCGAAATAGCAGTTGGTCATTCATTTTGTGCTGCTACAGAGTTTGCTAGAGTAGTGAACGCAACCCTGAATTCTGCGTGAGAGAAATGTTCGTCCAAAAAATTTGCTTGGACAGGCTGAGGGGCTGGCTGAGTTCCTGTTCTTTTTTCATTCTTCTTGGGAGGTATGTTCTGTAAACGGAAGGAGGAAACGGATTAGAGTGAGAGTTTAACTAGAGCTCATGCTCAATCGCACGACATGAATACTGAAAGAAGGAAAACTTTTCCTAAACGCCTTGTAGCCTCTCATCCATAAGTGTGACGCGCTACACACCCATGCACAAGACTCTACTCGACGCAACTTTCAGATTTCCTAGGACACTTTAAAATCTTAGGCTCTGATACCAAGTTTGTAACGACCCGAGACTACCCCTAGTCATTCCATGGTGCGTACGGTCCCGAGGGACCACAAGCTAACCCATGAGCTGGTACCTACTGTTAGCACTAAATAATATAATCATGAATACGAAAGAATAACTAAAATTGCCATAAGGTTTTAATAACTGAATTCAATACTAAAATATAAATCTATAGAAAATAACTGTCCACATCTGAGAAAATACTGAGAAACTGACATGTTAACTGGAAATCTGAATACTGAATAACTGACTCAAATATCTGAAAAGCCTCTAAGACTGACTGATTGACAGTTGATGGGATAGGCCCCCAACTAACTTTATTAACTACTGAGATAAAAATATAAAGTAATATAATCTGTCCTCAGATGATGAGAACTCACCACTGCTACTGTACTGCTGATAATCTGAGAGAGTAAGTGCGATTCGGGAATTGAGCGTTAACACCTATGATATGATACATCATAGCGCAAAAATAAGGTATGCAATCAGTACTTTGAAAGTACTGGTAAGCTAAATGGGGTAGGCGAATATGCATGGTTTCATGAATATGAATAATAATTACTAACTGGTTATACATGTAAAACATAGGGTACTGAGTAGAGAATATGAAATCCATAGGTATTGAAAATATGTGAAGCATATAAATACTGTGTATGCATGAAAATCTATAAATACTGAAGATATGTGAACATCTATAGACACTAAGGATGCATGACCAAGCATATAACAAAAACTGAGTAAAGTCTGTAAACTGAGATACTGAAATGAATGACATCTGTACGCTTTGGCCAAACAATACTATGACTGAATAACTGAACTGGGACTGTGACTAAGACTATATCTGAGACTGTGGGAGGTATCATCTAACCGATATGCCCCAATCTGAGCTAATCAAGGTCAAACCTGTAAACCCAGTTGGATGGGTGTTAATACCATGCCATGGGTACTAACATTGGCTGTGTGGATCCACTAAACTGATATAATTTCCAAAGAACAAAGGGTATCAAGCCTGAACTGGTGGGTTACCCCTGCGCGATAGTCAAGCCTAATCTGACGGGTGACTACTCATATCCTATGCTGTCTATGTAGTTCTAGAGTATAGGGACTGCTACTAACAACTCTGCCAATCTGATGGGGAAACCGCCATCCCTGCACTCGCTCGGTACTAAATCCTACTTCAACTGAAAGACACTGGGATACTAGACTGTTCTGAGTTTAATGACTGGTATCTGACTATTCTGATAATGCTCATAGTATAATCTGAAGATTATTTTGTAATGTACTAAGACTAGATTAAATAAACAACTATGATTTTTGGGTATTCAATACCCCCAAAACTCAAAACAATAATACTGAAAAGACACTAAAGTTTGGGGGACAAAGCATGAAGGTTTTTATTAAATCCATCACTCATGTAGGCATTTTATCAAACACTTGTAGTTCATGGTTTAAAACAATCATAGAAATGTCATGAAACTTATAGAAATAACATGAATTCGACATAATAGTATCAAATCATGGTTTAATCCAGTAAATAATAATATTAAAATATGGAAGATTGGATAACAACTATAATTTCATTGAATCATGGTATAAAATCAATAGTACATGAAGATTCATGGGTGAAATCACAATTTAAATCAATTAACTTGAAAAGATGATAAATTTGTAATTAAAATGGATACTTGGACTCCATGGATGAAAGGGATCCTTGGATGAACATCTAACATACCTAGGATGATGAAATTGGAAGGATTGATGGAGAGTTGTTGAGACTTGACCTTGATTCTTGAGGGTTAGGGTTTTGCTAATTGAGAGAATGTTCTTGATTTTAGGGAAAAATTGATTAGAATAATTCCCAATTAGGTTATTAGGGACTTAATTTCATGTTTGGGGCTGACTGGGTTAAGGGAAAAGTACTTAAAAGCCCTTGGAATTAAAACTCAAAACGGACTGAAAATCTAGATTCTCTGGGCTGGCGCGACGCGGCGCTATCGTGCCGTTTCACTGGAATCGGACAACTGGGAAACTGGTATGTGGCGCGACACGGGGAAATCACTGTCCTTTATTGATTTGGACCTGTAAGTTCACCGCACCGTACTTCGACACTGAAAAAAGATAAATGTCAAGTTGGCCTATGGCACGATGCGCCAGAATCACGGACCCTCAATGGAATTTTCCAAATGGGTGATTGGCCTTCTCCACGATGAGCTTAAGGTTAAAATAATGGTGTTTAACGATTGAAGCTTAAAATCTCCATAACTTCTTATCCGGTTATCGGATTTGGGTGAATTTTATATCGTTGGAAAGCTAATAGAATTTCCTATGTAATGGCAGGTTATAAACTGAAAAATAATGAGTGTTTTAAAAATTTCATATTTGAATACTCACGTATTAGAACTTAGATTATGCTTGAGAAATACGGGGTGTTACAACTGCAAAGAGCTACACAAGAAATAAGGACGTTGATTTCTTTAATTTTACAAATGATGCAGTAAGTATTCTTTCAAGTAAAATAATTTAACTCAAAGAAAGATATTAAAACAGACTAGTCACCTGTTGCAATTTATCTTAACAGATTAACCATCTACTGCAGCTGATGCAACAAATGGGCAATATATTGTTATAGATGAGTCATATTTCACAATCAATTACCCATCTACTGCTTTGGGTCTCTTAATCTCACTTAACATTTTACCCATCTATTGCAACTTATGCAATAAATGGTTAATCTGTTGCCACATATGAATCATCTGTTGCAACACAAAGATCATCTGTTTCAACATAAAGATCATCTATTGCATAAGTTGTATGTGTTAATATGTTACCCTACTAATTATAAATTATTATTTAATTTAAACATATCTACCCTTTTTTATTGGTTGTGCATCCGTGGATCGTACCCACTGAGAAAGAGTTGGGGATGACTTCTTTTATTACTCTAGAGCTTATTGATACAATAACCGATCCAATGGTGAATTTAATAAAGTAGGAATTAGCTGGAGCAACAGCCATAAGAAAAGATGTTGGGCAAGGCCAGACTTATGTTGAGGCTCCTCATGACCAACCTACTGCAGCAGATCTGGTTTCTACTTCTGGGGGTGTTGCTAGTGGATTGTTGATGTTGGTGGCAACCATGTTGATGATGATGTTGTTGCCAGTCATGATGATGAACATGTTGATGCTCAAGAAAAAATAAATATTTTTGAAATCACCCCTTAAAGTGGTCTCTTTTACCCCTCTTCACGCCCATGTTCTCATTGCAAATGCAAAGATTGCATAGACAGATAGGATAAACTCTTTCAAAAAATAAATGCGCTCACTGATGCTATCGAGAAGGTTAAATCCAAGAGGGATGTCATACCACCCAAGAAGGTGAGAGAGCCATACACTCCTACAGTAGAGGTTAGGAAGAAGAAAAAAGTAATTATACATATACTCTCAAATATGAAACCAAAAAGAATTGAAACTCCTCTTCCTCCAAAAGTTGATGAAGTTCAGGGACCACTGAAAAAGGTGGACATATATGCAGAACTTGATGCCAAATCGAAGGCTTCTCTGAGAAAGTACAAAAATTCCAAGCATCGTGTAAAAAATTTCACCATGAATACCTTTTCTCCCCAAGACTTCAAGAATATGATAGATATGAGGTATTGGTACATGGACACGGTAAGTTTACTTTCCTAACCTAACCTTCTAATCTACTTCATCTTATATTCTGGTGCAATAGGTGGTTTATCTTTTGCAATAGATTATTCATCTGTTGCATAAGTTGCATTAGATGGGTAATCTGTTAACAGATTCATAGAACCTATGCAATAGATGGACCATCCGTTGTATCTTTCCACTTTATTTTTCTTTTTTAAAATTACTAACCTATTTAAAAATTTTCTTCTTATATCATAGTATGTTGATGAAATTCTCTGCCTCATTAGGGGTCGGTAATTAGCGTACTCATATGCTCATGATGCTAGCGATAAGATAATGGACTTCAACTTCTACACTAATTTCAAAAATAGGTACGATAATCTCAATGCCCTAGCGACAACTCCTGGTGAACCGAGATTTGATATGTTAGTTTCTACGTTCGACTGGGATCAAGATTTAATTGACTATATTAGAGGAAAGAGGCCATATCCAGACGACAAGTATTGAATCAGGACAAAGAGAATTCTTGCAGTTATGAACCTGGATGTAAAACATTTTATGGATCAAGAGATACTACTCGAGGACGAAAAGATAAAGGTTTATGACTGCAACTTACCTGTCTATGAGAAGGCCAATTTTTTTTTACCAAGATGCAACTACTATTGGACTTGTTTCTCAGATTTTTTAACTAAAGTGGCCTGATGAATCATTTTCTAGCGAAAGTGTTGAATGAAAAATAGACTTTTAAAGGTCGCAACAAGGACAATGACCTTGAAAAAAATTTAATCAGTTCCGCGTGCGGGTCATACGCGCTTGCATACATCGAATGTTTGCTAACCGACACAAAAATGTCCAAGCCAAGCACCTTACTGAATGACAACACTGTGGCAATGATGCAAGAGGTTTGGGTTTATGGGGTACTAACTAAATGGTTGGAGCACGTGTATAAAAAAGATGTACAAACACCATGACAATTTTTATTCTAAGTATACATGTAATGACAATTTTTTATGTTTGATGAAAATTGAATTGGTTTATTAAATTTGAGAACTTATGAATTAGTACAAAAGATAAATACTAAGTTCAAATATTGCAACAAGTGCATTATATAGATATAGACATCTGCATAATATAGCAGCTAGTCTATCTGTTGTAATAGATAGGTCATCTATTAGAACAAATCAAAATAGTAGGAAGATCTATTTGATAATTTCCAATTGATGACCTACATGTTGCAACATATTTCTAAATCTGTATGATAATTTCTCACATATATATTGTATGTTACAACAGATCAATTATCTGTTGCAATATTTGAATCTAGTATTCTATTTCAATTAATAAATTCAAATTTAAGGATAAAATAAAATTTACAGAGAAAATAATATCAATTTAAGGTTAAAATAAAATTCATAGATAATTAATTGTATATTGTTTAAGTAATGTCAATTTTTTTTATTTTTCTATGATTGATGACAATTGTATGGTTTTATAAAATTTGTAAACTTATAAATTCGTACACAAAAAAATGCAACAGATGATGGATTCATTGCAACAGATGTCACATCTATTGTAAATTATCAAATAGGTCTTTCTACTTGTTTGAATTATTCCAATAGAGAGACTATCTGTTGCAACAAATGGTTCATATATTGCAATAGTAATGTTATTTTAATTAGTTCCAACAGATGTGATATCTGTTGCAACGTATCGATTGTCTGTTGAAATATTTGAATCTACTATTCCATTTTAATTAATAAGTTCAAATCTAAGAATAATATAAAATTCAAAGAAAAATAAAATATATCAAAGCCTTCACAAATTATATTTTATTGAATAAATCAACAAATAAATAAAATGTAAAAAATTATTATGGCTTTGACATACTCAATCTATAAAGATATACTCAATATTGACAAATTGTTCTTCATTCGGTGCTATGAAATTCAGTTTTGGTCGTCGTGGATCTTTAATGTCGCTTGCGTACGATTTTTGAGCCTTCGATTCTCTATATTTCCATAAAAGAGTAGCATATATTTTACGGAGTAATCTGACATGAAGTCCATCATTAAGAACTTATAATCCATCACTCAAATACTCGACATAAGCGGCAACAAAAAGACCACAATTCCTGTATTTGTAAAAATCAGATGGTCCATATCTTGCAATTAATGTAAGAGTTGTGAAATTTATGAAATGAAACAAAATCATGATACTTACATACTATCACTGGATTGTTGAGCAATTCCTTCAACATATTCTAAATCAAATGGATTACCTATTTTATCTCGGTATGCTTCAATCATCGATCAATCAGTACGAATCTTTTGGTTCAAAAAGCCACTTTATCAAGGTAAGTAGACAATATTTTGGCTAACTTTTCTATCTCAGATGATGGCCCAGAACGTCTCCTTCGCAACATCGAGTCATAAAATTGGATGCGCCTCTCTTTTAGAACAACGACAACTAATACCCAATGGAACTTATCACCATAATTAATTGGGATGTACAATTCATTGACGAAGTGCCAAGTAAGCCAACTGGAATGCCAAAACCTTTGATGATGTTGATTAAACATTCCTCATTTTGGGGAACTTCCAACTGTTATTGACAAAGATCGTAGGCCTTATTGATGTAAACTTTAAACAAATAATTGCTTATCGTGTATCTATATTGTTGTTGTGTTTGCAACTTGGCCTTTTTCTAGAGGTAGTAAAAAATGACATATTTCAGATTACGTAATAATAAAATTACTAAACAAATTCAACTTGGCCTTTGATGTGTGTGTGTGTGTGTGTGTAACATTTAAACCTCATCATTACAGTAAGTTTGAGGTTGTGACATCAAATAGAGCCAATTCTTTATTTTGGGATGTGCAACAACAAAGCCGAACATATCAAAACCAAAACCAGATTGGTTCACTTTGTAGTGTTTGTCTTTTCTGCATGATCTATATGTGTTAATATCGTATTTTTACAACAAGAACTGTGTAAATCATTTTTTTTTAAAATAATTTATGTACCTGTTTCTATGAAGATTTTTTAATAGCCCATCAATAATCCATTCTAAATAGTCATTGATCAACTTTGTTAGTTCTTTGAGAGCCTTATCTGAGATGTTGAACCTTTTAATTGGATAATTCTTTCATTCTTTTGGACTGAAAGACTTCACTTTTTCTTTATCTTTGGAAGCAGTTGATGGATTATCAACTATGGTATGCTGTTCAGCAGTAGCTTCAACTATGACATCCACCTAGAATGCTAGAATTGTCAGTGCAAATCAAGAGATACAAAAAAATAAGAAAAAAGATAACTCATCAGTTGGAGTAAATCAAACAGGCCTTCCTGCTGTTTTAATTAGTCCCAATAGATGACCCATCTGTTGCAATATATAGGTCATCTGTTGGGACAAATTAAAATAGGAGGGAGACCTGAATGATAATTACCAACGGATGACTCATCTGTTGGAATAAACTAAAATAGTAGGGAACTCTTGATGTAATTTATCTCAACAAATTACACATCTGTTGCAACAAATAGGTCATCTGTTGGGAGAAATTAAAATAGTTGGAAACCTTTTTGATTTTCTCTGACAGATGAGACAACGTTGCAACATATAATGCATCTGATGCAATGGGATAGTCATCTGTTGCAACCGATGTCTATATCTGTTTGATAATTTCCAGCAGATGTGTCATATGTTGAAATAGATATATAGTCTATTTGTTTGTTAGAATAGATGATAAATATTTACTTTATTCAACTCTTGCTGCTCTCCTGTGGCCCTTGTACATTACTCAAAAGTGCAAGATAAAGACAGAGCGATTACAATTTTGCTCTTTTCGATACTTGATAATGACTTGAAAATTTCTTTCCTTCTCCTCTTAGCCGCCTTATTCTCTAATGGAGTGTACAAATATGAAATCCTCTTTGATAGAATGACACCCCTCTTAGATGTTAATTTCTTTACAAAAGCAGTTATTGCAATAATAGCATTAATCACTCCATCATGTTTCGCCTTATAGTTTTGACATTTGCAAGCAAAACATTCGCTAGAAGGGGCTAAATCTGTAAAATAAATATGATCAAAATCATAATGGTTTGTTGTTTTAAAAACTGCAAGTGGAGCATCATTAACTACAATAGCAGCACCACTACCACCACCAACAGCTCCATCACCACTAGCACCATCAACAATAACAAGCCCACCCTCTAAAATTATTTTTCTTGTGATGATTGTTGCATCAGATGGTTAATCTGTTGGATCAGATGGTTAATCTATTGCATTAGATGGTTAATTTATTACATCAGATGGTTAATCTGTTGCATCAGATGGTTAACCTATTTCAGAAAAAATTAGTTGCAAGATTTTGTTCAATAGAACAACAACAATATCACCATTTAATATCAAATACACCATTTTTACCAAGAACAAGAACAAATCAACCCAGCAATGCAACACCAACACAACACGCACACCAAGAACATCAACAATGACTAAAAACACCAACATTGTTGTTTTGTTTGTACAAATACAAACAACAAAAATCAAACTTCAAAAAATACAACAAACATAAAAAAAATGAATCAACAGTTTGACAACAAGAACTACAATAACAATAAAAAATCATATTTCACTACGGAAAGAGAAGAGAAAAAATACCAAAAATTAGGATTTTCTCAAATTTAAGCAACAAGTATTGAAATTGTTAACCAATACTAGAAGAGAAGTTGGATCAAGTTCCTCTTTTTCTTTAAAACTAAAAAGCCATAAGTTTTTACCCGTGAAAGAATAAAAGGGACGATGAAGAACTCGAAGCTGTTGTTGCCGGAGAGCAATGCTGTCACGTCGATTGATGGTTGAAAGTCGAAAAAAAACTCGAAACCCAACTATTTTTCATCGGAGGTTGAAGTCACCGGGGATTGAAGGGAGAAATTTTCAGAACTGTTTGTTGGAAGAAGTTTGAGGGAAACTGTCGTGAGAGAGAGGGGTGAGAGAGAAGAGAGACGGTTGATTAAGATAGGAAAGGAGGGTGGGTTGATTTGTAGTTTTGAAAAGATTACAAAGTTTTGAAAATATTAATCAAGTCCACAATTAACTTAATCAAGTTTCCTAATTATGTTTGACCCTTTAAGTTGGTCAATATCACCAATACCACTTTCAAAACTTAAAAGACACCTTTCCTTCAATTTTCTCTAGAGAGTGAGTATTACATCAAATTGATAAAAATGATACTTGTTTTAAGAAAGTCAAATTGGGTGTTTGACTGAGTTTTTTTTATGTGATTTATAAGTCAAAAACTAAGGGGTCGTTTGGTGTGAAGTATAAGGGATAAATAGTTTCGAAATAAAATGAAGGACTATTTTATTCCACGTTTGGTGTGAGGTATTTATTAGTCACTCCCATGATTATTTATCCCACCATTTACACCATAGTGATGGGATAAGTTATCCCACATACATGGTGGGATAACTAATCCCAAAATTAATTATCACGAGATAACTCTTTCCCAACCAAACAAGCCCTAAAAGTAAAAGTAGGTAGCAATCAATTTTTGACTTTTGACTTTTATTTGTATTTTTTAAGTCTAAAGTAAAGTGTTTAAAAGCATTTTTTAATTTTGTCAAACACCTTCAAAAATTTAAAAAAAAATTGTAAAAATAAAAAACAATTTAAAATAAATCAATTCAAGCACTCTAAAAATCATTAACCCAACAGTAACAAACATTTTGACTGCTAGGAGGTCGCGGTTTTGAACCCCCCTAATGCCTTCTCAATATAGCTCATCGCACGTGGTTTACCTAGTGCGATTTACATCTCCTATGTGGTTTACGAGCGATTGCACAGTGAGAGGTTTATCCAGTGCGCACAAAGAGCTCACCCGAAGGGCAGAGGCTGTGGTAGAGGTTGTAGCGGCTGCGAGTTTTGCTGGGATTCCAAAAAAAAAAAACTTTAACTAATATATGGTTAATGTACTAAACCTTATCCTGATATTGTGCTCATTTTGTGATTCTTTTCCTTCTATTGTACTCATTCTTCTGTTCAACCTTTGACTTTTTTCTTACTATAATTTTATATAATGATAACGGAAAAAGGTCAAAAATACCCCTGAACTATCTGAAATGGATCAAAAATACCTCTCGTTAATTTTTTGGCTAAAAAATATCCCTCTGTTAAATATTTGGCTCAAAAATACCCGCCCCCCTTAACAGAATTCCACCAAGCATGCCATCTAGGTAAAAAGAGCCACGTGGCTATGACACATCACCATACACGTGTCAAAAGTGTGGATAATCACCTTTTCAAATATAGCCACATTTGCAAATATAACCACATTTCATCATCCCATTTCCGCCACCCCCCTTCATCCTGTCTCCGCCGGTGATTCTTCAATGAGGGTAATTCAGTCAATTCACTCTGTAAATCCAATCTATTTCAATCTACAATTAACAAACCCAATGAAATCGGAGAAATATTTTGGCTGCAAGAACACTGTCTACCCAACCGAAAAGGTAACACCATCAATCTGTTTCATGCTAATGTTTTGCAACAAATGCTACATTAACACTTGATTTTGTGTTTATAGGTATCAGTTAATGGTACACCATACCACAAAAGCTGCTTCAAATGTAGACATGGAGGCTGTGTGATTAGCCCTTAGAAATATATTGCCCATGAAGGGCGTCTATACTGTAAGCATCACCATATTCAACTTATCCAGTAGAAAGGCAACTTAAGCAAGCTTGAGGGTGACCACGAGATGAATCCCGCGATGACAACAAAAGTTACTGTAAATCATAAACAGATTAAACAGTTGATCGTGTCTTAGCTTTCTGCTATCATGTCTACCTGTCTCCTATATTCAAGAATCTGAATGTGCTACGCGTTATTTCATTGAGGTCTTCAGCAGCATCCATTAATGTGCCTCCGTTCTGCAGCCTATGTTTTTTCTCATCTTGCATTTATTTGATGCTGAATTGTAATCTACTTCTGTGTTAACTGTAGATTGAAATGGATTGGATTTACAGAGTGAATTGACTGAATTACCCTTATCGGAGAATCACCGACAGCGAAAGGATGAAGGGGGTGGCGGAAATGGAATGATGAAATGTGGTTATATTTGCAAATGGCCATATTTGAAAAGTTGGTTATCCACACTTTTGACACGTGTATGGTGACGTGGCATGGCCACGTGACTTTTTTTTTACCTAGGTGGCATGCTTGGTGGAATTCTGTTAAGAGGAGGGGTATTTTTGAGCAAAATATTTAACGGAGGGGTATTTTTGAACCAAAAAACTAACGAGGGGTATTTTTGATCCATTTCAGATAGTTCAGGGGTATTTTTGACCCTTTTTCGTAATGATAATCATATAAAATCCTGAAGCTTAATAAATGTGGAAGTCACTCATTTTTTTAGCATCTATTGAAGATAGAAGCTATTGGATTTTGTGAATAAATGTTGGATCGGGGCTTTTCGAAAGGCATCAGGTAAATGCAGGGAGATCCACACGAATAATTTTTTCAAGTATTGATTTATTCATGAAGCTAGAAAGATAAGAGTTTTATTCGCAAACCTGTTCATTCATCAGCTCGCATTCAACGATACAAAAATTAAATAACTTAAGCTGCATTTTAAAATAAAATGAGCAAAATTGAGTTTTTACTATGAATCAAGATAAGAGTTCAAATATTAACATTAGTTACTTAATTAATAAATATCAAAGACTAATTAAAGTTATCACATTACTTTTCAAGTGGGAGTTTTTATAAAATTCGAGTAAAGTGATATTTGTGATAATTGAAAATAAATAAAATAATTTTTATACAACAAAAGAAAGAAAAGTAATTTATGTGTAATGAACAGAAAATCTCCAGAAAATTTACTCACATTTTAAGAGTCCATAATGCAAGATATAGATGTCCTCTCATGACTTATGCAGTATACGATAAATATTTATTTGCATCAACGATTAATAGTGAATAATTGAAGCAAGACATATTTTTCACATATACATTTATGATGTTTTTAATTGTAGACTTTGACCAAACAACGTTTTCTTTCTCTTTCTTTAGGGATTATTTTCATCAAATATTAATGAAGAGATGTTTGTTATGACGTGGAATTAAAATGAAAAAAAAGTTCTGGACATCAGCACATGACAATTGGATGATCCTATAAGTTTGTTAAGACAATATAATTAAAACAACAATAGTGTGAAGAAAGTTGGGGCTTTCAGCTGTAGGTGACAAAAGAGTTTTAAAATGAGGTGTAGGTGACACAAGTCTTAATTATTGAGTGGAGGTGACAATTACTTTATTATGGATTAAGAAACTTTTGGTAAGTTTGAGAATAGCCCAGAAGTTTTTAAATTTACACTTTGATTCAAATGTTTGTCTAATATAACGGGAAACGAAGGGGAAAAATGTGCCTTTCTCTCTCTTCTCATCCATTGTTGTTTTCTCTCTCTTAGCGATTTTTGTTGTTCATTGTTGCTGCTGCTTTATTCATCATGTTCTACTTCATTATCATCATCTTCTACTTCATTATCATCTTCATCTTCTTCTTGTTGACCATTTGTTGTTGTTGTTGTTACCGCTACTGTTGCTATTTGATCAATTTCTTAGGTCAAATTTTATTTCGTACATCACTTTTCACTTTGACATTACTTCATAGGAGACTTTGGTAAGTTAAATTATGATTTTTAGTTGAATTTGTCATCTGGGTAACTGCTATTGTGCTGTTTTTTTCAACAATGAATAGAACCCAATCATGAATCCAACATAAGAGCCATCTGTTTAAACAAATAAATTATCTGTTGCGACAGATGAAATATCTGTTTTAATGGAAGACTGATATATTGAATTCATGTTTATGGTTCTATAGGCCATAACATGAATCGAATAGATGGGTCATCTGTTGCAACAAATGATTTATCTGTTTAAACAGATTAGTTATCTAGTGCAACGTGATAAATATCTGTTGCAACAGATTAACAAAACCTAAACTCGATTCCAACAGACGTGTTGTATGTTGTAGCAGGATAAATATCTGTTGCAACAGATTATTAACCTGTTGCAACAGAACCTGAACTCGATTCTAACAGACGGTAAATATCTGTTGCAATATATTAGTAACCTATTGCGATAGAACCTGACCTCAATTCCAACAGATTATCGTCTGTTGTAACAGGTAAGTCATCTGTCGTAATAGGTTAATTATCTGTTGCAACATGTCACTCATTTATTGGAATCAACTTCAAAGGTGCCTCAGTACTATAACATCAATCCTAACAGATATATAGTCTGTTGCAACATATGATTCACCTGTTACAACAAATGACTCATCTGTTGAAATCAGCTTCAGGATCGTAACATGAATTCCAACAGGTAAGTAATTTGTTGCGACTGATTACACATCTGTTGGGATTCATTTACGGCACTATGAAATCACTATTAATTTTTTTAACAAATGACTTTATTTAGGTACTACTAATGGAGGGATCAATAACAATAGGGGTGGATTGTCATGGTCAATAGATTGAGAAGAGCAATCGATATGCATGGCGTTGGAACGAGAGTGAAATGCTAGAGATGATAGCTATAACAGTCCAAAGTAATGTTTTGTATGATGATTTTGTGAACTTAATCATCAGTTATTGTGGACTGAATTGTCAATCGGAAGAACTCGTCATCATCTACATGCACAGATCCTTTGAAAATCAGAGGGTACTACCTTTCAAGATAACCGATCAGGTTCGGTTGCGTGCTTATCTTAGTGATTCATTCAGGCCGGTGTTAAGCATGTACGTGGTTGAAAAGACAAGATAGAATGAGAACCAGAACGTAGAAGAAGAATAACAAGAAGACATTTTTGATGATAGGTTGGATGATCTAGACATGAATATTCCAGATGATGATCAAACACCTACGCCCACTGACGCGACTAATACGCTGGGTAGTTCTTCTCAATCGACACAGTCTGGAAATCTTTAAGACGACGGGATCGACTTTTTTATTGGAATTTCATTCAAGGACAAGAATGAACTATCTACCACTTTGTTTATTTCTTGCTTGAAAAAAGATTTCAGAATAAAGAAGGTGATTAATTCGAGTAGTGTCTTTTGCTTCAAATGGGCTAATGCGAACTGCAAGTGGTGGTTGAGAGTGGTGAAGTACACAAGTTCTAACAAATTTTTCATTCATAAACATAAAAAGCATTACACATGTGGTTTGGAGCATATCTCGGGCCAAAATCCTCACGCTACGACAAAGTTCCTCGATGAATATTTCAGGAGTAGTTTCTCCGATGGAAAAGTCCCTTCAAAAAGGGTTATGGCCAATCAACTCCTTACGGAATTGGGTGTCCTGGTCAGTTATTAAAAAATATATACGGCCATGGGGATTTCCAAGGAGTTAGTTAGGGGGACACACGACCATGAGTATGAAGTCCTGGAGGCCTACCATTACATGATTGAATCCACAAATCCTTGAAGTAAGGCGGCATTGCATGTTGATAAAAATAGAAGGTTCAAGTACTTTTTGGTATCCTATGGTGCTTGGATTCAAGATTTTCGACATTTGAGAAAAAAGCATAGCCGTTGATGCAACCTTCTTGAGAAGCAGGTATAATGAAGTTCTGCTGGCGACGGTGGCGCAGGATACGGAGATTCACATCTTTTCTATCGCTTTTTGTGTAGTGGACAAAGAATGTGATTCCTCTTATGGATTTATTTTTTAACAACTGCGAAGCTGAGTCGAAGATACCGAAGAGTTGTGTTTTGTTTCGGATATGCATCCAAGTATTCCAAAGATGGGTTTAATTTTTTTCACTTTAGCTTACTTTGGTTGTTGTATCAGGCATCTTGGAGAGAACATCGGACCAACTATCACAACGAAAGGGTCGTGACCCTTTTTTATAGAGCAGCGAAAGCATATAGTAGAGAGGAGTTTTTAGACCATTTCAATCAAATAATGGATGTGAATCCCAAGGTAGTAGAACTTTTCGGATGTTTCGGTTTTGAGAGATGGAGCTGGGCATTCTGTCCGGCAGATAGATACATTCTTATGAATTTAATGTCTTGTTTGAGTTACAAGTTTAGTATGATGTCGTACTAAGTGATTGTTTTGTATAGGTACAATATTATGACATCAAACATAGTTGAATTGGTGAATTCATTGTTTGGCGATGAAAGAGAATTTCCCATCAAGGCTATGTTTGAAGTAATAAACAAGAAGTATGGCCAATTTTTTAACGAAAGGCGTGTGCAGTTCAAGGGCCCAAAAAGAACCCGATTTGTTCTCAAAATAAAAAAAATAATATCAACAAACGTTATTTTGGGGAATAGGTTATTATCTCATAAAATAGAAGATTACAAATTCAGTATCACCAGTCATGGTGATGTTGCCATGTTCGATCTTCAAATAAGATCTTATATGTGCAGAGTTTTTGACTTGGAAAAAATACCCTGTCCACATGCCATGGCAGCGCTTCGAGCTCAATACGGTCCAAAATATGGACCTAAAGTTTATAAGCACTCTTCTCAATATTATTCGATGGAAGAATATAAATGGCATATAGTGGGCATATTACTCCGGTGCCTCCCGAACAATCTTGGATTGTTCCTGCAGAGATTTTGGGGAGATACCTCCTCCATATATTGACTCAAGCACTATCAAATCGGGAAGAAAGCCATATAAGAGGAGGTGTGGAGTCGGAGAATTATTTTCATCAAGAAGAAACAAGTGCTCCGTATGTAAGCGCGCTGGCCACAAAAGAACTATATGCCCGGATCGTAATCCACCATAATCGTTGTAATTACAGAAACTTGTGTAGTTGTTTGTTGTAGACTTTTATATATTTAACTTATTATTGTTAACGTAATGTTATCATTTATTATATATAAAATATCTTTTTAATAACTTATACATCAATAAAAAAAGGCAAAACATGAACTAAATAATACAACAAACCAGAATTATTCTCAATAGATTAACCATCTGTGGCAACAGATGGATATTAGCCGGAAGAACACAACACAGTTCTATCAAACTGGAATATTTTCCTCCAACAGATGACAAATCTATCGCAACAAATGGATAATCTGTTGACAGAAACCCAACAGATGACCAATCTGTTCTAACACATGGTCCATCTATTGAAAGAACTCAAAAGCCAAAATTGCTATTGCTACTGGATTCAGAATTGCTCCTTACCTCCAATCGTCGAAATGTTAACATTAACATATATGTTTAGAAGAAATAGACAAAATAAAAATTGAATAGGAATTAAAAAGCCAAAGTCGACTAAAAATAAATTTTTCATTAAACGAAAAATAAAATACATTAGGTATAGATCTGATATAGAAAAATTTAAATACATACCCTAAAAGAAAAAAATTTCTAATTATTATTATTATCATTATCATCATTAATGACAGCCGGCCAATCAACTTGCAGCAGCAGGAACCTCATCAACCTTTGTATCTCTCTGAACATCGTCGCTCTCTCAGTGACCAACTCCCTCTGCAGGTCATTAACCTGCTTCTGAAGTTCCCGTACTGTGTCACGCAAAATAGCAATATCCCAAACAGGACCAGCCATATCTAGAACATACATGAATTAACAAATGTAAAGAAAAAGAGTCCAAATATAATACAACGTATACTACCAACTGATAGATTTACACCAAAAAAAAAACTTAACTCAATGAGAAAGGAATATTCTCTTTGAAGATAAGTGGTTGAAGATGTCACACGAAAAAAATAATGCAAGAAATAAATAAAGTTTAGTAGAATGAAGATTAAGGAGGGACCTATTTATAGAGGATTGAAGCTGGATGTGTCAAGCCAAAAGGCACGACTGTTAAGCTCCATTGTATTAATTACATCCAAACTGGTGACATTTTGTTTTCTATGAAAAGTCGCGACTTTTTCTTTTACATTAATACTTCTTACCTTTTCAAAATGGTTTTGAGACTTGATAACAACCGTTATTATTGAGCTGTTGGAATAGATCATCCATCTGTCGCAATAGATTTACCATCTATTGTAATAAATTATCTGTATGTATAACAGATGGTCTGTTAAAATAGATTTACCATCTGTTGCAATATATGTTTTGTATGTGCAATAGATGAGACATCTGTTGCAATATATGTATTATCTGTTGTGATGAATGAATTATCTTTTGGAGATGTTTTGATTTCTTCCAACAGTTGATTCATCAGTTGCAACAGATGGAGAATTCGATTCATCAACTATTTTGAATGTGTTAGATAAAAAGTCACGACTACTTTTTTTTTAATAGTCATCACATGCGTGCAGATGAATAAACATTGTCTGGTCTGTCGCAACAAATTTACCATCTGTTGCAACATCTAGATTATTTGTTGTGACAGATGGACCATATATTAGAGGAGATGTTTTGATTTCTTCTAACTGCTGATTTATCAGTTGCAACAGATGGAGAATTTGGTTCATCATCTATTTTGAATGTGTTAGATAAAAAGTGATGAATCTTCACCTCTTTTTTAATATTCATCATATACGTGCAGATGAATAAATAATGTCTGGTCTATCGCAAGAGATTTACCATCTGTTGTGACAGATGTCTATATGTTGGAGGAGATGTTTTAATTTCTTCCAACAGCTGATTCATCAGTTGCAACAGATGGAGATTTTGATTCATCAACTGTTTTGAATATATTAAGATAAAAAGTCATGACTCTTCATACCTCTTCTTTAATAGTCATCCCACACGTGCAGATGAATAAAAAACACTGTCTAACATGTCTTGATGGGGTAGAAAGAATAAGGTGCATTCAATGGATCCACTTTTGTACGCGGGAGTTATTTATTATTGATCAGGCTACCACGACAGACACACATAAAGTGCAATGATTTTGTGAATGCAGCTTTATACCTATTAGACACTAATCCTTCAAATAAGATCTTGCATTGTACAATTTAGTTTGATAGGTGTAAACTGATAAGGTCGAAGGGTTCCAAGGCGGTGGTATCGATACTATGTTATAATTTAATGACGGTTTATGCTCATATTTTTGTGTCAAGTTTGGAGAAGGGTTCAAGTTTTTGGCGGCAGTGTAAATATCCAATAGTGATTGGACCAGTTTTAATGGCGCAATTGACTTCTTGAAAGGCCTCCAAAGCCTCGCACTGCAGCAAACAATGATGGAATCAATAGAAATTCCCCTGGTTCAAATTTATATGGATGGATTTCTGGAGGAGACTTTTATACAACAGAAGGTGCTTGGGAGAATACCTGTGCAGGAAGCGGGAGGTGGAGAAGGCCATATATCATCTCAGACCTTGTTTAAGACGAAACACAAGAAAGCAAGTAAGGAACTTCTAGTGAATCTGGCCGATGAAATTAGCATGAGAAACGGAAAAATTGGATGAGCTTCAAATGTGGAAGTGTAACCAAATATAAAAATCCGCCAGTCGTTGAAAAAAAGAAGAATGGTCAACAGGACTAGAGCTAGACACTTTGCTCGAGAATGCAACTAGCGAGCGTGGACTCAATGAAGACTCTCACAAAGAGTAGGACAACAACTCTAAGGAAGAAGCTTCGCGAGCACATGAAATTGATAGGATTGTCGGTCAGAATTAAAACCTGAACCAACAACTCCTGAATTAAAAATAAGGAAAGCCAAGGCGTCAATTTCTGAAATCTAATTTGCATTCCATGCCTTCTGTTTATGGCTATGATTAGGTCAATGGTAGTAGAAACAAAAAGGTCTGAAGTTGGGCAGAAATCCCATGCCTTGTTGTTTCCACTCCCTTTGACCTGACCAGAGCCATAAACAGGAGGCATGGGATGCAAGTTAGACTTTAGAAATTGTCACCTTGGCTTGATCCCATATTTTTAATTCAGGAGTAGTTGGTTCAGGTTTCAATTCTGACTGACAATCTTACCACCTTCCGTGCTCACGAAGCTGCTTCCTTAGAGTTATGGTCTTGTATTTTGTGGGTTTTCATTGAGGCCACGCTCGCTAGTTGCAGTCTCTAGCAAAGTGACCAGCTCCAGTCCTCTTGACCATTCTTTTTTTTCTTCAACAACTGATGGATTTTCATTTTTGAATAGACTTTCACATTCGCCGCTCATCCAGTTTTTTTATTTTTCATGTCAATTTCATCAGCCAATTTCGCTACACTTTTATTCCTACCCTTTGTTTCCTCTTAAACAAGGTCTGAGATAATATATGGCCTTCTCAACCTCTCCCTTCCCACACAGGTATTCTCCTAAGCCCCTACTGCTGTATAATAGTCTCCTCCAGCAACCCATCCATATAAATTTGGACCAGGGAAATTTCTATTGGTTCCATCATTGTTTGCTGCTGTACGAGGCTTCAGAAGCCTTTCAAGAAGTCCATTAAGCTATTAAAACCAGTCCAATCACTATTGGATATTTACACTACCGCCAAAAACTTGAAACCTTCCCCAAACTTGACACAAAAACATAAGCATAAATGGTCATTCATTATAATAGGGTATCAACACCACCTACTTAGTCCCTCAGCCTTACTAGTTCGAACCTAACAATCTTAACTGTAAAATTCCATATCTTGTTTGAAGGATTAACGCCTAATAGGTAAAGAACAAACATTTAGAAAATCATTGTACTGGATGTGTGTTTTCATGATAGGTTGATCAGTAATACATACCTCCCACATATGAAGTGGTTCCATCTATAAGCAGTTTATTCCTCCGAACCCATCTTTACTTTAGCCTTTAATGCTAGTCGAGCAAAAGTGGATCCAGTTTTACTTTCTTTTATCTGCAAACAAGAGAAATACATTTATGGAAAATAAGCGAAGAACAAAAAGAGCATTGCAAAAGGGTAACACAAAATTAGGCGAATCAGCAGATGACCAATCTTATGTAATAGATTACCCATCTGCTCAATCGATAAGGTATCTGTTGTAACTGATGAATAACATATTGTAACAGATGGGTCATCTATTGGAATAAATCAAACCAGCCTTGCTACTGGTTTGATTTCTTCAAATAGTTGCTCCGTCTGTACAAAAGGGTATCACAAAATTGAGTGAATCAACAGATGACCAATTTGATGCAATACATTATCCATCTGTTCAACCAATGAGGCATTTTGCAACAGATATAAAAATAATGATTCATTTATTCAAGACTTAAAAGACATCCTTTACTCCATTTTCTCAATAAATAAGAAACTGGTAATGGGTAAATCATTAATAGCAACAGATGTAAATATCTAATTTAAATGACATACCAAGAAGAAGACGAGATAGAAAGAGCAATAGTGAACCATACCTGAAATATGAAAAAAGTAAAGAGATCATAACATCCAGTTCAGTCAAAAAAAGATATTGATCGGTTGAGATACGAAAGGATCCTCATGCAAAGGAAGAGAGAAAAGAAAGAAAAAAAAGGAAAGAAAGATAATTGAGAATAAAAAAGAGTGATAGATGAGTTGAGTCTTACTCGTCTTACTTTATGGCTGAAGGAGAGAGTATTCTTCTAGATATGAGTTTTAAATACTCATTAATAACTTTTGAGGGGCACGAGGAGACAGTGACATTGAAAAGACCAGATAAGACTACTCACTCAGGAGATTTTTGAGTTATCCAAGTAATATTTTTTACTACCTTAGTATTTTAACTTTTTTATCTCGGACAGGAAATACATAAATTGCTTTACGAAAAAGGGTCTTAAAATATCTAAGTGAAACAGATAACAATTTCTATTTGAAAATTTCCAAAGCTCGATCATCTATCGCAACAGATGCAACACCTGTTTGATAATTTACAACTGATGCGTAATACGTTGCAACAGATGACTTAATCTGTTTGATTAAATCCAATAGAAAAGACATCTGTTGCAACAGGTTTAATATTTATTTTTATACAATTTTAATTGATTTCATATGTTAAACAAGGTAAGTTTACTTTTCCTAACCTAGCCTTCTAATCTACCCCATGAAGAAGCTACGTAGCATATGTGAAATTTGTTGCAACAACTGGGTATTCTGGTGCAACTGGTAGTGGTTCTGTTGCAACTTATTATCCATATATTGCATAAGTTGCATTGGATTATTGATTAGAAGAACCCTATGCAATAGATGGACCATCCGTTGCATCTTTACAATTACTAACCTATTTAAAATTTGACTTCTTATATCACAACACATTTACAAAATTCTTTGCCTCATGAGGAAAAGGCAATTAACGTACCTGAAAACTTATGATGCTATCGATAGGATAATGGACCTTGACTTCTGTAAGAAACTCAAGGATAAATATGATCAACTCAATAATGCCGCGTTAGACTGTGGCACGGGATTTGATTTCATAGTTTCTATGTTAGACTGGGATGAAGAAGAAATGATAAAATATGTTAGAGGTGAGAGGCCAAATCCACACGACAAGAGCTGGACTGAGGCAAAGAAGATTCTTGCAGTCATTAGCGTGGACGACATACATTATCAGGCTGTTGAGATACTACTTGAGGAGGGAAAGATCAAAGTTTATGACTGTAATGTACCTGCCATCGATGAGGTCAATCTTTTTTTCCACGTGTAATCACTGATGAAGCTATTCCCCATCTTGTTAAGGGAGAGTAAACTGATAAATCATTTTCCAAAGAAAGTGTTGATGAAGAAATCATGGGATTTTGAAGGTCAAAACAAGGGCATGAACCTTCCAAAAAATGATACCGGTTACGCCTACGGCTCACACGCTCTTGCACACATTGAATATTTGCTGAGCGGCACAGAAATGGCCGAGCCAATGACCTTTCTATGTGACAATGCTGTGGCAAACCTGCAAGAGGTCTGGGCTTATGGGGTACTAACTGGACACTTGGAGCCTGTGTATATAGAAGAGCCTGTGAAATAATAATTTTTTATTTCAAGTCACACTTTACTTTACTTTAAATTACATGTACATGTAGTGACACTAATTTTTTCTGATGAAAGTTGAGTTTTTTATAATGCAATAGATTGTCAATCTGTTGTAAAATATATACTATCTGTTCTGGCAGATAGTTTATCTATTGCAATAGGTTGGTCATCTGTTGCATTATGCCGATGTTATTTCTATCTAATCTGTTACAATAGTGGAAAGACTTGTTTGATAATTTCCAACAGATGACCAAAATTTTACAACATATGCCTAAATCTGTTTAATATTTTCCAACAATTATGCTTGAATATCCATATGCTCGACAACACCAAACCAGTAGCAAATGCACCACCATGAAAATTTCAGCAATTAGGCTTGAATATCCATGTGCCTAATAACACCAAGCTAGTAGCAATAACGACAACAATGTAGCATCTTCTTTCTTGATTTTGTTTTTCTTCAGAAGCCTTGACTTTGTTCAATAAATCCCAGATTACATAATTTGCTTGTGAAGGGTTTCATTCTTCATACCAATCAAAGTAATCGCATCCACCCAATTTCTATAAAAATAAGAACACAATTACAAAATAATTACAAGTCAATAATTAATCAACTAATTAAATAAAAAATTATACCTTTGAAATCTTACAAGTAAAAAAGCTACGACCTGGATTTTGTTGAGTCCAAGAAGTCTTCAATAGAGCTTTATGACCTTACTTACAATATCAAAAATCTATATCACAAAAAACAGTGGAAGATGCGCTCGATATTGTCAATCTCGGTTGGGAAAAATTAAAAAAGATGAAGAAAAAAAGACCAAATGCAAATAATTTGAAGAATTTTGATAGATAAAAAAAGATGATGATGAAGAAGAAGATTTGAAAATTTAGAGTTAAATTTTAGGAAGAAGATGAATATATAAGACAATGGAGAAAAATGATTATTGGGGGCCAAATCAGATGCCAAGTCAGCAAAAATGAGGGTTCAACGAGCCTTGGTTGTATGAATTACACACAAGCAGCCAACAGGGCAAAAAGTGCCAAACTGACAGATTTGATGCCTATTTTATTTTACGTGTTTAAAATAAACATTGTCTACTTGATGCCTATTTTATTTTATTTTAGGTGTTTTGAACTAAACACTGTCGATGGGTTCCGCCTTTTTTTATTACAATTCACTTTCATTTTTTAACATGTAGTGGCAATTATTTATGTCCAATTGAAGTTGAATTTTTATAATGCAACAGATTCTCCATCCGTTGTAACAGATATTCTACCTGTTCTGACATATAGTTTATCTGTTGCAATAGGTTGGTCATCTATTTTATTATGTCGATGTTTCTATCTAAGTCTATCTGTTGCAACAGTGGGAAGACCTATTTGACAAATTCCAACAGATTAACTACCTGTTGCAACATATGTCTAAATTTGTTTGATATTTTCCAATAGATGTGTCATCGGTTGCAACAGAAACATTATCTATTGTAATATTTGATTCTAGTATTTCATTTCAATTAATAATTTCCAACAGATGAACCATCTGTTGTAATATATGACTCATCTGTTGCAGCAGATAGGTCAGCTGTTGGTACAAATAAAAGAGGTGCGAAGAGCTATTTGATTTGCTAAAATAGATAATACATATGTTGCAATAGATACTTTATCCGGTGTAACAAGTTAGTCAACTGTTGCAACAAATATATATATATCTGTTTGATAATTTTCAACAGATGTGTCATCTTTAGAAATAGATATGTGTCTGTTTGTTAGTTGGAACAGACATATATATTCACCTTCTTCAGCTAGTGCTGCTCTCTTTTGGACATTGTACATTGCTCAGTGCAACACACGAACAGAGGAGTTACAATTTTGCTTTTTTGGATGCTTGATAATGCATTAGAAATCACTTTTCTTCTCCTCTTAGCCTTAATATCTAATGGAGTGGATGGATATAAAATCCTCTTTGATGGAATGACACCTCTCTTAGATGTCAATTCCTTTACAAAAGTAGTTAATACATTAATAACATTAATCACTACATCATGTTTAGCCCTGCAGTCTTGACATTTGCATGCAAAACATTCGCTGAGAAAGGCAAAATCTGTATAAACAGTATGATCATACTCATAATGGTTTATTTTAAAAACTGTAAGAGGAGCATCATTAGCACCAACAACAAGACCACTTGCACCACCAACAACTCCATCACCACTAAGACCATCAACAACAACAAGCCCACCCTCCAAAATTATTTTTCTTGTAATGACTGTTGCTCCAAATAATTCCATTTTTATTCTGTCAATGACCTTAGGGTCCGATAAAGTTTGCATAGAGCGTAAAGTAATAAAAAATGACATCTTCAACTCTCGATTGGTCAAAATTAGTGACGGATGCACAATCTAACATAAATCTACATATATTAGAATGATGATTAGATCATTTAAAAAAATCATTAATTAAAATAAAAACTTAATTATAGTTATACTTACTGCATCTTTCGGGGTGTTGAAAAGATTATTAAATTTTGTATTTTTATCAGTTTTGGCCGACAACCATCTCAAGATTCTTGGATAGAAAACTTCTTCCTGGTAGTTCACTTGTTGTCTTAAATAAGGAATGACTTCAAATGCCCAAGCCTATAAAATAACGCCAATAAATCAAAACCATTATTGAGTAAGAAAATATGAATGATATTATAATAAAAGAAAGAAACATTTACCATGAAAGCCCATGGCAAGACATATAAGTTGACTGTCTTTGGCGCTAACGTAGTCAACAAATATTTGACAGTCATTTTGAAGATCTCATATCCCTAAGGATAGCTGTTAAATGCCTCAAGATCCTCGAAGAGCTTTATTAAGCTGACGCTTATGTTGTTGTTAACGTCTCTCGCCCAAAGAATATTATGTACAAACCAAACCAAGCATAATGAATACTTGTGCTTCTTTGAAAGTCCTTTACCTTTCAATGCTTCTATTAAATTTTTGTTTTTGAAGTTTGGACCAACAATGGACACCAGGTCATCACGATCACACAAATTACCTTTGCCTTTTTTGGGTGTGCGGGGTAATTTTTTTTGGGTTAGAATAGGTATAACTTGAGAAGGAGGATAATATTTTAGTCCAGTAACTATGAAAAACTCTTTCCAACCAAAACAAACAGGCATGCCACGGTAATTTATCCATACCTCATCCATCTTATCTTTATTTTCATACATAAACTTACGCTTGAGAAGTTCATATACCATTTTCATTTGGAAACGAGCATTGTTGTCCTCCAGCAAATCAAGATATTTCCCAAAGCAGCTGTCCCTGAAATAAGCATCCAATTTTTGTTCTCAAAGTATTTTTCTGAAGGCGTCGAAAGATTTTCCCATGATTGAATTAACCACGAAATCACCCATTAAATCTGTGGCACCATCGCACTGCATTCTCACAGGATAATGATCAATGCTGAAGGTTTTGACCAACCCTTCGGTGGAAGGGCTATTAGCATTTGGATAATTTCTTTTGAAATATTCCTCTTCCCCATGTTCATCATATTCTACTCCTGATTGAGATAACGCTTGTAAAGCAAGCTCATAGAGTGGTGGATGTAGCCTAGCTGCTTCATTAGTTCCTTTACTTGGAGTTGATTCTGTTTCTGTTCTTTTGGGATCCATATTATCTAAAATTAATAGGAACATAAAAAAATATATTATAGTTGATTAATGCATCGTTAAAAAAGGATAACAGTAAATCTAACAAGAGAAACAGTAAAATAACAATTCCAATAGATCACTAATCTGTTGCACTAGGTAGTATATCTGTTGCAACATATAACCAACTTGTAGCAGCGGATGACTAATCTATTGCAACAATACAAAACATATCACTCATCTTTTAAGATAGATGAATGGTTTGTGCAACAGATCGCACATCGTTGCAACATATGAGTGATCTATTAAAACAATTAAATAACCTGTTGCAATGGATGAGTAATCTATTGCGATAATACAAAATATATCACTTATCTATTGAGAAAAATAAATGGTTTGTGTAGTAGATCACACATCTGTTGCAACATATGAGTGATCTATTGGAACAGTTAAATAACCTGTAGTAATGACTGAGTAATCTATTGCAATAATACAAAACATATCACTTATCTGCTGAGAAGGATGAATGGTCTGTGCAATAGATCACATATTTTTTGCAACATATGAATGATTTGTCATAATAGTTAACTAACCTACAGTAATGACTGAGTAATTTGTTGTGACTATACAAAATATATCACTCATCTATTGAGAAAGATGAATGGTCTATGCAACAGGTCGAACATCTGTTGCAACACATGAGTGATCTGTTGGAACAGTTATTAACGATCAATATTGATTAAACTTCTTCTAATAGAAGAATCGTCTATCGCGGTAGATGAATGATCAATTGGAAATATCAAGTCTTGGACATGTCCTGTTGGAAGATTTGATAGGATTTTATCCAACAGGAGGTTCATCTGTTGCATCAGATCTTTAATCATATGGTTCCTCCGTTACATCAGATGGTTAATTCGTTCATCAGATTTTTATCCAATGATTTCTCTATTGCATCCGATAGTAAATTTGTTGCATCAGATGGTTAATCTGTTGCATCAGAGAGTTATACCATTGCATCATATGATAAATCTATTGCATCAGATTTTCTATCCAATGGTTTCTCTGTTACATCAGAATTTTAATCGGATGGTTCCTCTGTTGCATCAGTTGATTGATCTGTTGCATCATATGAAAAATTTGTTGCATCAGATGATTAATATGTTGCACCAGATGAATAATCTGTCGGAGAAAAAAAATAGTAGCACGATTTTGTTCAATAAAAAACAATAATATCACTATTTTTACCAAGAACAAGAACATAACAAATTAATCCAAATCGTTGTTTTGTTTGTATAAACACAAACAATGAAAATCAAACTTCAAAAAATGCAACAAACAATAAAAAATCATAATTCACTTCGAAAAAAGAAGAGAAGAAATACCAGAAATTAGAATTTTATTCAGACTGCATTTCAAATTAAAGCAACAACTATTGAAATTATTAACCAATACTATAAGAGAAGTTGGCTCAAGTTCCTCATTTTTTTTCAAAACTACAAAGGCTATAAATTTTTACCTATGAAAGAAGAAAAGAAATGATGAAGAATTAGAAGTTGTTGTGGCCGGAGAGCAAGACTGTCACATCGATTGAAGGTTGAAGTCAAAAAGGAACTCGAAAAATTTATCGTCTGAGTTTGAATTCGCCGAGGATTGAAAGTAGAAATATGCAGAACTGCTGGTTGGGAGAGAGTTAAGAGAAGTTGTCGAGAGAGAGAGGAGAGAGACTGGTTGATTTGGATTGAAGATGGGTATGAGTTGGGTTGATTTGTATTTTTGAAAAGATTAAAAAGTTTTAAAAATATTAATCAAGTCCACAATTAACTTAATCAAGTTTTCTAATGATGTTTGACCCTTTAAGTTGCTCAATGTCACCAATCCTTCATTCAAGACTCAAATGACATCTTTCCTTCAATTTTCTCAAGAAAGTTCACACTTTTTTTTCTTTTCACTAGTCATTTGAGCGGGTGGTTAAATTGCTCTAAAATATTCTATATTTAGAAAGTATAAGACATAAAAATACATCCAAAATATGGTAAACTTATTTTTTTTGGGTTTCCCGTCCGGTATCCGGTACTCGCATTGGAGTTCGAATAATCCGAATTCGCACCGCGTAGGGCTCTATTTAGGGGAAAGCGCTTCTTACCAAGGATTTTTCCATACTCAGGGCTCAAACCTGAGACCTCTGGTTAAGGAAGGAGAAGCTCTATCTGTTGCACTACATCCTTTGGTGGTAAAATATGGTAAAATTGTTAATTATGCAAGCGTGTATTACCTTTCTAGACTTATTTTTTATATAGTATTTTACCGTTTTCACTAATTACCTAATAAAATAGAGAGAAAGACATGATTTCCCCCTTGAACTTGTCCGCTCAACTTACTTTAGCACTCTAACTTAACTTATAATTAATTACCCCCATAACAACTTTCAAGTACACCCTCAAAATCACAATCCCAGCGTCACAACGGAGAGTGCACTACACACTCATCATGTCATTGCCAAATCAGTGCCACATCATTGTTATGTCATTGCCACGTAATAAATTATAATTTTTTTAAAAAGAAATACCCCCCCCCCCACATACTATTTTTATATATTTTTCTACTTATCTGTTTCCCAGATTACATTTGTAATAAAACACCGCCGGCCACAGAAAACCCCACCGGTGGACTAGCCAATGCAACAGCAGCCAAAGGCGTCATCTCTCAACAGCAATGCAGCAGAAGCCAACAACGACCAGCCATCTCTCTCACACACACTAATTTGAGTCTACTAATCCAAAAGAATAGATTGCATTTTTGTTATATCTTTCGAGCCCTTTCATTTCCAAAATATTTCTTAATTTTGCAAAATCTCCCATTGATTTCACCGTCATTTCTCACTTTTCCGATCGCCGATATTGGTTACTAGTTCTTGATCACATCACCAGGTTACCAACGAAGGAAAGAGCAACAAAACTTCTCCAGCGACATCACAGTGTAAGAGAGAAACTTTTTCGGTGACGACAACCACTATAATCGCTAGTAACATCACCATCAGAACCCTAATTTTGAGCTGAATTTTAGTGGTTCTACGGCTATTACAGCTCATAAATGACCTTTCGATCAAATAAATTTAGGGTTTCTCCGATCCCGATTCTCTTTGGCCATAATAGATTTAGAAACTGAGATCTCTAGATCAAGATTCTTCATCTTTTCCGATGACCATCGCATTTTTTGGTGACCAATATATTCTACGGTGATCAATTACAGGTATGCAACACCAGTAGTAGGGTAAAGGCAGCTACAACAAATTTCGGCGACCAATTTTCACATCAATTTGCCAGAATTTGACAAATCAATCAATAAAACGTCCATCACTGCGTCTTCTCCAAGCATCAGGTGCACTCATTTCATTTTTCTCTAGTTTATTTTCTCCCTAGTTTATTTGGTTTAGTCTTTCTATCTTGGTATCTTATCTGCTTTTCTTGCTTTGTTCGTTTTGGTTTACTGGTTTTGATTTTTCTGTCACTTAGTAGGTGTTCTTTATTAGCATACCTGGGTATGTAGTATAGTCCTTGTTGTTTTTTGTGAGTAGAAGACTTGTTTGATGGTTTCTGGTTTGATTATTTAGCTGTTCTTAGCCGTACCCTTTTGCTCGTCGTGTTTTTATCTCCTTTGTTCTTCATTTTCTTTTAGTATATCCTTTTTGAGAGATGTCTGGTGTGATAGATAGCAGACTGGGGTCATGTCATAGGTTGGGGGCGGGCTTCGGGTCTAGGTGTGAGTACGGGGTTGGGGGCGAGAGGAGTAGGGCTAGGTGAGATAAAGGTTCTTCTAGGTTGAGAGTTGGGTCTTAGAACATAGGTATGCTTCAAGGTAAGTCTATAGAGCTGGTGAAGATTCATAGAAAGAGGAGGGTTAGTATAGCGTGTGTCTAGGAAACTAAATGGGTAGGCACTAAGGCGAGAGATGTGGATGGATATAAGTTATGGTACTCGGGTTTCATAAGACATAGAAATGGGGTAGGTATCTTAGTAGATGAGGATCTTAGGGAGCAGGTGGTGGAGGTTAAGAGAGTCAGTGATAGGTTAATGTCTATTAAGTTGGTCATTTGAGGGTCTTCGATAAACGCTATTAGTGCCTATGATCCACAAGTAGGTTTGAATGAGGAGAAGAAGAAGGGTTTTTGGGAGGTTTTGGATGAGGTGGTAAGGGGAGTCCTGAGATCTGAGAAGCTTTTCATGGAAGAAGATTTCAATGGGCATATTGGGTCTTTGTCGAGAGGTTATGATGATGTACATGGCGGTTTTGGTTTTGGGGAGAGGAATGAAGGTGTGAATTCTCTTTTGGATTTTTCTAGGGCTTTTGAATAATGGATAGCGAATTTGAGCTTTCTAAAGAGGGATGAACACCTTATTACTTTTCGTAGTTCAGTGGCCAAGACTCAGATTGACTTTTTTCTCCTTAAGAAGGGTGATAGAGCGCTATATAAAGATTGTAAGGTCATACCTAGCGAGAGTTTTTTGACTCAACATAGGTTGTTGATGATGGACTTGGTTATCAACAAGGTCAGAAAGTAGAAGAGTGTTAAGGCTCAGTCCAGGATCAAGAGGGGTAGCTTAACGTTGGCTAGTGCTTTATAGATGGGGGAGAATTTGAAGAGTAGGAGAGATTGGGAGAGTAGAGGGGATGCGGATAGTATATGAGAGTCAACTACCAGTTGCATGGGTCTCAAGAGGTCGATCATGTAAGCATCGAGGGGATTGGTGGTGGAACGAAGAGGTTAAGAGGAAGACAGAGTTTAAGAAGATGGTCTATGCCAAGTTGGTTAAGATCAAGGATGATGAGGAGAGATAGATGAATAAGGAGGAGTATAAGGTAGCTAGATGAGAGGCTAATCTCACGGTTATGACGGATAAGACTGTAGCTTTTGAGAGCTTGTATATGACTTTAGAGGAGAAAGAAGAGGATAAAAAGTTGTATAGGCTTGCCAAGGCCAGAGAAAGGAGGTCTCATGATCTTGACCAAGTAAAGTGCATCAAGGAAGAGGATGGTACAGTGTTGGTTGAGGATGCCCTCATTAGAAAGAGGTGGCAGTCCTATTTTCATAAACTCTTGAACGATGAGGGGGACAAAGGTTTCGTGTTGGGGGATTTAGAGAAGTCTGAGGAGTGTCGCGATTATTGTCATTATAGGCATATTTTTGTTGAAGAGGTCAAAGGGGGTAATTCACAGGATACGTCGTGGTAGGGCGACGGGGCCAGATGAGATTCCAGTGGATTTTTAGAAGAGCACTGGAGGGGCAGGTTTGGAGTGGTTGACAAGGTTGTTTAACATCATTTTTAAGGCAGCGAAGATGCCTGAAGCATGGAGGTGGAGTAATATAATTCTTTTATATAAGAACAAGGGATACATCCAGAGTTGCAACAACTATAGAGGTATTAAGTTGTTGAGTCATACTATGAAGATTTGGGAATAAGTGGTTGAGTTGAGATTGAGAAAGATTGTGACTATCTCTTAAAATCTGTTCATTTTTATGCTAGGTCGCTCGACTACTGAGGCCATTCACCTTGTGAGGAGATTAGTGGAGAAATTTTAGGAGAGGAAGAAGGACTTACATATGGTGTTTATAATCTCGAGAAGACGTATAACAGAGTGCCCAGGGAGATTTTGTGGAGGTGCTTGGAGGTTAGAGGGGTGCCCGTGGCATAAATTAGGTCGATTTAGGACATGTATGATGGAGTGAAGACACGTGTGAGGACGGTAGGTAGAGATTCGAAGCATTTTTCAGTTTTGATAGGGTTGCACCAGGGATTGACTCTTAGCCCATTTTTATTTACCTTGGTGATGGATATATTAACGCAACGTATTCAAGGGGCTTCCCTTGGTGTATGTTATTTATTGATGATGTGGTATTGATTGACGAGACTCGGGGAAGAGTTAATGATAAGTTGGAGATTCAGAGACAGACCCTTGAGTCTAAAGGATTTCGGTTGAGCAGGACCAAGACGGAGTACCTAGAGTATAAGTTTAGTGATGTGTCGCAGGAGGCTGACTTGGTTATGAAGCTGGAATCTCAGGCCATTCAAAAGTGGGAGAGTATAAATTATCTGGGGTCTATGATTCAGGGTAATGGTGAGATTGACGAGGATGTGACGCATCATATTGGGGCAGGGTGGTTGAAATGGAGGCTCGCTTTGAGAGTTTTATGTGATAAGAAGGTGCCCCTAAAGATGAAAGGTAAGTTCTACAGAGTGGCAGTCCGACCAGTTGTGTTGTATGGAGCAGAGTATTGGCCAGTTAAGAAATTCCACATCCAGAAGTTAAAAGTGGTGGATATGAGGATATTGCGATGGATGTGTGGTCATACCAGGAAAGATAGGGTAAGAAATGAGATTATTCTTAAAAAGGTGGGAGTGGCTTCATTGGAGGACAAGATGCGAGAAGTGAGGTTATGTTGGTTCGGGCACGTGATAAGGAGAGGTTCTGATTCTTCAGTGCGGAGGTGTGATACACTGGATATGGATGATTCTAAGCGGGGTAGAGGTAGTCTGAAGAAATATTGGAGGATATGATATGGAGCAGTTACAGCTTATAGAGGACATGGCCCTTGTTAGAAAGGTGTGGAGAATGCGGATTAAGGTAGAGATTTAGGGGGTGGGAGTGCGTCAGTAACAACAGGGTAGTGTTCTTTATTTGCGTCTGTAGTTCTTGTTCGTGGTGTTGAGTGTTGTGTATGGTTTCGGATTTACATTTTTAGTATTATCTTGTGGCTCTTGTATTATATTATGGCTAGCGTTGTTAGTTTATATACATTTATGTTTTGTGTTTGTTACATTGTTATTAGTTCTAAGTCGCGGGTCTATTAGAGACAGACTCTTTTTGTCACTTGAGGTAGTGGTATGGACTGCGTACACTCTACCCTCCCCAGACCCCACTAGGTGGGAATACACTAGGTATGTTGTTGTTGTTGTTTTCTAAAAAGTAAAAAATATATATGTATTATTTTCATATATAAAAATATATATATTTTTAATATATATATAATTTATTTAATATATAATTTTAATTTTATATATATATATATATATACATATTTAAATAAAAAAATTCCCTCCAACTCCCCCTTACCCCCCACCCCAATTTTCCTTCTTCTACAGACCCTCCACTTCCCCCTTTCATTTCTCCTCTTCCATCCCCCACCTCTGCAAACACCATGGAAACAACCTTCAAATCATCCCTCCTCTCTCCCCCTCTTCTAACGCCCCCTCTCTCCTTCTCTTCCAACCCTCACCCCACCCCATCTTACCCTCGCCCTTTCTCTCCTTCCAGTACACAAAAAGTGTCTCCCAACCCAATTTCTTTCTTCTTCAAACATGAAAATACCCCCAATAAGTCAAAAATAATTTTTTCATTTGTTTGACTACTAAAAAATTATCTTATAACAAAAAAATTCAAAAGTAAAAATCAAAAGAAATCTCATTGATGATAAGTGGTTTAAAGATAAAATCATCAATTTATTTAATTTTTGTTCAAATTTTAAGGAATTTGGATTAAAGGTTAAGATGGTGTTTAATGGAGGAAAAATTTTAATTTTGTGTCTTCGTATTATTCTTTGGTGGTGTTAATGGAGGAAAATAAAAAAAATTTAAGGAGAGTGTTGGCGAAGAATGTATTTGAGGTTGTTAATGGAGGAATTTGAGTGTTGTTGTTGTTGATGTTTTGGAGAAGAAAGAAGAAAAAGGTGTCTATTTTTTTAAAGTTTCTATTATATTTTAAATACTGAAATTAATTTTTTTTACAAATAAACGCGCCCTTTTTTTCTTGAAAATGCCACGTCAGCATTAGGGGTGAAACTAATGCACTTTAAAGATGTTAAGAGGGGTAAATAAATAGAAGTTTAGTCTAAGTACTAAAGTAAATTGAGCTGACAAGTTCAGGGGGGAAATCATGTCTTTTCTCTAAAATAAAGTTGGTTAAAACATAGTATGTGACTCTGTTTATACGCACGCCTTATAAAATCAAAATATGGGGTTTCAATGTTCTATTTTATCAGCCAGCTAAGCATGGAGAAAGTTGCATGCCATGTTTCCCCATTTCATTATAGACTATGTAATTGCATTGTTTTCTTCTTAAAATACGATATTTTAAGTGGATGAAAACAAACATGAAGATAGTTCAATTCATCCACACCAGTTGATTTCAAGTAATAATGTACAGAGCAAGAAAATCAAATCTAACAAAATTTTTCTCAAAATGTGACAGTCGAATTTGACCAAAAAATTCAACATACTTTCTATTTCTAATTTCTTTTACCCTCAAATGAAACTTTTTGGCATTATAATTGTAATTTTTTAAAAATAAAATTTCAAAGATTTGGATTTATAATCAAAAAAGAAAAAGAGAAATGAGTTGAAGAAGAAAGAATACGGTGTGTGTGTGTGTGCAGATTGTCACAAAGGGGTTTGGGTGGGATAGGGTTGGAGGAGGGAGGGGAGAGGGGGCGCTAGCAGTTGACAGGGTTTGTGTGGGGTGAAGAAGAAAGCTTGGGGGAGGGGGGGGGGAAGAATTTTTTTTCTTCAATTTTATATATATATATATATATACATGTGGTTTTTTTTTTTGCGTGGCGCTGACTTGCGGCGAGTATATTACACTCTCCATTGTGAGAGTGGAGTTATATTTTTGAGGTGGTACATAATTCACACTAAAGTTGTTTAGGAGGATAAATAATTACCGATAAAGTTAAAGTGCTAAAGTAAATTGTGGGGATAAGTTCAGAGGGGTATTTATGCTTTTTCCCTTTTCAAATAGACAAGTGTTTCTATATCCCTATCCCTCAACATAGAATCAAATGAGCCGTTTGGAATAGATGTATATAAATGTGTGGATTGTGGATAAGAAAGATTCACTAGCAAACGTACGTCCATAATTAGACATTTTATAGCAACAATTTTATGATTACCCAAAATAGCAGCTTGTATATGTATTTAGTTCACAAGATAACATTAAATACATATCTAATTACTTTAATTTTAGGTAACAACTTGGGTTTAAAAAGGAAAAAGAATTTCAACTTTCTTAAATCACGTTCACTCAATTAATTAAAGATTAATTGAAGATTCTATTTCTAAAAATAGGAAGCTCTTTTTAATGAGTTTCAAAACTCAAAATAGGTTTCAATGATTAAAAAAATAGTTTTCAATTTCTCTCTCTCTTATTTTTCTTCTTTTACAGTTTTTTTCCTTTGTATTTTTCATTTTTTCCTTTTCATTTTTTACTGTTTTGTATTCTCTTTGCAATTTTTTTTTGTAATTTTTTAGTTTTCTCCTTCATTTTTTTTACATTTTCTTTTTCTCTTTGCACTTTTTTTGTATTTTCTTTTTTCTTTACTGTTTCATTTTTTTCATTTTTTTATTTTTCTTTTTTTATATATTGTTGTTGTATTTTATATTAATATGTTTTTTTGTATTTTATATTTATTTGTATCAAACTATATATTTAAATAAACTTATTGCTTGTATTTGATTATTTTACCTATGAATATGCACAATTTATCATTTCTATTTGTGTACAAACAAGTATATGTATTAATTGTATTTGCTTGAGTCTAAAATATATAAATATGCAATGTACCATTTAATACAAAAGTAGTGTTAGTCTTTGTATGCCAAATTTATCATTTGTATTTGTATATATATAAACATGCATCATTTGTATATGTATGATTCAAGTTGTATAAATATGTATCATTTAATACAAATGTAACATTTGTAATTGTATAATTTATTATTTATAGTTTTATTGTTCAATTTGTATCAATAAAATACATTCATGCCAATGAATATAAACACAAGTGTTCATATAAAGAAAAATAATAATTATTTTTCACTTATTTAAAAATACAAATTATGCAATCAACTACAAATTCAAATGCGAATAAATGAATTACAAAATAGTTTTTTAAAAATACAAGTGTATCAATAAAAATAAAATAAAATCACAAGATAAAAATACAATATGCAGTCAACAAAAAATACAAATACAAAAGAATTCCTTAAAATACAAGTGCAAATTATATAAAATATAAATGATATTGCAAATTATAAAATACAAATACAAGTGCGAACTATAAAATACAAATACAAGTGCAAACTATAAAATACAAATGCAAATTATAAAATACAACTACAAGTGCAAACTATAAAATATATACAAATACAAGTGCAAACTATAAAATACACATACAATTGTATCAATGAATATAAAATATAAATAATTGTGCAAATACAAAAACAATAAAATAATTATGGTGTTTTCATTATCATCCATGACTTGTGCTCGATGTAACCATATTTTTCAAAAATTTCAAGAAAATATAAAATAAACTCCAAAAGAAAATGAGAAAGAAAAAAATACAAAAAATAGAAAAAGAAAGAAAAACAGAAAGAAAAATAGAAGCTAGAGATAGAAGAGTAAAAAAATAAAAAAAAAAAAAAAATAAAAAATAAAAAATAAAAAACAAAAATAGAAAAATAAAAATATGAAAAAGGAAAAAAAGTAGAAAGAGAAATAAAAGAGTAAAAATAAAAGAGAAAAGAAATAAAAAAAAAATAGAAAAAAAGAAGAAGAAAATGAAAATAGGAAAAGAAAAATAAAATATGAGAAAGAAAAAAATAAAAATCAATAAAGAGAAAAAACGAAAAAGGAAAAAGAGAGAAATAGAAGAGTGAAAAAAAAAATTGAAAAGAAAAAAAATGAAAAAGAAAAATAAATTAAAATTAAAATGATAAAAAAAAAGAAATATGAAAAAAACTAACAAGAGAAAAAAAAGGTTAGAGATATATGACAGTGGAGAGAAAAATAAGAGAAGATAAGGAGCCATTAAAATATATTGTTGCTATTCCACATATTTTTTTTAAAGTGTTGCTATTTAGCTTAATTATGGATTTAAGTTTGCTACTTTTTGTATTTTTTTAATCTTGAATTCTTTTAATTCTCATAATTCGGTGCATTTACAAATAATTTAAAAATTGAACCAAATTGAATACTGAATTAGATAGAAGAAAAAACAACACTATTTTATTTGATTTAAGTTTGTTTATCTTTTGAAATCGACCTTTTGCCTTACTCAACATAAGTTCAACAGAAATTAAATTATGTATTATAAGTTATGTAGTATTTTTCAAAATTTGTTGTAGTGTTCAAAAAGTGGAGTTATATTTTCTTAGGCAGTTCTTTATCCTTTTTAGAGAAAAAATTGGGTTTGTATGTTTTTTTTTTTAATTTTGAAATACAATTAAGTTATCTCATACAATATAACTTGTTATACTTTTTACGATATAATTTTTGGATATTATGATATGAACATATAAACTTATTCTGCAAAAAGTTGTTGGTTATTTTGGTGTTAGGAGCATAGGACATAACTTGTGGATATTATGATACAAATATATAAACTCATATTGTGAAAAAGTTATTTGTTATTTTGATGCCCGGTATAATGAGCTTCAAGTTATTTTCTTCATTTTCGTGCGTTTTTTGTGTTTCGAGTCATCTTATAGTTGTCTCAAGTCAATTACAACTTGCTGGAACCGGTAGTTCGATTATTCGACAACTCATTTAGGTTTTAAGTCAATTTTTCTATTTTGACGCATTTGATGTTGAGAAATTGGTCCTTGACCAAAACTTCTAGTAAACGACCTCGATTTGTAAGCCTTCCCTCGCGAAGAAACGTTGATCTAACCTGGTCCAACTTTCTTCTTTGTGTACGTGAAGGACTCCTCACATTTACAAAGGGTCAAGCTAGTGGGGTCCTGCATTTGTGAAGAAGGATCCCCTCATAGTGTATAATCTTCTCCTCCATGATTTTTATTCATTTTCAAAGTATACTTTCACTATTGTTGGGGCTTGGAGTGTGGGAAATGGTAGGAATTCATCTATTGAAGCTGAGATACGTTAATTTAACATCTCTTGATCATTTTCCGCTTTTTCCTGTCTAATGCCACCCTAATTCTATTTAATTCCTAGTATAGGTTCTTGAATTCTTGAATACTTTGGGGCTGATTCGAGCCCCAATAGAGACTCCGTTTGTGCTTAATTTTTAAGAAAGTATTTTTTATCCTTTGAGGGACCTAATGACAGATTTAATTTCCAAATTCTGTATGTAGGTCCCATAGGCCTATTTTGAGTCGATTTGTGGTCCAGAATTTATTGTTATATTATAGGTCTTGTTTTACTCATAATGACCTATAGATCATGTTTTTGACAGCGGGGTGGATCTTTAGAGATCATGTGGAGAGGACGAGCGATTCATGGTCAGTCCGAGGGTGTTGTTCGACATCCAAGTAGGCTACGATTTACTTTTCTCTATGAGATGGTGTTTATTATATGTCACATGAATTAGGGTTTATGAATTAGGCTTATGATCGATTTACTCTTTTTTCCATCACTTCTAACCCTCTTAGTAGACTTAGTGTCACGACCTAACTATTGGAACGTGAGGGCACCTTCTTTAATCCACCTAGATAGGAGAACCCCTTATCAACCATTCAACATAACATGTAGAAGTCTTTAATATATAAAAAAATACCAAATCTTATTACAATTGATTTTACAAATAGTAAGTGCAAAATGAAATCTACCCTTAGGACCTAGTCTAAACAAGTACAAGAGCTTCTAAGTAAGAGAATTAACTAGACATAACTTCCACCATGAGTGAGAGGAGTAGAATATGCTGGATATTACTATCCATGTTACCTGTGAAATATCAACTGATCCTGCTACCAGACTATAACCCAAAAATGATATAGCAAGAGTAGTATCAATACAAACAACACATACTAGTAGATATCATCGGCCGACCAAGGTTAAATCACGTAAACACAATATTGAAATCACAAAAAAATATGACAACCTGTATAACATTCTAATCCACAACACCATTATCCACTTGTGTTACCTAAGAGTATTCTCATTCCTATTTTCGTTGATCATTCATCACTTCGAGTGTGTTTGGTAAGAAGGAAAATATTTTTTGAAAAATGTTTTCTAATTTTCACATGTTTGGCTGGCTTAAGCGTTTTCAAATCAACTTATTTTCCTCAAATCTAGAAAAAATGACTTCCCTTAAAAAGGAAAGGCAACCATTTTTCAAAACTCCATTTTAACCCCACTTTCAAGTTGAAATGTTCATACAACTCTAAAAATCATCCACCTCTACCCCGACACCCAATCCCCCACCACCCCCAATTCAAAAAACATATTTAATTTTTAAAAAATATTTTAATTTTTTTCTTGCCCCACCGCTTACCCCGAACCCCACCCCCTACTAGCCCCCTCTCCAAAAAAATATTTAAATTTTTTAAAAAAATTTAAAGTTTTTTCTTACCGCACCCTCTACCCAACCCCCACCCTCCCCCCAAAATAATTTAATTTTTTAAATTTTAATTTTTTTATCACCCCACACTCACCCCACCCACCCCACCACCAGCACCAGCCCTCATCCCTCTCCCCCACCTCAAAAAAATTATTATTTTATTTTTTTTTCAAAAAAGACTCAAAACATTTTTCTTACCCCCTCCCCCCACTCTCTCACACACACTAGCCCCCCCCCCCCCCCCCCCAAAAAAAAAAAATAAAAAAATTAATTTTTTAATTTATATGTTAAAAAAGTTTCTAAACTTCTTTCTTATGCACCCTTCTTACCATATTCATTGTCATTATTTTTTGTTAAATATATACACTTTTACAGAATATTTTTCTACTTGCATAACAAACACAAAAAAATAAGTAAGAAATAACTTATTTTCCTAGAAAATGTTTTTCTACTCCATATTGAACACACCTAAAAAAAGTATTTTTCGGGGTCAATTTTTTTTTTTGTAAAAGGTATTTTCTACTCTTTAGCTAATCACTAAAATATATTTTCTGAAAAATATTTTTTCATTCACCAACCAAACACTAGAAATTATTTTTCAAAAAATATTTTTCACGCACCAATCAAACATAAGAAAATAAGTAGGAAACCAACTTATTTTCCATGAAAAATATTTTCCTTCATACCAAACACACCCTTCATCTCAAGTGCCATCCATTATAACTCTCAGAGTTTAACTCCAATACTTATTATGAGTAAATCTATTTCACTTATGCCTCGATTAACCTCGATGATAAATGAAAGTCAATAATTATCACCTTGTAACAAGTACAACTATGATCACACGTTATGATAAAACCTCAAGTTTCTGACATTTACCCTTTTCAAGTAACTCTACAACTTCAGTTAAATATAAATCAAGAGATAACAAGTCAAGTCAAAACATGACCAAGTCAACAACCTTGAATCTAATAATCCAAGTCAATAACCATGACCCTAACAACAAAAATTCCAAAATATATCAAGCAATATCATAGTCTAGTTCAGTCAAGGAACCCACCACAACAACCATGTTAAGTCCATGGTTTTGATGATTGATAAATTCATAATTTGGGACCTGTTCCCTAAAGCTTTTGTTGTGATAAAAAAGGGCTCTGCATATTAGGGAACAAGTTGGGCTCACCTGCCGCTGTCATAATGAACTTTCCAGCTGACACATAGTATAATAGTTGGTGAAAAGTTACTGCCACCTTTTTACCTTAACCAATGAGAATGCTTCTAGGTTTTCTTGTGTTACAACATATAATGCTCATCTTCCTTAACAAAAAAACATCACTTCCATATACTTACAATTAAAAATCTTTCTGAAGTGAAGCAGCGCTGCAAATCAAAGGATGAAACTGTAACAAGAGACTTGTTGTTTATCGAGTTGATCTTTACTTCCTTGTTATAGTTGAGTCCTTATAATTTTGTACTTAAAAGTCTGCCTACAGTGCTTATGATTGTCAGTAGGTGTGGTTGTACCATCTCTTGTAATCATCTAGAGTTAGGTGATTGTGTCAAGCTAGAGTTATCTTGAGGAGTCCAGCTACAGGTAGTTGAAGGGTAGAATCATTAGAGTTACTGCTTGGTTTTCTTATAATAGAGTTACTTCTTTGGAGTTTGTATTCAAGGGGTTGATTGAATATAGTGGAGTTGAAATCCTGGAGGCAGGTCATCATTTTTCTCCCTTTAGAAAGGAGTTTCCACGAAAAAATCCCGTGTCTTTATCTTTCTGCACTCCTATACTTTTTACTGTATTTATCTCTTAGTTCTTGTTTCTTGTGTGATTATGGGAATAGTTCCCCGAGTCGAGGAGTAACCCACCCTAAATCTTTCACTTGGTATCAGAGCAGGTCTTTCTTAATAAGGCTAACACCTTGGAAGGATCCTAATAAATGGAGGCTTCAGAAGCTACTTACATCTTTAAAACTAGTGAAACAACTCAAATTGCAAAAAGTGTTCTAGAAGCCTTGGATATATCTAAGGATTTGTACAAGAAAGGGAAACAGAGGGTCACTAAGAAGTGTAAATGGAAAACAAAGGCTGATAAAATTTCTAGTCAGGTACTTGCAGCTTTATGGAATGACTCATCAAGTAACTCAACTGAGTATAGGCAAAGAGAAGACATTTCCATCCTGGCAATAGAAGAAGAAGTGTAAGTCTCTGATGTACTCCTTTCGTTGATGGCAGACACAAATGAAAATAAAAGTAGACCTACGACTCTCATGGATGTTAAAGAGAATCTGAAGGACTACTCCATCAATAAGCCGAGATCTCCTGCCTCTACACTGATTGATTCCTTAAATAATATAGCTAAAGAAAAGGAGAAATTGAAGAACACTCTTGAAAAATGTGAAGAATAAGTCATTGAGTTAAGCGTCCAAGTGACAAAACTCACTAATGAAAAGAGAAAATGAAAGGATGATCTAAGCATGTGTGAAGAAGAATTAGTTAAAGTAAGTGTGCAAGTAGCTGATCTTCAAGCATCTTACAAGAATCTCATATGTGAAAATGATCTCGTGCGTAAGCAGTTAAGTGATCTTGCTAAGCCAGTGTCCAAAGGAAAGGCAGAAGAAAGTAGTATACATTTTCAACTAGATGAAGAACTAGCTGAAGCTAAAGCAAATATGGCCACATCTCGTGAGAAATACTCTATTCTTGAAAGAAAATAGGATAGAGTAAAATCTGAGCTTGAAAAAGCACTCACATGGACTCAAGATCCAAATAGATGGAGTGGTTCAAAGTCTCCTTGTCAAGGTAAAAATTCTAACTATGATGACAAGTACACAAAGAGAAAGAGTGATCACTCAAGATCATAGTGTGGGAAGGATGGGCACTCAAGAGAGATGTGTCCCTTCAAAAAACAAATTAGAGACAGACGGGAGAATGCATCACTTTAAAAGAAAGAAAAAAGAGATTACCCACCTGGACCAAGAAGAAGCTAATCTATCCTGTGTCCACCTATTGGGAACTCAGACTGAAGTGGATTCCCAAAACTAATGACTGATCTATAATACAGGGCAATGCAAGGGGTAGCAGGCAATATAGAAGTAATTAGAGATGTCTTCCCAGGACATATAACTAAAAAGATAAAAGAACGTCTCTTGCATCAGGACTTAGAAAGAGGCAAAGTCTCTTCAGTATACTCCTGTATTCCTAAAAAATCATTTGAGGGAATTGGTTGAGAAAGGAAAGGGGAGATAGAACATTAGTGTTCTAGAATAATGGTGGTTGCATTAAAGGATTCTCCTTGGTGTTTATTAAATGATGAGCGGGTATCTTGGATTGACATTGGCATACATGTCTAATTTATCTTTATATCTTCTTAGATATACGCCCATAGTAAGAAAGAAAGGAGATAAGAAAGAGTTGTGAACAGTAAGAGTTGTGAGATAGTACAAAGTCATTGGAATATTGTCCTTGCTAAATGAATCAGGTTCCTAATCAGGTTAGTACCACTTACTACTCTTAAAGAATAACTACTTAAATATTTAATGATTATGCCATGAAATTTTCCCACCACTCCCAAAAGAAAGCTTCTTGTTTTCTGAACCAATCAGTCTTGTCCATATATTCAGACATGTGTCCTCAAACTCATTGTAGCCTTTAATCTCAACCGTTCTCTTATTTTGTTAAACCCCAAATAAGAATTAACTTCTCTTCCCTCTTCCAAAAATCACTCTCAAATCTTATCAGATCCCCAACTACTCAGAAATACTGGTCATCTTGACATCCTCTGATACTTCTTCTGCAAAAAAGAGAAAGGGAACTCTTTTTCAGCCATGCATAAAAAGGTAGGAGCCTTTGGCCAAACTAACTCTAGTACCGAACCTTTCCTTCCACCTGATCCTTATTTATCAGGTAATAAAAGAGGTAGTCGGGAAAACTCTTAAGGAAGAGAAGTGTGAGAAAAAAAAGATACAGGAAAAATTGATTTGACTGCTGAAAGGAAGATTGACATTAAAGAATCAAATGATGATGGTAAGAGCAAGTTCTCTAGTGGTAAGGATAGTAAATTTGAGTGCATATTTGTAAATTTTAGTGACTATGAGGGTGAGGCTTTTGAGTCTGATTATGAGAAGTATATTACTAGTGTTAAGGGAAATCTTAGAAAAAGAGAGGATGGATCTATAAAAAATGAAAATAAAAAAAAAAGGTCGTGTTATGGCACTGACAAGAAATCTGGATGAAGCTCTAGTATGTCAAAAAAGGCATGGGAAGAGGAGAAGACTCTTAAAACATTGGGATATTTTTAGGAACCAAATTTTTGACTGTACAGTACCAGAAACAAAATAGTTGGTAGGTTTGTTAAAATTTCAAAATTGGGACCGCTTGCTCTAATTTGATGCATCTTATCTGTATGAGGAGGAGGTGAATATGTATTATCAAAACTTAGAGATTTCTGCAAATGGTTTGTATCTAACCACTCTAGTGAATGGTATGAAAATAGGTTTGGATAAAGAGATTTTCTTCGAAATCCTCTGCGTTCCAACTTCAGGGGTCAAGTGCATAAAGTTGATAAAGGGGTCTAATGAGTTTTTAAAATTTTGCGGCGCACTTAATGGATCACACCCTGAAGGTCCTGATAATAGAATTATTAAGAGAGACTTTCAATTGTAAGTTTGTGACAAGTACACTTTTTCTCAGGTCTGATAAGGAGACTACTCTGACTAGTGCAGATCTATTTCTAATGGAGATGATGTTTACATACAAGAAGGTTAACCTCCCTGCTACTGTTATTGGACATATGAGCACCTTAGTCAATGTCAACGCTGAAAAACACAAACTACCCTATGGGTTATGGATGGATAAAGTGTGCTTACTTCAATATTTAGTGTAGAAAAGTGAATGTTGACTTAGTGAAAGAAATATATGGCATCTCATCTCATAAGGGAAATAAATTCTTTCACAAGGTGAATGATAGAGAGTCTACTTCTCTGGTGTTTGATTTTATGGATGAAAAGGTTTGGTTAAAGAAGGAAATGAAGACTCTAACTGCTTTGCTTGCCCTATGAGATGCAGAAATAAGTGTGTTGAATGTATTTTAGAAGACAGAAAGTAAAGAGGAAAATAATTTCAAGACAGAAAGTGTGTGCTAGGGTGGAGGAGTCCGAAACTAAAAGTTTTCTTCTAAAAAGCTCCTCCTTGAAATCATATTCTGTCTGGTTACCTCTTTTCTCTCCCTAGTTATCTCTTTAATTACCTCAACTATTATTATTTCTGGTAAATTTTAGTATAATTATTTTAATATTTTTAGTTATTACTTTCGTGAATGGTTTGTGGTACTATTTGATGCTTGAATGAATGACCTTTTTGTGCTATTACTTCTCCTATTTATATCTGATCCTTTCTTTCTCATGTCAGTGTTGCGTCAGTGGCTATGAATTAACATATATGACATGTCTATGCCTGGTTTTCTACCTAACCTTTTTGATGATGTTAAAAGAAGAAAAACAGACTGCATTTGTAAATATGTATATGCATATATGTAGAATATTATTGTGCAAAAATGTGTTGCGTAGAAATATGTAGTAGTTTTATAGATATGTAGTCTGTGGTGTATTCTAATACAAATAGGGTTCTCTTATTCAGGGTGAACCTAAATGCTCATTGATAGGAGAAACAGGGTGGAAGATGCCTGTATTTTTATAGGCATCAATAATAGAAGGAATTAGTTGGACAAACTGGTATGCCTGTAACTTTTTGGATTATGTTGTGTTCCTGAAAGGATTGGTTGTGCTATGTAGATATCAATTGAAGATGATGAGTATGCTGATCTAATTGTATGGGTTTGTTATCATAAAAAAAGGGGAAATCGTTAAGTCTTTGGTTTTGATGATTGAAAAATTCATAATTTGGGACCTGTTCCCTAAAGCTTTTATTGTGATGACAAAGGCCTCTTCGGATTAGGGAATAGTTTGGGCTCACCTGTCGCTGGCATAGTCAACTTTCCAGATGACACATAGTACAAAAGTTGGTCAAAAGTTACTCCCATTTTTTTGGCTTAACCAATGCGAATGCTTCTAGGTTTTCTTATGTTACAACATATAATGCTCATTTTCCTCAACAAGAAAACCATGACTTCCATATACTTACAATTAAAGATCTTTTTGAAGTGAAGCAGCGTTGCAAATCAAAGGCTGGAACTGTAACAGGGGACCTGTTGTTCATCGAGTTGATCTTTACTTTCTTGTTATAGTCGAGTCCTTATAATTTTGTACTTAAAAGTCTACCTACAGTGCTTATGATTTTCAGTTGGTATGGTTGTACCATCTCTTTTAATCATCTAGAGTTAGGTGATTGTGTCAAGCTAGAGTTAGCTTGAGGAGTCCAGCTAGAGGTAGTTGGAGTGTGGAAGCAATAGAGTTACTGGTTAGTTTCCTTGTAATAGAGTTATTGCTAGGAAACAAAGGATTATGAGACTAATCCTTGGAGTCTGTATTCAAAGGGTTGCTTGAATATAGTGGAATTGAAATCCTGGAGGCAGGTCGTGGTTTTTCTCCCTTGAACAAGGAGTTTCCACGTAAAAATCCCATGTCTTTATCTTTCTGCACCCTTATACTTCTTACTGCATTTATCTCCTAGTTCTTGTTACTTATGTAATTTTGGGAACAGTTCCCTGAGACGAGGAGCGACCCACCCCAAATCCTTCAAACCATAATATAACTTGGTCTACTCATGGAAGCTATATAAACAATAACAAATATTATTAATCATATATCTGATCCACTCAAGGAACCATCAAACTCACCTGAACCTTTTACATACATACTAAGGATATTACAACCCTCTAGTCATGATCTGTAGGGGACGAGCTTTGTGCATGTACCAAAACCCAGACATCAAGTGCATGCCAACCTTATTCCACCAAATCCCATGAAGATGTCCAAAAACTAGTACATTCATAATAATAAGTATAAATTCTGTGAAGATGTCTAAATATCCGTACATCCCAAAATAAGCAATAGATAATACCACAATCCCAATCACAATGAGAATAAAAACTACACTTGTATAATCAACAAGTTTTTAAAATAACCTCATTACATGTTATTAATACTTAGGGTATCATTCAACAATTTACTTTCTTAAACATGCATTGGAAAAAGGAGATAAACACTCCAAACACTTGGTCAAACTCAAGCTAATCATTTCATATAAACATTAATTATCCTTTAACAAATGAAATCACAAGTATGATAAAAAACCAGTCAACGACTCATAATTCATGCCTTATCAATTCATATTCATTAATTACAGCATGCCCAAAGAAAAAAACCAATTCACGACTTATTCAAGCAAGCATTATCAATTCATATTCATTAAATTCAAGTACTTATTTTAAGAGCACACATTCAACCCCAAGGAGTCTAAACTCTAGTTTAGAATCCCTCCTCTATTATTTATACCAAAATTGGGGATTCCGCTAATATCCGACAACCTCTGCATTCAAGTTATTCCTAGGTTTAATACCTACCCCATTAGCCAATCATTCAACTCTATTCAATTTATAGTCGAGTTTTAGTCATATACTTTTATACCTTTTACTTGCTAACCCTTAGCCTAACTTGACCTTAGGCTCTTAAATTAAGTCACCGCTTCCTCATACCATAATCAACTCTTATCACTAGCCTTAAGTAAAATTATCCCATATCCAAACCACACATAATACCAAGTTCATCCTTTCAAGTAATTAGGCTAAATTACTAGATTACAAGCTCACACAATCTTCTTATCAACTATATTCATAATATTTCATATTAGAATCCATCTTGGAGTCATAAAAATAGACAACACCCATCAAAGATTCATACAATAACATAATAATACACAATTAGGACTTTATTACATTAATTCATATTTTTTCCATCTGAACTCCATGCTCACAACCCTAAGCATGATTTCTCCCATTAAATCTACATTATGGATATGATTACTAACCACAATCTACTACTCATAAATCATAATCTACTGGGCACCAAACTGCTGTAATAAATAAGCTATACCATGGATGATCTTCCTTCTTCATATTTTTGAAGGCTAAATCATCTAATGAACAATAATTATAAGAGTGATTAATAAACTACTCTTCAAACAAATACTTTAGGAATTTAATTTCACTAGTTCTACCCTTATTTACGGTCTACAAAATTACTCAAGGGTCAATTAGTCATCAAAATAGTTCTTTCAAGCTCAACCCAGCTCCATTAATGGAGATTTTAGGTTAAAGGTTCCATCTTTATTGAATTCAAGATCCCCAACTATTTATTTTCATATTTTTAGAATAACTAATTCATGCTTGGAATCGTTAATGAATAATTTAGAAGTAATTTTAGGTGATATTAACCCAACCCATATTTTTTTTCCAAAATATGATGAACTTAGGATTCAAATCTTTCACTATTAAAGGTTGTTATAATGATTTTAGAATGTTAAAAATTAAAAAATAAAGAAGATGATGGAAGAAACTTACCTCAATGAAGAATTTCCACTCATACCATGAGAAAATTACACCTCTAGGGCTTAGGAATGAAAATTTGGGATTTGGAGTCTGAAACCCATAAAAAATAAGTTACAAACTATTGTTCGTGTCGCTATAGCGCCGCCCCAACCCGCTACCGCACCCTCAACTTTTTCAGCTCGGGCGATTTTCAGTAAAATGGTCATAACTTTTTACTCAAGAATCGAATTAATAAGTGGTCAGTTTCTTTGGAAAGAAGACTTAGAGAAGTTTAATTTGGTGGATACTACACCACATAACTCCTTGTATTCTAAGATAATTTCTCATTTAAAATTAGCCTGAGTTTAAACTTAGCACGAAACTAAATCGGTAAGGATACTTTCAACCTAAATTTGTGCTAGGAGTATTGTATGACCTTATTATATATCAAATTACTCTCATACTAAATAATTAATTCTAACACTTATTACGAATGAGAAGCACGTTCCTTGACCGCATATATTTTTCAGTAACAACAAAACTAATTGTTACACTTAGAGTGGAACTTTAGCCCTAGACTTAGTGTAGGATGATTACCTTAGTATTAGGATTAGATTAAAAATGCTTATAAGGCTTCCATAGTGTACTACTAGGTTGGAAACCCTTAATGTAGACTAGAAATAGTGTTTCATGTTAGGATTGACATTGTTGTAGTTTCTTCTTACTCTCTCCGTCCATCTTTACTTGTTCACTATACTAAAAATAGATGTCCAACAATACTTTTTCAGTTTGAAAAAACAATGGACAATTTAACTATTTCTACCCATTTTATTGTTAGTTATTAATTACAGTCATTACCCAGTACATTTCTCAAAGCATTGAATTAACTATATTCAATGGTAAAACTACCACTATCATTTATTATTTCTTAACCTATGTGCCAATTCAATAGTGTACAACTATTGATGGACAGAGAGAGTATTCATTATCGTGGTACTTTAGATGGGGCATGGTATCTATCAGTTAGTTATTGTATATTACCGTGGATGCTTGTTACTTTTTTCTCGATTCGTATATTTATATATGGTTTATCACATTATTGGGCTTGAGGCCTTGGTTATGACTTGGTTAAAGTTCCAGGTTAGTATACTTATCTCTTAAGACTAACTTATCTATTTTTACATAGTTGTATATTTACGTTCTTGTTTAAATACTGGCGATGGTATGCATTTCTTTACGCGGGATAACTTTTGTTGTACGATTCGAAGAGAAAACATAGGATTTGGGTTTTACTCGTATAATTTTCACTCATAAGATATTTTTGAACACCGATTTTTACTATGATTTTTCAAAGGGTTTTACACTTATTTTTCCTAATATAAACTGCCTTTTTAAAGTGGAGATCATATCATCTTTACTGTTGAATGATGTATTTAAGATCTTAGTGCATCATATTTGCTTTGGTTTGAGTCTCGAGCACCGCTATATTTACTCTCTATTGAAGGTTCATTATACCTTTTCTATGGGGTTGTTTGAGCTTGATTTTTTATTACTTTCTCCGACGTGGACTATGGCCTATTTAGGCCCATAATTTTAGTCCCAGAATAAGACCAGGCATCTGTCATGCACATACTTATCAATATTTATTAGATGAAATTCCTGGTTTGAGACTAAACAGTGTACACAAATATCTTAAAAACCCTATGGGCCCCTCCATCTGTGAACTACGGTATCGAAGAAGGGTGGTAGTAATAGGTCCTACCTTTGCAAGTTGTTGAGTTGGAGGAGGTGTATACACTTGTATTGGGTATGGTACTTAGTTCATCTTACATCACGCTATTTTCTATGACATTAATTCATTCATATGCATCACCTGTTGCCGGTATGTTTGTTGTTAGGTGCCTTCCAGGCTTATGGATTTTTGATTAGGTTATATTTGCTGGTTGACATCCATCATGCTTATGAGGGCCGGATGGGTTTTTGTCTGCTTTGTGCATATTTTTCTATGCTTATGAGGGCCTAGTTTGGTTATAATTGATTCTTCTTATTACTATTTTTCTTTTTCAAATTATTACATAACTCGTGATAGGTTAGTTATTGGGGGTTTACCTACAACTGAGGTACACTTTATGGACTCTGCCTTTTAGAATCTATATCCCTAGTGTTCATTTACTCTACTACTTCATTACCTTGGTTGGCAGTTGGGTATGTTATTGTTGTTATTTCTTTAAGTTCAATTTTGTCATATTAGACTGTTAGGCCAGCTTTATCAGGTGTACACTTTCTTTTAGGTGCTTAGTTAGTAGTTCACTTTTTTCTAGTAGTTTTCTCCTTTTGTGTTACTTATAGTATCATTTGCTCATTCTATCATGTTATTTGTACCTTCTTTTTCGCTTACTTAGTATATGTATTTCACTATCATCAGGTAGGAATTTCCATTTTATCTTATTTATACTCGCATTATCTTTAGAGCTAAGTCGGTCGATGCCTACTGAGTACCTCATGTTCGGTACTTATATGCTTTTGCATCTTGCAGATCCTAGTATGAATTCTCACTGATGATGTGTGTATCATGTAGAGCTAGCTTGGATTGGAGACTTGGGGTGAGCTCCTGGAATCTAGAGTCACTCATTCTCCCTCTATTTCTGGACTATTCTTTATTTTGTTCTTCAGAGATGGTTCTATACTTATATATATACATATATATATATATAGTGTATTTATATATCACTCCTACTATGGCTTGTAGCTTCTGTATCGATTGATACCAGGTTTTAGGATTGTACTTATATATCTTGCTCCTTCATCCATTTTATGTATCTTCTTATGGACCTTGTTATTTGCTTTACTTATACTTTTGGCCCGACTATTCATAATTTGTTCTTTTACTCTATTGACCCATTACTTATTGTTATGGGTTAGAGAATTTGGCTTACCTATAGGTGGGTTAATAGGTGTCATGACCTGTGATTTTGGATTGTGCACAGGAGCATAGCTTGTTATATCTTTTACAACATAATTTTTGATATCATAATACAAAAATTTAAAGTTATATCCCACAAAAAGTTATTTCCTATAGATGTCAGGAATATTTTTTGTCATTTATTTTTTACTTTCAATATTAAAAGGCAAAAATTAAAGGCTGTATATTTTATGAATAAAATTAGAAAACACCCTGAATTAGGGGTATTTGTGTGGATGACTCGCTTTTTTCCATCTAATTTCTAGCCACTATTTCCATCAAATATTTCATAGGAAGCTGTTATGAGCTGGAATTGAAACGAACACACTAGAAAATTATGGACACAGAGAGCTTCACATAATAATTGGATTGTCACAATCCAAAACGAAGTCATGATGACACCTATCGCGACCCAACCTTGATAAGTAAGCCAATCACCCAAAAAGAAAAGAAATTCTCAACAAGTTACAATATTAATAAGATGAGACTTCTAAAACAAGTCAGGCCAACTCAAAACATAAGTAAAGCAAAATCCTGAAAGAAATGACGTAAAATCCCCAAAAATCTGGTATCATGAGAGTATCTAATACATCATTCGAATATAGAAAAGGTACAATATTTGTCTCCAAAAATAAGTAAAGACATAATAAAAGTGAGAGGAGATCTGAAAGTCAACTATGGACCCTAAAACAACCCAGTATCTCGATCACAGTAGCTAAAAGCACGATTATCCACTGCTCATACTCGAACTAGGATCTGCACCAAAGTAAAAAGTAGGGGTGAGTAAGGTTCACTTGTACTCAGTAGGTATCATAGGCTAACTGAGAAAAACAGAAAATAATATAAGTAAAGAAAACTATGAGCATGTCACTAGCAAATATAAAAGTTCCCTAACGGTAGCTCACACCGTCTCCACTAGCAATTCTAATACATGTACTAAAATGAAGCAACACAAATATACACAAAAAGTACATAGGAACTAAACACAAGCCAAGAAAAACTAAAAGAATCATGAAAGATACATATGCAATGCAACGATGATGGGATAAATGGTGAAAGCCATCACATGCTTTCTGTATACACCTACCGAGCTCGCAGCTCTTAAGATGGGACGTTGGGAGATTCACAACTCATATACTATAACTCATATCTCAACTCTTAATCCACCTCTCTAGTTCTTTTTCAAAGAGATGACTTTTATAAAAGTGTCTTATTTTCTTTTAAAAATAGTGTTCCTCACCGGTATCTCATGAATATATATGTATGAAATGAAAATGCAATTCTCTCAACCAAATCAGTATGAAGATATACAATATATTCAATACGTATATAAGTGATCCAAGAAATCAACTCAATATGACCATAATTCATAATTATCAACTCTACAGTACCATAAAAAATATGCATGTAAGTCATTTATTAATATTATATAAACACCCAAATCAGTCTTTCTATCATGATAAAGGTAACCAATGCTCCATAAGATCTATAATAATAATTCAAGCCCCCACACAGTCATAATATCTAGAATAAAGACATTTAAATCCATAGAGAAGGCCAATGATGTCAAATAAAGTCCTACCATTGGCAACATGCAATATCAGATATCACAAGTCAACAACAATAGAGTATAAGCCCCCACTCAAGCACACAAAAATAATAATAATCGTAAAGTATACACCTCATAGTTATTTTCCCAACCCATAGCATCCTTTACTTATTTATTAACTACCTAGCTAAATTTGAAAGAAGCTAAGCCATAACCTACCTCAAAACAACTAAATCCAAGCCTAAAGTACTTCAAGATGGTGCTTTACCCTTTCAAATAGTCTTGAATCAACTACAACATTCAAATATATGAAAGCTAGTGATACCCCATACTACCCATATTGGAGTCTAGCCAAAACTGATTTGAAAACAGAAAAGATAAAAATGAAATTTTATTTTAGAAATATATTCTCCAAGGTTAAAGGAATCTACATATAAAAACTCATGCAAAAATAGGTTAAAAATGAGGTCCAAAATAAAAAAAAATAATTTTAAGCTTTATCGATAAAAATCTCAAAATTTCTTTTCAAAGTCATGAGTAAAAGGTATTTTCAAAGATGTAATCAATGAAAAATAATGGGGATATGAGTTTAGAGGTTACCCATATAAAACACGATGAATAAACCCTCAGAAAATCACTTTTCTCAAAGCTTTGAGGTTCAAAAATGAAAGAAATTCACGAAATTAGGGTATCTCTTTTGTGAATAGTACCTCGCAAATGTGATTGATCCTTCATGTTCGCGAGGGTTAACTTTGGCTAGGCCACTAAAATGGCCATTACATTTATGGATAAGGATTCACTTCGTGGAGGTGGATGATTCAATCCTTCGCGTTGGCAACATCCTCATCACGTTTGCGAAAAAAGGCGAATCGATCCAGACCCAAGTACCCTTCGTGAACATGACCTACTACCTCGCGTTTTCTATGAAGGAAAAATATCCTTCTATGTGTTCCCATCCACAGGCCCACATTTACGAAGAAGGATCTGGCTTGCACTAGATAACAATAAAAATGCTAATTTTTAATGGTTTTGAGTCCTCCAAACAGAACCTTAGAATTTGTTTGAGTCTCGACAAAAATAATTTTTTTATGCTATAGGCTATTTTTGACGTTACAAACTCAAAGGTGACGTCAAATTTTCAAAAAAAGATTATTTTCAAGAAATTAACCCCCGAGAACCCTTTAAGACTTAAATCACTAGTTTGAAAATGGGGGGGGGGGGGGAAGGGGGTCAAAAATTCAAACTAAAGGCTCCAAACTCGAACGAACCCTATTACTAACCTAAATTCGATATTTTAGATCTAATATAACTGTTCAAATCATCATTCGTCACCCAAAATAATAAATATTGACCGAAGTCAACTATATGACTTTTAAAGCATCGAAAAATACAAACTTACCCAAATCATTACCAATCTCATTTGGAACCATGTCAACTAACCCCACTCCCCAAAATCAATATGTAACAACTACGGGGAAGACAAAAATAGTCAAAATCCATCAAAAGAAATTTTTTGCAAATCAGGTCATTACAACATCCACCACTAAGACTTTAGTTCGTCCTCAAACTAAAAGGTAAGGAAATAACTGAGTCAACAAAGAGCTGAGGGTAACTACTACGTATGTCAAACTCGAGCTCCCAAGTATCCTCCTCAAAAGTATGATTTCTCCACTAAACCTTAATCATAGGAATATCTCTAGAGTGCAATCGTCTAACATCTTTGGCTAAAATGGACACTAGCTCCTCTACAAAGGTCAACTTCTCATCCAACTGAACCGAGTCCAAATGAAACAAATGAGACTCATTCGAAATATATCACCAAAGTATAAATACATGAAAACCTGGATGAATGGATGAAAGGTCTGGAGGTAAGGCCAACTTATAAGTAATCTCTTCTACTTTTCAAAAAATCTCAAAAGGTCCAATGTACCCCGGGATAAGCTTGCCTCTCTTCCAAAAATTCATTACACCCTTTATGGGTGATACACGAAGGAAAACTTGATCACCAATTCCAAACTTTAATGCATAAAGCCTACAATCCGTATAGCTTTTTTGCCTACTCTGGGATGCTCGATGCCTATCCTGAGTTATCTGTATCCTATCTAAAGTCTCATGAAGCAAGTCAATACCACAAGGTCTAACCTCTACAGTCTCAAACCACCCAATAAGAGTTCGACAACACCTAACTTGTAATGCCTCAAAAAGGTTCCATCTCAATACTAAAATAGTCGCTATTACTGTTGACACCTAATTTTTGCCCTCCATAACTAGGATTAATCTTGAGATGCTTTGGTTTTAAATAAAATATAAATATTTATTTTATTCAGGTTAAATCGATCTAAAATATTTATCTGGATTAATTTTATCATTTTAAGTAGTTGATTATGCATTTTCATATTCGTATACGAGATCGTATAATTTTTATTACTTAAATAATTATTTTATCATAAAGTGGATTTTAATCAAGAAGTATTTTGAAAATTGATTCAAACAGATGAATCTAGATTTAAATAGAATTTATTCTTAAAAAATAATTTATTTGGATATGATTTGTTTGATTTTGTGAAACCAAGAAGCTTAGGATTGAATCGATTGTTAATATGTTTCAAACTTTATTTTAATTTGGCCAATTTATTAAATTTGACCTTAATTAAAATCAATTTGGCCACAATTGAAATGCAATTGGCCAACTAATTTTAAATAAGGCTTAAATTTAAATGCAATTGACTAAAATCCTAACAATCAGGTTGTTCAACAAATAGCCTAATTTCTAAATTCCTTAACCTAAACCTACTCTTCCCCTTCAATTTAAATCCACCAACCCAACCCAACACCAACAACCCCCAACCACCCTTGTAACCCTTTTTTTCTAAAAACACCACCATCAACGATATCAACCAACGAACGACGACAATAACACCAGCTGCAACCCGACCCAACAAGACCCCTAACCCCTAATTTTTTCTTCTTCTCACTCAAATCGTCTCTCCCTCCTTTCAATTCATACCTATCATGTGACTTACCAATAGTTTTTTATAATTGAAGAACCTCAAACATTCTAGGACGAGCCACGGTAGATGCTCCAAATTTCAAAATCCGTGAAACTCGAAAAGAATAGTACGAAATCATACATATTTGTGTGAGTCCTATTGGTTCTTGAGGGAAATTTCTTTTTTCCCCAATTTTTATTGGTTGAACTATTTTCAAATTTCTTCAAAATCCAAAAATTAGTACAAGGATGAGGTGTAAAACCCTATTCTTCTCCTGAATTTGATATCTCTCAAGAAAAAATCCCAAAATTTACCCCTAAATTTCCCATATCCCATATTGACAAAGCTCTGAAAATCAGCCCTCATCTACTTCTAAAACCAAATCACCATAGAGCTGAAATTTTCAAACTTGAAGGTTGAAAAAAAAATCTTTTGAGCACTAAGTGTTAAACAGAAACTTTTAGCACAAAGAAGTTTCAAGCAAGGCTATTTCTTTAGTCGAAGTTCCGACTGGAATTCTTATAAGACTCTTTTAAGCGTAGAATTCCAATCATTAGCCTGAAAATTCGAGTCTTGATTTGCTATTTCAAAAAATAAGGCTCATTTCCATGGAGACAACCTCAAATTCAAGTCTAAATGGATTATCCAGCACTAACACGTAGCGTACAGGTGCAAGAACAAATATAGTAAGAAAAAATAGACCAAAACCCATGGTTAGAAGCTGTTAATATCTTTTAAGACATCAAAAATAACTTAAAGTTTTATGTTTTATGGGCCAGAAGCCCAATTTGTAATTTAATACAGGTGGAAGAGATTTTGGTCCTTAAAGGTCTAAACATAGATTTAAGATAGGTACAAATATTTGTGGGCTAAAGCCCAATTTTTAGACTTAGGATAGGTGCAGGTGCAGGTGCGTCAAAAGCCTAATTAGAATCAGGACATAGGTTTAATTAAATTTGGGCCCCCGAAAGGCATAAATTCCTCTATTTTACTTCATGTATGTTTTATTAATTATTAACTTAGTTAAAATCCTTATTCAGTTGCCTAAATCTTGTTTTGCATAATTGTTTTAAATTCGTTTTCAATTGATTTGTTTTTCCTTAATCACTTCCTTTCCTAAAAAAAAAAATTATTTTCAAAGTTAGTCAAATAAGTTATTTTTAAATAGCTCGAACAATAATGTGTTAGCGGACATTTTATGCCTTAAAACTCTTTCCAAAGTGTTAATAGAAATCTCATATCCGGAATATCTTACAAAAATCTAAGTCTCTTTTTGGGTTTAGACATAGAATTTTCTTTTCGAATAAATTAAGAGGCAACTCTATTTTCAAAATCAAGTTTGAAACATTTCCAAAGATTTTAAAGTTAAACAAGTCTTAGTCATTTCTCCGCAAAATAAAAATGAGCACTCTTCCTGGGAGCTTAACTAGGTTCCAAATATTTGACTAACTATTCAAAATTGTAATATTTATCTGTTTTACTTGTTTAAATTATTATAACTATTATTGTTGCATCTCATAGCATACCGATTCCGTCAATTGGCAAAATATTGAATTCATTAGGGACCAACGGTTACACATCTTTTGCAATCATTTCTTTAACTCAAAAATAAAAAATTATCGAGATGATAAAGCAATTAACCGGGTTGTCCGACACTTTTTATTATCTCAGCCTATGGTAGTCCGTCTGAGTTTCCAGTATTGCTTCAAAAGCGCACTCTAGTACAACTAGGATGGAGCTAAACCAACTCTTTTGTTCTAAGAATAATAACCTAAATAAACTGGTGCCCTAGGGGTGCCAGGCCCATTAGCAGGACCACCTTGAGTTTAGAGGGCCATCGGCTTGAAAAGGCGTTCATAATTTATGTGCTGCATTTTGAAAGATGTATGTGTCTATATAAACATGTCATTGTTCCCAAAACCAGGTGACTGATGAATTGTATAGTTTTGTAGGATGGCCTAGTCATTATCTTTTGACATGGTTTTTGAAACGCATTTCTACCTCAAAATGGGGTGGAATGAGTTCACCAAACTAGAGAAACATACAATTTCAATGTATGTGGGTCATTTACCATCACTAATGAGACTAAAAGGAAATTAACCCATGATAAAAGCTCTCACGAGATACTGGGATAGTGATAGAATGGTTTTCAAATATGGAATAACATAATTGACCCAACTGTAGAGGAGATACGGGATTTGATAGATAGCCAAATGGGTTATCGTCATAGATTGTTACATCTTAAAGCACACATAATTATTCCAAATAAACCAACGGAAAATGAGATTATGGAATACCTTGGTTTATACAAGCCTCAATGTGCGTGTATATCTAATTTAAAGGGATTAAGAAAGGAGATGCAATAAACTATTTCCCGCTACCACCGATCATCTTGGTGGACATCTCTCGGTCATTGGGGTTATGGATGAAGAGACATGGATATTTTCAATGGTGCAATCTTCTTCTTGAAATGTGGATCATGAACCGCCTCATGAAAAATAACTCGCCTCATGAATTACCAAGGTTTGAAGCATGTGACCAAATCGCTGAGTTTCCAAATAGACTCAAGCGGCCAAAATAAATGTGGATTGGTCAAAAAGAGAATGGGACCACCTTTTCTCATGGTTAAGGGATGAAGACATCCCATGGATGCCCTACTTCTTTTTCTCGAAAACCGTCATAGTAGATTTCTAAGGAAAGCCCTATCTACCAATTTTAAGAATTCGAGGAATTCAACCTTATGTTCTCCAAAGGGTAATGAGACAGTTCCGAAGAACTCAAACTAAGCCTAGAGTTGGTTACATGAACAACTGCATCACAAATTATAAAGATTATAGGTCTTTAGATTCAGTAGAGATTTTCCACTATGGGAGGGCAAGCCAAAAGAAAGACATTCTCCTGAATTTCGCTAAAAATCGGTATAACACTGGATATGAAAAGGGGAACAAAGAATTATTGAAAAGAGATTTGCAAGAAACAACCAAACAAGCACCCCCAAATAGGCTTGCGATCCAAGGAATATTCTCTACTCCGATAATTCCAATAGGAGTTAGAAAAAGTAAAAGTAAAGCACGAGAAAGGTCAAGCACCATTGCTGATTTGAGCCTAGAAGTTGAAGACATGAAAAAAAAGTTCTGAGGAGTGATTCATGGGATGGATAGTGAATATACAAGATTCCTAAATTTTCTTCCTGAACAAAGGTCGATTTTGGTTAAAACTAAATGCACTCTGAAGCTGTTTAAATTCTATGAAATAATTGAAATGTTCAAAAAGCATAGAACAGATGAAAGATCAACATCAAGAGTACCATATCCCCACCCCAATATAGGATACCTTTTGTTGATTTTTAGTGCTTTCACTAGAATAGCCTTGCATGGATTTGTTTTATTTTACCTGAATGGGCTTATCTTTGCTAGGATTTACTGCTTTCCTTAAAATACCCCTATGTGAGTTTGTTTTCAAGGACGGATCTACATTATAAGGTAGGGGTGCCACCGCAGACGCAAGCTTTGGTTAAAATTTGTATTGCTTATGTGTATATCTGTGTATATTCGTATATATTTCTTATGTGGCACCCCCAAGAGAAACATTATATTTTCTTTATTTTTTCCTTTTTTCTTCTTGCACAATTTACTTTATTTTTCCTTGTTCGAGCCTAGTTCCTCATCTCTTTTCCAAATTCCACCTTTCATTCTCTTTCCTATTTTTTTCTCTTCTTTTTGCAATATCTTTTCCTTCTTCTTTCACAAAATTTATTTACCTTTATTTAGTTATTTCTCTTCATACCTTAGTTCATGATTAATTTCTATGACAAATAATTTAAATTGCTTTTTAGTTAGTATACGATGTCTCTCTTTCTAATGAGACACTGTTAATTTATATATTAATTATAATTTAATTAATGTTTTTGTTGAATTTTGAAAAAAAAAAAGCTTAATATAATAGACATTTTGAATTGTTCTCATATATTAAAAATTTAAACCTTTAGCTTAAAATTAATTATCACATAACTCCACAATTAATACAATTCATCTAATAACATTAACGGTAAATTAATATAATCAAACAAAAAAGATGTTGTAATTAAGCTACTTTTTACACCAATTTTCTTATTACGGAAGCTCTTACATGTTTTTCTGTTGGGTAATTTTATTCTAGAATATTATTCAAATCAAGTTTAAAAATTGAACTAAAATAGGACTATTTGTCTGTTTGTGAATAAAATACTCAATCAAATTAATCAAAAATTATCCCATCAAACCATTGTTCCTATTCAATTTTCGTGCTAGTGGTAAGTATATTTTATATGTAAATTTATGGCACTCGCAACCTTCAAATCTTGGATCCACCTCTGTTTATTTTATTTACCCCTGTGTGGGGATATCTTTGTAAGGATTTACTGCTTTCCCTAAAATACCCCTGCATGGGTTTGTCTTATTTGCCCCTACATGGACTTGTTTCCTATTGACTGGCTTTGTATTTCTTTCAAGGAATATTTTTGATATATGTATCTGTTTTGGGGTAACTAAATGTTTTGATACAATACATATGTCTTTCAAAATGCTAGGCCTACCCTTGACTCAAAGGGTCGCCCATTAGGACAAGCCTTATTACGCTTGTGTGATATAAACTGTTTTATGTGATCATATGTGTGTGGTTTTTAACCAAAGGCGAATTAATCCACTCCTATTTAAGCAAAGATTGTAGAACCTTGTAGGCAGAAATACACGCCCACTACAAAGTCATACCAAATATTCCGAGTCTTTTAGGTTTCCCACCAAAAGTACTTGAACTCTCCTTAAAAGATTTTTCCAAATTCTCTTATCCTTTCAGAAAGGTTTGACCAAAAAGATGGAATTTGAAATGAGTCGATAAGGAGAAGGATAGAATCAATTCAATGAGAAATCAATGAACTCCAAAGAAAAAGAAAGGAAATCCATCATTCGATAGAAACAGCTTTAGTAAGAGACAAGGAGCTGGATAGATTATCTGATGAAGTTGAGGCAGTGATTTCAAAAATAAATCGAGCGTGGATGAAAGGAAATCCCTAAAGAAGCTTCACCAAAGAAATCAAACAAATGGTTTTGGAATTCGAATCATAACAAAGTGAAGCACTTGGAGCTCCTAAAAAACTCACAAAAGATAAGGACTAAGTCACACTCAAGGAAGGTGCTAGAAACTACCTAAGAGATTCAGAAGTTGTGCAGGTCTAAAAAATTTATCAGTTAATGCAAGCCATATAAACTTTATCCCTGATTAAGACCTAGGGGCCCAAGTGCATTCCTCGGGACAAGCATAAGAGATGTATTTATCACCTCTTTAAAAAAGAGCATACCACAGATGAGTGCTGTGATTTGAAGGCTAAGATATGTGACATGATTAATATATAGTGGAAAGATTGCTCATTCGTATGCACCACACTATGCTGGCATGTTATAAGGTCGAGCCAGGAATGCCCATTACCAATGGTGTTGTAATTCATTTTATGTGCTTCACAAATTTCAAAGACAGCTACAAAGACTTTTATGCCAAGTTGGTTCAAGAACAAACTCTGCATCCAAAGAAGGTGGAATGAAAAAGAATGATAGTACTTGCATGTATCACAATGGGGTGAAAGGTCACCACATTGAGAAGTTTTGCATATTCTGCTTCGAATTGGAGTACTTCATCAAGATTGGAAAGATTCGTTTGGAGTTTGAGCCCGATCATCCATAGAGTGAAAGACACCAAAGTGCAAAAAAGCACTTTCCACTATCTTGAATCAAACTTTAAACATAGCAAGTGTTTATTTCCCTTGTTTTCCCTATTGTAATGAAGTCTAGTGAATGAAATAAAATGAAAATATTCCTTTTTACAACTATTCAAACTACATCGGAACTGATTTCTTCTTTGTGAAATGCATAGGTAGCCTCTCGAACCGACCCTTATATTTAAAAAACTATTTTATCCTTTGTTCTGATAAAAGAAGATATAAGGATGGAAGTATAAGAATTGAACCTTCCTCATCCACTTAGCCAAATCAATTAGCAAAATCCTATTCATTAGAATCCCCGAGTCATCATTAACCCATTGATTAATTCACCTGTGATAAGAGATGACTTTAAGTGTGTACTTCTTACTTGATTATGTTGTATTAGCTATACTAACAAGATCTAACACATCAACTTGAGTTGTTTTTACTTTACAAGTAATAGAAACTACTCTATGTTGACATAAGTTAGCTGAACATCCTTATTTCACCTAATCAAAAACTCACAGAGTTGCATCCCCTTGCCGTCATACAAACATGACTGATAGTGATGACAATAACACATTAGCCATTAGGAACAATGTAATAGCAGAACAAAAAGAGATGATTGCTGAGCTCATAAGAAAGTTGGAAATTCTCTAAGAGAAGATGAATCATACGAGAGACTTGGCTAATTTGGCCATTACCAACTAATGTTCCTCTCCTAAGATAGCGTGTACCTCCACTTTAAATTCTCCCTTTCATCACCCCTAAACTCATGATCACCCGAGTAACATACAATCCGCCTCCGCCCTTTAAATTCCTGCAGAACCTATCATTAATAATCCACTAATTCATCAAACTCATACCCACCCACCCAAAACACCAAGCCAAACAACAACCAGATGCTTACCATCCATAAAACCTCGCCCTAACTCTACAAAATCCTTCTCTAACTCTAAAAAATCACTCTCAAACTACATAAAACATATTTAACCCCTAAAATGTCCTCCTACCTATAACCCAACTTCCACTCACCCTCAAAATCACACTTTAGTATACCCAAACCCTTTATCCACTATCCCAAATCCTTTTCACATCCAATTTATGACTCCAACCTCTTTCCATGTTGTTTTATATCCTAATCTCTATAACACCTTTTCCAATCTCAAAGTAAACCATTATGAGGAAAAATAAAAGAAATTGAGGATCAAGTATGAAAAAAAGTTACTGGCAATAGATGAAGAGATTATAAGGATCAATGAGTCTCATAGGAACGTGGATAATGATGGACTTCGCTATGATAATTTGTGCGTCCATCTTGGTGTAGAACTACTAAAAGGATACAAGATTCCTAAATTTGAAACATTCGATGGCACTAAAAATCCCATGGCTTACTTAAGAAGATATTGTGACCAAATAGTTAGAATAGGTAGGAATAAGTCATTGCTAATGCGCCTGTTTATTCAAAGTTTAAGCAATAAGGCTTTAGATTGGTTTGCATCTCAGGAATTAAAAAAGTGGTTCGGTTGGAAAACCTTGGCCAAAGACTTTCTCGATAGGTTTGCATACAATGTAAAAATAGTCCCCGATTGTCATTCTCTAGATAGGATTAAGCAGAAAAGTGATGAATATTTTTGGGACTATACGTATAATTAGAGAAAGGGAGTTTCTAAGGTATAACCTTGTATGCCTGAGGAGGAAATGGTAACAGGGTGTTTCCACGCTCAAGAAAGATAGTTTAATACTAGAATGGTGTCAGAAGTTTGTGAATTTGGTAAACATTAGAGAATCACCGGAAGAAGGCATTAAAACTAGAAAAATTATTAAGACTCCTACATTATCTGGGCCTTCTGGGTTCTCAAAGAAGAAAATAAAAGGTGTGACATCAGTGTCCACTAATTCTAGAGTTGAGTTGAAAGAAAATTCAAGCCCAGGAATACTCTTTATTCTCCACCACCTTAGAGTTATCACTCCATCTTCTACGTTCAACCTCAATACCAAGCTCCATATCTAAATGTCCTCCCCCAATACCAAGCTCCACAACCCAATGTCCTTCCCCAATACTATGCTCTAGAGCCAAATATCCGACAATAATACTAAGGTCCATATTTAAATTATCAGCCTAATGTCTAAACCACCATCCCAAATGACTTGGCTAATGTCCATACATCTCCAAATTTTTATCAAGTGCCACCCTCTACCAACCAAAACAACTGTAACCTCCCCCATCAAACCTCACAAAAAACCTTACCAAAACTTCACACTACTGGATGAAAGTCGTACTCAACTTTTTGAAAGATTAAGAGCAACCAGTTATCTACAACATATCTAACCAAAACCCACCAACACCAATTCCTAATTTTATCATGCCGATCGAAATTATGTTTATCATTCAAGAGGAACCAGGCATAGTACCAAAGATTGCATTAACCTGAAATATAAAATCCATGATTTAATTGATTAAAAGGTCATTACTCTACAATAATCGACACCAATTATCAACAACAATAATTACCTAATCACGAGAGGGAATACAGTTAACATTATTGAAGCAGAGGATAAATGAGTAGCTAGTAAGACTATTACTAACATTAATTTAGAAAAGCCCAACTAAGACGAAATAGGTAGAGAAGATAGAGAGAACCACGACTGCTTTAACTATCAATGAAAATCCCTCACCTGTGGTGATAACAACCTCAACTCAGCCATATGCTGTAACACTGCCCAGAAAAAAGTTTGTATAGTGACTGCAGTCGCTTATGGGATGACTCAATTTGAATGGTGCAATGTCCCTGAGAATTTACCTAATGACTCTTATAAGAAATATTCATAGAAAAAGCTAATTACTAAAGGATAAACCATAGAATTTTAGAGGCGTATGAAGCCAAAGAAATATTCAATTGTCAAGCATTTGAAAAATACTCCAGCCTAGATTTTTGTGTGGACACTTCTAAAGTTCTCAATACCACCAAAAGGTTTGTTGAATGTCCTGGATGAATCATATGTGCCTATCGACATGAGTGTTGAAATATGGATGAAATGATAGAAAACATTGTGGGAAGTCATTGCATATCATTTAATGAGGAGGAGTTTCCTTTTGTAGGCATAATGTGTAATAAAGCCTTGCATATTACTGTAAATTGTCATGATTATATGATTAATCGGGTTCTAATAGATGGTGGATCTGGTATAAATAATTTTCCTCTTTCCATATTTGTTCAATTGGGCCACAACTTGGGAAAGGTCCGTCAAAGCCATGTTACTTTACAAGCTTTTGATGGAGGACAAATATGCACCATGGATGAAGTGGACTTCTACATACATATGGAACCCATTAAATTCAAGACTTAATTTCACATTGTGGATATTAATCCTAGCCGAAATCTACTCCTCAGGATCCAATGGATTCACAGTGCAAGAGTAGTTTTATCATATCTTCATCAATTATTAAAGTTCATTTAAGAAGGACAAGAGGTGGTCGTTTAAGGTGAAGTGAGCCATTTGATACACCCTAATGGTTATGTACATGTTGAAGGTATTACAAGTGGAATTAACCTTTATACGACAGAAATAGTAAATACTGCGGAGAAAAAACCAACACCCTAAATGCATATGCCCTTTATCTATAAGATGATGGAGACCGTGATGCTAAGAAGTAGGTTTGAGCCTAGCCGAGGCCTAGGAAAGAATTTTAAAGGTATCATTATGCTGATCATGATCCTAAAAGGATCTTTTAAGTTTGGACTAAGGTACAAGCTGAAAAAGAAAGATAAGAATGAGAGAAGGACAAAGATGGGCCTGCCCAAGCTATTGCCACTCTTGTACTAGTCATTTTCTGTACGTAAGATGGCGACAGATGATGGCGTGAGGGGATAGGATAGAAAGTTTATTTAAAGGTTTCAATGCTATACTAGAATATTTCTCGAAGGCTAGTCAGGTGAGTACGGCTGCACCAGGAGAGCCCTTGCAGAATTAGACCTCCACTCTACTCAGACTCCTCACCCTCCGTGATAGTTGAAAAGGAAAATTTCTAGGTTTTGCAATTTGGTGATGATCCATAGGAGGCCCCATGATCCATCTTTTATCTTTCTAATTCTCTTTTTGCATTTTACTATTTCCAAAAAGGCGTGGGCCCATACTTGTGTGGGCCATGAGCTATAGTTTGTAAATATTTCTCAAATTTCAATGAAAACGCCTCTTTTTGTCTAGGAAACTATTTTGAATTATGTTATTCTTATCTTTTTTAAAATTATGTTATTATATTCTAACTTGATCTATTTATTTATTTTAGTAATAATAATGTAAAACATACTAATGTCTTGTCATGTCAAGATCTAAATGAACAAAGCAAAGTAAATAATGGTGAATGGGAAGGCTATTGTGAGGAATAATTAACAAAAGTTTTGGAAGAACTTGAAAATTGTGAACAGCTTAACCTAGAGGAAATCGAGGTAATCAACCTAGGAGATTATGGCAAAGTTAAGGAAACAAGAATCACTGTTCACCTAATAGAGGCATAGAAAAAAGACTCATCCACTTGCTATGAGAGTATGTCGACATATTTGCTTGGTTGCTTGGTCGTACAATGACATGCTAAGATTAAGTGCCAATATTGTGTCACATAAGCTACCAATCAATCCAGAGTTCGATCTAACAAAGAAAAGAATGTAGAAATTTAAGCGGGACCTAATTTTGAAGATTAAAGAAGAAGTGACAAAATAAATCCAGTCTAAGATTATGGAGGTCACAAGTTCAACATGGCTAGCCTATATTATTTCAGTGCAAAAAAAGGATGACAAGATCCAAATTTGTCTTGACTATAGAGATTGAATAGAGCTAGTCCTAAACATAATTTCGCACTACCTAACATCCATATTCTTATCAATAAATATGCAAAGCATGAAATTCAGTCATTTGTGGATTGTTTCATTGGGAATCATAAGATCCTAATGGATGTGAAAGACACAAAAGAATGGTTTTTATCACACCCTAGGGTGTTTATCATTATAGGTTAATTCGATTTGGTCTTAAGAATGTTAGGAGATGAAACACCCCAAATTTTGGCCCTCAAACTATCGTGGTTACAACTTGACCCCATGAGTCATAGGGTGTCTTGACGGGTCAGGTGACCCTAGTTATAAGGTTACCAGTATGTTGTGTTGAATTTCTGTCCTGGGTATGATTTGAGGGCACGAGTCATAAAGACTCGTGATGAGTCGTTAGGAGGAGTCATAACCAAATCATGTATATTCATGGCTTAATTCTGCTTTAAGTACGTGTGGCTCACTAATATCCATAGGGATATGTTATGATCCATGGGATAAAATCGTAAGAAGTTCAGTGTTTAACCCATTTGAGTTCTGTGTTGACTATGACTAGACCTTACAGTCGTAGAGTCTTATTACGAGTTGGTTGGTGGAGTCGTAAAGATGGCAGTTTGTGTGCTTGGTAAGACTATCTTGGTTATGACTCGTGCTTACAAATAGTAAGGATGGGTTAGGAGTCAATGGTTGACTCGTAGTGAAAGGTGACATTTTTTTCCAGCCTTTAAGTTAAGGGCATTCTTAACATTTTCCTTTTCACCCAACTTAAAATCCATGTTTGATAACCTCCTTAGGTTATCCTTAGCCCTTATAAACACATAAAATAGAATCTCAAACAGTTTCAAATCCTCAAGGTCAGTAACACGTAGGGTTTTTAAAAGATTAATCAATTGAGGCTTCCAAGGGTGATTCCTCTCCATACTACTTGGTGTTTAAGGCATGTTACTCTTCCCTCATTGTCAATTTTGTAAAATCATGTGATTTAAAGTGTTGTTCATGGAATAATATTATTGGGTTTTAACAATGGGTTGAGGGTTTTTAATGCAAATTGTTTAAATGTTTCTTCCATGATATTTGTGAAACTATTATGCTTAAATTGATGATTGGTAAATGCATTGGGGTGCATGGGAATGGTGGATAGAAATATGGGTACAATGGAATCCCCAAATTAATTATTTTAGTATGGAAATTGGTAATAAACTCAACCCACTTGAATAATTGATTTTGGTTTATGCATTAGCACTTGGCTTGGTTTGTTCTTTTGAAACTAATGCATGGTATAAATGGTTAAATTGTTAAGGATGGTTTTAAAAACCTTATGGGGTACAATAGAATCCCCTAAGTGAATGATCTATGAAAACCTTATGGGGCACATGGGAATCCCTCAAGTAATTTTAATAATGGAGTTTGTAGGGTACTCGAGAATCCCCTAAGTGTTGGCTAATGACATTGCTTGAAATCTAAACTCAGTATGAAAATACCACTCAATAATTCCATAATAATTGACTCCTAGAATTGGTGGTTTGGTTATGTGTTAAATGTTTTAATTGAGCAATAATAGGGGTTGTGATAGCTAGCCATGAAGGTGTGAGTCCTAAGGACAGACACTGAAAACTCATGTTTGCGAACATGAGTGTTGGTCTTGATAATCGTGTGCTTTTGGGGTACAAGGGAATCCCCCAAGTTTATACACATATATATGTATCATGGAGGGCAAAGGGTACAAGGACATCCCCATCCATCTATGATATCCCCGATTCGTGTAGCTAATACGCACTAGGGACCATTCAGGGAGTAACACTGAACTCATATAGCTCGTGGGTGAACTTATAACAGTAAAACTACTCTACTGAGGTTAAGGCTTTAAAGTGCATGCTAAACCTAATTTCCTATTTCGGCATGGTGTGTGTGTATATATATATATTTGCATATGGCTATGTACATTGGTTTGACTTGGTTTTGGAATGATGGCATTACTTTATCTTTATCCCTGAGTTACATGCTAGCGTTAACCCTGCTAACCGTCTTTGGATATTGTATCCCCATGCAATACAGAAATAGACCATACTCCTATTCCTTCTGCTTAGTGACTAGGTGATTCAAGGACAACTTTTGAGTCAGACTGAAGTGGTGAGCTTCCATACTTTGAAAGACCCCATTTCATGCTATGGATTTCTTTATTTCTTTACTATCTCTTTTGGTCTTGGTTTTGGCTATGGTCGGGGGCATATCCAGATTGGATATTCTTTGGTTTTAATTAGAGGCTTTGTCGGACTACTGTGGGCATGAGAGGTATTGGTATTGGTGTTGGCATTGACATTGGTATTGGTATTGGTATTGGTATTGGTTGGATGTTTGGTTGTGAATGGTTGGTTTTGGTTATAGACTTATTATAATATTTTTAAATTGATACTTATCTTGTTATATGTTCGAAATTCATCTGACGTTGGGTGTAAGATAGATGATGGTTTAGGTATTAAGAGTGGTCTTCGGTCCTGGTTGGACTTGAGATACCCAACACGGCCAGGCTTGGGTTTGGGTCTTGTCAGATTGGTATCAGAGCCTAGGTTCATGGTCAATTGGGTGTCCACAAAGACGTGTTAAGTAGAGTCTATTTTATGAGTGTGTAGCTCGCCACACTCATAAGGGGGAGACTATGAGGCATTTAGGAATATTTCTCTTTCTTGTATTTTATTTTTGGGCTATAGAGTCTAATGTCTTGGTTCTCTTTAATTCCTATTTGTTCATCTTTCAAATCATACTTCCAAGAAGATCTGATGTCCGTGGGAACCCTTCTGTCTTATTTGAGGACAATAGAAATGGATCTCATCCCACTCTAGGGGTCCAAACTAGGTCTAGGGCCACTATCTCTGATGGTCCTAATATAGCTCTATGGGTTTCTCCTGTCTCTCCTCAGAAACTTCAAGCTGACGTGTCTAATGCTGAGTTTCGCCAGTCGATCTATCTGCTTACCCAGTTGGTTGCCTCTTAGACTGAGCATGCAGATTCTATTACTTCATCATCCGAGGCCACTAGAGTTGGCCAATTTATGGGGTTAAATCCTCCTAGTTTTACTAGTATGAAGGTTGAGAAGGATCCTTAGGGTTTCATATATGAAATGGAAAAGATTTTTTATGTGATGCATGTTACTGAGGTGGAAGGTGTAGAGTTTATAACTTATCAGTTGAAGGATGTAGCACATCAGTGGTATGAAGAGTGGGAGCAGCTTAAGGGTATAGATGCTGAGTTCGCCTTGTGGGAGGAATTTTTTAGAGCTTTTCTCGATTGTTTCTTTCTTTAGGCAAGATGACAGTTAAGGAGTATGTCTTGAAGTTTCATCAGTTATCCCAGTATGCTCCTCAGTTGGTGTCTAACATAAGGGATATAATGAGAAAATTTGCTTATAGGTTGTCCCGTAATTTGATTCTAAAAATTAAGGCTGCCTTGTTGAACAAGGATATGGATATTTTTAGACTGGTTGTGTCTATGTAACAGATTGAGAAAGAGAAGAAGAAGTAGGTAGATATAAGGGAAAGGTAGAATAAGAAGTTTAGATTTTTTTATCAGGGTAGAGGTCAACAGCAGAGCCATAGATATGGTGGAAAGTGGTCTAAGAAAAAGTGGGGAAGTTCTGGTTCCTACTCTATGGATAGTTCTCCTTATCTGAAGCCATCAGGTGATTATTGTTCACAGCATAATAATGGGTTTAAGACATAGGGTGCCCAATCTTAAGCTAGTGGGGCCCAATCAGCTTCATCATATCCTCCCTGCAGATTTTGTGGTCGATTGTATCAAGGTTTCTGTGATAAGGGAATGGATAGGTGTTTCAATGTGGTCAGCCAAGACATATGCTTAGAAACTATCCCGTGGGTAAGGTTACTTTATGGAAAACAAGGTTGTCGTTGCCTCTTCATCAGCTCCTACACCAAAGGGTTACCCATCTGGCTTTGGTACTAGTCGAAACCATCTCTATGCTCTCACTACTCGTCAGGAGTCCAGGGCATCGCTTGATTTCATTATTGATATGTTGAAACTCTTTTTCCATGATGTGTACTGTTTACTTAATTTAGGGTCCACTCTTTCTTATGTGACCCCATTTATAGCTGTGCATTTTGGTTTTGGTCTTAAGTGTATTCCAAACCCTTTTTTTATTTCTAGCTCAGTGGGTTACTGTGTAGTTTCTAGTAGAGTCAATAGGGGTTGTGTGGTATTTCTTGGTGGTAGAGAAACTCTGTTAGATCTGATCGAGTTAGAAATAATGGATTTTTATTTCATATTGGAGATGGTTTGGTAGCACTCATGCTATGCTTCTCTAGATTGTCGGACCCGTAAGGTCATTTTTAAAATCCTAATGAGCTAGTTATAGAATGGTAGGGGAGTTCCTTGGTACATAAGGGAAGGTTTATTTCTTATCTTAGAGTGCATAATTTAATTTCCAAGGGGTATCTATATCATTTGGTCTAGGTTAAAGATTCTAACTCAGAGAGACCTTCTTTACACTCCATCCCTATGGTAAATAAATTCCCCCAGGTCTTCCCTGATGAGCTTCCTGGTGTTTCTCTTGATAGGGAGATTGATTTTGCGATTGATCTTGTTTTGTACACTCGCCCAATTTTTATTCCCTCATATAGAATGGCTCCAATAAAGTTAAAGAAGCTTAAGGAGCAATTAGAGGATCTTCTAGACAAGGGTTTCATTTATCCTAGTATGTCCCCGTGGGGTGCACTGATATTGTTCGTGCATAAAAAAGATGGTTCCCTTCATATGTGTATTGATTATAGGTAATTGAACAAGGTAAAGGTAAAGAATAAGTATCCACTTTTGAGGATTGATGATCTCGATCAGCTTTAGGGTGCTAAGTTCTTTTATTAGATTGATCTTCGGATTGGGTATCATCAGTTAAAGATTAGGGATGTGGATATCCCTAAGACTGCCTTCCATACATAATATGTACATTTTGAGTTCTTAGTTATGTCTTTTGGGTTTATTAATGCCCAACAACATTCATGAACTTGATAAATAGAGCCTTTCATCAGTTTATAGATTTGTTCGTCATTGTATTTATAGATGATATTTTGGTGTACTCTAAGAGAGAAGCAAATCATGCTGATTACCTTCGCATTATGTTGCATACCCTAAAGGATCAGCATTTGTATGCCAAATTTTTAAAATGTGAGTTCTCGTTGAACGCTGTTACTTTTCTGGATCATGCCATATCTAGCGAAGGGATTATGGTGGATCCACAGAAGACTGTGGTGGTTAAGAAATGGACTAGACCCATGACTCCAATCGATATTCAGGGCTTCTTGGGTTTAGATGGTTACTACAAGAGATTTGTGAAAAGTTTCTCTTTTATAGTTTCCCATTAACTAAGTTAACTCAGAAAAAGGTGAAGTTCTTGTGGTCTAATGCTTGTGAGGGTAGTTTTGAGAAATTAAAGGATAAGCTGACTTCAGCTTCGATCTTGACTTTGCTTAAAGGCACTGGTGGTTTTGTGGTCTACTGCGATGCATATCATATGGGGCTTGGTTCTATTTTGCTGCAGCATGTCAAGGTGGTAGCTTATGCCTCTAGACAGTTGAAAGTGCATAAGAAGAATTATCTGGCTCATGATTTGGAGTTGTTGGCTGTGGTGTTCACGTTAAAAATATGGCATCACTATTTGTATGAAGTGCATGTAGATATCTTTTCTGATCATAAGAGCCTGCAATATGTGTTCACTCAGAAGGAGCTGAATCTCAGGCAAATGAGGTGGCTTAAATTACTGAAAGACTACAACATGTGTCTACACTTCCATCTAGGCAAAGCTAATATGGTTGTTGATGCTCTTAGCAGGTTATCCATGGGAAGTTTAGCTCATATGGATAAGAGTAAGTGGGAATTGGTGAAAGATGTTTACTATTTGGCTAACCTTGGAGTTCGCTTCTTGGACTCTAAAGATGGTGGTGTGTTTGTTCAAGAGGTGGCAAAGTCATCTCTTGGTGCTAAGGTGAAAGAGAAACAAATATTGGGCCCTATCTTGTACAAATCAAGAATGATGTAGGTGGGGTAGAAAGTGATGGCCTTCGATATTGGTGGTGATGGTATCTTAAGGTACCAAGGCATATTATATGTCCACGTGTAGATGGGTTATGAGAGAGGATCTTGGTCAAGGCTCATGAGTCGCATTATGCCGTTTATCCTAGTTCGATGAAGATGTATCATGATCTTTAGGAGATTTATTGGTGGAATAATATGAAGCGAGATATGGCCAGTTTTATGGCTAAATGCATGGTGTGTCAATAAGTGAAGGTTGAGCACTTGCAGCTTGGAGGGTTTAATCAAGAAATTAAGTTTCTTGTGTGGAAGTGGGAAGTGATTAATCTGGATTTCGTTACTGGTCTTCCTCGGTCTCAGAATCGGTTTGATTTGATTTGGCTCATCGTGGATAGGATGACTAAGTCTGCTCACTTTTTTGCCAATGAGGACAAATTTCTCCTCGGATGACCAAGTTATTTATTGAGGAAATTATGAAGTTGCATGGGGCGCCTGTTTCCATTATGTCAGATCATGGTACTCAATTCTCATCACAATTTTGGCATTCATTTTAGATAGGTTTAGGAACTAAGGTGAGACTTAGTACCACTTTTCACCCACAGTCGGATGGCCAAGCAAAAAGAACTATTCAGACATTGGAAGATATGCTTCGACCTTGTGTGATTGACTATAATGGTAGTTGGGTTGATCATTTACCTCTTCTAGAGTTTGCATATAATAATAGCTACCATATTTTAGTAGTGGGATGGCTCCGTTTGAGGCCTTGTATGGTAGGAGGTGTAGACCTCCTATTAGGTGGTTTAAGGCTGGTGAGGGGGATATATTTGGCCTAAATTTCATTTACCAAACCGTAAAGAAGGTGAAGGGGATTTGGGATATACGTAAGACCACCTAAAGTAGGGAAAATTCCTACGACTCATGGGGTCAAGTCGTAACCAAGACACTGGAAACTCTTGTTTGATGACATGAGGATTGATCTTGATGACTGTGTGCTTGTGGGGTACAATTGAACCCCCAAGTTTATACACATATATATCTATCATGGAGGGTGAAGGGTACAAGGGAACCCCTAACCATCTATGATATCTCCAGTTCATACGGTAACATGCACTAGGGCTCGTTCAGGGGGTAACACTAGACCTATACAGCTCGTAGGTGGACTTATGACGGTAAAGCTACTCTGCTAAGGTTTTAAAGTGCATGCTAAACCTTGTTCCCTATCTGGCATGGTGTGTGTATATATATATAAATGTAGTTGTGTATGGCTATGTGCATTGGTTTGACTTGGGTTTGGACTGATGGCATTACATTACCTTTATCCCTGAGTTACATACTAGTGTTCACCCTGCTAACCATCTTTGGACGTTGTATACCCATGCGATACAGGGACCAACCATACTCCTACTCCTCTTACTCAGCGACTAGGTGATTCGGGGACAACTTTTGAGTCAGACTGAAGTGGTGAGCTTTTATTCTTTGGAAGACCTCATTTAATGCTATGGATTTCCTTATATCTTTACTATCCCTTTTGGTCTTGGTTTTGGCTATGGTTGGGGGCATGTCCCGACTGGATATTCTTTGATTTTGATTAGAGTCTTTGTCGGACTACTGTGGGCATGAGCGGTGTCGGTGTTGGCATTGGCATTGGTATTGATATTGGTTGGATGTTTGGTTGTGAATGGTTGGTTTTGGTGATAGACTTATTACAATTTTTTTAAATTGATATTCTCTTATCTTGTTATATGTTCGGAATTCATCTGACAGGGGGTGTAAGATGGGCGATAGATTGGGTATTGGGGGTGTTCTCCAGTCTTGGTTGGACTTGAGATACCCGACATGGCCAGGCCCAAGTTTGAGTCATGTAAGGCGACATACATGAAGGCTATGACAACAATGTTTCATAATATGATCCACAAAGTAATCAAAGTGTAAGTGGTGATATAATCATCAAATCCCAGAGAGTTTGGATCATATGACATACCTAAGAAAGATCTTCGATCGATTAAGAAAGTATAACTTGAAGTTGAATCCCACTTGGTGTAACTCAAAAGGCAATCAAGGAGCAAGCTCTAGCAGACCATTTGGCTGAAAATCCAGTCGACAATGAATACAATACACTTCGGACAGACTTCCCAGATGAAGAGATTTTTTTTTGTAGAAGAGTACATCATAGAAGCATTCACCGGATGTAGAATGTTTTTGATAGAGCAGCCACTTTAAAGGTTTAGGGATTGGAGCAATTTTGGTGTTAGAACTAGGCCAACACTACCTGGTAACCACCAAATTGCACTTCTCATGATACCAAAAACATGGTTGAATATAAATCTTATATCCTTGGCCTCAAGTTAGAACTTGACATGGCTGTTTGAGAATTGCTAGTCATTGGAGACTCAATTTTACCGATACATCAAGTACAAGATGAATGGGTTCTGAAGAACTTCAAGATTAGCCCTTATGTATAACTGGTATAGGATAAATGTATAGAAGGTCCAAAGAAATTAACTTTTGGCATATTCAATAGATATAAAATGAGTTTGCAGATGCTTTGGCCACTATATCTTTCATGATTCAACACCCAAATCAAAGTTACATCGATTCTTTGGAAATATGTTTAAAAGAGAAACCGACATACTGTGTATATGTTGAAGTAGAAGCTAATGAAAAGCCATGGTACTATGATATCAAAAAGTATTTAGAATCTGAGGCATACCCTTAGGAGGTAGCAACATATAATTTGACGTTTGGTGAAGAATTATTTCACAACTGGGGAAATCTTTTATAAGAGGACCACAGACTTATGATTTATGAGATGTGACGATGTCGTAGAAGCCATAAAGTTACTAGAAGAAGTTCATGTTGAAGTTTGTGGGTCCCATGTAAATGAGTTTGCTCTCGTTAGAAAGATTTTGAGAACTGGTTACTTCTGGATAAGTATCGAATGTGATTGTAGCAACTACATATAGAAGTGCCCAAAGTTTTAGATACACAAAGATTTGATCTGGACATACCCATATGAGCTTTATGCAATGAGTTCATCATGGTCTCTCGTAGAGTGAGGTATATGGATGTTATCAGACCAATAGAGCCACCAACATCAAATGGAAATAGATTTATCTTGGTTGCCAATGATTATTTCACCAAGTAGGTAGAAGCTGCCTCGCATAAAGTGGCGACCAAGAAAGTAGTTGTAGATTTTGTCAACAACTTCAATTGCCGATTTAAAATAATGAAATCAATCATTACCAATAATAGGGATAACTTAAATAGTCATTTGATGAATAAGATTCGTGAACAATTCAAGATTGTTCACCATAACTCGATCGCATACCGTACACAGATAAATGGAGTTGTGGAAACAACTAATAAAAACATCAAGAAGATCATGAGGAAAATGGTCAAAAATGGAAGATACAGTCACGAGATATTGCCTTATGCTCTGTTAGGATACCGTACAATGGTCATAACTTCATCTGAGGTAATTTCTTATCTATTGGTTAATAGATATAAAGTTATGATACCTATCGAAGTTGAGTACCTTCTTTAAGGATTATTTAAGAAGTCAGATTAAGCAATAAAGAATGGGTTCATTCTCATTATGAACAACTCATGTTGATTGATGAAAAGTGCATGGTTGTTGTATGCCACGACAAATTAGACCAACAATGTATGATTCTTTCCTTCAATAAATTGAGAATTTACATGTTTGAAGTAGGTAAATTGGTTCACAAATGTATATTCCCCCATCAAGAAGAGTATAAAGCAAGTTTGATTCAAGCTAGAAAGAGCCGTATATAGTTTAAAAGGTGCTATTTGGAGGAGCCTTAATCCTGTTCTATATGGATGGTCAATAATATACCAAGCTATTCAACTTTGATACGGTGAAAAAAATATTACATTTAAGGATAGTCTTTTTTATATATTTCCTTTGTTTATAATTGCACTTTTATAAGTGTAATCATTTAATGAGTTTTAATCGCTTAGAATTCCATTTTTTTGTATGAACTATGTTTGACCTGAATTTTCAAGAAAGAGATATGTAGGCAGCCTATGTCAGCTTTGATCAAACCTTTAAGTATCTTTCACCTTTATGTATGAACTACATGATGACTTGAATTCCCAAGAATGGGACATATAGGCAGCCTATATCGACTTCAGTCAACCTTTTAGATTTTTCTATGTCTCTCTAGCATAGTCTTGAACTACGTTTGACCTGACACCAATGCATATGACAATCAAGAACGGTATTTTTAGGTGGCCCCAAGGACGGGTTCAACTGCCTATTTAGGATTAAGGACCCTTTCGACTTGTCTATTTCATTTCAAGAGAGTATAAATGACAAATAAAGACGTTTTATCCTAATTATGAATATTTTATATATGGAATTTTTCTAAAAATAGTCACTAGAAGAAGAAACTCTGTTTCTATTAATATTTACTTTGAGTGCAGGTATGTTTATAAGAATCGTCACAATAATGGAGTGATCAAAGGGATCACCAACTAAGGAGAAGAGAAAATATGTCTTCCTCAAGATTCTCCATGAGGCAAAACAAAAGTATAACATCTGTAAATGGTATTCGTGCAGTTTCCAACAAAGGGATTTACCCATTTGTCTACAGCGGCACACTTGTTGTTTAAGTACTTCCTCAAAAAGAGAAGATTAATAGTAGACTAAGTCATTCAGATTATGATGCTAAGTATTTTTCATTTAAACTTTCATAAATCTTGACTGTGATCGCCAACAAGAGAGACACTATGTCGACAAACCATTTACTTTGAGTAAAAGTACATACAAAAATCCAACACGCTAACAAACAGACTTAGGTAAAGCTTTTCTTCAAACTGTCGAGAGGGTTGTCTCATCTTACATTCCATTGAATCCCGTTACATTCTATGGCATACCACTACATCCCATTACATCCAATTGCATACTACCACATCCTATTATATTCCGTTATATACCACTGCATCCTATTAAATTCTATTGCATACCACTGTATCCCATTATATTTCATTGCATCTCATTACATTCTATTGCATACCATTACCTCCCATTACATTACATTCCATTTCCTTGCATCCTATTACATCCCATTGCATACTATTTCATTTCATTATAAAAAGGGCTATGTCTATAGGGCTATTTCATTCTATTACAGAGAGGGTCATTTCATTCTATTGCCGAGAGGACTATTTAATTCCATTACCGAGAGGGCCATGCCGAGAGGGTCATTTTATTTCATGCTAAGAGGTCCATAATACAATTCAAATAAGTCTCCATAATCTCTCACTATGCAATATGATAAGGTCTGACTTTGGAAGATGCTTCGGAGAGCCTATATTCATTGACCACAGAAGAAAACATAATCTGACATGAGGACATCTCAGTATTTTATATCTGTTGACCACATAAAAGGCAATGTAAACCACCGTCAAGGATATTTTAGCACTTTATGTACCAATATTTGAATGCATCAACATATTAGAGTTGAAAAATCACATTATTCAAAGAAGCGTCGTAAAGTCATTATCTGAAGGTCGAACAACAAATTAGATTTTCTAGAAATTGGCAACTGAGGGTCATCTATAAGCCACAATATTTTATATAGAATAGTGTACGAGATTACCTATGAAGTGATAGTCCATGAGTCATCTGTAAGTCGCAACAATATTCGAATCGGATAATATGCAAGATTATCGAAACAATTGACAGTTCGAAGGCTGTCCATAAGCCACAGCTAAATCCTTACCGGTTGATGTGAAAGATTACCAAAATTGATAGTTTGAGGATTACCTATAAGTCATGACACATTCGAGATTAATCATGTGTAGGACTACCCAAAAAACTGACAATTTGAGGGATATCCATAAGCCGCATGCGTAACTAAGGTCAGATTACTCAAAAAGTTGGCGGTTTGAGGGATATATATAAGGTATCTCTTATCTAAGGTCGATAATATGCAATATCACCCAAAATATTGTCAACTCAAAGGAGGTCTATAGTTCATCTCATATCCAACATCAGATAATATACAAGATTACCTTGAAGATTAAAATTTTTGAGAGATATCTATGAGTCATATCGATATGAAAGATGTGCAAGACTTGCCCAATCGCATGCAAAAGATCATCATTGATAACTGAAGAGGTAATCATTTAAAATGCAAGAAGCATTACTATAACACCCCGTACCTTCTAACACATATACGGACCAAGTGAACTCGACAAAAATATTTGAACTTGAGATAGTAAAAGGTGGTAGTTAATGTTAAAGTATAACACCTTATACTAGTTCTATTTAAATAGAAACTTGAGGTAGTCTAATTGTATAGTTAAAGCAACAATTTTCTTAAGTTATTGGTAATTTAAAATAAGTTTAGAGGGTGTTGGAATACCCCAAACATTTTGTAATACCCCACATTTTTAGCATAATCTAAGTCCCATTACATGAGTATTCGTATATAAAATTTTTGAAACACTCATTATTTTTTAGTTTATATCCTACCGTTACGTAGGAAATTAAATTATCTTTCCAACGATATAAAATTCGCCCAAATCCGATAATTGGGTAAAAAGTTATGACGATTTTAAATTCCAGTTATTAAAACCAGTCATTTTAACCCTTAGCGCATCGCGGAGCAGGCCAATTTCCCATTTGGCAAATTCCAGTGAGGGTCCACAATCCTGGCACGTCGCTCTATAGGCCAAATTGGCATTTGTCATTTTCTAGTGTTAAAGTGCGATACCACCGCGTCACGGTGAGCTTCCAAGTCACAAATAAGGTGGTAATGCGATTACGCTGCATCACACCATCGTGCATTTTCCCAATTGTCCAATTCTAGTGACACAATGCGATAGCGCCGCATTGCGTCATCCCACAAAATTGGGAATTTTTCAGTAATTTTGAATTTTAAATTTGAGGGCATTAAAGTCTTTTCCCCCTCACCCCAGTCAGCCTTTAACATGAAATTCACCCTAATTAACCTATTATTTCAATATTTTAAGAACGTTTCCCCCAAATTAAAGAAGATTCTCTCCCAATCAAGAACCCTAGCTCTCAAATTCAAGGCCAATCCTCAAGAATTCACCTAGAACTTCAAGAAATCCACCAATTAAGGTATGTTAGATGTTCATCCATAGATTTCTTTCATCCATGGAGTCCAAGTAACCTATTTAAATTACAAAGTTTTGATCTTTTCAAGTTATTTGAATTTAAATCATGATTTCATCCATGAATCTCCAAGTACTATTGATTTTATACCATGTTACCATGAAATTAGTGTTATTATTCAATCCTCCATATTTTAATATTATTATTTATTGAATTAAACCATGATTCAATACCATTATGTTGAATTCATGCTATTTCTATAAGTTCTATGACATTCCTATGATTTCTTTAAACTATGAACTACAAGTATTTGATAAAATGCCTACAAGAGTGATTGATTTAATAAAAGCCTTCATGCTTTGTTCCCCCAAGTTTTAGTGTCATTTTATAATTTTTGTTTTTGAGTCTTGGGGGTATTGAATACACGAAAACCATAGTTGTTTATTTAGTCTAGTCTCAGGATATTACAGAATATTCTTCAGAACATACTATGAGCATTATCAGAATAGTCAGATATCAGTCAGTTAAACTTCGAACAATCTAGTATTTTGGTGTCTTTCAGTTGGGATTTGGATTTAGCACTGAGCGAGTGTAGGGATGGAGGCTTCCAAGTAAGATAGGCAGAGTCATTAGTAACAGTCCCTATACTCCAAAACTACGTAGCCAGCGTAGGATATGAGAAGTCACCCATCAGATTAGGCTTGACTATCTCGCAGGGGTCACCTGTTAGTTCAGGCTTAACACCCTTAGTCCTTTGGACATGATATCAGTTTTATGGATCCACACAGATAACGTTAGTACCCATGGCATGGTATTAACACCCTTCCAACTGGGGTTACAGGTTAGACCCCGATTAGCTTAGATTGGGGTATGTCGGTTAGATGATACCTTCCACAATCTCGGATACCATCTTAGTTCCAGTTCCAGTTCAATTATTCAGACTTAGTGTTGTTTGACCAAAACATACTGATTTCTATTATTTCAGTATTTCAATTTATAGATTTTACTTAGTTCATGTTATATGCTTGGTCATGCATCTCCAGTATCTACAGATTTTATGCTCTCTATTCAGAACTCCATGCTTTACATGTATGTTCAAATAATTATTATTCCTATTCATGAAACCATGCATGTCAGCCTACCTTATTTAGCATACTAGTACATTCAAAGTACTAATCGCATACCTCTTCTTTTGCGCTATGTTATATTATATCATAGGTTCTAACGCTTAATTCCTGGCTCGCGATTAGACTTATCAGATCCTCAGCAGTAGCAGTGGTGGCTCCTCATACTTTAAGGACAATCTTAATTTATTTCATGTCTCATTTTAGTAGTTAGTTAGGGATTGTCCCATCAACTCACAGTCATTTAGTTTTAGAGGTTTATCAGACATTAGAGTCAGTTATTCAGTATTCAGACATTATAGTTTGTTATCCAATTTATCAGTATTTTATCAGATTTAGTCAGTTATTTCTATAGACTCATATTTCAGTTTTGAATTCAGTTATTAAAACCTTATGGCATGTCAGTATTCTTCCGTATTTATGATCATATTATTCAGTTCTTATAACAGGTACCAGCTCATGGGTTAGCTTGTGGTCCCTCGGGACTGTAAGCACCGTGTGATACCCAGGGTGTACTCTCAGGGTGTTACAAACTTGGTATCAAAGCCTAAGGTTTTAAAGTGTCCTAGGAAGTATGAAAGCCGTGTCAAGTAGAGTCTTCTACATGGGTGTGTAGCGTGCCATACTTATGGACGAGAGGCTACAAGGCATTTAGGAAAAACATTCCCTTTTTTCAGTATTCATGTCGTGTGAGTGAGCATGAGCTCAAGTTAAAGTCCCTATCTAATCCATTTCTTCCTTCTATTTATAGAACATGCCCCTAAGAAGAACAGAAGAAGAACAGAAAACCAGCCAGCCCCTCAGCCCGCCCAGGCAGATCCTTGATAACGCTCTAATTTTTTATAACGCTCAAACTACAGCTCTCGTAAGAGTGTAAGCGGTCGTTGTCAAATATATAACCCAACTAGATTGGGTATCGATCCCACAGAGAATAGCCGGTCACTAAGTAAGCAAAGATTATTAGACTTTTGGTGCAAGTCTCGTAAAAGGGGGGATTTTGTAGCGTGCAATAATGTAACAAAATAGTAGAGTAAAAACGGAAAATAGCAAAGTAAAAAGAAAAGAATGTTCAGTAAGATGTTTAACCAATGAGAATTGAGAGTTGGGGTTATGTCCACCTTATGAGTTATACGTCTCTATTGGCTATGAGTTATGCGGAATTCAGACATGCATGTGCTTATAGAGAATTGTATTCTATGGTAAATCCAAGCGTCTTTTGACCATCAAGGATTATTTCACTTTAACTCTTTCGAGCTTAAAGCGTGTCTAACGGTACAAATTCTCCAAGAGGTTAATCCAGTTGCGGCACTAACTTTTTAATAGGGGTTGGTGCCCTATTACCTTGACATTATCTCTTTTCTAGACATATAACTTTTCTTTCGAACAAGTTAATGCTATACTGGCGTATTCTATGCGTTTGCAACCACAAGAATTTGCATTAAGATGAAGAGAATAATGATATAAGCAGCATACGTGTCACGAATTCACAAACTCATAGCAATAGATAGTATCTCATAAGACTTCCATAACCCCAACAGAGAAGTTTAGCTATTCATGAGTGCAACGGAAATCACAATAGACTTTATCATTATACCAAAATAAAGATCTCACGTGTAGTAGGGTTTGGTATGGCGTTAGGCGTGAATTTCCTTTTAGAATAGTGGTTCTCTTATTGTGGAAATTAAGAATTGAATAGATGAAGAGAAAGTAATTAATTGAAAGAGAATTGTTTTCGGAACTCCAGAATTAATGAAAATCTCTAGCAAAATAGGGTATTTATAACACCCATATCCTATTCCTACTAGGCTACTGCATTACTTAACCTAATCCTACTAGGTTAATGCATCATTATCCTAATCCTAATAAGTTACTTCTGATCCCCAAAGTCTTTGGAAATGCTGTTTTTGCCCGGGACAGATATTCCATGCGTCACTTTTGGTCCTTGGCGTCCAAGCTTTCCCTTCCTTCTTTCGTGAAGCTTCCTTGGGCATCAAGTTATCCATAAAATGCTGAAATCTGCATCATTTATACCTGAAAACTTTCTAATCACGTTTGTTAGCTCACTTACAGGAAAAAAGACTAAAAGTGCATGAATTATATATTTTGTCCTCAAAACTTAGCTAAAATATGGGTCAATTATAGTACTTTAGGCGTGTAAATACGCCTATCATCAACACCCCACACTTAAAGCTTTGTTCATCCTCGAATAATATATCATGTCCATATAAACATCTACTTAGGGTTTCACAGTAACAACACAAAATATTCATCAAGACAGGCGCAACAATTATTAACAAAGAGTAGTTTTCTAATCACTTCTAGAAACAATTCAACCTCTAATATAGACTCGTGATGATGGTTAATTCGTATCCACAAGTTAAGCCACAAAGAATCATACAAGACTACCCAAAACTCATCAACCATGTGTGTCTCACATAAGATATTACCCATAATCACTCTCAAATATTGCATTTTTCAGAACATGGGTATAAGATTATCCTTGCTCTCACTCTCACAAAGAATTCATATGTTGCAACTGATGACCATAGGCTTGCCCTTAGTGTAATGCTCTACTAATATCAGAATGTTAAGCTTAGGATCAAATAGGTCTTTACAGGTTGTAATGTAGGCTAAGGGACGAGTAGGACTATTTTGGCCAGAAATAGTGACTATGTTCCTAAGCATTTTAATACATCACATTATGCCATTAACACTCTCTTTTAATCAACCCTGCTACCTTTCTTTCATCTATCACCCCTTTTCACCTATTTTGCCATTCAAGTATAACTATCTTTTTATTTAATCATAAACACAATTTATCATTTTGTTTTTCTATTTCTTTTTTTTTATAACACACCTCTATGATAGCCACTCTTTTTCATAACAAATTCAAGTACCAATACACTCTAAGGCATCACTCTCACCCAATTTCCTCTTATTTTTTCACATGACTTCACAACTTAAAGCACTTAGGAATTTGGATCAAATTATGGTCTTGAAAAAAATGAATTAGGCTTACATATGAGGCTGTCAAAGAAAATGGCTTAAAGGCTCAAAGGGGTTGACTAGGATAATGTCCACGGGAAGGTAAAACGAAGGTAAACAAGTATCGGTTGCCAAAGAAATGCCTAAATCATCTCCTAAACTCACACTCTTTATTTCGCTTTACACACACACCAGGCAAGTTCTAGCATCAGTCACAAACACAGAATATACTATCAGCTCACACACATAAGGCACATGGTCAACTTTATTGGGAGTATTATAGACTCTTGACCCTAACAGATGAATGAATTAAACCACACAATTATCACACAGTGAGTCACACTTAGAGCCTAAATGTCTCAATAGTAATGATTCTAGCACAAACTCTTGTCATAACACCATGCCGCCTATCAGAACAATTTCATGCATCAAAATCTAAAATATGACAATAAATGTAGGCAAAGAAGTACAACATACGAATACCAGCACCCCACACTTAGACGGGACACACCGCCCTCAGTGGAAAATAAATACATAAAACCTGATTAGTCGGACTCTTCTTCTATGTCTGGGGTCATACCCCCTGTGTCGGAATCATCATCAGAGTCGTCATCCTCAGAGTTTCCTCAAATTGTACCCCACTTGATCCAAAAGTGCGTTGAGGTATTTGTAGCGAGGAGGATTCATCTTGCTCTTTTCTTCCCCTTTTCTGGCCTTTCTGTGAGGTGGTTGCTTTGTCTTTTCCTTGGCGTGCTTTTGGTGCCATTGTACCTGAGATTAGAATGATAGTCATGTTAGCTTCATCTCGGTAGATACAGTCGACAAAAAAATAGTAGTGGCACCACCCCACACTTAATTTGTTGGCACAAACTAATTAAGTGAACATTGTCGATTACTCAGACTTCATCGATATACGTTTAGGCGTTATGTTCCAACAATATGTTTAGCACAGTCATACTTTTATGTCGTCGTAACTATCCTTTCCAACTCTATTTCATGTAATCTTGATCATACTTTCATGTTTGGATTAATGCACTTTTTTAACAAGACTACTACATAGAGATCGTATCAAGTTATGGCATAGAAATAATCACAACATCTCATGCTTGTATTCAATCATGATCTTTATCTCGATGAACGAGTCATTCAAACATTCAAGCATTCAATTTTGAAGATTATGCAATTAACTTCACCATGTCGACTCCACAAAAGTATGACAGTCTATAACAATCAAATACAAGTCGGAACAAAATCAAGAACACCCACACGTATTCTTTCACTCAACGAGATGTATCACAACAAGTCAACCATATTCAAATCACCAATACTACTTCAAGATTTAACAATTCATTATAGGCATAGTAGTGTAGTACTTATGGAATATAAAAGAAGAACAAAGAAGTACTTACTTGGTTGATGGCCTCGGAAGATGTTCTTGCAAAGTAAAAGAGCAAAAGGAAAATTTTTGAGAGTTTTTGGAGAGGTAGGCGGCACTTAGGTTGAAATTGCAATGCATTTTTGTTCTAAGACTAAGGTTCTATTTATAGGAAAAGCTTGGGTCGGGTTTTGACCCATTTGGAATCGGATTTGGAGACCAAAAGTGACCATAGGCGGCGCCTAATGCTTTGCCTATGCTTGGCATAGGCGGCGCCTATGCTATGGCATACAAGATTCAGAGACAAAATGCTTTTGCATAGGCGGCGCCTATGCTATGGCATTGTTGAGCATAGGCGGAGCCTATGCTATGGCACTCTAGAATCCGAGATCTTAGGCCATAGCATAGGCCATGCCTTGTTCGTGGCCTAGATTTACATAGGCCTTGCCTTGTTCTTTTCCTATATTTTCATAGGCAATGCCTAACCCATAGCCTTTTGCTTCTTCATTCCTAACTTACCACCTTTAACATGCAATACTTCCAAATCAAAATTTGAAACCAATCTCCTCCTGTACACCTCTTGCACCTACATTTACTCAAAAACAACAAAAATGATTAGAACGATGGGTTGCCTCCCATCAAGCGCCTTAGTTTTGGTCGTGGCTCGACAAAATATTAAGAAAACAAAACAATTAAAAATGATGGGTTGCCTCCCACCAAGCGCTTGATTTATTGTCGCGGCACGACATAGCTATCTCGATTACTTAGACTTTATCGAGATAGATGGGGCATTGTTTTCTGAATGGATTCAGACGACGCTGATGCTTACTTGTAGGCATGCTATCTTCTTCGATATGACTCTTGTGCATACATATCCCAGGAGGGATACCAATTATATCATCAATAGTCCAACCCATAGCTCTCTTGTATCTCTTCAGAGCAGAGATGAGAGCCTCTACGTGCTGTTCACTTAAATCATCCGCCACACTCACCGAAAATGTATTTCCACTTCCCAAGAACGCATACCTTAGATAATTGGGGAGCTCTTTCAATTCTGGCACTGGGGGCTCTTCAATGGAAGTCTTCGTTGTTGGTGACGGTTGATTCTTAAGATCAAGGTCCGGCTGCTTAAGAGTATGAGAATAGGACCCTATTTTTGTTAGAGCACACATAGTTTCTTTATAATCTACATCGTCCTCATGCTCAACATTCAGCAGCGCAGCAGACAATGGCTCAACAGTAAGCTGTTTCTCTACAGATAATGCTTTCTTATCCTCATAATAAACATCAGCTATGGAGAACGCATTCATATCGCTGGGCTGCTTCATTGCTTTGCATCTATCAAAGCGGACCACTTCATCATTCAACCGAAATAAAAGCTCATTAGCTCTCATGTCAATAAGCACACTTCTTGTTGCAAGGAAAGGACGTCTCAAGATTATGGGAACTTCAGAATCCACCTCGCAATCCAAAATCACAAAGTCTGCAGGAAAAATGAAGGTAGACACCTTCACCAACACATTATTCAAGATACCCACAGGTCGTTTTACCGACCTATCTGCCATCACGAGCCGCATATTGGTTGGTGTAGGGTCGCCCAACCCCAACTTTCTGTAGATGGATAGTGGCATCAAATTGATGCTAGCTCCCAAATCGCACAATGCCTTAGCAAAATTCATAGATCCAACCGTGCAAGGAATAGTGAAAGCACCAGGGTCTGCCTTCTTCTGTACTAAGGACCTTGTGGCAATTGCACTGCAATGATGAATATTATCTGCCGGCTCATAGCTTACTGCCCGCTTCTTTGTCAACAGGTCCTTCATGAATTTAGCATACCCAGGCATTTTTTCCAGTGCCTCGACCAAAGGAACATTAATAGTCAGCTGCTTCAACATAGTCATGAATTTACTGAACCTGGTAGCATCAGTTTTCTTCTTCAGTCTCTGCGGAAAAGGTGGTGGTGGAAGGGGAATTGTTTTCTCCACCACTTCCTTTTTATCTTGCTTCCGATTATCAACCTTTTCAGGCTGTAAACGTCTAGAGGTGACGTCATGAACACACTCTTCAGCTTCTTCGGCCTCTTCACATTCTGCATCAATAACATTATCCGCTATATCATCAACCACCTGCTTGTCCTTGGATGGATTTTTCAACACTTTACCACTTCGGGTAGTAATAGCCATGCATGATCCGTCGTTCCTTAGGTTTTGCACCGTATCGCTGGGTAGTGTTCCAGCCTTTCTTTGGTTGAATGCCGCAGATAATTGACTTAATTGTTGCTCCAGCTGTTTTATTGAAGTGGAATGCGAGTCAACCAATTGCTTCATTGAGGACAGATCATTTATTACCTTAGTTACTCCTGTGTTGGTTGCCTCTACTCCTTTCAGCAGCTTAGCCATCATATCTTCCATGGACATATTTCCAGAACCAGATGCAACGGTGTCACATCTTCCAGGAGGAACATACAAACCACTCCTGTCGGTATTATTTTTCCAACTACCTTGATCGCGGTCCTTGTATCCAGATTTATCATAATAGATCCGACCTTGGTTTCCTTGGGCATTGCCTCGGAAACCCCCCTGATTATTCAAGTAGTTGGCTTCTTCCTCAAAATCAGATTCGTCTCTTCTTTTTGACGCAACTGCTTTGACTTTTTCGGTCTTCCCTGATAATAAATGCTTGGTAAGAAGATCCATCTGTGTTTTCATGTGCGCCATATCTTGATCACGTTCCTCTTTTCTTCGCCTCTGTTTTGCAGTCATGCCAATCGATACAGTAGAGCTTGCTACCTCAGAATCCCTGGTATGCCAAGCTTTACTTTTCTTTGTCATACGATCTAACATATCACTTGCCTGAATAAAAGTGAGGTCCATGAATGACCCACCTGCTGCATTATCAACCACTGGCTTAGTCACCGAATTCAAAGATCTGTATAATATCTCCATCAAGTGGACATTGGTCATATGATGGTTTGGGAACCGCATAAGCTTCATCTTGAACCTCTCCCATGTTTCGTGGAGAGCTTCAGTTGGAAGCTGTCGAAAATTGCTTATCTCATCTCTTAATTGGGCTCTTTTGGATGGCGGAAAGAATTTTTCTAGGAAAGCGTCTTTCAATTGCCTCCAATTTGTAATAGAATCAGTAGTTAGACCGTTCAGCCATAGAGTTGCCTCCCCAGACAGAGACAATGGAAATAAGCGCAGCCGAATTATATTCTGCCCAACTCCTGGATTGTCGAATGACTTGCATGTAGAGATGAAGTTGATCAGGTGCATATTCGGATCATCGCCTGCGAGTCCACCAAATAAACCTTTGAGCTGCAATAGCTGAATCATGGTGCTAGTGATATTGAACTTTGCTCCAGGTGCCAAGGGCGGAGGAATAATAGCTCCTGTAGCACCAGCTCCATCCAGATCATCATCATCATCATCAAAAGGAGCCTGCACAGCTCGGCGGTCAGGTCTCATTCTAGCTTGATGATCTCTCCTATGCATAGGTGCCGCCACCTCATCAGTACGCCTAGGATTTAGTAGCTCCTCATCACCCAGGTCCTCATCATCAGGATTTGTTGCCCGACCTGGGTTATCAATATTCTGTTGATGCACTTGAGCAGCTGCCAGTGCAGCTAGTCTAGCCTGCTCCTGTTGAGCCGCCCTTCTGTCAATGTCACGTTGTGCATCCATCCTGCCAATAGAACCTGAATAGAACAAAAACAACAGCTAAAAGTAAAATCTGATAACTTTTGACCAAAGGGTCTAGTAACTATCACAAACTTGGTTGACAACTGTATTCCCCGGCAACGGCGCCAATTTTTGATAACGCTCAAACTACAGCTCTCGTAAGAGTGTAAGCGGTCGTTGTCAAATATATAACCCAACTAGATTGGGTATCGATCCCACAGAGAATAGCCGGTCACTAAGTAAGCAAAGATTATTAGACTTTTGGTGCAAGTCTCGTAAAAGGGGGGATTTTGTAGCGTGCAATAATGTAACAAAATAGTAGAGTAAAAATGGAAAATAGCAAAGTAAAAAGAAAAGAATGTTCAGTAAGATGTTTAACCAATGAGAATTGAGAGTTGGGGTTATGTCCACCTTATGAGTTATACGTCTCTATTGGCTATGAGTTATGCGGAATTCAGACATGCATGTGCTTATAGAGAATTGTATTCTATGGTAAATCCAGGCGTCTTTCGACCATCAAGGATTATTTTACTTTAACTCTTTCGAGATTAAAGCGTGTCTAATAGTATAAATTCTCCAAGAGGTTAATCCAGTTACGGCACTAACTTTTTAACAGGGGTTGGTGCCCTATTACCTTGACATTATCTCTTTTCCAGACATATAACTTTTCTTTCGAACAAGTTAATGCTATACTGGCGTATTCTATGCGTTTGCAACCACAAGAATTTGCATTAAGATGAAGAGAATAATGATATAAGCAGCATACGTGTCACGAATTCACAAACTCATAGCAATAGATAGTATCTCATAAGACTTCCATAACCCCAACAGAGAAGTTTAGCTATTCATGAGTGCAACGGAAATCACAATAGACTTTATCATTATACCAAAATAAAGATCTCACGTGTAGTAGGGTTTGGTATGGCGTTAGGCGTGAATTCCCTTTTAGAATAGAGGTTCTCTTGTTGTGGAAATTAAGAATTGAATAGATGAAGAGAAAGTAATTAATTGAAAGAGAATTGTTTTTGGAACTCCAGAATTAATGAAAATCTCTAGCAAAATAGGGTATTTATAAAACCCATATCATATTCCTACTAGGCTACTGCATTACTTAACCTAATCCTACTAGGTTAATGCATCATTATCCTAATCCTAATAAGTTACTGCTGATCCCCAAAGTCTTTGGAAATGCTGTTTTTGCCCGGGACAGATATTTCATGCGTCACTTTTGGTCCTTGGCGTCCAAGCTTTCCCTTCCTTCTTTTGTGAAGCTTCCTTGGGCGTCAAGTTATCCATAAAATGCTGAAATCTGCATCATTTATACCTGAAAACTTTCTAATCACGTTTGTTAGCTCACTTACAGGAAAAAGGACTAAAAGTGCATGAATTATATATTTTGTCCTCAAAACTTAGCTAAAATATGGGTCAATTATAGTACTTTAGGCGTGTAAATACGCCTATCATCAACACCCCATACTTAAAGCTTTTTTCATCCTCGAACAATATATCATGTCCATATAAACATCTACTTAGGGTTTCACAGTAACAACACAAAATATTCATCAAGACAGGCGCAACAATTATTAACAAAGAGTAGTTTTCTAATCACTTCTAGAAACAATTCAACCTCTAATATAGACTCGTGATGATGGTTAATTCGTATCCACAAGTTAAGCCACAAGGAATCATACAAGACTACCCAAAACTCTTCAACCATGTGTGTCTCATAAGATTCATGCTTTATATCACCAGACATGTAAATTCATCTTTCAAAATCATAAACATCAAGATTTCATAATAATCATCATAAGATATGGGTTCATGCTTCAAATTCATAAAAAAATCAAATAAAAATCATGCCTTTGTAAGGAAAATTACTTTTGGGCACAAGAACGAAAGAGAGTTCTTGTTGAAAACCCCCACATACCTTGAATGATGAACTTTAGATCGATACTCATTTTTGAGATGTTAATTGTGCCTTTGAATGATGGTTCTTGGAGTTCTTGAACTAGGAACTTGGAATCTTGAATAAATTTATAGAATTAATGGTGAACTTTGGAGGTTCTTGAAGTTGGATGTAGGAGCTTAGGGTTTTCTTTTTTGAGGGAATTTGATGAAATATAACATATAATGCTTCTAATAGGCTTTAATATAGGGTTTGGACGGATTTTGGGTGAGGGGGATTGACCAAAACGCCCCTAAAAATCAAATAATTCTCGAATCTGTTCTTTGGTGGACTGTTTTGATAGTCTGAGGTAGCTCAATCATAACATTTTACTCCGATATCCAAACTGGATTAAACCAATTTCATTAGAAAGAGGACTCTCATATATTTCCGTTGATATATAGTATGTCACCCAGATCATTGTGTACGACGAGTTATGATCATTTGAAGTTGACCCAAAAATTCACTTTTGTTAGGCTGAAGTAGATTGACCATAACTTTTTGCTCCGATAGACAAATTGGATGAAACCAATTTCATCGGAAAGAGGACTCGTAGAGATTTCCGTTGATATATAGTAGATCATCCAGATCATTATGTACAAGAAGTTATGATCATTTAAAGTTGGAGCAAAAATATGTTAGGCCTCAGTACTTTCTTTCCTGCACGTTTTATTGTTCACTACTATTCACGGTTCGATCGAAATGTTCATAACTCGTCGCTCGGGTGTCTGTTTTGGATGATACACATATAGTTTGAAATCTTATTCGATACTCTACGCAATGGTGGCTCATAATCTAAGATATTCCACATGGAAAATTTATAATTCATTCTAGAAGATAGAACCCAACACGTTTACGCACAAAATTTCAACGAAAAATTTCCCAAGGTATTACACTTGGTTTAAGAAGTAGAAGGTTGATAGGGGTGTAGATGTAGGGCCTATAGAATGGGAAGAGTTTGCCATAACTTTCTTAGACAGATTCTTCCTATTGGAGTTGAGGGAGGCCAAGGTGTTAGAGTTTATTAACTTGAGACAGGGAAGCATGAGCATGAGGGAGTATTCCCTCATGTTTACTCAATTATCTAGATATGCTCGTCATGTGGTAGCTGATAATAGGTTCAAGATGAGTAAGTTTGTGTCTGGAGTATCTGATAGTATGGTCAAGGAGTGTAGGACCGCAATGCTGATTAGAGAGATGGACTTGTCTAGGCTAATGGTCCATGCCCAACAGATAGAGGAGCAAAATCTTAAGGAGAGGGAGAGATAAAACAAGAGGTCTAGGATGGGTAGGTTTAACTTCAGCCAGCTAAAGTCAGAGGGTGGTAACCATTCTCAGTTTCATCAGAGGTCTTCAGCCCCAGCACCTTCTTAAGCCAGTGCTCCCGTACCCAAATTCATAAATGACAATAGGGATAGAGCACCAGGATCTAAGTCACAGGTCAGTGTTAGCAGTGCTCGTACAAATCCTCTATGTCAGAAATATGGCAGACACCTTCAGGGTAAGTGTAGAGCTGGTAGTAATGTGTGCTTCAGGTATGGCAAGCCAGGCCATCGGATTCGAGAGTGTCGGGTAGTTGCCCAGAAAGGTAGGGATGTGCGTCAACAGGGCCAGTCCCATTAGTCGTCAGTTCCATTCGGTCGCCCAACTCAGCGGGGTGCCACTTCCAGTGCTACCAGTTGTCAGCATCCGAACAAATTATACTCTTCAGTCCCACCAGGATCAGGAAAATTCTCCTGACGTAGTTACTGGTCTTTCACTTACATGGTTATGCTTTACTATAACCTGGAGCTTCTCTTTCTTTTGTAACTCTATGTATAGCCATCAATTTCAGAGTTAATCCCAAAACTCTAGTAGAGCCCTTTTCAGTGTCTACCCCAGTAGGTGTTTCTATTATAGTCAGACAGGTATACAGGAACTGTCCGGTCACAATATCTCAGAAAGTTACTTTAGTTGATCCCGTGGAGTTAGAGATGACATATTTTGACGCCATTCTCGGCATAGATTGGCTCCACTCATGCTATGCCACAGTTGATTGTAGAAATAAAATAGTTCATTTTTAGTTCCCAAATAAACCAGTCCTTGAATGGAGGGGTAGTACCACAGCTCTTAGGGGTCAATTGATTTCGTACCTTAGAGAGAGAAAGATGATATCAAAGGGGTGTATTTACCATCTTGTGCAAGTCAAAGACTCTAACTCAAAAACTTCAACTCTTGAATCAGTTCCAGTAGTAAATGAATTCTCAGATGTATTTCCTGAAGATCTTCCCGGAATTCCTCCCAAAAGGTAGATCGACTTTGGATTAGACCTTCTTCCAGATACTCAACCCATATCTATTTTACCATACCAAATGGCTCCAACTGAACTCAAAAATTTAAAAGAACAGTTAAAGGATCTTCTAGATAAGGGATTCATCAGACCCAGCATCTCCCCGTGGGGCGCACCTATTCTATTCATGCATAAGAAAAACGATTCTCTCAGAATGTGCATAGATACCATCAGTTAAACAAGGTCACAGTCAAGAATAAATATCCACTTCCTAGAATTAATGACTTATTTGATCATTTTCAGTGTGCCAAATATTTTTCAAAGATAGACCTCAGATCAGGCTATCCTCAGCTTAGAGTCAGGGAATGTGACATTCCAAAAATAGCTTTCCAAACTCGATATGGTCACTTCGAATTTCTAGTCATGTCCTTTGGTCTCACAAATGCTCCAGTAGCCTTCATGGACTTGATCAACCGAGTGTTCAAGCAGTACTTGGACATATTCATCATAGTCTTCATTGATGACATTCTTGTTTACTCTCATAGCAAAACTGATCATGCAGACCACTTCAGAATAGTACTTCAGACTCCTAGAGCTCACCAGTTATTCACTAAATTCAGTAAGTGTTAATTCTGGCTAAGATCAGTATCTTTTCTTGGCCATATATTTTCGGTGATAGCATTAGAGTTGATCCTCAAAAGACTGAGGTAGTGAGAAACTGGCCTAGACCCATATATCCATAAGACATCAGGAGTTTCTTGGGTTTAGCTGGATATTACCATCGGTTTATTGAAGGATTTTCTTCTATTGCATCCCCCATGTCTAGATTGACTCAGAAGAAAGTTAAGTTTTCGTGGTTAAATTCCTGCGAGAGGAGTTTTCAGAAGTTGAAGACTCAACTCACCTCTGCCCCAGTTCTTACTTTGCCAGATAGTTCAGATTGGTTTATTGTGTACTGTGATGCATCCAGCGTAGGTTTGGGTTGTGTCCTTATATTGAGAGGTAAGTTCATATCCTATGCCTCTAGATAACTTAAACCCTACGAGAATAATTAGCTGACTCATGATCTTGAGTTAGAAGCAGTAGTATTCGCCTTAAAGACTTGGACGCATTACTTGTATGGGGTTCATGTTGATGTGTTCATAGCATAAGAGCCTGCAGTATGTGTTCTCTCAGAAAGATTTAAATCTGCATCAGAGAAAGTGGTTATAGTTATTAAATAACTTTGACATGAGTGTTCTGTATCATCCAGGCAAGGCCAATATAGTGGATGATGCTCTCAGTAGGTTGTCTATGGGTAGTGTTGCTTATGTTGAGGATGGTAAGAAGAAGTTAGCTCAGGAAGTTCATCAGCTTGCCCGACTAGGTGTTCGCTTAGTCGACTCAGCAGAGGGTTATGTGTGGGTGTAGAATAGCTCAGAATCATCTCTAGTTTTCGAGGTGAAGGAAAAGCAGGATAGAGATCCCAGTCTAGTTAAGTTGAAAGAATTAGTTAGAGATTATAAAGTGGAGGTTTTCTCCAAAGGGGGAGATAGTGTATTGCATTCTCAGTGTAAGTTATACATGCCTGGTGTAGAAGTCTTGAGGCAATGAATTCTTGCAGAAGTGCAAGGTGCACATTACTCTATTCATCCAGGGGCCACTAAGATGTACCATGATTTATGGGAGATCTATTAGATGAGTGGGATGAAGAGAGATATTGCAGAGTTTGTAGCTAAGTGCTTTACATGTGATCAAGTTAAGATTGAGCACCAAAAGCCTAGTGGGTCCATGCAGGAGTTCAGTATTCCCACTTGGAAGTGGGAGGAAGTGAACATGGATTTCGTGATAGGTTTTCCTCATACCCATCATCAGCATGATTCTATTTGGGTTATCGTAGATAGGATGACAAAATTAGCTCATTTTTTTCTAGTCCATACCTCTTATTCAGCTGAGGACTATGCCTAACTCTATCTCAGAGAGTTGGTTAGGTTTCACGATGTTCTCTTATCTATCATCTTAGATAGAGGTACCCAGTTTACCTCTCACTTCTAGAAAGCATTCCAAAAGGGTCTTGGTACCCAAGTCTATCCCAGTACAACTTTCCACTCTCAGGCAGACGATCAAGCAAAAAGGACCATTTAAACTCTAGAAGATATGCTGAGAGCATGCGTAGTTGATTTTAAAGGTAGTTGGGATGACCACTTGTCTTTGATTGAATTCGCATATAATAACAGCTATCATTCGAGTATCCGTATGGATCCATTTGAGGATCTCTATGGTAGGATATGTAGATCTCTAATTGGTTGGTTTGAAGTAGGTGAGGCTGTAGTAGTAGGGTCTGACTTGGTGTTTGATACGTTAGAGAAGGTTCAGTTGATCAGAGAAAGGCTTAGGGCTGTCCAAAGCCGATAGAAATTGTATGCAGATGTGAGGAGAAAGGATATCGAGTTTGAGGTCGGTGATTTTATGTACTTGAAAATCTCTCCCATAAAGGAAGTGAAGAGGTTTGACAAGAAAGGAAAACTCAATCCCTGATATGTCGATCCTTACAGAATTCTCAGTCATTTTGGAAAGGTAGCTTACGAGCTTGAGTTGCCTTCAGATTTAGCCTCAGTACACCCAGTGTTCCATGTCTCATTTTTGAAAAAGTGTATTGGTGATCCAACTATAGTTGTTCCCTTAGAAAGTGTAGATATTCAGAACAGTCTTTCCCTTGAGGAAGTCCCAGTCAAAATTATTGATCATCAAGTTCGTATACTAAGGAACAAAGAAGTTTCATTAGTCAAATTTCTTTGGCGAAATTAGTCCGTTAAGGGATCCACTTGGAAAATAGAGGCAGATAAGCGGACTAAGAACCCTCATCTTTTCTCCGCAAATCCAGATTCAGTATAAGGTACTAATCTTCTTAAGATTTCTCCCTATCATGCTCAATTTCAATTGCACATCATGTTCATGTCAGTCTTGCATTCATGAGTCAGTTCAGTCATGCAGTCCATGCATCAGATATGTATATTCAGTGTGGAATCTCAGTCCATCAGTTTCCTCAACTTAACCAGTTTCATTCGAGGATGAATGATCCCAAGGGGGAGATATTGTAATACCCCACATTTCCTTAGAGTAATCTATGTCCTAATACATGAGTATTCATATATAAATTTTTTGAAACACTCATTATTTTTCAGTTTATAGCCTGCCATTGAGTAGGAAATTGAATTAGCTTTCAAATGATATAAAATTCGCCCAAATTCGACAACCGGGTAATAAGTTATGGCTATTTTAAGTTTCAGTCATTAAAACCCATCATTTTATCCCTTAGCGCATCGCGAGCAGGCCAATTTCCTATTTGGAAAATTCCAGTGAGGGTCTACAATCCTGGCGCATCGTGCCATAGTCCAAATTGGCATTTGTCATTTTCCAGTGTTAAAGCACGATACCACCGCATCGCGGTGAGATTTTAGGTCATAAACAAGGTGAAAACGTGATTACGCTGTGTCGTGCCACCGTGTGTTTTCCCAATTGTCCAATTCCAGTGACACGGCGGATAGCACCTGTTGCGGTAGCCCACAAAATCAGAATTTTTCAGTAATTCCGAGTTTTAAATTTGAGGGCATTAAAGTCTTTTTCCCCTCACCCCAGTTAGCCTTTACCACAAAATTCACCCTAATTAACCTATTATTTCAATATTTTAATAACTTTTCCTCCAAATTAAATAAAATTGTCTCCCAATCAAGAACCCTAGCTCTCAAATTCAAGGCCAATCCTCAAGAATTCACCTAGAACTTGAAGAAATCTATCAATTAAGGTATGTTAGATGTTCATCCATAGATTTCTTTCATCGATGGAGTCCAAGTAACCTATTTAAATTACAAAGTTGTGATCTTTTCAAATTATTTGATTTTAAATCATGATTTCATCCATGAATCTCCATGTACTATTGATTTTATACCATGTTACCGTAAAATTAGTGTTATTATTCAATCCTCCATGTTTTAATATTATTATTTATTGAATTAAACCATGATTCAATACCATTATGTTGAATTCATGCTATTTCTATAAGTTCCATGACATTCCCATGATTGCTTGAAACATTGAACAACAAGTGTTTGATAAAATGCCTACAAGAGTGATTGATTTAATAAAAGCCTTCATGCTTTGTTCCCCCAAGCTTTAGTTTCATTATACCATTGTTTTTTTAGTCTTGGGGGCACTGAATACTCAAAAACCATAGTTTTTTATTTAGTCTAGTCTCAGTACATTACAGAATAGTCTTCAGAACATACTATGAGCATCATCAGAATAGTCAGATACCAGTTAGTTAAACTCAGAATAGTCTAGTATTTCAGTGTCTTTCAGTTGGGAGTTGGATTTAGCACCGAGCGAGTGTAGGGATGGCGGATTCCCCTTCAGATTGGTAGAGTCATTAGTATTAGTCCCTATACTCCAGAAATACGTAGCCAGCGTAGGATATGAGAAGTCACCCGTCAGATTAGGCTTGACTATCTCGCTGGGGTCACCCATCAGTTCAGGCTTGACACCCTTAGTCCTTTGGACATGATATCAGTTTAGTGGATCCACACAGCCAGCGTTAGCACCTATGGTACGGTATTAACACTCTTTCAACTGGGGTTACAGGTTGGACCTCGATTAACTTAAATTGGGGCATGTCGGTTAGATGATACCTCCCACAGTCTCAGATACCATCTCAGTTACAGTTCTAGTTCAGTTATTTAGTCTTAGTGTTGTTTGACCAAAGCATAGAGATTTTAGTTATTTCAGTATTTCAATTTACAAATTTTACTGAATTCATGTTATATGCTTGGTCATGCATCGCCAGTATCTACGGATTTCATGCCCTCTATTCAGAACTCTATGTTTTATATGTCTATTCAAATAATTATTATTCCTGTTTGTAAAACCATGCATGTCAGAGTACCTTATTTAGCATACCAGTACATTCAAAGTACTGATTGCATACCTCTTCTTTTATGCTATGATGTATTATATCATAGGCTCTGACGCTCAGTTCCCAGCTTGCAATTAGACTTATCAGATCCTCAGCAGTAGCAGTGGTGGGTCCTCATACTTCGAGGACAGTCTTACTTTATTTTATGTCTCAGTTTAGTAGTTAGTTGGAGTCAGTTGGGGCTTATCCCATCAATTCACAGTCATTCAGTTTTAGAGGCTTATCAGACATTAGAGTCAGTTATTCAGTATTCAGACATTACAGTTAGTTATCCAGTTTATCAGTATTTTATCAGATTTAGTCAGTTATTTCTATAGACTCATACTTTAGTTTTGAATTCAGTTATTAAAACCTTATGGCATGTCAGTATTCTTCCGCATTTATGATCAAATTATTCAGTGCTCATAGCAGGTACTAGTTTATGGGTTAGCTTGTGGTCCCTCGGGACTGTAAGGATTGTGTGACGCCTAGGGTGTACTCTCGGGGCGTTACATATTTCAGCATGTGTACCCCAAGTTAACCCTAATGAAAGTAGTTGAACTTGAGATGATAAGGTTGCATTCTTGATTAAGGTTCAAAATGGCCTAGTATATATAAGTGTTGAGTAAGTAGAAAGGATTATGAGTTGGAAAATGAAATAAAATAAGAGAGTTACTAGCTTGACATAAATTAAGCTAGTAGCTGACAAACAGGTGTATTACTTACTTTGGCTTATTGACCAACCTGAGAACTAAGTAGGTGCATCACCTACTAGGTCTCCTTTGACTAGCTTATTAGGCCAAGTACATTTCCACCTACAAGAATTAATTATGGCCTAAACTAAGTGAAATAATTGGAAACCTAGGCCCAACAAGTTTAAGTCCACTAAATCCCAAGTAAATGACCATGTATGTGCATCACCTATTTGACCATTTATGTCCCAAAATAATCCAAGAAATATTTCCAAAAGGACTCCTCTTTAAAGGGTTAGAGACCAACTCATTTGACACATTCCTATTTTGCAAAAAAAAAGTCAAATTCTAGAATTTTTTTCTGTTGTTCTCTATTAGATTTACATAAAAACCAACAAATACCTTTAGTGTTCTTGAATATTATACTTATATTTAAGATAAGTTTAAGTAGGGTTCAAGCTCTTGAAGAAGTAAAAGTTAGGGGAAATAAAGATCTCTACCAAATAAGGTAAAGCTACTACCATGTAAATCCTTTTTTAATATTGAATTAGTAAGAGTATACTGTGTTGGTTTTTAGTAACCTTTTTCTTGTTCTCAAGCTAAGTTATAAAGGACAACCTAAACCTGGAAAATCAAAGTCTTATCAGGTGGTATTTCTATCCAGCAAGGTAAGCTAGTGAAAATTTTATAGGGATAATACCCACGAAAATACCTGAACTTTGACCGGATTACCAGTTGAGCATACTGAACTTTGCGGGGGTCCTATTAACCCCCCAGACTTTTTTTTTGTATTTTAATGGCATATATCTACCACTTGGACAATTGCGTATTAGACACGCGCATTAAGCGCGTGAAGGCGTTAAAAAACGTTATAAACTCCTTTTTTCTGCCAAACAGCTACTAAATTTTCTAATTATTCAAAGTTTTATATTTTTTTCATTCTTTCTCTTCTGTCTTCTCTCTTCTCTCTTCTCTCTTCTCTCTTCTCTCTTCTCTCTTCTTTCTTTCTTCTCTTCAACAATGGAGTCTTCAATAATGGTTGCTCCATTGTTGAATTAAAATTGAACACAATTACATCACACACATACACACCCAAATGAGTCATATTCAACACACTCAAATTCAATTTGATACTTTGAATAATTTAAAATTCAAATTCAAATTCAATTTCATATTGAACTCAAATTTGAATTTCCAGTTTTTTGGAGTTTCATTTTCTGTTTCCAGTATGAACAAATTTGAAGATTGAATTTTCAGTTCCAAGTTTCCTGTTTTTTCATTTTTAGTTTCCATTTTCAGTTTCCAAATTTGAAGATTCCATTACTGAAAGTTTTCAATTTGAATTTGAAATTTGAGTTGGAATGGACTGGAATCATTTGGAATTTGATTTGTAGGAGAAATTTGAGTTGTGAAATCTTTAATATGGTTATAATGGTGAAAAAAAAATTGAAAAGTGATAAAATGGAGAAGAAACAACACGTGTACCACACTTCCCGGCATCAAAATTGGGTATAACTTTGCGGGGGGCAATTAATTCCACTTTAAAAAAGTTCGGAGGGGGGAAATTAATTCCACTTAAAAAAGTATAAGTGTGTAATAGGACCCCCACAAAGTTCAATATGCTCAACTAGAAATTTGGTTAAAGTTCAGGTATTTTCGTGGGTATTATCCCAAATTTTATACCTATCCTATTTCTTGAATTGATTAAGGAATTTGGTGAGTGTTGATAAGTTGGGGAATGTTCCTTTACATGGTGAAATCTTAGATAGGGTGTTTTAAATATAATTGTAATCAAAACTCATGAGATAGTGATAATAAGCCACGAGTTCACATTTTTTACTGCCATATTGTGATGTTTAGAGGCTATTTGGTGTATAATATGTTAAGGTATGTGACTGGATGAGTGGAGAAGTAATGGAGAAATTTAAAGGCACAAACATTATACGGTGTGTTGATACACCACTTAATTAGGGGTTGTGTGAGGTTGATGCCTACAATACTTTTGTATATTGCTTTATATATTTCATACAACCTGTCGGGTTTTAGGGAGGACCTTACAAATGTGATTAAAGGAAAATATGAGGAAATAATAACTTAATTTGATAAATTACGGGCTTACTGCACAATTACTATTTTGGTGCAATCAAATAATATAAATTGGTTGATTATGTATTAATTATAGATTTACCACTTATTGCTTTGTAGATTAGTAATCTTGAGGGGAGAAGGTTAATTCGTTGTAGCACCCGAGTTGGACAGCAAGGTATGTGAGGCTATTTGATTCCATATTTTTTGGCACGAATCACCTACTTGTTTTACTACCAATAAGGTGATCTTCCTAAGTTTTCTTGTCATTAAAGGATACATAGTAATGATGCATGATTTTTAGTATAGCTAATGACAATGTTCCGACTCCTTTAGATCTCGCATATATGTTAAAGTACTTCAATATCTGGTTGTTACTAGATTTGTACATGTACTCTTTCAAGTCAAACCCTTGTTACATGTTTCTCTTTTATGGGTCAATAAGATCCTATATTACACATGGTAAGTGTGTTTACATGTCAAGTACACAACCTGCCCACTTACTACCAACTTGCTTTAATTGGTCTATTTAATCATATACTTTATTTTCTCACATGTTTACATGTCCCCTTTATTATGCATCGCTCCAATTTTCGTAGTCTATAATGTTAGATCATAGAATCCTTACTTGTTCCATTATATAGTAATATTTCCTAACTTGGAACGTGTACTATCACTAAGTTGAATTTGTCCACATGCTTTATTAGTTCCCATGTTTGTGTAACCTTTTCACTGTATAGAATCCATATCTCTTCGCTTAATGAGTTAAATGTATCCACTTGATATGTCTTTTAATTTGAGAAATCAAAATGCTTATTATGTCATATAAGCTCCTAAGTACTATGTTTTTGTTACAATTGCTTCCCATGTTGTTGTCACTACCTTATGTCCATATTCACATGTCTCATACTATGGTTTGTTTTCCCAAAGATGAATAATACTATGACCACCAATATAACAATCTCAAGGATTAGAGAAGTGATGTAAAGAAAATCTATTTATATCTGGGTGGTAGCTCAGAGGCAAAAGCCTAGAATGGGCTTTTCCTAAAATTTATGGACTTATGGGTGGTATCCCAGGGTTGGAAGAAAAGCCTAGCATGGGTGGATCCCAAATTTGTATATTATGAGGACCGTATCTCAGGAGTTAAAATGCCTAGCATGGGTCATCGTCTTCTATCACTGATCAACTATTCTTATGGATCACATGGTTTAAAAGATTATAAAACAAAGAAGAGTAAAGCAAAGAAAAGTATGCAATGTAAAGGATTCCACAAGTGTAAATAAAGGTGGTCATTCATCCTTATCTATACATTTATATATTGATCCCTGATTTCATCGGTATCTTATTTTACTTATGGTTACTTCATGTCTTACATATTTAGTACATTAGTTCGTACTGACATCCCTCACTGGGGACCAATATTCCATGCTACAGGCATAGGTTCTTAGCTAGTACATCTCCCCAATAGAAGCACAGGATACTTAGTGGTTGTTGGTGAGATCCAGGTTGATTCAAGGACTTGCCGAGTCTTTCAAATGTATATTTTAATATTTGTACAGTCATGGATTCCATTATTGTTTTTTTAGACATCGTAAAACTATTATATATATTCATAAGTTCACATGTCATATGTATCAGTTTGTCCAGTTGGTTGATATTGTATATACAACTTCTTATCTGCTTAGTTTTCCGCCTCACCCATGATTGGGGTTGAGAATTACAAGTAACCAAAAGAGTTACCACATCGATAAAATATTGTTGTTGCAAGGACCATTCCACACAAAGAGTCTTTGGTGCCCAAGAGGGCCATCCCACTTTAAAAGAAATTTTCAGTTGCTAGAGTCAATCTTACCCAACAACCAAGAAGGTTGTTGTATATATTATTAAAAGGAATTGTTGACCTAAAAAATAGGTACATAAGAGGGCGACATAACTTTTCAAACAACACCTCATGTGGAGATATGGTAAAAAACTATATACCCCTTCGTGAATTATATTTATCACTAATAATTTTTGTTTGAGATCTTGTCAAGAACATTCAAGAAGATGAAAATATCTAACCAAAACCATAGGTGAGGATGACTCCAGAAAGAATGCAACATAATATGAAACTTTTTCTTACCAGCAAACTGGAACATAGTCCAGAGAAGGACGTCAAATTCTTTCAATGGGAAGTAATGGACTATCGCCACCATCATCAAACAACACCCATATAAAAGGCATGTGAATATTTTAGATTTAATTTTGTGATATTTTTAATTTCATACCAAAGATAACCTTCTCTTTTCTTCAAATCCGAGTGATAGCACACCTAAAGCTTTGGAAACTATGTCCAAGTAAATTCTTACATATGGATGTGAAGAGCTATACATTCATGGTTAAGAGGTTACAAGCCTTTTTTCATAACTCGGTTGACTTATCACTCATTCCAAGTCAAAGATCGTCTAAAATACAGAAACTATCTTTTTTATCGATCGAGTTGAACTACAAACAGACTGATTTCCAAATCTCAGGGATATATAGGCTGGACTCTATGTTGAAAATTCAACTGCATTTCAACCCTACAAGACTCTTATTCCTAGCTTTATGATCTTTTTAAAAATCAAAATCAGGATAGCTTGTTAATTCTTTAAAAATCGTGCTTACAATTGAGCGGTGTGAACTACGAGTAGACTGAATTTTCATCTAACCTGAGATATGTCGAAAACTTGACATTGAGGTCCGACTTATAATTCCTTAAAATTCATGTAAAAACCAACCTCTTTCAAAAAATAAATTTATGGTCAAACTAAATTAGGAATGTCAAACTCTTTTTGCCCAGGATTACTTGTATTCACCCTACCCAAAGAAAGGGGGAAGTTGTTGACACCTAATTTTGCCCTCCACAATTAGAATTAATCTAGAGATGCTTTGATTTTAAATAAAATCTAAATATTTATTTTATCCAGATAAAAACTTTTATCTGGGTTAATTTTATCGTTGTAAGTAGCGATTTTACATTTTCATATTCATATACAAGATCATATAATTTTTTGTTACTTAAATAATTATTTTATTAAAAATTATATTTTAATTAAGAACTATGTTGAAAAATTGATTCAAACGGGTAAATCCCGATTTAAATATAATTAGTTCTTAAAAATAATATATTTGGATAGGGTTTATTTGATTTTGTGAAACCGAGAAGCTTAGGATTGAATCGATTGTTGATTTATTTCAAACTTTGTTTCAGTTTGGCAAATTTATTAAATTTGACCTTATTGAAATCAATTTGGCCACAATTACAGTGCAATTGGCCAATTGATTTTCAATTAGGCTAAAATTTAAGTGCAATTGAGTAGCATCCTAACAATTAAGTTGTTTAACAAATAGCCTAATTTCTAAATTTCATTACCTAAAATCTGCCCTTCTCCTTCAATTTAAATCCACCAACCTAGCCCAACAACATTATAATCTTCCACTAACAATCCACTGACCTGACCCAACCACCCATTAACCATTTCTTCTCGAAACACCAACAACAACGATATCAATCAGTGAACAATGATAATTACTCCAGTTGCAATCCAACACCAACAAGACCCCAAAGCCTTTTTTTCTTCTACCCACTCAAATAGTCTCTCCCTTCGATTTATACCAATCATTTGACTTACATGTTGTTTTGTACAATTGAAGAACCCCGAGTATTCTAGAATGAGGCAAGGTGTCTCCTCCAACGTTCAAAATCTATGAAACTCAGATAGAATAGAACAAATTCATACATAATTGTGCGAATCCCATTGATTCTTGAGGGGGATTTCTTTTTTCCGCAATTTCTGTTGGTTGACTCAATTTTGAATTTCTTCAAAATCTAAAAATCAGTACAAGGATAAGGTGTAAAACCCTATTCTTATCCCGAATTTGAAATCTCTCAAGAAAAAGTATTAAAATTACCCCTGAATTTTCCATATCCCATATTGGCAAAGCTCTCAAAACCAACTCTCATCGTCTTCTATAAATAGCTCAGTGTAGAGCTGAAATTTTCAAATCTTAAAGGTTGAAATTTTTTTTGAGCACTAAGTGTTAAATACAAATTTTTTAGCGCAAAGAAGTTTCGAGCATGGCTATTTCCTTAGTTGAAGTTTTGATTGGACTTCTTATAAGACTCCTTCGAGAGTAGAATTCCAATCATTAGTGGTATTTTGGTTGTGGCAAAAGGATTTCGACCATAGTTTGAGTCTCTATTTGCTTCTTCAGAAGAGGAGGCCCATTTCTATTGAGTCGGCCTCAAATTCAAGTCCAAATAGACTACCCAGCATTAACACATAACGTACAGGTGCATGAAGAAATAGAGGAGGAGAAAATGGTCCAAAGCCCATGGTTGGAAGTTGTTAATATCCTTTAAGACTTCAAGGAAGTTTTAAATTTTTATGTTTTACGGGCCAGAATCCCAATTTGTAATTTAAGATGGATGGAGTAAATTTCGGGCCTTAAAGGTCTAAAAATAGACTTAGGATAGTTACAACTATTTATGCGCCATAAATCCCAATTCTTAGATTTAGGACACGTGCATGTGGGCCAAAAACCCAATTAGAATTAGGATAGTGGTTTGAAATTTAGGCCTCCCAAAGGCCTAAAATTCCTCTATTTTACTTCATGTATGTGTTACTAACTATTAACTTAGTTAAGCTCCCTATATAGTTGCCTAAATCTTGTTTTGCGTAGTTGTTTTAAATTTGTTTTTCAATGATTTATTTTTTCTTAATCACTTCCTTTCCTAAAAAAATATTTTTTTCCAGAGTTTTGGATGCCTTAAACTCTGCACAAAGTATTAATAGGAGCCTCTTATTAAGAATTTCTTTTAAATTTTAAGTCTTTTTATGTTTTAGGACTTAGAATTTTCTTTAAGTTTTTCTTAATTTCCTTTTCAAATAAATTAAGTGGCAGCTCTGTTTCAAAATTGAGTCTGAAACTTTTCCTAATATTTCGAATTTAAAGAAGTCGTAGTTATTTCTCTGCAAAACAATTATTATAAGCAAACTCTACTAAGGAAAATATTGCTCCCTCTGAAATCCATAACACAAGCGAGAAGCATTTACTCTAAAACCTGAATGGTTTGCTCGTACTAGCCGTCGGTCTGGGGCTGGAAAGTTGTGCTAAGGTCAACTGAGTACCAAACTCCCCCTAAAAAGTCCGTCAGAAGCTAGAGGTGAACACTGAACCTTTATATGGAATCAACGACATGGGTACCCCATGAACATGAACTGTCTATCGAACATAGATACGAGCTAACCTCTCAGGACTGAAGGAAATCTAGATAGGTACAAAATAGGCTGATTTGGTCAATTGATCCATGGTGACCCAAATACTGTCAGAACCACTAGATGTAAGGGGAAACCCACTCACAAATTCCATAGTGATTCACTCATTTTCACTCAGGAATGGGTAATCTCTGAATCAAATCACCCGATCTCTGATGATCAACCTTCACTTGCTGATAACATAAGCAACGGGCTACAGAGTCTGCCATATCTTTCTTCAAACCACCCTACTAGTAATTCCACTTCAAGTCATGATACATCTTAATCACCCCTAACTGGATAGAATATCTGTAACAATATGCCTCCTCCAAAATCATTCTCGCCTATCCACCAACTCTCGATACACAAAATCAGCCTCTCATTCTCAAAACACTATCAAAATTAAGAGATATTGCCTTAGACTTGCCACTTAACACGTTACATCAAATCAACCTCAAACATTATTATCAAATCGGTGAGCTCGAATTTGTTCCATCAAAGAAAATCTAGCATTAACAAAGGCCAAAACATACCCCAAAGTCGAAATATCAAACCTAACCATCTGGTTAGATAAGAACTGAACCTCCTAGGCTAAAGGCCACTCCTGGGTCAAGAGATATGCTAAAATCCCCACACTAGTTAGCTTTCATATCAAGGCATCCACAACTACATTAGCCTTCCCAAGATGATACAGAATAGTGAGATCATAATCCTTAAGCAGTACAAGTCAATGTCGCCACCTCATATTAAGATCCTGCTAATTGAAGAGGTAGTGAAGGCTATGATGATCCGAGAAAATCTCACAAGGAACTCCATACAAGCAATATTTCTACAACTTCAACACAAACACCACGACTGCACCCAAACTAACACCAGAAGCAACATCATAAAACATGATAAACCCACATTCTCCTTGGGCAAGGTCAAAATAGGAACCAAAGTTAATAACTCTTAGAGCTTTTGAAAGCTCTTCTCACACGCATCCGACCACTAAAATACCATATTTTTTAGAGTTAACCCTATTAAAGGAGTAGCAATAGATGAGAATCCCTCTATAAAATGCCAATAGCAACCCACCAAACTAATAAAGCTTTTGATTTTGGTAGGAGAAATAGGTTTAGCCTAATCGTGAATCAACTCTATCTTGTCTGGATCAACCATAATACCATCCTTGATCATCACATGACCCAAGAAATTGATAGAATCTGACCAAATCTCACACTTGGAAAAGTTGGCATACAACTTCTCATTATGCAACCTCTGATGTACAATCCTCAAATGCTTCACCCGGTTGGCCTCAGTCTTGGAATAAACCAATACGTTATCTATAAATAAAATTATAAAGAAGTCGAGATAAGATTGAAACACCCAATTTATCAACTACATGAACATGGCAGGGGCATTGGTCAACCTAAAAGACATGACCAAGAAATCATAATGAGCGTATTGATTCATAAAAGTCATCTTCAAAATATTCAATTCTATAATCTTGAATTGGTAATACCCGAATCTCAAATCAATCTTGGAAAACATTGAATCACCTTGAAGATAATAAAAAATATCATCAATGTAAGAAAGGGGATACTTGTTCTTAACCATCACTTTGTTTAATTGCCTATAAGCAACACACAGACGTATAGAATAATCCATTTTCTTCATAAACAACATTAGAGCACCTCAAGGATATACACTAGGTCTAATAAACCCCTTATATAATAAATTTTATAATTGTTCTATCAACGCCTTTAACTCAGTCGGAGCCATCCTATATGGAGGGATAAAGATGGGCTTGGTGTCTGGCTCCACATAAATTGCAAAATCAATATCATAATCTAGAGGTATACCAAAAAAATTCATAGAATACACATTCATGAACTCATGAACAACCCGAATAGAATCCTTAAAAGGAGGTAAAGCAGTACTAGTATTACAAATATAAGCTAAATAAGACAAGCATTCTCTTTCTATCAAGGGACGAGCATATAGAAAGGTTATAACACCCTTTATACCCAAATTAAGTGTACCCTTCCAAGATAACCTTGGTATGCCCAACATAGCGAAGGTCGCGGTCTTAGTATATTAGTCAAAAATAGAAAGATAAGGAGCTAACCAATCCATACATAAAATAACATAAAAATTAATTATATCTAGGATAATAAAGTCTACACAAGTCTCATATCCCACAAAGGTAACCACACAAGATTGGTACACCCCATCCACTACTAGAATATCCTACAGGGGAAGAAATATAAAGAGGCACAATAAGAGGCTCACGTGCAACATCAAAACCAGGAGAAAAATATGTAGGCATATAGTAGAATGTAGACCTAAGGTCCTATAAAATGGAATAAAATCAGTAGCAAAGTGAGATGATACCTGTAGTGATTATATCAAAAGACTCAACCTCGGGTCTCCCAGGTATAGCATAACATTGACCACAACTTCTCTTTAAATAATATTCCTTATGATCACCTCCAAGAGCTCGCCTACCTCTACCTCTATCACCTCTATCACCACTAACACCACCATATGTAACACCCCATATTTTTCAAGCTAGAATTCAAATCGTCGCTCCTATGTGTATAGACCCGAACCCAATGTTTCCTTGTTAATATATGTGTGATGATCAATTATATAGTCTAGGAATACCTTTGGATATGAATTGAGGCTACAAATATCTCCTAACTCAAAGATGAGTTGAGAACATTTCTATCGATTAAGTTTTAGTGAATGTTTCAACTTGGGTCAACTTTTATCGACCATAACTTCTTGTATATATCTAGTTAGAGGTCCTACCTTATATAAAATGAAATATATTTGAATCTTCTTTCCAGTGCATTTTGTTTCACCTTAATCCAATATCGAAGAAAAAAGTTATACTCATTTTACTTCAGCATGTCCGTCGCCAACTAAGTGACGACCTGAGTTGATAAGTCGTCAACTATGTGATGACTTAATAGCCACGTCATTAGTAAAAACCAAAAACCCATCAAATTAATCTCCTGAGTGACGACCTAAGATGATAAGTCGTCAACTATGTGACAACTTATCAACCAAGTCATCACTCATGACCAGAAAGGGCCCAAAAACTGATCAAAAGTGATGACTTGTGGTGATAAGCCATCACCTAAGTGATGACTTATCAACCCAAGTCATCAACTAAAAAATCTTAGCAACTGCTATTATTTTCGTAAGGATATTTTGGTCTTTTCCTTCACCTCCCATAACTTAAATCATCAAAAACACGTACATGGCCATCATAAATTAGTTTTAAAAACTCTTAATCCTCTTTATCCTCAAGAACAAGATTAGGGTTTCCTCTTAAGATCATCTCTCAAGAACTTCAAAACTCCATTAAACCTTCTTCAAGATAAGCAAAAATCTACGCTTTCTAAACCAAGAACTTCAAGAAAAGCATCCAAGAACATAAAATTCAATTCATCCTCTTCAAGAAAGAAACCAAGAATTAAGTTTTCTAATCCAAGAATCTCAAGAAAGCTTTCAAGATCATCTCCTAGGGTTTCAAAGTCAAGTTCTCTACATCAAATCAAGTCTATTAAGGTAAGTGGGATTTTTTAACAAGGATAATTCTTTTATTCTTGTGTCCAAAATTAGTTTTTGAAGTTAATTTCATATGAATTTACATGAGTTTGAAATTTGAGTTCATACCCAAATATTGCTATATGAAGATTATGAGATTTCAAGTGATTTAGATGTTGAATTGCAAGTCTACTCCCGTATTTTTATACGCATGATATTAATTTCCAGATTTAGAATTGAATTATCAATACTTTCATCATCAAGCATAAATCTTATAATGATTTGACATGAAATTGATGCATGGGTTATTAAGCCCTAGTTGAATATTGATATTTCAAGAATGACAAGGCCTTGAGCACCCTGTGACTAGTTATTTTCAGCTTTTTGATCAAGATTTGATCTTTCGATCTCAACTTAGATATGGAATCTACTTTAGAGTTTTAATTACAGTTACAGTAAATAGATTCACAAGAGGTTTTCACTATAAACCCTTATAATAGTTTTAAAAGTGGATTTCCTATAGAATGAGCATACAGATTAAAGGGAGTAGTATTTAGAACCAAGCGAAAAGTGTGAGTTTAGCGCATCCTACTTTTCTAGAACTATGAGCCAACATATGTACAGTTTTAGATTAATTCCATTTCTATATGGATGATAGTTACAGATGTGATCACTTAGCTTAGGTTATACTCCTTAGCAAAAGTATGACACCTCTCCCCAACGTGAGGTTTCCCCTTAGGGGAACAAGACATTGGACTCCATGATAGATCACATGGTTTATATCAGTTAGAAGAACCTCTCTAACAAAAAATAATAACAAAAAAGCTTTAAGAAACTAAGTGTAAAGGCTCACGATTTTATTCAGATATTGTTTTACATAAGACAGCAGCTATGAGATTTTCATCTTTTAGTTTATAGATGAAAAAGGTGAGTCCTTTTACACTTAGCCTGCATGATTTAAAAATAGAACTAACTTCAGTTCTACTTTTTCCACTAGTAGAAAGAGTAAAAGTACAGCTTCTAGAACTAAGTGTTATGACTCGCAAGATTTATGCAGTATGCTTTATCATTCATGATCTGTGATTTTCAGCTTTCAGTTATTCAAGCCAATGTGAATCATTTACACCTAGCATGCTTCTTTTTACAAGTTTATATTAATATTGAGATAGTGTTTTTCTTATGTATTCACCCCCACATGCTCAGTACATTCCAAAAGAACTGAACCACATATACGTCTATGTGCTATATTGTTTAATAATATAGGTACGAGTTATAGTGTGCATATCAGAACCAGACAGTTATAGCTTCCAGTCAGTAGGTGATGAGTCCTTTCAATTCAAGGGCTTGAGTCAGTCAAAGTTTGTGTAGTATTTTTTTTCTTCATTTAGTCATATTGGTTTGAGATAGCGGGGGCCATGTCCCGGCTACCTTTAGTCAATACTAGTAGAGGCTTCATAGACAGTCAGTAGAAGTTGATGTATTTGATTCCAGTTTGTTTTGTATAATGAGGGTTTTATTATTTTAATATAGTTTGTATTGATCATACTCAGAAAAGATTCATATTTCACATTATTCTTTCAGACTTATGTATTTATTTTAGTTACTCATGAGTTATGCCAGTACAAAGGTTAGCTTGGGATCACTTGTGGTCCTAAGCACCATGTGACAACTAAGGGGTAGTCTCGGGTCGTTCAAACTTGGTATCAGAGGACAGAGTTCAAGTGTCCTAGGGTGTCTATGAAGTTGTATCTAGTAGAGTCTTGCGGAACGGTGTGGAGACATCAGTACTTTTCTTCGAGAGGCTACAGGGCATTTAAGAAAAGTTTCTTTTCTTTCATACTCTAGATTGTGCTATAAAGTTGTCCTTTCAGAAACTTCTGTTGATTCGTGTGTTAATCCATACTTCTTTATCCATGTATTATTCTTGAGATAACATGATTAGTAAGTTCCAATTCATCCCATGATAATGCTCTCAGATTTACTATCAGTAACTTTAGAAGTCATAAAAGAGGCTCGAGAGGAGCTCTCTAATGTGTTACAAGTTTCTCAAGTTAAAAGTTATGTTTTCATCCTCATGAGTCGTTCAGTTAAGACATAGTGAGATATATATTCAGATTCCTCATTATTTCTTTAATACACATAGTGCTCATAAGAGGAGATAGTATGAACCTAGATTGTTAAATAAAGTTTGCAATCAAGGTATAATGAAAACCTAGAGTGTTATGATTCATAAGTAGTAGAACCTTCTTATAGTTGGAAGTATGGGTATAGAAGAGCAGTGACAAGAAAGGTAGGAATGGAGATTGATTGGAAGTATATAGATAAACTTATGCATGTTATCGAGTTATTAGTTAAGGTAAACTGTTGTTTGTTTGAATTAAAAAGAGAGTATTGATGGTATTTATGGTGTTGAAAAAGTATAGGTTATTAATGAAAGTATTTAGTGGTTGAATATTGTTAATTTAGGCTTCTTTTGAGGTTGTAAAAATGAGTTTAGTTGAAACATATATAGTTATGAAAGTAATTTAGGTGTATAGATGGGTAAATAGTCATAATGTGTAGAAGAAGGATATGCTAATGGACTTTAATAGGGTATACCATATGATTATGATCGATTATTATTATTATGAGGCTTTAGTTGACTAGTGTTTCTTGGTGTCTTATTTTATAGCTTCCAAGTGAGATAGTATGTGAGGTTGGGTTATTAATCATGTTTAGCACTAGACATTAAGTTTGAATAGTAGAGAATCATAAAGGTGAAAATAATGATTGCTTGGTTGGTGATGCTAGTTCTATGAAGGTGACCTAGTAGGCTTAAATAGTGAATGCAAGAATTTAAGTTTATTGATTTGAGATTAAGTATAATATTGTAAGTATGATGTAGAAGGTGTGCCCAAGGTGATATGAGGTTGCATTATTTTCTAAGGTTATTAAGAGTTGTGTGTGGTTAGTAATACCCTTGAGTTGGTAAGTGGAAGAAGGCTCATTATTTAGTACATGGTGTTCTTAATAGCTAAGTTGAGGAGTTTTGGAAAGATGGTGCTGGGTCTTTTAAGTATGATTTTGATTCTTACGATTTGGGAAAAATATAAGTATAGAAATGTGATCTTGGTAGGATATTATTATGTGTTTAGTGAGGTAGACATGTTTGCAAATGAGAGTGTAAGTCTTTCATAATGATTACTGAAGCTAGAAAGTTAAGGATGGTATATGAAAGGGCTGTTTAAGAATGAAGTCAGTAAGTTCAAAATATAGTTTATTCTTGTGAGTTTAGCATTTATGTATAAACCCATAAGCTTAGAATGTCAGCTTTGATCTAAGGGGGAGATGGTGAAGTGAAGAACTAAATCAAGTTTTGAGAATTAGATTGTGATGAATGTCAATAAGAGTTGTAATGAGATAGTGATCCCTTCTTACTCTAGAGTATTCCTTTGATTTTAGTCATTATCATGTCAAATCTATGTCCTACATGATAGATCCATGCCAAAGGACAATGATTATACACTTCATGCGTACTCAAGTCCATTCTCAACTTCTAGAAAGCAAGTAACAGCTTCATTCCATGATTCAAGTTATCCCTCATGAATCTGTGAACTCCAGTCTTATGTTGAATAGCTTATGATAAGTATTAACTCATAATCCTAGTGAAATCCAGTTTATGTCATGTATGTCCTCAGTTTAGATATCTTTAATGAATCCATGCCTTTAACATTCTATTCTTCAGGCCTTAGTTAGTGTCAGAGTTATGTATAGTATTCTTTTGTGCTTCAGGTCCTTATGTGTTAGCCCTTCAGTGAACTTTTCCTATGTTAAGATAGTGGTAATGATAATGAATAAGCAATGGTTTAGATGAGAGGGAGTTGATGACCCTCATTAAGAAAGGTTACTTATGTTTTTCTAGCTAAGGCTAAAATGTGGCCATGTCTTTGATACATGTCATGGTTAGTTAAAAATTCGTGTGTGTGTTCTTAAGAATAGCACAAGAAAGTTTTTATTGATAGAGGTTTAGAGAATATGTAAAGTATGCCTTTATAGGTGTTTGCCTTAAAGTTCATATGTGGTTATAAAGATAGGCTTGAATATCATGTTAGGATGTAAGTGGAGGAATACAATATGTGCTAGTGAATCCATAGAAAGAGTTCTGAGTTAGTAATTAAAGTGGTAAGGCATGTTATGATTAGGGTATGAGCTTTGGAAGAGACCTATAAGATTGAATCATGTGGTTTAGACTAGTATTATGGTGTAGCGTGTTGTATCTTTTGATTTTGAGTTAGGCTTGATCACAGTGAGAGGATTTAGTTTAGTTTAGACATTAGTAGATAGATTTATCAATGCCCATGTGAAAATTATAAGTTGAATCAAATGAGTATGGTATTTAAGGGGAATAGTATAGTTGAGGAAGTATTCGAGAAGTGTTGCTAATCTTCAAAGTAAGAAGTTGCATTGCCTAAGGCCTAGTAATTCTATCCTAGCCTATAATCTATATGTCTATATTCCATGCTATAGAGTAGTGTCAATGTTGTGATTCCTTAGTCAGATGTCTTATTCAGATCATGCCCAAGATTTTTTGCTACCTAATGTTACTAGAACTTCTTTAGAAAGAGTGTTGAAGAGATACTCCAGTTAAGTATAAGCTTCCAATATAATTTAGTTTGTATAGCCAACAATTCAATTTAGCAGTCAAGCAGACAAGTTCCTGTGGTTTTCCACCTTTCCACCCAGTCTTACTATCCGAAGTCTCATGCGTATGACCATTTCAAGAGATAATATGTTCACATCTATGTAAATTGTGAATTCAGTCCAGTCCAAGCATTATGTTTCAGATTCAGTTATTTAGTCATGACTCAGTTCATAAATGTTCAGTGCATAATCTTAGTTTTTCAAGTATTTCAGCTCAGACAATGTAATACCCCTTGTACAATCTAAGTCTCGTTGTCTCATGATTTATGATTGCATTAGTTATCACTTCCTATTTCCATATGTATGATTGTATCATGAACACTTCAAGCAAATTCTAAACTATCAGCATGAATCAACTCCATAAAGTAAGTAAAGGCAAGTCAGCTCAGAAATCAGTTTTATGATAGAAGTTTTAATGTTTCATCTCATTTATATCCTTTCTTAGAGGACATATCATGTCCACGTTATTCCATAACTCTAAGTCTTCAACAATTTCCTACCCATTAGTCAAGGATGAATGATTCCAATGGGGAGATAATGTAACACCCTGCATTTTTTAGGCTAGAATTCAAACTGTTGCTCCTATATGTATAGACCCGAACCCAATGTTTCCTTGTTAATATATGCGTAATGATAAATTATATAGTGTGGGAATACCTTTGGATATGAATTGAGGTCACAAATTTCTCCTAAATCAAAGACGAGTTGAGAATGTTTCTATCGATTAAGTTTTAGTGAATGTCTCAACTTGGGTCAACTTCCATCAACCATAACTTCTTTTATATGTATAGTTAGAGGTCCTACCTTATATCAAATGAAATATCTTTTAATATTATTTCCAACACATTTGGTTTCACCTTAATCCTATATCGGAGCAAAAATTTATACTCATTTTACTTCAGCATGTCTGTTAGTCAACTAAGTGACGACCTGAGCTGATAAGCCATCAACTATGTGATGACTTATCAGCCAAGTCATCAGCCCAAACCAAAAACCCATCAAATTAAGCTCTTAAGTGATGACCTGAGTTGATAAGCCATCACTATGTGACAGCTTATCAGCCAAGTCGTCACCCATGACCAGAAAGGGCCTAAAAACTGATCAAAAGTGACGACTTGAGGTGATAAGCCATCACCTAAGTGAAGAATTATCAACCCAAGTCGTTAACTGAAAAATCTTAGCAATTTTGATTATTTTCGTAAGGGTATTTTGGTCTTTTCCTTCACCTCCCATGACTTAAATCATCAAAAACACATGCATGGCCATCATAAATCCGTTTTAAAAATTCTTAATCCTTTTTATACTCAAGAACAATATTAGGGTTTCCTCTTAAGATCGTCTCCCAAGAACTTCAAAACTCCATCAAACCTTCTTCAAGATAAGCAAAAATCTACGCCTTCTAAACCAAGAACTTCAAGAAAAGCATCCAAGAACATAAAATTCAATTCATCCTCTTCAAGAAAGAAACCAAGAATTAAGTTCCCTAGGGTTTCAAGAAAGCTTTCAAGATCATCTCCTAGGATTTCAAATTCAAGTTTTCTACATCAAATCAAGTCTATTAAGGTATGTGGGGATTTTCAACAAGGATAATTCTTTCATCCTTGTGTTCAAAATTAGTTTTTGAAGTTAATTTCATATGAATTTGAAATTAGGGTTCATACCCAAATATTGCTATTTGAAGATTATGATATTTCAAGTGATTTAGATGTTGAATTGCATGTCTACTCCTGTATTTTTATGCGCATGACATTAATCTCCAAATTTAGAATTGAATTATCAAACTTTCATTATTAAGCATGGACTTTATGATGATTTGACATAAAATTAATGCATGGGTTATTAAGCCCTAGTTGAATATTGATATTTCAAGAATGACAATGCTTTGAGCACCCTGTGATTAGTTATTTTCAGCATTTGATCAAGATTTGATCTTTCGATCTCAGCTTAGATATGGAATCCACTTTATAATTTTAACTACAGTTACAGTAAACAAATTCACAAGAGGTTTTCACTATAAACCCTTTTAATAGTTTTAAAAGTGGATTTCTTACAGAATGAGCATACAAATTAAAGGGAGTAATATCTAGCACCAAGCGGGAAGTGTGGGTTTATAGCATCCTACTTTCCTAGAACTACGAGCCAACGTAGGTACAGCTTCAGATTAATTCCATTTCTATATGGATGATAGTTACAGATGTGATCACTTAGCTTAGGTTATACTCCTTGGAAAGAGTATGACACCTTTTCCCAACGTGAGGTTTTCCCCTTAGGGGAACCATATATTGGACTCCATGATAGCCACATGGTTTATGTCGGTTAGAAGAACCTCCCTAACAGAAAATAATAACAAAAAAGCTTTTAGAAACTGTGTAAAGGCTCATGATTTTATTCAGATATTGTTTTACATAAGTCATTAGCTATTAGATTTTCAGCTTTTAGTTTACATATGATAAATGTGAGTCTTTTTACACTTAGCCTGTATGATTTAAAAATAGAACTAACTTCAGTTCTACTTATTCCACTAGTAGAAAGAGTAAAAGTACAGTTTCTAGAACTAAGTGTTATGACTCACAAAATTTATGCAGTATGCTTTATCATTCATAGTATCCATATCAGAATTAGCCTGTTGCAGCTTCCAATCAGCAGGTGATGAGTCCTTTCAATTCAAGGGGTTGAGTTGGTCAGAGTATGAGTAGTATTTTATTTTCTTCATTCAGTCGTATTGATTCGAGATAGCAGGGGTCATGTCCCGACTACCTGCAGTCAAAACTAGTAGAGGTTTCATAGACAGTCAGTAGAAGTTGATGTATTTAATTCTAGTTTTTTTTGTATAATCAGAGTTGTATCATTTTAATATAGTTTGTATTGATCATACTCAGAAAAGATTCATCTTCCGTGTTATTCTTTCAGACTTATGTATTTATTTTAGTTGCTTATGAGTTATGCCAGTACAAGGGTTAGCTTGGGATCACTTGTGGTCCTAAGCATTACGTGACGACTAGGGGGTAGTCTCGGGTCGTTACACCCTACCACTCAATAAACTGCCTCGCACCGCTGATATTAAAGTAGCGCAAAGTTGAAGATATGAATCCTGCTGCATGGGTCCATACACACATCGAGGGAAATCTTTAGCCATATGGCCAAACTCATCATATACAAAACATCCCTAATGACATGACTCAATATGAGATGGTGTGGATAAACTAGAATGACCGTGTTGGCCTAAAGAATCAATCTTGGAGCCTTCACCCGTATGACCTGATACCTGGCAAACAAAGGTTGCATAACCTAAAGGTCTACCACCTTATCCCTGCAACGCGGCCTGAACCAACCTACCATGATAACTATGGGAACCTTTACTATATAAGTCTCTACCTCGAGAGACATGTTCATTAAACTCGCCCTAACAATGAGCCTTCTTAGTGCCTTCCTGAGTAGCCTAAATAATAGATTCAGTTATCTTGAAATGCTCAATAATACTCTGGAAATAAGCCCCTGAAACTACTATCTAAGTTGTAGCAAACTTATATGTACCATCTAACCCCTTAAAAAATTCTTAATCCTCTTAAAATCGATGGAGATTCAAGCGGATAAATATCTGTATAAGGTGTAAAAATATGGCAATACTCGGTAATAGATATGGAGCCCTGCTCCAAGTGATCAAATGCATCCTTTGTCTAGTCTCTCAAGTTATACAGTAGAAAACTCACCAAGAAGGCCTAAAAAATTGAGTAGAAGTAATAGTAGTCGAACCCAAATGCCTACAACTGAAAAGTGACCACCACCAATTTCTGGCCATATCCGTTAACTGATAGGTAGTATAAGGAACACCATGAGACTCAAGGGATCCAAGATTAAGTAAATTCTACTTGAAATCAATCAAAATATCATAGGCATGCTCACCACTAGCTCCACTAAACTTTGTGGACCCATGCAAATAAACCTCTCAAATTTCTTCTGATCATTAGAAGATATAGTTGTACCTAAATCAATTAGAGGTAAAGTATGTCTGGTAGGAAAAGAGTACACACATGGGGGTACCACAGATGATGGTGTAATACCCCGTACCTTTTCCTAGCTTGAAATCATCTAAAAAATATTAGGATCTTTCTTTGAAAGGTGAATCCACTTTTGTACATGTGGTATTTTTAAGATTTTTACTTTTGGTCATGTGAGAAATTCAATAAGCTTTCCATCGATATAAAATTTACCTAAATTCGATAACCGGGTAAGAAGTTATGACTTTCAAATTCCCGTCGTAAAACAGCGCCATATTGGTCAGTGGCGCGCCGCGCCACAAGCTAAAATGGAAATTTTCCTTTTCTAGTGTCTCAGTGCGATTTCCTCCGCATCGCGCCAAAGTTCCAGGTCGCAAAAGAAGGGGAAACGTGATAGCTCCACATCGCGCCATCCCTCAGTTTCCCAATAGTCAAATTCCAGTGACACAGCGCGATAGCGCCGCATCGCGCCAGGGGTCCAATTCGAGAAATTTTTTACTAAAATTACAAGATGTGTCCAGGGTTAAAAGGGTCAATTTCCCACCCCTATTTAAGCCCTTTAACATGTTATTCAGACACTTTCACCCAAAATACACTCTCTTGTCTCAAAAACCTCACAAGAACAACCTAGGGCTTTTCACAGAAGATTCAGAATCAAGAATTTCCTCCGTCAATCTTCGTGTATTTACGAACCAAGGTATGCATAGTGTTCATTCATGGACTCCTTTCGTCCATGAAGCCCAAGAATCCCTTTTCTAAATTCAAGTTTATGGATTTTCTTATGAATTTCATGATTGGGCTGCTCTTGTTCATGTGGATAATGAGAAATTGAATTCTACTCCATGTTGGGTGATAAATTCTATGTGGGTTAAATTATTATAGATATAGATTCATGCAAACCTTTGACTAAACCCTTGAATGATGAAATTAGAATTGAACCATGATATTTAATTATTGTACAATGATGTTTACATGTACCTTGCCTACAATATGTTTGATTAAATGCCTAGATGAAGGAAAAGTGCCTAACTAGCATGATACCATGAAATCCCCATGTATGTACAAGTTATGCCTATCACATGTTTTGATGAAATGCTTCTATAAATGTATTATGGATTATGATGTTAGTTATATGTTCAAGTAAGTTATACTTGGTCAGTTTCCATCCATCGAGTCCTGGTGGTACTCGTACTCGAAACATTAGTTGTGTGCCTAGAGCCATGTTATGTTTCCACGATACTCTCAGTCAAGCTATGAATCCTTAGACTTCAGATAGTCTTATGACTTAGGAAATCTCCATGATCTCATGAACTCAGTCAGTTGTCAGATATCAGTAGTATTTCATCAGTCAACGGAATTCAGTAACTCAGACCATGTTCAGTTCAGTAAATCATGTTCAAAGTCTATTCTGATTGGAGTAGGAATTAGAACCGAGTGAACCCAAGAATGGGAACACACACTATCAGATGAGGGTGTGATTCTTAGAAGTCATCCTTACATTCCAGAACTATGTAGCCTACATAGGTTAAAACATCAACACTGTCCGGTGAGGGTTGATGAGGTGGATAAGCACTATCAGATAAGGGTCCCACCATTTTCTTTTGGGGATACTATCAGATGAGGGTCACCCACAGCTTGTCCTTATCAGTGGCGCGGTATTGACACCCTTTCCAATAGGGGTTACAGATTGGACCCTAACTCAGCCATAATGGCATATTAGGGGCATGTCGGTTAGATAACTACTACCCAAAGTTTCATGTTACAGAATCAGGACTGTCGGACATAGTCAATCAGTCTCAGTAATAGAACTCAGATAGTTCTTTAGATTTTAGGACTGTCAGATACAGTCAACTCAAATACAGTACGGGACTCAGCTAGTTCCATTAGATTTAGGACTGTCAGATACGGTCACTCATGTTATCATTTATATCAGTTATCAGTATGTCATGTTATCAGTATTCAGATTCAGTAATCACGTTATCATGGTATTAGTGTCAGTTATTATGTCTCATGCATGTATTCTCACACTCATGACAGTCAATCTGCTATTGTTATTGTTCATGCATATGAACCCTATGCATTCAGCCTACCTCACATGCATACCAGTACATTTAAAGTACTAACGTATTTATGCTATGGTGTCTTATACCATAGGTTCAGAGACACGAGCTCCAGAGCATCAGTAGATCCCAGTTTCAGCAATCAGAGTTAGCAGTGAGTCCTCATCTTTCGAGTACATGATTATCATTTTATTATCTCAGTAATTATTTTATTAGTTGGAGTTAGTTGGGGATATGTCCCATCAACTCTTTATTTAGATAGTCACGTTTTAGAGGCTTTCCAGACTACAGTATGTTCAGATAGCTTATTTCAGTTGTTTTGGGTATTTCATACCCTCTCAGATATTACATTTTTATCAGATACTATGTCTCAGTTTTAAACATTATGGACTTTCAGTTCATGTTTCTGCATTATAAAGTATTTTATGCAGTATACAAGTACAGATATTAGTCATGGGTTATCTTGTGGTCCTTCGGGGTTATGAGCACCGTGTAGCGTTCTGAGTATCAGATTTGGGGTGTTACAAACTTGGTATAAAAGCCAGGTTCAATAGAGTCCTAGGAAGTCTGAAAACCGCATCTTGTAGAGTTTTGTACATGAGTGTGTTGCGCCCCACATTTATGTATAGGAGGTTATAAGATGTTTTAGGAACAGTTTCCCCTCTTTTAGTATTCATGTCGTGCCAGTGAGCATAATCTCAAGTCAATTTCTTAGTCTAATTCATTTCTCCCTTTTTTCTATAGAACATGCCTTCTAAAATAAGAAATGGGAATCAGCCAGCCCCTCAGCCCTAAGAACCTTTGGGCGAACATATTTCTCATGCAGAGTTTCAAGCTGCATTCACTACTCTTGCTAACTCAGTTGTTGCTCAGAATGAACGACCAACTATCGTTCCGACCAATCCACTGGCTAATTCAGCTGCATCTAGAATTTGGGACTTTACCCGAATGAATCCTACATCCTTTCTCTGGTCTAAGTTAGATGAGGACCCTTAGGAATTCCTAGATCAGGTGAAAAAGGTTACAGACATAATGGGGGTTACTTCTAGTGAGAGTGCTAAGCAAGCTGCATATCAGTTGCAGGATGTTTCTCACACTTGGTTTAAATAATAGAAGTCAAAAAGGCCAGATGATGCAGGGCCTGTTGAGTGGGAGGAGTTTGCTTCTGCTTTCCTTGATAGATTCTTTCCCCTGGAGCTTAGAGAAGTTAAGGTGTTAGAATTCATCAACCTCAGGCAGGGAAATATGATGGTGAAATAGTATTCTTTTAAGTTTACTCAATTAGCCAGATATGCCCTCATATGGTTGCAGATAGCAGGGCCAAGATGAGTAAGTTCGTTTCAGGGGTGAATGATAGCGTGGTTAATAAGTGCAGATCCACCATGTTGAATTAACTTTAGCCAGGATCATGACTCATGCTTAGCAGATAGAGGAGTAGAAGATTAAGTAGAGGGAGAAGCAGAATAAGAGAGCTAGTACAGGTAGCTATAATTTTAGTCAACCTAAGTCAGAGGGAGGCAATCGCTCTCAGGTTTATCCTAAGTCATCATTTCTAGCTCCTTCATCATCCAGTGCTCCAGTTCCTAAGTTCAAAAGGGGTAACAAAGATAGAGCACCGGGCTCTAACTCTCAGGGCAGTGTTAGTAGTGCCCGAACTAATCCCTTTTGTCAGACTTGTGGTAAGAACCACAAGGGTGTGTGCAGATCTGGCAGCGATGTCTGTTTCGATTATGGCAAGACAGGACACAGAGTTAGAGACTGCCCTCAGTTGGGTTATCAGAGTCATCTCCGCTCCTCAGCTCAGTCCGGTCGCCCAAATCAGCAGGGTGCCACCTCTAGTGCTACTAGTGGGCAATGCCCAAATAGACTCTATGCTCTCCAGGCTCGGCAAGATCAGGAAAATTCTCCAGATGTGGTTACTGGTACGTTACAGATCTTTCGTGTATATGTTTAGGCTTTGCTAGATCCAAGTGTTTTCTTATCTTTTGTTACTCTCTATATAGCAGTTGATTTTGGAGTCAGTCCGAGAATTCTAGCAGATCCCTTTTCAGTCTCTACCCTAGTGGGTAAAACCGTCATATCTCGACGGGTATACAGGAACTACCCGGTTATGATATTTCAGAAAGTCACGTCAGCAGATCTAGTCTAATTAGAGATGACTGATTTTGATATCATTTTCGGCATGGATTGGCTTCATTCCTGCTATACCACAATCGACTGTAGAAATAGGATAGTCCGGTTTCAATTCCCAAATGAACCCGTCCTTGAGTGGAAGGGTAGTGTATCCGCTTTTAGGGGTCAGCTTGTTTCCTACCTTCGGGAAAGGAAAATGATATCTAAGGGATGTGTCTATCATCTTGTTCATGTTAAGAATTCTAGTTCCGAAACTCCAAGTCTTGAATATGTTCCAGTTGTGGATGAATATTCAGATGTCTTTCCCAAAGATCTTCCAGGAATTCTTCCCAAAAATGAAATAGACTTCGGCATTGATCTTCTTCCAGATACTCAGTCGGCATTGATTTTCTTCCAGATACTCAGCCTATCTCTATTCTTCCATATAGAATGGCACCAACAGAACTCATAGAATTGAAAGAATAGTTGAAGGATCTCCTAGATAAGGGATTCATCAGGCCCAACATTTCCCCGTGGGGCATACCAGTATTATTCGTGTGCAAGAAAGATGGTTCTCTCAGAATGTGCATAGACTACCGTCAACTTAATAAGGCCACAGTCAACAACAAGTATCCTCTTCCCAGAATCGATGACTTGTTTGACCAACTTTAGGGTGCCAGCTATTTCTCTAAGATAGACCTCAGATCCGACTATCATTAGCTCAGAGTCAGAGAATGTGACATTCCAAAAATAGCTTTCTGTACTCGGTATGGTCACTTTGAATTCCTAGTTATGTCATTTAGTCTTACCAAAGCCCCAGCAGCTTTCATGGACTTGATGAATCGTGTATTCAAACAGTCCTTGGACATGTTTGTCATAGTCTTCATAGATGATAATCTGGTTAATTCCTGCAGTGCGTGAGATCATGCAGATCATCTCAGAATAGTACTTTAGACTCTCAGAGATCATCAACTATTCGCCAAATTCAGTGAGTGCGAATTTTGGCTAAGGTCAGTAGCATTCCTTGGTCATATCGTTTCGGGTGATGGAATTAGAGTAGATCCTCAAAAAATCGAAGCAGTAAGAAACTGGCCTCGCCCTGTCTCTCTATCAGATATTAGGAGTTTCTTGGGTCTGGCTAGATATTACAGATGGTTTGTTGAGGGGTTTTCTTCTATTGCATCCCCTATGTCTATATTGACTCAGAAGAAAGTCAAGTTTCAGTGGTCAGATCCTTGTGAGAAGAGTTTTCAAGAGTTGAAGACTCGACTCACCTCAACTCCAGTTTTTGCTCTTCCAGGTGGTTCAGATGGGTTCGTTGTGTATTGTGATGCATCCAGAGTGGGTTTAGGTTGTGTCCTCATGCATCATGGTAAGGTCATAGCCTACGCCTCCAGACAGCTTAAACCCCATGAGAAGAATTATCCTACTCATGATCTTAAGTTAGCAGCCATAGTCTTTGCCTTGAAGATTTGGAGGCATTATCTCTATGGAGTTCATGTAGATGTCTTCACAGATCATAAAAGTCTTCAGTATGTCTTTTATCAGAAAGATCTCAATCTTCATAAGAGAAGGTGTTAGAGATCTTGAAAGATTATGACATGAGTGTCTTCTATCATTCGGGCAAGTCTAATGTATTGGCCGACGCTCTTAGTAAACTGTCTATGGGTAGTGTTGATCATATGGATGATAGTAAAAAGAAGTTAGCTCAGGAAGTACATCAGCTTGCCAGACTAGGCGTTCGCTTAGTCAATACAGATAAGGGTGATATATGGGTTTAGAGTAGTTCAGAATCATCTCTAGTTTCTGAGGTAAAAGAAAAGCAAGATAGAGATCCCGGCCTTGTCAAGTTGAAAGAGTCAGTTCAGGATAAAAAAGTAGAGGTTTTCTCCCAAGGGGGAGATGGTGTTTTGCGTTGTCAGGGTCGTCTCTGTGTTCCAGGTGTAGATGACTTAAGGCAGCGAATTCTTGCAGAAGCACATGGTGTGTGCTACTCTATTCATCTAGGGGCCACAAAGATGTACCGCGACTTGCGGGAAATCTATTGGTGGAGTGGGATAAAGAGAGATGTTGCAGGGTTTGTAGCTAAGTACTCTACATATCAGCAGGTTAAGATAGAGCATCAGAAGCCTAGTGGTCCTATGCAGGAGTTCATTATTCCTAATTGGAAGTAGGAAGAAGTGAACATGGACTTCGTGACGGGTTTGGGTTATTTCATATTCTAGAAAAAAGGAGAAAAAATGAGAGATCGAGGGAAAGCAGCACTAGCAAGTTTTGGGAACAAAAAAAGGGGGTGGATTGGAAAAATATAGCGAGAAAGAGTGAAAAAAAACAGCGAGCAAAAGGTTGGAAATTTCGAGTTCGCTATTCTCTTTCCGATTTGGTCCGAATTCGGGTGCCCGTGGTTGAGTTTGTTGTCGCCGAAAAACCCTTATACGTGAAAGCCAGAATTTGTTGCCCCGGAAAAGGTGCAAATCCCGCCTTTGTTTTCTTTGTTCATCTTTTCTTCATCTTGTTTGGTTTAAAACGTGTGGTTCTATTCTATTCTTAAATTCGGTTGTTGGTTTTTCATTGCCTTTGCGAATAAAAGAAAACTATGACTTTTTGTGAATTTAGCCCGTGTGTAAATATAACACCAGGTCTGTAAATAGGTGAAAACATGATATTTTTGGCTTCAAATTAGGTTGTGATGGTGTGTCGTTCAATTTTGTTTCCTCTTGATTTGGATTTGGGACTGGTGGAAGCGAAAAGTATGAAATCACCTTGTTTCCTGTGTTTCCCTATTTGGATGTGTATATGTGGATATGTGAATGTGTTCGTTCATCTTGTTTTGGGCATTGCATATGTTTTTATCAGTGAATCAGATCATGTGTTTGTCTTAAAGTACATGGTTGTTTTGAGTATATGAAAATGATTTTCATCGCTTCTCGACTCTATTGTTATCTTTTCCATCTGAACTTTGTACTCCGTCTTGACTTTGTTGTTATGTTGTATTAGCGTTATATCTTTGCCAGGATTATCTACAAGTGTGTGGCGGTATAGAGATTAAGATATGTGGCGATTTTGAAACTCTATTTTTCTATTATTCCTGAAATCAGAACCTTGGTTGCTTTGTGTTTACATGCTCTTTTGGATTTGGGACGAATAAAGTTTTGCAAGAAACTTTCTAGCCTGGCCATAATATGGTTAGATCTCAAATCGGCAGTTTGCTTCCTCTCTTATTTGTTTGACATTCATGTGAGAGTATGAGTATTCTCTAAGGTAGTAGTGACTCGAAAATGTCACAGCTTTGCACAAGTTTTTATGCTTAACATGTTATGTCTATTAAGATGGTACTTTTACACAGTTAAGTGCACTTTTACGCGATTTTTTTCTTACATCTATAAAGATGCATCACTTTGTTTGATATTTATAAAATTATACTTGATATTTTGTATAGGTTTTAATCATTCATGAAATTGTCTTACTTGTAAAATTAGTATATTGCAGAAACTTTTCCTTCATTTCCTTGGTGTGGATTTCTTAAAGCTTTATTCTGTCTACGTATGTGTTCATTGATAAGGGTCTAATATAATTTTGCTCTCTCTCTCGCAAACTAGATTGAAATCATTAGAAATCTGGTAGTTTAGAAATTATTAGAAATCTGATAGTTTACTTATTTATTACGCGCTCATACATTCGGAATACGGCATAGTTGTTGAGTTGCAAGTAATGTGTCACATGGAATAGTTGTACAGTGCCCTTTCGTCCCTCTGTTTCTTATAACTCAATTGAGAATAGCCCAATTAAATCATGTTGCATGGTGATGGACTATCAACTTAATCATTTATTTGTACTGATGCTTATTTAGTTTATGACAAAATGTGCTTGACTTTCGAATTGTTCTAGTTTGAAGCCTTATTAAGTACTTGAATCTCGTGCATTTTGTTTTTGGAGTTATCTTCAGTAATACACTTGAACCAAATTTCATTATTTCAGTTTGGTTCAAACTTCATAGTATTCAATTTCCTTATGTGTCGCTCAACTCCTTTGGTTATGAATTATACTTTGTTGTTCATTTACTCTATTCAGATTTGATTTCTAATTCTTCTCTTTCCTTTGATGCATGTGACATGAATTCGAGTCCACTCAGATTTTATTTATCCTCGCATTCGAACTTCGTCGTGTCCGAGCCTCAACCAAGTCCCAAAAACGGATTGAGAGACAAAAAGCAAGGCTGTAGATGCGTGTATACATCAGATATACACCAAATATACAAAAACGCTGGGAAAGAATAGTTGCTGTATACAGATGATATACACTAAAATAATGGATTGAAATTCATGGGATTCAGGCCCAAAATCTGGGCAGCCCATAAAATGGGCCCAACGGGCCCAATTCTAACTCTTCCTTTATTTCATATTCTTGTTTATTTGTATTTACTTGAACACCCTAACTAATTAATTTAGATAAATCCCCTAAGTTATTACCATTTTATTTTATCACGTATTTTAGTCGATTCATGATTCCTCACCTATTGTATTTCGTCTAAATGAATTAAATGGTTACTTTCGATTTTCCTCTTTAAAACTAAACTTGAAAAAAATCGTCAAGTATTTCATTGAACATGGAATTCATTGTATTCATATAACTAAATAGTCTATTAGAGTGAAAATAACTTCATTTAAACTCAAGAAACTAAATTTTCTTATAAATTTCAAGTTTTCATAATTAATAAAGGCTTTTTCAACACTCTTTTTTTTACATTTTTTCAAAGGTATTATCTTTATATAAAATCAAGACTTTGCAAAATTAGCCAATTTATTTAGTTACGCTACATTCTATCTTTTCAACCCTTATTCGAGTTTTCAAGTTTAAGTAAACGTGAGGTATACATATTCATTTGCTACCACATACGAGGTATATTATTTTCAATATTATTATAGTAATTATTTTTATCATTATTATCGTCCCTTATCATTGCCATTATTATTTATACTCCATTAGTACAATTAATTGTCATTAAAACATTATTATTACTATTATTATTTATTATTGTCATTATTATTTACATTTCTTATCACTGTTTTAAGCAAAAATAAAAGTTTTTCCTAATATTTTCCTAAACTATGTGTAAGGACTATCTTCGGATAGGCTCTGTGGGGTGCCTAACACCTTCCCCTCGAGTAACCAAAACTCTTACTCAGAATCTCTAAATATTCTCAAAAGACCAAAACAGAGTTTTCGACATAAAAAATATTTTTTTCTTAATTTTCCTAAAAAGTTAGGTGGCGGCTCTAAAAAAATAAATTTTCAAATCCCAAAAGTCATTAAACGCCACCATACGTCGTGTGTTGTTTTGACCGATTCGAAATAGGGCGTCGACAGCTGGTTTATCTTTAAAGGGATCTCAAAATTTTCATTCCTTAAGGTGGACAAAATTTGTCCCTTTGCCCCTTAAGCTGGCCTCTCGCGGGTTTATCCTTAAAAGGATCTCAAAAGTTCCATGCCTTAAAATGGAAAAAAAACTGTCCCTTTAAACTTTAAGCTGGCCTCTCACGGGTTTATCCTTAAAATGATCTCAAAATTTTAAGGTGGACAAAATTTGTCCCTTTGCACCTTAAGTTGGCCTCTTACGTGTTTATCCTTAAAAGAATATAAAAAATTTCATGCCTTAAGGTGGACAAGATTTGTCCCTTTGCACCTTAAGCTGGCCTCTCGCGGGTTTATCCTTAAAAGGATCTCAAAAGTTTCATCCCTTAAGGTGGACCAAAGTTGTCCCTTTGTACCTTAAGCTGGGCTCTTGCGGGTTTATCCTTAAGAGGATCTCAAATGTTCCATGCCTTAAGATGGACAAAATTTGACCCTTTGCACCTTAAGCTGGCCTCTCGCAGGTTTATCCTTAAAAGGATTTCAAAATTTCCATGCCTTAAGGTGGACAAAATTTGTCTCTTTGTACCTTAAGTTGGCCTCTTACGTGCTTATCCTTAAAAGGATATAAAAATTTCCATGCCTTAAGGTGAACAAGTTTTGTCCCTTAGCACCTTAAGCTGGCGTCTCTCGGGTTTATCCTTAAAAGGATCTCAAAATTTTCATGCCTTAAGGTGGATAAAATTTGTCCCTTTACACCTTAAGCTGGCCTCTTACGTGTTTTTCCTTAAAAGGATATAAATTTTCCATGCATTAAGGTGGAAAAGATTTGTCCCTTTGCACCGTTAGCTGGCCCTCGCGGGTTTATCCTTTAAAGGATCTCAAAATTTCCATGCCTTAAGGTGGACAAAATTTGTCCCTTTGCACTTTAAGCTGGCCTCTCGCAGGTTTATCCTTAAAAGGATCTCAAAAGTTCCATGCCTTAAGATGGACAAAATTTGTCCCTTTGCAACTTAAGCTGGCCTCTTGCGAGTTTATCCTTAAAAGAATCTCAAAATTTTCATGCCTTAAGGTGGATAAAATTTGTCCTTTTACACCTTAAGCTGGCCTCTTACGTGTTTATCCTTAAAAGGATATAAAAATTTCCATGCCATAAGGTGGACAAGATTTGTCCTTTTTCACCTTAAGTTGGCCTCTCGCGGGTTTATCCTTAAAAGAATCTCAAAATTTTCATGCCTTAAGGTGGACAAAATTTGTCCATTTGCACCTTAAGATGGCCTCTCGCGGGTTTATCCTTAAAAGGATATTAAGAATTTCCATGTCTTAAGATGGACAAAATTTGTGCCTTTGCACCTTAAGTTGGCCTCTTATGTGTTTATCCTTAAAAGGATATAAAATTTACATGTCTTAAGATGGACAAGATTTGTCACTTTGAACCTTAATCTGGCCTCTCGCGGGTTTATCCTTAAAAGGATCTCCAAAGTTCCATGCCTTAAGGTGGATAAAATTTGTCCCTTTGCACCTTAATCTTGCCTCTCGTGGGTTTATCCTTAAAAGGATCTTAAAAGTTTCATCCCTTAATATGGACAAAATTTGTCCCCTTGCAGCTTATGCTGGCCTCTCGCGGGTTTATCCTTAAAAGAATTTCAAAATTTTCATGCCTTAAGGTGGACAAACTTTGTCCCTTTGCACCTTAAGCTGGCCTCTTACGTGTTTATCCTTAAAAAATATAAAAATTTCCATGACTTAAGGTGGACAAGATTTGTCCCTTTGCACCTTAAGTTGGCCTCTCGCGGGTTTATCCTTAAAGGATCTCAAAATTTCCATGCCTTAAGGTGGATAAAATTTGTCCCTTTTCACCTTAAGCTGGCCTCTTACGTGTTTATCCTTAAAAGGATATTAAGAATTTTCATGCCTTAAGGTGGACAAGATTAGTTCCTTTGCACCTTAAGCTGACCTCTAACGTGTTTATCCTTAAAAGGATATAAAAATTTCCATGCCTTAAGGTGGATAAAATTTGTCCCTTTGCACCTTAAGCTGGCCTCTCGCAGGTTTATCCTTAAAAGGATCTCAAATTTCCATGCCTTAAGGTGGACAAAATTTGTCCCTTTGCCTCTAAAGATGGTCTCTCACGGGTTTATCCTTAAAAGAAACTCAAGAGTTTCATGCCTTAAGGTGGACAAAATTTGTCCCTGTGCACCTTAAGCTAGCCTCTCGCGGGTTTATCCTTAAAAGGATCTCAAAATTTCTATGCCTTAAGGTGGACAAAAATTGTCCCTTTGCACCTTAAGCTGGCCTCTTACGTGTTTATCCTTAAAAGGATATAAAAATTCCATGCCTTAAGGTGGACAAGATTTGTCCCATTGCACCTTAAGTTGGCCTCTTACGTGTTTATCCTTAAAAGGTTATAAAAATTTCCATGACTTAAGGTAGACAAGATTTGTCCCTTTGCACCTTAAGCTGGCCTCTCGCGGGTTTGTCCTTAAAACGATCTCAAAATTTTCATGCCTTAAGGTGGACAAAATTTGTCCCTTTGCACTTTAAGCTGGCCTTTCGCGGGTTTATCCTTAAATGGTTCTCAAAAGTTTCATGTCTTACAATGGACAAAATTTGTCCATTTGCACCTTAAGCTGCCTCTTGCGGGTTTATCCTTAAAAGAATCTCAAAATTTTCATGCCTTAAGGTGGAAAAAATTTGTCCCTTTGCACCTTAAGCTGGCCTCTTACGTGTTTATCCTTAAAAGGATATAAAAATTTCCATGCCTTAAGATGGACAAGATTTTTCCCTTTGCACCTTAAGTTGGCCTCTCGCGGGTTTATCCTTAAAAGGATCTCAAAAGTTTCATGCCTTAAGATGGACAAAATTTATCCCTTTGAACCTTAAGCTGGCCTCTCGCGGGTTTATCCTTAAAAGGATCTGAAAATTTCCATGCCTTAAGGTGGACAAAATTTATCCCTTTGCACCTTAAGCTGGCCTTTTATGTGTTTATCCTTAAAAGGATATAAAAATTCCCATGCCTTAAGGTGGACAAGATTTGTCCTTTTGCACCTTAACCTGGCGTCTCACGAGTTTATCCTTAAAAGGATCTCAAAATTTTCATGCCTTAAGGTGGACAAAATTTTTCCCTTTGCACCTTAAGCTGGCTTCTTACGTGTTTATCCTTAAAAGGATTTAAAAAATTTCCATGCCTTAAGGTGGACAAGATTTGTCCCTTTGCACCTTAAGTTGGCCTCTTACGTGTTTATCCTTAAAAGGATATAAACATTTACATGCCTTATGGTGGACAAGATTTGTCCCTTTGCACCTTAAGCTGGCCTCTCGCAGGTTTATCCTTAAAAGGATCTCAAAAGTTTCATGCCTTAAGATGGACAAAATTTGTCCCTTCGCACCCTATGCCGATTGTTGCAAAGTCAGCATCTTAAAGTCAAATTGGTCAGTCTTAGAGTATACGGAGGCTAAGTTAAACTCTTGCACCCTAAGCCGATTGTTGTAAATTCAATATCTTGAAGTCAAATTGGTCGGTTTTAGAGTGTACGGAGGCGAAGTTAAACTCTCGCACCCTAAGCCGATTGTTGCAAAGTCAGCATCTTGAAGTCAAATTGGCCAGTCTTAGAGTGTACGGAGGCGAAGTTAAACTCTCGCACCCTAAGCCGATTATTGCAAAGTCAGCATCTTGAATTCAAATTGATCGGTCTTAGAGTGTACGGAGGCGAAGTTAAATTCTCACACCCTAAGCCGATTGTTGCAAAGTCTGCATCTTGAAGTCAAATTGGTCTGTCTTAGAGTGTACGGAGGTGAAGTTAAACTCTCGCACCCTAAGCCGATTGTTGCAATGTCTGCATCTTGAAGTCAAATTGGTCGGTCTTAGAGTGTACGGAGGCGAAGTTAAACTCTCGCACCCTAAGACGATTGTTGCAAAGTCAGCATCTTGAAGTCAAATTGATCGGTCTTAGAGTGTACGGAGGTGAAGTTAAACTCTCGCACCCTAAGCCGATTGTTGCATAGTCACCATCTTGAAGCCAAATTGATCGGTCTTAAGGTGTATGGAGGCGAAGTTAAACTCTCGCACCTTAAGCCGATTGTTGCATTTTTTTCAACCCTACAAAAAATGGAGGAAACAAGAAAGAAAGTAAAAACACAAATAGAAAGGATGTTACCTGTCAGAGCGTTGCGATTTTGAAAATTGTATATCACCAACTTGGATTGAGACAAGATGCCTTGATGAGAATAAAACCCTCAAAATCTAGTTTGAGGCAACCAAAACGCCCTTTGTTGGTGATGGTCTCACATCAAGAAATAAATTATTTGGTGAGGCGATGCAAATCTGAAATTCTATGTCGGACAGCATATAAGATCAACTTCAAAAAGTCATCTAGAACAATTCAAAAAGTGTTAAAATCCAAATTTTAGACATGTTATACATGCATGTTTCCGGCATCTATAGGATTAAGAGGATCATAATTTTGATACTCTCATATTGAGATATAATCTTTTTGGCGATGTCGCGTAAATCTGAAATTGTTGATGCATCAAAACTCAATGTTGATTTTGGGATAACACCTGAAAATATCTCGATTTTATTTAATTATGAATTTTGGATATGTTATAGATATTTGTGTATAGTTTCACAGAAATCAAGCGGCTTGTGATTTCATCCTTCCTACTTCAAGATATGAAAGTTTTAGTAAAGACACGCAGATCTGAAATTTTCAGCATGATAAAATTCAGGGCTAACTTTAAAAAATTATCGAGAATTATATTGAAGGTATATAAAGCTGAATTTTCGATATGTTATAGTTCTCGAAGTTTAGTTTCTGAAATATCAAACGGTTCATGATTTCAATATTCCTACAATTAGATATGATTTTTTTACTACAAACATACTGTGCTGGAAAAAAAAGTTACGAAAATAAGAGAAAAGTTGGAGGGAAAGAAATTACCTCAATATTGTTGATGACTTGAAAACCCCAAAATTGATATTGAGAAAGTGGGGAAACTATCTCCTTTTATAGAGTTGTAGGATGGATGTTTCCTTCTCCAATATAAGTTTAGATTGGAATAACTTCTATCTCCAAATTCAAATTGGATATTGTTTTCTTCTCCCATACAAATTCAAATTGGAAATTGTTTCATTCTCCCAGACAAAATCAAATTGGAGGTTATTTTCTTCTCCCATACAAATTCAAATTGGAGGTTGATTTTCTTCTCTCATACAGAATTTAAATTGGAGGTTGTTTCCTTCTCCCATACAAATTCAAATTGGAGGTTCTTTATTTCTCCAATCTAAGTTCAAATCGGAAGAGTTTTATTCCTGATTAAGTAAGGCGATGAAAAAGTCTTCCAAAATCTGTTTGAAATTGGATATCATGCCTCACCAACGAGTCTAAGTATAGAGATTCGTTAAAAAAAATAAGAGAGTTTTGAGAGGCAATATCAATATGGTTCGGCTTTAATTTTTTTTTGAATGGGGTATTCATATGCATGAAAATCATTGAAGCACGAAGGAAACATGTTTAAATAATCATACTTCAAGGCTAGTCTACAAAATATTAAATGTCTCGACAAGTCTTGAAGTAGGGGGCATTTGTGGGTGATGCAATTTTGAAGATTTAAATCCATACAAAATTTGAAATATATTAAATTCAAAATATATTAGTCCCAAATAAATATTGTGAATTAATATAATTGGATTAATTATTTAAGTCCAACATATATGAATTTAATTGAAGTCCATTTTTTTATTGGGTTAGCCCATTGATTTGGGCTACAAATGATGAGTCCACTTTGGTAAGCTCAAGATATTGTCATATTCTACAAGCCCAAATAAACGTCACGTGTCAAATGACGTGGCATGCCAAGTCAAGTGAAGGAGCCAATAGGACCATGTCACATGTCAAAATAATGCAGCAGGCCCAATAAAATCAAATCCCATAAAAGACGCCACGTCACTTGAATTTGATTGGTCAAAGAAAGTCCATCTTCATCATGACTCTTCCTTTTCCACAACTATAAATAGGGGTCTCATAATTCAGAAAGAGAGACCCTAGAACGCCAACAAGAAGCAAGAGAAAGCTCGTGGATCAAACGCCATAATTTTTCTACAAAGCTCAAGCATTCAAATCAAGTTCATCAAGATTCAAGATCAAGACGATCAAGACCGCAATATTCAAGAACAAGCTTAAAAGCCCTTGAATTCAAGCACAAGTCAAGATCAAATCCCTCAAGTCCATCAAATCAAGTTCAAATTCAAGATCACGCTTTAAACCCTTGAATTTATATTTAAAAAGGCGAATCAGAGGATTCATAGAGATTGTAACACTCACATATTGAAATCAATAAATTGATTGTTGCAATATTTTCTTGTCTCGATTTATATATTTTCGGTCTCGAGAATTTTATTGTCCAACAGGTATATAACTTTAATGAATTAAAATTTTGGGTGCTCAAAATGTTGATTGTAGGGGTGTACAGACCAAACCGTCAAGTCAAACCAAACCGAAGAACCAAACCAAACCGAGAAAAAAAACCGACTTATGGTTTGGTTTGGTTGGTTTGGCGTTTGAAAAAAAATCGATCATTCTTGATTTGGTTTGGTGTTAACCAAAAAAAAGTCAAACTGAACCCAAATCAAACCGACATAATATATATATATATGTGTGTGTGTGTGTGTGTGTATGTGTGTATATATATGTGTGTGTGTTTGTATATATATATGTGTGTGTGTGTGTGTGTGTGTATACTAGTTTAGTCGCACGTGTCTCGCACGTATAACGTTTGATTATTTAAAATTAAATAATTTTATCTATTGCGGAGATTTTTAATAAAGTGTAAAAGTTCAAATCACTTTTCAAAAAAAATTCACACTTTAATGTAATACTGTAAACATAAACACATACACATATATGTTTTCCAATTCCAAGTGGTTGATGGTATCACTTTTACATTTGTGTACCTTTTTCCCTTGTTGCCACAGGATAAGAGAGACACATCAATTTAAATCATATTTGTGTTACGATTATTTTATATATATATATATATTTAAAATCATTCCTTATTTTTAAAGTCAAGCCTTTACAAATTTATTGATTACATTCTATTACGTACTTAAAATATTTAAAAATCTGAAACTTCTTAATTTTTTCTTATTCTAATAGTTTTATATTTATTTTTAGATTTTTCAAATGTTCTTAAAATCAAATTTCATTGATTTAGAATTCTTAAAATAATAAAAAATGTATCAGTTGTATGACTTCAAATAAGGAAAGGTTTACCATAAATATATTTAATTAATTTTCAATTCTTAAATTATAAAAAGATATAGAAATTCTGATGTCTTCTAATAAGGAAATTATTTTACCATAAATACATTTAATTAATTTTTAACTCTTAAATATTAAGACGAAATAGTGAAAAAGATGATTTTGTTTAAATATTAGGAAGAAATAGTGAAAAAGACGATTTTGTTTAAAGCAAAGATTTCAATGAAGAGAAAAAAGTTCAATTCACTTTTCTAAGGATATTCACACTTTTAATATATTATAGATATATATATGCATGTATATAATTTAACTTTTATACATAAAGTATTAATTATAATCTACTTTTTAAATACTTTTCAATTAGTTTTATTAATTTTCAATATTTAGAAAGTAGTTGTATATATACATATATATTTATATTTTGGCCTTTAAGTTGTAATATTTATCCATTAATTGCTAATAAAATGATCCAAAATCCAATATAAACTTAAAACCTAAACTTTTCACTCTTCATCTTATTTTTTAGTTTCAAGAGAGTTTTCCACTCCTCAATTTTTCATAATTGTGGCTTTTCATTAGTGCATGAGTGAAAACATACTTGATTTAAACTTCAATCACAATATAATTGTAAAAAATAAAGATTATAAAAAAAGCCGAGAAAAATTAAAAAAAACGAAAGAACCGACTAAAACCTAAACTGAAAAAACCGATTTTATGTTAGTTTGATTTGGTTTATATTTTTAATAAACCGACATAATTGGTTTGGTTTTTTTCAATAGAAAACTAAACCAACCCGACCTATGTACACCCCTAGTTGATTGAAGATTGTGGTTTAGTTTTGAGTCAATGTTGGAATTGATTTTTGGATTTGGATTTTAAAAATTAATTTGATTCCAACAACATTGAGTGAATAATACCATATATCACTTTGATAATCTATATCTATAAAATCTGCTATAGATATAGATTATCAAAGTGTGAAGACTATATCTATAATCTATCTATAATATATTATAAGTGTAAAGACTCTTAGAACAGTGATTTGAAATAGATTATAGATTATCTATATCTATAATCTATATCTATAATCTATCTATAATATATTAAAAGTGTGAAGACTCTTAGAATAGTGATTTGAACTTTTTACCCTTCATTAAAATTCTTCGCAATAGACAAAAGTTTCTTTTTACTATTGTAAATATTATAAATATAAAAATAATAAAAAAATACTTTTGTCTATTGCGGAGAATTTTAATGAAGGGTAAAAGGTTCAAATCACTTTTCTATGGGTCTTCACACTTTTAATTATTGTCGCCGGAGAATATTGTCACATCGACTGACGGTTGAAAGTCAAAAAGGAACGGGCAAGAACTCAAAACTATTTGTCGCTGGAGATTGAAGTTGCAAAAGATTGAAGGGAGAAATTTGAAAAGTTATTGGTTGGGAGAAGTTAGAGAGAGAAACTATCGAGACTCGAGAGAAAGAGAGGAGAGACGATTGATTTGCAGAGAGGGGGGAGTTTTGTGGGTGTGGGTTGATTTGTATTTTTAAAAAAATTAGAACGTTTTAAAAATATTAATTAAATCCACAACACTTTTCTAAGGGTCTTCACACTTTTAATATATTATAGATATAGTTTATAGATAATATTTAAAATTTAAAATTAAGGAATCCTAAAATATATGGTAAGAAAATAATATATTTTTTAAAATAAGAAGTCTTAGCAATTTTGGAAGAAAAAGTATGGTAAATTTTATTTTTATGTTTAGCTAGTTTTTTTGTCTCCATAATAACATTCAATTGCTCCTTTTATATTTAGGAGACTTTTTAATAAGGAAAAAAAAATCTCAATTCACTTGAACACACTAACAAATGACTTCACATTAGTGGTATCTATATATACAACACCTTTGTTAAGAAAAATTGTTGAATAAGTTTCTTTTAAGCATTGTTTCTCATTTTACATATTATTTTCAATTTCTTTCTTTTGAAGCTTTCACCTCTTTACTATATTTCACATGTTTTTCCCTCTTGTGGTCATGTTTTGTATATCTCTCTCTAAATCATTTATTTTTTAATAATTTGATTTTGAGTAATCATTCATTTTAATATAATGTGGTTTTAATTTTATGTTGCAATGAATTCATGTCAAGAGTTGGTTGTAACAATTGATGATTATTAAAAACATTTATTGAGGTTATGATCTTAGATAAAATTCGAGAATCAATTTGATAAGTTCTACTTCAGATTTTTGTTACCGTTTACTTGGTATTTTCTTCACTACTTCTAAATATATGGGAAAAACTATCATAAAATAAATATATGAAAAAATAATTAGATGTTTTATTTTTCTTTTTTTGACGGTAAAAGTTAGATGTATATTTTTATTATTATGAAAATAAAGTTGGGTAGGTATTCTTTCATGCACACATGGTTACACGAAATTAATGTCTCCTAGAGTTTTGCTTTTGATAAAAACAAAGATGAGCAATGTTGCGGAGATCAAAATGGCAATATTTTTTTTTAGGTTGATCTCAGTAAAATATGAATATATATTTTTTTGGTCATATTGTCTTTTATATATGCTATCATTTTTTTGGTCAAGACATAGGTTCATGCATTTTTACAAGAAAATTATGAATCTAAAGCAAATTTTAAATAAAACAAATCCATTAAAATGATTGAAATGCAATAATATGAAGAGATGTTAGATAAAATCTAGTAATATAATATATTGATAAAATACATCGATAATATATTTTTTATTCAAACACTTAATTACGATTTATTTCAATTAAACACTAAGTATATTATAAAGTGTTCGTAGCTATAGTCACTTATGACTTAAGTTGTCATCTCCTTTGATTTCATACATAAACCTCTAAAGAAGGTGATAAGTTTTATGTGGTTAACTTATTTGAATAAGTTGAAAAAGAATTTCAAAATTAAAAGTATCTAATAGGAACACTCTATAACAAATAGGATTATTTCATTAATGTAGTGTCAACAACTATTTTTAAACAATTGTTCTTCTTTTTTTTATATTAATTGACAATATGCACACTTGCAAAGCACGTACATAAGTCTATATATTATAGGATGAAGACAATTACAAAAGCGATTTAAACTTTTTATCCTTCATTAAAAGAGTGTAATAGATAAGATCGTCTTTTCTCTATTTTTTTTCATATTTAAAACTTTTAAATTAACTAAATTTTATGTAATAAATCCTTCCTTCCTTAAATTTTGTAATATAGTTAAATTTGTAAGAAAAATTAACTATGAAAAAAATAAAAACTTTAGCAACTTTCGAATTTTTTTAAATATAGGAGTTTCCTATATATTAGGAAAATGCCATTTCAAATTGTTAGGATATAATTAATATTTACGGGTATTCCAATTTAATTTGTACGAAATATTTATCTTATCGATATTTTATAATAATATGGTAAATAAAAGTGAACTATAAATTTTATTACTATTAAGTCTTTTGTTTTTTAGTTATGTAAAAAATTCTAATATTTTACACTTCTAAATCACTTAAAATATTACCTTATAGAAACTACATCTATTTAAGTAATATTGGTGGAAGAGATATTCTTATAACTACTTTTTTCATAAGCTTTGAAGGAAGCGTATAATAATCACAAAAGATTACATTTAATCGTTCTAATATCTTGATTATCATATTATTTTGTTATAATTTCTATTCTATTCAAGTTTATATTGTAGATGGATGTTCGATCGGACTTTGAAGAATTTTTTGTATTAAGGTTAGCTTTAATGGTATTATTCTAATATCTCGATTATTGTATTTTCTGTAATGTTATTATCTGTTATAATTCTGCTAAACACAGGTGGATGAACGTTTGAGCGGGCTTTGGAAGATTCTTTTGTAAAGGTTAGGGTTTAATTATATCTTGTAGTTTACAAGTGGTGGATGAATATTTGATGAATTTTTGTATAAAGATTAGGTGTAATCATATTTTTTTTATTGTAGTTTCTGATCTATTACTATATATTATTTTTTTAATCATCCGTTGTGTGATAGTTCACGCTGTAGGAGATGATTAAGATACCGATACTTCACGTATGCCTGAATGCATAAAGTTGTCCATCTTCGATTTTTAAAGTCAGTTATTATTTTTAATAAATATTTTTCTTTATATATTTTATATCGATTGATGGTTTAACATGAAATACACGTGCATTGCACGTACACTTGAGTAGTACCAAAAAAACTTTGAAGAAGCTCGACGGGAAGTTTGACCTAGATTGGAGCTAAACTAGTGAAGAAGATAAATTGTACATACCATTTTGGTAAACTATATGTCACTTTGATATACAAATAGTTAACAACAGTACAAGTTGGAGGAATCGAAAAAAGAAAAAGGGATAATGAAAAAGAAATAAATAGAGATCAAGTGGAAGTGCATGGAATGCCTTATAAGAAGTTGAAGGTAATTAAGATCCATATAAAGTAATTATTTAATAATTTATTATAATTAGCTATTAGTTTTAGAAATATAGTGATAAAGTCTATCACATTACTTTTTTTCACACTTCACTTGTGAAATTTAATTGGGTAAGTTGTTGTTGTATAATTGGGCATTAATGGGCAACTTTTCCTCTCACTAATTTGTACTCTTCGCTTGCATTTGTGCCTATAAATGGCTTAGCGATTTTCTCTAACTCACGACAACATTAACGGATTTGGCTCCTCTCCATTTCTCATCTCTCTATTTTTTTCAAGTTGATCTTTAGATTTATGACACTTGTCTTATTTAAATATTAATGGTATAGATTTTTAAGTAATCTAGTGTCTTAATCATGGTTAAAAAGATATATATTACTATCATTTAAGTCTCTTTAAGTTAATCCCATTTTAGCTTTTAAAAAAAAATATTTCAGCAATTTTTTAGCACCACAATAAATGATTTTTGTTAGTTATACATAACTTGTTTTTTCTATTCATAACTTTTTTAAAAAAATTCTTTGTAAACTAAATTTCTGCCAATTAAAATCAACATTTAAATAAGTTATTTTATGAAGAAAAAAATTGTAAATCATAAAATTTAATTTTCGGAGCATCTAGATATTAAATAAAAAGTATTGAAAATTAATTTGCCATCAAAAATATCAAAAAAATATAAAATAATTTTTTTTGTTAGATAAACTTTTTCAAAAAAATAAAAATAAATAATAGATAGAATATTTAAGTCGTAACTCATTGTAATAAAACAATGGAAGAAATCATTTTATATCAAAAATTCAATGTTGTTTAATTGAAGTAATTTCATTCCATATTGAAATTTTGAAAAATGACTATTTACTTACCAAAATTGGAAAACTAAAATACCAACATCTCTTTCTTTTAATCATGGTAGTATACATCTTTAGTTAAGAAGATTAATTAATCTAGACCTTTGATATTTAAGTAGCATAGATGTCATACTTCTAAATAGAAACTTGGGGAAAATGGAGATAAGAGAAATAATGAAAGATGAATTGTGGTCGAGAACGGGGAGTCAAACGAAATACTTTAAAAAAGAAGAAGAAAGGAAAAATTATTTGAAAAAAATATTACAATAACAGTTTTCGTTCTCATCTTTGGCACCAAGTCAAGAACATTTTTGTACCATATCAGTATGATATGTTTAATGAGTAAATATTTGTTAATATTGAAAAACCTAATAGTCTGAGGCGCTGAGCTATCGAAAAGAAAGAAGTGAAGTATTTGAAAGTATTTGGTCATTGAAAAAAATGTAGTCGTTGATGATGTTGTAGTTTGGCTTTGGAACTTTATATTTGAACTATTTTTCAGTTGATTGATAAAAGAATATAACTGAAAAACATAAATTTGATTTTCATAGGATCAGCCTTTGGAAAAAGCTATGTCACAAGTTGGGAAAAGCTCTCATAAGACTTTTGACTATTTCTTCGGACATTTAGTAGGCGTTTGGCCATGAAAATTAAAAAATTTTGAAGTTGAAGTTGGAGTTATGTTTAGTCATGTCTTTTTGAAAGTTTTTTTTTTTTTCTTTTTTGTTTTAGACTTTTGAAAAATCTTTGTTAAATATGATTTTATGCCCCGAACTTTTATAAACTATCAAATCACTCAACTAACTAATTTGTTTGCTAACATACAACCAAATGTGATTCTTATATATAGACACTTTTATTTCTCGAACCAAGTTTGCATTAACGTAGAAAATAGCACTCAAGAACAAATGTAAAAATGATTGTCAAAAATATAATTTAATTTCCAACACTTCATTCTAAACAAATTTAGCCCAAAGTGATGAGAGATAATACTCAATTATCCCCCTGAACTATACCCAAAAAGGCTATGACACACCTCAACTCAAAGGGGTCCTATTACCTCCCTGAACTATTTAAAAGTGTAATTTTGGCACCCTTAGTGCCTATGTGGCACATACGTGGCAGAACACACTGAAGTGTCCACGTAGGCACATGTGTGTGCCACGTATGTGCCACATAGGCACTAAGGGTGTCAAAATTACATTTTTAATTAGTTCAGGGGGTAATAGGACCCTCTTTAAGTTGAGGTGTGTCATAACCTTTTTGGGTATAGTTCAGGGGAGTAATTGGGTATTTTCTCAAGTGATGACGCAATAATACCAGCACTAACGTATCAGATCCCATCAGAACTCCAAAGTTAAGGATATGGGTATTTGATCACGCTTGGACACAGAGAAAAAAAGGAATATACAGTATAATCCATATAGGAAGCATGATAATAGGAAAAGAATGACTAGAGATGTCTACATTTTCAAATTCCTTTTGACATATGTCTATAGTTATTTCAAGAAATAAAAAAGACATTATAGAAGTCAGCAGATAATGTGTGTGGTTTTTGACAAAGTTGTTCTGTGCCTTGTCTCATGACTCGTGCCCACGAAACAGGTGCACTGGACATCTGTTTTGCAACAGGACAGCAGTAAACTGTAAGATCTTGGTTGAAGTAAATTGCAACCATATAGAACATCACAATCTTGACAAATCCATCGACTAAAGAGTCTTAACTCATATGACTTTGTATTCTCCATAGGTTAAATGGAAAGAAATGCTACTGATCTTCCCCAAATATTATTCTTTACGCATATTAAAGCAATATGATTGAACTAACAAAATAGTAAATATCAACCAACAAGTTCCGCAGAATGCTCTCATGCTGAAGTTTAGCATTGTAACCACTACCAACATCCATGACTAACACAAATTATTCTTAATGGCAACATTATCCTGAATTCCCTAATGGTACACCCAATGAAAAAGTGCATGCCCAGTGACACACTGCTTAGCATAAAAATGTACTAAACTATGGCTAATAAGTAGGAGAATGCACTAAGACCACAATCTAGGTAAGAAGTCGGCTGAACTCATCATGTAGAGTCAAAATGTGAAACTATCCATTGTTTCATTCTAAAATGAAGTCTTAATAAATTCTTATTAAACTTTTAATTTCATTTTCCTAACTTGAAAGATAAGTTCTAAAGAAAGGTTATAAGAGGGTTTTGTGTAAAAATTTAAAGATTTAGGTTATATGTAATAATAATAAAAGTTGAAATTGGAATTGAAAAATAGTGAAAACAACAAAAATCTGTTTTCACTTTTAAGAATCCAACTTTGGAATTATTTTCGAAATTTTCATGTTTAAACACCACAACTTTTATAACATGAAATTTTTTTTTGAAAAAAAGAAAAAGAATTTTATGGCCAAACGGCCCCTTAGACATTGTTGCTTTCAAATGCTTATATAAACATTATAGTTTAGAGAAAAAGTAAAACAATAGAAATTGATAAATTCGGAGATCGAAACTAACTTATATGTCATCGTGATGATAAGCAAATATTGCTCTGTATTGCAGTCTCTAGGGTGAAATGAAATTCAGAGAAAGAAAAAATAATAAAGGCAAAAAGAAGGAAAAGGTTTGAGGAAGAATAATTTTCAGAGTTTCAAGTAAAAGATTAGCAATGATAAGTGATCAAGGGAAAAATCATCGTTTCCATCTTAAACTATATTCGAAAAATCGAAAACACAACTAAATTATTGGAGTGACCTATCACGTACCTATATTATATAAAAGTAAATTTTTCTACACCCTATAAAACATTATACCATTTGCATGTGGTACGGTGTTTCACACGCGCCTACCATGTCAGTATAATATAAAAAAAATTATTATTTTTAATTTTTTTAAAAAAATATTTTAACTTTTTTTTTTCTTCAATATCCAAAACCTAGTGACAAATATGTATTCTCATCGTCGATAAAAATTTTCTCCATGCCGTCTTGGAAGCAAGTTGAATTATAACTCAAATCAAGATATGGAAACTTTGGAAGCCATGGCAGGGTGGTACATGATCTATTCTGATTACTTATACACTGAAGAGAACCAACAAATTCCAACTTCAATAGGCTTTGCTGATTAAGAGTAATAAGAAGCAAGCAACCCCAACATTCCCAAAGCTTTCACTTGAGCAGACTACGTCACAGGTTTAAGCAACTGATGGAAATACTCAGCCTGTAATTAATAGAAAATAAAAATCATATCCCTGGGTTGTCACGAATTTAGAACTTTCTATCAAAAGTTTTAATTTTTAATTTGTATCAAAAATATTTAAAATTTGAAATTTGTTAGTTAAAACGTTAATGGTAGCGGATTAGATGATTAATCAATGATATTGTGAGAAAAATTGGTGGTGATAGGTAAAATTGACATCGATTTGGTGGGGTTGAAGAATGGGATGTGAAGAAATTTCGTTATCTGGGGGTGGGGAGTGATGAAGAAGAAGATGGTTTGGGGGTGGAGGAGGGGAGATGCGATACTGCGGGCTGGGGAGGGGATTTTTTTATTTTTTACTTTTTTTGCGTTAATTTTTTATTTAGACGCATTTTTTTATTTAAATAATTATATTTTTTCCACGTCATATTTAGGGATAAAAAAATTTATTTTTAAGTAATTTAGGTATGTATTAGGTCACCTTAATAGTTTAGGTATGTCTTGAACTTTTTGGTTATAGTTTTAGGTGAAAATGATGATTTTTCCCTGGTCCTAATTAACCTGTAAGAAACTTAAAAAGATGAGATGGCCTTAAGGAGTTAAAAAATTGAACAAGATGAAAGTCTTTCGGCTATTGGTGCTCCTAATCATGACACGACTTATTTTATAGAGTAAATACATAATTACCCCCTGATCTTGTCCGAGTTTTGCAAAAAGATACCTAAACTTTAACTTCGACCTATTACCCCACGATTCTTCTTTATTTCGTTACAAATACACCATTTTTCGCTGAATCTCACTCACAATAGAGAGAGTGAATGCACACACCAATCAGGTGCTGCCACGTGTCAAATATTTTTAATTTCATATTTTATTTATTTTTTAATAAATTTTTCCTTTTTATTTAATTTATCACCCACCCCGCGTCCAACAGCTCCCCTATCCCCCATGCGTCCAGGTCCAAAAGCTCCCCCCTCCCCCTCGTCCAGTTTCCTCCATTAAAATGGAGCTTAAAGCTCTTGTACAATCTCCATTTTAATGGAGCTTTAAGCTCCATTTTTATTTATGACCCCACCTCCCCACCCCCACCCCATCCAACACCTCCCTCCCCCATTCTTGTCCAGTTCTCTCCATTAAAATGGAGCTTAAAGCTCCATTAAAATGGAGATTGTACATCATATTTTCTTTTTAAAATTATGGTGATGATGGTGGGGTCATAAATAAAAATGAAGCTTTAGCTTAAAGCTCCATTAAAATGAAGATTGTACATCAGATTTTCTTTTTAAAATTATGGTGATGATGATGTTGTTGTTGTTGCGTTAATTGTTGTTGTTGTTGTAATTGATGTTGTTATTGAGTTATGGTGATGAAGAAGAAGTTGGGGAAGAAGACAATGGTGGATGAGTGGGTTTGCAGGGGTGGGGTGGGGTGGGGTGGGGTGGGGTATGAAATAATTTTAAAAAATAAATAAATATTAATTTAAAAAAAAAGAATAAAAATTATATATTAAATTATTTACACGTGGCAGCTTCTAATTGGTCAAAAAAGTTAACTTTTTCCTTTTCACGCGCTTGTGGCGCGTGTATACACGTAGAGGGTCAAAATAGTGTATTTGCGATGAAATAAAGAAGATTCGTGAGGTGATAGGTCGAAGTTAAAGTTTAGGTATCTTTTTAAAAATTTCGGACAAAATCAGTGATGTAATTATGTATTTACTCTATTTTATACTTGCAACCTTTGAATCTTGCTTCAAGATAAAACTAGTTAAATTGGCTTCTTTTTTTTCTTTTTTTCTGTTGAAGGATAAATGAGAAGCAGATTACAATGTGACAAATTCAATCCTCACAAATAAAATGATAGGACAGATAGCTAAGAACTTTTAAGCTTTATATTTATATTTATGTATGTGTACGAAAGTTTTACTTCACTAGGCTATTTTTACAATTTCACCTATCAAAATTTAATAACTAAATAAGTGTTGAATTTCAAATCAATGAATAAATTGAAAGGAACAAAAAGAGATCCTTCTCACCTAACGAAATGAGATGATTTAATAGAGAGGACACAATATAACATAACATATAAAGCAATTTTAAGAAAGAAAAGAAGATTGTTAAAATGAAATGGAGGATGCATGATTGTTACAGTGAGGTCTGTCTGTATATATTAAACTCTTCAAAAATAATCAAAAATACTAAGTGAGCCTTGCGTGAGAAAAATTATCATATTTAAATTTTAAGTATCATATACAAAATATTCACACCGTGCAAAACTATCTCATATTAAATTATTTTAATTTGTCTGGCCATTTTGGATTAGAATGAAATTGTACAGAATAAAATGGCAAAACTAACAACTTTTTTAAGGTAAAGAAATAGAAGAAGAGACTTTGTTTCAATAAAATATTTGTTGAAATTTCTTTGAATGATCCAACAATGCACAAAAGTAGTCAGTAGAGGTATTGAAAGGAAAGGAGGAAAACAAAGGGTCTATGGCAGAAAGTTTGCTTCAATTGAAATAATCTCAAATACTACCAACTTTATTATAACCAAAAGGCAAAAACATATAGTCACATGAAACCCTCTTCATCATCCTACTTCTCTGATATGAAAATATAAGATCATAGGTTACTCCTCCTTTATGATTCTTTTTGTCCAAGAGATACAAGGCACATGTGTGGTAATCATTTTCCTAGTTAGATAAAATTATTATTATTATCATAAAAAGATATCTTACCAAACAAATAGTCTGAAAATACCTAGGGGGACTACAAATGAGCCTAATCTTTGTACATCTTACCTCATAGGATAGTATGCAAACTGAATTTATTTTAAGGTATTTAAGTTTTATATAAAAAATAAAAATGAAGTCATTTATTATCCTTTTATTTTTGTCAAATTAACCTATTGCTCTAACTAGTGGAGTAAAATTTAAATGAAACATTGAGTGAGAAATAATTTTTTTGTTAAAGCTATTAATATTTTCAAAGAGATGTATCATTATAACAAGTAAATACTATGTGTAAATATGAAAAAATTATTAAAATATTTTATTAAATATGTATCTATAGATTATACGGAAAATGAAAACATTATGTGTAAATACTCCCTCCGTCCCAAATTACCCGTCCCAAATTTTCTAATTTGATTTTCCATTTTACTTGTCTTTTTTCATTAATCAAGAAAAAACAAAAAAAAAAATCATGTTTTACCCTTTGCATTAATTATTTTTTCTTCAAATTAAAATGTAAGCATCATTTAATAGGGGTACTATGGTAAACTAGCCATGTTATTAATTATTTTTCTTAATCAATGTGTCATCTCAATTTGGACGGGTAATTTGGGACGGAGGGAGTATGAATAATAATATCAATTATTATTCTGGTAAGTTATTAATTAATTTTATAAATATTGACATTACTTATGATAACTTAAATGTAGCCACAGCCTTAAAACAAAACACAAATAATATTTGCCGGGAGAGAGTAAAATGAGATAAAAGTGAAAAGCAGATTTCCAACATTACTTCTACTTTATTTTGTTTGCTTTTACATTTCTTTTTTTTTGGTCAAAAAGATGCATTCATTAAGAAATTTACGGTGGTTGGAGAGTTGTGAGAGCTTCAGAAGAATTGTTCGGGGCCACAACCCGTCCCTGTAGGTTAATCGAAGCAATAGTAGTTTTACGATGGACTAAAAGGCTATCCATGTCTGCTTGCACAAAAGGAATTACAAAATGGGAGATTTGTCAAAATAGCTTAGGAGATACCGTGTTGGTGCTTTCAGCTCCCTTCTTGGCCATGGTATCCGCTACTGTGTTCTGCTCCCTGAAGATATGTGTTGGTGTTGCTGCCTGCATGTCCTGTAGCATAGACCTGCACTCAACAATTATGTTATGATAGGAAGAATGATCATTAATAAGCATATGAATAATAGTATTGGAGTCAGTTTCTATAATAATGGGCTTGAGGTTGTTGGATTTAGCAATGGCAAGGCCATGCCACAGTGCTAGCAGCTCAGCCATCAGAGGGGTTGTGAAGGGTAGGTGCATGTGGAAGCCTAGGACCCATTGGCTTTTGTGGTCTCTAATAACTCCACCAATACCACCTTTTCCTGGGCTAGCTAAAGCAGAGCCATCAATGTTAAGTTTCAGGTAGCCTTCCAGTGGTGGTACCATCTGGTGGTGATTATTGTGGAGCCACGTGGAGGATATGGATGGTTTGTGATGAGGAGAGAGTATTCAGTGGCTAGCGAAATTGATAGCTGGGCTGATATGTGATCAACTTTGTTGTTGAAGTTATTACGATTTCTGCTAAGCCAAATAATCCAAAGGCAGTAGGGGAAGAGGACATCCCAGTTGAGCTTTTTGTTAAAAGTTTTTCCTTTGAGCTCTTGCCAGGATAGCTCCCAGTTATTATCAATTAAAGTGGACCAGATTTGGGTGGGTTTGAAGTGGGTTTTCTGAAAAATGTCAACCCAGAAGAGGGTGACATTAGGACATGTAAAGAAAATGTGATTAATGGTTTCCTCTTGTCCTTGGAAAAGGTGGCAATGGAGGGGAATGAGGAGGCCAATGCGGTGCAAATAAACATTTATGGGAAGTCTTTTATGCAGCATCAGCCAAAGGAAGGTTTTTACTTTGTTAAGGACAACAGCCTTCCAGGCAGTTTGAAGTCCTTGATAGCGGATGTGTTTTTTCCCATGCTAACTAGCAGGTTGTACATGCTCTTGGTGCTGAAGATGGCATTATTAGTTAGACCCCAGATGGGTTTGTCATCCTCAGAGTAGTGTTGAGGGATGGGGGTGGTGACAATGGTCTTGATTTGTTGGGGCAAGTCAAGAGATAGGGGAGAGAGGTTCCAGACTCCATTGCTGTGGAGTTAGTTAATGGTAATGGAGGCATCCTGAGGGGTGAGGAGACCCTGGATGTGACTTCTGATAGGTCCAAAATGAGGGATCCAACTGTCAAGAAGGAACCTAACACTGCTTCCCCTATTGACTCTCCAAATGATGCCCATGTTGCATTCTTTCCAGCCCTTGAAGATGTTTTTCTAGGTAGTGGATGAAGCTCCTGGGCTTTGTTGATTATATTTGGTTTGAAGAACTTGGCTCCACAGGCTGGGGGGATGAGTGTGGAGTCTCCATGCCAAGCTGGCATGAAGTGCTTTGTTCCTCAATTCACTCTTTTGGAGACCCAAGCCCCATTTGTCCTTAAGGGTGGTGATTGTGTCCCAGCTGAGCATGTGAAGTTTCTTTTTTTCAGCACAGCTACCCCAAATGAAATATCTTTGGATCTTGTTGATGTGTTCATGGATTTTACTGGGGAGCTTAATATACTGCATAATATGAGTGGGTATACTGCTAAGGGTTGATTTAGCCAGCACAGTTCTGTTAGTCATATTAAGGAATTTGGTTTTCCAGCCTGCCATTCTATTGTTCATGTTATCCAAGATAAATTGGAAATCTCTGTTTCTGGATTTGGCATGGAAGATGGGGTACCCCAGGTATTTGCCAAAAGATTGAGAGGGTTTAACGTTCAGAATTTATGCACACAGGGCTTTATTGTCAGGGGAGCAATTATTTGAAAAGAGGACTTTGGATTTGGAGTGATTGATGGTTTGGCAAGAAAGGGAACTGAAGATAGACATGATGTTGACAATGGTGTGGCAGTTTGAGAGAGTAGCTTTAGCCATAAGAGTGAGGTCATCAGCAAAGAAGATATGAGAGATTTTGGGTCCTTTTTTGGTGATGCTGATAGGGTCCCATCTTTTGGCACTGACATCTTTCTCAATACCTCTAGAGAGCCTCTCCATGAAAAAGATGTAGAGGTATGGGGACAGGGGGTCTCCCTGTCTGATTCCTCTGGAAGGGTGGAAAAATTATGTTTGACTTCTATTAACAAGTACCGCAATAGACGAAGTAGTGATGCAGGACATGATGAGCTTAGCAGAAAACCTAAAGTATAAAAGGGTGTCCTTGATGAAGGCCCATTTACTTTTGTCGAAGGCTTTTTCAAGGTCAATTTTGAGGATCATATTGGGATTTTCCCCTCTTATTTTATGGAAATAATGAATGTATTCCTGGATGATAATAGCTTGATCAGAGGTTCTCCTATTAGCTAAGAAGCTAGCTTGGGTAGGGCCAATAATGGAGGGAAGGAGTGGTTTGATTCTATTGACAATGATCTTGGAGATGATCTTGTAATTGGTGTTGCAAAGGCCTATAGGTCTGAAGTTCTTCAGGGTCATTGCATTTCTGCATTTTGGAATGAGGCATAGAAGGGTGGCATTGTATGCCTGAGGAATGACATTATTGGTGAAAGATTGCTTGTAGAAGTCAATAGTTTTAGTTCCTACCAGATGCCAGTATTTTTGGAAGAACATGGGATAGAGACCATTAAGCCCAGGGGCCTTGAGAGGTTTAAAGAACTTGATGGCTAGTAGAACTTTAGGCTCTCTCAGGGGGGAGTCTAGTAGGTCTATATTGGCTTGAGAGATGGTATGAGAGTCATTCACAGGGACAAAGTTGTTGTTGGGGCTACTGAGATGGCCTGATTTGTAGAGTTCCTTGAAGTGGTTCAGAATGTAGTCATGGATAGTAGCTTCTCCTGTGATGGAGTTACCTAGGACATCTATGAGCTCATTTATTTTATTCCTCCTTCCTCTGTTGATAGTGGAAGTATGGAAGAATGAGGTGTTATTATCTCCATCAGAGAGCCAAAAGATTCTAGACTTAGTTTTACAGAAGTATTACTCACATTTGAGAAGGCTATCATATTTGTCAAGTAGTTCTCCTTCGAGAGAGTAGAGATATGAGCTGGTGTGGTAGTTAGATAATTTTTGGATACCATCCAATCTAGCTAGGGTAGTCCTAAACTTTTGGAAGAGGTTACCAAAAACATTAGTGTTCCAGTGAGAAACACTTGTGTGGAACTTGCTAATTGATTGCTGGAGAGTGTTGGGTCCATCAAATCTTTCCTCTATAAGATGTTGGAAAGATTAATGGTTACACCACATGGGTTCAAGCCTGAAGGGTTTGTTTTTTTGTGCATTATTATTTTTAAGAAGTGATAGGGGGGGACAATGGTCAGACTTAGTTCTAGGTAAGTGGGTAACAATAGAATCAGGGTATTGGTTTATCCAGGAGGCATTGGAAAGACATCTGCCAAGACTTTCCTGGATAAGAGCTCCTCTATTGCGGTACCTCATATTGGTCCAGGTGTATTTACAGCCTGTATACCCAAGATCCACTATGTTGCAATAATTGAGGCAATCTCAGAACTGATTTGTTTTGTTGCTATTAATATGAGCTCCCCCTAATTTCTCATAGGTCATTTGGACCTCATTAACCCTCCCCCCCATTAGCCATTTGCCAGTATAGACGTTGACTATGTTCTTTAGCTCCTCCCAGAGCATCAAGCGCATGCTGAGCTCGGGGCTTGCATAAATAGTAGTAAAAAGAAAGGTGTTGGGGTTAGGACTAACCTTAACAGTAGCGTGAATTCCTCAAGGGGGTGAGGATAAGTATTGGAGGTGTAGTTTGTCCTTCTTCCACATGAAAACAATACCCCCCTTTTTCCCCACCGTACTGGATTCCAAGTAAGCTTTAAAATGGAGAAGTTCAGTGATGTGTTTGTGGTCAACCATTTTTGTTTCAAGTAGAGCAACTATGTCAAGATTGTGATTTTTAATGAGAGCATCACACTGGCGAATGAAAGTGGAGTTATTTGCCCCCCTTGTATTCCAAGTGATAAACTTCATGTGATTAGCTGGAGTGAGGGGAGGAGTGGTTCAGTGGCATCTTCCTCTTGTCCTTTTGGGAAGCCTGTTTCAGTTCCAATCGAGGGATCAATGCCAATGCAGGGGGATTTGGTCCATGGTGTTTCTCAGTGTCAACCTCAATATCCTTGTTTCTATCGGAGAGAGAACAATAATAGTTGAGACTGAGTGCTCTGTGAACTCTCTCCGAAGTGATTTGTCTAGAACAAAGTTTTCTAGTTTCGGCTCCTCTAGATCCATTAGTAGCTGTTCCATTTCCAAGTTTGAGCTTTTGAGAGCTTTTAGAGCTGAGCTGGTTGCTTCTCTGAGGTCTGCGCCCCCTATTGTTGGTTGAGGATGTGGTACTGAGGGTTTTTCCTCCACGGGGTTCCATGGTACAAAATTTAGAGTTTTCGTCTCTAGGAGGTAAGGGATTGTTGGGTAAAATTAAAGGCTCTTGAACATGTGACTCATTAGCGAATTGAACTCTCTTGAGTTCATCATGTTGAGAGTTCCCATCATTTGAGCTTGAAGTAGGGTTTGGAACCACACTTGGTAACCTAGATTCTCCGCTATCTGGTCTACTCCCTCCTAACTATCTGGGACATCCATACTGGATCTTGGATGATGAGAACTATGGGTTGGTCCCCTATGATTACACAATGTGAGATGGTTTTTGCCTTCAAAGCTAGTTCTGCCCATGACGTCGGAGTTCGATTTACTGGTGGTGGGACTGTGGTAAAGACTAAGGGTTCCTTCAGGAGAGTATTGTTGTTTGGTGGAGTCGTCATTGTTGGTGGGATTAGTGGATGAGTGCCCTTGATTGAAGTTTAAAGGCTTTAAAGGGGTGGGATTGGTGGAGGTAGAGTTAATTGGCATGACTACCTTGGTCATGTCAATCGTTGTAGGGTGATGATTACCCCTATTGTCGATGGAGTAACTCGACCCAGAAGCTACAGAGACGGTGGAGTTCATAGGGAAACTCCCCAAAGGGGTGGGGCTGACCCCATAAGTATTGATGAGAATTGAATGGGGATGGTTTTGGGTAATGGGAATTGGTTGGTTAAGCAATAAATGCCCATCCGCTTTATTTGCAGATTTGACCTTTTGAGGGTCAGTTGGCACATTGTTAAAAGGAAGAGGGGGCTCCACGTGGACCCCAGTGAATTTACGTTTCCCCTTTTTATCATTGTTACTGTTATAGCTTTGTACAACAGTTTTTTCCCTATTTGCCCCTTAATAATGTTCTTGGGGGAGCTAAGCACATGTTTATTTTCTTCTTTGTTTTTACCGGTATCTTCAGCAATAGCTGTAAAGGAATTTGAGTTGAGGAACTTACCTGAGGCTGCATTGTACACTTTTACCTGTGTAGTGTTCGCTACCTCTGGATCCTCAGTAGACTTCTGTGACCGCTGTGCTTTGTTGCCAGTCCTTCTCTTGTTGAAGTTGACAGTTTGCCATTCGTTGTGGGGAACTGTTGATGAACTGGTAGAGGCACCGTCCTTATCTTGTTTGTTATGGGGTGTGGTAGCTTGAGTGGGGCAATTCTTATGGGTGTGCCATAATTTGTCGAATTCGATGCATAAGACTCCCTCTCCCTTATATACCACCTTCTGTCTATGGTTTCTGATGATGACATAGGTCTTTACAGGGGTATCTAGTTGGACTTGGATGTAAATCCTCGCGTACCGTCCCCTTAAGGCTGCTGAGGTACAAGTGTCAATTTTGAGTAGTGTACCTAATTTGTGGTCGTTCCTTTCTAGGATGGATTTGTCGTAACATTCGATTGGTAAGTGAGGCAATCTTACCCATGTGGCAGTGTGGGTAGTCTTGGCTTCTTCTGGGGTGAAGTTTGGTTCCCAATGCCTTACTGAGAGGAAATCCCCTGTGATGAACCATGGTCCGCCATGGAGGGCCATTTGCATGTTTTCTGAGTTGGTGAATTTCGCAATGTAGTAGCCGTTTCCTAGATCCACCAATATTAGGGGCTCCGATGGCTTCCATAGGTCTAGAAGTTTTGTTCTCAGGTAACCACGAGCAAGGGTCTTTGTGAAGAGTTTAACGATTACGGAGAAACTCCATGAAGCGTAGATTCTATCCTTATCTTCATCGCTTAAGACAATTGTGTCATCAATTTCTTCTGAGTGGCATTTTGCCGTTGTGATGACTTAGATAGTTACCATTGAGTGAGTTCACTTTATTGAGGAGTATTGACTTGAAAGAGTTTTTTCCCTCTATGGATTCTTGATTTGGTTCTTTGTTTGTATCAGTAATTTCCATGGGGTCAGGTGGATCGGGCGGTGTAGGTGATAACGGGGGTGGCTCTGCATCTTGGGGGTCGGCCATGGCAGAGAGTGTTTGTTTGCTTTTACATTTCATTATACAATACTCATGTCCATTAAATAATAATAAATGAAGTATATATTTTATCATAATACTTATATATTGATTAGTGCACACTTTTAAGAAAAAATTATTTATCTCTTTATATGTTAAAGTAGACAAACAAAAATGACCGAGGGAAATGAGATTCTTTCCCTAAATTTTAATCCATTCGTTATATTTAACCTGCATCCACGTTGCTGGATGATTAATTATCTAGTTTTTCTTGGTTTAGAATTTAGATCTATACCCTTTTTAGAATGTTAGGTAATACTGTTTTACTAGTAATTATCTTTAAAGAATGTCTCCATGCCACTAGTTTATAATTTGCTTATATCTAATCAAAAAGGCAAAGAAGGGAACATCCCATGAGAGTCTCCAGGTTATCTATAAAAAGGCCAAGAGTTTGTTGAATGGTAGGTAAATATTGTTAAATCTTATTGAAGATTATTGGAGAGAAATAATGCACATAATTGGGAAAGGGACTAGGAACAAAATTACAAGATGCAAAAGTGTAAAGGTTGGGGAAAATTACATGCAAATTAGAGAATCATGTGATGGTTCATCTTCACCTTCTTGTTCATCACCAAGGTGGTTAGCTTTTTGGAGGAGAATTAAAAGGCACAAGAAAAAAAGTTCCAATAATAATAGTTCATCTTCTTGGGTATATGATGAGGAAACATATATGAAGAATTTTGATGAAGGGTCAGAAGGGAGAGTAGAGCCTGATGATCTTTATAGGTCATTTTCAGCTAGGTATGCACATCCTTCCAGAATGTCTCGTGGGAAGGAATTATTTATGGGTTTATAATGCGAGGAAGAGTCAAAATATAATCAACTTGAATTCGAAACTGCAATTCAAAATTATAATGTGAAGCATATAATATCTTTATCTCATGTCTGTTTTTTGTGAAAATTTGGTCCATTTAATAGTTTTATGTTGATCAATGTGATTGGATATGTAATAACCCTTTAAGCTTTTGGGCTAGTAAATAAAGACTTAATATTAGTATGTGGTGTTCGTTTCTTGGTTTAGTCCAATTGCTCTTTGTTCATTTAAATTGTTTTTCATATACTACCAAGATTTCAGTTTTGTAGATTCAAGATTTGCTTCTGGGGTTTTCTTGAGCAACCAACCTCCTCCAATATCCCAACCACCCCTTTCCCTGGAGAAAGAGAGGGAATCAAGACTTGAAATTTCAACTTGGAGACTGCAGTTCTTTTAGCAACATGAAATTTATATTTTTTGGATTAAGGAAGTTGGTGACTTGGTGACAAGGGAACCACCCACCAAACCTGGTGAACAACGACCGTAATTGTACTAAGATAACGAAATTTATTATGAAGTAAGTTCCGATCCACGCAAAAAATTGTCTCAAAGAGAGACTAGGTGAACTAGATACAAAAGTCAAAAGATATAATCTATATAATCAAGAAAACGATCAAAAATTAAAAAGAAAAGACAGTAGTCACTATAACTACAAAAGAAAACCTTTTTCGTAGAGGAATTTTAATCATATTTGCTCGATATAGAGGCAACAAGAAAGTTACGCAAGTGAATATATAACCTACAGAAAACGAGTTAATAAACTTGAAATGAAATCTTAAGAATAAATTAAAACAACCGGAGAGGAATTTTAGAATAAATTAAACAATTGAGGAGAAATTTATGAGAAGATATCAATCAAATTCTGAATTTTTAAATTGACAGAGATCAAAAATTCTCATCATTTTGTAAATTCATGGGCCAAATTCAATTCATTGAAATCCACTATGCTTTTTAAGGTAAATTTTGAAATAGAGCTATTCGCATTGCCTTATATCCCCAATTAATGCGACCGTAGATGATATATTTCAATTATCATTCAAGTTATGCCTCCTAGCGGTCTTGTATTACGGAGCAATCTTACTCTACTAGAGCTCACCCATGTACCTCATCAGTCAGTAAACTTCATAATATTGCTCTTCGACGTTATACAGAGAGAGGGCAGCTGATCAGATTGTTCTTCATGATCACTAGGCCTTTCATTCTAAACTTTTTTAAAGTGCAATTATGAAAGGTCTTGATAGTACTTTGACACAGTTTATGTCACATTAAGCACTTTGAATGGATGGAAGCCATTATAGTAGGGTGTTATAGAGATAACACGCCTATAAGTTCGAAAAGAATGGCTTCTTGCATCTACGTATTTCTTCCTGCTATAGCTGTGTATCTATCTACGAGCTTTCACCATGAGGCAATAATGTTAATCAAAGCATAAACATGTAGGGCTCAATAATTTTTTATTTTATTTTTTTATTTATTTTTTAAGTAGATTCATTTAAAGGCATCAAGAGGATGTGAACGTTACACGGACAGGTCAGTTAAGCTCACAATAGTAAGGATTTGTAGCTCCTTCTCATGTTGGGCTCAATAGTTGGGAACATACATTCTCAAATTTGATTGATCAGATAATATAAGGAAATAATCACTGTTATTTCTTTGATCATTTTTTGTAAAAGCTTATTCTGCAGCTGGCTTATTGGCAGCATGCTTACATGCAACAACCTGGTTTTGATTCTTTAACTCATCTCCAGCTACCAGAAAGAATGCAGTATGCCTGTAAAGCAAACAAAACGTAATTCTTACAATCTGCTCAAGCAGAGACTGACTTGAGGAAAGTTCAAATGATATTTAGCTTGTACCTGAAAAAGTTGTTCATTTTAATTTTTGAATCTTCATCTATGTCAGTTACACTGTCTAGTGCATGTTGCATATGTTGTAGCCATCTCTCAGCAGCCTTATGAGTGACTGGAAACAGGCGGTGGCGTCCAATTAATGCTGGATGACCTGCAGAGAGTCCAAGTAAGAAGGGTTCTGAAAGTTTCTCAAACTACAAGAAACATCATGTAAGATAAACGATACCACTTGAAATATAATGGCAGAGGAGAAACATGAAATTCCACATCCAACTAACTTTTTATTTTTTATAACTGTGATGTCCCGGGCCAGCTTGCACGCACCTCGACTAATTCACGGGTTACATTCAACTAAGTGGTACACCAATCCTCCAAAGGAAGTATTGGAACCACTCGTGTTGACAACACACATTTCCAGATTGTCTCATGGCAGGAAAAGAACTTGATTTAAGTTTTGATTAGTTTTTAGACCTCAAATAGATACAAGCTCAACCATATTGAATACTGAAAAGGTGAAGACAGCAGAATGCTTAATGTTCGCATACTACTATAGCCACATAGATTATAGGTTTAACCTGTCCGCTCCATGTACACCCACCCACAAAAAGGTAAATAAAATATAGGAGTCACAGCTCAATCCTAAGAAGCTTTCCGCTTTTGATTTTTAACAATTTTTGAAGGTAATGCTCTTTTTTCAGTTGAAAGTATTGTTCAGCAGAAAGAGGAGAGTTTTCTGGTTTTGGTAGATACAGGAGAAAAATGGAATAATCTAGTCAAAATAGCACAAACTGCTGACCAAAACCTTCAACCAATTATAAGCCAGATTTCTTTAGGCACAAAAGATTAATCATTACTGATTTAACAGAAATCTTCAAAGCCACCATAGTGGAGATAAGAACAGAGTGTAGTTGTGGCTGATTGAAGGAATAGTATTTCACCTCAACGAGAACGTTACATTTCTATAATTAGAAATAACTTTGAAATTATTTTTTAATGATTTGCGATATAGATGTGTTACTAGAGAGCTTGGTTGATTTGAAAGAGCAATAGCTAATTCTTTGTAAGATCTGAGACAAACAAATCTTGTAACTATCTTCTAGCTGAGTAAGATGATTGGGATAACAACAAGAATTAAAAAAAAAGCTCGGTGCGCAAAGTCTGGGCAAGGGCCCGACCATAAGGGTATATTATACGCAGTCTTAGCTTGCATTTCTACAAGAGGCTGTTTCCATTAAAAAAAAAAACAAAAAAAAAAACAGATAGCCTAGTTGTGGGTAAATATGACTGGATGACCTGACCTCGACACCGCGTTATCTCTACACTTGAGGAAAGCTTAGGAAAACCCTGTTGGGAAAAAGGGAGAAACTAATTGAATATGATTCAGTGACCTGACTTCATCACCTCTACAGTCATCAAAAGTGCATAGGAAAATATTCTTTTGGAGTTTTAAGAGCAAAGGCCAATTAAAGTACGTGTGTTAGTGAGTAAAGGTATAGTCGTACAGATGAAGAAAAAAATGACAATATATGTCTACTGTTGAGAATTTATCACTAACTAAGGAGAAAGAAACATTAAAAACAAAACTGCAATCAAGTGAAAGCCACATCAATCAAGTTTCAAAAACCATTTTAAATTGTTGATTTGAATGCAAAGATGAAAATGTAAGGTTTTAACTGGTACTAAGTTTCGTATTTCCTATCCTACACGCTAAAAGATCATCTTTACCATCTTTTTAAAAAATAAGAAAAAAGAACAAACAATATTTTGCTTTTGCAAACTATATTTATTATTTACTTGCATCCTCTTCAATGCAAAACCCATGTGTGCTAAGCTGCATGTCTTAGCAGTTTGGTGCCTGCCCTGAAACATTGCCTAAAAAAAGGCGAAGTGCCTACCTGAGATCCACCTAGTCTGATCCTCATAAAATACTTATCTTATTAATCCAACATACATGTTTTCACCTGTTCCTTTCTTTTATCTAAAATAAATAAATAATTAAATGAAATTGGATTTTCTATCTTCCAAACCACTGCTTAACCTTGCCAATTGTGGAAAAGGCACTCTAATCTCTCCAAACGTCATTTATAAAGCAACCTTGTTGACAGAACAAAGGCACTCTAATCTCTCCAAACGGCATTTATAAAGCAACCTTGTTGACAGTTTCTTCCTCTACTGCTCAACTAATTAAAATTCCAACTAATGTCCATTCTCGAAAGGTTGTGGCCATTCAGGAATACAAAACATTAAAAAATCCTTCTTATTTCATTTGCGATTTTGCTGTAAGAAGAGAATACTATGCTGCATTGTCATTGGCAAGTTTAATAGAAGGTGCTGAATGACCTGGTTCGGATCAACTTCCACAGCTTCTACTATAAGGTTTTTGATTGACATGGTGTTTATTCATATTGATTTATCTCAGTCATTCAGACAAGAAAAAAAATTAGCCTTCCAAGGAGGTACGTTAATAACATCACAAGCTCCGGACAGACTAAACCTTGACGAATACTATAAAGAGGAAACCATTGAACAGAAAGGTTTATTTCCGTTGCAAATAATCTTCGTCATAGATATCAAGAAGTTAATTTTATGCATTCCAATCTCAATAAGATTTTGAAGGTTCAGTTTGAAGTTTATGATAGAAAATAGATTAAGCATCTCAAGCATTGAGGTCACCACAAAAATAAAATTGCATCACAATAGAAGGATATAACAGGTAACTAACTACCATCAGAAAATTGAACCTGGGCATGTAGAATAGGAAGACTGGATAAAATAAAAAGAATAAGGTAACACTTGTTTACCTTTCCTCTGCGAGTATAAAGGAGGCCCTCCCATTCTCTGTACAAAGAACTCATATTGATTCCTAATAGCATCTTCCTTACTTGAATTAGAGAAAATTGATCGAAACCACTCTTCCTCATCATCGTACACCCTAATTTCCATTCCAGAAACAAAAGTCAAATGTTTTCCCTCAAGAAAGGTAAACCATTAGAGCAGAACAGAGCACAACTCTTATCACTCAACCTTCATTTCAAACAACTAATCTGAAGACAGTAAATTTCATCCCTCAACTGAAAACTTGACAACAAAGATACAAAGATTAACGAGATTTTTGTCTCCTACAACCACAAGCACACCCCACCCCACCCAACCCCCCAGCATTTCAAATAAATATTAATGAATTTATAAAGCCTATGAAGATAAACTATCTGAGAAGAAAATGTAGACAACTCTAATAATTACTAAAATAAAACTTCATTCCAAACAAGTAACTAAATAGAAAATCCAGAATTTCAGAATCCAGCTTTTCATTCACAGTAATTAATATCATCCAGTTGGTTTTCTTAACGCTAAAGGATGTTGATACAGCCATGGATCAACAAATCAAAGATCCCCTCAACTAGGGTAGAGTGTATGCAGACCTTACCTTTACCTCAAAGGTAGAGAGGCTATTTCCAATATACCCTCGACTCAAAGAAAAGAAGTAGTAGAAGCACAAGAGCTATCAAATACCAACAAAACAGCAGGATAGTACCCGAACAGTAACTACAACAAAGTAAAATGATAATGGACGTACAAATTACAACAAATAGTAACAGAAATCCAAGGACATGCTACTACAGAGCAAGGATCCCCTCAACACCTCTTTTACAAGTGTAACAGGACAAGTATAACTTAATGCTTCTAAAAAGAAATTAGAGAAAAGACATGAAATGACCATTGAAGTTGTCCTGAATTTGCAAAAAGACATTAAACTTTGTGGGCGACCTATTAAACCACAAAACTCGTATAGACCCTTGCAAATAGACCATCTTGAACGATTTTCTCATCAACCCTGCATTATAAAAAGGCGTGTGTTGGGCAATTTCTTTTTTAACTAATTAATTAAAATAAATATGTAATAAAGTGATACCTGTGGCATATACTAGGTCGATTCAGGACATGTATGACGGCGCGAAGACTCGTGTGAGGACGGCAGGAGGAAATTCGGAGCATTTTCCTATTTTGATAGGGTTGCACCAGGGATCGACTCTTAGCCCGTTTTTATTTGTCTTGGTGGTGGATGTTTTGACGCGGCGTATTCAACGGGAGGTGCCTTGGTGTATGTTATTTACTGATGATGTTGTACTGATTGACGAGACTCGGGAGGAGTTAATGATAAGTTAGAGGTTTGGAGACAGACCTTTGAGCCTAAAGGATTTAGGTTGAGCAGGACCAAGACGGAGTACTTGGAGTGTAAGTTTAGTGATTTGTCACATGAGGCTGTTGTAGTAGTGCAGCTGGATTCCCAGGCCATTCAGGAGAGGGAGAGTTTCAAGTATCCTGAGTGTATGATTCAGGGGAATGGAGAGATTAACAAGAATGTCACGCACCGTATTGGTGCAGGGCGGTTGAAATGAAGGCTCGCTTCGAGAGTCTTGTGTGATAAGAAGGTGCCTTCTAAGATTAAAAGTAAGAACTACAAAGTGGGAGTCCGACCGGCTATGTTATATGGAGCAAAGTGCTGGCCAGTTAAACATTCCCACATTCAAAAGTTGAAGGTGGCAGAGATGAGGATCTAAGTTGCTCGAACTCTTCAAAAATGTCATGGGGTGTGGGTTGGATCCTTCAAAAGTAGTACATTTTCGAAGGATCCGACACGGGTGCGGCAATATTTTCGGAGAGTCCGAGCAACTTAAATGAGGATATTGTGATGGATATGTGGACTTACCATGAGAGACATGATCAGAAAGTCGATTAACCAAGAGAAAGTGTCAGTGGCTTCGGTGGAGGACAAGATGCGGGAAGTGAGGTTGCGATGGTTCGAGCATGTGATGAGGAGGTGCACGAATGCTCCAGTACGGAGGTGTGAGTGGCTGACTATGGATGGGTTTAGGCGGGGTAAAGGTAGGCCGAAGAAATATTGGAGAGAGGAGATTAGACATACATGGAGCAGTCATAGCTTACGGAGGACATGACTCTTGATAGGAAGGTATGGAGGACTTAGATTAGGAGGTAGGGTTAGTGGGTAAAAGGTTATAGTAGGGATGAGTGCTTGGTTTGTATCTGCGCCTAGAGTTTCTTGTTCGTAGTGTTTCGGTGATTTATATGATTTTGAATAGAGTGTATAGTATTACCTTGTGGGTGTCTTGGTTCCTTTATTATCGAGTAGTACGGTATCCCATTTTGTTGTGTGCTTTTATAATTTTTGTTTGTTATACTGTTATCTGTCATAAGTCGGGGGTCTATCGAAAAAAGTCTCTCTACTTCATCTGAGGTAGTGGTATGGACAACATACACTTTATCCTCCCCACACTCCACTTTGTGGAAATACACTAGGTATGTTGTTGTTGTAAATATTTAATAAAGGTCAAGTTTAACCTAACCCAAAACCCGAGACCCATTAGCCCCCCACCCCACACCCTTTAATCTTCTATTTCTTTTCTTCTTTGAATTTGCTCGATCTTTTCTCTCACTTTACTCTTTCTTTTTCTTGTCGACTGAAATGGTACTTTGAGGGGGAGATCGAGCGTATCGTGCAGGTAAATTATGAATTTGACAATGCTGGAAATTTTTTACCTCAAACCCTAATTAGAAAATAGAACTTAATTTCAAAAATTTTAAGCAAACTAAGACGAAATTAAAGCTTCAAAGACTGGAAAGTAAGAAAAAACTAGAACATAAATAGAAAAATCTTACCTTATAAGGCTGATTTCGTTGAGAAGAGAATGATTTATTTTTAATCAAGCTCCAACGGCTATAACAATGGAGGTTTGGGGAAATCGAATTTTTAAAACGAGAAGAAGGGTTTTAAAATAATTGTCAAATTTAATTACACATGGCGTTTTTTAATTGGTGGTTGCAGTCAATTTTTTTCATTCACGCGCGTCATAGGCGTGACCACACGCATAGGATAAAAATCGTTTAAAATGGTGTATTTACAAGGGTCTGTACAAATTTTGTGGTGTAATAGGTCGCGAACAAAGTTTAATGAGTCTTTTTTCAAATTAGAGACAACTTCAGTGGTCATTTTATGTCTTTTCTCAAGAAAGTATAATAACCAAACATACACAACTTGGTTGTCAATCAGTAAAAGGAAAGAAGAGAAAAGAGAACCAAAAAGAAACAGTAACAACAATAAAATCGTGCAATAACCGAAACACCACAAACAACATATGACGATAGAAATCAAAAGCAAGACTGTTGCAAAATGAATTTGCAACAGGTGAAAATGCAATGGAACAGTGAAGACTAAAGGAAAAACTAGAAGAAAATTACTTGTAGGCTAAGAAAAAGAGAAGTTGAATTAAGCTAAAGGAATTTTTCATTCATGTCCTTTCCTGAAACATCTAGTACTATTAATAGGCCTTGGCCAAGCACCATCTCTGACACATAGTACTAATTACAACTAAGCCACTTAGGGATTAAAAAGAAATACATAACAAACCAAGAGGACTAAACTGTAAACTCCCTTTCTACTTCTAACTAACTCCTTCAGCCGTTGAGAATTGCAACATTTCTCCCTCCATAAAATTTTCCTTGTCCTCAAGGAAAAAATGTTGGAAACCTTGTTTTCATTCTGGCAAAATCTTCCCAGGTTGCTTGTTCTGGTAGCATATCCCTCCATTGAATCAGAAGCTGAGATACTGCCTTGTTGCCCCTCTTTATCATCCTTCTTTCCAGTATCTTAGCAGGCTCACTACAGTAAGGGCTAGCAATATCCACTATAGGAGGGTGGTTGATAGAGTCAGGGATCACATAGCAAGGTTTAAGCTGGGAAACATGGAATGTAGAATGTATTGCCACCTGTTCAGGCAGTGACAATTTGTAAGCAACTTTTCCCACCTTCTGTAGCACCTGATATGGCCCATAATACTTTGCCGAGAGTTTGTTGAAAGCCTGGTTAGACAAGGAAACCTGTCTATAAGGTAGAATTTTTAGATACACCCAATCACCTTCTTGAAACTGCCTGTCACTCCTGTGCTTGTTGGCCATATCAGTCAGTCATTCTCTGTTGTGCTCTAGCAAGATGAAACCTCAGCAGCTGGATTTTGAACTCCCTAGTGATCAACCTCCTATCCACTTCTTCATCTACAGCTTCACCGGGCATATAAGGTAAGTGTAGAGGGGGTTGTTGCCCATATAGAGCCTCATATGGACTAGTCTGGATAGCTGAATGGAAGGTGGCATTGTACCACCATTCTGCCAGAGGTAAGTACATATTCCAATCCTTTTGGCTATCAGCACAAAAACACCTCAGGTAAGTCTCAAGAGTCCTATTAACCACATCTGTTTGTCCATCAGATTGAGGGTGGTATGCTGATGAAGTACTCAATTCAACACCTTGTATAGTGAACAATTCTTGCCAGACTCTGCTGAGAAAAATAGGATCTCTGTCACTTACCACATTTTCAGGCATGCCATGTAGCTTAAACACCTGATCCATGAACAACTGGGCCACTGTTGAAGCTGTGTAGGGGTGAGTTAATGCCAGAAAATGAGCATATTTTGTCATTCTATCTACTACCACCAGAATGGTAGTTTTTTCTTGTGACTTAGGCAAACCTTCAACAAAATCCATACTTATGCTGGACCAGGCTGTATAGGGAATTTTCAAGGGTTGTAATAGCCCTGGAAGAGCTGCATTATCACTTTTACTCCTCTGACAGGTTGCACATTTCCTGATATAGACCACCACATCTTCTTTGAGACCCTTCCAGTAAAACAACCCTGCTAGCTTCCTATAAGTGATATCCATTCCAGAGTGGCCTCCCATAGTTGAATCATGCCAGACTTTAATCAAGTCTTGTCTCAGCTGAGCGTCACTTCCTACCATTAGTTTACCATGCTTCCTTAATTATTGCTGAATGTAGGAGTACCCCTTGTATTGTCCAGTGTGATTTTTTATTTTCTCAATCAAAGCAGCCAATTCTTTATCTTTACTCCAGCTCTCTTGGATCCTATGGAATAAAGTAGCATCAACAGGTGTTAGAGCCAGCAAGAATACCTCAGTCATAGGCAATCTTGACAAGGCATCAGCTGCCTTGTTCTCTGTTCCTTTCTTGTACTTAATCTCAAAATCATATTGCATGAGCTTTGCCACCCATTTCATTTGAAGGCCAGTGTGCAGCTTCTGATCCAAAAGGTATTTGAGAGCCCTTTGATCAGTTCTCACCACAAAGGACCTACCCATGAGATACTGTGACTATTTGGTAATAGCCATGACTAGAGCTAAGAGCTCATTGTCATATACTGAGAGAGTCAAATGTTTCCCTAATAACCCTTTACTGATTGAAGCTATTGGGTGGCCCTCTTGCATTAATACAGCACCCACCCCCAAGTCACATGCATCTATTTCCACAATAAACTGCAGAGAACTAACAGGCATTGCTAAAACTGGAGCAGAAGTGAGGGCCAATTTAAGGTCTTCAAAAGCCTTGGTAGCTTCGCATGTCCATTGGAACCCATCTTTTTTTAGCAAATCAGTTAAAGGCTTGCTTATAATTCCATAGTGTCTGATAAACCTTCTTTAATAACCAGCTAGGCCTAAAAACCCCCTTAATTCTTTGATGCTCTTGGAAGTTGGCCATTGCTGCACCACCACTATCTTCTTAGGGTCAGTTTCCACTCCATCAGCTGAGATAAAATGGCCTAAGTACTCTATCTTGCTAGCTCCAAAAATACACTTGTTCTTTCTGGCTACCGTGTTATGTTGCAGTAACAACTCAAAGGTAATTCTTAAATGTCTCAAATGATCATCCAGGCTGCTGCTGAACACTAATATGTCATAAAAAAATACCAAGATAAACTTCCTAAGGTGATCCTTAAAGATATAGTTCATCAAGCTTTGAAAACTATAGGGGCCATTTGTGAGTCCAAAGGGCATCACTAGATACTCATAGTGACCAGAATGGGTTTTGAATGCAGTCTTGGGTACATCATCACTGGCCATCCTTATTTGATGATAACCTGACCTTAGGTCAATTTTAGAATATATGCTAGACCCTCCAAGCTCTTCTAACAACTCTTCAATGATAGGGATTGGAAATTTATCCTTCACGGTAGCCTTGTTTAGTGCTCTATAATCAACATATAATCTCCATGACCCATCTTTCTTCCCCACCAAGACTACAGGAGATGCATATGGGCTATAGCTTGTTTGAACAATTCCTTGGCCCAATAATTCTTGCACTAGCTTCTCAATTATGTCCTTCTGCTTGGAAGAATACCTGTAGGGCCTGAGATTCACTGGATAATTGTTGTTTACCAAGGGAATTTTATGATCAAAAGATCCCCTGGTAGGTGGTAATCCTTTTGGATCAGCAAAAAGTTGGTTATACTCCCTAATCAACTTCACTATCTCCACTGGTGTCTCACTGTCATTCATCACTTTCTCTATCTTGGGTGAGACCTTTATCATGAATAAATGATCTCCATTATCAACAAATTTGTCCAATTTCTTGGACTCAACTGTCTTGGTCTTTTCCCTGATACCTGTCAAAGTGCATTCCTTGCCTTGATATTGGAACTTCATAGTAAGAGTCTGAAAGTTCATGAACAAGTCACCTAGGGGTTTGATCCATTGCACCCCCAAAATGATGTCACATGAACCTAAGGGAATGAGAAGGAAGTTGTCCTCAAAAGAGGTACCCCCATCAGCCAGTTGAACCTCTTACATGCCTCCATCGTTTGCCTAATCCCTCCATCAGCCACATTGATCAGCTGTGGGCTAACAGTCTAACTTACAATGCCCCATTTCTTGACTAACTCTTCTTCCATGAAATTGTGTGTGCTACCTGGATCAATGAGGATGTTGAGTGGACCATGATCACAATAACCTGTCACCCTCATGGTTTGGTAACCAGTTACTCCTTGGAGAGCTTGCAAGGATATTTCACAAACCTCCTTTTCTGCTTCTAATTCCTCCCCTGGTTCAGGTTTTGGGTCCTTGCAATCATCCACCACCACTACCACATAATCTTCATCTACCTCCAATAGATGGAGCCTGTTGGATGCCACACAATTGTGACCAGGTACGAACTTTTCATCACAGAAAAAGCATAAGCCCTTCTGCCTCTTCTCACTTATTTCAGCCTGAGTCAACCTCCTACTTCTCTCTCTATTGAAACTGACAGTTGATTCATTCTTTGACCCCTTAATTCTGGCAGGAGCAGCACTATAACCCCCTTTTTGAAATGAACCCCCACCGCTAGTCATATGATTCCTTGATACTCTCACCTGAGCTTGCAACTGGGATTCAATGTTTCTAGCCAACTGATATGCCTGAGGTAGTGTGAATGGACTATGACTCTTCACAGCAAAGCCAATCTCTGGTTTCAAACCAGTGATGAACCCACTGATGGCATGTTCAGGCAAAATAGTTAATCTAGCCTTAATCCTATCGAATTCTTTCATATATTCCTTCACAGTACCATGTTGCTTTACCAACTTAAACTCTGCCATGGGATCCTCGTATTCACCCCCAAATCTGTCCATTAACGCATATATATACTCCTCCCAGGTTGGAAATGGAAGGTGTAGCCTACTCTTAAGATAAGACAGGTGCCATTCTATGGCTATGTCATCAAAATGCAGAGCAGCTACTCGAACCTTCTGCACTACAGGGGTGTCATCATATGCAAAGAACTGGTCGGCCTTATACATCCATGTTCGAAGGTTAGTACCATCAAAGTGAGGGAACTCTACCTTAGTTAGACGAGTCATGGATCCATTATGGTGGCTAGATGAAGGTAGATTTGTAGCATGATGAAATCCTCTTCCTCCTTGACCTGTGGAAGGTATTTGGCCTGCGGTAGTGAAAAATGGTTGACCTCTGCTGTAAACCTGTTGCTGGTAGTGTTCACCTGCTGGAGTTTGGAATTGTTGGGAATTTTGAGCACCATACTGATAGCCAGCTGGAGATTGAAACCCTGGTGGATTCCCCGTAGAGACAGATGTAGGCCATATCATTGGGTTGCCAGAGGGAGTGTAAATCTCGGCTCCCTCACTGATAGCATTCCCTTTACCTCGATCTCCTTTTTGGATCGCGTTTATGGACTCGCGCAAGCTGTTAATGGCCTTCTCGTGCTGTTCCTCAATCTGATTCTGCCTTAGGGAAAAATTGGCCATCTCCATCGTCATTCGATCGAACATCTCTTTAATCTCCTTCATCTCGTCGGACATGATTCCCACAGAGCTCGGGATAGTGCTTTGATACCAAATGTTGCAAAATGAATTTGCAACAAGTGAAAATGCAATGGAACAGTGAAGACAAAAGGAAAAACTAGAAGAAAATTACTTGTAGGCTAAGAAAAAAAGAAGTTAAATTAAGCTAAAGGAATTTTTCATTCATGTCCTTTCCTGAAACATCTAGTACTATTAATAGGCCTTGGCCAAGCACATCTCTGACATATAGTACTAATTACAACTGAGCCACTTAGGGATTAAAAAGAAATACATAACAAACCAAGAGGACTAAACTGTAAACTCCCTTTCTACTTCTAACTAACTCCTTCTTCAGCCGTTGAGAATTGCAACAAAGACCCTACAAGAATAAAGCTAATACTACAACAGACACCGCCAATCCTAGAACCATCGAAAAAGCAAGGAAATTCTCTACTACCTACTAATGTTCTACCATAGTCGGCGACCTCCACACCCTACTCTAAAGTCATGTCCTTTGTGAGCTTAACCTGACCGATGTTCTGTCTAATCACTTCTCCTCAATACGGAATTTGGATAACAATGAGTAAAAAGGAAATAAAAGAAAAAGAGAAGCAAATAGTAAAATAATCAATAATAATCCATAACTAATCCCACCCACCACACCCCAAGAAAATATAACTTTGAAGCCACATTCAAATCTAAAACTCAATTTTTGAAGCAACAAAACACTAAACTCATTCACCTTCATATTAGTATTAATTCAAGAAAACAATTAAAAAGAGAGAAATAACTGCAATCAAAGTCGCAAACTTTAACGAGAGCTACTGAGTTTTATTTAATGCCCATCAAGAAAAAACTATTTTTGTTTTGTACCTGTTGTAGAAATTGGCAGAGAGATTGATGAAAGTCTGAAGGCCAAGTTTTTCAAAGAGATTAGTTTCATCAATGGCGAATGCATCATAGGGGTCAACCCCACTCCACTCCGACGCCTTCTCCTGCAGTGATTGCATTCTATTTTTCTTCCTTAACTCTCTTTGTATGTATTGCTGGCAATGGCTGAACAATGTGGATGGGTATTTATAAGGGCTTGTGGCGGTCGCGTGGAGGACACGCCTTTTCATGTGAAAGTGGTCCTTTGGGTCCATATTAGATAGTGACGTGGCATATTGGGGGAATGTGAATGGAGGAATCCCATTCCAGTTTCTTTTCTTTTCTTTTCTTTTCTTTTTGGGAAAAGTTCATTTTCGATAACAAAGCAATTAATATAGACGAAATGTTTTTTTCTTTACTTTGATTTTTCTTCAAATTGTGAACTCATCAAAACACAATATTCTAAACATTTCTGATTATTGACCTGAAAGATTAGGTGGTAACTTAATTGATGAATTGAAATAAATGCATGATTTCACGCATATAGAGCATGTACCCACCAAAAAATTTATAAAAATAATCTTTAAAAAAAAAAACTAAAAGAGAAATATAACATTCGCTCTTCTTTGCTCCATCAACCCTCTTCCTTTACCCCACCCTTTTATTTTCCCTCATTTTTCACTACCAAAAAACTTTAATTAATATCTGAAAAAGAACATTTGAAAAAGGGAGAACCTCGACGACAAATCCAAATAAAAAATTCATTGTTTGGTTTGGATGGCGGGTCGATTGATTTTCATAGAGCTAGTTCAATGGTTGGTGGTGATTTTTCAATGGAGGAAAGTGTCAATGGGTAGACATGACTGAGTTGGTGATTTGGAGGTTTAATGAAGATTGTTCATAGAATTATTGGTGGAGGAAGAAGAAGGGAAGAGAGGAGGCATTAGTTCATCAGTCGATCAACAGTGGCCGATGGTGTTGATATGGAATGAGAAAGATGAAATTGGAGGTGGATGTTTTTTGGCATTGTTAATAGATGGAGTATTGGTCGTTGTTCTAATTATTGTGTGCAAGAGAAAAGAAAAGAAAATGGCATGAGGGAGATTGGGGGTGATGGAAGGTTGTGGGTTAGGGAAGGTGGAGATGGTGCTCGTTGAGATGATGGCGTCAGTAGTTGTGGGTTGGGGGAGATAAAAGAAGGTTAGATAAATAATTTTTTAATTTATTATTTTGCTTTCTATTTAATAATGTTGATTAGTAATTTTAAAAAATAAATTAATAAAAATAATTATGACATGACATTAATTTATATGACGTGGATCTGGCATGTCATTTATTTTAGGGCGAGTGAGCTACACACATGATGCGAAGAATTTAAAATCTTGTGTTTTGATGGATTGATGGGTTTAAATGACAAAGGACTAAATAGATGTGTTCATTTTATAAATTCAGACAAGTACAAAGGTTGAGTAGACCATTTCGCTTTTTGTATACTACTTATTACTATTATTCAAAGTGAAAAAAATGATTAAAAGAATTTTTAAGAGACATACAATAGCTATATAAAATATAAACATAAAAAAATAATAGGTCAATTCAGGACATGTATGATGGTGCGAAGACTCGTGTGAGGATGGTAGGTGGAGATTCAAAGCACTTTTTGATTTTGATAGGGTTGCACCAGGGATCGACTCTTAGCCCCTTTTTATTTGCCTTGGTGATGGATGTTTTGACGCGGCATATTCAAAGGGAGATGTCATGGTGTATGTTATTTGTTGATGATGTGGTACTGATTGACGAGACTTGGAAAAGAGTTAATGATAAGTTGGAGATTTGGAGACAGACCCTTGAGTCTAAAGGATTTCGGTTGAGCAGGACCAAGACGGAGTACTTGGAGTGTAAGTTTAGTGATGTCTCGCAGGAGGCTGACGTGGTAGTGAAGATGGATTCTCAGGTCATGCAGAAAAGGGAGAGTTTCAAGTATTTGGGGTCTATAATTTAGGGGTATGGTAAGATTGACGAGGATGTCACGCACCGTATTGGGGCAGGGTAGTTGAAATAAAGGCTCACTTAGAGAGTTTTATGTGATAAGAAGGTGCCTCAGAAGCTTGAAGATAAGTTTTACAGAGTGGTTATCTGACCGGCTATATTGTATGGAGCGGAGTGTTGGCCAGTTAAGAACTCCCACATCCAAAAGTTGAAGGTGGCGGAGATAAGAATATTACGATGGATGTGTGGTCATACCAAGAAAGGTAGGTTGATGAATGAGATTATTCGGGAGAAGTTGGGAGTGACTTCGATGGAGAACAAGATGAGAAAAGTGAGGTTACGTTGGTTTAGACACGTGATGAAGAGGGGCTCTAATGCTCCAGTTCGAAGGTGTGAGACACTGGTTATGAATAATTTTACGCGGGATAGAGGCAGGCCAAAAAATATTGGAGAGAGGTGATTAGGCATGATATGGAGCAGTTACAGCTTACAGAGGACATGATCCTTGATAGAAAGGTTTGGAGGACGTAGATTAGGATAGAGGGTTAGGGGGTGGAGTGCGTCCGTAACAGAAGGGGAGCGTTATTTATGTGTGGTTGAAGTTTCTTGTTTGTGGTATTAAGTGATGTCTATGATTTCAGACAGATAGTTTTTAGTATTATCTTGTGGCTGTAGTATTATTAAGTGACTAGTGGTGTTAGTTTATTTTGCATATGCATTTTTATTTTTTGTGTTTGTTATACTGTTATCGGTCTAAGCTGGTGTTGACACCAAATTTTTGCCCTCCACAATTAGGTTTAACTTCGAGTTTCTTTAATTTTTAAATAAAATTACAATATTTATTTTATCTTAATAAAAAGTTTTCAGAGTATTTATCTGGGTAATTTGCTATTTTGAGTAGCGATTATATATTATTGTATTCAATCATGCAAATTATATATTGTTACTTAAATGTTTATTGTACGGAATATCGAATTTTAATCAAGGCTTATCCTGAAAATAAATTCAAATGGTTAAAATCTTGATTTAAATATAATTTGTTCTTGAAAATAATTTATTCTAAAAAATATTTATTTGATTTTTATGAAATCAAAAATCTCAGGATTAAAGAAGTATTAATTCGTATCAAATTTCAATTTAATTTAGTCAATCTATTAAATTTGACCATAATTGAAATCAAATTGATCATAATTGCAATCCAATCCGCCAAACTGATTTTCAATTTGGTCAAAATTAAATAAATTTGGCTAAGTTTTAAATTTCAATTAGGGTTATATTTTAAATAACCTCAAAATTTCAAAAAAAATGAGCTAAATCTACCCAACCTTATTCATTTTTTATTTTTGAATTTCAAATTTGTACTAGATTGTACAATTCCACCTCAACATTATCTTCTTTTCTATTTGAATTTCAAAATTTGTACTAGATTGTACAATTCTACCTCAACCTTATTCTTTTTTCATTTTTGAAATTCAAAATTTGTACTAGATTGTACAATTCTACCCCAATCTTATTCTTTTTCTATTTTTGAAATTCAATTTTTAAATTTTAAATTTGTATTAGATTGTACAATTCCCCCTAACCTTGTCCTTTTTCAATTCTTGAAATTCAAAATTTATACTAGATTGCACAATTCCACCTCACCTTATCCTCTAACAAACCTTTTCCTCAATTTCAAATTCTCAAAATACCCCTAAACTCATTCTCCCACATTGGTGGATGAAAAGAATTGAATCTCCATCATTTCCTATAAATACTACTACTATTTTGGTAGAAAGACCAAGTCTAAAAGAGTCGAAAAAACTTTTGAGCAAAGAGTTGAATTTTTTTTAGTAAAATTTTTCAAGCAGTAGGCTAATCGGGGTTCTTGAAAGATTGCTTTCCAGAGGTGATCAAAACTCCAAAGAAAGCTTGAAGTCCCGTTTTGCTGCTCCAAAAAAGATTGTTTAAGAGATGGATTCATTTCTTTTTTATTGGATAGTTTGGTTTGATTTGATTTCATGGTTTACTATTTTTTTATGCTTGAGAATGTTATCTCTTTCATCTCATCATTATCTATTAAGTGTATAAATTTTGAACACATATTTTTTTTTTTATCTTTTTCTTTGCATGAATATGTTTTAGAGTCCAAATGGATTCCTTTTCTCTTGCATTTCATAATGAACCAACGAGGCCCACCTCTCCGAGTCAAGTTTGAAGTTTAACACAAAGTCAATTTTATGACGTGCGGGTGCAAGAAGATGGAAGAAAAAGGAAAATGGGTCAAAACTCATTGATGATGTCGCTAAGAGACTTGAAAAGTCTCTATTTTTATTATTGCCTTGTTCTTTCTTTCTTTCTTTCTTTCTTTCTTTCTTTCTTTCTTTCTTTCTTTATTTATTTATTTATTTATTTATTTATTTATTTATCTATTTGTTAACATTCATTTGGGCCTCGAAGCCAAAATTATAATTTAATACAAGTGAAGCGGATTTTTGGGACTTCAAGGTCCGAGAACTAGCTTAGGAAAGGTTATCGGCCAAAATTCGAGTATTCAGATTAGGACAGGTGAAGATGGGTCAAAAGCCCAAATTAGCTTAGGACAAGGTTTATGGATTTGGTCCTAATGGCCTATGTCATTTAGTTTCCCCCTTTCCCATTTATATGTAATTGTTCTTAGTTTTCTATGATTTAGTTAAAAATCCCGCTAAGTCGTCAAATTTGTTTTGCAAAAATCTTGAAGACAATTTTTTCTTAATTATTTTCTTTTCAAAAATTAATTTTCCTTTTTAAAGTTAGTCAAAAAAGTTATTTTTAAATAGTCCGGTTAACCGCAAGTTAGCGGATACTCTTGAATCCTTAACAACTTTTCAAGAGTATTAATAAGAACCACTTACTCAGAATTTCTAAACTTAAAAGTTTTTGCTATTTTGAATCTTTTAAGTAATATTTTTAGTTTTTCTTGATATTCTCTCAAAAATCAAGTGGTGACTCTGTAATTTTTATAAATTATTTTGAAATTTTCTTTAAAGTTTTGAAATAGTTTAAAATGTTGAAAATAATGATTTTCCAATCCTTTTAAATCGAAAAAGTGGCAAAACAGAAATGACGACTCTGTTGGGGACTTTAGCTAGGTTCTAACCAAACATTTGAATTAGCTTCTTTGACTAACTATTGTAGTGTTTAAAATGTTTATGTGTTTAAATTATTGCAAATATTAATTATTGTATTCATGGCATAATTTTCCATTTTGATTATTAAACTATTTTGGGGTTTTGTGGATGTTCTGGCCCCTATTTTTTAATTTCAAATCAAGTGTTGGGAATATGACGGTTTATCCACATGTGAGGCGTCCGATGGCTGTTCGTATTTCCAAATTCAAGTCGTCCACTTGGGAACCTGGTCGAAGCCCATTCTAGACACCTAGGATAGAGCAAAACCAAAACCCAGTTTAGGCATGATCCTAGGATGACCCAATACATGAGGGGGTATTGAGCGCATTATAAAACCTGTCTTACGTCTATTTGACCACGAGTCATAACAGATGATCATCCTTTATGTGTTAAATTGAAGGATATAATGCCAGATTATACAGACCATTGTGCCTTGGGTTTGGGGTTTTTATTTAGATCGTTTCATTTAATAAAAAAAAGGGTCTTCCTCGAAAGGATATGCATACGTTTCAAGAAGTTCAAAGATGGAAGGGCTTCCAAGGAAGCTTAGTTTAGATTTGTTCCCCTACGTGGGATTGATGTCATGTATTTCCCTTTTCCCTCATTTTGTATCCACATTTAATTTATTAATGAAGTTTGTATAATATTTTGGGGGTAATGTAATGTCTTACAAACGGCATATATATCCTTCAAACGTTAGGCTTACCTTTGGCTTAAAAGGCTCCAAGTATGATAGGATGCGTTATAAATTATTTATGTGCTAAAGTGCATTATTATTTTGCTTTATCTATATTTGCTTGATTTGTCTCATATATTACTTTGGTCAATTATTACAATTCATGAACTAACACTTTTTTAAGTGTTTTTCTTTCCTTTTAAAGAGAGACTGATTTATGTTGGTAATCAAACTTGTCGCTTTGCAAAGAATAAAATCAAAGTAATCATTGGCGCCATCAGTCGCGAAGGAGAATGAAGATTCCTTAAAGGAGCACTTTTGGCGTCCTTCTATCTTGAATTTTGAAGTTACTATTTTCTTTTCTTGTAATCATACTTTGATGTCGTTATTTTCTTGTAATCACACTTTATGATTTGATTTCTATGTAATATGAACTACGTTTGACCTGAATTTTTAAGAATGGAATACGTAGGCGGTCTATGCCGGCTTCGATCAATCCCTTACAAAATTTATCTTTCCATCTTATGGTGGAACTAGGTTAGATATGATTCCTATCTCAATGGAATATGTGAGCACTACATTGACTCGATCATATTCCCTATAGGATTGTCATACAAACTGAGGCAAATTTTTTAGAGGGTCTTAAATTTTTTTAAGAGGTTTTTCTTACAATTTACCTGGAGATGCCGTTGAAGCCAGTAACTGGGGTAGAAATTTTTGAGAAGATCTCAAAAATTTCACAAGAACTTGACAGTTGCTACAAATTTAAACACCAGATGATGCCAAAGCTGAGATCGAGACATAGTTTTTGAGAAGTTCTCAAATTTCAAGCTACATTACATCATAAAGAACTCAAGTATTTTGCATTCTAGATCAGGGAAAAAATTTTGAGGAGATCTCAAAAATTCCATACTAATGATATCATAAGTTACAAGGAAATTTGAGAGTTTCTATGTTATAAATTGGGGCAGAATTTTTTAGAAGATCCTCAAAAATTCCACAAAAGACTGCACTTCAAGATTGCAAATCAATGGTCAACAAGGTGTGTCAGGAGAGCAAGGTAATACCAACACAACCAGTCTCTCAAAACTAAGAATTTTTTCTTTGGATGAAAGAAAAGTGAAGTCACAATGTTGACAATGTTAAGCATGACAAAAGGCATTATCAAATCCAGCGTGCCCTACCATGATAATCCAGACCACATCTCTTTTCCATTTTTCTTTTGATTTATGTTTCTATTACTTTCTTGATCTCTAACATTTTCTCTGATTTTGTAGGAAAATGATCGAGCATAACAATTAAGACATGGGGACATCATTCAAAACACTATCTCCAAATCATCATGAGTCAAACGACTTTATCTTCTGTTACACTCTTGGCTTAGTTACAACAAATTATAATGTTATTAATAAGTGTTGTTTGAGTTATGCAGGTGATGTTATGAAAGACCGCCTCTAATAACTAACACAAACCAATCCTCTCAAAGTTTGAGGATTTAATCCAGAAGTTCAGGGCGTGCACAAGTCCTTTTAAGGACTTTTGATTCAAAGGATGAAGTTCGACAAATCAACTTCCATTTTTCTTATATATTAGGGCCCTTCAAGAAACTTATTTGAGTATCAGCCCATTTGAGGTGCATATCTTATTATGTTTGGGTCATCCACCCTTTCAAAAGAACAGATATTATTATAATTGTATTTTCTATTCTGTAAGAGAATGTATTACACCATCACTTTATTTGTGATATGTTATTATGTTATGAACCGTCACCTCCTTAAGAGTGATATATTATCATGTTATGGACTGTCACCTCCTTCAGCGTGACATATTATTATGGATCGTCACCTCCTTCAGAGTGACACGTTAATTTGTTATGGATTGTCACCTCCTTCAGCGTGACATATTATTATAGATCGTCACCTCCTTCAGAGTGACACGTTATTATGTTATGGATTGCCACCTTCTTCAGCGTGATATATTATTATGGATCGTCACCTACTTCAGAGTGACATGTCATTAAGTTATGGACCGTCTCCTTTTTCAGCGTAACATGTTATTATGTTATGGATTATCACCTCCTTCAGCATGACATGTTATTATGTTATGATCATCACCCCCTTCAGTGTGGCATGTTATTATGTTATGGGTTGTCACCCCCTTCAGAGTGACATATTATTATGTTATAGATTGTCACCTTCTTCAGAGTGATATGTTATTATGTTATGGACCACCATCTCTTTCAGAGTGACATGTTATTATGTTATAGACTATCACCTCCTTTAGAGTGACATATTATTATGGACCGTTACCTCCTTCAGAGTGACATGTTATTATATGGACCGTCACCTCCTTTAGTGTGATATGTTCACATGGTTATAGAACGTCACCTCCTTCAGAATGACATATTATTATGTCATGAACCGTCACCTCCTTCAGAGTAGTGTGGCGTACTAAAACAAGGTATGCACAATTGTCCTTATATTACATTTAATACTAATAAGTTTAGTTCAGGTGATTAATAGACACGTTGGTCCGTCACTCCATTCAAAGTGGCATGCTACATTTATATTGGGTCGTCCGTTCTTCAATGAAACACGTTGGACCGTCACTCCGTTCAAAGTGCAATGTTATATTTAAATTGGGTCATCTGCCTTTCAATGAGACACGTTGGACCGTCACTCCATTCAAAGTGGCATGTTATATTTTAATTGGGTCGCCCGCCCTTCAATGAGACACGTTGGACCATTCCTCTGTTCAAAGTGGCATATTACATTTAAATTAGGTCATTCACCCTTCAATGAGACATATTGGACCGTCACTTTGTTCAAAGTGGCATGCTACCTTTAAATTGGGTTGTCTGCCCTTCAATGAGACACGTTGGACTGTCACCTCGTTCAAAGTGGCATGTTACATTTAAATTGGATCGCCCGCCCTTCAATGAGACATGTTGGACCGTTACTCTATTTAAAGTAGCATGTTACATTTAAATTGGGTCGCCCGCTCTTCAATGAGACACGTTAGACCGTCACTCCATTTAAAGTGGCATGTTACATTTAAATTGGGTCGTTCGCCCTTTAATGAGACACGTTGGACCGTTACTCCGTTCAAAGCGGCATGTTACATTCAAAATGGGTCGTCTTTTTTTTAATAAGACATGTTGGACCGTCACTCTGTTTAAAGTGACATGTTACATTCCAAATAAGTCATTCTCCTTTTACTGGTATATGCTGGTTGTCATCCCGTTTAAAGTGGCATAATATTTTTAGAACAGGTTGTGCAAATTGGTTCGTCAACTATCTCAGCATAACATGTTTAAACAGGTTTGCGCTAATTTACATTTGTGTAATGCTACATTTACAACTAATCATTTATTTGAGTTGTTGCCGAGAGCATCCAAAAAGATGAAATTCTCAAATCAAAACCATAGGTGTGGACGACTCCAAAAAGGACGGAGCACAACGTGGAATTTTTTTTTAGCAGCAAAATGGGACGTAGTCTAGAGATGAACGTCAAACTCTTTGGAAGCGAGCTAAAGGATGATTGCCACCACCATCAAACCACACCCCTGTTAGAAGGCATGTGGGTACTTTGGGATATTTTGGTTTTAGCTTTACCTTCGAAATATTTCTAAACTCATACTGAGGGGAACCTTTTCTTTCCTTCAAATCTGAGTGACAACGTATTTACAGTTTTGAAAATTATGTCTGGGTAGATTCTTACCAATGGATGTGAAGAGCTCCATATTCATGGTTAAGATCTTACAAGCTTCTTTTCATAACTCAAACGAATTGTCACTCATCTCGAGACAAAGATCATCTAAACTAAAAGACTATCTTTTCTATCGATCGAGTCAAACTACAAACAGTCTGATTTCCTAAATCCAAAGATATGTACGTTGGGCTCTATGTTGAAAACTCGATTGCATTCCAACCTCCCCCCAAATCCTTTTATTTCTCACCTTTTCGATTTCACCAAAACTCAAAAATTGAAATAACTTGTGATTTCTTAGAAAATCGTGCTTTAAAATCAAGCATTATGAACTACAAGTGGCCTGGATTCTCATGTAACCTGAGATATGTAGGAAATCTGATACCGGGGTCCAGCCATAACTCCATAAAATTCGTGCGAAGATCAACTCCTTTTTCAAAAATGAATTTGCGGTCGAACAAAAATTAGAAACGTCAAACTCCTTTTTTCCAGGGTTACTTGCATCCACCCTACCCAAAGGGAAACGGGTAGTTGTTGACACCAATTTTTTTCCTCCACAACTAAGTTTAATTTCAAGTTTCTTAGACTTTTAAATAAAATTACAATATTTATTTTATCTGAATAAAAAGCTTTTCAGAGTATTTATCTGGGTAATTTTGCTATTTTGAGTAGTGATTATATATTATCGTATTCATTTATACAAATTATATAATTTTGTTACTTAAATATTTATTTTATAAAAGATCGAATTTTAATCAAGGCTTATCTTGAAAATAAATTTAAATGGTTAAAATCTTGATTTAAATATAATTTTTTCTTGAAAATAATTTATTTGAAAAAATATTTATCTGTTTTTTATTAAATCAAGAAGCTTGGGATTAAAGAAAGTATTAATTCGTATCAAATTTCAATTTAATTTAGTCAATCTATTAGATTTGGCCATAATTGAAATCAAATTGCCCATAATTGCAAGACAATCCGCCAATTGATTTTAGTATAATCAAAATTAAATAAATTTGACTAAATTTTAAATTCAATTGGGGTTATATTTTAAATAACCCCCAAATCCCAAAAAATGAGCTAAATCTACCCAACCGTATCCCTTTTCCATTTTTGAATTTCAGATTTGTACTAGATTGTACAATTCCACCTCAACATTTTCTTTTTTTCTATTTGAATTTCAAAATTTGTACTAGATTGTATAATTCCACCTCAACCTTATTCTTATTTCATTTTTGAAATTCAAATTTTAAAATTTAAAATTTATACTAGATTGTACAATTTCACCCCAACCTTATTCTTTTTTCATTTTTGAAATTCAAATTTTGAATTCCAAATTTGTACTAGATTGTACAATTTCCCCTCAACCTTGTCCTTTTTTCATTTTTGAAATTTAAATTTTGTACTAGATTGTACAATTTCACCTCACCTTATCCTCCAACAAACCTTTTCCTCAATTTCAAATTCTCAAAACACCCCTAAACTCATTCTCCACATTGGTGGATGAAAAGAATTGAATTCCTATTCTTTCCTATAAATACTACCACTATTTTGGTAGAAAGACCAAGTCTAAAAGAGTGGAAAAAACTTTCCAGCAAAGAGTTAAATTTTTTTTAGTAATTTTTTTTTCAAGCGGTAGGCTAATCGGGGTTCCCGAAAACTTGCTTCTAGGAGGTGATCAAGACTTCAAAGAAAGCTTGAAGTCCCATTTTGCTGCTCCAAAAAAGATTGTTTAAGAGATGAGTTGATTTCTTTTTCGTTGGATAATTTGGTTTGCTTTGATATCATAGTTCACTATTTCTTTATGCTTGATAATGTTATCTCTTTCATCTCATAATTTATCTATTAAGTGTATAAACTTCGAACACATATCAATTATTTTTCTTTTATCTTCTTCTTTGCATGAATTTGTTTTGGAGTCCAAATAGACTCCTTTCCTCTTGCATTTCGTAATGGGACAGTGAGGTCCACCTCTTCGAGTCAAGTTTGAAGTTTAACTTAAAGTCGATTATATGACGTGCGGGTGCAAGAAGATGGAAGAAGATAGTAAATGAGTCAAAACCCATTGATGAGGTCGTTGAGACTTGAAAAATCTCGATTTTTATTATTGTCTAATTTTTTATTTATTTATTTATTTATCTATTTATTCATTCATTTGGGTCTCGAAGCCAAAGTTGTAATTTAATACAGGTGAAACGGATTTTTGGGCCTTCAAGGTTCGAGAACTAGCTTAAGACAGGTTATCGACCAAAAGTTCTAGTATTTAGATTAGGACAGGTGAAGATGGGCCAAAAGCCCAAATTAGCTTAGGACAGGGTTTATGGATTTAGGCCTAATGACCTAAGTCATTTAGTTTCTCCCTTTCCCCCTTTTTATGATAATTGTTCTTAGTTTTCTAAGACTTAGTTAAAAATCCCCACTAAGTCGTCAAATTTGTTTTGCATAAATCTTGAAGACAATTTTTTCTTAATCATTTTCTTTTCAAAAATCAATTTTTCTTTTTAAAGTTAATCAAAAAAAATATTTTTAAATACTCCAAATAACTGCAAGTTAGCGGATACTCTTGGTGCCTTAACAACTTTCAAGAGTATTAATAGGAACCGATTACTCGAAATTTCTAAACTTAATTTTTTTTCTGTTTTGAATCTTTTAAGTAATATTTTTAGTTTTTCTTGATATTTTCTCAAAAATCAAGTGGCGACTCTGTAATTTCTTAAATTGTTTCAAAATTTTCTTTAAAGTTTTGAAATAGTTTAAAAAGTTGAAAATAATGATTTTCCAACCCTTTTAAATTGAAAAAGGGGCACAACAACTGGGAGTCTATCGGAAATAGCCTTTCTACTTCACATGAGGTAGTGGTATGATCTGCATACACTCTACCCTCCCCAAAACCACTACGTAAAAATACACTGAGTATGTTGTTGTTGTTGTTGTTGTCATCGTCGTCGTCTTTTTAAATAACAACTAGATAAGGATGCCCGTGCAAGCACGGGCCCAATGCATATTTTTTTTTTATATATATTTACAGACACACATACATATTTATAAATGCATTTTAATACCACAATATCACTATGACAAACATATCATAAGATTTCAAATGTATATTTTATACAATCGTAGGAATATCATACTATTGGATGATCACATGACATTCATTCACATATTATATTGATTGCTGTCTATTTACATTGGCATATGTGCATTTATAAATTCTACAATAGCAGATGTATTTTTTCTTTCTGTTGTGATCAATCTCTTGAGCATTCATGATCAATACCTGTTAAATTAAAATTAATGATTAAATTAGTTTAGAAGTTCAAAATCTATATCTAAAACATATTTTTTTCATTGTGAAAATGTGTTTTTTTCAACCATGATTCACAAAATTTTATACACATCTATTATGTCATACACTAATAGGAGAATAACAACAAGAGTTGGCTTTGAATACCTCTAACATCACGAACAAGTTGCTTTCTCAATTTCTGGAACACCATCTTGATCTTGATGTCCCATAGACATTTGAAGAAAGCTTCAACCTATGCCTCACCAAAATGACACTGAAAAAAATTAGATCAAGATTTGAAAAATGACACAAACAAATAACAACACACGAAAAAAACAGACATCTTTGTATCTAGCAGGAGAAGTAGCTTCTCAAAGAGAAATACATTTTTCATTATTTGCAAGTAGTTTGTATTGTTGCCAACCTGTTGTAAGCACTATATCAGATTTTAAATTAATTTAATGATTTATTGTAGCAGAGCAAAGTTAAATTGAGGTATAGTTTCTGGAGCAAATTACAACTATAGAGATGCACATGACCAACATAAGTAAAAAAAATACAAAAAGGCAATAAACTTTACTTGTCAAAAAGGAAAAAGAAAAATAAGCTAAAAGTCAATACTATAAGTAGGTCAACCGTATAACTATGAATTAACATCAGCTAACAATGTTAAACAAATTATATAATCACGAAAAGCAAACCATAAATATTTTGGCACTTAACAGAGTTCAATAAGTGTTGCAGTCAAGTCAAAATTGTACTAAATATGCCCTGTAAGTACCTTTATATGATTGACATTCCACTGGCTACTAATGTTGAATCGAAAAACTTTCATATGTAGATCTGAATACCCAAATCAAAACTTTTACAAAAGATTGATCTCCATAGGCTAAGGCTCCTTTAAATAAGTTTAGATAAACTAAAGAAATAAAGCAACACTCTTCCTATTAAAAATCATCACCCAATCTAGAGCTTAATTTACCAAAAAGAGTTTTCCTTCTACGCTTTCCTTTAGTTCATTTAAGAAAGTGAAGACTAATCAAACCAATAATCTTAAGGAACCCGATATGGTCCTTCTTTTCACTTTCCTCATCGGGTAAAATCTAGAGATAAAACGACACGTTAAATATTAGCAATAGAGAGCTAAAAATAAATTGTATATCGCACAATCAAACAATTGTTGTCTTTTCAATTTTGCTCTTCTTGCTTGTCTATGTGCTAAAAAGGCTTTTTTTTTCTCGAGTGACATCAATCTATATCATTCACGTCTTCTAGCATTTTTGTCGATATTTTTTTTCCAAAAGTTTGATCAGTTTTAGAATCTCTATTACACAATTTTTTTTGCGGCTCAAATATTTTTATGAATTCTTGAAAAAAAAAAATACAAGTAAAGTTCATTACACATCCATATCAAGTAATAATTATATTTATGCAAGGCATGTGACCTTTAAAAAATATAAGTGACACTCATTAATAGAGAAAACTAAGCATTTCATGTTTCATATTATATTAAAATCATGAAGAAAAATATTTATAATTAAATTAAAAAGTAAAATAAGTTGTACTTACCACACAATCAAATATATATACGGATGTACAAATAACTATCACCGAAGAGCTGAAACAACAAAACAAACTGTTCAAGATGTATATATTTAATTAATTTTATATTTAAATAAATTTTAAAATAAATATGCAAAATATTGAATAGAAAAAATGAGTAGATCTTAAAGTTAGAAATTATTATGATATCTTAAAATCTTCTTTAAAAAGACGAGCATATCTAAACTTGGTTTCACTAAAAATTTTTTTTTTTTAAAAATCCAACTTAGCTAAAAAATAAATTTAGTTAAAAAGCCTCAAATGAAGAAGGAAAAGTAGAAAAACACATTAATCTAAAGTCCGAGGAACGCAAAAAAAGTTAGGCAATTACTGCGAATGTTTTGAGAAACAAGACTTATGATATATCATTATCTGCGTTTTACAGTTTCAAAATCCAATTACATTATATAGATAAATTTTTACTAAAACACATGCTGAAATTAAATAGTAAAAAAATTTCATTCTACTAAAAAAGGTCTACTTATAAAAAAATCCATAAAAATTATCTTTGTTGAAGGAATAAATAAATATTTGACGGAAAAAAAATGAATGAGAATGTACAGAAAATTACATACAGATATGGGAGAATTGAGAACTGTTGATGAGAGAAGAATTTATTTCATAGGTTAATATGAAGAGTGTTTTGGCTTTTTATTTGATGAGTCATCTATTTTTTAGTCTAGTCTGGAGAAGAAATATCATATCAATTCTAAAAGTTGGTGTCATTAATTTTGTGGTGGAAATGATAGCCACCTTGATAGATATTTGTGTGGTAGAATAGTAATTATTATTATTTTTTAATTTAATTCTAGTATAAAAAATAATGAATTAATAAGATTTACAAAATTCTTCCTGGTAAACATTAAATTTTTTTCTTTATATATTTATTTTCTTATATTTTAAATTTTCTAAGTGAAAATTCTTACTCTATCAAAATTTTCAATAGTCCATACTTTTAATATTTATGTTATCTACTAGTTATCTACGCAAATTACCCAAGTTATCTGCACCCCCTACAATTGGTATCAGAGCTACGTTATTTAAAAAATGTACTATAGATATGTGTTAGTTATGAGAAATGTTAGAGATGTTAATTAAATTGTTAATTATAAGCTATTATTAATTACGTTATCTTGTTGTTATTTATTTATTTAATATGAAAAGACCATTTAAATATATACAAGCCTTTAGAAAAATAAAAAGAATTTTAATTAGTTACTACCCAAAATAGAAGAAGTTAAATAAAACAAAAGAACCCCCCCCCCCCCCCCACAGATTAGCTTACTTAATTACCTTAATATCTAGCAATGAGACAAAATTTATAATCCATTTAAAATCTAGAAGAATTTATAATAGATGAAAAAACATATGAAAACCATGAAGGATTAAAAATAAGAATAGTATTTTCCAATTTAGGAAGAAGATATAAGAAAATAGGTGAACATTTATATTTAATGTTAGAAAAAGAAGAATTAAAATTAGAAGATAAATTAACAGCTATGGTAAGAATAACAAAAGAAAATGAAGAAATAGATAGGAAAAAAGAAATAGATAAAATAAAACAACAGACTACAGAAGAAATACGAAAAATAGAAGAAACTAAAAATAATAGGATTGCTGAATTAGAAAAAGAACTACAAATGCTAAAAGATCTGTATGAAAAAAGACAGAAAGAAAAAGAAGAAAAGGATAAAGAACAAAAATTATTAATTGAGATAAATCAATTTAAAGAAAAATTAGAAAATAAAGAATTAGAAACTAATGAAATAGAAATAAATACAATAGATGCTGAAGAAACAGATAATTATGATTCGGAAGATAGTGAAACATATACAGAAATTTTAACAAATATAGAAAAACTAGAAATAAATGAAAAACAAGAAGTAATTATTAAAGAAAACTTAGAAAATACAAACACAAAAATAAACACTCTTGATAAAAAGGACGATGAAAAAATAATACCCAGTACATCAGAAATAAGAAAATCTACATATTATTATAAAAATAAGTTTAAAAAATATAACCAAAGGGATGAATATAACAAATGGACACCAAAACAAATAATTAATAAAAATTATAACTTCTTAGACTTAGACTGTGTAATAGATGTAGATAAAACGATACAATTATGAATAGGATATATAACAAAACAATTATTAGACAATGGTAGAAATGCAATAGATACACCAGAATATATAGAAAGAACACTAATAGGAACAAAAAAATTATGGTTTTTAAATTTAATTGAAGCTAGTAAAAAGGTATTAAGGAATGATAAAAAAAACAGAAGGAACAACAGTAACTAAACTAACATCTATAGACATATTGAAAAAATATGAAATGACTATAAGAGATGAAGTTAGCAGTATAGCAACAGAAGAAGAAGAACAAAACAAAGAAAAAGATACAAATAGGAATTTTATGTTAAAACTAGCAATATGTAATATGTGCTATCTAGATGAATATATGTGTGCATTTAAAGAATACTACTATAAGGGAGCATATAACACAGAAGAAAGTAAAGAAGTTAGAAGATTATATTTTAGTAAATTACCTGAATCATTTAGTTTAAAAATAATAAAGAGTTGGGATGAAGAAAACATAGTAGATACTCTAGGAGCAAGAATAAAATTTCTACAACAATGGTATAGGAATAAATGTGAAAAATATAGAGAAGAAATAAAAATGAAAAAAACATTAATAAAAAATTTAGCATGTTGCAAAGATAAAATAGCACCTCAATTTGGATGTGAAGAAAGATATTATAAGAAAAGAAAAAGACATAACAAATATAAGAAATACAAAAAATCAAAATATAAGTATAAGAAACCAAGAAAAATATATTATGTGAAAAATTATAAATATAAAAGACCATATAGGAGAAAGAAATCTATAAAAGAATGTACTTGTTATAATTGTGAAAAACTAAGACATTTAGCTAGAGATTGTAAAATACCTAAAGACCCAAAAAAGAAACAAAAATCAGAAATAAAGATAGAAAATGCAGAATATATGCAAATAAATTATATAGATTATGAATTAGAAAGTGAAGATAGTATATATGAAATTTCGGAAAATGAAATAGATAGTGAATTAGATGAATCAAATGACTGAAAAAGATATAAAAATAATAACAAAGGAAGAATATTTAAATGAAGAAGAAACAGATCAGAAAATAATATTTGATAATAATATATTTGACGAGATAAAAGGAAAAGAATTAGATTTAAGTGTAGAAAAAATATTTAAAATACCAACAATAAAAAACATATTTAGTAGACGAAAAGAAGAATACTACATAGTAAGCCAAAAAGAACATGTAATAGACTGTATATATGCAAAAGGTAGAGCTAGTAAACCACTAGTAACAAAAAGAATAATTAATAAAGAAATAAACGATATAAAAAGTAAAGACCCAATTAAATATGTACACCTTGGAGGAACAGAGATATTAATAAAAACATGTTTTAAAGAAGGAATATATACACTAATAGAATTATATTTAGTAGATGATAGAATTATAAAACCTATAGAAAAAAGTATAATAATTGTCATAAGAGGAAATTTAATATACCAAAAATTTTAATTTATAATAAGTGCGAATTATTCAGCAGCAATAACAGATAAAAACATAGATAAATCATTAGTATTATACTGAAAAATATCAGGAATAGAACTAACCCCAGAAAGTAAAATATTTACAATAAGATGTAAAAATCTATATGTATTAACGACAAAACATAAAATAATAGGAAAAAATAAAATTAATAAAATACAAATAGAAAGTCCTTTCGAACAATTTGTAAAAACAATTGATAACAATGATTATAGTTACAAAGACATGGATATAGAAGAAGATTTAGAAATAATAAATGATAGAATAAGTACAACAAAAAGAATAGCTTTCGAAAAACCAGAATCATCAGGATCATCGAAAAGAACAAATTATGAAATAACTTCAACAGTTAATTTAACTCAATATTATATAACAGGAACAATAAATGAAAAGAATATTTAATACTTCTAAATACAGGATAAGAAGAAAATTATATAGCAAAATATCTAGTAAAAAATGAAAAAATAAAATCTAATAGTAATATATGCTCAGATCTACCAAGAAGTTTAATAACTACTAAAGATACAACAGAAAAGGAAATAATAATAGGAGTTACAAAAATAAAAATAGAATTTGAAATAAAGGAAGATATGCAAAAAACAGACATAATATTAGGAATAAAATGGTTAGAACAAGTAAAACCCTACAATATAGAACATACACAAATAACCATAACCTATAATAGAGAAAAATTATTAATAAAAAGAGCTTTGACATGATATGAAAATATATGTACTTATGGAAATAACAGTAGAAAGATATTATAATAAGTATTATACACCAATGATAGATACAGGAGCAAAAACCAACTTATGTAGATATAATTGTTTACCAGAAGACAAATGAGATAAGCTAAAAATACCAATAGTAGTCAAAGGATTTAATAATGAAGGAAGCTTAATTACCTGTAAAACTATAAATGTAAAAATACAAGTATGAGATAAGATATTAACAATAGAAGAGATCTATAATTATGAACTGAACTAACATCAAAAGATATGCTTTTAGGAATGCCATTTTTAGATAAACTATACCCACATATAATAACTAGAACACACTGGTGGTTTACAACCCCATGTAAATAAAAGGTAAGAGCAAAAAGAGTTATTAATAAAATAAGAAAGAAAACTGATTGGATAAAAGGAAGTGAAAAAATCACACAAAATTAAAAAATATAAAAAATACTGAAGACACAATAGAACTAGTTATATTTTCAATAAATAAAGAAGAAATAACTATATTTTCAATAGATAAGGTAGAAATGATAAAGAAAAAATTAAGACAACTATACAGTGAAAATCCATTAAAAGGATGTAGAATATAATTACAACGAAGAAGATAAAAAACAAGTTCAAAAAATAAAAATACTTTGTAAGGAATTACCAAAATTACAATTTCCAGATGAAAATAATTTTTTTACATATATAGTAGAAGCAGACGCAAGTGAATATAGTTATGGAGGAGTACTTAAATATAAATATGTAGAAGAAAAATTAGAACATCGTTGTAGATACTACTCAGGAACGTTTAATGGAACAAAAATAAAATGGGAAATAAATAGAAAAGAATTATGCTCATTATATAAATGTTTATTAGCATTTGAGCCATATATTGTATATAACAAGTTTATTGTACGGACAGATAATACACAGGTACGTTGGTGGTTAACAAAGAAAATACAAAATTCAGTTACAATGAAAGAAATTCGGAGACTAGTATTAAACATATTAAATTTTTCATTTACAATTGAAGTAATCAAAACTAACAAGAATGTTATTGCAGATTACATATCAAGACAAAGCTACACAGACTGATATAATAGAAGATGATGCTTTAGAAAAGATACTTAAAATCCTAACTACACTTTCACTGAAAGTGGACAGTATGAGTAATGAAATAGAAAAGCTAAAGACTAATGAAGTTAAACTGAAGTCTGAAGCTATGACTCAGATAACTTAGCAGTGTGAAGAGCTATGTCGATCGGAAGATAATAAAATTCCAGAGGTAAAAGGAGACGTTGGGACACTCCATAAAACCCATAACGTTTATCAATCTACAATTGCAAGTACAAGCAAAGGAGTTAGTGGACAAAGATATCAGAACATGAACATGAACAAGATATTTGAAAAACCATTTATACCAAAAACACAAAAAGACCCCTTGTTCATACCCCCACAAACTACCACATATCGAGAAAGTTTAAACCAAGATAGAAAAGCCTATAACCATATAACTCGAGCATACATAGAAAACATCCACAAAATACAGACTTACCTAAACCTTAAACCCAGAGCCACAAATATCCAAGAACCAAACACAAACTATATAACCCAAAAATTACAAGGTTACAACAAGTTAATCGCACTACCGAAAACCAACCCAAGCTTAGTTAAAACTTGTTTCAGTTATGGATTATTAAATACCGTATATACCCAAGAAGGAGATGAACTAACAACTATACCAGAATTATATAGAGCATTCGCCACCTATAAGAAAATAACCAAAGAAAATCTATTTTTTATAAAGTTTTATACCGCACCAACAGAGATATTATATGACGAAATTAAACCAGTTATACAAGTTGTAAAAATAGGATTAACCAGAGATATGATTATACCGGAAGATATTGTTCAACAGCCAGCGATACCTAAAGTTGAGATACCTGATTTTTATGCAAATAAACGAATTATTGGAATATCTTCAATTGTTCAAGAATTACCAAATAACTACCTAAATGGGAACCCAATATGGAGTTATTATTCAAGAGATCATCAAATGATTTATTCAAATTCAAGGGAGTTATGACACTCAGATATGAAAGAAGCTAGGCAATGGATTTTGACACTACTCAATCCAGAAAAACAACCAACTGCAAGAGCAATTAAGAAGAGATTTATTTCAAAAGAATTATTAACAAGATATTGCAAAATGATAGGACACAAATATCCAAACCACCTATGCTCCAAATGAAATGGAGAAAATAACGTGATTCCAGAAGTCCAACTAGAATAAAAGAAAAAATCAACCAAGAAGATAAGAACGCCAGCTAGGAGATGAACGACAAAAGATATAAAACAACACTGACTGATGAAGAAATAATAAAAGAAAGAAGACAAAGCATTGAAATATGAAAATGACATATGGAGAAAAAAGATAACTTTGTGGAATATGAAATACGTAAATTATGTAAACATTTAATAGCATTTACTATTTCTAGACTAGCCTTTTTGACCTTTCTTGTATCATTTATTAGTTTTTTGGCACTTGCCATTATTTGTTTTTTACTTTTTTGACAAATGTAAAGATAAGACCATTATTAGTCTTTTACTTTTTTGACAGATGTAAAGTTAGGAATAGTTTTTTCCATCTTTTAGGATTATAAATATGTAAGCCTTACGACAATCTAAAGGCAAGACTTTAATGTGTTGAAAACAAGCCTTCTCTCTTGTACACACAAAAAAAAACTTTTGAATATTTAATAAAAACAGATATATTTCTAAGGAAAAGCTATGGATGAGCAAAGCACAGATTTATCAAATCTACCAGAACAAGTATTTTCATTTACAATTATGAATAGCTAAATTCATAAATTCCTGACAATCATGATATAATAAAATAAGCTCATATTAGTTACTTTATAGTAGAATTATTCAAAAAATAGCATGTTAAGAAGTTTATTAGCAAAGTGAATAAGGAGAAAAATTCTCAAGAACTATGCCATACTAAAGGTGAAACCGGTAAGGCAAAGAAGTCGTGATAGGGGAGTAACCAGAGTAGAGGCGCTGTTTAAGAAAAAAGTATCCAGATTACCATGCTAATAGTGACCGAAGAACATGTTATTTAAGAATAATCTAGTACATAGTGATCTAAGATGATCATATTTTGTTATGTATATGGTTGAAAAGAATATTTTGAAATAGTATCATATGAAAAAGAATGACTACCTACTTATCCGATGAAATGATAGATAAATTTAAGATACTTGTTTTGTATGTACTTAATGATATAGAAATAGTAGATATAAGAAAGATCATATGGGAAAAAAATATTTGATAAATATATTATGACTAGAATAAATTACATACCACACCTACCTACCTACTCCTACATATACCTACATGCCAAACCTACGCATCAACCACGATAAACTACGAATATTGGAAAATGGATATGAAAAATATACAATTAATGGAAAAACTAATGAAAACAAATTTAGAAGAATATATGAGAACTAAAAATATAAAAATGAAAAAGCATTTAATCAAGCCTAAATGACAGATAATCTTAAAATACTTGTTTTATATATACTTAGAGATATAAAAATCATAGACGTAAAGAAAATAATATGGGAAAAGATATGAAATTTTGAGGATGAAGATGAAGAGTTATTAAGTTTTATAGAAAACCTACACTTATATAATGAAAGCTATTGCTCATATTTAGATAGTTATTATTCAGATGGCTATTATACAGATTAAAAATGTTAGAATATATAAGAAGAATTAGAGAAAAACAAAGTTGGCTATACGAAGAAATTAATTATAGAAACCAACTTAGAAGAGGAAAAAAACAATTAAAAGAAAGATTAATTTGGATAGATAAAACCTTGGAACAACTAAAATTAAAAGATAGTTTAGATTATGATTTAGACATAGAATTATTCATAGAAGAAAAAAATAGGATAATTAACGAAATAAATAACCTAGGATTTAATATCAGATATAGTACAATTAGAATAAATTATTACAAAGAAATTTGCAGTATTACAACTACTATAAGATAAAATGATAAACTACGAATACTTAGAATATTGGAGACAAGATATGGAGCAAATAAGATTAATAGAAACACTTATGAAAAAGAATCAACTTGACTACATAAAAACTAGAAATATGGAACATATAGTATACCTTAAAAATAATATAGAAGAATTAATAAGATTAAAAAAAATAACTAAGGAATGCTATGACATAACATTTTAATTAACATGATAGAACTAGTAAGTACTAGTTATCTACTAGTTATCCACGCAAATTACCTGAGTTATCCGCACCCCCTACAATTGGTATCAGAGCTACGTTATTTAAAAAATGTACTAGTAGATATGTGTTAGTTATGAGAAATGTTAGAGATGTTAATTAAAAACATATCTTTTGATGTTAGTTTATAATTATAGATCTCTTCTATTGTTAATAGCTTATCCCATACTTGTATTTTTACATTTCTATCTTTATAGGTAATTAAACTTCCTTCATTATTAAATCCTTTGACTACTATTGGTGTTTTTAGCTTATCCCTTTATCAAATTTTTTATTATTGTCTATTATATATTGTGTCATTAATTTTGTGGTGGAAACAATAGCCACCTTGATAGATATTTGTGTGGTAGAGTAGTAATTATTATTTTTTAATTTAATTCTAGAATCATCATCTTGAAATATTTTTTAATGTCCATGTGGTGGAAACAATAGCCACATGGATATATATATATATATATTTTCTATGATTATTACAATAATAATATATATATTAAATACATAAAATATTCTTAATTATTATAAAATATATATGAAATACAAAAAAATACCCTTAATTATTAAAATATATTTGAAAAAAAATAAAAAATACTAATGAATTAATAAGATTTCTTTTAAAGGTATTTTAATATTTATTTTTTAATTATATTTTCTTATTAAGTGGGACAAAATAAGAATAAAATAGACACATCAATAGATATTCTTAAAAAGTTTTTTTTAATGAATAGATATTCACATTTGTTAGAGAAGTAGAAACATGAAAAAATATTTTTCTACAATTATTACAATATAATAAAATAGATATAAGATATAAAAAATATTCTTAATTATTAAAATAGATGTAAAATTCCAAATCAACTCTTGGTCGTCCTCAACTCTCCTTTCTATACAGTAGAAAAAAAAACCCAGGTAAAAAGGTTTTCAGAAATGTGATATCGAGGCATGTTAAGTTGAATATGCTTTATGTGGGAATTCTCTTCTATATTAAAATTTTGTCTGAACCACAAGACAAGAGGGATGGGTGCTTGATAAACTGTGGGCCAAATTCTAATTTGATTCCCATTGTATTTGACTTCCTGAGTGTTGACACTATGAGGTATCAGTGTCACAGTTGTGACTGAAAATGATACTCTTCAAATAAAATAAAAGAAGGAATTTTTAAAGTTAAAATTTAAAATAAATTAGAAATATTTATATAGTTATAAATTATCTTATTAAAAATGAAACTAATATTACTAAAAGCAAATTATTACTACTCCTATCCCGATAAAATGTATATGTGGAGCAACGAAAATATTTTTGATAGACCTTTCGGCACAAATTTAAAAAGAAAATGGAAGAATAAATAAATTATCATTAATCACAATTAATAGAAGGATGTATTTGAAATGTTTGGTATAGCTGTTAGGTCAGGTAAATAATTAAGATTAGGGTAATTTACCTAAATATATCATATTAGATTGTTAGTTACAAGTAATAATTTATGTTTTGTGGTTTAATGCGACGTTTTACTCCATCCATATCCAGTGATAAAATATCCTATTTAGAGTAGAATCAAATTTTTATTTTTCAGACATAACTCAAGAAAAAAAAAACACTAAATTGAAGAAATTTTAAATTCGAATGAAGAAATGAATGTTGGGAAACCCAACTTCATACACATGAATATGAAAAGAATAGAAAAAAGAGGATTTTTTTTTTCTAAAACCGAAGATAAATTAATGATCAAAACAAATTTTTATCAGTAAAGTTACATTAGAAATCGTGTAAACATTGAACTACTATGTTAATTAATAATGTTTAAAAAAAGTCAAATATCATGTGTAAATGTAAAAAATATCTTTACCATGTTTGATTCCTTAAATTGTGAAACTTAATTAGTAAAATAAAAAAAGAGATAATCATTGATACCAACAATAATACTTGCCATAATTATCAAAAAGATTTAATGAAGAGTGATAACTATTAAAGACTATAAATATGGATATAATTTGAATATTAAATATGAAAAAACATTTTTTAATATTTTAAAAATATAATTTTGTTAAAAGTTGCTATAACTTGCAATTATTTCTTTAGTCTAATAATTATTGAAAAATGTTGCTATAAGTTGCAATTAACAATCTAATAAATAATGTATATAGGATAATTTTCACTTAAGATTAACTTATCTTAGTTGTACAAAATATCGAAATTTTAACTTATAGGGGTCGTTTGGTACAACGACAAGTTATGCAAGGATTGTAGTGTTGGGATTATTTTTTATCAAGTATTTGATTCATTGTATTAAAAATTAGATATATTATGTTTGGATTCAAAACTCTACAAAATGTTCTTTACAATTACATACCCTTGAATTTTTGTGAGATTTTCTACTTCAGTTAACTAGGCTAATAGCTCACCTTCGCGCGATCTTAGAAAAAATAAAATATAAATAATAATTCTTAATCTGTTTAGTTGATCATTTATTTTATCGTAAATAGGATATCAAATGGGATTATATCAAATGATCAGGCAAAGCAAAAGGAGGCTGGCAACATTCAAACTTGTAGAAACCAGATTTAAAATGGAACTAAGAAGTCATAACAATAAAACATAAGTGCTTGTACATTTTATTGATACAATAGTACATTTTATTGATACAATAGTCTTGAATCTTAACTTTCTTAGGCAGTAGAAAATATCAAATTTCACTCCACAATAGAAGATTTCAAGCAAGTACATCAATTGACAAAAGATATATACATTTGAATTTATCAAAAATGACCTCCACATTCAAGTTTTTTCATAGATACTAATTATACAAATGTTATTATCCTCAGTGTCCGTCTTACACCAAGTATATTGAGTCTTACATCAAGCATATTGATACCTTAGCTTATATTGATGCTCAAAGTTTACCTATATATATGAACAATTTTGTCTTTTTTTGACATCATCACAAAGAACTATTATATTGTTGCTTTGATGCATTGCTCCGTTCAGTACAACTCAAATGGGAGATTCAATGATGGAACTGTTGGGTTCAATATGTATGAAAAGTGTGAATGGAAAATGGAGGGAAAATAGTGGAAAGAAAAAGAGACACTAAAATGGAAAGTGTATTCTTTTAAAGGAATTTGAGGGAGAAGGAAACTTTGAAGTGTTTATAATAAGAAGCACATATCCACATGGATAGTGAGGCAAGAACAAGGTGGTGCCTCGTACCATCGTTGTCGTCGCTCGCTCGGCTTTGGATTTGGATTTGAAAAATGATCGATCGATGAGATCTATCTTTTTGGACAAAGTTTATTTGACAGAAATTTAATCCGAAAATACCAAAAGAAAAAACGCAACAAATTATTTCTGTGTTTTGATCCTCCATTTATATGCATGCATGCAGTAGCGGAAACACTATTTCGAAATACAGTGCAGAAGCGAATTGATGCTTCGGTAGGGATGCAACCCTTCAACGAAATGACACACTGATTCATGAAATGGTATACCTGTTCGAAAAAATGCAGTCTTTGGACGAACAGACATGATTTTCCAGAAAGGTCACACCTTTTAAGTGAACCATTGCCACCTTTTAGAAGAGGCACCTGATGACTATATAAACCTGCTTTCATCCACAGGTTTAGGTACAAAATTTTTTCTAAAATACAAACTCTTCTTGTCTTCAAAAAAATTCTGTGTGATTAATCAAATCGTTGAGTGAATTCGTTGAATCCAATAATTTGAGGTACCACTATTGTTCGGATCGAAGGCCATTTTATCCCGGAAGGAAGATTCCATAACCTCGGGTGCAGTGAGGGAAATTATTCCTTAAGAACACTCCGTGAAGTCGGGGGACTTGGTCTTAAAATTTTGTTTCATCTCTTTTCTAAAATTTAACATACTTCTTGGATAAATTATTTATAATCTTATGTTGAAGGTGTTAAGGAACTTCATAAGTGTTCTTGTTTATACATGAACTTGTATTGAAGTTGTTGTTGCATTTATACAGATTCTTCTACCCGAAATATTTTAGATAACAATCTTAAGGAATAACACACTTTCGGAATCTGTATAGCTTATTTTTAGAGATTAAAGCTTTAAGATTTCTACTCCGTTTGAACTTAACTAGTGATTTGAAGACATAAAATCTTCATCACAAGTTAAAAATCACTCAGTTGACAATTGAAAGTCATAAAAACTTCATCATTAAACTAGAAACAAGAAGTGTTTAAAGTTGCTGCAATTTTTTAATAAGTATTTCAATATACTAAAGGTACTGTCTTGTGGTGACAAGAAAATGACGATTGATAGCCAAATGCATGATGCTGGAACAACTATGGAGGCAACTAGTGTTGCCATGACAAGTCTTACTAATGCTCCACAAGCTATGGCACCGGTGGAGAAACCCGGAAAGTTCGCGGGTATTGACTTCAAGAGATGGCAACAAAAAATGTTCTTCTACCTCACAACTCTCTGTCTTCAAAGGTTCACGATTGAGGAAGCTCCGGAGGTGTCCTAGGGAACCCCTGAAAAAGAACGCTTCGTGATTGTGGAGGCTTGGAAACACTCTGATTTTCTTTGCAGGAATTATATCTTGAGTGGTCTCCAAGATGACCTTTACAATATGTATAGCGGAACCAAGACTGCAAAAGAGTTATGAGGAGCGCTAGAAAGGAAGTACAAGACGGAGGATACCGAAACTAAAAAGTTCTTTGTTGCACGATTCCTGGAGTACAACATGATAGACAACAAGTCTGTTGTTTCACAAGTGCAGAAACTGCAAGTGATCATCCATGATCTCCTAGCGGAAGGTATGATTTTGACAAATACCGTTATTGAATATTTTAAAAATGTTCTTAGTATTCACATAAACTTTAGTGTAGGTTTGATTGTGAATGAAACGTTTCAAGTAGCAACAATAATAGAGAAGCTACCACCTATGTGGAAAGACTTCAAAAACTATTTGAAACACAAAAGTAAGGAGATGTCAGTCGAAGATCTGATTGTACGACTATGAATTAAAGAAGATAATAAGGCTGCGGAAAGAAGGTCAAGAGGCAATTCTGCAATAAGTGGAGTAAACATTGTAGAAGATGACCAAAACAACTCTAAAAAGCTAAAGAAAGCTGAAAATAAAAGCAATCAACCCAAGAAGAAGTTCAAGGGAAAGTTCTTCAACTGTGGCAATATTGGCCACAAGTCTATGGATTGTCGTGCCCCGAAGAAAGGGAAAAAGAAGGACCAAGCAAATCTGGCTGAGTTTAAGAAAGAAATGGATGATCTGTGTGCTATGCTTTCCGAATGCAACTTGGTGGGAAATCCTCGCAAATGGTGGATAGATTCTGGTGCCACCCACCATGTTTGTGCTAACAAGGAGTTGTTTTCGTCGTTCGCTTTAGCTCAAGTAGAAGAAAAGATCTACATGAAAAACTCCGCTACTTCAAAAGTAGAAGGAACAAGAAAAGTGTGCTTGAAGATGACTTCCGGCAAAGTGTTGACACTTAAAAATGTCTTATATGTTTCGGAGTTACGAAAGAACTTGATTTCTGTTTCACTTCTAGACAAGAACGAATTAAAATGTGTATTTCTTTTCGAAAAAATTGTACTTAGTAAAGGAGAAGTGTATGTAGGAAAAGGTTACCTCAATGAAGGCCTATTCAAAATGAATGTAATAAATGTTGAAATCAATAAAATTTTAAATTCTTCTTACTTGCTTGAGTCTCCCAATTTGTGGCATGAACGACTAGGCCATGTTAATTACAAAACATTATGAAAACTGATTAACTTAGAAGTTTTGCCAAACTTTAAGTGCAATAAATCAAAGTGTCAAACTTGTGTGTAATCAAAGTATGCTAAGCATCCGTATAAGTCCGTTGAAAGGAATTCCAATCCCTTAGACTTAATCCACACTGACATTTATGATATGAAGTCAACACCATCACGTGGTGGGAAAAAGTATTTCATAACTTTTATTGACAATTGCACTAGATATTGTTATGTCTACTTGCTAAATAGTAAGGATAAAGCACTAAAAGCATTTAGGCAACACAAAATTGAAGTTGAAAATCAGTTAGAGAAAAAAATCAAAATGATAAAAAGTGATAGGGGAGGAGAATATGAATCTCTCTTTACAGAAATATGTGTAGAGAATGGAATTGTCCATCAAACTACGACCCTATATTCACCTCAATTTAATGGAATTGCAGAAAGGAAAAACCAAACTTTGAAGGAAATGATGAATGCCTTACTTATAAGTTCAGGTTTACCGCAAAGCTTGTAGGGGGAGGCTATCCTTACAGCCAACCGAATACTCAATAGAGTTCCCCATAATAAGACACAATCAATTCCTTATGAAAAATAGAAAGAAAGAAAACCCAACTTGAAATATTTCAAAGTGTGGGGGGTGTCTATCAAAGGTCCAAGTTCTTATGCCTAAAAGGGTTAAGATAAGACCTAAAATGGTGGACTGCGTGTTCATAGGATATGATAAAAGTAGTAAAGCATATCGGTTTTTGGTTCATAAATCCGAGCATTCGGATATTAATAAAAACACGGTAATTGAATCAGATAACGCTGACTTCTTTGAAAATATTTATCTGTATAAAACTAGACATGAACAGTCTAGTGGAGGGTCTAAACGACCTCGAGATAAACCAAGTGAGAATGTACATAATGATGAGAATCCAAGACGTAGTACACGTCAAAGAACGCCAACTTTATTTGGATCGGATTTTGTAATATTTCTCTTAGAAAATGAGCCTCAAACATTTAAGGAAGCGATGATATCTTTGGACTTATCCTATTGGAAAGAGGCAGTTGATAGTAAGATCGATTCAATCTTAAGTAAACATACGTGAGAGTTGGTTGATCTTCCTTCAGGAAACAAACCTTTAGGATCTAAATGGATCTTCAAAAGAAAAATGAAAATGGATGGTACTATTGACAAATACAAGGCAAGACTTGTAGTAAAAGGCTTCAAACAAAAAGAAAGCCTTGATTACTTTGATACATACTCGCTGGTAACAAGGATAACATCGATTCGAATGTTAATTGTCTTGGCGGCGGTATATGGTCTTGAAATCCATCAAATGGATGTGAAAACCGCATTCCTAAATAGAGAATATGAGAAAGAAATTTACATGGAACAACCTGAGCATTTTGTGGTTCCAGGAAAAGGAAATAAGGTGTGTAAACTTGTTAAGTCACTTTATGGACTAAAACAAGCACCTAAGCAACGACATGTAAAGTTTGACTAAACCATATTGGCAAACAGATTCAAAATTAATGAATGTGATAAAAGTGTTTATATTAAAGACACTCCAAATTACAGAGTCACTGTGTGTTTATATATGGATGATATGTTGATCCTCAGTAGGGATATTTCAGACATAAATGCAACAAAATGAATGCTCGAGATCAAGTTCGATATAAAAGACCTTGGAGTTGCGAATGTGATCTAAGGGATGAGAATTCATAAAACTCCACAAGGGTTGGCATTGTCACAGTCTCATTACATCGAAAAGGTACTTGACAAATTTTAGTATATGGAATTTGGTATTGCCAAGACTCCATTGAATGTGAGCTTTGCACTTTGAAAGAATGAAGGTGAAAGTAACTCACAATTGGAGTATGCAAGAGTATTGAGATGTTTAATGTATATAATAAACTGTACACGACCAGACATAGCATGCACTATAAGTAAGTTGAGTTGGTACACGAGTAATTCTAATAAAACTCATTGGATGGCAATGAAAAAAGTTTTGGGGTATCTTAATACACTCAAGACTACGCTTTGCATTATAATAAATATCCTGTGGTACTTGAAAGATATAGTGTTGCAAATTGGATCACCGGATCGAACAAAGTAAAATCCATGAGTTGATATGTATTTACTATTGGTGGAGGAGCGGTCTCTTGGAAATCATCCAAACAGACTTGTATTGCTTACTCTACAATATAATCTAAATTTATCGCATTGGATAAAGCCGGTGAAGAAGCAGAATGACTTTGGAATTTCTTGGAAGATATTCCTTATTGGCCCAAACCACTGGCACCAGTATGTATACACTATGACAGCCAAGTGGCAATAGGTAGGGAAAAGAGCATGATGTACAACGGTACATATCGTCACATAAGACAGAGACATAATATCATTTGAGAATTTCTCTCTAGTGGAATTATCACTGTTGACTATGTGAATCAAAGGATAATATATTGGATCCATTTACAAAAAGCCCATCTAGAGAAGGAGTTGAGAGAATATCCAAGGAAATGGGTTTAAGGCCTAGGACAAGTCAGCATGGAGGTAACTCTACATAGAAGACTGGAGATCCCAAGAGCTAGGTTCAAGGAGTTCAATCAAAGTTGTGTCTGATAGGTTCAACATTGTCAAATACCCAACCCATTCTTATGATGTAGACAATGTTTAGTAAACGAGGTTAAGACTTATGGTGTGAAGTCTTTTAATGATTATCTAAATTTGGTAGATTTGACCAAATAGTTTAATCTATAGGATCAAACGTTTAGAAATTATCTATGTGAGGGCGAAGTGGAAGCCGCTTTAAGGAGAATGTTAGTAAAGGCCTATTCTCTAAGCTCTCGTAAAACCAAGATGTGTTCATGGCTGAAAAGAACAAAACCGTGAGAACCATAAATGGTAAAAGGCTGGTTGCGTGACATGTGTTGTATAGGTGTACATTAAAGCTCGACGGCTCAAAGATATCAAATCTACTGATTGACCGAGTTCACCCGATGCATATTCAGTATGAAAAGTTCAAAGGAAAATCCACTTATCCAGATGCAATCAGTCTTTACTTGATGATCACATACTTATCTGTAAAATTTTATGAAAAAGTAGCCATTCACCATTCATGTGGGGGATTGTTGGGTTCAATATGTATAAAAAGTGTGAATGGAAAATGAAGGGAAAATAGTGGAGAGAAAAAGAGACACTTAAATAGAAAGTGTACTCTTTTAAGAGAAAGTTCACTAATTCTCCCACATTGGTGGGAGAAGGGAACTTTGAAGTGTTTATAATAAGAAGAACTTACTCTACATGGATAGTGAGGCAAGAACAAGATGGTGCCTCGAGCCGTCATCCTCGTTGCTCGCTCGGCTCGGCTTCGGCTTCGAATTTGGATTTGTCAAATGAACGATCGATGAGATCTATCTTTTTGGACAAAGTTTATTTGACATGAATTTAATCCAAAACTACCAAAGGGAAAAATACAAAAAATTGTTTCTATGTTTTGATCTTCCATTTATATGCATGCATGCAGTAGCGGAAACACCATTTCAAAATGCAGTGCAGAAGTGAATTGATGCTTCGGAAGGGATGCAACCCTTTAACTAAATGAAACACTGATTTATGAAATAGTATGCCTGTTCAGAAAAGACGCATTTTTTGGACAAAAAAACATGATTTTCCAGAAAGGTCACACCTTTTAAGTGAACCATTGCGACCTTTCAGAAGAGGAACCTGATGGCTATATAAATCTGCTTTCATCTACAGGTTTAGGTACGAAAAATTTTCAGAAATATAAACTCTTTTTGTCTTCAAAAATATTCTGTGTGATCAATTAAATCCTTGAGTGAGTTCGTTGAATCAAATAATTTGAGGTACCACTATTATTCGGATTGAAGGCCATTTTATCCTGGGAGAAAGATTCCATAACCTCAGGTACAGTGAGGAAAATTATTCCTTAAGGACACTCCGTGAAGTCGGGGGACTTCGTCTTAAAATTCTGTTTCATCTCTTTTCTGAAATTTAACATACTTCTTGGATAGATTATTTATAATCTTGTGTTGAAGGTGTTAAGGAACTTCATAAGTGTTCTTGTTTATACATGAACTTGTGTTGAAGTTTTGTTGCATTTATACAGATTCTTCTACCCGAAACATTTAACTAACAGGAACAAGTTTGACCATATAGATTCAAATGGTCACAAACTTCAATTCTTTTAATCAAGGAACTTATTTTTATCTTGACTTTCAATAAAAGTTTTCATAACCTCCACCGCACCCTTAAGAAATGTCTCATTATTATCTTTCATTTTTTTTTAATTATTTTTTGCATTTCTCCTTTTCATTGACATTGGATGACCTTATAGTATACTCACCTTGTTTGCTAGTTTGTTGAAATTTGATATCTTCAGCTTTAAATTTTTGAGCATTTTTTTAAAATGCTCTGGTAACATCTTCTTCATCACCATCAACATCAATATAAAATCCACATTAAAAAATTTTAGACACTAACTTTTTTGAATTTTCTCAGCGATATCTAGGGTCCTTCTACAAAATCTCATGTTGCTCGATCTTTGTCGGAGCATTCCACCCAATCTTTAAACACTGATTATTTTTTGATATTTTTCTTTTTGACATTTGAATCTACCTATAAAATAACCATAAAAGAAATTAAGGTAGTATAATATTTCTCGGTTAACTAACTCATACAGGAAACATGTGTATAAATATATAACTAACTTTATGGACAATTAAAAAGCTCTGTTACATTCATAGAGAATGGCTTATGCCATCGGTTATTTTTGAAATTTATTGGACACAACTTTTCAGTATTCAAGTTAAGATGCTTATTAATGCTCATTGTAGGAGCTATGTTGGGGCTGGTACTAATATTTTATCAAGAAAGACTTTGGTGGCTTGGGACATGGTGTGCACTCCCAAAATAGTAGGTGGCTTGAACTTTACCAACATTCAACTCTGGAGCAAGTCAAATATAGTTACGAGTGCTAGAAAGTTATTCCTTATAAATGTATATAGTTGAGGATAAATTGAGGGTTTATCCGCATGTCACGACCCCATTTCTCAGGTCATGATGAAACCAACTATAACCCACCAGTACATAAGCCAACCCATAGTTTTAAACTATTAGTAACAGACTACCAAGAGAAATGAATGAATATAGTAAAATAACTATAATAAAAGACTAATATATATAAAATAGTCCCAAAACCTGGTGGAATCAGTACAAGAGCTTCTAGTATATTAGGAGTACAAAATAAAGTACTAAATGAATACACGGGTACAATCCATCTCTGAATACAACATAGAGATCAGTCTAATCTATAACAGGGAGAATAATAATACTCTAAACTCCAGGAGCTCACCTTAAATATCTGATCTATAGTTTCTCCACACATGAACAAAACAACGGCGAGAACCCGTATCATGATCTGCAGGCTGCAGAAGTATAGTATGAGTACCAAGCATATGATATTCAGTAGGCAATTGTCGATTAAGCTCCCAAGATAATGTAAATATAGATAACATGCAAGCAGGAATGTAAACTATATTATAATACCCTAGGTTTTGGCCTTTCAAAATTTCTTGATTTTTCCATTACCATTTAGAGTACGACCCAGGTGATGAGTCCTAGTCACATTATACGAGTTGTATAGTGCCACTCATAGTTCAACCAGTGAGATTGTCTAGTGTTACTATTAGGATCACGACCTGGCCCTCACGAGTCATAAGGTTTGGTCATGAGTCGTAGGGTGTGAATCATAACCATAATAGTGAAGGGTCAGGGTTTGAGGCCTCAGGCTAAGAGTTGGTGACGACTCGTGACCAGTGACCACGAGTCGTTACCTAACTCGTAGTGATCGGGCACTATATTTTCTACCCATTTTCATTAAGGGTATTGTGGTTTTTTTCTCTTATCCCACTATTTCCCCCAACTTAAACTCTTTCTTTGGCCCTATTTTCATCAGTCAACCTATCAAACATTACTCTTACCTTCTCAAACTTCTAAATAAAGAACAATCTAGTGTTTCAAAGAATTTAGCATCTAAGCTTCCAACTTCAATTTTCTCTCCAAAATTCCTGGTGTCTTCAGACATGTATCTCTTCCCTAAATTATTTTTATACAAAGCATGTGTTTAATTATTATTTATGTGGTATAATTTGTTGGATTTTTAATGTGGGATGAGGGTTTTGGAATGTTACTATATGATGATTTCCCTATGGTTTTGAATTGGTTATTTATGTTTATCTTGTATTTTTGAACTCAATAAATGCATGGGTGGGGAATTGGAATGGGGAATATGAGGTTCCCTAAATTTTATGTTTTAATGATTTGGATTGGGGCAGTACGCTCAACCCAACTTGTGAAATTAGTTTTGAACATGGAAATACGCATGGTTTACCTCACTTTTGGAACCTTTTATTACATAAAAGGATAATAGAACTTAAAATGGTTTTTGGAAGTCCTTGGTGGTGGCCATGGATTGGTTTTTAATTAGAACTTTGGAGTCATTTTGGCTAATTGGTTTTGGAATAGTATAATAAAATTGACTTGCAAGCTTAACTTTATTTGGTATAATGATAACAATGGTAAATTCCTAATTAAAAGACTCCCTGGTTAATGGATGGGAACATGTAAATAGTTTTAATTTGGGCTTAAAGGGGGTTGTGTAGCTCTCTGTGAAAGGTGGAGGTCCCGAGGGGGCCGATACTGAAAACCACATTTGTCGGCGTGAGGGTCTTAGTGACCGGTGCATAGTTTACAAATTATATATATTTTGGAATGGCTAGGGTCGTGAATTCCCTGGCCCTTCATCGGATTTTCCTAGTTCGTGAAGCTAACGCGTGTTGGGACCCTTTCAATAGGGGGAGCTGAACCCATATAGATCGTAGTGCCCTTAGGACGGTTAGAGTTACACTATCCAGGTTAATGATATTAGAATTCATGCTTAAGCCTTGTTCCTTATCCCAATATCTTATATATGTATATATGAATGTGTGTATATGGTTTTAAATAGTTTTAGACTGATTTGATTGCGACATTATTTTATCTCTCCCCTGAGTTACATTCTAGTGCTCATCCTACTAACCGTCCATGGACGTTGTATTATTTCATGATGTAGGGTCGTAAGGGTTCTTCCATTACTTTATGTAGAGTTAGGTGGTCTTGGTTCGTCCGTTGGTCAGCTTAAAGTGATGAGCCTCTATCTTCTGAAAGGCCGAACATTTCACTGCTTTTTTTATGTTTTAAAAAATCCCATCAATTTCTTTTCATACTTTTTAGATTGTCTTTTGGCTATGGTAGGGGCTTGTGCTGACCTAACTTGGTATTTTGGTTTAGAGGATTTTGTGGACAAAGTGTTGGTGGTTACTATTTATTGACTCTTAGTTTATATTGAGTTATCTATCTATCTTTCACATTATGTTTGGGTTGCTTCTGCTATTATATTTATCGTGCTCAGATGACTAAGCAAAAAGGTGGTCTTCGACCCTTGATTGGATCGAGATACTCATCGCTACTAGGCCTGGGGTCGGGTCATGACAAGCTTGGTATTAGAGCCAAGTTCAGGGTCATTGGGTGTCCACAAAGTCATGCCGAGTAGAGTCCCTTTTATGGGTGTGTAGTTCCATACTTATAAGAGGGAATCTATAAGGCATTTAGGAATGTTTCCCTTTCTTGTGTTCTAGTTTGGGCTACAAAGTTTGGTGTCTTAAAATTCCTCTAATCTCTGAATTACTTGCATTTCAGATCATGTCCCCATTAAGATCTGATGTTTGTAGAAACTCTTCCAGACCCTCTGTCCTACCTGAGGATAATATGGATGGAACTTGACCTACTTATGGAGTGCAGACTAGGTCTAGGGTCCCTGCTCTTATTTGTACTACCCCACATGGAGTTCCACTGGTTCCTACTAGTCCTCTTCGGGCTTTCTAGTCTGATGATACTTATGCCTCGATGCCTCAGGGTGACATCTTCAATGCGGAGTTCTGCTAGTCGATTCATCTACTTACCCAATTGGTAGTATCTCAGTATCGCTAGTTTATTGTGTTAGTTCTATTGCTTTTTCTTCTGAGGTCACTCGAGTTGGATAGTTTATGAGGTCGAATCCCCCGACTTTTACATTATCTAAGGTTGAAGAGGATCCTTAAGGGTTTGTTGATGAGATGGAGAAAATATTCAGGGTGATGCATGATACTGATTCTGAGGATGTGGAGTTTGCTGCATACCAGTTGAAAGATGTAGCTTATTAGTGGTATGAGGAGTGAGAGTAGTTGAGAGGTGATGATGCAAAACCAATTCTATGGGATGGGTTTTCGAGTGTGTTTCTTGATTATTTCTTTCCTCTAAAGTTGAGGGAAGCTAAGGCTAAGGAGTTTGTGAATATGAAGCAAGAGAAGATGAGTGTGAAGGAGTATGCTTTGAAATTTCAGAAGTTGTCTCGTTATGCTCCAGAGTTGGTGTCTTCTATGAGGGTAAAGATGAGAATATTTTTTCTGGGTTGTCCCGTGATTTAGTAATGGAGTGTAAGGCTGTAATGTTGAATAATGACATGGATATCTTTAGGATTGTGGTGTATATGCAATAGGTAGATAACGAGAAAAAAATAGGTAGAGATTGGGGAGAGGTAGAGTAAATTTTAGGTATTCAGAGCAGGGTACAGGTCAGTAGAATAATGGTAGGGATGGTAAGTAGTGGACCAAGAAGAAGACTTGGGGAAATTCTAATTCCTATTCTTCGGCTAGTGCTCCTTATCCTAAGCCATCTAGTGATCATCGTCTTCAGGCTAGCAGTATTCTAAGGCACAGGGTGGCCAATCTTAGGCTAGTAGAGCTCAGTCATATCCACTTTATCCTTCTTGTAGATTTTGCAATCAGCTTCACCGTGGGTATTATGATGAGGGAGAAACTGGTGCTTTATTTGTGGTCATCTTGGTCACATGCGGCAATACTGTCCTATAACTAAGTTATCCATTGGACATAATAAGGTTTTGATCTTCACTTATTTGGCTCATGCACTAAAGGGTGCTATTTATGGTACTGGTACTGGTCGTAATTATCTTTATACTCTCGCTATCTATCAGAAATCTGAGGAATCTCCTGATATTATTACAAGTACATTACAAATTTTCTCTTATGATGTGTATTATTTGCTTGATCTGGGTTCTACACTTTCTTATATGACCACTTATGTGGCTATGTATTTTGGTTTTGGCCCCAAAAGTATTTTCGGCCCTTTTTCTGTGTCTTCTCCGGTGGGTGATTTTGAGTTGCTAGAAGGATCTATTGGGGCTGTGTGGTATCTATCTTTCATAGGGAGACACTGGTGGATTTGGTAGAGCTTGGTATGGTAGATTTAGATATAATCTTGGGGATGGATTAACTTTATTTGTGCTATGCTTATCTGGATTTTAGGACCCTAAAGGTCAGTTTCTAATTTTTCTAATGAATCAGTAATTGAATGGGAGAAAAGTTACTTAGTGCCTAAAAGGAGGTTTATTTTTTATCTTTGAGCTCATAAGTTGATTTCCAAGGGTATATGTATAAGCTATTTTGGGTTAAGGATTCAAATTCTGAGGGTCCTTCTTTGTTATCCATCCTTGTGGCTTATGAGTTTTCTGATGTTTTTCCTGATGATCTTTATGGGATTCCTCCTGATAGGGAAATAGACTTTGGGATTGATCTTCCACCGGATCCCGACCCATTTCCATTTCTCCTTATAGAATGGCTTTGGCTAAGTTGAAGGAGCTAAAGGAGTAGTTAAAGGATCTTCTGGATAAGGGCTTCATTCATGCGTAAGAAAGATGGGTTTCTTTGGATATGTATAGATTATCGACAGTTGAATAAGGTCACAGTGAAAAATAAGTATCCTCTTTCTAGTATTGGTGATCTTTTCGACCATCTTCAGGGTGTTAGATGATTTTCTAAGATTGGACTTTATTCAGGTTATTATCAGTTGATGATTCAGGAAATTGATATTCCCAAGACTACTTTTCGAACCTGATATGGACATTAAGAATTCTTGGTTATGTCATTTGGGTTGATTAATGCTCTGATTGCCTTTATGGATCTAATGAACTGGGTGTTTAGATAATTTTTGGATTGATTTATGATAGTTTTCATTGATTACATCTTAGTGAATTCTTAGAGTGAGGAGGATCATACCAATCACCTTCGAATTATGTTGCAGACCCTTAAGGACCAGAAGATGTATGGAAAATTTTCTATGTGTGAATTTTGGATGGATATTTAGTCATTACATATAGTTTGGTTTTCAATATTATTTTGTTTATGCTATTTGTTTTCTATTTCTGTTCCTTGCTTTTGTTTCTATTTCTTAGTTTTCTGTTTGTTGTGTGTTGTTCTAGCTGCTAGGAGGATCAGTGTACTTTGTGTGTTCCTTCCTTTACTGTTTTTGTACCGTTGCTTTGTTCATTTTGTGCGTCAGTTTGGGGATTTATTTGGGTTTTGAGTAGTGGCTAGAGGGGTCGATGGTGGATTAGGGTTGTGTCCGAGGGGGCTATTTTGGGAGGGGTGAGGAGGGAAGGGCTGGGGTGGGTGTGGGGTATAGGTCGGGCATTATGGCGGGTTCGGTGAAGGATGTTAGAAGTAGGTGAGAGGCGAGAGAATATAGGTTGAGGGTAGGGTCTTAGAATATTAGGACCCTTCAGGGTAAGTCTGTAGAGTTGATAAAGATTCTTAAGAAAAGGAGAATTAATATTGCGTGTGTGTAGGAGACTAGGTGGGTGGGATCTAAGGCTAGGGATGTGGATGGGTACAAGTTGTGGTACTCAGGGAGTGATAGGCATCAAAATAAAATGGGTATCTTAGTGGATAAGGAGCTTAGAGGGTAGGTGGTGGAGGTTAAGAGGGCCAGTGATAGGCTGATAAAGATTAAGTTGGTCTTTGGGTTTTTTTTATTGCATGTGTGTAGTGTGTATGCGCCGCAGATGGGCTTGGATGATGAGGCGAAAGTGAATTTTTGGGAGGACTTGGATGAGGTGGTGAGAAGCATGCCTAGCTCAGAGAAAATTGTCATAGCAGGGACTTCAATGGCCACATTAGGGTCTTACCGGGAGGTTATGACGATATGCATGGAGGTTATGGTTTTGGGGAAAAAATGGTGAGGGAGCTGCTATGTTGGATTTTGCGAGGGCCTTTGGGCTGGTGGTAGTGAATTTGAGTTTTACAAAGAAGGAGGATCACCTAATTACCTTCCGAAGTGCGATAGCCAAGACCCAAATTGACTTTTTACTGATTAAGAAGGGGGATAGGGGGTTATGTAAGGACTGTAAAGTCATTTCGAGTGGGCAAAAATGAGAATGTTATGTTGGATGTGTGGGCTTACTAGAGGGGAAAGAGTTAGAAATGAGATTATTCAGGAGAAGGTGAGGGTAGCTTCAGTAGATGACAAGATGCGGGAAGAAAGACTGAGATGGTTCGAGCATATGATGAGAAGGGGCGCGGATACCCCAGTCTGGAGGTGTGAGAGGCTAGCTATGGATGGTTTCAAGAGGAGTAGAGATAGGCCAAAGAAATACTGGAGTGAGGTAATTAGATATAATATGTAGCAGCTCCAGCTGACTGAGGACATGACCCTAGATAGGAAGGTGTGGAGGTCACGAATAAGGGTAGAAGGCTAATAGGAGTGTGTGGGTTGTAACTTGCAGTCCGGGGTGTTATAGTGTAGCCGGGTTAGTAATTCGACGCTTATACGTAAGTGTCCTTGGTTTGTGTGTGTATGGTACGACAGGTGGGGGCCCTATGTTTTATGTCTTAGTCCCTATTTTCTTTTTTTGTGTTGCTCTTATTTTCGCATATTTCGTATTTCTCTGATTTCCAATTTACTATTTCCTATCCTAATTTTATTATGTCATCCATCCACTTTTTACTATCCTTTAGCTTAAGCCGGGGGTCTATCGGAAACAACCTCTCTACTTCTTTGGAGGTAGGGGTATGGTCTGCGTACATCTTACCCTCTCCAGACCCCACTTTGTGGGAATACACTGGGTTTGTTGTTGTTGTTATTGAGTTTTGAATGGATATTGTGACCTTTATGGGGCATGTTGTCCTAGTGATAGGATCAAAGTGGATTAATAGAAAGTTGAGGCGGTTTAGAGGTGGCCTAAACTCACAACTCCAATCGATATTTGATGCTTCTTGGGCTTGGCTGGGTATTATAGGAGGTTTGTGAAGAATTATCATCTATTGTTTTTCCGTTGACTCAAAAAAAGGTGAAGTTCTTATGGTCCGATGCTTGTGAGGATAGTTTTGAGAAACTAAATGATAAGTTGACTTCAGCGCCAATTTTGACCCTGCTTGAGGGTACTGACAAATTCGTTGTATATTGTGATGCATCTTGTGTGGGACTGAGATGTATGTTGATGCAATATGGTAAGGTTGTGGCATATGCTTCTAAGTAGATTAAGGTTCATGAAAGGAATTATCCGTCTCATGATTTAGAGTTAGCGGCTATGGGTTTTTCTTTGAATATCTATCGTTATTATCTGTATGTAGTGTATGTCAACATCTATTCAGACCATAAAAGCTTGCAATATGTGTTCACTCAGAAGGAGTTGAATCTCAGGAATAGACAGTGGCTTGAGCTAATCAAGGATTATGACATGAGTCTTCACTACCATCTAGGTAAAACTAATGTTATTGCTGATACTCTTAGCAGGTTGTCCATGGGGAGATCATGTCATGTGGATGAGGAGAAGCGAGGATTGGTGAAGTACATTCACCAATTGGCTAACTTGGGAGTTTATGTATTGGACTATGAGGAGAGAAGAGTAATTATTCAAGAGGTGGTTAAATCATCTCTTGGTGCTGAGGTGAAGGAGAAACAGGCTTTAGATCCCATTCTAATATAGATTAAGGATGAGGTAGGTCAATAGAAGGTTACGACATTCAAGATTGGGGGAGATGGTATCTTGAAGTATCAAGGTAGGTTGTGTGTTCCTGATGTTAATAGGCTGCGAGAGAGAATTTTGACTGAGGCTCATAAGTTAAGGTACATATTTTTTTTGGGTTCGATGAAGATGTATCACGACTTGAAGGAGATTTATTGGTGGAACAATATGAAGAGAGATATGGAAAATTTTATGGATAAGTGCATGGTCTATCAATGGGTTAAGTTAGAAAACGTGAGGCCTAGTGGCATATCTCAAGATATAGAGTTGACCATATAGAAATGGGAGATGATCAACTGGGATTTTCTTATGGGTTTTCCACGATCTTGAAATCTGTATGATTTGATTTGGGTTGTTGTGAATTGGATGACTAAGTCATCTCACTTCTTACCTATAAGGACTAACTACTCCAGAGAGGATTATGTCAATTTGTTTATTCAGGAGATTGTCAAGTTATATGGGGCGCCGGTTTTCATCATTTCAGATCGAGGTACGCAATTATCTTCTCATGTTTGGTGTTCATTACAGAAAGGTTTGGGGAGAAAGGTGAATCTTAGCACTGCTTTCCATCTTCAAACGGATAAGTGAAATGACTATTCAGACTTGGGAGTATATGCTAAGGGATTGTGTGATTGATTTTGGAGGTAGTTGGGTTGATCACTTTCTTCTTATTAAATTTGCATCTAATAATAGTCGCCACTTGAGTATTTTGATGGCTCCTTTTGAGGCTCTATATCATAAGAGGTGTAGGTCACCTATTTAGTGGTTCAAGGTTGGTTAGACTAGGTTTTTTGGTCGTGATTCAGTTCACCAAGCCATTGAAAAGGTTAAGGTGATTAGAGAAAGACTTAAGACTGCCCAAAGTTGCCAAAATTCCTATACAGATGTAAGGCGAAGGGAGATGGAGTTTGAAGTAGGTGATTGGGTGTTCTTAAAAGTTCTCCTATGAAAGGAGTGATGAGGTTTGGAAAGAAAGGAAAGCTCAGTCCCCATTATATTGGTCCGTATCAGATTCTGAGGAGAGTTAGGAATATTGCTTATGTGTTGGATTTTCCCTCGAGTTTGGGTTCCATTCATTCGATTTTCCATGTGTCGATGTTTAAAAAGTGGGTAGGTGATATTTCTTTCATTGTCCCTATGAAGAATTTTTGTATTTTGAATTACTTGTCTTATGAGAAAGTCCCGATCGAGATCTTGGATAGGCAAGTCGGTAGGTTGAGGACTATGGATGTAGCTTGGGTGAAATTCCTTTGGAGGAATCAGAAGGTGGAAGAAGCTACTTGGGAAGCTGAAGAGGACATAAAGTCCAAATATCTATTCCTATTCCCCGCGTTGGATAAAAATGCTTGAGGTATGATTTTCGTTCTCTTTCTTGTGGCCTTTCAAATTTGTCATTAGGGTATGTGCGCATTCTTTCTTGTTATCGTGCTAATGGGTGCCTAGACTCCTCATTCGGGGATAAATGATCCTGGAAGGGGGGGGGGGGGTAATGTAATACCCCAGGTTTTGGCCTCTAAAAGTTTGTTGATTTTTCTATTACCATCTGGAGTACAACCCAAGTAGCGAGTCATAGTTACTCTATACAAGTTATATAGTGCCCACCCGTAGTTCAACCTGTGAGATTGTCTAGTGTTTCTGCTGGGATCACGACTTAGTCCTTACGAGTTGTAAGGTTTGGTCATGAGTCGTAGGGTGTGACTCACGACCATAATAGTGAAGGGTCAAGGTTTGAAGCCTCAGGCTACGAGTCTTGGTGATGACTCTTGACCAGTGACCAAAAGTCGTTAATTGACCCGTAGCGACTGAGCGTTATATTTCCAGCCTATTTTCATTAAGGGCATTGTGGTATTTTCCTCTTATTCTAATATTTACCAAGACTTAAAACCCTTTCTTTGGCCCTATTTCCATCAGTCAACATATCAAAACATTACTCTCACCCTCTCAAACTTCTATATTAAGAACAAGCTAGGGTTTCAAAGGATTTGGCATCTAAGTTTCCAACTTCAATTTTCTCTCCAAAATTCTTGGTGCATCCAGGCATGTATCTCTTCTCTAAATCATTTTTATACAAAACGTATGTTTAATTACTATCCATGTGGTATAATTTTTTGTATTTTGAATGTGGTTTGAGGGGTTTGGAATGGTTACTATATGAATTGATTTCCCCATGGTTTTGAATTGGTTATTTATATTTTATCTTGTGGTTTTAAACTCAATAAATACATGGGTGGGGGAATTGGAATGGGGAACATGAGTTTCCCTATATTTTATAGTTTAATGATTTGGAATTGGCCGTAACCTTACCCTAACTCGCAAATTGGTTTCGAACATGGAAATACACATGGTTTAACTTACTTTTGAAACCTTGCATTGCATAAAAGGTTAATGGAACTCAAAATGGTTTTTGGAAGGCCTCGGTGGGGCCATGGATTGGTTTTAAATTGGAACTTTGGAGTTATTTTGGCTAATTGGTTTTGAATTAGTATAATGAAATTGGCTTGCAAGCTTAACTTTATTTGATATGACGATACCAACGGTAAATGCCCAATTAAAAGACTCATTGGTTAATGGATGTGAATGTACAAATGGTTTTAATTCGAGCTTAAAGGGGGTTGTGTAGCTTGTCGTGGAAGGTCGAGGTCTCAGGGGGATCGATATTGGAAACCACCTTTGCCACCGTAGGGGCCTTGGTGATCGTGTGCATAGTTTGTACTTTATATATATTTTGGAATGGCGAGGGTCGTGGTGTCATGATCCGAGGCTACCCCCTAGTCGTAACACGATGCTTAAGGACACAAGTGACCCCAAGCTAACCCATGTTCTGGCACAAACTGTGATTGCTGAAGAAACATAACAAAATACTATGCGGAATGTCATTTAATAAATTTTAAATAGTCAAGTCAAAATAAAAGAGTCTAAAACGCATCACTAAAAACCATAACTAACTGTCTGAAAACCTCTAAACATATTGAATTGTTGGGACAGGTACTCAACTACCTCTGACAACTAAAATAACATAAACTAGAAAACTAGAAAGCATGATAAATAACTTGACTATTCCCCGACTTATGAGGAATTACTAATGCTGTAGCTACAACTGAGTGATAAAGGATTGAACTGCGTGCAATCTGTGAATTGAGCATCCAAACCTATATTGTAAAATCAATATAGCGGAAAAGAGAGTATACGGTCAATACTTTAAATGTACTGGTATGTGAGATAAGGACTAGATGATGAGTATGTATGTAGTGGTACTGAGTGTGAATGCATGAACATGTAAATAGAATGCAAGACCAAGTAAAATATGTGCTGAAATAATCTGTAAAACTATTTAACTAATTAACTAAGAGACTGGACACTTGGTCATACAAGCCTGAACGGGTATAATTTGAAACTGAACTGAGACTATAGGAGCTATCTATAGCCAACATGCCGAAATCTAAGCCAATCGGGGTCTAACCTGTAACCTAGTTGGAAGGGTGTCAATACCTTACCATGAGTACTGATATTAGCTGGGATGGATCCACTATTTTGATATCCCAAAGTACGAAGGTGTCATGCCTCTATTGATAGGGGAACCCTCAAAATCTACGATGGCGCCATAGGTCTAGAACTTAGGTACTGCTACTATTGACTCATGCCTAACTTACGGGGGAATAACCATCCCTGTGTTCACTCGATGCTAAGTACTAATCTTAACTGAATGAAAATGGTATTATTAGTCATGAAACATGGTTTGGTATTGACAAATGCTCATTATGGTAATCAGTGGCGGAGCCAGAATTTTCATTAAGGGGGTTCAAAATCAACAAAAATAGACATACAAACTAGCTGAAGAGGGTTCGACATCAATTACATATACATAAAAAATAATTTTAACCATATATAAATAGCATAATTTTTCGTCGAAGGGGTTCGAATGGGCTCCGTTATGATAAGGTGGCTTCGCCACTGATGGTAATGTTATGAATTTGACGATACAAGAATGATATGGGAAAATCATGAATAACACTCCATATTTCAATAACTAATCATGATGTAGATATTTGCATTATCAAACATTGGAAACACAATTATCACGAGGGAATATATTTTCATGGTTTAGAATCAAAATAATTGAAAGGAGATTCATAAAATGCAAGGTTAACTTGGAACCCCATGAAAGGAAAAAGAGTTTCACTTGAAAGTTTAGAGAGTTTCTTGGGACTCAATGGGTGGAAGGAACCCACTGATGAATATCCCACATACCTGGTAGTAAGATCCTTGGGAAATTCCTTGGAACTGATCTTGCTCTTTGCGAAACCCTAGTCTGCTTGAGGAAGATAGGAAAATCGCCTCTTTGATCTCTTTTGGGTGGATTATGACTAATTGGTGAATTTGGGGATTTTGTATCCTTTTATACCACCCCTTGGAAAGCCAAAATGACATGGGTTTGGCTTTTAAGGGAGTGAGAAAAGACATAAAAGTCATTGGAAAAACGTGCAGGAAAAACCCGCTCCCAGTCATTGCGACTCACCTCAGACTCATTACGACAGGTTATGAGTCGTAGTCTGAGTCATAACCTAGGATACTAGTTTCCTGGTATGATTTTGGTATGACTAGGAGTCACCACCTAATGACTCTTTCTGAATGACTATGAGTCATTGAGTAAAGTCGTAGTCTGAGGCTGGGTCCTTGGATCATCCACTGGTTAGGCTACGGGTCCACACAATGACTCATAAGGCTTGATTACGAGTTGTATGTGTGACTCTTAACCACTAAAAATGATTCTTGGATGAATACTGTTGATACTACGAGTCCCTCCCAATGACTCATAAGGTCTGGTTATGAATCGTGGAGTGGAGTCGTGGTCACTGGGATGAAACATTGGACCCTTACTATTTTGACTATAACTCCTTGTAATGACTCGTAAGGTCTGGTTATGGGTTGTCAAGTGAGTCATGATCACTGGCAGCTTACAAACTCCAAGAGGAAAATTTCCATAACTTTTTGCCACGACTTAGGATTGAGGTGAGACTTGAAGTGGTGGAAAGCTAACTTAGTGGTCTATCATTTGATAGGTTTATAACATGAAAACTTGGGGTATTACAATAGCTGTCCTTGGGATCATTCATCCTCGAATGAAACTAGCTAATCTTGAGTACTAGGAAGACTGAGATCATGCTCTAAATACTTATGAGTTGAATCATTATTAAATATCTAAATATGAAAACATGATGCATAGACTGAACTGAATTCATTAATGCATGCTATGAAATGAGGATGGATTAATAGCTGAGATAGAAGACGAGAGGATTACTTTAAGGAAACCATTACCTCAAGATGAGTTTGAATTTTTAGAGAAGAGATAGGGATACTTGGTTCGCATATCGGTTTCTGCTTCCCAAGTAGCTCCCTCAACGGACGGATTTCTCCATAGAACCTTAACTAAGGCAACTACTTTATTCCTTAACCTACGAATCTGACGGTCAAGGATTTCAACTGGGACTTCTTTATAGGAGAGGTTATCTTTCATGCTCACACTTCTAAAGGAACAACAAAATCTAGCTCCCCAATGCATTTCTTTAGCAGAGAGACATAAAACACTGGATTCACTGATGCTAGATTTGCAGGCAACTCTAGCTCATAAGCTACCTTCCCAAAACGGCTTAAGATATGATAGGGACAAACATAGCGGGGACTAAGCTTTCCCTTCTTACCAAATATCTTTACCCCTTTCATGGGTGAAATTTTCAAGTAAACAAAATCTCCATTCAAGCTCTCTTCTCATCACATTCGCATAGGACTTCTGGCGGCTTTTGGCTGTCTTTAGCCTTTCACAAAACAACCAAACCTTCTCCATCACCTCATATACTGAATATGGACCTATAAAAGTAGATTCTCCAACCTCAAACCAACCAATATGATATCTACACCTTTGGCCATAGAGAGCCTCACACGGAGCCATTTGAATACTGGAGTGATAACTGTTATTGTAGGCAAACTCGATCAAAGGTAAGTGATCATCCTAACTACCCTTGAAATCGATACCATAATATCTCAACATTTCCTCTAAGGTCTGAATGGTCCTATATGCTTGACCATCCGTCTACGGGTGAAAATTTGTACTGAGATAAATTTGGGTACCAAGACCCTTTTGAAAGGCCTTTTAAAAATGAGAGGTAAACTGAGTACCTCTATCTGAAATAATGGTCAACGGAACTCCATGTAACCTCACTAAATCCTTGAGATAGAGTCTACCATAATTCTCAATTGAATATGAGGTATGTACAGGTAAGAAATAGGTTGACTTGGTCATTCTATCCACAATGACCCAAATAGAATTATGCTGACAACGAGTACGGGGTAGCCTTGTAACAAAATCTATATTGACCACTTCCTACTTCGAAGTGGGGATGCTGAACTCCTAAAGTGTACCACTAGGTCTTTGGTGTTCAACCTTAAACTACAAATAATTCAGACACTTATCCATGTATTTTGCAATATCCGTTTGGTACCATTCCACCAATAAACTTTTCGCAAATAACAGTACATCTTAGTGGCTCCTGGGTGAATAGAATATAGCAAACCATGTGACTCTGCTAACATTCGCTGCCTCAAACCATCCACATTCAGAACACAAACCTTGCCCTGAAAATGAAGCACACCATCTACCCCTTGGGAGAAAACTTTAACTTTTGATCCCCAACTGCCTCTTTCAACTAAACCAAAACAAGATCTCTGTCTTGATTTCTTTCACCTCATAAACAAAAGAAGATTCCGAACCAGTCTAAGACCATATACTACCTTCGGCCAAATCAACCAACCGAACACCAATCTAGCTAGCTGATGAACCTCGCAAACTAAGAATGCCTTCTTATTATCCTCAACATGAGCAATAATACCCATCGAGAGTCTACTATGGACATCGACCATAACATTTGCCTTACACGAGTGATACAACACCTTCATATCATAGTATTTTAAATATTCAAGCCACCTTCTCTTATGAAGATTTAGTTTTTTCTATGTGAGCACATACTATAAGCTTTTGTGATCAATAAACACATCAAAATAAATACGCTAGAGGTAATGCCTCAAAATATTTAAGGTAAAGACAACCGCTGTCAACTCGAGATCAGGAGTCGGGTAATTCTTCATATGAGTTTTGAGTTATATAAAGGCATAGGCTATTACATTATCTCACTGCGTCAAAATACATCCAAGACAAACCATGGAAGCATCACAATACACTACCAACCCATCTAAACCTTCGGGTTGAGTCAATACTAGAGCGGAAGTGAGTCGAGTCTTCAACTCCTGAAAATTCTTCTCATAGGAATCTGACCACTAAAACTTGATTTTCTTCTTAGTCAGTCTAGACATGGAAGAAGCAATGAAAGAGAATCCCTCAACAAACCATCTGTAGTAACCGTCTAAACCCCTAAAACTCTTGATATCTGATGGAGAGATGGGTCAGGTCCAGTTTCTCACTACTTCGGTCTTTTGAGGATCAACTTGAATACCATCAATAGAAAATGATGTGACCAAGAAAGCTAACGATCTTAACCAGAATTCCCAGTTACTAAACTTATCGAATAACTAATGATCCTTAAGGGTCTGCCAAAATAATTCTCAAATGATTTGCATGATCATCTTTACTACAAGAATAAATGAGGATATCATCTATAAAGACTATGAAAAACATATCCAAGTACTACTTGAACACTCTGTTCATCCAGTCCATAAAAGTTGTAGGAGCATTCATTAGTCCAAAAGACATAACCACATATTTGAAGTGACCATACTGAGTTCTGAAGGCTGTCTTTGAAATGTCACATTCTCTGACTCTGAGCTGATGATAGCCAGATCTGAGGACTATCTTAGAGAAATAATTCTCTCCTTAAAGTTGGTCGAACAAGTAATCAATCCTAGGGTGAGGATACTTATACTTGATTGTGACTTTATTCAACTAACGATAGTCGATGCACATTTTGAGAGAACCGTCTTTCTTGTGCATAAAGAACTGGAGCGCCCTATAAGGAGATACTAGGCCTGATAAAACCCTTATCTAAGAGATCTTTCAACTGTTCTTTCAATTCCTTAAGCTTAGAAGGATCCATTCTGTAAGGTGGAATTGAAATAGGTTGAGTATTTGGAAAGAGATCTATTTCAAAGTCAATTTTCCTTTTGGGAGAAACTCAAGGCATATCTTCAGGAAATACATCCGGAAATTCATTTATTACTGGAACTGACTTAAGACTTAGAGTTTAAGAACTTGAGTCCTTGACTCGATCAAGATGGTAAATACACCCTTTAGAAATTATTTTCCTCGCCTTGAGGAATGAGACAAATCAGCCTATCGGGACTGAGTGCCACCTCTCAATTCTAAGACAGTCCCATTAGGAAACTAAAACTGAACTATTCTATTTCTATAGTCAACTGAGGCATAGAAGGAGTTGAGCCAATCCATGCCAAGGATAACATTGAAATCGATCATTTATAATTCTACGAGATCAACTGGGGTCATCTCTAATTCTATGAGATCAAATGAAGAAACTTTTTGAGATACTGTGACTCGGTAATTTCTGTATACCTAATTGTCTATGATAGAATTACCTACTGGGGTGGACACGGAGAAGTGTTCTACAAGATTTTATGGACTGATGCTGAAGTCTGTGGCTATATACGGAGTCACAAATAGTAGTGTGGCTCCGAGATCTTTTCATGACCCGAGACTACCCCCGCAGTCGTAACACGGTGCTTACGGCTACAAGTGACCCTAAAATAACCCATGAAATGGCACAAGCTATAAGTACTGAAAGAAAGATAATAAAATACTGCACAAAAGTCATTTTATTGAATATATAAATAATCAAATCCATAACAAAAGCGATCTAAAACACATTGCCGAATACATAACTAACTGTCCGACTGTTTGAAAGCCTCTAAACAGGATGAGTTGTTGGGAAAGGTCCCCAACTAACTCTGACTACTAAGATAACATAAACTAAAATAATGGAAAGTATTATAAATAATATAACTAATCCTCAACTAATGAGGACTCACCAATGCTGTAGTTGAGGGATACAGGAATAGACTACGGGTGATCTAGGAATCAAGCGTCTAAACCTATATTTAAAAAATAATATAGTGTAAAAGAGAGTATGCGATCAGTACTTTGAATGTACTAGTATGTGAGATAAGGACTAGCTGATATGCATATATGTAATGATACTGAACATGAATACATGAATATGCACATCGAATGCAAGACCAAGTAAGGCATGTGTTGAAATAATCTGTAAAACTAATTAACTGATAGAATGGACAGTTGGTCATGCAAACCTGAAATGGTATAATATAAATACTGAACTGAGACTATGGGAGCTAGCTATAACCGACATGCCCCAACCTAAGCTAATTGGGGTCCAACCTGTAACCCAGTTGGAAGGGTATTGGTACCTTGCCAGGGGTACCAACACTGGCTGGTATGGGTCCACTAAACTAATGTCCCTAAGTACGAGGGTATCATGCCTCTACTGATGGGTAACGCCTCAAAATCTATGATGGCACCATAGGTATGGAACTTAGGGACTGCTACTAAAGAATCATGTCTAACTGACGGGGAAGCCACCATCCCTGTGTTCACTGGTACTTAGTACTACTCCCAATTGAATGACACTGGTATTATTATTAATTAAACATAGTCTGATACTGACAAATGCTCATTAAGGTAATGTTGTGAATTTGACAATGCATGGTATGGGAAAAATCATGAATAACACCTATATTTCAATAACTAATCATGATGTTGACATTTGCATTATCAAACATATGAAAACACAATTATCATGAGGGAATATATTTTCATGGCTTAGAATCAAAATAATTGAGAGGAGATTCATAAAATACATGGTTAACTTGGAACCCAATAAAATAGAAAAGAGTTTTACACTTGAAAGTTTAGAGAGTTTCTTAGGACTCAATGGGTGGAAGAAATCCACTGATGAATATCCCACATACTTGAAGTAGAATCTTTGGTGAATTCCTTGGAGTTGATTTTGTTATTGAGAAATTCTAGTTTGTTCTTGAAGAAGAAGAGAATCGCTTTTCTTTTGCATAGGATAAGTGATTTTGATGTTCTAAGGGATTATGGTAGTGTTTACCCTTGATAACTGACGTTTTAGGAGCTCAAACAACATGGGATTGGGTTATAAAGGGGTGTAAATTACCCATAAAACCCCTATACAAATGTGCTGAGATTTTGGGTCTCCAATCATTACGACTCATCCTACAACTCATCACGTCTAGCTACGAGTCATAGTTTGAGCCATATGCTGGAACTCTATGGCTGGGACCCTCAATGTCTTAACTATGACTCACCACTCTACGACTCATAGGGACTGATTACGAATCATTAGGTGGAGTTGTAGTCTGAGGCTGAGTTCTTAGGTCACTCACTGGTCAGTCTATGAGTCCACTATATAACTCATAATGTCAGACTGCGAGTCACATGCTGGACTAGCAACCACTAGAAAGGATCTTGGGTAGCACACTATTGTGAGTACTAGTCTCTCCATATGATTAATAGCCACTTATTACGAGTCATAACGAGGAGTCGTAGTCACTGGAGTACAACTAAAGGATTCATTGGGGTGACTACAACTCACTCGTAATGACTTGTCATGAGTGGTAATAACTCGTTACCATGAGTCGTAGGCATGGCAGTGTGTCAGGCCTTTAAGGTAAACCTTCCATAACTTCTTGCCATGTCCTCAGATCAAGATGAGGTTTGATGTGTTGGAAAACTATCTTAGTAGCCTATCCCATGAGGGTTCTAAAGCCTGAAAATGCAAGGCATTACAATATCTCCCCCTTGGGATCATTTTTCCTCAAATGAAACCAGCTGAGCTGGGATCTAGGAAAATTAAGATCATTCACTAAATACTTATGAACTGAATCATGACTAAAAATTTGATTTTGAAATATGATGCATGGACTGAACTAAATTCATGAATGCATTCTATGACATGAGGATAGTTGGATTCTGAGATAGAAAGTGCAAGAATTAATTTAAGGAAACCATTACCTCAGGCAAAATCTGAATTCATAGAGAAAAGATGGGGATGCTTGGCTCGCATATCGGCTTCTTCTTACCTAGTAGCTCTCTCAACGGGCTGATTTCTCCATAGAACCTTAAATAAGGCAACTTTTTTATTCCTCAACCTATGAATCTGGTGGTCAAGGACCTCAACTGGGACTTATTCATAGGATATGATTTCTTCCACACTAACGCTCTCTAACGGAACGACTGATGCTGGATCACCATATGAAACATTGGATGTACTGATGCTAACTCTGCATGCAACTATAACTCATAGTCTATCTTCCCAAAATGGCTCAAAATCCAATAGGGGCCAATATAGAGGGGACTGAGCTTCCCCTTCTTACCAAATCTCTTCACCCCCTTCATGAATGAGATTTTCAGATGCACCAAATCACCGACATCAAATTTAAGCTCTCCTCTCCTCACATCTGCATAGGATTTTTGATGACTTTGGGCAATTTCTAGCCTTTCTTGGATCAACCAAACTTTCTCCATTGCATCATATACTGAATCTATCCTATCAAAGTAGCCTCACAAACTTTAAACCAACCAATAGAAAATCTACACCTCCTACCATAGTGAGCCTCAAATGAAGCCATCTGAATACTAGAGTGATAGTTGTTATTGTAGGCAAATTCAATCAAAGTTAAGTGGTTTTCCCAACTACCCTTGAAATTGATAGCATAAGCTCTCAACATGTCCTCTAAGGTCTAAATGATTCTCTTTGCCTGGCCATTCATCTGCGAGAGAAAAGATGTACTGAGATGAACTAGGGTACCAAGACCCTTCTAAAAAGCCTTAAAAAATAAGAGGTAAATTGAGTACCTCTATCTGAAATATTGGTCAACGAAACTCCATGTAACCTCACCAACTCCCTGAGATAGAGTCTAGCATAATCCTTGGTTGAATATAAGGTATGGGTTGGTAAGAAATGAGCTGAGTTAGTCATTTTATTCACAATGACCCAAATAGAATCATGCTGATAATGCCTACGGGGTAACCCTATAACAAAATCCATATTCACCACTTCCTACTTCAAAGGGGGAATACTAAACTCCTAAAACATATCACTAGGTCTCTAGTTCTCAACCTTGACCTGTTGATAATTTGGACACTTAGCCATGAATTTTGTAATATCCTTTTTCTTTCCATTCCATCAATAAACTTCCAGCAAATTGCGGTACATCATAGTGGCTCATGGATGAATAGAATATTGCAAACCATGTGCTTTTGCTAAAATTCACTACTTCAAACCATCCATATTTGGAATGCACAACCTGCCCTAACAATGAATCATACCATCTCCCCCTTGGGAGAAAACCTTTACATTTTTATCTCAAACTATTTCTTTCAACTTAACTAGAATAAGATATCTGTCTTGCTTTACCTTTACCTTGAAAACCAAGGAAGATTTCAAACCGTTCTGAACCTATATACTACCTTCAACCGAATCGACCAACCAAATACCCAATCTAGCCAGCTGATGGACTTCACAAACTAACCTATTCTTATCATCCTCAACATGGGCAAAACTTCCCATAGATGACTTGCCAAGGGCATCGACCACAATATTAGATTTACCTGGGTGATACAACACACTCAAATCATAGTCTTTCAATAATTCAAGCCACCTTCTATGACAAAGATTTAGGTCTTTCTATGTGAATACACACTATAAACTCTTGTAATCAATAAACATATCAAAATGAACATCATAGAGGTAATGCTTCCAAATCTGTTAAGCAAAGACAACCGCTGCCAACTCGAGATCATGAGTCGGGCAATTCTTCTCATCAGGTTTAAGCTGTCTAGAGGCATAGGCTATGACCTTACCTCACTGCATCTGAACACAACCAAGACCAATCCTGGAAGCATCACAATAAACTACAAACCCATCTAAACCCTCGGGTAGAGTCAATACTAAAGCAAAAATGAGTCGAATCTTCAACTCCTAGAAACTTATCTCGTAGGAATTTGACCAGTGAAATTTGAATTTCTTCTAAGTCAATCGAGACATGGGAGAATCAATAGAATAAAATCCTTAAACAAATCATCTGTAGTAACTGGCTAAGCCCAAGAAACTCGTAATATCTGATGGAGAGATGGGCTTGGGCTAGTTTGTCACTACTTTGATCTTTTGAGAATCAAATCTAATGCCATCACTGGAAATGATGTGACCAAGAAAAGCTGTTGATCTTAACCAGAATTCCCATTTACAGAACTTAGCAAATAACTCATAATCCTTAAGGGTCTGTAAAATAATCCTCAAATTATTTGCATAATCACCTTCACTACGAGAATAGATGAGGATATCATCTATAAAGACTATGTCAAACATGTCCAAGTACTGCTTGAACACTCTATTCATCAAGTTCATAAAAGCTATAGGAGCATTTGTTAGTCCAAAAGACATAACTACAAATTTAAAATGACCATATCGAGTCTGAAGGTTGTCTTTGGAATGTCACATTCTATGACTCTGAGCTGATGATAGCTAGATCTGAGGTCTATCTTAGAGAAATAATTCTCTCCCTGAAGTTAGATGAACAAGTCATCAATCCTGGGGAGAGGATACTTATTCTTGATTATGACTTTGTTCGACTGACGGTGGTCGATGCCCATTCTAATAAAACTATCTTTCTTGCACACGAAGAGAAATGGAGCGCCCCATGAAGAGACACTAGGCCTGATTAAACCCTTATCTAAGAGATCTTTCAATTATTCTTTCAATTCTTTAAGCTCAGCTGGAGCAATTTTATAAGGTGGAATTGAGACAGGTTGGGTACTTAGGAGGATCTCTATTTTGAAATCAACTTCCTTCTCGAGAGATACTCTGGGAAGATCTTCAAGGAATACCTCTTGAAACTCATTCACTACTAGAATTGACTCAAGACTCAGAATTCTGAAACTTGAGTCCTTGGCTCGGATGAGATAATAGACACACCTCTTAGAAATTATTTTCCTCGCCTTAAAAAATGAGACAAATCGGCCTATTGGGACTGAGGTACTACCCCTTCATTTTAAGACTGGCTCATTAGGGATCTGAAACTGTACTATTCTTTTTCTATAGTCAATAATGGCATAGTAAGAGTAGAGACAATCAATGCCAAGGATGACTTCAAAATCAGTCATATCTAATTCTACAATATCAACTGACATGATTTTTTGAGATACTATGACCCGACAATTTCTGTATACCTATCTGGCTTGAATAGAATTATCAACTAAGGTAGACACTAAGAAGGGTTCTACAAGACTTTCTGGGATGATGCCAAATTCTATGGCTACATAAGAAGTCACAAAGACCGTGTGGCTCCAAGATCTAATAATGCATACACATATAGGTGGAAGACATGTAACGTACCTGTAACCACATCAGTAGAATCCTTCCAATCTTGCTAAGTATAAAAGTCATAGAGTCAATTCTGGTGCTATCCACTAGTTGCACTAAAAGTGGAACCCTTCTAAATAGAGCGACCTGTTGGTGTTGTTAAAGAATTATTCTTGCCCTGCTGATAGATTATTGCTTCCTTTATGCATACCCATTGGGAAATCCCTTATCCCGTGGCTTGTTTTGCCACGCCCAAAACATGCATTATTGCCATCCATACACTCACCCTTATGTTCTTATCACACCTCTTGTAGATTGGATTTTTGCAACCACTGTTTACACTACCCTAGGACTCTATCACGTGGATCTAGCTAGAATTTAGGCACTAGAGTCCTGGCATAAGATGGGGATAGGTATGAAGATTTATGATGGAACTAAGAACGATTTCCACCATCAGACCTTTGTTGAGAAAATTTAAAATTACAAGTTCTGGCCCTCTTATTCTCCTTTTATTTATCTTTAAGCTTCTCTTTCACAATCTGCTGAGCATGAAACATCAGCCTAGAGAGATCCATCTCCTTAATCAACATAGCTATTCTGCACTCTTTAACTTCATCTTCAAAAACTCCCAACACAAACTTACTCATTCTATCCCTAGCATCGACCACCATAGTCGTAGCATACCTTTCTAGCTGGGTGGGCTGGAGTAAATATTCCTTCACACTCTTGTTACCCTGCTTCATATTTATAAACTCCTGTACCTTGGCCTCTCTCAATTCTAGTGGGAAGAATCTGCCAAAGAAAGCAGTAGAAAACTCATCCCACTTTACAGGCCTTGCGACGCCTCTATCCTTCTTCCAATGCTTAAACCATGTATGAGCTACTCCTTGTAATTGGTAAGCAGCTAACTCATAACTCTCACTAGTAGTAACAACCATAATATCGGTCACCTTCGTACACAATCTAAAAACTCCTGTAGATCCTCCTCAAACTTGGATTCAGAGAACATTGGAGGATCCATTAGAGTAAAGTCTCAGATCCTAGCTGTTGTCGTATTAACTATGGGTTTGGCTGGAGCAATAGCCTACTGTTTATTCTAGGCAGCCATAGATTGGGCCAAAACTATAAAATTGGCCCTAAATTCAGCATGGGAGATATGTTCATTCATAGGGTCTTCCTGAACAGGTGGCGGTATGGGCTGGTCGCCATTTCTCCTTTCGTTTGCCTTTTTGGGAGGCTTTTTTTTGTAAATGGTAGATATTGAGTTAGAAGGAGAAGTTTAACGGAGCTCATGCCCCATCGCATGACATGAATACTAAAAGAAAGGAAATTTTCCTAAACGTCTCGTAGTCTCTCACCCATAAGTGTGGCATGCTTCACACCCATGAACAATCTCTACTGAACGTGGATTTCATACACCCTAGGACACTTTAAACCTTTTGCTCTGATACCAAGTTTGTAATGACCCAAGACTACCCCCTTGTCATAACATGGTGCTTATGGCCATAAGTGACCCCAAGCTAACCTATGAACTGGAACAAGCTATAAGTACCGAAAGAAAAATAATAAAATACTATGCGAAAGACATTTAATTGAATATCTAAATAATCAAATCCATTACAAAATAGATTTGAAACACATCACCAAAAACATAACTAACTATCTGAATATTTGAAAGCTTCTAAACATGATGAGTTGTTGGGACAAGTCCCCAACTAAATCTGACTACTAAGATAACATAAACTGAAATACTAGAATGAATGACAAATAGTATAACTAGTCCTCAATTGATGAGGACTCATCAATGCTGTAGTTGAGGGATATATGAATGGACTACATGCGATCTGGGAACTGAGCGTTCGAACCTATATTGTGAAATAAATATAGCACAAAAGAGAGTATGTGGTCAGTACTTTGAATATACTGGTATGCGAAATAAGGTCTAGCTGTATATATGTAATGATACTGAACAATAATGCATGAACATGCACATGGAATACAAGACCAAGTAAAGCATGTGCTGAAATAATCCATAAAATTGATTAATTAAATAACTGATAGACTAAACACTTGGTCATGCAAACCTGAACTGGTATAATATGAATACTGAACTGAGACTGTCGGAGCAAACTATAACCGACCTGTCCCAATCTGAACTAGTCAATGTCCAAACTGTATTCCCAATTAAAAGGGTGTTAGTCCTTCCCACGGGTACCAACACTGGCTAGCGTGGATCCATTAAACTGATGTCCCGAAGGACGAGGATGTTTTTCCTCTACTGATGGGGGACCTATCCAAATTTATTGTGGCTTCGTAGGTCAGGAACGTAGGGAATGCTACTAATGAATCATGCCTAATTGACGGGGGAGCCGTGATAAGTGGTAAATTTACCACTCATTGACACCCAAATTTGTGTACACTACTATGGTTAATTGGTGTTAATGAGACAAATTTATCATTTGAATGCACTAATTCCCATGTTTTACAGGTATACAGGTAAATGGAAGAGAATAATTAAAGTGAGCTGAAAAGAGAACAAAAAGGAAAAAGTTAGTGCAAAAGCTAGAAAATCCAGAGCAGTGACTGACCCTCAGTTACCGTGATCGCGATTTGAGGGTCGCAATCACGACCAGTCAAGACCAGTCAAAGTTGAAGATTGCGAGGTGCTCACTCCGATCATGGGAGTTGTGATCATGATCAAGCAATGACGATCGCGATGGCACGACCAAATAGCCAGGGGTAGTTTTGTAATTTCCAACAGGTGAACCCAAATTCTCTAAATGGCAAAACCCTTTCACTTTTGAGATATCTCCCAACTAAAATTCAAATTTTGGTGTGGAGAATACCCTACTAAATTGGGAAAGACTATTGTAGTTAATTTTCCAAGTGCTTTTAGTTGTAATCGAAGTTAAATTTAAGAATACCCTTGCTTTGCCTCTTCAATAGAAGCATTGAATGTCAATTTGGGTATATTTCTTTTGTCAAACTTCATGAGTACCTAAATATCTATCTTAGGGTTATGTTTGAAAAGGGTGCCAAAGTGTGTGGGTCTTGATTGTTAGTGTAAATTCTTGGTTAATGATGTTGGGTTGCACTAATACTTGATTGTTGAATTGGAATTTATGGGTGCAAGACCTAAATTCCCAAAATCCTACATCATCCTTGAAAGAGGGATGTGGGTACTCGTTTAGATCCCATATAATCCTTGAAAGAGGGATATGGGTGAAAAGTATTTGTGAATAATAATTTAAATATTGGATTATTCCTTTAAATTATCGTAGAAATAGGAATGGATTGTGAATTTGCTATATCTTGGGTATCATCCTTGAAATAGGGATGCTAAATTAAGGTTTTGGGTTGATTTGTTTGCTACACCCATGAGGTATTTGAAAGAATCCATGGGTGATAGTTTGGTATTTTGTTGAAAAACTAACACCAAAAACCCTAACCTAAACTACCCATATAATCATTAACTAGGATTTGAACTTGACTCTCATGTTCCCATACACTATTTGCCCCTAGGAAGACATAATCCCAAGACTATTCTCCTATTGGAATTTTGTCTATGAGTGTTTCTCTAAATTAGTAGTTCAAGTAACTTTGTCTAAATAACCTTTCAAACCATACCCCTAATTTTAATTCGTCTTACTTTATGTTTACATTGCGGGTAAATACTTAGTAGCCTTCAACACAGATAGGATTCAATACTAGTTACACTCCTCGTGGATTCAACCCTCACTCAAGTTGGGTTATTAGATTTGACAACAATCATCCTACACCGAAATAATGGTATAGATGAGTGTGATAAAAATAGCGCCGTTTTCGAGAATGAAACTTAGTTATCGCTTGTGTGGTGTTGATAGTAGGTTTGGGTTTACCCGTAGTGGTGTTTATTTACATTATTTGTTGTTTTTATTTCTTTATTGGAGATTTCAATAGTGTCCACGACACAACGAGTGATCATGCAAGTAGAGCCGAGACCTTTGATGGTCCCCTTGATGATGAGGAGAAAATCCATGATGTGGGGTATGTGAGTGCCATCTGCATCCGACTCGACCCGGGGCCTGGTCGTAATGGGCATCCAAGTTTGATCGATACCATAGACCACCCCCATTACCCAACCCAACCTTCAGATGCCTACCTTTAGTTGGCTGAATTCCGAACATATAACAAGATAACGTTATTGTCATATCAAAACTCTGGGGTAGCATCACAACCGTGACTAACCCAATTGAGTCTAACTATCCCATACCAACCATCCAACCATATCGAACCAAACCAATATCGAAATAAGGGCCATAAACCAGACCATAACCAAATAAGTTCCAAAACATAATATGATTAATCCCAAAATGAAATATGATGGAACAGTGAGAAATTTTGTCCAATGATGTCAGCCCCAATACCAATGCCAATAATAAGGCTAACATCCATACCGATCCCGCCCATACCAACCCATAGCAGTACCACAAAGACTCTAACCAAAAGAGTAAGAATATTCGATTGGGAAATGTCCCCAACCATGGCCAAAACCAATATGCAGAACTAAATCAAAATGTCTAAAAATATCCCCAACATGAAATGGAGCCTTCCAGAGAAATGAAAGCTCAACACTTCAATCCAATGGTTGTCCATGAGTCAATCACTATGTAGGGGGAGTAGAACGGCTGGTTCCTACATAGCATGGGTATACAGCCGCTCATAGATGGGTTAGCAAGTGATCGTTAGCATAAACTTAGGATAAGGATAAAATAATGCCATTTATAAAACCAAGTAAAACCATCCATATGCACACAACCATACATATATATATAACCATGCCGGGAAAGGGAACCGGGTTTAGCATGCCATTAAAAACTTTACATGGGTTGTGTAGCTTTGCCGTCCTAAGCCACCCACAGGATATATGGGTTAAGCTGCCCCTGCTGAAAGGGCCCTATTGTGTGTAGCTGCATGACCAGGGAAGAAATACTAGGATGACTAGTACATCCCCTAAAATAGAATGTGACATCATGCACACGATCACTTGGACCAAACCTCACATCGGAAAATATAAGTTTACGGTTTAGTTCCCCCCGGGGCCACCACCTTCCACGGCTTTGTTACACCTCCCGCCTTTAAGCCCAATTAAAACTAATTTCCATCCAAACCATTATTACATTGCTATTAACCGAGTCTATTAGTAGAGGTATCATCATACCAACAATAATAACTTGCAAGTTTTATCCTTAGCCAAACCTTAAGGGATTCCATGTACCCCACATGATTTCCAATTAACCAAAACCATGGACACCAACACCTTTCCAATCCATTAAAACCATTTAAACCATTCAGGGTTCCATTACCAAGTTTAAACCATGCATAAGTTCCATTGAAAAACCAATATTAGAGTGAAAACATTGTTAAAGGGATTTTATCAAACACATTGGGGGCATAGTATTTCCAAAACCAAAGTCCATTACCAAATAACCATTCCCATGTAACCAATTATCCAAAACCACCATTAATGTTTATAAAAGCATAATTAAAACATGGTAAAAGTATAACCAAGCATTTATAACAAAAACCCCTAAATCATATTGGAAAACCCAAAATCATACAACATTTAAATCATATAAACATTGTTTAAAACCATGTCTTTAGTAGGAACTAACAATGAGGGAAGGGAACATGCCTTAATTGATAAGGTAGACAGAGAGAAACCACCAACAAAATCCCCAAATTAGTCCTCTAGTTGAAACCCTAACTTTCTTGCCCAAAAGTTCTTGAGAGAATTATAGAGTATTTAGGAAGAGTTTCTAAGTTTAATGAATAGAATAATAGGGTAAATAACCTCCCAATAAGAATATAAGTCGTGGGGCTTTATTAGGATAAGTGGGAAAATATCTCGATTTCCCTTACTTAAATTGCATAAGAATCCCTTCATAGGGATACGACTGAGCCTTATGAGTCGTATACTCTTTATACGAGTGGTACGCATCACTCATACTCTTGGACTCCCTTTGGACCCAACACTGTCCAAGGTACGACTCATCCAACTCAAGTCGTATCCAAATATATGATTCGTGACCTTCACCGGTATCCCTGGAAGAATCGAATCCTGAAAGGATTGAACATTGTCTACCATACGAGTCCTGGGTACGACTCATACCCTAGCTTACAGCTCACAGTGAGCCACTCGTACTCAGATCCAACCTAGTTTATAAAGTCTAAGGTTAAGTGAAGAAACCAAATGACCCGTATCCGATTATAAGACTTGTACCATACAAGTCGTACCTATTTCAGTGACCAAAATCCATCCTACCAACCAACACTGCTCAGCATACGACTGGACCATACCGTTCGTACCGCAACATTTGACTCATACCTATTAGTCTTATTGGGTCCAAAGACCAGAATTCCAGGAAATTTTCTAAGGTTAGAAAACCAGGGTGTTTCAGTCTCCCCCACTAGGAACATTTGTCCCTAAATGACGACAAGGTAGCTCAAACACTCCTTACACCCCTTAGATGTCTCTACTCTTACCTTAACAAAGATGCAAGGAAATCAAGTAGAGTCATTTGCATTATCAAATTATAAATCAAGAACACATACCTTCCACATGAATATCCAAATTCGAGAACAAATGTGGATATTTGGACTTCATGTCCGCTTCTGCTTTCCATGTAGCTTCTTCCACCTTATGGTTCCGCCACAGAACCTTATCCAAAGCCACATCTTTGGCTTGTAACTGACGAACCTGCCAATCTAAGATTTCAATAGGTACCTCTTTATAAGACATAGAGTTCGAGATACCCAACCCCTTTAAAGAAACAACCAAAGAAGGATCACCAAGACACTTCCTCAACATGGAGATATGAATACCGGATGAATGGAGTTCAAACTATAAGGCAACTCCAATTTGTAAGTAATATTTCTGACCCTCTGCAAAACCATATAAGGACCAATATACCGGGGACTGTGCTTTCCATTTTTGCCAAACCCATTACTCACTTCATGGGAGATACCTTGAAGAACACCTTATCCCCAATCTCAAACTCCAAGTCTCTACTCCTTATATCTGCATAGGACTTTTGGCTACTTTGGGAAGCCTTAAGCCTATCCCGAATCACCTTTACCTTTTCCATAACTTGATAGACCAAATTTGGCCCAAACATATCCGCCTCACCAAGCTCAAACCAATCAATAGTAGATCTATACCTCCTACCATATAATGCCTCAAAACTCCACCAAAGGTAGATGCTCAACCCAACTGCCACCATAATAAACCACACATGATCGAAGCATATCCTCAAATGTCTAAATAGTTCTTTTCGATTGCCCATCCGTCTAAGGATGAAAAGTAGTACTCAGACTCACCTTATCCCCAAACCCTTCTGAAAAGACCGCTAGAAGTGAGATGAGAACTGTGTACCACGATCATAGATAATAGAAATAGGTACTCCATGCAGCTTCACAATCTTCTGAAGATATAACTTTGCATAGTCCTCTGCTGAGAAGGTAGTCCATACTGGCAAGAAGTGAGTAGACTTTGTCATCCTATCCACAATAACCCAAAATCGAATCATATTGATTCCGAGACCGAGGAAGACTGGTAACAAAGTCCATATTGATTACCTCTCATTTCCATTCGGGATAATAATCTCTTGATACAACCCACCAGGTCTCATGTGCTTAACTTTAACTTGCTGACCAACCAAGAACTTAGCCACAAAATCAGCCACGTCCCTTTTCATACCACTCCACCAATACATCTCCTTGAGATCTTGATACATCTTTGTCATGCTGTGATGTACAACATAGCTCAATTCATACGCCTCAGCCAAAATCCTTTGCGGCATTCCATTGACATCAAGAACACACAACCTCTCTTGGTACTATAAAGTACCACTGGTCTCAAACACCATTACCTTATGCATAACCATATTACTCTTGATTTTTATCAAGATAGGATCTAGTACTTTCTTCTCCTTAATCTCTGCACCAAGAGACGACCGAACCACTTCCTGTACCATCACCCCACCATCCTCAAAATTTATAAGACAAACTCCCAGATTTGCTAAGTGGTGAATATATTTCACCAAGTCTCGCTTTCTTTTCTCCATATGAGCCAAACTTCCTATGGATAACCTACTAACAACATCAGCAACCATGCGAGCTTTACTTAGGTGATAGTAAAGACTCATGTCATAGTCCTTGAGAAGTTCCAACCATCTTCTTTGCCTGAGATTTATCTCTTTTTGGGTGAACAAATACTGTAGACTCTTATGATCAGAAAAGATATCCACACGTACATCATAGAAATAATGCCGCCAGATTTTCAAAGCAAAAACCACCACTATAGCTCCAAATCATGAGTAGGATAATTCCTTTCATGTGCCTTTAACTTCCTAGAAGCATAGTCAATCACCTTCCTATGCAGTATCAAAACACAACCAAGTCCCACTCTAGATGCATCACAATAAACAACAATCCCCTCACTGCCCCCAGACAATGTCAAAACCAGAGTTGAAGTTAGCTTATCTTTCAACTTCTTGAAACTCCCATCACAAGTATCTGACTAAGAAAACTTTACCTTTTTCTGAGTCAACTTAGTCAAAGGAGCAGCTATCGTTGAAAAGCTCTCCACAAACCACCGATAATACCCAGCCAAACCCAAGAAACTCCAAATGTCGATTGGAGTCGTGGGTGTAGTCCACTTTTAACCACAACCACCTTTTGTGGATCCACCATGATCAACTCGCTAGAAATAATATGACCAAGAAAATTCACAATATTCAACCAAAACTCACACTTGGAGAAGTTGGCATACAACCACGATTCCTTCAAGGTTTGCAACACCACACAAAGGTAATTAGCATGATCCGCCTCACTTTTGGAATAAACCAGAATGCCATCAATAAACCCAATAGCAAAGAGATCCAAGAACTGCCTAAAAACTCTGTTTACCAAGTCCATAAATTCCACTGGGGCATTAGTTAATCCAATGACATCACCAAGAATTCAATGTGCCCATACCGAGTATGAAAATCCGTCTTAGGGATATCCATCTACTGAATCTTAAGCTGATGATACCCAGCCCGAAGATCTATCTTAGAAAGGAACTTGGCACCTTTTAACTGATCAAACAAGTCATCTATCCTTAGAAGAGGATACTTGTTCTTAACCGTTACCTTATTCAACTACCCATAGTCAATGCAAATCTGAAGGAAACCATTCTTTTTGTGCATGAATAACACCAGGTGCAACCCATGGAGATACACTAGGACAAATAAACCCCATATCCAGAAGATCCTTAAGTTACTCCTTGAATTCCCTCAACTTAGTCAGAGCCATTCTATAAGGAGGAATAGATTTTGGATGAGTGTCCAAAATCAAGTCAATACCAAACTCTATTTCCCTATCCAAAGGAACACCAAGAATATCATCCAGAAAGACCTCAAGAAACTCATTTACTACCAGAATCGAATGAAAAGAAGGACCGTTTGAGTCAGAATCATTGACCCAGACCAAGTGATAAAGACAACCTTTAGAGATTAACCTCCGAGTTGTAAGATAAGAAATAAATCTCCTCCTAGGAGCTAGGGAACCATTCCCACTCTATAACCGGTTCGCCAAGAAACCTAAAGACAATCTTATGGGTCCGACAATCCGAGGACACGTAATAAGAGTGTAACCAATCCATCTCCAGAATAACATCAAAATCTATCATATCAAGTTTAAATAAATCCACCAAATTTTGCCTACCACTAAAAAATACCACACACCCCTATAGACTCTCTCAGCAATAACTGAGTCATCTACCGGGGTGGAAATAGAAAAAGGATCCAAAAGAACCTCAGGATCAAAACCAATACATAAATCCACAAATAGGGTCACATAGGAAAAAGTGGACCTCAGATCAAGCAAATAATACACGTCACGTGAAAAGAGTTGCAACGTACCAGTAATGACATCAGGCGATACCTCAGATTCCTGCCGAGATGCAAGAGCGTACAACTTATTTTGGCCAACACCAGAACCAGGAGCAGTAACAGACACAGATGCAGCACCACCAAGTGCAGGAGTAGAAGATAAAGCCACAGGAACCCTGTTCACTCCCGCAGCCACCTTATTAACCAGATAATTCTTGAGCATATGGCTTGGTTGGCCACATTTAAAACACTTGTCCCTTCCTTCATCATAATAATCCCGGTGAAGACGATCACAGAATCGATAAGAAGGGCATGAAAAAACCAACTGACCCCCACTCACCAAAGACTGGGCACCGTATGCTTAGAAATTTACACCACCTTATTGACGCCTATCACTCGTCTACCTCGGGTAAGGAGCACTAGCAGTAGCGAAGGAACCAAAACTTCCCCATATCTTTTTTGGCCATTTACCTCCATACCGACCACCTTGAGACTGAGCACCTCCCTGATCAGAAAACCTGCTCCTCTTACCCTGCTTATCTCCAAACTCTGCCTATTTTCTCTTCTCATTCTCCACCTGTTACAGGTGGACAACTAACTTTGAACTGTCTATATCCTTGATTAGCAAAACAGTCTTATTTTCCAAGACCAAATTTGATTCAACCCAGAAGCGAACTTCCTCATCCTCACTCTCATGTCAGCCACCAAATCAGGATCTTACCTTGACAGCTAATGAAACTTCAAGGCATATTCCTTGACAGACATTCTCCCTTACTTAAGGTTCACAAACTCCTCTATCTTTTTTCCCTCAGCTCCTGTGGAAATAAATGATCCATAAAAGCACCAGACAAATCATCCCATAAAGATGACTCCTCCATATCTCCTCTATTCTTATCCCACTTTTCATACCATTAGTACGTAATATCCTTGAGCTGATAAGCTATAAAGTTTACACCTTCCATATTAGTAGCCTGCGTCACCTTAAATATCTTCTCTATTTCATCTAAGAAACCATGAGGGTCCTTCTCCACCTTCACACCAGTAAAAGTAGGAGGACTCAATTTCATAAATTTTCCAACCCTTGTGGCCTCAGTAGACAATCCATCAGATGCATCCCACTCAGCCTGAGCAATAACTAATTGAGCAATAGTATGAATAGATTAATAGAATTTCACACCACCTCACCCTGAGGAGGACTAGTAGCAACCAAAGGAACTCCAAAACTGTCAGGGATAGGACCCTGAGATCGAAGACAAACTCCAGACGTAGGATGTACCTTATCAACATTGTCCCCTGATGGGACCAAAGAGTTTTCTTGTGTTCCAGATCATCAAGGCATGATTAGAAAAATGAACAACTAAAGATTATAGAGGAATTCCAGGACTTAGACTCCAAGATTGAAAGTAGTATACCAAGAAAGTGAAACATTCCTAAATGTCTTGTAGCCTCTCTCATGAGTGTGGTATGCTACACTCTCTTAAAAGAGACTCTACCAGACACAACTTTGTGGAATCCCAATTGACCATGAACCTAAAGCTCTGATACCAACTTGACATGACCCAACCCGAGGTCTTGTCTTAATGGGTGTCCTAAGTCTAATCAAGACTGGAAACCACTCCCGTTACCCAACCCAACCTTCAGATACCTACCCTGAGTTGGTTGAATTCCGAACATATAACAAAATAGAATTATTGTTTATATCAAGACTCTAGGGTAGGATCACAATCGTGATGGACCCAACTGAGTCCAACCATTCCATACCAACCGTCCAACCATACCGAACCAAACCAATACCAAAATAAGGGCTATAAATCTGGCCATAACCAAATAAGTTTCAAAACATAATATGATTAATACCAAAATAAAATATAATAGAATAGTGAGAAATTTTATCCAATGATGTAAACCTCAATACCAATGTCAATACTAAGGCTGATATACCGTTCCTGCCCATACCAACCCATAGTAGTACCACAAATCCTCTAACCAAAAAAGTAAGAATATCCAGTTGGGAAATGCTCCCAACCATGGCCAAAACCAATTTCCAAAAATAAATCAAAATGTCTAAATATATCCATAACATGAAATGGAGCCTTCTGGAGATATAAAAGCTCACTACTTCAATCCAAAAACTGTCTCTGAGTCAATCACTATGTAGGAGGAGTAGAACGGCTTGTTCCTACATAGCATGGATATACAGCCGCTCAAAGATGGGTTTGGGAGTGATCGGTAGCATGAACTCAGGATAAGGATAAAATAATGCCATTTATAAAGCCAAGTAAGACCATCTATATGAACACAACCATACATATATATATAACCATGACAGAAAAGGGAACTGGGTTTAGAACATTAAAACCTTTACCTGGGTTGTGTAGCTTTATCATCCTAAACCATCTACGTACTATATAAATTTAGCTCCCTCTGCTGAAAGAAACCCAGTGCGTATAGCTACATGACCAAGGAAGAAAACATGGGATGACTAGTACATCCCCTAAAATATAGTGTGACATCATGCACATGGTTACTTGGACCAAACCTCACATCAAAAAATATGAGTTTCCAGTTTAGGTCCCCCTGGGACCACCACCTACCACGACTTTGCTACACCTCCCACCTTTAAGCCCAATTAAAACCATTTGCCATCCAACCATTATTCCATTATTACTAACCGAGGCTATTATTAGTGGTATCATCATACCAATAATAATAACTTGCAAGTATTATCCTTAGCCAAACCTTAGGAGATTCCTTGTACCCCACATGATTTCCAATTAACTAAAACCATGGCCATCAAGGCCTTTACAATCCATTAAAACCATTTAAACTATCCATACCATTTAGGGTTCCATTACCAAGTTTAAACCATGCATAAGTTCAAATGAAAAACCAATATTATAGTGAAAACACTGTTAAAGACATTTTATCAAATACATTGGAGGCATAGTATTTCCAAAACCAAAGTCCATTACCAAAGAATCATTCCCATGCAACCAATTATCCAAAACCACCATTAATGCATATAAAATATAATTAAAACATGGAAAAACCAAAACCAAGCATTTATAACCAAACCCCTAAATCATATTGGAAAACCCAAAATCTACAACATTCAAATCATAAAAACATTGTATAAAACCATGCCTTTAGTTGGAACTTACAATGAGGGAAGAGAATATGCCTTAATTGACAAGGTAGATGGAGAGAAATTACCAATAAGATCCCCAAATTATTTCTCTAGTAGAAACCCTAGCTTTCTTGCCCAAAAGCTCTTGAGGGAATTATAGTGTTTAGGAAGAGTTTCTAAGTGTTAATGAATAGAATAATAGGGTAAATAACCTCCTAATAATAATATAAGTCATGGGACCTTATTAGGATAAGTGAGGAAATGTCCAGATTTCCCTCACTTAAATTGCACAAGAATCCCATCACAGGGATACGATTGACCTTTACGAGTTGTATCCTCCCTATACAAATGGTACCCACCACTCGTACCCTTTGACTCCCCATTTGAACTGACACTATCCAAGGTAAGACTCATCCAACTCAAGTCGTATCCAAATACATGATCCTTGACCTTCACCGATATCCCTGGCAGAATTAATTCCTAAGATGATTGAACATTATCTACCATATGAGTCCTAGATATGAGTCATACCCTGGATTACGGCTCGTGGTGAGCCATTCGTACTCAGATCCATCTTATGTCCAAATGATCCATATCTTAACTTTTTATAAGATGCTAGATGACATAAGATGAATATGATTAACGCAGAACCATGCCAAGAAAATAAACATCAGGTAAGGTAATTCTATGCAAATATCAGCGTAGTATTTCTCTCTAATACAGTGATAAAAATCAAGGCCAAAGAAGTTCAGTTTGGGGCCAACCGAGTTAATGGAGTTTATTGGTTAGAGAATATGAACATGAGGGACTACAAGGCCAAGTATTATTCTCCTGGAAGATGGCTAGTTGAGTATCTCTGCTCGAGGATGGAGGTCCCGTGGGGCACCACTAAAACTGGGATACTGATGAGTGATTTCATTGTTGAAGCTAGGATCTTGTTGACTATTATTTGCAGCAAGGTCTCTTACCTCACCAACCTAACAAATGTCCCAGCTATGCATGCTCAAATAATGGCATGCTTTTTGTACCACATTGCTTTGAATGTTGGACGCTTTGATATTAGGCACTACAGAAACAAATGAGGTCCCATGCTTTTATTTTTGTCATTGATCATGGAGTTGTGTAGGTGAGATAGGGTTGATGAGTACCCAGAGGATAGTTGGATATCTACTATGGCTCCTATTTATCCATTAAATATTCAAGGAGAGGAATCTCTTGGGAAGAGCAAGAAGAGAAAGGTTGACATAGGGAGGTCAGTGAAGGAGATATAGATTTATGCAGGTCATCCACAATAGGGCCATTAAAGGATATCTCAGTTAAGATAAGGATGATCAGGGATCTTATGTCCAAGATTCCTCAGGGGATGGGAGAGCCTTCCACCACCCATCACTCCTATATTGTTCAGTTCGACTATGAGAAGTACCTGGAGGACCAGAAAAAGTAGGGAGCTACCATTTCTAGGATTGAGAGATCTTACTCCTTATTGAAATGATCCCACCATTCACTATAGAGTTTCATGATAAGAAACGAAGAAGGGAGAAGAAGAGGGACAAATTCTTTATGAAGATGTGGAATGGGGTGAATGGACTTTGAAAGGTCTTGAAATCTAAAAAGAGACTTCCTTCTCCCCGGTCTAAGTGTGATGATGATGTCCAAGCTATATGTCCAGACTCATATGAGGCTAGGGATGATCTAGAGATTGAGAGTGACAACAGTCCTTAATGCGGATACAAAGAGAACCCTTTACTCCTTTTTATGATTTCTTGATTATGTAGTGAGGTTATTGCAAGCTTTTAGTTGGGTATGACCATCTCTATATTCATTTATTTTGATGCATTGGTATATATTATTGAGATATTTGTTGGATGAATTTATGTTGATTTTGATATTTTTTTTATTTGGGGTTTTAATAATTGGGCACCTCGATGGTGCCTACATTTGATGGATTGATCATTTTGTTTTCATTCTTAGCTTTTATTTTTAGAGTTGTGTTTGTTTGTATTGTTTATGGTGATGTTGGATGAGCCTTTTCTTAAAATAGATTGAGTGACGACATTCTTAAGGGAAAATCATCATGGTTGGGTTTTGAGCCATAGATGTAGGGAAAATCTAAGTACCCATAGAATTTAGTTTGGGATCACCCTTATACCTATGGTGAAGTGTGAGTAGCAATATGATTTTCCCTTATAAGATCTGAAATGTGAGACATCGGCTTATTTTGGTGCCATCAATAGCAAACTCTGTGTGGTATAAATGCAAATCAAGCACCCCCTGTCCAAAAAATTTTGAAAATCAAGGGCATGGATGTGAATAATTTTGTAACAATGTTTTCCCTATTTTTTTGACTTCAAAGTCCTTTATTTGAAGTATATGGTAGATACCTCCTTTAGTATCTGGTAGGAAATGAAATTGATCTTTCTTGAAAAGTTTGCATGTCATGTGCGGTAAGCATAGTTGTTTAACCCCCATGATTTCTTGTATCATTTAGAACTTGACCCGTTAGTCTCTCAAGGCTAATTGTGATTATGCTTGGTTGGTGAAATAATCTTAGGCCTTCTTTGTGAACATAGGAACCTACTTTAGCCTAAATAGCCTACCCGTACATAGAATAGTATCCTTAGTCACCAATTTTGAGCCTTCAAGCCTTTTTTTTGGCAACCACATTGCAAGCCTTGAACCACTTTAATTTTACCTCTCTTTTGGACCCTACCCTCCTTGATCTTAAAAATGCAACTTGAGGCCAAAAACCTAAGTTGGGGGTGGTAAATCTTAGAAGAGGTGACCTTAGGCCATATTATTATAAGTGGGTGCCTAAAAGCTAAGCAAAGAGGACAAATGAATAAGTGAAAAAGAAATGAATCATCAGACGAAGTAAAAGCATAGATTGACTAAAAGAATAAATGCGAAGAAAATGCTTTCAAAATAAATGGTTAAATCAAGGTACTGAAAGTAGGCATATGTGTGAAATGAAAACAAATAAAGTGGCCCATGGTCCAAAGTTTGATTAATAGTGTGATGTATATGTTCAAGTGGGGTGTAGTTACTTTGTTCCCAAATAATATCATACTCTTTCCCGAGCCTATATTGCAAGCTTGAAAGAGCCCTTCGAGATCCCCAATCAAGTGAATTCAATGTAGTGGCGATTGAAAATAAGGGCAAGCATATGGTATGATACTCATTAGCATTGAGAGATTCTTTGTCAGAGTGAGTGTTTCCACTTAAATCCCTTTTTTCATGATAGATAATTTGGTGTGTGGATTTTTTTTTGTGAGGAGGCATGTATACAAATTGAGGCTGCCAAAATTGTCATTTTTTGAAAATAAGGCAAAGGAGTGTAGTTGAGTTGCTATCAATAGAGAGTCACTTCTAGAGAGTTATTAATTGTTGCATTGTTGATCTTAAAGTTTTTTGCATCTTTAAGATTGTACTTTATGTTGAGGGGAGTTGCGAGAATAGCTTTACCCATGCTTGAGAGCTACTTGTTGGTGCTAATCAAGTTCGAAGCCATTGTGATTATTTAGTCGTATAAGTGGGTTTATAATTGCATAGTCTTATTGTGTTACTCGAGGAAAAGCAAAGGTTTAAGTTGGGGGTGTTGATGAGTGGTAAATTTACCACTCATTGATGCCTAAATTCGTAAACACTACTATGGTTAAATAGTGTTATGAGACAAATTTGTCATTTGGTAGCACAAATTCCCATATTTTTACAGTTATACAGGTAAATGGAAGAAAACAAGTGAAGTGAGATGAAAAGAGAACAAAAAGGGAAAAGTTAGTGTAAAAGTTGGAAATTTGGACCAGGGATTGACCTTCAATTACCGTGATCGCGGTCTGAGGATCGCGATTGAGATCAGTCAAGACCAGTCAAATTTGGTAACCACGAGGGGTTCATCGCGATCATGGGAGTCACGATCGAGACCAAGCAATGGCGATCGTGATGGCGCGGCTAAATGACCAGGGGTAATTTTGTAATTTTTAGTAGCTGAACCCAAATTCTCTAAATGACAAAACCTTTCAATTTTGTGATATCTCCCAACTAAAATTCAATTTTTGGTATGGAGAAAACCCTATTAAACTGGGAAAGATTATTATAGTTAATATTCGAAGTACTTTTAGTTGTAATTGAAGTTGAATTTGAGAATACCCTTGCTTTGCCTCTTCAATGGAAGCTTTGAATGTCAATTTGGGTATATTTCTTTTGTCAAACTTCATGAGTAGCTAAATCTCTATTTTGGGGTTATGTTGGAATAAAGTACAAATGTGAGTGAGTCTTGATTGTTAGTGTAAATTCTTGGTTAATGATGTCGGGTTGCACTAATACTTCATTGTTGAATCAGAATTTGTGGGTAAAAGCCCCAAATTTCCAAAATTCCACACCATCTTTGAAAGAGGGATGCGGGTACTTCTTTAGATCCTAAATCATCCTTGAAAGAGGGATATGGGTGACAAGTATTTGTGAATAATAATTTAGATGTTAGATTATTCCTTTACATTATCTTAGAAATAAGAATGGATTGTGAATTTGCTATGTCTTTGGCATCATCCTAGAAATAGGGATGTCAAATTGAGGTTTTGTGTTGATTTATTTGCCACACCATGAGGTATTCAAAAGAATCCATGGGTGATTATTTGGTGTTTTGTTAAAAAACTAATACCAAAACCGCTAACTTAGCCTACTCATATAATCATTAACTAGGATTTGAACTTGATTCTCATGTACCCATACACTATTTGCCCCTAGGAAAACATAATCCCATGACTATTCTCCTATTGGTATTTTGTCTACAAATGTTTCTCTAAATTAGTATTTAAAGTAACTTTGTATTTCAAACCATATCCTTCAATTTTAATTTATGTCTTACTTTATGTTTACATTGTGGGTAAATACTTAGTAGCGTTCAACACGCATAGGATTCGAATACTAGTTACACTCCTTGTGGATTCAACCCCAACTCAAGTTGGATCATTATATTTGACAACGATTATCCTATAGTGAAACAATGGTATAGATGAGCATGATCAAGCTGTCATTCCTGCGTTCACTCGGTGCTAAGTACTACTTCAAACTGAATGACACTGGTATTATTATTCATTCAACATGGTCTGATACTGACAAATGCGTATTAAGGTAATGTTATGAATTTGATGATTCATGGTACGAGAAAAATCATGAATAACACCCATATTTTAATAACTAATCATGATGTAGACATTTATATTATCAAACATATGGAAACAAAATTATCATGAAGGAATATATTTTCATGGTTTAAAATCAAAACAATTGAGAGGAGATTCATAAAATGCATGGTTAACTTGGAACCCCATAAAAGAGAAAAGAGTTTTACACTTGAAAGTTTAGAGAGTTTCTTGGGACTCAATGGGTGGAAGAAAACCATTTATGAATATCCCATATACCTGAAGTAAAAGCTTTGGTGAATTTCTTGGAGTTGAATTTGTTTTTAAGAAACCCTAGTTTGCTCTTGAGGAAGAAGAGAATCACTTTTCTTTTGTGTAGGAGAAGTTATTTTAATGTTTTGAGAGATTAAGGTAGTGTTTACCCCTGATAAATGATATTTTAGGAGCTCAAACAATTTGGGCTTGGGTTATAAAAGGGTGGAAATTACCACAAAACCCTTGTAAAAATGTGCTAAGATTCTGGATCTCCTGTTGTTATGACTCATCCTACGACTCGTCATGAATGGTTATGAGTCATATTCTAAGTCATACATTGGGACTCTATGGCTGGTACCCTCACTGTCTTGACTAAGCCTCACCATTCTACAACTCGTGGGGACTAAATACGATTCATTAGGTGGAGTCATAGTCTGAAGTTGGGTTCCTAGTTCACTTACTAGTCAAACTTCTGTACAATATATGACTCGTAATGTCATACTACAAGTCACATGTTGGACTCGTAAACACTAGATTTGATCTTGGGTAGCATACTATTGTGACTAAGAGTGCCTTCATACAACTCGTATCCACTAATTATGAGTTGTAGTGAGGAGTCGTAGTCATTGGACTATAATTGAGGGATTCACTAGGGTGACTACGACTCACTCGTGACAACTCATCATGAGTGGTGATGACTCATTACCTTGATTCGTAGCCATAGTAGTGTGTCAGGCCCTTAAGAGAAACCTTCCATAACTTCTTTCCATGACCTAGGATCAAGACGAGGTTCGATGCATTGGAAAGTTATCTTAGTGGCCTATCCCATGAGGGTTCTAAAGCTTGCAAATGCCAGGCATTACAAACCTAGTAATTCATAAACATGAAGGTGGAATACTTGCAACATACCGATAACCACATCAGGAAAGCCTTCCTTATCCTGTTGAGTCTGAATGGCATAAAGTCGATTCTGACGTAGGCCATTGGTTTTACTAGAAGTGGCACCCTACTGAGTAGGGCGATGTATTGGTGTTGCTGGAAAATTTTTCTGGCCCTGCCTACAATTATTCATGCCCTTCCATATGCCCATTGGTAAATCCCTTGTCTTGTAGACTGTCTTGCCATACCCAAAACACACATCACATTCGACCATGCACTCATCCATATGGTTCTTACCACACTTCTTGCATAATAGATTGGTATGGCCACTATTTATACTATCTTTAGACTTAGAGTCCGACGCTCTATCACGTGTATCTGGCCAAAACTTAGGCATTGGAGTACTGGTAGAGGATAGGGCTGGGGATGGGGTAGGGGCTTAAGATTTCAGGCAGAATTAAGAATGATTCCCACCATCAGACCTTTCTTGAGAAAAGTTGAAGCTACCAGTTCTGGCCCTCTTATTTTGTCTTCCATTTTCTCTAAGCTTCTCCTTCTTAATTTTCTAAGCATGAACTATCAATCTAAAGAGGTCCATCTCATTAATCAACATAGTAGTTCTGCACTTTTGACCGCCTCTTTAGAAACTCCCGACACCAACTTACTCATTATGGACCTAGCATCGGCCACCATAGTAGGAGCATACCTTGCTAACTGGGTGAACTTGAGAAATACACCTTTACACTCATGTTACCCTACTTTATATTTATAAACTATTGCACTTTAGACTCCTTTAACTCGAGTGGGAAAAACCTATCTAGGAAAGCAGTAACAAATTCATCCTACTCTACAGGCCCTGCATCGACACCTCTATCATCCTTCCATTTATTAACCCAGGTGTGAGCCACACCTTGAACTATTAAGCAGCTAAGTTAGCACTCTCACTTGGAGTAACACCCATAATATTGGTCACCTTCTGCACACAATCTATAAACATCTGTGGATCCTCCTTGGATCCAGAGAACACTGTATAATTCATTCGAGTAAAATCACGCATCCTAGCAGCTACCGGATTCACTATTGGATTGGCTGGAGCAACAACCTGCTGGTTATTCTGATCAGCCATAGACTGGGTCAAAACTATGGAAGTGGCCCTAAATTCAACATGGGAGACATGGTCGCTCAGAGGGTCTTCCTGAATAAGTAGCAATGCGGGTTGGTCCCTGTTTCTTCTCCTGTTATTCCTTCTGGGAGGCATTTTCTGTAAATGGAAGAAGGAAAAGTTAAAAGAGGAAATCCAATAGAGCCCATGCTCCATCGCATGACATGAATACTGAAAGAAGGGAAACTTTTCTAAAACGTCTCATAGCCTTTCACCCATAAGTGTGGCACGCTTTATATGCATGAATAAGAGTCTACTTAACATGACTTTTAGACACCATAGGACACTTTAAACCTAGCTCTGATACCAAATTTGTCACAACCCGAGGCTACCCCTTAGTCGTAACACAGTGCTTAAGGCCACAAGTGATCGCAAGCTAACCCATGATCTGGCATAATCTGTAATTGCTAAAGGCAAATAACAAAATAATGTGTGGAATGTCATTTAATAAATATTTAAATACTCAAGTCAAAATAAAGGAGTCTGAAACACATCACTAAAAAATATAACTGTCTGATTGTTTGAAAGCCTCTAAACATGATGAGTTATTGGTAAAAGTCCCCAACTAACTCTAACTACCGAAATAACATAAATTGAAATACTAGAAAACATGATAAATAATATGACTAGTCCCCGACAGATGATGACTCACTAATGCTGCAGTTGAGTGATACTGTATTGGACTACATGCAATCTGGGAACTGAGCATTCAAACCTACATTGTGAAATCAATATAGCGCAAAAGAGAGTATGCAGTCAGTACTTTGAATATAATGGTATGTAAGATAAGGACTAGTTGATGAGTATGTATGTAGTGGTACTAGGCATGAATGCATGAACATGAAAATAGAATGCAAGACCAAGTAAAACGCGTGCTAAAATACTTTGTAAAACTATTTAACTAATTAACTGATAGACTGGACACTTGGTTAGGAAAACCTGAACTGATATAATACAAATACTGAACTAAGATTGTGGGAGCTAACTATAACTGAAATGCCCCGATCTGAGCTAATAAATGTCTAACCTGTAACCCCAGTTTGAAAAGTGTCAATACCTTGCCATGAGTACTGACACTGGTTAGCGTGGATCCACTAATCTGATTTCCCAAAGGATGAGGTGTAATGCCTCTACTGAAAGGGGACCCCTCAAAATCTATGATGGTGTCGTAGGTCTAGAACTTAGGGACTGCTTCTAATGACTCATGCCTAACTAACGGAGGAGCCGCCATCCCTATGTTCACTCGCTGCTACATACTACTCCCAACTGAATGACACTGGTATTATTATTATTATTATTATCCATTAAACATGGTCTGGTACTGACAAATGCATTATGAATTTGATAATACAAGCATGGTATGGGAAAATTACAAATAAGACCCCATATTTTCAATAACTAATCATGATGTAGACATTAGCATTATCAAACATCTGGAAACATAAGGGAATATATTTTCATGGTTTAAAATCAAAACAATTGAAAGGAGATTAGTAAAATGCATGGTTAACTTGGAACCCCATAAAAGAGAAAAGAGTTTCACTTAAAAGTTTAGAGAGTTTCTTGGGACTCAATGGGTGGAAGGAACCCACTGATGAATATCCCACATACCTAGTAGTAAGATTCTTGGGAACTGATCTTGCTCTTTGAGAAACCCTAGTCTACTTGAGGAAGATGGAAAAATCTCATCTTTGATCTCTTTTGGGCGGAATACAGTTAATTGATGAATTTAGGGCTTTTGGGTCCTTTTATACCACCCCTTGGGAAGACAAAATGACATGGGTTTGGCTTTTAAAAGAGTGCAGAAAGACATAAAAGTCCCTAAAAAATGTGTAAGAAAAACCCGCTCCCAGTCGTCACGACTCACCTTACGACTGGTTATGAGTCGTAGTCCGAGTTGTAACCTGGGATCCTGGGGTCCTGGGTTCATTCTGTTATGACTAAGAATCGCCACCTAATGACTCGTTATGTCTAACTATAAGTCATTGAGTGAAGTCATAGTTTGAGGCTGGGTCCTTGGATCATACACTAGTTAGGCTACGGGTGCACACAATGACTCGTAAGGCCAGACTACGAGTCGTATGCTGGACTCGTAACCACTGAAAAGGTCTTTGCTGAACACTGTTGAGACTATAAGTACCTCCTAATGACTCATAAGGTTTGTTTACGAATCATGGATTGGAGTCATGGTACCCTTACTATTGTGACTACGACTCCTTATAACGACACGTAAGGTATGGTTATAGGTCTTCAAGTGAGTCGTGATCACTGGCAACTAACAGACTCCTGGAGGAAAATTTCCATAACTTTTTGTCACGGCTTCGGATTTAGGCGATACTTGAAACATTGGAAAGATAACTTAGTGGTCTATCTTTTGATAGGTCTAACTTAGGATTCCCTAGAACTTCCTCATATTTTCCTAGTTTACATGACTAATACACATTAGGACCCTTTCAGCAGGGGAGTTGAACCCATATAGCCCTTGGGTTCCCTTAGGACAGTTAGAGCTACACAGTCTAGGTTAATAATTTTAAAATTCATACTTAAACCTCATTCCCTATCTTGGCATCTTATATATGTATATATGAATGTGATCATAAGGTCTTTGAATGGTTTTGGATTGATTTGATTATGACATTATTTTATCCCTCCTTGAGTTACATGCTAGTGCTCATCTCACTAACCGTCCTTGGACGCTGCACCATTTTATGATTTAAGGTCTTAGGGGTTCTTTGGTTACTTTGTGTAAAGTTAGGTGGTTCTAGACCGTTTGTTGGTTAGATTGAAGTGGTGAGCCTCCATCTTCTAGAAGGTCGGACATTTCACTGCTTTCTTTATGTTCATAGACTATATATATGTATACCTATATATGACTAACTCAGAGGTACAACCTAAGGTAGTCATACTAGCATCTTAAGACCTCCTAATCATAGTAGGATCTAATGCTAGCATAATCAGGACCTATAACTATCATGTCTAACCATGAGATAATTATCCATAATTAAATGACCATAAGAGAAAGGAATGAGAATCATACCTCGAATCTCCATATTATTCTATAATCAGCCTGACTTGAACTAACCATAATAATAATAATAAAATAACCAGATAGTCTAAATAAATAATACCTAAATCAGTCCCCATAACCCAAAAGCTCAATCAACACACAACAAAAAACACTCATAGCCTATACTTGTGTACCCCCCATAAGGATAATAGATATATGAACCTAACAATATACTAGTTATAGACAATGCACATTAAAGAATGAATGCAAAGTAAATCCATAATACTATAACCGATCCAAATGCCATAAAGTAACCCAGTGTATACATCTCCCCCAGCTTGGTGGCTTGCAAAGACAGGACCTACGACGACCTCTATTCTCCGACACAATGACTCATGGATGAAGGTGCCCCTAGGGGTTTTGGGAGTATCCATATACACCTACCTGGTCCCAATCCAGGATTTCCAATCATCATCCTCATCCTCATCATTCTACTTCATCCAATACCGAAGAGATGTATATATAATAAATGCACAGACTTGAATAGTTACTAAAAGTATGTAAGTCTATAATCTGTTATTTGAGTTAACTCCAAGAATAAATTAGTTTCAAAGTGTAGAAAGGGTTGAAATCTCTCTCGACCAAAGTAAATAATGGTAGTAAAATTGAAAACCAGAATTTATCTCGGTCAAATCTCTAAAACATCATTTTTAATCTCAAAAGCTCATAAATCATCCATTAAGGTGGTATGATTCCCGTTATGAAAGACTCTATTTAAAAGTAAAAAGTAAAAATAAATCCCTTTTTAGAAAAAATAGTAGTAAAACCAAGATTTAGTTGAAATCATTCCATTAAGTGAGCATGAATGTACTGAGTCTATGCAGTGCCATCACCAGTATCCAAATAATACATTTATCAAAACCTAAGCATCCATAAACCACAGCTACATACTTTACATGGATAAAACATTCTCCCAAAATTCGAATAATATCATAATCAAGGCCTCAGACCCACTAATACATACCAAACATAACCACAATACTATAATCCGAGAAACAATACTATTCCACCGAGTCAACATTAGACTAAAGGGGAATTAGTCTCAAATATGTCTAACATGATCATAACCTATAGTAATATGACCCTAAAGGAATGAAAAGTATTTCACCTAAAGGATCAATTCACCCTTCTATACCCAAAATTCTAAATTAGGATAAGCCATGAAAGTTTACCTATAATCATATCGTAACATCCCTATCTAACATACAATATATATAATACACTATCTCGTGAAGAAAAGTAGATAGAAGCCTACCTCTATGCCAAACTACAAGTCCTCGAATCATTCGTAAATCGTCTACCTTTGATCCACGATCCTAAAATGTCGCCACACTATCAAAATAGTAATCTATGCATCGTAAGGAGTAAAACAAAACTCATATTGCTAAATTAAGGGTCGGGTTAAAATTTGGACCAAGAACAGGCCTACGAGGCCTGCAAATAGAATCCAAAATTAAATCCTTCATGAGGTCCTTTGAAGGACAAAGAATATGTGCTCAAAAGTTGAGTACAAACCGAGCGCAAATCGGGTCTCAAATCAACTCTTAAATTTAAAGAATTTTAAGATCTAAATCTAAGAATTTACTGTGAATTAGGATGAAATTGAAGGGAAAATTAATGGGAAAAGACCAAGGAGTGTTAGGTTAGCTTACCTTAGCTTCAATGGATGATTTTCCATTTTTCCCTCTCTTTGAGCACTCAAATTAGTGTAAAAATAATGAAAGAAATGATGGAAAATTGGGTGGGGAAAAGGGGATTAAAAACTCCTAGGTGCCGCTAAAGCGGACACCTGAGCACGAAAGCGCCTACCGCTAAAAAGGTTCTCAATCTCTTTAGGGGTCTGGCATCTTGGCCTGGGTATCGCTAAAGCGGCCCCTAGGTGCTAAACTGGGGGTCCACTAAATTGGCCACCCTGCTACTAAAGCAGCCTATCCAACTGTCCATGGCCGCTTAAGCGGCTCAAGGGGCGCTATAGAGCACGCTGCTAAAGCAACTCCCTGAGCTCTTAAGTGGTTGCATCAGGTACCAGATACCCAATTTTTGGTGTCCAAAATAGACTTTGACCAGGTGCTTGCGATTCATTCGTAACCGCACACATGCAAATGAACTATTCTACCATACCAAATTTGACGTTACAGACTTAATAAAACCATCAAAACTTTCATCCGAGATTTTTGACTAAATTTAGGGCCAACACCTATAGTTCCATTTTTTTATGTAATTAGCCCACTAGCCCAAAATGAGTCTAGAAGCCTCGAGACCTAAATCAAGGGTCCTCCTAGCCTAAATCAACATTTTAAAGCTGATGGCGCTGTCGAAATTTTAATCTGAGCTAATACTAGGAGTTTTGGTCTAAGACCAAATCCTAAACAGAGAAAGCTCCAAAATAGATAAATGGTCCAAAAACCCAATCGAACTGTCCAATAACTGAACTAATAATTTTGACAAGTTAGAAATGACCTATAGCTATTATGGAAAGTTTTGAAATGTCAAATATGCATTCAAATTGAGGAAATGACCTAGAGGGTCATTACAATATCCACTACTAAAAGGACTTTTATCTGAGAAAGTTAATGGATAGAAAGATCATGAAAGCTCAATGAGATGTGGTATTAGGCCCATATGCTTCGAGCAAGACTCTCTAGATAACCTCTAAAAAGAGAAAATACTTTCAAGGGATTTTTCCATGGGTATCCCTTTTTGAACCAACTTCCTTTTTTATCTTCTCAAGAATCCAAAACTCAACCTCAACCATCGATTGGCCTCCAACTGAACCGAGAAAGGTTGGTGCTCAGAAATACAAACTATGACACACTGATTCCATATTGATATCAGGACAACCAAGCAAAGAATCATCCAAACCAAAGGAAAACCAAGGCATAAATTATTTAACCAACTCCAATATCCAAATATAACCTTCTTTTGCCTTTCCAAACCTGTTATCCCCTCTAAACTAATAAAAAAGTCACTCGAGTCTTGTTCTCCCAATCCCATCAAACTAATCTTGAAGAATTAAAGTTGATCCACCAAAAATTCATACTGGAAGGCACAAGATAAACCCATAAGGCTCTACCTGGATACATAAATGGAGATGATTAAAGTCTACAATCTATGTCACTATTATAACTGGCCCGAATGACCATCGAATCTGATAGCCAAGAGTTCGAAGCACACACACTTACCATGGAATGATTCGCTGTAAGATATACCACCAACTACGGATTAAGCCATGTTGAATCCAATTCCATATCTGCTAGAGAGCATAATTCATCAAGGCATACCCAAGAACTCACCAAGGCTGCAAACCGTACTAGTGATAACCAAAACTCTAGTAACTTAGAGAAGTGCAACCTTACCTAAAAACTGATTAGTCCAATACTCCATCCTTACAACGAATGCTTAATTTACCAACTTAAGATATGGTCACACAAAAGATAACCCATCCCCTACTCTCTTAACTCCACTAAAACAAGAACCACATTACAACAAAAATAAAGTACCCAACTCCACACTGATACTAAGGACAATAGTAATAACAATAATATAAACATCATTATAAAATTAGGTGGTAGCAAAAATAAAAATCAATAGAAAGTACCATTATAGGGCCATAAGAAGGCAAATATACCACGATAAATGGTACTCAAACTCAAATGCTACACCTTTATGGAAATATCAAAATTGATCCACTTTATCCACTACTAAAATAAATCATCTACGGGGGTAGTCATATAATCATGAAATCTACACCAAGGCACACAACAATCAATATAAACCTACCAAGGAATACCATCATTGATGGGTATGAAAAACCTAATACACTCAAGTGAAAAGGTAAAGAAACAAAATAAAAAGGCATTCCTATTATGGTGGAACCTAAAGTCACATACTTAACGTGCTGAGGGAGTACAAATCTGAGTAGGTCCAAACTCGAATTTAATGTTCGAATCACAAATTAAGGTTCTAAGTAAACTACCTCTAGCTAAAGGTGTCACAACACCATGAGACTAATATGGATGAGTTTAATAACTAATAATCCCACACTGGAGAAACTCTCTAGACCAGTGACCGATATCTCTGTAGTTGTAACAAACCCCTGAACCCATAACCTGGTAAGAAACATGAGTTAAACCCAATTGGATAACCAAATGACATTGAGAAAAGTCCCTACCGAAATAACCATCCTTCCAGCAGTCATAATACATCTCATGAGCTCTAGGATGGTGAGAAATATACATTGATCCACTCTGAACAACCAACTTATATTTGGGGCATTCTCTAGAACAATGACCAACCTCACTGTAAGACCCCACAAAATTCCTAAGCTTAATCCAGTCCTTTAATCTTGTCAAGGGGTCCCAGACTTAGAAAATCCTAGCTAAGTTTTCAGACTTAGTTTAATTTTAGCCTTTGAAGGTTGGAATTCTCATTTCGCGACCTTAATGTCCTTTAATAGTTTATATTTTTGTTGATTCATGATTAGGAAGGTCATTAGGTATTCCCGGACATGTTTTGGATTTTTTGGAACTCGTTTAGACCACGTTTGGTGTCTTAAAATAGTGGACCAACGCGATCTTGGCGCGCCGCGTCGCCTATCACGTTGGTTAACATTGTTGTAGGTTTCCAAAATCAAAAATGCTGAGGCTTAGCGAGATCAGGGCATGACGCGTTAGGTATCGCATCGATGCCATCGACGCACCGCATCGGCAAACGCATTGATACCCAATTTTTAGTCATTAAATGACCAAATTTTTAAGGGTAAATAGGTCATTTTCCCTCAAACCAGGTCAGTCTCAAACATGAATTGATCCTTAAATGACCTAAATATTTCATTATTCACACAAGTTTCCCCAAAATTCATCTTTCTCTTTTAAAAGTAAGAAACCCTAGTTTCAAAATTCAAGAACAAGGATCAAGAATTCCTTCAAGAACCCTTAAGGATTTATATTCTAAGGTATGTAAAGTGTTCATCCAAGGATTCCTTTCATCCTTGAAGTCCAAGAATCCAGTTTTAAATTATAAATTTTGATATTTATGTTGTGGATTGATTATGACACATTGATGTGTTGTATGATTCCCAAGTTGGAATCTTTAGTGTGTTTTCATGATATTGTGTTAGAATGTCGATTGAATTTCATGAAATTGGGTTGATTAATGTAGCCATGATATAGAAGTGTTAATGTTCATGCCTAAGCCTAAGTATATGCATTCCATGTGTATGATAAAATGCCTAAGTGAGTAGAATTGTGTTTTATGAACCCTTATTGATCTACATGATGAACTTGGGCTATAACTACATGTTCAAAATGACTCCCATGCTAATGTTATGTTTTGTGATAAAATGATGAAGTGTTCATGAGACTAAATTTTGAACTTATGATATGTTGGGATGTATTCCTATTCATGTACAAGACTATGAGTAATAAGTGCATCATGAAATCCCTCATTGGTTGTATTATGAATTGTTAACAATTATTGTGGGCTCAAGAAATTTTCATGCTATCAAGTCCTGGGGGTATTCAATACCCCAAAATTTAGTTGTGTACCAAGATCCAGTGTCAGTTTTAGGATAATCTCAGTCACGCCATGATCAGTAGTATTCTCAGTTAGTTTCAGAACTCCATAGAATTCAGTCAGTTACATGACTCAAGAAAATTCAGTAATCTCATGAACTCAGTCAGTTAACAGACTTCAGTAATATTCCGTCAGTCCATGGAACTCAGTGAACTCAGTCCAGTTTATCTCAGTATAATCAGTTTGGTGTCTATTCAGTTGGGAGTAGGATTTAGCTCCGAGCGAACCCAAGGATGAGGGCACACACTGACAGTAGAAGGTGTGACCCTTAGAAGTAATCCTTGCATTCCAAAACTATGTAGCCAACATAGGTTGAGACATCAACACTGACAGTTGAGGATTGATAAGGTGGATTAACACTGCCAGTTGAGAGTCCCACTATTCTCCTTTGGGGACACTGTCAAATGAGGGTCACTCATAACTTGTCCTTACCAGTGGTGCGGCATTGACACCCTTCCAATTGGGGTTATAGATTGGACCCCAACTCAGTTATAATATATTATTAAGGTCATGTCAGTTAGATGACTACCTCCCACAGTCACAATCTTAGTCTCAGTAGTAGAATTCAGATAGTTCTACAGATTTCAGGACTGTCAGATACAATTACTCAGATCAGTACGAAACTCAACTAGTTTCATTAGAATCAGGACTGTCAGATACAGTCACCCAGTATCAGTTATATCAGTTAACAGTAATCTATGTTATTAGTAAAACTTAGTATTCAGAATTCTCATGATTTTAGTTACAATCTATATAGTCATACATGTGTTCCCATTCAGTCATTCTCATGATATTCAGTCAGATATAGTTTATGCATATGAACCCTAGCATTTATCCTTACCTCACTTTGCGTACAGTACATTCACACATACCGATGCATACTTTTCTTTTGTGCTATAGTGTTTTATACCATAGGTTCAGACGTACAAGCTCCCGAGCATCCTTAGTAGTTCAGATTCAGCCAACAATAGTAGATTGTAGTGAGTCCTTTTCATTCGAGGATAGCATGATATTTCATTATTTCAGTTCAGTTTTTAGTAGACGGAGTTATTTGGGGATATGTCCCATCAACTCCTTATTAAGATAGTTTAGAGGCTTTCAGACTAGATGTTCAGACTATAGCATGTTCAGACAGTTATTTTAGTTTTGGTATTGTTATACCGCATTATCAGTTATGTTTCAGTTTTGAACCTTATGGCAAATTTTCGCATTTATTTCAGTTATATTGTTATTACAATATTACTATTATTTAGTGCTCAGTTACAGAGATCAATTATGGGTTAGCTAGTGGTCCCTCAGGATTGTTAGCACCGTGTAGTGTTTGGGGTACCAGACTCGGGGCGTTACACTTACCATAACTATATTAAGCTTCTAAAACACTCTGGCGTGTTGCCCCTCCTGATCCAAAATGAGTTACCACAACCTAAAGACCTATACTCAATACTGCACAATGTCCGATGTGGAATTTTCCCACTGTGATCACCACGACTAATCTGAGAGCCACCCATAGTTTGAGTTTCTACCTACATAAAATTGATAGGATATTAGTAAAGCTGACCTCTGTCGAGAGGATCTTTACTCCCAGATAGATTAACAATAGCACTGTACTGATGACACAACCTTTTACCGTCGCCTTCATAAGTCTCAAAACATGCTCTCTCTATGACCCTCATGTGATTAACAACCTGGAAAAAGGAAGACCCAGCTATTATCAAGTGCTCTGATGCCAAATAGAGTGGTAATGTTAATCCTCTAATAAATCCATACACTATATTATGCTCTGAAGGATATAACATAGGAATATACCTGGACCACTCAAGAAATCCCATCTCACACTTCAAAACTAACAAAGAATCCTTATAAACACCAACAAACCTAACTCTATCTTGAGAACTGCTCGATACACCAAATGTCATCCCTGGCTGTGAGGTATCTGCAAAAGACTTAGGATCTCCAATGCTAAATCTTGAAAGGCTAAAGCAATCACGATCTCTATCAGAATTTGGGATGGCCTCAAATACTCTGACTGATGCTGAAGATATTCGGCATCTATCCTTGACCCTTTGGTCTGACGCTATGCTGAAGCTCTCAAAATGCATAACAATGTCCTATTAGCATCTATCGATAACCTCACATTATCCATCTGGGAAAGAATAGAGTCAAAGAACGTACTTGAGGCTCATAGAAATACGAACACATCACAAGAAGTCAAGAATAGAATTTCCTAAGAATGCATTGTAGTCTCCCGAAGATAGGTTAGGGATGTCTCTGCACTGATCTGCATAACTCTACTAGATGCTAAGCTCTTATACCAACACATTGGTAAACCTAGGCTCTGATACCAATTTTCACAACCTAATTCTTAGGTCATGATAGCATTTACTATAACCCATCAGTAGGTTAGCCAACTCATATTTCAAAATAGCTATTAACAGACTACCAAGAGAAATAAATAAAATTGCAAAATAATTATAATAAAAGACTAATATATATATAAGACAATCCCAAAACCTATTGGAATTAGTACAAGAACTTCTAATTTATTATTAGTACAAAATAAAGTACTAAATGAATAAATAAGTACAATCCATCTCTGAATACAACATGATGATTAGTCTAATCTATAAGAGGGAGAATAGTAATACTCCAAACACCGGGATCTCACTCTAAATCTTTGATCCATAGCCGCTCTGCATGATGCACACCATAATGGAGAGAACCCGTACTATGATCTATAGGCTACAGAAGTATAGTATGGGTACCAAACACATGGTACTTAGTAGGAAACTAGCGACTAAGCTCCTAAGATAATGTATATATAGATAAAATGCAAGCAGGGATGTAAACTACATCCCAAATATCCAATAATATAACATAATAAGATTAGAGAGGCAATAAGGATGAACTATTCTATCCTAGAGATACTCATGAACTAAAGCACTATATCGTATGTCACTGGCTAATATAAAAACAAGAGGCAGAAGAAGGATGTATAGTAGTATACAAAGCCAAAGAATGGATATGCAACATAAATAAACAAAGGAAGAGAGAAATATATGGTAATACTATAGCTATATACATATATATGTATACCTATATAAGACTAACTCAGAGATACAACCTAAGGTAGTCATACTAGCATTTAAGGCCTCCTAATCAATATAGGATCTAATTCTAGCATAATTAGGGCCTATAACCATAATGTTTAACCATGAGATAATTATCCATAATGACCTTAAGAGAAAGGAATCAAAATCATACCTCGAATCTCCATATTAGTCCATAATCAGCCTACCATGAACTAACCATAATAATAATAATAAAATAATTGGCTAGTCCAAGCAAATAATTCCAAAATCGAGCCCCATAACTCGAAAGGCTGAATCAGCACACAACAAACAACACTCATAACCTATCCCTATAGAAACCTTCATAAGACTGATAAATATATAGATCGAACAACTAACTGGTGATAGATAATTCAGAAGAAAAAATGAATGCAAAGTAAATCTATAATACCATAACCGATCTAAGTGCCATAAAGTTATCCATTGTATACACCTCCTTCAACTCGACAGCTCACAAAGGTAGGATCTAGGGTGACCTCTCTTCTTTAACATGATGGCTCTTGAAAAAAGGGGCCTCTAGGAGGTTTGGGAGTACCCATATACACTGACTTGGTGCAATTCCAGAATTTCCAATCATCATCCTCATTAATCTACTCTATTTATTACCGAAGAGATGCATATATAATAAATGCACGGACTTGAATTGTGACTAAAAGAGTGTAAGTCTCTATATATATTTCCTGAGATCAACTATGGGACTAAATCAATATCAAAGAGCAAACAGGTCAGAATCTCTCTCGATCGAAGTAAATAGTGGACCAGATTATATCTCGGTCAAATCTCTAAAACATCATTTTTAATCTCAAAAGAACATAAATCATCCATTTAGTTGATATGATTTTCATAATGAAAGACTCTATTTATAAGTGAAAAATGGGAATAAATTCCTTTTTAGTAAAAATAATAGTAAGACCATGATTTAGTTTGAATCATACCATTAAGTGAGCATGAATGTACCGAGTCTATGTGATTCCATCATGAATATCCAAATAATTCATTTATAGGAACCTAAGTGTCCATATGCTACAACTACATCCTTCAAAGATAAAATATTCTCCCAAAATTCGACTAATATCATAATCATGGCCTCGGGCCCACTGATATATACCCAACATAACCACATTACCATAATCTAAGAAACCATACTATTCCACCAAGTCAAGTAGTAAACCTTAGATTAAATGACCATTAGCCTCAACTATGTCTAACATGCTCATGACCTAGAGTAATAGGATCCTAAAGGCATGACAAGTATTTTACCTTAAGGGTCGTTTCACCCTTCTATCCCTAAACTTCTAAATTAGGCTAAGTCGTGGAAGTCTACCCATAATTATATCCTAACATCCCTATCTAACATGCAATATATATATAATACATTATCTAGTGAAGAAAAATAGAAAAAAGTCTACCTTGATGCCAAATCACAAGTCCTCAAATCATTCACAAATCATTAATTTTTTCTTTACGATCCCTACATGCCGCCATGTTATCAAAATAGTAATCTTTGCATTATAAGGAGGGACATGAAACCCATATTGTTTTATTAAAGGTCATGTCAAAATTTGAGTCAAGAATAGGCTGGTTGAGCCCGCAAATGGAATCTAAAATTAAATTTATCACAAGGTCCCTCAAAAGACAAGGAATGTGTGCTCAAAAGTTGAGCACAAATGAAGTGTTACGTTAGCTTACCTTTGCTTTAATGAATGATTTATCACTTTTTCCTCTCTATGAGCTCTCAAATTAGTATGAAAATGGTGAAAGAAATGGTGGAAAATTGGGTTGGGTAAAGGAGATTAAAATCTCATAGGTGTCGCTAAGCGGACACCTGAGCACTAAAGCGCCTACTGCTAGAGTGGTATCTTGACCGCTTTAATGGTCTGGCAACTTGGCTCAGGTACTACTAAAGTGTCCCCTAGGCGCAAAAGCGGGGTCCGCTAAAGCAGCCTAGCCAACTACCCATGGCCGGTTAAGCGGATCAAGGGTTGCTAAAGCACATGACACTAAAGCGGCTCCTCAAGCGCTCAAGCAGTCACATCAGGTACCAGATACATGATTTTTTTGAATTCTAAAATGAACTTTGATTAGGTGCTCGTGATTTGTTTGGAATCCCATGCACATAAACGAACTATGTTACCATACGAAATTCAACATTCTAGACTCAATTGAACTATTGAAACTTCCGAGATTGTTTCAGATAAATGTGGGGCCTACACCTATAGTTCTATTTTTCATATATTGTGCCCAATATTCCCAAACCAGTCCTGAACCAAGGGTCTCCCTAGCCTAAAATTAATGTTTTGGATTTGGTGGGGATATCAAAATTCTTATTCAAGATTATCTACTAGGAGTTTTGGTCCAAAATTAAATCCTGAATAGTGAAAGCTCCAAAATAGAGAAATGAGCTTAAAACCCAAATAAATTGTTCAATTACTGAACCGATATTTTCAACGAGTCATAAATGACTTATAGCCTCTATGGGAAGACACAAAATATAAAAAATATACACAAATCAAGAAAATAACCTGGAGGGTCATTACACCACAACTATTGTCCATGAATTTAGAGTACAAGTAGAGTAAATTTTGAATAAAATCATTTATTTGCTAACTGTGAGTAAACGTGGTCAGTATCAAATAGATTATTGAAGTGGATGCAAAAGAAAATATACTTTTCTAGTAGTTAGGATTTAGAAACTTTACTTCAGATATATTTTTTGCAATGATATATACTTCATATGATCTATATGCAAAGAATATACATGTTAAATCGATGGAGAGAAATCAAAGAATATTTGAGAAAAACTACAGAACTTGAAAATTTATTACTAGAAAAAAGTGCAGAACTTAACAACTAAAAGCATCATACGGATAGTGTAATAGTTAGTTTTTAAACTTTACATAACTTTAAAATTAAGATTTGATAGTTGTCTGTATTTTGTTACCACAAAAAGACACATATGTAAAATAAAAAAATCATAATAACTTTAATAAGGTATAATTACCTTTAGAAAGTCATCCCAAATTTGGGATTGTCTATGTTTCATGGTTTCATGACACTTTCAATGTTTATAACAAGAGAAATATGCAAGTACTTAGGTCCTTTTGGTAGATGTGATGTGTTCTTATGTTGATTTTGTAGGAAAATAGGTTTTGGAGCCAAAGAGGAGAAAAAGATGATGAAAAATTGCTAAAGCCCACTTACGGACCCACTTGCGGGCTTTAAGTGGCACTTATGAGAGGTGAAGGTCAGGACGTAAGTGATAGATGAAAAGTCCTAAAGTCTGAGGTTTGGCTCTGAGAGTTACGAAGGCCACCTATGGGGCGTAAGTGGTACCTACGACCTCCATTGGTGGAGGTTCTAAAAATTGTTGATTTCCTCTGACACCTATGACCTACCTAGGGTCCATAGGTAGTACAGATGGACCATAAGTGGGTCTGTAGGTGGGTGCCGACCTGAGTTTTCCAATTTTGTTTTGGTTAGAATTTTTAGGTTCCTAATGTATCCTATAAATACCCTTCTAGTGTCTTTTTATTAGCTTACACACTTTATATACTTACAAAATATATTGCTTCTGAGATCTGGTTTCGATATTGGAATTCTGGTTCTTGACTTTTACGATTTGAGATTAATTTGAGATTCTGGTTTTCATTATTAATTTATTGTGGGATTATTCATATGCTTTCTATTAGAAATTCAATGGTTGTTATTGAAAACATGAGTGGCTAAACCTCTTGAACAGGGTTGTGGGAACCGTGGTGGAATAACAAAGTAGAAGAAGTGCATAATCTTTCTTGATTGGTGTTTATGTATGTATTATGGTTTTCTTCATATTGATTGCTTTCTTAGTGACTGTAGATGCTCAGATCCTACTTGAATTTGATACTAACCTGAAAAGAGGTTCATATTATAAGAAAAGAGCACAATAGTAATTTAAAACTATTACCCTTCATCTAATTAAATTGAGACCCAAAAGAAGATAGTTAATTTGGGACCCAGGACATGGGTTAGTAACGCGAAACCCTAAGACTCAAAAGGTGATGAGTGAAATTCACTAAAGGTTTTAAAAAGATAGATGGTGATATATAAAGTGTTCAAGATTTGTTAATAACACTACTATTACTACAAAATCCCCCCCTTTTTTGTACTTTGTTGACTACATCAGTAATTTTTTCATAGAGATTAGCCATATTCTCTGTGGGTTGGACCCCAAACTTTGTTGGGTTCTATATTTGACAACAACCATGTTGTACTTTGTTAGAGGTATAATGGCATGACCCAAGCCAGAGCCTGACCGCGATGGGTATCTCAAGTCCACCAAGGACCGGAGACCACCCCTTTCACATAACCTCAAGAGCACAATAATCATAATATCAATGCGGAAGCCAACTAAATAGTAATGAGAAGATGGATAAATGACTCAATGAAACTAAGTGTTAAAACAATAACTAACCAACCCACATCTACCTATAATAACCTCTAAAACTAGAATACCAACAGGTTGGGACATGCCCTCGACCATGACCAAAAAAATCCAAAAGTATTAAGTCAAAATAAAAGAATGTTGAAATGATAAGGCCTTTCAGAGGATGGAGTCTCACGACTTCACAACTTCTTAATGAACGTGCTAGTCCACCTAATGCTGCATAAGGGTAAAAAAGTGTCTTTAGACCCTACATTATGAAATAATGTAGCGTCCTATGGTGGTTAGCAAGGTGAGAATTAGCATGTAACTCAGGAGAAATGATAACATAATGCCATATCCAAAAATCATTCTAAACAATAATGCACACATTTATATTTGTATAAAGACAGATAATAAATAGAGTAAGCAAGTTATGAGTAATAAACAACAAGATTAAATAAAGTTAAAAAATATGGTGTAAAATCCTACTCTGTACTCCCTCCTCCGTTTTCCCTTAATCATGTGTAGTCGTGAAATTATCAAAATCAAAGTATTTTTTCTCCCAAAATAATATTTTTTATACCCTGTTCATCTCTTTCCCTTCAGTTTTAGGTATTTTAGTAATATCCTCTTTAATCATACCCCGGGACAATACAATAGTCCTTTCAAATCTTCTTTGGACTTTTCAAATCCCCAGGAGCTTATGAATTAACCATTCATTACTGCTAAAACACTGAGAGAATAACCATATACTAGGGGTATTTTATAAGTAATGTACTAGATTTATAGGAGTAGAAGGCTGGCGGTAATCCGCATGACCATCAGACCTATAATATAATATAAACAGAAAACAAGTTGAAAGAAAATATGAAATTGATATAGCAATAATAATTTACTTAGTAGGGAGAAAGATACAATGATTTTAAATAACAAGCTACTCACATGTCTTAAGGTGAAAAGAGGTTTCCCTTTTGGGTGCCCCTAAAAACTTCACTGTTACAGAGGAAAAAACTTAGATACTACTTTACACACACTTACTCACTCTTTTTTTAGGACTTAGAAAACTAAGAAATTCTCACTCGAATATTTTCTCGACTCTTGAGATTGTTGTGCTCTCGTTGCTCTTTTTTTTCAACTTATCTTCTTAAGTCTGATGAAGAGGATATTTATAGGCGTCTGGCAGACTTCAAACTCGGACTTCAAATGTATTTTAGAAACTTTACATGCCGAGTAAACTTTTTGGGCCCCATCATCACATGGTCATGTTTTCTTTTTAATTCATATCCGTCCACTTGTCTTCCACTTAGCATCAGACTTTTATCTTTTACGCCATTGCTTACGTCTTGGGTTTTGCCTTTTTATGAATATCATCACTGCTTATATTTCCAAATTGTGTAATGCTTCTGTATCAAAACTCATTCCTGATTCATCGTCTGCATTTGAGTCTTGGGCGAATTGATCCATAGCTGAGTTATAGTCATCTTCTATTGTAGGATCATATTTGTCACTGTCTCCACTTGATAGTCCTAGTCTTGTTCCAATTCTGGGTCTTGTCTCTTCCCTTGAGAAAATCCTAGATCTTGGCTTCGGCTTCAGATTTTCCATTAATATTTCCTTAGGCTGTTTTGCTAGTAATTTTTTTTTATAGAGTCTACTACAATTTGTTTTATATTTATCTTACTACTTTTCTTTGTTCGCAGGTAGAAACCCTGTCCCCTAAGAACAACATAAAATTTAAATCTGTTAGTGCTATTTTTCTCAGTAAAATAGTAACTTAAAGCATTTAAGACTGAAATGAAATAACTATCGTTTTTAGGTGTCTTATTGTAGGATATCCATAAATTGTCGATCAGGAAGATCTGCTGCTTGTCCACTTGCACGTCTGGTCTAAGTTTGAAAGTCAAATTGGATGGTTCATAACTGATCAAATTGTGCTGACCAAAAATCATCCTTTATAGTTTTGGATGTTCCAGTATTGTAAGTGGTCTGTAATGAGTATTGCTCATTAATTTTCTCAGATAGTCTTGGGAAGACGAGGCCTCAGCCTTACTTTTTTCTTTGCCTGTATAAATACTGAAACAAAACCCGTTAGTTTTCTTCTTTTATTAGTCTACTAAGTTGATCTGCTAGGTTATTATCTTTTTCTTTAATATGTTCTAGCATAATGTAATAAATTGAAGTGGCGTCTAAAAAAATATAACCAACTCCTTTTACTACTATTTTATTCTTTTATTTTTTGATAAAATTTTACTATAGCTTCAAAGTCAGTTTTTACTAATCTTTCAGGTTTATTTAATATATAAAGTTTAAAACTATTTTAGCCATAAATTACTGCTAGTGTCTCTGCGTCTATGCTATTTAGATTGCCTTTTTCTTTATATTTTTCACTTGAATAAGCACATATATTTTCATCCTGTTTGTCACTGTATTTATTAGGTTTTTCTTTTAATATTGCTCCCCATCCTCGAAGACTTCTATCTGTCTCGACAATTAAATAATCTATTTCTAATAGTAGTGTCAAATCTGGGATGTCTTGGATCATGCATTTAAGATATTGCACTAATTTTATATCTTCAACATTAAAAGTCTTTTGACCTGTTGCTCGAGTTTTAGAGTATAACGGTCCTGCTACTTTTCCTAAATCTTTGATGAAAGTTCTAGCATAATTTAATATTCCTACAAACTCTTGTAAATCTTTGGTTTTATCTAATCTTTCAGGTATTTCTAAGACTTTCTTAGCTATGTGTGGTTGTAATTTTATTCTACCGTCTCCAATGACTACTCCTAAGAAATTAATACTATTTTTACATAGTTCCATTTTCTTTCTGTTTATTATTATCTCATTATCTACAAATAATTTAAAAACTTGGTGTAAATTTCCTAGATTTTCTCACACGTTATTACAGAAAACTAAAATATCATCTACATACATTAATACAAACTTCTTATAATTTCAAAAAATACTATCCATTTTTCTTTGAAAAATTAGAGGAGCTGTCTTTAGTTCGAATGGCATAACTATCCATTCAAAATGCCCTTCTAGATAGGTGAAGGCTGTCCATTCTATACTATCTTCGTGCATCTTAATCTGTCAGTATCCAGATTTACAATCGAACTTACTAAATATTTTTCTCCCTTGTATTTTATTTTTAATTCTATTTTGTCTGGTAACTTATACCCATCCATCGTAGTGCTATCATTTAGTATTTTATGATTTATTATCATTCTAGCTTTTCCTCATACTATTTCACTATGATTTCTTACTATGAACGCTGCTGAACTATGTCTTGATTTGGATCTTCTAATTATCCCTAATTCTAATAGTTCTTTTATTGGTACTACAAAGTCTTTGAGATCATCATTTGTAGCTTCTATAGATGTTGTTTTTATAGAATATTCTAGATTTATTATTTCTAATTTACGGGTAATTTGATTGGAGTCCCAGTGCAACAAGTTTTTTTTTCCAATTATCTCTAATTTGTCTAGGACTTGTATTATTTTATCTAGGTCTTTTTGATCTCTTATTACTCCTATCTGTTGTATTGAATAATTCTGTATCTATATCTATTAGAGTGTAATCTTTTTCTAATTCATCTACTATTAATAAATAATGTAATTCTTCATACATTGTTATCTTTTTATTGTCAATACACGTACAATTTTCTCCCTTATCACATTCTAGTGATGTTTCGGGTTTTATCTGATTATCTGAGCCTTCTTCTGACTAATCCTTAATAAAGCGATATTTAGTCAGTATAGGTTATGTCTGTACTGGTGAGTGAGTAATATTGTTTACAAAAATTACCTAATCTCTGGTAACAAAACATCCTCCGTTATTTTGTACCATAAAATCTAATCCTAACACGAAATTTTCTCTTATGTTTAAGTCTCTAACTAGTATTTCATTGAGTCTATATGATGGTTGATAGAATTTTTCACAAGTATTGATAAAACTTACTCTTGCTCTTGGTATATATTTTGTATAAGTGTTATGGGTTCCATCCATGTACTTGGATTTTTGGAATTTTGGTAATTCTTTAATTAATTTGGTGGTAAAATTCTACAATTTAATATGCTTTTTGTACATCCTGAATCTACTATAGCTAATGTCTCGAACTCATAATCTTGAATTCTTATCCTTGTTAAAACTTTAACTGTGCTAATGTTCTTTTCCTCATTACATACCATTCCTTCAAATGATATATTCATTGATTTCTCCCTTTTCACTTTATACTGATGTATTCAGTAACTCTACTTCTAGTATATTTTCTTCTTTAATTACTTCTTTATGTTTTTTGAGGTTATTTATTCTTATCTCCAATCTTTTCAGTTATTCTTCTAGTTCTATCATTCTATCATGTTTGTTTTTACTTATTGGTTGTTCTTGTTTGTAAAAATTATTTTCTGGTTTCAGGATGGTAGAAGATCTTCCTATACAAGTAATGCACCCTTCTATATAACATTTTCTACATTTTGCCCTTTTGTTTTTACTTGGAAACCGGCTACAGTAGAAACATTGGTTACTGTCTAGTCCTTTACCTTTTTCAAATTCATGCTCACATTTACCTTTTTAAAATTCAGGATCACTTTCTTCTATTAGATTGACTAAATCATGATAGTCTGAGTTTATCCTTTCTAGTTCTTATTCATTTATAAATTCTTCTTCTTCGGAATCCGAGGAATCCAAAGTGTCTTTTTCTTCTTCAAATACCTCCATACCCCTAATAGAGTATATGATTTCGCTATCTGACATATGTTTATCTACATGTATTAGATTTTCATTACCTTGTCTAATAACTATGCATTTCTTGACCTACTATTATTCCTTTTTGGACAAGTATTTTCCAAATGTTCTATGCTTCCACAAGTAAAGCATTCTAATTTATTTTTATAAATTCTATTGGTATTGTATTTTCTTACATGTCTTTGTTTATTCAGATATGGTTTTTTAGCTTATGATTTTCTTAGATAATATTTTTTCTTAGGACAATAATCCTTTTTATATGTTTTTTTATACATTCTTTTCCTATAGTCTTGATCATAATGTTGGGCAGTGTATATATTTTTGCAGAAATTTGTATCTCCTCTTTTTAATTATTTTTGTATTTGTATATTCGTATACTTTTCTTGTAATATTTCTGTTATATGTTGTATTCTTTGTCCTATTGACCATTTTGTGTTTGAATTTTGTACTACTCCTTCTCTTTTGGACCATTTTTCTTCTATTTCTCTCCCTAATGCTCCTGGTAATTTATTAAATAATCTATTTCTTAAAGTCTATTCAAACGAGTTTCCACGGATTGTACAATAATAAAAATACTCATTTAGAAATTCTTTAATTCTTAACCAATTATTAGCACTTAACTATTCTAAATTTATTAAAGCCCTTTTTGTAATACTAATAATTCACTATTGGGATCCTCACCTGTTAGTAAAGTATGTACTTTATTCACAAAATTATATGGGTTAGCCCCTAATTCTATTAATTCCTGGAAATTTTCGGGGTATAATGTCTTATATGCTTCCCATACTGCTTTAGTAGTCTCTCCTAGGAACGTTTCAAGACATCTATACATAATTTTTGTATCTGGATTTTGATTAGCTTGAATGTGTTGTATATAATCTTCTACCACTACATTCTTCCATATACCTATTATAGCATTCCATTTCTGAGGGTCATGCGCTGCTAAACTTAAAATTTTTCCTTTATTACCACATTTTTGTAACCTAATGGGTTCTTCTATTGGTATTCTTATTCCTCTAAGTTTTATGTCCTGTTCTATCTGTTCATCAGGATTTATTCTGAATACTCTATGTCCTTGTAGATTTCTTATTGTTACATTTACTAAAATACACTTTAAATAAAATACACTTGTATAAAGATAGATAATAAAGTAAGCACGTTTAATAAAATACAATTGTATAAAGATAGATAATAAAGATAGTAAGCAAGTTATGAGTAGTAAACAGTAAGATTAAACAGAGTTCAAAAATATGGTGTAAAATTCTACTCAGTACTCCCTCTTTTGTTTTTCCTTAATCATGTGTAGTCATGAAATTATCAAAATCAAATAATGTTTTTCTCCCAAAATACTCTTTTATTAATACCCTGTTTATCTCTTTCCCTTCAGTTTTAGGTATTTTAGCAATATCTTCTTTAATCACACCCCGGGACAATACAACAGTCCTTTTAAATCTTCTTTGGACTTTTCAAATCCCTAGGAATTTAAAGATTAATCCATCGTTACTGCTAAAACACTGAGAGAATAACCATATACTAGGGGTATTTTATAAGTAATGTACTAGATTTATAGGAGTAGAAGGCTGGCGGTAATCCGCACGGCCTTCAGACCTGTAATTGTCACGACCCGAGTTGGGACCCCAGCCGCGATGGGCACCCTGAACCATCAAGGTTTGAGAGACCCCTGTCTCTTCCCATCCCACTAGTGATATTATCCGCTCTGGGCCCAATCCTGCATGGCTTTAAAAAGCGTCACTTGGGAGTAAGGCAGTCTTACTTATATACCCAGCATCTCTCCCGTGTTTTGCCGATGTGGGACTCTTTCCTAAGTTGAGGTGTTACATACACCCCCCTTATGGACTAAGCGTCCTCACTGAGGTTTGCCTCATAAAATGAGATTTGACTACACTCAGGACTGAGGTTTGCCCCGCCTTAGCGAGATTCGCCTACACACAGTTAGAACTCTGGCCCACATCGATAGGGCTGACACAGAAGCGGCTCTGATACCATTTTGTCACGACCCGAGCCGGGGCCCTGGCCGCGAGGGGAATCCCTAATCATCAAGGTCCGATAGACCCCTGTCTATGCCCAATCCACTTGTGATATTGTCCACTCTAGGGCCAGGCCCGCATTACTTTAAAACGCGTCACTAGGGGTAAGGATTTCTTACTTATATACCCAGCATCCCTCGCGTGCTTTGCCAATATGGGACTCCTTCCTAAGTTGGGTTGTTACATACACAAATTTTAAGACCCCACAAAATTATAACCTTAACTCAGTCCGTTAAAGCTTGAAAAGAGGTCCCAGACTTAGCAATTTCAGCTAAAAGTCACACTTAGAATTATTTTAGCCTTCATAAGTTGGCAATATTATTTCACGATCCATACGACCTTTAAATGTCGATTTTTGGGTTGATCCATGATTAGGAATGTCAGTAGATGTCCTCGGATAAGTTTTGGATTTTTTAGACCTTATTTGAATCAAGTTTGAGAGTCCAAACCAGTGGATCGATGCGATCTCACCGTGCCGTGCCGACTATCGCATCGATAAATGTTTTTCCCAACTCCCCGTGTTAAATTCTAATGAGACAATACGGACTCGATACAGCACATCGGCCATAGCGTCGATCCCATCGACGCAGCACATCATCCATAGCGTCGATCCCATCGATACGGCACGTTGGGCTGTGCATCACTGGGCACACTTATTGTCATTAAAAACTGCATCCATAGGGGCATTTGGGTCATTTTACCACCCTTAATCAGCCCCTAAAACATGAAATTTAGCCCTCAATAAGAAAAATACACTCACTTTCTCTCAAGACACAAACCCTAACCCATAAAAGTCAAGATCAAGATCCAAGAAATTCACCATCAATCTTCACAAATTCAAGCATCAAGGTATGTTAGGTGTTCATCCAAGGGTTTTCTTCCACCCTTGGAGTTCAAGAACCCCTTTTAAATTTACAAGTTGAATTCTTTCATGAATTTTATGTTGAATGGATTGTATTCATGATTATAATGTTATTGGGTTTCTAATCTATGATTTAGTACAAGATTTATGTAAATTTATTTGACATGTGTGTGGTATAAGGTGAATTCATGTTTAAGCCCTTGAAATTGTAAGTTGGGAATTTGAAATCATGAGGCCTACATATTATTTAGTATCATGTGTATAGATTATGTTCCCCAAGTATTTGATAAATTGCCCAGGTGAATTAAATTGGGAAATTATGACATGCTAGCAGATGTACATGCTTATATCTCCCAAGTGTTTGTTAAAATGCTTATCTGAATTGATTAGTGAAAAGTATAACAAGTTGTTATGTGATTTCATTCATGCATAAGCTCATGTATATCAAGTGTTTGACAAAATGTGTAAACTAAATATATTTCTACTAAGCAAGTATTATTATGCCCCTAAGTTCATGTTATGTTTATTGTTCATGTTATATTAGTTGCAGAACAGTCTCAGTCATGTCACAAAATTGTAGTACTCAGTTATTCAATCAAACTTAGTAAACTCAGTCAGTTACAGAACTCAGTGAACTCAGTCCAGTTCAGTCAGTTAACACGATCAGTAATAGTTCAGTCCAGCCTAGTACAGTTTAGAAATCAGTTCAGTGTCTATTCAGTTGGGAGTTGGATTCAGCATCGAGCAAACCTAGGGATAGGGTCACACTCGGTAGATAGGACTGGGTCCCTAGAAGAAATCTCTAAGTTCCAGAACTACATAGCCAATATAGGTTATAAGATGTCACCTATTAGATATGAATGACATTCTTCGGGATCACCCGTTAGTTAGGACTGATCTAAGGGGTCACCTGCTAGATTAGGACTGACTCCATAGCCAGTATTAGTACACATGGCACGGTACTAGCACCCTTCCAACTGGGGTCAAAGGTTGGACCCCTATCAGCCCAGATTTGGGGCATGTCGGTTAGATGATTACCTCCCACAATTTCAGTCTCAGTACAAAACTCAGTTCAGTTCTTCAAAACCAGGACTGTCAGAAATAGTCATTCAGTTATTAGTAATATAGTATTAGTAAACTCATATATCAGTCAATAAGTATTCAAAACTCAGTATCCAGTGTTTATATGATCTCAGTTACAGTTTATGTATTCATGCATGTACTTTTATTTAGTTACGTCCATGTTACTCAACTAATCATCATTCATGCATACGAATTCATGCATATCAGCCTACCTCACTTAGTATACCAGTACATTCAAAGTACTGATGCATACTTTTCTTTTGCGCTATGATATTTTATATCATAGGGTCAGACGTACGGGCTCCTGACCGTACTTAGCAGTTCAGATTTTTAGCAGCAGAGTTAGTGGTGAGTCCTCATAGTCCGAGGACAAGGATTTATTATTTCAGTATTTCAGTAGTTCAGTATATTGAGTAGATGGAGTTAGTTGGGGACCTGTCCCATCAACTCCATATTCAGAAAGTTAGAGGCTTTCAGACTAGAGTATTTCAGACAAATGTGTCAGTATTCAGTTTTTTAGTATTCATTATTTGTCTCAGTTATGAACCTTATGGCGAATTTCAGCCTATCTTCCGTATTTATTTTAGATATATTATCATTGCAGTGTTGTTATGATTCAGTGATCATAGCAGGTATAAGTCATGGGTGAGCTGGTGGTCCTTCGGGGTCGCTAGCACTGTGTAGCATCCGGGGTACAGACTTGGGGCATTATAGTAATATAATATAAGCAGAAAACAAACTGAAAGAAAATATGAAATTCATATAGCAATCATAATTTACATAGTAGGGAGAAAGATACAATGATTTTAAATAACAAACTACTCACATGTCTTAAGGTGAAGAGAGGTTTCCCTTTTGGGAGCCCCTAAAACCTTTGCAGCTATGGAGGAAAGAACTTAGATACTACTTTACACACACTTACTCACTCTTTTTATTTTATTAGGACTTAGAAACTAAGAAATTCTCACTTAAATATTTTCTCAACTCTTGAGATTGTTGTGCTCTCGTTGCTCTTTTTTTCACCTTATCTTCTTAAGCCTGATGAAGAGGGTATTTACAGGCGTCTGGCGGACTTTAAAATCAAACTTTAAATGTATTTTAGAAACTTTACATGTCAGGTACACTTTGTGAGCCCCATTATCACATGGTTATGTTTTTTTTAATTCATATCTGTCTACTTGTTATCCACTTAGCATCAGTATTTTGTCTTTTACGCCATTGCTTATGTCTTGGGTTTTGCCTTTTTATGAACATGTCACTACTTATGTTTCCAAATTATGTAATGCTTCTGTATCAAAACTCATTCCTGAGTTATCATCTGCATTTGGGTCTTGAGCGAATTGATCCATAGCTGAGTTATAGTCATCTTCCATTGTAGGATCATATTCGTCATTGTCTCCACTTGATAGGCCTAGTCTTATTCCAGTTCTGGGTCTGGTCTCTTCTCCTGAGAAAATCTTAAATCTTGGCTCAGGCTTCAGATTTTCCATTAATATTTCCTTAGGTTGTTCTGCTAGTAATTTTTTTATAGAGCCCGCTACAATTTGTTCTATATTTCTCTTACTAATTTTATTTCTTCGCAGGTAGAAATCCTTATCATTTTTGTCTTGGGAATGTGTTGATGTTCCTTCGTTTAATAACTGAGTACTTGATGTTTTGAAACTTGTTGGGAGAATTCTCCCTACACTTTTTGGCAAAGTGTCAGCCATTAATGGATTTGATGAGTCTTTACCAGCTACCGTTTGAACTGGACTAGATGTATCATTACCCGATATAGTAGGTCTTTCTACATTCATTGAGAAATGCACACCCATTAACGGATTTGATGAGTCTTTACCAGCTACCATTTAAACTAGACTAGCTGTATCATTACCCGATACAGTAGGTCTTTCTACATTCATTTTGGAATGGACACCCATTTTATCTATTTTTAAAAGAGATGGAGAATTCTTCGAAACCATTTGAGTTACATAAGTCTGCTGGGATAATTCATAATGAAGAATTTTTATACGATCTTGTAAAATGCCTATGCGTTCTATCATTTGTCCTTTCTCATTTAAAAGGTTCTCATTGTCTTGTCTTAGAATATCATTTGAATGGTTAAGTCTTCTAAAATCTCCGTTCATCAAAGAATAATGGTCGCAAAATATAATTTTATCTGTCTTTTTTGATATTATATTTGGGTACTTCTTTCATATTTGGTCTTAAAGCTGGAGTAATATAATAATTTGGCCCTAGATTTCCTCGAGCATAGTCTAATGCCTCTGTGAGGTCATTAAAACATTTATAGAGAGGGGTTGTATAGTATTTTATGGAGTCCATTACCTCTATACATGTCTAAAATACTCCTTGTGTCTGTCCCCTAAGAACAACATAAAATTTAAATCTGTTAGTGCTATTTTTCTCAGTAAAATAGTAACTTAAAGCATTTAAGGCTGAAATGAAATAACTATTGTTTCTAGGTGTCTTATTGTAGGATAGCCATAAATTGTCGATCAAGCAGATTTGTGGCTTGTCCACTCACATGTCTGGTCTAAGTTTGAAAGTCAAATTGGATGGTTCTTAACTGATCAGATTGTGCGGTCCAAAATTACCCTTTCTAGTTTTGGATGTTCCAGCATTGTAAGTGGCCTGTAATGAGTATTGCTCATTAATTTTCTCAGATAGTCTTGGGAGGACGAGGCCTCAACCATACCTTTTCCTTTGCCTGTATACATACTGAAACAAAACCCGTTAGTTTTCTTCTTTTATTAGTGTACTAAGTTGATCTGCTAGGTTATTATCTTTTCCTTTAATATGTTCTAGCACAATGTTATAAATTGAAGTGGCGTCTAAAAATTTTAACCACCTCGTTTTACTACTATTCTTTTCTTTTATTTTCTAATAGAATTTTACTATAGCTTCACAGTCAGTTCTTACTAATATTTTAGGTTTATTTAATATATAAAGTTTAAAACTATTTAAGATGTAAATTACTGCTAGTGTCTCTGCGTTTATGCTAGTTAGATTGCCTTTTTCTTTATATTTTCCACTAGAATAAGCACGGATTTTTTCATCCGTTTTGTCACTGTATTTATTAGGTTTTGCTTTAATTATTGCTCCCCATCCTCAGAGACTTCTATCTGTCTCGACTATTAAATAATTTATTACTAATGGTAGTGTCAAATCTGGGATGTCTTGGATCATGCGTTTAAGCTGTTGCACTAATTTTATATCTTCAGTATTAAAAGTCTTTTGACCTGTTGCTCCAGTTTTAGAGTATAACGGTCCTTCTACTTTTCCTAAATCTTTGATGAAAGTTGTAGCATAATTTAATAATCCTAAAAACTTTTGTAAATCTTTGGTTTTATCTAATCTATCTGGCATTTCTAAGACTTTCTTAGCTATGTGTGGTTGTAATTTTATTCTACCGTCTCCAATGATTATTCCTAAGAAATTAATATTATTTTTATATAGTTCCATTTTCTTTTTGCTTATTATTATCCCATTATCTGTAAATAATTTAAAAACTTGGTGTAAATGTCCTAGATGTTCTCTTATGTTATTACTGGAAAATAAAATATCATCTACATACATTAATACAAACTTCTTATAATTTCCAAAAATACTATCCATTTTTCTTTGAAAAATTAGAGGAGCTATCTTTCGTCCGAATGGCATAACTAACCATTCAAAATGCCCTTCTAGATAGGTGAAGGTTGTCCATTCTATACTATCTTTGTGCATCTTAAACTACCAGTATTCAAATTTACAATTGAACTTACTAAATATTTTTCTCCCTTGTATTCTATTTATTAATTCTATTTTGTCTGGTAACTTATACCCATCCATCGTAGTGTTATCATTTAGTCTTTTATGATTTATTACCATTCTAGTTTTTCCTCATACTATTTCACTATGATTTCTTACTATGAAAGTTGCTGATCTATGTCTTGATTTGGATCTTCTAATTATCCCTAATTCTAATAGTTCTTTTATTTGTACTTCGAAGTCTTTGAGATCTTCATTTATAGCTTCTATAGATGTTGATTTTATAGTATATTCTGGATTTATTATTTCTAATTTTTGGATAATTTGATTGGAGTCCCAGTGCTGCAAGAATTTTTCTCCAATTATCTCTAATTTGTCTAGGACTTGTATTATTTTATCTAGGTCTTTTTGATCTCTTATTATTCCTATCTGTTGTATTGTATAATTCTGTATCTATTTCTATTAGAGTGTAATATTTTTCTAATTCATCTACTGTTAATAAATCTTGTAATTCTTCATACATTGTTATCTTTTTATTGTCAATACATGTATAATTTTCTCCCTTATCTTATTCTAGTGATGTTTCGGGTTTTATCTGATTATCTGAGCCTTCTTCTGACTTATCCTTAATAAACTGATATTTAGTCAGTATAGGTTGTGTCTGTACTGGTGAGTGAGTAATATTGCTTGCGAAAATTATCCAATATCTGGTAAAAAAACATCCTCCATTATTTGTACCATAAAATCTAATCCTAACCCGAAATCTTCTCTTATTTTTAAGTCTCTAACTAGTATTCCATTGAGTCTATATGATGGTTGATAGAATTTTTCACAAGTATTGATAAAACTTACTCTTGCTCTTGGTATATATTTTGTATAAGTGTTATGGATTCCATCCATTTGCATGGATTTTTGGGGTTTTGGTAATTCTTTAATTAATTTTGGTGGTAAAATTCAACTATTTAATATGCTTTTTGTACATCCTGAATCTACTATAGCTAATGTCTCGAACTCATAATCTTGAATTCTTATCCTTGTTAAAACTTTAACTGTACTAATGTTCTTTTCCTCATTACATATCATTCCTTCAAATGATATATTCATTGATTTCTCCCTTTTGACTTTATTATTTTCTACTGATGTATTCAGTAATTCTACTTCAAATATATTTTCTGCTTTAATTACTTCTTTATGTTTTTCGAGGTTATTTATTCTTATCTTCAATCTTTTCAGTTTTTCTTCTAGTTCTATCATTCTATCATTTGTTGTTTTACGTATTGGTTGTTCTTGTTTGTAAAAAATATTTTTTGGCTTCAGGATGTTAGAAGATCTTTCTATAAAAGTCACGCACCCTTCTATATAACATTTTCTACATTTTTCCCTTTTGTTTTTACTTGGAAACCAGCTACAGTAGAAACATTGGTTACTGTCTAGTCTTTTATCTTTTTCAAATTCATGCTCACATTTACCTTTTTAAAATTCAGGTTCACTTTCTTCTGTTAGATTGGCTAAATCATGATGGTCTGAGTTTATCCTTTCTAGTCCTATTTCATTTATAAATTCTTCTTTTTCAGAATCAGAGGAATCCAAAGTGTCTTTCTCTTCTTTAAATACCTCCATACTCCTGATAGAGTATATGTTTTCGCTACCTGACATATATTTATCTACATGTATTAGATTTTCATTTACCTCGTCTATTAGCTGTGCATTTCTCAACCTATTAGTATTCCTCTTTGGACAAGTATTTGCCAAATTTCTATGCTTCCACAAGTAAAGCATTCAAATTTATTTTTATAAATTCTACTGGTATTGTATTTTCTTACATGTCTTTGTTTATTCAGATATGGTTTTTTAGCGTATGATTTTCTTAGATAATATTTTTTCTTAGGACAATAATCCTTTTTATATGTTTTTTTATACCTTCTTTTCCTATAGTCTTGATCATAATGTTGGGTAGTGTATATATTTTTGCAGAATTCTCTTTTGGATCATTTTTCTTCTATTTCTCTCCATAATGCTCCTGATAATTTATTAAATAATCTATTTTCTAAAGTCTAGTCAAACGAGTTTCCACTGATTGTACAATAATAAAAATACTCATTTAGAAATTCTTTAATTCTTAACCAATTATTAACACTTAACTATTCTAAATTTATTAAAGTCCTTTTTTTGTAATACTACTAATCCACTATTGGGATCCTCACCTGTTAGTAAAGTATGTACTTTATTTACAAAATTATATGGGTTAGCCCCTAATTCTATTAATTCCTGGAAATGTTCGGGGAATAATGTCTTATATGCTTCCCATACCGCTTTAGTAGTCTCTCCTAGGAATGTTTCAAGATATCTATACATAATTTCCGCATCTGGCTCTTGATTAGCTTGAATGTGTTGTATATAATCTGTTACGACTACATTTTTCCATATATCTATTACATCATTTCATTTCTGAGGAACATGCGCTGCTAAATTTAAAATTTTTCCTTTATTACCACCTTTTTGTAACCTAATGGGTTCTTCTATTGACATTCTTATTCCTCTAGGTTTTATGTCCTGTTCTATCTATTCATCAGGATTTATTCTGAATACTGTATGTCTTTGTAGATTTTCTATTGTTACATTTACTCTTTGTATACCAGTCGTCCTTTGGAAAAGGCTTGAAGTACTTGCCACACTTTCCATAAATTCTTTTATGCTTTCTATCTCATCCATATTGTAAACTGTTTCTAACTCTTCATCTTTTCATTCCTTTTTAAGTGTATAACCATGATTATCTGTTCTTAGTTCACATTTTACAAAATGTTCTTTAGTTTCCGTGAGATTGAGATTTACCATTTTACAGCCTATACATTTGAACGTTCTATTGTTATTTCTTTCGTATAGGGCTTCTGCTTTCATTATAGCTCTATTTACTTCAAAACCTTCTTCTATTATTTCTAAATTCATAAAATTAGTACTCTCACATTCTTCAACTTCTTCGTCAATTTCTTTTTCGTTTGTGTATTGATAGTCTGTGAATCTTACTGAAGTTTCTCCTTTATTGTTTATATACATTAAATGATTAGTTGACTTTAGCATTTCTTTCTTAGTAAATTTTTCTAAGTTTCATTCTAATCCTGCATAGTCTTCTGAATTTATCTTTAGGGATTTCATTAATCGAATAACTTTATTCCCCATTAAACTTACTACATCATCTATTTTTAGTCTAAATTTTATACTACTATTAGTGGCATATTTTCCTATAAATCCTACACATATTAGTAAGTTATTTCCATTATTCATTTCTTCATATCCTTTTGTCTGAATACCTATCTTTATATATTTTTCAAATTCTAAAAAATTTATCATATAGTTTGGACTACAATATAAAAGTCCTCCATTTGTTGACATGTCTACTTCTGTTATTCCAATTATAGATCTGTTGGAGTCTGACCATCTGTTATCATATATTATAACTAATACCTTAATTCCTAGTTTTTTTCTGGTTAATCCTTTTAAACCTACTACTATGAGTCCCATATGCATGAGGCTCATGTTTGATTTGGCAATTTATTTTAAAGATTCTGAACTTATTAAATTTATACTGGCGCTATCTTTACTAATAACGCACATTTGTTCTTCCCTATAATGTTTATATAATTGTGCCATTGGAAATATTCCTTCATTGTATAGTATCTTAGCACTTAATAATTTTAGTTTGTTTTGTTGAAAAAATTGTATATCTTTATCTACATCTACTATGTCTTCTAGCTGTTGTCTTGAAGTCATTTTTGGTCTATTTATGATTCTGGATAACATGTTGGTCTTTAATCTTTCTTGGGTAAAGCTTGATCTTGGTCTGTCTTGCCTGTCTGTGGATGTTGAAAAAAGGTCCATGTTTTGGGTTTACTTATTTTAGCCTTTTCTTTTTCTTTTTGCGGGGTTAATTTTATTTTCTTTAGTTGTTCTATTAATTCTTCTATATTTTTGTCTTCTAGATTAGTTTGTTTCTTCGTTTTTTCTAGATTTTTATTAAGTTCTAATAGCAATAGTATTATAATATTATTTTATTTTATGATTATAGAGTCTGTTCTTGCTTGAGGTTGATAGTCTGATAATCCTTCTGGATTTGATTGAATTTGAGTAGCCTTTTGTAATATTGCTATATAGAGTTGATCATTAATAGAAATATTATTCATGAGAGTGTTATTTCTTTTAATTGACTAATTTCTTTTCTTATTTCCTATAGTGCTAATCTTATTTCTAGATTTCTTAAGCTACCTTCTCTATCCTTATTAATTAAATCTTTAATTTTCTTTTCTAATTCTACTTGTTGACTTTTTAGGAAATCAAAATTTTGTTCTATTTTATCTAACAATTTCTTTTGTTTGTTTTGTAGGTCTTCTAATATCTCTAGAGTCTTTAATGTTTTAGTATTTTTTTTGTTGAACCTTTTCTCCTAGGTTTATTATAAAGTCTATAATAGTATTTAATTGTGGGTTTTCTCCATGTAATATTTGTTCTCCATTATTAAAATTACACCTTATAAGAGAATTGTCTTTAAAACGTCTGTATTTCTTCTTAGTTTGAATTGTTAGGTCTAAATATTCTAGTTTCTTTAAGTTATCTATTTTAATACTGTTTTTACCCTAATGGGAACATATTGTTATTACACTATTTTCTAACGGCTTGTATTCTAATATTTCTATACTCTATACAATATCTAATACTTTCTAATCTACACTTTAATATGTTTATATGATTTACGCAGTTTACTAGATTTATAGAGGCTGAGATTATGATTGCCTCTGGTAATTCTATAGTTTCTAATACTTCTATTTGATTTATTAAGGTTTGTTCTATTTTTAAAATTTCTTATCTTTGTTTTACTTCTTTATATAATTGATTATGTAACCTTTGTACTATTTTAGCGACAGGATGTGTTTTCATATATCTTTCTTATTTACTGTGATCTTTTTTATCCTAAAGAAATGATTTCTCTACACTTTTCCCTATGAATCCTTATGTGTTTATTATATCGTTCTATATCACTTCTAATGCCTTCTAATTCCCACTTTAATGCACTTATATATTCTTCTAATAATATTAGCTTCGGTGATTCTAGTATTCTTAAATAGTTACTTAAAACTTCTTCCAACTCGCTCTTCCTTGATTTTAGTAATATTTCTCTATTTAAGTACCAATATTTTAGTTGTATACTTCTAGCCCACGGGTGTGTTCTCATATACTTCTTGATTTGAGATGTCCTATTAAGCTATATTCTAGTTGGGATATTGTGGTAATCAACTGATCTAGTGTTATAGGGTCTTCCTTTGTATTATTAAGTCTCTTAGATTCTAAATATAGGTAATATAATTTTTCTTTAATCTCTTTATAGGACCTAGTATTTCTAAGAGGTCTTCTCATTAAGCTAGATAAATAGTATATTTTTGTCTCAAAAATTTTTCTATCCTTAGTTCATCTGTATAGTAGAATATTTTGACATGTACTTCAGATAATCTATTATCTACTTATAGTAGCTCCTGATAAATGTCTTTGCTTGAATCTGGCGAGACTTCAAGTAATCTAAGGTATAACTGCCTTTGTTCTATTAAAACGTTATATAAGTTTATATATTCCTTCTTTATATTTCTAATATACCAATAATATTCTGAATCTAATATTATTCGTTCTCCGTAGGGTCTAGGTTTTCTTTTTTGAGTTCTGGATATATTATCTGACACCATATATAATAAAGTCTCCTAGAATCTTAGGGCTCTGATACCAAATAAGACGCAGAGACACTAGCAGTAATTTACGACTTAAATAGTTTTAAACTCTATATATTAAATAAACCTTAAATATTAGTAAGAACTGACTGCGAAGCTATAGTAAAATTCTATCAGAAAATAAAAGAAAAGAACAGTAGTAAAAGGAGGTGGTTAATTTCTTAGAAGCCACTTCAATTTATAACATTGTGCTAGAACATATTAAAAGAAAAGATAATAACCTAGCAGATCAACTTAATAGACTAATAAAAGAAGAAAACTAACGGATTTTGTTTCAGAATGTATACAGGAAAAGGAAAAGGTAAGGTTGAGGCCTCGTCCTCCCAAGACTATGTGAGAAAATTAATGAGCAATACTCATTATAGACCACTTACAATGCTGGAACATCCATATATATATATGAGATATCGAGATAGGGAATACGGTTTAAACATAAGATTTTTAAACTATTATCTTGGATTGTGTAGCTCTAACCATCCTAAGGGCATCCACGGGCTATATTGGCTCATCTTCCCCTGATGAAATGGCCCCAGTGCGTGTTAGCTGCATGAACCGAAGAAATCTGAGGAAAGGCCAAAGACACCGAGGCTCCAGCCATTCCAAAATATGTATATATAATGTGTGAACTATGCATATGGTCTTTAAGACCCCAACGCCGGAAAACGTAATTTCTAGTATCGATCTCCCCAGGACCTTGAACTTCTACGGTGAGCTACACAACCTCCTTTAAGCCCAAAATAAAATCATTTACACACATAATTCCAACCATTTACCCGAGAGTCATTCATTAAGGCATTAACCATTTGGTATTGTCATACCAATACACTTGCAAGCTAAATAACATATGCCAATTTAATTCACACAATTACATTAACTCCCCAAGTTTCTTTAAAATCTAATCCACGGCCACCAAGGCCATCCATATACATTTAAATAACCATTTATCTATTATTACAATGCATTGAGTTCAAAAGCAAGTTAAACCATGCAAGTTTTCATAATAAAAAACAAATTAACAAAGTAGGTTGAGGTTCATGTAATTCCAAGCCAAAATTCATCCAATTTGGGGAAACCCATGTTCCCTATTCCAACCATTTAATTCAAGTACCAAATTCAGTCCCAAAAATACCAATTTAAAGCATGAATAATCAATTCAAATCATGAGACAAGTAATTAAGTCAATAATAACCAAAAACCCTCAACCCAATTTCAAAACCCATAACTTATATCATATGAAAAACCATTAAATCAATGCCACAATGTAAAATTAAAGTTTGGGGAAGAGATACATGCCTGAAACACACAAGAATTTGTAATAAATTTGAAGTTTGGAGCCTGGAGGATGAATGCACAGTGAAACCCTTGAATGTTCTTGGGTTTTGTGTTTGAGAGTGAAATAGGGGGATTTGATCTTTGAAAAGTGATGGGAATGAGACTACTTTATGTTTAAATATCGTAGAAAAGGTAAAAATAACAAAAGTCTTCACCCTTAAGTGAAAAAAAAACAAGTCTGGACGAAAATTATACCTTGGCGTGCACACCAATATCGCGGAGGTTATCCTTTGTGTCATGCCAATATTATGAAAGGTTAACCTCCGTGACACAGCGTATCGCAAACTCTCACTGCCTCTAGGTCAATCCCAAAATAATCCCAAACTCTTTTAAAAAATTCTAAAACTTTCCCAGATTACCCTTTTAACATTTCTAAATACAATTTAAGTTAAAAATCAATATTACAAACACGGGAAGACCAAAAATAAATTAATCAAAATTGTAAGAATATTACATATAATTTAGGCAAGATCAAATTTTGCGCCGTTGTCGGGGAATAAGGTTACAGATTGATTAATAGAGATTGTTGGTTTTTAGTTTTCTATTGTTTTTAGGGTGTAGGCCGGTGTATGCCTAGTACTCGGATTCAAAGAAATCCCTTGATCCCACTTTATTCAGAGTTTGAACAAACCCTATGACAGAATTGTAGGATGTTAGAGCATGATCATGGAGCCCGCCATGAATGGGGTTCAAGATGACCCACTTGTATTGAACCCACTACCTCCGCATGGTGTTCATTAGATAGCCACGTAAACCACTACTTGATTATTAGCTAAAGAGAACTAGAGGTTGGTGAATGCTCATCATGCGAAGTAAGAGAAAAGTGTAAGAGCTGAGAAAGAGTGTCGAGCAGCACTCAAATGCGATAAAGCTATAAGTGAAAGAGTTCAACCACCCCTCGTATATCAGTACATACCAGTTTATAATGATTAGAAAGAAGAGTTAGGGTGCATTTAACCTATTGAGTCAGGAGCAATCATTCCTCCTGAGTTACCTCAAGGAGTGAAGTTTAATATTACGAGTGCAATGATTTAATTACTTAATCTGAAGGGTGTGTTTGTTGGTTTGCCGATTGATAATTCAAACATGCACATTATGAATTTTATGGGGATTTGTACTTTGTACAATCTACCAGGGGTGAGTCAGGAAGCTTTGCTACTCAAGTTGTTCCCATTCTCTCTTACAGACAAAGAGACACTATGGTTAGGGGAATTACCTTGTGGGCCTATTACCACTTGGAATGAGTTATAGGCATAGTTTTTGGACCAATCCTTCCCGCTTTATAGAATGCTACAGTTGAAGGATGGGATTTACTATTTCAGAAAGTACATTCAGAGTCATTATATGAAACTTGGTTGCGATTTAAAAAAAAGTTTATGAATGTGCCCAATCACAGAATTTTAGGGAGGAATTTGCTCGATATATTCTACAAAGCCTTTAATGCAAACACCAAGGTTGTTGCTGACACTATTATAGGCGAGACTTTCATGAGTATTCATCGGGAGCTAGCTGAGGAAATACTAGATTGGGTTTCTAAAACCAATCGAGGGTGGCATACTCAGAAGGCAGAAAGAGGAGTCAGTACTTAAGATATTGGTACTTCTAATAAGCATAGAGCCCTAGATGATACAATGGCTCCAGAGGTAGCATAGTTAAGGACTAAGATTGGGGTATTTACTAAGAAGTTTGTAGCTTTCAGAGTGAAAAAGGTGAATGGTATGGGTTCACAAGGTAAATATTATAGGCAGTAATAGTCTGATAATGATGAGGCAACAAAGTACCTGGATAGAGAGATGGCGGGTTTTCGAGCCAAGGTCCAAGGGTTTTGTTAAGACACTTGGAACTCAAGGAAAAGGAATCAAGGTCAGAACTATTATGGGGACAAATAAAGGGATAGGATTAAAGAGAGATGGTGACTGGAGGAGGAAAGATAAATATAAGGAGAAGAGTGGTGTCTATATTTCACCGGGGAACCGTGATACTGATTCTAGGATAGAAGAATTGCTAGCTAAGCTTGTGAAGGGTCCAAAAAATCAAGAGAGTTGGCTTAAGGAAATTAAGGCATGCATATCAGGGTTGAGCCAGAAAGTAGAATCGCATGCTACCACAATCAAGCAACTTGAGCAACAGTTTGATCAAATGTCGGCTACTTTGAATCAACATCAACCAGGTACTCTTATGAGCAACACTGTTCAGAATCCAAAGAATGACAGTAACTATCTATCCATCACCACTCAGAGTGGTAAGGCTACTATTGATCCTCTTATTCCCGTAGTTGATAAGGCAAGGGATGATGTTGTTGATATTAATGATGCACCTGAAGCAGAATCTGAAAAGTTGGTGATTAGTAGTGAGTTAACACAAAAATCAATGGGTGTAGATGAACAAGTTGAGAAGGATAAATGAAAGGGAAAGGAAGTTAAGCCTGTATTGAAAAACATTCGTCGTTAGATATTGCATGTGGTTCATCTTTTAATTCGTCATTAGGATGATGTTAAGATAAATAGCATCCTAACTCCTCTAGATATTCTAGCCTAAAGGTTTCATTATCACCTCTCCAACCATTAACACATAACTCTTTTAATCCATCGATAAGAGTTCGTTCTTCTACGACAATCTATGGCCTTCGAGTCAAGGGGGCTGAATTTCTTGATTTTTGTAACGTGCACGAAGGTGTTTAACTACTCATTTCGTCTTTATATTCTTGTGGAGTAGATTATCAAGAAAGATTGAAAAGAAGATTATAGTAACAATGCATACATTAGATAGTTGAACAAATATATAACCTTCTCACAAAGTAAGAATTAATTCTGAAAACATGTAATATAAAAAAAAATGCAGGACATAGAACATATAAAATGACAAAAAATAAAATCAGTGATCTAGTTTTGCAACAGATGTGAACATCATGTTTTAACTTGTTAAAAAATGACCGAGACTGACAAAATTATATATAGTTGTGATTCATACCACAAGTTGCCTAATATGAAATAAATATATATGATGATTGTCAAGATGTGCATCTACAAAAAATAATCAAAATACTATCAATACTATCTTGACTTCATTTTTCCCCCCAGAGATGAATATTCCTTTTCAATGAATATTGGTGATCAAATCCTGTAAAGTTATTTTACATTAGAAAATGAAATGTAAAGGATAACTTGTATCATTAAAATGGGCTCACTTATAGTAATAGTACTTGATAACATAAACACTGTTGTGAATTTACAAATTAAATTGACATAAGTCCCCATTCAAATTTAAAAAAACAATTATTATCACTTGTTAGTGCAGATATATCTTATGTTGTAGCCATGAAAAAGAACACATTTTCACAAATAGGGCTTGAAAAATATATCAATATGTCGATAGGACTTAGAAAGCATACGTCGATCATATTCGGTGGTTAATTTGTCTATGATACATATAATTTGATCAAGTACTACACTTACAATGAGTATATTTGAATTGTTATATCCTTGTATCTAGACATTATTAATTTGTCCCTTTCTCTAATGACCATCTTCAGGGCTGCTAACAATCAAAGAGAGAAAGAGTGATTCTAATATCTCTTTATGTGCATACTTATCATTTAGTTTCTTTTCCTTTCTCAACTTTCAAAAGTCATAATCTAAACTAGTGTTGGCGGGGTCTGTAGTTTTAGGAGACTGAAAATATGAAATAAAATCAAATTCTACTAATAGAGAAAGCGATGAAAAGTAATTACTAGTGCTTAGAAGATGCAATTTTAGAGGTAAACTTTTCCTACATAAAATTTGGTAGCTGTTAGTTCTTCAAGAAAGCACAATTGAAACTGTGAATTGAAAGAGAAATAAGAGAAACTCAGCTTGATTATTACCTCAAGCTATTGAGTTTAAATAGCTAAGTTTACATGTCCTAAAAAGAGAAAAAAATAGTACAAATTAAAATCTAATTAATACGAATCAATACCTAATTATAATCAGAGTAAATCAAGCTACTTGAAACTCCCTTTCAAGTTGTTGCATACAAATTATATGTACCAAGTTTGTTACATAAATAACTCATTATGGGACCGGCTAGGGACTTGGTGAATATGTCTTGCAAGTTGATCACTTGACCATCTGAATCTTGTGACCGTATCTCCTAAGAGTAACTTTTCTCTGATAAAATAAAAATCAATTTCTATATATTTGATTCTCCCATGAAACACTATATTCGATCAAATGTGAAGTGCATCGTCATTGCTATAACCAAGTTCCATTTTTTTAGCCTCTCCAACTTTCAACTCCTTCAGTAGTTACTTTGATCCATATTAGTTAATATGTTATCTGACATAGCCCGATATTCTGCTTCTACACTAGATCTAGTAATCATATTTTGTTTATTATTTTTTCAAGGCACTAATTTTTTTCAACTAGAACACAATATCAAAGTGGATTGTCTGTCAGAGGGTGCTCTGCATAATCTACATTTGAATATTCAATAATTCTATCATGTACCTAGTCTTTGTAAATTATTCCATTCTCTAAAATAAATTTTATAAATCAAAGAATACGAATAAGTACATTCCAGTGACAATCACAAAGAAAGTTCAAGAACTCACTTACACACTAACTGCAAAGGTAATTTCAAGTCGAGTCACAGTTAGATAATTTAACTTTTCTACTAGTTTTCTATATGTTCCAGGATCTATAAGAGGTTCTCCCTGACCTATTAGGAGCTTAATATTTAAATCCATTGGAGAATCAATAGTCCTACAATCTATCATTCTTGTCTTCTCAAGAATATCAAGTGCATACTTTCTCCATGAAATAGCAATTTATGATTTGGATTGAGCAACCTCAATACTCAAAAAGTACTTCAATCGACCAAGTTTCTTGGTATGAAAGTGCAGAAAAATGTGATGTTTCAATTTGATAATACCCTCATCATCATTATTTGAGATAACTATGTTATCAATGTACACTACCAAATATATTCACAAACGTGAAGCTAAGTGATAATAAAACACAAAATGATCATCTTTACTATGTACTATGCCAAACTCCTGAATAACCATGCTAAATATTCCAAATCATGCTCTAGGATACTACTTCAGGTCATAGAGTGCTCGGTGTAGTCTTCACACCATGTTACTAGACTCTCCTTGAGAAATAAATCTAGGTGGTTGCTCCGTATATACCTCATCTTTGATATCTCTATGAATAAAGATATTTTTATTATCTAAATAATAAATAGGCTGAGGGAAAACAACAATCATTGATAAAAAAGGATGAACTGGAGCTATCTTAAGCACATACGAGAAGGTATCATCATAGTAAAGACCAAAAAATTGTGTATAACCTTTGTCCACTAGTCGAGTCTTTAGGTGGTCAATCTATCCATCAGGGCTAATCTTCATTGTATATACCCAATGACAACCAACTGTAAACTTACCTGAAGGTAGAGTAACAAGCTTTCAAGTATCACTAAAGTGTAAGACAGACATATCCTCAATCATAGCTTGTTGCTAGCTTTGATGTTAAAGAGATTTTCCTGTAGTATTAGAAATAAATACAAATTAAAGTGATGATACAAAGACAAAATAGGTCATTGACAAATAATGATAACTCAAATAAGTATCTATAGGATGAGGGTTACGAGTATGGAAATTACCTTTTTGAATGGCAATGAAAGAACTCTATGTAAACAAGTCCTCAGTAGGCAAGAATTTTGATGGTGGGCATGAATCATAAGGACTTAGATGACGATGATAAATCAATAGCGATGGAGGTACAATGGTAGAAGATGGAGGTAATAAAGAAGAATAGACTATGGCAGGATCCCCAAAAAATGAAACTAGTAGAACTTTAAAAATATCTAACTGTTCAATATGAGAGGATATAAAGTAGGTTTGACCTTCAAAGAAAGTAACATCAGCTGACACAAGATATCACTAGAGGTGAGGTGGAAATTATCCATATCCCTTTTATACCCTTAAATAATTGAGAAAGACATATTTAAAAGCACAAGAAGCTATTTTGTAATTTCCTGAAGTGAGGATATGAACAAAGCATGTGCTTTCAAAGACACCTGGTGGAAGAGAAAACAAAGTTGGCATGAAAATAAAAGAGTGTGAAACTTGATTTTAAATAGAATAAAAATGAAGCATCCCATTTTAGACCCTTAAAACGTTCCTGGAATCTCGTTCTTCGAACCCATTACGACTCATGGTACGAGTCGTAATCTAGGGTACAAGTGGTGAAGTCCTGTTGTAATCTAAATAGTATTAGGACGGCTAAGCTATAAAACCTAAGTTAAGGTTTTAAATGATATGTTAAACCCGATCCCTTTTTCCAGCACTTTTATATATATATGGTTGTTTGAATTGGAAGGTTTTCACTTAGTTTTTGTAACTGGCATTACTTTATCCTTACCCCAAGTTTCATTCTAGTGTTCACCCACTAACTTATTTAGTGGCGGTTGTACACCCACTCTATGCAGGATTCGGTCGTATGACTCCTCCTTTATAGTACTTGATTTGGGGATAGATTATTAGACTAAAGTGGTGAGCTTCCATCCTTTCAGAAGACATTATTTTATGTTGGACATTCTTAGACATTTTTCCTTCTTTCTGGATATTGGTTTTGGCCATGGTTGGGGGAATATCCCAATTAGATATTTGTATTCTTTTGGATAGAGGCTTTGTGGTACTTATTAGGGTTGGAATGAGCGGGGTCGGTATTGGTGTCGGCCTTGTCATTGGAATAAGCTGGTGGGCTGACACCTCATCTCTCGATTTATCACTGTTCTATCTTATTACATTTTGGGTTTGATTATCATATTATGTTTTGATATTCCATTTGGTATAGTATGGTTGGATAGTTTGGTACGGTCAGACTCGATTGGGTCGGTCATGGTTGTGACCCTATCCCAGAGTCTTCATGAAGACATTTACGCTATCTTGTTAAATATTTAGAATTCAGCTAATTCAGGGCAGACGATTGAAGGTTGGGTTAATGGGGGTCATCTCCGGTCCTAGGTGGACTTGGGATGCCTATTACAACAAGGCCCCAGTTTGGGCTACGTCAAATTGGTATCAGAGCCTAGGTTCATAGTCAATTAGGATTCTACAAAGCCATGTTGAGTAGAGTCTTTTTTAGGGGTATGTAGCGCACCATAATCATAAGGGAGAGGCTTTAAGACATTTAGAAATTTTCACTTTCTTGGTATTCTTTCTTCAAGCTTGAATTCTAAATCCTAGAATCTTCTGTAAACCTTGTTTGTTCATCTTTCAGATCATGCCTCCTAGATCTGAAATAGAAGAAAATTCTTCTGTCCTATCTGGGGATAATGCTAAAGGGGTACCTCCCACGTCTGGAGTACATCTTTGATCTCGTGGTCCTATTCCTGATTGTACCAGAGTTCCTCCTATTCCTTCTATTGCTCCTTAGGTCCCTCAGGTCAATGTGACAATGTAGAGTTTTCTCAGTCTATGCATGCTATTGCCTAACTGGTCGCTTCTCAGGAGGAGTGGGGTACGACTAGCATTGTATCTGCTAAGACCACTAGGCTTGGACAGTTTATAAAGATAGGTCCTTCGACTTTTATGGCAGTGAAGGTAGAGAAAGACCCACAAGGCTTTCTTAATGAGATGGTGAAGATCTTTTGGGTAATAAGGGCTACTAATATAGGAGTAAACTTTGTAGATTATCGTCTCAAAGAGGTCGTTTATCTGTGGTGTGAGTAGTGGGATAGAGATAAGGGTGATGTAGAAGAGGATGATTTATTAGAGGCCTTTTCTGATGCCTTCATGGATTGGTTCTTTCCTCAAGAGTTGAGGGAAGCTAAGACGGAGGAGTTTATGAACCTATGGCATAGGAGAATGTCTATGAAGGAGTATGCTTTGAAGTTCCATTAGTTGTCGAGGTATAATCCTGACTTGGTGGATGATGTGAGTTCCAAAATAAGGAAGTTTGCTTCTGGTCTGAACAGAGATCTGATTATGGAGAGCAAGACTGCTTTGCTCGAGGTATATAGATATGTTTAGGTTAACTATTCATATACAGCAGTTAAGAATGAGAAGAGAAGGCAGGCAGAGTATGGAGACATGCAGGATTAACAGGGTAAGTTTTCTGATTAGAGAGGTGTTCAGTCTCAAGGTGGTAGAGATGGTGGGAAGTGGTAGAAAAGAAGTGGGGGAGTTCTAGTTCCTTCTCTACTTCCAGTGCTCCTTACCCCCAATAGTTGGGCGATAGGCCTCATCATGGTAGTGATAATTCTTGGGCGCAGAAAGCCTAGTCTCAGGAAAGCAAAGGTCAATCTATTTCTTCGTGTCCTCTTTGCTTGTTTTATGGTCATCCTTATCAGGGATTCTGTGATAAAGGTAGGGATAAGTTCTTCAAGTGTGTCCAAGTAGGCTATCGCCTCAGGGATTGTCCATCTAACAAGGTTTCTACGGGGGCAAATATGATTTTGGTGGCTTCATCTTCTGTTCCTACACCTGTTAGTATGGCATCTGCTTCTATTACTGCTCCTAGTTCCAGTGTTGGTAGAAATAGGTTGTATGCTTTGGCATTCCATTAAGAATCTGAGGCATCACCTGATGTTGTTACTGGTATGTTACAACTTTTCTTTCGTGACGTGTATTATTTATTTGATCCAAGTTCTACCCTTTCTTATGTGACTCCTTATGCAGTTGTGTCTTTTGATTTTGATCCAGAGATTATTTTAGATCTATTTTCTATTTCTACCCTGGTAGGAGATTCGGTCATTACTGAACGGGTCTAAAGGGGTGTGTGGTATCTGTGAGTGGTAGAAAGACTTTGGCAGATCTTTTTGAGTTGGTATGGTAGATTTTGATGTAATCTTGGGCACAGATTGGTTGTATTCTTGTTATGCAAATTTGGATTGCCGAACTCGTAGGGTCATCTTTAGGTTCCCTGGTGATCCAGAAATAGAATAGGAAAGTTATTCCTTAGTGCCTAGGGGGAAGTTTATTTCTTATCTTAGAGCTCAGAGGTTAATCTCTAAAGGTTATCTTTATCACTTGGTCCAAGTTAAAGATTCTAATTTGGACGGTCCTTCTTTGTCTCCAGTCCCTGTGGTTAATGAGTTTCTAGAGGTATTTTCTAATGATCTTCCAGGTGTTTCTCCAGATAGAGAAATAGTTTTTGGATCGATTTACTTTCGGACATTCATCCAATTTCTATTCCTCCATATAGAATAGCTCCGACTGAGTTAAGGGAACTCAAGGAGCAAATTAAGAATCTTTTAGATAAGGGGTTTATTCATCCTAGTATTTCCCCATGAGGTGCACCGATGTTGTTTATGCGCAAGAAGGATGGTTCTCTTTGTATGTGCATCGACTACAGGTAGTTGAATAAGGTAACAATCAAGATAAAATATTTTTTAACTCGGATAGATAATCTATTTGACCCGTTGTAAGGTGTAAAGTTCTTCTCTAAGATAGATCTTTGGCCTGGGTACCATCATTTAAAGATTAGGAAGGTGGATATCCCTAAGATGGCTTTTCAAACTCAGTATGTGCATTATGAGTTTTTGGTGATGTCATTTGGATTGACAAATGTCCTAGCAATATTTATGGATCTGATAAATAGGGTGTTTCGATAGTAGTTGGATCTCTATGTCATTGTGTTTATTGATGATATTCTGGTATATTCAAAGAGTGAGGTGGATCATGTTAATCACCTCCGTGTGGTGTTGCAGACCTTAAGGGAACAGTGGTTGATTGCTAAGTTATCTAAGTGTGAGTTTTGGTTGAATGTTGTGACTTTCTTGGGTCATATCATTTCTAGTGAAGGGATCATGGTGGATTTGTAAAAGGTGGCTATGGTGAATAAGTGGCCTAGACCTACGACTTCATCTGATATTCAGAGTTTTTTGGGTTTAGCCGGGTATTATAGGCAGTTTATGGAGAGTTTCTCATCGATAGTTGCTCCTTTGACTAAGTTAACTCAGAAGAAGGTTAATGAAAATCAAAGATAGTGTTGGTAGGAAAAAGGTAGCGGATTTTGAGATTTGTGGCGATGGTACTTTGTTTTACCAAGGGAAGTTGTGTGTTCCTAATGTAGACGGTTTGTGGCAAAGGATCTTGGTTGAGGTGCACGAGTCGCGCTATGTTGTTCACCCTGGTTCTACTAAGATGTACCATAATCTCCAGGATATCTATTTGTGGAGCGGCATGATGCAGGACATGGTTGATTTTGCATCCAAGGGCATGGTGCGTCAACAAGTTAAGGTTGAGCACATAAGGCCTGGTGGGTTGTATCAAGAGATTAAATTGCCTGAATAGAAGTGGAAGAAGATTAATATGGATTTTGTTACCAGTCTTCCTCGATCTCGAAACTAATTTGATTCGATTTGGGTCATCGTGGATAAGATGATAAAGTCTACGCATTTTTTGCCTGTGTGGACTAGCATTTTGACAGAGGATTATGCGATGCTTTATCTTCAAGAGATTGTGAAACTGCATGTGGGGCCTATTTTGATTATTTTCGATCATGGTACGCAGTTTACATCCCACTTTTGGTGGTCTATCCAGAAAGGGTTGGGGTTAGGGACTAAGGTGAGTCTGAGTACGGCTTTCCACCAGTAGTTGGATGGGCAGGCGAAAAGAACTATTCAAATATTGAAAGACATACTTCGAGCCTGTATGATTGATTATGGTGGCAGTTAGGTGGAGCATCCACCTTTAGTTGAGTTTTCTTACAATAATAGCAATCATAAGAGTATTGGTATGGCTCCTTTTGAGGTGGCGTATGGTAGGAGGTGTAGATCTCCTATTCATTGGTTTGAGCTCGGCGAGGCTGATTTATTTGGTCCGGATTTGGTTCATCAACCTATGGAAAAAGTGAAGGTGATTCGAGATAGGATCAAGGCTGCCCAGAGTCATCAAAAGTCCTATACAGATATTAGGCATAGAGAATTAGAGTTTGCAGTTAGGGATAAGGTTTTTCTTAAGGTATCTCCTTTAAGAGAGTAGTGCGGTTTGGAAAAAAAGGAAAGCTCAGTCCCCAGTACGTTGGTCCTTATGAGATTTTAGGAAGAGGGGGCAATGTTGCATATGAGTTGGAGTTGCCATCTAGCTTGAGTTTTGCTCATCCGGTATTTCATGTTTCTATATTGAGAAAGTGTGTTGGTGATCTTTCTTTGATTGTTCCTTTAGAAGGGTTAGATATCTCAGACTCTCTATCTTATGAAGAAGTCGTGGTTGAGATATTGGATAGGCAAGTTCATCTATTGCGGACCAAGTATGTGGCTTTGATTAAGGTTCTACGGCAGAACCACAAGGTGGAAGAGGCCACATGGGGAGCGAAAGAGTACATGAAGTCCAAGTATTCACTCTTGTTTTCTGCTCCTGGTATTCATGCGGAAGGTATGCGTTCTTGAACACATCTTTATTTTCTGAGTTTGTTAAATGAAGAGTTGTATCTCTTGTATCTTTGTTTTCTGTCTTTGTAAAGTTAAGAGTAGAGACATTAAAGGTGGGATTGATGTTTGATAATATAAATGACTCTGTGTGTGGTTACCCCTACCTTATCCATTATTTGGGGACGAATGTTCCTAGTGGGGGAGACTGAAGAATCCCAGGGTTGGACCCTTAGAAAATTTCCCAAAATCTCATTTTTTAGACCCATAAAACCTACGGTACGAGTCGTAAGCTGGGGTATGAGTGGTGAAGTCCTGTTGCAAGTTGACCAATGTTAGTTGGTGGGATGGTCTTGGACACTGGAATAGATATGACATGAGGGTACGATTTGTAAGGCATGGGTATGAGTTGTATGGGTGACTCATAAGGTGCACAATGTTTGATCTTCCTGGTTTTACATTCTGCCCGGGATACAGATCATGGGTGTGGATCGTATGTTGAGGTTACGATTTGGTTGGGTGTCGTATATTTGATAGTGTGTGATCCATAGTTGAGGCTTGGTTACGATTGGGTGGGTGTCAACCGTAAGCTAGGTTATGACTCATAAGGAGGTCAATCGTGACCCTGTGTCGGGTTTTTATGGGATTTAAGTAGGGTTATTTTGGACATTTTCTTACTTACCCTAATAAGGACCCACGACTTCTAATACCCTTAGGAGGTTATTTACCCTATTATTTTATTCTTAAACACTTAGAATCTCTTCCAAAACATATCATAATTCTCTCAAGAGATTTTGGGACAAAGAGCTAGGGTTTCAACTAAGGGATTTCTTTGGGGCTTGTCTTAGTGAATTCTTCCATCAATCTTTTTGGTCTGAGGCATGATTCTCCTCCTTACTTGTGATTTCAATTAAAGGTATGGTTATAAGATTGATTTCTTTATTTTACTCTTGCATGGTTTTGGTTTTCAACTATTGATTTGGGGGTTTCGATGTTAAAGGCTTGGTTATGATTTCTTATGGTTTTAATTATGCTTTCTATATGCATTAATGGTGGTTTTGGATAATAAAATTTCATGGTAATGGTTTAATGGAAATGGAATTTGGTTTTGGTTATGTTATGCCCCCAAGGTGTTTGATTAAATGCTTACAAAGATATGTTCATTGTATTGACTTATTTTAAATGGATCTCTTGCTTGTTTTCGGATTATGCATGAAACTATAAATAGTTTAAATGGTTTAAAAAAGTTAAAGGCTTATTGGTTATGCTTGTGGAGAACATGGTAGTTTCTCAAGAGGTTAATATGGTAAACGGAAAAAGCACCGAGAGTCCTCTTAATCTAAATGGTTTGGCTATGGATAATGCTTGCAAGTATGGTGGTATGAAGATACCACTGGTTTATTAAATAGCCTTGGTTGATAAATGGATAATTGGATTGGTTGTTAATGGTTTTAATTGGGCATTAATGGCGAGAAGTGTAAGCTAAGCCGTGGAAGGTTGCAATCCCGGGGGAATCAAGATCAAAAACTCATATTTGCTGATAGAAGGGGTCTTCGATGGCCACGTGTGAGTGTCATATTTATATTGGAGGGATGTACTAGTCATCCCAAGGTTATTTACTGGTCATGAGGCTATGCGTACCGGGACCCTTTCAGCAGGGGGGCAAACCCTTATGGCTCTTGGGTGGTAGGACGGCTACGCTACAAACCCAAGTTAAGGTTTTAAATAGCATGTTAAACCCGGTCCCTTATGGTTGTTTGCATTGGATGGTTTTAACTTGGTTTTGGTAACTGGCATTACTTTATCCTTACCCCGAGTTTCATGCTAGTATTCACCTACTAACCCGTCTACTGGCGGCTGTATACCCACTCTATGCAGGAACCGGACGTATGACTCCTCCTTTATAGTACTTGATTTGGGGACAGTTTATTGGACTGAAGTGGTGAGCTTCCATCATTTTGGAAGGCATCATTTCATGTTGGACATTCTTAGACATTTTTCCTTCTTTCTGGATATTAATTTTGGCCATGGTTGGGGACATAGACCAACCGGATATTTGTATTCTTTTGGATAGAGGTTCTGTGGTATTTCTGGGGGTTGGAATGGGAGGGATCGGTATTGGTGTCGACCTTGGCATTGGAATAAGCTGGTGGGCTGACACCACATCTCTTGATTTCTCACTGTTCTATCTTTTTACATTTTGGGTTTGATTATCATATTATGTTTTGATATTCTCTTTGGTATGGGTGGTTAATTTAGTATGGTCAGACTCGATTGGGTCAGTCATGGTTGTGACCCTATTCCAGTGTTTTCATGAACACATTTACGCTATCTTGTTAAATGTTCGGAATTCAACCAATTCAGAGTAGGCGAATGAAGGTTGGGTTGGGTAATGGGGGTCGTCTCTGGTACTAGGTGGACTTAAGATGCCCATTTCGACAAGGCCCCCATTCGGGATGCATCAGAAAAAGTATGTGCTTAATTAGATAAGAAGAGGTAAGCATTGTATCCCTCCATAAATGTAAAAAAATATTTGCTTGTATAAGAAGGGTGCGTGCAGTTTCAATTATACATATGCCTATTTTTTTGTTTTCGCTATCCCATTTTGTTGAGTAGTGTAAGGACAAGATGTCTGATGAAGAATGTCATGTGAAGATATAAACTATTGAAATTGAGAGGATAAATATTCATATACATTATCACTATGAAAAGTGCAAATCAAAACACCAAACCAACTTTGTATTTCTGCACAAAAAAGTTTGAAATATAGAAAATAATTCAGAATGATCTTTCATAAAGAAAATTCAATTACACCTTGAGCAATCATCATTGAAAGTAACAAAATTCTTAAAACCCAGTGTAGAACTAACTTTACTAGGACCCCAAATATCATAATGAACTAAATGAAAAAGAGACTCTGCACAAGTATTAGAACTACGTGGAAAAGTAGCTCGAATGGGCGATGTAAGGTCAAAAATATATATATTTTTGTTATTATTTACCTCACATTTAGTATTTTTATTTGACCTTTTTTGAGAATTGATTTTATGAATTATGCCGTGTATTATAATTGATGTATATGATTTAAATGGTGTGCAAATGAAAAAGTTTGGAGTCAAAATGAATTAAAAATGGAAGATTATAGAAGAAACAAGCAGGTAGCTTAATGGATCGAATCAAATATAATATTAATAAAATTTAAAAATAATATTTATTTATTTATATGCATATTATGCAATTAAAATTTAAAGAAAAGGAATAGTTGCACAGGTGACAGTAATTGAAACCAAAGAAAGAGTAAGGCAACGTGGGACCAAATCTATGCATTGAACGACGAGGAGCAGAGTAGCCCAGTTCGAATCTAAAATTTTTCTAGTCTATTTTGGGCTTAATTATTTTATTTGGTCCTTTTTCCTATGATATAAATATTTTATAAAATCTATTTACAAAAAAATTTTGATCTAGAGAGCAAGGAGCCACCGTGGAGGTCGGAGAAAATGGGTTTCATCTTTTCTTCTTCCTATTTATTTATTTATTCGTTAATTCTTGAAGAATTTGTTGTAATTACTTCACATCTTGGATTATGGTAGCTAGTAAAATGATTGTTTAGTAAATCTTGTTTGATTTTTTTGATTAGCATAATAGTTGTTCTTATATTCTTGTTCTTACTGTTTTAAAGATTCGAATCTTTAAAATAAATCTTTGAGCCCAAAGTGAACTGACCAAGAAAACAGAGGGTTAGAACAATAAAATAGGGAATAAGATCTCTTCTTTAATAAAATACAAAATTGATTTTTAGTTAGAATAGGAATATAGCTAGATCACCTTACTTGACTACAAAATGAGAAAATAAATCAATGCGTTTGAATTAGCATCTATATTTTCTCTCAATGATGTAGTTGTGAGACTAGTTTGAATAGACGATTAGAGGATGACCATTTTTGAATAATAAAATCAATCTCGTAATCAACAACTAGATAATCAAATAAATTGATTAAATTGATACTAAACATTATTATTAGCGAAATCATAATCATATATCGATTCATTCTTTGATTTTGTAAGAATCTGCTCTTTTCTTTGTTAATTGTTCATTAGTTATTTTATTTTTAGTTTAGTTAATTTATAAATTTATCTTATGGATCTAATGCTTGAATAAATAATTAGAATTAATCTAATTTAGTAAATAATTAAATCACAAGTCCCAGTGGGTCTCAACATCCTCCTTGCAAGAGTCATTATATTACTTGTACAACCGTGTATACTTGCATGTACTTTTGGATGCAACAATGTGCTTTTTCATTTGACACGGCGAACAATCTAACTTAAACAATCTTCACAAGCTAGGTACTATCTTATGAAGTTTATTAAATCTTGATAGTCAGAGATCGAATAAAAAGTAGGGGACCTGTGGCAATTAAGGTAATAAAGCCCATCAAATTCATGCCCTTTATCAATCATCCGTTCTATACTAAGGTCCTGTACAGTAAAAAATTTACTAAAAAAATGATACAAAATAATTTAAGAATTTAGCTAAACAACCGATTGATAAATGCTAAAGGGACAACTAGGGATAAAAAGAACACTATTCAGAGTCAAGAGAAGTAAGGAATTGGCTTGATCAACTCCGATTGTACCTAGTCAAAGAATTATTAGCTAACAGTACCATGGGAAGTGATCAAGACTAATGATGTTACTCAATAAAGATTTGTTATAAAAAATATAGTCGGAAGTGCCCAAGTCCATGACCCAAGGGCCAAGTGTAGTGGATTGTGAGATACAACCAACAGCCTAACAATAAAAGCTATTGCTGGAGATGTTTTATTAATTGTCTGATGTTGAAAAAAGTCATTGTATTCTACTGCAGATAAAGAGAAAAGTTGATTTATTGAATTATCGGTGAACTACTTCAAATAAAGAGAAAAGTTGATTTGTTGGATTACCGGTGGATTCAGATTGAGCAATATGTGCAATCTTTGATTTACCACACCTCGTCTAAGGTTTCCTAGAGAGTCCTTCATATCAATTTTTAGTCTGAGGTGCTAAAATAGAAAACTCTACAGGTATCATCGGATGACTAGAAGACTTAAGTGGTGTAGCTAGTCACAACAATCAAACAAATACGTCATCCATTGTAGGAATAGTGGGGATAGTCAAAATTTAATCTCGCACAGAGTCAAGATCATATAAAAGTTCAAAAAGTATAACAACTAAAAACATCTTCTTACATTGCTCCAATTACTTTTCCACACTAGGAGTAGTAGACATTAACTTAGTAAATTCTTCCATAACCGCCTGAATTTGTCCAAGATAGGTAGGTGTCATGAACTGAGACTACCCCCTAGTCGTAACACAATGCTTAGAACCACATGTGGTCCGAAGCTAACCCATGGTACTGGCATAATGCATGATCAACTGATTTAAAAGATATATATAAAAGATAAACTAACTAAACAGAAGTATAATCATGATATAAGATATTTCAATTCATTAATTTTCAAAGTTTACAACACTGTAATATGAAAGAGAGGGGAACTTAAATTACATATATTGAATCTGACTGACCATCTATGAAGCCTCTACTAATACTAGATATAGGTAGCTGGATATGACCCCTAGTTATCCCTAATCAATACATGTGAATAAGGAAATACAATACAAGAATTGCAACTGACTTGAGTCATCAAAATAAGAGAACTGATCACCTACTGGTTGAATGTTATGATCTACCTGGATATGATCCTGTAGTAAGCACCTGAATCTACATCACATAAAAAATGTAGACTGAAGAGGTTTGCGATCAGTACTTTGGAATGTACTGAGTATTTGAGATATGCACTAGTCATGAAAATACTTAAAATATGCTTTAAAACTAACGACATTAAGTCATTTGCTAAAATAAGCATTTAAAACATGTTTATACATAAAAAATATAAGGCATAGTGAAATTTCTAAATCATGAGCTAAAACATTCCTGTAAAGTGGAAAGCTATAGAAACATGACTATCATATTTAATCTCAAGATAATGCTGAATATGATGTAAAACTATATTAAGGGTCACTTAGGAATACTGAGTCTGAAACTGTGGAATGTGAGCTGATGCAATGACCAAGTATAAACATGTACTATATAAATCTAAATAATGAAATACAAGGTCATGCATATTAGAACTAAAACATAATCTGAATATAAACTGAGGAGGTGGGAGCTAACTACAACCGACATACCCCAATCTAAGCAAAATCAGGGTCTAACCTGTAACCCTAGTTGGAAGGGTGTTATTACCTTACCAAGGATACCAATACTGGCTAGTGTGGATCCATTAAACTAATGTCCGAAAGGACTAGGGTGTCAGTCCTCTACTGGCAGGTGACCCTTCATAACCTATGATGGCAACGTAGTTTTGGAACTTAGGGACTTTTACTAAAGGTCGCAGTCCTCAACTGGCAGGTGAGCCTTCATCCCTAGGTTCGCTCGATGTTAAGTACTACTCCTAACTGAACTAACACTAATATATGCTCAACTTGGTAATATTCTGAATTTAACAACATAAGCATGATTTTAATGGCTCATAACATTTTAACTGGTATATGCATGGATTTCCTAGGTATCGGATGTTCATAACTCATCAACTTTGTCTAATAAAACTAAATATGGTAGTATTGAAAGCTGATCATAGTAGGGAATTTCATAAATAAATCCTAAAAATTCAACAACTGATGATAATATGAAAATTCATAATTCTTGAACATGGAAAGATGTTATTCCTATGGAAAAATAGGTATTCATTGTTTAATTACAAAATAATCTAAAGAAATTAGGAAAAATCATATATCTTGATTATATGCTTTAAATTTTAACTTATATCATGTAAAATATGCTTGGATTTGAGAATAGCATGAATGATATGATATGGGCCTAAGAAATCATGAATAATTGCTAAAACATGCTTAGGAGTGAAAATTATATCATAGGAGATTGAATTTAAGCTTAGAATAATAATTGGGTAAGAGCCCTAGTTTATGGAAATAATAAAATTCATTAATAAAATCAGAATTTAGGCATGAGGGTGAAAGGAGATCCTCATTGAATACCTATATACCAGATTACTCTTGATTTTTGAATTGAAGTTTTGAGGATTTGGACTTGAAAATGAATCCCCCCTCTTAATTTCTTGCTTTGGGAGAAGAAAAAATCACATGCTTTTAGAGAATTTCGTGTGTTGTGTTAAGAATGAGGGATTTCGGGTTGTTTTGGCTTTATATTCATCCTTAAAATAGCTTAAAGGTGTAGTGTTGGGGTTAAAAGAGTGGAAAAAGATTTAAAAACCCTTATAAACCGTCTGGAAGTTTCCTGGAAGCAGTCCCGATGATTTAGGTCACGACTCGTGAGGTCTGTCCACGAGTCATAACTTGAGTCATGGTCAGAAACCCAATTTAAGCCTCTATTTCCCATATCATGACTCCCTCCTAACGACCCATAATATCTGATCACGAGTCGTGGTCACTAGGCAGGTTTGATAGTGCTTCAGTATTTTGGCCATAACTTTTTACCCAGATATTGGATTAAGGAGAAATTGGTATTGTTGAAAATATAATTCAATTATATATATGATGGTGGGACTTGAGCTCAAAATTTCATAGTATAAAAAAATTATACTCATTTGAAGCTGAATATAGTCATATTTTTTACAAGAATTTAATCGCTAAGGGTTGTTTTGACTTGTATATAAGCTAGGAGCTATTTGGGTTCTTAATAAATTAAAAAATATTGGGTTTTTACCCTTAGAAAATTTCCTAGAAATCCATTCTTTGGACCTAATACGACTCATGGGTATGAGCCGTATGTTAGGGTACGAGTGAGATGGTCCTATCGTATGCTAAGCAGTGTTAGTTGGTGGGATATTTTTGGATATTGAAATGGGTAAGACTTAAGGGTAGGAGTTATAGGTATTGGTACGAGTTGTATCGAGGACTCGTATGGTGGGTAGTGTTTGATCCTCCTGGTATTTTATTCTGCCAGGGATACGGGTCATGGGTAAGGATTGTAAGCTATGGTTATGACTTGGTTGGATGGGTCATATACTGGATAGTGTTTGATCCAAGGGTTGAGGCTTGTATACGAGTAGGGGATACCAATCGTATAGGAGGGCACGACTCGTATGGGTCAGTCGTATCCCTGGATGGGTTTTTAAGAGATTTAAGTGGGGGTATTCTGGTTATTTTTCTACTTACCCTAACTAGGAACCAAGACTTATAATACACTTAGGAGGTTATTTACCCTATTATTCTATTCATTAACACTTAAAAACTATTCCAAAATATCTTATAATTCTCTCAAGAGCTTTTAGGGAAAGAAGCTAGGGTTTCATCTTATGGATTACTTTGGGGCTTGCTTTGGTGATTTGTTTCTGTCAATTTTTGGTACAAGGCATGATTCTCTTCACTCATTGTAATTTTAACTAAAGGCATGGTTTATATGATTGATTTCATGGTTTTACTATTTCATGATTATGGTTTTCAACTATTATTTGGAGGTTTTGATATTAAATGCTTGGTTGTAGTTTCCTATGGTTTTAATTATACTTTATTATGCATTAATGGTGGTTTTGGATAATTGGATTGTATGGTAATGGTTTAATGGTTTTTTGAATTAGTTTTGGTCGCATTATGCCCCCAAGGTGTTTGATAAAATGCTTATAAAGATATGTTCATTGCATTGACTTCTTTTGATAGAACTCTTGTATGTTTTAAACTAGATAAAGGATTTATACATGGTTTAAATGGTTTTAAAAGGCTAAAGGCTAAATGGTTAAGCTTGTGAAGAACATGGAAGTCTCCCAAGTAGATTTACTATGGAAATTGGAAGGGCACCTAAGGTCCCCTAACCTAAATGGTTTGGCTATGGATATTACTTGCAAGTAATAGGGTGGTATGATGATACCACTAATATTGGCCTTGGTTAATAAATGGTAAATGGATTGTTTGGACATGGTTTTAATTGAGCATTAATGGCGGGGAGTGTAGCTAAGCCATGGATGGTGGCGATCTCGGTGGAACCAAAATCAAAAACTTATATTTTCTGATATGAGGGGTCTTCAATGGACACGTGCGAGTGTTACATTTTATATTAGAGGGATGTACTAGTCATTCCATGGGACATTTCCTAGTCGTGCGACTACACGCACTGGGCCCTTTCAGGAGGGGGAGCTGAGCCCATATGGCCCATGGGTAGTTTGTAAGACAGAGCTACACAACCCAAGTAAAGGTTTTAAATGCATCCTAAACCTGATTCCCTTTCCCGGCACTTATATATATATGGTTGTATGCATTATGGATGGTTTTACTTGGTTGTATGACTGCCATTATTTTATCCTTATCTTGAGTTTCATGCTAGAGGTCATTCGCTAACTCTATCTACTGGCGGTTGTATACCCACGATTTGCAGGAACTAACTATTCTACTCCTCCTATTTAGCACACGGATTCTATATCAGCATTTGGACTGAAGTGGTGAGCTTCCATCCTTTTGGAAGGCATCATTTTATGTTATGGATTTATTTAAACTCTTATCTCTTGTTTTGGATATTGGTTTTGGCCATGATTTGGGGGCACGTCCCAACCAGATTTGTTTACTCTTTCGGATAGAGGCTTTGTGGTACTTCTGGGGGTTGGTATGGGTGGGATCGATATTGGTGTTGGCCCTGACATTGGAATAGGCTGGTGGCCTGACATCATTGGACGATATTGTTGGTTGTTCCATCCTATTACATTTTGGGATTGATTTTCTTATTATGTTTTGGTATTGGGGCAGGGTGATTGAAGTGGAGGCTCGCTTCAGGAGTCCTTTGTGATAAGAAGGTGCCCCCAAAGCTTAAAGATAAGTTCTAAAGAGTGGTAGTTTGGATGACTATATTGTATGGAGTGAAGTGTTGGCCAGTTAAGAGCTCCCACATCCAAAAAGTGAAGGTGGCAGAGATGCAAATGTTGCGATGGATGTGTGGAAATACCACCAAAGATAGGGTAAGGAATGAGATTATTTGGGAGAAGGTGAGAGTTGCCTTGGTGGAGGATAAGTTACGAGAAGTGAGGCTATGTTGGTTTGGGTATGTGATGAGGAGGGTCCCAGATGCTCCAGTACGGAGGTGTGAAACTCTGGCTATAGATGGTTTTAGATGGGATAGAGGTAGACTGAAGAAATATTAAAGAGAGGTGATTAGGCATGATATGGAGCAATTACAGCTTACAGGGGACATGACCCTTGATAAGAAAGTGTGAAGGATTCGGATTAGGGTAGAGGTTAGGGGGTGAGAGCGCAGTGGTAGTAATAGAGGAGTGCTCTTTTGGGTCTGGAGTTTCTGGTTCGTAGTGTTGTGGCTGTAGTTTTTGGAGCTAGTGGTGTTGGCTTTTTTGCATCCCTAACTAGTTTATTATGCACTTATCTTTTGTGTTGTTATAATGTTAGTTTGTTTTGTGTACCATACTAGTTTATATGTGCTTACTTTTTGTATTGGTTATACTATTATTGGTCCTAAGCTGGGAGTCTATCGGAAATAGCCTCTCTACTTCTCATGAGGTAGTGGTATGGTATGTGTACACTCTACCCTCCCCAGACCCCACTAGATGGAAATACACTGGGTATGTTGTTGTTATTGTTGTTGTTGTTGTATTCCCTTTTAGTTGGGTCAGTCATATTTATGACCCTATCCCAGAGTCTTAATTAGAACAATAACGTTATCTTGTTATATGTTCGAAATTCAGCTCATCTAAGGCTAGATATAGGTGGTTGGGTTGGGTAATAGGCGGCAGTCCCCGATCCTGGTTGGACTTGGGATGACCATTACGACAAGGTCCAGGGTCGTGTCATGTCAAGTTGGTATTGGAGCCTAGGTTCATGGTTAACTGGGAAGTCCACAAAGCCGTGTCGAGTAGAGTCTCTTTTAGGGGTGTGAAGCGCGCCACACTCATAAGAGAGAGGCTGCAAGACATTTAGGAATATTTCACTTTCTTGGTATTCTATCTTCAAACTTAAGTTCTCAATTCTGGAATCTCCTCTAATCCTTGTTTGTTCGTCTTTTAGATCATGCCTCCTAGATCTAGAACACAAAGAAATTCTTCCATCCCATCTAGGGATAATGCTGAAGGGATACGTTCTATGTCTGGAGTACATCTTCGATCTCATGGTCCTATTACTGATGGTGCTGGAGTTCCTCCTATTCCGGCTAGCTCTACTCAGGTCCCTCAGGGCAATGTGATGAACGTGAAATTTCATCAGTCTATTTATGTCATTTCTCAATTGGTTGTTGCTCAGGCTGAGCAGGGTGCGACTGGTTCTTTATCTGTTGAGGCCACAAAGGTTGGTCAATTTATGAAGATGGGTCCTCCAACTTTTACTAGGGTAAAGGTGGAGAAGGATCCCCAATGCTTCTTGGATGAGATAGAAAAGATCTTTTGGGTGATGTAGGCTACTAATGCAGAGGGGGTTAACTTTATAGCTTATCAACTCAAAGGTATTTCTTATCAATGGTATGAGGAGTGGGATAGGAATAGAGGTGATATGGAAGAGGATGGGTTGTGGGAGGCATTTTCTAATGTCTTCATTGATCGATTTTTTCCTCAAAGGTTGAGGAAACATAAGATGGAGGAGTTTTTAAACCTCAAGCAGGGGAGGATGTCTGTAAATGAATATGCTTTGAAGTTCCATCAGCTATCAAGCTATGCTCCTGACTTGGTGGCTGATATAAGGTCGAGAATGAGTAAGTTGGCTTCGAGGTTAAATAGAGATTTGATTCTGGAGAGCAAGATTGTCTTGTTGATCAAATATATGGACATCTCGAGGTTGACTGTTCATATTCAATAGGTTGAGGATAAAAAGAGAAAGTAGGTAGAGTTTGGGGATAGGCAGGGAAAGAGGACCAGGTTTTCTGATTAGGGAAGTGCTCAGTCTCAGGGTGGTAGAGATGGGTACAAGTGGAAGAAAAATAAATGGGAGAGTTTGGTCTCCTTTTCTGCTAGTTCTCCTTATCAGTTGGGAGACAGGCGTCATCAAGGTGGTGATAATTCTTGAGCACAGGTTTCCCAATCTTAAGTAAACAGAGGTCATTTAGTTTCTTTATGTCCTCTTTGTCGATTTTGTGGTCGTCCACATCAGGGTTATTGCGAGGACAGAAGGGACAAGTGCTTCAAATATGGCTAGGTAGGCTATCAGATCAGGGATTGTTTGGTCAATAAGGTTGCTACGGGGGAGAATAAGATTCCTGTGGCTTCATCTTCTGCTCCTACACCTAGTTGGGTGGCATCTGCTTCTATTACTGCTCCTAGTTATAGTGTTTGTCAAAATAGGTTGAATGCTTTAGCGTCCTAACAGGAATTTGAGGCATCACTTGATGTCGTTGCTGGTACATTAAAGCTTTTCTCTCGTGATGCATATTGTTTGCTTGATCCGGGTTCCACTCTTTCTTATATGACACCCTATGTGGTTGTGTTTTTTGGTTTCGATCCAGAAGTGATCCTTTTTTATTTCTACCCTAGTAGATGACTCGGTTATTGTTAAGAGAGTCTATAAGGGGTGTGTGGTACCCGTTGGTAGAAAACAGACCTTGGGAGATCTATTTGAGTTGGATATGGTATATTTTGATGTAATTCTAGGTATGGATTTATTTCATTCTTGTTATGTATCTGTAGATTGTCAGACCTGTAGGGTTATCTTTAAGTTCCCTGGTGAACCGATTATAGAATGGAAAGGTCCTAGGGGAGGTTTATTTCTTATCTTAGAGTTCGAAGATTAGTCTCAAAGGGTTGTCTTTATCACTTGGTCTGGGTTAAATTTTCTAACTTGGAAAGAACTTCTTTGTCTTCGGTCCCTGTGGTTAATGAGTTTCCAGAGGCCTTTTCGGATGATCTTCCTGGCGTTTCTCCAGATAGGAAAATAGAGTTTGGTATTGATTTACTTTTGGACACTCGTCTAATTTCTCTTCCTCCGTATAAAATGGCTCCAACTAAGTTAAGGGAACTCAAGGAGAAACTTAAGGATCTTCTGGATAAAGGGTTAATTCATCCTAGTGTTTCTCCATGGGGTGCACCGGTGTTGTTTGTGTGCAAGAAGGATGGTTCCCTTTGGATATGCATTGACTACATGCAGTTGAACAAGGTGATGGTCAAGAACAAGTATCCTCTTCCTTGGATAGATGACTTGTTTGACCAATTACAAGGTGCTGAGTTCTTCTCTAAGATAGATCTTCGGTCTGGGTTCCATCAGCTTAAGATTAGGGAGGTGGATATCCCTAAGACAACTTTTTTTACTCGGTATGGGCATTTTGAGTTCTTGTTGATGTCATTTGGGTCGACTAATGCTCTGGCAGCATTTATGGATTTGATGAATAGAGTGTTCAGGCAGTATTTGGATCTCTTCTTCATTATGTTTATTGATGACATTTTGGTTTATTAGAAGAATAATATGGATCATGCTAATCATCTCCGTGTGGTGCTGCAGACGTTAAAGGAACAATAGTTGTATGCCAAGTTATCTAACTGTGAGTTCTGGTTGAACGTTGTTAATTTCTTGGGCCATATTATTTCTATTGAGGGGATCATGGTGGATTAGTAGAAGGTTGTTGTGGTGAAGAGGTGGCCTAGGCCCACGACTCTATCCGATATTCGGAGCTTCTTGGGTTTAGTCAGGTATTATAGGCAGTTTGTGGAAAGCTTTTCTTCGATAGCTTCTCCTTTGACTAGGTTGACTTGGAAAAACATTAAGTTCTCTTGGTCGGATGCTTGTGAAGGGAGTTTTGAGAAGTTGCAGGATAAGTTGACTTCAGATCCAATCCTGACCTTGCCGGAAGGCAATGATGGGTTTGTGGTTTATTGTGATACATATCGGATAAGGATTGGTTGTGTTTTGATGCAGCTTGGGAAAGTGATTGCCTAGGCTTCCAGGAAGTTGAAGGTACATGGGAGGAATTATTCTACTCATGATTTGGAGTTACTGGTGGTTGTGTTTGCTTTGAAAATATGGCGGCATTATTTGTATGGTGTTCACGTGGATATCTTTTCTGATCACAAGAGTCTTCAGTTGTGTTCACACAGAAAGAGCTTAATTTCAGGAAGAGGAGGTAGATTGAGCTTCTCAAGGATTACGATATGAGTCTTCACTACCACCTAGGTAAGGCTAATGTGGTTGATAATGCTCTTAGCAGGTTATCCATGGAGAGTTTGACTCACATGGAAGAAGACAAGCAGGATGTGGTAAAGGATGTTCACCGCTTGGCTAATCTTGGAGTTCGTCTCTTGGACTCTAAGAATGGTGGGGTGTAATGACTCGAGACTAACCCCTAGTCGTTACACGATGCTTACGATCTTGATGGACAAAAAGCTAACCCATGAGGTGGTACCTGTTGTGAGCACTGAAAAATATAATCATGAATGCAGAAGAATAACTGAATTGCCATAAGGTTTTAATAATGAAATAACTACTTAGTTATGAATCTGATAAAAATACTAAAATTTGAATAGTCTGAATAGCTAACTGTAGTGTCTGAAAAGCATCTAAACTAGATATTGTGAGTTGATTGGACAGACCCCAACTAACTTTACTAACTACTGAGATAAAGACATGAAGTAATATAATTTGTCCTCAGATGAAGAGGACTCACCACTGCTACTACACTGCTGATAAATCTAAGAATCTAGGTGCGATCTGGGAACTAAGCGTCAGCACCTATGATATGAGACATCATAGCACAAAAGAAAAGGTATGCAATCAGTACTTTGAATGTACTGGTATGCTAAATGAGGTAGGCTGATATGCATGGTCGTATGACTAGGAATGATTATAATTAACTGGACATACATGTAAAGCATGGAGTACTGAATAAAGAGCATGGAATCTGTAGTTACTGAAAATACAGGAAAATCTGTAAATACTGTGGATGCATGATCGAGCATATAACATGAACTGAGTAAAATCTATAAACTGATATACTGAGATAACTGAAATCTGTATGTTTTGGTCAAATAATACTAAGACTGAATAATTGAGCTGGGACTGTAACTGAGACTATATATGAGACTGTGGGAGGTATCATCTAACTGACATTCCCTAATTTGAGCTAATCGAGGACCAACTTGTAACCCCAGTTAGAAGGGTGTTAATACTATGCCACGGATACTAACAATGGTTGTGTGGATCCACTAAACAGATATAATGTCCAACGGACTAAGGGTGTCAAGCCTGAACTGACAGGTGACCCCTGCGAGATAGTCAAGCCTAATCTGATGGGTGACTACTCATATCCTACGCTGGCTACGTAGTTCTAGAGTATAGGGACTGCTACTAATGACTCTGCCTAACTGACGGGGAAGCCACCATCCCTACACTCGCTCGATGCTAAATTCTACTCCCAACTGAAAGACGCTGAGATACTAGACTGTTTTGAGTTGAATAACTAATATCTGACTATTCTGATAATGCTCATAATATAATCTGGAGACTATTATGTAATGTACTGAGACTAGACTAAATAAACAGCTATGGTTTTCGGGTATTCAATACCTCCTGGACTCAAAACAACAATACTGAAAAGACAATAAAGCTTGAAGACCAAAACATGAAGGCTCTTATTAAATAAATCACTCTTATAGGCATTTTATCAAACACTTGTACTTCATAGTTTAGTCAATTCGTGGAATAGTATAAATCTTGAAATAATAGCTTGACTTCAACATTTTAAACACTAAATCATGATCTAATTCGAAGAATGACAATATTAAAACATGAAGGATTTGATAACAACAATAATTCCATTAAAGTATGGTATAAAATCAATATTCACGGAAGTTCATGGAGATTCATAGTTTTTAATCACAATTTAAATATCATAAAAATTGAAAAGATGATAGATTTGTAATTAAAATGGATACTTGGACTCCATGGATGAAAGAAATCCATGGATGAACATCTAATATACCTGGGATGATGAATTTGGAAGGGTTGATGGAGAGTTCTTGAGATTTGACATTGATTCTTGAGAGCTAGGGTTTCTTGTTCTTGAAAGAGGGGATTTTTAATTTGAGAGAAAGTGAATAATGATGAGTATTTAGGTCAATTAGGGGTTAAATTTCCTATTTAGGGCGAGTTTAGGACTTAGAAAAAAGACCCAAATACCCTTAAACGAATTTAAAAATACAAGCTAGAAACTGAAATCCCGATTTTTGGCCTTGGCGCGACGCGCCACTATCGCGCCAAGCCACTGTAAAAGGGAAAACTAGGACCTAGATAAATGCCGTAATGCGCCACCATCGTGGTAAGCCTGTGGATGCCATTTTGGCCATCTCCACGATGCGCCATGATCGCGGAGACCTACAAGAAATTGACAAATGGAAAATTGGCCTGCTCCGCGATACGCCATGATAGCGGAGTCACACTGGAAATCGACAACTATCAAATTGAACTATGGCGCAATGCTCCATAATTGTGGACCCTTATTGGATTATTCCAAATGGGAGATTGGCCTGCTCCGCGACACGCTAGAGGTTAAAATGATGGGGTTTTCCGACTGAAACTTAAAATCTCCATAACTTCTCACCCGGTTATCGGATTTGGGCGAATTTTATATCATTGGAAAACTAATTGAATTTCCTATACAATGGAAGGCTCTAAACTAAAAAATAATTAGTGTTTCAAAAATTTCATATATGAATACTCATGCACTGGGACTTAGATTATGCTAGGGAAATACAGGGTGTTATAATATCTCCCCCTTGGGATCATTCATCCCCGAATGAAACTAGTTAAGTTGAGGGAACTGATGGACTGAGATTACAACTGAATATGAATGTCTGATGCATGGAATGCATGACTGAACTGATTCATGAATGAACGACTAACATGAAATGATCTTCACTAAAATTGAGCATGATAGAGAAAAATCTTAGGAAGATTTGGTACCTTATACTGAATTTGGATTTGCAGAGTAGAGATAAGGGTACTTGGTCCGCATATGTGCCTCTACTTCTCAAGTGGCTCCCTCAATGGACTGATTCCACCAAAGAACTTTGACTAGTGGAACTTCTTTGTTCCTTAGTCTACGAACTTGATGATCAAGAATTTCGACTGGAACTTCCTCAAAGGAAAGACTGTTCTGAATATCTACACTTTCTAAGGGAACAACTACAGCTGGATCAGCAATACACTTTTTCAACAATGAGACATGGAACACTTAGTGTACTGAGGTTATATCTGAAGGCAACTCAAGCTCGTAAGCTACCTTTCCAAAACGACTGAGAATTCTAAATGGTCCGACATATCGTGGACTGAGTTTTCCTTTCTTGCCAAATCTCCTCACTCCCTTCATGGGAGAGATTTTTCAACAACATAAGATCATCGACCTCAAACTCAAGATCCTTTCTCCTCACATCTGCATATGATTTATGTCAGCTCTGGGAAGCCCTAAGCCTTTCTCTGATCAATTGAACCTTCTCTAATGCATCAAATACTAAGTCAGGCCCTACTACTGTGGCCTCACCTACTTCAAACTAACCAATTAGAGATCTATATCTCCTACCATAGAGAGCCTCAAACAGAGCCATACGGATACTAGAATGATAGCTGTTATTATATGAGAATTCAATCAAAGGCAAATGGTCATCCCAACTACCCCTGAAATCAAAAATGCATGCTCTCAGCATATTCTCAAGAGTCTGAATGGTCTATTCTGCTTGACCATCTATCTGAGGGTGGAAGGCTGTACTGAGGTTGACTTGGGTACCAAGACCCTTTTGGAATGCTTTTCAAAAGTGAGAGGTAAACTGAGTACCTTTATCTGAGATGATATATAAGGGAACACCGTGAAACCTAACCAACTCTCTAAGATAGAGATTGGCATAGTCCTCGGCTGAGTAAGAGGTATGGACTGGAAAGAAATGACCTGATTTGGTTATCCTATCTATGATAACCCAAATAGAGTCATGCTGATGAGGGGTATGAGGCAAACCTAGCACAAAGTCCATGTTTACTACCTCCTATTTCCACATGGGAATACTGAACTTCTGCATGGACCCACTAGGCTTCTGGGGCTCAATCTTAACTTGCTAGCATGTATAGCACTTAGCTACAAACTCTGCAACATCTTTCTTCATTCCACTCCACCAATAGATCTCCCATAAATTATGGTACATCTTAGTGGCCCCTAGATGAATAGAGTAACGTGCACCATGCGCTTCTACAAGAATTCGTTGCCTTAACTCATCTACACCAGGCATACATAATCTACCCTAACAACGCAAAACACCATCTCCCTCTTTGGAGAAAACCTCCACTCTCTGATCTCTGACTGATTATTTCAACTTAACTAGACTGGGATCTCTATCCTTCTTTTCCTTCACCTCGGAAACTAGAGATGACTCTGAGCTACTCTGCACCCATACACTACCTTCTTCTAAATCGAGTAAATGGACACCTAGTCGGGCAAGCTAATGGACTTCCTGAGCTAACTTCTTCTTACCATCCTCAATATGAGCTACACTACCCATAGACATTCTACTGAGAGCATCAACCACTACATTGGCCTTTCCCAGATGATATAGAACACTCATGTCATAATCCTTCAATAACTCTAACCATCTTCTCTGACGCAAATTCAAATCTTTTTGAGAGAACACATATTGAAGGCTTTTTTGATCTGTGAACATATCTACATGCACCCAATACAAGTAATTCCTCTAAATTTGTAAGGCAAATACTACCGCATCTATCTCAAGATCATGAGGCAGATAATTCTTCTCATGAGGCTTAAGCTATCAGGAGGTGTAGGCTATGAACTTACCTCTCTGCATGAGGACACAAACCAAACCTACTTTGGATACATCACAGTACACGACAAAACCATCTGAATCGTCTGGTAGAGTAAGAACTAGGGCTGAGGTGAGTCGAGTCTTCAGCTCCTGAAAACTCTTCTCGTATGAATATGACCACTGAAACTTAACTTTCTTCTGAGTCAATCTGGAAATGAGGGATGCAATAGAAGAAAACCCTTCAACAAACCGATGGTAATAGCCAACCAAACCCAAGAAACTCTTGATATCTGATAGAGAGATGGGTCTAGGCCAATTTCTCACCACCTCGATCTTTTAAGGATCGACTCTAATGTCATCACCAGAAATAATATGGCCAAGGAAAGCTACTGATCTTATCCAGAATTCACACTTACTAAATTTAACGAACAACTGATGGGCTCTAAGAGTTTGCAACACTATTCTGAGATGGTCTGCATAATCGCTTTCTCTACACGAATAGACAAGTATGTCATCAATGAAAACTATGACGAACATGTACAAATACTGCTTGAACACTTGGTTCATCAAGTCCATGAAGGCTTTTGGGGCATTTGTAATACCAAAGTACATGACTAGAAATTTGAAGTGACCATACCGAGTTTGAAAATTTATTTTCGGGATATCATATTCTCTGACTCAAAGATGATGATAGACTGATCTGAGGTCTATCATGGAAAAGTAACTAGCACCTTAAAGTTGGTTGAACAAATCATCAATTCTAGGAAGTGGATATTTATTCTTGACTGTGACCTTATTCAACAGAAGGTAGTCAATACCTATTCTAAGAGAACCATCTTTCTTACGCACGAATAGAATAGATGCACCCTACGAGGAGATGTTGCATCTGATGAATCCCTTATCTAAGAGATCCTTCAACTGTTCTTTCCATTCTTTGAGTTAAGCTGGATCCATTATGTATGGTGGAATAGATATAGGTTGAGTATCTGGGAGAAGGTCTATTCCGAAGTCAATTTCTCTTTCAGGAGGAACTCCGGGAAAATCTTCAGGAAACACATCTGAGAATTCATTTACTACTGGGACTGACTCAAGAGTAGGAGTTTCTGAGTAAGAGTCTCACTACTAAAAAAGCTGTAAAAAGCGACTAAAAAAAGAGACCTCAAAAATAGGTTGAAAATAAGAGATCTCATGAGGTCTCTTATCCTCTTAATTTTTTTTTAAAATAAAGAGACCTCATGAAGTCGGTAAATGATAAAAACAAAATTAGCGACACAATATTAGAGACTTCAAGAGGTCAAAATAAAATGCAGGAAAAGTTAGTGCCAAAAGAAAGCCAATAAAATTTTAAACATTACGGCCTCATGAGGTCGCTATAATTTTGATAAATTAGTATTTATTAATAAAATTAGTTATATATCACTATTTTATTAAATGTGAAGTTAAAATATATATTAATTTAATTCTTTCAATGTTTTTTAATATAATTAGAAAAATAAAAACCCCAAATTAAAAGTCAGTTCTCTCAAAATTTGATATTGGAGCACCTTGCTGTGAATCTTACGCTTCACTGTGCCATCATCACCACCGGCGGTGTCTCCAAACTCAGCATCAAAAAAAAAATTGAATTGGTTTAGAGGGTTTGTATACAGGTTTATAGGACCATCCATTGAGGTTACTTTTGAAGTCTCTTTTTAAGAAAGAGAGACCTCACGAGGTCTCCTTTTTAAGTCTCTTTTTACAACTTTTTTAGTAGTTTCTTTGACTCATACTAGATGGTAGACACACCCCTTAGATATCATCTTTCTAGCTCTAAGGTATGAGATCAACTGACCCCTAAGAGCTATAGTACTACCCCTCTATTCAAGGACTGGTTCATTTAGAAATTGAAAAAAACTATTCTGTTTCTACAATCAACTGAGGCATAGCATGAATGGAGCCAATCCATGCTGAGAATGACGTCAAAATCCGTCATCTCTAACTCTGTGAGATCAATTGAGGTAGCTTTCTGAAATATTGTGACCGGATAGTTCCTGTATACCTGTATGGCTACAATAGAAACGCCTACTGGGGTAGATACTGAAAAGGGCTCTGCTAGAGTTTAGGGACTGACTCATAATTTGATAGCTATATATGAAGTTACTAAAGAAAGAGAAGCTCCAAAGTCTAGTAAAGCATAAACATGTAAGTGAAAGACCTGCAACGTACCAGTGACTATGTCAGGAAAATTTTCCTGATCTTGGTGGGACTGAAGAGCATATAATCTGTTCAGATGCTAACTACTGGTAGCACTGGAAGAGGCACCCTGCTGAGTTGGGTGACCGAATAGAGGTGATAACTGATGGGATTGGCCCTGTTGGTGCGCATCCTTACCTTTCTGAGCAACTACCCGACAATCCCGAATCCGATGGCATGGCTTACCACACCCAAAGCATACATCACTACCCGCTCTACACTACCCTAATGGTGTTTTCCACACTTCTGACATAAAGGATTAGTACGACTACTGCTAACACTGACTTAGGACTTAGAGCCTGGTGCCCTATCCCTATTATCGTTTCTAAATTTGGGTACTGTGGCACTGGTTAAAGAAGGTACTGAGGCTAAAGACTTCTGATGAAACTGAGAACGGTTACTACCTTCAGACTTTGGTTGATTGAAATTAAAACTACTCGGCTTAGCTCTCTTGTTTTCTCTCTCCCTCTCCTTAATCTTCTGCTCCTCTATCTATTGATCATGGACTATCAGCCTAGACAAATCTATCTCACTAATCAGAATTGCGTTCCTACACTCCTTGACCATACTATCAGACATGCCAGATATAACTTACTCAGTTTGGACCTACTGTCAGCCACTACATGAGGAGCATATCTAGCTAACTAAGTGAACTTGAGAGAATACTCCCTCACACTCATACTGCCTTGCCTCAAATTAATAAATTCTAAAAATTTGGCCTTCCTCAATTCTAATGGTAAGAATCTATCCAAGAAAGTTGTGGCAAACTCTTCCCATTCTATAGGCCCTGCATCTCCACCCCTATCAACTTTCCACTACTTAAACCAAGTATGGTCCACATCCTACAATTGATATGCAGCCAACTCGACACTTTGACTAGACGTCACCCCCATAGAATCTGTTACCTTTTGCACCATATTCCTGTGGATCCTTTTCAGACTTGGATCCCATGAAAGAAGGAGGATTCATCTGGGTGAAATCCTAATTCTAGTTGTAATAGTAAATGCCACTGGGTTGGTCAAAATAGTGGTTGGCCATTTATTCTATTCTGCTACAGAGTTTGCTAGAGTAGTGAACGCAGCCCTGAATTCTTTGTGAGAGACATGCTCATCCAGAGGATCTGCCTGGACGGGCTAAGAGGCTAGTTGATTTCCTATCCTTCTTCCATTCTTCTTGGGAGTCATGTTTTGTAAACGAAAGGAGGAAATAGATTAGACTGAGAGTTTAACTTGAGCTCATGCTCAATCGCACGACATGAATACTTGAAAGAAGGGAAACTTTTTCCTAAATGCCTTGTAGCCTCTCATCCATAAGTATGGCGCACTACATACCCATGCACAAGACTCTACTCGGTGCGGATTTTAGACTTCCTAGAACACATTAAAACCTTAGGCTCTAATATGAATTTAGTAAAGACCTAAAACTACCCCCTAGTTGTTACACGGTGCTTACGATCCCGAACGACCACAATCTAACCCATGGGCTAGTACCTGTTGTGAGCACTGAAGAATTTAATCATGAATGTGAAAGAATAATTGAATTGCCATAATGTTTTAATAATGAAATAACTTCTGAGCTATGAATCTAATTAAAATACTGAAATTTAAATAGTCTGAATAGCTAACTGTAGTGTCTGAAAAGCCTCTAAACTAGATATTGTAAGTTAATGGGACAGGACCCAACTAACTCTACTAACTACTGAGATAAAGACATGAAGTAATATAATCTATCCTCGGATGATGAGGACTCACCACTGCTACTGCACTGCTGATAAATCTTAAAATCTAGGTACGATCTAGGAACTTAGCGTCAGCACCTATGATATGAGACACCATAGTGCAAAAGAAAAGGTATGCAATCAGTACTTTGAATGTACTAGTATGCTAAATAAGGTAGGCTGATATTTATGGTCTCATGAATAGAAATGACAATAATTAACTAGACATACATGTAAAGCATGGAGTACTGAATAAAGAGCATAAAATATGTAGATACTGAAAATGCAGGAAAATCTGTAAATACTGTGCATGCATGACCAAGTATATAACATGAACTGAATAAAATCTGTAAACTGATATACTGAGATAACTGAAATTTGTATGCTTTGGTCAAAAAATATGAAGATTGAATAACTGAGTTGGGACTGTAACTGAGACTATATCTGAGACTGTGGGAGGTATTATTTAACCGATATTCCCTAATTTGAGCTAATCAGGGCCCAACCTGTAAACCCAGTTAGAGGGTGTTAATACCGTGCAATAGGTACTAACAATAGTTGTGTGGATCCACTAAACTGATATAATATCTAACAAACTAAGGGTGTCAAGCCTGAACTGACGGATGACCCCTGCGAGATAGTCAAGCCTAATCTAACGGGTGACTACTTATATCCTATGCTGTCTACGTAGTTCTAGAGTATAGGGACAGCTACTAACACTCTACCTAACTTACGGGGAAGCCGCCATCACTACACTCGCTCGGTGCTAAATCCTACTCCCAACTGAAAGACACTGAGATACTAGACTGTTCTGAGTTGAATAACTGATATCTGACTATTCTGATAATGTTCATAATATAATCTGAAGACTAGTCTATAATGTACTGAGACTACACTAAATAAACAGCTATCATTTTTGGGTATTCAATACCCCCAGGACTCAAAACAACAATACTGAAAATACACTAAAGCTTGAATACCAAAACATGAAGGCTCTTATTAAATAAATCACTCTTGTAGGCATTTTATCAAACACTTGTACTTCATAGTTTAGTCAATTCATCGAATAGTATAAAACTTGAAATAATAGCATGACTTCAACATTTATCACACTAAATCATGATCTAATTCGAATAATGACAATATTAAAACATGAGGGATTTGATAACAACAATAATTCCATTAAAGTATGGTATAAAATCAATATTCATGGAAGTTCATCGAGATTCATAGTTTTAAATCATAATTTAAATATCATAAATCTTGAAAAGATGATAGATTTATAATTAAAATGGATACTTGGACTCCATGGATGAAAGGAATCCATGTATGAACATGTAATATACCTGGGATGATGAATATGGAAGGATTGATGGAGAGTTCTTGAGATTTGACCTTGATTCTTGAGAGCTAGGGTTTCTTGTTCTTGAAAGAGGGGATTTTTAATTTGAGAGAAAGTAAATAATGATGCGTATTTAGGTCAATTAGGGGTTAAATTTCATGTTAAGGGAGAGTTTAGGACTTAGGAAAAAGACCCAAGTACCCTTAAACGAATTTAAAAACACAAGCTAGAAATTGAAATCCCAATTTTTAGCCTTGGCGCGACGCGCCACTATCACGCTAAGCCACTGGAAATGGGACAATTGGGACCTAGATAAATGCTGCAATGCGCCACCATCACGTAAGCCTGTGAATGCTATTTTCTCCATTTTCGCGATGCGCCATGATCGCGGAGGCCCACTAGAAATTGACAAACGGGAAATTGGCCTACTCTACGATGCGCCATGATCGCGGAGTCACATTGAAAATCGACAACTGTCAAATTGACCTATGGCGTGATATGCCAGGATCTCATACCCTTACTGTGTTATTCTAAATGGGATATTGGCGTGCTCCGCGATGCGCTAGAGGTTAAAATGATGGGGTTTTGCGACTAAAACTTAAAATCGCCATAACTTCTTACCCGGTTATCGAATTTGGGAAAATTTTATATCGTTGGAAAGCTAATTGAATTTTTTAAGTAATGGAAGGTTTTAAACTGAAAAATAATTAGTGTTTCAAAAACTTCATATTCAAATACTCATGCACTGGGACTTAGATTATGCTGGGGAAATACAGGGTGTTACATGGGGTGATGGTGCAAAAACTAGTTCAATCATCTCTTGGTGCAGATATTAAAGAGAAAAAAGTGTTGGATCCTTTCTTGATGAAAATCAAGAGTGTTGTTGGTGGGCAGAAGGTAGTGGTATTTGAGATCAGTGGAGATGGTAGTTTACAGTACCAAGGGAGGTTGTGTGTTCCTGATATTGACGGACTACGATAAAGGGTCTTGGATAAGGCGTATGATTCATACTTTATTGTTCATCCCGGCTCAACTAAGATGTATCATAATCTCAAGGAGATCTATTGGTGGAATGGCATGAAGAGGGATGTGGCTGATTTTGTAGCCAAGTGTATGGTGTGTCAATAGGTTAAGGTTAAGCACATGAGACCTGGTGGGTTATATCAACAAATCAATTTTCCCAAATAAAAGTAGAAAGTGTTCAATATTTATTTTGGTATCGGTCTTCCTCGGTCTTGGAATCAGTATGATTCGATTTGGGTCATCATGGAAAGGATGACTAAGTCTGTACATTTATTTCCTGTGCGAACTACCTTTTTGGTGGAGGATTATGTGTGGTTGTATCTTCAGGAAATTGTGAAGTAGCATGGTGTACCTATTTTGATTATCTCTGATCATGGTATGCATTTTACGTCTCATTTCTGGCGGTTTTTCAAGAGAGGGTTGGGGACTAAGGTTAGTCTGAGTACTGCTTGTCATTCGCAGTCAAATAGGCAAGTGGAGAGAACGATTTAGACATTGTAAGATATGCTTCAAGCCTGTATGACTGACTATGGTGGAAATTAGGTTGACCATCTACCTTTGGTGGAGTTTGCTTACAATAATAGCTATCATTCGAGTATTGATATTGCTCCTTTTAAGGCATTGTATAGTAGGAGGTGTAGATCTCCTATTGGGTGGTTTGAGCTTGGAGAAGCGGACATGTTTGGTAGGGATTTGGTTTATCAGGCGATGGAGAAGGTCAAGGTAATTTGGTATTGGCTTAAAGCTTCCCAAAGTCACCAAAAGTCCTATACGGATGTTAAGCGTAGAGACTTGGAGTTTGAGGTCGGAGATAGGGTGTTCCTCAAGGTGTCTCCAGTGAAGAGAGGTGCAGTTTGGCAAAAAGGGGAAACTTAGTCCTTAATTCGTTGGCCCTTATTTGATCTTGGGAAGAGTTGGCAATGTTTCTTATGAGTTGGAGTTTCCATCTAGCTTAAGTTTGGTTCATCCGATCTTTCATGTTTCTATGTTGAGGAAGTGTCTTGGTGATCCTTTTTCGGTTGTTCCTTTGGAAATATTGGGTATCTTAGATTATTTATCTAATGAAGAGGTCCCAATTAAGATAATAGATAGTTAAGTTTGAATGTTGTGGACTAAGGATGTGGCTTCGGTTAAGGTTCTATGGCAGTACCATGAGGAGGAAGAAGCTACTTGGGAAGTGGAAGAGGACATGAAGTCCAAGTATCCGCATTTGTTTTCTGCTCTTAGGATTCTTGCAGAAGGTATGTGTCTTGAACACATCTATATTTTCTAAGTTTGTTAAAGGAAAGATTAACATATTTGCCCCTTTATTTTCATACTTTGTTAAAGGGATATTTTATAATGCAAATGACTCTGTGTATGGTTACCCCTACCTTGTCCGTCATTCGGGGATGAATGTTCCTAGTGGATGAGAATGAAACATCCTAGGCTTTGACCTTTAGAAAATTTCCTGGAAATCCATTCTCCAGACCCAATACGACTCATGGTTACAAGTCGTATGCTGGGGTACGAGTTGTATGGCCCTATCATATGCTAACCAGTATTAGTTAGTAGGATGGATTTGGACACTGGAATGGGTATGAATTAAGGGTATGAGTTGTAGGGATTGGTACGAGTCATATCGAGGACTTGTATGGCAGGCAGTGTTTGATCCTCCTGGTATTTCATTCTACCAGGGATACGGGTCATGGGTACGGATCGTAAGTTGTGGTTACGACTTGGTTGGATGAGTATTATACTGGACAGTGTTTGATCCAAGGATTGAGTCTTGGATACGAGTGGGCGATACCGATCATATAGAAGGGTATGACTCGTATGGGTTAGTCGTATCCCTGTGATGGGTTTTTAAGGGATTTAAGTGGGTGTATTCTGGACATTTCCCTACTTACCCTAACTAGGACCCACGACTTCTAATATACTTAGGAGGTTATTTACCCTATTATTCTATTCATTAACACGTAGAAAATATTCCAAAACATCTTATAATTCTCTCAAGAGATTTTGGGGTAAGAAGGCTAGGATTTCATCTTATGAATTGCTTTGGGGCTTGCTTTGGTGATTTCTTTCCGCCAATTCTTTAGTATAAGGCATGATTCTCTTTCCTCATTGTAATTTCAACTAAAGTCATGGTTTATATGATTGATTTCATGGTTTTACTATTTCATGCTTATGGCTTTCAACTATTATTTGGGGGGTTTGATATTAAATGCTTGGTTGTGGTTTCCTATGGTTTTAATTATGCTTTACTATGCATTAATGGTGATTTTGGATAATTGGATAGCATGGTAATGGTTTAATGGTCTTTAGAATTGGTTTGGGTTATATTATGCCCCCTAAGGTGTTTGATAAAATGCTTATAAAGATATGTCCATTGCATTGACTTCTTTTAATGGAACTCTTACATGTTTTAAACTGGATAAAGGATTTATACATGGTTTAAATGGTTTTAAAAGGATAAAGTCTAAACGGTTAAGCTTGTGGAGAACATGTAAGTCTCCCAAGTGGATTTACTATGGAAATTGGAAGGGCACATAAGGTCCCCTAACCTAAATGGTTTGGCTATGGATATTACTTGCAAGTAATGGGGTGGTATGACAATACCACTAATATTGGCCTTGATTAATAAATGGTAAATGGATTATTTGGACATGGTTTTAATTGGGCATTAATGGCGGAGAGTGTAGCTAAGTCGTAGAAGGTAGCGGTACCAGGGGGGACTAAAAGCAGAAACTCATATCTGCCGTTATGAGGGGTCTTCTATGGCCACGTAAGAGTGTCACATTTTATATTGGAGGAATGTACTAGTCATCCCATAGGACATTCCCTGGTCATGCGGCTACATATACTGGGTCCCTTTCATTAGGGGGAGATTATCCCATTTGGCTCGTGGGTGGTTAGGACAGCAAAGCTACACAACCCAGGTAAAGGTTTTAAATGCATGCTAAACCCAGTTCCCTTTCCCGGACTTTCCATTCTACTCCTCCTGTTTAGCACGCGAATTTGGTATCGGCATTTGGCCTGAAGTGGTAAGCGCTCATCCTTTTGGAAGGCATCATTTCATGTTAATGATTTATTTAAACTCTTATCTCTTGTTTTAGATATTAGTTTTGGCCATGGTTTGGGGGCATGTCCTAACTGGATTTGTTTACTCTTTCGGATAGAGGCTTTGTGGTACTTCTGGGGGTTGATATAGGTGGTATTGGTATTGGTGTCAGCCTTAGCATTGGAATAGGCCGGTGGGCTGACATCATTGGACGATATTGTTGGTTGTTCCAGTCTATTACATTTTGAGATTGATTTTCTTATTATGTTTTGGTATTGCCTTTTGGTTTACGGTTTACGGTTTGGTTGGTATAGTTGAGCGATTGTTGCAGTATGGTTAGACTCATTTGGGTCGGTCATAATTGTGACCCTATCACAGAGTCTTAATGAGAATAATAATGCTATCTTGTTATATATTTGAAATTCAGCTCATCTAAGGTGGATATAGGTGGTTGGGTTGGGTAACAGAGGGTGGTCCCCAATCCTGGTTAGACTTGGGATGCCCATTACGACAAGGCTTGGGGTCGGATCGTGTCATATATGTATAGGTCACTAATATAACTACCAAACCATGAGGTTTGGTCTTGCATAAACTTAAAGTATGGTTCTAATTTTAGCTTGGATTTTTAGGGTGTTACAATATCTCCCCCTTGGGATCATTTGTCCTCGAATAAAGATTGACTTGGCTGAAAGAATATAAAAAGAGTTGTAATCCATGGCATAGAATTATAAGAGTTGAATATGGATATGATGACTGAATTTCCAAATAAAACTTTGACTAGTTTGAAAATAAGGGAACTCACTAGTACTGTCTGGCTAAATTTCGGAGTTGGATAACCAACCTGATACTGATTTCTGAATTTGGATATCTTTTATGGTTGGGACTGATTTAGACTTGTAATAAGGACTCAATTGAGTTTATACATAGAATGAATGAAAATAAAGAACCTCATGAAATAGGCATATTCATGAAACTTTGGATACTAAGACTAGATGAAAAGATGTAAAACCATAGGAGCTTATCTGTATGATTGCTAAAATGAATTATTGGCTATACAGACTAATTCAAACTGAGAGTTTATAACACAACTAAAGTATCCCTAATACAAACTTATATTTAGAATTGTAAAGTGATATCTAAAGACATGAAATTTCTAAGAGTCAAAGGAAAAGGAATATTTGTTACCTTCAACCCTCCTTGTCCAAAGTTCTAATAACATTACGGAGCAAATAATGAGTAAGAATAATTGAATAAGGAATCGGAACATGGAAACAACTCTATAACATGGAATATTGACATTTAAAACATAAGCTAGGATAGAATTACTATGCCTTAGGCAATGCAACTACTAACTTTAAAGCTTAGCCACACTTCTCAAATACTCCCTCAACTATACTTTACCTCTTAAATACTACACTTCATTTGATTCCACTTATAATCTTCACGTGGGTATTGATAACTCCTTCTACCAAAGTCTGAGTTTAACTAAATTCTCTCACCATGTTTAAGTCTAAATCAAAGTCACAAGGTACTACACATATCACCATAATATTATTCTAAACCATGGATTCAATATCCTATGTGTTTTCATAGCTCTCATCTCAAGAATAATACTCCTTACCACTTCAACAACTAACTTCAACCTTTTACTAGGAATTTACTGGCACATAATACATTTATCCACTTATATACAAACATGACATTCAAGCCTATCCTTATAACCACATATGAACTTATAAGTAACCAACCCACCTAAGAATTTTCCAATATTCTCTAATACCTCTACCAATAAAAACCTTCATGCACTATCCCCAAGAAGACACACCTAGAATTCTCAACTAACTATGAAATACACTAAAAGCTTTGCCTCAATCTTCCTTCTCACTTATAGTCTTAGATAAAACAAGCATACAATAATCTTTTCGTAATACGGAACATTTACTCTCTCCCATCTAAACCATTGTTCATGCATTTTCATCACCACTATCATTACATAAGGAGAGGCCACTGAAAGGTTAGAACATGAGGACCTAAAGCATGAAAGAATATTATACCTAACTTTGACACTTAACTGAGGCATGAGGAATAGAGTATCAAAGGCATGGACTCATCAAAAGAGATCTAAACTGAGGACATACATGACATAATGCAAATTTTCACTAGTCATTAAGGGTGTATCATGAGTTCTAGGAATTGAGCATACTATAAAACATAAGTACATGAGTTATGAGCTACATGACTTAAGTTTGGAGTTCATAAATTCATGGAATAGGGGTCATACTTTTGAGTGAACTATTACTCCTCATACTAGGAACTGGGAGCATACATGATTTTGTATAAAGTTCATGAACATCGGCTAAGATCAAAGAGCTTAATTGTAAGGCATGATTAGATGTAGTAATAACTGAAGTACAAAAATTTGTACCGAGATAAGGATGGGTTGGGAATCTTCCTCCCTTACTATTGTTCTAAAACTCACTGGCATCACTACTAGAATTTGATAACCTAACTTGGTTTCTTGTTCTATCATCTCCCCTTTAGATTTAAGTCATTGTTCTAAGTCCGTGGACCTCTGCAATAAACTCTGAACTAAATTGCAATCACTCTACTCTAGAGTTTGGGATATAATAGTACACATTAATGCTAAACTCCTCCTAAAAGATTGTACATGAAAGTGTAAAACCCACTGCTAGTACTTCCTTCTAAGATACAACTGTTAAATTTCTATAGCCTCAATAGTCACCATAATAACTTAAACACTTATCACTTCGAACCTTCTGAATTATCATCATACTCGGAGTTCATACTTTTTCCTTCTAAAATTCAAAAATCTTATTTCTATTAGTTTAATCATCCACAATTCAAACTTAGATTCTAACACTTAACATGGATATCCCCAACTTTTTAATAAATTATACTAACTTACAACTACTGGATAGAAAAAATAATGAAACATAGTAAGAATCATGAAACACTAACCCACTCAAATTTTATGAACATACTCAACCTTAACAAGTTTCTCTATAATTATGGTCACCGCATAATAGCTATCTTGACTAAAGCATTACCATACTCTAAGTCCCCTTAATTTGTAAATCTCTCTCAAAGTTCTATTAAACAATCTACACAACACCTTTTCGGCTCCATGAATACATAATCTACTAAATTTAGGCAAATAATATCTCCACTTTAGTGCTTCTACATTTTTAGGATCATGCTCCTAACTCTAGGTCATATTGTCATAGGATTTTAAGAAGGGATCTGAGGGTACATCTGACTTTATCTTAGTGCTCGATATTCATGAATGAGTATGAGCTTTTTCAAATTTTGGAACTCAAAGGCACTGATGGGATCATTCTAAGCCGGCATGCAATCTCATAAATCTTTGTGGGGATTGTTTGAAAAAACTCTATCATTAGGAATTCAAGCTTGACTGCTTCTATTACCTCAAAAATAAGACAGAGTTGGCATGAATAGAGCAATATGAGAATCTATACAAGTTTCTTAGATAACGTATCTACTGCATAATCTGAGATATGAAAGAAGGAAAATATTTCTTCAATGTCATGTAGTCTCTCAAAGAAAAGTACAGACGTCTCCGCACCATTCGACAAGACTCTACTTTACACGACTTCATAGACATGCTAGGATACTTGAACCTTGTGCTCTGATACCAACTTTGTCACGATCCGAGACTACCCCCTACTTGTAACACAATGCTTAGAACCACAGTGATCTCAAATTAACCCATGGTACTGACATAATGCATGAGCAAATAATTTAGAATAATTATAGAATATAAACTGACTGAACGAAAGCATAATTATGAGATAAGTTGTTTCAATTTATTATTTTCAAAGTTTATAATACTATAATCTAAAAGAGAGAGGAATTTAAATTACATATACTGAATCTAACTGACCATCTTTAAAGCTTCTACTAATACTGACTATAGATAGTCGGGACATGATCCCCAACTATCCCTAATCAATACATGCGAATAAAGAAATACAATATAAGAACTGCAACTAACCCGATTCCTCAAAATAAGAGAACTCATCTTCTGCTAGCTGAATTCTATGATCTATCAGGCTATGATCCTATAGTAAGCACCTAAATCTATATCACATGAAAAATATAGACAGAAGAGGTATGTGATCAGTACTTTAGAATGTACTGAGTATGTGAGATATGCACTAGTCATAAAAATACTTAAAATATGCTTTAAAACTAAGGACATAAGTCATTTTTTGAAATAAGTATTTAAAATATGTTTATACGTAAAATCTGTAAAGCATAGTGAAATTTCTAAATCATGAGCTAAAACATTTCTGTAAAGTGGAAAGCTATAGAAACATGACTATTATATTTAATATCAAGATAATATTAAATATGATGTAAAACTATACTAGGGGTCATTTAGGAATACTGAGTCTGAAACTGTGGGATGCGAACTGATGCAAGACCAAATATAAATATGTACTATATAAATCTGAATAACTAAATACAAGGTCATGCATATCTATGCTGAAACATAAGTTGAACATAAACTGAGGACTGTGGAAGCTAACTAAAAACCGATATACCCCAATCTGAGCAAACCCAAGGTCCAATTTGTAATCCTGGTTGGAAAAGTGCTAGTACCTTGCCAAAGGTACAAAAATTGGCTGATGTGGATCCACTAAACTAATGTCCTGAAGGACTAGGGAGTCAGTCCTCTACTGGCGGGTGACCCCTCATAAACTATGGTGACAATGTAGTTTTTGAACTTAGGGACTTTTACTAAAGCTTGCAGTCCTCAACTGGAAGGTGAGCCTTCATCCTTAGGTTCGCTCGATGTTAAGTACTATCCCAACTGAACTGACACTAATATATGATCAACTTGGTAATATTCTAAATTTAACAACATAAGCATAATTTGAAAGGCTCATAACATTTAAATTGATATATGCATGGATTTCCTAGGTATCGGGTGTTCATAACTCACCAATTATGTCTAATGCAACTAAATATGGTAGTATTAAAAGCTAATCATAGTAGAAAATTTCATGAATAAAGCCCAAAAATTCAACAACTGATCATAATATGAAAATTCATAATTCTTGAACATGGTAAGATATTATTCTTATGGGAAAACATGTATTCATGGTTTAATTACAAATAATATTAAGAAATTAGAAAATATCATATAGCTTGATCATATGCTTTAAATCTTAACTAATATCATGTAAAACATGCTTGGATTTGAGAATAGCATGAATGATATGGTATAGGCCTAAGAAATCATAAAATAACTGATAAAACATGCTTAAGAGTGAAAATTATATCATGGGGGATTGAATTTAAGCTTAGGATAACAATTGGAAAAAAGCCCTAGTTTATGCAAATTATAAAATCATGAAAAGAATCATAATTTGGGTATGAGGATGAAAGTAGATCCTCATTAAATACCCACATACCTGATTACTCTATATTTTTGAATTGAAGTTCTGAGGATTTGGACTTGGAGGTGAAAAATCCCAATTTCTTATTTTGGGAGAAGAGAAAATCATATGTTTTTTGAGAATTTTGTGTGTTATGTTGAGAATGAGGGATTTGGAGTTGTTTTGGATTTATATTCAATTTTAAAATAGCTTAAACGGCATATTTTTGGGGTTAAAACAATAGGACAAGACCAAAAACCTTTGAAATCATCTAGAAGTTGCCTGGAAGCAGTTCTAACGACTTAGGTCACGACTCATGAGGTCTGGCCATGAGTCGTGGTTGGGAACCTAATTTCAGCCTCTAGTGCCTAGATCACAACTCCCTCCTAATGATCTGTAATGTCTGATCTTGAGTTTTGGTTGGGGTCGGGGTCACTGGGCAGCTTTGACAGTGCTTCAGTATTTTGGCCATAATATTTTACCCCGATATTGGATTAAAGTAAAATTGATATCGTAGAAAATATAATTCAATTGTATATATGTGTGTGTGTGTGTGATGGTGGGTCTTGAGCTCAAAATCTCAGTAGAAAAAAAGTTAGGCTCATTTGAAGCTGACTATAGTCATATTCTTCACAAGAATTTAATTACTAAGGGATGTTTTGACTTGTCTATAATCTAGGAGATATTAGGAGTCATAAAATATGTATAAATCACTAATAACTACCAAACCATGAGGTTTTATCATGCATGAACTTAAATCATGGTTATAATATTGTCTTGGATTTTTAGGGCATTACAGTAAGCATATCCAAATTCTGATTTTTAAGATTAATCAGCTAAAAATTAATATTACAAAAATGAGAGACATCATTTATATATAGTCCATGAGGCTTTTTTTCAAATCAAAAACTAGATTTGGAATGGTTGAAACAATGATATCAACTTTGAATCAATATATTTTCATAATAGACTACGTAATTGATCATCAATCTTTTGTCATTCGCTCTTCTCTTTTTCATCAAGATCCTTAGCCTGTTTAATCAAGTGGTACTGAACCCCTTGTCCCTTACACCATATTTGAACATAGAAATACCAAAATAAGTAGTTTGCACTACCTATCAAAGGTTCAGTGGTATAGAGTGGTTGGGGTTACTTTAAACCACAGATTTAGAAATGAAAATAGATGAATTGAGGGACATAATAAAGATGTTATCGAATATGAAAATTCTAAAATTTGCAGGAAGATGAAGCAAATAGTTTTCAAAATTTTAAAAGCAAAAATAGTTGTCGTAAAAATTAGATTAGGCCAAAATCTAAGAAACAAAAACAATCACTGAAATCCAAAAAAATTTGCAATTTATAGAAAGTTGAAAGAAAATAGTTGACTGGAATTCAAACCTAAAAAGTTCTACAATCGTAAGAATCTTGAAGCAAACAATTATCTAAAATCTGGAAAAAAATAGACTGAAGAGTTTTGTGAAACACCCCAGGTTTTGGTCCTTGAAAACTTTTAAAATTTTATCCTCACTGTCCTAACTACGACTCTCCTTATGAGTCATAGGGAGCCTTGATGGGTCGTAGGGAACCAATCATATCCTAACAGTGTGTGTGTTGCTAAGTTCTATTCTGAGTACAAGTGGATCACTACAAGTTGTAAGGCCTCATTACAAGTTGTTGTGAGCAAATCATAGGATGTCCATTGTATACCCCAAATGGTTCCGGAGTTGACTACGACTGGACTCTACGAATCATAGGGTATCATTACAAGCCATTATATATGAGTCATAAGGTCAATAGTGTGCATTCCTGGTGACATTGTCTCAGCAATGACTCATGGAGATGAGTCATCATGAGACCCGTAATGACTGACGATTTACTTTCTAGTTTTTAATGGGGGTATTTTAGACATTTTCCTCTTATACCAATAATAACCCACAACTTATAGACATACTTGGGGCCCCATTTTCATCGATAGAATGCTCCAAACCTTCTTTATTCTATATCAAATCACTCAAGCATCTATACTTAGGGTTTCCAAGAAGTGGATCAAGGAGAGCTTCAAGGGTTGTATTCTCTCCATAGTCTTGGGTATTTTCCGCATGTTACTCTTTCTTAATTGTTAAATTGTTAAAAGCATATGTTTTAAAGTATTGTTCTTATGGTATTGATATTGGTTTTGAAATATGGGTTGAGAGTTTTGAATGCTTGTTGTTGAATAATGTTTTCCATGGTTTACATATGATTGTTCGTGCTTTAATTATGGTTTTAAACTTGTGGGGTGCATGGGTATGGTGAATAAAATAGGGAATTATGATTTCCACCAACTTGTGACTTTTGAAGTGGTAATAACCTCAACCCTATATAGTGAAATTGGTTTTGAATATGAAAAGTATGCATATTGAACTACTCTTGAACAATTGCATAATGTGAAAAGTCAACAAAGCATAATGATTTTGAATTGAACCTCATGGGGTTGTGTAACTCCCCAAGCTAATGTATAATGGGACCAAGGAGGCTGTGAATTTCCCCAAATAATGGAATTATTTTGGCGTGTTGATGTTACCTTGCAAGTGTAGTTAGTATGACGATACCAATAATGTATGCCTAAATGTGTATCATGGTTCAATGAATAGGAATGTGTGATAATTATTTTAATTAGGATTTAATGAGGGTTGTGCAGCTGAGTCATGAAAGTAGAGGTTTCAAGGGACCAATACTGGAAACCAAATTTGATAGTGCGGGGGTCTAAATATCCGAGAGGTTCCAGTCCCCTTGCTTATAATACGGAGGTTTGAGTCCCCTTTATTATATGATTGGGAGGTGTGAGTCCCCTATATCATATTACATGATTGGGTTCTTAAGTCACATTAGTATATTATTGGGAGGTTCGAGTCCCCCATTTATATATATGTGATTATTCTCCGGTTCGTGCAGCTACACGCACTGAGGCCTAACCAAGGGGTTAGAGCTTGGCCAAATATAGCTCGTAGGTACTATTATAATGGTTAAGCTACACAATCTAGGCTAAGGTTTTTAAACATTCATGTTAAGCCTTGATCCCTACCCTGGCATGATATATATATATGTGTATTTGCATACGATTATGTGTATTGGATTTTGGACTGGGTTTAAATTGTTATCCATGACATTATTTTATCCCCTATCCCTGAGTTACATCCTAGTGCTCCAACCGCTAATTATCTCTAGATATTGTATCCCTACGCGATGTAGGTGTCGTAGATACTTCTACTTTTCCTGCATAGAGTTAGGTGGATTGACTTGGTTCATAGGTTTGTTGTGGTGAAGTGGTGAGCTTTCATTCTCCGAAAGATTTAGACATTTCATCAGTTCCTTTTATAGTATATAAAGGAGAGTTTATATTATCATCGGCATTATTATTGTCATTGCTAGAGTCAGGGACATGTCCCGACCAAGACTGGGTCTTGGTTTTTTTGTTAGAAGGTTTTGTTGGATTATTGTGACTTGGGTGATGTGACTTATAGACATATCTTAGATCCCTAGAGCTTATCTTATGCTATCTTGTTATATGTTCAAAATTAATCCAATATTTTGAATGTTGTGTTTTGCTTGGCTAGGTACAGGGGTTGATCTCGGGTCCTCGGTGGACTTGAGACACTCTTTATGGACAGGCCCTGGTTCAGTTCATGACAAAGTTATATCAGATCTAGGTTGGGTGTCATTGAGGGTCCACAAATCCATGTCAAGTAGAGTCTCTTTTATGGGTGTATAGTGTGCCATACTTATAAGGGAGAAGCTACGAGGCATTTAGGAATGTTTCCCTTTCTTGTTGTTCTACTTTCTGGCTACAGAGTCTAAGGTCTTGAAAACTCTCTAACCTTTGATTAATCATATTTTAGATCATGCCTCCTCAAAGATCTGATTCTCATAGAAGCTCGACTGTCTCGCTTGAGAATAATATGGATAGAACTCATCCTACATATAAGGTACAGGCCTGGACTAGGGTTGCTATTTCTGATTTCCCCCAAGGAAATCCATCAGCCTCCATTGATCCTTCTCCAAGTTGTGACACAAAGGCGCTTTAAGGAGATATTTCTAATGTTGAGTTCTGCCATTTTATTCATCTATTAACCCAGATAGTGGCCTCTCTATCACTTCAGTCTGGTTTTGTTAATGGGAGAAGGAATCAAGCAACTATCAGAGGTAGGCAAGATAAGAATTTCTGATATTTAAAGTAAGAAAGGGGTCAGCAGAACCATAGTAGGTGGGGGAAACAATGGGCTAAGAAGAGAAAATGGGGGAGTTCCCATGAATTTATCAGTACTCCTTATCCTTAATCTTACAGTGAACATTATTTTTGGGCTAGTGGAGCTTGGTTAGCCCTACCCTATTCTCCCTATCAATTTTGTGGTTTGTTGTACAATAGTTATTGTGATAAAAGGAGGAATCAGTGTTTCAGTTGGTCTCAAATTGGAAATATGCAGCAGTATTGTTCTTCTAAGGTTTCTTTTAGGGCTAATAAGGCTTCTATTTCCACTTCATCAGCTCCTACAATAAAGGGTGCTACTCTATCTCTGGCACTGGTGGAAACTTCCTCTATGCTCTTGCTACCCGTCAGGAGTCAAGGTCCTCTCCTGATGTTGTCACTGTATATTAAAACTCTTCTCTTGTGATGTATATTGTCTACTTAATCTAGGGTCTACACTCTCTTATGTGACCTCTTATGTGGCTATTCATTTTGGTTTCAGTCCAAAGTACATTTCCAATCCCTTTTTACATATCTACCCCAATTGGTGACTCTGTTATGTCCAAAAAGGTCTATAGGGGTTGCGTGGTATCTATCTATAGTAGGGAGACTTCGATAGATTTGATAGTGGATATGGTTGATTTTGACGTAATCTTGGGGATAGATTAGTTGCATTTGTGCTATGCATCTCTTGATTGTCGGACCTAAGGGGTCAGTTTCCAATTATTAAATAAGCCGGTGGTTGAATGGTAAGTTAGTTCCCTAGGGCCAAAGGGAAGGTTCATTTTGTATCTCAGAGCTCGAAAATTGATTTCCAAAGGGGTGCCTCTACCATCTAGTGCATGCTAAGGATTCTAGATTTGAAGCTCCTTCTTTGCAGTCTGTCCTTATGGTCTGCTAATTTTCTGAGGTGTTCACTGATATCTTCCTAATGTTCCTCTCGATAGGGAAATTGATTTTTGGATTGATATTCTTTCGAACACTAGTCCTATCATTATCTCTTCTTACAGAATGGCTCCGATCGAGTAGAAAGAACTCAAGAAGTAGTTGAAAGATCTTCTAGATAAGGGTTTTGTCCTCTCTAGTGTTTCTCTATAGGGTGCTTCCATTCTTTTATGTGTAAGAAGAATAGTTCCCCTCGAATATGTATAGATTATCGATAGTTAAATAAGTAACTTAGGGTGACCTCTTTGTGGGGTGGACTAATATATATTATAAGGGGTACTTTGTTAATGGTGCATGATTATTGCTAAACACTAAGTTTGAACTCTAGATATTGATTGTGATGAAAAAGATGTTGGCTAGAGGATAGCGATACGAGATTTACGAAAGTGGATTGGTAGGCTTGACAAGATATGTGGAAGAGATTGGGTTAATAACTTATAAAATAGAGGAGTGGGAAATTGTGGTACATACCAGAGGTCTAGTGTTGAAGAAATGAATTGGGGCTAAGTCATTGGGTGGGTAAGAGTATTAATTTTATAAAATTATGTCAAGCCCCAGTTAGTAGCTTGTTAGAGAGATTCTAGTTATACAAATGCCAGGTGTACCTAGTTTATGTTATTGAATGTCTTAGTGAGAATGTGTATGCTCATGGGAGTGTCATTCATAGGATGATAGCCAAAGGGGCAAGAAAAGGTTAAGATTAGTATCTCTGGAGGGTAATATCTTCATATTATAATTATAGGGGGAAGGGAGATAGTGAACTGAGGCTGATCTTAAGATTGACTCATAGTGGTGAGTTCCAAAGGTGAGTTATGGTTAATATAGTCTTATTCTAGCAAGTTCCTATCGCTTCGATTTAAGAGGGCATTTTACCAATGTCTTATGTATTCAAATTATGCCTATGTCTAAGGTTTAAGTTCTCTATGCAACTTATGTCCGTGCCTCAACCCCTGAAATTAGAAACAATAATGATTCTCGAAAATCCAAGCTTCCAAGTATTCTACTTGGTTCTAAGGAACTATATGTTCTATCTGCTACCGATTTATTTTATGTCATGCCCTAGCCCAAAGTGACCCTATATATGCAACTCTTTACCATTCTTAGTCCCTAGAATGAGAGGGAATAGTTTCAAGAAGTATACCTTATCCTACTTCTTGAATATACAAATCTTAGTTTTATGTTATATGACCTATGATGTATGCACTTATGTTTCCTATTGTGCCTAATTTGAAGAACTCATGATATGTCATGTTTATGCCCAAACAGCCCTTTATTTATGATCTAGGTAGTTGCTATAAAGTATTTCATATCTATTGCATCGTATCTTATTTCATGGGCAAATAGGAGTCATAATTGAGAAGTGACCCTCTCATTCTTGATGTTTGTACTCAAATTGCTCAGTAAACCTTCTTATGTTAGGGTGGTAGTGGATATACAAGCATAGTAATGTTTTGAATGAGGGAGTAGATGTCCTTTATTGTAAAAATTTTGGGGTGACTACTCAGGCTAAGGTTATAGATAAAGATGGAAGAGTAAGATGAACCTTTGTTATGTGAAATAGTTAAGGAGAGATGTAGTGATATCCATTGTGATAGTGATTAAATTTTCTAGTTATTAGTGAGAGATCCGTAAAGGGGGTAGAAATACAGGCTTGAATAGCGTGATAGATAGATACACAGACCATTGTGTTATGTGGTTAGTACTCCTTGATTAAGACCTGAGATTACTTGATTATTATGATAAGACCGAGTAGCACTATTGGAGTGGTTTAAAGTATAGGGTCCCATATCTTATCCTAGAACTTTTAATTTTGAGTTAGGTTTACCATGAAATAATATGTGATTATACCCAGGCACTCGTAATTATGTGCTTGCGGGAGGAATTAGGTAATTGAATGGTAGGATATTGTGTTCATAGCTAAAAAACATAGTGGAGAAAATGTGGTTTTATGTACGGGTTACTGTATGCTTTATTAGGGGTGAGGAAATTTCTTAGGAAGCTGAAGAGGACATGAAGTCCAAGTATTCATTCTTATTCCCTATTTCGGATAATCATGCTTAAGGTATGTGTTATTCTTAACATTCTTGTTTTGTGACTTTGTTAAAGAAAATTGTAATTTCCTTGGTATCTTTGTTTTTTGTCTTTGTTAAAGGCAAGTGTGGTTGTGTGTGGAGTCAAATCATGCTAAGGTATTCCTTGACCCATCATTCGAGGACAAATGATCCTAGGGGGTGAGAATGAAACACCTTAGATTTTGGTCCTTGAAAACTTCTGAAATTTATCCTCATTGTCCTGACTACGACTCTTTTTATGAGTGTTGGGGACTATTGATGGGTCTTAGGGACCCAATCATATCCTAAACAGTATGTTCGTGACTAAGTTATGTTTTGAGTATGAGTGGCTCACTACGAGTCATAAGGACTTATTACAAATCATTGTGAGCAAATCATAGGATGTCTAGTGTATACCCCACATGGTTCTTGCGTTGACTACCACTGGACCCTACGAGTCGTAGGGTCTCATTACGATCCATTGTACACGATTCTTCATGAGACCCGTAATGACTGGTGGTTTATTTTCCAGCTTTTAATGGGGGTATTTTAGATATTTTTCTCTTATCCCAATAATAACCAACGACCTATAAACATACTAGGTCCCTATTTTCATTGATAAAACACTCTAAATATATTTTCTTCTCTCTCAAGTCTCTCAAGCATCTATACTTAGGGTTTTCAAGAAGTGGGTCAAGGAGAGCTTCAAGGGTTGAATTCTCTCCATAATCTTGGGCATTTCAAGCATGTTACTCTTTCCTAATTACTAAATTGTTAAAAGCATATGTTTTAAAGTGTTGTTCTTATGGTATTGATGTTGGTTTTAAAACATGGGTTGAGGGTTTTGAATGCTTCTTGTTGAATAATGTTTCCCATGGTTTACATATGATTGTTCATGCTTTAATTATGGTTTTAAACTTGTGGGGTGCATGGGTATGGTGAATAAATTAGGGGATTGTGATTTCCCCCAACTTGTGACTTTTGAAGTAGTAATAACCTCAATCTTTTGAATATGAAAAGTATGCATACTGACCAACTCCTAAACTATTGCATAATGTGAAAAGTCAATGAAGCATAATGATTTTGAATTGAACCTTATGGAGTTATGTAATTCCCCAAGATAATATATAATTGAACCAAGGGGGTTATGAATTTCTCCAAATATTGAAATTATTTTAGCGTATTGATTTTACCTTACAAGTGTAGTTGGTATGACGATATCAACAACATATGCCTAAATGTGTATCATTGTTCAATGAATGAGAATGTGTGATAATTATTTTAATTGGGATTTAATGAGGGTTGTGTAGATGAATCGTGAAAGTAGAAGTCCCGAGGGACCAATTCTAGAAACGGCGTTTGCCGAAGCAGGGGCTTAAATGGCCGGGAGATTCTAGTCCCCTTGCTTATGACCGGGAGGTTTGAGTCCCCCTTATTATATGATTGGTAGGTTCAAGTCCTCCATATCACATTACATGATCGGGTGCTTAAGTCACCTTAGTATATGATTGGGAGGTTCGATTCCCCCATACATATATATAAGATTATTCTCTGGTTTGTGCAGCTACACGCACCTAGGCCCGACCAGGGGGTAAGAGTTGGTGCCTATATAACCCGTGGGTACTATTATGATGGTTAAGCTACATAATCCAAGCTAAGTTTTTTAAACATTCATGTTAAGCCTTGATCCTTACCCCAACAAAGGGATATATTTATATATTTGTATTTGCATACGGTTATGTGTATTGGATTTTGGACTGGTTTTGAATTTCTATTCATGACATTATTTTATCCCTTATCCCTGAGTTACATGCTAGAGCTCCAACCATTAACTATCTCCGAAAGTTGTATCCCCACGTGATGTAAGTGCCCGAGATACTTCTACTTTTCTTATGCAGAGTTAGGTGGATCGAATCAGTTCATCAATTCATTATGGTGAAGTGGTGAGTTTTCATTCTCCGAAAGACTTAGACATTTCATCAGTTCCTTTCAAAGTCTAGAACAGAGAGTTTACATTATCATCAACATTATCATTGTCATTGTCAGAGTCGGGGACATGTCTCGATCAAAAATAGTCTTGGTTCTTTTTGTTAGAAGGCTTTGTTGGATTACTCTGGACTTGGGTGATGTTGGTTGGTTGTTTTGACCAAGAACCGGTTATCTGTTATAGGCATATCTTAGATCCTTTGAACTTATCTTATGATATCTTGTTATATGTTTGGAATTCATCCAACGTTGAAAATGTTGTTTTTTTCTAGGTGCAGGGGTGATCTCAGATCCTTGGTGGACTTAACAATCTCGTCACGGCTAGGTCCTGGTTCAAGTCGTGACATTTTGTCTATTGAAAATGTAAAAAAACTCATATTTGTCTATTGAAATTTGACAACTTTGATCAGTGAGTGGAATGGTTGGTGGCGACAGAGTTGACTAGATTTTGTTCGCTCCAATGGTCCAAGTCTCAAAGTGGTGTTGGTTTGATCGTAACACCTCCGAAAATATAGTATTGTTCGTACAGTAAAAATATAACAGAAAAAATGAATTTAAATTTTCTCTTCCAATGTTGATGCATTAACCAGGCTCTGACACCATATGAACTGAAATAGAAATAAGAAAAGATTCAACTTGATTATTTTCTTAGGCTATTAGGTTTAAATAGCTAAGTTTGCATGTCTAAAAAAGAAAAGAAAATTAGTACGAATTAAAACTTAATCATACAAATTAATACCTAATTATAATCAGAGTAAATCAAACTACTTGCTATATTTACATATATGTTATAGAATATTCATAAGATTCTAACAAAACCACACAATATATTCTAAAAGTTTTAAGTATAAAAAGGAATCAAGATTCTCAATTAACTAGCATGAGATCATTAGATCACTACATAGAAGATCGATTCTAAATTCTGATAAAATGCTCATCTTTACAATCAAAACTAAGTAAACTCGTCACAAAAAATAAATATAAAGTGTCATCACTAATTAGATCTTGTATTTCATATTGATTAAGTCAACTCATCCGTCTAAGTGGTCAACTTCAGATGATTCAATAACATCAATATTTTTAGGTTAATTCTTCACTTATTCTTTCATATTCATGTCTAAAGGATCTACTTTCATCTCTCTACGAAAAAGTTGTGAATCAAATAACAAACACTTATGATCTTGTTATAAACTTTAACTGAGTACCACAAAGAATTTCTAAGAATTCCCCAAAGCCCTTTCAATAAATCAAACATCCTTTTAATAACATTTCGTGCTAGCATACTTCATATTGAAAAGTTCTTCTCAACATCGAGGTGGAGGGTTATTACCTTTTCGGTCCCTTAATCCATATTGACACCCTCTGTAAGGTGAAAGAAAATCCTTTTCATTCGTAGATCCTTCATCGCACAAATAATAATTACCTATAATATAAACATAAGATGTAGTTACTTTATTATTATTTTCATGTACAGTTACCTTCAAATACATTATTTTGGTTGTGTTGTAGTATAAATATATAAGTGTATACATTGCATACTCTGAGATATTTTCAAATCATTACGCCGCACTTCAACATCTTGTAATACATGATTATCAATAGTTGATTTTTTTGAACCAAATAACATATAAGTAAAATTGAGATTTTTATCACAAACTCTCAGTACATTAGTAGCATTATGTCTCTTCCTTGTCTCATGTCTTAATTTGTACTCAAATGAATCTCTAATATGAATGTACGTACCATCTAGTGCACCTAAATAATCCTATAAATTTATAGAGTTAGTTCACAAGATAACAATTTCTTAGTTAAGTTCTATTATTTAGTCATATAGAGATGCTCAAATAAATCTCACCTACCTTAGATCATTTTCATCGATCTTCAATCTCATTTTCAACTATCGATTTAGAATTCATAAGTAACAACGGAGTTAGTTTGAGTGTAGCTCTCAAGAATTCATTAAAAGCTTGACTTATGCTTCATCCAGATCTAATATAATCTAGTTTGATAGATCTATTCTTCTCATGATAAGCCAATATGTTTAAGAACATCGATAGCCTTTAACTACTTGACATATATTTACCATCAGTCAAACTTTTGATTTTCTTAGTTAATAGAATTAAATTATGAAAAGCATTTTTATCTATTCTTAACTTATCATACAGATACTGTCATTATATCTATGATACAATTTAAGTGAAAAATATTTTTTGATACTCGAGTACTCATATGGTACCTAATCTAAGACCTATTTCTCTGTCGTCTTTTTAGAGGATGGCCATAAATATCCATAAAAATACAAATAAAGACTACAAAAAATTATTGGTACATTATCACCTCAATAATAATATAATCATTATTCAAAAGTGGTTGAAGATCCATAATGACACCTAATTTTTTCAAAATAATGAACAAAATAAATACACATAATATGAGCAGAAAATCAACAATTTTAAGCAGACAAAGTTTCAATCCACGAATACTAATTTAATTTTCAACCACATAAAGTTTCAATACACCTATTTAGAACCATTTGGGAATAAGAATGAAAAAACCAAAGAAAACTTTGATAAAATTTCTAATCTTGTAAGAAAAATAAATAGTTGGAGGCTAATGTCAAAGATGTCATTCAGTTAACCCGACACGGCTACGCCATTTTCATCACCAAAAAAGAGGAAAGCCCATCAAAGAAAAGAAAAAATCTATCAAAGTGTAGAATAGCATGTTTCTTTATCAATTTTAAAAATTGTATATATAAAGAAATTGAGGGGCAATTTAGTCATTTTGTTATCTTATCTAGGTATTTATAAAAATGGTATTAGTAATCTCATGGTTTTCTCAGAAGATTTGAAAAAAGAGACACCCTAACAACTTAATTGAGAAAAGAGACACTATTTTCTTTTAGGGTTAATTTTTTAGGATTTGAGGAGAGAAGATAAAAAAGATGTGGGGTATGGCCTAATTTGTAAAGTCCCAAAAGTTGTTGCAACCCTTAAGTCTTTTTTAAATATTTTTCACCCTCCACTTTTTTAAAAATACCTATATTAATTTTCTCTCTCCTCACTCTCACTCACAGAACCTTCAGCTTTTTCGCTTCCCATTTCCCCAACCTCCATTCTCGATTTCTATCTTCTCTAAAGCTCTAAGATCTTTCATCTTTCGATTCAGGTAAGTTCTATCCAAATTCTGAGTAATTTGTGTTTCGTATTCTGAGGTTTTTTTTCAATTTCTATCTGTGGTGATTAAGTTGATGTTGGATGAAAAGACTTGAAAAATTATTGAAAATCGATGCTTGATTTTACTAAAAAAAATTATTTTTAAGTTGGTATTTATTTGATATTTGATGGATTATGATTGTCCTTTTTGATTGCATGATAATTTTTTTTGCGAATATTATCGGCTAGTGTGCCAAGAAATTTAGATTTTCTTCAAATTCTTCTTCAATGTAATAGTATTTTAGATGCATGTTCTTATGAGAAATGGTTTGATCGTACATTTTTATTTCTCTATTAATAGACCGTTCGATTGATTAGGTATTTTTTTTATTTGGATGAAAAAAATGAATTTTTTTAAATGGGGCTTGATTTTACTAGAAATCTGTGTTTTTAAGTTGATATTTGTTTGATTGTTGATGGATATTCGATGGATTATGATTGTACTTGCCGATTGCATACTGAAATTTTTTCTGAATTGCATCGATTAGTGTGTCCAAAAATATGAGTTTTCTTCAATGCAATGGTATTTTAGATGTATGTTCTTGTAGGGAATGGTTTGATCATACATTATTGTTGTTCTGTTAATAGACCATTCGGTTGATTAGGTATTTGTTTGATGTTTGAAAAGTGAGCCCTGCTCCACTTTTCAAATCCAACATCATCTGCTATATCGTGGCATTTTTCTTTAAGCAAGTTAAAGTAGTCATTAAACTCATCCAATGTGTATGCCTTGGCCGCATGGTAGTACACAAGGAGATAATCTCCACAATGGTGATTCTTTCAAATATTTTCATCAAAATGCCTCATACACACTTCATGATGAGTACGCAGATAATGCTTTGTGAGACCGTTGGCTATGCTTACGTATTTGTCAAAAATGACGCACAATTCAGGTTCGTCAATGCCAACAGACTTAAGCTTCTTGAAGAAGAAGCCTCACGACGCATCATTTTCCTTGTCCTCCACACAATATACTAAGGGATAGATATGATTTTATGTATTTTATGCAACAGACGACAATAATACACCCTGGTACTTGCCGAGAAAATGCATTTCATCAATGACAATGATCTTTCTCATGTATGCATATCCATGGATGGAAGCCCTAAATACTATAAAGTAGTACATAAACTTTCCCGAGGCCTCCTCAACCATGAGGGAATTTATAGACCCTGGATTGAGGCAATTAAAAACATATGCAAAAGCGGGCAACATTGCATATTCATGCTTGGGTATTCCTCAGACTATGTTCTTCACAATAATGCCTCCCATCCAATACTTTCAATAGCCCGGCCTACGATATAGCTCCTTAAAGACGATCCTCTTGATATCTCTTGGGCTTGGGCCTTTGTTGTCGATGAAAAAGTTCAAACAAAGTGAGGCAATGGCGTCCATACTGACATTCTTGCATTTGGCCATCACATGTTCAATGCCACAACTATGCTCACTGGTGTAATTATAGATTTGAAACCTACCTGATACTCCGTCCACACCTGCACGCACCATCCGCCAACAGGTAGGATCTACACACCTCACCTTATAGTATTACTTACAAGTTTCGTCCGTAGTGTAATTGAAATACTTCTTCACCGATGCCTTCATCAAGAAAAGCTTCAATGTTTTCTTGTTCTTGAATATTTATTCTACATAAATATAACGCCCCAAATCTGGTACCCAAAATGCTACACGATGCTCATGATCCTGAAGGACCACAAGCTAACCCATGACTGATATCTGTAATTAAGCACTGAATAATATACTGTAAATATGTGGAATATAAGCTATAAGGCCATAAGGTTCAAAACTGTACTAATATTAAATATAAAACAATGTCTGTAATGGGGTATAACAATATTCAAAGCTGAAATAAACTGTCTGAAACATGCTGTAGTCTGAAATCCTCTAAACTGTCTGAAAACTATGGAGTTGATGGGAATGTCCCCAACTAACTTTGAACTACTAAAATAATAAAGTAATAAAATAATCATGTTATCCTCAAATGATAAGGACTCACTATAAGTCTGGCTGTTGAACTTCTGATCTACTAAGGATGCTCGAGAGTTCGTGCTTCTAAACCTATGGTATAAAACACCATAGTGCAAATGCGTTAGTATGTTGAATGTACTGGTATGCAAGTGAGGTAGGCTGAATGAAATAGTTCATATGCATGAACAATACTAACTGACTGAATAATATGAACGTGAGAATACATGCATGAATAAGAGACTGTAACTGAATTCGTGATAACACTGACTCATGAATTCTGATAACATGGATTTACTGATATCTGAGTGCTAATACTGGGATACTGGATAACTGAGTCTATAGAGTACTGAGGAACTGATGTTATATTATTAATAATGGAAAGACTGTTTCTGATAGTTCTGATTATGAAGAACTGGTCTGATTGACTGTATCTAACAGTCCTAAAACTGAATAGTGATAACATGGGTTTTGTATAATTAATATACTATTAACTGAGTTCGTGATAACATGATTACTGAGTCTGAGTACTGATAACATGAGATACTAATAACTGTATAACTAAAATAACTGATATTGAGCAATTGTATTTGATAGTCTAGGTTCTGATAGAACTAGCTGAGTTTCGTATTGTTCTGAGTTGACTATATCTGACAGTTCTGAAGAACTATCTGAGTTTTATTACTGAGACTGAATGACTATATCTGATAGTCCTGATTCTATAACTGAAACTATAGGAAGTAGTTATCTAAATGACATGCCCCTAATACGCCACTATGGCTGAGTTGGGGTCCAATCTGTAACCCCAATTGGAAGGGTGTCAATAGCGCGCCACTGGTAAGGACAAGATGTGAGTGACCCTCATCTGATAGTGTCCCTAAAAGAGAATGGTGGGTCCCTCATCTGACAGTGTTTATCCACCCCATCAACCCTCATCTGACAGTGTTGACGTCTCAACCTATGCTGGCTACATAGCTCTGGAATGCAATGATGGCTTCTAAGAATCATACCCTCATCTGATAGTATGTGTTCCCATCCTTGGGTTCACTCGGTGCTAATTTCTAATCTCATCTAAATAGACACTGATCATGGATTACTGAACTGAACTGGACTGAATTAACTGAGTTTCGTTGACTGACGAAATAGTACTGAGATTACTGTATTACTGAGCTTTCCTGAGTCACATGACTAACTGAGTTCTATGGATCATGGCTTGACTGAGGATATCGTGAAAACATGACACGAACTCTAGGTACACAACTATATTTTTCAGGTACAAGTACCCCCAGGACTCGATAGCATGAAACTAACAGAACATGACACTTTTTGAACACATGACCAATATCAACAATTCATAATACATCAATTTGGGGATTTCATTAAGCACATGGTTATCATAGCCTTGTACATGAATGGAATTGCATATAAACATGTCATACTTTCATAAACCTATTCTCATGGACATTCCCTCAACCATTCATAATGCACACAATATCATGAAAGCCATTCTTGGTCATAGGGTAAAGCATGTATTTATCACTTGAGTCACAATTAAGCTATATTGCATAATTTCAATTCTCTTAGGCATTTATCAAACACCTAGGATGCATAAATTAGGGCATAGGCATGACCATCAAATTAATACAACAAAACTCCATATTTCAACTCAATTTTACATGTTTCAGACCACATACTAGCATAGGTTCATGAACAACACAAAGGATTCCAACTTGGGAACCATACAACCATAATCACATAAACATAATCAACCCACAACAAAATATTCACAATACAAGATTTAAAACTTGATTCTTGGGCTTCATGGATGAAAGGAATCCATGAATGAACACTGTGCATACCTTAGTTCTTGATTCTACGAAGATTGATGGAGAGATTCTTAAATTTGAGTAATGAATTTGAATCCCCAAATGTAAACCCTAGCTTGTTCTTGAGAAAAACTTGAGAGAAACACTATGTTTTGGATGAAAAATGGCTGAATCACGTGTTGTTGGGTTTAAATAGAAGTGGAAAATTAACCCTTTTAACCCTTGGATGCGTATTTTAATTTTTGTGAAAATTTCTCAATTTTCATCCTTGGCGCGACGCACCACTATCGCGCCAAGTCACTAAACTGGACAATTGGGAATCTGCATGGTGGCGTGACATGGGGCTATCGTGTTGCCACTTTGTTTGCGACCAAGAAGTTTGGAGCGACGCAGAGACATCGCACTGAGACACTAGAAAAAGGACAGTTCTGAATTTGATCCCTGGAACGATGCATCATAATTGCGGAGGCTCACTGGATTTTAATGATTGCCATTTTGGCCTGCTCCGCGATGCATTGATGGCTCAGGTGGCACACTGCCTTACTAAAAAGGCTCTAACTCTTCGTCCGGATGTCGGATTTGGACGAATTTGGTATCGATGGAAAGCTTATTTAATTTCCCACATGATAAAAAGTAAAAATCTTGAAAATACTATATGTATAAAAGTGGATTCATCTTTAAAACAAGTCTTTGACATCTTTGGAATAAATTTAAGCTAGGTAGAAGTAAGGGGTATTACAACAAAGATCGAGGCAATCTAAGAAAGAATGGCTTGCTTATGGTCCGGACTACCACTCGGCACCTACTTCACACTCCTCTTCTTCAAATTCTTCAGAATCTTTCCATGCATGACCACTCATGCACTTGTATTCCATTGATCTATCATCCACTATTGGGGTAGAGATGGGGCTGATGTGGAAGCTTATTCCCAGGACCTTTCAACAAATTTAACCCTCAAAATAGGCCTGGAATTATTGGAATCAATGCAAATCATGTATAATTCCATGTGACTATTATTTTTAATAAATGTTGGGTAGATTTTCCCCTTCCGTTCATCAACTAACTAATGACCACGTCGCTTGGATCGCAATTTAATTCTTCGCACTCTATTATGCTTTTAACCATGTCGAAGTATGAACGATTGCGATGAAGGGTAATGGATACTATCTACTTAGACATAGATTTTCAAATCCAACATTTATGAGTGTCCTCTCATTCACCCAAAAATTCACCACCAAAAACTACATATTCTATAATAGACATGATATATCTTGATGATAGTATTTAATAGACCCAAGCAGTGGTTAATGATCCTAAACTTCATAGACTATATGCTCCTTCTCCTGAATTTCGTACAGTAATTGATGTTGTTTATCCGATGACCACCGAAATAATGCAATAGATTAGTGCTTTGAAACAAGTTAAGGAGTATTGGAATGTTGCTATTGAGCCAAGAATTGATTTCAAAAAGTGGGACTAATTTTCAAGTTTTTTGAATGAACATGGATGAAAATGTAGGGATAAAAACATGAGAAAATGGTTTAAAACAAGGGAGGTAATGTCACTTTTCCATGGATGCCAAAAATCTACGAAAAATCATTGGAAAATAGAGAAATAAAGGCTAAAAGTTGAGCTTCATTGAGAAGCTTTATTTTTAAAAAAATCTAGTATTTATATTTTTGTATATGGGCTAAAGTGTAGTTTCTAAAACATAGGGGATGAAGTGGGGTGGAACTTAAGTGCACATTTTTAAACTTGTGTGTTAGGAATGACACTTTTTTTCATGGTCCCATTAGAGTGTCTATTTTTTTAATTTCTTGAGACTGATATCTCCTTGTCAAAGAAAGTTTTCCAAAGTGTCTATTTGTCACAACCCGAGGCTACTCCTTAGTCGCGACAACGGTGCTTACGGTCACCAGTGACCACAAGCTAACCCATGAGTTGGTACCTGTTGGGAGCACTGAGTAAAAAATAATAATAATAAAAGACGTGCAGAAATTAATTGAATACACCATAAAGTTTAAATACTAAAAACAATACATCTAAATTCATAAGTTTGAAACATATGCAAAAATACTGAACATCTGACTGATAAGACTAACAAACTATCTGACTGTCTGAAATGTATGAAAGCCTCCAAACTAACTGGAAAGAGAGTTGATGGGATAAGCCCCAACTAACTCCAAACTGTCTAACTGAAATAAAATACGAAAAATACTGAAATAACATAACAGGTCCTCAAAACATGAGGATTCACCACTGCTGCTGTTGTTGACTAGTTAGATTGTCTAAGCGCGGTCGGGAAACTGAGTGTCCAAACTTATGATATTAAACATCATAGCAAAAAGAAAAAGTATGTGATCAGTACTTTGAATATACTGGTACATAAGATAAGGTTGGGCTGAAATGCATAGGTTTACGTGCATGAAATACTGACTGACTGAGTAGCATGAGAAAATGACTGACTGAATAACATGAGATAACTAATGCATAATATGCATAAAAGCTATAAAATCTAATAATGCATGACCAATCATATAACATAATACTGAAATAGTCTGTAAACTTAAATACTGAAATCTGATAACTAAATAGCTGAGAATCTATATGCTTTGGTCAAGAAAACCTAAACTAAAACTCTATTGAATATTGTACTAAGACTGTGGGAGGTATCATCTAACTGACATGACCTAATCTGATCTAATTGAGGTCCAACCTATAACCCCAGTTGGAAGGGTATCAGTACCGTGCCACAGGTACTAATGCTAGCTTTGTGGATCCTCTAATCTGGTGTACTGAAGGACCAGGATGCCAAGCCTAAACTGATGGGTGACCCCTAGGAGGAAGTCAATCCTAAACTGACGGGTGACTCCTCAGAGAAAATCAAGCCAATACTGACGGGTGACTCCTCATATCCTACGGTAGCTACGTAGTTCTTGAATACAGTGACTGCTACTAATAACTCTGCCTAACTAACGGCAAATCCGTCGTCCCTGTATTCTCTCGGTGCTAAATCCTACTCCTAATTGAACTGAACTAAGTCTAATTGAACATTATTTCTAATAGTGCTCATCATGATCATAATAACTGAATGACAAAGCTCATGGTTTATCTGAAACCGTTTTGAAAATACTAAAATTATATCTAAAAACATTCTGAATGTATTGAGACTCTGTAAACAGCTAAGTTTTGTGGATTCATAACCCCCATCACTGAACATAAATAACAACAAAGGCATGCAAAAGGTTCGAAAGACCATAATGGGGAATCATTCTACAAAATCATTCTCTTTGGCATTTCATCAAACACATGGGGATATAGGCTTTAACATGGGAATGCTTTTAAACATGATGAGATAGCATGATTATATGACAAAAATCATAATTTGAGGATTTATCCTAAATTGCATGAACATGACATGGGAACATCAACATCCAAAATATATTATAATCCATTCCACTTGAAAACAATTGTAATCTTAACTTGAAATCAAAATAACAAGTAATTCATGGAGATAATTCATTTAAAACATGAAAAACTCATAATTTAATATTTAAAAAAAGGGGTTCTTGGACTCCATGGTGAAAGAAAACCATAGATGAACATCACACATACCTTTGATACTTAAATCTTGAAAGAGAACAACTTTCTTGAAAGTTCTTAGATGGTGAAGCTTGAATTCTTGAGTTTTTTTAAGTGAAAGAAAGGGAATTGTTGAACTTAGGGGAATGATTAGGGTTTGTTTTTTAGAGTAAAATTGGAGAATTTGGGCATATAATGCCCTAAGTGAAGCTAAATCTCGTGTTTTTACGAATTAAGGCGATGGGAAAAGACAAGACTGCCCCTCAGGGATTAAAATTCAAAACTGGAATGCCGATTTAAGGGCCACCATGATGCACCAAGGGCCTCATTCTATATCACCACAACACGCCATAATCGCGGTGAGGCTCTAGAACTGAAATCCAAACATTCCTCAATCCATGTACGAAAAATCCAAAACTTTCTTGAGACATGCCCCTTACACACTGAACATGAATTAACTCAAAAACTTACGTCACGGGGTCGGGAAGGTCAGTTTAAAAGTTCTCAAAGTTAAGAGGTCAAAAATAAGGCTTAAGTACCTAACACTTAGCTAAATTTTCAGGTTCTAAGCCTCTTATGCATACACTATGAGCTGAACTAAACTAGGAAAAGTACGAGGTATTACAATATATCCCCCCTTGGGAACATTCGTCCTCGAATGAGAATGATTAAGCTGAGAATGCTAAGGAACTGAGATTACATACTAAACATGCATAACTGAAAACATGATTACATGACTGAGTCTAAAACATGATGCATGACTGAACTGATTCGTGAATGCATGCAATGACATGAAGATGATTATATGGCTGGAACTGAGAATGGAAAAGAGATAATCTAAGAAAAACTATTACCTTACGTTGAGTCTGAGTTTGCGGAGAAAATATGAGGATACTTGGTACGCATATCTGCTTCTACTTCCCAAGTGGCTCCCTCAACGGACTGATTCCGCCAAAGAATTTTGACTAAGGGAACTTCTTTGTTCCTCAGTCTACGAATCGAACGATCAAGAATCCCAACTAGAATTTCTTCATAAGAAAGGCTATCCTGAATATTTGTAGCCTTTGACGAAACTTCTACTGCTGAATCACTAATACACTTCTTTAACAAAGACACATGGAACACTGGATGCACTGATACCAAATCTGTAGGTAACTCAAGCTCATAAGCTACCTTTTCAAAACAGCTCAAGATTTTGTAAGGGCTAACATATCGGGGACTAATCTTCCCCTTTCTAGTCGAACTACTCCCTTCATAGAAGAGATTTTCAAATACACGAAATCCCTAACTGCAAACTCAAGATCTCTTCTACGTACATCTGCATAGGATTTCTAACGGCTTTGGGATCTCTTAAGCCTCTCCCTAATTAACTGAACTTTCTATATTGGATCAAATACTAAATCAGGCCCTATCAAAGCAATCTCACCTGTCTCAAACCAACCAATAGGAGATCTATATCTCCTCCTATAAAGAGCCTCAAATGAAGACACCTGAATACTAGAGTGATAACTGTTATTGTTGGCAAACTCGATCAAGGGTAAGTAATTATCCCAACTTCCCTTGAAATCAAGAACACACACCCTCAACATATCCTCAAGGGTCTGAATGGTCGTCTCTGTCTGACCATCTGTCTGAGGATGAAAAGTTGTATTGGGATAAACTTAGGTACCAAGACCCTTCTGAAAAGATTTCCAAAAGTGAGAGATAAATTGAGTACCTCTATCTGAAATGATAGACAACATGACTCCATGCAACCTAACCAACTCTCTAATATAGAGTTTGTCGTAGTCCTCGGCTGAATAAGAAGTATGAATAGGAAACAAATGAGCTGATTTAGTCATTTTGTCTATAATAACCCATATTGAATCATGTTGACGACACATATAAGGCAAACTCGTTACAAAATCTATGTTCACCTCTTCCCACTTCCAATTGGAAATGCTAAACTCCTGTATTATTCCACTAAGCCTCTGGTGCTCAACTTTAACCTGCTGACAATTAGGAAACTTATCCACAAACTCTGCAATATCCCTCTTCATAATTCTCCACAAATAAATTTCCCACAAATCACAGTACATCTTAGTGGCTCCTGAGTGAATAGAATAATGTGCACCATGCACTTCTACAAGGATTCAATATCTCAGACCATCTACACATGGCACACACAGTCAACCCTGACATCGCAACACACCATCTCCCCCTTGGGAGAAAATCTCTACTTTCTGATCTCTAAGTGATTCCTTTAACTTAACTAAATCGGGATCCCTATCCTATTTTTCTTTCACTTCGGCAACCAAAGATGATTCTAATCTATTTAGAACCCATACACTACCCTCAGCTGGATCCACAACCGAACACCTAATCTAGCAAGCTGATGAACCTCCTGAACTAACTTCTTCTTATCATTTTCAACATGAGCAACACTACACATAGACAATCTACTAAGGGCATCTGCCACTACATTGGCCTTGCCCGTATGATATAACACACTCATATCATAATCTTTCAATAACTCTAACCACCTTCTCTGGCGGAGATTTAGATCTTTCTGTGAGAACATATACTATAAACTTTTGTGTTCAGTAAACACATCAACATGCACTCCATAGAGATAATGCCTCTAAATTTTCAAGGCAAAACAACAGCTGCCAACTCAAGATCATGGGTAGGGTAATTCTTCTCATGGGGTTTAAGCTGTCTAGAGGCATAGTCTATGACCTTACATCTCTGCATCAACATACAACCAAGGCCAACTTTAGAAGCATTACAGTAAACAATAAACCCATTTATACCATCTTGCAAAGTCAAGATTAGGGCTGAGGTGAGTTGAGTCTTCAACTTCTGAAAACTCTTTTCACAAGAATCTGACCACTGAAATTTGACTTTCTTCTGAGTCAATCGAGACATGAGGGATGCAATAGACAAAAACCCTTCAACAAACAGCCAGTAATAGTTATCCAAACCCAAGAAACTCCTAATATATAATGGAGAGATGGGTCTGGGCTAGTTTCTCACTACTTCCTTCTTTTGAGAGTCAACTCTAATGCCATCACCAGAAATAATATGGCCAAGGAAAGATACTGATCTTAGACGAAACTCACGCTTACTGAATTTGGCGAATAACTGATGGGCTCTTAGAGTCTGCAATATAATTCTGAGATGGTCTGCATGATCATTTTCACTACAGAAGTAGACAAGAATATCATCGATGAAAACTATGACGAACATGTCCAAGTACTGCTTGAACACTCTGTTCATCAAGTCCATGAAAGTTGTTGGGGAATTCATGATTCTAAAAGACATAACTAGAAATTTGAAATGACCATACCGAGTTCTAAAAGTTGTATTGGAATATCACATTCTCTGACTCTGAGCTAATGATAGTCGAATTTGAGGTCAGTCTTAGAGAAATAATTAGCACCCTGAAGTTGGTCGAACAAGTCATCAATCTTGGGGAGTGGGTACTTATTCTTGATTGTGACTTTGTTCAACTGACATTAATTGATGCACATTCTAAGAGAACCATCTTTCTAACGCATGAAAAAGACTGGAGCGCCCCACGGGGAAACACTAGGACTGATAAATCCCTTATCTAAGAGATCTTTCAATTGTTCTCTTAACTCTTTGGCTCAACTAGAGCCATTCTGTAGGGCAGAATACAGATGGGCTAGGTATCTAAAAGGAGATCTATTTCAAAGTTAATTTCTCATTTGGGAGAAACTCCGGGGAGATCTTTAGGGAACACATCTGGAAATTCCCTCACTACTAAAGCTGACTCGAGACTGGAAATCTCAAAATTAGAGTCTTTGACTCGAACAAGATGGTACATACACCCCTTAGATATCATTTTTCTTACCTTAAGATACAAAATAATTTGACCTCTAAGCACTGAGGTACTACCCCTCCATTCAATAATTGGTTAATTGGGAAACTAAAATTGAATGACTCTATTTCTATAGTCAACTGAAGCATAGAATGAGTGGAGCCAATCCATGCCAAGAATGACATCAAAATTAGTCATCTCTAACTCCACAAGATCAATTAAGGTGACTTTCTAGGATATTGTGACCAAACAGTTCTTGTATACCTACCTGGATACAATAGAGACACCTACTGGGTAGACACTAAGAAGGGTTCTACTAAAGATTTAGGACTGACTCCGAAATTTATAGCTATATAGGGGTTACAAAGGAGAGTGAAGCTTCGGGGTCTAATAAAGCAAAATCATAAAGGTGAAAGACCTATAACATACCCGTAACCATATTAAGAGAACTTTCCCAATCCTGTTGGGACTAAAGTGCATATAGCCTATTCTGGCGTTGACCACTGATGGCACTAGAAGTGGCGCCCTACTAAGTCGGGTGACCTGCTGAAGTTGATGACACATTGGACTGGCCTTGATAGCAAAATTATCTTCCCCTCTGAGCAACTACTCGACACTCTCGGATCCTACGGCCTAGCTTACCACACCCAAAATACACATCACTGCCAGCTCTACACTCACCCTGATAATTTCTACCATATTTCTGGCAAAGTGAGTTAGTGCGACCACTGTTTACACTGCCCTGGGACTTAGAGCCTAGCGACTAATCCCGATTATTATTTCTGAACTTTGGCACTGGAGCACTAGCTGAAGAAAGAGATGGGACTGAAAACTTCTGACAGAAATGAGAAAGATTACCACTCTCTACCCTCGGCTGAGAAATATTAAAGCTACCTGTTCTAACCCTCTTATTCTCCATCTCTCTCTCTTCTTAAGTTTTTGTTCCTCAATCTGTTGAGCATGGACCATTAGCCTAGATATGTCCATCTCCTTAATTAACTTGGCAATCCTATACTCTTTGACCACACTATCAGATATACCAAACACGAACTTACTTATTCTAGACCTATTATCAGCCACCACCGAAGGAGCATACCTCGCCAACTAAGTAAACTTAAGTGAATACTCCTTCACACTCATACTACCCTGCTTCAGATTAATAAACTCCATCACCTTAGCTTCCCTCAACTCCAAAGGGAAAATCTATTTAAAAAGGTCATGGCAAACTCTTTCCACTCTACAGGCCCTGCATCTGCACCCCTATCCTCCTTCTAGTGACCACAAGCTAACCCATAAGTTGGTACCTACTGAGAGAACTGAGTAAAAATTAATAAAAAAAAACATGTGCGGAAATTAACTGAATACACCATAAGGTTTAAATACTGAAAATAATACATCTGAATCCATAAGTCTGAAACATATGCAAAAATACTGAACATCTAACTGATAAGATTAACAAACTATCTGACTGTCTGAAAAGTCTGAAAGCCTCTAAACTGACTTAAAAGAATGTTGATGGGACAGGCCGCCAACTAACTCTAAACTATCTAACTAAAATAAAATATGGAAAAGACTAAAATAACATAACAGGTCCTCGAAACATGAGGACTCACCACTACTGTTGTTGCTGACTAGCTGGACTATCTAAGCGTGGTTGGACAACTGAGCGTCCGAACCTATGATATTAAACATCATAGTGCAAAGAAAATGTATGCGATTAATACTTTGAATGTACTTGTACATGAGTTGAGGTTAGGCTGAAATGCATAGGTTCGCGTGCATAAAATACTGACTGACTGAGTAGCATGAGATAATGACTAACTGAATAATGTGAGATAACTGATGCATAATATGTATGAAAGGTATAAAATCTAAGAATGGATGACCAATCATATAACATGATACTGAAATAGTCTGTAAACTGAAATACTAAAATCTGATAACTGAATAGCTGAGAATTTGTATGCTTTGGTCAAGCAAACCTAAACTAAAACTATACTGAATATTGTATTGAGACTGTAGAAGGTATCATCTAACCGACATGCCCCAATCTGAGCTAATCGGGGTCCAACCTGTAACCTTTGTTGGAAGGGTGTCAGTACTGTGCCCCGAGTACTAACGCTAGCTATGTGGATCCACTAATTTGGTATCCTGAAGGACCAGGGTGTCAAGCCTAAACTGATGGGTGACCACTGAGAGGAAGTCAAGCCTAAACTGACGGGTGACTCCTCAGAGGAAGTCAAGCCTATACTGATGGGTGACTCCTCATATCCTACGCTGGCTACGTAGTTTTAGAATACAGGGACTGCTACTAGCGACTCTGCCTAACTGACGAGAAAGCCTCCATCCCTGTATTCGCTCGATGCTAAATCCTACTCCCAATTGAACTGACACTGATACTGAACTGAACTAAGTCTACTAAATATTATTTCTGATAGTGCTTATAATGATCATTATAATTGAATGACAAAGCTCATGGTTTATCTGAAACCGTTTTGAAAATACTAAAATTATATTTAAAATCATTCTAAGTGTACTGAGACTATGTACACAGCTAAGTTACGAGTATTCATAACCCCCAGCACTGAATGTAAATAACAACAAAGGCATGCAAAAGCTTCGAAAGACCATAATGGTGAATCATTCTACAAAATCATTCTCTTTGGCATTTCATCAAACACATGGGAATTAAGGCTTTAACATGGGGATGCTTTTAAACACGATGAGATAACATAATTACATGACAAAAAACATTATTTAAGGATTTATCCTGAATTGCATGAACATGACATGGGAACTTCAACATCCAAAATATATTATAATCCATTCCACTTGAAAATAATTGTAATCTTAACTTGAAATCAAAATAACAAGTAATTCATGGAGATTATTCATTTAAAACATGAAAAAAACTCATAATTTAACATTTAAAAAAATGAATTCTTGGACTCCATGGTGAAAGGAAACCATAGATAAACATCACACATACCTTTGATACTTAAATCTTGAAAGAGAATAACTTTCTTAAAAGTTCTTGGATGGTGAAGCTTGAATTCTTGAGTTTTCTTGAAGTGAAAGAAAGAGAATTGTGGAACTTGGGGGAATGATTAGGGTTTGTTTTTTAGAGTAAAATTAGATAATTTGGGCATATAATGCCCTAACTGAAGCTAAATCTCGTGTTTTTACGAATTAGGGCGATGGAAAAAGATAAGACTGCCCTCAAGAATTTAAATTCGTAACTGGAATGGCTATTTGAGGTCCACCGCGATGCGTCAAGGGCCTCATTGCTATACCACCGTGACGCGCCACAATCGCGGTGAGGCTCTGGAACTGAAATCCAAACATTCTTCAATCCTTGTCCAAAAAATCCAAAACTTTCCTAAGACATGCCCCTTACATCCCTGAACATGAATTAACTCAAAAACTTACGTCATGGGGTCGAGAAGGTCAGTTTAAAAGTCCTCAAAGTTAAGAGGTCAAAAATAAGTCTTAATCCCCCAACACTTAGCTAAATTTCCAGGTTCTAAACCTCTTATGCATGCACTATGAGCTGAACTGAACAAGAAAAAATACGTGTATTACACTATTTTATCAACTCTCCCTGGTTTCCTCCGCATAAGATATTTCCTATGGTGTAGTATTTATGTGTTAGGTGTGTTAGAGTTGAATTCGAGCAATCAAACACGATGTGAGGATAAATCGGGTAACTTAAATAGATCTATTATAGCTTTAATGGATCTATTTTTATTTTTGCATGGATATTTCTTAACTTCTCTAATCATTTTTATTTTTAGTGTATTTATTTTAATTTTATTAATGTTCATATCTTAGGGGGTGATTAGATGGTATTTGATTAAATGCTTTACTGTAATATTCTTTAGTTTTTTCTCTTAGTCTTTGTAATTCTTGTATATTATTTTGAAGGTATTCTAAATATTCTATATCTTTTGTTCTAAATTATTCAATTAAATTTTCTTTCATAAGTATTTCTGTTAATCTTATTTCTTCCATATCTTGTCTCCAATATTTTAAATACTCAGAGTCTATCATTTTATTCTAAAGTAGTTGCTTTTATACTAATTTCTGTGTAATATTTTATTCTAATTGTACTATAATTTATATCTGAATTAAGGTTATTAATACTATTAATTATCTCTCCTTCTTCTTCTCTTAATGAGTTTTTTATGTTCTATAAACTATTATCTGTACTTCTTCTCTTCTTTTCCACTTTGCTAATAAACTTCTTAACATGCTATTTTTCGAATAATTCTACTATAAAGTAACTAACATGAACTTATTTTATCATATCATGATTGTCATGAATTTATGAATTTAGCTATTCATAATCATAAATAAATATACTTGTTCTGGTAGGTTTGATAATTCTGGGTTTTGTTTATCCATAGGTTTTCCTTAGAAATATATCTGCTTTTTATTAAATATTCAAAAGTTTTTTGTTTACAAAGGAGGAGGCTTGCTTTCAACACATGAAAGTCTTGCCCTTTAGCTGAGCAAAATGCTCTCTATTTATAATCCTAAGAAAGATAAAGAAAACGTGTATTCTATACTGTTCCTACTTTACACGTATCCTATCTAATTTACAAAAAGTTTTTACATTCTGAAAGGAAAAGACTTAAAGTTAACTAAAAAAACAAAACCTAATAATAGTCTTTTGTTCAAAAAGTCAAAAAGCCTATTAAATGAAAAGAAAAGTCAAAAAGGCTATTAAAGCTTTACAATAATTTACATAGGAAGTTTAGTTTTTTCTCCGTATGGCATTTTCCTATCTTCAATGCTTTGTCTTCTTCTATTATTGCTCCGTTGATTTTTATCTTCTAGTTGGCGTCCTTATCTTCTTGGTTGATTTTTTTTTTATTCTAGCTGGACTTCTGGGATAATATTATCTCCTTCATTACATCTCAAACATTGATGGTCTGGATATTTGTGTCCAATTATCTTGCAATATCTTGTTAATAATCCGTCTGAAATAAATCCTTTCCTAATTGCTCTTGCAGTAGATTATTTTTCTGGGTTAAGTAACGTCATTATCCATTGTCTAACATCTTCCATATCTGTTTGTCGTAGTTCTCTTGAATTTGAATAAATCATTTGATGATATCTTGAATAATAGCTCCATATTGGGTTTCCATTGATATAATTATTTGCTAATTCTTGAATAATTGTAGCTATTCCAATAAGTCGTTTATTTGCGTAAAAATTTGGTATCTTGATTTTGGGTATCTATGGCTGCTGCACAATATCTTCCGGTATAATCATATCTCTGGTTAATCCTATTTTTACAACTTGTATAACTGGTTTGATCTCGTCGTATAATATCTTTGCTGGTGCAGTATAAAACTTTATATAAAATAGATTTCCTTTGGTTACTCTTTTATAGGTGGTGAATACTTTATGTAATTCTTCTATAGCTGTTAGTTCTTCTCCATCTTGGGCATATATGGTATTTAATAATCCATAGTCGAAACATATTTTTATTAAGCTTGGATTGGTTTTGGGTAGTGCGATTAGCTTGATGTAACCTTGCAATTTTTGGGTTATATAGTTTGTGTTTGGTTCTTGGATATTTATAGCTCTGGGGTTAAGGTTTAGAAAAGTTTGTACTTTGTAGATATTTTCTATATATCCTCGGGCTATATGGTTATAAGCTTTTTTATCTTGGTTAAAACTATCTCGATATGTGGTAATTTGTGGGGGTATGTACAAGGAGTCTTTTTGTATTTTTGGTATAAATGGTTTTTCAAATATCTTATTCATGTTCATGTTCTGATATCTAACTCTTTTGCTTGTACCTGCAATTGTAGATTGATAAACGTTATGGGTTTTATGGAGTGTCCCAACGTCTCCTTTTAGCTCTAGAATTTTAATGTCTTCCGATCGACATAGCTCTGCACACTACTGAGTTAGCTGATTCATAGCTTTAGACTTCAGTTTAACTTCATTAGTCTTTAGCTTTTCTATTTCATTACCCATACTGTCCACTTTCATTGAAAACGTAGTTAGGGTTTTGAGTATTTTTTCTAAAGCATCATCTTCTATTATATCAGTCTGTGTAGCTTTGTCTTGATATGTAATCTCCAATAACATTTTTGTTAGTACTAATTACTTCAATTGTGAAGGTAAAATTTAATATATTCAATACTAGTCTCTGGATCTCTTTCGTTGTAACTGAATTTTGTATTTTCTTTGTTAACCACCAACGTACCTTTGTATTATTTGTCCGTACAATAAATTTGTTATATACAATATATGACTCAAATTCTAATAAACATTTATATAATGAACATAATTCTTTTCTATTTATTTTCCATTTTATTTTTGTTTCATTAAACGTACCTGAGTAGTATCTACAATGATGTTCTAATTTTTCTTTTTCATATTTATATTTAAGTACTCATCCATAACTACATTCACTAGCATCTGCTTCTACTATATATATAAATTTTTTATTTTCGTCTGGAAATTGTAATTTTGGTAACTCTTTACAAAGTATTTTTATTTTCTGGACTTGTTTTTTATCTTCTTCATTGTAATTATATTCTATATCCTTTTTAAATTTTTTCTGTAAAAGCTTTAGGTTTTCTGCTAATTTTGGTATATATTCTCTTACTTGGTTTACTAATCCTAAAAATGATTGTAATTTCTTTTTTGTATCTAATTCTTCTTTTGAATTTATTATTTTTTGTACTATATGTTGTTGCATTTTTACTCCATTTTTATCTATTTGTATTCCTAAAAACTCTATCTGGTTTTTCATAATTTCGGCTTTCTTTTCACTTAAATTTATTCTCGATTTTTCTATTATATCTGTAAATTGTTCTAATAATTTTAAATGTTCTTCTTTAGTTTTTGTATATAGTAGTATATCATCTATGTATACTATACAATTAGGTAATTGTTTAAAATAACTATCCATAAAATGTTGATATCTACCTGGTGCATTTTTATATCCAAATAGTAATACGTTCCATTCATAAAATTCTTGTGGTACCGTAAATGCGGTTAATCCCTTAGAATTTTCATCTAACTTTAAGTGGTAAAATTCTTATTTACAATCAAATTTACTAAAATAATTATATCCTTGTATTTGTCTTATTTTTAATATCTTATTTGGTATTGGATAATTATATGTCATAGTTTTTGCATTTAGGTTTCTATAATCAATAACCATTCTACTTTTTCCTCTTTTTTGTTCACTATGTTTATTTACTATCAATGCTGGACTATTGTGTTAACTATTGCTTTTTTGTATATACTGTTTTTCTAATAATTCATCTTATGCATTTTAAATTCTTTTAAATCATCAAAATTATATGTTAATGGTTTTTGAGTTATTATGCTACTTTTATCTATTAATTCAATTTTTATAGTAGTTTTATGTTTTTCCCATCCTTTTAATGGATTTTCACTATATAATTGTCTTAATTTTTTATTTATTATTTCTACCTTATCTATTGAAAATATAGTTATTTCTTTTTTATTTATCGAAAATACAACTAGTTCTACTATGTCTTCTGTATTTTTTATATTTTCTAACTTTTGTGTAATTTTTTCACTTCCTTCTATCCAATCAGTTTTCTTTCTTATTTTATTAATAACTCTTTTTGCCCTTACTTTTTGTTTACATAGTGTTGTAAACCACCAATTTGTTTTAGTTATTATATGTGGATATAATTTATCTAAAAATGGCATTCCTAAAAGCATATCTTTTGATGTCAGTTCATAATTATAGATTTCTTCTATTGTTATTATTTTATCCCATAGTTGTATTTTTACATTTTTAGCTTTATATGTAATTAAGCTTCCTTTATTATTAAATCCTTTGACTACTATTGGTGTTTTTAATTTATCTCATTTACTTTCTGTTAAACAGTTGTATCTACATAAATTTGCTTCTGCTTCTGTATCTATCATAGGTGTATAATACCTATTATAATATCCTTCTACTATTATTTTTACAAGTACATATATTTTCATATCATGTTAAAGCTCTTTTTATGAATAATCTTTCTTTATTATATGTTATAGATAATTGTGTATGTTCTATATTGTATGGTTTTACTTGTTCTAACCATTTTATTCCTAATATTATGTTTGTTTTTTGCATTTCTTCCTTTATTTCAAATTCTATTTTTATTTTTCTGACTCCTATTATTATTTCTTTTTTTGCCGTATCTTTAATGTTTATTAGACTCCTTGGTAGATCAGGGCATATATTACTATTAGATTTTATTTCTTCACTTTTTACTAGATATTTTGCTATATAATTTTCTTCTTGTCCTGTGTTTAAGAATATTAAATATTCTTTTTCATTTATTGTTCCTGTTATATAATATTGATTCAAATTAACTGTTGAAGTTGTTTCATAACTTGTTCTTTTTGATGAGCTTGATGATTCTGGTTTTTCATGAGCTATTCTTTTTGTTGTACTTATTCTATAATTTATTATTTCTAAATCTTCTTCTATATATGTGTCTTTATAACTATAATCATTATTATCAATTGTTTTTACAAATTGTTCGAAAGGACTTTCTATTTGTATTTTATTAATTTTATTTTTTCCGTTATTTTATGTTTTGTTGTTAATACATATAGATTTTTACATCTTGCTGTAAATATTTTACTTCCTGGGGTTAGTTCTATTCCTTATATTTTCTAATATAATACTAATGATTTATCTATATTTTTATCTGTTATTGCTACTGAATAATTCGCACTTATTATAAATTTAAATTTTTGGTATATTAAATTTCCTTTTATGGCAGGTATATTCCTTCTCTAAAACATGTTTTTATTAATATCTCTGTTCCTCCAAGGTGTACATATTTTATTGGGTCTTTACTTTTTGTATCGTTTATTTCTTTATTAATTATTCTTTTTGTTACTAGTGGTATACTAGCTCTTCCTTTTGCATATCTATAGTCTATTACATGTTCTTTTTGGCTTACTACGTAGTTTTCTTCCTTTTTTCTACTAAATATATTTTTTATTGTTGGTATTTTAAATATGTTTGCTACACTTAAGTCTAACTCTTTTCCTTTTATTTCGTCAAATATATTACTGTCAAATATTATTTTTTGATTTGTTCCTTCTTCATTTAAATCTTCTTCCTTTGTTATTATTTTTATATCTTCTTCAGTTATTTGGTTCATTTTTATATCTTCTTCAGTCATTTGATTCATCTAATTCACTATCTATTTCATTATCTGTTTCATTCTCCGAAATTTCATATATACTATCTTCACTTTCTAATTCATAATCTATATAATCTATCTGCATATATTCTGTATTTTCTATTTTTATTTCTGATATATGTTTCTTTTTTGGGTTTTTTGGTAGTTTACAATCTCTAGCTAAATGTCCTAGTTTTCCACAATTATAACAAGTACATTCTTTGATAGATTTCTTTTTTCTATATGGTCTTTTATGTTTATAATTTTTTACATAATATCTTTTTCTTGGTTTCTTATATTTATATTTTGATTTTTTGTATTTCTTATGTCTTTTTCTTTTCTTATAATATCTTTCTCCACATCCAAATTGAGGTGTTATTTTATCTTTGCAACATGCTAAATTTCTTATTAATGTTTTTTCCATTTTTATTTCTTCTCTATATTTTTCACATAGATTTCTATACCATTGTTGTAAAAATTTTATTCTTGCTCCTAGGGTATCTACTATTTTTGCTTCATCCCAACTCTTTATTCTTTTTGAACTAAATGGTTCAGGTAATTTACTAAAATATAATCTTCTTATTTCTTTACTTTCTTCTATATTATATGTTCCTTTATAATAATATTCTTTAAATGCGCACGTATACTCATCTATATAGCACATATTACATATTGCTAGTTTTAACATTAAATTTCTATTTATATCTTTTTCTTTATTTTGCTCTTCTTCTTCAGTTGTTACACTACTAAATTCATCTCTTATAGCTATTTCATATTTTTTCAATATTTCTGTTGGTAGTATTTTAGTAGTTGTTGATGTTCCTTCTGTTTTATTATCAGATCTTAGTATTTTTTTACTTGCTTCGGCTAGGTTTAAAAACCATAATTTTATTGTTCCTATTAATGTCTTTTCTATATATTTTGGTGTGTTTGTTGTATCTATTTTATTATCTAATAATTATTTTGACATATATCCTACCCATAGTTGTATTATTTTATTTGTGTCTATTACACAGTCTAAATCTAGAAAGTTGTAATTAATTATTTGTTTTGGTGTCCATTTATTATATTCATCCTTTGGATTATATCCTTTAAACTTACTTTTGTAATTATATGTTGGTTTTCTTATTTCTGATGTACTGGGTATTATATTTTTATCTAGAGTATTTACTTCTGTATTTATTAGTTCTAGATTTTCTTTATTAATTACTTCTTGTTTTTCATTAATTTCTAGTTTTCCTATGTTTTCTAGAATTTCTGTATATGTTTCACTATCTTCTGAATCATAATTATCTGTTTCTTCAGCATCTATTGTCTTTATTTCTAATTCACTGGTTTCTGGTTCTTTATTTTTTATTTCTATTTTTTCTTTAAATTGATTTATCTCGTTTAATAATTTTTGTTCTTTATCTTTTTCTTCTTTTTCTTTCTGTCTCTTTTCATATAAATCTTTTAGCATTTGTAGTTCTTTTTCTAATTCAGCAATCCTACTATTTTTAGTTTCTTCTATTTTTCGTATTTCTTCTGTGGTTTGTTGTTTTATTTTATCTATTTTCTTTTTTTTGTCTATCTCTTCGTTTTCTCTTTCTATTCTTGCCATGGCTGTCAACTTATCTTCTAATTTTAATTCTTCTTTTTCTAACATTAAATATAAACGTTCACCTATTTTCTTATATCTCCTTCCTAAATTAGAGAATACTATTTTTATTTTTAATCTTTCGTGATTTTCATATGTTTTTTCGTCTATTATGAATTCTTCTTTGTTCATTTTATTTAAACGTATATAGGTTATGTTGATATATATATTCTAGACTATCTATTGTTGATTCTAAATTTGATATTTCTTCTTTTTGTGCATTTATTGAATTTTTACTAACTCCGACAATTATGTTATACTGTAGTCTTTCTATCCTTATTTTTAATTCTTTAAGTTTTTCAGATATTATTTGTTTTAATTCTTTATATTTTTGTAATTTCTGTACGTTATTCATCTAAACAATATTTATAATATTTTGGTGGATATCTAAATTTAATTTTATCATAATTAATAAATTAATCAAATAAATCCAATTATATACTACTTCCGATAACTTTAAACAGCATAGACTTTGATACCAATTGTAGGGGATGCGGATAAATCAGGTAACTTAAATAGATCCATTAAACGGATTAAATTTTAATAAAAGAAATATTTTAATTAGTATATCTTATCTAACGATTTCGTGGTGTACTTTTAATTCATCAGAGTAATGACATAATTTTGGTAAATTGACAATAGACTATATGTTGGTATTCAAAGTGACTTTTAACATTTTTGAGAGAAGAAAGAAGACATGAGTTTATCAACATTGAGACTAATGTTTGTATTATTTGAATTTATGTTTTTATCAATATTTTATTTTATAAATTTTTATTAGTGTTTTCATTAAATGTATGAGGATTTCTGTAGGTGAGTCTTTTTTTTTATTTTTTTTTATTAATCTAGTTGAATATGAATAGCATTCTTTTTCATTTAAATGAAATTGCGTCTGTTTATGTCATTTTTTATTTATCGTAATACACACGTGTGATAAATTTATAATAAAATTAACAGAGAATAAACGGAGAAGTACAACATAAACATATATTTGATATATTTTAAAGTAATAACCATAAAAATATAATAATTGTTTTAGAACAAAGCTAGAACATATAGAGAAGAATTACACTGTTTTGTTTATGATTGAAATTGAATCTAATGTCAACTGTGTCATTGATCACTAAGTCATATTCTTAAATGTGCCTTTTAACAAATATGTTATACAAGTATGTTATTGTTGTTGTTGATTTTTAACAAGTAAATAAAAAATATTTTATTTTATAATTAATGAAATTTAATGTTAAATTACAACAAAAAATAATATCATTGGCAACAAAGCACCAAAAAGAAAAAGAAAATAAAAATGTCACATATAATATCCCTCATATATAAAAGAAAAGATTACACACGGAGGGGTGAAATATTAAAGCAATTATATTGTCTCTTTATAATTTGATATATGTTATAAAACAAGAAAGAATAAAGAAGAAGCGCAGAGAGAATAGAGAGAGTAATTCTTATTTCTCTTGAGGGATGAGAGATATCTTAATTGTCAATAAAATGAATAAAACTCCTCTTCTATTTATAGGGAAAAATATTCCTAGTTTTTGACTAAAAGACAAATACTTCAAATCCTGATAGATATCAACTAGATCTTGTTATATCTTGATAGACATTCACCATAATGTAAATACATTTATAACACTCCTTCTTGAATACCTAGATAGATAATGTGCCTCATTAAAACCTTACTAGAAAAAACTCAGTGGAAAAAAAAATTTAGTGAAGGAAAAAGAGTACACATCTCTAACAATACGCATATAGGTTGCCTCATTAAAAACCTTACAAAGAAAAATCATTGGGACAAAATCTTGAAAGGGAAAAAGAGTACATGTATTAACTCCCCCTAATAAAAACATCCTTGAACCTTTGCATCCCGATCTTGTGCATCATCTTCTTGAAAGTTGCAGTTGGGAGAGACTTGATAAATAAATCAGTCACATTGTCACCTAAACGAATCTGTTGCACGTTAATATCACCATTCTTTTGTAGATCACGTGTATAGAAAAACTTTGATGAAGTGTGTTTCGTTCTATCTCATTTTTATGATTCCTCCATTAAGATGTGCTATGCATGTTGCATTATCTCTATACAAAATTGTGGATAGATTGTCACATCTCAAACCACATTTTTCTCGAATGAGATGTATCATGGACCTCAATCATACACATTCTCGGCTAGCTTCACGAATAGCTATTATCTCAATATGGTTTAATAAAGTGGCTACGATAGACTATTTTATATATCTCCAAGATATGACAATATCCCCACATGTGAACATATTGCATGTTTGAGATCGAGATTTATGCGGGTTAAATAAATACCCAACATCATCATAATCAACAAGATCAAGACTACAATATTTAGAATAATATAAGATCATATGTTTGATCCTATTTCGATGTCTCATAGTAAGAGCAAAACTATACCTTGCTAACAAATTTATCGAAAAGGCTATATCAGGCCTTGTAGTATTTGCAAGATATATTTTGTCAAGTGACAATATTCAACTTTTCATGTGTGACATCTTCAAGTGAGTGGAGTGAAAATCAAATAAGTTTTCGCTTACCAAGATGCATCATTTCATGTCACTTGATAAATGTTTCTACTTCAGCATGCTTAAATAAACGTAGAATTCGAATCATCGTAATCTTTCACAATATTGCGCTAATATTGTATCAAAGATATCATCGATGATATATCATTTTATATCGATTTACAATGTGATATAATATTTTGAGCTCTCATCACTTCATTATTTTCAGGTACCTGAACCTCTCATAAGGTTTCATGAAGTGTTATATTGTAGGCTTTTCAAGAGCACATTGCCTTCTTATTATGATTATTCGCTCCTTATTCTTTTCAAGGATTATTTAATTTGGAACCGATTGGTCTACCATGCTTCATGTATGCGTAGACTTTGTCCTTAAGGACATACTATAGGAGCACTTGCAGCTTAAATATGAGATTAAATTTGAGTCGGCAAATGCTTTCGGCATTTGACTTGAATTATCTTTTGAATGAGGATCTGATGATAATTCCTAACATACTTCATAGTTGTTTATAATCTCCTCCTTATGTTAGAAAAACTAACATACATCCTCCATTTTATTTGAGGAATCCATCTTTAAGCATCATGGTATATTCATTAATCGTATACCGCACATTAAAACTATTAGATGGAATAGTTGGTTCTTGACCTTGAATCAATTGGGAGGGAAGAAATAATTATAATTTATTGGTCGAATGCATACAAGTGCTATTGTACACAACATATCATATTTCAGACCAACACATAAAGTTTTGTTCTCATTAGCAATGATTTAGTTATTTATTGAAGGTATTCAATGCCAAACCATCATCATCAAGATGAATTATCTTGATTGCACAGTCTGAAAGTTATGCTCTTAATTCAATTTTATTGAACAAGCAACTTTATGACTATCAAACGCAGATTGACAATGAATGTACATGTGATCATCTCATTGATGCATCTTTTCAACATATCACATAATAGGTGTACGGGCCCTTATTCACCTTTTATATTTTTTAGATTTTGAGGGATCAAATCCCAACATTAGTTGGTCCAACCAACTTATCATGACAGCAAGCGACATAAACAATTCTCGAAGAATCTTCTAGTTCTTCAATACAAGTCTAATACTCAATATGCACATCTTCGATATGTCACAATCGTTCATATCAATTTATGAACTTTTATTCTAGTAAACTCCAAGTTTACTATGACATGTACTTTTTTCTTTAGTAAATTTCAGATTTACTACTTTAGAAGTAGATTTCAAAATAACTCTTCTCAGTTACTATGTCTCATTCGGAGGTGAGTTGTGATACCATCACAATCAAGTGCACGTTTGTATTCATAAACTTCTCATTCCATATGAATGAAATATAATTGTGCCTTAAGCCTATCAAATTATGATAGCTTATAACCTCTTTCAAAATATTGCTAATTCAAGAGCAAATTAAGGTATTCATATAATGTTGAGAATTTTTCTCTTAACATATCTTTAATTATAATCATAATAAGTATGTGAAAATATCATCACTTGTCTTCTTTAAGACATATTATGCACTGCTACCGCATTCACTTCAAGAATGGAGCAAGTTGTCAACTTTCAGATTCATCATATATTGACACCATATTCACTTTATGGAGCATATCGATGGGATATCGTGATTTTTTATCAAATATTGTCTTAGCCATCATACTATAATCAATATGGTGCATTGGGATTCAAACTCAACGTCTTATCCATATAAAGGCGTCTGAGGCATAAATCAATGGGGCTTAAACCCAACATATTATCATCCCTTTAGATAATATTGTTCTTGAGGAATAAATTTAACATAAATGATTTTAAACCAATTATTTTTCCTCAAATCCAACAATAATTATTTTATTAGTAGCAAAAGATAGATAACATAAGGAATTACTAACCTTGAAATTACCTTTAGATTTATAACACTTCACACTTCTAAAGGTAATACATCTCCATTTGTAAATCTTGTAGCATTAGGGATAGCTTTTTTTTTTTAACTGTCTTCATATCATCAATCTTGAATTTGGCTGTGGCCAATTTACTCGGCCATAGCTCAACTCCAGCTCCGCCACTTATGGATGTCCTCTTATCTTTCAACCACAAAGTTCTCAAACCAAACTCTATAACATACACCAACGTGTACCATATCACTTTCAACAACTTTGTCAACAGGGTCCATAGCTTACGATCGTTTGATGAACTTGAAATTGAACTCGAAGCTTAGCCTTCAAATTTGAGACGACAAAGTCTTGTGCTGATAACGTGTTATAAAACAATAAAGAATAAAGAAGAAGGGTAGAGAGAATAGAGAGAGTAATTCTTATTTCTCTTGAGGGATGAGAGATCATCTTAATTGTCAATACAATGAATAAAACCCCTCTTGGGGATCTTGATGTGTGATTTACAATGAAGGAAACCCTTCTGTTTATAGGAAAATTTACTCATAATTTCTCAGTAAAAGACAGATACTTCAAATCCTGATAGATATCAACTAGATCTTATTAGATCTTGATAGACATTCACCATAATGTAAATACATTTATAACAATATATATATGTATGTATGTATATGTATATAAAAAAAATTATATTATAAAGACAATATAATAGTATTATTTTTTTGGTAAATACCTAAAAGTCATTTCTCCTGCAAATTAATGTGAAGAGAATAGAAATACATACATATTAGCAAGAGAAAAATAATAGTATTAATTATTATATGCATATACTAATAAAAAGAAAAGGGAAAGAGAGAAGCGCACAATTGGACTTAACATGTGTGCTTTCTCAATATATTAGTTGCTTTGGTTTGGTGATTAGAGATAGGGCTGCATATTCGTCGGTTCGGCTTTGAAGTTTATCGGTTTGACATATCTATTATCAATTTGTAATAAAGTTAAACCATTAAGAACCATTAAGATATCGATTAATCGGTTATTGATTGTTATCGATTCGGTTATCGGGTTAACCGTTAACATTTAAATTTTAAAATTGAAAGTATAATTTGAAGTTGAGGCAATAACTCTGGACTGGCAGTCTGGCACCGTGAACACTGCAGACTGCAGAGCACACTGTGCAGACCAAAGACCTGGGCAAATCATCCCACTTTGAAAGAAAAATATGTCCTGCTATGTGCTAACAATCCCACAGGCCACAAGTATAAATAATCTGATATAACAAGCAAAATATAACGTCTTCTAATTTAATAAGCACATAAGCAAGCACAAATAAAATATAAAAAATTCAAACTAAAGTCACAAATTTAAACTGACTACTGGTCTAGCACAAATAGAATAGAAAAAATCCAAAGTAACAGTCACAATTTGGAAATTAAGTTCAAAGTTCAAACATAGTAATAATACTAATTACTATTCAAGTCTTATACTACGAGCACGATACTCCATCCTTTCCAAACAACGATCAACATGAGCCCTCAAGCAGAAAATCTCAATACGTTGTGGATGGTAATTATAAACATTACCACAATAAATACACTTCACTTTGCACCCTCCATCATTATCTTCTTCAAGCTTTTGATAGTGATTCTAAATAGGTGATCGAATTTTAGGACCACGACGTTGAGACATGGTAAAACCTAATTAATAGAGAAACAAAGATATTAGAAATACCCCAAACAACTTTAACTATATAAGATAAGTAAAAGAACTAAACCAATAGAGATACACAGTTGTTTATCTATAATGCTACAACAGAACAACAAAAACTTAAAGCAATGTAACTTGAAAATAGAGAATGGACCAACTATGGAACCAGAAAGCAGAATCTTTAGCCTCTATAGCAGTTGTAACTCCTACATATGCAAGTACAAACCATTTCTCGTGTTCATTGTACTTTGGAGAATGCAAAGCAATGAATCCATCTACATATTTTAATCATTCTTTTGCCAACAACGAAGCAGTAATTGCCCCTTTTGCACAATATACACGTAAAATAGTGCAACCTACACCTCCTTCTCAACACATGTTTTGGATCATTCCTCTGCCAGTGAGGAAGATATAAAAGCATTATTTCATTATTTGTCTGTTAAATGAATTAGAAATTGATTCTTTTTCTTACTTTGTTCAAGTTGCTATATGTCATCAATGCTAGGATCTTTTTCATGTTTGGTCAAATCTAAAGAAATTAAAAGAACAAGTCAGGACTAAAGCAACAAAAATATTAAATAAACAATTCACCAAATGAAAGGTTCTTTTCTTACCTTGTTCAAGTTTCTCGAAAGAATCTAAATCCTCCTAGACACTTATAGGTTGTGATTCACTTCGAAGCCAATCTTGTACACACACTAGAGCTTCTACCAATTTAGGAGTTAATGAACTCCTAAATGAATCAAGAATACGTTTGTCGGTACTGAAAGTACATTCTGATGCTACACTTGAAATAGGAACAGCTAAAATATCCCGAGTCATCTCAGTAAGAAAGGAGAATCTAGCAGAGTTATATTTCCACCAAAGCAATACACTAAAATCAAGTTTTCCAACTTTAATATGTTCTGCAAGATATTTATCCAATTCCGACTTCGAATTTCCGACTCTACTTTCAGATGCGTGTCTACTTAATTTCTCATAAAAGTCACTAATATCTTCCACAATCATAGAGCTTGAACTAGAAGCCTCTACTTCTGTTGAAGATAGGTTACCACCTTTGTCTTTTGAAGCAGACTTTGAAACTCATCAAACAATGATTTCATGTACTCTCGTGCATCTTTTTCTATAGTTGATGCTTTGTCCCCAAACATCTTCTTAAGTGCAAAACTAAGAGTGGTAAATCTGTGGCAAGGATCCAAAACGGATATAAAAAGTATTTTATTCATTTTTGTTGGATCACCCTAATATTTTTCAAATTTCTCTTTCACCTTTGTTGTCATCTGATTCAATACACTATCATCACTTGATATCAATTTTGTTAAGAAAAAACCAACTTGACAACTTTCAAGAAAATGAATATTTGATGTAATAGACAATGATCCTGATACCTTTAAAGTAAGACTAAAAAATAATTCAAGAAATTTTGTAATTCTTTTCACACTATCCCAATCACTACTCAAAAGAGTACCTGCAAGTTGTTCATCGTCATCCACAATATCACCATCACACACATAGATATGACTAAACTCAAAATAATGTGCTAAACCAATATCACGATTAGCATAATTTAAAATGACACCCTCATATTCAATAGCCCAGTTCAACATCAAGTAGGTGGAATTTCACCTTGTGGGAACATCTAAGAATAAAAACTTTTTTGCAAGATTTTCATCTTCACAACATTCCTGAAAGTTCTTTCATCTAGTAGGAGATTACCTAATGTATCTCACTGCTTGCCTAATTCGTTCAATAGATACGGTTGCTTCTTTTATACCATCCTAAACGACAAGGTTTATGATACACGTCATACACCTAACATGAAGGTGCTTACCACCCATAAGATTGGTCCCCCACTTAATCAATTGCTTAGACAACTCAACCACACACACTATTTGAACAAGCATTATCAATAGTAACGGTGAAAATCTGATGCAATCCCCATTCATGCAAACACATAATAATACCCTTTGTCATATCTTCACCTCTATGGCTAGAAATTGGACAAAAATTGATAGCTTTTTATGCAAAGTTCAATATTTATCAATCCAATGAGCAGTAATACACATATAATTGATTCTTTGCACAGAGATTCACGTATCAGTCGTTATACACACTCTTTGTTGAGTTTCCTTAAAAATGCTCTTCATTTTATTTTTCTCTTCATCAAAGAGATCAAAACAATCACGAGTAACAGTGGTACGAGAAGGAACTTGAAACAAAGGTTGTACCACTTTCATAAATTATTTAAAGCCTTCTTTTTCAACAAATCTAAAAAGAAGCTCATCAAGAATTATCATACGACACAATGCTTTTCTACACTCTTCTTGATCAAATTTCCATAAAACAATTGATACATCACCCTTGTTACCCCCTGTAACCGGTTGAAATTCTATCTTTGATTGCCTAGTATTAATATTACAAGGCATTTTTTAGCATTTTTTATATGATTAAGCATTGCCATCGTACCATGTTCTTTTGTATTAGCTAAATACTCTTGTTTACAATAATTACACATACCTTTTTTATATCCTTCCAAATCAATTTTAGGAGTAAAATGATCCCACGCAACAAATGTTTTTCTCCTTTCTTTCTTTGCTTTAAACTCAACTACATTCGAATCAGAAGCTATACTTTCACCAATCACTTTATCAACTCTAGTATGTTATGCCATCTAGTTGTATCAACGTGACTGTGATTTTAAAAGAAATAATCAAACAATAAGCCAACAACATAAATTCAACAAGAAAATAACAAAATTACAACATAAAATAACCAAAACTTGACAATGTCCATACAACAAAATAGAACTGAGAATATCAGCATATAAGCAGTGACTTACTGACTTGACATTAATTTAGTAACTTAAGATAACACTAGTGTATTCAGCCAACCATGTAGTCAATACATGCTAACATTTCTGATTTCAATCAACAAATAAATAGAAGTCAATCATTCGCAATAAACTGATCAACGGACATGGTATATGAAAACAATAAGGTCTTAATATACAAGACCTTTCATCGACACCAATCTAATACAAAGATCTTCTTCCTCTCATTAATTGGTGGTTGGTTAGCTTGATCCTAGTTTTATTGCATATTCATTGTACTAGGCAAGGATAACTATTCAAAACTAGTATCAGTATAGGCACATCGAGAAACCAGGCTGGCAATTAGGGTGGACATGGGCAACTAATGAGTTTATTTGGTCAATGTCTAGTGCTTTTTCCACTAAACATGGGAATTTTTCAACCTTCAAGTCTGAAATTCCATACAATTGCAAGAAAGATCCTATTATAGTCATGGTGGATTTCTTGCTGCCTCAGCCATCAATCCTTCCGATTCTTTCACATCCTTTGAGATGAAAGTTGGAAATTTAAGGGGCAACTATACAGCTCACGAGCCTTTAAATCTCACTCTAATGGTTTTACTTGTGATGAATATGTGGACACAGATCCAACAACATCTTTGGTTATAGAAGGACAAAGACAAGAACAAGTAATTAGTAAGTATCCTATTTGAAAACTTATACTACAACAACATACCCAGTGTAATCCCACAAGTGGGGTCGGGGAGGGTAGTGTGTACGCAGCCATGCCTCTACTTTATGAAGGTAGAAAGACTATTTCGGATAGACCCTCGGCTCAAGTAAAACATATTACAATTCAATTTGTCAAGCATTGCAGAATTGAGAATACCCTCATTTTTTAAGTGTTCACTGTAAAGTATTTTTTGGTCAAAGTTCACTGTAAAGTATTACATAGACTACTAAATCTCATTTCTTCTTTGTTATTGCATTCAGGAACATGGAAATGAACATGCAACTACTCAACTTTCTTGACCATTTTGCATAGATAACTAATATTGTTGTGGTTTATATACGTGAAATAGACAAAGCTAATTATCTACCTTTTACTTAAGTCTTTTTTTTAATTTTGAGATATAGTTCACTACTTCACTTCCCAGTTTCCATTATATTACCAAATACATACAACTTTAATATCATCAAACAATGTTTGTGACCTTTGTTGGCTTTAGCAGTAACACTACAGTTGCACTAATGCACAAAAACATAAAAAAAAAAAATCAAAATTTCTGAACTTGAATTGTCCTTAGCAAGTTAACAACGCAACAACAGCAGCGAAGCAGAGATTGGACACTGGCCACAAATTGAAGATAAAGCAGAAGACTATCTAAGAAACAAGAATAAGATGGAGCAAAAATTGTTACCTGAGTGAGTAGTTATGAGCAGCAAGCCAGCAACAGACGAGCAATTTTGAGCAAGCAATTGTGAGAGTCTGAGAGAGAGACTGAGATAAGAGTGACTGAGTGAGTGATTGGTGAGAGGCGCTAACAGTGAAATGTGAATAAACCCTATTACCCTTTCCCTTTGGGCTTGGGTCGCCTTTTGGGCCAGTGGGTAACTGGGTAATGAGTATTGGAACTGTAGAGTAGAGTAGAAGTAGCATATTTGTTATTAGGATATCGAGTAGCCCGACAAGAAAATTAATCAAACCGAGGCCCGAACCGATAAACCATTAACGTATATATTAAACCCGACACCCGACCCAAAAAATATATAAATCGATCCATTAATTCGATAAATAAATTATCGGTTCGGATTAATGGGTTGAATCAAAAAATGCACAATTCTAATTAGAGCCCGACGTTGCATGCATGAGGTCTTGAAATTGGGCCTCCACAATAATAGTTTTTCTTTTGGGTCTTTTAAATTTTGCGCTCTTCTTATACTTCGGCCTATTAATTTTTGTATTTTTCACTTTTTATTTATTTGTGAATATTATGACCCGCTCTCTATATTTTGTATTTTTATTTGCATAAAATACAATTAAACAAACTTGTTTGACTCTCAAGATTTTATTTGTGTCACATAAATTAATGTAAAATAATTTCTTTATTCTAATCTATGTGACATAGCTCAAACTTCGAAGTTGTTCGACAACTGTGCGAAGTTGTTCAATAACTGTGTGAATTTATCAAGACAACTAATATAATTATCGAATTGAAGCAATTTTTTTTTTTTTAACTTAAGAATATTGTGGGACTCATTTATTTATTTTTTAATTAAAGACTTAGAGGGTCTATGTACTATTTTTCTCTGGTTTTATCATATACTATTATTAAAAAAAAATGATAAAATAGGTTTGAAGTTTCATGTTTCTTCTTAAACCCTAAAATCTGAAGTGGAGTTGCAAATTCGAGTAAAATTAAGAAATTGATACCGGGGGAAAGAAAGAGTGAAGAAGAAGATGTCGTTCAGATCAAGAGAAATGATGAAGAAGATAGTGAAGAATATTGGGGGAGACAAGAATTTGGGATCTGGTTTAAAACAGCAGCTTGAAAAATGCGTACCGAATACTAAAGTGGTCATGGGTCGGGCTCACCGTGGCCTCTTCGCTGGCCGACACATTCAGTTTGGGAATCGTGTCAGTGAAAAAGGTGGAAATACGTACGTCACCACTTTCTTCTCCTCAAATTTAAATGTGAAATTATCTTTTGTGAATATCCCTATACTAATTCATGTGCAGTCATCACATTATCTAGTATATGAATGCTGATTGGGATGGGCTAACTGTATAATCAACCACAATTTTGAGTTTAGCCGTCAAATTTTTTTAAATGAGTTTGTACAGTGTTGAACAACAGGCAATAGGCCTGTATGCCTTCACAAAAGAAGGAACAGAGACCTTTGGGATCAGTGTCACTATACTTATGTTGTTAATTCCTTTCAGCAGCTTCCCATTTGAAAAAAAAAAAATGTAAGATTGCTTCTGTTACTTCCTCTCCCACAACATCCCAACGCAATTTATAAAATTCAGCATTGAACCCGTCAATGCATTGGGTTTTATCCACTGGTAATCCTTCATAGGTTGGGCTATGGTTAAGCATGGACCATCCCCTAGCTATACACACGTCTATGCTAGGCAAAGAAGCAGCAGCTTGACCCAATAAGGATTGGAAAAAACTGAAAAATTCTTGCTGAATGAGACTAGGTTCTGTGATTTTGACTCCTTGATCATTATATAGATAGAAGAGATTTGATTCCTTGCCTGTCGAGCTTTTAAATTGGCAAAGAAATACTTGGAATTTTTATCCCCACATCTTATCCATTGTGCTCTAGATTTCTTTTTAAATACCCTTCCATTGATGTTTTCCTCCTTTTCAAGTACCTGGATTAGCTCCCTTTCTGCAGTAATCAGATTTTGATTGAAAAGATCTGTTCCTACAGTCTCTTGAAATCGATCTTTTTCCAATTGAAGAATACTCTCTCTCTGTAGCTGCCCTGATTTCTGAGCTAATTGGCCTAGCTTCTTCCAAATTTTGAACATAGTATGCCCTTGTAAATGTTGCTGCCAGGTATCTTTCACGAGCTCTTTGAAAAAGAAGAGGATTATATAGATTTCGACGATGATGATACAACATTGGGACAGTAGAATTTTGATAGGACAAAACTATGTCGTTTAAGCTTTGTATCTGTACATGAGCAAAACAATATCTGATGCTAAATTGGTTATGAACTATAGGTCGATAAAGTATTCCAGATAAGAGAAGATATTAAAGAAGGTTTTTTTTCCTATATTGTCAAGAAAAGAAGATATTAAAGAAGGTTCTTTTTTTTCCACATTGTCAAAAAAAGAAGATATTAAAAAAGGTTCAGCCGTTCAGGACATGAGTTTTTTGCTAATAAGCGACGAAACATTCCATCACCATCAAGTGTAGCAGTGGTTGATTATATCCAAAGAGACAGAAACATTGTGTTGTGGACTTGTGATGGAAAAATATGATCTTAGCCTAATGTTTGCTAGTAGTCTTTTAGTCTTGTTAGAGATTTGTTTGCCAATAAAGAAGTAGAGAATTTCTATGTTAGAGAACCTAAATTATTGAATACTGGATTGAGACAGGTGTTAATGGAGCTACATGGATGGGGAAGAGTCATATAGTTGACCCCTCTAGATTGAGTTGTAGTAGTTGCTTATTTAGCTCTAGATTTGGCATAATAACAGTGCTTTGTGGGCATCGTCAGTATATATATTTTATCTGTACTTTGTTCGCATATTCTGCACCCAAGCGTGTGCCTTGTGGTCAATGAAGTGGGTGAGAACCATGAGGTCTTAGGTTCTAATCCCAGCAAAGACAAAAGTGCTAGGTGATTATTTCCATCTGTCCAAGCCTCGGTAGACTGACACGCAGAGTTACCCGGTATATGCTGGTGAGAGGTAGTAGGTTTTACAAAAAATGTACAAGTTGGTCTGGGCAGCACGGTTTTACAAAAAATGTTTCTGATGATATTCTTATATTTTTCTTGAACAACTTTGTCTAAAGAATAAAAAAAAATTGCTGAACAAAAGGATATTATGGAGAATTGGTTTAGGCAAGGGAGAGAATAGAGTGCTGAGTTTCTTTGGGAACTTGATTATCACTCAAATGTAATTGCCTGTAGTTGCTTTAAACTTTAGTTGGCTTGCAAATGTGTAGTCTGCTGCCATTTTGATCATAGTTTTTTCTAGCTACTCTTTGGTTCCCAAAGATAGAAAAGGTACGGTCGCATTTTTGACTGCAGTTTAATCCGAATCTCATGTGGTGAATCATAACAAACTGTGATTCTTTACTTTCTCCCAAGAATAAAACAGTGATTGTTTACATGAACAGGTCGCGGAGGTCGTGGAAGCCTAATGTGCAAGAGAAACGGCTTTTCAGCTATATTCTAGATCGCCAAATTCGTGTGAAGGTTACAACTCATGCCCTGCGATGTATTGACAAGGCAGGTGGTATTGATGAGTACCTGCTGAAAACACCTTACCATGAGATGGACACTGAATTAGGTGTCTTCTGGAAAGCTAAGATTGAGAAGTTGTATGAGGAGCTCGGGAAAATGGAGGTAGTTTTCTTTACACCTGAAGATGAAGCAAATCTTGAAAAGCAATTTAAGGAAGTAAAGTTGGAAGAGCGAGCAGTCCGTAGGGAGGCCAGAAGGAAGATGTATGGTTGGTCACCCAAATCTGAGCTAAAAGCAGATTCTGAAGGAACTGATGGAGAAGGAAGTTTACCCGCTGACTTCCAAGAAGGGATGGCCGCCAATGCTTGAAAGCATTTGTGTGACAAAATGTTGTTGGTTTTCGGAGTGCTTCCTGATATTGAAAGGGCTTCTTTTGTTGGTCCTAGAATGTTTTTGTATTCCTGGCATTTAGTGTCTAGATTACCATGAATTTTTCCTTGCATCTGATTTAGTATAAAACTTTTCTGCATCAAGCAAACCTTGGTAAAGGTGCTTTTTAGATAAAATAACTAGAAAAGCTACAGTTATCACAATACTATGTTGAGGACTTAATTAAATTAGTTATCTTTGCAGGTTAATACATTACCCAATCATCAATGTAATAGAAACTAATGTTGTTGCATTATTGTTATAGATTACTAGTCTTGTATATAAAGTACTATTTACGCGCTTTCAAACTCATTATTTTTGTGTTCAAATGTTTACTGATGGACTTGAGACATACGTGCTTGCAAGTCGAAAAGTGAAAACAAAACCCCCAGCCCCACCCCGATTTCCTACTAGGAGTTTGCTCTTTGTTTTTTTTCGTGAAACAAGTATCATCAATTTGATTCTTTGGAACTTCAGGGAAGTGAAAGATTGGTTAGAGAGGAAAAAGAAAGGTACCTTGAGCCTTGAGGATACCCAATCTGCTATCACATTCATTGATAATTACAGTTCATTTGAGGGATAGAGAAGAAAGAATGTCAATATCCCATATTTTAATTAATCCTTTCATTATTAAAACCTGCATAACTCTAACTAACTACCAAACCCCATAGACATGAGATGAGTGATGATAAGTTCATCGCTGCAATTGTTTATTTAAAGCATTGCTTTACATTCTTCCTTATGTTGAGTTAATACTTAACTTTGCGAATTTGATCTTCTATATGATTTTCCAAATGCTCTCCAATATTACTTCATTGCAGAAAACTTAAGTTACTTGGAGGCCATCTGTTACTACAATGATGGTAAGGTATTAACAACTTAATCTCTGATTGCAGGTCCTTCCTTGTTGGAGATGGTGGAAGCAGCTCTACCAGTGCATTACTATAGGGAAAAGAACAAAACAGCTGACTTACTGGCTAAGGAGGGAAGGAAGAGGACGTCTAAAGGGAAGCCTAGTGTTTTGGTAGTTCCTCCTGTGTTTGTGTTAGCCACTATAGATGCAAACAAATTACAATTCCGGTTTGTAATATCAGTACTAATAGACCATCTCTGGGCGAACCACATTTTGATGCCCACCGGGGCAATGCCGTTACTTAACATTACTTATTAATATAGGAAAAATTACAGAAAGTAGATACTTAAAACTATAATTACAATAAATAACAATACTTTTATAAAATTACAGTTTATAGCAAGAGTTGCATTATTTTACTTATTAATTAGGCAAGTGCATGTTTTACTCACACTATTTTACATTTTTCTATTTTCACTCCACTATTTCACCTCCCCAAATATAGCCATATCTTTTACCTTTTTTTTTCATCTTATTTTTTTTTATCATTTTACTTTTTTTATTTTCACTTTATTTTCTCTCTTCTATTTCTCTTCTTTTTTATCCTTTTTTGTTTTTTATTTTATTTTTTGTTTTCTTTTTTTTTATTTTTCATATTTGAAGATAATTATCTCCACGATCTTCAAGTTTTTAAATAAAACATTATTACTATCTTTCACTCTCTTATATCTCTATCTTTTTTTCTTGTTAATTTTTTTCATCTTATTTGTTATTATTTTATTTTTTTATTTTGATTTTTTTTCTTTTCACTTTATTTTCTCTCTTCTATTTCTCTTTTTTTTTCCTTTTTCATTTTTTTACCTTTCTCATATCTTTTTTTTTCTTTTTCTTTTTCTATTTTCGTTTTCTTCTTCTTTTTTCTATTTTATTTTGTTTCATTTTTTCTTTTATTTTTACACTTCTATTTCTCTTTCTTCCTTGTTTTTTCTTTTTCACTTCTCTTTTTTCTGTTTTTCTTTTTATATTTTTATATTTTTTTTTTATTTATTTTTTTTATCCTTCTATCTCTAACTTTTATTTTGACAAGACAAATATATATCACATACACATATTCAAAAAACATACAAAATACATAGTCATACAGATCTGAATATATATTTACAGTACAAAACATACATATGTATTTACGAAATACTTATCATATTCATATTAAATAGTAACAAACATAATTATACTATATATCTTCATATGTATTTGCGAAATACAAAGGTGACTCATATAAAATAAGAAAATATATATGGATCAGGTATGTATTCTGTAAATACATATGCAGAGCTATATGTATTTTATACGGTGTTGGATTTGTCTTTGAACTGTACATACTATGTCATTTTAGAGGGTAACATATGTACTTATTTGTTTTCTTTTACTGTTTAAGATATGTATCATGTATTTTTTTATTACCTATATGTATATGTATAAATTTTTATTTTTGTTATACAGATTTTGTGTCCTATTTGTTTATATATACATGTGAGTCACATATGTATTTCTGTAAATACATATGCAAATGTACATGCATGCTTTTTATCGTAAATACATATGCAGATATGTATGACTATTTATTTTGTATATTTTTTGAATATGTATATATGGTATAGATATTTGTCTTTTAAAAATAAAAGATAGAGATAGAAGAGTAAAAAAAGAAAAAAAAATAGAAAAAAGGATCGTAAATCTTGTTATATATGTATTTGTATAGCAACAGTTTACTTAAATACAAAATACAATTTACTATTTTTCATATTATGAAATCGTTGCTATAAAAGTTACAATTAAGGTTCTATAGTTGTTATTTCTGAAATTTTTCTTTCTGAAATTTTCCCAGGAAAGTAGCATACTTAAGACTATAATTACAATAAATAGCAACACTTTTGTAAAATTACCGTTTATAGCAAGAGTAACATTATTTTACTCATTAACTAAGCAAGTACATGTTTTTCTCACACTACTTTATATTTTCCTATTTTTCACTCCACTATTTTATCCCCCCACAAATATAGTCATATCTTTTACCTCTTTCTTTTTCATCTTATTTTTTTTTAACATTTTACTTTTTTATTTTATTCTCATTTTTTTATTTTCACTTTATTTTCTCTCTCTTTTTTTTTTTTTTTTTTTTTTTTTTCATATTTGTAGATAATTATCTCCATGATCTTCAAGATTTTAAAATAAAACATCATTACTGTCTTTCACTCTCTCAAATAAAACATCATTTGTCCTTTTTAAGTTTTTCGATTTCTAGTGTTTTGTGGTGTATGCGATTTGGTTTAGCTGCATAAACTAATCTTGAAATCTCATGATGGAAGATTGTTTGTGAGCTGTTATAGCATCTAACTCTTTCCTTGTCTAGATTGTTTTATTTTGAGGCGGGGGTTTATCGGAAACAACTTCTCTATCTCACATCAGAGGTAGTGGTATGGATTGCGTACACTTACCCTTCCCAGACTCCATTTGGTGGGAATATACTGGGTATATTGTTGTTGTTGTATTTTTTTTTCATCTTATTTTTTATCATTTTATTTTTTTTTTGATTTTTTTTTTGATTTTTTTCTTTCCACTTTATTTTCTCTCTTCTAGTTTTCTTTTTTTTTCTTTTTCGTTTTTTTTCCTTTCTCGTATCTTTTTTTTCTATTTCTATTTTCGTTTTCTTCTTCTTTTTTTCTAATTTTTTTTTTACACTTCTTTTTCTCTTTTTCTCTTTCTTCCTTTTTTTTCTTTTTTCACTTCTCTTTTTTTTGTTTTTTCTCTTTTTCTATTTTTTTTTTATTTTTTTACTCTTCTATCTCTAACTTTTATTTTGAAAAGACAAATATGTATATCACATACACATATTCAGAATACATAGTCATACAGATCTGGATATGTATTTACAGTACAAAACATACATATATATTTACAAAATACATAACGTATTCATATTAAACCGTAACAAAGATAACTATACTATATATCTTCATATGTATTTGTGAAATACAAAGGTGACTCATATATAATAAGAATATATATATGGATCACGTATGTATTCTGTAAATACATATGCAAAGCAATATGTATTTTATATGGTGTTGAATTTGTCTTTGAGCAGTACATACTATGCCATTTTAGATGGTAACATATGTACTTATTTGTTTTCTTTTACTGTTTAAGATATGTATCATGCATTTTTTTATTACCTATATGTATATGTATAATTTGTCATTTTTGTTATATAAATTTTGTGTCTATGTTTATATATACATGCGAGTCAGATATATATTTCTGTAAATACATATGCAGATGTATATGTATGTTTTTTACCGTAAATACATATGCACATCTGTATGACTATTTGTTTTGTATATTTTTTGAATATGTATATATGATATAGATAATTGTCTTTTAAAAATAAAAGATAGAGATAGAAGAGTAAAAAAAGAAAAAAAGAAAAATGAAAAAAAAAATGAAGTGAAAAAGGAAAAAAAGAAAGAAAGAAATCGAAACTAGAAATAGAAGGGTAAAAACAAAAGCGGAAATTTTTTTAAAAAAAGAAGAAAACGAAAAAAAATATGAGGAAAAAAAAAAGAAAACGAAAAAAGGAAAAAATAAATAAAAAAATGAAAAAGGAAAAAAAGAAGAGAAGTAGAAGAGAGAAAATAAAGTGGAAAGAAAAAAATGAAATTAAAATAAAAAAGATAAAAAAAATTGAAAAAACTAACAAGAAAAAATAGTTAAAGATATAAGAGAATGATATTTTGAAATTTCGAAGATCATGAAAATAATTATCTTCATATTTGAGTTTGATTTGGAAAAGGAATCTATTAATTTAAACAAGAGTAATTTGTAGGAATTTAATTAGATGGGATAATTATTCTTTATTTAACTCAATTAATTTGAGTAAAACAAGGGTAGTAAATATGTTGCATATGTATTTGTATCGCAACAATTTACTTAAATACAAAATACAATTTGTTATTTTTCGTAATTATGAAATTGTTGCTATAAAAGTTACAATTAAGGCTCTATAGTTGCTATTTCTGAAATTTTCCCTTAATATATGCTCCCTTTTAACCAAAAAAAAACAAAAACAAAAAAACCTGGCAGGCTTTTCTCCTGAGTATATATGCATTTCTAAAATTAATATAAGCAAACACCACGTATATAATGATAAAATATGAATAACATATTAATCTTTTTTTCATCAAGGAATTATGCTGGAAATTCTGTTTCTACAAATGGGAGCTTTAAGAGTTCAGTTTCCATATTAAATGTAGTTGCTATTTAGTTTACAAACGACGACAAAAACCTTTGAATTCTGTTTATCCTACTACAAAAACTTGCGCAAGTGCAACCCCTGAAACATAAAGAAAAGTTTTTTTGGAATTGCTCACACCACCTTGTGACATAAACCACAAAATATTCTTGTTGTGAGCAGGGATGAAATTGCCATGACTGCAGATTCTGGAGATACATTCGGTCCCCTTTCCGTTTTATTTACTCAATGAGAAGTATGAAACTCCAATATTACAAGGACAAACATTCTCTGGAATTTGTGACAGCCTATCATATGATGATTGCATTTGACACAACTCCTTTAAACCCAAAAGAAAAGAATGCAATGCAGCACGATCTCACAAAAATGCTTTAGAAACTTGAGAACATCTACATAAGTTCATTTCTCAGATCTGTTGAAGCTACAAAAACTGGATATAAGCATCTACAAAAGTTCATTTCTGTGTTTTTCTTTTGGTTGGGGCTGGTGGGGGGCGGGGTTGGGGGATTAAGAAAGAAAAGCAGCAAAATGTTTCTCAAAACAAGGGAAGAAACAGAGAAAACAATTTATCAAAATGATACAGCTATTATTAAGATCCTCCAGCAAGGAAAAACTTTACCAGCCAAGCTTTTGTGCTACCGAAACGCCACATACGACTGTTATTGAGTAGATACTACAATCCATGAACATTGCATCCATAACGTTTTGCAATAACAAACCCAGCTCCAGAGCCTTCCCAATTTGATCAACCATACCAGCAGCAGGGATACTGTTTGCTGCTGCTTTTTGATTCCTCTGAGACCCAGCTTCTTCTGCGAGAAGGCGCGCAATAACAATCGATATGTTGGTCAACATCAGTAGCAGAAGAGGTCTGAAAAATAAGACCACCTTGAAGAAGTGGCTGTTATAGGATACAAGAACCAAAATGGCAGCCACAAGGGAAAAGTTGAAGCGAATACTCTCGGAAGCTGCAATTGCAGAACTAATTTTATTTGGGGCGAAAATGTTGTGATAGTTGCTCTTCAGCTTTAAAAGTTGACCCCCATCAGAAGCAGAAAGGCATGGAGGATTTAAAGTAGATGAATCCAGAAATAACTGTTCTTTGTGATCAAGATCCAAGGCAGGTTCCCTTGATGTTTCAATGTTTGACTCACATTTTCGCATAAATGGAGTAGTTCCGCTTTTGCCATCAGATTCATCATGTTCGCCAGGCTCAATTCCATGGTCTCTGTCGAACAACAATGGTGTAGAGGCCCCGCTCCCACTAACAGAAACTGTGAAGTAGCAATATATGAGTGACAAGTATAATAAGCACTCTCCTTAATCGAAACAGTAAAAGCACTCTCAAGAAGGGAAACAAACAAGAGCCTGAAAGTACAAATATCATGCTATACATGCCTAATTCTCTAACCAAAGCTGGGAGGAAATATCTGTTAGCAAGTCTAGGATCTATAAATTGTAAAATATAACTCTTACAACACAGGCACTAGAAACAGCAGCAAAAAAACGTAACGCTAGTTACACAAGCACTAGAAACCACATCGTGATGAAATTTGATTCTCACCAAACTCACATATTCTTTCCTTCCCAACATCAACATACCCTGTGTAATCCCACAAGTGGGGTCGGGAACTGGGGAGGGTTAATGTTCTTTCCTTCCCATCAAACAACATTCAGAGTCTAGTTCCACAAAGTGGGGTCTGGGGAGGGTAGAGTGTACGCGGACCTTACCCTACCTCGGAGGTAGAGAGATTGAAAAAATGTCTTTTAAAATTTTCAATTATTGAATGAGCTGTGGACCAGGATCTTCGACATGCAACATTTTGCTTCAGATTAAGCAGGCCTTTAGCAGACTCATTGACTGGTTTATAGTCCAAGGCTCCAAACGGCTGCTAAGCACCGATGGAGTTGGGAAGTGTATTTAGATTTTCTTTTGATCATGATCTCTCTAACATAAATCTGAATCATTATAATCAGATCAATGCAAAAACTTTTGAGGTAAAGGAAGTTCACGAAATATGAAGGGTATTTCTCCTCAATGCTTGGGAGCGGAGTTATCTAGTGGACATATTGTTGCACCTGCAAGGATGGAGATACAACAGATACTGATTTCCGGAGAAAGGTGCATTTCTGGGCTAGCCCTTGATTTTGACTTTTTAAGGCAAGAAACGAAAAGCTTTCCCCTATAATCAATGTAAGCCATCAAGAAAAACTCACACAAATCAACAGAGAAAAATCACTGAAGAGACTGGTCCCTCCCTCCCTCCTTCCCTATCTCCCTCACTCTTAAAAACATTTGGTTTATCAGTATCACAATTGCTAATTTAGATGTCTGGATATTGACTTTCATAGCCTCCAAATATGCCATGGTTTATAATTATCTGATCTCTAAGTCTAGCTGTGAATCAAGGATACTATTCTAAATGCATAGTCACAACTTTGTCTTCAATTATACATCCTTTATAAGGAAAGTATAGAAGGAAACTTCACTCACCATCAGTTCCGTCTATAAATATCTCACTGAAAATAAATACTACTCCACCCCTAATTGCATGTCTTCGTTAGATTCTCAATTATTCTACTTATTTATCTTTGGACCATAGTTTTTTATACATGTCTTAGTATTTTTGATGTGAACGAGTCTATACCAGCTTGCATGACCTCCTCGACCAATTCCATGCGGTATCTGCTCCCTCCACCAACACAGGTACCGGGTAACTCTATACATCAAGAGTTGACGGATGGAAGGAAATCACTAGCGTTTTAAGCCTCTATTGCGCTTCAAATCCATTTTCTAATTGACCCTTAACAAATCAGGTTAGCTGGGAGGATTGAGCAAAAATAACAAGATTCGTGCAACATTTTGAATATAACCATAACATATGTTCTATTTCTTCTTTATAAAAGTCCCCTTTCTCTTGTGGAAGTCCTCATTTTAGCACTATCTTGCAGAATATTGGAGTAATTACTGGGACTTTTTATGTCAAGTGGTAGGAGTATATGATGAAAACCACTTTTTTTCAAAGCGAAAACCGCAAGAAAAAGGGGTAAGGTCCATGTAGCTTGAAGAAAAAAAGCAAGTAAAAGCACACACTTCTTTGAGATGAAAGGCACCATTTACGAAAAATAAAAGATATAACATCTATGAATTTAATCATATAATAATTAAATTGTAATTAAACTAACTAATTTCACTACCCTATATAGATTAATGAAGATAACAACCCAACTCTTCAAATTGAGATTCAAAGAATGAATAACTTCACGTTGGGACCATTTTGCACGTCATTGTTTCAAGGCACATAGCTTTCTCATGACAAGATGACTCATTGCTTGTTTGTGTTGCTTCATCGCTTTAAGAGACAAAGAAAGAGATTTTAAAAACACCGGCCTATTACATTCCAATCAATGGTAGGAGTATCGATTTCAAAATTCAAATACTACCAACTTATAAATTAGACATAAAACTAAGTAATGTTAACACCCTTACCGTGGATGTGCAATAAATTAATTTCACTTCTAAGAAATGTACATATAACGAAACACTATACTTCAAAAAATTGAACTTGAGACCCTTAGCAGTGCCTAGGGGATCTAGGGAGGCGGGAGGGTGTTCACCAGAACCACCTAGGTAAAATATTACATTGTATATATTAGGTAACTTTTTTATCTTCTCCCCTAAATACAAGACTATTAATGTTGGCACAGTGGTTTAGGGAATTCAAAATTCACCTTGAAGTCCCTAGTTCAAATACCAAGCATTACATTTTTTTGTTTTCGACCATTTCACGAGCATCTACCCTAGTTTTCAAGCCTACTAATTCTAATTGAAATAACACAATCCACCAATTAGCAACAAATATTACGTCCCATAAAGAAACTTTAGACATCAAAATATAGAAACAATATATTTAAATTGAAATATCAACTAGAAAGTTAACAATTTCAATCAAAAAACAATCAAACAATAACATGAATACAAGAGAGTCTCAATAAAATAACAATTTAAACACAATTATGTGAATACAAGAGCATCTCAATAAAATAACAATTCAAACACAATAACGTGAATACAAGAGCGTGTCAATATAACAACAATCTAGAAACAATTACGTGAATACAAGAGCGTCTCAATAAAATAACAATTTAAACACAATAACGTGAATACAAGAAGAGTACCAGGAGAGGATTGCTCAGAAACGAGATGATTTTGAGAAATCCAAGTAGGGCAAGAAGCGGTGTAGGAATGGCGAGTTTCCGATCCCGTTTCCGTTCCGGCTCCCGATCCTGTATCCGATGTTAGGGTCGGGATCCGGCCAGTAATTAGGGCTAGTCGGTCATTTCCCCGTTCAACAATACGACGTCGTCGGCTATCTCTGCCGTTCATCGACATTATTCTTATCCTTGAGTTCTTTTCTTGCGTATTCCAGCTCTGCTTTCATTTCTTTTTCCTATTATAATACTATAATCTTCATCATTCTATATTTTTATATTTATTACACTACGTCCTCAATACTTGGTTAAATTGCACATCCAACCACAATCTATAATGAACTCACCACCAAAATGAGCTGTAATAACTAGAAAGAAAGTGAATGAAATAAGCCACTCTTTTAATAGATTATCAATATCAAAATAGGCTTTGCGGTACTTTTTCTTTCGTTTTGTGCCATTTTGTTAGCGGAGTCGTTAATTGCGTGGAACAACTTCTTTTTTTAAAAAGTATAAATCGGAACTTAAAATTTGAATTTGTAAATCGGAAGTAAAACTTCTGTTTTATTAAGAAATTATGTAAGTCAAAAGATAATATAACATTTGTAATTCGAAAGTAAAACTTTCGTTTTATACATTTAAATCACAAAAATAGTTCTGCATTCCAAGTTATAAAATAAATCACAAAAGTAATTTCGCATTACAAATGATAAAACGGATTATTTAATTGCAAAATACAAGATGAAATTGTTAATCGAGATTAAAAGTTTCAAATTTACAATTTAGAATTATTTATTTTGTTTTATACATTATTTTGTGCTTTTTAATTCAGAATAATTAATTCCATTTTATCTAATTAAACACCATGCTTTGTTGTTGTTTTTCCAGAATTTATCACGTTTTATTGATATGGCGTCTCATAAAAACAGACTAAATAATTATATTTAATTTTTGACTCCCCAAGCTTCGTCAAAATGTATATAAAGAGCCCTTAAACGTACACTTTCACCATGTTCATAATTTTCATCATTTCTTTATTTTTCTTCATTTAATTACAAAGAATATCTTTGTAAGTTGTTTTTGTTTCTTTTTTTTTTTTTTTTTTTGGGGGGGGGGGGGGGGGGGGGTTATGACGAAAACATCATACATTATAATTGTTTCTCCCCCCCCCCCCTCCCCTCCCCTCCCCTCAACCCCGAAATACAATATAATGTTAAGTATCCACTTAATTTTTAGTTTAAAAAATTACGTGCTTCATTTTATAAAAGGATGGAGTTTGAATTGTGCCGATTATGTATTGGTTATAATCGAAAAAAATCCGATCTCATTTTTAGCACAAGGACAGGTAAATTTTGAAAAGCAAATTATCAACAATGATGATTCGTTGAGAGATTTTTAAGCGCTCCTACGACTTTATAGATCAAATGAAGTTTATTGTGCTCAATAGGAAGAAGCATAGGAGTAATGCTCGGTGTTCTCTTTTACCAAATGATGTTCATCCTCAATTGAAGAATCATAACAACCTTGATGGAGTCCCCATAACTCTGTCGTATGATTTTGCTCACATAACTCAATACCAAAATATTCTTACTTGCAGATATGATTTTAATTTAAATAAATTTATTAATGAAAATGACTGATAATATTCATTAATATGTGTTATTTCTACTAACAAATTCGAATAATATCAATTTTAGTCTTTGAATATTACTTATTTTTGTAGGATTTTTCTTTAGAATGAGATGAATATTACTACAAGTTATGAAATAAATCACTATTTTGGACAATCCTCACGATTTGGACTGATGAAAAATGTTGGAACATCCTCAAATATTCATGCCTCGTTTAATGTTCGTGCAGCTGAGTATTATCAGTATATTCACCATTTGAAGTTTAAAGTAAGTAATTTTAATATATATATATATATATACTAGTTTAGTGTACGTGCGTTGCACGTGTATAAATCATTAATTAAGATTAAATGTATACAAAAAATAAATTATTGTATGTATGTTATATTATTAAGTACAATTTTTTTTAAAAAAATATCACATGAAATTTTGAATATAAAATAGTTTAGTTAATTTTAATGTGATAAACCACCGTCACATTAATAATTAAGGAGAAAAATTAGATGTAGCCAAAAATATATTTCCTGTTTAAATTAATATTATTGAAGATGATCCGAATTAATGATGATCAGAGTTTAGGCACTGTAAATAGAATTTAGTTATTGTACTTATTTTCTAATGGTAAAAGCATTTTATATTTTTATGAAGAATTATTTTTATTCTCAGAATTCTATATTTTTATTGAAATTTAGGACATTTTAGATGATGTTATGGACCGTTTAATTATTAAATAAGAGTTGAGTTATTCATGTATCCTTATCTAATTAGTGCTATTGAGGCTATGCTTATTAATTTAATAATATTTTAGACATTCTACATATTCCTAAATTAAAAACCACAAATTCAAATGTCTTCATTATCCTTTTTAAATTTTGTGTGAATTCAAAACAGTCAAACAAAAATAATTCACTGTATAAATTTTTGTGGCTTTGTTATAATTTTGAGATTTTCTATTGTTGCCACATAAACTAAGACAAAATGAAATGATAATTAAAAGATACAAAAAATAATTTTGAAAATTTGTGTGAGCTCACCGGTGATTAAGTGAGAGCCAAGAAGACGAAATTTGTTCTTACACTTTTCAAAGTGAACCCAAGAACGACTTTTCTTTCTTGGCTCTCAGTCCATCATCGATGAACTCCGATAATATTCAAATCCGTCAAATAATAATTAGCACTTTCTTCAATGAAGCTTTGATTTGTGTATTCATCTTTGCTTGTTAGCTTGGAGGGACATCATATTCCCTGAAAACACCAAACACTACAACCAAATAACAGTCACCAAAAGAAGTAACTCCAAAAAAATATGCAAAACTAAAGGACAAATATGATCTCCAAGAAGATGTGGTGTGAGGATGTCCTTAAAATATGCATGTATTTCTCTATATTTGGGCAAAAAAATAAAAAAATGTATTCTCGTTAATGTCAATCTGCCTATGTGTCACACAACTTTTTTACTTTTGTGTATTACAGACAGCAAGCTTGAGGATTATGAATTAGTATATCCAAGCCTTTAGTAACATTGCAAAGAAGGTGAAGCATGATAAATACCTTCCAATTTATTTCATATATCGTCATCATTACTAATTTGCTCATTATTTTATCTCACCGTAAGAAAATTTCAGGCAAAATTTAACTATGTGATTTGTTTCAAAATAATGCGAAACACTTCGTGTATCGATTCTATAGCTAATGTTCTTAGCTTGCCAACATCCTAAGAGGCTACAGTGTCTGCGCTATTGATGACATTAAGAGAGCATCCCCAAGTAGGCAACTATCAATGGCTTGTCTTGTTTTAATATGGTACCTCTTCAACTCCCCCATTTAATAAAGCATTTTAAAATCAATCCGTCACTTTGTGAGTGTTAATATTTGTTATGAAAATAAATTTTAGATATAACTTTACCTGTAAATTTAGTTCGTGAGGTAAAAAATTTCCTAGATTATATAATAAAATAATGACGTATTTTCTTAACAAGAAATATGATGTAATACAATTCGCACGCTCAATAGAAGCGGAGCTAAAATTTAATAATCTTTGTGCGTTTTAAATTTTAGAACGTCCATTTCAAGTGTCAATAACTGAATTCTACTATTTAAGCAAAAATTATTGATTTAGGTGAACCTTGTATCTATATTTTCTAAATCTCACACCAACAACATAATATATGAGCCCAATATTGAGAAATCAAAGATATGTATGTGTTCTGGCTCTGCATATTAAGAAAATGAATATTAACATAGCTTAATCAACAAAGTTAACTCATCATGAGGTGATAAAAGAATCACAGGAAACAGAATAAGAAGATTTATTGATTAAAGTGAACCTTGTATCTATGTTTTCTAAATCTAATGCCAACAACATAACATATGAGCCTAAATTAGGAAATCAAAGATATGAATATGTTCTGGCTCTGCATGTTAAGGAAATTAATATTAACATAACTTAATCAAAAAAGCTAACTCATCATGAGGAGGTGATATAAGAATCACAGGAAACTGAATAAGAAGGTCACATATTTTCTTTATTATCTTATATTTTTTCTTAATTAATTTAATTTTACTTATTATTATACAATGTGAAAGAATACTTTGTTGGAATGAGGTAATGGCGGGGAAATTATACTACTCATAATTGGAGGCTAACACATTACCATGCAATCAAAAGAAAAAATATTCAGCTTTTTTTTTTTTTGACAACTACTCAATAAAAAGACTTAAGATCAGAGTCAATAAGATTTCTATAAGTTTTTGCCAAATGCTTTAATATCTAGAGAGAATTATAAGATCATAATGGCAATAGAAATGATACTGTTGGTGATGGAGAATGACAAACAACAAATCAAGAATTTTTTATGGGTTTTCATATCATCACTTTTTCTCTGTTAGTGTAATCGTATGTTTCGTCCATGCCATCTTTTCTATTGCATATTATACTACTGCTTCAATACTAGTTGCCTCATAGTCAAAATTAGAAGTGACAAATAGGTTAAACAAAATTCACCAAAGTAAAAAAAAGATGTAAAAGGATATTACAAATTTCTTTGTAAAATCCTCCAAAAAAAAAGTAAAAGAAGAGGTAATATCAACAAAATTTAAAAGTACTTTGATGAAACTTTTCATAGTCATCAAAAAGAATACTTACAATAATACTTATGCTTATGCCGCAAAGTACGATGCTTTCATATTACTCGTCAAGTAAATTCGTCATTCAAATTGTTATCTGGCAGCAAAGTAAATATTTGTTTCTTTCCATTTGAGCAACTAAATAAATTGGTATCTCTCCTTATAGTACGTTCCTCTCCTATATGAAAAAAAATGCTATTTTGTTATGTAAAAATATACAATTTTTTATTAATATTAAAGTCATATAAACCCATATACAATATTGCACAACATTATATATTATTCAAGAACAAAATAATACCGAACAACAGAAGATTTATTCAAGGTGACCTTTCAGTTGGATCTTTTGCCTCATTTAAAAAATTGAACTAAATATTTTTAATACCGTAAGTCTGTATAACTAATTAAGGCTAATATGCATATCAAATAGTTATTATTCCACATAATCAATTATGCCATACCCCTATTAAGTATTTCACATTGAGATTAATATAGTTTCTAGAGGCTTTGAGCTTTAAGTGACAAAAGAGTTTTAAAATAAGGTGTGGGTGACACAAGTCTTAATTATTGAGTGGAGGTGACAATTACTTTATTATGGATTAAGAAAGTTTGGCAAGTTTAAGAATAGCCCAGAAGTTTTTAAATTTACACTTTGGTCCAAATATTTATCTAATATAACGAAAAATAGAGGGAAAATGCATCTTTCTCTCTCTTCTCATCCATTGTTGTTTTCTCTCTCTTAGAGATTTTTGTTGTTCGTTATTGCTGCTGCTTTATTCATCATATTTTGATTTATTATCATCATCTTCTACTTCATTATCATCTTTATTTTCTTCTTGTTGACCATTTGTTGTTGTTGTTACCGCTACTGTTGCTATTTGACCAATTTCTTAGGTCAAATTTGTTTCGTACATCACTTTCCACTTTGTCATTACTTCATAGGAGACTTTGGCAAGTCAAATTATGATTTTTAGTTGAATTTTTCATCTGGGTAACTGCTATTGTGTTGTTTTTCCAACAATGGATAGAACCCGATCATGAATCCAACATAAGAGCCAATTGTTTAATAGATAAATCATCTGTTGCGACAGATGAGATATCTGTTTCAATGGAAGACTGATATGTTAGATTCATTTTTATGGTTCTATAGGCCGTAACATGAATCGAACAGATGGATTGTAATACCCCAAACTTTTTGTGAAGTCAAATCTAGTCTCCAGAAGAGTTAGTGATGGCTTCCTAAATGATTAATGTTTAAACCAGATAGAATTTCCTAATTTCAATTTTTTATCATGTGAAAAATTGAATTAGCTTTCCAACGATACCAATTTTGTCCAAATCCGGTATCGGAGTAAAAAGTTATTAACGTTTTATAGAGGACTATTGGAACTGCTCAGAAGCGACGGTCAGGCTGACGGACCGTTGAGCTAGCGATGGACGGTCTCTCAAACCATCAAAGGTGAGGTAATAAGTCAATCTTCTGGCTAAGGTGCGACAGACATGTTGACGGACCGTCGAGCTTGCGACGGATCGTCGCCCAAGCCGTCGATACTAAGGCAGTAAGTCCCTATTCTGGTCCAAGTGTGACGGCCAGGCAGACAGACCGTCGAGCCAGTGATGGACCGTCGCACGAGCCATCACAGATCCCGTTCAGCGATTTTTAAGCCATTTTTAAAAGGATATTTGGGTCTTTTTCCACCCATTTTAACCCCTAATTATACCAGACCATAACTCATAACTTCATTATTCATTCACAACATCCAATTAGGGTTTCTCTCAAAGATCAATCCCCAAGAATAAGAAACCCTAGGTGCTTAATTCCAAGTCAAGAATTCAAGCTTTCCTCCACCAATCTTCAAGAAATCATCCACCCAGGTATGTTTAGTATTGATTCATGGGTTCCTTTCACCCATGAAGCTCAAGAATCCTATTTTAAAATCACGAATTGTGAAACCCATGTTGTGGATTGATTATAATCATGTTTATGTTGTTGTGCGACTTCCAAGTTGGAAACTTTAATATGTTTTCATGAAATTTTGTTAATGTATGGATTGAAATCGATGAAATTAAGTTGAATGAAGGAACTTGATGTATTAATTTGATGTTCATGCTTAAGCCCTAAGTTATACATACTAGATGTTTGATAAATGCCTAAAAGTGTAAGATTTATGCTTATTGACTCAATAGGGCCTAAATGATGAATCCATGCTTTATCCTTATGTTTCAAAATGATTTTCATGCTATTGTGATGCGTTGCAATTGTTTGATGGAATGCCCATGAGACTAGAATTATGTAACCATGATATATTTGAATGCATTTCTATTAATGTACAAGAGTATGAGAACCAAGTGCTTCATGAAACTCCTAAGTGATTGTATTATGAATTATTGATTATGTTCATGTGTTCAAGAAGTGTCATGTCTTGTTAGTTTCATGCTATCGAGTCCTGGGGATACTTGTACCCAACAATTTAGCTGTGTTCCTAGAGCCAGTATCAGTTTCATGATAATCTCAGTCAAGCCATGATCAGTAGAATTCAGTCAGTTACATGACTCAGAAAAACTCAGCAAATTCAGTATCAATCCAGTAATCTCAGTAATCTCAGTCAGTTATCAGATTTCAATAATATTCCATCAGTCAATGAAATTCAGTGAACTCAGTCCAGTTCAGTTAAGTTAATCATGTTCAGTGTTTATTCAGATGGGAGTAGAATTCAACACCGAGTGAGCCCAAGGATGGGAACTCACCTGTTAGTAGAGGGTGTGATTCTTAGAAGTAATCCTTGCGCTCCAGAACTACGTAGCCAGCGTAGGTTGAGATATCAAACCTGCTAGATGAGGGTAGATGAGGTGGCTTAAACTGTTATATGAGGGTCCCACCATTCTTCTTAGAGTACCGATTAGATGAGGAATCACTCACATCTTGTCCTTACCAGTGGCACAGTATTGACACCCTTCCAATTGGGATTACAGATTGGACCCCAACTCAGCTATAATAGCTTATTAGGGGCATGTCGGTTAAAGGACTACTTCCCACAGTTTCAGTTATAGATCAGAACTGTTAGATACAATCATTCAGTCTTAGTAATAGAACTCTGATAGTTCTTTAGAATTTTAGGACTATCAGATACAGTCAACCTAGTACAGTACGAAACTCAGCTAGATTCATCAGAATCTAGACTGTCAGATACAATAACTCAGTATCAGTTACATTAGTTATCAGTAACTCATGATATCAGTATTCAGACTTAGTAGTTACGAATTCAATTACAGTTACTTATTCATGCATGTATTCTCATATTCATGTTATACAGTCAGTTAGTATTGTTCATGCATATGAACCCTTTGCATTCAGCCTATCCCACTAGCATACCAGTACATTCAATCGTACTGACACATTTGCGCTATGGTGTTTTATACCATAGGTTCAGAAGTACGAGCTCCAGAACATCAGTAGCATTCCAGTTTCAGCAGTGAGTCCTCATTATTCGAGGATGTTATGATTTGATTACTTCACTTCTACAGTACTTAGTTTATTTTAGTAGTTGGAGTTAGTTGGGTACATGTCCCATCAACTCCTTATTTAGACAGTACAGTGTTAGAGGCTTTCAGACTATAGTATGTTCAGACAGTTATTTCAGCTATTTTGGTATTGATATACCGTAATTTCAGATGTTGTGTTTTATTAGATATTTGAACCTTATGGCCTTTCAACCTTTTATTCCGCATTTATACAGTACATTATGTAGTGTTCAGGTATAAATATCAGTCATGGGTTAGTTTGTGATCCTTCGGGGTCACGAGCACCATGTAACATTTCGGGTACCAAATTCAGGGCGTTACATGGATCATTCATTGCAATAGATGATTTATCTGTTTAAACAAATTAGTTACCTGGTGCAACATGATAAATATCTGTTGCAATAGATTATTAACCTGTTGCAACAGAACCTGAACTCGATTCCAACAGATATGTTATCTGTTGTAACAGGGTAAATATCTGTTGCCACAGATTATTAACCTGTTGCAATAGAACCTGAATTCGATTCCAATAGATGGTAAATATTTGTTGCAGCATATTAGTAACCTGTTGTGATAGAACCTGACCTTGATTCTAACAGATCATTGTCTGTTGTAGCAGGTAAGTCATCTGTCGCAATAGGTTAATTATCTGTTACAACATGTCACTCATCTGTTGGAATCAGCTTCAAAGGTGCCTCAGTACTCTAACATCAATCCCAAAAGATATATAGTCTGTTGCAACATATGATTCACCTGTTACAATAGATGACTCATCTATTAAAATCAACTTCTGGAGCGTAACATGCATCCCAACAGGTAAGTAATCTGTTGCAACTGATTACACGTTTGTTGGGATTCATTTATGGCACTATGAAATCACTATTAACTTTTTTTAACAAATGACTTTATTTAGGTACCACTAATGGAGGGATCAATAATAATAGGGGTGGATTGTCATGGTCAATGGATCGAGAAGAGCAATCGATATGTATGGCGTTGGAACGAGGGTGAAATACTAGAGACAATAGCTATGACAGTCCAAAGTGATATTTCGTATGATTATTTTGTGAACTTAATCATCAGTTATTGTGGACTGAATTGTCAATCGGAAGATCTCGTCATCATCTACATGCACTGCTCCTTTGAAAATCAGAGGGTACTGTCTTTCAAGATAACCGATCAGGTTTAGTTGCGTACTTATCTTAGTGATTCATCCAGGCCGGTGTTAAGGGTGTGCGTAGTTGAAAAGACAAGAGAGAATGAGAACCAGAACGTAGAAAAACAACAATAATAAGACATCTTTGATGATAGGTTGGATGATCTAGACATGAATATTCCAGATGATGATCAAACACCGACGCCCATTGATGCGACCAATACAATTGGTAGTTCTTCTCAATCAACATAGTCTGGAAATCTTCAAGATGATGGGACCGGCTTTTTTATTAGAATGTCATTCAAGGACAAGAATGAACTATCTACCACTTTATTTATTTCTTGCTTGAAAAAAGATTTTAGAATAAAGAAGGTGATTAATTCGAACAGTGTCTTTTGCTTCAAATGTGCTAATGCAAACTGCAAGTGGTGGTTGAGAGCGGTGAAGTACGCAAGTTCTGATAGATTCGTCATTCATAAACATGAAAAGCATCACACATGTGCTTCGGAGCACATCTCGGGCCAAAATCCTTACGCCACGGCAAAGGTCCTCGGTGAATATTTTAGAAGTAGTTTCCCCAATGGAAAAGGCCCTCCAACAAGGGTTATGACCAATCAACTATTTACGGAATTAGGTGTCCTGCTCAGTTATTGAAAGATATATACGGCCATGGGGATTGCCAAGGACTTGGTCAGGGGACACACGAGCATGGGTATGCAGTCCTGGGGGCCTACCGTTATATGATTGAGTCCACAAATCTCAAAAGTAAGACGACATTGCATGTTGATGAAAACGGAAGTTTCAAGTACTTTTTTGTATCCTATGGTTCTTGGATTCAAGGTTTTCGACATTTGAGAAAAGGTATAGCTGTCGACGGTACCTTCTTGATGAGTAGGTATAATGGAGTTCTGCTAGCGGCGGTGGCGCAGGATGCGGAGAATCATATCTTTCCTGTCGCTTATTGTGTAGCAGATAAGAAATATGATGCCTCTTATGGATTTTTTTTGAACAACTGCGAAGCTACATCGAAGATACCAAAGAGATATGTTTTTCTTCGGATAGGCATTCAAGTATTCCAAAGATGGGTTCAATTTTCTTCTCTTTAGCTTACTTTGGTTGTTGCATCAAGCATCTTAGAGAGAATATTCGGACCAATTATCACAACGAAAGGGTCGTGTCCTTTTTTATAGAGCTGCTAAAACATATAGCAGAGAGGAGTTTTTAGACCATTTTAATCAAATAACGGATGTGAGTCCCAAGGTAGCAGAACTTCTCGTATGTGTCGGTTTCGAGAGATGGAGTCGGGTATTCTGTCTAGCAGATAGGTATATTTTTATGAATTAAATGTCTTGTTTGAGTTACAAGTTTAGTATGATGTCGTACTAAGTGATTCTTTTGTATAGGTACAATATTATGACATTAAACATAGCTGAATTGGTGAATTCATTGTTTGGCGATGAAAGAGAATTTCCCATTAAGGCTATGCTTGAAGTAATAAACAAGAAGTATGACCAATTTTTTAACGAAAGGCATGTGCAGTTTAAAGGCCCAAAAAGAACCCGATTTGTTCTCAAAATCGAAAAAATAATATCAACGAACATCAGTTTGGGGAATAAGTTATTATCTTATAAAATAGCATATTACAAATTCAGTATCACCAGTCATGGTGATGTTGCCATGGTCGATCTTCAAATAATATCTTGTACGTGCAGAGTTTTTGACTTGGACAAAATACCCTGTCCATATGCCATGGCAGCTCTTCGAGCTCAATATGGTCCAAAATATGGACCTAAAGTTTACAAGCACTCCTCTCAATATTATTTGATAAAAGAATATAAAATGGCATATAATGGGCATATTACTCTAGTGCCTCCCGAAGAATCTTGGGTTGTTCCTGCAGAGATTTTGGGGAGATTAATACCTCCTCCATATATTGATCCAAGCACTATCAAATCGGGAAGAAAGTCATATAAGAAGAGGCATGGAGTCGGAGAATCATTTTTATCAAGAAGAAACAAGTGCTCTATATGTAAGCGCATTGGCCACAAAAGAACTACATGCCCGGATCGTAATCCACCATGATCGTTGTAATTGCTGAAACTTGTGTAGTTGTTTGTTGTTGACTTTTATATGTTTAACTCATTGTTGTGAACGTAATGTTATCATTTATAATATATAAAATATCTTTTTTAATAACTTGTGCATCAATAAAAAGAGGCAAAACATGAACTAAATAATACAACAGACCATAATTATTCTCAACAGATTAACCATCTGTGGCAACAGATGGACATTAGTTGGAAGAACACAATACAGTTCCATCAAACTGAAATATTTTTCTCCAACAAATGACAAACCTGTCACAACAGATAGATAATCTGTTGACAGAAATCCAACAGATGACCAATCTATTCCAACATATTGTCCATCTATTGAAAGAACTCAAAAGCTAAAATTGCTATTGCTATTGAATTCAAAATTGCTCCTTACCTCCAACCGCCGACATGGTAACATTAACATGTATGTTTAGAAGAAATAGACAGAATGAAAATTGAATAAGAATTAAAAAGCCAAAGTCGACTAAAAATAATTTTTTTATTAAATAAAAAATAAAATACATTAGGTATAGATCCGATATAGAAAAATTAAAATACATACGCTAAAAGAAAAAACACATTCTAATTCTATTTATTATTATTATCATCATCATCATTAATGATAGCCAGCCAATCAACTCGCAGCAGCAAGGCCCTCATCAACCTCTGCATCTCTCTGAACATCGCCTCTCTCACGGTGACCAACTCCCTCTGTAGGTCATTAACCTGCCTCCGAAGTTTCCGCACTATGTCACGCAAAATAGCAATGTCCCAAACAGGATCAGTCATATCTAGAACACACATGAATTGACAAAAGTAAAGAGAAATAGTCCAAATGTAATACAACGTATCCTACCAACTGGTAGATTTATTTCAAAAAAACTTACCTCAACGAGAAAGGAATATGCTCTTTGAAGAAAAGTGGTTGAAGATATCACACGAAAAATAATAATGCAAGAAATAAATAAAGTTTAGTAGAATAAATATATTAAGGAGGGACCTATTTATAGAGGATTGAATCTGGACGTGTCAGGACAAAAGGCATGACTGTTAAGCTCTATTGTATTAATTACATTCAAACTGGTGGCATTTTATTTTTTGTGAAAAGTCGCAACTTTTTCTTTTACATTAATACTTCTCACCTTTTCAAAATGGTTTTGAGACTTGATAACAACCGTTATTATTGAACTGTTGAAACAGATCATCCATCTGTTGCAATAGATTTACCATCTGTTGCAACAGATTGTCTATATGTGTAACAGATGGTCTGTCAAAATAGATTTACCATCTGTTGCAATAGATGGTTTATATGTGCAATAATGAGACATCTGTTACAACATATGTATTATCTATTGCGACAGATGGACTATCTTTTGGAGATGTTTTGATTTTTTCTAATAGCTGATTCATCAGTTGCAATAAATAGAGAATTCTATTCATTAGATGTTTTGAATGTGTTAGATAAAAAGTCACGACTACCTCTTTTTAATAGTCATCACATGCGTGCAGATGAATAAACACTGTCTGGTCTACCGCAATAGATTTACCATCTGTTGCAATATATAGATTATTTGTTGTGACAGACAGACCATATATTGGAGGAGATGTATTGATTTTTTCTAACAGCTGATTCAGCAGTTGCAACAGATAGAGAATTCGATTCATCAGCTGTTTTGAATGTGTTAAGATAAAAAGTCATGACTCTTCACTTTTTTTAATAGTCATCATATGCGTGCAGATGAATAAACAATGTCTGGTCTATCGCAATAGACTTACCATTTGTTGTAACATATGGATTACCTATTGTTCTAGATGGACCATATGTTGGAGGAGATGTTTTGATTTCTTCCAACAGCTGATTCATCAATTACAATAGATAGAGATTTCAATTCATCGACTATTTTGAATGTGTTAAGATAAAAAGTCACGACTCTTTACACCTCTTCTTTAATAGTCATCACATGCATGCAGATGAATAAACAACATTGTCTGACATGTCTTGATAGGGAAGGAGGTATAAGGTACATGTAATGGATCCACTTTCATGCGTGGGAGTTATGTATTATTGATCAGGCTACCATGACAGACACACATAAAGTGCAATGATTTTGTGAATACAATTTTTTATCGATTAGACACTGATCCTTTAAATAAAATCCTGTATTGTACAATTTAGTTTGATAGGTGCAAACTAATAAGGCCGAAGGGTTCCAAGACGGTGGTGTGGTTACCCTATTACAATTTAATGACGGTCTATGCTCATGTTTTTATGTCAAGTTTGGGGAAGGATTCAAGTTTTTTGCGGCAGTGTAAATATCCAATAGTGATTGGACCGATTTTAATGGCGCAATGGACTTTTTGAAAGGCCTCCAAAGCGTCGCACTGTAGCAAATAACGATGGAACCAATAGAAATTCCCCTGGTCCAAATTTATATAGATGGATTGCTGGAGGAGACTTTTATACAACAGAAGGTGTTTGGGAGAATACCTGTGTGGGAAGGGGGAGGTAGAGAAGGCCATATATCATCTCAGACCTTGTTTAAGAGGAAACAAATGGAAGCAAGTAAGGAACTTCTAGCAAATCTAGCCAATGAAATTGACATGAAAAAATGGAAAAATTGGATGAGCTTCAAATGTGGAAGTATATCTAAATATAAAAATTTATCAGTCGTTGAAGAAAAAGAATGGTCAACAAGACTGGAGCTAGACACTTTGCTCGAGAATGCAACTAGCGAGCGTGACCTCAATGAAGACTCTCACAAAGTGCAAGAACAGAACTCTAATGAAGAAGCTTCGCGAGCAAAGAAAATTAATACGATTGTCGGTCAGAATTGAAACATGAACCAACAACTCCTGAATTAAAAATAAGGAAAGCCAAGAAATCAATTTCTGAAGTCTAACTTGTATTCCATGCCTTCTGTTTGTGGCTATAATTAGGTCAATGGTAGTATAAACAAAAAGGTCTGAAGTTAGGCAGAAATCTCATGCCTTGTTGTTTCCACTACTTTTGATCTGACCAGAGCCATAAACAGGAGGCATGGGATGCAAGTTTAACTTGAGAAATTGCAACCCTGGCTTGATCCCATATTTTTAATTCAGGAGTAGTTGATTCAGGTTTTAATTCTGACCGATAATCTTACCACCTTCCGTGCTCGCAAAACTGTTTCGTTAGAGTCCTGGTCCTACATTTTATAGGTCTTCATTGAGGCCACGCTCGCTAGTTGCAGTCTCTAACAAAGTGACCAGCTCCAGTCCTCTTGACCATTCTTTTTTTTCTTCAACGACTAATGGATTTTCATGTTTGGATACACTTTCACATTTGAAGCTCATCCAGTTTTTTTATTTTTCATGTCAATTTCATCAGCCAATTTCGCTGTACTTTCCTTTCTACCCTGTGTTTTCTCTTAAATAAGGCCTAATATGATATATGACCTTCTCAACCTCCCCCTTCCTGCATAGGTATTCTTCCAAGAACCTACTGTTGTATAATAGTCTCCTCCAGCAACCCATACATATAAATTTGGACCAGGGGAATTTCTATTGATTCCATCGTTGTTTGCTGCAGTGCGAGGCTTCGGAGGCCTTTCAAGAAGTCCATTGAGCCATTATAACCGGTCCAATCACTATTGGATATTTACACTGCCGCCAAAATCTTGAACCCTTCCCCAAACTTGACATAAAAACATGAGCATTAAAGGTCATTAAATTATAACAGGGTATCGACACCACCTACTTGGTCCCTCAGCCTTACTAGTTCGAACCTAACAATCTTAACTGTAAAATACCATATCTTGTTTGAAGGATTAACGCCTAATAGGTAAAGAACAAACATTCATAAAATTATTGCACTGGATGTGTGTTTTCACGATAGGTTGATTAGTAATACATACCTCCCACATATGAAGTGGTTCCATCAGCAAGCAGCTTATTACTCCGAACCCATCTTTACTCTAGCCTTTAATGCTGGTCGGGCAAAAGTGGATCCGGTTTCACTTCCTTTTATCTGCAAACAAGAGAAATACATTTGATGTCAAACAAGAGAAGAATAAAAAAAACATTACAAAAGGATAAAATAAAATTGAGTGAATCACAGATGACCAATTTGATGTAACAAATTACCCATCTGCTCAATCGATGAGGCATCCATTGCATTAGATGGACGATATGTTGCAACAGATGGGTCATCTGTTGGAATAAATCAAACCAGTCTTGCTACTGGTTTGATTTCTTCAAACGGTTTCTCCATCTATACAAAAAGGTAACATAAAATTGAGTGAATCAACAGATGACCAATCTGATGCAACAGATTACCCATTTGTTCAACTGATAAGGCATTTTACAACAAATATAAAAACAATTATTCATTCATTCAAGACTTAAAAGTCACCTTTCCTTTAATTTTCTTAATAAATAGGAAACTGGTAATGGGTAAATCATTAATAGCAACAGATATAAATATCTAATTAAATGACATGCAAAGAAGAAGATGAGATAGAAAGAGCAATAGTGAATCATACCTAAAATGTAAAAAAAAACAAGGGGATCAGAACATCCAGTTCAGTCGAGAAAAGATATTGATCGATTGAGATCCGAAAGGATACTCATCCGAAAGAAGAGAGAAAAGAGAGGAAAAAAGAAAAGAAAAAGAATTGAGAATAAAGAAGAGTGATATATGAGTTGAGTCTTACTTTATGGCTGAAGGAGAGAGTATTCTTCTAGATATGGATTTTAAATATTCATTAATAACTTTTGAGGGGCATGAAGAGACGATGACATTGAAAAGACTAGATAAAACTACTCACTCGAGAGATTTTTGAGTTATCCAAGTAATATTTTTTACCACCTTAGTGTTTTAACTTTTTTATCTCAGACAGAAAATACCTAAATTGCTTTAAAAAGGGGTCTTAAAACATCTAAGTGCAACAGATAATAATTTTTGTTTGAAAATTTTCAAAGCTCGATTATCTGTCGCAACAGATGTAACACCTGTTTGATAATTTACAACAGATGCATAATATGTTGCAACAGATGACTTAATCTGTTTGATTAAATCCAACAGAAAAGACATCTGTTGCAACAAGTTGAACATTTGTTTTTTTATAATTTTAATTGAGTTTATATGTTAGACTAATACCTTAATTGATTAATCGATGACCATGGGTGAATTTTCATAGGGTTAACTACAACATTAATTGAGTCTTTTGCCAGTTGCATGATGAGAAGGTATTACGTTGCACCCGACCAGAGTCGTCGATCGATCACTTTGAGCTGAACCGATTCTTACTACATCATATGTTCAATAATACCTTACTTAATTAATCTAAGACTAGGGGTGAGTTCTCATAGGGTCAACTACAACAGATGGTAGCTCCTATTTGATAATTTACAATAGATGGGTAATCTGTTGCGACATATAACTTAATACATTTGATAATTTATAACAGATGGGTAATCTGTCATAGCAGATAACCTAATCTATTTGATTATTTACAACAAATGAGTAATCTATTGCAACAAATGGCTTAATTTGTTTGATAACTTATAACAGATGGTTAATCTATTGCAACAGGCTGAACATTTATTTTTATACAATTTTAATTGATTTCACATGTTAGACTAATACCTTAATTGATTAATCTAGGACCAGGGGTGAGTTCTCATAGGGTCAACTACAACTTCAATTGAGTCTTTTGGCAATTGAATAATGAGATGGTATTGCGTTCCTCCCGACCAGAGTCTTCGATCGATCACTCTTACCCGAACCAATTCTTATTACCTTATATGTTATACTAATACCTTAATTGATTAATCTAGGACCAGGGGTGAGTTCTTATAGGGTTAACTATAACTTCAATTGAGTCTTTCAGAAATTACATGATGAGACGGTATTGAGTTCCCCCGACCAAAGTCGTCGATCGATCACTCTGAGCTGAACCAATTCTTACTACCTCATATGTTAGACTAATACCTTACTTGGTTAATCTAGGACCAGGGGTGATTTCTCATAGGATCAACTATAACAGATGACAATGCCTATTTGATAATTTACAATAGATGGGTAATCTGTTGCGACATATAATAATCCATTTAATAATTTACAACAGATGGGTAATCTGTCGTAACAGATGACTTAATCTATTTGATAATGTACAATAGATGAGTAATCTATTGCAACAAATGACTTAATCTGTTTGATAACTTACAATAGATGGTTAATCTGTTACAACAGGTTGAATAGTTATTTTATACAATTTCAATTGATTTCACATGTTAGAATAATACCTTAATTGATTAATCTAGGACTAGGGGTGAGTTCTCATAGGGTCAACTACAACTTTAATTGAGTCTTCTGGAAATTGAATAATGAGACGGTATTGCGTTTCTCCCGACCAGAGTTGTCGATCGATCACTCTGAGCTGAACTAATTCTTACTACTTCATATGTTAGACTAATACCTTAATTGATTAATCTAGGACCAGGGGTGATTTCTCATAGGGTCAACTACATCAAATGGTAGTGCTTATTTGATAATTTACAACATATGGGTAATCTATTGTGACATGTGACAATCCATTTGATAATTTACAACAGATAGGTAATATGTTGCAATAGAACTTAATCTGTTTGATAATTTATAACAGATTCATAATCTGATGCAACAGGTTTAACATTTATTTTTATACAATTTCAATTGAGTTCATATACCTAAATTGATTAATCTAGTACCAGGGGTGAGTTCATAGGGTCAACTACAACTTCAATTGAGTCTTTTAGCAATTGCATGATGAGAGGGTTAAAAATTATGCATATCTTTTATAATTTTAGAAAATAATGAAGATCAATTCGGACCAAATTAACATTTTCAAAACTTGTCATTATTTTTCAAAATACAAATCAACCCATACAAATCATCCATTTGCGAGAAAAATATTTTATCATTTCAAATCTCGAGTTCTCTCTCTTTTCTCTTTCTCACATAATTATATAGTACAAACAATAACTACTCAACAAATTGCTCTACCCTTCATAACAGATTGATTTTCTTCTCATTTTCGACCACATATGTGTTATTTTCAACTTTTTTCTTGCTTGTATTAGTTATTTTCTTTGTCTTTGTAGGTAACAGAGTTCGAGAAGATTTTTATATTTGTTATTTTTTTCTTAAAAATAAGGGTTTTTAAGTTAATGATGTAAAAGAAAACTTTTAGTTGTATTATCTTCTAGAATGGGTTTATAATTTTGAGTTTTGATGGTAAAATCATAGGAAGAACTCGAGAAAACCCTAGTTTCTATCATAGTGTTCTGTTGATTATCGTGGTATTATTGGATGGTATTTGTGGTGTTGGTGGTGGTAGTAGTCTTCATCATCGTGGTGGCATTAGTGGTCGTTGTTGGTGGCATTGGTTGGTAGTGTTTGTTGTGGCATTGGTTGGTGGTGTTTGTGGTGGCTGTCGATGGTGTCGGTATTTGTGGTGTTTGTGGTATTGGTTGGTGGTATTTGTGGTGTCATTGGTTGATGGTGTTTGTGGTGGTTGTCGGTGGTGTTGGTATTCGTGGTGTTGGTTGCATTGGTTAGTGGTGTTTGTGGTGGTGGTGGTGGTTAGTGTATCGGTATCGGTATCAGTATCGGTATCGGTATCGGTGGTGTTTGTAATGTATTTTTTAAAATTTATGCATACATCAATTGTAATGTAATTTTTATTTTTCTATTGTTTATAGGTAAAACATGTCTCCCTAAAAAAGAGAAAGTGAAAGTGGATTAACGTCTGACCACCCAAAAAAAGGCTACAGTACAGAGGGATTCAGAGGAGCTTCCTGAATAATCTCAGTCAGGGAAAAGTGAAGCTGAGGAAAGATATAAAAACAACATTGAAGGAGGTGGACAAAGGTCTGTAGATGGTGATGAAGAAAATAAAAGTAAGAAAGAGGAGGAATTAGAGAGTGAGAAAAGAAAGAGGATTATTAAACTGATGATAATGGATCACCAATAGGGCGTGAATTAATATCGACATCCCAACATGATTCTGTCAAAACTTTTAGTATTGACAAGTTTCAAGTTGAAATGCCGATAAATGACCCAAAATCAGAAGAAGAACTAACTAGTGAAATTGTACTTAAATGTCAGATGGGGAGAAAATTTATTTATTTTAGGAAAATTATGAAGAACAAAAACATAGACGAACTTTTTAAGAAGAGCTTCCTTAGACGGTTTCTTGAGCTGATCGAGGACCCCCCCTGTCTGTTTCCATATGAGGATGGTATATGGTCTTCTCAAGCATAGAATCAAGTACGTGGGAGATGATGAAGATTCGAAAGAGGGGGGCAAAAAGATGGATGAAATCTGGATCAACTACTGTGGCATGTCAGTTTGTTTTGGCTTGTAAGAGTTTTCCATAGGGACTGGATTGAAATGCCATCGTCCAAAAGAACCACCTATCGCCAAGGGAACACCCCACAAAAGATCCAAGGCAAGAAAATACAAGAAAACAATAGATGGGCTGTTTGACATTGCTCGACGTGGCTACAAAGCATCGGATTTATTGACAGATATCATGGATAAAACCATACCAAAGTAGTACAGGGAGCAATTGTGCTTAGTTTGGTTTGCCTATTCGGTTATATTGGCAAGAGACGTCAACAAGGTCATAGAAGATGATTTGTTGGCGCGTGCTGAGGATTTTGATAAATTCAACAATTATCCTTGGGGATATGACAGCTTCTACTTTTCTGTCATATATTTACTGACAAAGCTATCCTCTGGGACGAACTTATTATACGGCTTTCCTTGGGCTTTCATGGTAAAATTAATCACTATTTTTACTCATCCATTAATTTATATTGAATATAGTTATTATGACTTTTTTCTGCTTGCTTCCTGTTTATATTTTTTAGGCTTGGGCATTTGAAGTCATTCCTCCCCTTCGAAAGCAGGTAATGGATTACCCAGATGAGGTTTCTCATCCAAGGATGTTTAGGTGGCTGGCTGCAAAGAATAACACCAAAATTAAGGAGGCTGGTCTCTTTAACCCTCCAAATAATGTAGTATGTCTTCTTCAAGTAAAATATTTTAATCAATGAAAGATATTGAACAGATGTTATATCTATTTGATACACCAGATGGGATATCTGTTGTGACAGTTACCCGTCCTGTGCCAACTGGTGCAATAGATGGATAATTTGTTGCAACAGATGATTGATATCTTGCATCAGATTACCCATCTGTTGCTTTGGTTCTCTGAACCCGACTCCAAACAAATTTAACCATCTACTGTAAATTATGCAACAGATATGTAATCTGATGAAAAAGATTATTAATCTATTGCGATATATAGATGATCTGTTGCATAACATGTAACCCAACAGATTACCCATCTTATGTAACTGGTGCAACAGATTGGTAATCTGTTGCGATAGATGATTGATATTTTGCATTAGATTATCCATGTGTTGCTCTGGTTCTCTGAACCCAACTCAAATGAATTTTAACCATCTACTACAAACTATGCAACAATGGGTAATCTGATGCAATATATTATTAATCTGTTGCAGAAGTTGACTGTTAAAATGTAACACAACTGTGAAAATTATTATATTATATGATTGAAATGTATCTGTCTTTTATTTTCTAGGTTGTGAATCCATGGAATGTGCCAACTGAGAAGGAGTCGGTGATGACTTCTTATATTACTCTAGGTCATGTTGATACTATAGCAGACCCAACGATGGAGTTAATAAAGAAGGAATTGACTGGAGCAACAACCATAAGAAGAGCAGTTAGGCAAGGTCAGCCTAATGTTGAGGCTTTTCATGACCAACCTACTAAGCCAGATCCGAGTGCTTCTTCTGGTGGAGTTATTGATGTTGGTGACAGGCATAATGATGCTGCTACCACTCGTGATAATGAGCATATTGATGCTCAAGAAAAAATAAATATGTTTGAAAACACCCTTTTTCACCCTTACACAGGTCCCTCTCACCCCTCATCACCCTCGTGTTCTCGTTGCGAATGCGAAGAGTGCAAAGACAACCAAGATAAACTCTTTTAAAAAGTAGAGGTTATCTCTAAAGCTATCGAGGAACTAAAATCCAAGAGGGGTGTCATACCATCCAAGAAGGTGAGGGAGACATACACTCCTATAGTGTTAGTTAGGAGAAAGAAAAGAGCAATTATCGACGTACTCTTCGGTCGAAAATAAAAAAAATTACAACTCCTCCATCTCCAAAAGTTGTTGAAGTTCAGGGGTTATTTAAGAAGGTGGACATATATGTGGAACTTGGTGCCAAAGAGAGGAGGGATCTGCAACAGGCCAAGAATTCCAAGACAGGCACACCAGATTACCCCACGTCTCCCATTTCCCCCCAAGACTTCCAGACTATGACAGATATGCGTATGCGGTACGAGGACAAGGAAAGTTTACTTTTCCCAACCTAGCCTTCTAATCTACCCCATGAAGAAGAAGCAATGCAACAGATGTGAAATCTATTGCAATAGTTGGGTATTCTGGTGCAACTGGTAGTGGTTTTGTTGCAACTTATTATCCATTTGTTGCATAAGTTGCGTTGGATTATTTGTAATACCCCAAAAATCCCAATCGATAGTAGAACCATGATTCAAGCTTATGAGAAATAAATCCTAGTGATTTGGTTGTTTTATGATCAAGTTTAATGTATATTAATTCCTTAAATACGTCCTAGCTATTAGACGAATCAAAACATCCCTTACCGATTGAATTCTTGAGAATGATTTTGGTACAGTCAACTTCAAATGAACATATCTTTTGTTATACTATGAATTTTTAAACTTATGATCCACCAACAGATACATAATTGAATTAGCTTTCCAACGATACCAATTTCACTAAAATCTGGCATCGGAGTAAAAAGTTATGGCCATTTTACTGAGAGTTGTCTGAACTGCCCAGGAGCGACGGGCAAGCTGACGGACCGTCAAGTCAGCGATGGTCCGTCGCTTTGACCGTCGCAACTAAAGTAGTAATGCCATTTTCTAGCCTAAAAATGACGGTTCGAGTGATGGTCATTCACTAAAGTGACGGTCCGTCACTCAGATCGTTAGTTTTGTCCGAAATAGCATTGAAACATCATTTTAAAGGGATTTTTGGGTCTTTTTCCACCCTATTTAACATCCAATCACGTCAAATAAAAGCACATAACTCCTCATTCATCCATAACATCAAAATTAGGATTTTTTTCAAGATCAAAACCCAAGAATAAGATTCAAACCCTTCTTCAAGAAACTAAGAAATTCAAGTTCTTCAAGTTCAAGAACCATCAAGAAAACATCAAGATCCGTGTTTCCCAATCCAAGAATGTTCAAGAAACATTATTTATATTTTAATATTCAAGATTTTGAGGTATGTTAGATGTTGATTCTTGGGTCTCTTCCACCCAAGAAGTTCAAGAATCCTTTTCTAAATTCAAACATTATAATTTTGTGAGTTCATGATTTATGTGAATCAAAGTTCCTATTCATGTTATTGTTGAGTTGTAATTCATGCTTTTGAATACAAGTTGCAAGTCTTGATCTTGATATGGGTTGAATTGCATCATGTCCATGTTAAATCCCTAAATTTTGCAAGTTTGTTGGTATAATCATGATACTTGGGTGTAGTATTTATGGTATAACTAAAGCATGCTCCCCACATGTTTGACAAAAGGCTTATGTAAAGGAAATATAGTCAATATAGCATGGTTAGCAAGAAATCTCCAATTATGTATAAGTTCATGTAAGCCAAGTGTTTGTTGAAAAGCCTTATTGAATGATTTATGATATGTTGTATGCATTCCCATTCACATGTATTCCTTATTGAGTGAACTTTGAGATATTGGTATGCACTTTGTATACATTTACATGTTCATGATATTCAAGTAATTGGCGAGATGTCACATTGATTATATTGTGGATGATAGCCTATTGTCATGTCATGTATGAGTTATCCTGTTTTATGATATTTATGTTATCGAGTCCTTGGGGTATTTAATACCCAAAATTTAGCTGCTTGTCTAGAGCTCATTCAGTCTTAAGATAATCTCAGTCGTGCAATGCTCAGTAGAATTCAGATGGTTACAGAACTTAAGAAAATTCAGTGATTGCAATATAAGTGCAATCCAGTCTCAGTTTCAGTCTAATCCGACTTAGTATTCAGTTCTGACTCAACAGTATTCAGAAGTAATCAGTATTTAGTAGTACTCAGTAGTATGAAAGCGAGATAGTATAATCCAAGTAGCATTCTGTCAAATAACAGAACCAAGTGAACTCAGTCAGATCAGTCAAGAAATATGAAAAGTAATAGATTCAGCTTAGTCTAAGTTCAGTTAAGAACCAGTTCAGAGTCGTTCAGTTGGGAGTAGGAACTAACACCGAGCGAGTGCAGGGATTGAGGCAGAGTCATTAGTAACAGTCCCTGAACTCCAGAACTACGTAGCCAGCGTAGGTGCAGGAGTCACCCATTAGATTAAGGCTTGACTATCATACTGCCTTGGGTTTTTCTTCCTGTTCAGGGTCACCCGTTAGATAAGATTGACCATTGCAGAGGTCTTTACCCGTGGCACGGTATTGACACTCTTCCAGCTGGAGTTATAGGTTGGACCCCACTAGTTCAGATTTGGGGCATGTCGGTTAAGTAAGAACTCCCACAATTACAGTTTCAGTATCAGTCTTCAGAGTAGAACCTAGACATCAAGATTGTCAGATACAGTCACCTATCTTAGTAAGGAACTTAGATAGTTCCATAGATTCATGGACCACCCGCTAGATAGGCCTGGTTTCACATAAAGTTAATTAGTATCAGTACTAATAGATCCAGAGATCACCTGTTAGATAGGCCTGATCTCAAACTCAGTCTATTATTTCTATTATTAAAAGATTTAGAGATCTTCCGCTATATAGGACTGATCTCAGATACAATCATTCCTTACTATTAATATTAGATTTAGAGATCATCCGTTAGAGAGGTTTGATCTCAGATTGTCAGTCGATAGTAGCAAGCTCAGAACTCTATTATTGATATGAGTAGATTCAGTTATTCAGTATTCCAAAGTTAGTAAAATCAGATATCAGTATTAGTAGACCCAGTCATCAGTAAGTCAGTATTTAGAAACCAGTATTCAGAGTTCGTATTCAGTGTTACTACAATTCTAGTTTTGGTTTGTGCGTTTATTTATATATCTCCATTCAGTATTTCTCGTGTTATGCAGTTAAGTAATGTTCATGCATAAGCCCTTGTATTTAGCCTTACCTCATCTAGCATACCAGTACATTCTAAGTACTGACGCATACTTTTCTGCGCTATGGTGTCTTATACTATAGGTTCAGACGTACGGGATCCAGAGCACCCATAGCAGTCCAGACTCAGTCAGTAGTAGTAGATGTAGCAGTGAGTCCTCTTCATTCGAGGGTGATCCTTATTTTATTATCACATTAGATTCAGTTTATTTCTAGTAGACAGAGTTAGTTGTGGACATGTCCCATCAACTCCACAGTTCAGACAGTTTAGAGGCTTTTCAGATAGATGTATCAGTATTCAGTTTTAAGTATTTTAGATATTTTTAACCTTATGGCAAGTTTTTGGTAATTTTCTGTATTTATTTCAGGATATTATGCAGTGCTCAGTTACAGGTACTAGTAGAGGGTTAGCTTGTGGTCCTTCAGGATCATGAGCATCGTGTGGTATTTCGATTCTAGAAAATTGGGGCGTTACAAACTTGGTATCATAGCCTAAGGTTCAATAGTATCCTAGGAAGTCATAAAAGACCATCTAGTAGAGTCTTGTGCATGGGTGTGTTGCGTGCCACACTTATGTACAAGAGACTATAAGATGTTTTAGGAACAATTTCCCTTCTTCCAGTATTCACATCATGCGAGTGAGCATGAGCTCGAGTTGAACTCTCAGTCTAATCGATTTCCTCCTTTCATTTACAGAATATGCCTCCTCGCAGAGAATGTGATGACTAATGTTCAGGGAAATGTCAGGCTGCAGCCCTACCTCAGCAAGATGGGGATTCAGCCGCAGACAGGATTAGAAATTTCATGAGAATGAACCCGTAAGAATTCTTTGGGTCAGTAGCAGGTGAGGACCCACAACTTTATCTTGAGGAGGTGAAGAAGATCACCCAGATTATGCATATTTTTTAGGAGGAGAGTGTTGAGTTAGCATCCTATAGGCTGAAGGATATTTCTCATGATTGGGTAGTGATGTGGAAGAAGAGTAGAGGGGTGGATGCAAATCCCATGACTTGGCAGGAGTTTCAGGATGCCTTTCTAGATAAGTTTTTCTCGCTAGAGATGAGAGAAGCTAAGGTAGAAGAGTTTATGAACCTAAGACAAGGCTCCATGACAGTGAATGCGTATTGTCTTAAGTTCAACCAGTTAGCTAAGTATGCTCCTGGCTTGATAGCTTACCCTAGAGCTAGAATGAGTAAGTTTATGACTGGTGTATCCGGGTTGGTGTTAAAGAAGTGTAGAACCTCTATGCTCAATAGAGACATGGATTTTACTAGGTTAATAATGCATGCTCAGCAGATAGAGGCAGATAAATCTAAGGAGAGACAAAGATCTAATAAGAGATCTAGAGCAGGTAGTTATAAATTTTCTCAGGTCGGGTCACAGGGTGGTAGTCATTCTCAGCATAGTCAGAAATTTTCAGTCCCAGCTCCATACTCAGACAGTGTACCCACACCAAAGTTTGAGGATGTGATTCAGGATGGGGCGCCAGGCTCCAAAACCCAGGGTAGTACAAGCAGTGTTCGTACCTATCCGCTTTATGGAGAATGTGGCAAGAATCACCTAGGTGTGTGCAGAGCTAACAATCAGGTATATTTTGGATGTGGTAAGTCAGGCCACAGAATGCGAGAATGTAGAGTGCTAGCTTAGAGAGGTAGAGAATTACATCAGCAGGGTGCCACTTCCGGTGCCAATAGTGGTCAGCGTCAGAACAGACTCTATGCGCTTCAGACTCACCATGGTCAGGAAAGGTTCCCTGATATAGATTCGGGTACGTTATGATTTATTCATCTTTATGATGTGCATCCTTAAATCCTTTGCTCCCATTTTGAGCTTAAGTTTTCAGCATGAGTTAGTTAGAAGAGCCAGCAAGTTAGTTTAGCAGTCAGACAGTCAGATCCGTGTAGTTTGTTTTCTTATCTTTCCATCTAGTCATGCTATTAGAAATCTCAGGAAGATAACTATTCCAAGATAGAGTATCCTAGTAGTTGTGAGTATAGCTCAATTCACGTATTGTGCATTAGTTTCAGATCCCAGACGATCAATCATGACCCAGTTCGTAGGTGCCCTGTGCACCGCCCCAGTATTTCAGTGAACCATTCTTAGAGGGACATAGTGTCCCAAGAGGGAGATACCCTATAACTCCCCGATGTTTTCCATTCCTTAAACCCATTCATTTTTATGCTCAGATCCTTATTACAAACTTTGCATCAGATATCATTGCATAGTTAGTCATGCTTTCAAGAGTCAGTTCAGTCAGACATTCATGCATTAGATATGCATGTTCAGTAGAAGAAGCTCAGCTTATCAGAAATTTCAGAAAGACTTTCATGAAAATAACTCAATCACGCATCCATGCATCAGATATGCATGTTCAGTATAAGAACTCAGAATATCAGTAGTTCCAGTTGTATAGTCATGTTTTAGATGCTCATGTCCAGTAAGTAAGTTCAGCCTGCTAGTACTCTCAGTCTAACCAACCTCATTCGAGGACGAATGTTCCCAATGGAAAGATATTGTAATACCCCGAGAATCCCAACCGATAGTAGAACCATGATTCAAGCTTATGAGAAATAAATCTTAGTGATTTGGTAGTTTTATGATCAATTTTGATTTATATTAATGCCTTAAATACGTCCTAGCTATTAGACAAATAAAAATATCCCTTACCGATTGAATTCTTGAGAAGGATTTTGGTATAGTTAGCTTCAAACGAGCATATATTTTGTTATACTACAAACTTTTGAACTCATGACCACCAACAGATAGACATTTGAATTATCTTTCCAACGATATCAATTTCTCCATAATCCAACATCGGAGTAAAAGTTATGGCCATTTTACTGAGAGCTGTCTGAGCTGCCCAGGAGCGACGGGCAAGCTGACGGACCGTCAAGTCAGCGATGGACCATCGCTTTGGCCGTCGTAACTAAAGTAGTAAGGCCATTTTATGACCCAAAAATGATAGTTGAAGTGACGGTCAGTCACCAGAGTGACGGTCCGTCGCGTTGAAACGTCATTTTAAATGGATTTTTGGGTTTTTTCCCACCCTATTTAACACCCAATCACGTTAAATTAAAGCACATAACTCCTCATTTATCCATAACATCAAAAATAGGGTTTCTTTAAAGATCAAACTCCAAGAACAAGATTCAAACCCTTCTTCAAGAAACTAAGAAATTCAAGTTCTTCAAGTTCAAGAACCATCAAGAAAACATCAAGATCCGTGTTTCTCAATCCAGGAACGTTCAAGAAACATTAGTTATCTTTCAAGATTCAAGATTTTGAGGTATATTAGATGTTTATTCTTGGGTCCCTTCCACCCAAGAAGTTCAAGAATTCTTTTCTAAATTCAAAGATTATAATTTTGTGAGATTTTCATGATTTATGTGAATCAAAGTTCCTGTTCATGTTATTGTTGAGTTGTAATTCATGCTTTTGTATACATGTTGCAAGTCTTGATCTTGATATGGGTTGAATTACATCATGTCCATGTTAAATCCCTAAATTTTGCAAGTTGGTTGGTGTAATCATGATACTTGGGTGTAGTGTTTGTGGTATAACTAAAGCATGCTCCCCACATGTTTGCAAAAATGCTTATATGAAGGAAATAGAGTCAATATAGCATGGTTAGCAAGAAATCCCCAATTATGTATATGTTCATGTAAGCCAAGTGTTTGTTGAAAAGCCTTATTGAATGATTTATGATATGTTGTATGCATTCCCATTCACGTGTATTCCTTATTAAGTGAACTTTGATATATTGGTATGCACTTCCTATACCATTACATGTTCATGATATTCAAGTGATTAGTGAGATGACACATTGATTATGTTGTGTATTATAGCCTATTGTCATGTCATGTATGAGTTGTCCTGTTTTATGATATTTATGTTATCGAGTCCTGGGGGTATTTAATACCCAAAATTTAGCTGCTTTTCTAGAGCTGAGTCAGTCTCAAGATAATCTCAGTCTTGCTATGCTCAGTAGAATTCAGACGGTTATAGAACTTAAGAAAATTCAGTGATCTCAGTATAAGTGCAATCCAGTCTCAGTATCAGCTAATCCAACTTAGTATTCAGTTCCGACTCAACAGTATTCAGAAGTAATCAGTATTCAGTAGTACTCAGTAGTATTCAGTATTCAGCTCAGACTTCAATGAGACTTATTAGGCTAATAAGAATTCAATAGCATTTAGCGAGATAGTAGAATCCAAGTAGCATTTCGTCAGATAACGGAACCAAGTGAACTCAGTCAGATGAATCAAGAAATATGAACAGTAATAGATTCAGCTTAGTCTAAGTTCAGTTATGAACCAGTTCAGAGTCCTTTTGTTGGGAGTAGAAACTAGCACCGAGCGAGTGCAGGGATGACGACTTCCCTGTTAGAGAGGCAGAGTCGTTAGTAACAGTCTCTGAACTCCAGAACTGCGTAGCCAGCATAGGACCAGGAGTCACCTGTTACATTAAGGCTTGACTATCATTCTGCCTTAGGCTTGACTTCCTGTTCAGGGTCACTCGTTAGAGAGGCTTGACGATAGCTGAGGTCTTTACCCGTGGCACGATATTGACACCCTTTCAGCTGGGGTTACAGGTTAGACCCCACTAGTTCAGATTTGGGGCATGTCGGTTAAGTGAGAACTCCCACAGTTGCAGTTTTAGTATCAGTCCTCAGAGTAGAACTCAGAAATCAGGACTGTCACATACAGTCACCTATCTTAGTAAGGAACTTAGATAGTTCCATAGATTCATGGACCACCCGTTAAATAGGCCTGGTCTCACATAAAGTTAATCAGTATCAGTACTAATAGATCCAGAGATCACCCGTTAGATAGGCCTGATCTCAAACTCAGTCTATCATTTCTATTATTAAAAGATTCAAAGATCTTCTTCTAGATAGGTCTGATCTCAGATACAATCATTCATTTCTATTATTAGTAGATTCATAGATCATCCGTTAGAGAGGTTTGATCTCAGATTTAGACAGTCGATAGTAGCAAGCTTAGAACTCTGTTATTGATATGAGTAGATTCAGTTATTCAGTATTCCAAAGTTAGTAAACTCAGATATCAGTAATAGTAGACCTAGTCATCAGTAAGTCAGTATTCAGAAACCAGTATTCAGAGTTTGTATTCAGTGTTACTGCGATTCCAGTTTTGGTTTATGCGTTCATGCATATATCTCAATTCAGTATTCTCATGTTATTCAGTTAAGTAATGTTCATGCATAAGCCCTTGCATTTAGCCTTACCTCATCTAGCATACCAGTACATTTAAAGTACTGACGCATACTTTTCTATGCTATGGTGTCTTATACCATAGGTTCAGATGTACGGGATCCAGAGCACCCATAGCATTCCAGACTCAGTCAGTAGTAGTAGACGTATCAATGAGTCCTTTTCATTCGGGGGTAATCCTTATTTCATTATCGCATTAAATTCAGTTTATTTTCAGTACACAGAGTTAGTTGGGGACATGTCCCATCAACTCCATAGTTCAAACAATTTAGAGGCTTTTCGGACAGATGTATCAGTATTTAATTTTCAATTTTGAGTATTTTAGACGTTTTGAGCCTTATGGCAAGTTTCTGCCAGTTTTCTGCATTTATTTCAGTATATTATGCAGTGCTCAGTTACAGGTACCAGCAGAGGGTTAACTTGTGGTCCTTTGGGATTATGAGCACCGTGTGGCATTTTGGTTCCAGAAAATTGGAGCATTACATTATTGATTCAGAGAACCCTATGCAACAGATGGACCATCTTTACAATTACTAATCTATTTAAAAATTGACTACTAATATCACAACATGTTGACAAAATTCTCTACCTCATGAGGAAAAGGCAATTAACGTACTCGAAAGCTTATGACGCTGCCGATAGAATAATGGACCTCAACTTCTGCAAGAAGCTCAAGGATAAGTACAATCAACTCAATACTGATGCGTCAGCCTATGGTGCGGGACTTGATTTCGCAGTTTATATGTTGAACTTGGATGAAGAAGAAATGATAAAATATGTTAGAGGTGAGAGGCCAAATCTACACGGCAAGAGCTGGACCAAGGCAAAGAGGATTCTTGCAGCTACTAGCGTGAACGGCATACATTATAGGGTTGTTGAGATACTACTAGAGGAGGAAAAGATCAAAGTTTATGGCTACAATGAACCTACTATCGACGAGGTCGATTTTTTTTCTATGTTCAGCCACTGATGGAGTTGTTACCCATCTTATTGAGGGATAGTAAATTGAGGAATCATTTTCCAAAGAAAGTGTTGATAAATAAATCATGGGATTTTGAAGGTCGAAACAAGGGCATGAACCTTCCAAAAAATGATACCAGTTACGTGTGTGGCTCGCACGCTCTTGCACACATCAAATGTTTGTTGACCTACCCAGAAATGCTGAGCCAATGACCTTTCTGTGTGACAACATTGTGGCAAACCTGCAAGAGGTCTGGGCTTATGGGGTACTAACTGGATGCTTGGATCCTGTGTATATAGAAGAGCCTGTGAAATAATAATTTTTTATTTCAAGTCACACTTCACTTTACTTTAATTACATGTACATTTAGTGGCAATAATTTTTTTCTGATGAAAGTTGAGTTTTTTATAATGCAATAGATTGTCAATCTGTTGTAAAATATATTTTATCTGTTCTGGCAGATAGTTTATCTGCTGCAATAGGTTGGTCATCTGTTGCATTATGCCGATGTTATTTCTATCTAATCTAAGTCTAATCTGTTGCAACAGTGGGAAGACCTATTAGATAATTTCAAACAGATGACCTAAATTTTACAACATATGCCTAAATCTGTTTGATATTTTGCAACAATTACGCTTGAATATCCATGTGCTCGACAACACCAAACCAGTAGCAAATACATCACCATGAAAATTTCAGAAATTAGGCTTGAATATTCATGTGCCCAACAACACCAAACCAGTAGCAATAATGACAACAATTTAGTATCTTCTAGCTCAATTTTATTTCTCTTCAGAAGCCTTGACTTTGTTCAACAAATCCCAGATTATACGATTTGCTTGTGAAGGGTGTCGTTCTTCATACCAATCAAAGTAATCACATCCACCCAATTTCTATAAAAATAAGAACACAATTACAAGTCAATAATTAATTAATTAATTAATTAAAAAAATATTATCTTTGAAATCTTATAAGTAAAAAACATACGACCTGTATTTTGTTGAGTCCAAAAAGTCTTTAATAGAGCTTCATGACCGCACTTACAATATCAAAAATCAATATCACAAAAAATAATGGAAGATGCGTCGACACTGTCAAGCTCAGTTTTAAAAAAATGAAAAAAAGATGAAGAAAAGAAAGACCAAATGCAAATAATTTAAAGAATTTGGATAGATAAAAAAAGATGACGATGAAGAAGAAGATTTGGAAATTTAGGGTTAAATTTTAGAAAGAAGATGAATATATAAGACATGGGGTAAAAAAATGACTGTTGGGGGCCAAATCCGACGCCAAGTCAGCAAAAAGTGCCAACCTGACATATTTGATGACTATTTTATTTTACGTGTTTAAAATGAACACTGTCTACTTGATACCTATTTTATTTTAAGTGTTTGAACTGAACACTGTTGATGGGTTCTGCCTTTTTATTTTAATTCACTTTTACTTTTTTACATGTAGTGACAATTTTTTATGTCCAATGAAAGTTGAATTTTTATAATGCAACAGATTCTCCATCCATTGTAAACAGATATTCTACCTGCTCTGACAAATAGTTTATCTGTTGTAATAGGTTGGTCATCTGTTGTATTATGTCGATGTTTCTATCTAAGTCTATCTGTTGCAACAGTGGAAAGACTTGTTTGATAAATTCCAACAGATTATCTACCTGTTGCAATATATATCTAAATCTGTTCAATATTTTCCAATAAATTTGTCATCTGTTGCAACAGATACCTTATCAGTTGCAATATTTGAATCTAGTATTCCATTTCAATTAATAAGTTCAAATCTAAGGAAAAAATACAATTCATAGACGAAATAAAATAAATCGAAGCCTTAAGAAATTAGCTGAAATAAATCAACGAATAAATGAAATATAAAAAAATTGTTATGAGTACAAATCTCAACAAATACATCAACAATTTAAGTATTAATGCCAAGGATTCCTAAGGAGGGGTGAGGTTATTACTTTGACAGACTCAAGCTATAAAGATCTACTCAATATGAACAAGTTGTTCTTCATCCGGTGCTATGGAATTCGACTTTACTCATCGTAGATCTTTATTGTCGCTTACGTACGGTTTCTGTGCTTTTTGTTCTCCGTATTTCCATAAAAAGAGTAGCATATTGTCAATGTTGTTCAACAGTAGCTTCTACATCCATCTGGAAAGCCAGAATTGATCAATGATAATCATGGAGATATTACAAAATGGAAAAGGATAACTCATCTGTTCTAGCAAATCAAACAGGTCTTTTTCCTATTTTAAATTATCCCAAACAGATTATATTTCTGTTAGAACAATGAATCAACTGTTGGGATAAATTTCTACATGAGGAAGACCTATATGATAATTTCCAATGGATGAACTATCTGTTGCAACACATTACCCATCTGTTACAGCAGATAGGTCATTTGTTGGTATAAATAAAAGCGGTATGAAGAACTGTTTGATTTCCTAAAACAGACGACATATGTCACAATAGATACTTTATCTGGTGCAATAAGTTAGTCAACTGTTACAACAGATGTATATATCTGTTTAATAATTTTCAGCGGATATGTCATCTGTTAAAACAGAAATGTGTCTGTTTATTAGTTAGAAGACATATATATTCACCTTCTTCAGCTCGTGCTGCTCTTCTTTGGACATTGTACATTGCTCAGTGCAATACACGAACAGAGGAGTTGCAATTTCATTTTTTTAGATGCTTGATAATGCCTTGGAAATCACTTTCCTTCTCCCCTTAGCCTTAATCTCTAATGGAGTGGATGAAAATAAAATCCTCTTTGATGTAATGACACCCCTCTTAGATGTCAATTTCTTTACAGAAACAGTTAATGCATTAATAGAATTAATCATTATATCATGTTTCACCCTGCAGTCTTGACATTTGCATGCAGAACGTTCGCTGGGAGAGGCAAAATTTGTATAACCAGTATGATCATACTCATAATGGTTTATTTTAAATACTATAAGAGGAGCATCATTATCACCAATAGAAGCATCACTACCACCACCAACAGCTCCATCACTACTAAGACCATCAACAACAACAAGCCCACCCTCCAAAAATTTTTTTTTGTAATGGTTGTTGCTCCAAACAATTCCATTTTTATTCTGTTGGTGACCTTAGGGTCCGATAAAGTTTGCAAAAATCGTAAAGTAAGAAAAAATGGCATCTTTAACTCTCGATTGGTCAGAATTAGCGATGGATGCACAATCTAACATAAATCATTACATATATTAGAATGATGATTAGATCATTCAAAAAAATTATTAATTAAAATAAAAACTTAATTATAATTATACTTACTGCATCCTTCGGGAGTTGAAGAGATCAATAAATTTTGCATTTTTATCAGTTTTGGCCGACAACCATCTCAAGATTCTTGGACAAGAAACTTCTTCATGGTAGTTCACTTGTTGTCTCAAATAAGGAATGACTTCAAATGCCCAAGCCTATAAAATAACGCCAATAAATTAAAACCATTATTGAGTAAAATAATGAATGATATCATAATAAAAGAAAGAAATATTTACCATGAAAGCCCTTGGAAAGCCATATAAGTTGACTGTTTTTGGCGTTAACAGAGTCAACAAATATTTGACAGTCATTTTGAAGCTTTTATAACCCCAAGGATAGCTGTTAAACGCCTCAAGATCCTCAGAGAGCTTTATTAAACCAACGCTTATGTTGTTGTTAACGTCTCTCGCCCAAAGAATATTATGTACAAACCAAGCCAAGCACAATGATTGTTTGTGCTTCTTTGAAATTCCTTTACCTTTCAACGCTTCTATCAAATTTTTATTTTTGAAGCTTGGACCAATAATAGACACCAAATCATCATGATCACACGACTTGCCTTTGCCTTTTTTGGGTGTGTGGGGTGATTTTTGGGTTAGAATAGGTATAACTTGAGAAGGAGGATAACATTTTAGTCCAGTAACTATGGCAAACTCCTTCCAATCAAAATAAACAGGCATGCCACAGTAATTTATCCATACCTCATCCATCTTATCTTTGTTTTCATACATAAACCTACGCTTGAGAAGTTCATATACCATTTTTATTTGGAAACGAGCATTGTTGTTCTCCGGTAAATCAAGATATTTTCTAAAACAGTTATCCCTTAAATAACCATCCAATTTTTGTTCTCAAAGTATTTTTCTGAGGGAGTCGAAATATTTTCCCATGGCTGACTTAACCACAAAATCACCCGTTAAATCTGTGACACCATCGCACTGCATTCTTGTAGGATAACGATCAATGTTGAAGGTTTTGACCAACTCTTCAATGGAAGGGCTATTAGCATTTGGATCATCTCACATTCCTCCTCCTCGTGTTCATCATATTCTGCTCCTGATTGAGATAACGCTTGTAAAGTAAGCTCATAGAGTGGTGGATGTAGCCTAGCTGCTTCACTTTTTCCTTTACTTGGACTTGATTCGATTTCTGTTCTTTTGGGAGCCATATTATCTAAAATTAACAGAAACATAAAAAAATATATTATAGTTGATTAATTCATCATTAAAAAAGGATAACAGTAAATCAAACAAGCAAAATAGTATTTTAACAGTTCCAATAGATCACTTATCTGTTGTACCAAGTAGTATATTTGTTGCAGCATATAACAAACTTGTTGCAGCGGATGAGTAATCTCTTGCAACAATACAAAATGCATCACTTATCTTTTAAGACAGATGAATGGTTTGTACAATAGATCACACATTGTTCAATATATGAGTGATCTATTAGAATAGTTAAATAACTTATTGCAACGGATGAGTAATCTGCTATAATAATACAAAACATATCATTCATCTGTTGAGAAAAATGAATGGTCTGTGCAGTGGATCACACATCTTTTGCAACATATGAGTGATCTGTAAATAACCTGTAGCTACGGTTATGTAACCTGTTGCGATAATACAAAACATATTACTCATCTTTTGAGAATGATGAATGGTCTATGCAACAGATCACACATCTGTTGCAACATATGAGTGATCTATCGGAATAGTTAACTAACTTGCAGCTACGGCTGAGTAATCTGTTGCGATAATACAAAATATATCACTCATCTGTTGAGAAAGATGAATGGTTTGTGCAACAAATCGCACATCTATTGCAATACATGAGTGATCTATTGGAACAGTTATCAACGATCAATATTGTTTAGATTTCTTCCAACATAAGGGTCTTCTATCGTGGCAGATGAATGATCAGTTGGAAAAAACAAGTCTTGGACATGTCCTGTTGGAAGAGTTGATAGGATTTTATCCAACAGGAGGTTCATCTGTTGCATCAGATCATAATCCAATGCTTTTTTCGTTGCATCAGATGGTTAATCTGTTGCATCAGATTTTTTATCTTATGCTTAATCCGTCGCAACATATGGTTAATTTATTGCATCAGATAGTTAAACTGTTGCATCATATGCTAAATTTTTTGCATCAGGTGATCAATCTATTGCATCAAAATTGTAATCTAATGGTTTTTCTGGTGCATTAAATGGTTGATCTGTTATATCATATGGAAAATCTGTTACATTAGATGGTTAATACATTGCACCACATGGATAATCTATTGGAGAAAATAAAAAATAGTAGCACGATTTTGTTCAACAGAAAAACAACAATATCACTATTTTTACCAAGAATAAGAACAGAACAAATCAACTCAAATCATTGTTTTCTTTGTATAAACACAAACAACAAAAATCAAACTTTAAAAAAACAAAACAAACAATAAAAAATCATAATTCACTTCGAAAAGAGAAGAGAAGAAATATCAAAAATTAGGGTTTTATTTAGACCGCATTTCAAATTAAAGCAACAAATATTGAAATTATTAACCAATACTATAAGATAAGTTGGCTCAAGTTCCTCGTTTTCTTCAAAACTAAAAAGTCCATAAATTTTTACCTGTGAAAGAAGAAAAGGAACGATGATGAATTCAAAGCTGTTGTGGTCGGAGAGCAAGGTTGTCACGTCGATTGAAGGTTGAAGAATTTGAAGCTGTTGTGGCCGGAGAGTAAGGCTGTCACGTCTATTAAAGGTTGAAGTCAAAAAAAAAACTCAAAGCCTAACTATTTATCGTCGGATGTTGAAGTCACTGAAGATTGAAAAGAGAAATTTGCAGAACTGTTGGTTGAAAGAGAGTTGAGAAAAGCTATCGAGAGAGAGGAGAGAGAGACTGATTGATTTCGATTGAAAAGGGGAACTCAAAGCCCAACTATTTGTCGTTGAAGATTGAAGTCGCCGAGGATTGAAAGAAGAAATTTGCAAAACTGTTGGTTGGGAGAGAGTTGAGAGAAGTTGTCGAGAGAAAGGATAGAGACTGGTTGATTTGGATTGGAGAGAGGTGTGGGTTGGGTTGATTTGTATTTTTGAAAAGATTAGAAACTTTTGAAAATATTAATCAAGTCCACAATTAACTTAATCAAGTTTTCTAATGATGTTTGACCCTTTAAGTTGGCTAATGTCACCAATCCTTCATTCAAGACTTAAAAGACACCTTTCCTTCAATTTTCTCTAGTTTCTAACTAGGTGCATGGATATATGCATACAGTAGAGAATTTCATGTATGATTAATTAACTTGTGAAAACTGTTCAAGTAGATAAATGAATATCAACACGATTGACAGTAAAAATTCAAAACTTTTACCTTATTGAATAATTAATGAATATCAACAACTCAAACACATAATGTGATGTAAGAAAGAAAATTTTACATTGGTGTAAATTGACATCAAAAATCATAAAATATATTTGCTATCATCGTATCACCTTTAATATTTTTAGTCGGACAGTGCAATAAAATGATCATAATTACAGGTAGAGCGATGGTATGAATTCACCATGTCAATCAAGTTATTTGATTATGGTTAAGCTGATAGACTCATGACTTTGATGGAAATTAAAGAAACGTGAATTTGATATTTGCTGTCAATTACCATGCATTATTGTACTTTTTTTCAAAACAAATAAATAAATAAATAAATATATAATACTAACCATGACAAAAGAAGAATTTTAAACACAAAATTTCATATGCTTTAAATTTACGACGACTTCAAGCATTAATAATTAAAATTGTACATATTTATTGAATTTTATAACACAAATACAAAATTTAGGACAAGCCTACAACGCTGGGGACAAATCTTCTATCTTATTCGGCAACAACATGCTTGTTTCGTTCAATATTTGATCAAAAAAATTTATCTGAAAAAAACACGAAAAATTATCAAAAGTGGAAAAATCAAGAATCCATTATCAATTTTTGATTATGAATAATTCATATATAATATTTAAAGCTATTAAATAAAAGAAAGAAAAAAAAGCAGAAAAGCCAAAATAAGAAAAAGCCTTAGAAGTAGAAGATGTATTTTTCTTGTATTCTTGTAAGGTTTGATCCAAAATGTTATTTAAATAGAATTATAAAAAATATTTTTTTCATGTAAGGTAAAATTTTATTTGATTTAGAAATATTAAATATTATGATTTCTTACCAAGATGAAATAACCCAACCTAAAGAAGCTATGAATCAAAAATAATTATAAAAAAAAATTATACCTCAACAGGAGAATTTGTCTACTATGCCATGTTGTTTTGTTAATTTTTAAATTCTTATTTAAACCTAAATAAATATATAAATCAAGAAATGGAAAAGAAAAATTAACTGAAGCAGTTACAAAAAAAGTTTCCTACTTTAATACAATAAACATGAAAATCTTCTACTATCGTATCTTAGAATACTATTATCTTTAGAAGACTTCTACATCAAATAGCCTAAAAATTTATTTTTAGTAAATAATTAAATGATAATTAAAATAATTATTTTTATACCTCAACGTGGAATTTGTATACTTTGCCATGTTGTTTTGTTAATTTTTAAATTCTTAATTTAAAACCTAAATAGCCTCAAAATTTATTTTTAGTAAATAATTAAAATAATTATTTTTATACCTCAACGTGGAATTTGCTTACTTTGACATTTTGTTTTGTTAATTTTTAAATTCTTAATTTTAAACCTAAATAAACATATAAATCAAGAAAAGAAAAAAAAATTAACTGGAGCAGAAAAGTATCCTATTTTAATACTACAAACATGAAAATCTTCTACTACCGTGTCTTAGAATACTATTACCTTTAGAAGACTTCTATGTCAAATAGCCTAAGAATTTATCTTTAGTAAATAATTAAATAATAATTAAAATAAAATAGTGAAAAGGCGGTTTTATCTAAAGCGGAGATTTTTAATGAAGGGCAAAAAGTTCAAATCACTTTTCTAAAGGGCTTCACACTTTTAATATATATATATATATATATATATATATATATATATATATATATATATATATATATATATATATATATATATATATATATAGTGAGAGAGAGAGAGAGAGCAAGTATTTATATTTTTTTGTACATTTAAAAAAAATATTACACAAGATAAGCCCATTGTTCCCATGAATATTGATATTGTTGATCAGTCAAATTATCGATCAAGTTCATAGAGTGATAAGGATGACTTGTCTAATGCCGATGTATCTGGAGACGAACTACAATTTGTAGCATCATCCAGTGATGGTGAATTCATGATTCCCAATTGGTCACCAATATCAATGTCCATGAGTCTGCTTCATGTGGAAGAATCTTCGCCACCACCGAACATGTTACCATCAATGCATATACCAAATTTTATTATCGTGAAATTCTTTTTCTTGGCCATCTCTCAGGTGGTCCAGATGTGTTTGTCGATACCTATAGTGATCAATATACATCACATTAAGAATAGTAATTTTTACTCTATAAAAGGAATATTGTTCAAGACAAAGAAGAAGGTGCAAAGGGCGCTTAAGCTTTTACATTATTACAAGTGGCGAGGGAGTATCATGTCACTAAGTTAACAAAAACGCATTTGTTGCAGACGTAAAGATCAAGGATCTAGATTTAAGGTTGCTGCTTTTAAGTCCAAAGATATTAATATGTGGAAAATTGAGACATACTATGATGAACACTTGTGTAATATGGGTATGTATCGTGAAGGACACTTCAACTTGGATATCAAGATGATTGCTTTCGTTTAGAAAAAATGCCGAGCTACTATTTTATCCACAGATTATTTTACTTTGATAAGGGAATACGTGTTTGTGTTTGAAAAGTAAAATGATTTTAACATGTCGGGTTTCCTATCAAAGACTGCAAAACAACTATCCTTAAAGCATATGATAAAAAGGTAAGCAGAAGAAAAGCTACCTTGGATGCAAATGTGCATTTGAAAAGATTTATGGTACTTGAGGGGGCTCTTTTATCCAGTTGCCGAGGTACATGGCTGTTTTGAAACACTTCATTCCAGACACAGTAGTTGAATGAAAATTAGAGCGGAATATCGATGAAGATATATTCAACTTTGTCTTATGAACATTCAGGCCATGTACTGATGGGTACTTATGTTGTCGTCCTCTGATATCGATTGTGTCGATTGATGACACACATGTGTACGACAAATATGATACCCAAATATTGATTGCGGTCGAAATGAACATTTAATGGCTCAGTATTTTCCTTGGCTTTGCAATAGCTGTGATTGAGAACAAAGAAACTTGGACCTAATTTTTGAGTTATTTGCATCAACGTGTTGTTAGGGGTCATAGAGGCGTCATGCTGATATCGGATAGACATCAGGGAATAATTTCGACTCTGTATAATGCGCCTGATTGGCAGGCCTCATTTGCTTACCATTCGATTTTATTTAAGGCATTTTAAGTCTAACTTTTCAAAAAAAATAATTAAAAATGCTATCCTAAACAATCTTCTATGGACAATAGCAACACAACACCAGGAGAAGAAGTTTTTTAAAAAAATGTAGGAGATCAAAGAGATTGGCATGAAAGCCTATCCGTGGTTAATAAGGTATGATCTTTACAAATGACTATTGCATACGGACGATGGTAGGAGATGGGGCATGACGACAACAAACAACTCTGAGTCCTTCAATAGGATCCTAAAGTCAGCAAAGGGCCTGCTAAATACTGCGATGGTGAGACTAACTTATAAGCAGATTGTGGGGCGATTTGTTACAAAATCGGCTTATGATATGGGACTAATATTGAAAAATAAAAAATGGACGCCAAATTCATTCAAGATTTTTTAGGATAACCGTTTAAAGTCAGAGAGATACACACTCATTAACTACCACCAGCAAGGGGACAACATATTTGAGGTGCTGACACATATGCATCATGGTCGTGGTGTAATAAGTACATCGTTAATGACTCCCTAGAAATATGTCAATGTGGTAAATGACAATCATACCACATTTCATGTGTCACAACCCAATTTTTGAGGTTATGATGGCACCTACATGAATCCACTAATAGGTAAGTCAAGTGGTAGCCCAAAACGACAAGTAATGGCTAGTTGGTGGAAGGTATAACGAATATCGAAATTAAGCATACAAATAGATTGTAGGCGATAAAATATATGTACGATGACATACATATGAATAAGAAAGAGGAAATAGCAAAAGAGTATCCCACGACCTAGTAAGGTTGCTACAAGAGCCACTAATCAAAAGAATAAGAGTACTAATAGTATTAATATACAAATAGTCTCAAAAGAAAAACTGTCCTAAAAGTAGCAGAAAGAGAGAGAATCAGCTCCAGCTCCAAGAGCTCATTCTATCTCCGAACTCTAAAATACGCTGGATAGAATGTTAGAAACGACAGCTAGTACTTGGATTTGCATCAGAAAAAGATGCAGAAGTGTAGTATAAGTACCAAAATAATAGGTACTCAGTAGGCATCATCATCTGACTAAGATAAATCATAATAAGATGCGAGAATATAAACTATCTTTACTAAATGATGTTCATCCTCAATTGAAAAATCGTAACAACCCTGATGGAGTCCCCATAACTCTGTCGTACGATTTTTCTCACATAACTCAATACCAAAATATTCTTACCTACAAATATGATTTTGATTTAAATGAATCTATTAATGAAAATGATTGGTAATGGTAATGCCTATTAATTTGTGTTATTTCTACTAACAAATTCGAATAATATCAATTTGTCTTTGAATACTATTTACTTTTATTGAAGTTTTCTTCAGAATAAGATGAATATTACTCCAAGTTATGGAATAAATCACTATTTTGGACAATCCTCATAATTTGAACTGATGGAAAATATTGGAACATCCTCAAATGTTCATGCCTCATTTAGTTTTGGTGCAGTTGAGTATTATCGATATGTGCACCATTTGAAGTTTAATGTAAGTAAATTTAATATATATAGCAAGGATTTATATTTTTTTGCACATATAGAAAAAATATTATGCAAGGTGAGCCTAATGTTTCCACGAATATCGATGTTCTTGATCAATCAAATTATCGATCAAGTTTACAGAGTGATAATGATGATTTGCCTAATGTTGATGTATCTGAAGATGAACTACCATTTGTAGCATCATCCAATGATGATAGAATTCATGATTCTCAATTGGTCACCATGACCAATGTCCAGGAGTTCGCTTCATGTGGAAGAATCTTCGCCACCACCGAATCTACAGTTAGTAGCCATGTCATCATCAATGCATATACCCAAATTTTATTATCGTGAGATTTTTTTTCTTGGCCATCTCTCAGATGGTCCAGATGTGTTTGTCAATACCCACAGTGATCAATATACCTCACAAGGAACGTGGTGTGAATCACAAGGTTTTTCAAGATCAGTAATTTTTGTTCTGAAAAAGGCATATTGTTCAAGACAAAGGAGGTGCAAAGGGCGCTTAAGTTTCACATTACAATTGAGCAAGGGAGTACCATGTCACTAAGTTTAACAAAAACGACGTGGTGAGCTTGTTGCAGGCGTAAAGACCAAGGATGTAGATTTAAGGCCACAGCTTTTAAGTCCGAAGATATTAATATGCGGAAATTCAAGACATACTATGATGAAAAGAGTGTAATATGGGTATGCGTCGTGAAGGACAATTCGATTTGGATATCGAGATGATTGATTCCGTTCAGAAAAAACACCGAGATACTATTTTATCCACAGATCGTTTTACTTTAATAAGAGAATACGTGTTTGTGTTTGAAAATTAATATGATTTTAACATGTCTGATTTCCTATCAAAGACTGCAAAACAGCTATCCTTAAAGTATATGACAAAAAGGTAAGTAGAAGAGAAAAGCTACCTTGGACGCAAGTGTGCACTCGAAAAGATTTATGATACTTGGGAGGGCTCTTTTAAGGTGCATGGCTGCTTTGAAACACTTCAATCCAGGCACAGAAAATCTCTTTGATTTCAAAAAATTACTAAATGGTACTCCTAGAGCTCAAAATGAAAAGGTAAAAGTACATGCCACCAAACATTTTCAGAGTTGAATGGTTTAACGGCTTCAGAGATCAATGACACGAGAAAGCTTTTGAATGCGGTTCAACAAGAAGTCCCCTTGCTTGATCGTTGCCTGATAAAGAGCATTCTTTGCATCAGGACGATTAGTTTCCAATACTCCTACTACTTTATCAATCTTGCAATGCAACTTCCCAGCTGCAATGAACCGAGATAGTTCCCTGAATTGAAACAGAAAAGTATTGTTACACAATCTATAGTGAATACAAACGTTCTACAGTCAATCTACGATCTATTATATAGCTAAGCATGAAATAGCACTCACAAGTCGATGAAATCCTCAGACACCCCAAAAACCTTGGCCATGGCCTCAATAGTAACACTCTTGTAGGACTCCAGGAACTGGGAGTACACAACTGTTCTGACCTCCCTCATATAATATCTGAAGTGTGGTTGCAAGTAGCGATCCAATTTAATATGCTCCGTCAAGCCAGCTGAAACCATCATTAAGGTAAAAGTCAACCATTTTTCAACTGATATATCATTCACGGCCCACATGGCTAATGACCGCAGCTATCAGCATATAGGTGAATCACAGATCACGATTATATAACAGATATAGCATGTCTACCTCTCTTGTAACTCAATACTTAAGATCATATTTTAACACCACTCAACGCACATTGATAGCTGTCAATTTTTCTTTTATGCAAGTGTCCAACTGGTCTCTCGACTGCCCTCATCTCCAACAGTACAACAACCACAACATACCCAGTGTATTCCAACATAGTGGGGTCTCTCATCTCCAACAGTGAGTTCAATAATTCAGGAGAATTCAACCTAAGAAGCGAGCTGACTAAGCAACCTAAGAAGAATTTGCAATGAGAACCACAAGCTCCCCCCCCCCCCCCCCCGGTCAAACTAAACAAAGATGAACTTCTGGTGGAAGGTTCTTAGACAAGCCACCATACATCTATAATCTATAATATATTAAAAGTGTGAAGACCCTTAGAAAAGTAATTTGAATTTTTTGTCCTTCATTAAAAGTCTCCTTTTTAGACAAAATAGTATTTTTGCTATTTTTCTATTATTTTAGTGATATTAAATATAGACCATAATTTTACAAAAAAAAATAAAAACCTTTTCTAACAAAAATAGGATGCTTTTTTCAGTATGCAAATAAAATTTGGTACAAATCTTTCCTACATTAAATAAAGAGAAGATTTTTGTTATTATGGTTAATTTTTTAAATTTATGATAAATTTTTTTTGGGGGGGGATGTTTTTTCGTGCTCCATTGGGTGGTCCAAAAAAAGGCCACAAAATTCTTTTCACTTAGTACCATAATTAGGCAAAAAATGTTTTTTAAAAAATTGTACTAAACAGTTCAACTACTAATTTTTAATATTATATTGCAAAACTGTCATATAATTACTTTCCTTATATTTAGGACTTTAAATCAATCAAAACTCGATTTAAAATTAGTCATTTAATTGCATTCCTTTTAAATTTAGAACTTTAAACAAAGTTTAGAATTACACCTAACTATTTAACTTTCCTACGACTAAATTTTTTTTTTCATCTTCAGCAGACAACATTTTTTCTTAAACTTGTAAGTTATAAATATTTACCTATACATAAGTTATTATTTTGTTGGATGTATACTACTATTCTTGACTTTATAAGTTTACTAATCAGGAATTCAAAAGATTTAGTTGTCATGCATCTTGATTAACTCAATTTAACTGCAAAGAAACATCATAAACATGTTTTATTGATTAGGTGTGAAGATGATGCCACAAAGAATGTTTACCATCTTAACATCTTTATTTAAATGTTTACAATTTTAACATTTTATTCAACGCATCTATTTTATTTCAAAAAAACATGATGTTCTAGAAATTAAAAGATCTTATTCATTCCACCACAACTCTTAATGTTTGATATGTCTATTCAGGTTCAATTATGCTCGCTGAAGCTCCATCCTCAAAAGGACAATAGACATGGCTGAGTAATATGGTGAAGAAAGATTCATAAAGTTGTAGTTGGCTTTAGCCCAAGCAAGGACAATAAATTCTTTCATTTAACAATATTGAGAAGTTGATGAACGAGCTTTGTGGTTGATGACCCAACTTATCCATTAACTTAATTATTTTAATATATTTAAATGTAACTCAACACACTCATTATTTCACACTTAGCGCTAATTACAAGATACAAAAATATGTCGGCCACAGCGAGAAGGCTCTTTTTACAAGCTGTGACAAATCAATCGATATCAATGACAATCGATGAGAGTAGCTTTGGTTTTCAGTTCTATTCAAGTGAGGTAAAATATTGAATTATAAAATAAATTTGAAGCAGTAAATGGGTGAAAACAGATACATACACATGTAAAGAGATGTTGATTAGAAAGAAGGTATTTGTGGACTTGTCATGGATGCTTCTTATCCCACTACCTAAAAGAAAATTTTGTCATTAATTAGCTATTTTTAAGTATTTGTTGGTCTTGAAGAATGTTTATATGTCAATACGTTAAGGATTTGAAGTAGACTTGGTGAAATTAAAAAGTATTAGAAAGAGGATGATGGGCAGGAAGAAATGCACAAAAAATAAAGTTTTTCCAGTAAAGTGATGATGAAAAATTAATTCATTTTTAATACAGAGTGAATTGGTTATAGATGATAATAAACAAAAAGTATGAATAAAAGTAGTAATCGTTTACTAAAAGGTATCAGTTAAATAATTAATCCTTAAAAAATTAAAAAAAAATTGTGAGATGTCGTGGTGACGACACTTGAATGAGCCAGCCAAAATAGCATATGCACATCTTATACAATAGATCTATAAATTTTATCTTACGTAATAACAAGGCATTGATTCGTATGCATGTAATTTTCTTCTTTAACATTAAATACACGTGCAACGCACGTATCCTAAACTAGTATTCAAAAAGCAAAGAACACCTAAAAGACTTCAAATCTGTACCTCTATTTGAAGTAAAAAACAATGTACTACATGATATATTTACATTATTTTCTTTTGATAGTGGATATATGATATATCTACAATCTTCCCATCATGATATAAATCAGGTGCAGAAACAGCATCCTTTTTGTTCTTTTGATATGTGCCAAAACAAACATTCTTTTGGTTTTATCAAGCTTATAATACTCATACGACTAATAAAGAACATTAGACCCCAGACCTTCTTGCAGATATTCGAAAGACATGACGAGAAAGAAATTAGGTGTCTATACAACAGTTGTCCAACCTATTTCACTATCAAGGTACTCCAAAACGAAAACACAATGCCATCTGAGGATTAAAACTTCCAAATAGGATTATGAATAGTCAAGACCTTGCAAACACTACTATTATCTGTCAAATTCACCAGAAAATGCATCAGGGATCCATCGCAGTTTTAAAGGACATATCTACACTACCTTTCGGATACAGACATTTACAAACTACAAATGCACACTTAACATACGAAAAGCAAAAATAAACAATGGAAAAGCTTACCAAATGAGGAGAAAAATGACTTGTACTGACACTCATATAATGAGTTCATAAACTCGGACAGATATGGAATCTTTCCAATTACTGTCAAGATCTCTGGTGCATCCACTACCTGCAACATATATGCAACCAAAATGAAATTATTAGTCACAGTAACATACACGATATTCCAAGGGAACACAAGTTTCAAAGTATACAAATTCCCATCCTACCAAACAGGGATATGAGAGGGAGTAAAAAGTGAATACCTTCTGTTTCAAGGAAACCCGATCCAAGCTAATGATGCTCGTAAGCACCGTATAAAATATGAAAGTATCATAAGGAAAAAGCTCATATGTGGTAAAAGTTGATATAGAATCTAGGAAAAGATCTGTTGCTTTCTTGAAGTTACGAGTGGACATGCAGAACAACCCTTCATACACCTTCAACCTGTTCTTTCTCTCCCAGTCACCCCCCTCTTCAAATAATCTGTCAGACAAACACTGGGAGTTAGCTTAATAACAAGAAAAGGCATTTATAACATCATTATGATAGCATCGGAACTGCTTGTAAGACACTCCTACTTCTTTGCCTTGTCGATGCTTTTAGAGATGAGGTCAAAATCCAAGTCAAATAATCCCATCTGCAAGGTGTAGAACACCAAGTCCATCTTTTGCCCAACTGCAACAGTTTTGCTCTCGGTCACCTTGAGTTGTTCAAGTGCTTTCTCCTGAATTTTAATCAAACGAGCTTGATTGAGATTTCCCAGTGGAACAAGCTAACTCTGAGTAATTATATGAGTGAGAGACAGAGAGATATGTAGAGAGAGAGCCTGCCTTGTCACCAATCCGAATGTAGAACAATGATTTTGCCAAATGAGCTTCCCGAACTTCACTTTCACCTAAGTTTTCTTCTGCATCAGCAATCCTTGATAAATATATCAAGTTAGACGTGTAATTTAAGTGTAAAAAACAATAAATCTCCATTTTATGCAAAAGAATCCAGAAAACTTTCTCTCACATTCCCTGACTATGAATTAAAGGAAACAAAATTGAAACAGCACAACCGGGTATGCTCCATCTGGCTCAAAGCAGTACACAAGGTATTCATCCATAAAATGCCACACAATGACCTTTTCAAAAAATGGAAACCACTAAGCAGTACACAAGGTACTCATCCATTTTCAAATTAACCACAAATTTCAAAAGTCCATGCCCAATGAAACTACATCATATAAATTGGGACGGAGAGAATACAAATTTATGTCCAGCTTTTTTTTTTTCCTCAATTTAGGTCCAACTTATAATTGGCTCCCTACTAGTATGTTCAAAAGGGTAACAATTTTCCAACATTTGACCCCAAAAACAAATAAATAAACCAATCAAAACAGACAAAAAGGGACTAAAATGCAGCAAAACAGCAGAGGAAAAAGATGCAGTATCACAGATCACATAACATGCAGATACAAAGCACTCACTTGTCATCGAGTTTTTTGAGCTCATCACAATTTTTAGCACGCATAGAATCAAGAACCTTCTGATCCAAACTCAAAACCCCATTAGTAACTAGGGTTTCATACAACGGTACCATATCTGAAAAAACAAACCCATTTACAAACAAATCAATACAAACCCACAAACAAAAAGTTCGATTTCAAGAAAAAAAAAATCTATGAATTAGATGTACCATTGGAGAGTACAGCTTCCAATACTTCTTCACGGAGACGAACTTTGTCTAAGTCATTGACATCTGGATGTGTTAAACGGAATAGTTTGTGTGCCAGAACTAGCTGGGGTTGCTGTGTTCCTTCTTCAGAATCCATAGCTATTTTCTCCTTTGATGTTTTCCGGGGTTTCACTGAGTCTGAGTTTCAGATTCTTTCCTTGTGAAAGGGGCATCAAGATTTTTTCCTTTTTGGAGATGTATAAGGAGGAATTGACATGCCACCTTGAGATAAAATTCACAATTTTTTAGCGTAAGTTTTTAGCAAACAGCCAAACGTTAAAGCCTAAAATAATTGACATTTAATAGCCAAATGTGTATTTTGAAAACTCTCTCCGGTGTCCACTAATTTAATGCTACTCACGTTCCAAAAAATCATCATCTCTCTTCTAACTAAGTATCTATTTTGGATTGCTTATTTCTCAAAAAAAACAAAAAAAAGTATTTATTTTGAGAAAAAATATATTTTTTTTTAAAAAGGTATTTGATAAATTTGTAAAAGTATTTTTAAAAAGAAGCAAAAGCAAAAAATTACTTTTTTCATGATTAAAATATCTCTATCACTTTTTCTCTCACACATATTGGTCATATGAATTTGATGATGACTATTATACTGACTAATTGTCAAATAATTCCGCAGCTTACCCTGTTTGCAAACAGCACCAGTTTAATGGTATCAGAGCCAAGAATTATATACCCAAGTATTAGAAAATTCTAATATCATAATGATCATTTTTAAATTTAAACCTTTTAGTGATAATAAGCACAACATTAGAGATATAAAAAGAGCTCTAAATAGTAATTATTTAGAATATAAAAGACTTAATGAAACAAAAAAATTACCCAGACAGGTTAAATTATTTAATTAATATTATCTCTAGTTTAGAAGCAAGGTTAATAGTTTTATTAAAATCCAGAGCACTGAAACATAGATCAAGTCAGTCATGGATAAAGAACAAACTTTAAGAATATTACCAGAGTTAAGACAAGAACTTAACATCCGAAAAGAAAGATATGTATACAATCAATTTGCAGGAGTATGCAAACAGTCATTATTTCATCAAAAGAAAAATATCTTCCTTTTAGAACAAGAAATTTGACATCTAGAATTCAAATAAAATAATAATCTGTTTAAAAAATGAATAGCAAAGAATTTATAGAAAATGTCTTAAATAATTTAGATGATCTTTTAGCTATGCAAAGACATATAACTCTTAAGGTAAATTTAATAGAAGAAGAGATAAAAACCCTTAAAAATAATTCACCAGCTAATATGGGTAAAATTATTGAAAGAACAGATATTTTCAATAAGGAATTAGGGAAAAGAATAAGAAATGATATTCTTACCCCCTAGAATCTCAAATAAAGGAAACTGTCAACAAGGTAATTTAGATGAAAAAATTATATCTAGATTTTTAGAAATAAAACAAAAAGAAGATTTAGAAAAATTAGAAAAAATTTCTGATAATAATGATAAAGAAGAAGCATCTACTTCTAAAACAAAAGTAGAAGACCTAGTAGAAAAGGAAGAAAATGAATGAACTAGACAAACGAGTCTATGCTTTAGAAGAGCTTGATCTAAATGATCAAAATTATTGAGTAAATATGAATAAAGGGGATACAAGAGGACCTCGGGGAACCTTTAGGGCCCCTAAGGAAGAAGAAAGTAATGATCATATTCCAAGAAGTAGTTTCTTACCAAAATTTAAGAAATGGAAAGACTATAATAGTCAATACCATATAAATTCCAAGGCTAAATTTATGCCTAATAGGCTACCAGTGGGAGATGCTGGAGCAGCCCAGTTCCTTGATTTGAACTGTAAAAGAGAGCCTGGAAATTTTTTAGATTTATGGGCAAAAAACCTAGAATTATTTTTTATTCTAGGAAAAGGAAGTAATTACACTAGTGAAGAAAAATACTTAATCGCCACGAATACCTTTACAGGAAAGGTAGATGATTGGTTTAGAAGAGTATCTAAAGAAACTGAAGCCGTATTTAGACTAGCAGTTATAGCAGATTTTAAAAAATCAACTAGAGAAGGTATAAACCATCTAGTAAGATATGTAAGAGCTGAATTCTTAGGAAGTCAATCTGACATTTCCAAAGGAAAAGAAAAACAAGGATTACTAGTAACAGAATGGCTAAAAAAACTTCGAATTTGTAAAATGAAGTATATTCAAGAATATACTTGTGAATTTGAAACATACTACTACAAGCTATTTGATAGTAGTAAAAATTTAACTCCATTTATGGATAAATATTTTTAAAAACTGGCAGGCTATTGGGCTAGTTATTTTAGAACAAAATATGCTAAAGAAGATCAAACTGATGACTCTTTAGGAAAAAAGATTACTTTTCTTAATCAACGACTTAGTCAACTATGTATGTTGCATAATATGCAGAGAAAAGCCAATAGGATTGGTACTCAAGTCTACTGTGAAGATACAGAAACAACATCTCAATGGGGATGTCATGAGAAAAATCCGTTAAAAAGAAAAAGAAATCTCAGGAAAACTACAGGATTAATTAAAAGAAAAAACATTTCTAAAAAGAATTTCATACCAAGGAAAAAGTATTACAAAAAGCGTAGGAATTTTAAAAGAAATTCTACAGATAAATGTAAATGCTATAATTGTGGAAAAGAAGGCCACAAAAGTTATGAGTGTAATAAGAAGAGAGTAAAAATCTCTAAAATAGATAGAAAAGAAATAGAATCAGACCTAGAGTCAATCTCGTCTATTGAAAGTAAAGACTTTTATACAGAACTTTATGAAGAATTCTCAGAATCAAGTACTGATTCAGAAGAATGAATCAAGAAATTGAGAATTTAGAAGAAACAACTCAGGTTATAGAATCTGAAGAAGATCAGCGAGGATACGCATTAAAAGCAACATTTGATGGAGAATTATTATGAAAAATCCAAGGTATATAAAACACTGCGGTGTCTTATATAGCTATGAAACCTGATATACGTCAGGTTTGCGGCAACTTACCCTGCGGTGTCTTGGATTGACGTATATCTATTTATGAACATTGCCGCAATTTAAGACACCATTATATATATATATATATATATATATATATATATATATATATATATATATATAACATATCTTATCAGTATGATTAAAGTTTGATTTTAATATTTTATACTTCATATTTAGATCATAATTCTTTATTTTATTTATGATTTATATATTATTATTTTATTTTCACTCATTTTTTTAAATAAATTTAAAAAAATCATTGACGATGATCCGAAGAATATATAACTTTTATTTTTTTACTATTAATAATAACAAATGACAGATGAATCATGTTACAAGAATAAATGATATTTTGACAACATTTGTAAATGTTTCTAGAATATTTAATTTTAAATAAATAATTTATGAAAAGTGACATATTTGTGATCATGTAGTTTACATGTATAAAGAAGAAGATGAACCTTCAGGTATACCTTCAGAAATATAAGACAGATCTTCTACTAGTATGGAGATATTGCATAATAAAATTAGGGATGAAATCATCGAGAATTTTGTGATTTATGAAGGACTAATTATTTTTGTCGTTAATTTTTTCATAAATAATGATTTAATTAATGAAATAATCTTTATATTTATTTTTGTTTGATATTTTAAAGTGATATTTAAATTATTTAAGTAATATATCATTATTAATAGTTTTAATGTATTTATGTATATAAATATTGATTGAAAATTTTAGAGTACGTGCTTTTCAATTAAATAAAAATAAAAATAAAATTTTAATTAAAAATATTATAATAGATATTTAAAATAAATTTTCTCTATAAATTAATTTTAGTAGTAAAAGTCTATTGATACATGTCCTTTTTGGTCATTTGAATCAAAAAAGCACTTCTTAGAAAAGATTATCCAAACACAATCTGTTTATCAAAATTACTTTTCAAATGAATTTATCAAACACAAATTGTTTTTTTCAAAAGCACTTTCTGAAAAGTTCTTTCATAAAAGTGCTTCTTAAATAAGCAGTTTTGTAACAGTAATCCCAAATGGGCTCTAAATTAAAAAAAAAAAAAAAAGTAGAAAAAAATTATTTAGAACCATATCTCTCTTTAAAATTAATAAAAAATATTTAACTATAACCATTTTTCTTCAAATTTATATACATTTGTTTAGACGCAATATATATATATATATCCATATTCAATAACAAATTTTATAATATATATGTTTGAGATAAATATTTATTACCATATTCAATCAACGAACTGTTATATTTTATTGCAAATATTTTAAACGAGTTGCAACTTGAGATATCCTTGGCTAAAGTATGCTACATGTGCTAAAATTATTATTTTCATTTTTGAGAATGATCTTGTATGTGATAAAACTAAAACTTTAGAAGAGAATCTTGAAAATCGAAATTATTAAACCAATTTTTCGTAAGTTTTCAATACACTTTCCTTATCCATTTATACACAAAATCACAATCTAAAATCATTATTTTCACAAAAATCACAATGGGGTGAAAACTCTAAAAATTGATTGATTTTGTTTTATAAAATTAAAAAATATGACAACGGACAAATATTTTAAAATATTTGAAAGATTTTGTGTGTTTGTGATGTGGGGAGAATCTTGGAGTCAATTCCTCATATTGTCACTTAACTTAAGAAAGTATCTCACTAAAGTCATTTATCTTTTTTTGATTCCAATAATGTCATTCAAGTTTGTACATTTTCCTTACAAATTAATAATTGGTAAAATAGTCTTTATTCTTTAAAAAATTTTTAACCAAAATAGTCCCTTAAATTAATTTTTAAATTGGAATGATCCATGTTCTTTAACAATATGAAATACTAAAAACTTTTTAACTATAAAAAATAGTGTGTATAATTTTAATTTAACTTCTAGTTGTAATATTAAAATAATGTAGTCCATCAAAAAGTGTGATTGATACTTAGGAGTTCGACTATAAAATAATAAAATAATATTTTATATTTATTTATTTATTTATTTATTTTATGATTAATCTTTATTTTTTGATAAAATAGTTCAAATTTAGTTGTTTGTTTCTTCTAAAAATAATTGTCAGAAAATTCATAATTCATATAAAAGACGATGAATTCCTTCAACCTCCCGGCTCTCTAGCTAGTAGAAAAACAATCATATATTAATATTTTAAAAAATTTCTATAATAAATTAAAATATTGATGAAGGACATCATGATAATATCATAAATCAATCAACATCAAATAAAATTAGAAAAAAATCATATTAACATTGTGTAATTTAAAATTTTTAAAATTTTTAGACATTATTTTTGTCAATCCTGTCACATTATTTGGGAAAAAACTATATTACCTCTTCAACTTGAATTTAAAAACTAAATACTTCTCTCATTTTTTTATTTTTTAATATTATGATATGTCTTTTTAAATTCATTACTCCCTCCGCCCCATTTTAGTTGGTCGTCTTACCAAAAATAAATGACCCATATTAGTTGATCACTTACTAGATCAAAATAGAATTGATTAATTTTTTCATGATACCCCTACAATTCATAGTATACATTAAAATGTGAACAATTCCAATTTCAATATTCATTTCTATGCCCATATCATTAATATTGCTGAAGGGTGAAATAGTAAAATTTTCATGCAATTTATAATTTCTTAATCATCGTGTAAAATGGAATGTGCCCAACTAAAAAGGGATAGAGAGAGTATGTAATGAAGTAAAAATTTAAAATATAGTTGGAGGCCTATTAATATTTCATATAAAAGAATAAAAACTATTTAAATTCACGGTTTAACTTAAAGGACTATTTTGCTCATTTTTCTTACAAAGAATAAGGACTATTTTAGCAATTGTTTGTAAGAAAAATGTTCAAAGTTGAATGACATTATTGGAACAAAAAAAAAGATAAGTGACTTTAGTAGGATATTTTTCAAAGTTGAGTGACAATATAAGGAATTGACTCGAAAATCTTGATATGTTGAGTTTTCACAGAAAGAAAGATAGAAAGAGGATATGAAATAAAAAAGATGAAGGTTACACCAATATATTAATCCTAAAAATAACTTTTAGAAAGAGAGAGAAAATATTTATAGGTGTTATAATGTACCATATATAGTGAATGTCTACTTTACCATATATAGTGAATACCTACTTTACCATATATTGTGTATGTATATTTATGGAAAAGTTACAAACCCCAAGGTTAGTTTTCTCCTATAAATAAAGAAGTTTTCCTTCATTGTAATTCTTCCCTTAATAATCCCTCAAGAGAAATAACAAATATTCTCTTTATTCTCTCTACTCTTCTTCTTTATTGTTTTATATTTCATAACACGTTATCAGCACGAGACTCTACCAAACAAGATGAGATTATAAATTTAAAGGTAATTTCATGGTTATTTGTCTTTTGCTACTAATGATATAATTATTGTTGGATTTGAGGAAAAATAATTAGTTTGGAACATATATGTTTTAAATTTATTCCTCAAGAACAATATTATCAACAGGGATGATAATATGTTGGGTTTAAGTCTCATCGATTTATTACCTAAGACGCCTCTATATGAATAAAACGTTGAGTTTGAATCTCAATGCATCATATTCATGATATAATGATGGCTAAGGTAAAATAATGTCTTTGGTGAAAAAATATGAAATTTGTCCCATCAAATATGCTCCATTCCCTGAAGTGACTAGGTAGCAGTGCATAATATGTCTGAAAGAAGACAAACCGATTAAATGTACGAATATAAGCGTGAAAGGACAATATGATAATGATCATCAAAAGTGATGATATTTTCACACGCATAAGATATGTTAGAGAAAAATTCTCTACATCATATGTATGCCTCGATTTGCTCTTGTAATAGCAATATCTTGAAAGAGGTTATAAGCTATCAATTTGCAAGACTTTAGACACGATTATATTTCATTCATGGGAATGAGAATTTTAATAGTTATAAGCATAGATCCATTCCCTAGGGTGAATGTGATGATATTTAGTAAAGCTCATCAATATAAACGTGCACTTGATTGTGATGGTACCACAATTCACCTCCGAAAGAGGTAGAATAATTAAGAGGAGTTATTTTGAAATCTACTTTCCAAGTAGTAAATCTGAAATCTATTCATATCATAGTAAATCTAAAATTTACTAAAGAAAAAAGTACATGTCATGGTAAACTTGGAATTTACTAATATAAAAGTTCATAAGTTAACATGAACTATTGCGACATACCAAAGATGTGCATATTAAGTATTAAATACATACTGAAGAATTCAAAAATTCTTCCTGAGCTTTTAATATTGTTTGTTCTCATGATAAGTTGATTGGACCAACTAATGTTGGGATTGGATCCCTTAAAATCTGAAAATTATAAAAGGTGAATATGGGCCCGTTCACCTATCATGTGATATGTTGAACAGATGCATTAATAAGATGATCACATGTACATTTATTGTCAACCTGCAGTTTGACATTCATAAAGTTTCTTGCTCAATAAAATTAAGTTAAGAGCATAACTTTCAGATTGTATAATTAAGATAATTCATCTTGATGATGATGGTTTAGCATTGAATGCCTTCAATAAATAGTTAAACCATTGAGAACAAAAGCTTCATGTGTTGGTTTGAAATATTATATACAAAAATACTTGTATGCATTAAACCAATAAATTATGATTAGTTTTCCCTCAAAGATAGTTCTAAGTCAGGAATCACACGTTCTCCATCTAATATTTTTTATGTGCGGTATATGATTAATAAATATACCATGATGCACAAAGATGGATTCCTCAAAGAATATGGAGGATGTATGTTAGTTTTCCTAACATAAGGGGGATATTATAAGCAACTATGAAATATTCCGGGGGATATTATAAGCAACTATGAAATATTCCGGGGGATATTATAAGCAACTATGAAATATGTTAGGAATTATCATCAGATCTCCATTCAAAAGATAATTCAAGTCAAATGCCGAAAGCATCTCATATTTAAGTTGCAAGTGCTCCTATTTTATGTTCTTAAATGACAAAGTCTACGCATGTATGAAGCGTGGTAGACCAATCGGTTTCTTAAAATAATCCTTGAAAAATAAGGATCAAATAATCATAATAAGAAGGCAATGTGCTCTTAAAGAGCCTACGACATAACACTTCATGAAACCTTATGAGAGGTTCAAGTACCTGAAAATAATAAAGTGATGAGTTCTCAAAATGCTATGCCGCATCGTCCATCAATATCTTTGATACAATATTGGGGCTATATTGTGAAAGATTACGAAGATCTGAATTCTACGTTTATTTAAGCATGCTGACATAGAACATTTATCAAGTGACATGAAAGAATGCATCTTGATTAGCATAAAACTTATTTGATTTGCAATCCAAATATTTCAAGATGTCACTCATGAAATGTTGAATATTGTCACTTGACAAAATTTACATGAAAACTTTTAAGGATTCAAAATGTTTGAAGCATATAAAAGTTTCTGAGAAATTTATTTATAATCCTTATATTGTATAAGCTTATATCTTGAAAATTATTGAAACTCTTGGAGAGTTTTCAAAAGCAATAAAATATTTGCTTAAATGAGAAACATGCATAATTTAATAAGGGTTCATTTTGACCTCAAGAAAAAAATGAGAAACTCATTGGTTATGAAGTACCATATCTTAGTACAATTGATGCACTAATGTATCTTGCAAATACTACAAGGCATGACATAGCCTTTTTCGGTTAATTTGTTAGCAAGGTATATATAGTTCTGCTCCTACTAGGAGACATCGAAAATGTGATCAAATATATGAGCTTATTTTATTCTAAAGATTGTAGTCCCGATCTTATTGGTTATGCTGATGTTGGATACTTATCTGACCCGTATAAAACTCAATCTCAAATAAGATTTATGTTCACATGTGGGGATACTGTCATATCTTGGAGATATACAAAACAGTCTATCTAGCCACTTCATTAAACCATGCTGAGATAATAACTATTCATGAAGAAAATCGAGAATGAGTATGGTTGAGATCCATGATACATTTCATTCGAGAAAAATGTGGTGTGAAATGCGACAATGTACCCACAATTTTATACGGAGATAATGCAACATGCATAACACAACTTAAAAAAGGATTCGTAAAAGGAGATAGAACGAAGCACATTTTGCTAAAACTTTTCTATACACATAAGCTCCAAAAGAATGGTGATATTAACGTGCAACAGATTTATTCAAATGACAATGTGGTTGATTTATTCACCAAGTCTCTTCCAACTACAACTTTCAAGAAGATGGTGCATAAGATCGGAATACAGAGGTTCAAGGATGTTCTTATTAGGGAGAGTTAATACGAGTTGTACTCTTTTTCCCTTACGAGGTTTTATCCCACTGGGTTTTCCTTGTAAGGTTTTTAATGAGGCAACATTTATGCGTATTATCTATCAATTAGACATTCAAGGGGGAGTGTTATAAATGTACTATATATAGTGAATGTCTAATTTACTATATATAGTGAATACCTACTTTACCATAAATTGTGTATGTCTATTTATGACAAAGTTACAAACTCCAAGGTTAGTTTTCTCCTATAAATAAAGGGATTTTCCTTCATTGTAATTCATTCCTTAATAATCTCTCAAGAGAAATAACAAATACTCTCTCTATTCTCTCTACTCTTCTTCTTTATTATTTTATATTTCATAACAATAAGGAAGAGAGAGAAATTTTTTATAACCCACTCATAAATAGCTAAAAAAATCAATTCTTGACCATTTCATGTCAAATTTAAATTATTTGGCTATATCTTGCTAATTAAATTTCCTAGTTGCCACTTTGTGCCAATTTTTTATATATAAGAGTGTGAGGTGGTGGGTTATAATATGGGCCTTGGAGTGGGTTGAAGTTTGGGTCATAATTTTATTCAAATACTCGAAAGTATAAAATACGAAAATTTACATAAATATATAAGTTAACTATTAGTTATTACATAATATCTCATTTTTCAGAAGTGATTACAAATATCCCAAATTAATTACACTATATCCCTTTCTTTTATAGTTTCTCTCTCTTGAGTTCTTATACATTCCAAACACATGGTTTTCCTCCTATTAGTGGTCTTTACTCTTCGCCTAAAATCAAGCATACGTGATTTAGGTAGTTTCAAATTTTTTAAATTTCAAGCATTAATTGAACAAAGTGATTAACTTCATTATCTTCTTCAATTAATTTTGAGGTTTGTTTATTTTCTTTTCAACTTTACCAAATCAAAAATTATTCCAATTTTTTCATTGTTGTATGTATGTAGTTCTCAAATTCTTTGCTTTTGTAATGTCATACCATTGTAAGAGTTGATTTGTTTCGTAATTTTTCATCTATTCCAAATCAGATCTTTGAGTTTTTGCTCTATTTTGCAAGTGCTTAATCCATAAATTTTAAGCATTGTAATGGAGACTGGTTCGAGCTTTAGCTTAGGACTTAGTCAGTTAGATAGTAAAGAACAAATAATTTTCGTCGTTGATTTTGTTCCTAGAATGTTTGATTATGAGGATCTCAATTTTGCAGAGAAAAAATCAAAGCATCAAAACGACCCAGTAAAAATGAAGAACTGAGGGAAGTTGCCCGTACAAGTTCAAAAAAGACAGTTGCAAAATCGCCAAGTAAGAAAAAAATTGATGAATCAGGAAGACCACGTCTTCCAAAGGTATAATGTTTTTAATTTTTTATTTCATTCACTAAATGATTTCTCATACGTTGGTATACATAGTATTACATCATACATTATAATGGTGACATTATACAGTAGAATTGTAATATAACTTACCTTAACGGTGTTAAACTTATACATTAGATTAGTTACATTATTCATTAGATTGGTTACATTATACTTTAGAATTGTAACCACATATAATAGAATGTTAATACCATTTAACTTGATTGTATTGATCTCAAACATTACTGGTAACATTATATGTTAAAAATAGATGCATAACTTACGTTTACTGTGTTATCTTCATACATTCACTGTATAACATTACACATAGGCATATGTTCATACATTAGAATGATAAAACTATACATTGGATAGTTTACATTATACATTAGTTTACATCATATATTAGAATGAAAAAATGACTTAAGTTGACTGTCTTAACCTCAAAAATTAGAATGGTAACATTATATATTAAAATATGGTAGCATAACTTACCTTGTCTGGATAACTTACCTTAACTTGATTACATTATATAACCTATTAACCTCATACATTTGATGGATAACATTATACATAAGTTAACATTAGCATGATAACATTATACATAGGTATATTATGTATAAGGTTGTACACAACTATATGTACATGATGTATTAGTTTTTTTTATTATTATTTTGGCAGTTTGCTGCTATGTTTTTCCTTTTTTGTGTTTGTATTTTATTCTTTTTTGTTGTAACCTGATTATTTTGTGATAATTTTGATAACTTTACAAATATATATTATTGTCTCAGGGGATGAAATATCGTATTGACAAAGTTTTGGCTCACCCGTTGCATATTGGTAGTTCATGTAACTGGAAATCTGGAGAAGATATAAAGAACTATTTAAGGGAAAAAATTCTTGGGTCATTTAGAAGTAGAATCTTTGATTTATTCCTCAGCATACCTCAATGCAACTGGATAGGACAAATATCCAAATGCCTTTTAATGCTCGAAATTCGGTGGGACAAACATGGCGAGATTCATGTTTTTGTACAGGATAATATCCTGAAATTTACTATGCTTGAGTTTGCTATAATTACCGGTCTTAAATGTACCGATAATATTGATGAATATATGTATACTTCATCTCCCACATCAACTTTGATGTCAAAGTATTTCCCAGATGCTAAAGCTGAAATATCTAAGCAGACATTGATTCAACGTGTGAAGATGGGAAACTTTGATAACTCTCAGGATGCGCTGAACATTGTCATACTATACTTTGTTCATACATTCTTGTTTTCTCAACATCGTGATTCACCGTCTAGTTTATCCCACTTCCAGATGGTTGAGGATGGGCGTTACTGATATTTTCTATTGGGAAAGATTTTGTAACGACTTGAAAAAATTTGATGAAATATGTAAAATTTGTGATTTTGTGTGATTTGATTGTTTTATCTCTCCTCATAGTTGCATTATGGTATTCTGGGGTGTGGAAGTGATTGACATGGTTTTCGATGCATTTTGATACCATTTATGCGATATTGTAGTTTTTGATGGCTTTGAGAGCCTTATTTTAGACTTATGAGGACATCTTTTGGTCCGTGCGATGGATGGATGAACGGACTGCACCAGCAACTATGAAATATTAATTTTAGGATAGGTAGACCTTTGATTCGGGTCTCGGTGCACCCGAACTCATTTTGATCTATTGATCGAAAAGTTGAAAAATTTAAAATATGAGTGTGGGACTCACATTTGGTCGAAACGATCTTGGATGAAAAATTCTACTTTGCCAGTAGATTCGTAATTTTAATTTTAGGGTGTTAGCATATTTGGTGTGATTTTAAGGCTTTTAAATCTCATTTCGACCCTCGGTTTGAAAAATTACAATTTCGAGTTTCGACAGTCAACTTTGTGAAAATGATGTTTTTTCAAAAATCTGACTTCATCAACACATTCGGAACATCGAATTTAGGATGGTTTCATAGTTTAATTGCATATATCGGACTCCGAACGAATCTCGAGCACCCTGTCGAAGTACGGGATGAACTTTAAAATTAAAAAAATTATTGTTATAGCAGATTTTCTGCTATATAGTGTAGATTTTTTTTTTCTTTTTGGCCTATTTTGCTCATTTTTCATCTTGCCTCTTGAGAGTTAAATCCTAAAATAGTGTGGGAGCTTAAAAGTGAAGTTTATGGGAGTTTGGAAAGCTAGATTAACATCTATTTCTTGGTTTTATTACGGATTTAAGGTAAGAATTCACCCTTTTCTTAGTAATATTTCACTCATTTTCACTTGAATAATATTTTTATCTTATAATTACTAGGTTTTCATCAATTTAACCTTCAAAACAACTCCGATTCTTGATTTTAACCCGAATTTCAAAGATTTTATCTGCTAAAGCTCAAAAATGATTTTTCTTTGATTTGAACCTCGTTTTTTACTCAATTTAACTTGGATTATCAGCTGTAGGTTCCTAAAAATATGGGGATCATGTTTTTATAATAAAGTTTTAAATTTTTCCTTCTTTTTTGGAAACTCATTTCGGGGGTCTGTTTTGACCCCGATCCAAAAGTAGTCAATATGAGTATTATTGATTTTGTTTTGACACGTAGATTCCATATTTGATATTTTTAGTGGAGTTTGGAATTATTCGTGAAACGTAAGGTCGTGGGTTCGAAGTGTAGCGAACCAGTTTTGACTTTTGAGGTAGGTTATGGCTTAACTCTGTCAGACTGGGCTTGGTAGTAAATGACGGTACAAAATAAATGTTAAGAGTGGAAAATAATCATGAAAAATGAATATTTATCTTTTGTGCTCGTTGGGGGGGGCCTATATGTGATGTAATTGTTGAAATTGAGATATTATGTGAGGTGTGTGACTGTGTAGAGTCCTATGTGGTGTTGATAGCCCTGAATACATGTGAATAATAGTATTGTGTTGTTGAAATGCCTAATATAGTACCATTAGTGTATCATGCTATATTCATACTTGTTGGTATATGAGACGTGGAAATTCATGAATGAAACGAAAATAATGAGTGGATATTGACTCACATGATTGTGGAAATATATCATTGTGGTTGGTTCTGAAAATATATCATGTGGTTGGTTGTAGAAATACTCATTGTGATTGGTTGTGAGCATTACATCCTCATATCATACTCATTCATGAAACATTGGTACCACTGTGACAACACCTGAGTAACACTAGCAACAACTTTTTAAAACCCTCCCCGAGGGATGTGTCGGGGAGGAAATATTGTAACACCTCTTTTTGAGGGATGTGCTGGAAAGGAGATATGAGATATGTGGATTGTATACGGGGTTGACGAACTCTCCATGGGCCATGAGTTGCCTCCGTAAGTGTATATGGGGATTGTGTGACGATCTCGAGTTGTGCGACGACCTCGTGCATCATCATCATATACATTTCACTTACTTTATTGTGTTTATATTGTGTTGTATTTCCATATTTACTTGCCATCTATGTAATTGTCTTATCTTCTTTTACTTGTATTTATTGATCTTGTATATGCATGTTCCCCCTTGTTCTACTTATATGTGATATAATACATACTTGTTGTAACAATTCGAGACTACCCCTAGTCGTTACACTGTGCTTACAGTCCCGAGAGACCACAAGCTAACCCATGAGTTGGTACCTGCTGTGAGCACTGGATAATAATATCATAAATGCAGAAAAATACTGACATTATTGTAAGGTTTTAATAATGAAATAACTACTAAATTATGAATCTGGCAAAATACTGAAATCTGAATAATCTGAATAGCTAACTGTAGTGTCTGAAAAGCCTCTAAACTGGATACTGTGAGTTGATGGGATAGGCCCCAACTAACTCTACTAACTACAGAGATAAAGACATAAAGTAAGATAATCTGTCCTCAAATGATGAGGACTCACCACTGCTACTGTACTGCTGATGATCTGAGGGACTAAGTGCAATTTGGGAACTGAGCGTCAGCACCTATGATATGATACATCATACCGCAAAAGAAAGGTATGCGATCAGTACTTTGAATGTACTGGTATGCTAAATGAGGTAGACTGATATACATGATCTCACGAATAGGAATAATAATAATTAACTGGATATGCATGTAAAGTATGAAGTACTGAATAAAGAGCATAGAATCTATAGATACTGAAAATGCATGAAAATCTGTAAATACTGAGGATGCATGACCAAGCATATAACATGAACTGAGTAAAATCTATAAACTAGAATACTAAAATAACTAAAATCTGTATGCTTTGGTCAAACAACACTAAGACTGAATAACTGAGCTGGGACTGTAACTGAGACTGTGGGAGGTATCATCTAACTGATATTCCCCAATTTAAGCAAATCAGGGTCCAACCTGTAACCCCAGTTGGAAAGGTGTTAATACCGTGCCACGGGTACTAACGATGGTTGTGTGGTCCACTAAACTGATATAATGTCCAAAGGACTAAGGGTGTCAATCCTGAACTGACGGGTGACCCTTGCGAGATAGTCAAGCCTAACCTGATGGGTGACTACTCATATCCTACGCTGGCTACATAGTTCTGGAGTATAGGGACTGATACCAACGACTCTGCCTATCTGACGAGGAAGCCGCCATCCCTACACTCACTCGGTGCTAAATCCTACTCCCAACTGAATGACACTCAGATACTAGACTGTTCTGAGTTTAATGACTGATATCTGATTATTATGAGAATGCTCATAGTATAATCTGAAGACTATTCTGTAATATACTGAGACTAGACTAACTAAACAACTATGGTTTTCGGGTATTCAATACCCCTAGGACTCAAAACAACAATACTGAAAAGACATTAAAGCTTGAAGACTAAAACATGAAGGCTCTTATTAAATAAATCACTCTGGTAGACATTTTATCAAACACTTGTAGTTCATGGCTCAAAGCAATCATAGAAATGTCCTAAAACATATAAAAATGACATGAATCTGACATAATAGATCTAAATCATGGTTTTGTTCAATAAATAATGATATTAAAACATGGGGAATTGAATAATAACAATAATTTCATGGTTACATGGTATAAAATCAATAGTACATGGAGATTCATGGATGAAATCATAATTTAAAATCAAATAAACTTGAAAATATGATGGTTTTGTAATTAAAACGGATACTTGGACTCCATGGATGAAAGGAATCCATAGATCAACATCTAACATACCCGAGTTAATGAATTTGGAAGGATTGATGGTGAGTTCTTGAGATTTGGCCTTGAATTTGAGAGCTTGGGTTTCTTGTCCTTGAAAAGGGGATTTTTAATTTGAGAGGGATTAAATAATGATGAGTATTTAGGTCAATTAGGGGTTAAATTTCGTGTTTAGGACGAGTTTAGGGCTTAGGAAAAAGACCCAAATACCCCTAAATAAATTTAAAAATGCAAGCTGGAAACTGAATATCCCAATTTTTGGCCTTAGCGCGATGCGCCACTATTGTACCAAGCCACTGGAAAAGGGACAATTAGGAAACTGGACGATGACGCAATGTGGAGAAAAGCTGAGGGTACTTGGTCCGCATATCTGCTTCTGCTTCCCAAGTGGCTCCCTCAACGGACTGATTCCACCAAAGAACTTTGACTAGTAGAACTTCTTTGTTCCTTAGTCTGCGAACTTGATGGTCAAGAATTTCGATTGGAACTTTCTCAAAGGAATGACTATTCTGAATATCTACACTTTCTAAGGGAACAACTATAACTGGATCACCAATATACTTTTTCAACAATGAGACTTGGAATACTGGGTGTACTGAGGCTAAATCTGAAGGCAACTCAAGCTCGTAAGCTACCTTTCCAAAATGACTGAGGATTTTGAAGGGACCGGCATATCGGGGACTGAGTTTCCCCTTCTTGCCAAATCTCTTCACTCCCTTCATGGGAGAGATTTTCAAGTACACCAAATCATCGACCACAAACTCGAGATCCTTCCTCTTCACATGGGTATACGATTTCTGTCAGCTCTGGGCAACCCTAAGCTTTTCTTTGATCAACTGAACCTTCTCTAAGTCATCAAACACCAAGTCAGGCCCTACTACTATAGCCTCACCTACTTTAAACTAACCAATTAGAGATCTACATCTCCTACCATAGAAAGCGTTAAATGGATCCATACAGATACTGGAATGATAGTTGTTATTGTATGCGAACTCAATCAAAGGTAAATGGTTATCCCAGATACCCTTGAAATCAAAAACGCATGATCTCAACATATCCTCAAGAGTCTGACTAGTCTGTTATTCTTGACCATCTGTCTGAGGGTGGAAAGTGGTACTGAGATGGACTTGGGTACCAAGACCCTTTTGGAATAATTTCCAAAAGTGAGAGGTAAACTGGGTACCTCTATCTGAGATGATAGATAGGGGAACACCATGCAACCTAACCAACTCTCTGAGATAGGGATTGACATAGTCCTCGGCTGAATAAGAGGTATGGACTGTCAAGAAATGAACTGATTTGGTCATCCTTTCTACGACAACCCAAATAGAATCATGCTGATGACGGGTACGAGGCAAACCTGTCACAAAGTCCATATTCACTTCTTCCCATTTCCACATGGGAATACTGAACTCCTGCATGTACCCACTAGGCTTCTGGTTCTCAACCTTAACTTGCTGAAATGTAGAGCACTTAGCTACAAACTCTATAATATCTCTTCATACCAACTCCACCAATAAATATCTTGAAATTTGCGGTACATATTAGTGGCCCCTGGATGAATAGAGTAATGTGCACCATGAGCTTCTGTAAGAATTCGTTACCTCAAATCATCTACACCAGGCATACACAATCTACCCTGACAATGCAAAACACTATCTCCCCCTTGGGAGAAGACCTTCACTTTCTGAACTCTAACCGATTCTTTCAACTTAACTAGACTGGGATCCCTATCATGCTTTTCCTTCACCTCGGAAACTAGAGATGACTCTGAGCTACTCTGCACCCATACACTACCTTCTGCTGAATCGAGTAAATGGACACCTAGTCGAGAAAACTGATGGACTTCCTGAGCTAACTTATTCTTACCATCCTCAACATGACCTACACTACCCATAGACATTCTAATGAGAGCATCAACCACTACACTGTCCTTGCTCGGATGATACAGAATACTAATGTCATAATCCTTCAATAACTCTACCTACCTTCTCTGACGCAAATTTAAATCTTTTTGAGAGAAGACATACTAAATACTTTTATGATCTTTGAAGACATCTACATGCACCCCATACAAGTAATGCCTCCAAATCTTTAATGCAAACACTACAACTGCTAGCTCAAGATCATGAATTAGATAATTCTTCTCATAACGCTTAAGCTGTCTGGAGGCGTAGGCTATGACCTTACCTCTCTACATAAGGGCAAAACCCAAAACTACTCTAGATGTATCACAGTACACAATAAAACCATCTGAACCGTCTAGTAGGGTAAGAACTGGGGCTGAGGTGAGTCGGGTCTTCAACTACTGAAAACTCTTCTAGTAGGAATCTGACCACTGAAACTTAACTTTTTTCTGAGTCAATCTGGACATGGGGGACTAAATAGAAGAAAACCCTTCAAAAAACCAATGGTAATATCCAGGTAAACCCAAGAAACTCCTGATATCTGATGAAAAGATGGGTCTAGGCCAGTTTCTCACCGCTTTAGTCTTTTGAGGATCAACTCTAATGCCATCACCGAAAATAATATGACCAAGGAATGCTACTGATCATAGATAGAATTCACACTTACTGAATTTAGTGAACAACTGGTGAGCTCTAAGAGTCCGAAGCACTATGCTGAGATAGTCTGCGTGATCGCTTTTGCTGCGAGAATAGACAAGAATGTCATCAATAAAGACTATGACTAATATGTCCAAGTACTGGTTGAACACTCGGTTCTTCAAGTCCATGAAGGCTGTTGGGGTATTTGTAAGACCAAAGGACATGACTAGAAATTTGAAGTGACCATACCGAGTTTGAAAAGCTATTTTCGGAATGTCACATTCCCTAACTCTAAGCCGATGATAGCCTGATCTGAGGTTTATCTTAGAAAAGTAACTGGCACCCTGAAGTTGGTCGAACAGGTCATCGATTCTAGGAAGTGGATATTTATCCTTGACTGTGACCTTTTTTAACTGACTGTAGTCTATGCACATTCTGAGAGAACCATCATTCTTTCGCACGAATAGAATAGGTGCGCCCCACGAGGAGATGCTGGGCCTGATGAATCCCTTATCTAGGAGATCCTTTAACTATTCTTTCAACTCTTTGAGTTTAGCTGGAGCTATTCTATTTGGCAAAATAGATATAAGCTGAGTATCTGGGAGAAGGTCTATTCTGAAGTCAATTTTGCTTTCTAGAGGAACTCCAGGAAGATCTTTCGGAAATACATTTAATAATTCATTTACTACTGGGACTGACTTAAGAGTAGGAGTTTCTGAGTTAGAGTCTTTGACTCGTACAAGATGGTAGACACACCCCTTGGATATTATCTTTCTTGCTCTAAGGTATAAAATCAACTGACCCCTAAGAGCTGTAGTACTACCTCTTAATTCAAGGACTGGTTCATTTGGGAACTGAAAATGAACTATTCTGTTTCTACAATCAACTGAGGCATAGCATGAGTGGAGTCAATCCATGCTGAGAATGACGTCAAAATCCGTCATCTCTACCTCTACGAGATCAATCGAAGTAACTTTTTAAGATATTGTGATCGGACAGTTCCTATATACCTATCTGGCTACAATGGAAATGCCCATTGGGGTAGACACTAAATAGGGCTCTACTAGAGTATCAGGACTGACTCTAAAATTGATGGCTATATTTAGAGTTACAAAAGAAAAAGAAGCTCGAGGGTCTAGTAAAGTATAAACATGTAAGTGAAAGACCTGCAACGTACCATTAACTACATCAGGAGAATTTTTCTAATCTTGGCGGGACTGAAAAGCATATAATCTGTTTGGACGCTGACCACTGGTAGCACTGAAAGCGTCACCCTGCTGAGTTGGGCGGCTGGATGGAACTGAAGACTGGTGGGACTGGCCCTATTGGCATGCATGCCTACTTTTCTGAGTAACTACCTAACACTTCTGAATCTGATGGCCTGTCTTGCCACACCCGAAACACACATCACTACCCGCTCTACACTCACCCTAATAATGTCTGCCATACTTCTGACATAGAGGATTTGTATGAGCACTACTAACACTGACCTAGGACTTAGGGCCTGGTGCCCTATCCCTATTGTCGTTTATGAATTTGGGTACTGGGGCACTAGCTGAAGAAGGTACTGGGGCTGAAGACCTCTGATGAAACTGAGGACGACTACCACTTTCTAACTTTGGCTGACTGAAATTAAAACTACCCATTTTAGCTCTCTTATTTTCTCTCTCCCTTTCCTTAGTCTTCTGCTTCTCTATCTGTTAAGCATGGACCATCAGTCTAGATAAGTCCATCGCACTAATCAACATTGCGGTCCTACACTTCTTGACCACACTATCAGACATGCAAGACACAAACTTACTCATCTTGGACCTACTGTCAGCTACCACATAAGAAACATATCTAGATAACTGAGTGAACTTGAGAGAATACTCCCTCACACTCATGTTGCCTTGCCTCAAATTAATAAATTCTAACACCTTGGCCTCCCTCAACTCTAATAGAAAGAATCTGTCCAAGAAAGTCGTGACGAACTCTTCCCATTCTATAGGCCCTGCAACAATACCTCTATTAACTTTCCAATGCTTAAACCAAGTGTGGGATACATCCTGTAATTGATATGCAGCCAACTCAGCGCTCTGACTAGACGTCACCCCCATAGCATCCGTTACATTCTGAACCATATCTAAGAATTCCTGTGGATCCTATTCTGGCTTAGACCCCATGAAAAAAGGAGGATTCATCTGGGTAAAGTCCCAAATTCTAGTTGCAGTAGTATTGGCCACTAGATTGGCCGGAACAGTAGATGACTATTTATTTTATGCTGCTAGTGAATTGGCTAGATTAGTGAACGCAACCCTGAATTCTGCATGAGAGACATGCTCATCCAAAGGATATGCCTGGATGGGATGAGGGGTTGACTGAGTTCCTATTTTTCTTCCGTTCTTCTTGGGAAACATGTTCTATAAACGAAAATAAGAAGTGGATTAGATAGAGAGTTTAACTTGATCTCATGCTCACTCGCACGACATGAATACTGAAAGAAGGGAAACTTTTTCCTAAATTCATTATAGCCTCTCGTCCATACGTGTGGTGTGCTATACACCCATGCACAAGACTCTACTCGACACAACTTTTAGACTTCCTAGGACACTTTGTCATTATTTGTTTTTTAAGGTTCAAACGTCTGAATCTGAATGCATATCTGAATGATTAAGATGTTGTCTCTAGATCTGAAAACTGAATGATTAAGACTGTTTGTTTTTCAACATCTGAATGTGTAAATTTTTTTTATTTGTATACATAATAAAATAAAAAATAAAATTCAAATAAAAAATTAATTATATATTAAAAAAGTATGTAATTTAATACAATAAAATTATTAGTATTTGATTGAGAAAAAATATTTATTTTGTTAGTGATAGTGGAGATGGATTATAATGGTGGTTGCGGTGACAATGATTGATGTTAGTGATTAATATTGTTGGTGGTGATAATTGTGATGGTTGGTATTATAGTGACTGCTATGATGGTGGCGATTCATCGTGGTGGTGGTTGTTGTGATGTGACGTTGCTTGATGTTAGTAGTTTAAGGTATTGATTGTGTTGGTTGAAACATGAATGCATGATGATTGACGACGTGTTGGTGCTATTGGAGATGTTATTTGTTGTGATGGCGGAATGATTGTTAGTAGAGATAAATTATAGCGATGGTACTAGTTGAAGTAGTGGTAGAGGTGGCATTACTAGTGATAATAGTGGTGGCGGCCAAAGAATGTGTAGAGGTTGTGATGTATTAGTGGTAGTTAGTGGTGGTGCTAATTGTGATAGATGAGTTGGTTCGTAGTAGGGATTGGCTGCTAGTGGTTGCTGATTGTGGTGGTGTTGATGGCAGTGGTGATGGTGAATCTAATTAGAATAAAAGAGGTAGTAGGTGTGGTCACGGTTGACAATTGTGGTTGATAGCAGTGTATTTTCTATCGATGGTGATTGTGATGGTGGAGGTGGGTGATGTTTGACAATGGTGACGGTGGCAGAGGTGGTTAGTGGTGGTAACAACTGATTATGAATAAAATGATGAATATTATCCAATACTAGAATATCCCTTCAGACCTATTAAGACTTGGTTCTAGATCTGAATGATTAAGACCTATTCAGACCTATTAAGAGTTAAAACCTTAATAAAAAACAAATTCACTTAATGGTCTGAAGTCTGAACCATTCAGATTCAGACCTCAATTAAGTGCAAACAAATAAGGCCTTTAAAACCTTAGGCTCTGATAACAAGTTTGTAACGACCCGAGACTACCCCCTAATCATTACATGGGGCTTACGGTCCCGATGGACCACAAGCTAACCCATGAGTTGGTACCTGCTGTGAGCACTGGATAATAATATCATAAATACGGAAAAATACTGACATTGCCATAAGTTTTTTATAATGAAATAACTACTGAATTATGAATCAGGCAAAATACTGAAATCTAAATAATCTGAATAGCTAACTGTAGTGTCTGAAAAGCCTCTAAACTAGATACTGTGAGTTGATGGGACAGGCCCCAACTAACTCTACTAACTACTGAGATAAAGACATAAAGTAAGACAATCTATCCTCGGATAATGAGGACTCACCACTGCTACTGTACTGCTGATGATCTGAGGGACTACGTGCAATCCAGGAACTAAGCGTCAACACCTATGATATGATACATCATAGCGCAAAAGAAAGGTATGTGATTGGTACTTTGAATGTACTGGTATGCTAAATGAGGTAGGATGATATGCATGGTCTCATGAATTGGAATAATAATAATTAACTGGACATGTATGTAAAGTATGGAGTACTGAATAAAGAGCATAGAATATGTAGATACTGAAAATGCATGAAAATATGTAAATACTGAGGATGCATGACCAAGCATATAACATGAACTAAGTAAAATCTGTAAACTAAAATACTTAAATAACTAAAATCTGTATGCTTTGGTCAAACAACACTAAGACTGAATAACTGAGACTATATCTAAGACTGTGGGAGGTATCATCTAACCGACATTCCTCAATTTGAGCCAATCAGGATCCAACCTGTAACCCCAGTTGGAAGGGTGTTAATAACATTCCACGGGTACTAACGATGGCTATGTGGATCCACTAAACTGATATAATGTTCAAAGGACTAAGGGTGTCAAGCTAGAACTGACGGGTGACCCCTGCGAGATAGTCAAGCCTAATGTGACGGGTGACTACTCATATCCTATTATGGCTATGTAGTTCTCGAGTATAGGGACTGCTACGAGCGACTCTGCCTATCTGATGGGGAATCCTTCATCCTTACACTCGCTCGGTTCTAAATCCTACTCCCAACTGAATGACACTCAGATACTAGACTGTTCTGAGTTTAATGACTAATATCTGATTATTCTGAGAATGCTCATAGTATAATCTAAAGACTATTCTGTAATATACTGAGACTAGACTAACTAAACAACTATGATTTTCGGGTATTCAATACCCCAAGACTCAAAATGACAATACTGAATAGACACTAAAGCTTGAAGACAAAAACATGAAGACTCTTATTAAATAAATCACTCTTGTAGGCATTTTATCAAACACTTGTAGTTCATAGCTCAAAAAAATCATAGGAATGTCCTAAAACATATAAAAATAACATGAATCTAACATAATAGAGCTAAATCATGGTTTTGTTCAATAAATGATGATATTAAAACATGGGGAATTGAATAATAACAATAATTTCATGGTTACATGGTATAAAATCAATAGTACATGGAAATTCATGGATGAAATTATAATTTAAAATCAAATAAACTTGAAAAGATAATAGTTTTGCAATTAAAACAGATACTTGGACTCCATGGATGAAAGAAATCCATGGATAAATATCTAACATACCTAAGTTAATGAATTTGGAAGGATTGATGGTGAGTTCTTGAGATTTGGCCTTGAATTTGAGAGTTAGGATTTCTTGTTCTTGAAAAGGGGATCTTTAATTTGAGAGGAATTGAATAATGATGAGTATGTAGGTCAATTAGGGGTTAAATTTCGTGTTTAGGACAAGTTTAGGGCTTAGGAAAAAGACCCAAATACCCCTAAACAAATTTAAAAATGCAAGCTGGAAACTGAAGATCCAAATTTTGGCCTTGGCGCTACGCGCCACTATTGCGCCAAGCTACTGGAAAAGGGATAATTGGGAAACTGGACGATGGCACGGCGCGGTAAGATCGCGGTCCTTCACTGGAATTCCATTTTGGCCATCTCCGCGATGCGCCATAATCGCGGAGGCTCATTAGAAATTACCAAACGTAAACTGGGTCCTTGGCACGACGTGCCAACATCACGATACCACACTGAAAACTGACAATTGTTATTTAGACTGGCTCCGCAATGCGCTAAGGGTCAAAATAACGGTGTTTAACCACTGAAACTTAAAATCTCCATAACTTCTTACCCGGTTATTTGATTTTGGTGAATTTTATATCATTGAAAAGCTAATTGAATTTTCTATGCAATGGCAGGTTCAAAACTAAAAAATAATGAGTGTTTCAAAAGTTTCATATATGAATACTCATATATTGGGACTTAAATTATGTTAGGTGGCGTGTTGTGTTCTATCTTGATGTGATGTTATAATATGTATGATATATTAGAATTGTTAGTGCAACCGGTGTGGCCTACCATTGTCGGACATTTTCTGATTGCAGGTGATGTGTCCTTAGTGCATATTTTGTATGCTTTATTTACTACTTTTCTTGGTCGGCCTATGATACCTAATGAGTACAAGTGGACCGTACTCATGCCTACTGCACCCTTTTAGTGCAGGTCCTAGATCGAGTGCGCCTTAACTTGCTTGAATCGGGAAATTGTTGAATCTTCCAAGGTAGTGGTTGGACATTCATGCATCCAAAGTTCACCTCTATCTTTCTATAGTAGTTATATCTTTATTAGTATTCAGAGACAGATATTATTTCTTTGTGGTTATTTTTCTGATGTATTTAACTCCCGAATTGTATTAGTAGTTCTTACACTATTTACACCTAATTTTGAGCATGATTGGTATTTTGGATAAGTTTTTTCTGCATTGTTATGATTACTTATATGATTCAGCTTCGTTCTAGACTCCTTACCTTAGGATTTTTCTATCGTTTCCTCTTTTTGTATCGGTTTGGGTGATCGGCTTACTTGTCAAGGTACACCGCGACAAGTGCCATGATAACCCTTGCTTTTGGGTCGTGACAGATTTTATTTGAGAAGTTGATGAACTCATGGCGACAGGATTTCTTCACCTCAAAATAATATACTCTTTGGGTAGAATGCCACATGTACTTAATGTTTGGATGTTTGAGTGTTGCTGTGAAGTTGCTAAAAAAATTGTTGTCCATCAAAGAAACATCATTTCAAGGATATTCATCTAGTCTGTAGTGAGTGTGAGGACTAAATATGAGTCTTTTATGGCTGAAGTGTTCAGTAAGGTTAATATATAACGTTTTTTTTTTTTTTTTTTCATTTTTTTTCATTTTAATACTTTTATCTGTCTTACACTTTAACAGTTTGTTTACAAGAACTTAAAACCCACACTTGAAGAAGTTCATAGGTTGAATTTGTCTTTTACGGGAGATTTTGAGATCTGTGACCGAGTGTCAACATCTGCTGATCGCAAGTTGAAAAAGGTAGCTAATTATATCAACCGCGTACTATTTATGAAGATGAAGATTTTGATGATTTCAGCACTATACCACCGTGAGAAATTTTGATTAAGGTCGGATTATCTTCAGATTTATCAGCTGACCAAGTTATTAAAAGAAAAAAGACGATGATGTTAGAGAAAAATAGTCCCGGGGTGAAAGATGATGATATTTCTACATAAGATAATTCATTAGTTAATGTATCAGGGACTTTTTCAAAAAAATAAGATGCTTCAATAGATAAGACATCATTTTAATTTGAATATGGTCAACAAGGACAAACAGTTGTGTCTCTAGAGCGTGTGCAAGTCAAGATTTTTTCTTCATCTTTTACAAAGCTTCAGGGGACTTCTATGTTGAAATCAGACATGGATGAGATAAAGTCGTACATCAAGTCTTATGTAAGTAAAATTTGTCATCGCGATATTTATCTTAATTAGATAATATTGTTACTAATTTTTTATTTTATTTACGTACTAAGGTTGATAAAAAGATTGAAGACCTGGTAACAATAATATCAAATATATAAGTCGAGGTTGTGAAAGCTTTGAAGAAGAAAAAAAATAAAGAACCACCGGTATAAATTTTATCACATTCATATTTTTAACAGTTAGAAAAATATTGATACAATGTTAATGCTATTTTATTTAGGATGAGAAAGAGGTTGATAAAGAATAAGGTGGCGCAGAAGAATAAAAAAAGAGGACAGTCCAATCATAGAGGAGCTTTTGATATTATTTTTGATAGATGTGTTTGTTAGTATAAGTATATATTTTTATCATAGTTACACATTTGTTATTCATTTGTAAATAGGATGATGATGGGGGCAAGTGTCCAGTGGGAGATATCCCAACTGGTGAATCTATTGAAATTCAACCACTTGACACGAATTTTCACGAAAGCGTTAACAAAAATTCTGAATATACAATAATAAGTGAAGTTCAAAGTGTACATAAGGTATTATCTTGTGAATATTGGTATTGATTGTCCTTTACAATCACACAAAAACTAAATATATTGTATGGTATGTACTTGACAACAGTTATACACATCATGTCATACATTTAATACATTAAAATTTTATGTATGAGGAATAATATAATACTACTCAATAAGAATAGTACTTCATAACAATCATTAGAGTCTTTGTTAAATTTATGTGTATTTATTCCTTAAATAAGGTAAAAAAAAAAGTTAACTTATGCTATAATAATTCTAAATAACAAAACAATATATAAAGGCTTTGATTTATCTTCCAATACATAGAGTAATTCATAGATATCTTATGTATAGGGAAATTGCTTGTTTTATTTTGAAGAGTTGCTTATACATTTGATTTAATGCAGTAAACGTAATCATTTATGTATTGTAACTGCTTATATATAGAATTGATATGTATAGAGAATCTGTGTCTAGTTGAGAATCATATTAATTTTTTCTTGTATTGTAATCATATGATATGTATTGGAACTGCTAAAACATATATATGTTATGTATAGGGACCTGTTGCTTTTAACTACCAATGTTTCTTATACATTCAGTATATTGCAATAATGAAAAAACTAATGTATTAGAACTGCTTATATGCAAATATCTAATGTATAAGAAAATTGCTTGTTTTATTCTAAAGAGTATAAAAAACATTGCCTATTATGTATATTAGAGACATTAACAATTACATTTTTTAGATTGATGTTGCTACGTAATTCATTTTTCTTTACATAAAAAAAACCAACTATGTAGGATGATTTCAGTGACACAATAACAAATTCAGTTCAAGATGTTGTAGATGCACTTATATTTGGAATGACAACACTAACAACTTCAAAGCCTCTGAATGTTTGTACTCTAAGTACAATGACCGAGAGCCAATAGATGTTTTCCGACAGTCAGTTTCCACCTGATTTTTCAAATGCACAAGTTCGTGATCATGATGTCATGAAAGCACCAGATAAAAAGTTGCAAAAGAAGTCCAGAATTTTTAGGTCACTGTACCTTACAAAATTTTGATCAAGTTTAAAGGGCGATGGTTGTTCTGATGATAAAGAGAAGCAGAAATATGTCTTTGATGGGTTTACCATTTCTGAAGAGTTGCCTAGTGAATTAATGTCGATATACTCTCATAAGATTGCAGAAGGTTTATTGAAATATCATTATGGCAAGTAAAAACTTTTGAACCTTTTTTTAATAGTTAATACGTGTAATACCCCAAACTTTTCTTAAGTCTAAATTGTATCTCTATAAGATTAAGGAATGACTTCCAAAGTGAGTAGTGTTTAAATCAGATAGAATTTTCCTAATTTTGACTTTCTATCATGTGGAAAATTGAATTAGCTTTCCAACGATCCCAATTTCGTCCGAATCCGGTATCAGAGTGAGAAGTTATGGCCATTTTACTGAGAGCTGTTAGAACCGCCCAGGTGTGACGGACAGGTTGACGGACCGTCGAGATTGCGACGGACCGTCGCTCGAGCCGTTGCAACCAAGGCAGTAAACCCATCCACTGGCCAAGTGCGACGGTCAGGCCGACGGACCGTCAAGCTTGTGATGGACCGTCGCCCAAGCCGTTGCTACTAAGGCAGTGAGCCCCTATTCTTGTCCAAGTACGACGGTCAGACCGATGGACCATCGAGCCAATGACGGACCATCGCACGAGCCATCGCAGATCCCGTTCAGCAATTTTAAGCTATTTTTAAAAAGGGCTTTTTGGACTTTTTCCACCCTTTTTAACACCTAGATATATCAAAACGAAGCATAGAACTTCAGAATCATCCAAAGTATCAAGAACTAGGATTTTCTCTCAAGATTAACCCTCAAGAGAAAATCTAAATCTTTATCCAAGAACCTTAAGATTCCACCATAGTTTCTACAAATTGAGTTAAGATTCAAGGTTCCCTAGTCAAAAGCTTCAAGAACCCTCACTCAAGGGTACGAAAAAGAGTCTCAAGTAATCTTGTTCATCTACAAGTCATAATCTAAGGTATGTGGGGTTTGAACAAAGACACTCCTTTTGTCCTTGTGCCCAAAAGTTATTTTAATTACAAAGATATATGGTTTTACAGGTTTCTTATGAAATTAAAGTATGGGTTTATACCCTATGTTATTATTTCTTGAGATAGTGATGGTTTCAATGTTTTAGAAATTAAAGTACATGAGTATGTTGAGATTATAATGGATATTGCTGAAAATTTCCAGATTTCTATATGATTTATGAATCTTTATGATATCGAATATGAATTTTGATACGTCTTAACGTGAGATTGATATATGGGTCACTAAGCCCTACTTGATATTGAAATTTTAAGAATTTTTGTGCTATAAGCACCCATGATATGAGTATTTTGAGATTATTGAGAAAGTTTTTACCTTAACAGTCATAGTAGCTTTGAAATCCACTTTTCTAAATGAGATTACAAATTTTATAGTTGGGTTCTTTATGAACCACGAGATTATTTTAAAGTGTATTTCCATGAGATGAGCATAGATAACTAAAAGGAGTAGTATTTAACACCAAGTTAGGTAAGTTACTATGGTTTCATACCCCAGAACTATGTGCCACCATAGGATTGAGATTTATGGGCTCGAGGTCGAGATAGTGATCACTGATCTAAGGTTATAATCCCTGGAAAGAGTATGATGCCTTTCCCCAACGTGAGGATTCTTCCTTAGGAGGACAATACGTTGGACTCCATGTAGCTCGCATGGTGTATGTCGGTTAAGAGAACCTCCCTAATAGTAAGATTTTCAGAGTAGTTTCTTAAAGTAAAATTTTCCCAAGAAGAAAGTAGTTTTCCCTATTAGTAAGGGTAAGTAATCAGTTTCTAAAGTAAAGTTTGTTCCTTGAGATGAGTTTATACTATGTGTTCCATTATTCATAATTTACGAGATATGCATTTTGAGATTATTCGAGCTATGTGAGTCAGTTATATTAGCATGCATGATTTCTGTAAAGATTGATGATATTATTAGTTTAAGTATCACATACACCCCCATATACTCAATACATCCTCAAAGTACTGATCCACATATATGTCTGTGTGCTACATTGTCTCATAATGTAGGTTCAGGTGATCAGTCTCAGCAGCGTCAGTGATCTCCGAGTACCTTGATCTACACCTCCATATTTGGTAAGTCCTCATGGTTCGAGGACCTGTTTTCCCTGATTTCAGTCTTCATAGTAGTTGGGTTATTTCTTTTCAGTTGAGTATGAGTCAGTTGGGGATCTGTCCCAATGGCTCTCTAGTTTTTTAGTAGTAAAGGTTTTGTCAGACTAGACTATCAGTGGTGTTTTAGACTTTTGAGCATGTTGCTATTCAGACAGTATTCTTTTGTTATTTCAGTTGAGATATGTTATGAAAGTGCCATTATTTTGATTTATCCATCTTAAACTAAGTGTTAGAAGTAGTAACATACTCAAAGGGTTAGCTTAGGGCTAGGGGTGTTCATGGTTTGGTTAAAAACCAAACCGAACCACGATCCAAACCAAACCGATTAAAAACACTGATATTTGATTTGGTTTGGTTTTAAATTTTTAAAACCGACCCTATTTGGTTTGGTTATGGTTTTACTTAAAAAAACCGTGAAAACAACCAAACCGAACCGATAATATATATATATATTATAATTATTTATATATTATTTATAAATAAAGGATATATATTTTATAAATTTAATCTTGATCTGAAATTTTACTAAGTTTTCTAAAAAATTTTAAGCCCAACCAACTTTAAGCCCAATCCCATTGTTTAAAGTTCTAAGTCCTAACCCAAGCCCAATTATCCAATTATTATATTACCTACTGACTAGTGACTACTATAATTTATAAGTGCCATTTGCTAAGTGCTAACCCTATTTTATTTTATTTTCAACAAATTTTTTTCACAAAGGCCAAAGTTGCACCTACTTTCTTCTGTTCTTCAAGAACACCCAACAACTTCTTCTTTTGTTCTTAAAAATCCTTCTGCGTATATTTTTTTTTTCAAATTTTTCTATCATAAGTAAAAAGTAAATGTAAAGATTGAAGCTTGATAAGTGAAAGCTTCAAATACAAGATTATTAATATTTTGAAAGGTAATTTTTAGTGTTTCTATTTTATTTTATTTTAACTATCTTAACTAATTTTACTTTTATACAAGAATTTAAAAGTGTGCATGACATGAAAATTAAGTTTTTTTACTTATTTTTTCTGTTTGAATTTCAGATGAAAAGGGCAATAGATGATGTTGAAGATTTGGAGGCTCAACCTCAAGTAGAAGAAACTCCAACTGCACTAGCACCTTATGCAACTCAAGAACATGGCTGTGTTTCAAATATTACTTCAATACTCAATCCTCCAAAAAAATAGAAAAGAACAACTCCGTGTCTTCGAGATTCCATCTCGGCGGTAATGGTAGAAAAATATCAGAAGTTTGGAATCATTATTCAGAGATTACTAATAAAGTGGGTGAATTGAGGGCAAAATGTAAGTATTGCTTCAAAGACTTTTCTTGTGCTAGTAAAAATGGAACTTCTAATCTTTGGGGTCATTTACAATCTAAGTGTCCGAAATATCCTTTCAAGTCCGTTGATAGAAAGCAAACAACTCTCAAACCAATTAAAGCAGGGGGGCAGGCAGGTTTTGAGAAGCTTGTTTATAATGTTGCCGAAGTTAGGAGAGCTATTGTTGAGTTTGTTATAATTGATGAACAACCTTTTAGAGTCATTGAGGGTGAAGGATTTAAGAGACTAATGTCGCTTATTTTGCCTAATTATGATTTGCCTTCTCGAATTATTGTTGCTCGACAATGTTTAAGAATTTATCAAAAAGAGAAACAAAAGCTTAAAAGACTTATTAAAGGGCAGCGTGTTTGTATTACTAGTGATACGTGGACTTCACTTCAAAATTTTACGTATGTGGTAATCACTGCCCATTGGATTGATAATGATTGGAAGTTGCAAAAAATTTTTTTTTTTTTTTCAAACTCCAGATCACAAGGGTGAGACCATTGCGTCCTCTATTGAATTCTTGTTTGTTAGATTAGGGAATTGGAAATCTATTTACAGTGACACTTGATAATGCCTCGGCTAATGATGTAGCAATCACACACTTCAAAGAAAAAATTAGGGATTGGAAAGGTGTTATAATGAGAAATAATTTTCTACATGTTCGGTGCAATGCTCACATCCTAAACTTGATTGTAAAAGAAGGATTGAGTGAGCAAAATGAATCCATTTCTCGGGTAAGAAATGTTGTGAAATATGTTAAATCTTCTAGTGCAAGAGTTGCTTCTTTCAAGTCATATGTTGAGAAGGTTCAATTTGACACTAATTGACTTTTCAGTTTAGTTTTGAAAAGTCATTTTCAAGAATGAATATTGATGATCATAAGTACATTAAATATTGTCTTGACTCGAAATAAAAGATAGAACACCCTTCTTCGAAAGATTGGAAGGATGTGAATATCTTTCTCAAGTTTTTGGAGATTTTCTGTCAAACCACATTGAAGTTTTCCAGTCATTTGCAAGTTACTTCAAATGCTTTCTTTCATGAGCTTTTTAATCTTCAGAGAATAATTGTCAACTATTCAAAGTGTGATGATTTAATTTTAACTGATATGGCTAAGAAGATGAAAGTCAAGTTTGATAAATATTGGGGTGATTTTAGTGATATGAATATGTTGTTGTTTGTTGCCGTTGTGTTGGATCCTCGCTACAAAATGAAGTATGTTGAGCTTCTTTTTAAGAAATATTATAATTTTGTGGAGGGATATACTAAGTTTGATAAAGTGCGAGATACTTTAACTAGCTTGTATGGTCATTACAGGAGTTCCATTTTTGGAACTTCTTGTGAAAGTATTGGAGATCAAACTAGTGTGAATAGTGGAATTGATGCAATGAATAGTTCTAATATGTAGCAATCACAATGGGAGAAATATCATGAAAAAGAGAATGATGTTGATGATAAATCTGATCTTGACAAGTATTTGAAGGATGATGTGGAAAAAATTAAGGATTTCAATATTTTGTCTTGGTGGAAATATTCATCCAAAAAATATCCAATTGTTTCTCGAATTGCAAGAGATGTGCTTCCTATTCCTACATCTACTGTTGCTTCAGAATCAGTTTTTATCACAGGTGGTTGAATTCTTGATTGTTATCGAAGTTCTTTGTCACCAAAGACTGCTGAAGCTCTTATTTGTGGTTAACAATGGTTATCTTCAACATCTAAAGAGTGCAAGATTGAAGATCTTTTAGATGAAATTCAAAAGCTTGAAACAATTGAAAAAGGTACTAACAACTATAACTTACTGATTCATTCTTTCATTTTTTTTTTTTGGTTTTTAAATTGTGACACCATAATAAAAATCTTTACTTATCTTCTTTTTCTCTCTTTTTTTTTTCTAAAAAAAGTTAGATCATATTCATGTAAATAGACATTTAATGTGTAATATGATAAATTTTTTTCAGAATATTCGGACTCTACTTTGAGCATTGATTAGTTTGGACTTTGTCACTTTGGAGATCAAGATAAAGAATATGTTGGAAGTTGGTTGGTCTTTTTGCTGAAATTTAATTGCTGTTTTGTACTTAAAGTGACTGCGATTTGGATGGTGTGTTTGCTGGAATTCAATTGCTATTTTTGCTAAAAAGTGGCTTCAACTTGGGTGTTGTTTTTGTTAGATTTTGATTGATGTTTTTGCTGGAAATTCAACTATTGTAGTGCTATTTTTGTTGGATTTTTTGTTGATGTTTTTTCTGGAAATTCAACTATTGTAATGTCTTTCTTTCAATGGTTTAAATAGACTTTAGTTGATGTTTTTGGTTGATGATTTTGGATGGAAATTCAGTTGTTGCAGTGCTGTTTTTTATTGTGTTTTGGCTAAAAATTCAGCTGTTATAGTGCTGAAAATTTATGTTCATGTAAGTTAACTACATGCGCAGTGATGACTGAAAGGTATACAAACCAGCTTTACTTCATATAAATTCTATGTTGCTTTCGTGGCATAATCAAACGTTTGAATTATGAGGTGTCAATAACCGAATAAACCAAACCAAACCGATGGTTATTTTTTTATTTGGTTTGGTTTGGTTTGGTTTTAGAAATTTAAAAATCAACTAAGTTGGTTTGGTTATGGTTTTAACCAATAACCGATCCAAACCGACCCATGAACACCCCTACTTAGGGCTACTTATAGCCTTAACCACTGTGTGATGTCTCGAGAAGAGATTTTGGGGCGTTACAAACTTAGTATCAGAGCCTAAGGTTTAAGGAGTCCTAGGGAGTCTGACAAGACGCATTACATAGAGTCTTGATCATCGGTGTGTAGCGCGCCATATCTATGAGCAAGAGGCTACAAGGCGTTTTAGAAAAAAGTCACCTCTTTCTTTCACAATCTGTTGTGCTTAAAGTTGTCTCTCTCTGCTATTAATTTGTGCTCTTTTATGAAAGAAAATACCTCCCCGAAGAGCTAATGCCCATAGGAATGATAACCAGCAACCTTAGCCTGTTGATCTCCTGAATGAGAATATGTCTCATGCTGAGTTTCGGGAAGCTTTTCAGGCATTAGCCTAGGCAGTCACTGCTAATGTTCAGACTGCTGTTCTACATCAATAAGGAGGTGATTTAGTTGCAGCCAGGATTCGAGATTTTATAAGGATGAATCCACCAAAGTTTTATGGGTTGAAGGCAGAAGATGACCCACAGTTGTATCTTAATGAGGTGAAAAAGATCACCCAGGTTATGCATATAACTAAAGAGGAGATTGTGGAACTGGCCTCTTATCGTTTAAAAGACATTACTTATAACTGGGTTGTGGTGTGGAGGAAGAGTAGGGGGAGGATGTTTCTCCTATGACTTGGCAGGTGTTCCAGGATGCATTCTTGAATAAGTTCTTCCCACTTGAGTTAGAGAAACAAATATAGAAGAATTCATGAACCTGAGGCAAGGCTCTATGACTGTTAAGGAGTAATGCCTCAAATTCAACCAGTTAGCCAAGTATGCTCCTGACTTGGTAGTTAACACCCGATTTAGTATGAGTAAGTTCATGATCGGTGTATCTGGTTTGGTGCTGATAGAGTGTAGGACTGCAATGCTCGATAGGGATATAGATCTATCCAGGCTGATGATGCACTCTCAATAGATTGAGGTAGATAAGATAAGGGTGTAATACCCCGTACCTTTTCCTAGCTTGAAATTGTCTAATAAAAGGTTAGAAACTTTCTTTGAAAGATGAATCTAATTTTGTACACGTGGTATTTTTAAGATTTTCACTTCTTTTGTCATGTGGGAAATTCAATAAGCTTTTCATCGATGTAAAAATTGCCTAAATCCGATAACCAGGTAAGAAGTTATGACTATTTCAAGTTTTTGTCGTAAAACAACGCCATATTGGTCAGTGGCCCGCCGCGCCACAAGCTAAAATGGCAATTGTCCTTTTCCAGTGTCTCAGCGCGATTTCCTACACGTCGTGCCAAATTACCAGGTTGCAAAAGAAGGGGCAATGCGATGGCTTCGCGTCGCGTCATCCCTCAATTTCCCAATTGTCAAAATCCAGTGACACTGCGCGATAGCGCCGCGTTGCACCAGGGTCCAATTCGAAAAATTTTCACTGAAATTAAATAACGCATCCAGGGTTAAAAGGGTCAAATTTCCACCCCTATTTAAGCCCTTTAACACGTGATTAAACCACTTTTCACCCAAAATATACTAGTTTCTCTTAAGTTTCTCTCAAGAGCTAGGATTTTCATAGAAGATCCAATTTCAAGAAAGTTTCACCGTCAATCTTCAGGAAATCACGAACTAAGGTATGTGATGTGTTCATTCATGGATTTATTCCATCCATGAACCTCAAGAACCTTGTTTTATCTATAAATCATGGTATTTATGTTGTGGGTTATTTGCAATCATGTTGTTGACGTTGATTGATTTCAAAGTTGGAATCTTTGTGTGTTTATCATGATATTATGTTACCATGCAATATAAAATCCATGAATTTAATTACTTATGATGTGTAATTTGATGAATTCACTTATGCCCTAAGTTGTGCATGCAAGGTGGTTGATAAAATGCTTGAAAAAATAGAAATCATGCTTTATAGCTTAAGATATAGGCTAAATGTGACATGCTTGTCATCCTCCTATGTTTAAATGGTTTTCATGCTATCATTGTGAAATGTGTATGTTGTTGGAATGGCCATGATATTAGAATATGTGATTATGATATGATTATCAACATTCTCGTCCATCTCAGTAATTAGTTTATTAGTTGGAGTTAGTTGGGGACATGTCCCATCAACTCCTTACTCAGATAGTTCCGTCAGTTAGAGGCTTTCTAGACTATTATGTCCAGACAATTATTTTAGTTATTTTAGGTATTTCATACCCCGTTTGGATGTTATGTTTTACTTCAGTTATGTGAACCTTATGGACCTTCAGTTTATGTTTCCGTATTATTTAGTATATTATGCAGTATATAGGTATAGATATCAGTCATGGGTTAGTTTGTGGTCTTTCGGGGTCATGAGCACTATGTAACATTCCAGATACCAGATTCGGGGCGTTACAAACTTGGTATCATAGCCTAAGGTTCAATAGAGTCCTAGGAAGTCTGAAAGCCACATCTAGTAGAGTCTTGTGCATAGGTGTGTTGCGCACCGCATTTATGTGCAGGAGGCTATAAGATATTTTAGGAACAGTTTCCCTTCTTTCAGTATTAATGTCGTGCCAGTGAGCACAATCTCAATCTAATCTCTCAGTCTAATCCGTTTCTCACTTTCTTCTACAGAACATGCCTCCTCAAAGAAGAAACGAGAATCAGCCAGCTCTTCATCCCGAAGAATATTTGGGAGAACATATTTCTTATGCAGAGTTCTGAGCTACATTCACTACTCTTGCTCAGTCAGTTGCTGCTCAGAATAAATGACCAGTTGTCATTTCAGCCAACCCAGTGGCCAATTCAGCTGCAGCCAGGATTCAGGATTTCACCCGAATGAATCCTTCATCCTTTCTTGGGTCTAAGACAGACGAGGACCCTCAGGAATTCCTAGATCAGGTGCAGAAGGTTACAGACATAATAGGGGTTACTCCTAGTGAGAGTACTAAGCTAGCTGCATATCAGTTGTCGGATATTGCTCACACTTGGTTCAAGCAGTGAAAGTCAGAAAAGGCAGATGATGCAGGGCCAGTTGAGTGGGAGGAGTTTTCTTCTGCTTTCCTTGATAGATTCTTTCCCTTAGAGCTTAGAGAAGCTAAGGTGCTAGAATTCATCAACCTCAGGCAGGGCAATATGACAGTGAAAGAGTATTCTCTTAAGTTTACTTAATTAGCCAGATATGCCCCTTATGTGGTTGCAAATAGCAGGGCAAGGATGAGTAAGTTCATTTAAGAGGTGAATGAAAGTGTGGTTAATGAGTGTAGATCCACTATGCTGAATAGTGACATGACTTTAGCCAGGCTCATGACTCATGCTCAGCAAATAGAGGAGCAAAAGATTAAGATGAGGGAGAAGCAGAATAAGAGAGCGAAGATAGGTAGTTTCAACTTTGCTCAGCCTAAGTTAGAAGGAGAAAACCGTTCTCAGTTTCGTCCTAAGTCATCAGTTCCAGTTCCTTCTTCAGCCAGTGCTCCAGTTCCTAAGTTCAGAGAGTGTAACAAAGATATAATGCTAGGCTCTAAGTCCCAGGGTAGTGTTATCAGCACCCACACCTATCCTCTTTGCCAGACTTATGGCAAGCACCATCAAGGTATTTACAGAGCTGACAGTGGTATTTGTTTCGGACGTGGCAAGCCAGGCCACAGAATCAGAGACTGTCCTCAACCAGGTCCTCAGGGTCAACAAAATTGCTCCTCAGCTCAATTCAGTCGCCCAAATTAGTAGGGTACCACCTCCAGTGCTACTAGTGGGCAGCACCCTAATTGTCTTTATGCTCTTCAGTCCTGACAAGATCAGGAAAATTCTCCTGATGTGGTTACCGGTACGTTACAGATCTTTTATGTACATGTTTACGCTTTGCTAGATCCAGGAGCTTCTTTGTCTTTTGTCACTCCTTATATAGCAGTCGATTTCAGAGTCAGTCTCGAAATTCTAGCAGAGCCCTTTTCAGTATCTACTCCAGTGGGTAAAACCATCTTATCCCGGCGGGTATACAGGAACTACCCAGTTATGATATTTCAGAAAGTCACTCAACAGACTTAGTCGAATTAGAGATGACTGATTTTGATGTCATTCTTGGCATGGATTGGCTTCATTCCTGCTATGCAACAGTCGACTGTAGAATTAGAATAGTCCAGTTTCAGTTCCCAAATGAACTCGTCCTAGAGTGGAAGGGTAGTATATCCGCTTTCAGAGGTCATCTTGTTTCCTACCTTCAGGAAAGGAAATTGATATTTAAGGGATGTGTCTATCATCTTGTTCATGTTAAGGATTCCCGTTCTAAGACTCCCAGTCTTGAATCAGTCCCAGTAGTGAATGAATATTCAGATGTCTTTCCTGAAGATCTTCCAGGAATTTCTCCCGAAAGGGAAATAGACTTCGGTATTGATCTTCATCTAGATACTCAGCCTATCTCTATTCCACCATACAGAATGGCACCAGAAGAACTCAAAGAATTGAAAGAACATTTGAAGGATCTCTTAGACAAGGGATTCATAAGACCCAGCATTTCCCCGTGGGGCGCTCCAGTATTATTCGTGCACAAGAAAGAATGTTCTCTCAGAATGTGTATAGACTACCGCCAACTCAATAAGGTCATGGTCAAGAACAAGTATCCTCTTCCCAAAATTGATGACTTGTTTAACCAACTTCAGGGTGCCAGTTATTTATCTAAGATAGATCTCAGATTCGGCTATCATCAACTCAGAGTTAGGGAATGTGACATTCCAAAAATAGCTTTCCAAACTCGGTATGGTCACTTTAAATTTCTAGTTATGTCATTTGGTCTTACTAGCACCCCAGCCGCTTTCATGGACTTGATGAACCGTGTTTTCAAGCAGTACTTGGACATGTTCGTTATAGTCTTCATAGATGATATTCTGGTTTATTCCCGCAGTGAGCGTGATCATACAGACCATCTTAGGACAGTACTTCAGACTCTCAGAGATCATCAGCTATTCGCCAAATTCAATAAGTGCGAGTTTTGGCTAAGGTCAGTAGCATTCCTTGGTCACATCATTTTCGGTGATGGCATTAGAGTAGATCCTCAAAATATCGAAGCAGTAATAAATTAGCCTCGCCCTGTCTCTCCATCAGATATTAGGAGTTTCTTGGGTTTGGCTGGCTATTACAGACGATTTGTTGAGGGATTTTCTTCTATTGCATCCCCTATGTCCATATTGACTCGAAAGAAAGTCAAGTTTCAGTGGTCAGATCCTTGCGAGAAGAGTTTTTAGGAGTTGAAAACTCGACTCACCTTAGCTCTAGTTCTAGCTTTTCCAGATGGTTCAGATGGGTTCGTAGAGTATTGTGATGTATCCGTAGTAGGTTTGGTTTGTGTCCTCATGCAGTATGGTAAGGTCATAGCCTATGCCTCCAGACAACTTAAACCCCATGCGAAGAATTATCCTACTCATGATCTTGAGTTAGCTGCAGTAGTCTTTGCCTTGAAAATTTGGAGGCATTACCTCTACGGAGTTCATGTAGATGTTTTCACAGATCATAAGAGTCTTCAGTATGTCTTTTCTCAGAAAGATCTCAATCTTTGTCAGAGAAGGTGGTTAAAGATCTTGAAAGATTATGACATGAGTATCCTCTATCATCCGGGCAAGGCCAATGTAGTGGCCGACGCTCGCAGTAAACTATCTATGGGTAGTGTTTCTTATGTCGATGACAGTAAGAAGAAGTTAACTCAGGAAGTACATCATCTTGCCAAACTAGGCATTCACTTATTTGATACAAATGAGGGTGATATATGGGTTCAGAGTAGTTCAGAATCATCTCTAGTTTCTGAGGTGAAAGAAAAGCAAGATAGAGATCCCAGCCTTGTCAAGTTGAAAGAGTTAGTTCAGGATCAGAAAGTAGAGGTTTTCTCCCAAGAGGGAGATGGAGTTTTGCGTTGTTATGGTCATCTCTGTGTTCCAGGTGTAGATGACTTAAGGTAGCGAATTCTTGCAGAAGCGCATGGTGCGCTCTACTCTATTCATTCAGGGGCCATAAAGATGTACCGCGACTTGTGGGAAGTCTATTGGTAGAGTGGGATGAAGAGAGATATTGCAGAGTTTATGGCTAAGTGCTCTACATGTCAGTAGGTTAAGATAGAGCATCAGAAGCCTAGTGGTCCTATGCAGGAGTTCCTTATTCCTACTTGGAAGTGGGAAGAAGTGAACATGGACTTCGTGATGGGTTTGCCTCAAACTCGTCATCAGCATGATTCAATCTGGGTTATTATAGATAGAATGAACAAATCAGCCCATTTTCTTCCAGTCCATACCTCTTATTCAGCCGAGGATTACGCTAAACTCTACATCAGGGAGTTGGTCAGATTCCACGGTGTTCCGCTATCTATTATCTTAGACAGAGGTAACCAGTTTACCTCTTATTTTTGGAAAGCATTCCAAAAGGGTCTTGGTACCCAAGTTCATCTCAGTACAACCTTCCATCCTCAGACAGATGGTCAAGTATAAAGGACCATTCAGACTCTAGAAGATATGCTAAGGGCGTGTGCAATTGATTTCAAGGGTAGTTGGGATGACCACTTCCCTTTGATTGAGTTTGCATACACCAATAGCTATCATTCCAGTATTCACATGACTTCATTCAAAGTTAGTGAGGCCTCAGTTATAGGGCCTGACTTGATATTCGATGCCTTAGAAAAAGTCCAGTTGATTAGAGAGAGACTCTGGAAGGCTCAAAGCCGATAAAAGTCTTATTCCTATGTTTGTAGAAAGGATCTTGAGTTTGATATTGGTGATTATGTCTACCTCAAGATCTCTCCCATTAAAAGAGTGAAGAGATTCGGCAAGAAGGAAAAGCTCAGTCCCTGATATGTCGGTCCCTTCAAGACTTTCAGTCGCTTCGGCAAGGTAGCTTATGAGCTTGAATTGCCTTCAGATCTAGCCTCAGTTCATCCAGTCTTCCATGTCTCCTTGCTCAATAAGTGTATAGGTGACCCAACAGTTGTAGTCCCTATTTAGAGCATCGATGTTCAGAACAACCTCTCTTATGAAGAGATTCCAGTCAAAATCCTAGACTATCAGACTCGTAGATTGAGGAACAAAGAATTCCCTCTAGTTAAAGTTCTTTGGTGAAATCAGTCCGTCGAGTGAGCTACTTGGGAAGCAGAAACAGATATACGAACCAAGTATCCTCACCTCTTCTCTGCCAACTTAGATCAAGCTCAAGGTAACAGTTCTCCTTAAGCTTACTCAATTTCATGTTAAGTGTTCATCACAAACTTGGTATCAAGTACCATTGCATATTCAGTCATGCATTTATGTATCAGTTCAGTTATATAATTATGAATCATACAGGTATTCTCAGTGGGAGAAACTTAGTTCCTCAGAACACTCAGTCATGAATTCATGAATCAGCTACGCATGCATCAGATATGCATGTTCAGTATGATATATTCAGTTATTAGTCATGTCAGTTATGCCATCATGTTTCAGTTATTCATGTTCAGTATGTATATCAGTTTATGTTCTTTCCCTCACTCTCAGTCTCATTCGAGGATGAATGTTCTCAAGGGGGAGATATTTTAATACCCTGTACCTTTTTCTAGCTTAAAATCGTCTAAAAAAAGGTTAGAAGTTTTCTTTAAAAGATGAATACACTTTTGTACACGTGGTATTTTTAAGATTTTCAGTTTTTGTAATGTGGAAAATTCAATAAGCTTTCCATCGATGTAAAATTTGTCAACTTTTCACCCCTATTTAAGTCTTTTAACACGTGATTTAACCATTTTTCACCCAAAATGTACTAGTTTCTCTCAAGAACAAGCTAAGGTTTTCATAGAAGATCCAATTTGAAGAAAGTTTCACCGTCAATCTTCACGAAATCATGAACTAAGGTATGTGATATGTTCATTCATGGATTCCTTCCATCCATTAAGCTCAAGAACCTTGTTTTATCTATAAATCATGGTATTTATGTTGTGGGTTATTTGTAATCATGTTGTTGACGTTGATTGATTTCAAAGTTGAAATCTTTGTGTGTTTATCATGATATTATGTTACCATGCAAGATAAAATCCATGAATTTAGTTGCTTATGATGTGTAATTTGATGAATTCACTTATGCCCTAAGTTGTGCATGCAAGGTGGTTGATAAAATGCTTGAAAAAAAATAAAAATCATGCTTTATAGCTCAAGACATAAGCTAAATGTGACATGCTTGTCATCCTCCTATGTTTAAATAATTTCCATGCTATCATTATGAAATATGTATGTTGTCGGAATGGCCATGATATTAGAATATGAGATTATGATATGGTTATCAACATTCTCGTCCATGTTAGATAGTATAATAACCCTGTACTTAGTGAAATCCACAACTTATTAAATTATGTATTGTTGATGTGGGTCTTGTACTTGATAAAGTCATGCTTTATCAGTTTCCTTCTATCGAGTTCGGGGGGTACTGGTACCTGAAACATTAGTTGTGTCCCTAGAGCCATGTCATGTTTTCACGGTACTCTTAGTCAAGCTATGATCCTTAGACTTTAGACAGTCTTATGACTCAGAAAATCTCCATGATCTTATGAACTTAGTCAGTTGTCAGAAATCAGTAGTACTCCATCAGTCAACAGAATTCAGTAACTCAGTCCATGTTCAGTGCAGTAAATTATGTTCAGTGTCTATTCAGATGGGATTAGAAATTAGCACCGAGCGAACCCAAGGATGGGAACTCACCTGTTATATGAGGGTGTGATTCTTAGAAGCAATCTTTGCATTCCAGAATAATGTATCCAGCATAGGTTGAGACATCATAGCCTGCTATATGAGGCTAGATGAGGTAGCTTAGCCTACTATATGAGGGTTCCCACTGTTCTCACTAGAGTTGCCTGTTATATTAGGGTCACTCACATGTTATCTTTACCAGTGGTGCGGTATTGACACCCTTTCAATCAGGACATAGATTGGACCCCAATTCAGCTTTAATGCATTATTTGGGTCATGTCGGTTAAATGAATACCTCCCACAGTCTCAGTATCAGTCTTAGTAAAAGAACTCAGATAGTTCTTCAAAATTCAGGACTGTCAGATACAGTCAACTCAGATACAGTAAGGAACTCAGCTAGTTCCATCAGATTTAGGACTGTTAGATACAGTCACTCATTTTATTAGTTATCAGAATTCAGGTATTAGTCATGTTAGTCATCAGCATACTCGTGTTATCATGATTTTAGATATAGTTACTATGTATGCAAGCATGTATTCTCACATTCATATCAGTTAGTTAGCCAGTATTTTTCATGCATATGAACCCCATGCATTCAGCCTACCTCACATGCATACCAGTACATTCAAAGTACTGATGCATTTGCGCTATGGTATCTTATACCATAGGTTTAGAGACACGAGTTCCAGAGCATCAGTAGATTCTACTCTCATCTATCAGAGTTAGCAGTGAGTCCTCATCTTTTGAGGACATGATCATTATTTTATTATCTCAGTAATTAGTTTATTAGTTGGAGTTAGTTGGGGACATGTCCCATCAACTCCTTACTCAGACAGTTCCGTCAGTTAAAGGCTTTCCAGACTATTATGTTCAGACAGTTATTTTAGTTATTTTGGGTATTTCATACCCCGTTTAGATGTTATGTTTTACTTCAGTTATGTGAACTTTATGGCCTTTCAATTCAGGTTTCCACATTATTCAATATATTATGCAGTATACAGGTACAAATATTAGTCATGGGTTAGCTTATGGTCCTTCGGGGTCATGAGTACCATGTAGCGTTTTGGGTACCAGATTTGGGGCGTTACAAAGAGAGAGAAATAGAGTAAGGGGAAATAAGAGGGCTAGATCAGAGCAATTTGAGCATGACCAGACTAGATCCCATGGAGCAAACCGACCCCAGTTTCAAGATCGTTCATCTATGCCAGTGCCTTCATCAGCTAGTGCTCCTGCGCCCAAAAACAGGAAAGATCAGGGAAATAGGCCTTCTATGTCTAGGTCCTAGAATAGTGTAAGTAATAGACCTCATTATTCTCCATGTACTAAGTATAGTAGGGACCATTTCGGTGAGTGCTTAGCCGATCAGAGGGATTGTTTTGGTTGTGGCAAGATGGGCTATAAACTTAGAGAGTGCTTGCATGCTAGGCAGGGGAGAAGAGATGTTCGACGTCAGACTCAGACTACCAGTGTACTAGCTCCTTTAGCCCATCTAGCCCCTCCTCAGGGCGCTTCATCCAGTATAGCTGGTGATCAGCGCCAACATAGATTCTATGCCTTACCATCCCATCAGGAACAAGAGAATTCTCCCGATGTTGTTACTGGTATGCTCCGTGTCTTTCACTTTGATGTTTATGCGCTGTTGGACCCTGGGTCAAGTTTCTCTTATATGACCCCATTAGTTACTGTGAATTTTGAAATGAGTCCCGCAAAGATTCCTGAGCCTTTACTAGTTTCTACTCTAGTAGGTGAGTCAGTTGTTGCTAATCAAGTGTATAAGAAGTTTCCCATCACTGTTCTTCATAGAGACATATTTGTTGATTTGATAGAGTTAGATATGGTGGATTTTGATATTATTCTGGGTATGGATTGGCTTCACTCTTGTTATGCATCTATAGACTATCGTACCCATGTGGTTAAGTTCCAGTTTCCTGATAATCTAGTTTTCGAGTTGTCCGGGAGCTCAGTATCTCCCAAGAGTCATTTTATATCCTATCTTAGAGCCAGAAAGCTAATATCCAAAGGTTGCATCTATCATATAGTTCGGGTTAAAGACACTAATTCTGAGGCTCTGACTATCCAGTCAGTCAGTATAGTTAATGAGTTTCCTGATGTCTTTTCTAAAGATCTCCCAAGGGTACCTCCCGATAGCGAGATAGAGTTTAGGATTGACCTTCTTTCTAATACACAACCTATTTCTATTTCTCCACACCGTATGACATCTGCAGAGCTTAAGGATTTGAAAGAGCAACTCAAAGATCTTCTAGACAAAGGTTTCATAAGGCCCAGTGTTTCTCCTTGGGGCGCACCCGTCCTGTTTGTGCGAAAGAAAGATGGTTCTTTGTGTATGTGCATTGACTATCGTCAGCTTAATAAGGTCAAAATCAAGAATAGGTACCCTCTTCCTATAATTGATGACCTGTTTGATCAATTGAAAGGTGTAATCTATTTCTTCAAGATAGACCTTAGATCCAGCTATTATCGGCTTAAAGTGAGGGAATGTGATATTCCAAAGACAGACTTTCGAACCCGCTATGGTCACTTTGAATTTCTAGTCATGTCTTTTGGGCTAACCAATGCTCCAGCGGCTTTCATGGACCTCATGAATCGAATGTTCAGATAGTACCTTGATATATTTGTCATAGATGATATTCTTGTGTACTCCCGTAATGAGGATGAACATGCAGATCATCTTAGAATTGTTTTGCAAACTCTTAGAGATCATCAATTGTTCGCCAAATTCAGCAAGTGTGAATTTTGGCTAAGTTCAGTAGCCTTTCTCAGTCATATTATTTCAGCCGAAGGCATTAGAGTCGATCCCCAAAAGACAGAAGTTGTAAGAAATTGGCCTAGACCTATCTCTCCATCAAACATTCAAAGTTTCTTAGGTCTAGCTGGATATTACCGCCATTTTGTTGAAGGTTTCTCATCTATTGCGTTTTTTATTTCTAGGCTGACTTAAAAGAAAGTTAAGTTCCTGTGGTCAGATTCTTGTGAGAAGAGTTTTCAGGAGTTGAAGACTCGACTCACTTCAGCCCCCATGTTGACATTGCCTGATGGTATAGATGGTTTTTTGGTATATTTTGATGCGTCTAGAGTTGGTTTGGGTTGTGTTTATGGAGAGAGGTAAGGTTATAGCCTATGACTCTAGACAGTTGAAACCGCATGAAAAGAATTACCCAACCCATGATCTTGAATTAGTTGCTGTGGTTTTTTCTTTGAAAATCTGGAGACACTATCTGTATGGTGTTCATGTTGATGTGTTTATGGACCACAAAAGCTTGCAATATGTGTTTTCTCAGAGGGAGTTGAATCTTCGTTAGAGGAGATAGTTAGAGTTACTAAAAGATTATGATATGAGCATGTTGTACCATCCAGGCAAGGCCAATATAGTGGCAGACTCCCTTAGTAGATTGTCTATGGGCAGTGTTTCTTATGTGGAGAAAGATAAGAAAGAGTTAGCTCGAGAAGTGCATTGTTTGGCTAGACTGGGGTTTAGGTTGCTTGATTCATCTGAGGGGAATATTTAGGTTCAGAGTGGTTCTGAATCCTCTGTAGTTTCGGAAGTGAAGGAGAAACAAGACATGGATGCTAGTTTGGTTAAACTGAAGGAGTCAGTTAAGGACCAAAAGGTAGAGGTTTTCTCCCAAGTAGGAGATGGTGTGTTGAGATGTCAGAATAGATTGTGTGTTCCGTGTGTTGGTGATTTGAGGTAGAGAATTATGCCTAAGGTGCATGGTGCGCGGTATTCTATTCATCCCGATGCTACCAAGATATACCGCGACTTGCGGAAAGTCTATTCGTGGAGTGGCATAAAGAAGGATATAGCAGAGTTTGTGGCAAAGTGTGTAACTTGCCAACTGGTAAAGGTAGAGCACCAAAGGCCTGGTGGTGCAATGCAAGAGTTCGATATCCCCACTTGGAAATGGGGAGAGGTAAACATGGATTTTATGATTGGTTTGCCCCTTTCGCGTCATCGTCATGATTCTATTTGGGTTGTTGTAGACAGGTTGACTAAGGCAGCTCATTTCTTGTCAGTGTATACATCTTATACAACTGAGGATTATGCTAGGTTGTATATCCGGGAGTTAGTCAGATTGTATGGAGTTCCCTTGTCTATCATCTCGGATAGGGGTACTCAGTTTACTTCCAAGTTTTGGAGAGCTTTTCAGAAAGGTCTTGCTACCCAAGTGCATCTTAGTTCCCCCTTTCACCCGCAGACAGATGGTCATGCTGAGAGGACCATCCAGACTCTAGAAGATATGTTGAGGGCATGTGCTCTTGATTTCAAGGGTAGTTGGGATGAGCATTTTCCACTGATTGAGTTTGCATATTGTAGACACGTAATTTTGTCCCTCCCCAAAAGTATTTTTACCATTTTACCCCCATCTTACTGCGTACCCTCACCCATGTGATTATATCTCACAAAAATACAAAAAAAAATAACAACCCTTAGCAAAACCTATAACAAATTTTATCCTCACCTCACCACACCACCCACATACCCCTATCATACCCACGTGACCCCACCCTACCTTAATTTTTTCTTTCGCACACCATATAGACTAACAGAATTGAAAAGGGAGGAATATATACATAATTGCACACAATTTCCAATTAGGGGGGACAGGATATTCTCTTTTCCTTTTTCTTTACTAACCTCACGAAATCAAGAACACATCAGACGCCTCTCCAAAAACTTATACACCCACACTGCCGGAAAGTGAGAAGACGAGGGAGGATTGAGAGAAACGGAGGGAGAGTGATCGAAAAGTAAGTAAGATGGAGAGATTTTAGGGAGGAAGAGAACAATGTCGCCACTGTTAAGCTAGTCGGAGATCTGGTGACGCTACAACAGTGACCGAAGAACACTGGGAAACCACCAAACCTGACCCCCAATGTTGATTCCGACGACCATCCACCAGAAAGAGCCGAAACCCGTTGGCGAGCAATTAAATATTGATTTGATCAGTCCCGATTCCGGTGAGATCTGCCAAAAAATGACCAAAAATAGTAACGAAGTGTGCTAATTAGGTACGGTTTTTCGGGCTTTGTGATCTTTGCTTTGGGTCATGGGTTTTCTTTTTATGGATTTATGTTCGGGTCAAAATTTTGGGATTTTTGCGGTTGATTTGGTACGGAGGTGGTGAGTCCGTTGTTGAGGTTCTATTCGAGTTTTCTGAGTGCAGACTCTCTTTAATTGAATAACACAGTTTGAAAGCCTCAATTTCAGGTCCAATTCTTCACCTTCTCTCTTTATTTTGATGATGTAATTTGGTGATTATGTGTTGAGTAACTACGATTTGTTGGATTTTGTTGATGTTATGATTATGTGCTTGACGATGTGATTTCGGTGACATGAGGAGCTAATTTGAGTAATTTTGATGGTGTAATTGATAAAAATAAAGTTGGGGCGGGAATAAAAAATTGATAAAAATGAATATTATGGTATTTTGATTCATTGCTGATGTTGAACGTGATATGTCGTCGAGCGGGTAGGTAAGCACTAGGCTCGGGTAGGCAAAATTTAGAATTGGTGGATTGTCGGAATGTTTGGAATATTTGTTGAATGTTTTGTTTACCGTATTTGAAAAGTGTATTCATTTAGCAGGGGGATGCCTCGAGGTCTTTTGTACTTATTTACCGGGGAATGCCCCGGCGTATCATGTACGCAAAGGAGGTTCGTGATGAAGGCCCAAGGTATCGGGTAAAGCAACTGAGTTTAGCTTAGGACTAGAGTAGGTTAGAATAGGATTTATATTTTTGCACTTTTATTTTGGACTGTATAATTGGACTGGACACTATATTTTGGATTTGTTTTGTTTTGTTTATTTGATTGATTGTTTTGTGTGATCTTGTGTGGTTTATAATTCATGATGTCAAATTAGTCGATATGCTCCACCAAGCGACCATGGTCGAACCACGGATCGAGGGGTGCCTAACACCTTCCCCTCGGTCAACAGATTTCCTTAGCCAGAATCTCTGTTCGCAAATCAGTCTTAAAGAGTCAAATCATTTTGAAAAGGATTTTCCAAAGGTGACTTGGCACACCGGATTATGCCAAGTGACGACTCTGAGTTTTGAATATAATGAATCCTCTTCGAAAGAATTTTCAATCTTTTGTCACCTCAATAAATAAAAACCCTTTCAAACTTGAAATCAATTTTTTTTTGGTTAAAAAGAGGGTCTGACAACTCTGGCGACTCTGCTGGGGATTTCAGAATTCGAGCTTATTTTAGAGTTGTATCAGCTTAGTTTGGCACTATAGGTATATAGACATTTTGTTTGTGTTGTTTTATGTTATTGTTTATCATTGTTGAGTGCCTATGTGCTCTTTGTTTACAGTTTTTATCTTATGTGTTATCGCTTTATATCTGGTATCATGTGCATAACCCGAGTCATTCTTTCTGCAACAAGTCTGTAGTACACGTGTTGTACACGACCTCTAGTTGAGTCACCCTTATTTTAGGAGGGGGAGCCGTTGGTGTTATGGAGTTAGTGGAAAGCTCTCCCAGCCACTATCGACCATACGCTCCCCCGAACAACCTTGTTAGTGGACCCAGCATAGGTCAGCCATTAGGTCATGCTTATCTGCATCATATTGAGACCTAGCGGGACCCGCATGGACCTTTGTAGGAGACTCACCTCTAAAGCATCCCTACGTGCTAAATGTTGCATCTCTGAGGGTAAATGGTCATTTGATGGACCGATTTGGGAAAAACATGTGTTAGAAGTAAAGCGTGTAGATAAGAAAGTGTTTAATAAAAGAGAGAAAAAGAAAAGTGAGTCGAAAAGAAAAAAAAGAGTTTCGTAATTTTTTAGAGTTCTTTATGACTTTTGATTTTTTTTTCACAATCCAAAAATTCAAAAAGATTCTTTTTACCTTTCGCACTAATTTTCTCAAAAACATCAAAAAGATTTTTCTTTTGTTCCTTTACCATGCATTCATAATTCGAAAATTTCAAAAAAAAAAAAAATCAAATAAGAGCTTTTTTATAAAAGGAAAATTCAAAAAAGATGATAGAAGTTTTGTACATTTCATATAACAAAAATACTAAAAAAGATTTTTTTTTAATAGTTGTTGGTGTTAGTTTTATGTGAAGTATCTGATTAAAACCCTAGAAAAAATTTCTTTCTGTAGCCTTAAGCACCGTGTGACATCTCGAGATGAGATTTTGGGACGTTACAGTACGCCAACATAATCTTATGTAACACTTATGCAATGTTAATGATACAGGAAATAGAATGACAATCACTATCTAAAAAATTATTTGGATCTAGATTATTCAGAGTTGAATTTCGTCGTTGCTCATCCACAGTCAAAGAATTGATTCTACACGATGTCGCAAACTAACACATGCTGAAACTATGAGGTACATTAAACTAACTTTTTTACGCAATCAAATTTGTATTAACAGTGTACATTAATTTAAGTACCTTATATATACTGTTGGTGAAGTATAAATCTCATATTTGTTGTGTAAATTTCATACACGATGTCAAAATATCATACATAATGGATAATGTATTATACCATCTCATACATAAGTCTTAACTAATTTTACTTACTGCTGAAATCTAATATGCCATATTATGACATGTATAATACCATCTTTTACATTATTTTTTTGGTTTCCCAAGGCATCCCCAGCCCGACAGGCCAAGGACTAATCCTCCGCGGATCTGAACTCCATTTAAGGGTTTTCCGCTGGCCAATTGGTTACTGCATGCACAAGGCGAGAATCGAACCCCCGACACTTGCTTAAGCGACCTAGTGAGATAACCACTAGGCCAACCAAGCTTTGTTACCATCTTATACATTATTATTACTTAATGTGAATATCTAAAACATAATGTATTATGTACAATATCATCATATACAAAATGATCAAACTGTTGTTTGTGCACTGTTATTTATTGGATTGTTGTTTCCGTTAACTGATCAAAGTGTGTCTGTGTACAGTTATCTTCAGCTAAATGTAAAATAGCAGCTTATATACATAAAGTATTGGATTTTTTTTCTTGTTTATTTTTTATGTCTGTCTTTATCCTAATAGTTTTTAATATTTTTTGTATTTTTATTTTTATTTGTAGCTCTTAAATGTGATCTTCTACCATTTGTGTAATATATAATATCAACTGATACAATATTATTACTTAGTATTTTAAACCTCATACATAAACAGTAAAGTGTAACACCTCCTTATACAAATCTCATACAAAATGTTCTTAGTGTAACTATGAACTATTATGTATTGTTGTTATTTAAGTTAACCATCGTATTAAGATTTAAATATTATCAGTCAAATGTATAATAGCAAATTATACATAAAACTGTTACGTATTGAAATTTTTTTGTCTGTTATGTATTTGAACTGTTATGTATTAGGCTGTGTTGTTTTTTAGACTATTTTTTTAATCATACTTCATGATATTTTTTTTTGTATTCACTTGTAGCATTTAGATGTGATCTTCTACCATTTGAGAAAGAAGTCGAAGCAGCATATAGGTCAAAAATATAGATATACAACAAGAAGTTGCTTCTTCGAATCATATATTGAGAAGACATATAGTAGGTATTATCCCAATGCTTCAAATATTCAGACCTTTATGCAGGAAGACTATGCGGAATTATATGTTATTGCTAAAAATGAGAAATCAATAACCAACACAATTAACGGACTCTATATTCCTGCAAAATTGCCTTGGCATATGATTGATGAGGTGTATGTTCCTGTTAATTATGGCGAATAATTCCATTGGGTGTTGACTGTTATTGTACTGAAGAAAAGAGTTATACGAGTCTACGACTCATTATTAGGAATCATAAATAGGGACTCATCCAATGAAATACACAAATTGGCAGTGAAGTTGCCTACTTACTTGTCTGATAGTAAGTTCTTTGAAAGAACAGAACATATTAATTAGGTAAATTTGAATGCATACAAAGATAAATTGGGTCAGCGTACTCAGATTCTCAACCAACACCCATTTGACGTTGAATATGTTCAAAATATAGCCTAGCAAGCGTGTGCTGATCTATAAATGCATCTGTTTTTACTTTTTTTATGTATAAGCATTTAAGAATTTTTTTTACGTCTTGTTAAATAATATTTATTTTTATTTTAGAGACTGTGGTATTTTTGTAGCTGGATATGTAGTAATCTTAAGTGAAGGGCTGGAAGTGCCTTCAAATGGGTTTGACGCACAAACTCAATGATTATGCTATGTAACATTACTTTAAAATTACAAAGTCATCAAGGCATCTAAAGAATACACAAGTGACAATGATGATCCTCCGCGATCAAGGCCAAGTTATGTTCAACCAGTTGACGAAACAACAATAGTTAGTTTAGAGTAGCATAGATTTGTAACCTTCTACATAGATCACATTTACTAACTTATTTTAGTAATGGATGTTAAAGACTTATAGCACTTGTTAGATTTTTAATTTTGATTTGGATTTTGATTTTTTTGTTGGATTTTGGATTTGTGATGTCTTAAGAATGCTTATCTATTTTCTTCTTCTTCTTCTTCTTCTTCTTCTTCTTCTTCTTCTTCTTCTTCAATACATTGATAGATTAATTTTGTTATTATTAATAATTTGTAAGATTGTAGTGACCTTATACATTAGCAAGGGAAATATATACAAATAAATCTATGTATAATATATAATTAATACAAATGTACCCAAGTTATATTAACAATGTCCTACAAATTGTCTAACCTTATACATAAAACTGTATTGTATTAAGATAGTGTAACATTGAAATGTTTTATTCATACATACACTACATAAATGTATAATCGACCTCATATATTAGTGAAAAGTCCATATTTATATCTAATGTATAATAAATTATTATACATTAAATTGTTTATAAGACAGCCTCATTTCACAATATTTCAATTGGTATATTAAAAGTTCATAACTTAACATAAATGTGCAATAAAACCCCCATACATTAGTTTGTAACATAAATGAATTTTGTACTTAAACATTATATTATCAGATTTCATACTTTAACCAAAATTAACATTTATTAATCATTAAATATGATAACATTATATATTAGCTGGATTATTACACATTGACATAACAATGATCTTATACATCACTGGGCTGCATCAGCTTATCAATCCAACTAAACATATAATCTGCAATATATGTGAAATAGACACACACCACTAAATATATATACCATTAAATACACAACTAGAACAATAAAAGCACGAACTAACGATCATAAATGAATATAAAATTGAATGATCTTATTGAAATATAAGAAATTTTAAAATATTAAGAACTGATCTTGAATTAACATTATTAAATCTAGTTCATATATTTTTCAGATTCTTTACATGATAAAGAAAGTTGATTATTCAAACTTAAGAGAAGATTCTACCAGATAAACATGAAACGTATGAGCCAACATAATTGGGACATTATATGAATAAACAAACTATCTTTTCAGGTGTCTTTTGGAAAAAAATCGCAGGTGTGTCAGTTGTGACCTGCACGCTCGCATTTATCGCAACAGTTTAAGCTTAAAGCAAGTAATTCACTTGATTTCAAATGCCTATCTTTTTTTGGCTATATCTTGGCGGTAATACTTCTTCATCTTCAACAAATTGAGGTACTTTTCAATCCTTCATGCCTGGCATTAAAATTATTGGAAACTCATACGTCTTAACAATAGTATTTGGCCTGTAGAAATTTGAGCAGTAAGGACCATAATCATCTATATTTTTACTCTTCAATACTGCAATTGCGTGAGGACAAGGTATTTTATAAATTTGATACCGATCATAGTTGCACGCGCCACATTTAATATCAACAATGTATCTTCTTTCGAATTCATATACACAATAAAGATAACTTGTGGCTGTCTTAACCTGTTAGACATACATGCTTCAATACATATGACAAAATAAAAATTATAAATAAAAAAATTAATATAATTGCATATATATATTCGAAGACAAACTGTCATTTGAGAAACTTTCGCCTCCTTAAGAGTCAGAATATCTTCAAATCTTCTCCCTAAAATTATCTTGGTATAAGATGTAATTTCCCTATTTTTATAATTTCATGTCGTAAACAAAATTCTTGCTTCTTCAAGAAATTCTAAAATAGGCATTTCACGGGCCTCTACCAAGTAACCATTAATACATTCAGCTATATTAGAGGTCATCATCTTACCTCTATTTACAAGTGAGTAACTTCGAGAACATTTTTCATATTCAGTTTATTCCAGGTAATCCTTAACCCTATGATCAACTTTAGAAACCTTTGACACAATGTAATCAAAATCTTCTTTTCTATAAGATTTAGCCATAGAATAATATAGGTCACTAAGTCTGTCTTTTTTTTTTCCTAAAATGAGTGCAAATGTTTTTTCATAAGTGCCAAATACATGCTAGATGTGAGACATTAGGATACACAATGCTCAAACTCTTTATGATACTTTCGTTCCAATACAACACACATGTCGTCCTGTTCGCCAAAAGCATCCCTAAACTGATGAGAAAACCAAGTCCATGAACTATCATTCTCATAATCTAGAACCCCGTAAGCTAATGACAGAATACAGCCTAATTAACAAAAAAAATACATCATAACCCAATAAATAATTTAAAGCTATAACATATATTTTGAATTAAATACTTATTGACTGCAAAAATTAATACTCCCTCTGTCCCATTTTATGTGTCGCCATTTGACCGAGCACGGAGTTTAAGAAATAAGGGAAGACTTGGTAAAGTTTACCAAATTATCCTTTATCAAAAAATGTGTCAATATCTTTTTTTTTAATTAAGTGGGACCAATAAGGGTAAAAGGATAATTGTGCCTTTAAAAAGTTGCCAAATAAGGAAAGGCGACACTTATTTTGGGACGGATTAAAAAGAAAATGATGACACATAATTTGGGACAGAGGGAGTAAATAATTTAAACAACACTATATAAAAGGGTAAAAAAAAAGTATGACTAATACCTGTACCACCAAGTGTGCTTTTCGAAAGAAAAGTTTCTTTGTATGGACCTCTTAAATGAGCACCATCAATAACTATAACATGTCGGCAGCACTGGAAACCCCTTATCATGAGATTTAAGGAAATAAACAAGCATTTAAACTCATTATCCACTGCCTTATGCATCCTAATGTGGGAATCAAGATACACTTTGTTTAGCATATAAATATATTGCGGCATCTTTTGATATCCATCAGCTGGACCTCCTCTAAGTATCGTTATTCCCCTGTTCTTTCCTAGTCATGCCTTCATGTAGTTAATATCAACTCCATAAACGACTTTTACTTTTTCAATTATGTCTGTCGGTGTGTATATTATCTTGTGATTTACTAACTTTGGTGCTGTAAATTCACTCACAAAAGCTGTAGTAGCAATTAAATTCCTTAGAATTCTATCTCTAACTCGACAAGTATGTTTGAAATTAAATCGCCGAATCACAAAAATATCTGATTCATTCATACAAGATGCCTTGAGGATCCATTTGCAATGTTTGTTACGTTAATGAAGGACATAGCTGCAACAAAAATAATTAAAACACAAAGTATGAAAACATATATATAAAATTCATGTTTGATTTACATGTAAATTATCATGTTACCGATTTTCTCATACATAACATTTTTATGTATAAGCAAATCTAATACATTAGTTTTTTCATTATTGCGATATACTGAATGTATAAGAAACATTGGTACTTAAAAGCAACAACTTACTATACTTAAACATATCTATGTATAAGCAGTTCCAATACATATCATATGATTACAATACGAAAAAAAGTTAATATGATTCTCAACTAGTCACAGATTCCCCATACATATCGCTTATATGTATAAGCAGTTACAATACAAAAGTGATTATGTTTACTGCAGTAAATCAAATGTATAAGCAACTCTTCAAAATAAAACAAGCAACTTCCTTATAGATAAGATATCTATGTATAAGTTGTTTGAAACATATCCTATCATTACTTTTAACTGTTCCCTCACACATATCATTCCTATGTATGCAGTGTTTGAATACAATAGTTTTATTCCACTTTTTAATATACTTAGTTAGAACTTATACTAACTAATAAAGTATAGGAAAGTAGTATTAACGCATTGTAAATTTTAAAACTATTAACTTATAAAAAAATTTAACTTATAGCAAATTTTAAATCTAATGTCGGTTCATACCTTTGTTTGTCATATCGTTTAGCTTGGGTATTGAAGTCATTCGCTAATGCATATTTCGCCATTACAGCAACCAGAGTTGTTTTATCCTTGTAAAGCTGATGAACCTTTATTATTGTGTTCTTGTAATCAATAATGAACTTTTTTACTTCAAATTCTAGAACGTATAATGATATTGATTTTGTGTTTCAACTACTATTAACACAAAAGTGTCAGATTCAGTTCCTTCAATACAAAGAACAACTCTAGTTTCACGATCAAACTCTAACTCTTTATGCAACTTATCATAAGTCAAAATACACAAAGAATAATTGACAAATCCTGAAAAACTTTTCTTCAACTCAACATACACCCTCACTCCATTATCATTTCTTATAATAATTGGTGAAGAATTACCTTTCACGATATACTTTACTTCTATTTTTTTTAACTTCATCAATATCTAATTCTTTAGCAATCGTCGAGATCAACCTAAAAAATGTTATACTTTCTGAAACAATAATATCATTACTTTTGTATTATTCATATACAATTTCAGACTGCCAAATATCAAAATGCCTCAACAAAATAGCGATGTTCATATTGATGTTGGCAGTTGAAAGAAACCAGATGTTGAAAAAAAATTGCCAAGAATTGTTGGTGGACAAATCTCAATTTCAATAAAATTAGTTATTGTGAAGTTTCAGATTTTTTTTCAATTTGAATTACAGTTACTATTTTTAAGGCTCCGCCCAATCAGTAAATTAATGACTGTCGTTAATTAAGTTAGAGAATAATGGTGTCTGATTTTATTTTCTTAAATATAGGTAAAACAACTTACCTCATACATTCAAGTAATGTATAAGGTAAGGTCGACATGTATATGTATTTTTTCAAATCTGGGAGAGAGAAAAAGAATCTGGAATACTATGTAATTAAGTTCATTAAAGGTGGAATTTCTTTTGCTTATACTAGAAAATAAGGGGATAATTAAATAAAGAAAAAAATTACTTGGTGTAGATAAAATCACTCTATAATTATCTATGATGGTCAATGTTTAAAATAATTATTGTACGTGGTTATTTTTTTCTTTAACTGTTTTTAACGTGGGCCCTCATATCTATATCTATAATCTATAATCTATAATTTATATTTATAATAATAATAATAATAATAATAATAATAATAATAATAATAATAATAATAATAATATATTAAAAGTATGAAGACCCTTAGGAAAATGATTCAAACTGTTTGTCCTTCGTTAAAAAATTCTGCAACTGACAAAATAGTCTTTTTACCTTTTCTCTTCTAATTATTATATCATATAAATAAGTTATTTGAGATAGAAGTCTCCAAAAATTAATTGAATTCGAAGCCAATTGATCCTGGCATGCATTAGTAGGAAAAAAATTCTTTAATTTTGATTCCTTAAATTTAGCATAGGTTCACTCTAGATAAAATAATAATATAATTGTTTTCATATTTTGTAGAATTAGTCCTTCAATTACATATATGAAAAGAATCCTCATAAATAAGAACTTTTAAATCAAGAATTCTAAAATATATGATAAAAGAAAAATATATAGTAAGAGGTGTATGAAAATTAATGAATCCTACAAATAGAAAAATCTTAATAGAGTAAATATATATGTTTGTAAAGAGAAGCAAGCAAATGCCCTCAACCTTCATATCCGCTTGTAAGCGTTGGAAGTGTATAGCTTGTGTTCTACAAAAACTTTGGTACGTAACTAAGCTATTTATGTCGCTTGGTATATTTGTTTGTTAGGCTATGTATAATTGTATATGTATTTCAATTATGTCTTGCTTATTTATATGTTGCTATAGTATTTGTACATGACAAGATTTATGAGTTAATTTCATTTTAGTTCGACCGTATTTAAATTCTTAAAATATTCTTTATGTTTCAAGCAGTCCAAGTTTATTTAGTAGTATACCACCTCCCTACCCCTTCTTGTTTTGCATTTATCCTTCTAGCTTAGTGAGTTAATTTTTCAAATATCTATTGAGTTGAGTGATTTTTTGAGATAAAAATTATTAGATACATGGACCTTCTATAGATTAAAATTCAATTGCAAAATACATGGAGGATGGTAAAATATATGGTGTCTAACTTAGCTCCTCATAACCTCATACAAAATTGGACCTGATAAATAAATCTAGTATTGCTCTTTCCTAACCCAAAAAAATGGTCGGGGTTTATTACCTAATTAGAATCTGCAAAAGTACTAAATATTAGCCCAAGCAAGATAACATAGAATTTGAATTTATTAAGTATTTATACTATTTTACATATTATTCCTACTCCATAACAATTATTTTCATAATTTAATTTGTTGATGTCTATAATTTCATGAATATTAATAATGAGATTTTGGTTCTCCAATTTATTTTGTCTTTTATGAATTTCGCATTCATGTATTCAAACTAATCTAAGATAAATCAATATTAAAAATTTTACCAACAAAAATAAATATTTTTCCATGTTCAGAAGATGCATATTGCAGAAATGAGGATGTTGAGATAGATATGTAGACACACTTGGTGTAAGAGAATCAAGAATGATATTATTCGAGATAAGATGGGAGTGGCCTCCATGGTAGACAAGATGAGGAAAGCAAGATTGAGATGGTATGGGCATGTGATGAGACAATATTCAGATGCCCCAGTGAGGAGGTGCGAGAGGTTGGATATAGTATATACGAAGACGGGTGGAAGTAGGTTGAAGAAGTATTAAGGTGAGGTAATTGGACAGAACATGGCGCATATTCTGGTTACTGAGGACACGACCTTAGATAAGAGATATGGAGGACGCGTATCCAAGTAAAAGATTAGTCGGGTAGGAGTGTTGACATGCACCGTAGTATCGTAGCTTAGGATTTATCCATATATATCTATTATCGTTGTTATTTATTGTGTTTCGATTATCGCACTATTTTGTGGCTGATTAGTACTTTTTTGTGGCTGAGTAGTTGTCATATTTTCTTTATTTACCCTTTTCAAATCTCAATGGTGGAATTTACTGAACATATTGTTGTTGTAATATTGATAATGAATAATCGAGTCTTTGACTTATATGAAAAAAATTAATTTAATTTTTCTTAATTTATCATATAGGCAATTATTTTCAAATTAATGCGTGTATATCTTTAGGTACATAAATTTATTTCTTAATAATATAATGTACATAATACGTAGTTTCTTATATACACGTGCAGAGCACATACACTTGATTAGTACAAATAAAAGTAGCGTATATACCATTTCTAATTAAAAGCAAATATTTTTCTCTCCTCTAATTGACCTACTTTTTTTCTCACCTCCTTCATTTAATTAAAAATAAAGATTTTTTTCTTACCTCTTTCACCTTATTAAAAGCAAAAAAAATTCTCTCACCTCTCTCACATAAAAGTAGAATACATGGTTACTTTTTTCTTTGAGTATTGTTGTATTTTCTAACTTCTTTTTCATCAATTTGTCTTTAGTTTTTGTCCAATTTTTCCATATTTGTAGTGTTGAGTAGGGTTTCAAGTAATTGTTATGCTTGATTCAAATGACTGATAAAACTTTATTTAATGATATTTTTTCATTTGTATAGTTATATATACATATGAATGTATTGGATGTATGTTTTTTGAGGTATATATATATACACAAAGACTTTTGGATAACTATATATGCATATATATTTGTTATGTGTTGGTTCATATATACATTATGCATATACATATGTGTATACATTTGTTCTGTTTTTGTGCATATACATACATATATGCATAGATATGTGTGTGTGTGTGCATATACATACATACATAAAAAGATATATATATATATATACACACACATACATACATTCATACATATATGTGTGTGTGTGTGAGTAACTGTTTCTATATACATATGCTGATTTTTATACATTGTGTATTACAAATTATAACGGATATCAATGCATTCATGATACTCAAATTTACTCGCCCACATCATCTTCAATAGCTGAATTTTAATACTCAATAATAATGGGGGGTGTTAGAGAATAATGGGAGAATATTGGAGAGAATAAAGAGAGTGAATCACTCCCCTTTTCTTTTTTTTTCTCTATACATAACTAAAATAGTAACAAAATCTATTAGTTATTATTTGTATATTAGGATTCTATACATATGTAATCACTAACTGAAATATATAAAATGTAATAATTAAAACTTAGACTAAAAAGTTAGTTAATAGGGATCTAAGTTAGCTATATGTGAAGTTTTACCTTGCATAAATGATATAATATAAAGGTATTATTGTCTTATATAGTGCTACTTTTATTTTACAACGGATCATAGCCTGCTTTTATCCTTACACTTTGTTTGGATATTGATTACCATGGTATGGTATGGTATCGTTACTAAGAGTACCATGCTTATTTTTATTGTTTCTTAAAATATATGGTATGATATGGTTAGACTCCATGGTCAGATAACCATGAAAAGTCTCACTTTATGTAACTACCGAATTGGTGGTATTTAATAATCCTATTTTATCCTTTATCCTTCCTTTTTATAGTAGCCCTACCTCGTATCCTACTTTTCTAGTAGGGTTATCCTTTAAATTATTGATGTATAAGATTATCTAACGATGAAAAATGATAGAATCTATCCATACTTGTATTCATTAAAGTAGTACAGTAAAATACAATACCACACAATGCAATACATTACCATACATTATGAAACAATACTAAACAACCATCCAATAGAGTGTTAATAGTTGATTAGTCCTTCACCTTGTTTTTTTTGTCTTCTCTACCTCTTTCCCAAACCAACCACTAAACTCCCTTTTCCCCTATTTTTTTTTAGATTCACCACCAATGACAGCTCTACTGCCAGCTTTATTCACCATTATTACACCAGAAATCACGAACACACAATAACACACTCAGTAACCAATGGAGATTCAACACAATTAGAGACCAACAACCACTTATTCTAGCGAACAACAAGCTCCAAGATCTAATAATCTCATATCTGGCAAAAAACATGAACTTTCATTCATTTTATCAATCGTTTTTCGGTTGATTATGGTGATATAGTTTAGTTTCTTGCAATTTTATGAATTGAATTTGCAGTTAATGAAGCAAAGTTGAATTTTCAGTCAATTTTTTAAATTGATTTTATCTAATTATGATGTTATAGTTCACCTTTTTGTGATTTTTTGAATTGGATTTGAAAGTAATGTAGCAAAAAATGAATTTTCGTCCAACCTCACTGAGATGGCTTCTCTAGAAATAAAACAGCAAACAACAATGACCATATCTCTCATGAAAAGGTAATGTTTTGATTGAAAATGGAGGAGAAAGAAGTGAAGTTATGTCAATTTGGTTGCTAAGAAGTTGAGGGTCTGTGATGGAAAGTTGTGGCTAACTAGGAAAAATAGAGAAAAAGAGAGGTGATGGGTTTACTGGTGGTGGTGGAGATCTGGCCGGAGTTTATTCGTGGTGGCTTATTGGTGATGAATGAGAAATGAGGTAGGTAGTCGGAGTTGTTATTTGGTTATGGTATTTTTCTAGTTATTTGCTAGATTCCTGTGACTTGAAGTGGTGTTTTTCGGTTGTTTGGTGGTTGATTTGATTGGGGATGGTAGAACCTATAGTTAGAAGTGGAAAACTTAAACCTAACCTAACCAAACCCATTCAAGTTTGGGTTGGTTATTGACCCACCCATTTATCAGCTCAATCCATGTAACAACCTGTTTCATCGTTGCTAAAGGCACCTCATCTTAGGGAAAGGGTACAAAAATTCTTGTATAATATGGTCTTGATCTAGTGCATGTAGACTTAAGTTGAAAATTCCAGATATTAAAATTTAGGGGCAGCTGCTGTCATCTTGCTATAGCAAAATTTTTTGGCTATAACAACATCATGGTAACGGCCTACTAGCCACTATAGCTTGATGCTGAAGTTCAGAAACAATCCCTCAATTTAGTATATTTCCTTCTCTTTTTTAATTGCAAATAGAACGAGGTTGGTTTCTACTAACCCTCTAGGGTTTCCTGATGACCTTAGAGCAGTGGATAAGAAGGGATACACTTGAACTGAGTTAAAATCATTGTTTTCATATGGATTCCACACCAGGAATTGATAAAATAGAGTTAAAAAGTTCGTGTTTATGCCTCCGTAGCAGCTGTTTCGCGTCCAGTTAGGCCAAGTTTAATTGTGTAGCATAGACTTGGGTTAAAAAATATATTCATAACAAGATTGATGAAAGATTTTATGTTAGGTCTGCAAGCACGTTGCATCTAAATGCACACACAAGTGTACGCGATGGTACAAGTAATATAGGATCGAGAAACTAGATATCATATCAATATGGACTTGTCGATTAACTATATTTCTAAATTAAATGAATTCTTATTATTTATTCAAGAAGTAAATCTCAAAAGATGTGTTTATGAATTAATTAAACTAAAAATAAAATAAAAACTAATGAATAATTAATGAAGATGAAGAGTTGATTTTATGATCAATGAATGAATTAATATAGGACTATGAATTCACTAACAATCATTCCGAGTATCAATTTCATCAACTTATTTTATTTTTTAATTATTGATTACATGATCATGGTCTTTCGAGCATCTAATTATCTGTTTTGATTGACTTCTCAACTACATTATTGAGTGGAGATGTGATAACCAATTTGAATGAATTTATATGTGTTTTCATTTTATAACCAAGTAAGGCAATCTAGGTATATTCCTATTCTATCCACAAATCAATTTTTTATTTTACAAAAGAAGAGATCTTAGTCCCTATATTCTTCGTTCTATCTCATTTGTTCTTCTTCTGAGTTCACAATAAGAATATAAATTTAATTTAATGATAGCTAAGTATTAAAATAGTAAGCACAAGAATATAAGAACAACTATGATAATAATCAAACAAATCGAATCAAGAAGTTACTAAACAATCATCTAGTTAGCTATCATAATCCTAGAATGAGAAGTTTAACTCCACATAGACATGGAGAAATTACAACAAATTAAATCATCCAAAAATAATAAAAAAAATAATAAAGGAGAAGAAAAGATGAAATCAAAATTCTCCTGCCTTGATACAATCTAGATTAGCTCCAAGTCGTTTACTAAAAGTCAAGCCCAGGAGCTCCAAGGATTGTTCATGAAATAAAAGGTACTTGACAAAGTCTTCTCACCATCAAAAGGGTGTCATTTGTTGATGATCGCACTCGCATTGGATCAAGGATCGACAGAGGAGCAAGGAAAATGCAAAACGGGGCTAGAAAGCCCCTTGAAAGGGACATGCGCCCAAGACGTTTTGGATCCGCCTTTGATCCGCTCTAGCATTTCAAGAGCGGGTCAAAACAGCCCCTAGCGGGCATTTTATTATAATTGGGTCGCTTTTGGGCCCTAAATGTGTAATAATTAGCCTAAACTATAAATACTTGAGAGTTAGCTTATTTCCTTAGTTTTTGCTAGATCATTGATGAATTGATGAATGCTTCTCCATTGAGTGAGAGTGTTGGACAATTTTTGTTGAACTTTGGTCTAGAAACATTGATTTAGAGGGCGTTCATCTTCCTCTTAGTCACCGTAGAAATTAGGTGTTCAATTAGTTTGTAGTTGAGGGTATTAGAGTTTGATATACTCTTTTGTTCTTAATTACTTCTTTTCTTGTGTTTAATTATCTTATTGATTATCTTTACTTTTTTGTATTATCGTTAGTTTTCATAGTTTGATTCTATATCATTTGATATTAGAGCTGAGCTTGATTTTGTTCTTATGAAGTCAATGTTTGATCTAGTCGTCTCGAAAAATAAAAAATCACAAAAGAATTACTATTCACATTTCAAGTCTTAGGTCAAATTTTGAGTTTTTAATTTTTGAGTTTTCTTGTATTCCTAGTGTTAGATTTAAGTTTCCTAACATTGTTATAGTCCAAATATCAAATTTAAGCTAAATCTGAGTGATATTGAGTCTTATACTATCATTGGAAGCTTGAGTTTGAAGAAGTTTAAAGTTGGTTGTAATATTTGAAGTTTTGGGTGAGAAATTTGAGAAAAATAATGTGTAGAATGAGCTTAGAATGATGAAAATTGCATAGATTTAAATTTTCAACTCATTCCGAGCTAAGGTGTTCTTGGTGTGTTCTTGAGGATATTGTTATCTTCATATTGAAAGTTCAACCAAAAGTGAGTGTTTTATCCAAAAAAGGAAGAAAAAAGAGTGAAAAGTGTTTGTACAAGGGTATCTCCAAAGGACTCCAAGGATATTCCAAGAGAAAGTGCCAAAAAGGACCTCTAGAAGGACATTTTCGGCCATTTAGCAAGCAAGGAACGACCAACTTACGTGTGACCTGCGCCCAAGCAGCTGATCCCGCAGGCCAAACTAGTAACTAGGCTGCCTTATACACTGTACATGCACCTAGTATGCTCCAGCAGGACAAGGCTGTCCTCACATGCACTAGACAAGCCCTTGAGGTGCGCCCAAGGTGTGTGACACCTCCAAAACCCAGATCAAGCCTCTCCAACGTAAAATTCAAGTTCCAAACATATTCTAACACTCCTAAACTCCAATTTTCTTAGGTTTTATTCCTTAGTTTCACTTCTTCATTCCTAAATTCATCTCTTGTTTCTTAAACTATCAAACATCTAGTAATTCACCTATTAAGTTGGTTTATTAGTTCTTGAGTCCAAATTCTTTCATTGTCCGATTTTCTTTCAAGATTTTCTCTTTTGATATCATTGTTAGTTCTTGATCCACGACCGTACATATTTACTTGAGTCTTTCAAATGATAATTCAATCTGATCAAGAGTGACACTTGACACCTCGATTACCATACGGAGTATAAACCATCTTTCAACATTTGTGAACTAAGTATGAGGTAAACAAAGGTGTGAAGAGTTGTGAGGTTAATTTATCTAATGCTAACATTTTTGTTGTCTTTGTGAGTGTCTTTTTTCATTGGTACAATGGCTACAAAAGGTGAAACATTGCAAACCACGAATAACCACTTAACAAATGCTATCTTAGCGGTCATTGAAACTCTCAACCGTAAAATTGATTCCATAGATGCTAAGATAAATTAACTTGATTTTAAGGTAGTATCTATTGAAGAGAGTATTTACCTCATAGGTGAAAGAGTGGTTATCGTGAAAGGTAAAAAAAAACACATCCCTATCCACGCCTCAACACTACCCTGCTTCAACTAGTGGGCATGCTCCAAATCCTCCTATTTCTATTTCCCCAAAAAACCTTTAACAAATGATCAATCCACCAATAAAAGAACATGATTCCATTCCTCAAGCCACTACATATCCACAAAACCAAAATCACGTTCAACCACTCCAACCGCAATTCAACCAAACACAACAAGATGAATATTGAACCTGAATACCCCAACCTCCACTAAACCAAATACCCCCATTCCAAGCAACCTTTAACTAATATCAACCCATCCCAACCTCCACTAAACCAAATACCCCATTCCAAGCAACCCTTAACTAAAATCAACCCATCCAAATATAAGATGAAGATAGGGAAAAATAACAAGCGGAGTTTGGAGCATTCGATGAGTACGATATATTGGTAGAGAAAATGAGAGGTAGACCAATGGATCGAAGAGGTTGTCGAGGAGAAAGATTTGGTCCAGCACCTAATAGTAGAGAAAACTTGGGAAATCGACTCCAAGGTTATGATCAATGGAACAAATAAGGTAATAGGGATCGAGATGCGCGTATCAATTCAATCAATGTTAGTCTTTCAATGTTCAAAGGCAAGAGTTATACCCAAGCTTATCTCTTACAAGATTTCTCTTGTAAAAGGATCTTTCAAGTTAATGATATTACCGAAGAGAAAAAGAGTTGCTATACCATAGCCTAATTTAAAGGGTATGACAATACGTTGTATGATTATGTCAAGAGGTTTGGAAATGCGTTGAATGATGGACAACCATATCCATGGGATGCATTAACGGGACCCATGAGATAAAGGTATGTGCCAGAGAGGTGTAGACATGAGCTACTTGCCAAGTTATACAACTTGAGGCAAGAAAGCAAGAGTTTCTTGGTCTATTATGATGAATTTCAATAATTGATCTTTGATAACGCTCAACTTACACATCCAATTTGAGTGCAAGGCGGTCGTTGTTAATATATTTACCCAACTTTGGAGTCAGGGTCGAATCCACGATGAACAATGTGCATGGAAATCAAGTTACTTTGAAATAAAAGTTACTAACTAGATTCAAACCTATGGTACAAAATGGTTTGGGTGTTTTGAATAGCTTTTGACATATAAACAATTCTTGGGCTTCTAAGGGATTAATTCAAAACTAAAAATAATTAGAGCATAAACAATTAAGAATGGATCTTGGGGTTATGTTTTCCTGGGGGCAACCTAGTCATGAGAACATGATGATTTATTATAAATTCTAATAGACGATGATTGGTAGGCTAGGTTTAGAGTCTTTGAGGCTAGTTTTTCAACAAAACCTCAAAGATGTCACTCATTGACCCTTTTGAGTACCTAACAAGTGTGTTAATTAAAACAACCCAAGACCTCAATTGGGCAACCTTATTTCGAGGATGGTACCCTAGGTATAGTCAACCTCATAATCGTCCTTATTTCTAAGATAGTAAAAATTATTCAACTATGCCATTAATTGTCTACTAATGCCTTGGTTCCTACATCCCTCTTTCAAGGATAATGTAGCTTCCTAAAATTCACCCAAACCCCTCTTTCAAGGATGGATTAAGCTTTCAAGAGTTTGGGATTTTCACCCATAAAACCCATTTAGGTATTTGAGGCTTTCACCCACAAATTCCAACCAAAGTAATCAAGCATTCGTAGAACTATCATCAACACACTAGAATCTACACAAATATATCACTACCCATACACATGTGCACCCTATTCAAATATAAACCCAAGAGGTGCATCTAGAAAATCATACACATAATAAACACAAATAAATCAAAACTTTCATCAAAGTTATTCATTAAAAATAAAGATAAGACAAACCACACTTTAAGCTCCAATGAATCCTCAATGGAAGATGCCAAATACACTCTTTGGAGTTCCTCTAATTAAGTCTTAACTCAAATTAATACAAATTTAGGCACTAAGCTCCAAGAAATTGCAAAAATCCTAAACTAAACTAAAGATGGATAATGACTAAATAAAAGATGGTGAAAATGAGCTAAAATCCGCTATTTAAGCCCCAATTCCATATTTTCCCAATATTAAAAAATGCCACCTTGATCTTGATCTTGATCTGCTTAAGCAGATGGAGAGCGAATGAAGAGCAGGTGGAAAGCGGATGCAAAGCAGATGGCCCTTTACTTTCACATTTGACTTTTTTTTAATTGAAAGAATTGCTCATCTTCCCTTTTCAAATTTTCCTACACAAATGAGAATTAAGTATGATATAAATATCAACTCAATGGAAATCAATGAAAAAAGCACGATAATTTAGGCTTAAAAGGTACTAAAAAGTCGTCAAATGACGGCTTATCAATCTTGAAGCTCGACCATCATGAGAATGTGAATCATGAGATTATATGCTTCAAGATTGGATTGAAAAAAGAAATCTCCTCATGTATGATTATCCACAAGTTTGAAACCATATAAAAAATCTTCCAAGCAGCCTTAGAGATTGAGAAAGATATCAAAGAAAGGGTAACTTACAAACTAAAAGGGCACTCCTCTATAAACACTTGGAGTAAGAATAAAGTAATATCTTGATCATCATCGGGATGAAACAAGAAAAAGGACTAAAAGTACAATGACAAAAAGACTGTAGAAAATACCGTTTTAAATTACCCACCAAGGAGTGAAGGTAACAAATATCCTACACTTAATCTTAAAGATTTTCAATGTTTTAAATGTCAAGGATAGGGACATAAGGCAAGTGAATGACCTAAAAAGAAAAATATGATCCTTAGGGAAAAAAATTATATTACCTTGGAGAAGAGGTAGGGTTGGAAGATAAGAATAATGAAAAAGTCCAAGATGGTGAGGGGTCTAAAGAAGATGAGCAAGTAAAGGAGGATAATGAAGATGCTTGGCTACAAGATGAAGAGTATGAGGTTTTGAACTTTGTTCTTAGGCATGCAATGATTATTATGGTTATAGATGATCCTAGTCAAAGGGAGAATCTATTCCATACTAAATGCCTTATCAAGAAAAATCTGTGCTCTTTGATCATTAATAGCGAAAGTTATGTTAATGTGGCTAGTTCTACTTTGGTTGATTTATTGAAGATGCTTACAACCAAACATGCCACCCCATACAAGCTTTAATGATTAAATGATTATGATGAGTTGAAGGTTACTAGGTAAATGGTGATTCGGTTCAAGGTTGAGAATTATCATAATGAGGTACATTGTGATGTAATACTCATGCAAGATTGTAATCTCTTGATTGGGAGGCCTTAACAATATGATAGTTCAACCAAGCATGATAGGAGGATCAATTGGTATTCTTTTGAGTTGAATGGTCTGAAATTCACTCTCCATCCACTTTTGCCATCTCAAGTAAATGAGGGTCATCAAAAGTTAAGAGAACTGAAAGAGAAGAGTAAGAAACAAGGTGAGAATGAGGACCAAATAGAGGAAAGGAATGAAGAAGATGAGAAAAAGATGTTAAAAGGGAAGAGTCCCTTGGTGGTGTTGGCTAGGAATAAGATCTTTCCTAAGATCATAATGACAAAACACCTATACTCCTTCTAGTCCATGTGTTTCATACTAATCACTCGACTTCTATTATCCCCCATTCTATTTTCCTTATTTTGCAGGACTACGAAGATGTGCTCCCAAAGAAGCTTCCCTAAGGATTACCTCTATTTCAGGGAATTGAGTATCAAATTGATTTGGTGTCGAGTTCTCAGTTACCCAACAAACCAACCTACCGAAGTAATACAATGGACACAAAAGAGCTCCAAAGGCAAGTTGAGAAATTCCTCAACAAGATTTATATCAAAGAGAGCACGAGTCCATGTGTGATCCCGGTGATGCTAGTTATAAAGAAAGATGGGAAATGGCACATGTATGTTGATTTCCAAGCCATCGATAAAATAATGGTAAAGTATCACCACCTAATTCCCCGTTTGGATGATATATTTCATGAGTTAAATGGTTCTTGTATGTTTTTAAGATAGATCTTAGGAGTGGATACCACCAAATCCGGATGAAACTAGGTGATGAGTGGAAGACCATATTCAAAACCAAGTTTGGTTTATATAAATGGTTGGTCATGCCTTTTGGCCTCACCAACGCTCCTAGTACCTTTATGAGGTTGATGAACCATGTGATGAAACCGTTCATAGGGAAGTTTGTTGTGGTATTCTTTGATGATATTCTAATTTATAGCAAATCTGTTGAAGAACATATCTTACATTTGCAAAATGTGTTTGAAGTTCTTAGAAAAGAGAAGTTGTGTGCTAATCTTGAAAAATGTTCTTTTGGTGTGAATACAGTTGTGTTCTTGGGATTTTTTATGATCTCAATAGAAGTCGAGGTGGATGAATCTAAGATACATGCCATCAAGAATTAGCCAACTCTAAAATTCATTGGTGAAGTACGAAGCTTACATGGGTTGTCTATTTTTTATAGGCAATTTGTCAAAGTTTTAGTACCATCACCGCTCCCTAAACTGAGGTGATCCATAAGGATAAACTTCTAAAATGGGGTGATGAGCAAGCCAATGTATTTGAAACTTTGAAGGCTATGCTTAGCTCTACCCCCTTGTTACAATTACCCAATTTTGACAAGATGATTAAAATTGAGTGTGATGCAAGTAAGATAGGAATAGGTGCCATCTTAATGCAAGCTCATGAAGCTATTGCCTATTTTAGTGAAAATCTCAAGGGCGCAACTCTAAATTATTCCACCTATGATCTATAGTTATATGCCTTGATTAGAGCCTTGGGTAATTGGCAACATTATTTCTAGCCCAAGGAGTTTGTAATACGAACCGACCATGAATCCTTAAACATCTCTGAGCCAAAGATAAACTAAATAAAAAACATTCCAAATGGATTGCTTTCCTAGAAACTTTCCTTTATGTAATTCAATACAAAAGGGATAGAAAAATGTGGTAGCCGATGCATCATCTAGGAGGCATGTGCTTATCTCTACATTGTCTTCTAAATTAATGAGACTCGAGAGTCTAAAGAAAATGTACCCCAAAGACCCAAACTTTCCTCAAATCTACCAAGATCGTGAGACATGGGGTAGGAAATGGTAGGAAAGGGATAGTGCTTCTATGCCTTACTCCTAGTTTGATGGTTTATTGTTCAAAGAAAAAATGTTGTGTGTTCACTCTATCTTATGGATAGAATTTCTTATAAGAGACACACATGATAGTAGTCTGATGAGTCACTTTGGAATTAACAAGACCCTTGGAATACTAGAGAAACAATTCTATTGGCCTAAGATGCATCAAGATATTGCTAGAGTTTGCGTCCAATGCATGGATTGTAGAAGTGTGAAACTCTTCCTTCTCTCTCAAGGATTATACACCCCACTACCGTAATACCCTGAACTTTTCTATCTTAAATTCATTCCTAGAATGTTAAGGGATAGCTTCCAAAATGAATAATATTTATTCCATATGAAATTTTTAAGATTTCGACTTTCCATTATGTGGAAAATTGAATAAGCTTTCCATCGATACCAAATTCGACACTCGGTAAAGGAGTTATGACATTTTTAAGTTGACAGTGTGTCACCTGGACTCTCAGCGTGTCGCGGAGCTAAGCAAATTGGCAGTTGTCAAATTTCAGTGAGACTCCGCGATTCCACCACGTCGCGGAGGAGTCCCATTTCACATTTTTCAATTTTTAGCAAGCCTACGCGATAGCGGCGCGTCGCGCCAGTGACCAAAATGGCAAAATAATAGGGCACCGCGATAGCTCCGCGTCACGGAGAAAGCCCAGTTCCCACTCGTCCTTTTTCAGTGAGTCACCGCGATTGTGGCGCGTCGCGGTGGCCAGCCAAATTGGGATTTTTCTGCTTTTCCAGTATCGTTTAAAAGCTCAAGGGGGTGTTTTGGTCAATTCCCAAGCCTCCAAATCCATCCAAACACATGATTTAACCCTATTACAAGCCTTCTATGCTTATGTTCATCAAAATTTATCTCAATCAAAACCCTAAACTTCATCATTCAACTTTAAGAATCCTCAAGATTCCACCATTCTTTTCCCAAATCAGTTCAAGATTCAAAGTTCCCAATTCAAGAACACCAAGAATCATCATTCAAGAGCACAAATAGAATCCCAAAAGCAAACTTGTTCATCTAGTTCATCATCCAAGATATGTGGGGTTATGAATAAGGATACTCCTTTCATCCTTGTGCCCAAAACTTGTTTTAAATTACAAAGTTATTTGATTTTATATTATTTTCCATGAAACTGAAGTTAGGATTTATACCCATTATTGTTGTTTACAAATTTGTGAGATTTCCATTGATTTAGAAGTTGAAATTACATGACTTAATTCATATTTCTATGCATTGTGCAGTAATTTTCAAATTTTATGATGAATTATAAGTGTTTACGTTATCAAGCATGAATTTTTAGATGTTTTAACATGAGATTGTTGCATGGGTCACTAAGCCCTAATTAAGATTGTTATTTTAAGATTATTTGAGCTATAAGCATCCTCAGATAAGACTATTCTCAGATTTTGATAAAGATTTGACCTTTTTGGTCCTAAGCTAAGATAAAGAATCCACTTTGTTCATATTACTTGAGATTTAAAGAAGTTTTCTTGTAAACCCTTGTGCTAATTTTAAAGTGGATTTCTTAAGATTTTGAGCATAAGAATGGGAGTAGTATTTAGCACCGAGTGGGGTATGATTCCAAGGTTTTATACCCCAAAACTACGTGCCACCGTAGGATTCAGATTATTCCCACTTCTATGTGGATGACTCAGATTGTGATCACTAAGAGAGAAGTTTTATTTTGATGGCAAGGGTAGAACAGCCCTACCTAATGGGGGCCAGACGTGGGACTCCATGGATGCTCACATGGTGTATGTCGGTTAGAAGAACCTCCCAACAGATGTCCCCCACTCTTCAACAGTCTATTGATTTAAAGCTTTAAGATAAAAGCATATGCTTTGGAAATTATGGCTTTATGATTCTTAAGCTCTAAGATAAAGTATTTCCTAGATTTTTAGAAAACAAAGTGTAAAGGCTCACCGTTTTACTCAGATTATGCTTTACAGAAAGATAAGAGTTATGGATTTCAGCTTTCAGATTTCAGACTTAGAAGTGAGTCCTTTCTACAATTAGACAGTATGATTTAAAAAACAGAGTAATAGCACAGCTTTTAGAACTAGGTGTTATGGCTCACTAGATTTACAAGTATGATTTGTTTCTCATGATTATTATTTTCAGTATTTCAGATTCAGATATTACAGCTTATGTGAGTCATTTACGTTTAGCATGCATTTTTTTACAAGTTATGATGATGAGATGATTTTTTACTTATGCATTTCACCTCCATATACTCAGTACATCCTCAAAGTACTGATTCACATATATGTCTATGTGCTACACTGTCTCATAATGTAGGTATGAGTTATAGCACACATACCATATTCAGACAGTTGCAGATTCTAGTCAGCAGGTGATGAGTCCTCTTGATTTAAGGGCTCGATTTAGTTATACAGTTTGAGCAATATTTTTTTTTCTTTATTCAGCCGTATTGATTTGGGATAGTTGGGGGTCATGTCCAGGCTACCTATAGTTAATACTAGTAGAGGCTTCATAGACAGTCAGTAGAGTTAAGGTATTTGATTTCAATTTTGTTTTTAAAAGCAGAGTTGTAATTATTTTAATTTAGTTGGGTATTGATCAGATTCAGAAAAGAGTTATCTTTCACTTATTTCATTCAGATTTATGTATTTTATTCAGTTGCTTATGAGTTATGCCAGTAGAAGGGTTAGCTTGGGATCACTTGTGGTCCCAAGCACCGTGAGACGTCTCAAGACCATTTTTGGGGCATTACAACTACCTACTCCCAAATACCCGTGGCTTGATATCTATATGAATTTTGTTTTAGGATTGCCTAGGACGAGTAGGGGTAGAGATTGCATTTTTGTTGCAGTTGATAGGTTCTAAAAAATAGTCCATTTCATTCTATGTCATAAAATTGATGATTCTTCCAATGTGGCTTCTTTATTTGTTGATCATGTTGTCAAAATACGTGGAATCCCTCGAGCCATTGTTAGTGATAGGGACTTTAAGTTCCTTAGTCACTTTTGGAGGTCATTGTAGGGTAGGCTTGACACCAAATTGCTTTTCTCAATGTCTTGCCACCCACAAATAGATGGGCAAATGGATATGGTAAATACAACCTTGGGTTTTTTGTTGCGCACCTTAGTTAGAGGAAAAATGGCCTCTTGGGAGGACCATCTATCTCTAGTCTAATTTGCTTATAATCGTGTTATCCATTCGACTATTGGTATGACTCCTTTTGAATATATTTATGATTTTAACCCCCTTACCACTTTAGACCTCAATCCTTTGACTAGTGATATTATGATAAGCTTAGATGGAAACAAGAGGAAGAAAACCATGAAGAAGATGTATGAGAAGGTGAGGATTCACCTTGAGAAGAAGAATCTAGAGGTGGCTAAAAGAGTGAACAAGAGAAGTAAATGGATTGTGCTTGAACCTGGTGATTGGGTACGGGTGTACCTCTGGAAGGATAGATTTCCAACCTAAAGAAAACACAAATTGATTCCACGAGGTGATCGTCCATTTTAAGTGCTTGAAAAGATAAAGACAATGCCTACAAGATTGGACTTCCTCCAGAATATCAAGTACACAATATATTTAATGTGTGTCGTCCTTCACTCTTTGACATGATAGAAGATGATCACCCCTTGAATTTGAGGTTAAATTCTTCTCAAGATGGAAAGGATGATACAATTCGGATTAGCTCCAAGCTGTTTACTAGAAGTCAAGCCTGGGAACTCCAAAGGATTCAAGGATTATTCATGAAGCGGGAGGTACTTGACGAAGTCTTCTCATCATCAAGAGGGTGTTATTTGTTGATGATCGCACTCGCATGGGGTCCAGGATCGATGGAGGAGCAAAGAGAATACAAAACGGGGCTAGAAAGCCCCTTGGAAGGGACATGCGCCCAAGGCGCTTTAGATCCGCCTTTGATCCACTCTAACATTTCAAGAGAGGGTCAAAACAGCCCCTAGTGGGTATTTTCTTGCAATTGGGTCACTTTTGGACCCTAAATGTGTAATAATGAGCCTAAACTATAAATACTTAAGAGCTAGCTTATTTCCTTAGTTTTTTTCTAGATTATTGATGAATTGATGAATGATTCTCCATTGAGTGAGAGTGTTGGACAACTTTTGTTGAACTATGATTTAGAAACATTGGTTTAGAGGGCGTTCATATTTCTCTTGATCACCGTAGGAATTAGGTGTTCGGTTAGATTGTAGCTGAGGGTATTAAAGTTTGATAGACTCTTTTATTCTTAATTACTTCTTTTCTTGTGTCTGATTATCTATCTTATCGATTATCCTTACTTTTTCATATCGTCGTTATTTTTATAGTTTGATTCTATATCATGCCTCCACGGAGGCTCCTAGCTCTTCCTAGTCAAAAGTTATGTCAGAATTGAATTTTTAGAATATCTATAGGTGTAGAAAAATATTCCAAATAAAATAATAGAGTCCAAAATAGACTGAGAAAAATTAAATCCGAAACATATCCTTTGTGCCACGGCGATAACGTGGAGCAAATGTTCTGTGTCACGGTAAAAAGGCGGACCATCACTGGATATGAAACCATTGACATTTTAAATTCAAGGGTCACTTTTTATTATTTTAATAAATTTATTCCATTAAGTTGTCTGCTTAATTGCCTTCTATAATCTTTCGTCTTTAATTCATTTTAGACTCAAATTCTTCATCTACACACCATTTTAATCCTACACATCAAATATAATACTAAGCATAATCAATAAAATCAATGCTAAAAAAAGACAAATAAAAATACTAGATGCGAGGCAAATAATAACTAATATGTGTGTGTGTGTGTGTATATATATATATATATTGACCTCACATCAAGGTGCGATGTTTGGTGAGATAAAATCAGTAATTTTAAATTTTCTTGAACAATAATTGTGGTTTGTGTGTATTTTGAAGTGTTTATGATCTGGCATAATTATTATCGCGAATGTAGATTTAGCTATGAATATTCATAGGGTTAATAAGCTTGAAGTAATGGTGTTAAAGGTTAATGGATGTGTTTTCGACTCGATTTATGATACAGTGCTAGTAAGTGAGAATATGAATGGTAAGATAATTGTGATGGCGATTAAGGTTAAGATGGAAGGTTATAGGTGCAGAAAGAGTGGAATAAATGTATGGGTGCACACTAAATATGGGAGTCTAGGTAAGTCCCCAATGAATATAATTTAATGATCTTCCACTTTTTTTCTTGATTTTTGTTTATTTTTGACAGTTAGTGCCTTCCCACAAAGGCTACAGGTTATTTATGACTTGCCAGAACCAACGGTTTGATTTTTGGGTAGTTTGTTTGGATTTTAAGTTCATTTTTCTATTTTAGAGATTTTAAAGTTGAAAAGTTGGTCTCAGATCAAAATTCCTAGTAAATGTTTTTAGATAAATATTTTGACAGCGTGTCATCTCCAGAACATGGATTTTAGGTTAGGAAAACCCTTGGTTCGGGTCTCGAGACTTTCAATCTCGTTTTGAGATATTGATCAGAAGTTGGTTAAAATGACACATGGGGTTTGGTGGTACATTTTGCTGAAACAACCTCCGTTAGAAATGTTATTGATTTTGTTGAGTCTGGAATACCATTTTTGATGGGATAACATTATTTCTTTACATCCATAGGACCTCGAATGGGCTCGGAGCACCCAAACAAAAATTGGGCAATTGATGGTTTTTGGTGCATCGCCCAAGCGACCTCCTTGGCGCCTAGGCTAGGTCACCTGAGCGACCAAGGGTGTCACCTATGCAAAGTTGGGGGCACCTTGGAGATCCCATTTGGTACCTTAGCGACTAGCTGAGGGATTTTATGCTTGTTTCACCTACAACCCCAAGTTCATTCCTCCATTTTCAAAGCCCCTTAAATGTCATTTGAGCTCAAGAATCAGCTTGGGAATGTTAGTTTAAGGTCGCGTATATTATGGGAATGTCAAGGCAACCTTTATCGTCTGAATCTTGTAAGTTTCAAACTTTCCTTCTCTTAATTTCTCCATTGAAGGTTCTTGACTTCTCTAATGTTATGGTTGATTTGAGGGAGATAATGAGCTAGGATTGTGCCCAAATTTTGCGCACATGTTCTTTGAGTCATAAAGGACCTATAAGGGGCCAAATTTTGGGATTTTATGCAGGAAATTGCATGTCATAGACCCAAATATGGGTGGCTTTAGATATTTGACCCCAATAAGAAATGTCTTTAAAGAATAACCTTCCTTACTTTTTAAGTATAGTACAAATACCATTTTGTCCCTCTACACCTCAAATATATTTTTAAACTTTTCATACTCATTTGTCTCTCAAATTTTATTTTTTATTATTTTCACTTTTTATTTTTTCCTTTAACTTTATTATTCTATTTTTTATTATTTTTACTTTTTATTTTTTCTTTAATTTTATTTTCATATTTTAATTCATTTGTCTCAACCTTTATTTTAAGAAAAAAATATTTCTCAAGCATTATCTATTTCTTTTTTTTTCTTTTTTTTAATTCATTTGTCTTTAACCTTTATTTTTTGTTTTTATCAGTTCTCTTTTTTTCCCTCATTTTTCTCAAACTTTATTTTTATTTTTTTCTCTCATTTTTATTTTCTCAATTTTTTTAATTTTTTGCTTTTTTCTTAATCTTTATTTTTTCTTGCCTTTTTTTTTCCCAATCTTTTTTTTTCTCTATTTTGTTTGATCGTTTTTTTCTTTTTTCATCTCTCTTTTTCCCCTTATTTTTATCAAACTTGATGTTTATTTTTCCTCTCATTTTTATTTTTCTCAATTTTTTTAATTCTTCATTTTTTTCTTGATCTTTATTTTTTTTCTTTCCATTTTTTTCTCAATCTTTTTTTTATTTCTCTATTTTGTTTGATCATTTTTTTTTCTCAACTTCTATTATATTTTGCTAATAAATAAAAAATTAGATAATCCGCAAAGGAATCTTTTTTTTTTTACATCAAAGCAAATTTAAGGGCATGAATTATTGTTACGAAGTTCTTTGAAAATTTTTGAGATAAGTCGTGTCTCTAAGGCGAAAGTTGTAGAATATCTCATAAATAAGTGGTAGTGTCACCTCTTGCCCGTGGGGCATAATTTATTATTTGAAAGTCCTTGAGCTAAGTCTTGCCTCTAAGACAAGAGTTGTAGAACATCCCATAAATGAAGACATAATGTGGTAGTGTCAACTCTTGCCCGTGGGGCATAATTTATTATTCGAAAGTCCTTGAGCTAAGTCTTGCCTCTAAGGCAAGAGTTGTAGAACATCCCAAAAATGAAGACATAACGTGGTAGTGTCAACTTTTTCTCGTGGGGCATAATTTATTATTTGAAAGTCCTTGAGCTAAGTCTTGCCTCTAAGGCAAGAGTTGTAGAACATCTCATAAATGAAGACATAACGTGTTAGTGTCAACTCTTTCCCGTGGGACATAATTTGTAGTTTGAAAGTTTTTGGGTTAAGTCTTGCCTCTAAGGCAAGAGTTTGTAGAACATCTCATAAATGAAGACATAACGTGGTAACATCAAATCTTGCCCGTAGGGCATAATTTGTAGTTTGAAAGTCTTTGAGCGCAAGAGTTGTAAAACATCTCATAAATGAATACATAACGTGGTAGTGTCAACTCTTGCCCGTGGGGCATAATTTATAGTTTGAAAGTCTTTGAGTTAAGTCTTGCCTCTAATACAAGAGTTGTAGAACATCTCATAAATGAAGACATAACGTGGTAGTGTCAACTCTTGCCCGTGGGACATAATTTATTGTTTGAAAGTCCTTGAGCTAAGTTTTGCCTCTAAGGCAAGAGTTGTAGAACATCTCATAAATGAAGACATAACGTGGTAGAGTCAACTCTTGCCTGTGGGGCATAATTTGTAGTTTGAAAGTCCTTGAACCAATTAAGCTTTGCCTCTAAGGCAATAGTTTAGAACATCTCATAAATGAAAACATAACGTGGTAAAGTTAACTCTTACCCGTGGGGCATAATTTGTAGTTTGTAAGTCCTTAAGTTAAGTCTTGCCTCTAAGAAATAGTTGTAGAACATCTCATAAATGAAAATATAATATAGTAGTGTCAACTCTTGCCCATGAAACGTAGCTTGTTGTTCGAAGTCATAAGTCTTGTCTTTATAATGTGATAGTGTCAACTCTTGCTCATGAGATGTAACTTGAATGGAAGAAATCAAAGAAAAGAAGAACAAAAATTATAAAAATTGCGGGAAAAGAAGAAAATGAAGAAAAATATTTAAAAAAAATAAAAATCAAAGAAAATTTAGAAGTTGAGAGAGAATAGAAAAAAAATAAAGATTGATAAAAAAAAGATTAAATAAAAATACAGGTCGAGAAAAATTTTAAAAGAAAAAAAAATTAATTTTTTTTTTTATAAAAGTAGACGTTGAGAGGCGTAAAGGAAAAAAATAAAGGCTGAGAAAAATTAAAAAGAACAAAAAAATAAAAAATTTAAATAATATAAAAGAGAAAAGAAAAAAAGAAGTTGAGAGGAAAAAAAAGTAAGGTTTGAGAAAAATTAAAAATAAAAAAAAAAGAGAAAAGAAAAAATAAAAACCAAAGTAAAATTAAAAAGAGAAAAAAAATAAAAGTTGAAAGATATAAATATGGAGTTATTATCCATTATGAGGATCATTTATGTAATTTACTCCATTGATCAGGGACAATTTCGTCTAAAAAAATATTAGTTAATAGGTAAAAGACTATTTTAAGGAAGCCTTTTTATTTGGGCTAAAATTTGAAAGTCACCCCAATTTGGATCTATTTTTTAGATTCACCCAATTTTATGTGTGAACATTTACCCATTAGGAGGCTTCACAATCATAATATATTAAATTTAGGGTACGTTTGAAAAGTCACCTAGTAAATAGAAATTGATATGATTGTTAGGGTTGTAATTATACAATATACTCCCTCCGTCCCATTTTACTCGTCCCAAATTGGGATGACACAGCTATTAAGAAAAATAATAACTAACATGGCTAGTTTACCATAGTACCCTTATTAAATGATGTTTACATTTTAATTTAATGAAAAAAATAATTAATGCAAAGGGTAAAATATGAAAAAAAAAATTATCTTGTCTTGATAGGTAAAAAAGGACAAGTAAAATAGGACACCAGATTAAGAAATTTGGGACGAATAAAATGGAACGGAGGAAGTAGTAATTACAATGACCTATTTATTTGTCATAATGTAATTATAGTGTAAATATAATTATGTTGTTGGGGTGCCCATGTGTAATTATACAGCTAGATTGAATTTTAAAGTAAAAACTGATTATCAAAAGTTAATATTTGCATTTATAAAGAATATCAATCAGGTATTTAAGATACATATAATCTCTTCAAAATACATTCATTAATAAACATGTATATTTTTAACTAATATTATAAATAATAATTGATATATATATTTCAAAGTGACAATATTTTAATTTATTCAATTATAAAAACTAAAGTACACATTTTGTAAGAACATCATAGAATTTATGTTTGACAAAAAGATTAATTTATAATATAATGTCATAAAATTATTCAAACGTTTGGCTAAAAAAATCTATCAATTCTAACTAAAAAATAAATGTCGTGGCATGTCAAATAACAAGTCAATACTATTAAAGCCAAAAAAATAGAACGAAATTAATTATAACATCAATTCAAAAAAAAAAAAATTAACACTATACTCTTATGTCAAATGCCAACATAACATAAGATAAGCTCCAACGTAACTTAAATAAATATATATATAATTCAAAAGAAAAGAAAAATTATTATAAATGTATTTACATTATAGTGAATGTCTATCAAGATCTATCAAGATCTACTTTGATATCTATTAGGATTTGAAGCACCCGTCTTTTACTCAGATTAGGAGTAAATTTTCCCTAGGGGTTTTGTTCATTGTATTTTCAATTTTACGATCTCTCATCCATCAAGAGAAATAAAGAAGTCTTCCTTTTCTCTCTCTATTTATTCTTCTTGTTTTTTCTTTATATTTCATAACACGTTATCAGCACGAGACTCTGCCAAATAAAGTGAGATTATAAATCTAAAGGTCAAGGTTAGTAATTCCTTATGTTATTTGTATTTTTCTATTAATGATATAATTATTGTTGGATTTGAGGAAAAGTAATTGGTTTGGAAACATTTATATTTTAAATTTATTCCTCAAGAACAATATTATCAAAAAGAATGATAATATGTTGGGTTCAAGTCCCATCGATTCATGCCTAAGACCCCTTTATATAGATCAAATATTGAGTTTGAATCTCAATACACCATATTGATGATATTGTGATGGATAAGGCAAAATGATGGGTGTTTGATGAAAAGTTTGAAATTCGACCCATTGAATATGCTCTATTCCATGAAGTGAATGTGGTAGCAATATATGATAAGTCTGAAATATGACAGCTTACTTCATTCTTAAGGTGTATGTGGTAGCAGTGCATAAAATGTCTGAAAGAAGGCAAGTGATTGAATGCACGAATATACGCGTGGAGGGACAATATGATAATGATCATCAAAAGTGATGATATTTTCACACGCTTATATGATTATAAGATATGCTAGAGAAAAATTCTCTACATTATATGTATGCCTCGATTTGCTTCTGAAGTAGCAAAATCTTGAAAGAGGTTATAAGCTATCATAATTTGATAGGCTTAAGGCACGATTATATTTCATTCCTGGGGAATGAGAAACTTATTAATGCAAACGTGCACTTGATTGTGATTGTATCACAACTCACCTCCGAAAGAGGTTGAATAATTTTGAAATCTACTTCTAAAGTAGTAAATCTAAAATTTATTCATGTAATAGTAAATCTGAAATTTACTAAAGAAAAAGTACATGTCATGGTAAATTTGAAGTTTACTAGAATAAAAGTTCATAAATTGATATGAACGATTGTGACATCTCGAAGATGTGCATGTATTGAAGAACTAGAAGATTCTTCAAGAATTGTTTATGTCGTTTGTTCTCATGACAAGTTGGTTGAACCAACTAATATTGGGATTGGAGCCCTTCAAATCTGAAAATTATAAAAGGTGAATAAGGGCCCGTTCACCTATCATGTGATATGTTGAAAAGATGCATCAATAAGATGATCATATGTACATTTATTGTCAACTTGTAGTTTGACATTCATAAAGTTGCTTGCTCAATAAAATTGAGTTAAGAACATAACTTTCAGATTGTGTAATCAAGACAATCTTGATGATGATGGTTTGGCATTGAATGCCTTCGATAAATTGCTAAGCCATTGCTAATGAGAACAAAGTTTCATGTGTTGGTTCGAAATATGATATGTTGCATACAATAACACTTGTATGCATTAGACCAATAAATTATGATTATTTCTTCCCTCTCAATTGGTTCAAGGTCGGGAACCAACTATTCCATCTAATAATTTTGATATGCGGTATACGATTAGTGAATATACCATGATGCACAAAGATGGATTCCTCAAAGAATGAAGGATATATGTTAGTTTTTCTAACATAAAAGGGAGATTATAAGCAGCTATAAAATATGTTAGGAATTATCATCAGATCCTCGTGAAAAAAATAATTCAAGTCATATGCCGGAAGCATTTACTGACTCAAATTTAATCTCATATTTAAATTGCAAGTGCTCCTATTTTGTGTCTTTAAAGCACAAGGTCTACGCATGCAGGAAGCGTGGTAGACCAATCGATTCCAAATGAAATAATCTTTGAAAAGGATAAGGAGCAAATAATCATAATAAGAAGGCAATGTGCTCTTGAAGAGCCTACGATATGACACTTCATAAAACCTTATGAAAGGTTCAGGTACTTGAAAATAATGAAGATGAGATCTCAAAATGTTATGTTGCATTATGAACCGATACGAAATGATATATCACCAATATCTTTGATACAATATTGGCGCAATATTGTGAAAGATCTCGAGGATCTGAATTCTACGTTTATTTAAGCATGCAGACGTAGAAACATTTATCAAGTGACATGAAAGGATGCATGTTGGTAAGCGTAAAACTTATTTGATTTGCAGTCCACACACTTGAAGATATCACACTTGACATGTTGGATATTATCACTTGACAATAATCTATATGAAAATCCCTAAAGGATTCAAAATGTCTGAAGCATATAAAGTTTCTGGAAAACTTGTTTATTATTCTTATAAGGGATAAATTAATGGTTTGAAAATCATTGAAACTCTTGGAGAGTTTTTAAAAACAATAAGATTATTTGTTGAAATATGAAACATACCGAATTGAATTGGTAATGAAGTACCATATCTTAGTACAATTGATGTACTAATATATCTTGCAAATACTACAAGGACTGAATAACCTTTTTGGTTAATTTGTTAGCAAGATTGCAGTCCCGATCTTATTGATCATGCTGATGTTAGGTACTTATTTAACCCACGTAAATCTCGATCTCAAACATGTAATGTGTTCACATGTGGGGATACTGTCATATCTTGGACATATGCAAGGTAGTATATCTAGCCACTTCATCGAAGCATGTTGAGATAATAGTTATTCATGAAGCTAGTCGAGAATATATATGGTTGAGGTCCATGATACATCTCTTTCGAGAAAAATGTGATTTGAAATGTGATAATGTACCCACAGTTTTATACATAGATAATGCAACATACATAGCACATCTTAATGGAGGATTCATAAAAGGAGATAGAACGAAACATACTTCATCAAAGCATCACCCACAGCTTTATACATAGATAATGCAACATGCATAGCACATCTTAATGGAGGATTCATAAAAGGAGATAGAACGAAGCATACTTCATCAAAGCTTTTATATATGCATGAGCTCCAAAAGAATAGTGATAGTTACATGCAACAGATTCGTTCAAGTGACAATGCGATTGATTTATTCACCAAGTCTCTTCCAATTGCAACTTTCAAGAAGATGGTGCACAAGATCGGGATGCAAAGGTCCAAGGATGTTCTCATTAGGGGGAGTTAATACGCGCTGTACTCTTTTTCCCTTATGAGGTTTTGTCCCACTGGGTTTTCCTTGTAAGGTTTTTAATGAGGCAGCCGAAATGTGTACTCTTTTTCCTTCACTAGATTTTTTTCCTACTGAGTTTTTTCTAGTAAAGTTTTAACGAGGCACATTATCTACTAATTAGACATTCAAAGGGAAGTGTTATAAATGTATTTACATTATAGTGAATATCTATCAAGATCTACTTTGATATCTATTAGAATTTGAAACATCCGTCTTTTACTCAGACTAGGAGTAAATTTCCCCTATAAATAGAGGGATTTTGTTCATTGTATTTTCAATCTTACGATCTCTCATCCATCAAGAGAAATAAAGAAGTCTTCCTTTTCTCTCTCTATTTATTCTTCTTGTTTTTTCTTTATATTTCATAACAAAAATAAGTTTATAACCTCATTGTTACAAAAATTCTACTTTAATTTAAAAACTAAAATAATAACGCAATTACGCTAAATGATGAAAATAAAAAATAAAAAATAAAAATACGAGCAATTACATGAAGTCAGAAGAAGTAAAGATTGAGAAATGAGAAGAAAGAACGAAAGAGAATGAAAGAAAAAATAATGTAAACAAAGAGTAAAAATAAATAAATAAATAAATTAACATATAATAGAAATAAAAAGTAAATTAAAAAGAAAAGAAACAAAAATTATCACAACCCTTGTTTAATATGTACCTTCTCTTGAAATATGTCCCTCCGACGTTAGAAATGAATATGATGAATAAAAACCTAAATTGCAAGTGAAGGGTGAAAAAGAAAAGTGATATGAAATTTCAAGCCTAAGTTGAAGGCGGAGCAGAAAATTATATTTAAACTTTGACTTGGTAAGAAAGGAATAGAACGGTCAAAGATGAATAAAAGAGGAGCACTTACAGTTTTTTTCTACTTGTGATAGAAAATAAAGCACCAAGTCAATAAAAGCAAAAGATGAAGGGGGGAAAGAAGAAATGGTTGAGAAGTGAAAAAGGTTGAAAGTTGTTAAAATTATAGTATTCAAGGAAGAAGTAATCACTATTTGAAAAAAAATATATATCATATCCATATCGAAATCTACATTATAAGATTAGAAAAGTCCTTGTATAATCTTAATAGAGTCATCCTAAAATATCGATAATAGAAAATAAGAACAAGTCTATATATGTTCATGTATATAATACAAATTCTTTTGTGAGTGTGAGAGTTTTCTTCTCTTTAATCTCCTTGTTCCACTAATTTTGTGTATATATGTGTGTGTTTTATTTTGGGACAATTCTTTAATCTATTGTAAAGGTATATGGATGAAAGTGGCTAAATAAAGTCAAATTCCATAAACTCTATCTATTATATGCATCGATATAGCTGATAAAGTAACGTGTCACGAATTGAAGTTGCATAGTTAATTGTATCAATTTGAAGTAAAGCATTGATCTTGAAAAGGCTGTGTCACGATTAAATCGAACCCTGACCGTGACAGACATCTCAAGTCAATAAAAGCATGAGGTACATCATAAGCACGGTAATATAAGAAGTTTGCGGAAGTCAGCCCATAAAATAAGAAGTGTAGTAAACCATAGGATAAAACTCATAAGTCAAATCAAATCCAAAAAATAATAACCCAAGACCGTTTACAAAGCATTCTTAAAAAATCTATTAAGCTGGGAATGACCTCGACTATGCCAAAAGAAGAACCAAAAGTACGAAATGAAAGAAGGATTGAAAAGTAACAATGCTTCCCGGATGATGGAGGGCTCACCACTTCTCACCAGTTGTCTAATGGAGGAAACGAACACTCTAACCCTGCACAAGATCACAAGAAAAAGCCTCCAAACCTATATCATGAAATGATGTAGCGTTAGGAGATGATCAGTACGGCGAGTAGTGGCATGCAACACGGGAAAAATGATAAAATAATCCTTTTATCAAAATCAGTCATAAAACACAAGTTTACCATCCAAAATACGTTAAAGTAAGAGGGTAGGGGACGAGGAACATAAAAATCAGACCATTAAAACTTAGTCCTAAACTATGTAACTTTCACCAACCTTCAATAACCCACGGGTTATATGGGTCTGGTGCCCCCAGCCTTCGGGGCCCTAATCCATGTTAACCATATGGACCGAGGATTAGGCTAAAGTCATCAATAGACAATAGCCTCCCTAAAACAAATGTATACTGCTGTGCGAAGCAAGCACACAACAGTCATCCATATTTCAGGATAAAATCTGCCAACATCGGCAAACATAGTTTCAAGTATGGTCACAATGACTACACCTTCTCGGTGAAGCTACGCAATTTCCTTTAAGCCCAATTAAAATATTTTTACATACCATGAACCATAGAGTCTTTCATTAAGGCATTCCCATATTGATATCGTCATATCAACGCTTGCAAATCGTTCATATTATGCCATACCATTTTCACCTAACCATTTAAACTCCAAGCTCCTATTTCAAAATCCATAATCATAATCATCAAGGGCATTTTAATATCCGTTTTAATACTTTAACACTTTATGAGTTGTAATATTTCAAGGAAAGATATACCATAAAATCCTCACTGAAAGACCAAATTATAATATGAATTAAGGTTCGTATCATTATCATGCAAATGTGTAACTTATTGTTAAACCATAATACCAACACCACCCTTTATATGGGACGCATTTAAGTTCAAATACCCACAATCATACATAGAAATCCATTAAGATTGGAAGAAAACTGATTTAAATCTTTCATAAATGAATTTTCTTAACCCTAGTTTAAATCAAATATTCAAGAACACATGAAAATCAAATAAAATTGTTGTCATAATAAGATAAATAAGATAGGGAGTGTTCAACATGCCTTTTTGAAGAAAATTTTCCCGTAAATCGCAAGAAGAGAAGTCCTAAGTTTGAACCCTTGCCTTTTTTACTTTCAAAATTAGCTTTGAAGTATAAAATGTCCCTTTGGGATGGTTTCTATCGTTATTAAGGGCTTGAGAACGTATTAAGTGAAGGTGGGACGATTTAATAGATGGGAAAGGACCTAAGTATCCTTAAAAACAATTAAAATGATGTTCCATTGACTAAGGGGGGGGGGGGGGGGGGTCGCGGAGTGGACCCCATCGCAAGGCAGCCTCCTTGCGGTGTGAGTGTGAGGCAGTGAGCCCTCGCGGGGTCCCTCACGGCGCGGGGTCATCGCGCATTGGCCCCCTCACGATGCACAGCCTATTTTTGCATCCTAAATCTCCCCCAACGCATCTAAACCCCTCCCAAAGTGATTTACGCTTAATTTAGGGACCACATAAGCTCGATTTTTGACTCCCAAACACCCGGGGTGTTACAGGCTGTTAAAACAAAAGGTCCCCAAAACTATTTGGAAGTGATTGCCGGTAGCAACTTTTGAAATCATTGCAGATAATTTTCTTTGTTTTACCTAAACATATTTATAGTAGAGTCAAGTCGTGTTACTTGCTTAAGGACAAGTAAAGATCTTAAGAGGTGTTGACGTGCCTAAATTTTAGCACGCATTCTCTACTATATTTTTAATGTTTTAATTGTTCTTAAACTTGTTTCACGATGTTTTTATATTAGTATACTTCTTTTAAGGTATGGATGTCCAAAGGACATAAAGATGGAAAACACTGTCAGAAATTAGGTAATTTATGGCCGCATTACGGATCGCAGATCATTTGGCTGAGCGCATCTAAGGTCATGAAAAGAATCAGAGAGAGTGTCATTCAGGAACTTAATCAGATCACAAAATGGAGGACGGTCGCAGATTCATTTGACAACAACTGTCAAGGAACTTGCGAGGTAATTATGTGATCGTGAAAGCGAAGTACGATCATAAAGGCTTCAAAAAATTAACAGGCAATCCACAATGACACAAGCTTATTTCACGAATCTTGAACCAGCTAATAGTCACAAAAGTAAGACGCGAAGCATATTGGTTGTTGAATGTATTTATTTTAGAATTTTTTTTACTTTTTAACTATTATAAATAGACCGAAAAGACACATTGGGTCTCAATTGTAAAGAGTCTACAATTATTCTCTTAGTTTAGTTCGATCCTAGTCTTGTCATGCAACTTTTTGCTTTCTTAGTTATTGAATGAAGTCTTCAACAATTATTCAAACTTTTCATTAATTATAGTAAGTAATGTTCTCTTTCAATTTATATTCTTATTATCTTACCATCATTATGAGTAGCTAAATCTTCATACTAACGTTGTAAAACCAAATGAAATTGTAAAGTTCATAAAATTTTCATGTGCTTTGCATATAATTAGCATTCTTTGATATCAAACTTCTTTAAGTTCTTAATTAAGTAATAGTGGTTGAAAATATTATCATATGCCATAATATCTTAATCTACATATGCGAACGAGCAATTAAGATTTGGTAAAAGAAAATTTGCATGAACTCAAGACATTAACTCTTGTTTTGATAAATTTATTTTAGGACTAATAGGATTCATTTAACATAATCGGTCACTCCAATTGTCAATAACTCATATAATTGCAAAAGCATCATATGTTGATACTTCATTCATGACCTTGAAAAAGGCTAAGAGATATTGCAAGAAGCAGGTATATATTCATGATCCAACATATATGTAGTTGCATGATTACCAACAAACAAAGCAGTCCACTATGGGACACCATCCCAGTGGTTTAAATCTTATAGTTTTACAAGCATCCATGCTTTCAGCATATGTACTTTCTGCATATTAGTTTTAAGTGACAACCATTCTGTACAATCTTAAGATATTGAGTTTGGCTTTTTTTCAGATAGCTAAACTGATAGTAAATCACTTCCGTAAAAGCTATCCCATATTTTTTATGGATTAGACTCCAGTGGAATTACTATTCTTGCATATGACCATGTTACATTTGAAGATGTATTTTGAGTGTATAAGATGGACTTCACAATTTTTTTCATCAAAATATTATTTTGTCTGACTATCATAATATTCATCAATATGGTGTATTAATACTTGAACCAAATATCTAACCTATATAAAAGTGTGTTAGACCATAACATGATGGGACTTGAGCTCAACATCATCATAGTGTATCAAAACTCAAAAGATGTTTTACCGTCTAGCGCGATGGAACTGAATCCAACGACTCACCCTCAACTATTGACATAATACGATAAAGTACCCTTGAACTTTAAAAAAATTATCATTTCTGTGATTATATACATAAGTAAATTATATTTAAACAAAACATATAAAATATAACCATATTATCACGAACTTAGGTAAAGTTCTATTTTTCTTTTAAATACGTTCAAATCATCATAAATTTCCTCTTAAGCATAATCTCAATTATCATAACAGAAATCTCTTTTTCTTTTCTGCTAGTATACAACTACGTAGACAATACTTTTTTTCACAAAATAGTACGTACCTTTTAACAAAATAGTAGATGTTTTCACAAAACAATTAGAAAAATTCTAAGTACTTAATACATTAAGGAGCCGTTTGGTAGGGGATTATTTTTTTAATCCATGTATTAAAATGCGGAATAAATTAATACAATGTTTGGTAGTAAATAATGAGCAATGATTAACTAATACATGGATTAGTTATACACCCTACATGGTATTATAGAATGCATAACTAATATACCTAATTTGATGGAATTAGTAATTCATGGATAAATATGAATAAAGATAAAAATGCCCTCAAATTCTTTTAAATGTTTTCAAGATCTTTTTTAATTTATTCAATGTGAGTTATTTCTTTTCAATTTTCAAGATGATAATATCTCTTTAAATAATTTTAATCATATAAAAAACTACTCCATTAACTTAAATTGGCCAAAGCCCGAAAATAAATTGCATCGTTGCATAAAGTTTTAATTTTGTAAATAGAACATATCACAAATAAAAATAATTTTTTTACTTAGATTTAATAATTTACGGAACACAATTTTATGTTAACAATAATTCAATTGTCTCATTCAAAAGTTACACCCTCCAACTTAAGAACACCACAAAATGTGAACAACAAACAAATGATGAACAAATAAAGAAAATACAACCAAAAAAAAAAAGTTCAAGATTTCAAAGTAAGTTATTACTATAGTTATATTGTTGATTTTTTTTTTTTTTTTAAAAAAGAATAATAAAGCTTTGCAAAGTAAGGCTCCATTTGTTTTTTTTTTTAAATTCAGACGTCTGAATCTGAATGCACATCTGAATGCACATCTGAATGATGAAGATGTCTCTAGATCTGAAAACTAAATGATTAAGACTGTTTTTTTTTCAACATTTGAATGTGTAAAAAAAAATTATTTGTATACATAATAAAATAAAAAATATAATTCAAATAAAATATTAATTATATATTTAAAAAATATGTAGTTTAATACAACAAAATTATTAGTATTTGATTGAGAAAAAACATTTATGTTTGTTAGTGACAGTGGAGATGTCATATAATAGTGGTTGCGGTGACAATAATTGATGTTAGTGATTAATAATGTTGGTGGTGATAATTGTGATGGTTGATACTGTAGTGACTGTTATGATGGTGGCGATTAATGGTGGTGGTGGTTGCTGTGATGTGACGTTGCTTGATGTTAGTAGTTTAAGGTGTTGATTATGTTGGCTGAAACAAAAATGCATGATGATTGACGATGTGTTGGTGCTAGTTGGAGATGTTACTTGTTGTGATGGTGGAGATGGTTGTTAGTAGAGATAAATTGTAGCGATGGTACTGGTTGAAGTGGTGGCGTTACTAGTGACAATGGTGGTGGCGGCCAAAGAATGTGTAGAGGTTGTGATGTATTAGTGGTAGTTAGTGATGGTGATAGTTGTGATGGATGAGTTGGTTGGTAGTAGGAATTGACCGGTAGTGATTGTTGATTGTGGTGCTATTGACGGCAGTGGTGGCGGTGAATATAATTAGAATAAAAGAGGTAGCAGGTGTGGCAGCGGTTGATAATTTTGATTGGTAGCGGTATTTTTTGTCGATGGTGGAGGTTATTGGTGGTGGTGGGTGGTGGTTGATAATGGTGACAGTGGTAGAGGGAGTTAGTGGTGGTGACTGCTGATTATGAATAGAGTGGTGAATATTATCCAATACCAGAATATCCCTTCAGACTTATTAAGACTTGGTTCTAGATCTAAATGATTAAGACCTATTCAGACCTATTCAGACCTATTAAGAGTTAAAACCTTAATAAAAAATAAATGCACTTAATGATCTAAAATTTGAACCATTCAGATTCAGACCTCCATTAAGTGCAAACAAATGAGGCCTAAATATACAAAGTTATTGTATGTCGATGGTATTTTTGTAAACAAATAATATTCTTCTTAAAATATAACATTCATGTTTTCAATACATCAAACCAAACACTATATAAAAAATAATCACAGCATTACTAATCCCAACATTACTAATACACCCTATTCATTATTATCTTATACACTCTGCCAAACGACCCCTAAAACTATTCATAAGAATTTGATGCAATGGTTACTGACAAAATAAAATGCAGCCTTTTCTTCTCACTTGGCAAAGCCACAATAACACATGGTATTCCCATGAAAGGCTTGAACGCTTAGACCATTGTTTTAATGATGTTTTATAAATCAAAGCGAATAAGAAACAATTCCAAAAGAAAACGATAGAATAGAGAAACAAGAGAGAACTTTTCCTATTCATCCAAATGTATATATCTTTTTTAAGTGTTATACAATATGAATTCTTATGCCTTTATTTTTAATATTATATAGAGGCATACAAAAAGTAACCATGAAGGCTATGGGGAAGGTTACGAAAGGTGTGGAGTCATAACCATGATGGTGAATAGTAGTAATGGGGCAGTATTTACATTGTTGAGAAGAGGAGTGGACATTCACATTATATACTTATAATATTTCATAACAGAATCGTATTAAAAGTCACAATGTAATAGTTTGCAGATCAAAAGAAGAAAAAGGATTAGTTGTTGGAGAAACTCTAGTGGATCGTCACAAATGCCCAATTTGGCGCCATGTGACAATACTTGACACTCATGTTCTACACAGATTTCTTGTTTCACTTCATTCCACGACCCATGCCTTGGCGGCTGGAACTAGTACATAGCCCAAATGCCGGTCAACATACTTAAAAGCTAAAGACAACACTCGCATTGCCCCATAATCATGCACATATTGCAGTGTCTCAAAAGCATCTTCATGTATTAGATAGAAAACCAAACCAAACATCCAGCAATCTGGTATAATTACCTTTGAGAGAGATGAAAAGGAAAGGAAGGAGTCATGAAAACATTTCTGGAGCAGAAACTTAAAGTGCAGGACTCAACAAAGACATTCCAATAATGTTAGTGAGTGATGAAGATCCACTGGAAGTTCCAAGATTTCTTATGACATTAACACTCCTCGTCCACAAGAATTGTTGATCCATTGCCAACTCCAAAATCAAATAAGGATGCCATATCATCATCAAGCAGTGTTGGTAATGGGGAACCCTGAGAAGTCCAAAACAGCTTCTGAACATAAATTCACAAAATTTTAACACTGATAAATCTGCAGCAACTATAATAAAAAACATAGAGAACTGGTTGTGGAAATTCAAAGAAACAACAATAGTATAATTATTTTTCCTTTTCCAATAACGGTGGTCCGGGCAATTTGTTGGGGGTCTTACAGTAGCAATGGACGTAGAAGGAATTCCTTGCATGGCTTTTAACGTTTGGGTTCAATAACATTCACCTTAGTGGGACCCCCCAGCACCATCTTTCCTTGCACACCTCAATTATTCCATCAGGTACCTACTACCTCTCAAACACATGGGCTGGATAACTGCATCTGCCATGGACTTAGGTAGATGGGAAAAAATCACCTGGCACTTTTTGTCCCTACTAGCAATATTTATATATTGCAAATTAGGAAAGGAAACTACTATTTTCAGCGCAGCCGTTTCTAGCATTTTTCAGGGGTTAATTAGTTGAGGCAAAAGAAGAATTTATTTTGGATAGGTATGACCTTATGGCACTATTTACTATACTAATTCAGTTTTACTCTTGTTTTTCTTTAGTTTTACTTATCTAGTTAGAATTGTATGTAATATCCTTCTTAAAAAAAAAAGAGAGAATTGTATGTCATAATTAAAACCATTAATAATCGAAACAGAATTTAAAAAGAAACTAAATTAGTGGCACTGGACATTGAGTTAAAGCTTTTTTCAGGAGGGTGGACACACTTACATGACATAAAATGTGGGGGTTTAGCACCTAAAAGTCATATTTAATGGCTAAACGTAAACTACAATCAAGATTAGCCTACTGAAGGATTCCATCTATTACTTACATCATTTCTCAAGATCAGAAATAAAAAATGGAGGATTCTTGCATGAAGTCATCCATCCTTCCGCATTCAATAGCATAAGGCTTCGTTACCTGACTTATCAGCCAGCAAGTAAACTACTTTAATCCCCTGCCTGGCCGTAGAAACTATAGTGATTCTTGGAATCATGTGCATGGCTCCATGTCGCCATACATATTAATGGGAGCCCTAACGAGTGCTACGAGTGAATGCGTAGCTTTGTCTTCTCTTATGATATTTTGAGTTCTAGTTAGAGGTGTGATCTATTCTATTATATATATGATGATAGCACCAAAAGGGCGGAGACTTTGACAATGGATAGTTTACCATTGCCGGTTATTCCAGGAAGAGCGTCTGTGCCAAAAGACTTGCAGCCGATTCATCTATTCTATTAGTTCTTCTCTGACAGAACATTCTCTTTAAGCCCTAATACTGATCCTATTGCCCTACCACCAAGACCGGTAAGACCAAGAGAAGCGGATTCAATAGCATCGGCGAGAGAGAAAATTCCTATTAAATTAGCTTTCCTAGGGAATAGAATATTCTAGAAAAGGCTACACCAAAGAGTGCATCATTCTTGAAAAGGTCGAAGGATGAAGAAGAGCTCCAAGCAAGAGATATTATTCACTAAAAGTAGCTAGCAGGTGAGAATAAACAACTACCATTTAAGCTGACAGCTACACAGATTCACCACTACTTATGAATTCTTACTCCTACTCCTAGACAAACTAAGAAGCAAGGAAAGAAGTAACTCAAGGATAATGCTCTCTTCACTTCTTTAAGTCACTAACATTTCCTGTTCTTAGCTCGGATTAGCAGGCCTGATCATTCAATCATACGTCATGCCTCCAGAGCGACTTCATTTCACATTATGAATATTGGATTACCTGTTAGCTAGAACTAACATCTGTTGTTAGTTTCTTTAAGTCTTACCTTCTCTTTAAGTCCGATTGCAGGATTAATGCTAATAAAAGCCAGAAAAGACGCTGGCACAATCCGGATGAAAAGCCAGTCCACCTTATCCATCCTAATAATCAGGGGAATGAAGCATTTAATCTATCTTACTTCTTGATTAAGCAGCCCTGAAATCACTTTACTCGTGCATTTCTAGTATTGTATTAAAGTCTACAAGATAATAAGCATCTTGCTTTTCTTTTCAAGATATACTAAGCGCCAAGCCTATCTGTGTCAACACCGAGAATATTGTATATAATGTTGTGTGTTTCTTTGTATATAGTATAAAATGTAGTATATAATGTTTCTTTACATAGGTTCTCAATATCTTTATTCAAACTTGGAATATAGTTTAGTATATAATGTTTCTTTATATAGGATACTTTGCTCAATATCTTTCTTTATTTAATCCGGCTTTTTCTCAAGAAAGGGGTTACTTAACCTTAACCTTTACTGCTCCCTTAACCTTTCCGCTGCCTGCTCCTATCTGAACTTCTTCGTTCTTCCCTTTCTCCTAAAACATATCTAGGTTTTGGCAATCACTCTACTGACGGAGAACCTAAGAGCTACCAATAAGCCTTTAGGCAGGCAGCAGAAATGGTAAATGTCGTCCTCCTTTGCAATGACTTCTTGCTTTACTCTTCACCATACAAAATTATACTTTTTCTTGGATCACCGGATACCTTAAGTCAGCAGCTCCCTTTGAAGATATAGTTCAAGTATGAAATTAATAAAAATTTGATAGTTTAGGGGGGTTTAGCACCTGAAAGTTATAGTTCAGGGGGGTAATGTAAACTAGCATCGTGTAAGTATGAAAGGGTAACGTAAACTAGCACCGTTTAAGTATGACACTAATAAAATTGTGATAGTTTAGGAGCGGTTTGATCCATTATATCATCTATTAATGAAATCTAAGTGACTGATATGTACCTCTTCTTGAAGAAACAACTTTGGCTTAACAGATTTTATCTTGAAGAAACTCTCACAAAGGATTTTCAGCTTGGCGACCTGAATTGAACCAGAGTTGAGTAGAGAAACCTTAAACCATAGAGGAATCAAATGCTTGTCCAGTAAATGAAAAAGATCATACTGTTGTTGTCGCAGGCAGCTTTTTAGTCAATGGGGCTTTCTCACCAATTGATGCTGCAACACACTTAAGGGTAATAGCTGCACAGAGGCGAGCATAAGTGGTAAGTGCATTTTCTTAAATCAGATTATAAACTCTAATTATGGAGAAGTTTAGAGTTGACATTCCATACAAATGAGGCTCGATGACATCTTTTGTGGAACTGTTGCTCCATTTGCAACCTTTTCATTCTCAATCCCATGAAATTTTTTCAGCTCTGCAAATCTGCACCAATTAGCACATACTTTGAGCACTAGTAGGATTCCTAGTTAATACTCTTAGTTACTTTTTGATAACCAGTTAATACTCTTCATTACTTGAGAAACAAAAGGATACTAAAGTAAATGTAGTTATCGGATGAGTAAACGTTCTAACATTGATGGTGTAAAAAAAATTCATTATCAGGTCATTCAAAAGGCAACAGTAGATAAATTTTCTATACAAATATTAAATTGGCATCTTAAAAAAAGGGGAAACAATCTTCTAAAAAAGGTCAAAATAAACTGATCATGTGAAACTTTTAACACTGTTAGTGCATATAACTTAAATATAAGCGAGTAAATAAAAAAATAGAGGAATAGGTTGAGGTATTTATTTTATTGATGTAAGCACTACAATTTTTTTCAAAACATCACCTCTAAAGTCTAAACAGTTTGTACCAATGACACAAGCTAATATCTTCCAGAGACCAAATATACCAAATACTGGCTTCTTGATATTCTAGCCACATCAAAAATATTTGAAGACATATTTAAGTTGTAGATAAAATAAATACCTGGGGTGAAGCTTCTTAATTTCCTCTGGGTTATCGTGGCATTTAGACATGACCAAACGCACATACCTGAAGAAGGATTTTGAAGTCTATTATCGGAAAATGACTCCACTAAAATATATTAATGTACCTCAAGATAGTGTATTTTCCTGAAGAATCAATCAGCAACAACGTAAAAACACTAGCCTCATCCCACCAATGCTTGCAAACCAAAAAAGGACAGCTTGCCTCACCAAAGAGAAATCACAAAGAAAGGTCTCCAGATTTGTTCAAGATGTCCTTTATGTGGTCAGGTTTGTAAAAGCAATGAGAATCTTTTCTTACACTGCAAGGTAACTACAAATCTCTGGTACATTTTCTTTTGTATTCTTGGCATAAATTGGACTATGTCTAATTCTGCTGTAGATTCCTAAACTATTGGAAGAGTGTGGGGTGGAAAAGCAATGTAGAAGGTTGGTGGATGATCATTCCAGCTTGTGTATGGTGGATTTTTTGGAAGGAAAGAACTCAAGAATTTTTAAGACACTAGCAATTCCATCCAGACCTCACTTTGTGGGAATACACTGGGCCTGTTGTTGTTGTAGCAATTCCATCCAGAAAATCAGGATGAATTGTCTTAGTGTCTTTTCCTATTCTGGTGTAAACAGAAATATAAGGGGAAGTTGGGGATTTGTTAAGAGTTAATTGGTAATGTATGAGTTTGCCCTTTTTTTTAATAACCGTGTTGTCCGGGCCAGCTTTCGCGCACCTCGACCAAATCCAAGGGATAGCTCTCACCTCCCACCAGCAACACATACCAGGTAACACTGGCCAACAAGGCTAGGACAGATGGAAACAATCACCTAGTGTTTTTTTGTTTCTGCTGGGATTTGAACCTGAGACCTCATTTTCTCAACCCACTTCATTGAACACTAGGTCACACCCTTGGGTGCGACAATGTGTAAGTTTTTGACTCTTGTGTAGAACAGCATCCCTCTATACTTTTGTTTGTAAAGTTCACAGCTCGGGAGCTTTTAGGTTCTGAGCTTTACTATTAATACAAATGGTTACCTTTCTCCAAAAAAAAAAGGGGAAAAGAATTATCAAAACTAGTTAAGAATATCACAATAACCAACAAATAATATGCCTCAAGATTTGTGAAATTCAAACAGAACACATAAATAAACGGCCTTAAGTGAGCGAAAGGCTTTAGCTTTTTTATTCATCTCACAGTACGATGTATAACAGCTATAATAGACTTCTCAAGGAACAGCTGATGCAGGACTAAGAGATAAAAGAATAAGAACTTAATAAGAACTTCCCTTTAGTTTTTTAGCTTCTGTTAGAAGTTCCCATAAATTCGATAAATTTCTCAAATAAAATTTGAAGTTAAGACTTTAATACATGGACTGACACTTTTATGATACATGATGGTTCTTGGTTAACATATTTCAAACATAAAGAGACTAAAATAGGTTTTACCCCCATCCACACTCCCAAAAACGAAAAGAAAGGAAAAAAAAAGGAGGAACTAATAATATAGGTGATTATATTTACAAGTACAGCTGCCCTTAACACTAATGATAACGAAGATTAGTTAAAGCATGGTTCTCAACAATAAACCAGCTACATTTTTGTATTTATGATTATTCAGTAGACAACACAAGTGAAGCTAAAGAGTATGATAAGTTTAAGATTAAAAAAGAGCCAGCAATGGTAATTAATAGAAGTAAGATTTCTAGATGCATAGGTAAATAATAAGTAATGATCTTGATATAATCGCTATGAATTTATTAGCACATGCTACATAAGAGAGAGAACATACCGAATTTCAGATTCCTTCCTCTCTCGAGGACTAACCTGAAAGAAATAGAAGGATCAAAAAATTTGAGCAACTTCAAATGCTTGCAAAAATGAGCCAATAGAATAAGGGGGATTTACCTGGCTTCCATTTAAAATTTCAACTTTTGCAAGGCGAGCAATAAAAACAAACCGGGGCACGCCACCTTTCCCTGGATCTGCTATTGGATTCTCAGAAAGCCTTATATCCTACCAAAATTTGACCAAATAACTGAATTTGAAACAAGATCCCAGGGCTTGTAGTGAGTTAAACTTTTTAGATGCTCCACTAGTGTAGATAGAAGGCAAGTAAATTGTGGATCAATGCAGTTAGCAATTGGTTTTTAATGATAAAAGAACTTCGACGAAGAAGAGAATAATGGGACTTCATTTTCTTCTTTACAGCGATAAGAGTTGCACATACACATCCTCTTTCGACATGTCAGGTTAGATCTTTCCGTTATGTCATACCAAATAGACCAATGCAAGGTTTAAGCAGTCAGAAATTTCGAACATCTTTTTGACAACTGCAGTATCTGTAGAATAGTTTTTTTAAGAAGATATACTCTCTCTTTTTTTTGTTAAGGTAAATAATTTTATTAACATTTGGGGGGAAACCCTGCAAACATATACCAAAAAAGAGAACCTACACCAAAATATGTTTCTCAACAAAAGAGGTCAATCCTCTATACAAATTGGGACCTTGCAAGCACACCAAAAGTAAACTAGGTACAAAACACTAATCTTTAATTTTACAAAATCAAGTTCCACCCCTTCAAAAGCCCTCCTATTCCTCTCTTTTATCAAGTTCCACCCCTTCAAAAGCCCTCCTATTCCTCTCTTTCCAGAAAGAATACTATCTCTAGAATAGTTGTTAGTCAACAGCAATATTCTTTTAAAATTTCTTTATTTTATTTGTTCGGCTATAAGTTATGCTTGATAAATACACTCAACATTCAAACGCTTCAAGAAGAACCTTGAATGTTGGAGGGAGGTGAAACAAAAGTAGCACAACTACATTGTGAAGGACAAAACTATAGCTCAAATTAGTGACAATACGTACAGCTTAAACATGGCTATAGCTTTAAAAGCTAGCTTGCACTTAGCCCTTTGAGTTTTATTGATGGAAAAACTATTTTATTGTACCAATCCAAGAAACGTCTCAAATATAAGTACAGAAAAATCAGCTACTGGCACAATAAAAAACCACCCAAATCTATAGTTCTCATAACCCCATAATAAATGCAAAGAGAACAGGTTATCCCTTGAGTAAAATGCAAAGTTCTAAATAACAAGAACCATTTAGATACAGAGTGAGATCCAACGGAATAACCACATTATGTCGCAATTACCATACCAGCAACGTGTTTTGGAAGATAGTGGAGGATAGAGTTAAAAACACACATGCAGTGGTTGCATAATTTCAAGATATGCTTCTAATGTGTAACACTAAAAGGTTTAGATCACTTCATATGAAGCTCCACCACAAGAATTTAGATCCAAACACCAGTTTAATTTATTACATTTGTTTTCCAGATAGAGTTTAACCTATAATAACAAATCATTATCCAAATAATTCATGAAAAAATATGCAATCAAATCAAATGGTCTGTACTTTAAAAAAATCTTACCAACAAATTAGGAAAAAGATTAAGAGTATCAATAGAAGAAAAATCTTCAATTTTGTTCCCTCCTGTAGATGCAACAAGTAACCTACCGGTTAAGTCTCAATTAAATATTCAAGATTAATGTTAACTCTAGAAAGAGTTGAGTATTACCCACAAGAAGGCAACGAAGATTCTGGAAAGGCCTAAAGGTTTCCCCAAGAAGTTCATGACTGTTGGGTGGTTTAGATAATGAATTATGATCAGGGTACCAGATATGACTGATACAGTTGTTATTCAAAAAGAGCTGTTCCAATCTGAATGTAAGATGGCAAACCAAAATCTCAACGACATGCAACATAACGGTAATGTGTTTGACGAGGGCTTTAATTTGCATCACCTTTTTAACTGTGACAGCTTCAAGATTTCATCCCAGGAGGCTATAAAGTTATTCTCCAAATTGAGAAGACGAAGAGAATCAAATCCATGAACAATATCTGAAGATAATGGCTGGAAAGGAAAAAGAAAATCTTTAAGCAAATCAGTGAATAAAGTATAGATCTTTCTTTTTTATAACCGTGGTGTGTGAGCCAGCTTGCACACACCTCAACTAATTCCCCACCAACACAAGTACGGGTAACTCTATCTACCAAGGCTTGGACAAATAAAAAAAATTACCAAGTGTTTTTGCCTATGGCGAGATTTGAACGTGAGATTTCATGATTCTCAACGCACTTTATTAACCGCTAGGCCTCTATCTAATTTATATATATGAAGAGATTCATCATCGTATTTCACATGGAAAGCTCATTTAGTACTCTATTGGTTACAGACATGAGAGTAGTAGAATAGTAATTGTTCTTGATGTCAGTAACTAGGAAATAAAGTATGATCAGCGGTCGGCACTTTACGTAGAGGACAGAACTAGTAGGAACATTCAAACAATGCCTTTCATATGAAAGTTTAAAAAAAATTCTGTGGTAATTCTGGAACCGACATTTTCTAGAAATTATCTGTTAAATTGGTTTTGACCCGGTTAAACGTTCTCCACCTAACGGCTGAATACAGTAGCAAATTTCATCGTCCCAATTTTCACGTTACAAACAAAAGTAATTACTTGTTATTACCATGCAGAATCTAATAAAAACCAGAGTGGTCAATATGAGAGTCGAGATACATGAATTTTCTTGTCCAGCTAGAAGAAATGGAATAACAAACTAAATTTGACATTCTATTTGGAGTATTTGGTTTTGTATCCCACAATCATCTTGGGACCACCACTGAGAGCACCTCCCCAAATTCCTCTAATGATCAGTAGTCATCCTCTATCTCGCATATGATTCATTCCCTCCAGGAAAATGATGATGATCCAGGTATTAAAGCAAAGGTAAAAGCAACGTTGGAGTTACAACGAAGTTTCTGCAAGATAACAGATGAATCATCGTGCAAACTCATGGGCTTCAAATCACTGCTTCTTTTCAATAGTTCCTCTAGCTTTGCAACACTTTCTCTAGCATGCTTATGCATATATCAATGAAATTTGAAGGAGTTTTACTAGTGAGTTAACACTTGTTTGTTTTGTTATGTTCTAAAAGAGAGAGAGAGAGAGAGAGATCACAAAAAGATTGAAAAAAGATGAAAAGATAATGGCATAAGCCAGTTATTTATCTTCAGTTAGAGAAGAACTAATAAAACTTGTGGATAATGAGATCAGAAATTTGAGATTCAACTGCCAATAACTCTAATAAGGGAAAACTCACCGTTATTCCTCTCAGTTTGTTTCCCATCAGATGGAGCTCTTCCACAAGAGGGAGAGAGTCTTTAAGCATTTCGACCTGCCAAATCAAATCTGGTACTCAATAAACGATTAAGTTAAAATGCAAGAAGACAGCAATAAGGTTGCTCTCACCTGTTTCCAACTTATACCAGTGTGGTTCAAAACAACAACTTTGATGTGATTTAGCAGGGGCATCCCACTTATATCGTGAGACATGATGTTGAATGATAAGTTCAGAGTTACAAGAGCTGGTAAATCTTTACAGATTGCAGCAATTTCCTGCAAAGATATGCTTGCTCAGCTAAACCTTAGAATAGAGAGCGCAAAGAACTGGTGCCACTGTTGTGCATAAGACAATGCACAAATTAATGAACACAAAGAGTCCTACAATTAATGATCTGAGTCCTCTTTTCGACGTTGATTGTCTACATTTTGCAGTCCAACTAAGTATTATGAAAAAAAAAGGCTGGACTCAAATGCTTTCTCAAGGCAAGGTCAAAGTTGAGTAGGCCCTTTTAGAGTTAAAACCAATATATCAAATAAACTAAATTCTGAGTCAAAAGGTGTTATGGAAAAGGAAATCAGCACAAACACAATTTTACACTCTCCTTCCATTTTGATATCTAAACTTCAACCCAGTTCACATAACAAGTTTTCAGTCTAATATTCAAGACACTTGCAATCAAACATACCTTTGAATCTATTCCACTTTCAGATGCAATTAACCATTTCAGATTTAAACCATGATCTGTTGTTCTCCTAGTAACTAGTTCACCTTTTTTACTACTTACAAGAAAAAAGTTTGTCTTCTATGAAGAGCATGTCATGTGGTCAAATTGACTTCTCAATTTACACCCAAAATCAAACTATATCACCATAAAATTGGACAAAGTAAAAATCATCACACCGCGTAACCAGTCAACAGGTAGAGAGTGCTTAAGAAAAGGATCTGGTTACAATCTGCTATATGCTAAAATTACACAACCAAACAGAATAGGATGCAATTTCACTCAGAGAAGCAATGCATTACCCTCCAATCAAAAAGCAGATTTCCAGTCAAATCAAGCTCCTTTAATCCTGCGAAAAAGACGTGTAAAGTTCATGTAAAAGATTGCTTCCTGTTAGAAAGCTCATGGGGCTGAATCATGAAACTGAATCAACTAATATGTAAGCAAATGTCAGTAGATAGAACGTAACAACAGCAAAACGGAAACAACAACAAAAATCTCTAACTAGTTAGGGTCTGCTATGAATTCTCAGCATCCATTTGTTCCATCTGCACACGTTGCATTCCAACGCTCAACTTGTCTTTTAAGACAAATTAAGGGTTTTCTACCACGATATTCTCATTATTTTTTACTGATATATGTGTCTACACATTCCTGGCAACTCTCACCTAATTTTAAGTGTACAAACTTGCTAACCTTTAATCCCGATTAGTTGTGTGTCACATATATGGATCCTTTGTTTCATTGTGCTATGTTCTTCTTAAGACCACATGGAACTTAAAGATTGTAGGTCTTTTGACTCTTAAGATGAAAATACTAGTATACGTAGTATAGGGGAAAAGTGGAAATCTTTTACAACTCAAGAGGATAAAAGAAACTCGATAGACTACTTTTTCTTGATTTCAGTTCACTAGGTCATGTCCAACTTTTCACGTACTTAATAAATAACAAAAACAACATACCCAGCGTAATTCTACAAGTGGGATTTGGGTTTGCAAGTATTTAATGTATTTGCAATTTTTACACCGTCGTAGACTTTCAATAGTAAGCTGTAGATTTAACAACTTCAAAACATGCAAGGAAAATAAATTCCTCAGGGAGCAAGACTACTTACCTCAATATTTCAACACTACAACCTAAATATGTTTTGGTTGCTTTTCCATGTTCAGATAATTAAAACAAGAAGTTCAGTGGCATTCATAAGTATCTTGGTCATATTGCTTAAGTGCACATATAATTGTTAAAAACTTTGCTAGATTTTTAGACCTAATTTTCAGTCTCTTCTCTTTCCAAATTGCATTCTCTACTGATTTTCAAACCTATATCATGAGATGCTGCAATGGACACCTAAAACTCTAGACAAAACTGATCAGCGTTAGGCAATCCTAGTTCCTGGTTCCTTCGAACCTCAACTCTATTGTCTCATCCTTGATCATCCAATCTAACCTTCAACCTTAGCAGAACTTTCATTCACCAGCGATGTTCATATATTTAATACAATCAGTCATGACCAAGGCTTGGAAATTAATCAAATAATTTTTTATTTTTTTTTTGATAATTGTGGTGTCTGTGCCATCTTTCGCGCACCTCGACTAAATCCACGAGATATCTACCACCTCCCACCAGAAATAGATACTAGGTGCATAGGTTTACTCGACATCAGTGCTAGTACATTTAGCCGGCTTGGATGTTGTAGCAGACTCCCGATGGATTAGCATATGCGTATGGAAGCTGATCCGGCTAATTATCATCATGTGAAAAAAGAAATTTAAAAATAAAAACTATCATCTATTAATTCTTTCAGTTCAATCAAACGCCCTGTTTTCATCTTTGTTTCGTCCCAACACCGTCCATATTCCAACGGAAAATTTCACAATAGTTTACATATTCAAAAAAATGCAATTTCAACTCTCATTACAGTAGAAATTCTTTTTTTTTTTCTTTTCCCAGTAACATTATATTAATAGTGAAGTCCAGTACAGACATTTGATCTTCCAGGCGCAGATCCAGAAATACCATTACCAAAATAAGAGGAAACAAAAAGAGAAGGAACTAAAACTAGCATTGGCGCCCCCCCCCCCACCCCCCACCCCCACCACACACACAAAAAAAAATCCAATTTGCAGCCTTTCTTTGCCAAAGCATTAGCCACCTGGTTAGCTTCACGGTAGACATAATGTAAAGGAGACCAAGAGCTTATCTAAGATTGATCTGCAGTTATCTACAATATTAGTGTAAGTATTGCTGAGTGATAATGTTGATAGTTTCCTGCGAATCAATTCCAATAATTAATGAATGCAAGCAACCCGTGTTGAAGAGTTATTTAAAGGCCACTCAAAAACAGCAGTGATTACTGCAAAGCTATTTGTGGTGAAGGGGATACATTTCGACAATCCAACTTTCCAATTCCAATTGCAATCCCTGATAATACCATTCAACACTTCTCCAGCTGGATCACTTTTGGCGGCTCCATCAATATTGAGTTTGTACCAGCCAGACATAGGTGGAATCCAGCTGATGTATCCCATACAGATATTCATATTGACACATCATCCTTTGCAGGGAAATCTTCCTTTTTATGATTGTATCAAGTCAAACTCGGAAAATCAATTTGGAATAACTGTAAGCAAGAAGCTTTTGAAAAGATGGACAGCCAAACTATAAATGTGAATGACAGGATAAACACTCCAGATAATAAAAGCCTGCAAACTCATATATTCCTTCCTGGCCAAACCTTAATAAATCAATAATCAGTATGATACACAAGAAATAAGAAATTTCATAATCGACTTCCTCATAATTAAAGTCATTGACTTCAGGTAACGGAAAATGCAAGTATTGCATAAGTTGGAAATGACAAATCGAAGCTTTAAAATATGAAGGAACAATCATGTACAATTAGGAAAAGTATGCACTTGAAGAAACACATACTTACTTGGTATAGTTGTATTGATATGACCTGGGGGTCCAGCTGAACTAACCCCTAAATAAGCAAGTGATACACTTGTCAACTCCTCAAATCGACTCAGCTTGTTTTGAATTTTATCTATACCCAGCAGCTCAATAGAAACCTTTTTGTTTGTCGCAGAAAGAACATACATCTCATCTGGAGCATAATGCACAAGAATTTTTTTTTAAAAAGTGTATAACTGTTCAAAGAACGAAGTCTTTGCTCAACGAGATAAGAAATGACTGCAAATTAAGGTAAAAGCTGGAGCCAAATGGACCCCGTCATTGAAAAGCATATATTCCGAGCCCAAGAAACTAACAACCCATGCTTCATTTAGTAGGTATAGATAAGATACTGGGAGATTGACTTCCTAACTTCCATGCTTTCTGGAACTACACAGTGAGATTTGCTGGCTTGTTGACTTGACAGATTAGTAGTCGATTCAGAGAGTTGTAATCTTCCATTAATAGGGTTAAATCACAATTTTTTTTTAATGTGGTTATATCACATATCTTTCAGTGCATAAGTTCTATTTTGCCAAAAAAACCAGACCTCTAGTGAAAACAAACTTTGGATACTAATTTGACTAACCAGTATCATTTGAGGGTCAAAAGCACACCTTAACTATCCAAGTTTTTTGGGTTCCATAACTAAACTATTGGGAGTGTGAGTTTCCTACCTGAACTATCACCCAACTGTTAGCGAAACACACCTAGACGATGGCCAGACCAAATGTACATTTGCCTACAAATACTTCTACTCTTCTAGGCGTATTTGGCCATAAAATCTTCATCCACCTAGAATATATAAAGGCTGTATTAGCTAACACATTATTTCTTTTATATATATATATATTTTCCTGTTGATTTCTTTAAAACTCAGTCTCCCCTTCCAAGCCGAAGACACCGACGTCACAGCTGAGACGAGACCACGACTAAAAAGGTGGAGAAGATGTTGGATGTCTCAATGGAGAAATAAATTTTTATATGGTGATAATTTTTAATCTTTAACCTTTAACTTTTAACTTAATATTCATTTATTAAACTCTACCACGATGGAATTGTTTTTCCACGTGGCAGAAATTTTAAATAAAAGAGAGTGCAGTACACACCGTCAGTCGAGGTGTGTATTCCTAATAATTAGGTGATAGTATAGGCAGAAAACTCTTACTCAATTTTTCGGGTGTGAAACTCAAAATATTGGAATAGCTCAGTGTGTTTTTGACCCTTTAACTACAAAACCAAATGAAAATACTCCCTTTGTCCCATATTAGTTGATCATCTTACTATAAATAGTTGTCCCGAATTACTAGTTAATTTACTAAATCAAGATTGAATTAATTGTATTTTTCCCATTTTACCCATACAATTAATTCTCTTTGAAAGTATAAACAAGTCATTTGTAAAGTTCCAATAAAGTATCTTAAAGGATAAATTAGTACTCCCTTCGTCCCATATTAGTTAATCAACATCAAAACAACAAATACCCGGTGCATTCCCACAAAGTGGGGTCTAGGAGGGTAAAGTGTACACATGAAGTAGAGAGGTTATTTTCCGATAGTCCCCGGGCCCCGGAGATATAACAGTATAACAAATCAAAAAACATAAAAACAAATAACAAAATGGGATAACTCACCACTAGATAATAAAAGAAACAAGAAACCCACGGAGTAATACTATAAACTATCTATGCGAAACTACAAACATCACCAAAACACTACGAACAACAAACAATGGACACAGATACAAATAAAGCACTCCTCCCTACTATTACGGATGCGCTCCTACCCACTAACCCTCTACTCTAATTTGCGTCGTCCACACCTCCTATCAAGGGTCATGTCTCTTGTAAGTTATAACTGCTTCATATCATGCCTAATCACCTCCCTTCAATATTTCTTCGGTCCACGTCTACCCTGCCTAAAACCATCCATAGTCAGCCACTCACACCTTCATACTGGAGCATCCATGCACCTCTTCATCACATGCCCGAACCATCGCCAACCTCACTTTCTCCATCTTGTCTTCCACCGAAGCCACTCCCATCTTCTCTCGAATAATCTCATTTCTAACCCTATCCCTTCTAGTAAGTCTACACATCCATCTCAACATACTCATCTCCGCCACCTTCAATATTTGGATGTGGAAGCTCTTAACTGGCCAACACTACGCTCTATACAGCATAGTCGGTCGGACTACCCACCCTATCCCATATTATTTAATCATCTTACTAAAAATATTTGTACCTCATGACTTGTCCACTTATTAAATCAAAATGAAATTAGTTAAAAAATTTCTACTTTACCCCGACAATTAATACTCTTTGGAAGTGTAAAATAAGTTCGTAAAGTTTCAAGAGAGTATGTTAAAGGGTAAACTAATAAAACTATCTTTCTTATTTATGATTTGTTAGGAAGCATGTAAAAAGGAAAGTGAGCAACTAATATGGGATGGAGGGAGTACCTTGTTCTTCTTTAGTGGATTCTCCATGATACCTAAACTCAAGTGCCTTGAGTAGTGTTACACCGGAGCTCAGATTATGCGGTCTTACAAATGAAGCAGTTTTTGGACCTTGAGCTTCGAAATAGCGAACCCCATTATGTGACCCATCATGCTTTCCATCACCACAGTCCCAATCAACACCCACCCAATTTCCCTCGTACCATTCTACTGCTCCCACGTACTTCACAGTTCCGATCCGGCGAGTATCTCCGGCCGAATGGACCCTTTGACCCATTACGAACCCGACCGAATCCGACCCGGATTTGGATCCACTGTTGTCAATGTCCAAACAACTCTGCATTTTTTGCAGCTAATTTGTGAGTTCCTGATATTGTGATATATTAAAGAGGAAACAGTCGAATACACCCGCCTACATTCTTTCATGAGAGAATTGAAGGAAAGCTCTTTTTAAGCCTTAGAATGTGGTATTGGTGATATTGATTAATTTACACTTTCTTTGGATTTGGTTTTTCATGATTTTATAATGTAGCTATAGTATGATATGGTATTGTATTCCTTCATATAATATAGAGAAACGACATATTTTTTGCGGATTTATGCGTTCAATTCACTTTAGCATCTAAACTTAATTTTCATTCATTTAATTTTTTAATATCTTTAAAGTGTATTTTTTTCACCCCTCAAAACTAAACACTACTCTCACAATGGAGAGTGTGTTATACTCGCCTACACGTCAATACCACGTCGGAGTAACGTCATTGCCACGTAAGAAATTACTATTTTTCTAAAAAAAAAATCACTCACTCATTATTTTAATATATTTTAAAATATATATATATTAAATAAAAAAGACACCCCTCACCTTCATTTTCTTTCTTCTTCACACCCCCACCCACCCCGCCCCCTCTTTGAATTTTCTCCTCTTCCAGCCGTCACTCCCACCCCCTACCCCGCAAACGCAGTCCCCCTTCCCTCCTCCTCTTCCAGCACCCCACCTCCTACCCGCACCCCCTATATTTTTCAATTGAATCTTTTTTTAAAATAAAATAAAAACAAGGACCAAAAAAAAAAATTCCATTTTTGTTCAAAGCTTTCAGCTGAATTCATGTTGGTACCAGAATGATGAATTCCATTTCAGTTGAATTCATGTTGCCAAACTCCATTTTAGTGATCTTTTTTCTTTTTTTGGTACAAGAATGTTGAATTCATGTTGAATTTTAATGGGTATTTGTTAAAATTTTATTTTTGTTTGTAGATTTTGTGAATTTCAAATGGAATGTGAAATCATGGCAACCCAATCTCCTTTAGAAGGAACCAAAATTTCAGAAACATGAACAGTAACAAAATTTTCATCAGAAAGGGTTGGTGAATGGAGAAAAATGAAAAAAATTGAAGTAGAGTGTTGGTGACGAATGTATTTGAGGTTGTTAATTGAGGAATTTGAGTGTTGTCGTTGATGTTTTGGAGAAGAAAGAAGAAAAAGTATCCATTTTTTTTTTTTTATTTCTATTATATTTTAAATATAATATTACTGAAATTAAATTTTTTGACAAATAAACGCGCCCTTTTTTTCTTGAAAATGTCACGTCAGCATTAGGGGTGAAATTAATACACTTTAAAGATGTTAAGGGGGTAAATAAACGAAAGTTAAGTTTAAGTGTTAAAGTGAGTTGAGCGGACAAGTTCGGGAGAGGGGGAAAATGATGTCTTTTCTCTATAATATACTATACAATGTTTAAATGGATTATATGATTCACTATTGTTTAATAATAATTTTATTATTTGATTTGATGGTATGATATTGTGTCGTAACTGATAAGTTTATTAAAATATTCTTAATTATTATAAATGTTAATTTAGCAATAATTATTAATAAAATAATTTTTTCTGCTAATTTATCACTAATTATGTCATATAAATATACTAAGTTGTTAAATTCATGCAAATTTTAACAAAATCAACACAAAAGTAGATCAAAATAAATGTACTCGAATTTATTTTTTATGGTAATAAATTTTATTTTCTTTTGGTGTTTTGAAACGTGACCACTAACGATAAGTACAAAGTTTGAATACATCATTTGTGTATGCTACAGGTGTGTTCGGTATGAAATACAGAAAAAAAAATTAGAAAAATAAATTGTTTCTTACTTATTTTCTAAGTTGGTCGGACCCTTCAAAAATGTTGCCGCACCCGTGTTGAATTTTTTAAGGATTTGGCATGCATCTAAAGATGTTTTTGAAGAGTTCGAGCAACTTAGCTTATTTTCTTATGTTCGTTATGCAAATAAAAAAATATTTTCTAAAAATATTTGTATATATTTAACACAAAATAACAAGAGTAAGAAAAAAATAATATATTTTTTGTTAAAAAAATATTTAAGGATGGGTTAGTGGAGTGGGGGACCGAGGTAGGGATAAGAGAATTTTTTTTTTACTTTTTTAAAAACTAAATTAAATTAAAAAAAATTGGTGGGTGCATGGGGGGGGGGGTCGAAGGTGGTGAATTTTTTTTAAAAATTTTTTTTTTAAAAAAAAATTGGTTAGAGAGAGGGGTAGGGGTTGGTGAGGGTAGGGTAAGAAACAATTTTCAATTGTTTTTTAAAAAATAAACTTTTAAAAAAATTGGGGTGTGGGTTTGGTAAGGGGTCGGGTCGGGTTCAGGGTAGGGGTGGAATAAGAAAAAGATTTAAAATTTTCTAGAAAAGAAATTTAAAAGATAAATTTTTTTGGGCGGGGGATGGGAGAGAGGAGGAGATGGCTCTTGGGTGAGGGGAGAGGTAGGAGGTGGAATTAAATAATATAGGATAAAGGATTATATAATACTCCAATAAGCGCATAATTGAAAAAAAAAAGAAAGCAAATCATGGGATACCACCAAATTGGTGGTTACATAAAGTGATGGATGATTACCAAACCATGAAATTAAACCATGTCATACTATTCATTTTAAGAAACAATCAAAACACACGTAATTCTCTTAGTAAACATACCATACCATACCATGAAAAATCACCATCCAAACAGTGTGTTAAAGTATCAAATATAATTAAAAAAATTGATCAAGTTAATTGTGGACTTAGTTAATATTTTTAAATTTTTTTAAAAATACAAATCGATCCACATCCCTCTCCTCTTCAAATCAATCGTCTCTCTCCCCTCTCTTGACAGTTTCTCTCTTAAACTTCTCCTAACCAACAGTTCTGCGAATTTATTTCTTCAATCCCCGATGATTTCAACCTCTGACGATAAATAATTTTGAGTTTCTTTTCGACTTTCAATTGTCAATCGACGTGACAATATTTTCCGGCAACAACAACTTCGAGTTATCCAATCGTACTTTTTCGACTTTCACAGGTAAAAAATTAAGGTTTTTTAGTTATGAAGAAAAAGAGGAACTTGAGTTAAACTATTCTTGTAGTATGGATTAACAATTTAAATATTTGTTGCTTAAATTTGAAATGGAAACTCAAGAAAATTCTAATTTGTGGTAGTTCTTCTCTTCTCTTTTCGGAGTAAAATATGATTTTTTGTTGTTATTGCAGTTCTTATTGTCGAACATTGTTGTAAAAATAGTGAGAATTGAAGTTTAATTTTTTTGGAGACATCTATTGTGATCAAATCTAACAAACAATTGTTGATTTGATTTGTTGGTGTTTTTGTATTTCTTGAAGTTTTTGTTGTTCGTGTTTGTACAATGTTGGTATTGTTGGTAAATGTTGATGTTTTTGGTATTTGTGTTGTGTTAGTGTGCTGGGTTGATTTGTTGTTTGTGGGTTGTTGTTGGTCTTGATAAAAATGAGATATTCATAAATGGTGGTATTGTTGTTGTTCTAATGAATAAATCTTGCTACTGGTTTGTTTGTTTTCAACACCATCTGTTGCAACAGATGATTTTCATTTGTTGGATGAAATCCTAACAGTTATTCCAACAGATGACATGTCCAAAACTTTGATTTCTTCCAATAGATGGGTTATCTGTCGCAACAGATAACCCATTTGTTTGAAGAAATCTAAATAATATTGACAACTTGATTTCTTACAACAGATCACTCATCTGTTGCAATAGATGAATGATCTGTTGCACAGATCAGTCATACGATTCAACAGATGAGTGATCTGTTGGAAGAAATCATAACAATATTGAAATTGTTTTTGTTATTTTCAACAAATCACTCATCTATTACAACATATAAGAGATCACTCACATATTGCAATAGATGAGAGATCTGTTGGAACTATTATTTTACTGTGTTGTACTTATTAGATTTATTGTTATCCTTTTTTTACTGATGCATTAATCAATTGTATTCTTTTTTATTTTTCTCTTATTTTTAGATAATGTGGCATCCAAAAGAAAAGAAAGCGAATTAAGTCCAAGTAACAGAATAAGTGAAGTAGCTAGGCTGCATCCACCACTCTATGAGCTTGCTGTACAAGTGATATCTCAATAGGAAGCAGAAGAAAATAAACACGAGGAAGAGGAAAGGTTCAAAAGAGATGTTGAATTTATTTTAAAAAGTCAACATGATCTAAATGCTAATAGCCTTTCCATTGAAAAGTTGGTCAAAATCTTCAACATTAATAGTTATCATGTGAGAATGTAGTGTGATAGTGTCACAGATTTAACTAGTGCTTTTGTGGTAAAGTCAACCCTGGAAATTTTTTTTATACCTTCAGAAAAATACTTCGAGATAAAAAATTGGATGTTTATTTCAGGGATAACTACTTTGGGCAATATCTTAATTTGCCGGAGAACAACAATGCTCGTTTCCAAATGACCATGGTATATGGTCTTCTTAAGCGCAAGTTTATGTATGAAAATAAAGATAAGATGGATAAGGTGTGGATAAATTACTGTGGCATGCCAGTTTGTTTTGGTTGGAAGGAGTTTGCCACAGTTACTGGACTAAAATGTTATCTTCCTTATAAACCTATACCTATTCTAACCCCCCCCAAAAAAACCACACAATAAAAGACAAAGGCAAATCAAGTGATGGTAATGACTTGTTGTCCCTTGTTGGTCCAAGATTCAAAAACACAAATTTGATAGAAGAGCTGAAAGGTAACAGACTTTCAAAGAAGCACAAGCAATCATTATGCTTGATTTGGTTTGTACATAATATTCTTTGGGCGAGAAACGCTAACAACAACATACCACTTGATTTAATAAAGCTCTCCAAGGAGCTTGAGGCATTTAACAACTATCCTTAGGGTTATAAAAGCTTCAAAATGGCTATCAAATATTTGTTGACTCTATTATCGCCAAAGACAGTCAACTTATATGGCTTTCCATGGACTTTCATGGTAAATCTTTTATTTATTATGATTTATTTATTTTTATTGAGTAATTGGTAACGCCCAAGCTACACCTTCACTCTAAAGATTATGCGGTCGCTGCCAAATATAGTAACCCAACAAAGGTTGGGGTCAAATCCCAAGGAAATATGTGGAACTGTGGCTCTCAACTGTTGTAATCAACAGGCAAACCCAGAAAAGTAAATGGGGGGATTTGAGTATCAATATCGAACTAGCAGCTAATATCAACTTCGGATGTTATCAGTTGTCAGTGAACACTAGAATTGTGTTCCCCCTGACTTCTCAACTTTGTAGGCTTATCGTGCTTTGTTGAACCAACCCGATACCTTGCATGTAGAATATGATAAGTTATGTACCATTAATCGTCTTATGGACTAGCTAACGAATTTCATCCTTTACCTTTTGAGTCTCAGGATGTCTCCTTACTAACCCTTATCCTAGATCCCAGTTAACTATTACCTTTTGAGTCTTTAGTTATTAGATGACAGCTAACCATCTTACTTAGATAATACCTAGTAGCGTGGATTGACAGTTGAACTTCAAATTACTGTTGTAGTTAGCTTTTCCTAGTCACTACTTCTCTTTTGGAGTAAGTAGCAATAATCTAGGTAGGATCCTAACGTTTGCAACCACTAAGATAACTATTAAACTGAAGATAATACAATGCATGCCTGGGTATCGGTTCAGAATCAACAATAGTACTTCCCCTACTTCATCAATCTGCTAGGATTTTCACAACCTTAGCTAAGGGTTTTTAGCTGCTCATGCTTATGAAAGAATCAACAACATTCATGTTTGAAAGCATAAGATGAATCACATTAATCACAACTAGAAAACCCAAAACTTTAACTGAATAAATCAATCGAAATCAATATAAGAGAATTCAAAGACTAAAATCAAATCTCAAAATCAAAATATGTTTGTAAGTATCAAGAGTGAGTAATTTTTACTAAAAATACATAAAGGGTATTTATAGTACATAAGGAAACCCTAAAATCAAAGCCCGAACAAAAATGGACAAAAAAGATCGGTAGCCACTTATCTATATCCACATGCGGCCAGAGGCTGGGCGCATGTAGACTCTACCTACAAGTTCTAGAAAAAGTTTCTGCAGCTTCTGCTCTCAGGATTTTGGACATTTATTACTTACCTTACCCGCATACGGTCCACATATGCTACATGCGGTCCATATGTTGACATAGGTAAGTGTCGAAAGTTTTTTTCAGCTCTTTCACTCTTTGGATCTTCAGTTTCGGTACTTACCTTAGTCTTATACAAACCACATGTGGTCCACATATAGATATAGGTATGTGCCAAGCATTCTAATACTTGCAATCAAGCTTCAAATCTTCAACTTTCATCACATGCTTTGGTTATGTAGATCCGAAAAGTGTCACAAATGCCCAAAATTGATCAAGTAGCCAAAAAATCCATTTTCATCTTTTTCATAAACTTAGCATCCAAAACCTAGTTTCCCGCAAAACATACACAAAATGCAGCATACCTTACAAAATAACCTAAGAAACTTGCAATTTTCATCATTTTAAGCGTTGGAAGTGTTACATTTCTATAGCACATCAACACCCTCAGCTTAGAATGTTTGGATGTCCTCAGGTAACAAAGCATGATGCTTAACTAGGAGAATCTAAGCTATTCAAGGCAGTCAATCAACACTTTAAGCTTAAATTACAACCACCCCTCATATCTCAACTTTTCATAATTAATTGTGTATAAATATGAAGCACAATAATGTGACACAATGGGATCAAGGTATGGCATTACATTAGCAACAGACAACCATGCATATTTAGACAAGTTACAATACCTACAACAAGCAAACGACTAGCAATATGATTCATGTGCCCCCACAAAAAAGAAGTCCCACTCACTCATATGAAATAATGCATCTCAATACAGGGGCAGTCAAGAGACACTCACACTCAGAAGAGAAGTTCCAATCAATGTGCATCGAATACCATGGGCTCGCCCTTATTTTCTTTACCATAGTTCTTAGACAGTCAAGTTAGAAACACTATAGGACTTTTATCGGCTTGTAATGTAGGCTTGAAGGGTTGGTATAGTACATATGGATATCAAGTGACTAAGCCTCCTTGGCACTACACTAACTCTGGGGTCCATTTATTTATCATCTTTTTTTTATTCCATCCTTATTTCTCCCTTTTTATTCTTTCTTGCATATTTAGGTTGGGCGTGGCCTTTTATTCTTTCTTTTTCACTTTTTTCATAATTTTTCTTTTTTTCTTTTGCTACCACACCCAGTCCTACTAACTTTTCTCTTATTTTACCCCTCTATATACCCAATTTACATCACACACCCCTATGATGGCCACCCTCAACTTAGGCGATTTGCTCGAGTTGAGGTGCACAATGTCCAAGAAGGAACAGGCAAAACAGGTTATTGCAATACAAATGGGAAGGTGATAGGTGAAATAAGAAAAACAGGCTATAGGGCTCAAAATGAAGATCAAGAGATACTATTTCGCATAGGGAAGGTCATTTACGCTAAAGTGGACTAAAATAAAAAATGGCCTATGATCCTTTCCTAATTGACTACCCTACAACCTAGAAAAGACTAACCAGGCAAGTTTTAACCAGGCAAGTTTTGAATTTAACACACAAAGGGAACTAAGTAGCATATCACACACACATGGCATAAAGTCAGTATTACCAATTACTACTTATCCAGTTGATGTTAGGCGTATTTACACGCCTAAAGCACCTTAATTTACCCATATTTTAGCTAAGTTTTAAAGGACAAAGTATATAATTCCTGCACTTTTAGTCCTTTTTCCTGTAAGTGAGCTAACCAACGTGATTAGCAAGTTTTTAGGAATAAATGATGAAGATTTCAGCATTTTATGGACTGTTGGACGCCAAAGGAAACTTCACGTAAGAAGGAAGGCAACTTCTGGAAGCTTGTGGACTGAAAGTGATGCATGGAGAACTTGTCCCTGGCAAAAACAGCATTTCTAAAGACTTGGGGGATCAACAGTAACTTAGTAGGATTAGGACAAGTATGCAGTAACCCAGTAGGACTAGGACAAGGATAAAAACCTATTTCAGTAGGACTAGGACAAGGATGTTATAAAAACCCTATTTGCTGAATTTTTCAGCAAGCTTTTATTATTCTCACTCATTCTCTTTCAATTCATTCTTACTCTCTTCTATTCTTAAATTCGTTGTTGACATTATTCTTCATCTATTTGACTTTTAATTTTCACGACAAGAGAAACGCTACTAGCAAGGAATTCACGCCACAAGTGACGCCAATACTTCCTTATCGTGATATTGTTATTGCTTTGGTATGATGATATCCTCGTGGTTTTCCTTCATAATTATGAGTAGCTAAACTTCTCTGTTAGGGTTATGGAAGCCTTATGAGATACTATCTATTGCTATGAGTTTGTGAATTCTTGATACGTATGCTGCTTATATCATTACTCTCTTCATCTTAATTGAATTCTTGTGGTTGCAAACATATAGAATACGCCAGTATAGCATTAACTTGTTCAAAAGAAAAGTTACATGTCTGGAAAAGAGAGAATGACAAGGAAATAGGGCTACCAACCCCTGTTTAAAAGTTAGTGCCGTAACTGGATTAACCTCTTGGAGAATTCGTACCATTAGTATACGCTTTAAGCTCGAAAGAGTTAAAGTGATATAATCCTTGATGGTCGAAAGACACTAGGATTTACCATAGAATACGAATCTCTATAAGCGCATGCATGTCTGAATTCCGCATAACTCATAGCCAATAGATACATAAAACTCATAAGGTGGACATAACCCTAACTTACAATTCTCATTGATTAAAACCTACTAAACATTCCGTTTTTCTTTGTTACTTTGATACTCTTAATTCACGCTACAATTAAATCCCCCCTTTTTCGTAGAATTTTCGATCAACAGTCTACTAATCGTTGCATACTTAGTGACCAAGTATTCCCTGTGGGATTCGACACCCAACCCAGTTGGGTTCTATATTTGACAACGACCGCTTACACTGTTACGAGAGATGTAGTTTGAGCGTTATCACCAGTTCATGCAATTGTTAGCAAGTGATTATCATGTTCCTATTCCTAATGCCATAAGAATATCCACAATGTTCACACATATGTACATTCATACAGTTCTAAAATTTTGAAGAGGTATCATTTTTTTCAAAAATCAATAAAAAAATAACAACTACCCTATACTTAAAAATTTCCTAATTACATAAAAACACAACACAATACGAAATAAAATATAATATGACACAAATTTTAGCCTAGACATGCCAGTTCTACAGTCATACCACGACCGATAGGAAAGAAACACGACAACAAAAACCTGTGGCGGCTATGATATACCCCACCCCAACTAAAAACTGTACACTGTCCCAATGCGTTAAAATAATATAAAGAAAAGGGAATGAGGACATACTTGGGACACACTAGGCGTCTGTGTCATGAGCATCCCCAAATGGGGATATATCAGCTGACGGAGGTGGTGGTGGTACACTACTAGAAGATGCACCTATTTCTATCTCAACACACCTCTGCCTTTTAACAACTGCAGACTCCATCGATGCATATTTAGCCCTTTTTAGGACCTAGTCATAAGGAATATCTGGATCCTGTAGGTCTCCCATGCGCCCTCTGTTGTTCCCAACTATCTGGACCTCCTTGTTATCCTCTACGAAGAAATCAAAATATTTGGGTGTGCATGGAGGTGATATCTATACCACTAGAGGTATGACTAAAGGAGTGGCTGCCATATGGCTCTCTGTGAAAGAGCATACCTCCGCTCGCAATCTATCCATAACCTTCTCATATGGGCTAGTTTTGGTGTCTCTAACTTTGTAAATCTAGCTGTAACACGTCTCTCAAATACATCAAGACGTGCCTGTAAATCAGCACATAGCTTAGACATGACAACTCTTTGTACAACCTCCCATCTAGCCTCTACCATCTCAAATCTAGTCTGGACCCCTAATCGGATCTACCTATATAGAGTAGTCATCTTGGTCTCAACAACTCATAATTGAGCTTCAGTGGCCCTCTGACTATCCACTAAGATCTATAAGAAATCTCAAGATACCGTAATCATACCTGTAGCAGAAGCTGTAGTGGACGGGCGAGTGGGCTCTGAAGATATGCCAATTAGCTCTGAGGTTAAAACTGAGGCTAATAAAGAAGTAGCTGGTGTTCTCTTGCCCTGCATACTCAAATTTTGGGCCTCTCTATGCTCCCCCATCTCAAGATCAACTCTAACTCCCATATCACCTCCATTTATATCACCAGGCTCTGTGAAAACTGATGGGCCCTTAGTCCGGGCCCGAGGTACTACGTAGGCTTACTAGATCTTTTGGGAAGGGCCGAGTGTGCTGGATCCTTCATACTCTTTGTTTGTGTAGTGGTTGTCATAAGTACTCTCTCATTGACTCCTGGTATCTCAGGTACACTAGCCTCATCAATAATCTTCGAATAAGGCACATGAATGGCAAATTCGTCACCTCCCCCAAAGCTCTATCATGTATCTCATATCGGAGGATGGCTGTAAGGTCAATAGCATACCCGACCATCATACTAGAAATCAGGGTGGCTCCCTCCCAAGTCAACACATTATTTGAAGTAGTAGGGAAAAGTCGATATTAGTTGAGCAACCACCAAAACTTGGCATCAAAAGTCAATGAACCCTTCTTTATTACACCATGTCCCTCGATCCATGAGGTCTCATACTCAATAGTGAAATATAGCTGACTATCCACTTAGCTATCTCAACTCTCTCTTATCTATGCTCAGCCTCCCTCATAAGGTGTCTATCACGGAAACTCTTAGTATATAATCACACTCTACTATAGATGTGGGAGTGATATAGTCTGGATAAAAAATAGCCTGGCGAATAGTCTCTGCTAAAAGATCAACCCTGATCCCTCTCACAAGGGTCTGCTTAAGCCATGACTGCTTTATATGTTTTATCAGACTTGGAAATTTGCGCATCGAAAAAACTATTATGGCATGATATGATGCATAAAACTCTCATACTATAGCCGGGATGTAAGAACCGAGTGGTTTAGTCATCTACTCTAACCGATAATGATCAAAGAAGGCCCGTAACTATAGTACTCTACTCAACCCAGATAGCTCAATCCTTCACTCTTCCAAAATAAGCCTCTTGGGATTGCCGGTCTTTGAAATATGACTATCTCTATCATACATCATCTGCATTCCCTCCACATACCACCTCGAGTTATCCTTATTAAGAAGAGTCTCTAAGGTTTGTGTAGGGGTGGTGGAACTCTGTCTCTATTGTACTGGTGTGCCCGCATCTGGAACGTGCACCTCAAATGAAGCCTGCTCTATACCCTTCTTAGACTGGGGTACACATAAGCTACGGTACCCTCCCCCGACTGGGGTACCACTGATAACTCCTCCTGCTCTACAGCCTTGGATGAATCCTGGGACCCCTCCTCAGATTGGGGGTCTTGAGCTACACCCTGTGGAAATGTCTCCTAATCTTCTTTATCCCCCTCCTCATCATAATCATTTGAGAGTGGAGAATGTGGAGATGATCTCTATACTGACTTCATCCTCAGTTTGGCTACAATTGCCTGGGAAGCTTGGACAATCTGAACAACCTCAGCTCGAGACTTAGGCCGAGTAAAGACTGGTCGTATGCCTTACTGTGAGTGCTCAAGTAGAGGCTATCCCATCATGCCTAAAATAATAGTCTCAGCTATCTGGTGCATCTGTCCTCTAGTCACTCTACGTGTCATACCACTTATAGATTTTCTAAGTCGTGCAATGGGTACCCTCCGCCGAGCCACTTGGCTTAGGGGACTGATCCTGTCTCCTCGATGTATCAAACTTATTATTCTTAGCAACTTTCGGTGCTACGTGTACCTAAAAACTAGTCGTTAGTTTCCAACAAAAATGAGGGATTGCAAAAGTTGAAGAAAAACTTAAAATTTGGAAAGTTTAAATTTTTCCTTAATTTTCACACCTCTATAACTTATTTGAAGTTCCAACAAATCCAATGTGCACACATATATCAAGAATCATGATTTTCATTATAAACTAACATGCCTAACCTTTGGTATTCCTCTACAAGTTCAAGCTCAACTTACGTTTTGGGCCTAACCTTAGGATTTAATTCAAAACAAGCTTCCCATATCAAGATTTTTAGGCTACTTCAAGGCTCCTACATACAATCATGATAGTTTCTATATAATTATCATGGAAATACACATATCAACTTGTTTTGTTTCAATAATTAAATTAAGATATAACCATTAGGAGCTGAGAAAGTTACCTCTTTTATGATAATTCAAAAGTGAACAATGAAGAACGAGAGCAAAACCCAAGTTGAAACTTGTTTTTAGTATGTTGGGGCAAGCTGGTACCTCAAATAAGTTTCAATTTAACCTTTTTCTAAGTGTAAGATTAGTTTATACTTTGAGGGGGAAGTTTGCATTTAAAGAGAAAATTGAGATTTTGAGGATTTGAATGAGTTAGAATGAGGCAAAATATGTTTAAATAGTGAGGGTGGCCACATTAGGTATTAAATAAGCATTGATGGGCCCGTAATTTTAATTAAAATTTGAGCCCATATGTACCCTACTTGTGACACCCACATGTGGCCAATCATGGGGCGCATGTGCCTTATTCGGTCCGCATGTGCCACAATCGATCCACATATGCCACATGCGGTCCGCATGTGCAGGGCGCATATAGGCTTAAATTTTTGGCCACTTTCGTACATTCTAGACTTGGCAATTTGATGTTTTCCCAGCTACTTATGGTTTTGTAACTTGAATTTACGATTCCAAAAGTATGATTAAGTGCCAAAGTCCACAACTTTCTATTCTCATCCTCAAAATTTCAATTTTTTAAAACTTTTTTTAACTATTGCTCAACATTACCTGGCCCGAGTGGGACTTGTGACCCTGATGGGTTGGTCACACAGTCCCCTTACCTGGAAATTTATGCATGTAACAATCCTACCGTATTTCGGTAAGTTCATAAAGTTATAAACTTACAAAAGAAAAATAAACAAAAAGTAAACACTAAAATAGTGGGTTGCCTCCCACCCATCGCTTGATTTAACATCACAACACGACGTAGCTGTGTTGGTTACTTAGACTTCACTAATAAGACCATAGGTTGTCTTTCATGAAATGCTTGATTTAACGTTGTGATACAGCGTGGTACCTTAATTACTTAAAATTCATCAAGATACCCATACGAGTACCCTCGTGGGTCATCAATACAATCAATCACCGATACCACCCTCATGTTGGCTGACTGCTTCATTAATTTTCAGATGTTGAATATGGCCTCCTTACCATTGACTCTGAACTTCAACTCTCCCTTTCCCATGTAAACTAATGTTGGGTGTATTATGCATTCTAGTGTCACTATTCTAGTCGTTTTAGCCTTGTTTTGAGGATGATTTGTATGCTATTTGGGTTGATAATGAGATTAATGTTCATATAAGTGTTAAATAATGTGTTTATAATGGTCAAAGTGAATTCCAAACAAGTTTGTACCTAAAAGATTCATTTAGAGTTCAATCATGGAAACTAGCGTTACTAGCTTGAGCTAGGTGCTTGTCTAGTTGATCTTGTTGGATTCTATTGTGTTTTATGTGTACCAAATAGTTTTAATGGTGTTATTATATGTGTAACAACTTGTTGGTAGTGTACAAAGTTCAAGTGAGTCAAGTAAAGAGCCAAAACATGAAGTGGAAGATCATAGAGATTAACCTTGTCTTAGCTCTTGTTTTTGATTCGTCGTGATGGATGTTGTGTTGTTTGAACCTCTAATTCGTGTGGTGTGATCTTCTAGGATGTTTTTTGAGCTTAATATGATGATATATAGATGATTTTGAGGCTGAAAAACCATTGGAAAGACACCATAATGACTTGGGTAGAAGGAGGAACGTTTAACACTTAACCAAATTTCAAGATGCAATTTCCAGAGAGGTGTCGCGATGAGGGTGCGTCGCGACTTCCACTCCTATTTCCAACTTGTGTGATGAGACTTCTACTCATGGTTCCATATCCCTCCTCATGATCTCCACTCCTCATTTGCATAACTCGCGACGCGTTGAGCATTTTAGACACGGCCAAAAGTGCAATTTGAGTCCTACACGGCTTAGGCTTATCTCATACTTATAAATAGAACATTATACATGTTATTCAGGATCTTGGAACGTATTGGAGAATAAAGGAGGGTACTACAACTTTGTAACTTAGGTTTACATTCTTTTATTTAGAATTCTATTAGATTATATCATGTATTCAACCTTTTGGATCATGATTATGACTATAAATGGCTAGAAACCCTCTTTCCGGGGTTGAAGCCAAAACATGAGTACTATTGTTTTGATTTAAGTTCGTTGATTTTCTTATCATTTTTGGTTGTGTGTTCAATCTTATTTTAACTATTTTGAGGCTTGATCATCCTTAGAATACACCTATTATCAACCTTGTGAACTCGGGAGAGGGAATAGGGAGATAGAACGTGGGAATGAACAAATTATAGTTCGTAGTCTTTTATAAAATAAGGAATACGAATCAACGTCTAGGACAGAGATGTACTTAGAGGCCTTACTTAATTCAAACATAGGATGGTAGCCTAAAGAACTTAATTAGATTATTACATCCCCGCTCAACGATATAGTTGTAATGTCCACATTAGGTAATTGGTTAAAGGTCGGGAGGCCATGATCATGAGATTAACCCTATGAATCGACAATTAAGATAAGCAAGTTAATGAGTGAAGTTCAATAACATAGTATGAGTGTTCAAAGTGCTTCAACCCTGGGTTTTACTCCTATTGATTATCCAAGATCTTTACTTTCTGCGTTTGTTACTTTACTTTAGTTTACAATATTCCAAACTCTTTTTGGTTACTTTTGCACTAAATTAATCTAAACAGTGAACCGAAATTAAATCGTTGTTAGATCAAGTCCCCGTGGGATCGATACTTGGCTTTCATTAGGACACTTTACTACTTGATAAAACCATGTACACTTGCGTGTGCGCTGTCAATTTTTTGGCGCCATGGCCGGGGACTTGAAATTTGGCAACTGTTTATTTTAGTTTTACTTTTAGATTTATTTGGTGTTTTTACGCTTGGTCTTGGTTCTATTTTTGTAGGAATTGGTTACAAAAGCTGGCAACGGATCAGGACTTGGTTAAACCAAGCTCCGAACCGAAGCAACTTTTCCATCAAAGAAAGAGAGAAGTAAACCTTCTCCCATAAATTTCATAAATCCAAGAAAACCAAGAGAATCCTGCCGGGCTGATGAACTAGTGGCCCGCAGGACAGTCAGAGAAGTGGTAATCTAACTTCCAACCAATTTGACCTCCCTGCTTTAGAAGCTGGCAACTGGAGGCAATTTTGAACTTAAGCAAAATATGGTACAACTTCTAATCAGCAGTGGACAATTCATCGGGCTTTCACATGAAGATCCACAGGTCCACCTGTGGAATTTTCTGGAAATTAGTGATACATTCATCCCGACAGGCATAAATCAAGATTATGTAATGATGATGCTTTTCCCCTTTTCTCTGTTGGGGGAAGCAAAAAAGTGGTTAGCTGCGGAACTAAAAAATTCAATCACTTCGTGGGATGATTTGGACAGAAAATTTCTTATTTGGTTCTTCCCGTCTGGTAAAATTGTGAGCCTTCGCAGTGAGATTGTATGCTTCAAACAGAAGCCATACGAGAATCTCTATCATGCTTGGGAGCATTTCAAGGCTTTTCTTAGGGACTATCCACACCATCAACAGTCCAATGAGGTACTTGTTCATACTTTTGTAGAAACCCTTGATCACAATACAAAGATTTTGCTAGATTCAGCCGCAGGTGGTTAAGTGTTGGAATTTACTTATGATTAGTTGAACACATTGTTGAACTGCATAGCACAAGGAAATCCCAAGTGGTATTCAGATGCTAGAAGTGCCAAAATTTTTTTGCAGGTGTATAGGATATAGACTAATTCACTGCCTTATTAGCTCAGATTACAGCATTGCAAAATATAATAAACACTCAGTTCAGCAACCTAAAATTAGGAGCTCCACAGCCTACAACAGTAGTCAATGCAGTTCAGCAAACTAGTGGTTGATTCGAGATCTGCAGAAATAGTGGCCATCCAGCGGCCATGTGTGCTTCAAATCCGAAATCAGTAATGTATGTGGGCAATTCTCAAAGGCCAAATTATGGTAATGCCTACAACATGAAGTTGCAGACTCAGTTGTGGAATGCACAACAACAAATTCGGCAACCACAGGCATAAGAAAACCAGTCAACTAGAAACATGGAAGAGACGATAAAACAAATCTTAGCTGGTCAAGCACAAATGGTTGTGGATATGAAAAATCAACAGAAAACATTGACAAATCAGAAAGCGACCCAAAGAAGCTTAGAGTTGCAATTGGGGAAGTTACAACAAACATTGAATACTAGGCCTCAAGGTAGTCTGCCAGCAGATATAAAAAATCCAAAACAAGTTATGGCAATCACCTTGAGGAGTGGTAAAGAGCTTTATGGAGAACCTCCAAAAGCAACTAAGGAGGTAGATGCTGATGTGGTAACCCCACAGGTTTCTGGAAAAGTTGATAATAAATCAAGAAAGTCTGAGTACTTGAAAACTAAAGTTGTTGTACCAGAAGTGAAGATGACACTGCCACTACCCTTCCCTCAGAGGAAGATTAGAGCGAAGGAGGATGCAATGTTTAAGAAGTTATTTGATACATTCAAAGAGCTTCACATTAACTTACCTTTGTTAGATATTTTGCAGGGTATGCCTAAGTATGCAAAGTACTTGAGGGATGTGGTTGCCAATAAGGTAAAATTTTAAGATATAGGGGCTATAAAACTCACTGAAGAGTGTAGCGTTGTAATGACATAGAAAATCCCTAAGAAATTGAGAGATCTAAGGAAGTTTACTCTCCCGATCCAAATTGGGAGTAGAGTCGTCCATGCACTAGTGACTTAGGGGCGAGCATAAATTTGATGCTCCTATCTCTATTTGACACATTGGGCTTGGGAAAGCCTAGATCCATGATGAGTGGTAATCCTACCACTCATTCGTACAAATTATACACACACACTACCATGTTTTGTATTGGAAAATGAGGTATTATCCAGATTTAAGTGCACTAACACCCACATTTTGCATATATGAAGTGAAGACGGTGAACATATGTGGAATAGAGCTTAAAAGGGAGCAAATAGAAGCAAAAAGAGTGCAGTTGGAAACCTGAAGCAGTCATCCTCGATTACCGCGGTCGCCGCAGTCGCGGTCAACACATGTGATCACAGATCAACGAAAACTGGCCTAAGGGTAGAATTGTAAAATGTTATGGATGAATCCCAAATCATATATAAGCAAAAACCCTTTTTTGGGGGCATTGCTTATCTCATAAGATAGTTTGGGCAAGTGTGTAATCTACTTTGGAGGCTTAAATTTCTTAGTTTTTTGTTGAACATTGAATGCTTTGGTTGACCCACATGGTATACCTCTCTTTACTTTCTTTATGAGTAGCTAAATAATTTAGACTTGGGATTATGTTGAACTAGAGTATGATTATGTATGGGTATCATTGTGTTTGCATGGATTTTATTTGTTGAGTATGGATTTTACCATTGTTTGAGTTTATGTGTTGGAATTTGATGGGTGAAAACTCTAAATATCCAAATGGGGTTGATGGGTGAAAGCTCTAAGCTCTAAAACCCCTTTTTCATCCTCGACAGAGGGTTTTAAGTGAATATTAGGTAACCCATAACATCCTCGAAAGAGGGTTATAGGGGGGCAAAGCAATGGTGAACAACTAAGTCTATCATTTACTACCATTTCCAATCTTAAAAAAAGTGTTTAGGGAATATAAATCATGTTAAGAGCATCATCCTAGAAATAGGGATGCTTGGTTGAGGTTTTGGGTGGCTATATAAACTCCATACTTGTTAGGTGCTTGAAAGGGACAATGGGTGAATCATTGGGGTTTTGTCAAAAGATTGACCTCAATGATCTTCGACCTAGCCTATCCATTAATTAACAACTAAATCCCATGATAAACCAACATTGTACTAGATGCTTTAACTCTAAGGAGACATAATCCCAAAATTTATCCAAACCTTGAATTCAAACCAAAGATAGCATTCACCATGTACTTGTTGAAGTTTGTGTGAAGAATTTTCAAACAAATCCCCCCATTTACTTATGCATGTTGTTTCCATTTGCATTCTGGGTAATCTTTTAGTAACTTGAGCACCAATAGGGTGGAAGTCTATAGCATTCACTCCTTGAGATTCGACCCCAATTTACATTGGGTTACTTGACAACGACCGCATCATCCCTCAATTATGGGAGTGAGTTGAGCGTTATCAAAATGGCGCCGTTGTTGGGGAGTGAAATATAGATTTCACTTGTATGGTGCTATTCTTACTTGGGAATACCCGGTGTGGGGTAATTTACTTTATTTGTTATTTTTGACTATTTTGTAGGTGATCAAAGTGTGAACGGAGCGATGAGCGATAATGCAAGTAATTTTGGCCCCTTTGATGCCCCACTAGACAATGAGAGCCAATTAAATAAAGTGGGGCAGATAAGCGATATTCACATCCCGCCAACCAACCAAAATGGTGTGTTTCATGTGACTAGCGTTATGTTTCACATGTTGCAAATGAAAGGATTATGTGGGGGTCAAGCTTATGAGGACCCAAATGTTTATTTGAAAAACTTTGTGGAAGTTTGTGTGCCATTTAACATAGCTCATATTACCCAAAAATCCATCCAACTTTGACTCTTCCCATTTTCACTAACAGGCAAGGAAGTTTTATGGCTCCACTCACTTCTACCCGACTCAATCACATCTTGGGAGGAGCTCACCACGATGTTTCTTGATAGACATTCCCACCATAAAAAATGCTTCAAAAGCGGGATGAGATTGTAAACTTTTGGCAATTGAATGGAGAACTATTATTTGAATTATAGAAGAGGTTTATTGGAAATCTAGCCCAATGCCCAAATCATGAGGTCCAAGATAAGATGCTCCTTGGAAACTTTTATAGAGCTCTTGACCTATTGAACAAAACAGTTGTGGATAATGTGACGTGTGGCTCTATTGTGAAATGCATCATCTTGTGGCTTTCCGTTTGATAGGTTAAGTATCCAAACAAAAACAAGGGTGGCATACCCGTGATGCTGATACTCCTAAGAACCCTTATACTACCTCCGTGGTGACTAATAAGCAAAGAAAATAAGAAGAGGAGAAGGAGGAGAACATGGCCAAGATGATGACCTAACTTGAGATTCTAACGAAACATGTTATGGGTGTACCCACGAAAGCATTAAATATCATAATATCAAAGCCTTATGAAGATGATGATTACTCAAAGAAGGTGGATGGAGAAATTCAGTACTTGGAAAACTACTCAGGGGTTTCCCACCTCGCCTATCAAAGGCAAGGTGGGAACCAAGGTTAGATGGATTGTGACCGAGATAGTGATTGGAGATATATAGAACATGACTATGACCAGTATGTTTCTCCTCATGATAGGGCTAAGGCTAAAGAGTCAAATGTTATTGACCCCAAAAAATTCAAAACCGAAGATGTTTTAGCACAAATCTTGAGTAGAATTGAAGGTACAGACAAAATGGTCTGTGAGTTAAAGGGTGACTTCTTTGTACTCTCCCAAATGGTGGTGTTTTACTCTACCTCCATCAAACAATTGGGGACCCAGGTTGGCTAAATCTCCACGTAACTAAATGCAAGGTCTAGAGGTGGACTTTTGAGTGACATAATTGCTAACCCAAAAAATGAAGCACAAGTCCTAGCAATTGTCACTAGAAGTGGGAAAGCACTTGAAGAAACCCTTAGAGGAGATATGAGTGAAAATATGCCCAAGGCTAAGGCAAAAGAGATGACACCTCAAAGAATAAAAGCAAATAATGAGAAAGAGATAGATGAAAGCGATGGGGAAGTGGTCAAAGTTAAAATACTGCAAGGAGAAGCAAATACAACCATCCACATTCCTCCTCCATTCCCTCAACGGTTGTATAAAAAGAAAGAGAGTAAAAATTGATAAAATTTATGACAAAAATTAGCAACCTCTCAATAAATATCCCACTACTCGAGGCGATACAAGAGATTCCGGGATATGCTAAGTTAATGCCCAAGAAGAAGCTCATTGAGGGTGATACCATTGAAGTCACTTATGGGTGTAGTGCTATCATGGATAGCAAAGTTGCGGAAAAGAAAAATGACCCCGGAGCATTCACTATCCCTTTCACCATTGGGACTCATGAGTTTGCAAAAGCTCTTTGTAACCTTGGTGCAAACATCAACCTAGTTCTATATGTCATCTATAAGAAACTTGGCTTGGACACTTCTACACCAACCTCGATGTGACTTTTTATGGCAGACCAATCCATAAAAAGGCTGGTGGGTATATTGTTTGATGTCCTCGTAAAGGTGGACAAATTCATTCTCTCGACGAATTTCATTGTATTAGATTATGAGATGGACCAAAAAGTACTTATTATTCTTGGTCATCCTTTCTTGGCCACCAAGAGAGCCATTGTTTATCTAGAGTTGGGGGAGGAAATTTCAAGTGCAGAAAGATGAGGTCTCATTCAAAATTTACAAGTTAAAGAAGCAAATTGTGGAGCTCCAAGTAGTATCCATGGTGGATTTTGAAAATAAGACAGTGAAAGATGAGGGGTTTGAGGACCCGCCGTGAGATTGAAAGAATAAAGACATCGTGCCATGATGATAACTAAGGCGCTAGGTGGGAGGCAACCCACAAATTCCCCGAGAGTGGCTCGTATCATTTTTTATTATGTTCTCATAGTGTAGATGTTGTCTTTGCATTTGAATAACCCATGCATTTGTGGCACTTTGAATGAGCTTTAAAAGGGGAAAGTGTAAAAGTCTAATTTGAAGATCCAAACAGGGAAAATTTTATGAAAACTGAGTAAAATGCTGAATAGGGGAAAATAGGGGATCAAAAACTGCTCTCAATTACCGTAATTATGCCACTATATGCGATGGCAACTACGAGGGTGTCAGCGGCCGCGACCCTTGACCGCGGTCATGCTCATTTAGTATTTAACCCCTAGTCTCCTTTATTTCCCTCACACTCCCTTTTCAATATTGTGCTCTCAACTCTAAGACACATTGTTGGCCAAGTTGTAAGCTCTCAAACAACCTCCGTGCACACCCCTCTTGCATCACAACTTCTGTAGGTGACATGAATCCTTGCTTTTATTTTTGAAAATAGGCTATTGAGTGCATGATTAAGAAAGGGCCTAGAGTTTTAATTGCTATGCTTTTCTTGTTGTCATACTTATTATTGTTGTGGTGTTGGATTCTTGATTGAGGTGTGCACATAAGTGGGGAAATCTTGAGTACCCAATAGTGTGTAAAAAAGTAGGCAAATGTGAAATGCACACCTTGTGTTTGATAAATTGCTTAAATGAACTTTTAATAGTGGTAATTACTTTTGAAGGGAACATTCACACACCGGTAGCATTGTTCATATAATCTTCATTTGCACCCATATTGTAGAACATGCTAGTAGTCTAAAATTGGGAGGAAGCTGAATAGGTAGAACCGACATGGAGCCAGACTTAGGTGTTGCGATCGCGGTCATAGACCGCGACCACGATGATGCGGATGCAGTTCTGATCTGTGATCGTGGTAACTGAGGGTAGGTTCCTATTATGTCAAAAAATCCTGTACTTCTAATTTTTAGCCGGGCAACCCCAAACACCTAGTCCAATAAACTTTAATGATCAATCTAGCACAACTTGCATGATTCAAATGACATTGATAGATATAATGTGTGTTTAGTGCTTTCAGGGCAACCTCATGGATAAGTTTGATCACATCAAATACATGGCACCCGAATGCCACACTCACTACTACAGTGATTTTTCAAAGACAAAGTTTCTTTTGGAAAGAGAAATTTGTTTGGAGAATGTACCAGAGAAGTTACCAGCTTTTTATGACAAACTTAAAGCCACAAGGTAGAGGTGCTTTGCCTCGGATCCATGCCTTGCAAATGAATAATGGGTCTGTGAATTTTACGCCAATATCAGTGAAGTGTCTTTCTCAGACCCACTCAATGTGATTGTAAAGATACGGGGAAAGTCGATAAAAGTTGGGGCTAAGCAAATAAATGATGTTTATGGGCTCAAGCAGCCAGACATAGGTGAATTTAAAACAAAGGGGTGTAAATCATGGAATTGGTTGGCACAACGGATATGTCCTGAAAAGGAAGTCTCGTGGACCAAAACTAAAAGCAACATCTCCATGAATGACTTCACTTTTGAGGCTCGGATATGGTTGCACATCATTTGTACCAAGTGTCTCCTTTCACCCACATGACAATAGTCCCAGAATTTCCTGCTGGGATGGTTGCTTGTGTTCTAGATGTCATCCCTTTGGATGTTGGTCAACTTATAGTTAATGAAATAGATTATTTCAATAACTAAGGTGGTACAAATCGTTTTTACCCTCTCTGATTACTGAGCTTTGCAAGAGAGCAGGGGTGGAAGAGTATGCTAGTGATACATGGGTTCATCCTAGTGCCCCCATCTACCCATTGAGGATTCGATGAGAGGGCACACCAGGCAAAACCAAGAAAAAAAAGATCAACATGGAAGAGCTAACATGTAGCGAACCCGATCATCATAGGCCAACCACCATGGGACCTCTTGAAGAGATTGGAGTTAATATTGTAACCATTAAAGAGCTTGTGGATAGCTTGCCTCAAGGTTCGAGAGATCCCTCCACCACCCATCACTTAAATATATCACAGGCCAATTATGGTGAGTACAAGGAGGACCAAAAGAATAAAAAAGATACTATTAATAGGCTTGAGGAAGCCTACTCCTCTTTGGCGGCATCACACTGGGATCTCCGGAGCGCACATGAAAAGATGATCACTAGGGAGAAAAAGAGGAACAAGTTCTTTACCAAGATATGGAAATAGATGAAGGGTCTATGGAAGGTTATGAAACCCCGAAGCAGGCTTCCTACTCCTTAGGTGAACAATGATGATGAGGCCCTGACTGAGTGGTTAGATCTTTAAGAGGATGGTGATTATGTAGGGTCCAAAAGTGATAGCATCCCTTGATGCAGATTCAGGGAGCACCCTTATCTCTTTTATCCTGAATTATTTTTGCAGTGGGGACACTGCTACCTTTTTAGTTGGGGGGTGTCTCCTTATTTATTTGATTTGGGCATGTATTATTGATATTCTGCATACTTTTCTGCTTTTTTGGATAATTCTTACTTTTTATTTGGGTTGTAATATTCGGGCACTCTGATGGTGCTCACACCTGTATGGAGTAGTTATTTTGTTCTTGTTTTGTTAATTCATGATTTTAGTTGCTAACCATAGATGCAAGGGAAGTCTGAGTACCTGTGGCATCGATGATTGGGGTTCACATTCACACCCATTGGTGAAGTCTTAGTAACCATATGAAAGTTTGCCCATACTATAGTTTGCAATGTAAGACGATAGCTTGGGTTGTTGCCATGAGTATAAAATTATGCATGGTTCAGGTACAAAAGCAAACACCCTTCTCCATCCAATTTTTTTTGCAATAGGTCGAAGGCATGGACGTGAGCAACTTTGTGACAAAATTCTCTCTTTCTTTGACTCCAAAAGTTGATTGTGGAAAAATAGGGGATACTCTACCCTTGTCTCAAGTGAAGAGAACAATTGACCCTCCTTTATAACATTCACATGTCGTGTGTGTGAGATTAATTTTCTATATCTCATGTGTACGTGTACCTTCTAGAACTTTCCCCATTAGTCTTTCAAAACTAAATCTTGGTTGTGCTTGATGGGTAAAATGATCATAGGCCATTTTGTGATTTTGGAAACCTACTTTAGCCTAAAATGCCTACCAATACATATGAGTTACCCCTAGTCACCCTCTTTGAGCCTTTGGACTTTTCTTTGCTAACCACATTATAAGTCGTGACCCTTCTATTCATCCTCTCTTGAACCCTACCTTGAACTTAAGAATATAAATTAAGGCCAAAAGCCTAAGTTGGGGGTGATGGAAAGAGAAAGAAAATGTAGATTGAGCCACGAAGCCACAAAAAGGAAAAGAACCTATGAGCCTACCAAGTAAGCATTTTTCTTTGAAGGAAAAGATAGTTCGTAAAAAAAATGAGTACATGAAGCTTGATGCAGGCATAAGAATTGAAGAAAAGAGGTGAAAGATTTTGAGTAAGCAAAAGAGACAAAGTAGTTAAAGCAACAAAAGAAAAAGAAGTGGCCCAATAAGTAAAAAGTAATGAGAATTTGATGTAGAAGTTCAAGGAGGGTATAGCTTTGTTGTCTAAAATTTTTACCCTACCCTACCCTAAACTTACATTACAAGCTCAAAAACCCTTTGTGATTTCCAACCAAGTGTGGTCATTCTAGTGGCGATTGAAAATAGGGGCAAGCCTATGACATAATACTTGTATCATGGAGAATTCCTTGAGAGACTGCGTGATTGCACTTAATTCTCCTTGTTGCGTAAGTGGTAACTAGGTGTGTGAACCTTCCTTTCTTGTGAGTGGGCATGTGAGTTAATTAAGGTGGGTGATTTTGTCATCTTCCACACAATAAGATAAGTGGATGAATAACATAATTCAAGACCGCTTGCGAGTCACTTCTAGAGTGTTAGTAATTGTCACATAGTCTCTTCCCAAGATCCATTGCATCCTTTGTCACTCTATTTTATGATGGGGGCATAGATAATAATTTTCTATCCATGTGTGAAAAGCTTTTTGTGGTAGCAACCAAGTTGGAGTCTTCATGGTCATTGGGAATATAAATAAGGTCACACATGATAAAGGTCTCATGGTACGAGGTAGTGTTGCTTGAGGACAAGCAAATGTCTAAGTTAGGGGTTTTGATGAGTGGTAATCCTACCACTCATTCGTACAAATTATACACACACTACCATATTTTGTATTAGAAAATGAGTCATTATTTGGATTTAAGTGCACTAACACCCATATTTTGTAGATATGAAGTGAAGAAGGTGAGAATATATGGAATGGAGCTAAAAAGGGAGCAAATAAAGCAAAAGGAGTAAAACTAAAAACCTGAAGCAGTCAGCCTCGGTTATCGTAACTGCGATCGCCGTCGGTCCAAGCGGTCAGCAAAGCGCGGTCGTGGAACCTACCCGTTGTCGCGTAGCCGTGGTTGAGGTCAAACACATGCGATCACAGATCCGTGGGAACTTGCCCATGGGAAAAATTGTAAAATGTTATGGACTAATCCCAAATCATATATAAGCAAAAACCTTTTCTTCTTTCGACATTGCTTATCTCATAAAATAGTTTTGAATTCTAAGATTAAAACCCTAATTGGGAAAGTGTGTAATCTACTTTGGAGGCTTAAATTTCTTAGTTTTTTGTTGAAGAATGAATTCTTTGGTTGACCCACATGGTATACCTCTCTTTACTTTTTTCATGAGTAGCTAAATAATTTAGTCTTGGGATTATGTTGAACTAGAGTGTGATTATGTGTGGGTATCATTGTGTTTGCATGGATTTTAGTTATTGAGTATGGATTTCATCATTGCTTGAGCTTATGTGTTTGAGACAGTCGAGCAGGTATCAATTATCTTGGGGCATCCATTATTAGCAACTGGAGGAGCGTTGATTGATGTTAGAGAAAACACACTCAAAATGAGGGTAGAGGATGAAGAGGTGGTATTTGATGTTTACAAAGCACCCAAAATAATGTCCCACTATAAATATTTGTATATGATTAATGTTATTGAAGGGGACAAGTGTAAAGTGGTTAGTCCACCAAAGACCTCTTCAGACACCCTCATTGAGCGGCCAAAACCTCCAATACCGCAACCTGACAAGATGGAAATTCATGAGCCTGAAAAAGCTAAAGCTGAAAAACCTGTTACCCTTGAGAATCCACACCCAAGGGGGGTGAAAAAAAATAAGAAGATGGAAACATGTGTGAGAAAGATAAGAAAAGAGAACGACTAAGTCGTTAATTGGGTTGTGCCGCGATTCTAAATCAGGCGCTGCTTGGGAGGCAACCCAAGTTAAGTAGGTATATTTTTTTTTTAGTTTTTAGTTTTTTTATTTCACGTAGTTTTTGTTTTCTATTGAGTCACAGGTTAATGAGAAGTCTGAGTACCGGAAACCTGAGCTAAATAGCATGGCAAAAACTGAGTGTGGGGTCCCTGGACCTCTTTTATGTAAAAAGATGCTACTACCTAGGCCTAGAGGCCTCAGAGAGTATTTCTATCTCTTACTTTTAAGTTCAATTTGGGGACAAAGTAGATTTTTAAATGTGGGGTGGGGGAAATTCCCAATTTTTAGCTCAATTTAATTTTTTTGTGTAAGATATTCTTGTTGGTGCTATTTGTTAATTACATGGTGTAAGTGTTTTCTTTGGTAAAAGCATGTTGATTGAGTGAATTGCTGCTTTTGAGACTTCTAGGCTCTTGATTATGACTCTTGTATTTGTTGGCCTAAATTTGAATTCATGCTATTATGTGGTTGGGAGTCTATGATGATCCTATATGAGTTGACCATGTGCCATATGAGATGTGAGGTACTTTGTATAGTCCTTGTTGCATGTGATGTCTAGAACTTGTCCGGTGTGTGTGTAAAAAGAAATAAAGAATGTGAGTTTAGGAGATGATTTAGGCATTTCTTTGATAGCCCTGTTTTATAACTTCTATTTTTCCTACCCTTTGTGCATAATCCTAGTTAAACCCCATTGAGCCTTTAGCTTATTTTCTTTGGTAGCCTCATATGTAGCCTAATCCCTTCTTTGATAGACCATAATTTGATCCAAAAAGCTCCTAGGCACTTTAATGAAAAATCAAGTAAGTAAGGAGTGTGAAATTGAAGAAGAAAAAGGTGAATTTGATTCCCTAAGGTAATAGTTATTGGTGTTGATAGTTGATGTGTGTCGGTTGGGTGTAATAGATATTATGCTAGAAATATTACCATGGTTGTGAAAAAGAAAAAGAATTTTTTTTGATTCATGTGGTAATAAGCAATACTTCCACCATGTGTTTGTGAAAATGCTTAAAAGAGATGGGGTAAAACAAAAGATATGGGTAGATAAAAATGGTGTAAATTGGTTGTTTGAGATTGGTTCTAAATGTATAATGTAGTGTATAAAATCGCTTAAAGAGGTTGGTCACTATTCCCAAATAGTTCCTACCCATCCCTTAGCCTACATTACAACTCGAAAAAGACCTATTTGATTCTATACTTGACATTCTGATATTAGTGGAGCACTACACTAAGCGCAAGATTATGGTTTATTATTTGTAACTTGTGAATTCCTTGTGAGAGTGAGCGAAATTTGATTCTTGTACCCATCATGTCATGAATTTCTTAATTGTGAGTGATTATGGGCAACTCTTTTGTTGTGAGGGGAACATGTTTGATGAATCTAGGTGATTTGTATGATGTTCTTGATTGATCAATACACATGAGTTTTCCAAGTAGTCGAGTCAATTCTTGAGGCTAGGATGTTTTAGAGTAGTATTCATGAGCTTTAAATTGTGTATATAATATGTTTCGTAGAGAAACTTGCATTCTGTGTAGTCATGGTAGTACTAGATTGAGTGTCTTGCATGCAGTAGAAGTGTAGAGTCTCCTTAGCCTATGATACTTAGAGTAAAGATTTGTTCGAGGACGAACAAGGCTTTAAGTGTGGGGTGGTGATGTTGGGTGTACTTATACATTCTAGTGTCGCTATTCTAGTCATTTTAGCCTTGTTTCGAGGATGATTCGTGTGCTATATGGGTTGATAATGAGATGAATGTGAATATAAGTGTTAAATCATGTGCTTATAACGTTCAAAGTGAATTCCAAACAAGCTTGTACCTAAAAGATTCATTTAGAGTTCAATCGTGGAAACTAGCATTACTAGCTTGAGCTAGGTGCTTGTCTAGTTAATATCGTTGGATTCTATTGTGTTTTATGTGTATAAAATGGTTTTAATCGTGTTATTATATGTGGAAAAACTTTTTGATAGTGTACAAAGTTCAAGTAAGTCAAGTAAAGAGTCGAAACATGAAGTGGAAGATCATGGAGATTAGCCTTGTCTTAGCTCTTGTTTTTGATTCGTTGTGATGGATGTTGTGTTGTTTGAACCTCTAATTCGTGTGGTGTGATCTTGTAGGATGTTTTTTGATCTTAATATGATTATATATATAAGATTTGGAGGCTGTAAATCCATTGGAAAGACACCACAAAGATTTGGGTAGAAGGAGGAACGTTCAATACTTAACCAAATTTCAAGATGCAATTTTCAGAGAGGTGTCGCGATGAGGGCGCGTCGCGACTTCCACTACTTTTTCCAACTTGTTTGAAGTGACTTCCACTACTTTTTATTCAGATCACCTCATGATATCCACTTCCCCTTTGCACAACTCGCGATGCGTTAAGCATTTTAGATACGGACAAAAGTGCAATTTAAGTCCTACACGACTTGGGCTTATCTCATACTTATAAATAGAACATTGTACATGTTATTCAGGATCCTTGAACGTATTGGAGCATAAAGGAGGATACTACAACTTCGTAACTTAGGTTTACATTCTTTTATTTAGCATTCTATTAGATTATATCATGTATTCAACCTTTTGGATCATGATTATGACATTGAGTGGCTAAAAATCCTCTTTCTGGGGTTGAAGCCAAAAACATGAGTACTATTGTTTTGAGTTAAGTTCGTTGATTTACTTATCATTGTTGGTTGTGTGTTCAATCTTATTTTAACTATTTTGAGTCTTGATCACCCTTAGAATACACCTATTATCAGCCTTGTGAACTTGGGAGAGGGAATAGAGAGATAAATATGGGAATGAACAAAGTATGGTTCGTAGTCTTTTATAAAACAAGGAATACGAATCAGCGTCTAGGACAGGGACGTATTAGAGGCCTTACTTGATTCAAACGTAGGATGGTAGCTTAAGGAACTTAATTGGATTATTACATCCCCGCTCAATGATGTAGTTGTAATATCCACATTAGGTAATTGGTTAGAGGTCAGGAGGCTATGATTATGCGATTAACCCTATGAATTGACAACCAAGATAAGATAGTTAATGAATGAAGTTCAATAACATAGTATGAGTGTTCAAAGTGCTTTAACCCTGGGTTTTACTCCTATTGATTGTCCAAGATCTTTACTTTACAGGTTTGTTACTTTACTTTACAATATTCCAAACTCTTTTTGGTTACTTTTGCACTAAATTAATCTAAACAGTGAACTGAAATTGAATCATTGTTAGATCAAGTCCCCGTGGGATCGATACTTAGATTTCATTAGGCCACTTTACTACTTGATAAGACCACGTACACTTGCATGTGTGCTTGGGCGCTATCATAATCCATTGCTCTACATGTGGCCATAAATAGTCTCCCCAATATGATAGGCATATAAGTGTCAACCTCACAGTCCAGAATGACAAAGTCATCCAAAAAAATGAAGTTGTCAACCCTCAAAATCAAATCAAACAAAATGCCCTCAGGTTTCTTTACCATGCGGTCAGCCATCAGCAGCCGCATTGCATTTGGTTCAGGAGCCTTCAAGCCCAATTGCTTAATTATAGCCAGCGGCATCAAATTTATGCTGGATCCTAAGTCACATAAGGCTTGGGAGAACCAAGATGTCCCGATAATGTATGGTATAGTAAATGCTCTGGGATCACTTTTTTCTGGGCCAGAGACCTAGTCGTGACTACACTATAGTGGTGCAAGCCATCAACTTCCTCAATCGTAGCTCTTTTCTTCTTTGTAAACAGTTTCTTCATAAACTTGGCATATACAAGCATCTTCTCCAAAGCCTCAAGAAGGGGGATGTTCAAGCTCAACTCTTTCAGCATCTTAATGAATCACTTGAACTTTTCTTTCTCTCTCTTCTGCTTTAGTCCCTGAGGAAAATATGGGTGTGGTCTTGGAATTTGTCTTATTTCCTGCTCAACGACAGGACCGTTACCTTTGTCCTTACCAGTTTTACCATTACCACCTGTTGCTTTTTCTGCCTCCATAATAGGTGTCTCATTAACCACAAATTCATCATGACTTGGCACTTCCGCTGTAGGTAATGGGGATCCATAATATTTATACCACTCTTTGTGGTAATGGCACAAACATGACCTCCGTTCTTTGGATTTTGCAAAGTGTTGGTCGAAAGGGTACCTGGCTGCCTCTAGTTTAGTGTTGTTGACCTCTACCTAAACTGCTGCTCCAACTTCTTAATAGCAGTGGCATGAGATTCAATCTTTTGGTTCAATCCTAAAATGTCAGCCTTTATTTCCTTAAGGTTGTTCTCCTGATTTTCTTGATCCTTTACTAGATTAGTCGGTATCTCTTCCATTTTTGATTCGGCATCTTATCTACCAGGGATGTACGTGTCTCCCTTCTCTCTATAGTCATTTTTTTTCCTTCACTCACCATATCGCTCCCTACTATGGTATCTGTGTTTGTCATAATAGTTTTGACCTTAGTTCCCTTGTCCTTATGCTTGGGAACCCGCCAACTGACAATCCAGATAGTTTGCTTCCTCCTCTAACTCTGACTTATAAGCTTTGGAAGCTGAACTCTATGATCCTACTGCATTCACTTTCTCAGAACTCGCTGTTGCAAACTTCTTTGCCAATAACCTAAGATATGTTCTTAGTAGCGCAATCTCTAATGCTACTTAATCATTAGCTACTTTTTGGTCACAATAGACAACAATAACGTACGTGATAGAACCCCTCTTAGCCTCCTAAGTTTGCCACCCTCAGTTAGTGAGTGAGATCTGATCTAGTATCTCCGAAGCTGCCTCCCAGCGTAGTCTCATAAAAACGCCTCCAGAGATGGTGTCTTCCATGGCTTTGGAACTGATCATTAAGGCTTTATCGAATATCTCCAATAGGGTTGTACCTGACATCTGATGGTTGGGAACTATAGTCAGCTTCTTCTTGAACCTGAACCATGCCTCATACATAGATTATGACTGCAGCTGCCTGAAATTATAAATCTTGTCCTTAAACTGGAACATCTTGGGTAGATAAAAGACCCTATTCAAGAATTTCCTACGCAACTCATTCCATGTAGTGGTAGACCCTTTTGGCAGTTACCCTAGCCATAAAGATGCTTCTCCTGTAAGTGAGAAGGAGAATAACCTCAGTCTAAGTGCTTCCTAATTTACCCTTGGACTGATATATGATTGAAAATCCCTATGAAATTTGCAAGGTGCATGTTTGCATCATCTGTAGGTAAGCTCACAAATACACCCTTCAAATTTAAGAGCTGAAGCATTATGATTCTGACCCGACTCGACCGGGGGCCATGTCGTATGGGCATCCCAAGTTCAACCACCCCCGATACCTAACCCAACCGTCCAACGCATATCCTAAGTCTGATGAATTCCAAACATATAACAAGATAGCATATAGTTATCCAAATCCAGAATCTGGGATAGGTCTAAGATCGAGACCGACCCAAATGAGTCCAATCATCCCAAACACAACCGATAATCGTAACCAAACCAAAACCATAAACCAAAACCAACAGAATAACCAAACCAAGTTCCATAACATAACATAAAAGGATGGAACAATGAGAAATTTAGTCCAACGATATCAACCCTAATACCTATGTCAATACTAAGGCTGATACCAATACCGATCCCACCCATACGAACCCATAGTAGTTTCGCAAACGCCTCTAACCAAAAGAAAACCAATATCCGGTTAGGACATGCCTCCAACCATAGCAAAAACCAATATCCATAAAATATCTAAAATAAGTAAAAACATCCATGAACATGAAATGGAGCCTTTCAAAATATGGAAGCTTACCACTTCAATCCAACCGAGTTGATCCCAGGATCCGAGCACTAAGCAGGAAGAGTAGAATGTCTGATTCCTGTATCGCGTGGGGATACAACTGCCCAAGGATGGGTTTCCAGGTAAATGCTAGAAAATACTCAAGATAGGGATAAAATAATTCCAACCATTAAAACCAAGTAAACTAACTATACATATATATATATACTTATATAAACCATGCTTGGTAAGGGAATCGGGTTTAATATGTTTTAAAACCATTAACCTGGGTATGTGTAGCTTAACCATCCTAAAACCACCCATGGGCTATATGGGTCTAGTGTAACCTCCTGAACAGGCTCAGATGTATGTAGTCTCATGAAACAAAGATACCATAAGAGTAGGGGATTTCTAAGTACCCTCACTCTCTATAATACATATGTATAGTATGCTTAGAGGATGTAGGGGATTTCCAAGTACCCTCACTCTCCATGATACATATGTATAGTGTTCTTATACGATTCCCATGTACCTCATCGTATCATAATATGGTCTTCATGACCAACCCCTCATGTCAGCAAACATGAGTTTCCAGTGTCCATCCATTGGACTCGCACCTTCATAGTTGGCTATCATACCCCACCATTATTGCCCAATTAAAACTATTTCTATCCAACCAAACCATTATACCATTATTATTACCCAAGGCTATGAGTAGTGGTATCGTCATACCGACTATAGTTTGCAAACAATGTCCTTAGCCAACCTTTATGTAGAGGGATTCCCATGTACCGATAGATTACATTATTAAGTTACTTGGGGGAATCCCGTGTACGCCACAAGTGTCCCATTATTATGATTCTTGGGGGAGTCCCATGTAACCTAGAAGTTATTAATTAACATGTTAACTTAGGGGATTCCCTTGTACCCTATAAGGAAGTTTAATTAACCATAACCATGACCACCAAACCTTACCATTTTAACCATTCCAAACCATTTAGGGTTCCATTACCAAACCATACCATGCAATAGTTCCATTAAAAGTTTAATAATAGAGTAAAAGCATTCTCATAGGCATTTTATCAAACATGTTGGGGGTATAATGTTTCCAATACCAAAACGATATACCAATTAACCATTCGCATGAAACCAATTGTCCAAACCACCATTAAAGCATGCAAAACCATAATCAAGCATTTAATACCAAAACTCTAACATATATTTGAAAACCCCAAAATCATACAATCATGCCATGAAATATTGTATAAAACATGCCTTTAGTTGGAACTAACAGTGTGGGAGAAGTATCTTGCCATTAATTAAGATGATGATGGAGAGAGATCACAAATACAAGTCTCAAATTGACCACCTTAGTGAAACCTAGCCTCCCTTTATCCAAGAGCCTTATAGAGAATTGTAGAGTGTTTATGAGAGTTTTCTAAGTATTTAATGATAGAATAATAGGGTAAATAACCTCCCAGGTGGGTTAGAAGTCATGGGACCTTAAGTGAGTAAGTGGGGGAAATATCCAGATTACCCCTACTTAAACTCTATAAATATCTCATATATGGGTACGACTCACCATACTGGTCGTACTTTTCCATATGAGAGGTACCCACCACTCATACCCTGAGACCCCCTGGACCCAACACTATCCACCATACGACTTCCCCAAACTAAGTCGTACCCAAACCATATGATCTGTACCCCTAAATCGTATCCCTAGTAGAATAGAATCAAGGGATGTTAAATACTATCCACTATACAAGTCCATGGTAGACTCGTACCCTAGCTTACAGCTCATGGTGAGCCACTCGTACTCAGATCTAAGTTATTTTACTAAGCCTCAGATCAAGTGAAGGAAAAACCCAAACCAAACGACGACGACTCGTGCCAACCCAAGTCTTACCCATTCTAGAAACCAATCCAACCCACCAACCAACACCGGTCAGTATACAACCAAGGCATACCACTCATACCCCATTATACGACTGGTACCCACCAGTCGTATATTGTCCAAAACCCAAACAATCGAAAAAAATTCTAAGGGTCCCAAACCCAAGGTGTTTTAGCTTACTATAGAAAACTTAATTCCTGGGGTAAAGTATGAGAAATAATAGCTCCAGTCTCTACCGACTCAATATACCTCAAATCTTCTTCGTATGAGGAGTTGAGCTTTACTGAGCCGACTCCAATGTTTGGTGTTGTCACCAAATCTGACTGATCCTCTTTCAATTTTCTTTAGAAAGAAAAAGTTTTCTTTCTTTTTGGTCATATGTCTGGAACATCCGCTGTTGATGACCCACATTTCTTTCCTATAGTTTTTATGGATTTGTCCCTGTAAAATAAGATCAATTTTTTTAGGTACCCAAGTGGTTTTGGGTCCTTAAGGGTTAGATGTATTATCTTTGGGCCTCCAAACCCACACACCTTTAGATTTTTATCTACAATTATGTGATTTGTTCCTTTTTTTACCACAGGTGTAGCAGTCTGGTCCTTGAAAAGAAAAAGAGGTGATAGCTTACTTAAACGAACTTGATGAGGAACTTGGTTTCATTTTCAGAGAGTTTGATCATACGTAATTATGACTTGGTGATTTTTTAACGTCGTTCAATTGCATTTTTACATCATCAATTTCTTCCTGAAGTAAGTCAATTTTTATTTGACATGCTTTTAGTTTGATTTACCAGTTCCTTTGTTCCTCTTCAAGCCTTTGTTTTAACCAAGCTTCCCAAGTTTTCTTTTCTTTATCAAGTTTATTGTATTTATTAATAACCTTTTGAAGTTCATCAGTAATCATATCAAGATTTTTTTGAAGAATATTGCAATTATGGTAATTGTAGGGTCTTACCTCACTTGATTCACCTTTTTCCATAAAGCACATGTTGTTCACTTCTATTTTTTCTTCAATTTCATCTTCATCGATTCATGCCCCTAAGTTTTTGTTTCTTCTGGATGATCTTTTCCTCAACTCTAGATAATTTTGTTTAATGCTACTGGGCTTTCCAAACTAATAACAACGATCATTATTCCTTTTGAATTCATTGTTTTTGAACCCTTGTAGTCTCTGTTGCCTTTGTTTCAAGAAATACCTTACTCTGCGGTTTATAAGATCCATACCTTCATTGTTTTCTTCTTCTAGGGATATTTTTTCTCTAAATATTATGGCATTGAAGGCCACTGGTTTCTTCTTTTTCTCCTTGTTGTACCTATTGATATATTTTTGTTCATAGGCAATAAGATTACCTCTTAGTTTATTGTAGGTCATGTTGTGAAGATCTCTATCTTCTAGGATTGCCGCTTTGGATTTCTATGCTTTTGGAAGACTTTCAGGAGTTTTTAAACTTGCAGTATGTGGATAGATCATCCCCAATGACTTCAGTTCACAAACTATCTTACTGAATCTAGCAAGCATTGATTCCATATTTTCATTTTCTTCCATCTGGAAAAGCTCGTACTCATTAACCAGAGCACTAATTTTTGCCTTTTTAACTTTGGTGGTTCCTTCATAGGTTACTTCTAGTTTATCCCATATTTCTTTTGTGGTTTCACAAGTTGATATCTTTTCATATTCTTCACCATTGACTGCACAAAGAAGAAAACTTATAGATCTTGCATTAGTTTAGATTACCTCTTATTATTCCTTGGTGTCTTTGAAGTTCTCAAGGTCTTTGAAGTTCTCAAGGTCTTCTATTTCCTTGTCCTTATGTTTTTCCTTAAGTCCTAGAATGGATTTTGTTCTCTTCTTAATGATAACCTATGCCTGGAAATTATTTGATTAAACAAATATTATGAATATATTCTTCCAGTAGGAGTAGTGTTGTCCATTGCAGTACGGTGGACTTGTCGAGTAGTAACCGTCTTGAAGAAGAGCTCCTAGAATTTGATAGTTTTCCATTGGATCTTTGCTCACATGTAGTTAAGAAACACTGTTAGTGAGACCTACTCTGATACCAATTGAAAGTGAAGAGAGGGTGAATTAAAATTTCTTGAGTCGACTGGTCAAGTTAGACAGTCGACTTTCCTGCACACAAGTATACTTAATAGAACAAGTTAGAATTAATGATGTAGATAAAAATATGTAGATAAAATAACAACACAGTAATTTATCCTGGTTTGAAACACCAATATGGTGCCTACTTCCGGTCCTCTTGGGTTTTAAGAGTTTTTTTTAATTATTTAAAGTAGTGTCGGAATACAGATGTGAAAAATAACATCTGAAGCTTATTTTGATATTTAGATCATGTGACACAACTTTAACTATTATAACTAAGTTGACTCAATCCTTATTTTGCGACTATTGTAAGCAAAGAGTACAAAGTTCTATCAAGACTAAGATTGATACACACTCAGATTGTTCGTGAAGTTACGTCATTGTCTTTGGTCTTTTCTTTTATATCCTTCAGCTATTTCTGCATGTTTTCTTCACCAGAAAACCCAAGGAATTTCTTCTAAATTAAGGATTTAATTTGATTCCTTGATTGAGGGATTGCACCATGTGGTATGTCTATATCAAATATGTCCATACGAGGTGATACCTTCCTTTCTCATAGCCATACATGTCATATCAAATATGTCCACGTAGAGGGTATGATCTTCTTTCCTTTTGCCTTACCGTGATGTTGTGGTGATTGATCTTCAATTATATTTCGTAATGCTTAGGGATACAGTGAGATATTCGACTCATGTACTTCTCTACTCTATGTTGTTTCCTTTGTGAGTGGATACTACTTGCCTTGTGCAAGATATTCTTCCATCCTTAGAGATCTTTTGTATCTAAATTGCATCCTTCTATATCTTATAATTTTGTCAATTATTAGTTTATCATTATTAAAACATATTACGTTGATATGGGAAGCTAATAATATCTTGGCTAGTGGTTTATATGCAACAGGTTGAAGATGAGAAAAAGAAGCAGGCAGAGATAGAAGAGAGGTAGAGTAAGAAGTTTAGGTATTTAGAGCAGGGTACAGGTCAACAAAATAGTGGGAGAGATATAAATAGTGGACTAAGAAGAAGAATTGGGGAAATTCAAATTTGACTGTCAGTGCTCCTTATCCCAAGCCTTCGGGTGTTCTCATTTTTAGGCTAGCAGTGGTCCTAAGGCAAGAGGTGCACAGTCTCAGGATAATGGAGCTTAGTTAGCCTACCTTACCCTTCTTGCAGTTTTTGCGGGCAGTTTCTTTGTGGATATTATGAGGAGGGGAGAAATTGATGCTATAATTGTGGTCAGCTTGGTCATATGCAATGATATTTTTCTTTATCCAGGGTTGACACAGAGGCTAATAAAGTTCCAGTTGTCACTTCTTCAGCTCCTGCCCTTAAGGGCACTATTTCTTGTATCGACACTGGCTGAAATCATCTCTATGCACTTGCTACTCATCAGGAATTTGAGGCATCCCAGATATTATTACTAGTATGTTACAACTCTTTTCTTGTGATGCTTATTATTTGTGTGATCCTTGTTCTACCCTATCTTATGAGAACCCTTATGCAGCTGTGTATTTTGGTTTTGGTCCTAAAAATATTTTTGATCATTTTTTTGTGTCTACTATGGTGGGTGATTCTATAGTTGCTAGAAAAATCTATAGGGGTTGTGTGATTTCTATCTTTTATGGGGAGACATTGGTGGATTTGATAGAGCTTGATATGGTGGATTTCGATATTTTTTGAAATGAATTTACTTCATCATTCTATGTTTCTCTAGATTATAGGACTCGATGGGTCAGTTTTCACTTTCCAAATGAACCAGTGATCATATGAAAGGGGAGTTACTTGGTGCCTAGAGGGAGATTTATTTCCTATCTTATAGCCCGACGTTAATTTCCAAAGGGTGTCTATATCATCTAGTTTGGCTTAAGGATTCTGACTCCGAAAGTCCTTCTTTACAATTTTTCCATGTGGTTAATGAATTTCCTGAAGTGTTCCTCGGTGATCTTCTTGGAATTCCTCCCGATAGAAAATAGATTTTGGGATTGACCTTCTACCAAATACTCATCCTATTTTTATTCCTCGTTATTGAATGACTTTGATTAAATTAAAGGAGATAAAGGAAAAATTGAAATATCTTCTTGATAAAGGGTTCATTCATCCTAGTGTCTCTCCGTGGGGTGCCCCTGTGTTTTTTGTGCAAAATAAAGATAGGTCCCTTCAGATGTGTATTGACTATCATCAGCTGAATAAGGTTACTGTGAAAATAAGTACCTTCTTCCTAGGATTGATGATCTTTTCGATAGCTTTAGGAAGCTAAGTGTTTCTCTAAGTTGATCTTCGTTCGGGCTATCATCAATTGAAAATTAGGGAGGTTGATATTCCCAAGATTGCTTTCCGACCCAGGTATGGTTATTATGAGTTTTGGTTATGTCTTTTGGTTTGACTAATACTGCGGTTGCGTTTATAGATCTTATGAATCAGGGTTTCAGGCCATTTCTCAATTTGTTTGTTCTAGTTTTCATTGATGATATCTTGGTGTACTCTAAGAGTAAGGAGAATCATGCTAATCACTTCTAAATTGCGTTGCAAACTCTTAAGGAATAAAAGTTGTATGTGAAATTGACACGACCCAAACCAGGTTCTTGTTGTAATTGGCATCTTAAGTCCAACCAGGATCGGAGACTACCCACATTAACCAACCCAACCAACCAACATATACCCCGAGTTGGATGAATTTTGAACATCAAACAAGCTAGCGTATTTGTGCAAATCCAGAATCTGAGATATGTCTATAATCGTGACAGGCCCAAATGAGTCCAACCGTCCAAACCCAACTAATAACCATACCATAAACCAGTCCAAACATCCCATACCAAATGAGTTCCAAATATAGTTATATATATATCCAAAATAAAAAGAAACAATCATAAATCAAATTTAGTTCTCCGGTATCAGCCGTAATACCAATGCCAATACTAAGGTTGGCACCAATACTGACACCACCCATTCCAACCCATAGTAGTTCCACAAAGCCTCTAACCATAAGAAAAACAATATCTGGTTGGGACATGCCCCTAACCATAGACAAAACCAATATCCATAAAATAACTAAAGTATGAAAAAATGTCCATGATATGAAATAGAGCCTTCTGAAGTATGGAAGCTCACCACTTCAATCCAACAGCTGATCCCGAATTCGATCACTAAGCAGGAGGATTAGGATGGCTAGTTCCTACATAGCATGGGGATATATCTGCCCGAAGATGGGTTAATAGGTGAACGCTAGCAAGTACTCAGGATAAGGATAAGGTAATGCCAACCGTTAAAACCAAGACCCATATTCATACACAACGATACATATATATAACCATTCTGAGAAAGGGAACCAGGTTTAGCATGCATTTAAAATCATTAACCTGGGTATATAGCTTAACCATCCTAGAACCACCCATGGGCTATATGGGTCTAGTGTAACCCCTAAAAGGGCCCCGATGTGTGTAGCCGTACGAACCAGAGATACCACAGGAGTAGGGTATTTCCAAGTACCTTTCACTCTCCATGATACATATGTACAAGTATACTCAAGGGATTCCCGTGTACCCCATAAGTATCATATATGGTCGCCATGACCAATTCTTATGTCAGCAAACATGAGTTTCCAGTGTTCATCCATTAGACTCAAACCTTCATGGTTAGCTATCATACCCCACCATTATTGACCAATTAAAACCATTACCATACAACCAAACTACCATTCCATTTACTATTTACCAAGTCTATAAGTAGTGGTATCGTCATACGGACTATAGCTTGTAAGCAATGTCCTTAGCCAACCTTTTAGATAAAAAGTGATTCCCATATACCAATAGATTACATTGTTTAGTTGGTTGGGAGATTCCCATGAACCCCACAAGATGTTCATTAACCATAACCATGACCACCAATACTTTACCATTTAATTATTCCAAACTATTTAAGGTTCCATTACCAAGTTATACCATACAATAGTTCCAGTAAAAGTTCAACAATACAGTAAAACCATTCTCATAGGCATTTTATCAAACATGTTGAGGGCATAGTATTTCTAAACCCAAAACCAAGTACCAATTAACCATTCCCATGCAACCATATGTTCAAACCATTATTATAATATGCAAACCATAAATAAAAATTATGGGAAAACCATTACCAACCATTATAACCAAAAACCCCAATATATATTTGTAAACCCAAAACCATACAACAATTATGCCATGAAAAAAATTCATAAAACTTACCTTAGATTACGAAGATGATGGAGAGAAATCACCCGTACAATCCCCAAATTGATCCTCTAGATGAAACCCAAGACTTCCTTTACCCAAGAGTCTTAGAGAAAATTAGAGAGTGTTTCTAAAGATTAGAATAGTAGGGTAAATGATGTACCAAGAGAGTTATAAGTCATGGGGTCCTAAGGAGTTATAAGGAGAAATGTCCAGATTACCCATAACTTAAACTGTCTAACTTTTCGCAGGTGGGTATGACTCCACCATACCATCTATACCTTAGGGTATGAGTGGTACCCTTACTCATACCCTAGGCCTCACCTTATACCCCCACACTAGTCAACATACAACCATACAAGCCAAATTATATCCAAGGGTATAACTAATACCCTTAACCCATAACCATAATAGACCCAAAAGGGGTTGACAATATCCAACATATGAGTTGGGTAATACAACTTGTACCCTATCTTACAACCCATGATGATCCACTCATACTCAGATCTAAGTTTCTTCACTAAGTATTACATTAAGTGAGGGAAAACCCAATCGTATGACCCGTCAACCACCATACGACTCATACCCACCGAAGTCATACCCATTCCAAAAACCAATCCAACTAATCAACTAACACTGGTTAGCATATGATCAATAGAATACGATCAAGATCATACCAACTAGTAGCCTAAGTCATATGGTGTCCACTGAGTCGAAAACCTAGGAAATTTTCTATGGGCCAAAACCTAGGGTATTTAAAAAAATTTCTAAGTATGAATTTTGGTTGAGTGATGTGACCTTTCTTGGACATATTGTTTCTAGTGAGGGGATCAAGGTGGATCCACAAAAGTTGAGGAAGTTAATAAATAGCCTAAAACCACGACTCTAACCAACATTAAGAGATTTTTAGGCTTGGATGGGTGTTATAAAAGGTTTGTGGAGAGTTTCTCATCTATTTCTACTCCGCTGACGAAGTTAACTTAGAAAAGGGTTAAGTTTTTGTGGTTAGATTCTTGTGAGGGTAGTTTTGAGAAGTTGAAGGATAAGCTGACTTCTGCGTCTGTTTTGACCCTGTCTGAGGGTACTGATAGTTTTGTGGTGTTTTATGATATGTATTATGTGGGACTGGGTTATATTTTAATGTAGCATAGTAAGGTCGTCCCCTATGCTTCCAGGTAGCTTAAGGTTCATGAGAGGAATTACCTGACTCATGATCTAGAGTTAGCGGCTATGGTCTTTTCCTTAAAGATCTGGTGTCATTATATTTATGGGGTGCATGTAGATATTTACTCAGATCATAAGAGGTTGCAGTATGTTTATGTATAAGGAATTAAATCTCAGTCAGAGGCGGTGGCTCGAGCTACTTAAGGAATATGACATGAGTCTTTATTACTATCCAGGTAAAGCTAATGTTGTTTTTGATGCTTTTATCAAGTTGTCTATGGGGATCTTATCCCACGTTGAAGGATAGAAAAGAGGGTTAGTGAAGGATATTCAAAGTTTGGCTAACTTAGGAGTTTGCATTTTGGACTTTGAGGATGGAGGAATGATTATTCAGAAAGTGGTCAAATCATCTCTTGGTGCTGAGGTGAAGGAAAAACAATCTTTGTATCTCGTACTTATGTAGATTAAGGATAATGTAAGTCAGCGAAAAGTTATGGCTTTTGAGATTAGGGGAGGTAGTTTCTGACATATCAAGGAGGGTTGTATTCCTGATGTGGATGAGATATAACAAAGAATTTTAACCGAGGCTTATGAGTCTAGATATACATTTTATCTAGGTTAAACTAAGATGTATCATTACTTGAAGGAAATCTACTGGTGGAACAATATGAAGAGAGATATGGCAAATTATTTTGCCAAATGTATGGTTTATCAGGAAGTTAAGGTTGAACATTTGAGGCCTGGTGGCATATCTCAAGAGATAGATTTACCCATGTAGAAGTTGGAGATGATCAATATGGATTTCGTTCTTCCGTGGTTTCAAAATTAGTATAATTTAATTTGGGTCATCGTGGATAGGATGACTAAGTCTGCTCACTTCTTGCCTGTGAGGACTAACTACTCAAGTGGGATTATGCTAAGTTGTTCATTTAGGAGATTGGAAAGTTGCATGGTGTGCCAGTGTCCATTATTTCAGACTAAGGTACACAATTTTCTTCACACTTCTGGCATTCATTTTAGAAAGGTTTGGGTACACAAGTGAACCTTAGCACTAATTTCCACCCTCAAATAGATGGACAAGTGAAGAGGACTATTCATACTTTGAAGAAAATGCTAAGGGCCTGTGTGATTGACTTTAAAGGTAGTTGGGTTGGCCATTTACCTCTTATTGAGTTTGCTTACATTAATAGTTACCATTCTAGCATTCAAATGACTTTTTTTAAGGCTCTCTATGGTAGGAGGTGTAGGTCTCCTATTGGGTAGTTTGAGGTAAGCAGGTCTAGGTTGTTTGATACTGACTTAGCTCACTAAGCCATGAAGAAGGTGAAGGTAATTAAACAAAGACTTAAGACTGCCCAGAGTCGCCAAAATTCTTATGCGGATGTAAGGCAAAGGGAATTGGAATTTGAAGTAAGTGATTAGGTATTCTTGAAGGTGTCTCCTATGAAAGGAGTCATGATGTTTGGGAATAAGGGGAAGCTCAGTCCTTGTTATGTTGGCCCGTATCAAATTTTGAGGAAGATTGGGAATGTCGCTTATGAGTTAGATTTGCCTATAAATTCAGCTTCAATTCGTCCTGTGTTTCATGTGTCCAGACTGAAAATTTGTGTGAGTGATCCTTCCTCTATAGTGCCTATTGATGATGTTGGTGTTACTGATTCCTTGTTTTATGAGAAAGTCCCGATTGAAATATTGGATAGGCAAGTTCATAGGTTAAGGACCAAAGATATAGCTCCGGTGAAGGTCCTTTGGAGAAACCAAAAGGTGGAAGAAGCTACATGGGAAGTAGAGGAAGCTATGAAGGAAAAATACCCATTCTTGTTCCCCATGTTAAATGAAAGTGCCTAAGGTATGAGTTTCATATTCCTCTTATCACTTTCCGAGTTTGTCATTTGATTCGGGTGTATTCTTGCTATTCTCATGCAAAAAGTGTCCTAACTCATCATTCAGGGATGAATTATCCTGGTGGGGGGGGGGGGGATAATATAAGACCCCTTAAAATTTTGATCCTTTTATTATTGATCCTTCTGCGTGTGTAATATTGATTTTTGACTTGAATTAAGTTTAGGGATGTTAAAAGGGTGTTTTGAAAAAGTTTTAGATTTTTCGAAAGGGGTTCGGGGTTGCAATAAGGCCGTGTCACGGAGGTTAACCTACACAATATTGATGTGGCACGGAGGCTAACCTCCTTGATATTGTCCTACCACACCGCTATTTTAAATTCACCTAGTTTTTGTTTTTTTACTTGGGGTGAGGGGATTTCATTCTTTTTACCCCATGTATGACCTTTAAACATAAAATAACCCCATTCCCTTCAGTTTTAAAAGATTGAATCATTCTATTTCTCTCTCAAACTCAAAACCCAAAAACACTCCAGGGTTTACAGTGAATTCATTATCCTGGCTCAAAACATCAAATTTTTTTCAATTCCCTGTGTATTTAAATCATGTTTCTCTTTCCCATAATTTTAATTTTATATTGTGGCATTAATTGAATAGATTTTCATGTGATTTAGTTATGGGTTTTGAAATTGGGTTGAGCGATTTTGGTTGTTACCGGATGAATTACTCGTCCCATGTTCTAAATTGATTATTAATGCTTTAAATTGATGTTTTTATGACTACATTGGTGCATGGTATAAATGGTTGAAACAAGGGACATGGGTTTCCCCAAATTGATGGAATTTTGGCCTAATAATTGCATTAACCTCAACCCACTTTGTGAACGTGATTTTCAATATGGAAAATTGCATGGTTTAACTTGTTTTGGAACCCAATGCATTGCGTTAAAGGATAAATGAATGAAAAATGGTTTTGGATGGCCTTGGTGGCCATTGTTTGGATTTTTAAATGGAACTTGGGAGTCTAATTTGGTACTTTAGATTTCGTTTGGCATAATTAATTTAGCTTTCAAGCATATTGGTATAACGATACCAAGTAGTGAATGCCTTAATAATTTACTCCTATGTTAGTGGATTAGTTTATGTGCAATTTTTTTTAATTTGGGCTTAAAGGGAATTGTGTGACTCACCGTAAAAGTGTAAGTCCAGAAGGGATGAACACTGGTAACCACGTTTGCCGGTGTTGGAGATCTATATGGTCGTGTTCTTGGTGCACACTTTATATATATATTAATATATATATAACGGGACTGCTATTGCCTTGGTGGTTTTAGTTTTCCCTCAGTTTTTCCTCGATTCGTGTAGATAACACACACTGGGGCCCTTCCATCAGGGGGAGCTGAATCCATATAGCCCATGGGTTTCTTTAGGAAGGATTGATCTATACAGTTATCACGAACTGAGTTAGGGCCTAGCCAAGACGAGTATCTCAAGTCCACCATGGATCAGAGACCACCCCCTTAACCTAAACTTAAGAGCACTATAATAATAATAATACTATTAATGCAGAAGCCAATTAAATAGTAATAAAATATGAATAGATAACTCTATAAAATCTAAGAGTCAATTAATAACCAAACAACCTACATCTATCCATGAAGCCTAAAAAACCAGAGTAATATCTATGTCGGGATATGCCTCTAACTATGACCAAAAAGAATCCAAAGTACTATGAAAGTAAAGAGAAAATGATGCAATGACAAAGCCTTCCTAAGGATGGAGGCTCACCACTTCACGACAAATCAACAGACGTGCTAATCCACCTAACGCTGCACAGGAGAAACAAAAATGTCTTCATACCCTACATCATGAAACAATGTAGCGTCCTGGACGGTTAGTGGGATAAGCAGTGGCTTGTAACTCAGGAAAAGTGATAAAGTAAATCCATTTCCTAAAACAATCAAAACCACACACACATATGTTCATATATACATATATAGGAATTTGGGATAGGGTAAGGGTCATGAACATGAAAGTATTAAAATTATTAACCTAGACTGTGTAGCTCGATTCATTCTAAAGGCACCCATGGTCTATATGGGTTCAACTCCCCTACTGAAAGGACCACAGTGCGTGTTAGCCGCATGAACTGAGGAAAATCCAAGTGAAAACTAAAGCCACCATGGGCAATAGCCATCCAATATATATATGTGTGCGCGTGTGTACCAAATTTGTATCAAGAACATGGTCATATAGACCCCAACACTGACAAACGTGGATTCCAGTGTTTGTTCCCCTAGGAACTATACCTTCACGGTGAACTACACAACCTATCTTTAAATCCAAATTAAAATCACGTTGCACACAATTCCAACCATAAACCCAAGAGTCATTTATTAAGGCATTTACTACTTGGTATCGTCATACCAATATTCTTGCAAGCTAAATTACACATGCCAAACTAATTCACATAACCACATTAACTCCCAAGTTTCATTAAAATCCAAATCATAGCCACCAAGGCCATCCGAATCCATTTTTATATCTATTTATCCACTAACGCAATGCATTAGGGTTCAAAAACAAGTTAAACCATGCAATTATTTATAATTAAAATCAAATTCACAAGGTGGGTTGAGGTTAATACAATTCCAAGACAAAATTCATCCAATTTGGGGAAACCCAGGTCTCCCATTTCAATCATTTAAATAATATACTAATTCAGTCCCCAAAACATTAATTTAAAGCATAAATATTCAATTCGAAACATGGGACATGTAATTCAATCAATGACAACCAAAACCCCTCCAAATTTCAAAACCCATAATTTAAATCACATGAAAATATATTCAATTCATGCTACAATATAAAAGTAAAGTTTAGGAAAGAGAAACATGCCTGAAACACACAAGAATTTGAAGTCAATTTGAAGTTCGGAGCCCGAATGATGAATTCTTTATGAAACCCTTAAGCTTTCTTGGTTTAGGTGTTAGAGAAGAGAATGAGAGTGTTTGATATTTTTAACTAAAGGAGAAAAGGTCAATTTTATGTTTATAAGTCATGGAAAGGGTAAAAAAAACCAAAAGACCCTCACCCCTAAGTGGAAAAAACAAAACTAGGTGAAATTTGTACCTCAACATTACACAACCTTATTGCGGAGGTTAACCTTCGTGGCACAGTGATATCACAGAGGCACACTACCTCGGAGTTCCAAAATATCCCCGAACCCTTTTTAAAAATTCTGAAACCCTTCCAAATTACCCTTTTACCACCCCTAAGCATAATTCAAGTCAAAAATCGATATTACGCATGTGGGAAGGTGAAAAGTAAAATGATTGAAATTTTAAGGATCTTACATTATCCCACCTTAGGATCATTCATCCTCGAATGATGAGTTAGGACACTTTTGGAACGATAATAGCAAGAATACATCAAAATCAAAAGACAACTCAAAAAAATGACAAGAGGAAAATGAAACTCATACCTTAAGCACTTTTATCCAACCCGGGGAACAAAAATGGGTACTTGGTCTTCATATCTTCCTCAGCTTACCCATGTAGCCTATTCAACCTTTTGATTCTTCCAAAGCACCTTTACCTAAGATACATCCTTAGTAATCAATCTATATACTTGCCTATCCAATATTTCATTTAGGACTTCCTCATAAGATGAGAAATCTGTAATACCAACATTCTCAACATGAAAAATCAAGGAAGGATCACCCCCACACTTTTTCAACATGGACACATGAAACACAGGATGAATAGAACCCAAACTCACAGGCAAACCTAACTCATAAGCAAAATTCTTAATTTTCCTCAAAATTTGATATGGACCAACGTAACGGGAACTGAGCTTCCCATTCTTTCCAAACCTCATGACTCCTTTCATAGGAGACACCTTCAAGAATACCCAATCACCTACTTTAAACACAAATTCCCTTTGCCTCACATCCGTATAAGACTTTTGGCGACTTCGAGCATTCTTAAGTCTTTCTCTAATCACTTTTACCTTCTCTATGGCTTGGTGAACCAAGTTAGGACTGAACAACCTAGTCCCACAAACCTCAAACAACCCAATAGGAGACCTACACCTTCTTCCCTATAGAGCCTCAAAAGGAGCTAGTTGGATACTCGAATGATAACTATTATTATACACAAACTCAATAAGAGGTAAATGATCCACCCAACTTACCTTAAATTCAATTACACAAGACCTTAGCATGTCTTCCAAAGTCTAAATAGTATGATCTATTTTCCCATCCATTTTAGGGTGGAAAGTGGTGCTAATTTTCACCTAAGTACACAAACTTTTTTTAAAGGAACGCCAAAAGTGAGATGAAAAGTGTACCTTAGTTATGAAAGAGTTTACTGAGTTGATGCCCGATACTCCAAGTGTTGAAAAATGATTGAAGCAATGTGTGAAGATGTTTGTAGTTGTTATAGTTGTTGGACTTTTATCTGATCTTGAAGCAATGGGCAATTAAATTTAGACTAGCCATACTTTTCCTGCTATAGATGACCTATTCACTCGATTACGTGATTGGCTGCAACACGTATATCATTTAGTCATCTGGTGTTACTTGCAGAGTATTCTATTATATCAAAGCATCTCAGAATGGAAATCAATATGAAGGTTGCTCTAGTAATTCTCAGCCAAGGTGTGACTATTGGAAGAAATTGTGTCATACCCGTGATGTGTGCTACTCTCTTTATGGTAGATCAAAGAATGCTCATGTTTTAGACTAAACCTGCTGGCAATCTAACAAATCAAACTTTCTTGTTATTTGAAGTAGAACACAATAACTTTCTTCAGTATCATGCAATAAAGCATACATCTCTATCAATAACTTCCATTGCTCAAATTGGTAATCTTGTTGCTTGTATCTCATATTCCACCATACTTGGTCTTTGGTTTTGGTACAAATCTTTATTTATTAATATTATTTGCCCTCAATCCCTTCCCAATCTAACATTAGCTCATGGTAGTCAATCCCTTACTTCCGATGACTCTGAATAATATTTTTTATCATTAGTTATCCCTTTAGCCTTCTATCAATCAGTTTTGACTAAGTCCTTAAATTATTCCATCTTAATGTTTAGTAACTTATTTGTTATACAAGACCTCAGTACAGGAAGAATGATTGGCAAAAGGCGTGAGTCTGATGAGATTTATTACCCCATATGCCACAGATCCACTACAGTTTCTTTGATCTTCACCTCTCCAAATTTAATTCAAGATAATTGGGACATCCTAGTTTGTCTAAACTTCATAAGATAGTATCTAACTTGTCCAGATTGTGTAAGTTAGATTATGAGCCGTGTCAACTAGGAATGTACACACAAGCTACTTTTTCACGTAGTCCTAATAATCGTGCAGAGTTTTTTTTTTTATTTAGATCATTCTGATATTTGGGTCCTAGTAGGGTTAGTTCTACGCTGGATTTTAATTATTTTGTTACTTTTGTTGATGATTGCTCAAGGTGTACTTGAATTTTCGTAATGAAAGATCATTTTGAATTATTTTTTATATTTTAATGTGCAGAAATACAAAATCATTTTGGTGTTTTGATTCACACTTTTCATAGTGATAATGTGTGTGAATATTTATCCTCTCAATTTCAGCAATTTATGTCTTCCCAAGGCATTCTTCATCTGACATCTTATCCTTAATTTACTCAACAAAATGAGTAGTAGAAATAAAAAATAGGCATATTTTTGAACTGCATGCACCCTTCTTATTCAAGAAAACGTTCCATTGCATTTTTGGGGGATGTAATGCTTACCTCTTGTTATATTATTGATCGTATGCCTTCCTCTGCTATTAATAATCAGGTTTAACACTCTATTATGTTTTCCAAGTCAACTTTATTTACTCTTCCACCATATATTTTTGGGAGCACATGCTTTGCCCATATTCTCACTCCAGGAAACTACAAATTAGCTTTTTGTGCATTTAAATGTGTCTTTATAGGTTATTAATGGTATAAAAGGTATATCAATGCTTTTCATGTCACCTCCAACAATAAATTATGTATGCTAATGTTACTTTCTTTTAAGGTTAATCCTACTTTACATTCTCTCCTACCAAATAATTATATATTTTTTAGGTTCTACTCGTTCCGTCTTTTGGAAATCACCTAGTCTGTCCTTCTATATCTGTCACGACCCGAATCAAAGCCTGGACGTGACGTGTATATCAAGCCCATCGTGGTCCAGAAACCACCTCCTAGCCTGATGTTGGGCGTATTTACATGCCTAAGCACCATAATTTACCCATGTTTCAGCTAAGTTTTGAGGATAAAATATATAATTCTTGTACTTTTAGTCCATTTTCCTTTAAGTGAGCTGACCTATGTGATTAGCATGTTTTCAGGTACTAATGATGAAGATTTCAACACTTTGTGGACCTGTGGGCAACAAAGGAAAACTTCACATAAGAAGGAAGGCAACTTTTGGACTGAAAGTGATGCATGGGAACTTTTTCCCGGGCAAACCCAGTATTTTTAAATACTTAAGGATGCAGTAGCAACTTATTAGACAAGGATGCTATTAAAAACCTTATTGCTGAATTTTTCAGCAAAAAATTATCATTCGACATTATTGATAATTCACGTTAGAAGATTTTGGACGAGTTTTGAGAGCAGAAAATGGCTCATTGAGAAACGGAGAAAGAAAAAACGTTTCATCTCCATAGACGAGATTTCTCTAAGTTTTGGTATGATGATGATGTCTACTTTGATTTCCGTTGTATTCATGAGTAGCTAAACTTATCTGTTAGGGTTATGGAAACCTTGTAAGATACTATCTATTACTATGAGTTTGTAAATTCTTGATGTGTTATGCTACTTATATCATTACTCTCTTTGTTTTGATTGAATTCTTATGGTTGCAAACATAGAGAATACGCCATTATAGCATTAACTTGTTCGAGAGAAAAGTTACATGTTTGGAAAAGAGAGTGTGACAAGGAAATAGGGTTTCCAACCTCTATTTACACGTTGATGCCTTAACCGGATTAACTTCTTGGAGAATTTGTACCATTTGTTATACACTTTAGGCTCGAGAGAGCTAAAGCGAAATAAATCCTTGATGGTTGAGAAACACTTGGATTTAGAATTAGAATACAATTCTCTATAAGTGCATGCATGTCTAAATTCCGTGTTACTCATAGTTAATAGAGAAGTAGAACTTATAAGGTGGACATAACCCTAACTTATCAATCTTTGTGATTAAATCTTACTACACAAATCGTTCCATTGTTACTTTGATAATATTAGTTCACGCCTAAACCAAACCTCCCTTTTTCCTTGGAATTTTCGACCAAAAGTCTACTAATAATTGCAACACTTAGTGACCAGAGTATTCCCTGTGGGATTCGACACCCAACCCAGTTGGGTTCTATATTTGACAGCGACCGCTTACACTTTCTAACGAGAGTTGTAATTTGGGCGTATCAAATTTTGGCGCCGTTGCCGGGGAATACGGTTGTCAACTAAGTTTGTGATAGTTAATAGACCCTTTGGTCAAAGATTCTCGAATTTTACTTTTTGTTTGTTGTTTTTGTTTTGTTCAGGTTTATTGGAGTGCATGCCAAATACACGAAGTTCTGGTCAACCGTTATTACCTATAAATCCTGAACCACATCTTATTGGCAGAATGGATGCGCAACGAAACCTTGAACGGATGGCTGCTCAACAGGAGCAGGAAAGATTAGCTGTATTGACAGCTGCTCAAGTGCATCAACAGAATATTGATAACCCAAGTCGGGCAACAAATCTTGATGAAGAGGACCTGGGTGATGATGAGTTATTAAATCCAAGGCGTGCAGATGATGTGGCTGCACCAGTGAACAGGAATGTCAACAGAGATCGTCAAGCGAGAATAAGACCTGAACGTCGAGCTATGCAAATCGCTTTTGATGATGATGATGACGACTTGGACGGGGCTGGTGCCACAGGGGCTATTATTCCTCCGCCCTTGGCACCCGAAGCCAAGTTCAATATCACTAGCACCATGATCCAGCTATTGCAACTCAAAGGGTTATTTGGTGGACTTGCAGCCGATGATCCGAATATGCATCTCATCAACTTTATCTCAACATGCAAGTCATTTAACAATCCAGGAGTTGGATAGAATGCAATTCGACTGCGCTTATTTCCATTGTCTCTATCTGGAGAGGCAACTCTATGGTTGAACGGTCTGACTCCTGACTCTATTACTAATTGGAGGCAACTGAAAGACGCTTTCCTAGAAAAATTCTTTCCGCTATCCAAGAGTGCACAGTTACGAGATGAGATCAATAATTTTCGACAGCTTCCAACTGAAGCTCTCCAAGAAACATGGGAGAGGTTCAAGAAGAAGCTTATGCGATGCCCAAATCATCAGATGGCCAACATCCACTTGATGGAAATATTATACAGGGCGTTGAACTCGGTGACTAAGCCAGTGGTTGATAATGCTGCAGGTGGGTCATTCATGGACCTTACTTTTATTAAGGCTGGTGATATGCTGGATCGTATGACAAAGCAGAGTAGAGCTTGGCATACCAGGGATTCTGAGGTAGCAAACTCTACTGTATCTACTGGCATGACAGCAGAATAGAGGCGAAGAGAAGAGGAATGTGACCAAGATATGGCTCACATAAAAACGCAGATGGACCTTCTTACCAAGCATTTATTATCAGGAAAGACAGAAAAGGTCAAGGATGTTGTATCACAGGGTAGAGATAAATCCGATTTTGAGGAGAAAGCGAATTATTTGAATAATCAGGGTGGTTTCCGAGGCAATGCCCCAGGAAACCAAGGTCGGAACTATAATGAAAAATCCGGATTCAAGAATAAGACTGATAGGAGTGGTTTGTATGTCCCTCCTGGAAATCGTGAAGCTGTTCCAACTAGTTCTGGGAAGATGTCCATGGAGGACATGATGGCCAAGCTTTTGAAAGGAGTGGAGGCAACCAACACGGGACTAGCTGAGGTAAAAAATGATTTGTCCTCAATAAATCAATTGGTTGACTTGCATTCCACTGCAATAAAATAGCTGGAACAACAAATGAGTCAACTATCAGTGGCATTCAATCAAAGAAAAGCTGCCACTTTACCTAGTAACACTGTGCAAAATCCACGGAATGATGGATCATGTATGGCTATTACTACCAGGAGTGGTAAGGTGTTGGAAAATCCATCCAAAGGCAAGCAGGTGGTTGATAATACAGAAGAGAATGTTATTGAAGCAGATTGTGATGATTCTGTAGAAGCTGAAAATCAGAATGAGAACGTTCATGACACTACACCTAGATGTCACCAGCCTGAAAAGATTGATAATCGGAAGAAAAACCAAAAGAAAGTGGTGGAAAAGACTCTTCCAAATCCACCACCACCTTTTCCTCAGAGACTGAAGAAGAAGGCTGATGACACCAGGTTTAGTAAATTCATGACCATGCTGAAGCAGCTGACTATTAATGTGCCTTTGGTGGAGGCACTGAAGCAGATGCCAGGGTACGCCAAATTCATGAAGGACCTTTTGACAAAGAAAAGGGCAACAAGTTATGAACTGGCAGATAATTTTCATCATTGCAGTGCAATTGCCATGAGATCTTTAGTACAGAAAAAGACAGATCCTGGTGCTTTCACTATTCCTTGCACGGTTGGATCCTTGGATTTTGCTAAGGCATTGTGCGATTTGGGGGCTAGCATCAATTTGATGCCGCTATCTATTTATAAACAGTTGGGGTTGGGCGATCCTACACCAACCAATATGCGGCTCGTGATGGCAGATAGGTCGGTAAAACGACCTGTTGGTATCTTACATGATGTATTAGTGAAGGTTTCTACCTTCATTTTTCCTGCAGACTTTGTTATTTTGGATTGCGAGGTGGATTTTGAGGTGCCCATAATCTTGGGTCGACCTTTCCTCGCAACAGGAAGTGTGCTTATTGATTTACGAGCAAATGAGCTTTTATTTTGGATGAATGACGAAGTGGTACGTTTTGATGTAAGCAAATCAATGAAGCAGCCCAAAGATATGAATGTGTTCTCTATAGCGGATGTTCATTATGAGGATAAGAAGGAATTATCTTTAGAGAAAAAGCTTACTGTTGAGCCATTGGCTGCTGTGCTTTTGAACTTTGAGCGTGAGGATGTTGAAGAGAACGAAGAAACTATCCGTGCTTTGACAGGAATGGGGTCGTATTCATATGACCCCAAGAAGCTGGACCTTGACCTTAAGAATCGACCCTCACCACCGGCGAAGCCACCAGATATCTTGATGAAGTCTGAGTAATCGAGATAACTATGTCGTGCCGCGACAATAAATCAAGCGCTATATGGGAGGCAACCCATCATTAGGAGTTTGTTTCGTTAGGATTTTGTTTTTGATAAATAAAAGTTCAAAAAGAAGAGTCGAGCCACGACCAAAACTAAGGCGCTCGGTGGGAGGCAACCCATCCTTCTAATCATTTTTGTTGTTTTTGATTAAGTATAGGTACAAGATATACAAAGGAGGAGATTAGTCTCAAATTTTGATTTGAAAGTGAGCCATGCTAAAGGTGGTAAGTGAGGAATTATGGAGCAAAGGCTATAAGTTAGGCATTGCCTATGCCAATCTAGGCAACGAACAAGGCAATGCCTATGTAAATCTAGGCAACGGACAAGGCAATGCCTATGCCATTGCCTATGCTCACTACCTCACATAGGCAATGGATAAGGCAAGGCCTATACCAATGTAGGCAATGCTATAGGCGCCGCCTATGCCATTGCCTATGCTCACTGCCTCACATAGGCAATGCCATAGGCGCCGCCTATGCCAATCTAGCGATAGGCAAGGCGCCGCCTATGCCAATCTAGATGATAGGCAAGGCGCCACCTATGCCTATCTAGGCATTGCTAAAGGCGCCGCCTATGCTAAGCATAGGCAAAGCATTAGGCGCCACCTACTTATCTTTTTTTTGCCTCCTAACCCGATTGTACATGGATCAAACCCGACCCATGGCTTAGTCTTTAAATAGATCCTCAACCTTAGAACACAATTCCATTGTTTTCTCAAGATAGGTGATGCCTAAGCTCCCAAATTCTTTTAAAGTTTTTCTTTTTACTCATCTAATCTTGCAAGTTCATCTTCTTGATCCATCATCACGTAAGTTACTCTTTTATATTCTGTAGTTGTTGCACTACTACGCTTATAATGGTTTATTAGATTTTGAAGTGGTGCTTGGTGATAAGAATATGGTTGGTTTGTTATGATGCATCTAGTTGAGTGAATGGATTCGTGTGGGTGTTCTTGACTTTACTCCGACTTGTATTTGATTGGTATTCACTGTCCTATTTTTATGGAGTTGAAATTGTGAAGTTCATGCATAATCTTGAAAGTTGTAAGCTTGAATGTTTGAATGACTCGCTCATCGAAGGTATTGATCATGATTGACCACAAGCATAAGATGGTTTGATTATTTCTATGCAACAACCTGATAAGATTTCTATGTGGTCGTCTTGTTCAAATATTGCCTTAATCCAATGAAATAAAGTCGAAAAGGATAGTCAAGATTACATGATTACTAACGTTGTGCAAATGGATTAAGTGTGGGGTGGTACCATCACAATTTTTTTTTCCGAATATAGTAAATCTTTCATGATGAAACTAACATGACTTTATTGTGATCTCAGGTAGAATGGCCCCAAAAGGACGACAAGGAAAAGAAAAAGTGTCCACCTCCCAAAAAAGGTCAGAAAAGGGCAAGAAAAGATCAGGCTGAGTCCTCCTCTTTGCAAGTGCCTCGACGCACTTTCGGGATAAAGTGGGTCCTAGAGGAGGAAGGGAAGGAGTGGTACAAGAACAACAAAGTAAAAAAATATGTTCACGTGGATTTGATGCAGAAGGAGAGTCTAGCAAAGAGAGACCCCCGCATTTTGGCTAAAATCATGGCACTAAATCTTGATTTCATTTTCCGAGATATGGGGGAATGCAATCTTGATCTAACGCGAGAGTTTTATGCCAATTGTTCCCCAAAGACTACAGGAAGTGAAGTCAAGATTTGGGGCCAAGTCTTGCAACTGAATGCGGAGTTCTTCAACTCTTTTCTGGGCCTTCCATCTGTGGATCCATCACCGCTCAAGGAGATTTATCACAGACCTCCCTACAGGGCCATCAGACATACACTGTGCGGATTAAGGTCAATGGAACGGTGGATTCGGCACAAGGATAATGATCACCAACTTCCAGACTCAGACGTGGAGGACAACTCTAATGACGACGACTCTGATGATGATTTCGACGTAGAGGGTATGACCCCAGACATATAGGAGGAGTCCGACTAATCAGGTTTTCCTTATTTATTTCCACTGAGGACAGTGTGTCCCGTCTAAGTGTGGGGTGCGGGTATATGTCTGCTGTATTGTATTTCTTTGCCTATATTTATTCTTGTTTGTTTGAATTAGTAGTTAGTTAGTTAGTTGTAATTAGTTAGTAGATTTTAGATGTTGCATGAAATTGTTCTGATAGACGGCATGGTATATTATAACAAGAGTTTAAATCATTACTATTAAGACGCTTAGGCTCTAAGTTGTGACTCACTGTGTGATAAATTGTTGTGGTTTAATTCATTCATCTGTTGGGTCAAGAATCTATAATGCTCCCAATGAAGTTGACCATGTTCCTTGTGTGTGTGAGGATATTGTATATTCTTTGTTGTGACTGATGCTAGAACTTGCCTGGTGTGTGGGTGAAGCGAAATAAAGATTGTGAGTGTAGGAGATGATTTAGGCATTTCTTTGGCAGCCCTGAAATTGTTTACCTTCTTTTTACCTACCTTTGTACATTGTCCTAGTGAACCCCCTTTGAGCCTTTAGCTATTTTCTTTGGCAGCCTCATATGTAGCCTAATCCATTTTTTTTTCAAGACCATAATTTGATCCAAACTCCTAAGCGTTTTAAAATTGTAGAATCATGTGGAAAAATAAAAGGAGAATGGTGAAAGTGATGCCTCAGGGTGTATTGGTACTTGAAATTGTTGTGAAAAAGAGTGGCTATTATAGGGATGCTTGCTTAATATATAAAAAAAAAGAGAAAAAAAATAAAAAATAAAATAAAAAATTTAGAAAAACAAAAAGATAGTTGTGTTTATGATTGACTAACAAAATGGGTGAAAAGGGGTTGGTAGATGAAAGAGAGGTAGAGTGGTTGTTAAAAGATAGTGTAAATGGCATATTGTAGTGTATTAAAGCGCTTAGGGAACATAGTCACTATTTCTGGCCAAAATAGTCCTACCTGTCCCTTAGCCTACATTACAACCTGTAAAGACCTATTTGATCCTAAGCTTAGCAGTCTGATATTAGTAGAGCATTACACTAAGGTCAAGCCTATGGTCATCAGTTGCAATATAAGAATTCTTTGTGAGAGCGAGAGCAAGGAGAGTCTTATACCCATGTTTCGAAAAATGCAAAACTATGAGTGATTATGGGTGATATCTTGTGTGAGCATACATGGTTGATGGTTGTTGGGTAGTTTTATATGTCTCTTTGTGGCTTAACTTGTGGATACGAATTAACCATCCTAATGAGTCTATGTTGGAGGTTGAGTTTTTTCTAGTAGTGATCGAGAAACCTACTCTTTGTTAATGATTGTGGTGCATGTCTTGTTGAAAATTTCGTGTTGCTATTGTGAAATTCTAGTTAGGTGTTTGCATGAATGTAATATTTTGTTCGAGGACAAACAAAGTTTTAAGTGTGGGGTGGTGATGTTGGGCGTATTTACACGCCTAAGCACCATAATGTACCCATGTTTCAGCTAAGTTTTGAGGATAAAATATATAATTCTTGCACTTTTAGTCCATTTTCCCTTAAGTGAGCTGACCTATGTGATTAGCATGTTTTTAGGTACTAATGATGAAGATTTCAGCACTTTGTGGACCTGTGGGCAACAAAGGAAAACTTCACATAAGAGGGAAGGCAGCTTTTGGACTGAAAGTGATGCATGGGAACTTTTTCCCGGGCAAACCCAGTATTTTTAAATACTTAAGGATGCAGTAGCAACTTATTAGACAAGGATGCTATTAAAAACCTTATTGCTGAATTTTTCAGCAAAAAATTATCATTCGACATTATTGATAATTCACGTTAGAAGATTTTGGACGAGTTTTGAGAGCAGAAAATGGCTCACTTGAGCAACGGAGAAAGAAAACACGTTTCATCTCCATAGCCGAGATTTCTCTAAGTTTTGGTATGATGATGATGTCTACTTTGATTTCCGTTGTATTCATGAGTAGCTAAACTTATCTGTTAGGGTTATGGAAACCTTGTAAGATACTATCTATTACTATGAGTTTGTGAATTCTTGATGTGTTATGCTACTTATATCATTACTCTCTTCGTTTTGATTGAATTCTTATGGTTGCAAACATAGAGAATACGCCATTATAGCATTAACTTGTTCGAGAGAAAAGTTACATGTTTGGAAAAGAGAGTGTGACAAGCAAATAGGGTTTCCAACCTCTATTTACACGTTAATGCCTTAACCGGATTAACTTCTTGGAGAATTTGTACCATTTGTTATACACTTTAGGCTCGAGAGAGCTAAAGTGAAATAAATCCTTGATGGTTGAGAAACACTTGGATTTAGAATTAGAATACGATTCTCTATAAGTGCATGCATGTCTAAATTCCGCGTTACTCATAGTTAATAGAGAAGTAGAACTTATAAGGTAGACATAACCCTAACTTATCAATCTCTGTGATTAAATCTTACTACGCAAATCGTTCCATTGTTACTTTGATAATATTAGTTCACGCCTAAACCAAACCCCCCTTTTTCCTTGGAATTTTCGACCAACAGTCTACTAATAATTGCAACACTTAGTGACCAGAGTATTCCCTGTGGGATTCGACACCCAACCCAGTTGGGTTCTATATTTGACAGCGACCGCTTACACTTTCTAACGAGAGTTGTAATTTGGGCGTATCATAGCCTAAACACCTTAGCACAATGAAATAATAGAAAAATCAAAATCAAACAACCAGAATGATATATAAACCAATAAGAAGGTTCTAAGAATCCATACGCAAATAATCAACCCACACTTTGCCCATAAAATCTCTAAAATCAGAATACCAGATTAGGTCAGGATATGGACCCAACTATGCCAATGGAACTCTTCAATTTCCAAAATCTAAAAAGAAACCTAATGAAATAGTAAAACTTTCTAGATAATAGAGACTCACCACTTCACAACAACTCGACTGATAGATGAACCACCTAATATTGTACAAGAGTAATAGAAAAGTCTTCGGACCCTACATCATGAAATGATGTAGCGTCCTAGGATGGTCAGTGGGATAAGCACTAGCATGTAACTCAGTAAAAGTGATATAATAATTCCATGTCCAAAACCAATCAAAACCACATGCACACGTTCATACATATATATATATAATGTCAGGGTAGGGAAAAGGGTCATGAAACATGAGAGTTTAAAATCATTAACCTGGATTGTGTAGCTATTTTTATCCTAAGGGCACCTACGGGCTATATGGGTTCTGCTTCCCTACTGAAAGGGTCCCAACATGTGTTAGCCGCACAAACTAGGAAAATCCAAGGAAGGTCCAGAGACACCAAGGCTCTAACCATTCCAATATATATATATATATATAAATAGTGTGTGTGTGAACTATGCACTCGGTCATAAAGGCCCCTCCACAGGCAAATGTGGTTTCCAGTATTGGTCCCCTTGGGACCTCCACCTTCATGATGAGCTACACAACTCCTTGTAACAACAAATAAAAACTTTTGCACATAATCCCATCCATTAACCCAGAAGTCATTTATTAAGGCTTTTACCATTGGTATCATCATACCAATTATTCTTGCAAGATAAGTTTAATTATGCCATTCTAATCCAATTAAACCAATTGACTCCTAAGTTTCATTTTGTTGAAACCTTAGGGTCTGGACCATACTGTGTGGGACCCAGTCCCTCAAAGTTTGTCATAGGCAATAAATTAGTAAAGTATTAAAGAAGGTAAACTTTGTTGAAAATAAAGAAACACACTGATTTAACGTGGTAACCCCCTTACTCAAGGAAGGAAAAACCATGGATTACCCTCACAAGCTCTCACAAATCCACTATAATCAACCTCTTAATAACAGACTCGATTTTGAACCTAACTCTAGGTTCGTCCTACTTGTAATAACTGTACTTCAAGCCTAACTTGACAACTCTCCTAAGACTCTCTCAACACTAATTAACTCTAACCAGTATCAAGCTTAGGTAATTCTACTTGCACTCTCAAAACAAAAAGCAATACTTTTATAGAATAAGTAATTTAATTACAAACCACGATTAAACTCAAGAACGTTTTCACTATCAGTACACAAGGACTAACAACTTAAGCTAAAATTGAAGTTTTTGCCTTTTTCTCTCTTCACTCATTTGAAGTTGCAAAAATTGCTAATTGAGAAACTTCCATTGCCTTTTATAGTAGAGTGATGATTAGGGTTGAAATGCAATTGAACTAGGTGTCCTAAATAGTACAAGCAACACCTGCGCAGTTTGTTACACTAGATGACAAAATTGTGCAGGCATGTGCTAGTTATACTTTAGCCTTGAATATCTAGGGACCTAGTTCCTTGTTGTCAACTACTCATCATTGAAACAAGATATAACAATTTTCCCCTTTTTTGATGATGACAAACTAACCACAAATTTTGATCATCAATATTCATTCATCACATTGAATTAGAGTGATTACCACTTTTAAAGAAGAATATCCCCCCTCATTATTTAATCATCATTCTTTTATAATCATGCAACTTAGGGACCTGGTCCCTTATTGTCAGTTGATATAAAAAACTTCATTTACTTTTCCCTGTCTTTGTACTCACTTCCCCCTATCATTGTACCTCATCATACTTCCCCTATCATTATGCCATACACATCTATAATCCCCTTATAAACATGCCATACACATTTGTAATATTCAACATTTACACCTGGTGCCTGGTCCCTACCATATGAAATTAGTATTCCTTCTTTTGGTATCATTGAGAAGTGAAAATAGTAAACCAAGAGTAAAATAAATACAGGTTAGTTAACTCATGGACATTAGGGCAACACTAACATGAAGAATAGATTTTAAAATGAAGAAGAATTAGATTAAGAGCACACAAACAAGAACTCATTCCTATATAGTAGATTAGGTATCCTTGCAGTGCAATATGTAAAACTTCTGATCCATAGAAAAAGCCATAGCAGTTGGGAAAATTTAAGAATGTAAGGGACTTGGGAAGAAGGTTTGGATAAGTAAGACCATCTTATGATAGTGTAACAACTCTTTGGTTAGTATCCTAATGTCTATATTCAAGCTCAAAACCTTATTAGTTAGAGTACCAACTTTCTTTTTGAGTTCATCATTCTCACTCCTAAGCTTAGAAAAGATACTTGAGCCCTCATTAGAAAGTTGATGAACTTGTATTTATAATTTCTTAATTTCTGCATCTTTATTAATTTCCTCTTACTTCAACATTTCCAATATTTTGTTTAGTTCTTTTGTTTTTAATTTCCTTTCTAAACACTGAGTTTTAATTAGGGTTTTCAATCCAAATAATTTCTTCTCAATTGGATTTCCAGATTTCACTATAGAGACTTTTGTCTTCTTATTCTTTAGGACCAACCAGACTTCCTTTTGGGTTGTTGCACAGTAGAATAAGATGTTCAACAACCCAAGCATCACCAGTCATTACACTGATAAAGGGGTCATGTGTTTTCAAGGATGAGTCTTCTGCAGAAAGTTGAATGAAGAAAGAGTCTGGTTTTAAATGATTAAGATAGATGAGCTGGGTAGGATCTTTTGGAAATAAGATGAGTGTTAGAATAGATGACTTTAGAAGGGAGAATAGCCTTTTAGGGTCTTTTTCTTCTGAAAAACCTCATGATAATATTCTTTCTCCTTAGAGGTCTCATTCATGTTAAGTTTATCCATGGAAGTGATTGTTTAGACTAACTCAGTCAATAGTTGTCTTGACAATGATGAGAGGGATAAATCAGTCTTGGAGCTTTGAGGAAAGGTTGGACAAAAATTTTTATTTTTGGAATAAAGTGAGACACAATTTTATATAATAGGATCTTGAGAGATCAATACTCACAAAGATGAGCTCTTTAAAAAGGATAAGTTTGATTTCAACTTTAGAATGACTCATATTTCCCTTTAAAGATAAGAAAAATTTTCTAAAAGAGAGAGAAAGAGAGAAATAGAGAGAGAGAGAAAGAAAGAGAGAAGATATGGATTTTTCTGATATAACAGACAAAGCAAAACATGTAAATTCAAGATACTAACTTGAGAGATGGGACCAGGCCTCTCTCTTTCTTTAAGTGAATTCTCAATTTTGTGCATATCTCATGTATTTTCTTCCAAAGTTGTTCCCATCGGTGTATAACTACAAAGGTATGGTACTGAGTTAGACTTACAAATACATACTTTACCAAGGATACCTATCTCCTGATCATAGCCAATTTTTATGGAGAAACACTGATTCATCTAGTAGGTTAGGTCATTTTCATCAGTCCTAGCTTCAAATTGTTCTTCATAAATTGTTCTTTGTGAAGTGCCTTAGTAAAAATATCTGCTATCTGATCCTTAGTCTTGCAAAACTTCATACAAATAGCCCTTTTCTCAACATTGTCTCTCAGGAAGTGATATCTCACATCAATATGCTTAGTCCTCTTGTGTTCCATTGGATTCTTGGCCATGTTTAGAGCACTTGTGTTATCACACATCAGAGGGATAGTGTTTGTGAGAATGCCAAAAATTTCAATTGCTACTTGATCCATAGAAATTGAGCACAACAAGAAGTTGCAGCCATATATTCAGCTTTAATAGTAGATAGAGGAACTGAGTTTTTCTTCTTAGATCCTTAGGAAATTAAGGATGAGCTCAAAAATATGCCATTCCTGAAGTTTTTTTTCTATCTAAAAAATATCCAGCATAGTCAATATCTGCAGATCCCACCAAGTCAAAACTCTATGTTGGTGGATAACATAGGACCAGGTCCCAAGTTTTCTCTAAATACCTAAGACTTTTTTTGCAGCTTTCAAATAAGACTCTTTTGGGCAGGCTTGAAATCTACTACACATCCCCACACTAAATCTAATGTCTGTCCTACTTGCAGTAATGTACATAAGTATCCAATAATTCCTCTATACATGTCTCATTTACTGAAGGACCTAGTTCATCATTATCCATTTTTGAGCTTGTTCTAATTAGAGTATCAATTATCTTGGCATCTCCCATATTACTTTAATACCCCGTATTAAGCCTAGCTTAGTTAAGCTCTTAGTGCTTGCGTAAGAGGCTTGAAGCCTGGAAATTTAACTAAGTGTTGAAGAGTTAGTCTTATTTTTGACCTCTTAACTTTGAGGATTTTTAAGTTGACCTTCTAGACTCCGAGGTGATGGTTTTTGAGTTGATTCATATTCGAGGGTATAAAGAGCATATCTCGGGGAAGTTCTGGATTTTTTAGATGAGGATTAGGTCGTGTTTGAATTTTGATTCCAGCAGTTCATCACGATTGCATCGCATCGCGTCCTATATAGCGATGAGCATGTCATCGCATCGCGGTGCCCTTCCAATGACATTCTAGTTATGAGTTTAATTTTTTTAGGGGAAGTTAGGTCATTTTCCACTGACTCAATTCGTAAAAACATAAGATTAAACGTCGATTAAGGCATTATTTGTCCATTCTCTTTCAATTTTCTCTCCAAGAAACCCTAACCTCATCTCAAGAACACCAAAACTCCATTACTTTGTCTTCAATATAAGCAAGAATTTAAGTTTCCTAATCTAAGAATTCAAGAAAATCCTTCAAGATAATCATCAAGGCTTTCAAAGTCAAAGTTTATCCATAAAATCAAGCCTATTAAGGTATACGAGGTTATGAACAAGGGTATCCTTTCACTCTTGTGCGCAAATTGCATTATTTTGAGATTCTATTTACTTATTTTAAAGTAGGCTTTATACCCAAGTTTATATATTCTTGAATCATGTGATTATCATGAGATTTAAAGCTTTTAGTATATCAAGAATTGCTTATGTTTATGTTTATAACTTATAAGATTTTTATTATGAATGAGATTGCACTATCTTGACTTGTTATTGTTGAAGTATTTCAAGAATTATATTGATCATGAAGTTTTGGGTATGAATTACCATAAGTTTAAAGCATGAATTTTAAGCCCTAATTTTAAGTGTTGAGATTTCAAGAAGATTATGCTTTTTAGAATTCCATGACAAGCTTATATCAAGATTTAAAGCAAGAGTTGATCTTTTGATCCTAAGCTAAGATATGGAATCCACAGTTGTTTATTTTGATTATAGTTTAAAGTAAAGAGAAGCATAATTGGTTTTCATTATATAAAATCTTATGCTATTTTAAGGTGGATTTCTTATAGTATGAGCATATAAGTAATATGGGAGTAGTATTTAGCACCGAGTTAGGTACAAGTCCAAGGTCACATGCCTCAGAACTACGTGCCACCATAGGTTTTAATACCCATAGTTGGTTTAGTATAGTGATCACTCTAGCTTAGGTTTTATTTTGATGGCAAAGGTTAAACAACTCTCACCAATGTGGGTAAGACGTTGGACTCCATGATAGCTCACATGGCTTATGTCGGTTAGAAGAACCTCCCAAAAGAGTAAAAGTAAAGCTTTTAGAAACTAAGTGTGTAAATCACATAGTTTATTCAGTATGCTTTAGATTCATAGTTTATGATTTTTTAGTTTTCAGTTCTATTCAGTCCCAACACTTAGCATGCATCATTTTAAAGTATATATGTATATAAAGATTCAATTATTGTTTTACTTATGCATTCACCCCCACACACTCAGTACATTTCAGAAGTACTGATCCATATATATATGTGTGCTACATTATCTTATAATATAGGTGCTAGTGCTCAGTTCTAGCAACGTGATTGATTGCGAGCATCTCTACCTACATCCAAATTCTTGGTGAGTCCTCATAGTTCAAGGGCCCATTCTATTATTCTTTGATATTGATGAAGTATTTTAGTCATTTGATTTCTATTAAGTTTGGATCAGCTGGGGCTTGTCGCAGTGTCTCTCTACTTAGAAGTAGAGGCTTATTTGACTGGCTTCTGTTTTAGATTTAAAAGTGATTGTTTTCAAGATTTCTAAGTTTAAGACTTCCAGTATGATGTTACTTTAATTTTAGTTAAGCTATTAATTCCGTTATCTCAAGATTTCACATGTCATGTTTACTTTCGTTATGAGTTCTAAAGTTTTTAGAAGGCTTAAAGGGTTAGCTTGGGACTACTTATAGTATTGAGCACCGTGTTATGTCCAGGGTGTATTTCTGGGGTGTTACAAACTTGGTATCAGAGCTTAAGGTTTTAAAGAGTCCCAAGGAGTCAGACAAGTCACGTTGCGTAGAGTCTTGATCATGGATGTGAAGCATGCCATATTTATGAGCAAGAGGTTGTGGAATGAGTTAGGAATTATTATTTCTTCCATGATCCATCGTGCTTACAGTTGTCTCTATCTTCTTTAACTCGTGCTTTTATGTGACAGAATATACCTTTTTGCTGAGCCAATGCATGCAAAAATAATGACCAACCACCAACGCAAGACGACCCTCTGAATGAGAATGTGTCTCATGCTAAATTTTAGGCTTCCTTTCAGGCGTTATCCTAAGCTGTGAATGCCAATATTCAGGGCAACCAACAGGTGGAAATCCCACTTCGGTAGAATGGTAATTTAGCTGTAGCCAGGATTCTTGACTTTATGAGAATAAATCCACCTGAGTTCTTTGGGTCAAAGGTTGGTGAGGATACACAACTTTTCATTGATGAAGTGAGAAATATCATGTAGATTATGTATGTTACTGAGGAAGAGAGTGTATAATTAGTATCTTATAGGCTGAAGGATGTTGTTTATGATTGGGTTGTTATGTGGAAGGAAGGTAGAGGTAAGAATATCACTTCTATAATTTGGAAGGTAATTCAGGATGCATTTCTGGATAGGTTCATTTTGCGTGAGATGAGAGAAGCTAAGGTTGAGGAGTTCATGAACCTGAGGCAAAGCTCGATGATAGTGAGAGAGTACTTCCTTAAGTTTACTCAGTTATCAAAGTATGCTCCCGAGTTGGTAGCTGATCTTATATCTAGTATGAGTAAGTTTGTTACTGGAGTATCTGGTTTAGTAGTAAAGGAGTGTAGGACTGCCATGCTTATTAAGGATATGGATATTTCTAGGTTGATGACTCATGCTCAGCAGATTAAGATAGAAAAGTTGAAGGGAAGAGAGAAGGGAAATAAGAAGGCTAGAATCAGACAGTTTGAGTATGGAAAACCAAGATCTGGAGGGGGAAATCATTCATAGTTTTAGGGTCATTTATCTGTGCCAGTTCCATCTTCAGCTAGTGCCTCTGCACCCAAAACTAAGCAGGAGTAGTGGGGCAGGAATTTTATTTCTAGGTCTCAGAATAGTGTGGGTGGAAGGACCAGTTATCCGACTAGTGTAAAGTATGGTAGAAACCACCCCGGTGAGTGTTTCATGAGAAGAAGGAGTTGTTATGGATGTGGCAAATTGGGTTACGGAATCAATGACTATCCGTATGCTAAGTAGGGAAGCAGAAATGTTCATCCCCGACTCAGGATACTAGCGCACCGGCTCCATTAGGTCGCCTCATTCTTCCTCTAGGCGCATCATTCAGTATCGGTGGCGGTCAACGCCAGAATTGGTTTTATACTTTACTATCCCGATAGGAGCAGGAGAGTTCACCAGATGTTGTTAGTAGTATGCTTCGTGTTTTTTTATCTTGATGTATATGTGTTGTTAGACCAAGGATATCTTATATGACTCTATTGGTTATGGTAAATTTTGGGATAGGTCCCGTAAAGCTCTTCAAGCCCTTCTTAATTTCCACCCCAGTGGGTGAGTCAGTTATTGCCAGACGAGTCTATAAGAAGTGTCCTATCACTTTCTGTATAAGATCATACTAGCAGACCTAATAGAGTTAGAAATGGTAGATTTTGATCTTATTCTAGGCATGGATTGTCTTCATTCATGATATGCATCAATAGATTGTCGCACCCGTGTGGTGAAGTTTCAGTTTCCTGATGAGGCAGTTTTTGAGTGGGAAGGTGGTTTTGAATCTCCCAAGAGTCATTTCATATCTTATCTTAAGGCTAGAAAGTTAATATCAAAAGGGTGCATTTATTATTTAGTTCGAGTCAAAGATACTAAGTCTGAAGCTTCAACAGTTCAGTCAGTCCGTGTAATAAATGAGTTTTTCGAGGTTTTTCCCAAAGATCTGCCAAGGGTACCTCCTGATAGAGAGATAACATTCAATATTGCCCCTCTTTTTAATACTTATCCCATCTCTATCCCTCCATCTTATATGGCTCCGACCGAACTTAAAGAGTTAAAAAAGTAGATTAAGGACCTCTTAGATAAAGGTTTCATAAGGCCCACTATTTCTCTTTGGGGCGTTCCAGTCGTATTCGTGCGTAAGAAAGATGGCTCTCTACGAATGTGCATTGACTACCGCCCGTTGAACAAAGTGACAATCAAGAATAAATACCTCTTCCTAGAATTGATGACTTATTCGACCAACTTCAAGTTTCAAGTTATTTCTCTAAGATATACCTCAGATCCGGCTATCATCCACTTAGAGTAAGGGAATGTAACATTATAAAAACAACCTTCAGAACCCGTTATGGTCACTTTGAATTTCTAGTCATGTCCTTTGGACTAAAAAATGCCGCAACAACCTTTATGGACTTGATGAACAGAGTGTTCAAGAAGTACTTGGACATGTTTGTCATAGTTTTCATCGATTATATTCTTGTCTATTCCCGTAGTGAAGATGATCATGCAGACTATCTCAGAATTTTACTAAAGACTCTTAGAGACCATCAGTTGTTTGCTAAATTCAGTAAATGTGAGTTTTGTCTAAGATCAGTAGCTTTCCTTGGTCATATTGTTTCCGGTGAGAGCATTAGAGTTGTCCCTCAAAAGACCAAAACAGTGAGAAACTGGCCCAGAACTATCTGTCCTTCAGATATCAGGAGTTTCTTTGGTTTGGCTAGCAATTACCATCGGTTTATTGAGGGTTTTTTGTCTATTGCATCCCCCATGTCTAGATTGACTCAGTTCAGTGGTCAGATTTCTATGAGAAAAGTTTTTAGAAGTTGAAGACTCGACTCACTTCAACCCCAGTTTTGATGTTACCATATGGTTCAGATGGATTCGTTGATTACTGTGATGCTTCTAGGGTTGGTCTGGGTTGTGTTTTGATGCAGAGAGGTAAGGTCATAGCCTATGCCTCAAGACAACTTAAACCTCCTAAAAAGAATTATCCTACCCATGATCTTGAGTAAGTAGCTATTGTTTTTTCTTTGAAAATTTGGAGGCATTATCTGTATGGGGTGCATATTGATGTGTTCACAGATCACAAAAGCTTGTAGTATGTGTTCTCGCAAAAAGATTTAAATCTTCTTCAAAAAAGGTGACTAGAGTTGTTGAAAGATTATGACATGAGTGTTTTGTATCATCTGGGCAAGGCTAATGTACTATTAGATGCCTTAGTAGACTATCTATGGGTAGTGTTGCTCATGTTGAGAATAATAAGAAGAAGTTCATTTAGGAGGTTCATCAGTTGGATCGATTAGGTGTTCGGTTGGTTGATTCAGTTGAAGGCGGTATTTGGGTTTAGAGTAGTTCAGAATCTTCTTTGGTTTTCGAAGTAATAGAGAAGTAAGATAGGGATTCTAGTTTGGATAAGTTGAAGGAGTTAGTCAGAGATCAAAAAGTAAAGGTTTTCTCCTAAGGGGGAAATGGTGTGTTGTGATACCAGGGTAGACTGTGTACCAGCAGAGATAAAAAATTCAGCTTATTTCTTGCCAGTCCATACTTCCTATTCAGCCGAGGATTATGCCAAGCTCTATATTAGGAAGTTAGTTAGATTGCATGGAGTCCTGTTTTCTATCATTTCCAATAGAGGTACTCAGTTTACCTCACTTTTGGAAAGCCTTTCAGAAGGGTCTTGGTACCCAAGTTCATCTCAGTATAGATTTTTATCCTTAGATAGATGGTCAGGCAGAGATGACCATTCAGACCCTAGAGGATATATTGAGAACATATGTTATTGACTTCAAGGGTAGTTAGGGTGATCACTTGCCGTTGATTGAGTTTGCCAACAATAACAGTTATCACTCCAGTATCCAGATGACTCTATTTGGTGCACTCTATAAGAGGAGATATTGATCTCCCATTGGTTGGTTTAATGTAGGTAAGACTGCATTGATAGGACTAGATGTGGTGTTTGAAGCTATGAAAAAAGTTAAGTTAATTCGAGAGAGGTTAAAAATAGCCCAGAGTCGTTAGAAATACTATGCAGATGTAAGGATGAGAGATCTAGAGTTTGAGGTTGGCGATCGGGTTTATTTGAAAATCTCTTCCATGAAGGGAGTGAAGAGATTTGATAAGAAGGGGAAACTTAGTCCCCGATATATAGGTCCTTACAGAATCTTGAGTCATTTTGGGAAGGTAGCGCATGAACTTGAGTTGCCTGTAGATTTAGCATAAGTGTATCTAGTGTTTCATGTCTCCTAATTAAAGAAGTGTATTGGTGACCCAGCTGTGGTAGTTCCTTTAGAAAGTACGGATGTTCCAGATAGCCTTTCCTACGAAGAAATCCCCAGTTGAGATCCTTGATCGCCAGAATTGAAGACTAAGGAACAAAGAAGTTCCCTTGGTCAAAGTTGTTTGGCGGAATCAGTCCGTTGAGGGAGCCACTTGGGACGCAGAAAAAGATATGCGAACCAAGTACCCTCATATTTTCTCCGCAAGTTTAGATTTAGCCTAAGGTAATAGTTTTCCTTAGATTATCTCTTTTCCGTTCTCAGTTCCAGCTTTATATAATAATTCTTCATGTCATTTCATACATTCACGAGTCATATCATTATTGTAATCATGTTTCCAGTTATGCAAGTTAAGTATATAATTTTAGTCCCTCGGTATTCTCAACTTAATCAGTCTCATTTGAGGATTAATATTCCTAAGGAGAGATATTGTAATACCCCGCATTAAGCTTAGCTTAGTTCAGCTTCTAGTGCTTACGTAAGAGGCTTGAAGCGTGGAAATTTAACTAAGTGTTGAAGACTTAGTCTTATTTTTGAAATCTTAACTTTGAGGATTTTTAAGTTGACCTTCAGGACTCCGAGGTGATGGTTTTTGAGTTGATTCATGTTCGGGGGTGTAAGGAGCATGTCTCAGGGAAGTTTTGAACTTTTCAGACGAAGATTGGGTTGTGTTTAGATTTTGATTCCCGCAGCTCATTGCGATTGCATCACGTCGCGCCCTATATAGCGATGAGCATGTCATCACATTGTGGTGCACCTCCAACGATATTTCAATTACAATTTTAATCTTTTGAAGGGAAGTTAGGTCATTTCCCACCTACTTAATTCATAAAAACATAAGATTAAACATCGGTTAAGGCATTATTTGCCCATTCTCTTTTAATTTTTTTGCCAAGAAACCCTAACCTCCTCTCAAGAACACCAAAACTCCACTACTTTCTCTTCAAGATAAGCAAGAATTAAAGTTTCCTAATCCAAGAATTCAAGAAAAGCTTTCAAAATAATCTTCAATGATTTCAAAGTCAAGGTTTATCCATCAAATCAAGCCTATTAAGGTATGTGGGGTTATGAACAAGGGTATCCTCTCACCCTTGTGTTCAAATTGCCCGATTTAAAGATTCTATTTACTTGTTTTGAAGTAGGGTTTATACCCAAGTTTATATATTCTTGAAATATGTGATTATCATGAGATTTAAAGCTTTAAGTATATCAAGAAGTGCTTATGTTTATGTTTTTAACTTACAAGATTTATATTATGAATGAGATTGCACTATCTTGCCTTGTTTTTGTTGAAGTATTTCAAGAATTATATTGAGCATGAAGTTTTGTGTATGAGTTGCCATGAGTTTAAAGCATGAATTTTAAGCCCTAAGTTTAAGCATTGAGATTTCAAGAAAATTATGCTTTTAAGCTTTCTATGACAAGCTTATATCAATATTTAAAGCAAGAATTGATCTTTTGATCCTAAGCTAAGATATGGAATCCACAGTTGTTCATTTTGATTATAGTTTAAAGTAAAGAGAAGCATAATTAGGTTTCATTATATAAACTCTAATGCTATTTTAAGATAGATTTCTTACAGTATGAGCATATAGGTAATATGGGAGTAGTAGTTAGCACCGAGTTGGGTATGAGTCCAAGGTCACATGCCCTAAAACACATGCTACTGTAGGTTTTAATACCCATAGTGGGTTTAGTATAGCGATCACTCTAGCTTAAGTTCTATTTCGATGGCAAGGGCAGAACAACTCTCTCCAACATAGGTATGACGTTGGACTCCATGATAGCTCACATGGTTTATATCGGTTAGAAGAACCTCTCAAAAGAAAGAGTAAAAGTAATGATTTTAGAAAATAAGTGTGTGACTCACACAGTTTATTTAGTATGCATTATGATTCATGGTTTATGGTTTTTCAGTTTTCAGTTCTATTCAATCCCAAGGTGAGTCATTTACACTTAGGATGCATCATTTTAAAGTATATATATATATATATATATATATATATATAAAGATTCAGTTATTTTCTTACTTTTGCATTCACCCTCACATACTCAGTATATTCCAAAAGTACTGATCCACATATATGTCTGTGTGATACATTGTCTCATAATGTAGGTCTTAGCGCTCAATTCCAACAGTGTGATTGATTATGAGCATCTCCACCTATATCCAGATTCTTGGTGAGTCCTCATAGTTCAAGGTCCCATTCTATAAGACTTTGATATTGATGAAGTATTTTAGTCATTTGATTTCTGTTAAGTTCGGGTCAACTGGAGCTTGTCCCAGTGGCTCTCAAGTTAGAAGTAGAGGCTTGTCCGACTGATTTCTATTTTAGATTTAAAAGTGATTGTTTCAAAATTTCCAAGTTTACGACTTCCAGTATGATGTTACTTTAATTTCAGTTAAGATATTAATTCCATTATCTCAAGATTTTGCATGTCAAGTTTACTTTTGTTATGAGTTCCAAAGTTTTTAGAAGGCTTAAAGGGTTAACTTAGGACTACTTGTAGTCTTGAGAACCGTATGACGTCTAGGGTGTATTTTTGGGGCGTTATAATTATATTTCTTCATTATTTTAATGTACTTCTCTGACAAATCATTGTCCCTTGAGAATTTTGTTTAATCTACAACCCTAGGAAGAATCTCAACTCACCCATCATACTCATTTCAACTTCACTCCCCATTAGCTTTGAATACTCTTCACGCAAGGATTCAGAAGTAGCTCCAAAGATTATGTCATCAACACATATCTGAACAATCAGTTAGCTACTACCTATGGCCTTTAAGAACAGAGAATTATCTATTTTCCCTCTTTTGAAGCCATTTTCTAGAAGAAACCTTGAGATTCACTCATACCAGGCCCTTAGTTCTTGCTTCAATTTAAGCACATAATGAGGAAAATCTATATCTTCAAAACCTGGTGGTTATTTGACATAGACTTCTTCTTTCAGGTTTCCATTTAGAAAAGCACTTTTGACATCTATTTGAAATAGTTTGAATCCCATATATACAACCAATGCAACAAGAATTCTGATTGCCTTTATTCTTGCTACAGAGGCAAAAGTCTCATCATAGTCAATCCCTTCTTCCTGGTTATAACCTTGAACAACCAACCTTTCTTTGTTTCTGTTAATAGTTCCATTCTCATTTTTCTTATTTTTGTACACCCATTTGGTCCTAATAATTATTTTTTCAATAGGCCTAGGGACCAGATGCCAAACTTTGCTTCTTTCAAATTACTGAAGTTCTTCCTGCATTGCATTGATCTGATTAGCATCTTTCAGAGCTTCTTTCACATTCTTAGGCTCAATTTGGGATAAAAAGGCTAAAAATACCATAATGTTTCTGGCTTGAGCCCTTGTTTGGACTCCTGTTTCCAAAGGTGTAGTCATATTCTCAAGGGGATAAGAGGATTTGTGCCTTCAATTTTGCCTTCTGAGATTGATTCCACCGGGACCAGGTCCCTATGAATTCTGACTAGTTTCTTCTAGTTGTTCTTCTACTGGAGTTGGGATCCGTGACTGAGATTCTAGATCACCATCACTTTTATCATTCTCATCTGCATCATTTATCCCTTGATTATCATTTTCAGCAATATCATCCCTTTAAATAGGAATGAGTTCTTTAACTTCTGAATCTTCACCATCACATGAGTTTATTTGATTCCTGACTCATCAAAGATCACATGAACACTTTCTTCAACACACAGATTTCTTTTATTGAAAACTCTGTAAGCCTTGCTTGTTGAGGAATAGCCTACAAATATTACTTCATCACTTTTGGAGTTAAACTTTCCTAATTATTTTTTGCCATTGTTCAGCACAAAGCACTTGCACCCAAATGGTATGAAGTAGTCTAGCTTAGGATTTCCATTGAATACCAGCTCATATAGAGTCTTATTCAGAAGTGATCTAAGCACCTATGAGTCACATAACAAGCAGTATTTACTGCTTCAGCCCAAAAACTCTTTGGAAGACCACTGTCAATCAAAATGGTTTTAGCAATCTCTATTAGTGTTTTTTTCTTCCTTTCAACAACTCCATTTTGCTATGGAGTTCTAGGAGCAGAGAAGTTGTGACTTATTCCATGATCAAAACAAAAGTCTACAACTTAAGAATTCTCAAAATCAGTTCCATAGTCAGATCAAATTCAACAATTTTGTAATTTAGATTAATTTGAATTTGCTTGGCAAAAGCTACCAGAACCTCATATGCTTCACCCTTGGTTCTTATAAACATTGTCAAGGTGAACCTGGAGTAGTCATCTACAATAACAAACACATATTTCTTCCCTTATCTACTTTGGACTTTAATAGGTGCACATAAATCCATGTGCAACATCTCAAGGGGCCTAGAAATACTCTCCTGCTTTTTCAATTTAAAGGAAGATCTGGTTTATTTACCTTTAACACAGGCATCACAAACTTTGTTATCTATAAATTTCAGCTTTGACATTCCATAAACCAAGTCCTTTGAAATCAACTTGTTCAACAAGGAGGAACTTACATGTCCCAACCTTTTGTGACATAAGTCAACATCTTCACTTTGAAAACTTATGCAAGTTAATTCCCCATCAGCCATAGACTCCAAATCATCTACATTCATATTTTTGACCCTTTTGGATTTGACAAAAATTCTTCTAAATTTCATGTTTGATACAGTACATCCATCAGATGAGTATTTTACCTCATGTCCTATGTCACAGATTTGAGATACACTTAGAAGACTGTACTTAAGGCCATTCACATAATACACATTTTCTATTTCATGATGAGGTATTTTTTCAATACTTTCAACACCTTGGATATAACCCTTTTTGCCATTTCCAAAAGACATACCTCCCCCTTGAAGTGTCTTGAGGAAGAGAAAACAATCATCTTTCTAATATGCCTTGAACAACCACTATCCATAAACCAATTTTGGCTGCAATCCCCCTTTTCTACCCCATTTTCTTCTTTAACTTCAGTAGTTACAATAAGGGGAAAAAAGGAACCAGAGGTGATTTTCCTATTATCCATTTTCATCATGAAACCATCTCCATACTCTTTATCTTTGTCAAATTTACTGGAGGATTCTTCCCATGTAGCCAAGACCTGCTTCACTATAAAGCTAGCTGGATCCTTTCTTTTTGACTTTTTAGGAGTCTAATCCTTCTTTTTTATCTTTCTCACCTCCAATTGTATGAAATTTTTGATAGTCCATCTTGTGCATTGGGAAGTCCCTAATGAAATCTTCAAAACTACCACCTTTGTGACAAACTTTAATTTTGCCATCCCTTTCTCTAAGATGACCACTTTTCTTCATTGCTTTAACAATATTTGTTGCCAGGAGGGCAATATTAGTGTCTTACTCACTTGAGTTAGACTCTAAAGTCTTCAATATGAGGGATCTCTTCCTTTATGCTTCCTTTCTCTCCACCCCTTGTTCAGTGATATCATTTGTTTTGGTTTCCCAAGATTTTTGAATAACTCCCATAATTGTCCTCACTTTCTTGTATAAGGTGAACCTTTTCTCCATTTACTAGTAAGTAAAGCAACCATAATAACCAAAACACTCTAGGTGTGAACCTTTAGAGTGAACTGGCTCGGATACTAATTGTTGAAACCTTAAGGTTTGCAACACACTATGAGGGACTTAGTCCCTCAAAGTCAGTCGAAGGCAATAAATTAGTAAAGCATTAAGGAAGGTAAAAATTTGTTGAAAATAAAGGAACACACTAATTTAACATGGAAACCCTCTTACTCAAGGAAGGAAAAACCATGGCTTGCCCTCACAAGCTCTCACAAATCCACTATAATCAATCTCTTGATTACAGACTCAATTTTGAACCTAACTCTAGGGTCCTCCTGCTTGTAATAACTTTACTACAAGATTAACTTGACAACTCTACCAAGACTCTCTCAATAGTGATTAACTCTAACCAGTATCAAGCATAGGTAACTCTTCTAAGCACTCTTAAAGACATACAAACATTACTCTTATAGAATGAGTAATTCAATTACAAACCATGATTAAACTCAAGAATGTTTCCACTATCAATACAAAGGACTATGAACTTGAGCTAAAATTGAGTTTTTGCCTTTTTCTCTCTTCACTCTTTTGAATTTGCAAAAACTGCTAATTGAAATGTAACCTTTGACTTTTATAGTAGAGTGATGATTGGGGTTGAAATATAATTGGACCATGTGTCCAAAGTAGTACAAGCAACACCTGTGCAGTTTGTTACACTAAATGAAAAAACTGTGCAGGCGTGTGCTAGTTATACTTTAGCCTTGAAGATCCAGGGACCTGGTCCCTTATTGTCAGCTTCTCATTATCAAAACAAGATATAGCATATTTGAAAACCAATCTATGTCCACCAAGATATTTCAAAACCATTTTATTCTATTTAACCTTTATATGCAATGCAATGTTTCAAAAACAAGTTAAATTATGCATACCTCTATGTCCCGAAAACCAAATTACAAAATAGGTTGAGGTTAATACCAGATCAAAACAAAAAATCCATAAATTTATGGAAATCCATGTTTTCCATTCCAAATCATACCATATTTCCCCAATTCAGACCTAAACCATTAATTAAAGTAAGAACAATGCATTCAAAAACCATATAGAAACAGTCTAAGTGATTACCATTAAAACCCCTCAACCCAAATCTCAATCTAATAATTAAACCACATAATTATTAAATAAATTCATGCCATAATGAAAAATAATGGTTTAGGGTAGAGATATATGCCTGAAACACCAAGAATTTTGGAGAAAACCACTTAGTGAAGCTTAGATGATTAATCCTTTGAAACCCTAGCTTTCTCTTGACTTTAGAAATTTGAGGAAACACCCTGGGTTTTGGTCCTTAGAATTTTTTTTGGATTTTTGGGTTCTGGGAAACATACGACTGGTGGGTACCAATCGTATAATGGGGTATAAGTGGTATGCCTTAGTTGTATGCTGACCAATGTTGGTTGGTGGGATTGGATTAGTTTCTGAAATAGGTACGACTTGGGTTGGTACGAGTCTTATGGTTGGATACGGGTCATTTGGTTTGTTTTTTCCTTTACTTGATTTGAGACTTAGTAAAATAACTTAGATCTGAGTATGAGTGGCTCACCATGAGCCGTAAGCCAGGGTACGAGTCATACCATGGACTCATAAAGTGGACAGTGTTCAAACATCTTACGATTCTATTCTGTAGGGGGTACAGGTCATGGGTACTAGTCGTATACTTGGGTACGAATTGGCTTGGGTAAGTTATATGGTGGACAATGTTGGGTCCAAAGAGGAGGCTTAGGATACGAATGGTGGGTACCACTCGTATGGAAGGGTACGACTGGTATGGTGAGTCACACTAATATGCGGGATTTTTATAGAATTTAAGTAGGGGTAATCTAGATATTTCTCCACTTGACCTATTAAGATACCACGACTTCTAAACAACTTTGGAAGTTATTTACCCTATTATTCTATCACTAAACACTTAGGAAACTCTCTTAAACACTCTACAATTCTCTCTAAGACTCTTGGGTAAAGAAAGACTAGGGTTTCACTAAGGTGGTAATTTTGGGACTTGTGTTGGTGATTTATATCCATCATCTTCTCAATTTAAGGTGAGATACTTCTCCCTCATTGTTAGTTCTAACTAAAGGCATGATTTATACAATGTTTTCATGGCATGATTATTGTATGGTTTTGGGGTTTTCAAATATATATTGGGGATTGGTTGCAGGGGAATGGTTAATTGATATTTGGAATTGGATTTGGAAATACTATGCCCCCAATATGTTTGATAATATGCCTATGATAATGCTTTTACTGTATCATGGAACTTTTATTAGAACTATTGCATGGTATGGTTTGGTGATGGAACCCTAAATAGTATAAATTGTATACATAGTTTAAATAGTTTGGAAAGGTTAATTGGCAAAGGTCTTGGTGGTCATGGTTAGGGTTAATTGGACATCCTTGTGGGGTACAATGGAATCCCCCAAGTAAAATTGTTAATGAACAACTTGTGGGGTACATGGAATTCCCTCAAGCAACTTAATAATGGGAAACTTGTGGGGTACATGGGATTCCCCAAAGTTAACTTGATAATAAAATCAATGGGTACATGGGAATCCTTCTACAAAAAGGTTGTCTAAGGACATTGTTTGCAAAGTATAGTCGGTATGACAATAACACTACTCATAGCCTTGGTTAATAATAATGGTATAATAGTTTGGTTGGATGGAAATGGTTTTAATTGGGAAATAATTATGGGATGTGATAGCTAATCTTGAAGGTGCGAGTACATTGGACGGACACCAAAAACTCATATTGCAGACATGAGAGGTTTGGCATGGCATCCATTTATAATACTAGGAGGTACATAGGAATCCTCTAAGTACACTGTACATATGTATCATGAAGAGTGAAGGTACTTGGGAATCTGCTACTCTTATGGTATCTATGATTGGTGTGGCTACATGCATTGGGGATCGTTCAGGGTTTTACACTGGAGCCATATAGCCCATGGGAGGTTTTAAGATGGTTAAGCTACACATACCTAGGTTAATGGTTTTAAATAAATGCTAAACTCATTTTCCTTTCTCGGCATAATTATATATATATATATGGTTTGTATGCATATGATTGGTTTACTTGGTTTTACTGGTTGGCATTATTTTATCCCTATCCTGAGTATTGCTAGTGTTCACACACTAACCTATCCTCGAGCGGCTGTATCCCTATGTAATATAGGAATCGACCATTCTATTCCTCTTGCTTAGTGCTTGGATTGAGGATCAACTCGGTCGATTGAAGGGGTGAGCTTTCATATTCTGGAAGGCTCTATTTCATGTTCAAGGATGTTTTTACTTATTTTGTATATTTTATGGATATTGGTTTTGGCTATGGTCGGGGGCGTGTCCCAATTGGATATTGGTTTTCTTTTAGTTAAAGGCTTTTGTGTAACTACCATGGGTTGGAATGGGTAGGATTAGTATTGGTATCAGCCTTAGTATTGGCATTGGTATTGGGGCTGATACCGTTGGACTAAATTTCTCACAGTTCCATCTTTTTATGTTATTTTATGGAACTTGGGTTGGTAATCATTTGGTTATGGCTTATGGTTTGGTTTGGTTATGGTTATCGGTTAGGTTTGGGACTGTTGGACTCGTTTGGGTTGGTCTCGATTATAGACCTATCCCATAGTTAGGATTTTAATGATTATATGATAACTTGTTATATGTTTGGAATTCATCCGACTTAAGGAATATGTTGGATAGTTGGGTTGGATGTCGGGGATAGTCTCCGGTCATGGTTGGACTTGAGATGCCCATTACGACAAGGCCCTCAATTGGGTCATGTCAAGTTGGTATCAGAGCTTTAGGTTCATGGTCAATTGGGAGTCCATAAAGTCATGTTGAGTAGAGTCTCTTTTAGGGGTGTGTAGTTTTCCATACTCATAAGGGAGAGGCTACAAGGTATTTAGGAATGTTTCACATTCTTGGTATTCTATTTTCAAGCTAGAAGGTCTAAGGTCCTTTCTAATCCTAGTTTGTTTGCTTTTTAGATCATGCCTCGACGATATGAGATACAAGGTAACTCTTATTTCCCAGCTAGAGACAGTATTGATGAGACTCATTTTACTTAGAGGATCCATACTCAGTCTAGGGGTCTAGTCCCTGATATTTATGGAGTTTCAATGGTTGTTACTAGTCCTCCTCAGGGTGAGGTGACTAATGCATAATTTTTTCAATCGATTCATGTTATTGCTCAGTTGGTTATCGCTCAGGCTGAGTGGGATGCTTCTGGTGTTTCATCTATGGAGGCTACAAGGATTGGCCAGTTTATAAAGATAAATTCTCCTACTTTTACTGGTGTGAAGGTGGAGTAGGATTCTCAGTGTTTCTTGAATGAAATAGAGAAAATCTTTAGGGTAATATAGGCCACGAATATAGAAGGGTATGTTTTGCAGCATATCAGCTTAAGGATATGACGTACTTATGGTACGAGAAATAAGATGAAGTAAAGGGTGATGTTGAGGATCATCTTTGTGGGAGACTTTATCCAATGCTTTTCTGGACCGTTTCTTTCCTTAGGAGCTGAGGGAACCAAAAGAGGAGGATTTTGTTAATCTAAAGTAGGGAAAAATTTTGGTCAAGGAATATGCCTTGAAGTTTCATTAGTTGTCATGGTATGCTCCAGATATAGTAGATGATATGAGGGCCAAGATGAGGAAGTTTGCCTCAGGGTTGTCTCAGGAATTGATCCTTGAAAGCAATACTGCATTGCTAATCAAGGATATGGATATTTCTAGGTTGGTTGTTCATATGCAATAGGTGGAGGAAGAAAAGAGAAAACATGATGAGTTTGGGGAAAGGCAGGGTAAGAAGTTCAGGTCATCTAAACAGGGTGGTGCTCAACAGCAAGGTGATCGGGATGGTGATAAATGGCCAAAGAAGAAGTAGGGGATTTTTGGTTCATTCTCTACAACTAGTTCTACTTACTCGAAGCCTTCGGGTAATAATCATCAGCAAGGTGGTGATAACTTTAGGGAACAGGGTGCCAAATCTCAGGAAAGCAGGGCACAGTTGGCTTCTCCATGCTCTCCTTATCGGTTCTGTAGTAGGCTGTATAGGGTATTCTATGATGAGAGAAGGTACAAGTGTTTCAAATGTGGTCAGCCAGTCCATATACTTAGAAACTATTCGGTTAGTAAGGGTTCTTCGGGAGCGAGTAAGGCTTTGATTGCTTCATCTTCTGCTCCTGCACCAAAGGGTGCTACTTCTGTATTTGTTTCTACTTCTGGTACTGGTTCTGGTCATAGGTTGTATTCCCTTGATACTCTATAGGAATCTAAGGCATCTCCTGATGTCGTGACTGGTACGTTACAACTCTTTCCTTGTGATATGTATTTCTTGCTTGATCTGAGGTCCACTCTTTATTATGTGACCCTATAGATGGCTATGTATTTTGGTTTTGATCTCGAGGTTATTTTGGATTTTTTTTTTATTTCTACCCTAGTAGGTGACTCTGTTGTTGCTAAAAGGATCTATTGGAGGTGTGTGGTATCTGTTGGTAGTAGGAAGACTTTGGTGGATTTGTTTGAACTTGATATTATGGATTTTGATGTTATTTTGGGGATGGTTTGGTTAAACTCTTGTTACACATCCTTAGATTGTCGGACCCATAAGGTTGTCTTTAGGTTCCCCCGTGAATCAGTTATTGAGTAGGAGGGTCATTCCCTAACTCCTAGGGGGAGGTTTATTTCTTATCTTAGATCCCAGATATTAATCTCTAAAGGGTGTCTCTATCATTTGGTCTGGTTTAAAGATTCTAACTCGGAAGGTCCTTCTTTTTATTTGATTTCGGTGGTAAATGAGTTTCCTGAGGTCTTTCTGGATGATCTTCCTAGTGTTCCTCCGGATTGGGAGATTGAGTTTTGTATTGATTTATTTCTGGACACTCGTCCAATATCTATTCCTCCTTATAGAATGGCTTCATCTGAGTTAAGGGAACTCAAGGATCTTTTGGATAAGGGTTTCATCCATCCTAGTGTGTCACCGTGGGTTGTACCAGTTTTATTCATGCGCAAGAAGGATGGTTCCTTTTAGATGTGCATTAACAATAGGTAGCTAAATAAGGTGATGGTTAAGAAAAAATATTCTCTTCCAAGGATAGATTACTTATTTGATAAGATGCAAAATGCCAAGTTCTTTTCTAAGATAGATCTTCGATCTGGGTATCATCAGCTTAAGATTGGGGAGGTGGATATCCCTAAGATGGCTTTCTGAACTCGGTATGGGCACTTTGAGTTCTTGGTGATGTCATTTGGGTTGACTAATGCCTCGATGATATTTATGAATCGATGAATAGAGTTTTCAGGAAGTTTTTAGATCTTTTTGTAATTGTGTCATTGATGACATCCTGGTATATTCTCAGAGTGAGGTGGATTCTGCTAATCACCTTCGTATGGTGTTGTAGACCTTAAAGAAACAACAGTTGTATGCCAAGTTCTCCAAGTATGAGTTTTGGTTGAACGTTGTAACTTTTCTTGGTCATATTAATTCTAATGAGGGGATCATGGTGGATCCGTAAAAGGCGGTTTTGGTTAAAAGGTGGCCTAAACCCACGATTCCAACCGACATTAGGATCTTTTTGGATTTGGCTAGGTATTATAGGCGGTTTGTATAGGATTTTTCTTCTATAGCTGCCCCATTGACTAAGTTGACTCAGAAAAAGGCAAAGTTTTCTTGGTGGAATGCTTGTGAAGGTAGTTTTGAGGAGCTTAAGGATAAACTAACTTTGACTTCGGTTTTAACATTGCCTGAAGGTAATGAGGGGTTTGTGGTTTATTGTGATGCATCCCGAGTAGGACTTGGTTGTGTTTTGATGCAGCATGGGAAGGAAATTGCATGTACTTCCAGGCAGTTGAAGGTACATGAGAGGAATTATCCTACTCATGATTTGGAGCTTTTGGCGGTGTTTTTTGCCGTGAAAATCTATTGGCATTATTTATATGGAGTGCACGTGGACATTTTTTCTGATCATAAGAGTCTACAGTATGTGTTCACTTAGAATTAGCTAAATCTCAGGTAGAGGAGATGGTTGGAGCTTCTCAAGGACTATGATATGAGTCTTCACTACCACCCAAGTAAAGCTAACATGGTTGTTGATGCTCTGACCAGATTATCCATGAGGAGTTTGGTTCATATGGAAAAGGAGAAGAGGGAATTAGTGAAGGATATTCACCGCTTGGCTAATGTTGGGGTCCATTTTCTAGACTTCAAGGATGGTGGTGTGATGGTACAGTAAGTGGTTCGGTCATCTCTTAGTGCGGAAATCAAGGAGAAGAAAACACTTGATCCTATCTTGATGAAAATCAAGGGTGATGTAGGTGGGCAAAAAGTAATGGTATTTGAGATTAGTGGTGATGGTACCTTGAGGTACCAAGGGAGGTTATGTGTTCCTGGCGTCGATGGTTTGCGTGAAAGGGTATTGGCTAAGTTATATGAGTCACGCTATCTTGTTCATCTCGGTTTGACTAAAATGTATCATGACCTTAAAGAGGTGTATTGGAGGAATGGTATGAAGAGAGATGTGGCTAACTTTGCAGCCAAGTACATGGTGTGCCAATAAGTCAAAGTTGAACATATGAGGCCTGGTGGGTTGTATCAGGAAACTGAGTTGCCAAAATAGAAATGGGAAATAGTTAATATGGATTGTGTTGCCGGTATTTCTCGATCTCGAAATTAGTTTGATTCAATTTGGGTTATCGTGGATAGGATGACAAATTTCGCTCACTTTCTACTAGTGAGGAATAACTTTTCGACGGAAGATTATGCAAGGTTGTATCTTCATGAGATTGTGAAGCTGCACGTGGTACCTGTTTCAATTATTTCTAATCATGGTATGTAATTTTTATCTCACTTTTGGTGGTCTTTTCAGAAGGGTTTTGGGACTAAGGTGAGTCTGAGTACTGCTTTTTATCTGTTGATGGATGGGCAAGCATAAAGGACTGATTAAACATTTGAGGATATGCTTCGTTCGTGTATGATTGATTATGGTGGTAGCTGGGTTGAGCATCTACATTTGGTAGAATTTGCTTAGAAAAATAGTTGCCATTCTAGTATTGGAATGGCCCCTTTTGAGGCGTTGTATGGTAGGAGGTGTAAGTATCCTATTGGGTGGTTTAAGCTTGGTGAAGTGGATATATTTGGGTCTAAATTTGGTTTATTAGGATATGGAAAAGGTGAAGGTGATCCAAGATAGGCTTAAGGCTGCCTATAGTTGCCAAAAGTCTTATGCAAATGTAAAACGTAGAGACTTAGAGTTTGAGGTTGGGGATAGGGTGTTCCTAAGGGTATCTCCCATGAAGGAAGTAATGCGGTTTGGTGAAAAGGAAAAGCTTAGTCCCCAGTATATTGGTCCTTATGTGATTTTGTGGAGGGTGGGTAATGTGGCGTATAGATTGGAGTTGTCATCTAGTTTGAGCTCCATTTACCCGATATTTCATGTATCTATGTTGAGGAAGTGTCTCGACGATTCTTCTTTAGTGGTTCCTTTGGAAAGTTTGGGTATCTCAGATTTTTTGTCTTATGAAGAAGTCCCAGTTGAAATCTTGGATTGACAAGTTCGTCGATTATGGACCAAGAATATAGCCTCGGTTAAGGTTCTATGGCGGAACCATAAGGTGGAAGAGGCTACATGGAAAGAAGAAGCTGACATGAAGTCCAAATATCCGCATTTATTTTTGCTCTAGATATTTGTGTGGAAAGTATGTGTACTTGATATATATTTTATAATGCAAATGACTCTACTTGATTTCTTTGTATCTTTGTTAAAGGTAAGAGTAGATGCATCTAAGGGGTGTAAATCGTGCTTGTACCTACCTTGTCCGTCAATCGGGGATGAATGATCCTAGAAGGGGAAACTGAAACACCCTAGGTTTTGGTCCTTAGAAAATTTTCTAGATTTCTGGGTTCTGGACAACATACGACTGGTGGGTACCAGTCGTATAATAGGGTACAAGTGGTATGCCTTAGTCGTATGCTTACCAGTGTTGGTTGGTGGGATTAGATTGGTTTCTGGAATGGGTACGGCTTGGGTTTGTATGAGTCGTATGGTTTGATACGGGTCATTTGGTTTGGTTTTTTCCTTCACTTTATCTGAGATTTAGTAAAATGACTTTGATATGAGTACAAGTGGTTCACCATGAGCCGTAAGCCAGGGTACGAGTCATACCATTGACTCGTATAGTGGATAATGTTCAAACCTCTTAAGATTCTATTCTGCCAGGGGTACGGGTCAAGGGTACTAGTCGTATGCTTAGCACGACTTGGTTTGGGTAAGTCATATGGTGGATAGTGTTGGGTCCAAAGGGGAGGCTCAGGGTATGAGTGATGGGTACCACTCGTATAGAAGGGTATTACTTTCATGGTGAGTCATACCCATATACGGGGTTTTTGTTGTAAGACCCCACAAAATCCTAAGCTTAATTCAGTCCTTTAAAGCTTGTAAGGGGTCCCAGACTTAGAAAGTTTTAGCTAAGTATTCATACTTGAGTTATTTTAGCCTTCATAGTTGGCGATCTTATTGCGCGATCCATACGACCTTTAAATATCAATTTTTGGGTTGATCCATGATCAAGAATGTCAGTAGGTGTCCCCGAACAAGTTTTGGATTTTTTGAACCTCACTTGAGGCACGTTTGGAAGTCCAAACCAGTGGGTCAGCGCGATCCCAATGCGTTGCATCGCCTATCGTGTTAGTAAATGTTTTCCCCAGCTCCCAGTGTCAAATTCCAATGAGCCGACGTAGACTCGGTGCGGTGCGGCGGCCATAGCGTCGACCTCATCGATGCGGCATGCCGGCCTGCGCGTAACTGGGAACGGTTTCTGTTCATTAAAATCCGCATCCTGAGGGGTAATTAGGTAATTTTCCCACCCCTATTCAGCCCCCAAAACATGAAATTAATCATTCCTAGGGCAAAATATTCATTATTTTCTCTCAAATTACTCAAGAGCAAACTCTAGGGAATCTAATTTCAAGGCTCAATCTTCAAGAACACTCCATCAGTCTTCCTTAATTCAAGTACCAAAGGTATGTGAAGTGTTCATCCAAGGGTTCCTTCCACCCTTGGAGTCCAAGAAACTCTTTTAAACTTCAAGTAGATTGATTTCATGATTTCCATAATTGGATTTAAGTATTTTCATGATTATAATGTTAATTGGGTTTCTAATTCATTGTTTATTACAAGATTCATGTGGAATTGATTATCATGTGGGTAGTATCATGTGAATTCATGTTAAAGCCATTGAATTTGTGAATTTATGTTATGATGCCTACATGTTGTTTTAGTATCATGTGCATAGTTGTTCTCCCCAAGTGTTTGTTGTTAAAATGCACATGTGAATTAAATGGGGAAAAATCATGACATGCTAGTATATGTGTAAACTTATGCCTTACAAGTGTTTGATAAAATATCTCAATGGATGAGTTATGAACAAGTGCACAGTGTTATGGTTTTCAAGTTTACTCTATGCTTTACTTATCATGCTATCGAGTCCTGGGGGTATTCATTACCCGAAAATTTAGTTGTTTACCTAGAGCTACAGAACAGTCTTAGTAGTGTTATAAATAGTAGTACTCTGTAATCAGTCACAATCTCAGTTCAGTATTCAGTTCAGAACTCAGTGAGCTCAGTCAGTTAACCAGATTCAGTAGTACTCCGTTAGTTAGCGAAACCTGGTGAACTCAGTTCACTTAGACAGTACGATCAGTAATAGTTTAGTCAAGCCTAGTATGGACTAGAAATCAGTTCAGTGTTTATTTAGTTGGGAGTAGGATTCAACACTAAGGGAACCCAGGGATGGGGGCATTCCTGCTAGCATAGGGTTTGACAATTAGTAGCAATCCCTGCGTTACAGAACTACGTAGCCAGTGTAGGTTGAGATATCTTCCTGCCAGACTAGGATTGATACATCTCATATGAGTTTTCCTGCCAGCGAGGGTTGATGAAATAACTTCCTATCAGAGAGGGTTAACTCATAGCTTATCTTTACCCATAGTACGATACTGACACCCTTCCAACTGGGGTTACAGGTTGGACCCCAATCCATTCAGAGAGGGGCATGTCAGTTAAATGATTACCTCTCACAGTTTTAGTTTCAGTTTCAGTCTCAGTATAGAATTCAGTTCAGTTTTACAGAATCAGGACTGCCAGATACAATCACCCAGTTCAGTATAAAACTCAGTTCAGCTCTAAAAAATCAGGACTGTCAGCAACAGTCACCCAGTTATCAATCAGGACTGTCAGAAACAATAAATTAGTTATCTGTATTACAGTATCAGTAAACTTAGATATTAGTTAATTAGTATTCAGTACTCAGTAACCAATGTTAACATGATCTCAGTTACAGTTTATGTATTCATACATGTTCTCTTATTCAGTTATGTTTATGTTACTCAGTCAGCTATTGTTCGTGCATATGAACCTATGCATATCAGCCTACCTCACTTAGCATACCAGTACATTCAAAGTACTGATGCATACTTTTCTTTTATGCTATGATGTCTTGTATCAAAGGTTCAAATGCACGGGCTCCTGACTGTACTTAGCAGCCCAGCCTATCAGTAGCATACTTTGTGGTGAGTCCTCATAGTTTGAGGACAGAGTATTATTTCAGTATTTCAGTACAGTTTTAGTAGTTAGAGTTAGTTGGGGGCTTATCCCATCAACTCTATAATTCATACAGCTAGAGGCTTTCAGACTAGAATATTTCAGACAGATATTTCAGTATTCAGTATTTATTTTCAGTTATGAACCTTATGGTAATTTCAGTCTACCTTTCGTATTTATTTCAGTAATATCAATATTGCAGTGTTATTATTATTCAGTGCTCACAACAGGTACCACCCATGGGTTAGCTGGTGGTCCTTCGAGGTCGCTATCACCGTGTAGTGTCTGAGGTACAGACTCGAGGTGTAACAAACTTGGTATCAGAGCCTAAGGTTTAATAGAGTCCTAGGAAGTCTGAAAGCAACATCTAGTAGAGACTTGTGCATGGGTGTGTAGCACGCCATACTTATGGACAGGACGCTATTAGATGTCTTAGGAAAAGTTTCCCTTCTTTCAGTATTCATGTCATGTGAGTGAGCATGAGCTCCAGTTAAACTCTCAGTCTAATCCTTTCCCCTTCTATTTACAGAACATGCCTCCAAAAAAGGACTAAGGGAAGAGAAACAAGAGACCAGTCAGCACCTCAACTCGTCCATCCAGATCCACTGGATGAGCATGTCTCCCACGTAGAATTCAGAGCAGCTTTCACCACCCTAGCCCATTCTATGGCAGTCCAGAATGAATGCCCAGCTTCTGTTCCGGCCAACCAATGGCCAAACTATTGCATCCAGGATTTAGGACTTCACCCGAATGAACCCTCCCTCTTTTACCAGGTCGTAGTTAGACAAGGACCCACAGGAATTTCTTGATTAGGTGTAGAAGGTTACAGATATTATGGGGGTGACTTCTAGTGAGAGTGCTGAGTTGGATGCATATTAGTTACAAGATATGGCTCATTTGTGGTTTAAACATTGGAAAGAAGAGAGGGCCACAAATGTAGGGCCCATAGAATGGGAGGAGTTTGCTATTTCTTTTCTGGATAGGTTTTTCCCACTAGAGTTGAAGGAAGCAAAGGTTTTAGAGTTTATTAATCTGAAGCAAGGCAACATGATAGTATAAGAGTATTCTCTCAATTTTACTCAGTTAGCCAGATATGCCTCTTATGTGGTAGCAAATAGAAGATCTAAGATGAGTAAGTTTGTGTCTGGTATGTCTAATAGTGTGGTCAAGAAGTGTAGGACCGCAATGCTGATTAAGAAGATGGACATACCCAGGCTCATGGTCCACGCTCAGTAGATATAAGAGGCTAAGAATAAAGAGAAACAGAGGGAGAACAAGAGAGCTAGAAGAGGTAGCTTTAACTTCACCCAACCTAAGTCAGAGGGTGGTAATCATTCTCAGTTCCATCTAAAATCTTCAGTCCCAGCTCCGTCCTCAGCTAGTTCTCCAATGCCAAAATTCAGAGATGGTAATAGAGATAGGGCAACTGGACCTAAACCCCAGGGTAGTGTTAGCAGTACCCGGACAATTCGTTTCTGCCAAAAGTGTGGCAAAAACCATCAGGGTGTCTATAGAGCTGGCAGTGACGTATGTTTTGAATGTGGCAAACCAGGCCACAAGGTCAGGCAGTGTCCTCAGGTGGGTTCGCAGAGTTAGCATAATCGTCCCCCAGCTCAGTTTGGTCACCCAAATCAACAGGGTGCCACTTCCAATGCCACATGTGGGTAACGCCCAAACAGACTCTACGCACTTCAGTCCCGACAGGATTAGGAGGGTTCTCCTGATATGGTCACTGGTACGTTACAAGTTTATCTTTTGCATGTTTATGCTTTGCTAGATCCATGAGTTTCTTTGTCCTTTGTAACTCCTTATATAGCTGTTGACTTCAAAATCAATCCCAAAATTCTAGCAGAGCCTTTCTCAGTCTCTACCCAGTGGGTAAATCTATCATAGCCCGATGGGTATACAGGAACTATCTGGTTATGGTATCTCTGAAAGTCACTTCAGCAGACTTAGTAGAATTACAGATGATAGATTTTGATGTCATTATCGGCATGGATTGGCTTCATTCATTCTATGCCACAGTTGATTACAGAAACAAAATTGTCCAATTTCAGTTTCTTAATGAGCCTGTCCTAGAATGGAGGGGTAGTACCTCAGCACTCAGGGGTTAGCTTGTTTCTTACCTAAGGGAGAGAAAATGATATCTAAGAGATGTGTCTATCATCTCGTTCGAGTTAAGGATTCTAGTGTCGATACTCCCAGTCTTGAGTCAGTTCCAGTAGTATGTGAATTCCCAGATGTGTTTCCCAAAAATCTTCTCAGAGTTCCTCCCGAGAGGAAAATTGACTTTGGATAGACCTTCTTCTAGATACTCAGCCCATATATATTCCGCCATACAGAATGGATCCAGTAGAACTCAAAGAATTAAAAGAACATTTGAAGGATCTCCTAGATAAGGGATTCATCAAACCCAGCGTTTCCCTTTAGGGTGCACCAGTTCTATTCGTGCGTAATAAAGATGGTTTTCTTAGAATATGTATAGACTACCGTCAATTGAATAGAGTCACAGTTAAGAACAAGTATCCACTTTCTAGAATCGATGACTTGTTTGACCAACTTCAGGGTGCCATTTACTTTTCTTAGATAGACCTCAGATCAGGCTATCATTATCTCAGAGTCAGAGAATGTGACATTTCGAAAATAGCTTTCAGAACTCAGTATGGTCACTTCGAATTCCTAGTCATGTCATTTGGTCTCACCAATGCCCCAACAACTTTCATGGACTTGATAAATCGTGTGTTCAAGCAGTACTTGGACATTTCGTTATACTTTTCATTGATGACATTCTTGTTTACTCCCATAGTGGACATGATCATGCAGACCATCTCAGAATAGTGTTACAGACTCTCAGAAACCATCAGTTGTTCGCCAAATTTAGTAAGTACATATTTTGGCTAAGGTCAGTAGCTTTTCTTGGCTATATCATTTCCTGTAATGGCATTAGATTTGATCCCCAAAAGACCAAAGCAGTGAGAAACTGGCTCATACCCATCTCTCCATCAAATATCAGGAGTTTATTGGGCTTGGCCGACTATTACCGACGTTTTTTTGAGGGATTTTCGTCTATTGCATCCCCCATGTACAGATTGACTAAGAAGAAAGTCAAATTCCAGTGGTTAGATTCTTGTGAGAAGAGTTTTTAGGAGTTGAAGACTCGACTCACTACAACCCCAGTTTTGACTTTACCAGATGATTCAGACGAATTTATGGTATATTGTGATGCTTCCAGAGTTGGTTTGGGGTGTGTTTTGATGCAGAGAGGTAAGGTCATAGCCTATGCCTCTAGACAGCTTAAGCCCCATGAGAAGAACTACCCCACTTATGATCTTGAGTTAGAAGCTGTAGTATTTACCTTACAGATTTAGAGGTACAATTTGTATGGGGTACATGTTGATGTGTTCACAGAATATAATAGCCTCCACTATGTGTTCTCTCAGAAAGACCTAAACCTCTATCAAACAAGGTGGTTGGAGTTGTTGAAAGACTATGACATAAGTGTTCTGTATCATCCAGGCAAGGACAATGTAGTGGTTGATGCTCTCAGTAAGATGTCTATGGGTAGTGTTGCTCACGTGGATGAGAATAAGAAGAAGTTAGCTCAGGAAGTTCATCAGCTTTCCCGACTAGGTGTTCGCTTAATCGATTCAGCAGAGGGTAGTGTATGGGTTCAGAGAAGTTCAGAATCATCTCTGGTTTCCGAAGTAAAGGAAAAGTAGGACAGAGATCCCATTCTAGTTAAGTTGAAAGAGTCATTTAGAGATAAAAAAGTGGAGGTTTTATCCCAAGGGGGAGATAGTGTATTGCGTTGCCAGGGTTAGCTATATGTGCTAGGTGTAGATGACTTGAGGCAGCGGATTCTTGCAGAAGCGTATGGTGCATGATACTCTATTCATCCAGGGGCCACTAAGATGTATCGCGACTTGTGGGAAGTCTATTGGTGGAGTGGGGTAAAGAGAGATATTGCAGAGTTTGTAACTAAATACTCAATATTTCAGCAGGTTAAGATTGAACATCAGAAGCCTAGTGGGTCCATGCAGGAGTTCAGTATTCCCACATGGAAATGGGAAGAAGTGAACATGGACTTTATGATGGGTTTGCCTAATACTCATGGTCAGCATGATTCTATATGGGTTATCATAGATAGGATGACCTAGTCAGCTCATTTTTTACCAGTCCATACCTCTTATTCAGCCAAGGATTATGCGATGCTCTATGTTAGAGAGTTGGTCAGATTGTACAGAGTTCTATTATCCATCATCTCAGATAGAGGTACCCAATTTACCTTTCATTTCTAGAAAGCCTTCCAAAAGGGTCTTGGTACCCAAGTTCATCTCAATACAGATTTTCACCCTCAAATAGATGGTCAAGCAGAAAGGACCATCCAGACTCTAGAAAATATACTAAGAGCATGTGCCATTGACTTTAAAGGTAATTGGTATGACCACTTGCCTTTGATTAACTTTGCGTATAACAACAACTATCATTCCAGCATACAGATGTCTCCATTTGGGGCACTCTATGGGAGGAGATGTAGATCTCTCATCGGTTGGTTTGAAGTAGGTGAGGCCGCAGTAGTAGGGCCTGACTTGGTATTTGATGCCTTAGAAAAAGTTTAGTTGATCAGGGAAAGGCTTAAGACAACTCAGAGTTGACAGAAATCATATGCTGACGTTCCCAGAAAGGATCTCGAGTTTGAGATTGGTGACTATATGTATTTGAAAATCTCTGCTATGAAAGGAGTGAAGAGGTTTGGCAAGAAGGGGAAGCTCAGTCCCCGATATGTCGATCCTTATTGAATTCTCAGCCATTTTGGAAAAGTAGCTTACAAGCTTGAGTTGCCTTTAAACTTAGCTTCAGTGCACCCAGTGTTTCATGTCTCCTTGCTAAAGAAATGCAGCTTCAGTGCACCCAGTGTTTCATGTCTCCTTGCTAAAGAAATGCATAGGTGACCCAGCAGTTGTAGTCCCTGTAGAGGGTATAGATGTTCAGAATAGCCTCTCTTATGAGAAAATTCCAGTTGAAATCCTTGATTATCAGATTCGCAGACTAAGGAACAAAGAAATCCCTCTAGTCAAAGTTCTTTGGCAGAATCAGTCCATTGAGGGAGCTACTTGGGAAGAAGAAGTAGATATGAAGACCAAATATCCTCACCTCTTCTCCACAAACTCAGACTCAGCTCAAGGTAACAATTTTCCTTATATTTACCCAGTTTTATGTTCAGATATGTTACCAACTTGGTATCAAGTAATGTTGCATACTCAGTTATGCACTAATGAATCAGTTCAGTCATGTACTCATGCATCAGATATGCATGTTCAGTATACAAACTCAGCTTATCAGTAATAGTAGTTGCGAAACCATGCATTAGTTATGCATGTTCAGTATGATAATTCAGTATATCAGTAGTCTCAGCCATGAAATCAAGCTTCAGTTGTGCATGTCCAGTATGTACTTTCAGTCTATTAGTTCCCCTATCTTAGTCAGTCTCATTCGAGGAGGAATGTTCCCAAGGGGGAGATATTATAAGACCCAACAAAATCCTAAACTTAATTCAGTCCTTTAAAGCTTGTTAAGGGGTCCCAGACTCAGAAAGTTTTAGCTAAGTATTCATACTTAGAGTTATTTTAGCCTTTATAGTTGGCAATCTTATTTTGCGATCCATACGACCTTTAAATATCAATTTTTGGGTTGATCCATGATAGGAATGTCAATAGGTGTCCCCAGACAAGTTTTAGATTTTCGGACCTCTCTTGAGGCAAGTTTGGAAGTCCAAACCAGTGGGCTAGTGCGATCTCGATGATCCACATCGCCTATTGCGTTGGTAAATGTTTTCCCCAGCTCCCAGTGTCAAATTCTAGTGAGCCGACGTGGACTCGGTGCGGCGCGACAGCTATAGCGTTGACCTTATCGATGCAACACGCTGACCTATACGTCACTGGGCACGGTTTCTGCTCACTAAAAACCATGTCCTGAGGGGTAATTTTTCCACCCCTATTCAACCCTAAAAACACTAAATTAATTATTCTTAGGGAAAAACATTCATTAGTTTCTCTCAAATTACTCAAGAACAAAATCTAGGGAATCAACTTTCAAGGCTCAATCTTCAAGAAAACTCCATCAGTCTTCATTAATTCAAGTACCAAGGTATGTGAAGTGTTCATCCAAGGGTTCCTTCCACCCTTGGAGTCCAAGAAACTCTTTTAAACTTCAAGTAGATTGATTTCACGATTTCCATAATTGGATTTAAGTGTATTCATGATTATAAGGTTAATTGGGTTTCTAATTTATGATTTATTACAAGATTCATATGGAATTGATTATCATGTGTGTAGTATCATGTGAATTCATGTTAAATCCATTGAATTTGTGAATTTATGTGAATTTATGTTATGATGTCTACATGTTGTTTTAGTATCATGTGCATAGTTGTGTTCCCCAAGTGTTTGTTAAAATGCTCATGTGAATTAAATGGGGAAAAATCATGACATGCTAGTATATATGTAAACTTAGGCCTTACAAGTGTTTGATAAAATGTCCCTATGGATGAGTTATGAACAAGTGCATAGTGTTATGCTTTTCAAGTTTACTCTATACTTTACTTTTCATGCTATCGAGTCCTGGGAGTATTCAATACCCAAAAATTTAGCTGTTTACCTAGAGCTACAGTAGCTACAGAATAGTCTCAGTAGTGTTACGAACAGTAGTACTCACTAATCAGTCACATCTCAGTTCAGTATTCAGTTCAACACTCAGTGAACTAAGTTAGTTAACCGGATTTAGTATTACTCCATCAGTTAGTGGAACCCAATGAACTCAGTTCAGTTAGACAGTACGATCAGTAAAAATTTAGTCAAGCCTAGTATGGACTAGAAATCAGTTCAGTGTCTATTCAGTTAGGAGTAGGATTCAGCACCGAGCGAACCCAGGGATGAGGGCATTCCCGCCAGTATAGGGTTTGACCCTTAGTAGCAATTCCTATATTACAGAACTACGTAGCCAGGGTAGTTTGAGATATCTTCCTGCCATACTAGGGTTGATATATCTCATACAAGTTTTTCTGCCAGCAAGGATTGACGAAAGAGCTTCCTGTCAGAGAGGGTTAACTCACAGCTTGTCTTTACTCATGGCACGGTACTGACACTTTTCTAACTGGGGTTACAGTTTGGACCCTAATCCATTTAGAGAGGGGCATATCGATTAGATAATTACCTCCCATAATTTCAGTTTCAGTTTCAGTCTCAGTATAAAGCTCAGTTAAGTTCTATAGAATCAGGACTGTCTGATACGGTCACTCAGCTCATTATAGAACTCAGTTCAATTTTACAAAATCAGGAGTGTCAGAAATAGTCACCTAGTTTTCAATCAGGACTTTCAAAAACAGTCACTCAATTATCAGTATTACATATCAGTAAACTCAGATATCAGTTAATTAGTATTCAGAACTCAGTAACTAGTGTTAACATGATCTCAGTTACAGTTTATGTATTCATGCATGTTCTCTTTTTCAATTATGTTCATGTTACTCAGTCGGTTATTGTTCATGCATATGAACCCATGCATATCAGCTTACCTCACTTAGCATACCAGTATATTCAAAGTACTAACGCATACTTTTCTTTCGTGCTAAGATGTCTTATATCATAGGTTCAGACGCACGGGCTCCTAACTGTACTTAGCAGCCCAGCCTATCAGTAGCATACTTAGTGGTGAGTCCTCATAGTTCGAGGACAGAGTATTATTTTAGTATTTCAGTACAGTTTTCAGTAGTCGAAGTTAGTTGGGGGCTTGTCCCATTAGCTCCATAATTCAAACAGTTAGAGGCTTTCAGACAAAAGTATTTCAGACTGATATTTCAGTATTCAGTTTTCAGTATTCAGCATTTGTTTTCAGTTATGAACATTATGGCGATTTCAGCCTACCTTTCACATTTATTTTAGTAATATAAGTATTGCAGTGTTATTATTATTCAGTGCTCACAACAGGTACCAGTCATGGGTTAGCTGGTGGTCCTTCGGGGTCGCTAGCACCGTGTAGCGTCTGGGGTATAGACTCGAGGTGTTATATTTATAGAGTTTAATTAGGGGTAATCTAGATACTTCCTACTTGATCTATTAATATCCCACGACTTCTAAAGCACTTGGGAGGTTATTTACCCTATTATTCTATCATTAAACACTAAGAAAACTCTTTTAAATACTCTACAATTTTCTTTAAGGCTCTTGGATAAAGGAAGGGTAGGGTTTCACTAAGGTGGTCAATTTGGGACTTGTGTTGGTGATTTATCTCTATCATCTTCTCAATTTAAGGCTAGATGCTTCTCCCTCATTATTAGTTCCAACTAAAGGCATGATTTATACAATCTTTTCATGGCATAATTATTGTATGATTTTGGGGTTTTTTGATATATGTTTAGATTTTGACATTAAATGTTTGGTTATGGTTTTCCCATGTTTTAATTATGTTTCCACATGCTTTAGTAGTGGTTTGGAAAATTGGTTGCATGGGAATCATTAATTGGTATTTGGAAATACTATCCCCCAATATGTTTGATAAAATGCGTATGTAATGCTTTGACTATATTATGGAAGTTTTATTAGAACTATTGCATGGTATGGTTTGGTAATGGAACCCTAAATGGTATAAATTGTATAAATGGTTTAAAAAAGTTAATTGGTAAAGGTTATAGTTAATTGAACATCATTGTGGGGTACAATGGAATCTCCCAAGTAAACATATTAATGAATAACTTATGGGGTATATGGGATTCCCCAAACAACTTAATAATGGGACACTTATGGGGTAAATGGGATTCCCCCAAGTTTTGATAATGAAATCAATGGGTACATGGGAATCCCTCTATATAAAGGTTGGCTAAGGACATTGTTTGCAAACTATAGTCGGTATGACAATACCACTACTTATAATCTTGGTTAATAATAATGGTATAATGGTTTGGTTAGATGGAAATGGTTTTAATTGGGTAATGGAGGGGTGTGATAGCTAACCGTGAAGGTGCGAGTCTAATGGACTGACACCAAAAACACATGTTTGCCAATATGATGGTTTGGTCATGGCGACCATATATGATACTAGGAGGTACATGGGAATCCTCTAAGTACATTATACATATGTATCATGGAGAGTGAGGGTACTTGGGAATCCCCTACTTTTGTGGTATCTTTGGTTCGTACGGATACATGCATCGAGGCCCATTCAAGGGGTTACCCTGGACCCATATAGCCCGTGGGTAGTTTTAAGATAGTTAATCTACACATACCCAGGTTAATGGTTTTAAATACATGCTAAACCCGACTCTCTTTTCCGGCATGGTTATATATATGTATGGTTTATATGCATATGATTCGCTTACTTGGCTTTACTGGTTGGCATTATTTTATCCCTATCCTAAGTTCTTGCTAGCATTCACCCACTAACCCATCCTCATGCGACTATATCCCCACGCAATGCAGGAATCGACCATTCTACTCCTCCTGCTTAGTGCTCGAATTTGGGATCATCTTGATTGGATTAAATGGTGAGCTTTCATATTTTGGAAGGCTCTATTTCATGTTCATGGATGTTTTTACTTATTTTGGATATTTTATGGATATTAGTTTTGGATATGGTTGGGGGCATGTCCCAACCGGATATTGATTTTCTTTTGGTTAGAGGCTTTTATGGAACCACTATGGGTTGGTATGTGCGGGATTAGTATTGGTGTCAGCCTTAGCATTGTCATTGGTATTGGGGTTGATACTGTTGGACTAAATTTCTCACCATTCTATCATTTTATGTTATGTTATGGAACTTGGTTTAGTTATCATTTGGTTTTGGCTTATGGTTTGGTTTGGTTATGGTTATCAGTTGGGTTTGGGATGGTTGGACTCATTTGGGTTGGTCTCAGTAATAGACCTATCCTATAGTATGGATTTAGATAATTATATGCTATCTTATTATATGTTCGAAATTCATCTGGCTCGGGTATATGCTGGATGGTTAGGTTGGGTATCAGGGGTGGTATCCTGTCCTAGTTGGACTTGAGATGCCCATTACGACAAGGACCCCAATCGGGTTGGGTCATTTAAGAGGAGAGAATAATGTTTATGATTTGCTAAATGATGAAAAGGGGACCTTGGGGTATTTTAAATCGTTGTAAAGTGTAAAGGATGGGAAAAAACCAAATTACCCTTAATTAAAATGTGTAGGAAAATTGTCGCCAGTCTTTATGGTTAGTTAATGACTCATGGTAACTGGTTACGAGTCATTTCCTAGACTCGTGGTCTAGACTACAACTCAAGGCAACCATACTATATGGTCACGAGTCCCTTACCACGACTCGTGACCTCACCCTATGACTCGAGGGGGTTTAGTCGTTATCTAAGTAGTAACCTGGGAACACCTCACTAGTCAGGCAACGAGTGGCACCATATGACCCATGATGAGTGATAACACCTCATCACGTGAGTTGCTGCCTGTGCAATGTTCAATTTTGCAATAAAATCTCAGGGTCCAAAACCTGGGGTATTCTAACATCACCTTCTACAAATCCATCTTCCATTGTAGTACCTCCATCGTTATTGACTTTTCATTGTCTTACATCCATATAATTCAAGCTCGCCTTCAGAATATTTACTTGTTAAGGACTTGTCTACAGGGAGTCCTTTCATCGCTACTCGTAGCGGTATTGCTCTACTTGTAACCCTTATCCTATCTATACTTGTTTGAGCTATCATTATTTGTCATGACCTATTTTTCCCTTGTATCATCACTATTATCTATTTATATTCCTAAGACTACAAGAGAAACTCTTTCTCATCTAGGCTGGCAATAAGCTATGATTGAGAAAATGTCTACCTTACACTTTAGTGGTCATTGAGAGCTTGTTCCTGTACCTCTAGGTAAATCTACAGTTGGTTTTCATTGGGTATATACAGTGAAGGTTGGCCTCAATAGATAAATTGATTACCTAAAGGCTCGACTAGTGAGAAAGGGTTGTACACAAATTTTTGGTCTTGACTATGGTGATACCTTCTCCCTCGTGGCTAAGATTGCTTCAGTTCATGTGTTTTTATCCATGGCTATTTTTTTCCATTGGCCTCTTTACCAGTTGGATATTTAAAATGTATTTTTTATGGAGATCTCAAAGATGCGGTAAATATGGAGCAACCACCTAATTTTGTTGCTCAGGAGGAGTCTAGTAACATGGTGTGTAGATTATGACAAGCACTGAATGGCCTAAAGTACTCTCCTCAAGCATGGATGAAGTTTAGAATGGTTATTCAGGAGTTTTTAATGGTACGAAGTGAAACTGATCATTCAATGTTTTATTATCACTCTTCTCTAGGTTCTTGCATATATTTGGTGGTTTAGGTTGATGACATAGTTATAAAAGATAATAATGGTGAGAAAATTACCAAATTGAAACATCACCTTTTCAACACTTTTAAACTAAGCATCTTAGTCGATTGAAGTACTTCTTGGGCATTGAGGTTTCTCAATCTAAATTAGGAATTTCTATTTCACAGAGTATGCACTTGATATTCCTGAGAGACAGGGATAACAGATTGTAGTCTTAATAATTCTCCAATGGATTTAAGTGTTAAGATCCTACCAGGTCAGCGGGAGAATTTAAGTGATCCTAGAAGATATAGAAGGCTGATAGGAAAGTTGAATTATCTGACTATGACTCCACCTGACATTACCTTCCCGATTAATGTTGCAAGTAAGTTCTGGAATTCTCTTTATGATAGTCACTGGTATGCAGTTATTCATATTCTTCAATCTATAAAATCTACTATAGGAAAAGGACTACTTTATGAAGACCGAGGATATGAGAAAATTATTGGATATTAAGATGTACATTATGCAAGGTCACCCACTGATACATGATCCACTTCTGAATATTGTGTTCTAGTTGGGGAAAAACTAGTGTCTTTAGAAAACTAGGAACAAAATATGGTTGCTAGATCTAATGCAAAAGTATAATATCGAGTTATGACATTAGAAACATATGAAATCATATGGACCAAGCGACTACTGAAAGATTTGAAATTTAGAGATACTAGAGAAATGAAATTTGTGTGGAATAATGAAGTTACACTTCAAATTGCATCAAATTCAGTGTTTCACGAGAGGACCAAATATAAAGAGAATGATTGTCAGTTTGTAGAAAAAGTTATTCTCAGGAGACACCGTCACAAAGTTTGTGCGGTCAAGTGATCAACTTGCAGACATATTAACAAAGTTCCTAGCCGGTCCCAGAATGAGTTGTTTATGTAACAAGCTTGGTACATTTAATTTGTATCCACCATCTTGATAGGGAGTATTAGAATCTTGTGAATATTTTATAGCATATATGTATATTTGGCAGATATCTCGATTTATTATGATTATAATTAGGTATTGATTTTTATTGATTAGATTTAATTTTTACTGATTTTTCTTCCTATTTTAGGTCATGTAAACTTAGCTATTCCAACCCAATAGCTCGAGGGAATAATCAAGTTGGATTTTCTTTTATTTCTCTTCCAATTCACAACAATGATTAATATTATTATCCAACTTATCAGAAAATAATAAAAATTCAGCCAATAATCAAACATTCTTGAAATCAGAACATAACTCAAACGTTAAAAAATAAACAAAAATATCCACACTTACAGAAGCAAAGGAAATTTTTTTGATAAAACTATAGGCAATCATTATCATATTCACATATAACTCTAGAAGCATACTAATGTGCTTATTTGCGTAAGCACTGAAAATTATTCATTCATTTTCTAGTATCTCATGACATAGTGCCATCAAGAATTTAATGAGTTTTCAATTTTATTTTATTTTTTTATGAAGAGGCAGAAATTCATGAGTTTCCTCTTTAATTCTTTTGCTGATTTTTTTTCAAAAATATGTCAAAGATACATTGGAACACTCTCTTTTAGTTCGATATCTCCCCACACCCCTCAACCTACCAAATAGTTTTGTAGCTCAAAAGATAAGATATACCAATTACATTTCTATTAGTATCGAGTTTAGACCTTTACCTATATAAGAAAAATAAGACTACGAGCTGAAAAAATTGAAGGAAAGGTGTTGTTTAAGTCTCCTTTTAAGTTTTGGTGACTTTTGACCAAGACTTTGGTTAGCGTCACTTAAAAAAATTGATTACGTTGGATGGAGACGAAATTATATTATTAAAACTTATTAATCTTTTTTAAAATATAAAATAACCCACAATTATTTTGAATAAAAATAAAAATCCAAAAAAGAATATCAGTTTCAAACTCTCTCAAATGTCTCTCGTCTCTTCTCTCTCTCAAGACCACCCAACAATTATTGCACCTTCATGAACAACAGATCATTGCCGCCTCTATTTCCACCGACTTTCAAACTGCGGTGATCCTAAGTTCTAGTTTTTGATGACTCCGACGACCGCAATTTTGGTTGATTCACAGGTAAAGGCTTCACTTTTTTTTAGTTTTCAAAAAATTAGGGCTTTTAAGTTATGAAGAAAAAGAGAACTTAAGTTGTCTTCTCTTCTTGTGGGTTAAAAATTTCAGGATTTGATGTTTAAAGCAAATAAAAACTCGAAAAAATTCTAATTTATGGTATTTGTTTTCATAATATAATGGTTGATGTAAATTTTGTATCTTTCTAAGTGAAATATGATTTTGTTGTTGTTGTTTTTATTTCAAACATTATTGTATAAGTAGTGAAATATGAATTTTGAGTTTTTTAGAAGACATATCTATTGTGACCAAATTCAACAATTTTTGAATCATTTGGTATTTGTTGGTGGTGTTAGTGGTGTTGGTGTTTATTTTGGTGTTGTTAGTGTTCTTGATTTTGTTGTTGTTGGTGATGTATGGGTAAAAACATTGGTGTTGTTCTTGAAAATTATTGTTCAAGTGGTGATATAGCAAGTTGTTGGTGTTCTTGTTTATATGTGTATATATATAAATATGGTAAAAATGTTATTAATTCTAATAGTTGTATAATATGTTGAAAAAGAATAAAAATCTATTAGAACATATTAAGAATTTGTTGGAAATAACTATATCATTGGTTGGTTTATTGTTATGATTTTTCTAACAGATGACCCATATATTGCAACAAATGGGTCATCTATAGAAAACATCATAACAGTTTTCAAATTAAAAATGGGTCCATCTTTCTTCGCACAATTATCAATGAGTATGTGAATATTTGGCAAAGGGAAATCATCTTTCGGGCTGGCCTTATTGAGATCTCGATAATCCACACATACTCATATTTTTCCATCTTTATTTGGCATGGGTACAATGTTGGCTAACCAAGTGGGATACTTCGTGACTCGAATGACTTTGGCATCGAATTGCTTGGACACTTCTTCCTTGACTTTCAAACTCAAATCAGGATTCATCTTTCTCGGCTTTTGCTTTACAAAACGACAAGATGGATCCGTTAGCAACCTATGTGAAATAATGTTTGTGCTTAGACCCGGTAAATCATCATATGACCATGCAAACATATCTATATATCGCTTCAAGAGATCAATCAATTGTTTTCTCTAGGACAGATTCAAATGGACGCTAATCTTTGTTTCTCTTATGAGTTCTACATCCCCCAAATTTATCATCTCAGTTTCATCCAAATTTGGTTTTGTATTATTTTCAAAATTTTCAAATTCTTTAGTCAACTTTTCAGACAACAGATCTTCTTCATATTCTACAAAGTCTTATTCGCTATTTGGAATTATTTCGTTTGTTTCATTATATATCACATTCATAGTATTGGCAGATTTATTAGTTTGCTTGCTGAAAGAAAATAAAAATAATGAAGACGATTTGATATAAAAATAGCAAAACATAGTTTGGATTTGGCATTTAAGCTTTCAAAAGTGGAGGCAAAACACATAATTCATAAACACGATTCAGGCCTCAATTTTGAATCGTGTTGTAAATACTAATACAATCATCTACAAAGATTCCCGGAGAACCAGGGATGGGGTACAAGTCCAATTATTCAAAGCATCTCCAGGCTCAGTATCCCAGATAGTCAAGGCCCCGATGCCATCCTCCAGAAACACATTGCACTAAACTTCTTCTTCAGTAATGAACAAGTTTTTGACTCCTTCCACGAGGTCTTCTTCAACATCTTCTTCTAATACTTGGGCGACAAACACTTTGGAAAATGACTGATTCAGGAGTGGAATAGGCTTTGGCAGGAAAATGTCACATTTCCTTTTGAGATTAGCCGATGAGACTTCTTCAGGAGTGGACTCATATCCAAGAACAAAAGTTTTCTTTTGTCCGGACAATTGAATTGGCTCCAGTATTCCATCCAAGTTCACACCAAGACCACGACCAGGCACAAAACCACTCTTCAATATTTCCAAATCCACAATTATAAGTACCCGTGGCAACTTTTAGCTTTCTACCTGAGTAGTACACATGATCTTCTTAACATGAAAAATGGATCCATTCAGGTGTTCCACACGTTCAATAATAGGGACTGAGTTCTCCTGGTAGATAGAACTATTTCTCTCTCCATGAATCACAATCTCATGATAATCCCAAACAAACTTCAAAGTCTGATGCAAGGTAGAAGGGACTGCGCCAGCACTATGAATCCATGGTCTTTCGAGTAACAAATTATAGCTAGTAGAAATGTCCAACACTTGGAATTCTACTATAAACTCCACGAGCCCATCTGTAGCGCTAAATCAATTCCTCCAATAACTCCTCTTTGAGTCCCATCAAACCCTTTAACCCTCACATTAATTTTATGAACTTTCCCAATGTCAATTCTTAAAGCTTGGAGGGTAGTAAAAAGAAAAATATTAATGACTGAGCCATTGTAAATGAGAACTTAAGAAACAAACTTGTCCCTGCACCTGACAGTGATGTTTAATGCTTTATTATGCCCCAAGCCCTCAGGCGGCAACTCATTTTCATGAAAAGAGACTGTATTAGCTTCCAAAACTTGTCCCACCAGAGCTGAAAGGTTCTCGCTGGTCATTTTAGTTGACACACAAGCTTCATTCAACACCGTCACTAGAGCGCTCCTATGAGTTGTAGAATTCATCAGTAATGACAATAATGAGATTTGGGCGGGAGTCTTCTTCAGCTTTTCCACAACAGAATACTCCTTAGTCGGTATCTTTCTCCAAAAATCCTCTACCTCAGCCTCTGTTACAACTTTATTCTGACTATTCTCCTTATTAGGCACTCCTTGCACAACTCCTTCAGGGGCATAACAACGCCCAGATCTTGTCATTCCCGCAGCAACAGCTTCTACAACCAATTTTCCTTTTTCTTTGTCCCTTACATCAATTGAGTAATTCCAAGGAACTGCCTTAGTATTTGAAGGCATTTGAGCAACTAAGGCTGTTATAGTGGGCTTGGGAATAACAACTTCTACTTCAATTGGCGTTCGCATCTGGACTGTAATTATAGGTGCGACAAAAGTTGATGTTTCCACTTTTTCTTTATCACCGACTGATACAATAGTTCCTTCCAAATTACATTCTTCATTGATGGTGATCAGGTTCACATGGGCACCCCCGTGATTTGGCAAGGGATTGTTGTTCACATTGGGGGGAGCCCCTTTGAGTTGAATAACTCCTTCTTTGATTAGCGCCTCAATCTTATCCTTGAGAGTAATACAGTTTTCAGTGTCATGCCCAACAACACCGGAGTGGTAAGAGAAATGCTTTTTCCTATCATACCATCCAGAAAGAGGATTGGGAATTCTACCTTGGATCGGATGGAGTACTCCTGCAGTTCTCAATATTGTATACAGTTGGGATAAGGGATCAGCTAGAGGTGTATAGGCTTTGGTTGACCTTTTTTCATAGTTCGGAAGAGGTCTGGGTGAATTTGGAGGACGGTTTTGTGGTTGTTAATAGGTTTGGGGAGGATAGGTAGGTTGATATTATGGCGGGTTTTGATAAGCTAGTGCTCGGGGTGGACAATATGCTGGTTTGGTGGCATAAACTGGATATGGGGCGGGCAAAGGTTGGTAACATGGGCGAGGAGTTTGAGGATATTAGTTATAGTAGGAAGGCTATGGTGGTGGATTTTGGTATGTTAACATTTGGTTTGGTCTTTTCTCCTGAATGGTCATGGCTATAGAAACTCCATCCTTCTTTTTATTCGCTCCTCCAGTTGGATTAGACTGCATTGCCTTACTTGTTACTTGTAAAGCTGCCAAATTAGTGATTCTCCCCGTCTTAATACCTTTTTCAACAAATTCTCATATCCTCACAACCTCGGAGAACTTTTGTGTAACCACGATTATCAGCTTGTCATAATACGTTGCATCCTTTTAAGACTGTACAAAAAGAAAAGTCATCTCGCTTTCTGCCATCGGAGGTTGAAATTTTGCGGCATCTTCTCTCCACCGCATGTCATATTATTTGAAGGACTCCGTCAATTTCTTCTCCATCTTCATCAAGTGGAACCTATCTGGTATGACTTCAGTATTAAACCTAAACCTATCTATAAATTCTTGCGCCAAGGCATTCCAACCACGCCATTTCTGTGGGTTTTGGCTCGTATACCAATCTAAAGCTTCTTTTATCAAACTCCTTATAAACAACTTCATTCTAATGGCCTCATCCTTCCCTACTCTGACTAGTTTGTCACAGTACGACCTTAAATGAGCTCGAGGATTCCCTTTCCCATCAAACATGTCAAATTTCGGCACCTTATACCCAACCGGCAGCTCGACATTTGGATGAACAAATAAATTTTCATACTCAAGCCCTTCGCATCCTTTGTGTTGTTGGATTCTTCTGAATGTTTCCTTTAAACTGCGAATCTCTTTCGCTATATTCTCATCTGCTTTCGACTTTACTTTTTTTTCCATATCTTCATACAGATCAACTTCTTGTGCAGTCGGCATTGGGATAGTGAAAAGTTGAGCTTCCGCTACATATACTTGTTGCACATATTACGTATTAGGGATTGAAGCATGTTCTAACGACATATTTGGGGCCACTTGGTGGTTTTGGACGACTGAGGTAGTTTGGGCAAGTGGGATATTTTGGGTATGTCGAGCTTGGGTAAATGGAGTTTGGTTAAGAGGAGCTTGAAGAACATATGGAGTAGTGAAGGGTGACGGATTTATTTGTTGTGAGTGGACTTGTTATGGGTTGTTTTCTTGTGGGTTAACGGGAGGTTTGGTAGAAATAGGGTTGTTTTGGTGAAGTGAAGGATTCAGTGGGAATGTTGGGAGGCGGAGGAGTAAATAGGTAGGAAAGAAGATGGAATAGTGGTAGTTTTTCCATGTTCAGGAAGTGGGGTATTCATGTTAATGGATAGTTTGGTGAGGTTTCGAAGTTGATCGATTTCACTTTGCATGTCGGCCATTTGTTGCATCATATGGGCTATATGTTCATCGCAAAGTGTTACATGCCTCTCCACTGAAGTCTCAGGCTCATCTCTTGGGACGGTGATAAGTCCTAAGCCATTAAGTGTACCTGAATCAGTCATGTTGGTATTTGTTTGTGCTTTTGATCTCGTAAAGTAAGGGTGATCAGCCAGTTCATGGTCAACACAAATCAACCTTTGGGGGAATAAATTAAAGGAAAGAAAACCTTCAAAAGAAAGAAATATATCAGTATAGGAAAATAATTTGCATGCATAAAATAACTCGCAATTAAGCAAATAATGTAAGAAAAACGTGCATCATGTTTCAAACAAAGCATAATAAAAAGAAACTTCAGCAATAAAAAACGCATCCTATTATGCACGAGACCTCTTTTGTGCCAAGAGGTGGGCCTACGCGTCAAATAATTGAGATTATGAAAATTGATCTAAGCTTTAATTAATGACATTGCTTAAGTTTGGAGTTAGAAAATGAGAAACACACCACTTCATTTAAATATCATCCTTAGACCGTTACATTGATTTCAAAAACATAAAGAGAGTACATGATAATAAAACGAAAATCCTAGCCAAAACATAAAGAGAGTACATGATAATAAAAGAGAAATTCTAGCCATTAAACCAAGTCTTCATGCTCCAAAGTGTGACAAGGATCCGGGAATGAGTTGTTCCTACATTTCCGGCGGGATAACAAAGTGGTTAATCAGGATACCATGTGACCATTTTATTTCTCCAAGATCCTCAAACCCAACGACCTATCCTTGACGGCTAAAGCCTGTATCTTCCATATCTGCCGATAGCTCGTTAAGAACATCTATTGTCATCAGATTTCCCCACTCTCGAAGAAACTCCATTGCTCTAGGAATCTCGAGGAGTGGCCCGAAATCAACCTCAAATCTACTCATATCTGAACGAAGTGGAATGACTTGATGACGTGCAAATTGTCGAAGCACTTGTGAAGGAGCATATGGTTGAAGACCTTTCAAGCTAATAAGCTAAATATAGTATGTTGTACGGCCCCTGATGACGGCAACATGAGGTGACAACCATGGGTACCTCCATTAGATTTGATTTCCCGTGAGTACCCTCATGTATGCATACCAATCATTTGTACCAACGGGAGCTACAAATTCCGCCATCCTTTGTAGATGAGAGTCGATATTGTTGGGTCTACTAAATAGTATGTCGACCATGGCGTTACGTCTATAGAAATGTTCTACAGCCCAAATCTGAAGCAGAAGATTGCAACCTTCGAAGAACCTTTTCTCTCTGGCACATTTGGACAATGCTCTCATCATTTCTGCTACAATCATCAGAACCAATGTAACTTCAATATTTTCAACCCTACAGAAAAGATCTCAAACCACAGAACTAAGACAAGTGTCAATCCTTTCATGCTCCAAAGGAAAGACCAGAATACCGAGTAAAGCAATGGCAAAAGCGATAGGACGTTTCTTTCTCCAACTCTCAATAGAACAAGAGAATTCCCTGCTAAAGACCTCGTGACCATCCCTGCGACCAAGTCTTTCATACAAGTAGTCAAGAGAAATCTAATCATCGTCCAAACACGCAAGCTTGAGGTTGTTTCTGAGCCCAAGAAGATGCACAAATTTCTTTCCCAACTGTTTGTGAGGTAAGGTCATACCCCGTCCTTGATACTTCAAATTGGTAAATCCACCAATTTCTTCAATTGTGGGGGTTAATTTAAAATCCTTAAACTTAAACATGACTCTAGCGGGATCCCAGAACTTGAGCAATGCCTTGACTATATGCCTGTCAGAAGGGATGTAAATCAATGATGTCAAGAAACCCAAAGTTCTCCTAATCTCGAACCCATGCTCTGTCTTGATGTTCTCCCACCATCTCCTTAGCTTAAGTGGCACAGACACAACCATTTGGGTGTTGGCGAAATTAGGCAAGTTATCCATTCTAGCAACCTATAAGAAGATAACATAAGCAAATGTTTTTCCAAACTCAATATTGTCAAATTTTAACTTGGATCAATTTATCATTATTTCTGCACATAATATGAAGGTCGTCATCAGGTCGTGAACCCTTTTGACATAAAGACATTTCCTAAATTCGTGGAATGACACCACGGGTCAAACCACCTATAGCTTATGCATGCATGACCTAAATCAAGGGTGACAACACTCTATCTTAAGTTTTTCTAAGATTTGGATAGACACAAACTTGGATTTCCTATATGAGAAGGCACGTGGTCCCACGACAGTAAAACTCCTACTCACCCACGGATGCGCCGACTCTCTAAAATTGATGATTTGAAAGAATTTTGGGAAAGTACAATATACAATTCGCGTGTACAACGTGTGTGTGTGTCACTTTTCCGAAGTGGAGGAAGTATGAACGGAATGCCAATTTATAAAGTGGTAAACAAGTAAGCAATTTATACAAAACAATAGCGAATAAACATTTTATGTCATACAAACATGATAAAACAAAAAAAATAGGGTGAAACAAATAATAAAATATAAAAGATTTAATTATTAACCTAAGTTTGTTACGGTTAAGAATCTAAAAATTCCCAGTGAAGTTGCCAAGCTGTTATACCCCATTTTAATAGGAGGTCAAAATAATGTACAACATATTGGAAAATTTCTAATTAAATTAAGGAAGTCGCCACCTAATTAATTCTACGGTGAATTAGGACACCTATTATAAGCTATGTGATTAAAGAAATTAAAGACTTTATTTTAAGGTCTACGCAACTTAAAATTCTAGGTAAGGTTTTTAATTATCCTAAAGGAAAGGGATTAGACACCCTAAAGGATCCACTAACTATGATTAACCGGCCAAACTTAGATTAGATAATAAAATCAAATACTAAAATAAGATATAGGTAAGGCGTAAAAAATATTTGTCTTTTATAGGATAATATATGTTAATTATTTATAAGAAAAAGATTAGAAAATTTTAGAAGAACGTCGTCATAAAACCTCTTTTTAATATTACCTAAAATGATTTTTATAAGACCTCCTAAACATGATGCAACCTTATTTTGTCAAAAAGAAGGTTATTTAAAGTCATTTTAAAAAAAAAAAACTTTCAATAATTAAAAGTTAACTATGTTAAGAACTCCACATTTTTTATTCTAAAAATGACTCTTGCTTTTTAAAATTAAATTTCATAAAAAGAGTTAATTATCCTACACTAAATGAATAGATAAAATATGTAATAGTCTAAATGTATAATGGCTTGAAAAATTATTATTTACTACGATACAAATAAATAAAATACTCTTTTTGTCATTAGAAATCCTTAAAAGGGACTTGCGATGTGCCATCTTTTATTTGGAAAAAATAAAATTTGATTTACCGTATTCAAAATTAGTAAAGCCAGTTTTCCGAGTTTAGCAATAATACACCCATCTACCGCAAAATCTATATTTTATTAATCTGATTTTACTAATTAGTTAAAACTAATTTGATTCTAAAGGAAAATGATTTTCTAATAATTAGGTCATCAAACTCTAAAAGATATATTTTTTCCTATCAAATTTTAACCTTTTACGATATATATTAAACGCCTAAGCCTGACAATTATACTAAATTTAACATCTAATGAGCAAAAGAGAACAATTAACTTCTCTAACACATTTAAGAAATCACACTAATTCAAATAAAAAAAATATAAAACACAAATTTTAAATAGTAACGTGCGAAATGTTAAAGGATGGTAATAACAAGTATCTACAAAGAAAGATATAAGCTAACAAAAGGGAAAGAGGCACTAGACTGCTAGATGAAACACGTAATAGTCTATTGTCGCTTCTCTGATTTGGACAGAGTTGGAGTCAAATCATAAGGCTCCAAATGCGCTCTCGAGTGTACATGTGAAATAAGAGAGAAGGATTAGATACTCAAGTTTCGATGAAGAAATAACACGATTAAATATGATAAATAAAAATGCCATGTACGAACAATTTAAATATTCTCACATAAAACAAATATATGCAAATATATTTTCATGGCGGTTACTATTGTTTTATACCCCAACATTGGTGTATATAGTGGGTTGAGACCAAAATAAATATGAAACAAGCTATACATGAAACTTTGCCATGCCCACAACCAAGAATCGAAAAATAAAAAAAGTTACCGAACTTTCACATAAGTAGATGAGAGCTTTATGTAGTTCATGAATCATATAAACATGCAGTACCGGTTTTAGCTTAAGAATAGTATCATTATTGGATCTATGCAAGTGCAACCATGTGCCTCTGTTCCTTCTACAATTCTCCGGTTGGACATTAATTGGACCACTTCCTTTAGTTTGGAATAATAAATAAGTACAGAGTGTTATTTGACAAGTAAAAAAAAAACTGTCGTAATCAATAGTCATATTTTATACTCCCTCCATTTAAAAAAGAATGACCTACTTTAATTTGACACAAAGTTTAAGAATATAAAGAAGACTTGAATCTTGTGGTCTTAAATTAAAGTTGTGTCAAATGTACCAAAATACCTTTTAATCTTGTGGTACTAAACATATCATGTGGAAAGTTGAAATTAAAGTATTGCCAAGAAAAAAAGATCATTAAAGAATTAAAAAGAAAAGTAGGTCATTCTTTTTTAAAAGGATGAAGTAATTCTATATAAAAAAAAGGCTAAAGAAACAAGCTTTTATTGGTTATCAGGGAGATAGAGTGGCCGGCTAATGTTCCTTGCTTCATCACTACTTGACCTTTCGGGATTAGTTATGATGGGATAAATTATAATGGAAAGTTATAATGAGATAAATTATACTGAAATTAGTTATGATGAGATTATTTTTTATTGAGTGTTTGATTTGTCGTATTCAAAGTAATATGCATGGTATAATTTCTAAGAATAAATTAAGTGATTACAAAAATATCCTCCATCTTATTTAACTCTTTTTTATATAATTTCTTTTCAAACTTTAAATATTTATTCTTAAAAATAAAACTTTCATCTTATTTAGCTTTAATTTTTTTGCGTGTGCCTTTCCATGATTATGCCGTATGAGTTTTAAAAAAATCTTACTACATCTTATTTAGTTTGAAATAAAAACTTTCAACTTAAGTTTGTTAAAGTAAAAGAAGATTTATTGTTTATTTCATTTCATTTAAACACATATCACTCATATAATAAATTAAAATTCATTTTAACTCATATATACCATAATAATCAATTTTCAAGTGATTAAAAAACTATTTAATTTAAAATATGTAATTCAACAATAGTGTTGATATTTTTATTATTTTTTAGAGAATAATTATTCAAATAAATTTAACGTATAATATATTCATAAATAAAAAAATATATATGGGTGAATTAAAAGAAATATTTTGTGTAAGGGAGGATCAATGAAAGCGGATAATTGGAGATAATGATGGAATAAGAATTTTGAATTTTAGATTTAAATTTTGGATAAATTATTATATATTACTAATAAGTTTTTAATGTAAATATAAAATTTATGTCAAAATTATTAAGTATTTAACTTTTATTAAAACTCATAATTAAAATACTAGTATACATATATAGATGTGTGAAATGAAATCATAGATTTTGAGAGTATTTTAGTCATTGTATAATTTTATACCAAAGAGAAATAGTCTTGGGATTATTATCCCATCAATTGGGTAGATAACTTATTCCGGGACTAACCATAACCATGACCACCAAACCTTACCATTTAAACAATTCCAAACCATTTAAACCATTTAGGGTTCCATTACCAAATCATACCATGCAATAGTTCCAATAAAAGTCTAATAATATAGTAAAAGCATTATCATTGGAATTTTATCAAACATGTTGGGGGTATAGTATTTTTGAAACCAAAACCAAAACCAAATACCAATTAATTATTCCCATGCAACCAGTTGTCCAAACCACCATTAAAGCATGCAAAAACATAATTAAAACCTGAGAAAACCATAACCAAGCATTTAATGACAAAACCTCAACATATATTTGATAACCCCAAAATCATACAATAATCATGCCATGAAAACTTTGAATAAAACATGTCGTTAGATGGAACTAAAAATAAGGGAGAAGTATTTTGCCTTAAATTAAGAAGATGATGGAGAGAGATCACCAATACAAGTCCCAAATTGACCACCTTAGTAAAATCCTAGCCTTTCTTTACCCAAGAGCCTTAGAGAGAATTGTAGAGTGTTTAAGAGAGTTTTATAAGTGTTTAATGATAGAAAAATAGGATAAATAACCTCCCAAGTGAATTATAAGTCATGGACCTTAAGTGAGTAAGTGGGGAAATATCCAGGTTACCCCTACTTAAACTCTATAAAAATCCCGCATATGGGTACGACTCACCATACCAGTCGTACCTTTTCATACGAGTGGTATTCACCACTCGTACCTTGAGCCTCCCCCTTGGACCCAACATTATCCAGCATATGACTTACCTAAACCAAGTTGTACCCAAACCATACGATCCGTACCCCTAAATCATATCCCTGGCAGAATAAAATCACAAGAGGTTTGAACATTGTCCACTATAAAAGTCCATGATATGACTCATACCCTAGCTTACGGCTTATGGTGAGCCACTCGTACTCAGATCCAAGTAATTTTACTAAGTCTCAAATCAACTGAAGGAAAAAACAAAATGAAATGACCCGTATCCAACCACACGACTCGTACCAACCCAAGTCGTACCCATTCCATAAATCAATCCAACCTACCAACTAATACTAGTCAGCATATGACCAAGGCATACCACTCGTGCCTTATTATACGACTGGTACACACCAGTCGTATGTTGTCCAGAACCCAGAAATTCGAAAAATTTTCTAAGGGTCTTAAATCCAGGGTGTTTCATAGTCCTGTCGGGCATCTCAAGTCCGACCGGGATCGGAGACCACCCCCAACACCCTATCATAATCGTCCTGTACCTTTTGTCGGATAAATTCCTAACTTATAACAAGATATAACAAAATAATATAAAAATATTAAACAAGGTCCCAAAATCCAACAACCTCAATCAAATATCCAATCGGTGTCAACCCTAGTACCAATACCAATGTCAAGGTTGACACCAATATCGACACGGCCCATGCCCATAGTAGTCATGTAAAGCCTCTAACTGAAGTCCAATAACATCCAATCGAGATATGCCCCTGACCATAGCCAAAATCAAAGTCTAAGAAATTATAAAAAGTATAAAAAGAAGTACATATCATGAAATGGAGCCTTCCAGAGTATGGAAGGTTCAATCTGATACGAATGTTGCCCCTAAATCCAAGTCACTAAGTAGGAGGGGTATTATGGTCGGTTCCTGCATCGCTTGGGGATACAACACTCGAAGAGAGGTTAGAGGGTGAATGCTAGCATATACTCAGGGATAAGGATAAAATAATGCCATTATTTAAAACCAAGTAAATAACCATATGCAATCACATACATATATATATATATATATATATATATATACCATGTTGGGGAAGGAAACCAAGTTTATCATGCATTTGAAACCTTAAACCTGGGATTGTGTAACTCTGTCGTCCTAAGTCCACCCATGGGTTGTATGGGTTCAGCTCCCCTTACGTAAAGGGACCTGACACGAGTTAGACACATGAGACAGATAAAACCTGAGATGACTAGTATATCTCCCAAAATATAAGTATGACATGATGCACATAGTCACCATGACCAACCTCACATCGGCAAATGTGAGTTTACTGTTTTGGTTTCCCTTGGATCGCTACCTTCCACGACATTGCTAACACATTCAAAATAGTGATGGTTTGAAGGTAGAGAAAAGAAATAACCTTTTCATACAGGATTTGAAAGGTTGGGACTTTGGCTTGATGATTTTGACAACTTTGGTTCTCCAAAATGGACCATTATTTGTCCATAAATTCAAAGAAAGATCCTCCCAAAAAATATTGAATTTCCATATATTTCTCTTTTCAGAGGTCTATAATGGAGAAAAGTCGTCCTTTTTAAGTCTGATTTTTCAGAAAAAGTGAGGAAGGGAAAGAGATTGAAGTGATGTTGATGGAGATGTTGATGGAAAGGGGAGGGGACAGACGAGAGGGAGGTGAAAAACTCATCGGATTTCCCATTATCCGGTGGTTCAAGAATCGTTCGGCGTTGGTATCACCATTGTTTCGTTGGTTTTGCCGTTGTTTTGTTGATTTTGCTGAGAGCTGTACGGTGCTGTGTTGTACGTGTATGTTTGTTGTTGGTGGATATAAACTGTTTGGTTTTGTTTTGAGAAAAGAGGAGATGGGCCGGGTTATCTTAATTGGAGTGGGCTGGTTGTGTTTGGGCTGTGCAAAAATCGAACCAATCGATAAATCGAACCGATAAAAATACTAGTGGATTATTGGTATTGGGTTATTGGTTTGTTATTGGTTTTATAAAAAAAATTTATTGGGTTATCGGTTCGGTTCCGGTTTTAGCCTATTGTGTTATCGGTTTAACCGATAACCCAATAAGAATTCACTAAAATTACTATTTTACCCCTATTTATATATATATATTTTTTTGGGTAAATTTGGAATTTTATTAAATTATTCAACCATAGTTAATGGACCAACCCATTTTACAAATAAAGCCTAATGTAATTACATAGCTGGTCCAATCTGGATAAGAAAATATCTAAAGCAGTAGGGTTTATAGAAACGCCTACTTTCCTTATTGCTCTCATATTCACGCCTCTTCTGCATTTGAATTTGTATTCCTTCAAACTTAAGCTCTACCGTCTTCTTCTTTATGAAATCAGATTGAAATCGTCTTCTATAGCTGATGCACTTATAAATGGATCCTGACCTCCTTTTTGATCAGCTCTAAGAGAATTAATGAAGTGTACAAAGCTTCTTCCTGCAAGTGAGTACCCTTTCCACTGAATTTGTACTAGTATCTTTATTTTGCAACCATATCTTACTCTCTTCTAGCTGTGATGGTCAGATCTAACCGAGATGAAGATAGACGATGCTTGGATCCATAAAGATAAAAAAAGTAGCTTGACAGTTAGGTTTGTTGGTTATACCATCTTCTTCTTCGAGAAATCATCTTGAAACCGTCTTCCTCAGCTGATGCTTGCTTATTCAACTTACCTAAGTAAGTAAAATCTCTTTTATTGTGGTTTACTTATTTTTCCATATACTCTCACTGATATGCCTTCTTCTGTATCTGAGCTTACCGGTGAAAGGGGCCCTGACCTCCTTTTTTATCAGCTCTGAGAGAATTAATCAAATGTATAATAGACTAGCTCTATGCTCTCCTTTTGTTGTATTTAATTCCTGTACATCAGATGCATGTGCATTTTGCTGCATAAATCTTCTCTTGCCCTTTAACTATTTATGGTTGTAATTCTCAAGTAGGGACTTTGTCATTTATCACTGATAAGGATGGCTTTACCTTTCTGTTGTAACTGCTGAAAACTTATAATATTAACCTCTCCTGTGTCTATGGCTAAACTTGCAAGATAATCAACAAGCTGATTCCCTTCCCTGTATATATGTTGATACTTGACTTTCTTGCCCTGCATGTATTGCTTTATCTCCCTAACCATGTGTGCAATGTTCCATGGACATGTCCATATTTCTGTTAGTATCTTCTACAAAATAAGAGAGTCCATCTGAATGATTACCTTGTCTAACTGTGCATGATTACAATGTTTTGCTGCATATAATATAGCATGTGCTTCTGCTTGTAGACAATCTGCATATTGGTTAGACTCTTCTTTTGCATATATAATATCTCCCTTTTCATTTCTTAAACAAAAAGCATATGAGTTACCTATTGCTTCCCCTCTGAAAGATCAATCTGTATTATACTTCATCCAGCCCTTTTCTGGTAACTGCCACATTACTTTAGTCACTTTAATCTTGCTCCTCTCTTTAATTAATTCCTGCAGTATTTGTGGCCACTCCATAGGATAAACTCTATCTGGTTTTCTAACCATCAACATCAATCTTCTGGTTTTACCATAATTGTTATATTTTTTGTTTTTATCTTTGTAGTTAAATTTTAATACCTCGTCCAGAAAATCTGGGTAGTCAAGTTAATGATCGGGTTGGTACTTACCATGATTATAAGTATTTTTCTTATTGGTTAAACCGAAATTGAACTGTTAAGAATCAATAACCGATAAACCAAAAATCGATAAAAAATATCTTATTGGTTGGTTATTATTTTTCATATTTAAAAATCGAAAACTGATAAACTGAACCGATAACACACAAAACCGAACCGAACCAACCGATGCCCACCCCTAGATTATGTTGTTAATAGGAATGGGGTGGTGTTTTTTTGCAAAGGCTTGGGACGGCTGGCAAGGGTAGTTTGGGCCTGTTGGGGTTGCTGGTTGTCCTGGTATCATTGGGTAAAAGGAATTTTGGGCTAGGAATTATATTTGAAAGACTGAAGTTAATTTTAAAGTGATTGCCCAATCGGATAAGTTAATTAATCTAATTTTTTAAACTGATTTCACTTGACTAATTTAACGATGTTTTAATTAATTTTCTCAAATATATATATAAATATAAAATTAAATTAAAAATAGAGTGAATTTAGAAAAAATATAATAATATAGTAAGTATTATGTTAATATGCTAACATATATTTATTTACTCATTTTAGAAAAATAGTAGAATGATAATTTAAAATATTTTTATTTATTTATTTTTGATTAAATTTGTAAGATGCGATGTTAATAAGAAAAACATAATTTTTAAATTGTTAACGTCAAAATATATTTTGAAATAAATAACTATATATATATATATTCAAAAATTCTAAGCATTGAGAAATTAATTTTATGAAAAAAAGGACAGCCAAAATTGAGTGTCAACAATAAATGCAATAGATTTCTCATTTGTTGCAACAAATTATCTATCTATTGCAACAGACATGACATCTATAGTAACAAATTACCCAGCTATTGCTTATTCTTGATTTTTATTATATATTTTTATGTAATTCTTTTTCGTTTTAGTATGTTGTGAAATCTTTTATCTGATATATGAGAGACATGTCAAACACTCTGAGTATTATGATGTAAAAGATAGAATCATGGATCTCAACTTCTTCAGTAATCTCCTATTGATATATAATGAGATGACTAAGGAAGCGTCAATCAAAGGTGGAAAGCCACTTAACCAATTGCTTGTTAAATTCAAATGGAATGATGATATGCTCAATTATTGTAGAGGTAAGAAACCCTACCCAGGTGCCTTACCCTGGACAGGTGCTCAGAGAATTTTGACTATGATGAACCTTGAAAAAATACACTTTATTAGTCTTGAGATAATCATCGAGCAGGGAGTCATAAATGTGTATGATCAAAATATTCCAGCCTTTGAAGATAGGGCTTCCTTTTGTCTAATGAAATGTGTCTTGGAGTTGTATCCTAAGTTATTGAAGTATAGTGGCATGTTTGATCACTTTTCAGAAAATTTACTCAATGAACGATGGGGTTTTAATGGGAGAACATTAAATCTTGTCAAAAATAAAACTGGTCAGGCATGTGCATCATACTCACTTGCCTTCATAGAGCATTTGATAATTGGGACCAATGTGATAAATTCAAACACTTTAATGTCTGGCGATATTATTTTGAGAATGCAAGTTGTATGGGTTTCTAGTGTAGTATCCAAGATTTTTGAGTCCTAGTCAAACAATTCACAATTTATGATGATTTTGATTCCTATGTAATTGTTGCTTCTGACAACATAATAATTTTAATATTTTCATATTTTTATTGAATTATTTTATATAAGAAATTAATTGAATTGATTTTTTTTTATGAATTTTATCCTGTTATGAATTAATTTGTTAGATATATAAATTTACAATATTATTTTCAACAGATCAACTATATATGCTGCAACAGATGTATATCTGTTGGGAATGAGCAAATAGATATCGACATCTACTGCAGTAGATGACTAATATGTTTGATTATTTCAAACCTACTCTACATATGTTAAAACAGATGATTAATCTGTTGCAACAAATTAATAATTTATTGGAAATAATCAAAATAGATATAGACATATGTTGCAGTAGATTATTAATATGTGTGATTATTTTTAACATATTTTACACATGTTGCAACAAATGATTAATCTATTGCAATAGATGAATAATCTATTGGAAATAATCAAAATAGATTTAGACACCTGTTGTAGCAAATTACTAGTGTGTTTTATTATTTTCAATGAACTCTCCACATATTGCAACAGATAACTGGTTTGTTGGAAATAATCAAATAGATTTGGTTATCTGTTGCAATAAATGCCTAATATGTTTGATTATTTTCAATAGATTACACATCTGTTGCAACAAGTTAATCATCAGTTGCAATAGATGTCTCATTTATTGAAAATAATCAAATAGATATACACATCTGTTGTAATAGATGACAAATCTATTACAACAGATGAGTTATCTGTTGGAATAATCAAACATACATATACATCTGTTGCAATAGTTTATAATTTGTTATAATAAGTTATACATTTAGTAATCATGAGTCATTTGTTTTAATAGTTAGTCATCAATTGCAACAGATGTCTCATCTGTTGAAAATAATCAAACAGATGTAGACATCTGTTGCAACATGTTTTAATATGTTGCAATAGGTTATATACTTAGCAAGTCACATGATTACTAGTAATTCATTGAGATTATAATTTAACTTATTAATTTAAAGTTAATTATAATTAAATAACTTTGTTTATTACTAATCATGATTTAATGAAGCAATTCACAAAAAATTAGTCAATTGATCACTTTATTTAAGATGAATACACTTAGTAGATTATACGCTTACTATGTAATTCATTGAGATTGTAATTAAACTTATTAAATGAAACTTAATTATAGTTAAATAACTTTGTTAATTACTAATCATGATTTAATGAAGAAATTTACATCAAATTAGTCAGCTAATCACTCTATTTAGGACGAATACACTTAGTAGATCATGTAATTACTACGCAATTCATTGAGATTGTGATTAAACTTATTAATTGAAAGATAATTATAGTTAAATAGCTTTTTTTATTACTAATCATGATTTAATGAAGCAATTCACATTAAATTTGTCAGTTGATCACTCTATTAAGGACGAATACACTTAGTAGATCATCTGATTACTATGTAATTAATTGAGATTGAATTGAACTTATTAAGTGAAAGCTAACTATAGTTAAATAACTTTATTTATTATTAATCATGATTTAATAAAGCAATTCACATTAAATTAGTCAATCGATCACTCTATTTGAGATGAATACATTTAGTAGATCATGTGATTATTATGTAATTCATTGAGATTGTGATTAAATTTATTAACTAAAAGTTAACTGTAGTTAAATAACTTTGTTTATACTAATCATGGTAATGTAGAAATTATATCAAATTAGTCAATTGGTCATTTTATTTAGGACGAATATGCTTAGTATATTATGTAATTACTATGTAATTCATTCAAATTGTAATTGACTTATTAATTGAAGACTAATAATAGTTAAGTAACTGTATTTATTACTAATCATGGTTTAATGAAGTAATTCACATCAAACATATGTAGAGTATGTTGGAAATAATCAAACATATCATTCATCTATTGCAACAAATGTTTATATATGATTGATTATTTCTAACAGATGAGACATTTGTTGCAATAGATGACTAATATGTTGCAATAAATGCATAATCTGTTAGAAATGATCAAACATATTAGACATCTATTATAATAGATGAATGATATGTTTGATTGACTAACCTGTTACAACAAATTTATATTTTGTTAGAAATGATCAAACATATTAGACATCTGATGCAACAAATATCTATATCTATTTGATTATTTTCAATAGATTATTTATTTGATGCAACAAATTACTCATTTGTTGCAACATATATAGAATCTATTGGAAATAATCAAATATATTATCCATATTTTTGCAACATATGTTTGTATCTATTACAACAGATGTGTATAGCTATTTGATTATTTCCAATAAATTATTTATCTGCTGCAACAAATTACTTATTTGTTGCAATAAATATAGAATATGTTATAAATAATCAAATATATTAGACATTTATTGCAATAGATGTCTATATTTGTTTGATCATTTTCAGCAGATGTCTATATCTATTGTAACAAATGGACATTTATTGCAACATAATTAATTATTCTCACTTATTTTATATATGTTGCAATAGATGTAATATATGTTGTAACAAAAGTTGTCTCCACACATACAACAACAACTACACCATAAAGAAAAAAATATTTTATATAATAAATATCATGTATCAACAACTAAATTTATCAGGTTCATAATAAAACCAAAACCAACAACACTACTAACAACTATTATAATAATTATGGAGCATTTGATCCCACCATGTAATTCTTTTATGGCCAATACATATGGAGTACTTTTTTTTTCTCATTGAAAATATTTTTCCAACTCCACTCCTCTTCTTCATAGCCCTTATTTTGGATTTACTTGGGTCAGCATATGAAGGATATATTTTTATCTCTAAAATCTCCAAAGAAACAATCCACGAATCTTTAGGAGGCACTAGATTTTTTTTTTTCACAATTTGCAATTTTGTATATTTTTTATTGAATAATATGGAGATGAGTACTCATAAATTTAGCTTTCAAATTATGCATAATATTGGGCTCAAAGTGCTGCCATAGCATGTGGACAAAGTATTGTGTTCAAGTCAAAAACTCTACATGTACTCTACATCATATGAAACATCTCTTTGGACTATCATCGACATGTCACCTCTTTCAATGTCAAATAAATCAATTGTTCTTCTCGATCCATTCAACATGACAATCAACACCTATTATTATTAATTTTTTCATTAATGGTACCTAAAAAAATTTGTTAAAAAATAATAATAGTATAGTAAAGTTGAGTGGCTATATACAATAATAAAATTATATGCACTATCATTTTTCAAAAAGTAACTCATTTGTTGCAATAGATGACTAATCTGTTGCAATAAGTGACTAATCTGTTAGATTAGCTTCTGGTTCTATCCCAATATTACCACCTGCTGTAATATGAATACAATGGATAAGTCATCTATTATAACAAGTAGGTCATGTGTAGCAAAAGATGACTAATCTATTAGATTCATCTTGCATTTTGCCCAGATTTGATAGAGTCTATTCAACAGCTAAGTGATCTATTGTAAAAAATTACTAATCTGTTGGATTCACTTACGACATATGTTGCAACAGATGACTAACCTATTGGAACTACTTTAACAATAGTGGAAACTATCCAATAACTGTTCTAAATAAATACAACAGTTGTTGGATACGACACTGTATATTATTGGAAAAAATAGATATACCTAATTTACGATACTGTAAATTGTTGGAAAAATAGATATACCTAGATGAAAATTAAACTAAAAATTATTTTTGTACTTACCAAAATTACCTATGAAGTAATGTCCAGTGATATAAAAATAAAATTTGGTCCAGTAGCAGCAGTAGCGGCAACAACAACAAAAATAACGACAAGCAATAAAAAAGGAAGAATAAGAAAATGATGATAAAGAAAAAGAAAAAGAAAAATAAGAACTGTTGCTGCTGCAGTAGAAGAAGAAGAAGAAGAAGAACAATAAGCCAACTGCGTTATTTTTTCTTTTATAATGATATGAATTTGTGAATTTTCTATTTCTATGTATTTTGATCATTTTTCCCTTTTTCATAGTGGCTGCATTTTGATTTTGAGGTTAAAAAATGGTTAGCATTTTTAGAGGCTTGAGATGCCATATAGTTGACTTCGATCAATATTCTTTCCTTTGAGTGTCGAATGACAAAATGGACTGCGCCAATAGATCTAGAATGTTGAATTTGGATTAGCAACAAGATTGGTTTAGTTTTGGGGCTTTTATATTCCATTTTGACTCTTGGTTTAGAAATAGTGAAAACGGGGTCTTGGGGTTTAATTTGAAAACTAATCTTTTTTGAAAATTTGATGTAGCCATTGAGTTCGAAACATTGAAATTAGCCTAGTTGCATAGTTCATTTGCATTCACGAGATTCTGAATGAATCCCGAGGGTGCCATTAGGAACTTGGCATTTTGCCCAATCGCTAGTGCAGTCTCTTTAGTTCCAAAGTACCTTTTCAGCAGTGCCCACTTAATCGGTAAAACACTATTTTAGTGGATAATGTGGAAGTCACCTACCGCTAAAGTAGACATTTGATCACTTTAGCGGTTGCCCCTTTAATGAAACGGGACTGCTTTAGCAGACCTGGCCACGTAGGCCTAACCTCTTTAGAGGTTACCCATTGCATAAGCAGTGACAACATAAGTGGTTATTTAACTACCTAAGCGGCCAGAGCTGGATGGTGTATAAGTTTTTTTTTATTTTCCCACTATTTTTGAACTTTAAGCTTGGGTTTGGGTGATTCTTGAGAATGTCTTCAGCATTTGAGATTGCTTAAGATCCAAAACCTTATTTCCATTATTTTCATTGATTAGATCCTCAAAACAACTTTAAACCATGATTTTAAAATGGAAATTTGGGAGTTTTATGGGTAAAGTTTTAAAAAGGGTTTTCTTCGATGTGGACCTAGTTTTTAACCCATTTTCATGTGGATTTTCTCTTATAGATTCCTTAACCCTAGAGAATATATTTTTAAAATAAAAGTCTAGTTTTACCCCTTTCATTTTTGAGCTCATTTTTAAAAATTGGTTTTGGCCCTAGCCTAAATAAGGGGAATATGGACATCGTTAGCTTTTTTTTTAATGCGTAGATGCTATATTTAAATATTGTAGTTGTTTTTAAGGCTGTTCATGAGGGGAAGGCTACATGTTGAAGTAGGTTATTTGCTAAAATTCTTTTAGATTAAGTTGGGTAGTTAAGTAAAGTATGCTATGAGTTAGTGAAAATAACTATGGGATTTATATTTTGAGATTAGTTTTACTATTGTGTGCCCGTGTGGAGGCTTAAATTCTATTGTGGTTGATTTATGATATCTGATATTGTGTGTTTCCCATGTGGGGGCTTCAATTGACATTATTGTCCTTATCTATGCATCTAAATGCCTTTATTCTAGATATGATGCTCATGCGAGGGCTTAATTTGCTAATTAGGACTTATTTGAGTGTTGGTTGCTTTTATTATGATAAAATACCCAGGTTATGGTTTGATATGATATTAATGATATCTTGCATGCCTATTTATTTTTATGGTTCCAAATAAGAGTTGATGATCATGAATTATATACATATTGAGTTAATTTTTGGGCTCACTTATATATATTCCATGTTGGATGGATTGGATATCATAATTTGAGTTGATTGTGAGAATTACATTATCATTTCATACATATACATTCATGATATATTGGATCCACTGGGAAATACTATTTTTAAAATAAAATGACTCACTTTTGAAAAACCCTTTGTCGAGGTCATTTGCCAGTAAGGTTGGTTATGATATTTTGAAAAACCTTGGCCAAGGTCATTTGTTGGCAAGTTTAGCTTAAGATTAAGATTGATTAAGATTAAGATATGAGACACAATATATGTATTGCAACTCTAATGACCTGAATTATGATGAAATATGTGAAATATGTATTTTTGTGTGATTTAACTATTTTACCTCCTTCCCGTACTTGTTTTGTGGTATTATTGGGTGTGGGGATGATTGACACGATTATTGAAGCATTTTTGGTGCCATTTATGTGATTGTGTGATTTTTGGCAGCTTTGAGAGCCTTAGAGTAGATTTCAGTTGATATCTTTTGATCCGTGTGATGGATGGCAAAATGGACTACGCCAGTAGATCCAAAATGTTGATTTTAGGGTGGTAACATGGTTGTGTGGTTTAATGGATTTTAAAACTCATTTTGACCCTCAGTTTGAAATGTTGTAATTTTGAATTTTAGGGATTAACTTTGTGAAAACAATGTCTTTTCGAAAATCTGATATCGTCATTGAATCTGGAGCATTGAATTTGATAGGGTTGCATAGTTTGTTTTCATTCATGAGATTTCAAATAAATCCCGAGGGGCCTGCAGAGACTTGAAAATTCACCAAGTCCCTAGCCGGTGCACCCACGATCGCGACAGGAGTATCACGATTGTGATTGGGCCAACAGAGAAAGTGTCATGATAGCGATACCCCTTTTGCAATTATGATAGGACTGCCAATCAAGGTACTGCAATCATGACCCGAGGTCCATGATCACGAGACCTCTGTATATAAATACTTATTTTTGCCATTTTTCACCATTTTGAGAATTAAAGCTTAGGATTTCATGGTTTTGAGCATCTTTCTCCATTTCTAAGCTTGGGTAAGATCCATTACACTCATTTAAACTAACTTCTTCCAACCTTAACATCAATTTCTTATTTTAAACTCGAATTAAAGTATGGAATTTGGTGATTTTGGCCCGTAAGGCCTAAAAATGGTATTCCTTCAATTTAAACCCCAATTTCACTCTCTTTTCACTTGGGTGAGTTTCTAATCCTATAATTATCTATTTTTCCTCAATTTCACCTTTAAAACAATTTTGATTCTCGATTTTTAAATAAATTTCAAAGATTTTATTCTATAATGTTTAAAAATGGGTTTTCTTCAAATTGGACCTCGTTTTAAACTCATTTTTGCTTGAGTTTTTAGCTGTAGACTCCTAAAAATATAGGAAACATATTTTGAAACAAAGTTATGATTTTGCCCTTCTTTTTTGAAAATCTATTTTGGGGGTCCATTTTGGTCCTGACTTATAAATTAGCAATATGAGTATCGTTGGCTTTTTTTGACACATAGATTCTATATTTTGATGTTTTAGTTGATTTTGGGACCATTCATAACAAGTAAGGCTTTGGAATTGAAGGTTTTGTTTTGGATTTTGGCCTTTGAGGTAGGTTATGACTTAACTTCTTTCAGACTGGGTTGTGTAGTTAATAATGATACAAAATGCATGTTAAGGGTGTGAGAACTAATCATTAAAAATATTTATCTTATTATGATGTGCTCGTGTGCGGGCCTATGTGCGATATTATATGGTGGTTTTGGGATTTTATGTTCTATGTGTGACCTTGTGGGTCCTATGTGATACTAATAGCCTTGTAACATGCTGATAATTGTATCTTTTTGAATGAAAAAGTGTTTTGTGGTACCAATTATGGTTGGTTGACATATGAATTATGTTGGATTTCATGAATGGTTGGAAATAATGAGTGGATTTTTGACTCATGTGATGATATATTGGTTGGTTGTGGAAATACTCATTATGTTTGGTTGTGAGCATTATGTACTCATACTCATTCATGAAATAATGGTACCATCGTGAAAATATTGAGAAATATTGGCAACACCTTTTTATGACAGAAAATGTGACATCTTATAAAACCCTCCCCTAGGGATATGCCGGGAGGAGATATGGACATATGGATTGTATATTAACGAACCCCCCATGGGTTTTACATCTTGTATCTTTAGATCCGTAGGTGTATACGGAGACCGTGCGACAGTCTCAATGGTTGTGCAACAGCCTCGAGGTTGTGTGACAACCTCGTGCATTACATCATCATCATCATCATCATTCTTATTATGTTTATCTTTTTTATGCTCGTGATCTGATTGTATATTCAGTTTGACTTGTTACCTATCCATTGTTCTAACCTCCCTTAATTGTATATTTTGTTTGACTTGTTACCTTCTATTGTTCTAACCTCCCTTACTTGTACTTGATGCTCTCATATTTGTTGTTCCTCTTTTCATTTACTTATATGTGGTATCAATGTACACTTGTATTCTTTTTTGATGATTTATTGTGTTATATGTGGATATTATACAACTGTTAGTACAAGCGGTGTGGGCTACCTTTATGGGTTATTTTTTCTTATTACAGGTGACGTGCCCTTAGTATGTGTTTTACATGCTTTATTTTTAACTTTTCTCGATTGATCAATAATACCTACTAAGTATAAGTGGGACGTACTCATCTTTACTATGCCCTTTTGGTGCAGATTCTGGTATAGGTGCGCCTCACGTGGCTTGATTTCGGGAGCCTTAAGAGTTGTTCAAGGTAGTGGTTGGACTTTCATGCGTCTGGGTTCCACTTTTATCTTTCTGTATTAATTTATGTCTCTATTAGTCTTTGAAGATAGATATTGTTCCAATTGGATATTATGATGTATTTGACTCATGGATTGTATTAGTAGTTCTTACACTGTTGATATCAGGTGTTGGAGAGTTATGGTATTGTTATTGAAATACCCTGGGGTCTCATCCTTGCAATTTTCTCGAGCCTTAAACTTTATAATCATCATACGACTCACTATGCTAGTCGTATGATGTAGGTACGGGTCAGGTAACCCAACTTGTAAGGTGTCCAATGTGTGGTGGTTGGGTTTCTACTGTGGTTATGACTTGGTAGGTATGGGCCGTACAGTTTGGTGATGGTTAATTAGGTTGGTCCTTCACTTAACCTAAAACTTAGTGACTTGACTTGGCTTTGAGTACGAGTGGCACACTAAGAGCTATAAGGATAGAGTACGATGGTAAGGTATAGTCATATGTTATCCAGTGTCAATCCCTCTAGATTCTACCTAGGGTACGACTCACACCACACTAGTCGTATAGTGATGATACGAGTTGGGAAAGTGAGTCATATGCTGGACAGAATGTGGCATCCAACTTTCTGATCAAGGTACGAGTGAAAGATACAACTTGTATGATGTGGGTATGAGTGAAGGGTTCAAACCGTACCTACCTGCGGGAATTTTTACAGTTTAAGTTAGGGGTATTCTGGATATTTTCCCCTAATAAATCCTTTTGATCCCATGACATAAAACACCTTTGGAGGATTCCTTAACCTATTATTCTCATTCAAAACACTCTTTAAACACACTCAAATATCCCTCAAGCTCTTGGTTTAAGAAAGGCTAGGGTTTTCTTCAAGGCAATCGAATAAGCCTCTAAAGAGGTAGTTTCTCTCCGCCTTCTGTGTTTTCTAAGGCATGTTACTCCTCCCTCATTGTTAGTTCAATTAAAATCATGATTTAATGAATTATTTTCATGGCATTATTGTGACATTGTTTTGGGGTTTGAAATATATCTTGGGGTTTTTGGTTATTCTTGGTTGGATAGTGTTTTTCCATGTTCTACTTATGATTTTTATGTTATAATTGTGATTTGATAATGTGGTTGCATGGGAATGGTCAATTGATACTTGGTTTTGGAAACTATATGCCCTCAACACGTAGTTTGACTATTATTGGAATCCTTGCATTGCATAAAAAGGTAATGGAACCTAAATTATTTTAAAGGATTTTAAATGATTTGGAAAGGCCTTGATGGCCATGGTTTTCGTTTAATTGGAAACTTGGGAGTCAAATTGGCTTAATGGCTTTCGTATGGCATAAATGGATAGACTTGCTAGCTCTAGTATTGGTATGACGATACCAATGGTTAATACCTAATTAAAAGATCTCCTTGGTAATTGGTTGATTGTGTGTGAATGGTTTTAATATGGGATTAATGGGGAATGTGTTAGCAATGTCGTGGAAGGTAGCGATCCTAGGGAAACCAAAATAGGAAACTCACATTTGCCGATGTGAGGTTGGTCATGGTGACTGTGTGCATCATGTCATACTTATATTTTGGGAGATATACTAGTCATCTCAGGTTTTCTCTGTCTCATGTGTCTAACTCGCGTCAGGTCCCTTTACGTAAGGAGAGCTGAACCCATACAACCCATGGGTGGACTTAGGACGACAGAGCTACACAATCCCAGGTTTAAGGTTTCAAATGCATGATAAACTTGGTTCCCTTCCCCAACATGGTATATATATATATGTATGTGATTGTATATGGTTATTTACTTGGTTTTGAATAATGGCATTATTTTATCCTTATCCCTGAGTATATGCTAGCATTTACCCGCTAACCTCTCTCCGAGTGCTGTATCCCCAAGCGATGCAGGAACCGACCATAATACTCCTCCTACTTAGTGCCTTGGATTTGGGGGTAACATTCGTATCAGATTGAACCTTCCATACTCTGGAAGGCTCCATTTCATGATATGTACTTCTTTTTATACTTTTTATTATTTATTAGACTTTGATTTTGGCTATGGTCAGGGGCATATCTCGATTGGATGTTATTGGACTTCAGTTAGAGGCTTTACGTGACTACTATGGGCATGGGCCGTGTCGATATTGGTGTCAACCTTGACATTGGTATTGGTACTAGGGTTGACACCGATTGGATGTTTGATTGAGGTTGTTGGATTTTGGGACCTTGTTTAATATTTTTATATTATTTTGTTATATCTTGTTATAAGTTAGAAATTTATCCGACAAAAGGTACATGGCGATTATGATAGGGTGTTGGGGGTGGTCTCCGATCCCGGTCGGACTTGAGATGCCCGACACGACTATGAAACACCCTGGATTTGAGACCCTTAGAAAATTTTCCGAATTTATGGGTTCTGGACAACATACGACTGGTGTGTACCAGTCGTATAATAAGGCACGAGTGGTATGCCTTGGTCGTATGCTGACTAGTATTAGTTGGTAGGTTGGATTAATTTATGGAATGAGTACGACTTGGGTTGGTACGAGTCGTGTGGTTGGATATGGGTCATTTCATTTTGTTTTTTCCTTCAGTTGATTTGAGACTTAGTAAAATAACTTGGATCAGAGTACGAGTGGCTCACCATAAGCCGTAAGCTAGGGTACGAGTCATATCATGGACTTTTATAGTGGACAATATTCAAACCTCTTGTGATTTTATTCTGCCAGGGATATGATTTAGGGGTATGGATCGTATGGTTTGGGTACAACTTGGTTTAGGTAAGTCATATGCTGGATAATGTTGGGTCTAAGGGGGAGGCTCAGGGTACGAGTGGTGAATACCACTCGTATGGAATGGTACGACTGGTATGGTGAGTCGTACCCATATGCGGGATTTTTATAGAGTTTAAGTAGGGGTAACCTGGATATTTCCCCACTTACTCACTTAAGGTCCATGACTTATAATTCACTTGGGAGGTTATTTACCCTATTTTTCTATCATTAAACACTTATAAAACTCTCTTAAACACTCTACAATTCTCTCTAAGGCTCTTGGGTAAAGAAAGGCTAGGATTTTACTAAGGTGGTCAATTTGGGACTTGTATTGGTGATCTCTCTCCATCATCTTCTTAATTTAAGGCAAAATACTTCTCCCTTATTTTTAGTTCCATCTAATGACATGTTTTATTCAAAGTTTTCATGGCATGATTATTGTATGATTTTGGGGTTATCAAATATATGTTAAGGTTTTGTCATTAAATTCTTGGTTATGGTTTTATCAGGTTTTAATTATGTTTTTACATGCTTTAATGTTGGTTTGGACAACTGGTTGCATGGGAATAATTAATTGGTATTTGGTTTTTGTTTTGGTTTCAAAAATACTATACCTCCAACATGTTTGATAAAATTCCAATGATAATGCTTTAACTATATTATTAGACTTTTATTGGAACTATTGCATGGTATGGTTTGGTAATAGAACCCTAAATGGTTTAAATGGTTTGGAATTGTTTAAATGGTGAGGTTTGGTGGTCATGGTTATGGTCACTTAGAAGTCCACAAAGTCATGTAGTGTAGAGTCTCTTTTAAGGGTGTCTAGCGTTCCACACTCATAAGGGAGAGCTGCGAGAAATTTAGGAATATTTCTCTTTCTTGTAATCTATTTTTGAGCTATAGAGTCTAAAGATCTAAATTTTCTTGTAATTCCTATTTGTTCACTTTTCAGATCATGCATCCTCGATGATCTGAAGCTTATGAAAACTCATCTGTCTCGCTTGGGGACAATGCTGATAGGACTCTTTCTACTTATGGGGTCTAGTTTCTTATTTCCCTCCTAGAGTACCATCAGTTCCCTTCAGTCCTTCTCTATCTCCCCAGACTGACGTAATGAATATTGAGTTTCGTCAGTCTATTCATATGTTGGCGCAGTTGGTAGCTTCTCAGGTTGAGCATAGTGCTTTAGTTACTCCACCTTCTGAGGCGATAAGGGTTGGCCAATTTATGAGGTTGAACCCTCCGACTTTTACTAACGTTGAGGTGGGGGAAGACCATCAAAGTTTTATGGATGAGATGGAAAAGATCTTCCATGTTATGCATGCCACTAATGTAGAAGACATGGAGTTTGTTGCCTACCAGCTGAAATATATGGCATACCAGTAGCACGAGGAATGGGATCAGTCCAGGGGTGACGGTGATGAGTCATCTTTATGGGAGGATTTCTCTAATGCTTTCTTGGACCATTTCTTTCCTCAGGATTTTAGGGAAGCAAAGGCTGAAGAATTTGTAAATCTGAAGTGAGGCAAAGCATCGGTCAAGAAGTATGCCTTGAAGTTTCACCAGTTATCTTGGTATGCTCCGGAGATAGTTTCTAGCATGACGGCTAGAATGATGAAGTTTACGTTTGGGTTGTCCCGAGACTTGATATTGGAAAGTAAGGTTGCCTTGTTAATCAATGACATGGATATCTCCAGGTTGGTTGTGTACATGCAACAGGTAGATAAGAAGAAAAAGAAGAAATAAGTGGAGATTAGAGAGAGACAGAGTAAGAAGTTTTGATTTTCTGAGTAGGGTGGTGGCCAATAACAGAGTAGCAAGTATGGTGGGAAGTGGCCCAAGAAGAAGTGGGGCAACTCTGGGTCTTACTCGATGGCTAGTGCTCCTTACCCAAATCCATCAGGTGATAGGCATTTCTAATGTAGAGATAACTTCAGAGAATAGGGTGCCTAATCTCAGGCTATTGGGTCCCAGTCAGCTCCATCATATCTTCCATGCAGGTATTGTGGTAAATTTTGTCAGGGTTACTATGAAGAAGGAAAGGGCAAATGATTCAGCTATGGCTAGCCAAGGCACATGATTAGAAACTACCTAGAGGCCAAGGTTGCTTTGGGGGAAAACAAGGTCCCAATTGCCTTATCATCAGCTACGGCACCAAAGGGTGCACCATTTAGTTCTAACACTGGTCAAAACTGTCTTTATGCTCTCACTACCTGACAAGAGTCTGAGGTATTGCCTGATGTCGTGACTGGTATGTTGAAACTCTTTTCTTGTGATGTGTACTATTTACTTGATTCGGGGTCTACTCTCTCTTATGTGACCCCATTTATGGCTGTGAATTTTGGTTTTGGTCGCAGGTGTATTCTGGATCCTTTTTCTATTTCTACCCCAGTAGGTAACTCTATGATTTCCAGGAGAGTCTATAGGGGGAGTGTAACTGTCAGTAGCAAAGATACCATGACGGATCTGTTTGAATTAGATATGTGAATTTTGATGTCATATTGGGGATGGATTGATTGCACTCATGCTATGCTTTTCTAGACTGTCGGACCCGTAAGGTTGTCTTTAAATTTCTTAATGAGCCGAATATTAAATGGGAGGGTAGTTCCCTAGCTCTTAAAGGGAAGTTCATATCATATCTTAGAGCTCAGAGATTAATCTCCAAAGGGTGTTTATATCGTCTAGTTCGGGTTAAAGATTATAACTCGGATGGTTATTCTTTTATTCTATCCTAGTGGTGAATGAATTTCCTGAGGTCTTCCTTAATGACCTTCCTGGAGTTCCTTTTGATAGCGAGATTGAGTTTGGGATTGATCTTTTCCCGGACACTCATCCAATTTCAATTCCTCCATATAGAATGACTCCATCTGAGTTAAAAGAGCTTATGGAGCAACTTAAAGATCTCTTAGACAAGGGTATCATTTATCTTAGTATATCCCCATGGGGTGCACCAGTGTTATTCGTGCGTAAGAAGGATGTTTTTTTTTGAATGTGCATTGATTATCGACAGTTGAACAAGGTAACATTAAAGAAAAAGTATCTTCTTTCAACGATAGATGATTTGTTTGATCAGTTGTAAGGTGCTAAGTTTTTATCTAAGATCGATCTTCAGTCTACGTATCATCATTTTAAGATTAGGGAGATGGATATACCGAAGACTACCTTCTATACCTGATATGGGCACTTCGAGTTTTTGGTTATGTCCTTTGGGTTGACCAATGCCCCTGTGGCATTCATAGATTTGATGAATAGAGTCTTCTGTTAATTCTTGGATCTGTTTGTCATTGTTTTTATAGATGACATTTTGGTATACTTTAAGAGAGAGGTGGATTATGTGAATCACCTCCACTTTGTGTTGCAGACCTTGAAGGAGCAACAGTTGTATGCCAAATTCTCAAAATATGAGTTCTAGTTAAATGTCTTCACCTTTCTGGGTCATATCACTTCTATTGAAGGGATCATGGTAGATCCACAAAAGGTTACAGTAGTGAATAAGTGGCCTAGACCCATGACTCCAATTGATAGTCAGATTTTCTTAGGTTTAGTTGGCTACTACAGGAGATTTGTGGAGAGTTTCTCGACTATAGCTTCCCCATTGACTAAGTTGACTCAGAAGAAGGTAAAGTTCTTATGGTCGGAGGCTTGTGAGAGTAGTTTTAAAAAGATGAAGGATAAGCTAACTTCAGCTCTGGTCTTGACTTTTCCTGAAGGCACAGATGGGTTTGTGGTCTACTATGATGCGTCTCGTGTGGGACTTAGTTGTTTTCTGATGTAGCATGGCAAGGTGGTAGATTATGCCTCTAGATAGTTGAAGGTGCATGAGAAGAATTCTCTGACCCATGACTTGGAATTTTTAGATGTCGTATTCACATTGAAAATCTAGTGTCACTATTGGTATGGAGTGAATGTGGATATCTTTTCTGATTATATGAGCCTGCATTATGTGTTTACTCAGAAAAAGCTTAACCTCAGGCAAAAAAGATGTCTTAAGATTCTTAAAGACTATGATATGAGTCTTCACTACCATCCAGGTAAAGATAATATGGTTGCTGATGCTATTATCAAGTTAACTATATGGATTTTGGCTCATGTGGATAAAGGTAAGAGGGAGTTGGTGAAAGATATTCACCATTTTGCTAACCTTGGAGTTCATCTCTAGGATTTTGAAGATGGTGGTGTGTTTGTTTAGAAGGTGGCGCAATCATCTCTTAGTGCTGAAATCAAGGAGAAACAAATATTAGATCCTGTCTTGATGAGTATCAAGGGTGATGTAGATGGGGAGAAGGTGATGGCCTTCGAGATTAGTCATGATGATTTTTTGCGGAGACAAGAAATATTATATGTTCCTTATTTTGATGGTTTGCGAGAGAGTATTCTGGTTGAGGGAGTCGCGCTATGTTGTTTATCCTGGTTGGACGAAATGCATCATGAACTAAAGAAGATGTAGTAGTGGAACAATATGAAGAGGGATGTGGCTGATTTTGTGGCTAAGTGCATGGTGTGTAACCTAGTGAAAGATGAGCACATGAGGCCCAGAGGATTGTATCAAGAAATTGAGTTTCCTGTATGGAAGTAGAAAGTGATCAATATGGATTTTGTTACCAGTTTTTCTCGATCTCATAATTAGTTTGATTCAATTTTGGTCGTTGTGGATAGGATGACAAAGTCAAATCACTTTTTTCTAGTGCAGTAATTTCTCGATTGAGGATTATACAAGGTTGTACCTCCAAAGAGATTGTGAAGTTGCATGGGGTTCCTGTCTTTATTATCTCTGATCGTGGCACACAGTTCTTATCTTATTTTTGGTGGTTGTTTCAGAGAGGGTTGGGGACTAAGGTAAGTCTGAGTACTGCTTTCCACCTGCAGTCGAATGGGCAAGTAGAAAGGACTATTTAGACTTTAGAAGATATGCTTCATGCTTGCATGACTGACTATGGTGGTAGTTGGGTGGAGCACTTACCTCTTGTAGAGTTTGTATACAAAAATATCTACCACTCTAGCATTGGGATAGCCCTATTTGAGGCCTTGTATGGTAAGAGGTGTAGGTCTCCTATTGGGTGGTTTGAGGTTGGTGACATAGAGATATTTGGCCCAAAATTGGTTCATGAAGCCATGGAGAAGGTGAAGGTGATTCGGGATAGGCTTAAGGCTGTCCAAAGTCGCCAAAAGTCCTATGCAGATATGAGGCGTAAAAAGGTTAGAGTTTGAGGTTGGGGATAGGGTGTTTCATGAAGGTGTCCCCCATGAAGGAAGTAATGCGATTTTGGAAGAAGGAGATGCTCAATCCCCAGTATGTTGGTCTGTACGTGATCTTGAAGAGGGTTTTCAATGTTGCATATTGGTTGGAGTTTCTTTCTAGTTTGAGCTCCATTTACCTGGTGTTCCATGTTTCTATGTTGCTGAAGTGGGTGGGTGATTCATCGCGGATTGTACCTATCGAAGATATTGGTATTTTAGATTCTATGTCTTATGAGGAGATCTAGATTGAGATCTTGGATTGGTAGGTTCATTAGTTGCAGACTAAGGACGTAGCTTTGGTGAAGGTTCTATAAAGAAACCATAAGGTTGAAGAGGCTACATGAGAAGCCGAAGAAGACATGAAGTCCAAGTATCCATTCCTATTTCCCATCTCGAAAATTTGTGCTAAAGGTTTGTGTTATTCTTATCATCTTTGTTTTCTGTTTTGTTGAAGGTAAGAGTAGAGACGTTTAGGGGTTTAATCATTTTTGTACTTTCTTGTTCTATCATTCGAGGATGAATGATCCAAGTGGGGGAGAATTGAAATACCCTGGGTTGGTCCTTGTAATTTTCTCGAGCCTTAAACTGTTTGATCATCATACGACTCACCATACTAGTCGTATGATATGTGTATGGGTCAGGTGACCCAACTCATAAGGTGTCCAGCGTGTCGTGGTTGGGTTTCTACTGTGGTTACGACTTTGTAGGTACTGGTCGTATGGTTTAGTGACGGTTCATTGGGTTGGTCCTTCACTTAATCAGAAACTTTGTGACTTGACTTGGCTCTGAGCATGAGTGAGAAGTCTCACTAAGAGCAATGAGGATAGGGTACGAGTGGTAAGGTGTAGTCGTATGTTGTCCAGTGTCAATCTCTCTAGATTCTGCCTAGGGTACGACTCATACCATACTAGTCGTATTGTGATGATATGAGTTGGGCAAGTGAATCGTATATTGGACAGAATGTGGTGTCCAACTTTTTGATCAAGGTACAAGTGAAAGGTACCACTCTTATGATGTGGGTATGAGTGAGGGGTTCAAATCGTACCCACCTGTGGGAATTTTTACAGTTTATGTTGGGGGTATTCTGGATATTCCCCCCCTAATAAATCCTTTGGACCCCATGACATAAAACACCTTTGGAGGCTTCCTTAACCTATTATTCTCATTCAAAATATTCTTTAAACACACTCAAATTCCCTCAAGCTCTTGGTTCAAGAAAGGCTAGGGGTTTCTTCAAGGCAATCGAATAAGGCTCTAAAGGGGTGGTTTCTCTCTGTCTTCCTTGTTGTGTAAGGCATGTTACTTCTCCCTCATTTTTAGTTCAACTAAAAGCATGATTTAATAAATGATTTTTATGGCATTATTGTGACATTGTTTTGGGTTTTGAAATATATCTTGGGGGTTTTGGTTGTTCTTTGTTGGATAGTGTTTTCCCATGTTCTACTTATGGTTTTTATGTTATAATTGTGATTTGAACATATGGTTGGATGGGAATGGTCAGTTGATACTAGGTTTTGTCTCTAGAATGCCCTCAACACGATTGTTAAAATGCCAATGAAATGCTTTTATCACATAGTTTGACTATTATTAGAATCCTTATATTGCATAAAAAGGTAATGGAACCTAAATTGGTTTAAAGTATTTTAAATAGTTTGTAAAGGCCTTGATGGCCATAGTTTTTGTTTAATTGGAAACTTGGGAGTCAATTTGGCTTAATGACTTTCGTATGGCATTAATGGATAGACTTGAAAGCTCTAATGTTGGTATGACTATACTAATGGTTAATTCCTAATTAAAAGAACTCCTTGGTAATTGGTTGGTTGTGTGCGAATGGTTTTAATATGGGCTTACAAGGGGATGAGTTAGAAAAGCCGTAGAAGGTGGCGGTCCTAAGGGGACTAAAAACAAAAAATTCATATTTGCCAATGTGTGGTAGGTCTTGGTGACTATGTGCATCATATCACACTTATATTTTAGGAGATTTACTAGTCATCTTAAGTTTTCTCCAGCTCGTGTGGCTAACATGCGCCGAAGCCCTTTAAGCAGGAAGAGCTGAACCCATACAACCCATGGGTGGACTTAGGATGTCAGAGCTACACAATCCCAGGTTAATGGTTTCAAATTCAGGCTAAACCTGACTCCCTTCTCTGGCATGGTATATATGTATGTATGTGATTGCATATGGTTATTTACTTGGTTTTGAATGATGGCATTATTTTATCTTTATTCTTGAGTACATTCTAGCATTTACCCACTAACCTCTCTTTGGGCGATATATCCCCACGCGATGCAGGAATCGGACATACTACTCCTCCTACTCAGTGACTTAGATTTGGGGGCAGCATTCATATCAGACTGAAGTGGTGAGCTTCCATACTCCGGAAGGCTCCATGTCATGCTATGGACTTCTTTTTATACTTTTCATTATTTCTTGGACTTTGGTTTTGTCTATAGTCTAGGGCATGTATCGATCGGATGTTATTGGACTTAAGTTAGAGGCTTTGTGTGTCTACTATAGGCATGGGCGGTGTCGGTATTGGTGTCAATCTTGGCATTGATATTGATATTTGATTAAGGTTATTTTGGGACCTTGTTTAATATTTTTATATTATTTTGTTATTTTTTTATAAGTTAGGAATTTATCCGACATAGGGTACAAAGAGATTATGGTAGGGTGTTGGGGGTGGTCTCCGATCCCGGTCAGACTTGTGATGCCTGACACTACTATGAAATACCCTGGGTTTTGTACCCTTAGAAAATTTTCTAGATTTTTGAGTTCTGGACGACATACGACTGGTGGGTATTCATATAATGGGGTATGAGTGTTATGCCTTGGTCGTATTCTGACCAGTGTTGGTTGGTGGGTTGGATTGGTTTATGGAATGGGTACGACTTAGGTTGGTACGAGTCCTATGGTTGGATCGGGTCGTTTCATTTGGGTTTTTCCTTCACTTGACTTGAGACTTAGTAAAATAACTTGGATCTGAGTACGAGTGGCTTACCATGAGCTGTAAGGCAGGGTACAAGTCGTACCATGAACTTGTATAGTAGATAGTGTTCAACTTTTCTTGATTTTATTCTGCCAGGGATACAATTTAGGAGTACGGATCATATGTTTTGGGTACGAATTGGTTTGAGTATGTCGTATGATGGAAAATGTTGGGCCCAAGGGGGAGGCTTAGGGCACGAATGATGGGTACCACTTATATGAAAGGGTACGACTGGTATGGTGAGTCGTACCCATATGCAGGATTTTTATAGAGTTTAAGTAGGGGTAATCTGGACATTTCCCCACTTACTCACTTAAGGTCCCCCAAATTCTAATCCACTTGGGAGGTTATTTACCCTATTATTCTATTATTAAACACTTATAAAACTCTCTTAAACACTCTACAATTCTCTCTAAGGATCTTGGTAAAGAAAGGCTAGGGTTTCACAAAGGTGGTCAGTATAGGACTTGTATTGGTGATCTCTCTCCCTCATCTTCTTAATTTAAGGAAAAATACTTCTCCCTTATTGTTAGTTCCAACTAAAGGCATGTTTTATACAATGTTTTCATGGCATGATTATTGTATGATTTTGGGGTTTTCAAATATATGGTAGGGTTTTGTCATTAAATGCTTGGTTATGGTTTTCCTAGGTTTTAATTATGTTTTACATGCTTTAATGGTGGGTTGGACAACTGGTTGAATGGGAATGGTTAATTGGTATTTGTTTTTGGTTGTGGAAATACTATGCCCCCAACATGTTTTATATAATGCCTATGATAATGCTTTTACTATATTATTGGATTTTTATTGGAACTATTGCATGGTATGGTTTGGTAATGGAACCCTAAATGGTATAAATGGTTTAAATAGTTTGGAATGGTTTAAATAGTAAGGTTCGGTGATCATGGTTATGGTTAATTAAACTTCCTTGTGGGGCACAAAAGAATCCCCTAAGTAAACATGTTAATGAACAACTTGTGGGGTACATGGGACTCCCCCAAGCAACTTAATAATGGGACACTTGTGGGGTACACGGTATTTCCCCAAGTTGACTTGATAATGTAATCAATGGGTACATGGGAATCCCTTTTACATAAAGGTTGGCTAAGGACATTGTTTGCAAACTATATTCGGTATGACAATACCACTACTCATGACCTTGGTTAAAAATAATGGTATAATGGTTTGGTTTGATGAAAATGGTTTTAATTGGGATATAATGGTGGGGTGTGCTAGCTAATCGTGAAGGTACGGGTCCGATGGATGGACACCAAAAACTCATGTTTGCCTACATGAAGGGTTGGTCATGGAGACCATGAATGATACTAGGAGGTATATAGAAATCCTTTAAGTACACTGTACATATGTATCATGGAGAGTGAGGGTACTTGGGAATCCCCTACTCTTATGGTATCTCTGATTCATATGGATACACACATCGAGGCCCGTTCAGGGGGTTACATGATGTTGTGTGTATTTATGCATTCTAGCGTTACTATTCTAGCCTTTTTAGCCTTGTTTTGATTATGACTCTTCTGCTATATGTGTTGATAATGATATAAATGAGCATTTATGTGTCCAAGTATGTGCTTACAATGTTTAATGGTGTTTTCACATGAGATTTGATACAATTTGAGCATTTAGTGTTCAATCGATGAAACTAGTGTTACTAGCTTGAGCTAGGTGTTTTTCTAGTCTCTCATGTTGAGTTCTAGTGTTTTAATGAGTTCCTAAGGTTGTTTTTATGTATTTATATGTGAAATAACTTGTTTGTAAGCTTCAAGGGTCAATTGGATCAAGTGAAAGCCCAAAACAATGAGTTAAAAATCAAAGTGAAATTAGCCTATGCTTAGCTCGTGTTTTTGATTCACCGTCTTGGATGTTGTGTTGTTTTGAGATCTAAATTGTTGTGTTTAATGATATAGGATGCTTGCTGAATGAATTATTATGATATATGAAGTTTAGAAAAGCTTCAAATCAAGTGGAAACAACTCAAAAAGGTTCAGAATGACACAACGAAAGCATAATACAAAAATTGACGCAGTTTGGAACCCTTGAAATATATTGGGCATGTGTGGGCTGTAGGAGTGGCCAATGGACACGTACAAAATGCCACTGGATTTAGAAGAGGCCCAAATTAGTGAGCCACTAGGCGTGTACATTTTGATGGAGTTTAAGGAGGCGCCGTGACGCGGTGAAATTGCGACGACATTCTGGATGTTGATAGATTTTTTAGAATTGTGATTTGGCTCAACACTGCAACATGGTGATGCCCGAAATAAGGATAATTCTGCCCAGATGAAAGAAAACAACGTGGAAACCCAATTCAAGTCGATTTATGACTTGTATACTATAAATATAATGTCCCAAACTCCGTTTTAATCATCTTGGAACACCCTAGATCACTTGGGACATCATTGGAGGCTACCACAACTTCTTTTTAGGTTTTATCATTCTTTAATTTTGTTTTTTTTATGGTTTGTATAATCATTCCAAGGTATTGGATGATGAATAGTTCTATTAAAGGATAAACCCTCTTTTCGGGGTTAAGGCCAAGATCATGAATACTTTCATTTTGAATTAAGTTTGTTTGATTTGCTTATCATTATGGTTGTTTTTTTATTCTTAATTTAACTATTTTAAGGATTATCTACCCTTTGAATACATCAATTTTCAACCTTTTGATCTCGGTAGAGAGAATAGGGAGATAGAGCATAGGAATAAACAAAGTATGGTTCTTGTTTCTTTATTAAATAAGGAATTTGAATTAGCATCTAGGACAGGGATATACTTAGATGCCTTACTTGATTCAAATAGAGGATGATAGCCATCAAATACTTAATTGGATTATTACATCCCTCCTCAATGATTTAGTTGTAATATCCATATTAGGTAAATGATTACAGATCGGGAGACCATTATCTATCAACAACCAAGATAAGCAATCTAACAAATGAAATTCAATAGTGTAGTATGATTGTTCTTAAGCCTTAACCCTGGGTATCTATCCTTTGATTGTCTAAAGTCATTTACTTTTCCGCATTAGTTTAGTTAATTTTTAGTTTACAAATCTAAAACTTTATTTATTACTCTTCTCAATTTGTTAAACTAGAATTGGATAGTTGGCGAAACCAAGTACCTGTGGGATCGATATTTGGATTTCTTGAAGGCCACTTTACTACTTGATAAGACCATGTACACTTGCGTGTGCGCTGTCAAGTTTTTTGCGCCATTGTCGGGGACTTGTAGATTGGTAACTATCTTATTTTTAGTTTAGCTATATTAAGTTGTACATAGTTTAGTAATTTTTATTTTTAGTTTCTTTATTCTTTTTTATTTCTCACACTCTTCTTGAGATGTCAGTCTTGGATAAATGGTTTTCGAGGGATGATGATTCTTGTCATTATTATGGAGGACCCCACTATGAGGCTTATTGTCCAGATTTTGATCCAAGCACTTGGAGGGGACCTGCTTGTTTCCAACCTGTGGAGAAACCCATAAGTTGTATGTGGTTTGTTACAGTCTGTATCACTCTACATATATGTGTGCTTTTAATCCTGATTCAGTCATGTTTGTGGGCAATGCTCAACAGACAACTAAAGAGGTAGATACAGAGTTAACTTCCTAACCAGTTGTAGATAAACTTATCGATAATTCAAGGAAGTCTGAGTACACAGAAACTAAAGATGTTGAACAGGTTAAGGAGATACTACCATCACCACAAGAATTGCATCCACTCGACTATCATCTTTCTTTAGAGACAGAAATTGAGAAGGTAAATAAGAGTGAGGGTATTAAGGATAGTGTAAATTTTGAAGTTGGATTGGTTGGGCCTCACTCAAAGCACTTTTCTACATTATGTTTAGATGATGTCTTGTCTGTGGAATTATTTTAAAAAGTGCAAAAGTGTGAAGATGAGAAACAAGAATCCTATATTCTTAATTTTTCACAAGACAAGCAACATAAAAACACACCTCACTTCAAGGATAAGTAGTTTACCATGCACATTCTATTACTCGATTCCTTAATCTTCATACCACCTCCTTGTGAGCAAGTCAAGAAGATGGATGCAAAGTTGGGGGTGAAATTCATATCCTCAAGGTGGAGGAAAAATCATGATTAGGTCATGCTACGACACTAAATCAGGCGCTTCTTGGGAGGCAACCCAAGTAAAGTTAAATAGGTATGATTTCTTTTTAGTTTTTAGTTTTTATTTCACATAGTTTTTGTTTTTGATTGAGTCGCAGGTTAATGAGAAGTCTGAGTACCATAAACTTGAGCTAAGGAGCATGACAAAAATAGAGTGTGGGGTCCCACGGATCTCATTTATGTGTAAAGATGCTACTAGCTAGGCCTAGAGGCCTCAGGGAGTATTTCTATCTCTTACTTTTAAGTTTACTTTGGGAACAAAGTAAATTTTTAAGTGTGGAGTGGGGAAATTCCTAAATTTTGGCTCAATTTAAAATTTAATTTTTTTTTTGTGTAAGATATTCTTGTTGGTGCTATTTTTGATTGCATGGTGCAAGTGTTTTGTTTGGTAAAAGTATGTTGAATGAGTGAATTACTACTTTTGAGACTCTTAGGCTCATTTTTGTGACTTTTGTACTTTTTGGCTTAAAATTTGAATCCATGCTATTGTGTGGTTGGGAGTCTATGATTATCCTATGTGAGTCGAACATGTGCCATGTGTGATATGAGGTATTTTGTATATTCCTTGTTGCATGTGATGTCTAGAACTTGCCCGGTGTGTGTGCAAGCGAAATATAGAATGTGAGTTTAGGAGATGATTTAGGCATTTCTTTGATAGCCTTGTTTTATATATTTCTTTTGACCTACCTTTGTGCATTATCCTAGTTAAACCCCATTCAGCCTTTAGCTTATTTTCTTTGGTAGCCTCATATGTAGCCTAATTCCCTTATTTGATAGACCATAATTTGATCCAAAAATCTCCTAAGTGCTTTAGTGAAAAATTGATTTAGTAAGGAGTTTGAGAAATTAAAGAAGAAAAAGGTGAAATGGATGCCCCAAGGTAATAGTTATTGGTGTTTATTTTGATGTGTGGTGGTTGGGAGTGATATAAATGATGTTATAAATATTCCCATGATAGTAGAAAATGAGAAAAATTAAATCTTGAATTAATAAAAAATGCGCCCACCATGTGTTTGTGAAAATGCTTAAAGGAGATGGGGCAAAATAAAAGAATGGGGTAGACAAAAATGGTGCAATTTGATTGTTGGAGATTGGTTTTAAATGTATAATGTAGTGTATTAAAGCGCTTAGAGAGGTTAGTCACTATTCCCAAATAGTTTCTACCCGTCCCTTAGCCTACATTACAACCCAAAAAAAGTCCTAACTGATCCTAAGCTTTATATTCTAATATTAGTGGAGCACTACACTAAGGGAAAGCTTATGGTTCATTGTGTGTAACTTGTGAATTCTTTGTGAGAGTGAGCGTAATTTGATTCTTGAACCCATCGTGTTACAAAGTACTTTTATGTAAGTGATTATGGGTAACTCTCTTGTTGTGAGGGGCACATGTTTGATGAATATGGATGATTTGTATGATATATTTGATTGAATTATAAGAATGAGTTTGACAACTAGATGAGTCAAATCTTGAGGCTAGGACGTTTTGGAGTAGTGTTCATAAGTTTTCAATTGTGTATAACATGCTTCGTTTAGAAACTTGCATGCCGTGTAGTCATTGTAGTACAAGCTTGAGTGTCTTGCTTGTAGTATAAGTGTGTAGTTTTCCCAGATCATGGTGTTTATAGTTAAGAGTTGTTCGAGGATGAAAAAGGCTTTAAGTCTGGGGTGGTGATGTTGGGTGTATTTATGCATTTTAGCGTTACTATTCTAGACCTTTTAGCCTTGTTTTAAGGAGGATTCTTATTCTATATGTGTTTATAATGATATAAATGAGCATTTATGTGTCCAATTATGTTCTTACAATGTTTAATGGTGTTTTCACATGAGTTTTGATTCAATTTGAGCATTTAGAGTTCAACCGATGAAACTAGTGTTACTAGCTTGAGTTAGGTATTTGTCTAGTCTATCATATTGGGTTCTAGTGTGTTTTAATGAGTTCCTAAGGTTGTTTTTATGTATTTATATATGAAACAACTTGTTGCTAATCTTCAAGGGTCAATTGTATTAAGCCAAAGGTCAAAACAATGAGTTAAAGATCAAAGTAAAATTAGCCTATGGTTAGCTCGTGTTTTTGATTCACCGTCTTGGATGTTGTGTTGTTTTGAGCTCTAAATTTTTATGTTTAATTATATAGGTGGCTTTCTGAATGAATCATTATGATATATGAAGGATATACAAGCTTCAAATCAAGTGGAAACAACTCAAAAAGGCTCGGAATGGTTCAACGAAAGCACAATACAAAAATTGATGCAAGTTGGACCCCCTGAAATGTATTGGGCGCATGGGATCTGTAGGAACGGCCAATAGAAGCGTACAAAACTTCAATGGATTCAAAAGAGGTCCAAATTATTGACCCACTGGTGCGTGTACATTTTTATGGAGTTTAAGGAGGCGCCGTGATGCGGTGAAATCGGAATGAGATTCTGTATTTTGACAGATTATTGACAATTGCTATTTGGATCAACACAGTGACACGGTGATGCCCAAAATAAGGATAATTTTCCTATATGAAAGAAAACAGCGTGGAAACCCAATCCAAGTCGGTTTATGACTTGTATACTATAAATATGACGTCCCAAACTCCATTTTAATCATCTTGGAACACCCTGGAACACTTGGGACATCATTGGAGGCTACAACAAATTCTTTTTAGGTTTTATCATTCATTAATTTAGTTTTTTGTATGGTTTGTATCATCACTCCAAGGGATTGGATGATGAATATTTCCATTACAGGCTAAACCTTTTTTTCTGTGTTAAGTCCAAGATCATGAATACTTTTGTTTTGAATTAAGTTTGTTTGATTTTCTTATCATTATGGTTGTTTGTTTATTCTTAATTTAACTATTTTAAGGATTAGCCCTTTGAATACATCAATTGTCAATCTTTTGATCTCGGGAGAGGGAATAGGGAGATAGGACATGGGAATAAACAAAGTACGGTTCTTGTTTCTTTATAAAATAAGGAATTTGAATTAGCATCTAGGATAGGGATGTACTTAGATGCCTTACTTGATTCAAACTTAGTATGATAGCCATAATACACTTAATTGGATTCTTACATCCCCGCTCAATGATTTAGTTGTTATATCTATATTAGGTAAATGATTAGAGGTCGGGAGACCATTATCATGCATTTAACCCTGCAAATTAACAACCAAGATAAGCAATCTAACGAATGAAATTCAATACCGTAATATGATTGTTCTTAAGCCTTAACCCTGGGTGTCTATCCTTTGATTGTCCAAAGTCATTTACTTTTCCACATTAGTTTAGTTTATTTTTAGTTTATAACTCTAAAACTTTATTTGTTACTCTTCTCAATTTGTTAAACTAGAATTGGATAGTTGGTGAAACCAAGTCCCTGTGGGATCGATATTTGGCTTTCTTGAAGGCCACTTTACTACTTGATAACACTATGTACACTTGTGTGTGTGCCTGGGCGCTGTCATTACACTGGACCCATATAGACCGTGGGTAGTTCTAGGACTGTAATCTACACATACCCAGATTAATGATTTTTACGGCATGCTAAACCCGGTTCCCTTTCCTAGTATTGTTATATACACACATACACACACACACATATATATATGTTGGGTTGTGTAAATATGGTTGGTTTACTTGGTTTTACTATTGGTATTTTTTTATCCATGTCCCGAGTACTTGCTAGCATTCACCCACTAACCCATCTTCTGGCGGTTGTATCCCCACGCGATGCAGGAACCAACCATTCTACTCCTCCTGCTTAGTGCTTGGATCTCGGGATCAGCTTGGTTGGATTGAACTGGTGAGCTTCCATATTTCCAAAGGCTCCATTTTATGTTCATGGTTTCTTTTACTTATTTTAGATATTTTATGGATATTGGTTTTGGATATGGTTGGGGGCATGTCCTAATAGGATATTTGTTTTCTTGGTTAGAGGCTTTTGTAGAACTACTATGGGTTTGTATGAACGGGATCGGTATTGGTGTCAGCCTTAGTATTGACATTGGTATTGGGGCTGATACAGTTGGACTAAATTTCTTATTGTTCCACCCTTTTAGGTTATGTTATGGAACTTGGTTTGGTTATTGTGTTGGTTTTAGTTTACAGTTTGGTTTGGCACTTGGTATTATGGCGTTTGGGATGGTTGGACTCATTTAGGTCATTCACGAACATAGACCTATCCTAGAGTCTGAATTTGGATAATTATATGCTATCTTTTTATATGTATAGAATTTATCTGACTCAAGGTATGCGTTGGACGGTTGGGTAGGGTATTGGGGGTGGTCCCCAGTTTTGGTTGGACTTGGGATGCCCATTACAACATGGACCCCATTCAGGTTATGTTAGACTAGGCCTTGGTTTGGGTCATTTTAGATTGGTATCAGAGCCCTAGGTTCATGGTCATTTGGGAGTCCACAAAGCCATGTCGCGTAGAGTCTCTTTTAAGGGTGTATAGTGCGCCACACTCACATGGGAGAGGTTACAAAGATTTTAGGAATATTTCTCTTTCTTGTGTTTTATTTTTGAGCTAAAGAGTCTATGGTCTTGAATTCTCCTCTAATTCATGTTTGTTCGATTTTTAGATCATGCCTCCTTGATTATCTGAATCTAAAAAAAACTCATCTGTCTCACTTGGGAACAATGCTGATAGGACTCATTATACATATGGGGTCCAGACCCGGTCGAGGGGTCCAATTCCTAATTGCCCTCCTGGAGTACCATCGATTCCCTCCAATCCTTCTCTAGCTCCCCAGGCTGACGTGAAGAATGTTGAGTTTCGTTAGTCTATTTACATTTTGGCACAGTTGGTAGCTTCTTAGGATGAGTGTGGTTCTTTTGTTACTCCATCTTCTAAGGCCACAAGGGTTGGCCAATTTATGAGGTTGAATCCTTCGACCTTTACTGGCGTTAAGGCAAAGGAGGACCCTCAAAGTTTTTTGGATGACGTGGAAAAGTTCTTCTACGTTTTGCATGACACTAAGGTGGAAGGCATAGAGTTTGTTGCATACCAGCTGAAAGATGTAGTGTACCAGTGGTATGAGAAATAAGATCAGTCCAGGGGTGACGGTGATGAGTCATCTCTATGGGAGGATTTCTCTAATGCTTTCTTGGACTGCTTCTTTCCTTAGGAGTTGAGGGAAGTAGAGGCAGATGAGTTTGTAAATCTGAAGCAATGCAAAATGTCGGTCAAGGAGTATGCCTTGAAGTTTCACCAGTTATCTCATATATTTCGGAGATAGTTTCTAGCATGAGGAATTTTTCTTAAGGGTTGTCCCGAGACTTGATATTAGCAAGTAAGGTTGCTTTGTTGATCAAGAAAATGGATATATCCAGGTTGGTTGTGTAAATGGAACAGGTAGATAAGGAGAAGAAGAAATAGGAAGAGATTAGGGAGAGACAGAGCAATAAGGTTAGATTTTCTAAGTAGGGTGGTGGCCAACAACAGAGGGGAAGGGATGGTGGAAAGTGTCCCAACAAGAAGTGGGGAAACTCTGGGTCTTACTCGATGTCTAGCGCTCCCTACCCAAAGCCATTAGGTGATAGGCATTTCCAAGGTAGCGATAACTTCATGGCACAGGGTGCCCAATTTTAGGCTAGTGGGCCCTAGCCAGCTATATTATATCCTCCATGTAGGTTTTGTGGTAGATTACGTCAGGTTTACTATAAAGAAGGAAAGGCCAAGTGCTTTAGTTGTGGCCAGTCAGGGCACATGATTAGAAACAACCTAGTGGCCAAGGTTGCTTTAGGGGAAAATAAGGCCTAGTTTCCTCATCATCAGCTCTAGCACCAAAGGGTGCACCACTTAGTTCCGACATTGGTAAAAATTATCTTTATGCTATCACTACATAACAGAAGTCTGAGGCATCGCCTGATGTCATGACTGGTATGTTTAAAACTCTTTTCTCATGATGTGTACTATTTACTTAATTCAAGGTCTACTCTCTCTTATGTGACCTCATTTGTGGCTGTACAATTTGGTTTCGATCCCGGATGTGTTTCAGACCCTTTTTTAGCTTCTACCCCAGTAGGTGACCCTATGATTTCTAGGAAAGTCTAAAGAGGGGTGTGGTATCTGTTGGTAGATAAGACATTATGGCGGATCTATTTGAATTAGATATGGTGGATTTTGATGCCACATTGGGAATGCATTGGTTACACTCGTGCTATACTTCTCTAGACTGTCGGACCCGTAAGGTTGTATTTAATTCCCTAATGAGCTTTTTATTTAATTGGAGGGTGGTTCCCTAGCCCTTAAATAAAATTCATATCATATCTTAGAGCTCAAAGATTAATCTCCAAAGGCTGTCTATATGATCTAGTCCAGGTTAAAGATTTTAACTCGGATGGTCCTTCTTTGCATTCTGTCCCGGTGATGAGTGAATTTCCTGAGGTCTTCCCGATGACCTTCTTGGTGTTCCTCCTGATAGGGAGATTGAGTTTGGGATTGATCTTGTCTCGGACACTCATCCAATTTCTATTCCTCCATATAGAATGGCTCCAATTGAGTTGAAGGAGCTTAAGGATCTCTTAGACAAGGGTTTCCACCATCCTAGTGTGTCTTCGTGGGGTGCACCAGTGTTATTCATGCGTAAGAAGGATGGTTCCTTCGAATATATATTAATTATCGGCAGTTGAACAAGGTAACAATAAAGAACAAGTATCTTCTTTAGAGGATAAATGATTTTTTTAATCAGTTTTAGGGTGATAAGTTTTTCTCTAAGATTGATCTTCAGTCTGGGTATAATCAGTTAAAGATTGGGGAGGTGGATATACCCAAGACTGCCTTCCGTACCTGATATGGGCACTTTGAGTTTTTGGTTATGTCCTTTGGGTTAACCAATGCCCCTGCGTTATTCATGGATTTTATGAATAGGGTCTTCCATCAATTCTTGGATCTGTTTTTCATTATTTTTATAGATGACATTTTGGTATACTCTAAGAGCAAGGTGGATTATGCGAATTACCTCCGCTTTGTGTTGCAGACCTTGAAAGAGCAACAGTTGTATGCCAAATTCTCAAAATATGAGTTCTAGTTGAATGTTGTCACCTTTTTGGGTCATATCATTTCTAGTGAAGGGGTCATGGTAGATCCACAGAAGGTTGCAGTGGTGAAAAAGTGGCCTAGACCCACGACTCCAATCAATAATCAAAGCTTTTTGGGTTTAGCTGGCTACTACAAGAGATAAATAGAGAGTTTCTCGACTATAGCTGCCCCATTGACTAAGTTGACTCAGAAGAAGGTAAATTATTTATGGTCGGATGCTTGTGAGGGTAGTTTTAAAAAGCTGAAGGATAAGTTAACTTCAACTTCGGTCTTGAATTTCCTTGAAGGCACAAATAGGTTTATGGTCTACTATGATGTGTCCCATATGGGACTTGATTGTGTTCTGATGCAGCATGGCTAGGTGATAGATTATGCCTCTAGACAGTTGAAGGTGCATGAGAAGAATTATCCGACCCATGACTTGGAATTGTTAGATGTGGTATTCGCATTGAAAATCCGGCATCACTATTTGTTTGGAGTGCATATGGATATCTTTTCTGATCACAAGAGCCTAGATTATGTTTTTACTCAGAAAGAGCTTAACCTCAGACAAAAAGGATAGCTTGAGCTGCTTAAAGACTATGACATAAGTCTTCACTACCATCCAAGTAAAGGTAATATGGTTGTTGATGCTCTTAGCAGATTATCCATTGGGAGTCTGGCTCATGTGGACGAGGGGATGAGGGAGTTGGTGAAAGATATTGACCATTTTTCTAACCTTGGAGTTCATATCTTGGACTCTGAGGATGGTGGTGTGTTGTTTTAGAATATGGCACAGTTGTCTCTTGGTGCTGAAATCAAGGAGAAACAGATTATAAATCCTGTCTTGATGAGGATCACGGATGATGTAGGAGGACAGAAGGTGATGGCCTTCAAGATTAGTGGTGATGGTATTTTGCGGAACCAAAAGAGTATTTTAGCGAAGATGTTTGGCCCTATATGAAACATCCTGGGTTTTGACCCTTAGAAAATTCCCTGGAATTCCATTTTTCGGACCCAATACGACTCATGGGTACGAGTGGTATGGTCCTGTCATATACCGACTAGTGTTAGTTGGTGGGATAGTTTTGGTCACTGGAATGGGTATGACTTAGGGTTATGAGTCGTAGGGATTGGTACAAGTCATATCAAGGTCTTCTATAGTGGGCAGTGTTTGATCCTCCAGGTATTTCATTCTGCCAGGGATACGGGTTATGGGTATGGATCATATGCTATGGTTACGACTTGGTTGGATGGGTCGCATATTGGACAGTATTTGATCCAAGGGTTGAGGCTTGGATACGAGTGGTGGATACTGATCGTATAGGAAGGTACGACTCGTATGGTCAGTCGTATCCCTGTGATGGATTTTAAGGGATTTAAGTGGGGGTATTCTGGATATTTCCCTACTTACCCTAACTAGGACCCATGACTTCTGACACACTTTGAGACTATTTACCCTATTATTCTATTCATTAACACTTAAAAACTATTCCAAGACACTTCATAATTCCCTCAAGAGCTTTTGGGGCAAGAAGGCTAGGGTTTCATCTTGTGGATTGCTTTGGGCTTGTCTTGGTGATTTCTTTCCATCAATTTTTTGGTAAAAGGCATGATTCTCTTCCCTCATTGTAATTTCAACTAAGGGCATGGTTTATATGATTGATTTCATGATTTTACTATTTCATGATTATGGTTTTCAACTATTATTTGGGGGTTTTGATATTGAATGCTTGGTTATAATTTCCTATGGTTTTACTTATTCTTTTATATGCATAAATGATTGATTTGGACAATTGGATTGCATGGTAATGGTTTAATGGTCTTTGGAATTGGTTTTGGTTATATTATGCTGCCAAGGTGTTTGACAACATGCTTATAAAGATATGTTCATTGTATTGACTTCTTTTAATTGAACTCTTGCATGTTTTAAATCGGATAAAGCATTTATACATGGTTTAAATGGTTTGAAAAGGCAAAAGGCTAAATGGTTATACTTGTAAAGGACATAAAAGTCTCCCAAGTGGATTTAATATGGTAATTGGAAGGGAACCTAAGGTCCCCTTAACCTAAATAGTTTGACTATGGATATTACTTGCAAGTAAGGGGTGGTATGACGATACCACTAATATTGTCCCTGGTTAATAAATGGTAAATAGATTGTTTGGACATGGTTTTAATTGGTTATTAATGGCGGGGTGTGTAGCTAAGCCATAAAAAGTGGCGGTTTCAGGGGGACCAAAACTGGAAACACATATTTGCCGATATGAGGGGTCTTGATGACCGTGTGCGTGTGTCACATTTTATATTAGGGGATGTACTAGTCATCCCATGGGATATTCCTAGGCCATATGGCTACATGCACTAGGGCCCTTTCAGCAGGGGGAGCTGAACCCATATGGCCCTAGGTGGTTAGGACGACAAAGTTACACAACCCAGGCATAAAGATTTTAAATTCATGCCAAACTCGGTTCCTTTTCCCGGATCTTATATATGTATGGTTGTATGCATTATGGATGGTTTTACTTGATTTTATAACTGGTATTATTTTAACCTTATCCTGAGATTTATGCTAGCGGTCACTCACTAATACCATCTACTGGCAGATGTAAACCCACGCTATGCAGGAACTGGCCATTCTACTCCTCCTATTTAGCATGCGGATTTGGTATCAACATTTGGACTGAAGTAGTGAGCTTTCATTTTTTTGGGAGGCATCATTTCATATTATGGATTTCCTTAGAAATTTTTTCTTTGTTTTAGATATTGGTTTTGGCCATAGTTGGGGGCATGTCCCAACCAGATTTGTTTACTCTTTTGGATAGAGGCTTTGTGGTACTTCTGGAAGTTGGTATGGGTGGGATCAATATTGGTGTCGGCCTTGGCATTGGAATAAGCCGGTGGGCTGACATCATTAGATGATATTGTTGGTTGTTCCATACTATTACATTTTGGGATTGATTTTCATATTATGTTTTGGTATTCCCTTTGGTTTATGGCCTATGGTTTGGTTTGGTATGGTTAGGAAGTTGTTGTGGTCCGATTGGGTCGGTCATAGTTGTGACCCTATCCCTGAGTCTTAATAAAAATAGTAATGCTATCTTGTTATATGTTTGAAATTCAGCCCATCTAAGAATGGATATAAGTGGTTGGGTTGGGTAATATGGGGCGGTCCCCGATCTTGGATGGACTTGGGATGCCCATTGCGACAAAGCCCGGGTCAGTTCGTGTCACGAAATTGGGTCACCAAGCCATTGAGAAGGTGAAGGTGATTTGAGATAGGCTTAAGGCTGTCCAAAGTTGGCAAAAGTCCTATGCAGATGTGAGGTATAAGAAGTTAGAGTTTGAGGTTGGGGATAGGGTTTTTCTTGAAGGTGTCTCCCATATAGGGAGTAATGCAGTTTGGGAAGAAGGGGAAGCTCTGTCCCCGATATGTTGGTTCGTATGTGATCTTGAGGAGTATTGTCAATGTTGCATATGAGTTAGGTTTCCTTCTAGTTTGAGCTCCATTTACCTGGTGTTCCATGTTTCTATGTTGCTGAAGTGGGTGGGTGATTTATCACGGATTCTACCTATCAAGGATATTGGTATTTCGGATTCTCTGTCTTATAAGGAAATCTCGATTGAGATCTTGGATCAGTAGGTTCGTAGGTTACAGACCAAGGACATAGCTTCGATGAAGTTTCTATGAAGAAATCATAAGGTTGAAGAGGCAAATGAGAAGCGGAAGAGGACATTAAGTCCAAGTATCTATTCCTATTTCCTATCCCAAAAATTTATGCTCAAGGTATGTGTTATTCTTATCATATTGGTTTTTTTTTTTGTTAAAAAGTAGAGACGTTTGGGGGTTTAATTGTTCTTGTTCTTCCTTGTTCCATCATTTGAGGACAAATGATCCAAGTGGGGGAGAATTGAAACACCTCAAGATTTGGTCCTTGCAATTTTCTTGAGCCTCAAACTTTTCGATCATCATACGACTCACCATACTAGTGTATGATGTGGGTACGAGTTAGGTGACCCAACTCGTAAGGTGTACAGTGTGTGATGGTTGGGTTTCTGTTGTGGTTATGACTTGGTGGGTATGGGTCGTGCAGTTTGGTGATGGTTTGTTGGGTTGGTCCTTCACTTAATCTGAAACATAGTGAATTGACTTGTCTCTGAGTACGAGCGGCTCACTAAGAGCCATGATGATATGGTATGAGTGGTAAGTATAGTCGTATGTTGTCTAGTGTCAATCTTTCTAGATTCTGCCTAGGGTACGACTCACACCATACTAGTGGTATGGTGATGATACGAATTTGGCAAATAAGTCGTATGCTGGACAAAATATAGTGTCTAACTTTTTGATCAAGGTACGAGTAGAAGGTATCATTCGTATGATGTGGGTACGAGTTAAGGGTTCAAATCGTACCCACTTGCGGGAATTTTTATAGTTCAAGTTGGGGGTATTCTGTACATTCCCCCCTAATAACTCCTTTTAATGCTACAACATAAAACACCTTTGGAGGCTTCCTTAACCTATTATTCTCATTCAAAACACTGTTTAAATACTCTCAAATCTCCCTCAAGCTCTTGGTTCAAGAAAGGCTAGGGTTTTCTTCAAGGCAATCGAATAAGGCTCTATAAGGGTGGTTTCTCTCCATCTTTTTTGTTTTCTAAGGCATGTTACTCATCCCTCATTGTTAGTTTAACTAAAATCATGATTTAATGAATAGTTTTCATGGCATTATTGTGACATTGTTTAGGGTTTTTAAATATCTGTTGGGGCTTTTGGTTGTTCTTGGTTGGATAGTGTTTTTCCATGTTCTACTTATGGTTTTTATGTTATAATTGTGATTTGAACACGTGGTTGCATGGGAATGGTCAATTTATACTTGGTTGTCTTACGAAACTATATGCCCTCAACATGTTTGTTAAAATGCCCATGAGAATTCTTTTATCACATAGTTTGACTATTATTGGAATCCTTGCATTTCATAGAAAGGTAATTGAACCTAAATTGGTTTAAAGGGTCTTAAATGGTTTGGAAAGGCCTTGATTGTCATGGTTTTTGTTTAATTAAAACTTGGGAGTCAAATTGTCTTAATGTCTTTAGTATGGCATAAATGGATAGACTTTTAAGCTCTAGTGTTGGTACGGAGATACCAATGGTTGATGCATAACTAAAAGAACTCCTTGGTAATTAGTTGGTTGTGTGCGAATGGTTTTAATATGGGATAAAATGGGGATGTATTAGCAAAGCCATAGAAGGTGGCAGTTTCGTAGGGACTAGAACTATAAACTCATAGTTGTCGATGTGTGATTGGTCTTGGTGACAGTGTGCATCATGTTACACTTATATTTTGGGAGATGTACTAGTCATCTCAGGTTTTCTCTGGCTCATGCGACTAATATGTGTTGGGTCCCTCTCAGCAGGGGAAGCTAATCCCAAATTGCCCATGGGTGGACATAGGATGGCAGAGCTACACAATCCCAAGTTAAAGATTTCAAATGCATGTTAAACTCGATTCCCTCTCCTGGCTTGGTATATATGTATCTATGTGATTACATATGATTTTTTACTTGATTTTGAATAATGGAATTATTTTATCCTTATTCCTAAGTACATGCTAGTGTTCACCCGCTAACCCGACTTCGGGCGCTGTATCCCCAAACGATGCAGGAATTGGCCATACTACTCCTCCTGCTTAGTGACTTAGATTCGGGGGCAACATTTGTGTCATACTGAAGTGGTGAAATTCCATATTCCTAAAGGCTCTTTTTATGCTATGGACTTCTTTTTATACTTTTGATTATTTCTGGGCTTTGGCTTTGTCTATGGTCGGGGAGATGTATCGATTAGATGTTATTGGAATTCAGTTAGAGGCTTTGTCTGACTACTATGGGCATGGGCGGTGTCGACATTGGTGTTAACCTTGGCATTGGTATTGGGTTAGGGTTGACACCGGTTGGATGTTTGGTTGAGGTTGTTTGATTTTGGGTTACAGACCTTGTTTATATCTTTATATTATTTTATTATGTCTAGTTATAAGTCTAGAATTCACCCGACATAGGGTATAGGGAAATTATGGTAGGGTGTTAGGGTGGTCTCCGGTCCCAGTTGAACTTGAGATTCCCGACATAACTAGGCCCTGGTTTGGGTCATGTCAGTTATTGGCTTTTTTTCTTTGCATTTATTATACTTGTATGGTTTATCTTTATTTTAGAAACCTTACCTTAGGTTTTAAGTATCATTCCTCTTTTGCATCAGTTTATTGTTAAGGTTCCCCACGACAAGTGCTATCATGATCCTTTACATTTTGGGTTATGAAAAATTAGTAGCAGAGCATCCAGGTTCATTGGTATCAAAAGTGTAAGAATGGAATGTCTAATAGAGTCTCACAGATTAGTATATTGACGCCCATATCTATCTTTGAGAGGCTATAGGATGGCTTTAGGAAATTTCCCTCATTTTGTTCCTTATCATGCGAATTTCTTTTATACCTTGTGATTTGAGTTGTGTTTTACTCATTATGTGTAGATGGTATTGACTAGGTTCCGCGAGAGTTGAGAAAAAAGGCCTTCACCTAGAGGGTGAACCTCAATTTATGGATAAACTCAAGGGAGTAGACATGCCCATAGATCGACCCTGTCTAGGAGGAGTGCTAGGGGACTCTCCCCCGAGCCTCATGTTGAGCATGCGAGGGGTGTTGGTTCATTCTAGTTCCTTGAAGTTCGTCTACCCTGGTTTTAGAGGAGATTTTAGTGTGGTTGTTGACCCTCTTAGAGGATTTTTCTTTGGTTAAGTTGAGTGTTCCTCCATCTCGTAGTATGGATCATCCTATGGCACCTACTTCTATTTTAGATACTTCTCAGACCTCGAGTACTATCCCTCCATCAGTGTCGGCAGTTGAGTATGGTGTTCTGAGATTAGAAGTTCAACCTTTATCTATGTTACCTCCCCAGATAGGATCCCGGCCTGCCAGATTTACCATTCTCCCTCTTATTGTGAGGACGGTTATGTCTATTGAGGATCAAAAGAGGTTTGGGAGTTTTACTTATTTAGGTCCTCCTTGATTCAATGGTGTTGTGGGAGAGGATTCTTATGAGGTCTTGACTGACTATCGTGAGAAGTTGCATGACTTGGGTTCGCTGGAGTCACATGGGGTCATTTATACTACTTATCAATTGAGATACTGCTAGAGATTGGTGGAGATTGTTGGTTAGTTGTAAACCTTTTGATTCTAATGAGATAACTTGGGATCAGTTTTCTGATGCCTTTTTGGAGAGGTTCATGCCTTACAGTCTAAGGAATTGGATGAGAGATGAGTTTGATCACTTGGAGCAGGGCTCCATAACTGTTGCAGAGTATGAGGCACACTTTTATGCCTTGTCTAAATATTTTTCTATTAGTATTTCCACCAAGTCTGAGAAGATTTGAAAGATCTTGAAGGATTTAGATGTCTCTCTCTCATTGGTTATATCTCAGATGGTTATATTTGGAGCGTCCTTTCAGAGTATAGTGGATCATGCTAAGATGACTAAGGGTATTCTGCGAATATCTCAGGAAGGCGCCAAGAAAGTGCACCATTTTGGTGAGTTCAGAGGTTAGGATTCTTGAGGCATAGATTTTAGAGGTTCTCGTAGGTATCATGGTAAACCAGTGCAGGCAACCTTGTAGAGTCCGGGTAGTAGGTCTTCTGGTTCAGCAGTTTAGGGTGTACATCCGGGACCAGTAGTGCCTTTTTCTATTGAGTTGGGTCATAGAGGTTGCTTTGTATGTGAAGAGATTGGCCATTTGGACAAGGACTATCCCCACCATGTGATTAGAGCTACTCTTATTTCACTTATGAGAGGTAAGGGTTCTATTAGAGGTGTGAGGGGCAGGGGTAGTGGAGCTCATGGTAGTGGTCACAAGGCAACCCAACTAGTTAATGGTCGTGGGCTATGCTATGCTATACTCTCTAGACTAGAGGCAGAGGCTTCTGTTGTTATAACCACAGGTATCGTCCCTATTTATTTATGATCTACATTTGTATTATTTGATTTGGGATCGAATTTTTCCTCTGTGTATGCATATTTTGCTTTGGGTTTTGATTCTGTTAGTGATTCTCTTGCCATGCCTATTCATGTATCTACCTCAGTAGGAGATTATTTAGTGGTAGATCGAGGGTGCTAGTCTTGTATTGTAACTTTCTCTAGGCGTGAGACTTGGGTAGATTTTTTTATGTTAGTATGGTTAATTTTGATGTTATTTTGGTTATGGATTGGTTGGCTCCTTATCATATTATTCTAGATTGTTAAGCTAAGACCGTGACCATAGGTTCGCTGGGTGTGCCAAGAATAGCTTGGAAGGGTACACTTCATTCGGGTCCTAAGAGAGTTATAGCTTATGTTCAGACTCGTCGATTGGTTGAGAGAGGATGTTTATATTTTTTGGCTCAAATTCATGATACTAGTGTTGTTTCACCTCTTTCATTAGATTATGTTCGTGTTGTTTGAGTTCATGGATGTATTCCCTATGGATTTTCCTGGTATGCCTTTGGATCGTGATATTGATTTTTCCATTGATGTTGAGTCGGGCACCAAGCACATTTCCATTGCCTCTTATAGGATGGCCCAACCATGTTGAAGGAATTGAAGGATCAGTTATAGGAGTTTTTGGATAAGGGATTTATCTGACCTAGAGTATCTTCATAGGGTGCGTCTGTCTTGGTTCTGAAGAAAAAGAATGGGTCTATGCAGATGTGTATCGATTATCGACAACTGAATAAGGTAACGGTCAAGAGTAAGTGTCTTCTTCCTCGTATCGATGATTTGTTCGATAAGCTTTAGGGTGTCACGATGTTCTCAAAGACTGATTTAAGGTCCAGGTATCTCTAGTTTAGAATTAGAGCTTCGAATATTCTGAAGACAACTTTCAAACTTGATACAGTCATTATGCGTTCTTGGTCATGTCCTTTGGGTTGACCAACACCCCAACCGCATTTATGGAGTTGATGAATCGAGTATTTCGACCGTATCTTAACTCCTTTATTATTGTATTTATAGATGATATCTTGGTTTATTTTAAGAGTAAGGCTGAGCATGGAGGGTATTTGTGGATTATGCTTCAAAGACTAAGGGATGAGAAGTTGTATGCCAAGTTCTCCAAGTGTGAGTTTTGGTTAGAGTCTGTTTCTTTCTTGGGATATGTAGTGACTATGAAGGGTATTATGGTTGATCCAGCCAAGATTGTAGCCATTTGTAATTGGGCTAGACCTACTTTGCCCATCGAGATTCAAAGTTTTTTTGGATTGTTCGGTTATTATTGGTGTTTTGTTGAGGTTTTTTCATCTATTACAGATCTTTTGACCAAGTTGACTTGGAAGAATATTTCCTTTAAGTGGTCTGATGCTTGTGAGACGAGCTTCCAAAAGCTCAAGGATTTGTGACTTCAGCTCTTATTTTGTTTTTCCCTAAGGTGGGCGTGAGTTTTACTATCTTTTGTGATGCTTCAAGTATTGGGTTAGGTGTTGTGTTAATGCAGGAGGGTAAGGTGATGGCTTATGCTTCTTGTCAGTTAAATCCCCATGAGAAAAATTACCTTATCCATGATTTGGAGTTGTGCACGTTGTTTTTGCCTTGAAGTTGTGGAGGCACTACTTGTAGAGTCTGTTATGAGATTTTCTCGGATCATCGTAGCCTTCAGTGCTTCTTCACCCAGTGAGATCTTAATATAAGGCAACGTCGTTGTATTGAGTTGCTTAAGGATTATGACTTGACTATTCTCTATCATCCGAGGAAGGCTAATGTGGTTGCAGATGCCTTTAGTCAGAAGTCGGATAGAATAGGTAGCTTAGCGCATCTTTTGACCTAAGAAAGGCCTTTAGCCATAGCAGTTTAGTCTTTAGATAACCACATGGTTAGGCTTGATATTTTGACCCCTGGGTGTGTTTTGGCATTTGTGGAAGCTAGGTTTTCTTTGATAAAGAAGATTTAAGCTCATTAGTTTGATAGTGGGTTGAGGTTGATTTGGGAAAAAGTGTTGAGTGGTGAGGCTAAGGAAGCCTCACTTGATTTCGATGGTGTTTTGAGGATTAGAGGCCAAGTTTGTGTGCCAAGAGTGGGTGATTAGATTAGATTTATTTTGGAATAGGCCTATTGTTCTAGGTATTCCATCTACTCGGGAGCGACTAAGATGTATCATGACTTGAGACCGCATTACTGGTGGGGTGGTATGAGGTTGGATGTAGTGGATTTTATAGCTCATTTCCTTTGTTACCAACAGGTGAAGACTGAGCATTTGAGACCTAGTGGATTGCTTCAAAAATTACCCATCCCTGAGTGTAAGTGTGAATGAATCACTATGGACATCGTGACTAGATTGCCTCGCACTACTCATGTATCTGATAGTATTTGGGTCATCGTGGATCAATTTACCAAGTTTGTACATTTCATTCTAGTACAACTCTCTTTCAGTGCTGAGAGGTTGGCCCGCATCTACATTCATGAGATTCTGCGACTATATGGTGTGCCAGTGTCTATCATTTTGGATTGAGGTTTCGTGTTCACTTCTCATTTTTGGAAGACTTTTCAGGATAAGTTGGGCACTCGGGTTGACCTTAGCATTGCATTTCACCTTCAGACTAACGCTCAGTCAGAGCAGACTATCTAGGTTTTGTAGGATATGCTCCGCGCTTGTGTGATGGATTTTGGTGGCCAGTGGGAGCAGCATTTAGCCTTGACAGAGTTTACATTTAATAATAACTATCGTTCCAATATTAATATGTCTCCTTTTGAGGCTTTGTATGGTGGGCATTATCACTCTCCAGTGGGTTGGTTTGAGGTTTCTGAGTTTAGATCTCGAGGTACGAACTCACTTTGTGAGTCTTCGAATAGAGATTGGATTATTCAGGATAGACTTCGAGCAGCTCAGAGTAGGTAGAAGTGTTATGTGAACCGTAGACTTCATGACTTGATATTTTGTGTTAGTGATTATGTTTTTCTTTGAGTTTCACCCATGAAGAGTGTGATGAGGTTTGGGAAGAGGGGCATGCTTAGCCCCAATTATATTAGTCCATTTAAGATTCTTCAAGTTGTTGGTGATGTGGCTTATGATTTTTCTTTTCCCCCAGTTTTATTAGCTGTTCATTAAGTTTTTCATGTTTCTATGCTTCGGCTTTATATTCCATATGAGTCTCATGTCATTCGTTGGGAGTCGATTTAGTTAGATGAGAGATTTTCTTTTATTGAGGAGTCGGTCTCCATATTGGCTAAGGATGTTAGAAAGTTATGCTCTAAAGTTATTCCTGTGGTTAAGGTCCAGTGGAGGCATCGACCTGTAGATGAGGCTACTTGGAAGGTCGAGTCTGATATGTGCAGTTCTTATCCCTAGCTTTTTGCTGATTCACGTATTTCTCTTGCCTTTTGCTCGAGGATGAACTAGATTTTTAGTAGTGAATGATGTAATGACTTGAATTTTGATGAAATGTGTGTTTTTATATGATTTGACTATTTTATCCCTCCCGTGGTTGTGTTTTTGAATTTTTGTGGTGTCGGGATGATTGGCACGATTTACAATGCATTTTGGTGTCATTTATGTGATTTTGGGATTTTTGGCAGCCTTGAGAACTTTATAGTTGATTTCAGTTGATATCTTTTGATTCATACGACGGATCATTAAACAGACTTCACCAGTAGATCCGAAACATCGAGTTTAGGGTGGTAACATGGTCAATATGGTTTTATGGCTTTTAAATCTCATTTTGACCCTCGATTTAGAAAGTTGTGATTTTGGGTTTCGAGGGTCAACTTTGTAAAAGCGATGTCTTTTCAAAAATCTGATATCGCCATTGAGTTTGGAGCATCAAATTTGATAGGGTAGCATAGTTCGTAGGTATTCACGGGATTCCAGATGAATCCCAAAGGGCCTGTAGAGACTTGAAAATTCACCAAGTCCCCAGCTAGTGCACCAATTATCTGGTGCACCCGTAATCGCGAGGGAGTATCGTGATCGCAATTGGTCCAGTAATAAAAGTGTCGCGATCATGACACCCCTTTCGGAATCGCGATAGGCCTTCCAGTCAAGAGACTGTGATCGCGACCCGAGGTCCACGATCTCGAGACCCCTGTATATAAATGTCTATTTTTGTTATTTTTCACCAATTTTGAGACTTGGAGCTTAGGGTTTCGTGGTTTTGAGCAAATTTCTTCATTTCTAATCTTGGGTAAGCTCTATTACACTCATTTCAACTAACTTCTTCCATCTTTAACATCAATTTCTTGTTTGAAAGACAAATTAAAGTATGGAATTTGAGAATTTTGGCCCGTAATGCCTAAAAATAGTATTCCTCCAATTTAAACCCCAATTTCACTTCTTTTCACTTGAGTGTGTTTCTAATCCTATAATTATTCATTTTCCCTCAATTTCACCTTTAAAACACTTTGATTCTCGATTTTTAAATTGATTTCAAAGATTTTTCCAGTAAAGTTTAAATTTTTTTTCTTCGATTTGAACCTCATTTTTAACTCATTTTTTCTTGGGTTTTCATTTGTAGACTCCTAAAATATGTGGAACATGTTTTTGAAACAAAGCTATAAGTTTTCCCTTCCTTTTTAAAAATTGAATTTGGGGGTCCATTTTGACCTCGATTTGAAAATAGGCAATATGAGTCTCGTTAGCTTTGTTTTGATGAGTAGATTCTCTATTTTGATGTTTTGGTTGATTTCGGAATCATTGTTGAGAAGTAAGGCTTTGGGATTAAAGGTTTTATTCTTGTTTTTGACCTTTGAGGTAGGTTATGGCTTAACTTCTGTCAGACTGGTTCGGGTAGTTAACACTGATACAAAATATATGTTAAGGGTGTGGGAACTTATCATTAAAAAATGGCTATCTTATTGTGGTTTTCTCGTGTGAGGTCCTATATACGATACTATGTGGTGGTTTTGGAATTTTGTGTGCTATGTATGACCGTGTGGGGTCCTATATAATATTGATAGCCTTGTATACATGATGAAAATTGTATCTTATTTACTGAAAAAGTGTTTTGTGGTACCAACTGTTTGTTCTAATGTATTCATACTCTGTTGGAATATGAATCATGTTGGATTTCATGAATGTTTATAAATAATGAGTGGATGTTTGGCTCATGATCTTAGAGGCTGTGCAACGGCCTCAAGGTTGTGCGACAACCTCATGCATAATATTATTATCATCATTCTTACTGTGTTTACCTTATTATGCTCGTGATGTGATTGCATATTCTTTTTGGCTTATTATTAATCCATTGTTCTAACCTTCCTTAGTTGTACTTGATGCTCTCGTATATGTTGTTCCCCCTTGTTTTTACTTATATGTGGAATAAATATACACTTGTATTCTTTTCAGGTGCTTTGTTGTGCTATAATGATATTATAAAATTGTTAGTTCAAGTGGTGTGGGTTACCATTATGGGATATTTTTCAATTGCAGGGGACGTGCCCTTAGTGTGTATTTTGTATGCTTTATTTTCTACTTTACTCGACCGTCTATGATACTATTAAGTACAAGTGGACCATACTCATCCCTAATGTGCCCTTTCGGTGCAGATTCTGGTGTGGGTGTGCCTCACATGGCTTGATTTTAGGCGCCTTAAGAGTTGTTCAAGGTAGTGGTTGGACTTTCATGCGCCTGGAGTCCACTTCTATCTTTCTGTATTAGTTTATGTCTTTATTAGTATTCAGATACAGATACTATTCGTGTTGGATATTCTGATGTATTTGGCTCATTAATTGTATTAGCAATTCTTACACTGTTGATATCGGGTTTTTGGAGTTATGGTATTCTTATTGGCTATGTTCCTTTTCATATTTACTATATTTGTATGGTTCGGGTTCATTCTAGAAACCTTACCTTGGAATTTAAGTATCATTTCTCTTTTATATCGGGTTGTGTGATAGTCTTATTTGTCAAGGTTCGCCGCGACGAGTGCCATCATGACCCTTTGCATGTTGGGTCATAACAGCAACCCCCGGGTACTACCCGGTATCTGCGAGCTCGGTAGGTGTATACAAAAAGTCATGCAATGGTTTTCATCATTCATCCCATCCATATTGTATTTAATTAATTTTACATTCATATTTTCCTGTCATCCTTAGTTTTCTTGCTTTGTGTATTGGTTTTCAAGTATTTTCCCATTATATATGTGTGTTTGTTGTTGTTGTTGTATACTTATTTATTTATATATATATATAATATATATATTATATATATATATAGAGAGAGAGAGAGAGAGAACTATTAGTGGAGACAGTGTGAGCTATCATTTGAGACTTTTCTTTTTGCAGAAGACGTACTCATAGTATATTTTACTTATCTTATTTTCTTTTTTACTCAGTCGGTCTATGATATCTACTAAGTACAAGTGGACCGTACTCACTCCTACTGTGCCATTTTGGTGAAGATCCTAGTACGACCACTCCCCGTGGCAGCTGATTTTTGTTTTTAGAGATTGTAATTGAGTGGGTTGTTCTAAGGATCAGAGTCGACTCTTTGACCTCCTAATACTTTATCATGTCTTTACTTATTTTCGGAGATAGACTATGTATCTACTTATATTCAGATGATGTTTTAGATGCTATACACTTTGACACTATTTGTTGGGGTTTATATGTTATGTTATTCAGATTTCCATTTAATTTATATCTTGTGTTGGTTTGACTTTGTTCTAGAAGTCTCACCTTTGTTATTTCCATGCTTTCTTTATGAGTTTGAGTGACTAGCTTAATTTTCAAGGTTAGACCACGATAAGTGTCATCGTCACCGATCTTATAAGTATAAGATCAGGATGTCTAGTAGAATCTCGTGGATCGGTACGTAGACGTCTGTATGTATCTTTGAGAGGCTATAAAATGTCTTTAGGAAAAACTTTTGTATTTTGATTTCTTATCATACGAGTTATTCATACCCTATGTTATATGTTGTATTCCACTCTTTTCAACGCATATAGTGAGGATTAGACTCGAGAGGTTAGGGATGCTGAGCCAGCACCAAAGGATAAAGCCCAGGCTAAAGGATAAGAGAGGGGTTGTGGATGACCCAAAGTTAGAAGACGGGCATGAGGAGCTTCCCCTGTCTGAGTTAGTGCTAGGAGGACCTCCCCTCAACCCGAGGTTGAGTGTACATGAGATGCAAGGCAAGCTTAGGCCCCACAGTTTTTAGTTGCTACTCCAGTTTTAAAGGGTCTGTGATTCAGTTATTAACTCAATTGGACAGTGTTCCCTTGAGTGCACCTAAAGTTCCTCCAATTTCAAGTATGGTACCGTCATTAGTATCGGTATCTGCTTATGGTATTCTTCCAACCTCGAGTATGGTTTCATCTCTCTACAGGAATCACTTATGATATTCCTAAGACTTCGAGTAGTTTTCCACCTTCTGTAGAAGTATTTGATTATGGAATTCCTAGTTCAGGGGTACAACCTTCATTTATGGTACCCCGATGTGTGAATTCGCAGCCTACCAGACTTTTCATTACTTCGATTGCTTTAGGTAAAGTTATGTTTTTTGATAATCTAAAGAGATTTATTTGCTTGGGATTAGTGAGACTGTCTATGAATTTTTGGTTGATTGCCAGAAAAACTTACATAATCTTGTAAACTTTAAGTTCAAGGAGTTGCGTATACTACCAATCAATTAGCAGATGTGGCTAGGGATAGGTGGAGGTCTTCCAATAGTTGTAGACCCTTAGGTTTGCCTTCTATGACTTGGAATCAATTTTCTAAGGCTTTCTTAGAGAGATTTATGCCATATAGTTTGAGAGGCCAGATTTGTAATGAGTACGATCATTTGACCCGGAGCTCCATGACTATTATAGAGTATGAGACTTATTTTCACATCATATTTAGGTATTCAGCTGCTAGTATCTTTGCAGAGTCTGAATAGATACAAAAATTTATGAAGGAATTGGATGGTACTTATCAATTTTATACAACTCAGATAATAGACTCAGTGGCTTATTTTTAGAGTATTTTGAGCATGCTAAGATAATCGAGTCAATTATCCAAGATACTTAGGAAGGCACCAACAAGGTGTGTCATCCTGGTAAGTTTAGTGGACAGGCTTCTTAAGGTAGAGACTTTTTTGGTAGAGGTCCCATAGTTATCATAGTAGGCCAGTTCAGGACACTTTAGAGGGATCAGGTGGTAAGCCTTTAGGTTTAGCGACTTCGAGTAGTTAAATATCTGGGTAGGACAGTCGTTCTAGTTATTCTAGGACCTCTCAGCATAGTACTAGTAGAAAAGAGTGTTTTTTGTGTATTAAGATTGGACATTATGCCATAATTACCCTCGAAGAGTGTTAGCTCCTTCCCAGCAGAGTTTTTGTCTTTATCTTTGCCCTACTCCTATATCGGTAGTGAGAGGTGGTTCACAGAGTGGTAGGGGTACAACTAGATGTGCTCGAGATAAAGATAGAGTTGCTCACGATGGTGGTCAAGGAGTTAATTATTTCGAGAGCAGACGTGGTCAGTGTTATGATATACCTACTATGATCAAGGCAGAGGCCATTGATGTTGTTATTACAGATATCTTACCTGTTTGCTATAGATACACTTTCATATTATTTGACCCTGGGTCTACATTCTCCTATGTGTCTACATACTTTGCTTTTAGTTTTGATGTTGCGTGTGAGGCTCTTTCTATGCTTCTTTATGTTTTTAACCCTATGGGAGATTTTTTAATGGTGGATCGAGTGTACTGATCTTGCGTGGTTACCTTTACGGGTTATGAGACTTCGTTAAACTTGATTGTGTAAGATATGGTTGATTTTGATGTTATCCTAGGTATGGATTGGTCAACACCTTATTATGCTATTTTAGAATGTTATGCCAAGATCGTGACTTTAACTACCTCGGGTTTGCTGAGGTTAGCTTGGAAGGGTATACTTAATTCGGGTCTAATAGTGTTATATCTTTTTTGTATACTCGTTGTATGATAGAGAGAGGGTGTTTTCCATATTTAGATCATATTCGTGATACTAGTGCTTCTTTACCACCTCCTATGGAGTCTATTTGAGTTATTCATAAGTTCATGGATGTGTTTCCTACGGATTTGCCTTGTATGCCTCCAGATCATTATATTGATTTTCTATTGATCTAGAGTCGGGAACTAAGCCTATTTCTATTCCTTTTTATAGGATGACATCAGCTATGTTGAAGGAATAGTTGCAAGATTATTTGAGTAAGGGGTTTATTAGACCTAGTATATCTCCTTAGGGTAATCCCTTCTTGTTTGTAAAAAAAGAATGATGGTTCTCTGCGTATGTGTATTGATTGTAGGTAGCTAAACAAAGTGACTGTTAAGAATAAGTATTCTCTTTCTCACATTGATGATCTTTCTGACCTGCTTTAAGGTGCTTTGGTGTTTTTCAAGATTGATTTGAGGTTCGAGTGCCATCAGCTGAATATTACAGCTTCATATGTTCCAAAGACAACTTTTCAAACTTAATACGATCATTATAGGTTCTTGGTCATGTCTTTCGGATTAATTGATCCCCCTACAGCATTCATGGAGTTGATTGACCTGGTATCTGATCTTATCTCAACTCCTTTGTGATTATATTTATAGATGACATCTTGGTTTATACAAGAGTGAGGACGATCATGTGAAGCATTTAAGGATTGTGCTTTAGAGGTTTTGTGATGAGACGTTGTGTGTTAAGTTCTCTAAGTGTGAGTTTTGGTTGGATTCAATCCTGTTTTGGGGTCATGTGGTGACTAAGAACGGTATTATGGTTGATCCGAGCAAGATTGTGGTGATTTATGATTGCTCTAGACCTACTTCTCCTACCAAGATTTGGAGTTTTATTAGTTTGGTGGGTTATTATCGATGTTTTGTAGAGGATTTTTTATCAACAGTGGTTACTTTGACAAAGTTAACTTAAAAGAGGTGGTTTTTCCGTGGTCAGATGTGTGTGTGGAGAGCTTTCAAAAGATCAAGGTTATTGACTTCGACTCCTATCTTAACTTTTCCTACGAAGGTGTGGGTTTTACGGTGTTTTACGATGCTTCAAGTGTAGGTTTGGGTGTTGTGTTGATATATGAGGGTAAGGTGATTTCTTATGCCTCTAGTCAATTGAAACATCATGACAGAAATTACCCTACCCATGATTTGGAGTTGGCAGTCGTAGTGTTTGTGTTGAAGTTGTGGCGTCATTACTTGTATGGACTATCTTGTGAGAATTTCTTGAACCATCGTAGCCTTTAGTATTTCTTCAGACATAGAGATCTTAATAAGAAGCAGTGGCATTGGCTTGAGTTGCTCAAGGATTATGACATCACTATCTTGTATCATTCAAGCAAGGATAATGTGGTTGCAAATGTGTTGAGTCAGAAGTCGACTAGTATGGGAAGTTTAGCTTATCTCTTGATCCAAGAGTGACCTTTAGCCTTGGAGGTTCAGTATTTAGCTAACCAGATGGTTAGACTTGATATTTCGACACTCGAGTGTGTTAGCCTTTCTTGATGATAGATCTTCCTTGATGGAGCAGATTCAAGCTCACTAGTTTAATGATGATAGTTTGAGAGTGATTTGAGATAAGGTGTTGAGAGGCGAGGATAAAGAAGCCTCTCTTGATTTTGACGGTGCATTGAGGATTGGTGGACGATTTTGTATGTTGAGAGTCAAAGATTTGGTGAGATTAATTTTAGAGAAGGCTCATATCTCTAGATATTTTATCAATCCAGGTGCGACCAAGATGTATTATGATTTGAAGTAGCTTTACTGATGAGCGGTATGAAGAAGGATAAGGCAGATTTTATAACTTGTTTCTTGTGTTGTTAGCAGGTAAAGGTCATGCATCAGAGATCGGGTGGTTTGATTCAGATATTAATGAAAGTGGGAATAGATCACTATAAACTTTGTGACATGGTTTCCTTGTACTTCTCTTGGTTCTAAACATATTTGGGTCATCGTGAATCGGTTGACCAATCCAGTCCATTTCGTGCCTATTTAAATTTCTTTGGTGCTAAAAGTTTATCTTGTATCTATGTTCATGAAATAGTTCATCTTCATGGGGTACCCCATGTATATTATTTTAGATAGAGGATCAGTGTTCAGTTCTACCTTCTGGCAGGCAGACCTTTCAGGAGGAGTTGGGTACTCGACTTGACCTTATCAAAGGTTTCCACCCGCAGACTGATGATCAATCAGAGTGAACTATTTAGGTTTTAGAGGATATTCTCCATTCATGCGTCATGAACTTTGCGGGTCAGTGGGAGCAACATTTGGCCTTGGCGGAGTTCGCTTATAATAATAGCTACCATTTGAGTATCAAGATGGACCCTTTTGAGGCATTGTATCGTAGTTGTTGTTGATCTCCTATAGGTTGGTTTGAGACTTCATAGGTGATACCCCATGGAGCTGACTTGCTTTGCGAGTCTTACGATAGAGTTCAGGTGATTTAGGCAAGACTCCAGGCAGCCCAGAGTAGTCAATAGAGTTGTGCATACTACAGGCTTCGTTCCTTGAAGTTTGGAACTGATAATAGAGTCTTCCTTCATGTGTCGTCAATTAATAAAAGGCGTGATGAGGTTTCAGAAGAGAGGCAAGCTTAGCCCCAGGTATATTGGACCTTTTGAGATTCTTCGGACAATTGGGGAGGTTGCTTATTGTCATGCCCTATTTATACCTAGGTTAAAATAAGAACGATATTATAAACTCAAAATTAATTGATTTTATACAGAGTCGCCACCTAATTTTATAAGAAAAATGAGGAAACCTATTTATTTATTAACATGAATGACTTGTGTTTTTAATCTACGAAACCAACTTAGATTCTAAGTAAAGGTTTTAATTATTCCAAAGGGAAGGGGTTAGACATCCTTCAGAATCCATAAATGTGGTTCCCGACCAGACTCAGGTTTATTAAAAGGGGAAAAGAAAAAATCAATATTTGTAAATACAAATATAAAATGTGTATTAAAATAATATAATACGTATGTTGGCGTGAAAAAATATATATAAAAAAAAGTATATACATATATGTATGAAAAGAAAAGACAAGATTGAATAAAGAAAAAATTGTTTTAAAGGAAAAGATTACATAATATTTAGTGTAGAAGTGTGAATTATTTGATGAAATATCTAAATCAATTTAATGTAAATATTAACGGCCTAAATTTATCTAAACGCGTGATGAGGATTGTGAAAATAAAGAATATCTCGCCCAATACCCCAAAAATAAAGTTTTCACTATGATAATATTTGTACAAGTGTAAGAAAATATAAAGATACAAACATAAAAATTTAAACTTCTTTTGAGTGTCACTTTCATCAAATATTTTCGAGAACTGTACAAAACACTTGTTGTAAAAATGTTAGTAACAAATAAATAATTATCAAAATAAATTAAGAACTACGTATGCATATATATATATATATATATATAGAGAGAGAGAGAGAGAGAGAGAGATTTTTCATAAAGCCTTTATAAAAATTTCGTCATCGCCCAAATTATTTATTTGTTTTTTATTACGTATTTGTATATGTAAAGTCCGTCTTTTTATTGTGGAGGCCTCAAAAACCGACGGAAATTTTTTTATTGGCCAATGTTTGATGCTTATAGTTAAATATCAACAAACCAATAAGGTACAAAACATGATTAAGAAGTAATTCCAACATTAATACAAAATCAGGAACATCATGTGACAAAACAATTCAAAATTCATCAAAAAATTGAAAATAGTGCAAAAGATCAATTTGAAGAAAATGAAATAAAATCAACACAACAAAACATACAAGTTGTACCAAATGTTTAGTACCTGAATTACGTATTAAACACCAAAAATGAAACAAAACACTTAACAAATCCACATGACAATATTACTAATTAACAATTTAACAAACAAGATAGAAAAAAATACATATAATAAAGCACCCACAACATAAAAAATAGAGTGATGCAAGCCATGGGAGTTTCAGACTCCCACCAGATCCGTACAAATGCAATATAAGAATAAAGATTGAGACAAAATTATGTTACAACAACAGAGTAGAGGGGAGAGGGAAAAGAAAAGTGTGGCTAGTGACAGAGTTTGGGTTTAAGGGGTGGTCTAACCGGCAATCACCTCCGGTAAAGAAGCAGTGGAAAAGGATAACGCTGGTAATTTATGGGTGGTCGGTGATGGGGAAAAAGAGGCGGCAGGTTGGTAGCTTCCGATGTTGATGTTTGTTGTGATTTCTACCACATTTGGTCGGAGAAGAGGAATGAAAAGATTAGGGTCTGTTGTGGTGGTGTTTCAGTTGTTGGTTATGTGAATGGAGGTGGAGAAATGGTTGTGGTTTCGCTAGAGCTGGTTGGTTTTACTCTCCGGAAAAGAAAGGAGGAAGAGAGGTAGAGTAGCGTGAGATAGAGAGAGAAAATAAGAGGAAAATTAGATGGTTTTGTGCGTGTATTTTTTGTTAAAAATATTAACCCCTCCCATTCATTTATAATAAAAAATAACACCTTTTATTAATCAAAAAATAAAATTGTCCCCTTAAAATCCTTTTTATTTCAAAAGTTATTAACCGAAGATTTTTGCATCCTTTTACCCAATGAATAAAGATTTTTGTATCCAACGGATGAAAACCCCAGTCCATCACCTCAAATATCACTTTTTAAAGGTGATGAGACCTTGACTTGACTGATTTGTTGCTCTGTGTATTAAAATAATTGAGCTGGCATTATTGTTTGCAGACTGTATTGAGTAATGTATAAAAATATGAATGTCGATATATAATTATAGACAAATATAAAAAAAAAAAATATAATTATCTTTAAAAAAGGTATTACGCTATAAACAATTAAAATTATAGTGTGCAAGTAAAGAATTGTAGTGTTATATTGTCCACGTATGCAGATGACTGTAAAAAATTTAAAATGATAATAAACTGATAAAAATCTTAAAATTTACGAAATTAAGAATAATTATTAAAAAAGTATGCAAAGTTAAAATATGAAAATAAATTGATAAAAATCCTAAAATAATGATGATTATGAATAATTTGCTAAAATGAAAAAAAAATATGTGAAAATTTGTATTTTGTGCTCTTTAACGATCAAAAAGCCTGAAAACGTTAATTTTAAGGATGAAGAGTCAAAATTGGGTGTCAACACTTATGAGTTGGCCTTATCGCCAAACTTTTCATCTGTTCATCCAGTTTTTCATATACCTATGCTTCGACGCTATTTTCTGGATGAGTCTCATGTACTTCATTGGGACTCAGTTCAGTTGGATGAGAAGTAGACCTTTGTTGAGGAGCCAGAGTCCATTTTTGCCAGGGATATGAGGCAAATGCATTTTAGAGATTTTCCTGTGGTTAAGGTTCAATGAAGACATTATCCTATTGAGGAGGCTACGTGGGAGGTTGAGTCCGGCATGCGTAGTAGTTACCCTCAACTTTTTATTGATTCAGGTATTTTCTTACCTTTAGTTTGAGAACGGAGTAGATTTTTAGTAGTGGATGTTGTAGTGACTTGAATTTGTAAATTTTCTATTTCTATGTGTTTTGACTATGTTTTCCTTATTCATAGTTACTGACGTTGATTTTAAAGTTTGGAGATAGTTTGCATGGTTTTTGATGCGATCGGAAATGAGTTGTGCGAGTTTGTCATTTTTAGAGGCTTTAAAAGTCAAATAGTTTATGTTGTTAATACTTGTTGTTCTGAGTGTCGGATGCCAAAAAAACAAAGCCAGCAGATTTAAAATATTGAATTTGCGTTAATAGCAAGGTTGGTTTGGTTTTGAGACTTTTATATCTCACGTTAACCCAATTGAAAAATAGTTAAATAGATTTTTCTTTGCAAATGTGGTGGGCTTGTTGCAAATACAAACATTTGATTCATCAGCCTATGCTAATGCGAATCCTTGGCCCTGAATGAGTAGGCCAATTTAATGGCCTAGTCAGCACTGACCTTTGCAAATGTGAAGGGTTAACTGCGTTCACGAGGTACTATTCACTGAACAATATAAATACTTCATTTTTAGATCTCCAAACTTCGGGAAAGTTGATTTTAGGGTTTCAACGTTTATTTTTATGTGGGTAACTTCTGAACTCATAATCCAGCTATTTCTCAATGATTTTATCTTCAAAAACACCTTTAAATCATGATTTAAAAGTGAAATATTGAGGTTTTTATCGGTAAGAGTTTTTCTTCATTTTGGACTTCTATTTTAACCTATTTTTGAATAGGATTCCTATTGTAGACTCCTATAACCTTGGAGAATGTGATTTTGAGTCTGACATATATAGTAGTTACCCTCAGCTCTTTACCAATTCAGGTACTTTTCTTGCCTTTAGTTTGATGACGAACTAGATTTGTAGTGGTGGATGCTGTAATGATCTGAATTTGTGAATTTTCTCATTTCTATGTGTTTTGACCATTTTTCTTTTCCTCATAGCTGCTATATATTGATTTTAAGGTTTGAGGATGGTTAACATAATTTTCGATGTAATTGAGATTGAGTTGTGCGAGTTTATGGTTTTTAGACACTTAAAAAGTCATATAGTTGACTTCGGTCAACATTTTTATTTTGAGAGTCAGATGGAAAAACAGACAGTGCCAACAGATCTGGAATGTTGAACTTGGGTTAGTATAAGGGTTGGTTTGGTTTTGGAGCTTTTATATCTCATTTTGACCCTTGAATTGAAAATAGTGAAAAGGGGATCTCGGGGGTATAAGTTTGGAAATTAATTTTTCCTAAAAATGTGATGCCACTATTTAGTCTGGAGTGTTGAAATTAGCATAGTTCACTTGCATTCGCGAGATTCTAAATGAATCCCGAGGGTGCGATCGAGAACTTAGCATTTTTGGCAAGTTGGAGTATTCGCTTCAGCAACCAAAGTACCGCTTTAGCGGTGGCCTCTTAAGCGGTAAAACACCATTTTAGCCAACTTGGCAGTCACCTATCTCTAAAGAGGGAATTTAACTGCTTTAGTGGATCTATTCATGCAGGCCTGACTGCTTCAGCGGTCATCTATCACTTAAGAGATGACCACTCAAGCAGTCATTTGACTGGTTAAACAGTCAGTGTTAGATAGTATATAAGTCTTTTTTATCGTTTTCCTCTATTTTTGGACTTTTGAGCTTCGAGTTTGGGCAATTCTAGAAGATATCTACATCATTTTACCTTGTGTAAGCTCCAAAACCTTATTCCCATTATTTTTCATTGATTATATCTTCAAAAACAACTTTAAATCATGATTTTAAAATGGAAAAGGGTTTTTTTGGTAAAATATAAAAAAGATTTTCTTTGATTTGTACCTCATTTTTAATCCATTTTATGTGGGTTTTCTCCTATAGACTCCTTTAACCTAGGGGAATGTGTTTTTAAAATAAAATTCTGGTTTTACCTCTTTTATTTTCAAACTTATTTTTTAAAATCCATTTTGGCCTCGACCCAAATATGGACAATATGGGTAATGTTAGCTTCATTTTAATGTGTATATGCTATATTTGAATGTTGTGGTTAGTTTTGAGGCCGTTCATGAGGGGAAAGCTTTGTTTTGAAGTACTTTAAACTGAGATTGCATAATGTTGAGGTAAGTAATGGCTTAACTTCTTTCAGATTGAGCGGGGTAGTCAATGAATAAGTAAAGCATGTTATGGGTTGGGAAATAACTATGGAATTTATATTTTCAGATTAGTTTTACTATTGTGTGTCCATGTGGAGCTTATATTTTATTGTGGTTGATTTATGATATCTAATATTATGTGTTGCTTATGTGGCGGCTTTAATTGACACCATCGGCCTTATTTATGCATCTAAATATCTTTATTCTAGGTATAATGCCTGTGCAGGGGCTGATTTTGCTAATTAGGACTTATTTGAGCATTAGTTTCTTTTATCATGATAAAATATTCGAGTTAGGGATTGATATAAAATTAATGATGTCTTGCATGCATATTTATTCTGATGGTGCCTAATTAGAGTTGATAATCATGATTATGGATAAATTGAGTTGATTTCTGAGCTCAATTGTGAATATTCCATATTGGATGGATCGAATATCATCATTTGAGTTGATTGTGAGAATTACATCCTCATTCCATACATATACTTTCATGAGATATTGGCACCACTGGGAAACACTATTTTTGAAAGAAACTGACTTACTTTTGCAAAATCCTTGGCGAGGTCATTTGCCGCAAGGTTGGCTTGAGATTGAGATATGAGATATATTATACATATACTTTATTTTGTGTTGGTTTGAATTCATTTTGGAAGTCTCCCCTTTGTTATTTTTGTTCTTCATTTATCAGTTTGAGTAATCGACTTACTTATCAATGCTGGATCACATAAGTGCATCATGATCCATTTTTGGGGTTGTGACACTCTTTTCCCTCCATTCTTAGTAGTTAGGGATTTATATGTGATGGGCTAAAGTGTAAAATAGAAAACTTGGGGATGTAAAATTCATTACCTTAATTCTTAATCTAAAAGTTGTCACAGACACCCAATAATTAAGGCTTGTGTCACCTACACTAAAAGAAGCTCTAGATTAATGAGGCCTTTCCTTCTATAAGAAAGCATGCTTAGATCTGTGCCATAGAAAGGGAAACAATGACATCCTCAACATGAGAAACACTGCCCATAGAAAATCTACTGAGAGCATCAACCTCTATATTGGCCTTGCCTGAATGATACAGAACACTCATGTCATAATCCTTCAATAACTCTAACCACCTTCTCTGACGCAGATTCAAATCTTTCTGAGAGAACACATACTGAAGGCTTTTGTGATCTGTGAACATGTCTACATGCACCCCATACAAGTAAGGCCTCTAAATCTTTAAGAAAAATACTACAGCTGCTAACTCAAGATCATAAGTAGGGTAATTCTTCTCATGGGGTTTAAGCTGTCTGGAGGCATAGGCTATGACCTTACCTCTCTGCATGAGAAAGAACCTAAAACTACCCTGGATGCATCACAGTACACAATAAAATCATCTGAACCATCTGCTAGAGTCAAGACTGGGGCTGAGGTGAGTCGAGTCTTCAACTCCTGAAAACTATTCTCACATGAATCCGACCACTGAAACTTAACTTTCTTCTGAATCAATCTGTACATGGGGGATGCAGTAGAAGAAAACCCTTCAACAAATCGGCGGTAATAGACAGCTAAACCCAAGAAACTCCTGCTATCTGATGGAGAGATGGGTCTAGGCCAGTTTCTCACCACCTCGATCTTTTGAGGATCAACTCTAATGCCATCATCAGAAATGATATGGCCAAGGAAAGCTACTGATCTTATCCAGAATTCACACTTACTGAATTTAGCAAATAACTGATGAGCTCTAAGAGTCTGAAGTACTATTCTGAGGCGGTCTGCATGTTCAGTTTCTCTACGAGAGTAAATAAGAATGTCATCAATGAAGACTATAATGAACATGTCCAAGTACTGCTTGAACACTCGATTCATCAGGTCCATGAAGGCTGCTGGGGCATTGGTAAGACCAAAGGACATGATTGGAAATTCAAAGTGACCATACCGGGTTCGGAAAGTTGTTTTCAGAATGTCACATTCCCTGACCCTGAGCTGATGATAGCCTGATCTGAGGTCTATCTTTGCAAAATAGCTAGCACCCTGAAGTTGATCAAACAAGTCATCGATTCTAGGAAGTGGATATTTATTCTTGACTGTGACTTTGTTCAACTGATGACAGTCTATGCACATTCTGAGAGAACCATCTTTCTTACGCATGAATTAAATAGGTGCACCCCATGGGAAGATGCTGGGTCTGATGAATCCCTTATTTAGTAGATACTTTAACCGTTCTTTTAACTCTTTGAGTTCTACTGGAGCCATTCTGTATGGAGAAATAGATATGGGCTGAGTATTTGGGAGAAACTCTATTCTGAAATCGATTTCCCCTTCGAGAGAAACCCCCGACGGATCTTCAAGAAATACATCTGAGAATTCATTACTACTGGAACTGACTCAAGAGTTGGATTTTCTGAGTTAGAGTCTTTGACTCTAACAAGATGGTAAATACACCCCTTCGATATCATCTTTCTCGCTCTAAGGTACGAAATCAACTGACCCCTAAGAGCTGTGGTACTACCCCTCCATTCAAGGACTGGTTAATTTGGGAACTAAAAATGAACTATTCTATTTCTACAATCAACTGAGGCATAGCATGAATAGATCCAATCCATGATGAGAATAACATCAAAATCCGTCATTTCTAACTCCACGAGATCAACTGAGGTCACTTTATGAGATATTATGACCGAAAAGTTCCTGTATACTTGTGTGGCTACAATGGAAATCCCTACTTGGCTAGACACTAAATAGGGCTCTGCTAGAGTTTTAGGACTGACTCCGAAGTTGACGGCTCTATATGGATTTACAAAAGAAAGAGAAGCTCCAGGGTCTAGTAAAGCATAAACATATAAGTGAAAGACCTACAACATACCAGTAACTATGTTAGGAGAATTTTCCTAATCTTGGCGAGACTGAAGAGCATATAATCTATTCGGACACTGACCACTGGTAGCACTGGAAGCAGCACCCTGCGGAGTCGGGCGACCAGATGGAACTGACGACTGGTGGGACTGGCCCTGTTGGCGCACATACCTACCTTTCTAAGAAACTACCCAACACTCTCGAATTCGATGGTCTGGCTTGCCACACCCGAAGCACATATCACTACCCACTCTACACTCACCCTAATATTGTCTACCATATTTTTGACATAGAAGATTAGTATGAGCACTACTAACACTGACCTGGGACTTAGATCCTGGTGCCCTATACCTATGATCATTTTTGAATTTGGGTAATGGGGCACTGGCTGAAGAGGGTTCTGGGGTTGTAGACCTCTGATGAAACAAAGGACGGTTACCACCTTCTGACTTTAGCAGATTGAAATTAAAACTACCCATCCTAGATCTCTTGTTTATCTTTCCCTCTCCTTAATCTTTTGATCCTCTATCTGTTGAGCATGGACCATTAACCTAGATAAGTCCATCTCACTAGTAAACATTGCGGTCCTGCACTCCTTGACCACACTATCAGATACGCCAGATATAAACTTACTCATCTTTGACCTGTTATCAACTACCACATGAGGAACATACCTAGATAACTGAGTAAACTTGAGGGAATACTCCCTCACGCTCATGTTGCCCTGCCTCAAGTTAATGAACTCTAACACTTTGGCCTCCCTCAACTCCAATGGGAAGAATCTGTCTATGAAAGTTGTGTCAAACTCTTACCACTCTACAGGCCCTGCATCAACACCCCTATCTACCTTCCACTGCTTAAACCAAGTATGGGCTATATCCTGTAACTGATATGCATCCAACTCAGCACTCTGACTAGATGTCACCCCCATAGAATTCATTACCTTTTGCACCATATCTAAGAATTCCTGTGGATCCTCTTAAAACTTGGATCTCGTGAAAGAAAGAGGATTCATTCAAGTGAAATCCAAAATTCTGGTTGCAACAGTATTGGTCACTGGGTTGGCCAAAACAGCAGCTGGCCGTTCATTTTGTGCTGCTACGAAATTGGCTAGAGTAGTGAACGCAACCCTGAATTCTACATGACAGACGTGCTCGTCTATAGGATCTGCCTAGATGGGCTGAGGGGATGAATGATTTCCTATTCTTCTTCTGTTCTTCTTGGGAGGCATGTTCTGTAAATGGAAAGAAGAAATGGATTATACAGAGAGTTTAACTTGAGATCATGCTCACTCGCACGACATGAATACTGAAATAAGGGAAACTTTTTCCTAAACGCCTTGTATCCTATCATCCATAAGTGTGGCACGATACACACCCATAAGATTCTACTCGATGCGGCTTTCAGACTTTCTAGGACACTTTAAAACCTTAGGCTCTGATACTAAGTTTGTAACGACCCGGGTCTACCCCTAGTCATCACACGATACTTACAGTCCTGAGGGACCACAAGCTAACCCTTGAGTTGGTACCTACTGTGAGTACTGGATAACATGATCATAAGTGTGGAAGAATATTGATATGCTATAAGGTTTTAATAACTGAATTTAAAACTGAAATATGAGTCTATAGAAATAATTGACTGAATCTAATAAAATAATGATAAACTGGATAACTAACTGTAATATCTGAATACTGAATAACTGACTCTAATATTTGAAAATCCTGTAAAACTGCCTGACTGAATATGAATTGATGGGATAGGCCCCCAAATAACTCTGCTAACTACTGAAATAGAGATATAAAGTAAAATAATTTGCCCTCGAATAATAAGGACTCACCACTGCTACTGTACTGCTAATAGCCTGAGAAGTGAAGTCTAAGCACGGTCCAGGAATTGAGCGTCAGCACCTATGATATAATACATCATAGCATAAAAGAAAGGTATGCAATCAGTACTTTGAATGTACTGGTATGCTAAATGAGATAGGCTGATAGACATGGTTTCCTGAACAGAACTAATAATTAACTGAATATGCATGTAAAACATGTACTGAATAGAGAACATGGAATCTGTAGATACTAAAAATATGGAGAATCTATATATCGAGTATGCATGACAGTCTATAAATACTGAAGATACATAAAAATCTGTAGACACTTTGATGCATGACCAAGCATATAACATGGACTGAGTAAAATCTATAAACTGAAATACTAAAAAATATTGATATCTGTATGCTTTGGTCAAGAAACTCTAAGACTGCATAACTAATCTGAAACAATATCTGAGACTATGGGAGGTATCATCTAACCGATATTCTCCAATTTGAGCTAATCGGGGTCTAACCTGTAACCCTAGTTGGAAGGGTGTTAAACCGTGCCACGAGTACTAACGCCGAATGTGTGGATCCACTAAATTGATATAATATCATAAGGACTAAATGTGTTAAGCCTGAACTGACAGGTGACCCCTGTGAGATAGTCAAGCCTAATCTGACAGGTGACTTCTCATACCCTACACTGGCTACATAGTTCTAGAGTATAGGGATTACCACTAACGACTCTGCCTATCTGGCGGGGAAGAGGCCATCCCTACATTCGCTCGGTGTTAAATCCTACTCCCAACTAATAGACGCTGAAATCCTAGACTGTTCTGAATTCATCTGACCGGTAACTGACTGTTCTGATCATGCTCATAGTATGTTCTAAAGACTATTCAATAATGTGCTGATACTAAACTAAGTAAACATCTATGGAATTCGGGTATTCAATATCCCTAGGACTCAAAACAAATATAGTAAAATGACACAAAAGCTTGAAGGACAAAACATGAAAGCTTTTATTTAAACCAATCACTCTTGTAGGCATTTTATCAAACACTTGTATTTCAGGGTTTAAAACAATCATAGGAATGCCATGGAACTTACAAAAATAGCATGAATTCAATATAATAGTACTAAATCATGATTTAATTCAATAAATAATAATATTAACACCTAGAGAATTGAATAGTAACGATAATTTCGTGGTAACATGGTTTAAAATCAATAGTGCATGGAGATTCATGGATAAAATCATAATTTAAAATATAATAACTTGAAAGATTATAACTTTGTGATTAAAATAGGTTACTTGGGCTCCATGGATGAAAGGAATCCATGGATGAACATCTAACATACCTTAATTGATGAATTTCCTGAAGTTCTTGGTGAGTTCTTGATGAGTGGCCTTGAAATTGAAGAGCTAGGGTTCTTGATTTGGGAGAGAAAGCTTCTTGATTTGGGGGAAAATAATTAAAATAATGAGTTTAAAAACATTTTTAGGGCTTAAAAGCACACCTGGGCGGATTAATATTAGGGGAAAAGACTGTTTTACCCATGGGCGAAACTTTTAATTTTTGCCCATTTTTCCGAAATGAGAACCTGACTCGACGTGGCGCTATCGTTCCGTGTAATTGGAACTTGACAACTGGGAACTGGGCTGACGGCGTGGCGCGAAGATATCATGGTGCCCCTTTGATTCTGATTTTCACCATTGGTGCGGCACGCCATGATCTCGTTGCCTAATTGGAATTGGACAATTATGAACTGGGCCTACGGCGCGACGCGCCACTATCATGGAGCAACACTAGAAATTGACAATTGCTATCTACACTGACTCCGCGGTGCGCTAAGGGTCAAAATGACAGTGTTTAACGACTAAAACTTAAAATTGCCATAACTTCTTATCCGGTTATCGGATTTAGGCAAATTTTATATCATTGGAAAGCTAATTGAATTTCCTACAAAATGGCAGGATCTAAACTAAAAAATAATGAGTGTTTCAAAAATTTTATATATGAATACTCATGTATTATAACATAGATTATGCTAGGGAAATATGGGGTATTACAATATATCCCCCTTGGGATCATTCGTCCTCGAATGAAACTGATGGACTAAGCTTACACACTGAACATGCATATCTGATGCATGGAATGCATGACTGAACTGATTTGTAAATGCACTATTGACATGAACATGATGTGCAATTAAATCTGAGTAGGATAGAAAGAAATCTTAAGAAGATTAGTACCTTATACTGAATTTGGATTTGCGGAGAAAAGATGAGGGTACTTGGTTTGCATATCTGCCTCTGCTTCCCAAGTGGCTCCCTCAATGGACTGATTTTGGCAAAGAAATTTGACTAGTGGAACTTCTTTGTTGCTTAGTCTACGAACTTGATGATCAAAAATTTCGATTGGAACTTCCTCAAAGGAAAGACTGTTCTGAATCTCTGCACTTTTTAAGGGAACAACTACCGCTGGATCACCAATACACTTTTTCAACAATGAGACATGGAACATTGGGTGTACTAAGGATAAATCTGAAGGAAACTCAAACTCGTAAGCTACCTTTCCAAAATAACTAAGAATTCTGAAGGGACCGACATATCGGGGACTGAGTTTCCCTTTCTTGCTGAATCTCTTCACTCCTTTCATGGTAGAGATTTTCAAGTACACAAGATCACCGACCTCAAACTCGAGGTCCTTTATTCTCACGTCTGCATACAATTTTTGTCGGCTCTAGGTATCCCTAAGCCTTTCTCTGATCATCTAAACCTTCTTTAACGCATCAAACACCAAGTGAGGCCCTACTACTGCAGCCTCACCTACTTTAAACCAACCAATTGGATATCTACATCTCCTACCATAAAGAGCCTTAAACAGATCCATACGGATACTTGAATGATAGTTTTTATTGTATGCAAATTTAATCAAGGGAAAATGGTCATCCCAACTACCCTTGAAATCAACAATGTATGCTCTCAGTATATATTCCAGAGTCTGAATAGTCCTTTCTGCTTGGCCGTCTGTTTAAGGGTGAAAAGTTGTACTGAGGTAGACTTGGGTACCAAGACCCTTTTGGAATGCCTTCAAGAAGTGAGAGGTAAACTGGGTTCCTCTATCAGAAATGATAGACACTGGGACTCTGTGTAACCTAACCAACTCTCTGATATAGAGTTTGGCATTGTCCTCGACTGAATAAGAGGTATGGACTGGCAAGAAATGGGCTGATTTAGTCATACTGCCTACGATGACCCAAATAGAATCATGCTGATGATGGGAACGCGGCAAAACTGTCACAAAATACATGTTCACTTCCTCCCACTTCCAAGTGGGAATACTAAACTCCTGCACAGACCCACTAGGTTTTTGATGCCCAATCTTAACTAGCTGGAATGTAGAGCACTTAGCTACAAACTCTGCAATATCCTTCTTCATCCCACTCCACCAATAGATCTCCCACAAATTGCGGTACATCTTAGGGTCCCCTAGATGAATAGAGCAACACACACCATGTGCTTCTGCAAGAATTCATTACCTCAAATCATCTACACCAGGCACACACAATCTATCTTGACAACGCAAAACACCATCTCCCCCTTGGGAGAAAACCTCCCCTTTTTGGTCTCTGACTAATTCTTTTAACTTAACTAGACTGGGATCTCTATCCTGATTTTCCTTCACCTCAGAAACTAAAGATAATTCGGCGCTACTCTACACCCACACACTACCCTCTGCTGAGTCGACTAAGCGAACACCTAGTCGGGTAAGCTGATGAACTTCCTGAGCTAACTTCTTTTTACCATCCTCAACATGAGCAACACTGCCTATAGACAATCTACTGAGAGCATCAACCACTACATTGGCCTTGTCCAGATGATACAAAACACTTATGTCATAATTCTTCAATAACTCTAACCACCTCCTATGATAGAGATTCAAATCTTTTTTAGAGAATACATACTGAAGGCTTTTGTGATCTGTGAACACATCTACATGCATCCCATACAAGTAATGCCTCCAAATCTTTAAGGAAAATACTACAGCTGCTAACTCAAGATCATGAGTAGGGTAATTCTTCTCATGGGATTTAAGTTGTCTGGAGGCATAGGCTATGACCTTACCTCTCGGCCTGAGGGCACAACCTAAACCTACCCTAGATACATCATAGTACACAACAAAACTATCTAAACTATCTGGTAGAGTAAGGACTGGAGCTGAGGAGAGTTGAGTCTTCAACTCCTAAAAACTCTTCTCGCATGAATCTGACCACTGAAACTTAACTTTTTTCTGAGTCAATATGGACATGGGGGATGCAATATAAGAAAACCCTTCAACAAATCGATGGTAATAGCCATCTAAACCCAAGAAACTCCTGATATCTGATGGGGAGATGGGTCTAGGCCAGTTTCTCACCGCCCTAGTCTTTTGAGGATCAACTCTAATGCCATCATCGAAAATGATATGGCCAAGGAAAGTTACTGATATTATCCAGAATTCGCACTTACTGAATTTAGCGAATAACTGATGAGCTCTAAGAGTCTGAAGTACTATTCTGAGGTGGTCTGCATGTTCAGTTTTGCTACGGGAGTAAACAAGAATGTCATCAATGAAGACTATGATGAACATATCCAAGTACTTCTTAAATACTCGATTCATCAGGTCCATGAAGGCTGTTGAGGTATTAGTATGACCAAAGGACATGACTAAAAAATTGAAGTGACCATACCGAGTTCAAAAAATTGTTTTCGGAATGTCACATTCCCTGACCCTGAGCTGATGATAGCCTGATTTGAGGTCTATCTTTGAAAAATAGCTGGCACCCTAAAGTTGATCAAATAAGTCATCGATTCTAGGAAGTAGATAATTATTCTTGACTGTGACTTTGTTCAACTGAAGGTAGTCTATGCACATTCTGAGAGAACTATCTTTCTTATGCACGAATAGAACAGGTGCGCCCCACGTGGAGATGCTGGGTCTGATGAATCCCTTATCTAGGAGATCCTTTAACTATTCTTTTAACTCTTTGAGTTCTGTTGGATCTATTCTGTAGGGAGAAATAGATATGGGCTGAGTATTTGGGAGAAGGTCTATTCCGAAGTCGATTTCCCTTTTGGGAGGAACTCCGGGCAGATCTTCAGGAAATATATCTGAGAATTCACTTACTACTGGAGCTGACTCAAGAGTTGGAGTTTCTGTGTTAGAGTCTTTGACTCACAAAAGATTGTAAATATACCCCTTCAATATCATCTTTCTCACTCTAAGGTACGAAAATTAACTGACCTCTAAGAGTTGTGGTACTACTCCTCTATTCAAGGACTGGTTCATTTAGGAACTGAAAATGAACAATTTTTTTCTACAATCAACTGAGGCATAGCATGAGTGGATCCAATCCATGATGAGTATGACATCAAAATCCATCATTTCTAACTCCACGAGATCAACTGAGATAACTTTCTGAGATATTGTGACCGGACAGTTCTTGTATACTTGTCTGGCTACAATGGAAATGCCTACTAGGGTAGACAATAAAAAGGGATTTCCTAAAGTTTTAGGAGTGACTCCGAAGTTGATGGCTATATATGGTGTTACAAAAGAAAGAGAATCTCCAGGGTCTAGTAAAGCATAAACATGTAAGTGAAAGACCTGCAACATACCAGTAACTATGTCAGGAGAACTTTCCTAATCTTGGCGGGACTAAAGAGCATATAATCTGTTTGGACGCAGACCACAGGTAGCATTGGAAGCATCACCTTGCTGAGTCGGGCGACTGGATGGAACTGACGACTGGTAGGACTGGCCCTATTGGCGCACATCCCTACCTTTCTGAGCAACTACCCAACACTCTCGAATCTGATGGCCTGGCTTGCCACGCCCGAAGCACACTTCACTACCTGCTCTACACTTAACCTGATGGTGTCTACCATATTTCTAACATAGAAGATTTGTACGAGCACAACTAACACTGACCTGGGACTTAGATCTTGGTGACCTCTGATAAAACTGAGGATGGTTACCACCTTTTGACTTTGGTTGATTAAAATTAAAACTACCCGTCCTAGTTCTCTTGTTTTCTCTTCTTAATATTTTTCTCCTCTATCTATTGAGCATGGACCATCAGCCTAGACAAGTCCATCTCACTAATAAGCATTGCGGTCCTACACTTCTTGACCATACTATCAGATATGCCAGACACAAACTTACTCATCTTGGACCTGTTATTATCTACCACATAAAGAGCATACCTAGCTAAATGAGTAAACTTGAGGGAATACTCCCTCACGCTCATTCTGCCCTGCCTCAAGTTAATGAACTCTAACATTTTGGCCTTCCTCAACTCCAATAGGAAGAATCTGTCTAAGAAAGTTGTGGCAAACTCTTCCCACTCTATAAGCCCTACATCAACACCCCTATCTACCTTTCACTAGTTAAATTAAGTATGGTCTATATCCTTCAACTAATATGCAGCTAACTCAGCACTCTGACTAGATGTCACCCCCATAGCATCCGTTACCTTTTGCACCATATCTAAGAATTCCTGTGGATCCTTTTCAGACTTGGATCCAATGAAAAAAAGAGGATTCATCCAGGTGAAATCCAGAATTCTAGTCACAGCTGTATTGGCCACTGGGTTGGCCAGAATAGCATCTGTCCATTCATTTTGTGCTGCTACAAAATTGGCTAGAGTAGTGAACGCATCCCTAAATTCTACGTGAGAGACGTGCTCGTCTAGAGGATCTGCCTAGACAGACTGAGGGGCTAGCTGATTTCCTATTCTTCTTCTGTTCTTCTTGGAAGGAATGTTTTATAAATGGAAGGATGAAATAGATTAGATAGAGAGTTTAACTTGAGCTCATGCTCACTCATGCTCACTCACACGACATGAATACTGAAAGAAAGAAAACTTTTTCCTAAACTCCTTATATCCTCTCGTCTATAAGTATGGTGCGCTACACACCCATGCATAAGACTCTACTCAATTCGACTTTCACAGTTCCTGGGATACTTTAAAACTTTAGGCTCTGATACCAAGTTTGTAACGACCCGGGATAACCCCTTAGTTGTCATACGAAGCTTATAGTCCCAAGGGACCATAAGTTAATCCATGAGCTGGTACCTGCTATAAGCACTAGATAACATGATCATAAATGAAGACAAATACTGACATGCCATAAGGTTTTAATAACTGAATTTAAAACTGAAATGTAAGTCTATAGAAAAACTGACTGAATTTGATAAAATAATGATAAACTGGATAACTAACTGTAATATCTGAATACTGAATAACTAACTCTAATGTCTGAAAAGTCTCTAAATTTCTTGAATGAATATAAGTTGATGGAATAAGCCCCCAACTAACTCTGCTAACGACTGAAATAGAGATATAAAGTAAAATAATTTATCCTCGAATGATGAAAACTCACCACTGCTACTGTACTGCTGATAGCTTGAGAAGTAAAGTCTAAGCATGGTCCAGGAACTGAGCATCAGCACCTATGATATAATACATCATAGCACAAAAAAAAGGTATGTGATCAGTACTTTGAATGTATTAGTATGCTAAATGAGGTAGGCTGATAGACAGGGTTTCCTGAACAGAACTAATAATTAACTAAATATGCATGTAAAACATAGAGTATTGAGTAGAGAACATGGAATTTGTAGATACTTAAAATATGGAGAATTTGTAAACACTGGGTATGCGTGATAGTCTGTAAATACTAAAGATACGCAAAAATTTGTGGACACTAGAGATGCATGACCAAGCATATAACATAGACTGAGTAAATTCTATAAACTAAAATACTGATATCTGTATGCTTTGGTCAAGAAAATCTAAGACGTCATAACTAAATTGAGACTATATCTGAGACTGTGGGAGGTATCATCTAACTGACATTCCCCAATTTGATCTAATCAGAGTCCAACCTGTAAGCCCAGTTGGAAGGGTGTTAATACTGTGCCATAGGTACTAACGTTATCTGTGTGGATCCACTAAACTAATATAATGTCATAAGGACTAAGGGTGTCAAGCCTGAACTGACAGGTGACCCCTGCAAGATAGTCAAGCCTAATCTGACGGGTGACTTCTTATACCCTATGTTGGCTACGTAGTTCTGGAGTATAGGGACTTCTACTAAAGACTGCCTATCTGACGGGGAATCTTCCATCCTTACACTTTCTCAGTGCTAAATCCTACTCCCAATTAAAAGACACTGAACTACTAGACTGTTCTGAGTTCATCTAACTGGCAACTGACTGTTTTGATAATTCTAATAGTATGTTCTAAGGACTATTCTGTAATTTACTGATACTAGATTAAGTAAACAACTATGGATTACGGGTATTCAATACCCCTAGGACTCAAAACAATAATAGTAAAATGACACCAAAGCTTGAAGGACAAATCATGAAGGCTTTTATTTAAATCAATCACTTTTGTAGGCATTTTATCAAACACTTGTAGTTCAGGCTTTAAAACAATCATAGGAATGCCATGGAACTTACAAAAATAGCATGAATTCAATATAATAGTACTAAATCATGATTTAATTCAATAAATAATAATATTAACACCTAGAGAATTGAATAGTAACGATAATTTCGTGGTAACATGGTTTAAAATCAATAGTGCATGGAGATTCATGGATAAAATCATAATTTAAAATATAATAACTTGAAAGATTATAACTTTGTGATTAAAATAGGTTACTTGGGCTCCATGGATGAAAGGAATCCATGGATGAACATCTAACATACCTTAATTGATGAATTTCCTGAAGTTCTTGGTGAGTTCTTGAGGAGTGGCCTTGAAATTGGAGAGCTAGGGTTCTTGATTTGGGAGAGAAGGCTTCTTGATTTGGGGAAAATAATTAAAATAATGAGTTTAAAAGCATTTTTAGGGCTTAAAAGCACACCTGGGCGGATTAATATTAGGGGAAAAGACTGTTTTACCCATGGGCAAAACTTTTAATTTTTGCCCATTTTTCCGAAATGAGAACCTGACTCGACGTGGCGCTATTGCGCCATGTAATTGGAACTTGACAACTGGGAACTGGGCTGATGGCGTGGCACAAAGATATCTCGGTGCCCCGTTGATTCTGATTTTCACCATTGGCGTGGCGCGCCATGATCACGCTGCCTCACTGGAATTGGAAAATTATGAACTGGTCCTACAACGTGATATGCCACTATCACGTAGCAACACTGGAAATTTACAATTGCTATCTACACTGAATCCTCGATGCGCTAAGGGTCAAAATGACCGTGTTTAACGATTGAAATTTAAAATTGCCATAAATTCTTACCCGGTTATTGGATTTAGGCAAATTTTATATCGTTGGAAAGCTAATTGAATTTTCTACACAATGACAAGTTCTAAACTAAAAAAAAATGAGTGTTTCAAAAATTTTATATATGAATACTCATGTATAGAAACTTAGATTATGCTAGAAAAATACGGGGTGTTACATATATTTAAATGCATTTTTGCTTATTTAGTGGTATGATTCTGGTTAGAACCTTTATTTTACTAGTATTTTCTAAAAAGGGATTTAGTCTCACTTTTCACTTTTAAAATCAATTCTTTTGCAACAGAAGTTATACTATCCTTATTATAAAATTATGACACTTTTAACTAAACATACTACTTTGAAAATTAGACTGAGGCTGATTCCAGTCCTTTATTGATCCATTTTTTGACCACTACTTAATCACTTCGATTGAGGGATATTTCAACCCTTTTATATTATTATATTATTTTAGTTCTGAAATCGACCTTGAGCAATGAAATTATATATTTATACTTATTTAGCCTTAGTTCAAGTTCGAGATTATTATACTCTTATTTCTCTATGGTACTAGATGCAGTAGACTTGTTTGATGGTTTGGGACCAGGCAGTATATGCCAATATCCTAAGTCCCCTGTCGATTTTTCTTTCTAGGGACCATGTACCAGAAGAGGTGATACAATAAAACCAAGGGATACACCAAATTACACTCCAAACAGTCCATAAATCACAAGATTCGAGGACCTATTGGAGACCAACTCTCGGATTCACTACAACACACAATGACGAGATAGAAAGGTGTGTTTTCAATACCAAAACATAAAAAACGAAAATAAGATGAGAACAATATGATAAGAACAATAACAACAAGAGACAACAACTCACGGGTTGAAGATTACAAGATACACAAACGGTTACAAGATTACAATAAACAAAAGGGATAGAAAGTTAGACCTTGGTTGGTATAATCTTAAGAACCCAAGAACATGTGATACTCTTGAACCCTTAACGCTACACACAACGTTTAACCTAAATCCTACGGTGACACAAGAGGGACTTTACCTCCTCTAAACACCAACGTCTCAAGCCATGAATGCAACACTAGTAATTCCATACTAGTATCACCCTAGTTTTGGGTTGCCTCCTAAAGAGAAGAGAGGAATTGTCTTTCAAAGTGTTATACAACTTACAATATCATCAAAGTCTAAGACAAAAATGACCTACAATGTTCTATTTATACTAGGTTACAACTAGAGTACAAAATGACCAAAAGACCCTTTAATGAAAAGCCTCAAAATGTCGCCCATGGAGTGTAGTGTAGGTTCGGTTTTGATGTGTGTTTTAGACCCTCTTTTGCATTTTTCTTGCACACTCCAAGCCTCGGGTTCATTACACTTTCACACGTCCATCCTCGTGGTCGTACTTGTATCATCCTCTCCTTCTTGAAAAGGATTCGACCTCGAATACGTACCTTACAAAATCAAGAGAAGGCAAACAAGCACATATCCTCATGACATGAGGGGTTAGGGTTAGCAAAAAATAACACATCAACATGCCATGCCGAGGCGGAACAAACTTAAAGTATAGCCACGGGTCCTTTGTTTTAATCATGAAAAGATTAGTACAAATGCTACAAAGGAAGTGGCTTGGGCAAGCATCAAGACAAAAGGAAAATAGGCCAAGATTAATCATTTCTCCAACTATGATCTTCTTATGCATGTACTCACTAGTTTCCAGTCCAACAACACTAGTAGGCTTAACATAGGAAACACATAAAGAAGAAGTAGATGGAATTTCTAAGCATACAATACTTTCTCTTTCAAGAGAGTAGTCCCTACATAGACATAAACGATCATGGGAAGCAAAGGGATCACAAGCAAAACCATATTTACCAAGACAATCACAATTCGGGTTTCCTAAAAATCAAGCACGTCAAGGTCATTTCCACCCGATTGATCATTGTCCACAACCTCACTAGTTGTTGGCAACTCATATACCAACGTAGACCCACCTTGGTTTTCACAAGGGTCAACTAGTGTGTGAATACTCTCGTCAGTTGGTAATGGAACCTTAGTCAAGTTATAAGTGCTAGCAATAGATGGACACAAATCATTCTCACGAGGAGAATCAATTTCTTCATCTAAAAAATCAACTAGTGCTTGCATACCTACAATAAGAGTTTGGTCTTCATTTGGCCTAACAATACCGAGAGTATCACAAAAAGGAGACTCGAGCACCTCTACCCTAGGCAAAGTCGCAACTACACCTACTTGGCTCCTACTAGCCACAACACAACATTCTAAGTTCATATGAGTGTAGGGGATAACGTTTTTACCTCGTAACTCACATGAGCTACGGCCTTCCTCTTGATGTGTGTCCGGGCAGCCCACTTGCTCCCTTTGACCTACCATATGATCCAACCTTTCATTTTCCATAGCTAGGTCTCGGTCCATAGTGTCAAGGTAGGCAAAAATGATATTGGTGGCATTGTTGTCCATGGGTTGAGAGGTTGAAGCCGCGGGTTCCCTTGTAATTGTACCTAAAAAAGGAAAAGAAAAGAACAATCCTACAAAGCAAAACACAAGTTAGTTCGAAACAACCTCACCACACTCTCACATGCTTAATTGTCTCACACTTGGATTCACAATTTTTGCAAGTCGGCTCGTAGTTCGTAATGAATCGAGGGGTGAGTCTACTCCTTGGTCGGAATGGATTCTTTGTTTGAAGACTCAAGGAAAGTAGTGTCCAAACTTGAACCAAGAAGTACTATGATTTTAAAAATGATAAAAGCACAAAAGAAACGTAGACACATACAATGGATTCAAAGGACTAATTGACAATCTAGTAGGAGTTTACTAGTTTATTAATTAGTACTAGGATCAATTAAATGAAATGAAGGATCAACAAATAAGAAACAAATACATCTAAAATTTGAGCTTAAAAATTATTGGTGAACAGTAAAATGTTATGTGGCAGCCACGTATTGGTTGCGGTTGTTATCAAATTTTATTTTTCAATTCAAGTCTTGATCCAATTGTAATTTGGAATTGGTGGGAATTGGTTAAGGAGGGAAAACAAGTCTTGAAATCCGCTTTCAAATTCAAAAAGCAAGACTTGACTTTTCTCCTCAAGACAATGTCCTTAAATCATGAAAAAGTTGTTGAGAAGTGATTGATAGGTCTTTAGTGGTTGGGGGTCTTTCAAAACTAACAAGTTTCTACACCTTCTCCTTCACCTTTTTGGATCAAATAAGAACTTTATTTTTATAGAAAGGTATGAAGTTAGTGATGAACATCAAGAACAACAAAAACATTCACCAAGAAAAACAACAACAATTTTCAAGAACACCAACAATTCCCTTTTCACAGCCCACTCTAAACCCACAACAATATTGTCTCACACGGCCAAGATTACCATATCTTTAACAAAATTGGTCTTAGGAAACCAATTTTATAACAACATCACACGACCAAACTAAGAACAACAAAAATATTCACCTTACGATTCCAAACCGTGAGCCACAACAACACCAACAACAATCGGCCAAGCTTATGTTCACAACAACAACATCAACATTTCAAGATCAAATCTAAGATATAGACTCAATGTGTTAGTAAGGAACAATACTAACACTTAGAGAAAACAAATGCAAGTAAAAATATTGGCCAATACACAACAAGAACACAATTTTTGGCCAAGAACACAAATTGGACAGATTGCTATTTTTCTGGATTTTCAATTTTTTTTCATCAATTTTTTTTTAACTTAGAAGCCCAAGATTGATCTTGTAGGAGCAATATCAAGACACTCTTTGATACCAAATGATACAAGGAAAACAAAGGATACACAAAATTACACTTCAAACAGTCCACAAATCACAAGATTCGAGGACCTATTGGAGACCAACTCTCGGATTCACTACAACACACAATGACGAGATAGAAAGGTGTGTTTTCAACACCAAAATAGAAAAAACGACAATAAGATGAGAACAATATGATAAGAACAATAACAACAAAAGACAACAACTCACGGGTTGAAGATTACAAGATACACAAACGGTTACAAGATTACAATAAACAAAAGGGATAAATCTTTAGACATTGGTTGGTATAATCTTAAAAACCCAAGAACATGTGATACTCTTGAACCCTTAACACTACACACAACGGTTAACCTAATTCCTACGTTGATACAAGAAGGACTTTACCTTCTCTAAACACCAACGTCTCAAGCCATGAATGCAACACTAGTAATTCCATACTAGTATCACCCTAGTTTCGGGTTGCCTCCTAAAGAGAAGAGAGGACTTGTCTTTCAAAGTGTTATACAACTTACAATATCATCAAAGTCTAAGACAAAAATGACCTATAATGTTCTATTTATACTAGGTTACAACTAGAATACAAAATGACCAAAAGTCACTTTAATGAAAAGCCTCAAAATGTCTCCCATGGAGTGTAGTGTAGGTTTGGTTTTGGTGTGTGTTTTAGGACCTCTTTTGAATTTTTCTTGCACACTCCAAGCCTCAGGTTTATTACACTTTCACACGTCCATGCTCGTGGTCGTACTTGAATCAAGAGGTCATATTTATAGGTCCAACCTTGTGATCCGGCAAGCCAAATAAGTTGTATATACTTAGTAGTCGTTATGGTATTATTGGTTCACATTTCATTCGTTCATTCATACACATTTCCTATCACTAGTATAATTATTTGGTACACACACACACACATATATATATTGGTCTTATGGGGGGATAGATAGGTATAGGTTATGGTTGTTATTTGTTGAGTGATTTTGTATACCTTCTGGTCTTATGGGGACCCAGTTAGGTTATTGGTTGTCTGGTCTAGTTATTTACATTATTGTTGGTGTTCTTATATGATTCGTGGTGGGCTAGTTACGGACCAGTACCTGAGGTTGTCAGTACAATTTCTTATTCCTTTTCTCATTATCACGGTAAGATTTATCATTGTTAGGTTACTTTTTGATTACTCATATTTTTTGTTACAGACCCTGATTAGACTAGGTTTAATTTCTTACTGTGTATGATTTTGGTGATGTTAGACTGACTCCCTTAAAGTAGTACCTTCATATTGATTTATCTGTATCGTGGTTATATCCTATTCTTCTCTAGCTATTATTTGTATATAATTCCCTTCTTTCCTACTACTATTGTATACTGTAAATCTCTATATTTATTATAATATCGTATATGGACTAGCTGCTTATGGAACCACACTTCATCTCTGATTACTAATAGTATCTGATAGTGTACCTTTACTTTTTTCATTAACATTATTATGTTTCATTTCCTAAGTAATTGCTTGTAACTTATACTATTGCTTTACATGTTATTTACACTTGCATTATTTTAAATCTCAGTAGGCTGATGCATATTGAGTACCTCAAGTTTGGTACTCATACCACATGTTTGCAGCCTATAGATAATAGTATGAGTTTTTTTTGTTGATGTGTGTATTGTATGGTCAACTTTGGATCAAAGATTTAGGGTGAGCTACTAACGTTCAAAGTTGTTCCTACTTTCCTTCTTGATGTCTACTGATCTTTATTTTTGTATTTCTGAGATGGATTTGTATATTTACTCTATATTCCACTTTGTACTTCTATTGTATTGGAAGCTCTTGTACTAATTAGAAGCTCTTGTACTGACTTTATCAGGTTTAAGGGTAACTTCTCTATATTAGTGTCTTTAATGTATTCACTTTCCACTGTTTTCTTTTATTCCCTTGATAGTCTATTAATCGTCATTCTGGGCTATGGGTCGGTTTGCCTACTAATGGGCTATAGTAGATGCCATCATGACCTGAGAAATTATGTTGGGACATATAATAAATAATGGTGCAGTATATGATGGTAAGTGATGGTTAAATGTAGTTGAAAATCCAACTTGGTTTATGTGTGAATGTTAATTGTTTCCTCATATATTTGTTGCAATGCATGTTCAAAGAAGGTAAATTGTTGAATGATATCCTAAGTGTTAATCACATATTATGAGTTATATTAAAGGCTTGTTGATTGTACAAGTGTGGTTGTTTATTATCATTGTGATTGTGATATCTATTGTTATTTATGGACTAAGACAATAATGGACATCTTCATGGGATTTATTATTATTATTCTGAGATGAGCTAGTAAAGAATATCGCCATGGGATTAGTTGGTATAAGGTTCGCAGAAACTAGATGTCTGGGATGTTTGATAGATGGGTAAGAGCTCATCCCCTGCTGATCATAGCTAGTGGGTGACCATGAGACTCTTAACATGTGTGGAAAAGGTATTAGTGAGTTTGATGAATTCTTGAGTGGATCAGGTTTGTCACGACCCAAAAACGAGGGTCATGATAGCACTTATCGCGACATACCTTGGCAAGTAAGCCTATTACCCAAACTGATAAAAAAAGAGGAAAGACAAAAATATCCCAAGATAAGGCTTCTAGAATGAAGCCTAACCATATAAGTAATCATAACAATGCGGAAAGAACTTATCCAAAATATCAATCATGCCCAAAACTAGGTGTCAATAGTGTAAGAACTACTAATATAATCCAAGAGTCAAATACATCGGAAAAATAACCACAAAAGGAATAATATTTGTCTCTGAATACTAATAAAGACATAAATGCTTTAGAAAGATAGAGGTGAATTTCGGACGTATGAATATCCAACCACTACCTTTGAAGCTCCAAAAATCGCCCGAGTTAAGAAATCTGAGGCGCACTCGAGCTAGGACCTGTACCAAAGAGGCGCAGTAGGCATGAGTATGGTCTACTTGTACTCAGTAGGTATCATAGGCCGACCAAGCAAAGTAGTAAATAAAGCATACAAAATATACACTAAGGGCACGTCACCTGCAATCAGAAAATGTCCCACAATGGTAGCACACATCGCTTGCACTAACAGTTCTAATATATATCACATATATTACAACGACACACTAAGATTAAGAACACAAGTATACATTATGTCACATATAAATAGAACAATAGAGAACATGTAGATACAAGATCATGAAATATAATTAAAGGAAGATAAGACAAATACATAGATAACAAGTCAATAAGGCAATACAACACAACATAAACACAATAAAGTAAGTGCAATGTATGTGATGATGATGATGATGATGATGATGATGATGATGATGATGCATGCGGTTGTCGCACAACCTCCGGGATCATCGCACAATCCCCGTATACACCTACGGAGCTAAATCTTCCCGACGTAGGACCCATGGGGGGTTCGTCAACCCATATACAATCCACATATCTCATAGCTCCTTTCCGGCACATCCCTCGGAAAGGGTTTTATAAGGTGTTACCATATCTTTTAAAAAGTTATTGCCAGTGTTTCTCAGATGTTGCCATGATGGTACCGATGTTTCATAAAAGAGTATGATATGAAGATGTAATGCTCACAACCAGTCACAATGACTTTCCACAATCAACCACATGATATATTTCCACAACCAACCATAATGATACATTTCCATAACCACATGAGCCAATATTCACTCATTATTTTCATTTCATCCATTAATTTCCACATGTCCCATATGCTAATAAAGTATGAATATAATCAAAATACACCAATGGTATCACATTAAGCATTTTGACAACACAATACAATTATTCACATGTATTCAAGGCTATCAATATCACATATGACCCACACGGTCACACATATCACATAATAACTCAATTTCGACAATTACATCACATATAGGCCCCCACACGGGCACAATACATAAATTACTATTTTCATGATTAGTTTTCACCCTTAACATGCATTTTGTATCATCATTTACTACCCAACAAGAGTTGAGCCATAACCTACCTCGAAAGCCGAAACTGATCCACTACACTTGAACCCGCGACCTTACTTTTCACGATCCCGGACTCTACTAAAAATATCAAATATGAAATATACGTGTAAAAACAAAACCAACAACACCCATATTGACTACTTTTGATTTGGGATCAAAACGGACCCCCAAAATGGGTTTTCGAAAAAGAAGAGAAAAATCTGAACTTTACTTCAAAAACATGTTCCCCATATTTTTAGGAACCTACAGCTGAAAACCCAAGTTAAATCGAGTAAAAAATGGGGTTCAAATCAAAAAAAAATATTTTTAAGCTTTACCGGGTAAAATCTTTAAAATTCGGGTTAAAATCATGAATCGGAGTTGTTTTGAAGATTAAATTGATGAAAAACTAGTAATTGTGAGATAAAAATATTATTCAAGTGAAAAGAGTGAAATTTTGGTTTAAAATCATGCCCTAAGATTTTTGGAGTTTTGAGGAATTTATCAAGAAATTATTAAGAAAAGGGGTGAATTCTTTCCTTAAATCTATAATAAAACCAAGAAATAGATGTTAATCTATCTTCCCAAGCTCCCACAAGCTTCACTTTTAAGCTCCCAATTAGGGCTTAACTCTCAATACGCAAGATGAAAAATGAGCAAAATGACCCAAAAATTATTTATAAGTGCAGAAAATCTGCACTAAAATGTACCAAAAAGCTGCAGTTTTTTTTTTTTGTTAAAGTCCACTTCGGACTTCGACAGGGTGCCCGAAATTCGTTCGGAGTCCGATACATACAAATGAACTATTCAACCACACGAAATTTGACGGTTCGGACGTGAGGGCGATATCAGATTTTCAAAAAACATCGTTATCACAAAGTTGACCCCCGAAACCCGAAATTAAAATTTTCCAAACTGAGGATCGAAATGAGATTTATAAGTCGTAAAATCATACCAAACATGCTAACCCCTAAAATCAACCTTCTGGATCTGCTGGCGAAGTCGAATTTTCCATCTGAGGTCGTTTCAACCAAATGTGGGTCTCACACCCATATTTCCAATTTTTCAACTTTCCAACCAATAGGTCAAAATGAGCTCGGATGCATCGGGACCCGAACCAAAGGTCTACCTAGACTAAAATCGATATTCCAGAGCTGCTAGCGCAGTCCGTTTGGCCATCCTTCGCATGGATCATAAGTTATTCATAAAAGTCTGAAATAAGGCTCTCGAAGCCATCAAAAACCACAATATTGCATAAATGATACCAAAATGCATCGAAAATCATGTCAATCACTCCCACACGCCAGAAATATCATCATGCAACTACGGGGAGGGGTAAAATAGTTAAATCATATAAAATCATAAATTTCACATATTTTATCAAACTTTTTTTTGGACGTTACATCATCCACCACTAAAAATCTAGTTCGCCCTCGAACTAAGGCAAGGAAATACTTGAATCAATGAAAAGCTGGGGATAGGAACTACGCAAATCAGACTCAACCTCCCAAGTAGCCTTATTTACTGGTGGATGTCACCACTTGACCTTAACCACAGGGATCACTCTAGAGCACAACCGCCTAACATCCCTAGCCAAAAATGGAAACTGGCTTCTCCACAAACAACAACCGCTTATCTAACTGAACTGACTCCCAACGAATGACATGTGACTCATCAAGAATATAACAATAAAACATAAAAACATGAAAATTGGATGAACAATAGATAGATAAGGGGGGAAAGCCAACTAATAAGCCACATCACCAATAGTCCGAAGAATCTCAAATGGACCAATATACCTGGGGTTAAGCTTGCCCCTTTTCCCAAACCTCATCAAACCCTTCATGGGTGAAACTCGAAGTAAAACACAATCACCAACACCAAATCTGAAGGCACAAAGTCTACGATCAGTATAACACTTCTGCCTACTCTGAGTCGCTCTAAGTCTATCCTAAATGATCCGAACCCTATCCAAAGACTCACGAAGCAAGTTCGTACCTCGAGGTCTCACCTCTGAAACATCAAACCACCCCACTGGGGAGCAAAAACACCTACCATACAATTCCACAAAAGGAGCCATATCAATACTGAAATAGTAGCTATTAGTATATACAAACTCTACTAAAGCCAAATGCTGCTCCCACTGGCCACCAAATTCCATCACATACGCGAAACATATCCTCCAAAACTTGTATAGTACACTTTGACTGGCCATCTGTCTGGGGTGAAACATTGTACTAAGATCCACTCGAGTACCCAACTCATCCTAAAAAAATTTCCAAGAGTGAGATGTGAACACGGGACCTCAATCTGAAATAATGAACACTGGCACACCATGCAGACGCACAATCTCATGAATATAGATACGGGTCAACCTCTCAGTACTGAATGAAACCTGAACCAGAATAAAATAAGCTGACTTGGTCAATCGATCCACGATGACCCAAACACTATCAGAACCATGAGATGTACGAGGCAAACCAGTCACAAAGTCCATAGTGATGCGTTCCCACTTCCACTCAGGAATGGGTAACCTCTGAAGCAAACCACCAAGTCTCATATGCTCGGACTTCAGCTGCTGACAACATAGGCAATGAGCCACAAAATCTACTATATCTCGCCTCATACCACCCCACCAGTAGTGCTGTCTCAAATCACGATATATCTTAGTCACACTTGGATGGATGGAATATTTGGAACAATGGGCCTCCTCCAAGATCAACCTAATCCAGTCACCCACTTTCGGCACACAAACTCGACCTCTAATCCGCAAAACTCCATCTGAATTAAGTGAGGCTTCTTTAACCTCTCCTCCCAATACCTTGTCTCAAATCAACCTCAATCCAACATCATCAAATTTATGAGCTCAGATCTTGTTCATCAAAGAAGATCTAGCATCCACAAATGCCAAAGGCCTCTCCTGGGTCAAAAGATGCTCCAAGCTACCCATGCTAGTCGACTTTCAGCTCAAGGCATCCGCAACAACATTAGCCTTGCCCAGATAGTAGAGAATAGTTAAGTTATAATCCTTAAGCAACTCAAGCCAACGGCTCTCCCTCATATGAAGATCTTACTGGTAAAGAAGTACTGAAAGCTACGATGATCTAAGAAGATCTCACAACAGACTCCATACAAGTAGTGCCTCCATAATTTCAAGGCAAATATAACTGGGCACTACTCCAAATCATGGGTAGGATAATTCCTCTCATGAGGCTTCAACTAACGAGATATATACGCAATTACCTTGCCCTCTTGCATCAACACAACACCTAACCCAACACTTGAAGCATCACAAAAGACAGTCAAGCCCACGGCCTCCTTAGGCAAAGCTAACATAGGAGCTGGAGTCAACAAATCCTTGAGCTTTTAAAAGCTCGCCTCACAAGCATCGGACCACTAAAAAGAAATCTTATTCTGGGTTAACTTGGTCAATGGATCTACAATGGATGAAAACCCCTCAACAAAACGTTGATAATACCCGGCCAACCCAAAAAAACTCCGAATCTCAGTGGGTGAAGTAGGTCTATCCCAGTCACGAACCGCTGCAACCTTGGCTGGATCAACCATAATACCTTTTTAAGTCACCACATGACACAAGAAAGAAACAGACTCCAACCAAAACTCGCACTTATAGAACTTAACATACAACTTCTCATCCCTCAATCTCTGAAGCACAATTCGCAAATGTTTCTCATGCTCAACCTCACTCTTGGAATAAACCAAGATATCATCTATAAATACAATAACAAAAGATTCAAGATACGACCGAAACACTCAATTCATCAACTCCATGAATGTGGCAGGGGAATTAGTCAACCCGAAGAACATGACCAAGAACTCATAATGACCATATCGAGTCCGAAAAGCAGTTTTCGGAATATCCAAAGCTCTAATCCTCAACTGGTGATAACCAGACCTCAAATCAATCTTTGAAAACACCACAACACCTGCAGTTGATCAAATAAATCATCAATGCGAGTAAAAAGATACTTATTTTTAATCGTCACCTTATTCAACTGCCGATAATCAATACACATTCGCATAAACCTATCATTTTTCTTCACAAACAAGATAGGTGCACCCCAAGGTGAAACACTAGGTCGGATAAATCCCTTATCCAATAACTCCTGCAACTGATCCTCAAGTTTCTTCAACTCTGCTGGGGCTATCTTGTAAGGAGGGATAGAAATGGGCTTAGTGCCCGGCTCAACATCAATGGTGAAATCAATATATCGATCTGGAGGCATACCAGGAAAGTCCGTAGGGAACACGTCCATAAACTTACAGACAATACAGACAGAATCTAAAGAAGGAGGCGAAACAACACCGGTATCATGAATAGGGACAAGTAAGATAAACATCCCCTCTCAACTAATTTACGAGCATGAACATAAGATATAATCCTCTTAGGACCCGAATGAAGTGCGCCCTTCCAAGCTATCCTTGGCACACCCGATGAAGCTAAAGTCATAGTCTTGGCAAAACAATCTAAGACAGCATAATAAGGAGTCAACTAATTCATACCCAAAATAACATCAAAATCGACCATATTTAATATAAGCAAATTTACCAAAGTCTCATCACGCCCGATAAAAGTCACAATGCAAGATCGGTACACCCGATCTACCACTAAAGAATCACCTACCGGGGTAGATACACAAATAGGCATGGCAGGAGGCTCACTAACAAAATCAAAACCCAAAGAAAAATACACAGACAGATAAGAGAAAGTCAATTTGGGATCAAATAATACAGATGTAGGTCTGAAACAAATGATGAAGATACCTGTAATCACAACATCAGAAGCCTCTACCTCAGGTCTGGCTAGTATAGAATAAGACTATCCACCACTACCAACTGGCTAAGTATCCCTTCGACCACCACCACGGGCTCCATCATATTTACCTCTTACACCTTTGGTATAACCCCTATCTCTCACAGCTGAAATAGGAATATCACTAAACATACGTCGAGAACAGTCCTTGGCCATATGGCTAATCTCATTATACACATAGCAATCTCTACAACCAATCTCAATAAGAGAAAGTACAACTGAGCCCGAACGACCACCCTGAATTGCTGAACTAGAAGATCCACCAACTGAACTCTATAAAATCACCTGCATTGGCCTACTATGGTGTCCACAAGAACCTCTAAAATCTCTACCTCGATTGGTCTGACTCCTGAACTTACCAAAATGATGCACCCTCTTGGCGCCTCTCTGAGATGCACTAATAATACCCTCTATCATCTTACCATGATCCACAATACTCTAAAGAGGAGCTCCAAGCATAATCATCTGAGATGTAACCAACTAAAGAGAAATATCCAAACCCTTCACAAACTTTTGAATCTTCTCAAACTCGGTGGAAATGCCATCATAGGAATATTTGGACAGGGCATGGAAGCATGCCTTATACTAAAAAAAACTGTCTTGGAGCTCTACTCCAAATGATCAAACTCGTTCTACATACGATCTCTCAAACTGAAAGGCAAAAATCTCTCCAGAAAGGTATCAACAAACTGATCCAAAGGCAACTCAGGAGCATCAACAAGCCTATAACCAACAAATGATATTCACTAATTTCTCACAATATCTCTCAACTGATATGAGGTACAATCAACTTTATTCATATTGAAAGAGTGAAACACAACTCGGAACACAAGGTATGAAAGAACTTCACACGATAAAGAATGAAATGAGCGAAGTTTCCTAAAGACGTCATATAGCCTCTCGAAGATAGATACGGACGTCTATGTACCGATCCACGAGACTATTAGACACCTCGTTCTTACACCGTTGAGACTAATGAAACCTGGCTACTCTGATACCAATTTGTCACGACCCAAAAATGAGGGTCATGATGGCACTTGTCACGGCATACCTTGACAAGTAACCCTATCATTCAAATTGATACGAAAAGAGGAAAAGACAAAAATATTCCAAGGTACACTACTAAAAACAGGCCAAAAAGCAACGGCCTAGCGTTGCTTTTTGGCCAAAATCGACGGAAAAACATCGCTTTTTTTCCATCTCAAAAAGGGTCGTTTTTTTTAAATGACGGCATGCGTCGCTTTTTTTTACGACGAACAACGCCGCTTTTTGAAAAAAAAAAATTTAGTTACTTTTAGAAAAAGCGACGCTATGCGTCGTTTTTTGTTCTTCATGTGAAGAACACATGATGAACAAAAAATGATGCTATGCGTCATTTTATTGAAGGAAAAAATTCAGAAAAAACAACATGGTCCATCATATTTTGAGAAAAAAAAATTCATAATGAAGACAAAAAGCGACGTTGGTCGTCGCTTTTTGTTCTTGATAATGAAGAAAAAAAGTGACATTAGCCATCGCTTTTTAAAAAAATTATTTTAAAAAAATTCAGAAAAGCGACAGACAAAAGGGACTATGTTCGTCGCTTTTCTGTATTTTTTTAGATGCAAAAGTCTACTTTTTTTGCATCCCACCTGCCAAATAAAAATGCAATTCAATAAATACAGCTCATGCAACACACATTTTCAAAATAATCATACAACGCACTACATTGTCAAAATATTTAAGCAATTCAAATCAACAATACTTAAACAATCAAATGTAAAATACAAAACACTTAATAATTAATCCAAAAAACACTAAAACACTTGAACAATCCTAAAGTTTTTTTATTGAAGTCTACAGGTGTCCGAGATTTCTTTTTAGCAGTTGACTTCAAACTCTTATCAGGACGAGTTCAATCACCATCACCATCGGATGTTATCTGTACGCAAGTTTATATTAAAACATATAAAAATCAAGTCATTAGTTCATATTTCATGTGACTACACTTACTATTTTCAAGTTACTAGTACACATTTCAAGATACTGCACTCAAACCATTTTCAAATATCTAATTGACTTTTTATTTCACTATACTCAACCATTTTCAAATAATTGGTAGACATTTCAAGTAACTACACTTAACCATTACACGTTTAAGTCACTATACTTAACCATTTTCAAATAACTAATTCACATTGCAAGTCACCACACTTGAAATATTTTCAAGTCACTAGTACACATTTCAAATCACTACACTCAACTATTTTCAATTAACTAAATCACATTTCAAGTCAATATACTTAATCATTTTCGAGTGACTATACTTTATTATTTTAAAGTTATTAGTACACATTTCAAGTGACAACACTTAATCATTTTCAAGCATCAAGTTCACAATTTCAAGTAACTACACTTAACCGTTTTCAAGTCACAAGTTCACAATTTCAAGTAACTACACTTAATCATTTTCAAGTCACTACAATTAATAATTTTCAAATAACTTATTCTCTAGTACACATTTCAAGTCACTACACTCAAACCATTTTCAAATAGCTAATTAGCATTTCAAGTCACTATACTTAAGCCTTTTCAAGTAACTACACTTAACCATTTTCAAGTCACTAGTACACATTTGAAGTCACTACACTTAACCATTTTCAAATAACTAGTAGACATTTCAAGTCACTACAGTTAACCATTTTAAATAACTAATTCACATTTCAAGTCACTAAACTTAACCATTTTCAAATAATTAATTCACATTTCAAGTCACTATACTTAACCATTTTCATGTAACTACTTCACATTTAAAATAACTATACTTAACCATTTTCAAGTCACTACACTTAATCATTCATTTCAAGTCACTATTCTTAACTACTTTCAGTAACTAATTGACATTTCAAGTAACTACACTTAACCATTTTCAAGTCACTAGTAACCGTTTTCAAGTCACAAGTTTGCAATTTCAAGTAACTACACTAAACCATTTCTTTCAAGTCACTACACTTAATAAGTTTTAACTAAATTATTCACATTTCAAGTCACTACACTCTAACCATTTTCAAATAGATAATTGACATTTCAAGTCACTATACTTAACCATTTTCAAGTAACTACACTTAACCATTTTCAAGTCATGTACTAGCATTTCAAGTCACTACACTTAACTATTTTCAATTAACTAATTCACATTTTTAAGTCACTATACTTAACCATTTTCAAGTCACTAGTACACATTTCAAGTGACTAAGCCTAACCATTTTCAAGTCATAAATTCACATTTCAAGTATCAACACTAAACCAATTTCAAGTCATGAATTCACATTTTCAAGTGATTACACTTTACTAATTTCAAAATATAAGTTCACCTTTCAAGAACTACACTAAACCATTTTCAAGCTCTTTCCATATATTTGAATTGTTATTTGACTGCATAAAAGAAGTAAGTAGTGCTTTTTGTTACCTACTTTTTAGTATTGCTAATGTGCATACATATGCATTGTCCATTGTAATAACTGAAAGTGTAACATTATTATGTTTTGTTCAATTTTAATGAAGTATTAGTTCTATAATATTTAAATAAGTTACTCACTGGAATATCACCGAAGAAAATGAATAGTATAGTTTTCTTATCATAAAGTTTTGTTTTCTTCACCTCATAATCGCCTACATTATTTAGTAGTAAACTGAATAGGTTTCTTCATAACCACAATAATATTCTTCACATTATTCAGAAGTTAACTATATAGCTGATAGCACATTATTCAGCAGTTAACAACATTGGTTTATTCAAACTCACCACAGCACATTAATAGTTCACCATACCGTTCTCCACATTTGCACCACTAATAACATGATCGACTCGAAGAACTGGTGTTTATTTTAAAAATTGCATAAACATTAAATGAACACCACGTGAAGGGAAACCAAGAATGTTCTCAAACCAACAACAACAAATATTCTCAAACCAACAACAACAAACCCAGTGTATTTCCACATAGTGGGGTCTGGGAAGGATAAAATGTATGCAGTCCATACCACTACCTCCGGAGAAGTAGAGAGGTTGTTTCTGATAGATCCCTGGCTCAAGACATATATATATACTTGATGATTCTTTAAATCACAAAATATATACAAACAATTATTACTGAATTTTCAATTCACAAAATAAACCTACACACACTATTTCACCAAATCACCAATCAAAACATAAAAACGAAAACAAACTAACCCACGGATTTTCCTCCAGAGAATTTTGGAAGGAGCACCAAAGTGAATAGGTCCACGAGAAGGCTTAGTATTCATCCCCTTTCTTAAAAACCTAAGATACTTCATTTTCTAGATAACAAGTCCAACTGATAAATAAATTTATTCACATCTAACAACTCTTTGTCCATTCAACAATTCCTCAGCTAAAATTGATGAAAGTCTACCAAGTATCTGATGGCTAGCATCAACTACAATTCTCTTTGCCGAGATTCTTGAACCTAACACCATTTTTGTCTACATATTATTCCCATTGTCCTTTTTTTTCCACTTTGTCACAACAAAAATTGATACATAAACAAAGAATTCCTCCTGAATCTACAAATCACAAAACAAATCTATCGAAACACTTTGCAACTAAAATCACAAATATGAAGCTCAAAAAAGCAAAAAAATCACAAAATAAAAATACATCAAGACACTACTGCAATAAAAAATCGCCAATAAAACTGAAAAAATCAAAAAAATCATTAAAAAACTATCAAAACTATTTTTTACAACCGAAATTACCAATAAAAACTCAAACCACAAGTAAAAAATGCCAATTAAAGAAAACAACTACCTAATACATGAATCTGTGAATGTGTGACTTGCCTCATCCAAAATGATGTGATCCCACTTCACTGAATGCAGATCTAAGTTGCGGGAGAGCGGCTCGAGCAATAATTGGTGGCAGGAGAGGAGATCACCGGTGACGGAGAGAGCGGTGGCAACAGCTGTTTGAGAAGGAGAGACGATGGCGGCGCTATTTCACCGATGACGGTGTTGAGCGGCTGCTGTTGGAGATGAAAGGAGGGAGGTGTAGCGACGATAGAGGTCGACAAAACAGAGTGGCGACGTAGGTCGGTAATGATTTTGTTTTAGAGAAAAGGTAGAAAAGAGAGGGTTTGTAGAGAGAGAGATTGGGAGAGAGAAGGCTCACCGGTGCTGGGATGGCCAGCGACAGCCATGGATGCTGATGGAGAGGGGATGAGAAGGTAGAGAGAGAGGGATAATGTGCGGCTATTTTTGTGAAAAATGAAAACTAGGGTTTAGTGTTTTGAGTTAAAGAGGAAAGAATGAGTTGAACGATCTCAGCCGTTAGATTATTTTTTATCAATGGCTGAGATCAAAATTATTTAAAAAGAAGGCCACCCATTGAATTTTAATTTGGGGGTTAAAAATTGGATCAATTTTGGCTATAATTGCAATAAATTAAATAGAACTTCGGCTAAAATCATTATATTGTGGTAAAAATTGGGTAAAAAATTAAATAGATCAGACAAATTAATTTAATTTAGGTTGTTTATTTAAATAATAGTAATAAAAATAACAAACAATAATAATACTAATAATAAAATAATAATGAAAACTAGACAAAGTATTTGCAAAAAATGTGAGTGTGCACAATTACGTGAGAAATGATTTAAAATATTAATAAAAATCATGTAAAATGTTGTATTTGAGTTAGAAAATTATAAAAAATGATACTAAAATGTAATAAAAATAATTTGTGCCTTTTGATCATGAATGTGACACGTCAGTATGTATTTTAATATAAGAATAATGTGTAAATATTGGGTGTCAATAACACAATTAAACCGATTTAGTCTCACAAATTAGGTCTGTGGAGGGTATAGTGTACGCAGACCTTCTCGAAAACTTATTCAAGCTTGAAGATTCTTGTAAAATAAAACACATCATGTAGGATTTTTGCTGCAATTAAGATTTCATTTTTTTTCTTGTTTATTAGTTGCTACTATTTCTATTTTATGCATATTTTCTTATTGGTTAAATCGAAAATCGAACCGTTAAGGACTAAAAATCGATAAATCAAAAGTCGATAAAAAATACCTTATTGATTTAATTATTGGTTTAACTTATTTAAAAATCGATAACCGATAAACCAAACAGATAATATATAAAATCAAACCGAACCGACCGATGCACACCCCTAATTTCAAGAAAAAAATAGTGAAAATTAATTTTAATATTGACCATTGATCAAATATGATGAACGATTGAGATTAAAATTGAGGAGATGAGTCAAATTGGGATTAGAAATTGGGTTAAAAAGATTGAATTGGAGATTTCGATTACGTTAATACAACGTATTAATATGATGAATTGTCGGTTAGTTGGCTTTATTATTATAACTTCAATAGTGTATTATTAACTCGATCATATGATGTTAACGTATTATTCAAAATAGTTGGATATATAGATTCAGTTAGCTAACTTTTAACTTACTATGTACATCACTACACGAGAGATACATATTTAAAAATACACACACACACACACATATATATATTTGATTGTTTATCAACTTTGTAATATGTACTATATACATCACATACACGAGTATATTACCTCGTAGTACAACATATTTTATTTCTACTCTGATGCATTATCGTTTAATTTAGCTTACATTATTATATTATAACTTCAATAATATATTATTAACTTGATCAATCAATCGTATTATATCAATGTATTCAATATATATAGTTGATTGACTGTAAAATTCACAATACGTACTAGATACATCACATACACATGTAAATTACCTCATAATACAACGTTTTATATATGTACAATGATAAATTATCGTTTAATTTAACTTATATTATTCTATTATAACTTCAACAGTATATTATTTTTTTGATCAATCGACCGTATGATATCAGTGTATTCATTATATAATTGAATACATTTACTTTTTTCAAATATAAAAATTATTTATTTAATAGTAAATTAAAAATATCAAATATCAACGGACAGTGTCGTTTTCATAAAGCTAATTTTTATTTAGTTTTAACAAAAGCGACGTTGTCCGTCGCTTTTTGTAAAAAATAAACAAAAAATTAAAAATATTTACAAATTGCGACGGACAACGTCGCTTTTCTAGAATTAATATTTTAAAAAATAAAAATAATAGCGACGTTGTTCGTTGCTTGTAATAAAAATACAATAAATAAAAATTAAATTTAAAAAGCGAAGGACAATGTCGCTTTTCAAAAAATTAATTTTTATTTAATTTTAAAAAAAGCGACGTAGTCCGTCGCTTTTTCTAAAAATAAAAATAATTACAAATTGCGACGGACAACGTCACTTTTATAGAATTAATATTTTAAAAAATAAAAATTATAGCGACATTGTCCGCCGCTTTTAATAAAAATAAAAATTTAATTTAAAAAGCGACGGACAACGTCGCTTTTTAAAAAAATAATTTTTATTTAATTTTAACAAAAGCGACGCTGTCCGTCGCTTTTTGTAAAAAATAAAGAAAAAAAATACAAATTGCGACGGACGTCGCTTTTCTATAATTAATATTTTAAAAAATAAAAATTATAGCGACGTTGTCCTTCGCTTTAAATAAAAATAAACAAAAATAAAAATCAAATTTAAAAATCAACAGACTACGTCTCTTTTTAAAAAATAATTTTTATTATTTTTAATAAATTACGACGCTGTCCGTCACTTTTATTAAAAAAAAATTATAAATTATTTTTTAATTACTTGGCACAAAAATTCGCAAAAAAAAGCGACGGATATTAAGAAGTTGGCCGTCGCTTTTAATAAAAAATAAATAAAAATTAAAATTAAACTAAAAAAGCAACGACCAACGTTACTTTTCTAGTCTTTTTTAAAAGCGACACAGTTCGTCGCCTTTTGGTCATTTTTTAGTAGTGGTAAGGCTTCTAGAATGAAGCCGAACCATATAATTAATCATAACAATGCAGAAAGAACTTATCCAAAATATCAATCATGCCTAAAATCAGGTGTCAATAGTGTAAGAACTACTAATACAATCCAAGAATTAAATACATCAGAAAAATAATCACAAAAGGAATAATATTTGTCTCCGAATACTAATAAAGACATAACTACTTTAGAAAAATAGAGGTGAACTTCGGACGCATGAATATCCAACCGCTACCTTTGAAGCTCCAACAATCGCCCGAGTCAAGAAATCTGAGGCGCACTCGAGCTAGGACCTGCACCAAAAGGGCGCAATAGGCATGAGTACGGTCTACTTGTACTCAGTAGGTATCATAGGCCGACAAAGCAAAGTAGTAAATAAAGCATACAAAATATATACTGAGGGCACGTCACCTGCAATCAGAAAATGTCCCACAACGGTAGCATACACCGCTTGCACTAACAGTTCTAATATATATCACATATATTACAACGACACACTAAGATATAGAACACAAGTATACATTATGTCACATATAAATAGAACAATAGAGAACATGTAGATACAGGATCATCAAATACAATTAAAAGAAGATAAGACAAATACATAGATGACAAGTCAATAACGCAATACAACACAACATAAACACAATAAAGTAAGTGCAATGTATGTGATGATGATGATGATAATGATGCACAAGGTCGTCGCACAACCTTCGGAATTATTGCATAATCCCCGTATACATCTACGGAGCTAAAGCTTCCCGACGTAGGACCCATGGGGGGTTCGTCAACCCATATACAATCCACATATCTCATATCTCCTTTTTTGGCATATCCCTTGGAAAGGGTTTTATAAGGTGTTACCATATCTTTTAAAAAGGTGTTGCTAGTGTTTCTCAGATGTTGCCACGGTGGTACCAATGTTTCATGAATGAGTATGATATGAAGATGTAATGCTCACAACCAATCACAATGACTATTTTCACAACCAACCACATGATATATTTTAACAACCAACCACAATGATACATTTCCACAACCACATGAGCCAATATTCACTCATTATTTTCATTTCATCCATGAATTTCCACATGTCCCATATGCCAATAAAGTATGAATAGAATCACAATACATCAATGGTACCACATTAAGACTTTTTATAACACAATACAATTATTCACATGTATTCAAGGCTATCAATATCACATAGGACCCCACACGATCACACATATCACATAATAACTCAATTTCGATAATTACTTCACATATAGGCCCACACACGAGCACAACACATAAATTTCCATTTTCATGATTTGTTTCCACTCTTAACATGGATTTTGTATCATCATTTACTACCCAGACCAGTCTGAAAGAGTTAAGTCATAGCCTACCTCGAAAGCCAAAATCGGTTCGCTACACTTGAACTCGCAACCTTACTTTTCACGAACAATTCTGAACTCTAATTAAAACATCAAATATGAAATCTACGTGTCAAAACAAAACCAACGATACCCATTTTGACTACTTTTGATTCGGGGTCAAAACGGACCCCTAAAATGGGTTTTTGAAAAAGAAGGGCAAAATCAGAACTTTACTTCAAAAATATGTTTCCCATATTTTTAGAAACCTACAGCTGAAAACTCAAGTTAAATCGAGTAAAAAAATTGGGGTTCAACTCAAAGAAAAACCATTTTTGAGCTTTACCGGGTAAAATCTTTGAAATCCGGGTTAAAATCAAGAATCGGAGTTGTTTTGAAGGTTAAATTGATGAAAAACTAGTAATTATGAGATAAAAATATTATTCAAGTGAAAAAAAGTAAAATTTTGGTTTAAAATCATGTCTTAAGACTTTGGGGTTTGGAGAAATTTATCAAGAAATTATTAAGAAAAGGGGTGAATTCTTACCTTAAATTCGTAATAAAACCAAGAAATAGATGTTAATCTATCTTCCCAAACTCCCACAAGCTTCACTTTTAAGCTTACAAACTATTTAGAGTTTAACTCTCAAGAGGCAAGATAAAAAAAAAAAAGCAAAATGATCCAAAAACTATTTATAAGTGCAGAAAATCTGCACTAAAATAATTTAAAAACTGCAGTTTTTTTCTGTTAAAGTCCACTCCAGACTTCGACAGGGTGTCCGAAATTCGTTCAGAGTCCAATGCATGTAAACGAACTATGCAACCAAACTAAATTCGATGTTCTGGATGCGATGGCGATATCAAATTTTTTAAAAAATATCATTTTCACAAAGTTGACCCCCAAAATCCAAAATTATAATTTTTCAAACCGAGGATCGAAATGAGATTTAAAAGTCGTAAAATCATACCAAACATGCTAACACCCTAAAATCAACATTCTGGATCTGCTGACAAAGTCAAAATTTTCATCCGAGATTGTTTCGATCAAATGTGGGTCCCACACCCATATTTCCAATTTTTTAACTTTCCAACCAATAGGTCGAAATGAGCTCGGGTGCACCGAGACCCAAACCAAAGATCTACCTAGCCTAAAATCAATTTTTTGGAGCTGTTGGCGCTGTCCTTTTGGCTATCCTTCGCACGGATCAAAAGATATCTACATAAGTCCAAAATAAGGCTCTCGAAGCCATCAAAAACCACAATATTGCATAAATGATACCAAAATATATTGAAAATCATGTCAATCACTCTCACACTCCAAAAATATCATAATGCAACTACGGAGAGGGGTAAAATAGTCAAATTACATAAAATCAAAAATTTCACATATTATATCAAATTTTTGTTGGTCGTTACAAGGTTTGTGACTTATTGTTATTGATATTGTTATTGTGATTGTTAAATTGGATCTTGGAGTGGTTCAGGCTAAAAATATAAAGGAATGGCTTATCTTTTATTGATGTCTGCTTACTTATGTATTTGATATTAGGTGTAACTTGTTTAGTTGAGTCATTATTTTGTGACTTGGTTAGTGTTGGTAGTCACGGTCTTAATTTGGTATATTATCTATATGGACTTGTAGATGATTTTATTCTTGGTGTTGTTTGAGAAAGGCTAAAGGATATATATATTTTAGGGAAAGGTAATGGTTAACTATGCTTAGTTGTACTTGTTTACTAAGTTATGACTATTTGTTCACATTAATTATCGATCTCAGTACAGCCTTGATTATTATATACTAAAACTGTGTTCGTCGGAATTATTGGCATGGTTGAAACTGACTAAGTAAGGAGTTGAGGTAAATTACAGGGATATTAAGGGAGGAGATTGTCCATTATCATTGTTATTGAGTCCTTAATTTTCTAGATGTTAAATGATTTACTAGAGGTGATGGAAGTATTGGGAAATGATACTTGGGGCAAAATATTGTATGGAAGTTGACTCATGGCTTAGTGGAATTGGTGTAAAAATAAAGGAGTTTTCGCTAATGTGTGTATGAGATTAGCAAGGAGAAGAATTAATGGGAAAAAGGTATGGATTAATCAGATTATTTAAGTGCATGTTTCTTTTTGATATTTATGTGATCTAATTTAGATCGGCCGATGATTCCTACCAATACGTGTTATTTTTACCGATGCTAGGCTTGTTATATCCTATTCGGAGGTATAGCCTGCTGTAGAATTGGTTCAGGTTTCAGGGCTTGATGCGGATCGAGATCTTCAATAATGTAATGATCCTCGTTATGATTTTTATAAATTTCTATGTTTAGACTATTTTTCCCTCCCCCTTTGTTACTTTATATTATTTATGAGTTGAGGAAATGATTTATATAGTCCTCTATTCATTCGAAGGTGTTTTATATGAATATGAGATTTTGAATATTTTTAAAGGGATTAGTTGAATTTCGGTAAATATTTTGTGGTTCAAGCTTCAAATAGCGCTTTGAACAGTTTCATTAAATTTGAAATATAAATTTTGGGTTAGTAGAATAATTTTTTTGATTTCGAGCCTTTATTTTGCATCTTGATCCTTTTTACAAAAACTAGTGTAAGTAATCTAAAAGGTGTCCCGAGGAGTAATTTATTGTAAACATTATCTTTTCAAAAATATGATTAATCCATTGAGTCCAGAATATCAAAATTAGCCTAGTAGCATTACTGGTTTGTTATTGTAGAGTCCCAAATGAATCTTGAGGGCCTATTTAGAGAGTTGTGGCTTGTGTCATTGCTGGCTTCAGCTGTTGCTGGTGCATGGTTCTCCCCTTTATCGCGATCGGGACCTCTTCAGTTCCGTTCATGAAGCACGAACATTCTTGTCCTCGCGTTTGTGATCCTCATGTCATATTTATGAAGGATGAATCATTCCTTCAGTGTGATTACAATAGTGGGTACTGCGATTATGATACACTATCAGTGGGCCGAATCAATTTTTTCTTTGAATTTGTGGTCAAAGGACCACATTCGCGAGCGTACGGGTTGATGAAACCTCGAGATCGTAACCAAGGGCCCGTGTTCACAAAGGCCTTTTGATCTAGACAATTTATTATTCCATTTTTGGCCCCAAAATGTATTTTCTCTATTTTTGGAGCTTAGGACCTTGGATTTGAGCGATTTTAAAGGGAGTTTTGAGATTTATTTCATGGGTACGTTTCTAACCTTTGTACTCATCATTTTCCATTGATATACTTACAATATATCTTCAAAACCTTTTTTTAAACGTGTTTTGGGGGTTTTCTCGATAAATTATAAAATAAGATTTTCTTTGATTTGAAGTTCAATTCCACCTCATTTTTGCTTGGGTTTCCAGATATACACTCCTTTTATAATGAGGAGTATCATTTATAAATAAAACCTCCATTTTACCCTTGTATTTTTGAAAATGATTTTTGAAGTGGTTTTGAACCCGAAACAAATATAGTCGGTATAGGTATCATTGGACTCTATTTGACTTGTAAATGTTATATTTAAGGTCATGTTCCTCGGTAACCTAAATATACATTATGTTCTATCTAATAACCTCACCCTAATAATTCTTTGGCCTACTCTAACCCTCTTCGCACCTACTATATCCAGCCTCTCACACCTCTTCACTCACTTTCCTCATCTTGCCTACCACGGAGACCACTCCTACCTTATCTCGAATAACCTCATTCCTGATTCTTTCACACCAAGTGTGTCCATATATCCATATCAACATCCTCATTTATGTGATATGCATCTTCTAAACATGGAAGTACATTTATTTTTGTTTGGTAAAATTTTTAACATTGACTCATCTCAGATTAGCTTGAATACATGGATGCAAAATTTACAAAGGACAAAATTAATAGGAGAATCAAAATATCATTATTAATATTCATGAAATATAGACAACAACAAATTAAATAATGCAAATAATTGTTATTGTGTACGGATAATATTTCAAATAGTACAAATAAATAACAAATTCAAATTCTATGTTAGCTTGCTTGAGATAATTATCACGACCCGATTTACAAGTCATGGTGGCACCTACTAAAACCCACCAGTAGGTAAGCCGACACCCTAACCTAGAGCTAAAGCAATGGGTTGCTCTGGTAGAAACGTCCAACATGGACCAAATATACAAACACAATTATAAACACATTGTTCTATTAAACTAGAGAATCCACAACACGAATACCAACCCACGACCTGGTAATATCAGTACAAGAGCATCTAAGTTTGATGACAGGAAATACAACTCAAAGTCTAAATAGTCTTATACATTTATCTCGAATACAAAAGACTGAATAAAGATAGATGAAAAACGGGCGACTCGAGCTACAAGAGCTCACCCTATCTCCGGAAGATCAACACAGCATAATCTCAAATCAGTGGTGGCAACTAGTACTCGGGTTTGCACCAAAAAGGTATAGAAGTGTAGTATGAGTACCAAAACAACGGGTATTCAGTAGGCATCATCGGCCAACTGAGCTAAATTATGATGTAAAGTAAGACAATAACTATAAGTCAAGGTACAAAATCAAACCTGAATCATCTTCATCATCACTGTACAAACAACTAACCAACTAGAACAATAATACGACATCTCATATCAATACGTACTATGACCATCATACAAAGCAAATAATCAATTTGTAAGCATAAAGCAACATATGTATATAATTTCAATCGCATAAATACCAAATTCAACACGCATACAATCATTAAAGCATAAAGTAAAAGAACTTATCACGATGTCCCATACCATCGGAGAGTGCACCAATATATCAATTCATCAATGTATCAAGATATATAAAAATATACAAAAAAACTTACATTTACCACGGTTTCCACAATTCCCGTCATGGTCACTTGCCGATATCCAAGACCATCATCACTACCGCAATCTGAACCAACATATATCAATGTAATCATAACCATAATTAGATAGGCGTTTAGACCTCTAACTCATTAATAGACTCAATCTAGTCTATATTAACTAACCACCATTTATTATTAAGCTACTAATTTACTAGTCATCAAAAGGCCTCCAACCGTTAGCCTAACCGATTTCTCACCTACTCTTTCTTCATAAAGTAACAACTAAATATGATTCATTAGATAGACAATATTCACATCTAGCCAAGACGTAACACTAAACCATAATCACCATTTAACCAACTCATTCTTAGTTAACATAAGTACACTAATTATCAAGGTAGTGAGAAGCTACATATTACCAACACATTATCTATCTATAAACCAATGCCTTATTTTCTAGTTATCATCATGATTATCTAGGTCCTTATTTAACCATCCAACGGCATGACATACTAGACATCAATATTACTAATCATCAACAATGCTAAGTCTATTATCATCAATAGTCATTTTACAACCATAATTACTAGTTACCACAATTTAACTAAACAAGGTCCACCAATTAGTATTCTAGGCATCCTAGCCATCAAGTAATATAGCCACTTTATATAAACAACTAGTTATCACATAACTCATTTCACTAGGCGAAATCCTATAACCTAACCATTTATTGAAGCCAAATATATTTACTAGGTGATTCCTTAATTCTATACATGATTATCATACATAATATCAACATATCCTCCGGGTTTATCGGAAATCACCATAACATCAATACCTCTTTCGAATTTACCGGGCATCATCACATCATCAACATATGCTTTGAATTCACCAGGCATCATCATAGCATCAATATATCCTCCGAATTCACCGGGCATCATCATAATACAAATACCTCTTCCGAATTTAACGGACATCATCATAACATCAACATATCCTCTGGATTCACCGGACATCATCATAGCATAAATACCTCTTCCGGATTCATCGGGCATCATCATAACATCAATATATCCTCCAGATTCATCGGACATCATCATAACACAAATACCTCTTCTGAATTTACTGGGCATCATCATAACATCAATATATCCTTCGGATTCACTGGACATCATCATAACACAAATATCTCTTCCTAATTTACCGGGCATCATCATAACATCAATATATCCTTCGGATTCACCGGGCATCATCATAACACAAATACCTCTTCCAGATTTACCAGGCATCATCATAACATGAATATATCCTCCGAATTCACTGGGAATCATCATAACACAAATACCTTTTTTGGATTTATCGAGCATCATCATAACATCAACATACATCGGACATCATCATAACATCAATATATCCTCCGAATTTACCGGGCATCATCATAACACAAATACCTCGTTCGAATTTATCGAGCATCATCAAAACATCAACATATCCTCCAGATTCATCGGGCATCATCATAACATCAATATATTCACTATGACATCAATATACATGAATATAGTCAAATTAATAATAAGTGCAAGCCCACGAAGAATAGATTCGAAAAGAAGTAAGGACATATCATCACACCTTGCCATTTATTTTTAATGTAATACATTTGTAGGTGCATGAGAATGTATATACATATGACAAGAACACTTCGTATATTACCAGTCTTAACATGATTATTAGCATGGTCAATAGCTAGCCATGATTGTACTTTCTGGAATCTCCCTTTATATGCATGATTCGTAATACAATGATTAAGGAATTCCTTTGCACAAACATTAGTTTAGTCATTAGGCTTAAACATAATATATGTAATAGCATAATCCAAGGTTCACATAACAACAAGACAATAATTAAAGTGATAACATAGTCATAGTCTCAATTTACAGGACTTTCCATTGTTAATCAACAATTTCAAGAAGATGACAATCAACATACACATTATTTCCAAAGCCAACATCGTGAATAACCCACCTATCGGGTCTAACCATCACAATCTCCAAAAGCACATTCTAGGCGTTTAACAAATATTTAGGTCACTAACAATTTACAAAATCCAAGCTTAATGTGGTCAAATTCTTCTTCTAATATCCCAAAATATCCATTCAAGTCTAACATCTACCCGGGACTAGACTAATTCATCTACATCATCTATTAGAGGTTTAACAATCCATACTAGTTCTATGGTATAATTCTTCCACCACACTATACAAGGTCAATGGCCTAAGTAGTTCAACTAATCCCAAAATATATCATTTATCATACCAATGCCTAAAACCCGTCCCATCCCAATCTTTGTAATATAAATGGTATATTGATATCGATTTTAGGCTAGGTAGACCTTGATTTTGGATGCAAATTTCGACTGTGCCAGAAGTTTTGACTATGGGATCCGAACTAGGGTCTACCTAGACTAAAATCGATATTACAAAGCCTCTGGCACAGTCGAAATTTGCATCCAAAATTATTTTGCTGAAGTTTTTGCTGGGCCATTTGGAATTGGTGAAGACTTCAAAATGAGAAATTGCCTCTAAAAATCAAACGAACTACCCGGTAACCAAACTATTAGTTCCAACAAATCATATGTGACTTGGGGCAGCCATGGAAAAGCTCTAATGGTAAAAATAAGTAGGAATACGGAAAATGACCTGAAGAGTCATTACAATAATATTTAATATTTTTACAGATTCTAATTAGGTAATAAACTTGGCAACTTTTTAGGCTTAGGAAAGAGCAATACCACGTTTATTTATCAGGTCCAATTCTATATGAGGTTATGAGGAGCTAGGTTAGACACCATATATGTTACCATCCTCCATGTACTTCGCTGGATTTTAATTTATAGGAGGGCCATGTATCTAGTATTTTTTATCTCAAAAAGTCACTCAACTTAACATATATTTGGAAAATTAACTCACTAAGCTAGAAGGATATATGTAAAAACAAGAAGGGGGAGGGAGGGGAATACTGCTTAATAACCTAGGACTACTCGAAACATAAGAATTTTTTAAGAATTTAAATATGGTCAAACTAAAATGAAATTAACTCATAAAGCTAGTCATGTACAAACACTATAGCAACATATAAATAAGCAAGACATCATTGGAATACATATATAGTTATACATAGCCTAACAAACAAATATACCAAGCAACATAAATAGGCTAGTCACAAACCAAAGTTTTTGTAGAACACAAGTTATACACTCCCAACGCTCACAAACGGATATGAAGCTTGAGGGCGTTGGCTTGCTTTTCTTCACGAACACATATATTTACTCTATTAGGATTCTTCTATATATAGTAGTCATTAATTTTTCATACACCTCTTACAATAAATTTTTCTTTTATTATATATTTTAGAATTCTTGGTTTAAAAGTCCTTATTTATGAGGATTCTTTCCATATGTGTAATTGAAGGACTAATTCTACAAATTATGAAAATAATTATATTATTATTTTGTCTAAGGTGAACCTACTAAATTTAAGGGATCCAAATTAAAGAATTCTTTCTACTAATGCATGTCAGGATCAATTGGCTTCGGATTCAATTAGTATTAGGAGACTTCTATCTGAAATAACTTATTTATTGATATAATAATTAGAAGAAAAGGGTGAAAACACTATATGTCAATTGCACAATCTTTTAACGAAGGACAAAAAGTTTGAATCACTTTTCTAAGGGTATTCACACTTTTAATATATTATTATATTAAATTATTATTATAAATATAAATTATAGATTATAGATTATAGATTATAGATATAGATATGAGGGCCCAACAGTAAAAGAAAAAATAACCGCGTACAATAATTATCTTAAACATTAACCATCATAGATAATTATGGAGTGTTTTTATCTACACCACTTAATTTTATTATCCCCTTGTTTTCTACTTTCGGGTATTTGAATAAAATTATGACCCAAACTTCAGCCCACTCCAAAGCCCATATTATAACCTACCATCTCGCATTCTTATACACCTCCAAAAAGGAAAAACTTTATACCCCTTTCACAAGCAAAGAATATGAAACTCAAAAGTGAAAACCCCAGAAAACATCAGAGGAGAAAATAGCTATGGATTTTGTAGAAGGAACACAGTAACCCCAGCTAGTTCTAGCACACAAACTATTCCGTTTAACACATCCAGATGTCAATGTCTTAGACAAAGTTTGTCTCCGTGAAGAAGTATCAAAAGATGTAGTTTTCAATGGTACATCTAATCAGGGTCGGCTGGACAGCTTCATTAAGAATGCCATTTCCTTAGGCCCCCAAATTTGGGCGGCTGCATTTTCTTATAATTATTGAAGTAGATTTAAAAAAAAATTATCACGACCCAGATTAACAGATCGTGCGGGCACCTACGCTATTCTAAGTAGCTAGGAGAATCCTTATTATCCAACTAAAAATATACGGAAGACTTCTATTTTTAAGGGAATACTAGATTAAATATAATAAGTAAATTAAATACTAATAAATAAATTTCTTCAAAAAACTTCTTACAAATGTCCTTCACTATCCCAAGACTTGGCCAGACATGTACAAGAGCTACCTATCACAACATAGACTGACAATAAAATAAATGATACAAGGACTCTAACATTTGCCAGGAAGAAAGTGCCGAAGTTAGTGCTAAATATTGTTATCCATCTAGTAACTGCAAACTAACCTGCATTCAGTCTACATCCCAATAAGTAATGTAGAAGATTAAGGTCAGTACAACCACACGTACTGGTAGGCATCATCAACCGACTGTGTTAGTTCATATAATCATAAAATAGAATTAAGGAAATAAATCATGACATCTTGAATGGAATATAATTCAACCAAGGTTGTAATAACATTTTACTTTACCTATATAAGTTACATCATCCAATTACTCTTCCAACTCCATCAGTATTATATTCACTACTAACATACTCTAGCCTCACTAATTCACACAATCAACCACAATCCAACTCTAATACATCACTATTCCTCTTTATTCACCTTATCTTTTTCATTACTCATATTCACGGGAACAAACCCGTAATCATAGACAACCCACACTAAACTCTCGGGCTAACAACCAAATTCTCTCATATAATATTCAAGAATGATAACTAGCTATTCTGGTAAGCTACGATTAAAACACGTATAGATGAAGCAAGTCGACCAACATATAAGTAAGTACAAAGTTTCACTTCTTTAAATACAAATCACACAATCAAATACCCAATGAATCAATAATACAACAATAACAGATCAAACAATGCTCACAAACAAGCCACATAACCATCAAGAGTATCAACCATACTGTAAACATCCACAGACTCAACACAAATATGTACACACATGCTATGGAACTTATTTTGCCCAAATTTTCATGACCTGCAGGGAACAATCTATGTTCATGTACCATACCGGGTGGTACCCGATCCAACATATACATATCCATACCGGCGTGGTAACCGATCCAACATATACATATCCGTACCGGTGTGGTACCCAATCCAACATACACATATTCATACCGGTGTGGTACCCGATCCAATATATATACATATCCGTACCGGCATGGTACCCGATCCAACATATACATATCTGTACTGGCGTGATACCCGATCTAACATATACATATCTGTACTGGCATGGTACCCGATCCAACATATACATATCTGTACTGGCATGGTACCCGATCCAACATATACATATCCTTACCAGCGTGGTACCCGATCCAATATATATACATATCCGTACTAGCGTGGTACTCGATCCAACATACACATATCCATACCGGTATGGTACCCGACCTAACATATACATATCCATACCGGCGTGGTACCTGATCCAACATACACATATCCGTATCGGCGTGATACATGATCTAATATATATACATATTCATACAGGCGTGGTACCCGATCCAACATATACATATTCATACCGGCGTGGTACCTGATCCACCATAAACAGGTAATATCAATGTCAAATTTACACTACCTTACAACATACAATACGATATGACAAGTTTATAAATACACTTAAAGTTGTAAGATAATTCCATCAAGTAAATTTCCAATAATCATTTATACACGCATCAACAATCCAAACATCAATAATTTCAAGCATGTCTGAACACCAATCAACAAGTATCCAACTTAAGAGCATACACACAATTAAATCGAGTCTAAACTCTAATTAAACTGTAGCCTACTATCTACATTTTATTAAATTCACACTATCTTTCGGGATGCAATACGATGTACTAAATTTATAAGTGTACTTAAAATCATATAGAAATTCGATCAAGTGCTTTCATTTATCAATATTTAGACCCTCTCACGGGTATTATTTCAATAATTTATCACAATCATCAAAAAGTCATTCATGACATTAATTCAAGGAGTTATCATTATCAAATAAGCCTCTCATAGGCATAATTCAATAAATCATCATTATCATCAATTTAGCCTTTCATGCGCATCCAATAGATAAAGTGATTTTATCCATACCAAAACAAGAATATCACAAAATAAGTCACAATTCACCACTTAAGCATGCAAGTCACTATTGGAACATTACTTACTCATAAATTATTAAAATGTCACTACCTCTTTTCATATGATACAATCATCACACTAATTCAAGTCATCTATCCTTTAGATATTACTATGCTCATCAATACTTAATCCTAGCATGGTTCTCCTCACCATATTATTGTCCAACACATACAACTTAATATTATTATAAGTCAACTAGGTTCATCACCAGAATAACTAAGAACTATCATATCCACATCCTTTATTTACAATAATCTCATTGCGGTAAATAACACATAATATCACAAATATCACATAATTAATCAATAATATAGTTTTCCAGGATTAAAGTTAAGTTCTCACGTCTTTATACACCTCAACTCCATGACCGCAGGCCTAGACATGCTTTCTCCCATCAATTCTAAATTATGAAAATATAAAATAATACAATCTTCTACTCATTACTAGCCTACCTGGACGCCAACTTTTGGAAGAAGCTAGCTGCAACAAGGATGCTCTTTCTTTTATTTCATGCCTTGGAACAATCAATCATCTAAATATCAAGCAAATATAAGAGTAATTAAACAAATATCTCGAGGATTCAAACCCATTAATTCTACCCTTAATTCAAGGTCTATATCATTTCCTAATTTAATTAATCATTAATTAGCTCTTTCAAGCTTAACACATCTCCATTAAGGGAGTTTTTATGCTAAAGGCCTCATTTTTATGGAATTCAAGGTTCCTAATCATCAAAATTCATAATCTAGTTTATCAAATTCATGTTAAGAATCTTTAATTTATAGTTTAGAATCAGCTCTAGGTCATATTAAAAGCACACTTGAATATTTCTCAAAAAAAATCCACCATTAAAGGTCTTTTTAAGGATTCCAAGATGTTAAAGAATTAAAAGACGAAGAAAATAATGGAAAAACTTACCTCAATGAAGGAATTTCACCTTAAGCTTTGGAAAATCACCTCTCCAGGGTTGGGGAATGAAATTTGAGATTTTTAGACCTAAAATACGGCTGAAGCTGATTTAAATATCATTAGAATTTTCGTTACAGCAAAATCCCATTTCTACTCGGATAATGCAGAGTAAAACAGTCATAACTTTTTACTCCGTATTTGGATTGAGGAACAGTTTATTTCTTTGAAAAGAGAACTCAAAGATATTTGATTTGGTAGGTATTGGGACCCCTGACTCCTTATATTCTATGAAATATGATCATTTGAAATTGGCCCTAATAGAAACCCATATCAAAACTGTATCGGAAAGGAAGTTTTATACTTAACTTTGTGTTAGGAATATTGTACAACCTTAATTCATACCTAAAGAACTTTCAAACTAAAGTATTGATATTATCACTCATGAATAATTAAATTCATCTGGCTTGAGTCTATCTAGACACATCCGAAGGCTAAAATCTTCGCTGAAAAGTTTGAGGTGACGTAATAAATAAAATATTGTATATTTTGGACCCAAGTTAATACTGAGGAATGAAAATTAAGAATTTTCATAAATTTATTATGAAGAATTTATTAACGAAGAAATTGGTCATTACAAAATTACTACTTACACATTTATGTAAAATAAAATGATAGAATTTTTTGGAGGAAAAATAAATTACATAGCTTAAAAGTAGGAAATTTGATGGACGAATGATTTGATCGACGAATGACACACTTTTTAATTTTCCATGAAAATAGAATGTTAGTCTTTTTATTTTGCTTTTTAGGCTAACACATTTTTACTTCTTTCTCAATTTTCATATCTTACTCTCACTCTCACTCTCTCTGTTCTTAATCCTTTCTTATTTTCCTCCTCTCGAGTTCAAGAAACAATTCAAAGGCTAAAGATTTTGATAATTTAACTTGAAGACAGCATCCAAAAAATATATTGGAATCAAATCTTCATATTTCTTAAATCGGGTAATATTATTCTAACTTTCTAATAGTATTTTTATTTTTTATATTTATTTTATTTTTAATTGATATTGTAGATAGTGTTTAGATTATTTATTAGAATTTTAAAATGTCAACTAGAAAGTGTGAATTTTGTCATTCAAAACTTAAAAGAAGAAGAAAAGTCAATAATTTTATAAAATCTCAAGAAGGAACTCTTGATAAATTTTTGACGAATAATATCAAAACATGTAGGAGAATGTTCTTTAGATGAACCAGTCACTTAGCTAAGTTAGATAATGAAATAATTCAAATAGAACAAGAAAAAAAGAAAATTAGTGAAAAATCAAATATAGATTCTCAAGAAGATCAAGAACTTATAAATGAAGCGAATAATTGTATTCCTAAAAATATTTATGATCCTAGTCAATGGAAGAATGTTGATACAAATTTAAGAGATCTATTAATAAGAAAGGAGTCAATTAGAATTACCGACATTGATTTTTCAAAGGATGAATCTTCAATATATTTTTCTACTACATATTATTTTCGAAAATTGACAAATGGAGACCGACATAAAAGAAGATGATTAGCTTATTCCAAAGATTTGAACAAAGTATTTTATTTTTGTTGCAAGTTTTTTAATACCACGTTTAATGTTAAGAACAACAAATTAGCTAATGAGGATAGTAGAGATTGGAAAAATCTTAGAACTCACAAAACGACCAACCAACATATAATCAACATGAGCTCATGGATTGATTTAGAAGTTAGGTTGTGCAATAATAAAATAATTGCAAAAAATGTGCAAGACCAAATTAATAGAGATAGAGAACATTGGAAAATGTACTGTCAAGAATTATTTCTGCCACAAAAACTCTTGAAAAAAATAATTTAGCATTTAGGGGAAAGAATGAAAAGATTTATCAAGAAAATAATAGAAACTTCTTAAGTCTTATTGAAATGATTGCAGAATTTGATTCGATCATACAAGAACATATTCGTAGAATCAAACATGATGAAATTCATAACCATTATCTTGGGCATAATATACAAAATAAACTAATAAATTGCTGGCAAGTGAAATGGAAAATAAATTATTGAAAAAATTTAGAGAAATAAGATATTTCTCCATCATACTTGATTGCACCCCGGATACAAGTCATCAAGAGCAAATGTCTTTTATATTACAGAGTGTAGATATTTCAATAACTCCAATAAAAATTACCAAATAATTTTTAAAATTCTTAAAATAGGAAGATATAAGTGGAAAAGGTCTTTTTGAAGTTATTTTAGATGAACTAAAATGTATTGGACTTGATATTGATAACTTAAGAGGACAAGGATATCATAACGGGTCTAATATGAACAGAAAATATCAAGGAGTGCAAAAAAGAATTCTTGATATAAATCCTAGATTATTTTATACAATATGTGCTTGTCATAATCTAAATTTAGTAATATGCGATATGGTTAATTATTATACAAAAACTATATCATTTTTTGGAGTGATATAATGCATATATTCACTATTTTCCTCTTCCACTAAGCAATGAAATTTTTTAAAAGATAATGTATCCGATTTAACTCTTAAATCATTGTCACAAACACATTGGGAAAGTCGTATTGAAAGTACTAAAGCAATAAGATTTCAAACTCACAAATAACAGATGTTTTATTGAAATTAGTAGAAGTTATCGATGATCCAAAAACTAAAAGTGAAGAAAATTGCTTAGCAATTTATGAGCTTAAAAATTTTGAGTTTTTATTTGGTATGTGTCACGACTCGAACCAGGTCCAGGCCGTGACGAGTATCTTAAGTCCCACGTGGACCAAAGATCACCCCCTACACCTAACCAAACCAAACACAATATTTCCAATGTCGGATGAATTCCGAACATATAACAAGATAAGTTTAAAGAATAAAGGGTATGTCTACAACCGATGACCATTGACCAGCCAAAAAAAATATCACTCAAATCCACAGTCATCCAACAAAGCCTTCTAACAAAATATCCAAAAACTAGTCTTGGTCAGGACATATCTCTAACATATGACAATAAAAATGATAATGCTAATGATATGAAAACTCTTAATTCTAGTATATGATAATAACGGATGAAATGTATGAGTCCTCCAGAGAATGAAAAAGCTCACCACTTCACCACAACAAATCAACGAACCAAGCCAATCCACCTAAATCTGATCAATAAAAGTAGAGGTATCTCCGATGCCTACATCGCGTGGGGATACAACGTCCGGAGACGGTTAGTGGGGTGAACACTAGCATGTAACTCGGGAATAAGGATAACATAATATCGTGATCAACAGTTCAAAATTATTCAAAACCAATGCACATAATCAAATGCATATACATACGCACACACACACACATATATATATCATATGTTGGGATAGGGAACAAGGTTTAACATACACTTTACAATTTTATCCTGGATTATGTAGTTTAACTGTCATAACATAAGAAGGAACCCACGGGCTATATGAGCCCAGCTCTCCCTCAGCTGGTAGGGCCCCAGTGCGTGTGGTCACATGAACTAGAGGGTATACATATGCACTATGAGGAACTCGAACCTCCCAGCATATCAAGGTGACACAAGCACCAAATCATGTAGTATAATGTGGGGGACTCAAACCTCTCAATCATATGATAATAATAAGAGGGACTCGAACCACCTGGTCATTTAGACTTTGGCGTTAACAATTGCGATTTCCAGTGTTGGCCCCTCGGGACCTCAACTTTTACGACTCAGCTACATAGTCCTTATTAAAGCCCAATTAAAATAATTAGCACATACATTATCAGTTATTGAACTATGATATACATTTAGGCATATATTGTTAGTATTGTCATACTAACTACACTTTCAAGGTAACATCAACATGCCAAGCCAATTACAATCACTTGGGGAAAATTCACTACCTCCTTGGTTTAATTATACATTAGTTTGGGGAATCACACAACCCCTTAAGTTTCAATTATAAAATCATTATGCTTTATTGACTTTTCACATTATGCAATAGTTCATGAGTAGTTCAATATTCATACTTTTCATATTCAAAATCAATTTCACAATACGGGGTTGGGGTCATAACCACTTCAAAAGTCACAAGTTTGGGAAATCACAATCCCCAGCTCATTAACCATTCCCATGCATCAATTTAATTTTTAAAACCACCATATAAACATAACCCATACAGGGCCAAAAATTAAACATCACATAAACAACAGTTATTCAAAACCCTCAACCCATATTTTCAAAACCAATATCAATACCATATGAACAAAACTTTAAAACTCAGGCTTTTAGAAAATTAATAATTAGAGAAGAGTAAAATGCCTAAAATACCAAGTTTACGAAAAAAATTCAACCCTTGAGCCCTTGGAAGGCCTACTTCTTGGAAACCCTAAGTATGGCTGCTTGAGAGAATTTAAGAGAGCTTCGAAAGTGTTTGAGTACGTTATGAATGAGAAACTACCTTTATTAATTGCTTTATGAATGTGGGGTTTTAATTGGGTGAGAAGGGAATTGTCTAAAGTGCCCTCAATTTAAAGCTGAAATCTAGTCGTTGGTGATTATGAGTCACTATACAACTAGTATAGACCCATATTGACTCGTCATCATAAGTCATAGCCAAGACAATCTCCAAGGCACTCAGAATTTGTTGACCCTACAACTCAACCTATATGACTCGTAATGGGACCCTATGACTCGTAGGGTCCAGTCGTAGTCAACCCAGCAACCATTTGGGATATACAATGGACACCCTATGATTTACACCCAACGACTCGTAACAAGTCCTTACGACTCACGGTGAGCCACTCCTACTCATAATAGAACTTAGCCACACACTTTTTTATTTGATTATGATTTGGTCCAACGACTCGTCAAAACTCCCTACGACTCGTCAGGTGAATCGTAGTCAGGACAATAAGGCTAAAATTTTAGAAATTTTCAAGGACCAAAAACTTGGGGCATTACATACTTCCCTTTTAGGATCATTCATCCCCGAATGACAGGACAAGGAATTTATTAGCATGATTTGACTCCACGTACAACCACACTTATCTTTAAAAAAAAAAGAAAACAAAAATATTAAGGAATACACATACCTCAAACAAAATTATCTGAAATTGGAAACAAGAACAGATACTTGAACTTCATGTCCTCCTTGACTTCCTAAGTAGCTTTCTTGACCTTTTGGTTCCTCTAAAAAACCTTTACCGGTTCCACATCCTTAGTCCATAACCGAAGGACTTACCGATTCAAAATCTCAATCGAAACATCCTCATAGAACAAGGAATCCAAAATAACAACCTCCTACAAAGGAACAACCGTAGAAGGATCACCCACGCACTTTCTATACATCAAAATATAAAACACCAGATAAATGGATCTCAAACTAGAAGGCAACTCCAATTCATATGCAACATTACCAACCCTCTTCAAAACCAAGTACAGACCAACATAACAGGTACAAAGTTTCCCCTTCTTTCCAAACTGCATCACTTTTTTCATAAGAGACACCTATAAGAACACCCAATCACCAAAACTGAACCCCCACTTCCTTTGCCTCATGTCCGTATAGGACGTATGGCGACTTTGGGTGGCCTTAAGTCTATCCAAAATCACCTTCACCTTTTCCATGGCTTAGTAAACCAAATTCAGACCAAATAACTTATTTTTACTGACCTCAAACCACCCAATAAGGGACCTACACCTCCTACCATATAAGGCCTCAAACGAGGCCATACCAATGCTAGAGTGACAACTATTATTGTAGGAAATTCTATGAGAGGCAAGTGGTCAACCCAACTACCACCAAAATAAAAAACATAAGATCGAAGCATGTAATGCCCCGAAAGTACCCTCTTAACGTCACATTGTGCTTGGGACTATGAATAGACACAAGATAACCCATGATATCTATTAAGCTTGAAATTCACATGGAAAGTATACTGACATATATATGAATACTAAAAGTAAAAAACTTAAAGTCTTAATATTAACTTGTATTTCAGCAGTCTCAATAATCTCTTTAATCTGGAAGATATATTTGTCTGATAAGCCTCTACTACTAACTAGAGAGCCACTAGGACAGACCCCAGCTGACCCGAATATAACTGAAATCAAATAAATAAAATAACATTTATAAATGTCTAAGCGTCTGGAAAGTGGGGTCCTCGAACTATGAGGACTCACCAAATGTCAGGATGCAGGAGGTGATACCCGTGATCAATCGTGCTTCTAGAAACAAGCACCAAAACCTACATTATAAGAAAATGTAGCATATAGACATATATGTGGGATAGTACTTCTGGAATGTACTGAGTATATGGGGGTTAATGCATAAGAAAAAGTACTGAGTATACTTTCAAATCATGCATGCTAAGCGTAAAGGACTCGCCTTGGACCTGAATCCAGCTGAAAATTGAAAAGTCATAGAAATATGAATAAAACATCATAATGAGATAGCTTAGTGAGTCATTATGCTTACTTTCTAAAATATTTGCTTTTATTCTTTCTTGTGGGAGATTCTTATAATCGACATAAACTATGTGAGCTATCATGGAGTCCAACGTCTTACACACTTTGGGAAAAGTTGTCATACCCTTTCCATCAGAATAAAACCTTAACTTAAGTGATAACTAAACTTCATCCATATTGGTAAGAGAAGACACTTTGTGGAGAAGTCTCTTATACCTATGGTGGTTCGTAGCTTTTTAAAATTAGGATACACTTATCCATATTGCCTTCTCAATGCTAAATACTATGACAATATATATATATGCTCATACTTAGGAAATCCACCTTAAAATAGCATGTGGGTTTGTAATTAGAAACTAATTATGTTTCTCTTGCTTAAATCATACCCAAGGGATGAAATTGTGGATTTCAAATCTTGATTGTGATCATAAGATCAAAACTAAACTTTAATCAAGATTCAATACTTAAAAAATTAAACTTATAAGTTTAAACTTATTGTAACTCAATATCTTGTGCTTCAATATTTAAGTTCATGCATCATGTCTTAGAAACTTCATATCAAAATACCATTCTCAAAACTTAAGTTAGAATCTTTCATCAATTCATCAAACTTCAAGTAAAGATAATAAATCATATCATTATAGAAATAATATATGTTAAAACATGAATAAAAGGTATTTCTTATGCAATTCAAACTTTAAATCACATGATGATGTCATAAATTCAAGAATATGGGAATTTGGGTATAAACCCTAATTTAAATCACATTAATTCAATTTTAAATTCATGTTTTTGGGCACAAGGATGAAAGATTATCCTTGCTCAAACCCCACATACCTGGATTTTGCTTGACTTCCTTGAATGGAACTTAGCCTTAGGAACTTGAGAGATGATTTTGAAGAAGAAACCCTAGCCTTGGTGTTCTTGAGAGTGGGAGAAGAAATAACATCATTAAGTGATTGAGGAAAGAAAAAATAATGCCTCTCTGATGTTTGAATTCATGGGTTGGGGAGTTTTTAAAGAGGAGAAAAGACCAAAAGGCCCCTTAACTGAACAAATAAAACTTTGACCCATCATTCATCACGATTCACCTTACGACTCATAACATTTGGTTACGAGTTGTCCTGATAACTCGTAACCTCAAAAGTAACAATAAGGATGCACACTGCTCTGGATACGAGTCGTATCCAATGACTCATAAAAATTCACTACAACTTGTAGCCATCACCCATAATCTGGAACGAAACTTAGGGATCCTATACTTTTGCCTCAATGACTTTCATTATACGACTCATATAGGTTGGTAACGACTTGTAGGGTTGAATCATCATATGAACAAAAGTATTTGGCTTTCCCACTAAGCTGATTATGACTAAACCATACGATTCATAAAGAGTCTTCATGACTTTATGATTGATTCATATGTTCCACAGTGACCTTTAAAAACATAGGGTATTACAATATCTCCCCTTTGGAAACATTCGTCCTTGAATAAGACCCTTTCAGGATTAAAATTTTGGTGAAAAATCATCATCTCCACGCTGAACTCACAACCAAAATTATAACTACCATAAGGATTCAATGACTCATGGGCACATGATAATACATGAGAATACTTAAACGATCTTAAAGAAAAACAGTTTGATGAGAATAACAATTTACCTTAGGTGGGGACTGAATTTGATGAAAAGAGATGAGGGTACTTGGTCATCATGTCTGCTTCTACTTCCTGAGTGTCTCCTTCAACCAAATAATTTCTCCAAAGAACCTTTGTTGATGCCACATCCTTATTTCTTAGTCTTCGGACTTGCCTATCCAGTATTTCGATCGGAATTTCCTCATAGGAAAAGTTATCCTTGATCCCAATACTCTCTAGGGGAACTACTAGGATGGATCCCCAATGCATTTACTTAGCATCAAGTTATGGAAAATTAGGTGGACCACTACTAACTCTGGTGAAAGATTCAACTCGTATGCAACCTCTCCGATACGCCTTCCTACTTCTACGAACCAACAAATCAGGGACTCAGTTTCCCTTTCTTTCCAAATATCACTATCCCTTTCATGGGTGATACCTTTAAGAATACCCAATCAATAACTTCAAACCTGAGATCTCTCTTTCTTACATCTGCATACGATTATTGATAACTCTGAGCAGTCCTTAACCTTTCACGAATCAACTAAACCTTTTCCATGGATTCAAGAATAGAGTTTGGCCCAATTATTGCCGCTTCACCAACCTCAAACCCTCCAATAGGTGATCTACATCTACACCCGTACAATGCCTCAAATTGAGCCATCTGAATACTAGCATGATAACTATTATTATAAGCAAACTCGATCAAAGGAAGATGATCATCCCAACTTCTTTTAAAGTATAAAACACATGTCATCAGCATGTCTTCCAATGTCTGAATTGTACGTTCAGCCTGACCATTGGTATGCAGATGAAAAACAATACTAAGCTAAACCTTTGTACCAAGGCCTTTCTAAAATGATTGCCAAAACTGGGAAGTGAATTGTGTGCCGCTATCTGAAATAATGTACAAGGGTATCCCATGAAGCCTTACTAACTCGTGAATATACACTTTGACAAAATCTTTCACCTTATATGAAGTCTTGACAGGTAGAAAATAAGCTGATTTGGTCATTCGATCGACTATGACCCAAATTGAATCAAGCTGACGTCTTGTACGAGGCAACCCTAGGATAAAATCCATAATCACTATTTCCCACTTCCACATTGGAATGCTGATTTCCTAAAGCATACCACCCGGTCTCTGGTGCTCAACTTTAACCTACTGGTAATTGGGACACTTGGCTACAAACTCGGTGATGTCTCTCTTAATACCATTTCACTAGTAAATTTCTCATAAATCATGGTACATCTTAGTGGCACCGGGATGGATCGAATATTATGAACTGTGAGCCTCAGCTAGTATCCTTTCCCTCAACCCATCCACATTGGAACACAAAGCTGACCTTGATAATGAAGTACACTATCTCCCCCTTGGGAGAAAACCTCGACCTCCTAATGCTTGACTACTTCTAATATTTGTCTAAGTATGGGATCATTACTCCACTTTTCCTTTACTTCTACTACTAGAGATGATTCTGAACCGTTCTGCACCACTACTCCCCCATCATCTGTATCAAGCAAACATATCCCCAAACGGGCCAATCTATGCACTTTCTTGGCCAACTCCCGGGCTCCCTCTTTCACATAAGCTACACTACCCATAGACAACCTACTCAATGCATCTTCCACTATATTTTCCAAGCCTGAATGATAAAGAATATTCATTTCGTAATCTTTTAATAACCCCAACCATGTCCTTTGACGAAGATTCATCTCCCTTAGAGAAAATACATACTGAAGGCTTTTATGGTTAGTGAAAATGTCAACATGCACACCATATAGGTAGTGCCTCCAAATCTCCAGAGCAAACACTATAGTAGCTAACTCCAAATCATGAGTTGGGTAGTTTTTTTTGTGATCCTTAAGCTATCCAGAGGTATAGGCTATTAGCCCCCCCATATTGCATCAACACATAACCTAACCTAACTATTTAATCATTACATTACACTACAAATCCGTCTAACCCCTCCGACAGAGCTAACACTAGTGCCAAAGTCAATCTATCCTTCAATTCTTGGAAACTCTTCTCACATTTATTCGACTAAATAAACTTCACCTTCTTTTGTGTCAACTTAGTCAATGGTGAAGATATGGAGGAAAATCCATTAATAAATCTTCTATAATACCTAGCTAAACCCAAGAAGCTATGAATATTGAATGGAGTGATGGGTCTAGGTCAGTTATTCACTGCACTCATCTTTTGAGGGTCTATATGAATACCAGCCCCTGAAATGACGTGCCCAACCAGAATTCACACTTATTGAACTTTTCATATAGTTGTCAGTCCTTAAAGATCTACAACACCATTCTCAAATGGTCTGCGTGTTCCTCATTACTTAGAGAATACACCAAAATGCCATCTATGAAAACAATGACAAACATGTCCAAATACTGCTTGAAGACCCTGTTCATCAGATCCATAATGGCTACAAGAGTATTTGTTAGTCCAAATGACATAACTACAAAATCAAAATAACCATACCGCATTTTAAGAGCTATTTTTAGAATGTCGTGCTCCCTGACTTTCAACTAGTGGTATCCCAATCTGAGGTCAATCTTAGAAAACCACCGGGCACCCTGAAGCTGATAGAACAGATCATCGATCCTAGGAATGGGGTACTTGTTCTTGATAGTAACCTTGCTTAGCTGTCTATAGTGTATATACATTCTTAGAGTGCCATCTTTTGTGCGCACAAATAGGATTGGATCACCCCACGGGGAAACACTAGGTATGATAAAACCATTATCTAAGAGATCCTTAAGCTGCTCCTTTAACTCCTTGAGTACGGATGGAGCCATGTGATATGGAGGGATAGAGATGGGTTGAGTATCAGGAAGAAGATCAATATTGAACTCTATTCTTTATCTGGAGGTACCCGTGGAAAATCATCGGGGAAGACCTCTAGAAATTCACTAACTACACGGACTGACTGAATGTTTGATGCTTCAGACTTAATATCATTGACTCTAACTAAATGATAGATACACCCTTTTGATAATAACTTTTTGGCCTTAAGGTAAGATATGAAACAACCTTTGGGAGGCACCGAACTACCCTCTCATGTAAAAATTGACTCATCAGGAAACTGAAACATCACCATGTGGGTGCGATAATTTATTGATGCATAACATGAATTGAGTCAATCCATGCACAAAATGACATCAAAATCTATCATCTCTAACTCTATCAAGTCTACTAGAATGACCTTATGGAGGACGGTAATAGGATATTCTCTATTGACTCGCTTAGCTATAACTGACTCAACCACCGAAGTAAAGACTGAAAAGGACTTGGGAATATTTTTAAGGCTCTTCCCAAAATTTACAGCAATAAGTGAGGTCACATAAAAGAGGTTTGACCAAGGGTCTAATAACATAATACATCAAGGTGAAAGAGATGAAGCATACCAGTGACAATATCTAGAGAACTATTCTTCTCTTGATGGGATGGTAAAGCATAGAACAAATTTTGGTGCTGACCGCCACCGGTACTAGATGATGCACCTTGTAGAGGATCTAGGCGATCTAGCTGAGCTATTGGATTTGTGGCCTAAATTTGAGGGCGTACATCTCTACTTCTTTGCTTAGTATACGAACATTTCTTAATCCTATGGCCCATCTTGCCACTACCATAGCAACCCCTTTTACCCATCAAACACTAACCAGGATGGGTTCTACCACACTTTGTATAAGTTGGATAAGTAGGCCTCCCGGCCACACTACCCTGAGATCTCGAATTTGAAACTCTACCCTAGTTCTATTGCTTGGTCCTGGGTGTAGGGGCACTAGTTGAGGATGGTGCAGGTACTGATGAGTGACCCTGAAACTGCAAATGGCTTCCCCCTCTGGACCTTTGTTGACTATACTTAAACTGTCCAGTCCTAGCTCTTTTGTTCCTCCCTTCTCATTCCTTCAACTTCTCTGCCTCAATCTATTGAGCATGAGTTATCAATCGAGCAATATCTATACCCCCAATCAGCATGGAAGTCCTATACTTCTTGACCACCAAATTAGACACTTCAGTGACAAACTTACTCATACAAGCCTTAGAGTCAGGAAATAACTCTGGAGCATACTAATCTAACTGAGTGAACTTAAGGCAGTACTCCTTCACTGACACTGAGCCCTGCCTCAAGTTCATGAAATCCTTCACTTTGGCCTCCCTTATCTCACGAGGAAAGAACCTGTCCAGAAAAGCACTCTAAAATACCTGGCAACTCATGGGCACCACATCCTCACCCCTACTATTCTTCCATATGGTAACCCAATCATAAAGAACATTTTTCAATCGATAAGACGCCAATTCAACACTTTTATCTTCAGTAACATGCATAATCTACATAATCTTTTCACTTCATCAATGAAGAATGGGGATCCTCATTCACCTTTGACCCAAAGAATGCAGGTGGTTTCATCCTCATAAAGTCCCTAATTATGGCTATATCTAAGTTACCATTTGTTGGAGTAGGACTATTTTTGGATGGTGTACTTGAACATTTGCATTTATAGCCTGAGCTAACACTTGGAATGCAACCCTAAACTCATAATGTGAAATATTTTCATTTAGAGGGTCTGCAGGTGGCGGCGAGGCTGGATGGTCCCCATTTATGCGTGCATAAGCTCTACGAGAAGACATTCTATGCCATGTAAAAGCATGAAATAGATCAGATACAGACAACCTCAAAATATGACAGAGATTATGAAAGAAGGGACAATTCCTAATACATCTCATAGCCTCTTGCTCATAGGTGTGGCGCACTTCATACTAAAGATCAAGACTCTAGGTAATGTAGCTTGTCATACTCCCTAGGACTCTTTAAAACCTAAGGCTCTGATACCAAGTTTGTAATGCTCCGAAAGTACCCCACAGGACATCACACGGTGCTTGGAACTATGAATAAACCAAAGCTAACCCATGATATCTAGTAAGCTTGGAACTCACAAGGAAAGTGTACGTACATACATATGAATACTAAAAGGAAACAACTTAAAGTCTAAATCATAACTTGCAATTCAACAATCTCAATAATTTCTTTAATCTGGAAGATGCATTTGTCTGACAAGCCTCTACTACTAACTACATAGCCACTGGGATAGACCCCAGCTAACCCAAATATAACTGAAATCAAATACCTAAAATAGCATTCATAAATGTCTTAGAGTTTGGAAAGCTATGTCCTCGAACTATGAGGACTCAACAAATGTCGGGATGCAGGAGATGATACCCATGATCAATTGTGCTACTATAAACAAGCACCAGAACCTATATTATAAGACAATGTAGCACATAGAAATATATGTGGGTCAGTATTTCTGAAATCTACAGAGTATATAGGCATGAATTCATAAGAAAAATAGGTATTGAGTATACTTTTAAATCATGCATGTTAAGCGTAAAGGACACACATTGGACCTGAATACAGCTAAAAATTGAAAAGTCATAGAAATATGAATAAAACAGCATAAAGAAATAGCTTAGTGAGTTATTACCCTTAGTTTCTAAAATCTTTTCTTTTATTCTTTCTTGTGGAAGATTATTACAACCGACATAAGCCATGTGTGCTATCATAGAGTCCAACATCTTACCCATGTTAGGGAGAGTTGTCCTACCCTTGCAATCGGAATAGAACCTTAGCTTAAGTGATTACTAAACTTCATCCATATTAGGAAAAGCAGACACTCTGTGGCGAGGTCTCTTATACCTACGGTGGCTCGTAGTTTCTAGAAATTAGGATACGCTCATCCATATTTACTTCATGGTGCTGAATACTACTCCCAAATGTATATATGTGCTCATACTTAGGAAATTTACCTTAAAATAGCATGTGGGTTTGTAAATAGAAACCAATTATGCTTCTCTTGCTTAAATCATACCCAACGGGTGAAATTGTGGATTTAAAATCTTGAGTGTGATCATAAGATCAAAACTAAACTTTAATCAAGATTCAATACTTGCAAATTAAACTTATAAGCTTAAACTTCTTGTAACTCAATAGCTTGTGCTTCAATCTTTAAGTTCATGCATCATGTCTTAGAAACTTCATATCAATATACCATTCTCAAAACTTAAGTTGGAATCTTTTGTCAATTCATCAAACTTCAAGTAAAGCTAATGAAATCATATCATAATAGAAATAATGTATGTTAAAACATGAATAAAAGGTATTTCTTGTGCAAATCAATCTTTACATCACATGATGATGTCATAAATTCAGAATATGGGAATTTGGGTATAAATCCAATTTAAATCACATCAATTCAATTTTAAATTCATGTTTTTAGGCACGAGGATGAAAGATTATCCTTGCTCAAACCCCACGTACCTGGATTTTTCTTGACTTCCTTGAATGGAACTTAGATTTGGGAACTTGAGAGCTGATTTTGAAGAAACAACCCTAGCCTTGGTGTTCTTGAGAGTGGGAGAAGAAAGAATGTCGTTATGTGATTGAGAAAGGGAAAAATAATGCCTCTCTGATGTTTTAAGTCATGGGTTGGGAAGTTTTTAAATAGGAGAAAAAAACAAAAGGCCCCATAACTGATCAAATAGAAACTTGACCCGTCAGTCATCATGAGTCACCTTACGACTCGTAATATTTGGTTATGAGTTGGCCTGATAACTCATAACCTTGACAATAACAATAAGGATGCCCACAACTCTGGATACGAGTCGTATCCTATGACTCGTAACAATTCACTACGACTTGTAGCCATCACTCGTAATCTAGATAGAAACTTAGGGATCCTACACCGTTGTCTCAACACTCCCACTATACGGCTTGTATAGGCTAGTAACGACTTCCAGGGTTGAGTTATCATGTGACAAGAAACATTTGTCTTTCCCACTGAGCTAATTATGACTAATCCATATGACTTGTAAGGAGTCTTCAGGACTTTATAAGTAAGTCATAGGTTCCACATTGAACTTTAACTACATAGGGTATTACAAGGCATATCTTCCAAATCCAAAATTGTCCTTTCTGCTTGCCTATCTGTCTGTAGGTGGAAAGCAGTACTAAGGGTCACCTTAGTCCCCAAACCTTTATGGAACGACCTCCAAAAGTGAGATCAGAATTGAGTATCCCAATAAGATAAGTTGGAAACTGGAGTACCATGCAACTTTACGATCTCCTCAATGAACAACTTGGCATAATCCTTTGAAGTGAAATTAGTCCTCACTAGCAAGAAGTGAGAGGACTTAGTCATCCTATCCACGATTAACCAAATCGAATCAAATTGTTAGAGAGACTGCGGAAGACCGGTAACAAAATTTATATTAATTATCTCCCATTTCCAAACGGGCATCTCAATCTCTTTAGTCAACCCACCGGGCCTCAAGTGCCCCACCTTCATTTGCTGACATACCATGAACTTAGCCACAAAATTAGCCACACCCCACTTCATCTTATTCCACAAATAAATCTCCTTGAGATCATGATACATTTTCGTTGAACTAAAATGAATAGTATAATGTGACTCATGGGCTTCGACCAAAATTCTTCCTCGCAACCCATCAATATTGGGAACACATAATCTACCTTGATACCTCAAGATATCATCACCGCTGATCTCGAAAATCATCATCTTCTACCTACCTACATCATTCTTGATTTGCATCAAGATGGGATCCAACATCTGTTTCTCCTTTTTCCTCAGCACCAAGAGATGACTTTACCACCTCTCGAACAATCACACCACCATTTTCGGAATCCAAAAGATGAACTCCAAGATAAGCTAAACTGGGAATATCCTTTACCAAATCCCACTTCTCTTTGCGCACATGAGAAAATCTTCTCATTGACAGCCTGCTAAGAGCATCAGCAACCACATTAGCTTTACCTAGATGATAGTTAAGACTTATGTCATAGTCCGTAAGCAACACAAGCCATCTCTTTTTGCCTGAGATTTAGTTTCTTCTAAGTGAACATGTATTGAAGGATCTTATGATCAGAATAGATATCGACATCGACCCCATATAAATAATGTTGCCAGATCTTTAATGGAAACACCACAGCTAACAATTCCAAATCATGGGTCGGGTAATTCTTCTCATTGACTTTCAATTGTCTAGAGGCATAAGATCCCACCTTGCCATACTGCATCAACACATAACCTAGTCTCACCTGAGACGCATCACAATAGACAACAAAACCATCAGTTTCCTCAGGTAGATTCAAGACCAGAGTCGGAGTCAACTTATTCTTCAGCTTCTTAAAACTATCCTCACAAGAATTGCACCTTTTTTGGGTCAAATTAGACAATGCGGAAGAAATAGAAGAGAAACTCTCCATAAACCTTCTATAATAGCTAGCTAAACCCAAGAAGCTCCGAATGCCGATTGGTATCGTGGGTCTAGGCCACTTCTTAACCACCGCAATCTTCTGTGGATCCACCATTATCCCTTCATTAGAAACAACATGACCCAGATAAGTCACTGTATTTAACCAAAACTAACAATTAGAAAATATAGCACACAATTGTTGCCTCTTAAGGGTCTGCAACAAAAGGTGGAGGTGATTGGCATGATTTTCCTCACTCTTAGAATATACCAATATATCATCGATAAAGACAATCACGAACAAATCTAAAAACTGAAGAAAAACCCAATTCATAAGATCCATGAATGTTATCGAGGCATTAGTTAAATCGAAGGACATCACCAAAAACTCAAAATGACCATACCACATTCAAAAATCAGTCTTAGGGATATCCACCTCCCTAATCTTCAACTGATGATAACTCAGTCGAAGATCAATCTTAGAAAATAACTTAGCACCCTGAAGCTAATCGAACAGATCATCAATCCTTGGAAGAGAATACTTATTCTTCATGGTCACCTTATTTAGTTGGTGGTAATCAATACACATTCGAAGTGGCCCATCCTTATTATTCATGAAAAGAAAAAAAGCACCCTAAGGAGACACACTAGGGAAGATAAAACCCTTGTTAAGAAGATCTTTCAACTAGTCTTTGAGTTCTTTCAAATCAGCCGAAGCCATTTTATAAGAAGGGATAGAAATAGGATGAGTGTCTGGAAGAAGATCAATCCCCAAAATCAATTTCCCTATCGAGAAGAACACCAGGAAGATCATCAGGGAACACCTCAAGAAATTCATAGACCAAAAGGATAGTCTATAAGGAAGGACTTTCGGATCTAGAATCCTTAACATGCACTAAGTATTAGAGGCACCCTTTGGAAACCAATTTCCAGGCTCTAAGATACCAAATGAACCTTTCCTTGGGTACTAGGGAACTACCTTCCTATTTAATTACCGACTCATTTGGGAAATGGAAACTGACTCTTCAGGTACGACAATCAAGAGACGCATAGCATAAATGCAACTAATCCATCCTCAAAATCACATCAAATATACTATGTCTAACTCTATCAGAATCACTAAGGTCTCCCTACCATAGACCTACATCGTACAACCCCTATAGACCCTTTTAAAAAAATGAATTCACCCACCAGGGTAGGATCAAAGCTAAAATGGATAGCCACATAAGAGGTCATATAAGAAAGAGTAGACTTGGGATCAAGTAGATAATATACATCACTAGAGAATAGTTAGCGCATAACAGTAATAATATCGAGAGATGCCTTAGAATCCTGGCGGGTGGTAAGAGCATACAGACGGTTTTGAGCAGTGCCGGAGCCAGAAGTATATGCAGTACCTTTTGGTACGGAAGCTGATGAATTAGCGACATGAATCTTATTTACCCCTGAATCAACATTAGAAGAACAATCCCTCTGCATATGACCAATCCGACCATATTTAAATCACTTGTCCCTTCACTTTTCACAAATACCACGGTGTACCTGACCACAAAATCTCCAAGAAAGATATGATGGAGCTTCTTGATCCCCACTAGCTTGAGGCTAGGATCCTGGTGCTATAAACCCACTATTATACTGAGAACAATGATCACCCGATGACTTTGGATAAGAAGCACTAGTCGTAGAGTAAGAACCAAAATTTCCCCACTTCTTCTAAGACCATTTTCCACCATCTCTACTATTTTGTTGCTGACCCCCACCCTGGTCTGAATAGAGAAACTTTTTATTCTTCCTTTGACTCATCTCTGCTTGCTTCTTCTTTTCCTATTCCACTTGTTTCATATACACCATAAGTCTATGATATACATATCCTTATCTAATTAGGCAACCTTTCTCTCAAAGATCAACTCACGGTACAACCCAGAGGTAAACTTTCTCATTTTAGCCCTCATGCTAGACACCAATTTAGGAGAATAATGCAATAGTTGATGAAACTTTAAGGCATACTCATTTACTGTCATCCTACCTTGCTTCAAATTCACAAATTCCTTAACCTTTGCCTCTCTCAACTCCTAAGAAAAAAAGTGATCAAGGAAAACACTAGAGAAATTATCCCACAAAGCAAACTTGGTATCATCACCCCTAGACTGGTCCCACTCCTCATACCACTGATACGCCATATCCTTCAACTAATAAGCTATGAACTCTACACCCTTCAAATCTGTAACATGCATCACATGGAAGATCTTTTCCATCTAACCAATGAAATTTTGAGGATCTTCCTCAAATTTAAAACTACTGAAAAATAGGAGGACTCAATCTTATAAATTGGCTAACTCTAGTGGCCTTGGAGGATGAAGCAACAGAAGTAACTCACTCAGTCTGGGAGGCTACAAACTGGGTAAGTGAGTTAATCGACTGGCGAAACTGAGCATTAGACATGCTAGCCTTAGGTGCATAAGAAGGGATAGAGGGAACAAGTGGAGCTCCCTCAGGTCAATCAAAAGAAGCGACCCTAGATCATGTATGAACTCCTGGAGTAGGAGGAGCTCTATCCATATTGTCCTCGGACAGGATAGAAGAGTTTCCACGAATATCAAATCTTCTGGGAGGCATGATCTAAAAAGTGAATATTCAAAAATTAGAGGAGATTTAAGACCTTAGACTCTATAACTTTAAATAGAACAACAAGAAAAGAAAACATTCCTAAATGCCTCGTAGCCTCTCCCTTATAAGTGTGGCGCACTATACATCCATAAAAGAAACACTAATTGACATAGTTTTGCGGATACCTAATGACATCAAACCTAGGCTTTGATACCATATTTGTCATGACCCAAACTAGGGCCTGGCCGTGATGGGTGTCTCAAGTCCCATGTAGACTAAAGATCACCCCCTACACCTAACCAAACCAACCACAATATCCCCAATGTCGGATAAATTCCCAACATATAACAAGATAAGTTTAAGGAATAAAGGGTATCTCTATAACTGATGACTATCGACCGGCTAAAACAACTGAACAACATCACCTATGTCCATAATAATCCAACAAAGCTTTCTAAAAAAATATCTAAAAACTTTCTTGGTTGAGACATGTCCTCGACTCTAATAGATGACAATAAAAATTATACTGTTAATAATAACGAAAACTATAAATTCTAGTCTATTATAATAATGGATAAAATATCTAAGTCTTCCAAAGAATAGAAGCTCAACACTTTACCACAATGAACCGACGAACCAAGTTGATCCACCCAACTCTGTACATGAAAAGTAGAGATATCCCCGGTGCCTACGTCGCATGGGGATACATCGTTCGGACATGGTTAGTAGGGTGAACACTAGCATATAACTCGTGGATAAGAATAACATAATAACGTGATCAACAGTTCAAAATCATTCAAAACTAATGCATATAATCAAATGCATATACATATATATATCACATGCCGGGATAGAGAACAAAGCTTAACATGTACTTTAAAACCTTATCCCAGATTGTGTAGCTCGACTGCCATAACATAAGAAGACACCTAAGGGTTATATGAGCCCAGCTCTCCCCCAACTGATAGGGACCTAGTGTGTGTGGCCGCACGAACCAGAGGGTACACATATGCACTATGAGGGACTCGAACCTCCTGGCATATTAAGGTGACACAAACACCAAATCATGTAGTATAATATGGGGGATTCGAACCTCCCAATCATATGATAATAATAAGGGGACTCGAACCACCTGGTCATTTAGACCCCCGCATCAGTAACCGAAATTTCCATTGTTGGCCCCGTTGGACATCCATTTTCACAACTCAGCTACACAACCCTCATTAAAGCCCAATTAAAATAATTAGCACATACATTCTTAGTTATTGAACCATGATATACATTTAGGCATACATTATTGGTATCGTCATACCAACTATATTTGCAAGGTAACATAAACATGCCAAGCCAATTACCATCACTTAGGGAAAATTCACAGCCTCCTTGGTTTAATTATACATTAGCTTGGGGAATCACACAACCCCTTAAGGTTCAATTCAAAATTCATTATGCTTTATAGACTTTTGCCATTATGCAATAGTTCATGAGTAGTTCAATATGCATACTTTTCACATTCAAAACCAACTTCACAATATGGGGTTGGAGTCATGACCATTTCAAAAGTCACAATTTTGGAAAATCACAGTCCCTAGTTCATTCACCATTCCCATGCATTAATTTAATTTTTAAAACCACCATATAAACATAACCCATATAGGGACAAACATAAAGCATCACATTAACAACAGTTATTCAAAACGCTCAACCCATGTTTTCAAAACCAACATCAATACCATATTAACAATACTTTAAAACTCATGCTTTTAGTAAATTAATAATTAGGGAAGAGTAATATGCCTGAAATACCAAGTTTCATGAAAATAATTCAACCCTTGAGCCCTTGGATGGCTTACTTGTTGGAAACCCTAAGTATGGCTGCTTGACAGAATTTAAGAGAGCTTTGGAAGTGTTTGAGTATGTTATGAATGAGAACAACCCTTCTTAAGTGCTTTATGAATGTGGGGATTTATTTAGGTGAGAAGTGAATTGTCCAAAGTACCCTCAATTTAAAACTAGAATTTAGTCGTCAGTGATTATGAGTCACTATACGACTCTTATAGACTCATAATGACTTGTCACTATAACTCATAGCCAAGACAGTCACCAAGGCACTCATAATTTGTTGACCCTACGACTCAACTTGTATGACTCATAATGGGATCCTACGACTCGTAGGGTCTAGTTGTAGTCAACCCAGCAACCATTTGGGATATACAATGGTCACCTTATGATTCCCAACTACTCATAACAAGTCTTTACGACTCATAGTGAGCCACTCGTACTCAGAACAGAATTCAGCCACACACTTTCTGATTTGGTTATGATTTGGTCCAACGACTCATCAAGACTCCCTACGATCGCCAGGTAAGTCATAGTCAGGATAACAAGAATAAAATTTTAGAATTTTTCAAGGACCAAAAAACTGGGGCATTACAGTATGACTATTTGGTATGATGTATTATTTGTTGTTAATTCTTTTAGCAAAAGTTTGCAATCAAAAGATATGTATATTGATGTTATCATAAATCAATTAAGAGGTCTGTTTTCTTTTTTAAAAAATATAGAGAAGAAGGATTTACAACTGTTGTGATTACAACGAAGAAAATTGCATTGGAGATTAATATAGAACCTGAATTTTGTAGTAAACGTGTAATTTATAGAAAGAAATAATTTGATGAGAATGTTGATAACGAAATTAAAAATCTCTTGAAGAATCTTTTAGACTTTATTACTTCTTATATATAGTAGACCAAGCCATTTCTTCACTTTAAAATAGATTTGAACAATTTGAAACATATGAAAGAATTTTTGGTTTTTTATTTAATACAAAAATTGAGATCTTTAGATGACGAGAATTTTAAAAAATATTATCTTAATCTTGAATTTTCTTTAAAACCTAATATTCACTCTGATATTGACGTTATAGACTTGTATTCTGAATTTAAAGTGTTGAGAAAAATTATACAAGTAGAAGATAATACTCTAATCGAGAAACTCAGTCAAATAAAAAGACTTGATTCTCTTCCAAATGCTTATATTACTTATAGAATAATGTTAACAATTTCTGTGACAGGCGCTTCCGCGGAAAGAAGCTTTTCAAGATCAAAAATTATAAAATCTTATTTAAGATCAACAATGTATCAAGAAAGATTAAGTGGATTGGTTATATTATCAATTGAAAAAAAATGTTAGAAGAATCGATAATGGAAAAAATTATTAATGAATTTTCATATCAAAAAGCTAGAAAAATAGATTTCAAATAAAAAAATATAAATTTTTATTTTTAGTGTAAGACCTTCGATTTTAGTTTGGCCTTAGTCCTCTAATACAATTGAGCCGCCCCTATATCTAATTCATAGTTTTTTTTTATTGAAATCTAACTTTTTTAAAAAAAAATTCTGTTGTGGGTTTGTATTGATTTGTTTGTAAATGGGCCATTATATGAAACCCTATTTACTAATGGGGTTTTGAGGTTGGATCAAAAGGTTCTTGATTCTATGGATGCTAAAAATTGATATGAACTTAAAAACTCGATGAGAAGTGAGTGATTTCTATCTGCATGTTATGTGATTTGTGATATTGCATTTTTTTCCTCTGCAGTTTTGCTGCATTTAGTGCTTTTTTGTCTGTTTTTATTGGTTTATTTATTTTTTGGGTCAAATGTTGGGAAATTGTTATCCTTTTGAACATACTAGTAGGGAGCCAATTACAGGTTGGACATAAATTGGTACACCCTCTGTCCCAATTGATATATTGTAGTCTGATTGGGCATAGAGTTTTGAAATTTGTGGTCTAAAATAAGTCATAGGGGTTTGTGTGACTAGAAATCATCTCATTAAGGGTGAAATTGACATTTTAAAGTTAAATTATTACTCAATGTAGAAATGTCATTCTTTTTGTAACTGACTAAAAAGGAAAGTGATACCCTTAAGGGGATTTAGAAATCAGACATTATTAGTAAGGTTATAGTTGAGTAAGAGAAATTTGTTAAATTAGTTTAAGAAGAAAGGTAGACTATTTTTTCTTGATCCGAGAGTTTATCAGAAGTACCTCTCTACCTTCATGGCAGGGGTAAGGTCTATGTACACTCTACTCTTTCCAGATCCCATCACTTCATGGTATATTGGGTATGGGTATGCTTGATAGAAATCAAAATATAAAAACTAAAGATCAATACGAAAAAGTAAAGAATAACTGATAAAGATAGATAATAACAAACAAGAAGAAGTAATTAAGAACAAAAAAGGATATTAAACTTTAATACCCTCATCTACAATCATAATCAAACACTTAATTCTTACAGTGACCAAAAGGGAGATAATCACCCTCAAAACCAATGTTTCTAAACCAAGATTCAATACAAGTTTAGTAATTCTCTCACTCAATGGAGAAATATTCATCAATAATAAAAAAAACTAAGAAAATAATCTAGGCTCCCAAGTATTCAAAGTTTAGTCTAATTATTACACATATAGGGGCCCAAAAGTGACCCAGTTGCAAGAAAAGACCCACGCATTTTGCTTGAGTAGATATGAAGCGGTTGGGGAGCATCCCAGATGCATCCCAAGTGAACTAGGGGTTTCTTTAACCTATTATTGAAATGCTAGAGCAGGTCAAAGGTGGATCTAAAGCGCCTTGAGCGCATGTCCCTTTCAAGGGGCTTTCTATCCCCGTTTTGCAATCCCTTGGATCATCCAACGATCCTTGACCAAATGTGAGTAAAATCATCAATAAATGAAACCCTCTTGATGATAATAAGACTTCTTCAAGTACCTATCGCATCATGAATAATCCTTGGATCCTTTGAAGTTCCAGATCTTGGCTTCTAGTAAAAGGCTTGGAGCTAATCCGGATTGTATCATCCTCTCCATCCTGAGAAGAATTTGACCTCAAATTCAAGGGGTGGTCATATTCTAACATTGTAAAGGGTGATATATTGCACACATTAAAGGTATAATTCATTTGATTTTTTGGGGGAAGGTCAATCTTATAGGCATTGTCGTTTATCCTTGCAAGCGCTTGAAATGGACCATCACCTTGAGGCATCAATTTGGATTTTCATTGGGTTGGAAACCTATATTTTTGGAGGTATGCCAACACCCAATCATTCGATTCAAATACAAGTCGCTTCCTTCCCATGTTTACTCTTTTGGCCACCTCTTGATTTTTCTTCTCAAGGTGAATCCTCACCTTCTCATGTATCTTCTTCATGTTTTTCTCCCTTTTATTTCCTTCTAAGCTTATCACAACATTACTAGGAAAAGGAGTAAAATCTAAAGGGTAAGGGGGTTAAAACCATAAACACATCCAAAGGGAGTCGTACCAATAGTCAAATGGATAACACGATTATAAGCAAATTTGACTAAAGGTAGGTGGTCCTCCCAAGAGGCCATTTTTTCTTTAACTAAGGTGGGTAACATAGAACCCAAAGTTCTACTTACCACCTTCATTTTTCCCATCGGTTTGTAGGTGGTAAGACATTGAGAAAAGCAATTTGGTGCCAAGTCTACCCCACAAAGACCTCCAAAAGTGACTAAGGAACTTAGAGTCCCTATCACTAATAATGGTCCGAGGAAATTTCATGTATTTTGACAGCATATTTAATAAATAAAGAAGCCACATTAGAAACATCATCAATTTTAGTACATGGAATGAAATGGGCCATTTTTTATAAACTAACAACCACAACAAAAATGCAATTTCTACCCTTCCTTATCCTAGGCAATCCCATAACAAAATCCATAGAGATGTCATGCCATGGGCGTTGGGGAATGGGTAGTTGGGTGTATAATCCTTGAGGGAGAAGACAGGATTTTGTACTTCTACAATCTATGCATTGCCCACAAATTCCACCAATATCTTGACGCATCCTGGGCTAATAGAATTGTTCCTCTAGGATTCTAAGGGTCTTGTCAATTCCAAAGTGACCCATCATACCACCATCATATTCCTCTCTTATAAAAAATTCTCGCCATGAGCTAGAGGGAACACATAACCTTATTCATTTTAAAAGAAACCATCAAACTTGGAGTAGGGAATAGAAACACTATCCCTCTCCCACATTTCCCTACCCCATGTCTCAATATCTTGGTTGATTTGATCAAATTTGGGGTCCTCGAGATACATTGTCTTTGGACTCTCATAGCCCAACAATTTAGAAGACAATGTAGAGATTAGCTCATACTTTCGAGACAAGCATTGGCTACAACATTTTTCTTTCCCTATTTGTATTAATTACATAAGTGAAAGTCTTTAGGAAAGCAATCCATTTGGCATGCCTTTTATTTAGTTTATCTTGGGCCCGGAGATGTTTCAAGGATTCATGGTCGATTTGGATCACAAAGTCTTTGGACCAAAAATAATGTTATCAATCACCCAATACTCTAACCAAGGCGTAGATAAAAGAGTAATCTACGAAAATGAGAACAAAAACATATACTAAAGAAACAACGAAATTAAAATATGGAGAGTAAAGAGATAAAAGGATGGATGATGGATAGATTGATAAATTGACACAAGAAGATAGAAAGAAAGAAGAACTAATAAGTATATTAAACTCAAAAAACCAAAATCGATTATCTACAAGAATCTAAGCTATTACGTTGACCTTAAGGGAATCAAAACGACCTTACAACCATCGTTTCTAAATAAATATAAACAAAAGCTTTTCCAAGCTAGGACTAACTCTCTCAAGAGTTTTCATATATTCATTATCAAAACAAAACTAAATGATGAAATAAAGACTAAGCTAATCTATTTATAGTCTAGGGTTTAACTTATTACAATGGGCCAAAAGTGATCCATTTGCTTTAATTAAACAAGGCAGCCCCCTCTAGCACCTTTGGGGAAAATGTGGCACATCTCAAGGGAATTTCTAGAGAAGATGAAACTATTTTGACCTGCTCCAGATTTTTTAGAGCAAGTCGGGTGCACCTCCAAGGTAGATTGGGAAAACATCCCTTCCAAGAGGCCTTTTAGCCCCATCTTGCATTCCTTCAACTCCTCCAACGACCCTTGATCAAATATAGGTGAAATCACCATTACATGACACCCTTTTGATGACAATAATATGTATTGAAGCACCTCTAGGACCATAAGTATCCCATCCAAAGATCCGGAGGCAATTTGGAATGTATCATTCTCCGCTTCTTGAAAAGGATTCGACCTCGAATCCAAACCTTGCAAAACCAAAGGAAGGACAAACAAACACAACATCCTTATGAAATAAAGGTTAATGTTAGCATAAATAATCATAGCATCATGCCAAAGTTACACATGCTTAAGATATAACCAAGGATCCTTTGTGTTAAATATTAAAAGCTTATTGAAAATGGTATAAAAGAATTGGCTATGACAATTATAAAGAGATAACAAAACCACAAAGGGCATAATGGTATCAATAAACCAAGAAGATAAGACTATATTCATCATAGGATCCATAAGACACAATTGCTTCATTATCTCTTCAAGAGACCACATCAAAAGTGATATCACCAGTGGCTTAAAAATCTACAAGGGTTTTCCCAATTCAAAGATGTGAATGACCCATAAAGAATTATTACCTAACCAAGTGTACCAACCAACAAGTTTCCTACCTTCCAATAAAATAATTCCAAGACTAGCATGGACATTATCATAGGCAAAGAGGTAGTATAGAAGGAATCAAGCATAAAAACATCATCTAAGGTGTTATTATCAATAAGAATGCCATTTGGCTTAAAATATTTAGCACATAATGCACACAAGGATGGAATCAAGACATTTAAGCACAAAGAACTTTTCCCTTTCAAAAATATCACTCTGAGAAAGGGGTCACCAATTGCAAGCAAACCATAAAGAAGGGTATCACATAAATGGAATTCATTAAAAGTGTTTTCAAAAGGAAACTCTCTCTTTGACCAACAAGTAGTGAAACTTTGGCCAAGAATGGAAACACATAATGGTGAACTCCCTCGGATTTTTTCTTTACTCCCCTTCTTTAAAGAACAATCATTTTTTTAAATGCCTACCATGCACAACTTGGGTCTATCAGGTGGATTGTTAGTCACTAAGAAAGATTTTTTATCATAGGGAAGGATTCCAACATCCTCAATCAAACTTTGTTTGTCGTCTTGACCAAGCACCAAGTTGGATGTATAGAAATAACCATATCACAATAGGTCATGAGGTCAAATAGGTTAAGTATCCAAGAACATGGGTCAAGTCAATACTCATTTTCCCCAAAGATGCCATCTTCACACTTAGACTCACCATTTATATGACCATTAATAATTTCATAAGCAAAGAGAGGGTAGAGAAAGGTATCACTAAAATTAACTTCAACTAAGTTATCCTCATACATATACTCACTATTAGACTCAAGATCATCACCATGAGTATTCTCATCAATAGAGGCACACAAAGTAGAAGAAGAAGCAATTTCCAAATAATTAACACTTTCTCCTTTAAGGGAAGAATCCTCAAGTAAACACATGCCACCACTATAATCAAAAGGATCATGGATCAAGTCACCATAAGAATCAAGCAATTCATCCTCATAATTATCAAACAAAGGTGGGGTTGTCATACAAAGGATCACAAGCAACATTGTTTTTACTAGAGCAATCACTAGTTGGGTTTATGAAACATTCAAGTAAATTAAAGTAATCATTACCCAATTGATTATTACTTTTCAAAGGAGTACTCTCATCTTCCAAGAAGAGATTTCATCTTTCGGAGGAATGTCATCACACCATAGTGGGTTATTAAATAGAGTATAGCCCTCGAGAAGGACCACATCATCAATATGATCCACACTACTAGGTAATTCACTAGGAGTGATTTCATCATCTTCAAACAAGACATTGTACGTAAAGATAGAAAGATCAGTCCATGAAGAAGAATTGGAACATGTAAGTTTCACTCTCAAAAGGACAACTAACAAGTTTCAAAGAAGTTTCAAACACATAGTCATTCCTATGAGTAGTATAAATAATAGGATTTTCATCAAGGGGTATGCTCAAAGGATCACTCCTATTTAATTGACCAATATTTTCAACATCATCAATAACTTGAGACTCATCAAGTATAATACATAAATGCTCGAGTAGTGGACTAAATTTAATAGCAAGTTGATCATTACATACATCTTCACTAGTTGTTGGCAACTCACATGCCAAATTAGACTTACCTTGGTTTTCACAAGGGTCAACTAGTGTGTGACTACTCTCATAACTTGGCAATGGGAACTCAGTCAAGTCACAAGTGCTAGCACTAAGTGGACAAAAATCAATCTTACTAGAAGAATCAATTCGGTCATCTATAGGATCAACTAGTGCGTGTGTACTTATAACAAGAACTTGATCATCATGCAACTTAGAAATACAAAGGGTATCACAAAGGGAAGACTCATGCAATTCCTCTTTAGACAAGCCACCAACTACAGTCACTCGGCGACTAGCCGCATCATGACATTCTAAGTGTAGAGAAGTGTAAGAGATAGCATTTTTACCTTGTAGATCAGAAGAAGTATGGTATTCACCTTGGTTTTTAACATGGTAGCTCATCTTCTCCTTTGGGAAGCTCTCATCACAAGGGAGTTTGTCAAATATACTCCTTTGAGCCATCTTTTTATCACTCTTCCCAAAGCTGGAATTCTTAGCCAAGAACTCTGTTAGATCATCAAGCATGTGTTCGTAAGGAATTTTTCTTATATCTTCCTTCGGAAGTATATCTTCTTGAACCTGCATAAGAGAAGGGTTGATATAAGGTAAAATGCTAGTATCATGGTTAGTATGTAACAAGGGGTTTGTGTTGTCAAGACCTATAATTAAGTATTTCTTACCCACACCTTTCAAGAAACCACTTCGATCATCATTATTATCTTTGAACCATCTATTTATTTTCTTGTTCTAGGGATAGTCCCTTTCCCTCTTTTCATCCTCTTTTTTTATTACTTCCCGAAATCCTCTTATGATCTCATTTCCCTACTCACTTGCTCGGATGTCATATAATCAAGAAAGTGTTTTTCCTTCAAATACAAGTACATATTTGTCAGACTTCTCTCAATATTGAACCGACCTTTAATCCTTCCATGGATCACCAAGAAATACATGGCAAGCTCTCAAGGGAATTACATCACATCATACTTTCTTGACACTTGCCCACTCTAAAATCAATGATTACTTGTTTGGTCACTTTTATTGGTACATTCTCATTGTAACATTGGAGTTTGTAAGGTTTGGGATTCCTTTTTATCAGATGTAACATTAGATCAATAAGTGTACAAGATACTACATTAATGCTTTTCTTTCCATCAATGACCAATAAGCACATATTTTTCATCATCTCAAACCTTGTGTGACATAGGTTTGAATTTTGGTCAAGTTCCTCTTTCAATGGTTCCCACACTATGTGCCTCAATAAATAAGATAGACTCCAATATAACTCTAATTGCTCATTAGTCCCTTCTAGGATCATCAAGTTTGGTCTATGGGTTGGGGAATCTTGAATTTGCTCAATAGAGTCAAGGGACTCCTCCATGCTATCAATTCTTCCACCCAAACTAGACATACTCCCTTAAGTGAACCCACCTTAATGTCAAGTTATCCTATCTTATCTTCCATGGACTCAATTTTACAGTTGAGAGTTTCAATGGACGTTAAAATAACATTTGTTGAGTGGTTTTCTATGTTTTATGAAGTTTCGCCTTCCGGAATCATTGTACCTAGCAATTAAACACTCAAAAAAGACAACAACAACGTTAGAGTTAGTAAAATTAAAGCATATAATCACTCGTGTTTACATACCATTGATTGCCTCACAATTGGATAGGTTAATATTGAAAATTATTTATACTTTGGTAGTTCATAAGGTGTCAATTGCTAATTGTGGCCGGAATAGATTTTTTTAAAAAAGACTCAAATAAAATATGCACGGATTTGAGTCAAGAAGATATGATAATTAAAAACTAGAAAAGCTCAAAAAAAAATAGGACGAAGAAAGAAAACAGGCTCAAGCATTAATCAACCAACTTTGTAGATGAATTACTAGTTGTGAGTAGTTTAAGAATCAAAGAAGGAATTCAAGAACCAAGAATTGAAACTAGAGTAATCAAACCTGAGAAAAAGGACAATTGAAGTGTATAATTTTGTTGGTGAAAAACCTTTGAAGTGTGTTTGAGAAGAGCTAAGGCAGCTTGGGCGCATCCCTAGCGCATGCCAAGCGCATATGGGGTTGCGTTGACCTGCTTTAACAGATTTGGAACAGCCCTAGCAAAGGAGAGGCACATTCCAAATGCAAAGATCATAGTTTTGAGATACCTTTGGGATGTTGCAGTAGTTTAAACGCAGACCAAGGGCATGTCAAAGGTAAGATCAGTCACCCAGCCTTGGTTAGGTGTCAAATTGTACTTTCAAATAGTCTCATTTTGTCCTCTTCTCTTGGAATATTCTTGGAGTCTTTGGAGATGATTTAGTACTAACTCTTTTACACTCTTTTTCTTCCTTCTTTTTGAATCAAACACTCACTTTTTGCTGAATTTTCAACATGAAGATAACAATTTCTCCAAGAACACCTAAAACACTAACTTTTTCCAACTTCTTCACCTTAGCTCGGAATGAGTTGAAATTTTGAACCTAGGCACTTTTTAACCTTCTAAACTCAAGCATCATTTATCTCAAATTCTTCACCAAAATTTTCAAATCTTTCAACCACTTCAAATTTCTTTAAACCCAAGCTTTTATCAAAGCTAGAATGCTCAATATAGCTCTGATTTAGCTCAAATTCAATCCTTAGACTCCTATAGTGTTAGGGAACAAGAATCTAACATTAGAAACTCAAGAAAACACTAAAAATCAATAACTCAAATGTTGACCTAACCCTAAAAATATGAATAGTAAATTTTTATGGAATTTACAATTTTTCAAGACAAATAGACCCAAGACTGACTTCATGGAAATGAAATCAATCTCGGCTATGATACCAAATGATAATAAAGTAATCTACGAAGATGATAACAAACACAAACACTAAAGAGATGATGAAATTGAAATACGGAAAGTAAAGGGATAAAAGAATAGATAGATAGATTAACACCTGAAGATAGAAAGAAATAAGAACTAATGAGTATATTAAACTCAAAAAACTCCAAATTGATTATCCACAAGTAACTAATCTCTTATGTTGACCGCAAGGGAATCGAAATGCCTTTACAACCATAGTTTCTAAAAATGTCAACAAAATCTTTTTCAAGCTATCACTCACTCTCTCAAGAATTTTCATATCTTCATTAACAAAACAAAACTAACTAATGAAATAAAGACTAAGCTAATCTATTTATAGTCTACTATTTAACTTATTACAATGGGACTAAAAGTGACCTATTTGATTTAATAAAATAAGACATCCTGCTCTAGCACCTTTAAGGTAGATGTGGAGCATCTCAAGGGCATTTCGAAAGCGGATAAAAAAATTTTGACCTGCTCGTAATCTTTTGGAGGAGGTCGAACGCACCCCCAAGGAAGATTGGGCGCACATCCCTTCCACGAGGCCTTTTAGACCTGTCTCTTATTCCCTCAACTCCTCCAAGGAACCTCGATCTAATGTAGGTGCAATAACCCTCATGTGACATCTTTTTTATGACAATAAGATATTTTTAAGCACCTCTAGCACTATAAGTATCCCATTTAAAGATCCGAAGGTAATTTATATTGTGTCATCCTTCCCCTCTTGAAAAGATTTGACCTCGAATTCAATTATTGTAAAACCAAAAAAAGGACAAACAAACACAATATCATTATGAAATGAGGGTTAGGGTTAGTACAAATAATTATAGCATCATGCTACGGTTGCACACACTTAAAATATAACCAAGAATCCTTTCTGTTAAACATTAAAAGCTCATTGAAAATAGTACAAAAGAATTGGCTATGACAATTATAAGGAGATAAGGAAACTACAAAGGTCATAATGGCATTAATAATCCAAGAAAGCACTACTACATTTATGTTAAGAGACATAAGACACAATTGCTTCTTATTTCGTCAAGAGACCACACCAAAAGTAGTATCGCCAAGGGTTCAAAAATCCAAAAAGGTTTTCCGAGTTCAAAGATGTGAATGACCCATAAAGCATTATTATCCAACCAAGTGTAACAACCAACAAGTTTCCTACCTCCTAATAAAATAATTCTAAGACTAGCATAGACATCATTAAAGGTAAAGAGGTAGTATAGAAAGGAATCGAGCATAAAAACATCATCCAAGGTGTTATTATCTATAAGAATGCCATTTGGCTCAAAAAATTTAGCACATAATGCACGTAACGATAGAATTAAGACATTTAAGCACAAAGAACTTTTTCCTTTCAAACAAACTCTTTGAGAAAGGATTTAACAATTGCAAACAAATCACAAAGAAGGGTATCACTTAAATGGAATTCATCCAAAGTGTTTTCAAGAGGAAACTCTCTCTTTGACCAACAAGTAGTGAAACTTTGGTCAAGAATGAAAACACATAATAGTGAACTCTCTTGGATATTTTCTTTACTCTCTTTCATAAAAGAACAGTCATTATGCCTCTGATGCATAACTTGGGTCTATCAGGTGGATTGTAATTCCGTAAGAAAATATGAGGTCCCAAACTTTATTGTAAGGTATGCAATGATTAGTAAGGCAATATATGATCCTAGTCAAAGGGAGAATCTATTCCATACTAAATATCTTATGAAGAACAATGTATGTTCTTTGATCATTGATAGTGGGAGTTGTGCTAATGTGGCTACTACTACTTTGGTTGATTTCTTGAAGTGCTCACAACCGAGAATTCCACACCATACAAGTTTCAATGGTTAAATAATTGTGGAGAGTTGAAGGTGACAAGGCAAGTGGTGATTCAGTTCAAATTTTGGAATTATCATGATGAGGTTCATTGTGATGTGATACCCATGCAAGATTGCCATCTCTTACTTGGGAGGCCATAGAAATATGATGGTTTAACCTAGCATGATGGGAGGAACAATCAGTATTCTTTTGAGTTGAATGGTCAAAAATTCACTCTCCATCCACTTTCTCCATCTCAAGTTAATGAGGGACACCAAAAATTAAGAGAATTAAAAGATAAGGGTAAGAACAAGGTCATAAAGAGGACCAAAATAAGGAAAGAAATAAAAAAAAGAGAAGAAGAGGTTGAAAGGGAAGAGTCCTTTGGTGATGTTGGCTAGGAAAAAAGATCTTTTCAAGGAGCATGATGACAAAACACATATGTTGCTTCTAGCCCATGTATTTCATACTAACCACTCTACTTCTCTTATCCCCCATTCTATTTCCCTTGTTTTCCAGGATTATGAAGATATGTTGCCAAAGGAACTTCTCCAAGGATTACCCCCACTTTAAGGAATTGAGCATCAAATTGATTCGTGTAGGGTTTTTAATTGCCCAAAAAACTGGCCTTCCGAAGTAATCCAATAGAAAAAAAGGAGCTCCAAAGTCAAGTTGAGGAACTCCTCAACAAATAATACATCAAAGAGAATATGAGTCCATGTGGGGTCCCGGTGTTGCTAGTTCTAAAGAAAGATGGGACATGGCTCATGCGTGTTAATTGTTGAGCCATCAAGAAAATAACAATAAGGTATCGCCACCCAATTCCTTATTTAGATGATATACTTGATGAGTTGAATGGTTTTTGTGTGTTTACAAAGATAGATCTTAGGAGTAGGTACCACCAAATTTGGATGCAATTGGGTGATGAGTGAAATACCGCATTCAAGACTAAGTTTGGTCTATATGAATAGTTGGTCATGCCTTTTGGCCTCACCAATGCCCCTAGTACCTTTATGCGGTTGATGAACCATGTGATGAAATCGTTCATTGGGAAACTTTTTGTGGTATATTTTGTTTATGTCCTTGTTTATAGTAAATCCCTTGAAAAACATATCTTCTATTTGCAAAAATATGTTTGAAGTGCTTAGAAAAGAAAAGTTGTATGCTAATCTTGAAAAGTACTCTTTTGGTGTGAATGGAGTAGTGTTCTTGTGATTTTTTGTGAGCTCGAGAGGATTCAATGTGGATGAATCTAAGATAGACACTATCAAGAATTGGCCAACTCTAAAATCCATTGGTGAAGTACGAAACTTTTATGGGTTGGCTAGTTTTTATATGCGATTTGTCAAAGAATTTAGTACCATCATCGCTCGCTTGACAGAGGTGATCCATAAGGATAAACATTTTAAATGGGGTGATGAGCAAGCGAATGATTTAAAGCTTTGAAAGCTATGCTTAGTTCCGCCCTCTTGTTGCAATTACCAAATTTTGATAAGATATTTGAAATTGAATATGATACAATTAAGGTAGAAATAGGTGACGTCTTAATGAAAGATCATAAATCCATTACCTATTTTAGTGAAAAGATCAAGGGTGCAACTTTAAAGTATTCCACTTATGATTTAGAGTTATACGCTATGTTAGAGCATTGGGTAATTGGCAACATTATTTGTGTCCCAAGGAGTTTGTGATTCGAACCAACCATGAATCCTTGAAATATCTCCAGGCCCAAGATAAACTAAATAAAAGGCATTCCAAATGTATTGCTTTCCTAGAGAATTTACCCTATGTAATCCAATATAAAAAGGGAAAGAAAAATATCGTAGTCAACACTTTTTCTAGGAAACATGTGCTAATCTCTACATTGTCTTCTAAATTAATGGGATTTGAGAGTCTAAAGACAATGTATCATGAGGACCCTAAATTTTCTCAAATCTACCAAGATTATGAGATATGAGTTAGGGAAAGGTGGAAGAGGGATAGTGTTTTTATGGCCTACTCTAAGTTTGATGGTTTCTTGTTCAAAGGAAGGAGGTTTTGTGTTCCATATAGCTTATGGAGAGAATTATTTATAAGAAAGGCACATGATGATGGTATGATAGGAACACTTTGAATTGACAAGACCCTTTAAATCCTAGAGGAACAATTCTATTGGCCCAAGATGCGTCAAGATATTGCTAGAATTTGTGGCCAATGTATGAATTATAGAAGTGAAATCCCACATTCTCCCTCAAGGATTATACACCACACTACCCACTCCTCAACACTCATAGCTTGATATCTCTATAGATTTTATTTTGGTTTTGCCTAGGATGGGGGGGGGGGGGGTAGAGATTGTATTTTTTTATGGTTGATAGGTTCTAAAAAATGGCCAATTTTATTTCATGTCATAAAATTGATGATGCTTATAATGTGGCTTCTTTGTTTATTGAGCATATTGTCAAAATACATAGAATTTCTCTGACCATTGTTAGTGATAGGGACTTTAAGTTCCTTAGTCACTTTTGGAGGTCTTTGTGGGGTAGGATTACAAAATTATTTTTCTCAATATCTTGCCACTCACTAACCGATGGGAAAATGGAGGTGGTAAATAGAACCTTGGGTTATATGTTACACACCTTAGTTAAAGGAAAAACATCCTCTTGGGGGGACCACTTACCTCTAGTCAAATTTGCTTATAATCAGGGTATCCATTTGACTGATGGTATGACTCTCTTTAAGTGTGTTTATGGTTTTAACCTCCTTACCCCTTTAGATCTTACTCCTTTTCCTAGTGATGTTGCAAACTGACGGGTAAACGGGGGTGGTAAATAGAACCTTGAGTTCTATGTTACACACCTTAGTTAAGGGAAAAATATCCTCTTAAGGGGACCATCTACCTCTAGTCGAATTTTCTTATAATCGTGTTATCCATTTGATTGTTGGTATGAATCTCTTTGAATATGTTTATGGTTTTAACCCCCTTACACCTTTAGATCTCACTTCTTTGCCTAGTGATGTTGTGATAAGCTTAGATGAAATAAGAAGGTGGAATCCATGAAGAAGATGCATAAGAAGGTAAGGATTTGCCTTGAGAAAAAGAATCAAGAGGTGGACAAAAGAGTAAAAAGGGAAAGAAAGCAACTTGTGCTTGAGTCGGGTGATTGGGTGTGGGTGTACCTCTGTAAATATAGGTTTCCAACCAAAAGAAAATCCAAATTAATACCTCGAGGTGATCGTCCATTTTAAGTGATTGAAAGGATAAACAACAATGCCTACAAGATTGGCCTTCCCCTAGAATATCAAGTGCACAAACCTTCAATGTATGAGATCTTTCACTTTTGACATAATAGGAGATGATCACTCTTTGAATTTGAGGTTAAATTCTTCTCAAGACGGAGAGGATGATACAATTCGAATTAGCTCCAAGCCTTTTACTAAAAGCCAAGCCCGAGATTTTCAAAGGATCCAAGGATTGTTTATGAAATGAGAGGTACTTGAATATTATTACCATCAAGAGGGTGTCATTTTTTTATGATTTCACTCACATTGGGTCAAGGATCGTTAGAGGAGACAAGGGAATGCAAACCGAGCTACAAAGCCCCTTGGAAGGGATATGCGCCTAAGGCGCTTTGGATCCGCCTTGGACCTGCTCTAGCATTTCAAGAGTAGGTCAAAGCAGACCCTAGTTCACCTGGGATGCTCCATAACTACTTCAAATCTGCTCAAGCAGATTAAATATGCTTTTTTTTTTGCAATTGGGTCACTTTTGGACCCTTAAATGTGTAATAATTAGCCTAAACTATAAATACTTCGGAGCCTAGCTTAATTTCTTAGTTTTGTTTGATTTTTGATGAATATTTCTCCATTGAGTGAGAGAATTGCTAAACTTGTGTTGAATCTTAGTTTAAAAACATTGGTTTTGAGGGTGATCATCTCCCCCTTGGTCACCGTAAGAATTAGGTGTTTGATTAAGATTGTAGTTAAGGGTATTAGTGTTTAATATGCTCTTTTGTTCTTAATTATCTCTTCTTCTTGTGTCTAATTATCTATCTTTATTGATTATCCTTTACTTTTTTGTATTTCAATTTCTTCGTTTCTTTGGTGTTTGTGTTCATTCTCATCTTCCGTAGTTAGATCTTTATCATGTGTTATTAGTAATCTACGAAGACGAGAACAAATACAAACACTAAAATCAAAGACTCAACTTTTGACCTAATCCTAAAAACGTGTATAGTAAATTTGATTTTTGATTTTTCAAGACGACTAGACCTAAGATTGACTTTGTATGAATAAAATCAAGCTCGGCTTTGATACCAAATTATAGAAATCAAACTACGAAAACTAAAGATCGATACAAAAGAGTAAAAGCTAATCGATAAAGATAGATAATTAGACACAAGAAGAAGAAGTAATTAAGAATAAAAGAGCATATTAAACTCTAATACCCTCAACTACAATCTTAATCAACACCTAATTCTTACGGTGACCAAGAGGGAGATGATCGCCCTCAAAACCAACGTTTCTAAATAAAGATTCAACACAAGTTTACCAATTTTCTTACCCAATGGAGAAATATTTATAACAATCAAACAAAACTAAGAAAATAAGCTAGGCTCCTAAGTATTTATAGTTTAGGCTAATTATTATACATTTAGGGGCCCAATTGTAAGAAAAGGCCCGCACAATCCATTTGAGCGGTTGGGGAGCATCCCTGGCACACTAGGGGCTACTTTGACCTGCTCTTGAAATGCTAGAATGGGTCCAATTCGGATCCAAAGCTCCTTGGGCACATCCCCTTCCAAGGGGCTTTCTAGCCCCATTTTGCATTACCCTTGGCTCCTTCAACGATCCTTAACCCAATGTGAGTTAAATCATCAACAAATGACACCCTTTTGATGGTAAGAAGACTTCTTCAAATACCTCTCACTTCACGAACAATCCTTGGATCCTTTGAAGCCCTCGGGCTTGGCTTCTAGTAAAAGGCTTGGAGCTAATCAGATTGTGTCAATGTTGTTGTTACTGTATCTTAAGAAGAAGTTTGCACATGATAGTATATGATGAATGGTTCTTGGAGAATAGTCTATTTCACTTGGACATCACATGGTTGATATTTTCCAACAAGTTAAAAGTCATGTGTAGATAACATTGTCATCCAAGAAAAGACATAATAGTATTGCACTTTAAAATTCCAAGTAATTAGGGTATTGAATTTTAGTATGTAATGTTAAAATTTCTCCCGACAGGTAGAGTCGTAGAAAAGGTCATATTATGTGAGTTAAAGTAATAAAAGTTTTTACATTTCATTCAAAGGTTAGGGAAAGTGGAAGTGAAATTCTCATTTTATGATCCACTCCTGTAATCTAAAATTTCACTGTAGTATATACACACTTGGTATTATAAATAGAGGCTGAGTGACACTGTTAGGGTTGCTGCTAAAAAATAGATGCTCCGAACCCCATCAAAGCTAAGTTTTATTAGTGGAAAGAATTACTGCGTGGAGCACAGTAAGCACGCTTTGATGGTCTAGCTTCTTTTCTGAGCTTCTTAGTAAGCCCTACAGTTGGGTACAAGCATTTCAGATGTCACCGCCTACTATGGATGGTATATCCAAAAACTCGCGGAGTATAATTTGGTGAAACCTATGTTACCCTGAGATAAGGGTGCAGATATAGAAGTCGGATTCGTCATCACCTAAATCTTAGGATTTGGGGATACAGAGAGGATTATAGGTATGAGTATTAAGATACAACCACTAAATGCATATTACGACATATATAAGTATATATATTTCAACAATTAAACAATAAATTAACTCGGCAATTATTTCAATTTAGTTTAATTAAATTCTTTGTGAACACTTAATGTTTTATTCATAAGTTATCTCGTAATAGCAAAGTGTTTTATTACTTTATGTGAGTATATACATTTTTTATAGCCGTGGTATCTGGAATAACTTGCTACCTCCACTAATTCCACGGGGTACGTGGTAAGTTTTATATGAGTATATACATATATGACGTAAATCCAATATGAAACCAAATACACAGTCAACCTGTCCTTCGTTGGTCTTAGGTATAGTTAAAGCACCCAAGTTGTCCAAATTCAACGTGGATCCCACACCCGCATCCCAAATTGTGTTAGGTCAACCCTGGTGCAGCAAGGATTTTGAAGGATTTGAGCCATAGGACTTGACTTTTGCTTAAAATTAACCAAACGAACGAAGTCGTTTTTTAATATTTAAAACAAACCAACTCAATTTTTTTAAAAAAATATTCAATCAAAACCAACATAGTATAAATTTTATTTTAGTTGTCGGTATATTAGATTTTGAAGTCGGTATAGATTTGGTTGATAAGTCATAGATGTTGATACTACTGTAGACATCTAAAATTTGTGGACTCTTAAATAAGAATTCAAATTCTGTTAGAGTTCTAGAAGGCTACTTTACCCTAAATCTTGTCTATTTAAAGGGTAACATGTTTCATGAAACAGATATCTTGAATATCATCTTGACTATCCCGCTGATGGGTATTCATAAAAAGATCGGGATCTTCAATATCCCACAAAATCATGGGATATTCATAAAGAGATCATCCTATGTTCGAGAATAAGCCACTAACGGCCATCGAATTACGGAGAAAATCATGAGAGAAGAATCACCGAGAATAAGCCACTAACGGCCTTTGAATTACGGAGAAAATCATGAGAGAAGAATCAAGGGAGGAACAGAGATTTGTACCCCCATCGTTTATGAATAAAGTTGTTGTTTCTTCATATTTTTATTTGTGGTTGAAGTTTATTTTCCATGAATTAAATTATGTTGCAAACAAATTGGCACGCCCAGTGGGACCAAATCTTCCCTTATCTCTTCTCTCATAAATCAGATCTGCAAATCTGTAGTCACCGCATAAAGATGGAAGCTCTATTGGTACTTCAAGACTCGTCATCAAATCTACACTTCGACAAGCCTTGAAGTAGGGAGCATTTGTAGATATCTAAAATTTGTGGACTCTTTAATAAGAATTCAAATTCTGTTAGAGTTATAAAAGGGTACTTTACCCTAAATCTCGTCTATTTAAAGGGTAACATGTTCCCTGAAACAGGCATCTTGAATATCATCTTGAATATCCCACTGATGGATATTCATAAAAAGATCGGATCTCTAATATCCCACAAAAATCATGAGATATTCCTAAAGAGATCATCCTATGTTCGAGAATAAGCCACTAATGGCCCTCGAATTACGAAATCATCCTATGTTCGAGAATAAGCCACTAACGGCTCTCGAATTACGAAAAAAATCATGAGAGAAGAATCAAGAGAGGAACAGATTTGTACCCCCATCGTTTATGAATAAAATTGTTGTTTCTTCATATTTTTATTTGTGGTTAAAGTTTATTTTCCATAAATTAAATTATGTTCAAACAACTACCTAACTTGAGAATCAATGTACGAGAATGAGAAAAATAGTGCAAGGCACACATAATGTGTATGAAGAAATTGGTGCAAGTCACACTGAATCTGCTGACTTGATTTCGCTATAAGAGTTATTTTTTTACTACTCTAATAAATATTTTAATTTATTTTTAATCGTTATTAAGATTTCCACGAACTATTTATGCAAAATTTATTCCATGGGATCATAAGAGTAATTTGCTGACTCCTATGTTAACTTCTTTTCCTGTTCATGTATTGTGGTCCCTAAAGTTTTAAGGATCTCCACCACTGTATGATCTTAAACAATTAATTAAATCCAAGCAGTGGAACGTTAGCATACTGTTTAGCAACAAAGATGTAATGCTTTTGCCTAAATTACTTCCTCCTTTTTCCAGATAGGATTTTATAGTGTAAGTCAACCAAAAAATTAGCTAGGCATATATGTCTTTTAGAATCATTTGAGTTTTGATTTTTGATGACCAAAGAAAGAATCTTCAGGTTATTTTCGAGCATTGAAATAGCAAAGCAGGAATTAGAAGGCATAAGCTCGGGATGGGTTGGTTGAAATCATCAGTTTGCCAAATGCCAACTCAATTCTGATATGAGTAAAAACAGAAATCAAGACTAGCCCACTTTCTTCACTGCCCAATTATAGAAGGTTATGCTGGCTTCACTTATTGTACCTGCCTATTACAACCAAGAATTTGCAGAAATCTCAGAATAATTGATTCTCTTTGTTGAACAATTCTTCAACAAAATACTTTGATTTCAGAATTTTGCAATCAATCACTTTTGCATCACTATGTGAACCTTTTATTACTAATATGTGTGTAAGTTTGGAAGGGGAGCCTTGGAGTAACGGGTAAAGTTACTGCCATGTGACCAAGAGGTCACGGGTTCAAGCCTTGGAAACAGCCTCTGACAGAAATACAAAGTAAGACTGGTATGATACACCCCTGTGGTGGAGCCTTTCCCCGGACACCGTGCATAGTGGTAGCTTTAGTGCACTGGACTGTTTCTTTTTTATGTGTGTGTAAGTTTGGTTTGGTTTTGCATGATTTTTTTTTCGATACCAAACCAAATCAAATATTGTCTTTTTTTTTTAATTCAAAACCAAACCATAATAGGGTTTATTAAGTTGGTTTGACCAGGGGTGGACCAATGTAGAATTTGTTATTTCCTTCTCTACAGGGACGCAGAATCTGTATATGTAGAACAACAACTTCAACATTAGTTCTATGTTTAAAAACAAGAACACAATGAAGTGCAGTAAATACCCTCAACACAAGATCCAAGTGATCTTTCTTAGAAGTGTATTTTATTTTCAGAAATAAAAATGAAAACAGAAATGGTCAAGTCGCCCGAATTCACGGACTTTCCTTAAGGAAATAATTTCCCTCACTGTACCCGAGGTTGCAGAATTTTTCTTCCAGGATAAAATGGCCAATCAGACCAACTGTAGCGGTAGCTCAAACAATTGGAATATCGTCGAACTCACTTAATGGATTGACTGGTCACACAGAGTATTTGTAAAGACAAGAAGAGAGTTTATTGCAGAAAAATTCATATTAAAACCTGTGAATGAAAGCAGGTTTATATAGCCTGTGAGATGCCTCTTCGAAAAGGTGGCATCAGTTCACTTAAATGGTTTCGTCCAAAAAATATAGATCTCATCGATCGATCATCCAAATCCAAATCCGAGCCGAGCGAGCGACGACGACGGTGCGAGGCATTTCTTATTTCTTGCCTCACTTAGCATGTGGAGTAAGTGTTTTCTATTAAAAACACTCCACAGTTCCCTTCTCCCACCAATGTGGGAGAATTAGTGAACTTTCCAATTTTGGGAGTACACCTTCTAAATTGGTGTCTCCTTTCTTCTACCATTTTTCTCTCCATTTTCCATTCATACCTTTTTCATACATATTGAACCCAACAATCCCTCACATAAATGGGGAATGACTATTTTTCGTAAAAGTTTTACGGACAAGTATGTGATCATCAAGCAAAGACTAATTGCATCTAGATAAGTGGGTTTCCCTTTGAACTTTCCGTAGTGAACATGTATCGGATGCACTCGGTCAATCGATAGATTTGATATCTTTGGACCGTCGAGCTTTAATGTACACCTAGACAACACATGCTATACAACCAGCCTTTTACCGTTTATGGTTCACACGGTTTTGTTCTTTTCAGCTATGAACACGTCCCGATTTTGTGAGAGCTTAGAGAATAGGCCTTTACTAACATTCTTCTTGAAGCGGCTTCCACTTCGCCCTCGCATATGTGATTTCTAAACGTTCAATCCTATAGATTAAACTATTTGGTCAAATCTGCTAAATTTAGATAATCATTAAAAGACTTTTCACTTTAAGTCCTATCCTTGATTACTATACATTGTCTACATCATGAGAATGGGTTGGGTAATTGACAATGTTGAACCTGTCAGACACAACTTTGTTTGATCTTCTTGAACCTAGCTCTTGGGATCTCCAGTCTACTAGGTAGAGTTACCGCCATGCTGAGTTGTCCTAGGCCTTAAACCCATTCCTTTAGATGTCATTTTCACTCCTTCTCTAGATAGGCCTTTTGTAAGTGGATCCGACATATTATTCTTTGACTTTACATAGTCAACAGTGATAATTCCACTAGAGAGAAGTTCCCTCCCGGTATTATATCTCCGTCGTATGTGACGAGATTTACCGTTGTACACCATGCTCCCTGCCCTACCTATTGTCGTTTGGCTATCACAGTGTATACATACTGGTGGCACTGGCTTGGGCCAATAAGGAATATCTTCTAAGAAATTTTAGAGTCATTCTGCTTCTTTACCGGCTTTATCCAATGCGATAAATTAAGATTTCATTGTAGTGCGAGCAATACAAGTCTGTTTGGATGATTTCCAAGAGACTGCTTCTCTACCCATAGTAAATACATATCCACTTGTGGATTTTACTTCGTTCGATCCGGTGATCCAATTTGCATCACTATATTCTTCAAGTACCGCAAGATATTTATTATAATGCAAAGCATAATCTTGAGTGTATTTAAGATACCCCAAAACTCTTTTCATTGCCATCCAATGAGTTTTGTTGGGATTACTCGTGTACCGACTTAATTTACTAATAGCACATGCTATGTATGGTCGTGTACAGTTCATTATATACATTAAACATCCCAATACTCTTGCGTACTCCAATTGTGAGTCACTTTTACCTTCATTCTTTCGAAGTGCAAAGTTCACATCCAATGGAATCTTGGCAATAACGAATCCATATACTTGAACTTGTCAAGTACCTTTTCGATATAATGAGACTGTGACAATACCAACCCTTGTGGAGTTCGATGGATTCTTATACCTAAGATTACATCTGCAACTCCAAGGTCTTTCATATCAAACTTGCTCTCGAGCACTTGTTTTGTTGCATTTATGTCAGAAATATCTCTACTGATGATCAACATATCATCCACATATAAACATACAATGACTTGGTGATTTAGAGTGTCTTTAATATAAACACATTTATCACATTCATTTATTTTGAATCTGTTTGCCAACATGGTTTGGTCAAACTTCGCATGCCATTGTTTTGGTGCTTGCTTTAGTCCATATAGTGACTTGATAAGTTTACACACCTTGTTTTTCTTTCCTGGAACCACAAAACCCTCAGGCTGCTCCATGTATATTTCTTTCTCCAATTCTCCATTTAGGAAAGCAGTTTTCACATCCATTTGATGGATTTAAAGTCCATATACCGCCGCTAAGGCAATTAACATTCGAATCGATGTTATCCTTGTTACTGGCGAGTATGTATCAAAGTAATCAAGGACTTCTTTTTGTTTGAAGCACTTTACTACAAGTCTTGCCTTGTATTTGTCAATAGTGTCATCCATTTTCATCTTCCTTTTAAAAATCCATTTAGAACCTAAAGGTTTATTTTCGGGAGGAAGATCAACCAATTCCCATGTATGGTTGCTTAAGATTGAATCAATCTCACTATTGACTGCCTCTTTCCAAAAGGATGAGTCCGAAGATGCCATCACTTTCCTAAATGTTTGAGGCTTATTTTCTAAGAGAAATGTTACAAAATCCGATCCAAATAAAGTAGACGTTCTTTGACATATTCTACATCTTGGATTTTCTTCATTATGTACATTCTCACTTGGTTCATCTCGAGGTCGTTTAGATCCTCCACTAGACTGTTCATGTCTAATTTTATACGGGTAAATATTTTCAAAGAATTCAGCATTGTCTGATTTAATTACCGTATTTTCATTAATATCTGGATGTTCAGATTTATGAACCAAAAATCGACATGCTTTACTACTTTTAGCATATCCTATGAACACGCAATCCACCATCTTAGGTCCTATCTTAACCCTTGTAGGCATAGGAATTTGGACCTTTGCTAGACACCCCCACACTTTGAAATATTTCAAGTTGGGTTTCCTTCTTTTCCATTTTTCATAAGGAATTGATTGTGTCTTACTATGGGGAAATCTATTGAGTATACGATTGGCTGTAAGGATAGTCTTCCCCCATAAGTTTTGCGGTAAACCAAAACTTATAAGCAAGGCATTCATCATTTCCTTCAAAGTTCGATTTTTCCTTTCCGCAATTCCGTTAGATTGAGGTGAATACAGGGTCGTAGTTTGATGGACGATTCCATTCTCTACACATATTTCGGCAAAGGGAGATTCATATTCTCTGCCCCTATCACTTCTTATCATTTTTATCTTTTTATCTAACTGATTTTCAACTTCAGTTTTATATTGTCTAAACGCATTTATTGCTTCATCCTTACTATTTAGCAAATAGACATAACAATATCTAGTGCAATTGTCAATAAAAGTTATGAAATACTTTTTCCCACCATGTGATGGTGTTGACTTCATATCACAATTGTCAGTGTGTACTAAGTCTAAAGGATTGGAATTCCTTTCAACTGACTTATAAGGATGTTTTTCATACTTTGATTCTACACAAGTTTGACACTTTGATTTATTACACTCAAAGTTTGGCAAAACTTCTAAGTTAATCAGTTTTCGTAATGTTTTATAATTAACATGGCCTAAACGTTTATGCCATAAATCATAAGACTCAAGCAAATAAGAAGAATTTGAACTTTTATTTATTTCAACAGTTATTACATTCATCTTATAAAGGCCTTCCGTCAGATAGCCTTTTCCTATATACATTTCTCCTTTGCTAATTATAATTTTTTCAGAAACGGTTACACATTTGAATCTGTTCTTGTCTAGAAGTGCAACATAAATTAAATTCCTACGTAACTCCAGAACATACAAGACATTGTTAAGTGTCAAGACCTTTCCTGAAGTCATTTTCAAGCATATTTTTCCTTTTCCTTCTACCTTAGCAGTAGCGGAGTTAGCCGTGTAGATCATTTCTTCTACTTGAGCCGGATCGAATAACAAAAACAACTCTTTATTGGCACATACATAGCGGGTGGCACCAGAATCCATCCACCATTCGCGAGGATTCCCTGCCAAGTTGCATTCTGAGAACATAGCACACAGATCATCGCATTCTTTGTTGGATTCAATCATATTTGCTTGATCCTTCTTCTTGTCTTTCTTCGGGGCTCGATAATTCGTGGACTTGTGGCCAATCTTGCCACAATTGAAGCATTTTTCCTTGAATTTCTTCTTGAGTTGATGGCTTTCTTGTTCAGCTTTCTTTCTTTTCTTAGAATTGTTTTGGTCATCTTCTACAATATGTGTTCCATTAATTGTAGAATTCCCTTTTGACCTTCTCTCGGCAGCTTTATTGTCCTCTTCAATAAGAAGTCGGACAATAAGATCTTCGGCAGTCATCTCCTTGCGTTTATGCTTCAAGTAGTTTTTGAAGTCTTTCCATAAAGGTAGTAGCTTCTCAACTATCGCTGCTACTTGAAATGAATCATTCACAATCAAACCTACAAAACAGTTTTTGTGAGTATTAATAATTTTTTTAATTAGTTCAACTAAGTTATTTTTCAAAGATATACCTTCTTCATGTATGATGACTTGCAACTCCTGCACTTGAGAGACAACCGATTTGATATCTATCATTTTAAAGTTCAGGAACCGTGAAACAAGGAATTTCTTAATTCCCACATTCTCTGTTTTATATTTTCGTTCAAGTAACCCCCACAATTCCTTCGATGTCTTAGTTCCACTGTAAACATTGTAGAGGTCGTCTTGGAGACCACTCAGAATATAATTCCTGCAAAGGAAGTCTGAATTTTTCCAAGCTTCTACAATTACGAAAAGCTCTTTGTCCGAGGTTCCGTCGGGCACCTCAGAAGCGTCTTCTCTAGTGAACCGTTGCTGACACAAAGTGGTGAGGTAAAAGAACATCTTTTTCTGCTATCGCTTAAAGTCAATGCCCGCAAATTTTTTGGGCTTCTCTGCCGGTGCCATTGTAGGCGGAGCATTTGTATGACTTGATGTGACAATATTAGTTTCCCCCACAGACGTTGTCACATCTTGCATTTGACTATCGCTTGTCATTTTTCCTATCACCACAAGACAAAACATACTTAGTATTTTCAGAATACTACTTATAAAGTTAAGCAACTTTAAACTTTTCTTCTTGTTTCTAGTTGACAATGAAGTTTTTATGACTTCCAATTGTCAAACGAATGATCTTTAACTTGTGATGAAGTTTTTATGACTTCAAATCACTAGTTAAGTTCAGGCGGAGTAGAAAGTTAAAACTTTAATCTCCAAAAATAAGCTATACAGATTTTGAAATTTATTTCCTTAAGATTGTTATTTCCTTCTCTATAGGGACGCAGAATCTGTGTGTGTAGAACAACAACTTCGACGTTAGTTCTATGTTTAAAAACAAAAACATAATGAAGTGCAGTAAATACCCTCACACAAGATCAAAGTGATCTTTCTTAGAAGTGTATTTTATTTTCAGAAATAAAGATGAAAATAGAAATGGCCAAGTCGCCCGAATTCACGGACTTTTCTTAAGGAAATACTGTACCCGAGGTTGCGGAATTTTCCTCCCAGGAGAAAATGTCCAACCAGACCAACTGTAGCGGTACCTCAAACAATTAAAATATCGTCGAACTCACTTAACGGATTGACTGATCACACAGAGTATTTGTAAAGACAAGAAGAGAGTTTATTGCAGAAAAATTCATATTAAAGCCTGTGAATGAAAGCAGGTTTATATTGCCTGTGAGATGCCTCTTCGAAAAGGTGTCATCGGTTCACTTAAATGGTGTGATGTTTCTGGAAATTCATGTATGTTTACCCAAAGAATATGTCCTTCTTCAAACAGACATACCAGTTTACGAAACAGTACATCAGTTCGTTGAACAGACATATCATTTCATTGAACAATTGCATCAGTTCGAAGCAGTGTATCATTTCAGAAAATATTGTTTCGAAATCTGTATGCATGGAGGATTACTGGTTTACGTGAAATAAACTTTGTCCAAAAAGATAAATCTCATCGATCATTTGTTGAATCCGAATCCGAGCCGAGCGAACGACGACAACGGCGCGAGGCATTTCTTATTTCTTGCCTCACTTAGCATGTGGAGTAGGTGCTTTCTATTAAAAACACTCCATAGTTCCCTTCTCCCACCAATGTGGGAGAATTAGTGAACTTTCCAATTTTGGAAGTACACCTTCTAAATTGGTGTCTCCTTTCTTCCACCATTTTTCTCTCCATTTTCCATTCACACCTTTTTCATACATATTGAACCCAACAGAATTTTGGGGTGCTCCGGCACCCACTAAACTCGACGCGGAATAGGTATAATTACATAGAAAATATAGGAAAATAGGTATAAAACATATAAAAGCACCCACTATAACAAAAAATTGGTTGGGTGCATTGGCATTTAGGTTGATCTTAAGGTACTTCATTGGAAAGAAGAGGCCCCGGGGTCGAACATCATTGTGTGATTTTTTACTTTTTCCAGTTTTTAAATTTTTTAAGCATCCACTATCCTTAAATCTTGGGTCCGCCACTGGGTTTGACTCGGTTTTTCTGTTCGATTTTCTTTTGTGGTTTCATTTGAACACCACTACTGGGCAACATATGGAAACTATGAGCTAAACATCCCTCATCCTCATGATTTACTAGGACTCATCCTTAGTGATTCAGTTCCTGCTCTACTATAGAATTTGTTTGGTGAATTTGAATTAAGCTTGAAATCATATTCTTTTGATGTTGATAATCATGATTGCTAATAAATTTGTTATTTACAGTTGATATTATGGTTCATATTAATCTTTATTTTTACAATAGTTGAGAGGAAGTAAGGGATGAGTACCTTGTATACTGCTTAGTTGTTTTCATTTTTGAAAAGGTCATTGTGCGACATTTTATGGATGAATGCCTTGTATACTGCTTTGAGCCAGATGGAGCATACCCAGTTCTGTTGTTTTAATTTTTCCTTTAATTCATAGTCAGGGAATGTGAGAGAAAGGTATCTGGATGCTTTTTCATAAAATGAAAACGTTATTATAACTTGTTTTAGATTAAAATGTGAGAGGACATGTCTGATACATTATTATAACTTATTTTAGACTATAATATGTATCAGATACATGAATATAATAAATGAAATTAAATATTTATTTGCTACACATACATATTTTGTTCCTCTTATCTTTATGTTTTTTTTTTACAGAAAAGGTATAATATAATGTATTTATATTGAAAATACATTATATATCTTAGTTCTCTACGTCTGATACAAATACATATTATGTATCTCTTATATTTATATTTTTTATTGAAAAAAGTATAATATAATATATTTACACAAAAATATATAATTATATACTGAAAATACATTATATATCTTAGTTCTCTATGTCTGATACAAATATATATTTTGTATCTCTTATATAACGTATTTATGATGTGCTTTTCCTAAATAGGAAAGAAAGATTTATGGTTCGTCGAACCTCCTATAATTTTGGTAACTAATTTAAAATTAGAATCTGCAGTAGAAAATATAAATAAAAAATATATATTTATTATGTACTTGTGTGGCAAACTTCAAATTTACACGTAATTTTTTTTCTTTCTTAATTTCATTATTAGTTACAAAAATCAATAGTAAATGAAAAATCAGATTATTCCCTGCACATTGGAGTTTACAAGTAACCAATAATAAATACTTACTATATACGTTTTTTACATCAAATTAATTCAAGTTTATCATGATTAAATGATTTTATGAAGTGCTAAAAATATACATTGATTATCAGTAATCAAATAATCGTTATGTATAATAAAATTATATTATGTATTTATTGAGTTGATTTAAGCACTCAATATTACATAAATAAGTTTTACTGTGGTGCAATTAGGGCTGGGCATAAAATATCAAAAATTAAGTTACCGAAATGAATTAAAAAATTTGGCAATTAATATTTGGTAATTCGGTATTTGGTATGGAATTTGGGAGTAAAATTTCACTATTTCGGTATTCGGGATTGCATTTGGTACGAGATATTAATACCATTTGATATTCGGTAAGAATTATTATGTGTGTATACAGTCATCCCAAAGAATCTCTTGGATCTTGATAATATAGTAGTAAAAATCATAAAAAGGAATACTAAATAGGATTTCTATTAAATATACTCGTTGAAGTTTGAACGTAATTTGTACATCTCCAACTTTAATTACTGTACCAAATCGAAGTTTAATTAACTGTACCAAATCGAAGTTTAATTAACTGATTATCGAAGTTTAAAATACTGTACCAAATCGAAGTTTAATTAACTGATTATCGAATTGCCAAATCGATATTTAAAAGTATGGTATGTGGTATCTACGTTCAAGTATCGATTATCAAATTATCGAATCCAAACTTTAAAAATATCAAAATAAATACTGAACGCTCACCCCTGAGTGCAATATACATTTGGATTTATAATTGTCCTTTTCATTTGAAAACTATTTAAAAATAATAACACAGTTTTATGTTAGTTCTTGATTTAATTATCTATAAAATTATGCTAAAAAGACATGGTAAAAAATTATTCCATGTTTTAAGAATTCGTAAACATAATTGAGAAAAGTCTGAGCAAGAAAGAATTGTTTTGTTTTGATATGATAATTAGGTTCTTAATTTGAAGATACGAAGAGTGATTTACTCCCTAATTAAGTTAATTTTTGTTATTTTTCTTAATTAGCTCACATTAATTGTTTTACTGGATCTATCACTATCTCTTGTAATTGGATGTACCAAAAAAATAAAAAATAAAAATTTTATGAAATTTTTATAATATTTGAGATAGGATGTAATTAGAGATTAATTAGTAGAGATTAATTAGTAGAGATTTATGTAAGTTTTACTAAGAAGTACTAGTAAATACTGGAATGTGGTTCTTATGAATACCAGATTATGTATCTCGTGCTATGTACGGGCCTAATCTTTTTTTTTTTTAATTTAATAATTCATCATGATATTTGTCAATTAAGCATCTTATAAACCTTTTAAAATGAAAAAAATATAAATATGCTTTTTCTGTTATGAAAAAATAAAGACACATTTTAATATATTATTTTTCTTTTTTATTATGTTTTTTATTTTATTTTCTTTGAGATCTTAGTAATAATATCTCAGTATTCTCAATCACTTTATAATAATACTTATCAAATTTGACACTTTACATGATAAGTTACAGTATATTAATTTTTTTATCCGGTTTATAATATTATTATATATATTTTAATATTTTTATTTTTATTTTAAAAAGGTTGTACACCACTAAATTTAAAAATTGATCAATTGTCCTAAAAAACTATTTATAACATAATTTCTTAGTAAATTTTAAATATATAGTTATACTCCATTAAAATTTTCAACTGTTTTAAAAAATTTAGTTCTTTAATAATAAAAATTAATTATCTTTCATACTTTTCTCTCGTTTCGTTCTATTGAAAGAATTCTTAATTACATATTCATGTATTTTGAATTTATGTAATATTGAATTTGTAGTGAATCAGAAAAAGTATCAAATTAAGTTTGATCATAGATGAATAAGTATACACCTACATAATGAAAGAAGTATATTCCTACATATATGAAATGACTATATTTTTTTCAAAATTTTCTTCCAAATTATTTTCAAGTAGTGTATTAAAGAGGGAGGTCTTTTCATATACAATTTGAGAGTATTTTAATATTTTAATATACAAAAATAACTTGAAATAAAATTTATAATATTTTTTATTGAAGAATTGCCAACTATGCAGCAATTGAAATTTAAAACTTGTTTAAAAGATATTAATCTGAAATAGTATAATAAATATTAAATTGTAGATTATCTTGAGAATTTTCTTTTGGGTTATATGGCTAAGGTGAGAAGTAGTGCATATTAAATAAGAAAAAAAAAAGATTGAATGAAAAATGAAGCCCACAAAAGAGATAGATTTTGGATGATGAATTTATATTGTAAAATTACTATAATACCCTTGGTAGTCCTCCAACTCACTCTTCTATATAAAACTAGATAGGTATGTCCGTGCTTTGCACGGACCCGACGCGTAATTTTGTTATGAACCTAATATAATGATCAAATTGCATATAAACTAAATTTGCATATTATCTAAAATAAATACATTTCAGTGTACAGCACTATCCCTATTATGCATATAGCATAAATCTCAAATGTATGTTTTATACAATCATGAAAATATCATACTATTAGATGCTCAAATGACATTCACATATTATAATTATTACCTATTTACATTGTTACATATACTATTTATAAATTCTACAATAGCATATGCATTTTTTATGTTGTGATCAATCACCTGAGCAGTCACGATCAAATGCCTGTTAAATTAAATTTAATGATCAAATGTTAATATTCTAATAATATGATTTAATGGTATTGTAATAAATTGTAATAACAAAACAACAACAATAAATCAGTATGATTTGACCAATGAGGTTTGGAAGGAGAGGTAGAAAGGATTTTTTTGAATAACCTTTTTTTAACCCAACCACAAAAGCCAATCTAGATCAATTCAAACCCATCCATTCAAAAATAAAAATTTTATGCTAAAGCTACTCCTCGAATTGGTTGACTATAGAACCTCTTATGCTGATATATCCTTTCACTGAACCTGAGTCATGTAACATACTTCAGAGTTCAGATGACATATCAAACACAATCCTGCTACTTAAAAATTTAAGTGAAAGAAGGTAAAAAGGGGATCATTTTATGTATTGAAAGCCTAAATGTGCATAGTGTTGATACACATTTTTGAAGTACAACCAATCTTTCCATTCTATGATGTTGTAACCATATTGTAAGAGAAAAACTAAAGTTCGGAGAATAATGAGTTCAAATCTTTCTCCAGATTGACTTCCAACCAACTAGTGAACATCCACAATTCTTAGACATGCTACCATAGCTCTATTTACACACCTATAAAGTGTAGAACCTGCATGTGGTGATGAAATTTGACTCAAAATGAATAATATTTATGAAAAATCTTATGCAAAATTAATTACATAAAAGAAAGAAACATAAGTGTGACAAATGAAAACTCACCTATAGTGTACACAACGAATATTACAAATGTCACACAACCAAGTCAACTTTGAGGCAACAAACAACTTTTTTTGCTCATTTACAATTGAATTTCAAGGTTTGGTGAGATAGTACATGACCTATTTGGTATGAAATCAGCAATAGAAGCCAAGTTTACAGGACAACAATCCAATACTACCTCCAAAAAGTTGACTTACTAATTATAACCTACCATGATATGAATGAATTTTTGGCTAACTACATATTTTGGAGAATGAAGGCTGAAAAGGGGCCTTTGGTAAAAGATAGAGAAATTAAGTTATTGAACACAACCGACTTTGTATTTATAAGTTGAAATTATGAGACTTATACAATTTGAGCTAGCATACAGCACGTACCTGAAGTTCGTTGTATGTAGAATCTTATCTTTCCTTCACAGACAATGCAAATTTTAAGTCGACTTGAATATGTTGTTTGGCATCTATAAAATAAATGAATGATTTTTATATAATTACCTTAGAAATTGCACAAATTCCTATAGAAATTACAATCGGAATAAGGAAGGTAAGTGCACGTTCGTTGCTTTTTTGGACATTTTTCTATTGGCTACGCACATACATTATAAGATATCTAAACGTCATACCTTTAAAAATGTCATGATAAGAAGGATCACATATGACAATGATTTCCTTCACCTGAGGCATCTTGGGGAAAGTGTAGAAACTGCAACATTTCAATAAATTGTCATCCACAAAGCCAAATATGTGATTGTACTGGTTGAGTAGATTAAAAAAAATTCTCTCAAACTGTAATAAAATATTGTCCTTATAAACTACTTCATTATATTGCTGCAAAAATCCATTGCATATTTAGTAATCTTAGAAGTAAATTAATACAAGCAGTTTAGCAAAATTCTTACTGTAAATTACTTTTCGCAAGTATGGAAAACAGAAATCTAGTCTTTTAGGAAAGGTATTTACTTTATAAGTTGACTATCTAAGACTTGGTCTATAGAGTTGCCTGGTACTTCTGTTGATTGGAGGTAGCAGGTAGTAGAATTAGCCGAGGTGCGCACAAGCTGGCCTGGACATCACATTTTGTTTTAGGGAAAAAAAAGATACTCTATAAGCTGAAGTTCAGATATAAAAGTAATTTTATATGTCATTTTTTATAGTCCTACATACAACTACAAAATCAAAATCCAAACTTTTCTTACCTCTCGAAATGGCTACACCTCATCTTCCTGGAAATGGTCCCGCTACTTGCACAACATCCAGAGAAAACTAATCAGATTACCCTTGAAAGTCCAAGTACATCATATTCAGGATGAGGACATAAAAGTCATTTGAAGTTAGATCAGATAATGGAATTAGCCCTATAGAACTGTGGTAAAGGACCATAAAGATAACATCTTAACTTATAAGCCAAGTAAACTTCTAATGGGAATATATAAAACATTGTTTCTTGGCTTGGCTTCCACATTGTTCTGGCGCCGGATTCTCACTGAGAGATTCTTGTACTACTGGAGAGCTTGAAAGCCTAAACTAGAAGTCTTATATGGAATTGGAAGTAAATTGCGTTAATTTTTTATCTTGGGTTGCTCATACTTTACATACATAGGTAAGAACTCCACCATACCACTTGAACACTCAACAGTTCATGCTCTATTAACAAATATGGTATTCATTCTATTCCATTTTATGTACATTCCAAAAATGAGTCTTTAGCAGCCTTAGATAGGCCTGCTCATTGTCGTGCCTCAAAAAGGTACCGCTTATCAAGAATCCAAACACAATGTTTGGATAAACGGTGTGGCCCTCTCGGGCTTTGGCAGAGTACAACTTCCAAGCTAAGACCGTCGGCTGAATCGATCTAATGTAAGAGATCGTAGTCTTGTAAAGCTCTGGGTAAACCAGTAACTTCTTATACCTGTCATTTGAACCGTTTTATTGATCACTGCTTAAAGACAGAGAAACAATGGAAAAATAGTGAACCAAACATCATACCTGAGAAGCTAGTGTTCTTGTTGTTAACCTGCCTTGTTGTCTTGCAGAAAACATAGGACTACGAACATTATAAGAATTCTACCATGACTTGAAAAGTTAAGATAGTTGAGTACATCATGATAAATAATAAACCTTAAATCCACATTGAACTTTTTTTAACATACAACTTCTCCGCTTATAAGAACTTGATTTACCTGGTCTGCCTCTAAATATTCTGCAAAATTCATACTTTTTGTGATTATAATAGAATCAAAAGATGCTGGTGATAAACTACTATTGATCCTAGGAACTGATGGCTGATAGTCCACGGATGCTCTAATTTAGCAATTTCTCAAGGAGCTACCAGAAACTGAGCTTTCAACAGACTGATAATGCTCCTATGAAATACAATAGTGATAATCAAGATACTATTTTTGTCGGCAGTTTAATGTATAAACAAAATATCAAGAAGACATCGAATGCCAATGAAGCAAAATGTTATCTTTGCAGCAGCAAATTCTTGGCAGGACATTCTTATCACACAAGATACCAGATGCGAGACAGTTTTTGTTTCTATTCAAAAGCCCTTTTTTATTCTCCTAATTCTTGGTTGAAATTTGTAAAGCAAATACTTTCTCAAAAAAATATAAGCACTCTAAACATCCCAGAAGAAGCTTGACCAAACAAAGTATATATATTTTTTCATAGAACATAAAAAGAAGATAGAAAAGACCATTATTCACCATCTGTCAAAATAAGTCAAATTCTAACTCTCAGAAGACTTGCATAATTGCCTATCCCTTTACATAAGAATGCTTAATTTGGAAAATCAAATGCAAACATGAGGTACAAATAAAAGAAAAGGAAGATGAGATGCAAGGAAAAGCATAACTGCAGAACTATAAGGATCAACTGAAGATTATTTAAAGTAGCAGACATCTGAGGTCAAACTACGTTTTTTAATTAGCAGTAGGAAAATGACATCCGGGCAAAGCTTACTTTTTCGGCATAGCTTTTTCATCTGATTTGTATGTCCAATCAATCCCTTTAAGTGCAGCCTTCTTGAGAATATCACCCACCTATAAGAAACAGGACGTTGGCAACCAAAGAAAGTCATAAAAATTTCAATGATAAAGCTTAAAGCCACATTTATAGCATCAAATAAGGTATATTGTTTATCTAGTGTTGCAACAATACAAGAAACAACTGGTCAACACAATAGCGATGGTCATTAAAATGAGGTTATTTCTAATGCAAATGTTGAACGCATTAAACCAAATAAAACCCCAGAACCAAACAAATGCAAGATTATTTTACTTTTCCTTCGTTCTGATAAGTTGACGTAGAAGGTGTTTGCATTGTCTTATTTTAAGTTCTTTTGGTTTTTAAGCTTTTTTTTAATACTTTTTATGGTTTTGGGGGAAGATAATAAATGCTTTTAATCATGTATTTTAGACCAAAAAATATAAAAATAAGCTAAAAGTCTAAAGTGGGATATTCCCAACGCATGACTTTTAACATTTAGCTTGCAAGTTATTTTTAAAAAGTCAATCCAAACACCCGCATAATTGCATTTAAAACCTACAGGAAGAGCACAAGTCATACATATTAGTGAATACATTAGTGTGTTATCAAAAGATACAACATAGTTTTTCCTAAACGAATAGTTATGGTATGAGAAATTCAGAAGAAAATTAATTCAAGATTGTCCTGAATTTTGAGTATCAAAGAAAATGTCTGCAGCCCACAGAACCATTTCACATGTTCAGAAATGATGCTAAGAGAGTGAGAATCCTTATGATCCGAAGGTAATCCTGGCAGAATGCAACTCAAGTTCTGCAGCTACAATATTTGATTTCATTGCGTTGATATAAAACTCGTTCACTCATTGTATCAACTTTGTTGAATCAAGAACCAACTCCTAATATATACGTTTCACTTGTCACACTCTAAGATTATTGATAAAATTTATGCGATAGGAAGGAAAAAAGTACCATTAATCAGAGCAAGAAGAATCACCTCCCAAGGAAAGCCTACTACTGCAATTTTAGTTACACCTTTGCTCATCAACGCTCCAAATAACACGTTTTGTATCTTTGGACTATTGATCCTACAGTAACAAAAATACATTACCTATAAGTGTGAATATGTTAGGACACCAGAATCATGAGCGAATAAGTTAAAATATAAAAGCCACTTGAACTCAGTCGAACTCCGCAAACTAAAGCCGAAAGAAATTGATTAATGCATAGTCTGTTTCTTTGAGAAATTTTTTCATACACGTAGATGTCACAACAGCCACTAAATTTTTGGTGGATTAAATCGATATTATCAAGTGAATACATAAATATACAGGATGAAATCAATTCGGAGAGATGGCTGAAATAAAATATCATTACCTAAATTTTACACAATTCTAAAGTAACTGTAGAATATAAAAAATCAATTTCAATAGCTATTAGTTTGAGAAGCTGAAAATGGATTCATCGCCAAAAATAAAGCAACTACATCTGATTACCAAAAATCAAAGACAATCAGGAAAAAAGGAAAATATATGAAAACTAACATGAATTAAAGATGGAAATAACTAATTGATGAAAAATCATGAGACATTGAAGGAATTATTACTTCATCAATTGAAGAACGCGGAGAAACACAAAAATGGATGATCATAAAAATAAATAAGCGAGAGTTATATCAAAGAGAGATAAGGATAGAGTGCAGATAAAAAGTAAAACTAAAGTATAGCATACCTAATGTGATTTGGGAACGGTGGAATCTAGATCATGTAGTACCACAATGGAGTATTCTAGAGCTATTATGAAGATAGAATTTTGGAGTATTCTAGTGTTATTATGAAGATAGGATTTTTGTAAGTGTGAAATTATAAAACTACCCTTGGTCGTTCCTTCACCCACATTTCTATATAGTAGTAAAATAAAATAAATAATATATATATAAATAATAATAATAATAATAATAATATATAAATATAAAAATTATCAGGACAACTGTCATCGAAGAAGGGCTTACTTTGGAGGAATTGACATAATGGTACAACTCTCGCATAAAATTAACAAGTTTATAGCCAATAATAATTTGAAATTTTTAAGCCTAAAAGATATTGGCATAACGTAGCCAAACAAGTAATAACTGTTTTTACTCCATTAAAATAGGAGTTGCACTTTAATTATAAATTAGTTCCCCTAAATTATAGAAGCATATTTTATTGTATTCTTAAAATTACGGATTCTATTATGAAACATAAAAAAGATAAGAACAAGAAGAATAGACAGAGAAGAGAGAGTAATTCTTATTTCTCTTGATGGGGTGAATTGTAATGAAGGAAAACCCCTTTATTTATAGGGGAAAACTAACCTTGGAGTTTCTAACTTTTTCATAAACAGACATTCATTATATGTGGTTAAGTAGACATCCACTATATATGGTAAAGTAGACATTCAATATATATGGTAATCCCCTTGAATGTCTAATTGATAGATAATGTGCATATATATTTCCTCATTAAAAACCTTACAAGAAAAACTCAGTGGGATAAAACCTCGTATGGAAAAAAGAGTACAACGCGTATTAACTCTCCCTAATGAGAACATCATTGAACCTTTGCATTCCAATCTTGTGCATCATCTTCATGAAAGTTGCAGTTGAAAGAGACTTGGTGAATAAATCAGCCACATTGTCACTTGAACGAATCTGTTGCACGTTAATATCACCATTCTTTTGGAGCTCATGTGTATAGAAAAGTTTTGGCGAAATATGCATCGTTCTATCTCCCTTTATGATCCTCCCTTAAGTTGTGCTATGAATGTTGCATTATCTTCATATAAAATGGTGGGTACTTTGTCACATTTCAAACTACATTTTTCTTGAATGAGATGTATTATGGACTTCAACCACACTCATTCTCGGCTTGCTTCATGAATAGCTATTATCTAAGCATAGTTCAATTAAGTGACTAGATAGACTGCTTTATATATCTCCAAAATATGACAGTATCCCCACATGTGAACATAAAATTTATTTGAGATCGAGCTTTATACGGGTCAGATAAGCACCCAACATCAGCATAACCAATAATATTGGGACTAAAATATTTAGAAAATAAGATCATGCGTTTGATCACATTTCGATGTCTCCTAGTAGGAGCAGAATTATACCTTGGTAACAAATTAATCAAAAAAGGTTATATCAGGACTTGTAGTATTTACAAGATGCATTAGTACATCAATTGTACTAAGATATGGTACTTCATAACCAATTCAATTCGGTATATTCGTCAGCAAATAATCTATTGCATTGAAAACTCTCCAAGAGTTCCAATGATTTTTAAGTTATAAACTTATGCAATATAAGGATTATAAATAAGTTTCCCAGAAACTTTTATATGCTTCAAACATTTTAAATCCTTACAAAGTTTCATACAAATTTTGTCAAGTGACAATAGTCAGCATTTCATATGTGACATCGTCAAGTGTTTGGATTGCAAATCAAATAAGTTTTATGATTATCAAGATACATCATTTCATATCACTTGATAAATATTTCTAAGTCAGCATGCTTAAATAAACGTAAATTTTGGGTCCTTATAATCTTTTATAATATTGCGTCAATATTGTATCAAATATATCATTTCATATCGGTTCACAGCATGACATAACATTTTGAGATCTCATCACTTCATTATTTTCAAGTACCTAAACCTCTCATAAGGTTTCATGAAGTGTTATGTCATAGGCTCTTCAAGAGCACATTGCCTTCTTATTATGATTATTTGTTATTTATTTTTCAAGGATTATTTCATTTGAAACCGATTGGTCTACCACGCTTCATGCATGCATAGATTTTGTCCTTTAGGAACACAAAATAGGAGTACATGCAGCTTAAATATGAGATATTTTCTGCATTTAACTTGAATTATCTTCTGAATGATGATCTGATGATAATTCCTAACATATTTCTTAGCTGCTTATAATCTCCCCCTTATATTAGGAAAACTAACATACATCCTCCATCTTCTTTGAGGAATCCATATTTGTGCATCATGGTATATTTATTAATCATATACCGCACATCAAAACTATTAGATGGAATAGTTAGTTTCTGACCTTGAACCAATTGAGAGGGAAGAAATAATCATAATTTATTGGTCTAATGCATACAAGTGTATGCAACATATCATATTTCAGACCAACAAATGAAGCTTTGTTCTCATTAGTAATTGTTTAGCTATTTATCGAAGATATTCAATGTCAAATCATTATATCAAGATGAATTGTCTTGATTATACAATCTGAAAATAATGCTCTTAACTCAATTTTATTGAGAAAGCAACTTTATGAATGTCAAACTGCAGGTTGACAATAAATGTACAAGTGATCATCTTATATGGATGCATCTTAATAGATCACATGACTGGTGAACGGGCCCATATTCACCTTTTATACTTTTCAGATTTAAGGGATTCAATCCCAATATTAGTTGGTCCAACCAACTTATCATGAGAACAAGCGACATAAACAATTCTTGAAGAATCTTTCAGTTCTTCAATACATGTCTAATACTCAATATTCACTTCTTTAAGATGTCACAATCATTCATATCAACTTATGAACTCATTTATAGTAGTAAACACAATTTTACCATGACATGTATTTTTTTTCTTTAGTAAATTTCAGATTTACTACTTTAGAAGTAGATTTTAAAATAACTCTTCTCAATTATTCAGCTTCTATCGGAGGTGATTTGTGTACCATCATAATCAAGTTCACATTTTTATTAATAAGTTTCTCATTCCCCAAGAATATAATATAATCGTGCCTTAAGCCTATCAGATTCTGATAAATTATAACCTCTTTCATGATATTGCTACTTCAGGAGCAAATCGAGGCATACATATGATGTAGAGAATTTTTATCTAACATATCTTATGATCATAATATGCGTGTGAAAATATCATCACTTTTGATGATTATTATCATATTGTCCCTCCACGCTTATATCCTTGCATTCAATCACTTGTCTTCTTTCAGACATATTCACTTTAGAGAATTGAGCATATTCAATGAGACATGTCTCATGAATTTTCACAAAAACTCATTATTTTGCCTTAGCCATCATAGTATAATTAATATGGTGTATTGAGATTCAAACTCAATATCTTGTCAATATAAAAAGGTGTCTTAGGCTATAACTCGATGGGACTTGAACCTAACATCTTATCATCATGGTGCATTGGAGTTTTTAACCCAATGTCTTACCCTCTTAATGAGATGAGACTTAAATTCATCATCATATCTTTTAATAATGTTGTTCTTCATGAACAAATTAAAAGTATAAGTGGTTCCAAACCAATTATATTTCCTCAAATTCAACAATAATTATATCATTAGTATCAAAAGACAAATAACATAAGGAATTACTAACCTTGAAATTACCTTTAGATTTATAATCTCACCTTGTTTGGCAGAGTCTCATGCTGATAACGTGTTATGAAATATAAAGCAAAGAAGAACAAGAATAATAGAGATAGAAGAGAGAGTAATTCTTTTTTCTCTTGAGAGATTTCTAGATGGGGTGAATTACAATGAAGAAAACCCCTTTATTTAAAGGGGAAAACTAATCTTGGGGTTTCTAACTTTTCCATAAATAGACATTCATTATATGTGGTAAAGTAGACATCCACTATAAATGATAAAGTAGACATTCACTATATATGGTAATATATTTATAACAGATTCAGTTTTTTATCTTTATTTTTATAATGGAAAATATCCCTAAAACTAGGGACTTAGTTATTAACGTTGTCCCAAGCTATTTGGTATAATTATTAGTCTAAGTACTTTATATATTTTTTTCTATTTAACGTGAAATTTCTAAAATTAAGATTCAATTAGTTTATTTCCTTAGTCATGTATACAAATTTGTGAGGTGAACGTGGATTAGTATTTACCAATATAAAGATATTAAAACAAATAAATATTTTACCACTTTATTAAAGAAATATAAATATATACCAATTTATTACTCTGTCTGTCTCAAATTACTTGACATGTTTGCTAAAATAACTTGTCTCAAAATAGTTGCATGTTTAAGACTCAACCAAGTATACGGACACAACCCAGCTTCGATCAGGTGCACTCGATTCATCTTTTCTAGTTGTGTATTGCTTTCTTGATTTTTAGGGGCTGCTACTGGTAGTGTTTTGCACTATTCTTGTTGAGATTCCTATTTTGTAGCGTCTTGGCTAATTATCTGGGTGTGGGTGTCGAATTTCTTGTCGATTGATTACTTTGTAATAGTGTTTTACGTGTGAATCTTTTTATTGTTCTTAGTGGGTATTGTTCTTAGTGGTTTTGGAGTGTGTTACCTTGTCTGATTACTGTTACTTGATTGACTAGTATATCCCTTAATTGTGGTAGTATTAGTTCCCACTACTGACTATTGTTTATTAAAATTTGTGTTATATTATTGGTTTTGTTGCTCTCTATCTATTATAGATTGTGTCTACATCCCTAGATCCTTTATTGACTTTATTTTAACTAGTGTGCCATTTTTACCTTATCTTGATCCCCTTTTATTGCATAGTGGCTGTGATTGAAGATGGTGGAATAGGGTCATGTCATAGGTCAGGGTCGGGGTCAGAAGGTGTTGGGTCTGGGTCGAGATTTAGGTCTGGGTCAGGTATAGGATTGAGTTTGGGGTTAGGGGCTACGGGTAGTAAGGTTAGGCGGGATAAGGGAGCTTCTAGGTTACGAGTTGGGTCTCGAAACATCGGTACTTTAAAGGATAAGTCTATAGAGCTGGTGAAGATTCTTAGAAAGAGAAGGGTTAGTGTAGCGTGTGTCCAGGAAACTAAATGGGTAGGCACTAAAGCGAGAGATGTGGATGGATTTAAGTTGTGGTACTCGAGTAGCGTGAGACATAGAAATGGGGTAGGTATCTTAGTAGATGAAGATCTTAGGGAGCAGGTGGTAGAGGTAAAAAGAGTTAGTGATAGACTGATGTCTATTAAGTTACTCATGGGAGGGTCTTCGGTGAACATAATTAGTGCTACGCCCCGCAAGTAGGTTTGGACAAAGAAGAGAAGAAGGAATTCTGGGAGGTTTTAGATAAGGCGGTGAGGAGCATCCCGAGTACTGAGAAGCTTTTTGTGGGAGGGGATTTCAATGGGCATATTGGGTCTTTGTCGAGAGGGCATGATGATGTGCATGGCGGTTTCGGTTTTGGTTAGAAGAATGAAGGAGGAGCTTCTCTATTGGATTTTTCTAGGGCTTTTGGGTTGTGGATAGCAAATTTGAGCTTTCCATAGAAGGAGGATCACCTTATTACATTTTGTAGTTCAGTGGCCAAGACTCATATGGACTTTTTGTTGCTTAGAAAAAGGGATAGAGCGCTATGTAAAGTCATACCTAGTGAGAATCTCTCAACTCAACATAGGTTGGTAGTGATGGACTTGGTTATCAATAAGGGGAAAAGGAATAGAAGTGGGGAGGCACGGCCCAGGATTAAGTGGGGTAGCTTGACTTTGGCTAGTGCTTTGGAGATGGAAGAGAAGTTGAAGAGTAGGGGCTTGGGAGAGTAGAGGGGGTGTGGATAATATATGGGAGAAGACTACTAGTTGCATTAGGGAGACCTCTATAGAGGTGTTAGGTGTCTTGAGAGGTCGATCTGAAAAATATCGAGGAGACTGGTGGTGGAACGAAGAGGTCAAGAGAAAGGTGGAGTCTAAGAAGGTGGCTTATGCTAAGTTAGTTGGGAGCAAGGATGATGAGGAAAGGCAGAAAAATAAGGAGGAGTATGAGGTAGCTAGAAGAGAGGCTAAGTTAGCGGTTACGACAGCTAAGACAATAGCTTTTGAGAGTTTGTATATGACTTTGGAGGAGAAAGACAAAGATAAGAAGTTGTATAGGTGGCCAAGGCCATGGAGCGGAGAGATCGTGACCTTGATCAAGTGAAGTTCATCAAAGGAGAGGATGGTATAGTGTTGGTTGAGGATGCCCTCATTAGAGAAAGGTGGCAGTCCTATTTTCATAAACTTTTGAACGACGAGAGGGACAAAGGTTTTGTGTTGGGAGAATTGGACATATCTGAGGAGGGTTGCGATTATAGTTATTGTAGGTGTATCGAGGTTGAGGAGGTCAAGGGAGCTATTCGCAGGATGCAATGGGGTAGGGCAACGGGGCCAGAGAAGATTCCAGTAGATTTTCTAAAGAGCACTAGCGGTGCAGTTTTGGAGTGGTAGACAAGGTTGTTTAACATTATCTTTAGAGTTGCTAAGATGCCTAAAGCGTGGAGGTAGAGCACGATGATTCCAGTGTATAAGAACAAGGGAGACATTCAGAGTTGTAACAACAATAGAGGTATTAAGTTGTTGAGTCATACTATGAAGGTTTGGGAAAGGGTGGTAGAGTTGAGATAAGGAGGATCGTGATGATCTCTGAGAATCAGTTCGGTTTCATGCCTGGTCGCTCAACCACTGAGACCATTCACCTTGGGAGGAGATTAGTGGAGAAGTTTCGAGAGAGGAAGAAGGACTTGCACATGGTGTTTATTGATCTAGAGAAGACATATGATAGAATTCCCAGGGAGATTCTGTGGAGGTGCTTGGAGGATAGAGGGGTGCCCGTGGCATATACTAGGTCGATTCAGGATATGTATGATGGTGTGAAGACTTGTGTGAGGACAGTAGGTGGAGATTCGAAGCACTTCACAGTTTTGATAAGGTTGCATCAGGGATCGACTCTTAGCCCATTTCTTTTTGCCTTGGTGATGGATGTTTTAACGCGACATATTCAAGGGGAGGTGCCTTGGTGTATGTTATTTGCAGATGATGTGGTTCTGATTGACGAGACTCGGAGTGGAGTTAATGATAAGTTGGAGATTTGGAGACAGGCGCTTGAATCTAAAGGTTTTCGATTAAGTAGAACCAAGACGGTATACTTGGAGTGTAAGTTCAGTGATATGTCACAAGAAGATGGAGTGGTTGTGAAGCTAGACCCTCAGGCCATCCAGAAGAGGGAGATTTTCAAGTATTTGGGGTCTATAATTCAGGGTAATGGTGAGATTGACAAGGATGTCATGCATCGTATTGGGGCAGGATGGTTGAAGTAGAGGCTCGCTTCGGAAGTCCTTTGTGATAAGAAGGTTCCCCCAAAGCTTAAAGGTAAGTTCTACAGAGTGGTAGTCCGGACGGCTATGTTGTATGGAGCAGAGTGTTGTCCAGTTAAGAACTCCCACATCTAAAAGGTGAAGGTAGCGGAGATGCGAATGTTGTGATGGATGTGTGGATATACCAGGAAAGATAGGGTGAGGAATGAGATTATTCGGGAGAATGTGGGAGTTGCCTTGGTGGAGGATAAGTTGCGAGAAGAGAGGCTATGTTGGTTTGGGAATGTGATGAGGAGGGGCCCTGATGCTCCAGTGCAAAGGTGTGAGACTCTGGCTATGGATGGTTTTAGGCGGGCTAGAGGTAGACCGAAGAAATATTGGAGGGAGGTGATTAGGCATGATATGGAGCTATTACAGCTTACATAGGACATGACCCTTGATAAGAAGGTGTGGAGAATGCGGATTAGGGTAGAGGGTTAGGGGGTGGGAGAGCGGCGGTAGTAATCGGGGAGTTTCTAGTTCATAGTGTTGTGGCTGTAGTTTTTGGGGCTAGTGGTGTTGGCTTTTTTGCATCCCGTACTAGTTTATTATGCACTTATCTTTTGTGTTAGTTATACTATTAGTTTGTTTTGTGTACCATACTAGTTTATATGCGCTTACTTTTTGTATTTGTCATACTGTTATTGGTCCTAAGCCGGGGGTCTATCGAAAACAGCCTCTCTACTTCTCTAGAGGTAGTGGTATGGTCTGCGTACACTCTACCCTCCCCAGACCCCACTAGATGGAAATACACTGGGTATGTTGTTGTTGTTGTTGTTGTTGTTGTTGTATACTCATATTAATTGAAAAAGCTACATCCAATCAAAATTAAATAAGATAGGCACCCCTTATTAATTGTTTCATGAGAGTTATGAAAAAACAAATATACCAAGTAATTTGAGATGGAAAGAATAGGTGAAAGGTATACGACGAACACGGATCAATGTATATCAATATGGAATTACAAATATATGTGTATGTAACAGAAAGAAACAAAATTAAAAATTTAAACGTATGATTAATTTAATTTACATATAAATACGTCTACCACCGATTTATGTACAAATGACAAATTGAAATACAGTGTAACAACTCTCTTAATATATACTTTAAATATGATTTTATAAGTATAAGAAACTTTTTTAAAAAAATTAAGAGTGTACATTATTTGAATGTGTGTGTATATATAATGCATATAGCCCATTATGTATACAAAACATATTGATACACCCAATTTATTCATCATAATAAATTACATGTATACATTAATTTTTTTTAATAAGTAAATATCAAATATATGTTTTATCAATAATCTTGAAAAGAAAAAAATGGAGGAGACATACATATTGATGGAGAGATTTAAAAGAAAAAGGCAGAGAGAGAAAGACTCCCCTCTCTCTGAACTTTTCTTCTTACTTTGGCACCAACCACTGCTATGGATCCAACCTTAACTCCACCTCTATTACCAAATCCCCCGATACCAAACTCCACAAATGAAATTCTCATGGGGGAGGCTCTCCATACCCCCACCCCCTCATATAGAGATATAACGACGGGTAAAATCATACCCCCAAATTCAAAATCAGCAACCGGAGTATCCATTGTAGACAAGGATCTGAGAACCATCGATCAAGGTATCCTGCTATCGGAGGAAGACAAACAGAGGTTGTATTCTCCTTGGATCCACTCCGTTATCATCAAACCAGTTAAGTCAAAATTCAATCACCAATATCTGAAAAGGAAATTGGAAAATCTATGGAAAATCTTGGAACCCCTTTGTCTAATCAATCTGGGGATGGGATTTTTACGATAAAACTCTCCAAGGCAGAAAGCCAATCGACAATTTTCTGTGGTAGCCCCTGGTTCATTGTTGGTTGATTTATTTCAGTCAGGAAGTGGGAACCCAACTTCATGCCTAGCAGTTCCAAAATTGACTCAACTACCATATGGATCAGGTTACCCCATCTCCCTACGGAACTATATGATGCCCTCATACTTTAATGGATAGGCACCAAAATTGGTCTATTGTTAAAGGTGGACGCATGTACTTCAGCTGCGCTAAGGGGTAGATATGCTAGGATCTGTGTCCAAATCCCACTAGAAACGTCGGTAGATGCCTCAATATCCATTAACCATCACACTCAGACCCTCTTCTACGAAGGAGAGGTATTACGACCCAAACTAGGGCCTGACCGTGACGGACATCCCGAACCATGAAGGCCCGGAATGCCCTTATCTATCTTGTAATCATGCACAACATTCATATAATAAAAGAAGATGCGAAAACATAATATTCTATGGAAACATGGTCAATTCTAAATTCAACATAATTATGGAAACTGCAATTCAACAACATCTAAATAACATCTGACTCAGTCTGTGAAATCTCTACTACATGAAAATCTGACAACTGTCTGAAACTGGGACAAGGCCCCCAGTAGACCAAATCTGAAATAAGTGACATAATCTGAAAAGACAAGCCTTCTGGAATAGAAAAGGCTCACCACTGCACAATCTGATCAGCTGTCTGAATTATCTACTGCTTATCTGGACCCCTAGACTATGCCTCACAACCTGAGAGGTTGGAGGGGGAGGGGGTCAATATAGATGTACTGGTACGTAGAGCATATCCAAAATAATCATTTATTATCCAACATATATGAGAGCAATTTAAAATAGTTCATAAGTATATCATGTAGTAAGAATTCACATGGGCATTTTAAAGACTCCGTAAAAATCATCTCAGCTCTGAGAAATCTGTGTTACTTCTGCGCTAGGTGGTATACCCTACAACTCTGAAAAATTCCATGAGCTATATGAAAATTTCCATTAAATCGACAACGAAGCCCCCAACCCAAGTGTACCGCAAGGTTCGGAGTCTCAGAATCTACTACGCCACATGGCCGTCGCCAGCTTACAATAAAAATCTACCTATATCAGCAAATACGGTTTCAGGATAAGATTTTCTTGAACTCGCGCCTTCTTCGGGTAACCACCTAACCCTCTTTAAGCCCCTTCTTAAAACTCTATCAAAACATGCAGTCTCTGAAAACATACTCTGAAAACATGCTCTGAAAACATAATCTGTTATGGCATAAATACATATGGTGTCGTCATACCATTGACTTGAAAGTCACATCTCTGAGCCATTATTAGTCTATCATAAATCTCTATATTCAAAACACAAGTTTTGAGACCAGTATTTCAATAATTCAATTCAGTGAATCTTTCTTTTTTTCAAACCTCATGTAAACACATGCAATTCTTTCTCATACACACAAGAACATATTGCCATCAAGAAACAACCTCTCAACAATTCCAAATCATGTTCAAATGCCAGGATATTGCAAAAACATCTTTCAAATCACAAAACCATAATCTTTAATTCAATACAAAAGAGGGAGTTCATAATTTATGCTCTCAACAATCTTAAATCTCAAATTCATACATATACATATATATGTAAATCAATTTAGGGGAAAAGACCATAAGGTTAAAGCAATAGTAGCGTTGAAACTTTTGAAATACATAATCAATAATATAGTTTTCAAAACCCCCATAAAATACATGCATCAAAACCTTTAAATCATGCTTTAACAATTTCAAACCCATGTAGGTTTTAGGATAAACCCCACGTACCTCTATTTCGAAGAATAATGATTGATTCTTGAAGTTTACGGGTTGAGGATTCTAAATCTCTAATTATCTTCAAAAACTCACGGTTGAATCTTGAGTTACGAGGATTTTTAGTTTGAAACCCTAATGGAGTTTGTTGAGAGATTTTGATGAAAATAATCTTACTTTTGTATTCTTGGGATTAAATCCCATGTTAGAGGTGATAAGGGGTTGGAAAAGTACCATTTTACCCTTAATGAGACGGAGAAAAAATATAACTGGTGCCCGATTTTATGGGCCACCGCGATGCGCCACTATCGTGGTGGCTCACTGTAAATTGACGAATGCGAAATTGGGATCCTCCGCGATGCGCCACTATCGCGAGGTCCTACTGGAATTTGAAAATTGCTAATTAAACCATCTCCGCGATGCGCTAAACACCAAAATGATGATGTTTTACGCTTAGCACATAAAATAGCCATAACTTCTTCACCGAGTGTCCGTTTTGAACGAATGTTATATAGACAGAAAGCTTATTCAGTCATCTACGTAATGAAAAGTTGAAATTTACGGAATTACATAGGAAAATAAGTGTAAATCATTCTAGAAGCCAAAGATTGACACTTTAGGGACAAAATTTAGCTAGGAAAAGTTTGGGGGAGTTACAAGAGGTCTTTCTATGTAAGAACAACGAACGTCTAGGCCATAAAACATCCATATATTCATACTCACTTAGACCAAAGAAAATTCAGAGCAAAGGGGATGGAGCCTCAGCGGAAACCACCACTAGTGGATCGGAGAACAACACCATATTTGAAGATAACTCCCAAGATTGGCAGACTATCCATTTTACCAAGAAGAAGAAACTAGACTATAAGAATCATCACACAAATGCCAATGAAACACCCATCGTCAAGGTCAAAACCTTCGATGCGGTGTCAAGTAAGTTCCTAAACCCTATATTACCAGAGACGGCACCAGAGAATTCTATTCCACCTTCTTCGGAGGCCTCACCCTTTGGGTCGGCCCAAGGCAAATCTCTAAACTATTCTACAGGCAGAGCCCTTTGCAAAATGAATTATGGGCCCTCTAAAGAGAAATCCCAAATCATGAATGCAATAGGGGGCCAACCCAAACACTCTGTAGGCAGAAGCCAAATTACCCTAATTCTTCTGGGCCTCTAGCCAAAACCCATCTGGACCTAAGAATCCTAACCCGACTTCCCAAAATACTCCCTTCTCTAAAAATAATTCTTCTTTTTTACAAAAAGGAGTTAAAAAAAGACTCCACTGGTTGGACCCCCATGAAACACATGAACTAGAGCAATCATGAGACTTCAAGAACAACTGCGAGAAACCTTTCCACTTCCTACAGTGATGTGATTGAGAATGTCCCAAGCCTGGACAAGGCATTTAATGTTGGTGGCTCAGCTGCCTTTCCACTCCCTCAGCTGCCTTCTCCTGCCTCTTCTCACTCTATATATACTTATACTGAAGAGAATATGGTTGATCTTTCTCAAGAAAGCAATAATGGACTCCCCAGACCCCAACCAAATTACCATCACCACAATTCCTCTATCCCCCGATCATCAACCAACTTCCTAGTTAGAGGTATGTTTTTCCAATCAAATTGTACCTCTCCACCTGGAATAGGAAGGGAAAAAAGTCACCATTATCATCCAGGACCCTCAATACCTTGCTCAACTGGATATGGTGAGCCTGAACCAGGGACTTTAGACATTCGAGTCCAATTTCTGGATGGCCACCCTATTTCAGGTGACCAATTCACCATTCCAGGAGGAACTGAGCACAAAATCACTAGCTAGCATCATGAACCAACTCAGTATGGGACTCCCTTTCTTCCCACCTCATAATCCTGCAATGATGCTTCTGGGACCAGTTTTTTCACCTCCCATTGGGGAGCACCAGACCTCTCCCAGCCAAGCTCTATCACTATCTCATCCCTCAGTCTATCCTCATCTCACCATGGAAAGGGTAGAGAAGCTGAATACGGTAGAATATTTGAGAGCAAGTAACAAGGACATAGAGGACTTCTTATCTCATCTCAGGGTGCCAAGAACAGAAATTCTCAATCTAACAGAGCCTCTAAGTCTAGAGTTCACAGTGCCAATCCAGGAGATAGTGACCATGTTGATCCCCTTAGGGTTAGCAGGCCTAGGCATAAGAATAAATACAATAAACTCTATGAGATAAGAAACCCTCAAGGTCATACTATCCTCACTCAGCAGGAAAAGGAGATCCCCCTTCCTGACATCCACCTCCTGCCCCAAGGGGAAGGACAAGGTGACTACAGCAGAACCTCACCATCCCCTTCACTCAAAGATGAAGAACTGCATTATGTGGAATGCTAGGGGAGAAAAGCATGCTGAGTTTAGGAAGCACTGCAAATCCATGGTTAATGTGAACTAGCCATGCATCCTGGCTTTGCTAGAAACAAAGATGACTAATCACCAGGACCTCTTTGAGGAGCTAGGATACCACAACCACATCCAGTCTGAGGCCAATGGAAACTCAAGAGGGATTGTCATCATGTGGAAAGGGGACTCCATCTCTATAACCTCTATATCTATTTCCCCTCAGGATATTAATGCCAAAATTAAAGTTTGTTCTCCTTCCCCATCTTGGGTTTTTAGTGTCATCTATGCCAGCACTAACTTTTAATCCAGGGTTGATATCTGGGACTAACTCTCTTCTTTTTATGTTACCTACATATCTCCAAAGGTAAGAGCTGGCTATTGGGGGTGATTTTAATAAAGTTCTCAGAGCCTCTGAGAAGTTTGAAGGCTCCAGGATTAACCTCAATAGGTCTAACCTTTTTATGAACTACATAAACTATTGTAATCTTATAGACCTAGGCTTCAAGGGCAGTAAATACACTTGGTCTAACATGAGATATAGGAACAGGCAATGCCTTATCCTTGAAAGGCTGGATAGATGCCTTGCTAATGATTTGTGGGTTCACTTGTACCCTGAAGCTACTATCACGCATCTCCCTAGAACCCACTCAGACCACTCCCCCCTTGTCATCAATCTTGGCTCCACTCCTACCAATCAGATCAATCCCTTTAGGGTGGAATTTATATGGCTCAATCATCAGGATTTCCATAACCTGATAAAAGAGTCCTTCCTTGACTGTCCTTGCATCATTATGGCAACCTATGAGTTTTAAGAGAAGGCTATGGATTGAAATAGACTCCTTTTTTGGAAACATCTTCAAGAAAAAGAAGCACTTGCTTTCAAGGTTAGCCGGCATCCAAAACTCTCCCAACTACCCAATTAGCCCTTTTCTCCATGGGCTGGAGTCAACTCTCCTAAAAGAGTTCAACCATATCCTTGCCCTAGAAACTAAATTCTGGAATATTAAGTCCAGAATCTCCTGGCTTCTTGAAGGGGATGCCAATGCCAGGTTCTTTCATACCTCCACTCTCAATAGGAGAAGAAGAAACAAAATGAATTCCCTTATTGATGACATTAGCACTTGGCATTACCATCATAAGGACATTGCCAATATGGTTTCGTCCTATTATGATAATTTTTACACTACTGATCACACCCTAGCTTACTTGGCTACCCAACTTAACCCCTCTGATGTAGGAGGCATCAACTCCCTCAGTCATGACTTCCTTCAAGCAGTCCCCTTCTTGGAGGAAGTCAAAAGGGTTGTCTTCTACTTCAAGCCCAACAAAGCCCCTGGTCCTGATGGCCTACACCCTTCTATGTACCATGAATTTTGGTACATCTTGGTCCCCCTGGTTAAATTCTGCCAGGAGACCTTCACCTCCTTCTCTATGGACCCTAGAGTGGACTTCACCAGCCTCTGCCTGATCCCAAAATATAGAAATGCCACCTCCCTGAGAAATTTTAGACCCATTAGCCTTTGCAACACCCAGTATAAAATAATCACCAAAATCATAGTTACCAGGATGAAGCCTCTTCTTGCTAAAATCATTGGCCCAAATTAAGCCAGCTTCATGGCTAACAGAAGGGTCTCTGATAATTTCATCATTGTCCAAGAGTATGTAAGTCACTTCTCCAAGATGAAGGGTAAGGAGGCTAATATGCTTTTAAAAAATGACCTTGAGAAAGCTTTTGATAGCATTGAATGGTCCTTTATTAGGCAAGCCCTATTCTTTTTTAATTTCCCTCAAAATCTCATAAATCTTATCTTCTCTTATATTTCTTACTTCTTCATCTCCATCCTGGTAAATTGGGGGAAAACTCCCAGCTTTACCCTCTCCAGAGACATCAGGCAAGGGGACCCCATGTCTCCTTATCTCTTCATTATTTTTATGGAACTGTTATCCAGAAGAATCAACTTTAAGGTTGACACCCTTTATTGGACACCTTTATCCATCTCTAATAAGGGAAACCCTATGTCCCACCTCTTCTTTGCGGATGATTGAACCTTTTTTGCAAGAGCTGACCCTACCAACTGCCTTACTATAAAAAGGATCCTCCACATTTTTGGCTCTCATTCTGGGCAAAGAATCAACTTTGCCAAATCTAAAGTCATCTCAGCCAATTGCAAATCTGAGAATCAAAGAAACTTCTCCACTATTCTGGGTATTCATCCTTCTACTAATTTTGGTAAATATTTGGGCTTTCCCATCTTCCACAAAAAGCGTAAGAAGGGTAACTTTTAATTCCTCATTGATAATCTGAACAATAATCTAGCTGGGTGGAAAACTAAATTCCTTAACATGACAGGTAGGGTAACTCTAGCCAAATCCTCATTGGCTAGTATTTCTAACCATGTTATGCAGTACATCCACCTCCCTAGCAGCATTTATAATCTCATTGATAGAACCCAAAGGAACTTCATCTGGGCACCACTGATACCAAAAAGAAAATGCACCTTCTTAGGTGGGGTACCATCACCATTCCCAGAAAAGATGGTGGTATTGGCATGCAAAGAGCTGATATCAAGAACAAAGATCTCCTTTGTAGATTGGGTTGGAGAATGTAATCTAACCCCTCCACCCTTTGGGCCAATACCTTTATTTCTAAGTATGGGATAAGGGGAAAAACCAACAATAAGGGCTCTAGAACTTAGCAAAACATCTCAAACTGCAGGAGGCTTTGCAGTGATGCGTTATTTTAGGTCATCAAAGATGGTACCAAAGTTAGGGCTTGGGAGGATAGATGGGTTCCTAGAATTCCCCTTCTCTCTTCCATCATCCAAGGGCCCAACACAAATCTCCCTAATCATATCATGGTCAAAGATATCTGGAAGGAAGGGAGATGGGACTTCACTTTTATCCCTTCAAATCCCTCCCAACATTACCCACAACATCCAAAATTGTAATGACCCAAGACTACTCCCTAGTCGTCACATGGTGCTTACGACCCCGAAGGACCACAATCTAACCCATGAATGATATTTGTTGTGAGAACTGAATAATAATACTATAATTAATGCGGGAAACGGGCTGAAATTCCATAAGATTCAAAACTTCTAAAATACTGATAAATAACAACATCTGATAAAAGTTGAACACTGTCTGAAAACTAGTCTATAAAACCTCTAACTGAATCTGTCTGAAAGTGGAGTTGATGGGACAATCCCCCAACTAACTCCATCTACTGAACTAATACATCTAATGAAAATATGAAATAGTATAATATCCTCGAATTATGAGGACTCACTACTAAATCTACTACTGCTGGCTGAACCTGAATCTACTATGCATGATCGGGAACCTGAGCATCCAAACCTATGATATAAAATATCATAGCGCAGAAAAGTATGTATCAGTACATGGGAATATACTCGTATGTTAGATGAGGTAAGGATGAATGCAAGGGTTTATATGCATGAGGATATAACTGACTGAATGAGAATAACTAAACATGAGAGTACGTGGAGAATCTGAGAATACTACAAATACTGAGAATGCAATCTGTGCATATATATATATATATATATATATATATATATATATATACACACAATATATATATATATATATATATACACACAATATATATATATAAAAACTGTAACTGAGCTTTCCCTATGCTAAGTATTGAATTCTAATAACTGATTGACTGTATCTGACAGTTCTAATTTTGTAAAACTAAGCTGAGTTCTGAACTGAAGACTGAAACTGAAACTATGGGAGGTAATGATTTAACCGATATGCCCCTCTCTAAACTTATTGGGGTCTAACCTTTAACCCCAGATGGAAGAGTACTAATACCGTGCCATGGGTACTAACACTAGAAAACCAGAATGCCAAGCCTAACTTACGGGTGACACCTGGGCGGAGCCAAGCCTAATCTGATGGGTGACCCCTGGGAAGTAGTCAAGCCTAGTCTGGCGGGTGACTCCTTATCCTATACTGGCTACGCAGTTCTGGAGTACAGGGATTTGTACTAAAGACTCTGCCTATCTGACGGGGAAGCCATCATACCTACTCTTGCTCGGTGCTGAATCCTACTCCCAACTGAAAGACACTGAACTGAGTATACTGGACTGGACTGAGACTGAGTTTACTGAGTTTTCCTAAGTTCTGTAATTGACTGAGTTCTACTGAGTTCTGTAACGGACTGAGAGTATTGATCATGACATGACTAATACTATTCTGTAACTGACATTGGCTCTAGGTATACAGCGAAATTGTCAGGTATTAAATACCCCCAGGACTCGATAGCATGAAAAGTAAAGCAAAGCATAATCTTGAATAATATAACAATGTTCACTTGATCATAATTCATTCATAAAGACATTTTATCAAACACTTATAATGCATTAACTTGTACATGAATGGGATCACATAATAACATGTCATGCCTTCACTAGTCAATTCACATGAGCATTTTATCAAACACTTGTAGGGAATAAGCTTGTACATGATTAAGATCTCATAATAACATCTCATGATTCCTCTATCTACTTCACATAGGCAATTTAGAAAACACTTAGGGAGCTTGAGTATTTCACATAATAATGGTCATCACATAAACATCATGAATACAATACTTAATTGCAAATTTAAGGGTTTAGCATGTAATTCATAAAATTCCCCCTAAATACTATTCTATTTTTCATGAATCTTATCATAATCATGGATTGAAAACCAAATCAACATCATAGATGCATTAATCACTTTATAAATTTAAGGGTCTATCAAGATAATTACATATTTTTTATACATGCTATTTAATTTCATGAAACTTGCATTTAAATCATGGATTGGAACCCAACTAATAGTATAAACATGAATTCAATCTAATTCAAACATGAAAATCATAAATACATCATAATTGTACTTTAAAAAAGATTCTTGGACTTCATGGGTGAAAGGGACCCATGAATCAACATCTAACATACCTTAATTTGCGAGATTCTTGAAGTTCTTGAAGGATTTCTTGAGCTTGAACTAAGGTTTTTCCCTTTGAGAGAGAATGGCTTGCTTCTTGAAAAAAAATAGTGAATTAATGAGCAATTTGTGCTCTTTTAGGGTTTGATTGCGTATTTAGGCTGACTGAGGGTGAGGAAAAAAGACATTAGTGTCCTCAAAATTAAAACTCAGAACTGACTGAAAATCCCAATTTTGTATGCTGGCGCGACGCGGCGCTATCGCGCCGTGTCACTGGAAACTGACAATTGGGAACGGGGCTGATGGCGCAACGCAGCGCCATAGCGGTGCCTCACTGGTTACAAATTTTTCCTTTGGCGCGATACGCCATGATCGCGGAGTCATACTAGAAAGTGATAATTAGGAAAAATGCTAGTGGCACAATGCGGTGGTATCGCGTTGTCTCACTGGAAAATGATAAATTCTATTTGGACTGCCTCCGCGACCCGCTGGAGTACCAAGTGGTACACTGTCTTACTAAAATGGCTCTAACTCTATGCCCGGGTGTAGGATTTGGGCGAATTTGGTATCGATTGAAAGCTTATTCAATTTTCCACACAATGAAAAGTCAAAATCTTGAAAGTTCTATATGTATAAAAGTGTATTCATCTATAAAAAAAGTCTTTAACATTATAGGGATGAATTTTAAGCTAAGAAAAAGCATAGAGTGTTACAATATCTCCCCCTTGGGAACATTCGTCCTCGAATGAGACTGGTTAAGCTAAGAAGCACTGATAGATTGTGTTTACAAATTGAACATGCATAACTGAAGCATGAGTACATGACTGAAACTACTAATACACTAAGTTTACATACTGACCATGCATACCTGATGCATGAAGTACATGACTGAACGGATTTATGAATGCATAACTAAACGTGTAATGGTAAGGAATACCAAATTTATAATCATATATTGGACATAAAAATGGGTAAAGCTAAGGAATATTGTTATCCTAGGATGAGAATACTGATAAACCTGAAATCATTCACTGAACATGAATGAATGGGGTGTGAGAACAGGACTGAGTCTGAATCATGATACATGAACCGAATAATAACCTGGACTAATTTCTTGGATACGCGTTATGACATGGGGATGGTCATAAGGCTGAGATTGGAACGAAAGAGTCAACTTATGAGTATCCACTACTCCAACTGGATTCGTAACTTGGAGAGAAAATGGAAGGTTTAGGACATGAAAGCTCGGGGGTTATAGTGTATCTCCTCCTTGGGACACTATGTCCCTCGAAGAATGTTGACTTGACTGGGATACTGAGAAAAAACATGAGACGATGCACGGGGCACCTAAGAATCGAACCGTAACTAAATATCTGGGATCTAAAACCGAGACATCATACATGAACTAGGATGAACTCGTTACTACTAGGATGCTCTATCTTGGAATGGTCATATTCATGAAACTTCGGATAGTAAAACTAGATGGAAAGATGGGAAACCATATGAACTTGTCCGCCTGACTGCTAACCTGTAGTACTGGCTTTACGAACTAACTCATGCTAAAAACTTATACTCGACTAGAGCATTTCTTGACACTCTTTCTATAGAGTTCTACTGACTTTAGGGGGCAAGGAAATCTTGGCATAGTCTAAATAAGACATCGGAACAAGAAATCATAACATGGCTCTAATTCTGTAACATGGAGTAAGGCCTACAAAATACCTTCTAAGATAGTTGTTACGCCTTGTGCACTGCAGCTACAAATTTTCAAGCTTAGACATATTTTTTGAGTACTTTCTCAACTATACTCTCCACCTTAGCACATCACTTCACCTAAAACTACTGAAAAGATTTACACGGGCACTGAGCATGAATGCATAAACATACTAGCTTATCTAATTAACTAAACGGTTGATGGTTGAATACTGGTCACGTAAGATTGAACTGTTCTTAGCCTAAATAACTCGATTGAAACTATAGAGTACTATGCATATGAGGTAAGGACTGGCTAAGGAACGTAAGGTAACTGAACATGAATTCGTGGAAATGGTTCTTATTTGGGAATGCAAGACTGAGTGCATAACCTGATTTTGAAATGGTCTGTAAGCTGAAGTATTGAAATACTGATAACTGAATAACTGGTGACTGTACGCTAGGGTCAAGCAAACCTGAAACTGAACTAAGCCACTGAGTTGACTGCTGAACTGAGACTATGACTGAGATTTATACTGGAACTGAATGTTGGGATATGATAAAACATGGATACTGTATGAATACTGGGTCTGAAACTACGTGAGGGAGACTGGCAGAAATTGAGGATCTGAATATACAACCACACTCTGCCTTCTCTTATCTTCTCATCTCCTTTCAACAACTAAATACAGCCTCCTGCTAGCCATTCATTTACACACCAACATGACATGCAAGCCTATCTTTATGACTACAGCCTCGTGTAAACCAAACGTGCACTAATCTTTCTTAACACAAAACATTTACCCTACTCTCTTCCTTTTAAGAAATTGCTCATCACTATATTATCTCATAAGGGGAGTTCACTGAAAGGATAAAATATGAGGACCTGAAGCATGAATGGACACTACACCAAACTTGATACTTAACTGAGCCTGATCAATAGAATATCAACATCATGGATTTATCAAGAGGTCTAACTGAGGGTATACATGACATAATTTGAATTTAGCTGATTATTAGGAGAGTAGCATGAGTACTGGAATTAAACATACTATAAAGCATGAGTACATAAGTCATGATCTGCATGACCTGAGTTTGGAGTTTCTGTATTCATAGGACATGATTCATAACACTAAGTGATCTGGAACTCCTTAGACTAGGAATTATAAGCGTACATGATTTTCGTTAATGTGCACGAATATGAACAATGATCATAGAGCTGACATGTAAGGCATGAGTACTGATATTACTACTAGAATCTGAAGCCTGACTTGGTTACTTGTTCTACCATCTCCCCCTTAGCTTAAAGTCGTCATTCTAAGTCTGTGAATAACTTAATAAACTCTAAATCGAACTGAAACCACTTTGCTCTAGAGTCTGAGATATAATAATACTCATAAACACTGGGCTGATGATTGGGAATTGGGTTGATGGCGTGATGCGGCACCATCGCGGTGCCTCACTGGTTGTGAATTCTCCCTTTGGTACGACGCTCCATGATCGCGGAGTCACAATAGAAAGTGACAATTGGGACAAAAGGCTAGTGGCGCGACGCGGTGGTATCGCTGTCTCATTGGAAAATGACAAATGTTATTTGGATTGCCTCCGCGACGCGCTGGAGTACCAGGTGGTACACTGTCTTACTAAAATGACTCTAACTCTTCGCCCGGGTGTCGTATTTAGGCGAATTTGGTATCGATGGAAAGCTTATTCATTTTCCCATGCAATGAAAATTCAAAATCTTGAAATTCCACATGTATAAAAGTGTATTCATATTTAAATCAAGTCTTTAATATTTTAGAAATGAATTTTAAGCTAAGAAAAAAGCACGGGGTGTTACAAAAATATTTTCCTCCAGATCTCTCACCTCAAGAAAGACACTCCTCTCTTGAGACTCTCAGAGGATGGTACCTTTTTTTGCAAGAGTGCCTATCACTATATCAACAATATGCAAAGGCATCCCCTCAAGACCCACTTATCTTCCAGCTGGATATGGTATCTTAGAATCCCTAACAAAGTCAAGACCTTCATATGGCTCATACACCACAATAGTCTCCCCACTAGAGTCACTCTTTGCAAAAGAGGATTGACCATGAATAACGCATGTCACTGTTGTAATACTGACCAGGAAGACCAACACCACATCTTCTTTGGGTGCAACCTGGCCAAGATTTTTTGGCACCACCTTATCTAAAAATATATAGGGAATATGCATCTCAATATTTCTATGTTTGACACCACCAACTGGACCTCCACCTGGAAAACTTCTAGAAATGAATACTTTGACCCCAATACTCTCTGGGGTACCCTTCTCCCTTTCTGTCTCTGGCACCTCTGAAAGACTAGGAATACCAATAACTTCCATAATTCCAATTTGCATCCATGATTTAGCATACCTCAGTTAAAGCTGTGGAATATCACCACCTAGGTAATACTACCATCCCCCATTCTAAAGTCAACATCACCGTCAAATGGTTTCCCCCCACCTCTAAGCCTTTTAAGCTCAATACTGATGGTTCTTGTCTTGGGAACCCAGGTAGGGAAGGGATATGAGGGTCATCAGGAATGGTCGAGGGGATTGGGTGGTAGGTTTTAGCAAGATCTTTACCCATGAGATCAACAATATCATGGAGTTCTTGGCCCTGAAAGAAGGCCTTAATCTAGCCTTAGACCAGAATTTGAAACCTTTAGATATCTCTATTGATTCTATCGAAGTCATTAACATGCTGCACCATGGAAACTCACTCTATAACTCAATTATATTTGAATGCAGATCTCTACTAAAAAGCTTGGGGAATCCTTCAGTTTACCACACCTATCAGGAGAAGAATAGAGTAGTGGACTGGATGGCAAAATAAGACTCGAAGTTAGATCTTTTTGACAAACTACATATTTTTGCAACTCCTCCGGCTAGTGTAGGAGTAGTTTTTTGGGAAGACTTCAAGGGAAAATCCTTCTCCCGAGTTGTATCCAGTAATGGCAATACTTATCCAAACTCATATGTTTTTGTACCTGATTAGTTTCTACTCTGTAAAACTTTAACATCGTTTTACTTTTAATGCACATCTACTTTACCAAAAAATATAAGAGCAAAATATTTAAGAGATTTTAAGAGAGAAAATAAGAAAGAGAACGAGGGAGGAAGAGAAAATCAGTTACTTTACTCCTTGATTTATGAGTCATGTAGCTAAAATTATTAGCCTAAAATGTGTAAAATGGCCATTTAATGCCAACTTCTTAAAACATAGCTCTCGAATGCAATTTGATACTTTAGTTGATATGATGTGCCAATTTTTTCTTACTTTGGGTGAAATGGATCCATGGGCTTTATATGAAGGCTCAACTTGATATCAGGGTACATCAACCTCCTTTGAATTGCGCTTGGTATTGAAAGAACCGTAATGCAATTAAAAAATAAATAATTACGTGATATTTGAATAACTGGTCTATGAGAATCTGCATTGCACGTCTGTCCATTATTATTATTATAAATTTTTTATATATTTAAAAAATTGAGTTATAAAATAGAAAAATTCTAAAATATATAATATTAATTTTATCATTTATATTTTATTCATTAAATAAAATTCATAAAAATGGTTGGTGCATTTGGCATTAAGCAAGACCCATTCGATTGCAAATTCCTCAATTTGTTAATAGGTATGTATTGTTTTCTTAACTGTTTCTTTGCTTGTCATTAGTTATGATTAAGTAGATCCGACATAGATTCAATAATAATATATAGTTTAAATGCAAAAAGAAATGAGTATAAAAAATTCTTTGTCACATGTTGTTCTATAATCTAATCCACAAAATTTATTATTTTTTCTCTTCTTTTCTTTCCTATTTCTTCATTCCTGATACTTTTTTATTTTTACAGATGAATATGGTCATTTATGGTGTTTTTAATACAACATAGGTTACACATAATACACCCTTGCGGTCCGCGATTTATTTTCTTCCTTGAATCCTTTGAGCTTGTGATATTAAAGTGCAACCAGTGTGTTTGAATTTCGTAACCACTTGTGCCACACAATAAACTAAAGAACGCGATATGTACAATCAGCCCTAGCATAAAAATTGAGTTCTAATCCAACAAAAAAGTCATTCACTAACACAATCTTAAATATCATATTCTGATTCGCTATTTTCTTTGATAACGATGGTGTTTGACCGTCAGCTCACTAAATTATGAAATAATACTTCTTTTATATATAGAAGTATTTGTCCGTATGATTCAAGAAAAAAATTGAATTACTCAAAGAAAAAATTCAAGTATACAAATGAAATTTAAAGTGAACAAAATTTGATAGAAAATAAAATAAAAATATTTCAAATCTTTCTTTGCTTACAACTCTGTGGTGTATTGATAGTCAAAGCCTTTTATGTAGCAAAGTAGAAAAAAAATCAACAGGACGTGCGGAAAAAAAAATTTGCTTGTTAAAATAAGTATGATGATCATTTAGAATAGATTTTGTTCTACTATTGTATCCTTGTTACTTTAAATTTGTGTTTTACCTATTTAATTTTTAACATTAGACTACAATCAATTTTACTTTATATCTGTTATAAATGTATTTACATTATAGTGAATGTCTATCAAGAATATAGATAAGATCTATCAAGATCTAGTTGATATCTATCAGGATTTGAAGTATCTGTCTTTTAATCAGAAACTAGGAGTATTTTCCCCTATAAATAGAGGGTTTTTGTTTATTTTATTCTGAATCTTATGATCTCTCATCCCCGAAAGAAATAAAGAAGCCTCCCCTCTTCTCTCTCTATTTATTCTTATTATTATTAATTTATATTACATAACACGTTATCAACACAAGTCTCCAATAAACTGAGTATGAATAGGAAACCATAGTGCTTCTCATATGCGATGCGTCGGATGAAGTGCACATGGCAAGAGCAATGTTAATGGCACAGAACACCATGTTGCACAGAACTTTACATTCAAGGATTGAAATCCCTTTATGAGATAAATATAGTAATATTATTATATATGTTGTTTGAACTAGTAATAAGAATTACTTTTTAACAAGTAACATTTTTGTGGGTTAATATTATAAAACAGAAGTGAAGATACAGATATATATGTTTTGTTTATCATAACGTATTCCTAAAATAAATGATCTCATATTAACGTTGCTTGTATTTAAATAGCATGTATTTGCTAACTGTGGATTCAAAAAAAAATTATTGTGATTTTATTTTTGTGTGGTATTATCTAAATTAAGGTATGGATTTCACGTTCTTTGTATTATATAAATATCATAAAGATCAAATTTATTTATTTTTTAAATAATCGCAAAGTGGTGTTATTGAATAGGCTCACATTTGAATATGATTATACTTTGTCTATATATTATAAAGATGATGGTGCACTCAGGTCCTATCACACTAAAAGAGTAAGACATCGGGTTAAAGTTCTGATGCACCATGATGATAAAATATTGGGTTTAAGTTCCATCGATTCATGCCTAAAACTCTTTTATATGGATAAGACGTTGAGTTTGAATCTCAATGCTCCATATCGATGATATTATGATGGCTAAGGTAAAATAATGGGTATTTGGTAAAAAGTCATGAATCTAACCCTTTGAATATGCTCTATTCCATGAAGTGAATATGGTAGCAATATATGATGAATCTGAAAGTTGACAACTTGATCCATTCTTGAAAGAAATGTGATAGCAGTGTGTAATATGTCTGAAAGAAGACAAATGATTGAATGCATGAATATACGCATGCACACGCTTATTATGATCATAAGATATGTTAGAGAAAAATTCTCTACATCATATGTATGCCTCGACTTGCTCCTGAAGTAGCAATATCTTGAAAGAGGTTCTAAGCTATCATAATTTGATAGGCTTAAGGCACGATTATATTCAATTCCTGGGGAATGAGAACCTTATTAATGCAAACATTCACTTGATTGTGATGGTATCGCAACTCACCTCCGAAAGAGGCAAAATAATTGAGAGGAGTTATTTTGAAATCTACTTCTGAAGTAGTAAATCTGAAATTTATTCATGTAATAGTAAATCTGAAATTTACTAAAGTAAGAAAAAATACATGTCATGGTAAACTTGTGTTTACTACTATAAATGAGTTCATAAGTTCATATGAATGATTGTGACATATCGAAGATGTGCATATTGAATATTAGACATGTATTGAAGAACTAGAAGATTCTTCAAGAATTATTTATGTCGCTTGTTCTCACGATAAGTTGGTTGGACCAACTAATGTTGGGATTGGATCTCTTAAATCTGAAAAGTATAAAAGGTGAATATGGTCATGTTCACCTATCATGTGATCTATTAAGATGCATCCATATAAAATGATCACTTATACATTTATTGTCAACCTGTAGTTTGACATTCATAAAGTTGCTTGCTCAATAAAATTGAGTTAAGAGCATAATTTTCAGATTGTGTAATCAAGACAATTCATCTTGATGATAATGGTTTGGCATTGAATGTCTTCGATAAATAGCTAAACCATTACTAATGAGAACAAAGCTTCATGTGTTGGTCTGAAATATGATATGTTGCATACAATAGCACTTGTATGCCTTAGACCAATAAATTTTGATTATTTCTTCCCTCTCAATTGGTTCAAGGTCAGGAATCAACTATTCCATCTAATATTTTTGATGTACGGTATACGATTAATGAATATACCATGATGCACAAAGATGGATTCCTCAAAGAAGATGGAGGATGTATGTTAGTTTTCCTAACATAAGGGGGAGATTATAAGTAGCTAAAAAATATGTTAGGAATTATCATCAGATCCTCATTCAAAAGATAATTCAAGTTAAATGCTGAAAGTGCTCCTATTTTGTGTCCCTAAAGGACAAAATCTATGCATGCGTGAAGCGTAATAAACCAATTGGTTCCAAATGAAATAATCCTTGAAAAATAAGGAGCAAATAATCATAATAAGAAGGCAATGTTCTCTTGAAGAGCCTACGACATAACACTTCATAAAACCTTATGAGAGGTTCAGGTACCTGAAAATAATGAAGTGGTGAGATCTCAAAATGTTATGTCACACTGTGAACCGATACAAAATGATATATCATCAATATCTTTGATACAATATTGACGCAATATTATAAAAGATTATGAGGATCTAAATTCTACGTTTATTTAAGCATGCCGACGTAGAAACATTTATTAAGTGACATGAAAGAATGCATCTTGGTAAGTGAAAACTTATTTGATTTGTACTCCACACACTTGAAGATGTAAAACATGAAATGTTGAATATTGTCACTTGACAAAATATATCTCGCAAATACTACAAGGCCTGATATAGCCTTTTTCGATTAATTATTAGCAAGATATAGTTCTTCTCCTACTAGGAGACATCGAAATGAGATCAAACACATGATCTTATATTCTAAAGATTGCAGTCTCAATCTTATTGAGTATGCTTATACTGGATATTTAATTAACTCGCATAAATCTCGATCTCAAACAGACTATGTGTTCATATGTGGGGATACTTCCATATCTTGAAGATATACAAAGCAGTCTATCTAGCCACTTTATCAAACTATGTTGAGATAATAGCTATTCATGAAGCAATCCAAGAGTGTGTGTGGTTGAGGTCCGTGATGCATCTCATTCACGAAAAATGTGGTTTGAAATGTGATAAAGTACCCATGATTTTTTATAAAGATAATGCAGCATGCACAACACAACTTAAGGAAGGACTCAAGGAGATAGAATGAAGCACATTTCGCCAAAGTTTTTCTATATACATGAGCTACAAAAGAATGGTGATATTAACGTGCAACAGATTCATTTAAGTGACAATGTGGCTGATTTATTCACCAAGTCTCCTCTAATTGCAACTTTCAAGAAGATGGTGCACAAGATCAGGATACAAAAGTTCATTGATGTTCTCATCAGGGGGAGAAAATACGCGTTGTACTCTTTTTTCCTTTCAAGGTTTTGTCCCTCTGGATTTTCCTTGTAAGGTTTTTAACGAGGCAACCTATACGCGTATTGTTAGAGATGTGTATTCGTTTTTCTTCACTAGATTTTTTTTCTATTGGTTTTTTTTTCTAGTAAGATTTTAACGAGACACATTATCTATCAATTAGACATTCAAGGGGGAATGTTATAAATGTATTTACATTATAGTGAATGTCTATCAAGAATATAGATAAGATCTATCAAGATCTAGTTTATGTCTATCAGGATTTGAAGTATCTGTCTTTTAGTCAGAAACTAGGAGTATTTTTCCCTATAAATAGAGGAATTTTATTCATTGTATTCTGAATCTTATTATCTCTCTTCCTCAAGAGAAATAAAGAAGTCCCCCCTCTTCTCTCTCTATTTATTCTTATTGTTCTTAATTTACATTTCATAACAATATCTAGTTTCTTCCACAACTAATAATTTTCTTACTGAACAAATTTATATAATTTATAGAAAAGGTTAGCTCTTCGCTCTTGAAATTGTTTTGATTTTATAATCTAGAAGCGTAACTTAAATCATAAACCTGAACAAAGAAAAAGCACAACATGGATAAATATTAATTACCTGGTACTTGGTAAAAAGAATCCTAAATTTATAATAGTAATGAACTACCTACAGAGCAATTAACATCAACATTGGTGATGATATAATCCTAAATCTAGATGGAAGCCATATGCAGTAAAGAGTTCCAAGTATGTTAATATATTACAATATGTTCAAGAATTATACACACTATTTCTTCTACAAATATTTCAATTATGCACAAAAAATTTACGCATAAAGAAAACAAAAAAAATAAAAGAGAGAACTTATATTGGGACAAAACTTTCGTCTGCAGAAGATTAAAACAAAAATCGATAACACAAAAGGGGTGAAATAAAATAGATTAAAAAGATATTGATTGATTTTACGTCAATAAAAAGTCCTTGGATGTCGATAATTTGATCTATTTGGAACTTGTATTTCATACACTTCATGTCAAAATAACAAAATTTCTAAAGCTAAATAAATCGTAATAATTGTAATCTACAATGTCAGACATTATCAGGAAAAAAACATAAAACATATAAATTATAGAACAAAAGCTTATCGTGCATACAAGCTACGATTTTTTCAAGATCGTTAGGCGAAGTGACTAACACTCGAGCCCTACCAGCCATGGTAAAAAATCTAATTGTATTCTCGACATTAGATTGGATCAAACAAATGATCAGTAAAATAGACACCAATTAGCTTTTAGTACAAATAAAAACCATCCAAATATATTACAAACCCTGAAAGACTACAACTTTAAAATTAAATTAAAAGAAAAAGTTTGAATAGATATCACGTAAGCGAAAAGAGGGTTGAATATCAATAAATTTATCTGATATCTCAGCATCTTTTTGAAATTTTGACATTTATTACGTTTATTTAGAATTCTTTTTCTATTTTAATGGTAATGTAAGTAATATTAATGGTATTAAAAATATAGAAACGGAATCCTAACATAAATAAACAAACTTGTATTCAATAACGGAATGATAATTATGGTAATTTTGAGTTTTTCCAAAAATAAAAAGTCTTTTTTCCATATAATTCTCAATATTAGAATCTATATTTATATCTATGTATAATCTATAATTTATATCTATAATCTATAATCTATAATATATTAAAAGTGTGAAGACACTTTGCTTTAGACAAAATTATCTTTTCATCTTTTTTCCCCAATTAATAAATATATGAAAAAATATTTCCTTTTCTACTTTATATTGGATTTGTAGGTCTAATCAAGAACTTTAAAAATATAGCTATAATACGTGTTGCTTTATTTTTCTAATTTTAAAAGTTCAAAATTAACAAATATGTTGACATATCGTTTGTTTTTGTTTTTTTTCTAAAAAAAAAAAGACCATGAAGGCTATTTTGATTAATTAAATAAAAGGAAAGAAAAAGTCTTCACAAAATTTAAAAAGACAATAAACGTCTAAAAAGGGACAAAAGCTAAAACTCTTATTTTTCGGAAATTATTTACCAATATTAGAATAATATGAATTCCAAATAAACATCTAAAAAGGGACAAAAGCTAAAACTCTTATTTGTATTAGTTTAGTTTATTTGGAATTCATATTATTCTAATATTGGTAAATAATTTTTGAAAAAAGTAAAAATTTATTATATTTAGATAATTTCTTTCTTGAAAGAAAAGATTTTGGGCTTCTATAAATTGAAAATCATTCTACAACAATTCAATGACATCTACAATGAGCACATGAAATAAGATTTATTTATTTTTGGTATTAGATTGTTCTTTATTGTCTACGATGGAACCAAGTCAAATTGAACAACTTTATGAATTATCAAACACTAATCATCGGCTTACTGAAGACACCAACAATAATTTAAGAAATTGCTAATGTATTCACCTACTTTACTTATATCCTAGATATTTACAAGTACTATATAACTAATTAAATAAATTATTCATCTTCACAAGTTCAAAAAATGTTGAATTTAATTCTTGTATTTATTTTTACTATTTAAACAAATATCATATTTAATGTAATATTTGAACTCATTAAAGTGAGGTACACACGCGAGGCGCGTACATTTAAACTAGTATTAATCAAATGACAATTGTTTGAGAAAAATAGTAAAAAGACAATTTTGTCTATTGTGGAGTTTTTTAACGAAGAACAAAAAGTTCAAACAATATTTCTAAGGCTCTTCACACTTTTGATATAGTATAGATAGATATAGATAAGTGCATATTGACTCCTAATGGTGCATATTCTTTTGGGAGTGGGCTGTATTGCCCTGAAAGGTTCCTTAACTAGATTACATGTAGCAGATTCGATATGGCGTCGTATATTAAGGATGATACTTGCTGCCTGTGTGATGGCTTAATCACTGACACACACTCCCACCTGTTCACTGATTGTAATAAATAAGGTTAAAATTACTCCTCGTTTCATGGACGGGAATGGGGTGCAACAATGTTCAGGCAGTCCAAAAAGTAAATGACAGCAGCACCACTTACCACACATAGGGTGTACAAATTTTTAACTGCATAGAACTGAATTTATACATAGCAATTGTGCAGTTCCATTGATAAAGAAAGAAAACTACAGAGAAATTAAAGGTCTTACAGGGGTCTAGGAAATCAGTTGGATGTCGTTTATTTGTTCAAACAATGTGTAATTAGCTTTTTGGTTTATTAGCTTTCTGGTTTATTGGAGGCCAGCTTAGAAGGTCGGTGTGATTTTTGAGCGTAATAATTTGGTTTTGACTATAGTAATATTTCAGTCATTACCATAAACTTTACTTATTTTTGGTCAAGAATGGGTGAATGACTTTTACCTTAAATGGCGTTATTTAGCTTCATAATGTAGAACACTCTGAATCACTTCCATCAACACTTGCACACAAAATTTAAAGGAAATAACATTTTAAAAGATGCTCTGAATGTTTGTCCAAATATAAGAGCTATTCCAACACAGAAAATCTCTTGATTTCAGAAAATTACTAAATGGTACTCCAAGAGCTCAAAATGAAAAGGTAAAATACATGCCACCAAACAATTTCAAAGTTGGATGGTTCAACGGCTTCAGAGATCAATGACACGAGAAAGCTTTTGAATGCGGTTCAACAAGAAGTCCCCTTGCTTGATCGTTGCCTGATAAAGAGCATTCTTTGCATCGGGACGATTAGTTTCCAATACTCCTGCTACTTTATCAATCTTGCAATGCAACTTCCCAGCTGCAATGAACCGAGATAATTCCCTGAATTGAAATAGAAAAGTTCAACTACTGTTACACAATCTATAGTGAATACACACTTTATATAGTCAATCTACGATCCATTATACAGCTAAGCATGAAATAGCACTCACAAGTCGATGAAATCCTCAGACACCCCAAAAGCCTTGGCCATGGCCTCAATAGTAACACTCTTGTAGGACTCCAGGAACTGGGAGTACACAACTGTTCTGACCTCCCTCATATAATATCTGAAGTGTGGTTGCAAGTAGCGATCCAATTTGATATGCTCCGTCAAGCCAGCTGAAAACACCATTAAGGTAAAAGTCAACCATTTTTCAACTGATACATAATTCACGGCCCACATGGCTAATGACCCCAGCTATCAACATATAGGTGAATCACAGATCACGAGTATATTACAGAAGAAATAGCGTGCCTACCTCTCCTGTAACTCAATACTTAAGATCACATTTTAACACCACTCAATGCACATTGATAGCTGTCAATTTTTCTTTTATGCAAGTGTCGACAACTGGTCTGTCGACTGCCCTCATCTCCAATAGTTAGTTCAATAATTCAGGTGAATTCAACCTAAGAAACGAGCTGACAAAGCAACCTAAGAAGAATTTGCAACGAGAATCACAAAGATGAACGGATATTACTTAGTAGGCAACTGGACAAGAACTATTATCCATTTGAAAAGTTCCAAACTTCTGGTGGAAGGTTCTTAGACAAGCCACCATACATCTATAATCTATAATATATTAAAAGTGTGAAGACCCTTAGAAAAGTAATTTGAATTTTTTGTCCTTCATTAAAAGTCTCCTTTTTAGACAAAATAGTATTTTTTCTATTTTTCTATTATTTTAGTGATATTAAATATAGACCATAATTTTACAAAAAAAAAAAAAAAAACCTTTTCTAACAAAAATAGGATGCTTTTTTCAGTATGCAAATAAAATTTGGTACAAATCTTTCCTACATTAAATAAAGAGAAGATTTTTGTTATTATGGTTAATTTTTAAAATTTATGATAAAAAATTTTTTTGGGGGGGATGTTTTTTCGTGCTCCATTGGGTAGTCCAAAAAAAGGCCACAAAATTCTTTTCACTTAGTACCATAATTAGGCAAAAAATGTTTTTTAAAAAATTGTACTAAACAGTTCAACTACTAACTTTTAATATTACATTGCAAAACTGTCATATAATTACTTTCCTTATATTTAGGACTTTAAATCAATCAAAACTCTATTTAAAATTAGTCATTTAATTGCCTTCCTTTTAAATTTAGAACTTTAAACAAAGTTTAGAATTACACCTAACTATTTAACTTGCCTACGACTAAATTTTTTTTTCATCTTCAGCAGACAACATTTTTTCTTAAACTTGTAAGTTATAAATATTTACCTATACATAAGTTATTATTTTGTTGGATGTATACTACTATTCTTGACTTTATAAGTTTACTAATCAGGAATTCAAAAGATTTAGTTGTCATGCATCTTGATTAACTCATAACTGCAAAGAAACATCATAAACATGTTTTATTGATTAGGTGTGAAGATGATGCCACAAAGAATGTTTACCATCTTAACATCGTTATTTAAATGTTTACAATTTTAACATTTTATTCAACGCATCTATTTTATTTCAAAAAAACATGATGTTCTAGAAATTAAAAGATCTTATTCATTCCACCACAACTCTTAATGTTTGATATGTCTATTCAGGTTCAATTATGCTCGCTGAAGCTCCATCCTCAAAAGGACAATAGACATGGCTGAGTAATATGGTGAAGAAAGATTCATAAAGTTGTAGTTGGCTTTAGCCCAAGCAAGGACAATAAATTCTTTCATTTAACAATATTGAGAAGTTGATGAACGAGCTTTGGTGGTTGATGACCCAACTTATCCATTAACTTAATTATTTTAATATATTTAAATGTAACTCAACACACTCATTATTTCACACTTAGCACTAATTACAAGATACAAAAATATGTCGGCCACAGCGAGAAGGCTCTTTTTACAAGCTGTGACAAATCAATCGATATCAATGACAATCGATGAGAGTAGCTTTGGTTTTCAGTTCTATTCAAGTGAGGTAAAATATTGAATTATAAAATAAATTTGAAGCAGTAAATGGGCGAAAACAGATACATACGCATGTAAAGAGATGTTGATTAGAAAGAAGGTATTTGTGGACTTGTCATGGATGCTTCTTATCCCACTACCTAAAAGAAAATTTTGTCATTAATTAGCTATTTTTAAGTATTTGTTGGTCTTGAAGAATGTTTATATGTCAATACGTTAAGGATTTGAAGTAGACTTGGTGAAATTAAAAAGTATTAGAAAGAGGATGATCGGTAGGAAGAAATGCACAAAAAATAAAGTTTTTTCAGTAAAGTGATGATGAAAAATTAATTCATTTTTAATACAGAGTGAATTGGTTATAGATGATAATAAACAATAAGTATGAATAAAAGTAGTAATCGTTTACTAAAAGGTATCAGTTAAATAATTAATCCTTAAAAAATTAAAAAAAAATTGTGAGATGTCGTGGTGACGACACTTAAAGCCAGCCAAAATAGCAGATGCACATCTTATACAATAGATCTATAAATTTTATCTTACGTAATAACAAGGCATTGATTCGTATGCATGTAATTTTCTTCTTTAACATTAAATACACGTGCAACGCACGTATCCTAAACTAGTATTCAAAAAGCAAAGAACACCTAAAAGACTTCCAATCTGTACCTCTATTTGAAGTAAAAAACAATGTACTACATGATATATTTACATTATTTTCTTTTGATAGTGGATATATGATATATCTACAATCTTCCCATCATGATATAAATCAGGTGCAGAAACAGCATCCTTTTTGTTCTTTTGATATGTGCCAAAACATTCTTTTGGTTTTATCAAACTTATAATACTCATACGACTAATAAAGAACATTAGACCCCAGACCTTCTTGCAGATATTCGAAAGACATGACGAGAAAGAAATTAGGTGTCTATACAACAGTTGTCCAACCTATTTCACTATCAAGGTACTCCAAAACGAAAACACAATGCCATCTGAGGATTAAAACTTCCAAATAGGATTATGACTAGTCAAGGCCTTGCAAACACTACTATTATCTGTCAAATTCGCCAGAAAATGCATCAGGGATCCATCGCAGTTTTAAAGGACATATCTACATTACCTTTTGGATACAGACATTTACAAACTACAAATGCACACTTAACATACGAAAAGCAAAAATAAACAATGGAAAAGCTTACCAAATGAGGAGAAAAATGACTTGTACTGACACTCATATAATGAGTTCATAAACTCGGACAGATATGGAATCTTTCCAATTACTGTCAAGATCTCTGGTGCATCCACTACCTGCAACATATATGCAACCAAAATGAAATTATTAGTCACAGTAACATACAGGATATTCCAAGGGAACACAAGTTTCAAAGTATACAAATTCCCATCCTACCAAACAGGGATATGAGAGGGAGTAAGAAGTGAATACCTTCTGTTTCAAGGAAACCCGATCCAAGGTAATGATGCTCGTAAGCACCGTATAAAATATGAAAGTATCATAAGGAAAAAGCTCATATGTGGTAAAAGTTGATATAGAATCTAGGAAAAGATCTGCTGCTTTCTTGAAGTTACGAGTGGACATGCAGAACAACCCTTCATACACCTTCAACCTGTTCTTTCTCTCCCAGTCACCCCCCTCTTCAAATAATCTGTCAGACAAACACTGGGAGTTAGCTTAATAACAAGAAAAGGCATTTATAACATCATTATGATAGCATCGGAACTGCTTGTAAGACACTCCTACTTCTTTGCCTTGTCGATGCTTTTAGAGATGAGGTCAAAATCCAAGTCAAATAATCCCATCTGCAAGGTGTAGAACACCAAGTCCATCTTTTGCCCAACTGCAACAGTTTTGCTCTCGGTCACCTTGAGTTGTTCAAGTGCTTTCTCCTGAATTTTAATCAAACGAGCTTGATTGAGATTTTCCCAGTGGAACAAGCTAACTCTGAGTAATTATATGAGTGAGAGACAGAGAGATATGTAGAGAGAGAGCCTGCCTTGTCACCAATCCGAATGTAGAACAATGATTTTGCCAAATGAGCTTCCCGAACTTCACTTTCACCTAAGTTTTCTTCTGCATCAGCAATCCTTGATAAATATATCAAGTTAGATGTGTAATTTAAGTGTAAAAAACAATAAATCTCCATTTTATGCAAAAGAATCCAGAAAACTTTCTCTCACATTCCCTGACTATGAATTAAAGGAAAAAAAATTGAAACAGCACAACCGGGTATGCTCCATCTGGCTCAAAGCAGTACACAAGGTATTCATCCATAAAATGCCACACAATGACCTTTTCAAAAAATGGAAACCACTAAGCAGTACACAAGGTACTCATCCGTTACTTCCTCTCAACTATTGTAAAAATAAAGATTAATATGAACCATATATCAACTGTAAATAACAAATTTATTAGTATCAAAATCCAAAGAATATGATTTCAAGCTTAATTCAAATTAACCACAAATTTCAAAAGTCCATGCCCAATGAAACTACATCATATAAATTGGGACGGAGAGAATACAAATTTATGTCCAGCTTTTTTTTTTTCCTCAATTTAGGTCCAACTTATAATTGGCTCCCTACTAGTATGTTCAAAAGGGTAACAATTTTCCAACATTTGACCCCAAAAATAAATAAATAAACCAATCAAAACAGACAAAAAGGGACTAAAATGCAGCAAAACAGCAGAGGAAAAAGATGCAGTATCACAGATCACATAACATGCAGCTACAAAGCACTCACTTGTCATCGAGTTTTTTGAGCTCATCACAATTTTTAGCACGCATAGAATCAAGAACCTTCTGATCCAAACTCAAAACCCCATTAGTAACTAGGGTTTCATACAACGGTACCATATCTGAAAAAACAAACCCATTTACAAACAAATCAATACAAACCCACAAACAAAAAGTTCGATTTCAAGAAAAAAAAAATCTATGAATTAGATGTACCATTGGAGAGTACAGCTTCCAATACTTCTTCACGGAGACGAACTTTGTCTAAGTCATTGACATCTGGATGTGTTAAACGGAATAGTTTGTGTGCCAGAACTAGCTGGGGTTGCTGTGTTCCTTCTTCAGAATCCATAGCTATTTTCTCCTTTGATGTTTTCTGGGGTTTCACTGAGTCTGAGTTTCAGATTCTTTCCTTGTGAAAGGGGGGGCATCAAGTTTTTTTCCTTTTTGGAGATGTATAAATTGACATAAATATACCACGCTTACAAATGAAAAAATTTGGCTAATAAACCTAGTAAAGTTTCCAACTAGCGATATGTTTTACTCTCATTTTCTCATTTTAAAACAAAATAAAAAATAACTATAATAAAGAATTCGATTATATTAACATATTAAAAATTATGAAAGCTACTTAAAAATATAAAATCTTAAGTATTTTTTTAATTTCAAATTACTTCTTTCACCCTCTCTCTCTTTCTTCTCCTCCATTCTTATTAAAAACTCATTAATTCTTTAATTTTCTCCCTTTTGAAACTCTTATTTTTATTTTTAAATATTCTATCTCTTCTCAAATTTATAAGTTTTTCTACTCCCCTTTATTTTTAGTACCATTTTTTTCCAAAAAAAAAAATTGTGTATATATATATGTAATCGATCGGATAAAAAGAGATCGATGATTTATCCGTCGAATTAAAAATGATCGATGATTAATCTGTTAGACTAATTACTATAATCGGTCAGCTATTGAATAGCATAGAAGGCCGATGAATAACATTGGTCGGATCGATAATCGATTTGTTCATATATCATTCGGATCGATAATCGATCTGTCCATGTATCGATCAAATCGATAATCAATCTGTCTATATATTATTTGGATTGGCCGGATTGATAATCTATTTGCCCATATATTGTTCGAATTGATAATCTATTTGTCAAATCGATAATCGATCTATCCATCATAAATTAGGTTTCGAATAATTTGTATAATTTTAAAAAGATTTTGGTGGGAGGAGTTTTGTTTAAATTCTATAAGTTGGTGATTTGTGGACTAATTTGTGACTTTTAAAACTTGTAAATAAATTTCTAATCACAAATAAATTTAATATAAAAGTGGGTCATTTCCCTAAAAAGAAAAACTTGTAGTCCATTTAATTAAAAAGTAGACTTGAAGAGGTCATTTAACAAAGAATCTCCTTACAAATAATTGGCGTTCATTTAGCCAAAAACAGATAAGCAAATTATTAACCTACGAATCAACATATATATATATATATATATATAAAGGAAGATTAGAGGCATGATGATGTGGCATGTCTCAAAATTCAACATTCCTATTTATCTAATTTCTAAAAAAAAAATTGAGCTTTTTTTTCAAATTAATTTCTTTTTTTAATTCTATCCGTTTGTTTCTTAATAGATTCATTAAATATCATTTAATTTCACACATTACACTAGCAACAAAAAAAGATAAATTTCGCCGCTTCAAAACAATCCTCGGTCTTCTCCTATTGCCTTTACCAAGTATCATTAACAATTCTTCTAAAAAAAAATAAAAAAAAATAATCAACGCTTCATTTGCTTTCTTCATCTCTTATTTGAGCAGATAAAGAACGAAGATTTGATTCTTGACTGTTAAGATTTCAACGCAGTATCAATAACATCAGCCACAAGTTCCTCTTCATTAACCACAAATCAGATCGGACCGACACTTCCTAGAATCGTAATTCTAATCAAAATCTGATTATCTTTTTCGGTTTGATTCTTTTTTGGCTTGTAAAACAACATCTTATTTTTTGCAATTTCAATTTTTTTTTTTGAAATTTTTTTTTTTCAACTAAACCAAAAAAAAAAGGGTAGATTTTGAGTTTTGAAAAAAAAAAGAGTAGTTTAAAGGTCAACGTCGATGCAGCGAAAGTATCAGCCTTCTTTGCAAGAGCCAAAAGAGAAAGCAGAAGAAACAGATATTCCCCTTTTCGGTGTTAAAGGGAAGATCATTACCAAGTTCTTTAGGATTTCTACCATTCACAATTTAATTTTTTGAAAGGAAAAAAATTAGAAAGTTAAAGAATTGATGAAAGAAAATGAAGTTTTTGTGTGTGTGTGGGGGGGGGGGGGGGGGGGGAACTAGAGAGGAATACAGAGAGAGGGAAAGATTGATGATGATGAGTTTTGGGCTAGGTGGGTTTTGGGGGGATAAAAAGAAAAGTGGATTTTATATAGGATTAAGTTTTTCTGTTTTTGCTGCTATTTCTATTTTATGAAATTTTTTAGAGTGTTTATGATTTTTGACTATTTTGCTAAAGTAAAGGAGTGAGCGCTTGAAAGTAGGGAGATATATGACATCTTAAGTGGCAGTGTCAATTTAATCAAAAAAGTAAATTCTTGTAAGCAAAGAAAATTTTCAAGATTTTGTATAAAAGTAAGTTTTTGAATTAAAAAAACTAATGAATATGTTTTTCTTTTTGAATTTATATAGGAAACTAAATAACAACAGTCTTAGTGGAGCTGTTCTTTTGAAATTGTCCAATATGACTCAACCGATTAATTTGTAAATCCCTAAGCCTCATTTATCTTTACTTAATTTTCTCATACTTGAAGGGGCCGCCAGCTGGAGTCTTGGAACAACGATAAAGTTATCTCCTCGTTGCCTATAGATCACACGTTTGAGTTGTGAAAATGCTTGTGTTAGGGTAGCCTGCCTACATTATATCCTTTGGGGTGTGATCCTTCTCCGGACCCTACGTGAATGTGGAATGCTTCATGCACTAGGCTGCCCCTTTGTTGCTTGCCGTTTTCTTGAGTATATTTTGATGGGGGTTTTGTTGGTTTTTTCTAGAGACTCGTCTTTTAACAATCTGAGTGGTCCTGTGCCAAGGCTTATGGCTAAAACATCAAGTAAGTTCTTGAACAATTTTGAATTCCATCATTTTTTGCTTCGCTAATGATTAGAGAAATGCTATCATTTTTTATATTTGTTGGTTTTTTCTCTCATTGATACAACCTTTTGAGAAATACAATTATATGTGCAACTGGAAAGAACCAGAATGCGATGGGACAACAACATACCCGTCGTTGCCCTTCACTTTGAACAACTCACAAAGTAAGAATCTTGAATCCATCCTCCTAATTATTTATTGAGCCACCTTGTGCGCACCTCGACTGTTTCATAAATCTCGATTATGAAATTTTATTTTATCAATCTCTCTCCCTCTCTCTCTCTCTCTCTCTCTCTCTCTATATATATATATATATATATATATATATATATATATATATATATATATATATATATATAAGAAGATTATAAATTTGCTGACATGGCGCTCTCTAAGAATTGGATATATATTTATTTATTTTGTCCCTTTTTGACATTTGTTTCAATTTTAAAAGACATGAATTTCACCTTAATGGTCATATTTAATTCATTAATGCTATTATGGGTCGTTTGATATGAGGTATAAGTAGTTTTAGGATAAAATAAAAGATTATTTTATCCCATGTTTGATTGGAGGTATTAGTTAATATCGGGATAACTTATTCCACCATTTACACCATAGTGATGGGATAAGTTATCCCATATGGATGGTGGATAAGTTATCCTGGGTAATCCTGGGATAACTAATCCCGAAATTAATTATCCTGGGATAACTATTTTCCAACCAAACGATCCCTTAATGATAATTATATCATTTCCCTAAGGGGAAAGGACAAAAACGACACTTCAAATTAAACTATTTCCATTAAAATAGCCATGAAATTTAAATTTCACTTTTTAGTCATTTCAACTGACTTGTTTTATACCATTTCTACACACCTTTTATACATATAAATATTCTATACGAAAATTATACAGTTTTGATACACAATTTATACAATAACTGTACTTTTGTTACACGTTTTATACAACAATTCTATAATTTTCATACATTTTCTATATATTTTTTATATATATTTTATACATATACATATTTGATAGAACTATACAATTTCTATACATATATCTTATATAGCTACATATTCTATTTAACAATTATATCATTTTTATATAATTTAATTATTATTTCTAAACAATAAAAAAAGTAGAATATTTGATCAGTTAAAAAATTTATAACAAAGAAAAATTGAAATATTTTTAAAAGAGATGAATTTCCCAAGTTGAATACTGTATCAGTATTGTATATAGACTGTATCAGTATTGTATACGGACTTCGTAGGCCAAAATTACCCAAATTAGGAAATGACTATAAAATGGAAATAGTATATCCGACTGGTCACTTTTTGGAAAGTTTTCAAATTTGGGCTATTTGTTTTAAAAAGTGCTATAGAGTGTCCTTTTCTCTTTCCTTAATTCACCCCTTTTTTTTCTTTGTTCTTTTTATTTTTTTTATTTATTCAATCAAGAAAAGTTATAATATTGTAACGCCCCGAAATCTGAGTTCCCGGGGCACTACACGGTGCTCTGAACTACAAGTAGTCCTGAGCTAACCCTGGCTGCCTTCTACTAAATCTGAATCTCAAAATAGGGGAATATGAATGTAAAATCATACTAAATGCAGAAAACTGTCTGAATTATCTGAGTATATCTGAAGATACTAATCTCATTAGTCTGATAAAGCAAATACTGAAAATCTGAATACTGCAACTAAAATCTAAAATTGAATCTAGTAGTCCGACAAGCCTCTACTGACTGAATCTAGAGAGTCACTGGGACAAGCCCCAGCTGACTCAAACTGTTAGAAATGAATACTGAATCATTTACTAATAAACTGGAAATCTAAATAGCTAAGTCCCCGAACTATGAGGACTCACCAACTGCAGAGATGTAGACAAGATGTTCAGAAATCACTCACGCTGTTGAGACTGAGCACTTGAACCTACATTACGAGACAATGTAACACATACACATATATGTGGATCAGTACTTTGAGGATGTACTGAGCATATGGGGGTGAATGCATTAAGTAAATAATAACATCACAATTTATAAAATCATGCATGATAAATGTAAATGACTCACATAGGATTGAGTAATCTGAAAACTGAAGATCATAAATCATGAACAATAAAGCATATAATATAAATCTTATGAGCCATTACATTCAATTCCAAAATCTGTTCTTTCTGAAACTACTACATTATCTTGTGAACTGTAAGGGAAATACTTTATCTCAAAACTTTAAAACAAAATCTTAAAAACACAGCTTCCGATACATATGCTTTTATCTTAAGGCTTTAAAATAATAAACTGTTTTAAGAGTAGGGGACTTCTTTAGGTAGGTTCTTCTAACCAACATAAACTATGTGAGCATTCATGAAGTCCAACGTCTTACCCACGCTGGGGAGAACTGTTCTACCCTTGCCATCAGAATAGAACTTCTTATCTTATGTGATCACAATCTTAGTCATCCACGTAGAAATGAAAATAATCTTAATCCTACGGGGACACGTAGTTCTGGGGCATGAAACCTTGGTAACATACCTATCTCGATGCTAAATACTACTCCCATTCTTATGCTCAGGATCTTAGGAAATGCGCTTCAAAATAGCACAAAGGCTTACAAAAAGACCAATTATGCTCTTTCTTTTCTTTAAATCTCAAGTCATATGAACAATGTGGATTCTTTATCTTAACTTAGGACCAAAAGGTCAAATCTTTATAAAAAATCTGAGAATAATCTTATCATAGGGTGCTCATAGCACAAACAATCTTGAAATAGCAATCTTTAATTAGGGCTTAATGACCCATGCATCAAACTCACGTTAAAACATCATAATTTTCATGCTTAGTAATGTAAACATTTATAAATCAACTTAAAATATGAAAATTTCTGCAATATGTATGAAAATATGAACAAAAACATGCAACTTAACTTCTAAATCACTTGAAATCTCATAATCTTATAAATAGCAATATTGGGTATAAACCCTAACTTCAATTTCATAGAAAATCACATAAAATTCAGTAAATTTATAATTAAAATAAGTTTTGGGCACAAAAATGAGAGAATTATCCTTGTTGAAAACCCCCCCACATACCTCAATTGATGAACTAGATGCTAAGACTTGAATCTTGGATCCCTATTGATGCTTTGGAGATGAATTCTTAAAGTTCTTGAATTGGGAATCCTTAATCTTGAATTTTCTTTGAGAATTAATGGAGAAATTGGATTTTCTTGGAGAGAAAGTTTGAGCTTTAGTTTTTTTTTGAGAGAGAATTGATGAAACAAGCATAAAATGCTTTGAAATATGCTTAATGATGTGTTTTACACGAACTGAGGCCTTGGGTATTGACCAAAATACCCCTATTAAACTTTAAATTAAAACTGAAAAAATGACTAAAAATCATGATTTACTAGGCCACCGCAACGCGCCACTATCGTGGTGGCTCACTGGAACAGAACGAGTGGGAACTGGGAGTTCACTGCAACGTGCCACAATCATGGTGCCCCTTCAGATTTCCATTTTGGCCACTAGCGCGACGCGCCAATATCGCGTAGGCTCACTGGAAATTGCCAAATGTGAAATGGGAATCCTCCGCGATGCGCCATGATCACGGAGTCTCACTGGAATTTTACAATTGTGATTTTACACTTGCGATGTGCTACGGGCCCAAATCACGGTGTTTTACGACTGAAACTTAAAATAGCCATAACTTCTTACTCGGTTATCAGATTTAGGCAAATCTTATATCGTTGGAAAGCTAATTCAATTTCCTACCAATTACAGGGTCTAAATCTAGAAAATTCTAGATGTATGAAAAGTCATTTTCTCTTAAATCCAGCGCTTGACATTCTCAATATTTAATTAAACTAGAAAAAGTACGGGTGTTACAATATCTCCCCCTTGGAAACATTCGTTCTCGAATACGGCTAGTTCGACTAAGAAAACCGAGGAATTTGAGGCTATATGATAGCATACACGACTAAAATAAATTGCACAACTTAATCTAAATTATACTGAGCTTCTGAGCTAATATATGAGTGCATGAATTTTCAATGAAGATGACTATATAGCTGAATCTGAAACTGGAAAGATACTGAATTAAGAAAGAGTATTACCTTCAACTGAATCTAAATTTACGGAGAAGAGGTAAGGGTACTTGGCTCGCATATCTGCTTCTTCTTTCCAAATGGCACCCTCAACAGACTGGTTTTGCCAAAGAACTTTGGCCAAGGAAACTTTTTGTTCCTCAGTTTACGGATCTGATGATCTAAAATCTCAATTGGAATCTCTTCGTATGAAAGGTTGTTCTGAATATCTGAGCTTTCTAAAGAAACTACAATGGTGGAGTTGCTGATGCACTTCTTATGCATAGAGACGTGGAATACAGGATGAACGACTGACAAGTCTGCGGGAAACTCAAGCTCATAAACCACTTTCCCAACACGACTCATAATTCTATAAGATCCAACATAACGCGGACTAAGCTTTCCTTTTTTGCCAAATCTCTTCACCCCTTTCATGGGTGAAATCTTCAGATATACTAAATCACCAACCTCAAACTCGAGGTCCCTTCTTATCACATTTACATATGATTTCTGACGACTCTAGGCTGTTTTCAATCTTTCTCTAATCAACTGAACCTTCTTCATAGCTTCACACACTGCGTCAGGCCAAAGCAAAGCGGCCTCACCCACTTCAAACCAACCTATGGGTGATCTACATATCCTCCTTTAAAGAGCCTTAAACAGGGCCATCTGTATGCTAGAGTGGTAACTGTTATTATAAGCAAACTCAATCAATGGCAAATGCTCATCCCAACTACCTTTGAAATAAAGAGCACATGCCCTCAACATATCTTCTAGAGCTTGGATGGTCTTCTCTGCTTGACCATCTGTGTGAGGGTGGAAAGTTGAACTAAGATATACCTGGGTACCAAGACCCTTTCGAAAGGCTCTCCAAAACTGAGAAGTGAACTGAGTACTCCTATCTGAAATGATAGATAAGGGAACTCCATGCAATCTGACTAACTCTCTGATGTATAACTTCACATAATCTTCAGCTGTATAAGACGTATGAACTGGCAAGAAATGCGCTGACTTAGTTAGTCTGTCTACAATAACCCAAATCAAATCGTGCTGATGACGCGAATGGGGTAAACCAGTCATAAAATCCATATTTACCTCTTCTTACTTCCAAGTGGGAATACCAAACTCTTGCAAAGAAACACCAGATCTTTGGTGCTCTACCTTAACCTGTTGACAAGTTGCACACTTTGCTATGAATTTTGCCATATCTCTCTTCATACCATTCCACCAATAGATTTTTCGCAAGTCACGGTACATCTTGGTAGCACCTGGATGAATAGAATAACACGCACCATGCACTTCCGCCATAATTCTCTGTCTCAACTCATCAACACATGGCTCACACAATCTGCTTTGGTATCTCAACACACCATATCCCCCTTGGGAGAAAACTTCTACTTTTTGATCTTTAACTAACTCCTTCAGTTTGACCAAACTAGAATCCATATCTTGCTTCTTCTTCACTTCCAAAACTAGGGAAGATTCAGAGCTACTCTGAACCCAAATATTTCCTTCGGCTGAATCAACCAACCTAATACCCAATCTAGCCAAATGATGAACTTTCCGAGATAACTCTTTTTTATCTTTCTCCATATGAGCACCACTGCCCATAGACAATCTACTAAGGGTGTCTGCCACTACATTAGCTTTGCTCGGATGATACAACACACTCATATCATAATCCTTCAACAATTCTAACCACCTTCTCTGACGCAGATTCAACTCTCTCTGGGTAAACATATACTATAAGCTTTTGTGATCCGTGAACTCATCAACATTGCACCCTATACAAATAATGTCTCCAGATTTTCAAAGCAAACACTACAAGAGCTAATTCAAGATCATGGGTTGGGTAATTATTTTCATGAGGCTTAAGTTTCCTAGAGGCATAGGCTATGACCTTACCTCTCTGCATTAGAACATGACCCAAACCAACTCTAGAGGCATCACAATAAACCACAAAACCATTTGTACCATCAGGTAATGCTAAAATAAGGGCTGAAGTGAGTTGAGTCTTCAACTCCTGAAAACTCTTCATGCAGGAATCTGACCATAGGAACTTAACTTTATTTTGGGTCAATCTAGACATAGGAGATACTATGGATGAGAAACCCTCAACAAAATATCTGTAATAACCATCTAGACCCAAGAAACTTTTAATATCTGATGGAGAGATAGGTCTAGGCCAATTCCTTACAGTTTTTATCTTTTGGGAATCAACTCTAATACCATCGGTGGAAACAATATGACCGAGAAAGGTTACTGATCTTAGCCAAAATTCATACTTCCTGAATTTGGCGAACAATTGATGATCTCTAAGAGTTTGTAAGACAATTATAAGATGATCCATATGGTCATCCTCACTAGGGAGTACATAGGGATATCATCTATGAATACTATGACAAATATATCTAAATACTGTTTGAACACTCAGTTCATGAGGTCCATGAAAGATTCTGGGGCATTGGTTAGCTTGAAAGACATGACTAGAACCTCAAAATGACTATAACGGGTCCTGAAAGTTATCTTTGGAATATCACATTCCCTTACTTTAAGTTGATGATAGCCGGATTTAAGGTCTATCTTTGAGAGATAACTTGCACCTTGGAGTTGATCAAACAGGTCATCAATTCTAGGAAGAGGGTATTTGTTCTTGACTATGACCTTATTCAGCTGACGATAGTCAATGCATATTCACAAGGAACCATCTTTCTTTCGCACGAATAGGACGGGAGCACCCCATGGAGAAACATTGGGCCTTATGAAACCTTTATCTAAAAGATTCTTGATTTGATTCTTCAACTCCTTAATCTTAGTGGGAGCCATATGATATGGAGGTATAAAAATAGGTTGAGTATCTAGAAGAAGGTCAATACTGAATTCTATCTCTCTATCAGAAGGTACCTGTAATACCTCATATTTCTCAGGCTTAACTTAACCCTCAGTTCATGAGTTATCTAATATAAATTTTTTGAAATACTTAGTATTTTTTAGTTTAGATCCTGCCATTGTGTAGGAAATAGAATTAGCTTTCCAACAATATAAAATTTGCCTAAATTCGATAACCGGGTAACAAGTTATGACCATTTTAAGTTTTAGTCATTAAACGCCGTCATTCAGGCCAGTAACACATCGCGGAGTATGTCAAAATGAAAATTGTCAATTTCCAGTATTGCTCTGCAATATTGGCGCATCGCGCCAAGGCTCATTTTCACGTTTGTCACTTTCCTTTGTATCAACGCTATCCCACCGCATCGCGATGAGTCCAGATTTCAGAACCAAAGAGGCATCGCGATCCCACCGCATTACGCCAAGCCCTTAGTTCCCAGTTTTTATTTTCTAGAGACACGGTGCGACAGCTCCGCATTGCGTCAGGGGTCCAGGTCGAGAAAATTTCTCAAAAATTAAAAGTGACATACAGGGATAAATTAGTCTTATCCCATGATTTTTGCATGCCCAGATACGGTATTTAATCCCTAAAAATGTTTGAAAGGTCATTCTTAATCAATTTTCCCCCAAATTAAAAGCATTCTCTCTCAAGAAAATAAACCCTAGCTCCAAGAAATCAAGATTAATCTCAAGAATTTCTCCAAGAAACTTCAAGAACAAATATTCCAAGGTATGTTAGGTGTTCATCTATGGGTCCCTTTCACCCATAGAGTCCACGAATCCACTTTTAAAACTTTAAGATCTACGATTCATGATTTACATTCTTGAATTTTGATTGTAATAGTGTTCTTGATATTAAGTGAGTTCCAATTCATGATTAATTGTATATTCCATAAAGTTTGAATAGCATGTATATTGAATTGTGAAATTCCCATGATATAATCCATGAATTTGCAAGTTAGGGCATTGTAATTGCCATGCTTATGACTTAACCATGATTATGTAAATTAAGTTGTGCTCTCTAGGTGTTTGATAGAATGTCCATGTGCATGAATTAATGAAATCATGGCATGTTAGTATATGTATAAGTTTATGACCTATAAGTGTTTGAGAAAGTGTCTCTGTGAATGATTATGATTTCAAGAGTATATTATGCTTTATTTTTTATGCTATCGAGTTCTGAGGGTATTTAATACCCCATAATTTAGCTGTGTGCCTAGAGCCAGTGTCAGTTAAGGAAACTCAGTTATGTCATGATTAGTAGTACTCTCAGTCAGTTACAGAACTCAATAGAACTTAGTCAATTGCAGAACTCAGGAAAATTTAGTAAACTCAGTATCAGTTCAGCCTAGTCTAGTTCAGTGTAATTATTTCAGTGTGTTTTAGTTGGGTTTAGCTGGCTATTACTGTCAGTTTGTTGAAGGGTTTTCGTCTATTGCATCTTCCATGTCCAGATTGACTCAGAAGAAAGTCAAATTTCAGTGGTTAGATTCTTACAAGAAGTGTTTTCAGGAGTTGAAGATTCGACTCACCTCAGCCCCAGTTTTGACTCTACCAGATGGTTCAGATGGATTTGTTGTGTATTGTGATGTGTCTAGAGTAGGTTTGGGTTATGTCCTTATGCAGAGAGGTAAGGTCATAGCCTATGCCTCCAGACATTTTAAGCCTCATGAGAAGAATTACCCGACCCATGATCTAGAGTTAGCAGCTGTAGTGTTTGACTTAAAGATTTGGAGGCATTACTCGTATGGGGTGCATGTTGATGTGTTCACAGATCATAAAAGCCTTCTGTATTTCTTTTCTCATAAAGATTTGGATTTGCATCAGAGATGGTGGTTAGAGTTATTGAAAGATTATGATATGAGTGTTCTATATTACCCGGGCAAGGCCAATGTAATGGCTGAGGCTCTCAATAGAATGCCTATGGGTAGTGTTTCTGATGTGGAGGACAGTATGAAGAAGTTACCTCAGGAAGTTTATCAGCTTGCCCGACTAAGTCAACTAGGTGTCCACTTAGTCTATTCAGCAGAAGGCAATGTGTGGGTTCAGAACAGTTTCGATCCTCTCTAGTTTTCGAGGTGAAGGAAAAGAAGGATAGAGATCTCAGTCTTGTTAAGTTAAAAGAGTTAGCCAGAGATCAGAAAATAGAGGTTTTCTCCCAAGGAAGAGATGATGTATTGCGTTTCTAGGGTCGTCTATATGTGTTGGGTATAGTCGACTTGAGGCAATGAATTCTCGCAGAAGCGCATGGTGCGCGTTACTCTATTTATCCAGGGACCACTAAGATGTACTATGATTTGCGGGAGATCTATTGGTGGAGTGGGATGAAGAGAGATATTACATAGTTTGTAACTAAGTTCTCTACATGTCAGCAAGTTAAGATTGAGCACTAGAAGCCTAATGAATCCATGCAGGAGTTCAGTATTCCCACATGGAAATGGGAAGTAATGAACATAGACTTTGTGATGGGTTTGCCTCATACTCGTCATCAACATGATTCTATATGGGTTATCGTAGATAGGATGACTAAATCAGCTTATTTTTTACTAGTCCATACTTCCTATTCAGTGAGGACTATGCCAAACTCTATATCAGAGAGTTGTTCAAGTTACACAGAGTTCCAGTATCTATTATCTCAGATAGAGATACCCAGTTCACCTCTTATTTCTGGAAATGATTCCAAAAGGGTCTTGGTACCTGAGTTTACCTCAGTAAAACCTTCCACCCTCAAATAGATGGTCAAGTAGAAAGGACCATTCAGACTCTAGAAGATATGCTAAGAGACTGGGTTGTCGATTTTAAGGGTAGTTGGGATGATCACTTGCCTTTGATCAAATTCGTATACAATAATAACTATCATTCCAGTATTCAGATGGCTTCATTTGAGGCTCTCTATGGTAGGAGATGCAGATCTCTGATTGGCTGGTTTGAGGTAGTGAGGCCGCAGTAGTAAGGCTTGATCTAGTATTCGATGCCTTAGAGAAGGTTCAGTTAATCAGAGAAAGACTTAGGGATGCCCAGAGCCAACAAAAGTCGTATGCAGATGTGAGGAGAAAGGATCTCGAATTTGAGATCGGTGATTTTGTATTCTTGAAAATCTCTCCCATGAAGGGGGTAAAGAGGATCGGCAAAAAGGTAAAGCTCACTCCCCGATATGTCGGTCCTTACAGATTTTTCAGCCATTTCGGAAAGGTAGCTTATGAGCTTGAGTTGCCTTCAAATCAAACCTCAGTGCATCCAGTATTCCGCGTCTCCTTGCTAAATAAATGCATTAGTGACCCGACAGTCATAGTTCTTTTAAAGGATTTAAATACTCAAAATGATCTTTCTTTCGAAGAGGTTCCAGTCAAGATCTTCGATAATCAGATTCATAGACTGAGGAACAAAGAAGTTTCCTTAGTCAAAATTCTTTGGCGGAATTATTTCGTTGAGGGAGCTACTTGGGAAGAAGAAACAGATATGTGGACCAAGTATCCTCACCTCTTCTCCACAAACTCAGATCTATCTTACGGTAACAATATTCCTTAGTTTTACTCAGTTCTTTGTTCAGATATAATTATAAACGTGGTATTCATTATCATTGAATATTCAGTCATGCATTCATGAATCAGTTCAGTCATGTACTCATACATCAGATATGCATGTTCAGTATGAAAACCCAGCTTATCAGTAGCTTCAGTCATGTATTCCATGCATCAGATATGCATGTTCAGTGTGAAAGGTTATTTTGTCAGTAGTTCAGTCATGTAGTCATTCATCAGATATGCATGTTCAGAGTGTAAAATTAGTCTATCAGTGTCTCAGCTTAATCAGTTTCACTCGGAGACTAATATTCCCAAGGAGGAGATATTGGAATACCCCGTATTTCTCAAGCTTAACTTAACCCTCAGTTCATGAGTTATCTAATATAAATTTTTTGAAATACTCCGTATTTTTCAATTTCAAGTCTGCTATTGCGTAGGAAATTGAATTAGCTTTCTAACGATATAAAATTTGCCTAAATCCGATAACTGGGTAATAAGTTATGGCTATTTTAAGTTTCAGTCGTTAAACACCGTCATTCAGTCCAGTTGTGTGTCGCGGAGTATGTCAAAATGACAATTGTCAGTTTCCAGTGTTGCTCTGCAATATTTTCTCATCACGCCAAGGCTCATTTTCACGTTTGTCACTTTCCAGTGTATCAACGCGATCCCACCGCGTCGCGCCAAGCCCTCAGTTCCCAGTTGTCATTTCCCAGAGACACGACGTGATAGTGTCGTGTCGCACCAGGGGTCCAGTTCGGGAAAATTTCTCAAAAATTAAAAGTGACGTACAGGGATAAATTGGTCTTTTTCCATGATTTTTGCATGCCCAGATATAGGATTTATTCCTTAAAAACGTTTTAAAGGTCATTCTTAATTAATCTTACACCAAATTAAAAGCATTCTCTCTCAAGAAAACAAACCCTAGCTCCAAGAAATCAAGATCAATCTCAAGAGTTTCTCCAAGAATCTTCAAGAAAAAATATTCCAAGGTATGTTACGTGTTCATCTATAGGTCCCTTTCACCCATAGAGGCCATGAATCCACTTTTAAAACTTCAACATCTAGGATTCATGATTTACATGCTTGAAATTTGATTGTATTAGTGTTCTTGATATTAAGTGAGTTCCAATTCATGATTAATTGTAGATTCCATGAAGTTTGAATAGCATGTACATTGAATTGTGAAATTCCCATGTCATAATCCATTAAATTGCATGTTAGGGCATTGTAATTGCCATGCTCATGTGTTAACCATAATTATGTAAATTAAGTTATGTTCTCTATGTGTTTGATAGAATGTCCATGTGAATGAATTAATAAAATCATGGCATGTCTGTATATGTATAAGTTTATGCCCTACAAGTGTTTGAGAAAATATCTCTATGAATGATTATGATTTTCAAGAGTATATTATGCTTTATTTTTCATGGTATCGAGTTCTGGGTGTATTTATTACCCGACAATTTAGCCGTGTACCTAGATCAAGTATCAGTTACAGAACCTCAGTCATGTCACGATCAGTAGTACTCTTAGTCAGTTATAAAACTTAGTAGAACTGAGTCAATTACAGAACTCAGGAAAATTCAGTAAACTCAGTATCAGTTCAGCTCAGTCCAGTTCAGTGTAATCAGCTCAGTGTCTTTAGTTGGAAGTAGGATTCAGTACCGAGTGAACCCAAGGATGAGGGCTCACCTGCCAGTAGAGGGTGTGATCCTTAGAAACAATCTTTGTGTTCCAGAACTATGTAGCCAGCGTAGGTTGAGACATATAACCTGATAGTTGAGGGTTGATGCGGTGTTTTAACCTGACAGATGAGGGTTCCACCATTCTCATTAGAGTACCTACCAGATGACGGTAACTCTTCAGTTTGTCTTTACCCGTGGCACGGTACTGATACCCTTCGAACATCTTATTTGGGGCATGTCGGTTAGATGATTACCTCCCATAGTCTCAGTTTCATTCTTCAGAATATAACTCAGTTCAGTTCTACAGAATCAGGACAGAGAGATACAGTTAACCAGTATCGATAAATCAGTTATCGATAACTTCAGATAACAGTTACTCAGTATCATAATTTAGTACTTAGCTTCAGACAAACTTAGTCATTGTATTTATTTATATGCACATTAGTGCATACTCAGTATTTACTATAGTATCAATTATCCATGTACTCTCATGTTCAGTTACTCTATATCATACAGTCAGTTATTGTTCATGCATATGAACCCTTGTATTCAGCCTTACCCCATCTAGTATACCAGTATATTCCACGTACTGACGCATACTCTTTTCTTGCGCTATGAGCTCTTATATCATAGGTTCGGATGCTTAGGTTCCCCACCGCATATAGATAGATTCAAATTCAGCCAGCAGTAGTAGATTAGCAGTGAATCCTCATCATTCGAGGATATTTTTTTGTTTCATTATTTTAGTAGACTCAGTATTTCAGTAGATGGAGTTAGTTGGGGGATTGTCCCATCAACTCCATATTTAGACAATTCAGTTTAGAGGCTTTTCAGACTAGTTTTCAGATAGTATTCAATTTTACAGATTTTTATTATAGTTTGATATTTCAGCAGTATTTTAGATATTTGAACCTTATGATATTTTAGCCTATTATTCCGTATTTATTTCAGTATATTATTCAGTACTTACAACAGATATCAGTTATGGGTTGGCTTATGGTTTTTTGGGGTCGTAAGCACCGTATAGCGTCTGGGGTATAGACTCAGGGCATTACAAACTTTGTATCAGAGCCTAAGGTTCAACAGTGTCTTAGAAAGTCTGAAAGCCACATCTAGTAGAGTCTTGTGCATGGGTGTGTAGCGCGCTACACTTATGGACAAGAGGCTATGAGATGTTTTAGGAAATAGTTTCCTCTTTCAGTATTTATGTCATGCGAGTGAGCATAAGCTCAAGTTAAACTCTCAGTCTATTCCGGTTTCTTCTTTTTGTTTACAGAACCTACCTCTCAAAAAGACTAACAAAAGAAGAACCAAGAATCAGTCAACACTTTTGCCCGTTCAGGCTGATCCCTTGGACAAGGATGTCTCCTATACAGAATTTAGAGTTGTATTCACTACTCTAGCCAATTTTATCGCAACAATAAATGAACGGCCAACTGCTCTTCAGGCCAACCCAGTGGCTAATACTACTGCAGCCAAGATTCGGGACTTTACCCAAATGAATCCTCCCTTATTCTCAGGATCTAAGTCAGAAGAGGATCCATAGGAGTTCCTCGATCAGGTTCAGAAAGTCATAGATATTGTGGGAGTGATTTTCTGTGAGAGTGCTGAGTTAGTTGCCTATCAGTTACAAGATATATCTCATACATGGTTTAAGCAGTGAAAGGTAGACAGAGGCGTAGATGCAGATCCCATAGAGTGGGAAGAGTTTTCTATTACTTTTCTAGAGAGATTCTTTCCCTTAGAGTTGAGAGAAGCCAAGGTGTTAGAGTTCATCAACCTCAGGTAAGGCAGTATGAGCGTGAAAGAGTATTTTCTCAAGTTTAATTAGTTATCCAGGTATGCTCCCCATGTAGTAGCAGACAATAGGTCCAGAATGAGCAAGTTCGTATCTAGTGTGTCAGATAGTATAGTTAAGGTGTGCAGAACAACGATGTTGATTAAGGAGATGGACATATCTAGACTTATGATCCATGCTCAGCAGATAGAAAAGGATAATATCAGAGAGAGAGAGGCAGAACAAGAGACCTAGAACAGGTAGCTTCAATTTTAATCAACCTGAGTCAGAGGGCGGTAATCGTTCCCAGTTTTCCTCGAAGTCTTCAGTTCCGGCTCCATCCTCAGCCAGTGTTTCAGTCCCTAAGTTTAAAAATGGTAACAATGATAGGGTGCAAGGCTCTAAGTCTCAAGGTAGTACCAGAAGTGTTCGAACAAATTCTCTATGTCAGCAATGCGGCAAGAACCATAAGGGTGTCTGCAGATCTAGCAGTGATGTTTGTTTTGGGTGTGGCAAACCAGTCCATAGAGTCAGAGATTATCCTCAGTCAGGTTCTTAGGGTCAACATAATCGTCCTTCAACTCAGTCAGGTCACCCGAATCAGCAGGGTGCCGCTTTCAGTGCCACCAGTGGGCAACGCCCAAATAGGCTTTATGCAATTTAGTCTAGACAAGAACAGAAAAATTCTCTTGATGTGGTCATAGGAACGTTACAGATCTTCTATTTACATGTTTATGCCTTGCTAGATCCGGGAGCTTTTTTATCTTTCGTAACTCCCTATATAGCTGTTAACTTTGGAGTCAGTCCAGAAATTATAACAGAGCCTTTCTTAGTTTCTACCCCAGTGGGCAAATCTATCATAGCCCGACGGGTATATAGGAACTGTCCGGTTATGATATATCAGAAAGTTACTTCAGCAGACCTTGTAGAACAAGAGATGGTAGATTTTGATGTCATTCTCGACATAGATTGGCTCCACTCATGTTATGCCTCAGTTTATTGTAGAAATAGAATAGTTCATTTTTTCAGTTCCCAAATAAACCAGTCCTTGAATGGAGGGGTAGTACTACAACGCTTAAGGGTTAGTTGAATAAAGTCACAGTCAAGAATAAGTATCCACTTCACAGAATTGATGACTTGTTCGACCAACTTCAGGGTGCTAGTTACTTTTCTAAGATAGAGCTCAGATCAGGCTATCATCAGCTCAGGGTCAGAGAATATGACATTTCAAAAATAGATTTCAGAACCCGATATGGTCACTTTGAGTTTCTAGTTATGTTATTTGGTCTTACCAATGCCCTATCAGCCTTCATGGACTTGATGAACCGAGTGTTCAAGCAGTACTTAGACATGTTCATTATAGTCTTCATCGATGACATTCTTGTCTATTTCCGTAGCGAGAACGATCAAGTAGATCACCTCAGAATCGTACTTCAGGCTCTCAGAACTCATCAGCTATTCACCAAATTCAGTAAGTGCAAATTTTGGCTAAGGTCAGTAGCGTTACTTGGTCATATTATTTTCGGTGATGGCATTAGAGTTGATCCTAAAAAGACTGAAGCGGTGAGAAACTAGCCAAGACTCACCTCTCCATCAGATATCAGGAGTTTCTTAGGTTTAGCTGGCTATTACTATCGGTTTATTGAAGGGTTTTCATATATTGCATCCCCCATATCCAGATTAACTCAAAAAAAAGTCTAATTTTAGTGGTCTGATTTCTGTGAGAAGAGTTTTCAGGAGTGGAAAACTCGACTCACCTCAGCCCCAGTTTTGACTCTACCAGATGGTTTAGATGGGTTTTTTGTGTATTGTGATACATCCAGAGTAGGTTTGGACTGTGTCCTCATGAAGACAGGTAAGGTCATAGCCTATTCCTCCAGACAGCTTAAGCCTCATGAGAAAAATTACCCGACCCATGATCTCGAGTTGGCAGCTGTAGTGTTTGCCTTAAAGATTTAGAGGCATTACTTATATGGGGTGCATGTTGAAGTGTTCACAGATTACAAAAGCCTTCAGTATGTCTTTTCTCAGAAAAATTTGGGTTTGCATCAGGGAAGATGGTTAGAGTTATTGAAATATTATGATATGAGTGTTCTGTATCACCCGAGTAAGGCCAATATAGTGGCTGATGCTATCAATAGACTGTCTATAGGTAGTGTTGCTCATGTGAAGGACAGTAAGAAGAAGTTAGCTCAAGAAGTTCATCAGCTTGACTGACTAGGTGTTCGCTTAGTCGATTCAGCAGAAGGCAATGTGTGGGTTCAAAATAGTTTTGAATCCTTTCTAGTTTCCGAGGTGAAGGAAAAACAAGATATAGATCCCAGTCTTATTTAGTTGAAAGAGTTAGTCAGAGGTCAGAAAATAGAGGTTTTCTCCCAAGGAGGAGATTGTGTATTATATTGCCAGGTCGACTATGTGTGCTGGGTGTAGATGACTTGAGGCAATGAATTCTTGCAGAAGCACATAGTGCGCGTTACTCCATTCATCCATGGGCCACTAAGATGTACTACGATTTGTGGGAGATCTATTGGTGGAGTGGGATGAAAAGAGATATTACAGAGTTTATAGCTAGGTTCTCTATATGTCAGCAAGTTACGATTGAGCACCAGAAGCCTAGTAGTTCCATGCAAGAGTTCAGTAATCCCACGTGGAAATGGGAAGAAGTGAACATAGACTTTGTGATGGGTTTTCCTTGTACTCGTCATCAACATGATTCTATATGGGTTATCGTAGATAGGATGACCAAATCAACTCATTTTTTGCCTGTCCGTACTTTCTATTCAATCGAGGACTACACCAAACTCTATATCAGAGAGTTGGTCAAGTTACACGGAGTTCCAATATCTATTATCTCAGATAGAGGTACCCAGTTCACCTCTCATTTCTGGAAATGATTCCAAAAGGGTCTTGGTACCTGAGTTTACCTCAGTACAACCTTCCACCCTCAGACAAATGGTCAAGTAGAAAGGACCATTCAGACTCTAGAAGATATGCTAAGAGCCTGCGTTGTTGATTTTAAGGGTAGTTGGGATGATCACTTGCCTTTGATCGAATTCACATACAATAATAACTATTATTCCAGTATTCAGATAGCTCTGTTTGAGGCTCTGTATTGTAGGAGATGTAGATCTCCGATTGGTTGGTTCGAGGTAGGTTAGGCCACAGTAGTAGGGCCTGATCTAGTATTCGATGCCTTAGAGAAGGTTCAGTTAATTAGAGAAATACTTAGGGCTACCCAACCGATAAAAATCATATGCAGATGTGAGGAGAAAGGATCTTGAATTTGAGATCGGTGATTTTGTGTTCTTAAAAATTTCTCCCATAAAGGGGGTAAAGAGGATCGGCAAGAAGGGAAAGCTCAGTCCCGGATATGCCATTCCTTACAGAATTCTCAGTCATTTTTGAAAGGTAGCTTATGAGCTTGAGTTGCCTTCAGATCTAGCCTCAGTGCATCCAGTATTCCGCGTCTCCTAGCTAAATAAATGCATTGGTGATCCAAAAGTCATAGTTCTTTTAGAGGATGTAAATATTCAGAATGATCTTTCTTTCGAAGAGGTTCCAGTCCAGATCCTCGATAATCAGATTCGTAGACTGAGGAACAAAGAAGTTCCCTTAGTCAAAGTTCTTTGGCGGAATCAGTCCATTGAGGGAGCTACTTGGGAAGCAAAAGTAGATATGTGGACCAAGTATCCTCACATCTTCTCTGCAAACTCAGATCCATCTTAAGGTAACAATATTCCTTAGCTTTACTCAGTTCTTTGTTCAGATATAATTATAAACATGATATTCATTATCATTGCATATTCAGTCATGCATTCATGAATCAGTTCAGTCATGTACTCATGCATTAGATATGCATGTTCAGTATGAAAACCCAGCTTATCAGTAGCTTCAGTCATGTATTCCATGCATCAGATATGCATGTTCAGTCTGAAAGCTCAGTTTGTCAGTAGTTCAGTCATGTAGTCATGCATCAGATATACATGTTTAGCGTGTAAACTTAGTCTATCAGTGTCTCAGCTTAATCAGTTTTATTTGGGGACGAATGTTCTCAAGGGGGAGATATTGTAATACCCCGTATTTCTCAAGCTTAACATAACCCTCAGTTCATGAGTTATCTAATATAACATTTTTGAAATACTAAGTATTTTTTAGTTTAGAGTCTTCCATTGCGTAGGATATTGAATTAGCTTCCAACTATATAAAATTTGCCTAAATTCGATAACCGGGTAAGAAGTTATGGTTTTTTTAATTATCAATCGTTAAACACCTTCATTCAGGCCAGTTGTGTGTCGCGGAGTATGTCAAAATGATAATTGTCAGTTTCCAGTGTTGCTCTGCGATATTGGCCCGTCGCGCCAAGGCTCATTTTCACATTTGTCACTTTCCAGTGTATCAACATGATCCCACCGCGTCGCGATGAGTCCAGATTTCAGAACTAAAGGGGCGCCGCAATCCCACCGCATCGCGCCAAACCCTCAGTTCCCAATTGTTATTTTCCAGAGACACGACGTGATAGCGCCGTGTCGCACCAGGGATCCAGGTCGGGAAAATTTCTCAAAAATTAAAAGTGACGTACAGGGATAAATTGGTCTTTTCCCATGATTTTTGCATGCCCAGATACAGGATTTAATCCCTAAAAATATTTTAAAGGTCATTCTTAATCAATCTTCCCCCAAATTAAAAGCATTCTCTCTCAAGAAAACAAACCCTAGCTCCAAGAAATCAAGATCAATCTCAAGAATTTCTCCAAGAAACTTCAAGAACAAATATTCCAAGGTATGTTAGGTGTTCATCTATGGGTCCGTTTCACCCATAGAGTCCACAAGTCCACTTATAAAACTTTAAGATCTATGATTCATGATTTACATACTTGAAATTTGATTGTATTAGTGTTCTTGATATTAAGTGAGTTCCAATTCATTATTAATTGTAGATTCCATGAAGTTTGAATAGCATGTACATTGAATTGTGAAATTCCCATGTCATAATCTATTAATTTGCAAGTTAGGCATTGTAATTTCCATGCTTATGTGTTAACCATGATTATGTAAATTAACTTGTGCTCTCTAGGTGTTTGATAGAATGTCCATGTGAATGAATTAATGGAATCTTGGCATGTTAGTATATGTGTAAGTTTATGCCCTACAAGTGTTTGAGAAAATGTCTCTATGAATGATTATGATTTTCAAGAGTATATTATGCTTTATTTTTCATGTTTTCGAGTCCTGGGGGTATTTAATACCCGATAATTTAGCTATGTGTTAACCATGATTACTCAGTGTCTTTCAGTTGGGAGTAGGATTCAACACCGAGTGAACCCAAGGATGAGAGCTCACCTGCCAGTAGTGGGTGTGATCCTTAGAATCAATCATTGCTTTCCAGAACTATGTAGCCAGCGTAGGCTGAAACTATAACCTGACAGTTGAGGGTTGATGAGGTGTTTTAACCTAGAAGATTAGGGTTCCACCATTCTCATTAGAGTACCTACCAGATGAGGGTAATTCCTCAGCTTGTCTTTACCCATGGAACGGTACTGACACCCTTCCAACTGGGGTCACAAGTTTGACCCCAACTCAGTTATCTTCTTTGGGGCATGTTGGTTAGATGATTACCTCCCACAGTCTCAGTTTCAGTCTTCAGAATAGAACTCAGTTTAGTTTTACAAAATTAGGACTGTCATATACAGTCAACCAGTATCAGTAAATCAGTTATCAGTCACTTCAGATATTAGTTACTCAGTATCAGAATTCAGGACTTAGCTTCAGACAATCTTAGTCACGGTATTATTTATATGCACATTAGTGCATACTCAGTATTTACAGTAGTATCAGTTATCCATGTACTCTCATGTTCAGTTACTCTATATCATATAGTTAGTTATTGTTCATGCATATGAACCCTTGCATTCATCCTTACGCCATCTAGCATACCATTTCATTCCACGTACTGATGCATACTCTTTCTTTGCGCATAGATAGATAGATGCATACTCTTTCTTTGCGCATAGATCATTCCACATATGATCTCTTCTATCATTGGTTTGGATACTCAGGTTCCCCACCGCGCATAGATAGATTCAGATTCAGCCAGCAATAGTAGATTAGCAGTGAATCCTTATCATTCTAGGATATTTTTTTGTTTTATTATTTTAGTAGACTCAGTATTTCAGCAGATGGAGTTAGTTGGGGGATTGTACCATCAACTCCACATTCAGACAGTTCAGTTTAGAGGCTTTTCAGACTAGTTTTCAGATAGTATTTAATTTTACAGATTTTTATTATAGTTTGATATTTCAGTAATATTTCAGATATTTGAACCTTATGGCATTTCTGCCTATTATTCCACATTTATTTTAGTATATTATTCAGTGCTCATCTCACGTGGGAAGAACTTGTCTAGGAACGCATCCTGAAACATCTGTTAAGTCATGGGAGCTACATTATCCCCTTTACTTTTCTTTCGTATTACTGTCCAATCATACGCAACATCCTTCAGCCTATAGGATACCAATTCTACACTCTCCTCTTAAAAAACATGCATAATTCGGGTGATCTTCTTTACCTTATCTAGATGAAACTGTAGGTCCTCACCTGCTTTTGACCCAAATAATTTCGGCAAGTTCATTCTCGTAAAATCTTGAATTATAGTTGTGGCTAAGTCCCCATCTTATTGAAGTGGGACTGCATCCTGACGGCTGTCGTGAACATTAGCTGTCAAAGGTTGGGCTAGCGCCTGAAAGGCAGCCTAAAACTCTGCATGTGACACATTCTCATTCAAAGTATCTGTGGACTGAGGTGGTTGGTTTTTATTTCTGTGTGAGTTATCTCGATGAGGAGGCATTTTCTGTCACGAGAAAGCATGAGTTAAAAGAAGATAGGGACACTAAATACACAATAGATCATGAAAGAAGAGATGATTTCCTAAAATGCTCCGTAGCCTCTTGCTCATAGATGTAGCGCGCTTCACACCGATGATCAAGACTCTGCGTAATGCAGCTTGTCCGATTCCCTAGGACTCTCTAAACCTTAGTCTCTGATACCAGGTTTGTAAAGCCCCAAAATCTGAGTTCCCAGGACACCACATGGTGCTTTCAACTCCAAGTAGTCCTGAGCTAACCTTGGCTTCCTTTTACTAAATCTTAATCTCAAAATAGGAGAATATGAATGTAAAATCATAATAAATACAGAAAATTGTCTGAATTATCTGAGTATATCTGAAGATACTAATCTCATTAGTCTGATAAAGCAAATACTGAAAATCTGAATACTGCAACTAAAATCTAAAACTGAATCTAGTAGTCCGACAAACCTCTGCTGACTGAATCTAGAGAGTCACTGGGATAAGCCCCAGCTGACTCAAATTGTTAGAAATGAATACTGAACCATCTACTAATAAACTAGAAGTCTAAATAGCTAAGTCCCCGAACTATGAGGACTCACCAACAGCAGAGATGTAGATGAGATGCTCGAAAATCACTCACGCTGCTGAGACTGAGCACCTGAACCGACATTATGAGATAATGTAGCACATAGACATATATATGGATCTGTACTTTGAGGATGTACTGAGCATATGGGGGTGAATGCATTAAGTAAACAATAGCATCACAATTTATAAAATCATGCATGCTAAATGTAAATGACTCACATAGGCTTGAGTAATCTAAAAACTGAAGATCATAAATTATGAACAATAAAACATATAATATAAATCTTGTGAGCCATTACATTTAGTTCTAAAATCTATTCTTTCTGAAACTATTATGTTATCTTGTTAACTGTAAGGGAAGTACGTTATCTCAAAACTTTAAAACAAAATCTTAAAAACACAGCTTCCGATACATATGTTTTTATCTTAAGGCCTTAAATCAATAGGCTGTTGTAAGAGTAGGGGACTTCTTTTGGGAGGTTCTTCTAACCGACATAAACTATGTGAGCATTTATGGAGTTCAACATCTTGCCCACGTTGGGGAGAGTTGTCCTACCCTTGCCATCGAAATAGAACTTGTTATCTTAAGTGATCACAATCTTAGTCATTCACGTAGAAATGGGAATAATCTTAATCCTATGGGGGCACGTAGTTCTGGGGCATGAAACCCTTAGTAACATACCCATCTCGGTGCTAAATACTACTCACATTCTTATTCTCAGGATCTTAGGAAATCCACTTCAAAATAGCACAAAGGCTTACAAAAAACCAATTATGCTCTTTCTTTTCTTTAAATCTCAAGTCATATGAACAATGCGGATTCTTTATCTTAGCTTAGGATCAAAAGGTCAAATCCTTATAAAAAATCTGAGAATAATCTTATCATAGGGTGCTCATAGCACAAACAATCTTGAAGTAGTAATCTCTAATTAGGGCTTAATGACCCATGCATCAAACTCACGTTAAAACATCATAATATTCATGCTTGGTAATGTAAACATTTATAAATCAGCTTAAAATCTGGAAATTTCTGCAATATGCATGAAAATATGAACTTAAACGTGCAACTCAACTTCTAAATCACTTGAAATGTCATAATCTTATAAATAGAAATATTAGGTATAACCCCTAACTTAAATTTCATGTGAAATCACATAATTCAGTAAATTTATAATTAAAATAAGTTTTGGGCACAAGGATGAGAGAATTATCCTTGTTGAAAAATCCCACATACCTCAATTGATGAACTAGATGCTAAGACTTGAATCTTGGATCCCTATTGATGATTTGGAGATGAATTCTTAGAGTTCTTGAATTGGGAATCCTTAATCTTGATTTTTTTTTGGAGAATTAACGGAGAAATTGGGTTTTTTTGGAGAGAAAGTTTGAGCTTTAGGGTTTTCTTTTGAGGGAGAATTGATGAAACAAGCATAAAATGCTTTGAAATATGCTTAATGATGTATTTTACACGAACTGAGTCCTTGGGATTGACCAAAAAGCCCCTATTAAACTTTAAATCAAAACTGGAAAAATGACGAAAAATTCTGATTTACTTGGCTACCGCAACGCGCCACTATCGCGGTGGCTCAATAGAAAAGGACGAGTGGGAACTGGACATTCACCGCGATGCGCCACAATCGCGGTGCCCCTTCGGATTGCCATTTTGGCCACTGGCGCGACGCACTAATATCGCGTAGGCTCACTGAAAATTATCAAATGTGAAATGGGACTCCTCCGCGACATGCCATGATCGCGGAGTCTCACTGAAATTTGACAATTGTGATTTTACACTTCTCCGCGATGCGCTACGGTCCCAAATCACGGTGTTTATGGCTGAAACTTAAAATAGCCATAACTTCTTACTCGGTTATTGGATTTAGGCGAATCTTATATCGTTGGAAAGATAATTCAATTTTCTACCTATTGGAGGGTCTAAATCTGGAAAATTCTACATGTATGAAAAGTCATTTTCTCTTGAAGCCAACATTTGACATTCTCAATGTTAAATTGAACTTGAAAAAGTACGGGGTGTTACAAATATATACCTCTATAAACATTGTTTTTTTCAACCGAAATTGATTTATCATTTTGGGAGTGTGGGGGATTTTTAGATCATTTCCGCAGCTTAAGAAAACTGTCTATCTTTCTTCTCCCTTTTAAAAAAAAAATATATATATTCCTATTATTCTTTTTTATTTTTTCTCTTCAATAGGTACTTTTTTTTTCTTCTATTTTTTACCTTCATAACTCATTAGCTATTAAATTTCTATTCTTAATAATATCATTAACTTCATGACTTTTAAGTTTTCATATTCATAACATTCAATTATTTAATTATAAAATTTAAGATACCTTTTGACATTCCTCTATTTTCATCTGTATAAAGTCACAATTTTTTATTTCATGTGACCCATATTTAAGAGTATCCTTTTTATTTCATATTTGAAATAGTGTTCTTCATATTATTATTTATAATATCAAATTCAAGCTTATGAAGAAGGCTTTTGGAGGTTGATCGTTTGTCAGAGGGGCTATCGAACAAGAGCTTAAAAAATTATACACTGATTTTGTATTTCTTTTTTCACCTATTTTCTTATGGTTAATGTCCAAGAAAAAGGTGTGTGTGAGTGTGCATGGGTATGTTCTCTGATCTATATGTAACTTCTACAATATGAACGCTCATGATTTTTTTATTGTTGTAAATTTTATTTTCGTTTATGCAATAGCTATTGTACTTTTGTTGGTGCTAATTACTAACCAAACTTCAAACAATGCTATTGATGGCTTAAAAGGAATATTTATTAGTCAATGAAGTACATTATTCTTTATGTGTTTTTTACGATATGAAAAAGCAATTTATGTTTTCTTAACGATTTGCTTATTTGTTTCACTTGAATAGCAAAAGAGAATTTAATAGTAATAAGTATAAATACCTGAGTTAATTACTATTCATTTTAATAAATCAAATTAGAATATGTTTATAAGAATATCTACAATATATTCACGTAATTCTTAATTGCTGTTAAGATCATGAAACAATTATAATCTACCATTGTCATGTCATAAGATCTACAATAATAATCTACCATTGTCATATCATGAGATCTAAAGGCACAACTAAAAAATAATATTAAATATTTTTGCTTAAAAAATCATAAAATATGTAAAAATGTAAGATACTTTCTGTTGCTTTTTGTACTTATTTGCCTCTCTCTCTTTGAGATGCATTCTTTTATTTGTAAAATGATATAAATACTGAAACAACAATAATTTTGCAGATGTCAGAAAGTTAGAAATAGAAAATAAAGATTCGTAAGCTTATATTTTTAGAGTAAAGGTAGGACATATAGAGAAAAGAAAAAGAAAAGAAAAGAAGTAATAAAGAAATATAAACAAATACTATGATAGAGGATAGAGACAAAATTAGCAATAAAAAATTATTTAGATTATGATGAAAAGATAAAATGAAAAAGATAAATATGAACTATGATAGGATAAAATGTCAAAAAAGATATAGAAGTGAAGAAGAATCATCCGAATAAAAGTTTACTATTTAATAAAAGCAAGAAGAAAATTAAATCCTTAAATACATATACAACAACAACAACAACAACAACAAACTCAGTGTATTCCCACAAAGTGGGGTCTTGGGAGGGTAAAATGTACGCAGTTCATACCGCTACCTCCGAAGAAGTAGAGAGGCTGTTTTCGATAGACCCCCGGCTCAAGATAAAAAATAGTAAACAAGAGCGTAATGAAACATGAAGCATGATGGATGGCATAACATAAATAAGGAATAAGACATAATAAAATAAAAATCAGAGCAATACGAAATAAGATAAATAAGCACAATATGAAATAAGAGATAAAAAATAGGACATCTAAAATAAGACACCCACCTAGTAGTAACATACACTCACAGACCAAAGACACCCACCACACCCAAACCCTCCTGACTAGGGGATCCTACCTATGGATACAGTCCTAGGATTACTAACCTGGATATACATGAGCTCTTCTAACTACTTGCTATAACCCACGCACTCATCTTAACCTTCTACCCTTATCCGCGACCTCCACACCTTCCTACCTAGGGTCATGTTCTCAGTAAGCTGAAGATGCTCCATGTCATGTCTAATCACTTTCCTCCAGTATTTCTTTGGCCTACCTCTCCTCCTCCTGAAGCCATCAAACTCTAGCCTCTCACACCTACGAACTGGGACATTCGTGCCCCTTCTCATCACATGCCCAAACCATCTCAGCCTTCTCTCTCGCATCTTGTCCTCTACCGAAACCACTCCCACCTTCTCCCGGATAATCTCATTCCTAACTTTATCACCTCTTGTAAGCCTACACATCCAACGCAACATTCTCATTTCCGCCACCTTCACTTTTTGAATGTGGGAGTTCTTGACTGGACAACACTTTGCTCCATATAGCATGGCTGAACGGACTGCCACTCTATAGAATTTTCCTTTAAGCTTAAGAGGCACCTTATCACACAACACTGTAGAGAGCTTCTAGAATAAAAGAGCAAGAGAGGTGGGAAAGGTAAGGAAATGAAAGCTGCTTAAGTTGAAAGGAAAAGAAAGGAGAAAGAAAAGGCTCGTGAAAGAGCAGTCCATGCAGATGTTATACAAGTAATAATATTGTTCTTAAGTTATTTATTTAAACGTGCATTAGTCTATGTCATATCTGTAGAAACAAGATTGTTTCTGATGGTTTTGAGTAAGCAACGAGGACACCTCAAAGTAAAATAGGATCCTAAAATATGAAAAGGAGAATTAGATAAAAATTCCTAAAGTATATATACGAAATGAGAATTAAAATTTAGGTGCATATAATTTAATTTCAATTATTTCTCATACCATTATTTTGGATGAGGTTGTTTTCGATATTCTTAAAAAATATTAATAAGAGGTATATGTTTGGGTGTTTTAGCCATACGGCGTATATAGAATTTGAAGATCATAGGTGCACCAACTTAATGTATAAAGGTGATATAATATTTAATCACATTAGTTTATAAATATCCAAAGAGAAATTTTGTTGTATATTTTCTTTGATCAATATCTTAATTATGATCTGTAAAATTATTAAATATTATCCTATTTCAAAACAAAAATAGAAGTAAATTAATATTAAATTCAGTTTTTGCCTTTACAGATCAAAACTAAGAGGAGAAATAGCATTCTAGTGATAAATTTATGTCGTAGGTTTTGAAATATATGCAAGTTTTAGGACAAGAAAGAGTAATTAAGGATAAAAAACAAAGGAAAAGGAAAGAAATAGAAGTGGTACAGTCAATATATCTGTTGAACTTGGAAAAAGGAGTCGTATGATAAAGTAGAGATAAATAGAAAACATGAAATAAAATTTTTGACGAAGAATGAGTCCAAAGGAAAGCAGCTGGCTTACGAAGGAATCTTGAACACGACATGAGTGCACACCACACCACAAAGCCATTTTTTTAAAACATAGCATAAAGATCTAATTTACATCATCAAGGATGAGTGTATATACACCATAAGTCATAATATGCGCCTGACATTGTTTTAAAAGTTTTAAATAATATTTAAAAGTAAAGAATTCTAAGATATACGATAAGAGAAAAGTTAAGAGCTATTTGGAGAATTAATAATTAAGGGGTTCTAAAGTATATATAATAAGAGAAAAATATATTTTAAAAATTAAAAAATCCTATAATATATGATATGAGTTCTACGTTTCAAATTATTAAATTATACTATTAACTTATTATATTTTTTAATTTATTTCCACATAGGTGAATTATTGATATTTGCAATCACGCAAAAACGTTTTCTACCATTATTAGGACCATCTTTGTCGTAAAAAAGAGTTTTTTTTGTAGGTAAAAGTATTCCATATTTTGTTAATTTTTTTTGGAGAAAAAGTTTTGAACATCTAGGAATTGAGGATATTTTTTGTCCACATGTAATAAAATAACATATAGTCGTTACGGAGTTTTAGGGGGGATTATTCATTTCATAAGTTTTATTTTTTTAATAATAATTTTTTTCAATATATAAATCACTTGACCAGACCATATTTTTTTTTTTGGTTTCTCATTCGGTGTCCGGTGCCCGCATTGGAGCCCCGACTAATCCGGATCGCGCACTGCAAGGCCCATTAAGGTGGCAGTGCTCCCAACAAAGTTTTATCCATACCCAGGGTCGAACCCTCGACCTCTGGTTAAGGGTGGAGCAGCCCCATCCACTGCACCACAATCCATGTCAGTGACTAAACCACATTAAGTATTATGATTCTTTTGTTTTTTTGTCATCTAATTAATCGTTAGTAAAGTTTGCAATTATTTCCTTCAACATGATGTCATGTTATTCGATTTCAATATTTTTGCGTTTTACGAGTTTTTTTCTTTTTTGGTTAAAAGAGTATTACTCTATCTTAAATGTATATTCATTCTCGAAAGAGTGCTACACTTTAGAAATCATTTTATGTTAATTTATCATTTTCTAAAAATTATCATTTAATTATTATCTTAATAGTTAGAACTTTTAAATCAATTAAAGTTGTAACTATAATTTTTTATCTACTTGTAAGAGATAAGAACTCATAATATTTACTACTTTAAAATTGACAAAATTTTTATCTTATTTATATAAGTTACTAATTTGAATTATATGACATAATTATACTTATTTATCGCTCTTCAGAATACAAATATAAGTTGTCAAAAATCGAGTTACTTCAATGAGGCTGTTATAAAACAATAAAGAACAAAGAAGAAGAGTAGAGAGAATAGAGAGAGTAATTGTTATTTCTTCTCTTGAGGGATGAAAGATCATCAGATTGTAAATACAATGAACAAAACCCCTCTATTTATAGGGGAAATTTACTCCTATTCTGAGTAAAAGACGGATGCTTCAAATCCTAATAGATATCAAAGTTGATCTTGATAGATCTTGATAGATTTTCACTGTAATGTAAATACATTTATAACACTCCCCCTTTAATGTCTAATTGGTAGATAATGTACCTCGTTAAAACCTTACTAGAAAAAACTCAGTAGGAAAAAAATCTAGTGAAGAAAAAAGAGTACACATCTCTAATAATACGCATTTCGGCTGCCTCATTAAAAACCTTACAAGGAATACCCAGTGAGACAAAACCTCTTAAGGAAAAAAGAGTACAACTCGTATTAACTCCCCCTAGTGAGAACATCCTTGAACCTTTGCATCTCGATCTTGTGCACCATCTTCTTAAAAGTTGTAATTGGAGAAGACTTGGGGAATAAATCAGCTACATTTTACTTGAACGAATTTGTTGCACGTTGATATCACCATTCTTTTATAGCTCATATATGTAGTAAAGCTTTGATGAAGTGTACTTCGTACTATCTCCTTTTATGAATCCTCCATTAAGATGTGCTATGCATGATGCATTATCTCCATATAAAATTGTTGGTAGATTGCCACATTTTACGCCATATTTTTCTCAAATGAGATGTATCATGGATCTCAACCATACTCATTCTCGGCTTGCTTCATGAATAGCTATTATCTCATCATGGTTCGATAAAGTGGCTAGATAGACTGCTCTGTATATCTCCAAGATATGACAGTATCCTCACATGTGAACATGTAGCTTATTTGAGATCGAGCTTTATACGGGTCAGATAAGTACCCAACATCAGCATAACCACCAAGATCGGGACTACAATCTTTAAAATAAATAAGCTCATATGTTTGATCTTATTTTGATGTCTTCTCGTAGGAGTAGAACTATACCTTGCTAACAAATTGAGCGAAAGGCTATATTCGGTCTTGTAGTATTTTACAAGATACATTAGTACACCAATTGGACTAAGATATAGTACTTCAGGATCAATCCAATTCGGTATGTTTCGCATTTCAGCAAATAATCTTATTGCTTTTGAATACTCCCCAAGAGTTTCAATGATTTTCAAACCATCAATTTATCCCTCATAAGGATAATAAATAAGTTTTCCAAAAACTTTATATGCTTCAGGCATTTTGAATCCTTTAGAGATTTTCATATGGATTTTTGTCAAGTGATAATACCAATATGTGTGACATCTTCAAGTGTCTGGACTGCAAATCAAATAAGTTTTATGCTTACCAAGATGCATCATTTCACGTCACTTGATAAATGTTTCTATGTCAGCATACTTAAATTAACGTAGAATTCAGATCCTCATAATCTTTTACAATATTACGCTAATATTATATCAAAGATATCGTAGACAATTTCTTATTTTGTATCGGTTCACAATGCGACATAACATTTTGAGATCTCATAACTTCATTATTTTCAGGTACCTAAACCTCTCATAAGGTTTCATAAAGTGTTATGTCGTAGGCTCTTCAAGAGAACATTGCCTTCTTATCATGATTATTTGCTCCTTATCCTTTTCAAGGATTATTTTATTTGGAGCCGATTGGTCTATCACGCTTCACGCATGCATAGACTTTGTCCTTTAGAGACATAAAATAGGAGCACTTGCAGCTTAAATATGAGATGCGTTCGGCATTTGACTTGAATTATCTTTTGAATGAGGATCTGATGATAATTCCTAGCATACTTCATAGCTGCTTATAATCTCCCCCTTATGTTAAGAAAGCTAACATACATCCTCCATCTTCTTTGATGGATCCATCTTTGTGCATCATGGTACATTCATTAATCGTATATCGCACATCAAAACTATTAGATGAAATAGTTGGTTCATGACCTTGAACCAATTGAGGGGAAGAAATAATCATAATTTATTGGTCTAATGCATACAAGTGTTATTGTATGCAACATATCATATTTCAGATCAAAACATGAAGCTTTGTTCTCATTAGCGATGGTTTAGCTATTTATCGAAGGTATTCAATGCCAAATCATCATCATCAAGATAACTTTCTTGATTGCACAATCTGAAAATTATGTTCTTAACTCAATTTTGTTGAGCAAGCAACTTTATGAATGTCAAACTGCAGGTAGACAATGAATGTACATGTGATCATCTTATTGATGCATCATTTTAATATATCACATGATAGATGAACGGGCCCTTATTCACCTTTTAAAATTTTCAGATTTGAAGGGATCCAATCCCAATATTAGTTGGTCCAACCAACTTATCATGAGAATAAACGACATAAACAATTCTTGAAGAATCTTCTAGTTCTCCAATACATGCACATCTTCGAGATGTCATAATCGTTCATATCAATTTATGAACTTTTATTCTAGTAAACTCCAAATTTATCATGACATGTACTTTTTCTTTAGTAAATTTCAGATTTACTATTACATGAATAAATTTCAGATTTACTACTTCAGAAGTAGATTTCAAAATTATTCAACCTCTTTCAGAGGTGAGTTGTGATACAATCACAATCAAGTGCACGTTTGCATTAATAAGTTTCTCATTCACCAGGAATGGAATATAATCGTGCCTTAAGCCTATCAAATTATGATAGCTTATAACCTCTTTCAAGATTTTGCTACTTCAGAAGCAAATCGAGGCATACATATGATGTAGAAAATTTTTCTCTAGCATATCTTATAATCATATAAGCGTGTGAAAATATCATCACTTTTGATGATCATTATTATATTCGTGCATTCAATCACTTGTCTTCTTTCAGACATATTATGCACTGCTACCACATACACCTCAAGAATGAAGTAATTTGTCATATTTCAGACTTATCATATATTGCTACCACATTCACTTCATGGAATAGAGCATATTCAATGGGTCAAATTTCATGACTTTTCACCCGATACCCATTATTTTGCCTTAGCCATCACAATATCATCAATATGGTGTATTGAGATTCAAACTCAATATTTTATCCATATAAAGGCGTCTTAGGCATAAATCAATGGGACTTGAACCCAAATATTATCATCCCTTTTGATAATATTGTTCTTGAGGAATGAATTTAAAACATAAATGGTTCCAAACCAATTATTTTTCCTCAAATCCAACAATAAATTATATCATTAATAGAAAAATACAAATAACATAAGAAATTACTAACCTTGACCTTTAGATTTATAATCTCACCTTATTTGGCAGAGTCTCGTGCTGATAACGTGTTATAAAATAATAAAGAACAAAGAAGAAGAGTAGAGAGAATAGAGAGAGTAATTGTTATTTCTTCTCGTGAGGGATGAGAGATCATAAGATTATAAATACAATGAACAAAACCCCTCTATTTATAGGAAAAATTTACTCCTAGTCTGAGTAAAAGACAGATGCTTCAAATCCTAATAGATATCAAAGTAGATCTTGATAGATCTTGATAGACATTCACTATAATGTAAATACATTTATAACAGAGGCCTCTTTTTTCTTGACTTGATCGTTCCTCTTTTCTTTCTTTTGCAACTTACATATTTTTTATTTAACTTCTATTCTATAATTCAAAATTATTGTTTAAATAATTTATGCACTATTTTTTTTTTTTAAAGTGTAATCATTGATTACATGTACATGTTATAACTAGCTAAAGTTGGTGGATTCCGATCAAATAATCCCGGTATTGATTATGTGTTTTTGTCACTTGTTAGGTTCGTAAAGTTTAAATCTTTAATTTGATTTATTTTATTTTGTTTGTTTTGTATCTTTAGTTTCCCTTCGTTATGATCTAAACGTCTAATTTTTTTCTATGTGAATTCTTATCTATCTTTCATATAGAAACTTTATGAGATCAAGGCATTAATATGTCAAAACGTATTGATTATTGAATCTATTTGGTGGTTTATTTATGATATTATTAGATATATTAATATTATCAATAAAGTTTGTGGTAGATTAACTATTCTTTTATCTTTAATCTGAAATTTCGAGTTTGAATACCTCTAGATGCAACGTCACTTTTGTTAGGAAACACTTTTTTTTTATCTACTGTGGACTTTTTGATATAAATTCAAATTTAGTTGGGACAATTTAAGAGGCATTAATTTTACTATGTCCTAAAGAATCGTGTTTTCAAGTTATTCAAATTTACTATATTTTGATGACACGTAAATCGTGCTGCAACTTTAAATTGACAAAAGGAAGATACCAAATCTGAATTATTAATACTTTTGGAAGTGAAAATATATAAAAACTTAAGAATTCATATTAAGACGAAATGTCAGAAGTCTCACAACCGATCAAAAATCTGATCAATGCATCTTTTAAAGTTGGAGTCCAAATAATAATTGTAACAATATCTAACTTGTAACTCTAAATTATTGAATTTGATTTACGAACAAGAGCTTTAAATTTTACTTTTAATTGTTGAAATAAAGAAAAAAGAATATTATAGTTGTTGACACCTAATTTTTTCCCTCCACAACTAAGTTTAATTTCGAGTTTCTTCGACAAATAAAATTACAATATTTAATTTATCTGGATAAAAAATTTCCAAAGTATTTATCTGATTAATTTTATCATTTTAAGTAACGATTATATACTCTCGTATTCGCAGATACAAAATCATACAATTTTGTTATTTAAATAATTGTTTTGCCAGAAAATTAAATTTTATTCAAGGGTTATTTGAAATATGATTCAAATAGGTGAACTCTTGATTTAAATATAATTTAGTCTCAGAATAATTTATTTGAAAAATATTTATTTGATTTTATTAAATCAAGAAGCTCGGAATTGGATTGGTTGTTAATTTGTTTTACATATCGTTTCAATTTAGTCAGTTTATTAAATTAAAACTTAATTGAAAATCAAATTGACCATAATTGCAATGCAATTGATCAATTGAATTTTAATTAGGCTAAAGTTTAAATATAATTGTCTTAATTCTTATTTTTGGCTATTTAATAAATGGCCTAAATCCCATTCCCCTTAAATCGGCCCAAATCTTCTTCTTATTAAATAACCAACCCAGGCCCAACAGATCCCAATGACTCGGCCCACACTATATTTCTCTTTCCCCTTTACCCATCATCATACAGATAACCACAGCAAAACACCGTTAAGAGGCACAACAAAAAACAACAACAATATCCACAACAATAACTCCGACCCAAAAATAACAATTCAACAACCCAATGTTCAACAACCCAACAAAGAAACAACAACAACTAATAACCAAACCTGACCCGAACCTCAGCAACCCGTTAACAACAGTACAACACACAACGGTAAAAATATGGCTGCAACTACGTCTGAATTTCGTACAAATTACATCTCATCCTATCCCAATTTTGAAATTCAAATTTCAACTTGTTTTTCCTTTTACCCCTCTGATTCCCCCCCCCCCCCCCCGCCGCGCGCAAATAGTCCAAAATCTCCTATAAATTCCCATTGAAGAACAAGAGAAAGGGAGGAGAATTTTTTGGGAAAAGACTTGTGGGTTTTGGAGGTATGCACCTCTAACCCTACGTAACTGAGAAATTTTCAGAGCATTCTCAAAATCCATCCCAAATCGTTGGAATTCCATTAAAGAATTGAAACTCCGGTGGTGAAAGTTGCAATATGATAAGCTTGCTTGTTTCGTTCACTGCCCGAAAACAGTTGAACGATTCAGCCTCTGGCACCCCCTCTTTTGTTATTTGATTGTAATGATGTGAAATCTCATTGCCGATGGTGGAAGTTTGTTGTTATTGAAGTATTTGTTGTTGTTGGAAATCTCAGCTTAGGTAAGGCTGCTGACATTATTTGTTGTAGAAGCCTTCAAGGCCATAGGATTTTTGTGTGATGCGCATTGAGATGATTATGTTGTTAATATGATGGTCTCGTCTTAGTCGTTTAGTTTCATGTTTTCTTTAGTTTTTTTTTCCAGAGAAATACTCGTTCCATCTTGACGTTTTTATTAATTTCTAGTCTATCGTTTTAAGATTGAATGCCTCTCGCTTTGATCACTTTGGCTTGGCTTCTTGTTCTTTGTTTTCAGCTTTAAGGCTACTATTTTCTTATCAGTTTCTCTTTTTTTTTTTAAAAAAAAGTGTTCTTCCCCTTTACCTTTCACCCCAAAACAAGAAATTTGAAGAATGTTTGAAACTTTCCTTATATGGTCTGTTTTTTTTCTTAAGAAAAGTTCAAATATGTATCTATTCATGTGTTTGTTCATAGAAGCCTTCATGTTTGGTGATAAACTCGAATCTTGTCAGCTTTTATGAGCTATTTGCCTGCAATTGATTTACTCTTTATTTGGTTCACCCAATTTTGCCTTTCTTTTCTTTCTAAACTTATAAGTGGAGTAAGGGTTCAATTAACGCCCTAAGAAGGTTTTTGTGAAACTTAGGAGCGTCTGTTTAAAAATGTTTCACCAAAGATCATTTTTCGACTAGCTTAAAAAGGGTGACTAATTTGCAAAAAAGAGTTGCTTTTATAAAATCATTTATTTACATGTTTAAAGATTGACATTTGTTTATTCAAGCGAGAAATAGTCTACTTGAATTAGAAAAAGTTACAACATGTTTCTCTTAATCCAATATTAATTTTGCGAAAAATTTATGAAATATTCCGCTTAATTCATTATTAATTTTTTGAGAAACATTACAATATATCTTACTTGAGAAATATTTTTATTTTATTCATAATTAATCACAAAAAGTTATAATTTGAGAAAAAGCCAAGGAATATTCTAATTGAGAAAATTCTACTTATTTCATAGTTATTTCTAGGAAAAAACTATGAAATATTCTACTTTAATTGAAAAGAAACCTATTTAAACTAGGTTGCATACTTGGATTTAAGAAGGAAATAAGTTTGTGTTTTTTATGGAGAAAGGAATTGTGTAATTATTCTTATTATTTTTTATTACAAAAAGATCAATTTGTTCAGAATAACACCATTGAAAAATGTTAAGGAAATATCATGTTTAAAGTATTTTATCAATTATAGAAAGTTAGAATTAAGAGAAAAATTAGTTTCTTGACGAAAATTATTTTAGCCCAAATAGGTCATTAGTTATATGAACAAGACAAATGTCATCTCAAAATAAACTACTTATTTTTCAGAGACTTGTCTTAAGATAAAAATTGAAGGAACCAATTTAATCCGCTTTCAACAAGGTAAATTAGGTGAGAAAATTACGAATAAAATAAAATGATAACGACTTAGGGGGTTAATCTAGATTAATTAATTAAAGTGTTCTAATACAAATAAACAAGTATAAATTGTCAAATATAAGAAAATAAAAATATAAGAATTGGAGTTGGGCCCTCTTTTAGCTCATCAACAAGTTGCCCAGCCTTTGGGCTTCCAATTTTATGGACTTTAGGTCCACTTTCCTACGTGTATATCAGCTGTATATCACAACTCTTTTTCCTGCGTTTTTATATATCTGGTGTATACATGACCACATATTAGTCATATATACGTGTATTTTAGTCTTCCACCTGTATACTAGCCTCCCTTTCTCATTTTTTAGCCGTATATCCTCAGTATACTTCTGTATATCTATGTATACAGCTTGTTTCTTGGCGGTTTTAGTCCATCTTTTGGACTTGGAGGAGGCGCAGACTCGACGACAAACTGGGCCTCCATGGCCCCTTGAAGAAATGCAGGGACGTGACTCCAATTGGACTCCAACGAGAGTGTTCATGCAATAAAAAGAAAGAAATATTAGAGACAAGTGAGAAAAGATAGAAAACATGACAAGTGAGAAACTTTCATCAAACCAAAGATTTTCATTGAGCGCTAAATCATGTAAAATGGAGTGCTCATAACGAAGAAAATTATGCAAATACTCAACTAAATTTATTTAGAGAAAACAGAGTGATGGATTTGCTGATTTCCAGATTAGGGTTTTAAACTTAAGGGCATAATTTAGGCTAATGAAACCATAAGAAAGATGACCACAACCTCTCTAATCTGGACATGTAAGGGAATGGACATACCTTCCAGGAAAACAAACTTACGATCATACTTTATTAACACTTTAATAAGCTACTTTGACAAATTTAAGGGGAGAGACAGAATCAAGCTTAAGAATAGTCAACCCGAAAGTTCTTTTTCAGCTCTTTCACTCTCTCGATCTTCAATTTTGGTACTTGCCTTAGTCTAATATAGACCAACATAGGTAAGTGCCAGGCCTTCCAATACTTAGCAACCAAGCTTCAAATCTTCAACTTCCATCAGATGCTTTGGTTACGTAGATCCGAAAAGTGTCACGAATGCCCAAAATTGATCAAGTAAGTGCCAAAATTCTATTTTTCATCCTTTTCACGAACTTTGCATCCAAAACCTAGTTTCCTGCAAAACCTACATAAAATGCATCATATCTAACAAAACAACCTAAGAAACTTGTATATTTTCATCATTTTAAGCATTGAAAGTGCTATATTTCTATAGCACATCAACACCCTCAACTTAGAATATTTGCATGTCCCCAGGCAACAAAACACAAAGCTTAACTAGGAGAATCTAAGCTATTCAAGGCAGTCAATTAACACTTTAAGCTTAAATCACAACACCCTTCATATCTCAACTTTCTAAAATCAAATATTTATAAAGCACAACAATGTGACACAATGGGATCAAGATATGGCATTACATTAGCGCCAGGCAAGCATGCATATATAAACAAGTTACACTACCAATGACAAGCAAACGACTAGCAATATGATTCATTTGCCCTCACAACAAAGAATTCCCACTCACTCATATGAAATAATGTATGTCAATGCAAGGACAGTCAAGAGACACTCACACTCAGATGAGAAGTTTCAATCAATGTATATCAAATACCACAGGCTTGCCCTTATTTTCTTTACCATAGTTTTTAGACAGTCAAGTTAGGATCACTATAGGACTTTTCTCGGCTTGTAATGTAGGCTTTGGGGGCTGGTATGGTACATATGGATATCAAGAGACTAAGCCTCCTTGGAACTAAAATAACTCTGGGGTCCACTTCTTTACCATCTTTCTTTTTATTCCACCCTTATTTCTCCCTTTTTATTCTTTATTTCACATTTAGGTCGGGTGTGATCTTTAATTCTTTTTTTTCACAGTTTATTTTCGCTATCACACCCAACCCTACTAACTTTTCTCTTATTTTACCCCTCTATATACCCACTTTACATCACACACCCCTATAATGGCTACCCTCAACTTAGGCGATTTGTCCGAGTTGAGGTGTACAATGTCCAAGGAGGAACAAACTAAAATAGGTTATTGCAACACAAATAGGAAGGTGATAGGTGAAACAAGAAAAACAGGCCATAAGGCTCAAAAGGGGGATCAAGAGATACTATTTCGCATAGGGAAGGTCATTTAGGATAAAAGTGGACTGAAATAAAAAAAAGCCTATGATCCTTTCCTAACCGACTACCCTACAACCTAGGGTAGACTAACCAGGCAAGTTCTGAATTTGACACACAAAAGGGAACTAAGTAGCATCTCACACACACATGGCAAAGAGTCAGTATTACCAATTACTACTTATCCAGTTCATGCAATTGTTAGCAAGTGATTATCATGTTCCTAATACTAATGCCATAACAATACCCACAATGTTCACACATATGTACATTCACACAGTTCTAAAATTTTGGAGGGGTATTATTTTTTTTTCAAAAATCAATCAAAAAAGATGAAAACTACCCTAAATACTTAAAAATCTCCTAATTAAAAAAAACACAATACAATACAAAACAAAATACAATACGACACAAATTTTAACCTAGATATGCTAGTTCTACAATCATACCGTGATCGATAGGAAAAGTAGCACGACTATAAAAACCTACGGCGTCTATGATATACCCCACCCCAACTAAAAACTGTGAACTGTATCCAATGTACTAAAATAATATAAATCAAAGGTAATGGAGATATACCTGGGATGCACTAGGCGTCCGTGTCATGAGCATCCCCAAATGGGGGCATATCAGCCGGTGGAGGCGGTGGTGGTGGCAGTGCAATACTACAAGAATCCCCCACTGCTATGTTGGAGTACCTATGCCTCTCAATAACTGTGGACTCCATCGATACAAATTTATCCCTTTTCAGGACCCGGTCATAGGAATATCTGGGTCCTGCTGGTCTTCCATGTGCCCTTTTTTGGTCCTAATTACCGGGACCTCTTAGTCATCGTCAGCGAAGAAATTAAAATATCTGGGTGCGCGTGGAAGTGATATCTGGACCACTAGAGGTATGAATGAAGGAGTGGCTTCTATATGTGGCTCTGTGAGAGAACGTACCTCCGCTCGCAATATATCCATATCCTTCCTCATATGGACTAGATCTTGTGTATCTAATACTGTAAATCTGGCTATAATATGTCTCTCAAATACATCAAGATGTGCCTATAAATCATCATGTAGCTCAAACATGACAACTCTCTGTACATCCTCCCATCTAGCCCCTGCCATCTCGAATCTAGTCCGAACCCCTAATTGGATCTGCCCATATAGAGTAGTCATCTCAGTCTCAATAAATCATAAACGAGCATCAGTGGCCCTCTGACTATCCACTAAGCTCTGTAAGAACTCTTGAGATACCATAATCATACCTGTAGCAGAAGCTGTAATGGATGGGTGAGTGAGATATGAAGATACGCCACCCGACTCTGAGGTTGAAGCCAGGGCTAATGAAGAAGTGATTGGTGTTCCCTTACCCTGCATACTTAAATTTGGAGCCTCTCTTTGCTCCCCCATCTCAAAATCAACTCTAACTCCTACATCAACTCCATGTATATATCACCAGGTTGTGTGGAAACTGATGGGCCCTCAGTCTGGGCATGAGGTACTACGGTAGGCTCACTAGATTTCCTGGGAAGGGCAGAGCGTGCCGGATCCTTCATACTCTTCATTTATGTAGTGGCTGTCACAAGTACTCTCTCACCGACTCCTGACATCTTAGGTACACTGGCCTCATCATATTATCTCTAAATAAGGCATGGGAATGGAAAATTTGTCACCTTCCCAAAGCTCTATCATGTATTATATACCGAAGGATGGTTGTAAAGTCAATAACATACCCGACCATCATACTAGCAATCAGGACGGCTCCTTCCCAAGTTGATACATTATCTGAAGCAGTAGGGAACAATCAATATTGGATGAGAAACCACTAAAACATGGCATTAAAAGTCAATGAACCCTTATTTATCACACCATGTCCCTCGATCTACGAGGTCTCATCACCCAAAAGTGAAATATAGCTGGCTATCTACCTAGCCATCTCAACTCTCTATCATCTATGCTAAGTCTTCTTTATAATGTGTCTATCACACAAGACTCTTAGTATATAGTCATACTCTGTTGTGGATGCGGGAGTGATATAGTCTGGACAAAAAATAACCTAGCAGATACTCTCTGCAGAAAGATCAACCCCGACCTCTCTCACAAGGGTCTGCTCAAGCTGTGGCTGATCCATATATTTCATCGGGCTTGGAAATCTTCACATCAAAAAAACTATTATGGCATGATATGATGCATAAAACTCTCGTATAACAGTCAGGCTGTAAAAATTAAGTGGTTTAGTCATCCACTTCAACTGATTATGATTAAAGGTGGCCCGTAACTGTGGTACTCTACTCAACCCAGATAACTCAATCCTTCACTCCTAAAAATAAGCCTTTTAGGCTTGCCGGTCTTTGAAATACGACTATCTCTATCACATATTTCTATATTCCCTCCATACACCACCTCGAGTTATCCTCATCAAGAAGAGTCTCTAACACATGTGTAGGGGCGGTAGAACTCTGTCCCTATTGTACTGGTGTGCAGACATCTGGAATGGGCACCTTACAGGAAGCCTACTCTGTACCCTCCTCAGACTGGGGTACATTTGACTATTGTACATGAATTGCGGTACCCTCCTCCAGTTGGTGTACAACTTATGAGTCCTCCTGCTCTACAACCTCGGATGAATCCTGGGACCCCTCTTTAGACTGGGGGTCTTGAACTTCACCCTGTAGAACTAGATACGAATCTACTTCATCCTCTTCCTCATCATCATTTGGCATAGGAGAATATGAAGGTGATCTCCATGATGACTTCATCCTCGGTCTGGCTATAACTGCCTGGGAAGTTTGGACTATCTGAACAACCTCAACTCGAGACCTAGGCAGAGTAAAGGCTGGTTGTCTACCCCAATATGAGTACTCACGTAGTGACTGGACCATCGTGCCTAAAATAATAGTCTCATCTACCTAGTGCATCTTTTCTCTAGTCACTCTATGTGTCACACCGCCTGTAGCTTCTCTAAGTTATGCAATCGGGTACTCTCTATCGAGCTACTTGGCTCAGGAGACTCATCCCGTCTCCTTGATGTATCAACCTTTTTTCCTTAGCAGCTTTTGGTGCTATGTGTACCTAAAACTAGTCGTTAGTTTCCAACAAAAATGAGGGATTGCAAAAGTTGAAGAAAAGCTTAAAATTTGGAAAGTTTAAATTTTTCCTCAATTTTCACACCCCTATAACTTATTTGAACTTCCAACAAGTCCAATGTGCACACATATATCAAGAATAATGATTTTCATTACAAACTAACATGACCAACTTTTGGTATTCCTCTACTGGTTCAAGTTCAACTTTCGTTTCGGGCCTAACCTTAGGATTTAATTCAAAACAAATGCCCCATATCAAGATTTTTGGCTACTTCAAGTCTCCAACATACAAGCATGATAATTTCTATATATTTTTCATGGAAATACACATATCAACTTTTTTGTTTCAATAATTAAATCAAGATATAACCATTAGGAGCCGAGAAAGTTACCTCTTTTATGATAATCCGAAGGTGAACAATGAAGAACGAGAGCAAAACCAAAGTTGAAGCTTATTTTTAGTATGTTGGGGCAAGTTAGTATATCAAATAAGTTTCAATTTAACCTTTTTATAAGTGAGAGATTAGTTTATACTTTGAGAGAAAAGTTTGGATCTAAAGAGAAAATTGAGATTTTGAGGATTTGAATGAGTTAGAATGAGAAAAAATATGTTTAAATAGTGGGGGGTGGGGGAGAATTAGGTCTTAAATAAGTGGGCCCAAAATTTTAATCAAAATTTGGTCCACACGCACCCCATTTGCGACAACCACATGTGGTCTGTATGTGCCACATACGGTCCGTATGTGCAGGGCGCATGTGGGCTTAAAATTTTGACCCACTTTCTTGCATTCTGGACTTGGCATTTTGATATTTACCCAACTACTTATGGTTTTGTAACTTGAATTTATGATTCCAAAAGTAAGTTTAAGTACCAAAGTCCACAACTTTCCATTCTCATCCTCAAAATTTTAATTTTTTATAATTATTGCTCAACATTACTTGGCCCGAGTGGGACTTGTAACCCTAATGGGTTGGTCACACAGTCCTCTTACCTAGAAATTTATGCATGTAGCAATCCTATCGTATCTCGGGTAAGTTCATAAGTTATAAACCTACAAAAGAAAAACAAATAGAAAGTCAACAGTAAAATAGTGGGCTACCTCCTACCCATCACTTGATTTAATGTCACAGCACGACATTGCTAAGTTGGTTACTCAGACTTCACTAACAAGCCTATGGTTTGCCTTTTATGCAATACTTGATTTAACGTCGTAGCATGATGTGGGTGCCTTGATTACTCAAAATTCATCAAGATACCCATAAGAGTACCCTCCTGGGTCATCAATACAATCAAACACCGACACCATCCTTATGTCAGCTGGCTGCTTCATTGATTTTTAGATGTTGAATATGGCCTTCTCACAATTGACTCTGAACTTCATCTCTCCCCTTTATATGTAAGCCATCGCTCTAAATGTGGCCATAAATGGTCTCCCCAATATAATGGGCATATTAGTGTCAACCTCACAGTCCAGAATGACAAAGTCAGCTAGAAAGATAAAGTTATCAACCCTCACAATTACATTAAACAAAATGCCCACAAGTTTTTTCACCGTATGGTCAACCATCAACAACCGCATTGCAGTTGGTTCAGGAGGGTTCAAGCCTAATTTCTTGAATACAACTAGCGATATCAAATTTATGATGGCTCTTAAGTCACAGAAGGCTCTGGCGAACGGGGATGTCTCAATAATATCTGGTATAGTAAATGCTCTAGGATCAGTTTTATTCTAGGCCAAAGACCTAGTCGTGACTGCACTATGGTGGTGCAAGCCATCATATCCTCAATCGTAGCCCCTTTCTTCTTTGTAACCAATTGCTTCATAAACTTGGCATATCCAGGAATATGCTCCAACGCCTCAAGAATGGGGATTTTCAAGCTCAACTCTTTCAGCATCTCAATGAATCTCTTGAACTTTTCTTTCTCTCTTTTTTGATTCAGTCTCTAAGGAAAATATGGGTGTGGTCTTGGAATTTATCTTATTTCCTGCTCAACGATCGGACCCTTACCTTTGTCCTTAGCAGCTTTTCTATTACCACCTGTTGCCTTTTCTAACTCCGTAATAAGTTTCTCATCAACAACAACTTCATCATGCCTTGGTGCTTCCGCAGTAAGTAATGGGGGATCCACATTATTCATACCACTTTTTGTGGTAATGGCAAGAACATGACCGCTGTTCTTCAGATTTTGCACAGTGTTGCTAGAGTCTGGTTTAGTGTTGCTGACATCTGCTCAAAGTTTACTCTAACTTCTTAATAGTAGTGGCATGGGATTCAATCTTAGGGTCATTACTGAAAGAGTTAATACATAAAAATGACCCTAAACTTGACACCAAATTATAACTTTGACCTTAAACTTTGATAGTGCACAAATAAGACCTTTAACTATTCAAAACCTGAACAAATATGACCTCCGATTTTGCAATCCCATGCGTGAGTCTCACTCGCGCCTATGTGGAAAGGTAACCCAATCACACAGTGCCACGTCGTTAAAAGGGCTGACTTGGAGAGAGGTCATATTTGTGCAGTTTTGAATAGTTAAAGGTCATATTTGAGCACTGTAAAAGTTTTGCTTTTTGTGTTAAAACGATGTCATTTTTTTTTTTTTATTATTATTGTTATTATTATTATTATTATTATTATAATAATAATAACTTTTTTTTATTTATTTCTATAGTAGCAACACCTAACTTTTTTTTAATTTAAAAAAATTATTATTATTTTTTTATTTATTTCTAGAGCAACAACACCTAACTTTTTTTTTAATTAAAAAAAACAGCCATTAGTAGGGATCGAACCCGCACAGTAGGCTGAAAGAAGCACCCAAGAAGAGCAAATAAAACCACTGGGCTATCTAAGTGCCCTGTTTCATGTGGTTCAACATTAATATACGTACATAAATATACATTTTTTATCTTATATATATACAACATAATTGTTTTACCGAGGGGGTTCGGGTGAATCCCATGACAACCACGTAGGTCCGCCCCTCATTAATTTAATAACGTTTTAATAACATTAATTTAATAATATTTTAATTAAGTTAATTTGATAACGTTAATTTAATATACTACTACTACTACTACTATATCCTTAATAACATTAATTTAATAACGTTTTATTAAAACTATAATTTTTATTATTATTAGTATAGTTTCATCTTTAATTTAATATTTAAATAAATAATATTTAGATATATTATATAACTTAAATTCATCCTCTGCTTTATAATATATATACATACCCGCTCGATTTTTTCGTATGAGGCTGACCCGCCTAATTAATAAATCTTCAATATTGCTCTTTTACCGCAATGACAAAAGAAATTAGATGCCATTTTCATCTTTGAGCCGAAAATAATGAAAAATAATAGTGAAGAGTTATTTAAAGGTCATATTTGTGCAGTTTTGAATAGTTAAAGGTCATATTTGTGCACTGTCAAAGTTTAAGGTCATATTTATGTATTATGCCCTTAGATTTTAAGCTGGACGCACCTAGTTTTGCGTGTTGAATATGCATTTTTCCACGTAGGATTGGAGGTCATATTTGTGCTGTTTTGAATAGTAAAAGGTCATATTTGTGCACTGTCAAAGTTTAAGGTCAAAGTTATAATTTGGTGTCAAGTTTAGGGTCATTTTTATGTATTAACTCTTACTGAAATGTTAGCCTTAATTTCCTTAAAGTTGTTCTCCTGATTTTCTTGACCCTTTACCAGCTTAGTCAACATCTGTTCTATTCTTGATTCGACATCTCCTCTACTAGGTAGGATGTACTTGTCTCTTTTCTATCTATAGTTATCCTTCTTTCTCCAGTCACCATTTCGCTTTCTACTATGGTATCTATATCTGTCATAATATTTCGACCTTGGTTCCCTTGCCCTTAGGCTTGGGAACCCGCTAAATAACTATCTAGATAGTTTGCTTCTTTCTCTAACTCCGACTCATAATCTTTGGAAGCTAAACCTTCTGCTCCCATTGCGTTCACTTTCTCGGAACTCACTGCTGCAAACTGCTTTGCCAGTAACCCAAGATCAGTTCTTAGTAGTGCAATCTCTTGTGCTACTAAATCATCAGCAACTTTCTGGTCGCAAGAGACACCAATAACATACATGCCAGATCTCCTCTCATCCTTCTAAGTTTTTCACCCTCGGTTAGTGAGTGAGATCTGATCTAGCATCTTCGAAGCTGCCTCCCGGCGTAGTCTCATAAAAGATCCTCCAGAGATGGTGTCTGCCATGGCTCTAGAACTGATCATCAAGTCTCTGTAGAATATCTCCAATAGGATTTTCCCTACATCCGATGCTGGGGCACCATAGTCAGCTTCTTCTTGAACCTGAACCATGCCTCATACATAGATTTTGACTGCAGCTGCCTGAAATTATAAATTTCATCCTTAAGCTGCAACATCCTGGATAAAGGAAAGACCCTGTTAAAGAATTTCCTGCGAACTTATTCCATGCAGTGATAAACCTTCTTGGAAGCTACCCTAGCCATAAAGATGCTTCTCCTGTAAGTGAAAAAGAGAACAACCTTAGTCTAAGTGCTTTCTGATTTACCCTTTGATTGGTATACAAACTGCATATCCCAATAAAATTTGTAAGTTACATGTTTTCATTATCTGTAAGTAAGCCCGCAAATACACCCTTCAAATTTAAGAGCTGAATCATTACGCTCGTTATGTCAAACTTAATTTCTGGGAAAAAATAGGAGAAATAATGTCTCCAGTCTCTATCGTCTCAACATACCTCAGATCTTTTTCATCATCCACATATGGCTGCACATACTGATATACTTGGATCACATGAGCACGACCACCTCTAGCTCTGTTCTGATGTCCACCGAGTGCTGCTCGTCAGTCCACTTCTTGTCTCTGCTCAGCTAGCTCTACCTCCCTATGTATCTGCTGAGCTTCTTCTGTTTCCCTCCGCTAATAAGCTGCTTGTGCTAAAAGGACCCCTATCTACTAATCAACAATATCCTGAACTTCTTCGAGAGAAGGGGGAGGCACATCAGCACAAACCCCTTCAAGAATGATATCTCTTTTGGTTTCTTCATCCTATAAGGTATTTGTAGGATGCTCTCTGGATTCAGTTTCACTGGGAGTACGGAATTGACTCTACTCCATATGCTAGGGATACACCAGAATATACCTAACTAAGAATAAAAACAAAAGAACCCATGAACTGTAACAACTTCAATTCACAAATCAACACCATATTCCCAGGCAATGACACTAAAATTTGATAACGCCAACCTACACCTTCACTTTGAAGATTATACGGTCGCTGCCAAATATAGTAACCTAACAAAGGTTGGGGTCAAATCCTAAGGGAATACGTGGAATCGTGGCTCTCAATTATTGTAATCAACGGGCAAAACTGGAAAAGTAAATGAGGGGATTTGTGTATAATATCGAAATAGTAGCTAATATCAAATTCGGATGCAATTAGTCGTTGGTGAACACTAGGATTGTGTTACCTATGGCTTTTAACCTCTGTACACTTATCATGCCTTATTGAACCAACCTGATACCTTTCATGTAGAATCTGATAAGTTATGTACCATTAACTGTCTTTTGGACTAGCTAACAGATTTCACCTTTTACTTTTTGAGTCTCAGGATATCGCCTTACTAAACCTTATCCTAGATCCCAGTTAACTATTACCCTTTGAGTCTCTATTTATTAGATGATAACTAACCATCTTACTTAAATAATACCTAATAGCGTGGATCAACAGTTGAACTTTAAATTATTGTTGTAGTTATCTTTTCCTAGTCACTACTCCTCTTTTGAAGTAAGTGGCAATAATTTTGGCAGGATCGTAACATTTGCAACAACTAAGATAACTATTAAAGTGAAGATAATATAATGTATGCATGGGTATCGGTTTAGAATCAACAATAAACTTTCCTTACTTTATCAATTCACTAGGGTTTCACAACCCTAGCAAAGGGTTTTTAGTCATTCATGCTTGTGAAAGAATTAACAATTTTCATGATTGAAAGTATAAGATGAATCACAATAATCACAACTAGAAAACCCAAAACTTTAACTAAATTAATCAACCAAAATCAATACAAGAGAATTTCATGACTAAAATCGAATCTTGGAATCAAAATATGTTTGTAAGTATCAAGAGTGCGTAATTTCTACTAAAAATACATAAAGAGTATTTATAGTACATGAGGAAACCCTAAAATCAAAGCCCAAACAAAAAAGGACAAAAAAGGTCGGTGGCCACTTATCTGTGTTCACATGTGGCCTGGCCTTGGGCGCATGTGCCACATGCAGCCTGAGGCTAGGCGCATGCAGACACCTACAAGTGCCAAAAAAAATTCCTGCAACTTTTTCTCTTGAGATTTTGGACTTCTGACACTTACCTTACCCATATGTGGTCCACATATGCTACATGTGGTCCACACATTGACATAGGTAAGTGATGAAAGTTCTTTTTCAGCTCTTTCACTCTTTGGATCTTCAATTCTGGTACTTACCTTAGTCTTATATAGACCACATGCAAAATTGAGTAAGTGCCAGGCCTTCCAATACTTGCAACCAAGCTTTAAATCTTTAACTTTCATCATATGCTTTGGTAACGTACATCCAAAAAGTGTCACGAATGCCCAAAATTGATCAAGTAAGTAGCCAAAAACTCCATTTTTTTTATCTTTTTTATGAACTTAGCATCCAAAACCTAGTTTTGTGCGAAACATACCTAAAATGCATCATATCTAACAAAACAACCAAAGAAACTTGCTTGTTTTCATCATTTTAAGCATTGAAAGTGCTATATTTCTATAGCACATCAATAATGCTTTTGGTTCATTGGCGTGATTTTATAGGCTTGGGCATTTGAAGCCATTCCTTACCTCAGAAAATAAGTGAACTACTAAGAAGAAGTTTTATGTCCAAGAATCTTGAGATTGCTGTCGACCAAAAGTGATAAAAAAGTAAATTTCTTGATCCTTTCTACCCTAGAGGAAGCAGTAAGTCTAATTCTAGTTAAGTTTTTATTTTAATTAATGATTTATTTAAATACTTTAATCATTATTCTAAATATGTACTTTATTTTAGATTCTGTATCCATGGCTTGTTCCGATAAATCGAGAGTTGAAGATCTGTGTAAATTTTATCGGACCCTAAGGTAATTGATAGAATAAAAAAGGAATTTGTTGGAACGACAACCTGTAACATCCCACATTTTGGGCTAGAACAAAAACCATCATTTCTATGTGTAGATGATCCAAAAGCAATAAATCCTATGCAAATATGGCAAGTTAATCATTTTAGTAGTGTGGGGAATTGAATTAGTTTTCCGTCGACATCAGATTCATCCAAAACGGACACTCGGTAAAGGAGTTATGGTTAATTTAAGTCCTAGTCGTAAAACACCGTCATTCCTGTCTTTGGAGCGTCGCAGAGAGGGTTTAAATGATGATGGTCAATTTCCAGTGAGACTCCACATTGGTGGTGCATCGCAGAGTAGGCCAAATTCCTCTTCGTCAATTTCCAGTGAGCCACCGCGGTACTGGCGCATCGCAGTGGCCCATAAGATCGGGTTCCCAGTTTAAATTTCTCCAATTTCATTCAGAAGTTAACAAGGTTAGTTTGGACTTTTTTTCAAGTATCTTAAAACATCCAAATAGGAGATTTAGACCTCTACAAACATAATATACGACATTCTTAACATTTCCCTCAAAACAAAAACCCTAGTTCATATATTTGTCCTCCAAGAAACTCAAGATTCAACCGTGGATTTTCGAAATTGATCGGAGATTTGGAATCCCCAAACCGTAGGCTTCAAGGATCAACCATTATTCTTTATAATTGAGGTACGCGAGGTTTTCCTAAAATCTCATGGGTATAGAAATCATGATTTTAAGAAAGGAGTTTTTGAATTTATGAATACATTCATGTTTTAGAAGCTTCGATAATATTGTTTTGGTCTTTAGGCCTTCCACAAATTGATTTGAATTGTATATATGTATGTATGCATTAAAAACCATGAATTATGAATCAAGAGCATGAAATATATAATCTCTCTCTCCCATTACTTTATTATTTGATTTACAAGTTATGAATCCTTACATTTTATGGTTTACAGAATGATTCAAGATACTATTTGTCTTATGTGAAATTCATGATGATTAAGAATGGGAGAGAGAAATTCTTTGATGATTTTAAGTGTTGAGATTGATAAACAAAGAAACTTCAGGAATGTTTTTGAGAAGTTGGCCACTACTTATTAAAATTGTTGAATGAATGGAAAGCCTTTGCATATTTTTTTTGACTTATGATTTGAGATATGACTCTTCTTACACTATATGCATGATCAAGTGGCCTGGACATTATTTTAGAATGAAATAATCATATATGTCTCTGAATAATGACTTGCAAGTCTTGGTATGACGATACCAATTCAGACAATGCTATAACAGAGACAGACTAATACAGAAATCATACTTTCATGTTTTAAAATTTTAGAATGATGCATATTCAGAAAAGGCTAAAATAGGGCATAAAGAGATGTTAGGTGGTTCCCTGAAGAGGGCACGAGTTCAGATAACTCATTGCCCAAAACTGTGATTTGCCGATCCAGGTATATTATATTTGGGTTAGGGGCTTCCCCGCTCAGTCAATGACTGATTCCATATAGTCCATGGAATATCAGATTTGTAGGGGAGTGCCACCTAACTCAGAAGTAATACAAAGAACAGAAAGTTCATTGACAAGAATGACTTATGATTTTCAGAAAGTGCCTATGTGTTTTGAGAACTGTTTATGCATGATGTTTTAACAAATTTCTCTCCACTATTTTACTTGTATAAAAGTTTTATTTTGGATTACTTTGCGTACCAGTACATCTGTATTGACCCTCCTTCCTCCCTCCTCCCTCCTCCCTCCAAGTTCTGAGGCTTAGTCTAGAGGTCCAAAAAAGCAATAGATCTTATCAGACAGAGTTGTAGTGTCTAGTTGGTGAGCCTTCTTTATTCCAGAAGGCCTGTTTACTTTTAGACAACTATTATTAGATATGATTTGTTCTACTAGGGGACTTTTCCTAGTTTTCAGAACAGTTTTGAGATGTAGTAGAGATTTCACAGACTGAGTCAGATCTTATTCCAATGTTTTGAATTGCAGTTTTCTTTCTTATGTCTTGAAACCCAGAGTTAATGACCATGTTTCCGTATTAGATTTTATTTCCGTATTTTCTTTTATGATATAAATGTTGTGCATGATTACTAGATCAGATAGAGAAGGACATTCGGGCCTTCATGGTTCGGGATGTCCGTCACGGCCAGGACCTAGTTTGGGTCGTGACAAACTTAGTATCAGAGCATGGTTCATGGTCCCAGGATGTCTATAAAATTGCATCGGGTAGAGTCTTATTTATGGGTGTGTAGCGCACCACACTTATTAGCAGGAGGATACAAGGCGTTTAGGAATGTCTCTCTTTCTTTATGTTCTAGTTCATGCAATAGAGTCATAATATTCCTCTTTCATACTCTAATTTGTGCTATGGTGTCTCACATACGAAAGTAACAGTCATCCCAATTCTTTCCTTACTCTGATATTCTCAGACATGTCTCATCATTGGGGTGATTCAAGTACAAAAGTTTAGAGTCTAAATAACATGGTTCTTTCTGATTGATCCATATAAGATTTTGAAATTGTGCAAGGACTTGTGTAGAGTCCATTAGTGCCTTAGAGTGTATTGATTCTAGTGTGAACTTTGATTCTGATAAAATCGTGCTTTTCATCCTGCGATATTAAGTATATTCAGTCCTTTTCAGAATTTATGTTGCTGATGTCATGCGTAAGGGGGATGATGTGTAGCAGAATATTAAAACTATATTTCCACCCAAGTAGTAGTATAACTTAAGTATCAGTGTCATGATCTATTGGTAGTGATGTTAGACCAAGAAGTTGGTGATGTGAAGTCACAAAGTTAGAAGTCACAGTGAGGGTGACTTTTGTGTAAATAAATATTTTAGTTGAATAACCAATTTTTGAGGATGATTTACCCCTTTTTAGTGTTAAACTAATGTGGTAACTAGTAGCATGTATGGATTATATGGTAGTCTGTGGGGAAAATGTTTGACTCAGATTTTTTCTTATTTATACAGAGTAAGATATGTATCCTTAGATCATTGATTATTATGTGTCAAGTTTCTGTCTTTTGTAATCTTGTTATCATTATGTTGTTGAAACTCAAAGTCTAGTGAAGCCGTGTGAGGCCTATTTTGATTCACTAGCAACTTATTGTCTATTTTTTTGGTTCTTGTGTTGGATGGAACTGGGGGTTTAGAGGCGTAATGGCAGGAAAAGTGGTAAGGGAGATTTATTGAATGTATGTATAGACAAATCTTATGGCATGGGATTGAGTTGATATTAAAGTGATACGTCCTTGTGTGCTAGTTTAGTAGAAGGTAGAGAAGGAGTAATTAGCTAAGGTGAGTTGTTGTTTGCTCAAAGTATGAAATGGCTATATTAGCCAGTAAGTTATAATTATAGACATAAGGTTGTTTATGGAATTTGAAGGTAGTCTAAATGTACGCTTGGGTAAGTAAGTGTGATGTGAGAAATCCGTATAAGTAGATAGGATTGTATGGGGTTATAATATAAGATTAAGGTTGACCATATCTATTATGTGACTCTACCCCCCTTGGCTTTCTTTTCTTTGGTAGTTGTAGACTAGTACTACTTGTGAGAAGGTATGTAGTAGATTTTGAGGCATAGCCGTGATGTCATGAAGGTGGATGTGATTATTTCTTGGTTAATGAGACTAGTTTTATGGAAGCGATCTAATAGGCTTGAACAGTGCATGCAAGATCTTAAGTTTATTTGGTTCGTAATGAAGTATGATGTTGTATGTATGAAGTAGAAGTATGCCAAGGTGATATGATGTTGCAGTATTTTTCTAAGGCTATTATATGTTGTGTGTGGCTAGTGGTGCCGTTGAGTTGCTAGGTGGAGAAAGACTAGTTAAATGGTATATGGTGTTCTAAATAGCCAAGTTAAGGAGTTTTGATAGATAATGTTAAGCCTTTTGATATGATCTTGATTCTCATAGTAGAGAGATATAAGTTTGGAGTCATGATGCTGGTAGACTATGAAAAAAGTGGTATGGTCCGACAAAGGTTTGGAGATATCCATGTTTAGTGTTAGAAGAATCTAAGTTGGTGAATGCTTAAGCTGTTATATGCTGACTTTTGGGGATATAGAAACCTAAGGGTTGAATCTTAGAAGTAGGTATTAGCATTGGTTGTTATACACGAAGATACCGTCTTACAGGGTAAGTTTAGTTTTATGTGTATTGTTATATCCCCGACTCTAGAGTAAAGTAATTTCAATTTATACCAGAGTGTATACAGTGGTTCACAGACTTGGAGTAGTGGCTTAAATCTAAGGGGGAGATGATAGAACGAGTAACCAAGTTAAGTTTTCAGATGATAATAGATGTGCCAGTAAGTTGTGGAATTGGCCGTCAGAGAATGATGCTCAATCTATTCTTATTTCAGTAGTTTACTTCAGTTATTCCGATACATACTCATGATTTATGTCCAGCTTCATGATCATAGCTCATGTTCAGGAATATGATAAGGAATCATGTACTCTCCTAGTTCCTAGTATGATGAGTTCCCAATTGGTTTAGCAGTCAAAATCGCTTTCCGTAAGTTATGAATTCCAAAAATTTAGGTCATGTAGTTCATGACTCTTGTGCACATGTGATACTCTTAATGATCAGTGAAAATTCAGATTTTATATCAGGTACGTACTCAAATTAGATCTATTTAATGAGTTTATACTGTGAGTGCTCTATTCCTCATCCCTCAGTAGAGTATCAAGTTACGCTTAGTACTCCCCTCATGTTCCGAATTCTGGTATTCCAATTTTTTAGTCACCTTTTCCCTTAGGTCGAGATAGTAATGATGAACAGTTGTCTAGATGGAAAAGAGTAAACATTTCTTGTCGATGAAAGATGGTTGTGTGCTTATTTGAGTTAAGGCAGTAATTGTGGAGTAAGATTGAGGCCAAGTCTTTGATACATATCAAGGTTAGTTGAAGTTTTATGTGTTATATTTGGGAAAAATTGTTGTGTGCTTGTTTTATGTAAGTCTATAAGTTGAAATAATTTTGGGGTGAAGTTTTGTGTATGGCTTGGTTAGTTGAGGATATTTTATATGTATCATCTGAATAGTGCAGGGAAGTTATTGTGGATAAAAGTATTAGAGAATAGGAGAAAGATGCTTTATGAGTGTTTGTTTAGAAGTGCATAAGTGGGTATGAAGATAGGCTTGAATGTCATGTTTGTATACATACGAATAAATGCTTTGAGTGTTTGTGATTTTGAGTTAGGCTTGAAGATGATGAGGGGATTTAGTTCAGTTTAGACATTAGTAGATAGAAATATCAACGGCCATGTGAGAAAAATAAGTGAAATCAATGAGCATGATGTTTAAGAGGAAAATATGGTTGAGAGAGTATTTTTGAAGTGTGGCTAAACTCGAAAGTAAGAAGTTGCATTGCCTAAGGTTTGGTAATTCTATCCTAGTTTATGAGTTATATGTCTATATTCCATGCTATAGAGTAGTGTCATCTAATGCAGATGAGGAAGAAAAGTATCTGGATCGAGGAGTGGTTGGTTTTCGAGCCAAAGGGTAAGGAAATCAAGGTCAAAACTACTATGGTGACAGTTACTAAGATAGAAATTGAGAGAGATAGTGATTGTAGGCGCAAAGATGATTATAAAGAGAAGAGTGATAGATATGTTCCATCTGGCAGTCGATATACAGAGTTGAGAATGGAATAAATGTTGTCAAAGTTAGTAAAAGGCTAAGAAAGTCAGGAAAGATACCTAAAAGAGATTAAGGCAAACATATCAAGGATGAATAAAAAAGTTAAGTTGCACACCACTACGATCAAACAACTGGAGAAGCAGTTCGGCCAAATGATGGCCATAGTAAATCAAAGGCATCCTGTCACTCGTCCTAGTAACAGTGCAAAATCTAAAGAATGATAGTCATGGTCATGCCATTACCACTCGAAGTTGTAAAACCACCATGAATCCTCATGTTCACACAAAGGTTGAGTCAAAGAATAATGATGTTAATGCTGATATTGAGGCAACACCTGAAGCTGAAGTTGGAAAGTCATCAGGTGTTGAGTATAGTGCTTCAAAAGATAAAGTCAAGGGGAAGGTTGATGAACCTATTTTGAAAGACTATTATGAGACTACCCCTTCCCTTTTCTTAGATGCTGAAGAAGAAACAGGGAGAAGGTTCATATCAGAAGTTCTTGTCAATGCTGAAGTAACTGTCTATAAACATTCCACTTGCAGAGGCATTGGAGAAAAGTCCTAGCTATACAAAATTCATGAAATATCTAGTCACTTAGAAGTGAACAGTAAGCTATGAGCTTGCGAACAATGTGCATCATTGTAGTGTTGTTGCCTTTGGATCATTGGTAGAGAAAAAGGAGGACCCCATAGCTTTTACCATTCCATGACCATCGGGTCCTTCAACTTCTCTCGGTCTTTATGTGTTCTAGGAGCCAGTATTAATCTTATGTCGCTGGTTGTTTTTAAATAGTTGAGGTTGGGGGGAACAAAACACACATCAATGAGATTGTTGGTGACTGACCAGATCATGAAAAAGCCGATCGGTATTTTTTGTGATGTGTTGGTAAAGGTGGCTTACTTCATCTTTCCAACCGATTTTGTGATACTTGATTGTGAGGTAGATTCCAAATACCTATCATCTTGGACACACCTTCCTAGCTACGGGTAAGGCATTGGTTAATATAGAGTTGGGACAGATGAGGTTCATACTCAATGATGAACATGTAATCTTTAATGTATGATAGTTAATGCGGCAGCCAGACGATATGAGATTTGTGTCTGTGATAGACACCATTGATGACGATGTTGATGCAATTTCTATTCCAATTAAAAAGAGGCTGGGTGTTGAAGCATTAGCTGCAGTGATTATGAATTTTGATAGAGATAGTGTTGAGGAGTACGATAAGATGGTGTATGCATTGTATGGGAGAGGTTCTTATAACTATGCTCTGAAGAAGGTTGATCTCGACTTAAATAATAGAACCACTCTGCCAGCAAAACCATCTATTTAATAGCCACCAGTATTGGAATTGAAGGCCCTCCCATCTCACTTGTACGATGAATTTTTAGGAGCTGACAATACATTGCCAGTGATTATTGCAGCTGACTTGATTGAGATAGTGGTAGAGGCATTGTTATCAATATTGTAGAGGTTCAAAAGAGCTATAGGGTGGACTATTATAGATATTGTAGGTATTCTACCTGGCATTCATACCCACAAAATCTAGCTTGAACCAGACTATGTCCCTAATATAGAGCATCAATGATGGCTAAATCCTCCTATACAGAAGGTGGTAAAGAAAGAGATCATCAAGTTGTTGGACGCTAGCATTGTTTACTCCATTGCTGATAGCAAATGGGCCAGTCCTGTTAAATGCACCCAAAGAAAGGCGATATTATAGTAGTTCCAAATGATAAGAATGAGCTTATGCTACAAGACCAGTCATATGCTAGAGAGTGTGCATGCACTATAGGAAGCTAACACATGGACCTAAAATGACCACTTCCAAATGCCCTTCATGGACCAGATGTTGGATAGACTTGCGGGAAGGGATGGTATTGTTTTTTGGATGGATATTTGGGTTACATTCATATCAGGATTGCTCCTAAAGATCAGGAGAAGACAACCTTTACCTCTCTAAATGGGACCTTTGCTTTCAAGAGAATGCCATTTGGATTGTGCAACACCCCAGCCATGTTTTAGAGATGCATGATGTCCATCTTTTCTGACACTATATAAGACACCATCGAGGTCTTAATGGATGATTTTTCTATGGTTGGTGAGTTTCTTAAAGACTGCCTGGTTCACTTTTAAATGCTCTCTGTCGATGTGAAAATGCAACTTGGTACTCAATTGGGAGAAGTGCCATTTTATGGTTAGAGAAGGAATTGTGCTTGGGCATAAGATCTCAAAAAGGGGAATAGAGGTGGACAAGGAGAAGTAATCTAAAAGTTACCTCCTCCAATTTTAGTGAAGGGAATTCAAAGATTTTTAGATCATACGGGGTTTTACCTACGACTCATCAAGGATTGCTAATCCTCTTTACAAAATCCTTGAGAAAGAGATGAAGTTTGATTTTGATGAGGCATGTCTTAAAGCTTTTAAGTTCCTAAAGGAGCAGTTGGTGATGACACCTATTATTGTGTCCCTAGACTGGTCCTTGTCATTTGAGATCATGTGTGATGAGAGGGTGTGGCCCTAGGTGCTTTCGTGGGCCAAAGGCTGATAGCGGAATCAACCCACAACATAGAAACTAGATACAAAACACAAGAAGAAGACGAGAACACAGTACCTAAAGAGGAGACACAACTCGTAGGACCTCCTTTTGGTAACAAACCAGCCACCAACTCAACAATAACAAGGATAAATCACACCAAGGCAGCAACTACACGAGATGAAAAAGAGGAGTAACAACAAAAATAACAAGAACCAACGGTTTTACTAATAATAACAACAAACGATTACAAGAAGTAAAGATAGGTAGTGAGACATCAATTCTTAGAAGAACTAAGAACCTAAGTGTATTTCAAATACTAAGACCCTTAATAGATATAAAAAACAACACCTACACTCTTACAATGATACAAGAGGGTGTGAACCACTCAAGAACCAAGGTTTCGAAACAAGTTTTGCAACACTAGTGATTACACACTAGTATTACCCTCATTTCAGTTTTGGTGGCTTTTCCAATCCCTAAACTAAGATGTTACACTCTCCATACAGAGAAGAAAGGTGTTCCAAAATGTGTCTTACAATATCATTCAATAACCAAAGAAATAAAGACCTAATACTAGTCTATTTATTGACTTATTACAACATAGAGTGAAAGGTCCAAAAAGCCCTTAATGAAGGGAGGAAAAGAGGCACCCTTGGAGTGTATGTAGGGGCGTCTATGTTGTGTCCAAAGCCCTATTCACACTTCAACTTGTACACTCCCTTGACTTGATTCCATGCATGTATACATATACCCATATTCATGATTGTACCCGTATTAAAGGAGAGAAAAGATTCTACACCTTATCTATTATGCCAGCAAGGCATTAAACCCGGCTCAGAAGAATTATACTATTACAGAACAAGAGTCACTAGCAGTGGTTTTTGCCTTTAAATTTTTTTTGTCTTATTTGATTGGAACTAAGGTTGTTGTTCATATAGACCATGCAACTTTGAGATACTTGATGGTGAAAAAAGATGCAAATTTGAGATTGATCCATCGGGTTCTTTTGCCGCAAGAGTTTAATTTTGAGGTTAAAGATAAAAAAGGTATAGAAAACCAAGTTGCTGATAATTTGTCTAGACTTAAGGAAGAAATAATGAAGAAAGTAGGGGATGGTCTTTAAATCTATGATACTTTTATAGACAAGAAAATTTTGGTAGCATCACAAGACCTAATTCCCTGGTTTGTTGACTTTACAAATTACTTGGAAAATGATCTTGTCCAAGAGGATCTGTCCTTCCAATAGAGAAAGAGATTTATGCATGAGGTAAGGAAGTTATTTTGGGATGAACCTTATTTATTTAGAATCTATATGGATAGGGTTACTCTTAGATGCATCCCTAAAGTAGAGATGATAAGCATTTTGGAGGATTGTCATGCTTTACTAGTTGGGACTCACCATGGAGGAGCCCGCAAAGGCCATAAGATCTTGCAGTGTGGGTACTGCTAACCAAAAATCTACAAAGATTCTCATGACTATACTGTCGCCTGTGACCATTGCCTGCATCAGGGAAATATTTTGAAGTACCATGAACTCCTTATGACCCCTATTTTAGAGATAGATGTGTTAGATGTATGGGGTGTGGACTTTATAGGGCTGTTTATGAGCTCTTATGGCATGAGGTATATCTTGGTTGTAGTTGAATATGTGTCCAAATGGGTGGAAATGGTAGTGCTCCCCGATAATAAGGAATAAGTATCACTACATTAATGAAAAACATATCTTTTCTCAATTTAGCACTCCACGTGCTATTATAAATGATGATGGGCCACATTTTTATAATTATCTATTCAAGAGTTTTCTTGAGAAATATGGAGTAAAGCATAAGGTGGAAACACCTTATAACCCTTAGATAAGTGGGTAGGCTGAGGTATCGAATAGAGAGATAAAGTCTATTTAGTCGAAGACAGTAAATGCCAACATGACTGATTGGTCTAAAAAACTTGATGATGCATTATGGGCCTATCGGACATCTTTTAAAACTCCCATTGGTGCTTATCCATACTAGTTTGTGTATGGAAAGGCGTGCCACTTGCCTATCAAACTTGAGCACAAGGCAGTCTGGGCCTTAAAATAGTTGAATTTGGAGTGGCATAATGCAACAAAATTGAGATTGAGTAAGGTAAATGAGTTGGATAAGTTCTGACTTTGGGCTTGTGAGAGTTATGCACTATACAAGGAGAAAGGAAAGTTTCACCATGATCGAAAAATCAAGAAAAAAGTATTTGAGCCCGGTGACCAAGTGTTGCAGTATAATTCGAGACTTCGGATGTGTCCAAGAAAGTTAAAGTCTAGGTGGTATGGGTCATTCACTATGGTGAGGGTGTTCCTATATGGTGCTATAGAATTGAAGTGTGATGGTGAATCCCCATCCAAATTGAATAGGTAAAGGGTAAAGCACTATATAGGTACCACAGAGGAAGCAAAGGTGATTGAAGATTGAGCCTTACTGAAGTCTGACAAACCAAGGAAACTGAGTCGTGCCGTGACATTAAGGCGCTGCATGGGAGGCAACACATGGTCTGGTTGGTGAAATTTGAGTATCCAATATAGCCACATCTTACAACGACATTAAATCAAGTACTGTGTGAGAGACAACCTATGTTTTGTACTTATTTGATTATAGGGTAATTGGGGTGTTCATTGTGCAGGGCTGGAGATTGCAGAAAAAAACCAATTTTTTTTTTGGTACCAAGCCTCATGACTCTCTTAATGAGTCGTAGTCAGACTTAACGGCTCATAAGGAGGAGTCGCAAAGTGCTGAAACATGGACCACTCTCAGGTATTTGGTTTTAGGAGTACTTACGACTCTCAAAATGAGTCGTAGATAGTGTATATGACTCGTCACCTTGAGTTGTAATGACTGGAGACCCAATTAAGGTTCTAGTACTCCCGGGTGGAGTCTAAGATTCATAGTCATTGGTTATGAGTCATTACGACAACTCGTAACTCAGCGGGTAGACCTGGCCCAAAATAAATGATTAAAATTAAATATAACAATAGGGTCAAATAATTGGTATTCCAATCATTCAAATTAGAGACTCCCTTCATTCTCTCAAACTTCCAACTCAACACAATCACTCCCTAATCTCATCCCAATATCAACTAAGTAAAATCTATCCAGAATCAAGCATACACAAAGGGTAAGGCTCAAAACTCTGTAAAGATAAGCTCAAAATAAATCCAAGTCAAGAAACAAAGTAAGTATTTGGAGTTTTAAATTTTAAACCATAAAGTAATGCTTCAATTTAAATGCTTTCTTGGATTTCTTGCTAAAACACGTGTATGCATATAAGTCTATGAGCCATATTCCTAAAAAATTATAATGTAAAAGAGATAATAGGAGAAAATGATCATATGAGAACCATAGTTAGTTTTTAGGGATGAGTTAAGGATGCTTGAAGTTGTTTATACATGTATTATTGTGTTGGGATTGAATTGCGGAACTAACTATTCAATCATCCATGTTATAGTGGCTACGGGACTATTAATGACTCATAGAGTCACCTAATGAGTCGTTATGTGACTCATAACCACTACTAACATGGTTAATTAGAAGAGTGTAGGTTCTGGTAAAATTGCGACTCATCTCAACGATTTGTAGTCACACTATATGACTCGTCATCTGGAGTCATAATGAGTTAAATGGAAATTGCATTAGAAAAGTAATTCTGGTTAGATAATGAGTGTTTGTGAATGAGTCGTATCCTAAAATTATGACTTATTAGGAGGAATCATTTCCTAACCAGTAATTACTTATTAGGCATCCTTCTACCTTACGAGTCTCACTATGACTCATAACTAGAGGTAACGACTTATTCACTAAGTCTTAGAGTGCCCAAATCCTCCTACATTGACAAATTATTTTCTTAGGATTAACTAATAGGTCTTATTCAATAGGTACTCATGGATCCAAACGGTGATTCATTAAAGAAGTTGACCCCAAAGAAGAACGCCCAAAAGAAACCTGCACCAAAGTCCACTCTTTAATTGAGAAATAAGGACACCGATGAGTTAAGCAGTGACCTTGAAGATTATCTAGTAAAGGGGCAGGTGGAGCCAAGAGAAAGGCGACCTTAAGGTAAGAAAACAATTTCAGAGGAGGATACACCCCTATGTCTATACCAAGGATGAAGAACCCTAGATCCTCACCACTCTATTCACTATCATTATTTGATGAGAAAAATAATGATAATGATGATGATGAAGAAAATGGTAAGAATGATGATGAGAAAGAATCAGGGTCTGAGAAAGATGAAAATGGGGGCGACAATGAGATGAGAATGAGGATGACAATGGGTCTGCATATAGAGAAGATAGCAGTAAGGAGATTGGAAATTCAGTTAGAGAAATACCACCACCACAAGTACCACACACTTTACTTTTCATCGAAGACACTTTGGTGCCTATCATTAAATAGTGGGGGTACCCCGAAATGCAGGCACTATATGAAACATAAGGTACCATAAACCCTTCAACCGGAAAGCCTCTAAGAAGTATTTATCTAGAGAGATAGCTAACCACTACATGCATGACTGGGATTCCTACATTTGACACCCGATTCAAGAAATACAAGTTTGAGTGGATGACCAGAACACCGGTCCAATACAGTGAAGCGATGATACGTGAATTTTATGCAGCGTACCAAATGGAGCTAAAAAGAAAAAACCCATAAGAAAATTTATGGAGGGGAGCAGACCTAATATCAGACTTGGTGATTCGAGGTGTTCGGGTGAATATCTCAACTCATACAATCTCCCAGATATTACATAGTATAGAATTTGTACTTCCAGCCAACACCACATAATTAGATTTCTGAGTAGATGAGATGAAGAATGTGAAGGTGAAATAGATAGGTTAAGAAGATAAGCTTGTTCAATTTTTATGGATGGCCAAAATTATTGCTTCAGCTCTGGAAGAGGCTTTGTAGGTAGTTAGTGGAATCGTAGGTTCATTATCAATCAAGAAGAAAAACTTGAACTTTCAGGCAAAGGCTTGGTGGACCCTGGTTAGACACAGGCTGAGTCCCAATTTATCGTACAACGTTGTGGGTCTTAACAAAGCAACATTGATAACAAGTATAATGTCAGGATATGAGATTGATGTAGCCAAATGGATAGCTCGTGAGATCAGGGATAGGGACACTAGCACTAATACAGTGTTGTCCTTCCTTTGTTTGTTGACTCAGATTTGTTTGGAGGCGAGAGTGCCAAAGCTCCCAGATATTGATCGATTTTTTAGGCCAAGGACCAGGACTAATTTAGGTTTGTTCAGAGATGTTACCAACCCAATCTTCAAGATGTACAAGTTGGAAGCTGATGGTTAGTGATACATATGAGGTTGAAGGGCAGAGAGAAAACACTAAAAGGGGTGATGCCTCTACCGCAACTGGCCAGTCTGAGCCTCAGGCTTCTCATATTATAGGTACCTTCCGTACGCCCACTCCACCACCCACTATAGCACCATGACCTCCATATCTAGGTTGGTTCTAGTTGAATATATATTGGTGTCATAGTTATTTCTGACTAAGGTAATAATGAGGTTGAGTACTGTGGATACAAAGGTGGGACATATAGAGGGAGGAGTAAAACCATGGGTTGTGAAAAGGATTAGTGATGAAATAAAGATGATGCATGCAAGGTTTGATGGGTTTGAGAGGAGGATTACTCGGCAACTTGAGGGTATCCAGTCCCCAGACTTAGTAGGAGTATAGGCCGAGTTGTAAAAATTAGGAGATAAGTTGCATGATAGAACAATCCTCTTAATGCCTATTATTAAGTAGACCCACGAAGAGGATGTAGTCAAAATATTTGGGCTATTGATGATGCGAACCCTTCACCTACTCTGAAGGAAAGAAAGAAAAATAAGAAGAGAAAGAGATAAAGAACTGAGGAAAAAAACATTAAGGCAACAAAAATAACGAGTATGCAGTATGAGTTGGACTGACAGGTTAGGTCCAAGAGATAGCGGCGAGGGCTGGTAGTTTGAGACCCGCTGATGTTATTGGAATTAGAAGTAGTACAGCCCCACTACCTGATCCACTACTGAGTGCACCAGTCACCACCTGCCACAATTGCTGAGGATGTCACGATAGCTGTTGGGACCACTACTGATGAGAGTAGGGCCCGATCTGAAGGGCCTCCATGCTTATGATGTTTGATCTGGTGCCTAAGGCACCCATGTATGTATTTTCCCCTTGTTTTATATTTCTAGTTGCACTAGGGATAATGCATAGGTATTTAGTTAGGGCTAGGGGTGTACCACATCACCGCCGTGGGTTGTTGTTGCTTTGTTTTTTTCCCGCCATCTACGGTTTGAATGTGGAACTGACATATCTAGTTTGAATATGTATTTTTTTTGTTTGTTATTGTGATTCTTAATTAGGAAGAAAATTTATACCTAAGGTAGTAGATATGTTTTGAATGATTGTGCTGAATTTATTAAAACTGTTTGAAAAATTAGTACCCCTTCTAAGAAAATTTGATAAACTGTATGATGTGTGTATACATGAGACTACTGTGAATATAGTAATGGCATTAGAATTAAGGATGAAATAGTTGTGGAAAATAATTGCATGAACTGGATATGTAGTAACTAGAAATGTGACCTTGTACGACTTATGAGTGAGGCATTACCTAGTTCCTCGTGTGCATGGAATCCAAAACTTTCTTGGTTGCTCTTGCCTAGGTTATAGGGTGGTCGGTTAGGAGATGATCATAGGCCATTGTTGTGATGAATCCAATTTAGCCTAAATTGCCCCACCAAATGTTATATGAGTCCCTTGACCCGATTTTGAGCTTGAATAAACCTATACTTTTTGTTTTACATAGATTTATCTTCCTATTTAGAATGCAATGAACTTGTTTTGGCCCTGGTCCTCCTTGGACATTATGTTCCTCAACTCAAGCAAATTGCCTAAGTTGAGGGTGGCTATCATAGGGGTGCACAATATAGAGTGGGTATGAAGAAAAGGTGTGAATAAAAAAGAAAAAAGGTTGGGTGTGGTATAATAAGTAAAAAATAAGAAAAGTGTGAAAAAAATAGAAAATAGAAAATAGAAAAACAAATTTGTAAAAAAATAAGAAAAAGAAAAGCATAACAGACCGCACCTAGTATGAATAAAAATAAGGGTGGGTTGAAAGAAAAGTTTCAAAAGAGTGGGCCTAGGGAAATCATAATGCCAAGGAGGCCAGGTCACTAAAAATCCTCAAATATACCATACCAACCATAAGCCTACGTTACAAGACTAATAAAGTCCTATAGTGATCCTAAACCGACTGTCCAAAAACTCAGGTAAAGAACATAGGGGAAAGCCTATGGCATTCTGTGTACACCGATTGGAATTTCTTTGTGAGTGTGAGCATATCTTGATTATACTTTTATGAATATGTTTATCTGACTGAGTGATAGGGATTTATTTGTCTGAAAGAGTGCATGGGTTGTGTTATTAGATTACTTATCTGTTTGGGTAGTGTAACTTGTACTTATGCCTAGTTGTTCGTTGCTAATGTAATGACATCATTTGATTCCTGTGTGTCACATTGTTGCACCAAATCAATATACACAGTTGAATTCTTGAAAAGTTAAAAATAGGAGGGGAATAATGTGTTTTGAGCAAATATTGATAAGTCGACTGCCAAAGGTATCTTAGGATTTTCCCGATTAAGCATCGTTTGTGTTTTTGTGTTTTGTTGTACTTCGGGACATGCAAACGTTCTAAGTTGAGGGTGTTGATTTTCCATGGAAACATGGAACATTCGATGCTTAGAATGGTGAAATTATGCATTGACTTGGGTTATTTTGTTAGATATGATGTGTGTTTTATTGTGTTTTGCAGGAAAATTAGGTAGGGAGTGGCTTGGACTAAAAAGAGCTCTCAAGAATTGAAGCACTAATCAGGTTACGAATCATTATGTCACCTTACGACTCATATCCCAACCCGTAATGATAATAGTGGCTAAATACAAGTTGAGGAACTAAGTAAAGGAAGCCTACGAGTCTTAAGAACGGACTATGACTCGTAGTAGAAAATCGTACTATGACTAGTGTCTGAAGAATTGAAGATGGATGCCCCAGGGGATACAAGTGAAGACCACGAGTCGTAATGTCTAAATATGACTCGTGGTGAGGAGTCATAATGATAACAGACTCAAGTGCCCTAAATATAAAAATCCATTAGACTGACTACGATTAGCAGGATACAACTTGTAATGTGACTATATGAGTCATCACCACTGAAGACAAAAGAGAGCTATGATAGAAGGTAGCGAGTCGTAAGGAGACCTAACGACTCATTGCCAGAGGCGTAACCACTGCCAACTTAATTTTCCTATTATGTTTTAATTAGGATTCCTTTGTTATTTTAACATACTTTAAATACCCCAGGGTTATTTATTTATTATGTCACACACTTTTGATAAGTTTCTTCATACTTTCACATTCTTGGATCATTGATACTATTGTTCTTGAGTTTTTTGTTTCATATTCAATTAGAGAATTTGGATTTTACTCTTTTATTATTGTGCAATTAATTACATGTCTTCTTCATTGAGTATCATAGATTGTTGCATAAATATGAACGTCTAATTTTCTTGACTAGGGTTGTGGGAACCTTGGTGGATTAACTATGTAAGAGAAGTGGGAGATTCATCTATTTTATTGTAGCTGCATGTATCACAATCTTCTTCATATTAATAGTATCCTAAGATACTTCAGAAGCTTGGGAATTTCCTATATTCGAGAATGTCCTTGCAAGGAATTTGAGATTGGGAAAAAGAGGCTGCGACAGTGATTCTAGGTTATCAACCCCCATCTAATCAACTCAAAACTCAAAAGGTGAGAGTTGTACTGGGTTATTAACAAGGGAAAGAAATGCGACATCCTGAGACTTGCATGGTAAAGGGTGAGATTTATCGACGCGTTCACAAGATGGTTGATAATACATAACTTGTCAACTTTGCATGCCGAGCAGTGGGTTAGGTGTATCGAACAATCGAGACTTACAGAGTTAAGAAGACAGGGATAACACAACCCTTGTATTCGTTTCTATTGTTTACAAACTCTAGCAATCAAGTTTGGCTACTTTTTGCTGTTGACTTTAAAATCCCCCCATTTACTTTTCCATGCTGCTCATGAATTTTGTCAAGTTTGAGAGAGTGTTCCACATATTCCCTGTGGGTTTGACCCCAACCTTGTTGGGTTACTATATTTGGCATCGACCGCATCATACTTCTTTGGAGGTTAGTTTTTGGGCGACATCACTGAACAACATGCTATAACAATTGATAATCCATTATCTGCTTTCAAAGAGGAATAAATAGTAAAGCCTATCAATCTGGAAGAACGGAAGAATTATCCATTTGAAGGGTTCAACATCTCGGATGAGGCTCCAACAGAGTTGATAAATATTTATTCAAAAGGTTCAAGCAGTAGGTACATATATCATTTTTAAAAATATTGATTGATATAATTCTTCTTGTAAAAATATGTCATCCAGAAAACAAAATATCGAACACTACAAAGTGAACCAATTAGGTCTTAGTTTTAATATAGTCGACTTTGTTGTTGCATATCCCAAAATAAAGAATTGGTCCTATTTGATGTCACAACCTCAAACTTGCTGTAATGATGAGGTTTAAATTCCATATATCTTACTATTAATACTATATTTAATTGTATCTATTTATTAATTTTATTATTACATAATTTGAATGTTTGATAATATATGTAACACATAGATGCCATTTTTTCTTTTCTTCGAAAGAAGACCAAGTTATAAATACAATAATAATACAGATACACGTCATTCAACTGTTTGTTCAAAGTTTACATCAGTAAGGCTTACATAGGTATTATCAACAACAACTAGAAGCTCCCCGAAATGAGGAATATTTTAGCAACATCATCAAAGGTTTTTGCATTCTAGTTGGCTTACCTAGGCATTTGATCGATGAAGTGTACATCCCAATCAATTGTCGTGGTGACTTCCATTGGGCATCGACTGTCGTTGTTCTAAAAAAGAGGCACATCAGAGTTTATAACTCATTATCGGCAAAGAGATGTTTTGGACCGTCGTCTGAGATACAAAAGCTGGTCAAAATATTGCCTACTTACCTTTATATAGGTGGCTTTTTGGACCAAAAGATTCGTACTAATCGGTCGACGATTGAAGCATACCAGGATAAAATGGGTGATGGCCAGGGTAATCTATTTGATGTGGAATATGTTAAAGAATTTCCCAACAATCCATTTGTAGCTTGTAAGTATCATGATTTTGTTTCATAAATTTCACAACTCTTATAGTAATTACAAGATATGTATTATCTAATTTCTGCAAATAAAAAAACATCGGTCTTTTTATTGCCGCTTACGCCACATATTTGAGCGATGGATTACAATTAGTAAATGGTGGAATTGATGCCGAATTACTCCATAATAGATATGCTACTCTTTTATGAAATTATGAGAATATGAAGGATGAGAATTCATACGTAAGTGATAGTAAAGATCCATAACAACCAAAGCCGAATTCCACAGCAGCGGATGAAGAATAACTGGTCAATATTAAGTAGATCTTTATAGATTGAGTCTGTTAAAGTAATAACCTCTCCTTAGGAATTGTTGGCTTTAAAACTTAAATTGTAAATATTTATCATCTGTACCTATTAACAAATTCTTACATTTCATTTACTTATTGATTTATTTAATGTAATTTATGAAAGCTTTGATTTATTTTATTTTGTCATGGATTTTATTTATCCTTACATTTGAACTTATTAATTAAAATAGATTACTAGATTCAAATATTGCAATAGATAATAGATCTGTTGCAATAGATGACACATTTGTTGTAAATTATCAAACAAATTTAGATATATATTGCAATAGGTGGGTCATCTGTTGCAACAAATAACTCATCTCTTGAAAATTATCAAACAGATAAAGACATGTAATTAATGTTAAATTCATTAAAGTTGCAATTGAACTTAATAAATGAAAACTAATTTTAGTGAAATAAATTTTATTTATTAGTAACAATACAATGGTTTATCATATTAGTACTGAACAAATAAAAAGGTTGGGTTAAAATTTATCTCTTTAAAAAAATTAATTAAGATCAATTGGGACCAAATTAACATTTTCAAAACATGTCATTCTTCCCAAAATACAAATCAACCCATAATTAATGTGTAATTAAAAGTGTAAGGGGTCAATTATTTTAAACCATTTCAGCAGTTTTCGAATAATGTTTCATCTTTTCTCTTCCTCCCTCATCTCTTTCTCTCTCAATGACTACTCATCTCAACAGATTGCTCAACCTTTCACAACAAATTAATTTTCCCCATTTTTGACCACATCAGTTGTTATTTTTGACTTTCTTCTTGCTTATATCCGTCGTTTTCTATCTCTTCACAGGTAAAAGAGTTTGAGAATAGTTCTATATTTGTGATTTTTTTTGAAAAATTAGGACTTTTTAGTTAATGATAAAAAATAAGACTTTTAGTTTTATTATCTTTGAGAATAGGTTAATAATTTTGAGTTTTGATTCTAAAAAAATTAGGAAGAACCCGAGAAAACCCTAGTTTTTGTCATAGTGCTCTGTTAGTCGTGGTGCTGTTGGTGTTGGTAGGTGTTGTTGTTGTTGTTGTTGGGTGTTAGTGGCGGTGTTGGTGTTGTTGGCACTATTAGTGTTGTTTGTTTGTTTGTTGTTGGTTTTGTTATTTGTTTAGGTGTTAGTTGTGGTGTTGTTGGCATTATTAGTGTTGTTTGTTTGTTGTTTATTTGTTTGTTTGTTATTGGTTTTGTTATTTTTTTTATTTTATTGATGTTGTTATTGGTGTTGTTCATATTAACGGTGTTGGCAGTATTGGTGTTGGTATTGGTATTAGTGTTGTTGGTGTTGGTATTGGTGTTGGTGTTGGTGTTGGTATTGGTATTGGTATTGGTGGTGTTGGTGTTATTGGTGGTATTGGGATAGTATATTTCCTAATAGATTACATATCTATTGGTAAGGTGGAAGACCTGATTCAATTTTATCCAATAGATTACCCATCCATTGCAAAAGATGGGTCATCTGTTTGAAGTTATCAAAACAACACTGTTACTGGTTTGATAACTTCTAACAAATGATCTATCTATTGTAATAGATGGAATATCTGTTGGAAGATACTAAAATAGGTCTTCTAATAAATTCCCATCTGTTGCAACAGATGGATCATCTATTGAAATAAATCAAAATAGCTCTTCCAATAGATGACCCATCTGTTGCAATAGATGGATCATATGTTGGAAGAAATCAAACCAGTAGCAAGATTTTTTTTAATTTCTTCCAACAAATGACCCATCTATTGCAATAAGTTGGTCATCTATTGCAACAGATGGGTCATCTGTTGGAATTTTTCTTCTAATATGTTGTATTTATTGTTTTGTGTTATTTTTTTAAATTATGCATACATCAATTGTAATATTTTTTTCTCTTGTTTGTAGATAAAAGATGTCTCCCAAAAGAAAAGAAAATGAAAATAGATCAACTTCTAATTAACCAACAAAAAAGCTAAAGTACAGATGGGTTCGAAAAAGCTTCCTGAACAATCTCTTTTAGGAAAAAAAGAAGGAAAACCTTTTGTAGATAATGAAGCTAAGGAAATAAATCAAAATAAAAGTGAGGAAGATGGTGAAACTGAGGAAAATGATATTGAGGGAGGTGAAAAAGAGTCTATAGAGGGTGGTGAGGAAAATAAAAGTGAGAAAGAAAAAGATGAAGATAAAGAAGAAGAACAGGAAGAGGAAGTAGAAAGTGAGGAAGAAGGGGAAAAAGAAAATGAGACAGGAGATGATCAGGAAAAAGATAGACCTGAAAAAGAGAACGAGAAAGCTGATGATGATAATGCATCATTGGTGGGACATGAAATTAAATCAAAATCCCAGCATGATCCTATCAAAACTACTAGTATTGACAGGTTTCAAGTTGAGATGCCGATAGATAACCCTACAGATTTAAATGGTGATTTGTAGTTAAATATCTTATTAGGAAAAGTTTTGATGAATTTAGGAAGATTATGAGGGAGGAAAAATTTGAGGATCATTTTAGGTCCAACTGCTTTGGCTACTTTCTTGACCCGCCAAAGGATAATACTGCCTGCTTCCAGGTGACCATGGTATATGGTCTTCTCATGTACAGGATCAAGTATACGAGTGATGATAAAGATTTAAAGGAGGAGGAGAAGAAGATGGATGAAATATGGATTAACTACTGTGGCATGTCAGTTTGTTTTGGCATGAAAGAGTTTGCCATAGTGACTGGATTGAGATGCCATCATCCAAATGAGCCTCTTCTCAAGGTAACACCCATAAAAAAGTCTAAGGAAAGTAGGACACCCAAACCACCACTATCAAATAAAGGCAAAACATTGTTCAAGCGACTACCCACTCAAACCAACAAATGCAATGAAAAATAAATGAGTTGTTGAAGACTATTGAACCTAGCCACAAAGCAAGAAGGTTATTAGCTAATCTCAAGAGTAAAAAGATCCCAATGAAGTATAGGGAACAATTGTGCTTAGTTTGGTTTGTTCATTCCATTATATGGGCAAGAGACATCAACAAAGTCATAGAACCTAAATTGTTGGTGCTTGCTTAGGATTTGGACAAATTCAACAGATATCCCTAGGGATATGAAAGTTATGAGTTGATTATCAAATATTTATTGACAAAACTATCCCCAAATACGATTAGCTTATACGAATTTTCTTGGGCTTTCATGATAAATTTAATCACTATTTGTTTACTCTTTCATTTATTTATATTGAATAATTATTATAACCTTTTTTTGTTTACTTCATGTTTACAATCTTAGGCTTGGGAATTTGAAGCCATTTCTCACCTCCGAAAGCAGGTCAAGGATTACTTGAATGAGGTTTCTCATCCAAGGATCCCTAGGTGGTTGGATGTAAAGAACAATGCAAAAATGAATCCTCTTTATATCTTTAACCCTTCGGATGATGCAATAATTCTTCTTTCAAGATGAACCATCTGTTGTAGTTTATCTTAATAGATTACCCATCTACTACAACTATTGTGACAAATGAGTTATCTGTTACAACAGATTACCCATCAGTTGCTTTGATTCTTTGAACCCAACTTAACAGATTACCCTTCTGCTACAACTTATGCAACAAGTGGGTAATCTGTTGCAACAGATGGGTAATCTGTTGCAACAGATGGGTAATCTGTTTAATAGATGACTCATTTGTTGCATAAGTTATCTGTGTTAATATAATACCCAATTGAATGCATATTAATATTTGATTTAAACATATCTACTTTCATTTATAGGTTGTGCATCCATGGCTTGTACCTACTGAGCAAGATTTGGAGATGCCTTCTTTTGTTACTCTAGGCATTGTTCATACAAAAGCAGACCCAATGGTGGAGTTAATAAAGAATGAACTGGCTGGAGAAAGAGCATAAAAAGAGCAGTTAGGGAAGGTCAGTTTGTTACTGCTGAGCCTTGAAGCTCTTTATAACCAACTTGCTGCAACAAATTTGGGTGTTGCTTGTGGTGGTGTTGGTGTTGGTATTGCTGGTGTTGTTGTTGATATTGGTGCCAACCATGTTGTTATTACTACCAGGCATAATAATGAGCACATTGTTGATGCTCAATAAAAAAGAATTTGTTTGAAACCAGAGTTGACCTTCTAGAAGATGATGATGTCCAACTCACCCCTTTCAGTGGTCCCTCTTCAAACTCATGTTCTGTTTGCAAATGCCAAAAGTGCATGTATAGACATGATGGACTCATCCAAAAAATAGATTCTCTCACTGATGCTATCAAGGAATTGACATCCAATAGGGGTGTGATAACGCTCAACTTATACCATCATTTCGATGTAAGGCAGTGATAACACTCAAACTACACCTCTCTTATGAGAATATAAGCAATCGTTGTCAATCTATAATCCAACTAGGTTGGGGTCGAATCCCACAGGGAATGTGGTGTAAATTTGAGTTATCTGCAGGTTAATCAACTAATAGTTATCAGTTTCCTATGAATGGGGTTTTTTGGAAAGGTAACAAATAATTACTTCTCAATTCGGTGTATGATAAGGAAAACCAGAGTTATGTTCACTATGGGTGTTGAGATTTGACAGACAAGAGTAACGGTTCAAGATTCTTGTGGTAGGTAGGAACAGTAGACTATCCTTGTCGAAGTTATGTCTAAATGTTTCTCAACCTATTTAGATATTTAACCACCTAATTCTCTCAAACTTAGGGAATTTATATTTCATTACAGGATATTATCACAAGTTAATTAATCTTGTTACAACATTAATTATTAAATGGAAGTTTGATGCTTCCAAGTCCCTGTTGATAATTCACTTCTTACTAGGGTTGATTTCTTATCTCAAGAAAATCACCAGTAAGCAAGGCCTATTGTTTGCAACCAATAGTCAGAGTATAAAATAATAGAATTAACAAGAAGTTTCTACCACCGTTAGAATCTTGAACACTTAGTTACGTTACAAATCCAAACCCATAGATCCCACAACTCGGGTTAAGGGAATTTAGCTACTCATAATAAAATAATCAAGACAACAAGTTGAATTCATAGTTTGATATATGAACTTACAACAAGTTAAATAGCAACAAGTGTTTCACAGATTTGATTCACAGTAGAAAATCCCAAAACAATTGTAATAATCTCTCCAAAAATAATTGTAAAGTTCAAGTCAGAAAACTAGAGAGAAGAGATTCTCATAACGCCAGTTCCACCCCTTCATTATGATTAGAAAACCCTAACATATGATTTGAATACTTCAGCCTAATTATGGAAACAAAATCATAGATCACAGTATTTTCTCAGACAGGCGACGATATGTGTGACGACTTATCAGGAGTCTGACGACTTATCAGGAATGTCGTCAGATCCTCTTCACTTTTGACAATCTCTGCCTTAGGTTAACGATAAGACGTGATGGATTATCATACATGTGATGACTTATCACAATTTTCGTCGCTTCTTCACTTCAAATCCGATTCCCTACCTAAGCCTAACGACGAGCCTGACGGATTATCACACTTCTGACGACCTATCACAGATGTCGTCACAAATTCTAGCTGAAGCTCATTCTCTGTCTAAGGCTGATGGCAACTCTGATAGCTTATCACAAGGCTAGCGACTTATCAGACAAGTTGTCAGCTATACTTCCCTCTCTACTTGCTCAGAAATCAACTCTTTTACTTCCATTATTGCTGGTTTTCTTGCATCTTAACTTTTACTACAATATCAAACAGAAAATAATAAAAAACGATAAAAGTTGCTTAAGACGTTGCAATTATTCTTAGTTAAAAGCCTTAAATGTGTTAGCATCTGCTTACACATCAACACCCTCAACTTAAAACAATTACTTGTCCTTAAGCAACTAAAACACAACTAAGAGGATACAGAGTACATTCGGTAGTCAACCATCCATATTATCTTAAAACATCTTCACCATCTCCAAGGTCAATTAATTTAAAAATAACAACTATGCATATTATTGAAGAACAACAATGCGACCCACAGGAATCAAGATATGGCATCAATTCAGCAACAACAACCATGCATGTGCCAAGATTACACTCTCAAAACTAGTTAGCAAGTAGCAACGTAACCAGTGTGCCCTCACTACAAAGAAGTCCCACTCCACTTATATCAGACATAGCATAGGTAACCATGGGGACAATCAAAAGAAACTCACTCTCAGAATGAAGTTCCAATCAATGTATGCCAAATACCATAGGCTTGCCCTTATTTTCATTACCAAGATTTTCAGACAGATCAACTAGGATCACTATAGGTTTTCTCTTTGGCTTGTAATGCAGGCTAGGGGCTGGTATGATACTCGATGATATTTAAAGTGACTAAGCCTCCTTGACACTACACTAGCTTCTGGGGTCTCACTTATTAACCTTTTTCTATTCTTCTTTTTATTGATCACACATATTCAAGATGGGTGCGGTCTTTTGTATAATCACCTCTTTTTTTTCACAACTTTACTTTTCTTGTTCTTTTCCACCGCACCCAGCTTTTTATTGTTTTCTTTTATTCTACCTTTCTTCATACTCGTTTTACATTATGCACCCCTATGATAGCCACCCTCAACTTAGGACATTTGCCTAAGTCAAGGTGCACAGTGTCCAAGGAGGACCAGGGCCAAAATAGGTTCATTATGATATAAATGAGACAGTGATAGGTATCATAAAAAAGAAATAGTCTATTCAGGCTCAAAATAAGGATCAAGGGATATTATGCCTATAAGGAAGGTCATTTAGGCTAAAAGTGGGCTAATATCAAAACAACCTATGATCTTTTCCTAACCCCTATCCTTCAATCTAGGTAAGACTAACCGGGCAAGTTCTGGATTCAACATAAAAAGGGAACTAAGTATGATCTTACAAGCACATGGCACACAAGTATATCACAATTTACTACTTATCAAGTTCATGCAATTGTTTAGCAATGATTATCAAGTCACTCGAACTGATTCCATAACAAGATGCACAGTGGTCACAATTAGATGCAAATCACATAGTTAAACAATCAGACCATTTAAGAGGTGTTCACAAGATAACAAAACCATGTTAACTGCCTCAGGTACTTGTATTTCTCCTAGTCAACTACAAAATGTTACAACAACATCTCACCCTACACCCTCAACTTAAAATCAAAGAAAAGCTGAACTAAGGGTTAGGGTATACCTGGAGTAGATCAAGCACGGGAATCATGGGCTGCATCCGATGTAGCGCCTAATTTAACATCGCAGCACTACTCAAGTATCTCGATTACTTCAGACTTCATCGAGATAGATAGTAGCAATACTTTTCATCGAGTCTTTTGGACCGATATAAAGTTTGACTCATTGACCATTAACCTTGAAGATGCTGCCATCTTTATTTTCAAGTTATACTACACCAGATGAGTAGACTTGACTAACTATAAATGGGCTTGACCACTTGGATTTAAGCTTACCTGGGAATAGTTTGAGTCTGGAATTGAACAGAAGCACCAAGTCACCTTTTTGGAGATCTTGTTTCTTGATCTTTATTGTACATGGAATAGTGAATGCTCTAAGGTCAGCCTTCTTCTGAACTAAGAATCGTGTAGAAATAGCACTACAATGGTGGAGATTATCCTCCGGTTGATATCTCACTGCTCTTTTCTTCGTCACAAGATCCTTCATGAATTTAGCATACCCTGGAATTTGCTTGAGTGCCTCCACCAAAGGTACATTTATCGTTAACTACTTTAACATTGCCATGAATTTACTAAATTTCATATCGTAAACCTTCTTTTTCAATCTTTGAGGAAAGGGAGGTGGTGGTCTTGGGAAAGTTTTCACCACTACTTCCTTTTCCTTCTCTTTTCCTCATTACGGAGCATCATCAGAACCATCCAGCTTCCTAGACTCCACTGGACATTCTTCTTTGGGTTCATCACCTACTTCAGTCATATATTCAATCAAACTTTTGCCCACAGAAGGGCCAGGTAATATTTTACCACTCCTAGTGGTAATTGCCACACATGAGCCATCACTTCACGAATTCTGAACCATATCACTTGGTAACATTCCACTCTTTCTCTGGTTCAGCGCTATGGAGAGTTGGCTCATTTGCCGTTCCAGATTTTTTATTGAAGTAGAGTGCGAATTTACCAACTGACTCATAGAGGACAAATCGGTCTTCATGGTAGTCACCCCTGAGTTGGTAGCCTCCACTCCCTTTAATAATTTAGCCATCATGTCTTCTAGCGACATCTTTTCAGAACTATTTGTAGCAGCCTCATGATTTCCAGGAGGGACATATAACCCGCTCCTATCATTATTTCTCCTCCAATTACCTTGTTCCTGGTTCTTATATCTAGTCTTGTCATAATAAGTCCGACCTTGATTTCCTTGGCTATTGCCTCGAAAACCCCTGATTATTTACATAGTTTACCTCTTCTTCTGAGTCATACTCCACTTTGCTCTGCGATCCCATAACCTTCACTTTCTCTATTTTACCTGATAGTAAATGCTTGGTTAGCAGGTCCATTTACGTTTTTAGGTGATCCATGTCTTGATCACGCTCCTCGTCTCTTCTACGTTGTTCCACAGTCATACCAATAGAAATAGTGGGGCTTGCTATGAAAGAGTCCCTGGTATGCCATGCCCGACTCTGTTTGGTCATTCTCTCAAGTATTTCTGAAGCCTCTGGGAATGTAAGATCAACAAACGAACCACCAACAACAATATCTACAATCAATTTTGTCACAGAGTTAAGAGCCCTGTACAAAGTCTCCAACAAGTGTATGTCCGTCATGTTGTGGTTCGGACACCGCGTCAGCTTCTTTTTGAATCTCTCCCAGGTTTCATGTAAGGATTCAGTTGGGAGCTGTCTAAAGTTGCTGATCTCATCCCTCAAATATACCCTCCTGGAAGGTGGAAAGAATCTTTCTAGGAAAGCACCTTTCAACTTCTTCCAGTTGGTTATAGAATCGGGTGTCAGCTCATTAAGCCACAATGTTGCCTCCCCAGATAGAGACAACGGAAACAATATCAAATGAATAGTATTTTGACCCACTCCTGGGTTATCAAAAGATTTACAAATGGTGAAAAAGTTCACCAGATGCAAGTTCGGATCATCCCCAGGAAGGCCACCAAACAACCCCTTCAAATTAAGGAGTTGAATTATAGTACTCGTAATGTTGAGTTTCGCCCCAGGTTCTAACGGTGGAGGAATAATTTCACCCGTTGCACCTGCTTCATCCATTCCATCATCATCATCATAGAGATCATACTGGACCGGCTGGTGATCCTGCCTTCCTCGGAACAGACGGTTCCTGTTAGCATTACGCTGTACTGGTGCAGCTATTTGCTCTGTATGCCTTGGGTTACCAGGGTTTAGCAACTCCTCGTCTCCTAAGTTGTCATCCTCAGGATTTGGATGCTGTACTTGTTGACCATCATTCTGCACATTCACCTGAGCTCTAGCTAAGGCTGCTAACCTGTCAGCCTCCTGCTGGTCTGCCATTCTGCCGATTAGTTGGGGTTCTGGATTAAATGGTAATAATGGTTCTCCGGAACTTCTAGTTCTTGGCATGAACCACAAAAGTCCTACAACAAACAAAAATAATAAATAAGCATAAAACTAGGAAACTTGACTAATAGTCAATTAGCGCACAACTTTAATTTACAACCGTATTCCCCAACAACGGTGCTATTTTTGATAACGCTTAAACTACACCTCTTTTACGAGAATGTAAGAGATCGTTGTCAATATATAAACCAACTAGGTTTGGGTCAAATCTCACAGGGAATATGGTGTGAATTTGAATTATTTGAGGGTTAATCAACTGATAGTTATCAGTTTCCTGTGAATGAGGATTTTTGGAAAGGTAATAAATAATTACTTCTCAATTCAGTGTTTGAAATCAATATGATAAGGAAAACCAGAGTTATGTTCACTATGGGAGTTGGGATTTGACAGAATCTAGTAACGGTTCAAGATTCTTGTGGTAGGTAGGAACAACAGACTATCCTTGTCGAAGTTATGTCTAAATGTTTCTCAACCTATTTAGACATTTAACTACCTGATTCTCTCGAACTTAGGGAATTTATATTTCATAACAGGATGTTACCTCAAGTTAATTAATCTTGTTACATCATTAATTATTAAATGGAAGTTTGATGCTTCCAAGTCCCTGTTGATAATTAACTTCTTACTAGGGTTGATTTCTTATCTCAAGCAAATCACCAGTAAGCAAGGCCTATTGTTTGCAACCAATAGTCAGAGTATTAAATAATAGAATTAACAAGAAGTTTCTACCACCGTTAGAATCTTAAACACTTAGTTACGTTACAAACCCAAACCCATAGATCCCACAACTCGGGTTAAGGGAATTTAGCTACTCATAATAAAATAATCAAGACAACAAGTTGAATTCATAGTTTGATATATGAACTTACAACAAGTTAAATAGCAACAAGTGTTTCTCAGATTTGATTCACAGTAGAAAATCCCAAAACAATTGCAATAATCTCTCCAAAAATAATTATAACGTTCAAGTCAGAAAACTAGAGAGAAGAGATTCTCATAACGCCAGTTCCACCCCTTCATTATGATTAGAAAACCCTAACATATGATTTGAATACTTCAACCTAATTATGGAAACAAAATCATAGATCACATTATTTTCTCAGACAGGCGACGACGTGTGTGATGGATTTTCAAGAGTCTGACGACTTATCAGGAATGTCGTCAGATCCTCTTCACTTTTGACAATCTCTGCCTTAGGTTAACGATAAGACGTGATGGATTATCATACATGTGATGACTTATCACAATTTTCGTTGCTTCTTCACTTCAAATCCGATTCCCTACCTAAGCCTAACGACGAGCCTGACGGATTATCACACTTTTGACGGCCTATCACAGATGTCGTCACAAATTCCAGCTGAAGCTCATTCTCTGTCTAAGGCTGATGGCAACTCTGATATCTTATCACAAGGCTGGCGACTTATCAGACAAGTCATCAGCTATACTTCCCTCTCTACTTGCTCAGAAATCAACTCTTTTACTTCCATTATTGCTGGTTTTCTTGCATCTTAACTTTTACTACAATATCAAACAGAAAATAATAAAAAATGATAAAAGTTGCTTAATACGTTGCAATTATTCTTAGTTAAAAGCCTTAAATGTGTTAGCATCTGCTTACACATCAACACCCTCAACTTAAAACAATTGCTTGTCCTTAAGCAACTAAAACACAACTAAGAGGATACAGAGTACATTCGGTAGTCAACCATCCATATTATCTTAAAACATCTTCACCATCTCCAAGGTCAATTAATTTAAAAATAACAACTATGCATATTATTGAAGAACAACAATGCGACCCACAGGAATCAAGATATGGCATCAATTCAGCAACAACAACCATGCATGTGCCAAGATTACACTCTCAAAACTAGTTAGCAACTAGCAACGTAACCAGTGTGCCCTCACTACAAAGAAGTCCCACTCCACTTATATCAGACATAGCATAGGTAACCATGGGGACAATCAAAAGAAACTCACTCTCAGAATGAAGTTCCAATCAATGTGTGCCAAATACCATAGGCTTGCCCTTATTTTCATTACCATGATTTTTAGACAGATCAACTAGGATCACTATAGGTTTTCTCTTTGGCTTGTAATGCAGGCTAGGGGCTAGTATGATACTCGATGATATTTAAAGTGACTAAGCCTCCTTGACACTACACTAGCTTCTGGGGTCTCACTTATTAACCTTTTTCTATTCTTCTTTTTATTGATCACACATATTTAAGATGGGTGCTGTCTTTTGTATAATCACTTCTTTTTTTTCACAACTTTTCTTTTCTTGTTCTTTTCCACCGCACCCAGCTTTTTATTTTTTTCTTTTAATCTACCTTACTTCATACTCATTTTACATTATGCACCCCTATGATACCCACCCTCAACTTAGGACATTTGCCTAAGTCAAGGTGAACAGTGTCCAAGGAGGACCAGGGCCAAAATAGATTCATTATGATATAAATGAGACAGTGATAGGTATCATAAAAAAAAATAGGCTATTCAGGCTCAAAATATGGATCAAGGGATATTATGCCTATAAGGAAGGTCATTTAGGCTAAAAGTGGGCTAATATCAAAACAACCTATGATCTTTTCCTAACCCCTATCCTTCAATCTAGGTAAGACTAACCGGGCAAGTTCTGGATTCAACATAAAAAGGGAACTAAGTATGATCTTACACGCACATGGCACACAAGTATATCACAATTTACTACTTATCAAGTTCATGCAATTGTTTAGCAATGATTATCAAGTCACTAGAACTGATACCATAACAAGATGCACAGTGGTCACAATTAGATGCAAATCACATAGTTAAACAATCAGACCATTTAAGAGGTGTTCACAAGATAACAAAACCATGTTAACTGCCTCAGGTACTTGTATTTCTCCTAGTCAACTACAAAATGTTACAACAACATCTCACCCTACACCCTCAACTTAAAATCAAAGAAAAGCTGAACTAAGGGTTAGGGTATACCTGGAGTAGATCAAGCACGGGAATCATGGGCTGCATTCTATGTAGCGCCTAATTTAACATCGCAGCACTACTCAAGTATCTCGATCACTTCAGACTTCATCGAGATAGATAGTAGCAATACTTTTCATCGAGTCTTTTGGACCGATATAAAGTTTGACTCATTGACCATTAACCTTGAAGATGCTGCCATCTTTATTTTCAAGTTATACTACACCAGATGAGTAGACTTGACTAACTATAAATGGGCTTGACCACTTGGATTTAAGCTTACCTGGGAATAGTTTGAGTCTGGAATTGAACAGAAGCACCAAGTCACCTTTTTGGAGATCTTGTTTCTTGATCCTCCAATCATGATACTTCTTCATCTTTTCTTTGTATAGGTCTTCTCTTTAATATGCCCTGAGACAAAATTCTTCCATCTCATTCAGTTGTCCCAGTCTTAGCTCTGTTGCTTCTTCCAATTCAAATTTAACCTTTTGAGTGCCCATAAATCCTTGTGCTCCAACTCTATTGGTAAGTTGCATGCTTTGCCATAGACTAACTGGAATGGTGACATGCCAATGGGTGTCTTGAAAGTGGTCTGATATGCCCACAAGGCATCATCGAGCTTTCGAGACTAGTCTTGTCGACTAGCGTTCACTGTTTTGGCTAGGATGACTTTAATCTCTCAATTTGACACCTCCAATTGTCAAGCAGTTTGTGGGTGATATGGAGTGGATACTCTATGCTGTTTCACCCTATATTTTGCTAAGGCAGCTTGAAAAACTTTATTGCAAAAATGAGATCCTTCATCGCTTATAATAGTACGTCGTACTCCAAAACGAGAGAAGATATTCTTCTTGAGAAAAGCAACAACCCTATTTCCTTCATTATCAGACAAGGCAACAACTTTGACCCATTTTGATACATAGTCAACAGCAACAAGAATATACTTTATCCCATACTAGCTTACAAAAGGACCCATGAAATCGATGCCCCATACGTCAAACAATTCTACTTCAAGCATCTTAGTCAAAGGAATCTTATGTATTTTGGAGATCGACCCCTACCTCTGACATTGGTAGTATTAAAGCAAAAATTCATGAGCATGCTTGAACAACGTTGGCCAATAGTTGCCAGTTTGAAACACCTTCCTAGCCGTTCGGTCACCTGCATGGTGACCTCCAACTGGGGAATCATGGCATGCTTCCAATATATACAATACATCCACTTCTGGCACACATCTCCTTATAATATTGTTAGCACATCACCAAAAAAGATACGGCTCATCCCAGAAGTAATGTGTCACATCATGAAGGAATTTCTTTCTTTGATGGAAAGAAAGGTTTTCTGGAGTGACCTCACTCACAACATAATTTTCAAAATCAGCGTGCCAAGGCATTTTCTCCGTAGCAGCAGCCAAGATCTCCTCATCAAGAAATGCATCATTTATCTCTATTTCATCACTAGCTGCCTGCTCACCTTTCATTCTAGATAAGTGATCCGCAACTTGGTTTTCCCAACCCTTCCTATCTTTGACTTCAAAGTCAAATTCTTGTAGCAGCAATACCCATCTAATTAGCCTTGGTTTTGCATCCTTCTTAGACATCAAATACCTCTAGGCTGCGTGGTTAGTGTGGACCACCACCTTGGTCCCAAGCAGGTAAGCCCTGAATTTCTAAAAAACATACACTACAGCCAGGAGTTTCTGTTCAGTGATGGTGTATTTCGTTTGTGCTCCATTCAGTGATTTGCTGGCATAATATATTGGATGAAATAGTTTGTCCCTTTTTTATCCCAATATAGCTCCAAGCGCAACATCGCTTGCATCACACATGATCTCAAATGGTTTTGACCAGTCTTGTGCAACAATGATAGGGGCTTCGACCAGCTTCTTTTTTAGGAATTCAAATGCCTTTAAGTAATCATCATTGAAAGAGAACACTTCTTTCTCCAAAAGTTTGCAAAGTGGATTTGCAACCTTCGAGAAGTCTCTTATAAACCTCCGATAAAAGCCAGCATGTTCAAGAAAACTATGCACTCCCTTCACTGAAATGGGAGGTGGTAGTTTCTCAATAACTTCAACCTTGGCTCAATCAACCTCTATCCTTTTTATTGAAATTTTGTGCCCGAGAATAATGCCCTCTTTTACCATAAAGTGGCATTTCTCCTAAGTAAGCACCAAATTGAATTCAACACATCATTGCAAGGCCATACTCAGGTTTGCCAAACATAGCTTAAATGAATCTCCCACCAATGAGAAATCATCCATGAATACCTCTAAGGTGTCCTCCACCATATCTGAGAAAATAAACATCATGTACCATTGAAAAGTAGCGGGTGCATTGCATAGCCCAAATGAAGTTCTCTTAAATGCAAAGGTGCCATATGGGCATGTGAATGTCGTCTTCGCCTGATCTTCAGGAGAAATACAGATCTATTTATATCTAGAATAACCATCCAAGAAGCAATACCACCCCGTTCCGTCCAATCGATCAAGCATTTGGTCCATAAAGGGCATCGAGAAGTGGTCTTTCAAGGTCCATGAGTTTAGTTTGCAGTAGTCCATGTAAAATATCCACCCAGTCACAGGCCTGAGTGGAATCAACTCATTCCTTTCATTTGCAACAATAGTCATGCCCCCTTTTTTGGGCACGCATTGAACTGGGCTCACCCATTAATGTCAGAAATCGGGTAAACCACTCCTGCATCTAACCACTTAATAATTTCCTTCTTAGCCACCTCTTGCATTGGTGGGTTAAGACGGCGCTGGTGCTCGATGGTTGGAGTACAATATTTCTCAAGTTGTATTTTATACATGCAGATGCCAGGGGGAATGCCAATAATATCTGCGATAGTCCATCCTATTGCTCTTTTGTACCTTTGAAGTACTGAAATAAGTACTTCTACTTGCTGTTCTCCCAAATCAGCTGCAATAATAACGGGTAGCATATTTTGGTTGCCCAAAAATATGTACCTTAAATGCCCTGGCAGTTTCTTCAATTCCAACACCGGTGGCTCTTCAATGGATGTCTTAGCCGGTGGTGTTGGTCGATTAGAAAGATCAAGATCTAGATTCTTAGGAGCATAAAAGTATGAACCCATTCCTAACAAAGCACAAACAGTCTCTTCATACTCCTCAATACCTTCACGATCAAAATTCATCAGAACTATGGCTAAAGGCTCGACAACAAGTTTCTCCTCTATTGACACCTCCTTCTCATCCTCATAATATACATCAACAATTGAGAGAACACTTATTTCTTTATGATTCTTCATTGATTGGCACACATCAAATCACACTACCTCATCATTTATCCTAAATAAGAGCTCATTAGCTCGCAAATTAATTAACACACTAACACACTTCCAGTTGCGAGGAAAGATCGACCTAAGATTATGGGCACCTCAAAGTCCACCTCGCAATCCAGAATGAAGAAATCCGCAGAAAATATGAAGCTAACTACCTTCACCAATACATCATACAAAATACCAACAGGTCATTTTACTGACCTATCAGCCATCACGAGTCGCATGTTAGTTGGTGTGGGATTTCCCAAAACCAACTTTTTATATACAGCTAGCGGCATCAGATTTATGCTCTCCCCCAGATCACATAGGGCCTTAGAAAAATTGAGAGACCCGATTGTACATGGAATAGTGAATGCTCCAAGGTCAGCCTTCTTCTGAACTAAGAATCGTGTAGAAATAGCACTACAATGGTGGAGATTATCCTCCGATTCATATCTCACTGCTCTTTTCTTCGTCACAAGGTCCTTCATGAATTTAGCATACCCTGGCATTTGCTTGAGTGCCTCCACCAAAGGTACATTTATCGTTAACTACTTTAACATTGCCATGAATTTACTAAATTTCATATCGTAAACCTTCTTTTTCAATCTTTGAGGAAAAAGAGGTGGTGGTCTTGGGAAAGTTTTCACCACTACTTCCTTTTCCTTCTCTTTTCCTTGTTTCGGAGCATCATCAGAACCATCCAGCTTCCCAGACTCCACTGGACATTCTTCTTTGGGTTCATCACCTGCTTCAGTCATATATTCAATCAAACTTTTGCCCATAGAAGGGCCAGGTAATATTTTACCACTCCTAGTGGTTATTGCCACACATGAGCCATCACTTCACGAATTTTGAACCATATCACTTGGTAACATTCCACTCTTTCTCTGGTTCAGCGCTATGGAGAGTTGGCTCATTTGCCGTTCCAGCTTTTTGATTAAAGTAGAGTGAGAATTTACCAACTGACTCATAGAGGACAAATCAGTCTTCATGGTAGTCACCCCTGAGTTGGTAGCCTCCACTCCCTTTAATAATTTAGCCATCATGTCTTCTAGGGACATCTTTTCAGAACTTGTTGTAGCAGCCTCACGATTTCCAGGAGGGATATATAACCCGCTCCTATCATTATTGCTCCTCCAATTACCTTGCTCCTGGTTCTTATATCTAGTCTTGTCATAATAAGTCCGACCTTGATTTCCTTGGCTATTGCCTCGAAAACCCCTGATTATTTACATAGTTTACCTCTTCTTCTGAGTCATACTCCACTTTGCTCTGCGATCCCACAACCTTCACTTTCTCTATTTTACCTGATAGTAAATGCTTGGTTAGCAAGTCCATTTACGTTTTTAGGTGATCCATTTCTTGATCACGCTCCTCGTCTCTTCTACGTTGTTCCACAGTCATACCAATAGAAATAGTGGGGCTTGCTATGAAAGAGTCCCTGGTATGCCATGCCCGACTCTGTTTGGTCATTCTCTCAAGTATTTCTGAAGCCTCTGGGAATGTAAGATCAACAAATGAACCACCAACAACATTATCTACAATCAATTTTGTTACAGAGTTAAAGAGCCCTATACAAAGTCTCCAACAAGTGTATGTCCGTCATGTTGTGGTTCGGACACTGCGTCAGCTTCTTTTTGAATCTCTCCCAGGTTTCATGTAAGGATTCAGTTGGGAGCTGTCTAAAGTTGCTGATCTCATCCCTCAAATATACCCTCCTGGAAGGTGGAAAGAACCTTTCTAGGAAAGCACCTTTCAACTTCCTCCAGTTGGTTATAGAATCGGGTGTCAACTCATTAAGCCACAATGTTTCCTCCCCAGATAGAGACAACGGAAACAATATCAAATGAATAGTATTTTGACCCACTCCTGGGTTATCAAAAGATTTACAAATGGTGAAAAAGTTCACCAGATGCAAGTTTGGATCATCCCCAGGAAGGCCACCAAACAACCCCTTCAAATTAAGGAGTTGAATTATAGTACTCGTAATGTTGAGTTTCGCCCCAGGTTCTAACGGTGGAGGAATAATTTCACCCATTGCACCTGTTTCATCCATTCTATCATCATCATCATAGAGATCATACTGGACCGGCTGGTGATCCTGCCTTCCTCGGAACAGACGGTTCCTGTTAGCATTACGCTGTACTGGTGCAGCTATTTGCTCTGTATGCCTTGGGTTACCAGGGTTTAGCAACTCCTCGTATCCTAAGTTGTCATCCTCAGGATTTGGATGCTGTACTTGTTGACCATCATTCTGCACATTCACCTGAGCTCTAGCTAAGGCTGCTAACCTGTCAGCCTCCTGCTGGTGTGCCATTCTGCCGATTAGTTGCGGTTCTGGATTAAATGGTAATAATGGTTCTCCGAAACTTCTAGTTCTTGGCATGCACCACAAAAGTCCTACAACAAACAAAAATAATAAATAAACATAAAACTAGGAAACTTGACTAATAGTCAATTAGCGCACAACTTTAATTTACAACCGTATTCCCCAACAACGGTGCTATTTTTGATAACGCTTAAACTACACCTCTTTTACGAGAATGTAAGAGATCGTTGTCAATATATAACCCAACTAGGTTTGGGTCAAATCTCACAGGGAATATGGTGTGAATTTGAGTTATTTGAGGGTTAATCAACTGATAGTTATCAGTTTCCTGTGAATGAGGATTTTTGGAAAGGTAATAAATAATTACTTCTCAATTCAGTGTTTGAAATCAATATGACAAGGAAAACCAGAGTTATGTTCACTATGGGTGTTGGGATTTGACAGAATCTAGTAACGGTTCAAGATTCTTGTGGTAGGTAGGAACAACAGACTATCCTTGTCGAAGTTATGTCTAAATGTTTCTCAACCTATTTAGACATTTAACCACCTGATTCTCTCGAACTTAGGGAATTTATATTTCATAACAGGATGTTAACTCAAGTTAATTAATCTTGTTACATCATTAATTATTAAATGGAAGTTTGATGCTTCCAAGTCCCTATTGATAATTAACTTCTTACTAGAGTTGATTTCTTATCTCAAGAAAATCACCAGTAAGCAAGGCCTATTGTTTGCAACCAATAGTCAAAGTATTAAATAATAGAATTAACAAGAAGTTTCTACCACCGTTAGAATCTTGAACACTTAGTTACGTTACAAACCCAAACCCATAGATCCCACAACTCGGGTTAAGGGAATTTAGCTACTCATAATAAAATAATCAAGACAACAAGTTGAATTCATAGTTTGATATATGAACTTACAGCAAGATGAATAGCAACATGTGTTTCTCAGATTTGATTCACAGTAGAAAATCCCAAAACAATTGTAATAATCTCTCCAAAAATAATTGTAACGTTTAAATCAGAAAACTAGAGAGAAGAGATTCTCGAAATGTCAGTTCCACCCCTTCATTATGATTAGAAAACCCTAACATATGCTTTAAATACTTCAGCCTAATTATGAAAACAAAATCATAGATCACATTATTTTCTCAGACAGGCGACGACGTGTGTGATGGATTTTCAAGAGTCTGACGACTTATCAGGAATGTCATCAGCTCCTATTCACTTTTGACAATCTCTTCCTTAGGTTGACGATGAGACGTGACAACTTATCAGACATGTGATGACTTACCACAATTGTCATAGCTTCTTCACTTCAAATCCCATTCCCTGCCTAAGCCTAATGACGATCCTGACGGCTTATCACACTTCTGACGGCCTATCATAAATGTCGTCATGAATTCCAGCTGAAGCTCATTCTCTGTCTAAGCCTAACGACGTGCCTGACAGCTTCTCACACTTCTAACAACCTATCACAGATGTTGTCACGAATTCCAGTTGAAGCTTATTCTCTGTCTAAGGCTGACGACAACTCTGATAGCTTATCACAAGGCTGAAAACTTATCTGAAAAGTCGTCAGCTATACTTCCCTCTCTACTTGCTCAGAAATCAACTCTTTTACTTCCATTATTGATGGTTCTCTTGCATCTTGACTTTTACTGCAATATCAAACAGAAAACAATTAAAAACGATAAAAGTTTCTTAAGACTTTGCAATTATTCTTAGTTAAAATCCTCAAATGTGTTAGCATCTGCTCACACATCAGGCGGTCGTTGTCAATATATACCCAACAAAAGTCTAGGTCGAATCCCTGAGAAGTGCACGCGTGTTGAGAGTTAAGTATGTGTTAACCCATACACTAATAAGAGATCAAACAATTGTTAAGTTTACTAAATTGAGAGGGATCTTGGGGTTATGTTCTCTTTAGTAGTGTTTATGCATAGGTAATCAAAAGTTAGTCCAAGTTTTGGCTAATGGTTTTGGGTAGGCTAGATTTAGGGTTTTAGTGTTAACCTTTAGATAAAACATTAATTTTCACTCATGGACTCTTTCGAACACCTCATGAGCGTGACAAGTTCAACAATCCATAACCTCAAACTAGCATCCTTATTTCTAAGATGATGCTTATGAACATAGCCAATTCAACTAACACCCTTATTTCTAAGATAGTTCTTACAAATAAGCTAATTCAAGGTGTTGCTTGCAATCACTCTTCACCCACATCCCTCTTTCAAGAATGATATGGGATCCAAGACAATTGGGGTTTTCACCCATTATTCTAAGTTCAACCATAGAGTAAAAGCAAAAACCATCACTATTAACCAATTATTTGGACTAACAATCAACACCCACACATAATTTACTACCTAATCAAACATAACCCAAGATATTGATTTAGTTACTCATGAAATTAAAAAGAGGAGATATACCCAAATTGACATGCACTTGATCCATAATAATCCAAATAAGAGTAAACCCAAATTTAAATCTCAATTTACAACCAAAATCTCTTGGAATCAGCTTAACAAATTGATCTAAAATAAAAAATAAAGGTTTTCTTCCTTTTCAACTGAAAATTTAATGAAAGTTGCCCAATTGTGAAAGGGTTTTCCCTTTTGTATTTTTAGGATTTAGCTTTGAAAAATTCCAGTTTTTCCCTTGAGAATTTCCTGGCCTCTTACAGTATCCCTCTTTTGGCTATGATCGAGATTCCGTGATTGCTTTGTACCTAACCACAATCACGCAACTCTGACTTTTTGACTAATGAAAATCGCGACCCTCATATTGTGATCGTGAAATCTGAGGGTCGCCTCCTGGATCTGATATTCATCTCTTTTGCTCTTCTTGTCCACTTTACTTCTCTTTTAGATTTGTCTCAAGTCATTTCCATCAGGTTCCTAAAAGATCATAAAAGCTGGATATTAGTGCATTCCAATGAAGAATTAGTCTCATTTACACAATTAAATCATTGTAGTGTGAAAGAATTTGGATGTAAATGAGTGACAAATTTGTCACTCATCAACACCCCCAACTCAAAACTTTGCTTATACTCAAGCAACACTACTTTATACTCAATGAGACTACTCAACTTTTAAGCCCACTCTTATAATGAAATGATCATCATGACTCTGACCTTGATTAACACTAACATTCAGACCACAAGCATGTGTAGAACTATTCATGCAATACCCCTCAAAATCAATCACATTTTTTAAGGATGCAAGAGACTTTTAAGAACAATCAAGTAAAAACAAATAAATCTTAAGAGGTGACTCTCTATCAACAGTGGCTTAACTATATTCCTTCACCTCTTTTTCGAAATATGACAACTTCACCAACCTCAATTAGTTTCCATTCCCCCTCATGAAGGAAAGTCCCATCACACTAATTTTCATTCATGCAATAAAGGGACAAATGAGAAAGCACTCACTCTCACAAAGAATTTCTCAATACACACAAGTATCATGCCATATGCTTTCCCTTATTTTCAATTGCTACTAACTCAAAAACACTAGGTTGAAGATCTCAAAGGACTTTTCAATCTTGTAATGTAGGATCGGGGAAGGGTAGGATAATTAATTGGGATAAATATGACTACACCCTCCTTGAACTCCATATAAAACATTATTAAAACCAACTTTGTGTCATGGGCTACTTCATTCATTCCTAATTCATACGTAGGCCTTTCTGTACCACATTGGTTCACCCATCTTTTGAAAGCACTTTCTTCTCATTTCTTTCCTTTGTGTAATCTCATGCTTTTCTACTTTGTTGGTCCCTTTATTTTTCTCATTCATTAGTATTGATTACTTAGCTTTTAGGCACCCACCTAGAATAACGTAGCCCAATATCATATCTTCTAAGATTTACCACCCCCAACTTAGGCTTTCATCCTCAAGTTGCATTTTTAAATTCAAGGAGAGTAGGGTTCAAAAGAGGGATAAATTTCAAATGGTTCAAGTCTTGTAATGCGGTTTCCGAAGAAAGGTTCCAAGGCTCAAAAGGGGTGACTAGGGATACCATCCATGCACGGGTCGGCTTTTTAGGGTAATGTAGATTTCCATATTACAAAGAAGGCCTAAGCTCATTCCTCCACCACGCATAGTTGAGATTAGCTTATAAAGACCAATGGATCAAGTTCTAGATGATACAAGTGAGAACAAGACTCAATCAACTAAGCTCACCACGCCTGGCATGCAAACCTTTCTAAAAGAATCAGTTGTATCTCCTATCTAAGGCAAAAGGAGTTGATTACTACACACTACCTACTAAAGAATTTGGAGTCACAAAAGAGGTAAAGTGTTGTTATAAAATCATTCACATCCATGCCCTTGATTTTCACAAAAATTTCTGGATGGAGAGTGGTGCTTTCTTCGTATTTCACCATGCAAGATTAACTATTATAGCACCAAATCAAGCCATCATCTCACATTTGGGATCTCACAAAGGAAAACCATATGGCTACTAAGACTTCACCATAGGAATAATGGTAATTCCAAATCTATAATGCCACGGGTACTAGACTTCCCCTACATTTATAGTTCGAAACCCAAAACATGATGATTTTCCCTTAAGAATGTCATCACTCAAACTATCATAGGGAAAGGCTCATCCAACCCTCGTCCAACCCCACATCAAAAGAGAAATAAAAACTAGAAATTAAAAACAAAAATGATTAATCCATAAATCATAGGCACCATCAGAATACCCAATATTACAACCCAAATCAAATTATCCAAATAAATAAAAAATAAATCATTCAAATAAAATGTAAAACATCCAAATGAGCATTTAAATAATATAAACCTAGGAACGAAATATGAAATAAATACGGAGATGGTCCCCTCTAACTAAAGAGCTTGCAGTGTCCTTACTACATATCATGAAAGCATAAAAAGAGTTTAAAAGGCTCTCTAAAACTGTATCAAGTGCTTCGATCACTCACAATCTCCTTCTCCTCATCATCAAACTGTGGCTCATTATCATCTATCCATGTAGCTGGGACATTATCATCAGAATCTTCTCTTTGGGAAGAAAGTCTATCTCTGGTCTTTAAAACTTTCCATAAGCCCTTCACCCATTTCCACATGTGAGTGAATTTTTTTTCTCTTTTCTTTTTTTTTCCTCATCTTGTCATGAAAATCCCATAGCTCATGATGCCACCATGCAAAGGAAGAGTAGGCCTACTCAAGTCTGGAGATGGTGGCCTCATGCTCTTTCTGATCTACCAAAAACCTCTCATAGTTAGTCTGTTAACATAGAAGTGATGAGCGGTGGACGACTTTTGTGGATATGTGGACAATCTAGACACAAGCTTTTTGACTACTCGTATCTCACTCGAGAGCTCCGTGAATGGTCCAGATATGGATGATTTGCAAAAGTCAATGTTAACATCCATTAACTTGCATATGCCCAGCCGTGGATGGTTTATAAGAGTCAATGTCAACATTTACTGACTTGCGCATGTCGATTTTTCTTTTTTTGCCCTTTAAAAAAGCACCGTTGCCACATATCTTCAAGTGTAAATTGGTATCTTTGGGGATATCCATGTTTCCCTTGGGCACTCCTCGACCCTAGCCCATTTCCAAAACTCCATGATCAAAGATGGAAACATGAGCATTGGGCCACCTCTATTCTTGTAGTGTCTAATATCAGAAAACACAAATTGACCAACATTTAAATGGATGTTGTCCAAGAGGCAGACTACCATTTTAGCTTGCATAATAGGGACATAAGTCATGTTGGTGGATTGAGAAACACGTACCGATGATAGTTAACCTGATCCAAGCCTCAGTCGTGAACTCACTTAAAGTTATCCCTATTTTTATGGTGCCCCGTGGAACTTTTCTTCCCGGGCATAGTTTTTCAACCAACCCACTTCTCAGAGCATAGTGCTTGGCCTGAGAATCTCTCATGTCAACATCTAGAAGCCCATGTATATCATTGATCATTCGGCCCTAAAATAAAATTTCTTACCCCAAATCCTCATAACTGGGTTAGAGATAGACACTACACTGAGATTTGTATAGAATTTCCTAGCCCAATTGACCCAACCCGACTCTAGGCCTTGTCGTAATAGGCATCCCAAGATCAAATAAGACTAGGGACTACCCCTTGATACCCAACCCAACCACCTATATCCAGCCTTTGATGGGCTAAATTTTGAACATATAATAAGATAGGGTAAATGTTCTCATTAAGACTCTAGGATAGGGTCATAACCGTGACCGACCCAACTGAGTCCAACTGTACCACACAAATTGGCCAACTATACCAAACCAAACCATAGGACATAATCAAAGAAAATACCAAAACATAATATGATTAATCCCAAAATGTAATAGGAAGTAACAACCAACAATATCATCCAAGGGTGTGATCCCCAAGACCAAAATCGATGCCAAGGCAAACACCAATATCGATACTACCCATACCAACCCCCAAAAGTACCACAAAGCCTTTATCCAAAAGAGTAAACAAATCTAGTTGGGACATTCCCCAAACCATGGACAAAACCAATATCCAAAATAAGAGAAAAGTGTCCAAAGATGTCCATAACATGAAATGATGCCTTCTAAAAGGATGAAAGCTCACCCCTTCAGTCCAAGTGCTGATACCGAATCCACGTGCTAAACAAGAGGAGTAGAAAAGACAATTCCTCCATAGTGTGGGTATATAACCGCCAGTAGATGGGGTTACTAAGTTCCCACTAGAATGAACCTCAAGATAAGGATAAAATATTGCCAGTTATAAAATCATGTAAAACCATCCATAATGCATATAACCATAGATATATAAGTTCCTGGAAAGGGAAATGGGTTTAGCATACAATGAAAACCTTTACTTGGGCTCTGTAGTTTGGCCGTCCTAAACCACCCACAGGCTATATGGGTTCAGTTCTCCCTGCTGAAAGGACCCGGTGCGTGTAGCTGAATGACCAGGGAATTATCCTATGGGATGAATAGTACATCCTCCAATAAATAGTGTGACACAGATACACGGTCATCAAGACCCCTCATATTGGCAAATATGAGATCCCAATTTTGGTCTCCCCGAGATCGCCACCTTTCACGACTTTACTACATACCCGTCATTAATGCCCAGTTAAAACAAGTATCCAAATAACCAAACCATTATCTATTTATTAATCTAGGCCAATATTAGTGGTATCATCATACCACGATACTTGCAAGTAATATCCATAGCCAAACCATTTAGGGTAAGAGGGCCTTAGGTGCCATTCCAATTACCATATTAAATCCACTGAGGAGACTTCCATGTTCTCCACAAGCATAACCATTTAGCCTTTAGCATTTTCAAACAATTTAAACTATGTATAATTTCCTTTACCAAGTTTAAAACACGCAAGAGTTCCTTTTAAAAAAGTCAATGTAATGAACATATCTTTATAAGCATTTTATCAAACACCTTGGGGGCATAATATAACAAAAACCAATTCTAAAGACCTTGCAATCCAATAGTCCAAATCCTCTATTGATGCATATAAAAGCATAAGTAAAACCATAGGAAACCATAACCAAGTATTCAATATCAAAACCCCCAAATAATAGTTGAAAACCATAATCATGAAGTAGTAAAACCATAAAATCAATTATATAAACCATGTATTTAGTTGAAATTACAATGAGGGGAGAGAATCATGCCTTATACCAAAGAATTGTTGGAAGGTAATCACCAAGACAAGCCCCAAAGCAATCCGCAAGATGAAACCCTAGCCTTCTTTCCCCAAAAGCAATTGAGAGAATTTTGAAATAGTTTCTAATTTTTAATGAATAGAATAATATAGTAAATAGCCTCCAAAGTATATTAGAAGTCATGGGTCCTAGTTAGGGCTCAACACCCCCTATTTTTGTATTAGAATTCAAACCGTTGTTACCAAGTGTACAGACCGAAACCCAATGATTCTATGTCTATTTAGGGGTGATTATCAGTTCTATAGTATTGAAATGTCCTTTTATATCAGTCGATCTCATAAAAATCTCCTAACTCAGAGATGAGTTGAGAACACTTATATTGATTAAGTTTTAGTAAATATTTCTTCTTGGGTCAACTTTAAGAAACCATTAATACATGTACATAATGATTTACATATCCTACCTTATATAAAATGAAAGATCTTTGAATGTTATTTCCAACACATTTGGTTTTGCCTTAATCCGATATCGGACCAAAAAGTTATACTCAATTTACTTCAGCATGTCCGTCTATCAACCAAGTGACGACCTGAGTTGATAAGCCGTCAACTGAGTGACGACTTATTAGCCCAAGTCGTCAGCCTTTACTAGAAAACCCTTGATTTCAGACACCAAGTGATAACTTAGGGTGATAATCCATCACCTATGTGACGACTAATCAGACCAGGTCGTCACCGATGACCAGTAAGGGCCCAAAATCCATCAAAAGTGACGACTTGAGGTGATAAGCCGTCACCTAAGTGATGACTTATCAACCCAAGTCGTCAATTGAAAATCTTAGCAGTTCTAATTTGGTTTCGTAAGGGTATTTTAGTCTTTTTCCTCACCTCCCATGACTTAAATCATAAAAAACATGTACATAGCCATCATAAACAAGTTTAAAAACCCTTAATCCTTTTTATCCTCAAGAATAAGATTAGGGTTTCTCCTTGATGTCATCTCCCAAGAACTTCAAGATCCCATTACGTTCTCTTCAATATAATCAAGAACTTAAGGTTCGTAATCCAAGAACTTCAAGAAAAGCCTCCAAGAACGTTCTCAAGTCTTCCAAAGTCAACTTGTTCCATTGAATTAAGCCAAATAAAGTATGTGGGGTTTATGAACAAGGATAATCCTTTCATCCTTGTGCCCAAAACTAGTTTTTAATTACAAATTTACATGATTTTGTATATTACACATGAGTTTCAATTTAGGATTCATACCCAATGATTATTATTTAAAGATTATGATATGACAAAAAAATTTGCATCTCAATTTTTACATGTCTATACGTTTGTCTTGTTTTTCATATATTGAGAATTAAATTGCATTATTATGACTAGAATTGTGCAAGAACTCTATGATTTTGACTATTGAGCATGATTTGTGATGATTTGACATGAGTTTGAAATATGGGTTATAAAGCCCTAACTTGAATATTGATATTCCAAGAAATTATGCTTTTAAGCATTCCATGATATGTTTATAATTAGTTTTTGAATCAAGACTTGATCTTTTGATCCATAGATAAGATATGGAATCCACTTCATAGCTTGACTTTAAGTTTAAAGCAAAAAGATGCACCATTAGCCTTCAATTGAATCCTTATGTTATTTAAAGTGGATTTCCTACAGAATGAGCATACAAATTAAAAGGAGTAGTATTTAGCACCGAGTTGGTATGTTCACATGTCCTAAACTATGAGCCAATGTAGGTACAGATTTAGATTATTCCCATTTCTAGATGGATAACAGTTATAGATGGGATCACTTAGCTCAAGTTATACTCACTGGAAAGAGTATGACACCTCTCCCCAACATGAGGCTTTCCCCTTAGGGGAACTAGACGTTGGACACTATGATAGCTCACATAGTGTATGTCGGTTAGAGGAACCTCCCTTGTAGAGAAGCTTGTAAAAGAATTCCCTACTAGAGAAGAAAAATATAAAAGTTTTAAAGAACCGAATACAAGTTCAGCTTTTAGAACCAAATGTGATGGCTCACAAGATTTACACAGTATTCTTTGTTATTTATGATTGATGATTTTCATCTTTCAGTTATTCAAGCCATTATGAGTCATTACACTTGGCATGCATTCTTTTATGAATTTTGATAAACATTAGATATTGTTTTACTTATGCATTCACCCCCACATGCTTAGTACGTCCTCAAAGTACTGATCCACATATACGTCTATGTGCTATATTGTTTAATAATGTAGGTTCAGGTACTCAGTTCCACTAACATGAGTGATCTCGGGCATCTCCATCTACATCTCGACAGTTGGTGAGTCCTTATAGTCGAGGACCCAGTATTAAGACTTTCAATTTATTTTATTATCTTGATTAGTTATTTTCAGTTGGTTTGAGTCAATTGGGGGTCTGTCCCAGCGGCTCTCAAGTTCTTAGTAGTAGAGGCTTGTCAGACTGCTAGTTATAACTCAGATTTCCAGTATTAATTGTTCAGACTCTCTAGTTTTAAATGTACTCAAATATTATGTTTAGTTAATTCTAGTTTGTCACAGATATATTTTAGTATTTCAGTATTAATGCTTTCTTCAGTTACTTTAATATGATTTTTAGATTTAGTGGAAAGCTTATCGGGTTAGCTTGAGACTACTCATAGTCTTGAGCACCGTAGGATGTCTTAGGATCCATTTTTGGGGCGTTACATAGGGTAAGTAGGGAAATGTCTAGAATACCCCCACTTAAATCCCTTAAAAACCTGTCGGAGGGATACGACAACCCCATACGAGTTGTACCCTTCTATATGATTGGTACCCACCACTCATATCCAAGACTCAACCCTTGGATCAATCACTGTCCAGTATACAACTCATCCAACCAAGTCATAACCACATCATATGATCCATAACCATAAACCGTATCCCTAGCAGAATAAAATACCAAGAGGATCAAACATTGCCCACCATACGAGTCTTTAATATAACTCATACCAATCCCTACGACTCATACCCCTAAGTCATACCTGATCCAGAGACAAAAACCATCCTACCAACTAATACTGGTCAGCATACGATAGGACCATACCACTCGTACCCCAGCATACGGCTCGTACCCATGAGTTGTATTGGGTCCGAAGAATGGAATTCTAGGAAATTCTCTAAGGGTTAAAACCCAAGATGGTTCAGTCTCCCCCAATAGGAACATTTATCCCCAAATGAATGACAAGGTAGGGGTAACCACACATAGAGATTGCATTATCAAATATCCCTTCAACAAAGTTTGAAAACAAAGAGGCAAAGATGTTAATTTTTCTTTTAACAAACTTAGAAAATAAAGATGTGTTCAAGACACATACCTTCCGCATGAATCCCAGGAGTAGAAAACAAATATGGATACTTGGACTTCATGTCCTCTTCCACTTCCCAAGTAGATTCTTCCACCTTATGGTTCTGCCATAGATCCTTAATTGAAGCCACATCCTTGGTCCATAACCAATGAACTTGCCTATCTAATATCTCAACCGGTACCTCTTCATAAGACAGAGAATCCAATATACCTAATCCTTCCAAAAGGAACAACCAAAGAAGGATAACCAAGACCAAATATTTAATCCTCCATATACTATTGATTTTATACCATGCTTCAATGAAATTATTATTGTTATTTAATCCTCCATATTTTAATATTAATATCTATTGAATTAAACCATAATCTTATACTATTATGTCGAATTCATGCTATTTCTATAAGTTCCATGACATTCCTATGATTGTTTCAAGCCATGAATTACAGGTGTTTGATAAAATGGCTACAAGAGTGATTGATTTAATAAAAGCCTTCATGCTATGTCCCCCAAGCTTTAGTGTCATTTTACCATTGTTGTTTTTGAGTCCTGAGGGTATTGAATACCCGAAAACCATAGCTGTTTATGTAGTCTAGTCTCAGTACATTTCAAAATAGTCTTTAGAACATACTATGAGCATTATCAAAATAGTCAGATATCAGTCAGTTAAACTCAGAATAGTCTAGTATTTCAGTGTCTTTCAGTTGGGAGTAGGATTTAGCACCGAGCAAGTGTAGGGATGACAGATTCCCCATCATATAGGCAGAGTCGTTAGTAGTAGTCCCTATACTCCAGAACTACGTAGCTAGTGTAGGATATAAGAAGTTACCCTTCTGATTAGGCTTGACTATCTCACAGTGGTCACCCATCAGTTTAGGCTTGACACCCTTAGTCCTTTGGAAATTCTATCAGTTTAGTAGATCCACACAACCAGTGTTAGTACCCGTGGCACGGTATTAACACCCTTCCAACTGGGGTTATAGATTAGACCCCGATTATCTTAGATTGAGGCATGTCACTTAGATTATACCTCCCACAGTCTCAGCCACCATCTGAGATACAGTCTCAGTTACAGTCCCAGTTCAGTTATTCCATCTTAGTGTTGTTTGACCCCCAAAGCATACAGATTTTAGTTATTTCAGTATTTTAGTTTATAGATTTTACTCAGTTCATGTTATATGCTTAGTCATGCATCCTCAGTGTCTATAAATTTTCACGTATCTTCAGTATTTATAGATTTTCATGCATACTTAGTATTTACAGATTTCCATATATTCCCAGTACCTTCAGATTTCATGCTCTCTATTCAGTACTCCATGCTTTACATACATTTTCAGTTAATTATTAGTTCTGTTCAGAAACTATGTATATATGACTACCTCATTTAGCATACCAGTACATTCAAAGTACTAATTGCATACCTTTTATTTTGCTCTATGATGTATTATATCATAGGTTCTGACGCTCAGTTCTCAGTTCGCGATTAGACTTATCAGATCCTCAGCAGTAGCAGTGATGAGTCCTCATACTTCGAGGATAGGCTTGCTTTATTTCATGTCTCAGTTTAGTAGTTAGTTGGGGCCTGTCCCATCAACTCAAAGTCATTCAGTTTTATAGGCTTATCAGATATTAGAGTCAGTTATTTAGTATTCAGACATTACAACTAGTTATCTAGTTTATCAGTATTTTATCCGATTTAGTCAGTTATTTCTATAGAATCATATTTTAGTTTTGAATTCAGTTATTAAAACCTTATGGGATGACAATACTCTTCCGTATTTATGATCATGTTATCCAGTGCTTACAGAAGGTACCAACTCATGGGTTACCTTTTGATCCCTCAGTACTGTAAGTACCGTGTGACACCCAGGGTGTGCTCTCAGGGCATTAAAAACTTGGTATTAGAGCTTAAGGTTTTAAAGTGTCCTAAGAAGTCTGAAAACCGTGTCAACTAGAGTCTTAATGGGTGTGTAGCGCACCACACTTGTGGACGAGAGGCTACAAGGCATTTAGGAAAAAGTTTCCCTTTTTTCAGTATTCATGTCGTGCGAGTGAGCATGATCTCAAGTTAAACTCCCTGTCTAATCCATTTATTTCTTTTATTTATAGAACATGCCTCCCAAGAAGAAAGGAAGAAGAACAGTAAACCAACCAGCCCTTCAGCCCATCCAGGCAGATCCTCTGGACTAGCATGTCTCTTATGTAGAATTCAGAGCTGCATTCACTACTCTAGCAAACTCCGTAGCAGCACAGAATGAATGGCCAACTACTATTCTAGCCAACCCAGTGGCCAATAGTGCTGCAACCAAAATTTAGGATTTCACCCGGATGAATTCTCCTTTTTTCATGGGATCCAAGTCTGAAGAAGATCCACAGGAATTCTTAGATATGGTTCAGAAGGTCATAGATGCTATGGGGGTGACATCTGGTCAGAGTGCTGAGTTGGCTGCATACCAGTTGTAGGATGTAGCCCATACTTGGTTTAAGCAATGAATAGTTGATAGGGGTGTAGATGCAGGGACTGTAGAATGGGAAGAGTTTTCCATAACTTTCTTAGACAGATTCTTCCCATTAGAGTTAAGGAAGGCCAAGGTGTTAGAGTTTATTAACTTGAGGAAGGGAAGCATGAGCGTGAGAAGTATTCCCTCAAGTTTACCCAATTATCTAGATATGCTCCTAATGTGGTAGCTAATAACAAGTCCAAGATAAGTAGGTTTGTGTCTAGCGTATCTGATAGTATGGTCAAGGAGTGCAGGACCGCAATGCTGATTAGTGAGATGGACTTGTCTAGGCTGATGGTCCATGCTTAATAGATAGAGGATCAGAATATTAAGGAGAGGGAAAGAGGAAACAAGAGGGCTAGAATGGGTAGTTTTAACTTTAGTTAGCCAAAGTCAGAAGGTGGTAATCATCCTCAGTTTCATCAGAGGTCTTCAGCCCCAGTACCCTTTTCATCCAGTGCTTCTGTACCCAAATTCAGAAACAACAATAAGGATAGAGCACCAGGCTCTAAGTCCCAGGTCAGTGTTAGCAGTGCTTGTACAAATTCTCTATGTCAAAATTATGGCAGATACCATCAGAGTGAGTGTAGAGTGAGTAGTGATGTGTGCTTCAGGTGTGGCAAACTAAACTATTAGATTTGGGAGTGTAGGGTAGTTTCTTAGAAAGGTAGGGATGTGCGCCAACAGGGCTAATCCCATCAATCATCATTTCCATTCGGTCGCCCAACTCAGTAGGGTGCCACTTCCAGTGCTACCAGTGGTCAACATCCAAATAGATTATATGCTCTTCAGTCCTACCAAGATCAGGAAAATTCTCCTGACGTAGTTACTGGTACATTGTAGGTCTTTTACTTACATGTTTATCCCTTACTAGACCCTACTTCTATTTCTTTTTTAACTCCATATATAGCCGTTAATTTCAGAGTTAGTACCGAAACTCTAGCAGATCCCTTTTTAGTGTCTACCCCAGTAGGTGTTTCCATTGTATCCAGACGGTATACAGGTACTATTCGGTCATAATATCTCTAAAATTTACTTTAGTTGATCTCGTGGAGTTAGAGATGATGGATTTTGACATCATTCTCGGCATGGATTGGCTCCACTCATACTATGCCTCAGTTGATTGTAGAAACAGGATAGTTCATTTTGAGTTCCCAAATGAACCAGTCCTTGAATAGAGGGGTAGTACTACAGCTCTTAGGGTTCCGTTGATTTCGTACCTTAGAGCAAGAAAGATGATATAGAAGGGGTGTATTTACCATCTTGTGCGAGTCAAAAACTCTAACTCAGAAACTTCAAATCTTGAATAAGTTCGGGTAGTAAATGAAATCACAGATGTATTTCCTGAAGATCTTCCTGGAGTTCCTCCCGAAAGGGAAATTGACTTTGAAATAGACCTTCTTCCAGATACTCAGCCCATATCTATTCTTCCATACAGAATGACACCAGTAGAACTTACAAAGTTAAAAGAATAGTTAAAGAATCTCCTAGATAAGGGATTCATCAGACACAGTATCTCTCCGTAGGGTGCACCTGTTCTATTCGTATGTAAGAAAGATAGTTCTCTCAGAATGTGCATAGACTACCGTCAATTGAACAAAGTCACAGTCAAGAATAGATATCCACTTCCTAGAATCAATGACTTGTTTGATCAACTTTAGGGTGCCAGCTATTTTTCAAATATAGACCTCAGATTAGGCTATCATCAGCTTAGAGTTAGGGAATGTGACATTCCAAAAATAGCTTTTCAAACCTGGTATGGTCACTTCGAGTTTCTAGTTATGTCTTTTGGTCTCACGAATGCCCCAGTAGCCTTCATGGACTTGATGAAATGAGTGTTTAAGCAGTACTTGGACATGTTCATCATAGTCTTCATTGATGACATCCTTGTTTACTCTTATAGCGAAAGTGATCATCCAGACCATCTCAAAATAGTGTTACAAACACTTAGAGCTCACCAGTTATTTGCTAAATTCAGTAAGTGTGAATTCTGGATAAGATTAGTAGCTTTTCTTGTCCATATTATTTCCGGTGATGGAATTAGAGTTGATCCTACAAAGACTGAAGCGGTGAGAAATTGGCATAGACCAATCTCTCTATTAGACATTAAGAGTTTCTTGGGTTTAGCTAGAAATTACCGTCGGTTTGTTGAAGGATTTTATTTTATTGCATCCCCCATGTTCAGATTGACTCAGAAGAAAGTTAAGTTTCAGTGGTCAGATTCCTGCGAGAAGAGTTTTCAGGAGTTGAAGACTTAAAATCATCTCAGGCCCAGTTCTTAACTTGCCAAATTGTTTAGATGGGTTTGTTATATACTGTGATGTATCCAAAGTGGGTTTCAGTTGTGTCCTCATGTAGAGAGGTAAGTTTATATCCTATGCCTCCAGACAACTTAAACCCCATGATAAGAATTAGTCGACTCATGATCTTGAGTTAGCAGAGGAAGTATTCGCCTTAAGTTTTTGGAGGCATTACTTGTATGGGGTGCACATAGATGTGTTCACTGACCATAAGAGACAACAATATGTGTTCTCTCAGAAAGATTTGAATCTGCGTCAGAGAAGGTAGTAAGAGTATTGAAAGATTATGACATGAGTGTTCTGTATCATCCGGGCAAGGCCAATGTAGTGCCTGATGCTCTCAGTAGAATGTCTATGGGTAGTGTTTCCCATGTTGAGGATGGTAAGAAGAGGTTAGCTCAGGAAGTTCATCAGATTACCCGGCTAGGTATCCGCTTAGTTGATTTAGCAGAAGGTAGTGTATGGGCGCAGAGTAGCTCAGAATCATCTCTAGTTTTTGAGGAGAAGGAAAAGCAGGTTAGAGATCCCAGTCTAGTTAAGTTAAAAGAATCAGTCAGACACCAAAAAATGGAGGTTTTCTCCCAAGGGGGGATGGTGTGTTATGTTGTCAGGGTAGATTGTGTGTGCCTGGTGTAGAAGATTTGAGGTAACGAATACTTGAAGAAGCGTATGGTGCACATTACTCTATTCATCCAGGGGCTACAAAGATGTACCACGATTTGTGGGAGATCTATTGTCGGAGTGGGATGAAGAAAGATATTGCAAAGTTTGTGGCTAAGTTCTCTACGTGCCAACAAGTTAAGATTGAGCACCCCAGAAACCTAGTAGGTCCATCCAGGAGTTCAGTATTCCTACTTGGAAGTGGGAGGAGGTTAACATAGACTTTGTTATGGGTTTACCTCGTACTCATCATCAACATAATTCTATTTGGGTTATCATAGACAGGATATCCAAATCAGCTCATTTCTTGCCAGTCCATACCTCTTATTCAGCCAAGGACTATGCCAAACTTTATCTCAGAGAGTTGGTCAAGTTTCACTGTGTTCCCTTATCTATCATCTCAGATAGAGGTACCCAGTTTACCTCTCACTTCTGGAAAGCATTCTAAAAGGGTCTTGGTACCCAAGTCCTCTTAGTACAGCTTTCCACTATCAGATAGATGGTCTAGCAGAATAGACCATTTAGACTCTAGAAGATATACTGAGAGCATGTGTAGTTAATTTTAAAGTTAGTTGGGATGCCCACTTGCTTTTGATTGAATTTTCATATAATAACAACTATCATTCTCATATCCGTATGGCTCCATTTGAGGCTTACTATGGTAGGAGATGTAGATCTCTAATTGGTTGGTTTGAAGTAGGTGAAACCACTGTTGTAGGGCCTGACTTGGTGTTTGATGCATTAGAGAAGGTTAAGTTGATAAAAAAATCCTTAGGGCTACCCAAAGCCGACAAAAATCGTATGCAGATGTGATGAGAAAGGATCTTGAGTTTGAAGTCGGTGATTTTTTGTACTTAAAAATATCTCCCATGAAAGGAGTGAAGAGATTCAACAAGAAAGGGAAACTCAGTCCCTGATATATCGGTCCCTTCAGATTTAGCCTCAGTACACCTAGTGTTCCATGTCTCATTGTTCAAAAAGTGTATTGGTGATCCAGCTGTAGTTGTTCCCTTAGAAAGTGTAGATATTCATAACAGTCTTTCCTTTGAGGAAGTTCCAGTCGAAATTCATCATCATCAAGTTCGTAGACTAAGGAACAAAGAAGTTCCATTAGCCAAAGTTCTTTGGCGGAATCAGTCTGCTGAGGGAGTCACTTGGGAAACAGAAGCAGATATGCGAACCAAGTACCCTCATCTTTTCTTTGCGAATTCAGATTCAGTTTAAGGTACTAATCTTCTTAAGATTTCTCTCTTTTATGCTCAGTTTCAGTTGCACATCATGTTCATGTCAATCGTGCATTCATGAGTCAGTTTAGTCATGCATTCCATGCATCAGATATGGATGTTTAGTATGTAACTCAGTCCGTTAGTTTTCCCTCAGCTTAACTGGTCTCATTATAGGACTAATGATCCCAAGGGGGAGATATTGTAATATCCCTCATTTCCTTAGTGCAATCTAAGTCCCAATACATGAGTATTCATATATAAAATTTACGAAACACTCATTATTTGTCAGTTTAGAGCCTGCCATTGCGTAGGAAATTGAATTAACTTTCCAAGGATATAAAATTGGCCAAAATTCAATAACCAGATAAGAAGTTATGGAGATTTTAAGTTTCAGTCATTAAACAACGTCATTTTAGTCCCCAACGCATTGCGGAGCTAGTATAAATGACGATTGGCAATTTCTAGTGAGGTATCACAATCCTGGCGCGTCGCGCCAAAGGCCAGATTGGCATTTTTCATTTTCTAGTGTTGTAGCGCGATGCCACCGCATTACAGTTAGCTTCCAGGTCACAAACAAGGTAGCAACGCGATTAATCCACGTCGTGCCATCATGCATTTTCCCAATTATCCAATTCCAGTGACACGGCGCGATAGCGCCGCATCGCGCCAAGGGTGAAAATCGAGAATTTTTCCAGTTTAACGATTTTAAATTACAGGGGCTATTTGGTCTTTTCCCATGGCCCAAATCCACCTAAACACGGGATTTAACCCTAAGAGAGAATTATTTGCTCACTTTTGCATTATTCTCTCAAATTAAAATCAACTCTATTCAAGAACAAAAACACTAACTCTCAAGTTCAAGGACAAATCTCAAGAACTCTCCATCAATCCTCCTAAATTCATTATCCCAGGTATGTTAGATGTTCATCCATGGATTCCTTTCACCCATGTAGTCCAAGTATCCTATTTAAATTATAAAATTTTGATCTTTGCAAGCTAATTGATTTTAAATTGTGATTTCACCCATCAATCTCCATGTACTATTGATTTTATACCATGATTCAATGAAATTATTGTTGTTATTCAATCCTCCATGTTTTAATATTATTATCTATTGAATTGAACCAAGATTTAATACTATTATGTCGAATTCATGCCATTTCTATAAGTTCCATGACCTTCCTATGATTGTTTTAAACCATGAACTACAAGTGTTTGATAAAATGCATACAAGAGTGATTGATTTGATAAAAGCCTTCATGCTTTGTCCCCCAAGCTTTAGTGTCATTTACCATTGTTGTTTTTGAGTCCTGGGGGTATTGAATACCCGAAAAACATAGTTGTTTATTTAGTCTAGTCTCAGTACATTACACAATAGTCTTCATAACATACTATGAGCATTATCAGAATAGTCAGCTATCAATCAGTTAAACTCAGAACAATCTAGTATTTCAGTGTCTTTCAGTTGGGAGTAGGATTTAGCACCGAGCGAGTGTAGGGATGGCATCTTCCCCGTCAGATAGGCAGAGTTGTTAGTAGCAGTCTCTATACACCAGAACTACATAGCCAACATAGTATATGAGAAGTCACCCATCAGATTAGGCTTGACTATCTCACAGGGGTCACCCATTTGTTCAGGCTTGACACCCTTTGTCCTTTGGACATTATATCAGTTTAGTGGATCCATACAACCAGTGTTAGTACCCGTGGCACGATATTAACACCCTTCCAACTGGGGTTAAATGTTAGACCCCGATTAGCTCAGATTGTGGCATGTCGGTTAGATGATACCTCCCACAGTCTCAGCCACAGTCTCAGCTATAGTCTTAGTTACAGTCCCGGTTCAGTTATTCAGTCTTAGTGTTGTTTTACTAAAGCATACAGATTTTAGTTATTTTAATATTTCAGTTTATAGATTTTACTCAGTTCATGTTATATGTTTGGTCATGCATCCTCAGTATCTACAGATTTTCACGTATCTTCAGTATTTATAGATTTTCATGCATACTCAGTATTTACAAATTTCCATATATTCCCAGTACCTACAAATTTCATGCTCTCTATTCAGTACACCATGCTTTACATGCATATTCAGTTAATTATTAGTTTTGTTCATGAAACCATGCAAATCATCCTACCTCATTTAGCATACCAGTACATTTAAAGTACTGATCGCATACCTTTTCTTTTGCGCTATGCTGTATTATATCATAGGTTTTGACGCTCAGTTCTCGGTTCATGATTAGACTTATCAAATCCTCAGTAGAAGCCATGGTGAGTCCTCATACTTCGAGGACAGGATTACTTTATTTCATGTCTTAGTTTAGAAGTTAGTTGGAGTTAGTTGGGGCCTGTATCATCAACCATAGTCATTCAATTTTAGAGGCTTATCAGACATTAGAGTCAGTTATTCAGTATTCAAAAATTAAAGTTAGTTATCCAGTTTATCAGTATTTTATCAGATTCAGTTAGTAATTTCTATAGAATCATATTTTAGTTTTGAATTCAGTTATTAAAACCTTATGGCATGACAGTACTCTTCCGCATTTATGATCATGTTATCCAATGCTCACAGTAGGTACTAGCTTATAGGTTAGATTATGGTTCCTTGGGACTGTAAGCACCGTATGACACCCAGGGTGTGCTCTCGAGGCGTTACAAGACTGAGTACCTCCCTAATCAGAAAACCTGCTCCTATTTCCTTGCCTATCCCAAACTCCGCCTGCTTCCTCTTCTAATCCTCAACCCGCTGCATATGAACAGTTAACCTCGAGATATCCATATATTTAATCAGCAAGGCAGTCTTGCTCTTAAGAATCAAATCCCTATCAACCCAGAAGTAAAATTCCTCATTCTCGGCCTCATATCAACCACCAAATCATGAGCATACCTTGATAGATGATGGAACTTCAAAGCATATTCCATTACTGACATCCTCCCCTGTCTGAGGTTAACAAACTCCTCCATCTTAGCTTCCATCAACTCTTGAGGAAAGAACCGATTCAAGAAGGCATTAGAAAAGGCCTACCACAACCTTTTCTATTCCATATCACCTCTATCCTTATACCACTCCTCATACCACTGATAAGCAATATCCTTGAGCAGATAAGCTATAAAGCTAATCCCCTCTATATTAGTAGCCTGTATCACCTAAAATATCTTTTCCATCTCATCCAAGAAGCCCTGTGGATACGCCTCCACCTTCACCCCAGTAAAAGTTGGAGGATCATCTTTATAAATTGATCAACCCTTGTGGCCTCAGTACACAAAGCACCAGCCGCACCCTACTCGTCCTGAGCAGTAACTAATTTGGAAATAACATGGATAGACTCCAAAGTATATTAGAAGTCATGGGTCCTAGTTAGGGTAAGTAGGGAAATTTCCAGAATACCCCCACTTAAATCCCTTAAGAACCCATCGCAGGGATACGACTGCCCCATACGAGTCATACCCTTCTATATGTTTGGTACCCAACACTCGTATCCAAGCCTTAACCCTTAGATCAAACACTTTCCAGTATACAACTCATCTAACCAAGTCATAACCACAACATATGATCCGTACCCATAACCCTTATCCCTGGCAGAATGAGATACCAAGAGGATCAAACACTGCCCAATATACGAGTCCTTGATATGAATTGTACCAATCCCTATGACTCATACCCCTAAGTGATACCTATTCCAATGACAAAAAAAATCCCACCAACTAACACTGGTCGGCATACGATAGGACCATACCACTAGTACCCAACCATATGGCTCGTACCCATGAGTTGTATTGTGTTTGGAGAATGGAATTCTACGAAATTTTCTAAGGGTCAAAACCCAGGATGTTTCAGTCACCCCCACTAGGAACATTTGTCCTCGAATGATGGACAAGGTAGGGGTAACCACACACAGAGATTGTATTATCAAACTTCCTTTCAACAAAGTTTGAAACAAAGAGGCAAAGATGTTAATCTTTTCTTTGACAAACTCAGAAAATAAAGATGTGTTCAAGACACATACCTTCCGCATGAATCCCAAGAGCAGTAAACAAATATGGATACTTGGACTTTATGTCTTCTTCAGCTTCCCAAGTAGCTTCTTCCACCTTATGGTTCCGCCATAGAACCTTAACCGAAGCCACATCCTTGGTCCATAACCGACAAACTTTCCTATCTAATATCTCAACTCAGTCCTCTTCATAAGATATAGAATCCAAAATACATAATCTTTCCAAAGAAACAACCGAAGAAGGATAACTAAGACACTTTCTTAACATATAAATATGAAAGATTAGATGAACCAAACTTAAGCTAGATAGAAACTCCAACTCAATAGCAACATCCAATGAATCGAGGACTGAGTTTCCCCTTTTTGACAAACCATACCACTCCTTTATGGGAGACACCTTGTGGAATACCCTATCACCAACCTTAAACTCCAAGTCTCTATGCCTAATATCCACATAGGACTTCTGGCGACTTTGGAAAACTTTAAGCCTTTCCCGAATCACCTTGACCTTCTCTATTGCCTTATAGACCAAATTCAAACTACGCATGTCCACCTTTCCAAGCTCACCCACCCAATAGGAGATCTACACCTCCTATCATATAATATTTCAAAAAAAGCCATACTATAGTCGAATGATAGCTATTGTTGTAAGCAAACTCCACCAAAGGTAGATTCTCAACCCAATTGCCACCATAATCAACCACATAGGCCTAAAGCATATCCTCAGATGTCTGAATAGTTCTCTTCTCTTTCCCATCTGACTGTGGTTGAAAAGCAATACTCAGACTAACCTTAGTCCCAAACCTTTTCTAGAAGGACTTCTAGAAATGAGACCTAAATTGCGTACCACAATCAGAGATAATTGAAACAGGCACCCTATGCAACTTTAAAATCTCCTGAAGATACAACCTCACATAATCTTTCACCAAAAAGGTAGTCCGCACTGACAAGAAATGCACAAACTTGGTTGTCCTATCCATGATGATCCAAATTAAATCATACTGATTTTGAGACCGAGGGAGACCGATGACAAAGTCCACATTGATCACTTCCCATTACTATTTGGTGAAATCAATTTCTTGATACAACCTTCCGAGCCTCATTTGCTCAACCTTAACCTGTTGGCACACCATACACTTTGCCACAAAATTATCCATATCTCTCTTCATACAAGTCCACCAGTAGACCTCCTTGAGATCATGATACATCTTAGTCAAGCCGGGATGAACAACATAGTGCGCCTCAGCCAAAACCCTTTGTCGCAGCCTATCAACATCAGAAACACATAATTTCCCATGGTACCGTAAAGTACCATCATCATTGATCTCAAACACCACTACCTTTTGCCCACCAACATCTCCCTTGATTCTCATCAAGATAGAATTGAGCACTTGTTTTTCTTTAATCTCTGCACTAAGACATGATCGAACCACCAAGCGGTGAATATCCTTCACCAACTCCTACTTTCCTTCCTTCACATGAGCCAAAATCCCCATGGATAACCTACTAAGAGAATCAACAACCAAAGTAGCCTTACCTAGGTGGTAGTGAAGACTCATATCATAATACTTGAGAAGCTCAAGCCACCTCCTCTACCTGAGATTAATCTCTTTCTGATTGAATACTTATTGAAGACTCTTGTGATCAGAAAACATATCCACGTGAACACCATACAAATAATGCTGCCATATTTTCAAAGCAAATACAACCGCCAACAACTCCAAATCATGAGTAGGATAATTTCTCTGATGCACCTTCAATTGTCTGGAAGCATAGGCAATCACCTTCCCATGTTGCATCAAAACACACCCAAGCCCTACTTGAGATTCATCATAATAAACCACAAACCCATTATTTCCTTCTGACAAAGTTAGGATTGGAGTCGAAGTCAACTTATCCTTCAACTTCTTAAAACTCCTTTCATAAGCATCCGACCAAGAAAACTTAACCTTCTTCTGATTTAACTTAGTCAAACAAGCAGATATCGAAGAAAAGCCTTCCACAAACCACCTATAATACCCGGCTAAACCCAAGAAGCTCCAAATTTCGGATGGAGTCATTGGCTTAGGCCGCCCCTTCACCACATCTACCTTTTGAGGATCAACCATTATCCATTCACTAGAAATAATATTGCCTAAGAAAGTAACAACGTTCAACCAAAACTCACACTTAGAGAACTTGGCATACAACTGTTGTTCCTTTAAGGTTTGCAATATCACACGGAGGTGATTACCATGATTGATCTTGGGTGTATTTATACGCCTAAGCACCATAATTTATCCATATTTTAGCTAAATTTAGAGAACAAAGTGCCTAGTTTCTTATGTTTTTTACTCTACTTCTATGTAATTAAGCTAACCGATGTGATTAGCATGATTTTAAGTATTAATGAGGTAGATGAAGACATAATGGAACTATGAAATGCGGATGGCATATGACACAAGAGAGAGTAGTAGTATGGACCAAATGTGGCGCCTAAAAACTATGTCCAAGACTAATTTATCATTTATAATTAGTTCAGGGACTTAGAAGGCAATTATGAGAGAAGAGATTATTAAAAGACTTAATGCTGAATTTTTATTCATTATTCATTATTCTATATTATTTTGAGAGAGGAGAGAGGCGGTTTACACCAAGGTAAAAATGCTATTCATCTTCTCCACCAAGATCTTCTTTTAGTTTTTGGTATGATGAATATTTCTATTGTGATTTCCGTTTTACCCATGAGTTGCTAAGTTTATTAGTTAGGGTTATGGAAGCCTTGTAGCATACAATATATATCTTTGGGTTTTGAATTCATTATGCATTGATTTGTTTACATCATACTCTCTTCGTTTATCTTGAATTCTCGTGGTTGCAAACATAAAGGACATGCCTTAAAATGCAACTTGTTCGAAAGAAAGGTTGATGTTCATAAAAGAGAGTAGTGACAAGAAAATAGGATTCCCAACCCCTATTTCATATGTTAATGCCTTAGCAGGATTAACTACTTGGAGATTTCGTATTGTTTTTGGTAAATGCTTTTGCTTCGAGAGAACTAAAGTGAATTAGTCCTTGATGGTTGAGAAACACTAGGATTATGTTATAAAATACAATACATTTCTCTGTAAGCACGATGCATGTATGAATTCATAAAGCCCATAGTTAGAAAGTATTGAAAACTACAAGGTGGACATAACCCTAGCTTGCTATTTCTCTGAATTTGAATACTACTACACGTATTTCATCTTGTTAAACTGAAACCATTAATTTGTGAAATGAATCAAATCCCCCTATTTATTTTATGGAAACGAATGATTAAAAGTCAGCTAATCTGCATACAACTTAATTAGCACCATATTTCCTGTGGGATTTGACCCCAATTTAGTTGGGTTATATATTTGACAACGACTGCTTACTCTCTCGTAAGAGAGGTGTAATTTGGGTGTATCAATGATCCACCTCACTCTTTGAATAAACCAGAATGTCATTAATAAACACGATGACAAAGCGATTCAAATACAACCTAAACATCCAGTTCATCAAGTCCATAAATGCTGTCGGAGCATTAGTCAACTAAAATGACATCACTAAGAACTCAAAATCCCCATACAGAGTAGGAAAGACCATCTTAGGGATATCCACTTCTCTAATCTTAAGCTGATAGTACCCAGACCAAAGATCTATCAAGAAGAACTTAGCACCTTGTAACTGGTCAAACAAATTATCTATCCTCAGGAAGGGATACTTGTTCTCGACTGTCACCTTGTTCAACTACCTGTAGTCAATGCACATCTAAAGAGAACCATCCTTCTTGCACACAAACAACACCGGTCCACCCCATAGATAAACACTAGGATGAATAAACCCCTTATCAAGAAGATCCTTAAGTTGCTCCTTGAGTTCCCTCAACTCAACCGGAGCTATTCTATACGGAGGAATAGATATTAGACAAGTGTCCGAAAGCAAATCAATACCAAACTCTATTTTCCTATCTGGAGGAACACCAGGAAGATCATACGAAAAGACCTCTGGAAACTCATTAACCACCAGGACCGAAGACAAAGAGAGACCTTTTGAGTTAGAATCTTTAACCTAGACCAAGTTTTAAAGCTCTAAGATAATAAATAAACCTCCCCCTAGGAACTAAGGAGCTACCTTCCTATTCTATAACCGGTTCACTAGGGAACCTAAAAATTACCCTACTGGTCCGACAATCTATAGATGCATAATAAGAATATAACTAACTTATACCTAGAATTACATAAAAATCTACCATATCCAACTTAAATAGATCCGCCAAGGTCTGCCTGCTACCAACAGATACCACACCCTTTATAGACTCTCTTAAAAATAACCGAGTTACCTACTGAGGTAGAAATAGAAAAATGATCCGGAATAATTTTGAATCAAAACCAAAAGACACAATTACATATAGAGTCACATAAGAAATAGTGGACCCTGGATCAAGCAAACAATATATGTCATGAGGTAAAAGCTGTAACGTACCAGTAATGATATCAGGTGATACCTCAAATTCCTATTGGGACACCAAAATATACAACCTGTTTAAACCAACACTAGAACCAGGAGCATTAACAGAAGAAGATGCCATCCCACTAGGTGTAGAAATAGAATATGAATACATAGGAATCTTATTCATCCTTGTAGCAACCTTATTGACCGGATAATCCCTGAGATGATAGCCTACATGGCCAATACTAAAGCATTTATCCCTTCCTTCCTCAGAATATCCCCAATGATAATGACCATAAAATCAATAAGGAGGATATAAAAATTGACCGACCTCCGCTCGCCTAAGATTGGGCAAGCTGTGCTTTTGAATTGTCACCACCTTGATGACGTTTGTATCCCAAATTGTAAAGAGAACTAGCAGAAAAGGAGCCAGAACTCCTCCACTTCTTTTTTTACCACTTGACACCATCTCTACCACCCTGAGACTCAACACCTCCCTAATCAGAAAGCCTGCTCCTCTTTTCTTACCTATCCACAAACTCTGTCTTCTTCCTCTTCTCATCCTTAACCTGCTGCATATGAACAATCAACCTTAAGATATCCATATCTTTAATTAGTAAGACAGTCTTTCTCTCTAGAATCAAATCCCTAGTCAACCCAGAAGCAAACTTCCTCATTCTTGACCTTACATCAACTACCAAATTAAGAGCATGCCTTGATAGTTGATGGAACTTCAAAGCATATTCCATTACTGACATCCTTCCCTATCTGAGGTTCACACTCTCCTCCATCTTAGCTTCCATCAATTCTTGAGGAAAGAACCAATCCAAGAAGATATTACAAAAGTCCTACCACAACCTTTTCTATTCCATATCACCTTTATCCTTATACAACTCCTCATACTACTAATAAGCAATATCCTTGAGCTGCTAAGCTATAGAGTTAACCCCCTCTATATTAGTATCCTGCATCACTCAAAAGATCTTTTCCATCTCATTCAAGAAGCCCTGTAGATCCGCCTTAACCTTTACCCCAGTAAAAGTTTGAGGACCTAGCTTCATAAATTGACCAAACCTTGTGACCTCAGCAGATAAAGCACCAACCACACCTTAAGCAATAACCAGTTGGGCAATAACATGGACAAATTGATAAAATTTTGCATTTGTCTTGTTGCCCCGAGGGACTTGAGGAGAACTAGCCAAAATTGGAGGAACTCCAACATCATCAGGAATATGATCATGAAATCGAAGATGTACTCCATACGTAGGACATACCCCTTCAACATTATCCCTAGATGGGATAAAAGAATTTTCTTTTCTTCCAGATTTACGAGGCATGATTTGAAAGACGAACAAACAAGGATTAAAGAAGATTCTAGGATTGATAACTCTAGCTTGAAGATAGAATACCAAGAAAGTGAAAAAATCCTAAATGTCTTGTAGCCCCTGTCTTATGAATGTGGCTTGCTTTACACCTCTAAAAGAGACTCTAATCAACATGGCATTGTGGACTCCTCAGTGACCATGATCCTAGGATCTGATACATCCTTGACATGACTTGACCCCAGGCCTTGTCGTAACGAGCATCCCAAGTCCAACCAGGACCAGGGACTGCCCCCTGTTACCTAACCCAACAACCTATATCCATCCTTTGATGGGATACATTTTAAAAATATAACAAGATAGGGTGAATGTTCTAATTAAGACTCTAGGATAAGGTCACAACCGTGACCAACCCAATTGAGTCCAACCATACCAGACCAACCACCCAACCATACCAAACCAAACCATAAGCTATAAACCAAGCTATAATAAAAGAGAATACAAAAATATAATATGATTAATCCTAAAATATAATAGGATAGAACAGCCAACAATATCATGCAGGGGTGTAAGCCACAACACCAAAATCTATGCCAAGGCAAACACGAGTACCGATCCCACCCATACCAACCCCCAAAAATTCTAGAAAGCCTCTATCCAGAAGAGTAAATAATTCTAATTGGGACATGCCCCCAACCATAGCCAAAACGAATATCCAAAATAAGAGAAAAGAGTCTAAAGATATCCATAACATGAAATGATGACCTCCAAAAGGATGAAAGCTCACCATTTCAGTCCAAGTGCTGATACCAAATCTGCATTCTAAACATGAGGAGTAAAATGACAGTTCCTACAAAGAATGGGCATATAACTACTAGTAGACAGGGTTAGCGAGTGACCGCTAGCATGAAACTCAGGATAAGGATAAAATAATGCCAGTTATAAAACCAAGTAAAACACCCCATAATGCATACAACAATACATATATAAGTGCCAAAAAAGAGAATCGGGTTTAGCATGCATGGAAAACCCTTACCTTGGTTATGTAACTTGGCCATCCTGAACCACCTACGGGCTATATGGGTTCAGCTCCCCTTACTGAAAGGGCCATAGTGCGTATAGCCACACGAACATGGAATTTTCCCATGGGATGACTAGTACATCCCCAAATAAATAGTGTGACACACGTACACAGTCATCAAGATCGCTTATATCAGAAAATATGAGTTTCCAGTTTTGGTGCCCCTGGGATCGCCACCTTCCATAGCTTTGCTACACACCTCGCCATTAATGCCTAATTAAAACTAGTTTCTAAATAACCAAACCCTTATACATTTATAACCAAGGACAATATAAGTGGTATCATCACACCACCCCTTACTTTCAAGTAATATCTATAGTCAAACCATTTAGGGTAAGGAGACCTTAGGTGCCATACCAATTATCATATTAAATCCACTTGGGAGACTTCCATCTTCTCCACAAGCATAACTATTAAGACTTTATCCATTTAAAACCACTAAAACCCTGTATAATTCCTTTACCAAGTTTAAAATATGCAAGAGTTCCATTAAAAAAAGTCAATGTAATGGACATATCCTTATAAGCATTTTATCAAACACCTTGGGGGCATAATATAATCAAAACCAATTCCAAATACTATTAAACCATTAAAATGCAATCCAATTGTCCAATTCCACCATTTATGCATATAAGAGCATAAGTAAAATGATGTTGGGTGTATTTATACATTCTAGCGTTACTATTCTAGCCTTTTAGCCTTGTTTTGAGGATGTTTCTTATGATATATGTGTTGATAATGATATAAATGAGAATTTATGTGTCCAAGTATGTTTTTATTATGTTTAATGGTGGTTTCACATGAGTTTTCATTCAAATTGATCATTTAGAAGTCAACCGAGAAAACTAGTGTAACTAGCTTGAGCTAGGTGTTTGTCTAGTCTCTTGTGTTGGGTTCTAATGTATTTTAATGAGATCTTAAGGTTTTTATTAAGTATTTATATGATTTTTTTTATTTATAATGTTAAATGGTAAATTGGATCAAGAAAAGAGTCAAAACAATGAGTTTAAACTCAATGTGAATTTAGTCTATGCTTAGCTCGTGTTTCTAGTTTGTCGTTAAGGATGTTGTGTTGTTTTGAGCTCTAAATTGTTGTATTTAATGAAATATTATGCTTTTTGAATGTATTATGATGATACATGAAGGATATAAAAGCTTTAAATCAAGTGAAAACAACTCAATAAGGCTCGGAATGGCTCAATGAAAGCACAAGACGCAAGCTGGACGCAATTTGGACACCTGAAATTTATGGGGCGTGTGGGGACTTTTCATATGGATAATGGATGAGTTAATAATATAAATTCATTAAGTAGAGGCCCAATACTTTTACCAATAGGAGCGTGTATATTATATTGGGGTTTAAGGAGGCCTCGTGACGCGTTGAAATCGCAATTAGCTATTAGAATTTGACAGATTTTTTGACAATTGTGACTTGGAATTATGGCGTGACGCGGGGAGCACCAAAATCAGGAAAATTTCACCTATCTGAAGGAAAACAGCATGTAAACCTAATAAAACTTGGTATATAACTTGTCTACTATAAATATAACGTCCTAAAAAATGTTTTAGCATCTTGGGACATCTTGGAACATCCTAGATCACTTGGGACATCATTGTAGGCTATGACAACTTATTTTTATGTTTTATCATTTTTTAATTTAATTTTTTTATGGTTTGTATCATCATTCCAAGGGATTGAATGATGAATATTTCCATTCAGGGCTAAACCCTCTTTCTGAGGTTAAAGCCAAGAACTTGATTATTATTGTTTTGGATTAAGTTCATTTAATTCATTTATCATTATTGGTTGTTTATTTATTCTTGTTTTAATTATTTTATGGATTGATCACCCATGAAATAGATATATTTTTGACCTTTTGATCTCGGAGAAGGAATAGGGAGATAGAACATGAGAATAAACAAAGTTTGGGTTTTTATTCTTTTATAAAATAAAGAATTGAACTTAGCATCTAGGACAAACATATACTTAGATGCCTTACTTGATTCAAATGTAGGATGATATATTTAATTAACTTAATTGAATAATTACATCCCCGCTCAAAGATGTAGTTGTAATGTACATATTAGGTAAAATATTAGAGGTTGGGAAACCATGATCATGCAATTAACCCTACGAATAGACAACCAAGATAAGCAAGTTAACGAAGGAAATTCAATAACATAGTATGATTTTTCGAAGTGCTTTAATCGTGGGATTTAATCCATTGATTGTCCCAAGACTTTTATTTTTACGCATTATTTATTTTATTTTTAATATACAAAATTACAAAATCTCTTCTTGTTTATTTTTTCTCAATTAGTTAGACTAGAATTAGATTGGCGGCGAACGCAAGTCCCTGTGAGATCGATACTTGGGCTTCCTTAAAGCCACTTTACTACTTGATAAGACCACGTACACATGCATGTGCATTTGGGCGCTATCAAGTTTTTGGCGCCGTTACCAGGGACTTTTTATTAGGCAACTATCTTATTTTTAGTTTTTCTATATTGAGCTGTAAATAGTTTTTGTTTAGTTTCTTTTTATTTTCCTTTATTTCTATTTTTCTCACACTTTTTTCAAGATGTCAGTCTAGGATAGGTGGTTTTTGAGTGATGGCAATTCTTGTTGTTTTTGTGGAGGACATCACCTTGTGGCTTATTGTCCAGATTTTTATGAAAGTGCATAGACGTAACCTTCACAATATGATGCGGATAATTCAAGAAAGTCTGAGTACTCAAAAACTAATATTGTGAAAATTATTAAGGAAACACCACTACCACCATGTCTACAGTGGCTAAGAAAAGAAATATATGGAGAGGATATTAACCAATGTGTGGAGCAAACACAAGAATCACAGCCACTCGATTATCATCTTGATCTTGAGACTGAAATTGAGAAGGTGAATAAAAGTGAGTGTGTAGTAGATTGTGTAAATTATGAAGCAGGATTTGTTGGGCCGCATTCAAAACACTTTTCTACATTATGTTTAGATGATGTCTTTTCTGTGGAATCATTTAAAATAGTGGAAGAGTGTGTAGATGAGGAACAAAAATCCTACATTCTTGATTTTACACTGGACAGGCAACATAAAAACACACCCCACTTCAAGGTCGAGTGGTTTACCATGCACATTACATTACTCGGTTCTTTAATTTTTGTACCACCACCCTATAAGCGAGGCAAAAAGATGGATGCGATGTGGGGGGTGAAATTTATATCCTCAAGGTGGAGGAAAAAATTGATATGGGTCGTGACATGACACTAAATTAGGTACTTCTTGGGAGGCAACCCAAGCTAAGGTATGTTTTATTTTTAATTTTTAGTTTTTTATTTCACGTAGTTTTTTTTATTGAGTCACAGGTTAATGGAAAGTCTGAGTACCATAAACATGAGCTTGAAGCATGACAAAGATTAAGTGTGGGGTCCCATGGATCTCATTTATGTGTGAAGATGCTACTAGCTAGGCCTAGAGGCCTCAGGGAGTATTTCTATCTCTTACTTTAAAAGTTCACTTTGGGAACAAAGTAGATTTTTAAGTGGGGTGGAGAAATTCCCAAATTTTAGCTCAATTTAAAAAATTTTAGGTAAGGAATAAGTAAGACATTCTAGTTGGTGCTATTTTTGATTGAATGATGCAAGTGGGTTTGTTTGTAAAAGCATGTTGATTGATGAGTGAATTGCTATTTTTGAGACTCTTAGGGTCAAGTTTATGACTTTTTTTCATGTTGGCTTAATTTTGAATTTGTGCTATTATTTGGTTGGGAGTTTATGAGGATCCTATTGAGTTGAGCATGTGCCATGTGTGATGTGAGGTATTTGTATATTCCTTATTGCATGTGATGTTTAGAACTTGCTCGGTGTGTATGTGAAGCGAAATAAAGAATGTGGGTTTAGGAGATGATTTAGGCATTTCTTTGATAGCCTTGTTCTATACCTTCTATTTGTCCTACTCATTGTGCATTATCCTAGTTAACCCCCATTAAGCCTTTAGCTTTTTCTTTGGTAGCCTCATAATTATCCTAATCCCCTTCTTTGATAGATCATAATTGATCCAAAAAGCTCCTAAGTGCTTTAATTAAAAAAAAAAGTGAAAAATGAATTTGACAAATTGAAGAAGAAAAAGGTGAAATTGATGCCCCAAGATCATAGTTATTGGTGTTTATATTTGATGTGTGGTGGTTACGATTGATATAAATGGTGTTAAAAATATTTTCATGATTGTAGAGAATGAGAAAAATTGAATCTTGAAGGAATAAACAATACGCCCACCATGTGTTTGTGAAAATGCTTAAAAGAGATGGGGCAAAAAATAAAAGGTATGGGTGGATGAAAAAGTGTAATTTGGTTGTTGAATATTGGTTTTAAATGAATAATGTAGAGTATTAAAGAACTTAGAGAGGTTAGTCACTATTCCCAAGTAGTTCCTACCCGTCCCTTAGCCTACATTACAACCCGAAAAAGTCCTAATTGACCATAAGCTTAATTTTGACTATTAGTGGAGCATTACACTAAGGGCAAGCCTATGGTTCATTATGTGTAACTTGTGTATTCTTTGTAAGAGAGCGTAATTTAATTCTTGTACCCATTATATTATAAATTGCATTATTGTGAGTAATTATGGGTAACTCTCTTGTTGTGAGGGGCACATGTTTGATGAATGTGGGTGATTTGTATGATGTCCTTGATTGAACGATATGCATGAGTTTTCTACTTGTGGAGTCCATTCTTGAGGCTACGATGTTTTGGAAGTAGGATTCTTGAGCTTTAAATTGTGTATAAAATGCTTAGTATTGTGAACTTGCATCACGTGTTGTTATTGTAGTGCTAGATTGAATTTCTTGCTTGTAGTAGAAGTTTGGAGTTTTTCCATCTCACGGTGTTTATAGTTAAGAATTGTTCAACGACAAACAAGGCTTTAAGTGTGGGGTGGTGATGTTGGGTGTATTTATGCATTCTAGCATTACTATTCTAGCCTTTTTAGACTTGTTTTGAGGATGATTCTTATGATATGTGTGTTGATAATGATATAAATGAGAATTTATGTTTCCAATTATGTGTTTATGATGTTTAATGTGTGGTTTCACATGAGTTTTGATTCAAATTGATCATTTAGAAGTCAACCAAGAAAACTAGTGTATAGCTTGAGCTAGGTGTTTGTCTAATCTCTTGTGTTGGGTTCTAATGTGTTTTAATTATTTCTTAAGGTTGTTATTATGTATTTATATGTAAAACAACTTATTTATAATGTTAAAGGGTCAATTGTATCAAGAAAATAGTCAAAACAATGAGTTTAAACTCAATGTGAATTTAGCCTATGCTTAGCTCGTGTTTCTAGTTTGTCGTTAAGGATGTTGTGTTTTTTTGAGATCTAAATTGTTGTATTTAATGCTATAGGATGATTTTTTAATAGATTATTATGATATATGAAGGATATAAAAGATTCAAATCAAGTTAAAAAAACTCAATAAGGCTCAGATGGCTCAACAAAAGCACAAGACGCAAGCTAGACGCAATTTGGACACCTGAAATGTATGGGACGCGTGTGGACTGTTCAGGTGGATAATTGATGTGTTAAAAACATAAATTTATTCAAAATAATCCCAAGTGTTGGACCCATATATGCTTGTAGTTTATAATGGGGTTTAAGGAGTCCCCGTGATGCGTTGAAATCGCGACTAGCTACTGGAATTTGACAGATTTTTTGACAATTGAGACCTGGAACTATGGTGCGACACGGGGAGCACCAAAATCCGGAAAATTTGGCCCAGCTGAAGTAAAACAGCGTGTAAACCTAATCCAACTTGGTATATAACTTGTTACTATAAACATAACATCCAAAAAACGTTTTAAGCATCTTGGGACATCTTGGAACATCCTAGATCACTTGGGACATCATTGGAGGATACCACAACTTATTTTTAGGTTTTATCATTCTTTAATTTAGTTTTTTTTATGGTTTGTATCATCATTCCAAGGGATTGGATGATGAATATTTCCATTCAAGGCTAAACCATCTTTCCAGGGTTAAAGCCAAGAACATGATTATTATTGTTTTGGATTAATTTCGTTTAATTCTCTTGTCATTATTGGTTGTTTGTTTATTCTTGTTTTAATTATTTTATGGATTGATCACCCATGAAATACATATATTATTGACCTTTTGATCTCGGGAGAGGGAATAGGGAGATAGAACATGGGAATAAACAAAGTTTGGGCTTTTATTCTTTTATAAAATAAAGAATTGAACTTAGCGTCCAGGACAGGGATGTACTTAGATGCCTTACTTGATTCAAATGTAGGATTATAGCTTTAATTAACTTAATTGGACTATTACATCCCCGCTCAATGATGTAGTTGTAATGTCCATATTAGGTAAAATATTAGAGGTTGGGAAACCATGATCATGCAATTAACCCTACGAATCAACAACCAAGATAAACAAGTTAACGAAGGAAATTCAATAACATAGTATTATTGTTTGAAGTGCTTAACCCTTGGCTTTAATCCATTGATTGTCCAAAGACTTTTCCTTTTATGTATTATTTATTTTATGTTTAATTTACAAAATTACAAACTCTCTTCTTGTTTATTTTTTCTCAATTAGTTAGACTAGAATTAGATAGGGGGCCAATGCAAGTCCCTATGAGATCGATACTTGGGCTTCCTTGAAGCCACTTTACTACTTGATAAGACCACGTACACTTGCGTGTGCGCTTGAGTTCTGTCATAAAATCATAGGAAACCATAACCAAGCATTCAATATCAAAACCCCCAAATAATAGTTGAAAACCATAATCATGAAATAGTAAAACCACGAAATCAATCATATAAACCATGCCTTTAGTTGAAATTACAATGAGGGGAGAGAATCATGCTTTATACCAAATAATTAAAGGAAGGAAATCACCAATACAAGCCCCAAAGCAATCCGCAAGATGAAACCCTAGCCTTCTTGCTCCAAAAGCTCTTGAGAGAATTATGGAGTGTTTTGGAATAGTTTCTACGTGTTAATAAATAGAATAATAGGGTAAATAGCCTCCAAAGTATATTAGAAGTCATGGGTCCTAGTTAAGGTAAGTAGGGAAATGTCCAGAATACCCCCACTTAAATTCCTTAAAAACCCATTGCAGGGATACGACTATCCCATACGAGTCGTACCCTTCTATATGATTGGTACCCATCACTCGTATCCAAGCCTTAACCCTTGGATCAAAACTATCTAGTATACAACTCATCCAACAAAGTCATAACCACAACATATGATCCGTACCCATAATGCGTATCCCTGGAAGAATGAAATACTTGGAGGATCAAACACTACCCACCATATGAGTCCTTGATACGACTCGTACCAATCCCTACGACTCATACCCCTAAGTCGTACCCATTATAGTGACCCAAACCATCCCATCAACTAACACTGGTCAGTATATGACAGGACCATACCACTCGTACCCAGCATACCACTCATACCCATGAGTCGTATTGGGTCCAGAGAATGGAATTCTTGGAAATTTTCTATGGGTCAGAACCCAGGATGTTTCAGTCTCCCCCACTATGAACATTCTTACCCGAATGACAAACAAAGTAGGGGTAACCACACACAGAGATTGCATTATCAAACATCCCTTCAACAAAGTTTGAAAACAAAGAGGCAAATATGTTAATCTTTCTTTTAACAAACTCAGAAAATAAAGATGTGTTAAAGAAACATACCTTCCATACGAATCCTAGGAACAAAAAACAAATACGGATACTTGGACTTCATGTCCTTTTCCACTTCCCAAGTAGCTTCTTTCACCTTATGGTTCTGCCATAGAACCTTAAACAAAACCATGTCCTTGGTCCGCAACCGACGAACCTTCCTATCTAATATCTCAACTGGGACCTCTTCTTAAGACAGAGAATTTAAAATACCCAATCTTTCCAAAGGAACAACCGAAGAAGGATAACTAAGACACTTTCTCAACATAAAAACATGAAAGATCGGATGAACCAAACTTAAGCTAGATGGAAACTCCAACTCAATAGCAACATTGCCAACTCTCCGCAAAATCACATAAGGACCAATGAACCGAGGACTAAGTTTCCCCCTTTTGCCAAACCGCACCACTCCCTTTATGGGAGACACCTTTAGGAACACATTATCCCCGACCTCAAATTCTAAGTCTCTATGCTATACATCTGCATAGGACTTTTGGGGACTTTGGGTAGCTTTAAGCCTATCCCTACACCTTCTACCGTACAATGCCTCTAAAGGAGCCATACCAATACTAGAATGATAGCTATTGTTGTAAGCAAACTCCATCAAGGGTAGATGTTCAACCCAATTGCCACCATAATCAATCACACAGGCCCGAATCATATCCTCCAATGTCTGAATAGTTCTCTCTACTTGCCCATCCAACTATAGATAAAAAGCAATACTCAGACTAACCTTAGTCCCCAACCCTTTTTGGATGGCCCGCCAGAAATGAGACGTAAATTGCGTACCACAATTAGAGATAATTGAAATAGGCACCGCATGCAACTTCATAATCTCCTGAAGATACTACCTCGCATAATCCTTCACGAAAAAGATAGTTCTCACTGGCCAGAAATGCACAGACTTGGTCATCTTATCCACGATGACCCAAATCAAATCATATTAATTCCAAGACCGAGAGAGACCGGTAACGAAGTCCATATTAATAACTTCCCACTGCCATTCGGGCAAATTAATTTCTTGATACAACCCTCCTAGCCTCATGTTATAAACCTTAACCTGTTGGCACATCATACACTTGGCCACGAAATCAGCCACATCCTTCTTCATGCCATTCCACCAGTAGACCTCCTTGAGATTATGATACATCTTAGTCGAGCCGGGATGAACAACATAGCGTGAATTATGTACCTAAGCCAAAACACTTTTTCATAGCCCGTCGACATCAGGAACACACAAACTCCCTTGGTATCATAAAGTACCATCACCAATGATCTCAAAAACCACTACCTTTTACCCACCAATATCTCCCTTGATTATCATTAAGACAAGATCCAACACTTTTTTTTCTTTTATCTTCTCACTAAGAGACGATCGAACCACTTCTTGCTCCATCTCACCATCATCCTTAGAGTCCAAGAGACGAACTTTAAGCTTATCTAAGCGGTGAATATCCTTCACCAATTCCCACTTGCCTTTCTCTACATGAGCTAAACTCCCCATGGATAACCTGCTAATAAGAGCATCAACAACCACATTAGCCTTACCTGGGTGGTAGTAAAGACTTATATCATACTTATTAAGAAGCTCAAGCCACCTCCTCTGCCTAAGATTTAGCCCTTTCTGAGTAAACACGTACTGAAAACTCTTATGATCAAAAAAGATATCCACATGAACACCATACAAATAATGCCATCATATTTTTAAAGAAAACATTATCACCAAAAACTCCAAATCATAAGTAGGATAATTCCTCTCATGTACCTTTAACTGCCTGGAAGCATAGGCATTCACCTTCCCAAATGCATAAAAACAAATCCAAGCCCTACCCCAGATGTATCATAGTAAACCAAAACCCATCATTGCCTTCCGGCAAAGTTAGGATTGGAGCCAAAGTTTACTTATCCTTCAACTTCTCAAAACTCCTTTCATATGCATCCGACTAAGAAAACTTAACCTTCTTCATAGTCTACTTAGTCAAAGAAGCAAATATCGAAGAATGGCCTTTCATAAATTGCCTATGATACCTGGCTAAACCCAAGAAACTCCAAATATTGGATGGAGTCGTGGGCTTAGGTCGCCCCTATACTGCAGTAACCTTTTGAGGATCAACCATTATACCTTCACTAGAAATAATATTGACCAAGAAAGTCACAGCTTTCAACCAAAACTAACACTTAGAGAACTTGGCATACAACTGTTGTTCCTTTAAGGTCTGCAACACTACACAGAGGTAATTAGCATGATCCATCTCACTCTTTAAGAACACTAAAATGTCATCAATAAACATATTGATGAAGAAATCCAAATACTACCTGAACACCTTGTTCATCAAGTCTATAAATATTGTCGGAGCATTAGTCAACCCAAATGACATCACCAAGAACTCAAAATGCCCATATAGAGTAGGAAAAGTCATCTTAGGGATATCCACCTCCCTAATCTTAAGCTGATGGTACCCAGACTGAAGATATATCTTAGAGAAGAACTTGGAACCTTGAAATTGATCAAACAAATCATCTATCCTCGAGAGAGGATACTTGTTCTTGACCGTCACCTTGTTCAACTGCCTGTAGTCAATGCACATCCAAAAGAAACCATCCTTCTTGCACACATATAACATCGGTACACCATATGGATAGACTAACGAAATTTTACGTTCATCATATTTCCCCGAGGGACCTAAGGAGAATTAGTCAAAATAGGGAGAACTCTAGCACCATCAAGAATAGGACCATGAGATCTAAGATGTACTCCAGACATAGGATGTACCCCCTCAACATTATCCCCAGATGGGACAGAAGATTTTTTTTGTGTTTCATATCTAGGAGGCATGATCTGAAAGATGAATAAATAAGGATTAAAGGAGATTCTAGGATTGAGAACACAAGCTTGAAGATAGAATACCAAGAAAGTGAAACATTCCTAAATGTCTTACAGCCTCTCTCTTATTAGTGTGGTATACTTCACACCCCTAAAAGAGACTTTACTCAATATGGTTTTATGGACTCCCTAGTGACCATGAACCTAGGGTCTGATACCAACTTGACATAACCCAACTCCGAGCCTTATCGTAATGGGCATCCCAAGTCCAACCAGGACCAGAAACTGTCCCCTGTTACCCAACCCAACCACCTATATCCAGTCTTTGATGGGCTAAATTTTAAAAATATAGCAAAATAGGGTGAATGTTCTTATTAAGACTCTAGGATAGGGTCTCAATCGTGACCGACCCAACTGAGTCCAACCGTACTACACTAACCGCCCAACCATACAAAACCAAACCATAGGCCATAAACCAGGCCATAATAAAAGAGAATACCAAAATATTATATGATTAATCCCAAAATATAATTGGACAAGACAACCAACAATATCATCCAAGGGTGTAGTCCCCAACACTAATACCGATCCCGCCCATACAAACCCCCAGAAATACCGCAAACCCTCTATCCAAATAAGTAAAAAAATTCGGTTGGGATATGCCCCCATGGCCAAAACCAATATCCAAAATAAGAGAAAAGTGTCTAAAAATGTACATAATATGAAATGATTCTTTTTGAAAGGATGTAAGCTCACCACTTTAGTCCAAGTGATGATACCGAATCTACGTACTAAATAGGAGAAGTAGAATGGCCAGTTCCTGCATAGTATGGGTATACAATGGACAATAGACGGGGTTAGTGAGCTACCTCTAGCATGAAGCTAAGGATAAGGATAAAATAATACCAGCTATAAAACCAAGGAAAACCATCCATAATACATACAACCATACATATATAAGTGTCGGGAAAGGGAACCGAGTTTAGCATGCATTGAAAACCTTTACCTGGGTTATGTAGCTTGGCCGTCCCCTTGCTGAAATGGCCCTAGTACATGTAGCCACATGAACATGGAATTTTTCCATCAGATGACTAGTACATCCCCAAATAAATAGTGTGACACACGCACACAGTCATTAAGATCCCTAATATCAGAAAATATGAGTTTTTAGTTTTGGTCCCCTCGAGATCGCTACCTTCCACAGCTTTGCTACACACCTCGCCATTAATGCCTAATTAAAACTAGTTTCCAAATAACCAAACCCTTATCCATTTATAACCAAGGCCAATATTAGTGGTATCGTCATACCACCCCTTACTTGCAAGTAATATCTATAGCCAAATCATTTAGGGTAAGGAGACCTTAGGTGCCCTTCCAATTACCATATTAAATCCACTTGGGAGACTTCCATATTCTCCACAAGCATAACTATTTAGCCTTTAGCTATTTCAAACCATTTAAATCTTTTATAATTCCTTTACCAAGTTTAAAACATGCAAGAGTTCCATTAAAAAAGTCAATGTAATGGACATATCCTTATAAGGATTTTATCAAACACCTTGGGGGCATAATATAACCAAAACTAATTCCAAAGACCATTAAACCATTACTATGCAATCCAATTGTCCAATTTCACCATTGATGCATATAAAAGCATAAGTAAAACCATAGGAAACCATAACCAAGCATTCAATATCAAAACCTCCAAATAATAGTTGAAAACCATAATCATGAAATAGTAAAATCATGAAATCAATCATATAAACCATGACTTTAGTTGAAATTACAATGAGGGGAGAGAATCATGCCTTATACTGAATAATTAATAGAAGGAAATCACCAAGACAAGCCTCAAAGAAATCCGCAAGATGAAAACCTAGCCTTCTTGCCCCTAAAGCTCTTGAGGGAATTATGGAGTGTTTTGGAATAGTTTCTAAGTGTTAATGAATAGAATAATAGGGTAAACAACCTGCAAAGTATATTAGAAGTCATGGGTCCTAGTTAGGGTAAGTAGGAAAATATCCAGAATACCCCCACTTAAATTCCTTAAAACCCCATTGCAGGGATTCGACTGCCCCATATGAGTCATACCCTTCTATATGATTGGTACCCACCACTCGTATCCAAGACTCAACCCTTAGATCAAACACTGTCCAGTATATGACTCATCCAACCAAGTCGTAACCACAAGATATGATCCGTACCTATAACGCGTATCCCTGGCATAATAAAATACAAGGAGGATCAAACACAACCTACCATATGAGTCCTTGATATGACTCAGACCAATTCCTGCGACTCATACCCCTAAGTTGTACCCATTCTAGTGACCAAAACCATCCTACCAATTAACACTAGTCAGCATACGATAGGACCATACCACTCGTACCCTAGAATATATCTCGTACCTATGAGTCATATTGGGTCTGGAGATCGGAATTCCAAGAAATTTTCTAAGGGTCAAAACCCAAGATGTTTCACCAATGCTCATTGGCCTGACACATATTCGGGGCAAGGATCCTCTACCCAGTGGCCACTAGTCTCTCATAAAAAACTGGAAGCTTCTCGGGTACTTTTTCTAAAGATATGCCCTGCTCTAGGAGCAACTTCCACCTGGCGAGGTCCTTATAGTAAACTGCCTGACATTAGTGCGCCATGAATTGAATTTGACCATAATCATCCATCTATAGCTTTAAAGACCTGCAAACAACACAAATCATTAACAATCAATATCATCATTTGAATTCAATATTATGAGACTTATTTAAGCTAATAATCCAAATAAGAGTAAACTCAAACTTCAATCTCAATTTACAACCAAAATCTCTTGGAATCAACTTAACAAATTATTCTCAACTCAAAAAATAAAGTGTTTCTTCCTTTTCAAACTAAAAATTTATTGAAAGATGCTCAATTGTGCAAGGGTTTTGCCCTTTTGTATTTTTAGGATTCAACTATGTGAAATTCTAGTTTTGCTCTTGAGAATTTCCCAGCCTCTCGTGATCGCTCTCTCTTGGCTACAATTGTGATTTAGCAATCACATAGCACCTAATTGTAATTGCATAATACAACCCTCAGACCGCGATTGCGGCATCTAAATATTGCCTCCTGAACCTGATCTTTAGCTCTCTTGCTCTTCTTGCCCACTTTACTTCTCTTCCAACTTTATCTCAACTCGTTTTTATCAGGTTCCCTGCAAGATCATAAAAGTTGGATATTAGTCCATTCCAATAAGGAATTAGTATCATTTACACAATTAAATCACTGTAGTGTGAAAGAATTTGAATGTAAATAAATGATAAACTTTCCACTCATCAGGGTGTTATATCATCAAGAAAGCTAAGAGAGCCTTACAATCCTGAGGTTATAAGGAGAAGAAAAGCAATTAGAATGGCACTCTCAAGAAGTATCAAATCAAAAAGAAAAATTGCAATTTTTTCTCCTTCAAATATTTATAAAGTTCAAGTAGCCCCTTCCAATGTTGAAGGGGCCACTAGAGAGCAAGGACCATTCAAAAAGGTGAACATATACAAGTTGGTTTACCCCATCAAGAATTCTAATCTGACAAGGTACATAAGATCCACTTATAAGAAGAAAACGTTCACCATGAGTAAACTTTTCTTAGAAGACTTCAAGAATATGACAAGTATAATTGTGTGGTATAAGGACTTGATAAGTTTACTTTTTCTAACCTTACTTTATAATATACTTTATTTCTTACATTCTAAGTCATCTTTTTTAATAGATTACCATGTGTTGCATATGTTGCAGTAGCTTAGGTAATCTGTTAACATAAGTTTAGAGAAGCTACGCAATAGATGAGTCATATGTTGCAATAGATGGGTAATCTATTGCAACAAATTATGGTTCAAAGAACCTATGCAACAGATAACCCATCTATTTCAACAAATGGTCCATCTGTTATATCTTTCCATTTATTTAAATGACTAACCTATTTAAAAATTGTCTTCTTATATCACAGTATTTTAATGAAATTCTCTGCCTTGTGAGGGTAAGACACCTTCAATGCCCAAAAGCTTATGATCTTGGCGATAGGATAATAGACCTCAACTTCTACAATAATTTCTTATATAGGTACGATGAACTCAATAACCTAGAGACAACTCCCAGTGCCAAAGACTTGAGGAGTTAATTTCTAAGTTCAAATGGAATGTCGAAATGATTGACAATGTTAGAAGGAAGAGTCTATATCCACACAACATGGATTGGATCAGGGCAAAGAGAATTTTGCAGTCATGAACCTGAAGAAAACACATTTTGTGGCTCTTAAGATCCTCCTCTATGAGGGACTCATATATGCTTATGACTGCAACTTACCTATCTTCGAGGAGTGGGATTTTTTTACCTACATGCAGCCACTATTGGACTTGTTCTCTAAATGGTTGAAGCAAAGTGACTTAATGAAATACTTTCCAGAGAAAGTGCTCAACAATAAATATTCTTATAAAGGTAGAAAAAATGACCTAAACAAAAATAATATCGGTGTTGCGTGTGGATCATACACGCGTGTATATATCGAATGTTTGCTAACTGACACATATATATCAAAACTAAGGACCTTGTTGAATGAAAACTTTGTGGCAAGGATGCAAGAGGTCTTGGCTGCTGGGGTACTATGTAGAAGTTTGATGCCTGTGTATAAAAAAGAAGATGTAAAAACATAATGACAATTTTTATTTTAAGTATTTGGTTAATTGTATTGTTTAATTAATGATAATTTTTTATTTTTTATGTTTGATGAAAATTGTATTATTTTATTAAATTTGCAAACTTATGAATTAGTACATAAAATAATTACTAAGTTCAAATATTGCAACAAGTGCATTATATAGATAGATATAGACATCTGCATAATGTAACAGATAACTAACTTGTTGTAATAGATGACACATCTGTTAGAAGAGATCAAACAGATATAGTCTTATCTAGAATGCATAATGCAATAGATGAGTAACTTATTGCAATAAATGTCTCATATATTGGAAATTATCAAACACATATTATATCTATTGCAACAGATGAGTAATTTATTGGAAATGACCACATAGATATGTTGCAACATATGGGTAATATGTTGCAATAAATAACTAATCTATTGGAAATGGCCAAACAGATAAAATCATTTATGGTAATAATGAGTAATATGTTGGAAATAATCAAGTAGATAAAAATATCTGCTGTAATAAATGGGTCATTTATTGCAATAGATGAGTTATCTAGTTAGACATTATCAACCAAATATAGACATCCATTGCAGCAGATAACCCATCTGTTGGCAATTATCAAACATATAGGATATCTGTTGCAACAGATTACCCATATGTTGGAAGATATTCTTTCTAAAGCAATTTTCTGTCTGAAATAAAAAATATAAAATACTTGGGAACTCAAACATTTTTAGGAGAACTAAAAAGTCTCCTTGTGTTTTATTATCTTGTCTTTTCAATGTCTCCACTTTATTTTCAAAGGTCACCATCACCAATATTAAAAAGCGCAATCGATAAACACATCTTTTTTCTCAATTCTCCTTCAATTTTCTCCTCTCTATCTTTTTCCCTCTCTTTCCTCTTTCCTTCAATTTTTGTCTGAGCTTGAGTTGAGAACATTGTTCCCACTGTGTCTGATCCGTGGTACTATTAGATACCTCCTTTGGGTTATCTGACTATGAAGATTTATTATAACACCCACCTCTCATTTTTTGGTAGTTAGAGAACATAGTCCTATCTTTTATTCGTACAGATGTAATGGCTTTATGCCTTATCTTTATTTTTATGTTTATGTATTTTTATGAATTATGAATGTATGAATGACTAGTTCGACTACTTCTTCTTGTTATTTACATCAATGTTCCTAGTCCACTTTCCCTTTCCCCTATTTCATTAGATAATGGATGGTTTTCAAGAGGTTAATTTCTTCCAACTATGAGTAATATAATAATCAAGTTCATAGCTAAACCAACAATAAGACTATTTACTAATAATGGTAAGAAATAAGTGATTTCACATCAAATTAGTCCAAACAGATATAAACATCTATTGCAATAGATGACCAACTTATTGCAATAGATGACTAATCTATTGGAAATTATCAAATAGATATAGAAATCTGTTGTAGAAAATGACTAAATATTGGAAAAATCATAAAAAATCTTGCTACTGGATTGACTTCTTCCAACACATAGGTCATTTGTTGCAACAGATGGGTCATCTATTGGGAGAACACAATCTAGTGACAAGAATTGTATTATGTTTTTCCAACAAATGGTCCATCTGTTGCAACAGATGGGTCATCTATTGGAAAAACTCAATTGGGTCAACAAATATATACATTTGTTGCATATTATCAAGAAGATAAGATATCTATTGCTTACTCATCTGTTGAAAGTTTTTTTTAAATGACAATTTTATATTTTTTAGTTTGATGACAATTGTATTATTTTATTAAATTTAAAAACTTATGAATTATTATAAAAAATAATTAATAAGTTCAAATATTGCAACAAGTGCATTATACAGATAGATATAGACATCTGCATGATGCAACAGATGACTAACATATTACAATAGATAACACATTTACTGGAAGAGATCAAACATATATAGACTTGTCTAAAATGCTTAATGCAACAGATGAGTAACATGTAGCAACAGAGATCTCATCTATTAGAAATTATTAAACAAATGTTTTATCTATTGCAACAGATGAGTAATTTGTTGAGAAAGACTAAATAAATAAAGACATATATTGCAACAGATGGGTAATCTATTGCAACAAATAAGTAATATATTGGAAATAAACAAATAGATAAAGACATCTATTGTAACAGATGAGTAATCTATTGGATAATTTCCAACAAATGACTCATCTACTGCAATAGGTTAAATCTGTTGTAATAGGTTATACACTTAGTTGATCATGTAATTACTATAAGATTAACTGAAATTGTAATTTAACTTAGTAATTAATCTTTAGTTTTAGTTAAATAAATTTAATTATTACAAATATTTGAATCATTTCAAGTAAAATTAGTCAATTGATCACTCTACTCAAGACGAATACACTTAGTTGATCATGTAATTGCAATGAGCTCAATTGAAATTATAATTGAACATATCAATTCATCTTTAATCTTAGTTAATTCAATTTATTTATTATTAATAATGTCTTAATTTGAATCATTTCAAGTAAAATTAGTCAATTGATCACTCTACTCAGGACGAATGCACTTAGTTGATCATGTAATTGCAATGAGATCAATTAAAATTATAATTGAACTGATCAATTAATATTTAATCTTATTTAAATTAATTTAGTTATTACAAATAATGTCTTAATTTGAATCATTTCAAATCAAGTTGGTCAATTGATCACTCTGCTCAGGTCGAACACACTTAGTTGATTATGTAATTGCAGTGGGATCAATTGAAATTGCAATTGCACTTATAAATTCATATTTAATTTTAGTTAAACCAATTTATTTATAACAAATAATGACTTAATTTGAATCATGTCAAGTAAAATTAGTCAATTGATTACATTACTCAGGAAGAACACACTTAATTGATCATGTAATTGCAATAGATCAATTAAAATTGTAATTGAACTTATCAATTCATCTTTAATTTTAGTTAAATAAATATATTTATTACAAATAATGGCTTAATTTGAATCATTTCAAGTAAAATTAGTCAATTGATCACTCTACTCAGGACGAACACACTTAGTTGATCGTGTAATTGCAATGAGATCAATTGAAATTGTAATTAAATTTATTAATTCATATTTAATTTTAGTTAAATCAATATAGTTATTAAAATAATGACTTAATTTAAATAAATAAATAAATCACTAACCTGTTGCAACAGATGACACATCTGTTGAAAATTATCAAACAATTAGAGATATCTATTACAACAGACGATCATCCTGTTGCAACAGATGACTCATCTATTGAAAATTATCAAATAATAATATAGATATCTTTTGTAACAGATGACCCATATGTTGGAAATTATCAAACAAATAGAATATCTATTGCAACTGATTACCCATTTGTTGGAAGATTTTTTTAAAGCAATTTTCTATCCTAAATAAGAAAAATATAAAATACTAAGGAGCTCAAACATTTTTAGGATAAATCAAAAGTCCACCCATTGTGTTGTCTTATCTTGTCTTTTTAATGTCACCGTCTCCTTATTCTCCTCAAAGGTCCCATCACCACCAATATTTAAACCAATTTCTAGAATTTTCTCTCAACCCTAAAATATTGTTCTTCTCTCTCTTTTTCCCCTCCTATTTTGCCTGAGGATCTCAATTCACCAAACCAATCTTTCTCTTTCCTCTTTATCTCTCAACTCAAACATTTGTCATCCACCTCCTTTGGTGTTTTGATCCTTTTGCTTTTGATGTAAGGTATACTATTCTTGCCTTCTTGTCTTATTTGCCTATTTTATGAAAATTTTCATGTCTTTTTTGATGACTTTTCACCTTTTTTAATATTTACATTAGTTATCTAAATTAAATAGCTACAGAATTGTTTTCCTTATTATTTATTTATGAACCGTATTTTTTATTAAGTAATCAAAAAGTCATGACCCTTGAGTTCTTCCAACAAATTGGTCATCTGTTGGAAGAACTCAAAATCTGGATTAAGTTCTTTCAAAAGATGGCCCATCTGCTACAACAAATTGGTCATCTGTTGGGAGAACTAAAAACCCTTACTAATGGATTGAGTTCTTCCAACAGATGATCCATTTGTTGCAACAGATGCTAAAAAAATAGGAAGAACCCAAGAAAACTTTATTTTTATTAGTGTTCTATTAGTTGTGGTGTTGTCGGTAGGTTTTGGTGGTGTTGTTTGTTTGTTTATTGTTGATTTTATTATTTGTTTTATTGATGTTGTTGGTGTTGGTTGTATTGTATTAGTGTTGGTATTGGTGTTAGTAATGGTGGTATTGGTGTTGCAACAGGTGGACCATCTGTTAGAAGATATTAAAATAGGTCTTCCAATAGATTCCTCATCTGGTGCAATAGATGGATCATCTGTTGGAATAAATCAAAATAGCTCTTCCAATAGATGAACTATTTGTTGCTACAGATGGATCACCTGTTGGAATAAATCAACCCATAGCAAGACCATTTTGATTTCATCCAACAGATGACCCATTTGTTGTAATAAATAGGTCATTTATTACAATAGATGGTTCATCTATTTTAATAGATGGGTCATATATTGAAATTTTTTGTAATGTGTTATATTTATTGAATTTTGTGTTACCTTTTTTAAAAAAAATTATGCAGACATCAATTGTAATATTCTTTTTATTTTTCTCTTGTTTGTAGATATAAGATGTCTCCCAAAAGAAAAGAAAGCGAAAGTGGATCAAATTCTAACCAACTAACAAGAAAGGCTAAAGTATAGATGGGTTCAGAGGAATAAGGTGCTTGCAGATGGATCCACTTCATATGTGGGAGGTATTACTGACCAGGTTATCATGACAACACACATAAAGTATAATGATTTTTTTAATGTTATTTTTTATTAATTACACATTGACCCTTAAAATAAGATCTTGCATTTTACAATTAAGTTTGATAGGTTCGAACTGATAAGGCTGAGGGACAAAGAAGGTGGTGTCGATACCCTATTCTAATTTAATGATGTTTTTGCTTATGTTTTGTGTCATGTTTTGTGAAGGGATTTAATATTTAATGGAAGTGTAGAGATTCAATAGTGATTTGAATGGTTTTAAGGGTGCAATGGAATTTGAGAAGGGGGAGCTGAAGACTATCACATCTCATACCTTATTAAAGAAGAAACACATGGTAGAAAGGAAATAGTAGTGAATCTGGGCAATGAAATTGACATGAAAAATGAGATTTAGAATGAGCTGCAAGAATGAAAGTGTATTCAAAAATGAAAATCTGTCACTCGTTGTTGAAAAAAAAAATGGTAAAGTGGACTAGAGTTATGCACTTTCCTACATAACTGCTACTATTGAGCGTGGTCTGAATGATCACCTCCAAGGAAAGAAACACATGCCCAACAAAGCTGTTTTGTAAGTACCTGGATGGGAATAACTATAACTAAGAACGAAACTTCCACTGGAACTATTGAAGTTAAAATAAGGGATCAAGCTAAGGCAACTTAAATTTAGAATGGAACTGTTTTGTGCCACCTTGGATTTATCCCTTATTTTAACTTCAGGAGTTCCAAAACAAGTTTCATTATTAGTTGTAGTTCTTCCCATCACTCGGTGCTCACAAAGTGTAATGCCCTAAAATCTTATCCCAAGATGTCACACAATGCTTAAGGCTACAAGTAGCCCTAAGATAACCCTTTGAGCTTGCTATTACTTCTAACACTTACTTTAGATAATTAAACCAAGAAATAAACACATATTATGCCAAATTTGGATTGAGATAACTGAAAATAATATTTTGTATAACAAAATACTGGTAATCTGGAACTCCACTAACAGTCCGACAAGCCTCTACTTACTAAGGGACTAGAGAGTCATTGGGACAAACCCCCAACTGACTCGAACTGAAATGAAAAACAATAAACAACTGCTATCAAGACTGAAATCAGGGCAATAGGTCCTCAAACCATGAGAACTCACCAACTGCAGAAGTGTAGACAAGGTACTCGGAGATCACTGGCGCTGCTGAGATTGAGTACCTAAACCTACATTATGAGACAATGTAGCACAAAGACGTATATTTGGATCAGTACTTTGAAGATGTATTGAGTGTATTGGGTTTTATGCATTAAGTAAACAATATTAATAATCTTGGTAAAAAACATGCATGCAATTATGAATGACTCACATAGCTTGAGTAAGTTTGAAATATAAAGTTCATAAATCATGAATAGTGAAATATGTGATATAAACCTTGTGAGTCATCATACTTAACTCTAAAATTTGTATTCTCCTCTTTGTAATACCCCAATCATTCCTTAAGCCTAAATCTGTCTTTTTGAATGGATATGTATGACTTCCAAAGTAATTGATGTTTAAAACATGTAGTATTTCTCTAATTTCCAATTTTTTTTTTCATGTAGAGCATTGAATAATCTTTCCATCGATACCAATTTCATCAAAATCTGACATCGGACGAAGGAGTTATGGCCATTATACTAAATGGTATCAGAACGCCCAGGTTTGATGGTAGACTTGGTGGACCGTCAGGTCCCTGGTGGCCCGTCAAGTGTACTGTCAAGCCAAGGCATTAACCTTCTTTTTGGTCCATCGTGTGACGACCTGGTTGGTGGACCGTCAAAAAGTTGATGGATCGTCAAATGGGTCCATCAGGCTGAGACAGAATGTCCCATTCCTGGGCCTCGAGTGACAGACGACTTGGTGGATCGTCATACCCTTTGATGGACCGTCACTCTGACTGTCACTCTAAGGCAGAACGTTCCAGATTTGACACTTGAGTGACGGACGACCTGGTGGACCGTCAGCTTATCTGACGGACCGTCAGCTCATCTGACGGACCATCAGCTCATCTGACGGACCGTCAGCTCATCTGACGGACCATCAGCTCATTTGACGGACCGTCAGATCGACCGTCACAGGCCCCGATCTGGAATTTTCAACTTTTTCAAAAGGGTATTTTGGTTATTTCCACTCCTTATGGCCCTATATATATATATATATCTAAGTAGAGAAGAGGAGATCATTTTCTCTCTTTTCTCCTTTCCTCTTCCAAAAATATCTAGAGATTAGGGTTTCTTCTAAAACCCAAAAATCCAATCTTCTTCCAGATAAATTCAAGAATCCTCCATAGTGATTTAAAGTGATTCAAGAATTAAGTTTCCCATGTTAAAGGCATCAATAATCTTGGTCTCAAAGTGTAAGGAAGAAGTTCCAAACAAGTTTCTACATCTCCAAAAAAAAAATCAAAATCCAAAGTATGTGGGGTTTGAACAAGAACACTCCTTGCATTCTTGTGCCTAAAGATTTACTTTCTATTATTGATTTACATGATATTGCAAGGGGTTTTACACCCAAATTTCTCTATTAATTATTTATGAGATTTGAGTTGAATAAGTTTGATATTTATGATTATTTCACCATCATGTTTCTTAAATTGAGAATTAATTCCATGAGTCATATATTATCATTATGTATTGATGATTTCTAAGCAATTTAAGTCAAGCTTCATGAGTTGAATATTTTTATTACGAATTGATGATTTTTGAATGATTTGAGACAAGTGTCATGAGTTATACCTTTCCATGAGAAATTCGACTATTGAATGTATATTGATATGTGAATTTGAGAGGAAATAATGAGTCTTATGATGTTTTCATGAATTTTTTGATATTTGAAATGGTTTGATAAACAAATGTACTTGATATTGAGAAAGCTTGTCTTGAGTTGAGTCGAGTTAGGAATCCACAAGATGTTTATATTTTTAGATGAGATATATATTTATGTTTTGGTCTTTATAATAGAACCATGAGTTGATATTGATTGAGGTGGATTTCCTAACGCGTTCTGAGCTGAGTCTGGGAGGAGTATTTAGCACCGAGCGGGAAATTTGGTATTTCCCCAAAACTACGTACCACTGTAGGATTGATGTTGATAATTGTGGGCCAAAGGCCGAGTATGAGATCGTGAAGATGATATTGAGGTTGTACTCCCTGGCAAGAGTACAACACCCCTGCTAATGTGGGGTCCTCTCCTTAGAAGGGCAAAACATTGGACTCCATGCAGCTCACATGGTGTAGTCATGTCGGTTATAAGAAACTCCCACATCCATAATGATTTAAGTCTCTTGAGTTACTGAGTCACTCTAAGTCATGAGTTAAAGAGTTTGAGTTGAGATAAATGATTTACGAGATTTATGAAGCATGTATTACTACTGATGATTTATGAGAAAAATATTTCAGATAATTCAAGTGAAGAGAATTATTATGGTCAGCATGCATGATTTTCTTATACATTTATGTTATTATTTAAATGTTTCATCCACCCCCGCATACTCAGTACATTCCCAAGGACTGACTCTCATACTCTTTTGTATTATATATTTCATCGTGATATAGGTTCAGGTGCTCAGTCTCAGCAGGAACAGTGATCTTCAAATACCTTCTTCTACCTCTCTGCAGTTGGTGAGTCCTCATGGTTCGAGGACCTGTATCTCTCATTTTGTTTTGCTGATAGATGGTCGTTTATTTTTAGTTTAGTACGAGTCATTTGGGGATCTGTCCCAATGGCTCCTCAGTCTTATGTAGTAGAGGCTTTGTCAGATTAGTGTGCCAGTATGTACAGGATCTCAGTATTTTGGTTGTACAGAACAGTATCATTTTGTATCTAAGCATGGTCATGACATGCTTATTCCTCTTTATCTTAGCATGATTTGTGTTACAGTGAGTTCTGAAAGTGAAGGAAGGCTTAGAGGGTTAGCTTGAGGACACGTGTGACCTTAAGCACCCTGTGACGTCTCGAGATGGGTTCTTGGGGCGTTACACTCTTATTCTTAAAGCTTGTAAGCAAAAGGAAATCTTAAACCCTAACTTTCAAACTTATACTTTTGAGTTAAAGAGAATAAGGAACTTCTTTTGAAACTTTAGAAACTCAAAGACTTATGATTATGGAACTTTGGGACTTAGGGAAATTTAGGACTCTTTGGAAACTTGGGAGTTTCTTCTAAACAACATAAACAATGTGAGCTGACATGGAGTCCAACATCTTGCCCACGTTGGGGAGAGCTGTTCTACCCTTTCCATCGAAATAGAACCTTAACTTTAGTGATCACTATCTCAGCCTCGGGCCCATAAATCTTAATCCTACGGTGGCACATAGTTCTGGGGTATGATACCTTGGAATCATACCCAACTCGGTGCTAAATACTACTCCCATACTTAGGCTCAGAACTTTTAGGAAATCCACCTTAAAATAACTCAAGGGTCTATAATGAAGACAAAATTATGCTTCTCTTAGATTTAAATCATAAGTAGTGTGGATTCCTATCTTAGCTTTTGAAAGTAATTATCAAAACTTGTCAACAAAACTTGAGATCATAATCTCCTTATAAACTCATCACTTGTACTTAGGACTCAAAATATAAAGCTTTAATGCATCAAAATCATATTTAAACTTCATGCTCAACCATCATCTTAAAAAGCTTACAATAATCTCAATCAAGATATTGGGAAAATAACTTATAGTATGAATCTCATGATTTTAACATCTCAAAATTCATGCTTGATAACAAAACATTCATAATCATCTTAAAATCTGGAAAATTCAGAAATAAGCATGGAAATATAAACAAAATCATGTAAACAATAATAATGGGTATAAACCCTAACTTCAATTTCATGAAAAATCTCATAATTTGCAGAAATTTATATTTAAAATAAGCCTTTGGGCACAAGGGTGAAAGAGTTATCCTTGTTCAAACTCCACATACCTTAGATTATGAATTTAGATGAACAAGCTTGCTTGAGACTCTTTTTAGTACTCTTGAGTGAGGGTTCTTGAAGCTTATAACTTGGGAACCTTGAATCTTAACCCAATTTGTAAGAACTATGGTGAAATCTTAGAGAAAGAATTGGGTCTTGCTCTTGAGGATTAATCTTGAGAGAAAATTCTAGTTTTTTATGCTTTGGGTGAATCTGAAGTTCTATGCTTTGTTTTGATATATCTAGGTGTTAAAAGAATGGAAAAAGACCAAAAAATCCTTTTCAAAATAGCTTTAAATCATTGAACGGAAGTGTGAGATGGCCTGGGCAATGGTCCATCGCTGGCTCAACGGTCCATCGGTTCATCCCGTCGTACTTAGCTAGAATGTGGTCTCACTGCCTCCATTGCGACGGTTTGGGCGACGATCCATCGATAGCTCGACGGTCCATCGGCCCTTTTCATCGCGCTTGGATAGAAACTGGTTTTACTTCCTCAGCTGCGATGATTTGGGTGAAGGTATAACGCTAGCTCGACGGTCCGTCGGCCCTTTCCATTGCGCTTGGACGGTTCAGACTGTTTTTTGTAATTTGGCCATAACTTTCTACCCCGACATTGGATTTTGGAGAAATGGATATTATTAGAAAGATAATTCAATTTCCCACACGATAAAAAGTCAAAATTAGGAAAAATCTATATGATTTAAACAATATTCACTTAGGAAGTCAACCCTTAATCTTCTAGAGACGAAATTAGGCTAACAGAAAGTTTACGGTATTACACAAAGCATCTTCCTTGGACTTGTGTTTATTTCTTTGGAGGTGATCATTCATACCCTGCTCATTAGTCGCATTTACCTGGTAAAGTGCAAAATCCAGTCCACTTTACCATTTTTCTTTTCAAAACAAAAAGTGACGGGTTTTATTTTTTAATACACTTTTATTTTTGCAGCTCATTCATATTTTTATTTTTCATGTCAATGTCACTGGCCAGATTTGCTACATTCCTTTCTACCCAGTGTTTCTTCTTTAATAAGGTGTGAGATGATATAGTCTTCATCTTTCCCTTCTCAAAATCTATGGCACCCTTAAAACCAGTTCAATAACTATATCAATCTCTAAATTTCCATCAACTCTTGATCCCTTCTCCTAACTTGATACATAAACATGACCAAAATCATCATTAAATTATAATAGGGTATCGCCACCACCTTTTTGGTCCCTCAGACTTATCAGTTCAGACCTATCAAACTTAACTATAATATACAGGATCTTGTTTGAAGGATCAATGCCTAATCGATAAAAAATAACATTCACAAAATTATTGTACTTTATGTGTGTTGTAACGATAATCTGATCAATAATACCTTCTACATATAAAAGTGGATCCATCTGCAAGAACCTTATTCCTTATACCCCATCAGTGACAGAAACAAAACAGTTTTTTATCTTCAGTTCCTATCATGAAGTAGTGTATAAAACTATGGAGGCTCAAAGGATAACCATCTTCAAAACCTTTCTTCTTTTTCTTCTGGGAAGGGTAACAACAATCTCAAAAAATAAAAACCTGATGGAGGAAAAAAATCTAAAGGGAGTTATATGAATCTAGTAAAATAATAACCCATAAGACAAAGGATATGATCCTCATCATATCATCAAAAAATATACAATTAAACATATGATAACGGTAAAAGATATAAAATTTCATAAAATGCTATCAAAAGGGAATACTCAGAAAAAGAAAAGAGTTTCAAATTTTACACAAGACTCAAAACCCTTGCTGCTACTCGATTGAGTTTTTCCAATAGATGACCTATTTGTTGTAACAGATGGAAAATTTGTTGGAAGAACTAAATCCGGTAGCAAGGATTTTTAGTTCTCCCAATGGAAGACCAATTTGTTACAACAGATCGACCATCTAATAAAGAACTAAATCCAGGTTTTGAGTTCGTCCAACAGATGACCAATCTATTGCAACAATTGAACCATCTGTTGGAAGAACTCAATAAGAAATGGTTATTAATAAAAAACGGTTATTGAAGAGGTGAAAAGTCATGACTTTTCAATTATTTAATAAAGAAAAATGGTTCTCAAATAAATAATAAGAAAAAAAATGACAAATACAATTTTATAAATATTTAATTTTAATAACTAATGTAAATATTAAAGGTGAAAAGTCATGACTTTTCACCTTTTTGATATATAAATTCATTTTTTAATTTAAATAATTAAAAAATCACCAGTTTGATCTAATTAAGGGATATAATTATTAAAAATGAGGTGAACAGTCGTGATTTTTTGCATAACACATTCAATCTTCTATAAATAGGTCTTTCTTACTCGTCTCCTCCACTTTATTTATTTCTTGCTTATTGTCTTGCATAAAAATACCATTACATCTTCAACTACTTCTCTTCCAAAAGCAAATTTCTTTTCTGTATGTTGAGGTATGTTTTATTTTTTTGTCCTAACATGAAAATTATTAACATATTAAGGTATGTTTTCTTTTGTTAAACTACTAGTTAGTAGTATACGTTGTATTATATTTGGAATCTTTTTTGTTTTTAGTGTTTTACATTTTTTGTTCATGCATGTTCTATATATGGAAGATCCAATTTGGGATATGGCGATTCTACTCGACACTGTAGGGAAACTTGAAAGGCTGGTTTATGAACTCTAGTGAGAGTTGGATGCCACGAGATCAAGGGTGCTTTGTGAGATTCAAAGGCTGAGGGGCCTGTTGTTGCCCAATGAGTTTCTGGTTGACAATAATAATAATAATAATAATAATAATAATAATAATTAGGTTATGATTTTTTATCGTATGTATTTTGTTTTATTTTTATCGGGTTTACCTAATCTAATGTTGTAAATGTTTTGTATGTAATGGATGAAATAATCTATGTTTGACTTTATTATTTAATTTTTATTCTGTCTATTTCTTTTTCTTAAGAAATTAAAGGGTGTAGGTTTGACCATTTGGGAGTGGAGAGAATCAATTACTGCAAAAACTTTGGTTAAGTCTATCACATAAACAATCTCCCAAGAAATCTATTTGATCAATTTTTCAATTACAATTTATTGAGTCTATCACTTAAACAAAATCACAAGAAATCTAATTGAATTCACACAATTTTGAATCCAGTAACAAGGGTTTTGAGTTCTTCCAACATATGGACCATCTATTGCAACATATTGGTCATCTGTTGGAAGAACACAATCCAGTGGTAAGAACTTGTGTTCTTCCAATAGATGGCCCATCTGTTTCAACAGATGGGCCATCTATTAGAAGAACACAATCCAGTAGAAAGAGTTTTGAGTTCTTCCAAAAGATGACCCATCCGTTGCAACAGATAGGCCATCTATTGAAAGAACATAATTTAGTGGAAAGAACTGTATTGTGTTCTTTCAGCAGATGGACCATCTGTTGCAACAGATTGGTCATCTGTTGGATGAACGCAATCCAGTGGCAATAACTATATTGTGTTCTTCCAGCAGATGAACCATCTGTTGCAATAGATTGGTCAACTGTTGGATGAACAAAATCCAGCAGCAAGAACTGTATTATGTTTTTCTAGCATATGGACCATCTGTTGCAACAGATGGGTCCCATCTATTGCAACAGATGGGTAATTAATTGAAAATATTTTTGTAGTCTATTGTATTTAGTTAATTTCCCGCTACCTTTTTTATTGATACACAATTTAATTATTGGAACATAAATAAAAATATATTTTATATAATAAATAATAACATACATTACTATTACAATGATCATGGTGAATTACGATCTGGGCATCTAGTTCTTTTGTGGCCAACATTCTTACATGTGGAGAACTTATTTTTTCTTGATGAAAATGATTCTCCAACTCCACGCCTCCTCTTATATCGCCTTTTTCCCAATTTGATACTCCTTGGGTCACTATACAGATGAGGTATTAATCTCTCCAAAATCTCTGCAGGAACAATCCAAGAATCTTCAAGAGGCACCGAATTAATATTCTCACAATATGCTATTATATATCTTTCCACCGAATAATATGGAGATGAGTACTCATAAATTTAAGTTTCATATTGTGCACCATATTGGGATCGACGGAGGCCATAGCATGTGGACAAGGTATTTTGTCCAAGTTAAAAACTCTATATGTACAAGATCTTCTTTAAAGATCGACCGTGAAAACATCACCATGACCGTCAATACTAAACTTGTAATTTGCTATTTGATTAGACAATAACTTATTCCCTGAATCGAGGTACTTTGATATTTGTTTTTCCATTTCTAGAACAAGTCTTTTTGTTGAGTTCACGAAATCCATACGCCTTATGTGAAATAATTTGGCAAATCTCTTGTCTATTTCATCAAATAGTGCCACAATGGGAAATTTTCTTTCAACGCTAAACATTGAATTCACTGATTCAACAATATTTGACGTCATAATAATATACCTATACAAAAAAATCACTTAGTAATACATACAGTATTACAAACTCAAACAAGACATTAAATTTATAATATTGTACCTATTTCCCAGACAAAATGCCCGTCTCCATCTCTCGAAACTGACATATTCGAGATGTGTGTTGCCTTGGGTACCATATCCCTTATTTGATTAAAATGGTTAAAAATCTTAGGTATATCATATATTTTAGATGCTCTATAAAAATGAGACACGACCATTTCATTGTGAAAGTTATTTCAAATATTGTCTCTAAGATGCCTCATGCAACAACTAAAGTGAGCTGAAGGGTAGAAAATTGAACCCATCTTATGGATACTTGGATGCCTATCCAAAATTATACACAACTCATCGGTATCCTCTACACAACTTTGAATTTGTTCAAAAAAAAATTGATAGGAGGCATCACATTCCTTGTCCACTACATAAAAAACAATAGGAAAGATGTGATTCTCTGTATCTTGTTCCACCGCCGATAACAAAACTCCTTTATACTTGCTCCTCAGGAAAGTTCTATCGACGGCTAGGACTTTTCTCAGTTTTTGAAAACCAAGAATCCAAGCACCATATGATACAATAAAGTTCTTGAACCTTCCATTTTCATCAACATGCAATGCCATCTTACATTTAGGATTTGTGGATTTAAGCAGGTAACAGTAAGCATCAAGGAATGCTTACCCATGCTCATGTGTCCCCTTAACCAAGGACTTGGCAATACCCATGGACATATAAATCTTCTAATAACAACCTTACGACCTAATTCTGTACGAAGTTTATTGGCCATATCATTTGTAGAAAGACCTTTTCCATTGGGGAATCTATTTTGAAAATATTTACCAAGGACCTTTGCTCTGCATGATTATTATGGATTGTAATATGCTCAAACCACATGTGTGATACTTTTCATAAACTTAATAATGAATCTGTTAGAACTTAAGTGTTTCACAACCCTCAACCACCACTTGTAGTTTGGATGAGCACATCTAAAATAATACACATTGTGTGAATTAATCACCTTCTTTAGTCTGAAATATTTTTTCAAGAAAGAAATATACAAAGAAGTGACTAGTGCATCCTCATTCTTGAATGTCATTCCCCTTTAAAAACTAGTCTCGTCAACTTGAAGATTACTCAACTGTGTTTATTGAGAAGAATTGTCCACTGTATTGCTCGTAACAATGGGTGTAGGTGTTTGATCCTCCATCACCTTTACTTGATCTCCACTCCCATCATCATGTGGAATATTCATGTCCACATTGTCTAATAAATCATCAAACATACCTTCTTGTTCTTATTTTTTTGTTCTACATTCTCTATTGGTTTTTTAACCACGTACACCCTTAACATTGGCCTAGAAGAATCACTCAGATAAGCACGTAATTGAACCTGGTCGCTTATCTTGAAAGGTAGGACCCTTTGATTTTCAAAAAAGTTGTGCATGTAGCTAATGAAAAGATCTTTCGGTGGACAATTTAGTCCACAATAGTTGATGATTAAGTTCACAAAATTATCATACAAAACATCACTTTGGACAGTCATTGCTATTGTCTCTAATGTTTCACCCTCTTTCCAATACCAAATATATCAATTGTTCTTCTCGATCCATTTACCATGACAATGCACCCCTATTGTTATTGATCCCTTCGTTAGTGGTACCTAAAGACATATTTGTTAAAGAAGTTAATAATGATATTATAATAAAATTAATAATGATAGTATAGTATATACAACAACATAAAAAGTTATATACACTATACTATCATTATCAATGTTGCAACTAATTAGATATCTATTGGATTAAGCTTTAAGTTTTTTCCTAGAATAGTAACATGAATCCCAATAGATGAGACATCTGTTGCAATAGATGAGTAATTTGTTGCAATAGATGAGTGACCTATTGTAATATATGACTCACCTGCTGGGATTCATGTTATAGTACTATAGAACCTGAAGTTAATTCCAACATATGAGTCATTTTTTGTAACAGTGAGTAATCTGTTGCAATAGATTATCCATTTGTTATAACAGATGACTCACTTGTTGAGATAAATATTACCGTACTATAGAACCTGAAGCTGATTCCAACATATTATCCATCTATTGCAAAAGATAACTCATGTGTTGGGATTCATGTTACAATATTATAGAATCTGAAGCTGATTCTAATAGATGAGTCATCTGTTGCAACAGATTACTCATCTATTGTAACAAATGACTAATCTATTGTAATTAGCTTTAGGTTCTATAGTTCTGCAACATGAATCACAACAGGTGAGTGATTTATTGTAATGGATCACTTATCTTTTGCAATAGATTACTCACATGTTGCAACAGATAACTCATATATTGAAATCAACTTTGGGTTCTATTGCAACAAGTGAGTAATTTATTATAATAGATAACCATCTGTTGAATTCATTTTACAACACTGTAGAACCTATAACATGAATCTAACAGAGGAGTCATCTATTGCAATAGCTGAGTTATCTGTTACAATATATGACTCGTCCGTTGCAATGGATTACTCATCTATTGCAACAAATGACTCATATATTGGATCCATTATTGAAAAATAGTAGTAGCAGTGTACCCAAATAAGAAACTCAACTAAAAATCATAATTCGACTTACCAAAATCACCTAAGAAGCAATGCCCAAGTGATATACAGATAAAATTTGACCTAATAATTTGGTCAAGTAGCAGCAGTAGTGGTAACAACAATAATAATGGTCATCAAGAGAAAGATGACGATGATGATGATGAATAATAAGAGATGATAATGAAGAATAAGAAGATGATAATAATGAAGGAAAAATATGATGTAAAAAACAACAGCAAAAATGAACAACAATAAAAGCGAATAGAGAGAAAGCGAAGAAAATGCATTTTCCCTCCATTTTTAGTTATATTAGGGTTTACATTGGATCAAAGTGTAAATTAAAAAATTTGTAGACTATTCTCAAACTTTCTCAATTCATAATTAAATAGTTGTCACCTACACTCAATTATTTGAACTTGAGTCACCTCCATTTTATTTTAAAACCTTTTTGTCACCTGTAATTCAAAAGCTCTTCTTTTATTGGCTATGTTTGCCTCTATTATTGGAGGGATTTCGGGTTGTAACCAGACACCTCTCCGTCAATATATCTGTTTGTTGACGGGGGTGTTTGGTCATTTTAATCACTAACTAAATGGATAGTTGTTAGACACGTAGAGCAGTAAATTTATAGTTAATAGCGTTTTAGGGATTGGTCCGCATGTGTAATTTTCCTGTGCTAGTTTATTTGATCATTTGAGTTGTTATATAGGTCGCCTTGTAATGTTTTAGATTTTGAGTGGATGAATCAAGGAACGACAGTGAAAAATTCATTCTATGTGAGTTTTGGTGATTTCATTAGTCAGAGTGGAGTGTCACTATGGGTGTCAAATGGGCGGGTTGGGTTGAGATTGAAGATATCAAATGGGTTGAATTGGATATTAGGTTGTATTCCAAATTTATTTTGGGTTGAAATATATTAGATTGAAATGGACTAAAAATTGAATTGAATCTTGAACCCTCTAATTTGATCCGCTTAATATAAAAAATATTAACATATTAATACCTACCCCTAGTAAACCCAACTCAAGAAATAAATTTGGATGGGGTTGGAAAGTTGGGTGGGTGGATAGGGAGTAGGGGTGGGGTAAGAATATTTTTCTAAAAATAAAAGTTTATTTTTTGGGGAGGGATGTCGGGTAGGGAGTCGATGGGTTCCTGGGGTGGAGTTTAGAATAGGGTTGAGGTAAGAATTTTTTTTTGTGAAAAGAAAAATATTTTTTTTAAAAAAAATATTCTTTGGAGAAGGGGTATGCCAAAGAGGGTGGGCGTTTTTCTTTGAGGGGGGGGCAGGGGGTTGGGACAAGAATTTCTTTTTAAAAGAAAATATTTTTTTAAAAAATATAATTTTTTTTAAAAAATAAAATTTGGGAGCGAGGGGTGGGGGTGGGGGTTTGGAGGGGGGTAGGGAAGGAGTGGGGTTGAGGTAAGAGTTTTTTTTATCTAAAATAAAAAATTAATTTTTTAGAAAAAAAATTGGGGAAGAGGGGGCATGTCATATAGGGAAGGGGTGGGGTACAGAGGGTAGGGGGAGATAGGAAATGGGGTAAGATTTTTTTTATATATGAAAAAGAAATTTATTTATTTATTTTTAAAAACAAAATTGGGAGTGGTAGGGGATGTGGAAAAGGGGGGGGTAGATTTTGACCGTAGCGTAAGAAAAGATTTTCAATTTAAAAAAAAAATAAAAAAATTTAGAGGGTGGGGTGGGGCTGGGTGTTCAAGGTAGGGAGGAGATGAGGAATGAGGTGGGGTGAGGACAAGAAAAAAAATTAGAATTTTTTTTAAGAAATAAAAATAATTTATTTAATGGAGGTAGGGTGGGGGCGGGGTAAGCTGGGGTTGTAGTGGGGTTGGTGAAAAGTTGGGGTGAGGTGAGATGGGGAATTTTGAGAGTGGGAGGATACATTGTCACTTTATTTCCTACTTTCATAAAGAAAATCATTTTTCTATTAAAAGGGTTGAAGTGGAGATTGAATTGGGCTCATTTGAACCCAATTTTAAAATGAATTGAGACTTAATGTGTTGAGATTTAACCTAGAGTAAATTATCTTGAACCAAACCCATTAAAAATTGATCAAATTGGACAAATTAGCTCAATTTGAATTCATTTTGACACCCCTAAGTGTCATAGCGGAAGAGCGAAGATGGTTCCATCGGTGTGGCTGGTGAGGGGAAAGAGAACACGAGAAATAGATAGAGATAAATAGAGACGAGAGAGTATGGCAGCTGGATATTTCAATGTTAGAAAAGATTCTTAGAATAGAGATGAAAGGAAGAGACTATGGCGGCGGTGGTTGGGGGAGTAAAATTAGGTTAGGGATTTAGGATAATAAATTAAAAAATAAAAAAAATATAACAGAGTGGACAAGAACCGCCAATCAAAGCTGTGAAAATCAATTCTTACAGAAAAAATTATAATTTAAAACATTCTGTAATCAAACGTAAAATATACATAGTTAATAAAGGATCGACCAACAACATTATATTTTTGAAGAGGTATACAAATTGTAAAAAACATCATTATTTGAGAAATACAGACATATGTACCATATATTAGTTGGGGACCATTTGGTAATTGATTTAGTGGTGAGTTATGCAGGTATTAAATCGTGCATAAATAATATTAAAATTTGATAGCTGATTAGGAGATAATTAAGTTATTTACGTTTATGTAGAATAGGTAATAGATGAATAATTAAAAGAGCCTGTATAAGATAATACATAGATTCCTCATAATTACTTCATACATTTACTAATATACTTGGGTAACTCTAACCAGTTTTCAATGGCTGCATGCACATCATGTTTTCGAGAAACAAGAGTGAGATGATTTACTACCACACAACTAACTTATTTTAAATTAAAAATTATTTAATTTACACCACTTAAACAATATTAGTAATATTGATTAAGTATCATTTAAATTTAATGAAATAATTTACTACTATAAAAATATATGTAACTTAATTCAAATAAGAAAATAGCTAAAAGTATTTAACCAACAGTAGTTAAAATAAATAAATTTATGAATAACTTGATTTTAATTTGAATTATCTATTTTAAAATTTTTGATGAACTATTTATTCATGTTTTGGACGTTGGGGAGGGGTAAAACAATGGTAAAGAATAAGAAAAAAATATTAATAAAATTAATTAATTGATTAATGATTTTATTTGTTTTGAAAAGAATAAACTATGTAGGTCTCTGGCCATAAAAGCTGAAATTTTTTAAAGTTGAGTTGGACTTGTGTTTATTCTTGTTTTTTGAAACAAAAATTAAACTTTTGAAAGTCATTTTTAAATATACTTTTATATCCCCAATTTTTAAAAACTATCAATCACCCAGCTTAACTAATTTACCTATTAACATACAATCAAATGTGATTCTTCACCAATCTTTCATCATATATGTGCATGTTTTAATATGATTGATTCTTCTTACTGATTTGTACTTAGCATTATAGCTTCTGAAGTTTTGAGAAAAAATTAGATATTGGGAATTATATGATTGTAGAGCTGTTGCTTTAGTTTTAAGCTCATGATAGTATCGACGCCTTGATAGCTGGAAAAGTGTTTCTGAATTTGTAGTACTCTACTGAGTCTAGCTGATTCTCTCAGATCAACCATAAAAAAATCTGTGGGATAAATCACACTCATCATCAAAATTAAGTATCTTTTAAGTCAACAACAATTGAAATTATGAGAAATATGACTGATTCAGTTTATAAACTCAAGTTTACCAAATCTAAATAAGAAGCAATATGAATCTTTCTCCACACCTTCTGTCATCTAAAGATTGTACATTTGATGAATAAATAAACATCCTCATTCATTAAGCTAGGATCTTATTACATTTGTCAATTAGTGAAGATAAAATTTGCATTTGAAAAAGCTTGAATTTCTCTACTAAGTGTCATTTTCCGGTTGCTATAACTTATTGAAGGGAACTGGCACCCTCAGAATACAACTCTTTAATAATTCTATCAACACATAGGTAATGATCATATAGTAAATTCATGAATCAATAACTTAGAAAATAGAAACTCATTTACAATAGTCTGGTCACCATTATACCCCAACAAATTTCAATACTAGTGAAATACAAATAATTCTTCAATACAAAAAGTAAACAACACTAATTAGTAGATACTCTTTACTATAATCCTCTCATATTGTGTGAACAATTTCTTCTCATCAGGAATAGATTTCTCGATTAGCTATACAAGAAGATGAAGCAAAATTATTTATCCCAGTAAGTTATTCACTTGTTTTATTAACAACTATATCATCATCTTCATAATCTATAAATATTCCATCATTGCAATGATGTTCTCACAAAAAATTGTGCAAGACACCACAAGCAATTACAGTCCTAACGTGTATTTCTGTATAATAATTGTTCATATCTTGTCGGAATATTCTAAATCTACTTTTTCATTCTCTAAATGTTCTGTCAATCACATTGCATAGAGATAAATGTATATAATTGAACAACTCATTGTCATTTTTAGGCTCTCTTTCACTTACTCTATAGTCCTGCAAATGGTACTGCATTTCTTTGTATGGAGCTAAAAACTTTTGTGTATTCTGCAAATCAACGTCAATAATGTAATATTTATCTATCATAACAAAATAAATAAAATTAATGCATTTCAAGTTATATTGAATATAAGATAACATTATACATAGTGAAATACACAAAAAACTGAGCAAAGAGAAAAAAAAATCTCAAAGTAGTTATGGCAAATCAGTCATGGTTTTCATTTTTTCTCAACTTAGGAATTATTTGTTATTATTGGAAAAAGTTCAAATTGTGACATATACACTTATCAAGGAAATGAAGATGGAAGAGAGGAGAATTAAGGCTAAGAAACAACGGGTGAAAAATGAGGTATAACAGCTTGCTCAAATTTTTGAAAATGTTGCAACCTTCAAGGTGAAGCATAAGGATTGAAAACAAAAGTAAACTTTTGAAAGTTTCATTGCTCAGAATCTTGTTGATATATAAAAGCACAAATACAAAGGGATGTGGACAAGAAAATTGTTACTCTGTCTGAGATTCGAGAAAATGGGAAATATATTGCTGAATTGAAGCTGCATCCAGAAGTTACAGCTTGAGTAAGGATGATAGTGTACGTCAATTAGGCATGAGAGTTTCTTGGCGCAGTAAGATCAAGATGTTATCAATTGTTGCTTGCTTTACTTGGCATCCATTATAGGTTGACATTTAACTACATAAACTTGCTAATAACATAATAATATATTTCATGTTATATACCGTGTGGTGGAAAAGAAAATTTTGCCTTGGGATCAACAATCACATTCTCAAGTACTCTGTTGTCTTGTGGAGTACCTTCCCAACCAACTGCTATAAAGGTGAACCCATATCGAAATCACATGCACGTAAGACATTTTGCAAAGTGGATCCCTAACAGTTACGATATGCTTGTTTCTAATCCTTTTGCACCTCTACTTGTACATATGTTTCATCAATTGAACCAATACAATATTACCAAACATGATCATAAAATTGTTAAAGCTAAACAAACAGGATAACTTTTTCAAAAAAGAGCTTTAAATTTTATCTTAAAGTAAGGAAAAAAATAACTACTCTATCAAATCTTTGGATGTATGCTCGACATATTTTTTGGACATATATATTATTGGTGTTATTAGACTAATTTCTTTAGTGACTCTTTTGAAAGTGATGATTAATTGTCTCGACGAATGTTGAAAACATTTACTTGCCGATCATTGACTATCATTACGTGCAATAATAGTAAAAAAAATAGCTTAGACTTCTCAACTAAAATATGTGACGTTCGCCAGTTGGTTGGTAACAAGTTATTTTGTTTTATCATGTTGATTAGTCGACAAAATATTTCAAGATAGAACCATGTAGTGTCATACATATGCAGGCGATACCCATGAAGAAGATTAATAACCCATGTCATACTGTAATACCCCATACTTTTCCTAGTTAATTTCATTTTAAGAATGTCTAGTATTAGCTTCTAAATTGAATGATGGTTATTCCATGAGGAATTTTCAAAATTTTCTCTCTTTGTCATATGGAAAATTCAATAAGCTTTCCATCGACATAAGATTCGACCAAATCTGATAACCGGGTCAGAAATTATGACTATTTCAAGTTCCCATCATAAAACAGCGCCATATTAGTCAGTGGCGCACCGCGCCGCAAGAGGAAATAGAATTTGGAAAATTCTAGTAAGTGTCCGCGATTATGGCGCGTTGCGCCAAGGCCCAAATTCAGAATTGTCCTTTTCCAGTGTCTTAGTGTGATTTCCTCCGCGTCGCGCCAAAGTTCCAGGTCGCAAAAGAAGGGGCAATGCGATGGCTCTGCGTTGCATCATCCCTCAATTTCTCAATTGTCAAATTACAGTGACACAGCGCGATAGCGCCGCATCGCGCCAGGGGTTCAGTTCGGAAAATTTTACTGAAATTAAATGATGCATCCAGGGTTAAAAGGGTCAACTTCCCACCCCTATTTAAGCCCTTTAACACGTGATTCAACCACTTTTCACCCAAAATACACTCTCTTCTCTCAAAAACCTCTCAAGAAAAACCTAGGGATTTTCATAGAAGATTCAGAATCAAGAATTTCCTCCGTTAATCTTCACGGAATCACGAACTAAGGTATGCGTAGTGTTCATTCATGGACTTATTTTGTCCATGAAGCCCAAGAATCTCTTTTCTAAGTTAAATTTTATGGATTTCTTTATGAATTTTATGTTGGGTTTGTTTTGTTTATGTTGAGAATAAACAATTGAATTCAAATTCATGTTGGGAGATCAATTTTATATGGAAATTGATTTGTATAAATGTATATTCATGTGAACCTATGAATAAACCCTAGATGATGAAATTAGATATGAATCATGATGATTAATTGTTTTATAATGTTGTCTACATGTACTATGCCTACCGTGTGTTTGATTAAATGCCTAGATGAAGGAACAATGCCCAACTAGTATGATATCATGAGATCCCCATGTATGTACAAGTTATGCCTATCACATATTTTGATGGAATACTTCTATAAATGTATTATGAATTATGATGTTAGTTATATGTTCAAGTAAGTTATGCTTGGTCAGTTTTCCTTTTATCGAGTCTTGGGGGTACTTGTACCCGAAATATTAGTTGTGTGCCTAGAGCCATGTCATGTTTCCACGATACTCTCAGTCAAGCTATGAATCCTTAGACTTCAGACAGTCCTATGATTCAGGAAATCTCCATGATCTCATGAACTCAGTCAGTTGTCAGATATCAATAATATTCTGTCAGTCAACAAAATTCAGTAGTTCAGTCCATGTTCAGTTTAGTAAATTATGTTCAGTGTCTATTCAGATGGGAGTAGAAATTAGCACCGAGTGAACCCAAGGATGGGAACTCACCTGTTATATGAGGGTATGATTCTTAGAAGCAATCCTTGCATTCCAGAACTATTTAGCCAATATAGGTTGAGACATCATAGCCTGCTATATGAGGGTAGATGATGTGTCTTAGCCTGCTATATGAGGGTTCCCACCATTCTCACTAGAGTTACCTGTTATATTAGGGTCACTCACATGTTATCCTTACTAGTGGAGCGGTATTGATACCCTTCCAATCAGGGCATCTATTGGACCCCAATTTAGCCATAATGCATCATTTAGGGAATGTCAGTTAGATGACTACCTCCCACAGTCTTAGTATTAGTCTCAGTAAAAGAACTTAGATAGTTCTTTAGAATTCAGGACTGTCAGATACAGTCAACTCAGATACAGAATGGAACTCAGATAGTTCCATCAGATTCAGGACTATCAGATATAGTTACTCATGTTATCAGTTATGTTCAGATTCAGTAATCATGTTATCACAGTATTAGTGTCAGTTGTTATGTCTCATGCATGTATTCTCATGCTCATGATAGTTAGTTAGTTATTATTATTGTTCATGCATATGAACCCCATTCATTCAGCCTACCTCATATGCATACCAGTACACTCAAAGTATTGACGTATTTGCGCTATGGTGTCTTATACCATAGGTTCAAAGACTCGAGCTCCAGAGCAACAGTAGATTCCAGATATCCACAGACAGAGTTATAAGTGAGTCCTTATCTTTAGAGGACATAATTATTTCCCCCTTATCTCTGTAATTAATCTATTAGTTAGAGTTAGTTAGGGACATGTCCCATCAATGCCTTACTCAGACAGTTCATTCAGTTAGAGGCTTTCTAGACTATCATGTTTCAGACTTCAGTATTTTTAATTTTATTTTGGGTATTCTATTTCCCCACACAGATGTTATATCATTCAGATCATGTTCAGTATTGAAACTTCTGGCCTATCAATTCATGTTTCTACATTATAAAGTATTTTATGTAGTATATAGGTACAGATATCAGTCATGGGTTAGCTTGTGGTCCTTCGGGGTTGTGAACACCGTGTAGCATTTCGGGTACCAGATTTGGGGCGTTACAAACTTGGTATCAGAGCCTAAGGTTTAATAGAGTCCTAGGAAGTCTGAAAGCCACATCTAGTAGAGTCTTGTACATGGGTGTGTTACGCACCACATTTATGTACAAGAGGCTATAAGATGTTTTAGGAATAGTTTTCCCTCTTTCGGTATTCATGTCGTGCCGGTGAGCATAATCTCAAGTCAATTTCTCAGTCTAATCCGTTTCTCCCTTTCTTTTATAGAACATGCCTCCTAAAAGAAGAAATGGAAATCAGTCAGCCCTTTAGCCCGAAGATCCTTTGGGCGATCATGTTTCTCATGTGGAGTTCAGGGCCACATTCACTACTCTTGCTCAGTCAATTGCCGCTCAAAATGAATGACCAGCAGTTATTCTGGCCAACCTAGTGGCCAACGCAACCGCAGCTAAGATTTGGGACTTCACCCGAATGAATCCTCCGTCCTTTCTCGGGTCTAAGACAGATGAGGACCCTCAGGAATTCCTATATCAGGTGCAGAAGGTGACAAATATCATGGGGGTGACTACTGTTGAGAGTGCTGAGCTAGCTGCATATCAGTTGCAGGATGTTGCTCACACTTGGTTCGAGAAGTGGAAGTCAGAGAGGGCATATGATGCAGGGCCAGTTGAGTGGGAGGAGTTTGCGTCTGCTTTACTCGATAGATTCTTTCCCCTAGAGCTTAGGGAAGCTAAGGTGTTAGAATTCATCAACCTCAGGCATGGCAATATGACAGTGAAAGAGTATTCTCTTAAGTTAACTCAATTAGCCAGAGATGACCCTCATGTTGGTACAGATAGCAGGGCAAGGATGAGTAAGTACATTTCAGAGGTGAATGATAATGTGGTTAATGAGTGTAGATCCGCCATGCTGAATAGTAACATGACTTTAGCCAGGCTTATGACTCATGCTTAGCAGATTGAGGAGCAAAAGATTAAGATAAGGGAGAAACAGGATAAGAGGGCGAAGATAGGTAGTTTCAACTTCGCTCAGCCTAATTCAGAAAGAGGAAACCATTCTCAGTTTCATCCTAAGTTATTAGTTCCAGCTCCTTCTACAACTAGTGCTCCAGTTCCTAATTTCAGAGAGGGTAATAAAGACAAAGCATCAGGCTCTAAGTCCCAGGGCAATGTTAGCAGTGCCCACACCTATTCTCTTTGCCAGACTTGTGGAAAGAACCATTAGGGTATTTGCAGAGCTGGCAGTGCTATTTGTTTCAGATATGGCAAGCCAGACCACAGAGTCAGAGAGTGTCCTCAGCCAGGTCCTCAAGGTCAACAGAATTGCTCCTCAACTCAATCTGGTTGCCCAAATCAGTAGGGTGCCACCTCCAGTGCTACTAGTGGGTAATGCCCAAATCGTCTTTATACTCTTCAGTCCTGACAGGATCAGGAAAATTCTCCTGATGTAGTTACTGGTACATTACAAATCTTTTATGTGTATGTTTACGCCTGGCTAGATCCAGGAGATTTTTTGTCTTTTGTTACTCTTTATATAGCAGTCGATTTTGGAGTCAGTCCTGAAATTCTAGCAGAGCCCTTTTTAGTCTCTACCCCAGTGGGTAAAACCATCATAGCTCACGGGTATACAAGAACTGCCCGATTATGATATCTCAGAAAGTCACTTTAACAGACTTAGTCGAATTAGATATGACTTATTTTGATGTCATTCTCAGCATGAATTGGCTTTATTTCTTCTATGCCACAGTCGACTATAGAAATAGAAAATTCCAGTTTTAGTTTCTGAATGAACCCATCCTTGAGTGGAAGGGTAGTGTATCCACTTTCAGGGGTTAGCTTGTTTCCTACCTTCGGGCATGAAAAATGATATCTAAAGGATGTGTCTATCATCTTGTTTGAGTTAAGGACACTAGTTTCGAAACTCCCAGCCTTGAATTAGTTCCAATTGTATGTGAATATTTAGATGTCTTTCCCAAAGATCTTCCAGGAATCCCTCTCGAAAGGGAAATAGAGTTCGGCATTGATCTTCTTCCAGATACTCAACCTATATATATTCTGCCATACAGAATGGCACCAGTAGAACTTAGAGAACTGAAAGAATAGTTGAAGGATCTCCTAGATAAGGGATTCATCCGGCCCAGCATTTCCCTGTGGGGCGCACCAGTCTTATTCGTGCGCAAGAAAGAAATTTCTCTCAGAATATGTATTGATTACCGTTAACTCTATAAAGTTACGGTTAAGAACAAGTATCCTCTTCCCAGAATCGATGACATATTTGACCAACTTCATTGTGCCAGTTATTTCTCTAAGATAGATCTCAGATCCGGCTATCATCCGCTCAGAGTCAGAGAATGTGACATTCCGAAAATAGCTTTCCATACTCAGTATGGTCACTTTGAATTCCTAGTCATGTCATTTGGTCTTACCAATGCCCCAGCCATTTTCATGGACTTGATGAACAATATGTTCAAGCAGTACTTGGACATGTTCGTCATAGTCTTCATAGATGATATTCTGGTCTATTCCCGTAGTGAGCGCGATTATGCAGACCATCTCAGAACAGTACTTCAGACTCTCAGAGATCATCAGCTATTCGCCAAATTTAGTAAGTGTGAATTTTGGCTAAGGTCAGTAGCATTCCTTGGTCACATCATTTTCGGTGATGGCATTAGAGTAGATCCTCAAAAGACCTAAGTATTAAGAAACTGGCCTTACCCTATCTCTCCATCAGATATCAGGAGTTTCTTGGGTTTGGTTAGCTATTACAGGCAGTTTGTTGAGGGATTTTCTTCTATTGCACCCCTATGTCTAGATTGACTCAGAAGAAAGTCAAGTTTCAGTGGTCAGATCCTTGCTAGAAGAGTTTTCAGGAGTTGAAGATTCAACTCACCTCAGCTCCAGTCTTAGCTCTTCCAGATGGTTCAGATGGGTTCGTAGTGTATTGTGATGCATCCAGAGTAGGTTTGGGTTGTGTCCTCATGCAGCATGGTAAGTTCATAGCCTACGCCTCCAGACAGCTTAAACCCTATGAGAGGAATTATCCTACTCATGATCTGGAGTTAGCTGCCTTAGTCTTTGCCTTGAAGATTTAGAGGCATTATCTCTACGGAGTTCATGTAGATGTCTTCACAGATCATAAGAGTCTTCAGTATGTCTTTTCTCATAAAGATCTCAATCTTCGTCAGAGAAGGTGGTTAGAGCTCTTGAAAGATTATGACATGGGCGTCTTCTATCATTCGGGCAAGGCCAATATAGTGGCCGACACTCTCAGTAGACTATCCATGGGTAATGTTTCTCATGTTGAGGACAGTAAGAAGAATTTAGCTCAAGAAGTCCATCATCTTGCCAGACTAGGCATTCTCTTAGTTAATACAGATGAGGGTGATATATGGGTTTAGAGTAGTTCAGAATCATCTCTAGTTTTCGAGGTGAAAGAAAAGCAAGATAGATGTCCCAGCCTTGTCAAGTTCAAAGAGTCAGTTCAGGATTAGAAAGTAGAGGTTTTCTCCCAAGGGGGAGATGGTGTTTTGCGTTGTCAGGGTCGTCTCTGTATTCCAGGCAAAGATGACTTAAGGAAGCAAATTCTTGCAGAAGCATATGGTGTGCGCTACTCTATTCATCCAGGGGCCACAAATATGTACCGCGACTTGTTGGAAATCTATTGGTGGAGTGGGATGAAGAGATACATTGCAATGTTTGTGGCTAAGTGCTCTACATGTCAGTAGGTTAAGATAGAGCATCAGAAGCCTAGTGCGTCCATGCAAGAGTTCAGTATTCCTACTTGGAATTGGGAAGTAGTAAACATGGACTTCATGATGGGTTTTCCTCGAACTCGTCATTAGCATGATTCAGTCTGGGTCATTATGGACAGAATAACCGTTGCAATAACGTCTATTGCGACGACATTAAACCATTGCAATGGGACCTATTGCGACCATTGCAATGGCACCTATTGCGACGCTTTTGTTATTCTGTTGCAATGCTTTTTGACTACCTATTGCAATGGTATATTGATCTATTGCAACAATGATATTGCCACGTGTTATTAAATTGAAACAATTTATATAAATAGTTGTATTAATATACATTTTTATTTACATACATAATAAATAATAACACTATATACACATCGCAAAACAAAATCATTCATTAATAATCCCTTAATTCAAAATATGCAACAAGCTAGTAATTTAAACCAAAAAGTAAAATGCAATCAAGTCCAAATGATTAACTAAGTTTTTTACATACTAGCAAGTCAAGTCGCGATAAGTTTCAAAAAGTTCAACACAAAACTATTGATATTAGGGCATTTACACACAACCCAAAAAACTTCTCAAGTATGGTCAATGTCTTCATCATTTTCTTAATCACTTTCTTCATTTTGGACACCTATATAAAAAGAGAACAAATAATATAAATTAGCAAAAAATACGTTTGTGAAATCAAAAATGAAAGATCTTAAACTCTACAAGGACTGCATCAGCACAGAGTCTCCAGCTTCACAAGTCATAGCAATCAAAACCAAATTCAGTTATATATGCAATTCACAGAGCACAATCATCTTGAAATTTAAAGCACAAAAAACAACAGAGGAAGAAGCATTTAAGGAACTAAATTAAATGAAAAGTCTTAACTTCTTGACAATAATTCTCAATATCAACTACCAATTAATGTGACAAAATCCACTGAAAATATAATAGTAAGCTATATATATATACACACACACAAACAGAAATATCTAAATTCTGATCGATCAATGAATATAACTATCAGAAAGCATATGTAGTAGCAGAAATAGAGACAGTACTAAAAGTATCATCATGGAGAAAAATAGTAGGGGTGTTGCACACTTTTTTGGAAGAGCTAACACCACCAACACTTGGAGCTGTAAGTACTGCTTTGTATTGTATATAGTCTTTAATTCTGATTTTTAATTGGAGCTTTTGAAGAGGTATTTAACTAAATGTTATTCTTAATTATCTGTGGGTACTAAAAGGATTTCTTTTTGGATCAGTGACATGGCTGAAAAATCTGGTTATTGGGGATGCTGCTCCCTTTAGAGTTATTCAAGACTGACAAATTACTTGGGTATGTATTATTATCACCTAACTAAATAGGACGCTTATAATTGCGATCATGTTATATCAACTCTTACCAACCACAACAGAAAGTTTGATAAGACTGTCCCATAAAGTGATGCTGAATGATTTCCAAATGGCATTTAACATGTCTCATGTGTATGCACACAGTTTTCCTGTCTGCACATTTATTAGAGCACATCAGATTTTCTTTTCTTTTCCATTTCAGACTCATTTTCCTTTACAATGGTTCAAAACAGTTATCAGAATCAAGAATCCATATAATTCAAGGTAATTCCAACATAACTGCTCATATGAACGTGTATATTTAGGCGCGGAAAATAGGCAAATCCATAAGAGAACATCTTACTAATATCCAAAACTAAACCATTTACAAGAAGTAACAGATATAGTAGCTGAATACATACTGCATAAAGGATGAAAATATTAGAAATACCAACATAGGAACACTAAATAGTACCAACACAAAAATCCTAGCTATAAACCATAAGAAAGAAACAATCTTCCTTCTAATCCACTACCCATAATCCACCAAACACAAAAAATCCCACACCTTCACCATAAGAAAGAAACAATCTTTCTTCTAAGCCACCATCCATATAATTCACCAGAAACAAATACAGCCACAATTCTAAACACTCAACAACATCAAAACATACCCAGTATAATAAAAAAATAGCATCAAAACATACCAGTATACTCAACAACATCAAAACATACCTAGTATCCAAAACAATCTTGATTGTTACTACCAACAGATCAAGAAATGGAAACTTACCTTAATTGTTACTACCAACAGATGGACGGTTTATTGGTTGATTAGCAAACGCTTCTCCTGAAGAATGCACATTGAATCCTATCATATTAGGATCAAGTGTTAATCCTAGATTTAGACGCTGAAGTTGTGCAATGATGTTCATTGTAACTTCTCACTCAATGACATCTCTTTGATCATTCATTCTTTGTTGCATCCTCTCTTCTAGATCATCCAATATCTTATCCATCAGTTCATCAACTTTTGAAGAGGATACAGAATTAGTTGCTTTCTATTTCAAAAGAGTCTTGGTAACACCGCATCCGAGTAGTCTTACTCGACCAGGATGATCAGGCCCCATAACTGTTGTGAATGCATCAGTTGATTGAGTACCATCTTCACTTTGTTGAGTCTCTACTCTCCCCATTTCAACCTACGCACATATTCAAGAGAAAGTAAATTTAGTTGATTCAATATTTAGGAAAACAATGATTTTGATCAATTTTGAAATAGAAAATTTCATACTATTTTGCTTGTAATCTCCTCAGATGTGTCCTTATATAATCGATCAGGTTTTCTTCTTCTAGTAGCCGCAAAGAATTCCTTATTCGACAAAGCACCAGAATTTTTTATATTTTTTTCTTAGTTACATACAAGTCATCATTAAAATATTTTCAAGTAAACTCAACAATTTTATAGTAACAATATGAGAAAACAACAAACCTCACGGATTAAAGAAAAACTTGTTTTGCCCATAGTATGCGGATACTTAAAATTTTTCCTGTTTTCTTTGTTAGTCTTGGAAGTATCCTACAAGTAAATATTTATGAATAAGTTTTTAATAAAAAGATCGAGGCAATGCAGGTTTAAACACACAGAATTTAATGTCTTATATCGAAAGGAAGCACAACGTAAAAAGAAAGATCAGGCGTGATGAATTCAATGTTGATTGCATGTTAACAATAATATAATAGTTGTCCATATTGATATCATACCTCAGCTTCTTTGGAATTCCAATACTTAAGGAGATCCTCAAATACAGGTTCTGGAACAGAGGTAGGCCTTTTTGCCCTTCGAATTTCATCATTGGTGTAGGCATAAAAATGATCTTTCTTGAGTCTGTACTTATACCCTCTAAATGCAGAATCAATTGATCTCATAGCCCAATCTTTTACGTTGTTGGGAATCTCATATTCCTCCTATAATTTGATTGAATTGGGTTAGTGTAAAAACAGTGAAAAGCATTCACGTAGAAATCAAAATATTAAGAACTTAAAACCTGAATATACCTCCACATATCATCGTGTGTCTTCAACTTTGTCCAACTAAGATTAACAGGAAAAAATGTCCCATTCCTTGCCAATGTGCCAAGAAAACTGGAAAATTCAGTGACCACTGATTTAGTTGGACCAATAGAGCTTGCATTGGTTGAGGTACCACCAACACTCTTCCATCTAGAAGTCCTACATACAGAGCAAATCTCATCTTTCTTATTGTCCTTCCAGAATAACATGCAATCATTAGGGCAAGCATGTATTTTTTCATAATCAAGACCTAAATCTCTTATCACATTTCTGGCCTTATTGAAAGACTCTGGTATCTGAGCAAAGGGAAAGGCCTCTTTTATCAACACTAAGAGTTCTGAAAATGCTGCATTACTCAACCCATGCAATGATTTAAATAAGAACAACCGAATGGTGAAACTCAGCTTACTAAAATTCTCACACCCCAGATATAATTGTTGTTTTCCTTCCTCCAATAATTTAAAAAATTTAGTTGCATCTTTAGGTAATCGCTCTCCAACTCCTTCTCCATGACTTGATTCAGCATCTACATTTCTAAACGTATCATGAAGTAGTCCATCAATATCATCACGTATATTAGAACCTTCATCATCATTGATTGGATGATGTGTGTTTCTCGAGGAAGCGCTTTCTCCATAGAAAGTCCATTTGGTGTAACTAGGAAGAAACCCTCTAGAAAGCAAGTGATCCTCCACCACATCTCTATAACGCCAATGTTGATTTTTGCAATCTCTACAAGGACATAATATCTCATTTCCTTGAGCAGCTCATTCAAATGCCTTTTCAAGAAAATATTTCACTCCACAGTCGAACTCATCAGACCATACTAAACAATTCATCCAACATTTGTCTTTACTATCCATTAAGATCCTACATAACACAACGAACTCACAAAAATTATGATTCATGCTAAACTAAAATATGAACATTGTCAACCACGTAAAACGGGTAACCAAGAAAATTGCACAAAAATTTTAACAAGTTTAACAGAGATAAGTAATCCATACTAAGAACACTTCACTGAATAGAACACTTCACATAATTCAGAAGACATAAAGTAAAATCCAAAATCCCCAAAAATTAGGTCAAATAGAAGAATAGACTAACCTAAAAATCCATAAAATAAAGCAATTGAAGTGCAATTTTTTTTTTGTAGAGAAACTGCCCGTTCAATAATAGGTTGACAAATGCATGTACATATTTCCCAGTCTACAGATTATATAAGCTTCTAAGACAATAGATCTAAGGAGATCACTAATATTTAGGCAGGCAATTAAGCATTAGTACTGCCAAGAATATGTAGAAATAATGCAAGGCATACTATAAGAATTACATAAGATTTGGCATTGATTTGAGTAATGACATCAAGCCCTCTCTCCACAACTTCTTCATGAATAATGTTAACACTTCTTTTCATGTTATCTGATAGCTTCAAAGTGAAAAACTCCACGATAGATCTAGCTGTTTCAAATGTCACCCTGCCAGTCACATCAAGCACGAACCTCTATTGCTTGGAACTACCAATGTTGACGACACACTAGGATCAAGAACCTCTGGGAACATTCTTGTTTAATAAACTTGTTGTTAATGTTGAATCTGTTTGTTTTCTAATAGGGTAGGTTGTTTTTTATGTGTTTGTTGTCCTATTTTGGTGATGTATTGGTGATTTACCTCTCTTCTCCTTCCTTGCAGAAGCAGTATCTCTTGATCTTGTTTTATTCTTTTTGCCTTTGGGTAAGAATACATTTTATAGCTTTTTGAATGAATTAAAATTATGAAGAGGCTTCATCATTAAGTTTTTTTATTGTTAGGAAAAACAATAGGTATTTTGTAGAGAGACCTCTATTATGGCCTTTTTATGGACAAATCAATTACATCTAAAGCTGGTGTGAAGTATTACGCTCCAAACCAGTCTGCACGGAAGTTTGGCATGATGCAGGTTGCCTCTCCCTTCTAATTAGTTGTCTGCCAATATATCATCACTTGGTACAACAGTTTTTTGTTTAGTAAATGATATCCAAAAAATGGATTCAAGGTTTGTCCAATTGAAGGAAAAATTTTCATCTGTCAACTTTGATGGCAATCCTAAATGTATTCCATCGTTTAAGTCATGGTGTTTGAATTATATAGGTAAAACTCGAACTAAATCGACTGACGAAATCCTTGCTAGAATTTTTTCAGATATTCATGTACCTGCAAGTTTGATGCGAGAAAAGACTTCTAAGCCAGAGATTTTAGAATACAATGCACAGATTACTGAAGAACGAGCAACTAAAAAAAGGGAAAACATAGGTATGATGATAATCTTAAACAACTATGTATGGTAAAATCATTACATGATATATATACTTTTGTCTTTAATTGGTTCTTGTTGTCCGTAAAAGATTGTCAAATTCAATATCTTGAATATATTTGATTACTTTCCATCTCATAAAGAAATTTGTTCGCATTTCTTTAAATTTTTGTATATTTTTTTTCTTTTTCTTGAAAACTCTATTTCGCAGCAACAAAAGTTTTGAAGTGAAAAAGAAAAATGAGAGGTATTCTAGGAAGGTAGAGAGGGAAAGGAACAGATTCCTGGATGTAAGTTGAACCCTTGAAGCCAAAGTTTATATTTTCTTTAACTCATTATATTTTCTACTTTTGTGGATCAATACCTACTCTTTAATAGAACAGAAGGCAAATATTGTCCATCACTGTATGTTACCAGAGATGTTACATTTTATGTCCTAACTTGTCAAAAGTTGGAAGTAAAATGGTTGAGGTCATCCTTATTCAAACCAGGAGGTCATGGGTTCAAGCCGTGAAAATAGATTCGGGCAAGGTAAGGCTGAGCAAAATAGATCCTGTGGTCTGGCCCTTCCCCGGACCAAAATTAAGACTTTTTTATACCATTCTGAAGATGAAACAAAATGAGAAGAAAAATATGAAACTTATATCTTTGAGGTAAAGAGTCAATGACCTTGAACTACTATTTGAGTCTCCATAGGTTTCTTGACGTGGATGTAGAAAAAATGAAACTTCTGTTGGTCAAATCCAGTCCCAACAGTACCCATCATTCTATCCATAACCTTATCAACAAAACTTGAACCACCCACCTCCTCAATCTCACTCTTATTTTCAATCCCATAACCCTTTAATATCCCAACTATTAGAGCCTGCGAAAATCTAACCATAGAATTGGTAAATTTCTCAGATCTTGCAATTTTAGATAAATGCTTCAAACTCCTAGGAAGTTCATCAAAATCAGACTGCAAAACCTCTTTTAAATCCTTAGACACAACACTAACAGCTTTAGAAGAATCAGAAACCCACAATTTAAGAACACAAAAAACTAAATGCACGCCAAATTTAAGGAAAAACATAACACCCACAATCAAAATTAGAGAAATTAACAGCAAATATAGCTGAAATACAGAACACCCACAAGTAAGTAATCTCAAAAAAACAATGATACATACAATTAGTGAAAAACCCCACAAACAGAGCAGGAAAAATGGGGGTCCAAAAAATGTTAATTTTCACTAATTACAAAAATCAACAGAACATACTTACCTCAAATGGTATTAGCCCTAATTTTCTTCTTTTCCCAAGAAAATATCGGCACCGGCAGCTCCCAAGAAATTCAAATATTGAAATCGCACTTTTACAATCGTCGTTTAAGTGTTGAAATGTTTAATTGAATGAGCATACTAGATCGAAGTAGGTTTAAATATTGAAATGTTTTAGTATTAAAATATTTTCTTTTTGGCGGACTTGATAAAATTTTCCCTGAAAATGAAGGGAATAAAATAAGTGTTGCAATAGCTTCTTTTATTTATCTATTGCAACGCTTAATGTCTAAGGTAATGGTTATAGTGTTAAATTTTAGCTAACAGAATAATTATTTTTGGCAACGCTGGTAACCGTTGCAATAGACTACCTATTGCAACCCTTGTTTAACCGTTGCCAAAAAATTCGTTGCCATAGGGGTAATTTTCAGTAGTGCTTGGTATGCAGTTTCATGCTGATATTTCCATAATAAACTTGGTATCAAGTATCATTGCATATTCAGTCATGCAGTCATGTATCAGTTCAGTTATGTAATTATGCATCAGACATGCATTCTCATTGTAAGAAACTTAGTTCTTCAAAACACTCAGTCATGCATTCATGAATCAGTTACACATGTATCAGATATGCATGTTCAGTATTATATGTTCATCTTGTCAGTCATGTAAGTCATAAGATCATGTTCCACTTATTCATGTTTAGTATGTACATCAATTATATTTTCTCCCCTCTCAGTCAGTCTCATTCGAGGATGAATGTTCTCAAGGGGGAGATATTGTAATACCCCGTACTTTTCCTAGCTAATTTCATCTCAAGAATGTCAAGTATTATCTTCTAAATTGAATGATGGTTATTCCATGAGGAATTTTTAAGATTTTCTCTCTTTGTCATGTGGGAAATTCAATAAGCTTTCCATCGACATAAGATTCACCCAAATTTGATAACCGGGTCAAAAGTTATGACTATTTCAAGTTCCCATTGTAAAATAGTACCATATTAGTCAGTGGAGTGCTGCGCGACAAAAGGAAATGGCATTTGGAAAATTTCAAAAGGGATTCAAAATTATGGTGCGTCGCGCTAGGGCCCAAATTTAGAATTGTCCTTTTCCAGTTTCTTAGCGCGATATCCTCAGCATCGCGTCAAAGTTCCATGTCGCCAAAAAAGGGGAAACGCGATGGCTTCGCGTCGCGCAATCCCTCATTTTCCCAATTGTCAAATTCCATTGACATGGCGCGATAGCGCTGTGTCGCGCCAAGGGTTCAGTTCGGAAAATTTTTACTAAAATTAAATGACGCATCCAGGGTTAAAAGGGTCAACTTCCCACCCCTATTTAAGCCCTTTAACACGTGATTCGGCCACTTTTCACCCAAAATACACCCTCTTCTTGCAAAAATCTCTCAAGAACAACCTAGGGCTTTTCATAGAAGATTCAGAATCAAGAATTTCCTCTGTTAATCTTCACAAAATCACGAACTAAGGTATGCATAGTGTTCATTCATTGACTCCTTTCATCCATGAAGCCCAAGAATCTCTTTTCTAAGTTTAAGTTTATGGATTTCTTTATGAATTTCATGTTGGGTTTGTTTTCTTTATGTTGAGAATGATCAATTGAATTCAAATCCATGTTGGGTGATCAATTTTATGTGGAAATTGATTTGTATAAATGTATATTCATGTGAAATTATGAATAAACCCTAGATGATAAAATTAGAGATGAATCATGATGATTAATTATAGTATAATGTTGTCTACATGTACTATGCCTACCATGTGTTTGATTAAATGCCTAGATGAAGAAACAATGCCCAACTAGTATGATATCATGAGATCCCCATGTATGTACAAGTTATGACTATCACATGTTTTGATGGAATGGTTCTATAATTGTATTATTGATTATGATGTTAGTTATGTGTTCAAGTAAGTTATGATTGGTCAGTTTTCCTTCCATCGAGTCCTGGGGGTACTTGTACCCAAAATATTAGCTGTGTGCCTAGAGACATGTCATGTTTCCATGATACTCTCAGTTAAGCTATGAATCCTTAGACTTCAGACAGTCCTATGACTCAGGAAATCTCTATGATCTTATGAACTCAGTCAGTTGTCAGATATCAGTAATATTTTTTCAGTCAACGGAATTCAGTAGTTCAGTCCATGTTTAGTTTAGTAAATTATGTCTAGTGTCTATTCAGATGGGAGTAGAAATTAGCACCGAGTGAACCCAAGGATGGGAACTCACCTGTAATATGAGGGTGTGATTCTTAGAAGAAATCCTTGCATTCCAGAACTATATAGCCAACATAGGTTGAGACATCATAGCCTGCTATATGAGGATAGATGAGGTGGCTTAGCCTGCTATATGAGGGTTCCCACCGTTCTCACTAGAGTTACCTGTTATATTAGGGTCACTCACATATTGTCCTTACTAGTGGCGCGATATTGACACCCTTCCAATCAGGGCATAGATTGGACCCCAATTCAGCTATAATGCATCATTTGGGGTATTTCGGTTAGATGCCTACCTCCCACAGTCTCAGTATCAGTCTCAGTAAAAAAACTCAGATAGTTCTTCAGAATTCAGGACTATCAAATATAATCAACTCAGATACAGAATGGAACTCAGATAGTTCCATCAGATTCAGGACTGTCAGATACAGTCACTCATGTTATCAGTTATATTTAGAATCAGTAATCATGTTATCACAGTATTAGTGTCAGTTATTATGTCTCATGCATGTATTCTCACGCTCATGATAGTTAGTCAGTTATTATTACTGTTCATACATATGAACCCCATACATTTAGCCTACCTCACATGCATACCAGTACATTCAAAGTACTGACGTATTTGCGCTATGGTGTCTTATACCATAGGTTCAGAGACACGAGCTCTAGAGCAATAGTAGATTCCAGATATCTGCAGACAGAGTTAGAAATGAGTCCTTATCTTTCGAGGACATGATTATTTCCTCATTATCTCATTAATTAATCTATTAGTTGGAGTTAGTTGGGGACATGTCCCATCAACTCCTTACTCAGACAGTTCAGTCAGTTAGAGGCTTTCTAGACTATCATATTTCAGACTTCAGTATTTTCAGTTTTGTTTTAGGTATTCTATTATCCCACACAGATGTTATATCATTCACATGTTCAGTATTGAACCTTATGGCCTATCAGTTCATGTTTCCGCATTATAAAGTATTTTATGCAGTATACAGGTATAGATATCAGTCATGGGTTAGCTTGTGGTCCTTCGGGGTCATGAGCACCGTGTAGCATTCCGGGTACCATATTTGGGTCGTTACACATACCAAGCCTTGATGTATATTTCGGTATGCAAGATAATAACCTATGTTCTTGAGAAATCGATTCTCACTGACCACAAACTACAATGCATAAGATGTAATCTTCAATATTGTTTTCCAATTTGGTGTCGTTGTTGGATATAATTATATCTTTCAATGAACACCTATAAACAACCTACAAATAGTAAAAGAACACAATATTAATACAATAGTATTAGACCAGACAACCTAATAGATAGTTTATAGGAGCACAATATCAAATGAAACTCAATATCAAATGGATGCATTACCACAAATTAAACACTTCAGTGAATTTTTCATTGAGAATTGATACACATAGACAATCATTCCACACATAAAAAGTTATTATTTCATCGCAATAAAGTATGACATAAACAATTCAACAACAAGTTTATTAAATCTATCCCAAGCCTTTAATCTACAGAATTTGCCATTTTTCAGTCAAGTGGACAAACATCTCATAAGTTAAATTTGAAGTCATGCAAGTGAGGCACAACTAGAGAAAATTGATTTTCCTCGATGTCAAATTTATCAATGATATACTGCAATTGAAAAATGATCATTTGCTCAGAGTAGACATCTATCTCTGGTTCCTTCTTTTTTTCTTTTGCTTTAGCTCACTCTCTTTTCCACTTTAAATATTCCTCAAGAGATTCTTGTATATTGTCCATAGTTGTAGCATGATCCTTTTTATGATGTATAAATATTCCACCATCAATTGTCATAGATGAATCAGTTACAGTGCGCTTTCCAGTCCTAGTACCTTTATTTGTGACATGCATAGGCCAATACCATCAGAATTTTCATCACAAGAAAAGTCTTTTTAGCCTCTCTAGTAGATTCATTTGATCATTGTGGGAAATATGGCACAGTACTATAAACCATGTGTTTTCTTGTGGAAAATGATTTTTCAAAATATCTTTTGCAACGAGTAAAAGTGTTCAAGCCCCTTGTATTTGTACTTGCTTAAATTTATATTATCTTTTTTTCTCTATACAATATTGAAATGAAAATGTTAGTTCAATGAACATAAATAGAACATACATATTTTTACTCATCTAGTAAATTTACCGATACATGCATCAGCCAAATGTCAAATGAACAAGTAACTGTGTTAGTGATAGGATCTCAACCATATCCAGGGCAATTTAGAAGTAATTCCTTGAAATTTTTTGTGTCTGTCCTTAACCAGTTATGTTTGGACTTGATTTATTGTTCATCATAAATGTCTTTCTTTTTAGATTTGCTCTAAAACTCTTCTATAATTCCCCCTCAACATGGAGCATTAATGGAAGAATCATTAAATCTGTAATTTCTTGCATCATTATGTACGATATGGATCAGAATAGATTTATCATTATTTATCCATCTCTCAGGCTTTGAACCACGTGATTTTCTCATTCTTTTACGTTTCTATAATACAACACCAATAAGATAACCGGTCACATAAAAATATTCATTTTTGAAAAACATATAACTAAAAACATGGCTTTTAAGTAAGTTGAAGAAAAAATAAGTTAGACTTATATGTTACCCTGTTAACTAATGGAGGTGCTTCCACAAAGTTTTTGTAAGATATTTCAAAACCATCTTCAAGTTTTAAATATAATATAGAACATAAAAAATAAGCCTAACATCATTAACTGTAATAAACCGATAACAGTTGATATAATAATTTTTTTTAAAAGCATAAAAAATAATTCCATAATTGAAGAAAAAATTGAAAATGTCAACACATAATTGAAAAGAAACTGAAAGTTATCAATACATAGCAAAACACAGAAAAATCTCAATCTAGGGTTAACAAATTTAAAAGACTTATACAAATCAAGCAAAAAAAGAGAATTTTTTTTAATTATCATCAAATATTGTTGTCTTTGTTGTTGGTGTTGCCTAAAGAGCCGCAAGAATGGTTGGATTAAGGCTATGTTGTACCATCAGGAAATTTTGAGGAAGAAAAAAATTAAAGTTGAAGTTGCCTTCAATTTTGCGGACTTTTGTCTTTGGAAGTAGGAAGAAGTGGGTAATGTGGTAGTAAGGCATTAACTCTGATGGTTGGCTGAAGTTAATAGGGGTGTTTTGTAAAAATTAAAATATCAGGGTAATATGTAACAATAACAAAAGTTAAAATTGAAATTGGAGAAAAATGAAAAGTACAAAAACTTGTTTACACTTTTCAAAAAATAACTTGGTATTATTTTGTAAATTTTCATGGCCAAACACCATAATTTTTAAAAATTCTGGCCAAACGACCTCTATCTAGGAAATTTTATTTGGATTTTAGTTTGATGAGTTGTGGGTTGGGTCATTTAAGTTGGATAATTTAAAGGAAAAAGTTTAGAAATATCAAATTCAACCCTTTAACTATGTTAGGCGTAGTAATAAGTTGCTAATTACCTGAAATAACAACTTGTATTTATATTTGAGACATTTTTTACTGACGAAACATTTATACAAATAGCTGAATATCCTAAAAATTTGCATTTAAAAGGAAAAAGAATATCAACTCCCTTAAACTCAATTGAAGATTAATGGAAGATTCAATTTTCAAATAGGAAGCTTTTTTTAATGAGTTTCAAAAAAATATTTTTTTCTCTCTTCTATCTCTATCATCTCTCTTTATGTCTTCTTTATCTTTATATATATACTAGTATCATTTGACTTATGCTAAGCTGTAATGATCCTTCAGGTTATTTTTTATATTTTCGCTTATTTTTGTCGTAGAGCTTTTCTATAGCTTCCCCAAGTGAAAAACCCTGGGTTTTGGAACCTTAGAGAATTTCCTGGATTTCTGGTTTCAGGACATCATACGACTTAGGGTACTAGTCATATGATGGGGTACAGTTTGTATGCTCTTGGTCATATGCTAACCAGTGTTGGTTGGTAGGTTGGATTGGTTTCTAGAATGGGTACGACTTGGTAGGTGTGAGTCGTATGGTTGGTGACAGGTCGTATGCTTTGTTTTTTTCTTCACTTAATCTGAGACTTAATAACTTGACTTGGATCTTAGTACGAGTGGCTCACCATGAGCCTTAAGTTAAGGTAAGAGTTGTACCATTGACTCGTATGAAAGATAGTGTTCAAACTCTCTTTGATTCTATTCTTCCAGGGATATGGTTTAGGGGTATTGTTCGTATAGTTTGGGTAAGTTGTATGGTGGATAATGTTGGGTCCAAGGCAGAGGCCTGAGGTACGAGTGGTGGGTACCACTCGTATTGGAGTGTACGATGGCATGGTAGAGTCTACCCATATATGAGAAGTTAGATAGTTTAAGTTGGGGGTAATCTATACATTTCACCTTCTAACTCCTTGGGATCCTATAACTTGTAACTCTACTGGGACATCATTTACCTTATTATTCTAATCTTAAGCACTTAGAAATATTCGTTAATTCTCTCTAAGGCTCTTGGGAAAAGGAATGCTAGGGTTTCATCTAGAGGATCAATTTAGGGCTTGTACGGGTGATTGCTCTCCATCATCTTCGTAATATAAGGAAAGATACTCCTCCCTCATTGTTAGTTCTAACTAAAGCCATTTTGTATGAATTATTTTCATGGCATAATGGTTGTATGGTTTTGGATTTTCAAATATATGTTGGGGATTTTGATTATAAATGCTTGGTTATGGTTTTCCCATATTTTAATTACGGATTTACATATTTTAATAGTGGTTTGGACAATTGGTTGCATTGAAATGGTTAATTGGTATTTGGTTTTGGCTTTGGAAACACTATGCCCCCAATGTGTTTGATAAAATGCCTATGAGAATGCTTTTACTATATTATTGGACTTTTAATGGAACTATTGCATGGTATAACTTGGTAATGAAATCCTACATGGTTTGGAATGGTTTAAATGGTAAGGTTTGGTGGTCATGGTTATGGTAATTAAACTTCTTTGTAGGGTACATAGGATTCCCCCAAGCAACTTAATAATGGGACACTTGTAGGGTACATGGGATTCCCCCAAGTTAACTTGATAATGTAATCTATGGGTACATGGAAATCCCTTTAAATAAAGAGGTTGGCTAAGGACATTGCTTGCAAGCTATAGTTGGTATGAATATACCACTACTCATAGACCTGGTTAATAATAATGGTATAATGTTTTGGTTGGATGGAAATGATTTTAATTTGGCAATAATGGCAGGGTGTGATAGCTAACCGTGAAGGTGCGAGTCCAATGGATGGACACTAGAAACTCATATTTGCTGACATAAGAGTTGGTCATAGCGATCATTTATGATACTATGAGGTACATGGGAATTCTCTAAGTACACTGTACATATGTATCATAGAGAGTGAAGGGTACTCGTGAATCCCCTACTCTTATAGTATCTTTGGTTGGTATGGCTACACGTATTGGGGCCCGTTCAGGAGGTTATATTGGACCCATATAGCCTTTGGGTGGTTCTAGGATGGTTAAGCTACACATACCCATGTTAATGGTTTTAAATGCATGCTTAACCCAGTTCCCTTTCCCAATATAGTTATATATATGTATGGTGGTGTATGCATATGGATGCTTAATTGGTTTTAAAGATTGACATTACTTTATTCTTATCCTGAGTACTTGCTAGAGTTCACCCGCTAACCCATCCTCGGGTGGTTGTATCCCCACGCGATGTAAGAACCGACCATCCTAATCTTCATGCTTAGTGATCAAATTTGGGATCTGTTATTGGATTGAAATGGTGAACTTCAAGACTTCGGAAGGCTCCATTTTATATCATGGGTATTTTTTCATCCTTTGGTTATTTTATGGATATTGTTTTTGGCTATGGTTGGGGGCATGTCCCAACTGAATATTATTTTTCTTTTGGTTAGAGGCTTTGTGGAACTACTATGGGTTGGAACGGGTGGGATCGATAGTGGTGTCAACCTTAGTATTGGCATTGGTATTGGGGATGATATCGTTAGACTAAATTTATGATTGTTCCATCATCTTATGTTATGTTATGGAAAGAAACTTGGTTATTATTTGGTTTTTATTTATGGTTTTGGCTTGGTACTTGGTTAATGGTTGGGTATTGGATGGTTGGACTTGCTTGGGTTGGTCACGGTTATGGACCTATCCCAGAGTCTGAAATTGTACACATACGCTCTCTTGTTATATGTTTGAAAATCATTCGACTCAGGGTATATGTTGGTTGGTTTGATTGGGTAACAAGGGTGGTCTCTGGTACTGGTTGGACTTGAGATGCCCATTATGACAAGGACCTGGTTTGGGATATGTCACCAAGTCATTTATGACTTGATGGAACTGACATTTCGGTTGCCAGGCAGTTCGTTTGATTTTTAGGGCCAATTCTTTATTTTGAAGTCTTCACTAGTTCCAAATGACCACTGGATGAAAACTTTAGTAAAATGACCTTGAATACAAATTTTAACTGCGTTATTAACTCTAGAATATTGATTTTAGGCAAGGTGGACTCTTGGTTTGGGTCCTGAGTCACCCGAGCTCATTTTGACCTATTGGTCGGAAAGTTAAGAAAATAGAAATTGGGTGTGAGATTTACTTTTCATCGAAATGACCTTGGATGGAAATTTTGAATACTCCATTGAGTCCAAAATATCGAATTTGATTTGGTTACATAGTTTATTTGTGTATACACGATTCCAAATTAATCTCAAGGGCTTGGAGGAGACTTGAAAATTTCCAAGTCTCGGTTGTCTACTAGTGCCGCCGCGATTGCGATCGTGATACCTTTGGCAGGACACAAGTTCTATCGCGGTGTGCAGGTCATGATTGCAATAGGTCTGTACAAGCCTAAGATACTGCAATTGCGGAGCCTCATGTCATGATAGAGACTTCGGAGGGCCTGAACTTGGATAAATAGACCCTTATGTCGCAAATTTAGTCATTTCTCCACCCATTTCTTGAAAGAATAAATCCTAAATAGTAAGGTAAAGTTAGAGTGAAGATTATGGGTGATTGGGATGCTTGATTAACACTTGTTTTCGCGATTATCCTTTGGATTTGAGGTAAAATTCCTCTAAATTCATGGTAGATTTTTTTATTTTCTTTCTCAAACCCCAAAAGCTTGATGGCTCGATTGTATCCCCGCCTTATCTTGGATTTTACCCATTTTTAGGGTAATGATTCCTTAAGTATGTAATAATATTGGGTTGGTTTCGAAAATGTGATTTTTGTAAGTGAGACCCACATGGAGTTTTTTATGTAATTTTTAAACCCGAAGAACAATGGTGCAATATGGGTATTGTTGTTCTCATATTGATGAGTAAAATATGTTTATGATAGCTTGTAATCTTGAAGAGGCTTCCCAAAAGGGAAAAGAGGTTGTTTAGCGGATCATTGATCTTTCTTCAGCGTCGAGGTAGGTTAGGTTTATCCCTTGTTAGATTGGGCTACTTCATAGTATGTTAATGATATTGTGTTGGATTTAGGATGGGCTTTAGGTATTGGATTTATAAAATGCAAGACGTTAGTTAGTTGGACCGTTTAGGCTAATTTGAAATCGTAAAGTTGAAACACTTGACTTGTTTTCTTATGCCATAGGTGAATTGGACTTCATTACTCGTTTTTAGAATGAGAATGCCTTAGATTACTTAAGTTAGGTAAAAATTGTTTAGACACTCATGCTTAGCATAAGTTTAGCCTTAGTTTCTTACACCAATGAAGGTTGTCCTAGTTTCCATTGTACTTAGTTAAAGTGCTTGAGAAAAATCTCTACCTTAGGGCTAATTGTGGCTTGCTATACATCTAAGAGTGGATTTAGACACCTTAGCCTAGTTCGGGGTAGAATTTGACTTAGAACATATTTCAGAGATTTAGAAGTGGTCTCTTTGACCCACCTTAAGCCAAGATCGATGATTAGTTCTCTTGAAATCCTTATACACTTGTTGAATACCTAGAGAATTCCTCTTTGAGGCAATATTGAGAAACCTTGGTAATTGATGGTTATGGTGGTGACGACATTAGAAATAATGCTCATGGACTAATAAATTAGATTGTCACTTATTCCATGATTAGATATGGATAATGTGGAGATAAGTTATCGGTTATGCCATGTTTAAGCTATCTATTATCCTAATGATAAGTCTTTGACCATGCTATTGATAAGTTATTGCCTATGTTATTACTTATAATTATGATCGTGTTAAACTATTATGCTAGTAATCATGCTAGAAAACATCCTTATTGATGATGTTAATAAGTGTGTTATTATTTGTGCTAGAAGTCATGATTATTAATTATATGGGAAGTTATGCTATTAATTATACTAGAAATCATGATGCTTGATATATTAGCACTTATGACTTTGATTATTCTCTGTTTAATTTGTAAGATAATTATGATATTGATTATACCCGATTTGATTTCGGAAGACGACTACGATAATTATATACCTGGTTAAATTCTGAAAGATGATGTTGATATTGACTATACCCGATTTAATTTTGAAATATGATAGTGATGTTGATTATACCCGACTTGATTTTGAAGGACGATTATGATGCTACATTAATATATGACAAGGTCAGAGGATGATTATGTTGATGTACCTATGTGTACATCAACTGGTTTGAGTCTATTAAATATGATTTATATATATGTGTGTGTATGTGTGTGTGTGTGTGTGCACGCGTGTATGTATATATATATATACATATACAAGTTGGGTATGATATTGATATTAGGGATGTCGGTTATAACCCGTAAATGATAAATGAGGTGGTATAGTTGATGATTAGTGATAAATAAGGATTAGTGGTGGATATTGTTTAAGTGACTAATCATGACTAGTTGATGAACGAGGATTATTTGGTAAAGGATGAATAGTGATAATTATTATTGTTTAAGTGATAAATGATGACTAAAGTTTATATGATGACTAATAATCAAATAAATTAGTTAATAAGAGATGGTTAGCTAATAAATGGGGACTAATGAGTACCAATGATAAGGTTGTTAAATGACGGTCATATTATGAAATATGGGTGCATTGTCAAATATTGGTAAATGGTCGATTCATGATAAATTATGGAATGATGGTTAAATGGAGAGTTGGTTATTTGTAAGCAATGAATGGTTGCTTTATTTTATCTTTGAGTGTACTCTCCAGGCGTACGGGAGTATGTGATGAGTAATTTTTTTCCGGACCAATTGGCGTATGGGATCCCATTTTATAGTTTGTGATTGCTTATGTGATGCCTTGTGATGGGTTATTATTTTGATTTATTTACTTATATTGCACAACGATGTTGGCATGTGTTGATTCCTTGTGTTATATTATTATTCCCATTAAATTACTTATTATGTACAACAGTATTGGAGATGATTTAGGTTTGTTTCTAAACCTTGACTTAGTTATGTTATCTTGTATTTTGTCATACTTATATCATGGTTTAGTTTAGTCGGCCGATGATGCCTACTGAGTACCCGCTGTTTTGGGTACTCATACTACACTTCTGTACCTTTTTGGTGCAGAATTGAATACTAGCTATCGCCATTGATCATTGATCGTGTTGTGTTGACTTTTTAAAAATAGGGTGAGCTCTCAGAGTCGGAGTCGCCTATTTCCCTCTATCTTCTTTATTTAGTCTTTTATTTCGAGACAGATGATGTTGATTATTCTGGATATTTTGAATAGTATGAACACTATTAGATGCTCTTGTACTAGCCCTACCAGGTCGTGGAATGGTATCTTTTATGAACTATCTTTATCTATGTTAAATGTTTTACTTATTTATCAATTGTGTTGTTGATTTTCCCCTAAGTTGGGAATTGTCCACCATGTTTACCCAATGCGTTTAGCTGTGGATTATAGTTTAGCTTACCTACTGGTGAGATAGATTAGGTGCCATCAGAACTCGTAAATTGGGTCGTGACAAATTGGTATCAGAGCCTAGGTTTCATTGGTATTTTTGGTACATGCACAAGTGTCTAGTAGAGTCTTACAAATCGAAAAAATGATATTTATTTCCTATCTTAAGGAGGCTATGGGACATTCTTAGGAGTTCTTCACTTCATTCACTCATATCTTGCTAAGAGCTCGAGTTGATTTATAAAACATTCCTTTGATTTCACTATTTTGTAGATGGCCAGGACATTTGCTACTACTATACGAGATGAGGGTCTTGAGACCGAGCCTAGGGATTATTTTCCTATTCGTGGATGACCCAGAGGTCGTGGATAGCCACGATATGTGTCCTTATCTAGGGTCCAGGATAGGCCGTCTTCCCAGGTCTTATTTCCGCTCCTGAGCCAGAGATTCTTCTATCCCAGCCAACAGTGGGTTAGGGACCAACCCAGGCTCTACCAAGGTTTATTTCTTATTCAGTTCTCAGAGATGCTTTAGTTAAACTTTTGGGGTTAGTTGGTGGTGCACCGTACGATTGTACATAGTATACAGATCAAAGTGGTACTGAGGTGGGGGCGCAACTTGTAGTTGTAACTCCCAGAGTTGAGGTTCCTTCTGCACTGGTAGTTGCTCAGCCTGTTATGTCTTCTAAGGAGCAGAAGATATTGGATAGATTTTTTAGATCGGCTCCACCTAAGTTTTCTAGTGCTCCAGGCGAGGATGCATATGAGTTCCTAATTTCTTGTAAGGATAGTCTCCATAATTTAGGACTAGTTGAGACTCTTGGTGTGGATTACATCATATTTTAGTTGGATTTGGCTGCCCAACACTGGTGGAGAGGTTTTATGGATTCTAGGCTAGCTAGATTTTCTCCTTTGTCATGTACTCAATTCTTTGAGATGTTCTTAGGGAAGTATATGCCATGCAACCTTAGGGATCACCTGAGGGATCAGTTCTTGAGACTTGAGCAGGGCTCATGACTGTTGTAGAGTATGAGGTTCATTTTCACGAGTTGGCTAAGCATGCGACTTCTATTCTGGATACTAAGTATGAGAGAGTTTGTTGCTTTGTTAGAGGGTTGATACTCCCCATTCATATGTCTAACCAGACTTTACTTATTAGAAGTAGGTCTTTGATCGAGGTGTCAGATTATGCTCAGGTGATGGAGGAGATGTACCATGAGGGTCGTGAGGGCAGTGATAAGAGGCCTAGCTTTTAGGGAAGATTTAGTGGGAACTGTTGTAGTTCCTGCCCCAGAGATAGAAGTTCTTAGAGTAGGTATCCTCCGCATCCATCCTATCAGCCTCAAAGTCTTCCCTATGTTCATGAGATTGAGTTTGCCATTGACCTCGAATCTGGCACCCAGCCTATTTCTATGGCACCATATCGTATGGATCCTACCGAGCTTAAGGAGATAAAATCTCAGTTTTGGATCTTCTTGGTAAGGGTTTTATTAGACCGAGTGTGTCCCCTTGAGGATCTCTTGTATTATTTGTGAAGAAGAAATATGGCTCAATGAGCATGTGTATTAATTATAGGTAGCTTAATAAGGTGACGGTGAAGAGCCATTATCCTATGCCTCGCATTAAAGATTTATTTGACCAGCTTCAAGGAGCGACAATGTTTTCTAAGATTGATTTGAGATCTTGTTACCATCAGTTGATGATTCGGGACGAGGATGATTCGGGACGAGGATATCCCAAAGACAGCCTTCAATACCCGTTATGGTCATTATGAGTTCGTGATGATGTTGTTTAGATTGACTAATTCTCCAGCCGCATTCATGGATCTGATGAACCAAGTATTCAAGACTTAATTGGATTCCTTCATGATTGTGTTTATCAATGATATCCTTGTATCTTCAAAGAGTAGAGAGGAGCATATGTAATATTTGAGGATCGTGCTCCAGCCTTTGAGAGATCATGTGATTTTTGCCAAATTCTCTAAGTGTCAATTTTGGCATAAGTCAGTGACATTCCTTGGTCACGTGGTGTCTAAGGATGGTATTATAGTTAACCCATCCAAGATTAAGGCAATTCGTAATTATCTAGACCTACATCTCCGATCTAGATTGTGTTTTGATGCAACAGGGTCATGTTATTATTTATGCTTTAAGACAACCTAAGGTACATAAGCATAACTACCCCACTCATGACTTGGAGTTGGCAGATATAGTTTTTGCTCTTAAGATTTTGAGGCATTAAATTTATGATGTGCATTGTGAGATTTTCACTGATCATCGCAGTCTTCAACATCTTATGACCCAGAGAGAGCTTAATTCTAGACAACATTTATGGATGGAGTTGCTGAAGTATTATGATATTTCTATCTTGTATTATCTGGGCAGGGCTAATGTAGTAGGAGATGCCTTGAGTTGGAAGGCAGTGAGTATGGGTATCTTGGCTTGTATTTCAGTTTCTCAGAGGCTGTTGTCACGAGACATTCAGTCCTTATCCAACTTGATGGTTCGTCTTGATATTTCAGATCCTAGGAGGATTTTGGCTAGTGCGGAGGCAAGGTCCTCGATGTTTAAGAAGATTCGAGATAGTCAGTTTGAGGATAGTAAGCTTCACTTCCTTCGTAACCAGGTGTTGAGTGGTGAGTCTGAGAGGAACACCATAGATTTTGAAGGTGTGTTGAGATTTGTTGGCCGCATTTATGTTTCAGGATCAATGACTCACCACTTTAGACTTTCCATTCATCCCGGCATAGCTAAGATGTATAGAGCTTTGAGACAACATTATTGGTGGAGCAGTATGAAAGGGGATATGGTAGACTTCATTGCTTATTGCCTATGTTGTCAGCAGGTAAAGGCCAAGCATCAATGACCTGGTGGATTGATTCAGAGATTGCCTATTCTCGAGTGGAAATGGTAGCGGATTACCATGGATTTTATTAGTGGTTTGCCTTACACTTCTCGTTGTTCCGATGGTATTTGGGCCATTGTAGATTATTTGACCAAGTCAGCACATTTTATTCCTATTTAGATATCCTTCAATGCTGAGAGATTGGTCCATATCTATGTTCAGAAGATATTCTATTTGCAAGTGTACCCATTTCTATTATTTCGGACCGTGGTTCTTTATTCACTTCAAGATTTTGGAGAGCATTTCAGGAGGAGATGGGCACTCAGGTGGACCTTAGTACAACCTTTTATCCACAGACAGATGGTCAGTCGGAGTGGACTATGCAGGTTCTTGAGGACATTCTCTAAGCCTGTGTTATGGACTTTGGAGGCCAGTGGGAGAAACACTTAGCCTTGGCAGAGTTTGAATAAAATAACAGCTATCATTCGAGTATTAAGATGGAACCTTTTGAGGCTTTGTATGGTAGGAGATGTCGTTCTCTGGTTTGATTGTTTAAGACTTCTAAGGTTAGGCCTTATGTTACTAATTTGATTCAAGAATAGAGTCAGGGTGATTTAGGATAGGTTGAGAGCGGCTCAGAGTAGGCAGAAGGCCTATGCAAACCGTAGGCTTCATGCCTTGAGATCTGGAGTTGGTGATCGTGTATTCCTTTATGTATCTCTCATAAAGGATGTGATGAGGTTCGAGAGAAAAAGAAAGCTCATGCTTTGATGGTTTGAGACTTCTGAGGTTAGGCCTCATGGTACTAATTTACTTCAAGAATAGAGTCAAGGTGATTTAGGATAGGTTGAGAGCGGCTCAGAGTAGGCAGAAGGCCTATGCAAACTGTAGTCTTCATGCCTTGAGATCTGGAGTTGGTGATCGTGTATTCCTTCATGTATCTTCCATGAAGGGTGTGATGAGGTTCGAGAGGAAAACAAAGCTCGGTCCTAGATATATTAGACTTTTTGAGATTCTTCATGTAGTTGGTAAGGTAGATTATGAGTTAGATGTACCTCCAAATTTTTCCATTATTCATCCAGGTTTCCATATTTATATGTTGCAGTGATACATTCCTAATCCATATCATGTGCTTAGATGGGACTCAGTCCAGTTGGACGACTGTTTGATCTTTGTGAAGGAGTCAGTGCTCATATTGGCTAGTAATGTAAGGTAATTACGCACTAGAGAGATTCCTATAGTTAAGGTTTAGTGGAGGCACCACCCAGAGGAGGAATCCACTTGGGAGATCGAGAGTGAGATATGGACCTAGTATCCTTACCTATTTGAGACATCAAGTACATCCTAATCCTTAACTTTCGCGGATGAAAGTTTGTTTAGTAGTGGATATTGTAATGACCCTTCAGGTCATTATCTATATTTCCTCTTGTTTTCACTTTTAGACCTTTTGAATGGCCTTCCTAAGTCATTTATGACTTGCTGGAACTGGCAGTTCAGTTATTGAGCAGTTCATTTGATTTTTAGGGATAATTCTCTGTTTCAAAGTCTTCTCTTGTTCCAAATGGCCACCGAATAAAAACTTCAGTAAAATGGCCTCGAATAAAAATTTTGACTATGCCAGTAGCGTGAAATATTGATTTTAGGCTAGGTGTACTCTTGGTTCAAGTCTTGAGGCACCCGGGCTGACTTATTGGTTCAAAAGTTAAGAAAATAGAAATTGGGTGTGGGACCTAATTTTTATTGAAATGGAATCAAATAGAAATTTTGACTACTCTATTAAGTTCAAAACATCAAATTTGATGTGGATACATAGTTCATTTGCGTATATGGGATTGCGAATAAATCCCAAGGGCTTTACGGAGACTTAAAAAATTTCTATGTCTCAACTATTTACTGGTGCCAGTGCGATCGTGAGCCAAGGGTCGAGATCGCGATACCCTTGGCAGGAACTAGTGCAAACATGGTGTGCAGGTCACGATCGCGACAGGTCTGTGCATGCCTAAGATACCGCAATCACGGAGCCTTAGGTCGCAATAGCGACTCTCAAGGGCCTGGACTGGGTAGAAATAAACCCTTATGTAGCGAATTCATCCATTTCTCCACCCATTTCTTGAGAGAAAAACCCTAAATAGTGAGGTAAAGTTAGAGTGAAGTTGTGGGTGATTGGAAAGCTTGATTAACACTTATTTTCGTGATTATCCTTCGGATTAAGGTAAGATTCCTCTATATTCATGGTAGATTTTTCTATTTTCTTGCTCAAAACTCTGAAAGCTTGAGGGCTCAATTTTAAGCCCAACTTAGCTTGAATTTCACCCATTTTTTAGGATAATAATTTTTTGAGCATGTAAGAATGTTGGGTTGGTTTCAAAAATATAATTTCAGTAAGTGAGACCCACATAGGGTTTTTAATGTAATTTTTGGACCCAAAGCATAATGATGCATTTTGGTATCGTTATTCTCGTATTGATGAGTAGAATGTGTTTATGATAGCTTGGCATCTTGAGGAGATTTCTTAGAAGGAAAAACAGTAGTTTAGTGGATCGTTAAGCTTTATTGGGTATCGAGGTAGGCTAGGTTTATCCCTTGTTAGATTGAGCTACTTCATAGTATGTTTACAATACTGTGTTGGATTTGAGATGGGTTTTAGGTGTTGGATTGATGAAATGAAAGACTTGGGTTAGTTAGATCGTTTAGGCTAATTTGACATCATATATAGTTGAAACACTTGACTTGTTTCCTTATGCCTTAGGTGAATTGGACTTCATCACTCATGTTTAGCATGAGAATGCCTTAGATTACTCAAGTTAGGTAAAAATGCTTTTGACACTCATGCTTAGCGTATGTTTGGCCTTAGTTGCTTACACTAATAAAAGTTTCCCTTGTTTCCATTGAACTTAGTTAAAGTGCTTGAGAAAAATCTCTACCTTAGGATTAATTATGTCTTTCTATACATCTAAGAGTGGATTTAGATATCTTAGACTAGTCCGGAGTAGAATTTGACTTAGAATGTATTTCAAAGATTTAGAATTGGGCTCTTTGACCCACCTATAGCCAAGATCGATGATTAGTTCTCTTGAAATCCATATATGTTTTTTAAATATCTAGAGAACCCCTTTGAGGCAATATTGAGGAACCTTGGTACTTGATGGTTATGGTGATGATGAGATTGACATTAGAAATAATGTTCATGGACTAATGGATGAGATTTTCACTTATGATATGATAAGATATCGATCATGTTGTGATAAATTATTGGTTATGTAATGTATAAGCTATCTATTATCCTAATGATAATCCTTTGACCATGTTATTGATAAGTTATTACCTATACTATTACTCATGATTATGATCATGCTAAATAATTATGCTAGTAATCATGCTAGAAAATATCCTTATTGATGATGTTAGAAATTGTGTTATTATTTGTGCTAGAATTCATACTTATTAATTATATGGGATGTTAAGCTATTAACTATACTCAAAATCATGATGCTTGACTATATTAGCACTTATGACATTGATTATTTCCGATTCAATTTTGGGAGATTATTATGATGTTGATTATACCTGATTCAAACTATGAAGATGACTATGATGATTATGTACCCAATTTAATTTCGGAAGATGATGTTGATATTGATTATAAGATGATGATGATGTTGATTATACCTAGTTCAATTTTCGAGGATGATTATGATGATACACTGATACCCGACAAGGCAATAGGATGATTATGTCGATGTACCTATGTGTACATCTATTGGTTCATGTCTGACTATTTATTATTATATGATTATTTATATATAGATGTTGATATTAGGGATACCGGTTATAGCCCCAAAATAATAAATAATTATAAGGTGGTATAGTTGATGATTAGTGATAAATAAGGATTAGTGGTGGATATTGTTTAAGTGACTAATCATGACTAGTTGATGAACGAGGATTATTTGGTAAAGGATGAATAGTGATAATTAATATTGTTTAAGTGATAAATGATGACTAAAGTTTATATGATGACTAATAATCAAATAAATTAGTTAATAAGAGATGGTTAGCTAATAAATGGGGACTAATGAGTACCAATGATAAGGTTGTTAAATGACGGTCATATTATGAAATATGGGTGCATTGTCAAATGTTGGTAAATGGTCGATTCATGATAAATTATGGAATGATGGTTAAATGGAGAGTTGGTTATTTGTAAGCAATGAATGGTTGCTTTATTTTATCTTTGAGTGTATTCTCCAGGCGTATGAAATTCTGTAATGAGTTATTTATTTTTCGCATCAATTGGCATACGGGAGCCAATTTTATAGTTTATGATTGCTTGTGTGATGCCTTGTGATGTGTTATTATTCCAATTTATTTACTTATATTGCATGGTATGTTGGTATGTGTTGATTCCTTGTATTATATTGTTATTTCGATTAAATTACTTATTATGTACAACAATAATGGAGATGATTCAGGTTCATTTTTGTACTTTATCTTAGTTATGTTATCTTGTATTTTATCATACTTATATCACGATTTAGCTTAGTCGTCCGATGATGCCTACTGAGTACTCATTGTTTTGGATACTCATATTATACTTTTGTACCTTTTTGGTACAGATCTGAGTACTGGTTGTCATCGTTGATCGTTGATCATGCTATATTGATTTTCCGGAGATAGGGTGAGCTCTTGGGGTCGGAGTCGTTTATTTTCCTCTGTCTTCTTTATTCAGTCTTTTGTTTCGAGACAGATGTTGTTGGTCATTCTGGATATTTTTAGTTGTATTAACACTATTAGATTCTCTTCCACTGGCTCTACCAGGTTGTGGGATGGTATCTTGTATTAACTATCCTTATCTATGTCGAATGTTTTACTTATTTATCAATTGTATTGTTGATTTCTGCCTAAGTTGGGCATTTTCCACCAAGTTAACCAATTTTTTTTAGCTCTAGGTTATGATTTGGCTTACCTACGGGCGAGATAGAGTAGGTTCCATCATGACTCGCAAATCGGATCGTGACATAAGTCCTGGCCCAAACTACATTAGCATTTATAGTTATAATTAGTTCTATTTCTTGCTACTCTTGTTTTTTGTTTGTTTTTGTAATATTATAGTATTAGTTGAAAGTAGTTCAATAGTTTCTTAATATTTTTAAAATGTTAAGTCATATATCTGTTTCAATTTTTTGTGTCCTATTTCTTTTTTAGTTCGTTTAGAAAAGAATATCTCTTTCCTTTTTCTTCAGACTCTTTTAGTTTATCTTTTTATGTGGCAAGTTTTTAAGACCACAAGATTAAAGGATACTTTGGTTCTTTCCACATATGTCTTCAGTTTAAGATCACAAAATTAAAAATCTTTGCCATACGTTTAAATTTTGGGCTAAATCAAAATCAGACAAATAAGTCGAAATGAACGAAGTAAAAGTTTTTGTAAGTTAAACAAAAATATTTTTCTTAGAGTATATTTTAGACTTTCTATTATTCTCAAACAAATGCATGCACAAAAACTATTCTCCTTATTATTTTACTAATTTTTTTTAAATTAATGTTTTTAACAATCTGAAATGATTGTTGTTTTATGTTAAATTACCATCTTTATTTTTGTCTCAATTAAGATTATTGACTAACCCATTTTATTTTTAAGAAATACAATATTTAAGTAATATAAAAAATATTTGATGTTATAAATTTTTGTATGATTATGCCAATAAAGTTAATTTATAAATAAAGATATCATTTAATTAAATAGTTGAAAGTCTAATTTAGCAAAATACTTTTGTAGATGTTCCGTCAATGGGTGAAATCTTACAAGATTATTAAAACTTTAATTAGGCATAAAATAGACTGTAAAAAGCTCGGTGTTGTCTCTTATTATATTTTTCATATAAAAGAAACCGATAATTTTTTTAATTAACTTTTAATTTAATTGGATACATATATTTTATGGTGTCACTATCACTTTTTCTATAGCTCATTACTTTTTGTATAGAATTTTTAATGTCAATATTATTATTTAAATTTACAAAAATGGGTGAGATCTTTCAAGGTCTTTAAAATTTAATTTAGGGTAAAATAGACATAATAAATTCATGTGAAGCCTACAAAAATTGGGCATTCTCCATTATATATAGTAGTAAAGTAATGTGAATCATTATATATGTCACGATTATTATTTATTGACAAAAATTTTAGAATAAAACCAATACAACATATACTTATTCATCAAAATTAGTGACTAAACATCATTATATATAACACAAAAGAGAAAGAGGTGGATGTGTGTGTGTGCGTTGGGGGAGGGGAGGAAATCAAATTAAGGCATTGCAAACAAAATATCTCAAAAATAATATTTTAGTTATTATATAATGACAAGTGAAGTAATATTGAACTAAACAAGGGATAATATAAAAAAAAGAGGTAAAATAAATTAACATGGAATAATAAGTTAAAAATACATGTAAAAGGATAAATGTAGAAGAATATGCCTTTTAAAGTAATTGATAAGCATTAGTTTCAATCTAACTAAATGTAATAACCCGTATTTCGGACTAGAATGTAAACCGTCATTTCTACGCGTGATAGTTCCAAAAGCCAATAAATCCTATGAAAATTTAGAGTGTTAATCAATTATGTTGTGTGGGAATCTAGTTGATCATGAATTGAGATCATAGAGGTCCCTTAACTCAAAGACGAGTTGAAAGTTTTCCTATCGATTGAGCTTTAGTGAGCGTCTAAACTTGGGACAACTTCCATCGATCATAAATTTTTTATATAGAGAATTAGGGGGACTACTATATATAAAATGAAAGGTATTTGAGTCCTATTTCTAAAGACACAATTTTTTCCTTAATCCTATATCGGGATAAAAGGTTATGCCCATTTTACTGAAAGGTGCCAGTCTGCCGAGGTGCGACGGCCAGACTGACGGACCGTCAAGCCAGTGACGGCCCATCAAGTTTTCCGTCAGTAATTAAGTAGTAAGATCATTTTATGGCCAATAACTAATGGTTGGAGTGATGGTCCATCACCAGACTGACAGTCTGTTAACCAAACCATCAGTTAAGATCGAATTGCACAAAAAGTGCATTTTTAATCGGGTATTTTGGTACTTTTCCTCCCCAGAAACTTCTCACACTAATTAAATTATATTATAAAATTTATTCATCAATCTTTATCAGTCTTACAACACATTAAATCCTCTCCACTCTCAAGAACAAGATCAAACTAGGGTTTCATCTAAGTTCAAGATTCAAGAAAAGAGTCAAGACTAGAGTTCCATTCTTCGAACTAAATAACTTAAGGTATGTGGGACTATCCTTAAACCCCATGGGCATGACTTTTAACATTTTCACTAAATTTAAAGATATAAAATCATGATTTTGGAAGGGGTTCTTGATAACACTTGAATGATATGCATCATGGTTTCGTTTTGATAAAAGTATATGTTGGATTTGAACTCTTTTATATAGAATTTAACTACAACAATGAATACATATATTTTTGAATGTATTTTGAAAGATCTGATTGAGAGCATGAACAATAACTTCCCTCTCTTGGTATGATAATATGGTCTAATTGTATTGTGGATTAATTCAAATGCATGAAGTAGTGTTTTGAAAGTAAATTTCTTATTATTGTTGTTATTGACATGGTTTATAACATGATTAAAGGGAGTCTTCTTTCCACAACTTTACTTATTGAATTTAAGTGAAGGATTGCATACTTTGAATGAGGTGGGCTATGAAATTGATATGAGATGAATGACTTGCAAGTTGGGGTATGACGATACCCGATGATGATAGGCCCTTGATAGAATAAATGTTGAATGATTTGAAAATATGAAGAATGTTTTCAAACAATAAAAAAATGGGTTTAAGAGAGCTAGTCGGTTACCTGAAGAAGGCGTTTGAGTGTAAGGGCTCATCGCTGGAAACCGTAGTTGCCGATACGGGTATTATCCTAAAAAGAGAATAATGTGGACGTCATGTAAGGGTGATGACACGGTATACTTGTAAGGATATGTACCAAAATATTAAGAACTCCAATCCTTGTGGCATACTTGAATTGGAGGCTTGGCCGCCAAGTCAAGGGCGGATTCCATATAGCCCATGGAAGTACAAATTTGTAGGGTATATCGATTAGCTCAGAAGAGTAGTAAAGTGTTGAGTCATGTTTGTAGGAAAGCCTTTGAAAATTCTAAATAATGTCCATGTGTTTACTTATCTTATATGTAATGTTTTATGAAATGATCTCACGTATATTGTGTATTAAAGATGCTAGTTTTTTTTAGATTTGTTTCACATACCAGTACATATATATGGACCCCTCCTATTTCAGGATCTGAGTCACAGTCCTGGGGGGGCCCGTTCCACAATAGACTTGTGTGTGTCAGAAGTTGTAGTTGGTGAGAATTCTCTATTTCGGAAGGCCTAGTCTTTATACTTTGTTATCTCATTTTGTGTTTATGGTCTGACTGAGGGCCTTGTCCCAGTCTAGACAAGATGTTGGTTTTGATGTATTAGAGATTTCGCGGACTGATGTTAGATCGTATTAGAGGTTTATAGATTTTATTTTAGATTATTCATTTGAATTATAATAATGACCATGATTCCGTATTGATATGTATTTCTGCAATATCCTTTATAGTTTATAAATATGTAAATGATTTTCCAGAGAGTAAAAGGCGCTCGGGCCTTCATGGTTCGGGATGCCCATCGCGGCCGAGGTCTCGGCTTGGGTCATGACACTAAAGATGACAAAATATTTGGATGAGCATTAGTTGAAATCCAACTAAGTACTACCAAATCTTTGGATTCTCCCTTATTCAATGTTTTAGACACCTCTCGACTCTCTCCCTCTTGGTATACCACTCTCTCTTTCTTTTTATTTTATATATTTTCACTTCTCTAATCATCTTTGTATTTTTTATTTTTTTTCTCATTTTTTTGATACTTTATATTTTATATTATTTTATATCAAACAATACACTTTATATAAAGTGATTGTATTTGTATGTCAAATTTATCTTTTGTATTTGTATTAAACGAGTATCATTTGTATCTGCATGATTAAACACTACAATTATTCTTTGAAATACTTATGCAAACACATTTATTTGTTATAAAATACATATACAACTATAAATTTAGACCTTATTCACATACAAATATATAACTGTTTTATGATCTCAAATACATATACAACACATAGACCCTTTAAACATTGCCATTATTCTTTGAAATACATATACAAATTTATTTATTTGTTTTGAAATACATATACAACTGGAAATCTCATGCTTTATTCAAACAAAATACATAACTATTTTTATGACATCAAATACATATACAACACATAGATACATTAAAAATATTGTAATCATTCTTTGAAAATACATATACAAATTTATTTATTTGTTATGAAATGGATATACAATTGCAAATTCAGACTTTATTGACATCATATACTTATACAACTGCAAATTTTAGACTTTATTCACATACAAAGTATATAACTCTTTTTATGAAATTAAGTACATATACTACACATAAACCCATTAAGAATACTGTCATTATTTTTTTTAAATGCATATACAAATTCATTTATTTGTTATGAAATACATATACGAATTTTATTGACATCAAATACATATACAACACGATTAAACAACCTCCAACCTTCCTCTTCCCTCATTTTTTTTATGTCCTCCACCACCACAAGACCCATTTGTTTATCATCCTCTTTTCTTGAGAATCGCTATTAATGTGGAAGCTCCGAGCTTTGACTAAACAGATTTTATTTTCTTTTTTGGTGAAATCCAACCTAATAACAAGCTTCAACTCTAGTTAAAACGTCTCTGACTCTGATGAATTGAAAACCCATGAACTCCGATGAACAACTATGAACCATCAATAACCTTCCCGTAAAACCAGCATTAATGTCCTCTGATAACAACTTCAGTGATGTCCAAATCTGATCGAAACGTAATTGAAATCGAAGAAATTAGATGAAATCGAGTGAAGAGTGAAAGAATAAATTTCGTGGGAAATATTATAGAATTTGAAATCTAAAAAACAGGAGGAAAATTGAGAAAGTAAGAAAGAGGTAAAATTAAAAAGGAAAGGGATAAATGCTAAGTCGTAAAAGGGGGAGGAGTTACACTTGAAAATAAGGTTGTGGCTTGGTCCAACTGAAAATAATGTTATATTTGTTATCCCGCATAATTTTATGTAAGGAATTGATATTTAGCTTAATTTTGAATTTAAATTTGTTAGTCTCTGTACTTTTCCCTAATTTAAATTGAAATGGGGTTATTAATGTACAAGTTGTAACTTTGATCCCATAAGTAAAAAGTACAATTCGAGCAAAGCAATTCACATCATGAGTCAAATCAATTATCAACTTAAGATTCACCTTTCACAACTTTCACAATCACCTAGGCTCTGTTTTCATATTTTAAGTATCCAAGAATCTTAGTTTCTCATTAAACATCCCTGTAAGCTGCCCCAAATTCTCAAATAGGAGTACAATTATCAATTAACAAGTCCAACAAGTCACTTTCAACTACAATTCACAACACCATGCTAACAAATAGGGGAATACAATCCAAATAAGTCCATTAATTTTATTTAACCTTTTACATACCACAGATGTTTGCATAGATGTTCATCATCTCGTTTATACAAGACTCTCAAATCCCCATTACTCCCCATATAGATAATTAGAACATACACATTTTAAAAATGGTCAAAGAGACCTCAACTTGCATTAAAAGAAATCTAATAAAGTCATATCAAAACTTTACCCTTTCTAAGAGCCTTCAACCGAGCTCAATTTGATCAAATATGTGTTTTGCATAAGAAAATAAAATTATAGACACTCATATTGCTATACTTAAATTTCGGATTCAAAAAGTCAACATAAAAAATAACTCCAGATCCACGAGGGCAAATTTGAATTTAATTAAAACTCATGTTACCCATAAATTATGATGTTTTAAAAGTTCCATCAAAACTGATTTAAATTTGACTTTTGAATCACCAAAAATATCATTTATCATTTATATCCAACATCCTCTTCTCATTTAAAAAATCAAGATTTGAAGGTGAATCATAAATAAATTATTAGTAGATGTGTAAAAATAGTAGAAGAATAATAACCAAAGAAGAATCATTGAAAAACACATATTGAATCTTCTAAGCTCCAAAATCAAGGTATGGAAAAAATAGAACAAAAAGAGAAATCAACTATTTAAGTCTTTAATGATTTTCACACCTACGAAGACATGGTCACAGATGCAGTCTCGTTAGAGTGAAAAAACTTCCATAAAAGTGGAAGTCACTTAAGAAAATGGACTTTGCCGAAGCTAAGTGTAATGCCCCTAGTCTACACCCTGGACGTCACACAGTGCTTACAATCCCGAAAGACCACAAGCTAACCCATGACTAGTACCTGGTGTGAGCACTGAATAATAATATTAAAAACATATGAGAAAGTAAAATTGAAATTCTATAAGGTTCTCGAAATACTGAAATAATAAGTGAATGTACTGATAATAATATCTAAAAAACTAAAAACTGACCGTGCTAGTATGAAAGCCTCTAATTGTCTTAATATGGAGTTGATGGGATAAGTTCCCAACTAACTCCGACTACCAAACTAACTGAAATACTGAACTTCTGAAATAAAATGATATCCTCGTTGGATGAGGACTCATAACTATAACTACTACTGATAGCCTGAGCTGCTAAGTACGGTCAGAAACCTGAGCGTCCAAACCTATGATATGAGATATCATGGCACAAAGAAAGAGTATGCATCAGTACATGGAATGTACTGGTATGCTAAGTGAGGTAGGCTGATATATATGAGTTCATATGCATGAGATGATAACTGACTAAATAAACATCATGAAGTAATTAGATGAGAGTACATGTAAAACTATGACTACTGAACATGTTGAATATGAAATACTGCGCATAGAACGTCTGTCTGAATTAGACTAAAACTGAGGTACTGAGTTATGATGGCTAGGTAACTGATAACTGATAGCCATGGTTCTATTAAAGTGTTTGAGTTCTTTATTGAATACTAAGACTAAATAATGGATACTAAGTACCGAATACTAAAACTATGACTGTGGGAGTTCTCATCTAACCGACATACCTTGATTATGAACTGAGTTGGGGTCCAACCTGTGACCCCATTTGGAAGGGTGTCAGCACCTTTCCAAGGGATACAAACAAGGATGGGTCAACCCTAATCTGGCAGGAAAACTCATGAAATATATATACATGTGATTGCGTCAACCCTAGTCTAGCACGAGGATGACTTACCCTACGCTGGCTACGTAGTTCTATAATGCAGGGACTACTAATTAGGGTCAAACCCTCTACTAGAGGGAATGCCCCCATCCCTGGGTTCACTCGGTGTTGAATCCTACTCTCAACTGAATAGACACTGATCACTAGATTGTATTATGCTTGACAAAACTGACCCTAATCGTGTTAACTAACTGAACTTGTTTGAGTTCACTGAGTTCTGTTACTGACTGAGTACTACTGTTCTTAATCTTTATTGGGACTATTCTATAACTACTGCAACTAAGTAAACAACTAGATTTCGGATAATAAATGCCCTCAGGACTCGATAGCATAATAATAAAGCATGACAAATCTTGAAATCATAGTAATAGTCAATTGTTCACAATTCATTCATTGGGGTATGTGTACATGAATGGAACGCATGCTAACATGTCATGATTTCACTATTCAATTCACATGGACATTCTATCAAATACTTGGGGAGCATGATTGTGATACATGAAAAATAACATATAGGGCATCATACTACAACATGTAACTTGCAAATTCAAGGGTTATAACATGGGAATTACATAAATCAACATACATGCTATCTTATGTTCATGAAACTCATAATTAAATCTTGAATTGAAACCCATACAACAACTCAAACATGAATACAACCCAAATTGCACATGTAAATCATAAATCAATAAACTTGTAGTTTTAAAAAGGGGTTTTGAACTCCAAGGGTGGAAGGAAACCCAAGGATGAACACCTAACATACCTTGATTGTTAATTTTGTAAAGATTGTGGTGAGTTATTGAGACTTGATTCTCAATCTTGATGAAACTAGGGCTTGTTCTTGAGAGAATTTTCAGAATAAAGAATGTAATTTGCCCTTTTGAGAGTTAAATCTAGTGTTTTAGTTGAATTAGGTTAGGGAAAAGGACCTAAATGTCCTTGAAAACCTGTACTTTAACACAAAAAGCTGGCCCAGTGACGGATACTCGGTGTGCCACATCGATTGGATCGACGCAATCACCGACGTTTCGCGTTGATGGGTGCAATGCGGTAGCCAATGCAACGCATCAAGACCACATTGGATTGCTGTTTTGCCCACCCAAACACGACCCAAACAAAGTTTGAAAATTCTGAAACACACCTAATATGACCTATTGACATCCCTGGTCATGAATCAACTTGAAAATCGACATTCTAAGGTCGAAAATATTGAAAATAAGATCATTCAATTTCAAAGGCTAAAAATGCTTCTAAGTCTTAACAATTGGCTGAATTTTTCTAAGTCTAGGACCTCTTTTGGAATGCTATAAAGGACCAAAATGACTAGGATTTGTGGTGTTTTACACTGAGCTTCCATTGCGGGAGTGATAGATGTTCGCAGATGCGACCCCGCCATTATGGATAGGTCACTACAGGAGCAACCAACCTAGCTAGGCATGAATTCTTAAAGAGCGATGCCTTAGCCGTAGGGGCTGCTTTGCTGGTGGGGCTAAAACACCACAGATGCAATTGCACCAACACCAACAAAACAAGCAATAATTAGAACTCATAATCAATACCCAAAATTCACCTATAATCTTGTAAATATAAATAAACTATGTCACTAGACTAAAAATGATATTTGGACTCAATGAAATTGTAAGTTCATCTAATAAAGGTCGATTTCAACGAATGTTGACTGAAGTCAACTCTTGTAAAAAGCTTCCACCTTTCTAACTAGCGATTCATAATTCATTTAAACACCTTGAGACAAGAACTAAAGGTGCTATTGAATCAAAAAATGATATTCTGGAGCTAACAGAACTAACATAATTCTCATACAATCTCTTTAACACCAAATGTTGATCAAAGTCAATCATGTCAACTTCAAAACCTTTCAAAATGAAAAAACTCACATAATACTCAATCAATCACCTCGAAAACTATGGCACCCACACATGTATACCACAATTACCATAAAGAAATAATTATGATCAATGAGGGTAAAATAATCAAAATACACCAAAAATCAAAAATCACTATGAGAGTTGTTACAATCATCTTCATTTTCAACTTTCAAGTACTTAATGAAGCATAACAATTGATATCTTTTGCTTCTATATTTCTAGATTTCACTTCCTATACTAATGTTTTTCATAAATGATGTTGCATTTTTCTTTTTGTGCTCTACAATAATTACCATACAATCATCTTCATTTTTTCACCTTTTTAATATTCATGTGTTTTAGTGGAAGCAAGATTTTATGACTTTTCTGACATTTGGGTTGATTTTGATGTGGTTCAATATATGTATTCATTTAATTTTTATTTTTTCATGCATAATAGTTAATTTTACGAGATAAATACTTTTATTATATGTAGATTTATATATGTTCGAGTATGTATTTATCTTTAAATTAAAGTATTATATATGTCACTAAAGTAGCATCAAATTTGTAAGATTTCTAATCTTAATTTATGAGAAAGAAAGTTTTGTATATATGTATTAGTAGTGGAGTGAGAAAATTTAGGAAGGTTGTTCAATAAAATAGGAACTTCTTTGAAAATATTAAAAAGATAAAAAGATTGGCAGTCTCTCGGATTCAAACTTGTTCGCGCGGTGCTATAATACCCCATATTTCTTAAGCGTTACTTAAATCTCAGGTTTAGAGTCTGCCATTGCATAGAAAATTGAATCAGTTTTCAAATAAAATAAAAGTTGCCAAAATTCGATAATCAAAAAAAAAGTTATGGCTATTTTAAGTTTAAGTCATTAAACACTGTAATTCAGGCCAGTAGTACATCACAGAGTAAGCCAAAATGGAAATTGTTAGTTTACAGTGAGGTACCGCGATACCGGCATGTCGCGCCAAAGCTCATTTTCACATTTGTCAATTTCCAGTGAGCCAACGCAATTGTACCACATCGCGCGGAGCTTCCAAGTCCCATCTAGTATTGCAATGCAATTCGACCACATTGCGCCACCAGCTACATTCCCAGTTATCATTTTCTAGTATTTTAGTGCGCTAGCAGTGCATTGCGCCAGGGTCCAAAATCAGATTTTTCAGTACAAATTTTCAAGTCATTCTCAGGGGTAAATGGATATTTTTCCCATGGACCTAATCAGTCTAAACATGAAATTTACCCCTAAATAACCCATTATCTCATCATTTATTCACTTTATTCAAAGATTAAGTCATTCTCTCTCAAAGGAGGCTAAACCCTGGCTTCAAGAAAATAAGAGCAATCTCAAGGGATTCACTAAGAACTTCAAGAAACTCACAAATTAAGGTATGTTAGGTGTTCATCTATGGGTTTTTTCACTCATAGAGTCCATGAATCTATTTTCAAAAAACAAGATTATTGAATTATGAACTTTCATGCTTGAATTGAATTGAATTCATGTTCATGTTAGTGTTGGGTTTTAGTCCATGATTAAATTACATGCTTTTATGAAATTAATCATTATATGTGTTGAATTACATGATCTTCATGATAAACCCTTCAATTTGCAAGTTGATTCTTGAAACCAAGTCAACCCAAAGTGTTTATGATTTAATGATTAAGTTATGCCTCCCCATGTGTTTGATAAAATGCCTATGTGAATGAAATAGTGCCATTATAACATGATAGCATGTATTATCCATTCATGTATAAGTAGATGCATGACAAGTGTTTGATTAAATGCCTCTATGAGTGAATTATGGAGAAGTGTACATTGTTATGTATTGCAAAATTATGTTATGCCTTTCTTTTATGTTATCGAGTCTTAGAGGTATTTAATACCCAACAATTTAGCTACTTACCTAGAGCCAGTGTCAGTTACAAAATCTCAGTCATGTCACAGTCAGTAGTACTCTCAGTCCATTACAGAACTTAATAGAACTCAGGAAAACTCAGTAAACTCAGTATCAGTCCAGTCCAGTTCAGTATACTCAGTTCAGTGTCTTTCAGTTGGGAGTAGAATTCAACACTGAATAAACCCAAGGATGGGGTCTCACCTGCCAGTAGAGGGTGAGATCCTTAGAAGCAATCCCTTCATTCCAGAACTACATAGCCAGCATAGGTTGAGACATCAAACCTACTAGTTGAGGGTTGCTGAGGTATTTTAACCTTCCAGATAAGGGTTTCACCATTCTCATTAAAGTACCTATCAGATGAGGGTAACTCGCCAGTGTCTTTACCAGTGGCACGGTACAGGTTGGACCCTAACCCAGTTATCTTATCTTATTTAGGGCATGTCGGTTAGATGATTACCTTCCACATTCTCAGTCTCAGTCTTCATAATAGAACTCAGTTCAGTTCTACAGAATTAGGACTATCAGACACAGTCAACTAGTATTAGTAAATTAGTTATCAGTAACTTCAGATATCAGTTACTCAATATCATTATTAAGGACTTAGCTTCAGACAAGCTTAGTCACAATATTTATTTATATGCACATTAGTGCATACTCTGTATTTACAGCAGTATCAGTTATCCATGTATTATCATGATCAGTTACTCTATATCATGTAGTCAGTTATTGTTCATACATATGAACCCTTGAATTTAGCCTTACCTCATCTAGCATACCAGTACATTCCACGTACTGAGGCATACTCTTTCTTTGTGCTATGATGTCTTATATCATAAGTTCGAACACTCAGGTTCCTGACTGCGCATAAATAAATCCAGATACAGCCAATAGTAGATTTAGCAGTGAGTCCTCATCATTCAAGGATATTCTTTCATTTTACTACTACAGTAAATTCAGTATTTTAGTAGATGGAGTTAGTTGGGGGACTGTCCCATCAACTCCACATTCAGACAGTTCAAATTAGAGGCTTTTTAGACTAGACTTTCATACAGTATTTAGCTTTACAAATTACTATTATCAGTTGATATTCTTTATCAGTATTTCAGGTATTTTGAACCTTATGGCATTTCAGCCTATTTTCCATATTTATTATAGTATCATGTCTCAGTGCTCATAGCAGATATCAGTCATGGGTTAGCTGATAACGCCCAAACTACAGCTCTCGTAAGAGTGTAAGCGGTTGCTGTCAAATATAGAACCCAACTGGGTTGGGTGTCGAATCCCACAGGGAATACTTGGTCACTAAGTGTTGCAACTATTATTAGACTGTTGATCGAAAATTCCACGGAAATGGGGGGATTGGATTGTGGCGTGAATTAATGCTATCAAAGTAACAACAGAATTCTTTGTTCAGTAAGATTTAATCACGGAGAAAAATACGTTAGGGTTATGTCCACCTTATGAGTTCTACGTATCTATTAACTATGAGTAATGCGGAATTCAGACATGCATGCACTTATAGAGATTCGTATTCTAATGGTAAATCCTAGTGTTTCTCAACCATCAAGGATTATTTCACTTTAACTCTCTCGAGCTTAAAGCGTATAACTAACGGTATGAACTCTCCAAGAGGTTAACCCAGTTACTGCACTAACGTGTAAATAGGGGTTGGTAGCCCTATTTACTTGTCACACTCTCTTTTCCAAACATGTAACTTTTCTCTCGAACAAGTTAATGCTATAATGGCCTATTCTCTATGTTTGCAACCACGAGAATTAAATTAAAACGAAGAGAGTAATGATATAAGTAGCATACGCATCAAGAATTCACAAACTCATAGTAATAGATAGTATATCAAAAGGCTTCCATAACTCTAACAGAGAAGTTTAGCTACTCATGATTGTAAAGGAAAATAACGAAGACATCATCATCATCATACCAAAACTAGAACAATCTTTACGAGAGGATGCTTTTAACGTCAAAGAGGAATGACGTTTTTCCTCTTAGCCGTCTTCCCCCAAATATGTAGTGTGTTTCTCTGTGTTCAATTTAGAGAATCTGTAAACTGACTAAATAAAAAGTGTCGACTGAATTCTGAAAACCTTTCTGAAAAATTCAGCAAATAAGGTTTTTATAACATCCTTGTCCTAGTCCTACTAGGTTACTGCTGCACCCCTAAGTATTAAGAAATACTGATTTTGCCCGGGACAGATTCTCCATGCATCACATTCAGTCCACAAGCTTCCAAAAGCTGCCTTCCTTCTTACATGAAGTTTTCCTTTGCTGCCCAAAGGTCCACAAAGTGCTGAAATCTTCATCATTAGTACCTGAAAACTTGCTACTCACATAGGTTATCTCACTTACAGGAAAATGGACTAAAAGTGCAGGAATTATATATTTTGTCCTCAAAACTTAGCTAAAATATGGGTAAATTATGGTTCTTAGGCGTGCAAATACGCCCAACATCAACACCCCACGCTTAAAGCTTTGTTCGTCCTCGAACAAAATATTACGTCCATGCAAACATCTAACTAGGAATTCACAGCAGTAACACAAAATTTATCCTCAAGACATGCACGTTAATTATTCACAAAGAGTAGGTTTCTTGATCACTAATAGAAACAATTCAACCTCCAACCTAGACTCGTAAGGATGGTTAATTCGTATCCACAAGTTAATTCACAAAGAATCATATAACACTACCCAACAATCATCAACCATGTGTGTCTCACACAAGATATCACCCATAATCACTCATAAGTTTTGCATTTTTTGAAATATGGGTACAAGATTCTCCTTGCTCTCACTCTCACAAAGAATTCTTATGTTGCAACTGATGACCATAGGCTTACCCTTAGTGTAATGCTCCACTAATATCAGAATGCTAAGCTTAGGATCAAGTAGGTCTTTACAGGTTGTAATGTAGGCTAAGGGATAGGTAGGACTATTTTTGCCAGAAATAGTGACTATGTTCCCTAAGCGCTTTAATACACTACGTTATGTCATTAACACTCTCTTTTAAACAACCCTTCTACCTTTCTTTTCATCTAACACCCCTTTTCACCTATTTTGTTATTCAATTATAAACACAAAGATGAGAATATACAACTTATTTTTTTTATTTTTCTATTTCTGTTTTTTTTTTCTTTTTTTTTATAAACACCTCTATGATAGCCACTTCTTTTCACAACAATTTCAAGTACCAATACACTCTGAGGCATCACTCTCACCCAATTTCTCTTATTTTGTCACATGACTCTACAATTTAAAGCGCTTAGGAATTTGGATCAAATTATGGTCTTGAAAAAAAATGGATTAGGCTACATATGAGGCTGTCAAAGAAAATAGCTAAAGTCTCAAAGGGGGTTAACTAGGATAATGTCCACGGGTAGGTAAAAAGAAGGTAACCAATTACAGGCTACCAAAGAAATGCCTAAATCATCTCCTAAACTCACACTTTTTATTTCGCTTTACACACACACCAGGCAAGTTCTAGCATCAGTCACAACACAGAATATACTATCACCTCACACACACAAGGCACATGGTCAACTTTATTGGGAGCAGTATAGACTCTTGACCCAACAGGTGAATGAATTGAACTACACAATTATCACACAGTGAGTCATACTTAGAGCCTAAACATCTCAATAGTAATGATTTTGGCACAAACTCTTGTCATAATACCATGCCGCCTAGCAGAACAATTTCATGCAAAATCTAAAAAATCTAAAATTAAACTAACTAATTACGACTAATTAAAACAAACAAGAACTAGAATAAATGTAGGCAAAGAAGTACATGAAGCATACAAATACCAGCACCCCACACTTAGACGGGACACACTGTCCTCATTGGAAAATAAATAAGGAAAACCTGATTAGTCGAACTCTTTCTCTATGTCTGGGGTCATGCCCCCTGCATCGGAATCATCATCAGAGTCGTCGTCATCAGAGTTATCCTCCACATCTGAGTCTGGCTGTCGGTGATCATCGTCAGTCGGTACGTCATCATCGAGAGGTTCCTCAAAATTTACACCTACTCCACACATAGCCTGCGCATGCTTATTCATCGGGTAGTCATAATCCAACTGCTGGAGCTCTGCATCAGTTGGAACACGTCCCTCACTCATCATGGTAAACCTCGCCATGCCATATAAATGGCGGAAGAAGCTTTCGTCGAGAGCATGTCTTTCTGTAGTGGTCAGGTTGACGCCATGCATAGTTTCAGGATCTTTAACCTTCGTAAGATCAACCTTCTTCGGGTTGTGTGGAAGCTTATGATCTGCAGGTTCCTCTTCAATGTCCTCCTTCCTCAACATTGCGGTCAACAAATTGCCAAAGCTGAAGTGGGACCTCTTGTGCAGCCTAGCCTTACGCATTGACAACCGTATAACCGCACCAACGTGGATGGGAATATTAGTCATCAGAGCGTACACCAAGCATACTCTATCACGTGTGATCTTTGTGTACTGTGTCCCTGGAATCAGGCAAGAGTTGACTATCCGCAACCATATCCGAGCTTCTCTGTTCAAGGAAGCATACGGGAAGGTATTGTGCCGACCGGTATCCTTGTGACGACTCCAACGTGCCATTGATCTTGTTCCGCACAGTGTGTGTCTGATTGCCCTGTATGGAGGTCTGTGATAAATCTCCTTGAGCGGTGATGGATCCACAGATGGAAGACCCAGAAAAGAGTTGAAGAACTCCGCATTCAGTTGCAAGACTTGGCCCCGAATCTTCACTTAACTTCCGGTAGTCTTTGGGGACCAATTGGCATAGAATTCTCGTTTTAGATCAAGATTGCATTCTCCCATATCTTGGAAAATGAAATCAAGATGTAGCGCCATGATTTTAGCCAAAATGCGAGGTTCTCTCTTCGCTAGACTCTCCTTTTGTATAAACTCCATGTGAACATATTTTTTCACTTTGTTGTTCTTGTACCACTCCTTTCCTTCCTCCTCTAGGACCCATTTTATCCCGAACATGCGATGAGGTATTTACAGCGAGGAGGATTCAGCTTGCTCTTTTCTTCCCCTTTTCTGACCTTTCTGTGAGGTGGACGCTTTTTTTTTCCTGGTCGACCTTTTGGTGCCATTTTACCTAAGATTAAAATAAAGTCATGTTAGCTTATCTCGGAAGATTTGATCGACAAACAAACAATAATGGCACCACCCCACACTTAATTTGTTGGCACCAACTAATTAAGTGGATGATATCGATTACTCAGACTTCATCGACATACATGTAGGCGATATGTTCCAACAATATGTTCAGCACAGTCATACTTTCCTGGAACCTTAACTATCCTTTTCAGCTCTATGTCATGTAATCTTGACCATACGTTGTGGCTTGGATTAATGCACTTTTTGAACAAGACTACTACGTAGAGATCGAATCAAGTTATGGCATAGAAATATTCACAACATCTCATGCTTGTATTCAGTCATGATCTTTATCTAGATGAACGAGTCATTCAAACATTCCAACTTTCAACTTACAAGATTATGTAATTAACTTTACCATTTCGATTCCGCAAAATGATGACAGTGTATAACAATCAAATACAAATCGAAACAAAGTCAAGAACACCTATACGTATTCTTTCACTCAACTAGATGTATCATAGAAAACCAACCTCATTCAAATCACCAACACCACTCCAAGCTTTAACAAATCATTATAGGCGTAGTATTGTAATAACTACGGAATGTAAAAGAAGAACTTACTTGGTGATGGACTTGGAAGATGATCTTGTAAGGTTAGATGAACAAAAAGAAAAGTTTTGAGAGATTTGGGAAGGTTAGGCGGCGCCTAGGTTGAGCAAACAATGTGATTTTGTCTCAAGGTTGAAGTTCTATTTATAGACCAAGGCTTGGGTCGGGTTTGACCCATGAAAAATTGGGTTAGGAGACCAAAAAGCATAAGTAGGCGGTGCCTAATGCTTTGCCTATGCTTAGCATAGGCGGCGCCTTTAGCAAAGCCTAGTTGAACATAGGCGGCGCCTATGCTATGGCATTGTAGATTCAGAGAGCAAAGGCAATGGCATAGGCGGCGCCTTTAGCTTTGCCTAGTTGAACATAGGCGGCGCCTATGCTATGGCCTAGTTGGGTATAGGCGGCGCCTATGCTATGGCATTGTAGATTCAGAGAGAAAATGCAATGGCATAGGCGGTGCCTTTAGCTTTGCCTAGTTGAGCATAGGCGGCGCCTATGCTATAGCATTGTCGATTCAGAGAGCAAAGGCAATAGCATAGGCCTTGTCTTGTCCGTTGCCTAGATTTACATAGGCCTTGCCTTGTCCATTGCCTAGATTTGTATAGGCAATGCCTAACCGAAAGCCTTTTGCTCCTTCATTACTCACTTACCACCTTTAACATTGCTCACTTTCAAATCAAAATTTGAGACCAAGCTCCTCCTTTATACGTCTTCCCCTACACTTAATCAAAAACAACAAAAATGATTAGAAAGATGGGTTGCCTCCCACCAAGCGCCTTAGTTTTGGTCGTGGCTCGACTCTTCTTTTTGGATTTTTATTTAACAAAACAAACTCCTAGGAAAACAAAACGACTAAAAACGATGGGTTGCCTTCCATGTAGCGCTTGATTTATTGTCGCGGCACGACATAGTTACCTCGACTACTTAGACTTCGTCGAGATAGATGGTGGCCATGCATTTTATAGAGTCAAGAGGACTGATATATGGCTTCACACGTTGGCCATTCACCTTGAAGACACCACCATTTTTGTCTTCTAACTCTACTACTCCAGACGAGTAGACTTGGCTAATTCTGAACGGACCAGACCATTTAGACTTCAACTTACCTGGAAATAGCTTCAGTCTGGAGTTGAAAAGAAGTACCATATCACCCTTCTGAAAGTTTCTTTGGATAATCCGCCGATCATGGTACTTTTTCATCCGTTCCTTGTAGAGGTCTGCCCTTTTATATGCATGTAGACGGAATTCATCCATCTCATTCAGCTGTTCCAATCTCAGATTAATAGCATCATCCCAATTCAGGTTAAGCCTCTTCAACGCCCACAATGCTTTATGTTCGAGCTCAATCGGCAAGTGACAAGCCTTCCCATAAACTAGTTGGTACGGGGACATGCCAACTGGTGTCTTGAATGCAGTCCTATAAGCCCATAAGGCATCATCCAGCTTTTGGGACCAATCCTTCCTACTAGCATTTACAGTCTTAGCAAGGATCAGCTTGATCTCCCGATTAGAAACCTCTACCTGCCCACTAGTTTGTGGGTGGTAAGGTGTAGCTACCTTATGTTGCTTGACCCCATATTTCACCAATACGGCTCTGAACAGCTTGTTACAAAAGTGTGATCCTCCATCGCTTATGATGGTACGTGGTACCCCAAAACGAGAGAAGATATTTCTCTTTAAGAATGCTACAACACGCTTACCTTCATTATCAGCCAGCGCTACTGCTTCGACCCATTTGGATACATAATCCATAGCAACTAGGATATATTTCATCCCAAACGAACTCACAAATGGGCCCATGAAATCAATACCCCATACATCAAATAGATCCACTTCAAGAATTTTAGACATGGGCATCTCATGGTGCTTCGAGATAGAGCCTTGCCTCTGACACTGATCACATCTTCTCACAAAATCGTAAGCATCCTTGAATAATGAAGGCCAATAATAGCCGCTTTGCAATACCTTCCTGGCTGTCCGATCACCTGCATAGTGACCCCCAACTTGGGAAGCATGACTTGCTTCCAAGATGCTAGGCACCTCCACATCAGAGATGCATCGCCTAATAACACCATCAGCACATCGTCGAAAAAGATACGGTTCATCCCAGAAGTAGTGTTTCACATCATGCATGAACTTTCTCTTTTGATGAAAGGAGAGATTTTCAGGCATCACTTTACTTACCACGTAGTTTGCAAAGTCTACATACCACGGTAAGTCTTCCACCATAGCGGCTAGGATCTCTTCGTCGAGAAATGCATCATCAATCTCAAGGTCGGGTTGCGCTATGTGCGCACTCTCAAGTTTAGATAGATGATCAGCTACTTGGTTTTTGCAACCTTTTCTATCCTTTACCTCGAAATCAAATTCTTGAAGAAATAACACCCACCGAATTAGACTTGGCTTAGCATCCTTCTTTGCCATTAAATATCTCAGAGCCGCATGATCTATATGAACCACCACTTTGGTTCCCAACAAGTAAGCACGGAACTTTTCAAAAGCATAAACAACTGCTAGAAGCTCTTGTTCCGTGATGGTATAGTTCTTCTGGGCTCCATTCAAGGCCTTGCTCACATAGTATATTGGATGAAATAGCCTTTCTCTTTTCTGACCAAGTACAGCACCCAAAGCTACCCCACTTGCATCACACATCACTTCAAACGGTAGAGACCAATCGGGTGCTACAATAATAGGAGCTTCAACTAGCTTCCCTTTGAGGCATTCAAATGCCTTCAAGCAATCTTCACCGAAGTCGAACTTTGCATCCTTCTCCAAGAGTTTGAATAATGGACTAGCAATCTTGGAGAAGTCTTTGATAAACCTTCGATAAAAACCTGCATGACCGAGGAAACTACGAACTCCCTTTACAAAAATTGGAGGTGGTAGTTTCTCGATAACTTCAATTTTGGCACGATCAACCTCAATTCCTCTTTCGGAGACTTTGTGCCCAAGAACAATGCCTTCCTTAACCATAAAATGGCACTTCTCCCAGTTTAGCACCAAGTTGAACTCAACACATCTCTGTAACGCCATACTCAGATTCGCCAAGCACGATTCAAATGATTCACCGACAACTGAAAAATTGTCCATGAACACCTCCAAGGTGTCTTCAACCATATCCGAAAAAATGGACATCATACAACGCTGAAAAGTGGCAGGTACGTTACATAACCCAAATGACATACGTTTGAAGGCAAACGTACCATATGGGCATGTAAAAGTGGTCTTCTCTTGATCCTCAGGAGCAATACAAATCTGATTATAACCGGAATAACCATCTAAGAAACAAAACCATCCCTTTCCTGCCAATCAATCAAGCATTTGGTCCATGAATGGCATTGGGAAGTGATCCTTAAGCATCCACGAATTTAGTTTCCGGTAGTCCATACACACTCTCCACCCTGTGACAGGTCTGAGTGGAATCAGCTCATTCTTTTCATTCGCAACTACCGTCATGCCCCCTTTCTTGGGCACACACTATACCGGACTTACCCACTTACTTTCGGAGATTGGATACACTACCCCAGCATCTAACCACTTAATAATTTCTTTCTTCACCACCTCTTGCATGGGTGGATTCAAACGTCGTTGATGCTCAATGGTAGGCACACAATTTTTCTCAAGCTGAATCTTGTGCATACATATCCCACCGATGGCTCTTTTGTATCTCCTCAGAACAGAAATAAGAGCCGCAACCTGCTACTCACCTAAATCAGCCACAACAATAATCGGAAGTGTATCACCACTTCCCAAAAATGCATATTTCAGGTGACTGGGCAGCTCCTTCAATTCTAGCACTGGTGGTTCTTCAATGGATGGCTTTGCTGGTGGTGAAGGGCGATTTTTAAGATCCAGATCCATCTTCTTAGGAGCATGAGAATAGGATCCAATTCCTGTTATAGCACAAATAGTTTCTTCATACTCTTCAACATCCTTACGCTCATAATTCATAAGCACAGCAGCCAATGGATCAACAATAAGCTGTTTCTCTATAGATAATTCTTTCTCATCATCATAATAAACATCAGCTACAGAGAACACATTCATATCTTTGGGCTTCTTCATTGATTTGCATACATCAAAACGGACCACTTCGTCATTCATCCGAAATAAAAGCTCATTAGCTCTTAGATCAATAAGCATACTTCCTGTTGCAAGGAAAGGACGCCCCAAGATTATGGGAACTTCAGAATCCACCTCGCAATCCAAAATAACAAAGTCTGCAGGAAAGATGAAGGTGGACACCTAAACCAATACATCATATAAGATACCAACAGGTCGTTTTATCGACCTATCTGCCATCACGAGCCGCATATTAGTTGGTGTAGGTTCACCCAACCCCAACTTTCTGTAAATAGATAGTGGCATCAAATTAATGCTATCTCCTAAATCGCACAATGCCTTAGCAAAATCCAAAGATCCAACCGTGCAAGGAATAGTGAAAGCACTAGGATATGCCTTCTTCTGAACTAGCGATCTTGTAGCGATTGCACTGCAATGATGAATATTATCTGCCAGCTCATAGCTCGCTGCCTGCTTCTTTGTCAAAATTTCCTTCATGAATTTAGCGTATCCGGGCATCTGCTCTAGCGCCTCCACCAAAGGAACATTAATAGTTAGCTGCTTCAACATAGTCATGAATTTACTGAACCTGGTGTCATCGGCTTTCTTCTTTAGTATCTGAGGAAAAGGTGGTGGTGGAAGGGGAATAGTTTTCTCCGCTACTTCCTTTTTATCTTTCTTCCGATTGTCAATCTTTTCAGGCTGCAGACGTCTAGGGGTAACGTCAGGAACACTATCTTCAGCTTCTACGGCATCTTCACATTCTGCATCAATAACATTATCTGCTATATCATAAACCACCTGCTTGCCTTTGGATGGATTTTCCAATGCTTTACCACTCCTGGTAGTAATAGCCATACATGATCCATCATTCCTTGGGTTTTTCACAGTGTCGCTAGGTAAGGTGCCAGCCTTTCTTTGATTGAATGTCGCTGATAGTTGACTCAATTGTTGCTCTAGCTGTTTTATCGCGGTAGAATGCGAATCAACTAATTGATTTATTGATGACAAATCATTCTTTACCTCAGTAACGCCCATATTGGTTGCCTCCACCCCTTTCAACAGCTTAGCCATCATATCATCCATGGACATCTTTCCAGAGCCAGACGCCACAGCCTCACGGTTTCCAGGAGGAACATATAAACCACTCCTGTCAGTCTTATTCTTCCAACCACCTTGATCGCGGTCCTTGTATCCAGATTTATCATAATAGTTCCGACCTTGGTTTCCTTGGGCATTGCCTCGGAAACCCCCCTGATTATTCAAATAATTTGCTTCTTCCTTAGAATCTGATTCATCTCTTCCCTGTGACACCACATCCTTGACTTTTTCGGTCTTCCCTGATAATAAATGCTTGGTAAGAAGATCCATCTGCGTTTTCATGTGAGCCATATCCTAGTCACGTTCCTCTTGTCTTCGTCTTTTCTCTGCAGTCATGCCAATAGATACAGTAGAGCTCGCTACCTCAGAATCCCTGGTATGCCAAGCTCTACTCTGCTTTGTCATACGATCCAGAATATCACTTACCTCAATAAAAGTAAGGTCCATGAATGACCCTCCTGCAGCATTATCAACCACTGGCTTTGTCACCGAGTTCGAAGCCCTATATAATATTTCCATCAAGTGGATATTCGTCATCTGATGGTTTGGGCACCGCATAAGCTTCTTCTTGAACCTCTCCCATGTTTCTTGGAGAGCTTCAGTTGGAAGCTGTCGAAAATTGCTGATCTCATCCCGTAATTGGGCTCTCTTGGATGGCGGAAAGAATCTTTCTAGGAAAGCATCTTTCAGTTGCCTCCAATTAGTAATAGAATCAGGAGTTAGCCCGTTCAACCATAGAGTTGCCTCCCCAGACATAGACAATGGAAATAAGCGCAGCCGAATTGCATTCTGCCCAACTCCTGGATTGTCAAACGACTTGCATGTTGAAATAAAGTTGATTAGATGCATATTCGAATCATCGCCTGCGAGTCCACCAAATAACCCCTTGAGTTGCAATAACTGAATCATGGTGCTAGTGATATTGAACTTAGCTCCGGGTGCCAAGGGTGGAGGAATAATAGCCCCTGTGGCACCAGCTCCATCCAGATCATCATCATCATCATCAAAAGGAGCCTGCATAGCTCAGCGGTCAGGTCTCATTCTAGCTTGACGATCTCTCCTGTGCATAGGTGCTGCCACTTCATCAGTACGCCTGGGATTCAGTAACTCATCATCTCCCAGGTCCTCATCATCAGGATTTGTTGCTCGCCCTGGGTTATCAATATTCTGTTGATGTACTTGAGCAGCTGCCAGTGCAGCTAATCTAGCCTGCTCCTGTTGAGCCGCCCTTCTGTCAATGTCACGTTGTGCATCCATTCTGCCAATAAGTTGAGGTTCAGGATTTATGGGTAATAATGGCTGACCAGAACTACGAGTATTTGGCATGCACTCAACAAAACCTGAATAAAACAAAAACAACAACTAAAAGTAAAATTCGAGAATCTTTGACCAAAGGGTCTAGTAACTATCACAAACTTAGTTGACAACCGTATTCCCCAGAAACGGTGCCAAAATTTGATAATGCCCAAACTACAGCTCTCGTAAGAGTGTAAGCGGTCGCTGTCAAATATAGAACCCAACTGGGTTGGGTGTCGAATCCCACAGGGAATACTTGGTCACTAAGTGTTGCAACTATTATTAGACTGTTGATCGAAAATTCCATGGAAAAGGGGGGATTGGATTGTGGCGTGAATTAATGCTATCAAAGTAACAACAGAATGCTTTGTTTAGTAAGATTTAATCACGAGAAAAATACGTTAGGGTTATGTCCACCTTATGAGTTCTACGTATCTATTAACTATGAGTAATGCGGAATTCAGACATGCATGCACTTATAGAGATTCGTATTCTAATGGTAAATCCTAGTGTTTCTCAACCATCAAGGATTATTTCACTTTAACTCTCTCGAGCTTAAAGCGTATAACTAATGGTACGAACTCTCCAAGAGGTTAACCCAGTTACGGCACTAACGTGTAAATAGGGGTTGGTAGCCCTATTTCCTTGTCACACTCTCTTTTCCAAACATGTAACTTTTCTCTCGAACAAGTTAATGCTATAATGGCCTATTCTCTATGTTTGCAACCACGAGAATTAAATTAAAATGAAGAGAGTAATGATATAAGTAGCATACGCATCAAGAATTCACAAACTCATAGTAATAGATAGTATATCAAAAGACTTCCATAAACCTAACAGAGAAGTTTAGCTACTCATGATTGTAAAGGAAAACAACGAAGACATCATCATCATCATACCAAAACTAGAACAATATTTGCGAGAGGATGCTTTTAACGTCAAAGAGGAATGACTTTTTTCCTCTTAGCCGTTTTCCCCCAAATATGTAGAGTGTTTCTCTGTGTTCAAGTTATAGAATCTGTAAACTGACTAAATAAAAAGTGTCGACTGAATTCTAAAAACCTTTCTGAAAAATTCAGCAAATAAGGTTTTTATAACATCCTTGTCCTAGTCCTACCAGGTTACTGCTGCACCCCTAAGTATTAAGAAATACTGATTTTGCCCGGGACAGATTCTCCATGCATCACATTCAGTCCACAAGCTTCCAAAAGATGCCTTCCTTCTTACATGAAGTTTTCCTTTGCTGCCCAAAGGTCCACAAAGTGCTGAAATCTTCATCATTAGTACCTGAAAACATGCTAATAATATAGGTTAGCTCACTTACAGGAAAATGGACTAAAAGTGCAGGAATTATATATTTTTTCCTCAAAACTTAGCTAAAATATGGGTAAATTATGGTTCTTAGGCGTGTAAATACGCCCAACATCATTAGCTTATGGTCCTTCGGGGTTGTAAGCATTGTGTAGCATCCGGGGTACAGACTCAGGGCGTTACAAACTTGGTATCAGATCCAGGTTCAACAGTGTCCTAGGTAGTATGAAAGCCGCATCTAGTAGAGTCTTGTGCATATGTGTGTAGCGCGCCACACTTATGGACAGGAGGCTATGAGATGTTATAGAAAAAGTCTCCCTTCTTTCAGTATTCACGTCGTGCGAGTGAGCATGAGGTCAAGTTAAACTCTTAAGTCTAATATGTTTCCTCCTTTTCATTTACAGAACATACCTCCTAAAAAGACTAATGAAAGGAGAACTAGAAATCAGTCAGCACCTCAGCCTATTCTGGAAAATCCCCTGGATGAGCATGTCTCCTATGCAGAGTTCAGAGCTGCATTCACTACTCTAGCCAATTTAATAGTAATCCAGAATGATCGGCTAGATGCTATTCTGGCCAATCCAGTGGCTAATAGTGTTGCTGCCAAAATTTAGGACTTCACCCAAATAAATGCTCCCCTATTCTCAGGATCTAAGCCAGAAGAGGATCTATAGGAGTTCCTCGATCAGGTTCAGAAAGTCATAGATATTATGGGAGTGACTTCCAGTAAGAGTGCTGAGTTAGCTGCCTATCAGCTACAAGATGTAGCTCATACGTGGTTTAAGTAGTGAAAGGTAGACAGGGGCAGAAATGCAGAGCCCACAGAGTGAGAAGAGTTTGTTATTATTTTCCTAGAGAGATTTTTTCCCTAAGAGCTGAGAGAAGCCAAGGTGTTAGAGTTCATCAACCTCAGGCAAGGTAGTATGAGTGTGAAAGAGTATTCCTTTAAGTTTACTCAGTTAGACATGTATGCTCCCTATGTAGTAGCAGACAGTAGGTCCCAAATGAGCATGTTCGTATCTAGGGTGTCAGATAGTGTGGTTAAAGAGTGTAGAACAGTGATGTTGATTAAGGATATGGATATATCCAGGATCATGGTCCATGCTCAGTAGATAGAAGAGGCTAAGATTAGAGAGAGAGAGAGAGAAAGAACAAGAAAGCTAGAACAGGTAGCTTCAATTTCAATCAGCCTAAGTTAGAGGGCGGTAACCGTTCCCAATTTCATCTAAAATCTTTAGTTCCAGCTGTTTCCTCAGCCAGTGCTCCAGTACCTAAGTTTAGAAATGGTAACAACGATAGGGTGAAAGGCTCTAAATCTCTGGGTAGTGTCGGCAATGCTCGAACAAATCCTCTTTGTCAGACATGTGAGAGAAACCACAAGGGTGTCTGTAGAGCTAGCAGTGATGTTTGTTTTGGGTGTGGTAAGCCAAGACATAGAGTCAGAGATTATTTTTAGTCAAGTTTTCAGGGTCAGCATACTCTTCCTTCAGCTCAGTCTGGTCGCCCGAATCAACAGGGTACCACTTCCAGTGCCACCAGTGGGCAACGCCCAAACAGGCTTTATTCACTTCAGTCCAGGCAAGATCAGGAAAATTCTCCTGATGTGGTCACTGGTATAATACAGATCTTCCATTTACATATTTATGCCTTGCTAGATCTAGGAGCTTCTTTATTTTTCATAACTCCTTATATAGTCATTAACTTTGGAGTCAGTCCAGAAATTCTAATAGAGTCTTTCTCAATTTCTACCTCAATGGGTAAATCTGTCATAGCTCAATGAATATACAGGAACTGTCCGATTATGATATCTCAAAAAGTTACTTCAGCAGACCATGTAGAGCTAGAGATGACAGATTTTGATGTCATTCTCGGCTTAGATTAGCTCTATTCATGCTATGCCTCAGTTGATTGTAGAAATAGAATTGTTAATTTTTAGTTTCCAAATGAACCAGTCCTTTAATGGAGAGGTAGTACCATAGCGCTTAAGGGTCAATTTATTTCATACCTTAGAGCGAGAAAAATGATATCTAAGGGATATGTCTATCATCTTGTGTGAGTCAAGGAATCCAGTTCAGAAAATCCTAGTCTTGATTCAGTTCAACTAGTAAATGAATTCTCAAATCTGTTTCCCAAAGATATTCCTGGTGTTTCTCCCGTTAGGGAAATTGACTTCGAAATAGACCTTCTTCCAGATACTCAACCCATATCTATTCCGCCATACAGAATGGCTCCAACAAAACTCAAAGAGTTAAAAGGAACAGTTGAAAGATCTCCTAGATAAGGGATTCATCAGAACCAATATCTCTCCGTGTGGCGCACCAGTACTATTTGTGCATAAAAAAGAAGGTTCTCTCAGAATATGTATTAACTACCGTCAACTAAACAAATTCACAGTCAAGAATAAATATTCACTTCCCAGAATTGATGACTTGTTTGACCAACTTTAGGGTTCCAATTACTTTTCTAAGATAGACCTCCGATCAGGCTATCATCATCTCAGAGTCAGAGAATGTGACATTCCAAAAATAACTTTCAGAACCGGGTATAGTCACTTTGAGTTTCTAGTCATGTCCTTTGGTCGTACTAATTCCCCAGCAGCTTTCATGGACTTAATGAATTGCGTGTTAAAATAGTACTTGGATATGTTCGTTATAGTCCTCATAGATGACATTTTTGTCTATTCCCGTAGCGAGAATAATCACGCAGATCACCTCAGAATCGTACTTCAGACTCTCAGAACTCATCAGTTATTCGCCAAATTCAGTAAGTGAGAATTTTGGCTAAGGTCAGTAGCATTTCTTGGTCATATTATTTCCATTGATGGCATTAGAGTTGATCCTCAAAAGACCAAAGTAGTGAGAAATTGTCCTAGACCTATCTCTCTATCAGATATTAGGAGTTTCTTGGGTTTAGCTGTCTATTAACATTGGTTTGTTGATGGATTTTTTTCTATTGCATCCCCCAAGTCCAGATTGACTCAGAAGAAAGTCCAGTTTCAGTGGTCAGATTCCTGCGAGAAGAGTTTTTAGGAGTTGAAGACTCAACTCACTTCTGCCTCGGTTTTGACTCTACTAGATGGCCCAGGTGGTTTTGTTATGTATTGTGATGCATCCAGATTAGGTTTGGGTTGTGTTCTCATGCAGAGATGTAAGGTCATATCCTACGCCTCTAGATAGCTTAAGCCCCGTGAGAAGAATTATCCGACTCATGATCTTTAGTTAGCAGTTGTAGTGTTTGACTTAAAGATTTTGAGGCACTATTTGTATGGGATGCATGCATATGTGTTCACAGATCACAAGAGCTTACAGTATGTCTTTTCTCAAAAAGATTTAAATTTGTCTCATAGAAGGTGGTTAGAATTATTGAAATATTATGACATGAGTGTTCTTTATTATCCGGGCAAATCCAATATAGTGAATGATGATCTCAGTAGACTGTCTATGGGTAGTGTTTCTCATGTTGAGGAAAGTAAGAAGAAGTTAGTTTAGGAAGTTCATCAGCTTACTCGACTAGGTACCCGCTAAGTCTATTCAGAAGAAGGTAGTGCGTGGGTTTAGAATAGTTCTAAATCCTCTCTAGTTTCTGAGGAGAAGGAAAAACTAAATAGAGATCCCAGTCTTGGTATGTTGAAAGAGTCAATCATAGATCAGAAATTAGAGGTTTTCTCCTAAGGGGGAGATGGCATTTTGCGTTGCCAGGGTCCGCTACGTGTACCAGGAGTAGATGACTTGAGGTAATGAATTCTTGCAAAAGTGCATGGTGCGCGTTACTCGATTCATCCAGGGGCCACTAAGATGTACCGTGATTTATGAGAGATCTATTAGTGGAGTGGGATGAAGAGGGTTATTACATAATTTGTAGCTAAATGCTCTACATGTTATCAAGTTAAGATTGAGCACCAGAAGCCTAGTGGGTCCATACAGGAGTTCGGTATTCCCATATTGAAATAGGAAGAAGTGAACATGGACTTTTTGATGGGTTTACCTCGTACTCGTCATCAGCATGATTCTATATGGGTTATCATAGATGGGATGACCAAATCAGCTCATTTCTTGCCAGTCCATACCCCTTATTCAGATGAGGACTACACCAAACTCTATATCAGAGAATTGGTTAGGTTACACGGAGTTCCAATATCCATTATCTCAGATAGAGGTACCTAGTTTACCTCTTATTTTGGGAAAGAATTCGAAAAGGGTCTTGGTACCCAAGTTCACCACAGTACAACCTTCCACCCTCAAACAGATGGTTAAGTAGAAAGGACCATTCAGACTCTAGAAGATATGCTAACAACATCCATTATCGATTTTAAGGATAGTTGGGATGACCACTTGCCTTTGATCGAGTTCTCATATAATAACAGTTATTATTCCAACATTCAGATAGTCCCGTTTGAGGCTCTCTACAGTAGGAGATATAGGTCTCCAATTGGTTGGTTCGAGCTAGGTGAGGCCACAGTAGTAGGGCCCAACCTAGTGTTTGATGCCATAGAAAAGGTTTAGTTAATCAGAGAAAGGCTTAGGGATGCCCAGAGCCGAAAGAAATCATATGCAAATATGAGGAGAAAGGATATCAAGTTTGAGATCAGTGATTTTATGTTCCTGAAAATCTCTCCCATGAAAGAAGTATTGAGGTTCGGCAAGAATGAAAAGTTCACTCCCGGATATATCGGTCCTTATAGAATTCTCGACCGTTTCGGAAAGGTAGCTTATGAGCTTGAGTTTTCTTCAGATCTAGCCTCAGTGCATCCGCTATTCCATGTCTCCTTGCTAAAGAAATACATTGGTGACCCAGCAGTCATAGTTTCTTTAGAGGATGTAAATGTTCAGAATGATCTCTCTTTCGAAAAGGTTCCAGTACAGATCCTCGATCATCAGATTCATAGACTGAGGAACAAAGAAGTTCCCTAAGTCAAAGTTCTTTAGCAGAATCAATCAGTAGAGGGAGATACTTGGGAAGCAGAAGCAGATATGTGGACCAAGTATCCTCACCTCATCTCCGTAACCTAAGATCCAGCTTAAGGTAACAGTAATCCTTAGCTTTACTCAGTTCTATGTTCATCTATAATTATAACTTGATATCCATTACCGTTGCATATTCCTTCATGCATTTATGAATCAGTTCAATCATGCACTCATGCATCAGATATACATGTTCAGTATAAAAAAGCTTGTCAATACCTTCATTCATAAATTCCATGCATCAGATATGCATGTTCAGTGTAAGATCTTAGTTTGTCAGTAGTTTAGTCATGGATTCATGCATCAGATATGCATGTTTAGTGTGCAAACTCAGTCTATCAGTGTCTCAGCTTAATCAGGCTCATTCGAAGATGAATGTTCCCAAGGGCAAGATATTGTAATACCCCATATTTCTCAAGCTTAACTTAACTCTCTATTCATGAGTTATCTAATATAAAATTTTAAAATGCTCATCATTTTTCAGTTTAGAGCCTACCATTGCATAGGAAATTGAATCTGCTTTCCAACGATATAAAATTTGCCTAAATTTGATAATCGGGTAAGAAGTTATGGCTATTTTAAGTTTTAGTTGTTAAACACCATAATTCAGGCCAGTAGCGTATCGCATTGTAAGCCAAAATGGCAATTGTTAGTTTCCAGTTAGGTACCGTAATACCAACACGTCGCAACAAAACTCATTTTCACATTTGTCAATTTCAAGTAAGCCAACGTGATTGTACCGCGTCGTGCTGAGCTTCCAGGTCCCATCCAGTATTTCAACACGATTCCAACACATTGCACCACCAACCACATTCCCAGTTGTTATTTTCTAGTGGCTTAGTGGGCTAGCAGCGCGTCGCGCCAGGGCCCAATATCAGGTTTTTCAGTACAAATTTTTAAGTCATTGTCAGAGGTAAATGGGTATTTTCCCATGTACCTAATCAGTCTAAACACAAAATTTATCCCTAAATAACCCATTATCTCATCATTTATTCACTTTATTCAAAGATTAAATCATTCTCACTCAAAAGGGGATAAACCCTAGCTTCAAAAAAACTAGAACAATCTTAAGGGATTCACCAAGAACTTCAAGAAACTCACAAATTAAGGTATGCTAGGTGTTCATCTATGGGTTCTTTTCACCCATATATTCCACGAATCTATTTTCAAAATACAAGATTGTTGAATTATGAACTTTCATGCTTGAATTGAATTGAATTCATGTTCATGTTAGTGTTGGATTTTAGTCCATCATTAAATTACATGCTTTTATGAAATTAATCATTGTATGTGTTGAATTATATGATATTCATGATAAACCCTTCAATTTGCAAGTTGATTGTTGAAACCATGTCAACCCTAAGTGTTTATGATTTAATGATTCAGTTATGCCTCCCTATGTGTTTGATAAAATGCTTATGTTAATGAAATAGAGCCATTATAACATGATATCATGTATTCCCCATTCATGTATAAGTAGATGCATGACAAGTATTTGATTAAATGCCTCTATGAGTAAATTATGGAGAAGTGTAAATTGTTATGTATTGCAAGATTATGCTATGCCTTTCTTTTATGCTATTGAGTCCTAGAGGTATTTAATACCCAACAATTTAGCTACTTACCTAGAGCTAGTGTCAATTACAGAATCTCAGTCATGCCAAAGTTAGTAGTACTCTCAGTCAGTTACAAAACTCAGTAAAACTCAGGAAAACTCAGTAAACTCAGTATCAATCCAGTCCATTTCAGTATACTCAGTTCAGTGTCTTTCAGTTGGGAGTAGGATTCAGCACCGAGTGAACCCAAGGATGGGTGATCACCTTTCAATAGAGGGTGTGATCCTTAGAAGTAATTCTTGCATTCTGGAACTACGTAGCCAGCGTAGGTTGAGACATCAAACCTTCCAGTTGAGGGTTGATGAGGTGTTTTAACCTGCCAGATAAGGGTTTCACCGTTCTCATTAAAGTACCTACCAGATGAGGGTAACTCTCCAGTGTCTTTAACAGTGGCATGATATAGGTTGGACCCCAACTCAATTATTTTGTCTTATTTAGGGCATGTCGGTTAGATGATTACCTTCCATATTCTCAGTATCAGTTTTCATAATAGAACTCAGTTCAGTTCTACAAAATTAGGACTATCAGACACAGTCAACCAGTATTAGTAAATCAGTTATCAATAACTTTAAATATTAGTTACTCAGTATCAGAATTCAGGACTTAGATTCATACAAGCTCATCCACAATATTTATTTAAATTCACACTAGTGCATACTCTATATTTACATCAGTATCAGTTATCCATGTATTCTCATGATCAGTTACTCTATATCATGCAGTCAGTTATTGTTCATGCATATGAAACCTTGCATTCATCCTTACCTCATCTATCATACCAGTACATTCCATATACTGACGTATACTCTTTCTTCGCGCTATGATGTCTTATATCATAGGTTTGAACACTCAGGTTCCTGACCGCACATAAATAGATCCAGATTCAGCCAGTAGTAGATATAGCAGTGAGTCCCCATCATTCGAGGATATTCTTTTATTTTATTATTACAGTAAATTTAGTATCTCAGTAGATGGAGTTAGTTGGGGGATTATCCCAGCAACTCCACATTCAAACAGTTCAGATTAGAGGCTTTTTAGACTAGACTTCCATACAGTATTCAGTTTTACAAATTACTATTATCAGTTGATATTGTTTATCAGAATTTCAGATATTTTAAACCTTATGGCATTTTAGCCTATTTTTCGTATTTATTATAGTATAATGTCTCAGTGCTCTTAGTAGATATCAGTCATGGGTTAGCTTATGGTCCTTCGGGGTCATAAGCACTGTGTAGCGTCTGGTGTATAGACTCAAGGCGTTACAAATGTGGGATCAGAGCCAGGTTCAACAGTGTCCTAGGAAGTCTAAAAGTCGATCTAGTAGAGTCTTGTACATACGTGTGCAACGCACCACACTTATAGACAGGAGGCTATGAAATGTTTTAGAAAAAGTTTCCCTTCTTTAAGTATTCATGTCATGCGAGTGAGCATGAGCTCAAGTTAAATTCTTAGTCTAATATGTTTCCTCCTTTTTTTTTATAGAACATACCTCCTAAAAAGACTAATGAAAGGAGAACTAGAAATCAGTCAGTACCTCAGCCCATTCAGGCAGATCCCCTGGATGAGCATTTCTCCCATGTAGAGTTCAAGGTTGCATTCACTACTCTAGCCAATTCAATAGCAATCTAGAATGAGTGGCTAGCTGCTATTCTGGCCAATACAGTGGCCAATATTTTTGTAGCCAGAATTTGGGACTTCGCCCAAATGAATTCTCCCCTATTCTCAGGATCTAAGCCAGAAGAGGATCCACAGGAGTTCCTCAATAAGGTTCAGAAAGTCACAGATATTATGGGAGTGACTTCCAGTGAGAGTGCTGAGTTAGCTTCCTATCAGCTACAATATGTAGCTCATATGTGGTTTAAGTAGTGGAAGGTAGACAGGGCATAAATGCAGAGCCCACAGAGTGAGAAGAGTTTGTTACTACTTTCCTAGAGAGATTTTTTCCCTTAGAGCTGAGAAAAGCCAAGGTGTTAGAGTTCATCAACCTCAAGCAAGGTATTATGAGTGTGAAAGAGTATTCCCTCAAGTTTACTCAGTTAGCCAGGTATGCTCCCCATGTAGTAGAAGACAGTAGGTCCAGAATAAGCAAGTTCGTATCTGGGGTGTCAGATAGTGTGGTTAAAAAGTATAGAACAGTGATGTTGATTAAAGAGATGGACATATCCAGGATTATGGTCCATGCTCAGCAGATATAAGAGGTTAATATTAGAGAAAGATAAAGGAAGAACAAGAGAGCTAGAACAGGTAGCTTCAATTTCAATCTGCCTAAGTCAAAGGGCGGTAACCGTTCCCAGTTTCATCCAAAATCTTCAGTTCCAGCTCCATCCTCATCCAGTTCTCCAGTACCTAAGTTTAGAAATGGTTACAACGATAGGGCATCAGGCTCTAAATCTTAGGGTAGTGTCAGCAGTGCTTGAACAAATCCTTTTTATCAGACATATAGAAGAAACCACAAGGGCATCTGTAGAGCTGGCAGTGATGTTTGTTTTGGGTATCGTAAGCCAGGCTACAGAGTCAGATATTATCCTCAATCGGGTTTTTAGGTTCAGCATACTCGTCCTTCAACTCAATCTGGTCGCCTGAATTAGCAGGGTTCCACTTCCAGTGCCACCAGTGGGCAACGCCCAAACAGGCTTTATGCACTTTAGTACAGACAAGATCAAGAAAATTCTCCTGATATGTTTACTCATACATTACAGATCTTCCATTAACATATTTATACCTTGCTATAGCCAGGAGCTTCTTTATTTTTTATAACTCCTTATATAGCCGTTAACTTTGGAGTCAATCTAGAAATCTAGCACAGTCTTTCTCAGCTTTTACCTTAGTGGGTAAATCTATCATAGCCCAATGGATATACAGGAAATGTCCGATTATGATATCTCAGAAAGTTACTTCAGCAGACCTTGTAGAGCTAGAGATGACAGATTTTGATGTCATTCTCAGCATAGATTAGCTCTATTCATGCTATGCCTCATTTGATTGTAGAAATAGAATTTTTTATTTTTAGTTTCCAAATAAACTAGTCCTTTAATGGAGAGGTAGAACCACAGCTCTTAAGGGTCAGTTGATTTCATACCTTAGAGTGAGAAAATGATATCCAAGGGATGTGTCTATCATCTTGTGTGAGTCAAGGACTCTAGTTTTGAAACTCCCAGTCTTGAGGCAGTTCAAGTAGTAAATGAATTCTCAGATGTGTTTCCCAAAGATCTTCCTGGAGTTTCTCCCGTTAGGGAAATTGACTTTGAAATAGACCTTCTTCCAGATACTCAGCCCATATCTATTTTGCAATACAGAATGGCTCCAACAAAACTCAAAGAGTTAAAAGGTACAGTTAAAAAATCTCCTAGATAAGCGATTTATTAGACCCAGCATCTCTTCATGTGTTGTACCAGTCCTATTTGTGCGTAAGAAAAATGGTTCTCTCAAAATGTGTATTGACTACCGTCAATTGAACAAAGTCAGAGTCAAGAATAAATATCCACTTACCAAAATCAATGACTTGTTTGACCAACTTCAGGGTGCCAATTACCTTTCTAAGATAGATCTCTGATCAGGCTATCATCAGCTAAGAGTCAGAGAATGTGACATTTCAAAAATAGCTTTTAGAACCCGATATGGTCACTTTGAGTTTCTAGTCATGTCCTTTGGTCTTACTAATGCCCCAGTAGCTTTCATGGACTTAATGAATTACGTGTTCAAATAGTACTCGAACATGTTCGTTATATTCCTCATCGATGACATTCTTGTCTATTCTCGTAGTGGGAATGATCATGTAGATTACCTCATAATCATACTTCAGACTCTCAGAACTCATTAGTTATTCACCAAATTCAGTAAGTGTGAATTTTGGTCAGTAGCATTTCTTGGTCATATTGTTTCCTTTGATGGCATTAGAGTTGATCCTCAAAAGACCGAAGTAGTGAGAAACTGGCCTAGACCGATCTCACCATCAGATATTAGGAGTTTCTTGGGTTTAGCAAGCTATTAACATCGGTTTATTGAAGGGTTTTTGTCTATTGCATCCCCCATGTCCAGATTGACTCAGAAGAAAGTTCAGTTTCACTGGCCAGATTCCTGCGAGAAGAGTTTTTAGGAGTTGAAGACTCGACTCACCTCAGCCCCAATTTTGACTCTACTAGATGGCCCAGATGGTTTTGTTGTGTACTATGATGTATCCAGAGTAGGTTTGGATTGTGTCCTCATGCAGAGAGGTAAGGTCATATCCTACGCCTCTAGACAGCTTAAGACCTATGAGAAGAATTATCTGACTCGTGATCTTGAGTTAGCATCTGTAGTATTTGCCTTAAAGATTTTGAGGAACTATTTATATTGGGTGCATAAAGATGTGTTCACAGATCACAAGAGCATACAGTATGTCTTTTCTCAGAAAGATTTAAATTTATATCAAAGAAGGTGGTTAGAATTACGAAAAAATTATGACATGAGTGTTATTTATCATTTAGGCAAAGCCAATGTAGTGACTGATGCTCTCAGTAGACTGTCTATGGGTAGTGTTGCTCGTGTTGAGGAAAGTAAGAAGAATTTAGTTTAGGAAGTTCATCAGCTTGCCCGACTAGGTGCCCACTTAGTCGATTCAACAGAAGGTAGTGTGTTGGTTTAGAATAGCTCTGAATTCTCTCTAGTTTCTGAGGTAAAGGAAAAATAGGATAGAGATCCCAGTCTTGGTAAGTTGAAAGAGTTAATCAGAGATCAGAAAGTAGAGGTTTTTTCCAAAGGAGAAGATGGCATTTTGCGTTGCCAGGGTCCACTACGTGTACCAGGAGTAGACGACTTGAGGCAACAAATTCTTGCAAAAGTGCATGGTGCGCGTTACTCGATTCGTCCATGGGACACTAAGATGTACCACGATTTATGGGAGATCTATTGGTGGAGTGGGATGAAGAGGGATATTACAGAATTTGTAGCTAAATACTCTACATAGCAGTAAGTTAAGATTGAGTACCAGAATCCTAGTGGGTCCATGCAGGAGTTCAGTATTCCTACATAGAAATGGGAAGAAGTGAACATGGACTTTGTGATGGTTTTACCTCGTACTCATCATCAGCATAATTCTATCTGGGTTATCATAGATGGGATGACCAAATCAACTCATTTCTTGTCAGTCCATACCTCTTATTCAGCAAAGGACTACACCAAACTATATATTAGAGAGTTGATTAGGTTACACGGAGTTCCAGTATCTATCATCTCAGATAAAGGTACCCAGTTTACCTCTCATTTCTAGAAAGCATTTCAAAAGGGTCTTGGTAACTAAGTTCACCTCAGTACAACCTTCCACCCTCAGATAGATGGTCAAGCAGAAAGGACCATTCATACTTTAGAAGATATGCTAAGAACATGCATTGTCAATTTTAAGGATAGTTGGGATGACCACTTGCCTTTGATCGAGTTCGCATACAATAACAACTATTATTCCAGTATTCAGATAGCCCCATTTGAGGATCTTTACGGTAGGAGATATAGGTCTTCAAATTGTTGGTTCGAGGTAGGTGAGGCTACAGTAGTAGGGCCTGACCTGGTGTTCGATGCCTTAGAAAAGGTTCACTTAATCAGAGAAAAGCTTAGGGCTACCCAGAGCCGACAGAAATCATATGTAGATATGAGGAGAAATGATCTCGAGTTTGAGATCAATGATTCTATGTTTCTGAAAATCTCTCCCATGAAAGGAGTATTGAGGTTCGGCATAAAGGAAAAGCTCAGTCCCAGATATGTCGGTCCTTATAGAATTATCAACCGTTTCAGAAAGGTAGCTTATGAGCTTGAGTTGCCTTCAGATCTAGCCTCAGTGCATCCACTATTCCATGTCTCCTTGCTAAAGAAATGCATTGGTGACCTAGCAGTCATAGTTTCTGTAGAGGATGTAAATGTTCAGAATGATCTCTCTTTCAAAGAGGTTCTATTCAAGATCCTCGATCATCAGATTCATGGACTGAGGAACAAAGACGTTCCCTTAGCCAAAGTTCTTTGGTGGAATTAGTCAGTAGAGGGAGCTATTTGGGAAGCAGAAGCAGATATACGAACCAAGTATCCTCACCTTTTCTCTGCAACCTAAGATCCAGCTTAAGGTAATAGTAATCCTTAGCTTTACTCAGTTCCATGTTCATCTATAATTATAACTTGGTATCCATTACCGTTGCATATTCATTCATGCATTTATGAATCAGTTCAATCATGTACTCATGCATTAGATATACATGTTCAGTATGAAAACCCAGCTTGTCAGTAGCTTCAGTCATAAATTCCATACATCAGATATGTATGTTCAGTGTAAGAGCTCAGTTTGTCAGTAGTTCAGTCATGGATTCATGCATCAGATATGCATGTTCAGTGTGAAAACTCAGTCTATCAGTGTCTCAGCTTAATCAGGCTCATTCGAAGATGAATGTTCCCAAGGGGGAGATATTGTAATACCCCATATTTCTCAAGCTTAACTTAAATATCAGTTCATGAGTTATCCAATATAAATTTTGAATGCTTATTATTTTTCAGTTTAGAGCCTACCATTGCGTAGAAAATTGAATTAGCTTTCCAACGATATAAAATTTGCCTAAATTTAATAATCGGGTAAGATGTTATGACTATTTTAAGTTTCAGTCATTAAACACCATAATTCATGCCAGTAGAGCATCGCGGAGTAAGCCAAAATGGCAATTGTCAGTTTCCAGAGAGGTACCGCGATACCTGCACGTCGCGACAAAGCTCATTTTCATATTTATCAATTTCTAGTAAGCCAACGTGATTGTATCGCGTCGCGCCGAGCTTCCAGGTCCCATCCAGTATTTCAACACGATTCCATTGCGTTGCACCACTAGCCACATTCCCAGTTGTCATTTTCTAGTGTTTTAGTGCGCTAGCAGTGCATTGCGCCAGGGTCCAAAATCAGGTTTTTCAGTACAAATTTTCAAGTCATTCTCAGGGGTAAATGGATATTTTTCCCATGGCCCTAATCAGTCTAAACATGAAATTTACCCCTAAATAACCCATTACCTCATCATTTATTCACTTTATTCAAAGATTAAGTCATTCTCTCTCAAAAGGGGCTAAACCCTAGCTTCAAGAAAACAAGAGAAATCACAAGGAATTCACCAAGAACTTCAAGAAACTCACAAATTAAGGTATGTTAGGTGTTCATCTATGGGTTCCTTTCACCCATAGAGTCCACGAATCTATTTTCAAAATACAAGATTGTTGAATTATGAACTTCCATGCTTGAATTGAATTGAATTCATGTTCATGTTAGTGTTGGGTTTTAGTACATGATTAAATTACATGATTTTATGAAATTAATCATTGTATGTGTTGAATTACATGATCTTCATGATAAACCCTTCAATTTGCAAGTTGATTGCTGATATCATGTCACCCCTAAGTGTTTATGATTTAATGATTTAGTTATGCCTCCCATGTGTTTGATAAAATGCCAATGTGAATTAAATAGTGCCATTATAACATGATAGTATGTATTCCCCATTCATGTATAAGTAGATGTATGACAAGTGTTTGATTAAATGCCTCTATGAGTGAATTATGATTAAGTGTACATTGTTATGTATTTCAAGATTATTCTATGCCTTTCTTTTATGCTATCGAGTCCTGGGGGTATTTAATACCCAAAAATTTAGCTGCTTACTTAAAGCCAGTGTCAGTTATAGAATCTCAGACATGTCACGATCGGTAGTACTCTTAGTCAGTTATATGACTTAGTAGAACTCAGTCAATTGCATAACTTAGGAAAACTCAGTAAATTCAATATCAGTCCAGTCCAGTTTAGTATACTCAGTTCAGTGTCTTTCAGTTGGAAGTAGGATTCAGCACCGAGTGAACCCAAGGATGGGGGCTCACCTGCTAGTAGAGGGTGCGATCCTTAGAAGCAATTCTTGCATTCCAGAACTACGTAGCCAGCATAGGTTGAGACATAAAACCTGGCAGTTGAGGGTTGATGAGGTGTTTTAACCTTCCAGATAAGGGTTCCACCATTCTTATTAGAGTACCTACCAGATGAGGGTAATTCGCTAGTGTCTTTACCCATGGAACGTTACTGACACCCTTCCAACTGGGGTCATAGGTTGGACCCCAACTCAGTTGTATTATATTATTTGGGGAATGTCGGTTAGATGATTACCTCCCACAGTCTCAATATCAGTCTTCAGAATAGAACTCAGTTTTGTTCTACAGAATCTGGACTTTCAAATAGTGTCAACCAGTATAAGTAAATCAGTTATCAGTAACTTCAGATATCTGTTACTCAGTATCAAAATTCAGGACTTAGCTTTAGACAATCTTAGTCATAGTATTTATTTATATGCACATTAATGCATACTCAGTATTTACAGTAGTATCAATTATCCATGTATTCTCATAATCAGCTACTCTGTATCATACAGTCAATTATTGTTAATGCATATGAACCTTTGTATTTAGCCTTACCTCATCTAGCATACTAGTACATTCCATGTACTGACGCATACTCTTTCTTTGCATTATGATGTCTTATATCATAGGTTCGAATGCTCAGGTTTCTGACCGCGCATAGATAGATCCAGATTCAGCCAACAGTAGATTTAGCAGTGAGTCCCTCATCATTCGAGGATATTCTTTCATTTCATTATTACAGTAAATTTAGTATTTCAGTAGATGGAGTTAGTTGGGGGATTGTCCCATCAACTCCACATTCCGACAGTTCAGATTAGAGGTATTTCAGACTAGACTTTCAGACAGTATTCAATTTTATAGATTACTATTATCAGTTGATATTCTTTATCAGTATTTTAGATGTTTTGAACCTTATGTCATTTCAGCCTATTTTCCGCATTTATTACAGTATCATGTTTAAGTGCTCACAACATATATCAGTCATGGGTTAGCTTATGGTCCTTCGGGGTTGTAAGCATCGTGTAGCATTCGGGATACAGACTCGGGGCGTTACAGGTGCCTATGACTTTTCACTCAGATGTGTCAAGGGTATTCAAAACATGATATTTAACCAAATAGAGTAACATTTTACTTATATACATAGTGTAATTTTCCAGTGAGGGTGTCATCTGACAATCCTTAGTAGACTATAGTTCCATACCTGATATGTACCATTTAAAATTTATCATTTGTGGATTTCAAGTTGAGAGATCTCAGCATCTCAACATCACTAGTCTCTTCAAGAGATGAAAGGGAGGAGATAAAGGGTCAAATATTCTTCTACTTGCTCAACTCGAGTCAAGAAAAGGTTAAACAAAAATTCTACTTATTCATACCACAACTTAACTAACCATAACTATTTAAAATCTCAATTTTTACAAATAATTACATAAATTCATGTTTTTATTTAAAAGTTCAGATACATCACTAAAGGGTGTAATGTATCCATATAAAATTAAGTGATATATCCAAAAGAATGTGATGTATCCGGACAAAATGTATTTAAAAGAATGCGATGTATCAATGTGAAATATGATGTATCCATAAAATTAAGTGATGTATTAGGAAGAATGTGATGTATCCGTGTAAAATTAAGTGATGTATCCTAAAGAATGTGATATATTCATATGTATAGAATCATAAATTTTTTGTAATTAGAAAAAGTTGGGATAGGGAGTAATTAGCTTTCAAAGGGTTGAGATTTATGTAACTTTTACTAAAAAAATCATTTACCTAATATTCCTTTTCATGAATAACAATATTTTAAATTTTCAAAATAGAGGAGTTAATGAAATGAGAAAAAAAATATATCATGAAAAATGTGATGCTTGCACTTTTGAGACAAGTGCATATATATTAATCTTGAAACAAATCACATATTACTATTTACATTTGAATTGATGTATTTGGCTCTAGCATCTAACATGTATGTTATCAGAGAAATGAAAAAAATAAGTAATCATTCTAACATAAAAAGTTGGGTGAGATAAATTTATTCTTGGAATGAAAAATACCTAAATCATGTGATGAAATTTTTCTTGACAATTCACATTACGTTGACCCCAAAAAAATTAGGGATGATACTCAGAAAAATACCTGAACTTTGCCTGAATTTACAGTTGAGCATACTGAACTTTGTGGGGGTCCTATTACCCCCTAGACTTTTTTTAAAGTAGAATTTATTCCCCCCTAAGAGCTGACATGGCAAATAAAGTGTGTTTCACACTCTTAAAGTTAGTGAGCAGCCGTAAATATTAAAAATAAAATATTTTTTACATTTCTTTTACATTTTCTTCATCTTCATTTTCTTTCTTCTTCTTCTTTACATTTTCTTCATCTTCATTTTCTTTCTTTTTCTTCTTTCTCACAAACAAAAAATTTAAAGAATTCATTAATGGCTTCCAAGACTAATTTATCATCTTCCTCATCTCCAAGCACAAAATTAATTGGTTCCGACTTTAAAATCGTCGAAAATTTCAAAATGAATATTGTTCATTGTTTCCAACTTCAAGGTCATCGGAAATTTCAAAATAATATTGTCCTATTTCCGACTTCAAGGTCGTCGTAAATTTTAAAATAGGTATTGTCCATTGTTTCCGACTTCAAGATTGTCGAAAATTCCAAAATTCTCTATTGTTTCCGACTTTAAGGTAATCAAAAATTTTAAATTCGGTATTGTTCATTATTTTCGGCTTCAAGGTCGTCAAAAATTTTAAAATTGATATTGTTCAATTTGCATTGAAAATTTTGTGATTTCATCGGAACCTTGCAAGTCGCCAAAATTTTAAGGTTTTTCGGTAGTGTTAACAGTATTACTAGTGTCATTTTTGTCAGAGATTCGATGGGTATGTGCGAAATAGTCTCCATATTACCAGTGTCATCATAATGGATGGGTATTACCACTGATGATGTTGTCCATTAAATTTTCAATTAATAATGGAGAAGAAAATAAGAATGGGGAATGGAGAAGAATAAGGATAGAGAAGAAATTAAATAAAAATTATTTTTAAATAAAAATATGAGTGTCAATATGAGATTGGCTCGTGTAGTACAATTTCTACTCCAAAACAGGGTATAGAATTTCGGGGAGGGGGGGAATAAATTCCACTTTAAAAAAGTCTAGGAGTAATAGGTGAGGTGTGAGCCCATGCTAACACATTTGAATCTTTTAACTCTAAATAATTGCGAAGTATTGAGAAACTTTAGTCGTGTTTTATTATTTTACTTTGATTTTGCAGCGAAAGTAGAGAAGAGGGAGAACGATCAATAAAGGAAGCAAAAGGACTGAAATTGGAAGAAAATAAGGAACTATGAGTGGCTGACGACATCCATGACACGCCGTCAACCTCGTGATAGGCTGTCATGGATGTCGTCAACCTTAACAGAAGATGTAGCTACAGGAAGTTTTGTGACGGAAATCACGACACGCCGTCAAGATCCTGATAGGACGGCACAAATGCCATCAACCTTAACAGAAGATGTAGCTGCAGGAAGTTTTGTGATGGCAATCACGACACGCCGTCAAGATCCTGATAGGACATCACAATCACCATCAACTATAGGCAGCAGGAGTTAAAATTACAAAGAAGTTGACGGCGTCCGTGACAGGCCGTCAAGATCGTGATAGGACGTCACGGGCGCCGTCACCTAATCCAAAGAAAATCAAAAATTTTAATATTATTTCCTTATTTAGGATCGACTATTTAAAGACTTGTTTTAGGGTTTTTAAATAGATTATTATTCATTGATGAAACTATCTTACAACATACGACTTTTCTCTTTGTCTATCTCAAGAACAATATTTTAGAGTATTGCATTGTGATTCAAATACAAGTTCACTTTTGATTTCATTCATCGTTGTAAGTTAATACTTTCAATTATGAATTCAACTTGTGTACTTATATATTGCATCATGAGTGGCTAAACATCTTTAACCTGGATTGTGGGATCTAGGGTTAGGTCATGATAAGGTGTTAATTAATTACTCAAGGTTTAATAGGTGTTAGGATTTCTTGGTAATTCTAATATTATAACTTATGTTTGTTGGTTGCAAACAATAGGCGTACCTACTTTGGTTTTCTTGAGAAAGAAATCATAAACATTAGGAAGTGAATTATCGACAGGGACTCGGAAAGGCTTCGTTTAATAATCAGCGTTGTAACAAGGTTGATTAACCTGAGGTAAAATCTGGGCAGTGAGTTGTGATTCCCTAAGTCCGAGAGGATTAGGAAATCAGATGCTTGAATAGGTCGAGAGATATTTGAGCATACCATCGATAAAGATAGCTTGTCATCCTAACCACCGTGAGAACCTTGAGTTATTTGAAGCATCTGTCATGTACCGTAAACCCTAGTGAACATAATCCCGGTTATTTCATAAAAATATTAGTTACAAACATTAATTTCAAAGTGACTAACAATTGTCTGAGAAATTTAAACCCCCATTTCAGGAAACAGTAAACTACTAGTGTATTATTTCGTAAACAACTTGAGTTCACACCCTATTCCCTGTAGGATTCGACCCCAACCTAGTTGGGTTTTATATTGACAACGATCGCTTACACCCATTCCAGAGTGTAGTTTGAGCATTATCAAAAATGGTGTCGTTGCCGGGGAATACGGTTGTAAACTAAAAGTTGTGTGCGCTAATTTGTTGTTAGTTAAGTTTTCTAGATTTACGTTTATTTGTTGTTTTTGTCGATTGTAGGTATTGTGTTGTTTATGCCAAAAATAAGAAGTTTCGGAGAACCGTTATTGCTAATCAATCCGGAACCTCAACTGATAGGAAGAATGGCTGAATAACAGGAGGCGGACAGACTAGCCGCTTTAGCCAGGGCTCGAGTGAATGTACAGAATTTGGGTAAACAAACACGTCACCAGAACCCTGATGACAAAAATTTGGGTGATGAGGAATTGTTGAATCCTCAAAACCCAAGGCGAGCTGAGAAACTTGCTGCACCAGTGCAGCAAAATGTCAATAGAAACCGTCCAATCCGAGGAAGGTATGGACAACAGCCTGTTCAATACGAGGATGATAAAGATGATGAAGGAATGGACGGAGCTGGTGAAACAGGTTCTATCATTCCTCCACCATTGGCACCGGATGAAAAATTCAGCATAACAAGCACCATGATTTAGCTCCTAAATCTGAAGGGGTGGTTTGGAGGCTTACCGGGTGATGATCCAAACATGCATTTGGTGAACTTCATCACCATTTGCAAATCTTTGACAATCCAGGAGTGAGCCAGAATGCAATAAGGTTGAGGTTGTTTCTGTTGTCTCTGTCTAGAGAGGCAACAATGTGGTTAAACGAGTTAAATCCTAATTCTATAACCAATTGGATATAGTTGAAAGATGCATTCCTAGAACGGTTCTTTCCACCATCCAGAAAGGTACAGTTGATGGACGAAATCAGTAACTTCAGATAGCTCCCGACTGAAGCGTTGCACGAAACCTGGGAGAGATTTAAGAAGAAGCTTGCACAATGTCCGAACCACAACATGACGGACTTGCACTTGATGGAGACTTTGTACAGAGCATTCAACTCTGTGACAAAGCCAATTTTTGAGAACACTGCGGGTGGTTCGTTCATTGGCTTCTATTTTCTAGATGCTTCTGACATGCTGAATAGAATGACCAAGCGAAGTCGGGCTTAGCACACTACAGATTTTGTAGTGTCTAGCCCGACTGTTGCTGGTGGTATAACTGCGGAGCAGCGTAGAATGGATGAAGAGCGAGATCAGTACATGGCCCATTTGAAGACACAGATGGACTTGCTGACCAAGCACTTGCTGTCAGGAAAGACTGAAATGGTTAAGGCTTTAGAATCGCAGGGGACTATTTCTACAGGTGCTGATGTGGAGGCAAACTATGTGAGTAATTAGGGGGGTTTCCAAGGAAATATATAAGGGAACCAAGGTCAAAACTTCTATAACAAGCCTGATTATAAAGATAGGGAGCAAGGACACTGGAGAAGCAATAATGATAGGAGTGGTTTGTATGTTCCTCCAGGAAGTCGGGAAGTTGCAACAACTTGTTCTGGAAAGATGTCCATGTAGGACATGATGGAAAAGATTTTGAAGGGAGTTGAAGCTACCAACTCGGGGGTAACTACTATGAAAAGCGAATTTTCTACCCTCAGTCAGTTGGTTAGCTCACACTCTGCTTCTATTAAGCAGTTGTAGCAGCAGATGAGCCAACTTTCTGTTACACTGAACCAGAGAAAAACTGTTACTTTACCTAGTGATACGGTTTAGAACCCGCAGAATAATGGCTCGTGTATGGTGATTACCACTAGGAGTGGTAAGATGTTATGTGGCCCTTCTGTGGGCAAATCTGTAGAGAATAAGGTAAGTATTGATGAACCCAAAGGAAATAGCCCAGTAGAGTCTGAGAAGCTGGATAGTTTTGTTGATATTTCAGATAAAGAAGACGAGAAAGAAGAGAAAGTGGTGTTAAAGACTATCCCTAGACTGCCACCTCCTTTTCCAAAACGATTGAAGAAAAAGGTCGATGATGCAAACTTTGGTAAGTTCATGGCTATGCTCAAGCAATTCAAAATTAATGTGCCTTTGGTTGAGGCACTTGAGAAAATGCTAGGCTATGCCAAGTTCATGAAAGACCTCGTCACAAAGAAGAAAAAGGTCAGTAGTGAGCAGGTGGACAATCTCCACCAGTGTAGCGCGGTTTCCAACGTGAATCTGATGCCACTTACTGTATGTGAGAAGTTGGGTTTGGAAGATCTAACACCTACTAACATGCGACTGGTGATGGCAGATAGGTCAATAAAGCAACCTATTGGAATTGTGCACGATGTGTTGGTGAAAGTGGCAGACTTTATTCTTCCAGCTGATTTTGTGGTGCTGGATTATGATGTAGACTTTGAAGTACCAATTATTTTAGGAAGACCATTCTTGGAAACAGGATGGGTAATAGTTGACTTGGAGTTGAATGAGCTTAAGTTTAGGCTTGGTAAAAAGGAGGCAAAATTCAAAATGCATCAACCCATGTCACAACAAAATTATATGAATGTCTTCTCGATCATTGATGTCTTCTATGAGGATGAAAAAGAGGGATCAACAGGTTGTCTTGGTAAAGTCTGAGTAGTCAAGATAATCCAGTCGTGCCGCGACAGTAAATCAGGCGCTATTGGGAGGCAACCCAAAGTTTTTATATTTGAGCAAGTGTTTTTAATTTTTAAATTAGGATTTAGCATAGAGAAGGTGAAAAATGAAAAGGGTCAGCTAGAAGGTCATGACGACATCCGTGATAAGCCGTCACATTTGTGACAAGCTATCACGAATGCCATCAGCTAGATCAATTTTGATAAATTCTCTACCTTGTTGATGACGACCTTGACGGGCTATCACAATCGTGACAAGCCGTCACAAATTGTCGTCATCCCAAGGCCTTAAAATCTGTAAACTGGGCCTAATTTTAATCCAATCCGACCCGGCCCAAATCGTAAATGAAAATTATTAATTGAGATAAATCAATTTAAAGAAAAAATAGAAATAAAAAATAAAGAATCAGAAACCAGTGAATTAGAAATAAATACAATAGATGCTGAAGAAACAGATAATTATGATTCGGAAGATAGTGAAACATATACAGAAATTCTAGAAAACATAGGAAAACTAGAAATTAATGAAAAACAAGAAGTAATTAATAAAGAAGATCTAGAACTAATAAATACAGAAGTAAATACTCTAGATAAAAATATAATACCTAGTACATCATATATAAGAAAACCAACTTATAATTACAAAAGTAAGTTTAAAAGATATAATCCAAAGGATGAATATAATAAATAGACACCAAGACAAATAACTAATTATAACTTTTTAGATTTAGACTGTGTAATAGACACAAATAAAAAAAATACAACTATGGGTAAGATGCATGTCAAAACAATTATTAGATAATAAAATAGATACAACAAATACACTAGAATATATAGAAAAGACATTAATAGGAACAATAAAATTATGGTTTTTAAACCTAGCCGAAGAAAGTAAAAAAGTATTAAGATCTGAAACAAAAACAGAAGGAACATCAACACCTACAAAAATACTACCAACAGAAATATTGAAAAAATATAAAATAGCTATAAGTGATGAATTTATTAGTATGACAACAGAAGAAGCAGAACAAAATAAAGAAAAATATACGAATAGGAATTTAATGTTAAAATTAGCAATATGTAATATGTGCTATATAGATGAATATACGTGCGCATTTAAAGAATATTATTATAAAGGAACATATAATATAGAAGAAAGTAAGGAAATAAGAAAATTATATTTTAGTAAATTACCTGAACCATTTAGTTCAAAAATAATTAAAAAAATTGGGATGAAGCAAAAATAGTAGATACCCTAGGAGCAAGAATAAAATTTTTACAACAATGGTATAGAAATCTATGTGAAAAATATAGAGAAGAAATAAAAATGGAAAAAATATTAATAAGAAATTTAGCATGTTGTAAAAATAAAATAACACCTCAATTTGGATTTGAAGAAAGATATTATAAGAAAAGAAAAAGATATAAGAAATATAAGAAATACAAAATATCAAAATATAAATATAAGAAACCAAGAAAAAGATATTATATAAAAAATTATAAACATAAAAGACCATATAAAAAAAAAGAAATCTATAAAAGAATGTACTTATTATAATTGTGGAAAACTAGGACATTTATCTAGAAATTGTAAATTACCAAAAAACCCAAAAAATAAACAAATATCAAAAATAAAAATAGAAAATACAGAATATATGCAGATAGATTATAGAGATTATGAATTAGAAAGCGAAGATAGTATATATGAAATTTCGGAGGATGAAACAGATAATGAAATAGATAGTGAATTAGATGAATCAAATGACTGAAGAAGATATAAAAATGAACCAAATAATTGAAGAAGATATAAAAATAATAACAAAGGAAGAATATTTAAATGAAGAAGGAACAGATCAAAAAATAATATTTGATAGTAACATATTTGACGAAATAAAAGGAAAAGAGTTAGACTTAAGTGTAGAAAAAATATTTAAAATACGAACAATAAAAAATTTATTTAGTACAAAAAAGGAAGAATACTACGTAGTAAGTCAAAAGGAACATGCAATAGATTGTAGATATGCAAAAGGAAGAGCTAGCATACCACTAGTAACAAAAAGAATAATTAATAAAGAAATAAACGATATAAAAAGTGAAGACTCAATAAAATATGTACACCTTGGAGGAACATAGATATTAATAAAAGCATGTTTCAGAGAAGGAATAGATACACCAATAGAATTATAAAAACTATAGAAAAAAGTATAATAACCGCTATAAAAGGAAATTTAATATACCAAAAAATTTAATTTATAATAAGTGTGAATTATTCAGTAGCAATAACAGATAAAAATAAAGATAAATCATTAGTATTATATTGGAAAATATCAGGAATAAAACTAACCCCAGGAAGTAAAATATTTACAGCAAGATGTAAAAATCTATATGTACTAACAACAAAACATAAAATAATAGGAAAAAATAAAATTAATAAAATACAAATAGAAAGTCCTTTAGAACAATTCGTAAAAATAATTGATAATAATGACTATAGTTACAAAAATATTGATATAGAAGAAGATTTAGAAATAATAAATGATAGGATAAGTACATCAAAAAGAATAGCTCACGAAAAACCATAATCATCAAGTTCATCAAAAAGAACAAGTTATGAAACAACTTCAACAGTTAATTTAAATCAATATTATATAACAGGAACAATAAATGAAAAAGAATATTTAATACTCTTAAACACAGGACAAGAAGAAAATTATATAGCAAAATATCTAGTAAAAAGTGAAGAAATAAAATCACATAGTGATATATGCCCAGATCTACCAAGGAGTCTAATAAATAAATCCGGAGGTGAGGAACAATGCTAGATGGAAGATTCCTAGAGCTGAAGACATCTATATTGCTGGGTTGTAGAGAACTGATAGAAGGAATGCAAAGAGGCCAATCCAAGAAGAAAAGACGATCATCGCAAAAGGGTTGAATAGATACCCTGAAGTGGAGAAGAAATTCAAAGAATACGGCTTAGGACGGACTGCAGAAAGGGGAGGTTCATTTTTCCCCACACTGGTTCAAGAATTCTACGCGAACTACCAATCCTAGTTGGAGAATATGTGCAAGCCTACCAAGCCTAGTAAGCATTGATGTTTTGACTAGAGCCATCAACAGATTTTTGAATGGCCCCGACTTCATTCCTCAGGCCACCACACCATCATTTTTTGCCCAGATAAAGAATAAGGAAAAATAATATCCTTGGTTAGCCAACATCATCGCTGACGGAGAACCGATTTGGGTGACAAACCCAAATGAGAGAATCTGTAAGTCCTCGTTGACTTAGGAGGACAAATTTTGGTGGGGCATAGTGCGAGTGTGGCTAATGCCTACTGAGGGACACAATATTTTGGGCGATAATCGGGCTATTTTGGTAGCAAGTTTGGTGCAGCAGCTTCCCTTGAACTTTGGGGAAATTATTACAGATGAGATGAAGATCAGAATGTCGAGGATAGATACTGCTTATCCTTTTCCGTGTCTTATTACAGAGTTGTGCAGAGATCCTGAGGTGCCAAAGATTATGGGCGTTGATGAAGATGTTCGTGCCCGAAAGACTCATAACCCTATCCGGTTTGATGAGATTCAGTCGGGACTTAGACTTAACAGGGATGCAGAGGTAGCAGATGACCCACCGGTTATAGATGCAGGAGCAATACCTCATGTAGATGTACAGGATTCTTCAGCACAGGCAGCATCAGTGTCTAAGACTGAATCCAATCCCTCAGTTCCTCCAGCAGCAACAGGTTTGGCATTTCAGCCGATTGATATCAGGGGGTGGCTAAGTAAGACAAGTAGTGCGAGGCACAACTACATGCTTTCGCCAAACAGTTTACTGTTGCTGTGGACAAAAGAATCAAAGTTGCACTTAAACCTTTTATGACTTTGCCTAGGCGGGTTGCAGAATTGGAGAACAAATTTGATGCCCGGGTAAAAGAAATGACAAGTGCTGATCTTGCTACATTCAGATCTCCATTGGATAAAGTGAAGGCTGAGGTTGGGATTCTACAGCAGCACCAAATTATGGCGCCAACAGGTTCAACTATGCAACAAGTGGAGAAAGAAATTCCTATACTTGATCTCACTGCGGACTCCCCAAAGAAAAAAAAGAAAATAGGGGAGAAAAAAGGCAAGAATAAGCGAGAAGAGTCGAACAGTGAGGAAGAAAGAAGATCGAAAAAAAAGGCAAAGAAGAATGCAAAAAAGGAAGAGTTGAAAAGGGCAAGATTGGAGTCTATGGCCGATATGGAGAAATGGGAAACAGCGATCAGAGCTAGGGCTGCAGGTGCTTCATCTAGCCAGGCTCCTGCCACCGAAAAGCCAGATGCTTCAAGTGGAGAAAAGACAATAGATGATGCAGAAACAGGGGCGAAGACCCAGGATCCATGTTCTTGATTGTCTTTGGGTATACCCTAACCCTTAGTACATTTCATTTTTTATTTTTAAGTTGAGGGTGTAGGGTAAATTGTTGTTGTAACATATTCTGTAGATAATTAGGAGTAGTACAAGTACTTGAGGCAGTTAGCTTATTTTATGGTTTTTATGTACCTCTCCAGTGGTCTGATCTGTTGTATACTGTGTGAATTACATCCATAGTGACCACTGTTCATCTTTTTGTGGCATGAGTATAGCAACTGATAACCTGTATCAAACAAGTGTATGAAACGGATCGGCAGTGATATGCTACATACTTGTGTGCCATATGTGTATAAGTTCTTACTCAGTTCCTGTAGTGCGTTGAATCTAGAACTTGCCCTGTTAGTCGTGCCATAGTCAGAGGATAGGTGTTAGGAAACGATCATAGGCCGTTTTTACATGTTAGCCCATTTTAGCTTAAATGACCATCCAAATGTGACTAAGATCCATTAATCCCTGTTTGAGCCTAAATAGCCTAGTTGTTTCTTATACAGCTGTCACCTTCCTGTTACATCACAATGAACTTGTCTTGGCCCTGGTACTCCTTGGACACTGTGCACCTTGACTTAGGCAAATAACCTAAGTTGAGGGTGGCTATTATAGGGGTGCGTGATGTAATATGAGTATGAAGAGAGGTAAAAGAAGGAAAAAAATAAGAAGTTGGGTGTGGTGAAAAAGAAATAAGAAAAGAGAAAACTGTGTGAAAAATTATAAAAAGATAATCAGTTAATGAAAAAGACCGCATCCAGCTTGAGCATGCATGATCAATAAAAGAGGAAGGAAAAGAAGGTCAAAAGTTGAAACCCCGAGAGTTAATGTAGTGCCAAGGAGGTGTAGTCACTATGAAACACCCATGGATATCATACCACCCCCTATCCTACGTTACAAGCTTAAGAAAAGCCCTATGGTGATTCTAATTGACCTGTTTCAAGATTTAGGTACTGGCAATAAAGGCAAACTATGGCATTTGATGCGCAATGTTATAACTTCATTCTGAGAGTGAGTCTTATGTTAATCCCTATGCTCATACATGTAAATCTGAGTGAAAAAAGGATTTCTTTATTGTAAGGGCACACCACTTATGTTGCTAATAACTACTTTGTTTGGATAATATGATTTGGGTATGTGCTGGGTTGTTGTTGCTGAGATTTTTGTCATATCTAGATACTTGTGAGTTGCATGGTTGTTTTCAAACAATAGAAACATTTAATCTTACTTTGACTGATCATGGAGATGGTACATGTATTCTGAACTGATGGGAGTAGTCAGTTGTCGAACTGTACTTTGTATACTCTTAGTTATGTTATGGTTACTTGAGGACAAGCAATTATTTAAGTTGAGGGTATTGATGTGTGAGCCCATGCTAACACATTTGAATCTTTTAACTCTAAATAATTGTGAAGTCTTGAGCAACTTTAGTCATTTTTTATTAGTTTACATTGATTTTGCAGCAAAAGTAGAGAAGAGGGAGAACCATCAATAAAGGAAGCAAAATGACTGAAATTGGAAGAAAATAAGGAACTGTGAGTGGCTGATGACATCCATGACACGCCGTCAACCTCGTGATAGGCTATCATGGATGCCATCAACCTTAACAGAAGATGTAGCTGCAGGAAGTTTTGTGAAGGCAATCACAACACGCCGTTAAGATCTTGTTAGGACATCACAAATACCGTCAACCTTAACAGAAGATGTAGTTGCAGGAAGTTTTGTGATGGCAATCACAACACGCCATCAAGATCCTAATAGGATGTCATAATCAACGTCAACCGTAGGCAGCAGGAGTTGAAATTACAAAGAAGTTGACGACGTCCGTGACAGGCCATCAAGATCGTGATCGGACGTCATGGGTGCCATCACCTAATACGAAAAAAATCAAAAATTTCAATATTATTTTCTTATTTAGGATTGACTATTTAAAGACTTTTTTTAGGGTTTTTAAAGAGATTATTATTCATTGAGGAAACTATCTTACAACATACGACTTTTCTCTCAGTCTATCTCAAGAACAATATTTTAGAGTATTGCCTTGTGATTTAAATACAAGTTCACTTTTGATTTCATTCATCGTTGTAAGTTAATCCTTTCAATTATGAATTCAACTTGTGTACTTATCTATTGCATCATGAGTGGATAAACATCTTTAACCTGGATTGTGGGATCTAGGGTTAGGTCATGATAAGGTGTTAGTTAATTACTCAAGGTTTAATAGGTGTTAGGATTTCTTGGTAATTCTGATATTATAACTTATGTCTTTTGGTTATAAACAATAGGCTACTTTGGTTTACTTGATAAAGAAATAATAAACAATAGGAAGTGAATTATCGATAGGGACTCGGAAAGGCTTCGTTTAATAATCAGCATTGTAACAAGGTTGATTAACCTAAGGTAAAATCTGGGCAATAAGTTGTGATTTCCTAAGTCTGAGAGGATTAGGAAATGAGATGCTTGAATAGGTCGAGAGACATTTGAGCATACCATCGATAAAGATAGCTTGTCATCCTAACCACCGTGAGAACTTTGAGTTATTTGTAACATCTGTCATGTACCGTAAACCCTAGTGAACATAATCCCAGTTATTTCATAAAAATATTGGTTACAAACATTAATTTCAAAGTGACTAACAATTTTCTCTGAAATTTAAACCCCCATTTCAGGAAACAGTAAACTACCAGTAAATTATTTCGTAAACAACTTGAGTTCACACCCTATTCCCTGTGGGATTCGACCCCAACCTAGTTGGGTTTTATATTGACAACGATCACTTACACCCATTCTAGAGTGTAGTTTGAGCATTATCAATAGGACCCCCGCAAAGTTCAGTATGCTCAACTGCAAATTCAGGCAAAGTTCAGGTATTTTTCTGGGTATTATTCCAAAAATTTGTAAAATACAATTTGATTTAATTCAAATGTGTAAAAATGGTATGACGATAAAAAAGAAGTATTTTAACGTAATTAAATATATATGGCTAATTTCACTTGGCGTGATTTTGTGTATGTAATAGAAGTATCTGGCAGGTACAAACAAATCAAGTAAATTTACTTGGTAAGAAAGTTGTGGCTTGTTTAATTAAAAATAAAAATTCTGCTATATTTAAAAATATTTTTAATTCAAACCAAAAAAAATTTGGTCTATTTATTTGGAAAAAAAAGGGAAATTATTATTTGTTAACTCTATATATTATGGAGGTTAAACTAATTATCTTAGCTTCGACTAGTGAAAAAGTAAATTGATCACTCACTTTATTTTGAGAAATTAATTTCTCTAATTTTGAGTTATGTTATATCCCCTATATTATTGATAGAGTTTAAAACTGTTACAATAGTAATTCAGATCCCTTAGGATAAAATCATATGGTGATATAATATTTGACAAGTGATACCAAAATATTGATTATGTCAAATATTGTGATAATCTTGAAGATGGACTAACCAAGGCCTTGAAAAGAAAAATAGTCTGAAGCACATCGGGGCAGATGGAATTGAAGCTCAAAAACTCTTAAGTCATATGTGTGAAAACTTAACCTGGAGACTAGATATCATATAATTTGGTTCAATGGGAAAATCGAATCATATGATGACTTGTTATGAAATGCAATATTAGTTATCATTTTCTATAGTGTCATGCATTTTTCTGTAATGATTTGTGGAGGTTGAGTCTAAGAATTTTTAATGAAAAGTTGTATCTATATGACTGAGGTGTCAAAATTATAGGACCACCTTTAACAGATTTTACCTATGTGGATGTGGAAGTAGGTTGCTTCCTATGAGAATTGAGCTTATTTTCAAAAACACTCATGAAAACATTGGGAAAGCACAAAGTCGTGTGTTGGATATTAAAAGTTATATCAACACCGTAATTATTTTGTGTAGGCAGTGAACTTTATTTCCCTTAAGAAGTAATAGTTCAAGTATGAGAACACTATCGACTCTGGATTAAAAGTTACTATTTTACTAAGTGAAGGTTCAATGCAGAACAAGTCTTCATTATGCATAGTAGTCTCCCTTCAACTAAATTGATAAACTCTCTTATTTCAATATTAAAATGAGTGGGAAATTATAGGTGCATTTTAGTACTATAATATGTTATGTGGATCAAATTGAATTATCAAAGTATATGTGTTATTGGTTGCTACATTTCTTTATTTCTTTGGTAGCATTATCTGCCAATTACTCACATTAGTTAATGATAGAATATGGTCATTAATGTCATTAGTTTTTAGTAACTTTTGTAACTTCTAACTCATAATTGTACCTCTTTATGTGTTGTAACTCTTGTAACATATATAACTTACCTGCTATCTTTTTTTTGGTAGTAAAAGACATTCATAAACTAGTAAAACAAGCATATTTTACAAGCCATAGTTCAGTCAGAACCCAAAATGAAACAAGCAGGGATATGCCCGTTAGGAGAAGATTTAACATTCCTAATGTAAGTATTTCCTAAAATATCTGCTCAGACATCTTTCATGACATACACGGGAGGAACGGTAAAAATCTTTATGCTCCCAAAAGCTTTTCCTTTTGATCCTTCCTTAGCAAGAGCATCCACCACCGAATTTTGTTTCCTACAACAATGCATCACCACTGGTCTCTCTATTCTTCTCAGCACAGACCTACGGGCATTAATGATAGGGTTATTATGCATATTACCATTTTTAAGCCTATTAATTACCGCTTTAGAGTCTTGATCTCCAGTGGATATGGATGTTGTTCCAGTAGGTTCAGACCTTCCAGGAGTGAAACTAGTTCCATTTGATTATTAGTAGCAACAGGAAAGCCTTTGCAGAAACCCAAAACCCAATTCCCTTTATTGTTCCTTATTACTCTACCAATGCCTCCAATTCCTGGGTTCCCAAAAGAGTAGCCGTCAGTGTTGAGTTTGTAGAAATTAATTTGAGGTGGCTTCCACCTAATAGAGATAGGAGTAGTGGCTAAACCTCCAGGATGGTGCAAGTTGTTGAGATAAGTGAACTGGACTGCCTCCCCATAAGATTCTTTAAAAAAAGAAATGGTATTAGTACTATTGAATATGTCACTATTTCTGTGCTTCCATATATGCCATAAACAGAAACCAAAGAGGACTTCAAGGCTAATGAGGTGGTTAAAAGGCTTTTTCTTCTACCAACGCCATATAATGCCCCAGCTGTCATCTCCCAAAGGGTTTATACTGGCGGGTAAGGGGAGGGTATATTTGCTGGAAAGGCTATTCCAGAGCTAGAAAGCCCTATGGCATACCCATAAGATATTCACAATATCTTCCATGGGATGGCTGCAATGTGCATAGCTAGTGTTTATAGTTAGGCCCATCCTGTTTAGAGCACTATTATAGGGGAGTCTTTGGTGAAGAAAAAGTTCAAGAAAGAACCTGATTTTGGGATGGATTTTAAGATGCTAGATCCAATTAAAGTGGATTCTAACATTCATTTCATGGGGACTGGTGTGCTGGGAATTATAGATGAACTTATTAGCACTACTACTGCTGAAGATACCATTACCAGTGACTTTCCAAATGGTGTGGTCATTGGTGAATCTCACAGTTGGGAAAAGTATTCTGGATGGAGTGGATAATATCAAGGTTTACTAGATAGAAGAAATACTATACTTATATAAAGAGTGTTTTCTTCTTGGTGTTTTGAGAAATGAGTTGTAGTATATTGTGAGATATGAAGAAAAAAGATAAGTGTGGGAATATTGTAATGTGTAGTAGTGAAAGAGAGATTTGAGACAAAGAAAATATTCTAAGCCTTCAACTATATTCGTTATATAAAGAGAGTAATTATATGTTGAAGGAAAGTATTTTTTTGGTGGAGTTTTTGACTCTTCGACTAATATGGAGTTGTTTGAGTTGTACAACATTATTGGGTAGTTGTCTACTGGAGAGGACAAGTCAAAAGATATATTGCTGGATTGGTGTAGTTTATGCCGTAGTGGACTTGAATCTCCTTAAAGAGAGTGAGATATTCGTGTCTTAGTCTAAATATATTTTTATTCAATTTTGTTTATTTTATTTTTAACCATAATTATTGTAATTGTGATATATTACACCAGTATTTTCCAAATCCTGAGTTATTTTGTAATTAATTTAAACATAAGAAAGCTTTTGTAGATAGCTTCTTATATTTGACTATTTCTATTATTTTTCCTTAAACTAATAGTAATACAACTAAATGATATTTAGATAAATAAATAAAGGAAACAAAGGTATAAGCTGTTAAAAAATTTAGATGAAAGATATGGATAAAATATGTCAATTGTATGAGTAACAAAAGTCAAAGTATTATCAAATTTGAAAGAGAAAAGTGAACGCATAAGCTCTATACTCTATCCCTTCCACTTTCACTTCAAATAAGAGATCATGTGGCAAAAATAATTTTGCAAAATTATTATTGCAAAACAATGACACAATTAAATTTTTCTGTAACGCCAGTGATATAGATGAGCCAAATTTTTAACAATGATGACATAGACGATTCAAACTTATAACGGATGACATAGATGAGACATTTCTAATAATTCGATGGCATATTTGAACTTTTTCTCTTGTTCTATTAGCTAGTTTTGGAAAATGACATTGAAGGGTATTGATCTTGAATATTTTGTTCAAATTTATAGAAAAAACTTTAGCCCATCCAAATTTATCTATGGCAATTTGTGAGGACATTTTACATTATACAATTAAAGTGTTATAAAATAATAGCGATAATTTTTGACAATATTACAAAAACCCCAAAATAAGGCACCATATTACCAAATATCCCTTAATATTTTAAAAGTTACATAAAATCCCTTTTTGCATATTTACTGGTGATATATTTACTTTAACTTTCACACCCTATTTTCTCTCCACCATTAACGCCTTTGTCTCTCATCCTTATGCACATCTTCTTCTTTTTTTCCTCACAAATTACTTCCATTAAATCTCTCCCATTTTAGCAGATTTTGAGTCAACTTCATTCTCCACTACTTCAACTGATTACAATCGTAATCTTTCATCATTAAATTTCAAAAAATTTCAACTACTTCAAAGAGGTTAGTTGTTTGTTTATGTGGGTTTTAAGTTAGTTTTTAACAAGAGAAGTCAATATATATATATATATTCTTAAAATTTCTTTGTGCTAATTTATTGAATCTTCAATGGCTAATGAAGATTTACCTTCATTCAGCTTGGGGATTTCATAAATTGAAACACAGAAAGGTGTTCATAATAGTAATCAAGTTCTGGGTTTTACTCTGGGAAAATTTGATTATACCAAGTTAGGTTTTAGTGAAAATTGTTCAAAGCAGTAGAATGGCCCTGAAAAATTAAAGATTTTAAGAGAAGCTTTTGCTACTAAAAATCTAGATTCTGACATGCAAATGGAAGATCAGGATGAAATTGAACATATCCCCAAATCTCTGTCATAGCAGGTATTGTTATCACAAGTGATTCATAACTGGTGATTCATATTAGTGATTCATATACCTTGTGATACATTTTGGTGATTCATATAATAACATATTAACAATCTAACTTCATATTGGTGATTCATATCTTTTTGGTATTTTATATGGGTGTTACACTAAAATGATATTTTAATTGGTGATACATATATTCTGCTGGTGATTCATATGGGTGTTACACTAAAATAATATTTTAATTGGTGATACATATATTATGCTGGTGACTCATATGGGTGTTAAAATAAAATGATATTTTAATTGGTGATACATATATTGTACTGGTGATTCATATCGGCATTACAGTTACACATTTTCATATAGAATAAGAGTGATCCTTTGTGTATCATATTTTTTGGTGATACATATGTTATAATACTTTTTGTACTCATTTTATTGTTGTTGTAGTTTATAAACGTGTGATTCATTTGACATGTGAATCATCTTTTATTTTTTTTGTTGGCAGAATGTTAGTTTGATTGTGAAAAAATGACCTTCCCACAACGTAAGGATTGGTAGTGCACACAAGATCAATGTAGTAGATATGCTTAAAGAGGTTTTGAAGGATGAAAGACTTAGAATTTTCAGAAGCACTTGTTTTGGGTCATTTCTGGACCTACCTAATTGTAACTTTCAAGGATCGATAGCAAGGTGCATGATGACCTTAGAGGTCCAACACTCATATCAGGATCAACTAAGGGTGTTGGTCAATAATACAATTCTTCAATTTTTACTGTACGAGTTTGCTATCATTACTGGGTTGAAATGCATCGGCAACGTAGATGATTTTAATTATTCAGACCTTTCACCATGTCGACTACAAAAAAATATTTTCCGAATTCGACAACAAATGTGAAAAGGGGTGAGTTGGTCAAGCTTTTTTTGAATAAAAAGTGGGGGGAAATGTGGAAGATGCGGTAAAAATTGGGATATTGTACTTTATACACACATTTGTGTTCTCCTAATTAGATAAAACCCATATCCCTGCCCGAGAATTTCACATGGTGGATGATGGAAGTTATAGTTGTTTTTCATAGGGAAAAGTGGCTTTTAATAAACTGATGGCTTCTATTAGACGATCGATGAATGATGTCCAAAAGTTTTACCGTCTGAGTGGCATACCATACGTGCTTCAGATTTGGTGGTACGAATATTGTGCCGCAGTTGATGAATCACTTGTCGTTCATGTTCACAATTTAATCCCAAGGATGGTGAATTAGAAAGTGGTTAAACCTAAGCCTAGATACGAGGATCTAATGGATGATATGTTTAGTAAGGTAGTGTTCTTTTCACCGTGATACTTTTTTATGTCTATTTTTTATTTTTAAGGTACTTTTAATTCTTGGTCCTTTGTGTTATTTTTGTTGCATCTTGTATACAGGAATCTAACCCCATCACCACAGGAATTGAACTATCTTGAGTTGTCCAAACCTTTGATGTTTGGTCCAACAGACCATGATACAAATGTCGCACAGGCAGTATCTATACAACGATAATCTAAAAGGACTACTACTGAATTTAGAGATGAATTTGATGATTTTAGTACTCCTCCAAATGTAGACATTCTCAAAAGGATGAGGCTTGATGTTGTTCCATCTTCACACCCTCCTACAAAGAAACAAAAATCAGTTGATGAGTCTAAAAAATTTAGTTCAGGAGTGGCAAACACAAAAAAACAGTCAAAGAAGTTGTCCAAAAAGAAACATTTGGTAGGTTCATCAAGAGATCGTTCAGAACCTCGTGTTTCCTTGGATAAAGACAAAGTTGCGCATAATGTTGAGATGAGGGATGCCGATAAAGCATCTTCTATTGGAGAGAAAATGCAATCACTATCCAAGTTAGATTTGGACGACATAAAGTCTTATGTTAAGGCTTATGTAAGTATAACATTTTGTTCGTTTGTTGTGTTAATGTTAAAACAAATTATAGGTTAACATGAAATTCAAAATATTATTCACAATGTAGGTTGACATGAAATTCAATGATCTTCAAAAGTTGATGGTGAACCACTATACGGGATTTTTGGGAGTTGTGAAAGAAGGTTTTGCTTCATATGGCAAGGTATTCATAATTTGTTATTAATATCAATATGTTTCCATATTATTTCAATTTGTGATATTGTAGGCTGCTCAATATCCACTGCATGAAAGTGAAAAAGGTATCCGGGATAGAGAAGGGGGTCCTCCTCAATCTCTTAATGAGCACAAAATGGATGCTAAAAGTGACAATGTTGTAGACAATGCCGGTCAATCATCTAAAGTAGGTAGCAATGAAGGAGGAGTTGAGGAATGCTTAAAGGTAGTTAAATTGACTTAATTATATGATCGATTTGTTACAACTTGCTCAAAATATTAGCCTCAAATAGTTTAAATGTTATTTTTTGAAGTGTTGAAACGGTTAATATATTGGTGTATATGTATTGATTAAGTTACTCATATGTATCACTTTGATACATCTGACATCATATGTATCACCTTGATACATATAGACAATTTAATCAAGATTTCCAGTAACAAACATTTGTTATGTGTTCCTTATGCTTTCAAAATGAATCATTTTCATACATTTGTTTCAACCTTTATCAATTTGATACACACAAATAATTAAATTGATTTATATGAGAAATTAAATGTCATACAAAATTAAATTTGACATGCGTCAAATAGGAGGCTGAGAGTTCGTACACAGAAAAGGTCCAAAAAGAAGATAGGCATAATATAGTTGCGGAAGTAGATGAAGGCATAAGGGACGAGCGCGTAAAGATAATATCGATTTACTTATAACGAATTTTGTTTTGTAAATGCTCATAAATATTTATTTTTTATTATTTGGTACATTGAAGTTGTTCATTATAATGGTCACAACCTTATTTTTAGTTTTTCTAGGGTAAAACAACTTTTCAGTAAAAATGTTTTAAATCTTATTTAAAGATGATTGAAGTTTCAAGTACCAAAAGTTGGTTATCTGTTATGTAAGTTTTTCAGATGTATCAGAATGTTACATATTTGTCCATATAAATCTTTATGATACATATAGATAGTTTAGGCACTTCAATTCTAAACTTCATTATAACACTAGTTCACTTTTTACATATGGCACATAGGATTCTAAAAAAGCCCTTCACAATACAAATGAAGATTTATCTAAATCTATTACTTTGTACGTACCACCATCGCTAGCTGCCTATCCAACAGGGATCACTGATATTGCTGCAGCAGCTATTGACACATGTGATCGGCAAGGCAACACTGATAGTCAGTGTTATATTAGCTACAACGCTATTGCAGCTATTTCTTAGGTCCCTATCTGTAAGACTAATTTGACATATGTCAGGAAAAAACCTTCCAAGAAAAATAGGCAGCCTTCAAATCTATACCAGTCGCCATTTGTAAGTGTTTTTTATTCTAGGTCAAAAGATAAAGAAGTCATTCAGCCGTGCAAAAAGTTGAACTACCTGTTTGAAGGTCACAACATTAATGGATCATATGCCGAAGATGTCTTCTCTAAGTTCTCTCTTTGGATGTCAGTTGGTCTGTACAGCACAAAAACTAGCAAGTAAGATTGATGAATCACCTTTCAAAATATCATATATATGTATTACTCTCAACACTTATTGGAATCATAATTTGAATGCAGAAAAGGAAAGGATGAGCACTACACGAACAAATACGTTGACCTAAAACCAAAGCTTGATTTTGTAGTTGCACACCCGGTGAAAAAAAAGTTGGTTTTATGACATAGCCCAATCAAGTCATTGTTGGAATGATAAGGTATGCCTCAAAGAAGTATTTATAGCAATTAACAGTTTTATTGATTTTATTTATATAAGCACAAGCTGAATTTTATTACATTACCCAACCAAATTGATGTTTGTTGTCTGCATATAGCTTTTCTGGTAACACATGTATCACAGTGATACATCTGACAATAATATGTATCACTATGATACATATGTTGACTAACGTAAATGTATATTTTTAAGTGTTTTCCAGTTGATGTTTTTTTAAATTCGTAAGTATCAACTGTTTTACACTTAGTATTGTGAATGGATTATATAAATCACATGTTCTTACACATTTTAATTTTACATCACAGCACATCGATGTGGTATTCTACTATCTTAGAAAGAAAGAAAAATTGGACAAAATCAGTGAATATAGATATACCACTATGAATTGCATGTTCATGAAATACATCCATGAAACATAAACTCATTATCACCAAAGTCATTCTGATATTGATCTTAGCTCACATGACGAAAATATTTGATCAAATAAAGTGGCTTCGGTCGAGAGATCAATTTGTGAGATTATATAAGGACTATGTATTTCAGCCGGTATTCTATGGAATTTGATTGATGAGGTGTATGTGCCAATAAATTATGAGGGATCATTTCATTGGATGTTGGTAGTCATAGGACTCAAGGAAAGATGCATTCGTGTGTATGACTCCTTGAAAGGTCATAGAGTTCATGGTGATGAGATAAAGGAGCTTGTTGAAATGTTGTCAACTTATTTGACAATATCCAATATTTTTAAAAGAAAAGAGCGCACAGACTGGTCCCTACTAGAAGTATACAAGGAAAAGATGGACCAGGATGCATTTGATGTTCAATTTATTGATGGAATTATACAACAATCGAGTGGCATGTTGTAAGTATCATTTATTCTTTTAAATATATTCTTTTACATAACAGCTCACAAGAATCCATAAAATACCTACTGTTTTATTTTCCAGGGATTGTGGCTTGTTTGTTTCAACATATGCTAAATATCTAAGTGATCGACATCAAATACCTTCTTCAGATTTTGATCTAGAAAAGCATCGTACAAGATACGCATCCTTGTTATGGGACTGTGGTGTGAACAAGGCATGCAATGGATATGTTAGTGACAATTAGGATCCGCCTAGGACTAAATGCATATTTATTCCATCTGAGGATACAGAGATGATTGATTTTGAGTTGTAGTTGTCTAGTATTTGTTGTGTGACAAAAGGATATTGTTTTTTTTATTAGTTGACAAATGGTTGGGGATTTCTGGATATTTCATGACGTGTTTTATGTATTAAGTTTTTAGTGTTTTTGTTTTTATTTCATGACATTTTATCTTAATAGTTGGTGTGGTATTAAAACTTTTTCTGGACGTTTAATTTACAAAAATGTATCACTAGTTTTGTTTAATAGCCTTAATAATAAATCACGCATCACTAATATGAATCACATTACTTTGACGAACGATAAATATGTATCATATAATAGTATTAAAACTTTTAATACTGAATCAACTGAAAAAAACATATTGAAAATGTATCACCAATTAATCTGTTTAATTTAATTACTAATATGAATCACATAATTTTCTCGAACAGTTAATATGGATCATATAAAAGTATTAAAATTTTTAATATGTATCAACTGAAAATAATATATTGAAAATGTATCACCAATTAACCTGTTGAGTTTAATTAATAATATGAATCACATATCTTTAACGAACGGTTAATAAAAAGTCCTATAAAAGTATTAAAAAATTTAATACTGAATCAACTTAAAACAATATTTTGAAAATGTATCGCCAATTAACCTATTCAGTTTAATTACTAATATGAATCACATAATTTTCTCGAACAGTTAACATGAATCATATAACAGTATTAAAATTTTTAATAAGTATCACTTTATAATTTCAAGTAGGAAATGTATAACTAACATTCCTCGTGAACTCTATCTGCTGAATAGAATAGTTCTAATAATTATTAACAGTGATCTTAAAATAAAAATTTCTCTTTCCATTGTAAACAAAATATCCCAAGCAATAAATTTTTGGGTATTTAACTCAAATTATTAAATTCAAATCATTGAACAAAGTAAACAAGTTTGAGTAAAATTCAAAGAAAAATGCCACATCTCTATTGGAAAAAGTTGCAAGTGCGTCTGTTATGGCCTTTATACCCACACTTGCCATAATGATTTGAGGTTGATGAAAACTTTTCACTGCTTTTCTTTTGTCTTTCTTTCTTCGGTCCTCCTGGTTGGCGTTTATATTTTGGAGGCAAAACACATCTTCTAACACATCCAGTGGTACATGCCAATCTCGTTTATCGGATATTGGACACAGTGGCATTTCATAAGTCTTCACAAGTGTCTCCTTGTTGTAGTAATAAGAACAGTATGGCTTCATTTTCTTTACATGTTTTCTTTTCAAAATAGCAATAGCATGCGTGCATAGTATCTCATCAAGCTGAAATCTACTACAGTTGAATGTTCTATTATCCAACCGAATAATGTATTTTCTTACTTCTTCATACACACTGTATATGTAGTTAGTTGATTCCCTAACCTGAAAATATTATTTCATAAAGATTTATGTTAATCAACATATTATATGAATCATAAATATTATAGATAATTAAATATAAAGAACTAGATTTCAAGTGGAGGCATATTTGTCTAGATGTATCGAAGTGATACATATGAGTTCCAGATGTATCACTATGATACATCTATTATCAGATAGTTAAAAAAGTCTACAAATAAACTTACATAAGTATAATAAATATTAAATAACTTACCATCATACGTGATGACTTTGCCTCGTTCAATTGAATAATTTATTGAAACCTACCTCCCAATGAGTTTTTAGCAAGAAAGTTAGACCGATCTCTATTTTTGTGGTTCCACGCACTAAATAAGATTCTGACCTGTTCAAAAAAATCTAAAATTGGCAGTTCACGTGCCTCAATAAGACGAGATTTGATACATTCTGCAATGTTGGAAGTCATCATCCTCCCCTTATTTATTAGATCATGAACTCGTGACCATTTTTCAAATCCAGCGTTTTCCAGATATACCTTCACTCTATTGTCAATTTTTCCTACTTTACACATAAGCTCGTATAATTATATGTCATATTTTTTGCATTTAAATTTCTATAATCAATAACCATTCTACTTTTACCTCTTTTTTGTTCACTATGTTTATTTACTATAAATGTTGGACTATTATGTTTACTATTACTTTTTTGTATATATTGTTTTTTTCTAATAATTCATCTATATGCATTTTAAATTCTTTTAAATCATCAAATTATATGTTAATGGTTTTTGAGTTATTATGCTATTTTTATCTATTAATTCAATTTTTATCGTAGTTTTATGTTTTTTCTCATCCTTTTATAGGATCTTCACTATATAATCTTTCTAATTTGTTCTTAATTATTTCTATCTTATTTACTGAAAATATAGTTATTTCGTTTTTATTTATCGAAAATACGATTAGTCAGTATTTTTTATATTTTCTAACTTTTGTGTAATTTTTTCACTTCCTTCTATCCAATCAGTTTTCTTTCTTATTTTATTAATAACTCTTTTTGCTCTTACTTTTTGTTTACATGGTGTTGTAAACCACCAATCTGTTTTAGTTATTATATGTGGATATAATTTATCTAAAAATGGCATTCCTAAAAGCATATCTATAGATGTTAGTTCATAATTATAGATTTCTTCTATTGTTATTATTTTATCCCATATCTGTATTTTTACATTTTTAGCTTTATATGTAATTAAGCTTCCTTAATTATTAAATCCTTTGACTACTATTGGTGTTTTTAATTTATCTCATTTACTTTCTGGTAAACAGTTGTATCTACATAAGTTTGTTTCTGCTCTTGTATCTATCATAGGTGTATAATACCTATTATAATATCCTTCAACTATTATTTTGTACAAGTACATAAATTTTCATATCATGTTAAAGTTCTTTTTATGTATAATCTTTCTTTATTATATGTTATAGATAATTGTGTATGTTCTATATTGTATGGTTTTACTTGTTCTAACCATTTTATTCCTAATATTATGTTTGTTTTTTGCATTCCTTTCTTTATTTCAAATTCTATTTTTATTTTTCTAACTACTATTATTATTTCTTTTTCTGCCGTATCTTTAATGTTTATTAGACTCCTCGATAGATCTGGGCATATATCACTATTAGATTTTATTTCTTCACTTTTTACTAGATATTTTGCTATATAATTTTCTTCTTGTCCTGTGTTTAAGAGTATTAAATATTCTTTTTCATTTATTGTTCCTGTTATATAATATTGATTTAAATTAACTGTTGAAGTTGTTTCATAACTTGTTCTTTTTGATGAACTTGATGATTCCGTTTTTTCGTGAGCTATTCTTTTTGATGTACTTATCCTATCATTTATTATTTCTAAATCTTCTTCTATATCTATATTTTTGTAACTATAGTCATTATTATCAATTATTTTTACGAATTGTTCAAAGGGACTTTCTATTTGTACTTTATTAATTTTATTTTTTCCTATTATTTTATGTTTTGTTGTTAGTACATATAGAATTTTACATCTTGCTGTAAATATTTTACTTCCTGGGGTTAGTTTTATTCCTGATATTTTTCAATATAATACTAATGATTTATCTATATTTTTATCTGTTATTGCTACTGAATAATTCGCACTTATTATAAATTTAAATTTTTTGTATATTAAATTTCCTTTATAGCGGTTATTATACTTTTTTCTATAGGTTTTATAATTCTATCATCTGCTAAATAATTCTATTGGTGTATCTATTCCTTATCTGAAACATGCTTTTATTAATATCTTTGTTCCTCCAAGGTGTACATATTTTATTGAGTCTTTACTTTTTATATCGTTTATTTCTTTATTAATTATTCTTTTTTTTACTAGTGGTATGCTAGCTCTTCCTTTTGCATATCTACAATCTATTACATGTTCCTTTTGACTTACTACGTAGTATTCTTCCTTTTTTCTACTAAATATATTTTTTATTGTTGGTATTTTAAATATTTTTTGTACACTTAAGTCTAACTCTTTTCCTTTTATTTCGTCAAATATATTACTATCAAATATTATTTTTTGATTTGTTCCTTCTTCATTTAAATATTCTTCCTTTGCTATTATTTTTATATCTTCTTCAGTTATTTGGTTCATTTTTATATCTTCTTCAGTCATTTGATTCATCTAATTCACTATCTATTTCATTATCTGTTTCATCCTCCGAAATTTCATATATACTATCTTCACTTTCTAATTCATAATCTATATAATCTATCTGCATATATTCTGTATTTTCTATTTTTATTTCTGATATTTATTTTTTGGGTTTTTTGGTAATTTACAATCTCTAGCTAAATGTCCTAGTTTTCCACAATTATAACAAGTACATTCTTTTATAGATTTCTTTTTTCTATATGGTCTTTTATGTTTATAATTTTTTCCATAATATCTTTTTCTTGGTTTCTTATATTTATATTTTTATTTTTTGTATTTCTTATATTTCTTATGTCTTTTCCTTTTCTTATAATATCTTTCTTCACATCCAAATTGAGGTGCTATTTTATCTTTACAACATGCTAAATTTCTTATTAATGTTTTTTCCATTTTTATTTCTTCTCTATAGTTTTCACATAGATTTCTATACCATTGTTGTAAAAGATTTATTCTTGCTCCTAGGGTATCTACTATTTTTGCTTCATCCCAATTCTTTATTATTTTTGAACTAAATGGTGTAGGTAATTTACTAAAATATAATTTTCTTATTTTTTTTACTTTCTTCTATATTATATGTTCCTTTATAATAATATTCTTTAAATGCGCACGTATATTCATCTATATAGCACATATTACATATTGCTAATTTTAACATTAAATTTCTATTCGTATCTTTTTCTTTATTTTGTTCAGCTTCTTCTGTTTTCATACTGTTAAATTCATCACTTATAGCTATTTCATATTTTTTCAATATTTCTGTTGGTAATATTTTTGTAGGTGTTGATGTTCCTTCTGTTTTTGTATCAGATCTTAATACTTTTTTACTTTCTTCGGCTAGGTTTAAAAACCATAATTTTACTGTTCCTATTAATGTCTTTTCTATATATTCTGGTGTATTTGTTGTATCTATTTTATTATCTAATAATTGTTTTGACATGTATCCTACCCATAGTTGTATTGTTTTATTTGTGTCTATTACACAGTCTAAATCTAAAAAGTTATAATTAGTTATTTGTCTTGGTGTCCATTTATTATATTCATCCTTTGGATATAAAAATGCACCAGGTTTACAATAATTTTAAATGTTCATCTTTAGTTTTTGTATATAATAATTTATCATCTATGTATACTATACAATTAGGTAATTGTTTAAAATAACTATCCATAAAGTGTTGATATCTACCTGGTGCATTTTTATATCCAAATGGTAATACGTTCCATTAATCAAAAGATATGCTTTTAGGGATGCCATTTTTAGATAAATTATATCCACATATAATAACTAAAACAGATTGGTGGTTTACAACACCATGTAAACAAAAAGTAAGAGCAAAAAGAGTTATTAATAAAATAAGAAAGAAAACTGATTGGATAGAAGAAAGTGAAAAAATTACACAAAAGTTAGAAAATGTAAAAAATATTGAAGACACAATAGAACTAGTCGTATTTTCGATAAATAAAAAGGAAATAACTATATTTTCAGTAAATAAGATAAAAATAATTAAGAACAAATTAGAAAGATTATATAGTGAAGATCCATTAAAAGGATGGAAAAAACACAAAACTACTATAAAAATTGAATTAATAGATAAAAATAGCATAATAACTCAAAAACCATTAACATATAAGTTTGACGATTTAAAAGAATTTAAAATGCATATAGATGAATTGTTAGATAAACAATATATACAAAAAAGTAATAGTAAATATAATAGTCCAGCATTTACAGTAAATAAACATATTGAACAAAAAAGAGGTAAAAGTAGAATGGTTATTGATTATAGAAATTAAAATGCAAAAACTATGACATATAATTATCCAATACCAAATAAGATATTAAAAATAAGACAAATACAAGGATATAACTATTTTAGTAAATTTGGCTGTAAATTAGGATTTTACCACTTGAAGTTAGAAGAAGAATCTAAGGAATTAACTGCATTTACAGTACCACAAGGATTTCATGAATGGAACGTATTACCATTTGGATATAAAAATGCACCAGGTAGATATCAACACTTTATGGATAATTATTTTAAACAATTTCCTAATTGTATAGTATACATAGATGATATATTATTATATACAAAAACCAAAGATGAACATTTAAAATTATTAGAATAATTTACAGATATAATAGAAAAATCAGGAATAAGTTTAAGTGAAAAGAAAGCCAAAATTATGAAAAATCAGATAGAATTTTTAGGAATACAAATAGATAAAAGTGGAGTAAAAATGCAACAACATATAGTACAAAAAATAATAAATTTAAAAGAAGAATTAGATACAAAAAAGAAATTACTATCATTCTTAGGATTAGTAAATCAAGTAAGAGAATATATACCAAAATTAGCAGAAAATCTAAAACCATTACAGAAAAAATTAAAAAAAGATATCGAATATAATTACAATAACGAAGATAAAAAATAAGTCCAGAAAATAAAAATACTTTGTAAAAAGTTACCAAAATTACAATTCCCAGACGAAAATAAAAAATTTACATATATAGTAGAAGCAGATGCAAGTGAATATAGTTATGGCGGAGTACTTAAATACAAATACAAAAATGAAAAAAACAGAACATCATTGTAGATATTATTCAGGAACATTTAATGAATAATATCAATAAATAGAAAAGAATTATGTTCATTATATAAATGCATATTAGCATTTGAACCATATATTGTCTATAACAACTTTATTGTAAGAACAGATAACACACAGGTACGATGGTGGCTAACGAAAAAAATACAGAACTCAGTTACGACGAAGGAAATTCGGAGACTAGTATTAAATATACTGAATTTTACATTTACAATTGAAGTAATCAATACTAACAAAAATGTCATTGCAGATTACTTATCAAGACAAAGCTTCTCCAACTGATTTATCAATGGAAGAGGCCGATGCCAAAGATACCCAGACCGATTTATTACTTCAAATGTTTGAGCAAATGAAGTTATTACAAGAAAGAGTTATTACACTAACTACTGAAGTTACAAACGTAAAAGTGCAGGTTGGGCACTATAAAAAACAAGATACTGTGCAGGAAGAGCACATTAAAAAACTAGACCTAGAAGGTGACGATGAAAAATACCTAAAAACTCAAATTACTAATGAAATTACAGTTACAGCTGTAGGCCCAGGAGATATATCTAAAGGAAAAAATATAGTCACTCAAAATAAACCTGAAATACCAAAGAAAAAGAATTACAACCTCAACCAGATATTTTTAAAACCATATACACCAAATATACAAAGATCAGAATCATTTGCACCTCCCCAAATACATATATATTCTGAATCACTTAACCAAGAAAAACAGACATACAACTATGTTGCCCGAAAATACATTGAAAATATATACACCTTACAAACCATGTTAAATACCAAATCTATTCAAAGTGAAGAACTATCCACACAACAAAAAGGATATATTACCCAGAAATGCCAGAATTACAATAAACTTATTGCTTTTCCAGGTACAAGTTCAAATTTAATTTTCATGTTACTATTATGGATTATTATCTACAGTTTACACAACTACTGGAGAAGAGTTAGAAGGAATTCCAGATATTCACAATGGATTTATGATCTACAAGAGAATTACTAACGGACAATTATTTTACTCTTCCCCAGCCGAAATATTATTTAATGAAGATGAACAGACTATTACAGTAATCAAGATAGGTGTGACCAGAGATTGTATTATTCCATAAGAAATATATGAACAAGACGAGATACCAAAGACACAGATACCAGGATTTTACCGCAACAAAAGAGTTATTGGACTTAGTAATATATTATCAGAATTACTTAATAATTATTCAAATCAGAAACCCATTTGGATATATAGCTCGAGGAATCAAACATTGGTTTATTCAACTTTTAAAGAAGTTAGAGACCAAGACATGGAAGAACTTAGGAAATGGGGATTAACACTCCTCAGACTAGAAGAACAACCATTAACAAGATCTATTAAAAAAAGAATTATTTCAGAAGAAGCTATGGAACAATTTTGTGAAAAGTTGGCCAAAAATACAATTATCACATATGTAGCAGATGTAGTGGCAGACACAACTTTATTTCAGATGTGATGCTACACTGACAAGAAGATAGAAAGCAGCAAATACGACAAAAAAGAAATAGCTACGGAGCAAAATAATGGGGATAAAAGACAAGCTATTAAATTGTGAAAGCGACATGTAACAAACTTTCACAATTTTCTTACATAAAATCTATTGTATAAAGTTTGTAAAGACTCTTTGATAGATTAGTTTTTCTAGGATTTTTGACTTTTTAGCCAAAAACATTTATGATTTTGTTTTATGTAAAGACTTTCTTGTAAATTAGGTTAGAGAAATAATTTTTGAAGACTTTTGTAAGGAATTAGGTAGAATACGTGTAAAAAAATTAGGAAAACTTTTGTAAAGTTTCTCATTATAAATGAAAGGCATCGAAGGCAGAAAGAAGCAAGCCTTCATACATTGAAGCAAGAACTCTCTCTTGTCTACAACAAATATTTTGATTATTTAAAAACAGGTATATTTCAATAGAAAAATATATGGAGGAACAAAGCTTAGAATTATCAAATCTACCAGAACAGGTATATTTATTTACTATTATGAATAGCTAAATTCACAAATTCCTAACAATCATGATATGATAAAATAAGTTCATGTTAGTTTCTTTATAGTAGAATTATTCAAAAAATAGCGTGTTAAGAAGTTTATTAGCAAAGTGGAAAAGGAAAAAAATCCCTAAGAACTATGTCATCCTAAAGGTGAAACCGGTGAGGCAAGAAAGTTGTGATAGGGGAGTAGCCAGAGTAGAGGTGTTGTTTAAGGAAAAAGTATCCAGATTACCATGCTAATAGTGACGAAGAATATGTTATTTAAGAATAATCTAGTATATAGTAATCTAAAGTGATCATATTTTGTTATGTTTATGATTGAAGAGAATATTTTGAAAAATCATCATATGAAAAATGAATACTTATTTATCTGACGAAATGGTAGATCAATTTAAAATACTTGTTTTATATGTACTTAAGGATATCGAAATTACAGATATAAGAAAAATCATATTAGAAAAAATATTTGATAAATATTTTATGACTAGAGTAAATTATATACCACACTTACCTAACTACTCTTACAAATGCTTATATACCAAACCTACATATCAACCATAATAAATTATGTATATTTAGAATTTTGAAAAATGAATATGAAAAATATACAATCAACAGAAAAACAACTGTAAACAAATTTAAATGAATATATGAGGACTAAAGATATAAAATATATACAATTTCTCAGTGAAAATATAGAAGAATTAATGAGATTAAAACAAAAAACTAAAAAATATTATAATAAAGTATTTAACCAATTTTAAATGACAGATAATCTTAAAATATTAATCTTATATATACTTAGAAATATAGAAATTATAGATATTAAGAGAATAATATTAGAAAAAATATTAGACTATGAAATTGAAATTATAAATTTGATAGAACAACTTGTAATACCCCATATTTTCGTGCTAGAATTCTAACCGTCGTTCCAGCGCGTCTAAGCTCTAATCCAAGTGATTCTCACGTGAATACAAGTTGAATGATCATTATTATAGTCTATGGAGTAGTTTAGAGGTGGAAAATATTTATAGCAATGACCTAGAACAAGGTTGAGCTAAGACCAATTGATTCATCCAAAGTTTGACATTCGATCCTAAAAGGGTCAACTTAAAACGTGAATATATCTTAATATATATGGAATTTTTTATCTCAAGACCTATCAAACTTTAGATAATTGAATTATCTTTCCAACGATACCAATTTTGCAAAAATACGATACCCGAGCGAAGAGTTATGCCCATTTTTGTGAGAGGCAGTAAGGGTGTGCGATGGGCAATGCGCCGCCCAATCAAATGTGTTTGATTGGGAGTGAGAGGCACACTTAAATGTCTGCCATAAGGTGTGCGATGCACACCTTAAGGTCTGTGATGAGTTGTGCGTCGTATACCTCACTTCCAAGTGCCAAAAACACCCCTATATATGTCTATAACACGGGATTAAACTCCCACAATATCAAAATAAGTTTACTTTCTCTCAAAGTCACCAAGAACAACCTTTAGGGTTTCAACATAAAAATCCCAATAGCTAGATATTCAACCGTGAGAATTCTATAATTTTTACATATTCGGAATTCCCGTTACGAAGGCTAGAGGGACACCCAAAAGTTCGTGAATAGCATTACGTCATTCAGAAAGTCATTCAAAGCTTCAAGTTTAAGGTATGTGGGATTTTTCAACAAGAACACCCTTTCGTTCTTGTGCCCAAAAATACTTTCTTTTATGAAGTTATGGATTTTATATGTTTTACTATGATTTTGAAGAATGAATTTATATCCTATATTGATTATCATTAGATTATGATGTTTTTGATATTTTAGAAGTGAAATTATATGAGAATGATGATATTTTGTGCCTTATGGCTAAATTTCCAGATTTTGAAGGAATTTATATATGTTTATGATGTAAATCTTGAACCTTGATAAATTTTCATATGATGTTGAGACATGAGTTTTGAACTCTAATTGAGATTGTCGTTTTTTTTAGAAATCATGTGTTATAAACACTTTATGTTTGAATGAATTGATATGATAATGAAGCTTTGACCTTTTGGTCGTAAAAAGGGATTGATTTGAACCCGAGATGAGAAAAAAATCCACTTTTACTGATTATTATAAAATGGGTAGCATGATAGCTCCCGTTGTGAATTGTTGAAGTGTTTATTTATGGATTTTCTTTTGAAAAGATCTGAGCTAAGTCCGGGAGTAGTCTTTAGCACCGAGCGGGAGGTATAGCAGGATTGGTACTTCCCTAGAACTATGTGCCCCCGTAGGTTGTGAGCCTGAGACTAATTTATATAGTGATCACTAGTGTTTGGATTGATGATTTAAGGTCCTACTCCGATGGCAAGGATAGGACAGCTCTCCCCAATGTGGGTTAGACGTTGGACTCCATGTAGCTCACATGGTTTATGTCGGTTTTAAGAGACTCCCAATGTGTGTGTGTGTATTCTCCTATCTAATATGAAAAGTCTTATTCTTCTATCTGAGATGAAAACATATTTGTTTGAAAGACTGAGTTTGAGAAAGTCATTGTTTTCGAAAGATTTAATGAACATATATTCCAAAGAGAACTGTTATGAGATTTGATTGGTTTGATGATTTTGAATTGAGATGGAAGTGAATTGAGATTTATTATGATGACTCACATGTTTCACCCGATATATTTTACTCTCTTATGATTATAATGATTTTAATTCGAGCTAAGTGAGTCATTTATATCAGCATGCATAATTTTATAAACTGTGATGATATTAAGATATTATTTTATATATGCATTGCACCCCAATATGCTCGGTACGTTTCCATGGTACTGACCCACATATTCGTATATGGGCTACATTTTCTCGGAATGTAGGTACAAGGTATAGTGTACATCTTCAGATCTAGTCAGTTTACAGCATCCAATCAGCATGTGATGAGTCCTTTTGATTCAAGGGCTTGAGTTAGTTATACAGTTCAAGAAGTGTTGTATTTTCTTTATCCAGTCGTATTGAGTTGGGATAGTCGGGAGTCATGACCCAGCTACCTATAGTCAGTACTAGTAGAGGCTTCATAGACAGCCAGTAGAAGTTGATGTATTCCATTTCATTTTTGGTTGTAAAAATAGAGTTGTAATCTTGTAAATTTAGTTTGTATCTATCATATTACTAAAAGAGTTATTTTCTGCAGATTTGTATAGATTTATACTTTTTGTTCAGTTGCTTATGAGTTATGCCAGTAGAAGGGTTAGTTTGGGGTCACTTGTGATCCTAAGCACCGTGTGACTCTCGGAACCCAATTTTGGGGCGTTACACAATGTCCTCTAGTAATCAAATAACACATCATTCATCAAGTTTTATAAAGTTGTCGGGGCATTTGTCAGCCCAAATGGTATAACAAGACACTCATATGAACCATACCTTGTAACATATGTAGTTTTAGGTTTATCTCCTTCTGCTATTCGTACCTGCCAATAACCTGTCCGAAGATCAAGTTTAGTGAACAAGCATGCTTTGCTCAGCCTATTCATAAGATCTTGAACCAATGGTACAGGATATGTATTCTTCACCATTATTTTTTTCAAAGTCGGTAATCCACACACATCCTCATTGAACCATCCTATTTCTTTTGAAACAAAGAAAGAACACCAAAGGAAGCCTTAAATGGTTGAATAAAACCAGCATCTATCAATTCATTCAATTGTTTTCGTAATTCAACCAACTCTTTAGGAGACATTCTATAAAGAGATTGTGCAGGGGAAACAGAACATGGAAGCAACCCTATCTTGTGATCAATGTCCTTTTTAGGCAGCAATGTCTTAGGTAATCCAGGAGTCATCATATCAATAAATTATTTCAAGACTTGTGCTACACAATCCGGTACTTCAACCATCATGTCTGGTTTCACTTCTACTATGGTAGCAAGAAAATTTTCATCACCTTTCTAAGTTATTTTTTAACAGAAATAGCAGAAATGATAGAAGTCTTGCTCTTCATTTTCTTGGCTTCTCCATAAGGATGAACAACCTTAGTGAAACTTGGATGGACTTCATTCATGATCATCACTCCATCTAAGTGAGGAAAAGGAACAAAACAATATTTTCTAATGAAATCAATTCCAAGAATAACTTCAAAATAACCCAATGACATTGCAATCAAGTTATGCTTCCCCGCCTGATTTCTAGTTACCATTGGCAAATTATAATTTATGCCTACTATGGCTTGTTCTTTGGAAATAACAATTTGGACATAGGATGTACTTTTCTTCAACTTTAATCCATATTTTGAAACAACTTTGACATCCTCAAACATATGAGTAGCCTCGGTATCCACCATTGGCATCATACGATTGTCATCAACTTTTATCTTAATGTGAATTAAAGTAGCATGATGATTAAAAGATTTTAGAGAATCTCTAATAACATTCAGCAAACTGGTTTGATTAAGTGACACACCCAAAGGATTCACCAAAGCAGCAATAACTTCTCATTCACCCTTACCTTGATTCATATTTCCAGCACGCATAGAATTCACTCTTTCACGATTGGTACAACTCTTGGCCAAATGCGATCCACCACAAGTCCAACAACCCTTAGTATTGCCATTTTTACCCTTGTTCTTGTTGTTTCCAATATTTATTGGAGCCTTTTCTCTATCTTACCTTTTCATCCATCTTTCTTCCTTTTCCCTTTATTCTCCATATTTTTCTTAGCCTTTAAAGTAGTAGGAATGTCAGAATTAGAACGATTTGAGCAAAAATCAACCATCGAATCGGTGACAACAATTATACTAGGCAAGTCTTTCATATTCTGCCTCCTTAATTTGTTTTATGCCCATGCCAGCATTTTTGAAATGAAGTTATGTTACTTGTCTTCTGGAAGAAAATTCCTTAATATAGTCACAAACTAATCTGTTTTGCTTTAGACTTTTCAAACGATTTGTAGCAATCCATGAGGCATTACTAGGAAGAACTCGGTCCTTCATTTCCTTCTTCAACTTTTCCCAAGTATTACTTTTGGGTTGGCCAACAGTCTTATCATCCGCATTCTGAGTTCTCTACCATAATCTTACATCACCCATCAAGTACATCGTACAGATGTTTAACTTATCTTTTTTAGAAACTCGGGCAGTAGAGAAATACTACTTCATGTCCCACAGGAAATTCTCCAACTCCTTGGAACTTCTAGCACCACCAAAAACTTTAGGCTTAGGAATTTTAACTTTAGAACTGCCTTTATGAGTCTGCCTAGAAGCGGTCATTGCACGTCGCAGTACCACAATTTATATTTATAGATTTTCTATCACCCTGCCTTGGTCCTCAACCAATAAGGTCATGGCTTCATAAGAATTCAGAAGTTTTGTATTTTATTCTTCAATATGGATACACAATTGTGCCATTTCTATATGCAAAGCATTGATCTGAGTGATCAAATCTACCAAACCCTTCACTTCATTCGAGTTTGTCAATAGTGCCAATGAAATTTTGAACTCATGTAACATACTCATTTAGTTGAGCTTCGTCAACATTTTCATACAAAAAAGTTCTGATACCAGTTGAGACGAAGGCGATTTATATTTTGTAGCACCACCGCTTGGCAGTCCTGCCACACTACACAACTTCAGTAACATACACAACAATGTCTAAGTAAATTAGACTAAGTATAAAACAACGTAAAACACTCAATAGTATACAGGAAATAAGTTCCCAACCTTTATTATTCTCTCAGAATATTACAAAGAAAATACCACATGCATTTTCTAAGGCATAAACGACAAATAAAGTACCACACGAATTTTCTAAGGCATACACCACACTTACTTCCTTTGATAAAATCCAACAACACATATAAAAAGACCGCATAATGGTGGTTACAAATAATTATAACTTCCACACTTGGTAGCGTGTCGTTGGACATGCCCTACATGTTTACCACATGACTTAACTGAAGCTATCTAAATTATTCTAAATACAAATTTGAAAATCCCAAATGTACAAACATTCAGATTTCGAAATGCAACTGCCCCATGTGACAAGCACATGGGCAGCCTTACGTCTTAGACGAATTTGTCATGTTCTAACATTTAAATATTTTCTAGCTTCCAACACTTACAATATTTCAGCTTCAGTCTTGTCATGCCTTCAAGCTATAGTATTTCCTTGTCTGCACCAAGCCTTGGTTGTCTCATGTCAATGTGTACGCCATGGCAGTGCCTATGTCATATCACTACCTAGACCACGTCATTGCCTAGACCATGTCAATGTAAGTGCCATTCCATAGCCTGTGTCATGACATCACTTGTGTCATGCCAGTGCCTATGCCATACCAGCGCCTTGGCAAGCCTATGTCACTGCCTGCACACATACCCACTCGGATTCCATACACCTGTCATCACAAATTGTGCCCAAGGTTGCCTTGACGACGTTCCAACACCTTGGTCATCATCAGTTGCACACTATTCCATAGTCAATATAGTAATGCATTGCTTTTCTAGCCCATGTCAAGGGCAATGTGCACCTTGACATCCCTTGTCGATCTTCATGCCTTGGATTGAGGGTCTAACATCATGTTACTGGACATTGGTGGCATTTTTTAAAGAATACAATTATTCCAAAATAGATGATCCTTTGAGATGTTGGCCCAAAAAGGGAGTGAGGAAGTGGAAGCTTATTTTATTTGGTAGAAATACTATACCTGCTTACATATGGCATTATAGTGAACTATATGGAATGAGAGATATGAAAGATACTTCCATTCACAAGATTATAAAGTCTAATTGTATATTTGTGTTTTGGCTTTTGGTGTAGACTAGAATATGTAAATGAGGTTGAATTTCATTTTTTGGTGTTCCATTGCTCAATCTCTATGTTGGGTCATATACAAAATTTATCTTATCTTTTCATAAAAACAAAGGTCAAGGCATCCTCAAAAAAATAAGTCAAGAAAACTAGTCTCAAAGTATTGAAGCTGAAACAGATTTTCTGTCCGTAGTTTATCATCAAAGCATCAAAACAAAGAAAGAACTAAGAAAATAAGGGATAAAAACGGTGAGGTATAAGAACATATACATAAATCAAGCAAAAATGAATAAGATTACATTATAAACCATCCATGTCTATTACATCCTCCTTCAACAGAGTAAATCGCCGTCATTTGGTGGTCCTAATTTATTTTTCATTTGTTTCTTAGCAATTGTGGCCCTCAACTTTGTTGCCAAATCATTATTTCCAGTTTTGGCAATTGCATTAACCTATGGGGTCACTGAATCTGATCAGTTAATTTCCTTGTGGAACTACTGATGTCTTCACAACCTTCACAAATTCTAGGTAAGAAAACAATACAACAGAGATAGCAAAAAGTTATATAGATAATATAATTAAAACATTGAGTAACATCTATGCAGTCTAAACAAAACATAGTAGAGTTGAGGTTCAAAATAGTTCAGAGATAACCTCATAAAGAAATAATCTACTAACGGTAACAAGCATGAGGTGAACGTAGACAATACAGATGAATTATAGAAGTAAAAATAAGTGAATACCACAAAATCAGAGGAGAAAAGTTATTTTTTCTAAATGAGAATCCTAAACTCAGGCAGGATAGGGACTAAGATATCTCCTTGTGTAAACTACTATTACATGGGAACTTGGATAAATGATCAATTTAGCCACACCCACATTGGTTCACTAATTAGACTTGATAACTGACCCACTATAACCATCCCATTTACATAGTACAAAAAAAGGTCATAATTGGATCAAACATACACAACAAGAGGTGTACAAGTTATTATCTCCCGCTTATGATAGTTAAATAGTAAAGACTTGTTTACTAGTTTTCTTACTATAAAAAAGAAGGATCTTGGTAAGTAAGCGACAAAAAGAAAATAGGACTTATAAGCATATGCCTTACCTTTTCCTCAAAAGAATATTTTGATATGCATCCAATATATGCAAAGTAGTACATCTCATTAAGAGTACATTTCAAGTAAAAAAAAAACTTAGGGCCCCTGTAGATGCTTCTAGGCAATCCTAACAACACCAATACACTTTACCTTTCTTGGACTATAATCTGGGTTTTTTTCCAGAACTAGATGATGCAGAATAAGCATTGACGCCATGCTATTTTTATTTAACCTTCCTACCTAAAATATTTCCACCCCTGGATTTAAACTCACCATTTGTAAATACTTTCTCAAGCTCATCCAAGTCTGTTGCTGATTCATTATTCATAGCTAATCCATTAGCACATATTTGAATAGGATACTTCTCATGAATTGCTAAAGTTGGAACTTGATCTTTTATTAGTTCTTCCTTCTACATAAATACTACTTGAAACTTCAACCTCTTTTTATTTGCTAGTCTCTGACACTTCAGGTGATGCCAATGTTGCACCTGATTTTATAAATTCAGAGACTATCACTATGTTTCTTAATTGATATTTTCATCATATTAAAGGAACTCCAAAGAAAAATACTTATGCTTTGTCAGAAGAAGAGCTTGCAGAAGCACCTTGTCATCTGTAATAGTCGATCCATCTTCTTTCATATTTCTAGAAGATAAAAAATGCAAGAAAAAAATAGCGTACATCAATAAGTATACGACCATAGAATGGACTTTTAAGGGGACCCGAGGAAAAGTACAAGACAAATGAAGATTATTGTGTACTACAAGCCCTTGAGGCTTTGGTCTAGTGATACAACCTGTGATGTATGTATTGAGTGAACATCATGGCATCAAACACTGACATAGATAAAGAACTGATATTTAAGTGGAGAAGAGTAGAGGGGTGGCACATTATCCATTGAATTACGATACTGTACCCACTCACCCTTATTGTTTTCTCAGTAAACACGGAGTAAAAATATGTGGAGTATCATGAAGTCAGATAGTCTTTGCCTAGTAATCCATTTGTCTTTGGCATTTGCTTTTGCTTTCTCTTCAACACGTTGGAGAATAAGATAGAGTTTCTTCAAAAGCTAAATTTCATTTGCAGCATCTACAGAACACAAACCAACAGAATAATGGGACTCTTTATTAAATAGCCCTTTTAAATATACTTTTTAATTAAATAAACTACAAGTTATTTTAAGGAAAATGACCTATTTTGAATATTTAAATTTATTTGTGATTTGAAATTTATTTATAAGTTTTAATAATTTCAAATTAGTCCATAAAGGGACAAGTCGTCAACTGTCAAAATTAAAAGGGGAAAAAAGTTCTCCCACCAAAAAATCTGTCTTCACGGGAGTTCTTCTTTTTTTTCTTCTTCTTCCGCTCTCAATTCATTCTCTATGAACATAATGTGAAGGGAGTTACTGAGATCTTAAAGATCTTCTCTTTTTGGTGAATTCAATAAGTTTTCAAAAAATTTAAAGAAGATTTGAAGGATAAAAAAGCTACAATCAAGTTAAATCAATGTAAGGTCTCTTTCGAAGTAGCATTAGCTTAGGCTTGTGTTCTAACACTATATCATGACCTTAAATTGAAGGTACACTAATAATTTATATATATATATATATATATATATATATATATATATATATATATTTAGAGTTCAATGCAAATGAAAGTTGGTATGCTATGGACAGATCAATTATTGATCCGGTAGAAAATTATATCAGTTTTTTCTATTAATCAATAGTAGATCAATTGTAATAATTAGTTTGACAGATTAGTCATTTGTTTTTTTAATTTTATTTTCATATTTACAATAATGTTTCATTATGCTAGTTTTAAGTAATGTTAAATTATTTATTTTAGGTATAAAATCATGACAAGAGTTGTCTTACTTGTTGATTATTTTGGAAAGTGGGTGGATGATAAGAAATCTTAGAGATTAAATTCTCAAAATGACACCGTTAGAACAATGCTTGTGAGTGGTAATGTTACATTTGATAAGTTCATGGAAATATCATTAGAAAAGGTGAACTGAGTTGCGGACATGACCTTATTTGTGCCAAGTATATGACTAATGCAATGGGTTTTCGAGGGATAAAACACCGTTTGTTGAGATAATGAATGATGAAGATGTCCAAATTTATTTAATGATATAAATGGTGAAGGTGGTAGGCTTATTTTACGAGTTTCCTCGACAGAAAAATCTTTGAAAAGCAATTATGGTTTGAACAAGCACCAATCTGAGAATGAAAATATTTGCATGCTCAATGATGATTTTCATGGAGGAGAAGAGACTGATATTTATATGGAAATAAATGACCATACTGTAGAGGATGTTCTCCCTTTCCAAGTTGAGAAAGAGCTTCTACGTGATAGAAAGGATGTTCTCTCTTGCCGAGTTGAGAAAGAGGTTTCACGTGATAACAAGGATGTTCTCCCTTGCCAAGTTGAGAAAGACATTCCATTTGATAACGAGGATGTTCTTCCTTGCCAAGTTGAGAAAGATGTTCCACTTGATAATGAGGTTGATGATGTTCAATTTCCTAAACAATTTAAGGGAGCAACGATTAGACCATATCATAGCAATATTTTTTTTGATGTTTCGGATCTTTATAAAGGATATCTCTTTCTAAACAAAGAAGACACAGTGAATAAACCAAATCTTGTAACAATCAAAAAGGATTTTTGAATTTACCACAAAGAAATCTGAAAAATCATTGCTTGTGTCGAGAAAAGCTGCATGGAGGATTCGTGTTGCTAAATATATTAATTTAGATGCCTTACATATCACCAGATATGTGCCTAATCACTCATGTGACTTGAGATCTATAGCTGAAAAATACAGGCATGCTTCTGCCAATGTTATTGTAGAACTTATCAAAAAGAGGTTCAGAGAAGGAAAAGGTCTTATACCGAATGAAATAAAGAACATTGTGAGTAAAGAGTTGGGTTGTGATGTTGGTTACTAGACATGTTGTAAGGCCAATAAACTTGCACAAAATATGATATGGGGAACACCTGAATACATATATGCAAAATTAGAAGCATATTTCTATGAGCTTGAAAAGAAAATGAAGGTAGCTTTATAGTTTTGGAGGTTCAAGAGGATAGTTTTTTATACTTTTTTGTTTCATAAGGGCCAAGTATAAGAGGATTTAAGAACATAAGAGATGTCCTCGCTATCGATGGAACTTTCTTGACTAGTAAACGTGGTAGTGTAATGCTAATTGCAAGTGGACAAGATAGAGAAAATTAAATATATCCTGTAGCTTCGATTGTCGTTGACTCTGAGAATGAACTTTTTTGGGCTTGGTTTTTCCATCAATTACTCAATGTAGTGCCAAATACATCCGAGTTTTCTATCATATCAGACATAATCCATGTATAAAGAAAGCAGTTGTTATAGTATACAATCAAGCTCATTATGGAGTATGTATAAGACACCTTAGTGAAAATATTCATACAAACTATCATGTTGGTTCTTTAGTCCTTAATTTATACTATGATGTATCAAAAGTATATCAAGTCAAGGAATTCAATGAGTATTTAGGTGAAATTTGATGCAAAGGGTATGATAATGTTGTTGAGTAATCGAGAATGTTATTGGTTTCAAGCGGTGGGGTAAAGATCATTTTCCTAGACACGGGTATGATATCATGACCACTAATATTATAGAGTCTGTTAATGCTAGACGAAAGATAATTTCCCATTATTTCTCTATTTAATGCAATTCAAAGGATGTTGTGTAGATGGTTTCATGAGCATTGTGGTATAACATTGTCCACAAATAACTATTTAGCTCCAGCAGCAAATATTTTAGTGCGAGAAACTAGACGTGAAATAGACGATAAATTATCTATACACCAACTTCACGTGAATGAGTTTATTGTTCAAGGGCATAGTCAAGATGCAAGAGTTAACATCAACATCAAAACATGCTCTTGTAGGGTGTGGGATCTTCAACAATTGCCATGTACTTATGCATTAGTAGCACTCAGAGCTCAGCGATTACCAAATATGGTGAAAGATTTTACAATGTATGTTCATCGTATTATTCAATAGACTTCCACAAGATGGCTTATTCAAATATTATAAATCTTGTTCCTACAGAAGAACAATGGGGCTGGGGCTGAGAAAGTATAATTAATCCACCTCTTGTGAAGCGCAAGAGAGACCGAAGATCAAAGAAATGGGTTCCAACTATTGGTGAAGTTTTCAGAAAGCGTAACAAGTGTTCTCTCTGCAAGTAAGTGGTTCACAAGAAGACTATTTGTCCCGATAAATGTACTTGAACTCTAAATATATAAATAAAAATTCTTATAATATAGAATACTAACTATTTTGTGGATTAGTCATATTCCACTCTTTGTTCACCAAATTCCAAGTTAGTCTTTTTGTAAATTCTATTATTGATTTTAACTTGTACGATTGATACCACATGTCCTAACAAATAGATTACATATCTATCCGACAGATCATAGATTTATGGGTGGTTATACGAAGGGAAAATATGAGATACAATCACTTTTTTCAAAACTAAAGCAACAATATAATATATTAAAGAGCATGTTGGACTTATAAGCAAGAAAATCAAGAGTTCGTGATCAAATGCAAAGAAGACACATCTCTTCTAACAGACAGATAACGTATCTATCTAACATATCATAGACTTGTGGATAATTATACAAAAGAAAATATGAGATACATTTACATTTTCTGAACTAAAGCAACAATATAATATATTAAAGAGTATATATCTTTCAAGGTTTGAATAGTATGCTTCGCATGCCCATCTGTTTGAGGGTGAAAAACGGTGCTAAGGTTCACCTGTGTACCCACCTTTTTTAAATGAATACAAAAAGTGAGAGAAAAATTGTGTACCTCAATTTGAAATAATGGACACTATTGCACCCATACAGCTTCACAATCTCCTGAATGAACAACCTCGCATAATCCGTTCTTGAGTAGTTAGTCCGCACAGGCAAGAAGTGAGCTAACTTAGTCATTCTATCACAATGACCCAAATTGAATCATACTAATTTTGAGACCGCGAAAACCCCATAATGAAGTCCATGTTGATCATCTCCCATTTCTATACAAGAAACTCTATCTCTTAAGACATCCTACCAGGCCTCAAGTGTTCAACCTTAACTTGCTAACAAACTATACACTTAGCAACAAAATTTTCTATATCTCTCTTCATATTGTTCCACCAATAGATCCCCTTCAATTCATGGTATATCTTAGTCGAACCCGGATGAACTATGTACCTAGACTCGTGAACCTCAGTCAAAATCCTTTCTCGCAGATTGTCAACATCAGGAACGCACAATCTACCTTGTACCTCAGAATACCATCTCCCCCAATCTCGAAGGCCATAACCTTTTGTTGACCCACATCATCTTTGATCTGCATAAGTATGGGATCCAAAGCCTTCTTCTCTTTCATCTCAGCACCCAGAGATAATTTGACCACTTCTTGAACAATGACTCATCCATCCTTACAGTCCAAAAGACAAACTCCCAAGTTATCCAACCTATGAATGTGTTTCACCAACCCTCTTTTCCCCTCATCGACATGAGATAAGATTTCCATAGATAACCTGCTAAGAGCATTAACAACAAGATTTGCTTTACCTGGATGGTAGTGAATTCTCATGTCATAATCCTTAAGCAATTCAAGCCACCTCATTTTCCTGAAATTTAACTCCTTCTGAATGAACACATACTGCAAGATTTTATGATCCGAATAAATATCCACATGCACCCCATACAGATAATGGCGCCAAATCTTCAAAGTAAAAATCACAGCCTCCAACTCTAGGTCATGAGCCAGATAGTTCCATTCATGAGCCTTAAACTACCTAGAAGTGTGGCCACCACCTTACCACGTTGTATCAAAACACAACCTAGTATTCCACGGGATGCATCACAAAACACAGTAAAACCATTAGTACCCTCGAGAAGGGTCAAAACTAGACCAGAAGTAAGCTTGTCCTTCAACTTCTCAAAACTACCCTCACAAGCATCGAACCACAAACACATAACCTTCTTTTGAGTCAATCTTATCAATAGAGCAGCAATAGAAGAGAAACTCTCCAAAAACCTCCTATAATACCCATCCAAGCCCAAGAAACTTCTAACGTCGGTTGAAGTTGTGGGTCTAGGCCATCTCTTAACTGCCTCAACTTTTTGGGGATCCATCTTGATCCCCTCACTAGACAAAACATGCCTAAAAAAGTCACAACATTCAACCAAAACTCGCATTTAGAAAATTTAGCATACAACTTCTGATCCTTAAGAGTCTGCAACACAATTTGAAGGTGATTGACATGATCCTCCTCACTCTCAGAATACACCAAGATATCATCAATAAATGCTATCACAAACAATTCTAAAAACTACCTAAAAACCCAATTCATAAGATCCATAAACTAGCCGGACCATTAGTCAACCCAAATGATATTACTAAAAACTCATTGTGACCATACCGATTTTGGAAAGCAGTCTTTCGAATATCAACTTCTCTAATTTTCAACTGATGATAACCCAAAAGAAGATCAATCTTAGAGAAGTATCTTGCACTGTCACGACCTAAATCAGGGCCTGGCTGTGATGGGTATCTCAAGTCCAACAAGAACCGGAGACCACCCCCTATACCTAACCAAATAGAATACCATACCCCCAATGTCGGATAAATTCCGAACATATAACTAGATAGAACAAGATAAGCTCAAGGAATTTAAGACAAGTCTATAACCAAAAACCAACCAAAAATGACCAATAAACATCACCACCTAAGTCCACAGTCATATCCACAATCCTTCTAACAAAACCAAATTAATAAAATGTCAGGACATGCCTCCGACTCTGATAAAGACAATGACAATGATAATGTTAATGATAAGGTAAACTCTTCAATTCTAGTCTATGAAATGAGACCGATGAAATGACCAAGTGTTTTAGAGAAATCTCACCACTTCACTACAAATGACTAACGAACTAAGATGATCCACCTAACACTGTGTAGAAAAAGTAGAAGTATCTTTGGTGCCTGCATCGCGTAGGAATACAGCATCTAGAGACGGTTAGTCGGTTGACCACTAGCATATAACTCAAGGGTAGGGGATAAAATAATGTCATGAACCATAATTTCTAAATTACCCAAGCCAATTCACATAAACATATATATACATATAACCATGTCATGCGGAAAAGGAAACAAGGCTTAGCATGAAGTAAAACTTTATCCTGGACTATGTAGCTCAACCGTTATAAACAGGCACCCATGGGCTATATGGGTTCAGCTCCCCCTGCTGATAGGGCCTAAGTGTATGTTAGTCGCACGATTAAGAGGCATCAAGAAAACCCAGAGAATGCCTCGACCCAATGCCAACCAAGATATAATCATATCAATAGTGTGAACTATGCACATAGGTCATTAAGACCAAACATCATGTCGGGAAACATGAGTTTCTAGTACGTCATCCAAGACCCATACCTTCACGGCTTTGCTACATAACCCCCATTAATCCCAATTTAAAGCAAGTTTTATATAACTCATTTATTGATCAATGAACCAACCATTAAAGCATACATGGGAATCGTCATACCCTTATGCTTGCAAGCTTATCTTTATGCCATAACAATCACATTAACCTGGGGGAATACCTTGACCCCCTTTAGTTTATCCTATCAAGTATGGGGGAATGCCTCAACCCCCTTTGTTCATTAAATCAAAACATATCCAACAGGCTTTCAAAATATCGATGTTCATTGTTTAACCCTTTATGCAATTCAATTTCATAGGTAGGTAAGTCAAATCAAGTGACAATCTCACAATTCAAAACCATTTACGCAAGTGGGTTGAGGGAAAATAATTATTCAAATCCAAATTCCAATTTTAAAACACCAATTTGGGGAAAAACATGACCTCTTTAGTTTATTTACCATTCCCATGAACCCCATAAGTTCAAAACTATTAATAAAGCATAATCAATGCATAATAAATCATGGGAAATCAGTTTAAGAATCAACTAAGTCAAAACCCTCAACCACATCAAAACCCACATTAAAAATTCTTACAATTAACCCATGTAAAACACATGTTTTTAATAAAGTAACAATTGGGGAAGAGTAACATGCCTGACATACCCAAGCTTATGGAGAGAAATCAACCCTTGAGAGCTCTAATTGATAAACTTCTTGGAAATCCTAAGTATCTTACTTGAGAAAATTTAGAGAGACGAGAGTTCTTTTGATTGTGTTATAGATGAAAAATAACCCCTTAAAGTGTGCTTTATGGTCGTGGGGTCTAAGTAAGGGAAAAGGGGAATTATCTAGAATACCCTTAATGAAAAGACCGAAAATTGTTTGCCAGAGACTACGGGTCAATATACTCGTTGGGACTCGTTATGAATTGTCACCACGAGTATTGGTCAAGATAGTTTGTTTATGCACACATGCTATTGACCTTACGACTTAAATCATATGACTCATTAAGGGACCTTACGACTAGTAGGGTCCTAACTATCGCCAGGACAACAACCCTTAGAACACATATTGGTTTGACTACGGTCGAAACATCACGACTCGTAATTAGTCCATACGACTCATTGGGATACGCTCATACTCAAAATAAAAAACTTATCCACACATATTGGTCAGGCTATAATTGGATTTTACGACTCGTAGGGTGATTCGTAGTTAGGACAATAAGGATAAAATTTAAAAAATTTGAAGAACCAAAAATCCAGGGTGTTACAAGCACCCTGAAGCTGATAAAAAAAATCATCAATCCTAGGAAGAGGGTACTTATTCTTTACTATCACCTTGTTCAACTGATGGTAATCTATACACATCCGAAGATAACTATCTTTCTTATGCACAAAAATCATAGGAGCACCGTATGGGGAAATAGTAGGATAGATGAAACCCTTATCAAGAAGATCTTTCAACTACTTCTTTCAATCCTTCAACTTAGCCAGAGCCATTCTATAAAGAGGAATGGAAAAAGGACAGGTATCCGATAGAAGTTTAATCCCAAAATCTATTTTCCTATCAGTAGGAATTTCAGGAAGATCATCGGGAAATACTTTAGGAAACTCATTAACAACCGGGGCCAAATTCAAAAAAGAACTTTCAAAGTCAAAATCAAAACTAGATGATACAGACACCCTTTTGAAATCAATTTCTGAGCTCCAAGATAAGAGATGAACCTCTTTTTAGGCACTGTGGAAATCCCCTCCCATTATAATACCGGTTCATTAAGGAAATGGAAACTAACCTTTTGGGTCCTGCAATCCAAAGACGGATAGCATGAATGATGTTAATCAATCCCCAAGTTCACATTAAAATCTACCATATACAACCCTATTAAATCCACCAATGTCTCTCTATGAAATATAGACACCACACAATCCCTATAGATTTTCTAGCCACAATAAAATAACCCACTAGAGTAGATACAGAAAAGAGGTCAAAAATACTCTTGGGACAAAACAAAAATGCACGGCCACATAAGGGGTCACATAAGAAAGGGTAGACCCAGGGTCAAGCAAATAATACACATCACGAAAGAAGAGTTATAACATACCAGTAATAACATCTAGAGATACCTTAGATTCCTGGTGAGTAGCAAGTGTATAGAGCCAATTTCGGCCAGTGTCGGTACCAAAAGTAACACCCTTTAGCGCTGGTGCTGAAGACATGGCAACCAGAACCTTATTAGCCCTAATAACAACCTTGGCTGAAGGATGATCCCACTGTATATAACCCATCTGACCAAAATTATAACATTGATTCCTCACCTTCTAACGATAACCATAATAAAAATTCCCATAAAAATGACAATGAGGATAAGGTGGGGCTGACTTAGCTCTACTATCCTAAGACTAGGCACCCTGTACCTTAGAACCACTATATCTTAAAAAAGACGATCGCTAGATGGCTTAGGATAGGGAGCACTAGATGAAGACTAAGAACTTCCCCAATTCTTTTTCTTGGTCCACTATCTATCATTTTTCCACCATTTTGCTGACCCCCACCCTGCACTGAATACTTCAACTTCTTACTCTGCCTCTTTCCAATCTCTGGTTGTTTATTTTTTTCATCCTCAACCTGCTGCATATAAACCATGAGCCTCGAGATGACAATATCATTGTTCAACATTGAAGCCTTACACTCCAATGATAAGTCACTATACAACCCAGAAGCAAACTTTCTCATCTTAGATCTCTGGTTAGACACCAACTGTGGAGCATAATGAGACAACTGCTGAAATTTCAATGCATACTCTTTCACACTCATCTTACCTTGCTTCAGATTAATAAAATCCTTCACCTTATCTTTTCTTAACTCCTAAGCAAAGAAGTGATCAAGAAAGACTCTCAAAACTCATTCCATAATGCCAGCTCCATATCAGCACCCCTCAACTGCTCCCACTCCTCATACTACTGATAAGCTACATCTTTCAGTTGATACACAACAACTCTAAACTTTCAGAATCAGTAGCATGTATCACTCTAAAAATCTTTTATATCTCATTCACAAACCCCTGAGGATCCTCCTGAACCTTTGAGACTGTAAAGCTTGGGGATTCAAGATCATGAATTATCCAACCCGACTGACCTCAGATGAAGGAGAAACAAAACCAACATGATTCAATTGATGAGACTGAGATGCCTCCAATTGAGTGAGCAAATGTATAGACTAGCGAAACTCCGCATCAGAGATATCCCCCTAAGGCGGCTGATCATAATCATCACTACCCCGAGAAGCCCTAGGAGGACTAGTAGGGACAAGTAGAATTCCACGTGGAGCGGCACAATAAAGAGCAGGGGCCCTAGATCGGGTCTGCATTCCTTACACAGGGTGAGTCCCCTCTATATTCTCCTCAGGTAGGATAGATTTCCAGTAGGGTTTCTATGAGCATCGGATCTTCAGGGAGGTATGATCTGCAATGCGAGGAAGCCAGGAGTTACAGAAGTTTCATAACACTAGACACTATAGCCCAAAAATAGAACATAAGAAAGGGAAACATTCGTAAATGTCTTGTAGACTCCTCCTTATAAGTGTGGCACACTACACACCCATAAATAGAATTTTACTCAACATGACTTTGTGGACACCCAACGACTCTGAATTTTGCTCTGATACCAAGATTTTCATGATCCAAACCAGGGCTTGGCCGTAATGGGTATCTCAAGTCCACCAATAACCGGAGACCATCCTCTTAACCAATCTCAAGAGCACAATAATAATCATAATAAAAATACGGAAGCCAACCTAATAGTAATAAGAAGATGGATAAATGACTCAATAAAACTAAGTGTCAAAACCATAACCAACCCATATTTTGTCCATAATAGCTTCTAAAACCAAAATACCAAACAGTTCGAGACATAACCCCGATCGTGACCAAAAGGATCCAAAAATATTGAGTCAAAATAAAAGAATATGAGAATGATAAGGCCTTCCGGAAGATGGAGGGTCACCACTTATAGCTACTCGATGAACGTGCTAATCCACTTAACATTGCACAAGGATAAAAGAAGTGTCTTCGAACCCTACATTATGAAACAATGTAGACTCCTAGGATGGTTAGCAAGGTGAGCGCTAGCATGTAACTCAGGAGAAATGATAACATAATGCCATGCCCAAAACTCAGTCAAAACCACAATGCACACATTTATATACATATATATAAGATATCGTAATAGGAAACAAGGTTTAAGCATGAGATTTTTAAATCATTAACCTGAACTATGTAGCTTTAACCGTCCTAAGGTCACCCACAGGCTATATGGGTTCAGATCCCCCACTGAAAGGGCCCTAGTACGTATTAGCCACATGAACCAGAGAAATCCAAGGAAGGCACAAAGACACCGAGGTTCCAACCATTTCAAAATATATATACAATGTGTGAACTATGCATACATTTATTAAGACCCCTACGCCGGAAAATGTGGTTTCCAGTATTGGTCCCCCCGGGACATCCACCTTCCACGGCGAGCTACACCCCCCCTTAAGTCCAGATTAAAATCATTTGCACCCATAATTCCAACTATTATCCGGGAGTCATTCATTAATGCATTAACTACTTGGTATCGTCATACCAATACGCCTGCAAGCTAACACTACTAAAAAAATGCCAAAAAGTGATGGCAAAAAAGCGACGCTAGCCGTCACTTTTTTATGTCTCAAAAAGGGGCATTGTTTTTTAAAACGACAGCCTACATCGCTTTTATTATGATGGACAACGTCAATTTGACAAAAAAAATAGTTATTTTTATAAAAAGTGATGTTGTCCATCGATTTTTGTTCTTCAGGTGAAGAACATGATGAACAAAAAACGACGAACACCGTTATTTTATTGAAAAAAATATAAAAAAATCTGAAAAATTGATGTTGTCCGTCGTAATTTGAGAAAAATAAAATATTCTTTTTAGAAAAAGTGACGTTCGTCGTCTCTTTTTGTTTTTCATTATTATTAAAAAAGTGACGTTGGTCATCGCTTTTCTGTTTCATAATTATTAATAAAGCGACATTGGTCGTCGTTTTTTGTTTTTCATAATTATTAAAAAAGCGACATTGGTCGTCACTTTTTGTTCTTCATAATGAATAAAAAAACAACGCAAAGCGCCGCATTTATAGAAATGTATTTTAAAAAAGCGACGGACAAAAGAGACCCTGTCCGTTGCCTTTCTGCATTTTTTTGGACTGCACAAATTTGATTTTTCTGTATCCCACCTGTCAAATAAATATAATTTGACATATACATCATGCAACACAGATTACTAATCATACAACGAACTACATCAAAACATGTAAGTAATTCAAATCATCAACGCTTCAACAACATCCAAAATATTTATCCAATATTCAAATACACTTAACAAGTAATTCAAAAACATCCAAAACTAAGTCTTTAAGCTTCTTAATTCAAAGGTTAAAATTTAAGTTCAAGAATTAATGTCTAAAAAGAGTCTAGGAGCAAACCCAACTAACACTAAGGAGTAGTGTCAACAAACTTATCACTTTCTGTTTTTCTTTGCTACTTGAATCGGGGGATGGAAAATGGTGATGACGACGACTCATGCTAACCACTTATTTCTTGAGTTCCTCGACATTCTTGCTCATGACTTTATTTTGAGCAACGGACTGTGCGAAGTCACGTGAAAGATCAGTAATCTGCTGCGACATAGTAGCAAGCTGAACACCGTCAATTGCCTCAGCCAGGCGTGAGGAACCAATACCAGCCCATCCAGCACGAAGACGTCGTAAATTATTTTGAGAACCAAACCCATAGGTTTTCCCCTTCTTTTTTCCTCCCATCATTTTTTCTGTTCAAATTTTATTTACTTCCTTCTGTGTAGGCTGGGTTGAACCAAACTCAGACAAGTAGCGTATATATTCATTCTGCATATTAAAAAAGACACATTAGTAATTTTTATTATTACTAAGTAAGGTAGAATATAACGTAAATTTCAATATTGTTGCTTACATATTAAATACAAAAATAAGATAGAATAAAATAAGCTAAAAATTATAGATCATTTGGACTCGATAAGTAAATTTATTCATTGCTAGTGTATTTTTGAAGGATCCAACACGGTTAGAATTTTCAGTAAGGGTTAGTCATCTACTATATATACACAACGAAGTAAAAAATCTCTGTTTTTTGCTATACACAGTTACTAGACTATATATGAGACAACATCACTATTTTTTCAACCAAATCAAACTGTTGGCTCCAATTGTTAAGGTTTGTCAAATATCTAAAGAACTTGAATTTAGACGCGATAAAATATAAGAAATTATAAGAGAGAGATAGTATAACAGAGTAAAATATAAATATAAGTCTTACATTGGCATTTTCAGCCCTGGGCTCAACCCACACATCCGGGTCTGACTCACGTCTTTTTCAGAAGATGTGTCCGTCTGAAGGTCTCAAGTTGAGTTGGTTCGCAACCCAATTCCTTCTCCTGAAAACACAAGGTAAATAAGCATAATCAAGTAATATTTAATGAACTTTATATAAACACATAAATTAAAACCTAAGGTTACTACTTACCATTTCTCGAACTATGATGCTGACATTCTTTGCCCCTCCGGTATGTAATGAGCCACCTTTTAAACTGACTCTAGCTTTCTTATTTTTCTCACTGAGTGCCTTATATTCAACAGATTCCCAATAAATACACAAATCATCATATACCTCTTTGAGAAGCCATTGTGCAACATTGCATGTACGCCTAACACGTTCAAGCCAGTTTTGTAGCTTTGCACCAGCATTCCTCTAGAAAATAGTGGATATAGCTCTATTGTGTTTTTCCAACCAAGTACGCATTGTCTGAAAATCAATTGAGTAGTGTTAAATGATATATATATATATATATATATATACACATATACAAATATATATTACTATCAAAGTTAACTAAATAATAATTAAATCTAGTATACCTTGAACTCTTCAAACATTGCTTGACTATGGTCTTCTGGAATCTCCGACCAACTGTGCCAAGGTTGTGGAAAAAGCCCCCTAACGCTTTCTCTTACAGCCTTATTAACTTCTTTTGATGCGGGATGCCACCTGTAAAGAACAAAATAAATATTTAAGCATGAATATTTATTAATGAAAAATAAACTTATGAATTAAAAAATAAACTTACATAGATCCATCAGGCTCGATGAAAACTCTACCAAGACTGTCCTTATCTCCAGGAACTAGACCAACCAAATATGCATCAGTATGATCTTCTACAGGTGGAGGTGGAGGTAGAGGTGCAGATCTAGATGTAACTGCTACTCTCGGCAGTACCCAAAGTTTACTAAATGGGGGAGTAGATATCTGTGCATCAGAGTCAAAACTGTCTATCAACTGCAATCCTGAGAGGTGGGGAATGAATCGCGAGGGGATGGAGTACCATATTATAATCATAAAGTACATATATCTGTAGGAGGACTGAAAGTATGTGGAGCATAAGAAGTGCACACTTGTCTCTGTTTTCTGAGACATGATAATCTACAGGATTACCAGTGCTAAATGGGACATAAGACCTCCCTGATGAAGAGGTGTGCATCTATGGCTATGAAGAAAGTCGACCAAGAATATCATCAGGATTTATTGGCATCCTAGATTTATTTTTAGCAGCTGACTTTGAATTCTTGTGAGGACCAAGCCGATCACCGCTACCACCAGATGCCATCTGTATGGCAAGATTATATTAAACTACCTGCTGCTTATAAGACTACAGCAGAAACAAAAATTTCTGATTTTTTAAAGTAGCAGACAAGTAAATGATTCTCTTTTTTAGGTTTGTCAAGTAAAGTTGAGGTTATTGATCTATTTACTCTTCCATGTTACAAAGTGCATGGAAACAGCAAAAAAAGAAGACAATCTACAACCCCAACCAGCAAAAAAAGAAGACAGCAAAGTGAAAGTACATTTACTGAAGGTGTAGGTGTAAGCTATGCTTGAGTTTTCTTAATAAACAACTCAGATTACAATATGTGGAGCACATAGGTGACAGGACATATGTGTTCAATATTGACATAGGTGACAAACACAAAACATAGATATATATAAACAGGAAACCACATATAGAGTTTAAGAAATAAAAACTACCTTAGATATGGGCATAACAGACATGCTCTATAAATGCTTGAACTCCCATTATCCTCTATAAAACTACATTTTGAATTTCAGAGCAATAACAATTTGAATTACCGAAGTTCTTGAAAAGTCATTGGTCTGCATCTATCTAGTCAATGACTACGTGGATAACCCATCAAGGCTTTATGATAGTGGTAACGCATAGGTCACAAGCAACTAGCAAGAAAATGATTTATAAGCACAGGAAATGTTCAACCTTAAATCATAATATTATAGTGTTTCAGATACTTGCCTTATGATTCAGTTGTAACACAGTAACTGAACCATACCTCCGTGTTTCTTCTGGAAGAGAAGATAAAACCAATTCCAGCAGTGAATTATTATCTATCCCTTCAAGAGAAGTGTGAAAAACTTCTATTTCTTTTTGAATTGGTAACCCTATGGACAGTGTATCTTATAGAGCAAGCACCCCCTGCAAAAATGAACAATCAAATGATCCTGGAATGTATATATGAAAAATGGTGTTACTGGAATGATAATTACCAGGAATAAGTGAGATGCTTAAATTAAAAAAATTTAGCATACAAATGGAAAGCTGCAATTGTTCCAAATAGAATTCAAGATCATATTTCATAGAAATGGGAGAACATGTACTTGAAGCTAACAAGAACGCAAACTAGATTTGCCCTATTTGTCGAGGAATTTGCAACTGCAGCCTGTGCCGACAAGTAAAAGGTTGGGCTCCTACTGGTGCTCTTTATAGGAAGGTAATAATTTTTTTAAGAATTTTATTCTTCCATACATTTGTTTGTTCTTTCAATCTCTTAATCATATCATTTCCTTTTTTCTTTTCTTTTCCATTCCCAAACTCTTGACCAGATTGCAGGACTAGGTTATAAGACAGTTGTACATTATCTAATTCAAACCCATCGAGCTACTGTCAGTATTGAGAACAGCTCGGCACTAGTCTCTGCAAAAGGATCACTACCTTTCTCAGATACAAAAGGTACAATGGTGATGACTACTCAAACTTAGGTGAAACCAGTGGAGTATGATGCCAAAGAGTCCAATTACTTAGCTCCAGAATGTAACAAAGAGACCTTACTGAAGTCTATTGTTGAACCCTTACTACTACTGAAACATGACTCTGAAACCAGTGGAATGTGATGGTCATGAGCCCAAAACTTCCAAATCTAAAATGCACCTGTGTGCATATTTAAACCACATACATATATATACACATACGAACTCAACCTTATGTTTTCTTTAATAAGAACCAAATTAACCATCAAGCTTTTTTTATAGTATTAACACAGATATCTTTAAATAGCACAAGTTTTCCTTGACAGTGTAAAGCAAGTATATACTCTTTTACAACCACTAGACTATGATATTTCAGCCTTGATTTCCAAGTCTGACCATTAAATAACAAACATTTTTATCAAGAATAATTATTACGAAAATACAACAATTAATAGTATAAACTTAAACAACAATCAAATTAGAAAGAACCCCATTCTTAGTTACATCATTAGAATACAAAAAAAATTTTGAAGTACTAACAAATAAGTAGTGGTAATAAAAAAACTAACAAGATAATCTATATTCTCTCAATCTTCCTCATCGCTTGTTTTATTTCCATCACTCTCTCATTCTTCCTCATCCGTTGTTTCATTTTAATGGTCCCATTCATCCTCCCAGAATAATTCATTTCCCTGGTCTATTTTTTCTGCAGTATTTGTGATGTCAATGATCTCATCATCATAAACTTATTCTAATATGCGTTGAGGATGTTCGAGATTGTTTTCCAACTCACCATCCACTATTTGATCAATAACTGCGACTTTGTTCTGGTAGGATACATCTAACATATTCTTAATCTTAATTCTCCCCGCAGGCTTAGTCTTTATAAGCACCCATCAATTGGCTTTATCTCTGCGCAATGGATATGTAGCATAATATACCTTCCTGGCATTTTATGCAATGATAAAGGGATCATAGCGATTATATTGCCTCATCTACTTAACTTTAATTATATTATGTTGTTGATTCACGCTGGTACCTCTATGTGATGGATCAAACCACTTGCACCAAAATAGAATTATCTTCTCTTTTGGCCAACCAGGGTACTTGACTTCTAATATCTCTTGGATGACACCAAAATATTCAATGATTTGAACATTAACGTCGACATCACCTTCAACACAGACGCCACTGTTATTAGTTTTCTTATACTTAGAAAATTTCTCGGTTTGAAACTTGAAGCCATTCATACAATGTTTATTCATTGTCCGAATTTGAGTTGCAGGAACAAATATGATATCTCTCACCAATGGCAAATATTTGATGATACTATGTTCATCCAAAACCTACATATCGTTAAATCAAAATATAAATTTTATTAAATGACCTATATAAAATTTTAGTAAATGCATATATGATCTTTCATACTTACATATTCTTGTAGCCAATCGGAAACCTCGTATATATGGCATCATTACCCTAGTTCCCAATGAATAAACTGTCAAGTGTACATCATTAAGATTTTTTTCTTAGTGAAGTGTCCTTAACAAATTAATATAATTAGATAACATCATTAACACTTACTCAAGATATGTTTGAATCTCTGGACAATTGAGCAAAACATGTGTCACAATAGATTTTCTTTCCATACCAGTGAGGGCTCAGGTATAATAACTTCTAGATCCTATACCCGAATTGTTACAAATCGATATAGGTTGAAACATAGGATCACCATCACCTTCATAATTACGATTGTACCTATTTTTCATACATGGCACTTCATCCCCAAAGTAGTACTAACAAAAATAAGCAGTTTCTTTTGCAAGATAAGCTTCACAAATCGAACCTTCAATCTCTCCCCTTTGCTTAATAGTTTGTTTGCACTCGCCAATTTTCCTGCATAATTTTATCTTAGGTAGATAAAAGTAATTTTTTTAAGAAAATGATGGCATTTGTTTTTAAAAATTTACCTCTCTCCTAGATACATCCACCTTATTTGAACTGTGCCTCCAAGACGTGCCTCTTCTACAAAGTGAATTGAAAGATGCTCCATCACATCAAAAAAGCCACATGGAAAGATCTTCTCTAACTTAGTAGTGATGACAAGAATATTTTGTTCCATTCTGTCCAAGCTACTCTCTAACAACTTTCCCGAACACATATCTTTGAAGAACAAACGTATCTCTGTGATTGGTTTCCATATCCTCTTAAGAAGGTGGCTAAATGCGATAGGAATCAAGGTTTCCATAAAAATATGACAATCATGGATTTTCATACCAATCAACTTCCGTTCTTCCATATTCGCTCGTTTTCCTAAATTCGAAGCATAGTCCTCGAGCATCCTCAAATTCTTAACTCACTCACATATTTCCCATTTCTTATCTAATGTGAATGAAAAACTAGCCTTGGGCTTAAACAATTTACCATTTTCTTTTTCCTTCAACCACAATTCCTTTCTCTTGCAATACTCTTTTATATCTATTCTAGCTTTTGAATTATCTTTTGTCTTGCCCTTAACATCCATGACTGTGTTGAATAAATTATCAAAATAATTTTTTTCAATGTGCATCAGATCAAGATTATGTCTTAGTTTATTGTCTCTACAATACGACAACTCCCAAAATATGCTTTGCTTGGTCCAATTATGCTCAACACCATATCCAGGAAGTCTAGAAGGTGGACCATCTATAACTTTAGGCAAATTACAAACTCTCTCCCAAATTTGATGTCCTGACAGTAATGGAGGTGGCGGATCATTCTCAAACTTATTCTTTCTGAATGCATTTTTCATATTTCTAAACTCGTGGTCCATTAGTAAGAACTGGCGGTGACAATCAAACCAAGAATTTTTTTCGACCATACTTTAAAGTGAATGCTTTACTATTTTCCATGCAATATGGGCAAGCTAACTTTCCAGCAGTCATCCAACCAGACAACATCCCATATGCTAGAAAATCGCTAATAGTCTACATTAAATTGGCATGCATAACAAAATTCTTCTTAGTTGATATATCATATGTCACTACACCTTCATGCCATAATTGTAGTAATTCATCTATCAATGGCTGGAGATATACATCGATCAAACTTTTTAGATTGTGGGAACCTGGAATAATACAAGTTAGAAATATGTAGGGACTTGTCATGCACATCTCAGGTGGAAGATTATATGGAGTGATAAATATAAGCCAACAAGAATAAGGTGTGCCAGAATAGACAATGGTGTGAAACCATCTGCACACAGCCCCAATCTAACATTTCTTGGTTCACTAGCAAAATCCGGATAAGTTCTATCGAAGTGCTTCGAAGCTTCTCCATCTGATGGATGAGACAAGACACATGGTGGCCTTCTATTTTCATGGTGCCATTTCATGTGTGGGGCAGAACTCATCGAAGCATACAACCTCTTTATCCTAGGTATAAGAGGTAAATAGTGCATTACCTTAATAGAAACCATCTTTCCACCGGAAGTCCGCTTATAATGAGCATGTCCACAAAACTTATAAATTTCTAATTTAGCATCATTCTTATAGAACAATATACAACTATTTATACAACAATGGGTTCTATTATATGACAATCCCAACTTGGAAACCAATTTCTTTACTTGATAAAAATTTTGAGGTATGTTCAACTCTAGATTTACTAGTTCACCAAAATGACCAACCATAGAGTCCATAGAAGATTGAGTAATATTCCAATCAGATTTGATGCTTAATAATCTAACTGCAACAGCTAAAGCAGAATGTAGACTCCCTTCACATAGTGGGTGACTAGCCTCTTCTAATTGTTGATAGAAATCTCTTGCTTATTCATTGGGATCTTCTTCTAAAAAATTTTCGGGTTCCATCCCATCCCCAATACCAAAAGCATCATTAACCATTTCATGAATCATATCCTCGTGTTGCACTCTATCGTGTTGCACCCTATGTTGAACTCTAGCATGTTGAATCTTAGCATGTCGACCATGTACAAGCATGTAATATTCATCCAAAGGCAACGAATTATAAAATATACCATTCAAACCATCTCTTTCTCTGTGATCGACCCACACAAAATATTTTGGCTTAAATCCATTACAATAGAGATGAGTCATAACTATATCTGGTTAAAAAAGCTTCAAGCACCTACATGAACTACAAGGACTCCTAACCACTCCATTTTTTTAAATAGATCTAGTGACATCGCATGATCGATAAAACCTCTAATGCCATCAAGATATTGGGGTTTTAAACCACCAATATTTTCATAATTCATATCATACATCCATAGACGATGATCCATCTACAAAAATATAGATAGTCAATAATATGAAACTTCACATTAAAACATATAAAAATCAAGTCATTAGTTTAGATATCAAGTGAATACACTTAAATCACTTTCAAGTAGCTACACTTAAGCTTTTTAAAGTCATTAACTTCACATTTCAAGTAGCAACACTTAAGCATTTTCAAGTCACAAGTTCACAATTTGTAGTAACTACAATTGACCATGTTCAAGTCATTAACTTCACATTTCAAGTAGCAACACTTAAGAATTTTCAAGTCACAAGTTCACAATTTGTAGTAACTACAATTGAGCATGTTCAAGTCATTAACTTTACATTTCAAGTAGCTATACTTAAGCATTTTCAAGTCACAAGTTCACAATTTGAATTAACTGCACTTAAGCATTTTCAAGTCACAATTCACAATTTGAAGTAACTACACTTAAGCATTTTCAACTCATTAACTTCACATTTCAAGTAGCAACACTTAAGCATTTTCATGTCACAAGTTCACAATTTGAAGTAACTACACTTAAACATTTTCAACTTATTCACATTTCAAGTAGCAGTACTTAAGCATTTTCAAGTCACAAGTTCACAATTTGTAGTAACTACACTTGAGCATTTTCAAGTCATTAACTTCACATTTCAAGTAGCTACACTAAACCATTTTCAAGTCACAAGGTCACAATTTCAAGTAACTATACTTAAGCATTTTCAACTCATTAACTTCACATTTCAAGTAGCTACACTTAACCATTTTTAAGTCACAATTTCAAGTAACTAAACTTATGCATCACAAGGTCACAATTTTAAGCAACTACACTTGAGCATTTTCAAGTCATTAACTTCACATTTCAAGTAGCTACACTTAAGCATTTTCAAGTCACAAGTTCACAATTTGTAGTAACTACACTTGAGAATTTTTAAGTCATTAACTTCACATTTCAAGTAGCTACACTTAACCATTTTCAAGTCACAAGGTCACAATTTCAAGTAACTACACTTAAGCATTTTCAACTCATTAACTTCACATTTCAAGTAGCTACACTTAACCATTTTTAAGTCACAATTTCAAGTAACTAAACTTATGCATCACAAGGTCACAATTTTAAGTAACTACACTTGAGCATTTTCAAGTCATTAACTTCACATTTCAAGTAGCTACACTTAAGCATTTTCAAGTCACAAGTTCATAATTTCAAGTAACTATACTTAAGCATTTTCAAATCATTAACTTTACATTTCAAGTAGCTACACTTAACCATTTTTAATTCAAAAAGTCACAATTTGAACTAACTACACTTAAGCATTTTCAACACATTAACTTCACATTTCAAGTAGCAACACTTAAGCATTTTCAAGTCACAAGTCATTAACTTCACATTTCAAGTCACTAGTTCACATTCTCAATTGCAATATAAGTCAAATAATTCAATAAATTTAATAAAGCTAATAAGTAGAGGCGTCGCATGTCCCTCTCACACTATATAGTTATCACAAAACCTATGACTTTATAAGCCATCTACAACAAATAATCCCACCATTATCCACCATTACATTACATATAAAGACTTCACTATATGAAAATAGAGAGAATAAACTTAACTTTGTTTTGCCTAATTTGAAGAGAAAGAGATAAGTGATCGTCGAAAAATAGCAACCAACCTTTTTTCCAAGAAATAGCAACCCAACCTATTCATAATGGAAATATTAATCCAAAAATACAAATCTTAAACCATTTTTCAACATAATCTAGCAAGATAAATAGAAACAATACCACCAACAACATACACAGTGTAATCTCACAAGATGTGATGGGGTCTGGGGAGGGTAGAGTGCAATCTCATCCCTAAATGTTTTTCTTAGGGATGTGTCATACCTCAATAAGACACTTAATATGGACTAGAGAGAGTAATAAATATTATTGCAGGAAACTTGAAATTAACAAAGAAGGAAAGCATACTAAAATACAGAATTTCATATAATGCTAAAATAATGAAAAGGGAATCCCCAAGAAAGCAAAAGTTTCAAACTTTATTTAACCAGAAAGTTTCAGAATGGGCTCAAAGAATAAGTGATTGTTAAGCCTGAAACTAGCAAAGAACATAATCATATCAAATCATAGAATTTCATCAAATGCAATGCAAACTAATCAATCACATGTAAAACCCAAACTAATCCCCTACATCAGTTTTTCTCTATTGAGCTCATTTCCTCATATATCAAAAGATTTCTTTAATAAAATGTACTGGTACTGTATTAGATACTTTCAAGACTTGTACTTTTACTCTGTAAGAAAACATGTGCCCCTACTGCCTGAGGTATCCCGTCCATATCACTTATTTTCCCCAAATCATTTCAGTTTTAGGGATGCCCAAATTTTCTCTCTTAGAAAAACTAAGGCCCCTAACACTAGGCTGCAGTCCCAATTCATAGGCCTCCCATACCTACTGGATGGAGGTTAAAGCCTAATCCTTCCCTTTGGGCTGTGAACCTGTAAACTATTTTCCTACATTCTTGAATCATTTACGTAGCAATTGTACCTTGGTAGTCAGTTTTCAAATTATTATATAAATCTTGTGTCATCACGGCATATGAGGAATTTGTGTGGTGTCAATAATAGTGTGTTAATTTTTAATAACAAATGCAATCACAAAACATATCTATTTATCAGAACTACTATTCAGGCCAAGAAGCTATGTGAATACTCTTTAGATTAAGTTGTGCTAATTTAAAATTCTCCATAACAGAAGTTGTAATTCGAACTCATGGCGAATTAAGCGAACTTCTTTTGAGCCGTGTTGTATTCTACCACAAGTTATGAACACTAAATTATACGTGAAATTTCATCTCTTAAAATATACCTTAACAAGTACAAGTCCTTCATCATGTTGACACAAAATCGATTCCAAAAGTCGATCTCGACCTAATACATCTTTCAACACTAAATTATACACAATAACAATTCACACACCTAATAATTCATCTACGAAACTAAAAAAAGGGATACTTTACGCATATTTTTAACAATTTAACTCACACAAAAAAAAATTCGAAGTAAATGTAGCAAAAAATCAACAAAAACACCTATTAATTCAGCTATAAAACTCAAAAAAACAAATACTTTCATATTTTTACCGTTTAACTCACAAAAAAATCAAATTCGAAGTAAATCAAGCGAACAAAATCAACAAAAACACTTTTTAATTCAGCTATAAAACTCAAAAAACCCGGATACTTTTACGCATAATTTTACCATTTAACTCACAAAAAAAAAAATTAAAAGTGAATCAAGCAAAAAAATCAACAAAAACACCTAATAATTCTACCACAAGTTTTGAAATTTAAAATTCTCCATAACAGAAAAAATGTTAGCGACCAGTGGAAAGCTAGCTCAAAGTGTGAATATCACTGATAGTGACCTCATCGATGATGACCTCGAAGTGTCACTGATAGCGATGGAAGAGAGAAAGGAAGGAAGAGAGAAAGAGAGAAGCGATGCGAGAGAGAAAGAAAGGAAGAGAGAGGGAGAAAAAGAAAAGAATGGGTCTTTTGCCCTAATACGGTGGACTAAAAAGTTGACTTTATTTTGACGGCTAATTTCGACGTTGGCCGTCGCTTTTTAAATTTTTATATATTTAATTTAATTTTTTAAAATATTAAAATTATTTATTTATTATTAAATAAAAAATATCAAATATCGACGGCTAACGTCGCTTTTTCAAAAAATAATTTTTATTTAATTTTAACAAAAGCGACGCTGGCCATTGCTTTTTGGAAAAAAATAAAGAAAAATTTAAATAATACGAATTGCGACGGATAGCGTCTCTTTTATAGAATTAATATTAAAAATTGTAAAGACGTTGTCCGTCGCTTTTAATAAAAATAAAAATCAAATTTAAAAATCGACGGACTACGTCGCTTTTTTAAAAAATAATTATTATTATTTTTTAATAAATTATGACGTTCTCCATCGCTTTTACTAAAAGAAATTATAAATTATATTTTAATTACTTGGCATAAAAATTCGCAAAAAAAAAGCGACGGATATTAAGACGTTGGCCTTCGCTTTTAATAAAAAATAAATAAAAATAAAAATTAAATTAAAAAAGTGACGGTCAACGTCGCTTTTTAAAGCGACACAGTCCCATTTTTTAGTAGTGTAAATCACACATGCCAAATCAATTTGCATAACCACATTGACTCCCCAATTTCCATTAAAATCCAATCCATGGCCACCAAGGCCTTTCAAAACCAATTTAAATAACCATTTATCCATTAATGAAATGCATTGAGTTCAAAACATGTTAAACAATGCAATTTTCCATAATTTAAATTCAATTCATAAAGTGGGTTGAGGTTCATGTAATTTCAATCCAAAATTCATCCAACTTGGGAAAACCCATGTTCCCCATTCCAACCCTTTAACTAAAGTAATAATTGAGTCCCCAAAAAATTAATTTAAAGCATGGATAATCAATTCAAGTCATGGGACAAATAATTAAATTAGTAACAACCAAAACCCCTCAACCCAATTTCAAAACCCACAACTTAAATCACATGGAAATCCATTGAATAAATGTCACAATGTAAAATTAAAGTTTGGGGAAGAGATACATGCCTTAAACACACAAGAATTCAAAGTCAATTTGAAGTTTGGAGCCCGGATGATGAATTTTCTATGTAACCCTTAAGTTTTCTTGGATTTTGAGTTTGAAAGTGAAAAAGAGTAATTTGATCTTTGAAAACTGAAGGAAAGAATATTATTTTATGTTTAAAGGTCGTACAACGGTGAAAAGACTCAGAAGCCCCTCACCACAAGTGAGAAAATTAAAAATTGCATGATTTTAAAACATCAGCGTGGCTCGACCCTATTGCGGAGGTTATCCTCTGTGACACAGTATTATCGCGAAGGTTAACCTCCGTGGCACATTGATAACACGGAGGCTTATTGCCTTAATGTTCCAAAATTGACCTGAACCATTTTTAAAAATTCCAAACTTTTCCCAAATTACCGTTTCAACATCCCTAAACACAATTTAAGTCAAAAATCATTATTACGAACACGGGAAGGTCAAAAATGAATTGAACAAAATTTTAAGGGTCTTACATTATCCCCCTATTAGGATCATTCATCCCCAAATGATGATTTAAGACACTTTTAGCATATGAATAGCAAGAATACACCTGAATCAGATGACAAACTCGGATAATGATAAGAGAAAAATGAAACTCATACCTTAAACACTTTCATCTAACCCAGGGAATAAGATTGGATATTTAGCCTCAGATCTTCCTAAGTTTCTATGTATCCTCTTCCACCTCTTGGTTTCTCCAAAGGACCTTTACCGAAGCTATATCCTTGGTCCTCAATCTATGAACCTGCCAATCCAATATCTCAATCGGGACTTCCTCATAAGATAAGGAATCCACAACACCAACATCCTCAACAGGCATTATCAAGGAAGGATTACCCACACATTTTTTTAGCATGGACACATAAAACACGGAATGAATAGAACCCAAACTCGCAGGCACGTCCAATTCATAAGCAACATTTCTAATTCTCCTCAAAATCTAGTATGGACCAAGGTAACAATGACTGAGCTTCCCTTTCTTCCTAAATCTCATGACTCCTTTCATAAGAGACACCTTTAGGAACACCCAATTATTTACTTTGAACTCTAATACTCTTTCTCTCATATCCGCTAAGACTTTTGGTGACTTTGAGCAGTCTTAAGTCATTCTCTAATCACTTTTACATTTTCCATGGCTTGGTGAACCAAGTCAAGACCAAACAACCTAGTCTCACCAACCTTAAACCACCCAAATGGAGATTTATACCTCTTACCATAAAGAGCCGCAAAAGAAGCCATCTGAATACTCGAATGATAACTATTATTATACGCAAACTCAATAAGAGGCAAATGATCAACCCAACTACCTTAAAATCAATCACACAGCCCTTAGTATATCTTTCAAGGTCTAAATAGTACTCTTCACTTGCCCATTCATTTGAGGGTGGAAAATGATGCTAAGGTTCACCTGTGTACCCAAACCTTTCTAAATTGAATTCCAAAAGTGAGAAGAAAACTGCCTACCTTGGTATGAAATAACAAACACTGGCGCACCATGTATCTTTAGAATCTCCTCAATGAACAACTTCGCATAATCCTCTCTTGAGTAGTTAGTCCTCACAGGCAAGAAGTGAGCGAACTTAGTCATTCTAACCATAATGACCCAAATCGAATCATACTGATTTTGAGACATGAAAGACCTATAATAAAGTCCATATTGATTATATCCCACTTCCATATAGGCAAATCTATCTCTTGTGACATCCCACCAGTCCTTAAGTGTTCAATTTTAACTTACTGACAAACTATACACTTAATAATAACATTTTCGACATCCCTCTTCATATTGTTCCACCAATGGATCTCCTTCAAGTCATAGTACATATTAGTCAAACCCAGATGAACTGTATACCTATACTCATGAGCCTCAGTCAAAATCCATTCTCGTAGTTCGTCAACATCAGGAACGCGCAATCTACCTTAGTACCTCAGAATACCATCTCCCCCAATATCAAATTCCATAACCTTTTGTTGACCCACATCATTTTTAATCTGCATAAGTATAGGATCCAAATCTTACTTCTACTTCACCTCAGCACCAAGAGATGATTTAACCATTTCTTGAACAATGACTCTTCCATCCTCAGAGTCCAAAAGACGCACTCCCAAACTAGACTACCTATGAATGTCCTTCACCAACCCTCTCTTCTCATTATCTACATGAGATAACATTTTTATATATAACCTGCTAAGAGCATCATCAACAATATTAGCTTTACCTAGATGGTAGTAAAGTCTCATGTCATAATCCTTAACCAATTCAAGCCACCTCCTTTGTATGAGATTCAACTCTTTCTAAGTGAACACATATTATAATCTTTTATGATCTGAATAAATATCCATATGCACCCCATACAGATAACGATGCCAAATCTTCAAAGCAAAAACCACAGCCACCAACTCTAGGTCATGAGTTTGATAGTTCCTCTCATGAACCTTAAGCTGACTAGAAATATAGGCCACCACCTTACCATGATGCTTTAAAACATAACCTAGTCACACACAGGACGCATCACAAAATACAATAAAACCATAAGTAAGCTCGAGTAAGGTCAAAATGGGTACAGAAGTAAGCTTATCCTTCAACTTCTCAAACTACCCTCACAAGCATCAAAACATAAAAACTTAGCCTTCTTTTGAGTCAGTCTTGTCAATGGATCAGCAATGAAATAGAAACTCTCCACAAACCTCCTATAACACTTGGTAAAGCCTAAGAAGCTCTTGATGTTGCTCAGAGTCATGGGTCTAGGCCATCTCTTAACTACCTCAACTTTCAAGGGATCTTCCTTGATCCCCTTACTACACATAATATGCCAAAGAAAAGTCACAACATTCATCCAAAACTCGCATTTAGAAAATTTAGCTTACAGCTTCTGTTCCTTAAGAGTCTGCAACATAATTCGGAGGTGATTGATTTGATTCTCCTTGCTCTTAGAATACACCAAGATATCATCAATAAACAATACCACAAATAAGTCTAAAAACTATCCAAAAACTTGATTCATAAGATCCATGAATGCAGCTGGACCATTAGTCAACCCAAATGACATAACTAAAAACTTATAATGACCATACCAGGTTCGAAAAGTATCTTGGGAATATCAACTTCACTAATTTTCAACTGATGATAACCCAAATAAAGATCAATCTTAGAGAAGCATCTAGCACCCTGAAGATGATCCAAAAGATCATCAATCATAGGAAGAGGGTACTTATTCTTCATTGTCACCTTGTTTAACTGACGGTAATCTATACACATTTGAAGGGACTCATCTTTCTTATGCATGAAAAGCACAGGATCACCCATGGGGAAACACTAGAAAGGATGAAACCCTTATCAAGAAGATCTTTTAACTACCCTTCTAGATTCTTTAATTCAGCTGGAACCATTCTATAAGGAGAAACTAAAATAAAATGGGTATTTAATAGAACATCAATCCCAAAATCTATTTCCCTGTCGGGAGGAATTCCAGGAAGATCATCGAGAAATAATTTGGAAAAACTCATGAATTACGGGGACAAAATGTAAAGAAGGACTTATAGAGTCAAAATATTTAACCCAAACTAGATGATATAGAAAACCTTTTGAAATCAATTTTTAAGCTCTAAGAATAGAGATGAACCTCCCTTTAGGCATTATGGAACTCCTATTCTGTTCTAATACCGATTCATTAGGGAAATGGAAACTGACCTTTCAATCCTACAATTCAAAAATACATAGCACGAATAAAGTTAATCCATCCCTAAGATCACATCAAAATCTACCATATCCATCTCTATCAAATCCACCAATATATCCCTATGAAAGATAGACACCACACAATCCCTATAGATTTTTCTAGCCACAATAGAATCACCCATTGGGGTGGATACAAATTAGGGGTTCAAAATACTATCGTGACCAAAACCAAAATGCACAGCCACATAAGGGGTCACATAAGAAAGGATAGACCCCGAGTTAAGCAAAAAATAGACATCTCGAGAGAAGAGTTGTAACATACCAGTAACAACATCTGGAGATGACTCAGATTCCTGGTGAGTAGCAAGTGCATAGAGGCAATTCCGTCTAGGGATGATACCAGCAGTAGCACGCTTTGGCACAAGAGCTAAAGACGTGGCAATCAAAAATTTATTAGTTCCAGTAGTAACCTTGGATGAAGGATAATCCTACTGCATGTGACTCAGTTGACCATAATTATAATGTTGATTCCTCCCTTCCTTACAATAACCACGATGAAGCTTCTTACAAAAATAACAAGAAGGATAAGGTAGGGCTAACTGTGCTCACTAGCCTAAGATTGGATGCCCTATGCCTTAGAACCACTACTAGCTTGAAAATGATAATGGTCGGATGACTTAGGATGGGGAGCACTAGCCGAAGAATAAGAACTTCCCTAATTATTCTTCTTGGTCCAATGTCCTCCATCTTTCCCACTATTTTTCTAGCCCCCACCCTACTTGGAATACCTAAACTTCTTACTCTGACTCTTCCTAATCTCTGTATGTTTATTCTTTCCATCCTCAACCTACTGTATATAAACCATGAGTCTAGAGATGATAATATCATTATTCAGTATTGTAGCCTTACACTCCAATACCAAGTCACACGATAACCTAGAAGTAAACTTCCTCATCTTGGATCTCTGGTTAGATACCAACTGTGGAGCATAATGAGATAGCTACTGAAATTTCAATGCATACTCTTTCACACTCATCTTACCTTGCTTTAGATGAATAAACTCCCCTGCCTTACCTTTCCTCAACTCTTGAAGAAATAAGTGACCAAGAAAAACACCTAAAATATCATCCCATAACATCGTCTTCACATCATCACCCCTCAACTGCTCCCACTCCTCATACTACTGATAAGCTACATCTTTTAATTAATATGCAACAAACTCTACACCTTCAGAATCAGTAGCATACATCACTCTGAAAATCTTCTCCACCTCATCCACAAACCCCCGAGGATCCTCCTAAACCTTTGAGCCTATAAAGCTTGGGGGATTCAACCTCATGAACTGGAAAAATCGAGTGTCCTCAGATGAACAATCAATAAAACCAACATGATTTGACTAATGAGACTGATATTCCACCAACTGATTAAGCAAATGAATAGATTAATGGAACTCCAAATTAAAGATGTCCCCCTGAGGTAGAAGATCATAAGCATCACCACCTAAGAAGCCCAAGGAGGACTAGTAGAGACAGGTGGAACTCCACATGGAGCGGCATAATCAGGAGCAGGGGACCTAAACCAGGTTTGTAGTCCATACACAGGGCGAGTCCCCTCCACATTATCCTCAAGTAGAACAAAGTTCCCAGCAATGTTTTTACGAACATCAGATCTTTAGGGAGGCATGATCTAAAATGCTAGGAAGCCAGGAGTTAGAGAAGTTTCATAACACTAGACTCTATAACTCGAAAATAGAATACAAAAAGGTAAACATTCCTAAATGTCTTGTAGCCACATCCTTATAGGTGTGATGCGTTACACACCCATAAAAAAAAACTCAAGTCGATACATCTTTGTAGACCCAACACCTCTAAACCGTGCTCTAATACTAAGCTTATCATAACCCAAAACCAGGGTCTTGTTGTGACGGATATCTTAAGTCCATCAAGGATTGGAGACCACCCCCTTAACCAAACCTCAAGAGCACAATAATAATCATAATAACAATGTGTAAGCAAACTAATCTAGAATAAGAAGATAGATAAATGAATCAATAAAACTATGTTTCAAAACCATAACCAACCAACCCATATTTTGTCCATAATAGCCTTTAAAACTAGAATACCAAACAGGTCGGGACATGCCTCGACCGAGAATAAAATAATCAAAAAATACTGAGTTAAAATAAAAGAATATGTAAATGATAATGCCTTCTAGAGGGTGGAGGCTCACCACTTCATAGCTACTCGATGAATGTGCTAATCCACCTAATGCTGAGCAGGGGTAAAAAGAGTATCTTCAGATCCTACATTATAAACAGTGTAGCATCCTAGGACGGTTAGCGAGGTGAGCCCTAGGATGTAACTCAGGAGAAATAATAACATAATGCCATGTCCAAAAGTCAGTCAAACCCCCAATCCACCCATTTATATACATAAATATAAGATGACAGGATAGGGAACAAGGTTTAAGCATGAGATTTTAAAATTATTAACCTGGAATGTGTAGCTCTAACTGTCCTAAGGGCACCCACGGGCTATATGGGTTCAAGTCTATAATGCACCATGGAAACACGATAGTTTTGATGCTTAAAATAATGAATTTATGCTTAAACTTAGGTTGTTTTAGGAGATATGAGGTAGTTTTATGGTTATTGCAGGTACAACAGGTAAATAATAGGCTTGGAATAATGTTGGAAGAAAAAGACCAGAAAAAGTCATATCTACAGATGATACGAGTCACCTCACTAGTATTCAACACATCATATGGCTCGTAGGATGACTCATAAGCACAATAGAATCAAAAGCCAAGCAGAAAGATATAATACCCCATATTTTTGGGCTAGACATTGAACCGTCGCTCCTACATGTATAAACCCAAATCCCATGATTTATATTTGAATACATGTGTCATGATCTTTATCCTAGTGTATAAAGTGCTTATGTGGTGAAAAATATTCATAGGAATCACTTAGAGAAAAGTTGAGCTAAGAGTCTTTGATTCGGCCAAGTTTTGGTATTCGGTTATACACGGGTCAATTTTGAACATGTATGACTTTTTATATAAGTGGAAGTTTTCAGCTAAAGACCCACCAAATGATTGAAAATTTAATTATATTTCCAAAAATACCAATTTTGACTTAATCCGATATTCGAGCTAAAAGTCATGATGATATTTGTGAGAAGTAGTAAGCCTCCATGATAAGCCCATGGTGCATTGGTATCTCCCCTGGAATAAGGTGTACGGTGTGTTGGTCTCTCCCCTGGAATAAGGGATGCGATACCGAGGTTATTCCCACACCGTTTGAGCTTTCTAAGGGCTAAGGGGTAATTTGGTCCTTTCCCCTCAAACCCGATCCTCCAAAACACGATTTATAACTCCAAAAAGGGCATTATTTGCCTATCATCTACAAAACAACTCACGTAAAAACCTCCCCTTTCCTAAGAACAATAATCCAAGATTCTTCTCTCAAGAGCACAAGGATTCAAGCTTCAATTTTAAGATTTATTCAAGAATTTGTTCAATTAAGGTATGTGGGGATTTGAACAAGGTTAATCTTCCATACTTATGCCTAAAAGTATGATTTTTCAAGTTTAATTTACATGCTTTAAGTTAGGGTTCATCCCCAAATTCTCATGTGTTAAAAGCATAGAATTATCATGTTATTTTAGGGACTAAAGAGTATAAGAGTTGTACTTATTCATGTTTTAAACTATAAGTTTGATTCTTTGTCTTGAATTTTATTATTTTGATGAGAAATCATTATTCTCCTAATTTTAATAAGTCCTCATGCTTAGACCCATGTATTATACTCATGTATTGAACTGTCCAATGTTTTGAATCTTTGAACCATGATTCCATTCTATAGTTTTAAGTTTTGATATCGTATTTTTATGATCATTCAGTGTTGGCGGGTTAAAAACACCTAATACCTATATGTTTTACATGATTTTAGATTTTCAAGTAATAAGTCAGTTAAGCTATGAATCTTATCATTATACACAGATATTTATGATCATGATGAGAACTATCAAAAATAATGTTTAGTTAAACTTAGTTCCGTTCAATACCAATGTCAGTTTAGTTGGGACTAGGATTTAGCACCGAACGAACCCAGGGATGGGGGCTCACCTGCCAGTAGAGGGTGTGACCATTAGTAGCAGTCTCTGAGTTCCAGAAATACGTAGCTAGTATAGTTTTGAGATGTTTTCTTTCTAGTTGAGGGTTTACACATATCTTATGAGAGAACCTGCCAGTAGAGAGTGATTCTTTAGTTCTTTAGGACATCATTTTAGTGTATTCACACAGCCATGTGGCAGTACCCATGGCAAGGTACTGACACCTTTCTAACTAGGATTATAGGTTGGACCCCAATTAGCTTAGATTGGGGCATGTCAGTTACATGAAAGCTCCCACAATCTCAGTACAGTATTTAAAGTATGTCAGTTTAGGTTTGAATGACCAAGTATTCAGACATCAGTTATTCAGTTATCCGGATACCACTTTTACAGACTTTCAATGTTATTCAGATCATGTCAGTACATTCTATACTTGGTCTTTCTTCCTCAGTTTTACATGTTCATGTTTTTCATGCTCAGTATCCATACATGATCCTCAGTTCAGTTTTACAACATGTTTAGCTTTACATAAGATTTACATACAGTGTTCATATTTTACCATTTCCCAGCTTCAGTTCTACTTATTCTACAAAAGTAAAGATTTTAAGAAACTAAGTGTAGTGATTCACCATCTTATCAGTTTGTGTTTGTTACTCATTGTTGAGAAAATGGCCAAATACCCCCCAACCTTTACCCCAAATCCCAACTACACACTTATACTTTGAGGGGGTCCTATGACCCCCCTGAACTATTTTAAAATGGAATATTTACCCCCCTGAACTATTTTAAAGTGAAATATTTACCCCCTAAAAGCAAATGCCCAGACATTGTTTCAGGCAGTGAGTTGTGCTCGCTGCCACATCATCGCCATGTCATTAACACATCATTTTTTCTTTTTTTACTCTAAAAAATTAATTATTTAAAGAGAGTGAAACCCACTTCTTTTTAATTATTTAAAGAGAGTGAAACCCACCAAATTCTCTTTGTTTCCTGGACTTCCATAAAGAAACAGATAGTGGACCATGGAATTTTTTTTCTAAAATCTTTAAGCCTCCATTTTTCATTGAGGAATAGAAAAATGAATTTTTATCAGCCCATGCTTATCAATCCAAGAATAGATACTGTAGAAGAGAGACATTGGTATTGATTGTGAAAAAATTTGGTGTTGATTTGATTATTTCAATTTCAAGGCATTGTTGGAAATTTATGTTTCATTTCATGAGAACGATGATTCTTGGTATGGTAATTCGGTTAATGAGTATGTAAGTTTGATAAATTAATTTTGGATTAGATGCCATTATTGAGTTCTTGAAGGATAAGAAGGAGAAGGAGAAGAAGGAGAAGAAGAAGAAGAATAAGAAGAAGAAGAAGAAGAATAAGAAGAAATAAGAATAATAATTAAAAATTCTTGTATGGTAATTCGGTTAATGAGTATGTAAGTTTGATAAATTAATTTTTGATTGGATGCCATTGTTGAGTTCTTGAAGATTCCATTATTGAGTTCTTGAAGAAGGAGAAGAAGAAGAAGAATAGAAAATGAATAAAGAAAAATAATAATTAAAAATGAAAAAAGAAAATAAAGAAATATTTGGCCATGTCAGCATTCTCACTCTCTTTAAAGAGGGTGAAACCCACTCTCTTGCCATGTCAACGTTCAGGGGGTAAATATTTTACTTTAAAATAGTTCAGGGGGGTCATAGGACCCCCGCAAAGTATAAGTGTGCAGTTGAGATTTGGGGTAAAGGTTGGGGGGTATTTGGCCATTTTCTCACTCATTGTTTAAGATACTTTATCTTTCAGTTAATTTCAGTCTCTTGGTGAGTCTACTTACACTTAGCATACATGTTTTATGATTATATACCCAATCAGTTTTACTTATTGCATTCACCCCCACTTACTTAGTACATTCCAAAGTACTGATCCACATATGTGTTTATGTGTTACATTATCTCATAATATAGGTACCAGTTGTATCCTACACATCATAATCAGACAGTTTGCAGCTTCCAGCCAGTAGGTGATGAGTTCTTCTAGTTCGAGAATCTCCAGTAGTTGTAGTTCATATACTTTATTTAGATTATTCATATGCATTTATTAGTGGTATTTGGAGTCATGTCCCAGCTATCTATAGTCAGTATAGTAAAGGCTTCATAGATAGTTAGTCAGAGTCATTACATGTAATTCTAGTTCCTTTCTTCAGTTTTATCATGATGTAAATTTTATCAGTATTATACTTATTCAGATTTCCTTGTGATCATGTTTTTGCTTACCAAATTTAGTTTTTATACAATTTAAATCAGTTGGTCAAGCAGTATGCCAGTTCATGGGTTAGGTTGGGATCACTTATGGTTTCAAGCATCATGTTATGACTAGGGGTAGTATAGGGTCATGAAAACTTGGTATCAGAGCACAAATTTCAAGTGTCCTAGGGTGTCTATAAAGTCGTGTCTACTAGAGTCTTAAAGAAGGATACGGAAATATCTATACTTTTCTTCAAGAGGCTATAGGGCATTTAAGAAATATTTTATTTCTTTTGTATCTCAGATCATGTAGTAGAAGTGTTCTCTAAGAAACTTATCCAGATTCTTACATTGCTCTATTCATGCCAACTCTGTCTTATTCTTGAGGCAATAAAAATACCAAACTTAAATCCTTATAGATAGATTTTTCTCAAACAGTCTTCATAGACAGTTATGGGATTGCACGCAGGCTCAAAAGTATCCCATCAGTGCCTTTATGCTTCAAAAGTTTTAAATATTTCATTCATGATCATGAAAACTCGTGCACTAATCCAAAGTCATATGTTCCCTCAGATCTCTTCTCAGAATCCTATGACAGAATATGATCTAGAGTTAGGAGCATAAACCTAGATATTAAGCAGCAGTAAAGTGGTGATAATGATTATCTGGATTTAGTAAATTATGTATCCATGGGGCTAGTCGTATGAAAGGTAAACCAATAGTCTTGAAACAGTGCATGCAAGAATTTAAGTTTATTAATTCAAAATTAAGTATGATAATGTGGGTGTTATTTAGAGGTGTACCCAATGTGATATGGGATTGTATTATTTCTAAGTTTTTATAGTGTGTGTGCTCAGATAGTACCCTTGAGTTGCTAAGTGTGAATGAGGCTAGTTATGTAGTATATGATATTCTTACCAGCTAAGTTATGGGTTATGGTTGTTGATATCGGATGTTCAGGTGTAATGGTAATTCTCATGGCTTAAAAAAATATAATTTTCGAGATGTGATATTAGTAGGCTATGATGAAAGTAGTATGGTTCATTAAACAATTTGGGAATATCCGTGTTAAGTGTTAGAATCAAACTTTGAAATTCTAGAAGGTGTAAACTCAGGGTATGGTGATACTCCTGAAAATTCTAAGTTAGTCAGTGCTTAAGTTATCATATGATGACTATTTGGGCTATAGAAAGTTAAGATTTATATCTCAAAATAAAGTATTAGCAGTGGGTTTTACATTGTCAGGTGTAGTCTTTCGAGGTGAGTTTGTTACCTATAAGTATTGTTATATCTTAGACTCTAGAGTAAAGTGGTTGTAGTTTAGTTTAGAGTTTATTAAATAGGTCCACAGACTTAGAATGATGGCTCAAAATCTAAGGGGAGATAATAGAACAAGAAACCAAGTCAGACTCTTAGATTCTAGTAGTGACGCTGGTGTGTTGTAGAAAAATAGTAAAGGAGGAAGATGCCCGACCTATTATTAACTCAATGCAAAGTTTTGTACTTCAGTCATCATGAAATCTACTCATGCCTTACATGTCATCTCCATGATCATAACTCATGTTCATGTACCTTTCATAGAATCATGTACACTTCCAGTTCCTAGTATAAGGAGTTCCAATTTACTTAGCAGTACGAATCATATTTCATGAATTTATGAACTCCTAACTTAGGTCATGCAGCTTATGAATCATGTACCCATGCTTTACAGTATGTTTAGTTACAGGTACTCATGCTAAATTCCTAATGATCAGCAAAAAAATCAGATTATGTTATGTATGTCCTCAGTTTATATCTTTGTAATGAATTCATGTCATTGATACTCTATTCATCAGGCCTTAGTTAAGTTTCAAAGTTATGCTTAGTATTTTTTTCATGCTTTAGGTCCTAATGATCTAACCTTTCAGTGACCTCTCCTTAATGTTGAGATAGTGGTGGTGAAAAAAATTATTATCAATGGTTTAATGGGAGAGAGTAAATGTTCTTGTTGGTGAAAGGTTGTCGTATTCTTGTTTTATATAAGGCAATAAAGTTGAAGGAAGATTGAGGTAAAGATTTTGGGATATGTCATGGTTACTTGGAAAAAAAATTGTGTGTGTCTTCTTGGGGATAGTGCATGGAAGTCATTATTGATAGAAGTGTAAGAGAGTATAGGAAAGATACCTTGATGGGTTGCTTTCCAAGAAGTTCATGTTTGATTATAATGATAGGCTTGAATATCATGTTGGTATATAAGTGGATAGGTGCATTGTGCGCTAGTATATTCCTAGTAAGAGGTTGAATTTAGTTGTTGAAGTGGTAAGAAAAAATATTCTTGAGATGAAAAGTTGTGAAACACGCATGGGGTATTAAATTCATGGTTCGGACTGGTGTTATGGTGTTATATGTGGTACCTTGTGATTTTGAGTTAGGTTTGAACATAGTGAGAGTATGTATCTCAACTCAAACTCTAGTTAGAGTAGTGATATATACCCATGTAAGAATTATAAGTTGAATAAAATGAGAATGGTAATTAAGGGGAAAAGTAAAGTTGAGGGAGTATTTGAGAAGTATGGCTAAGCTTGAAAGTTAGCAGTTGTCTTGCCTAAGGCATAGTGATTGTATCCTAGCTTATGTTTTATAGGACCATATTCTATGTTTTAGAGTTGTAGCCATGTTGCGATTCCTTATTCAGTTATCTCATTCATATCATGCCCAAAATTCTTTGCTCCCTAATGTTATTAGAACTCCTTGTAAAGAGTGTTGTAGAAATACTATAGTTGAGTATAAACTTTTAGTATAATTTAGTCTTTATAGCCAACAATTCAATTTAGCAGTCAGATAGACAAGTTCCTATAGTTTTCCACCTTTCCACCCAATCTTACTATCCGAAGATTCATGAATATGTCTATTCCATGAGATAATTTGTTCGCATACATATAAGTTGCGAATTCAATTTAGTCCATGCATTATGTTTCAGATTTAGCTATTTAGTCATGACTCAGTTCATAAGTGTTCCGTGTATGATCAAGTTTTCCAAGTATTCTATCTCATACAATGTAATACTCCTTGTACAACCTCAGTTTCGTTGTCTCAAGATTCATGCTTACATAATGTACTTGTTGATGCCATGAAGCCCTTTTCTTTTGATCCCTATACGTGTTTTGTTGAGGGACGATGCCTAATGAGAAGTTACATACTCTATTCCATCCTTAGTAACTCTTCAAATTTTATTGCATCAATTATCACTTCGTAGTTCTATATATGTAAGATTGTATCATGAAAATTTCAAGTGAGTTGTAAACTCTCAGCATGAATCAGCTCCTTACAGTTAATAGAGTCAAGTCAGCTCAAAAATTAGTTTGATGAAAAGTTTTAATGTTTCAGCTAAGCTATGTCCTTCATTAGTAGACATGTCATGTATACATTATTCCATACTTCTAAGACTTCAAAAAGTTCCTATCCATCACTCGAAGATGAATGATTCCAAGGGGGAGATAATGTAACACCCCACATTTTTGGGCTAGACATTGAACCATCGCTCCTATGAGTATAAATCCAAACCCCATGATTTATATTTGAATACATGTGTCATGCTCTTTATCGTAGTATGTTAAGTGCATATGAGATCAACAATGTTCATAGGAATCACTTAGAGCAAAGTTGAGCTAAGAGCCTTTGATTCGGCCAAGTTTTTGGTATTCGATTCTACAAGGATCAACTTTGAATGTGTATAACTTTTTTTATATGTGGAATTTTTCATCTCAATACCCACCAATTGATATATAACTGAATTAGCTTTCCAACAATACCAATTTCTCCTTAATCCGGTACCCAAGCTAAAAGTTATGACCATTTTTGTCAAAAACAGTAAGCTCCGCGATAAGCCCGTGGTGCGTTAGTCTCTCCCTCAAAGTGAGGTGCGCGATACGTTAGTCTCTCCCCAGAATAAGAGACGCGGATTGAAGGTTATTCCAATAGTGTTTCAGCTTTCTAAGGGTCAAGGGGTAATTTGGTCCTTCCCTTCAACCCCAATCATCCAAAACACAATCTATAACACTAAAAAGGGCATTATTTGCCCATCGTCCTAAAAAAAACTCACGTAAAAACCCTTTTTTTCCCAAGAACAATAATCCAAGCTTCTTCTCTCAAGAACACAAGGATTCAATCCTTAATTTCAATATTTATTCAAGAATTTGTTCAATTAAGGTATGTGGGGATTTGAACAAGGTTAATCTTCCATCCTTGTGCCCGAATGTATTATTTTCAAGTTGAATTTACATGCTTTAAGTTAGGGTTCATCCCCAAATTCTCATGCTTTGAAATCAAAGCATTATCATGTGATAAGAGACTAAAGAGAATAAGAGTTGTACTTATTCATGTTTTAAACTACAAGTTTGATGCTTTGTCTTGAATTTTGTTATTTTGATGAGAAATCATTATTCTCCTAAGTTTAATACTTCCTCATGCTTAGACCCATGTATTATACTCATGTATTGAACTGTATAATATTTTGTGTCTTTGAACCATGATTCCATACTACAGTTATTTGATATCATATTTTTATGATCATTCAGTGCTGGCGGGTTATGAACACCCGATACCTATGTGTTTTACATGATTTCAGATTTTTCAAGTAATAAATTAGTTAAGCCATGAATCTTATCATTATACATAGATATTTATGATAATGATAAGCACTATCAGAAATAATGTTCAGTTAAACTTGGTTCAATTCAGTACCAGTGTCGGTTTAGTTGGGTTAGCACCGAGCGAACCCAGGGGTGGGGCCTCACCTGCCAGTAGAGGGTGTGACCTTTAGTAGCAGTCCTTGAGTTCCAGAACTATGTAGCCAGCATAGGTTTGAGATGTCTTCCTGCCAGTTGAGGGTTGACACATATCTCATGAGAGAACCTGCTAGTAAAGAATGAGTCCTTAGTTCTTCAGGACACTAATTTAGTGGATCCACACAGCCATGTGTCAGTAGCCATGTAATTTCGTATATAAAGATATGGGTTTCCGGGTTTAGATCGAAATGGAATCTAAGGTATTGACACTCTTTCAGCTGGAGTTACCGGTTGGACTTCGATTAGCTCAAATTACGGCATATCGGTTTTATGATAGCTCCTACCATCTTAGTTTAGTATTCAGAGTGTGTCAGTTTAGATTTGCATGACTAAGTATTCAGACATCAATTATCCAGATATCACTTTTATAGACTTTTCATGTTATTCGGATCATGTAAGTACATTCTATATTTGGTCTTGCATTCTCAATTTTACATGTTCATATTTTTCATGCTCAGTATCCATACATGATCCTCAGTTTAGTTTTCCAACATGTTCAACTTTACATGAGATTTACATACAGTGTTTATATTTTACCGCTTCCCAGCTTTAGTTTTACTTATTCTACAAAAGTAAAGATTTTAAGAAACTAAGTGTAGTGATTCACCAGCTTATCAGATTATGTTTGTTACTCATGTTTTAAGAAACTTCATCTTTCAGTTGATTTCAGTCTCTTGGTAAGTCTACTTGCACTTAGCATGTATGTTTTAATATTATTTACCTAATTAGTTTTACTTATTGCATTCACCCCCACTTACTCAGTACATTCCAGAGTACCGATCCACATATTTGTTAATGTGCTTCATTGTCTCATAATATAGGTACCAGTTATAGCCTACATATCAAAATTAAACAGTGTGCAGCTTCCAGCCAGCAGGTGATGAGTTCTCCTAGTTCGACAATCTCTAGTCAATTGTAGTTTGTGTACTTTATTTGGATTATTCATATGTATTGATTAGTGGTAGTTGGAGGCATATCCCAGCTATCTATAGTTAGTATAGTAGAGGCTTCATAGATAGTCAGTCAGAGTCATTACATGTAATTCTAGTTTCTTTCTTCAGTTTTATCATAATGTAAATTTTATCGGTATTATACTTATTCAGATTTCCTTATGATCATGTTTCCACTCAACAAATTTAGTTTTTATACAATTTAAATCATTTTCTCAAGCAGTATGACAATTCATGGGTTGGATTGGGATCACTTGTGGTTCCAAGCATTATGTTATGAATAGGGGGTAGTCTCGGGTCATGACAAAAAGCTAAGTGTATGAAAGATACTACTAGAGCACACAATTCATAAATGAGGATGCAGGTTGTGTCAAGCAACCGTAAAGAGAACAGAACCTCAGGCTTCCATTCAGAGATAAAGTCATAGAAGAAGACGAGTTGGAAGTATGAGTATGACTCGTAAGGTCCAACCATAAGTTGACCAGTGTTCAGAGCATGGAAAGATCAAGTTCCAGGTGGTAACGATTGAAGACCATCAGTTGTATTGTCAAGATATGACTCAGGAGGATGAGTCATAACAAGAATACAAAGTTGAAACCCTGGAAGATCAGAAACTGGAGAACATACGAGAGGCACTGTACGACTCATAAGAATACATTATGAGTGGACAAAGTGAGTTTTACCTTGTGCTGACTTACTTTTCCTAGTCCGTTTTAATTAGGATTTCTGGGTTGTTTTGAGATACTATAAATACCCTAGGTTTATTCCCTTCTTTATGTTCTTCGACATACTTTTACAATACTTTTACTACTTTTTACATACTTTGATCATTACGACTGTGTTCTTCAGATTTTTGGGTTATTATTTAGTTGAAGACTTTAGATTTTATTCTTCTTATTCTTATGTAATTAATTACATGCTTTCTTTATTAATTATCATGGATTGTTGCATAAATATGAGGGGCTAATTTCCCTGACTAGGGTTTTGGGAACCCTGACAGATTAGCTCCGTAAAGAAAGTGGGAGATTTATCTTTTCTCTTTAGCTGCATGTATCTTAATCCTCTTCATATTAATTGACCTCAAAGCTACTGCAGAAGCTTGAGGATTGCCTGTATTTGATAATGTCCTCACAAGAGAGTTTGAGATTTGAAAAAAAAGATTAAGACAGTAATTTGAGATCCACGTCCATCTTATCATTCCATCATCTCATCTATTCAACTTGAGACTCAAAAGGTAAAAGTTGAACTGAAGTCATAGGCAAGGAGCATAAGGCGATGCCTTGTTACTCATAAGGTAAAGAGTGAGATTTATTAACACGTTCACAAGATGATTGTAATACATAGCTTGTTGACTTTACATATAGAGTATCAGAATAGGTGGGTTGAACACGAGAATTTATGAAGTTGAGAATCCAGGGGGGACACAGTCCTAGTGTTCATCTTCTATTGTTTACAAACTCAACATATTCAAGATCGGATACTACTTACTAGTGATTTTCGAATCCCCCCTATTTATTTTCTGCACTGCTCTTAAATTACATTAAGTGAAGCAACTGTTCAACGTTTTCCCTGTGTGATCGACCCCAACCTAGTTGGGTTACTATATTTGGCATCGATCGCAAAATACTTCTTTGGAGGTTAGTTTTGGGCGCTATCAAATTTTGGCATTATTGTCGGGAAAGACGGTTTGAGTGGTTAATTGAATTGGTGAAATTCGCAGGTTTTATTTTTTGTTCTGGATTTGGCATACACCGGTGTATGTCAAACACTAGGAGAAGAGGCAATCCCTTACTCCCTTTTTATCCAGAGGCTGAAAAAAATCTACAAATACTAAGAAGAATGTCATGATAAGTTTGTGATGGTATTCCTACTGGGTTCAAAACCCTCATTTTATACCCCATCCTCCACCTGTTGATCCAGACACGGCACTTCCGCATATTCCAGGTGATCTACAGAATATTACAGATAGACAGACGGAGCATTTACTAGTGGAAGAAGCAGCCAGATTGGCGGAAGGAGGACTAGCCAGGCCACAACAAGTAGTCAAGCGTCGGGAGAGAGTTTAGAGAGAAAGATCTCCATTGATCCTTGCATATCAGCACCTATACCCATATGATAAAGAAGAGGATATGGTTTATGTTGAACCAACTGAGACAGGAGCCACCGTTCCTCCTTCTCTACCACCCAATGTTGAGTTTGACATTACTAGCACAATGATCCAATTGTTAAACTTAAAGGGTGTATTGTCGAGATCAGAAACTGATGATGCAAACATGTATTTAGCTAACTTTACTGGGATATGCATGTCATATATGATTTCGGGAGTGGATCAGAAAGTTTTGAGATTGTGGATGTTCCTATTTTCGCTGACTGGGGAAGCATCACTATGGTTTTGGGAACTTTCAAGAGGTTCAATCACTAATTCGTATGAGTTGCAGAGACAGTTTCTGAACAAGTTTTGCCCCCGACAAAGATGCTATAGTTGAAAGATGAAATCTATAATTTCAGACAGTTACCTGCAGAATCCATGTGTGAGGCTTGATTTAGATTCAAGAAGAAGCTGAGCATGGTACCTAATCACAGAATCACGGGGTCCAACTTGTTAGAAATCTTTTATAGATCACTAAATGTTAGTTCTACAGATATGGTAGATATAATTTTGTAAGACGCATTTATACGTCTTCGGTGGGATATTTTGCAGGATATGCTTGATGATATTTTGGTGACTAATAGAGGTTGGCATACTTGAGATTTTGAGCATAGTGTAGGTACATATACTATTGGAGCAGCTAATGATTATAGAGTAGGTCATGATTTAAAATCGCAAAAGGTTGCACATCTTCGGACAGATATTGGGCTACTTATAAAATAATTTACAACTATAAATGATGAGAAAGTGAATTCAGTCGAGGCAAAGGGATCTACTTTTAGGATTGTCGAGACTGAATCTAAAGAGGAAGTAGAGTATCTTGATCATCGATTGGCAAATTTTTGAGCCCTAGAGAAAGGGAATCAAGGTTGGAACTATTACAATGATAGATACAGAGATAGAAGTAAAGAGAAAGATGGTGATTGGCAACATAAAGATAATTATAAGAAGAAGAGTGACAGGTACGTTCCACCAGGTGGTCGTGATTTAGAATCTAGAATAGAGGCACTTTTGTCAAAATTAGTCAAAGTCAAAGAAAGTCAAGAAATTTTTCTTAAGGAAATTAAGGCAGATCTGTCAGGGCTAAATTAGAAAGTTGAGTCATATGCTACTGCAATCAAATAGTTGGAGCAACAATTTGGTCAGATGCTAGCCATAGTAAATCAAAGGCAGCCTGGCACTCTCCCTAGTAACACAGTGGTAAATCCAAAGAATGATAGTCACTGTCATGCCATTACCACTCGAAGTAGTAAAACCACCATAGATTCGCCTGTACCCAATATTAATGAACAAAAGAATGATGATGATTCTGTTTATGTGGAGAGTAGTAGCAAGAAAGATAAAGGAAAATACATGGTCGAGAAGCCTATTTTAAAGTCTATCCCGAGATCTCGCCCTCTTTTTCCTCAAAGGCTAAAAAAGAAACAAGAAAAGGGTAAGTATCAGAAATTTTTATCTATGTTGTAGGAGCTATCAGTCAATATCCTACTTGTAGAGGCATTAGAGAAAATGCCAGGATATGCAAAATTCATGAAGGATCTAATCACCAAGAAAAGGTCAGTCAGTTATTATCCAATCGATAATATTCATCACTGCAACACTGTATCTACTAGATCATTGGTAGAAAAGAATAAGGATACTGGTGTTCTCACCATACCTTGCACTATTGAATCTTTCAACTTCACTCGGGCATTATGTGATTTGGGTGCTAGTATCACCCTTATGCCATTAGCAGTATTTAAGTAGTTAGGGTTGGGATCTCCTACACCAACCACCATGAGACTAGTAATTGTAGATAGGACAGTGAAAAACCCAATTAGTATTCTTTATGATGTATTGGTGAAGATGGTTTCTTTCATCTTTCCTGTTGATTTTGTGATATTAGACTGTGAAGTAGACTTTCCAGTCCCAATTATCTTGGGAAGACCATTCTTGATTACAGGAAGGATGTTGATATATTTGGAGCTAGGATATCTAATGCTGAGACTCAATGATAAACAGGTGATATTCAATGTATACAAATAAATAAAGTAGCATGATGAGTTAAGAGTGATATCAATGATTGATATGTATAATGAGAACATGGATTCATTCTATGATATTCATTCAGTGACTATTTGGGATGATTCTTCTGATGTTGTTCCTATTGAAGAGAGGCTAGGTGTTGAAGCTTTGGCTGCCGTGATTATGAACTTCAATAATGAGGGTATTGATGACTATGATGAGATGGTATGTGCACTCTATGGGAGTGGTTCTTATAATTATGTACCAAAGAAGCTTGATTTGGATCTAAAAAATAGAACCATGCCACTTACTCGCCCATCTATTGAGGAGCCATCCGTCTTAGAGTTGAAGGCCCTTCCTTTTTATTTGCGATATGCCTTTTTAGGGGCCAACAACACTTTACTGGTAATCATTATAGCTGATTTAATTGGGACAGAAGTAGAATCTTAATTATCAGTGCTACAGAGATTTAAGAGGGTTATCAGTTGGTTAATTATAGATATTGTGGGTCTCGCCTAGTCTTTGTACTCACAAGATCCAACTTAAATCGGATTGTGTTCCAAGTGTAGAACATCAGCGTCGACTAAATCCTCCTATGCAGGAGTTGGAGAAGAAATAAATAATCAAGTGGCTTGATGTTGGTGTAGTGTATCCCATTATGGATAGCAAGTGGGTTACTCCGATACAATGTGTTCCAAAGAAAGGAGGTATTACTATTTTACCTAATGAGAAGAATGAGCTAGTGCCGATAAGTCCAGTCATAGGATCAAGAGTGTTCATGGATTACAGGAAATTGAATGCATAGACCCAGAAGGATCATTTCCTTATGCCCTTCATGGACCAGATGTTGGATAGGATTGCGGACAGAGGATGGTACTGTTTTCTGGATGGGTACTCGAGCTACAACCAAATCACTATTGCATCTAAGGACCAATAAAAAATAACCTTCACTTGTCCTTCTGGGACCTTTTCATTCAGACATATGCTATTTGGGTTATGTAATGCTTCAGCCATATTTCAGAGATGTAAGATGTCAATCTTCTCTGGCATGGTAGAAGACACCATCGAAGTGCTTATGGATGATTTCTCAATTGTTGATGATTTTTTTTATGACTACATAGTGCACTTGGCAAACGCTCTTCGAAGATATGAGGAATGCAACTTGGTACTTTATTGGGAAAAGTAAAATTTCATGATTAAAGAAGATATTGTGCTTGGGCACAAGATTTCAAAAAGAGGTATTGAGGTAGATAGAGCGAAGATTGAAGTGATCAAGAAATTACCTCCACTAATTTCTGTGAAGGGTGTCTGAAGCTTTTTAGGACATGCTGGATTTTATAGATGATTCATCAAGGATTTCTCTAAGACTGCCAACCCTCTTTGTAGGTTTCTTGAGAAAGAGGTGAAATTTAATTTTACTGAAGCATGCTTGAAGGCTTTTGAATGTCTGAAAGAAAATTTGATAACTGCTCTTATCATCATGTCCCCGTATTGGTCCTTGCCATTTGAGATTATGAATGATGCAAGTAGATTAGCCTTAGGTGACGTACTAGACCAACAAAATAAAAAAATCCTTTATCCCATCTATTATGCTGGCAAGGCACTAAACCCTGCTTAAAAGAACTACACAGTCACAGAACAAAAGTTGTTGGCAGTGGTTTTTGCCTTTGAGAAGTTTAGGTCTTATTTGATTGGAACGAAGGTGATTGTACAAAAAAATACAAAGTTTGAACTGATTAGATGGGTTCTATTGCTGCAAGAATTTGATTTCGAGGTCAAGGATAGAAAGGCACTGAGAATCAAGGTGTGGATTATTTGTTTAAACTTGAGGAGGAAGCTATGCAGAATGTTAAAGGTGGGATCGAGATTGATGACAGTTTTCCAGATAAGTAGATATTAACAGCTTTCCAAGATCAAATTCCATGGTTTGCTGATTATGCAAATTATCTAGCAAGTGATCTAGTCCCAGAAGATCTTTCCTTTCAGCAGAGAAAGAAGTTTATGCATGAGGTAAGGAAATTTTTCTGGGATGAGCCTTATTTATTCAAAATTTATGCGGATGGGATTATTGATAGGTGTATACCTGAGGTGGAGATGATAAGCATACTAAAGGCTTGTCACTCTTCAATAGTTGTGGGTCATCATGGAGGAACTCGCACAACCCACAAAATCTTGCAATGTGGGTACTATTGGCCAACAATTTACAAAGATGCACATGATTCTGCTTTAGCCTATGATCAATGTTAGCTCTAAGGTAACATCTCTAGAAGCCATGAACTTCCTATAAGCCCTATTTTAGAATTAGAATTGTTTGATGTATGGCGTATAGATTTCATGGGTCCTTTTATAAGTTCATTTGGCATGATGTATATTCTTGTGGTTGTGGATTATGTCTCTAAATGGGTGGAAGCAGTTGTACTCTCAAATAATAAAGCACGTAGTATCTCAACATTCTTGAAAAAGCACATCTTTTCTCAATTTGGCATGGCACGTGCTATCATTAGTGATGGTGGGTCACACTTTTGTAATCGTCTATTCAAAAGTCTTCTTGATAAGTATGGAGTGAAACACAGGGTGGTAATACCTTTTCATCCATAGACTAGTGGACTGGTTGAGGTGTCCAATAGAGAAATAAAGTCCATCTTGCCGAAGACAGTTAATACCAATAGGACTGATTGGTTACAAAAGTTAGATGATACATTATGGGCTTACCGAATAGCTTTCAAGACCCCCATTGGAGCTTCTCCTTATCAGTTGGTTTAGGGAAAGGCCTGTCACTTTCCTATTAAACTTGAACATAAAGGATTATGGGCTTTGAAAAAGCTAAATTTTGAGTGGCAAGATGCAGCAAAGTCAAGGATGAAAAAGATGAATGATTTGGATGAATTCCGACTCTGGGTGTATGAAAGATCTGCACTTTACAAAGAAGAGATGAAATTGCATTATGATCGCAAGACTGAGAAGAGGATATTTGAAAAAGGCGACCAGGTATTGCTCAGTAATTCAAAGCTTTCCTTGTTTCCAAGTAAGTTGAAGTCTAGATGGTATGGTCCATTTACTATGCTAAGAGTGTTCCCATATCATGCTTTGGAATTGAAGTGGGATGGTAAAGCCCCATTCAAGGTCAATGGGAAAAGAGTAAAGCATTAAATGGTTAACACTAAGGAAATTAATTTGATTTTTGAGATGGACCTTGGTGAAATCGGACTAACCAAGGAAATTACATTGTGTTGCGACGTTAAATCAAGTGTTGTATGGAGGCAACCCATGAGACTAGTTGTTGAAATATGAGTATCCAACTTAGCCCCGTAGGGCCGCGATGTTAAATCAAGCACTGTGTGGGAGGCAACCCATGTGTTTGTACTTAATAATTTATAGGGTATTATCTTTGTTCAGTGTGTAGGGTTAAAGATTGCAGAAAAGAGCCAGATATTCCAAGAAGTTTGGTCATACGGACTCTTCACGAGTCGTCCCTTAATGTGACGACTCATGAATAGGTGTCATAAGGACCTAGGAGTTAAAGTTGTTCCAGGTAAGATTTTCTGGAGTCCTTACGACTCTCAGAACGAGTCATAATCTCAAAGTATGACTTGTCACACTGAGGCATATCAACTCCAGAACCGGGTAGGGGATTCCTAGTCTTTATGAGGGAAGAAAAGACCCATAAGATTTGGTTACGAGTCATACACATGACTCGTAACCAAGCTTACCAGGTCAAGGTTCGCTGGTTAATCCGACCTAATTCGCTGGTCTTAAACAAAAAAGGGCACCCGATTTGGGTACCCGACACTACAAAAAGCGAATACCTTGATTAATTCTGATCCTTGAGCTTTAAACACACAAATTCACTTTGAAAACACACATGAGAATTGGGTCCTCTCACATTTCACAAAATTTGCAAAATTTTGGTATAGAAACGTGTTGAAATCGAGAAACTTGAAAGCTTAATTGAACAAGAAGTTCTTGAGCTTAAACTCTCTAAATTTCAATTTGATTATGAACATAAATTGAGATTTTTACATTTCTATGAGTTGAAAATCTATGTTCATGCAAAATTTGAACCTTAGGTCTTAGAAATTGAATTAAAAATGGAAGTTGGGGATGAACTTGATATTATGTACTAAAAATGTGTGTTGTTGGACTAAAATGGGGTGGTAATGTTGTCCATTGAAGGGTAAAATAGGTATTATATGTTGGAATCAACTCATAAGTTAAACTTTAATATTGTAGTGGATACGAGACCCCTTACAACTCGTATCCACAAGTAACGAGTCATGACGAGACTCGTAACCACTGACAAAATAGAAGTCTAAATAAGTGTAGGTTTTGATATGGGTACGACTTGACCATATGAGTCATATCCAACCCATATGACTCGTAAACATAATTTGAAAGGACCTGGGAAGATATCACATATTAGAGTTTTGTTACTGATCTACTTATGATTGTTGGTAACAAGTCATAACCTGTCCTTATGACTAGTTAGGAGAACTTGTAAGTTGGACAGTGAACATTCATATACTCACTGTTTATCATACGACTCAGTCATATGATTCGTACCCAGCTCATACGACTCTTACCCCCCAGTCGTAACATAAATAGAACTTGCACACTAATACTTATTTTCTTTGTTTTTCTTTTCTTTCCTTAGTATTTACTAATAAGGGTATGCTCACGGGTATTATGGCTTCTAAAGGTGACTTCTCGAAGAAGAATACCAAGAATAAGTCGGTTCCAAAGGCTAATTACCATTTGACTGGCGAGGAGGCAACTAACTCAAGTGGGGATCTTATGGAGTTCCCCATGAAAAAAAAAAGCGACCCTAAGGTAAAAACACCCTCGGGGAAAGAAAGTAGCCACTCCGGAGGACACACCCCCAAGGGGACCTAGAATGAAGAACCCAAGTACCACTCCTTCACACTCACTATCATCTTCTGAGGATGGTGAGGATGATGGAAATGAATAACTTGAGGGTGATGTAGGGGCAGAGAAAAATATTGGATCAAGCTCAGAATCAAGATCAGAGAGTGAAAGTGAGGCTAAGGAAGAAGTTGATGCCACTTCTATTAAAAGACAGGACCCACCGTTAGCTATTACACCTACTTTGATACCCACCATTGAATAGTGGGGTACCCCAATATGCAAAACACATACAATGAAGGGTTAAGTAGACTCCCTAACGAAAGAATCAAAAGAAGTTTTTATATTAAGAGGAGGTTGACCACCACAGAGATATTTGAGTTGCCCAGATTTGAGGCTAAATTCAGCCAATACGGGTTTTAATGGATGACTAAACTACCTGGGAAATACGGTCTTGCATTAGTGCGGGAGTTTTATGTAGCGTATAAGGGTGAGTTAAAGAGGCAGTATCCTTAGGAAAACTTGTGGAGAGGTAGAGAGCCTATTACATCTTTGATCATTTGGAGAGTATGGCTGAACATCTCCCCACTTAATATTAATTCTTGAATAAACCAATCTTCCAGCCACCGATGAACACAGGAAAAATGGATTACCACATAGATGAAATACAGAATATTACAGGGAAATAATTGGGGTCAAAAGATAAAATGAATCGGTTCAGGTGGATTGCGAGTTTGATCGCGTTAAATAGTAAAAATGTAGTTTGGGTAGAAGGAGACACAGGAGTGGCCTCATAGAAGATCAAAAAGCACACTCTAAATTTTGAAGCTAAGACATGGTGGACTTGAGATCAACACAGACTAACGTGCTAAGTTCGGTCTGTGCGGCACTGATAGCAGGGTTGATGTCTAGATATGAGTTTGATGTGGGTGAGTTTTTTAGCTCAACAGATATGAGATAGAACTTTGGGTGGAGAAAAGCTACTTCTAGCTTATCCATGCCTGATTACTCAGATTTGCTTTGCTGCAAGGGTGCAGGAACCTCCAGGGATAGACCAGCTCATTGATCCAACAAATATTATAGATTTGGGGTTGATTTGGGACGTTGCAAACCCTATGGCCAGGCAAGGGAATCGAGAAGTTGATATAATAGTTGAGATATTCAGACGAAGTGAACAAACTAAGGCTGCAGGGTAAAATAAGACAAGTGCGCAGACTGAGCCACAAACATTTGATGCAATAGGTACATCCAGTGCCTCTCCTCCTATACAATATATACCACCTTAACCCAGAGAGATGTCGGCTGGCTTAATAGTGATCTTACAGGATATGAGGGATGAGGCGATAAAGATATTGGCTATGTTAGAGATGAAGGTCTGGTATATGGAAGGGGGTGTAAAGCCTTGGGTTGACACTATGCTAGAAAACTAAGATAGCTAGGTGCAATGTAGATTAGATGAATTTGAGCAGTGTATGACTTGGCAGTTAGGAAGAGGCTAAATCCTGAATATTATAGTGGTAAAAGCAGAGGTGGCCGAGATCAATAAAATGGTAAGTGAGTTGTATGACGGGCCATTCATCCCAGTACCCGTGGTTATAGAGGTTGAGCTTGAAATACATATTGAAAATATTTGGAGTATTCTGGAAGAACAAGTTTTGGAGCTAGATAAATGCCAAGAAAGAAAGAAGAGAAAGCATCGAGGATCTGAAAAGGAAAATATAAAGAAGGTTAAGCAAGATAGCTTACACAGTGAAAGAGATCGGCAGGTAAGGGTCAAAGAGATGAAAACTGGTGCCGGTATCACAAAATTGGCAAGTGTTGATATTGAGAAAGGCAGTGATATAGCCCCGACTATTGATGTACCATAGAGCGCACCACCATAACTAGCACTACTATTGCAAAAAAAGTCCCATCAACTGATGGGACTTATGTTAGTGATGGTGGGACCCGATCTAAGGGCCTACATAATGATGCAGCATGAGCGAGTTCCTTGAGTGCCCAGGTATGTTCATGATCTCTTGTATTACATTATAGAAGCACTGGGGACAGTGCATATGCTTTAAGTTGGGGTGGGAGTGTACCAAGGTCGCCATAGATTATACTTTCCATGTTTTGAAGCCCGTGGCCACAATCTGAAAATTTTGAGAACTGGCATATTTCTTTTGTTTATGTTGTATTTCTGTTTTTGTTGTAGGTATGTTGGAATAGCTGAAATAGGAAGAAAATTTGTACTTGTGGAAGTAAGATTTTGTTTTGAACAATTAAGTTGAAATTTTTTAATTTTGAAATAATTGTGATGAAATTAATGCCCCTCCTATAAAATTTTGCTAACTGTGTGATGTGTGATATGTGTGAGACAACTGTGAATCTGATAATGGAATTAGAATTAGGAATAGAACAACTAGGGAAAATAATTGCATAACGGGATAAGTAGTACCTCGCATTATGACCTTATGCGAATGTGTGTAAGGCGTTACTTAGTACCTGGTGTGTATGAATCTAGAACTTGCCCGGTTTCACTTACCTAGGGTTCATGTAATGATCCCTCCCGGTCATTTTTGAAACTTTCTCATATTCCCTATTTTGGTTCTCCTCGTAGTTTATATACTGATTTATAACTTACGAAAATGGATAGTACCGATTCTTAAGATGTTTCGAAGTGAGTTAAGTCATTAGTTGGTTATTTTAGGTAATTAATTTAATTAGTAGTTTAATGGTCCAAATATGTAATTTACTTACTTATATGGCCAATATATGAATGATTTTAAGTGGAAAAGGGTTCCCCATATATTAATAATAAAACATCAGATAATTAGGGTAAAGAGAAAGACAACACCTTTCTTTTGACAGTTTATGGAGTATCTCCATCTTCAGGTTAGAACAAAATAAATTTTATTTTCAGTTGTTCACATTATTATGTGGGTGTAGTTACAAGAAATAGTAGTGCTATAGGTAGCAGTGATGTGGTTATACAAATGGAGTGAAGAATCTTTATTTCATTCATATGTTTCCTTTTATAGTAGTATTGTAAAGAAAAAAAAAGTAAAGAAAAAAAAGGAATAGGAATTAATGTATGCTAAAGTTTTTGCATTGAATATTGAGAAAGGAATAAAAGTCAATTTCTTTTTCTATGCTGCACGCGAAGCCAAAAACAAAGAAAAGAGAAACTTGGCCTATGAGTTTTGTACTTTTATTTCCATTGAAGTAGTAGTACTTAAGTCTTGATTTCTTGATTATGCTTACATAATTAGGTACGTTAATGGCCAACTATGATTTACTACATTCTTAAGGACGTTAATGATGGTTGATGACTAGATTAAATTGATGGTCCTTAAGACGTATGAATTAATAAGGGCGTAATAGGTGAATTAGGTGTTTGGGCAACCATTGTTTCGATGGTTCACTTTAATTTTGAAGTGAACCTTAATTAAATTAAAAATAACCATAATAGTAAGGTTTTAATTAGATTCATATTCTTATAAGGATTATATATTTGAACAGATCGTGAACATTCCAAAATTTTGAGAAAGGGCAAGGCACTTGTGGACTAGTGACATTCAGATTCCTTGGTTGAGGTAGGTTATGGTTTAATTGGAGTTTATACTCAACTTAATTGTTTGTATGCTCCTAAATTGGATACTTGTGGATTGGTATTCGGACATGTTTGAAATTGTTGATGTTTGGATTGTTGATTCGTGTATAAATGTTTATTGAAAATTTACTTGATGGAATTGTCTTATGACTTTAAGTGTACTTGAAAATTTGGTACATTGTGTTGTATGTTGTGAGGTTGAGTAAATTGATATTGATGATACTTGTTTATATTTATAGTGGATCGGGTACCACGCCGGTACATTTATATTTATTTTGGATCGGGTACCACGCCGGTACATTTATATTTATGTTAGATCGGGTACCACGCCGGTACATTTATATTTATGTTGGATCGGGTACCACGCCAGTACGTTTATATTTATTTTGGATCGGGTACCACGCCGGTACGTTTATATTTATGTTGGATCAGGTACCACGCCGGTACATTTATATTTATGTTGGATCGGGTACCACGTCGGTACATTTATATTTATGTTGGATCGGGTACCACGCCGGTACGGTACATGAACATAGATTGTTCCCTGCAGGTCATGACTATTTGGGAAAAAATAAGTCCCATAGCATGTGCATACATATTTGTGTTGATTTTGTGGATGTTTACAGTATGGTTGATACTCTTGATGGTTATGTGGCTTGTCTGTGAGCACTGTTTGACATGTTATTGTTGTATTGTTGATTCATTAAGAATTTGTTATGTGTTGATGTCTGTCTACTTGTTATTTGATTTATGTTGTGTACATGTTATTAAGTTGAGTTGGTCTATGATACCTACCGGTACATTGTGGTTTGTACAAATACTACCTTGTACTCTTCTTTTGTTGAGTGCAGAAATTGTTCTAGATGCTCATACATGATCTCACCTCTAGAGTTTAATAGCAAATCTTGATCCAAGGGTGAGCACTCCATCCCCTAGCTTCCATTGGTCATCTTATTTGTTGTTGTCCATCTTTTGGGCAATGAAACATTCTTTATTTACTTTATTTTAGGATATCTCTTTAGACATGATCTTTGTTAGTAGTTCTTGTACGATGACTTTCAGGGCTTGGGAATTTTAGTTAGTAGATTGTTTGGTTGTCACGCTACTAATGATTAATCCCAGATTATTATTGTTAAGATGGTTTTATGAAAATATCCTTTTAATATTGACTAAGTGATTGGGTAATGGTTTGATTTAGATGCTTCTCCCACAGGAAGGTTAGTGTGGGTGCCACTCATGGCTATTTGGGTCATGATAAAGTTTGTATCAGAGCTCTAGGTTCGTCGATCTCATCGTACAAGAATATGTCTAGTAGAGTCTTGCAGAACGGTACAGAGACGTCTGTACTTTTCTTTGAAAGGCTATAGGACACTCGAAAAATTCAATTTCTTCTTCTTACATGCTATTACTTGAGTTTAATTGGTATCTACCGATTCCAATTGGTATCTGTTAATAAGAGCAATGTCAAGTAGAGTTCTATAGATTAGTATGTAGGGCCCCACACCCAATCTTTGTAAGGCTATGAGGTATGTAGAAGTCATTTTCCTTTCTTTTTCTCCATCATGTCATCCTAATATTGGACTACTAGATTGAATCCAATTAGTATCTAGACAATTCCAATTGGTATGTTAATAATTTTGATTAAAAATCTAGGAGATTTTAATTGGTATATGTTAATAAGGTCTAAAAGTTATTGTTAATAGGTAAAGACTTGTGAAAGTTGTGAACTTATTGACTGCTTGTGTTTGATATTTGACTAAACTTGTGTCGCTAGATTTTTGTCATTGTTGTGAATTATTTTTGTTAAGTGATGAAAATTGACGAAGTTCTTTTTTTTTGTTGATAAATGTGATGGTATTATTTGATTTCTTGTTATTGGGAAACTAGAAATTCTATAGTTCTTACTTATTTTTTGTACTATTATACTGATGAGATTGATGGTATGAGAACTGAGAGGATGATATGAGAATATGATGTCAAGAAAAGATGGTGAAAAAGTGACATGAATAAAAGACTGAGGTGATATGTGTTTTTCTTAATGAGAGGTTCTTGTTAATGATGTTGTGGATGGACCCTTGTGTAGTTCAATTATTTGATATTACTTGGGGATCCTTGTGTGGTCCGGCCATTGAGACTGTATTTAGAATTTTGGTGAAGTTTTAATTATTAAAATTATAATGGATTCCTTGTGAGGACTAGCTAAGTGACATTATCTTTAAGTTCCCTAGTGGTGTAGGGACCACTCTTGAGGTGATTAAGAGTTAAGTAAATCCCATAATAAAAATATTGTCAGGTAGAAATAAGAATGACTCTGTGTATCTTTAATTGGTGTTAGTGATATAAGAGAGGTTTGTCTTGACCATGAAGTGTTTGTCGTTGAAAAATATTGAGTTAGTGATATTCAGGACATAAGTTGTAGCTGTGGATTTATGCATTAGGAATAATTTTGAGAAGATGAATTATTATTGACTTGACCTTGTGGGTGAATTATACATTTGCATGTTCCATAAAGTTGGCTGATATATCACACTTTTAGAGGATAGTAATTTCCATGATAGTGGCAATGCAAAATCAAATGGCTTAGTTACGTTCATAAAATAATTAAGGATGATCCTGAATAGGAGAATAAATGAATTATTAATTGGCATGATTGATCTTTCCTTGAGTGACACTTGGTGAATATTTCTTGTTAAGTGGTTAAGTTATGATGATTAGATGGATATTAACAATGTTGTGGAGGATAATGTGTTGTAGGCTCTGATTCAGTGGGACTCGTAAAATGGCATATTTATACCCCTTTTTAATCCTATTAGTTTTTCTCTCAAGTTTAGATTAGTTGAAGTGTGGTTATGATGTAAACCTATGTTTTGGATGTGGTTTTAGTATTTGAAGCATGATTTGTATATTTAGCCTTATTGGGCTAATGTGGTAGTCTTGAAATCGTAAGTTGGGTAGAGTTGACTTGAGTACCTTGTTTCTAGTCGAAGCTGCTATCTTAGGCTTGAATATGGATTACTTGACATCTAGAAGATGAACTAGATACCTTAGCCTAGTTTGGGACATAGTGTGCCTAATTATAGAAATTGAGGATTAGAAGTGGATCATCTGGCCCACTTAGTCCTAAACTTGTGTTAACTTGTGGACTTAGTTGCGGATGTTAGACATAGATGAGCCTAGTAAACCTTAGAATAAGGTTACTTCGTAACTTGGTAACTTGTATTGATGTTCCCGGATTGTAGTTTTTGAGTTATAGTTATGATACTTCTCGTGGAAGCAATAATGGACCTTTAGAGATAGATATTCCTCTTAGATATGTTGTGTGGCTTATAGAGATGTTATTTCCTCTTAGACTTGATGATTGGCCTATAGAGATGCTATTTCCTTTTAGATATACAAATTAGCCTAGAGAGGTGATATTTCTCATAGTGATGATGTATCTGACCTATCGATATAAGATATACTATAGACGATTACATGTCTATCTTTATTATGCCTCCAATATGTGAGATACCTTCTATAGGTGAGATAATTAGAGATATGCTATGACTTATAAATATGATTATCGATATGAGTTTCAGATATGTATACGGGCCTAAGGCCGTGATTATGATGTTATGACTATTTCGGATAAATTAATGGGACAGGGGTTGTGTTATGATAATGTTTGAATATTCAAGGAGTGTTTATCAGTATAATGGATACGATTACAGTTTATGAATACATATATGTTTGTATACACATCTCTCCTCTATGGGACAAAAAAAGATTCAGTATGTTGCTTAGGACTTTATTGATTGAATACTGGTGATGGCATGCATATATTTGGTACATTCATGAGTATTATATCGGTAATTGATGTGATTGTAGCTGAAATATGATTTTACGATTATTCTGCCTAATTAACGGTTAAGCTGTGTGGTAGCTAGTTTTCTATTAGGGGACTATAATACTTGATGGCTAGAAATCTAATGTATTAGTAAATGAATCTTGCTTAATTGAAACATGGTAGCTAGTGATGGTTAATATGTGACTTATGGTAAGGTCGGGTCTAGCGTAGGTGAAGATTAGTTGGTATTAATGACTAAGTTTGTGATATTGATTAGTCGATAAAAGAGGAGTTGTTTGTTAATGAGGCTAGATAATAAGAGATGTTAGTAATAAAAGGTGACTAGTTAATAACCTTGAATAGTTGCTAAATGATTAACTAATGAATAGTTAAGTGAGGACTAGTTGGTAAACGATGGTTAGATGATGAATGGTGTCAGTTAATAAAAAATGGTTAGGTGACAAACAGTAATGTGTTGTCTAGCAATGATTAATGGATAGAAGATGATTAATTGATAAAAATGAATAGTGGATAAATGGCGGTTTTGGTTTAGTGATGAACCTTGACTTGATGTTAGATGTTGGCTATTAAGTAAATAGTGGTTAGTTGTTATTCCATGAATAAAGATTACGTGAAGGATAATGTTTAGGCTAATAACTAGAGGTTATGTGATGACTAGCGAACTAGTGATTTTATTATAATAAGTGTTAGTTATCTAATAACGAGTAGTTGAGAAGTATTGACTAGATAGATATTCTATGGTGATATAACTATTTTTATGAGTATTTTAGTGTATGTTATTTGGTAATGACTATTGTGATGATATTGATACCCGGTAAGTCCGGAGTATACTGTTGTGATGATGTTGATACCCGACAAAGCCGGAGGATACTATTGATGATGTGTTGATATCCGACAAGGCTGGAGGTTGATTACGATGATAATGGTCCTGATGAGGACAATTATGATGAGTTGTGATATTGATTATGTACTTTGCATTCATTCTTGTATGTGCATCATCTATCACCAGTATGCACCTATATTTATCCGCCGATATAGGAAGGTTGCATATATATGGGTGAAGAATATGCCTTGTGTTATTATATACTGATTGAACCTTCCGAGTATGGGGCGGTGGGGGTACGCATAGGATCGGCTAGGTAAGTGGTTTTCTGTAAGTTGAGGACTAAAGAGATTGTGTCTGTGAAGGTCCAGTGGAAGAATCATCTTTTTGAGGAAGCTGAAGCAGACATGTGTAGTAAGTATCCGCGTCTTTTTGTTGATTCAGTAATACCTTATTTTCCCTTATTGTCTCTTCTTGCCGTTCGGGGACGAACGGTTGTTTAATTGGTATCTGATGTAATGACCCTCCCGGTCGTTTTTGAAACTTTCTCATATTCCCTATTTTGGTTATCCTCGTAGTTTATATACTGATTTATAACTTATAGAGATGGATAGTACTGATTCTTAAGGTGTTCCGAAGTGAGTTAAGTCATTAGTTGGTTATTTTAGATAATTAATTTAATTAGTACTTTAATGGTCCAAAGTTGTAATTTACTTACTTATATGGCCAATATATGAATGATTTTAAGTGAAAAAGGGTTCCCTATGTATTAATAATAAAACATCAGATAATTAGGGTAAAGAGAAAGACAACAGCTACACGTTACTTTTCCCTTTCTTTTGACAGTTTGTGGAGTATCTCCATCTTCTGGTTAGCACAATATAAATCTTATTGTCAGTTGTTCTCATTATTATATGGGTGTAGTTACAAGAAATAGTAGTGCTATAGGTAGCAGTGATGTGGTTATACAAATGGAGTGGAGAATCTTTATTTCATTCATATATTTCCTTTTATAGTAGTATTGTAAAGAAAAAAAAAAGAAATAGGAATTAATGCATGCTAAAGTTTCTGCATTGAATATTGAGAAAGGAATAAAAGTCAATTTCTTTTTCTATGTTGCACGTGACGCCAAAAACAAAGAAAAGAGAAACTTGGCCTATGAGTTTTGTACTTTTGTTTCCATTGAAGTAGTAGTACTTAAGTCTTGATTTCTTGATTATGCTTACATAATTAGGTGCGTTAATGGCCAACTATGATTTACTACAGTCTTAAGGACATTAATGACGGTTGATGACTAGATTAAATTGATGGTCCTTAAGACGTATGAATTAATAAGGGCGTAATAGGTGAATTAGGTGTTTGGGAAACCATTGTTTCGATGGTTCACTTCAATTTTGAAGTGAACCTTAATTAAATTAAAAATAATCATAATAGTAAGGTTTTTATTAGATTTGTATTCTTATAAGGATTATATATTTGAACATATTGTGAACGTTCCAAAATTTTGAGAAAGGGCAAGGCACTTGTGGACTAATGACATTCAGATTCCTTGGTTGAGGTAGGTTACGATTTAATTGGAGTTTAGACTCAACTTAATTGTGTGTATGCTCCTAAATTGGATACTTGTGGATTGGTATTCGGACATGCTTGAAATTATTGATATTTGGATTATTGATTCGTGTATAAATGTTTATTGAAAATTTACTTGATGGAATTGTCTTATGACTTTAAGTGTACTTGAAAACTTGGTACATTGTGTTGTATGTTGTGAGGTTGTGTAAATTTATATTGATAATACTTATTTATATTTATATTGGATCGGGTACCACGCTGGTACGTATATATTTATGTTGGATCGGGTACTACGCCGGTATGTTTATATTTATGTTGGATCGGGTACCACGCCGGTACATTTATATTTATGTTGGATCAGGTACCATGCCGGTACGTTTATATTTATATTGGATCGGGTACCACGCGGTACGTTTATATTTATGTTGGATCGGGTACCACGCCGGTACGGTACATGAACATTGATTGTTCCCTGCAGGTCATGACTATTTGGGAAAAAATAAGTCCCATAGCATGTGCGTAAATATTTGTGTTGATTTTGTGGATGTTTACAGTATGGTTGATACTCTTGATGGTTATGTGGTTTGTTTGTGAGCACTGTTTGACCTGTTATTATTGTATTGTTGATTCATTGAGAATTTGTTATGAGTTGATGCATATCTACTTGTTATTTGATTTATATTGTGTACATGTTATTAAGTTGAGTTGGCCTATGATACCTACCAGTACATAGTGGTTTGTACTGATACTACCTTGTACTCTTCTTTTGTTGAGTGAAGAAATTGTTCTAGAGGCTCATACATGATCTCATCTCTAGAGTATGATAGCAGATCTTAATCCAAAGGTGAGCACTCCATCCCTAGGCTTACATGGGTATCTTATTTGTTCTTGTCCATCTTTCGGGCAATGAAACATTCTTTATTTACTTTATTTTGGGATATCTCTTTAGACATGATCTTTGTTAGTAGTTCTTGTAAGATGACTTTCGGGTTTTGGGAATTTCAGTTGGTAGATTGTTTGGTTGTCGTGCTACTGATGATTAATCCCAGATTATTATAGTTAAGATGGTTTTATGAAAATATCCTTTTAATATTGACTAAGTGATTAGGTAATTGTTTGATTTAGATGGTTCTCCCACAGGAAGGTTAGTGTGGGTGGCACTCATGGACATTTGGGTCGTGACAGTTCAGGATAGTCGAATAGGAAATGATCATAGGCCATTCTTATTTTGAGTCCACTCGAGCCTAAATGCCCAACCAAATGTGATATGAATCCCTTGATCCAAATGTTTGAGCCTTAATTTGCCCATTTTTTGTTTACACCAATTTCACCTTCCCATTTCACTTATAATAAACCTGTATTGGCCTTGTTCCTCCTTGTACACTGTGCACCTCAACTCAGGCAAATCGCCTAAGTTGAGGGTGGCTATTATAAAAGTGTGTAGGAAAAATGATCATGAAGAAAGACGTGTGAAAGAAAAATAAAAAAGAGCAGGTGTGATAAAATTAAAATAAAAAAAAATAAAGAAAAGGAAAAGAAAAGAAAAAGAAAGTGAAAAAGGAAAACCGCACTTGGTCCAGTCTGAATGTATTTTAAAATAAAAAGGAAGACATAAGGGCGGAAATAAAATGAAGAAAAGTGAAAAATAAATGGACCCCAAATAAAGTGTTGTGTCAAAGAAGCATAGTCACTAAAAATTCCTAAAAAGATACCATACCAGCCCTTAAGCTACGTTACAAGCCAAATAAAGTCCTTTAGTAATCCTATCCCGACTTTCCAAAAACTCAGGAAGAGGGCATATGGGAAAGCCTATGGTATTCTGTATACACCAGTTGATACTTCTTTGTGAGCGAGATCTTTTTTTGCTTTATCCCTGAATAAGTTGATGGATCTAATCTGAGTGAATGGGATTTCTTTCTTTGTGAACGTACATGGGTTAGGTTTTTAGGTTGCAAGATTGTTCGGTTAATGTGATCTATGTCTATGCCTGGTTGGCTCTTACTAATGTAATGCCATCATCAGATTCCTTTATGATTCTCCGTATGCCAAATCGATATACAGAGTTTGATTCTTGAAAAGTTAAAATTAGGAGGGGGAATAAAAATGTTGAAAATTAAATTGAAAAGTCACTGCCATAGGTAACTTAGGATCTTCTTGTTTAAGCATCATTGTCGTGATTGGTAGTTTTGATTTTTGTTTTGTCTGGGGACACGCAAACTTTCTAAGTTGAGGGTGTTGATGCATCATGGAAACACAACACTTTCGATGCTTAAAACAAATAATTTATGCTTGAACCTAGGTTGTTTTAGTAGATATGAGGTGGTTTTGTGGTTGTTGCCGGTACAACAGGTAAATAATAGGTTTGGAATTAAATTGGAAGAAAAAGACCTAACAAAAAACATATTTGCAGATGATACGAGTCACCTCACTAGTCGTCAACACATTATACGTCTCGTAGGATGACTCATAAGCATAATATAATCAAAACCCAAAAGAAAAGCTAAGTGTAGGAAAGATACGACTAGAGCATACGAGTCGTAAGATGAGGATATGGGTCGTGTCAAGCAACCGTAAAGAGAACAGAACCTCAGGCTGCTATTCAGAGTTGAAGTCACTGAAGAAGACGAGTCAAAAGTCTGAGTACAACTCGTAAGGTCCAACCGTAAGCTGACCAGTGTTCAGATCAAGTAAATATCAAGTCCCAGGTGGTAACGAGTGAAGATCACGAGTCGTTTGGTCAAGATACGACTCGTGAGGAAGAGTCATAACAAGAACAGAAAGTTAAAACCATGGAAGATCAGACACTGGAGAACATATGAGAGGCACTATGCGACTCGTAAGAATACCTTACAAGTGGACGAAGCGAGTCTTACCTTATGCCGACTTACTTTTCCTAGTCTATTTTAATTAGGATTTCTGGGTTGTTTTGAGATACTATAAATACCCTAGGATTATTCCTTTATTTTTTACATTCTTTGAAATACTTTTACTACTTTTTACATACTTTGATCATTACAATTGTGTTCTTGTGATTTTTGGGTTATTATTCAATTGAAGACTTTGAATTTTATTCTTCTTATTCTTGTGCAATTAATTACATGCTTTTTTTATTGATTAGCATGGATTGTTGCATGAACATGAGCGACTAATTTCCCTGACTAGGGTTGTGGGAACCCTGGTGGATTAGCTTCGTAAAGAAAGTGGGAGATTCATCTTTTCTCTTGTATCTGCATGTATCTTAATCCTTTTCATATTAATTGACCTCAGAGCTACTATAGAAGCTTGAGGATTGCCTGTATTTGATAACATCCCCACAAGAGAGATTGAGATTAGGAAAATAGGATTAAGACAGTAATTTGAGATTCACGTCAATCTTATCATTCCATGATCTCATTTAATCAACTTGAGACTCAAAAGATAAAAGTTAAACTGAAGACATAGGCAAAGAGAAATAAGGCGATGCCATGAGACTCACAAGGTAAACGGTGAGATCTATCAACACGTTCACAGGATGACTGATAATACATAGCTTGTCGACTTTACATGCAAAGCAGCAGAATAGGTGAGTTGAACACAAGAAATTTATAGAGTTGAGAAGCCAGGGGGAACACAATCCTATGTTTTTCTTCTATTGTTTACAAACTCAAGGCATTCAAGTTTGGATACTACTTACTATTGATTTCCAAATTCTCCCCATTTACTTTTCTGCACTTCTCGTGAATTACATCAAGTGAAGCAACTGTTCAATGTTTTCTCTATGGGATCAACCCCAACCTAGTTGGGTTACTATATTTTTCATTAACCGCAGCATACTTCTTTGGAGGTTAGTTTTGGACGACATCACTCCCCCTATTGAAGGGCCTTAGTGCGTGTTAGCCGCGCGAATCAGAGAAATCCGAGGATGGAAAAAAGCCACCGAGGCTCCAACCATTACAATATATATATATATATTGTGTGAATTATGCATACAGTCATTAAGATCCCCACGCCGGCAAACATGGTGTCTAGTATCGGTCCTCCCGGGACCTTCACCTTCCATGGTGAGCTACACAATCCTCTTTAACCTCAAATTAAAATCATTTACAAACATAATTCTAACCATTACTTGGGAGTCAATCATTAAGGCATTAACCACTTGGTATCGTCATACCAATACGCTTGCAAGATAAATCACACATGCCAAATCAATTTACACAACCATATTAACTCCCCACATACCATTAAAATCCAATCCATGGCCACCAAGTCCTTTGAAAACCAAATTGAATAACCATTTATCCATTAATAAAATACATTGAGTTCAAAAGAAGTTAAACCATGTAATTTTCCATAATTTAAATCAAATTGATAAAGTGGGTTGAGGTTCATATAATTCCAAGCCAAAATTCATCCAATTTGGCAAAATCCATGTTCCCCATTCCACCCCTTTAATTAAAGTACCAATTAAGTCCCCAAAACACCAATTTAAAGCATGGATAATCAATTAAGTCACGGGACAAGTAATTAAATCAATAACAACCAAAATCTCTCAACCCAATTTCAAAACCCACAATTTAAATCATGTGAAAATCCATCGAATAAATGATACAATGTAAAATTAAAGTTTAGGGAAGATATACATTCCTTAAAAACATAAGAATTCAAAGTCAATTTAAAGCTTGGAGCCCGAATGATGAACTCTCTATGAAACCCTTGAGTTTTCGTGGGTTTTAAGTTTGAGAGTAAAAAAGAGTAATTTGTTCTTTGAAAAACTGAAGAAATAAGCTTATTTATGTTTAAGGGTGGCACGAGGATGAAAAGACCCAAAATCCCCTCACCCCAAGTGAGAAAATTAAAAATTGTACAATTTAAAACAACGGCGTGGCACGATCGTATTGCGGAGGTTATCCATCGTGACCCGATCTTATCATGGAGGTTAAACTCCATGGCACGTTGATAATGTGGAGGCTTAATGCCTTGTTGTTCTAAAATTTCCCTGAACCCTTTACAAAAATTCTAAAACTTTTCCAAATTACCCTTTCAACATCCCTAAACGCAGTTTAAGTCAAAAATTCATATTACGATCATAGAAAGGTCAAAATAAATTGATCAAAAGTTTAAGGTTCTTAAAACTTATAAGAAAAAAATCAATAATTCATAGCCATATTCAAATAAGATGCATCTCTCCTAACAGAAAGATTATGTATCTATTTGAGAGCTCATAGACTCATGGGCGGTTATATGAAAGAAAATATGAGGTACATTTACTTTTTTCAAAACTAAAGCAACAATATAATATATTAAAGAGTATCTTGAACTTATAAGAAGGAAAATTAACAATTTATGACCATATGCAAAGGCGATTCATCTCTCCTAATAGACAATTTACGTATCTATCCCAGAGATCATAGATTTGTGGGCGATTATATGAAAGGAAAATTGAGGTATATTCACTTTTTAAAAAATTAAAACAAAAAAATAATATATTAAAGAGTATGTTGGAATTACATGCAAGAAAACGAAGAATTCATGATCATATACAAAGACGACACATCTCTCCTAAAAGACAGATAACGTATCTATCTGATAAGTCATAGATTTATGGGTGATTATACGAAAAGAAATATGAGGTACATTCACTTTTTCCAAAACTAAAGCAAAAATATAATATATTAAAGAGTATCTTGGACTTATAAGTAAGAAAATCAAGAATTCATCACCATATACAAAGACGACGCATCTCTCCTAACAGACAAAGTACATATATATTTGATAGATCATAGACTTGTGGGAGATTATACGAATGAAAATTTGAGGTATATTTACTTTTTCCAAAACTAAAGTAAAAGAATAATATAGTATAGAGTATCTTGGACTTAGCAAGATAATCAAGAATTCATGACCATATGTAACGACAACACATCTCTCCTAACAGATAAATTACGTATCTATCTGACAGATTATAGATTTGTGAGTGGTTATATGAAAGGAAAATGTGAGGTACATTTACTTTTTCCAAAAATAAAGTGACAATATAATATATTAAAGAGTATGTTGGACTTATAAGAAAGAAAATCAAGAATTCATAATCATAGATGACACATCTCTCCTAACAGACAGATTACATATCTATTTGACAGATCATAGACTTGTGAATGATTATACAAAAGAAAATATGAGGTACATTTACATTTTACAAAACTAAAGCAATATTATAATATATTAAAGAGTATGTTGGACTTATAAGGAAAAAATAAGAATTCATAGCCATATGCAAAGACGACGCATCTCTCCTAACAGACAGATTATGTATCTATCTGACAAATCATAGATTCGTGGGCGATTATATGAAAGAAAATACAAGGTACATTCACTTTTTCAAAAACTAAAGCAACAATATAATATATTAAAGAGTATCTTGAACTTATAAGAAAGAAAATCAAGAATTTATGACCTATGCAAAGGCGCCTAATAGACAGATTACATATCTATCCGATAGATAATAGACTTGTGGGCAATTATACGACAGGAAATATGAGGTACATTCACTTTTTTCAAAACTAAAGAAACAAAATAATATATTAAATAGTATGTTAGACTTATAAATAAGAAAATCAAGAATTCATGACCATATGTAAGGACGATGAATCTCCCCTAGCAGGCAGATTAGGTATCTATCCAATAAATCATAGTTTTATGGGAGATTATACGAAAGAAAATATGAGTTACATTCACTTTTTCCAAAACTAAAGCAAAAATATAATATACTAAAGTGTATCTTGTACTTACAATCAACAAAACCAAGAATTCTTAACCATATACAAAGACGATGCATTACTTCTAACAGATAAATTACGTATCTATTCAACAGATCATAGACTTGTGAGCAATTATATGAAAGAAATTATGAGGTACATTCACTTTTTCCAAAACTAAAGTAACAATATAATATATTTAGAGTATCTTGGACTTAAAAGCAATAAAATCAAGAATTCATGACCATATGCAAAGACACGCATCTCTTCTAACAGACAGATCATGTATCTATCTAATAAATCATAGATTTATGGGAGAGAATAGGAGGTACATTCAGTTTTTCCAAAACAAAAGCAATAATATAATATATTAAACAGTATATTGGACTTATAAGAAAGAAAATCAAGAATTCATGACCATATGCAAAGATGATGCATATCTCCTAACAGACAGATTACGTATATATCCAACAGATCATAGATTTGTGAGCGATTATATAAAAAAATTATGAGGTACATAGACTTTTTTTCAAAACTAAAACAATAATATAATATATTATAGAGTATCTTGTGCTTATAAGCAAGAAAATCAAGAATTTATGACCATATGCAAAGACAATGCAACTCTCCTAACAGACAAATTACGTATCTATATGGCATATCATAGACTTGTGGGTGATTATACGAAAGAAAATAAGAGGTACATTCATTTTTATCAAAACTAAAGTAACAATATAATATATTAAAGAGTATCTTGCACTTGTAAGCAAGAGAACCAAGAATTCCTAACTTTATGCAAAGACGACGCATCTCTCCTAACAGACATATTACATATCTATCTGATAGATCATAGGCCCTTGGGCGATTATACAAGGAAAATATGAGGTATATTCACTTTTTTTAAAAACTAAAGCTACAATATAATATATTAAGAAGTATCTTGGACTTATAAGTAAGAAAATCAAGAATTCATGACCATATGCAAAGACAAAGTATCACTACTAACAGACAGATTATGTATCTATCCGATAGATCGTAGACTTGTAGAAATTATATGAAAAGAAATATGAGGTAAATTCATTTTATAAAGACATAAAATAATATATTAAAGAGTATTTTGGACTTATAATCAAGAAAATAAAGAATTCATGACCATATCCTAAGATGGCACATTTCTTCTAAAAGACAGATTATGTATCTATCTGACAGATCATTGACTTGTGAATAATTGGATGAAAAAATGTGAGGTACATTCACTTTTTCCAAAACTAAAGCAACAATATAATATGTCGGACTTATAAGCAAGAAAATCAAGAATTTATGACCATATGAAAAGATGATGCATTTCTCATAATAGACAGATTACATATATATCCGACAAATCATAGATTTATGGGAGATTATACGAAAGAAAATATGAGGTACATTTACTTTTTAAAAAGACTAAAGCAACAATATAATATATTAAAGAGTATCTTGAATTTATAAGCAAGAAAATCAAGAATTCATGACCATATACAAAGACGACGCATCTCTCCTAACAAACAGATTATGTATTTGTAGACATGTAATTTTGTCCCTCTCAAAAGTCAACTTTTATCCATTTACCCTCACCTCATGTGATGATCCCTTCACTAAAAATAAAATAAAAAATTCTCAACAAAAAATAACAACCTACTATCTAATTTGGACACCTCACCACCTTACCACCCCTACCCTACATACCCTTCCCTAGGCTCTCCTCATATTTTTTACTCCCTTTTTCATAACAAATCAACAACAATCCAAAAGAGGAGACGCATACACTTTCTACAAAACACACACAGCAACAAATAATACAGTCCTCCATTTTTAGAGAATACACATGTATACACTTACTGGTACATACAGCTATGGGGTAACAGTGAGAATACACTTACAATAATAATACGTACACCACAATATAGGAGAAACATTGACCAATAACAGAAATAAACTCATATACACACAACTAAAAAAAGTTGTACAGAGATAAACGAGGGAATATATGAGTAAAATAGAGCGAGATCGAGTTACAGAGAGAGATCAAGAGGGAAAAATAGTGAGTAAAAAGGAATTTAAGAGTGAAAATATGAGAAATAGTGAGAGAAATTAGAGATTAAGAGAGATATAGAGAAAGTGGTGAGAAAGGAGAGGGAGGGAGAGAAAGGATCGATAGGGGTTAAAAATTTGACCCATTTTTCTTTGATTTCCCCCATCGTCGAGCTCTTCGGAGCTCCAGAGAAGTGAAAACAGTGACCCACCCTCTCAATATACAAAAATTCCAACTAATTGGGCTTGATGAAGCTCCAGTGATATGATAGAAATGGCCCAATTACATCCATGATCGAACCCTCATCAGAAATTATGAATGAGTTTTGTTGATTATCATGAATATATTTAGATATTGGTAGAAAATAGTAAGGTCTATACCGAGGCTGGGTTGTTCATATTGAGGTTGAGTCGAGGTTCGCCTACATGGATTCTATCTTTTCATTCGATTAATATTGAATTTTGAAAGGTTCCAAATTGAGGACCAATTCTGATTTATCCGGGGATTGCACTAAGAGAGTTATAATTGAAGACGATGTACAATCAAGGCTCAGAACGTCCGGTGGATCTTAGTTTAGGATTAGTTAGCATAGTTTAGGTTTTACATTTAGTACCTTTTTATTTTGGGTTTGTAATAAATTGGACTAGACATTATTTTTTGGAGTTTAGACTGTTTGGTTGTTTGTTGTCTTATTTTATGTTTTGGTGGTTTATGCATTTCATAGTATCGTACTAGCTGATATACTCAATGAGGCGACCGTGGTTGAACCATGAGACCGAGGGGTGCCTAACACCTTTTTCTCGGTCAATAGAATTCCTTAATCGAAATCTTTGTTCGCAAATTAGTTTAAAGAGTCAAAATCATTTTGAAAAAAGGATTTTCAAAGGTGACTTGGCACACCAAATTTATGTCAAGTGGCAATTCTGAGTTTAACAGTAAAAAATTATTTTCGAAACAAACTTTCATTTTTAGTCACTTTCAATAATTAAACCTTTTTCAAACTTAAAATTAATCTTTTTCAAGTGAAAAAAGGGGTGTGACACTCTGACGACTCTGCTGGAGAATTTTAGAATTCGAGCTTTATCATTGAGTTGTATCTAGGCCTATGCAAATTTTAGTTCAAACTGTTAACCTGAATCGATAATTTGTTCATCGAGTTAACAGGTCGGTTATTTTAATTATCGAGTCGAGTTTATAATTTCTATTATTGGGTTTTTGGTTTGGGCCACGGTTTAATTATTTTTTAATAGGGCCACCCGATAAAATTTTAATAGGCTAGGTTGTAGACACCAATTAAATTATTCGCCCAAGGCCCTAATGCCTATTTACCCACTGGCCCAAAACCTGATTCCACTAATCATCCACAAGGTATTAGGGTTTACTCCTTTCATTTTCCCATTTTCACACCTCTCAGTCAGCTCTCACTACTCACATCATTGATCTCAGTATCTCACAGTTCAATATTCACAAAACTGAAAACACTGCTCAAATTAAAAAATCTAGAGACGAAAAGTTTTTATTATTGACAAGATCAAAGGTCAAAAAAATTTACTGAAGATTGAAGGTCAAAAAATTGTGTTGAATATCGAAGATCAAAAATTTTTACTGAAGATAGAAGGTCAAAAAAAGTTCAGGTAACAATTTTCGCTCCATCTCATTTGCATGTTCAATTTCTATGGTTTTTGATAGTCTTTTTCTTCATATTAATTTCTGTCTAATCTCGATTTTAGTATGCTAACTTACTAAGGACTAGCTCATTTGCATCTTTGCATGTCCTTCGATCTAGTCATCTTGAATAGTTGATTTTAATAAATGGATAGTAACTTGCTTAGTTGGCTTATATTGGAGTTGAACTAAGCTCTTCAAGATTTGTTTATTGATGTTTTTACGCTATAAATTATTTCAAGTTTACATTTGGTTAGATGTGTGTTGTTTTTTTATTGTTAGTTTGATGTGTATTTGGTTTATATTGAAGTTGAACAAAACTCTTCAAGAATTATTTTTATCTTTTTAATGCTATGGAACTGTTTAAAGTTCATATTTTGTTAGATGGGTGTTGTACTTTATTGATAGTTTATATGTATTTGGTTTATATTGGAGTTGAAAGGAACTGTGTTTCCTTCTCTTTAGAGTTTGTTTTCAAATCTTTTATGCTATGAAAACTATTCAAAGTTCATATTTTTTAGATGGGCGTTGCACTTCTATCATTGTTTATGTTGTATTTGGCTTATTTTGAAGTTTATACTTAGCTGGTAGGTAGTGTTTTCAAGGGCTAAGAGGGGTTTTAGTGAGAAACAATCTGACGTCTAATCCAAAACTTCAATGTAATGTGTGGATTAGCTTATGAATATATAAATTAATCAATTTGGAAATACTTATGCAATATGCAAGCATGTGTTATATATATTTGTAATAGCTAGTTGGATGAATGAAGTATGAAAAATGAAGAAGGGATTCTAATGGTGTCACCCTGTAAGCTTAAGCATCATTCTAGCTATTTTAATTAAGAGAGAAAAATGGCAAACTTATAACTACTTGATTTATGCTTGTGTAAATAACTACCTTAGTCTTCATAATAGATGTATCAAGTGTTTTCTTCAGGCTAAGGTGGTTGTGCAACATCGTATGGATTGTGTGATTTTTTGTGAGTTTAGCTAAACGTGATTGATTATACTACTTGTTTGGTTTGTTGGTCTATTATATTTGATTTTCTTGAGTTAGTGGGTTGTTGAATATATGTTATTGGCTTATTGTTTGATTATTTCTTTTAAAATCACAATCATGTTGATACAACTAGATGGAACAAAATACTAGAGTTGAAAAAGTGATAGATGAGAGTATAGCTTCTGATTTGAATGTAGTTGAGTCTAAAGCAAAGAAAGAAAGGAGAAAAGATATGTTGTGTGGGATCATTTTACTAGTAAAGTTGATTTGGAAGGAATTAAAAAGGGTGCATATAATTAGTGTAAACAAGAGTATTTAACTGATACAAAAGAACATGGTACGATGGCAATGCTTGGTCTTATAAAAAGATGTAAAAAAATTGCCTCATAATGTTGTTACTAGGCAATCAAAGATAGTATTTCAACCTGTTACAGGGGACAACAGGGGTGATGTATCAATTGTTTCATGGAAATTTAATCAAGAAGAGTGTAGAAAATCTTTATGTCGTATTATAATTCTTGATGAGGTTCCTTTTAGATTTTTTGAAAAAAGGCTTTAAACAATTTATGAAAGTGGTACAACCATTGTTTCGAATTTCTTCTCGTACAACTATTACTCGTGATTGTTTTAATCTTTTTGATGAAGATAAAAATAAAATAAGGAGAATTTTTAACGAAACTCAACAAAGAGTGTGTATAACGACTGATACTTGGACTTCTGTGCAAAGAATTAATTATATTCGTATTACTTCTCAATGGATTGATAAAAATTAGACTTTGCATACAAGAATTATCATTTTTTTCTAATTTCTAGCCATAGAGGTGAAGATATAGCAAAGGGCACTATTAAGTGTTTGCGTGAGTGGGGATTACATAGAATTTTCATGGTTACTATTGATAATGCTAGTTTAAATAGTGTGTGTGTAGTTGAGTTCTCTAAGAAATTTACTAAGTGGGGGACCAATCTTATGGGTGGTAAGCATCTTCATGTTAGGTGTATGGCGCATATCATAAACCTTGTCGTTCAGGATGGTATAAAAGAAGCAATTATTTCTAGTAAATGAATTAGGCAAGTAGTGAGATACATTAGGCAATCTCCTGCTAGATGGAAGAACTTTCAGGAATATTGTGAAGATGAAAATCTTGCAAAGAAGTCTTTATGCTTAGATGTTCCCACAAGGTGAAATTTCACCTACTTGATGTTGAACAAGGATATTGAATATGAGGGTGCAATTTTCAATTATGTTGATCGTGATATTGGTTAGGCACATCATCTCAATTTTGGCCATATTCGTGTGTGTGATGGTGATAGTGATACTGTGGATGAACAACCTGTAGGTACACTTTTGAGTAGTGATTGGGATAGTGTGAAAAGAATTGCAAAATTTCTTGAATTATTTTTTAAGCTTACTTTGAAGGTATCTGGATCATTGTATATTACATCAAATATTCATTTTCTTGAAATTTTTCAAGTTGGCTTTTACTTGAAAAAATTGATATCAAGTGATGATAGTGTATTGGCTCGAATGGCAACAAACATGAAGTAGAAATTTGAAAAATATTGGGGTGATCCAACAAAAATGAATAAGATGCTTTTTATACCTTGTGTTTTGGATCCTCATCACAAATTTACCACTCTTGGTTTTGCACTTAAGAAGATGTTTGGGGATAACACATCAACTATAGAAAAGATGTGCGAGAGTACATGAAATCAATGTTTAATGAGTATTCACAGTTTGCTTCAAATGACAAAAGTGGTAAACTATCTTCAGAAGTGGAGGCTTCTAGTTCAAGCTCTATGGTTGATATTGGTGACTTTTATGAGGAGTTGAGTAGACACACATCTGGGAATAGAACTGAAAATTCTAATTCGGAATTGGATAAATATCTTGCAGAAGATATTGAAGTTGGAACGTTCAATTTTAGTATATTGCTTTGTGGAAATATAACTTGGCTAGATTTCCGTTTCTTTCTGAGATGGCTCGAGATATTTTAGTTGTTCTTATTTCTAGTGTAGCATCAGAATGTTATTTAAGTACCGAGGGCGTATTCTTGATTCATTTAGGAGTTCATTAACTCCTAAATTGGTTGTAGCTTTAGTGTATCACAAGATTGGCTTCGAAGTGAATCACAACCTATAAGTATCGAGGAGGATTTAGATTCTCTCAAGAAACTTGAACAAGATAAAAAAGAACCTTGTATTTGGTAAATTATTTATTTAATATTTTTGTTGCTTGAGTCTTGACTTGTTCTTTTAATTTATTTATATTTGGCCAAAGTTGGAAAAGAACCTAGCATTGATGACATATAGCAACTTGAACAAGGTAAGAAAAGAACCTTACATTTGGTGATTGTGTTTATCAGATTTGTTGAGGTGGATTAGATTATTACATTAATGTTTTGTGGTAAAATATGTTTACCAGGTTTGATTTTTGCTGATATCAACATGCTTGTGGCATGATATATATGTATGTGAAAAAAATCAGTTTCTAGTTTATGGAATTTGCACGCTGAATTTCTGGGTTTTGGTTTCTAAAATTTGTACATTGAATTTCTAGTTTCTGGTTTTTGGAATTTACACATTGAATTTTCACACTGATCCAGTTTTCTGGTAGGTACAAACTGCATTAGATTAGAGTTGTACAGTTTTCTGGTTCCATAATTGCATTTGGTTTCAGCTAAGATTTAAATCAAATTTGTACTTTTTATTTATTTCAGTTTTTGCTTTACATGTTTAGAATCATGCATATTGAAGGATTTTATTTGTGTTTTTGATTTAGCCTCTATGAGTTGCAAGCTCTAGCATATTAAATAACTGTTCTTACTCTATTATTTATGGATTTACATGTGTTATGAATGAAACCAAATACTATTTTGGGGATTAGACAGTAGTTTATGTACATATAGCAACTGGAGGATAATCCCATCTTAACACAACTTACAAAAGATTATATGCACTATATGTTTGGGATATTATCATCCTCTTATTAAATTCTAAAAATCTACATAGGATATCTTTTTATTAAATCCTGAAAACCAAGTTGTGGTGCTGATATTGAAAATCCATTGATTGCATATATGTGTGAATATGTATGATTTATCAACAAGTAAATAGTCAATATTTTGATTGTAGGATGTTGTTGACTATCCTGAGTGGATAGTTCCCTATTGGTTTATTTATTTTATTTATCTTATATAGTTAAAGTTGTTTGGGATATTTCTAATATCTTTGTTTCTCTATTAATTAGGTTTCACCATGTCTCAACGTCGTGGTCCTAAAGTTCGATCACCTGTTTGGAATCACTATCAAAAGCTTAAAGAAGATGATGATGGAGAGTGCAAAGTGAAGTGTATTCATTATGGTAATATTTATAATTACCATCCATGATGTACTGGGACTTTCTGCTTGAGGGATTATGTTGATCGTTGTTTGGAGAGGATGGAGTATCATGGTCGTAGTATAAGACTTGAGTAGTAATTAGTATTATTACTATGTTTGGAATTTGAACTTCATTTTCAAATTGTGTGACTGTTACTTTGGATTTTTCCTATTCTATTTGTGCTAGACCAGTAGATAGTTTTAAATTTGTGACTTTAGTTTAAATGTTATGTATTCTATTTATGCTTGCTTATGTGCTTATGAAATTAGAAGACGTCATATTTTGGTTGTTATATCAGATTATTTATACTTGTAGGATTGTTAGCACTTAGCATGGCATATTTTGCTTTCAAAGTGAGATGATTTGCCAAGGTCTTTGGTTTGCACAATGCGCTATGCAGTCTGCAATGTTCACAGTGCCAGACTGCCAGTCTAGAGTTATTGCCTCAACTTTAAATTATACTTTAAATTTTAAAATTTAAATGTTAACGGTTAACCTGATAACCGAACCAATAACAATCAATAACCGATAAACCAATAAGCCGATATCTTAATGGTTTTTAATAGATTAGCTTTATTATAAACTGATAATCCATATGTCAAATCGATAAACATCAAAACTGAACCTAACCGATAGATATGCAGCCCTACAACGGCTTAGTATGACACTATAGGTGTATAAACATTTAGTGTTATATTATTTTATTTTATCATTGTTGCGTGCTTACGTGCTATGTGTTTATAGTTTTTCCTTATGTGTTACCACTTTATACCTGGCATCATATGTATTACCCCAAGTCATTCTTTCATAACAAGTCCCATAGTACACGTTGTGTACACGATCATTTGTTAAGTCACCCTTATTTTAGGAGGGAGGCAATCGACTAGTATGGATTAAATTGAAAGTAATCGCAACCACTATTGAACATACGCTCCCCAGAATAGCGTTGTTAGTTAAAGCCCAGCGTAGGTCAGCATTTAGGTCATTCTTATATGCATCATGCTGAGACCTAGCGGAACCCGCCTGATCTTTTGTAGGAGACTTACCCCTAAAGCATCCCTTCATGCTAATTGTTGCATGTTTGAGGGTAATAGGGTCATTCGACAAACTGATTTAAGGAAAATCATGTGTTTAGGCAAGAAAAAGAAAAGAAAAAAGAGTGTGTCGGAAAATATAAGAGTTTCGTAGTTTCTATGAGTTCTTTATCTATTTTGTTTTCACAATCAAAAACTCAAAAAATATTTTTTACCTTTTTCATGTTTTTTCTTAAAAACTAAAAATCAAATAGAACTTTCTTTTGTTTCCTTTATCATGCATTCATAACATAAAAAATTTCAAGAAAGATCTTTTGTTTGGTAGGAGTTCTATGCATTTTTATAGGGAAAAACTCAAAAAGATTTTATTTCAAGTTTTGTACATTTCATATAATGAAAATTCCAAAAAGATTTTTCTTTCGTAGTTGTTGATTTCTTTTTATACTAACTTTCAAACTGAAAACTCAAAAAAAGGATTTTATTGACGTTTTCGTTGTCTATTTTGGATCGTCTCCTTCAAGTCGTGGTCTACTCTATTAGTTATTGTTTAATTATCAAATCTGGACGAACTACGCACACCTGATTCTCCTATTTAGGGAGTGAGATGCGTAGGCATCCCTTCTAGGATTTGATGATGTTATTTAAAATATTCAAAAAAAAAAAAAAAAATCTTCTTGGTGTTTCATATATGTCTTTAAAAGGAAAAATACAAAAAGATTTTCTTTTAATAGTGTTAGGTTTCATTTGTGCATGCAATATAAAAATCTAAAATCTAAAAAGATTTTTTAGTCAATCTTTTGAAATAATTTTCCTTTGATAATCATAGGTTTCATTTTGCATAAGGGATTTAAAGATGAAAAATTTAAATAAAAATTGTCTACTTTTGAAATTTTGTTATTTTCTTTTCTCTAAATCTCATGGGAAAAAAAAAGAGGAAGAGAGTTTGATTGGCCATTGGGTACCAAAACTTCACAAAATACGCACATCTGATTCTCCTCTCTTGGGGGTGAGATACGTAGGCGCCCTTCTAGGGTTCGATGATCTTTTCAAAAAAAGAAAAAAAAGTTTTTGAAAAAGTGTTGCATTCTAACACTTTTGTTATTTCTATTATTCAGTTAGTTTAAGGTGGTTGGTTTATGGCACTCTGGCTGGTCCTTCATATTACACCAAGTCCTAAAGGAAGTTATCTATAGCGAACAAGGATACCGAGGTTGTTGTCACTAATTATATAGAGAGTCCGAGGAATGAAAATTTAGGACCTAATAAAGAGATTTGAAAACTAAGGCAGCAAATGATAGAAATGCATCAAGCTTGGGCTAACGGGTTGCCTCCTCCTCCAGTTCTTATGGATAATTTGAAAAATCCTTTTGGCTTACCACCAGTGTCATATGCACAACTTCCCATTTCTGTTGACACGCCACGACATGCACTAGGGTTTACTCTGGGGAAATACTATCCCAATACTTCCAATATTCATTTCCTAACTCCTCAATACAAAACTACCACATATTCGGCTCCACTTTTTGTTCATTCTTTTCCAGCAACACCCCCACTTGAAGCTCCTACTTTTGATGTGCATTCAACGGTTGTGCCTTCCCACTCTACGAAAGGTCTGTATTGAATTTTTTTGGTGATCAGCATTATGCTCTTGAGCCCATATTTAAGTTGACTGGTCCTTATGGCTACACTCAACTGCTTGAACTTCCTCTTAATGCTGAGAAACCTAATATGACAAAGAACAAGAGAAAATGACTAGAAAGGTGAAAAGTATGGAACTACCTATAAAGAACCTCCAAGAACTTGGGGGTACAAAAGTTCTCATATAAAGACTTATGAATGTTTACTAGTGTTGACCTTCCTCTTGGCTTTAAGATGACAAAGTTTTAGGAGTATGATGGAAACAGCGATCTCGTAGACATTTGAGAGGTTATTATAACCAATCAAGGTGTAATACCCCAGAAAATTTTTCGTTGAAATTTTGTGCGTAAACGTGTTGGGTTCTATCTTCTAGAATGAATTATAAATTTTTCGTACGGAATGTCCTAGATTATGACCCACCATTGCGTAAAGTATCAAATAAGATTTTCAACGATATGTGGATCATCCAAAACGGACACCCGAGCAACGAGTTATGAACATTCCGATCGAACCGTGAATAGTAGTGAACAGTAAAATGTGCAGGAAAAGAAGTACTGAGGCCTGGAGTATTTTTTCTTCAACTTTAAATGATCATAACTCCTTGTACATAATGATCTGGGTGATCTAATATATATCAACGGAAAGCTCTGTGAGTCCTCTTTCCGATGAAATTGGTTTCATCCAATTTGTCTATCGAAGAAAAAGGTTATGGTCGATCTACTTCAGCCTATCAAAAGTGAATTTTTGGGTCAACTTCAAACGATCATAACTCCTCGTACACAATGATCTGGATGAGATACTATATATCAACGGAAATATATGAGAGTCCTATTTCTAATGAAATTGGTTTCATCCAATTTGGATATAGGAGTAAAATGTTATGGTTGATCTACTTCAGACTATCAAAGCAGTCCACCAAAGGATAGATTCGAGAATTATTTGATTTTTAGGGGCGTTTTGGTCATTCTCCCTCACCCAAAATCCGTCCAAACCCTATATTAAAGCCTATTAGAAGCATTATATGTTATATTTCATCAAATTCCCTCAAAAAGAAAACCCTAAGCTCCTACATCCAACTTCAAGAACCTCCAAAGTTCACCATTAATTCTGCAAATTTATTCAAGATTCCAAGTTCCTAGTTCAAGAACTCCAAGAACCATCATTCAAAGGCACGATTAACATCTCAAAAACGAGTATCGATCTAAAGTTCATCATTTAAGGTATGTGGGGTTTTTCAACAAGAACTCTCTTTCGTTCTTGTGCCCAAATTGATTTTTCTTTTATGAATATACATGATTTTACATATTTTGATATGAATTTGGAGCATGAATTTATACCCTATATGATTTTACATGAGATTATGATACTCTCTATGTTTTAAAAGTTGAATTGAATGAGAATGATGACATTTTTGTACATAAAGCTGAATTTTCCAGATTTTAAAGTAAGTTATATATATTTATGATGAAAAGCATGAATCTTGAGAAAATTTAATATGATTTTGATGTATGAGACCTTGAGTCCTAATTGGAATTGTACTTTGAGAAATTATGTGCTATAAGCACAATGAGATTTGAATCCCAAAGCTAATTTTCTTTACCAAGATGTATGATTATAAAGCTGAAATTTTTAAGTTTTAAGTGATTATTTTTGTGCTTATGTCATAAAGTATGAAACTTTGGAAGGTTTATGGTGATATTGATGTATGGGTTTTTGGAACCCTATTTGAGATTTTTATTTTGAGAAAATCATATGTTATAAACACCTTGAGTTTAAATAATTTGAGATGTTTTGAATGATTTGACCTTTTGGTCGTGAATGAGTCATTTTGAACACGACTGTGAAAGAAATCCACGTTTTTATTGATTATGATAAAGGGGTAGCAAATTGGCTCCCGATGAAAATTGTTGAAGTGTTTATTGTGAATTTTCTTTAATGTGAGCCTGAAGCTGATTTAAATTTTTGAGCTAAGTTCGGGAGTAATCTTTAGCACCGAGTGGGAGGTATAAAGTGACCTTACTTCCCTAGAACTACGTGCCCCATAGGATGTGAGCCTGAGGCTGATTTATATAGTGATCACTAGTGTTTTTGAATTGATACTGGAAGTCCTACTCTGATGGCAAGGATAGGACGGCTCTCCCTAACGTGGGTTGTACGTTGGACTCCATGTAGCTCACATGGTTTATGTCGGTTATAGGATCTCCCAATGTGTGTGTGTGTACTTTTCTATCTGAGATGAAAACATATTTGCTTAAAAGGCTGAGTTTGAGAAAGTCATTATTCTTAAAAGATTTAAGGAATATATTCTAATAAGAATTGACATGAGATTTGATTGGTTTGATGATTTGAAATTGAGATGAAAGTGAATTGAGAACGTATTGTAATGATTCACTTGTTTTACTTTACATGTATTATTCATTCATGATTTTGATGATTTAATTCGAGCTAAGTGAGTCATCTATATCAGCATGCATAATTTTATAAACTGTGATGATATTAAGATATTATTTTATATATGCATTGCACCCTCATATGCTCAGTATCTTTCCATGGTACTAACCCACATATTCGTATGTGGGCTACATTTTCTCGGAATGTAGGTACAAGGTATAGTTGCACCTTCAAATCCAGTCAGTTCGTGGTATCCAGTCAGCAGGTGATGAGTCCTTTTGATTTAAGGGCTTGGGTTAGTTATGCAGAGTTTATAGTGTTGTATTTTCTTTATTCAGTCGTATTGAGTTGGGGTAGTCGGGAGTCATGACCCGTCTACCTACAGTCAATACTAGTAGAGGCTTCATAGACAGTCAGTAGAAGTTGATGTATTTTGTTTCAATTTTGGTTGTAAAGGCAGAATTGTAATCCTGTAAAATTCCATTTTTGTATCGATCAGATTCAGAAAAGAGTTAATTTCTGCTGATTTGTATGGATTTGTATTTTTATTCAGTTGCTTATGAGTTATGCCAGTAGAAGAGTTAGTTTGGGGTCACTTGTGACCCTAAGCACCGTGTGATGTCTCGGAACCCAATTTTGGGGCGTTACAAACTTGGTATCAGAGCACAGAGTTCAAGTGTCCTAGGGTTTCTATGAAGTCGTGTGTAGTAGATTCTTGCGGAACGGTACGGAGACGTCTGTACTTTTCTTCGAGAGGCTACAGAGCATTTAGGAAATGTTTCCCTTCTTTCAAGTCTAAGATCGTGCTATAAAAAGGTTCTCCAAGAAGCTTATATAGTTTCTCATCTTACTCTATTCTAGCCAACTCTGCCTCATTTTCAAGGTATCAGAAACAGTTAAGCTTAATTCTCCGTAGATAGTTATGGGATTGTAAGAGTTCTAGAAAGTATCCTGTCAGTGCTTTTGAGTTCCAAATATTGAAGTACTTTATTCATGTTCATAAAAGTCGTGAACTAAGCCTAGGTTAGGTGTGCTCAGATTCCTCCTTAGAATCTACAATGTTAATCTATACTTCTCCCTCTATGTATTATTTTTGAGATAACATGATTCGCAAGCTCCAGTTCTTCCCCAGGTAATGTTTCTATATTTTCTAGAAGAAATTTCAAAAGTTACACAAAGGGCTTGAGAGGATCTCTCTAGTGTGTTAAGTTCCTTAAGTTGAAAGTTATGCCCTCATTCTTATGAGTTATTTAATTAAGACAGAGTAAGATGTATTCTTAGATCGTTGAATATTGTGTGTCAAGTTTCTATCTCTTGTATTATGTATTCTTATTATCATTATGTTTGTGAAAAATCAAAGTCTAGTGAAGCGGTGTGGGGCTCTTTCGATTCACTAGCATAGCTTTTTTGTTATTCATCTCTTTTTTTTGTTCAAAATACAAACCAAAGTCTAATGAAGCCGTGTGGGGCCTATTTCGATTCACTAACATAGTTACTTTGTTATTCATATAACTTTCTTGATCAAAACACAAAACCAAAGTCTAGTGAAGCCGTGTGAGGCCTATTTCGATCCACTAGCAACTTGTAGTTCATCTTTTTCCTTGTGCTGGCTGAAAATGTAGGATGTGGAGGTATAGTAGTAAGAAGGATGGTAAGTGTGATTTGTTGAGCATAAGTATAGCGAAATCCCTTTTTGCATGCAATTGGGTTAATAGGAAGTGATATAGTTTGTTCGAGGTATGAAACGGGTGTTGACGGTATTTGTATGACAGAGAGTATAGGTTAGTGATGGAAGTACTCGGTGGGTAAGTGTTGTTAATCTAGGCGCTCTCCAGATTGCAAGAGGAAGTTAAGTTAAGACGTAGAGAGCTATGAACTATGTTAAGTTGTGTATGAAGGATAGATAGTAGTGACGGGTGAAAAAAGGATGTGTTAATGGATTGTGAATAAGATAGGCTATATGATTAGGACCAATTATTATTGTTATGAAATTTAAGTGGGCTAGAGTTCATGGATGTGTTGTTTTATAATCTTCACGTGGGAGTTATGCGTGAGATGGTGTTGTAAATAATGTGAAGTGTGAGACCTTAGGTTTGAACGATTGGTGATTATGAAGCCGAATGTGACGGTTTCCGGATTAATGGTATTAGTTGCCAGAAGTGACCTAATAGGCTTGAACAGTGTACACAAGAGTTTAAGTGTAGTTGACTTGTAATTAAGTTTAATATTATATTATGATGAGAAAGTTCACCCAAGATATTATGGGACTGGTTTAATTTTGAGGATTAGTGTATGTGGTGTAGTGAGTCGTGCTATGGGATTGTTAGATGGATAAATACTAGTTAGACGATGGATGATATTTTGATGGCTAAGTTAAGGCGAGGCGTATGATTGGAAATGTTGAGCCTCTTAAGTGTGATTTTGATTCTTATGGGTTAGAAACATAAGTTCATAGGCATGGTATTAGAGGGAGAAGACAGAAGTAGCATGGTTTATCAAAAGGTTAGAAAGTATTCAAGTTGAGCTAATAGAAATAAGAGTTGAATCACTAGATGGTGTACATTCCGGCGATAGAGATGTTCGTGGAGATTCGAAATTAGTAAGCATTTGAGAATTTGAGTGGTGTCTTAAAGCTAAGGGGGAGATGATAGAACAAGTAGTCAAGTCAAGCTTTTACATTTTAGTAGAAGTACCAGTAAGTTGTAAATTTGCTGTAAGAAAGATCGGTGCTTGACCCAATGTTATTTCAGTATTTTCAGTTGTCCCAAAACCTACTCATGCTTTACATTTCAGTTCCATGATCTTAATTCATGTTCATACACGTGATGGAGAATTACATACTCTTCTAGTTTCCAAAAATGAGAAATTCCAGTTCTTCTAGCAGTTGGAATCACATTCCATAAGTTATGAGCTCTAAATTCAGGGCATGCCGCCCATGACTCATATACTCAATTTTTATAGTACGTTCAGTTCCAGTACTCAGGCAATACTCTAGTTGATAAGTGAGATTCAGTTTCCGTTATGGGTGTCTTCAGTTTTGATACCGTAATGAACCCATTGTATTTGATATTTTATTCCTAAGGCCTCAATAGAGAGAGTCAAGTTATTTACATTATCCCTTCATATTTCAGGTCTTCATGTTTTAAAATTTTGTGACCTTTTCATTAAGTCAAGCTAATGGTGCTGAGCAGTTGTCTAGAAAGGAGAGAAGATACTTCCTTATCTATGATAGAAGGTGGTGTGCTCACAGCGGTGAAGTGAAGTTAGATTGAGGCTAAGTCCTTGATACATGTCGTGGTTAGTTGAAGTTTTAAATGTTTATTTGGAAAGATTGTTGTGCTTTGGTTTTATGCACTTCTATGAGGTCGTAGGAATAGTAATACAGAGTTTTTGTGTATAGTTCAATTGGTTGAGAAAATATTATGTGTGCCGTTTAAAGAATTGACCAGTATGTGTGAATGATGTAGTTGATGGAATCTTAGAGAAAGCGAGGAAGATGCTTTATGAGTGTTCATTTAGAGGTGCATGTGCGAAGTGCGTATGTGGTTATGAGTATAGGCTTGAATGTTATGGTTGTATATATAAAAGAATGCACCGCAAGTTAGCGGATCCCTAGTATAAGATTGTATGTGGTTGTTGGAGTAGAAATAAGAGTTATGTTTGAAGTGAGGAATTGTGAGGCTCAGTGTGTATTGAGGTTCATGATATAGATTAATATTATAGTGTTATGTGGCGTATCTCATGAGTACTTAGAGTTAGGCTTGAACATAGTCGAGGGAGTAGTTGGGAAGTGTTGCTAAGTTTGGAAGCAAGGAGTTATGTTTCCCAAGACCTAGAAATTCCTATCTTAATTTATGCCATATGGGTCCTTGTTCCCATACGATAGGATTGTATCAAATTATGGTTCATTTTCTCCCCGAACAATGTCATTTGAATCTTTTGGAGGGAGTGTTAAGGGACGTTTCATTTGGGCACAAGTGGTCCTTCTTTTGATGAGATCCCCTTCAAGACCTTTGATTCTCAGTCTCTGAATAAACCAAAGATATCGATTCCTTAAAATCAGTCTCCTTTGTTTAAGATCCAACTATGTGATCATTCTCATTATGAATCGCATGTTCTATGAAGTATTCGAAAGTTTGAAGTGAAGTAAGTGGATTGACTTCGTTATCCCAGCCTTTTGTCCTCATTTCCATGGTATTCTGTACTTATTCATCGACATTCGAGGACGAATGTTTCCAAGGGGGAGATGATGTAATACCCCAGGAAATTTTTCGTTGAAATTTTGTGCGTAAACGTGTTGGGTTCTATCTTCTAGAATGAATTATAAATTTTCCGTGCAGAATGTCTTAGATTATGACCCACCATTGCATAGATTATCGAATAAGCTTTCCAACTATATGTGGATCATCCAAAATGGACACCCGATCGACGAGTTATGAACATTCCGATCAAACCGTGAATAGTAGTGAACAGTAAAATGTGCAGGAAAAAAAGTACTGAGACCTGACGTATTTTTTCTCCAACTTTAAATGATCATAACTCCTTTTTCATAATAATCTGGGTGATCTACTATATATCAATGGAAATCTCTGCGAGTCCTCTTTCCGATGAAATTGGTTTCATCCAATTTGTCTAGCGGAACAAAAAGTTATGGTTGATCTACTTCAGCCTATCAAAAGTGAATTTTTGGGTCAACTTCAAATGATCATAACTCCTCGTACACAATGATCTGGGTAAGATACTATAAATCAACGGAAATATATGAGAGTCCTCTTTCTAATGAAATTGGTTTCATCCAATTTGGATATCGGAGTAAAACGTCATGGTTGATCTACTTCAGACTATCAAAATAGTCCACCAAAGGACAGATTCGAGAATGATTTGATTTTTAGGGGAGTTTTGGTCATTCCCCCTCACCCAAAATCCGTCCAACCCTATATTAAAGCCTATTAGAAGCATTATATGTTATATTTCATCAAATTCCCTCAAAAAGAAAACCCTAAGCTCCTACATCCAACTTTAAGAACCTCCAAAGTTCACCATTAATTCTGCAAATTAATTCAAGATTCCAAGTTCCTAGTTCAAGAACTCAAAGAACCATCATTCAAAGGCACAATTAAAATCTCAAAAATGAGTATCGATCTAAAGTTCATCATTTAAGGTATGTGGAGTTTTTCAACAAGAACTATCTTTCGTTTTTGTGACCAAATTGATTTTTCTTTTATGAATATACATGATTTTACATGTTTTGATATGAATTTGGAGCATGAATTTATACCCTATATGACTTTACATGAGATTATGATACTCTCTATATTTTGAAAGTTGAATTGAATGAGAATGATGATATTTTTGTACATAAAGCTGAATTTTCCAGATTTTAAAGTAAGTTATATATATTTATGATGAAAAGCATGAATCTTGAGAAAATTTAATATGATTTTGATGTATGAGACCTTGAGTCCTAATTGAAATTGTACTTTGAGAAATTATGTGCTATAAGAACAATGAGATTTGAATCCCAAAGATAATTTTCTTTACCAAGATGTATGATTATAAAGCTGAAATTTTAAGTTTTAAGTGATTATTTTTGTGCTTATGTCATAAAGTATGAAACTTTGGAAGGTTTTATGGTGATATTGATGTATGGGTTTTTGGAACCCTATTTGAGATTTTTATTTTGAGAAAATCATATGTTATAAACACCTTGAGTTTAAATAATTTGAGATGTTTTGAATGATTTGACCTTTTGGTCATGAATGAGTCATTTTGAACTCGACTGTGAAATAAATCCACGTTTTTATTGATTATGATAAAGGGGTAGCAAATTGGCTCCCGATGAAAATTGTTGAAGTGTTTATTGTGAATTTTCTTTAATGTGAGCCTGAGGCTGATTTAAATTTCTGAGCTAAGTTCGGAAGTAATCTTTAGCACCGAGTGGGAGGTATAAAGTGACCTTACTTCCCTAGAACTACGTGCCCCCGTAGGATGTGAGCCTGAGGCTGATTTATATAGTGATCACTAGTGTTTTTGAATTGATACTGGAAGTCCTACTCCGATGGGAAGAATAGGACGGCTCTCCCCAACGTGGGTTGTACGTTGGACTCCATGTAGCTCACATGGTTTATGTCGGTTATAGGATCTCCCAATGTGTGTGTGTGTACTTTTCTATCTGAGATGAAAACATATTTGCTTAAAAGGCTGAGTTTGAGAAAGTCATTATTCTTAAAAGATTTAAGGAATATATTATAATGAGAATTGACATGAGATTTGATTGTTTTGATGATTTGAAATTGAGATGAAAGTGAATTGAGAACGTATTGTAATGACTCACTTGTTTTACTTTACATGTATTATTCATCCATGATTTTGATGATTTAATTCGAGTTAAGTGAGTCATCTATATCAGCATGCATAATTTTATAAACTGTGATGATATTAAGATATTATTTTATATATGCATTGCACCCCCACATGCTCGGTATCTTTCCATGGTACTGACCCACATATTCATATGTGGGCTATATTTTCTCGGAATGTAGGTACAAGGTATAGTTGCACCTTCAGATCCAGTCAGTTCGTGGTATCCAGTCAGCAGGTGATGAGTCCTTATGATTCAAGGGCTTGGGTTAGTTATGCAGAGTTTATAGTGTTATATTTTCTTTATTCAGTCGTATTGAGTTGGGATAGTCGGGAGTCATGACCCGGCTACCTACAGTCAGTACTAGTAGAGTCTTCATAGACAATCAGTAGAAGTTGATGTATTTTGTTTCAATTTTGGTTGTAAAGGCAGAATTGTAATTCGGTAAAATTCCATTTTTGTATCGATCAGATTCAGAAAAGAGTTAATTTCTGCTGACTTGTATGGATTTGTATTTTTATCCAGTTGCTTATGAGTTATGCCAGTAGAAGGGTTAGCTTGGGGTCACTTGTGACCCTAAGCACCGTGTGACATATCGGGACCCGATTTCGGGGCGTTACATAAAGGATATTGGAGGGAAGGAATAATTACTCATGGCTTATTTTGGTGAGAGTCTTTCTAGTCTAGCTTTGGAATGGTTTGTAGATCAGGACATCAACAAGTGGAATAGTTGGGATGACTTAGCTAATGAATTCACAATTCCAATACAATGTGGAGTTGATTCCTGATGAGAAATCCCTATCTAATATGAAGAAGAAGAAGAATAAAAGTATTGAAAGTTTCAGGGAGTATGCGATTAGAAGGCGTGAACAAGCTGCTAGGGTAAGACCACCAATGAAAGATAGCAAGATAGTAGAGGTGTTTATTCAAGCGCGGGATGAAGCATATTATCAAGACTTGTTACATGCATTAGGCAAGCTAATTATCGAGGTCCTCAAAATGGGGGAGATAATAGAGGATGAAATTAAGACCGACCATCTTGGAGTTTTGCAGCATTGAAAGAAACTACTCAAGCAATTCAGGAGGGTTCAAGAAATATTGAAGGAAAGAAGAATAAGGAAGATGTAGATGCTATTGTAGCTGACAATGGGCACGTCCAAGAAGACCACGTCAATTTTACCCTCAATCCCAAGCCTAAGGTCATACCCAAGCTCTATGTAATCACTTACAAAATCCATTATACTCTATTCCCCCACCTCCATATCAAGTATATAGTGCACAAACATATGTTCAACCCCTTTCTTACCCACAATGGCATACACCAACTCCTCAAAGTCACCCTCCAACTCCAAAAACATACCAAAGCCCTTCTAGGACCGATTTTTGATCCAAGACAAAAAAAGAAATGAGGCAGAATCCAAGGGATAATTTCACACTAATTGGGGAATCACATGCTAGTTTATTCTAGAGATTGAGACAATGGGGCATTATCACCGCTCTCCTAAGATACACTCCCAGCCCACATTCAAGAAATTATGATCCTCATTTACAATGTGCGTATCATTCTGATGTTTAGGGTCATAGTATTGAAGATTATCGTGGTTTGAAAAGATAAATAGAGAAGATGATTCAAGATAAATTGATTATGGTACAAAAACATTGACAATGGGGAAAGCTCTAGGCATGTTGATGTGCAAACCAATGGCTAAGGTGTCAAGATCAGCAATTGAGAAGTCACTCCTCTCCTTACTGGAAAGAATTTTGATAGTTTGTTTTATTTTATTTTCTATTATCCGAATTATTTCAGGGTTATAGTTCGAGATCTATCTTGTTTTTTTTTGTTGTTTATGTTCAAACCATTCTTTCCTTTCAACAAAATGCAATGTCCCTTTTCCATTTTATTTTATTTTGTTTTTTTGTGTTCCTTACACTGTTTATTTTATGTTGGTTCTAGTGATATGACATGCTTGCAAAATTTTCAGTCGGATCTTAAAATCTAATTCAATTATGAAACATTAAATCAGAAATAGAAATGAGCAATTTGGGAAAATAGATAGAGTGTTGAGATATTGGGTGACCAAGATAAGCCTTTCATGAATAAATTAAGACAATCATTTTGAGAATCACAAGAATAATTTGGTCATCAAATTTTGAATTGGATCAAACAGTGGATGCACGATCTCCTGTCAAGGGAAACAAAAGACAATTTTCTCCACTAGAGTATGAGTTATCTGATGTGAGGTGTGTACAACAACGATGGAGTTGTATGTTTGACAAGAGCGAAAGAAGAAGTGAAACACATGCTCAGTTAAAGTTAGTGTAGGGGAAAAGATGGTATAAGTGATCTTCATCGTCCATTTTCATATTGCATGCTTTGTACTTACATTTTTAAGGATTGATATGATGAAGGCATTTCATTCTTATATCCAAACATTGTGTCATCCTTGGTTTACCCCGTTTAAGCTTTAGTTCTATTTTCTTTCATACCCCTCTTTGGAATCAAGATAGAGTCCGAAAAATTCAAAAAGGAAAAAAGAAAAAAGTGTTCAAAAAGAAAGAAAAGAGAAGAGTGTCAAGAAAAATAGAGTCCGAAAAAGTTCCAAAGAGAAAAAGAGTCAATAAAAGAGAAAAAAATAAATCATAATCAAGCAAAATAATGAGTTATCGGAACTACGTTTGACCTGATTCTCCTCTTTCGGGGGTGAGATATGTATGCAGCCCTACTCTGGGTTTGGTCCAACCAAATAAATAATTTTAAATTACCCAGTTAAAGAAACTGGGGCATAGGTTAATCTCCATTATCTGAGTCGATTCCAAAAGTTGTAAGTCCCGCCCCACTTCAAGTGTCGTTTGGGCCCCATGTCATTCTTTCTTTCTAACCCTATCCAAAAGCCAAGTTATAACCAAAGAAGGATCATCTAATCAATCTTTGAAAATGTTAAGGCTAAGCATACAATGGAATATGATAATGTATTTTGTGAACTACTTGTCTTCCTTAGCATAAGGAACCAGGAGAGAAATAAAATGAGAGTCTTATTGGTGAAAACCCTCACAGACACCATAAGACGATTGTGAGTTGACAGAATAAAATGAGAAAGTCTTATTGGTGAAAACCCTCATGGGCACCGTAAGATGATTGTGAGTTGGAAAATGAAATGAGAAAGGCTTATTGGTGAAAACCCTCATGGGAACCATAAGACGATGTTGAGTTGAGAGAATGAAATGAGAAAGTCTTATTAGTGAAAACCCACACAGGCGTCGTAAGAAGATTGTGAGTTAAGCGAATAAAATATGAGAGTCTTGTTGGTGAAAAACCTCACAAACACCGTAAGTGTTGTTGAGTGAGGAAAATATGAATGAGAGAGGCTTGTTGACGAAAATCCATCAAGGCATCACTAGTCGAATGAAGTTTATGAATGCAATGGGATCAAGGAAACAACTCAGTTTCAGGATCATTAACTCAACAACAATTGATGAAGTTTGAATAGAAATATCAGGCACTTCAATCCAAATGCATGTCATAATCATTAGAGTTGACTGTTATTTTCAGATAAATTTTTTTCTTGTTCTTTTTTTTCTTCTTCTTTTCTCTTTCAAAAAGGGACATGCATTGTATTTTCTTTCTTCTCTATTTTTGTGATTTTGAGTCTGTTATCCAAATAAAAAGTATTATCATTTTTCTCATGTCTTTGAGTCAAAACAAGTGAGAAAAGATTTCAAAACTTACTACCAATTTCTTTAATTGCACAAAGCAAGACAAAAGGCCAGCACATAGAAGAAGCATTATTGTAAGTCAAAACAAGGCATGCAGAAAGTTTTTGTCAACAGAAAAATTTAAGGATTCGAGAAAATGACAAGGTTCAAAAGGTTTATCTAAGAAACATAGCAAAATAGAGATACTTCGGTTATTTCAGAGTCACTCTTAATAAAATGAGTTTGGATCAATGGTGCAGAAAGACAATGATATGTCAATAGTTGGAAGCAAGTTTAAATGTGACAAGCACAAGAGCGATTGCCTCAAAAGCTAAAGCGACAAACTAGACACCATGTTTTTAAACACACAAGTTTTCTTTGTATGAAGCAGGAGCACATGTTACCTTCAAATCAAGAACTTCAGAGCCTAAATATCAAAGGCTGCAATTCCGCACTTCTATAAATGAGAGAGACAATTTTGCTACACAAGTTTGATAATCAGAATCATGGTAAAAACTCATCATCTTACACCCCTAGGAGATTCACTTCCTTGTTTGGGTATGTTTGTTAGGTGACGCACTTCCTAACTTAAACCTTGACTCCTAGAGATGCACTTTCTAGTCGAGTCATTTCACTTAAGCCTTAGGAGACACACTTTCTTGTCTAGGTAATTCAAGTTTTGCTTGTTAGGTGGTTCACTTCCTAACTTAAGCCACACCTCCTATAAGATGCACTTTCTAGTCGATTCATTCCATTTGACCCTTAGGAGATACACTTCTTTGTCTGGGTAATTCAAGTTTTGCTTGTTAGTTGGTTCACTTTCTAACTTAAGCCTTGATTCCTAGAAGATGCACTTTCTTGTCGAGTCATTTCACTTAACCTTTAGGAGACACGCTTTCTTGTTTGAGTGTTTCAAGTTTTATTTATAAGGTGACACACTTTCTAACTTAAACCTTTATGTCTAGAAGACGCACTTTCTAGCCGGAATCTGTCATTTTTACTCTTAATAGACACATTTGTTGGTCTTGGTCATTTAATTTTAGCCTAAAGAGATATATTTATTGGTCAAAATTTTGATTCACATTTGCATTATACAAGTAGTGGTGATTTGGTTTGACACCTACAAAAGTCTTCTGATAATAAACTGGGGCAAAAATTTAATTCATGTTATTTGGAACTTCAGTTTAGGACCCTCCTAGAAAATGGGACTTTATTTTTCTAGAAATAGAATCTTTCTTTATCATAATATTTGTTTGGGGTAATATTCTCTCTAGTTTTGATGTTGATTTTAGGAGCCTGCCAGGAGAACAGGGTGAAGAAATAAAAATTCAGGAGCTCGGCTGGAGATTAGGGTGAGGAAATTGCAAGTCGAGAGACCGCCCAGAGAACAGTGTGATGAAATTGATAGTCAGGAGCCTGTCTAGAAAATAGGGTGAGGAAATTGAAAGTCATGAGCCCTCTTGAAGAACAGGGTGAGGAAATTGCAAGTCAGGAGTCTACCCAGAGAATAGCATGATGAAATTGCAAGTCGGGAGCCCGCTCGGAGAACAAGGTGATGAAATTACAAGTTGGGAGCTTGTCCGGAGAATAGGGTGATAAAATTACATGTCGGGAGCCCTCTCTAAGAATAGGGTGATAAAATTGCAAGTCGGGAGTCCGCCCGGAGAATTGGGTAATGAAATTGAATGTCAGAAGCCCGCCTTAAGAATAGGGTGATGAAATTGCAAGTCGAAAGTTTATTCGGAGAATAGGGTGATGAAATTGAATATTTGAAGCTCACTTAGAGAATAGGGTGAGGAAATTGCAAGTCGGGAGCCTACCCGAAGAATAGGGTGATGAGCAAGTCAAGAGCTCGCCTGAAGAATAGGGTGAAGAAATTGAAAGTCAACAAGTTGAAAAAATAGCAAGTTAGGAGCCCGCGTGAAGAACAGGGTAAAGAAATTGAAAGTCAATAAGTTAAAGAAATAGCAAGTCAAAAACCCGCCTGAAGAACAGGATGGAGAAATTGAAAGCCAAACAATAAGGTAAAGAAATTAAAAGTCAATAGATTAAAGAAATAGAAATTTAGGAGCCCTCCCGAAGAATAGGTGAAGAAATTGAAAGCCAAGTAACAAGGTGAAGAAATTGTAAGTCAGGAGCGTGCCTAGAGAATAGGGTGAAGATTTTCAAATTCAGGTTCAAATTCAGAAGAACCACCGATAGAACATGGTCAATTTTTGAGTTCATCTCCAACACCAAATTTTGTATGGGGAAAGAATCTATTTGCAAGTTCAGTTCAAAGAAAATAGAATATGTTATCACTTGACAAGGCATTGAAGACTCAAGACAAGAATCAGAAGAAGCTGTATAGATAAGATTTTTGTAATTTCATCTATCTAGTTAACTTTTAATTTTAATTTTTGATGTAATAAAAGAGTTGTGGACTGGAACCTTGATAAGGCCTTACTCGAATCTCCAAATCGATATGGTCCCTCTCCTTGTCAACCCTGGAACTGCAGGTGCCTTGACTCCCACATAACTTGAGACGGGTAGAATGCCCAAAATCAATACTTGGTTGCGCTCTTTCCTTTTGTTTCTTTCTTTTGAAATGGTCGAAACAAAATTCTATTTAATTTGCTCTTTCTTTGTCTGAAAACACTTTGTGTTTACATCCTAAGAGGGGCATGATGTAGACACGTTATTTTGTTCCTCCCAAAAGTTAAATTTTACCCATTTACCATCATCGTACCATGTACCTCACCCCGTGTGATGATCCCTTTACTAAAAACAAATTAACAAATTCTCAATAAAAAATAACAACCTACCCTAACTAATTTGGACACCTCACCACCCTCTACCCCGCATACCCTTCCCCAGGCTCCCCCCTCATATTTTTTACTCATTTTTCTATAACAAACGAAAATATTATGAAAGAGGAGACACATACACATTCTGGAAACCACACACAATACACTTCTCTATTTCTTTGGAGAATACACATACATATACTCACTGGCACACACAGCTATGGGGTAACAGTAAAAATACACTTACAATAATAATACGTACACCACACCAGTGGATCAACACTAACCAATAACAGAAACAAATTCACATACACACAATTAGAGAGCTGTACAGCGAGAAACAAGGGAAAATATGAGAAAAATAGAGAGAGATCGAGAAATAGAAGGAGATCGAGAGGGAAAAACAGTAAGTAAAAAGGAATTTGAGAGTGAAAATCTGAGAAATAGTGAGGGAAATTGGAGATTAGGAGAGATATAGAGAAAGAGACGAGAAAGGAGAGAGAGAAAGAATCGATGAGGGTCAGAAATTTGACCTATTTTTCATTGAATTCCTCCATCGTCGAGCTCGCCGGAGCTCTAGCGAAGTAAAAATAGCAACCCACCCCCTCAAAATCCAAAAATACTGACCGATTGAGCTCAACAGAGCTTCGATTATATGATAGCAACGACCTAATTCAGTCCACAATCGAACCCTCATTGGAAATTATGAATGGGCTTTGTTGATTATCGTGAATTTGTTTGGATTTTGGAGGAAAATAGTGAAGGCTATACCGAGGCTAGGTTGCTCTTATTGAGGTTGAGTCGAGGTTTATCGACGTGGATTTCTTCTTTTTATTCAATTAATACTAAATTTGATAGCTTCCAAACTGAGGTCCAATTCTGTTCTCTCCATCTTTTTGTTGTATTATTTATTATATTCGGTGCATTGAATTGAACATTTGTATTGGTCGATCCTTATTGGCGGTGAATAGTTATTTGTGTTGATTCGTTGTTGGTTTTCTTGATTATGGTATGATGAAATGATATCTCGTTTGAGAATTAAAATATATTGTTTAAGGCTGGAATGAAAAATTGATAAAGGTGAAAATTGGTAATTTTAATTCATAAGGGAAGTGGTTTCGTTAATTGGTTGTTTGTTATTAATTTACACTCGATGATATCATGATAAGTCAAAATGGGTAGGCAAATGATAGGTTGGTTAGGTAAATTAAGGGATTGTGCGTTATCGAATGTTTGAATGTTTTGTTGAATGATTTTTGTTGTATTGCATTTGAATCAATTGTACTCATTTGGTCGGGGAATTCCCCAAGGTTATTTGTATTAATTGATCCGGAGAATACCCCGAGAGTTTTACTTGAAGACGGTGTGAGATCAAGGCTTGGAACGTCCAACGGAGCTTAGTTAGGATTAGTTAGCATAGTTTAGGTTTTACATTTCAATATCTCTTTATTTTAGGTCTATAATAAATTGGACTGGACACTTTTTGGGGGGAGTTTGGACTGTTTGGGTGTTTGTTATCTTATTGTGTGTTTTGGTGGTTTATGCATATCATAGTGTCGTACTAGCTGATATACTCAACGAGGTGACCATGGTCAAACCATGGGATCGAGGGGTGCCTAACACCTTTCCCTTGGTCAATAGAATTTCTTAACCGAAATCTCTATTCACAAATCAGTTTAAAGAGTCAAAATTATTTTGAAAAAAGATTTTCAAAGGTGACTTGGCACACCAAATTTATGCCAAGTGGAGACTCTGAGTTTAAATGTAAAAAATTATTTTTGAAATAAACTTTTATTTTTAGTTACTTTTAATAATTAAATCCTTTTCAAACTTAAAATTAAAACGTGTGGGCGATTATACGAAAGAAAATATGAGGTACATTCACTTTTTTCAAAACTAAAGCAACAATATAAGATATTATAGAGTATCTTGAACTTATAAGCAAGAAAATCAAGAATTCATGACCATATGCAAAGATGATGCATCTCTATTAACAGACAGATTACGTATCGATCCAGTAAATCATAGATTTGTGGGCGATTATATGAAAGAAAATATGAGGTACATTCATCTTTTTCAAAATTAAAGGAAGAATATAATATACTAAAGAGTATCTTGGACTTATAAACAAGAAAATCAATAATTCATGACTATATGTAAAGATGACGCATCTCTCCTAACAGACAGATTTACATATCTATCTGACAGATCCTAGATTTATGGGAGATTATACAAAATAAAAATATGAGATACATTCATCTTTTTCAGAACTAAAGCAACAATAAATATATTAAAGAGTATGTTGGACTTAAGCAAGAAAACCAAGAATTCATGACCATATTCAAAGACGATGCATTTCTTCTAACAGAAAGATTACATATCCATCCGACATATCATAGACTTGTGGACGATCATACGAAAGAAAATATGAGGTGCATTGTCTTTTTTCAGAACTAAAGCAACAATTTAATATGTATAAATAACATAAATACCAACCCTTTTGAAAGTAATTACACTCTCTCCCACTTTTTAAATTACTTTACTCTCTCTCCCTATTAATATACATAACATAGCCGACATATACATAGCATTCTGTGTATATGTTGGGATTTTTGTAATATGTTTAGGGAGTTGGGTTTTTTGTAATATTGAAAACATAAGTTGTGTATTTGTGTAATTTTTAGATATAATATACTAAAGAGTATGTTGGACTTATAAGCAAGAAAATCCAAAATTCATGACCATATGAAAAGACGATGCATCTCTCCTAACAGACATTACGTATCTATCAGACTGATCATAGACTTTTGAGCGATTATACTAAAGAAGATATGAGGTACATTCACTTTTTTCAAAACGAGAAAATTTGACCGATAGGCCTCTTTGAGTTTTTAATTTGCAAAATGACCTCTTTTTATTTTTATCATTTAATAATAAAATGAAAGAATAATTTAATAAATAATTGAACCATAATAATATATTGAAGACTATGAGACCCATTTGTAGATAAATATAAAAGATAAAAATCCTATCTTATCTTTCTTGTTTCATATTCTTGTTTCTCTTCTTCCCGTTCTTTTCCCTCATCTCATCAGATAAATTTTCTCAAATTTTATATTTTATTCTTTTCTCCTATTTTCTTACTAATAACTCATTATTTCTTCAACGTTCTATTTTCTAAAGTAGAACTCATTCTTGTATGAACTCATTCTTGTATTATTATTTTTAATAGATTTTACTTGTTCTTTTTTGAAGAATTCATCAAAAAGTCAATGTTAAAGATATGGGTTACTAGCTCAAGGAAAATAAGATGAACCTTCTTTGTTTTTAAATTTTACAACTTAAATTTTAAAACTTGATAAGTGAGATAAAAGAATCATAAAAAAAATTTCAAACAAATAAAGTGCTCAACTAATCATTCTCTCGACTTTCTATGAAATCACTCAAAATACTTTATTTTGTTTACCAAATTACACTATCGATAGTAAATTAATCTAAACAATATGTATTTAATCGGATTGATTTAAAATCAGTTATCAGTCCATTAAAATATTGATAATAATTTTGAAATTTTTTTCATTAAATTGATACGTCCTTTATTTACATTATCTTTAGAAAAATGATACATCTAGTGAAGGGGATGAGTGTTCTAAGATATTTAGTGACGGAGATGAATCTTCTGAGGAATCTAACGACGGAAATGAGTCTGTTGAGGAGAATGATACATTAGTGATACATGAATGTGAAACCTCGATAAACTTTTTCCAATATTATTTGTGTAAGTACTTAAATGACGAGGACCACTTTGATGCACTTGTGCCCATTTTATCTAGGTGGGATGTTGTTGAAAATATACAAAAGTACTTGTACAAGGCAAAAGTGTACAACCAATTTATGGATAGTTGTTTTGGTTGCTTATTAAAAGTGAACCTAGAGAATTGGAATAAAAAAAATTGTAACCACATCGTGCACTATCTTCTACGACATCGTGTTGCAAGCTCAAAGAAGAAAAAGGTATGATTCATAATTGATGGTAAGACAATTCAATTTTGTGTGAATGAGTTTGCTATGATTATCAGACTGAATTGTGAAAAAATTTCCACTGGTAAGATTTTATATGATGAAAATAAGGCAAAAGATTTTTTAGGTCTAGTGATGAACAAAGATAGTAATCTAATTGAAAATGATTTAAATAAAAAGTTAAAAAGTAACAAATTGGACGCACAAAGTTGAAGATCGCTATGGTGTGGTTTGTTCACTCTTTTTTATGTGCCGGTGATCCAAAGCGAACTATTGATATTAAGATGATGCAAACGGTGACATATTAAAATTGCTTCAATGCATATCCTTGGGATAGGTGTTCTTTTGATATGACATTTGAGTCCCTCTTAGATATTAACTTAAAGAAAAAGTTTGCACAATGAAAGAAAAATAAATCTAAACCTAAAGGTTATCTTATGCAAGAATTTCCTTGGGCTTTATGATAAGTTTAAATTATTTATAATGAGATAGTTATCGAATTATGTATCAATTTGGAATTTATATATTAACTTTCTTAAACTTTTTATTTTCAATACGAGTGTAGGTTTTTGAAGCGATTCCTAAAGTAGGAAAAGCTTTTGAATAACCATTAACAAAATCTCCCTTCCTATTATTTTCAAGATTATCTCGATGGAACGGTAAAAAAAAGAGACCTCCAGATTATCAAATTGTGATGCTGATGATACAAAAGAAATAGGTAAATACTTAAGTTCTTTGGGTGCAATATTTTATTTTAAAAAATTTTATTATTTTAATTTTATTCAATAATTTATTTTCTTATAGGTTGTGATGAATCTTACTCCAATTCCTACCATTGTTGAGTCATAAAAAATATATTTGATTAATTGAGAGGATTTAAAAGATGAAGGGGATGAGAATATAGATCAATTGACAAAAGCAGTCGATGGTGTAACACGATTGATCAATTGTCCCTCAAAAGGCATGAATTTTCAATTATTGTTGATCATGACAGACATGAAATTCATATTAGAAGACAACCTTCAGTGGGAGTTACTGAAAATACTAATTTATTGAACAAACTTTTCCAACTTGTTAAATTTTGTAAAGAGATGTTTGATGAGATGAAAGTTCAGAATAAGAAGTTGCATGACAGAATGGATGATTTTGAGGTTAAAGTAGACAAGTTGACTGGTATAGTGGATGAATTGCTTGAACACGCAATTCATCTATTATACCAGTCGACTTGTCTACTTTAACATCGAAATCATCCATTCTATCATGCAACTTCTTGTTCTGAATTTTTATCTCATCAAACATCTTTTCACAAAATTTAACAAGCTGACAATGTTTGTTCAATAATTTAATATTTTCAATGATTCCCCTTGAATATTGTCTTCCAATATCAGTTTCATGTCTGTCATGATCCACAACAATCAAAAATGCAAGCAGGGAAAATTGATCGATCGTGTTACAGCATCGACTGCTTTTGTCAACCAATCTATATTCTCATGCACTTCATCTTTCAAGTCCTCCCAATTAATCAAATATGTTTTTGTGACTTAATAGTGGTAGGAATTAGAGTAGGATGCACCACAACTTACAAGAAAATAAATTATTGAATAAAATTAAAATAATAAAAACTTTTAAAATAAAATATTGCACCCAAAGAACATAAGTAAATACCTTTTTCTTTTTTATCGTTAATATCACACTTTGATAATTTGGGGATGTCTTTTTTTACCATACCGTCAAAGCAATCTTGAAAATAATAGAAAAGGAGATTTTGTTAATGATTGTCCAAAAGCTTCTCCTAGTATAAGAATTGTTTCAAAATCCCACACCTATATTGAAAATAAAAATTTTAAGAAAATAAATATATAAATTTCATATTGATACATAATTCAGTATCTATCTCATTATAAATAACTTGAACTTACCATAAAAACCCAGAAAAATTCTTGCAAGCCATAACCTTTAGGTTTAGATCTATTTCTCTTTCATTATGCAAACTTTTTCTTCAAGTTAACATCTAAGAGGGACTGTCATCTCAAAAGAATGCCTATCCTAAGGATATGCATTAAAGCAATCCTAATTTGTCACTATTTGCATCGTCTCAATATCAACAGTTCGCTTTGGATCACTAGCACATAGAAAAGAGTGAACAAACAACACCATAGCAATCTTCAACTTTGTTTGTGCGTCCAATCTGTTATTTTTCAACTATTTCATTAAATCATTTTCCATTATATTACTATCTTTATTCATCACTAGACCTAAAAAAAAAATTGTCTTCTTTTCATCATATAAAGTCTTACCAGTGAAAAACTTTTCACAATTTAGTATTGTAATCATAGTGAACTCCTTCATGCCAAACCAAATTGACTTAACATCAATTATGAACCATACCTCTTTTTTTTAGCTTGCAACACGACGCTATAGAAGATAGTGTACGATTTGGCCACAAAATTTTTTATTCCAATTCTCTAGATCCACTTTTAATAAGCAATCAAAACAACTATCCATAAATTGGTGGTACACTTTTGCTTTCTCCAAGTACTTCTGTATATATTCAACAACATCTCACCTTGATAAAATGGACACAAGTTCATCAAAGTGTTCTTCGCCATCTAAGGATTTACGCAAATAATATTAGGAGAAGTCTATCGAGGTTTCACGTTCAGGTATCACTAATGTATTACTCTCCTCAATAGACTCATTTTCATCGTTAGATGCCTCAGAAGACTCATTCCTGTCACTCAATATCTTAGAACACTCATTTCCTTCACTACATGTATCATGTTCCTAAAGATAACGTAAATAAAGGTCATATCAATTTAACTCAAAAAGAAAACTCAAATTATTATCAATATTTTAAAGGACAGATTGTTATGATTGATTTACTATCAATAGTGTAATTTGATAAATGAAATAAAGTATTTTGACTGATTCCATAGAAAGTCGAGAGATTGATTGAATTGATCACTTTATTTATTTGAACAAAAATCTATGATTTTTTTATATCTCTTATCAAGTTTCAAAATTTAAGTTGCAAAATTTAAAAATAAATAAGGTTCACCTGATTTTCCTCGAGCTCGTAACCAACATCTTTATCATTGACTTTTCTCATAAATTCTTCTCCAAAAACAAGTAAAATTTATTCAAAAAAAAAATACAAGAATAAGTTCATACAAAAATGAATTCTACTTTTAAAAAAAAGAACGTTAAAGACATAATGAGTTTTTAGTAAGAAAAGAGGAGAAAAAAAATCTAAAATTTGAGAAAATTTATCTGTTGAGACAAGGGAAAAGAATGGAAAGAAGAGAAGACGAGAATTTAAAATTAGAAAGATAAAATAGGGTTTTTATCTTTTATATTTGTCTACAAATAGGTCCCATAATTTTTAATATATTATTATGATTTAATTTTTTAAAAATTATTTTTTATTTTATTTTTAAATGATAAAAATAAAAAGAGGTCATTTTGCAAATTGAAAACTCAAAGAGGCTATCATCCAAATTTTTTCTAGGATAACTTGAAACGTTGTCTGTTTTGATTATATCATGTCAGGGTTCATCTTTCAACTGTATATGATATTTGATACATCATGCATGATTTTCGTACCAGGTGGGGAACATACCATGCTTTAGTAGAAACGATGTCAAATTTTTGTTGCCATTTTTCAGGATTTGAATTAATGTCCTCTCACTAATGTGAAAAATATCTAAAGTGAATTTTTTGGAAGAATAAACATCATAGGCCCTTCTAGAATATCCTAGTGTAGTATCTTGAATAAATATTTTGTAGAATTATTTAGATATTCTAGATGAGTGGTAGAAGATAAAGATCACTAGATTTTAATCTTAGAATAATCTAGATATTCTAAAGTAGTAGAAGATAAAGATCACTAGATTTTTCTTGCAGAGGTATCTAGAAGATTTTCTAAAATCATCCATAGGCAAGTATAAATAGGAGTCACATTGTACATTTATAACCATCCAAAAATAAATCCAATACAAAGCATATAAAGTAGTCTTATTCTATACCCAAGCTCTCTTATTCAATATCTTCCTTCTACTTTCATAGCTTCATTTTCTTTAGTTGAATCTTTCGATCTTAGTTAACGCTCTTGGGCTAGAAGACGGTCTCCCCAGTTACACATTTCTTCTGATATTCTATACATGGTATCAAAGCCAAAGTCATAGATTGGCTTGTGGTTATTTCAAAATCGAGTTTGTGGTTGATTCAACTGGTTTGTCTGAATGAATTTTAGCGGTCGTGGTAATGAACTGGAATGGAGTTGTTAAATCAGTCCAATTACAAGATATGGAAGACATGTATGGAATCATACCCTTGGGTAAGGACTTGTAGGATATTGTTAACAAAAGTAACATAAGTCCTCCTTTCGACGGACCGGGAAATGATGGTGTATATAAGAAGTGGAAGTAGATTAATGCGAAGGCGGAGTTCATCTTGAAGAAAACCATCTCCTCCAATTTATTTGATCATATTAAGGTGTAAATCAGCTCATGAAATTTGGAGGACCCTCGATCAGTTGTTCAATAAGAAGAATGAAGCCCGGCTACAAATATTGGAGAATGAATTGGCGAACACCACTCAAGGTAATCTTTCTATTGCCGAGTACTTTTTAAAGATTAAGAACTTATATTCTAAGAATTATTTATTGAATACTTATGAGGCTATCTCTAAAGCACGAATGAAAAGAATTATCACTCGTGGTTTGAAACCAGAATATATTCCCTTTGTGACATTAATTCAGGGATGGGCTAAACAATCATCCCTGGAGAAATTTGAGAATCTGTTGTCATCACAGGAGTTACTAGCCAAACAATTGGCTGGTGAACTTTTCAAAGAAAGGAAAGGATATGTTTTTATAGCTGACAAGAGGAACGTTAAAGGAAAAATAAGAGATATCCCTCACTCTCGATACACAGATGGTTCAAGTTCGCCTGGAAAGAAGGAAGAATCTTTTAACAATTATAGTAAGAAGCCTCTCAGATGTTATCAGTGTGGAAAAGTAGGACACGTATGAAGATATTATCGAGCCACAGAGAGCAACATGACTCTAACTAAAAAAGTTATTGAAGAAGAAAAAGATTGGGAAAGATGTTTAGCAGTAATGCCTTGGCTTCCATAAATTTGAAAAGAGATTAATCGAATATAATACAATCCATCATGTGGAGAAGAAATGCATTGATAAGAAACAAGAAAATTTTAAAGACATTTAGACTGGAGACGTGGTAGCTGCTATCAAGGAAATCAAAGAAGCAGGTCCTGAAAAAGGTAATAAAAGACTGGATGTGGAGGATATTAAAGTAGATTCTGAGCAAACGGTGTATGAAACTCTATATGCCAGTGATGAATTTATCAGAGAAAACATTAAGGAAGATATAGTAGAAGTTGACGTCTTTGATCAATCATCTACTATATCAAGGTCAATCGATGGCTCAAAGGAAATAATGGAAGCTACTGAAGAAGCTAAAGATCAAACAGATGAAAACACTGAAATTAAAGCCATAATTTCAGATGAAGAGACATACAATATGACTGAAGAGCTAGAAATGAAATCTAGTGGTGGATCCTATTATGTTACCGAGGCTTCGCGGGAAATTGTTGATCAGATCGTCATCAAATCAAATGAGGGGACTGATACCAAAAAAATATCCTTGTGTTATGGAGTTGCTTCAGAAAGAGTAAGTTCTAAAATCTTGAATCCTAGAGCTCCAAACTTTTTCATCACATGTGTGTCTCCAAACAAGAGGGAGCTCGAGAAGTCAACATCATAAAACTCGGCAAGGACAAATCAATGACAAAATCTTCTTCGTTGGAAGAAGAAAGAGGAGTTGGGAAAAAACTGCTAAGAGTTTCACCAAGGCATGGTTCAAAACTTCGTTTGAGTTCTTCTGCTACGAGTTTGGGATAGCTTCCAAAAAATTACTTTAAGAGGGAGTGTGAAAAATATCTAAAGTGAATTTTTCGGAAGAATAAACATCATAGGTTCTTCTAGAGTATCCTAGTGTAGTATCTTGACTAAATATTTTGTAGAATTATCTAGGTATTCTAGAGTAGTGGATGATAAAGATAACTAGATTTTTCTTGTAGATGTATCTAAGATTTTCTAGAATCATCCATAGACAAGTATAAATAGGAGTCACATTGTACATTTGTAACCACCCAAAAACAAATCCAATACAAAGCATATAAAGTAATCTTCTTCAATACCCAAGCTCTCTTATTCAATATCTTCCTTCTACTTTCGTAGCTTCCTCTTCTTTAGTTGAATCTTTCTATCTTAGTTAACGATCTTGGACTAGCAAAAGATCTCCCCATTTACACCTTTCTTCTGCTATTCTCTACAATTGATTCATTCTAAACTGCAACAAATTTATCCTTAATATTTCATTTCAATTGGAATTTGGTTATTCACCATGTAAGAGGGTGGGATCCTAAATGAAATCTGGACTGTTGCCTTTGATTTTGCCTACTAAAACGCGGAATACAGTACATCCATTCCCCATATATACCCTAATTCTTTTCTGAAGTTTATCTGCTGTGGACTAAACAATGAAAAAGAAAGGGCTTAAACCAACACCAAGGACACGCAGACAATTCTGCTAAGGATGTAAGCCTAGTGATTTTACAGAAGCAACATAGAGGCACTATCTGGCCACCATCGCAGGTTCCAATAGATATCTATGTTGCTCGAACTCTTCAAAATTGTCGATTGGATTTTGTTGAATCCTCCAGAAGTAGTGTATTTTTGGACCGACATAGGCACGACAATATATTTGGAGAACCCAGGTAGCAGACATATACCAGGCAAAGCTTTCAAGTTTTCAGGTCTCGGGCGTTCAATGCTTTTTAAATAATTTATAATGGTGTGCAGATACAGAGTGATTCTAAGATGAAAACCAACAAACTGGATATATAAGTGGAAAGACTGGTCACACGAGATCTCTTAATGGAAAGACTTTAACTCACCCATTTCAAATAACTCCCTATATTTTTTTATTTGAGCTTTCACAGAACTTCTATGTTGAATGGGGATAATCGTTTACTGGCAGTCATCTCTCTTCTCCTTTTATTTTTGGTTGCTTAACAGTGCGGAAAAGCCAAATTCAGCAATAAGCAGACGCTCAGGGGTACACTCCGCAGATAACTGGCAACCAACAATGCACAAGAGCACCTTGACTCAAGTAGCTTTACTAAAAACTAATGAAGCATTAAGTGAACTTCTACAAGTTTACAGACAATTTTCTGAAGCTATGTTGCTAGCTATTACTATTGGACAAAATTATGATTAAGGAGGTAGCATCTGATTTGCTTTTCTTAACCCATATTCATTTGGCTTGGATGGATAATAGACAAAACTGCACCAAAATAGAGATCAGTTATGGCATGTCCTGTTGCAAATGCATCTTGATCAGTTTTCATCTTCTGAATCAGGAATGACAACAGACTCAGCAGCTGTATTGATGCTAGGTCTCTGCCTCAACCTATTCTTCGCACCTATATGAGTGCTTCCTGGAACAGCATAGCCAGTCACTCCAGCCAGTCTCTTACTGTAGCGACAACTGCTTGGCCTGTGATATATTTCCTTCATTGAGTCAGTACCATCTTCATCAAGATCAGCTTCATCAACCTCATCACTGGTATCATCCACATCATCATTGCTTTCTTGAGGTCTATCACTCTCGGCTTCACTGTCTGTGGTGTCACTGCTTATTGAGTTAGATGCTGGAGAGGAGCCCAGCGAATTGGTTTCATTCCTAGGGTCATGCTCATTCAGTCTAGTTCCTTTTGTTGGATCTTCAGTTGCCTTCCTTTTGCTAAACCAGAAATCATTTGCCAGTACCAAGGTTATCAGTAATGGACAAAAGTCATTGTGCCACAAATGGAAGAGAACTTGGGTGTAGATCTAATGGTTATAAAGTCAGAACAACCTTTTACGTAAAACAATTAGAAAAATCTATTTTTTGAAAAAAAAAAGAAGACTGCCAACCATTACTGCAACTATAGGTGGTTGCACAGTATGCACATATGCTAGAGTAGATAGTTTATGCTCACATCATTCTTGTTGACAAGACCATGTACCAGGTGGTTACTGCCAATTAAGATGCATGCGGTTCAGGGGGTCAAATAGTACATTAGGTCTGCATAAGGTCCAGTAGGAGTTCATCCATTTTTTGCGGCAATGTAAGTAATACTCTTTTCATTGGATGCAATTGATAACAATTAATGTCAGAATAAGTTCTACAAATGACAGGGCTGAGGGCATCACTTGGTGTAAGGCAAAGTGAAGATTGACACTGCAAGTGTAACGGGCTTGCAGATTCAGCTACGAATCCTAGTAATTTTTGAGAGTTTCCAACCTAATCACCGGGCTACCTCTACTGACCAATCACTAAGCAGGAATCAGTTTGAAAGCATTTAAAAACTTGCCAACTATAATCGTAAGATTTTCAGACTAGAAGGTACCTATTGAGATTTTCAGTCTTTATGTCGGATAACTGTAGTTGATTGAGATTTGAATGACATGCATAGAAACTGTGTGACAGTACCTATTGAAATAACCCAAGACATGAATAAACTAAGCCATACTAGCAAGACTTACTTTGTTACTTCTATGGCCTCTTCGATTGCTCTGTCAAAATCATCTGCAGAATATTTACACTAGCGTAAGCATCCACGGTTTGGAGAATAAAAAGAAAATCATTTAGAATTCTATACTATCTGATTATGCTGTCAATATTTCCAAAGGCCTCCTAGCCCCCCACCCCCATCACCCAACCACAACCACCCAAGCATGTGCCACTCATATAAAAGTCTCATTGATATCTTCCAACATGATTTGAAGTTAATATATTATTATCAAGCTCATATTTTATTTTTTTTGGAGAACTGGTAACTTTGTACTCATCAGAATTTAAGAATATGCTGGAGACCTTTTCTAACAAGAAAGAAAAAAACAGAAAAGAGATACTTGAAAGGATCCTAAAAATCTAGAAATTGATCTGAATCCCCTAATTCTATCTCATATTTATGCAATCCCATGTATTAATTAAAATCACGCTTTAAACTTACGGAAACATAAAATTCCCTAGAATTGCAAATGTCACAGTATTTCAGACCCAAGATAAACTTTATTTGTTTTAAGCTCTGCATTGATGAGGGAATTAATGATCAGAATCAGAAAACATTGATTAACAAAACGAGTTCATATATATACCGCATCTGTAATTGACTGGCCTACGAATACGACAAGAACGAGGAACTGCAACATTTCTTAAGCTTTCTACAAGCCTTTGTTCTCTTTGTTGTCGCTTAAGAGCCTTATCTTTCTTCTGTAACACGAAAACATCTATAAGACTTCTGCACAAATTTTCTTGGAACCTCAGCTAATAGAAATTATGACTAAAGCAGTAGAAACTTCTGCATAAATTTTCTTGGAATCCTCAGCTAATAGAACCAAAAGAAATACGACAACTCATATAAACTGTCTGAATGATACTAACCTTCTGAATTTTCTGAAGAGCAGGAATAGCATGAGCTTCAACAGCCTTGCCCACATCAGCTTCCCATTTAACTTCACTTGATGAGAACTTGTCCTAGCATTGATAGCAAAAGAAATGTGGTGACTGTTGAACAGTTAAACCAAGAAGAACTGTGGCCTAACCACATAATACAGTTAAATTAAAGAGAACTGTGGCCTTACCACAAAATTCTGAAATTCGTCAAAAGTAGTAGCAAGTGTTTCCCACTGAGAAGTGATTGCTGATATCCTTTTCTTATCATTTACTTTTGACATGGACTCAACTTGATAAACTTCCTTGTATAATCTATGACCAATAGTTTCATTCCCATCATACCTGTCATGCAATGTCGAGCTGTCAAAACCATACTTGCATATACTAAATGATACACGACCAGAACTTACCAGAATGAAACTTCATTTCCATTGCCCCCAAGCTTCTCTTTGCGGAAAGCAGTAGAATCAGTTCTATTCTTAGTTTCATCATTGATGTAAGATATGGTGTCATCTTGCTGCAATGATAAAACAATGTTTGTGAAAAACAGTAAAAGCAGCATTTATTAATATGTTAAAGAGAGATAAACAGCTTATACTGTTTCATCCAACTTCTGATTGTAGATGCAGAAGAGTGGGCACTAAAGAAATCACAGTAATTAGAGAAGGAACAGTAAAAACAAATGCAATAAATACATCAGATCGAATTTCACAGAGTGCTTTAAGGATAAGCAAGCGAGTTGTCGGGTCGAGTGCCTTGTATGTGGACATCTCCTCTCTGAAAAACGAAAAACATAAGTTGAAGAGATATCTGACATCAATATAAATTTATCAGTAGTTTCATTTCTTTGAGAGGGAGGCCATTAGTTTCATTTCTTAGGGAAGGAGAGAGGACAGAGAGAAATTTGGTACCCCTTTTTTGCAGTCAAAGGGAAATCCCCTTCTGCAACCTGCAATGAAATGCCAAAAGGAGTGGAATGAAATCTTCACTCTTGGATCAAGCACAAGCCAGTCAAAAGCAAGAATCACCTACCCATGGCCACCACATTTCAAGTTTCTTACTTAGTGCTATCACCCATCCATTAGAATCCTTCAGCAGTTTACTCACAGGAGGTATCCCCTGAGAAATATGCAAAGCATGTTAGAACAAGAAAGTGAAAAAAGAATTAGCAAGTTTATAATTTTAGAGTCTCTTACAACCGTAAAGGAATGCTGACTTTTTAAACTTGAAAGCAGAATGGAAACATTCAGAGACAAATTTGGGACACAACTTTCGACAACTACTCCACAACCCATTATTCTAATCCACTTTTAACTTGTCACAAATTTAGCATTAATTGAGAAAAATGTGGAGCCACAGTTTGACTTTTGCATTGGAAAAGAACAAAATAGAGGATAAAGTTGTACGGTATAAAAGTAGGCCTGCAAAATTTTACGTTATTCAAATGTAGTAGAACACTCGGTTCAAGGAAAGTGGACCACAATTTGGGACAAAAACAAATGTATAACAAATAATGTTGACAGCAAAATTAACTAAGAGTTTCTTGCATAGTTACTATTACGATATGCACTGCTTACCTTCTTAAGACAACTTGCAAATTTTGTACAAGTGATTACCATACATTCCCTTTTTAGAAAGTTCAAAAGATTTGCTTGAGCTATTTCTTTCCAAAAGCTCCGGTTGTTATTTTAGCTTATTACCCAATAAATGAAAAGGTTACTAGTCAATTTTCACTGCCTATCAGCATATGTACAATTTCATGAATTGATCTTATCCTCGAGAACACAGAAATGCCGCCAACTATCACCACTAAGAGCACCCATTTATCAATTATCTTTCACAAAGTCAGTCCATTTTCTATATAAATTTTATCTAGCAGGCTATGCAAAGTCACGAAATTGACAGTATGAATGGCAAACTATGCAAAGTCACGAAATTGACAGTATGAATTGCAAACTTCTTTGCCTCTTTTTGAAGATCCAGGCTGTCATATGATACAGTTCCCAGGTCATGCTATTGATATCTATCATACTGAGTCAGCAAAGACAATGTCTGTAGGAATCAGGCAGTGTTGTCAAAGGCAGAAAGAGCAAGAAAAGCTCTAAGGTCCATCAGTCTTCAAGTACAAAGTGCAAATAGAGTGTGGGCTTTAATGAAGAAAGATACAAATGGAGTGGAAAAAATGTCTGTGTAGTCCAAGACTAATAATTAGAAACATGAATAACAAATATAGAGGCAACAAAATTTTAAAAAAAATTACAAGAATGACAATGAGCCTTAGAGCCTTGATAACGACAGTGAAGCGCCTGCTAAGCAAGGCAAAATGCTCAACATGTTTCGCAACGAGCTTCAGGGCATAAGCGAGGTTAAAGCGAACCTTTGAAAACTATAGAATCAAGCATTGCTGATCTTATAAAATCAAATTAACATCTTGAAGTACAAAGTTTTACTTCCAAATCTTTTCTTTAGTAGTGTGTATTCTAAGCAAAACTTAGCCTCAAAATATAAAGCTCGCATTGCATGTTAGAAAAATATGGTTGTCAGCCACACCAAACATGCATGACATTTTGTTCAAACCCCCATCTGGTGAAGAGAGAAAAATGTTTGCCTTTGCAATATCTCAAGGAACAAGATTATTTGCTCCCTTTTTTACTAATCTTTTCAATCCAATAACACGTAAATATATCAAATTGGCCAAAAGGCAACAAATCTGATAAACCAATTTTTATCTTTATTGTAACTCCTGGGTATGTTGTTGTTGTTGTTGTATTGTATCCCCTCGAACAAGGTCATTGCTGCATTTTTTTGGTCCAATATCAGATCTAAAACAGAAAAAGTATCAAATTGATCTTAAACTCATCCATGAAGAGGAAAATACACGATTTATGCTGAACGCAAACAGCATAAAGACCCTAGAAAATATAACCACCATCATAACTCAGTCTGATACAGTCCAGGATTTCATGGCTATTGAAATCTTAACATAAGTAACATTTTAAAAATTTAACAGGATTTTTTGGTTGTTAGCTGCAGCTAAAATTTACAGATAGCAACGGACTTAACTAAGAATGATAAGGTAGTCAACATGGGAAGGAACCTAAACAAAAAGGAGTATAGTTAATTTTAGCACATCCAAGTTAATGGACTATAGCGGGAATTTCAATTACAACAACAATACTTTCTTCTAGTGTGCAGGAACAACTTTAAAATCTATAACTGTTCAGTTCAATCAGAGCGAGATTATAGCTTTCTCATTCTCCTTTCTTCTGTTTTGTCTTTTTTTGGTTTTTGCACGAGGATAAACTTTTATTGTTGAGTAGCGGCAGTGAGAAGGTGTTGGTGGTGTATTTACATCTTAGGATTTACCTCACAAGAACAACAATGAACTGAGGAAATCAAGAACAGGGACTACATCTGTCACAAAAGCAATCTGGCAGCAAAAGGTAAACAAAAGAAACAACTTATGACTATGGCTAATTACATTTTCATTTTTTCTTTCAAAAATTCTATGGTTCCTTCCCCTCGAAATAGTCCACCAAATTCCTGTCGGAATGGTGTACCAGATATGGGAAGTAACCTTGTTTATTTTGTTTATTTTCTTCTGTGCCGGCTGCACATGAAGTTCATAGTTGTTTTGGCATGGATATTCAAAATATTGACAAGTAACTAGATCTGCTGGGTGAATCACAGTGTAAGAAAAGATGGTTGATATATGTGCATCATCTCCTTTAAAGTCACCTTGCAGTGGTACTAGAGAACTAAAGCTAAAGGCTACTACTAGATCAAAAAGATGTTGGAAAACACAACGCAAACTCATAGTTGTATACACACAAATAGTAACAAAAATAACACTAATGTAGAAACCAAACCTTCAGAAGCATTATATGCAACTCAGCAAGATTATCATTTGGCTCAATGAGGGCTGTTTCTATCTCCTCAGCTGAAACTTTCAATTTGATTTGAAACACTGGCTCAAAAACCTATAAACATTTTAAAAGAACTTCAAGTACCTTCAAACTATACATCCAAAACATTTATATGATCTACATATCTACAAATAACATAATACTCGTTAGAGTACATGTACAAGTATCAGAAGGAAAAAGTAAGCTTGCATACCATTTAAACATATTTCAAATGCAACTATGCATTTTTACATTTAATGAAAATCCAGTCATTATAATCTTTCATTTAATAAAATAATTTCTTAATTGTTAGTTGCAGGGCAAAACCTTCAAATACCATCAAAATATACGTTCATTTTTTTATATCTAAGCAGTAATCCCACCAACATGCACAAAAAAGAACAAAAAACCATTACATTACTCACTCAGTCATTTTAGCAGGCATGAATCTTATATAACCAAGTTACAACCCATCACAATTATCAGCCCCATATGGGTATGCTGCATATGATTGGTACACACACACACATATGGAAGCACACACCACCCAAAAACTACAACGACAACAACAAGATACCCAATGTAATACCATAAGTGGGATCTTGGGCTGGTAGAGTGCATGCAGACCTTACCCTACCTTGGGAGGTAGAGTGGTTGTTTCTGACCGACATTTGACTCAAGATAAAACATATCAAAGCATATACTATAGAAAGCATAGAAGAAAAAGGGAACAAAACTATAGAATAAAATAATGTGACGATCAAAGTACGAGCGACACTAGAAAGTAACAAAAACACCACACAGAGACCCAAATGTATGAAGAAGCTGGCTTGTCATTCACACAAAAACACATCTCATGCAACTTCTCCACCTTATTTGAAGCAAATAATGAACCATCCGTCCAACCAAGAAACTCAAATGTATTAACCACAAAATCATATCCACATTTCATAAAGCTGACTCGCTTACTATAGCGCTAATTTCTCTCACCAAATAGCAGCTGCACTGATGAAACTTCGCAAGGACAAGAGAAAACAATCATTCAATGAGGTATAGTACCACACAAGAAAGAAAAACCCTCAAATACGTTAAACATGTACATGTACAAACACGAAAAAACAAAATGAACGTACGATCCATCTTAACCACACTTACTTTACGTATACAATCACCCACACACATCAGATGAACATATATAGTTTTTTCATGCATATAATCAAGCAAAATAAAGTGCAGAAACATGCAATTTTCTGACGAAAAAGGTTGATTTTTTTGAGAAATGGTAAAATCTTACGGTGAGAAAGTTGAGAACGGAGGCTAACTCCCACCGATTACGAAGCTTACGACGTTCGAGTTCCATCTCCGACGTCATTTCCGACGTCGGCTCCGGCGGTGAGTCCACTGTTTCCATGTCGACGGCGTATTTCTATTTCGTCGGAAACCGCTTTTCGCCGATGAGTTGATGAGAGAATTTCGGAATTTTGATTGAAAAAAAGAAACAAGTTGTCTTAAGGGCTTCAACTTTCCCGCCTAATAATTTATTTACGTTGGGGCAAATTATTTAAGTTCGGACTCAGGTTGTATACACGGGCCGGGTCCAGGTTCGGCCTCAGGTTGCCGAACCGAAGCCTACCAGAAGCATGTGTGCTTGAAACTTTTGAATTTTTGTCAAAAGTGTTTGTATTAAAAATTAAAAAATAAAAAATAAAATGGAAAGAGAGTAATTAAAAAAAATTCTCTTTATTATCGAAAGTAGGTCTAGAGTAGTTTTTTAAGAATCAATATGGGTTGTGATGCGGTGACGGACTGCTTCATCCTTAATTAGAAGTCTTGACTAAGGGCTTTAGGTGTGGAAAAAATTTTATTTGGAGCGTCGCCTCCAGAATGGTACAGTATATGATCCAAATTAGTTCACACTCCAATATGAATAACGGAAGTTGACTGAGAAACTGAAAAGAATAGATTTTAAAGTTCTATGTGAAAATTTATGTTGTAATTGAATTTGGTGTGGAAAAGTTATCTTATGATTGGTTTTGATGTAATTATTAAAATAGTAGTATATAGGTTAATAATTATAAGGACCTATTTATTTATCATAAAATAATAACACAATGTAATTATCAACGTATTATTTATTTAATTGTACAAATATAATTACATACTTAGGTGTTAATGTTAGACAAATATATGTCTGTTTGAGAAATTTACTAAATTTTATTTATTATTAGGTTCAAGAATCAAAACATATACTAATTTTTGAAAATATGTCATTAAATAATTATATATCTTTTCTTAATATTACACAAAATAATTGATATATTGTTTTAAATCAATATATATATATATATATATATATATATAAGACTCTAAGACAATCATATGTGGCATGTCTTAGAGGTCTTCATTCCCATTTATTTTTTTCTCCTTTTTTTGAATTTTTTTCTTCATTCTTTCACTAATTAATTTTGTTTATTAATTAAAGAAAAACTCTATCATATTTACTATATGTAATTATATTCATAAGTTATAAAAAAACTTTCATCTATTTGTATTCTCCATTTAAATAACATGTCTTCTCTACTTCGTTTTGCTTAGTTCTTATGAATTAATCAATCTGTAAATACCATTCATATATGGAATTGTTGGATACTCATTTTCATTTTCTCCTTCTTTTCTTTAATAGTATTTGGTCTTTTTTTATTTTTTACATCTTTTTCATGTGATAATATGGTAATCATCATTTTGATGAAAATCATTAAATATTCTTTAGAATTTCTTCTTGTATAATAATAGTCAAACATATACAAGTTTATCAAGATTAAGAAGCAAGTTTGATGTTGGTATAAATTCATCAAAGAGAGAATTAATTTAATTTGATACAAGTTTATCATGACAAAGAAGAAAGTTCAATGGTCTTGGAAGATTCATTAAGAGAGATTATGTCATGGAAGATTCACCAAGAAAAATTATCAACTTAATTAGTATGGCGAATTATAGAAGTTTGAATGATCTCTCCCTCTCTCTCTCTCTCTCTATATATGTGTGTGTACATAGATAGATAGATATATAGATACATACATTTTTATTGCTTAATTTAGTAGTTTCAATTAGCTATTTCGTCAAATGTAAGTAATGCACCCTTCAAGAACAAAACTTTATTACAAAGTTTAACACTATGTGGGCAACGAAAAATATTTTCAACTTATTGCTTTGTTGATAACATAGAACTTATTGACTCGTAGTTTTTTTGGCCAATGATTCATTATTTTTGGCTCTTTTCTTTAATTTTTGGATCTTCTTTTTATTCGATTCTCTTTAATTCGAACTATATGCCACTCGACTTTCATAATTAAGCATCCCAATTTAGTATTTCTTTTTCTTCAAGTATCAACAATTAAGAAAAAAAAATCTAACATCTCACAACCTAACTTGAAAATATGTCAATTAATACAAAATATATATATATATATATATATATATATATATATATATATATATATAATTTTATTTTGGCCAAAAGAATTCATTTGTATAAAGAATCTATTGCCAAAATAATCTGACAAAAGTCTCACAGCATGGAAGATTTGTTTTTTAATCTTTAAGAGAAAAAATATTCGATTAAAAATTTTAAATGTAAAATTTGAGTTTTTAATTAAAAATAAAAATAAAAAATCAAAAAAATTAGAGTGAATAATGAAAAGAATAAAAAAAGTCAAAAAGAATAATTCTTTAATGATTAATAAATTTTTGTCCACATTCATTGCTCAATTAAAGAGAAAGTGGAAGGTGAGATGAAACTCTTCAAAGCTAGGATTTCTTTATATTCTTCATTTATTTACATTTTTTTTCTATTATATTTGTTACTTCTCTTTCTCAATTGTTGAATTTAGAATGGTGTTTTCTTTGCTTTTATTGCCGATTGATGATGTAAGTTTCAAAGTGTAAAGTTGAATTTCTATTTTACTCCTACATTAAATTAAAATATTATAAAATACTAATTAAATATAGATAGTAATCATATCATATTAGACTAAATACTAAATAAAATATTTACTGAAACTAATATAAATTTGGATGAAAAATTATAAATATTGGTCTATTCAAATGGTCATATGTGCATTTTCTGGTACATTTATTTCTTTTACATTTAAAGCCATAAAGTTTTAAAATATAATGAATATAATGAAACAATTGTTATTTATCATGAAAAGGTTTGTTTACTCTTTCAATTTTTTAATAAAAGTTCAATGTGTGCTAAGTCTCTTAACTGCTCGACCCCTTTATCTTTTTTTTTGGTTCCTTTTATGTTATTTTCTTTTGTTTTTTTCTCATTAAACTTCTTTAATTTAAGTTCTTATAAATTTTTAATTGTAGTAAATCTATGTTTTCATTTAGGAGTCATTTTTTACTTTATTGAAGATTTACTAATAACTAAATAAAATTCATAATTTACATTTGTTGGTTAAAATTATGAATTAATTTTAAACATTCAAATGCACCCCTTATTTGATGCTTTTTATCATACTTATAAAGATTTATTTATAGTTGTTGCATTGCATTTCTCATTGCACACATATTTTTATAGAATTTTAATCATTTTTATGAATCTATAAAAATTTACTACGTGAAACAAACGTACAATGTACGTGTCTAAAGACTAATTAAATATAATCTAAAAGAGTTATCTACTATATGCAATAAAGTCTAATTATATCATTGTTTCACCCACATAGTATCAATACTCATTTATATAGTATGCCTAAATAGTTTTTTTAAAAATATAATTAATCACTCATAATTAAGTGCACAATTCATTTGTCCTGCCTATTTATATTTCAGTATATCTTCATATAATTTTGGGATCTCATGGTGTGTTATTTCTTTTTTCTCTTTTGTTTATTTTCTTTCTTGTTATTTTATTTTATATCTTTAATTTCTAAGTGTAATCTCATCATCTTATAAAAGGATTGATGTACATGAAGTTAGATATCCTTTCATTAAAAGGGGAGACTTCATTAGTTTTGATATCCTTTCATGTCACATAGAACACTTTGTCTTTTTAAAAGTTTTATGTAGTTTATTCATTAGTTCCATGAACGTGGGGTATAAAACACATAGACCCAACTTTGTAACTACGAAAGAGGATGAAAGAGAAGTAGATAGCTACTAATGGCATTGTTATGTTTTCTTCTGAATATATTGCACAATTTTTCAAGTATTTTTTTAACGTTATATAACTTTTCTAAACTTCTCAAATGAGTGGGGGGAGGGAAGTCCTTTTTACGTGAGCAACAATCAACAATGAAAGGTTGAAGGATAACAATATTTGTTATTTATAGCTCCTTTCTTAGTGAAATAGAACTTGCAATCTTTCTTGCTGAGATAGAACTTTCAAACTCGAAGCAATGCTAATTTTTATTATATCAAATTCTTTAAACTATGGATAACTAGAACTAACACTAAAACATAATTATGAAATAATAGTTGACATAACTAATTACGAAGTACAAAACAATAACTAATTTTTTTTCTTTTAATTTGTATTCATTGATCATAATTTATTAAAATTCTTATCTCATCTTTATTTCATTTAAATATATAAAAGAAAATTATAGAGAAACAAAAATTCTATTATCCAACAAAATATATAAATACAAAGAAGAATTTGTAATTTAATTAACTATATATAATTAATTATCATAGGTGTAAGATAAAAATAAATAATTTTCTTTATAATAATTTGCGACAATATGTATTATTCATATAAATTTACTAATGTTATTTCTAACCGCGCGAAGCGCGACCATTATCACTAGTAAAATAATATGATCAAATCTAAGCACCCATATTTCAAGAATATCAAAGACTTTGAAACTGACAAACATAATAATTTATATTTATATTAATAGTTGTTGCTTTTACTTGACATGGCATTACTCTCTTTAAATATCTATCTCTTTAACATTTCTTTCTCTTTAACATCTCTTCTCGAACATCGACGACCGACATTTAAGTCCGATATCGACGATTTCTCTCCAACAACAGGAAAGGTACTCTTCTACCTACTTTTCACTTAGATCTATTCACCCCCTTTCTCTTTACCATCTCCATTTCTCATTTATTCACCCTTTTTCTCTCTACTCTCTCTCTCTCCGCCTGGTCACCACCATCTCCATCAATAACCTATATTTTTCGTCGAGACCCAAACTAGTTCCACTATAGCAATCGACGATCCGGCGACGACCAAAAAGCAGTGGATTGCTTCAAGATTTGACAAGATAACAAGTAAACTAGGTCCAGCTTCTTCGAAGACCTTCTGGTGAATCTCTGACTACAATATTTCGTCAATTAATTTCGGGATCAAGTATTTCCAGAAGCAACAAAGCAAGCAAGACAAGGGTCATTACTCTCCATTCTATAGCATATCTCGGTGACTTCTAACCCTCACTCTTTACTTGGTATTTTTTATTTGCTTTCTTTTCTTTACTGATTTGTTGCCTTTGGGTAGTTTGTTTCTTTCTGCTAGTTTGCTTGTTACCTATTTTGCTTTGATTTTTCAGATTTGTCCTTTGTACTCTTTATATATTGTGATTTGTCTGAACATCTTGAATTTCTAGTTTATGTTTTTTCTAAGGTATTGTGATCATCTAGTGTTTTTTTGGTAAGGATATTCCTAGACTTCTTTGATTTTCGATTTGTTTTTTAAACCTTTCCAATATATTGTGTCTTTTTTTCTTCTTTTATTGAGTAGTGGCTTTGGTGGTTAATGGAAGACTAGGATCAAGTTAGGGGTTGGGGTCAGATTTAGGGTTCAGAGAGAGGTTGAGGTACGGGGTTGGGTCAGGGTTAGGGTCAGGTTTAGGGATAGGGGTAGTAAGGTGGGGCAAGAGAGCCTCTAGGTTGAGAGTTGGATTTTGGAACATAGGTACTCTCAAACATAAGTCCATTGAGCTTGTGGAGATTCTTAGGAGGAGGAGGATTAGTATATCTTGTGTCCAGGAGATCAGATGAATAGGTTCTAAGGCAAAGGATGTGGATGGGTATAAGTTATGGTACTCTGGTAGCGTGAGACATATAAATGTGGTAGGTATCTTAGTTGATGAAGATCTTCAGGGGCATATTGTGGAAGTTCAGCGGGTCAATGATAGGTTAATATCAATTAAGTTGATTATTGTGGAGTCTACATTGAACGTTATTAGTGCATACACCCCACTGACGATCTTGGACGAGGAGTAGAAGAAGGGTTTTGGGGAGGTTTTGGATAAGGTGGTGGGAGGCGCTCCGAATACTGAGATATTTTTCATATGAGATGATTTCAATGGGCATATGACTTTATCGAGAGGTTATGACGATGTGCATGGAGATTTTGGTTTTGGGGTAAGGAATGAAGGAGGATCCTCACTTTTAGATTTCGCTAGGGCCTTTGGGTTTGTGAAATTGAGCTTCCCAAAGAACGAAGAATACCTTATACCTTTCTTAGTTCGGTGGTCAAGACGCAGATAGACTTTTTGCTCCTTAAGAAGGCTGATAGAGCACTTTGTAAAGACTGTAAGGGTTTATTTAGTGAGAACCTTTTGACTCAACATAAGTTTTTGGTGATGGACTTGGAAATCAAGAAAGGTAGAGAGGAGGAGTGTGGAGAATCGGCCCAGTATTAAGTGGGGTAGCTTGACTTTGAACATAGTTTTAGAGATAGGGGAACGTTATCAATTATGAGGGCTTGGGAAAGTAGCGTGGATATTGATAGTATGTGGGAGACGACTGCCATTTGCATCAGGAAGACAGCTAAATAGGTATTGGGTGTCTCGAGAGAACGATCTGGCTAGCACCAATGGGACTGATGGTGAAGCAAGGAAGTTAAAAAAAAGATAGAGACTAAGAAGGTGGCTTATGCAAAGTTGGTTGAGAATAAGGATGACGAGAAGAAGCAGACGAATAGAGAGGAGTATAAGTTAGCTAGGAAAGAGGCTAAATTAGCAGTTATAACATCTAATAAAGTAGTTTTTGAAAGTTTGTATACGACTTTAAAGGAAAAAGGTAGGGATAAGAAATTTTATTGGCTTTCCAAGGCTAGAAAGTGGAGAGCCTGTGACCTTGATCAAGTGAAGTTCATCAAGAGGGAGGATGACAGAGCATTGGTGGATTACTCCCTTATTAGGAAGAAGTGACAGTCTTATTTTCATAAATTTTTGAATGACGAGGGGGCAAAGGGTTTATTCTGGGGAACTTGAAGTACTTTAAGAAGTTTCCCGATTATGGTTATTGTAGGAGTGTATTAAGGTTAAGAAGGTCAAGGGTTCTATTCACAAGATGCATAAGGGTAGGGCGACTGGGCAAACTGAGATTCTGGTAGATTTGTAAGAGCACGAACAAATGTAGGTAAGGAGTGGCTGATAAGATTATTAACATTATTTTTAGGACAATGAAAAGGCATGAAGCATAGAGGTGAAGTAAGATGATTCCTTTATATAAGAACAAGGGGAACATACAAAGTTGCAACAATTATAAGGGTATCAAGTTGTTGAGTCATACTATAGAGGTTTGGGAAAGGGTAGTAGAATTGAGACTGAGGAGGATCGTGACTATTTCTAATAATTAGTTTGGTTTCATATTGGGTCGCTTGACTACTAAGGCCTTTTACCTCGTGAGGAGAATAATGCAGCAGTATAAGGAAAGAAATAATGACTTATACACAGTATTCATCAATCTATAGAAGGTGTACGATAAAGTCCCCAAGGAGGTCCTGTAGAGGTGCCCGGAGGCTAGAGGTGTGCTTGTGACGTGCATTAGGTCAATTCAGGACATGTACAATGGAGCAAAGACTTGTGTGAGGACGGTAGGAAGAGATTCAGAGCACTTTCCTCTTTTAATAGAATTACACCTGGGGTCTACTTTTAATAGAATTACACCTGGGGTCTACTCTTAGTCCATTTTTATTTACCTTAATGATGATGTATTGATGTGACGTATTCAATAGAAGGTGCCTTGGTGTATGTTATATGATGATGATATAGTGCTAATTGATGAGACCCCGAGAGAAGTTAATGATAAGTTGAAAATTTGGAGACAAACCCTAGAGTTTAAAGGGTTTAGGTTGAGCAGAACCAACACGGATTACTTGGAATGCAAGTTCAGTGATTTGACGTATGAGGCTAATGTGATAGTAAAGCTGGATTCTCTAGCCATTCGGAAGGGAGATTGTTTCAAGTATCTTAGGTCTATGATCAGGAAAATGAAGAGATTGACGAGGATGACACACACCATATTATTGCAGTATAGTTGAAGTGGAGACTCACCTCTGGAGTCTTATATAATAGAAAAGTGCCTCTTAAGTTTAACGGTAAGTTTTATAGAGTGGCAGTCCGACCGGCTATGTTTTATAACGGAGTGTTGGCCAATTAAGAACTCCGTATCCAAAAGTTGAAGTGGCAGAGATGGGGATGTTGAGATGGATGTGTGGACTCAGTAGGAGAGATAAAGTTAGAAATGATACTATTCAAGAGAGGGTAAGAGTGGTTTCGGTGGAAGAGAAGATACGAGAGGTGAGGTTGAGATGGTTCGGGCATATGAGGAGGAGGGGCACGAATTCTCCAGTATAAAGGTGTGAGAGGCTGGCTATGAATGATATCAGGCAGGGTGGAGGTACACCAAAGAAATTTTGGAGGGAGGTGATTAGGCAGGACATGGAGCAGTTACAATTTACACAGGACATGGCCCTTGATAGAAATGTATGGAGGACATAAATTAGGGTAGATGGTTAGTGGGTAGAAATACACCCTGACTGATAAGGATGAGTCCTTTTTTGTGGTTATGCCTGTAGTCATAGTGGTATGCGTGTGTTTACTAGTTTCTTGTTCGTGATGTTTTGCTAATGTTTGTGATTTCAAATAGGTAGTTTATAATAGTACTCTATGGGTTTCTGGTTTCTTTTATTATTTAGTGGTGTGCTATCCATTTTTGCTGTTAGTTTTTATGATTTTTGTTTGTTTGTTCACTATACCGTTAGTTGTCCTGTGCCAGGGGTCTATCGAAAACAATTTCTCTACTTCATATGAGGTAGTGGTATGTAATGTCTGCACTTTACCCTCCCAGACTTCACTTTGTGGGAATACACTGGGTATGTTGTTGTTGTTGTTGTAATAATTTATATTTATAATCATAATTTCATGGAACTGCACGAATATTTTATAAAAATCAATCCATCATTTCCAATATAACTAATTATAAACTAAATTTGTTTATAATTTTGTTTAACAATGAAACTTTTAATGACATCACCTGATATAATCTAAGCTATTTGGATGACTCATGATTTCTAAGATTAGAGGTATAATTTCAAAAATTGAAGGTATATTATTACTCAGCGAAACGAAGAATGGAAAAATGAAGAAAGACATAAAATATGAGAAATCATATGAAAGGACCTAAAGTAAATGTTGAAATGGCAAGTAACTTTAAAATAATGATAAATTTGAAACATAAAAATCGAATTAAAATGTAAAAGAAAACATAATAGAAACAAAAATATATTAAGAAGATTAAAAGGAAATAGTAATGAAATTAAAAGATAATGTAAATACACAATTTAATTCCACTCCCACGCCATTTTGAAGAGTCGGAGAGTGTAATTTTTCCTTCTAAAAGTTTCACCAAACTGCATGCTGATCAAGTAATTACTTGGTTAGATAAATATTTTAAAATTGTACAATCATATCTAATCTAATTATGAAATGATGTTTCAAAGGACCTGAATAAATATGAGCAATTTTAATTTTATAAACTTGTCAAAAATGAATATTTTGATCGTATCATATATTTAATCAATTTATTTAATTTTTGAGCCCCACCTATTGAAATAATCTAGATATATAATTATCATAATGAGATTGCCAAAAAAAAGTTTATTAGAAACATGTCACGACCTGACGTCATAATGACATATATTATAACCCACCAGTAGGTAAGTCAACCCATAATTCGAAACAACTAGTAATAGAATATCAAGAGAAATGAAAAAAACAATGGAAAATAATCAAATGAAGATACTAATATATATTACAACCTCAAGACCTGGTGAAGTCAGTGAAACACCCTGGATTTTGGCCCTTGAAAATTTCTTGAGATTTAAGCTCACTGCCTTGATTACGACTTAATCCCACGAGTCGTATGTCGTCTTAACGGGTCAGTGACCATAGTCGTAGGGTGACCAGTGTATGGTGTTGAGTTTCTGTTCTGGATATGATTTAAGGGAGCGAGTCATAAAGGCTAGTGACGAGTCATTAGGAGGACTCATAACCAAATTATGTAAGTTTATGGCTTGATTCTGCTCTGAGTACGAGTGGCTAACTAAGAGATGTAAGGATATGTTATGAGTCGTGAGATGAAATCGTAGGATGTCCAGTGTTCAACCCAATTGAGTTCTGTGTTGAATACGACTTGACCTTACGAGCCGTATGGTCTTGTTACAAGTAATCTTGTTGAGTCATAAGGTTGACAGTATATGGAGATCTTGTTCACTGTCTTGGTTATGGTTCGTGGTTACGAATCATAAGGAGGGGTTACGAGTCAATGGTTGACTTGTAGTAAAAGGCGATATTTTTCCAGCTTTTAAGTTAAGGGCATTCTGAACATTTTCCCTTTTTGCCTAACTTGAAGCCCACGTTTTATAACCTCTTTAGGGTATCATTAAACCTCAAAAACAAATCAAATAACTTCTCAAAATACTCGCAAATCCTCAAGGTCAAGAACACTTAGTGTTTTCAAGAGACTAACCAATTGGGGCATCCAAGGGCGATTTCTCTCCGTATTTCTTAGTGTTTAAGGCATGTTAATCTTCCCTTATTATTAATTTTGTAAAACTATATGATTTAAAGTATTCTTCATGAAATATTGATGTTGGATTTTGAACTACGGGTTGAGGGTTTTGAATATAAATTGTTTAAATGTTTCTTCTATGATAATTATGAAATATTTTTGCTTAAATTGATGGTTGGTAAATGCTTTGGGGTGCATGAGAATGGTGTATAAACATGGGTACAATGGAATCCCTAAAATTGGTAAATAATGGAAATAAGGGTACAAAGGAATCCCCAAATTAATTGATTTGGTATGGAAATTGGTAACAACCTCAACCTACTTGCATAATTGATTTTGTTTTAAGCATTATCACTTGGTTTGGTTGCTTCTTGAAACTAATGCATGGCATAAATGGTTAATTGGTTAAGGATGGTTTTAAAAAATCATGTGGGGTACACAGGAATCCCCCAAGTGATTCTTATGATGAAAACCTTGCGGGGTACAAGGAAATTCCCCAAGTGATTTTTACAATGGAGTCTGCGGGGTACACGGGAATCCCAAAGTTTTGGCTTAATAACATTGCTTGCAAGATATATTCGATATGACGATACCACTTAATAATTGACTCCTAGAATTGGTGGTTTGGTTATGTGTTAAATATTTTAATTGGGCAGTAAAGGGGTTGTGATAACCAGCTGTGAAGGTGTGAGTCCAAAAAGTTGACACTAGAAACTCATGTTTGCCAACATGAGGATTGGTCTTGATGACCATGTGTATGTGGGTTACAAGGAAATCCCCCAAGTATGTACACGTACATATGTATCATAGAGGGATAAAGGTACAAGAGAATCCCCTACCACCTATGATATCTCTGGTTCGTGCGGCTAACACGCGCTGGGGCCCATCCGGGGGTAATACTGGACCCATATAGAACGTGGGTGGATTACGACTATAACGCTACACAACTCAGGTTAAGGTTTTAAAGTGCATGATAAATTTTGTTCCCTATCCCAACATGGTATATATGTATACAAGTATTTGCATATGGTTATGAGCATTGGTTTGATTCGGCTTTGGATTAATGGTATTACTTTATCCTTATCCTTGAGTTACATACTAGCGTTCACCCCTCTAACCATCTTCGGAAGATGTATCCCTACACAATACAGGAACCGACCATACTTCCACTCATCTTGCTCAGTGACTAGGTGATTCGGGGACAACTGTTGAGTGTGACTGAAGTGGTGAGCTTCCATACTTTGGAAGACTCCATTTCATGCTATGGATCCCTTTATCTTTACTATTCCTTTGGTCTTAGTTTTGGCTATGGCCGGGGACATGTTTCGACTAGATATTCTTTAGTTTTGATTAGAGGCTTTGTTGGACTACTGTGGATATAGACGGTATCAGTGTCGATATCGGTATCAATATTATTATTGGTTGGTTGTTTGGTTGTTGTTGGTGGTTTTGGTTGTAAACTTGTTATAATCTCTTTAAATTGAGATTCCCTTATTTTGTTACACGTTCGGAATTCATCCGACATGAGGTGTATAGAGGTCAATGGTTAGGTATCAGGGGTGGTCTCCGATCCTGGTTGGACTTGAGATACCCAACATGGCCAGGCCCTGGTTCAGGTCATGTTAGTCAGTATAAGAGCTTCTAATACAATCAGAGGACAAAAGGAAATACAAAATAAATATACATGTACAAACCATCTCCGAAATATAATAAAGATATACCTACTTATTAAGAGCGAGAGCATAAATACTCCGAACGTCAGGAGCTCACTCAAAATTTCTGATCCACAGCTTCTTCGCACGATGCATAGATCAATGTGCAAGAATTCATACTATGATTTGTGAGGCTGCATAAGTATAGTATGAGTACCAAACACGTGGTACCCAGTAGACATCGCCCGACTGAGCTCCAAAGATAATGCAGGCATAAATAACATGTAAAGCAAGAATATAAACTACAAACAATTATCCAGGAAACTAAACATAATAATGCTAAGAGTGCAATAAGGATAAACTATCATATTCTAATAGTATTCAGGGACTAAAATGCAATACCGTATATCACTAGCCAATATATATATGAAGAGTGAAGGAAGGATATATAGTAGTAATATAAGGCCAAAGAATACATATATACAATATGAATAAACAAGGAAAGAGAAGGATATATGTATATATAAGTGTATTATGAGTACCAAACACGTGGTACCCAGTAGGCATCGCCCGATTGAGCTCCAAAGATAATGCAGGCATAAATAACATGTAAAGCAAGAATATAAACTACAAACTATTATCTAAGAAACTAAACATAATAATGCTAAGAGAGCAATACGGATAAACATCATATTCTAATAGTATTCAGGAACTAAAATGCAATATCATATATCACTAGCCAATATATAAATGAAGAGTGAAGAAAGGATATATAGTAGTAATATAAGGCCAAAGAATACATATATACAATATGAATAAACACGGAAAGAGAAGGATGTACGATAATAATAATAATATATATATATATGTATATATATGTATATATATGTATATATATGTATATATATATGCAATACCGTATATCACTAGCCAATATATAAATGAAGAGTGAAGAAAGGATATATAATAGTAATATAAGGCCAAAGAATACATTTTATATCATGACATGGTTATGATCCTTGAGATGTTAGGTTAACTCCCTTAGGATGTTACCTTTGAGTTTAGCACTACACATAGTAGTAAAAGCAAAAATATGGTTGGAATCATACCACTAAGTGATTATAAATGTGCCTAAAAGTATGCATGTTATCACCAGTATCCAAACACTGCAACCATAAGTGCCTAAGCATCCATATACTAGAATCATTCCCTTTTTAAGGATAGAATACTCAATTGGAGTCCAATTAATATAGTAACCATGATCTCGGTCCCAACACCATATATTTAACATAATAAATCCCTATAACTCAGAAAAAACTATGGTAATCAAGGGCATCAATCACTACAAAGCTCTAATTGGGGAAATACCGCCCAAATCACTAAGTCATATGGTAAGTCTTATATTAAAGGATCCATCATGCCGATCTATGACTAAACAAGTCCATAAACAAGGATAGAAGGATTCTAAGGCCATATCAAGTATTCTATGCTAAGGTTCGGGTCACATTTCTACCTCAAATTCCATAAATAGTTCAATTCATGATATAATAGTCATAATCTCATCCTATAATACTTAGTTAGCCTACAATCCACACAATATACAATCTTGTAGAGAAAAGTAGATAGGAACCTACTTCGACGCTGAACTACAATCCCAAATCAGTGGAATCACTCGTCTTTACTCTATGATCCTAAAATATCATTGCACTATTAAAATAATAATCTGCACATTAATAGGGGTAAAATACTACCCATACTGCACTATAAAACTCTGGTCTCAAAATCGAGTCAAATATGGGCTTGTGGGGCCAGCTATTGAAATTTTAAAATTGAATTTGTCATGAGGTCCCTCAAAAGACAATGAATGTGTGCTCAAAAGTTGAACTCAAATGGAGTATAAATCAGGGCTCAAGTCAGACCCAAAAGATAATGGGAAAAAGAGGGAAGAATAAGAATTAAACAAAGGATTTAGGCCAAAAACTCACAGAGAAATTAGAGAAAAATTATCCCCTCAGTATCCTCTACATACTCTCAGAGTCACCTGATTGATTCCCACACTTTTATTGAGGTCTAGGGTCAATAATAGTGGATTTGGGGCTTTAAAATGAGAGAAAATCGGGGAAGACAACATTACATAGACCTAGGGGTTACCTATTGCAAACGCAAGGCCTTCTAGTCATGATAGAGATGCCTATCAAAAGCATTCTTCGCGAATGCGAGCAAGGTGTCAAGAATGCAAAGGTAAAGAGGCCAGACTATAGTGAACATAACAACAGTAGTCGTGATCGTGAAGAACAAGAATGGGTTAGGTTGGGTCGGGTCGGCCTTCATCGCGAATGCGAGAAAGAGGCTTGCAAAAGAGATGGAAAATGTCTTGAACTTTTCTTATACAGTATACTACTCATGTTTACAAGGATTAAAATGGGCCTGCACCAGAAGCTGGAAAACCAACAAAAGCTTAAGTGCTCATAGACTCTAACCGAGTGCTCAAAATTCATTCAGAATCCCATGCGTGCAAATAAACTATTCTACCATATCAAATTTGATATTTAAGACTCAACGAAACCATCAAAACTTTCATCAAAGATTGCTTCAATTAAATATGGTTCCCGTACCTTTTTTCGTTGTTCATAAATCCATCCAATAGTCTAAAATGAGTTCGAAAGCCTTGGGACCTTAACCAAAGGTCCCCCTAGCCTAAAGTCAATGTTCCAAAGCTGATGATGCTGGAAAAAATTTCAATTTGAGATCGTTTCCTAAGAGTTTTGTTCCGAGACCAATTTCTTAGCAATGAAAGCTCCAAAATAGAAAAATGAGCCTAAAATCCAAACGAATTATCCGATAATCGAACCAACAATTCCTACAAGTCGTAAATGACTTGTATAGACTATGGAAAGACTCAAAACACCAAAAATACACAAAAAATAAGAAAATGAACTAGCGGGTCATTACAATATCCACTACCAAAAGGACTTTCGTGTGTAAAAGTCAATCGATAGGAAGGGCCCAAAAGCTTGAGAGGATAAGGTACTGGGTCTACATGTACCGAACATGACTCCCCAGATAACCTCTAAGAAGAAATAATGTTTTTAAGGGATTTCACCAAAGGTATCCCTTTTTCACCAACTTCTTTACTTTACTTCTTAAATAGCCACAAACTCAACCTCTATAATGAACTAGCCTCCAGCTTAACTGAGAGCAATCGATACACGCAAACCCAAACCACAACATACTGACATCGCATGGATTCAAGCATAACCAGGTGAAAACTCAACCAAACTGCAGACCACCCAAGGCATGGACCATACAACCAACTTCAAATTCCAAATCCAATATTTTTTTGTCATTCCAAACCTGTGATTAACTCTGATCTACACTAAATATCCTCTAATCCCTATCCACCTATTTATATGACCCTAACCTCGAAAGACTGAAGTTGATATTCCAAAATCTGCATGGAAAAACATAAGAATAAAACCCATATGGTGTTACCTGGACACACAAATAGAGATGATCAATGTTTGTGATCTCTAGCCAAAGCTACAATTTGTCCAAATAATCATCAAAATTGACGATTAGGAATTCAAAGCACAAACTCTCAAAATTGAACAATCCACTCCAAAGTGTCCCACCAATGAAAGATAAAAACCATGTCAAGTCCAATTTGAGAATACTTCTCCTGTTGTGCTGATAATCCATAATTTTGACAAAAACTACGAATCAAGGTCAAGAGTAGTAAAAGCCAATATCGTGTTCCAATGAACTATCCCTCAAGTATTTATTGAGCATAGTCTATCTAAATTGAGAAAAGATGAGCCAATATCTAATGAATAGGCTTAGTCATCCTATAAATAGGTATCTAACTAAAATTAATTTAGAAATAAGGCTGCAATCAAGTGACACAATCATATCTATGATCTCAACATCAACGCAGAACTACTCAATCTCAACTATCCTAACCAATTTTGTTGACAAGTAAATATCCATATGCCAAAATTTATCATAACCTTCAAGCCACCATTCAAAAGAGTTAAAATCCAAAACTTGAGTCAAAAAGTCTGAACTAAGGCCAAACACCCAAATTAACCTATATAATATCCCTTCAGGTTATTTTTGGCATTTTCACTAATTTTTTCCTTTTAGAGCTTTTCTATAGATGCCTCAAGTCATTTATGACTTGATGGAGCTGACAGTTCAGTTATCAAGCAGTTTTTTTGATTTTTAGAACCAATTCTCTATTTTGAAGTCTTTGGTTAAAGTTGACTATTGAGAAAACCTTCAGTAAAATAACCTCATATACCAATTTTTATAGTTCCAACAGCTTTGGGACACTGATTTTAGGCTAGGGGGATCCTTGGTCTAGGTCTCGAGGCTTCTGGACTCATTTTGGGCTATTGGTTAGAAGTTAAGAAAAAAGGTATGTGGGTGTGGGACCCACTTTTTGATGAAATAATCTCAAATGTAAATTTCAATTGTTCCATTGAGTCAGGAGCATTGAATTTGATAGGGTATCATAGTTCATTTACGTATACGAGATTTCAGATGAATCCTATGACACCACAGGTACTTGAGCCCTAGGCCCCAAGTGATAAACTCCTGAATTGACAAATTTATGAAGTAGAGCCAAACACTGCCAGGACAACAACTTGGATAATGAGTCATTACCTCATGTAGCGAGCCATGAGGTAGGACTCATTACCCAAACAATGGGGTTACCCTAGAGTTCTGCCCTGATCACGAGTTAACGTCATGAGTTGTGATGTCAGACAATGAGTCTTGACGAGTGAATTGCTGTTATAATAATGGAGGGCTATGATGTTGATCCTGAATGTCTGTTGGTCAGACCTCATGATTCGTTACTTGAGTCATGATGGCTAGGCCTAAAATTTCCTGCTTATTTTATTAAGGTTATTTTGGTTTTTTTCTTCTTCCATACTATTCCCACGACTTAAAAACACATAAGGGCCCTCATTATCTTCAGTTAATCAAATCAAAACCTTACTCTTCTCCTCTTTAACTCCCAAAGCAAGAACACTAGTGTTTTATAAGGTATTCAACACCTAGGCTCCAATCCTTGATTTCTCTCTAAATTCTTTGGTGTTTCAGGCATGTCTCTCATCCCTAATATGAATTTTAAATTATAGCATATATTTAATCATTGTTCATATGATTTTATTTATTGGGTTTGAAATTGGGTTGAGGGCTTTTAATGGTTATTACTTGAATTGTATTTCCCATGTTTTAAATGTGTTGTTTACACTTTAATTGATGGTTTTTAGGCTAAATGGGTGCATGGTTCTAATTATTGGAATGGGGAACATGGGTTTCACCAAATTTATGGATTTTGGCTTGATAATGGTAATAAGTAATAACCTTAACCCACCTTTATAACATTGGTTTTGAATATGGAAATTGCATAGTTGAACTTACTTTTGGAACATTGCATTGCATTAAAGGATAATGGATGATCAAAATAGTTTTGTATTGAACTTGGTGGCCATGGTTTTGGAACTTAAATGGAACTTGGGAGTCTAATGGTTAATTTGATTGGGTGGCATAATTATATAAGCTTGCAAGCGTAATTAGTATGACGATACCATATTGGTAAATGCCTTAATAAATGACTCTTGGGTTAATGGTTGGGTTTATGTGTTAACTATTTTAATTTAGGCTTTAAGAGAATTATTTATCTCACTGTGAAGGTGGAGGTTCCGGGGGGACCAACACTAGAAACAACGTTTGTCGGCATGAGGGTCTATATGACCGTGTGCATGGTACACACTATACATATATTTTTTAATGGCTATCACCTTGGTGTATTTAGTATTTCCTTTGAATTTCCTCAGCTCGTGTGGCTCACATGCACTGGGGCCCTTTCAGCAGGGGGAGATGAATCCATATAGTCTATGGGTACCCTTAGGATGGAGCAAAATACACAATTCAGGCTAATGATTTTAAACTCTCATAGTCACGACCTACCCTATCCTAGCATCCTATATATGTATATATAAATGTGTGCATGTGGTTTGACTGATTTTGGATATGACATTATTTTATTACTTTACCTGAGTTACATGCCAGTACTTATCCCACTAACCATCCTTAAACAATGCATCATTTCATGATGTAGGGTCCTAGGATTTTCTGTTACTCCTGTGCATCGTTAGGTGGTATGGTTTGTTAGTTTATTTGCTGTGAAGTGGTGAACCTCCATCTTTTGAAAATCCTAGCCATTTCATTAGGTTTCTTTCCAGATTTTGGGAATTGTAAATTTTCTTTGTCATGGTCGGGGGCATGTCCCGACCAAGTTTAGTATTCTAGTTTAGAGGCTTCTATGGACAAGTGTGGGATGGATATTTGTTTGATTCATAGAGTTTACGTTTGATTATCTATCCTTCTTATCACTATCTAGTTGGCTTCTGTTATATTCTTTTATTGTGTTCTGGATGCTAGGCTAAGGGGGTTGTCTTCGTCTCACGGAGGGCTTGAGATACCTATCATGACTAGGCCCTGGTTAGAGTTGTGATAAATCTCAAGGGGTCAGTGGAGACTTAGAAATTTCCAAGTTTCAACTGGTGTTGGTGCACTCACTTAAGCGCCCATTGGGTTGCTTAAGCGATGACCGCTAAAGTGGACAACCGATTGCTTAAGCAGCTTGGCTTGCTCAGCAGGTATCGCTTAAGAGATGCATTTAATACTTAAGAGATGGCCGCGTAAGCAACATGTACAGGGGTCAACAAGTATCACTATAGCCACATTTGGTCTCTTAAGTGATGATCGCCCAGTTTCCGCTTAAGCGACACCTGAGAACCCTATAAATTCCCACTTAGCCCGTTTTTTCCTTGTTTTACCCATTTTCAAGAGTATAGAACCCTAAAAAAGCGTGAAAACTTAGGAGAACTATTAGTGAGTGATTTTGGGGTGTTCGTAAGCTCAAGTAATGCATTTCTTCTCTAAATTCTTGGTATGCTTCCATTAGTTTCATGATTATATCCCTCATGATTTTCCAAAATCCCTAGAATATTGGTGGGTTGATTTTAGAACCATTTGAGCATGGAATTCACCTATTCTTGAGGGTAAATATTCCTTGAACATAGAGGGATGTATTGTTGGTTTTGAAAGTGTGATTTCACAAACGGGCCCGACATGAGATTTTTACGTAATTTTAGATTCAAAGAACAATAGTGCAATATGAGTATTGTTGTTCTTGTATTGATGAGTAGATTGTGACTTTGATAGCATGGCATCTTGCAGAAGTTTTTCAAAAGGGGAAATCGACAGTTTAGCTAATTCCTTCGAGTTTTTCTTTGACATCCATGTAGGCTAGGTTATCTTCTTCATAGATTGATCTAATTCATTGTACATTTTTGATGTTATGCTAGTATGGGATGGAAAACTTGGCCTTGGAGATATAGTTGGTACAATTAGCATTATTCAAACTATTTAGTCTATTTTGAAACTGTAAATTAGGTGTAATTAACTCAATTAGTCTTGTTTAGGTAAAATTGCTATCTTAGGAATAATTATTGCTTATTTAAAATCCATAAGTGAATTTAGATACCTTAGCCTAGTCCGGGGTAGAATTTTCCTTAGCACGAATTTTCAAGGATTAAAATTGGGCCCCTCTAGCCCATCTTAGGCCAAGACTCTTGTTAGTTCCTTGTAGACTTGAAGGGGTGTAATATATCCTTAAAGTTGCATATTTTAGAGTTTGTAGAAATGAGATCCTTGATATCTATGCTATTTTGGTACTTGGGAGTTGATACTAGTTCTAGTTCCAGTTTAGTGATTTATGATCTTGAGACCGATTTAATTCCGGTATCATTGATGGCATGAGTTCTGGTTCAAGTTTGACATTTAATTATATGAGTTTCAGTTCCAATCTGGCATTTGATTATATGAGTTTTGATTCAAATTCGGCATTTGATTATATGAGGTTTTATTCAAGTATGACATTGATGGGTTATTTATGAAGGTTATGGAGTTGGTTCTAATCAAGTATGACATTGATGGGTTATTTATGAAGGTTATGGAGTTGGTTCTAATCCGAGATTTTATGGTATGGATGGATTCTTGTTTATGGCTTGATCTATGGATAACTAATGAAATTTTGGTAATTTACTTTCTTGATTGCATCTTCAGGCTTATGGGGGGCCGCGTTGGGTTATTTACTTTTTCGCACTTACTGGCTTATGGGGTCCAGTCTTGTAGTATTATTTATACTTTCTTGCATATTATATCTATTTTGGTTATTTATTTACAGTATTGTAGTGCTATTCCAGGTTTGCCGACTTAGCTTATTTATCTGCATATTATCGTACTTATTATAATTTAGCTCAGTCAGTCGATGATGCTTACTGAGTACCCGTGACTTTGGTACTTATACTACACTTCTGTACCTTTTTAGTGCAGATTCGAGTACTAGTGGTCGCCGTTAATGCCGAGATCATGCTGAGTTGAGTTTGGATATAAGGTGAGCTCTTGGAGTCGGAGTTGACCTTTTTTCTTCTATTATTTATGTCTAGTCTTTCACTACTTGAGATGGATTTGTATTTGATTCTTTCAGTACTTATGTTTCTTTGCTAGTAGCTCTTGTATAGACACTACTAGGTCGTGGGATGGTTATTGATGTTTTATCTATCTTTTAGACTATTATTGTTGATTTATTATTATTGTAAGTATTTACTTGCAAATTTTGTTTTTTACACCATTTTCCACCAAATTAGCCCATTGCTTATAACCTCGAGCTACGGTTCGACTTATCTACTACTAGGATAAAATAGGTGCCATCATGACTCATAAATCAGGTTGTGACAACCTCAACATAAAAAATTAGGCATATCCTCATTTGTTCTCCAAGAGTTGAAACTAAGTTGTAGCTGAAGAACAAAATCACAACTATGGAGAACCACTAGCCAACAATACAAGGCATGAAATTCATATCTGCTGAAGGGCATAATGCATCAAGACCTAATTAAGAACTCACCAAGGCTACAAACAGTGCTAGTAATAGCCAAAACTCGAGCAACTTAGAGAATTGCAATCTTAGCATGGATTTGGCCAATCCAATACTCAATTTACGATAATGAATACTTATAAGAACATATCACCAAGCAAAAGCACTGCACAAAATCATATTAAGCTGAATAAATGCTGAAATTAGAATTTTCTAAACTCACCCATTTACACCAACTTAACTCGATTGAAAAATGAATCACAACATAGAGAGAACGGAGTACCCAACTCAAGCACCAATACCAATATCAAGACCAGCACTAGAAAATGAACCCAACAAACCAGAAGAGCAAGCCTTTGTAGAACCAAATTGTCAACTCTAGAATCACAAAAAAATCATAAAAGGCCAATCCTAACTTTGCTTTTACAACTCACTCAAAAATTGACCTTGCCTCTCTAACAGAAAGGAAAACCAGCTAACCAAGGCTCTAGGCCAAATAGATAAGAATAAAAAAAAGGAATTCTAACTAGATAATGCTAGTTTAATTGTCTATCTGGTAAGAATAGATATAAACCAAAATAATAACAATAGAAACAACAACATAAGGTGCATGCGGCACCAAAATGAAAAGTGATCAATACAATTCTAAGATCACAACAAGGCTATAATGCCAAAGAAAGTAGGACTTTAATATCCAAAGTTATTATGACATACTTAAACTCTTATTACCCTCCTAAACTTTTATTTTATTTTTGTACTCTTTTTTACTGACTTGACTGCCAAGTAGCAGAATATTTTTTTGCTCCTTTTGTACTGACTTGGCAGCTATGTCAACATAAAAGAAGTACAGAAATACAGAAAAAATAAATTTGGGGGTTGGGGATGGGGGGATAAAAGGACCCTCGTAAAGTTTATGTGTGTCACAAAAACTTCAGGTATAATTTGAGAGGATACTTGAGCCTTATCTCTTTATTTTAATATCACGTTTCAAGGAGCTTTTTTTCTTCTCAATCCATGAATAAGTGATCTGTACCTTTTAATTATTTTTGGCACAATACACCTTCATAATCAACAATCATCCCTTCTTAAAGAACATAGTCATAGTGAGTAATATGTCTTGGAGATGTATAACCATGATATTATAAATTAAGTTTTGGCCTTACCAAACATGAAATATTTCATGATGCCTAAGAGGCAGGATAATAAATTACATATAGATTTGTCTATTATTTCACATGCAATAATTTTTAGTGTTGATCAAGAACTTTCCTTGCTTCCACTATTTTTCATATCATCCAACATATCTCATACACTTTCATTTGATTGTAAAATTTAATATTAATAGTTGATTTGATAAATTATTCTTCTTTTTTTGAAATTATTGAAAACTGTTGGGCTAAGATTGAAAAATGAAGGCACTTTTATTTTTAGAGGTGATTTTTATTTTGAAAAATATGATATTTTTTTATTTTTTATTTTTTGATTAAAGTAGATTATTTCTTTTAGTACAAAAGATAATGCTTATTCCTTTAAGTAGAAAAGATATTGATATTATTTTTATCTTGTATATATAATTTGACCAAGTGTATATCTAAAATGAACCTATATTCTTACTATTTTGTCCATTTTGTATAAACTGAAATATCTAAGAAAATATAATAAATTCTTAACTCGTGATTATGATTTTTATTGTTGATGCTTGAAAATTGATTAAGAAATATTCATGTTTATTATTACATTTTTGTACATTGTTGGTTTACTAAAGTGAACATTTTAAAATATTATTGTTTGGATTTTAAAAGCTTAAATCACAAATGAGTTTTGTGATTAGTTCAGTGTACATCGATCACTTGTTAGGCCCAATACAACCAACTTATCACAACTTATCATTAGAGTATTTGTGATTTCCCTCTTCATATGGATGAACCACTTCACCCCCCGCATCAAGATCTTCATAAAGGCCACACACTTTGTCCTGTATATTCCCGTTTCTAATTCTGTCACTCCTAGTATACTCTCACATTCATACTTAAGCAACCTTATTTTGCTACTTTCTATTGTTGGAAGTGTGAGTTTTTGACTGCTATGTAAATAATATACTATTGATTGGAAAAAGAGATAAAACACTATTACCTCCAAGCTATGGGCCAAAGTTCTACGACACACCTTAACTTCATGGGAATCTTATTACTTCCTTGAACTCAATTTATGATATTTTTATCCATCTTTTGTACATACGTGACACCTTCTGTGAAACTACATACCTGAGGAGCATGCAGAATATAATTGGTGTGTCTATAGTCAATAGGAACTAGCCACACGTCATTGACAAAGTTGAATATGAAATCCCTTTTATAAAATCGGATCTTCTTTATCATTAACTCATTTCTTTCTCCATTAATAGGAATTAGCTCAAAATCATAACCCTTCTTCAAATTTCTCCTTGATTCAAAAAGGTAAGGTATTTTTTGTGTAAATTTCTTATCCTTACTTCATTTCATGTCTATATTGAAATTTTGAATTTTAAAATTTCTTCCTCAATTTTTATATATGAAATATTAGGGTTCGAAATGACAAATTCAAGTTGAATAAGTAGGGTATGAATGAGAATTATCCAATAATCAATGTTGCAGTGCGATGAATATTAATTTTTTTTTGTAATTGTAGACCTCTTGATCATATCACAATCTCGATTGAAGATTTCACTATGAGGTATGTTCATTCTCTTTTAATTAGTTAATGTTAATGTTGGTGTTGAAATCTATGTATTTTGTCCTTAACTTTCAATTGCGAATTGTGAGTTTTTAGATAAAGGGACAAGAATCGAGTTGGAGAAAGATCATTATTCTTTCAAGATTGGTGAACAAGATTAAATAACTAAAAGAAAACTACGAGCTTCTTTAGTTGCACTTAAATAAGCTTGAAAGCTGTAATGACTTGAAAATTTGATAAAATCTGTGAAATTTATGATTTTGTGCGATTTCACTATTTTAACCCTACCTATAGTTGTATTGTGATATTTTTGAGATGTGGGTATGATTGGCATGGTTCCCGATGTATTTTGGTACCTTTTATGCGATATTATAATTTTTGGTGGCTTCGAGAGCCTTATTTTAGACCTGTGTGGTTATCTTATGACCTGTGCGATGGACGGCTGAATGGACTACGCCAACATCTACAAAATATCAATTTTAGGTTAGACAGACCTTTGGTCCAGATTTTAATGTACCTGAGCTCATTTCGACCTGTTAGTCAAAAAGTTGGAAAATTGGAAATATGGGTATGACACCCATATTTGGTTGAAGCAACCTCAAATAGAAAATCCGACTTCACCAACGCATTTGAAATGTCGATTTTCGGGTTGTAACATATTTGGAGTGATTTTAAGACTTTTAAATCTCATTTCGACACTCAATTTGAAAAATTATGGTTTCGAGTTTCGGGGGACAATTTTGTGAAAATAATATTTTTTTCAAAATTTTGATATCTCCATTGAGTATGGAGCATAGAATTTAGGATAGTTGTATAGTTCGTTTGCATATATCGGACTCTGAAAGAATCTCGGCACCCGTCATTGTCCGGGTCGGACTCGAAAAAAAACTATTTTTTTTCAGATTATTGGTGCAGTATAAATACCCCTCTTTTTTGTCTATTTTGTCATTCTTTCACCTTGCCTATTGAGAGTTAAATCCTAAAATAGTGTGAGAACTTAAAAGTGAAGCTTGTGAAGCTAGATTTACATCTATTTCTTGATTCTATTACAGATTTAAGGTGAGATTTTATCATTTTTTATTCTAATTCTTGATTAATTTCTCAAACCCTCAAAAATCTTAGGGCTTGATTTAAAACTCCAATTTCATTTGAACAATGTTTTGATTTTATAATTACTAGTTTTTCATCAATTTAATCTTCAAAATAATTTTGACCCAAATTTTGAAGATTTTACCCGGTGAAGCTTAAAAATGGTTTTTCTTCATTTGATCCTCGTTTTGACTCAATTTTACTTGAATTTTCATCTGTAGATTTCTAAAAACATGGATAACACATTTTTAAAGTAAAGTTATGATTTTGCCCTTCTTTTTTGAAAATCTATTTCGGGGATCCATTTTGATCCCAAACCAAAAGTAGGCAATATGGGTATTGTTAGCTTTGTTTTGACGTTTAGATTCTATATTTTTTTAGTTTTAGTTGATTTTGGGATCATTCGTGGAAAGTATGGTCGTGGGTTTAAAGTGTAGCAGACCGATTTTGGCATTCAAGGTTGGTTATGGCTTAACTCTTTTAAATTGGGTTGGATAATAAATATTAATACAAAATGCATATTAAGGGTGGGAACTAATCATAAAATATGACTATCTATATGTTGTGCCCGTGTAGGGGCCTGGATGTGATGTAATTGCTGAATCTGAGATATCTTGTGATATGTGTGACCGTGTGGGGTCTTATGTGATGTTGATAGCCTAGAATACATGTGAATAATTATGTTGTATAGTTAGAAGTGCCTATTGTGGTGCGTTTGGTACAGTGTGATGTATATATATATATATATTCATACTTTGTGGGCATATGAATTATGTGAAAAATTCATGGATAGTGAAAATAGTGAGTGGATATTGACATACGTGGTTGTGTAATAGTAACATTGTGGTTGGTGGTGGAAATGCATCATATGGATTGGTAGTGAAAAATACACCATATAGATTGGTTATGGGAATACTTATTTTGTATGGTTGTGAACATTGCATCATCATTCTCATGTCATCATACACATCATTTCACTTATTAGTTTTATTTCTTTATATTTACTTGTTGTCATGTATGTGTACTTGAATTGTGTCTTATGTTATGTATGTGCTTTGAAAGTACGTGAAATATTGAAATACTGGAAATACAAAAATACTAAAAACACTAGAAATACTGGAAATACTAGAAATACGGAGGCTGTGTGTCAACCACAAGACTATGTGCCAAACCCAAGGCTGTGTGCCAAACTCAAGGTTGTGTACCAACCTCAAGGATGTGTGCCAACCTCATGCATTCTTATCATCATCATACTCCTCCTCATCATTATCATCATCATCTATAGTGGACTTGCTTTATTGTGTTTATGTTGTGCTTGTATTGCCATATTGACTCGTCATCTATCTATTTGTTCTATATCTTAACTTGTTAATATCGAATTATTCTATCTTCCTTTATTTGTACTTGGTGATCTTGATTATACATGCTTTTCTTTTATTCTACTTATATGTTATATTGCGTGTATTTGTATCCCTATTTGGCGTGTTGTTGTATTATTATGCATGGATATTGTAGAACTGTTAGTGCAAGTGGTGCAGACTATTATTTTGGGATATTTTTTTATTGTAGGTGATGTTCCCTTAGTGTATATTTTGTATGCTTTATTTACTACTCTGCTTGGTCGACCTATGATACCTGCTGCATACAAGTGGACCATACTCACGCCTACTGTGCCCTTTCGATGCATGTAGTGCACCTCAAATTGGATGATTTCAAACGCCTTCAGATTTTCTCAAGGTTGTGGTTGGACATTTATGTGTTCGGAGTTCACTTCTATCTTTCTATAGTAGTTATATCTTTATTTGTATTCAAAGATTGATGTTGACCCTGTGTGGGTATTTCTAATGTATTTGCCTCATGGTTGTATTAGTAGTTCTTATACTGTTGACAGCAGGTTTAGGGAGTGATGGTTGTGTTGTTGATTATATTTCTTCCACATTTATCATACTTATATGGTTCAGCTTCATTCTAGAAGCCTTACCTTGGGGGTATTTCTATCTTTTTCCCTTTAAGTATTAGTTTGGGTGATAGGATTACTTGTTAAGGTACGCTGCGACAAGTTTCATCATGACCTTGGTTTTTGGGTCATGACAAATTAGTATCAGAGTTAGGTTTCATCAGTCTCAATAGTGTAAGAATGAGATATCTAATAGAGTCTCTCAGATCGATAAATAGATATCTGTATCTATCTTCGAGAGGCTATAGGATGCCTTTAGGAAGCTTTCCTCATTTTATTCCTTATCGTGCAGATTTTTTTCATACCTTGTATTCTAAGTTGTGTTTCATCCTTTCTACACAGATGGTGTTGACTTGGCCTAGCGAGAGCAGAGATACGAAGTCTTCACCCAGAGTGTGAGCCTCGAGTTGTGGACGGACATGAAGGAGTGAACAGGTTCGTGGTTCGGCCCCGTCTAGAAGGAGTGCTAGGGGACTCTTCCCTGAGCCTTGTGTTGAGCAGGTTGGAGGTGTGGATTCTACTTTAGTTCCTCAGAGTTCGTCTGCCCCAGTCTTGGAGGGGTTGTTGGTGCATTTGCTAACCCGTTTAGAGGGTTCTCCTTTGGTTATGATAGGTATTCCTTTAGTTTAGAGTGTGGATCCTCCTGCACCTGCTTTTGTTTTGGGTACTCTTTAGACCCCGAGTCCTATTCCTATTTCAGCACTAATATCTGAGTATGGTGTTCCGAGATCGGGAGTTTAACTTTCATCTATGTTACTTCCTCAGATGGGATCTTAACCAGTTAGACTTATATGCCTTCTTCTCTTAAGCGAGCCACAAAATAGATGTTAGTGTTTGGGGCGTCATTTTAAATTATAGAGGTTTAGGCGAGGATGTATGGACCTACTCCTTGAGCGTCTCAAAGAGGCACCAAGAAAGTGCATCATTTTGGTAAGTTCAGAGGTCAGAATCCTTGAGGCAGAGATTTTAGAGGTTCTCATGGGTTTTCTGGTTCAGTAGTGTAGGGTGGATGTTAGGGCAAGATTAGAGTTTGCTATGTATGTGATGAGACTGTCCATGTAGCCAAGGATTATCCCAATGTGTTTTCAGAGCTACTCCTATTTTAGCTGTAAGAGGTAGGGTTTTACCAGAGGTGTGAGAGGCAGAGGTAGTGGAGAACATGGTTGTGGGCGCTGGGTTATTCAGCTAATTGGTAGTTGTGGTCAGTGTTATGCTATACCCCCTATACCAGAGGTGGAGGCTTCTGATGATGTGATAATAGGTATCGTCCCTGTTTGTTTCAGATCTATATCTGTGTTATTTGATCCCGAATAGACTTTTCCTTTGTATTTTTATATTTTACTTCAGGTTTTGATTCTATTAGTATGCCTCTTGCCAAGCCTATTTATGTATCTACCCCTATAAGAGATCTTTTACTGGTGGATCCGGTGCACCGATCTTGTGTCGTGACCTTTTTCTGGTCGTGAAACTTACTTGTATTAGGTATGGTTGATTTTGATGTTATTTTAGGTATAGATTAGTTGGATCCTTATCACGCTGTCTTAAATTATTTTGCTAAGACTGTGACTTTAGCTTCATTGGATGTACCAAAGAACTTTTGGAAGAATGTGCTTCATTCGGGACCTAGGAGGGTCATATCTTATGTTCAGGCTTGTCGATTGGTTAAGAGGGAATGTTTAGCTTATTTGGCTAATATTCATGATACTAGGTTGTTTCACCTACTTTCTTGGATTTTGTTCGTGTTGTTCGTGAGTTTATGGATGTGTTTCCTATGGATTTGCCTGGTATGCCTCCATATCATAATATTGATTTTGCTATTGATATTGAGCCAAACACCAAGCTCATCTCTATTCCTCATTATATGTTGGACCTAGTCATGTTAAAAGAATTGAATGGTTAGTTAGAGTTGGTTGATAAGGGATTTATCTGACCTAATGTATTGCCTTGGGGTGTACATGCCATGTTTATGAAGAAGAAAGATGGGTCTATGAGAATGTGTATTGATTATCGATAGTTACACAAGGTGACGGTTAAGAATTAGTATCCTCTTCCTCATATTGATGATTTATTTGATCAACTTCATGGTACTATAATATTTTTGAAAATTAATTTGAGGTCCAGTTACACCAGTTGAGGATTAGAGATTCGAATATTCCAAACATAGCTTTTAAACTCAATTTAGTCATTATGAGTCCTTGGTCATGTCCTTTGGGTTGACCAATGCCCCAACCGCATTCATGGAGTGAATAAACTGGGTTTTTTTATTGTATCTCTACTCTTTTGTTATTGTATTTACAGATAACATCTTGGTGTATTCTAAAAGTAAGGCTGACATGAGGAGCATTTGCGGATTGTGCTTCAGAGATTGGGGGAAGAGAAGTATGCTAGTTCTCTAAGCGTGAGTTTTGGATGGAGTCTATTTTTTTCTTAGGTGATGTGGTGACTAAGGAAGGTATCATGGTTGATCCATCCAATGTTGCAGTGGTTCATGATTGGGCTAGATCTATTTCGCCCACCAAGATTCAGAGTTTTGCTTGCTTGGCAGGTATTATCGACATTCCATTGGGGGTTTCTCATCTATTGCATCTCTTTTGGATAAGTTGACTTAGAAGAAGATTTTTTTCAGTAGTCTGATGCTTGTGAAGTAAGCTTTCAATAACTCAGGGATTAGTTGACTTCAGCGCCTATATTAACTTTGCCTAAGGAGGGCATGTGTTTTGCCAAATTTTTTTATGCTTTGAGTATTTTATTATGTGTTGTGCTAATGCAGGAGGGCAAGGTTATTGCTTATGCATCTCGTCATTTGAAGCCTCATAAGAGGAATTATCCTACCCATGAGTTGGAGTTGTGTGTAATTGTGTTTGCGTTGAAGTTGTGGAGCCACTACTTGTGTGGAGTCCGTTGTGAGGTCTTCTCAGATCATCATAGCCTTCAATACTTTTTACCCGGTGAGATCTTAATATGAGGCAGTGTCGTAAGCTTGAGTTGCTTAAGGATTATGACTTGACCATTCTCTATCATTCGAGCAAGGCTAATGTAGTTGCGGATGCCTTGAGCTGAAAGTCGACTAGCATGGGTAGCTTGGCATATCTTTTGACCCAGGAGAGGCTTTTAGCCTTAGAGGTTCAGTTTTTAGCTAACCTGATGGTTAGTCTTAATATTTTAACACCTAAGCATGTTTTGACATTTATAGAGGCTAGATCTTCTTTGATGGAGTAAATTTGAGCTCATCAATTTGATAATGTTGGATTGAGGTTGATTCGAGATAAGGTGTTGAGTGGTGAGGCTAAGGATGCCTCACTTGATTCAGATGGAGTTTTGAGGATTAGGGGTCGAGTTTGTATGTCGAGAGTAGATGGCTGGATTAAGTTGATATTGGAGAATGCCCATTTGTTCCAGATATTCCATCCATCCAGGTGTATCTATGATGTATCATGATTTGAGGTAGCACTACTGGTGGATGGTATGATGTGAGATGTAGAGGATTTTTTAGCTTGTTGCCTTTGTTCTTAGAAGGTGAATATCGAGCATATGAGACCTGGTGGTTTGCTTCATAGGTTACCCATTCCCGAGTGGAAGTGGGAACGGATCACATGGACTTTGTGACTTGTTTGACTCGTACATCTCGTGGTTCTAACAGTTTGTGGGTCATCGTGGATCGATTGATCAAGTCAACTCATTTTATTCTGGTTTAGGCCTCATTCAATGCTGAGAGGTTGACCTATATCTACATTTGTGAGATTGTGCATCTGCATGGTGTGCCAATGTCTATTATTTCAGATCAAGGTTCTGTGTTCACATCTTAATTTTGGAAGACTTTTCAAGATGAGTTGGGTACTCAGGTTGATCTTAGTATGACGTTTCCCCCCAGACTGATGGTCAGTCAGAGCGAACTACTCAGGTTTTGGAGGATATGCTCTGCACTTGTGTGATGGATTTTGGAGGCCATAGGAGTAGCATTTGGCTTTAGCAGAGTTTGCATATAATAATAACTACTATTCCAGTAATGATATGGCTTCTTTTGAGGCATTGTATAGTAGGTGTTATTGCTTGCCAGTGGGTTGGTTTGATGTTTAAGAGGTGAGACCTCGAGGTACAGAGTTTCTTCGCGAGTCTTTGGACAGAGTTCGGATCATTTAGGATAGACTTCGAGCAGCTCAGAGTACGCAGAAATGTTATGCAGATCGTAGGCTTTGTGCCTTGAGATTTGATGTTGGTGATCGTGTTACCTTTGAGTTTCACCCATGAAGGGTGTGATGAGGTTTGGAAAGAGGGGAAGCTTAGCCCCAGGTATATTGGTCTATTTGAGATTCTTCGGACCATTGGTGATGTTGCCTATGAGTTAGCTTTGCCTCCAGATTTATCAGCTGTTCATCCAGTTTTTCATGTTTCTATGCTTCGCCGTTACATTCCTAATGAGTCTCGTGTTATTCGTTGGGAGTTAATTCAGTTAGATGAGCGGTTGCCCTTTCTTAAGGAGTCGGTCTCCATTTTGGCTAGAGATATTAGGTGGTTCTTGAGTTACCCCTTTGTTTAAGGTTCAGTGGCGACATCGACTAGTAGATGAGGCTACTTAAGAGGTTGAGTCTAATATGCATAGTTCCTATCCCCAACTCTTCATTGATTCAGGTATTTTTTTTCCTTAGTTCGAGGACGAACTAGATTTTTAGTGGTGGATGATGTAACAACCTAAAATTTGATAAGATATGTGATTTTTTGTGATTTGACTATTTTACCCCTCCCCGTAGTTGCATTGTGGTATTTCTGGGGTGTGGGGGTTATTGACATGGTTCCCGACGCATTTTGGTACCTTTTATTTGATATTGTGATTTTTGGTGGCTTCGAGAGCGTTATTTTAGACCTCTGTGGTTATATTTTGATCCGAGCGATGGATGGCTGAACGACTGCGCCAGCAGCTCCAGAATATCGATTTTAGGCTAGGCAGACCTTTGGTTGGATTTCGATGCTCCCGAGCTCATTTTGACTTGTTGGTCAAAAAGTTAGAAAATTAAAAATATGGGTGTGGGACCCATATTTGGTTGAAACGACCTCAAATGGAAAATACGACTTAGACAATGCATCTGAAACGTCGATTTTAGGGTGGTAACATGTTTGGGATGATTTTCTGGCTTTTAAGTCTCATTTCGATTCTTAGTTTGGAACATTGCGATTTTGGATTTCGGGGGTCAACTTTGTGAAAATGATATTTTTTCAAAATTCTAATATCGCCATTGAGTACAGAGCATCAAATTTAGTATGGTTGCATAGTTTGTTTGCTTATATTGGACTCCGAACGAATCTCGGACACCCCGTTAGAGTTCGGGTCGAAATCGAAAAGAAAATTTGCTTTTTTTCTAGATTGCTGGTGCAGCATAAATACCCCTATTTTTTTGCTCATTTTGCCATTCTTTCACCATGACTCTTGAGAGTTAAACCCTAAAATAGTTTGAGAACTTAAAAGTGAAGCTTGTGGGATGTTAGGAAGCTAGATTAACATCTATTTCTTGATTCTATTACGAATTTAAGGTGAGATTTCATCCTTTTCTATTCTAATTCTTGAATAATTTCTCAACCCCCCCCCCCCAAATCTTAGGGCTTGATTTTAAACCCCAATTTCACTTTCACTTGAATAATGTTTTAATCTTATAATTACTAGTTTTTCATCAATTTAACCTTCAAAACAACTTCGATTTTTTATTTTAACACGAATTTTAAAGATTTTACCCTATAAAGCTTAAAAATGGGTTTTCTACAATTTGAACCTCATTTTTTACTCGATTTTACTTGAGTTTTCAGTTGTAGATTCCAAAAAATACGGGGAACATGTTTTTGAAGTAAAGTTATAATACTGCCCTTGTTTTTTGAAAATCTATTTCGGGGGTTCATTTTAACCCCGAACCAAAAGTAGGCAATATGGGTATGTTAGCTTTATTTTGATGTGTAGATTTTATATTTTTTTATTTTAGTTAATTTTGGGATCATTCGTTAAAAGTAAGGTCGTGGATTCAAAGTGTAGCGGGCCAGTATCGACATTTGAGGTATGTTATGACTTAATTCTTTCAGACTAGACTGGGTAGTAAATATTAGTACAAAATGCACGTTAAGGGTTGTAAGACCCCGCAAAGTTCCCTCGTAGTATGAGCCTTAGAGCGTGTCAAGTGAAGTGTAATTCTGGCCCTAAAAGATTGAAAAGAGACTTCCCAAGTGATTGATTTTTAAACCATATAGAATTTTCTTAAATTTGACTTTTTGTCATGTAGAGAATTGAATTAGCTTTCCAATGATACCAATTTCTTCCAAATCCAGCATCGGGGTGAGAAGTTATGACCGTTTTACTGAGAATTATCGAAACCGCACAGGTGCGACGGATGATCTGATGGACCGTCGAGTCTGCGACGGACCATCGCTTGGACCATCGCAACCAAGGCAGTAACTTCTTTTGATGGCCCAAGTGCGATGGCCAGGACGACAGACCGTCAAGGCTGCGATGGACCGTCGCTGAGACCATCGCCACTGAGGCAGTGTGGTCTCATCCTGGCCAACGTGTGATGGACGATCTGACAGACCGTCAAGGCTGCAATGGATCGTCGCTTCGACCGTCACATCGAGGAAGTGTGTTCTTTTTTTGACCAGCGTGCGACGGATGATCTGACAGACCGTCAGGATAGCGACGGACCATAGCTCCGACCGTCGCAGCCCCCGTTCAGTATTTTTAAGTCATTTTTAAAGGGGCTTTTCGGTCTTTTCCACTCTTTTATCAACCAGATATATTCCAAGCGAAGAAAATGGCTTCATTCATCATCCAAAACACAAGAGAGCTAGGGTTTATCCCTCAAGATCAAATCTAAAACCCTTCTCCAAGAAATCCAAGAACTCACCATAGATTCTACAAATTGAGTTGAGATTTAAGTTCTCTAAGTTTAAGGGCTACAAGAACCCTCTCTCAAGAGTAAGAAGAAGAGTTGAAGCAAGCTTGTTCATCTAATTTCACAATCTAAGGTATGTGGGGTTTTGGACAAGGGTAATCCTTTCACCCTTGTGCCCAAAGGCTTATTTAAACTACAATTTTCTGCAACTTATGAGATTTTACATGAAATTGAATTAGGGTTTTTCACCCATTGTTATTGGTTGCAAGCTTTTGATGTTTCCCCTGAATTGAGAGTCTAATGGCATGATTTTTACATGTTTTCTTGGGAAATTAAAGCTGGGTTTATACCTCATGATTTTAATCCTTGAGAAGTTAATAGTTGCAATGTTTGAGATATTGAAGTATATGAGTATATTGAGATTTTGAGATAAATTGCTGTAAATTCTAGATTTCTACATGAATTATGAATCTATATGCTATCTATTATGCATTATGATGAGTTTTAACTTGAGATTGAATTATGGGTCATTAAGCCCTACTTGAGACTTGTAATTTTATGAACTATTATGCTATAAGCACCCATGATTTGAGTATTTTGAGATTATTGAGAAATATTTTGACCTAATGGTCATAGAGTTTTGAAATCCACTCTACCACATGAGATTACAGATTTGATTGTTGGGTTCTTATGAACCATGAGATTATTTTGAAAGTGGATTTTCATGAGATGAGCGAGATAAACTAAAGGGAGTAGTATTTAGCACCGAGTTGGGTAAGTTATTGGAGTTTTTTACACCAGAACTACGTGCCATCGTAGATTTGAGATTTTGGGCCTAAGGCCGAGATGATTGGGCCCGAGGCCGAGATAAGTGATCACTTGTAACGACCCAAAATCACCTCCCAAGATGTCACACGATGCTTAAGGCTACAAGTAGCCCCCAGCTAACCCTTTGAGTCTGTTTCTACTAATAACACTCATTTCAAGATATAAGAATTCAAAAACTAGCATAGACATATCATATCAAAGGAAATACGGAGAAAATGCTCGGTCCAAACAACCATAATACTGAAAACCTCAACATAACTACGATCTGATAACTAGTCTGACAAAGCCTCTACTAATTCATGAACTAGAGAGTCGTTGGGACAGGTTCCCAACTGACTCGAAATGAACTGGAAATAACAACATAGTCTCTCAAAATATGGAAATGTCTGAATATAGGTCCTCGAACCATGAGGACTCACCACTGTAGGAATGTAGTTAGAGGTACTCGATAATCACTGACGAGGTTGGGACTGAGCACCTGAACCTACATTATAAGACAATGTTGCACATAGACGTATATGTGGATCAGCACTTGAGAATGTACTGAGTATGTGGGGGTGCATGCATTTATATAAAACAGCATCAATACTCTTTAATCAAATCATGCATGTAATAAGTAATGACTCATATGGCTTGAATAAGTATAAAATGCAAAGCTTATGAATCATGTAAAATGGAACATGTAACACAATCTCGTGAGTCATTATACTTTTAGCTTTGAAATTTGTACTATTCTCTTATTCTCATTACTCAAGGCTAAAGGAAACTTTAAGCAATACTTTCAACTCATTCATATGTCTCATGGAGAGTAAAACTTCTTCAATGCTCAAGAACTCATAACTCTTTTGAACTCAAATACTTGGAATTCAGAATCATATAACTTTGGAACATACTTGAAGGCCTTTCATTCACGTTAGGAAAATATCTCATTTCAAGCTTTAGGGAAAAATACTCATATCAAGGGAAAGTATTTTAGTTTTAAAGGAAAATATCTTATCTCAAAGCTTTAGTTTTAAGGGAAAAATATTCTATCTCAATGGAAAATACTTTAGTTTAGGGAGGTTCTCTTAACCGATATAAACCATACGAGCTACATAGAGTCCAACGTCTTGTCCTCCTAAGGAAGAAACTTCACATTGGGGAGAGGCTTCATACTCTTGCCAAGGAGTATAACCTCAACTCAGTGATCACTTATCTTGGCCTCGGGCCTAATATCTCAGCCTTAGGCCCAACAATCATCTCGACCTTAGGCCCAACCTACGGTGGCACATAGTTCTGGGGTAAGAATCTGTGGTAACTTACCCAACTCGGTGCTAAATACTACTCCCTTTAGTTTATCTCGCTCATCTCATGAAAATCCACTTTAGAATAATCTCATGGTTTAATAAGAACCCAATAATCAAATTTGTAATCTCATGTAGTAGAGTGGATTTCAAAACTCAATGACCATTAGGTCAAAACATTTCTCAACAATCTCAGAATACTCAAATCATGGGTGCTTATAGCACAAGAGTTCATAAAATCTCAAGTCTCAAGTAGGGCTTAATAACCCATAATTCAATCTCAAGTTAAAACTCATCAAAAGCATAATAGATAGCATATAGATTCATAACTCATGTAGAAATCTGGAAATTTCAGTAATTTGTCTCAAAATCTAAACATACTCATATACTTCAATATCCCAAACATTTCAACTATTAATTTCTCAAGGATTAAAATCATAGGGTATAGACCCAACTGTAATTTCTCAAGAAAATATGTAAAAATCATGCCATTAGACTCTCAATTCAAGGAAAACATCAAAAACTTGCAACCAATAACAATGGGTGAAAAACACCAATTCAATTTCATGTAAATTCTCATAAATTGCAGAGAATTGTAGTTTGAATAAGCTTTTGGGCACAAGGGTGAAAGGATTACCCTTGTTCAAAACTCCACATACCTTAGATTATGAAATTGGATGAAAAAGCTTGCACTAAACTCTTCTTCTTACTCTTGAGAGAGGGTTCTTGCAACCCTTGAACTTGGGGAACTCAAATCTCAACTCAATTTGTTGAATCTATGGTGAGTTCTTGGATTTCTTGGAGAAGGGTTTTAGATTTGATCTTGACGGAGAAACCCTAGCTCTCTTGTGTTTTGGATGATGAATGAAGCCATTTTCTATATGGTTTAAACACCAATCAATTGGGAAGTCACTTCTCAATCTTTTAGGGCCGGAATTACACTTCACTTGACATGCTCTAAGGCTCGAACTACGAGGGAACTTTATGGGGTCTTACAATATCTCCCTCTTGGAAATATTCGTCCTCGAATGTCGCTAGTTAGACTAGGAACACAGGAAAAATAGAGTAAATAAAATTGAAGCAATTTGCTAAACTGCTCAAAATCTCTCTAAACTCTTAAATATCTCAGAAATTGCAAGAACTCATGCAAGAAAAGATATATATATATATATAGCCGAACTATAGATTAGAAAGGCTGAATTAAGGAAGAACAATACCTTCGGATTAATCTGAACTCGTGAAAAAGAGGTGCGGGTACTTGGCTCGCATGTCTGCTTCTGCCTCCCAAGTAGCACCCTCAACAGACTGATTCCGCCATAAAACTGACCAAGGAAACTTCTTTGTTCCTTAGTCTATGGATTTGAAAATCTAGGATCTCAACAGAAATCTCATCAAAAAAAGACCATTCTAAATATCTCCACTCTCTGAGGGATCTACTACAACAGAATCACCAATATGCTTTTTAAGCATGGAGACATGAAAAACAGGATGAACAGCTGACAACTCTGCAGGAAACTCAACCTCATAGGCTACTTTACCAACACGGCTCAAGACTCTAAACGGGCCAACATAACGAGGACTAAGCTTTCCCTTTTTACCAAACCTCTTCACCCCTTTCATGGGTGAAATCTTCAAGTACACCAAATCACCCACCTCAAACTCAAGATCTCTTCTCCTCACATCGGCATATGACTTTTGATGACTCTGAACGGTCTTCAATCTCTATCTAATCAACTTAACTTTCTCCATAGCCTCGAACACTACATCAGGCCCAATCATGACAGCTTCACCCACTTCAAACCAACCTATGGGTGACCTACATCTCCTACCTTACAAGGCCTCAAATGGTGCTATCCCAATGCTAGCATGGTAACTGTTGTTATAACCAAACTCTATCAATGGCAAATGCTCATCCCAACTACCCTTGAAATCAAGAGCACACGCTTGCAACATATTCTCTAGGATCTGAATGGTCCTCTCAGCCTGACCATCTATCTGTGGGTGAAAAATGGAACTCAAAAGAACTTGGGTACCAATACACTGCTGAAAAGCCCTCCAAAACTAAGAAGTAAATTGAGTGCCCCCATCTGAAATGATGGACGAGGGAACTCCATGAAGCCTGACTAACTTTCGGATATACAATCTAGCATAATCCTCAGCTGTGGAAGATGCATGCATGGGCAAGTAATGCGCGGACTTAGTCAACCTATCCACAACAACCCAAATTGAATCATGATGACGACGAGAAAGAGGCAACCCGGTCATGAAGTCTATATTCACCACCTTTCACTTCCAAGTGGGTATACCAAACTCTTGTATCACACCATCAGGTCTTTGGTGCTCTACCTTAACCTGTTAGCATGTTGCATACTTTGCTACGAATTCATCTATATCCTTCTTCATACCATTCCACCAATAGATTTTCCACAAGTTGCAGTACATCTTGGTAGTACTGGGATGAATAGAATACCGCGCGCTATGTGCTTCAGCCATAATCTTCTGCCTCAGATCATCAACACACGAAACACACAATATACTTTGCAATGTCAACACACCATCTCCTTCTTGGGAGAAAACCTCTACCTTTTGGTCCTTAACTGCCTCCTTCAGTCTGACCAAACTAGGATCCTTATCTTGCTTCTCCTTTACTTCCGAAACTAAAGAGGATTCGGAACTACTCTGCACTAAAGTACTTCCCTCAGCTGAATCGAGCAACCTAACACCCAATCTAGCCAAATAATGCACATCATGATCTAACTCTTTCTTACTTTCCTCTACATGGGCAACACTACCTATAGACAACCTGCTAAAGGCAGCTGCCACTACATTGGCCTTGCCCGGGTGATACAACACACTCATCTCATAGCCTTTTAACAACTCCAACCACCTTCTCTATCTAAGATTCAACACCCTCTGAGTAAACACATACTGCAAGCTCTTATGATCAGTAAATACATCAATATGGACACCATAAAGATAATGTCTCCAGATTTTCAAAGCAAAAACCACAGCAGCTAGCTAAAGATCATGGGTTGGGTAGTTCTTTTCATGGGGCTTCAACTGTCTAGAGGTGTAGCCTATAACCTTACCTTTTTTGCATCAACACATAACCCAAACCAACTCTAGAAGCATCACAATACACCACAAAACCATCTGTACCATAAGGCAAAGTCAACACAGGGGATGAAGTAAGTCGAGTCTTCAACTCCTAAAAACTCTTCTCATAGGAATCTGACCACTGGAACTTAACTTTCTTTTGGGTCAACCGAGTCATGGGAGACACAATAGAAGAGAAACGTTTAACAAAATAATGGTAGTATCCCGCTATACCCAAGAAACTTCTAATGTCAGACGGAGAGATAGGTCTAGGCCAATTTCTTATAGCTTTTGTCTTTTGGGGATCAACTCTAATACCTTCGGTTGAAACAACATGACGTTAAAAGGCTACATACCTTAGCCAAAATTCACACTTACTGGATTTGGTGAACAACTGATGGTCTCTAAGAGTTTGCAAGATAATTCTAAGGTGGTTTGCATGGTCATTCTTATTATGGTAGTACACAAGGATGTCATCTATGAACACTATGACAAACATATCCAGATATTACTTGAATACTCGGTTCATAAGGTCCATGAAGGCTTCTGGGGCATTGGTTAGCCCAAAAGACATGACTAGAAACTCAAAGTGACCATAGCAGGTTCAGAAAGCTGTCTTTGGAATATCACATTCCCTAACTTTAAGCTGGTGATAGCCGGATCTAAGGTCTATTTTGGAGAAATAACTTACACCTTGCAACTGATCAAATAGGTCATCAATTCTCGGAAGAGGATACTTATTCTTGATGATGACCTTATTAAGCTGACGATAGTCAATGCACATACACAAAGAACCATCTTTCTTTTGCATGAATAAGACAGGTGCACCCCAAGGAGAAATACTGGGCCTAATAAAACCTTTGTCTAAAAGATCTTTGAGTTGCTCTTTCAAATCCTTAAGCTCTGCAGGTTCCATACGGTATGGTAGAATAGAATTGATACGAGTGTCGGGAAGAAGGTCAATCTTAAATTCTACCTCTCAATCGGGAGGTACCACTGGGAGGTCTTCCAGAAAAATATCTAGAAACTCATTAACAATATCGACTGACTGAATAGTTGGAGCCTCGAACTTAGTGTCTTTGACTCTAACTAGGTGATAGATGCAACCCTTGGATATTAGCTTTCTGGCTTTGAGATAGGAGATAAAATGACTCTTGGGAGATACTGAACTCCCGGACCACTCAAAAGCTGGTTCATCAGGAAACTGAAACTTGACCACACGGGTACGACAATCTATAGATGCATAATAAGAATGAAGCCAATCCATACCTAGAATAAGGTCAAAATCCACCATGTCTAACTCTATTGAATCCGCGACCCTATGAAGAACAGTAACATGACAATCTCTATACACTTGTTTAGCAATAACTGACTCCCCTACTAGTGTAGAAACTAGGGAGGGCTCAGAAATATTTTCGGGACTCATTTTGAAATTCACAGCTATAAGTGGGGTCACATAAGAGAGACTTGATCCAGGGTCCAACAACACATAAACATCAAAACAAAAGACACAGAGCATACCGATAACAACATCGAGAGAGTTCTCCTACTCCTAACAGGATGGTAAGGCATAAAATCTATTTTGGCGCTGACCGCCAGCAGTGCTAGATAAAATGCCCTGAGCAGGGGTGAAATGGGGTACAAGAGCTGGTGTACTAGCAGCCTGTGCCTGAGGTCGGGCATCTCTGTTCCCCTGTCTGGCATAAGGACAATCTCTAAGTTTGTAGCCCTGCTTTCCATAACCAAAACAACCCCTCAGATCTACGAAACACTCACCGGGATGATCCTTACACATTTATCACAAGAAGGATAACGGGGCCTGTTACCAACACTGTTCTGTGACCTAGACATAAAAGACCTTCCCCCTTTCTCCTACCTATCTCTAGGTGTGTGAGCACTAGCTGATAAAGGTGCTGGTGTAGACGAACGTCTCAAAAATTAAGGGCGGTTCCCTCCATAGAACCTAGGCTGGCTAAAATCATGCTGCTCAGATCTAGATCTCTTGTTACCCCCCCCCCCCCCCCCGCTCTCTCTAATCTTATCCATCTCTATCTGCTGGGCATGCATCATCAACCAAGATATATACATATCTTTATGCAGCATCATAGTCCTACACTCCTTCGGTACCAAACCAGAAACACCTGTCATGAACTTGCTCATACTAGCCCGGGTGTTAGAAATCAAATCAAGAGCATACTTGGACAACTGATTAAACTTTAAGCAATACTCCTTAACAGTCATGGAGCCCAACCTTAAGTTCATAAACTCCTCAATCTTTGCCTCCCTCATCTCAAGTGGAAAGAACTTGTCCAAGAATGCATCTTGGAACACCTGCCAAGTCATAGGAGCTGCATTCTCGCCTCTACCCTTCCTCCACGATACAACCTAGTCATAAACAATGTCCTTCAGCCTGTAAGATACCAACATAACACTTTATTCCTCAGAAATATGCATCACCTGCGTGATATTATCACCTCCTTAAGGTATAATCGTGGGTCGGTCCTCATCTGCCTTAGACCTATAAAACTCTGGCAGATTCATCTGCTTGAAATCACAAATCCTAGCCGCAGCTACATCACCTCCCTACTGATTAGCAACTGCAGCCTGGTTATTGGACCAAACATTGATGGTGACTGCTTGGGCTAACGCTTAGAAGGTCGCTCTAAACTCAGTATGAGATATCGTCTCATTCAAAGGATCAGTAGGTGGGGGTTGTTCATTATTGTTTCTGTGAACATTCTCTCTTTGGAGAGGCATTTTCTGCAATAGAAGAGAATGAATTATTAGATGAGAGAGACAACTGTAGGCACGATAGAATCTAAAAGAAGAAATAACTTTTTCCTAAAATGTCTCGCAGCCTCTTGCTCATAGATGTGGTGCGCTACACACCGATGATCAAGACTCTACTTAATGCGGCTTGTCAGACTCCCTAGGACTCCTTAAAACCTAGCTTTAATACCAAGTTTGTAACGACCCAAAATCACCTCCCGGGATGTCACATGGTGCTTAAGGCTACAAGTAGCCCCAAGCTAACCCTTTGAGCCTGTTTCTACTAATAACACTCATTTCAAGATATAAGAATTCAAACACTAGCATAGACATATCATATCAAAGGAAATGCGAAGAAAATGCTCAGTCCAAACGACCACAATACTGGAAACCTCAACACAACCACAATCTGATAACTAGTCTGACAAAGCCTCTACTAATCCATGAACTAGAGAGCCGTTGGGACAGGTTCCCAACTGACTCGAAATGAACTGGAAATAACAACATAGTCTCTCAAAATATGAAGATGTCTGAATATAGGTCCTCGAACCATGAGGACTCACCACTGTAGGAATGTAGATAGAGGTACTCCAAAATCACTGACGAGGTTGGGACTGAGCACCTGAACCTACATTATAAGATAATGTTGCACATAGACGTTATGTGGATCAACACTTAAGAATGTACTGAGTATGTGGAGGTGCATGCATTTATATAAAACAACATCAATACTCTTTAATCAAATCATGCATGTAATAAGTAATGACTTATATGGCTTGAATAAGTATAAAATGCAAAGCTCATGAATCATGTAAAATGGAACATGTAACACAATCTCGTGAGTCATTATACTTTTTGCTTTGAAATTTGTACTCTTCTCTTATTCTCATTACTCAAGGCTAAAGAAAACTTTAAGCAATACTTTCAAGTCATGCATATGTCTCATGGAGAGTAAATCTTCTTCAATGCTCAAGAACTCATAACTCTTTTGAACTCAAGTCTCATGAGATACTTGTTTAAAGCTTTCTTTAGTCTTCGAGTAATTAGAATAAGAAAAGAGTACAGATTTTAAAGCCAACATATAATGAATCATGAGATTTATGTTACATGCTTTATTCTACATGATTTATAAGCTTTACATTTTAGACTTATTCAAGCCATGTGAGTCATTCCTATTTGCATGCATGATTTGATTAAAGAGTATTGATATTGTTTTATGTAAATACATACATCCCTATATACTCAGTACATTCCCAAGTGTTGATCCGCATATACGTCTACGTGATACATTATCTTATAATGTAGGTTCAGGTGCTCAGTTCCAGTCTCGTCAGTGATTCTTGAGTACCTTTGTCTACATTTCTCCAGTGGTGAGTCCTCATGGTTCGAGGGCATATCTTCAGATATTTCAGTATTTGAGTGGTTATGTTATTTCTTTTAGTCCAGTTTGAGTCAGTTAGGGACCTGTCCCAATGGCTCTCTAGTTCATAGAGTAGTAGAGGCTTTGTAAGACTAGTTATCAGATTGTGGTTGTGTTGAGATTTCTAGTTTTGTGGTTGTTTGGACCGAGTATTACCTTCGTATTTCCTTTCCATTGATATGACAGTGCTTGTGTTTTATGTATTCCTTCTCGAATGAGTTATTATGAGAAGTGATAGGCTCAAAGGGTTAGCTTGGGGCTACTTGTAGCCCTAAGCACCGTGTGACATACTGGGAGGTGATTTTGTATTGTGGTGCCTTTGGCGTATTGTGATATATATACATATATATATATTCATTCTTTGTAGGTATATGAATTATTTGAAAAATTCATGGATAGTTAAAATAGTGAGTAGATGTTGGCTCACGTACTTGTGGAATAGTAACACTGTGGTTTGTGGTGGAAATACATCATATGGATTGGTTGTGAAAAATACACCATGTATATTGGTCATGGAAATACTTATTTTGTATGGTTGTGAACATTGCATCATCATTCTCATGTCATCATACGCATTATTTCACTTGTTGGTTTTATTTCTTTATATTTACTCATTGTCATGTATGTGTACTTGAATTATGTCTTGTGTTATGTATGTGATTTGTAAGTACTACAAATATTGAAATACTGGAAACACTGGAAAAACTAGAAACACTGGGAATATGGAGGCTGTGTGCCAACCCCAAGGCTATGTGCCAAACCTAAGGCTGTATGCCAAACTCAAGGTCGTGTGCCAACCTCAAGGACTTGTGCCAACCTCATTCATCCTTATCATCCTCCCCCTCCTTATCATCATCATTATCATCATCACATACATTGCACTTGTTTTATTATGTTTAGGTTGTGCCTGTGTTGCCATTTTGACTCATTATCTATCTATTTGTTCTATATCTTTACTTGTTAATATCTAATTGTTCTATCTTTCTTTATTTTACTCGATGATCTTGATTATACATATTCCTCTTTTGTTCTACTTGTATTTGATATTGTGTGTATTTGTATCCCTATCTGGCGTGTTGTTGCATTATTATTGTTGCGCCCAAGTGCACATGCAAGTGTACATGGTCTCACCAAGTAATAAAATGGACATATTAAAGTTGAATATCGATCTAAATCTAGTTCTCTATAAGGATTAACAAGTGCTCAAGTAACCAAAAGAGTTTAGAAAGTTAAAACTAAAATAAACTTAACAATGAGGAAAAGTAAAGGTTATTGGACAATTAATAGGAGTAACCCAGGGTTAAGGCACTACAAACACTGATACTACATTATAGATATCATTGGTTAGGTCAATTATCTTTGTTGTTGATTCACGGGGTTGATATTATGACTATGGTCTTTTGTGCCTCTAATCACCTATCTAGTTTAGACCCATAACTACATCATTGAGAGGGAATGTGGCAACTAAGTTAAGTGCATTTATATTTCATCCCTTAAGTGAACCCAATACGGAACTTAGGTATATTCCTATCCAAAATGCAAATTATAACTTCATTCTGTAGAAGATTACAATCCTATTCTATTTACCCTATGTTCTATCCTCTTTTTCCTTTTTCGAGCCCATAAGATGACATTGGATGTATTCTAAGGGCCGTGTAACCTTAAATAGTAATAACATGGATAAATAAATAATAAAATATGATAAATAATCAAAACCAAATAAATTCATAATAAGGGTAATCGTGTTCTTGGCCTTAACCCCGGAAACGGGTGTTTAGCTGCTCATGGACATAACCATAATTACAATGATTGAATATATGTTAAAATCTATAAACAAACTATAGTAATGGAATAAAAACCCTAATTTAAGTGTTATCCATCCTCCCTCAAAATTTCAAGGTCGTCCAAGGTGTGTAACATAATGTTTAAGGGTCCTATTTATAGAAGGACACAAGTTGTCGATTTGAACTTAGGTGCGTGTCACACCCTTATCGTGATGCCAAGGGTCTGTGTAACTCCCTTATCGTGGTGAAAAACTATAATTTTCCATTTAGGATTCCCCCAAGGGCGTGTCACATACCCTAACGAGGTACCTAAGGTCCGTGGCATGCCAATGACTCCAAAACATCTGTTTCTTGGCAAATCTTGTCTCGTGCTTTTGTCCATCTATTCCAAGACTTCTGGTGATATTTTAACTTAATTTAAAGATTTTGTATCATCCATATATATTCATTATAAGCTCATTAAGCATCCTATTGCATCAAACACCACAAATTAAATCTCAAAACCACATACAATCCAAGACGCTGAACTAGAAACTTAAGCTATGAATACTAGTTTTGTCCTTTTGATCTTTGACTTATTGTTTTGTCTCTTGTCTTGTTTCAATTGAAACATAAACACTATAAAAAATTTATTCTACAAATAATTACACAATCATATCCTTAATAACTCATTATGCACACTAGAATTAATCGAGATCAACTAGAACAACACATAGCTCAAGTTAGTAACACTAGTTTACTTGTCTAAACTCTAAGTGACCAAATTGATTCCAAACTTGTTTGAAAGACACCTTAAACATTGTAATAAAGTAGTTTAACACTTAGATTCTCAATTATACAAAAAATTTCTCACTAAGCACACAAAAAGTCCTCAAAATATGACAAACAAGAATAGATAATGACACTAAGGTGCATAAATCCACCTCAGATCAATTATGCATGGATATTGTAGATCTTTTACTGCAAGCGGTGTGGTCTACCTTTGTGGGACATTTTCTGATTGCAGGTGATATGACCTTAGTATATTTTTTTTTATGTTTTATTTACTACTTTGCTTGATCGACCTATGATACCTACTGAGTACAAGTGGACCGTCACACGCCTACTGCGCCCTTTTAGTGTAGGTCCTAGCTTGAGTGTTCCTCAGACTGGTTGATTTTAAGAGCCTTTAGATTTACTCAAGGTTGCGGCTGGACATTCATGCATTCGGAGTTTGACTATCTTTTTATAGTAGTTATGTTTTTATTTGTATTCGGAGACAGATGTTAACCCTATGTGGGTATTTTAGATGTATTTGACTCATGGTTGTATTATTAGTTCTTATATTTTTAACATCAGGTTTTGGGAGTTATGGCTACGTTTTTGATTATGTTCCATCCGCATTTATCATACTTATGGTTTGGCTTCATTCTAGAAGCCTTACCTTGGGGGTATTTCTGTCTTTTCTCCTTTGTGTATCAGTTTGGGTGATAGGCTTACTTGTCAAGGTACGTCGCGATAAATACCATCATGACCCTTGATTTTTGTGCCATGACAAAATCTTTAATATGCAACATGATAGCCCTAGTGTGAATTCACTGGACATTGAGGTGTCAAAATAAGAGGGTGAGCCTAAAAATCTGCAAATTCGATTTAAAAGTCTCAACATTAATTCACTTGACGTTATAGATTCAAATCTGAAGGATGATACAAAAAAGATAGCTGATTTGAAAGAGAATAATGAGGATGATTTGAAAGAGAAGAGTATGAATATGAAAAGATAAAAAGAAACTCATGTCGATTACTAGAAAATTCCTTTATCGTTTGATGATATGTACAGTTGTTGTGTGTGTCAGTTTCATAATTTAATGTCAACATGAAAAAGAATCAAATGAAGTTTCCATAGGATGTAGTAGAGCATAATTTTTTATATGAATGAAGCTTCAATTTGATATGCTTATGAAGTTGCCATAGTATGTAATACAACATCATTTTGTGGTAATATATGATCAATTTACTCTAATTTTGATATTATCATACTTATCTTGTTTCATGCAAATCAAATATAATGATAAAAAATATAGTGATCAATGGTGTAATTAAGTCATAAAAAGCCACACCAAATCAATAATTCAAATTAAGTTCAACCAAATCAACAACATAACACTTCTGTAATTCCAAAAGAGAACTTAAGAAACAACACAAAGCTTCAACATTGAATTCAATCACCAGAATTTTAGTAGCATTTACACAAAAAAACATGAGTTTCAAAAACAATCAAAAAAGGTACTTGTGAGTAATAGCTTTATAACATCATACCAAAATAACAAATAAAGTAGTATGTTAGTGGAACCAAAACAATAATCAATAAAATATCATGGATATCAGAACCATAGTTTTCATGAGCCCCGGAGCTTTGAAGAGGAGGATGTATGCATGCTTGTATTATTTAAGGCCTTGATCTCTAATCTATTGTAGCCTTCTTGTTGGGAATTCTTTCTTACCTTTCCGCTTACCTTTTTTACCTGCCTAAGACTCACCCTATTAGTCATAGGGTGTCCTGATGGGTTATATGAGCCTAGTCATAAGGTATCCAGTTAATGGTGTTCGATTTGCTATCCTGGGTACGACTTGGGACACGAGCTGTAAAGACCCATGATGAGTCATTGGACTCAAATCATATCCAAAATAGTATGTGTATGTCTATGTTCTGCTCTGAGTATGAGTGGATCACTATGAGTCGTGAAACCTCATTACGAGTCATTTTATGCAAATCATAGGATGTTCAATGTTTACTCCTATTGATTTTTGTGTTGACTACGACTGGACCCCACGAGTCATAGGTTCCAATTATGAGCCATAGTATACGAGTCATAAGGTCAATAGTATGTGTGCTTGGTGACATTGTGTTGATAATAACTCATGGAGACAAGTCGTAATGAGTGGCGATAATTCGTTATGAGACCCGTAACGACTGACGATTTATTTTTCTAGCTTTTTAAATGAGGGGTATTTTAGACAGTCCCTCTTATCTCAATAATAACCCATGACCTATAAACATACTTGGGGACCTATTTTTAATGATAACCCACACCAAATATTCTTTCTTGTCTCTCAAATCCCTCAAGCATCCAAACTTAGGGTTTTCAAGAAGTAGGGAATCCAAGGGCTCAAGGGTTGGATCCTCTCCATAATCTTGGGTATTTTCAGGCATGTTACTCTTCTCTAATTGCTAATTTGTTAAAAATGTATGTTTAGAAGTGTTGTTCATATGGTATTGATGATTGTTTTGAAACATGAGTTGAGGATTTTGAATATTTATTGTTGAACAATGTTTCCCATGGTTTACCTATAACTATTAATTATGGTTTTGAACTTGTGGGATGTATGAGTATGGTGAATAAATGAGGAGATTGTGATTTCCTCCAACTTGTGACTTTTGAAGTGGTAATGATCTCAACCCCATATTGTAAAATTGGTTTTAAAATTGAAAAGTATGCATATTGAAATACTCTTGAACTATTACATAGCGTGAAAAGACAATGAAGCATAATGATTTTAATTGAACCTTATGGGGTTGTGAAATTCTCCAAGCTAATGTATAATTGAACCAAGGTGGCTATTAATTTCCCTAAATAATGAAAGTGTGTTGGCATGTTGATGTTACCTTGAAAGTGCCATTGGTATGACGATACCAACAATGTATGCCTAAATGTGTATCATGGTTCAATGAACGGGAATGTGTGAAAAATGATTTAATTAGGCTTTAATCATAGTTGTGTATCTGAGTCATAAAAATGAAGGTCCCGAGGGACCAATACTAGAAATCACGGTTACCGACGTGGGGGTCTAAATGACCGAGTAGTTTGAGTCCTCATTATTATAATATGATTGAGAAATTTAAGTTCCCCATATTATATTACATGATTGGGTGCTTGTGTCACCTTGATATAGCGATAGGTTCGGTCCTCTATAGTGCATAAGTGCACCCTCTGGTTCATACGGCTACACACACTAAGGCCCTACCAGTTGGGGGAGCTCATCCCATGTAGCCCATGGGTGCTTTCTTATGTTATGACAGTTGAGTTACATAATCCAGGCGAAAGTTTTAAAGTGCATGTTAAGCCTTGTTCCCTATCCCGACATGTGATATATATATGTGTGTGTGTATGTATGCCTTTGATTGTGTGCATTAAATTTGAATGATTTCAAACTGTTGATCACGATATTATGTTATCCTTATTACTGAGTTACATTCTAGTGCTCAACGCACTAACCATCTCCGAATGTTGTATCCCTATGCAATGTAGGAATCAGTGATACCTCTACATTTCCTATGCAAAGTTAAGTGGATCAACTCAGTTCGTCGGTTAGTTGTGGTGAAGTGGTGATCTTCCATTCTTTGGAGACTTAGACAATTCAGCAGTTCTTATCATAGATTAAAATTGAGAGTTTTCATTATTATTAACATTATCATTGTTATTGTTAGAGTCGGGGACATGTCCCGACCAAGATTGGTTTTGGTTCTTTTTGCATAGAAGCTTTGTTGGATTACTGTGGACTTGGGTGATGTTGGTTAGATATGTTTGGTCGGTTTTTAATTATCGGATATAGATATATGTTTTATTCTTCAAACTTATCTTGTGCTATCTTGTTATATATTCAGAATTCAGCCATTGTCGGGTGGTGTACGATTTTTAGTTAGGTTCAGGGATGGTCTCTGGTCCATGGTGGATTGGAGATGCTATCACAGCTAGGCCCTGGTTCAGGTTATGACAAAGTTGGTATTAGATCTAGGTTTGGTGTTATTGGGTGTCCATAAAGTTGTGAGAAGTAGAGTCTCTTTTAATCGTATCACGGCAAGGCCTTTTGTTGTTATTCTATTTTGAGCTATAGAGTCTACGGTCTTGAAATCTACTTTAATCTATGTATGTTCTCTTTTCAGATCATTCCTCCTTGAAGATCTGATGCTCTTGGAATCTTTATGGATAGAGCTCTTTCTACTCAAGGAGTTCAGACCCGGTCTAGTGTCACTGCTTCTGATTATCCTAGTGGAGTTCCACTGGTTCCCCTAGCCCTTATAGGATACCTCAAGATGGCGTGTATAATGCTGAGTTTTGCTAGTCGATTTATTTGCTTACCCAGTTGGTGCCCTCTCAGACTAAGCGTGTTGCTTCTGTTGGTCATTAATGTTGGCCAATTTATAAGGTTGAGTCCTTTGACTTTTACTAGTTCTAAAGTTGAGGAAGATTCTTAAAATTTTATTGATGAGATGGATAAAATTTTTCAGGTTATGCATGCTACGGATATAGAGGGTGTAGAGTTCACTGCCTATTAGTTAAAGGATATAACGTATCAGTGGTATGAGGAATGAGATCAGTCTAGGGGTGATGATGCTGAGTTTGCTTTACGGGATGACTTCTCTAGTGCTTTTCTAGATCGCTTCTTTCCTTAAGAGTTGAGGGAGGTGAAGGCTGAGGAATTCATTAACTTTAAGTAAGGTAGGATGATAGTAAATGACTATGACTTGAAGTTTCATCAGCTGTCACGCTATACTCTGGAACTAGTTTCTAGCATGAGGGATAGAATGAGGAAGTTTGCTTCTGGGTTTTCCCAGGATTTGATTTCTGAGAGAAAGGCCGCCTTGTTGAATAGGGTTATGGACATCTCTAGACTTGTGGTGTTTATGCAACAAGTGGAAGATGAGAAGAAAAAGCAAGGAAAGTTGAGTGAAAGTTAAAATAAGAAGTTTTGGTATTTGAATTAGGGTCGAGGTCAGTAGTAGAGTGGTAGAGATAGTGGAAAATGGTCTAAGAGGAAGTGGGGAAATTCTGGTTCCTACTCTATGGCTAGTGCTTCTTATCCTAAGCCATCGGGTGATCATTGTTTTTAGAATAGTGTTATTTCTAAGGTGCGGGGTGCCCAGCCGCAAGGTAGCGGAGCTCAGTCAGCTCCATCATATCCCTTTTGTAGATTTTGTGGTCAGGCAGATCATGGTGTTTGTGAAGAGGGGATGAACAAATGCTTTGATTGTGGTCAGATTGGTCATATAAAGAGGGATTGCCCTTCCGGGGTTGCTTCTGGGGTAGATAAGATCCATGTGCTACTTCATCATCTCCTGCAGCAAAGGGTACTACTTCTTCTTCTGGCTCCGGCACTGGTTGGAACCATCTGTACGCTTTTACCACCCGCCAAGATTCTGAAGCATCCCTCGATGTTGTTACTAGTATGCTCAAACTTTTCTCTCATGATGTATATTGTCTACTTGATCCCAGCTCTACTCTCTTTAATGTGACCCCTTATGTGGCTATTCATTTTGGTTTTGATCCTAAGTGTATTCTAGATCCCTTTTCTATGTCCATCCTGGTGGGTGAATCTATTATGTATAAAAGTGTCTATAGGGGTTGTGTAATGTCGGTTAATAGTAGTAAGACCTTGGTGGATCCGATAGAGTTGGACATGTTCGACTTTGATGTGATTTTGGGGATGGATTGGCAGCATTCATGCTATGAATCACTTGATTGTGGGACCCAAAGGGTCAGTTTCCACTCCCCTAATGAGCCAGTGATTATATGGGAAGGTAGTTTCCTAGTGCCTAATGGAAGGTTTATTTCGTATCTTAGATCCCAAAAGTTGATTTCTATGGGGTGTCTCTATCACTTAATGCATGTTAAGGATTCTACCTTCAAAGTCCTTCTTTGCATTCTATCCTCGTGGTCTGTAAGTTTCCTGAGGTGTTTCTTGATGATCTTCCTAGTGTCCGTCCCAATAGGGAAATTGATTTTGGGATTGATCTTCTTTCTGGAACTCTTCCTATTTCTATCCCTCCCTATAAAATGGCTCCAGATGAGTTAAAAGAACTAAATGACTAGTTGAAAGATCTTCTAGATAAGGGTTTCATTCACCCTAGTGTTTCTCCTTGGGGTGCTCTGGTTCTCTTTATGCGTAAGAATGATGGGTCCTTTCGTATGTGTATAGGTTAAGAATAAGTATCCGCTTCCTAGGATCAATGATCTCTTTGATCAGTTTCATGGTGCCAAGTGCTTCTCTAAGATTGATCATCGGTTGGGTTACCATTAGTTGAAGATTAGGGGAGTGGATGTCCCTAAGACTACCTTTCGAACCTAGTATGGTCATTTTGAGTTTTGGTGATGTTCTTTGGTTTGACTAATGCCCTGGCAGCATTTATTGTAATGCTCCGAGTTTGCACCCCGGATGCCACACGGTGCTTACGACCCCAAAAGACCACAAGCTAACTCATGACTGGTAAATGCTGTGAGCACTGAATAATAATACTGTAATAATGCGGAATATAGGTTGAAATGCCATCAGGTTCATAATCTAAATACTGAAAATAATAACATCTGGCAATAATATCTAAAAACTTAATAGTGTCTGAACTAGTCTAGTCTAAAAAGCCTCTAACTGAACTGTTTGAATATGGAGTTGATGGGACAAGCCCCCAACTAACTCTGACTATTGAAATACTAAAGCTAATGAAAATACTGAAATAAAAGCATATCCTCGATAGATGAGGACTCACTACTGAATCTGCTTTTGCTTACTAAGTCTGTCTAAGCGGGTTGGGAACCTGAGCTTCTGAACATATGATATGAGATATCATAGCATAAATAGAAAGTATGTGTTAGTATATGGAATGTATTGGTATGATAGATAAGGTAAGGCTGAATATAAGGGTTCATATCCATGAACAATAACTGATTGAATGATATGTAGAAACTGAATAAGAGTACATGGATAACTGAAACTGCTGTAAATATTGAGTATACAATACTGCGCATATACATGTATATTGTATCTGAGCTTTTACTGAAGCTGAGTATTGATTTCTAATAACTAAGTAATTGATATCTGAGATTTACTGATAACTGAGTTTCTGATACTAATTGACTGTGTCTGACAACCCTGATTCTGTAGAACTAAACTGAGTTCTACACTAAGACTGAAACTGAAACTGTGGGAGGTAATCATCTAATTGACATGCCCCTTTCTGAATAGATTTAGGGTCCAACTTATAACCCCAGCTGGAAGGGTGTTAGTACTGTACCACAAGTAAAGACAAGATGAAGAGTCACCCTCATCTGGCAGGTGCCCTGAACGAGAATGGTAGTACCCTTAACTGGTAGGTAAAAACACCTCATCAACCCTCAACTGGCAGGTTGATGTCTCAAACTATGCTTTCTACGTAGTCTGGAATGCAAGGACTACTACTAAGGGTCACACCCTCTACTGGAAGGTGAGCCCCCATCCTTGGGTTCACTCAGTACTGAATCCTACTCTCAACTGAATAGACGCTAAACTGATCACTAAACTATACTAGGCTGGACTGAACTGTTACTGATCGTGCTAACTAACTGAACTGGAGTGAATTCAGTGAGTTTAGCTGAGTTCTTACTGACTGAGGACTACTAATCATGACATTACTGAGACTATTCTATAACTACTGTAGCTCTAGGTAAACGACTAGATTTTTTGGGTATTGAATACCCCCAGGACTCGATTGCGTGGAAAGTAAAGCATGGCATAATCTTGAAAGCATAATAATTATTGCTTGTTAACAATGCACATATAGACATTTTGTCAAACACTTGATATACATAAACTTGTACATGAATGGGATCACATAATAAGATATCATAATTTCACTAGTCAAGTCACATGAGCATTTTGTCAAACACTTGGGGAGCATAATTGTTTCACATAATAATAGTCAACTCATGAACATCATGGATACAATAATCAGGTGTAAATTCAAGGGTTTAATATGAAAATCACATAATTCATCATACATACTTTCCTAATTTCATGAAACTCATAATTAATCATGGATTGAAACCTAATTAACACCATGAACGTGAATTCAATCTATTTCAAGCATGGAAATCATAAATCCGAGATCTTGTATGTTTAAAAAGGGTTCTTGGACTTCATGGGTGAAAGGAACCCATGGATGAACACCTAACATGCCTGAGAAGATTAATTCTTGAAGGTTCTTGGAGGCTTTCTTGAGCTTTGTTCTTGATTCTTGAAGCTAGGGTTTTGCCCTTTTGAGAGAGAATAATTTAATTTGGGGAAAATTGGGTGAATAATGATATAACTAGGTTAATTAGGGGTTAATTATGTGTTTAAGACTGATCTGGGTCATGGAAAAAGACCCAATTACCCCTGGGATGATTTAAAAACTTGAATTTGAAAACTAAAAATCCCAATATTTTTGGCTTCACTGCGATGCGGTGGCTTCGCGATGAGACACTGGAAAAGGGACAACTAGAAACTGGGCCGTTGGCGCGATGCGGTGCAATTGTGGTGCCTCACTGGATGCGAAATGGCACATCGGCGCGACTCGCCATGATCGTGGAGTCATACTCAAAAAAGGACAATCCTGAAAAATGGCATTGGTTTGATGCGCCTTTATCGCAATGGACTACTGGAAACTGGCAATTGCCATTTGGACACTCACCGCGACGCGGTGCTCTTCCAGTTGGCACACTGTTATACAAAAATTGCTCTAACTCTTCATCCGGGTATCGGATTTGGGCGAATTTTATATCGTTGGAAAGATGACTGAATTTCCTATGTAATGGTAAGCTCTAAACTGAAAAGTTATAAGTATTTTAAAAACTTTATATAGGAATACTCATGTACTAAGAGTTAAACTAAGCTAGAAAAATATGGGGTATTACAATATCTCCTCCTTGGGAACATTCGTCCTCGAATGAGACTGATTAAGCTGAGGACTACTGATAGACTAAGTTTATATATACTGAACATGCATATCTTAGGCATGAGTACATGACTAAAACTACTAATAAGCTGAGTTTTCATTCTAAACATGCATATCTGATGCATGAGTACATGACTAAACTGATTCATGAATGCATGACTGTCATGAAGATGATATGCAACGGTAATGAATACCAAGTTTGTAACTGTAACTGATCATGGAACTGAGTAAATCTAGGAAGACTGTTACCTCAAGCTGAGAATACTGATAAACTTGAGATCATTTACTAAACATGCATGAACGGGAACATGCGAACATATCTGGGTCTAAAAGGTGATGAATGAAAATGAATATCATGAACTGAACTGATTCCTTGAATGCATGCCATGTCATAAGAATGGTCATATGGCTGAGATTGGAATGAGAGAGTCAACTTATATGTACCCATTACTTCAAACTGGATCTTGTTATGTGAAGAGAAAATGCAAGGTTTTAGGACATAACAGCTCGGGGGATTATAGTGCATCTCCCCCTTGGGATATTATGTCCCCTGAAGGATGCTGACGTGGCTTAGATACTGAGAAAAGGCTGAGACGATGCACGGGGCACCTACGAACTGAAACATAATTGAATATCTGGGATCTGAAACTGAGGCATGATACATGAACTGGGCAGAACTCGCAACTACCGGACGCTCTATCTTAGAGTAGTCATATTCTTGAGGCTTCAGATAGTACGACTAGATGAAAAGATGGGAAACCATACGAACTTGTTCGACTGACTGCTAAACTGAATTACTGGCTTTACGGACTCACTCATGCTGAAATCTTATACTCGACTAGAGCATTTCTTTTACACTCTTTCTATAAATTCCTAATAACTTTAGGGAGCAAGGGATCTTGTCATGGTTTGAATAAGACACCTGAATAAGAAATCACAACATGGAAAAAATTCTGTAATATGGAGCAAGGCCTACAAAACATCATATAAGATAGAGTTACTAAGCCTTGTGCACTACAACTACTATTTTGCAATCTTAGCCATATTTTTCAACTATTCCCTCAGCTATAATTTCTACGTTGACACCGCATTTCACTTGAGGCTACTAAAAATATTCACATCGGCAGTGATATCTCTGCCTACTGAGGTCTGAGTTGGACTGAATTCTCCCATTATGTTCAAGACTACTCAAATCTATGAAATGCATTTAGCCACTTACACACCAACATGACATTCAAGCTTATCTTCGTAACTACATCCCCGTGTAAAAAAACATGCAACAATCTTTCCTTAATGTGAACCATTTACTCTCTCCCATCTAAGCAATTGTTCATCACTATATTATTTCATAAGGAGAGTTCACTGAAAAGTCAAAACATGAGGACCTGAAGCATGAGTGGACACTATACTGAACTTGACTCTTAATTGAGACCTTAGAAATAGAATATCAACATCATGGATTTATCAAGAGATCTAAACTGAGGATATACATGGCATAATCTAAATTTAGATAATCATTAAGAGTGTAGCATAAGTCATGGGAGCTGAGCATACTGTAAAGCATGAGTCATGAGCTGCATGACTTGAGTTTAGAGTTTCTATATTCATGGACCATGATTCGTAACACTGAGTGAACTGAAACTCCTTGTACTAGGAACTATAGGCGTACATGATTTTTGATAATATGCACGAATATGAGCTATGATCATAAAGTTGACATGTATGGCATGAGTAGAAATTGTGATAGCTGAAGTATGAAACTTTGCACTGAGGTAAAGAGGGTTGGGCATCATCCTCTCCCACTGCTTTTCTACACACACTGATATTACTACTAAAATCTAAAATCTTGACTTGGTTACTTGCTCTACTATCTCCCCCTTAGCTGAAAGTCATTATTCTAAGTCTGTGAACCACTTAATAAACTCTAAATCAAATTGAAACCACTTTAATCTAGAGCCTGAGATATAACAATACTCATAAACACTAAACTCATCCTGAAGGACTACACCTGATAATATAAGGTCCACTGCTAATATTTCCTTCTGATACACAATTCTTAGTTTTCTATTACCTCAACAATCATCATATAACAACCTTAACACTGACTAACTTTCATCATAGCCTACACATACTATATCCATAATATATGTTTTGAATCAACAAACTTAAATTTTTACATACGCTGCTTCAAGATTATTGATTCACCTTTCATACAACTAGCCCCATGAAATATATAGCCTGCCCAAATTTAGATAACAATATCCAAACCCTGCTACTGCTGCTAAAATCCTGGGTTCATACTTATAATTCTGGGTTACATGCTACCATAGGACTTTAAAAAGAATCTGGAAACACATCTGACTCTTAAGCACTGAGGTACTACCCCTTCATTCAATGTTTGGTCCATCAGGAAACTGAAACTGAACAACTCTATTACTGAAATCGACTGAAGAGATTTTTTGGAATACTGTAACTGAGCAATTTTTGTATACTCGTCTGGCTGGAATAGGTTTACCTGCTGAGGTAGGCACTGAGAAAGGTTTTGTTAAGATTTCTGATTTGACTTTAAAGTTGATTGCTATGTAAGGAGTTACAAAAGACAAAGAAACTCTTGGATTTAATAAGGCAGAAACATATAAATAGTAGACTTGTAACGTATCAATGACTACATCAGGAGAACTTTCCTAATCTTGTCTGGACTGAAGTGCATAAAGCCTATTTGGTGTTGCCCACTGGTGGCACTGGAAGTGGCACCCTACTGATTCGGGCGACCGAACTGAGCTGAGGAACGATTGTAATGACCCTGAGAACCTGACTGAGGACAATCTCTGATTTATATCCTAGCTTGCCACACTCAAAACAAACATCACTACTAGATCTGCAGATACCCTGATGGTCTCTGCCGTATTTTTGACAAAGGGGATTTATTCAGGCACTGCTGACGCTACACTAAGATTTAGAGCCTGGTGCCCTATCTTTGTTACCATTTCTAAACTTAGGGAATGGAGCATTGTCTAAGGATGGAGCTGGAACTGAAGACTTTGGACGGAATTGGGAAAGGTTACCGTGCTATGACTTAGGATGAGTGAAATTGAAGCTACCTGTTCTAGCTCTCTTGTTCTCCCCCTATTTCTCCTTATTCTTAGACTCCTTTATCTGTTGAGCATGGACTATAAGCCTAGATATATCCATCTCCTTAATTATCATCATAGCCCTGCACTCTTTGACCACACTCTCTGACACCCCTGACACGAACTTGCTCATTTTGGACCTACTGTCTACTACTACATGGGGAGAACATCTGTCTAACTGAGTAAACTTGAGGGAATACTCTTTCACACTCATGCTTCCTTGGCTGAGATTGATGAACTCTAACTTCTTGGCTTCTCTCAGCTCTAAGGGAAAGAATCTATCTAGAAAAACAGTAGCAAACTCTTCCCACTCTATGGGCTCTGCATCTGTGCCCCTATCTACCTTCCACTACTTAAACCATGTATGAGTTATATCTTGTAGCTGATAAGAAGCTAACTCAACACTCTTACTGGAAGTCACTCCCATGATATCTGTGACTTTCTAAACCTGATTGAGAAACTCCTGTGGATCCTCTTCTGACTTAGATCCTGAGAATAGAGGAGGATTCATTTGGGTGAAGTCCTAAATCCTGGTTGCAGCAGTATTGGCTACTGGGTTGGCCTGAACAACAGTTGGCCATTTATTCTGAGCTGCTACAGAATGGGCTAGAGTGGTGAACGCAACTCTGAATTCTGTATGGGAGACATGCTCGTCCAGGGATCTACCTAAATGGGCTGAGGTGCTAATTCATTTCTTGTTCTTTTTTCATTAGTCTTTTTGGGAGGCATGTTCTGTAAATGGAAGTAAGAAAGGATTATACTGAGAGTTTAACTTGAGCTCATGCTCACTTACACTACTAGAATACTGAAAGAAGGGAAACCTATCCTAAAAACATCTCATAGCCCCTTATCCATAAGTGTGGCGTGCTACACACCCATGCATAAGACTCTACTAGATATGGCTTTCAGACTCCCTAGGACTCTGTTGAACCTGGATCTGATACTAAGTTTGCAACGCCTCGAGTTTACACCTCGGACGCCACGCGGTGCTTATGACCCCAAAGGACAAAAAGCTAACCCATGACAAGTAACTGTTGTGAGCACTGAATAATAATACTGTAATAATGTGAAACATAGGCAAAAATTCCATAAGGTTCATAATCTGAATACTGATAATAATAACAACTAACAATAATATATGAAAACTAATTACTGTCTAAACTAGTCTAGTCTAAAAAGCCTCTAACTAAAATATCTGAATATGGAGTTGATGGGAAAATCCCCCAACTAGTTCCGACTACTGAATTACTGAAACTAATGAAAATATTGAAATAAAAGCATATCCTCGATACATGAGGACTCACTAATGAATCTGCTGAAGCTAACTAAGTCTGTCTAAATACGGTTGGGAACCTAAGCATCCGATCCTATGATATGAGACATCATAGCATAAAGAGAAAGTATGCATCAGTATGTGGAATTTATTGGTATGCTAGATGAAGTAAGGTTGAATGGAAGGGTTCATATGCATGAACAATAATTGACTGAATGATATGTAGAAACTGAATAAGAGTACATAGATAACTGAAATTGCTGTAAATACTGAGTATGCAATACTACACATATACATGTATACTGTATCTGAGCTTTTACTGAAGCCGAGTACTAATTTTTGATGACTGAGTAACTGATATCTGAGATTTACTGATAACTAAGTTTCATATACTGATTGACTGTGTTTGTCAGTCCTGATTCTATAAAACTGAACTGAGTTCTATACTGAGACTGAAACTAAAACTGTGGAAGGTAATCATCTAATCGACATGCCTCTTTCTGAATAGATTTGGGGTCCAACCTATAACCCCAACTGGAAGGGTGTCAGTACCGTGCCACGGGTAAAGACAAGCTGAAGAGTCACCCTCATCTGGTAGGTACCCTGAACGAGAATGGTGGTACCCTCAACTGGCAGGTAAAAACACCTCATCAACCCTCAACTGGTAGGTTGATGTCTCAACCTACACTGTCTACGTAGTTCTGGAACACAAGGAATGCTACTAAAGGTTACACCCTCTACTGGCAGATGAGCCCCCATCCTTGGGTTCACTCGGTGCTGAATCGTACTCCCAACTGAATAGATGCTGAACTGATCACTAAACTGTACTAGGTTGGACTGAACTATTACTGATCATGTTAACTAGCTGAACTAGACTGAGTTCATTAAGTTTTGTACTTACTGAGAACTACTGATCGTGACATTACTGAGACTATTCTGTAACTACTATAGCTCTAGGTAAATATCTAGATTTTTTGGGTATTGAATACCCCCAGGACTCGATAGCGTGGAAAGTAAAGTATGGCATAATCTTGAAAGCATAATAATAATTGCTTGTTGATAATGCATTCATGTAGACATTTTGTCAAACACTTGATATACATGAACTTGTACATTAATGGGATCACATAATAACATATCATGATTTCACTAGTCAATTCACATGAGCATTTTGACAAACACTTGGGGAGTATAATTGTTTCACATAATAATAGTCAACTCATGAACATGATGGATACAGTAATCAAGTGTAAATTCAAGGGTTTAATATACAAATCACATAATTCATCAAACATACTATCCTAATTTCATGAAAATCATAATTAATTATGGATTGAAACCCAATTAACATCATGAACGTGAATTCAATCTATTTCAAGCATTGAAATCATAAATCCGAGATCTTGTATGTTTAAAAAGGGTTCTTGGACTTCGTGGGTGAAAGGAACCCATGAATGAACACCTAACATTCCTGAGAAGATTAATTCTTGAAGGTTCTTGGAGGCTTTCTTGAGCTTTGTTCTTGATTCTTGAAGCTAGGGTTTTACCCTTTTGAGAGAGAATGATTTAATTTAGGGAAAATTAGGTGAATAATGATATAACTAGGTTAATTAGGGATTAATTACGTGTATAAGACTGATCTGAGTCAAGGAAAAAGACCCAATTACCCCCGAGATGATTTAAAAACTCAAAACTTAAAACTAAAAATCCTAATATTTTTGGCTTCACAGTGAGTCACTGGAAAAGGGACAACTGGGAACTGGGCCATTAGCGCGACGCGGTGCAATCGCGGTGCCTCACTAGATGCAAAATAGCACATCGACGCGACGCGCCATGATTGCGGAGTCACACTCAAAAAAGGACAATCCTAAAAAATATCATTGGTGTGATGCACCTTTATCACGATGGACCACTAGAAACTGGCAATAGCCATTTGGACACTCACCGCGATGCAGTGCTCCTCCAAGTGGCATACTGTTATACAAAAATTGCTCTAACTCTTTGCCCGGGTATCGAATTTGGGCTAATTTTATATCGTTGGAAAGCTGACTGAATTTCCTATGCAATGATAAGACTTAAAATGAAAAGTTATGAGTATTTTAAAAACTTTATATAGGAATACTCATGTACAGAGAGTTAAACTTAGCTTAAAAAATATGTGGTATTGCATTTATGGACCTCATGAATCATGTATTCTGTCAGTTCTTAGATTTGTTTGTAATTATTTTTATAGATGATATTTTAGTATATTCCAAAAGTGTGTCAGATCATGTCGGTCACCTCCGTTTTGTGTTGCAAACCTTGAAAGATCAGTGGTTGTATGTGAAATTCATGAAGTGTGAGTTCTGTTTGAATATTGTGACCTATATGGGTTATATTTTTTCTAAAGAAGGGATCATGTGTCACGCCTCAAATCCTATTAGGGAGGACTGGCACTCGTAACCGAGGAGGCCCGGGAGAACCAGCTCATAACCTTATACTTCCCATGCATACCTCAATAACAACCCGAAATTCGGACAACATCATGTCGCATATAAAAGGAAATAATCACCTGTATAAGCTCGAGCACACATATATATGTATATACAATACTTGGCCGTTGGAGCCATCACGTCTACTAACAAAACACCACCTTGACTGTACATTAGGTCTACGAAGCCTCTAAACAATACATAGAGTTTAACTAAGGTCGGGACATACCCCGCCATATAACTAACTTCTATACAATACCAAAAGTGACTGGATATGACACGGAAATCCCCGAAGCAAACTGGAGCTCACCAAAAGCAGCTGGATATCCTAGCTCCTACTTGTGCGGTGTATGAGCTGAGGTACCTGTGCCTGCAACATGAAATGCAGGTCCCCCGTGGGTGACGTCAGTACGAAATATGTACTGAGTATGTAAAGCTGTAGATAATCACATATGATATAGGAGCTCAATAGAAATCAGAAACAAGTGATTAAATCATAATAGGAGTGGACCACACTTAGTAAAACTTGTGACAACTTGTACATTGTATTTATTCAATCACTTTACCTTCGTTCTTATCATTTTTGTAATCATTACTGTACTGTACTGTGACCATTAGGCTGCCTCCAGTACATATCAACTGGGATCGACCCATGATAGGCTTATGCCCCTGGGATACCACCCATAAACACATAAATAGGGATCGACCCATGATAGGCTTATGCCCCTGGAATACCACCCGATAAGAGAGAACTTTCATCACTTAGTTTAATTTATCTTTGAGATTGTTATTTCGGTTGCCACCGTATTTTTGATACTTTGAAACAATGATACATCAATAAGAGATATATAAATAGACCATCAATGCAATAACAATGAAGTAAGAACTCATTGGCACATCAATGAAGTGTTTTGGAGTCATCAATACCATAACAATGAAGTAGGAACTTATTGGTATATCAATGAAACGTTTTGGAGTCATTAATAGCACATGGATCTTGTTTGAGTAACCGGATACCTTCTGACATACATTAGTGCAATAAACATGTAAGATTTGGAAAACAAGTAAGTATTGGAATGTCTTGACATCTTGTAGGGTAGAAATAAGTTCATTGGTAACATAGGACATCATACAAAACCATTATGGATCACATGTTACTGAATAACTTTGGAAACTTTCTTAATAGAACAATTGTTCACTTTCATGCCAAAGATATGGTATAGAGTATGCTTTACATACCTGACTGTCAACCTTCAATACTAGTCCCAAATGGACTTCTCGTCTTTTAGGATTACTTTTCTACAATGAACATATATAGCAATCTAGTATTAGCGACCAAACGTCACAATTCAATTATTTGAATTCACCAAACTAGTGGTTAAGTATTAAGACTTAATTACACCATAAAGGGTGTCACTTTAACCCTCTTATACTCTAATTACATTCACATGCCATGCATATTCATACAATATCCTCCAATATCAAGTTTGGATTCATTTATCCTTCCAACCAATTCATTAAACCAAATTGAGCCATAGACATAAATAATCATCAATTCAATAGTATATCACCATATCCACCTTCCATAACTCAATTACCATATCCACCTTCCACAATTCAATACAACCAAACCATGCAAAATAGTCCATAACCTTATTTTCATCACCTTTCAATAACAACCAATACATATAATCCTCTATCACACATATACATATGGAAGAGAACAAAGGCAAACAATATTCATACCTTAGAATTCACCTATTGATTATGTAATCCTGTTTGCACAAATAATAGGTGTCGTTCGAAGCTCTCGAGATGACAAACGCAGTTATCGGATTACTTTAGAATTTCTACGGTTGAATCAAAAGTAATTTAAAGGTCAAATTTGGCTAGGGTTTGTTCTTTCTCAATGATTGATGATGAAAATGAGTTTTAGAACTCATATAAATGTATATATACACATATTCCCATCCATAATATAATAGGAAATGACCAAAATGCCTTTAAAATTTAAATAATGTCAAATCTGTCCTTTGGTGGACTGTTTTGATAAGCTAAAGTAGATCGACCATAACTCTTTTCTCCGATATCGGATTTGGGTAAAATTGGTATCTTTGGAAATATAACTCAAAGGGATTTTATTTCATATAAAGTAGGCCACCCAGTTCGTCCTGTACAAGGAGTTATGGTCGTTTGAAGTTGACCCTAAAAATCTGTTTTGATAGGCTGAAGTAAAACGAGTATAACTCCTTACTCAGACGTTGGATTTGGATGAAACCAATTGCATTGGAAATAAGACTCAAAGATATTTCTTTTAATAGGTCGAAGCTCTCCCAGTTCATTATATTAAGGGAGTTATGATCATTTGAAGTTGACCCAAAAATTTGGCTAGCCTCAGTAGTTTGTGTGCAGGAAATTTTCCTGCACATTTACTATTCCCAAATATCCCGGCCACCGTTTTATAGTTTCGAACGTGCTCGATTATATCCGAAACCTATCCGTTTTTGGAAATCTTTATATCGTTGGAAAGCTTATTCAATAACCTTCGCATGGAACCATCGACGGGCAAATTCCGGTATAAATAAAATAAAAAAATTAATTCCATATAAATAAGACCAATACACGTACTTGAATACGCCAATACATGTACTTGAATATGGGGTGTTACATCCTTCCCCCCTTTAGGACAGTCGTCCTCGAATGTTAGCGTAGTTATTCAACCGAAACAAGTTCAAGTCCATCATTAACATTCACATCATCACATAAATACTATGCATATATAAAAAAAAACTTACTTGTTAATGTTCTAACTCCGTTTCTTGTACTTCCTATTCATCTTTTAACAAATGAAGGTACTTAGATTTCATTGCTTCCTCAGCTTCCCATGTAATCTCTTCCCTTTGACAATTTCTCCAGCGTACTTTCACCGATGCTATCTCTTTATTTCTCATCTTCTTAACTTGGTGATCTAGAATCGCAATAGGCACTTCCTCATAGGTAAGATCTTCCGCAACTTGCACATCCTCAGTAGAAGTGATATGTGATGGATCTCCGATGCACTTTCGAAGCATTGACACATGAAATACCGGATGTACTGATGAGAGCTCTTGGGGTAGCTCTAATTCATATGCAACTTGTCCAAACCTTCGAGTGATCTTATACGGGCCTATATAACGTGGACTCAACTTCCCTTTCTTGCCAAATCTCATTACCCCTTTTATTGGTGATACCTTCAAAAATACCCAATCACTTATAGAAAACTCTAGTCCTCTCCTTCTACTATCCGCATATGACTTGTGTCAACTTTGGGCTGTTTTCAGTCGTTGCTGAATTACTTTAACCTTCTCTATGGCTTGATAAACAAGATCTGGTCCGAACAAAAGATTTTCACCCACTTTGAACCATCCTATTGGTGATCTACACTTCCTTCCATATAAAGCTTCATATGGTGCCATTTTGATACTTGAATGATAGCTATTATTGTAGGCAAACTCAATAAGAGGTAAATGATCATCCCAGTTGCCCTTAAAATCTATTACACAAGCTCGTAGCATATCTTCAAGTGTTTGGATGATACGTTCTGCTTGTCCATCTGTTTGAGGGTGAAAAGCTGTACTCAACTTCATTTGTGTTCCCAAACACCTCTGAAAAGACTTCCAAAAGTTTGCGGTAAATTGGGTTCCCCGATCTGATATAATAGAGATTGACACTCCATGTAATCGGACTATCTCTTTAATGTACATCTTCGCATACTCTTCAACTATGTACATGGTCCTAACTGGTAGGAAATGTGCGGATTTGGTAAGCCTATCAACAATCACCCATATAGAATCAAACTTCCGGGATGTACGAGGCAAACCAATAACGAAATCCATGTTGATCATGTCCCACTTCCAGCTTGGAAGATCAATGCATTGCATATAACCTCCGGGTTTTTGGTGCTCAACTTTAACTCTTTGACAATTTGGACATTCAGCTACAAATTCTGTAATGCTCTTCTTCATGTCATTCCACCAATACATATCTTTCAAATCTTGATACATTTTGGTTGATCCTGGATGAATAGAATACCTTGAAAAATATGCCTCTGTCATAATCTTCTTTCTTATCCCGTCTACATCCGGCACACACAATCGGTTTTGGCACTGAAGTACTCCTTCTCGCGTAAGCTCAAATGCCTTGGTCGCACCACTCTGAACGTTCTCCTTAAGCTGTAATAAAATAGGATCTGCATATTGCTTCTCTTTCACTTCAGCTACTAATGAAGATTCCGCAGCATTATGTACGATAAGCTCTTTATTCAGAGTTTCAAGAAGGCGAACTCCCAAACTAGCTAACTGGTGAAGATCTTTAATCATCCCTTGCCTTTCTATAGGCTCCATCATAGCCTTACGACTTAACGCATCAGCTACCACATTTGCTTTCCCTGGATGGTACAAGATATCAATATCGTAGTCCTTTAATAGTTCAAGCCATCTCCGCTGCCTTAAATTTAGATCCTTCTGATTAAAAATATATTGCAAGCTCTTATGGTCAGTGTATATATCAACATGAACCCCATATAAGTAGTGGCGCCATATCTTTAAAGCAAAAATAACTGTTGCCAGCTCAAGATCGTGTGTAGGATAATTTTTCTCATGTGGCTGCAATTGTCTAGAAGCATATGCTATTACCTTACCATGCTGCATCAATACACATCCTAAACCAATTCTGGAAGCATCACAGTACACTGTATACCCTTCGGTGCCTTCTGGAAGTACCAACATGGGTGTAGAAATCAACTTGTTCTTTAAATCTTGAAAACTCTTCTCACAGGCATCATTCCATTAGAATTTGGATGCTTTATGGGTTAGCTTGGTTAAGGGTGCTGAAATGGAAGAAAAGCCTTTAACAAACCTTCTATAATAACCGGCCAACCCGAGAAAACTACGAATCTCCATAGGCGTTGTGGGCCTTGGCCAGTTCTTCACAGCTTTTATCTTTTGAGCATCAACCTTTATCCCTTCACTAGATACAATATGACCCAAAAATGCCACCGACTTTAACCAAAACTCACATTTAGAGAACTTTGCATAAAGCTTACAATCACGAAGAGTCTGCAATGCTTGTCGTAAGTGATTGTCATGGTCCTCTTCTGATCTAGAATAAACTAGAATATCATCTATAAAAACTATCACAAATACATCCAGGAATGGCTTAAACACCCTATTCATCAAATCCATAAAAGTTGTGGGTGTATTTGTTAGCCCAAATGACATAACTAGAAACTCATAATGACCATACCATGTTCGGAAAGCTGTCTTGGGTATATCCTTCTCTTTGACCCTCACTTGGTGGTAACCTGACCTCAAATCAATCTTAGAAAAGCGCTTGGCGCCCTGTAACTGATCAAATAAATCATCAATTCTTGGGAGAGGATATTTATTCTTAATAGTCACCTTATTCAATTGTCGATAATCAATACACATCCTCAGCAAGCCATTCTTTTTGCGCACAAATAACACTGGTGCTCCCCAGGGGGACATACTAGGCCTTATGAATCCCTTCTCTAGCAAATCTTTCAATTGCTTTTTCAATTCTCGTAATTCTGCTGGGGCCATTCTATACGGAGGAATGGAGATTGGTTGGGTGCTGGTATTACATCAATACCAAACTCTACTTCTCGTTCAGGAGGCAAACCTGGAAGATCTTCAGGAAATACATCAGAAAATTCATTTACCACCGGAACAGCGTGAAGAGTTGGTGGCTCCACTTTTGTATCCCTTACTCTAACTAAATGATATATGTATCCCTTGGAAATCATTCTTCTCGCCTTAAAATAAGAAATAAATCTACCTCTTGGCGCGCTAATTTCACCTTTCCATTCAAGGACTGATTCATTTGGAAAATGGAAATATACCTTTGTCGTGCAGCAATCAATTATGGCATAACAAGACGCCAACTAGTCCATACCCATTATAACATCAAAATCTACCATTTCTAACTCCACAAGATCAGCCATCGTATCATGACCACAAATAGTTACTATGCAGTTTTGATAAACCCTTCTAGCTATAATAGATTCCCAAACCGGTGTGGACACTTCAAATGGCTTAACTAACAGTTCGGGTATTCTTTCGAACTTTCCAGCAACCAATGGAGTAACATAAGATAATGTAGAACCGGGATCAATTAAGGCATATAAATCAAATGAAAAGATAGACAACGTACCCGTAACCACATCTGGGGAAGCCTCTAAATTCTGTCGATCCGCTAGAGCATACGTACGATTTTGAGCCCCGCTAGAACTCGTGGCTCCTCTATCACCTCTAACACGACCCATTGGTTTTAACCCCTTCCTGAATAAGGAATTGATGGTGATGATGCAACAAATGACCCCTTAGGTCATGCCATGCCCCCTATGCCCCTTCATGGGCATTCTCTCATCATATGCCCCGACATACCGCACCAAAAGCAAACATTGGTCCCCAGCCGACATGCGCCCAAATGATACCTTCCACATTTATTGCATGGCTCTCGAGGAGGTCTCGATTGGCTCATATTCCCTTGCCCTTGGTACTCCACTGTCCGCGAACTCTGACTCTCACTTCTGTGCCCAAATTGATTTCCTCTGGACCCTTGGAACTGTGGTGGGACACTAACTGCAGAATAAAAAGATGATGGCCTAGGTGGTCTAGCAGAAAACTATGGTCTGAACCCTCCTTGGGATGCCATGAACTGCCCTGTAGATCTAGACCTCTTGGAATATCCTCTTTCTAATTCCTGTGTTCTTCTCCTCTGCCTCTGATCTTCCATTTTCTGTGCAAAAGCTTGGATCCTCGCTATGTCCATATCTTTGTTCAAAGCGGCAATAGTACAATCTCTAACCATATATGGATCCAGCCTATCCACATATTGATGAACTCTGTCATCCATAGTAGCTACAATATTAGGAGCATATCTCGACAAGGAATTAAATCGGAGACTGTACTCCCTCACGCTCATATTCCCCTGACGAAGATTTAAAAACTGATCTGCATGGGCCTGACAAATCTCGAATGGAAGATAATGATCAAGAAATGCCTCTTTGAAGTCTTTCCAAGTAGCTGGGGGTGCATCAATACCCCTATATCGTTTCCAGTCCTCGTACCAATATATAGCCTCTCCTTTAAATCTATACGCCGCTAACTCCACTATCTCTCTACCCGTTACATGCATAACATCTAAGGCCCTTTGAATTTGATCAATAAAGTCCTGTGGGTCCTCGTTAAGATCTGATCCAGTAAAAGTGGAAGGATCCATCTTAAGAAAGTCATGTGTTCGAAGGCTAGCCGCCCTATCTGTACCACTAGGACCCGTGGTAGGAATGGCTTGCCCAACAACTATACGAGTCAAGAGTTGCACTGCATTTCTAAGATCTTGATCAACAACATTAATAGGTGGCTCTGGGGATATAGTTCTCCTCCCCCTTATTTCTTTCGGAGTGGAAGAAGTTTCTGATGCATGCTCAGCTGGAGCCTTACTTTAATTAGCTGGTATAGTGGGTGACTTACTAGTCCCCTCTCCGGCAGCCACATCTACTTGCTTACCGATATTCTTGCTTCTGGTAACTGGCATCATTTCTATAATAAGAGAAACAAATGGATTCAGTGGTCAACTATGACTTCATATACAATATAGGCTCTATCGCACAATCTAAGACATGAAGAAAAGAAACAATTCCTAAATGTCCATAGCCTCCTGTTTATAGATGCGGTGCACGACACATCGATAAACAAGACTCTATGTAGACACGGCTTTGTAGACTCACTAGGACGAACTTCTCTGATACCACTTTTGTCACGCCTCAAATCCTATTGGGGCGGACTGGCACCCGTAACCGAGGAGGCCCGGGAGAACCAGCTCATAACCTTATACTTCCCATGCATACCTCTATGACAATCCAAAATTCGGATAGCATCATGTCGCATATAAAAGGAAATAATCACCTGTATAAGCTCGAGCACACATAAATATGTATATACAATACTTGGTTGTTGGAGCCATCACGTCTACTAACAAAACACCACCTTGACTATACATTAGGTCTACAAAGCCTCTAAATAATACACAGAGTTTAACTATGGTCGGGACACACCCCGCCATATAACTAACTTCTATATAATACCAAAAATGACTGGATATGACACAGAAAGCCCCGAAGCAAACTGGAGCTCACCAAAAGCAACTGGATATCCTGGCTCCTACTTGTGCGGTGTATGAGCTGAGGTACCTGTGCCTGCAGCATGAAATACAGGTCCCCCGTGGGGGACGTCAGTACGAAATATGTACTGAGTATGTAAAGCTGTAGATAATCACATATGATATAGGAGCTCAATAGAAATCAGAAACAAGTGAATAAATCGTAATAGGAGTGGACCACACTTACTAGAACTTGTGACAACCTGTACATTGTATTTATTCAATCACTTTACCTTCGTTCTTATCATCTTTGTAATCATTACTGTACTGTACTGTGACATTAGGCTATCTCCAGTGCATATCAACTGGGATCGACCCATGATAGGCTTATGCCCCTGGGATACCACCCATAAACACATAAATAGGGATCGACCCATGATAGGCTTATGCCCCTGGGATACCACCCGATAAGAGAGAACTTCCATCACTTAGTTTAATTTATCTTTGAGATTGTTATTTCGGTTGCCACCGTATTTTTGATACTTTGAAACAATGATACATCAATAAGAGATATATAAATAGACCATCAATGCAATAACAATGAAGTAAGAACTCATTGGCACATCAATGAAGTGTTTTGGAGTCATCAATGCCATAACAATGAAGTAGGAACTTATTGGTATATCAATGAAACGTTTTGGAGTCATTAATAGCACATGGATCTTATTTGAGTAACCGGATACCTTCTGACATACATTAGTGCAATAAAAATGTAAGATTTGGAAAACAAGTAAGTATTGGAATGTCTTGACATCTTGTAGGGTGGAAAAAAGTTCATTGGTAACGTAGGACATCATACAAAACCATTATGGATCACATGTTACTGAATAACTTTGGAAACTTTCTTAATAGAACAATTGTTCACTTTCATGCCAAAGATATGGTATAGAGTATGCTTTACATACTTGACTGTCAACCTTCAATACTAGTCCCAAATGGACTTCTCGTCTTTTCGGATTACTTATCTACAATGAACATATATAGCAATCTAGTATTAGCGACCAAACGTCACAATTCAATTATTTGAATTCACCAAACTAGTGGTTAAGTATTAAGCCTTAATTACACCATAAAGGGTGTCACTTTAACCCTCTTATACTCCAATTACATTCACATGCCATGCATATTCATACAACATCCTCCAATATCAAGTTTGGATTCATTTATCCTTCCAACCAATCCATTAAACCAAATTGAGCCATAGACATAAATAATCATCAATTCAATAGTATATCACCATATCCACCTTCCATAACTCAATTACCATATCCACCTTCCACAATTCAATACAACCAAACCATGCAAAATAGTCCATAGCCCTATTTTCATCACCTTTCAATAACAACCAATACATATAATCCTCTATCACACATATACATATGGAAGAGAACAAAGGCAAACAATATTCATACCTTAGAATTCACCTCTTGATTATGTAATCCTGTTTGCACAAATAATAGGTGCCGTTCGAAGCTCTCGAGATGACAAACGCAGTTATCGAATTACTTTGGAATTTCTACGGTTGAATCAAAAGTAATTTAAAGGTCAAATTTGGCTAGGGTTTGTTCTTTCTCAATGATTGATGATGAAAATGAGTTTTTGAACTCATATACATGTATATATACACATATTCCCGTCCATAATATAATAGGGAATGACCAAAATGCCTTTAAAATTTAAATAATGTCAAATCTGTCCTTTGGTGGACTGTTTTGATAAGCTAAAGTAGATCGACCATAACTCTTTGCTCCGATATCGAATTTGGGTGAAATTGGTATCGTTGGAAATATAACTCAAAGGTATTTTATTTCATATAAAGTAGGCCACCCAGTTCGTCCTGTACAAGGAGTTATGGTCGTTTGAATTTGACCCTAAAAATCTGTTTTGATAGGCTGAAGTAAAACGTGTATAACTCCTTACTCAGACGTTGGATTTGGATGAAACCAATTGCATTGGAAAGAATACTCAAAGAACTTTCTTTTAATTGGTCGCAGCTCTCCCAGTTCATTATATTAAGGGAGTTATGATTATTCTAAGTTGACCCAAAAATTTGGCTAGCCTCAGTAGTTTGTGTGCAGGAAATTTTCCTGCACATTTACTATTCCCAAATATCCCGGCCACCATTTTATAGTTTCGAACGTGCTCGATTATATCTGAAACCTATCCTTTTTTGGAAATCTTTATATCATTGGAAATCTTATTCAATAACCTTCTCATGGAACCATCGACGGGCAAATTCCGGTATAAATAAAATAAAAAAATTAATTCCATATAAATAAGACCAATACACGTACTTGAATACGCCAATACATGTACTTGAATATAGGGTGTTACTTCATGATACATCCACAAAAAGTTGCGGTAGTGAAGAAGTGGCCTAGACCCATGACTCCAATCGACATTCGGAGCTTCTTGGGTTTAATTGATTATTATAGAAGGTTTTTGTAAAATTTCTCTTCTATTGCTGCCCCATTAACTAAGTTAACTCAGAAGAAGGTGAAGTTCTTGTGGTCTGACACTTATGAGGGTAGTTTCGAGAAGTTGAAGGATAGGTTGACTTTGGATCCGATCTTGACTCTACTTGAGGGTACTGATGGTTTTGTTGTCTATTGTGATGCATCCCAGGTGGGAATGGGTTGCGTGTTGATATAGCATTGCAAGGTGGTTGCCTATGTTTCTAGGCATTTAAAGGTTCATAAAAATAACTATCTGACTCATGATTTGGAATTGTTAGCTGTGGTATTTGCATTGAAGATCTGGTGACACTATTTGTATGAAGTCCAGGTAGATATTTATTCTGATCATAAGAGCCTGCAATATATATTCACTCAAAAAGAGCTAAATCTGAGGAAAACGAGGTGGCTTGAATTGCTAAGGACTATGACATGAGTAGCCACTATCACCCAAGTAAAGCTAGCGTGGTGCTGATGCTCTTAGCAGGTTATCCTTGGGGAGCTTATCTCATTTGGACAAGGAGAAGTGGGATTTGGTGAAGAAAATTCATCATTTGAATAATCTTGGAGTCTGTCTCATAGATTACAAGGATGGTGGCGTGATTATTCAAGAGGTGGCAAAGTCATCTCCTGGTGAGAAAGTGAAGAAAAAATAAGTTTTGGATGCTATCTTGATGCAGATCAAGGATGAAGTGGGTCACCAAAAAGTGATGGCTTTCGAGATCGGTGGTCATAGTATCTTGAGGTCCCAAGGTAGATTATGTGTTCCCAATTTTAATAGGTTGTGAGGAAGAATTTTGGCAGAGGCTCATGAGTCGCATTATACGATTCATCCTGGTTTGACAAAAATGTATCATGATCTTAAGGAGATCTATTGGTGGAATAATATGAAGTGAGATGTGGCTAATTTTGTGGTTAAGTGCATGATGTATCAGCAAGTGAAGGTAAAGCACTTGAGGCTCGGTGGGTTGACTCTAAAGATTGAGCTGCCGGTGTGGAAATGGGAAATAATTAATATGGATTTTGTTATCGACCTTCCATGGTCTCTCCACTAGTTTGATTCTATTTTGGTCATCATGGATAGGATGACTAAGTTTGCTTATTTCTTTCCAGTAAGGACTAATTTTTCTTTTGAGGATTACGCCAAGTTGTTCATTGAAGAGATCCTGAAGTTGCATGGTGTTCCAGTTTCTATCATATCTGATCATGGTACCAGTTCTCATCTTATTTTTAGAGGTCGTTCCATTGATGTTTGGGAACTAAGGTGACACTTAGTACTGCTTTCCACCTATATATGGACGGGCAAGAGGGAAGGATAAGTCATGCCTTGGAAGATATGCTTAGGGCTTGTGTATTTGATTTTGGTGGTAGTTGGGTTGATCACTTGTCTCTCATAGAGTTTGCATATTATAACAATTATTACTCTAGCATTGGTATGGCTCCGTTTGAGGCTTTGTATGGTAGGAGGTGTAGGTCTCCTATTGGGTGGCTTGAGGTTAGTGAAAATAGGTTATTCAGCCCTAACTTGGTTCACAAATCCATGAAGATGGTAAAGGTGATTCGAGATAGACTTAAAGCCTCCCAAATTCGCCAAAAGTCCTACGCGGATGTGAGATGGAGGGAGTTAGAGTTTAATGTTGGTGATTGGGTGTTCTTAAAGGTGTCTCCCATGAAGGGCATGATGCGGTTTGGGAAGAAGAGGAAGCTCAACCTCCATTATGTTGGTCCGTATTTGGTTTTGAAGAGGATTGGCAATGTTGCATATGAATTAGAATTTCCTTATAGATTGAGCTCCATTCATCCGATCATCTATGTTTTGATATTGAGGAAGTGTGTGGGTGATCCTTCGGTGGTTGTTCCTTTATAAGGTGTGGCCATTTTGAATTCTTTGTCTTTTGAGAAGTTTCAGTGAAGATCTTGGATCAACACATTTGTCGGTTGCGGACGAAGGACATGGATTTGGTAAAGGTTCTTTGGAGGAACCAAAAGTTTGAGGAATCTACTTAGGAAGCCACGGAGGACATTAAGTCCAAGTATCCATTTTTATTTCCTATTCTGGAAAATCGTGCTTAAGGTATGTGTGTGATCTTAACATCTTTGTTTTGTGTCTTTGTTAAATATAAGTGTGGTGTGTTTCTGTGTTAAATCATGCTAACATGTGCCTTGACCCACCATTCGAGGATGAAAGATCCTAAGGAGGGAGGGGAGAATGTAACACCTCGAATTTTGATCCTTGAAAAATTCTAAAATTATATCCTCACTGTCATGACTACGACCCACCCTATGAGTCATAGGGTGTCCGGACGGGTCATATGACCCTAATCATAAGGTGTCCAGTGAATGATGCTCGAGTTACTATCCTGAGTACATCTTGGTTACACGATCCATAAAGACCCATGATGAGTCGTTGGACTCAAATCATAGCCTAAATAGTATGTGTGGCTAAGTTCTGCTCTGAGTATGAGTAGATCACTATGAATCGCGAGGACTCATTACGAGTTATTTTGTGCAAATCATTGGATGTCTAGTGTTTACCCTAATTGGTTTCTGTGTTGACTAGGACTGGATCCCATGAGTCGTAGGGTCCCATTACGAGCCATGGTATATTAGTCGTAAGGTCAATAGTGTGTGTACCTAGTGACACTATCTTGACAACAACTTATGGAGACAATTCATAATGAGTCGTGATATGCCATTATGAGACCAGTAATGACTGATGATTTATTTTTCCAACTTTTTAAATGAGGGTATTTTAGACATTTTCCCTCTTATACCAATAATTACCCAGGAACTATAAACATACTTGGGGCCCTATTTTCATAGATAACCCACTCCAAACATTCTTTCTTGTCTCTCAAGACTCTTAAGCATCCATACTTAGGGTTTCTAAGAAGTAGGTCATCGAAGGGCTCAAGGGTTGGATTCTCCCAATAATATTAGTTTTTTTAGGCAAGATACTCTTCCCTAATTGCTAATTTGTTAAAAACATTTATTTTAAAGTGTTGTTCATATGGTATTGATGATGATTTTGATACATGGGTTGAGGGTTTTGAATGTTTGTTGTTGAACAATATTTCCCATGGTTTACCTCTAACTATTAATTATGGTTTTGAACTTGTGGGATGAATGGGTATGGTGAATAAACGAGGGGATTATGATTTCCCGTAACTTGTAACTTTTGAAGTGGTAATGACCTCAAACCCATATTGGGAAATTGGTTTTAAATATGAAAAATATGCATATTGAACTACTCTTAAACCGTTACATAGTGTGAAAATTCAATGAAGCATAATGATTTTAATTGAACCTTATGGGGTTGTGAAATTCTTCAAACTAGTGCATAATTGAACCAAGAGGACTATGACTTTACCCAAATAATGAAAGAGTTTTGGCATGTTGATATTACCTTACAAGTGTAGTTTGTATGGTGATACAAATAATGTATACCTAAATGTGTATCATGGTTCAGTGAATGGGAATATGTGATAAATGATTTAATTGGGCTTTATTTAGGGTTGTGTAGTAGAGTCATGAAAGTGGAGGCTCTGAGGGACCAAACTGGAAACCGCGGTTGCTGACACGGGGGTCTAAATGAATGGGTGGTTTGAGTCCCCTTTATTATTATTAGCATATGATTGGGAGGTTTGAGTCCACCATATTATATTACATGATTGGGTGTTTGTGTCACCTTGATATGCCGGGAGGTTCGAGTCTCCCATAGTGCATATGTATACCCTCTGGTTCATTCTGCCACATACATGGGCCCCTACCAGCTGGAGGAGAGCTGGGCCTATATAACCCGTGGGTGCCTTCTTATGTTATGACAGTTGAGCTACACAATCTAGGATAAAGTTTTAAAGTGCATGCTAAGCCTTGTTCCCTATCCCGACATGTGATATATATATGTGAGTATATGCATTTGATTGTGTGTGTTAGATTTGAATGATTTCAAACTGTTGATCATGTCATTATGTTATCTTTATTCCTAAGTTATATGTTAGTTTTCAACCCACTAAACATCTTTGGATGTTGTATCTCTATACGATATAGGCATCGAAGATACCTCTACTTTTCCTATGCGGAGTTAGGTGGATTGTCTCGGTTCATCTATTCATTGTGGTGAAGTGGTGAGCTTTCATTCTCTGGGATACTTAGACATTTCATTAATTCTTATAATATAGTAGAATTGAGGGTTTTCATTATCATTAACATTATCATTGTCATTGTTAGAGTTGGGGACATGTCCCAACCAAGACTGGTTTTTAGTTCTTTTTGCCTAGATATTTTATTAGATTATTGTGGACTTGGGTGATGTCATTTGGATGTGTTTGGTCGATTGACGATTATCGGTTATAGACATATCTTTTATTCTTCGAATTTTTTTGTGCTATCTTGTTATATGTTCAAAATTTTGCCATTGTCGGGAGATGTGTGGTATTTGGTTAGGTTTAGGGAGTGGTATCCGGTCCACGGTTGATTAGATATGCCCGTCATGGCTAGTCCCTAGTTCTGGTCGTGCGGAAGCTAAGGCTAAAGAGTTTGTGAACTTGAAGCAAGGTGAGTTGAGTGTTAAGGAGTATGCTCTAAAGTTTCAACAGTTAGCCTGTTATGCTCTGGAGTTTGTGTCTAACTTTAGGTCCCAAATAAGAAAGTTTTCTTTTGGTTTGTCCTATGATTTGACATTAGAGTTTAAGGTTGGTATGTTGAGTAATGATATAGACATATCTAGGCTGGTGGTTTACATACAACAGGTGGAGGAAGAGAAAAAGTTTAGATATTCAGAGCAGGGTAGAAATCAACAGAACAGTGGGAGGGATGGTAGGCAGTGGAATAAGAAAAAGAATTAGAGAAATTCTTATTTGATAGCTAGTGTTTTTTATCCTAAGCCTTAGGGTGATCATCGTTTTCAGGCTAGCAGTGGTCCTAAGGTACAGGGTGACTAATCTCAAGCAAGTGGAGCTCATTCAGCCCCACCTTATCCCCCTTTCCATTTTTTGGATAGCTTCACCTTGGATATTATGAGGAGGGGAGAAATCAGTGCTATAATTATGGTCAGCTTGGTCTTATATAGCAAAATTATCCTTCGACAAGAGTTGCCACTGGAGTTAATAAGGTCCTGATTGCAACTTCTTCGGCTCCTGCACCTAAGGGTGCCACTTCAGGTACCGGCACTGGCCGAAATCATCTCTATGCTCTTGCAACTCATCAAGAATCCGAGTCATCCCCCGATGTATCACTGGTATATTACAACTCTTCTATCATGATGTTTATTATTTTCTTGATTTGGGTTCTACTTTGTCTTATGTGACCTCTTATGTGGCTGTACTCTTTGGTTTTGGTCCTAAAAATATTTTTGACCCCTTCTCTATTTCTACTCCCGTGGGTGAGTCTATTGTTGCTAGAAGAATCTATAGGTGTTGTATGGTGTCCATTCTTAATAGGAAGACATTGATGGATTTGATAGAACTTGACATGGTAGATTTTGATGTAATATTAGGGATGGATTGACTTCATTCATGCTATGCTTCTCTGGATTGTAGGATCCGAAAGGCTAGTTTCTATTTTCCTAATCAACCAATGATTGAAAGGGAGGGGAATTCCTTAGTACACAAAGGGATGTTTATTTCCTATCTTAGAGCTTAGAAGTTAATTTCCAAGGAGTGCCTGTATTATCTAGTTCGAGTTAAAGATTCTGACTCTGAAAGTCCTTCATTAGAATCTATCCTTGTGGTTGATGAATTTCTTGAAGTGTTTACTGATGATCTTCCTGGAGTTCCTCCTGATAGGGAAAAAGATTTTGGGATTGATCTTCTACTGGATACCCTTCCTATTTCCATTCCTCCTTCTAGGATGGCTTCGGTTGAACTAAAGGAACTAAAAGAGAAGCTAAAAGATCTTCTTGAAATGAGATTTATTTGTTCTAATGTCTTTGTGGGTTGCTACTATACTTTTTATGTGAAAGAAAGATAGTTATCTTCGAATATGTATAGACTATCGTTAGTTGAACAAGGTTGCAATGAAAAATAAGTATCCTCTTTCTAGGATTAATGACCTATTTGATTAGCTTCATAGTGCTAGGTGTTTCTCTAAGATTGATCTCTATTTGGTCTATCATTAATTGATAATTAGAGAGGTAGATATTCCCAAAACTACTTTCCAAACTCGTATGGCCATTATAAGTTTTTATTTATGTTGTTTGGGTTGACTAATACTCCAATTGCTTTTATGGATCTTATAAATCTGGTGTTTAGGAAATATTTGGATTTGTTTGTTATTGTCTTCATTGATGACATATTAGTGTACTCTAAGAGTGAGGAGGATCATGCCCATCACCTCTGAATTGGTGTTGCAGGCTCTTAAGGACCAAAAATTATATGTAAAAGTGAATTTTGGCTAAGCGTTGTGACCTTTCTTGGGCATGCTATTTCAAATAAAAGGATCAAGGTGGATCCATAAGAAGGTTGAGGTGGTTAAGAAGTAGCCTAGACCCAAGACTCCAACTAACATTAGAAGCTTCTTGAGCTTAGCTAGATATTATAGGAGTTTTGTGGAGAGCTTCTTGTCTATTGCTACTCTGCTGACGAAGTTAACTCAAAAAAAGGTAAAATTTTTGTAGTTCGATGCGTGTAAGGGTAGTTTTGAGAAGTTGAAGGATAAGTTAACTTCAGCTCCAGTTTTGACCCTATCGAGTGTATTGATGATTTTGTTGTGTATTGTGATGTGTCTCATGTAAGACTGGGTTGTTTCTTGATGCAACATGGTAATGTTGTGGCCTATGCTTCCAGGCAGCTTAAGGTTCATGAGAGGAATTACCTGACTCACGATCTAAAGTTGGCGGCTGTGGTATTTACACTGAAAGTCTAGTGCCATTATCTGTATGGAGTGATGTGGACATTTATTCAAACCATAAGAGCTTGCAGTATGTGTTTACGTAGAAAGAATTGAATCTTAGATAGAGGAGATGGCTCCAATTACTTAAGTATTATGACATAAGTTTGCACTACCATCCAGGTAAAGCTAATGTTGTTGCTGATGCTCTTAGTAGGTTGTCTATGGGGATCTTTTCTCACGTTTATTAGATGAAAATTGGATTGGTGAAGGATATTCACAGGTTGGCTAACCTGGAAGTTCATCTTTTAGACTCTGAGGATAAAGAAGTGATTATTCAGGAAGTGGTTAAATCATCTTTTGTGCTGAGGTGAAGGAAAAAAAGGTTTTGGATCCCATACTTATGTAAATCAAAGAGGATGTTGGATAACAAAAGGTTATGGCTTTTAAGATTGGGGGCGATGGTAGCTTGAGGTATTAAGAAAAGTTGTGTGTTCCTGATATTGATGGGCTACAGGAAATAATCTTGGTTGAGGCTCATGAGCCTAGATATAAAGTTCATCCTAGTTTAATAATATGAAGAGAGACATGGCAAACTTTGTGGCTAAGTTGCAAGTTAAGGTGGAAGATTTGAGGCCTAGTGGCATATCTCAAGAGATAGAGTTGCCTATATAGAAGCGGTAGATGGTTAATATGGATTTTATTATGGGTCTTTCATAGTCTCGCAGTTAGTATGATTCTATTTGGGTCATTGTGGATAGGATGACTAACTTTGCTCACTTCTTACCTGTAATGACTAATTACTCAAAAGAGAAATATGCTAAGTTGTTCATTCAGAAGACTGCTTAGTTGCATGGGGCACCGGTGTCCATTATTTTTTATTGAGGTACGAGTTTTTATCTCATTTCTAGCATGCATTTCAGAAAGGTTTGGGTACTCAAGTGAACCTTAGCACCGCTTTCCACCCTCAAATAGATGGACAAGCGAAACGTACTATTCAGTATTGAAGGATATGCTAAGGTCTTGTGTGATTCATTTTAAAGGTAGTTGGGCTGACCATTTGCCTCTTATTGAGTTTACGTACAATAACAAATACTATTCTAGAATCCAAATGGTTCCTTTTGAGGATTTTTATGGTAGGAGATATAGGTCTTCTATTGAGTAGTATGAGGTAGATGAGACTAGGCTATTTGGCCCTAATTTCGTTCACCATGCAATGGATAAGGTAAAGGTGATTAGAGAAAAACTTAAGACTGCTTAAAGTCGTTAAAAGTCTCATGTGGATGTGAGGCGAGAGAGTTGGAGTTTGAAGTTAGTGATTGGATGTTCTTGAAGGTGTCTTCTACGAAAGGAGTCATAAAATTTGGGAAGAAGGGGAAACTCAATCCTCGTTATGTTAGTCCGTATTAAATTGTGAGAGAAGTTGGGAATGTCGCTTATGAGTTGGAATTTCCAACAAGTTTGGGTTCTATTCATCCTGTTTTCCATATATCTATGCTAAAAAAGTGTGTGGGTGAACCTTTATTGATAGTGCCTGTGAGGAGGTTGGTGTTACAGATTCGTTATCTTATAAGGAGTTCTTGGTTGAGATATTAGATAGGCAAGTTCGTAGATTGAGGACAAAGGACGTAGCTTCGGTGAAGGTTCTTTGGAGGAATCAAAAGGTAGAAGAAGCTACATGGAAAGCTGAAGAAGATATGAAAGCCAAGTACCCATTCTTATTCCCCGTGTTGGATGAAAGTTCTTAAGGTATGAGTTCTGTTTCCCTCTTGTCGTTTTTTGAATTTGTCCTTGGATTCTACTGTATTCTCGTGCTAAAAGTATCCTAACTCATCATTTGGGGATGAGTGATCCTAAGGGGGGATAATGTAAGACTCCATAAAATTTTGATGAATTAATTTTTGACCCTCCCGTATGCGTAATGTCAATTTTTGACTTGAATTATGTTTAGGGATGTTAAAATGGTGTTAAAAGTTTCAAAAAAATTTAATGGGATTCGGTGCTATTTTGGAACTCCAAGGTAGTGTGCCTCCGCAATAGTTGCGTGCCACGCCACTGGAGCTCCGCAATAGCAGCATGGCACGGAGGCTAGCCTCTGAGAATTTAGTGTGCCATGCTGTTGTGTTAAAAATACCCAGTTTTTATTTTTTCCTCTTGGGGTGAGGCGTTTTTGGTCTTTTTACCCCTTGTACGAATTTTAAACATAAAATAACCTATTTTACTTTAGTCTTTAAAGATCGAAATCATTTTTTTCTAACTCAAAACCCAAAAAAAAGCTCAAAGGTTTTACAAGGAATTCATTGTTAAAGCTCCAAACTTTGAATTCTCTTCAAATTATTCTATAGTTCAGGCATGTTGCTTATCCCTAACTTGTATTTTGATATTATAGCATATATTTAATTATTTTTCATGTGATTTAAATTGTGGGTTTGAAATTGGGTTGAGAGATTTTGATTGGGTTTACTTGAATTGCTTGTCCCATATTTTAAATAGATTATTTATGTTTTAATTGATGGTTTTGGGACTAAATTGGTGTATTGTTTTAATTGTTGGAACGAGGGAACATGAGTTTCCCTAAATTGATGAAATTTTGGCTTGGTAATTGCATTAACCTCAACCTACTTTGTGAACTTTATTTTGAATATGGATAATTTCATAGTTTAACTTGTATTTTGAATCCCACTGCATTGCATTAAAGGATAAATGAATGAATATGGTTTTGGATGGCTTTAGTGGCCTTGGATTTGGATTTTTAATGGAACTTGGGAGTCAATTTGGTTATATGGATTGGTTTGGTATAACTATATAAACTTGCAAGCATATTGGTATGTTGATACCATGTTGGTAAATGCCTTAATGAATGACTCCTGGGTTAATGGCTGGTTTATGTGCAAATATTTTAATTTGGTCTTAAAGGGAATCGTGTAGCTCACCGTGTAGGTATAGGTCCCATAAAGATCAACACTAAAAATAACGTTTACTGCGTTGGGGGTCCATGTGACCATGTGCTTGGTGAACATATTATATATATTTTTTGGGAGGGCTATGGCCTTAGTGTCTTTAGCCTTTCCTTGGTTTTTCCTTTGTTTGTACGGCTAACATGTACTGGGCTCTTTCAGTAGGGGAGCTGGACCCATATAGACCATGGATACCTTTAGGATGGATCGAGCAACGCAGTTCAGGTTAAATCTTTAATCTCTCATGTTCATGGCACTTGTCCCTATCCCGACATCCTATATATATGTATATAAATGTGGTGTATATGATTTGTGACTAGATATTGGTAATTACATTATGTTATACCTATCCCCAAGTTACATGCCAGTGCTCGCCCCCACTGGCCATCTTTGGATGCTACATCATTTTATGATGTACGTCCGAAGGGTTTACTGTTTCTCCTGTGCAGTGTTAGGTGATTCAGTATTCTTATGGATCTGCTGTGAAGTGGTGAGTCTCCATCTTTTGGGAGTAACTGTCATTTTGCTATTTTTTTATTGTTTAGTATTCCATTTGGGATTCTTTGGTCATAGTCAGGGTCATATCTCGACTTAGGTGGTATTTATGATTTTATAGGCTTTTGTCAAAAAGTGGAATGTTGTTTATATCTTGTTTTGAATCTTTACATTTCTTTTGATGTCATTTATCCATCATTATTTGGTTGTCTTACATTGTTTAGTTTTATTGTGCTCTTGAGGTAAGGCTAACGAGGTGTTCTCCGACCCTTGGTGGTAGGGGTGTGCATCGGTCGGTTCGGTTCGGTTTTATATATTATCAGTTTGGTTTATCGGTTTTTAAATATGCTAAACCAATAACAAAACCAATAAGATATTTGTTTATCGGTTTATCAGTTTTTAGTCCTTAATAGTTCAGTTTTCGGTTTAACCGATAAGAAAATACTCATAAAATAGAAATAGTAGTAACTAACATGAAGAAAAAATTGAATCTTAGTTTCAACCAAAAATCCTACATAATGTACTTTAATTTACAAGAATCTTCAAGTTTGAACTAAATGTTGTTAGGAGAAATTAAGAGTTTGTATAATTGAAATAATAGGTTTGTTAATTGGTAGAAATTAAAGAGAAATTAAGAGAAATATATAATAAGTCATAAATATATATATATTCTTATTGGGTTATCAGTTTACCCAATAACCCAATAATAATTTTTTTTATAAAATCATTAACAAACCATTAACCTAATAACCCAATAACACTAAACCAATAACATTTTTATCGGTTTGGTTTATCGGTCAGTTCAGTTTTTGCACACCCCTACTTAGTCCGCTTTAGATACCCGTCACGGACAGGCCCGGGGTCGGGTCGTGATAGTTCTTTGGGTCAAAGGTTAATAAGGATCCTCAGTTTTTCATGGATGAGGTGAAGAAAATTAATCAGATTATGCATGTTATAAAAGAAGAAAGTGTGGAATTGGATTCTTACCAATTGAAAGATGTTACTTATGATTGGATTACTATGTGGAAGGAAGGTAGGGATGATAATGCAGTTCCTATGAGTTGGAATGTGTTTCAGATGACTTTTCTGGACAGGGTTTTTTCATATGAGATGAGGGTGGCCAAGGTGGAGGAGTTTGTAAACCTTGGGCAGGTATCTAAGTCGGTGAAAGAATATTGCCTCAAGTTCACTTAGTTTTCTAAGTATGCACCAGAGTTGTTGCCGGATTCTAGGAATTGTATGAGTATATTTGTCACTGGGGATTTGACTTGGTGGTCAAGGAGTGTAGGACTGCCATGTTGATTGGGGATATGGATATTTCTCGATTGATGATTCATTCTTAGTAGATTGAGGTTGAGAAACTAAAGGAAAGAGAAAAGGAGACCAAGAGGGCTAGGATCAGACAATTTGATTATAGTCAACACAAGTCAGGAAGGGGAAATTGTTCTCCATTTAAAAGTCATTCGTTAGTACCTACACCATCTTTAACCAGTGCCCCCACACCAAGGACTAAATAGGAATTGTGGGGGTAAGGCATTGACTTCTAGATCTCTGGGTAGCGTTTATAAAGGATCCAACTATCCAGCCTACAAGAGATATGGTAGAATTCACCAGGGTAAGTGTTTGGCTGGCAGGGACAGAATAGGGTGTTTTGGATGTGTGAAGATGGACAATAAGTTGAAGTATTGCCCTTTTGTAGAAGTGGGGAATAGGGATGCTCGCCCTTAGGCTCAGCTGAGAAAGTTTCCTTAAGAAAATTAAGGCAGATATTTCAAGGTTGATCCAGAAAGTAAAGTTGAATGCAACTGCGATTAAGTAGTTTGGGCAGATGTCTGCCATATTGAATCAGCATCAGTTGGCACTCTTCCTAGCAGTACTATTCAGATTTTTAAGAGCTACAGTCACTGCCTAGCTATCACCAGTTGGAGAGGTAAGGCTACTATTGATCCACCTATACCTATGGTTAAAGATGTGAGGAATGATACTGTGGATGTTGATGATACGAACAAAACTATAATTGAAAATTTTGTGACTAATAATAAGGCATCTTAGAAGCTTACAGTTGCTGAGAAAAAAGTTGATAATGATAAAGGGAAAGGTAAGGAGGTCATATAAAAAATAAATCCTATTGTATGACCTCCTCCACATTTTCTCCAAAGATTGATGAAGAAAGCTAAAGAAGGGAAGTATCAGAAGTTTATCTCTATGTTAAAAGAGTTTTTGTGAATATCCCTCTTATGGAAACTTTGGAGAAGATGCCTGGATATGCAAATTTTTGAAGGATTTAGTGACCAAGAAATGAATGGTGAGTTTTGAGTCCGCTAATAATATGCACCACTATAGTGCCATTGCCTTACAATTTTTAGTTGAAAAGAAGGAGGATCCCGGAGCTTTTACTATTCTGTGTACTATTGGGTCTTTTAACTTTGCACGAGTTTTATATGATCTGAGAGATAGGATTAATTTAATGCGGCTAGTTGTATAAAGGCAGTTGGGGTTGGAGTCTCCCTAGCCGACCTCTATGAGACTATTGATTGCAGATCATACTATGAAGAAGCCGGTTGGTATATTGTGTGATGCGTTAGTAAAGGTGGCTTCTATCATATTTCCAGGTGATTTTATGATCCTTGATTATGAGGTTGACTTTGATGTCCCTATCATATTGGGAAGACCTTTCCTAGCCACGCGTAGTACATTCATTGACATGGAGATAGGGCAGATGAAGTTCAGGCTTAATAATGAGCAGGCCACATTCAATGTGTGCCGGTCGATGAAGTAGCCAAAGGATATACATGTGATTTTTGTGATTAATATAATAGATGAATATGTATTAGTTGTACCTATTGAGGAGAGGCTTGGGGTCGAGATACTGGCATCCGTGATCATGAATATTGATAGTGATGGTATTTATGAATATGATGAGATGGTGAGTAAATTTGTCGGCAGAGATTAATATACTTATGTACCAAAAAAGTTGGACGTTGATCTGAAAAATAGAGCAATCCCTCCAGCGATACCTTCTATTGAGAAGCCACCATCTTGGAATTAAAGGCCCTCTTCTCTTATTTACGTTATGCATTCTTGGGGGTCAATAATATCGTACTGATTATTATTGCAGTATAACTATTAGCATCTCAAGTTAAGGCCTTGATATTGGTATTACAAAGGTTTAAAAGGGCTATTAGTTGGACAATTCCTAACAATGTCGGAATTCTACCTAGAATTTTCACTCATAAGATTCAGCTTGAACCGGAATTTCTGACTAGCATTGAGCATCAACATCGACTAAATCCACCTCTGCAAGAGGTGGTGAAGAAGAATATTATTATATGGTTAGATGCAAGTATGGTTGACCCTATTACCGATATCAAATAAGTGAGTTGGGTCCATTGTGTGCCAAAGAAGGGTAGGATCACTATGGTCCCTAATAAAAAAATGAGTTAGTGCCCATGAGACCAATCATGGGATGGGAAGTTTTCATGGATTATCGAAAGTTGAAAACTTGGATGTAGAAGTACCATTTTTCTATTCCATTCATAGACCAGATATAAAAATGTCTTACGGATAGAGGATGGTATTATTTTCTTAATGGTTATTTGGGGTATCATGAGATTTTTATTGCCCCTAAGGACCAAGATAAAAACACTTTCACTTGTCCATATGGTATGTTTGCATTTTAGAGGATGCTCTTTGGTCTTTGTAATGCTACCACAACTTTTTAGTCTTGCATGATGTCCAACTTTTCTGACATGATGGAGAATACTTTCGAGGTCTTCATGGATGATTTGTGCGTGATTAATTTGATGTTCACTGGCCAACTCACTACAAAGATGTGAAAAGTGTAGTTTTGTGCTAAAATGTTACTTCATCGTTAAGGAAGGATCGTTCTTGGGCATAAAATTTTGAAAAATGTAATAGAGGTCAACAAGGCTAAAATTGAGGTGATTGAAAAATTTCCCTATTATTATGTCTCCGAATTGGACCCTGCCATTTAAAGTGATGTGTGACGCAAATGGTGTGGCCCTAGGAGCATCCCTAGGCCTAAGAAGATAGAAAATACTTCATCCTATTTACTATGCCAGTAAAGCTCTCAATCCTGCATAGAAAAAACACAGTGACTGAACTGGAATTGCTTGCGATGGTGTTTGATTTTGAAAAATTCTGGTCCTACTTGACTGGTAGCAAAGTCATTATGTTCGATGACCATGTTTTTCTTAGGTACCTTATGGCAAAGAAAGACTCTAAGTCAAGGTTGATCCAATGGGTACTATTGCTACAAGAATTTGATTTTGAAATTAAGGATCGAAAGTGCATCGAAAATAAAGTTGCAGGCCATCTGTCTCGCCTAGAAGAGTAGGCGATGGTTAAACTAGGGGATGATCTTGAGATTGATGATACTTTTTCAGATAAGCTTTTCTTGGCAGTATTGCAAAACTTAATCCCTTAATTTGCTAACCTTGCCAATTATTTGGCTAGTGACCTCATCCCAAAAGACATGTCTTTTCAGCAATGAAAATGATTTATGCATGAGGTAAGGAAAATGATTTATGTATGAGGTAAGGAAGTTCTTTTGGGATGAGTCGTACTTATTTCGGGTGTGTATTGATGGTGTGATTTGGAGGTGTATTCCCAAGGTTGAGATGATGAGTATTTTGGAGGCCTGTCATTCATCTCTAGTTGGGTGTCATCATGGAGGTACCCGTACTGCCCATTAAATTTTGCAATGTATTTACTATTGGCCGACTATATAAAAGGATGCATATAATTATGCAAGGGCCTGTGACCAAGGTCGAGCAATATCTCATAGAATTATGAGCTCCATATGACACCCATCCTTGAGCTTGAGTTATTTGATGAGTGGGGTATTGACTTTATAGGACAATTCATGAGTTCACATGGGATGAAGTAGATCTTGGTGGTAGTCAACTATGTGTCTAAGTAGGTGGAAATAATTGCGCTTCCCAACAATAGGTAGGAGTGTCACGACGTTCTTGAAGAAGAATATTTTCTCTTTGTTTGGTACTCTAAGAGCTATCATCAGTGATGGTGGGTCCGATTTTTGCAATCGTCTATTTAAAGCCTTACTTGAGAAATATGATGTGAAGCATAATGTGGCAACACCTTACCATATGTAGACAAGTGGATAAGTTGAGGTGTCCAACCGAGCGATAATGTTTATTTTGGCGAAGACTGTAAATACCAATAGGATTGATTGGTTGAGACAGTTAGATGATGCACTTTGGGCCTACCAAACAACTTACAAGACCCCCATTGGCGCATCTCCTTATCATCTTGTGTACGGAAAGGCATGTCACTTGCCGATTGAACTTGAGCATAATACACTATAGGTGTTAAAGAAGTTGAATTTTGAGTGAAGTAATGCCGCACACTTGAGATTGGACAAGATGAATAATATGGATGAGTTTTGTCTCCGTGCTTATGAGAATTCAACCTTGTATAAGGAGAAGATGAAATTGTACCACGGTAAGAGAATTGAGAGGAGGAAATTCCAAACTGGTGCTTTGGTTTTTCTGTATAATTTGAGACTTCATTTATTTTTTATAAAGCTGAAGTCTAGGTAGTCTAGACCATTAACCATGGTAAGAGTATTTCCACATGGTGCCATTGAGTTACAACGAGATGATGATGTCCCGTTCAAGGTGAATGGGTATCGTGTTAAGCATTATATGGGAAACACAAAGGAGTAATGTGTGTGAGAATGAGAGCCTTGACAAAGTCTGAGTAGTCAAGGGAGCTAAGTTATGCCGCGATGTTAAATCATACGCTTTATAGGAGGCAACCCATGGGCTTGTTATGGAAGTCTGAGTACCCAACATAGCCACGTCTTGATATGACGTTAAATCAATCACTTCTTAGGAGGCAGCCTATGGGCTTGTTGGTAAAGTTTAAGTACCCAACATAGCTGTAGACACGTAAATTTGACCCTCCCAAAAGTAAATTTCACCATTTACCTCACCTTGCCACGCACCCCGCCTTATTTGATAATTTCCTCACAAGAAAGCAAAATAACCACCTCTAACAAATTTAATCCCAAATATTCTCTCACACATACATTACCTTATCAAATGTTGACAACTCACCCCTACCCTAACCCCCATCCAATATGCACCCCACCCTACCCCAACTCATATTTTTTATGCTCTCACACATTGTACATAAACACATACCTCACTGGAATTCACATACATGCACTCTACATACCTATATATACACATACTCAACTAACAAATAGGAGAGAGAAATACATATACCTATACACTATTAAATTCACCTATAGGTAATCCACCATTTTGATCCGTATACACGCACACCTATATATTTAGAATACATACACAAGACTAAGAGAATTACACAACTATGGAGGAACAGTGAGAATACATACATAGTGAATAAACACATACATAGACATAAAAAAAGCAGTAAAAAATAGAGAAACGTAAGAAAGAGGAGAAAAAGGCTCACATATTAAAATCGATAGAGAAATGGGGAGAAATAGATAAAATAGAGAAAAATAGAGGGTTTTGAACGAGAGAGAACAAAGAAAGGATGGGGCTGACTGTTTCAGTGAGTTCTCACCGGGAAATGCCACTGTCACTCAAAATTTGATCTGTTCTTTGTTTTCCATCACTATCTGAGCTCTCCGGAGCTCCAACGAGACAAAAATAGTACCTCAGTCCAAAAATACTCCGATCCCAACCCCAAATCCACTGAAAAATGAGTGGAATAAATCTGTACGTATGAAATTAGGTGTGGGTTGTTCTTTACTTCATAATTTTGGGGTTGGACTGTTAAAAACAAAAAAATGGTTAGATGAGAGTTGGAGTTCATTCATAGTTGAGTTTCAATTTAAGTTAAATCTGTGAGTTAGATTCGCATTGAGATCTGTTCAAGTTTTAATTCTCGATACCGAGTTGGTTTTGTTCATTGTTGAGGATTTAGTTAAGGTTATTGGAAGCGGATTCTACCCTCAAATTAGAGTAATACTTCAATTTCAAAAGCTTCTTCTAAGGTTCAATTCTTAACTCTATTTCTTTTATGTCATTTCAATGTGGTTGTGATATGATTTGATAATCATTGTTCTATGTGTTGGGTGATTTCTAATTGATGTTTTTTTGGTGTGAATGATTAATCTTTGTGGTATAAATTTGATGACCATGTGAATCTGAATAACTATTTTCATGTAGTGAGTTGTAAAAAAAATGAGTTTGGGGCGGGAATTGAAAACTGATAAAGGTGAATATTAGTTAGTTTAATTCATTCATAGTTGTTTAATTCATAATGAACATCAATTTTGCTGAATGAGATAGTATCATATTTAGTTCGGGATTGGATAGGCAAATCTTAGGTTTTGAGTAGGCAAGCATTAGGATTCTATATTATCGAATGTGTGAATGCTTGTTTTGAATGTTTTTTCTATTTGTATTGCATTTTTCTATCAAATGTATTTATTCGCCTGGGAGATTCCCTGAGGTAAAGTGTATATATTGATCAGGAAATGCCCCACAACACTCTATATTCGGAAAATCGATCGTGATCAAGTCCCAATACATCGGGTAAACCATAGCTTAGGATAGTTAGAGTAGTTTATGTTTTCATTTCAATATTTTTATTTTGGTCTGTATTAAATTGGACTGAACACTATTTTTTAGAGTTTTTGACTATTTGGTTGTTTGTTTTCTTGTTGTGTATTTTGTTTGGTTTATACATCTCATAGTGTCATATTAGCCGATATACTCAACGAAGCGACCATGATAGAATCACGAGACCGAGGGATGCCTAACACCTTCTCCTCGATTAATAGAATTCCTTAACCAGAATTTTCATTCATGGACAATCTTTAAAGAGTCAAAAATTATTTTAAAAAAGGATTTCCAAAGGTGACTTGGCACACCAGATTTATGCCAAGTGGTGGCTCTGAGTTTAATTGTAAAAATTCCTTCTCGAAATAAATTTTTATTTTTAGTCACTTTGATAAATAAAACCCTTTTTGAACTTAAAATCAATTATCTTTTTGGTAAAAAAAAGGGTATGACAGCTCTGGCGACCCTGATCTGTTGGGGATTTTTAGAACTCAACCTTCAATGTTGAGTTGTATCGGCTTAGTTTGGCACTGTAGGTGTATAGATGCCTTGTTTGTTCTATTATTTGTGTTATTATTTTATCATTTTTGAGTGCTTACGTGCTATATGTTTACAATTTTCTCTTATGTGCTACCACTTTATATCTGACATCATATGCATTACTCGAGTCATTTCTTTCACGATAAGTTTCGTAGTACACACTGTGTAAACGACCTTTTGTTGAGTCACCCTTATTTTAGGTGGGAGAGCCGTCAGCTAGTACGGAGTAGTTGGAAATCAATCGCAGCCACTATCGACCATACGCTCCCCCAAAGCAGTCTTGTTAGTTGAACCCAACCTAGGTCATCCTTTTAGGTCATTCTTATTTGCATCATGCTAAGACCTAGCGGACCTATCTAGTCCTTTGTAGGATACTCACCCCTAAAGCATTCCTACGTGCTAATTATTGCATCTTTGAGGGTAACAGAGTCATTTGACAGAATTGTTTAGGGAAGCATATGCTAGAATTAAGAAAAAGAGTGCGTTTAGGCTAGGAGAGGTTTGAAAAAAGGGAAAAAAGAAGAATAAAAGTGTTTTTTAGTTTACCGAAGTTCTTTATGGCTTTTGTTTTCCATAGTCAAAATTTCAAAAAAAAAAAATTTACCTTCTGCACACATTTTTCTTAAAAAATCAAAACACCAAAAAGATTTTATTTTATTTACTTTAGCATGCAATTATAATTTAAAATTTTTTTAAAAAAGGATTCATATTTGTTAGGAGTTTTGTACCCTTTTAGGGAGGAAAATTCAAAAAGAAAAAAGATGTTAAAAATTTTGTACATTCCATTTAATGAAAATGTCAAAAAGATTTTTCCTTTTAGTGTCGTCGTGTTTTTCTATGTTGTAAGCTTTATAAATTATTTTATTTGTGTTGATTTACTTTTGAACAATTCATCTTAAAATACAAAAAAAAAAATCTTTCGTAGTTGTTAGTGTCATTTTAAAATGAAGTTTCAAACTAAAAACTTAAAAAAGATTTTATTAGTATTTTTCATCGTTTGTGTTTGGTCGTGTCTCGCATATCAAGGTGCAACCTGTTATTTAATCTTTAACTGTCAAATCTAGATGAACTAAACACACCTGATTCTCCTTTTCGGGAGTGAGATACATAGGCAACCCTTCTTGGATTCGGTGATCTTATTCAAAAAATCCAAAAATATTTTCTTCTCTCTTCATTTTAGAGTTGATTTTTCATTTACGTCTTTAAAAAGAAAAAAATACAAAAAGATTTTTCCTTTAGTAGCTTTAGATTTCATTTGATTATGAAATTTAAAATCAAAAATTCAAAAAGATTTTTGTCAATATCTTTTGAAATAATGATAGAAGTAAAAAGATTTACTTTGTTCTTCATGTTATATTAGTTATCAGCACATGTTGCTTCATCTGAAAAATACAAAAAAAAATTACTTTGATAATTTATTTTTTTTGTATGGAATTCAGAATCAAAAATTTAGAAAGATCGCGTAAATATCTTTTGAAAAGAAAAATAATTTATTTACTCTTCTTGAATTAGTTGTTTCACATGTTTCTTCATATGAAAAAAATCATTTGGTAATAGATTAGTTAAGCTATGCATTTCTTCATCTGAAAAATATAAAAAGATTTTTCTTTGATAATCATAGGTTTCATTTTGCATAAGGAATTTAAAGCTGAAAAATTCAAAAAAGAGTTTTCATCTACTTTTGAAACTTTGTTATTATCTTTTCCTCTAAAATTTCATCCAAAAAAAGGGAAAAAAAAGTTTGATTGGCCATTTTGTGTCCAAACTTCATTAACTATGCACACCGGATTCTCCTATTTCCGGAGTGAGATACGTAGGCGCCCTTCTAGGGTTCGGTGATCTTTTCAAAGAAGAAATCAAATTTTTTTTTTGAGAAAGTGTTGAACTCTAATGCATTTGTTATCTCTATTATTCAGTTAATTTAAAGTGGTTGGTTTGTGGCATTCTGACTAATCCTCCATATTGAGCAAGTCCAAGAAAGAGTTAGTTATGTCCAACAAGGATATTAAGAGTGACATCATCGATCAGAAAAAAAGTCAGGAAATTAAGAGTTTAAAGCAAGAGATTTTAAGACTAAGGCAATAAATGATAGAAATGCACTGAGCTTGGGTCAGTGGGTTGCATCCTCCTCCATCTCCGCTATTAAATCGACAAATACCTTTGGTTTTCCACCAACGTCGTAAATTCAGTTTTCTACTGTTGTTGTTGCACCACAACATGTATCAGAATTTACTCCAAGCCCAAAACATCCCAATGCTTCCACCATTTATTCCTTAGATCCTCAGTATAAGCCTACCACATTTACAACACCACCTATATCTGTACTTTTGTTGCTCAACCCTCTGTTGAGGCTCCCACTTTGGCTATTAATCCAACAGTTGTGCTTCCCCTATGTGCTAGTGCGCCTATGTTCAATACTTTTGATGACCACTATTATACTCCTAAGCTCACATCTAAGTTAATTGGACCACAAAAATTTCTTACCAAAAAGCCTGACATGGCAAAAGAGTAAGAGAACATGACTAGGAAAATGAAGATTGTAGAAAAGACTATGAAAAATTCTCTAGAACTTGTGGGTTATGAAGATATTTCATATAAGGACTGGGGCATGTCTTTCCGGTATTAACCTTACTCCTAGCTTTGAGATATTAGAATTTGAAAAGCCTGATGGGCATGAGGAATTCATAAACCACTCAGGACGATATTGCAATCAGTCTAGGGGAACTAAAGAAAAGAAGGACAATGTAGTTATTATTGTAAAGGGGCCACAAAAGAGATCGAGAGGTCCAACTCATCAATACTGTCAGCCTCAACACCGAGATTATAGAACAGATCAACATACTCACCTGTAACAAGGCTCCTCTCTCCAAAATCCAAAATACTCAATTCCAATTCCTCAGTATACCTTGAACAATGCACAGCTGCATATTCATGCATATTCTTATCCACAATGGCATTGCACCAATACCTCAAAATCATCCTCAACCCTCACATATTTACCAAGGTACACCTAAATCTAAGTTCCAACCCAGTTCGGAGTTTGCAAAGAGAAAAAGTCAAAGGATAATTTCATACCAATTGGGAATCCTATACCATTTTGATATAGAAATTGAGACATTGGGGCATGATTATTCCTTTCCTCGATTATACTTGTGACCCACGTTCTAGAAATTTTTATCCTAATGTACGATATACATATCATTCCAATGTTTAGAGTCATAGTTCTAAAAACTGTCATACTTTGAAAAGAGAAATAGAAAGAATGATTCAAGAAAATTGATTATGATGCAAGACATTGATACATCAAGTGTCACATAGAGTCTATCAACACGTGATAGTGTGCAATATGCGGGAAGCAATGATTTAAACATTAGGATCCCAAAATTATTTGCTGAGGGGAATGTATTTGACAGTGGTGGAAGCTCTAGTCATGTTAATGTGCAAACCAGTGGCTAAGATGTCAAGCTCAACAACTGGGAAGTCACTTCTATCCTTATTAGGAAGGATTGTTGGCAGTTTGTATTGTTTTTCTTTCTGTTTTCTAAATTATTTCAGGGTTGTAGTTTGGGACCTATCTTGTTTTGTTTCTTTATTGTCTTTTTTCAAACCCTTCTATCTTTCCTTTTAATGAAACGTAGTGACCCTTTTCATTTTTTTTTTATTTTATGTTGTTTGTTTGTATTCTTTATATTGTTCATTTTATGATTAGTTCTAGTGATATGACATGCTTGTGGAATTTTCAATCAGATATTAAAATTCAGTTTAATCATGAGGCATTGAATCGGAATGTTAAATGTTAGGAAAAGGGCATCCGAGAGAGTAGATAGAGTTTTGAGACATTTGGCGATCGAATTGAAGTCTTACATAAATAAATTAAGACATCATTTTCAGAATAACAAGAATAACTTGGTCATCAATTGAAAGACATATTCAAATCATTTTGAATTAGATCAAATAGCGGATGCACGATCTCTTAGCAAGGAAAACAAAAGGAAAATTTTCTATACTAAAGTATGAGTCATCTAATGTGAGGTGTGTACAAAAAAGATGGAGTTGTATGTTTGACAAGTGCAGAAAAAGAAGTAACACACATTCTCAGTTAAAGTTAGTGTTGGGGAAATGATAGTATTAGTGATCTTCATCTTCCACTTTCATATTGCATTTTTAAGGATTAATATGACGAAGACATTTCATTCTACTATCCAAACATTGTGTCATCCTTTGTTTATCCCTTTTGAGCCTTAGTTCTATTTTCTTTTGTAACCCTTTTTTGGAATCAAGTTGGAGTTAGCAAAAGTTCAAAAAAAGATAAGTGATGAGCAAAAAATATTGAATCAGGAAAAGTTCCAAACAAAGAGAGTGAGTAAAAAAAAGAGATAAGAGTGCCAAAAATAAAGATAGAAAAGACCCAAAGAGTAAAAGAAGAAATGAATCAAGATCAAGCAAAAGAACAAGTGACTGAAACTACGTTTGACCTGACTCTTACTACGAAAAGATAAATAGGCATACCCTACTCTGGATTTCGGTCCAATCAAATAAATAATTTTGAATCACCCGTTAAAGAAACTAGGGCAAGAGTTAATCTTTGTTTGTTTGAGTTGATTCCAAAAGTTGTAAGTCCTACCCCACTTCAAGTGTCATTTGAACCTCATGTCGGCCTTTCTTTCTAACTCTGTCCAAAAGCCACATTCAACCAAAGAAAGACTTCCATATCAATCTTTAAGAGTGGTAAGTCTAAGCATACAATGGATATGATGACATATTTTAGGTACTACTTGTCTTCTTCAGCATAAAGAATTAGGAGAGAAAAATATGAGAGAGTATTATTGGTGAAAACCCTCAGGGGAACCGTAAGGCGATGGTAAGTTGAGAGAGATAAAAATGAGAGTCTTATTAGTAAAAACCCTCACGGGCACGGTAAGACAATTGTGAGTTAAGAGAAATAAAAATGAGAGAATCTCATTGGTGAAAATCCTCACGGACATCACAGGGAGATGATGAGATGAGGAAAATAAAAATAAGAAAGTCTTATTTGTGAAAATCCTCATGGGCACTGTAAGGCGATGGTGAGCTGAGAGAAATAAAAATGATAGTGTCTTATTGGAAAAAACCCTCATGTGCATCGTAAGGCGATGGTAAACTGAGAGATATGAAAATGAGAGTCTCATTGGTAAAAATACTCATGGGCACCGTAAGGCAATGGTGAGCTGAGAGAAAGAAAAATAAGAAAGGCTTCTTAGCAAAAACCCTTCAAGGCGTCACTAGCCGAACAAGGTCTATAAGTGCAATTAGCTTAAGGAAGCAACTCAGTTTTAGGCCATTAACTTAGCATCAATTGGTGAAAATTTTGGATGGAAAGATCAGACAGTTTAATCAAAATGCATGTCATAATCATTAGAGCTGACTGTCATTTCAGGATAAATTCTTCTTTTATTTGTTTTCAAAAGGGACATTCATTGTCTTCTCTTTCTTCTCTATATTTCTATTTTTGTGCTCTTGAGTCTGTTATTCAAATTGAAAATTCTTATCATTTTTCTCATATATTTGAGTCAAATCCATGTCAAAACAAGCGAGAAAAGATTTCAAAACTTGCTATCAACTTCTTTAATTACACAAAGCAAGACATAAGACCAGCACATGAAAGAAACATTTTTGTAAGCCCAAACAAGGCAAGTTTTTTCAACAGAGAAGTTTAAGGATTTGTGGAAATACCAACAAAGGATTTATTTGAGAGACATAGAAAAATAGTGATACTATGTTTTTCTAGAGTCGCTATTAATAATCTAAGTTTGGATCAATGGTGCAACAAGTCAATAACATATGCCAATAGTTGGAAGCAAGATTAAATCTGACAAGTACAAGAGAAATCACCTCAAGAGCTAAAGCCACAAACCAGCCACCATGTTACCTTCAAATCAAGGACTTCAGAGCCTAAATATCAAGGGTTGCAATTCCTTATTTCTTCAAATGCATGAGGAAATATTGCTGCACAGGTTTGGTAATCACAATTATGGTAAAACTCATTATCTTGTACCCCTAAGAGACACACTCTTTAATATGGGTCTTTCATGTTTCATGGCTAGGAGGTGAACCTCCTAATTTTAGTTATTAATCCTAAAAGATGCATTTTTTAGTCAAAATCTCTCTCTTTTACTCTTAGAGATACACTTGTTGGTCTTGGTTATTCAATTTTATCCTCAAGAGATGCATTTATTGATCAAGTCTTGATTCACCTTTACATTATGTATTTTATAAGTAGTTGTGATTGGGTTTGACGCCCATAAAACTTTTCTAATAATAAATTGGGGAAGATAATTTTAATTCATGTTGTTTGAAACTTCACCTTAGGACCTTCCTAAAAAATGAGACTTTATTTTTTAAAAAAAATGAGATCTCTATTTACATAACCTTTGTTTGAGATAATGATCGTTCTAGTTTTGATTTTGATTTTAGGATCCCGACTAGAGAATAAGGTAAAGAAAATTGAAATTTATGAGCCCGCCTGGAGAATAGGGTGATGAAATTGCAAGTCAGGAGCCCGCCTGGAGAATAGGGGATCAAGTTAGGAGTCCACCTAAGGAATAAGGTGAAGAAATAACAAGTCAAGAGTCCGCCTGGAGAATAGGGTGAGGAAATAGCAAGTCAGGAGCCTGCCTGGAAAATAGGGTGATGAAATTACAAGTCAGAAGCCCCCCCTAAAGAATAGAGTGATAAAATAGCAAGTCAGGAGCCCACCAAAGAACAGGGTGATGAAATTGCAAGTCAGGAGCTTACCTGAAGAATAAGGCAATGAAATAGCAAATCAGGATCCCACATAGAGAACATGGTGATGAAATTACAAGTCAGGATCCCACCTGAAGAATAGGGTGATGAAATAGCAAATCAGAAGCCTGCCTGGATAATACGATAACAAAATTATAAGTCAGGATCCCACCTGGAGAATAGGGTAATGAAATTGTAAGTCAGGAGCCTTCCTGGAGAATAGGGTGACGAAATTGCAAGTTAGTAGATCCCTGGATAATAGGGTGATAAAATAGCAAGTCAGAAGCCCGCCTGAAGAATAGGGTGAAGAAATAGCAAGTCAAGAGCCCACCTAGAGAATATGATAATGAAATTGTAAGTCAGGAGCTCGCCTGGAGAATAGGGTGGTGAAATTGAAAATCAAGAGTCCTCTTAGAAAATAGAGTAATGAAATAGCAAGTCAAGAGACTACCTAGAAAATAGGGTAAAGAAATTGAAGTCAGGAGCCCTCCTGGAGAACAGGGTGAAGAAATTGTAAATCAGGAGCTCACTTGGAGAATAGGGTGATGAAATTGCAAGTTAGGAGCCTGCCTGGAGAATAAGGCAATGAAATAGCAAGTCAGGAGCTTTCCTTGGAAATAGGGTAATGAAATAGCAAGTCAGGAGCCCGCATGGACAGCAGGGTGAAAAAATTTCAAGTCAGGAGCCTACCTGGAGAACAGGGTAAAGAAATTGCAAATCAGGAGCTCGCTTGAAAAATAGGGTGGAGATTATCAAGTTCAAGTTCAAATTTAGAAGTACCACCTGCAGACATGGTCAAGTTTTGAGACCATCTCCAATGCCAAATTTTTCATAGAGAAAGAATCTATTTTCAAGTTTAACGTAAAGAAGATCAGTTATTTACTCACTTTTGAAAGCATTGAAGACTCAAGTCAAGAGTCAAGAGAAGATGCATAGATAGGACTTTTGTAATTTCATTTATCTTTTTAACTTTTAATTTTCACCTTTGATGTAATAATGGGGCCACGGACCGGAACCTCGATAGGACTTCACTCTACTCTCTCACTCGGTCTAGTCCCTCTCCTTTTCAACCCTTGAAACTACATGTGACCTGATTCTCACATAACTTGGGATAGGTAGGATGTCCAAAATCAAGACTTGACTGGACCTATCTTTCTTTTCCTTCTTTTTGAATAATGATCGAGTCAAATTCTGTCTCGTTGTCTACTTCTTTATCTGGAAACACTTTATGTTTACAGCCAAAGAGAGGCATGATGTAGACACGTAAATTTGACCCTCCCAAAAGTCAATTTTACCCATTTACCTTGCCTTACCATGCACCCCACCTTATTTTATAATTTACCCATAAGAAAACAAAGGTAACCACCTCTAACAAATTTAATCCCAAATATACTCTCACACATACATTACCCTATCAAATATTGACAACTCACCCTTACCCCAACCCCCATCTAACATGCACCACCCCAACCTAACTCATATGGTTTACACTCTTACCTCATAATACACACTCTAACACATTGTATATAAATAGACATCTCACTGGTATTCATGTACACACACTCTACATACCCGTATATACACATACTCAACTAACAGAAAGGACAGAGAAATACATACACCTACATATTATAAAATTCACCTGGAGGTAGTCCCCTATTTCAATCCATATACACACCCATGTATACAGAATACACACATAACACCAAGAGAATTACATAACTATGGAGGAACAACGAGAATGTACACACAGTAATACACACAGAGATAGAAAAAGCAGTAGACAATAGAGAGAGATATGAGAAAGAGGAGAAAAAAGCTCACATACACACCAAAATCGAGAGATAAATAGGGATATATAGAGAAGAATAGAGGAAAATAGAGGGTTTTGAGTGAGAGAGAAGAGAGAAAAGGTGAGGGTTGACTGTTCCGGTGAGTTCTCATCAAGAAATACAACTGTCGCTCAAAATTTGACTTGTTCTCCATTTTTCTTCACTGTCTGAGCTCACCGGAACTCCAGTAAGGCAAAAATAGTACCGGATTCCAAAAACACTTTGGTCCCAACCCCAAATCCACCAAAGAACTTGTGGAATAGATCTGTGCATGTGAAATTAGGTGTGGGTTGATCTTTACTTCATAATTTTAGGGTTGGACTATTGAAAACAAAAATGGATAGATAAGAGTTGGAGTTTATTCATAGTTGAGTTTCAATTCGGGTCAAAATTTGTGAATTAGGTTTGTATTGAGATCTGTTTGAGATGTGGTTCGCGATACCGAGTTGTTTTTGTTCGTTGTTAAGGTTTGAGTAGGGGTTATTGGAAGCGAATTTGTCATGACCCGAGCCAAGGCCCTGGCCGCTACGAGCCTCTTTAATCGTGAAGGCCCAAGAGACCACTTAGCATGTAATTATAAGCATAAGTCATATGACATGGAAGTGTGGAAGATAAACTGAAAACATGATGTTCCCATAATCAAACTTAAAACTTCATAACATCAAACCATAAGAAAACCCAAATCCAATCGAAAATATTCTACGAAGCCACTACTGACCTGAACATACTAGTCTGTCTAAACCGAGACAAGTCCCCCGGTTGAACCATAAAACTAAAAAGGAACCAACACATGGGAAAGATTCCTTCTGAAGTACAGCTCTGGATATCTAGAAATACTTTACTGGCTAGCGGGACCACGCGATTGTTCCTCAAAACCTGAAATATAGGGGGTAAATACTTGGAGAGTATTGGTATGTAGAACAATCCAAAATAACATATATTTCATATAAACATAATAGAGAGCATTTGTGGAAATAATTTATCATAATATATATATAAAAACACATGGTCATAATTTAAAAAGCTTCAATTCATTCTTGTAAAATATTGACTCAACTCTTTGCTTTAGTTTTGAGCTAGATGGTACACCTTACATTTCTAAAATCCCACGGGCTATATGAAATCCACCCTTGACTCGGCAGCCAAGCCCCCAATCCAAGTTTGCCGCAAAGATTGGAGTATCAGTAGGGGGACACGCAAGATCATAAAGCAAGGTGCCATAATCCTCTAATTAGGGCAACATGTCATGGTAGTTCACAAAATCACAAAGTAGGGCTCCTAACCATAGTCCCAAATTAGGATGACAAAATCACAAAGAAGGGTACTATAATCCTGCGTCGGCAAATCATGATTTCAGGCTATGAGTTATCTAAACTCGTGCCTTCTTTGGGTAACCATCTAACTCTCTTTAAGCCCTATTTTAGCCTCTTTAATCATGTTTCATGCTTGTAAACATTCTTTTCTTTCATATTAAGGACAAATTCATGATTAGGTATCTTCATACCTAGACTTGAAAGCCACATCATATCATACATATCATATCCCTTCTTATTCAAAAACACATTAATGGCCATCAAAAGATTTAAACAACGCATGAGAGTTCTTATTCCATAAGCACACGAAAACTTATGCAAAAACATCATATTTTTTGGCAAACTCTTTCATAAATCACATGCAATTCTTTCATTTAATACAAAGAATAGATATATAACACGAAAACACCCTCTCATCAAATCATAACCAACATCAAGTCCATAAATGATAGTAGAACATTTGATTCATACATTAGGACAGGAAATTGAACAACCCATAACATGTTACATCAAAAAAATTTCATGTTGAGAGGGAAATTTCATGAATCTTGATCTCATAATAATTCTCAAAAGCATATAACATATAAACACATGAATATAATTCAAATCTATGGAAAACTTCATGATAATGTCATCAAAATGGATTCATGATGCATGTTCTTCAAACGGCTTTCAAAACCCTTCTTATATACAAAATTACATACCTTTAAAACTTGTTAAAAACTATAAACTGCACCCATGAGGTTTAGGATAGTCCTACATACCTTAAATCGATGAAACTGTAAGGAAATTTGACCCTTGAAGCTAAAGATACTCTAACCCTAGGTAATTTCTCTCCTTTTGTTTTAGGAAAGATGATTTGGGGATTTGAGAAGTGAAATAACGTGTTTAAGAACCTAAATTTTGTTTATAAGGGATTAGGGATGGTTATAGGGGATGAAAAGACCTTGGTGCCCTTAAATTAAATCAAAACTGAGCACTTTATGATGCTTGGCTTATGTTTGGTGGTGTGTGGCCAAAGCCAACCTCAGGGTTGGCGGTGTACAGCCAAAGCCAACCTTAGGGTTGGCGGTGCACAGTCAAAGCCAACCTCAGGGTTGGTAGCACACAACCAAATCCAACCCATTCCAGTGGCGTTTGGCAACCCTCTGTGATGCAGAGCCTTTGTGGATGGTCCCCTTTGCGACGCTCTCCCATTTTCAACACCAAAAGTACCCCAACCTATCCCAAAACATCTAGACATGGTTTACCATCGATATAAGGTTCCTAAGGTTCATTTTAAGGCATTACTATAGCGTTAAAAACATGGGGTATTATATTATCCTCCCTTTGGGATCATTCATCCCCGAATGATGACTCAGAACACAAAAGCACAATTTAAGGCAATACATGGAACAAAATAAGTAAGATAAGATCAATACCTTCCATATAATCATTTGCGGATTCTAAGAGGGTTGGATATCTTGTACGCATGTCATTCTCCGACTCTAAAGTAGCTTCCTCAACTTTATGATCCTTCCATAACACATTAACTGAAGCTATCTATTTACTCCTCAAATTCCAAACTTGACGATCTAAAATATCTATGGGTTCTTCTTCATACGATAATGAATCCTTCACACTAATCTTCTCAATAGGCAACACAAGCGAATGATCTCCAATACACTTATTAAGCATCGGTACATGAAATACCTAATGAACAGAAGCTAAACTTGTGGGCAAATCCAACTCATAAGCAACTCCACCAATCCTCTTCATAATCTGGTAAGGACCTATGTAACAAGGACTGAGCTTTCCTTTCTTTCCGAATCTTATGTCTCCCTTCATAGGGGAGACCTTTAAAAATACCCAATCATCATACTTAAATTCTAACTCCCTTCTTCTAACAATAGTGTAGGACTTCTGGTGACTCTGAGCTGTCTTAAGTCACTCTCTAATGACTTTCACTTTCTCCATCGCCTGACGGACAAGGTCAGGCCCAAAAAAACGAGTCTTACCCACATTATACCAACCAATTGGTGACCTATATCTTCTACCATAAAGAGACTCAAAAGGAGCCATCTGTATGCTAGAGTGGTAGCTATTGTTATATGTGAATTCTATCAACAATAAGTGATCTACCCAACTACCCTTAAAGTCCATCACGCAAGCCCTCAACATATCATCTAAGGTCTGAATGGTATGCTCTTCTTGTCTATCTATTTGAGAGTAGAAGGCGGTGCTAAGGTTCACTTAGGTACCTAAACCTCTTTGGAAAGACAGCCAAAACTGAGAAGAGAATTACTTACCTCTATCAGATATGATAATTACTGGAGCCCCATGCTAACGAACAATTTCCTGAATATACATCTTGGAATAATTAGTCCTCACAGGCAGGAAATGAACTAACTTGGACACCCTGTCTACAATCACCCAAATAGAGTTGTATTGGTTTTGGATCTCTAGTGTCTTGTAATAAAGTCTATGTTGATCATCTCCTATTTCCATAAAGGAAAAGCTATATCCTATGACGTTCCACCTGGCCTCAAATGCTCCATCTTAACTTGTTGACAGTTCAAACACTTAACCACAAAGTTAGCAATATCTCTTTTTATATTGTTCTACCAGCAAATCTACTTGAGATCATGATAAATTTTAGTAGATCCAGGGTGAACAACATACCTAGAAGTATAACCTCATCAATAATCCTTCTCGCAACCCATACTTATCCATAACACAAACCTACCTTGGTATCTCAAAACCCCATCACCTCCAATTTCAAATGACATGACCTTTTGTTGACCAACACCTTCCTTAATCTACATCAAAATGGGGTCTCTAGTCTTCTTTTCCTTAACCTCACCACATTGGGATAATTTAGCTACCTCTTGTACAAACACCTCTCCATCCTTGAAATCTAGGAGTCGAACTTTCAAATTAGTAAGCCGATGAATATCCTTCACCATACTTCTCTTTTCTTCCTCCACATGAGAAAGACTGCCCATGGATAACCTGCTAAGGGCTTCAACCACCACATTGGCCTTACCTAGATGATAGTGCAGGCTCAAGTCATAATCCTTCAATAATTTCAACCACCGCCTCTGCCTGAGTTTTAGCTTTTTCTATGTGAATAAATACTACAAACTTTTGTGATCAGTAAAGATATCAACATGCACCCCATAAAGATAATGATACCAAATTTTAATTGCAAACACCACAGCCGCCAACTCTAAATCATTGGTGGGATAGTTCTTCTCATGCACTTTCAACTTTCTAGATGTATAAGCCACTACCTTACCATGCTGCATAAGTACACATCTAAGTCCTACCCGGGATGCATCACAGTACACAACAAAACCCTCTGCACTCTCTGGAAGGGTCAAAATAAGTACAATAGTCAGCTTGTCCTTTAATTTCTTAAAACTATTCTCAAAAGAGTCAGACAATAAGAATTTCACCTACTTCTGAGTCAATCTAGTAAGAAGAGTAGCTATGGATGAAAAACTCTCTACAAATCTCCTGTAATACCCTGCCAAACCCCAAAAGCTCCGATTGTTGATTGAACTCGCGAGTCTAGGCCATTTTCTCACTGCCTCAACCTTTTGGGGGTTAACCTTAATTGCCTCCCTAGAAACAATATGCCCAGAAAAGCTATTGCACTAAGCTAGAACTCATACTTTGAAAATTTGGCATACAACTCATGGTCTTAAGAGTCTGAAGGGTGATTCAGAGGTGATTGGGATGCTCCTCCTCACTCTTAGAGTAAATCAAGATATCATTGATGAATATTATGATGAGCATGTCAAGAAACTGAAGAAATATCATATTTATGAGATTCATAAACGTTGTAGGGGTATTAGTCAGTTCGGAGGACATGACCAGGAATTCATTGTGACTATATTGGGTTCTAAAAGTTGTTTTGGGGATGTCATCCTCCCTAACCTTTAATTTATGGTATCCTAAATGAAGGTCTATTTTGGAGAAACATTTAGCACCTTGGAGTTGGTCAAAGAGATCATCAATTTAGGGAAGAGGGTACTTATTCTTAACTGTGACTTTGTTCAGCTGGTTGTAATCTATATGCACATATGGAGGGAGTCATATTTCTTACACACGAAGAGAACTAGAGAATCCCATGGAGATACACTAGGTTGAATAAAGCCTTTGTCAAGAAGATCTTTTAATTTCTCTTTTAACTCTTTCTATTCAGCAAAAGCCATTCTGTATAGTGAAATAGAAATAGGCCAAGTGTTTGGCAGTAAGTCAATGCCAAAATCTATCTCCCTATTTGGGGATACCCCAGGGAGATCATTAGGAAAGATATATGGGAATTCATTAACTAAATGGACTAACTGGAGAGAAGGACTTTTAGTACTAGAATCTTCGACCCAAATAAGATGGTACAAAAAACCTTTGGATATGAGCTTACGAGCCCTAATATAAGATATGAACTTCCCTCTAGGTGCAAGAGAATACCCTTCCCACTCTATTACTATCTAATTTTGAAAAGAGAAAGTGACATTTTTGGTTCTATAATCTAACATAGCATAATATGAATAGAGCTAATCCATTCCCAGAATAGCATTAAAATCAACCATATCAAGTTCTATAAGATCAGTCAGGTATCATGATGGAAAATATACACTACATAATTTCTATAAACTCTCCTAGCCACAATAGAGTCACCAATAAGGGTAGAGACAAAAAAGGTTTAGAAATATTTTTAGGCTCAAAACCAAAATCGACTGCCACATAAGGGGTCATATAAGACAAGGTAGACCTGGGATCAAGTAACACATACACATCACAGGAGAAATCTATAACATACCCGTAATAACATCTGGTGAAGCCTCTGAGTTTTCATAGGTAGCTAGGGTATACAAGCGGTTATGATCACTCCCGATAGTAGAAACAGTACCCATAGGTGGCGGAGCTATGGATGAAACTTGGGACTTAGCGCGGTCAATATTTTCTCTAGCTAAAAGAAAGTCTCTCTGAATATGGTCTGCTTGGCTGCAAGAGTAGCATGTCCTGCCCCCAAAATAATACTTCCCTAGATAATTCTTCCACAAATGCTATAACGAGGATGAAATCTAGAGGTATGGGTCACGCTTCTCTGAGACTAAGTGCCCTGACCTCACGACCCACTACTATGATTTGATCTCTGCTCACCTGAAGGTCTGGGTACAGGTGCACTAGCTAAAGATTGCATTGCTCCAAAATTTATTCTTAGACCATTTCTTATCCTATTTTCCACCTTGCTGCTGATTGATATTCTGATCTGCAAACTTGAATCCCTTAGCCTGCCTTTTTTTTCCTCTACCTCAGCCTGCCTCTTGTTCTCCTCTTCTACCTATTGTACATACACCAATAGATTAGAGGTATCTATGTCCCTGTTCAGTATTTCCCCTTATATTCTAACACTAAATCATCTGAGAGACTAGATGTAAACTTTCTCATACGAGCCCTTATATTGCACAACAACTCGGAAGCATAACAGGAAAACTGGGTGAATTTCAATGCATATTCCTTGACACTCATCTTTCCTTGTTTCATATTGACAAATTCCTCAGCCTTGGCCTCCATAAGAAGTGATCTAGGAAGGCTTCTAAAAACTCCTCCTATACAACAGGTGCAACACCCTTACCCCTCAACTCTTTTCATTCCTCATACCACTAGTTGGCTACATCCTTCAGTAAATAGGCCTCCAATTCTACCCCCTCAATAACACCAGCTTGCACGACTCTGAATATTTTATCTATTTCATCTATGAACCCTTGAGGGTCCTTCTCAACCTTGGTACCCATAAAATAGGTGGGTTCAGCCTCATGAACTGGCCAACCCGAGTAATTTCAGAGGAACCAGGCATAGAACTCATACTCCAAATAGGACTAAGAAGCCACAAGATGAGCAGTCATTTAGTTGTACTGATGAAACTCAACATTTGATACTTCTCTCTGAGGAGATTGGGTACGGTTAACACCAGACCGGGAAGCCTGAGGTGGGCTAGTTTAGACTGGAGGAACCCCTGGAGTAGTAGTGAACTTTAGGGTATGGTCTTTATAGTGGGTCCACATCTTATGAGTAGCTCATCCATCATCCACATAGGTGTTCTTCCCACTGGATCTATGGGGAGGCATAATTTGAGAAGTAGAAATCAGGAATTATGAAACATTCAGACTCTATAGCACAAACTAGAACAGAGAAATATTCCTAAATGCGTCTTAGCTTCCTCTTAATAAGTGTGGCGTGCCACACATTCATAAAAAGAACTCTACTCTACATGGCTTCGTAGACACCCTGGGACCCTGAATCATGCTCTGATACAAAGCTTGTCACAACCCGAGCTGAGGCCCTGGCCGCGATGAGCATCCCAAACCATGAACGCCCGACAGACCCCTTAGCATCTAATCATAAGCATAATTCATATGACATAGAAGTGTGGAAGATAAACTGAAAACATGATAGTCTCATAATAAAACTTAAAACTTTATAACATCAAACCATAAGAAAACCAAAATCCAATCTAAAACATTCTATGAAGCCTCTACTGAGCTGAACATACTAGTTTGTCTAAATTGGGACAAGGCCCACGATCGAACCATAAAAATAAAAAGGAACCAACACATGGGAAATATGCCTTTCGAAGTAAGAGAGGCTCACCAACTCTGGATATCTAGAAATAATCTACTGGTTAGCGGGACCATGGGATTGTGCATCAGAACCTGAAATATAAGGGGTCAATACTTGGAGAGTATTAGTATGTAGAACAACGCAAAATAACATATATTTCATATAAACATAACAGAGAGCATCTGTGGAAATAATTTATCATAATGTATACATAAAAAACACATGGTCATAATTTAAAAAGCTTCAATTCATGCTTGTAAAATATTGACTCAACTCTTTGCTTTAGTTCTGAGCTACATAGTAAACCTACATTTTTAAAATCCAATGGGCTATATGGAATCCTCCCTTGACTCGATGGCCAAACCCCCAATCAATGTTTGTCACAAGGATTGGAGTATCAGTAAGGAGGGACACGCAATATCATAAATCAGGGTGTCTTAATACCCCAGTCAGGTCAACATGTCATGGTAGTGCACAAGATCACAAAGTATGGCTCCTAACCATAATCCTAAATTGGGATGAAATAAATCAAAAGTACACAAGATCACAAAGCAGGGTACTATAATCCTGCGTCGGAAAATCACGATTTTAGTCTATGAGTTATCTAAACTTTTGCCTTCTTCGGGTAACCATCTAACTCTCTTTAAGCCCAATTTTAGACTCTTTAACCATGTTTCATACTTGTAAATATTCTTTTTTTCTTATTAAGGGTGAATTCGTGATTAGGTATCATCATACCTAGACTTGCAAGTCATATCATAGCTCTTATTATTCAAAAACACATTAATGACCACCAAAAGATTTAAACAACGTATGAGAGTTCTTATTTCATAAGCACATGAAAACTTATACAAAAATATCATATTCTCAAGATTTCAACACAAAGTGGCCAACTCTTTCATAAATCATATGCAATTCTCTTATTTAACTCAAAGAGCATATATATAACAAGAAAACACCCTCTCATGAAATCATAACCAATGTCAAGTTCATAAATAATAGTAAAACATTTGACTTATACTTTAGTACGTGCAATTGAACAACCCATAACATGTTAAATCAAACATATTTCATGTTGAGAGGGAAATTCCATTAATCTTACTCTCATATTAATTCTCAAAAGCATATAACATATACACATGAATATAATTCAAATCTATGGAAAACTTCATGATAATCTTATCAAAATGGGTTCATGATGCATGTTCTTCAAATGGTCTTCAAAACCCTTCTTATATACAAAATTTTATACTTGTAAAACTTGTTAAAAATTATAAAATATGCCCATGAAGTTTAGGATAGTCCCACATACCTTGAATTGATAAAAATGTAAGGAAATTTGACCCTTGAAGCTAAAGATCCTCAAACCCTAGGTAGCTTCTCTCCTTTTGTTTTAGGGAAGATGATTTGGGGATTTGAGAAGGGAAATAACATTTTTAAAGACCTAAATTTCATTTATAAGGGGATTAGGGACGGTTATAATGGTGAAAAGATCTTGGCCCCCTTAAGTTAAATCAAAATGGTGAACTTTATGATGCTTGGATTTTGATTAGTGGTACATGGCCAAAGCCAATTTCAGGGTTGGCGGCACACAGCCAAAGCCAACCTCAGGGTTGGCAGCGTACAGCCAAAGCTAACCTTAGGGTTGGGGCACACAGCTAAAGCCAACCCATTCCAGTGGCGTTTGGTGATCCCTCCATGGCGCGAAGCCTTTGCGTAGGGTCCTCTTTGTGACGCCTACCCATTTTCAACACCCAAAAGCACCCCCAACCTATCCTATAATATTTAGAAATGATTTACCATCAATATAGGAGTCCTAAGGTCCATTTTATGGCATTACTAGAGCGTTAAAAAACATGGGGTGTTACAGAATTCTACCCTCAAATCAAAATAATACTTCAACTTCAAAAGCTTCTTCTAAGGTCCAATTATTAACTCTATTCCTTTTATATCATTTCAATGTGGTTGTGAGATGATTTAATAATCATTGTTCTATGTGTTAGATGATTTCAACTTGATGTTTGTTTGGCGTGAATAATTAATCTTAATGGTATAAATTTGATGACAATGTGAATCTAAAAAACTAATTTCATGTAGGGAGTTGTTGTTAAAAAATGAGTTTAAGGAGGGAATAGAAAATTGATAAAGGTGAACACTGGTTGTTTGATCCATCAATGGTATTTTAATTCGTAATGAACATTGATTTTGTTGAACTAGATAGTATCATGTTAAGGTCAGGAATGGATAGTCATATCTTAGGTTTTGGGTAGGTAAGCATTATGTCATGACCCAAATAATGTCCTGGCCGTGACAGGTAACTCGAGTCCAACAAGGATCGGGGACCACCCCTTTCTCCTAGCTAAACTGATTATCAGACACTAGCAACAACTGAATTTTGAATATATAACAAGATAGAATAAATGTAAGATCAAAGGTGTCTAAGAATACCAACAACAATACCTGATCCACATTAATCTACAAAGCCTCTATGACAAAAATGAATATAATCTCAGTCGGGAATGCCCCCAACAATAGCCAAAAATAAATCCAAAGAAAAGTCTATGATAATAGGTAAACCAAGAAGTAAAGGCCCTCTGGAAGAAAGAGTCCCACCACTTTAAATTCAAGATGACTCATGAACAATCCAAGAACAACCTTTCACTGGGAAGAAAAAGTAGAAGTGTCTTAATTCCCTACATCACGTAAGGATACAACATCCAAAGATGGTTAGAAGGTTGAGAGATAGCATATAACTCAGGTATAAGGGGATAAAGTAATTCCATTATTCTAAAACCAATCCAAAATCAATGACCATGTACACAAACATGCATATACATACATATATATATAATGCCGGGAGATGGAGCAGGGTTTAGCATGAACTTTAAAACATTAGCCTGGGCTATGCAGCTTGGCTGTCATAAAATTACCCACGGACTATATGGGTCCAGTTGTCTCTTCCTAGTCAACCCCCAATATGTGTTATCCATATGTATCAGAGATATCATAGAAGGCCGAGGATTTCTTGTACCCTATGCCATCTATGATACATGTGTATATAGTGTGACATTAGCACACGATCATCTAGATCAACCCTCATATTGGCAAACGTGAGTTTACTATATCGGCCCCTTAGTACATTTACGTTCACAGCTAGCTACACAGCCCTCTTTATGCCCATTAAAACATTTAACACATAAACCATTCGTTAATTCAAGGAGTCAATTAGTAAGGCATTATGAAGTGATATTCTCATACCGACTAAAACTTGCAAGTAAATATTATTAAGACATCTCTCGGGGGAATCTTTGTACCCCAAACTCCATTATTAAATCAACTTGGGGGATTCCTAGTACCCTGCAAGGTTTTTAAGAAAATTATTCACTTGGGGGAATCCTTGTACCCCACAAGGTTTTCAAGAATCATTATTATCCATTATCCATTTATGCAATGCATTAGTTTAAGAAAAATAGGCCAAGCCCAATGATTATTCATATTCCAAAACCAATTATGCTAGTGGGTTGGGGTTCTTGCCAATTTCAATGCCAAAAACTAATTATCTGGGGAATCCTTGTACCCCTAATTTCTCTATTCATAAGCTTGGGGGAATCCTTGTACCCCTATTTTCATTGTTTGTAAAATTTAGGAAATCATTGTACCCCTATTTTATTCACCATTCCCATGAACCCGAATCATTTACAATTCATCAATTCAAGTATAATAAATCCATAATAATTATGGGAAAATATTTAAATAATTTACATCCCATTACCCTCAACCCATAACTCAAAACCCAACATCAAAACGATGTAAATAATAACTAAATTTTATGCCATTAAGAAATACAAGTATAGGGAGAGAGATAAATTCCTTAATTACCAAGAAATTTGGGGAAGGAACCACCCTTAGAAGCCCTAATTAATCACCCTTGATAAACCCCAAGTGTTTTGCTTGAGAGAATTTGAGAGAGCTTTTGGAGTTGTTTTGATTGCTTGAGCCAATTTTATGGTTGGCCACATGTGGCAGGCGCATGTGGGTGTTGCGGATAGGTAACTTGTGGGCCTCAATGTTAATTAAAATTTGGGACCACCAATACATATTTAAGACCTAAAACATCCTCCCCATCCTTATTTAAACATCTTTAGCCACATTTCAACTCATTAAAATCTTTGAAACTTCACTTTTCTCTTTAAATTCAAACTTCCCTCTTAAATCATAAACTAATGTCACACTTAAAGAAAGTCTAAATTGAAACTTTTTTGAGGTACCATCTTGTCTCAACACACTAAAAACAAGTTTCAACTTGGGTTTTGCTTGATTTCTTCATTGTTCATTTCTAAATTTTCATAAAAGAGGTAACTTTCTCGGCTCCTAATGGTTATATATTGATTTACTTATTCAGTAAACAAGTTGATATGTGTATTCCCTTGCAAAATATATAGAATCTATCATGCTTGTATGTAGGAGCCTTGAAGTAGCCTAAAATCTTAATGTTTGGCCTTGTTATGAATTCAATTCTAAGGTCAGGACCCAACCGAAAGTTGAACTTGAATGAGTAGAGTAATCCCAAAGGTTGAGCATGTTACTTTGATTTGAAAATCATGATTCTTAATATGTGTGTGCACATTGGACTTGTTGCGATTTCAAATAAGTTATAGGGGTGTGAAAATTAAGGAAAAATACAAACTTTTCAAATTTTGAGTTTTCCTTCAACTTTTGCAATCCCTTATTTTTGTTGGAAACTAACGACTAGTTTTTCAGGTGCATGTGGCACCAAAAGATTTTAAGAATAAAAAGGCTGAGATATCGAAGAGATAAGATGAGTCCCTTGAGACCAATGATTCGGTGGAGGAGTACCTGATTGCACGACTTAGAGATGCTGCAGATAGGGTGACTCATAGAGTTACTAGAGAATAAATACGCTAGGCAGTGGAGACTATTATATTAGGTACTACAACACAGAAACTACCTGAGAGGTCACAGTGAGAAAGACAACCAGATTTTACTCAGCCCAAGTCTCAGGCTGAGGCTACTCAAATTGTCCAGATTGTACAAGCACGTATAGCTCGACTGAGGATGAAGTCAGTACAGAGATCACCTCCATATTCTCCTCCACCGAGTTATCATGATGATGATGAGGTAGAGTCTAAGTTAGATACAAAAAAAGTAGCTCAGGACCCACAGTCTGAGGAGGGGTCTCAGTATTGATCCAAGGATGCAGAGCAGGAGGAGTCATCAGCGGTGCCCCAATCTGAGGAGAGTACCGCCACTCATGTACAATAGTCAGGTGTACCCCAATCTGAGAGGGTATAGAGTAGGCTTACCATGAGGCACCAGTATAGCAGGGGAAGAGTCCCACACCCACACATCCCTCAGAGGCATCTCTTGAGGTGGAAAATTTGAGGTGGTGTGTTGATACAAGATCAATGGGCTCCACTCCTTTGGGATCGATGCTTCAAGGATCACATCTACGGATCCATGACTTGGTCATTTTAGGAGTTCAAATACGTGAATGGAGAATAGCTTGGAAAGAATCTTTATTTGGTGATATCCTCTAAGAAATAAATGGGAGACACCGCATTTGGATGATATCTTGGGCTTCGAGAGAGCATGGGTGTCTATTCCATTATTTTAGGATTTAGGTAACTTTTGGACCCAATAGATTTTAGTGTCACTTTTGGGCCCATTGTGTAATAAGTAGTCCACGACTATAAATAGCTAGTTTTCTTTCATCTTTAGAGAGTTGTTGAATAATTAATTGAGTTGACACTTGAGAGTGTTTTGTAGAAACTTGTTGGGAGTTTCTTGAGTCATAAGAAATGTGGGTGCTTAGGAATCTGTTCTCGTTTGTGTCCTCGTAAGAGGTTTGTATTGTCGATGATTTATAGGAAGGTCTAGGGTTTAGTATACTCTTGGTTGTCCTCTCGTTAAGGTTTATGTCAATCTATCTATCATTTTATCTTTCGATCCTTTACATTATTATTTCATTTTCCTTTGTTGCCCTTGTTTTTGTGTTGTTTCCATTTTCATGTTTTATGTCTTGTATCATTTTGTATCAGATTCGAGCTTAGAATCGTTCCCACGATTCTAGTCTTGGGTCTCGTTGTGTTGGAAAATAAAAAATCTAAAAAAAATCACTATTCATGTTTTTGCCTTTAGGTCAAATTTTGAGTCTTTGATTTTGTTGTTTTTCTTGTGTTTTGGTGTTAGACTCTTGTTCCCTAACACCATTAGAGTCTAAACCTTGAATTTGAGCTTAGTCAGAGGTGAATCGGAGGGTATACCATTGTTGAGAAGCTCAAGTTTGAAGGTTGAAGGTGGAGTTGAAAATATGGCATTTTTGGTTGAGAATCTGAGTAAATTGATGCTTGGAATGTGTTTAGAAGGTTGAAAATAGCCTTGGTTCAAAATTTCATCGCATTCCGATCAATGGTTTAAGAGATAGAGGATTTTGAAGTTTTGGTGTTCTTGAGTGTTCTTGAGGAAGATTCAAATATTCATCTTGAATTCATACTAAAAGGTGTTGTTTGATCCTCAAAAGTGAAGAAAAAGGTGTACAAAAGTGTTTGTACAAGCCCCTTTTGAAGATCCTAAAGAATATTCTAAAGTGAGGACAAAAGGGGGACCACTTGAGGTCCAAAACGGTACATTGTGAGCTGTGGAACGGACCAGGTGTGCCTGACCTGCACTGGGTCTGTGGATGATATGCTCCAGCACCTAAAATTCAGTCCTAGGCAGTACGCAATCCCCCAGCTGCATCCAGGGTGCGCTTGACCTGCGCCCCATCTGCTGAAGCATGTTCCCCAATGCAGATCACTCCCATTGAGCGCCTAGGCTGTCCAAGTACATGTCCTACGCACCTCCACACCTTTTGAACACATTATCAACTTCAAAACTCCTCTAAATCATGTTCCAAACTCATCAATTCCATCTCTTAATCCCTCCTTTCATGTCTTTGATTCTGGATACTAATTAACAACTAAACCGTAACCTACTTGGTTGTTCAATTAGTTCTTGATTTGTTCTTCATTATGTCTTAAATTCTTGTGTCTTTTCCTTATTTTATCTTTTGTTTTATTATTTTAACACTTGAAATTTAAGTTCTTCAAATCCTTCACTTCTTAATAGAATCATATACCAACTACAAGCAACCAATATCAACAAGCTGAACTAAATTGTGAGTCAATCAAAACACTTGGATCAAGAGGATTGATTTCACTCACGTTAACCTTATTTGTTAGTTGTGTTGAGTGCCTCATTGATAGGTACCATGGATTTGGGAGATGATATCCAACCTATCTCAAAAAAGGCGATAATGAAAGCCCTATGGATTGGCAACAAGAATTGAATAGTTTGAAGAAGGATGGGTCACGCTTGAAAGGGAACATGGAGAAGGTGACATGTCTTACTCCCCAAACCCAACCAAATGTACCCCAACCACCAAAATTCCACCAACAAACACCCCATTACCAAATACCACACCCTATTCCACCTCAAGAACATATTCTCTCTACCCAACCCACTACAAACCAAGTTCCCGAAGACATTGTTCAACCAATCCAAATTGAAAAAAACAATTCCAACAAGGAACCTTTGTCACTTGCTACACATGATGCTAGAATTTTACCTAGAATCACTCCTTCATTTGTGTAGGTTCATGAACAAACAATATCAAAGGAGGATGCAAGGAGAATGCCATATAAAAATGAGCTTAAAAGGCTAACGGAATTCTTACTAAAGGATTCCAAACATGAAAGGTGCAATGACAAATTGATAAAGGAGTTGGATTCGAGGATGAATCCTCTTCAAGAAAGGGAGGATGATACAAGATCAATGGGTCCACTCCTTTGGGATTGATGCTTCAAGGATCACATCTACGGATCCAAGATTTGGTCGTTTTAGGAGGTCAAATACGTGAATAGAGAATATCTTGGAAAAAAGCTTTATTTGGTGATATCCTCCAAGAAATAAATGGACGACACCGCATTTGGATGTTAGCTTGGGCTTCGAGAGAGCATGGACGTCCATTCCATTATTTTAGGCTTTGGGTCACTTTTGGGCCCAATAGATTTTAAGGCCACTTTTGAGAGCCCATTGTGTAATAAATAGCCCATGGCTATAAATAGCTAGCTTTTTTTCATTTTTAGAGAGTTGTTGAATGATGAATTGAGTTGACACTTGAGAGTGTTTTGTAGAAACTTGTTGGGAGTTTCTTGAGTCGTGATAAATATGGGTGATCAGGAATCCACTCTCGTTTGTGTCCTCATAAGATGTTGGTGTTGTCGATGATTGATAGGAAGGTCTAGGGTTTAGTATAACCTTTATTGTCCTCTCTTTCTCATTTTATTTCAATCTATCTATCATTTTATCTTTCGTTCCTTTACGTTATTGTTTTGTTTTCCTTTTGTTGCCCTTGTTTTTGTGTTGTTTCCATTTTTGTGTTTTATGTCTTGTATCATGTGTAGAGGTGATACAAGAGATTAATATAGACAGTTGCATTTCAGAGGCAAGTAGCCCAAGAGGCTTATTTATGAGGAGCACCGAATCAATAGTCAAGCAGCATAGTTATGGGCTGCCTTTGATCGATATCAGTTAGAGTGGATGACCAGACCACTCGATTCTTATAGCCTGGCTTTGGTATGAGAGTTTTATACATCCTATTACCTTATAGTAGTTCTTTTGATGCACAGATATCTAGGCTTGATGAGACACATGGAGTACCCACAGTGTGATCATACACTTGTGAGTGAGGTCAGAGTTGATCTTTCAACAGAGACTATTTGCTGGGTCATTTTTGGTCCAGATTATATCACTTTCGTATCTACAGTAAAGTGTGACTACAGACTGGGAGTCGTACAAGATTGACACACTATGCGAGAGGCTGAGCATAGATGAGAGAGAGTTGAGATGGCTAGATGGATAGCCAGCTATATTTCACCTTTGGGTGATTAAACCCCATAGATAAAGGGTCATTGTATGATAAAGAAGGATCTGTTGACATTTGATGCCAAGTTTTGGTGGTTTCTCATACGATATAAACTATTCCCTACTACTTCAGCTAATGTGTTTACTTGGGAGAGAGTAGCCTTGGTTTCTAGTTTGATGGTCGGATATGCTATTGATTTTGCAACCATCATCTGGCATGAGATCCATGATAGAGCATTTGGGGAGATGACAAATTTTCTATTCCCATGCCTAATTTAGAGGTCATATAATGAGGCAGGTATACCTGAGATATCAAGAGTATATAAGAGAGTACGTATGATAGTTACTATGCAGATAAAGAATATGAAGGATCTAGCATATCCAGACCTCCCCAGGAGATCTAGTGAGCCTACTGCAGTATCAGTTTCCACAAAGTCTGGTGATGTATATAGAGGTGATGTGGGAGCTAGTATTGATATTGAGATAGGGAGCAGAAAAAGGCCCCATATTTGAGTACTCAGGGAAAGAGGCTACCATCCACTTCTTCATCAGCCCTAGTTGGCGTATTTTCAGAGCCTACTCACCCATCCACTACAGCTCCTTTTATAGGTATAATTACTATATCTCGAGAGTTCTTGCAAAGCTTAGTGGATAGTTAAAGGGTTACTGATGCTTGGTTGTGGGTTGTTGAGATCGAGATGACTACTCTATATGAGTAGATGCATTCAAGGGTTCGAACTAGATTCGAGAGGGTAGAGGCCAGATAGGAGGCTACATAGAGATGCATTGCCTGAGCTACGTGTTGATTTAAAGGTATATCTTGATGAGCTTGAGAGATGGGTTACATCTTAATTTATGAGAGAGAGGTACCGAATCTAGCCTATATGAGAGAGGATATGGATATATTGCAAGCAAAGGTACGCTCTCTCACAGAGAGCCCTGTTGCAGCCACTCCTTATATCATACCCTCAGTGGTCCAGATATCACCTCCATACGCACCCAGATATTTTGATTTCTTCGTGAAGAATGATGAAGAGTTACTGATAGTTGGGACCAAGAGATGTCACGTGGGAGACTTCCAAGATCCTGATATACCATATGACCAGTCCATTAAAAAGGTCAGATATGATTTAATGAATTTCGCAGTCATTGATAGGCAGAGACGTGCAATGATAGCAGTGAGTGCATCTTTTAGTAGTGCACCGCCACTACCACCGCCTCCACCAGCTAATATGCCCCCATCTCAGGATGCTCATGACACAGAAACTTACTGCATCCCAGGTATGCACTCACTTTTCTTTGTTTTGTATTATTTTCGCACATTGAGGACAGTGCGTAGTTTTTTAATTGGGGGTGGGGTATACCATAGCCACCATGGGTTTTTGTTGCCATGCTTTTTTTCCTGTCAATCATGGTATGATTGTAAAACCGACATGTCTAGATAAAAATTTGGGTCGTATTGTGTTTTGTTTCGTATTGTGTTGTATTTTTGTGTAATTAGGAGATTTTTAAGTATTTAGGGCAGTATTCATGTTTTGATTGATTTTTTATACCCCTCCAAAAAATGTGTTTTAGAACTGTATGAATGTATATATATGTGAACATAGTGGATCTTGTTATGGCATTAGGATTAGGAACATGGTAATCACTTGCATAAACTGGATAGGTAATAACTAGTGATATTGACTCTGTGCCATGTATGTGTGAGATGCTACTTAGTTCCCTTTGTGTGTTGAATTTAAAACTTGCCCGGTTAGTCTTACTTAGGTTGAAAGATAGTCGGTTAGGAAAGGATCATAAGCCATCTTTGATTTTAGACCAATTGTAGCCCAAATGACTTTTCCAATATGAAATGGTATCCCTTGATCCCTAAGTTTGAGCCTTATAGCCTATTATTTCTACTTTCACCTTTCACCTTCCCATTTTGTGTTACAATGAACTTGTTTTAGCACTGGTCCTCCTTGGACACTGTGCTCCTAAACTCAGGCAAATTGCCTAAGTTGAGGGTGGCTATCATAGGGGTGTAAGATATAAAGTGAGTATGTAGAAGGGTAAAGTAAGAGAAAAAAGTTAGTAGGGTTGTGTATGGTATAAAAAGAAAAGAATAAGAAAGAGAAAAAGAAAATAAAAATTGAGAAAAAGTGAAAAAGATCAAATAAAAGACCACACCCAACTTGAATGTGCAATAAAGAATAAAAAGGGGGAAATAGGGTGGAATAAAAAAAAATGGCAAATAAGTGAGATCCCAAGCCTACATTTCAAGCCGGGAAAAGTCCTATAGTTATCCTAACCTAACTGTCTAAATGCTAAGGTAAAGAAAATAAGGGCAATCCTATGGTATTTGATGCACATTGATTGGAACTTCTCTTCTGAGTGTGAATGTCTCTTGGTTTTCCCTGCACTGACATGCATTATTTCATATGAGTGATTGGGAATTTTTTGTTGTGAGGCACTTGAGTCATAGTGCTAGCTGTTTTCTTAGTTTAGGTAACATAACTTGTACTTATGCATGGTTGTCTGTTGCTAATGTAATGCCATGCCTTGATTGTAATACCCCGTATTTCTTTAGCGCAATCTAAGTCCTAATACATGAGTATTCGTATATAAAATTTTCTAAACACTCATTATTTTTCAGTTTAGAGCCTGCCATTACGTAGGAAATTAAATTAGCTTTTCAACGATATAAAATTCGCCCAAATCCGATAACCGGGTAAGAAGTTATGATAATTTTAAGTTTGTCGTTAAACACCGTCATTTTAACCCTTAGCACATCGTGGAGCTAGTCTAAATGAAGATTGGCAATTTTCAGTGAAGATGCATGATCTTGGCGAATCACGCCAAAGGACAAATTGGCATTTGGCAGTTTCCAGTATCTCTCCGCGATTCCACCGCGTCGCGGTGAGCTTCCAGGTCACAAACAAGGTGGGAACGTGATAACACTATGTCTCTCCACCATGAATTTTCCCAATTATTCCTTTTCTAGTGGCTTGGCGCGATAGTGGTGCGTCGCACCAAGGGTGAAAATCGGGAATTTTTTACAATTTTACGATTTTAAATTACAGGGGTCGTTTGGTCTTTTCCCATGGCCCCAAATCCACCTAAACACGGGATTTAACCCTAAGAGATCATTATTTGCTCACTTTTGTATTATTCTCTCAAATTAAAATCAACTCTCTTCAAGAACAAGAACCCTAACTCTCAAATTCAAGGCCAAATCTCAAGAACTCTCCATCAATCCTCTTAAATTCATTATCCCTGGTATGTTAGATGTTCATCCATGGATTCCTTTCATCCATGGAGTCCAAGTATCCTATTTAAATTGTAAAATTTTGATCTTTGCAAGTTAATTGTTTTTAAATTGTGATTTCACCCATGAATCTCCATGTACTATTGATTTTATACCATGATTCAGTGAAATTCTTATTGTTATTCAATCCTTCATGTTTTAATATTATTATCTATTGAATTAAACCATGATTTAATACTATTATGTTGAATTCATGCTATTTTTATAAGTTCCATGACATTCCTATGATTGTTTTAAACCATGAACTACAAGTGTTTGATAAAATGCCTACAAGGGTGATTGATTTATTAAAAGCCTTCATGCTTTGTCCCCCAAGCTTTAGTGCCATTTTACCATTGTTGTTAGTTAGTCCTAGGGGTATTGCATACCTGAAAACCATAGTTGTTTGTGTAGTCTGGTCTCAGTACATTACAGAATAGTCTTCAGAACATACTATGAGCATTATCAGAATAGTTAGATATCAGTTAGTTAAACTCAGAACAGTCTAGCATTTTAGTGTTTTCCAGTTGGGAGTAGGATTTAGCACCGAGCGAGTGTAGGGATGGTGTCTTCCTTGTCAAATAAAAAGTGTTGTTAGTAGCAGTCCCTATACTCTAGAACTACATAGCCAGCGTAAGATATGAGAAGTCACCCGTCAGATTAGGCTTGACTATCTCGCAGGGGTCACCTGTCAGTTCAGGTTTGACACCCTTAGTCCTTTCGACATTATATCAGTTTAGTGGATCCACACAGCCAGTATTAGTACCCGTGGCACGGTATTAACACCTTCCAACTGGGTTACAGGTTGGACCCCGATTAGCTCAAATTGGAGAATGTCAGTTAGATGATACCTCCCACAGTCTCAGATACAGTCTCAGTTACAGTCCCAATTCAGTTATTCAGTCTTAGTATTGTTTGACCAAAGCATACAGATTTTAGTTATTTCAGTATTTCAGTTTACAGATTTTACTCAGTTCATGTTATATGCTTGGTTATACATCCTCAGTATCTACAGATTTTGACGTATCTTCAATATTTATAGATTTTCATGCATACTCAGTATTTATAGATTTCCATATATTCCAAGTACCTACAGATTTCATGCCCTCTATTCAGTACTCCATGCTTTACATGCACATTCAGTTAATTATTAATTCTGTTCATGAAACTATGTATATCAGCCTACCTCATTTAGCATACCAGTACATTCAAAGTACTGATCATATACCTTTTCTGTTGCACTATGATGTATTATATCATAGGTTCTGACGCTTAATTCTTGGTTCGCGATTAGACTTATTAGATCCTCAGTAGTAGCAGTGGTGAGTGCTCATACTTCGAGGACAGGATTACTTTATTTCATGTCTTAGTTTAGTAGTTAGTTGGGGCCTGTCCCATCAACTCACAATCACTCAATTTTAGAGGCTTATCATACATTAGAGTCAGTTATTCAGTATTCAGACATTACAGTTAGTTATTCAGTTTATCAGTATTTTATCAGATTTAGTCAGTTATTTCTATAGAATTATATTTTAGTTTTGAATTCAGTTATTAAAACCTTATGGCATGTCAGTATTCTTCTGCATTTATGATCATGTTATCCAATGCTCACAGCAGGTACCAACTCATGGGTTAGTTTGTGGTCCCTCAAGACTATAAGCATTTTGTGACACCCAGGGTGTGCTCTCGGGATGTTACATTGATCCATTGTGTTATATTGTTGTACTTCAAGTTCATACATAGTTGGTTTTGACAAGTGAGATAGTGGGGGTGTTGTGATTTAGGTTTAAAATGACTGATTGACTGCCTTGAATAACATAGATTCTCCTAGTTAAGCGTCGTGTTAGTTTTGTTGTGTTGTGTTTCCTGAGGACATGCAAATGTTCTAAGTTGAGAGTGTTGATGTGCTATAGAAATATAGCACTTTTGATGCTTAAAATGAGGAAAGTATGCAAGTTTTTGATGTTCTTTTGTTAGATATGATGCGTTTTGGGTATGTTTTACAGAAAACTAGGTTTTGGATGCTAAGTTCATGAAAAAGTGGAAAAAGGTGTTTTTGGCTACTTATGTGATCAATAATGTGTTCTAGTGACACTCTACGAATTTTTCGTGAGTAAAACATATGTGGGAATTGAAGAAGAGCTAAAAAAATAACTTTCAGGACTTGCTAAGTTAACATGTGGACCACATATAGCACATGTGGACCGCATGTGGGCAAATTATGTGTCAAAAATCCAAAATCCCGAGAGCAGACCTGCAGTAATTTTTGGTTTGGGCACATACGCTCACCACATGCGCCCAACCTCAGGCTGCATGTACAACATACACCTAAGGCCAAGCCGTATGTGGAGACCATATGTAGCCACCGTCCTTTTTTTCTCCTATTTTATTCGGGCTTAGGTTTTAGGGTTTCCTCATGTACTATAAATACCCATTATATGTTTTTTTAGTAGAATTTATGCACTCTTAATACTTACAAACATATTTGATTTTGAGATTCGATTTTAGTCTTGGTATTCTCTTGTATTGATTTCGGTTGATTAATTCAGTTGCAGTTTTGGGTTTTTACTTGTGATTATTATGATTTCACCTTATGCTTTCAATTATGAATGTTGTTGATTACTTCACAAGCATGAGCGGCTTAAAACCCTTAGCTAGGGTTGTGGAAAACCTAGCGGATTAATGAAGTAGAGGAAGTGTTATTGTTGTTCTGAATTGATACCCATGCATGCATTGAATTATCTTCACTTTAATAGTTATCTTAGCAGTTGTAAACATTAGGATCCCACTTAGATTATTGCTACTTACTTAAAAGAGGAGTAGTGACTAGGAAAATATAATGACAACAGTAATTTAGAGTTTAACTATCGATCTGTGCTACTAGGTTTTATCTAAGTAAGATGGTTAGATTTCATCTAATAACTAGAGACTCAAAAATTAATAGTTAACTGGGATCAAGATAAGGGTTAGTAAGGCGACATCTTGAGACTCAAAAGTTAAAGGGTAAAATCCTTCTGCTCATCTAAAAGACTGTTAAAGGTACATAACTTATCAATTTTGCATAGAAGGTATCCAATTTATTCAACAAAGCACGATAAGCCTACTGATTTGAGAAGTCAGGGTGAACACAATCCTAGTGTTCACCTACGACTACTTACAACCGAAGTTGATATTATCCACTTGTTTGATATTGCTACTCAAAACCCCCCGTTTACTTTTCCTATTTTGCCTATTGATTACTACAACTGAGAGCCACAATTTCATGTATTCCCTTAGGACTCGACCCCAACCATTATTGGATTACTATATCTGGCAGCGACTGCATCATGTTTAAAGTGAAGGTATAGCTTGGGCGTTATCATATTTTGGCACCATTGATGGAGAATACGGTGTTGATTTATGAATTGAAGTTGTTGCAGTTTTGGAGTTTTTGTTTTTGTTATTGTTCTTAATTAGGTATACATCAGTGTATGCCTATCACATAGAGTAGAGGAAATCCCTTACTCTCAGTGAATCTAAATCCATAGAGGATCCTACAAACACCAATTAGGATAATGGAACAGAAAAGAGATAATATTCCTGAATGGTTCGTGATAATGTGCCTCCCTCTCCTTTTGAAGGAGTATAGGATATTATTGATTGATAGACTGGTGAGCTTTTATATCAAGCTAAAAATGAGAGGAGGGAAACAGAATAAGCTCATTGGGTAGCTAGGGAGGCAGAGCTAGTTGAACAAAGACAAGAAGCAGATCGCCGAGCAGCACTCAGTGGAAATCAGAATAGAGAAAGAGATGGTCGTGTTTAAGTTTTACCAATATATCAGTATGTACAACCATATCTAAATGATGAAGATGATCTAGGATACGTTGAGCCGGTAGAGATTGGAGCCATTATCCCTCATGTTTTACCGTCGGGTATTAAGTTTGACATAACGAGTGTAATGATCCAACTTTTAAATCTAAAGGGTGTATTTACAAGTTTGCCTACAGATGATGCAAATATAAACCTTGCAAATTTCATCGAGATTTGCAGTTCATATATCATTCTAAGGGTGAATCAAGAAGAACTTAGACTGAGGTTCTTCCCCTTCTCACTTATAGGAGAAGCATCTTTATAGATAGGGGAACTGCCAAGAGGATCTATCACTACATGGAATGAGTTGTGCAGGCGTGAATCGGTTCTTTACTCCATCCAGGATGTTGCATCTCAAGGATGAGATCTATAATTTTAGGTAGCTATAGTATGAATCTATGTACGAGGCATGGTTCAAGTTTAAGAAGAAACTAAGTATGGTGCCCAACCTCTAGATGTAGTAAGAAAATACCAGTGAGGAGGTCTGATCTTTCCTGCAGTGAAAACTAGGTTGCTGAAAATCTACTTTTGCTTACATATAATTCCAAGAAAAGCATAATTAGTGCAGAAGAGCAACTAATTAGTGAAAAAGGTGATATGACTAAGGATGGAGATAATTTACTACCTCTAAATAAGGAGGATGGGGATGAAGCACCACTGAGGTGGCCTTTGAAAAAATAGAGAGGCAGTAAAGACAAGAAGGAAGTGATTGATTCTTGTGTAAAAGTTGCTAAAACCTATTCTACTAAGGGATCTGAAAGGAAGATGTTTGCTGATGCATTGAAAGCTATCAAGTCTTCTACCAGTAAGAGAAGAAGACTCAAAAAGGTTGTTATAGTAGAGCAGAATGTTAAAGTTGTAGAGGTGAGAGAATATGATATTATGATCCTGATGTTGCTGCGACAACAGAGAAAAGAAGAAAAAAAGTTCACATCTTAGTAAGTACTAGGTCCTTTCTTTAATAGTTAGGTAGCCCTGCAGGAATGAAGCGGAAACATATTGCTATAAAAAAAGAGTCTCTAAGGGACCTGGTCCTAAAAGAAGAAAAGTGATTGAAAATAAGGAGCCAAGTGGTGATACAATGAGAAAAAAAAAGAATGTGTCAAGAGAGCAAAGGAATAAGATTTTAAAAACACATAAAGTATTATCTAGGAGAGTGTTTGATCCCAGAATTTATGAGAAACTAGGCATGGTTAAATTGGTAAAGTATGTTAGACGTCAAGGTTGGTTGCACCTATTAGAGGAACCAACTCCCGTGGTCTTTAAGGGTGAGGTGAGAGAATTCTATTACACTATGGAATTCTCAGATAATGGTTTCAGTCTGCCTGCACAAGTGCAGGGAAAACAAATCAACCTGGATGAGGAATCACTAGGGAAAATCCTATATGTGCTTGTAATAGGGGTGAGGACTATTGTAAAGCAACACCTCTCTACTGAGTTCATGATGGATGTCTCTAAGGTTGGAGGAACATTATTAGTAGGAGTGAGAAAGAAATTTCTCATAGGTGAATTTCAGTTAATATTTGAATTTATGACCAAGGTCCTTTTGCCCAGATCAGAGAAAAGGACCATTGCCTTTACTGCTGATTTATTCCTGATTGAGTGCTTAAGAAAATTTTAGCTGATAAGTCACCCTGCTCTTAGATAGAGCACATAAACAAAAAGGTTGTTGAGAAATAAAGAGGACATGGGATGCCATATAGGTTCTTTTTTAACAAAGTATTTGATCACTTTGGAGTAATTGGGAGTAAAGGGACTCCAAGAATAGTTAAAAAAAGTTCATTCTAACAACATTGATGGAAAGTGAATGCATTGAAGGAAAGGTGGGAACTCTGATTGGGCCAAGTATCCTTTGGATCTTCATGGAAACATACAGCTATAACATGGTCTGCATAGTTTTGTCTTCTAGTATAACAAACTGCGCAGGTGAGATGTGTACCTTTTAGGAAACTTGTCCCAATCAGAGTTATACCCTAATTATTACTCCACTATAAAAGGAAAAGAATGTTTCTCAAATTGGTGAATTTTCACAATCCACATCATTCAAAATTAAAAGATACGAAAACTCACCTGCTTAAGTATTGCTCAAGTTCTTACTTTCTTATGTGCTGAAAAAAAAGAGTGTTCTTAAGTAGAGTCATGGTTTGTAACTGAATTACTTGCATTATAAGAGTAATGTTTTTCTTTACTTTCTTGATTGAGATTAGGTAGAGTTACCTAAGGTTGATATTGGTTAGAGTTAATCAATATCAAAGTGTGTCTTGGAAGACTTGTTAAGGTAGGCTTGTAATAGAGTTATTACAAGTAGCAGGATTGTAGAGTTAGGTTCATATTGAGTCTGTAATCAAGAAGTTGATTATAGTGGACTGTTAAGGTGTTTGGGAGGGAAAGCCATGGTTTTTCCTTTCTTGAGCAAGGAGGTTTCCATGTTAAAAGATTTGTGTTGTTTATTTCCTGCAAAATCTTTTTTTTTCAGTGCTTTACTATTTGACTGCCTGTGACTAACTCTAAGGGACCCGGTCCCTCACTGTGTGGTGCAACCCCTCCGAGTTTCATCAACTGCTTATGGCCACAAGTAAAACGGTGGTAGACATGGAAAAGTGAGAGCTAAAGCTTAAGAGTAAATGATGAAGAGTCCATATTCAACATCCAAAAATCAATGAAGCATTCTACCGACATAAGGATGGTGACGGTGATAGATTGTATTGATGACCCTAAAGGGTACTCATATGGGTATCTTGATGAATTCTGAGTAATCAAGAAACCCTCGTCGTGCCGCAATATTAAATTAAACATTGCATGGGATCAACCCATGGGGTTGTTGGTGAATTCTGAGTAACCAACACTGTCACGCTATGCCGCGATGTTAAATCAAGCGTTGGGTGGGAGGCAACCCATAATTTTAGTGTTTACATTTTTGTTGTTTTTCTTTTATAGGTTTTTAGCTTATGGACTTACTCAAAAAATAATAGAGGGGATGCGGGAGATATTTGATATAGACAATCATATTTCGGAGGCAGGTGGGCGCAAGAGGCTTATTTATGATGAGCACCAGATCGATCTATCTGGGCTGAGTTGAGCACCACAGTTATGAGTCGCCTTTGATCGATATCAGTTAGGGTGGATGACCAGCCCACTCAGTTCTTACAACCCAGCTAGAGTGCGAGAATACTCTATAGTAGTTCTTTTGATGTGCAAATCTCCAGTCCTGATAAGACATATAGAGTAGCCACAGCTTGATCATACCCTACTGAGTGGGGTCAGAGTTGATCTATCTATAGAGACTATCTGTCGGGTCATTTTTAGTCTAGATTATATCACTCCCGCATCTATAGCAGAGTGTGACTACAGACTGAGAGTCACACGAGATCGACACATTATGCTAGAGGCTAAGAATATACGAGAAAGAATTGAGATGGCTAGGGTGATAGCCAACTATATTTCACCTTTGGGTGATGAGACCCCATGGATCGAGGGTCATGGTGTGATAAAGAAGGGCCCATTGACATTTGATGCCACAGTTTGGTGGTTGCTCATCTAATATTGACTATTCCCTACTACTTTAGATAATGTGTTGACTTGGGAGGGAGAATCCTTGGTTTCTATTTTAATGGTTGGATAACCTATTGGTTTTGTAACCATCATATGGCATAAAATCCATGATAGAGCATTTGGGGAAACAATGAATTTGGGATTCCCATGCCTGATTCAGAGGTCATGTGATAAGGTCGGTGTACCTGAGATACTGGGAGAAGATGAGATGAAACGTGTGACAGCTACTGTATGGATAAATAGTATGAAGGATCTAGCATGTCCAGGCCTTCCCAGGAGATCTAGTGAGCCTGGCGTAGTACCTCGGGCCAAGACTAAGGGTCCATCAGTTTCCACAGAGCCTGGTGATATACATAGAGGTGATGTGGGAGCTAATGTTGATATTGAGATAAGGGAGAAGAGAGAGGCCCCAAATTTGAGTACTAGGGCGAGGGGACACCAACCACTTCTTCATCAGCCCTGACTTCAACCTTAGAGTCGGTTGGCATATTTTCAGAGCCTACTCTCCCATCCAGTATAACTCCTACTACAGGTATGATTACTATATCTCGAGAGTTCTTTTAAAGCTTAATGGACAGTTAGAGGACCACTGATGCTCAGTTGTGGGTTATTGAGACTGAGATGACTACTCTATACGAGCAGATGCATTCAGAGGTTCGGACTAGATTTGAGAGGGCAGAGGCTAGATAGGAGGCCACACAGAGAGCTGACCTGTCTGAGCTACATACAAATTTATAGGCATATCTTGATGAGTTTGAGAGACGAGTTACAACTTGATGTTATAATGGGTATGGATTGGTTGGCGTCTTGTTATGCCAAAGTTGACTGTTGTACGAAAAAGATGTATTTACATTTTCCTAATAAAGCAGTTATTGAATGGAAAGGTAAGATTGGCGCACCTAGAGGTAGATTTATTTCTTATTTCAAAGAGAGAAAAATGATTTCCAAGGGCTACATATGTCATTTAGTTAGAGTAAAGGATACGGAATCGGAATCACCAGATCTTCACACTGTACCAGTAGTAAGTGAATTTCTTGATGTATTCCCTGAAGATCTTCCAGGTTTACCTCCTGAACGAGAAGTATAATTTGGTATTGATGTGATACCAGGAACTAAGCCAATCTCAATTCCTCCGTATAGAATTGCCCCAGAAGAATTACGAGAATTGAAAGGGCAATTGAAAGATTTGCTAGAAAAGGGGTTCATTAGGCCTAGTATTTCCCCTTGGGGAGCACCAGTGCTGTTTGTGCGCAAGAAAGATGGCACATTGAGAATGTGTATTGATTATAGGCAGCTGAATAAAGTGACTCTTAAAAATAATTATCCTTTTCCAAGAATTGATGATTTATTTGATCAGTTACAGGGTGCCAAATGTTTTTCTAAGATTGATTTGAGGTCAGGTTATCATCAAGTGAGAGTCAAAGGAAAAGATATACCCAAGACAGCTTTCCGAACAAGGTATGGTCATTATGAGTTTCTAGTTATGTCATTTAGGCTAACTAATGCACCTGCAGCTTTCATGGATTTAATGAATAGGGTGTTTAAGCCATTTCTAGATGTATCCGTGATAGTTTTCATTGATGATATTCTAGTTTATTCTAGATCAGAAGAGGATCATGCTAATCATTTGCGACAGGCGTTGAAAACTCTTCGTGATTGCAAGCTGTATGCAAAATTTTCTAAATGTGAATTTTGGCTAAAGTCAGTGGCATTTCTGGGCCATATTGTATCAAATGAAGGCATACAGGTTGATACTCAAAAGATAGAAGCTGTGAAGAATTGGCCAAGGCCCACAACGCCTACGGAGATTCGTAGTTTACTTGGGTTGGCTAGTTATTATAGAAAGTTTGTTGAGGGTTTTTCTTCTATTTCAGCACCCTTAACTAAGCTAACGCATAAAGCATCCAAGTTCCAATGGAATGATGCGTGTGAGGAGAGTTTCCAAGAATTGAAGAATAAGTTGACATCTACACCTGTGTTGGTACTTCCAGAAGGTACAGAAGGGTATACAGTGTATTGTGACGCTTCGAGAATTGGTTTAGGATGTGTATTAATGCAGCATGGTAAGGTGATAGCATATGCCTCAAGGCAATTGAGGCCACATGAGAAAAATTACCCCACACATAATCTTGAGCTGGCAGCGGTTATCTTTTTTTTTAAAATATGGCGCCACTATTTATATGGGGTTCATGTTGATATATATACTGATCACAAGAGCTTACAATATATTTTCAGTCAGAAGGATCTAAATCTGAGGCAGCAAAGGTGGATGGAACTATTAAAAGATTATGATGTTGATATTTTGTATCACCCAGGAAAAGTGAATATAGTAGCTGATGCGTTGAGTCGTAAGGCTATGATGGCACCTATAGAAAGGCAAGGGATGATTAAAGATCTTCATCAATTAGCTAGTCTAGGAGTTCGTCTTCTCAAAACTCCAGACGAGGAGCTTATTGTGCATAATGCCGCAGAATCCTCATTAGTAGCTGAGGTGAAAGAGAAGCAAGATGCAGATACTATTTTATTGCAACTCAAGGAGAATGTTCAAAATGGTGCGACGAAGGTATTTGAGCTTTCGCAAGAAGGAGTACTTCTATGCCAAAATCAGCTGTGTGCCTATTGTTGATGAGCTAAGAAAAAGAATTATGACTGAGGCACATTTCTCAAGGTATTCTATTCATCCAGGGTCAACCAAAATGTATCAAGATTTGAAGGATGTATATTGGTGGAATGACATGAAAAGGAACATCGCAGAATTTGTAGCTGAATGTCCAAATTGCCAACGAGTTAAAGTGGAACATCAAAAGCCCGGAGGCTATATGCAATGCATAGATCTTCCAATTTGTAAGTGGGACATGATCAACATGGATTTTGTTACAGGTTTGCCTCGTATAACTCGGAAATTTGATTCTATATGGGTGATTGTGGATAGGCTTACTAAATCCGCACATTTCTTAACCGTTAAGACCACTTACACAGTTGAAGAATATTCGAAGCTGTATGTTAAAGAAATAGTCTGATTACATGAAGTGCCAACTTCTATTATATCGGATCGGGGAACTCAATTTACCGCAAACTTTTGGAAGTCTTTCCAACGGAGTTTGGGAACACAAATGAATCTGAGTATAGCTTTTCACCCTCAGACGGATGGACAAGCAGAGCGCACCATTCAAACACTTGAAGATATGCTACGAGCATGTGTTATAGATTTTAAAGGCAGCTGGGATGATCATTTACCTCTTATTGAGTTTGCCTACAATAATAGCTATCATTCAAGTATCAAAATGGCACCATATGAAGCTTTATATGGGAGGAAGTGTAGATCACCAATAGGATGGTTTAAAGCGGGTGAAACTCTTATGTTCGGACCGGATCTTGTGTATCAAGCCATAGAAAAAGTCAAGGTGATTCAGCAACAGTTGAAAACAGCCCAAAGTCGACACAAGTCATATGCGGATAGTAGAAGAAGAGGGCTAGAGTTTTCGTTAGGCGATTGGGTATTTTTGAAGGTATCGCCAATGAAAGGGGTGATGAGATTTGGCAAGAAAGGAAAGTTAAGTCCACGATATATAGGCCCGTATAAGATTATTCGAAGATGTGAGCAAGTTGCTTATGAATTAGAGCTACCCCAGGAACTCTCATCAGTGCATCCAGTATTTCATGTATCGATGCTTCGAAAGTGCATCGGAGATCCGTCCCTTATTACTTCTACTGAAGATGTGCAAGTAACAGAAGGTCTTACCTATGAGGAGATGCCTGTTGCTATATTAGATCGTCAAGTTAAGAAGATGAGAAATAAAGAAGTAGCATCGGTGAAAGTGCTTTGGAGAAATCAACAAAGGGAAGAGATTACATGGGAAGCGGAGGAAGCAATGAAATCCAAATACCCTTATTTGTTCAAAGGTGAAAAATAAGTGCAAGGAGTGGAACTGGGACACTAACAAGTAAGTTTTTACATATGCATAATATCTATATGATGATGTGAATATCAATTATGAATTCGAACTTGTTTCGGCTAAATAACTACATTCACATTCGAGGACGAATGTCCTTAAGGGGGGAAGGATGTAACACCCCGTACTTAATTACGTGCATTAGCCATGGTTATATGTGTTGGAGTATATGTATTGATCATAAGTTAGGTATATATGAGTTTAAGTATGAGTATTGATTATTTTGAGATGGTTTCAAGGGTATAGTTTGATTATATGTGTATAGGAATCGACTTTATTTATACCAGAATTTTCTCGTCGAAGTTTCTATGCGAAGTTTATCGAATTAGCTTTCCAAAAATATAAAGATTTCTGAAAACAGATGAGTATCGGATATAAGTGAGCATGTTCGAAACTTGAAAACGGTGGACGCAATGAACAGTAAATGTGCAGAAATTTCCTGCACACAAAAGTACTGCAGCCAAACAGATTTTTGGGTCGACTTTAAACGATCATAACTCCTTGTACAAAATGAACTGTGGGAGATTCTATATATCGATGAGAATCCCCGAGAGTCTTCTTTCTAATGCAATTGGTTTCACCCAAATCTATTATCGGAGAAAAGAGTTATGGTCGATTTACTTTAGCCTATCAAAACAGTCCATCATGGACAGATTCGGATTTACTTAAATTTTAAGGGCAATATGGTCATTTTCCATCACCTCATGGACGAAAATTGGTCATTATATACATATACTTAGCCTCATATCCATCATTTATCATCCAAATTATTGAAGAATAAGAAACCCTAGCCTAATTTCAACTCCAATTATCTTGTGATTCAACCGTAGAAAATCCAAATTGATTCCGTAGTTGTGTTCACCGTCTCGAGGGCTTCGAGAAGCACCCCTTATTTGTGCCAACAGGACTTCAAAATTAAAAGGGTCATTTTATGGTAAGGATGTAAATTATGTTGGTGTTATTTATATGGATATGTATATATATGCATGTGAGCATAAGAAGTATGTTATTAGATTGTTGTTGAAAGATGATTGGAAATGATGTTGGATTATTCTTGTGCATGGTTGGATTATGTTGAATTATGAAGGGATTTGGTGTGATGATGTGGTATTGAAATGATGATTATATATATATATATATATATATATATATATATATACACACATAAACCTATTGTTCAAGTTGGTTTTTGGAATGCTTTGCAAATATTGGTTGTATGGAATTATGGAAGAGAATTGTGGTGTTGGGTTGCTAATACTAGATGCCAAACATTTCATTGTAGATAAGTGATTTGTAAAGGCGGTAAGTTATGTTGAATTGGTATCCGAATCTACAACGAGATATGTAAAGCATACTCTAACGATGTTCTTTGGCATGAAAACACCAATGTTCCATCAAGTAAGATTCCGAGGTTGTCCAAAAAACATGTATTGTTCTACGTTACCAACGAAGTTGTTTCCATTCTATAAAGTGTCAAAATGTTTCATTCATATACCAAAAGGCTCCTATTTCATTGTTGTGATATTGATGATTCTGAAACACATTGTTGATGTACCAATGAGTCTTTATTACATCGTTATTGTATAGAAGGTCTATTACTTGGTTCCTATTGATGTATCATTGTTCCAAAGGTACTATATTGGCATGAACACTAATGTAATAATCTCAAAAGCTTTTGAACTAAGTTATTGGAAAGATCTCTTATGTGTGTTACTTGATATACGTGTGGGTGGTAGCTCAGGGGCTTAAGCCTAGCATGGGCCGATCCCGATACTTGATATGATTACAATTGATATGTACTGGGGGCAGCCTAATGGTCACAGTACGGTACAGTATTGATTATTGTTAGGTGGTTGGAGGTTCGGGAGGAGGAGGTAATGGCGAATGATAATTGTAAAGAATGAAATGAACGAAGGTATACCGTTCCACAAATGTGTTTGAATTCAAGAACCCAATTCAGATTAATGATAATGTACATGATCCTAAAAGTGTTTATGAAGTGTGGTTCACTTCTATTATGATTTATTCACTTGTGTCTGATTTTCTTGATCCCCCATATCACATATGATTATTTACAGCTTTACATACTCAGTACATATTTCGTACTGACGTCCCTCATGGGGGACCTGCATTTCATGTTGCAGGCACAGGTGCTTCAGCTCATACACAGCATAGATAGGAGCCAGGTCATATAGCTATTGTTGGTGAGCTCCAGTTTGCTTCGGAGATTTCCGAGTCGGTTCCTTATGTTTTGTTATTGTACAGGAGTCATGTGTGGGCGGGAGGTTTGTCCCGACCCTAGTTATGTCATGTATATCCTAGAGGTTTGGTAGACATAAGGAAGGATAAAGTCATGGAAGTTTATATAGTGATGTTATATTTGTATATATGGTAGCCCCGACGGCCAAGTATTACATATATATATATATTTGTGCGTGTTGTGCTGATACAGGTAATTAGACCCTTCTATATGCAACGAAGTGCTGTCCAAATTTTTGGTGACATGTAAGTGAAAGTACAGGTATTTGAACGGGTTCTCCCGGGCCTTCTCGGCTTCGGGTGCCAGTCCGGCCCGATGGGATTTTGGGGCATGATAATTATGCACCTCAACTTAGGCAAATCTTCTAAGTTGAGGGTGGCTATCATAGGGGTGCATGATGTAAAGTGGGTATGTAGAAGGGTAAAGTAAGAGAAAAAGTTAGTAGGGCTAGGTGTAGTAGAAAAAGAAAAGAAAAAGAAAATAAAAAAATGAGAAAAAAAAAAAAAAAACTATGAAAAAGTGAAAAAGATCAAATAAAAAACCACACCCAACCTGAATGTACAATAAAGAATAAAAAGGGAGATATAAGGGTAGAATAAAAAGAAAATTGGCAAATAAGTGAGACCCTAAGGTTAGTCTAGTACCAAGGAGGCTTAGTCACTTGATATTTCATATGTACAATACCAGCCCGCAACCCTCAAGCTGAGAAAAGTCCTATAGTGATCCTAACTTCACTGTCTGAATACTAAGGTAAAGAAAATAAGGGCAAGTCTATGGTATTTTATGCATATTGATTGAATCTTATCTTCTGAGTGTGAATGTCTCTTAACTATCCTTGCATTGACATGTATTATTTCATATGAGTGATTGGGACTTCTTTGTTGTGAGGGCACCTGAGTCATATTACTAGTTCTTTACTTAGTTTGGGTAATGTAACTTATACTTATGCATGGTTGTTTGTCGCTAATGTAATACCATACCTTGACCCATTGTGTCACATTGTTGTACTTCATTTTTATACACAGTTGGTTGTGACAAATGAGATAGAAAGGGTATTGTGATTTGAGCTCAAAATGATTGATTGACTGCCTTGAATAGCTTAGATTCTCCTAGTTAAGCATCGTGTTAGTTTTGTTGTGTTGTGTTTCCTGAGGACATGCAAATATTCTAAGCTGGGTATGTTGATGTGCTATAGAAATATAGCACTTTTTGACACTTAAAATGAGGAAAATATGCAAGTTTCTGAGGTTGTTTTGTTATATATTTTGCGTTTTGGGTATGTTTTCCAGGAAACTAGGTTTTGGATGTTAAGTTTGTGAAAAAAGGGAAAATAGATGTTTTGGCTACTTATGTGATCAATAATGGGTGTTCGTGACACTTTAGAAATTGTTCGTGACCAAAAAATATGCGGGAATTGAAGAAGAGCTGAAAAAATTACTTCTGGCACTTGATAAGTCAACATGTAGATCGCATGTAGAACATGTGGACCGTATGTGGGAAAATTATGTGATAGAAGTTCAAATGCCCGAGAGCATACCATTAGGAATTTTGGTCTGGGTATATACGGTCACCACATACACCCAGCCTCGGGCCGCATGTACCACATGCGCCCAAGGCCAGGCCGCATATGGAGACCACATATAGCCACCGACCCTTTTTTCTCCTATTTCATTCAAGCTTTGGTTTTATAGTTTCCTGATGTACTATAAATACCCCTTATGTGTTTCTTAGTAGAAGTTACACACTCTTGATACTTACAAACATATTTTAATTTCAAGATTCGATTTTGGTCTTGTAATTCTCTTGTATTGATTTCGGTTGATTAATTCAGTTACGATTTTGGATTTTTATTTGTGATTATTATGCTTTCATCTTATTCTTTTAATCATGAATATTGTTGATTACTTCACAAGCATGAGCGGCAAAAATCCCTTATCTAGGTTGTGGAAACCCTGGCGGATTGACAAAGTAGGGGAAGTGCTATTGTTGTTCCAAATCGATACCCATGCATGCATTGTATTATCTTTACTTTAATATTTATCATAGCAGTTGCAAACTTTAGGATCCTACCTAGATTATTGCTACTTACTCTAAAAGAAGAGTAGTGACTAAGAAAAGATAATGACAACAGTAATTTGGAGTTTAACTATCGATCCACGCTACTAGGTTTTATCTAAGTAAGATGGTTAGATTTCATATAATAACTAGAGACTCAAAAGTTAATATTTAACTGGGATAAAGATAAGGGTTAGTAAGGCGACATACTGAGACTCAAAAGGTAAAGGGTGAAATCCTTTTGCTCATCCAAAAGACTATAGAAGGTACAAAACTTATCGATTTTGCATGTAAGGTATCAGACTATTTCGACAAAGCACAATAAGCCTACTGAGTTAAGAATTTAGGGGGAACGCAATCCTAGTATTCACCTACGACTGATTACAATCAAATTTGATATTCACAATTTGTTCAATATTGCTACTCAACCCCCCCCCATTTTCTTTTCCAGTTTTGCCCATTGATTAAAATAGCTTAGAGCCATGATTCCACGTATCCCCTTGGGACTCAACCCCAACCTTTTTAAGGTTACTATATTTGCCAGCGACTGCATTATCTTCAGAGTGGAGGTGTATCTTGGGTGTTATCAGCAGTAAGCTCAAAGGTCAAGAAATTTTCAAGGGCAAGAAAATCTGGGGTATTACACATTAGGATTCAATATTATCGAATGTGTGAATGCTTGTTTTGAATGCTTTCTATTTATATTGTATTTTTCTGTCAAATGTATTTATTCTTTAGGGGATACCCCGAGGTTAAGTGTATATAATCATTGGAGAGTGCCTCGCAACATTCTATATTCAAAAGACCGATCGTGATAAAGGCCCGAGGCATCGGGTAAAACATAGTTTATAACAGTTAGAATAGGTTAGGTTTTCATTTCAGCATTTTTATTATGGGGGCAAGTCTGTGGTATTTGATACACATTGACTGGAACTTCTCTTTTGAGTTTGAATGTCTCTTAACTGTACCTGCACTGACATGCATTATTTCATATGAGTGATTAGGACTTCTTTGTTGTGAGGGAACTTGAGTCATATTTCTAGATGTTTGCTTGGTTTGGGTAACGTAACTTGTACTTATGCATGGTTGTCTATTGCTAATGTAATGCCATACCTTAACCCATTATGTCACATTGTTGTACTTCATGTTCATACACAATTGGTTGTGATAAGTGAGATAAGAGGGGTGTTGTGATTTGCGCTTAAAATGATTGATTGACTGCCTTGAATAGCTTAGATTCTCCTAGTTTAGCGTCGTGTTAGTTTTGTTGTGTTGGGCTGCCTGAGGACATGTAAACGTTCTAAGCTGAGGGTGTTGATGTACTATAGAAATATAGCACTTTTTACACTTAAAACGAGGAAAATATGTAAGTTTTTGAGGTTGTTTTGTTATATATTATGCATTTTGGGTACGTTTTGAAGAAAAATAGGTCTTGGATGTTATGTTTGTGAGAAAGAGGAAAAAAGATATTTTTGGCTACTTATGTGATCATAATGGATTGTCGTGACACTTTACAAATTGTTCGTAACCAAAACATGTGCGGGAATTAAAGAAGAGCTAAAAAATAACTTCTGGCACTTTCTAAGTCAATATGTGGATCGCATGTAGCACATGTGGACCGCATGTGTGCAAAGTATGTGTCAAAAGTCCAAAATCCCGAGAGCAGACCTGCAGGAATTTTTGGTCTGGGCACATGCAGTCACCACATGCACCCAGCCACAGGCCGCATGCACCACATGCGCCCAAGGCTAGGCCGCATGTGGAGACCACATGTAGCCACCGACCTTTTTTTCACCTATGTCATTCAAGCTTTGGTTTTATGGTTTCCTCGTGTACTATAAATACCCCTTATGTGGTTTTTAGTAGAAGTTACACACTCTTGATACTTACAACCATATTTTAATTTCCAGATTCAATTTTGGTCTTAGAATTCTCTTGTATTTATTTCGGTTGATTAATTCAGTTATGATTTGGGATTTTTATTTGTGATTATTATGATTTCATCTTATGATTTCAATCATGAATGTTGTTGATTATTTCACAAGCATGAGCGGCGAAAAACCCTTAACTATGTTGTGGAAACCCTAGCGGATTGATGAAGTAGGGGAAGTTCTATTGTTGATCTTAATCGATACCCAGGCATGCATTATATTATCTTCACTTTATTATTTATTGTAGCAGTTGCAAATGTTAGAATCCTACCTAGATTATTGCTACTTACTCAAAAAGAGGAGTAGTGACTAAGAAAAGATAATGACAACAGTAATTTGGAGTTTAACTATCGATCCACACTACTAGGTTTTATCTAAGTAAGATAGTTAGATTTCATCTAATAACTAGAGACTCAAAAGTTAATAGTTAACTAGGATCAAGATAAGGATTAGTAAGGCAACATACTGAGACTCAAAAAGGTAAAGGGTGAAATTTCTTTTGATCGTCCAAAAGACTGTAGAAGGTACAAAACTTATCGATTTTGCAAGTAAGGTATCAGATTGGTTCAACAAAGCACAATAAGCCTATTGAGTTGAGAAGTCAGGGGGAATACAATCCTAGTATTCACCTACGATTAATTGTAATCGAAGTTGATATTCTCCACTTGTTCGATATTGCTACTCAAACCCCCCTTTAATTTTCCAGTTCTACCCATTGATTACAATAGCTGAGAGCCATGATTCCACGTATTCCCTTGGGACTCAACCCCAACCTTTGTTGGGTTACTATATTTGGCAGTGATTGCATCATCTTTAGAGTAGAGGTGTAGCTTGGGCGTTATCAGCAGTAAGCTCAAAGATCAAGAATTTTCAATTTTAAAAAAATCTGGGGTGTGACACATTAGGATTCAAGATTATCAAATGTGTAAATACTTGTTTTGAATGTTTCTATTTATATTGCATTTTTCTGTCAAATGTATTTATTCTTTAGGGGATGCCCCGAGGTCATGTGTATATATTCATTGGTGAATGCCTCTCAATATTCTGTATTCGAAAGACCGATCGTGATCAAGGCCCGAGGTATCAGATAAAGCATAGTTTAGGACAGTTAGAATAGTTTAGGTTTTCATTTCAGCATTTTTATTTTGGTCCGTATTAAATTGGACTGGACTCTATTTTTTGGAATTTCTGACTGTTTATATTCTTGTTGTGTGTTTTTTTGTTTATGCATCTTATAGTGTCATATTATCCTATTTACACAATGAAGCGAACATGATCGAACCACGGAACCGAGGGATACCTAACACCTTTCCCTCGGTCAATAGAATTCCTTAATAAGAATCTCGATTTGTGGACCAGTTTTAAAGAGTCAAAAATCATTTTGAAAAGGGATTTCCAAAGGTGACTTGGCACACCAAATTTATTCCAAGTGGTGACTCTGGGTTTAATTATAAGAAATCCTTTTCGAAACAAATTTTCATTTTTAGTCACTTTGATAAATAAAATACTTTTTGAACTTAAAATCAATTATATTTTTAGTAAAAAGGGGTGTGACAATAGCCACGTCATGCTGCAACATTAAATCAAGCATTGCTTGGGAGGCAAGCCAAGGTTTTAGTGTTAACTTTATTTTGTTTTGCAGGATAGGAAGCATGGGGAAATCATTGGCTTATGATAAAATTGCAAAATTTAGACAAATCCAGGTAAGTTAACTTACGAGTTTAGTCTATGGGTCGTGCGGACAACCCAAAACTTATGGACTGGACTCATGAGAATTAGAGGAGATTTTCTATTCTCTGAACCTGACCACGATCATACCCCAAACGTGAGTCCAACCCATGACTCGTGAGTCGAGTCGTGGGGATCAAATCTCCCCAGGAGGTCTCTAAACCTTTACCTATGACTTCAACCCATGAGTTGTGAGCCTAATCCATAATTTGTTGGTTGTGTAGTATGAATCAACAACAAAATAATGGTTATGGATCCTAACTCACGATATCAACCCATGAGTCATGAGTCAAACCCTTTATTTGCGGGTAGTATCGTAGGTCCTTAACGTTAAAAATTTAAAGTAAAATTTCTTGGACCCACATGACCTGACCTGATCGGCCTCATCTACTCCTTTTTAACCCAAAACCCAATCTAATCCTGACACAAATCACCTCTTAATCCAATTTAAAATCTCCCACCATATAAAACTCAAAACCAACACCTCTAGTCAAATTCCATCCAAAGCAAAACCCTAAATTCCATCCAAAGGTTGAGCAACTCCTAATGATTTGATTTTCTTTCTTTGATTCTAATTTGTAACAATAGATAAAGTTTATAATTGTGTTCTTTATGTGTATCATCATTCATGCTCAAAGAGAATTAGACTATGATTCATTGCCTACCAACACTTATATTGATTGAGAATTGGCTGAAACCCCCTAAAAATTGTGATTTTGAATTAAATGATGTTGATTTAAAATATTTGATCAGAATTACACTAAAAAGTAACATATTATGTGATTAGGAATTGAAATTTGGGGAAAAATCTAATAAACCTCAGTTTTGAACCTATGAACCCAACATAATTATCGTAGATTAGACTCGTGGAAATCAAACCTAAGGTTCTAAAACTCAGAACATAGGATTTGATACCTATAAAGAAAAGTCATGACTCATGACTTGAACCCACTAGTCAAGGATTGAACTCGGGATTTGACTTGTCAATTCATGACTTCATCCCATGAATAGTGGGTTATGTCAATTAGTCATGACCTGAACTAGTGGGTTGGAGCAGCAGTTGGACATTATTTAATATTTTTTTATTAATGTGATTTGATTACTGAAGATTCTCCATGTGGTACTATGGAACCAAAAGCAATACCGAAGAAGGGTGTGGACTCCATACTGAGAGATTAGTCTTTTGAGCGGAATAGATCCATCGAGGAGTACTCCATTAATAGTGCACCATTGGTTCAACTCCAAACCCGGTACCAGACTCCGAGAGATGTTGTAGCTAAGTCTTCCATTTAGCTAGGTTCTCATTCTGTACCACCACCGGCGTCTCATTACATGCCTTAGCCCTCAGAAACTCTTATTGCCTGATCTAGACCCAAGATGAAGGTTGTATGGAGGTGACCACCACACTCTCTTGCCCCTCTTCAATATGATGAGGGAGAGAAGGAATCTAGTTCTTGTGACTATTAATAAAAGCCAGTTGTCCCCCAGTTTGATGAGAGGGCAAAGTCTGGTTCAGGTTGTAAAGATCGAGAGACAAATATGCCCCAGTATGATAAGGGTGTAGAGTTAGTAAAGGGTACTGAGGATGTCTCTACATCAGTTCTAGTCACCAAGGTACAGAAGTCCACACACACACCCGACATCCCAACAGCTCCAGTTATTCAGAGATGGTAGTGTGTAGGACATGCAGCGCATATATAATAAATATATTAAGATTATTAATCAGGTTAGGCTTAGACAGAGCATAATTAAGGAACCCCAAATTGGGGTCGCAACTTTGACAAAGATTCCAAGCCCGAATGCCATGTTTAATAGATATAGGCTTGGATAGATGGGTAAGTTTTTTTAATCTTACAGCCCAGAGGTGGTACTGAGTTCTATACATCATATACCACATCCAGTGATTTGATCACATCAGTGGGATGAGATCTCAAGACTAGTCTCTACTGGCCCATACATTATTCAAGGGAATTCGAGTTTGCTTATCCGAAAAGATGATTTATATATTTCTATTTAGGCCAGTATTTGAGAGGCCTGCAACTACAACTGAGTTTGATTACAGGACAAGGAAAGTGAAGAGTAGGAGGATGATGAGGGATCCTGACCAGTGAGAAAAGAGGAGAGAGTCATTGAGATGAGTGCCTTGGCAAATTATTAAGCTTGGTGTTGACACCCCTTGGGTTGAAGGGGAGGCAAACATCAAAAGGTCCTCCTTGCATTTCACAATAAAGTTTTAATGGTTCATAGTTAGGCACATGTTTATCCCCAAAGCTATGAATAATACACTCACTTGGGATTGGGCAGTATTGGTTGCCAGTATCATTGTTGGATATAAATAGAGTTTACCTAGTGGTTTTGAGACAAGATTCACGAGAGAGATTTTTGAGAGATCACTAATATTTATTTCCCTTGATTGATACAAAGACTGCGTAATACAGTGGGTGTAGATGGATCATTGTATTAAGATTACTCGGATGGCAGATATAAGGTTGATTAATGATAACACCAACCCAGTTGCACTAAAAAAAGCACAACCTTTTACCTCTTTAAGAGTAACCCTTTTTGAAGGGTCTTTAGAGTTATATAAATAGGTTGATAGGCTGATAGTAGGTGGAGATCTAGAGAGAGGCAGCTAGCCAGTAGAGCTTCAGCTATTACGGGTAGTGAGGGGGCTACAGGCACTTCAGCTCCTGCTTTTACTTCTATTATGCCCCCTCACCAACTGATTTCAGGCATGGTGATAGTATTATAAAAGTTTCTATAATAGCTGGTGGACAATCAGTAGGAGTTAGTAGAGCACCAGACGTACACGAATACCTAGTTGACCAAGTTACTTTGTAAGATCCGGCCTTAGGTGTGCACTACATTGGAGACATCAAAGGCAAAAGTTAAGTTGAGGATTATGGATGCGATAGAGTAGTTCACTAGAGAGATACACAAGTGGATAGACAATTTCAAGATATGGATGGTAGAGCAACTGTATGAAGCTCAGGTGCCAGATTTATCGAGCCTGCATGAGGAGGGGTCCACTTTGAGGTTTGAGGTTCGTACATTAACTAAGAATCATGCTCATGTCATGCTTAATGTTATACCTCTCATTCTGAAGCTACCGCCTATACCATATTTATTAATTTTTATTTATTTGCTGATGAGGATGAGGCTTAAACAATTAGGGCTAAGATAGGTTGGAAGCATGCCGAACAAAGTGATCGATCGAATGAGTTTTTGTGGAACCTGAAGAGGGTCACACAGAGTCTTTTATCCTGGTCCAAGTTTACTAGAGTGAGAATGAGCAACGTGCATTGGGAGCCTCCTCGAGTTGATTACCACCACCTCTTGGCGTTATACCCAATGTACCTTATGATGCTCTAATTGGGGGTGAGGCCGCATCCAACGCCTTGTGCATCTTAGGTATGTCCCTAATTCCATATGTTATTTTTTTCTCTTAGTATGCACTAGGGATAGTGCATCAACTTTTGGTTGGGGTGGGGTGTACTAACCACTCAAGGCTTTTGTTGTCGTGACTCTTTTCCCCAGAGTACATTATTATAGTAAAGCTGACACATTTATAGGTTATTATGTTGTGTTTATGATATGTGTTATTTTTTGTTTTGTTTGACTAGGAGAAAAATAAGGGACCTTTGTGTAGTCAAATCTTAAAAAATTTTGTGTTTTAAAATGATAACCCTCCTAAAAATTTTGTATACTATGTGTTGAGAAGATATGTTATGACCATTATTGAATCTTTCTATGGCATTAGTATTAGGGAGAAAATAATTACAACTTAGCATTACATGAACCAGATTGGTGGTAGTGAAAATATAACATGTGCCATATGGGAGTGAGATATTTACTTATTTCATTTTTTGTGTGTAATCCATAACTTGTTCAGTTAGTCTTACCTAGGTAATAGGATAGTCGGTTGGTACATGATCATAGGTCATGTTTGAATAAGTCCGGTCTTAGCCTAAAAAATTAATCAAATGAGAATCAGTATCCCCCTGATCCCTAATTTTAGCCTAAAGTGACCTATTTTCTTATTTAATCTTTTCACCTTCCTGTTTTAATTATAATGAAACTATTTTGGCCGGGTCCCTCCTTGGACATTGTGCACCTCAACTCAGGAAACTCGCCTAAATTGAGGGTGGCTTTTATAGGGGTGCGTAGTTGAAGATAGGTATGAAGAAGATGTTGGGAAAAAAGAAAAAAAGTTAGGGTTGGGTGTGGTAGAAAAGTGTGAAAAGAAGAAAAAGAAAAGAGGAAAAAAAAAAAGAGAAAAGTAAATGTAAGGAATAAAGGAAACCACACCCAATCTGAAAATAAATAAAGGAGAAAAAGAGAATAAAGAAGCATGTTTAAGTAGTAGATCCAAAAATTTAAATGTAGTATCAGGGAGGATGAGTCATCATATCCCATATGTATCATACCTACCCCCAAACCTACATTACAAGCCGAGAAAAGTCCTATAGTGATCCAAGTCCAACTGTCTGGAAAACAAAGGTATTCAAAATAAGGGCAAGCCTATGGTTGTACACATTTTCTGAACTTCTTTATGAGCATGAGAATTTGATATAGTCCCCACACTGATATTCATAATGACCCTGTAAGAGTATGGGACTTCTTTACTGTGAGGGTGATGGGTTGTATTGTTAACTACTTATTTATTCGGGTAATGTCAATAGCATACATACTTGGTTGTTCGTTGAACATCTGATGCCATAACTTGATTCCTTTAGTGTCATGTTATTATGCTACATGAATACACATAGTTTAGTGTCTCTCCCCCCCCTTTTATTTCAATATTTTCCAATTACCACACTAAGCTCTTGATAGATTTTTGGACTATTTTTTTGTAGGTTTGGCCCCATTGGGTAATATATTTGATTGAGTGACCACTTTATACTTTTTTGAAGGTATTATTTGGGAACCATCAAAATTTGGTGGCGTTGTCGGGGAATACAATTATGAATTGATTGATTGAGTTTGCCAAAGTTGTTGGTTTCATTTGTTGATTTCTATTTTTTTACTATTTTTAGGGCACACAATGGTGGATGAACAGTACTCAAAGTCAAGGAAATCTCCTAATTCAACTTGATCCTGAGCTTGAACGAACCTTACGACAAAATTGTAAGCTAATTTAAAAAGAAACTTACAATCAAGGAGTCCTGCGCAAAGGAGTTCATGACAATCTAGCAGCATTGAATCGGCCACCTCAAAATGGTGTTCACAAAACTGCAGATCAAGTTACTGCTTATTTAGTGGTAGAAGAAAATGCTAGGCAAATAGCTTTCCGACTTAAATCTATATAGAAAAAGCCTAGATATGAGGAGAAAGATCTTCGAGCACCACTTTACAGAGACAAAATTAGAAGGAACAGAGGTCAACAACCCATTCAACAGTTCTTTCCAGTATATGATGATCCAGAAAAAGATTTGAGGTATGTTGAGAAAGTTAAAACAGGTGCAATCATTCCTCCAGAATTGCCCTAAGGGACCAAATTTGATATTACGAGTGCAATGATCTAGTTGTTGAACTTAAAGATAGTGTTTTTTGGTTTTCATACTGGTGATACAAACTACACCTTATGAATTTTATAGTCATGTGCACTTTGTACAATCCACTTGAGGTGAGTCAGGAAGCTATACGACTAAGGTTGTTCCAATTCTCTCTGACATGAGAGGCGACTTTATGGGTAGAACAGCAACCTCGGAGGTCTATTACAACTTGGAATAAGTTAAGGACGCAGGTCTTGGACCGATACTTTCCACCCAATCGAATGTTGCAATTGAAGGATGAGATCTATAATTTCAAAAAGTTACATTCAAAGGCACTATATGAGACATAATTGAGGCTCAAAAAGAAGCTGATGGATATTTTAAATCTCAAAATCACAGGGAGAAACTTGCTTAAGATATTCTACAGAGACTTGAATGCAAATGCCAAGTCTATAGTTGATACTATTATAGGTAGAGATTTCATGAGTCTTCACTGGTATCAAGCTTCAAAAATCTTAGATCGAATCACTAAAACCAACGAAGGGTGGCATACTCGAGAGGTAGATAGATCAATTGAAACTTATACGATTGGTGCTTCCAGTGAGAAGAGAGCATTGGATGGGACAGTGGTTCAAGAGGTAAATCAATTGATAACTGAGATTATCCATCTTACAAAGAAATTTACAACAATAAGAGTAGAAAAGATGAATGTAGTGAGTACTCGAGGTAAGGCTTTTAGACATAAAGAGTCAGATTTTGAGAAAGAAGCTAAGTATTTGGATAAAGAGGATAGGTTTTTGAACAAAGGGCCAAGGTTCTAATCAAGATACTTGGAACTCGAGGTAAAGGAATCAAGGTTAGAATTACTACAGAGATAGGTATAGGGATAAGAGTAGAGAGCATAATGGTGACTGTAGGAGGAAAGATGTTTACAAGGATAATAATGGACATTATGGTCCAGCGGAGAACCATGATACTGAGTCTATAAGTTTGGGAATGAAAGTATTACTTAAAAATCTTGTGAAGGGTTCAGAGAACCGAGAGATTTGCCTTAAAGAAATTAAGGCAGATATTTCAAGGTTGATCTAGAAAGTAAAGTCATAGGCAACCATGATTAAGAAGTTTGGGAAGATGTTTGGAACATTGAATCAATGTCAACCCAATACTCTTCCTAGCAAGACTATTTAGAATTCGAAGAACGACAGTCACTGCCTAGCTATCACCAGTTGGAGTGGTAAGGCTACTATTGATAAACCTATTTCAATGGTCGATAATATGAGGAATGATACTGTGGATGTTAATGATACGAACAAAAATTAAATTAAAAATTTAGTGACTAATGAAGAGGCATCTCAGAATCCTATAGTTGCTTAGAAAATAGCTTATAATAATAAGAAAAAATGTAAGGAGGTCGCACCTGCATTGAATCCAATTCTACGACCTCCTTCACCTTTTCCCCAAAGGTTGAAGAAGAAAGATAAATAAGGGAAGTATCAAAGTTTATGTCTATGTTAAAAGAGTTGTATGTGAATATCTCTCTTGTGGAAGCTTTGGAGCAGATGCCTGGATATGTAAATTCTATAAAGGATTTAATGACCAAGAAGTGGACGGTGAGTTTTAAGCCTGCTGATAATATGCACCACTATAGTGACATTACCTTGCAATATTTAGTTAAAAAGAAGAAAGGTCCCGGAGCTTTCACAATTCATTGTGCTATTGGGTCTTTCAACTTTTCACAACCTTTATGTGACTTTAGAGCTAGGATTAATTTGATGTCGCTAGTTGTACACAAGTACTTAGGGTTGGGGTTGCCTAAGTCGACCTCTATGAGACTATTGATGGCAGATTATAGTATGAAAAATCCGATTGGTGTATTGTGTGATGTGTTGGTAAAGGTGGCTTATTTCATATTTCTAGATAATTATGAGATCCTTCATTATGAGATTGACTTTGATGTCCCTATCATATTAGGAAGACCTTTCCTAGCCACGGCTAAGGCATTGGTTGAGATGAAGATGGGGAAGATAAAGTTCAGGCTTAGTGATGAGCAGGTCACATTCAAGGTGTAACAATTGATAAAGCAACCAAAGGATATGTGTGTGATTTCTATGATTGATACGACAAATGAAGATACATAGGTTGCACCTACTGAGGAGAGGCTTTGGGTTGAGGCACTGGCATCCATCATCATAAATTTTAATAGTGATGGTATTTATAAATATAATGAGATGGTGAGTGTACTTATCGACAGAGGCTCATATAATTATGTGCCAAAAATTTGGACCTTGATATGAAAAATTGAGCAACCCCTCCGGCGAGCCCATCTACTGAGGAGCCAGTGGTCTTAGAATTGAAGGCCCTCCCCTCTCATTTATGTTATGCATTCTTATGGGACAATAATACCTTGCTGGTTATTATAGCATTAGATCTATTAAAATCACAGGTTGAGGCTTTGATGTCGGTGTTGCGGAGGGTTAAAAGGGCTATTGGTTGGACTTTTACAGACATTATCAAAATTTCACCCAAAATTTGCACTTATAAGATTCAGCTTGAACCAGAATATGTGAGTATTATTAAGGATCAATGTCGACTAAATCCATCTATGAAAGAGGTGGTAAAGAAAAAGATCATTAAGTGGTTAGATAAGCATGTGGTTTACCCTATTACCGATAGTAAATGGGTGAGCTCAATTCAGTGTGCGCCAAAGAGGGGTGGGATCACTATGGCCCCAATGAAAAATGAATTAGCTCCTATGAGACCAGTCATGGGATGGTGATTTTGCATGGATTATTGGAAGTTGAATACTTGGGCATAGAATGACCATTTTTCTATGACATTCATAGATGAGATGTTAGATAGTATGGCGGGTAGAGGATCGTATTGTTTTCTTGATGGTTATTCGAGGTATAATGAGATTTATATTGCTCTTGTGGACCAAGATAAAACCACTTTCACTTGTCCATATGGTATATTTGCATTTAAGAGAATGCCTTTCGGTCTTTGTAATACTCCCTCAACTTTTTGGTGTTGCATGATGTCCATCTTTTCTGACATGGTGGAGGATACTATCAAGGTCTTCATAGATGATTTCTCAGTTGTGGGTGATTCATTTAGTGATTTTTTGGCTCCCTTTTCTAATGCATTACAAAGATGTGGAGAGTGTAATTTAGTTTTAAAATGCCACTTCATGGTCAAGGAAGGGATAGTTCTTGGGCACAAAATTTTAAAGAATGGAATAGAGGTCGACAAGGCCAAAATTGAGATGATTGAAAAATTGACCCCGACAATTTCAGTGAAGGGTATTTGGAGTTTCTTTTGTCATCAGGTTTTTATATGCGATTCATAGAGGACTTCTCTAAAATTGTAAATCCATGGTAAAAGCTATTAAAGAAGGAGATGAAGTTTTTCTCTGATAATGCTCGTCTTAAGGCTTTTGAGTGCTTGAAAGAAAGGTATATCTCAATTGCAAGTATTGTGTCTCTAGATTGGACCCTGCCATTTGAAGTGATATTTAATGCAAATGGTGTATCCCTACAAGAATTCATAGGCCAATGAAAAGAGCAGATACTTCATCCTATTTACTATGCCGATAAATCTCTTATTATCGCACAGAAAAATTACACAGTGACTGAACAAGAATTGCTTACGATGGTGTTTGCTTTTGAAAAATTTTGGTCCTACTTGATTGGTACCAAAGTCATTGTGCACAATGATCATACATCTCTTAAGCCAAGTTTGATCATATGGGTATTATTGCTACAAGAATTTAATTTGAGGTTAAGGACCAGAAGGGCAATGAAAATCAAGTTGCAGATCATCTGTCCCGCCTAGAAGCGGAGACAATGCTTAAACTAAGGGATGAGCTTGAGATTGATGATACTTTTCTAAATGAGAATGTCTTGGTATCATCAAAAAACTTAATACCTTAGTTTACTAACTTCGAAAGTTATTTGGCAAGTGACTTTATCCCAGAAGATATGTTGTTTCAGTTATAAAAATGATTTATGCATGAGGTAAGAAATTTCTTTTGGGATGATCCCTACTTATTCTGGGTATGTGTTAATGTTGTGATTTAGAGGTGAATACCTAAGGTTGAGATGATGAGTATTTTGGAGGCCTGTCATTCGTCTTCAGTTGGGGGTCACTATGGAGGTACTCTCACTGCCCATAATATTTTTACTATCTATAAGGATGAACATTATTATTCAAGGGCCTCTGACCAATGCCAAAGGTAAGGAAATATCTCATGGAAGCATGAGCTCTCTATGATGTCCATCCTTGAGCTTTAGTTGTTTGATATGTGGGGTGTTGACTTTATAGGCCCATTTATGAGTTTGCATAGGATAATGTACATCTTGGTCACAGTCAAATAACTGTCTAAGTAGGTGGAAGCAATTGCGCTTCACAATAATGAAGGTCAAAGTATCACGATATTTTTAAATAAAAATATTTTCTCTCAATTTGGTACTCCACGAGCTATCATCAGTGATGGTGGGTCTTATTTTTGTAGTCTTCTATTCAAAGCCCTATTTTAGAAGTATGGTGTGAAGCATAAGGTGGCAACACCATACCATCCGCAGATAAGTAGGCAAGTTGAGGTCTCAAATCGGGAGATAAAGTCCATTTTGGAAAAAAATATAAAAACCAATAGGACTAATTAGTCAAGAAAGTTTGACGATGTAATTTGGCCTACCGAACAACTTACAAGGCCCCCATTAATGTATCTCCATATCATCTTATGTATGGAAAGGCATGTCACTTGCCGATTGAACTTGAGCATATGGCACTGTGGCCGTTAAAGAAGTTGAATTTTGAAGTGAGTGATGCTACACACTTAAGATTGGACAAGATGAATGAGATGGAGAAGTTTCATCTTCGTGCTTATGAGAATTTATTCTTGTATAAGGAAAAGATGAAATTGTACCATGACAAGAGAATTAAGAAGAGAGAACCAACCCGATAATTTGGTTTTGCTATATAATTGGAGACTTTAATTATTTCCTGGCAAGTTGAAGTCTAGGTAGGATGGACCATTCACCGTGGTAAGAGTATTTCCACATGGTGAGACTGAGTTATAGTGAGATGATGATGTTCCATTCAAGGTGAATGGACATCATGTTAAGCATTATAAGGGAAACACAAAGAAGATAAAAGTGTGTGAGACTGAGAGCCTTGACGAAATCTAAATAGTCAAGGGAGCTAAGTTGTGTCGCGATGTTAAATCAGACGTTTCATGGGAGGCAACTCATGGGATTGTTGGGGAAGTTTGAGTACCCAACTTAGCTACATCCTACCGCGATGTTAAATCGGGTGCTTCATGGAGGCAACCCATGGGCTTGTTAGTTAAGTTTGAGTACCCAACATTGCTATGTCGTGCTGTGACATTAGGTTTTAGTGTAAACTTTTTTGTTTTGCGAGATAGGAAGCATAAGAAAATCACAGACTTATGATAAAATTGTAAAAACTTAGATAAGTCCAGGTAAGTTGACTTATGAGTATAGTCTATGGGACATGATAACCCATAACTTGTTGGCTAGACTCGTAAGAATCAGAGGAATTTTTCTATTCTCAGAACCTGACTCATGAGTCCTACCCATGGACTATGAGTCCAACCTATGACTTTTGAATCGAGTTGTGGGGATCAGTCTCCTCAACAGGTATCTGAACCTTAACCCACGACTTCAACCCACGAGTCATGAGTCCGGCCCATGATAGTTTGGTAGGAATCAAATACAAAATAATGGTTGAAGATCTTGACTCACAATCTCAATCCACGAGTCACGAGTCAAACCCACGATTCGAGGGTAGTATTGTAGGTTCTCAAAGTTAAAAATTTTAAATACAATTTCTTGGGCCCACACGACCCGACTCGATCAACCTCTTCCATTCCTTTTTAACCTTAAATCTAATCCACTCCTCACATAAATCATCTACTAATCCAATTTAAACTCTCCCACCATATAAAATTAAAAACTAACACCTTTAGTAAAATTCCATGCAAAGCAAAACACTAAATTCCATCCAAAGGTTGTGCAACTCCTAATGCTTTATATTTCTTCAATTCTAATTTGTACCAATGGGCAAAGTCTCTGATTATGTTCGTATTGTGCATTATCCTTCATGCTCAAAGAGAATTAGACTATGATCCATTGCCTACCAACACTTATACTGATAGAGAATTGATTGAAAGCCTAAGAAAATTATGATATTGATTTGACTAATCTTGATTTGAACTAATTTGATAAAATTTCACAAAACAAGTAGCATATTATGTTATTTGGAATTGAAATCTAAGGAAAAGTCTGAGTAAACCTTAGGTTTGAACCTACGAACCCCACCCACGACCCCTGAATTGCATCCATGAGTCATGGATTAGACTCATGGGAATTAGACATGAGGTTTTGAAACTCAAAAGCCAAGATCTGATACCCACAAAGGTAAGTCACGACTTGTGACTTAAACCAATGCGTTGCAGGTTGAACTTGTGAATTTACTTGTCAATTCACTAGTCCAGCCCATGAATCATGGGTTTAGTCCATGAGTTGTGACCTGGACTCGTTGGTTGGACGTGTAGTTGAAATTTATTTTTTCTTTTCTGATTAATGTGATTTGATTACTAAAGATTCTCCATACAGGTACTATGGCACAAAAATCAACATCAAAGAAGGGTATGAAGTCTAGATTGACAGATGAGTCTCCCAAGTAGAGTAGATCCATGGAGGAGTACTCCATTGATAGTACACATTTGGTTCAGTGCTAGACCCAGCACAAGACTCAGAAAGATGTAGCATCCAAGGCTGCTATTCAGCCAGGTTTTTAGCCTGTAGCATATGGTATCTCAGTCCAAGACTCAGTCCCTACTAACTCCTATGATAAAGGTGAATGGAGGTCACCACCATATTCTTTTACCCCTCTAATATGATGAGGAATCTAGTTTTGGTGACTGAGAGAACAATCCAGCCGTCCCCCAGTTTAAAGAGGGGGCGGAGTCTAGTTTAGGTAGTGGAGATCAAAAGATAGATGTGCCCCAGTATAATGATGGTGTAGAGTTAGTAGAGGGTATTAAGGATGCTTATGCATAAGCTCTAGCCATAGAGGTGCAGGAGTTCATATACACTTTTGCAATCCCAGCAGCACCAGTTATCCAGAGGTTCTAGTTATCAAGAAGTGGTGTGTAGAGGAGATACAAAGCATATATGATAGAGATATTCAGATTATTGATCCGGGAAGACCTTATTAGAGCATAGTTGATGAGCCCCATACCAGGCTCGTAGCTTTGGTAGAAATTCCAGACTCGGGGCCATATTTGATAGATATAGGCTCGAATATATGGGTGAGACTTTTGAATCTTATATCCCAAAGGTGGTGCATGTGTTTTATGAACCCTACACCATCTTCATTAATTTGATCACACCATCTAGGATTAGAGCTCAAGACTAGCCTCTACTAGCCCACATACTAGGCAAGCGTGTTTGAGGTGACTTATCTGATAAGACAATCCATAGATTCCTATTTGAGCCAAAATTTGAGAGCTCAACAACTATAACTAAGTTTAATGACAAGATTAGAACAGTAAGAAGTAGGAAAATAAAAAGGATCTTGACCAGCACAAGCATAGGAAAGAGTTATCGAGATGGATGGCTTAACAGATTGTGAAGGTTGGGCTTGATTCCCTTTGGGTCGAGGGGAAGGCAGATATAAATACATCCTCTTTGCACTTCAAAATGATGTTTTGGTGGTCCATAGTGAGGCACGAGTTGAGCCTCACACCTGTGGGTAATGCACTCACATGGTATCAAGCATTATTGGTTTTCAACATCATTGTTGCATATGACACAGATTTTGCCCCGTGGATCTAAGATGAGATTTGTGAGAGAGATTTTTGAGAGATCACCAGTATTTCTTTCCTCTATTTGATGTAGAGACAAAGTAATGTGGTGGAAGTATCATTATTATCAGAGATTGATCATCATATTGAGGTTAACTGATGGCTAATGTAGGTTGATTCGTGATGGCGCCAACCCAGTTGCACTAAAGAAGGCACGACCTTCTACCTCTTTGAGAGTGTCCCTTTTTTAGGGGCCTTCATATTTTCCTGAGCAAGTTGATAAGTCGACAACGGGTGGAAATCTTGGGATAGGCAGCCAGCCGGTATGAACTTCAAATACTGCAACCAATAAGGGGGCTACATGCACTTAAGCTCTAACTTTTACTTCTACAGTATTCCCTTGCCTTCCAATTTTAGGCATAGTGATAGTAGCACGAGAGTTTTTACAACAGTTAGTGGAAAGGAAGTAGGAGTTATTTGAGTACCATACATACACCAATAGTTATAGGTGAATAGGTAGTATGAGTTATTTGAGCGCAAGACACACACCAACACCTAGTTGGCCAAGTTACTTGGTCAGATCTAGCCATGGGTGCGGACTACTTCTAAGGCATCATAGGCGTAAGTTTAGTAGAGGATAATATTCATGATAGATCAATTTTCTAGAGATTTAAACGAGTCTATAGATAATTTTGAGATACAGATGGCTGAGTGATTCCTCGAGGCTAAGGTACCTGATTAGGCTCAGGTGCATGTACGAGGAGGTGGCTACTTTGAAGGTATAATATCTGAACATTAGTTGAGAGCCACACTCCTATTGCCTATACAGTCATACCTTCTATTTGTAGATGTTGCTAACACAAACTCTACTGATTTTTGATTTGTTTATTGATGAGGATGAGGCTCAAACTATTGGGGCCAAGAGAGGTCGAGAGCATGCCCGACGGAGTGATATCTCGAATGAGTATGCACGAAACCTAAAGTGGGCCACACAGAGTTTATTATAAAATTCTAGGTTGACCAGAGTGTGAGTGAGTAGTGCTTATTGGGAGCCTCCTTGAGTCGACCACCAACACCTCCTAGCGTTATGCTCGATGTTCCTCCTGATACCCCAACTAGAAGTGAGGCTTCATTTGATGCCTAGAGGATCTCAGTTATGTCCCTACACCCATATGTTATTTCTTTCTCTTAGTATGATCTAGGGATAGTGCATCAGGTTTTAGTTGGAGGTGGGGTGTACCAACCACTCTAGGTTTTTATTGTCATATCTCTTTTCCCCAAATTGTGCTATCGAAGTTGTGTTAATATGTTTAGGTTATTGTGTTGTGTTTGTGGTATGTGTTATGTTTTTTTTACTAGGAAAAAAATAAGGGGCATTTATGCAGTCAAATCTTAAAATATTTTATGTTATAAAACGATACCCCTCCTAAATTTTTTGTGAAATATGTGTTGAGAAGATATGTTGTGACCATTGTTGAAACTAGTTATGGAATTTGTATTAGGAAAAAAATAATCATAGCTTAATATTGTGTGAACTGGATAGGCAGTAGTGATAATGTAACCCTGTGTCATATGCGTGTGAGGTGTTTACTTAATTCTCTTTGTTTGTGCAATCCAGAGCTTGCCCAGTTAGTGTTGCCTCAATTATATGATAGTTTGTTGGGATATGATCATAGGTTATATTTGAATTAGTCCACTATTAGCCTAAAATACCAACCAAATGTGAATAAGTATCCCTTGATCCCTAATTTAAGCCTAAAGTGACTTATTTTCTTGTTTAACCTTTTCACCTTCCCGTTTTAATTACAATGAACCTATATTATCCCTGGTCCCTCCTTGGACATTGTGCACCTCAAATCGGGCAAATCGTTTAAGTTTAGGGTGGATATTATAGGGGTGCATAATAAAAAACGAGTACAAAAAAGATGCTAGAAAAAAACAAAAGGAGGTAGGGTTGGGTGACGTAGAAAAGTGTGGAAAAAAAAAGATGAAGCAATGAGAAAAAGAAAAAAATAAATGTAAAGAATGAAGGAAACCACACCCAATCTGAAAATAAATAATAAAGAAAAGGGAGAATAAAAGAAGCATGGTTAAGTAGCGGAGCCAAAAATATAAGTGTAGTGTCGATGAGGATGATTCACTATTTCCTATATGTACCATACCTGCCCCAAACCTATATTACAAGTTGAGAAAAGTCATATAGTGATCCCAATACAACTGTCTAAAAAACTAGGGTATGGAAAACAAGGGCAAGCCTATGGTATTTTGTATACATTGTCTGAACGTCTTTGTGAGCGAGAGTATTTTGATAAAGTTCCCACATTAATATTTATTATGACACTATAAGAGTATGGAACTTCTTTGTTGTGAGGGTGCATGGGTTGTATTGTTAACTAATTATTTGCTCGAGTAATGTCAGTTGCATACATACTTTGTTGTTCGTTGCAAATTTTATGACATCACTTGATTCTTTTAGTGTCATGTTATCATGCTACATAAATACACATAGTGGTTTTGAAATTTGTGCATGGGAGGGGGTTGATAGTAGGAAGTAAACTGAGTTGACTATCGTTGGTGCCTTAGGTTTTTTTTAGTTAAGCATCGTGTGTGATAGTTGCCTGAGTACATGTGATGTGTCATGGTTTCATAACACTTCCGATGGTTAAAATAAAGAAATTGTGCAAGTACTTAGATATTCTTGTTAGATATGATGTCTTTTGTGTTGATTTTGCTGGAAAATAGAGTTTGAAGCCAAGAATGAGAAAAAAAGATGAAGAGCAGTTGGAAGGCTACCTATGTGCCTACCTACGACTCGTAGGTAGTACCTACGAGCCCATATATGGCCACATAGAAGGAGAAACTGAAGATTCTGAAAGTTGTTGTTTTACTCTATTTCATACGAAGACTACCTATGAGATGTATGTACAACCTACGGTCCGTAGGATGCCTCGTAGTTAGGAATTTTGCAGCCTAAAGATTACTCTAATTTTCAAAAAGCTACTTACACCCGTAGGTACAACCTACGACTCGAAGGTTGCCTTGTGGGTTGGTGTCGACACAAGTTTTCTACATTATTTATGATAGATTTTTTGATGTATCTGTAAATACCCTTTGGATGTTTTATTATCAATTTACGCACTTTATACACTTTTTACATTATTTAAAGTTTTGAGATACATTATTAATCTTGGAATCGGCGTTCTTGGTTTTTATGGTTTAAATTAATTTGAGATTTTAATCTTCGTTGTTCTTTGTAAGTTCATTTGTATGTTTTCATCCATGAATTCTATGTGTGTTCTAACAACTATGAGTAGCTAAACCCCGTAACTAGGGTTGTTGGAACCTTGATGGATTAACAAGGCAAAGGAAGTGCAAAGTCATTCTAGAATAGTGTTCTTGCATGTATTGGGGTTTCCTTCGGTTTGATTGCTTTCTTAACGGTTGCTCGAGTGAGAGGTAGAGATTAGGAAAAAGAGATCACAACGGTAATTTCAATCTACCAACCTTCATCTAATTAACTTGAGACCGGGCAGAGATAGTAAATTTAACATCCAGAATAAGGGTTAGTAATCTGATACTCAGAGATCGAGAGAAGATGAGCGTAATTCACCCAAACCAAGGTCGAGAGATGATTAGGTGATACATAACTCATTAGATTTTGCATTCAAGGCACCGAGATAGTTTGACGAGCATGATAAGTTTGTGGAGTTACGAATTTGGGGGGAACACAATCCTAGTGATCCTCTCATATTGATAACAACCCTAATTGCCAAGCATTGTTACTGTTATTGTTACAAAAAAACCCATTTTACTTTCTGCGCTTTTCAATTACATTAGCAAGCGCATGATGAATTTCCAACCTATTTCTCATAGGATCAACCCCAACAAGCTACTGTTTTATACTTTCTAGGAGGTGTAATTTGCATGACATTTAGTTTTGGCACTGTTATTGGGGAGTACAATTATAGATTAATTGATTGAGCTTGTTAAGGTTGTTGATTTTCAGTTTTCTACTGATTCTAGGGCATATGTCGGTGAGTTTCCAGTACTCGAAGTTAAGTCAATCTCTTGATTCCATTTTATCTTGAGCTTAAACGGACCTTACAATAGAATTGTAAGATAGGGAGTGTAGAAGAGTATGATCAAGGAGTAGAAGGGATTCACGATGACCTAGATACATTGAATCGGCTTTCTCTACATGGTATTCACAAAATTGCCTGTAAACCATTGCTCGGCTAATAGCCGAAGCAAATGCAAGGTTAGCACATGCCCGGCGTATTAAGAAGAGGGATAAAATGGAGGAAGAAAACTATCGAACAACACTCGATAGAGATGTACTTAAGTGGAATAGAGTTCAACCACCTGCTTATCAGTACTTGCCATGTTATGATGATCCAGAAAAAGATTTGAGGTATGTTGAACCAATTGAGACATGTGCTATCATTTCTCTAGAGTTTCCCCAAGGAATGAAATTTGACATTACAAGTGTAATGATCTAGTTGATTATTTTGAAGAGAGTGTTTGTTGGTTTGCATACTAATGATGGAAACATACACATTATGAACTTTGTTAGGAGTTACACATCGTACAATCAGCCGGGGGGAGTCAGGAAGCTCTACGACTCAGGTCATTACAATTATATCTTACAGGTGAAGTGACTTTATGGTAAGGAGATCTACCTCATGGGTCCATTTCCACTTGAAATAAAATGAAGACACAATTCTTAGACAGATTTTTACCGCCTTCTAGTATGTTGTAGTTGAAGGATGGGACTTATAATTTTAGATAGTTACATTCAGAGCCACTGTACGAGATATGGCTGGGGTTCTAGAAGAAGCTAATGAACATCCTAAATCTAAAGATAGAACTTGTTGGAGATATTTTATAGAGCCTTGAAGGTAAATACCAAGGATGTGGTTGATACTATTACATGAGGAGCTTTTATGAGTCTTCGTTGGGAGCAGTTTAAAGAAATCTTAGACAGAATCACTAAAACCAACTGAGGGTGGCATATCGAAAGGTGGAAAGGTTAGTTGGTACCTATGTTATTGGTGTTTCCAAAGAGTAAAGAACCCTAGATGAGACGTGCTCAAGAAGCAGCACAGCTGAGGACTAAGATTGGGTTACTTACTAAGCAATTTACAGCAATCGGGGTAGAAAAAGTAAATATAGTAGGAGCACAAGATGAATTTTCTATACATGAAAAATCTAAATTGGAGGAGAAATCAAAGGACTTACCTAAAAAGATGGCAGGTTTTTGAGCCAAGGGCCAAGCGTATAACCAAGACACTTGAAACTCGAGGCAAGGGAATCAAGGTTGGAACAACTATAGAGAAAGGTATAGGGATTAGAGTAGAGAGTATAATAGTGACTGGAGGATAAAGGATGATTACAAGGAGAATAGAGGTCTTTATGTTCCAACAGGAAATCGTGATGGTGATTCTATAATATAACCATTGTTTCCTAAGCTTGTGAAGGGTTCAGAGAGCCAAGAGACTTGCCTTAAGAAGATTAAGGCAGACATATCAGGATTGAGCGAGAAATAAAATTACATGCTATAGTGATTAAGAAACTTGAGTAGTAGTTTGGGCAGAAGTTTAGCTACATTGAATCAGTGTCAACTGGGCACTCTTAGAAGCAATACCATTTAGAATCCAAAGAATGACAGTCATTACCTAGCTATCACCATACAGAGGTAAGGCAACTACTAATCCACCTATGCCTATGGCGGATGAGGTAAGGAATGATACAGAGATATTAATGAAGCACCCATAGCTGAAATTGAGGAATTGGTAACTAATGGTGAGATGTTGCCAAAATCAATGGGTGTAGAGAAACAAGATAAAAATGATAAAGAAAAGGGTAAAAAGGTCAAACCAGTATTAAAACCCATTTCATGACCTCCTCTACCTTTTCCTCAAAGGTTGAAGAAGAAAGCGGAAAAAAGGAAATATCAAAAAATCATATCGATGTTGAAGGAATTATTTGTGAATATCCCTCTTGTAGAAGCATTAAAATAGAAACCTGGTTATGAAAAATTCAAGAAGGATTTAGTTACTAAGAAGTGGACAGTGAGTTCTGAGCCCATTGATAATATACACTGCAGTAGTGTTATTCCTTCACGATCTTTGGCTAAGAAGAAGGAGGATCTCAAAGATTTTACTATTCCTTGTACTATTGTATCCTTTAATTTTGAACGAGCATTATATGATCTGGGAGCTAGAATTAATCTAGTGCCACTAGTTGTATACAAATAATTGGGGTTGGGAGCACCAAACCCAACATCTATAAGATTATTAATGGTCAATCACACTGTGAAGAAGCCGGTGGTATACTGTGATGTATTGGTGAAGGTGGATTCTTTTGTATTCCCAATTGATTTTGTGATTCTCGATTGTGAGATGTATTATGACATCCTTATCATCTTAGAAAGGCCCTATCTAGCAATGGATAGGGCATTGGTTGATATAGAGATGGGATAGATAAAATTCAGGCTTAATGATGAACAGATCACCTTTAAAGTCTATCTGTTGATAAGGTAGACGAAAGATATATGAGTAGCGTCGGTGATAGACATCATCAATAAATATACATTGATCGCACTGATTAAGAAAAGACTTGGTGTCGAGGCATTGAAAGCAGTAATCGTGAATTCTGATAGTAACGATATCAATGAGAATGATGTAATGGCGAGCACACTTGTTGGCAGAGGTGCTTACTCTTATGTGCCAAAGAAGTTGGACCTTTATTTGAAGAAGAGAGCAACCCCACTAGCTTTATCATCTATTGAGGAGCCACTAGTTTAAGAATTGAAGGCCCTTCCCTCTTATTTGCATTACATATTTTTGGGGGCCAACAAAATCTTATCGGCTATCATTGCAGCAGATTTATTAGATTCATAGGCTGAGGCCTTGATTTTGGAGTTACAGAGGTTTAAATGGGCCATTGGTTGGACTACTGTGGATATTGTTGGGTTTTTTACCAAGAATTTGCACTCCTAAGATTCAACTCAAATCGGAGGGTGTGGCTAGACATTGTCTGAATCCACCTATGCAAAAGATGGTAAAGAATGATATTATTAAGTAGTTTAATGCAATTGTGGTTTACACTATTACCGATAGCAAGTGGGTAAGCCTAGTTTAGTGTGTGCAAAAGAAGGGTCGGATCATTGTGGTCCCCAATGAAAAGAGCGAGTTAGTTTCCATGGGACCAATCACGGGATGGGAAGTTTGCATGGATTATCGAAAGTTGAATACTAGAATGTAAAAGGATCATTTTCCTATGCCATTCATAGACCAGATGTTAGATCGTCTTGTAGGTAGATGATGGTATTGTTTTCTCAATGGTTATTCGGGATATAATCAGATTTCTATTGCCCTCGAGAACTAAGAAAAGACCACTTTCACATGTCCATATGGTACGTTCACATTCAAGAGGATGTGTTTTGGTCTTTGTAATACTCCTACCATTTTTCAGAGTTGTATGATATCTATCTTTTCTGATGCGGTGGAGGATACGATTGAGGTCTTCATGGATTACTTCTTAGTTATGGGTGATCATTTGATGACTGTTTGGCTTGCATGGCTAATTCACTTCAGAGATGTGATGAGTGCAACCTGGTTCTGAATTGGGAGAAGTGTCAGTTCATGGTCAAAGAGGGGATCATTCTTGGTCACAAAATTTTGAAGAAGGGGATAGAGGTCAACAAGGAAAAAATTGAGGAAATCAAAAAATTACATCCACCTATTTTTGTGAAAGGTATTCGGAGTTTCTTGGTCCATGCTGGTTTTTATAGGTTGTTCATCAAGATCTTCTCTAAGATTGCAAATCCATTATGCAAGTTGTTAGAGAAGAAGGTGAAGTTTATTTTTTATGATACTTTTATTAAGAATTTTAAGTGACATAAGGAGAGGTTGATCTCGACTTCTATTATTATGTCTTCGTATTGGACTCTTCCATTTGAGGTGATATGTAAAGCCGGTGTTATAGCATAAGGAGTTGTCCTAGGCCAAAGACGTAAGAAGATACTTCATCCTATTTATTATTCCAGCAAAGCACTCAACCCTACATAGAAAAATTACATGGTTACTGAACAGGAATTGCTTGCGATGGTGTTTGCTATTAAAAAGTTTAAGTCCTAATTGATTGGTAAAGTCATTGTGCACACTAACCATGCAAATTTTAGGTGCCTTATGGCGAATAAGGATGTCAAGCCTAGATTGATTCGATGGATACTATTGTTGCAAGAGTTTGACTTTGAAGTTAAGCACTGACTTTAAGGTTAAAGACCAGAAGGTCAAAAAAATCAGGTTGTAGACCATCTATACCACCAAGAAGAGAAGGCGATGCTTAAACTACGGGATGAGCATGAGATTGATATACTTTTCCAGATGAGCACATCTTGGCAGTATCACAAGACTTAATCCCTAAGTTTTTTGGCTTTACCAATTATTTGGCAAGTGATCTCATCCCAGAAAACATGTCGTTTAAGAAGTAAAAAAGTTTTATGCATGAGGTACAAAAGTTTTTTTGGGATGAGCCTTACTTATTTCGAGTGAGTGGATGGTATGATACGGAGGTGTATTCCCAAAGTTGAGATGATGAGTATTCTGGAAGACTGCCATTCATCTCCAGTTGGGGGTCACCATAGAGGCACTCGCACTGCCAATAAAATTTTTCAATGTGGTTATTATAGGCCGACGATATATAAAAATGCACATTACTATGCTCGTACTTGTGACCAATGCCAAAGACAGGGATATCTAACGGATGTATGAACTCCCCATGACACCTATTCTTGAGCTTGAGTTATTTGATGTGTGGGGAATTGATTTCATGGTTCCATTCATGAGTTGACATGGTATGAAATCTATCTTGGTGGAAGTCGACTATGTGAAAGCCATTGCGCTCCCAAATAATGAAGGTCAAAGTGTCACAGCCTTTTTGAAAAAAAATATTTTCTCTCGGTTTGTCACACCACAAGCTATCATAAGTGATGGTGGGTCCCATTTTTGCAATAGTCTATTTAAATCCCTACTTGATAAATATGGAGTTAAGCATAAAGTGGCAACACCTTACCATCCGTAGAAAAGAAGGCAAGTTGAGGTCTCTAATTAGGAGATCAAATCTATTTTGGCAAAGACTGTAAATGCCAACCGGACTGACTGGCTGGAAAAGTTAGATAATGCACTTTGGGCCTACCGTTCAATTAAAAAACCCATAGATGAATCACCTTAACATTTTGTGTACGGCAAAGCATGCCACTTTCCGGTTGAACTTAAGCATAAAGCATTACGAGCATTGAAGAAGCAGAAATTTGAGTGGAGTGATATCGCGCACATGAGATTGAATAAGATTAATTAGGTAAACGAGTTTTGGCTCCGTGCTTATGAAAGTTCAGCCTTGTATAAGGAGAAGATGAAGTTGTACCACGACAAGAAAATTGAGAAAATAGTATTGCAACCCGATGATGTGGTCTTGTTGTATAATTCGAGACTTCACTTGTTACCTGACAAGTTGAAGTTTAGGTGGTAAGGACCATTCACCGGGGGAAAAGTATTCCTACATGGGGCAATTGAGCTAAAGTGGGATAGGGATGACTCATTCAAGTTGAATGGGCATCGTTTTAAGCAATACATAGGAAGCATGGAGGAGTTGAAAGTGCGTGAGAATGTTAGCATTGGAAAATTTTGAGTAGCCAAAGAATTTGAGTTGTGTTGCATGGCGCTTCATGGGAGGCAACCAATGGGCTTATTGGTGAATTCTGGGTACCTAATATAGCCACGTCGTGTCGCGATGTTAAATCAAGCATTACTTGGAAAGCAACCCAAGGTTTTCGTGTTCACTTGTTTTTGTTTTGTAGGATAGAAAGCACGGAGAAGGACCTAGAGAATGGTAAATATTGTAAGACAAGTCTAGGCAAGTGGACCTATGACTCAACCTATGGGGTCGTAAGTCCAACCCTAAACATATAAGTTGAGTTAGGGGAATCAAAAAAAAATTTGGGTCTTGGAACTTCAACCTACGACTCCTGCCTACAGGTTGAAGGTATAACCTATGACCCCGTAGGTTGGGTCATAGGAATTAGAACAAAAAAGGGGTTGTAGATTCAACCAACATCCCCACAACCTATGGCCTATAAGTAGGGTCATAGGTAGCTTTCGTGAATGGTCCAAAAATTAAAAAAATTATGTGTTAGTTGCCTGAGGACATGCAAATGTTGTAAGTTGACGGTGTTGATACGCCATAGTCTCATGCCACTTTCAATGCTTAAAAGAAGGAAATTATGCAAGTACTTAGGTATTCTTGTTAGGTGTGATGTGCTTTTATGTTGATTTAGTAGGAAAACAGAGATTAGAGCCAAGAATGAGAAAAAGTGATGAAGAGTAGCTGGAAGACTACCTATGTGCCTACCTACGGCTCATAGGTAGTACTAACGGGCCCATAGGTAGCCACATAGGTGGAGATGCTGAAGATTCTGAAAGTTATTGTTTTACTCTGATTCCTACAAAGACTACCTATGAGACGTATCTACAACCTACGGTCCGTAGGTTGCCTCGTAGGTATGTGTTTTGTAGCTTAAAGATTTCTCTGATTTCCACAAGCCTACTTACGCCCCGTAGGTACTACCTATGACTCGTAGGTTGCCTTGCGGGTTGGTGCGACTCAAGTTTTATACATTGTTTAGGATAGGTTTTTTGATGTATTTATAAATATCCTGTTGGATGTTTACGCATCTTATACACCTTTTAAATTATTTTGAGTTCATAGATACATTATTAATCTTGAAATTATTGTTCTTTGTTTTTAGGGTTTTAAATTAATTTGATATTTCAATTTTCATACTTATTCTTTGTAAGTTCATTCGATGCTTAAATCATTGAATTCTATGTGTGTTCTTACAACCATGAGCAACTAAACCCTATAACTAGAATTGTGGGAACCTTGATGGATTAACAAGGCAGAGGAAGTAGAAAGTCATTCTAGATTGGTGTTCATGCATGTATTGGGGTTTCTTCACATTGATTGCTTTCTTAATGGTTGCTAACGTTATGAACTTGCTTCTATTCGATACTTTCTCGAGAGAGAGAGAGGTAGATATTGGGAAAAGAAGATCACAACAGTTATTTGAATCTACCAACCTTCATCTAATAAACTTAAGTCTGATAGAAGATAGTTAATCTGAGATCCAGAACAAGGGTTAGTAAAGCGACACTTAGAGATCGAGAGATCAATATGCGTGAAATTCAACCATATATATATTTGAGAGATGGTTAGGTGATACATAACTTATTAGATTTTGCACGCAAGGCACCGATATAGTTTGACGAGCACGATAAGTCTACAGTGTTATGAAGTCAGGGGGAATATAATCCTAATGATTGTCTCATATTGATAACAACCCTAATTGCCCAACATTATTACTATTACTGTTACCTTCACAAAACCCACTTTTACTCTCTGCACTTTCCCGTTACATTACCAAGCTCTTGATAGATTTTCAACCTATTCCTCATGGGATCGACCCCAACCTTATCGGATTCTATATTTGACAAGTGACTGCTTTATACTTTTAGAAGGTGTAAATTGGTCAACATCAACATGCAAATGTTCTAAGTTGAGGATGTTGATGTACCATGGTTTCATAGCACTTTCGATGCTTAAAATATGGAAATTATGCAGAAAATTGGGTATTCTTGATAGATATATTATGTGTTTCATTTGTTTACAGGAAAATTGCATCTGGTGCAAAGACTAAGAAAAAAGGATGAAGAGTTGTTGAAGTGTTAACCTATGAGTCAACTTACGACTTGTGGGCAGTACCTACAGATTGTGTGTAGCAGTAGTGTGCGGAGTTATAAAGATATTATAATGAGTCTGATTCTTATGAGGCTACCAATAACTCATAGGTGCAATCCACGACTCATGGGTTGCAAACATAAGTTGAGATTTTGAAAGGCTGATTTATGCTTTGAGTTTCACAACTTGAAGGCATGACTCGCGGGTAGTACTCACGGCCAAACCCACGAGTCAAGAATTGATGCCTACCTTGATTTCTACAATATTTAGGATAGGATTTATTATGTATCTATAAATACTACTTTGATGTTTTATTGTTCGGTTACGCACTCTATATACTTTTTATATTATTTTGAGTTGTGAGATACATTATTGATTTTGTAATAATTGTTCTTGGTTTTGAGTTGTGAGACACATTATGCTTTCATATATGAACTTTTTATTTGTTCTTACAACCATGAGAAGCTAAATCCCATAATTAGTGTTATGGTAACTCTGATGAATTAACAAAGCAGGTTAAGTGTGAAGTCATTCTAGATCGATGTTTTTGCATATATAGGGATTTCCTTCATTTTAATTGCTTTCCTAATGGGTGCATACTTTAGGAACTCGCATGTATTCAATATTTGCTTAAGAGAGAAGTAAAATTTAGGAAAAGAATATCACAATAGTAATTTGAAGCTTTCAACTTATATCTAATCAACTTAAGCCATAACTGTGATAGTTAACATGAGATCATAAAACAAGGGTTAGAAATGCAATGCTTTGAGACCGAGAGGAGATGAGTGAAATACATCCAAACCAAGGTTGAGAGACGGTTAGGTGATACATAACTTGTTAAATTTTGCATGTAAGACATCAAGATAGTTTGACAAGCACGAATAGTCTATGGAGTTATGAAGTCAGGTGGAACACAATCTTAGTGCTCGTCTTATATTGATCACAAACATAAGTTCCCAGCAATCCGTATTGTTTCACTGATTGATACAAAACCCCTTTTTTATTTTTGTAGTTTCCAATTATGTCAACAAGCTCTTGATAGATTTTGGCTAATTGCTCGTGGGTTCAACCCCAACCTAGTTAGGTTCGATATTTCATTCAGCGACCACTTTATACTTTCTTGGAGGTGAAATTTGGGCGACATTAATTGTCCATGGGTAGAGTAGCTCACGTAGAAGAGGAGAAGAAGGAATTGGCCAAAGAGGTGCATAAATTAGCTCGATTTGGAGTATGTTTGCTTGGCAAGGATAATGGTGGTTTAGTGGTTCAGAATGGCTCAAAGTCGTCCTTAGTAGCTGAAGTGAAAGAGAAACAACGTAATGATCCTATACTAAGACAATTGATGGATGCAGTTCATCAACAAAAGTTTGAGATTTTCTCCCAAGGAGGAGATGGTGTTCTTCGCTATCAGGGTCGCCTATGTGTTCCCAATGTGGATGAGTTGAGGGAGAGGATATTAGTGGAAGCTTATAGTTCTAAGTATTCAATTCACCATGGTGCCACCAAGATGTACCGCGATCTATGGGAGGTCTATTAGTGAAATGGTATAAAGAGGGACATAGCAGAGTTTGTGACTAAATGTCCCAATTGTCAGTAAGTGAAAGTTGAGCATCAAAGATCAGGAGGTACACTTCAAGATATTTCCATCCGTACTTGGAAGTAGAAGGTCACTAATATGGATTCTATTATGAGACTTCCTTGCACTAGATGTCAACGTGATTCTATTTGGGTCGTCGTGGATTGAATGACCACGTCAGCCCATTTCTTATCGGTTAAGAACTTAGATACAACTAAAGATAATGCCAAATTATATGTCTGTGAATTAGTAAGGCTTTATAGGGTTTCCTTATCCATAATTTTGGGCCCAGGTACTTAGTTTGTTTCGTAGTTTTGGCAATCATTTTAAAGAGGACTTCGTAAATAGGTGAAACTTAATACAACTTTCCACCCTCAAATAGACGGTCAGGCTTAACAAACTATCCAAACTCTAATGGATATGCTGAGTGCTTGTGTGATTGATTTTAAAGAAAGTTGGGATGATCATCTACTTTTGATTGAGTTTGCTTACAATAGCAATTACCATGCTAGTATTTAGATAGCTCCAATCGAGGCCTTGTTTGGGCGTAGGTGTAGATCACCTATAGGTTGGTTTAAAGTTGGTACATCAACTTTTATTGGGACAAATTCTATTCTCAAAGTTATAAAAAAGGTTCAATTGATTCGTGCGAGGTTGAAAACCTATCAAATTCATCAGAAATTATATACAGACGTAAGAAGGAGAGAACTAAAGTTTGAAGTGCATGATTGGGTGTTTTTTAAAGTGTCACCCGTGAAGAGAGTGATGAGGTTTTGAAGAAAAGAAAAGCTCAGTCCCCGATACATTGGTCTTTATAAAATCATAAAGTATGTTAGAGATGTTAAGTATGAGCTAGATCTTCCATCAGAATTAATCATTGTTCATCTAGTTTCCCATGTTTCTATGTGGAAGAAGTTCATTAAAGACCATCCTTAGTATTTCCTAAAGAAAGAATTGGAGTAAAGGATAGTTTATCCTATGAGGAAATCCAAGTTGAAATTATTGATCAACAAATTAAAAGGTACAGTGAAAGCTCTATGGAGAAATCTGCCAGTTGAGGGAGCAACGTGGAAAGCAAAAATAGACAAGATGAGTCGATACCCTCACTTAAGGTAAGAATCCCTTCTAATCTCTTCTACTCATTAACATCCTTACTCATGTCAGTTTAACCTATAAGGTTTATGTGTAGTCGCTCATTTCACCTATATGCTTGATCTTGGGGTGAGTAGTTAGTTGTAGAGAAAGATTATCTTCATACTTCAACCTAGCACACCCTAAAGATAGATCTTTTCCCATATCAATCTTCATTCCAGGATGAATGATTGCAAGAGGAAGAAATTATAACACTTATAAAGTTCATGCATGTTATTAGTGTGAGAAATCCCTAACATGTAGTTGAACTGAAAAGTCCTCTTTCGGTTAATAACTAGTATGAGATTCTTTTTTAGTCAACTTCAAACAAACTCCTTGAATTTGAAGTGTTTTTCAGCACAAGGCCCACAAAATAAAATATCTTCTAGTTTTCTTTCCAATGCATCTGATTTTACCTTAATCCGATATCAGAGTAGAAAGTGAGGTTTATTTTACCTGAGGGTGTCTATCAGCCGAAGATTGAAAATGGGAGTTGACGAGCCATCAACTGAAGTCGTTAACCTTAGGCAGTAAAGCTTAAAAACAACTAGATATTGATGATCTGAGTTTATGAGCCGTCAACTAGATGACAGGCTGTCAACTTAAGTTATCAACCTTAAATAGTAAAGACCAAAGATGGCTAAAGATTGATGACAGGAGTTGATGGGTCGTCAATAAGATAATGGTCCATCAACAAGTTGACGGGTTGTCAACTGAGAAGTTCCTGTATTTTTGTTAGTTTTCTTAAGGTAATTTGTTCTTTTCCTAACCCCAATCTCCTCCCCCACGACTTAAATCTCCCAAGAAATATTCCTTACTCAACATTAGTAAGATTTCAATGCTCATTCTCCTCTCCACTTTCAAGAGAAAAAAGTTAAGGTTTCTTCCCAAAGTTCAACTCCCAAGGCTCCAATTTAAGTTTCCTTCAAGAAATTTATTAAGTTTAGGTATGCGTGGTTTGAACAAGGATTTTCTATCATCCTTGTGTCTAAAATCTTTGATTTTTACAAGTAAATTTATGAAATTTCAATTAGGGTTCATACCCGCTTTACATGGTTTTGAAGTCATGATATTCCTTTGTGAATTAAAGTGCATTTAGCGTAAAAATACATGGTTTGGTCATGTTTTTACACAGATAGTAGTTTTCATGAAGTGAATTTTAGTGTTCATGACAAAAGTACCAAAAATGGTAAAAGTGTCTAATTTTAGCATGATTTACTCAGTTTACAAGATATGAAGTTCACATAAATAATTAAGATTATGAGATAAAAATAGAAGTATATTGTGTTTTCAGACTTATCAGCTCATATGCTTATTTTTAAGGTGAATTTCATATATATTAATAGCAATAATATGATTAGGGAGTAGTACCTATGTAAGACCCCGCAAAAGCCTAGCTTAACTCAACCCTTAAGAGCATGAAAAGAGGTCCCAAACTTAGAAATTTCAGCAGAGAGTTTACATTTTGAATTATTTTGGCCTTCATAATTTGGCGATCTTATTTAATAACCCTTATGACCTTAAAATATCGATCATTGGATTGAGTCGTGATCAGGAGTGTCAAAAGGTCACTACGAGTGAGTTTTGGATTTTTCGGACCTCGTTTGAAGCTTGTTTGGGTGACCAAAATAGTGGGTCAACGCGGTCTCGATGTGTCGCATCGTCCATCGCATCCATGGATATTTTTTTCCAGCATTCAGTGTAAATTCCAATGAGCCAACGCGAACTCGACGCGGCGCGTCGGCTATCACGTTGACCCCATCAACGCGGTGAGTTGGTCTACGCGTCGCTGGGCACATTTTCAATGATTAAAACTCCATGTCTAAATGGGTATTTGGGTCATTTCCCGACCGTTAATCAGCCCCAAAAACATGAGATTAACCTACTCCAAAGGCTTAATCACCCATTCTCTCTCAAATTTTCTCAACAACAAACCCTAGGGCATCCAAATTCAAATTCAAGCTTCATGAACACACCATCAATCTTCACGAATTTGATTACCAAGGTATGTTAGGTGTTCATCCTTGGTTTTCCTTTCACCCATGGAGTCCAAGAACCATATTTAAACATACAAGTTTATAGATTTATTATTTTCATGCTTAAAATTGATTGTATTCATGTTCATGATATTAATTGGGTTTCAATCCATGATTAAATTGCAAGTTTCATGAAATTAAATAGCATGTGTGATGAATAAATGATTATCATGATAAACCCTTGTATTAACAATTGATTATTGCATCCATGATGTTTATGTGTTGACTATTAATATGTGAAATAATCATGCTCCCCAAGTGTTTGATAAAATGCCTGTGTGAATTGGATAGTGAAACTATGACATGTCATTATGTGATCCCATTCATGTACATGTTCATGTATACCAAGTGTTTGACAAAATATCCAAATGAGTGTATTGTAAACAAGCAAGTATTGTTATGCTTTTATGATCATGCTATGCTTTATTTTCAATGCTATCGAGTCCTAGGGATATTTAATACCCGAAAATCTAGTTGTTTACCTATAGATACAGTAGTAACAGAACAGTCTCAATGATGTCACGTACAGTAGTACTTAAGTAGTTACAGAACTCAGTGTATTCAGCTAGTCTAACAGAACTCAGTGAACTCAGTCCAGTTTGGTTAGACAACACGATCAGTAACAGTTCAGTCAAGCCTAGTACAATCTAGTGATCATTTCAGTGTCTATTCAGTTGGGAGTAGGATTCATCACCGAGTGAACCCAAGGATGGGGACTCACCTGCCAGAAGAGGGTGTGATCCTTAGAAGCAGTCCTTGTGTTCTAGAACTACGTAGACAGTGTAGGTTGAGATATCAACCTGGTTGATAAAGTGTTTCCACCTGCCAGTTGAGGTTACCACCGTTCTCATTTAGGGCATATGCCAGATGAGGGTGGCTCTTCAGTTGTCTTTACTTGTGGCACGGTACTGACACCCTTCCAATTGGGGATACAAGTTGGACCCCAGTTATTTTATTTAGGGCATCTCGGCTAGATGACTACCTCCCACAGTTAAAGTTTCAGTTTTAGACTCAGTATAAAATCTCAGATCAGTTTTTAGAATCAGGACTGTCAAACACAGTCACCCAACTCAGTATAGAACTTAGTTTAGTTTTACAGAATCAGGACTTTCAGAAATAGTCAGTTATCAGTAATTCAGTATCAGCGATCTAAGTTATAGTAAAGTAGATTTACATGAAATATTTTATAATCAGTATTTACAGCAGTTTTGGATATATATGTACTCTCATTCAGCTATACTCAAGTTACTCAGCCAGTTAATGTTCATGCATATGAATCCATACATATCAGACTACCTCACTTAGCATACCAGTACATTTAACGTAATGACGCATACCTTTTCTTTTATGCTATGATGTCTTATATCATAGGTTCAGATGCATGAACTCCTGACCGTACTTAGCAGCCTACACTATCAGCAGCAGATTTAGTGGTGAGTCCTCGTAGTTCGAGGATAGAGTTATCATTTTAGTATTTCAGTAGTTCAGCATATTCAGTAGTCGAAGTTAGTTGGGGACTTGTCCCATCAACTCCATGTTCAGATAGTTAGAGGCTTTCAGACTAGATTATTTTAGACAGATGTTCAGTTTTCAGCATTTATTTATCAGTATTCAATATTCAATTTCAGTTATAAACCTTACGGCAACTTCAGCCTAACTTCCTCATTTATTTCAGTATTATTATTCAGTGCTCACAGCAGGTACCACTCATGGGTTAGCTTATGGTCTTTTAGGGTCGCAGGCACCGTATGGCGTCCGAGTGCAAACTCGGGGCATTAAAAACTTAGTATCAAAGCCTAAGGTTCAATAGAGTCCTAGAGAGTTTGAAAGTTGTGTCTAGTAGAGTCTTGTGCATGGGTGTGTAGCGTGCCACACTTATGGACAAGAGGCTATGAGGCATTTTAGAAAAAGATTCCCTTCTTTCAGTATTCATGTCGTGCAAGTGAGCATAAGCTCAAGTTAAAATCCCAGTCTAATTCTTTTCTTCCTTCCATTTACAAAGCATGCCTCCCAAAAAGAACAACGAAAAAAGAACAGAAAACCAGTCAGCACCCCAACCCGCTCAGACAGATCCCTTGGAAAAGCATGTCTCTCATGCAGAATTCAGAGCTGCATTCACCACTCTAACCAATTCTGTAGCATCTCATAATGAATATCCAGCTGCTGTTCAGGACAACTCAGTGTCTAATACTGCTGCAGCTAGAATTCAAGACTTCACTCGAATGAATCCTCCATCATTCACAGGGTCTAAGCCTGAAGAGTTAGATATGATATCTCAGAAAGTTACTTCAGCAGACTAACTAGAGTTAGATATGATGGATTTTGATGTCATTCTTGGCATGGATTGGCTCTATTCATGCTATGCCTCAGTTGATTGTAGAACAAGAATTGTTTATTTTCATTTTCCAAATGAACCAGTCCTTGAATGGAGGGGTAGTACCACAACGCTTAAGGGTCAGTTGATTTCATACCTTAGAGCGAGAAAAATAATATCCAAAGAATATGTCTATCATCTTGTGCGAGTCAAAGACTCTATTTTAGAGACTCCTAGTCTTGAATCAGTTCTAGCAGTACATGAATTCTCAGATGTGTTCCCTGAAGCTCTTCCTGGAGTCCCTCCCAAAAGTGAAATTGACTTCGGCATAGACCTTCTTCCAGATACTCAGCCCATATCTATTTCGCCATATAAAATGGCCAAATATGAACTTAAAGAATTAAAAAAATAGTTGAAAGACTTCTAGATAAGGTATTCATCATGCCTAGTCTCTCCCCGTGGGGTGCACCAGTTCTATTCGTACGCAAGAAAGACGATTCTCTTCGAATGTATATTGACTACTGTCAGTTAAACAAAGTCACGGTCAAGAACAAGTATCCACTTCCCAGAATCGATGACTTGCTTGACCAACTTCAAGGTGTCAGTTACTTTTCTAAGATAGACCTCAGATCAGTCTATCATCAGCTCAGAGTCAGAGAATGTGACATTCCGAAAATAGATTTCAGAACTCGGTATGGTCACTTTGAATTCTTAACAATATCCCAACAGTCTTCATGGACTTGATAAACAGAGTGTTCAAGCAGTACTTGGACATGTTTGTTATAGTCTTCATTGATGACATTCTTGTCTACTCCCGCGGCAAACATGATCATGCAGACCATCTCAGAATAGTGTTGTAAACCCTCAGAGCCCATCAGTTATTTGCCAAATTCAGTAAGGGGAAATTTTAGCTAAGGTCAGTAGTTTTCCTTGGTCATATAGTTTCCGGAGATGGCATTAGAGTTGATCCTCAGAAGACCGAAGCAGTAAGAAACTGGACCAGACTCATCTCTCCATTAGATATCAGGAGTTTCTTGGGTTTAGTTGGATATTACCGTTGGTTTGTTAAAGGATTTTCATCTATTTCATCCCCCATGTCCAGATTGACTCAGAAGAAAGTCAAGCTTCGGTGTCAGATTCTTGTGAGAAGAGTTTTCAAGAGTTGAAGACTCGACTCACTACAGCTCTAATTTTGGCTTTACTAGATGGTTCAAACGGGTTTGTTGTGTATTATGATGCTTCCAGAGTTGGTTTGGGTTGTGTCCTAATGTAGAGAGGTAAGGTCATAGTCTATGCCTCCAGATAGCTTAAGCCTCATGAGAAGAATTACCCTACCCATGATCTTGAGTTAGCAGCTATAGTGTTTGCCTTAAAGATTTGGAGGCATTACTTGTATTGGGTGCATGTTGATGTGTTCACAGATCACAAAAGCTTACAATATGTATTTTCTCAGAAATATTTGAATTTGCGTCAGAGAAGGTGGTTAGAATTGCTAAAAGATTATTATATAAGTGTTTTGTACCATCCGGGGAAGGCCAATGTAGTGGCAGATGATCTCAGTAGGTTGTCTATGGGTAGTGTTGCTTATGTTGAGAATGGTAAGAAGAAGTTAGTTTAGGAAGTTCATCAGCTTACCCGACTAGGTGTCCTCTTAGTCGATTCAGCAAAGGGCAGTGTGTGGGTGCAGAATAGTTCAGAATCATCTCTAGTTTTTTAGGTGAAGGAAAATCAAGATAGAGATTCCAGTTTAGTTAGGTTAAAGAGTTAGTCAGAGGTCAGAAAGTAGAGGTTTTCTCCTAAGAGGGAGATAGTGTGTTGCAATGCCAGGGTCCGCTATGTGTACCAGGTGTAGATGACTTGAGGCAATAAATTCTTATAGAAGCGCATGGTGCCATATGGAAGTGGGAAGAAGTGAACATGCACTTTGTGACCGGTTTGCCTCGTACTCATCTTCAGCATAATTCGATTTGGGTCCTTATGGATAGGATGACCAAATCAGCTCATTTTTTACTAGTTCACACCTCTTATTCAGCTGAGGATTATGCCAAGTTCTATGTTAGAGAGTTGGTCAGATTGCACGGAGTTTCATTGTCTATCATTTCAGATAGAGGTACGCAGTTCACCTCTCATTTTTGGAGAACCTTCCAGAAGGGTCTTGGTACCCAAGTTTACCTCAGTACAGCCTTTCATCCTCAGACAGATGGTCAAGCAGAAAGGACCATTCAGACTTTAGAAGATATGTTAAGACCGTGTACCATTGACTTTAAGGGTAGTTGGGATGACCACTTGCCTTTAATTGAGTTCGCGTATAACAACAGTTATCATTCCAGCATTCAGATGGCTCTGTTTGAGACGCTTTATGGGAGGAGATGTAGATTTCCCATTGGTTGGTTTGAAGTAGGTGAGATCACAGTGGTAGGGCCTGACTTGGTATTTGAAAAAGTTTAGTTGATCAGGGAAAGGCTTAAGACAGCTCAGAGCCAACAGAAATCGTATGCAGATGTACGAAGAAAGGATCTCGAGTTTGAGATTGATGATTATGTGTATTTGAAAATCTCTCCTATGAAGGGAGTGAAGAGGTTTGGAAAGAAGGGGAAGCTCAGTCCCCAATATGTCGGTCCTTACAAAATTCTCAGTCATTTTAGAAAGGTAGCTTACGAGCTTGAGTTGCCTTCAGATCTAGCTTCAGTGCACCCGGTGTTCCACGTCTCTTTGCTAAAGAAATGCATTAGTGACCCAGCAATCGTAGTCCCCTTAGAGGTTGTGGATATTCAGAATGATCTCTCTTATGAAGAAGTTCCAGTTTAAATCCTTGATCGTCAGATCCGTAGACTGAGGAACAAAGAAGTTCCCTTGATCAAAAAATTTTGGCGGAATCAGTCCGTTGAGGGAGCTACTTGGGAAATAGAAGCAGACATGCGGACCAAGTACCCTCACCTATTCTCCGCAAACTCAGACTCAGCTTGAGGTAACGACCTCCCTTAGATTTACTCAGTTCCATGTTCAGTTACAGTTACAAACTTGGTTTTCATTACCGTTGCATGTTATCTTAATGACAGTCATGCATTCACGAATCAGTCCATCCATGTACTCATGCATTAGATATGCATATTCAGTAAGAAAACTCGGCTTATCAGTAATTTCAGTCATGAAATCATACTTCAGTTGTGCATGTTCAGCGTGTAGACACAGTCTAGCAGTGTCCTCAGCTCAGTCAGTCTCATTCAAGGATGAATATTCCCAAGGGGGAGATATTGTAAGACCCTGCAAAATCCTAGCTTAACTCAGCACTTTAGAGTATGAAAAAAGGTCCTAGACTTAGAAATTTCAGCTAAGTGTTTGCATTTAGAATTATTTTGGCCTTCATAATTTGGCGATCTTATTTTACGACCCTTATGACCTTAAAATGTTGGTCCTTGGATTGAGTCATGATCAGGTGTGTCAATAGGTCACTTCGGGTGAGTTTTAGATTTTTTTAACCTCGTTTGAAACTTGTTTAGGTGACCAAAATAGTGGGTCAACGCGATCTCAACGTGTCGCGTCGCCCATCGCGTCGAAGGATATTTTTTTCCAGTATTCAGTGTAAATTCCAGTGAGCCAACATGAACTCGACGCGATGCATCGGTTATCGCATTGATCCCATAGATACAGCGCGTTGGTCTGCGCGTCGCTGGGCATGTTTTTAGTTATTAAAACTCCGTGTCCAGAGGGGTATTTGGGTTATTTCCCCACCCCTAATCATCCCCAAAAACACGAGATTAACCTACTCTAAAGGCTAAATCACCCATTCTCTCTAAAATTTTCTCAAGAACAAACCCTAGGGCATCCAAATTCAAATTCAAGCTTCAAGAACACACCATCAATCTTTACGAATTTGATTACCAAGGTATGTTAGGTGTTCATCCTTGGGTTTCCTTTCACCCATGGAGTTCAAGAACCCTATTTAAACATACAATTTTATAGATTTTTAATTTTCATTCTTAAAATTGATTGTATTCATGTTCATGATATTAATTAGGTTTCAATCCATGATTAAATTGCAAGTTTCATGAAATTGAATAGTATGTGTGATAAATATGTGATTATCATGATAAACCCTTGTATTTATAATTGATTATTACATACTTGATATTCATGTGTTGACTATATTAATATGTGAAATAATCATGCTCCCCAAGTGTTTGATAAAATTCCTATGAGAATTGTATAGTGAAACCATAACATGTCATTATATGATTCCATTCATGTACAAGTTCATGTATATCAAGTGTTAGACAAAATGTCCAAATGAGTGTATTGTTAACAAGCAAGTATTGTTATGCTTTTATGATTATGTTATGCTTTATTTTAAATACTATCGAGTCCTGGGGGTATTCAATACCCAAAATCTAGTTGTTTACCTAGAGCTACAGTAGTTAGAGGAAAGTCTTGGTGATATCACATACAGTAGTACTCAGTCAGTTACAGAACTCAGTGTATTCAGCCAGTTTAACAGAACATAGTAAACTCAGTCCAGTTCAGTTAGATAGTACGATCAGTAACAGTTCAGTCAAGCCTAGTACAGTCTAGTGATCGATTCAGTGTTTATTCAGTTGGGAGTAGGATCAGACACAGTCACCCATCTCACTATAGAACTCAGTTTAGTTCTACAGAATCAGGACTGTGAGAAATAGTCACTCAATTATCAGTAACTCGGTTATCAATAATTCAATATCAGCGATCTCAGTTACAGTAAAGTAGATTTATATGTAATTTTTCATAATCAGTATTTACAGCAATTTCAGATATATATGTACTCTCATTCAGCTATACTCATGTTACTCAGCCAGTTATTATTCATGCATATGAACTCATGCATATCAGCCTACCTCACTTAGCATACCAGTACATTCAAAGTACCGATGCATACTTTTTTTTTGTGCTATGATGTCTTATATCATAGGTTCAGACGCACGAGCTCCTGATCATACTTAGCAGCCCATACTATCAGCAGCAGATTTAGTGGTGAGTCCTCATAGTTCGAGGACAGAGTTATCATTTCACTATTTCTGTAGTTCAGTATGTTCAGTAGTCGGAGTTAGTTGGGGACTTGTCTCATCAACTTCATGTTCAGACAGTTAGAGGCTTTCAAGCTAGATTATTTTAGACAGATATTCAGTTTTCAGTAGTTATTTATCAGTATTCAGTATTTATTTTTAGTTATGAACCTTACGGCAACTTCAGCCTAACTTCTACATTTATTTCAGTAGTATTACTCAGTGTTCAGAGCAGGTACCAGTCATGAGTTAGCTTGTGATCCTTCGGGGTCGTAGACACCATGTGGCATCCAAGGTGTATACTCGGGGCGCTAAAACCTAGCACCAAGGAGTAAAGGTTTAGCGTACCCTAGTTCCATAAACTACGTGCCACCATACGGTATTATTCAGCTTGTCCAAATAGACATGTAGTTTGTCCAAATGGACATGTACAGACATTATTCAGCATGTCCAAAAGGACATGTATAGGTGACCACCCTAGTTAGACTTTATACCCTGACAAGGTATATCGAGCCATTTCGATGGGGTTTTTTACATCAAACTTCATGTAGTTCGCATGGTTTATGTCGGTTAAGAGAATCCCCCATAGAAAAAATAATTTCAAGAATTAAATGTAATCACTAACTAACTTTATCAGGTGTAGTTTATGACTTATGCTTTATGATATTTCAACTTTCAGCTTATTCATGATTCAGTGCGAGTCTATTTATACTTAGCATACATGTTTATTATTATGATCAATTTCAACTTTACTTATTGCATTCACCCCCATATACTCAGTATATTTCAGAAGTACTGAGCACATATATGTCTGTGTGACTACATTATTTCATAATGTAGGTTCTGGTGTTAGTTCTGAGCAGTACGATTAGCCATGATCACCACCTTCTACATTCATCCAGTTGGTGAGTCCTCATATTTCGAGGGCCAAGTTTATGTTTATTTCCATATGTTTATCGTTATTAGTCCAAACATTGTGCTTTAAGTTTAGGTCAGCTGGGGCGTGTCCCAGTGGTTATTCAAGTTTAGTTAGAGGCTCGTCAAGACTAGTTATGATTTGTTTTTCTTCAGATTCTCATGAGTTTCGAATGATGTTAAGTTACAATGTTTTGTTGAGATTGTTCATCTATTTGAAACCAATTTTAATTTTCTTCAATTTTCGCTCATGTTTTAAGTTTACTTTATCATGGTCCAGTGTTGAGTAGATATCATAAGTTAGCTTAGGGACTACTTGTAGTCCTAAGCAACATATGATGTCTAGGGGTAGCCTAGGGTCGTTACACTCTACCTTCACTAGTCTTGTTTTTCAGTATCTCCAGCTCGATATATTCTGGCAGCTTCTCAGCTAAGACTTGGACTTTAACCATTGCACAAGTTGAATGAGTCTTGTTAATTATAGCCAGTAGATAAGATTTTCACAGCAACAACTAATGAAAATAGTGATTCCTTTATAAAAAAAATGGGCGAAAGATCAAGAAAAGAAATTTAAACCATTGCTTGAGTAGTCTCCTCACTTGATTTAAACTTGTTATCATAAATAAGGGGCCTCATTTGATATGTCACTCCATCCTTCACAGTAATATAGTAAATATTTTTTGACGTCATATTTACAAAGTCCTCCATTATCTTAAATCTTATTAGAATATGTTTATTCCTAAGCAATCCAATTCTGCAGAACATTGCTTTGCTATTTAAATTCCGAAATCTTTCATTTTCAGCCATCCATATAAGAATTTTCCGATTACTGCAAGTTGCAAATCTTTAATGACATTCATTTTTTGAACCACTTCTTTTGTCCACATGACTCTTGGCACCTCATTTTTGTATTCCACTGGCTTTACCCCAATGGAGTCATGTAAAACTTTATTATCAGACTATGTATTTTCATTAGGTTTATCGGGTCAACCAACTTCACTTTTGTTTTACTCACATCATCATTAACACACTGTCCCTTAATATCATCAGTGTTAGGAAAATTCGTAGCTTTGTTAGGTATTCCTGGCTTTTTGAGTGAATTAGCATGATATAATTCTGAAAAATAGTCAGGGAAGTAAGAGAAAACACTTAGCCAATCGTGACTGACTGCGCAGTGCCAGTTCCAGCCACGTTGACGGCAAGTGATATGTCTAGGATTTTGAATTTTGAAGAGAAAAAATCGTCAGTACTGTTCGTTGAATTTATTACTTTGTTCTTTCTAAAATATACCATCTCAGTTGAATTTATAAATATATACAGGGGCATGAACAAAGTAACACATTTAAATTAACTAAGAAATCTAAATAATATCATAGACCCTAATAAAAATAACATGTAATAACACAAACATTGTCAAAAATCAACATAGAAACACAAATTGTACCAAAAATTAGTTTAGTAACACAAAATCCTACAAAAAACAGCTTAGTAACATAAATCCTACCAAAAATCATCTTAGTTACACAAATCATAACACATATTACATCAAAATTGTAAAATCACACATCAGTTGTAACATATTAATATAGTAACAAAACAACATGCGAGCTATATTTTTTTACGAAAAATCGCAAATTCATGCGCTTTAACATAAACACAATGCAAAACAAATTAAAAGTCGTAAAGAACTAAACTGATCTTATTTAAAGATTACAACACAGAATCACACCAAAATAAACCCTAGATAAATCTTTAATGGAGATTACAACATGAACATGGCCCAAATTTTAGCCTACATACTAAGTACTGGTTGAACATTATAATTTACGATTGATTTAGGTAAAGGCCAACACTGTGATTTGAAATTGATTTTGATAAAATTAATTTGATATTGATAAAGAAAATTTGATCTTGTTAAAGTGATTATGGAAAGACGAAAATATCTCATCAACATATAATGAGTCATATAGACGGTGGAGTGTGAACCCTTTTTGTCTCACAAAAATATGTGTATTACATCGTATTTCGTTTAGCTAGACCAATGTGTCACGTAAGTACAAAATATAGAAAAAATATGATAAAAAATTCAGTTCAGAAGAATAACAGGACCTCCGTAAAGTTAAGATGTGGCGTAGTAATTTTTGTCATAGTTCTCGGGGGGGGGGGGGAGGAGGGGTAATAGTGCCTTATCTATTGAAAATAATTTAATTTTTGTAAAATGCTATGAGGAGAAAGAAACGAGAAATAGAATATTCCTTTAGAGTTAAAATTCATAGAGACTATTTTAAGAATCATATAATTCTATTATAATAGTCATACATCAAGGATTGTCGACTTATTAAGGACGAAACATTATAAATAATAAACACCCCTATAATTAAGGGTGACAAACTAAGACTTGTTCTAAAATTCAACATAAAAAATGTCATGGAAATGGTCCCATATTCTAATGTAGCTAGAAGTTTAATATATATGTGCATACATCATGACATTTGTTATGCAATGAATTTCATGAGCTGTTATCAATCCAAGACAAAATTAAAAAGTTATTAAGAGCAATTTGAGACATTTCAATGACATTGCTAATTCTAAATTATGCTATTAAAGGAGTGACTTACAGTTGGTGGTTCACTTGGTTGGGACGGAAACTTACGATGAAGAAAGTAATTTTATTTCTATTTTGTATTCTTGCTTATAGCCAGTTTGGCCAAACTTCTAAAATTGATGTATTTTAAAAAGTGTTTTTCAAAAAATTATTTTTGGTAAGAAACAGTTTGTGTCTGACTAATAAATTTTAAAAATACTTTTAAGCAACAATAAATGTTTGATCAAGTCTTTTAAAAGTGTTTTTAAGTATGTTTTTCTTAAAAGTGATTTTAAGGAGAAACTATTTTATTTGGCTTATGAAAAAATATTTTTTTGCTCATAAGAAACACTTATTTTCTTTCAAAAGTTCAGGCAAACCCCTCATTTTAAAATAAACACTTTTGAAAAAACTAAGTCTGGCCAAACAGACTATTAATGATGATATTGTTACGTGGAGTTGCAAGAAACGTATATATATATATATATATATTGAAATTTATGAGTCAAATTTTACATTTTAAATTAAAAAGAAAAAAGGTCAAAGTTATCTCACTACTTTGATTAATTGACTAACTTTTCTCTAGTCATACTATTGGGCCAAATATATTCTTGTTGTAGCAAAGTTATAAAAATACCCTCCCCCTCCCTCTTTTTAACACTTTTCCACTACAACAAAAGCAGAGCCACGTGGCGTTACATTTGAGTGAGGTGGATTTCATGTGGCATGCCATCTCAATACCCGATTTATTTTTATTTTTCATTTCAAATTTTTTCATCAAAATTTATTAATTATTTAACTACCAATTTAAAAAATAAATTTAAAATAGTTATAAAAATAGTAGTCACCGGATACTTATTTGCTGGAGACGATGTTCAATGAATCGAAATCAAATTTATGCTTTCTGACATGATTTGATAGGCTTCATGGTGGGTTCGTCAAAGAATCTAGAAGCCACAAGCGAAACTGAAATAAAACTTAATCAATGTTGATTTGGACGAGCTCAAAGCTCGTCGTTAATGGCGCCAATGTTTGGCCAGAAAAAAATGGGGAAAAGGTTGTAGGGACTGGTGGTGTTGTGACAGTTCGTCGGAGTTTTGAGTTGTGTTGGTTATGGTGGTTTCACTATTTTTTCGACAAGCTTGAGTTGGTTATTTGCCTAAGAGGGGGAGGAGAAGAATAGAGTGTTCTTGTTGTGAGGTGATGGGTGTTTTTTGGTGTAGTAGTTGTGGTATCAAGCGATAAAGATCGCCGACGGCAATGGAAAAAAAATCTAAAAAAAAAATAATTTTCTCTTTTATATTGATGAATTAAATAAGAAATAAAACTTGATGAAATAATTTAATGAAAAAGAAAAATAAATCGAATGTTGAGGTGACTTGTGACATGATATCCACCTCATTCAAATGTCACGTCATGTAGCTTTTACATTTGTTGCGGTGGAAAAGTGTTAAAATAAGAGATATTTTTCATAACTTTGCTAGCAACAGGTGTAAATTTGGCTCTATAATATGATTAGGGGCAAATTTGACCGATTAATCAAAGTAGGTAGATTAAATTATTGTATTCAACGAATACAAACATACTTCTCTAATTGTATCACTTTATTCTCTCTCTATTTCTCATTTTGGGGTATTTTATATTTTCACTAATATTTCTCGTTCTTTATATTTTCTCCTCTCTTTCACAAATGCATCAAACTTACATATTGAAATAAAATACGACATACATAATACATATCAACTAGATACATTGAAAAAAAAATACAAATACCTAAACACAAAATACAAAATATTTGAAAACAAAAAGTGAAAAAGAAAGAAAAGAAAGAGAGAAGCGAGATGGAAGGAGGGAGAGAGGCAACAAGAGAAAGAGGGAGAGGGAGGAGATTGGTGAGAGAGGAATAAGAGGAGAGGTTATGTATTTAATAGGAAAAAAAAAGGTTATGACTTGTAATTAATTGAAACTTAGGTTGAATAGATAAATTATGGACTTATATTTGCTAAGCCGTGTAGTTTTTCCTTTAAATTTTCTTTCTCTTTTTCATTTCACCTTATATTTTTGTTTTCTTAATCAAATTCAATAAAAATCTACAAACTTTTAACTTTTTATTAGTTGAATTTTAATACTCCATTTCATATTTTTTTTGTAAATCATGCAATCATTTTCATTGAAATTATATGTAATTTGATAGTCACTTTAATTTAATTAAAATAGATGTAAATAAGTTCTTTGTAATTTTATTTTTTAGAAAAATCAATTCTATTAAATAAAAAAAGTGTCAAGCAAAAAATTTATTTTGAGGTTATATAATTAACAAAGGGAGCATAAAAAAAAAAGTTTTTTGTGCTCAACGTTGTTTATACTGTTCGCTATCATCATTGATTCTTATTGACTAGTTGAATTTGCCTACATAAAGTTTTAGATCCGTGACATCAAACATATATAACTTAAAATTTTACATTAAAAAAAAAAACAAATTTTTGGAAATTTGAGATTATTTTAAATCATAATTTCAAATAGTATGTCCAAACTCATGATCTCATCACTTTACTCATATATATGGCAAGTAGAACTTTCATATGGGCTTGGCCTGTGAGGCCGACCCAATTCAACCCTTTAATTAAGTGGGGTTGGACTATGTTTTTTCAGCCCATTTAGAAATAAGGCTTATAGGCCTAGACTCACTTGACCCGTCGACCTCAGAGGCTTAACTTGTCAGCCTTAGAGGCCAACCCATGGTCTGGGACATTAAAATTAATTATTAAATATTTTTAAGTTGATCATTTATTTATTAGGAATTAGAATTTTGTCAATTTTTTCTAACTAGCTACTTATTTTTTATTCATTCTTTGGTTGATACTAATTTTGTGAAAGTTCTTAATGTGTGTTTGAAATGACTGGTAAGATACTTTTAGTTGTGAACTTCAAAAAATTGCTTTTACTCGTGATGGTTTAGTGGTTGTTTCTTTTGCTTAATGTAATATTCTGTTTTTTAAATTTAAGCCCTCTTCTGTTATAATCTTGCTTCTTTTATGTAGATACTTTGTGTATATCTATATTTATTATCTTAACCATATTAGAATTTTTCTATGGAATTTGTAGCTTATCATAATTTCTTTGCTTATTACAGTAAATGCTATGAGCTAATTACAACTGAGGGATCGTTTGGTGTAAGGTATAAAAGATAAATAGTCTGAGATAAAATGAAAGATTATTTTATCCCATGTTTGGTGTGAGGTATTAGTTAGTACCGACATTATTTATCGCACTATTTACACCGTACTGATAAGATAAATTATCCGTATACATAATGGAATAAATAATTTTGAGATTAATTATCCCAGGATAACTTTTTCCCAACCTAACTATCCTTAAGGATCGTTTGGTTGGAAAATTGTTATCCCGGGATAACTAATATCGGGATTAGTTATCCCAGAATCACCAGGGATAACTTATCCCACCATTTATATGGGATAAGTTATCCCATCATTATGGAAAAAATGGTGGGATAAGTTATCCCACCATGGATTAATCCCTCCAACCAAACAAGAGATTTAAGTGATCTTTTATTTTATCTCGGGATAACTTATCCCTTGGATTACTTATACCTCACACCAAACGACCCCTAAATGTATTAGTAAGATGCCTATACCATGCTAAAAACTAGTAGGAGACATATTAAAGTAAAATTATAAAAGTTGGTGATAGTCTAGTACTTACAATATTTCCGTTTATCATGTTTCAGATTGTTTTTATTTTTTCTGAAGGGCCAACCCATCCCAATCCGACCCACTTAGGGCTGGGGTGGGCCACTATTTTAAAGACCTTTAGGGGTCGTTTGGTTTGAGGTGTTGAAATAAATAATCCCGGGATTTTTTTTTTTATTGCATGTTTGGTTGACAATATTTGGGATAACTTATCCCAAGACTAATAAATAGTCCCGAAATAAGTATCCACTCAAATTGATGTGATAACAATCCCACCATAATTTATCCTTGGGATAAATGTATGAAGGACAAAAATATCTTCAAACTCTATTATTTTCGTTTCTCTCTCTCTCTCTCTCTCTCTCTCACACACACACACACACACACACATATATATATATATTCATAAATAATAAATTATGTTTAATTAACGTATAATATATTCATAAATAAATTATATATATAATGATAATTAACGTAAACTGGTAAACTATATAATAATTATGTTTTGAACGTATAATATATATTATGAACATAAATATATATTATGAATAACGTATAATATATTCATAAATATATATAAATTATGTTCAATTAAAGTATAATATATTCACTAATTATGAATATAATATATTACGTAATATATAACGTAATTACGTAATATATAACGTATAATATTCTGAATATATTATGAATATATATACGTTAATTATGTTTAATTATATATATATATTATGTTAATATATTTAGTTATAATATATTATGTTTAATTATGTTAATTATGTTTAATTATATATAATTTAATTATATATAACATAATATATAACGTAATATATTCTCACGCACACATAAATTATGTTTAATTAACGTATAATATATTCATAAATAAATAAATTTTGAACAGTTTACCGTTCAAAATGGTTGTAAAATATATAAATTATGTTTATTTATATATTTTAATTTCTCTAAAAAATAATAAAAATTTTTAAGAATGAATATTTAAAGCTTAAAAAGAAATATATATATACAAAAATTAAATAAGATGCAGGGTATTTTGATAATCAATCAATTTATTCCTAGAAATTATACTATATATATTACTTTGAATACAACAAACTAAACACTCAATAAAAAATAATCCCAATATAACTTATCCCAACATAACTAATCTGATATAACTTGTTTTTAAGCCAAACAACACCTTAATTAAAAAGACTAGCCCATCTTAACCCACTCGATTCTCAGTCCGCTAGGGAAGGGCTGAGTTGGGTTGTGCTAGCCCATTTTAACAGCTACATTGGCAAGCACAAATACAAGCTTAAATGACGTAGTTGTGTCCTATCAAAATTCTACTGTCCCATTGCTCGATCATCGTGGTCGAAATCTGTATAATCCTCTTGCTTTCTTGTCAACATTTCCCGGTTTTTTTTCAACTGTTTTAATCGATCTATATGAATATATCTCCACAACAAAAATCTCATCTCAAATACCCCATTCTTCTCTATCTCATCTCAATTCACATGAATAATCGCCTACATAGCGAGTAACAATGGAAGACAAAGACACAGAGCTGCTGTGTAAAGTCAGCGCCAACCATCTTTTCTTAGCTCAATTTGAACCATTCCGAGCCACTTTACGGAGTCTTCGTGCTCGAAATCCTGAACTTTCTCGATCAATTCTTCAAACAATCGTTGCGAATGGCGGAAGATTCGATTCCATTATTTGGTCTCACTCTTGTCCTTCTCCTGAACTTCTCACTTTTCTATGTACCCTTGAACTTCTCCACTTTAATGAACCTACTTCCCAGCTTTGGTCTTTTGATGCCGATGCACTTAAATTAAGGGCTGAATTCTGTTTGTACTTACAGAATGTGATTTCAAGGGTTTCGGAAAGGATTGAGGGTTTGAAATTGGATGTCGAAAATGGAGAGGTTTCGGGTGTTAATGAGGATTTGAAGGGTTTAAGTGAAAGTTCGAGGGTTTTGGTGAAGATTTCTGACATGGGGTTGAGGCGATTGAGGCCAGATTTAATTGAAATGGATGATTTTATGGAGAGTGAGAGGAATTCAAGGGGAGATATTGTAATGGAGGAAGGGGAAATAATGTGTTCGAGGAGAGTATTTCTTGAAAATGCTGAGATTTTTGATGTTCTGTCTTTAAATATAGAGAAGCAAGTTGGTTGGATTGAGAATGAGGATTCAGATATGGCGATTACAGTCAGGACGGCAGTCAAGCATAAGGAGGTTGAGGATAAGGTGCTTAAATCTCTGCAAAAATGCATTCAAATTGCTCATTTGGATGCTATGGGAGAATGTCTAATGAATAATGATGTGGATGGAGCTGTTTCACATATTCGATTTCTACATTTGAATTATGGTATCAATGAGGAGGAATATCGGTATGCAGAGTCATGGTTTTATTACATTGTTATTTGACAAGATTTATGCTTTAATTAGTTAAGTTTGTTCAATATCATTATTACCTAGTAAGTAAATTGTGTGACTAGTTCTTGAGGTTTGTAAGTTCATTATTCTATGATTGCTGAAATATGAAATGCCTAGTTGAGTGTTAGAAGTTACTTTGCATGAAAGTGAAGCAAATTAAAATGGTTTGTTGGAAGTTGTTACTATCTTGGATCCATTTTGATTGATCGTGGCTGACTTTCACTAAGATCTAGGAGTAAATTGGTTGAACGGATTACTGTTTTTAAGTTTGACAGATAAGAGTTCAAAATAATACTAGCAGTTAACCCTTACATTTTTTTTTTTTACAAATGACGTTCAAAAGTGAGACGCAAACAGGGTTCAGAATCCTACGGAAGTGACAAACGCCGGGGGATTTCTTCTCATATGTGATCTGCCTAAGCTTTAGTTGGTCTGCCTAAGGCTTAGTTGGTGAAATAGTCAAGATGTGTACGGGCTGGGCCGGACAACATTGTTATGAAAAAAGAAGATAGTCACATTAAGTTTGAAATTATCACGAAGTTGTATTCTTTATATTAATCTACATTGTTCAGGAGAACACAAGTTTCCATTTCGAAGAAAAAAGGTATTTTTGGATTGGTCTAAAGTAGAAAGCAGGTCAATTAAAATGAGAAGAAGGGATTCATACTTACAAAGGTGGACCTAGATAAGCTATTTACCTTATTAAGAGACAGTAGCACATCAACATATTAGTTTGATTCAAGATTTACTTCATTGCTACAAAAGCTTAATAAAGACTGCTTTTGGATAAAGCTCATTTCTGATATGAAGAGTTCCATTTTTATTATAACTACTGTTCTTTGTAGTGTTTTCTTCCATGCCACTGAACTTCAGGACTGAATAGGCGGTACAGATTTGAATGAACATGACCATATGTTTTTCCTCAAATATTATTAGTTCTGTCCTCAGCTAATGCCAATCAACATGTTGATTTTCTGATTGATGGTCAACTTTCTCTTAATGTACTAGAAGAAACAAAAAATATGTATATCATGTTTCTGCCATCATGAAGATGGAGGACATTGGAAAAAGTATTTTTTAACCACCTTTTCAATATGACTGTATGGTTAGTGTTTGACGTGCTTGTTACTTGGTGTTCAATTTATTTCGTTTGCCATTCTTGCCTCTGTTTCATTATTATAATCTTGATTCTGTTTTTATCTAGCGTGGTCTCAAAAGATCTACTCAGGAGGGTGTTACCTGGGAAGGATGATTATGGAGATGCCTGGCGTGACATGCGAGACAAATTCTTGTCTGTTTATGGGGAAGCAGTTTCATCTCGTTGTACACCTCTTGTTAAGATGATACAGGTGGTGATGATAATTCTTGCCAAAAGTACGCTTGCTGCTGAATGTTATTTTTTCATGGCATTCTCACAAATAAACTTTTTGCAGCCCACAATATCTGAGATTATTTGATTACTTTGATGCTGTTTGCTTAATGGTTTCTTAATAATGTGCTTTCTTTTAAATCTTTGCTTGGGTGCATCTAAAGGAGTTGCATAGTGGTCGATGAAGCAGGAATTGACCATGGGAAACTGCTGTTCAAATTTTAGCAAAGACAAAAAATAATACGTGTTGTTGTTGGTCTCCCAAGGCCCCACATTGGAACTACACTCAATATGTTGTTGCTATTGTTGTACAAAAAATTATAGGTATCCTTTTCTTTTCTATCTAAATTTTGGTGAAAATAGTTTCCCTATACCTTTTCTTGTGGGAGATAGTATATAACCGGTGGGTTAGTCAATGTGCATGAAAGCGGGCCCAAACACCTTTCGTGAAACAAGAATCTTAGGGTTGTTATTTTCCCCCCTTCATGGCTCTAATTAGGTCTACTAAATGCTTGGTTATGTTCAAATCCTCTTTAAGAGGTAATTAAATACCACAAAGTTAAGCATCACTCCAATTACTCTTTTCCTAAAAAGGTTGACCTTGTACCTGTTTTCGTTTCTCCGAAAAAATTTGACATCTTTCCTTTAATGAATTTAAATTTTTTACTCTTAACTACTAATTTGTGTTGTTTAAAATTTGAGTTGGCATTTTATCAACTACCAGTTTGACCTTTTTTTCACTTTAAGTCAATATTTTTAACATCACAAGGTTAACTGCAATAGTTTTTAAATTTTTTTACTCTTAATGCTTGTTCATTGGGCTGAAGGGAGTAATTAGACGCCTTGTGATGTCTTAGAAGGATAATTAATCTCACCAACAGTAAGAGTTACAAAAAAAGGATTCTTTAAGGTTGGAGATGGTAACAACGACAACGACAACAACATACCCAATGTAGTCCCACAAAGTGGGGTTTAAGGGGGATAGAGTGTACACAGACTTCACCTCTACCTCGAAGGTGAGGTAGAGAGGCTGTTTCCGATAGACCCCGACTCAAGACAAAAACAATCTAGAAAAAGAAGTAATGAAAGTATATGTTGGGGATGGTAGTAAGATTAGTTTTTGGGCTCATAAGTGGTGTCCGGAGTATGAGTTGAGGGCAACCTTCCCGAACATCTGCCGTGTTTCCTGTTAAAGAGAGATAATGGTGCAACAATTCACAGATGTCTTAAAGGGGTTATCTATTGGAACATAAGATTTAGAAGGAACCTTTAGGATTGGGTGATGGGAGATTTCACATTTTGATTGAGCTTTTGTATGGGCTAGGAATTCCTAACAACTTATTGGATGTATGGAGGTAGAGGTAGAGGGAGAGTGGTGATGACTTATTCACTGTTAGCTCTTATTATAAGAAGTTACTAGTGAGAGATGCATGTACCTTCCTTTATGACTCTATTTGGGTTCCTAGAGCATTGAGAAAGATATGCTTCTCTGTTTAGCTGGTGGCAAGACTGGTTTTAACAACAAAAAACTTGAAGAAAAGGAGGATCACTTATGTCAGTTGATGCTTTTGGTGTAAGAGTGCAGTCGAGAATGTTGATCATCTTTTGTTGCATTGTAGGGTCGTCAATCGGTTATGCAGGGTGGCCCTAAACTTGTTTCAGATGCAGTGGGTGATGCCGGGCACAATGAAGGAGGTTTTGCAAAGTTGGACTCATAGGAGAGGGAAGAGAAGTTGGACTCATAGGAGGAGGAAGAGAAATCCTTTGGGTCATTTGGAAAGACAGAAATATGAGGGCATTTGCAGGAGTGGAGTATTAGTTTGTAAAGTTGCAAAGTGGTGTTTTGTTTCTAAGTTCCGTTTGGTCTACTTACTAAGCCTCTACTTTTATAGAAGAGTCATTGGCTTGAGCTTTGGGGTGCTCCCTTTCAAGGTCTCAAGTTCGATACCTACTAGGTGCAAACAATTTCTGAGGGCCATCGGACTGGGTAAAATCTTGAATTACCCGCGGTGCACTTGCGGGAAACTCCTTGCCGAGGGCCTGTGCACCCCCGGGATTAGTCGGGGCTCGAAGAGTCTCGGACACCTGGTGCAAGTAAAAAACAAAAGCTTCTATTTTTATAGAGGATTGAATCTTTTTTGTTGAGAACCATATTTTGTTGTAGGTTTTCTTTTTTTTAGTATACGGCTTGTATGTGGTATTCCGCAATTGTTGATAAAATTATTTACCTTATAAAATAAGAGTTACCAAGAAAAGGACAACATATCACCAATTATGAAATTACAACTCATAATCAGCTGAGTGATAGTGCTGTCTGTTGGCCAGAAATATTGAAAATGAAGCTTTATTTATTTATTTATTTTTTGACAAGGTAAATAAGTTTATTAACATTTTGGGGGAACCCTGTATACATATATCAAAAGGAGAGAACCTACAACAAAATACGATTCTTAACAAAAGAGTTTCATTCCTCTATACAAATGGGACCAAATGGGACCTCACAAGTACACTAAAAGTAAACTAGATACAAAACATTACTTTTTAATTTTGCGAAATCAAGTTCTACTCTTTCAAAAGCCGTCCCATTCCCCTCTCTCCAAATGACCCACATGACTACCAAAGGGCAACGCTCTATGCTCAATATGATTCTTCACAAACTCCTTTTGATCCCCTAAGCAAAGGAACTTTTTATTTACACCAAAAGAAAATAAGGGAGCGGAGGCTACTCCTCAACTGCAAGAAACTTGACTCTACACTTTCAAAAGCTCTTTTATTTCTCTCTCCCCAAACTACCCACATTAATGCAATTGGATCCCTGTTCCAGGCCTATCGTCTTCTCCTTTCTCTCCTACTCTTCCAAATAAGCATCAGATCTTTCACAGTTCTTGGCATTACAAAAGTTCTTGGCATTACAAAAGAAGTGTGAAACCACCTAAACATATCCCACCATAATCTCATGGTAAGCCCGCAATGTGGGAGAAGGTAATTCACGTCCTCGCCCGTCTCCTTGCACATGAAGCACCAACTAACTTAGACAACCTTCTGTTTTCTATGATTTTCCGCTGTCAAAATCACCCCTCTAGTGGCTAGCCAAGTAAAAAAGCATACCTTCTTCTGGAAGAGTCCATCTAACATTACATGGGAACTCAACCTCTTCTCTAACCAAAATTTTCTCATAGAAAGACTTCACAGAGAGCACTCCATGACTTCCAAGATGCCACAACCACACATCAGGATTATCCACCAGATTGATTTGCCTATGGAGTAAGTCTATCAATCTTTGAAACTCGCCCACTTCCTAGTCCTGAAAATCTCTTTTATATCTCAAATCCCAAAAAGTCTCCACCTTGTAGCCTCCTAATTTGTTGAATTGCCAAGTCTTGTTGACACTTGACAAGATATCCCATACAAACTATGGAATTGATCTTTCAAAATTATATTCCCACACCATTTATGCCCCCAAAAATTTACTCTCCTCCCATCTCCGACCTTGAATGAGATATTTTCCACAAAATAATCCGACCCCTTCATAATATTTCTCCATAAACCATATCCGAATGATAACAATATCTCTAGTTTTTCAATCCCCATCCTTAATCCTATATTTATCACCTATCACCCCCTTCATAAAGCTTGTACGTCCATCATCCATGTTCCCAATAAAGCTTTATTGAAGATTTTAAATCTTTAACTCCTAAACCTCCTCATTTTTTGGGAGATGTGACAAATCTCCCACCGCACCAAATGAAACTTCTTCTCCCCTTCCACCGCATCCTAAAGGAAATTTCTTTGAATCTTGTCCAACTTTTCAATGATCGGAGTTGGAGCAAGAAACAAAGACAAGTAGTAGGTGGGGATGCTAGAAAGTGTGCTCTTTATAAGCACTTCCTTCCTACCCTTGGATAAATATCTTATCTGCCGCCCTGCTAGTCTTTTCTCGACCCTCTGTATAACTGGATTCCTCACAATGTGATCCATGTGTGAAACACCTAACAGAACTCCAAGGTATGTGGTCAACCCTACAATTCAAAACTCTAGCAAGTGATCCAATATTATTCACCTCCCCATAGGATATATCTCACATTTCCTTAAATTGATTTTCAGTCCTGACACCGCCTGATACCAAATGAGAATTTGGCCTAGATAATTTAGTGGGGTCGCAACTGCATCACAAAACACTTAAGGTGTCATCCGCAAACAAGTGAGACACTGAAATTACCCCTACTTCCCCAACCGCCACATCAAAACCTTTCAAGTAGCCTCCTGAAACAACTTGATTCATCTTCTTGCTTAGGGCTTCCATAATTAAAATAAACAACATCGGAGATAGAGGGTCTCCTGGTATGCAAACCCTTCGAGCTCCCCAAAAACCGGCATGGATGACCCTTCACCAACACAGAAAATCTCACTGAAGAAATGCAAAAGTAGATCCATTTCCTCCACTTCCCCCAAAGCCTATCTGAAGCATAATGGAATCTATGAAATTCCAATTCACATGATTATATGCCTTTTCAAGGTCAAATTTGCACAAAACACCTGGTACTCCTTGCTTTCTCCTAGAATCCACCACTTCATTAGCCACCAACGTTGTATCCAAATTTTCTGCCTTCCACAAAAATAGTGAATATGCTATCACTGCTCTCTCGCACCTTCATGCATCCAACAAGTTGTTTGATGTGTCTAGCCCATACAAAAGCTCCACCAAATTGTGAAATTCTTCCATCCCCAATCATGAAGGTTCTTTTGAAACTTAAGTCCGAGTGAATAGCACCCTGGTGAGACCTACAAATTTGTTGGACTCTCGACTCTCTCCGGTAAAGAACGCGGTATAAACTAGGAAAAACTTCCTTTAACTCAATCTCACTACATCACTTATGTGTCCAAAAGCTGATCCTACTTCCATCCCTAACCTTAAAAGAGATATGTCGATAGAAACCTTCCTACCCCTTCATGATACCCCTCCACAAACCACACCCAGATGGAGTTAGGATGTTTCTAGTCCTCCACCCAAAATCCATTGTACCATATTTATCCGCTACCACCCCCTAAAGCATTTTGTTCCATCCCAATCTCCGGATCCACTTTCCTAACGAAGCTTTGTTTATATACCTGAATATCTTTCACTCCGAGCCCTCCCCATTTTTTGGAGATGTGACAACTCCCCAATTCACAAGATGAAACTTTAGTGTCATCAGCTCAGTTCCTTAAAAAGTTATGTTGAAGTCTTTCCAATCTTTCAATCACCTTGCTAGGGGCCTGCACAAGTGACATGAAATATGTAGGCATTCTAGAAAGAGTGCTCTTGATCAAAACTTCCTTTTCCCTATGCTAGTCATTTCTCGACTATCTCAATCATTGGATTCCACACTGCGAGATCTTTGCTAGAAGCTCCCAAAGGTAGTCCCAGATATATAGTATATCTTGCAATTCAAGATATATAGTAGACTACCACCTTGCAATTCAAGACATGCGCACTTTCCACAATATTATTAACTGCTCTCACCGGTGTGACTTGTCATTTACTAAGGTTGATCTTTAAGCCTAACACAACCTGAAACCATATGAGGATCTTTCTCAAAACATATAATTGGCCCACATTCGCATCACAAAAGACCAAAGTATCATCTGCGAACAACTGATGTGTAACTGTCACGTTACTCTGCCCTTTAAATAACCTCTAAATGAAGTATCAAAGCCCTTCAAAAGACCACCTCCACCGACTGCTCTGTCCATCATCTTGTTCAAAGCTTCCATTACCAAAATGAAAAGCATTGGACATAAAGGATCCCTTTGTCTCAAGTCTCTCAAACTCCCAAAGAAACCACACCACAGAGGCTTTCGTTTACCAATACAGAGAATTTGGCAGAAGAAATAGATAACTTGATCAATCTCCTCCATTTATCTCCAAAGCCCATGTTCATCAAAATGTAGTCCAAGAAATCCCAATTAACATATGATCATACGCTTTCTCAAGATCGAGCTTACATAAAATTCCTGGTTCACCTTTCTTCTTCCTGGAATCAACCACCTCATTTCCTACCAATGTTGCTTCTAGTATCTGTCTTCCCTCAAAAGCATTTTGAGATAGGACACTGTCTTGTCCTAGATCTTCTTAAGTCCGTTAGAATTCACCTTAGATATGATCTTATAGATGCTTCCTACTAGACTAATAGGTCTATAATCCTTTATACTTGTCGCCCCTTCATTCTTTGGCACAATGGTGATGAAAGAAGCATTCAAACTTTTCTCAAACTCCACACTTTCTTGGTATTCCACAATGGTCTCCAACACCTCACCTTTGACTATCTCCCAACACTGTTGGAAAAAAAGCTAAAGTGAATTCATCCGGTCCTGAAGCCTTATCCCCTGCACAACCCTGCATCGCTTCCCACACCTCATCTTCCCTTGTAGCCCTTTCCAGCCACTGCCCCATTCCCTCCCCTATTTGACTAAAAGCTAGCCCACCCAGATTTGGTCTCCGCATGACTTCTTCCTTAAAAGAGTTCATAGAACCCCATAATGGCACCCTTCACCTTTCCACCCCCTTAAAAACCACTCCGTTCACATTTACAAACTCTATGACATCTCTCTTCCTATTTGTTGCCGCCACTCTATGAAACAATTTTGTTTTGTATTTGAATCCCCCTTTTAAGCCACAACACCCTCGATTTTTATCTCTTAACTCGTTTCTTGAGCGATCCTTGGAGTGGCAATCTCAGTCTTCGCCTCCTCTTTCCTAATTCTCTCCCTTTCTTCTAACTCCCTCAACCCTTCTAACTCCCACCTCATTTATTAACTCCCTTATCTTAACTTCAACCCTCCCAAACACCCCCTTGTTCCACCTCCTTATATCTCCCTTCAACATTTTCAACTTGCTAGCAAGTCGGAAAGAAGGTGTGCCAGAAACTTCATACCCATTCCACCACTCACTTACTTTATCCACAAAATTTGGTGCTCTAAACCACATGTTCTAAAATCTGAATGGAATGCGCAAACTCCTTCTGTTTCCATCTAGTAAAATAGGCGTATGATCTGATATCTGTCTAGGTAAAGGAACTTGCAACATATCTGGGACCAACTCTTCCCAATCGGTGGACACTAGGAATCTATCAAGTCTAGACTTTGATGCAGAATCACCTGCTGCCTATCAAAGTACGAACAATAAGACCTTTATCATCAATAAACTCTGTGAATTGCTCCATCGCCCTGGATATCACACTGTAATCCACCCTTTGCCTCCGGAAATCTTGTAGTGTTAAAATCCCTTCCTAACACCCAAGGGGCCTCCCATCCTGCCATAATAGTGGACATCTCTTCCCAAAAACTTTCCTTACTTCCCTACCCTACCGGGCCACTGCATCTGTCATCGGCTCCATTTTAGTCTCTTGAAGGCAGAATAAATCCGCACCCCATTCCCTAACTCCCGTTTTGACAATGGCCCCCTTATTAGGGTCATTCATTCCTCTCACATTCCAAGAAATAATTTAACTTCCATAATCAACATCTTTACTCTCACCCCCGGCCCTCCTATCTCCCTTCCCCCCATTCTTGCTCCTCATACTACCTCTCCTATGGTACACCAACAAGTTACTTGCTCCCTTTTTATCCTTTCCCAAACTCCTATCCTTATCCGCCCTCAAGTTATCTAACTTCCTTTAACCCCTTTTGCCTCTTTTTCAATGTCTCGAAGTAGTTCTAACACCCTTTCCTCCTTTCCTTCAAAACCACTCCCAAAAATTCCCTGAACTTCAAGTATTTCTCTCCCTCCCAAATAATCACGCTTCTACCTTTCTCAACACATGCTAACAGCACCACATCAGCTCCTCGAACCTCATAACATCCATAATTAGTGCCTAAAAAAGATTGTTGGTTAACCAAAGCATTTCCAGCAGCACCTTGTCCCTTGTCAGATCCAAAAGTAGAGTTGGAACCAGTCAAAACTGGTTCGAAATTCACAATCTGAGCATTTCCGGCCTGCCCCGAACTAGTTTCCGGCGAGGTCGCCACAGGAGGACCAACCCTTAGGTCACTAGCCTTCTGGCCGTCCAACATCCTAGAGTAGTAACACTCAAGAAATGTCAACCTGATTCGCCTTCAGCCCGAGGTATTGCATAAACTAGGTCGCTGAAACAGTGATTTCGGTCGACTGCCGCTGCAAGATCTCTAGATCTGATGCGCTGCTGGCCCCCCGCTGCAATACTCGAGGTATCCTCCTCTGAAATAGATTCGCCATTCAATCTTGGGCCGCAATTTTGAGATCTCTGCAAATTTTGGTCAATTTCCGGCGCCGGAACAGTAGGGTTCAGGCTGTCAAGTCCCGTCTGTGAGCTAGAGCCGGTTGGTTCATGAATTCCCAGCCGATAATTGTTGAACCGGCCCAATCTTTTCTTCCAACCCAGTTTGCTAACCCAGGGGCAGTGAGGTTTTTTCCCTGAATTATGTTTTTTCCTCCCTTTTCCAAATTCAAATTTACGGACCTTGTTCTACTTGCTCTCCTTTCTCAGGGCTTGTGGCACCCATGGATTTTCGCTGTGCCTTTCACTTCCACCAGTTCCTCCCCTCCTTGCAACACTTGCGTCTTCCTCCACCTTCACAGATAGCTGCACAGGTCTTGATGTATTCTAAAAAAAAGAGATAGGTTAGGGGGCTGAGAAACTCTTGCTTGCTACTTGCTGTCTACTTTGCCAGATTCTGCACTCTGTTTCATCATTATCCACCACTATTGAAACATGCGCGTCTCCCCCTTTTCTCACCAAGATTCTCACCTTGGACATGTCGTGCAAGCTACAGATTACATTCACGAATCCCCCGTAAAGGTCCCCGACCTTTTGAAAGAGATCGATGCACCAAAGATAAACTGGAAGACCCACCATCTTGACCATAGCAGTGTCGCTGGAAAAACTCGGGTCCAAGCAGCCTTTATTCTCCATCCGCCTATCCAGTTTTAGAAAGTTACTGTCCAATCGTCTGCTACCTCCCTTGAGAATCTTCAAGGCTTGCTCCTCATTCACAAAGCGGAACAAGAATTGAGTGTCGTTCAGTTTGCGTAATCTTCAAACCTCTTGCTACTCCCTTCTTCTCGGCAGCCTAGTTTCTAACAGCCTTCGGAGAACCCACCCACTTCACAAAAGATCCAACCAGACATGATTTCAAGAAACCTTTTCTTTTCATGCTGTTTTCCTCGGATAGAGAGAAGCTGGGATCTTTCAACGAGTCCTTACTCTTGCATCGTCCTCCTAGATCTAAAGTAGGCCAAGCTAAAGCTCTCTTTTACGACATGCACTCCTTCCCAGATTCTAGAGAAATGTAGGAGCATCTCTCTCTAGACATAACGAATAACTTGAAAATGAAGCTTTACAGAAGGCTCTATTTTCAAAAATTGATTATAGCACCATCACTTGCTTTAAGTCTCAATTTTTCCTAGATAGATTCTAGCATCCTTCTCAGCATTACATCTAACATTCCTGAATTTTTTTTCCTGCACTTCTATTATACAATCTAAGAGGGCTATCAAAAGCGACAAAGTAATCTGACTGGCCCTCAACTGATGTTTGAACTCCATACTTGTCTACAATGATCTTTTCCCACAACGCGTGATCTTTTTTACCAGATCTCCAAATTCAATCCCCCCTGGAGTGCTAATGAACACCCTAAAGGCTTTAATCCCTAGGATTTAAACTCTTATTGCATGTGTAATTTTTTCCTAATTACCAGAAACGTTTGGTGAGGGAGGTGATCATGTGGTTCCTGCTTGTATTGGTGTGGATCCTAGGTGCCTAGAAAGGTGTCTTCTTTTTGAGTTAAGGTAAAGGGGACCGAATATGGGATAGGGGGATTCCTAGAAAGGTATCTTATTTGCTTGGTTGACAGCAGTGAGGCTGGTTTGACTAACAGATACGTGTGGAAGACGATCATACATATGTTAGCTAGTGATTTACGTGCAGAAATTCCTGCAAACTGTGGACAGAGGCCGGTCTATTAAGGAGGGAGGGGGTGCCACGAGTCCTGCACACCTCGTTCAAAACCGTATATATATGTATATACGTAAGTAATATGATAAACCTATAAAGTGTCACTCGTAGTAACAAGTGGATGTCTAGTGCCAGTTGAGTGTTGATGTTTTGGCCCACAGGTTGAGAGATCGAACCAAGCTTGCAACATTTAAGAGGACTAATTTTGTCTTCTCCATTTAATAGGCTTATAGATTAGCTATCCTTTTTTCTCTTTCTTTCTTTTTCTTTATTTGTTATTTGAGTCTTTTTTCGATATGAGCTCCTATTGATATTTATTTAAAACAATTCACTAATTCTTTCTTATGTTTTTAAAGTTCGTTGAGTTTATTAAGCTTTTGTCTTGAGTATCTAAATATGTATTTATAGTGAGTTTCAGTTCTAGAAATCCATCCTTGAGTTGATAGCTCTAGAATATGAAAATTCACCGAGAATAATTATGAATATATGATATATTTTTAGTGATACTAGTAGTATTATTGAATTTTTATGATTCGCTTAAAATTGTTGTAATCATTGAGTAACTTTGCTTGATCAGCTTGTCTATATAAACCAAAATGACGGATTATCTGGACTGAAGCTCAAAATAGGTCAAGTCGACAAATAGTGTGGCACCCGGAATGTCAAAACCCTGGATTCATCTCTGATTGTGTATCACCTCTTATTACATTATCAGGTGACCACTCGATGTGGTGGTTGCCTTGAATTGGTTCGGATACAGAGGATGATGTCACTTTTAGTTTGATATGCTCTACATATTTGAACCTTTAGGAGAAGGTAGGGAAGACACAAGACATATGTTTGCGCCCCCTTGGTCATCAAGTGGATTGAGGTGGATTGCTCCCTAGTCATCAGGTGGATCTTGTGTAAGGACAAATATTGGAGTTCTTTTTAAAAAACTGAAGATGACTTCATATATAAAAGGAATAACCTATTATTCTTAATTAGCTTTTGGTGCACCATGAAGTTTCTGGTTTCAATGAAAGTTGTGTGTCGCCTGTGCAAGGGCAAATATAGGAGTTCTTTCTAAAAGCCTGAAGATGACTTAAAGAAGCATTTATGAAATCATCTTTAAGGTGCTTTCCATAAGACTTAAGAAGGTCCTGGATAAGACTGTATCTACTTCACAAAATGCTTTTGTGGAGGGCAAACATATTTTGGATGCAACTTTGGTGGCAAATGAAGCGGTAGATTCGAGGAGAAAGCAAAGAGTGCCAAGTGTGTTGTGCAAGCTTGTTCTTGAGAAGGCCTACAATTATGTGAGCTGGAGTTTCCTAGATTTCATCACGGCTCAGATGGGATTTGAGGAAAGATGGAGAAAATGGATCAGATTTTCTTTTCTTTTGTCAGATATTCAGTTTTAGTGAACGCCAATCCATGCGGGTTTTTTTGGAGTTCTAGGGGACTGAGAGAAGGGGATCCTTTATCTTCAAGCCTATTCATCCTAGTTATGGAAGCTCTTAGTAGGATGATGGACAAAGCTGTCACAGGAGGTTTTTGTAAAGAGATTTAATGTGGGGTGTTGGGACAATATCGGTTTTCCATTTATTGTTTGCAGTTGATACTTTGGTTTGTTGTGATGCTAATACGAACTAACTAGATCATTTGGGCCAAGTGCTTACTTGGTTTCAGTGGCGCCAGGCCTTAAAATTAACCTAAGTGTGAGATTTTTCCCGTCGGAGGTGGCTGTCATTGCGATGCTCGCTCAGGTTTTGAACTGCGGGGTGGGGGGTGGGGGGAGACTTTTTTGACTACCTATCTTGGACTATTGTTAGGGGCTCGAAAAAAGGATGTTTTAGTATGGAATCCGGTTCTTCAGAGGGTTGAAAAGAGATTAGCATGGTGGCCAAAAGATACTTGTCTAAAGGAGGAAAAGAGGTGCTTATTAAGAGCATTTTATCGATTATACCCACCTATTTCATGTCTTTGTTTCAAGCTCCAACTTTAGTCACAAGAAAGTTGGAGAGGTTGTAGAGGAATTTTCTTTGGGATGGGGCGGATGGAGCAAAGAAATTTCACTTGGTGCATTGTAAGAATGTCACATCTCCTAAAAAATGGGGAGGTCTAGGAATCAGGGATTGACGATTTTTAACAAAGCTTTGTTGGGCAAATGGCTTTGGCTTTCGGGATGGAGGTATAAGTCGTTTGGAGAGCGGTGATAGTTGATAAATATGGGTAATGAAAGGGGGATGGAGAACTAGAGATATCACTCTGCCTTCTGGGTGTAGTCTGTGGAGGAATATAATGAAGGAATGAGATGATTCCAATAGAAATATCTCATTCAAGGTTGGAAATGGGAGGAGAGTTAATTTTTGGGGGTATATATGGTGTGGGGGATAGCTTATTGAAAGATGATTTTCAGAATGTCATGCCAAAGGAACCCGTCGGTCCAACAAATTAAGGAGATACATGATGGAGAGACTTCATGGGATTTGAGATTTAGAAGGCATTTCCATGATTGGGAGGTGACCGAGCTCCAAAGGTTGATGGCCATCCTTCACAGGCAAGTCAATTCGGTGGATGAACCTAATTCTTCGTGGTGGAGTTTGAGGAACAATGGAGTTTTCTTTGTTAAATTTTTCTCTGAGAAACTCCTAATTAGGAAGGAGGTTGTGTTTTCATGTGATGCAATTTGGATAGCGCTGGTGCCGAGGAAGGTGTGTTTTTTCTCTTGGCTAGCCGCTAGAGGGGTGATTTTGACTGCAGAAAACCTTAGAAAGCATAATGCTGTTTGTGTCGGCGGGTGTTACATGTGCAAGGAGACAAGGGAAAAAGTGGATCTTCTTCTTATACATAGTGCCTTTATCATGAGATTGTGGTGGGATATGCTCCAATGGTTCGGAGTTTCTTGGGTTATGCCAAAATCTGTGCACGGGAATAGGAGAAGACGTAAGGCATGGAATTTGGTCCCTCCTGTGTTGGTGTGAGTTATTTGCCCCAGCTTCAAAATAGTTATAATTGCATATGAAAAAAGTTCAGATTTTAAAGAACGATGGCGTTATTTGTACGATCATGGAGAACATCAAAATGTTCATTTGATACCTTACGAGATATAGTTACTCATGAAAACAACTTTAAAATGTTTGACTAAAAATAAGAAATGTATAAGCCATCTAGAGGCCATTATTAAAAAAATGCAAGTGCTTGAACTAAATTAGAGAAGGGAAACATAATTTATGATTTAAATAACTTTCTTATTTTTCAAGTCGATGACAATGCCTCACGTAAATTTATAAATCTCCATGTATCACCCTTTCAATAGATTGCTAATAACCAAGATAATACTAATATGTCCCTGAAGCTTGTCAATAGCAGCTTTTGAGGGGGTAGAGTCGAGTTTTTCTCAAGTGAGGAATAACCAAGCTTGTCACTAGCAGCTTTTGAGGGGGTAGAGTCGAGTTTTTCTCAAGTGAGGAATAACCTCCGTCTATTATTTTCTTTTGGTGCACCGATAAAATCCCTAGTTGTGTAGAAATATGGGTGGACTTTGTAGAGAATCAGATTTTGTAAACTCTTTACCTGTTGTTTTTTTCCTTTGTATATGGCCAACTCGGCCTTGTTTTTGAATGAAATACACTTACCTTATCCAAAAAAAAAATAAGGAATAGCTTATTATTCTTAGTGGCTTTTGGTGCACCCATGAAGTTTCTGTTTGCAGGGAAGGTTGTTGTCACTTGTGTTGTAGAGAACCATTTTTTGTGTCCTTTACTTTCTGGTATACTGCTTGTTTCTTTTCAGATAGTCAATTTATCTGCCTTAAAAATGTTTCTTTTCTTAATTAATGAGATTGTACTTTTTTCACCTTCCCCTCTCGTGTTCCACATACAGTCTGGTTACCAATTTTTTAACTTCGTGGCTCTTTGACCACTATGCATATTAAAGACATAAAATGGGTTGAAATATGGACACAGTTCCGCTAATTTGTAACTAGTTCTCCCCATATTAAGTTTCTCTTATGCCACATAACTAACTTCTTGTCTTGTCATTCGACCATTGAATTCCATACAAAGTTCTTGGATTCACCCAAAAGTAGTCCGGATAAGTCATCTGAAGGGAACTAAGCTTACAATCGAGGAATTCTATTAATGGTTCAATCTTGTCCACCTTGGTTCTTCATATTTATTCTGAAACCCAAACTGGAGAAATTCTTAAGCATAATTTTCAGATGATGGTGTTTATCTGCCTTGTTATCACAGAATACAAACATCTTCTACCATTTAACTTGACCCTTCATTTCTCCATTGTGATCAATTTCCTTCTTGTGGTTTAAGTTTCCCACTGCAGTAACGGAAACTTCTGCAGCTACCCATTTTGTCAATGACTAGAATATGCAATTTTTGCCCCTAAAGCTCTTTATATAGAGATTCTTGGGGGCCATGTTTATATCTAAATTTAGAAATCCATGCACAGATTCCCGACTTACGGGAATAGATTGAAACACCATACTGGAATAGGTAGGCCAAGCAAGCCTATCAGCACTAGTCTCTTTACAGTCCAAGGCTACTGATTCACCATGCTTGATGCCTGTTCAGTCCTTGTCACTTATGTAGAATTCTGTTCGCTTCCAATTGTAATTGTATAGCTTCCGCTTCTGATCTTAATTGTATAGGAGAGGGTGCCACCTTCCATTCTTACTCACCTATAGCTTCCGGCGACCCTGTTCAGAAAGTTCTTCTATTATGTGGTTCTCCTTTGGATTGTCTGAATAATCTTTTCTTGCCTAACACTCGCAGTGTCATTAAAAGCCATATTTTGTTGCTTAAAATCGATGCAGTGATGGAAAACATAGAGTTATTACGTCGTGGTTGAAGCAGCTCACCTCATAGGTGAAGAATGTCCTTTGGATCGTAAGGTGCAAAGTCATCAATTAAAAGCGGTTGATTCTAATTTCATTTTTAGAAGAGTGAAAAAAAGAAGGAAAATGTTTTGTTTCCGTTTGAATACTAGGACACTTCTCACATATTTTTCTCATTTATGGTTTTGATGTTCTTGTTGTCGTCGTTGACTTCTTCTTCTCGAGTTTGTACTACCTACTTTTTTGCTACTCCCGTTCTCCTTGTTTTTTTTTTTTTGTTATTCACTCTTCTTCTTTTAGTGTGTGAATCCTCTCGTACTACTTTTTTATTCTAGCTTTTTCTTTTGCTTCTTCCTTCTGCTATCTTATTTCCCATGTCCCAGTTTACCCGACACTTTTTGCTTTATGTGATTCAAACTTCTTAGTTTTGACTGTGCATTCGAACATGGAATTTTTTACTTTTTTGAAATAAAATTTTTGTAAACTATGTTAAAAGTATTTTTTTGATAAGGTACTTAAAAAGTATTTTAAGTTAGAATAGTTAATAATTTAAAATATTAAAAAGGCATGTGACAAAATTGCAGTCAAAGAATAATTTGTTTCGACTTTAGAAATTCGAACGCCATCACATAAATTGGAATGGAGGGAGTAGTACAACAACTAAAGTAATTAAGTTTAAAGGCGAATTCTACAGGGTGGCAGTCCGTCCGGCCATGCTGTATGGAGCGGAGTGTTGGCCAGTCAAGAACTCCCACATTCAAAAATTGAAGTTGGCGTAAATGCGGATGTTGCGTTGGATGTGTGGGCTTACTAGGGGTGATAGAGTTAGGAATGAGACTATCTGGGAGAAGGTGGGAGTGGCTTTGGTGGAGGACAAGATGCGGGAAATTCGGTTGAGATGGTTCAGACACGTGATGAGGAGGGGCACGGATGCCCTAGTTCGTAGGTGTGAGAGGCTAGCTTTGGATGGTTTCAGGCGGGGTAGGGGTGGGCCGAAGAAATACTGGAGAGAGGTGATTAGACGTGACATGGAGCAGTTATGACATGACCCTTGATAGGAAGGTCTGGAGGACGCGAATCAGGTTAGAAGGCTAGTGCATGTGGTTGGATCGTAGTCAGTAGTTAAGAGAGCTTTGGGGTAGTCGGGTTGGTAGCCTTAGGGCTATGTCCATAGGTTGGAGCTGCTAGTAGGAGGGTGTGTGTGGGGGGGGGTGCCTTTGGTTCGTTAGTGTAGGGTATTACCTTGTGAGTGTCTTATTTCTGTTATTCCATCTTGTTTCATGCTTTATTACAGATTTGTTTACTATTCTTTGTCTTGAGCCGGGGGTCTATCGAAAACAACCTTTCTACTTCTCCGGAGGTAGTGGTATGTACTGCGTACATTTTACCCTCCCCAGACCCCACTATGTGGGAATACACTGGGTTTGTTGTTGTATGTTGTTGGAAACTATTTCTTTTATGTGGTTGATTAATTTAAAATTGAAATTAATGAGTAGCCTCCAGTCCTTATTTATTTTTGGTGCACCCATGTAGTGCTGGGTAATATCGAGGATTTGGTGTCTTTTGTAGTGGACCATGTCGTGTTGTAGGTTCTTTACTTTTTTGTTTACTTCTTGTATACAGCCGATTTTGACCATGTGATAATGAAATGTTTACCTAATCAAAAAGAAAAAATTGAAATTAATTTTTCGAATTAAGTCAGTTTTTCTGCGTCCTTGTTGGAGTTGCATGTGGAATATTATCTTTATTATAGTAGCTTTAATTGTATTCGATATTGTAATACTAAATTCCTAAATTTTGTAGTATCTTTTATATTTGCCGTAAAAATGAGTGCTTTTTCAAAGAAACATGACGCTTCTTTTCGCGCCTTTTTGCTTTGACCCTTTGACTCTTTTCATTATATTTTGCATTTTACTTCCAAAAATACAACTATGTTGGAAACTGCTGTCTACAAGAACCAATTGCTGAACTAATATATTTTTTGTATGATTTCGCTATTTGAGTTAGCTTTGGCTCAAGAGGTTTGCTGGAGGCCAGAATCGAGGGCATTGTGATTTAAGATTTAGGAGGGACTTCCATGACTGGGAGGGAACTGAGTTATAAAGATTGTTGGACGTACTCCATAAACAAGTCATAACAATAGATAACCTTGATGCTTTGTGGTGGGATGTGGGGAAGAATGGTATGTTCTCAGTCAAGTCTTATTATGAGAAGCTTTTGGTTAGAGATGTGGATGCTTTCCCTTGTAACACTGTTTGGATACCAGGGTACCGAGGAAGGTGTTTTTTCATTTGGCTAGCTACTTGAGGGGTGATCTTGACGGCGGAAAGCCTTAGAAAGCAAAAGATTGGTTGTATCAGTTGGTGTTGTATGTGCAAGAAAACGGGCGAGGGCGTGGATCATCTTCTTCATTGTGATTTTACCATAAGGTTATGGTGGGATATTTTTAGGTGGTTTGACACTTCATGGACAATGCCAAGAACTATGAAAATATTGATGGTTAGTTGGAAGAGCGGGAGAAGGAGGAGAAGACTCAAGGCTTGGAACGTGGTTCCACTCGTGTTAGTGTGGGTGGTGTGGGGAGAGAGGAATAGGAGAGCTTTTGAGGGGGTAAAATCTAGCTTTTCGCAGTTGAGGAGTAGCCTCCGGTCCCTTATTTTCTTTTGGTGCACCCCTAGAATTCCAAGTTGTATAGGAGATTGGGTGGAATTTGTAGAGAATCAAATATTATTGTAGATTCTTTACTTTTTGGTATACCCCTTTTAAACGGCCAGCTTTTTGGCCATGTTTATGAATGAAAATATGTATACCTGATAAAAAAAAATGATTTTGCTATCTCTAAGTGAAAATCTAAATCAAAGCTAGCTTTGGGCGGACAACCCACATATTCTTTTTGATAACCCATAAATTCTCCAGTTTGAATGGCACTGAGTTTGGTGTTGGGTGGATGGTGGGTCGACCTTTTCTAGGGAAAGAGTCGAGTTTTTCTCTAGTGAGGAATAGCCTCTGGTCACTTATTTTCTTTTGGTGCACAGACAAAGTTCCTAGTTGTGTATAATGGGTTGATTTGTAGAAAATCAGATTTGTAAATTCTTTACCTTTTGGTTTATCCCTTGTATCCGTCCAACTCGTCCATGTTTAGGAATGAAATACATTTACCTTATACAAAAAGAAAACATGGGTCGATCTTTTGCCCTTCTCCACTTACATACTAGGTTTTATCTGCGGCAGGGTTCGAGCACGTGATATGCGCCTAGCTGACACATAATTTCCTGTGCCCTTACCACTAGAAGAAAGCTCTAGGGGCACAACCCACATACTTGTTTTTGAAATTGCATAATAATACGCTCTTAGTAAGTGGAATGAATGCTGACCTCTTGAGTATTTACAGGTTATTCATGATGAAATGCTCTTGGAAGAGATTGAGAGTGTCAAAGCTACTGAAAGTGATCAGATTCCTCTACCTCTCCGGCGTCTCCAAAAATTTATCCGAGAACTGAATTCTGAGACAACTGTAAACGGGACAAATTCATTGCCAGAAACTGTTATTACTTCTTGCATGAGAGAAATGTACCAGTATGCTCGTGTTCGTGGCGTGCATGTACTGGAATGTGTCATGGACACTGCCCTGTCTGCTGTGAGAAAGGAGGAACTGCAAGAAGCTAGTGATGTACTCTTCACAGTAAACCTTTTTGTGCCTATATTCAGAAACCCAGTTATAAACTAGATTTTCTTTTGGTTCGAGCATAACAATGGCACATTCTGATACTTATTTTAAAAAAAAAAAAAGAAACGATAAGAAAAAAGAATGTCACTTTTTGACACCAACTCCCTTCTTATTTTATTTTTAGTCGGCAATGAATTACGTCACTTCCATCCTTTTTGCTAATAAAAACTTTCTTATCCTTTTCTATTTTAGATTCTTTTGCTGTTGCCCCGGCTCCAACCTCTTCTAGCCGTCCTTGGTTGGGATCTATTGTCTAGTAAAACGGGTTTAAGAAGGAAATTGATGCAGCTTCTGTGGACAAGTAAATCACAATCTCTTCGTCTGGAAGGCTCTCCACATTATGGGAACAGATCAGATGAGGTAGTTCCCGTGCTTCTGTTATTTAGAGATGGATCAGGCTGCTTTTGCCACCTTTTTTCCCTTCCCTCCTAATGTTTTCTCTGCAAGTTGCATTATGTTCTTCCTTTATTTTGGCAGGTGTCCTGTGTTGAGCATCTCTGTGATCTCCTGTGTTATCAGCTTGATCTTGCTTATTTTGTAGCATGTGTGAATTCTGGCAAGTCATGGAGTTTGAAGTCTTCGCTGGTGTTGTCAGGTAAAGAGTTCATGCAGCAAGGAAATGAAGATGTGCAATGGGATCCCTTTGTTGAAAATTTTGTTCTCGAAAGATTATCTGTACAGAGTCCTTTGCGGGTAAACTCTATGCTGTCCTTCCACAGCTTGTTTTATGTCCCACCTGTTCAGTTATTTTATGTACTTGATCAGTTGTTCATTTCTATATAGTTTGCTTCTTATCTTTTAAACAATATCTTTTACAAACAAATTTGGATTGAGCATTTCATTGAAATGCATTTGCATTTACTCAGTACCTTAATTACTTGCCTGCCATTGAGGCCGAGGTTGCATCTGCAGGTTGTGTATGATATTATTGGAAAGAAGATGATCAAGTTAAGTGTCACCTCTCTTCTTAATATAACATTATCCATGAATTTCTAAAGATTCATTACGATTTGAGTGGGCATAGTTTGTCCAGAGATGAGGTGGAAGAGTGCTAACTGGTACATGTTGGCATGCCTCCCTAGAAAGATCATATACTGCCTAAATTCACCAGAAAACTAGAAACAAGTAGAACTAATCCAAGAGCCAGAAATTTAAGTTTAAGATCATCAAAGTATTTTTGGTAAATGATTGCACAGATACTTCTCTGTTCTCCCCCCTCCCTCTCTCTCTCTCTCTCTCTCTCTCTCTCTCTCTCTCTCTCTCTCGGCTTCTATTATGAGTTTGCTTTTCATATATCTTAAAATGGTATCTTTTTTGCATTTACCTGCTACATAGTAATTGCTTATTTGATTGTTCAGTTTCTTGCTTCATTATATTTTGGACTATAATTTTTTGTTATCTTCTAGGTATTGTTTGATGTGGTCCCAAGCATTAAGTTTCAAGATGCCATTGAACTGATCAGCATGCAGCCGATTACTTCCAATCTAGCAGCCTGGAGGAGGTGTGTTGACTTACTCTTTTGCAATGTGTTGTTGTCTTTGGGGCCAATTTTGATGTGTATGTTGAAAGACTTTAATTGTATAAATAAAAGTATGTTCTCTCTAACAACATAAGATTTTAGATGAGACATAACACAATTCAACATGGTATTAGAGCCAGATCCATCCCAATTCTTTGTTTACCCGATATTGGCCCCCCATTATGCTGTCCATGCTCTAATTGGCAGGCCTCGATGTGTGAGGGGTGTTGAGTTCTTTCCCCATCGGTTGTGAAATGGAACTTTGGTCTCCTTATGTGCTCTTGGCAATCCTCACCTCATGAGCTAGCTTTGAGGTTGGGTTAGGTCAAAGGTCCATTTTCTTATCAATTTACATCATGCATATAGATACTTTGGATTCGATTGAATATTGGGCAGGTTGGTAAAGTTATTATATACTGAGGCTTGTGTCAAGATAGACTGCTGTAGTAGCACAACCCCCTTCGGGTGTGCACTTCCCGGACCCTGCGTGAATGTGGGATGCTTTGAGCACTGAGCTTCCCTTTGGAGTTATTATATAGCTGCTGTGCTTGTATGTCAATGCATTACTTCTGGCAGATGGAGCTTATATTAATGTCCTTAATGTTACAACATGATTATTCAAAATGCTATGTTTGTTAACATGGGATTAGACTCTTCAAAGGCTTACATGTGTATGGATAAAGTAGGTTAACTTCTTACGATTTCTGTTTATTCCATATGTATTTTTGGTAGGATGGAAGACATTGAACTCATGCACATGCGTTATGCTTTGGAATCTGCTGTCCTTGCACTTGGAGCGATGGAAAAGAATATAGGGGAGGGAGTAGGAAATGACCAAATCAATATGTGCTACCTGAAAGATCTGAAGAACCATCTTGATGCCATCAACAACATTTTCCGCAAGGTGTCTCCTATTTGAAAATTTCTTATGTAGTTTCTGTGTGTTGTTTTTCTTTCTCTGTCCTTGTCTTCTGTCTTTATGTTGCAAGACCATATTCAGTTATAAATGTTAGTGAGTTTATAGTTTGATGAAAACATGACCTTGTCTGCAAAGACCATGGCAATAAGTTGGTAAAGAACTTTTAAACTTCAATCTCATTAATGAAGTAAAGAAAAATACGAAAATATAATGCTTGTCTTTGATTTGTTGCATAGCTCTGCTTCCGAATGTTCAACTGGTTCACCTAGGATGCTGGTTAACTCCTTACTGTATCTATTAGGTAGCCATGTATGTCAAATAGGTGATGTCTGCAGATGTTAATTGGGGAGTGGGCTAACATCCCTCACAAGGGACAGCCCATCTAAGCAAGTAATTTAAGTTGAGTTAATCTGGATCACAAACCATGTGATGTCCTTTCTTTGTCCTTTTGGTTTGGCTTCCGTCAGTGTTTTAATTCAAAGAAGGTATAGGGTTTTAATTTAAAGAAGGTAAAGTGAAGGGTTTAGGCAATTTGGATTGTCAAAAGAAAGGGAAAGAATGAGCAGAAAATATGTTGTGATTATCCAGAGCAGTGTATATACGCTTGGAAATGAGGACAAACAAGCAGCAGAAAGAGAAACCTCTGAAATCCTTAGGCCCTCTGCCTTCCTATATTATGAACTCTGGGAAAAACTAGACTCTCCCAGAGATAGTTAACCAATACAAACACTGGGAGGAGTGTATGAGTAAGGGGAAAATGTGGCTAAATGGCTAAATGTGGCTGATTTTCAGGAAAAAGTGACTACCTGGTGTAGTTATGTGGTGGAGGGGAGGCCTTCTTTTAGGCTAGCGAAGAAGTTGAAATTACTCAAAGCAGACATAAGGGTGTGGAATAAAGAGATATTTGGGAGGGTAAAGGTGAAGATGAGAGAGATTATGAATGAAGTTGGGGAGTTGGAGAGGGTAGAAGCGGGGAGGGAGCTAGATGAGAGGGAGAAAGAAAGGAAAGAAGTGTTGAAAAGCGAGTTAGCTTGATTGGCTTTGGCTCAGGAGGTTAGCTGGAGGCAAAAATTGAGAGCATTATGGTTGAAGGAGGGGGGCTCTAATATAAAATTCTTTCACAGGTTGACGGTAACAAATAGAAGAAGGAACTTCATAGAATCAGTGGAGGTTAATGGGGTGAGCCTTATGGGGAAAGAGGAAGTAGAGTGGAGGCCTATCTTTGGGGGGGGGGGTGTTAGAATGGTTGGAGAGGGCATTCGAGGAAGAGGACGTGAAAAGAGCGGTGGAGTGTTGTGCTGGTGACAAAGCTCCATGGTTGCACTTTGGCTTTTTTTTTTCATCATTGCTGGAATACAGTCAAAACCGATGTGATGGATTCTATTCCTGAGATCCAAATAGTGGCGAATTCGTGAAAAGTTTGAATGCCTCGTTCATTGTCATTATCTCTAAATGGGAGGGTGCTACGAGCATGAAGGACCATAGACCTATTAGTTTAGTGGGAAATTTTTACAAGATTTTTTCGAAGGTGCATTCTAGTAGACTCAAGCGTGTTGGATGAGACGGTTTCTACTTCACAGAATGCTTTTGTGGAGGGAAAACATATTTTGGATGCAGTGTTGGTGGCTAATGAAGTGGTGAATTCTAGGGGAAAGCAAGGAGCATCAGGTGTTTTGTGCAAACTTGTTTTGGAAAAGGCATACAATCCTGTGAATTGGAAATTCTTAAGATTCCGTTGTGCTTCAAATGGGTTTTGGGGAGAAGTTGAAGAAATGGATCTACTTTTGCATTTCTTCAGTGAGATATTCCGTGTAGGTGAATGTTAATCCATGCGGGGTCTTGGGGCTCGAGGGGTTTGAGAAAGGGGACCCTTTATCATCGATGTTGTTTATTTTAGTTATGGAAGCCCCCGAGCAAGGTGATGGATAAAGCTGATTTGGTAGGCTACTTGATGGGCTTTCATGCAATGGTTGGGGGAGTAGGGGCAAATCAATGTCTCATTTGTTGTTTGCGGATGATACCTTTGTGTTTTGTGATGCAGTTGTGGCCCAACTAGATTATCTAGGCCAAATCCTCACTTGGTATCAGGCGGTGTTATGACTTAAAATCAATTTGAGGAAGTGTGAGATAAATCCTGTTGGGGAGGTGAATGATATTGGATTACTTGCTAGAGTTTTTAATTGTAGGGTTAGGGGCTCATCCGACCATATATTTTGGAGTACTATTAGGTGCTTCACACATGGATCAGTGGAATCCAGGTATTTAGAGGGTCGAGAAAAGACAAGCAAGGTGGCGGAAAAGATTTTTATCCAAGGGTGGGAAGGAAGTGCACCCATTCCCCACCTACTACTTGTCTTTGTTTCTTGCGCCAACCTCTGGTCATTGAAAAGTTGGAAAAAATCTGGAGAAATTTCATTTGGGATGTGGCGGACGGGGCAAAGAAGTTCCATTTGGTCCTGTGGGAGGTTGTCACATCTGCCAAATAATGGGGAGGTTTGGGAGTTAAAGATTTAAAAATCATTAATAAAGCTTTATTGGCAAATGGATGTGGAGGTTTGGGACGGAGGTACAAACGCTGAATATGGGATTAAGGATGGGGGTTGGAGAACCAGAGAAATTGTTTTGCCTTTTGGGTGTGATTTGTGGAGAAATATTATGAAGGAATGGGTTTATTTTGTAGAAAATATCTCATTCAAGGTCGGAGATGGGAGGAGAGTAAATTTTTGTGGGCATAAATGGTGTGGGAATATAATTTTAAAAGATGAATTCCAGAGTTTGTATAGAATATCTTGTCAACAAGACATGACGATTCAACAAATTAGGAGGATATAAGGTGGAGAGACTTTTTGGGATTTGAGTCTTGGAAGAGATTTTCAGGATTGGGAAGTGAGCGAGTTCCAAAGATTGATAGACTTACTCCATAGGCAAATCAATCTGGTGGATAATCCCGATGTATGGTGGTGGCACCTTGGAAGTCATGGAGTGTTCTCTGTGAAGTCTTTCTATGAGAAAATTCTGGTTAGAGAAGAGGTTGAGTTCCCATGTAATGTTACATGGACTCCAAGTGCCCCGAGGAAGGTATGCTTTTTTACTTGGCTAGCCACTAGAAGGGTGATTTTGACAGCGGAAAATCGTAGAAAGCAAAAGGTTGTCTGCGTTAGTTGGTTCATGTGCAAGGAGACGGGCCAGGACATGAATCACCTTCTTCTACATTGCGGGCTTTCCTAGAGATTATGGTGGGATATGTTTAGATGGTTTCACACTTCTTTTGTAATGGCAAGAATTGTGAAAGATCCTGATGCTTATTTGGAAGAGTAGAGAGGAAGGAGAAGACAAAAGGCTCGGAACATGGTTTCGATTGCATTAATGTGGGTACTTTGGGGGGGGGGGGGGCAGAAGTAAGAGAGCTTTTGAAGGTGTAGAGTTGAGTTTCTTGCAGTTGAGGAGTAGCTTCTGCTCCCTTATTTTCTTTTGGTGTAAACAAAAAAGTTCCTTGGTTTAGAGGAGTTGGATGGAGTTTGTAGAGAATCATATCTTGTAGAGTCTGATCTTTTGGTATAACCTGTGTAAACGTCCGTTTAGGTCATGTTTATGAATGAAAATACTTTTACTTGATCCAAAAATAAAAATGAATGAGGGGAATCCATTGTGTGTGTGGGTTATATAGCGAAAAGAGGAGGAAATGATTCCATGGAGAACTGTGCTATTCCAACTCTTGAGGATTTATCATGAGTTGTTGACTAGTATGAGATTTGGATTTTCTCTAGTTGGGAGGGCGGGGAAAATGTGCCGTTATCTCCTTTTCTTCCCATTACTAGACTTCTGAGCAAGATGCAGAAGAATCTGTAGGCAGAACTGCTGCCTTCTCTGCTATTTCTTCCTGTTTGGCCATGACACACTTCAGTTTCTGATGTTGACCTTTCTCCAGCTAAGATGCAGTAAATTTGTTCACATTTGGGCTGAACATTAACATCAGTTATATGAGGCTATGAAAAATTAAGAATGTTAGCGGACTATCAGGAATGTCGACTCAGTAGCCGTTTGGCTTATTCCGTGCATTGATTTATATCAAAATTAAGGCGAGGATGAGGTCATACAGAGGTAGAAAAAGCAATTTGCTAAGTGGATATATCATATTATGTTGCTGAGAAGTTGCAGGCACCCATTAATTTCCTGTTCATATGTGGATTGGGAGAAGACGAGAAAGAAGAGAGAACACTGCTTGATTATTCTCTAAGCTATTGGGGTCAAAGCAACTAAAACATGTTTTAAGAAGGGGAAGAGATCAATGATACATAATTACAGGAGGTAGTTTGGTCCTATCCTACAATCAACAACAACAACATACCCAGCATATTCCCACAAAGTGGGGTGTGGGGAGGGTAAGTGTACACAGTCTATACCACTACCTCAGAGGTGAGATGGAGAGCCTGTTTCCGATAGAGCCCCGGCTCAAGACACTATCCTATAGTTAAGATTCTATAATTTTTACAGCATTCTAACACTGTTTAAGTTGGTTCATACAAATCATATGTACCAAGTTTGCTATATATAACATGTTCTGGGACTGGCAAGGAACTGAGTGAACATCTACAATCTGATTAATTGACCTCATGAACTTTATGACAATGTCTCATGAGGTTATCTTTTCTGTGGAGATGATAATCATTTTCTCTTTGTTCGGTAATTTGATGTAATGTGAGGTGCAGCCTGCCCGTTACACAGGTTCCATTAGGGCATAGTTTCAATGTATTTAGTAGTTGCTTGATCCATATGAGTTTACAGGTAGCATTGCAATAGCTCGATATCTGCTTTGCACTTGATCTTGCAATTACATCTTGTTTCTTACTTCTCGAATATTTACAAGATTCTAACACTCCTTAAGTTGGTTCATACAAATCATATAGACCAAGTTTTCTACATGTATAACATGTTCTGGGATCAACTTCTCCAGTTCCCGGAAAAAAAGTTCTGGGATTGACAAGGAACTTGGGTCCCATTTGTTTTCATTGAGATTAAGACATTTGAATCTTAATGCACATCCGAGCTATTAAGATATTGTCTGCGGCGATCAAATTCTTGGTGGGAATCATCAACTCAAATACTGAATGATTAAGACGGTTTGTTTTTCAACATCAATGTGTCGAATTTATTTATTTTTAAACATAATAAATATGCAATTCAAATTTTAAAAGTAATTCAACATTAGAAAAAAATGTATAAATCTAACAAAATTAAATCATTGTTTGACTAAAATAATGAAATGTATATGTTCGGTAGTGATGTTAAAAAGTTTGTAGTGGTGGTGGTGGTAATGGTTGGCGCTAGCGGCTAGTACATGGTGGAGGTGATTGGTGTTTTAGTGACTGGCGCGATAACAGTGGTTGGTAGTGGTAGTTGTGATGGTGGAGTTAGTTGATGTTAATAGTTGGCGGTGTTGTGGTGGTGGCTGAAAAATATATGGTGGTTGATGATGGTGTTGGTGGTAGTTGGCGGCGGTGCTAGTTGTGATGGTGGAGGTGGTCGGTAGTAAAAGTTAGTTGCGGTGGTGGTAGTGGCTGATAGTGGTGGCGGAGGTGGCGACAATGGTGGTGGTGGGAGTTGATATAACTATAATGATGAAGGTGGTAGGAGTTGATATAACTATAAAATATAAACTAATGGGTTAAGTTTTATATTTTAAAAACATTTGAAATCACAATTTGAAATTCTAAATCCTACTTTTACGAGAATTTGGGATTTGAAATCATGTTTTGGAATTTAAGTGGAAAGTTTGTGCAGATTTCATAAACAAACACTTTTGAAATCAAAACTTGAAATCAGGCTCCCAAATTCTACCGCCAAACGTCTACTTATTAATATCTTTCTCCCAATTGAGTGAAGGTGGGAGTGTAAACAACTTTCATTGAATGATTTGTGACATCATTGCAACAGCAGAAATTTATTTTCGTGTGGCTGTGGTTTGATTTTTGGTCTCTAAATTTGGAGGATGGTTTTCTGAAGTTTGCTATTTTTGTCTTGCCCCTTCCATTTATTTTAATTAGTCCTTGTATTACAAATAAAACAAGGATGCTTTTCCATGCAATCACAGATATTGATGGTGAACATAATCATCTCTCTTCTGCATATGGATGATCTCTCTCTCAATTTGACACCTTGTGCTTCATCAAGCAGCTCATCTGAATCATCCAATATCTCTAAGGAGCAAAAATTTGAGGATGCAACTCAAGATGGACGAAATAAGACTGTTGTAATGTTTATAGGGCAACTATTGAATATTTTACAGCAGTATCTACCATCTTCAAACTCGGAGAAGGGAAATAATTGGGAAGTAAACATGTCTGCTGGAATTAAAGAAGCCATAGAATGGAGAATTATGAATGCCAAAAGGTTTATTGAGGATTGGGAATGGCGTTTGTCAATTTTGCAGTGCCTTCTGCCTCTCTCTGAAAGACAGTGGAGATGGAGGGAGGCTCTTACTATACTACGTGCAGCCCCATCAAAACTGCTAAACCTGTAAGTATTTGTGTTTCTACATATGATGCATATAATTTTGAAATGTCCTTTTATCTGGATAACGAGTCAAAAACCTTAAAAATGGGTTGTGTTATAGAGCGAAACCTTATTTAATGTTTTGAGTTGGATATTTGTATTCTGTGCGTGTCATTTTGCTATTATCATTACATTTAGAACCCAAGTTAAGTGGGTATTCCAAATTCAGGTCTAGGAATAGTCTGAATTCCAAAATTCGTTATAGCATATACCAGTCCTAGGAAGGACAGGCAGGCTTCGGATTTTGATTTTATAGATTTTAGATTTACTTTAGACGGTCCAAGGGGTTATACATATAAAGTGAGTTTTTAAATAAAAACGGGATTTGGCTCTAAGCTATTAGGTTCTGCCAAATCTGTAAGTAGAACTTTAGTTCTGCCCCGAGGAAAGAGTTACATGGTAGATATCTGATTCCATCACAACTTTGATTCCATTGCATTCCGCTTGTACGGGTAAATCAGGACTGTAGGTTTAAGTGCTAAATTAGGTTATCAAACTACCCTTAACCTGTGTATACCAATAGATTTTAAGCCAACTTTTAGTTTCAGCAATATTTTTTCAATTGTGTTAATGCAGCTGTATGCAAAAGGCAAAGTATGATATTGGAGAAGAGGCTGTCACCCGTTTCTCTTTGCCTCCAGAAGACAAAGCTACACTAGAGCTGGCTGAATGGGTAGATAGCGCCTTCGGAAGAGCATCTGTATGTTCCTTATCAGCTGATTGTATGTGTATCAATTGATATCCTGTGCAAAACTTCTATGTCTTTTACATATATTTTCTAATGTCTCCCCAAAATGTTTGTATTAAGCAAGCAAATTGAACATTCAAGGGTGTTGGCATAGTCGTCAATGAAGTTGGTTGAGAATCATGAGGTCTCATCCGCTGAGGCAAAAATTACTAGGTGATGCCAATCTCTCCAAGCCTTGGTGGATAGAGTTACCAAGTATCTGTGTTGGTGGGAGGTAGCAGGTACCTCCTGAAATTAGTCGCACAAGTCGAGGTGTGCGCAAGCTGACACGAACACAACAGTTTTAAGAAGAGAAATTTAAGCAAGTTGATGCTGGACTTTCTTTTAAGACCACCTTCCTAAAACTGATGCTAAATTGATCAATTTGTGATTATGAGATACGAAGTTTTCTGTGTCTGTCAAGCAGGTTATTCCCCAGCAGTGTTATAACAGTTTACTGTACAAGGACCCATTAGAATTTGATTCTTGCAATATTGTGCCTTCTTAATTTGTTTTTGTTTGCAAAAATAAATAAAAAATTATGGATCACTTAGGTCTTTTTTTAAAAAATAATTTAAAATGGCCATAGGCCTGTTCTATTGAAATAATGGATCATTTAGGTCTGGGGGGGTTTCCAGTGTCGTTTTTTCTTTGGAAATATGGTTAAAAGATAGTGCCAACATACCATATTATATATAGGGACAAATAACGAGCCTGTAAGAGAGAAAACAGTTTTATTAAGATTAGGTTACTTATGTTTTACAATTTATTTGAGCATGTATGAGTTCTCTAATCGCTTTAGCTTTTAGATGAGCTGATCACAGTTTATTATTGCTGCCACCTTTCACAAAAAATAACTTCCAAGTATTTCGCCTATAAAAAGAATTAGGTCGTCATGTGAGGAGGAATTGAAAATGTGGTTAATTGAAAGTGTACCCTCTCTAATCACTTTAACTGTTAGATGAGGTAATTGTACAATTCAATTATTTTTATCACTGTCATCATCATTATTATTTGACAACCATTACAACCACAAAAAATTCGCTTCAATTCTGTACTAGTTGTTCTGCTATATGAATCCCAATATTTACTGCACTCCTTTTGGGCCTAGTTCTTTCAGGACTCTGACCAACAATAGTGTACAAGTATTATAAGTTTCCATGTTGGATTTCATGTCCGATCTGATATGAATCCCGGAAGTGATGCTTTTAGTCATTTCAGAACTGCGTTCAATAGACTCTTATGGTCCGGCCCTTCCTCGGACTACGCGCATAGCAGGAGCTTTAGTGCACCGAGCTGCTTCATTTGTCTGCATGGATTATTAGACTTCAGTTTTGTGAGCTTAGGATTCTTGATATGATATTCTCTTCATGTGGTGAACATCTTGTAAGTTCCTGAAGTTTAGAGTTAAAGGGATTGACTATTCTTTTCAACTTGGATAACGGGTGATGGGTGTTGAAATGTTTAATCATCTTTGTCTAAAAGTTTAAATTGTTAGAGAGAACGCAATTTTGTTTATTTAATCATTTCTTTCAACAGGCTGCCTCACATGCAATCTAATTTTTTTTAATGGGCCATGCTTGTGGAAATTCTTTTTGATAGTGGGTAGCGGTGAGACTCACAGTCAGGACTTTTGCTTGCTTTGGTACCAAAGTTGAGTTGTGTGACCATCTCATCTAAAAACTTGAGCTATTATACGGAGCACATTTTTGTTTGTCATGACTAGTGCTTCATATGATTCCAGAAGCAGCTGCAATATTAACTGCAACAACACTTCGGTAAATTACTGACCGATACGGATAAATATCAATTTAATAAGGATTTTTTACAATATCACGAATTCCTATTTTATCGTCTATTGCAGATATATTTGTCTTGACGCAATCCTCCTCTCAGATAATCCTATTTAATTTTGCTGCATGGTGTTTGTGTGTTTGTTGAATGAGGATGGTTGTCAACTAAGGGAACTTATTTTATGCATAGTGAAGGCAACTTTCAGCGTGCAGACATTTTTAAAATATATTTGTCATTATCTTTTGTCAGGTTGAAGATGCTGTTTGCCGGGCTGCTGATGGAACTTCTCCGGTCCAAGAATTGGATTTCTCTTCTTTACGTGCTCAGCTAGGTCCTCTACCAGCTGTAAGACACCCTGTTCATCTTCTGTCTCTTTTCCCCCATTTTCATGTTTCTATGCATGTCAACATGCCTACTCATTTTTCATGGATGAAGTTTTATGCTGACAAGTTTGTCTTTTCTTTTAAGATTCTCCTGTGCATTGATATAGCTGCAACTTCTGCAAAATCTTCAAACATATCCTGGAAGCTGTTAAGTCAGGTATGTACCACAACTGTGCTTGGAATTGCATAGTTTAATTTGTTGCAGTTCTACGATTGCTTTTATTCTAGATCGGTCATCATTTCTATGTTTTTGCTGTTTCTTGATTTCTTGGTTGGGATTGGCCTCCATGAATATCATGGTGATCGTGGAGTGTCTTTCCTAGTGAACGTAACCCGATTCACCAATGACTCATGTCTGGTGATCCTTTGTCTTGACATGGAGTATTTTGATTTAACTGTTTGTTGCATATAGTGGGCTTGATTGACTATTTAACTTTAAATAGCTTGATCTATTTGCGTTCAGTTTATTCTTGATTGGTACATGTGAAAAGAAAAACAGTTTTGCTTCTACAAGTTCTTGATTAAGGTTCAACAAAAAGAAATCGTGTCTCTCTTGTTGGCCTTTTTTTTGATCAGGTAAATAGTTTCATTAATCACAGGGACAAAATCGGCTGTATACAAGAAATATTCCAAAAAGTAAAGAACCTACAGCACGACATGGTTCTCTACAAAAGACACCCACTCCTCTATACAACCCGGCACTATATGGGTGTACCAAAAATAGCTAAAGGACTGGAGGCTACTCCTCAGGACCTCAACTGCCCAAAAGTCATTTCTATCCCTTCAAAAGCCCTCCTATTTTTTTCTCACTCCTAACGATCCACATCAAAGCTAAAGGGACAACATTCCAAGCTCTGCACTTTCTCCTGCTTCTTCCAGATTTCCAGCAAGACAACGTATCCTTCACAGATCTAGGCATCACCCAAGACATACCAAACCAGCTAACCATATGCCACGACAGTCTCGAAGTTAGGTTGCAATGTAGTAGAAGATGATCAACATCCTCACCCGTCTCCTTGCATAAGAAATACCGGCTAATGCATATGAACTTTCTTTTCCTAAGGTTTTCCGCCATCAAAATCAATCCTCTAGCAGCTAACCATGAGAAAAAGCACACCTTTCTTGGCACCTTAGGAACCCAAATCGACTTTACGGGGAAAGCCTCACCTCTCTCACCAAAAGCTTCTCATAGAAGGACTTGACAGAAAAAACCCAATTATTCCCCAACTTCCATTTCAGAGTATCGGGTCTATCAATTGGCTCGCGATGCTGATGAAGTAGAGCTAGTTACCTATGAAACTCATTATCCTCCCAGTTTTTGAAGATTCCTCCTAAATCTCAAATCCCAAAACGATTCTTCCCCTTGTAACCCCTAATATGATGGACTACCGCCTTCCTCTGACAAGAAAAACTATAAAAGCTCGGGAACTCATCTTTTAGTATCACATCTCCACACCATTTGTTTTTCCAAAAACTCTCCTCCCGTCCCCTGCCCTGGATGAGATGTTAACCTCAAAATCAACCCATCCCTTCATGATATTCCTCCACACTCCACACCCAAATGGCATAATGATACCATTAGTTCTCCACCCCCCTTCCATCAGCCCATATTTTTCTACTATCACCCCTCTCCATAAAGAATGTACCCCTACCTCGAGTCTCCACAACCATTTCCAGCAAAGCTCTATTAAATACCCTCAAATATTTGAGTACCAACCTCCCCAATTTTTAGTAGTAGACACTTTCTCCCATCGGACCAAATGAATTTTTCTTGTCCCGTTTGCTGAATCCCAAGGAACGTTTCTTTGGAGCCTTTCCAATTTTCCTGTAATGCTGGTAGGAGCATGAAACAAAGACATAAGGTATGTGGGGATGCTCGATAATGTGCTCTTGATAAGCACTTCTTTCTTTCCTTTGGACAAGTATCTTTTTTGCCAACCAGCAAGCCTCTTCTCTACCCCCTCAAGAACTGGATTCCACACATTAATGTCTTTATTTGAGGCCCCCAGGGGTAAACCCAAATAAGTGGTAGGTAGAGCCCCTACACGTCACTGCTAAACCTGTGCAAGCAAATCAATGTTGTCGAAGCAGTTGATGTATCATAAGATGCTGCAGATCTACTCCTTGAAATTGAAACTTTTGGGTCCGTAAGACCTGCCTATGTTGGACTTTGGCTTTTGGATGACTATTCACTTCACAAGGCAATGGAAAATACTTTCAGATGGCTCACATGGTTTTGGAATGATCCTAGAGTTTGAGCTTTTCCATAGAGAAACTTTTATGAGAACCAACCCCCATTTCCAACAACAAACTAATTTAGGAAAAGTGACTCTCTACCTACTGATGCGTAAAAGTTCATAAATTTGATTACCACAATGCCGATAATACATATGACAGAAGTTTATAAAATTTGTTATTACAGGACTATCAGGCCAGAATATCAGGCTTTAGTTTTATTACCAGGAGTTTATTCATACCCAACAAATGGGGATTATACAAATAATGCCCTTAATGGATTTCCTTAAAAAGTTCTCAGTACTCCTCAAGTTAAATGTCGTATCTACCAAGTTTTTTTGGATTACTAGGAAACAAGTAACTTGCTGCTCTTGCAGCCAGGATGTGAGCAAGCTCGAATTTCATGAAGGGTCTGTAAGTAAATTCCACAGCCAATTTCTCCTTGATAAAGTTTCACCAACTTCAACATGCTTTTTTCTTATCGCGTTGGACTGGAAATATTAGACCTTACTCGGTCGATTCCGTTTGATAAGTTTAATTTTATTGATGTGTGTCACTGAAAAGCTGGAAGTAGTGTACATCCAAAATGTATGAGTTATTACAGAGAATGTAATCAAATCAGAAAGTCAAGCAGGGCTTCCACCTGTAACAACATTTGCCATTGCCATGTTGCACCAAAAATTGAAGCAGAATATACACTTGTGTTGAGTTGCAGTACATTATTATTCTTGTCTTCGAAAATGCTAGTGTTCCTTTCTTTCTAATTAACCCTACATATGGCTCCAGGAGTGGTGTACCAGGTAGGAAGGAGTGGTTTAGTTATTCCATTTCATTTTCATGCAAGCTGAAACTCCGAGAAAGATCTAGGCATACACCAAAGACCCAAAATGTTGAATACCAAATTCTACAGTTAACTAGAGATTTTCAATGAACGAAGAGATGGTTGATCTCTTCTGCTACTTCCTCACAAAAATGCATCTATGCAAAGATGGAGGCTCTCTCCCTCATAAGTTGTCAAGGGTGAGGCATTTGCCATTTGTCATAATCCGAATAAAACATTTGACCTTGTAAGGTGCTTTGCCCTTCCAAATAGTCTTCCAAGCTCAGATAAAGAGGAGGGGCGGGGAGTGGAGTGGAGTGGGGAGTAATGATGTTAGAGTAACCTTTTTTTTTTTTTGAGAAACGTAACCTTCTATAAATTAACTGGTAATACTATACCAACTCTATAGTCCCCCAAAATAAACAATTACAAATTGGAACCTTTCTATGTTCTTCTTACATGATGTCTAAAACCTCAAACATATCTTCTGTTTCTTATAAACATTCCTGTTTGCACCAAAAATAAAAAGGACTAGGCGGTTCATCATCAGCTTCTGAATATTGCTGTGCTTGTCCTCTTAACACCTCTGATTCCTCTCTTGCCATATTGTCCACCAGATGCATTTAGGGACATTCCTTCATCTCTCCTGATTGAACAAATTTCCTTCTCTGTCGCAACTGGCTAATATCTCCTTTGCGCTTGCTGGCATTACCCACTTGATTCCCCTTAAGCTAATGAAGATTTTCCAAATCTGATCTGTCCATTTGCAATGTAGAAAGAGATGGTTGCTTATCTCTGTCTGTTCCCCATACAGAAAACATCTGGAGCATAGTTGGTATCCCCTGCTTTTCAGATTTTCTTGTGTCAATACAGCTTCTTTGGCCACAAGCCAAGTGAAGCAGGCAACTTTATATGGAATCTTCACCTTCCAGATCATTTTCCATGGCCAACATCAGCCCATTGGTTATTGACCGTGTTCAATTCCTTATATGCCTCATTCACCTTATATATTCCATGTGTATTTCCTTTCCGTACCATGCAATCCACATTTCTCGTAATGCCCTTATACTGAGGTAATGTGCTGTAGAACTCCATCATCCTTTCCAGTTCCCAGTCATTTAGATGCCTCCTAAAAGTTGAGTTCCAGCCCTGTTCAGACCATACTTCAGCCATTGTTGTCTCCTGTAGGTGGCATACGTTATAAGTGTCAGGAAAGCTTTGTTGTAGAATGCCTTACCCAATCCACCTATACTTTCAAACGGAGACCTTCATACCATTTCCCCCTTTTAAACCTTGACTGACTTATCATTTTTGGCCAGATTTCGGATGGACCTCCACACACTACAACCATAAGAAATATTTACGTTTTTTTTTTTGAAATTAGTACTGTTGTATTCCTCAGCATCCCTGGATGCTGGCCACCTCCAAAAGTTGTTACAAAAGGGAAATTAGAGTCTAGATTTATAAGGCTCCTAAGAAATCTACAAATTCATCTATTTCCTATATACAGTTCTCCTTACACCAAAAAAACAGTGTGACTAGGCAATTCCATTTTACATCATGAATGGATTTAACTTTGTCTTCAAAGCAGGAATATTCACGGAATTGGTAGCTTACCCTCCTCCGAATTTTGATCTGATTACTGCCTTCTACAAAAGGTTTTCTTCAGCAGCAAACCTCCAAAGCCATTTCATCATCAAAAACTGATTTGGAATAACATCTTTTTATGGAGAAGACTCCTCTGGGTTGTAAATCGCAGTTGGAGTGGTCGGTTTTGGGGTCAAAAAGGGTGTGTGTTTGTGTGTGTGTGTGTGTGTGTTCTTGAGGAGTTGAAGCATCTGTAAGCAATAATCAATTTCTGAATCATTCATTTCCTTCTAAATGAGATAGACCAGTGATGGAATATGTATTATGGCAGCTGTTATGGGGTCAACCTTTTTTGGTTAGAAACCACACGGCAGCCACATCCTTTGGCTTCAACCCTTACTTTTTCCCTCAACACGTAGTTTGCCTAGGCTCACGAAATGAAACAGATACAAGCATATAGAGGAATTGCTTCCCAATTATGTATTAAACTCGTTCCACAAAGAAAACACACAAAACAACCTTTACAAAATTTAGCCAAAACAGCCAAATCTGGCTTGTTACTGCCTGCCTTTGCTTATTTATAGCCCACATGCCTATCATCTGCAAAGCACATGAGTTTATCTACAACCAGTTGAGATGCCCAACTGATAGACATAATTTAAATTCAAATACAACAGCAACAAAGTCTACCACATGTCCAAGTCGGTTGTAACTGCCCAACTGCCAGTATGGGCAAGGCACACGCTCAGTGCCAGCACACTCTTGGCAACACTTGTGCCAATTTCGCTGCATGGCCCTGGGCGTTTGTGCTCGCACCCATGCCACTACATTGTCAGCACCCAAGCTACCTTGTCTTGTCATGTCAATTCAGATTGCCTTGCCTTAGCCACGTCATCACAACACGACTTGCCTTAGCCTTGATCTACCTTTGCCATGATCTGCCTTAGCTTGCCCAGCCCTTGTCATGCCTTAGCCACGCCTTGCATGCCTTAGTCATGCCACTGCCAAGGTCTTGCCATGCCCTGCCGACACATGCCATGCCCATGATGGCAGACTGGCCTCAAGTAAATTTGATCTTAACCGAAGTCATTGGGTCATGACTAGGTTCATCATGTAAATCCCTAGCCATGCCCGAGCCATCCGAACCATCAAGCTGAGGGTCTAATGGTAGCCCTTAGAAGTGTGGTGCATCTTCAGACTAAAAATGCAATTTCCCATTCATTAGGATTCCTTCTGACTACGATTACTTGGATGATCTTTTTAAACTAAGAATGCAATAAACTAGATCTGTGTGGAATTGTTAAGACTCGTGCATAAAGTCTTCTGCCCCAACTGGAGACCTGGATGTCGACTTAAAATGAATAAAAAATCATTTTCCCATGCTTTCCATATTCCTGTTCCTAGTTGAAATTAAGAGCTTATTCTGTTATGGTTATAATTCAGCTTTTGTGCATGCAGGCTCAAGTTATGTTGTCAGAGATTTACCCTGGTAATTCCCCTAAAATTGGGTCAACCTACTGGGATCAGATTCGTGAAGTAGCAGTTATATCTGTAATCAAGCGTGTCCTTAAGCGTCTACAGGAACAACTGGAACTGGTGAGTTGAGTTGTATTAGGTGATAAATTCTCAATTCCTTTATTTACTTGTACTGGTAATTATAATCTTGGTTCAAGTATGGTGTGTGCTATATGGATACGTTTCCCTTCTGTTAAATGCCAAATGTCTCTTATTTATCCATGTGTTTTCTCAGCACGTTAAAATAAGTATGACGTAACGTTTAATATTTTTCTACTCAATTTCTTTACTTCTCTATAGGTCTGCTTATACATGTCTCTCTCTATGATTTCATATCATAAATTCCGCTGCAAATAAATTCTTTAATTGATGAAAAAAATGCTTTGGCAGCAAGATTCAACTATTGCAAATTAGCAGTAGTTGTTAGTGTTGGATGTTAAAAGTACGTATATCTCTTTTTCTTGCATCTCTTTTCCCTTTCTTTTTGGCGTATAATAACAAGGAAATGTTAATGTTTTGAGGCAATTATCTTTGATATGCTACTTCAATTTTCCTCTTGGAATCCTTCCTGCTGTGGGTTGTGACAACCAAAATCGGATTCTTGTTATGATAAAGCAAGAACCTTGGTTTTTGTTTAAGAACCTTGGTTTTTGTTTCTTATAAAATAAAATAAATAAATAATGAAATAAAGCCAGAAATTTGATAGAAGAAGAAGTTGGAGCTTCCTTCTAATGTAGAACAGGGAAGGCAAAAGATCAAACATCATAAATCTTCCAACTCTCAAGTCTTCGTGCCAAATTCCTGAACAAAGTAGTATAGGAAGGCAACTGATCTAAACGACATGCTGGTAAGAGATATCGTTTAGAAGACTGTAGCCCGATATTAAGATTAGTGCATGCGAACTGCTAGCATGCGTTTCAAAAATAAATGCGTCATTTGTTTTAAATCGATTTCGTTAGTATCACCTCATTCACAGCTGAGATTTCTCCATAATATACTACAACACCTCTTGCAATTCGATAAAGAAATATTCAGTGGTGTTCATTCAGTATTCTTATCAGATATAATTTAATGATTTGCTGGTGGATGGAATTTATGTTATCACTTATTAGAGACGGGAGATGAAGCTTACAGGAAGTTAAGAAAGGACAGAAACCCAAAAGCAGTAGATGTAGGACTGTCTCTCAGAGACACTCCTAATTAAGTGAGGCAATCTTAAAGTAGAAAAAACCTGAGAGAGCCAAGAGACAATGTGACTTCCTCATCAATACTAATGTCTGCTAATCCTATCTTATACCTGTTTATTTCAACGCTGGAATTCTATCTACACAATGTACATGTGGAAGAGAAAACTTACTTGCAACATTGACTTAGGTGGTCAGCTAATGCAGCTTGCACCACCAAAAGTTTTTCCTTTTTCGACCTAGAAGCAAAACATTAAGTGGTGTGCGTGAGTTGCATTAGCCATTAGCTCATGGTTATAACTGTGTTCTTTTGGCTATTCTTTTTCACACTGACATAAATCCTCCAGATCATGCTAGGTCTCTCCTTTGATTGTGGAGGATTTGATGTTCCTCCTTATCTTACTGATTTACCTTGTTGTAACCATAATTGAGTTCCCAGCAGAAAAAGCTCATTGCAGATTCTCACATTTTGTGTTCTAAGTTTGTCTTCTAGTTAAATCACAACCTGCCTTCAGTTTGGTTCTTCTCTCATTTTGGCGGAGATAAATATTTTCTTGATATGATAAAAGGTAATTTCTTACCGAAACTTAGATCCCATAACTTTGCCTCCTTGTTATTAGCAAACTTGGGCAACTGCAACTGTCTGTTGGATTGATATATGAAAATGGATAGGAGACATCATGCGAAGGGTCAAGTGCACCAATTTTTCATCCTAAAAATGATTTTGGCTCAATTTCCTGCTTTAACATTCATATTTTTGTGGAATTATTCTCACTTTTTAGTATACTCTCTAGCATCACTCAGTAGTGGTTGCATGATCTGGTTTGTTAGAACAACATACTTTTATGGAGAAGACTCTTCTGGGATGTAAATCTCAGTTGAAATGGTTGGGTTTGGAGCAAAAAGGGGGATGTTGTTGTGGAGTTGAAGCATGTGTAACTGTCAATTTCCCAATCATTACACTGCCTTCTAAAACAGATAGTCATGAGCACTCCTGATATCCGCGATGATAGCCCTTAGAAGTGTGGTGCAACTTCAAACTAAGAATGCAATTTCCCAATCATTAAGATCCGTGGTGATTAAAATTACTTGGGTGATCCTTTTACTCTTAGAATGCAATAAGCTAGTTCTATGTGAAATTCTCCTTACTCTATCTTCGGAGGGATGTAGATAACAAGAAGGTACTTTTTCACGTCCAACATGTCCATTGGAAGTTTCTTAATAGCTTCTCCATTCTTTGTGCCTCTGTCGCTGGTATGTATTTGTAGTAACAAGTAGTATGTCCAGAATGTATACGACATGCTCTTTTCTTGTATTTGACAAACCTCTCTTTTATCATCTAGCAATCCTCCTTTGACCTTCTCGATTGCTAGGTTTCATATGCACACTGTTAGAGTAGGAGTAAGAACAGGAATAATATATAGAATCCTACTTGGAAAAGGATTGCAGTGTAGTGTCCTAGTTGGAAAAGGATTGCAATGTAGTGTCTTAGTTGGAAAAGGATTAGTGTACATGGTATCAGAGTGTTGGTGAGAAAGTCCGTAACGCTAGTCACTGTGCGTCAATTTCTTGTACATGAGACACTTTCCGACCATTTTTCCAACAATTTCTCTTTTCTAGTAGGACCGTACAATCATTCCGACCCTACCCATATAATTTTTCTCGGATTTTGACCACTTTTCAGCAGTTAAATCTATTCTGATGAGATTTTTCAAACCCCTTTCATTTTTTTGTGGTTCAGTACAATTTCTGCAAATGTTCATCATTGATTTCGATTTAATCCAATGATCAAGTCTGAACCCTTAATGAAGAGATCAGATAATCAAACGTCACAATCTATGAAGAATAATCGAGGGGGAGGTCGTTTTGGAAGATCTCGCCCCAGGTTTAGTTATTGTTATAGGATTGAACACACTCTTGACGTATGTTGCTCTTGGCCCAAGGGTAATTATTGTAACAGGCCTGGACACACTCTTGAAATATGTTATTCTTTACATTGTCGACCACCTAAAAATGTTCATGTTGCTTGGTCTAACTCCACAGGTAATCAATGGGTTTATTTACCTGAAGAAGAATATAATGAGTATCTTCAGTTTCGAGCAAGTAAGCAGATATCTGTATCAGTAGCCCAACTGCACAGTCTCCTACCTTTGGATCATGGGTTGTGGACTCTGGTGCTTCTAATCATATTTATGGTAATAAAGTGACTTTTTTCATATATTGTTTATTCACACTCTTTCGGCTATCACGTTACCCAATGGTAACCAACCCAAAGCAAAAGGAGTTGGACAAGTTAATCCCCTATCCTCTTGTCACTTTAGATTTCTGTTCTTGATGTCCGTGATTGTCCTTTTTGTCTTGCATCGGTCAGTCATTTGACTTGTGCCCTAAATTGCGGCATACTATTTCTTGAGGACTCCTTTGTCATGCATGATCATAGTACTGGAAAAACAATTGGTGTATGATATGAATCACAAGGCCTCTACTACCTTACCTCTCATAGTTCCTCTATAGCATGTCTAGTTACAGATCCCTGGGTGTAATTCACAAATGTTTGTGACATTTTGGTTTGTTCATGCTACAAAAGATGGTACCTAATTTGTCAAGTCTATCCACACTAGATTGTGATTCGTGTCAACTTGGGAAACACACTCAAACTACCTTTCAACGTAGTGCTGAGAGTCGTACAATCTCTATTTTTTGTTAGTTCACTCTGATATTTGGTGTCCTAGTAGAATCAATTTAGCCTTATGGTTTTGTTATTTTGTTAGCTTCATTGATAATTATTCAAGATATACTTGCATTTTTCTTAATGAACGCTCTGAATAGTTTCCTATATTTAGGAGTTATTGTGCTATGATTCAAAATCAATTTGGTGTCTCTATTCGTACCTTTCGCAGCGATAACGCCTTAGAATATATGTCCTCCCAATTTCAAGAATTAATGACTCATCAAGGAATTATTCATCAGATTTCTCGTCTGTACACCCCTGAACAGTGTTGAGTAGCAGAGAGGAAGAATAGGCACCTTCTTGAGACGACTCACACGCTTCTCATTCAATCCAATGTTCCGCTGTGTTCTTGGGGTGATGCAGTTATCTCATCTTGTTATTTAATTAATCGAATGCCCTCATCTTCCATTCAAAATCAAGTTCCTTAGTCAGTATTGTCTGCTCAGTCACCTCTATACTCTCTTCCCCCTCGTGTCTTTGGGAGTACATGTTTTGTTCATAACTTCACCACCCTAGGGAAGATAAATTAACCCCTCATGCTCTCAAATTTGTGTTCCCTGATTATTCTTGAGTGCAAAAGGGGTACCTTTGCTACTCACCTCATCTTCGTTGGTACCTTATTTCAGTTGATGTCACATTCTTTGAGTTTCAGCCTTACTTTACATCTTCTTCTGATCCTGATCATCTTAACATATCTGAGGTCTTACCTATATTGACTTTTAAGGATCTTACCGTTACTTCTACATCTTCATCCATAGTGCCCACACTGACTTTTGAGAAATCTACAATATCTTCTACAATTCCATCCAAGGTGCCACCACTCCTGACTTATCATTGTCGGCCACGTACAACATCAGGCTCAGATGATACCCGTTCTGCACTTGTTCCCTGCACCTAGAACAAGTTTGTCTCCTCCGATTGCACTTCAAAAAAGTATACGAGCCACTTGTAATCCTAACACTCATTATACCCTTTTAAGTTATCATCGTCTATCATTATCCTATTATGCTTTTGTATCATCTTTGTCCTCTAAGCTATGATTGTCGAGATGTCTTCTTTAGCTACAAGTGGTACTTGGGAGCTTGTTCTTCTCCCTTCAGGTAAATAGACTATTGGTTGTTGTTGGGTTTATGCAGTGAAAATTGGTTCAAGCGGCCAAATTGATCGGTTTAAGGCTCGTGTTGTTGCCAAAGGATATACTCTGATATTTGGGCTTGATCACAGTGATACTTTTTTCCCGTGGCTAAAATGGCATTTGTTTGACTTTTCCTATCCATGGTTGTTGTTTGACACTGGCCTCTTTATCAGTTGGATTTTAAGGATGCTTCTCTCTATGGTAACCTTTAAGAGGAAGTTCATATGGAGCAACCACCTGGTTTTGTTGCTCTGGGGAAGTCTGGCCTGGTGTCTCGAATGTGTTGGTCACTTTATGGTCTAAAATAGTCTCTTTGAGCATAGGTTGGATACAGTAATTCATGAGTTTGGCATGATTCGTTAAGCAGGTCCCTTTGTGTTTTATCAACATTCTGCTCCAAATCTATGTATTTATTTGGTGGTTTACGTTGACGATATTGTTATTATCGGCAATGATCAAGATGGTATCACTAATTTGAAGCAACATCTCTTTCAACAGACCTCGGCAGGCTGAAGTATTTTCTAGGTATTGAGGTTGCTCAGTCCGGATCAGGTATTGTTATTTCTCAACGTAAATATGCGTTAGACATTCTTGAGGAGACTGGAGTGATGAGATGTAGACCCATTGGCACTCTTATAGATCCAAATACCAAACTCTTCCAGGACAGAGGAAGTCACTCAGTGATCCTGGAAGTTTAGGTGTATGGTTGGTAAGTTGAATTATCTCACAATGACCAGAACTGATATTTCCTATCTTGTTAGTGTTGTAAGTCATTTTATGGATTCCCTCTGTGATGGTCATTGGGATGCAGTTGTTCGAATATTGTGATAGACATTCTACATCGGATATTGTGTTTTAGCAGGTGATAATTTGGTGTCCTGGAAGAGTAAGAAACAAATTGTGGTTGCTAGATCTAGTGCAGAAACAGAATATCGAGCAATGACTGTAGCAACTTGTGAGCTTGTTTGGATCAAACAATTGTTGAGAAAACTAAAATTTGGAGAAATAAGTAAAGATGGAACTTGTGTGTGATAAACAAACGTCTCTCCATATCGCATCAAATCCAGTGGTTCATGAGAGGGATAAGCACATTGAAATTGATTGTCACTTTGTCAGAGAAAAGATATTCAGTTCATATTGTTACAAAATTTGTGAAGTCAAGAGATCAACTTGTAAATATTTTTACCAAGTCCTTCACCGGTCCTCGTATTAATTACATCTGTAACAAAGCTAGGTACGTATGACTTGTATGCACCAATTTGAGTGGAGTGTTAGGATAAGAGTAGGAACAAGAATAGTATATAGAATCCTACTTGGAGAGGATTGCAATTAAGTGTCCTAGTTGGAAAAGGATTGCAATGTAGTGTCCTAGTTAGAAAAGGATTATAGTGTAGTGTCTATAAATAGGGTCTCAGTTTAATAGTGTAGACACAACAGTTCAATAATATTCTTCTCCTATGTATCTAACACACACATTGTACTTCCCTTGTTTGTTGCACTCAAATGGAAAACCCAACTAAATTATTGGAAGAGAACCAACCTCACAGTTAAGTGCCTTTGCATAGTAACTTCTTTCCTTTATAATACTCTCTGCATTTCTTTGATATATCCTTTAATCTTGAAACTGCTTGAAACCATAACTATTTGTTCCTTAGATGGGACTGGTTCATCTCTGTGTCACTGCAACACAAGTGTATCATCCACAAAGAGCAAAGGAGTAGCAAACGAGACACCGGTAAAACTATCCCATAAATGAGATAACATTATGTAATCTTTCACTCCTTGCTGTGAATCCACTCAAATATCCTCCCCTCACAGTTTCACCCATCACTTTGCTTTGTGCTTTTCTAACCCAAACGAATAACATGGGTGGTAAAGGATCCATTTGTCATAGGATCCCTATATTCTTGAAGAAACCCGTTGAGTTCCACTGACCGTAATTGAAAACTTCATTGTAGAGTAGATTGAAAAATAGCCGGGGGTCTATCGGAAACAGCCTCTCTACTTCCCCGGAGGTAGTGGTATGGACTGTGTACATTTTACCCTCCCCAGACCCCACTAGGTGGGAATATACTGGGTTTGTTGTTGTTGTTGTAGAGTAGATTGAAAAATACACATCCACTCTCCATTTTTCTTCAGGTGACAAATCCTTTGAAATATCAGCTATTGGTGATGATTGAGTTTGATGGTTTACGTTTACTGAATGGGCCATCAGATGATTTACAAGCAAGATCAAAGATCCTTAGTACCAACACTACAGAAGGAAATACAAAATCAAAGGCAAAAGCCACTAAAGAACGAAGATACAATAGAGAGCCAAAGGATTTTGCATAATTCAGATAATACTTAAAACATCTAGGCACAAATTGCTAAATCTTTTATTGAGTTGTCGCATTCAATTCCATTCATATCGTCCTTAAACTTTGAAAAGGATAAGTAGCATGAATGAGAGATTGATCCCACTTTCCTCATCTTAAAAGAAACCCAAAATTAGGAAGGAAAATATAAAAAATAATGAACCATTAAAAATACTTAAGAGAGAAGGGAGAAAGTTAAACGGGAAAAACATTTTGAGTAAAAAGTTTCAAAAAGAATCCAAAAGAAGCTATCCATATCTCCAATAAGGATTTCAATTTCAATTATATATTCAAAGAATGCAAATATAAAGAGTAGAATTATGCGATTCTAACGTGAAGCAAAGATCATATTCCAAGCTTGAAAATTGGAAAAAACTAGTGTGAAAACACTTTAAACTCTCTGTCAATTAAAGAATGTAAAAATAATTCTAAAATGGAAATTAAACAACTCACAGATTGTGGAAACTTGAACAATCTTATGCAAAACACCATATGCATGTAATAAACAAAAACCAATACTTCATCTGCATCATATGCATGTAACAGGAAGTTGCAAAACACCGATCCAGTTTGTTTATTTAGCCAGCACAACTAATCTATATTGACAAATAAGTGAAGCGTTCACCAAAATAATGTGACATATCCAAAAAGAGCTGTTGATGGGATTAGGTATGGTCACAATTGTTGAAGGAGAGAACCGAGCTTGATCGTAGAGACCGATTGTTAAAATCTGGCAAAAGGAGTTCAATTAGCGAATAAGTGATTCGATTAATCAAATTAATTGGAAAAAACAACTGAATAGCAAAGTTGCAATCAGAAAACTAAAATATGAACAATATAATTACCAGCAACTCCTACCCCACAGGAAAACAATAATTTGGAAATAATGATCCCGAAAATATATATTTTCCATAGAAACCCCATGTTATACTCAATATCTAAAGAATCAAGTGTTGCAAACATAATGGAACACAGTGGGGACAGAGAAAGACAATTACGTGGAACTCTCAAATGGTAAAGGGAAAAGGGAAAAAAGAGGAGAAGCAGTGGATTGTTGGAAGGAACTGCGGGTTTTTGTCTGTTACAGGGGAATTTAAGGACTCTTGGAGTCTGTAGTAGAACAGATAACTGGTTTATTTTGTATTTTTTTCCCTGTTATTTTAGTAGAATTGAAGTAGAAATTGACAAGAAAAGAGAAAATAGATAAATATAAATGCTGGTCACTGGATGCTGCCATGTGATCTTTTCTATTCCCATCTTTATATAGATTTATAAATTACCAAGTTAAAATTGGAACTCCTGTCAAAAATTTCAGGACAAGCCTTCAGCTCTTCAAGACATTTTAACCGGAGAAATGATCCTTTTATCCTCAAAGGACTTTCACCGTCAAGGACATAAGGAGCGTGCACTAGCTATGCTGCATCAAATGATTGAAGATGCTCATATGGGGAAGAGACAGTTTCTTAGCGGTTAGTTTCTGTTTCTTTATCCTTGCTTTTTTACATCTATTGTTTGTAGTTCATATTTGAGGTTGGGGAATTAAAAAAAAGTGATGATGCTATCTAGTGTTTCTCTCCCTTCATTTTCTTCCTCCTCTCAATGTGCATTTGTGTGTCTGTCTCTCCCTCTTTAGTACTTATATTTTTAACGTAACTACACTTTTCAATAATATATTATTCTTGAATGTTTAGCTAGATCCTTGTTAATTTCTCATACGTGTGTACTTTTACTCTTTAAGTCATGCAAATGAATTTTTGGTGCTTTGCAAAATTCTAGGTAAGCTCCACAACTTGGCAAGAGCTTTAGCTGATGAAGAAACAGAGAGGGAACAGATTAAGGAGGATGGATCGCGTTCTGACAAGAAAGGATTGTTAATGTATAGCAAAAATGGAGTTCTTGGGCTTGGGCTGAAAATCTTGAAGCAGCCGACGACAACTTCAGCAGCTGGTGACAATAATATACATTCTGGTAGCTATGATGTCAAGGAAACTGGAAAAAGATTATTTGGGCCATTCAGCTACAGAATGACCACATTCCTCTCTCAATTTGTCCTCTACCTTGCTGCCATTGGGGACATTGTTGATGGGACTGATACTACTCATGACTTCAACTACTTCTCACTTGTGTATGAATGGCCTAAAGATGTAAGCTTTCTTTTTGCGAATTTTCTTACTATTTTGTGGCACTTGGTGGGACTACACTGGGCATGTGTTTGTCTTACTATTTTGCGGGGTGATACTATGTGAACCGGCAAAAGCGTCTTGAAGTTTAATGCAGAATAAGTTTTGTTATAAAAACCCTGTCTTTGAATTGTATTAGGTTGTCACATGTTTTAGAGGTAATGTTGTGGCATTTTGCTAAGCAGGACCCCCTCCCCTTGCAATGATGACTGAGACGGATTGAGAGAGGACAAAGTTGAAAATAAAGGAAGCAACGTGCTTGTTCTTAAATATTTCGTTTGAAATTTCCGGCTCTCACAAAATATTTGCTTGCAGCTTTTAACTCGTTTGGTGTTTGAGCAAGGAAGTACTGATGCAGCTGAAAAGGCAGCAGAGATTATGAATGCGGATTTTGTTCATGAAGTGATTTCTGCTTGTGTTCCTCCAGTTTATCCTCCAAGATATGGTCATGGTTGGGCTTGCATCCCGGTGATTCCTACGTACACTGAGAATTACTCTGAAAATAGAGTATTATCCCCTTCATGTCGAGAGGCCAAGCCTGGGTCTTTCACTCCTTCCTCTGGGGATGCTGAATTACCTCTTTATCCTCTTCAATTGGATATAGTGAAGCATCTCATCAAGTTATCCCCAGTTAGAGCTGTATTAGCATGTGTCTTTGGAAGTTCTATACTTTATCGTGGCAAGGAGACTACTGTATCTAGATCTCTGAAAAGTTGCTCTCTACAAACTCCTGATGCTGATAGGTTATTCTTTGAGTTTGCTCTTGACCAATCTGAGAGGTTAGTTCACAATAAAAGGAGTTTGTAATCGATCCCTTATATAAGTGATATATGTGGGTTCTCTTATTTTTTTGTCTGTTTCTTTTCATGACTTCTCTGAGCAGGTTCCCTACCTTGAATCGCTGGATACAGATGCAGACCAATCTTCATCGAATCTCAGAATTTGCAATAATGGCTGATCACACGCCGGGTGATGGTAAAGATGTACCTGAATGTAAAATTGCTATGAAGAGATTTCGTGATCATGACAGTGATGCTGAATCTGAAGTTGATGAACTTGCTGGTAGCAGTAATGTATCAACAAATCCCCAGGAGATTAAGAATGAAATGAGAGGATCTTCTGATCCTTGTCATGATACCTTAAAATCTGAAAGCTCTGATCGTACTACAGTTTTTCTTTCTTTTGACTGTGAGAATGAAGGGCCATATGAGAAAGCTGTGGAACGGTAATCTATCTCCTTTCTTTGAGTTTTGACCAGTATGGCTTCTTCGCAACCATATATGCTTTACATACTTGATTTTTGATGTGTTTTACTTGAGTCGAGAGTCTCTTAGAAACAACCTCTTTACTTTCACAAGCTAGGATAAGGTTGTGTACGCACCACCCTCCCAGACCCCATTTTGTAGTGGGGTCATTGGGTATGTTGTTGTTGGATTGTAGTTCGACCTCTTATATGGGAAAGATAATTCCAAGTTTTGGTATAAAATTTATACACAATTTTATCTAATACTAACAACCAAATACGGGATAAATGTATACCAAATTTTATATCGGGATTAGTATCCTAGTCCGGACAATCATACGATCCCCAAGTGTACAAAATCCTTCTTCATTCTATCAAAAGTTCTTCTATTCCCCTCTCTTCATACATTCCACATAAATGCTAGTGGAGCAACTTCGCACTGCGTCTTTTCTTCCGTCTTCTGAAGGTCCAGCTAAACAATACTTCTCAGCAGTTCATGTCATCATCTATTAAGGACCAAACCGACATAGTATGTTCCATCGCAAGCAATACACTATCTAACAATGTAAAAGGAGGTGATTCACATCTTCAGCTGAACTTCTACACATGAAGCACTGTTTGACATATGTAATCCCCCCCCCCCCCCCCCCCCCTCAAATTTTAAGCTGTCAAGATTGTTAGAATATGAGTAGGAATATCATATAGAATTCTACTTGGAAAGGGATTGTAATGTAGTGTCCTGTTAGGAAAATGATTGGAAGTAGTGTGTATAAATAGGGCCTCAATGTAATAATGTAGTTACAACAATTCAATAATATTCTTCTCTTATATTTTCTCACATGGTATCAGAGCCTCTACGATCTTGGTAGAGAATCAAAGAGCCTCCGCTGCCGGCGGGCGGCTATAACCCATATATGTCGCCCGTCCGGCCAATGGTCATATTAGCAAAAGTTTGGCCACGACACTTCTCTTCCCTACTTTCTCAGATCTAATTTGCATAGTACCGTGCATCTTTTCAAACTAATTTCTCAAATCTGAGTTGCATAGCATCGTGCGTCTTTTTGGTGACTCCGTAGATCTGATTTGCGTAGTTCCATGCGTCTTTATAGTGACTCTTCAGATCTGATTTGTGTAGGGTCGTGCCATCATTCCGACTCTACCCATATAAGTTCTCTTTTTCAGTAGGGTCGTGCCGTCATTCTGACCCTACCCATGTAATTTCTCCTTTTTAGTAGGATCGTGTCGTCATTCTGGCCCTACCCATATAATTTCTATTTTTCAGTAGGGTTGTGTCTTCATTCCGACTCTACCCATATAATTTCTATTTCTCAGTAGGATCATGTCATCATTCCGACCTACCCATATAATTTTTTCTCAAATGGTGACCACTTTTCAACCATCAAATCTAATAATCCGGCGCATGAGTATGTTCCGTCCAGTTCTTTAGTGACATCTTGTTCAAGATCTACTCATTTCTTGATTTCGAGATGACCCTTATATTTTATACCAGTTTCTGGCAATTTTCCAGCGACACATTGACTTTCCGGCGATGTTTACTACTTTTCGGATCACTTTTTCAGTTTGTTCCGTTTCAGTTGAGGTCTCCCAGACGTCCAAAGCAGTCCTTATCAGTTTTCTTGCAGATATATTCATCAAGTCCCTCACCGATCCTTGTATTAGTTACATCCATAACAAGCTTGGTACATATGTCTTCTATGCACCAGCTTGAGGGGGAGTGTTAGAATATGAGTAGGAATAGGAATATCATATACAATCCTACATGAAAAGGAAAGGGACTGTAATGTAGTGTCCTATTAGGAAAAGGATTGGAAGGTAGTGTGTATAAATAGGGCCTCAATGTAATAATGTAGTTACAACAATTCAATGATATTTTTCTCTTATATTTCTCACAAAGATTATTCCCCTTGAAGCTCAACTGGCAAAACACATTTTTTCTTGATATTCTAGGAATCCACAGAGATATGAAAAAGTAGACTCATCCTTGCCCAAAAATTTCATAACAGGACTTAAAAGAAAAGACAATTATTCCCCGCCCCTGTCTCTTTATGTCAGCTGAACTTCTATACATGAAGCACTGTTTGACATATGTAATTCTCCTCCCCCTCAAATTTTAAGCTGTCAAGATTATTCCCCTTGAAGCTCAACTGGCAAAACACATTTTTTCTTGATATTCTAGGAATCCACACAGAGATATGAAAAGTAGACTCATCCTTGCCCAAAAATTTCATAACAGGACTTAAAAGAAACGACAATTATTCCCCGCCCCTGTCTCCTTATGTCACGGCTATCCACCTTGTTTGTTAAGCAGGTCAATCAATATTTAGGATTTTTTTGGATCAAGTAAAAGTATTTTCATTCATAAACATGACCAAAACGGCCGTATACAAAGGTTACCAAAAGATCAAGACTCTACAAACTCCACCCGATCCTCTAAGCAAGAAGGAACTTTCTGTTTATACCAAAAAAAAAATAAGAGAGTGTAGACTACTACTCAACTACAAGAAACTCAACTCTACACCTTCAAAAGCTCTCCTATTTCTCTCTCCAAACTACCCACATTAACGCTATCGGTACCATGTTCCATGCCCTTCGTCTTCTCCGCATTCTCCTGCTCTTCCAACTAAGCAAAAGATCTTTCACAGTTCTTGGCATTACTGAAGGAGTGCAAAACCATCTAAACATATCTCACCATAATCTCATGGTGAGCCCGCAATGTAGAAGAAGGTGGTCCACATCCTCGCCCCTCTCGTTGCACATCTAACACCAGATTACGCAGATAACTTCTCTTTTTATAATGCAGACAAATATTTTGGATTTTGCAACCTCCTAATCTTTTAATTTCCTCCTAAGCCTCAATGAGCTTCACCTTGTTGCCTTCCTATCTGGTAAACTAACATCTCCATTTGGTATGAAATACTGGACGTATTTTGAAAAGATATACTTAAAGTGTTGTTCTAACACCACCTTTGTCTCCAAAAAACTTACTCTACTGTCTTCAGCGACCCACCTGAAAGATACATGCCATAAAACTCTTCCCACGCCTTCAAAATATTCTTCCAAAGCCCACATCCATAAGGAAGTGTGACATCTGAGTCCTACATCCCCATTCCAAGACCCCATATTTCCCTGTCATCACCCTCCTTCCAAAAGCATTCTCCTCTGCCCTAAATCTCCACAACAATGTTTCCAATAGTGCCTTGTCTTTTTATTAGGTAAACAAAATTCAATTAATAAGAAAAAGACCAACATGGTCATATACAAGCGGTATACCAAAAATTAGAGAGCCTATAAAATATGGTTCTCCACAAAAAACACTCAATCTCTGTACAAAGAGGAACTACATGGGTGCACCAAAAGAAAATCAAGGAATGGAGACTTCTTTTTTATTTTTGGACAAGTTACCGACTGTATATAAATCATCAGCACAAAAGCGGGAAGTCAAAATTACATCATTGAATCTACATCCAAAAGAGTAAAAACTATAGACTACTTCTCAGTTGAGCAAAACTCATCTCTATCCCTTCGAAAACCCTCCTATTTTTCTCTCCCTGAACTACCCACATCAAAGAAAGAGGAACAACATTGGAAGCCTTGTGCTTTCTTCTCCTGCTTTCACTAGACCAGATGAATATCAACTCCTTTACAGCTGAGCACCATTTGATCTTTCTTGCTATACTCTCTATCACGTTTCTTATTTTCTTGGTTTTTTTTGGTAATGAATTTTTTTTTATTACCAGTGAAGAAAATCTGTGAGAACTTGAAACTCATCAAGTTCCAGTAAGCAACTTAATTAGGCTGAGAACTTGAAACTCCTCAAGTTCCAGTAAGCAACTTAATAAACTAGCTAGTAACTACTGTCCAACAAACTAAGGATAGGAATCTGTTCATCATATGCTGCTGTGTTTGTTTTCACATTCCTTCCCTTCAGGGCTTTTCTCACACTGCAGCTGCAATTCATGGTTACTGTTTTCTCTCTGTGTATGGAAAAAAATTATCTAGTTCAAATTTTTATGATCTTAACAGTGGCCACTTGGGATAGCTTAGGCTCACCTTTCACATTAATTATGTCTACAGGTTGATTGATGAAGGAAAAATGATGGATGCTCTTGCAATTTCTGATCGATTCTTGCAAAATGGAGCCTCAGATCAGTTGCTTCAGTTGCTAATTGAACGTGGAGAAGAAAACATATCTGGACAGTCTCAGGGTTATTCAGGAAACAACAATTGGAGCCACAGTTGGCAGTACTGTCTTCGTTTGAAAGATAAGCAATTGGCAGCTAGACTTGCGCTCAAGTATGTCCATTAAGTGTCTCTTTTTCTCTGTTGAGTTCTTTATGATGTGTGTAATGGAAGTTATGATGTGGTTACATGCATAACCTTCTCTCAAGCTATCTCTTGCTGAACTTTCGAAACTCACCAACAAAGAGAGTCAGAGAGGAAGCAGGGGTGAGAAGTGATATTGAGAGTAAAATGGAGAAAGAAAAACGATTTGCGCTTTCTTGACTCTATATATATAAGTACAACCTTCCAAACCTACAAAGCGTGGTGGATGTTCTTACACAAATGACCTCCTTTATTCCATGAATACTGGATGTAGAGTAACTTCCCTGACATATTGAATGGAATGAGTTTTAAGACAACATTTCTAAGAACTGTATGATTAAAAAACAAAGAAAAAGGATAAATACTTTTGTTTGTTTTGAACTTGTAAATATGTCTTCCAACACAACCTGTGTGCTCAAGATTTATAATAGTGTGCCTTTTTTCTCATCGGTGTAAGCCTTGGTGGGCAGAGTCAGAGGCGAATATAGGATTCTTGAACATGAATGCACTACTAAAGAAAGAAGAAAAAAAGGTTTTAAGTGGAAATTGATCTCTAGTCTTTAATGTAAATATCTCAACATCCAACCAAGTGCACCATTTAGCACTCTTGTAGCATGGGTTCCAGAATATAATGTTACATGAATTTTAGAAACTATATACATAAAGTATCTGATTTTTTGGAGAGATCTCCGGTTCATGTGCCCCAAATTTTGTATGTTAATTCGCCATTGCACAGAGTTCCTAGTATTTGTGTTGGGGGAAGGTAACAGATGCCTAGTGTAATAGTCGAGGTGCGTGGAAGATGCCTGGACACCACCATCATAAGAAAAGAAATAAATAGTAAAACGAATCTGAAATCAAGGACTAACCGAGCTGACAGAATTGTCAGAAAACTGCCCAACTGTGAAATCTATAGAGTGCTTGGACCTTCTCTTTCCAAGTCCCTAAGTTTTCCAACTTAACAGTTATTTCTCTATTTTCTTTGCTTCTCTAAGGTGAGATACCCTTGCTTTGTGAAATCACTGTAGCACAGTCAATCTTCTTCTTCTTCTTCTTTTTATTTTTTTTGGGATGTGTTGAGGAGTAGTAAATTCCCTTGTATTTGTGTGGGGTTCGGCTCAGACCTCTAATAATATTTTAAAAGTGACTATGGGGCCTTAGTGCCATGCCTCCTTATAACCTATGTCACGAGCAGACGTGCCTGCTGCTTTACATTTTATTTTGTTTACGAAAAGCTATTCAGTGTGAACCATCTTTGATATTTATCAAGTTTTGCTTTTTTAATAGATCATCTGTTCTATTAATTAACTAAATGATTTATTTTTAACTGACTATTGCACAGATTGGGTGTTGCTCTGAGTTTGATATTTAGAAAGCTCAGCTTTATTTTTTTGGGTGCCCCAGATACTTGCGTAGATGGGAACTGGATGCTGCTTTGGATGTTCTCACTATGTGCAGCTGCCACTTGCTAAAAAATGATCCTATTAAAGATGAGGTATGTGAGTTGCATGGTTTCTTAAACTCACTCTTATTGCTATTGCTAGGCATTGGTTTTTGTGTGTGATTTATCTATGTGTACTTGGTATGCTAACTTTATATCTGTTCTCTTGATACATGGATGGTACAACTAGGTTGTTCAGATGAGGCAAGCTCTCCTGAGGTACAGCCATATATTAAGTGCAGATAACCGCTTCCACAGCTGGCTAGAGGTTCTTAGCTCATTCCTTATTTTTCATGGTTGGATTTAGGGAAACTATAAGATCTCAAACACGTTCGTGTTTCTAGAGCTCTTTTTTCCGATTTCTTCTTTGCATCTTATGTGGAGCATTTCCTTTGAATTTTTAGGTGGAGTCTGAGTGTAAAGAAGATCCCGAAGGTCTCGCTCTTAGATTAGCTGAGAAGGGAGCTGTTTCTGCTGCTTTAAAAGTTGCTGAAAGTGAAGGGCTATCCATTGAACTGCGCAGAGAGCTGCAGGGCCGTCAACTTGTGAAGCTTCTAACAGCAGATCCTTTAAATGGTGGAGGCCCTGCAGAAGCTTCACGTTTTCTCTCTTCTTTACGTGACACTGCAGATGCTTTACCCGTTGCAATGAGTGCAATGCAGCTTTTGCCCAACCTTCGATCAAAGCAGCTTCTCGTAATGACAGTTCATCCTAAAATATTCTTTATTTGAGTTGCTCTGAATTGATTGCTATCAGCATTTTAAAATTCTCATTTCAAATAACCAATTCCTTTAATGTATTTTATTTTTTGTTTCTATGAAGGTTCACTTTTTCCTGAAAAGAAGAGATAATAATTTATCAGAGTTGGAGGTTTCCAGGCTCAACTCCTGGGCATTAGGTTTACGTGTTCTGGCTGCTTTGCCTTTACCGTTGCAGCAAAAATGCTCTCCCCTACACGAGCATCCTCATTTGATTCTAGAAGTTTTGCTGATGAGAAAACAACTTCAATCTGCATCTCTGGTAATAAGTTGTAAGTTTAGAGAATGTTAATTTTTCTTTTATCATTATCTTTGATGTGGCCTTGATTTTTTATTTTTTTTCAGATACTTAAGGAATTCCCCTCCTTGAGAGACAACAATATGATTCTTATATATGCTGCCAAAGCTATTGCTGTCAGCATTAGTTCTCCTTCCAGGGACCCTAGGATTTCAATTTCAACTCCAAGAGCAAGACAGAAGACAAAATTGGGAACACCCACAAGGTCATCATTCACTAGTAGCCTTAGCAATTTTCAAAAAGAGGCCCGCAGAGCATTTTCTTGGGTCCAAACTGGAGATAAAGGTACAGCCAAGGATAGGAAGAGAAAGAGCTCTGGAGTAATGCAATCAGAGAGGATGGCTTGGGAGCCAACTACTGCTATCCAGGAAGACCGTGTTACATTATTTTCTGCAGATGGGCAAGAACGGCTGCCTGCTGTTGCTATTGCTGAGATGTGGATGCTCACAGGTGACCCTAAGAAGGATGAAGCTGTCCGTTCTTCTCATCGTTATGAAAGTACACCCGATATTACTCTTTTCAAGGTATGGCTATTTTCTCTAATCAATATGTTTCTGCTAAAGGGAAGACTCGGGTGAGGACGGCGGGAGGAGACTCGGAACATTTTCCGGTAGAGACAAGGTTGCATCAGGGATCGACTCTCAGCCCGTTTTTGTTTGCGCTTTTGATGGATGTGTTGACGCGGAGTATTCAAGATGAGGTGCCTTGGTGTATCTTATTTGCAGATGATGTAGCGCTAATTGATGAGACGCGGGGGTTTGTGAATGAAAAGTTGGAGGTTTGGAGGCAAACCCTCGAATCTAAGGGGTTCAAGTTGAGAAGGTCCAAGACGGAGTATTTGGAATGCAAGTTTAGTGACTTGAGGAAGGAGGACGGAGTGGTGGTGAGGTTGGATTCCCAGGATGTTTGTAAGAAGGATAATTTTAAGTATCTTGGGTCTATGATTCAGGGGAATGGCGAGATTGATGAGGATGTCTCTAATCGTATTGGAGCAGGTTGGATGAAGTGGAGGCTCGCCTCGGGAGTGCTGTGTGATAAGAAGGTGCCCTTAAAGCTCAAAGGCAAGTTCTACAGAGTGGCAGTCCGTCCGGCCATGCTATATGGTGCGGAGTGTTGGAGTTGACTCCCACATCCAAAAATTGAAGGTAGCGGAAATGAGAATGTTGCGTTGGATGTGTGGACTTACTAGAGGGGATAAAGTTAGGAATGAGATTATCCGGGAGAAGATGAGAGTGGCTTCGGTGGAGGACAAGATACGGGAAGGAAGGCTGAGATAGTTTGGGCATGTGATGAGGAGGGGCACGGATGCCCCAGTTCGTAGGTGTGAGAGGCTAGCTTTGGATGGTTTTAGGAGTAGAGGTAGACCGAAGAAATACTGGAGGGAAGTGATTAGACATGACATGGGGCTGTTACAGCTTACTGTGGACATGACCCTAGATAGGAAGGTGTGGAGGTCGCGAATAAAGGTAGAAGGTTAGTGCGTGTGTGGGTTGTAACTAGTAGTTAGGGAGCTCTGGTGTAGCCGGGTTAGTAATCCTCCATTGGTATGAGCTGTTAATGTATGCTACTACTAGGGGTTGTCCTTTTCTTATTTCTTATTTCTTATTTCCTATTTTTATTTTCGTATTGCTCTTATTTTCGTGTCTCTTTTAGCTCTATTTTTACTATTTCTCATTTCTTATTTCGGTTATGCCACCCTTTCTGTTTCATGTATTACTATGACCTTGTTGACTATGTATTATCTTGAGCCGGGGGTCTATCGGAAACGACCTCTGTACTTCTTCGGAGGTAGCGGTATAGACTGCCTACATTTTAACCCCCCCCCCCGCCTCCCCAGACCTCACTTGGTGGGAATACACTGGGTTTGTTGTTGTTGTAATATGTTTCTACTAGACCATACATGGCACTACCTTTCAGGTGGTTCTGTTGTCTCTTCAACTGAAAATCTAGTGATTCTGATTCTCTGTAGGAGGCAAAGAATTTATGCGTTGCTAGTTTTCTTCTCCCACCTAAAACTTAGTTTTAAATTCCATTGTAGCAAATCTGGTATTCTCTTTATTAGAAAGTTTCTCGTTTTTTTTATGGTGATATGGTGCAATTAAGAATATGTATTAGTGAGCCTTTCTAATTTGATGTGTCTGCTTACGCATGACTTATAAGGAGAAGTCATTCATTTTGTAAATAGATCGTTGGTTCAGTATAGGGACAAGAGAGAGACTTGCACATGGTGTTCATTAACCTAGAAAAGGCTTATGGTAAAGTCCCTATGCAGGTCCTTTGGAGATGTTTGGAGTCTAAAGGTGTACGTGTGGCTTACACTAGAACAATTAAGGACATGTATGTTGGAGCCAAGGTCTGGGTTAGAACAGTTGGAGGTGACTCAGAACAACTGTCCAGTTGTGATGGGGCTGCACAGGGGTCGACCCTAAGCCCTCTCTGATTTGCTTTCGTGATGGTCGAATTGACACGATATATTCAAGGGGAGGTTTTGGGGTGCATGTTATTTGCAGATGTCATAGTATTGATTGATGAGATGGGTGGTGGAGTTAATGATAGGTCGGAAGTTTGGAGACAGGCCCTAGAGTCAAAAGGTTTTGGGTTAAGCAGGACTAAAACAGAGTACCGGGAGTGTAAGTTCAGTGACATAATGTATGAGGCGGAGGTGGAAATGAAGATCGATGCATAAGTCATACACAAGAGAGGAATTTTTAAGTATCTTGAATCAATAATTAAAGGAGACTGAGATTGACGATGATGCCGCACATCGTATTGAAGCGGGGCAGGTGAAATGGAAGCTCTTGGCACCAGAGTACTTGCGATAATAATGTGTCGCCAAGGCTTAAAGGTAAGTTCTACGGAGTGGTGGTTAGACTAACATTGTTGTATGGGGCAGATTACAGGCCAGTCAAGACGTCCATTGTTGTATAGAATTCACTCCTTGAATTGCACCCGTTCATCTTTATTTTGTGTGGATTTAACTGATTCCTTTCTGGGGCTGGATTTTGAGATTGTCTAAATAGGAGACCGAGTTTTTTCTATATCTATGCTTTCTTACAAATTGCTTTTGTTCTTATTATGTTCTGCACTCTAAAGCACATTATTCAACTGTTTCTTTTTTCTTTTAAAATTCTTAATTATTTATACTTGAAATTTAGGCCCTGCTTTCAATGTGTTCGGATGAGAGTGCATCTGCCAAAGGTGCTCTGGACTTGTGTGTAGGCCAGATGAAAAGTGTATTAAGCTCCCAACAGTTACCTGAGAATGCAACAATGGAAACAATTGGCCGAGCATATCATGCCACAGAAACTTTTGTTCAGGTATCTACTTTGCACTGAGTGTATACTAAATCAAATTATTCATGAAATGGTGCAGTAATATGTTGAGCTTTGATCTTGTAGAGCCTGCTTTTTGCTAAATCCCTCCTTAGAAAGCTTTCTGGAAGCACTGACTTGTCTGGTAATATGGAAAGAAGTAGGGATGTAGATGATGCATCTTCTGATGCTGGCAGCTCTAGTGTGGGTAGTCAGTCGACAGATGAGCTGTCTGAAGTACTGGGACAAGCTGAGATGTGGTTAGGACGTGCCGAATTGCTGCAAAGTCTTTTGGGTTTCGGAGTAGCTGCCTCACTTGATGATATCGCTGATAAAGAGTCATCTGAGCATCTTCGGAATAGATTAATTCTTGATGAAAAATACAGCATGGCTGTTTACACTTGCAAGAAGTGTAAGGTAGTATTGGAAAGACCTTCTATGTGCATGTTCTCCTCTTTGCACCATAAAGTAAATTCTAATTGCAAACTTACTCTCAGATTGATGTTTTCCCTGTGTGGAATGCATGGGGGCATGCTCTGATTAGGATGGAGCGCTATGCACAGGCTCGTGTTAAATTTAAGTATGCAAAAGCAATTTTATTTTCTATTCTTTGTCAACCTCCAACAAAAATCTAATTTTGATTGCTTATCACTGTACTTTTTTAACTATTTGACAATGTCTAGGCAAGCACTTCAATTGTACAAGGGTGATGCTGCTACTGTTATATTGGAGATTATTGGTACCATTGAAGGAGGTCCACCGGTGGATGTTTCATCTGTTCGGTCCATGTAAGAAAGTAACAAGTTTTGTATTGTATATGTTGGTGATTTAGTATGTGGAAGACATGCGATATCATATCTGCAAATGCTGGTCCTAATATTTCTTTTATGCATGCAGTTAAATCTCTTCTTTTTCTCAGCTTGTTTTAAAGGCAATTAGCAGCATTTAGGGACTACTGTTATATTTACTAGATGGCACTATTAATTAATGTCCTACAATTATTGTTCAAGGGTTTCTAAGAGGATTTTGTATTTTATAATGCACTGAGCTACTCCATCCATTGCATTAATGTTTGAGGTTGGTGTCTCAGATTCTTTCACATTGTATTTGGTCTCAACTTTGGTAGGCGTATTTCACAATCTTTCCCCTGTAGGCTCCTCTCTCAACACAATCAGTTGAGATGCTTTGTGCCTTTCTCTTGTTTCTGCCCATCGAGCGATTAAATCTGTTCAAGAACCAACAAGGAGATGTTGAGCCCTCTTTACTTCTTCGTGTGTTTACTTATTCATCTTTTTAACCTTCTAAGAGAAAATTCTGGTTCTGCTAGCAAAATATGAATGAATAAAATATGCAAGTGAATTTCAGAAAAAATGCCCCCAGGCACATTTACCAATGACACTCTCTTTCCTACTTTCTAGGACTGCAGAACTTCCCCTTTCCGGTAGATTTGCCGGAATTGATCCTCTTTCAAACAATTCAGTTTTACATCCTGTGATTGCTGTTTTACTAATACTTCCTCCTCCTCCACTTTTCAATTTCGTCGAAAAGCTTTTTTGGGTAATGGATTCTGTTTGACTTAAAAATAAAATAAAATTATTTGTTACCATCCTTTTCCTTTTCATTCCTATCATGGATAATAGGATTCATTTTAGAATTGGGGGGGGGGGGGGGGATCCTATGATCTGACAGAAACCAGGTTGTCTTCTGATGTGTGGTACGAATGGGTTGAAGGTTCAAAGCTTTATATGAGAAGATTAGTAGGGGCGTGCTATTGTGGCTGTGCAACAGATTCAAGGAAGCCTCAACCATTAAAGGAATGCCTTTTAAGACCTGGAAGTGCAGAGATATCTCCATCAACATTTATTGTACCCTAAAATACAATAAATTTGGTAGGTTCATCTCAGTTATTTCAGTTAATGGCAACGAAAGGTCAGTGATCATTCTACTAGAGAAATCATTCAGTGAGTGGTGGGGCGATTTAGCCTTAAAAATCCAAAATTTTATTGCTCGCAAAGCCAGTCTACAAGAATCGAATACAGAGATGGGAGGTCTCAGTTCATTGAGACTTAGGGGAGAAGAAAGTTACAAAGAAATAATGCAAAGACAGAAATGGTGCAAAGGAGACCAGAATAAATTTTTAGCGTCTTCTCCGGGCGGGGACAAAGGTCCACTGTGCAGAAGTTTGGTTGGCAGATTCCCCGACTGTGATGAAATACCCACCAAAACTGAAGTCAAAAGTTGGGCATAACAGACCTGGAAGGGCATCCACAACTTACAGATCTACGATATGAATGGAACTCAATTTCTCTTCGAGTTCCAGTCGAGACGAGATGCAGAGCGCATTTTTCTGCGGGAGTGGAGTTGAAAAAGTCATCCTTTGTTGCTAGAGTGGTGGACGGCGACCGCAGGAGCTTATCCTGCAGATACCATCTTCGATTGGTTCTGGGTCCGGACCTTAGGATTTCCCCTGCAGCTATTGAGCGATAAGGTGATGAAGCAAATTGGAGATCTTTGCCGGGGGGGGGGGGGGGGATTGAAACGGAGGAAGAAACACATCTAAAGAATCATCTGAGGTGGGCCAGACTCCGAGTTAAGGGACTAAGAGAGAATATCCCTTCAACCGTTGAGATTAGCAACGGCGAACTGATTTTCACTCTTCCGGTATGGATTGAAGATCCGGCGAGATATAGGAAGAAGGAAGAAGATGAGTTTTGAGATCGAGAAGTCAGTACAAAGAAGACAAAAGGGAAAGCTGCAAACCCTAACCTTCAACTGACTGAGACAGAGCAAGAAGAGAGTTTTGGGAAAGAAATCTCAAATCTTTACACAGGGGATATAGAGAAGGGCGATGGCCCCAACACTTTTTTGCCCAGGGAACACGTGGATACTATAAGTCACGTGATTCCACAGGTGAACAAAGTGGACCCAAAGAAAGCTCATTCTTTAAAAGGGTTTCAGGCATCTGGTAAATGTTTTGGGCCTCTTAAAGCCCAAACTTTTATGAACCCAAATTGCAACTTCATTAACGGAATTAGCCCAGACCCTCTTCTATTTTTAACTCATAAAGACCACATCTGTTCCGCTACTTCTCCAATTTCTTTCTCTGCGACAAAACTGGAGGATATGATGAGAATGGTGACAAAGAAGAAGAAGCAAACATGCAACATAGAATAAGGTGAGAGAATTGAGCCGGAGGTTCGGAGCAGCTTTTGAGGGGTGTGATAAAATAGCCTTTGAACTGTTGATGAAAATAGACAAAAAAAAAAGGCTTTTTAGGGCAAAAAAAGGGGTCATCAAGAAGAATGGAAATCTGAACTGTGTTTCCAAAGAGTGAGAAACTTAGAATTTCACATGAATTTCAAAGAGGGAGAACCCAGAGGTAGAGGGAGGACAACACCTCTTAGTCTCAAATGAAGATCAAGATTATATCTTGGAACATCAGGGGGTTGAATGGGGAAAATAAACAGAGCCTTGTCAGGAGTTTAACCAAACAATGGGGGGCTGATGTCTATGTCTTTCTAGAGACAAAACTAATGGGGCGTGATACTGATTTATTTAAAAAGGTATGTCATAATAGGTGGATGGGAGAGTTTCATTTAGATGCAGTGGGTAGAAGTAGAGGGATAGTGATGACGTGGGATAAAAGGTAGTGGAAGGGGGAATGAGGAACTGATAGGGATTGCCGGACAGATGCTTACATGTAAACTAGTAGGCATTGGCCAAAATATTACGTGGTTCTTAAGTGCAGTTTATGCTAATTGTAGTAGAGTAATAAGAGAGAACTTTGGGAGGAGTTGGCAACAATAAGAAATGCTTGTGATGGACCATGGGTGGTGTGGTGACTTCAATAATACAAGCTATCCAAATGAGAGAACTAATAGTCATAGCATATTTGGAGCAATGACAGAGTTCACTGATTGGATCAATGAGATGGAATTATTTGAAACTCCTTTATTCGGAGGAGCTTACACTTGGAGAAGGGGGGAGAATCATTCAACAACTTCCAGAATTGACAGATTCCTCTATTCCAATCTTTGGGAGGAATTGTTTCCACAAATCAAGTGTGCTTCCTAGAGTGGGATTATATTATAGTCCAATAGCTCTAACTTGTGGAGAGTTAAACCCTAGGAAGACTTATTTCAAGTTTGAAAAATGGTGGATGGGGGTGGAATGATTCAGTGATAAAGTCAAAGAATGGTGGAACTAATTCTCTGTTAGTGGATCAGACTCTTACACTAGTCGCAAAATTGAAGTTGCTCAAAGGGAAATTAAATGAATGGGGCTGGAAAACAGAAGTAAGTGGAAACACCAAAAGGAGGATGTGCTGAATCAGATTGCCAACATTGAAGCAGTTCAGGAGCAAAGATCATTAGATGAAGAGGAGATGATACACAAAACTCACCTTTTCAATGAGTTTGCTGTAATTTCTAGGAATGAGGAAATAGCATGGAGACAGAGGTCTAGAGTACAATGGCTCAAACATGGAGATAAAAATACCAAGTACTTCCACAGAATTGCCACCTCACAAGAGATTCAATTTAATTGAAAGTTAGAAGTGGAAGGGGTAGCTATTTCTAAACCGGATCTAATCAAGCAAAAAATTATAAGTTTTTACCAAAATCTTTACTAGGAAATAGAATGATGGAGGCCAAATTTTATTTTCTAGGGAAGTGAAAGCATTAGTGGGGAAGAAAAAGAGTGGCTACAGAGACAGTTTGAAGAAGATGAAGTTTTTGATGCACCCAAGTTGTGTGCCAGTGACAAGGCCCCAGGCGTCGATGGCTTCCCAATGAGTTTCTATCAGAATATTGGGAAATACTTAAGGAAGATATTATGAGCACCTTGAGGCATTTCCATGATCATCATGTGTTTGAGAAGAGCCTGAATGCAACCTTTGTTGCATTAGTTCCCAAGAAGGTTGGAGCAATCGATTTGAGAGACTTCAGACTTATAATCCCGATAAGAGGAATTTACAGGATCATTGCTAAGCTTTTAGCAGAAAGGCTTAAGAAAGTGAATAGCAAGTTAGTAAACAAACACCAAATAACCTTCATTAAAGGAAGATTAAAGGAAGACAAATCATTGATGCTGCATTAATAGCAAGTAAATGTGTGGACTCTAGGCTCAAAGGGGGTGATCCAGGAATCATGTGCAAATTGGATATTGAAAAGGCTTACGACCATGTCAATTGGGGCTTCTTGATCAGAATACTTGAACAAATGGGGTTTGGGAAAAAATGGTTGAAGTGGATTGACTTTTGCATAAAAACTGTTAGGTTCTCCATTCTTATAAATGGAGAACTTGCTGGGTTTTTTCCATCAGAAAGAGGAAAGGGGTCTCAGGAGATCCACTCTCTCCTTTTCTTTTTATACTAGCAATGGAGGGCTACAATAGCATGATGAGAGTGGCCGTCTACAATAGCTGGATAAGAGGCTTCAAGGTTAACAGTTCTAAGGATATACAAATTTGTCATTTGCTTTATGCAGATGACACAATTATTTTTTGTGAAGCAACATCAGATAAGGTTGCCTTCATAAGAGTGACCTTAGTTGTTTTTGAAGCAGTCTCTGGGTTATCTATAAATTGGAGAACGAGTAGTATTTTTTCAATTATAGAAGTCCCACAACTGCAAAGTCTTGCAAGTATATTGGGGTGTAGATTAGAGCAACTTCCCACGACATATTTGGGCACGTCATTTGGTTACAAACATAAGGAACTAGAAATATGGAATGACATCATTGAAAAGATACAGAAAAAATTAGCCAGTTGGAAAGCTCAGTATATTTCTTTGGGAGGAAGAGTCACCTTGATCAATTCAGTCTTGGATTCTCTTCCAACTTATGTTATGTCTCTTTTTCCTATACCTGTCAAGGTGGAAGAAAGACTTGACAAATTGAGAAGAGATTTCTCATGGCAGGGCAATAAATAAGGAAAGGGTTGGATCTAGTCAAGTGGTAGATTGTACAGTTACTCAATCAGGTGGATTGGGAGTTTAGAAATTTGGGGCTACAAAATAGATGTCTCCTGTCTAAATTGCTTTGGAGGTACACCACCGAGGAACATGCATTGTGGAGGGAGGTGATAGCCAACAAGTATGGGTGAAATGGAAAATGGTGCTCTAGCTCTGTGAATAACACTTATGGTGTGTCAGCTTGGAGATCAATAAGGAACTTGTGGTCGGATCTTAGAAGAAACATAGTCTACAAGGTGGGAAATGGGACTCAAATCCTATTCTGGAAGGAGAACTGTATTGGAAATGAGACTTTAATGGTCTAATTTCAAGACCTATTCTCTTTGTACATAAATCCAAAAGAAACAGTGGCTGAGGTATGGTCCGAATAGGGTTGGATTATTGTGTTCAGGAGACTTTTAAATGATTGGGAGATCGGGAAAGTGGCTTGAGTTAATGGTTTCAAAGGGTTATCAATAGAGCATGGCTCTATCCGATGGAAGCACTCTAGAGATGGAATCTTTTCTGTCAACAGACTAGACTATATGTAAAGGAAGTGAAAGAGCAAGAAAGATGAAAGTCTGGAAACAAATATGGAGAAGTAAGGTGCCAACCAAGATAAAATGCTTGTCTTGGTTAGTTGCTGGAAGAACATGTGCTACACATGAAAGACTGAAAAGGAGTGGCTTTCAGATAGCCTCTTGGTGCGCTCTTTGCAATGAGACTGAGGAAACCAATAATTATCTATTTCTCCATTGCAAAGTGACAACACTACTGTGGAATCTATTTCTGGGATCAACATAGACTAAGTGGATTATGCCTGAGCATGGAACAAACCTTCTCAGTTGCCGGATCACAAGAGGGGGGAGCAAATCTCAGTAAAAGTGGAGTATAATACCATCATGCATCTGGTGGTCAATTCGGAAGGAGAGAAACAACAGATGCTTCGAAAGCAAAGCTAACCTAATAGATAGAGTCAAATGGAACTGCTCGACTACTTTTTATTTTTGGTGTAAAGAAGAAGGGATAGAAAAAGATGCACAGATTTTAGACTTTATAGGATCGTTGTAATCTACTAGTTTTCTCTGTTTTTTTGTGGAAAGTTTTTGGAGGTCTCCAGCATACCCTTAATGCTTAATGCTGATGAATACAACATTACCTTTATCAAAAAAGAAAAAAAAAGAACCAACCAGTTTGTTTAGTCTTCTCATTCTGCTCAAAACTCATTCCTTAGCCTGTCAAGCATGCTTTCGCTGCTCCAGACACACATATCAACCCATTATGAGCCACTGTAGTCTTCTCACCCAAAGAAAAAGAGAAAAGAAGTCTTCAGACTTCAGCCCATGTGTAATCCATTGAATCAGGTTACACGTGCGGGAAGGTGTTATAGAACATGTCCTATGCGGATTGTCTGATTCTAAAGGGATTTATATCTTGAGCTATCCTGTTCCTACCAATCTTCTTAAGGATTTTGGTTGAATGATCATACTTTTTGGAAACTACATTCTACATAGATAATATTTAGACGCAAGGTTTTGGTGTAATATTTTATGGGAAAAGGATCAAAAATACCTCTCTACTTTGATTAATTGGTTATGTTTGCCCCTAGTCAAACTATAGGGTCAAATATACCCCTACTGTTAGCAAAGTTGTCAAACATACCCCTCATTTTAACATTTTTCCACCTTGGCAAGTTAAGTGCCATGTGGCGTGATATTTTTGATGAGGTGGATGCCATGTGGCATGCCACCTCAACATTCGATTTTTCTTTATTTTTTTATTTTAATTTTTTTCATCAACTTTTATTAATGTATTTAATTAATTTATTGATTTTAAAAAAATTAAAATATGAAATAAATTAATTTGATGACTACAACTTTAAAATTATAATCTCAAAATAACTTTGTACATTAACTAAATACTCCTCATCATACCTTCAAAAATTATAATTTAAATTTTATAAAGGAAAAGAGTCATGAGCTAAGATACATAAATTAATTTTTGATAAAAATCATGAAGTGCAACACAAAAATTGCTAGTAATGGAAAATATTTCAGAAAATAAAAAAGAAGAAAAAACAAGGGAAGCCTTGTACTTAATATCATTAATTTCAAAAAGAAAATTAAAAATTTTCCTTTGTCACAATGCTGCCGTCCAAGGCTTCCCTTTTTTTTTTTTTTTTTTTCTGAAATATTTTTCGTTCCTAGCAATTTTTGTGTTGCAATTCATGAATTTTTATCAAAAATTAATTTATGTATCTTAGCTCATGACTCTTTTCCTTTATAAAATCTAAATTACAATTTTTGAAGGTATGACGAGGAGTATTTAGTTAATGTACAAAGTTATTTTGAGATTATAATTTTAAAGTTATAGTCATCAAATTAATTTTTTTCATATTTTAATTTTTTTCAAATCAATAAATTAATTAAATACATTAATAAACATTGATGAAAAAAATTTAAAATAAAGAAAAATTGAATGTTGACGTGGCATCCACCTCATCAAAAATGTCACGCCACATGGCACTTAACTTGCCAAGGTGGAAAAATGTTAAAATGAGGGGTATATTTGACAACTTTGCTAACAGCAGGGGTATATTTGATCCTATAGTTTGACTAGGGGCAAACTTAACCAATTAATCAAAATAGAGGGGTATTTTTGACCCTTTTCCCATTTTTTATTCAACGATACGATTAGAAAGAAAATAGGAGAAGACAGCATGGATCCTGGCTCCGCTAGCACATATGTGGATCATGTGGAGAGATTTTGAAGGCATAGATATGAATTTGTAGCATTGAGGAGTAACCTCTTATCCCTTATTTCCTTTTGGTGAACCCATGAAGTCCCTCTTTGCATAGAAGATTGGTGATGTTCGCAGAAAACCATATCTTTTGTCTGTTTTACTTTTTGGTATACTACTTTTATACGGGTTAAGCATCAATAATGTTTATTACTTTATCAATGATATTTTAGGTATGTCTTTTCTTGTTTGGGCTATGTATTTTAGAGGACAATCAGTTACTGACACCATGGAGCCAGTTGTTTTACCTTTTGTTTTCCCTTTACCTTTGTCTTTTTTATTTTTCTGCGGGGGGTAGAGGTATGGTGGTAGTGGCTGTTTCTATTTGACTTGGTGTTCATAGAATTCAACCTTGAATGTCAAACTTCAGAATGTTTGGCTGTTCCACACTGCAATTTTACAGCACTTTCTTGTCTGTTACATTTTACCTAATTTTAATCTGCTATATTCCAGCTGATCGTGCCGTATCGAGTGTTGATTGTTAGTCATTTTATGTTTCAATAGTATCTGGTTTTCATCCTGTTTGGGCAGTATACTGACTGGTTTCTGGCATAGTACAGTAGATTTTGAAGACCATAGATAGGAACAGTGGATTTTGTAAGTGATTTGGAGTTTCCTATGTTGGTCCTTGTTTATAGTTTTTGTTTTTGTTAAGTATCCCACATCGGAAAAGGGATGAGTAATTAGTCTCCTTATATGGACTTGGGCAATCCTCCCCTCATGAGCTAACTTTTGAGGTTGAGTTAGACCCAAGATCCATTCTTTACATAGTATCAAAGCCAGGCCCATCCCAAATCTTTGTTCACCGATGTTGGGCCCCCATATTATATTATCCACGCTCCTATTAACGAGGCCTGGGCATGCAGGGGAGTGTTAAGTATCCCACATCGGAAAAGGGATGGGTAATTAGTCTCCTTATATGGACTTGGGCAATCCTCCCCTCATGAGCTAGCTTTTGAGGTTGAGTTAGGCCCAAGATCCATTCTTTACAGTTTTCAATAGCAAACTTCCATCACCTCTCCGTCGAGAAACACTATTCTTTGTAGCGTAACTTAGTTATTGAAGATTCCTTCATGGAAAGAATGGAATAGAAGATGTTTTGATGGTTTATCAACTCCAAGTCATTGTCAAGGCTAGATGTCTCTTGTATTTGTTTAGTTGGTGCAATGTAATCCCTGTAGATACCCCTGACAACTTTTTGAAGTTAATTAGCTCTCTGGTTTGTAAAATAGCCGCCTCCATTTTAGGAGCCAACTACATTTTTAGTGAGCTCAATTGCAATATCCTTGTACCATCTTTTTGCATCATCTTGATGCTAGCAATGAAACTTTTGCTTCATGAAAAAATAAGACTTAGTCAATAACTTGAAGTTCTTGTCTTTGATCACTCTTTTCTCTGAGTGAGATACACAAAAAAATGCCTCAGTCATCTCATTTCTCTATTGGGATGTTTACCTTCACTATTATGGTTAAATTCTCATCTTGGTTTTCCTGGCAACAATGCAAGGTATGAGCATTTGGCTCGAAGTGCACCAGCCATTTTAGATGATTCTCTTTCTGCTGATTCCTATCTCAATGTGTTATACATGCCATCCACATTTCCACGGTCGGAGAGATCCAGGTCTTCCCTAGAAGCTTTAAATGACAATTCTTCCAACAGTACATATTTTGAAGATGGACCTAGGAGCAACTTGGACAGCGTTAGGTATATTGAATGCATCAGTTATTTTCAAGAAGTAAGTTTCAAATTTTACCTATCACAAGTACACTTTGGGATTACTCTATTTGTGTTTTTTTTTCAAAATCCTTAACTCAATTCATATTTCGATGAGCATGCTTGAAGCATCTGTATCTATTTGTTATATCGGAGTGTTACTTGTGGCAATTTGATCTTTTGTTTTTCTCTTCAATATCTTGCATGCATGTATACTATGTATAGTTAATAACCCAATGACTGCACGATTTCTTAGTTTGTCAATTATGAAGGCTATTCTTTCTTTTTTTATATCTCATATATTATTTTCATATGAGGCTTCTTTATCATTTAATTCAAAAGTTTGGAGTTTTTTGATTTATAGTAGGTGACTTTCCTGATGTTTGAGAGCGAACAGCGTCAAATATTATATTGAGTTTGGAAATGGAGAAATTGAAATAGCAGTTACCAATCTGAAAATATGTCACATTAAATTTGAGATCATATAAAGCTTGTAAATTTTTTCCCTTCTCAAAAATAAAAACTAGCTTTTTCGTATGCATATACTAGACTCACTCTATATATGCTTTAATGTTTTCTTTATCATTTTCTTCTTTTCTGATTTTCTACACCTTCCTCTACTAATGCTTCTTAGCTTCTCTTGATTTGCTTCTTTTTCCCTGTTTTTGTTCTAAGATGACTCTTTCTTCTTGTTAGGATATTTGAGTCCTCTTCTTGTTCTCTATTCTACTTTCTCTGCTACCCATGATTTTCTTCCGCTTAATGATTTTTCATTCTTGTAGAGTTATAAGTTAATTGGATGGAAAATGAAAACCAGTTATTTCAATTAAGGATATTATCATGATAGGTACTAAAGCAATTGAATATGAATTTGAGTGCTGCAGATTAATTCGTTATTATGGCTGATAAATTGAAAATTAAAGCACTGCTGCAATTCATGTTGTCTCTCTGAGAACTTGTTGGAACTTTTTTGGTGATGTTGAATATTGGGATTAATATTTTCTTACATATTGGGTGTTTTAAAGTAGTTTTGTTAAATACATTTTGATGTTACTAGTACTAAATTCGTAGTTAATTGGTACCAATCGGTAAAAATCATAGTTATTTGATAATTTTCCATTTTTTGTAAATTCTGCGGTTTGCTTAAGAAAAACATTCCCTTTGCTTCCTGTCCAAGTTTCTAGAAGTAGTGACACTTTCTTTTTGCGTTTTCACCTTTAAAACTCTGGTAAATCCATTGTGCTTGGTGACTTGTAATCTTCTTCTCTCAAATAAACCGTCATTCTTGACATATTGAAAGAGACTGTAAGATAACATTCTTTCCAAGTATTTCTCAATGGTTATAAAATTGTTTCATATTCTTCAAACTTTTGAAAAGTTGAATTGCAGAGTAAAGAAGTGGACCCTTGCTAGAATAGGAAGCATCTCTTATAAATTGGACAGTGAAGGTTATTGTCTTTGGAAATTGAATGAGTTATTTCCTTCTTCTAGGACGAGAGCACAGCCTACATTCCAAATGCTTTAAGCATAGCTCTTCCTACCCCCACCACCTCATTCAATTTTTTCTCTTCCATCTCTTAATGTTGGTCTTCAGCTTATTGATATGGGAATTCATTCCTTGTTCTATGTAGAGCAGTGAGGCATACTTGATGTCTGTGTTTCAACTGATGTATTGCACTTTAAAATGCAGTATGCTCGTCAACATCTGTTTGATTTCATGTTTCGACATGGCCATTACAAGGATGCTTGCTTGTTATTTTTCCCTCCCAATTCTGTTCCTCCACCTCCTCAACCATCTTCATTGGGGGTTGTCACTTCATCTTCTTCCCCTCAACGACAAGATCCTTTGGCTACAGATTACGGGACCCTTGATCTATTGTGTGATCTGTGCATTGCCTATGGGGCCATGCCTGTTTTGGAGGAAGTACTGTTGGGAAGAACATCAGATATAACATCACTTGATCCATCAGTGAACAAACATACAACTGCAGCACTTTCTCGCATCTGTAATTATTGTGAAACTCACAAGCATTTCAATTATTTATACAAGTTTCAGGTATGATTCACGATCTTTTCCTTTGAATTCTTTCTTCCAAATGTGAAGTGTGAGAAGTATGAGAAGAATATTATTGAATTGTTGTAACTACATTATTACATTGAGGCTCTATTTATAGACAATACATTCCAATCCTTTTCCTAATAGGACACTATATTATAATTCTTTTCCAAGTAGGATTTTAGATGCTATTCCTATTCCTACTCATATTCTAACATGAAGCAACAGTGACCTTGCCATTCAATCTGATGTTAAATTTTTTTACATGTACCTTTGGCATTATAGATTTTAATCGGTGGAGATGGAAAAAATAATAGGACTAGTGAAACACATCCATTTCATCAGATACACTAGGTGAAACTTTGACTAAGAGTGAACTGCCTCTCTGCTCTGACTTATTACTTACAGTTTTTAAGGAATGCTTCAGCTCTTAATCCCAAAAACAGATAAAATAATCCAAATTCTTAAATTTTCATTGTTCTTCAGTTTTAATGTATAACTTCTGATAAATTGTGGGGCCATGGCCTTGTATCTAGGTTAAACTGTTAGAGAGAGTACACTTATTTTTTAACTATATTTTCAGCAACTTTTTTACTGTAAGTTGGTTTCTTGATCCAGGTTTTCTGATAAAATTCAAGAAGCCAATTTTTTTTTTTTTTAAATTTCCACTAGCTTCACTCTAGAAGTCTTACGGCTTTGATGTTCTCTAACCTGTAGATCTTAATTACAAATAAGTGACATATTATGTTGTATCTCGAGCTGGGGGTCTATCGGAAACAACCTCTCTACTTCTTCGGAGGTAGCGGTATGGTCTGCGTACATCCTCCCCAGACCCTACTTTGTGGGAATACACTGGGTTTTTTGTTGTTGTTGTTGTTGTTGTATTATGCCTATTGAACTTTAGACGACTGACTCGGGCAGTGAAGGTGAAGGACCTCACTTTCAACATGCATTTTGTATCTACAGAACATTGAAGTACCTACTTGATGGCCTAGCTAGCTTCCAATTCAAAAGACTCTGGATGTCTTTGTTTTCTCATCACATTTCCATAACTAGTTCATTCTTACCTCCACTCTCCACTCTATCAATTAAATTAAACACCTGAATAATAGTGCAAAAGGTTTTGCAGTCATTCGCCAACCTTAACTATGTTGCCCCTGGCCTTTTTCACATCCTCTTTGACACTCGGATAATGCATTGGATGTTTGCGGGACTTAATCTGTTGTGTTAGTTTGGCTGGAAATCAGTGGAACCTCACTATTTTCTTTGGTATGAGTTCGGTTGACAATCAATTTCTCCCAAAGCATCCTTACTTCTAGAATGGTGGCACTTGCTGTAGTGTAACTCATTTTACTTTGTAAAGGGACAAAGACATCTGCATTTCTCTGCTACATCTTGTTATGTGATTGAAGGATTCCTACCAACGTGTATAGTAGGTTGTATGGAACAGTTGTGAGACCGGAAATGTCACATGGTAGTGAATGTTGGACCACCAAAATCCAATACATACACAAGATGAGTGCTATAGAGATGCAGGTACTAAGATGAATGTGCAGTTGTGCAAGATCAGATTAAAAATGACCGCATTCACCAACAGGTGCAAGTAATACACATTGAGGTTAAAATGAGAGTAGGTCGCTTGAGATAGTTTTGTCCTGTCATCCATCGAACTATAGATGCACTGTACTGTAGGTTTGAGAGTAAGGTGACCTAAAATCACAGTGAAGGAAGTTGTTTGAAAGATCTACGTTTCTTGGAAACAATGCAGACTAGGCTAAGATAGAGACTAATGGAAGACAAAAATCCATATAGGTTGTTATCCACTAGTTGGAAGGAAATGGATTTTTATCTCCTAGTACATTGGTTTTGGACCTACTACTTTTCTTCGAGTACCTTGACTTTATCATAGATTTATATTTCAGTAAAAATCTAAAGAACTTTCCTTGTTTATTACTTTCTCCGCCGTCCCATTTTATGTGTCACCTTTTGACCGGGTACGGAGTTTAAGAAATAAGTAAAGACTTTGTGAAGTTTACCAAATTGTCCTTTCTAGAAAAGAAAAGGAGTACTATCTTTAAAATTAGGTGGGACCAATAAGGATAAAAGAGGAATTGTGCCTTTAAATAGTTGCCAAATAAGGATGTGACTTCTTTTTGGGACAGGCCAAAAAGGAAAGTATGCCACATAAAATGAGACGAAGGGAGTATTATTATTATTGTTTATATAATCGTGGTGTTTGGCTAGCTTGCATGCATCTCGACTAATTCCATGTGGGACTTGAATCATAAAATTAAATTAGTATTTTTTGGAAATTCTCGGTAAGAAAGAAGGGGTTGTGTTTTTTATTCTGGTTTAACTTTTAAGAAAAGGAAACTCTTACCTCCCACCAATACAGAAATCGGGTAACTTTGTCCATCAAGGCTTGGAAACATAGGAAGAACTCACCTAGCATTCTTGCGTCTGCTAAGATTTGAACTTGAACTCATGGTTCAACCCGCCTTATTTTTATGTTCATCTGTATTTAACTTATTTTGTACTTTTATTTTTATTTGGTATGATGATGACATGAGTTGAGCTTAAATGAAGAAACATGGTTAGGGAAGAATCATATAGCTGACCCAACTTGCTTTGGTCCGAGTCGTAGATGTTAGATGACCATTTGCAAAAGATTAATTAGTTGGCTTTGAACATGAAAGCTTCTCCATGAGCCCATATTTGGCCTCAATTATGTTTCTCGGGAGTCCTTTTATTTCTTTGCTAAATTTCCATACAACTTTTAGAAAATAAACTTAATTTGGTGTTGACATGTTCGTCACCTCTACTCCTCTTCTTTTTCAATTTATATGCGCTTTCCTCTCTAACTATATGTGGTTTATTTATTATGTTTTTCCCCGAATAACTAGTAGACACTCATATTTGCATGTTTTTAGGTTCTGGTTCCCTACTCCACACGCTTTCATCAGACACCTCAACTTGATCAGAATAGTTACTGAAAATTTCTCAACCATGTGTGAACCTCACACACATTAACGTGTTATCCACGTCAGATAAAATATTCAACTTCATTATTTTTCTTTACAAAAGTTTTTTTTTTTTTTTTTTTAAAAACAAAATTAAAATCCTTAATTCCTTTGTAAAAAAAATCCTTAATTCAGCCAATTTACTCTTTCCTCTCACAAATTATCATTACCTTTTTCTCACCAAAAATTAAACTCCTGGTGACTTCTTATATTGATTCTTATTAGTCACCGGATAAATCTGTGGACTATGACTAAATTATCTGGAGGAGAAAATCTCATTAACCTGCAAAGGCGATGAAGTGCAACCTTCCTTGCTTTCCTCGACTCTACTGCTACATTTGTTTTCTGCCGTAAACTCCATAAAAACCAAACTTTGCTTCCATTGTTCGATTCAATATTGTGAGAAATATAGGAGAAAAATATTATTGAATTGTTGTAACTACATTATTACATTGAGGCCCTATTTATAGACAATACATTCCCATCCTTTTCCTAATAGGACACTACATTACAATCCTTTTCCAAGTAGGATTTTATATGCTATTCCTATTCTTACTCATATTCTAACACTCCCCCTCAAGCTGGTGCATAGAAGACATGTACCAAGCTTGTTATGGATGTAACTAATATGAGAATCGGTGAGGGACTTGGTGACGATATCTGCAAGAAAACTGATAAGGATTGCTTTGGACGTCTGGAAAACCTCAATTGAAACGGAACAAACTGAAAAAATGATCCGAAAAGTAGTAAATATTGCCGTAAAGTTGATATGTCGCTGGAAAATTGCCGAAAACTGGTATAAAATATACGGGTCATCTCGAAATCAAGAGACAAGTAGATCTTGAACATGAAAGTCACCGGAAACTTAGCCGAAACATGCTCACACGCCGAATTATTAGATTTGATGGCTGAAAAGTGACTACAATCTGAGGAAAAAAATAAGTATATGGGTAGGGTCGGAATGATAACACGACCCTACTGAAAAAGAGAAATATGTGTAGGATCGGAATGATGGCACAACCCTATTGAGAAATAGAAATTATATAAGTAGGGTCGGAACGACGGCGATCCTACTGGAAAAGAGAAATTATATGGGCAGGGTCGGAATGATGGCACGACCTTACTGAAAAAGATCTGAGAAGTCATCGGAAAGATGTACGGAACTATGTAAATTAAATCTGAGGAGTCACCATAAAGATGCATGGTGCTATGCAACTCAGATATGAGACAGTAGTCCGGAAAGATGCACGGTGCTACGCAAATCAGATATGAGAAAATAGTCACCGAAAAGAAGTACGGTGCTAAGAAAAATAGATATGAAAAAGTAGTCACCGGACAGATACATGGTGCTACGCAAAGATATGAGAAAATAGTCACTAGAAAGATACATAGTGAGTCAGTGACCCAACTTTTGCTAACATAATCATTGGCCAGACGGGCGGCATATATGGATTGTAGCCGCCCGCCGGCAGCGGAAACTCTTTGATTCTTTACCAAGATCGTGGAAGCTCTGATACCATGACTACAATCTGAGGAAAAAAATAAGTATATGGGTAGGGTCACATATTCTAACAAATATAAGGAGGTAGTATAGAATCATCAATTGATAATTGGGTACAGGAACTTCTTATTGAACAATGAAGAGCGTTATGGGAGTAATCAGTCCAGATCTTGTGATGAAGTCAATTGTATTTTAGAAAAAAATCCGGGCCTATGTCTAATCCATTTCAGCAAATTTATGGTAACCTATGTTGTGGTTGTATCAAGTTTATTCAGTACAACAGCTTTTCAGCATGGGGTGCTGGGAAGGGGACCCGGTTTTTCGTCTCTAGGTTGATAAATGAGGGGGAGGGGGAGGGGAAGGGAGGAAGCAGAAATGGGAGAGTGTGCCTCTGAATCCTTTTTCCCTCATTTTCTTAGGGTTCGTCTTTTGTTTTATTGAGTTAACCACTGAACACTCTTTATATGTGTGTAAATCACGCTCTTTGTCCAACTCAGTCATACTGATACCGCATAAGCCTGATCAATGGTTGGAAACGTTTAAAGTAGCTGTTTTGACCAAGTTGAGGAGTTTGGATGAAAGCCCATATAGTAGGGAGTCAGGACGTCAGAAATGGTGCAAGTACGAGTGTTTATTTCGCTACTCAGCCTTCTGTATTAGGTGGGGATAATCTGATGAACTAAATGATAATGGAATAGATAAATAAAAATACTAATTTTTACTTCTAGATCTTTCTATCCATGCCCACCTTGCTCATAAACTCACTGTCTACCCCGATCAATGGACTGATCAAGCTTGTGGAATTGCTTTGTTTCTTAGCTATTATCTGAATTTCACACCATTGTTGATTTGGAGGGATATTTCTGAATGAGTTAGCTCAATGAACCTTGAGTCAGTTGGAGATTTCAGTTGAAGATCTTCACATCCATTCGAAGTTTGGTCGTATAACCTTGTAGACAGTAAATTACATGACTAAGTTCCCTCTCATAAGGTCTATTGGAGCTCAAACTTGTGACGAGGCCCAAGCTGTTATGTCATATGAACTTTTCTAGTTGTATTGCTTTAGCTCAGAGTGGTCAATTTCTAGCTAGTACCTTTACCCATTTTCTGCTCATTTACAATTGTGGGTTGGGGTCAATGGAGAGTCGGGACAAGATAGCATACAAGCTATTGCTAAAATGAAACGAGGAAAAGATTGAGAGAAGCGCTAGCTGATTATTCCCTCAAGTTATTGGGGTTTAAATATTTGTTCTAATAAATGAAACAGAATTAAAGAATATATAACTACGGGAAACAATTGATCCTGTACTGTAATGTTGATATTTCTAACACTCTCCCGCAAACTGGTGTATTTAAATAATATGTACCAAGCTTTCTGCATATGTAGCTTGTTCTAGGACCAGCAATGGACTTTGTAAATATACCTGCAAGGTGATCATTTGACCTTGCAAACTTTGTGTGGCAATGTCTCCGTAGAGTATTTTTCTCTCTGTTGAAATGACAATCACAAAATGATTAATCTCTATGTGTTTGGTCCTCGCATGAAACATTGGATTTGTCCAATGTGAAGTGCAGCTTATTTATCACATAGAAGTTGCATCCAGCCAGTCTCTCCAAATTTCAGTTCTTTAGTAGTTCCGTATGAGTTTTCATATGGTTATTGCCCTTGTCCAGCATTCTTTTTTTGAAGTAGACCTTGCAACTACATTTTGTTTCTTACATTTCCAAGATGCCAAATTTGCCCCAACTAGATGCAGGATCGAGAGGTATATCTTCTGTCAGTTAGAGTGACTTTCCAAATCTGCATCAGTATATCCAACAATTCGCTCATGTTCTCCATCTTCGTGAAGGAGTCCTCTTTCTGGAGAAGACTGCTTGTATTGAAGGATACAAATAACTGTATTCCAATGACTATCATAAGGAGCATCCAAGAACATACACCACTTGCTGGGAAGACAATGTTAACTCGAGTCATAGACTCATAGTTAGGTAATTTAACTTGGCTACCAACCTCAGAATCACTACGAGGTTCCCCTAACCCAGTAGAAGTTTAACATTTCAATCCATCTGAGTATCAATAGGCCTACAGTTGTCATTCTTGTCTCCTCGAGAATATTAGAAACATACTTCCTTTGTGAAATGGTGAAGTCTTTTATTTAGATTCTGCAACCTTTTTTTTTTCTTTCTTAATTACTGTTTGCTTTTGTATCCGTAATGAAATATCAGGCTAAACCATTTGGACTTAGTATTGTAGGGGTCACTCTATGAAAAGTAATCCCTCCAAAACTAGGCATATGTCATCGGTACAGCGCGCACACGATATTCTTTAGTAAAAGGTGAAAGAATAGTTCGCTTTGTGCTCACTGCTTGGCTGGGGTAGATTCTGAAACCTCAATACCTAAGAAGTACCTTAATCGATCCTTGGTCTGGAAGTGCTGACATGATGCTTCGATTTGATTATTCCCTCTTCATTGTTACCAATGATGACTACATCATCAACATAGACCATCAAATCTAGAGTTGAGTGACAATTAAACACAAAATAATCATTTGCACTATGAATCCGCCAAAGTCCTGAATAAATTTGCTGAATTTGCTAAACCACATGCAATTTATTTTCTTAAGAGTACTGGTCTAAAGAAAGAAAATGTTCTTGATGTTTCAATGGCCATGGAAAGAGCAGATTGATCAAATTTGAGACATTTCACATGCCTGCTTTTCTCTTTTATGTTGATCTCTGCTGGATTGCTACTGAGTTTGCTCAAGTTTAACATATTCTATGGTAGGTTGCCTTGGTCGATTTGCTTCCATTTGTGTCTGTACTAATACCATATCTCTTCTTGTGAATTTGAAAATTGCTTGATGATCAGGTGATAAAGAAGGATCATGTGGCAGCTGGGCTTTGTTGTATACAATTGTTTATGAACTCTTCTTCTCAAGAAGAAGCTATAAAACACTTGGAGAATGCCAAGGTCAGTTCAATTTAAGAACTTGTTCTACTGCACATCTGCATTATGGATGGTGTTTATGACATCAATATATAATTAGTTTTCGAATCCTAAGCCCCAGAGTTGTGCTCTCCTTACTCTCTGTCCTAAAAGTTTCTTGCTTAGGAAGCCAACAAAAACTAGCTAAAGTCGCAGTTTAATATAAAGTGGGAGGGATTCTAATGCAAGAAATGCAGTCATATTGCAACTGGAAAAGATGTGACTTTGACACTAGCCACTGGATGTTTCTCAGCTGCCTTGTGAATGATGATGGGTGGTTGCTCCTTGAATTGGATTTTTCACGAAGTGATGGAATCTCTTTCTTAATTTATTTTAATTGCAACTTAGAGAGTTTATGTATGAGATATTCATATTTCTATAAATTGCATTTTTTTTAATGATAGATCCATTGATCAACAAAGAAAAACGAAAACTCTTAATGGATGGGATCAAGTGAAGCACTCATTTATTAGTTCTAAATATAGCAGACACAATTTCATTGTTCTAGGACCTTAGAATAAATTTTCTCTATATGATGTATCACGAAAATAATAAGAAAGTTCCTTGAGAGATTTATTTGTGCCATCTGAATAGTTGTATGAGGTGAACATTTCAACATACAGTTATGTCGTTAACATCGACTTTTGATTGGCTAACAATTTAAATATAATTGATATTACAGTAGCGAATATGATTTGGTGGTGGTATTTGTTTGAAATTCTTGGATAGTCACGAGAAATCCGCATAACTTATTTCCTTATGTGTTGATGCTTTTTCTTCCACAGAAAGACTTTATTAGGCTCATATATCTAATTGTGTATATAAAAGCTTGATTACTTGGTCAAACAATGTGTGTGTGTGTATATATATATATAGTTTTTTCATGTGTGTAAATATAGTCATTTTATTAGTTTTCTGAGAATATAGTTATCTGTTATGTTATTATGTTTATCACATTAATTAGTATGTATTATTATTTTGTTAGATAAGTTAAAATCAGCACTGTGGTCTTACTAAGACTTCTTTCAGAAAAATCTTATAGACCTATATCCTTTTTTCTTTTTGAGAATGAATCCACCTATATCTATTTCTTTGTCTATAGTATACGAATACAGAAAATGCATGGATTTTAAAACAGTATAGATTATGTTATTTATACATCAGCATCTCAGCTTAGGCAATAAATGAATATGTGCATGGGTTAGTAGTTTGAGATAATTGCTTGACATAAATGACAGAAGATATACACAACGTGAAAGTACTGGTATCGTAATTGCTTCAAAAATATATTCCTCCTTGTGAATTATCACAAACTGTTTTCTCTTTGCCATTTGTCTACTGCATTTCTAGTATATCCATACTCTTTATCTGCATCTTTAGATCCTCTGCTCTTTCCCTATGCAGATATTACATTCATAGTGTATGCCGCATTTCTCCTTGTGAATCTTAAATTATATCACCTTCTGTGTGGTTTTCGTTGCTCACTTGTACACCTACTTCTGTGTCGTCTGCTTATCATTCATTTGTGATGTAGATGCATTTCGAGGAAGGCTTGTCAGCACGGCATAAAGCAGGAGAGTCTACTAAGCTTATTACCAAGGGCATCAGGGGTAAAAGTGCCTCTGAGAAACTAACTGAAGAAGGGCTTGTCAAATTTTCTGCTAGAGTTGCTATTCAGGTGAGTATAGGATGCTTGTAAGCCAACATTGAAAATATCTTCACCAGTCAGCCAAAATGCAGTGTGTTTTAGGTGCATATCCCTGTTTCTTTTTGTTGATTCTTTGAATTTGATCTGCTTTCTGGAGCTTATTCTCTGGTATCGAAGAGTTGATGCTCTGGATGAGAGCTATTTTAATTTCCCATGAAACTTCTACAAGGATCCAGAATCATGGGATATTCTTCTCAAAACAGGAAGATTTTCAAGTCCTCCATTTCATTTCTCATCTCTAGATGTCATATAACTCTCTTGCATTCACTATCTGTTTTAGGAAAATTATATGTGTTGGAATATGAGTAGGAATAGGAATATTATATAGAATCCTACTTGGAAAAGGATTGTAATGTCAGTGTCCTAGTTGGAAAGGAGTCTAATGTAGTGTCTATAAATAGGGTCTCAATGTAAAATTTAGATACAACAAATCAATAATATTCTTCTCTTGTATTTCTCACATGGTATCAGAACGTTGATGAGAAAAGTATCGTCATTGTGCAATTTTTATCTTCTCCGTCAGTGTTTTCTTTTTTTCTTTTGTTCCAGAAAATAAGCCCACCATTTTTTTCTGATTTCAGCGACTGAACACTTCCCAGAATCCGGCAACATATTTCTTAATTTTTTGCTCGGTTAGTCCTATGATTAAGTCATAACCTTTAATGAGGAGATCAGAAAATCAAACGTCACAATCCATGAAGAATTGACAAGTGGGAGGTCATTTTGGAAAATCTCAACCTAGGTGTAGTTATTGTAAAAGGCTTGTACACACTCGTGACATATGTTATTCTCGACCTAAGTGTAGTTATTGTAATAGGCTTGGACATACTCGTGAAATGTGCTATTCATTGCATGGTCAACCACCTAAAAATGCCCATGTTGCACAGTCTAACACCACATGTAATCAATAGGTGTATTTATCTAAAAAGGAATATAATGAGTATCTTCAGTATCGAGCAAGTAGATATCATTATCAGTAGCCTCAACTGCACAATCTCCTACCTTTGGATCATGGGTTGTGGACTCTGGCGCTTCTAATCATATTTCTTGTGATAAATCACTTCTATCAAATATTGTTTATTCACAGTCTCTTCCAACTGTCACTTTAGCCAATGGTAACCAAACCAAAGGAGTTGGACAAGCTAGTCCCCCTATCCTCTGTCAGTTTAAATTCTGTGCTTTTTGTCTCTGGTTGTCCTTTTAATCTTGTATCGGTCAGTTGTTTGACTCGTGCCCTAAATTGTGGCATATTGTTTTTTGAGGTCTCTTTTATCATGCATGGCCGTAGTACGGGACAAACAATTGGTTTAGGATATGAATCACAAGGCCTCTACTATCTTACCTTTCCTGACTCCTACATAGCATGACTGATTCTTCGGACGTAATTAACAAACGTTTGGGACATCTTACTTTGTTCAAGTTACAAAAGATGGTCTAGTTTGTCTAGTCTATCCACATTGGATTGTGAGTCGTGCCAACTTGGGAAACAAACTCGAACTACCTTTCAACGTAGTAGTGAGAATTGTGCAGAGTCTATTTTTTCCTTAGTTCGCTCTTATGTTTGGGGTCCTAGTAATCAGTTCAACCTTAGGCATCCGTTATTTTGCTAGCTTCGTTGATGATTATTCAAGATGCACTTAGGCTCTTTTAATGAAAGATCACTCTGAATTGTCTCCTATATTCAAGAGTTATTGTGCTGAAATACAAAATCAATTTGGTGTCTCTGTCACTACCTTTCGTAGTGATAATGCCTTAGAATATATGTCCTCCCAATTTCAACAATTTATGACTCATCAAGGAATTATTCATCAGAATTCTTTTCCGTATACCCCTCAACAGAATGGAGTAGTAGATAGGAAGAATAGACGCCTCATTGAGACTACTTACACTCTTCTCATTCAGTCCCATGTTCTGCTGCGTTTTTGGGGCGTTGCAGTTAATTCATCTTGCTATTTAATTAATCGGATGTCTTTATCTGCCATTCAAACTCAAATTCCTTATTCAGTGTTGTTTCCTCAGTTACCTCTATACTCTCTTTCCCCTCGTGTCTTTGGAAGTACATGTTTTGCTCGTAACTTCACCCAAGGAAAAGATAAATTAACCCCTCGTGCTCTCATATGTGTCTTTTTTGGTTATTCTCGAGTACAAAAGGGATATTGTTGCTACTCGCTTAGTCTTCGTCGGTACCTTATGTCAGCTGACGTCACATTCCTTGAGTCATCCTTACTTTACATCTTCTTTTGATCCTAATCATTTTAACCTGAGGTCTTACCTATATCGACTTTTGAGGATCCTACCGTTACTACTACATCTCCATCCATAGTGCCGCCAGCCTTACCTGCATCGATTTTTGAGGAATCTTCAGTACCTTCTATAACTCCATTTACATGCCACAACTCTTGACTTATCATAGTCATCCACATACAACATCAAGCTCAGATGATTACCGTCCTGCACCTAACCCTGCACCTACTACAGACTTGTCTCCTCCGATCGCACTTTGAAAAGGTATATGGTCCACTCATAATACTAATCCTCATTATACCTTTTTATCATCATCTATCATTACCCCATTATGTCTTTATATCATCTTTGTCCCCAGTCTCCATCCCTAAGTCCACAAAAAAACACTTTCTCATCCATCATGGTGCCAGGCTATGATTGATGAGATGTCTTCTTTACATTCGAGTGGTACTTGTTAACTTGTTCCTCTCCTTTTAGGTAAATCAATCGTTTGTTGTTAGGTTTATGCTGTGAAAGTTGGTCCCGATGGACAATTTAATCGACTTAAGGCTCGCCTTGTTGCCAAGGGGTACACTCAGATAGTTGGGCTTGGGCTTGATTATAGTGATACTTATTCTCCCGTGGTTAAAATAGCTAAAATAGCATCTGATCAATTTTTTCCTCCTTGGTTGTTATTCGACACTGGCCTATTCTTTAGTTGGATATTAAGAATGTTTTTCTCCATGGTGACGTTGGGGAGGAAGTTTATATGGAGCAACCACCTGGTTTTGTTGCGCAGAAGGAGTCTAGTTTGATGTGTCGATCACTATATGGTTTAAAACAATCTCCTCGAGCATGGTATGGAAAGTTCAACATAATAATTCAGAAGTTTGACATGATTAGTAGTGAAGCTGATCACTTTGTGTTTTATCGACATTCTACTCCAAATCTATGTATTTATTTGGTGGTTTGCGTTGATGATATCGTTAATACCGACAATGATTAAGATGATATGTTTAGTTTCAACCAACGCCTTTTTTAGCATTTCCAAACTAAATATCTCGGCAGATAGAAGTATTTTTTAGGTATTGAAGTTGCTCAGTCCAGATCAGGTATTATTATTTCGCAACGCAAGTATGCCTTGAACATTTGATACTCCTATGAATCTAAATACTAAACTCCTGCCAGGACAGGGGAAGCCACTCACTAATCTTGGAAGATATAGACGTCTAATTAGTAAGTTGAATTATCTCACAGTGACCATACTTAACACTTCCTTTCCTGTGAGTATTGCCAGTCAGTTTATGGATTCTCCCTGTGATAGTTATTGGGATGCCATTGTTCGCATTGTTCGATATATCATATCAGCTCCAGGTAAAGGACTACTCTTGAGGATCGTGGTCATGAGCATATCGTTGGATATATGGACACTGATTGGCAGGATCACCTTGTGATAGACGTTCTACTTCCGGATATTGTGTTTTAGTAGGAGGTAATTTGGTGTCCAGGATGAGTAAGAAACAAAGTGTGGTTGCTCAATCTAGTGCAGAAGCAGAATATCGAGCAATGGCGGTAGCCACTTGTGAGCTAGTTTGGATTAAATAGTTATTGAGAGAGTTAAAATTTGGAGAAATCCGTGAAATGGAACTTATGTGTGATAATCAAGCGGCTCTTCATATCACATCAAATTCGGTATTTCATGAGAGAGAAGATACACTCTAGAGATATTGCTACAAAATTTGTGAAATCGATTGATCAGCTTGTAAATATTTTCACCAAGTAATTACATTTGTAACTGGCTTAGTACGTATGACTTATATGCACCAGTTTGAGGGGGGAGTATTAGAATATGAGTAGAAATAGGAAGAGAAGATACACTCTAGAGATATTGCTACAAAATTTTTGAAATCAATTGATCAGCTTGCAAATATTTTCACCAAGTAATTACATTTGTAACAAGCTCGGTAAGTATGACTTATATGCACCAGTTTGAGGGGGAGTATTAGAATATGAATAGAAATAGGAGTAGTATATAGAATCCTATTTGGAAAAGGATTGTAATCAGTGTCCTAGTTGGAAAAGGAGTCTAATGTAGTGTCTATAAATAGGGTCTCAATGTAATAATTTGGACACAACAATTCAATAATGTTCTGCTCTTATATTTTTCACAATATGTATCAAAATAAGCATCTTTTAGAGTCATTTGCTCATTAGAAATGATTGAGGAAGGAGGATTTATAAATGACTTTGCAGATCCAATGATAATGTTTCTAACATTATTCAATATGTTGATTGAAGTGAGCATTCATAAGGGTTTTGATGCTTAAGTTGTTTCACGCCTATCTTGAATTGATGATTGTTCATGCTTTGCTGATTTGCAGATAGATGTTGTCAAATGCTTTAATGATGCAGAAGGAACACAGTGGAGACATTCACTTTTTGGGAATCCAAATGATCCTGAAACTTTCAGGTGTGTTCTAGTTTTTGGTTTTTGTTCTCCTTTCGTCTCGTGATTTTTCAGCCAGTCTGCACTATTCAAGTTCAAACTAGGCAGTTTTGGCTACAAAATTAAGAATTATATTTACCATCTCTTCCCAGCTGCACACAAAGAAACAGAGAGAATCCAGAAGATTGTCCCTCCTTGATGGGGTGATCTGAAATGCTTCTAGCTAACTTAAACCTGTTTTGGTTGTTTATGTTTTATATTTTGGTTTTCTGTATACCATGAAGTTAGCGATATCTGTATTTTTTGGTAAAGTAATAATTTGTTGATGCGGTTTGATCTGAGTCCTGCTGTACAAGTGGTATGCACAAAATAGATTACCTAAACCAAAATATAACAAATAACATGCAGTCATCTGTAATCAGTGTATGAGGTTGCACATAAAACATTGTCCAGCAACAAAATCGACATCCTATTCCTTTCCAAATACTCAGCCAAAGGAGTGACATCCTATAATTGACATCTTTGGTTCCTTCTGTGAAGGCCCAACCAAGTATCATGTCCTTCACTGTAGACAACATTGTCCATTGGTCTCAAGAGATTTAGTATGATTCACCTTAACTGACTTGCCACCTTGCAATGCAAGTATCTTGGGTGTAGATGCTAAAATTGTATTTGGTTTTAGCTGTTTAGAGTTAGCAGGCTCCTTTAACTATTGCATGACTATTTGCTTGCTCCTAGGCTTTCTCTATTTCTTTTTTTTCATTTGTATACGACAACTGTGGGAAACTCCCCAAAATTCCATACCTTTTGTGCAGGCAAATTAGACAGGGTGTTGGGGGTAATTGATTATACTGACCTGTTTGATTCCGATATCTAACCCCCCCCCCCCCCCCTCCTCCCGCCAAAACACACGCACACAAACCAAAAAAATAATAATAACAAAAATAAAGAAGAAAATAGTTATTCGATATTTTTCTCATTTTATCTTCTGTTTATGAAGTCTATCATACTCGCGGCCTTGTTTTCAAAGTTGCACCAGTAATTTTTATTCTGGATCTTGTGAGGGGCAATATACAAAGAAAACTCTTTGTTGAGTTCAGGACTTCAGGCTGTATGAAACTTAAAAGTTGTAGACAGACAGTATGAAATAAAGAAAATTGCCTAAATATCGATATTTTTTATTATGACGGGGTTGGAATATTCTATATATTTTCCTAGATAAATTCTCAGGTATAACAAAATTGATTCTCTCGACTTTTCACACACCACATCAAACTCATGGTGATGAAGCTACTTGAGTTTATACATCAAAACTGAAAATCAAGTCGAGCATGGCAAAAGAAGCTACTATTAGAGAGAATAATCTCAATAGTGTAAGTAATGTCACGTAGATAGTAAAACAGTGGCCTTATAGTGTTGAAGGACTAGTGAACAATCACACAAATAAAAGTGGCCTGGTATATGTTGTTGGTGGGAGGTAGCAGGTATCCCGTGGATTTAGTCGAGGTGCGCAAAACCTAGCCCGGACACCACTGTTTTCTTAAAAGAAAAAATTGTGCTGGAATTCGTTCTCCAAGAAAGTTGTTGGTAATTGCGCTGCGAAATGAAGTCTTTTTTTTGTTTTTTTCAATAAGGTAACAGAGTATTCAATCCAAAAACATCAGCATAGGGTACTTCTCATGCAGAAAACCAAAATAGTGTACAGGGCTTGTTAATAACAAATTACACTTCGCCAGGAAAAGTATATCCATACTCCCCCACCTTTCCCCCAAATATATATCATGTTTACGCCTAAACTAAAGAGGCTTAAGACAATTCATTTTCACTTTCAGAATGGACTAACTCTAGCCTCAAACTGTTTTGTGTTCCTCTCCTCCCGTATTGTCCACCACTTGCAAGCTGGATTGGACTGCCACGAATCCTCCTCTTCCTTTCTTTTTCCAATTTCTTTCCAGTTACACAGAAGTTCTAGAGTTGATCTGGATAACACCTTGGGGTGGCAAAATGAGTAAAAAGTTCTAGAGTTGATCAAGATAACACCTAGGGGTGGCAAAATGGGTAAAATTTATGGTTATCTGCTCGATCCAATCCATTTTAAATGGGCCGGATATCCAATCATTTAAAAGTAGGTCAAATATGGATCAACCCATATTATCCATCATAAATTATGGATAACCCATGGGTATCCACTAATTGTTTTTTTTTTTTTTGATCTGGTAACATATGGGTATCCACTATTTTTTTTTTTTTTTGATCCGGTAACATATGGGTATCCACTAATTGTACTCCTCTTAAAGTATGTAAGAGTTTAGGAACCTCTAAAAAGTATATTAGTAAGGGTGTGTTTGGTATGAAGAGAAATATTTTTCAATTTTTTCATGTTTGGGTGGCTTAATGTTTTGAAAAATAAATTTTCAATGGACTTGTTTTCCTCTAATTTAAGGAAAATGACTTCCCTATATAATTATTTTCAATATTTTCCTTAAATGAGGAAAATATTTTTCAAAACCTTCCTTATACCTCACCACCTTGAAACGGGTCCCAATCCCTGACCTGAGTTTGACCCCGACTCTCAAGTCTCAGTTATGCCCCCGACCTCGACCTGGACACAACTCCCGATTATGACCCCTACCCTTACCGAAACTGATGAAATATCCTTGCTTATCTCACAGTACCAAACGGCCCCTCAGTAGCTAAGACATATGGACCAACCCACATTTAAAATCTGTCCGGACAATATACAAGTATTAAATATATAGAAAAGGAAGTTTCTTTATTTGTCACAATTGAACAAAGTTTCTACTCTGTGCATTATAAAGAAGGTGTTATAATGCATATATATTAAATGCAAAAAACTTAATCATCTCCTACTACAAACAACAGAGAGAAAAAAATTCCAAAAGGAGAGAATTACTAAATTGCTTCTTCTTCTTTTGAGCTAAAACCTCCAGAATAGCATCAATTTCCTAATCCGAACCGCCTTTAACTCCTGGTTCCCAATCTCGAACCTGTCACCAACTCCCGACCCGACTCAGGACCTCTTATTTTTCAAAAAAATATTTTTTAGCAGAACACGAAGAAGGAAGAAAAAAAAGCACTGAGAGTGCTCATTTGTATATATGATCATAAGAAGCATTGGATAATATGGATATCCATATTATCCATTAGATTGCCCCTTTTTTTCCATATCAAATATGGGTGGTCGGATGTTTTATCCATTTTCACTTGACTTATTTTTAACCCTCCCACATTTCCGACTCTACCTGCCCGTTTTCCATCCCTAGTAATACCATCTTAGGATACAAAAGAGCATGTGCCACAGATCTGCAGTTGTTTGACAATGTAGAAACAGATGTTCATTGCTTTTCATTGCTTTCTGCATCTTTCCCACAAAGAAGATATCTTGAGCATATCTGGAGACCTCTTCTTTGTAAATTCTCTTGTGTTAAGCATGCTTCCTGTGGCTGTTCCTTCTAACCAAACAAACAAAAATAGAAACCTTAGTTGTAATTTTAATCTTCCAAATAAGTTTCCAAGGCCAAACAAAAGATAAAATAACCTTGTTTTTCTCCCAGTCCCCTCTGCCTAAGTTGCTCAGACTTGGGTGCGGGTGTCCAATTCAATATGGGTGAGGATCTAGAGGTCGGATCCTTCATGGTTTAAATTTTGAGATTTGGGGATACGGATATGAGTGCGGGGATTCAATTAAAAATAATTCAAATATCTAAAATAGAGTCATAATCACCTTATGTAAGTCCCTCTTCCTTTCCTCTTCCTATACTGCTCTACTAGTCTCTTACAAGAAATCCGAACTGGTTCTTGAAATAGACACGCCCCTCCTCACCCTCATCTCCACCAAGCTCTTCCAAACTTTCATATTGTGGCTTAGCAGCTTGATACCCCTATAGTTGTTGCAATTCTAAATGTCACCCTTGTTATTGTACAACGGAATGATTGTACTCCACCCCATTTTTCAGTGCATTTTGGCCCTTTTAAAAACAACATTAAACAATCCAGTTAACCACTCCAAACCTGCCCTACTTGCACTCTTCCAAAATTCTACCTGAATCTCGTCTAGCCCGATCGCTCTTCCTTCGCATCCTACGAATCCTCCTCCATGTTTATACACCTACAATACCCAAGATCAATGCCTCTCGAAGTGCACCAAATCTCCTAGTAGAATTTCTCTGTCCCCCTCTTCATTCAAGAGTTTATGGAAGTATGAATGAGAAAGATACAAGAACTCTAAAATTATGGCAAGGGAAAAGCTTTGGCCTTGCGGGACTATTTAGGTCTTATATCAAGATTGTTGAGGCTCTGATACCATAAAATAAGAGAAAATAAGAGTTCTTTTTGTATAGAATGTTGATATGTTAAATAACATATAACAGGACTCTTTGTAAGATATTTGTATTTGTTGAAATGCAGGAGGAGGTGTGAAATTGCAGAGACTCTTGCTGAAAGGAATTTCGACTTGGCTTTCCAGGTGATCCATGAGTTCAACCTTCCTGGTACTTCTCATACTCACAATTTTCTTCAATACTTTTCCTGGATTACTCTAGTATTAGAACTTACCGTCGATTTATGCTCAATTTGTTTAGCTGTTGACATATATGCTGGTGTTGCTGCATCACTTGCTGAGAGAAAGAGGGGAAGCCAACTTACGGAGTTCTTCAGGAACATTAAAGGCACTATTGATGATGATGATTGGGATCAGGTATTCTTATGAATGCGGTTGTCTTCACTCTTCAATGTGTGTTTTTTAATATTCCGCAACAGATGATTGACCTTTCTTTTCACTTTTCTTTTTTAAAACTCATTTTCTTAAGGAATCCATACTTGATGGGTCAGATATGATAGAGTGGGGTTTGGTGGGGCGGGTCTTATCTAAAAGCACAAGCCATATCAACCTATTTCATTGATCTTATACTTCTTGAATCTTTAACGGTTATCTAAGTTGGTTAAAGAAGTGTCGAAGGTTGGTTATAATTAACCCCTCCTTCCCGTCATTCGTTCACCTTACCAATAGTAGAAATGCGGAAGAACATTTCATGAATCCAAATGTTAATGGAATCTATTATTTTTTCAAACAGTGGGATCTGAAGTATGAAGAAATTTTGAACTGCAATAGGTTTCTATCTACACTAGTATCTAATGAACTAATGCCGTATTTAATGGATTGTATTTTTTTTTTAGGTTTTGGGGGCAGCCATTAATGTGTATGCAAACAAACACAAAGAGCGACCTGACCGTCTGATTGACATGTTGACTAGTAGCCACAGGTCAGTTTATTTTTTGCTGTTGAATCTGCATATATGGAAGTACCTCCCAATTACCCAGTGTTTACACATGTGCCTCTGATTGCAGTTAGTTTATGCCAAAAAAATCTTCTGTTTCTGATTGGTGTTTATGCCAAAAAAATCTTCTGTTTCTAATTGGTGTGTGACCTGTAAACTCCTGTAAAGTACCATCTGAATTCTTCTGCAAACTGTCCAGCTTAGAAGATATGGAATATGTCCCATGTTGAATATCAACATAGCTCCACTGTTTTTTATCCCTGATTATGATAATACCCCTCTTATTATCATATGCTTTGAACTCTGTCCATCCATCCAGTCAATCTATTCCCCGAAACTTGTTGGATCATGCTTATTGACCTTGCTCTCCATTTATGGTTGAGAGACCTAAGTGGGTTTTTCTTATTTGAATCATTTAACCCCCTAATGTTCCAACTTAAGCTTGTTACTATCATCCAGAAAGAGGCTTATTTGTGCTACCCTCGTCTCTTATATCCTTACCATCATGGTTTACACTGCAGATCAAGTTTTGACCTAGTTTTCCCCTTCATTACCTACTTTCTTTGCTGCTAGCAGTTGCTGCTGTTGTAGCCTTTTCTATTCCATTCTCAAGATGATTAACAGTTCATGCTCAAAACCCATGGCACTCACTCCAAAGGCTTTGCTTGGTTTAACCTCGATTAGCTTTGTCCATTTGAGTAGATCTTTAACATGTTGTAGATATAAAAATAAGTAGTGTCCCATTTGGAACATTCAAAGATTTTCGATGAGGATGTCTCACATTTTAACGCCTATAACTTGCTATGTGATATATGTTCGCTGCCACCACCCTCTACCATTGTAACTTGGGGGTTATGCTAAATAATATCCCCCTTCACAACATTCTTATTTTTCAAATTGTACCCCTTGCTAAATGAGTTGATACTTCTAGCTCATGTAAAATACTGGAATGATTAAATGATCTGAGTTTGTCAAAGCATATTTCTCACCTTGGAAATGATTGTTGGCGTGGTTTGATTTGTTCATTTTTATGGCTTAAGTTAGATACAAGGGGCTAGAAAGGTGGAAGTTGCAGACATAACACAGAAGATTATCAAATAAATAAATTTATTACTAGTTGAAAATGTCCTCCAACAATTTAAACTTTTAAATGTGACGATTCCATAGTTCAACGTGATATTAGCAAACAGAGCTGTTGGATTCTTACCATTGTTCATCTACAAAACATTTTCATATTCATACGTTAAATAAATAAGCAGAAGTGTATGTTCTCTAACAGATCAAGCGGCTACTAGGTTAAGCTTTTAGATGAGACGGTTTTCCCAACTTAACAATGCACTTGTTTTAATTACTGTTAGAAACTAGCTGGTAAACTTTGAGTGCTTCTTCATTAAAAGCTTGCATTTCACAGGAAAGTACTTGCATGTGTTGTTTGCGGACGTCTCAAGAGTGCATTCCAAATTGCATCTAGAAGTGGAAGTGTGGCGGATGTTCAATATGTTGCACATCAGGTTTGCTGCATTCATGAACTTTAGAAGTTAAATACAATCTTGTTCCACCAACCTAATTATGTTTCAAGGATGCGTAAGGTTCTTTCTCTTGGCTAGCTACTGGAGGGGTGATTTTGACGTTGGAAAATCTTAGAAAGCATAAGGTTGTTTGCGTCAGCTGGTGTTTCATGTGTAAGGAGACGGGGGAAGAAGTGGGTCATCTTCTCATACATTGTGCCTTTACCATGAGATTATGGTGGGATATGCTCGGTGGTTCGGAATGTCTTGGGTTATGCCAAAATCTGTGAAAGAAGTAATGTTTTGCTGGAAAAGCAGGAATAGGAGGAGAATGCGCAAGGCATGGAATTTGGTCCCTCTTGCGTTGATGTGGGTTATTTGGAATGAGAGAAATAGGAGAACTTTTGAGGGGCTATTTTCCTCAAGTGAGGAATAGTTTCCGGTCTCTTATTTTCTTTTGGTGCACCCATAAAATCCCTAGTTGTATAGAAGAATGGATGACTTAGTAGAAAATTAGATTTTGTAGATTCTTTACCTTTTGATATTTTCCTTTGTATATGACCAACTCGGCCTTGTTTATGAATGAAATACACTTACCTAATAAAAAAAAATAAAAATTCAAGGATACCCGTATGAGATTGTGTTGTAACCGGTTTTCCTATTCATATTCTGTGGGGCCCATTTGCTGGTGAACTCAATATATTGGTTTAAGTTATTCCAAACTGGTGCAATGAACTTTTAACCAATGCCACAGATAAATTTGTAAATGTTTTGGGTGATTTATATTCAGAACCTTAATAACTAAGTTTAAATGTCACTTGAGAGCTGCTAGAAAAAATGTTTCTAAGCTGGTTATTTTGGCTTATTTGGTTGATCCTTAGGGCTTAGCCTGTTTATACCTTCAGCTTTGGTAAATAATCGGATGTTTGTTAATCTTTACCGGTAGAACTGTTCTCTACATATTCTGGCCCTGCAAGTTGTTTCCCATGTACTTATTATTTAGTATCTACCTTTACAAGGATTTTCCTTCTGCAGTATCCAGTGAGTGGGATTCCACGGAACGACGAATTTTTGAACTTTTGAATCTGTTTTGTCGTAGGTGCAGATCGAGATTTATCTGATTTTGTTGTGTCTGCATTTGTCTACTTATGTGTGCCTATGAGAAACTGGAAGAATATAGTAAATACCACTTAGTTTGCTAAAAATTACTGGAGTAACTAAAGTAAATTTCAACAGATACTTATATATTTATAGCATAATGATCTTTGTAACAATTTAAGTAGCTACAGATTAAACAAATTGTGTTGCCTAAACTGGGGTCTGATCACAATCATATCCTTTTACCTTGTGGGGATTAGAATTCAAGTTTGAAAGTTGGTGGTTGAATGTGGAGGGCTTTAAAGGTAATGTACAAGACTCTTGGAGATTTTTCATTGTAGCAGGGAGAACAAAATTTGTTCTGGCTACAAAGCTAAAACTTTTGAAGGAGAAATTCAAAGAATGGAGTTTGTACAATAACGGAAACTGGAAGATAAAAAAGGAGCAGGTTGTGCTTCAAGTTAATACTCTGGAAACTGTCCTAGATCAACGACCTCTGACTGAGGATCAGCAATTGCATAAAGCAAATTTAGCAATGGAGTTGGGAGAAGTGGCTAGACATGAGGAAATATATTGGAGGCAAAGGTTCAGAATTCAGTGGATTATGGATACAACACACGAGATTCTATTCCCTACACTTCTTAGAAGTAGGAGTTACCATAACTGATCCATCTGGGGTGAAAGTTGTCATTCTAGATTTCTGCCAGAATCTGTATAAAGAATGAGAGGCTTGGAGGTCTGATTTTTTAATTCATGATAACACATGCATATCAGCAGAGGAGCAGATATAGATGGACAGAGAGTTTGAGGAGGAAGAAGTCATTGAGGGGATCAGAATGTGTGCCATTGATAAAGCCCCTGGCTCAGATGGATTTTCAATGTTTTTTTTTTCAGGATTCTTAGGATGTCATGAAGGAGGACATTATGTCCACCTTCTATAACTTTCACTCACCAACATATTTTTGAGAAAATCTTTAAATGCAACCTTCATTGCTCTGATTCCAAAAAATGTTGGGCCACTGAGATAAGGGATTTCAAAGGCATTAGCTTAATTGCAGCGGTGTACAAAATCATTGCTAGGGTACTAGCAGAAAGGCTAAAGATGGTAATCAATAAAGTGATTCCAGGTGGGGAGGATCTAAGCCTAGATGTGCAAACTTGATATTGAAAAAGCTTATGATCACTTCAAGTCCTCAACTTCAATTTCATCCTTGATATCCTCAGACAAATTGGTTTTGGTACTAGAGGGATGAAATGAATAGATTTTTGCATCAAAATTACCAAGTTCTCAGTTCTTGTCAATGGAGAACCAATTGTTTTTTCTCCGGCTCAAAGGGGTCTCAGACAAGGGATTCTCTTTCTCCTTTCCTATTCATCTTAGCTATGAAGGGTCTGAACAACATGATGAGGATTTCCACGCACAATAGATGGACAACATGATTCAACATTGGGAACAGAACAGGAGAGATGATGGAGATATGTCACTTACAATATGTAGATGTCACAGTGTTCTTCTTCAGAACTCTTCATGTACAACTGGAACAGTCTGAGGCAGTGTTTTGGACGGCGAAAGTAGACAAGGCCCCGCCCCGCCTCGCCACGCCGCGAGGCGATCGCCTTTTGAATGTACGGCGACAATTAATATAAAAAATTAAAATAATATATAAATGATCAAAATTTCAATAACACTAATATATTAGGAAATATTTCAAGTCAAGAATTAAAATAAAAAATTAAAATAGTGTATAAATGATCAAAATTTCAATAACACTAATATATTAGGAAATATTTCAAGTCAAGAATTAAAAATAGATAGTAGATAAAAAAATTACATAATAAGGCTACAGCAGATTACTGGTTACTGTTACAGTAACAGTGTAAGGTTGTAACACTGTTACAGAATACAGTGGAAGCAGGAAGGAAAATAGAAGAAGAAGAGAAAAAGAGGAAGAAAAAAAACACCACCAAAATACAAGTATTGGATGCGGGATTAAGAAGAAGAAGAAAGAAGAAAAAAAAAATAGAAATCAGTAGTTCACTGAATTACTTACCGGAGTAGAATAGCGAGAGTCGCTGGAGTACGTTGCCGGTCGCCGGAATCGAACTTGTGAGATAAATGGTAGCAGCCGTAGTCACCAATTAGTAAGTTGGTAGAGCCAAAATGGGTAAATAAGTCCTAAAATTAGCTTATATACCTAAAACCCTATTTTAAAAAAAATAAATAATAAAAGGCGACGCCTTTGTCGCCATGTCGCCTCGCCACGCCATGTCGCCTTTCTCGCAAAGGCTACGCCTTTTGAATGTCGCAGCGCCACGCCGTGAAGAGGTGACCAGGCCTCGCCTCGCCATTCGCCATTGGCGACAAGGCGCTCGCCTTTTACAACACTGGTCTGAGGACTCTTTGGGTGTGGTCAAACTCCAAAGTTTGATTGACGTGCTGTTTATATAGGAGTAAGTCGTCGCCTTCCAATTCTCCAATCCAAGTTAGATTTGGTTAAAGACTTGCCACAAACTAATTCTAATTTGACTTGGTCTTCCTCTTGTTGACGCGCTTGGAGCTTCTTCGACTCCTTTTAGTTCCATGTGCAAGTTAATGGTAACTTTCCTTGTAAGCTTTCCAGTTCCTTGTAGTGTTACGATTCTCCCGTATTTCAATCCTTCATGGAAATCTGGCACACGTAAACAACTTCTTTCTTCAAGAGTCTCCTTCTCTGCAACTCATTTGGCAGTGTTGTGTTGTGCATCCCTCTTTGGAGATTTGTGAGGACCTGATTTTTTGATACTTCTATTTTTCTTCTTCTTCTTGTGAATATCACTGGTACACAGTTTGTTAATGATCAAACCTTTAACATAGGTTCACAAGATCTTGAATGTAGATTCAGAGATCATTGTGATTCAACAGAGGCTGAAGATGGATAGGAGGTGATTATGAAAACATGTAGAGGTCCTTTTCGGACCAAAATTCTGGTCAGATCTAGGACTCCAACCAAAATCTTTTAGAGTGATATCATGTGGAGGCATAATACTAATAGCTAAATGTAGATTGAACAGGTAAATTTGCTAATTGAAAATTCTATTCTTATAGCATGTTAAGTATCCAATAGAATTTGAATAGAGAGAACTAGTCAAATATGTATCAAAAGTTTTGTAAACCAATTAAATTAATTCTGAATTGATCGAACCTTATGGCATGCGATCAGGAGGTCAGGGGTTCAACCCTTGGAAACAGCTTCGGGCAGAAATTCAAGGTAAGGTAGTGTACAATAGACCCTTGTGGTCGGGGGCTTTTCCTGACCCTGTGCATAGAGGGAGCTTTAGTGCACCAGCTTGCCTTTTCTTTCCTAAATTGATCGAACCAATTGAATGTAGATCTTAAATCAATCTTCTTCACTATTGGAGTTCGCATTAGAGATGGTGGCACCCATATTTATCAAATCATGGATGTTCCTCTCACCTTATGGCATAGGGGGTTTGGGAAATTAGGAAAGAATATTAGTACTCTTTTTGTTTCATGTTTATGTGATATTTTTCCATTGCCCATTCATCTATTGATATCCAACATCTTAGGTTATTTTTCATTCACTAGAATTTAGGCCGTTAAAATGACTTTTTCTATTTTATTATTATTATATCTTGTAGGATGGATGCTACCGAACTTTACCACTTGTTTACTGATTTGTCTGACTTTTGACTCTCAATGCAGGCATTACATGCCAATGCACTTCCAGTTCTTGATATGTGCAAACAATGGCTTGCTCAGTACATGTAGTCTTGGTTATAGGGTGTGAAGTTGGTTTGAGGCATATGCAGAACTTTTTATTTCTGCAGCACAATGTAAAGTCTTTGTCAATGTTTGCTGGGTGCTTTGTTTCATATTGGCAACATAGCTTCTCAGGGACACAACTACTTTAGAAGTGTGTGCCCGGGTTTCACATTTGGGATCTAGCAGTGCTCATCATTCTGGTTTCAGATTTCTCATCCAGCTTATCCAGTGTGCATGCAGTCAATTCACCTTCGGACTGACATCACACATTGTCACATGAGCATCTAAGTCCCTTTGATCAAAGCATGAACCATAAATTCTTAGATATGTTCTGATGTCAAGGATGAACATATTTGAAGTTGCTTGAAGCCATGAAGTGAAGAGTTGCTAAATTTGTGGTTGATTTTCTTATGTTATGTTTTTTCATCTTTGTATATATAGAGACACAAAGTGGACTTCCATTTTTATTAGGTCGGGGTCCAACTCCCTCTCCTCAAAACTCCTTTTGTTTTATTTGTTTGTAAGAGGGGCTATTTTTGCTGTTTAATTAAATTTTGGGAACCATAAAATGTAGAAACTACATAATTTGAAAAGAGCTGAAAAAGGGTTGCTTTTTTGGGTAGTTCCTTTGTACCAGAAAATTCTGGACAAATATAATCTTTTCATTTAATCTGTTTTATTGTTATTATTTCAGTGGATGTGTGCTCTCTAAATGAATATATTGTTAATTCTGTTTTATTTTAGTGATTTTTACCCCTCCTACCTTTTTTATATCAGACAGTTTTTGAACTTTGGTGTGTTTGGTACGATGGAAAATATTTTCCTGGAAAAAGTTTTTCTGGAAAATAAGTTGGGTTTCTACTTATTTTCTCATATTTGGTTGGTGAGTGGAAAATATTTTTCGGAAAATATTTTATGTTTGATTGGTTTTCAGATATATTTTTTAGTGTTTGGTTGGTGATTGAAAAAATATTTTTTAGAAAATACTACTAACTGTTAACTAGTATATCACTGCCATAATTAATTTAAGCATAGCAAATAATATCAATATCGAGTTTTAAGATATTACAAGTCACTAAATTTTAAGCAATTACTAATTAGCAGACATAGGAGACACTTTTCAATATTTTATCAGGACAATTTCAAGATACCACAATCAATAAAAATACAATTGAACGGTGAGCTTATTCAATCTTGTGAAACAAGCTACAACGATGACAAAATGGAATATGCAATCAACAAAAGTAACATAGGTAAGTCTCTCTCTATGCACATGGAAATAATAATACATTGAACGAACATTGGAAACAAGGAAATATTCGGACTTCAATATTTTTTATTTCAAGCAGTGAAAAATTAGAGCAAAGCACAGTGAAAAATGTTTTTGAATAATGTGAATTTTTTGAGTAATGTGAATTTGAGTGTTGTTGGGGTGGGGGTGGGGGTGGGGTGGGAGCATAAAAGTCACATCTGTCATTTTTTGAAAAATGACTTCTCTTGGCCCATGAGAGAAGTTATTTTCTGGAAAATAAGTCATTTTGGAAAACATTTTTTCAATGTTTTAGTACAACCAAACAAGGGAAAATAAGAAAACATTTTCCGTCGTACCAAACACACGATTTTCACTTTACCTTAATCACCTGTAGAAATGGCATTGTGTATATGTTTATATCCTAGATTAAATTAAGATCAGAGTTGCAACCTGGATTCAATTGTATATTTCCAACTCAATAGCAAATATACTTATCTTCTCCTTTGTTATTAATGGCCTGTTCTTCATCAGATTGAGCAACTACTTAAGTTTTACGGTGAACAATATTAGGTTGCTGTTATTAAAGGTCTCTTTATTCGTGTGTATTATGATACAAAGATTCCCCCAATAATAGACTTATCTAATGAGATGTCATTAGATATTCTTATTCATATTAATAAAGTTATGGAGTCTTAAACGTTAAGTTGTAACTACTGTTAAATCACTGAAGTATAAAAAAAGTCTAATTTTCTGTTTTGAAAAAAGATACAGCGCAAACATTATTTAATACATTAGAACTTTTGAGTTGTTTCTTATATTGAATTTCTGTTTAAGACTACTAAATTTAATTATCTAAATAGTATTCACGAAAACAATTTTTCCCTCTCGCCCGTTCATCCTCCCCTTCCCTGCGAAGAAAAAGGAGAAATAGTTTGGAGAAGACGAGGGTAAGAGTGTATTATTTTATGTTAAGGTATTCATCGATTGATTTGGTTCTGTTTTGTGTGTTATTGGTTTGATATTTCAGTTTTTGATTTGTGAGCATCCTAAACTGATGACCAAATCAATATGATATGCTCCTCTAATTTTTTCTCTTATTTTCATTTGTTCATATATACACTGCGTGGCATAAAAATTTATATGAGTTGCAAGTGAAAACAAATTCAAATAAGTTATTGCTCTTTTTAATTTAATAGCAAACTCGGATGCAATACCACTGTAACAATCTCTCAACAAAAAGATCCAAAGTCATTTCATAGTTCACTTTGATGGGTAGAACTCGACAAACCTACGACTTTAGAAAGAAAATAACAACACCAAGACAACGACTTAATATGGAAAAAGAGAAAATGAGTCTGCATGTAAAGTATAAAGCGACTATTATAAAATTAGATAATTTAGTATAATTTTATTGGATTTAAAAATTATTAACCCAATACCCAATATCGATATCAAATAATATTTTCTTTTAATTCAGTCATCCATGTACGTCCATATCAAAGAAGAAAATCCTATTTACATGCGCAACTCATTTTAAAAAGAGCACACACACATATTTAATAAGTGTACACGCATAAATACGTAAGTAGATTGATAATATATATATATATATATGCATGCATGTATGTATGTGTGTGTATAAAGCCAATCACTTAAGTAAACACTCTCAACTTTGAAGAATCTTAATTCAGTTAGTTAGTTATCTAAATTTTCACCTTGTTGATGAGGTTTTAATTCCACCTCTCGTAATTTCCTTCCTGTTTGGAACTTTGGATTAGCCTATTGTAAATGCTTCTAGGCTAAAATAGCTTTTAAGAACTTTTATAGTGTTTGAATACAATGAAAAAAAAGAAGAAGGTGTTTTTGAGTCAAAAAGGCAAAAAAAAGTTTAAAATAACTAATGACTTTTTGACTTATAAGCCAAAAGTTGTAATAACATCCAAACAGGTTGTTATTCAACTCTTCTAAGAACATCAACTCTACTTTCCAACGATATGTACAAAGTTTTCTTATATGTAAGACAACTATTATTAGGTGATAAAATACAATATGATAATACCACCATCCTTGGACTCGACGTACCATATGTATATTAAAATGAGTATTGAATTGACCCCCTGAACACAACAAAGTAGCAAGAAACTGCGCCATCCTTTTCACCAAGATGTCATCTTGGGAGACAACGAGATCGTCGACGACAAGGTCTCCGGCGCCATCCTTGTATCGGAGGCACTCAAGTGGAGAGGTAAGATATATAACCTCTGTTTCAAGCAGCCTATTGCCAGCTTTTGGTACAATAATGGGTGAAGGATCTCTTAAGCTTAAGACATTTGTTATTGCTCCTTATGATCGTAGATACAGGTTATTCCCACGTAGTTATGTATGCATATGTGTACTAGTGTTAATTTGTTTTCATTTAGAAATATATATGCCTTTTTTTCCTCTCTTTTCTCCAACTTTTCCTGCATGTAAATGTGCATAGGTTAGCAAAATGTTGTGTAGTAGTATTGTATTCATAAAGCATGGTGAACAAACAAGATGTTTAGAGTATGTTTGTCCAAGACGTTAAAATTAACTTATTTTAATTATTTCTTCTCGAAAAGTATTTTTGGGAGAGTTTCGATTTGTATTTGGCTAGATGCCTAGATTATTTGTGAATTCTTCTTTTATAGTAATTTTTCTATTTGACTAACATTTTTAAAAAGTGTTCTGAAGTATCAAATTACGAAAACAAGAAAGTTACTACTAATCATTTTGGTCATGATGAATTTTCTGCTCGGATAACTTTATCCTAAGAAGATAAAAGGAAAAAACATTTATTTTCATAAGCGGGAAAACAATTTCTGTTACTATTCAAAAATATTTATTTCTTCATTAAAAACTTAGTTAAACAACAAAATTCTATAAACCAATAATATTTTTAAAATGTATGTTTTTTTTTTACCTTTCACAAAATTAGTCAAACAGGCTATTATTGCTTATTACTCCTTATGTTCATTTTTATAATTTGTCACGTTTCGCTTCTCGGGAACTAAATTACATGATCTTTGACAACATTTTAAGATATATTTTCTAAATTATCATATCAATATGAGAATATTGCAAGTTGTGTCATTTTTTCATGTAATTTTCATAAATCTAAATTTTAAATTTAAATATTAAATTAATCTACTTCAATTTAATTTTGAATTTTAATTAAACTGACTTTCGCAATGTTTATTCCCCACTTTGTAATCCTCTCCCCCGTCTTCCCTTCCGCTCTCCCTATGTAATTAAAAAAATTATCATCTCCTTTTTTTAGTTCTTAATTTATTTATTTACTTAATGGTGAAAATCACAGAATATGGCAAACATTTCTGGTGATATTGGTGGTGTACTCAGCATGGTCATCCCCTTTGGAGCTAGCATTCAACAAGGGAGTAAATTTGTTAGATGGTCACTCATGTTTGGGAAATTGCCTACAAATATTATTTTTATTTTATTTAGGATAAGAATATCACCCAACTCTTTCTATTTTTCTTAAAATATACTTAACATTTCAAAAACCTTCTCTCTCCTACTTGGAATGTCATGTCATTAAAATTTCTTTCTTTTTTTGATAAATAGGTCTATTTAACTTATCAATCTTATTTAACTAAAGTTTATCCTAATTCTTTCTTTTAAAAAAAAATTACACATGATATACAAATCATTGAAGATTAATTTAATTACGTCAAAAGCTTGAATTATTTTATTTGATATGTACTTTTCAAAGTTTCTTTATTTACTTATTTATTTCACCACTTAATAATATTTAAAACTCAAGTACTTATAAAAATTGATACTCATTTAATTTTTTTGTTATTTATTTTATATATTAAAGATTCTTAAAATGTAAAAGAAATAAAAACGACAGATTTCATATTTTAGACATTAAATTTGTTATTTATACGAGGATAAAAGAATAAAATCCACTTTTGGAATTATACATAAGAATTTTTGGATTAATATAATTCAAAGATATCATATTGCCTTCAAATATAGAGTAATCAAGAATAAAGAATATAATTTGTTATTTAAAAGTATTGATGGCAAATCTACGGTATTTTTTATTGCCAAACAAAATTCAATAAGAAAATTTTAATATGTATTATTACCTGAAAAATTTAATTTGGACATAGATTACTTGTAACTTTTTATGCAAGATAATTTTTGATAAATATATAGTGAATAGATGATTTTTTTTTTCTTGCAGATTTTTTACAAGTAATTGCCCATAAATAAATCAAGTAAATTTGTAAGATAAGACATAAAAATTTAGAAAAAAATTTATTATTTTTAATTTAGTTTCTTCATCTTTTTTGTGATCATTATATTTATATTTTATTATACAATTAAACACTAATTTATATCCGTACTTCATTCTAAATCCATCAAAAGCAAAGAATAATTGATTGAGTAATATTTTAAAAATCCATTTATCGTAGTACTAAAGAAGGTATCATTTGTTGATATTTCTTAAAAAATTTAATTTGTTTCAAGACTACATAATTTTTCTTTCCTTCAAAAAAGGAGATTTAATTCTTTTATTCTCATATAAATAACAAACTTAATGTCTAAAATATGAAATCCAACGTTTTATTTCTTTTACATACTAAGAATTTTTAGTATATAAAATAAACGACAAAAAAAAATTATTGTATCAATTTGTATAAGTTCTTGTATTTTAAAACTATTATTAAGTGATGAAATAAATAAGTAAATAATTTTTTTTTTGAAGATTACATATCAAATAAAATAACTCAAGCTTTTGATGTAATTAAATTAATTTTCAATGATTAATATATCATGTATATTTTTTTTTTTAAAAAAAGAATTAGGATAAAACTTTAGTTAAATAAGTTTGACAAGTTATATATTTATAAAAAATAAAATTTAATGACATAGCATTCTAAGTAGGAGAGAGAAAGATTTTGAGTTATTAAGTATATTTTAAGGAAAAAAAAAAATTAAATGATTTTCTTGTCCTAAATAAAATAAAAATGATATTCGTAGGAAATTTACTCTTCAACAAAGTGGAAAGTGGAGGCCTTTTGCCTATTGATTTAGTGGTGGATGCCTTCTTCGCCATTGACATTCTTCTCACTTTCTTTGTCGCTTACTTGGACAAATCCACTAATTTACTCACTGATGATCACTACAAAATTGCTTTCAGGTACTTTTATATTTTAGGTGTACGCGTCTCGCTTGTGTACCTTACTTTATTGAGTTTAAAATATTATACTAAATATGATATTTGTTTAAATAATAAAAATAAATATAATAATTAAATTCAATATCTTTTGGAGAATTTATTTAATTAAATCTAACTTTTATCAAAAAAATTTGTCAAAATCGATCGACATTCATCTACCACCTGTAAACTGCAACAAAATAATATGATGATAGAGGCATCAAAATAATATAATTAAGTTTAACCTTTACATAAATTTTTTTCTAAAAGTCGTCTGACACTCATCTACCATCTGTAAACTATAACAAAATAATACGATAACAGTGATATCAAAATAATACAACTAAACTTAGCATTTACACAAAAAAAAAAATCTCAAAATAGAGATATAAAAATAATACAATTAAACTTAACTTTTACCTTAAAAAAAAATTCCTCAAAGCCGACCGACATTGAATGAAAATAAAGAAGATATATACACACGCGTTGAATTCTATTATCAAGCATCTACCAATCTAGACATGTAATCGAATCCAGTTAAATAGGCATCAATCATATTTTTCCAATAAGTAAATCAATTCCTTCTCTAATTTAACGTGCATCTCAATATTTATAAAAATATTTTCTTAATACAGTCCTATTTTAAGAGTATTTCTCTATCCTATTTTAAGAGTATTTTTCTAATTGATCACGAAAAATATTAATTAATTCTTTTTTTATATATTTTAAAAGTCTCATATATTTTAGGAGTTTGGTTAATATAATATAAAAAAGAAAGCCAAACTATTTGTACAAATATACTTTTTATAGGAAAGTCAAACTTTCGTACCTTTTTCCCTTTTAGAATAGAATACTTTTAAATTGAATTGCTTAAAATTAATATTTTATCAAACTATATTATTTTTAAATTTTATTTTTAGATTGAAAATAAAAGGTGCATTTGTATACGTATAGAAAGTTTTCAAAAGTTACCTACAATAAACAAAGATGTAAAAGAACCTTTTTCATATATTTTAGGAGTGTCTAATTCAAATATATTTCTTTTTATGTATTTTAAGAGTTTAGTCAATATTATAAATATAATTAAATAATAATAAAAATAATGAAAAGACGATTTTGTCAAAAGCAAAGACGAAGGGTAAAAAATTTAAATCACGTCTTCACACTTTTAATATATTATAGATAGATTATAGATATAGATATAGATTATAGATTATAGATATTGATATAGATATAGATATAGATATAGATATACATCACTAAATACAATACTTTATTTGTACGCGAAAGAAAAGAATTCGTTTATATACACTACCAATATAATATAAAAGAATCTTTACACCATTAAGTCGGTTACTACAAGATAAATGTGAGTAATGCGAGGCTGGCGACTAGAAAAGTAAAGCAATTAAGCAACTTTCTACAGCATGCTGTAACACATTGATAGTATGTATATAGAATTGTTTATATATGTTGTTAATGCATGTAAGTTGAGATTTGGAAGGTCATTGCTGAGATCAGGCGAGTTAAATGAAGGACTGCAAATGTAGGACACTACTTTCTTGAGATGCTACACTTGGGATTCTTTTATTTTTTGTATCACAATGAAAGGTTAAACTAATTAGACTATACTTAATATTTCCTTTAAAAGGTACGTGACTCATCTAGGATTTCCAATCGATGTTGCATCGACCAGACCATTCCAAACAATATACCAATTCTTTGATGGGAAAAAGCAACATTTTTGGCTTCCTCAACTTCCTCAGACTTTGGCGTCTGCGTCGTGTTAGTAAATTTTTCTCAAGGTAATATTGACAAAATAACAATCAAATATGAATTCTAAAGTGCATAATTATCCCATCTATTCATCCATCTCATTGTTAATCTCTTCCTTATTTCCAGGCTAGAGAAGGACACTCGATTCAACTACTTCTGGATAAGATTATGTAAACTAGTTTGTGTACGCACTGCTTCTGTTTCTGAACTATCCATATTATGCTAGTTTTACCTGATCCCGTGTCTATAGAAGTATTTTTTCTTCAATCAAGCATTCATCTTATGGCTCTAGTCTATCAATAGGTGACCTTATTCGCAGTGCATTCCGCTGGATGTTTCTATTACTGCCTAGCAACACATTATCATACCGCAGAAAATACCTGGATTGGGTCAAATGTTACTAATTTCAAAGAAAGAAGCATCTCTCTGGGATACACATATTCCATGTATTGGTCTGTTGTTACCCTCACCACAGTTGGTTATGGCGATCTCCACGCACATAATACAGGGGAGAAGGTTTTCGCCATCTTCTACATGCTTTTCAACATTGGCCTGACTGCTTACATAATTGGCAACATGACCAATCTTATTGTCCACAGTGTTGCTAAAACATTTGCAATGGTAATGACTGTAATGTGGCCTTTGTTTATTCTTTGATTCACACTTGCTTTGTCAAAGAAAGTTGCTACCAAATAATTTTGGAAGATTATATTTTGGATTTGTCAAATAAAATTGCTACTTGTCAAACAAAGTTGCTACCAAAGATTTTGTTGTAAATTTCTCTCATTCACATGCAAATGTTGAAATTTACATCTTCCATTTTCATCTCTATAAATAGGGGTCTTCTTTCTCATGTAACATTCAATTTTTCAAGAGTTCTCTTTCATTTTCTTGTATTTATTCTCCCTTCCTATTAGAATATTAAGTTAGAGAGTGGGTGTTGGGTAACACTTTTGTGAGTCCTTTCTTTTGGAGTGATCTTGTGAGGTTCTTCTCTTGGGATATTTGGGTTAATTAGAGTGACTACTCTAATTTTGTAATCTCTCTATTGTACTCTTGTTGATATAGTGAAATTGTTTCTCTCCGCTCGTGGACGTAGGTCACACTGACTGAACCACGTTAAATTTGTGTCTCTTTTTAATTATTTTTTAATTACCGTTATTATCAACTTGTTATTGTCTTTGTTATTGTCATTATAACATTGTTTGGCTAAATTCCGCAATAATCGGGTTCTCGATCCTAACAAATTGGTATCAGAGCCGGATCTAACCAGGTTATTTTCAGTAGCCAAAATGACTATAACAAAGACTAACGTTGAGAAAATTGATCGAAGTGCAAACTTCGGGATGTGGCAATTAAAGATGAAAGCTATCCTAATTCAGGATGGCTTAGATATGACACTGGAAGGAAAGGAGATGAAGCCAAAAAATATGAGGTTTTACGTATCATTCTAAATCTCGCAAATGAGGTTTTACGTGAAGAATCTGCAGAAACCACAACGAAAGGCATGTGGGAAAAACTAAAACCTTGTATATGAAAAGAACAGTGAAAAATAGACTATACCTGAAGCAAAAGCTTTACACATTTCGTATGGTTGAAAGTACTTCTATACTGTCACATCTTGATGCTTTTGATTCTATTCTTATGGATTTGAGTAATATAGACGCTGAAGTTAATGATGAAGATCAAATCGTCTTATTACTTATTTCCTTACCCCAATCATTCAAGCATATTAGAGATACAATGCTTTATGGAAAGGATAATATCTCTTACAAAGAAATCAAATCTATCTTAAAAATAAAGGAACAGATAGATAGAGCTATTACTGGGGAAAGTAGTGCAACCCATAGGGAAGGATTATTTGTAAGAGGTGGATCTAATAAGAAAGAATCAAATAGTGAGAGGTCTAAATCAAGGTCAAAGTCTAAATCCATAAATGTTGTGTACAAATACTGTCATAAGAAAGGTTATATTATTTCTGAATGCTATAAGTTGAAAAACAAAGAAAAGCATAAGGAAAACAAAAATGAGCACCAAAATACTGACTCCGCCGAAGCAAGTGTAGCTGCTGATGAGTCTGACGGAACAATATTTTTAGCAACTAATAATAGTTTTAAATCTAACGATGAGTGGATTTTAGATTTTGGTTGTTCTTATCATATGTGTCCCAATAGGGATTTGTTTACCACATTCGAATCTGTTGGAGGTGGAGTTGTCTTGATGGGCAACAATGCTCCTTGCAAAATTTTTGGTAAAGGTACAGCCCGAATTAGAATGCATGATGGTGTGGTGAGAACTCTCACCGATGTTAGATATGTTCCTGACTTGAAGAAAAATCTCATTGCATTGGGCACTCTAGAATCTCTTGGGTGCAAATACACAGGTGAAGGTGGAGTTTTGAAAGTCTCTCTAGACGCTCTTGTGATCATGAAAGTACACAGATCAGGTACGTTGTACACTTTATTAGGATCCATTGTTACAGGTGCTGCTGCAGTTTCCACTTCAAATCAATCTGATCCCGCCATCACCAAATTGTGGCATATCCGATTGGGGCATATGAGTAAGAAAAGTCTTTCCATCCTCAGCAAAAGAGGTCTACTGTGTGGACAAAGTATCGGACAAATAGAGTTCTGCAAACACTGTGTGTTTGGAAAGAAGAAAAGAGTCAGCTTCAAATCTCCAGCAGTTCATCGAACAAGAGATACTTTGGACTCTATTTATTCAGATCTTAGGGGTCCTTTCCGTACCCCATCAAAAGGTGGTGCTAGACATATGTTAACTTTCATTGATGATTATTCAAGGAAGGTTTGAGTTTATTTCCTGAAAAACAAAAGTGATGTTTTCTTAACTTTCAAACAATGGAAAGTTTTGATTGAGAAAAAAACAGGAAAATAGGTCAAGTGGCTTAGAACAGATAATAACTTGGAATTTTGTAATGACGAGTTCAACGAATTTTGCAAAACTGAAGGAATTGCTCGACATCGCACTGTGAGGATGACACCTCAACAAAATGGTGTTGCAGAAAGGATGAACATGACTCTTTTGGAAAGACCTCGTTGCATGATTTCAAATGCTGGGTTGACTGACAAATGCTTTTTGGGCAGAGTCTATCTCTACAACTTGTTATATTATCAACCGTGCTCCTTCTGCTCCTTTGAACTTCAAGACTCCAAAGGAAATATGGTTAGATACACCTGCTAATTATTCTGACTTAAAAGTTTTTAGTTGTCCTGCTTATATGCATGTAAATGATGGAAAATTAGAGCCAAGAGCTAAAAAGTGTATTTTCCTTGGATATGCATCTGGGGTGAAAGGATACAGACTTTGGTGCCCTGATCCTAAGTCACCGAAATTTATAATTAGTAGAGATGTAACCTTTGATGAATCCTCTATGTTACATTCCAGAAAAGAGTCTTCTAGCTCTTGTACCAAGAACAAAGAGCATGATATGTATGAACATGTAGAGGTTGAGCTTGGCATACCTTCTGAGCCAAGCTCATCAACTGTTAAACAAAATACAGTTGAAACTCCAGAAGTTGAGCCAGAAGTTGTGACTTCTGAAGTTGAACCAAATGAGTATACCATAGCAACAAATAGACCAAGAAGACAAATCCACAAACCAGAAAGGTATGAAGATTATGTTGCATTTGCTTTTTCAGTTGCACAGGAAACTGAAGAAATTGGAGAACCATCAAATTATTCAGAAGCAGTTTCTGGTGCTGATTTAGTAAGTGGCTGATTGCAATGAATGAAGAAATTGAATCTCTCCATAAGAATGGTACTTGGTCTCTTGTGAGAATGGTACTTGATCTCTTGTGAAGCTGTCGTCAAGAAGCAAAATCATTGGTTGCAAATAGGTCTTTAAGAAAAAAGATGGAATTCCAAGGGTTGAAGATGGAAGGGTTAAGGCACGATTAGTTGCAAAGGGCAATAGTCAGGTACAAAGAGTTAATTTTAATGATATTTTCTCACTTGTTAAACATAGCTCTATTCGTGTCTTGCTTGCCTTAGTTGCCATGCATGATTTGGAATTAGAACAACTTGATGTTAAGACAACTTTCTTACATGGCGAACTTGAGAAACAAATGTACATGCATCAACCTGAAGGATTTAAAATTGAAGGAAAGGAAGATCATGTTTGCTTGTTAAGGAAATTCTTATACGGATTAAAACAATCTCCAAGACAATGGTACAAGAGGTTTGATTCCTTTATGTTGGGTCATGGTTATTCAAGGAGCATGCATGATAGTTGTGTTTACTTTCGAAAGTTAAATAATGGTTCATTTGCTTGCTTACTATTATATGTTGATGACATGCCCATTGTTGCTAAGGATTTAACAGAAATTCACAATTTGAAAAGTCAGTTGAAAAGTGAATTTGAAATGAAAGATTTGGGAGCAGCTAAGAAAATCCTTGGCATGGAGATCAAAAGAGATCGAGAAGCCCGCAGGCTATTTTTGACCCAGAAGAAGTACTTGGAGAAGGTCTTGGAGAGGTTTGGCATGAAAGAAGGTAAACCAGTAAGTACTCCACTTGCTGCTCATTTTAAGTTATCAGTTGCTCAATCACCGCAGTCAGAGAAAGAAGAAAGGTATATGGCACAGGTACCATATTCTAGTGCAGTTGGCAGTATTATGTACGCAATGGTATGTACACGTCAAGATATTTTACAAGCAGTAAGTGTGGTAAGTCGATATATGACATCCTGGAAAAGCACATTGGCAGGCAGTGAAATGGATTCTCAGATACTTGTGTGGTACTTCAAACACATATTTGGAATTCGGAAGAGATACTAACACTTTGGTTGGTTTTGTAGACTCAGATTATGCAGGTGATCTTGACAAAAGAAGATCACTAACTGGATATGTATTTTGCATTGGTGATTGTGCTATCAGTTGGAAAGCTACATTACAACACGTAGTAGCTTTATCTACTGCTGAAGCAGAATATATGGCAGTGACCGAGGCTATCAAAGAAGCCTTATGGTTGAAGGATCTATTTGCTGAACTCAGTCCACACCAAGGTGGTATTATTATTTTCTGTGATAGTCAAAGTGTCATCCACTTGGCTAAATATCAAATGTATCATGAGAGGACGAAGCATATTGACATCAAGTATCATTTTATTCGGGAATCTATTATTGAAGGAAAGGTCTCTGTCCAGAAGATCAACACTAGAGACAATCCTGCAGACATGTTCACAAAGTCTCTTCCGATCAGTAAGTTCAAGCTTTGCCTTAGCTTGATTGCCGTTTGTGAAGAATGATTTTTTCCACACGGGCTTTTGCGGAGAGGAAGCAAATTTACTATATTAACCAAACTCAGGCCAAGGTGGAGATTTGTAATGTGGCCTTTGTTTATTCTTTGATTCACACTTGCTTTGTCAAAGAAAGTTGCTAGCAAATAATTTTGGAAGATTATATTTTGGATTTGTCAAACAAAGTTGCTACCAAAGATTTTGTTGTAAATTTCTCTCATTCACATGAAAATGTTGAAATTTACATCTTCCATTTTCATCATGGATGACATCAACAAGTCCATTTTCATCTCTATAAATAGGGGTCTTTTTTCTCATTTGTAACATATCAATTTTTCAAGAGTTCTCTTTCATTCTCTTGTATTTATTCTCCCTTCCTATTAGAGTATTAAGTTAGAGAGTGGCTGTTGGGAAACATTTTTGTGAGTCCTTTCTTTTGGAGTGATCTTGTGAGGTTCGTCTCTTGGGATATTTGGGTTAATTAGAGTGACTACTCTAATTTTGTAATCTCTCTATTGTACTTTTGTTGATATAGTGAAATTGTTCCTCTTCGCTCGTGGACGCAGGTCACACTGACCGAACCACGTTAAATTTGCGTCTCTTTTTAAGTTTTTTTTTTAATTACCATTATTATCAACTTGTTATTGTCTTTGTTATTGTCATTATAACATTGTTTGGCTAAATCCCGCAATAACCGGGTTCTCGATCCTAACAATGACTCCTTAAGGAAAATACAGTGAAGAAAGCATGTTTAGAGTAATACAGTATTATGGTTTTTAAAATGAAGAGGGATGCCATCAACGAGATACTACGATATGCAAGCAAGAATAGACTTCCTGAAGGCATAAAAGAGCAAATGCTGGCACATGTAACACTCAGATTCAAGACTGCATCACTACAGCAAGAGGAAGTACTAGAAGACTTACCCCTTAGGCAATAAGATCTAGCATTGCACAGCATCTCTTCCATACTACCCTTGAAAATACCTATCTTTTCAAAGGGGTGTCCGAAGACTTTTTAGTTCAGTTGGTAAAATGTTCTCTTACTAGCCTACTTAACATCAAGAAGAAAGTAGATTTCTTCACACCAACAATCAGCAAAACCCAAGTCAATGTTGTTAGTAATTCAAGGATAGGATATTGTGCAAATTGAAGTCAATAAACACTTTTGGTTATCCGGAAATAACTAACAACCCTGTTGCCATCATGCTTAATTTAACTTGTACAGTGCCACAGAACTCAAATGGTTTTGGCTTTTGATCTTACAGGTTTCGGAGATAAAAGCAGAATATTTTCCTCCAAAAGTTGACATTGTTATTCAAAATGAGATACCAACAGATTTCTACATTATTGTCTCCGGGGCTGTGGTATGTGAAATTCCTGTCAATAGATTTTGCTCTTACTATCCCTATATAATTAACTTCTCAGTGGTTGAAAACATGCAGGAAGTGGTTACATACAAGAATGGAATCGAACAGGTTAGTTATCCCATTCTAACATCGGTCGATGTTGTTCCTAATTTTTCTTTGACATCCTAGGAATTTCTAGACAAAATAAATATCGATCAAATAAATTGTTAGATTAGGAATAGAATCATTATAGTCTCCTCCATGGAAAAGGATTATAATGTAGTGTCTAGTGTAATAGTGCAGTCAACATGATTCGATAATATTTTTCTCCTTTATTTCTCATGTAAATAATAAAAAAGAGAAGGAAAAGGAATAACCACGTGCCTGGAGAGTCAGAAGTCTGAAGTGCATACTGATCTCAATTGTTCTGCTGAACAGTTCCTGTCAAAGTTGGAATCCCCAGAATTGTTCGGGGAAATAGGTGTGATCATTAATATGCCTCAGCCTTTCACTGTGAGAAGTAAGAGGCTCTCTCAGGTTGTTCGAATCAGCTATCACCACTTCAAACAACTCGTGCTGCCCCTAAAAGCAGATGGAAAGATAATCCTCTTTAATTTTCTTCAGGTATTGTAGTAGCTTTTAGCTGCTAGTCTTGAACATCATAATCATTCCCAGTGACAAGCTAGTTATCCATATTCCATGCACTGTTAATTCAAACCTCTGAGCATCAGTAATACTGAGCAAATAACGGCATTTCCCAGTTAAATGACAGCTCACCATATTAGCTCTTATATAAGTAACTTCTCTATTTATACTCACATCATGTTCATGTGATATGATATAATCAGCATCTGAAAGTAAAGGAAGAGCTACAAGAGATACTGCTCATATCTGAGCTGCTGAATGACCTGCATAGTGAGGTAATTCTTTGCCAAAAACTAGCAAAACTTATGGCATTAAACTCATGAGTAGCAGTTGGACCTGGCTTGGTTTTTCAATTACATCTTCTTCTTCTTCTGTTTTTGTGTCCGAGTCTTGGGGGCGGGGGGCAACAAAAGAGCCAAGAAAATCGAATTGTTAGAAGATTCAGCAAATCCTCTCTCTTGCAAAGACTTTAGACCTCAAGTGTAATGGTAAAAGGTAAAGTCTAATGGGAAAATCTAATATTCTTTACTCAAAGGAAAACATTTTCCATCAAAAAGTGTGTATAACTTACCAACAGAAGTCATTTTCCTTACAACATCTATCTTAACTTTTAACTTCATATTGCCTGCTCCAACAAACATTTAGACGTTATTCGAAATTTCATTAAAACACTCTTGTTAATATCATTATAAATTTAAATATAGCTTTGTCAGAAAATTAAATACTTTTCACTCGCCAACCGAACACCAAAAACATCTTCCTGGAGAACGCTTTTCATGAAAAATGGCATTTGTCATACCAAACTATGAAATATACATCTATCTATAAAGAACGTGTATGGTAAACTTCTTAACACTTCTTATCCATCAATGGTAACAAACAAATACTCCCCCTTTCGATATTTTTGAGCCCCACTCAAAAAAAAAACAAGGAAAATTATACTACTAAGTTTAATTGACAATGTCCAATCGCTGATACAGCAGTATTGACCTCTGAATCTAACATACAAATGCAACATTTTCTGTATCAGCAAGCACTACAGAAGCACAGACAAATGAGAGCTTGTAAGAATATTATTTACTTGTGGCCCAAATTTACTTGTGGTCCAAGTTTACTTATTACCCAAGTAATGACCACAATTAAAGAATAGATCTCGTCCGTACGCTAGTTCCTTATGGAGTACAGAATTAGGTCTTAACCTCTATAAATTGGTCCTCCCTCCTCCCATTAAGGTCACCACATACTCTCCACTCTTTTTTCATCACTAAAGATTGTGGTAACATAAGACAGGGGCATCTTCCTAGAAACCAATTTTTGTATTAACGCTTCCGCTATTCTCTGTGATGATGTCTACTGCCTCAGGTATGTTTTCTATATAGCATCTCTGTAAGATTATCGTGTTCAAGATCCTGATGTGCATTAAGTGTTTAAAGTTTACGAGGCTTACAAACTCTTATCCACTTGTACCATCCTTATGTGCTGAGTGAATGACGTTATCCAAAATTCACCACCTGGCAGTTTCCATAATAATTGCTTCGATATCTTGCAGGCTGGTACAGTGAGTAACGGACAAAATCATGAAGGAAAAAGCCAAGAAGGAAGCAGTAAGCTTATACTTCACTTAGAACTGTTCCATTATTAATATATCACCCTGTGCCCTGTGGGCAAGATGGATGCGCCGATAACAAAGAGAGTATCAATTATGCCATAGGCCCATAAATGTGAGTAAGAAACTTTGCCCACCATGTTAAAATCAAAGGAACGTAGAATGGTGGAACTTGATGGACATATACCTCTGGCTATTTCGAAAATCTTTTAGCTAAATGTTTTACTTTTCCGTAGGCATGTATTGAGTTCGAAATTGAAAAACCGTGTCTTTTGGTTGCCAGCATGCTTTTCTTTCCACAAAGTAAATAATTTTATTAATGTGGAACAACTCCAGTGAAAAGCCAACATGCTTTTTAAAAATTTTGATCTGAAAATTACTGGTTGATTCAGCTTTCTATTTTCAGTTCACAAAACAAACATTCCCAATTTAAGAATACGAGTAATTGAATCTCACCAAGAAAACTAAAAATTTAGTTTTTAACTCATGGATTGCTTCTATTTTCCTCTTAAATTTGCATGACATAAGGAGGAGCATGAAGCCCCGCCCACAGCCGCTATGGAAACTTCCTTCACCTTTGTGATTACAACACTCCTCCTCACGATCGCAAAGCACATGTATTGATATTTTTGGTTAGGAAACCAAAGAAGATCGTTCAGTATGTTTAAGGAATTTGTGCCCTAATTTTGCAGAAATTCATTGTGTGTCGGGCACATTTCCCACTAGGATTATTTATAATACATGGACATCATCCACATGACAAACCAAATGAAGGAAGAATTGCAGGAAAACTAATACATCTACCTGAGTCAGCTGAAAGTCTTCTAAGGATAGCAGGTAAGGACATACTAGAAGAATATTTGAATCCTAAGTTGATTATCACAGTCCATTGACTTAAACTTGTGAAGCATTGATAGTTTGCGAATACTTTCTACAGATTCAATTCAATTCATTTGAATAACATGATATCACAAATCAATGATTCCTATCCAATGCATTGCCAAGGAATGAGAATAGATATTAAACTGTTAAGTATCTAATTAGATTTGGTGAATGCAGAAAAAAGGTTTGGCAAAAGAGGAAGCATAATTCTCATGGCAGATGGCTCCCAACGGGAGGATTTGTGTGCTTTCCGAGAAAATGCTCACTTGTATATAGTTTGAGGAGAGGGGTGTTTTGCAGACACATAAAATTTATTGGATCGAATTCATATAAAATTTAAATTTGATTCATATTTTATTGGATTTAAACTTATTTTGATCTTAAAAAAATAAGTATAAATAACATAAATACCAACCTTTTAAAAGTAATTACACTCTCTCCCTATTAATATACATAACATAGCCGACATATACATAGTATTCTGTGTATATGTGGGATTTTTATAATATGTTTAAGGAGTTGGGATTTTTTGTAATATTGAAAACATAAGTTGTGTATTTGTATAATTTTTAGAAAAAATAATAAGCCTATTTTATTCCTCATCAAGGTCCATCTCACCTTGAAGCCCAAACTCATCAAGTAACGTGACACCCCAGTCAAATTCAAGACCAATGAGACGCCGCCACATGTACAAATAATGTGGAAATCTCATTCAAATTCAACAACCAGTCAAAAGACGTCAAGTGGTAAGTGACATGTTTTGGCCAATCACAAGCAATTAGGCCTACCCCTACAACTATAAATAGGGGAGTAACATGTTGGGTTCGAAATCAAGAGGGCGTCATGCGGAAGCTATTAGTTGCAAACCATCGTGGTGATAATTCAGATGACAAAAAACATACTAAAAAACATATTATTGATAGGATTTGGCCAATTGGCCTATATATTAAAACTAATATTAAAGAAAAACATAAAACTATTGGTAGTAAAATCTCTCCCTAAACAAGACTCTTTAAAGACTACATTATGGATGCTATTGTGTTATGGTATGAGAAGGGGGTCTTCTATTTATAGATGTTCAAAACCTTTCCTCCAAGAAGGAGGTTAGCCAAATATGAAAAAGAATTATATTTTTTCTTTCAGGAAAAATATAAGTAATTATGGTAACTTTTATTTTCCTTCTAAGAAAAAATAAAACTTAAATATAGTAAGAAAATCAGGACAAAAATTCTAACATAACATAACATTATGAGAAAAGAAAAAGGAGGACATTCTGCAAGCATTGGAGGAAGCTTCTACATTGCCTACACAGCTCTTCAATGAATTGACTGACGGAGTTCTGCTCGGAGATCAACTCGACAAGACAAAGTGCTGTCAGACAATTCCTGGAGATCCAAACACATTTTTAGGAGGCTCAAATCATCCTACATTCGAGAATCACGCTGCAAAGGCCCTCGAATCACGGAAAAACTTAGGAGAGAAGAATAAAGAGAATAACAGAATTGTACTCGCAAAATTCATTTATATAAAATTATTCTTTTTGTTTATTTTATTTTTGCTTGCAGTTAATTTTCAGCGTTAACGAAAATTTATTGCGAACAAATTGGCACGCCCAGTGGGACCAGTTTGCTCTTCATCTCTTCCTCCTACAAGTCAAAGGAAATCACATATTCAACTACGACAATGGACTTTAGAAAAATCAATGAAGTTTTGTGCAAGAAGTCTACTACTGCCACGTCTACTAAGATCAAACTTATTGGCCCCATCAATCGACACAATTTCAATGCTTGTGCTTTGGTGGATCCCAATACTTTACCATTTTGGCGATGACAAAAAGGAGAAAATTTCAAATTTCGGCAGTAACTACAGCCCCAGGGGGAAACTTTGCATCTATTTTATGAGATGAACCGTCTGAAACTGGATGCAACTTTGGAGAATCTGAAAACTTAATGAATTCTCCAACTTCAATGGAAGTCAACACCTTCATGGTTGATGCAATTGACTTGGACGAGAAGTTTGCAATGATGGAGCAAACTATTGAAGCATTGAAGAAGTCCGTTGATGAGAAAGATCATCAAATCGCCCGACTTATGAGCAAGTTAGATCTCTACAATCCTGGAGAGTCAAATTATAATCTAACACCGCGAGAAAAAGTTGATGGTGAATCTCTCATCAAGAAAAGTGACAATTACTGCGATGATCGATCCGCTTCAGTGGCTACTTTAACAGTTCAACAATTGCAAGATATGATTGCAAACACCATCAAGGCATAATATGACGGTCCATCACAAAGTTTCGTAGGATACTCAAAGCCGTATTCTAAGCGAATCGAGGGCTTACCGATGCCAATTGGATATTAATTGCCAAAGTTTCAACAATTTGATGGAAAGGGAAATCCAAGGCAACACATCACTCATTTCGTTGAGACTTGTAGAAGTGTTGGTACACATGGTGATCTTCTTGTCAAGCAATTTGTTCACTCCTTGAAAGACAACGCTTTTGATTGGTACACTGACTTGGAGTCTGGATCAATTGATTATTGGGAGCAACTAGAAAGTCAATTCCTAAATCGTTTCTACAGTACCCATCGTATGCCTAGCATGATGGAGTTGAAAACACAAGACAAAGTAAAGATGGGCCTGTACTGGATTACATAAATCGCTGGCGAACATTGAGCTTTGATTGCAAGGATCAACTTTCTAAAACTTCCGCGGTTGAAGTTTGCATTCAAGGGATGCGTTGGGGCCTTGTGTATATCCTCCAAGGAATTAAGCCTCGAACTTCTGAAGAATTAGCTACGCGCGCTCATGACATAGAGCTAAGTATTGCAAGTCATAGAATGACGTCACTTGTTTTTTATCCTAGTAAAGAAGTCACGAAATTTGAAAACTCATCTGAAAACCAAATTGGGGAATGTATGACGACAACTCTGAGTTTTACAAAGTCCCCTACAAGACAAAAGTTAAAAGAGGAAGCTCCAAAGCAACAAATGCGAGAGGTGAAAAATCAACCAACCTTGAAAGAGTTACAAGCAAGGGTATATCCTTTTCCCGACTCTGATGTTCCTGAAATTCTTAACGAGTTGTTAGCCAAATAAGTCATTGAACTTCCTAAGTCAAAGCGACCTGAAGAATCAAACAAAGTCAATGATCCTAAATACTGCAAATTTCACCGCATTGTTGGTCATCACACCATAAAATGCTTCATCCTGAAGGAAAAGATCATGACATTAATGCAAGAGGGAAAGATCATCATTGATGATGGCGATACAGTTGACGCAAATCATGTTAGCGCCAAACTGCACTATATGAAAGGTTCAATTTCAAAAGCTCTATAAGCCATGCGTTCTATGGAATCACCAAAAGTTGTAGAAATCATCATGCTACAATTTGGGAGCTTTGACCCATTTGGGGTTCCAGCCTTGAAGAAAACAACGGGAAAATCCATGCAAAATAACTTCTCCAATAGCAAGAAGGGTGATACTTGGACATTGATCACTTGCAAAGGAAGAAAATATCAAAGGACTTCTAAACTCCAACTTTCAAAAGTCGACACAAGATCAAGTGCAAATATTCTTCAACTAATGGGGGCAACAAATACCAAACTGAAGTGCAACAATACTCCATTACAAAGGGTTGGAAGGAAAGTTACATTACAAAAATTCCTCCCCAAAATGCTCCTCGACACACGAGCCTAAACTACAAGTCAAAACGCTCCTTAAGGCACGAGCTTAAACTGCATGTCACTCCTAGACCGTATGAGTCTAAACTGTGAACGACTCTCACAAAAAAAAGGAAGTAAAAGTATGAAGGTTGAATGCATATTTTGAGTCCTTTGAAGATGCTGTCTTAAAGCAAAAAGATTCTTCATTATCTCCCAAGCAATAAAGTTTTCTCGACAAGAAAAAGACTTGTGGTACTTTGAATATTGCTCTAGTATGGCCTTCAACATATTGCAGAAGTGATACGGCCCAAAACTTGAAGCAAATGATGAAATTCATGAAGTATCCAAAATCTGAGGAGAAATAGAATATCACAAGATTTAGGCTGCAACTTTGGAAAAGTACCTAAGAAAATATAAAGGTTATATGCTGATGGATTTCACTCTTATCGTAGATCTGTGAGTTTACTTTCCAATGCAAAAAATAGAACATGATTCCGATACTTCTACGTCAAGATATGAAATTTATCGTGATGCTGCGCAAAACTGAAATAACCAGCGAACCAAGATTAGAAGGCTGTTTTTGGAGCAATATCTGGGACGATTCGGATGCAACCTAATTGTGGTTTCTGCGTGAGACGTATCTCTACGAGTCAACTTTCTATTTGGATCAATATCTGGGACAATTCGGATGCAATCTGATTGCGATTCCCACGTAAGACATAGCTCTACGAGTCTAGTTTCTAACGCAAAAAAAATGGCTCCTAATTTCGATACTCCTAAATCAAAATACGGAATTTATCGTGACGCTGCGCAAAACTGATAAAATAGGACATTGAATTCCATTTTTTATGAATCAAACAACTCATATTTTTGTTCTCCCATCGGAGAATAAATATTTTTGTGGACGTGTACCTAGTACTTGCTCACAAAAGTCAGAAAAGGCTACTCCCTGTGTCAATATTATCAAGTTGGATGGCACCAAGTACGTACTCCTTGAAAAGAATGAGATGCTCTCACTCGAAGCCTCTTTATCGTCGAGCCCCACGGATGAGATACACCATATGCTTTCTTTGTAACGATGGACTGCAAACACTCAGAACTTCATCATCACAAGGTCGCAAGAATGACACTAAGTACATGCTCACTGATGCTTAAATGGAAAACTTTCAGTGTCGTCAAGGATAAAATCAGATCATTCCAAATCACTTTCTTATCAAGAAGTAAGGAAGTAGTGCACTAAATGGTTCAACATCAATCATGTCAACTTTTTTTATCTGACATCAAGACCATTTGCATAAACCTACACAAAAAAATGAAGATGTAACACATCTACAGTGTTGACCAGATGAAGCTTCTCGGTTCTATGTGGATTGATGCCAACTATGTGAAACTTCAATCTGACGATAAGTGTCGGTACCAAACGCATGATGCTTCAATTTTACATGATCAACATTGGGAGAAATAAATACCTTTGAAATCACGAGAGTACTTCAAGTCTCGCCGCCAAGTTTCGGCAAGCCTACACGTCGACCAACCTTGAAGTAGGGGGCATCTGTAGACACATAAAACTTATTGGATCAAATTCATAGAAAATTTAAATTTGATACACATTTTATTGGGTTTAAACTTATTTTGGGCTTAAAAAAATAATAAGCCTATTTTATTCCTCATCAAGGTCCATCTCACCTTGAAGCCCAAACTCATCAAGTGACGTGGTATTCCAGTCAAATCCAAGACCAATGAGACGCCACCATATGTACAAATGATGTGGAAATCTCATTCAAATTCAACAACCAGTCAAAAGACGCCAAATGGCAAAGTGACATATTTTGGCCAATCATAAGCAACTAGGCCTACCCCTACAACTATAAATAGGGGAGTGACATAACATTCTAGGAGAGAAAAGAAAAATGAGGACATTCCGCAAGCATTGGAGGAAGATTCTGCATTGACTATACAGCTCTTCAACGAATTAACTAACAGATTTCTTCCCGGAGATCAACTCGACAAGGCGAAGTGCTATTAGACAATTCCTGGAGATCCAAACACATTTCTTGGAGGCTCAAATCATCCTACATTTGAGAATCACACTGCAAAGGCCCTCGAATCATGGAAAAACTTAGGAGAGAAGAATCGAGAGAATAACAGAATTGTACCCGCAAAATTCATTTATATAAAATTATTCTTTTTGTTTATTTTATTTTTGCTTGCAGTTAATTTTCAGCGTTAACAAAAATTTTTTGCGAACAAGGGTAATTCTTTAAAAACATTTTTTGATAAGTTAAAAGATCATCCAATGCTTAAGAAGTCAAGATGATAGGAATATCATATTGAGACAGAGAATATGTCCGAGTATATAAATCTTTATCCAGAGGTTTTGAAAGCATAAATGTTTCCAATGATCCAACGATAAAGGAGGTTGAGGGGGACATGAAATACCTTACCTCTTTTAACTAGTTTCCTGGCCATTCACATGTTTCAGAATACCATAAGTAGGGACTCAAAGATTATTTCAATTTTTTGAAACAAGATCAACAGAAAAACCTGTCTCTTACCACACTATTTTTGTCTTGAATCGAGCATCTACTGGAAATAACCTCTCTACCTCACCTTTGAGGTAGAGGTAAGGTTTGCATGTACTCTACCATCCCCAGACTCCACTTTGTGGGATTACACTATGTATGTTGTTGTATCCACGGACAAACCTCAAAAGTTTTTCTCAACTCAAAGGAGAGTGTTCATGTCTTCAAGTGCCAATTGAATCATATTTTGGTCATTTATTTAAACTTTTAGAAGTTGATAAAAAAGGAAGAAAAAAATGAAAATTAATTCCTTTCATCTTCAGCATGTTCTCTTTACAAACAACACTTGCTTTGAAAGATCCGCGTGTTCATTTTTTGTGGAAACATTTTGTTCAAGACATAATTACAGGCGTAATACATAAACATGTCATTTAACTTGACCTCAAATCATATCTATGACCTTCAACTTTGGGTGTGCACAAGTAGGCACTTAAACTTGCATAAAGTTGAACAAGTAGACACATACGTCTTACGTATCATAGTACACGTAAGATTTCATGTAGGACAAAAATTGACCATGTAGTATGCCACACAGGACATATGTTTCAATTTGTTTAATTTTATATAAGTTTAAGTGCCTAGTTGTGCATGCTCAAAGTTGGAGGTCATAAATGTGACCTGAGGCCAAGTTAAAAGGGCATTTTTATGTATTGTGCCTAAGTAAAATAAAAGTGTAGTCTATCTAACATATCAAAATTTTAGATGAGATGGTCATATGGTTTAATACTTTGACTCAAATATACTATTACCAATGTTTAAATTCAGGTTCATTTAAAAATTCAACTTCAAACAATCATTGTCTTGTTGGTCCTACACCTGAACCTCTTGTGCTATCTGAACTTTGAGCATTGTTTCATTTCTAATTGTATATCATATACTGTCAAAAATAAAGGGAACGGGGAGAGTAAACCTATAAGGAGAAAAATATAAGGAAATTGCTGCTGTAAATTGCTATAAAAGAAACTGCAGGGAAGGGAAAAGCTGAAACCTTTTTGCTTTGTTTTCTATTTTTTTGGATGGTTACAAATGTCTAATGTTATCCCTTGTTTATACTTATGTAGGGATGATTCTAGATACTAAAAATCTAGAGTGTTTTCACCCTCTAGATCTTTCCTAAATATAAATATCAAATAGACTACATTATTCCCTTCTAGATCCTTCTAACTAGAATTACCTAACTATCTAGATATTTCTTCAACATGATTATCCTAGAAATTTTACTAGACTATTCTGAAGACTTAACTAGAAATCTATGATTCCAAAAAATCTACTTTAATATTTTCACACTCTTTCTTAAAGTGATTTTTTAGAAGTTATCCTAAACTTGTTACGGAAGAACTCAAGTGAAACTTTGAACCGCGCCTTAGTGAAAATCTTGATAGTTTTTGCATGACTCTTCTTTTTTCTTCAAATGATGAAGATTTCTCATTAGTGATTGACCCTTGTAGAGTTTTATTATGTTGAGTTCTCGAGCTCTCCCTTTCTCTGAAATCCTCTATAACTTCATTATCTGGTGACCCAAATATGATGGAAAAGTTTGAAGCTTTAGGATTCAAGATTTTAGAACTTACTCTTCTGAAGCAACACCATAACACAAGAATATTGTTTTGGTATCAGTATCCTCATTTGATTTGATGATGATATTTTGTTTGGGCCTATCAACCAGCTCCCAAGTATCATTTTTATTAATCATGGCAAGCTCTTCCTCCATTGTGGAAATCCAAGCTTCATGACTTGCTGCTTCTTTAAAAAAAGATGGTTCCACAAGAGCAAAATTGCATTGCTCATAAACTTCAGCTAGTGACTTGGTCTTCAAAATAAGAGAATCTGAAGTTAATTCAACATCTGAATTGTGTTCTTTTCCAATAATAGGACTGGAAGAAATATCATTCGTCTGCGGATTTAGAGCTGTAACTGAAGTACTCCCTTCTTGGTTCTTTACAATAATATCTCGATTCCAATCATAGTGGCTAGACTCGTCCACCATAAGATCTCTATTGATAAACACCTTCTTTGTACTAACATTATACACTTTGAACCCTTTTGCAGTTGTGCTATAGCCCAACAAAATACAAAGTTCTGCCTTGTTGTCCAATTTTCCTCTTTTAGCATCTGGAACATTGGCATAACACACAGAACCAAATACTTTCAAGTGTCTAGCAGACGGCTTTATACTCCTCCATACTTTAAATGGTGTCATGTCTTGGAGTGCTCTAGTTGGTAATCTGCTCAACAAATAGACTGCGGTATTGACTGCCTCAGCCCAAAAATATTTAGGCATCTTCTTTTCTAACAACATGCATCTCGCCATCTCCATCACTGTTCTGTTCTTCCTCTCAGAAACCCCGTTCTGTTCTGGAGTATAGCTAACAATGAATTGTTGTTGAATATCCAAATATTTACAATATTTGCTGAACTGATGCAAAGTATATTTAGTTCCATTATCTGACCTAATATACTTCAACTGGCAGCCACTCTCCCTTTCTACCATAGCCTTAAATTCTTTGAAGATAAAAAATACCTGAAATTTGCTACTTAAAAATAGACTCATGTCATTCGAGTTAGATTATCTATAAAGAGAATAAAATAGTTATTCTCACTCAAAGAAGCCGTCCTCATTGGTCCACATATATCTGTATGAACCAACTCTAGCTTTTCTTTCGCCCTTCAAAGACTTTCTTTGGGAAAGGGTCATTTATGCAATTTACCAAATTGACATAACTCACAGACATCTCGACATATGTCAATTTTGGGTACATCAAGCACCATACCCTTAGATTGCATATACACTAATGAATTAAGGTTGTAATGACCAAATTTTTTTTTTCCAAAGCCAAGTGTCACTTATTTCAACATTGAAAGAGCAAATTTTAGCAAAATAGCATGAAATTGAAAAGGAATTGTCAATCATGCTAATTTTAGCTACTTCAGATCCTTTAGGATCACAAATGACACACTTTTTATCCTTAAAATTAAGTGAATAATTATTGTGAAGCAACTGAGCAACACTCAACAAGTTTTGAGTCAAGCTTGGCACAAAAAGAACATCATTTACGATTTTCATACCTTCATCCTTACGAAATTTCACTGACCTTCTACCTTGATCTTACATTAGTGTACTATCTCCAAGATTCACTTTGGTACTATCAGACCTGTCCAGGCTAACAAATAAATTTTCATCAATTGCCATATATTTTGTGCATGCACTATCAACATACCAATTATATCGATCAACATGTGGTGTGTGCGAAGCCATGAATACCTCCTCCTCTATTTTTTCAAATTGGTGATCTTTCGCAAAATTTACTCTTTGGGAAGACTGATCTGTAATACCCCGTACTTTTTTCTAGCTTGAAATTGTCCCAAGAAGGTTAGAAGTTTTCTTTGAAAGATGAATCCACTTTTGTACATGTGGTATTTTTAAGATTTTCACTTCTTGTCTTGTGAGAAAGTCAATAAGCTTTCCATCGATATAAAATTTGCCTAAATCCGATAACCGGGTAAGAAGTTATGACTATTTCAAGTTCCCATCGTAAAACAACGCCATATTGGTTAGTGGCGCGCCGCGCCACAAGCTAAAATGGTAATTGTCCTTTTCTAGTGTCTCAGTGTGATTTTCTCCACGTCGCGCCAAAGTTCCAGGTCGCAAAAAAAGGGGCAATGCGATGGCTCCGCGTCGCGCCAAGGGTCCAATTTGAAAAAATTTCACTGAGATTAAATGATGCGTCCAGGGTTAAAAGGGTCAACTTCCCACCCCTATTTAAGCCCTTTAACATGTGATTAAACCATTTTTCTCCCAAAATATACTAGTTTTTCTCAAGTTTCTCTCAAGAACAAGCTAGGGTTTTCATAGAGGATCCAATTTCAAGAAAGTTTCTCCGTCAATCTTTACGAAATCACGAACTAAGGTATGCGATATGTTCATTCATGGATTCCTTCCATCCATGAATCTCAAGAACCTTGTTTTATCTATAAATCAAGGTATTTATGTTGTGGGTTATTTGTAATCATGTTGTTGACGTTGATTGATTTCAAAGTTGGAATCTTTGTGTGTGTATCATGATATTATTTTACCATGCAAGATAAAATCCATGAATTTAGTTGCTTATGATGTGTAATTTTATGAATTCACTTATGCCCTAAGTTGTGCATGCAAGGTGGTTGATAAAATGCTTGAAAAAAAGTAGGAATCATGCTTTATAGCTCAAGACATAAGCTAAATGTGACATGCTTGTCATCCTTCTATGTTTAAATGATTTCCATGCTATCATTGTGAAATGTGTATATTGTCAGAATGGCCACGATATTAGGATATGAGATCATGATATGATTATCAGCATTCTCGTCCATGTTAGATAGTATGATAACCCTGTACTTCATGAAATCCACAACTTATTAAATTATGTATTGTTGATGTGGGTCTTGTACTTGATAAAGTCATGCTTCATCAGTTTTCTTCTGTCGAGTCTTGGGGGTACTTGTACCCAAAACATTAGCTGTGTGCCTAGAGCCATGTCATGTTTTCACGATACTCTCAATCAAGCTATGATCCTTAGACTTCAGACAGTCTTATGACTCAGGAAATTTCCATGATGTCATGAACTCAGTCAGTTGTCAAATATTAGTAGTATTTTGTCAGTCAACGGAATTCAGTAACTCAGTCCATGTTCAGTTCAGTAAATCATGTTCAGTGTCTATTCAGATGGGAATAGAAATTAGCACCGAGTGAACCCAAGGATGGGAGCTCACCTGTTATATGAGGGTGTGATTCTTAGAAACAATCCTTGCATTCCAGAACTATGTAGCCAACATAGGTTAAGACATCATAGCCTGCTATATGAGGGTAGATAAAGTGGCTTAGCCTGCTATATGAGGGTTCCTACCATTCTCACTAGAGTTACCTGATATATTAGGGTCACTCACATGTTGTCCTTAACAGTGACGCGGTATTGACACCCTTCCAATCAGGGCATAAATTAGACCCCAATTCAACTATAATGCATTATTTAGGGCATGTCAGTTAGATGACTACCTCCCACAATCTCAGTAAAATAACTCAGATAGTTCTTCAGAATTCAGGACAGTCAGATACAGTCAACTCAGATACAATACGAAACTCAGGACAGTCAGATACAGTCACTTATGTTATTAGTTATCATAATTTAGTCATGTTAGTCATCAGCATACTCATGTTATCACGATTTCAGATCTAGTTACTATGTATGCAAACATGTATCCTCACGTTCATATTAGTCTGTTAGCCAGTATTGTTCATGCATATGAACCCCATGCATTCATCTTACCTCACATGCATACCAGTACATTCAAAGTATTGATGCATTTGTGCTATGTTGTCTTGTACCATAGGTTCAGAGATACGAGCTCCAGAGCATCAGTAGATTTCAGTCTCAACTGTCAGAGTTAGCAGTGAGTCCTCGTCTTTTGAGGACATGATCATCATTTTATTATCTCAGTAATTAGTTTATTAGTTGGAGTTATTTAAGGACATGTCCCATCAACTCCTTACTCATACAATTCTATCAGTTAGAGGCTTTCTAGACTATTATGTTCAGACAGTTATTTTAGTTGTTTTGGGTATTTCATACCCCGTTTAGATGTTATGTTTTACTTTAGTTATGTGAACCTTATGGCCTTTTAGTTCATGTTTCCGCATTATTCAGAATATTATGCGGTATACAGCTACAGATATCAGCCATGGGTTAGCTTGTGGTCCTTCGGGGTTATGAGCACCATGTAGCGTTTCGGGTGCCAGATTTGGGGAATTACAAACTTGGTATCAGAGCCTAAGGTTCAATAGAGTCCTAGGAAGTCTAAAAGCCACATCTAGTAGAGTCTTGCACATGGGTGTGTTGCACGCCACATTTATGTACAGGAGTCTATAAGATGTTTTAGGAATAATTTCTCCTCTTTTATTATTCATGTCATGCAAGTGAGCATAATCTCAAGTCAATATCTCAGTCTAATCTGTTTCTTCTTTTCTTCTACAGAACATGCCTCTTAAAAGAAGAAATAGGAATCAGCCAGCCCTTCAGCCCGAAGAACCTTTGGGCAAACATATTTCTCATGCAGAGTTCTGAGCTGCATTCACCACTCTTGCTAACTCAGTTGCTTCTCAGAATGAACGACCATCTATCATTCCAGCCAATCCAGTGGCCAATTCAGCTGCAGCCAGAATTTGGGACTTCACCCAAATGAATCCTCCATCCTTTCTTGGGTCTAAGACAAACGAGGACCCTCAGGAATTCCTAGATCAGGTGCAAAAGGTTACAAACATAATGAGGGTTACTCTTTGTGAGAGTGATGAGCTAGCTGCATATCAGTTGTAGGATGTTTCTCACACTTGGTTCAAGCAGTGGAAGTCAGAGAGGGCAGATGATGTAGGGCTAGTTGAGTGGGATGAGTTTGCTTATGCTTTTCTTGATAGATTTATTCCCTTAGAGCTTAGAGAAGCTAAGGTGATAAAATTCATCAACCTCAGGCAGGGCAATATGACAGTGAAAGAATATTCTCTTAAGTTTACTTAATTAGCCAGATATGCCCCTCATGTGGTTGCAGATAGCAGGGCAAGGATGGGTAAGTTCATTTTCGGGGTGAATGATAGCGGGGTTAATGAGTGTAGATCCACCATATTGAATAGTGACATGACTTTAGCCAGGCTTATGACTCATGCTTAGTAGATAGAGGAGTAGAAGATTAAGATGAGGGAGAAGCAGAATAAGAGAGCGAAGACAGGTAGTTTCAACTTTGCTCAGCCTAAGTCAGAAGGAGGAAACCATTCTCAGTTTCTTCCTAAGTCATCAGTTCCAGCTCTTTCTTCATCCAGTGTTCCAGTTCCAAGGTTCAGAGAGGGTAACAAAGATAGAGCGCTATGATCTAAGTCCCAGGGAAGTGTTAGCAGTGCCTGGACCTATCTTCTTTGCTAGACTTATGGTAAGCACCATCAGGGTATTTGCAAAGATAGCAGTGGTATTTATTTCAAATGTGGAAAGCCAGGCCACAGAGTCAGAGACTGTCCTCAGGGTCAACAAAATCGCTCCTAAGCTCAGTCCGGTCACCCAAATCAGGAGGGTTCCACCTCTAGTGCTACTAGTGGGCAATGACCAAATTGTCTCTATGCTCTTCAGTCCTGACAAGATCAAGAAATTTCTCATGATGTGGTTATCGGTACATTATAGATCTTTTATGTGCATGTTTACGCTTTGCTAGATCTAGGAGCTTCTTTATCTTTTGTCACTCCTTATATAGCAGTCGATTTTGGAGTCAGTCCCAAAATTATAGATGAGCCTTTTTCAGTCTCTACCCCAGTGGGTAAAACCATCATAGCCCGGCAGGTATACAGGAACTGCCTGGTTATGATATTTCAGAGAGTCACTTCAGCAGACTTAGTCGAATTAGAGATGACTGATTTTGATATCATTCTCAGCATGGATTGGCTTCATTCTTTCTATGCCATAGTCGACTGCAGAAATAGAATTTTCCAGTTTCAGTTCCTAAATAAACCCATCCTAGAGTGGAAGGGTAGTGTATCCGCTTTCAGAGGTCAGCTTGTTTCCTACCTTCGAGCAAGGAAATTTATATCTAAGGGATGTGTCTATCATTTTGTTTATGTTAAGGATTCCCGTTCCGAGACTCCCAGTCTTGAATTAGTCCCAGTAGTGAATGAATATTCAGATGTCTTTCCCGAAGATCTTCCAGAAATTCCTCCCAAAAGGGAAATAGACTTCGGTATTGTAATGCCTCGAAATCGGGTCCCGAGATGTCACACGGTGCTTAGGGTCACAAGTGACCCCAAGCTAACCCTTCTACTGGCATAAATCATAAGAAACTGAATAAAAATACAAATCCATACAAATCAGCAAAAATTAACTCTTTTCTGAATCTGATCGATACAAAAATGGAATTTTATAGGATTACAATTCTTCCTTTACAACCAGAATTGAAACAAAATACATCAACTTCTACTGACTGTCTATGAAGCCTCTACTAGTACTGAATGTAGGTAGCCAGGTCATGACTCCCGACTACCCCAACTCAATACGACTGAATAAACAAAATACAACACTATAACTCTGCATAACTAACCCAAGCCCTTGAATCAAAAGGACTCATCACCTGCTGACTGGCTACCACGAACTGACTGGATCCGAAGGTGCAACTATACCTTGTACCTACATTCCAAGAAAATTCAGCCCACATCCGAAGATGTAGGTCAGTACCATGGAAAGGAACCGAGTATATGGGGGTGTATGCAGTTGTATAAACATCATCATCATAAATATTTATAAGAAATATGCAGGATGTATGAAAGACTCACATAGCCCGAAGAAAATCATCATAATCATGAGAGGATGAAATAAGTATAATAACACATGTGAGTCATCATATAATTTGTCAATCACTTTCAGTTCATCAAGAATATCAGTTCTCACAATGTAAATATCATTTAAATCTTTCGAAAGAATAACTTTCACAATTCCACTTTCAAATCACTTCACCATTCACCATAGACACAAGGAAACACACACACACTGGGAGATCCTATAACCGACATAAACCATGTGAGCTATATAGAGTCCAACGTACAACCCACGTTGGGGAGAGCCGTTTTATCCTTGCCATCGGACTAGGACTATCGATATCAAATCCATACAAACTAGTGATCACTATATAAATCAGCCTCAGGCTCACTCCTACGGGGGAACGTAGTTCTAGGGAAGTAAGGTCACTTTATACCTCCCACTCGGTGCTAAAGATTACTCCCAGACTTAGTTCAGAAATTTAAATCAGCCTTAGGCTCATATTAAAGAAATCCCACAATAAACACTTCAACAATTTTCATCGGGAGCCAATTTGCTACCCCTTTATCATAATCAATAAAAATGTGGATTTCTTTCACAGTCAAGTTCAAAATGACTCATTCACGACCAAAAGGTCAAATCATTCAAAACATCTCAAATTATTTAAACTTAAGGTGTTTATAACATATGATTTTCTCGAAATAATAATCTCAAATAGGGTTCCAAAAACCCATACATCAATATCACCATAAAACCTTCCAAAGTTTCATACTTTATGACATAAGCACAAAAATAATCACTTAAAACTTAAAATTTCAGCTTTATAATCTTACATCTTGGTAAAGAAAATTAGCTTTGGGATTCAAATCTCATTGTGCTTATAGCACATAATTTCTCAAAGTACAATTCCAGTTAGGACTCAAGGTCTCATACATCAAAATCATATTAAATTTTCTCAAGATTCATGCTTTTCATCATAAATATATATAACTTACTTTAAAATCTGGAAAATTCAGCTTTATGTACAAAAATGTCATCATTCTCATTCAATTCAACTTTCAAAACATAGAGAGTATCATAATCTCATGTAAAATCATATAGGGTATAAATTCATGCTTCAAATTCATATCAAAACATGTAAAATCATGTATATTCATAAAAAAATAATAATTTGGGCACAAGAACGAAAAAGAGTTCTTGTTGAAAACCCCCACATACCTTGAATGATGAACTTTAGATCGATACTCGTTTTTGAGATGTTAATCGTGCCTTTGAGTGATGGTTCTTGGAGTTCTTGAACTAGGAACTTGAAATCTTGAATAAATTTGCAGAATTAATGGTGAACTTTGGAGGTTCTTTAAGTTGGATGTAGGAGCTTAGGGTTTTCTTTTTAAGGGAATTTGATGAAATATAACATATAATGCTTCTAATAGGCTTTAATATAGGGTTTGGATGGATTTTGGGTGAGGGGAAATGACCAAAACGCCCCTAAAAATCAAATAATTCTCGCATCTGTCCTTTGGTGGACTGTTTTGATAGTCTGAAGTAGATCAACCATAACGTTTTACTTCGATATCAAAATTGGATGAAACCAATTTCATTAGAAAGAGTACTCTCATATCTTTCCGTTGATATATAGTTTCTCACCCATATCATTGTGTACGAGGAGTTATGATCGTTTGAAGTTGACCCAAAAATTCAATTTTGATAGGCTGAAGTAGATCGACCATAACTTTTTGCTCCGTTAGACAAATTGGATGAAACTAATTTCATCGGAAAGAGGACTCGCAGAGCTTTCTGTTGATATATAGTAGATCACCCAGATCATTATGTACAATGGGTTATGATCATTTAAAGTTGGAGCAAAAATACGCCAGGCCTCAGTACTTTTTTTCCTGCACGTTTTACTGTTCACTACTATTCACGGTTCGATCAAAATATTCATAACTCGTCGCTCGGGTGTCCGTTTTGGATGATCCACATATCGTTAGAAAGCTTATTCAATACTATACGGAATGGTGGGTCATAATCTAAGACATTCCACACATAAAATTTATAATTCATTCTAGAAGATAGAACCCAACATGTTTACGCATAAAATTTCAATGAAAAATTTCCTGGGGTATTACAGGTATTGATCTTCTTCCATATACTCAGCCTATCCCTATTTTGCCATACCAAATGACACCAACAAAACTCAAAGAACTGAAAGAACAGTTGAAGGATCTCTTAGATAAGGGATTCATCAGACCCAACATTTCTCCGTGGGGCGCTCCAGTATTATTTATGCACAAGAAAGACGGTTCTCTCAGAATGTGTATAGACTACCATCAACTCAATAAGGTCACGGTCAAGAACACGTATCCTCTTCCCAAAATCAATGACTTATTTGACCAACTTCAGGGTGCCAGTTATTTCTCTAAGATAGATCTCAGATTCGGCTATCATCAACTCGGATTTAGGGAATGTGACATTCCGAAAATAGCTTTCTAAACTCGGTATGGTCACTTTGAATTTCTAGTCATGTCATTTGGTCTTACTAACGCCCCAACTGCTTTCATGGACTTGATGAACCGTGTGTTCAAGCAGTACTTGGACATGTTCATCATAATCTTCATAGATAATATTCTTGTCTATTCCTGCAGTGAGCGCGATCATGTAGACCATCTCAGGACAATACTTCAGACTCTCAGAGATCATCATCTATTTGCCAAATTTAGTAAGTGTGAGTTTTGTCTAAGGTCAGTAGCATTCCTTGGTCACATTATTTCCGGTGAGGGCATTAGAGTAGATTCTCAAAAGACCGAAGCAGTAACAAACTGGTCTTGCCCTATCTCTTCATCAGATATTAGGAGTTTCTTAGGTTTGGCTAGCTATTACAGATGATTTACTGAGGGATTTTCTTCTATTGCATCCCCTATGTCCATATTGACTCAGAAGAAAGTCAAGTTTCAGTGGCCAGATCCTTGCGAGAAGAGTTTTTAGGAGTTGAAGACTCGACTCACCTCAGCTCCAGTTCTAGCTCTTCCAGATGGTTCAGATGGGTTCGTATTGTATTGTGATGCATCCAGAGTAGGTTTGGGTTGTGTCCCTATGCATCATGGTAAGGTCATAGCCTACGCCTCTAGGCAGCTTAAACCCCATGAGAATAATTATCCTACTCATGATCTTGAGTTAGCCGTTGTAGTCTTTGCCTTGAAGATTTGGAGGCATTACCTCTACGGAGTTCATGTAGATGTCTTAATAGATCATAAGAGTCTTCAGTATATTTTTTCTCAGAAAGATCTTAATCTTCATCAGAGAAGGTAGTTAGATCTCTTAAAAGATTATGACATGAGTGTCCTCTATCATTCGGGAAAGGCCAATGTAGTGGCCGACGCTCTCAGTAGACTGTCTATGGGTAGTGTTGCTAATGTGGATGACAGTAAGAAGAAGTTATTTCAGGAAGTACATCATCTTGCTAGACTAGGCTTTTGCTTAATTAATATAGATTAGAGTGATATATTGGTTCAGAGTAGTTCAAAATCATCTCTAGTTTCCAAGGTGAAAGAAAAGCAAGATAGAGATCCCAGCCTTGTCAAGTTGAAAGAGTCAGTTCTGGATCAGAAAGTAGAGGTTTTTTTCCAAGGGGGAGATGGTGATTTGCATTGTTAGGGTCATCTCTGTGTTTTAGGTGTAGATGACTTAAGGCAGCGAATTCTTGCAGAAGCGTATGGTGCGCGCTACTCTATTCATCCAGGGGCCATAAAGATGTACCATGACTTGCGGAAAGTCTATTGGTGGAGTGGGATGAAAAGAGATATTGCTGAGTTTGTGGCTAAGTGATCTACATGTCAGCAGGTTAAGATAGAGCATCAGAAGCCTAGTGGTCCTATGCAGAAGTTCCTTATTCCTACTTAGAAGTGGGAAGAAGTGAACATGGACTTCATGACGGGTTTGCCTCGAACTCATCATCAACATAATTCAGTCTGGGTCATTATAGATAGAATGACCAAATCAGCCCATTTTCTTCTAGTCCATACCTCTTATTCAGCCGAGGATTACGCCAAACTCTACATCAGGAAGTTGGTCAGATTGCACGATGTTCCTCTATATATTATCTCATACAGAGGTACCTAGTTCACCTCTCATTTCTAGAAAGCATTCCAAAAGGGTCTTGGTACCCAAGTTCATCTCAGTATAGCCTTCCATCCTCAGACAGATGGTCAAGCAGAAAAGACCATTCAAACTCTAAAAGATATGCTAAGGGTGTGTGCAATTGATTTCAAGGGTAGTTGGGATGACCACTTGCCTTTGATTGAGTTTGCATACAACAACAACTATCATTCCAGCATTCACATGGCTCCATTCGAAGCTCTCTACGGTAGGAGATGTAGATATCTAATTGGTTGGTTCGAAGTTATTGAGGCCTCAGTTATAGGGAATGACTTGGTATTCGACGCCTTAGAAAAAGACCAGTTGATTAGAGAGAGACTCCGGGCTACTCAGAGCCGACAGAAGTCTTATGCAGATATTCGTAGAACGGATCTCGAGTTTAAGATTGGTGATTATGTCTACCTCAAGATCTTTTCCATGAAAGGAGTGAAGAGATTCGGCAAGAAGGGAAAGCTCAGTCCCCGATATGTCGGTCCCTTCAAGATTCTCAGTCGCTTCGGTAAGGTAGATTATGAGCTCGAATTGCCTTCAGATCTAGCCTCAGTTCATCCAGTCTTCCATGTCTCCTTGCTCAAGAAGTGTATAGGTGACCCAACAGTTGGAGTCCCTATTCAGAGCATCGATGTTCAGAATAGTCTCTCTTATGAGGAGATTCCATTCGAAATCCTAGACTATCAGACTTGTAGATTGAGGAACAAAGAAGTCCCTCTAGTTAAAGTTCTTTGGCGAAATTAGTCCGTCAAGGGAACTACTTGAGAAGAAGAAGCAGATATGCGTACCAAGTATCCTCACCTCTTCTCCACCAACTCAGATCAAGCTCAAGGTAACAGTTCTCTTTAAGCTTACTCAGTTTCATGTCAGTGTTCATCACAAACTTGATATCAAGTACCATTGCATATTTAGTCATGCATTCATGTACCAGTTCAGTTATATAATTATGCATCAGACATGTATTCTCATTGGGAGAAACTTAGTTCCTCAGAACACTCAGTCATGCATTCATGAATCAGCTACACATGTATCAGATATGAATGTTCAGTATGATATATTCAGTTATTAGTCATGTCAGTCATGAGATCATGTTTCAGTAATTCATGTTCAGTATGTATGTCAGTTTATGTTCTTACCTCACTCTCAGTCTCATTCGAGGATAAATGTTCTCAAGGGGGAGATATTGTAATACCCCGTAGTACTTTTTCCTAGCTTGAAATTGTCCCAAGAAGGTTATAAGTTTTCTTTGAAGTATGAATCCACTTTTGTACACGTGGTATTTTTAAGATTTTTACTTTTTTCATGTGGAAAATTCTATAAGCTTTCTATCGATATAAAATTTGCCTAAATCCATTAATCGGGTAAGAAGTTATGACTATTTTAAGTTTCCGTCGTAAAACAACGCCATATTGGTAAGTGGCGTGCCACGCCACAAGCTAAAATATCAATTGTCCTTTTCCAGTGTGTCAGCGCAATTTCCTCCGCGTCGCGCCAAAGTTCCAGGTCGCAAAAAAAGGGACAACGCAATGGCTCTGCGTCGCGCCATCCGTTAGTTTCCCGATTGTTAAATTCCAGTGACACGGCGCGATAGCGCCGCATCGCGCCAAGGGTCCAATTCAGGATTTTTTCACTGAGATTAAATGATGCATCCAGGGTTAAAAGGGTCAACTTCCCACCCCTATTTAAGCCCTTTAACACGTGATTCAACCACTTTTCACCCAAAATATACTAGTTTCTCTCAAGTTTCTCTCAAGAACAAGCTAGGATTTTCATAGAAGATCCAATTTCAAGAAAGTTTCACCGGCAATCTTCACGAAATCATGAACTAAGGTATGCGACGTGTTCATTCATGGATTCCTTCCATCCATGAAGCTCAAGAGCCTTGTTTCATCTATAAATCATGGTATTTATGTTGTGTATTATTTGTAATCATGTTGTTGATGTTGATTGATTTCAAAGTTGGAATTTTTGTGTGTGTATCATGATATTATATTACCATGCAAGATAAAATCCATGAGTTTAGTTGCTTATGATGTGTAATTTTATGAATTCACTTATGCCCTAAGTTGTGCATGCAAGGTGGTTGATAAAATGCTTGAAAAAAAGTAGAAATCATGATTTATAGCTCAAGACATAAGCTAAATGTGACATGCTTGTCATCCTTCTATGTTTAAATGATTTACATGCTATCATTGTGAAATGTGATGTTGTCGGAATGGCCATGATATTAGGATATGAGATTATGGTATGATTATCAGCATTCTCATCCATGTTAGATAGTATGATAACCCTGTACTTCTTGAAATCCACAACTTATTAAATTATGTATTGTTGATGTGGGTCTTGTACTTGATAAAGTCATGCTTTGTCATTTTTCTTCTATCGAGTCCTGGGGGTACTTGTACCCAAAACATTAGTTGTGTGCTTAGAGCCATGTTATGTTTTCACGATACTCTCAGTCAAACTATGATCCTTAGACTTCAGATAGTCTTATGACTCAGAAAATCTCCATGATCTCATGAACTCAGTCAGTTGTCAGATATCAGTAGTATTTCGTCAGCCAACGGAATTCAGTAACTCAGTTCATGTTCAGTTCAGTAAATTATGTTCAGTGTCTATTCAGATGAGAGTAGAAATTAGCACTGAGCGAACCCAAGGATGGGAGCTCACCTGTTATATGAGGGTGTGATTCTTAGAAGAAATCGTTGCATTCCATAACTATGTAGCCATCATAGGATGATACATTATATCTTGATATATGAGGGTAGATGAAGTGGCTTAGCCTGCTATATGAGGGTTCCTACCGTTCTCACTAGAGTTACCTGTTATATTAGGATCACACACATGTTGTTCTTACCAGTGGAGCGGTATTAACACCCTTCCAATCAGGGCATAGATTGGACCCCAATTCAACTATAATGCATTATTTGGGGCATGTCGATTAGATGACCACCTTCCACAGTCTCAGTATCAGTCTCAGATAGTTCTTCAGAATTCAGGACTGTCAGATACAATCAACTCAGATATAGTACGGAACTCAGCTAGTTCCATCAGATTCAGGACTGTCAGATACAGTCACTCATGTTATCAGTTATCAAAATTCAATCATTAGTCATGTTAGTCATTAACATACTCATGTTATCACGATTTCAGATCTAGTTACTATGTATGCAAGCATGTATTCTCATGTTCATATTAGTCAGTTAGACAGTATTGTTCATGCATATGAACTCCATGCATTCAGCCTACCTCACATGCATACCAGTACATTCAAAGTACTGATGTATTTGCGCTATGGTGTCTTATACCATAGGTTCAGAGACACGAGCTCCAGAGCATCAGTAGATTTTAGTCTCAGCTGTCAGAGTTAGAAGTGAGTCCTTATCTTTTGAGGACATGATCATCATTTTATTATCTCAGTAATTAGTTTATTAGTTGGAGTTTGTTGGGGACATGTCCCATCAACTCCTTACTCAGACAGTTCCGTCAGTTAGAGGCTTTCCAGACTATTATGTTCAGACAGTTATTTTAGTTGTTTTGGGTATTTCATACCCCATTTAGATGTTATGTTTTACTTCAGCTATGTGAACCCTATGGCCTTTCAGTTCATGTTTCCACATTATTCAGAATATTATACAGTATACAAGTACAGATATCAATCATGGGGTAGCTTGTGGTCCTTCAGGGTCATGAGCACCGTGTAGAATTTCAAGTACCATATTTGGGGCGTTACATGACCACTTTGAGTTTGCTTTTGCCTGCAATACTTCTCAATGTGCCCATACTTCTTGCAGTATCTGTATTGAATAGGAGATCTCTTGGACTTCTGCCAATAATTCTTCTCCAAGTGGTTTATCTTCTTTTAAATACCACAAGGTGAAAATTTTCTTCTTCTCGATGAATCACCTTGGTATCCACCAGATTTTACCTCTCTAGACTGGTCTAAAGAGACTTTTTTGCCTTTCTTTTGTTGCTTGAATTACTTGAAAGACATCTTCGACTGCTACTTTGCTTCTCATAGTTACCCGTTGCTCTTGGATTTGTAATTTGGAGATCATCTTAGCTATTGAAAGAGTAGTCAGATCATAAGACTCTTCAATAGCTGTGATTTTTTATTCAAACTTGTCCGGAAGGATGACCATGATCTTCTCTACAACCTTATGATCTGAAAAGTTTTCACCAAGTATCCTTATTTGGTTCACAACATCCATCAGCTTGGAAGAGTATTCTTTTACACTATCCAAATCATTCATCTTCAAGAGCTCAAACTCCCTCTTCAAAGCTAAGACCTTAACAGACTTAACTCTGTTGCTGCCTTCAAACTCCCCCTTTAGCTTATCCTAGGCTTCTTTGGCTGTCTCACAAGCCATAATCCTTGTAAACATCACTTCCGTAAGGCTTGAATGTATGCAAGTGAGAGCTCTTAGAGATCTAGTCACCAACTCATCATACTTTTTGATATCATTGAGAGTTAGGTTATTTCTCAATGTCTAAACAACAAATTCTCCTCTCTCAACGACATCCCACAAGTTGAGAGCCTTCAAATACGCCTTCATTTTAATGGTCCAAATATGGTAATTCTCCTCCGAGAAAATTGGAGGACCTATTGTAGGTTGATTTTCTGGTACCATGTCTTTTTAGCAAATATATCCAAGAAAAAGGAGCTAAAAATAAGATAAGCCAATCAACAAAAAAATAGATTCAAATCCCGTAAGAAATGGGCTCTGATACCATGTCAAAAATAAAGGGAACAAGGAGAGTAAATCTACAAGGAGAAAAATATAGGGAAATTGCAGATGTAAATTGCTACAAAAGAAACTGTAGGGAAGGGAAAAGCTGAAACTTTTTTTCTTTGTTTTCTTATTTTTTGGATGATTACAAATGTCTAATATTATTTCTTATTTATACTTATGTAAGGATGATTCTAGATACTACAAATCTAGAGTGTTCTTATACAAATATCTCCTTCAAATATCTAGCATCCTCTAGATCTTTCCTAAATATAAATATCAGATAGACTACACTATTCTCTAACTAGAATTACCTAAATATTTCTTCAACATAATTATCCTAGAAATTTCACTAGTCTATTCTAGAGACTTAACTAGAAATCTATGATTCCAAAAAATCTACTTTAATATTTTTCACATATACAATCTCCTAACCCAGTGAAAGTCGAACAACCATGTCATACTATACCAGCTAAATTTTCCTCATAAACTTGGTGCATATATATGTTGCAAAGTTGAGACATAATTATAAAAGAAAATTAATAAGATAATGGATGGATAAAGCAATTAGAAACTTAAATTCAATAGCTCGACAGTGGAATTCAGGAAGATTTTTTTGTGTGTGTTTTGATGTTGAAGATTGTGTTTAATGGAGAAATATGCAATTATAGATTTTATAGATGAATGAAATTGAAAAGACGACGGAAGAGTTACGTAGAGATGTCTTATCCCATATATTTATTTTTTAAAAAATTTAAAACGCATAGAACTAAAACAAAATAATAGTAATTAAATATGATAATGTCCCATCTGGCATAGACCCCACAACTTTAAAATCCTGTTACTACGGTGTAAAGCGTCTTACTTGTATATTCAACATTTCTCTTATATTTTTCCGACATAAACTCTTATCCTAAGCTAGGTGTCACACTTTCCTTGTATCAAGAAAATTCAATAGTTTATAACTTTATATATAATTAATAAATTCTTTTTACTCTATTTGCACTGAATAATCATTGAAAAGTATGGACCCCTTTTTTCCCACCTAGCTGTGATAAAGTTAGTAGATTTCATTTTCATTAAACAGAGATATTTTTGGCATACATCCTTGTAGTAGTTGTACAGTTAATAGGAAGAACACCCTACTCTGAAAATCTTGATGTTCCCAATCTAATTGAGGTGTGTCATCCAGGAATATGCAACTGGACTCCTCACTTCATGTTTAGCATTGTTCCAAGAATCCAACCAAATGCATTTCCTGGTTTAACATCTTTCTTGGACACAAATGTCACTGTGTAATATAGCTTCTCTCCTACTTTCTTGAATACAAGTTTTTGTGGCTTCACTGTTACTATGACAGATGAAGGAGCATCGATGGCTACTTCATACACTGGCCCTGCAGCTCTAACATTAGTCACTTCTCGTGTGTAATAAACAACCCTCTTTGTATTTATCCCAAACAAGACAGAGAATGAAGGGACGTAGTTGATTTGCCCAGCATACGCAAACTTGTTTGCGCAAGTGAAATTGAGTCTTTTTACAATTGATTGTATTTCATCCATGGAGTAGTTCAAAGAGCACAAGAACTTGATATGATCCTGAATCCTAATATTGTATACGATTCCAGGGGAGAGTACTTTTTGAGGATTCACATAGCCTGATCCATGAGCCAATGGATTGGAAAATGTATCGTCTAGCACAGAATCATGAAACAAGGAGTTGGTGTTATCTTGAGTGTACGCAGTTGTCATGATTTTGATGCACAATTGCTAATCGAGTGGCAATTGTGGGTCAGTTTTAGGAATTATCTTTGAAAAATTGATATGCTAGTTAGGGAAAATCCGAGAACGTAGCTAAGATAAGAAGAGAATTTGAGAGAGAGAACAGAGAAATGTTATTATTCAATTCATATTACAATCAGTACAATGGTTTATATAGCTAAAACTCTTAATTGGATAGTTGTAACCGCCTTAACTACTTTGGGTAGTTGTAACCGCCTTAACTAACTTTGGGACGCAGCTACAGTAACAGCTACAGTAAATATAGAATTTTAAACTACAACTATCATTTTAACAGTTTCAACTAATCAAATGTCAGCTCAGCTTAATTCTTGCTTTCTTCTCTTCTTTATACTCTCTATTGCATACTTGTAACAATACCCCTTCCTTCAGTAGATCCTTGACCTCAAGGATTAAAAAAGGGAAATCTCAATTAAAACTCAGAAGAGAATTCCCAAGTTGCCTGATCTTCATCCAAGTTTCTCCACTTAATAAGCAATTGTTCCACCGCTTTGTTACCCTTTTTAACCAATCTTTCATCTAGAACTCTCTCAGGGGTAGGACAGTAAGAACTTGACAATTGAATAACTGGAGAGTGTGCAATGCTGCAAGGGAATTCATGACATTTTTTTAGCTGAGAAACATAGAATGTAGGATAAATGAGTACATCACTAGGCAGCAATAGCTTGTAGGCCACAACACCTATTCTATCTTTAATCAAATAAGGGTCGTAAAACTTAGCAGCCAGTTTGTTAAAGGGCCTGGTAGCTACTGAAATCTGTCTGTAAGGATGAATTTTCAGGTACACCCAATCTCCCACCTCTAAAATCCTATCAGACCTATGCTTGTCTACCAAATCCTTTATCCTCTGTTGAGCTCTAAGGATATGAAACTTTAAGAGTTGAATAACTGCTTCCCTTGCAATCAGTGACCTATCAACCATATCAGAAATGGATTCTCCAACTAAGTAAAGGATGTGAATGAGAGGTTTTTGGCCATAGAGTACTTCATATGGAGTGCATTTAAGAGTGGTATGATAGGTGGTATTGTACCACCATTCAGCAAGAGGCAAATAATACACCCACTCTTTAGACTTATCTGACCAGAAACACCTCAAATAGGTCTCTAATATCCTATTCAAAAACTCGGTTTGTCCATCAGTCTACAGATGGTATGCAGTAGAATATTGTACTTTGACTCCCAACAATCCAAACAACTCCTGCCAGAATGAGCTGACAAAAATGGGGTCTCTGTCACTTGTCAGGGTAGAAGGTAGTCCGTGTAACTTGAAAATGTGATCCATGAAACATTGAGCAACATTTTGAGAAGTATATGGATGTTGAAGACTGATGAAATGGGAAGACTTGCTTAGTCTATCAACCACCACTAAGATCACCTTTTTACCTTGCACCTTAGGTAAGCCGTCAATAAAATCCATGCATACATCAGTCCAGACTCCATCAGGTACAGGTAAAGGTTGTAATAACCCTGGATAAGCAGAAACATCATACTTATTCCTCTGGAAAGTGTCTCACTTATTGATGAAATCTCTAACATCAGAATTTAGAGATTTCCAATAGAACAATGCCTGCAACCTCTTGATTATTGCATCTATCCCTGAATGCCAACCTTGATGTGTAGCATGCCACAATGTAATGATATCCTTCCTTAATTGTAAATCCTTGCCTACAACTAATCTTCCTTTCCACCTTAATTGATCATTAAGCCATGTAAAAGATTTAAAGGGATGAACCTGCAACCTGTGGATCAGTTCTTGCAATGTGGTATCAGCTTGCCAAGAATCTTGAATTCTTGCATATAAGGCTTCATCATGTGTCAATAATGAAATAGCTAAGAGCTCAGTCTTAGGTTTTCTTGATAATGCATCAACAACCTTGTTCTCAGCCCCTTTTTTGTACTCAATAGTGAAATCAAAAGCCATCAATTTAGTGATGCCGGCTACCTGGAAATCAGTATGAATATTTTGTTCCAAAAGATGTTTCAAGGCCTTTTGATCAGTTTTGACAACAAAGGTCCTTCCAAGTAAATAATGTGACCACTTTGTAATAGTAAAAATAAGTGCAAGCAATTCCCTATCATAAACACATATGACCTGGTGTTTAGGGGCTAAGGACTTACTGATAAAAGCAATAGGATGTCCTTCCTGCATGAGTACAACCCCAATGCCTTTCCCACTAGCATCAGTTTCTACTAAAAATATCTTAGTATAATTAGGCATGGCTAAGACTGGAGTTGTTATTAAGGCTTTCTTTAGTTGATCAAATGCTTCAGTAGCTTGAACTGAACAGCTGAACCCATCCTTCTTTAAGAGATCGTGTAAGGTTCTACAAATGGCACCAAATCCCTTAATAAATCTCTGTAATAGCCAGCTAATCCCAAGAACCCTCTCAACTATTTGAGCTTAGTAGGAGTAGGCCAATGTTGAATTGTAGTGATCTTTTTAGGATCAGTAGCAACACCTTCTCCACTTATGAAATGACCAAGATATTCCACCTGCTTGACTCCAAAAGCACACTTGGACATCTTAGCAAATAGTTGGAACTAGTGCATTAACTCAAACACTGCCCTCACATGATCAACATGCTCATTTTATCTTCTACTATAAATCAATATATCATCAAAAAATACCAGGACTGACTTCCTTAAGAGTGGTTTAAACACTGAATTCATAAGGCTTTGGAATGATGATAGGGCATTAGTTAAGCCAAAAGGCATAAATAAAAACTCGTAATGTCCTTCATGAGTTTTAAATATTATTTTATGTGTATCTCCTTCAAACATCCTCAACTGGTGGTATCCAGCTCTGAGGTCTATTTTTGAAAACACCTGTGCACCTCCCAATTCATCCAAGAGGTCCTCTATAATTGGAATAGGAAACTTTTCCTTGATAGTGATTTGGTTTAATTCTCTATAATCTACACATAACCTCCATCTACCATCTTTTTTTCCCATCAAGACCACTGGTGAAGTATATGGACTAGTACTATGTTGTATTACACCTTGATCCAACATTTCTTGAACCAATTTCTCAATAATATCCTTCTTAATCACAGGGTACCTATAAGGTCTTTTACTGACTGGATTTGCTGAATCTAACAGAGGAATTCTATGATCAAAAGGTCCTCTATGAGGTGGTAAGGTTGTTGGCATTTCAAAGATGCTAGCAAACTCATCAAGTAAACTAGTTAAAATCAAGGGAGTTTCATTACCTTGATCAGTTTGAATGTTGTAGCAAAGGTCTTCTGCATAATCTGTAGGCATTAAGGATAACATGTAAAGCTGATTCTCAACTGCACACTACTTGATTAAAGTCTTACTCTTAGTAGTCTTCAACTTATTGGTTGCTCCTCTCAGGATATGTTTCTTTCCTTGGTACCTGAACTCAATAGTTTTGCTGCTGAAATCAAATAGTTTTCTTCCCAAGGTGCTTAACCACTGGACACCCAAAACAATATCCATATTACCTAAAGAAAGTAGCAAGAAATCTGAAGCAAAAGTAGTGCCTTGTAACAAAAACTGTAGATTTTTGCAAATTGATGCTATGGTCACTTTTCTCCCATCAGCTATACTTATAGATTGCTCCTCTATGTTATTATCTTGACATCCCAACCTTTTTACAACCTCCTGATCTATAAAGTTGTGTGTACTCCCAGTGTCTATAAGAACCTGCAAGGGCATCTTCTCATGATAACCTGTCATCCTAATTGTTTGATATCCAGAGATACCAGTATAGGCTTGTAAGGAAATGGTCATCAACTCTTCAGGTTCTAGTACAACTTCTTGTCCTGTTTTATCACATTCAACTTCTTGTAGCTGATCATCTTCTACTGCATCAATCAAATAAATTTGTTTCTTGGTTTCACACTTATGTCCCATAATATATTTTTCATCACAAAAGAAACACAACCCTTTTTCCCCCTTCTCATCCATTTCTGCAGAAATTAGTCTCCTTCAAGTATTATTTCCATTAAACCTTGGATATCTAATTGGTTGAACATCACTACTCTTTTTAATTGCAGAATTTGGCACAAGTGGTTTAGCAAATGGGGGAGCAGGTAATAGGGGTCCTTGCACTCTTCCTCCACTCCTCAAACCCCAAGACTTTGCTTGAGCTTTAAAAACATCATCCTGCAATCTTGTCAATTTATAGGCCTGCATCAATGTCTTAGGTGATTGCAGCCTTACAACCTTAGTTAACTCTGGAGTCAACCCTCCCAAGTAACAACTAATTTGGTTTTCCATTGATAGGCTCACAGATGTCAACAACCTATCAAATTCAGCCTAATATTCCTGCACACTACCTGTTTGAGTTAATTTCTTGAGCGCTTCCATAAAATCCTCAAACCCTTCCATATATTTTTCATTCAAGGCCAACATATACTCAGTCCAACTCAACTCTGCAGTTGAGTTCCTTGATCTCACATATGATCTGTGCCAAGCTATAGCTTCTCCTTCCATATGAATAGAAGTTATCTTAACCCTTTGCTCAAATCGAATTTCATCCATAGAGAAGAACTGGTCAACCTTATATTGCCAAGTTCTTAATTCTAAGCCAGAGAATTTAGGAAAATCCAACCTAGAAAATCGAGTGAAGAACTTACCATGATTATGATTGTCTCTTGACCTGTAATCATTATGCAAATCCATGAAGCAATCTCTTCCAGTAGAAGATTCTTCTCTTCCCCCTTATTTTTCTCGGTTATTAACTGCTAGTCTCGCCAAGTTTTCCTTCAATTCCCCCATCTCCTTATCAACCTGTGAATTCTTATTCATGATGCTGGTCATTCCCTCCATTAGTTTCTGAAGCTGTTCTTCCATCTGTGAGATCTTATCCTCCATACCTTCATTCGACTTACTCCGATTAACCATCTATGTCCAAGGATCAGGACAACTTTATTACCAATTGATGCACAATTGCTAATCGAGTGGCAATTATGGGTCAGTTTTAGGAATTATCTTCGAAAAACTGATATGCTAGTCCGAGAAAATCCGAGAACGTAGCTAAGATGAGAAGAGAATTTGAGAGAGAGAACAGAGAAATATTATTATTCAATTCATATTACAATCAGTACAATGGTTTATATAGATAAAACTCTTTATTGGATAGTTGTAACCGCCTTAACTAACTTTGGGTAGTTGTAACCGCCTTAACTAACTTTGGGACGCAGCTACAGTAACAACTACAGTAATAACAAAATTTTAAACTACAACTATCATTTTAACAGTTTCAACTAATCAAATGTCGGCTCAGCTTTATTCTTGCTTTCTTCTTTTTTTTATACTCTCTATTGCATACTTATAACAGATTGCTGATTTGATCGCGCTTGGACTCCAATCTGGATGTACGGCTTTTGCCAATGCAGCAACACCTATAACATGAGGGTAAGACATGGAAGTGCTAGACATGATGTTGAATGAGGTCTTTTGTGTATTGATATGAAGCGAAGTTGGTCCTACAGTTTTAGGCCAAGCTGCCAAGATGTTCACTCCAGGGCCAATACCATCAGGCTTTAATATCTGGGGAGCGATTGGATTTGGACCTCTTGAGCTAAATGTAACCACAATAGGGGATGGTTTCACCTTCACCACTCTTCCACCAAAGCTGAGAGCAACCGATGGATTGTTTTCTATTTTCACATATTCTCTTTATAATATCCCCCGCCTTTCTCCCAACAGCCACCGCAGGTAATAAGTGGCTATCCGCAACTAACTTCTCTCCTATCTGCAATGTATTGGCTAATATCATCCCTAACCCATTGGCTTCTTTCACTGCTAGTCTCTTCTCAACACTATCATTAGCCCCTCTGTCACATAGCACTACTTTTCCACCAACCACGTTTGGATCAAGAGAACCACGAACGCACAAATTTCTAGGTAAGTTTCCTCCTTATTGGTAAACTTAGCTCAGCAACTTATTTTCCATTTCTAGTTTCCCACTATACAATAACACGCCTTGAAGTTTTTGGCCATTACCAAGAGTAACAGTAGCTGGAAAATCTCTATCAAGAGTTGCAGCACAACAGTAATGACCTATGGAGCCGTGTTCACAACTGTTGATTCCCAAGGATCAGCATTGCCAGCTGAACATGACACGAGAATTCCTTTCTTAATAGCAGCGAAAGCACCAAGAGCAATGGCGTCACTGTAATAATTTGTTGAATTATTAGACAATGATATAGATAACACATCAACACTATCCATAATAGCACGATCGAATGGAACAAGAATATCTAACCCTGCACAATTTTCATTCCAGTACACTTTAGAGCTCGCTATACGGGCTTGTGGTGCCATCCCTCGAGAAGTCCCTTTGGCATAACCGAAAAGACTAGCATTTGCCACTATTGATCCTGCATGCAATACAAGTTCAGCTGAATCCAATATTTTTTACCCAAATTTATATATACATGTGAAAAATTACTCTATCCGTCCCAATTTATGTAGCTCGGCTGACATTTCGATAGTCAGCTAAATTTTTCTTTGACCGAAATTCTTTTATATCTTTGAAAATAGTTTTCAAACAAATTCTTTTATGTCTTTGAAAATAGTTTTCAAATATATAATTTTTATTTCAAAAAACATAAAGTTTATATATCCGAAGTAACAACACTTCATGGCCAAACGAAGAAGAAAAGGAGCTCGAGTGGTGTTTGGTCATTAATACAAATGAGAGTTGTTTTTGAATTTTCATGAGTAATTTGGACTGAAAAAGTTGGTATCAAAGTCTATTTTATTTGAAGTTACGGAAGTAGTATATATTTGGATTTATTTGATTAATTTATTAATTATGATAAAATTAGATTTAGATATCCACCAAAATATTATAAATATTGCTTAGATGAATAACAAACAAAAATATAAAGAATTAAAACAAATAATATCTGAAAAACGTAAAGAATTAAAAATAAGGATAGAAAGACTACAGTATAACATAGTTGTCGGAGTTAGTAAAAACTCAATAAATGCACAAAAGGAAGAAATATCAAATTTAGAATCAACAATAGATAGTCTAAAATATATATATCAACATAACCTATATACATTTAAATAAAATGAACAAAGAAGAATTTATAATTGATGAAAAAACATATGAAAATTATGAAGGATTAAAAATAAAAATAGTATTCTCTAATTTAGGAAGAAGATATAAGAAAATATGTGAACATTTATATTTAATGTTAGAAAAAGAAGAATTAAAATTAGAAGATAAGTTGGCAGCCATGGTAAGAATAGAAAAAGAAAACGAAGAAATAGATAGGAAAAAAGAAATAGATAAAATAAAACAACAAACCACAGAAGAAATACAAAAAATAGAAGAAACTAAAAATAGTAGGATTGCTGAATTAGAAAAAGAACTACAAATGCTAAAAGATCTGTATGAAAAAAGATAGAAAGAAAAAGAAGAAAAAGATAAAGAACAAAAATTATTAAACGAGATAAATCAATTTAAAGAAAAATTAGAAATAAAAAATAAAGAATCAGAAACCAGTGAATTAGAAATAAATACAATAGATGCTAAAGAAATAGATAATTATGCTTCGGAAGGTAGTGAAACATATACAGAAATTCTAGAAAACATAGGAAAACTAAAAATTAATGAAAAACAAGAAGTAATTAATAAAGAAAACTTAGAAAATACAAATACAGAAATAAATACTCTTAATAAAGAAGACGATGAAAACATAATACCTAGTACATCAAAAATAAGAAAACCTACATATTATTACAAAGATAAGTTTAAAAAATATAACCTAAAAAATGAATATAACAAATGGACACCAAAATAAATAATTAATAAAAATTATAACTTTTTAGATTTAGACTGTGTAATAGACACAAATAAAACAATACAATTATGGGTAGGATATATGTCAAAACAATTATTAGATAATAATATAGATACAACAAATACACCAGAATATATAGAAAGGACATTAATAGGAACAATAAAATTATGGTTTTTAAACCTAGCCGAAGCAAGTAAAAAAGTATTAAGATCTGATAATAAAACAGAAGGAACATCAACAACTACTAAAATATCACCAACAGAAATATTAAAAAAATATGAAGTAGCTATAAGAGATGAATTTAGCAGTATAACAACAACAGAAGAAGAACAAAATAAAGAAAAAGATACGAATAGGAATTTAATGTTAAAATTAGAAATATGTAATATGTTCTATATAGATGAATATACGTGCGCATTTAAAGAATACTACTATAAGAGAACATATAATATAGAGGAAAGTAAAGAGATAAGAAGATTATATTTTAGTAAATTACCTGAACCATTTAGTTCAAAAATAATAAAGAGTTGGGATGAAACAAAAATAGTAGATACCCTAGGAGCAAGAATAAAATTTTTACAACAATGGTATAGAAATCTATGTGAAAAATATACAGAAGAAATAAAAATGGAAAAACATTAATAAGAAATTTAGCATGTTGCAAAGATAAAATAACACCTCAATTTGGATGTGAAGAAAGATATTATAAGAAAAGAAAAATACATAAGAAATATAAGAAATACAAAAAATCAAAATATAAATATAAGAAACCAAGAAAAAGATATTATGTAAAAAATTATAAACATAAATGACCATATAAAAAAAAATCTATAAAAGAATGTACTTGTTATAATTGTGGAAAACTAGGACATTTAGCTAGAGATTGTAAAATGCCTAAAACCCCAAAAAAGAAACAAATATCATAAATAAAAATAGAAAATACAGAATATATGCAGATAGATTATATAGATTATGAATTAGAAAGTGAAGATAGTATATATGAAATTTAGGAGAATGAAACAGATAATGAAATGGATAATGATTTAGATGAATCAAATGACTGAAGAAGAAATAAAAATAGACCAAATAACTGAGGAAGATATAAAAATAATAACAAAGGAAGAATATTTAAATGAAGAAGGAATAGATCAAAAAATATAATTTGATAATAATATATTTGACGAAATAAAAAGAAAAGAGTTAGACCTAAGTGTAGAAAAATTATTTAAAATACCAACAATAAAAAATATATTTAGTAGAAAAAAGAAAGAATACTACGTAGTAAGCCAAAAGGAACATGTAATAGATTGTAGATATGCAAAAGGTAGAGCTAGTATACCACTAGTAACAAAAACAATAATTATTAAAGAAATAAATGATATAAAAATTAAAGACCCAATAAAATATGTACACCTTGGAGGAACAGAGATATTGATAAAAACATGTTTTAGAGAAGGAATAGATACACCAATAGAATTATATTTAGTAGATGATAAAATTATAAAACCTATAGAAAAAAGTATAATAACTGCCATAAAAGGAAATTTAATATACCAAAAATTTAAATTTATGATAAGTGCAAATTATTCAGTAGCAACAACAGATAAAAATATAGATAAATCATTAGTGTTATATTGGAAAATATCAGGAATAAAACTAACCCCAGGAAGTAAAATATTTATAGCAAGATGTAAAAATCTATACGTATTAACAACAAAACATAAAATAACAGGAAAAAATAAAATTAATAAAATACAAATAGAAAGTCCTTTTGAACAATTCGTAAAAACAATTGATAATAATGATTATAGTTACAAAGACATTATAGAAGAAAATTTAGAAATAATAAACGATAGAATAAGTACAAAAAAAGAATAGCTCATGAAAAAACAGAATCAACAAGCTCATAAAAAAGTACAAGTTATGAAACAAATTCAACAGTTAATTTAAATCAATATTACATAACAGGAACAATAAATGAAAAAGAATATTTAATACTCTTAAACACAGGATAAGAAGAAAATTATATAGCAAACTGTCTAGTAAAAAGTGAAGAAATAAAATCTAATAGTAATATACGCCCAGATCTACCAAGGAGTCTAATAAAGATTAAGGATACAGTTGAAAAGGAAATAATAATAGGAGTTAGAAAAATAAAAATAGAATTTGAAATAAAGGAAGAAATGCAAAAAGCAAACATAATATTAGGAATAAAATGGTTAGAACAAGTAAAACCATACAATATAGAACATACACAATTATCTATAACATATAATAAAGAAAGATTATTCATAAAAAGAGATTTAACATGATATGAAAATATATGTACTTGTAAAAATAATAGTAGAGGGATATTATAATAGGTATTATACACCTATGATAGATACAGGAGCAGAAACAAACTTATGTAGATACAACTGTTTATCAGAAAGTAAATGAAATAAATTAAAAACACCAATAGTAGTCAAAGGATTTAATAATGAAGGAAGTTTAATTACATATAAAGCTAAAAATGTAAAAATACAGATATGAGATAAAATAATAACGATAGAAGAAATCTATAATTATGAACTAACATCAAAAGATATGCTTTTAGGAATGCCATTTTTAGATAAATTATACCCATATATAATAACTAAAACAGATTGGTGGTTTACAACACCATGTAAACAAAAAGTAAGGGCAAAAAGAGTTATTAATAAAATAAGAAAGAAAACTGATTGGAAGTGAAAAATTACACAAAAGTTAGAAAATATAAAAAATACAGAAGACACAGTAGAACTAGTCGTATTTTCGATAAACAAAAAAGAAATAACTATATTTTCAATAGATAAGGTAGAAATAATAAAGAAAAAATTAAGACAATTATACAGTGAAGATCCATTAAAAGGATGGAAAAAACATAAAACTACTATAAAAATTGAATTAATAGATAAAAATAGTATAATAACTCAAAAACCATTAACATATAATTTTGACGATTTAAAAGAATTTAAAATGCATATAGATGAATTATTAGAAAAACAGTATATACAAAGAAACAATAGTAAACATAATGGCCCAGCGTTTATAGTAAATAAACATAGTGAACAAAAAAGAAGAAAAAGTAGAATGGTGATTGACTATAAAAATTTAAATGCAAAAACTATGACATACAATTATCCAATACCAAATAAGATATTAAAAATAAGACAAATACAAGGATATAACTACTTTAGTAAATTTGATTGTAAATCAGGATTTTACCACTTAAAGTTAGATGAAAATTCTAAGGAATTAACTGCATTTACGGTACCACAAGAATTTTATGAATGGAACGTATTACTATTTGGATATAAAAATGCACCAGGTAGATACCAACACTTTATGGATAGTTATTTTAAACAATTACCTAATTGTATAGTATACATAGATGATATACTACTATATACAAAAACTAAAGAGGAACATTTAAAATTATTAGAACAATTTACAGATATAATAGAAAAATCAAGAATAAGTTTAAGTGAAAAAAAAGCTGAAATTATGAAAAATCAGATAGAGTTTTTAGGAATACAGATAGATAAAAGTGGAGTAAAAATGCAACAACATATAGTACAAAAAATAATAAATTCAAAAGAAGAAATAGATACAAAAAAGAAATTACAATCATTTTTAGGATTAGTAAACCAAGTAAGAGAATATATACCAAAATTAGCAAAAAACCTAAAGCCATTACAATTTTTTTTTAAAAAGGATATAGAATATAATTACAATGAAGAAGATAAAAAACAAGTTCAGAAAATAAAAATACTTGGTAAAGAGTTACCAAAATTACAATTCCCAGACTTTAATAAAAATTTATATATATAGTAGAAGCAGATGCTAGTGAATATAGTTATGGAGGAGTACTTAAATATAGATATGAAGAAGAAAAATTAGAACATCATTGTAGATACTACTCAGGTACGATTAATGAAACAAAAATAAAATGGGAAATAAATAGAAAAGAATTATGTTCATTATATAAATGTTTATTAACATTTGAGCCATTTATTGTATATACCAAGTTTATTGTATGAACAGATAATACACAGGTACGCTGGTGGTTAACAAAGAAAATACAAAATTCAGTTACAACGAAAGAGATTCGGAGACTAGTATTAAATATATTAAATTTTACATTTACAATTGAAGTAATTAGTACTAACAAAAATGTTATTACAGATTACATATCAAGACAAAGCTACACAGACTGATATAATAGAAGATGATGCTTTAGAAAAAATACTCGAAACCCTAACTACGCTTTCAATGAAAGTGGACAGTATGGGTAATGAAATAGAAAAGCTAAAAACTAATGAAGTTAAACTGAAGTCTAAAGCTATGAATCAGCTAACTCAGCAGTGTGCAGAGCTATGTCGATCGGAAGACATCGAAATTCCAGAGCTAAAAGGAGACGTTGGGACATTCCATAAAACCCATATCATTTATCAATCTACAATTGCAGGTACAAGTAAAGGAGTTAGTGGACAAAGATATCAGAACATGAACATGAATAACATATTTGAAAAACCATTTATACCAAAAACACAAAAAGACCCCTTATTCATACCCTCACAAATTACCACATATCAAGAAAGTTTGAACCAAGATAAAAAAGCCTATAACCACATAACCCGAGCATACATAGAAAATATCCACAAAATACAGACTTATCTAAACCTTAAAACCAGAGCCACAGATATCCAAGAACCAAACACAAACTATATAACCCAAAAATTACAAGGTTACAACAAGTTAATCGCACTACTGAAAACCAACCCAAGCTTAGTTAATACTTGTTTCAGTTATGCATTATTAAATACCGTATATACCCATGAAGGAAATGAACTAACAGATATACCAGAATTATATAGATCATTCACCACTTATAAAAGAATAACCAAAGGAAATCTATTTTTTATAAAGTTTTATACTGCACCAGCTGAGATATTATATGACGAGATCAAACCAGTTATACAAATTGTAAAAAGAGGATTAACCAGACATATGATTATATCGAAAGATATTGTTCAACAGCCAGAGATACCTAAAATCGAGATACCTGATTTTTATGCAAATAAACGACTTATTGGAATATCTACAATTGTTCAACAATTAGCAAATAATTATATCAATGGAAACCCTATATGGAGCTATTATTCAAGAGACCATCAAATGATTTATTCAAATTCAAGAGAACTATGACAAACAAATATGGAAGATGCTAGACAATGGATTCTGACATTACTCAACCCAGAGAAACAACCAACTGCAAGAGCAATTAAGAAGGGATTTATTTTAAAAGAATTATTAACATGATATTACAAGATAATTGGATACAAATATCCAGACCATCAATGTTCGAGATGTAATGGAGAAGATAATATTATCCCGGAAGTTCAACTAGAATAAAAGGAGATAAGAACACCATCTGGAAGATAGAAAAAAGATAAGAAGCAATGGAGTAATGAAGGAATAAAGACAAAAGATATGATAATAAAAGATAGAAAGTTACATGTATAGTCTTGAAATTTTTTTACGTAAATTATTTTTGACTTTTTTGCCAAAGTGCCATTATTGGTTTTTTGTTTTTTAGTCTTAAGATTTTTTCTTTTGTAAATTTACTTTAGATAGGACCTAGTTTTTTGTCTTTTTATACTTTAAAGTTTAGTCTAGTTTAGTCTAGTCCTTTTCTACTTTTGAAAAGGAAGACTTTTTTGTAAAAAGTAGGAATAGTATAGTTTACATGTAAAACGTGTAAAGTAGGAATAGTTCTTTTCCTCTTATAAATATGTAAGCCATTAGGCAAGATAAAGACAAGACTTTCATGTGTTGAAAGCAAGCCTTCCCTCTTGTACACAAAAAACTTTTTGAAATTTCTAAGGAAAAGCTATGGATAAACAAAGCCCAGAATTATCAAACCTACCAGAACAGGTATATTTATTTACGATTATGAATAGCTAAATACAGGTATATTTATTTACGATTATGAATAGCTAAATTCATAAATTCCTGACAATCATGATATGATAAAATAAGTTCATGTTAGTTACTTTATAGTAGAATTATTCGAAGAATAGCATGCTAAGAAGTTTATTAGCAAAGTGAAAAAGGAGAAAAATTCCTAAGAACTATGCCATCCTAAAGGTGAAACCGGTGAGACAAGAAAACCGTGATAGGGAGAGTAACCAGAGTAGAGGCGCTATTTAAGGGAAAAGTATCTAGATTACCATGCTAATAGTGACCAAAGAACATGTTATTTAAGAATAAGCTAGTATATACTAATCTAAAATGATCATATTTTGTTATGTGTATGATTGAAGGGAATATTTTGAAAAAAGCATCATATGAAAAATGAATACTTATTTATCTGACGAATCGGTAGATAAATTTAAAATACTTGTTTTGTATGTACTTAGGGATATAGAAATTGTAGATATAAGAAAAATCATATTGAAAAAAATATTTGATAAATATTTTATGACTAGAATAAATTACATACCACACCTACCTACCTACTCTTACAAATATCTACATGCCAAACCTACACATCAACCATGATAAATTACGTATATTTAGAATATTGGAAAATGGATATGAAAAATATACAATTAAGAGAAAAACTAATGAAAACAAATCTAGAAAAATATATGAGAACTAAAGATATAAAATATATAGAATTCCTTAATGAAAATATACAAGAATTATTAAGATTAAAACAAACAACCAGTAAATATTATGATAAAATATTTAATAAATAATAAATTACTAAAATCGAACTCCAAGTTATCCAAGTTATTCGTAGAAACCTAAGCATCATATGGACAATATGACAAGCTATATATCTGATGAAATTAAGACACTTGTTTTATATATCATAAAAGACTTAGAAATAGAAGACATAAAGAAAATAATATGGGAAAAATATTTTATGAAGAATCGTTAAGTCTAGAGTGGTTAGAAGATATGCATGATCTTAGTTTATATTATTCAGATAGTTATTACTTAGATAATAATATTTATTATTCATATGAATATTATACAGATTAAAAATGTTAGAATATATTAAAAGAGTTAGAGAAAAATAAAGTTGGCTATACGAAAAAATTAATTATAGAAACCATCTTAGAAAAAGAAGAAAATAATTAAAAGAAAGATTAGTTTGGATAGATAAAACCATGAAACAACTAGAATTAAAAGACATTTTAGAATATGATTCAGACATAGAATTATTCATAGAAGAAACAGACAGGATAATTAACGAAATAGATAACATAGAATTTAATATCAGATATAGTACAATTAGAATAAATTATTACAAAGAAATTTGCAGTATTACAACTATTTTAGGATAAAATGATAAACTGTGAATATTTAAAATATTGGAGACAAGATATGGAAGAAATAAGATTAACGAAAATACTTATGAAAGAGAATTTAATTGAAGATTTTAGAACAAAAGATATAGAATATTTAGAATACCTTCAAAATAATATACAAGAATTACAAAGACTAAGAGAAAAAACTAAAGAATATTACAGTAAAACATTTAATCAAATACCATTTAATCACCCCCCCAACATAAGAACATCAATAAAACTAAAATAAATAAATTAAAAATAAAAATATTTAGAAAAGTTAAGAAACATCCACGCACAAATAAAAATAGAACCATTAAAGTTATAATAGATCTATCTAAGTTACCCAAGTTATCCGCACCAATTGTAAAGGGGTGCGGATAACTTGGGAAACTTAAATAGATCTATTATAACTTTAATGGATCTATTTTTATTTGTGCGTGGATGTTTCTTAACTTTTCTAAACATTTTTATTTTTAATTTATTTATTTTAGTTTTATTGTTAATACGTATAGATTTTTACATCTTGCTGTATATATTTTACTTCCTGGGGTTAGTTCTATTCATGATATTTTCCAATATAACACTAATAATTTATCTATATTTTTATTTGTTATTTCTACTGAATAATTCGTGCTTATTATAAATTTAAATTTTTGGTATATTAAATTTTCTTTTATGGCAGTTATTATACCTTTTTCTATAGGTTTTATAATTCTATCATCTGCTAAATATAATTTTATTGGTGTATCTATTCCTTCTCTAAAACATACTTTTATCAATATCTCTATTCCTCCAAGGTGTACATATTTTATTGGGTCTTTACTTTTTATATCTTTTATTTCTTTATTAATTATTCTTTTTGTTACTAGTGGTATACTAGCTCTACCTTTTGCATATCTACAGTCTATTACATGTTTCTTTTGGCTTACTACGTAGTATTCTTCCTTTTTTCTACTAAATATATTTTTTATTGTTGGTATTTTAAATATTTTTTCTGCACTTAGGTCTAACTCTTTTCCTTTTATTTCGTCAAATATATTATTATCAAATATTATTTTTTGATCTGTTCCTTATTCATTTAAATATTCTTCCTTTGTTATTATTTTTATATCTTCCTCAGTTATTTGGTTTATTTTTATTTCTTCTTCTGTCATTTGATTCATCTAAATCATTATCCATTTCATTATCTGTTTCATTCTCCAAAATTTCATATATACTATCTTCACTTTCTAATTCATAATCTATATAATCTATTTGCATATATTCTGTATTTTCTATTTTTATTTCTGATATTTGTTTCCTTTTTGGGTTTTTAGGCAATTTACAATCTCTAGCTAAATGTCCTAGTTTTCCACAATTATAACAAGTACATTCTTTTATAGATTTCTTTTTTCTATATGGTATTTTATGTTTATAATTTTTTACATAATATCTTTTTCTTGGTTTCTTATATTTATATTTTGATTTTTTGTTTTTCTTATATTTCTTATGTCTTTTTCTTTTCTTATAATATCTTTCTTCACATTCAAATTGAGGTGCTATTTTATCTTTGCAACATGCTAAATTTCTTATTAGTGTTTTTTCCATTTTTATTTCTTCTCTATATTTTTCACATAGATTTCTATACCATTGTTGTAAAAATTTTATTCTTGCTCCTAGGGTATCTACTATTTTTGCTTCATCCCAACTCTTTATTATTTTTGAACTAAATGGTTCAGGTAATTTGCTAAAATATAATCTTTTTATCTCTTTACTTTCCACTATATTATATGTTTCCTTATAGTAGTATTCTTTAAATGTGCACGTATATTCATCTATATAGCACATATTACATATTTCTAATTTTAACATTAAATTCCTATTCGTATCTTTTTCTTTATTTTGTTCTTCTTTTTCTTTTGTTGTTATACTGCTAAATTCATCTCTTATAGCTACTTCATATTTTTTAATATTTCTGTTGGTGATATTTTAGTAGTTGTTGATGTTCCTTCTGTTTTATTATCAGATCTTAATACTTTTTTACTTGCTTCGGCTAAGTTTAAAAACCATAATTTTACTGTTCCTATTAATGTCCTTTCTATATATTTTGGGGTATTTTTTGTATCTATATTATTATCTAATAATTGTTTTGACATATATCCTGCCCATAATTGAATTGTTTTATTTGTGTCTATTACACAGTCTAAATTTAAAAAGTTATAATTTTTATTAATTATTTGTTTTGGTGTCCATTTGTTATATTCATTTTTAGGTTATATTTTTTAAACTTATCTTTATAATAATATGTAGGTTTTCTTATTTCTGATGTACTAGGTATTATGTTTTCATCGTCTTCTTTTCTCTTTTCGGAGCGAATTATGATTTTTTGTTGTTTGTTGCGTTTTTTGAAGTTTGATTTTTGTTGTTTGTGTTTATACAAACAAAACAACGATTTTGGTGTTTTTCGTGTTGCGCCCGTTGCTAGGTTATTTGTTCTTATTCTTGATAAAAATGGTGATATTATTGTTGTTCTATTGAACAAAATCACGCTACTATTTTTTTTCTGCAACAGATTAGCTATCCGATGCAATAGATTAACCATTTGATGCAACAAATTAATCATCTAATGCAATAGATTTAGCATATGATGCAATAGAGGAACCATCAAATTTTAAAAATCTGATACAACAGATTAACCATATGATCAACAGACTAACCATCTGATGTAACAGATTAACCATCGGATTAAAAATCTGATGCAACAAATTAACCATATGATGTAATAGATTAACCATATAATGCAATAATTTAACCATATGATGCAACGGATTAACTATATGTTGCAATAGATTAACCATCTGATGCAACAAATTTACCATCGGATGCAACAGAGCAATCATCAAATTAAAAATCTGATGCAATAAATTAACCATCTGATGGAACGAAAATTAATCATCTGATGCAACAGATGAACCTTCTGTTGGATAAAATCCTATCAACTATTCCAATAGGACATGTCCAACACTTGATTTTTCAACTTATCATTCATTTATCGCGATAGAGGACCCTTCTATTGGAAGAAATCTAAACAATATTGACCGTTGATAACTGTTCCAATAGATCACTCATATGTTGCAACAGATATGTGATCTGTTGCACAGACCATTCATGTGTCTCAACAGATGAGTGATATATTCTGTATTGTTGCAACAGATTACTCATGCGTTGCAACAGGTTAGTTAATTGTTCCAACAGATCACTCATATATTGCAATAGATATGTGATCTGTTGCACAAAACATTCATTTATCTCAACAGATGAGTGATATATTTTGTATTGTTGTAACAGATTACTCATCCATTGCAACAGGTTAGTTATTTGGTGCAACAGATAACCTACCTGGTGCAATAGATGTGTGATTTGTTGGAACTATTATTTTACTATTTTGATTGTTAGATTTACTGTTATCCCTTTTTATTAATTAATTATAATTTATTGTATGTTTCTATTAATTTTGGATAGTATGGCTCCCAAAAGAACAGAACTCGAATCAAGTCCAAGTAAAGGAACAAGTGAAGCAGGTAAGCTACATCCACCACTCTATGAGCTTGCTTTACAAACATTATCTTAATCAGGAGCAGAATATGATGAACACGGGGAGGAGGAATATTTTAAAAGAGATGATCCAAATGCTAATAGCCCTTCCACCGAATAGTTGGTCAAAACCTTCAGCATTGATCGTTATCCTGTGAGAATGCAGTACGATGGTTCCATAGATTTAACGGATGATTTCGTGGTTAAGTCAGCCATGAAAAAATCTTTTGACGCCTTCAGAAAAATACTTCGAGAACAAAAATTGGATGCTTATTTTAGGGACAGCTGCTTTGGGCAATATTTTGATTTGTCGGAGGACAATAGTGCTTATTTCCAAATAAAAATGGTATATGATCTTCTCAAGCGTAGGTTTATGTATGAAAATAAAGATTAGATGGGTGAGGTATGGATAAATTACTGTGGCATGCCTGCTTGTTTTAGTTGGAAGATGTTTGCATAGTTACTGGACTATAATATTATCCTCCTTCTCCTTCTCAAGTTATACCTATTCTAACCCAAAAAAGCACCTCGCACACCCAAAAAAGGCAAAGGCAAGTCGAGTGATCATGATGACCTGGTGTCCATTGTTGGTCCAAGATTCAAAAATAAAAATTTGATAGAAGCATTGAAAGGTAAAATAATTTCAAAGAAGCACAAACAATAATTGTGCTTGATTTGGTTTGTACATAATATTCTTTAGGCGAGAGACATTAACAACAACATAAGCATTGGTTTAATAAAGCTCTCCGAGGATCTTGAGTCATTTAACAGATATCCTTATGGTTATGAAAGCTTCAAAATGACTGTAAAATATTTGTTGACTCCGATAATGCCAAAGACAATCAACTTATATGACTTTTCGTGAGCTTTCATGGTAAATATTTCTTTTATTATGATATGATCCATTTTTTATTCAATAATGGTTTTGATTTGTTAACTTTATTTTATAGGCTTGGGCATTTGAAGCCATTCCTTATTTGAGACAACAAATAAACTACTAGGAAAAAGTTTCCTGTCTAAGAACCTTGAGATGGTTGTCGGTCAAAACTGATAAAAATATAAAAAATTTTGATCTCTTCAACCCCCCGAAGGATGCAGTAAGTATAATTATAATTAAGTTTTTGTTTTAATTAATGATTTTCTTGAATGATCTAATCATCATTCTAATATATGTAATGATTTATGTTAGATTGTGCATCCGCCGCTTGTTTCGACTAATCCAAAATTGAAGATGCCATTTTTTCTTACTTTACGGTATGTACAAACTTTATCGGGACCTAAGGTCATTGACAGAATAAAAATAGAATTGTTTGGAGAAACAACCATCACAAGGAAAATAATTTTGGAGGGTGGGCTTGTTATTGGTGATGGTCTTAGTGGTGATGGAGTTGTTGTTGGTGGTAGTGGTGCTGCTGTTGGTACTAATGATGATCCTCTTACAGTTTTTAAAACAAACCATTATGAGTACGATCATACTAGTTATACTGATTTTGCCTCTCCTAGTGAATGTTCTGCATGTAAATGTCAAGACTGCAAGGTGAAAAATGATGTAGTGATTAGTGCTATTAATGCATTAACTACTTCTGTAAAGGAATTGACATCTAAGAGGGGTGTCATTCCATCAAAGAGAATTTTATATCCATCCATTCCATTAAAGATTAAGGCTAAGAGAAGAAGGAAAGTAATTTTCAAGGCATTATCAAGCATCCAAAAAACCGAAATTGCAATTCCTCTGTCCATGTGTTGCACTATTGAGCAATGTATAATGGCCAAAGAAGAGCAACACGAGCTGAAGAAGGTGAATATATATTGTCTATTCCAACTAACAAACAGACACATATCTATTTCAACAGATGACACATCTGCTGAAAATTATCAAACAGATATATACATCTATTGCAACAGTTGACTAACCTATTGCATCAGATAAAGTATCTGTTGCAACATATGTCTCATCTATTTTTGCAAATCAAACAGCTCTACATACCGGTTTTATTTATACCAATAGATGACCTATCTTCTACAACAGATGGGTCATCTATTGGAATAAATTAAATTAAGACTTCCTACCGTTTCAATTTTTCCAAATAGATGAGTCATATGTTACAACAGATGGTTTATCCGTTAAAAATTATCATACAAGTCTTCCTCATGTTATAATTTGTCCTAACAATTGATCCATCTGTTGCAACAGAAATATAATTTGTTTGAGACAATTTAAAACAGGAGAAAGACCTGTTTGATTTGCTAAAATAGATGAGTTATCCTTTTTATTTTCTTGTATCTCCGTGATTAGCATTGACCAATTCTGGATTTTCAGGTGGATGTCACTGTAGAAGCTACTGTTGAATAGTATTAACAATATGCTACTCTTTTTATGGAAATACGGCGAACAAAAAGCGCAGAAACCATACGCAAGAGACATTAAAGATCCACAACGACCCAAGCTGAATTCCATAGCACCGAAAGAAAAACAACTTATCCATATTGATTAAATTTTTATAGCTTGAGTCTGTCAAAGTAATAACCTCACCCCTTCTTAGGAATTCTTGGCATCAATACTTAAATTGTTTATGTATTTGTTGAGATCTGTACCCATAATAATTTTTTTACATTTCATTTATTTGTTGATTTATTTCATGTAATTTCTGAAGGCTTCAATTTATTTTATCTTGTCTATGAATTTTATTTTATCCTTAGATTTGAACTTATTAATTGAAATGGAATACTAGATTTAAATATTGCAACAGATAAGGTATCTGTTGCAACAGACGACATATCTGTTGGAAAATATCAAACAGATTTAGACATATGTTGCAACAGGTAGGTAATCTATTGGAAATTATCAAACAGGTCTTTCCACTGTTTCAACAAATAGACTTAGATATAAACTTTGACAAAATACAATAGATGACCAACCTATTGCAACAGATAAACTATATGTCAGAATAGGTAGAATATCTGTTACACCAGATGGACAATCTGTTGCCTTATTAAAATTCAACTTTCATTAGACATAAAAATTGCCTCTACATGTAAAGTGAAGTGACTTAAAATAAAAAAAGGCGGAACCCATCGACAGTGTTCATTTTAAACACCTTAAATAAAATAGGCATCAAGTAGACATTGTTCATTTTAAACACCTAAAATAAAATAGGCATCAAATGTGTCAGTTTGACACTTTTTTCTCTGTTGGCAGATCACGTGTAATTCACGCAGCCAAGGCTCATTGAACCCCCATTTTTGCTGATTTGGCATCTGATTTGGCCCCCAATGGTTATTTTTCCATCATTGTCTTATATATTCATCTTTTTCCTAAAATTTAACCCTAAATTCCCAAATCTTCTTTTTCATCATCTCTCTTTCTCTATCCAAATTCTTTAAATTATTTGTATTTGATTTTTTTGCATATTTTTTTCATTTTTTCCAACTGAGCTTGACAATGTCGAGCTCATCGTTCACTGTCTTTTTTGATAAAGATTTTTGATATTGCAAGCATGGTCATAAAGCTCTATTGAAGATTTTTTGGACTCAACAAAATCCAGGTCATAGTTTTTTTACTTATAAAATTTCAAAGATAATATTTTTTTATTTAATTAGTTGATTAATTATTGACTTATAATTATTTTATAATTGTGGTCTTGTTTTTGTAGAAGCTGGGTGGATATGATTACTTTGATTGGTATGAAGAAGGACACCCTTCACAAGTAAATCGTGTAATTTGGGGTTTGTTGAAGAAAGTCAAGGCTTTTGAAGAGAAACAAAATCAAGAAAGAAGATACTACATTGTTGGCATTATTTCTACTGGTTTTGTGTTATTGGTCACATGGATATTCAAGCCTAATTGCTGAAATTTTCATGGTGGTGTACTTGTATTTGCTACTGGTTTGGTGTTGTTGAGCATATGGATATTCAAACATAATTGTTGAAAAATATTAAATAGGTTTAGACATATGTTGCAACATGTAGGTCATCTATTGGAAATTATCAAACAGGTCTTCCCACTATTGTAACAGATAAGACTTAGATAGAAATATCGACATAATGCAATAGATGACCAGCCTATTACAATAGATAATCTATTTATCAGAATAGATAGAATATATTTTACAATAGATGGACAATCTGTTGCATTGTAAAAAATTCAACTTTCATCAGACAAAAAAATTTCCACTACATGTATGTTAAGTATGTAAAGTGAAGTGACTTGAAATAAAAAAATTGTTATTTCACCGGCTTTTCTTTGTACACAGGCTCCAAGCATCCAGTTAGTACCCCATAAGCCCAAACCTCTTGCATATTTACCACAGTGTTGTCGCATAGAAAGTTCGTTGGCTCAGCCATTTTTGTGTCGATCAACAAACATTCAATATGTGCAAGAGCGTGCGACCTGCATGCGACAACGATTTTATTTTTTGGAAGGTCCACGTCCTTATTTCGACCTTCAAAATTCGATGGTTACTTTATTAACACTTCCATTGGCAAACGATCCATCAGTTTACTTTGCCTCAACAAGATGGGGAACAACTCCAATAATGGTTGCATGTGGGTAAAAAAATTGACCTCATCCAAGGCAAGTAAGTTGTAGTCATAAACCTTAATCTTTCCCTTCTCGAGTAGTATCTCAACAACCCGATAATATATGGCGTCCATGTTCATGACTCCAAGAATCCTTTTTTCTTCGGTCCAGCTCTTGTCGTGTGGATTTGGCCTCTCCCCTCTAACATATTTTATCATTTCTTCGTACCATTGGAACCCAAAAAGTAACGAACCAAATCCCTCACTACCAGGAGTTGATGCTAGCTTACTGAGATCATTTTTCCTATCCTTGAGATTCTTGTAGAAGTCGAGGTCCATTATCCTATCGACAACATCATAAGCTTTTGGGTACACTAATTTCCTGTCCCTCATGAGGCAGAGAATTTCTTCAATATACTGTGATATAAGAAGTCTATTTTTAAATAGGTTAGTAATTTTAAAGAAGGAAAACATAGTGGAAAGATGCAATGGATGGTCCATCTATTGCAGAGGGTTCTCTGAATCTATTAATAGATTACCCATCTAATGCAACTTATGCAAGAGATGGGTAATATGTTGCATTAGAACCACCACAACTTGCACCAGAATACATACATATTGCAATAGATGACAAGTGTATAAGAAGGCTAGGCTAGAAAAAGTAAACTTAACTTGTCCACGTACTGTGTACGCATATCTGTCATACTTCTAAAGTCTTGGGCGGAAAAGGTATGGATGGGATAATCTTGTGCGCCTTGCTTGGCATTCTTGGCCCATCGCAGATCCTTCTTCTCTTTGGCGCCAAGTTCCGCGTATATGTCCACCTTTTTGAATGACCCTTGAACTTCGACAACTTTTGGAGAGGGAGGAGTTGTAATTTTTTTGGATTTTCGATTGGAGAGTACTTTGATAATTGCTCTTTTCTTCCTCCCAACTTCCACTGTGTGAGTGTATGGCTCCCTCACTTTCTTGGATGGTATGACACCTCTCTTGGATTTTAATTCCTCAATAGCTTTAACAATAGCCTCTACTTTTTTTTAAGAGTTTATCTTGGCTTTCCTTGCACTCTTCATATTTGTAACGAAAACATGAGGGTAAAGAGGGGTGAGAAAGATCAATGTAAAGGTAAGAAGGACCTATGTAAGGGTGAGAGGAACCTGTGAAATGGGTGTTTTCAAACTTATTTATTTTTTCTTGAGAATCAACATGCTCAACTTCATGAATGACAATAGCATCATCATGCTTTCCACCAACATCAACAACTCTACCAGCAACACCCCCAAAAGAAGTACCCAGATCTGTTGCTATAGGTTGGTTATGAAGAACCTCAACACTAGGCTGACCTTGCCTGACTGCTATTCTTATGGTTGTTGCTCTAACCAATTCTTTTTTATTAATTCCACCATTGGTTCTGCTATTGTATCAACAATACCTAGAGTAATAAAAGAAGTTATCCCCAACTCCTGCTCTGTAGGCATGATCCATGGATGGATAACCAATGAAAAAGGACAGATATATTAAAATCATATAATAATTTGCAGTCAGTTGGGTTACATGTTAACACAGACAACTTATGCAATAGATGGTCTATTTGTCATAACAGCTGATCTTTATGTCACAACAAATTAATAATATATTGCATCAGATTACCCATCTATTGATAATTTTTAGTAGATGAGGAATCTATTGAGTCAGGTTTAGAGAACAAGAGCAACATATGGTTAATCTATTGAAAAATAGGGATTGTCTGTCACAATGAATTACCCATTTATTGTACCAGTTATATTAGACGGGTAATCTGTTGCAACAGACGACCCATCTGTCGTAACAGATGGCACATCTATTTCAATATCTTTCTTTGAGTCAAATTATCTTACTTGAAAGAAAACATACTACATCATCTGGAGGGTTAAAGAGATCAACCTCCTTAATTCTTATGTTGCTCTTTGTAGCCAACCGCCTAAGGATCCTTGGCTGAGAAACCTCATCTGGGTAATCCTTGACCTGCTTTCGTAGGTGAGGAATGGCTTCAAATGCCCAAGCCTAAAAAATGTAAATAGAAAGCAAACAAAAAAGTCATAATAATTATTCAATATAAATTAATGGATGAGTAAATATAATGCCCCGAGTCTGGTACCCCGGACGCTACACGGTGCTCATAATCCCGAAGGACCACAAGCTAACCCATGACTGGTACCTGCTGCTATAACTGAGTAATAATACTGTATAATGTGGAATAATGGGTTGAAATGCCATAAGGTTCAAAACTATAATACTGAGAAGGAGAAATGATAAAAATCTGATAAAACATTAAAAGCTGAAATACTGAATACTGTCTGAACATCTAGTCTGGAAAGCCTTTAAAACTGAACTGTCTGAATAAGGAGTTGATGGGACAATCCCCCAACTAAATCCATCTACTGAAATAATAAATCTAATGAGATAATGAAATAAAAGAATATCCTCGAATGATGAGGACTCACAACTAGTCTCTCTGCTGAAAGTCTGATCTTCTAAGAATTCTCTATGGCCCGTACATTTGAATTTATGGTATAAAACACCATAGCACAAAAGAAAAGTATGCGTCAGTACATGTGAATGTACTGGTATGCAAAGTGAGGTAAGGCTGAATGCATGGGTTCATATGCATAAACGATAATAACTAGATAACATGAGTATGACTGAATGAGAGTACATGCATGAATATGTGAACTGTAACTGGAATCGAGATAATACTGAAAACTGAGCCTGAATACTGATTAATGGATGCAACTAGTAACTGATATACTATTTACCGAGTGACTATGTCTGACAGTCCTGTTTCTGATGGAACTAGCTGAGTTCCATACTAAGCTGAGTGACCGTATCTGACAATCCTAAAATCAGAAGAACTATCTAATTTCTTTACTAAAGACTGAGACTCAGACTGTGAGAGGTAATCATCTAACTGGCATGCCCTTTTTCTGAATAGATTTTGGGTCCAACCTGTAACCCCAGTTGAAAGGGTATCAGTACCGTGCCACGGGTAGAGACACAGAAGAGATACCTCATCTAGCAGGTTCTCAAATTAGAATGGTGGGACCCTCAACTGTCAGGTTAATCCACCTCATTAACCCTCAACTAGTAGGTTTTGATGTCTCAACCTATGCTGCTGAGAATGATTCCCACCCACTGACTTAGGGAATTGTAGTCATGCATATAAAACCCTTTGCATTTAGCCTACCTCACTCGGATACTCAGTACATTCAGTCATACTGACACATTCACGCTATGGTGTTTTATTTAATGCCATAGGTACAGAGGCACGAGTTTCAGAGCAGTAGTAGCATTGCAGATTTCAGCAGTCAGTACTCCTCCTCATTCGAGGAAAATATTATTATTAATTTATTACAGTATTTCAGATTAGTTTTTCAGTTCATAGAGTTAGTTGGAGACATGTTCCTTCAACTCCTTATTCAGTTCAGTTAGAGGCTTTCGGACTAGATGTCAGATTAGATGTTCAGACTTCAGTATTTATGTTTCTTTTTGGTATTGTTATACCATGTTTTTCAGATATGTATCAGTATTGAACCTTATGGCCTTACAGTTCATGTTTCCGTATATTTTATAAGATATTATGCAGTTTACAGGTATAGATATCAGTCATGGATTAGCTTGTGGTCCTTCGGGGTCATGAGCACCGTGTAGCATTTCAGTTCAGAAAATCGGGGCGTTACAATTAATCCACAATTTAAGTGTTTTCAACTTGGGGGAAACATAGTTCAACACACATGCTAACATACTTTCATGAAATTCAATAAAGATCCCAACTTGAAAACCATACCCCAACATCATCATGAACATAATCTAATAAACAACATGGAAATCATAAATTCAAGTTTGAAAAAGGTTTCTTGAACTCCAAGGGTAGAAGGGACCCTTGGATGAACACTTTACATACCTTATTGCTTGAATTTGGAAAGATCGATGGTGAAATATCTTGAATTTGATTCTTGAATTGATGGACCTAGGGTTTTGTTCTTGAGGATTTTATGAATAATAATTATATTATGCCTCTAAAGGGGCTAAATTTTTTGTTTTGATGGCTGAAGGTCGAGGAAAAAAGACCTAAATACCCCCAAGAATGCGGTGTTTTAATGACTGAAACTGGGATACTAACGCGAACATCGACGCGGTGCATCGATGGCAATGATGCGATAGTCAACGCGTTGTGCTAAGATTGCATCAGGTCACTGGAATGGCACGCTGGTTGCTGGAGAAAATATCAACCAACGTGATAGGCAATGCGGCGCACCAAGATCGTGTTGGTACACTATTTTGGGATTCCAAACATGGTCTAAATGAGGTTCAAAAATCTTAAACTCGTCCGGGAACACTTATTGACCCTCTTGATCATGAATTAACTAAAATATCAACATTTAACGAACGTATAGGTCGCGAAATGAGATTGCCAACTTGTGAAGGCCTAAAAATAAACTAAGTCTAAATACTTAGCTAGAATTTTTCTAAGTCTGGGACCCCTTAACAAGCTTAAAGGACTAAATTAAGCTAGAAATTTTGCGGGGTCTTACAGTAAACAAATAATGATTAAATTTACCATGAAAGCCCAAGAAATCCATATAATGTGATCATCTTTGGGGATAGCTTTTTTAGTAAATATTTGACAGTTAAGTAGTAGTTGTCATATCCCCTGGGATAATTGTTGAATTTCTCAAAATCCTCAGTAAGCTTCAACAAATCATCTTCTATGACTTTGTTGTCGTCTCTTGCCAACATAACGGAATGGGAAAACAAACTAAACACAACTGCTCCCTGTACTACTTTGGTATAGTTTTATCCTTGAGATTTTTATCCACTTATTGGCTTTGCACCCACGTCCATCAATGCCCAACAACCCATCTATTTTTTTCTTGCATTTGTTGGTTTTGGTGGGTGGTCGTTGGGATAATGCCTTACCACTATTTGATAGTAGTGGTTTGGTTGTCCTACTTTTCTTGGACCTTTTTTGTGGTGTTTCTTTGGTGAGAGGTTCTTCTGGATGATTGCATCTCAAGCCGTCCCTATGGCAAACTCTTTCATTCTAAAGAAATTGGTATGCCACAGTAGTTGATCAAAATTTTATTCTTTTTTTCTCTCATCCTTCGAATCTTTATCAACTCCTACGTAGTTGATCGTATGATTGAGAAGATCATATACCATGCTCATTTGGAAATGGGCAGTATGGTTCTCAGACATCTCAAGAAAGTGTCCAAAGAAACTCTTCTTAAAAAGTTCGTCTATGTTTTCATTCTTCATAATATTCCTGTTTTCGTCAAAACTTTTCCCTAACAGACATTTAAGTACAAGATCGCCAGTTAGTTCTGAAGGTTCATCTATCGGCATCACAACTTGAAACATGTCAATACTAATAGTTTTGACAGACTCATGCTGGAATTTTGATATTAATTCACTCCCCATTGGTAATGCATTATCATCCTCTTTCTTACTTTCTTCTCCCTCCTCTTCATAATTATTTTTTTCTCCCTCCTTCTCACTTGTATTTTCCTCATCACCATCTATAGACCCTTGTCCACCTCCCTTAATGTTGTTTTCATAAATTTCCTCAGCGTCACTTTTCCCTAACTGAGATTGTTCAGGAAGCTCCTCTGAATCCCTCTGTACTGTAGCCTTTTTTGTTAGGTAGTCAGAAGTTGATCCACTTTCACTTTTTTTTTTGAGACATGTTTTATCTACAAACAACAAAAACAGAAAAATTATATTACAATTGATGTATGCACAAATTTTAAAAAATACATTACAAACACCACTAATACCGACACCACCAACAGCCACCACAAACACCACTAACCAATGCCACCAACAACCACCACAAACACCACTAATCAATGCCACCAACAGCCACCACAAACACCACTAGTGACACCACGATGACCACCAACACCATCACCACAACTACCAATATCACAAACATCATCCAACAATACCACGATAGTCAAAGGAACACTGCGATAAAAACTAGGGCTTTCTTGGGTTCTTCCTATGATTTTACCATCATAACTTAAAATTGTAAACCCATTCTTGAAGATAATACAACTAAAATTCTTATTTTTCATCATTAACTTAAAATCCCTAATTTTTAGAAAAAATAACAAATATAAAAATCTTCTCAAACTCTGTTACCTACGAAGACAGAGAGAATGACTAATACAAGTAAGAATGAAGTCGAAAATAACTCCTATGTGGTCGAAAATGGGAAGAAAATTGATTTGTTGTGAAGGGTTGAGTAATTTGTTGAGTAGTTGTTGTTTGTATTATTGAGAGAGAGAGAAAAGAGCGAGAACTAGAGATTTGAAATGATGAACCATTTTTCCCGCAAATGGATGATTTGTATGGGTTGGTTTGTATTTTAGAAAAGAATGACAAGTTTTGAAAATGCTAATTTGGTCCGAATTGATCTTAATTATTTTTTAAAATTTTAAAAGATATGCATAATTTTTAACCGTCTCATCATGCAATTTTCAAAAGATTCAATGAAAGTTGTAGTTGACCCTATGAACTCACCCCTAGTTCTAGCCTAATCAATTTAGGTATTAGCTTGACAATGAGGTAATAAGAATCGCTTCAACTCAGAGTGATCGATCGATGACTCAAGTTGGGAGGAACGCAATACCAACATCATACAATTGCCAAAGACTTAATTGATATTATAGTTGACCCTATAAACTCATCCCTAGTTCTAGGTTAATCAATTGAAGTTGTAGTTGAACATATGAACTCAATTAAAACAAATATTCAACCTGTTGCAACAGATGACTTATCTGTTGGAATTTATAAAATAGATTAAGTCATATGTTGCAATAGATTAACTATCTATTATAAATTATCAAATAAGTATTGCCATCTGTTGTGACAGATGATTGAGCCATTGGAAATTTTCAAATAAAAATTATCATCTATTACAAAGTATGACTTATATGTTTTAAGATCTTTTTTATTTTAAAGAAATTTAGGTATTAGCTTGACAATGAGGTAATAAGAATCACTTCATCTCAGAGTGATCGATCGACGACTTAGGTCGGGAGGAACGCAATACAACATCATGCAATTGATAAAAGACTCAATCGAAGTTTTAGTTGACCCTATGAAATCACCCCTAGTTCTAGCTTAATCAATTTAGGTGTTAGCTTGACAATGAGGTAATAAGAATAATTTTAACTCAGAGTGATCGATCAATGACTCAGGTCAGGAGGAACGCAATACCAATATCGTGTAATTGCCAAAAGACTTAATTAAAGTTGTAGTTGACCCTATGAACTCACCCTTAGTTCTAGATTAATCAATTTAGGTATTATCTTGACAATGAGGTAATAAGAATTGCTTCAAATCATAGTGATCGATCAATGACCCAGGTCGGGAGAAACGCAATACCAACATCATGCAATTGCCAAAGGCTCAATTAAAGTTGTAGTTGACCCTATGAACTCACCCCTAGTTCTAGCTTAATCAATTTAGGTATTAGCTTGACAATGAGGTAATAAGAATGACTTCAACTCAGAGTGATCAATCGATGACTCAAGTCGGGAGGAACGCAATACCAACATCATGCAATTGCCAAAGACTCAATTGAAGTTGTAGTTGACCCTATGAACTCACCCCTAGTTCTATCTTAATCAATTGAAATTGTAGTTGAACCTATAAACTCAATTGAAATTGTATAAAAACAACTGTTCAACCTGTTGCAACAGATGACTTATCTATTGGAATTTATCAAACAGATTAAGTCATATGTTGTAACAGATTAACTATCTATTGTAAATTATCAAATAAGCATTGCCATTTGTTGCAAAGTATGACTTATATATTTTAAAATCTTTTTTTTATTTTAAAACAATTTAGGTATTAGCTTGACAATGAGGTAATAAGAATTGCTTCAACTCAGAGTGATTGATTGATGACTCAGGTCTAGAGGAACTCAATACCAACATCATACAATTTCCAAAAGACTCAATTGAAGTTATAGTTGACCCTATGAACTCACCCCTAGTTCTAGCTTAATAATGTTAGGTATTAGCTTGACAATGAGGTAATAAGAATCGCTTCAAATCAGAGTGATCGATTGAAAACTCAGGTCGGGAGGAACGCAATACCAATATCATGCAATTGCCAAAGACTTAATTGAAGTTGTAGTTGACCCTATGAAATCACCCCTAGTTCTAGCTTAATTAATTAAAGTTGTAGTTGAATATATGAACTCAGCTGAAATTATGTAAAAAAAAATGTTCAACCTATTGCAATAGATGACTTATCTATTGTAATTTATCAAATAGATTAAGTCATCTATTACAACAAAATAACTATCTATTATACATTATCAAATAGGCGTTGCCATCTATTGCGACAGATGACGAGCCATTGTAATTTTTCAAATAAAAATTGTCATCTGTTGCAAAGTATGACTTATGTGTTTTAAGATTTTTTTTATTTTAAAGCAATTTTTTAATTTCCTGCTCGAGATAAAAAAGATAAAATACCAAGGCGGTAAAAAATATTACTTGGATAACTCAAAAATCTCTTCATTGAGTAGTCTTATCTTGCCTTTTCAATGTCACCATCTCCTCATGCCCCTCAAAGTTATTAATGAATATTTAAAATCCATATCTAGAATTCTCTCTCCTTCAGCCATAAATAACTTAACTCATCTCTCTTTCTTATTCATAATTCTCTTTCTCTCATCTTTGAGGTAATCACAATCATCTTCTTTTTTCCTCTCTTTTCTATCTTCTTTTGGGTGAGGATCCTTTCGTATCTTAAATTATCAATATCTTTTCTCGATTGAAATAAGTGTTTTGATCCCTTTGCTTTTTTGACATTGCAGGTATGGTTCACTATTGCTCTTTTCTTTCTGTATTTTTCTTTGTATGTTATTTAAATTAGATATTTACATCTGTAGTTATTATTGATTTACCTATTACCAGTTTTCTATTTATTGAGAAAATTGAAAGAAAGGTGACTTTGTTGTTATTGGAACATGTGGTGTTTGTGTTGTTGATGGTGTTGGAACATATGGTGTTGTTTCTTTATTGTTGATGTTATTGTTGGTGTTGCAATGGTTTCCTCAACTGTTGCAACTGATAAATCAGTTGTTGGAGAAGATGGAGCAACTGTTGGAAGAAATCAAACCAATAGCAAGGTTGGTTTGATTTATTCCAACAGATGACCCATCTGTTGCAATATGTCATCCATCTGTTTCCACAGATATATCGCCTGTTGTAACATATGACTCATTGGTTGAATAGATGGGGAATCTATTGTAGTAGATGGGTCATCTGTTGATTCATTCAATTTTGTGTTATCCTTTGCAGATAAAAGAAAGTGAAACTGGATCAACTTTTGCCCAATCAACATTAAAGGCTAGAGTAAAGATGGATTCAGAGGAATAAGCTGCTTGCAGATGGAACCATTTCATATGTGAGAGGTATGTATTACTGATCAACCTATCATGAAAACAAATATCCAGTACACTAATTTTATGAATGTTGGTTCTTTACCTATTAGGAGTTAATACTTCAAACAAGATATGACATTTTACAGTTAAGATTGTTAGGTTCAAACTGGTAAGGTTGAGAGACCAAGTAGGTGGTGTCGATACCCTGTTATGATTTAATAAATATTTTACTAATGCTTTTGTGTCAAGTTTGGAGAAGGGTTTAAGTTTTTGGTGGTAGTGTAAATATTCAAATAGTGATTGGACTCATTTTAAGGGTTTAATAGACTTTTGAAAGGCCACCAAAGCCTCGCACTGCTGCAAACAAGAATGGAAATAAATATAGTTATTGCTATGGTCCAAATTTATATGGATGGGTTGCTCGAGGAGAGTATTATACAATAAAAGGTGATTGGAAGAATAACTGTGCGGGAAGGGGGAGGTGGAGAAGACCATATATCAACTTAGACCTTATTAAAGAAGAAACACTGGGTAGGAAGGAAAGTGTACCAAAATTGGATGATGAAATTGACCTGAAAAATGAAAAAATTGAATGAGCTGCAAATGTGAAAGTGTATCCAAAAATGAAAATCCATCAGTCCATTTTGAAAAGAAAAATATTGAAATGGATTGGATCTGTGCACTTTGTTATGGAACTGCAACTGTAAGACCCCATAAATTTATTACGCTTAATTCAGTCCTTTAGGCTTGTTAAGGGGTCCCATACTTTGAAAATCCTAGCTAAACTTCTAGACTTAATTTATTTTAGCTTTCAAAAGTTGGTAATCTCATTACGCGACCTTAACATCCATAAAGGGTCTATATTTTTATAAATTCATGATCAGGAAGATCAATAGGTGTTCCCAGACAAGTTTTGGATTTTTCAGAACACTTTTAGATCATGTTCGGAGTTCCAAAATAGTGGGGACCAACGCAATTTTGGCGCGTCGCGTCGCCAATCACGTTGGTCAACATTTGTGCAGGCTGCCAGAGCCAAAACTTTTGAGGCTCGATGCGATCATGGCGTGACACGTCGAGTATCGCATCGCAGCCATCAATACACTGCGTCGCTTATAGCGTCGGTACCCAGTTTTTAGTCATTAAATGACCGCATCCTCAAGGGAAAAAGTGTCAATTTTCCATCCCTATATAAGCCCAAAATCACGTAATTCAACTATTTTTCACCCAAATTAGAATTATCTCTCTCAAAATCCATCAAGAACAAGCTTAGGGTTTTTCAATTGAGGATCCAATTTCAATAACTTCACCGTTAATCCTCAAGAATCTTCCATCCAAGGTATGCATAATGTTCATTCATGGATCCCTTTCGTCCATGAAGCCCAAGAATTTGGTTTTAAACTATGAATTTGATATTTATGCTATGGGTTGATTATGTTCATGTGGTTGTTGTTGTATGATTCCCAAGTTGGAATCTTTATGTATTTTTATAAAAATATGTTAGCATGTGAGTTGAAAACCATGAATTATAGTTGGTTATGATATGTAAATTTGATGATTATGCCATGCCCTAAGTCATGCAACCTAAGTGTTTGATAAAAGGCCTAAGAGACTAGAAATTATGTAATATAGCTCAATTGTGACTTAAGTGATGGATTCATGTTTTACCTTTATGTTCAAATTACTCCCATGGTATTGATGTGCAATGTAGATGTTTGTTGAAATGCTCATGATTCTAGAATATGGAATTATGACATTGATTATATGTATTCCTACCATGTACAAGATTATGATAACCATATACTTCATGAAATCCCCAACTTATTGTATTATAGATTATTGATGTTGGTCATGTATTCAAGAGTGTCATGCCTTGTCAGTTTCATGCTATCGAGTCCTTGGGGTACTTGTACCCGACAATATAGCTGTGTGCCTAGAGACAGTGTCATGTTTTCAAGATACTCTCAATCAAGCCATGAACTATAGAACTCAGTCAGTCATATGACTCAGGAAAACTCAGTAACCCCAGTAATCTCAGAAAGCTCAGTAATTCAGTAAATCTCAATAGTATTCCGTCAGTCACGGAACCCAAGGAACTCAGTCCAGTTCAGTTCAGTTAATCATGTTCAGTGTCTATTCAGATGGGAGTAGGATTCAGCACTGAGTGAGCCTAAGGATGGGAACTCACATGTTATTAGAGGATGTGATTCTTAGAAGCAGTCCTTGCGCTCCAGAACTACGTAGCCAGTGTAGGTTGAGGGTATATGAGGTGGCTAAACCTGTTAGATGAGGGTCCCACTATTCTCCTTTGAGTACCTTCTATACAAGGGATCACTCACAGCTTGTCCTTACCCGTGGCACGGTATTGACACCCTTCTAATTAGAGTTACAGATTAGAACCCAACTCAGCTATATTTCTTTATTTTGGGCATGTCGGTTAGATGACTACTTCCCACAGTCTCAGTATCATTCTCAATAAAAGAACTCAGATCTTTCTTCAGATTCAGGACTGTCAGATAAAGTCACTTAGTACAGTATGAAACTCAACTAGTTCCATCATAACCTAGACTGTCAGACACAGTCGCTCAGTATCAGTATCAGTTATGTCAATTGTATCAGTTATATCAGTTATGAATAACTCATGTTGTTAGTATTCAGACTCACTAGTCAGTATCATCACGAATTCAGTTACAGTTACTTATCCATGCATGTATTCTCATACTCATATTGTTCAATTAGTTAGCATAGTTCATGCATATGAACCCTTTTGCATTCAACCTACCTCACTTGCATACCGATATATTCAATTGTACTGACGTATTTGTGCTATGGTGTTTTACTCTATACCATAGGTTCAGAGACACGAGCTCCAGAGCATCAGTAGCATTTCAGACATTCAGCAGTCAGACTAGTAGTGAGTCCTCATCATTCGAGGATGTTCTACCATTTTAGTATTTTTAGTACTTAGTTTATTTCAGTAGTTGGAGTTAGTTGGGGACATATCCCATCAACTCCCTATTCGAACAGTCAGTTTTATAGGCTTTCAGACTACAGTGTTGTTCAGACTGTTATTTCAGTTATTTTGGGTATTTTATACCCCATTTAGATGTTATTTTTTTATCAGTTATCCAGTTTTGAATCTTATGGCCTTACAACTTTTATTCCATATTTATACAATTTATTATGTAGTGTTAAGGTACAAATATCAATCATGGGTTAGCTTGTGGTCCTTTGGAGTTATGAGCACCATGTAGTGTCTCGGGTACTAGATTCGGGGCATTATAGCAACTAGCTAGCGTGGCCTGAATGAAGACCCATAAAATGCAGTACCAGAACTCTAAGATTTCAGCTTCGCGAGCACCGATGGTAGTAAGATTGTCGTCCAGGAATGAAACCTGAACCAACAACTCCTGAAGTAAAAATAAGGGATCAAGCCAAGGTGGCAATTTCTCAAGTTAAACTTGCATCCCATGCCTCCTGTTTAGGAGGGTCTGGTCAAAGACAGTGGAAACAACAAGGCATGGTATTTTTGTACCACTTTAGACCTTTTTATTTCTATTGCCATTGACCGAATCAGAACCACAAACAAAAGGCATGGGATGCAAGTTAGACTTAAAAAATTGACGTCTTGGCTTCCCTTATTTTTACTTCTAGAGTTGTTGTTTTAGGTTTCATTCTTGACTGAAAATCAATTCTCTGTGCTCTCCAAGCTGCTTCGTTAGAGTTCTGGTCCTGCACTTTGTGGGTCTTCATTGAGGCCACCCTCGCTAGTTGTAGTCACTAGAAAAGTGTCCAGCTCCAATCTTCTTGAGCATTTTTATTTTTCAAGAACGACTGACGGATTTTAATATTTGGATATACTTTCACATTTGAAGCTCATTCAATTTTTTCATCTCTCAAGTCAAATTCATTGGCTAGATTTTCTAGAAGTTCCTTACTTACTTCCCTGTGTTTCATCTTAAACAAGGTCTAAGATGATATATGGTCTTCTCCACCTCCCCCTTCCCGCACAGGTATTCTCCCAAGCACCTTCTATTGTATAATAGTCTCCTCGAGTAACCTATCCATATAAATTTGGACCAGGGAAATTTCTATTGGTTTTCCATTCTTTTTTGTTGCAGTGTGAGGCTTTGGAGGCCTTTTAAAAGTTCATGGCACCATTAAAATTGGTCCAATAACTATTGTATATTTACACTGCCACTAAAAACTTGAACCCTTCTCCAAACTTGACACATAAACATGAGGAAAATCATCATTAAATTGTAACAGGGTATTGACACCACCGTCTTAGAACCCTTCGGACTTATCAGTTGATAACGCTCAAACTACAGCTCTCGTAAGAGTGTAAGCGGTCGTGGTCAAATATAGAACCCAACTGGGTTGGGTGTCGAATCCCACAGGGAATACTTGGTCACTAAGTATGCAACGATTAGCAGACTGTTGATCGAAAATTCTACGAAAAAGGGGGGATTTAATTGTATCGTGAACTAAGAGTATCAAAGTAACAAAGAAAAACGGAATGTTTAGTAGGTTTTAATCAATGAGAATTATAAGTTAGGATTATGTCCACCTTATGAGTTTTATGTATCTATTGGCTATGAGTTATGCGGAATTCAGACATGCATGCGCTTATAGAGATTCGTATTCTATGGTAAATCCTAGTGTCTTTCGACCATCAAGGATTATATCACTTTAACTCTTTCGAGCTTAAAGCGTATACTAATGGTACGAATTCTCCAAGAGGTTAATCCAGTTACGGCACTAACTTTTAAACAGGGGTTGGTAGCCCTATTTCCTTTTCATTCTCTCTTTTCCAGACATGTAACTTTTCTTTCGAACAAGTTAATGCTATACTGGCGTATTCTATATGTTTGCAACCACAAGAATTCAATTAATATGAAGAGAGTAATGATATAAGCAACATACGTATCAAGAATTCACAAACTCATAGCAATAAATAGTGTCTCAGAAGGCTTCCATAACCCTAACAGAGAAGTTTTACTCATGAGTGCAACGGAAATCACAATAGATATAATCATCATACCACAACCTAGAATAATCTTGGCGATGGAAGTGATATGGCGTCAAAATCTCTCAAACGTTTTTCCCTAGCCGTTCTTCTCAAGAGAGCCAAGTTCTCTGTGTTAGACTTACAGAATATTGTAACGTGAATTAGGAGCAAAAGTCGAATGAAAAAGACTTGAATTAATGAATGAGTGAATAATAAAAAGCTTGCTGAAAAATTCAGCAAATAGGGTTTTTATAACATCCCTGTCCTAGTCCTACTGAAATAGGGTTTTTATCCTTGTCCTAGTCCTACTGGGTTACTGCATACTTGTCCTAATCCTACTAAGTTACTGTTGATCCCCCAAGTCTTTAGAAATGCTGTTTTTACCCAGGACAAGTTCTCCATGCATCACTGTCAGTCCACAAGCTTCCAGAAGCTGCCTTCCTTCTTACGTGAAGTTTCCTTTGGCGTCCAACAGTCCATAAAATGCTGAAATCTTCATCATAAATACCTGAAATCTTGCTAATCACGTTGGTTAGCTCACTTACAGAAAAATGGACTAAAAGTGCAGGAATTATATATTTTGTCCTTAAAACTTAGCTAAAATATGGGTAAATTAAGGTGCTTTAGGCGTGTAATTACGCCTAACATCAACACCCCACACTTAAATCTTTGTTCGTCCTCGAACAAAATATTACGTCCATGCAATCATCTACTTAGGGTTTCACAGTAACAACACAAAATGTTCAACCAGATAGGCATGACAATTATTAACAAAGAGTAGTTTTCTAATCACTTCTAGAAATAATTCAACCTCCAACATAGACTCGGGATGATGGTTAATTCGTATTCAAAAGTTAAGGCACAAAGAATCATACAAGACTACCCAAAACTCATCCACCATGTGTGTCTCACATAAGATATTACCTATAATCACTCACAAGTATTGCATTTTTCAGAACATGGGTATAAGATTATCCTTGCTCTCACTCTCACAAAGAATTCATATGTTGCAACTGATGACCATAGGCTTTCCCTTAGTGTAATGCTCTACTAATATCAGAATGTTAAGCTTATGATCAAATAGGTCTTTACAGGTTGTAATGTAAGCTAAGGGATTGGTATGACTATTTTGGCCAGAAATAGTGACTAAGTTCCCTAAGCGCTTTAATACATCACATTATGCCATTTACACTTTCTTTTAAATGACCTTTCTACTTTCTTTTAATCTACCACCCCTTCTCACCTCTTTTATTATTCAATTTTAAATAGAATCAACTTTGTATTTTTCTTTTTCATTTCATTTTTCATTTTTTTTTATAACACACCTCTATAATAGCCATTCTTTTTCATAACAAATTCAAGTACCAATCCACTTTAAGGCATCACTCTCACCCAATTTCCTTTTATTTTGCCACATGACTTTACAATTTAAAGAGCTTAGGAATTTGGATCAAATTATGGTCTTAAAAAATGGATTAGGCTACATATGAGGCTGTCAAAGAAAATGGCTTAAAGGCTCAAAAGGGGTTAACTAGGATAATGTCCACGGGTAGGTAAAAAGAAGGTAAACAATCACAGGCTGCCAAAGAAATGCCTAAATCATCTCCTAAACTCTCACTCTTTATTTCGCTTTACACACACACCAGGCAAGTTCTAGTATCAGTCACAACACAGAATATACTATAACCTCACACACACAAGGCACATGGTCAACTTTATTGGGAGCAGTATAGACTCTTAACCCAACAGATGAATGAATTAAACCACACACATATCACACAGTGAGTCACACTTAGAGCCTAAACGTCTCAATAGTAATGATTTTGGCACAGACTCTTGTCATAACACCATGCCGCCTATCAGAACAATTTCATGCAACATCTACAAAAATCTAAAATTAAACTAACTAATTACGACTAATTAAAACAAACAAGAACTAGAATAAATGTAGGCAAAGCAGTACAAGAAGCATACAAATACCAGCACCCCACACTTAGACGGGACACACTGCCCTCAGTGGAAAATAAATAAGAAGAACCTGGTTAGTCGGACTCCTCCTCTATGTCTGGGGTCATACCCCCTTCATCAGAATTATCATCAGAGTCATCGTCATCAGAGTTCTCCTCCACGTCGGAGTCTAGCATTCGTCTATCATCATCGGTTGGCATGTCGTCATCAAGAGGTTCCTCAAAATATACACCTACTCTACACATAGCCCTCGTATTCTCATTCATTGGGTAGTCATAATCCAACTGTTGGAGCTCTGCAGTAGTTGGAACACGACCCCCGCTCATCATGGTAAACCTCGTCATGCCATATAAATGGAGGAAAAAGCTTTCGTCGCGAGCATGTCTTTCTGCAGTGGTTAGGTTGACTCCATGCATGGATTCAACATCTTTAACCTTTGTGAGGTCAACCTTCTTCGGGTTGTGTAGAAGCTTATGATCTGCAGGTTCCTCTTCGATGTCCTCCTTCCTCAATATCGCAGTCAACAAATTGCCAAAGCTGAAGTGGGACCTCTTGTGCACCCTGGCCTTACGCATTGAAGATCGAATAATCGCCCCAATATTGATGGGGATGCTCGTCATCAAAGCGTACACCAAGCACACTCTATCACGTGTGATATTTGTGTACTATGACCCTGGAATCAGGCAAAAATTGACTATCCGCAACCATATCCGAGCTTCTCTGTTCAAGAAGGCATACAGGAAGGTATTGTGCCGACCGGTATCCTTGTGACGACTCCACCGTGACATTGATCTTGTTCTGCATAGTGTGTGTCTAATTTCCCTGTATGGAGATCTGTGATAAAGCTCCTTGAGCGGTGATGGATCCACAGATGGAAGACCCAGAAAAGAGTTGAAGAACTCCGCATTTAGTTGCAGGACTTGGCCCCGAATCTTTACTTCACTCCCTGTAGTTTTCGGTGACCAGTTGGCATAGAATTCTCGCTTTAGATTGATATTGCACTCTCCCATATCTCGGAAGATGAAATCAAGATGTAACGCCATTATCTTAGCCAAAATGCGGGGTTCTTTCTTTGCTAGGCTCTCCTTTTGTATCAACTCCACATGAACATATTTTTTTACTTTATTGTTCTTGTACCACTCCTTTCCTTCCTCCTCTAGGACCCATTTTATCCCATACATGCGTCGAGGTATTTGCAGCGAGGAGGATTCAGCTTGCTCTTTTCTTCCCCTTTTTTGGCCTTTCTGTGAGGTAGATGCTTTTTCTTTTTCGAGTCGACTTTTTGGTGCCATTGTACCTGAGATTAAAATAATAGTCATGTTAGCTTCATCTCAGTAGATACAATCGACAAACCAATAGTAGTGACACTACCCCACACATAATTTGTTGGCACAAACTTAATTAAGTGAAAGATGTCGATTACTCAGACTTCATCGCCCTATATTTAGGTGTTATGTTCCAACAATATATTCAGCGCAGTCATACTTTTCTTGTCATCTTCACTATCCTTTTCAATTCTTTTTCATGTATTCTTAACTATGTTTTCATGTTTGGACTAATGCATCTCTTTGAACAAAACTACTACATAGATATCGTATCAATTTATGGCTTACAGCACCAATAAAAATAATCACAACATCTCATGTTTGCAATTAACCATGATTTTCATCTCGATGGACAAGTCATTCAAACATACAAGCTTTCGAGTTACAAGATTATGCAATTATCTTAACCATGTCGATTCCGCAAAAGTATGACAGTGTATCAAAATCAAATTCAGGTTGGAACCAAGTCTAGAACATCCTTACGTATTCTTTCACTCACTTAGTTGTATCACAAAAAATCAACCATATTCAAATCACCAACACTACTTCAAGATTTAACAATTTCTTATAGGCGTAGTAGTGTAGTACTTTACGGAATATAAAAGAAGAGCAAAGAAGTACTTACTTGGTTGATGGCCTCGGAAGATGTTCTTGCAAAGTTAAAAGAGCAAAAGGAAAATTTTTGAGAGATTTTGGAGAGGTAGGCGGCGCTTAGGTTGAATTTGCAATGCATTTTTGTTCTAAGACTAAGGTTCTATTTATAGGACAAGCTTGGGTCAGAATTTGACCCGTTTGGAATCGGATTAGGAGACCAAAAAGTGAGCATAGGCGGCGTCTATGCTATGACATTATTAGGCATAGGCGGCGCCTATGCCATGGCATTCTATATTCAGAGACAAAAGGCTTTTGCATAGGTGGCGCCTATGCTATGGCATTGTTAGGCATAGGCGGCGCCTATGCCATGACATTCTAGATTCAGAGACAAAAGGCTTTTGCATAGGCGACACCTATGCTATGGCATTATTAGTCATAGGCGGCGCCTATGCCATGGCATTCTAGATTCAGAGAGCTTAGGCCATAGCATAGGCCTTGCCTTGTTCGTTGCCTAGATTTTCATAGGCAATGCCTAACTCATAGCCTTTTGCTTCTTCATTCCCAACTTACCACCTTCAACATGCAATACTTCCAAATCAAAATTTGAAACCAATCTCCTCCTTTACACCTCTTGCACCTACACTTATTCACAAATAACAAAAATGATTAGAACGATGGGTTGCCTCCCACCAAGCGCCTTAGTTTTGGTCGTGGCTCGACTCTTCTTTTTGGATTTTTTTTTATTTAACAAAAACAAACTCTTAGTAAAACAATAAAAAAAATGAAAAACGATGGGTTGCCTCCCATCTAGCGCTTGATTTATTGTCGCGGCACGACATAGTTACCTCGAGTACTTAGATTTCATCGAGATAGATGGTGGCCATACATTTTATCGAGTTAAGAGGACCGATATATGGTTTTACTCATTGGCCATTCACTTTAAAGACAACACCATTATTGTCTTCTAGCTCAACTACTCCAGACGAGTAGACTTGGCTAATTTTGTACGGACCAGACCATTTGGACCTTAACTTACCTGGGAATATCTTCAGTCTGGAATTGAAAAGAAGTACCATATCACCCTTTTGAAAGTTTCGTTGAACAATCCGTTGATCATGATACTTTTTCATCCGCTCCTTGTAGAAGTCTGATCTTTCATACGCATGTAGACGGAATTCATCCATCTCATTCAGCTGCTCCAATCTCATATTCATGGCATCATCCCAATTCAAATTCAGTCGATTTAACGCCCATAATTCTTTATGCTCGAGCTCAATGGGCAAGTGACAAGACTTCCCATAAACTAGTTGGTATGGGGACATGCCAATTGGCATTTTGAATGCAGTCCTATAAGCCCATAGTGCATCGTCCAGCTTCCGAGACCAATCCTTCCTATTAGCGTTTACAGTCTTAGCAAGGATCTGCTTGATCTCTCGATTAGAAACCTCTACCTGTCCACTAGTTTGTGGGTGATAAGGCGTGGCTACCTTATGTTGCTTGACCCCATATTTCACCAAAACGGATTTGAATAGCTTGTTGCAAAAGTGTGATCCTCCATCGCTTATGATGGTACGTGGTACCCCAAAATGAGAGAAGATATTTCTCTTCAAGAATGCTACAACACGCTTTCCTTAATTATCAGCCAGCGTTACTGCTTCGACCCATTTGGATACATAGTCGACAACAACTAGGATATATTTTATCCCAAACGAATTTATGAATGGGCCCATGAAATCAATACCCCACACATCAAACAGCTCTACTTCAAGAATTTTTGACATGGGCATCTCATGGTGCTTCGAAATCGTGCCTTGTCTCTGAAATTGGTCACATCTTCTCACAAACTCGTAGGCATCTCTAAATATCGAAGGCTAATAATAGCCTCTTTGCAATACCTTCCTTGCTGTTCGACCACCTGCATGGTGTCCCCCAACTTGGGAAGCATGACTTGTTTCCAAGATACTCGGCACTTCCACATGAGATATGCATCGCCTGATAACACCATCCGCGCATCGTCGAAACAAATATGGCTCATCCCAGAAGTAGTGTTTTACATCATGCATGAACTTCCTCTTTTGATAAAAAGACAGATGTGCAGGTATCATATTACTTACCACATAGTTTGCAAAGTCTGCGTACCATGGTAATTCTTCCACCATCGTGGCTAGGATCTCTTCATCGGGGAATGCATCATTAATCTCAAGATCGGGCTGCGCTGTGTGCTCATTCTCAAGTCTAGATAGGTGATCAGCCACTTGGCTTTCGCAACCTCTTCTATCTTTTACCTCGAAATCAAATTCTTGCAGCAATAACACCCATCGAATTAGCCTCGGCTTTGTATCCTTCTTTGTCATTAGGTATCTCAGGGCTGCATGATCGGTATGAACCACCACTTTAGTCCCCAACAAGTAAGCACGAAACTTTTCAAAAGCATAAACAACTGCTAGAAGCTCTTGTTCCGTGACAGTATAGTTCTTCTGGGCTCCGTTCAAGACCTTTCTCGCGTAGTAGATTGGATGAAATAACTTTTCTCTTCTCTGTCCAAGTACAGCACCCAAAGCTACTCCGCTTGCATCACACATAACTTCAAATGGTAGGGACCAATCAGGTGCTACAATGATAGGAGCTTCAATTAGCTTCCCTTTGAGGCATTCGAATGCCTTCAAGCAATCTTCACCGAAGTTGAACTTTGCATCCTTCTCCAAAAATTTGCATAACGGACTAGCAATCTTGGAGAAATCTTTAATGAACCTTCGATAAAAACCTGCATGCCCGAGGAAACTACGAACTCCCTTTACAGAGATTGGAGGTGGTAGTTTCTCGATGACTTCAATTTTAGCTCGATCCACCTCAATTCCTCTTTCGGAAATTTTATGCCCAAGAACAATACCTTCTTTAACCATAAAGTGGCACTTCTCCCAGTTTAGCACCAAGTTGAATTCAACACATCTCTGTAACGCCATACTTAGATTCGCCAAGCACGATTCAAACGACTCACCCACAACTGAAAAATCGTCCATGAATACCTCCAAGGTGTCTTTAACCATATAAAAAAAATGGACATCATACAACGCTGAAAAGTGGCGGGTGTGTTACATAGCCTAAATGGCATACATTTGAAGGCAAACATACCATATGGGCATGTAAACGCTGTCTTCTCTTGGTCTTCGGGAGCAATACAGATCTGATTATAGCCGGAATAACCATCTAAGAAGCAAAACCATCCTTTCCCTGCCAATCGATCAAGCATTTGGTCCATGAATGGCATTGGGAAGTGATTCTTAAGCGTCCATGAATTCAGCTTCCGGTAGTCCATGCATACTCTCCACCCTGTGACAGGTCTGAGTGGAATTATCTCATTCCTTTCATTTGCAACTACCATCATGCCCCCTTTCTTGGGCACACACTGTACCGGACTCACCCATTTACTGTCAGAGATTAGATACACTACCCCTGCATCTAACCACTTAATAATTTCTTTCTTCACCACCTCTTGCATAGGTGGATTCAAACGTCTTTGATGCTCAATAGTGGGTATGCAATTTTCTTCAAGCTGAATCTTGTGCATACATATCCCAGGCGGAATACCAATAATATCAGCGATGGTCCAACCGATGACTCTCATGTATTTCCTTAGAACAGCGATGAGATCTACAACTTGTTTCTCACCTAAGTCAGCCGCCACAATAATCGGGAGGGTGTTTCCACTTCCCAAGAATACGTACTTTAGATGACTGGGCAGCTTCTTCAATTCGAACGTTGGTGGTTCTTCAATGGATGGTTTAGCTGGTGGTGTCGGTCGATTTTTGAGATCAAGGTCCAGCTTCTTGGGAGCATGAGAATACGACCCTATTCCTCTTAGAGCACAAATAGTTTCATCATAATCTTCAGCATCCTCCCGCTCAACATTCATAAGTACAGCTGCCAATGGATCAACAAAAAGCTGTGTCTCTATAGATACTTCTTTCTCATCATCAAAATAAACATCATCTACAGAGAACACATTCATATCTTTGGGTTGCTTCATTGATTTGCACACATCAAAGCGGACCACTTCGTTATTCATCCGGAATAAAAGCTCATTAGCTCTTAAATCAATAAGCACACTTCCTGTTGCAAGAAAAGGGTGCCCCAAGATTATGGGAACTTCAGAGTCCACCTCACAGTCCAGAATAACGAAGTCTTCCGGAAAGATGAATGAAGAAACCTTCACCAATACATCATATAAAATACCAACAGGTCGTTTTACCGACCTATCTTCCATCACGAGCCTCATATTGGTTGGAGTAGGATCACCCAACCCCAACTTTCTGTAAATAGATAGCGGCATCAAATTGATGCTGGCTCCTAAATCGCATAATGCCTTGGAAAAATTCAAAGATCCGACAGTGCAAGGAATAGTGAAGGCATCGGGGTCAGCCTTCTTCTGAACTAGTGATCTGGTAGCGATTGCACTGCAATGATGAACAGTATCCGTCAACTCATAACTTGCTGCCCGCTTCTTTGTCAAAAGATCCTTCATAAATTTTGCGTACCCAGGCATTTGTTCCAGTGCCTCGACCAAGGGAACATTAATAGTTAGCTGCTTCAACATAGTCATAAACTTATTGAACCTGGTATCGTCAGCTTTCTTCTTCAATCTCTGAGGAAAAGGTGGTGGTGGAAGGGGAATAGTTTTCTCCACCGCTTCCTTTTTATCTTGCTTCAGTTCGGCGATCTTTTCAGGCTGTGGACGTTGAGAGGTGACGTCACGAACAACCTCATCAACTACTTCAACATCTTTTGGTTCTGCAATGATCTCATTATCTTCTATATCATCAACCACTTGCTTGCCTTTGGCTGGATTTTCCAACACTTTACCACTTCGGATGGTGATAGCCATACACGATCCATTATTCCTTGTATTTTGCACTGTGTCGCTAGGTAGTGTTCCAGCTTTTCTTTGATTTAATGCCACTGAAAGTTGACTCAATTGCTGCTCTAGTTGCTTTATTGCAGTAGAATGCGAGTCAACCAATTGATTTATTGAAGACAAATCGTTCTTCACCTCATTCACTCCCGTATTAGTTGCCTCTACTCCTTTCAGCAGCTTTGCCATCATATCTTCCATAGACATCTTCCCCGAACCAGATGCCGCGGCCTCACGATTTCCAGGAGGAATATACAAACCACTCCTGTCAGTCTTATTCTTCCAACTACCTTGATCACGGTCCTTGTTTCCAGATTTATCATAATAGTTTCGACATTGGTTTCCTTGGGAATTGCCTCGGAAACCCCCTGATTATTCAAGTAGTTAGCTTCTTCCTCAGAATCGGATTCGTCTCTTCCTTTTGACGCAACCGCTTTTACTTTTTCGGTCTTCCCTGATAATAAATGCTTGGTAAGAAGATCTATTTGTGTTTTCATGTGCGCCATATCTTGATCACGTTCCTCTTCTCTTCGCCTTTGTTCTGCAGTCATGCCAATAGATATGGTAGATCTTGCTACCTCTGAATCCCTGGTATGCCAAGCTCTACTTTGCTTTGTCATACGATCTAACATATCACTTGCCTGAACAAAAGTAAGGTCCATGAATGACCCTCCTGCAGCATTATCAACCACTGGCTTAGTCACTGAATTCAAAGACCTGTATAATATCTCCATCAAGTGGACATTGGTCATATGATGATTTGGGCACCGCATAAGCTTCTTTTTGAACCTCTCCCATGTTTCGTGGAGAGCTTCAGTTGGAAGTTGTCGAAAATTGTTGATCTCATCCCGTAATTGGGCTCTCTTGGATGGTGGAAAGAATCTTTCTAGGAAAGCGTCTTTCAGTTGCCTCCAATTAGTAATAGAATCAGGAGTTAGCCCGTTCAACCATAGAGTTGCCTCCCCAGATAGAGACAATGGAAATAATCGCAGCCGAATTGCATTCTGTCCAACGCCTGGATTATCGAATGACTTGCATGTAGAGATAAAGTTGACCAGATGCATATTCGAATCATCACCTGCAAGTCCACCAAATAGTCCCTTGAGCTGCAATAACTGAATCATGGTGCTAGTGATATTGAACTTGGCTCCAGGTGCCAAGGGCGGAGGAATAATAGCCCCTGTGGCACCATCTCCATCCAGATCATCATCATCATCATCAAAAGGAGCCTGCACAGCTCGGCGGTCAGGTCTCATTCTAGCTTGACGATCTCTCCTGTGCATAGGTGCTGCCACTTCATCAGTACGCATGGGATTCAGTAACTCATCATCACCCAGGTCCTCATCATCAGGATTTGTTGCTCGACCTGGGTTATCAATATTCTTTTGATGCACTTGAGCAACTACCAACACAGCTAATCTAGCCTGCTCCTATTGAGCAGCCCTTCTATCAATGTCACGCTGTGCATCCATTCTGCCAATAAGTTGAGGTTCAAGATTTATGGGTAATAACGGTTGACCTGAACTTCGAGTGTTTGGCATGCACTCAAACAAACCTAAATAAAACAAAAACAACAAACAAAAAGTAAAATTCAAGAATTTTAGACCAAAAGGTCTATTAACTATCACAAACTTAGTTGACAACTGTATTCCCCGGCAACGGCGCCAAAATTTGATAACGCTCAAACTACAGCTCTCGTAAGAGTGTAAGCGGTCGTTGTCAAATATAGAACCCAAATGGGTTGGGTGTCAAATACCACAGGGAATACTTGGTCACTAAGTATGCAACGATTAGTAGACTGTTGATCGAAAATTCTACGAAAAAGGGGGGATTTAATTATAGCGTGAACTAAGAGTATCAAAGTAACAAAGAAAAATGGAATGTTTAGTAGGTTTTAATCAATGAGAATTGTAAGTTAGGGTTATGTCCACCTTATGAGTTTTACGTATCTATTGGCTATGAGTTATGCGGAATTCAGACATGCATGCGCTTATAGAGATTCGTATTCTATGGTAAATCCTAGTGTCTTTCGAGCTTAAAGCGTATACTAATGGTACGAATTCTCCAAGAGGTTAATCCAGTTACGGTACTAACTTTTAAACAGGGGTTGGTAGCCCTATTTCCTTGTCATTCTCTCTTTTCCAGACATGTAACTTTTCTTTCGAACAAGTTAATGCTATACTGGCGTATTCTATATGTTTGCAACCACAAGAATTCAATTAATATGAAGAGAGTAATGATATAAGCAACATACGTATCAAGAATTCACAAACTCATAGCAATAGATAGTGTCTCAGAAGGCTTCCATAACCCTAACAGAGAAGTTTAGCTACTCATGAGTGCAATGGAAATCACAATAGATATAATCATCATACCACAACCTAGAATAATCTTGGCGATGGAAGTGATATGGCGTCAAAATCTCTCAAACGTTTTGCCCTAGCCGTTCTTCTCAAGAGAGCCGAGTTCTCTGTGTTAGACTTACAGAATATTGTAACGTGAATTAGGAGCAAAAGTCGAATGAAAAAGACTTGAATTAATGAATGAGTGAATAATAAAAAGCTTGCTGAAAAATTCAGCAAATAGGGTTTTTATAACATCCTTGTCCTAGTCCTACTGAAATAGGGTTTTTATCCTTGTCCTAGTCCTACTGGGTTACTGCATACTTGTCCTAATCCTACTAAGTTACTGTTGATCCCCCAAGTCTTTAGAAATGCTGTTTTTGCCCAGGACAAGTTCTCCATGCATCACTGTCAGTCCACAAGATTCCAGAAGCTGCCTTCCTTCTTACGTGAAGTTTCCTTTGGCGTCCAACAGTCCATAAAATGCTGAAATCTTCATCATAAATACCTGAAATCTTTCTAATCACGTTGGTTAGCTCACTTACAGAAAAATGGACTAAAAGTGCAGGAATTATCTATTTTGTCCTTAAAACTTAGCTAAAATATGGGTAAATTAAGGTGCTTTAGGCGTGTAATTATGCCTAACATCATCAGTTTGCACCTATTAAACTAAACTGTAAAATGCATGATCTTGTTTGAAGAATTAATGTCTAATCGGTAAAAAATTGTATTCACAAAATTATTATACTTTAATGTGTATCTGTCACGATAGCCTGATCAATAATACATAACTCCCACGCATGAAAGTGGATCCATTCATCTGCACGCACCTTATTATTCCTACCCCATCAATGTTAGGCAGTGCTTATTCTCTACTTCCTATCATTAAGTAGTGTGCAAGACTACGGAGGCTCAAAGGGTAACCCCCTTCAAAGTCAGATGACTACTAGCCCGTCAAGAAAAAACAAGTGCTACAAGTCGTGACTTTTCACCTTTTTTTATTTTTAAATATGTTTATATAATAATTCACCAATTTGGATTAATTAAGGTATGTGATGACTATTAAAAAAGAGGTGAACAATCATGACTTTTTGTCTAATACATTAAAAACAGCTAATGAATCAAATCCCCCATCTGTTGCAACTGATGAATCAGTTGTTAGAAGAAATAAAAATATCTCCTCCTAAAACCCCTAGACATCAATATTGATTCAAAAGAGGTAATCCACATGCTTCATAAGGGTAATCTACATTATGACTCTATTTTTAATGATTTCAGGTTGATGCTAAAAGAACTAAGAGGAGCAACAGTTAGACATTGCTTCAGGGAACAAAATGGAGTGATGGATATTTTGGCAAAGAAGGCAGCCACAATGGAAGATCCTGGAAACCTCCATCTTTTTGTAGTTCCACCGGTGTATGGTCTAGAACATATATGGGAAAACATCAGTGGAACTAGCTTCGCTAGATGTGTTAGAACTAACCTTTTTGACTCAGGGCATAGCCCAAACCGTTTTATGGTAGAACCGGACTGAATCTACCCTTGTACATTGCTGCAACTTTATTTATTTAATGCAATCTGTTTCACCAAAAAAAAAGCATGCTAAAAATTTGATTGATTATCTAAATTTTATTTATGTTTGAGACTAAAAAATAATATATATTTTTAGAATGCTTTTTTTTTTTGGTGAAACAGATTGCATTAAATAAAAGAAAAACTACATAGAGTAGCAAACCTAAGTATTAAATTACAAAAAATAGCAACACTTATATCAAATTACATTGTGCAGCATCAGTAGCAATATTTTAATGTGGTCCCCTACTTTTGCCGGTTAAGAAAAGTTAGTGTGCAAAATTCTCCCCTTTCACGCTTTTCTTCTTTCTCTTTCCTTATTTTAAAATATTTTTTCCCTTGTTTTACGCCATTATCACTCAATTCGCGCTTCAATTTTTTTTCCTTTCGAATGATTTTAGCACGATCAGATAAGGATTATCTTTCTCTATTTCAGGTAACTATTTAATTCACTTATTACAGGTTAGTAGTTTCTCTTTTTTTTTCTACTGTAACACATCTTAAAATCTGATTTTAAGGTTTGTTATACTTCAATGACTGAACACACACCAAAATCATGAACAAATAGTGGTATATGAAATATTAATTTGGTGTCTGATTATGCACCATCTTTCAGTATTGGGTTAACTCAGAAGATGTAGTTAAATTTGTTTCAGATCCTATACAGTCGAAGAAATCTGTGAGTTCGAAGGAGATTAGGTTCAAGTTTTGCAATGACCAGGTGAAGATGACAGAAATTTTGAAAAAAAAAAAACGTTGAAGAAAACTCCTTCTCCAAAAGATAAAAAAATAAAAAAAATACGAGAAGAAAAGGAAAGCTAAAGAAATTAAGGTTGATGACGATGTTCAGAACTCTTCTGCTGATGAATTTGAAGAAGACAGTGAGGAAGGGGTATTTTTTTATTGTAAATATTTTTTTTACTATTTACTGTTAAGTATTTTTCGTTCTAAAGTAAAGATGTTATCAAAGTTGGGAATGATATGTATTTTTTTCAAGTAGTTAATATGTATTTATGTTCTGATGATATTTATTTTTAGGGATTGTAGCAAGCTTTTTTGTGAAGATGATAGTTTAACTTTGATAAGTTGCATGTATGGAAAATATATTGTTATATGAACTACTAATGAAGATTTATTTTGCTATATGTTTTTTAGTATAGTTGATATGTATTTTTTGTATTTTTTTCTGGTCAAAATATATATGCATGTTATATATTTTTTTTCCTGATTTGGTTGTGTTTTGTTGTTCTTTACAGTTTAATAAGGTCTAATTTTAATATGTACTTTATTTTCTGTTGATATGTATTTATGGATTGTAGTGAGCTGATATGTTTTTAATATTTGTATTTTTATACATACATATCAGATATCATATGTATTTTGTTTTAATGATGAATCTGTATTTTTTATGTTCAAAATACATATGAATGTTATATGTATTAGCTTGGTTAAATACATAGGTGATTGTGTTATTGAACTGTATTTACAGTTTAAGAAGTTGTAGTTTTACTTTGTACAGGTGTTGCGTGACGAAATATTCATTGTAAGAAAACTTCTAAGATTTTCACCTCATATGTGCTCGTACAGTGATAATGATATTGATAGAAGTATACGGGCCATATTAAACAAGAAACAGTATAAAAAGTTTTGCGACAATATCATTTTTGGTTATTTCATGAAGAAGAAACACTGTGTAGTTCAGGCACAGTTGTGCAGATGTGTTATGTCACTCGAGATAAAGGGTAGTTCTTCCGCGATAGTCATTTGGGCTAATGGCACCTCTCTTAATTTTACTCCTAGGAAATTTCTATCATTACTGGATTGAATTGTGTATCTAATAGGTACGACTTTATTTTTGATGAGAATGTGCCAAACAGGATTGTTGAGAAGTATTTCAATGGTGCAGAATTTATACAAAAAAGGCAACTATTTCTAGCATTCACGGAGAAAGTTTGGGGGAGAATAACGAGGATGCTGAGAAGTTTGTAATTCTGTATTTTCTGCATTCTTTTGTTTTATCCAATGTTGATATTGTGGTTGTACCCCGACTTCATTTTGAATTGGTCGACAGTGGAAGATATAAGGATTTTCCAGGGGGTACTTTATCATTTGAGGATCTAGCGAGAAGTTTGAACAACAGGTTGAAAGCAGGTGAAAATTTTTATTTGATACAGGAAATGCCACTGGCTATTCAAGTGTGGCTTTGCAAGTGTTGTTCATATGTCCCACGAAAGATTGCATCGAAGGTTGATAATCGGATTCTCCAATTATTAAATTGGAAGAAAAATGCACCTCGGCCACGTTTTGAGTATTTGATGGGTGCTATGTTTAATGATGATGGCAAGGTTTGTTGTTAATAAATACATATGCATTAATATGTATTTTATAGTCTACATATATATATATATATATTTGATTTACGATTGTTTAACAGATAATTTAACATCGTTTATCTATATTCCTAGGTTGTATTTAAGAACATAGAGCCAACTCAAAGGGAATTGGCAAAGTTTCAAATACCAGGTAAGGATGTACTTGAAGATGAACGTTCAGTTGATTCAGATGATGAATTCCAGGATCCACTACCAAAACAGATCAAAGTAAATGAAAAAAAAAGAAACAAAAGGTTGATTCATCAACCCCAGCAGTGAAGAAATCGTTAAGAAAAAAGTCACACAATATTGTTGACGAGCATACCGAAAAGAGGACACTACTTCCTCGTGCTGCAAAGGTTGTTGGAGTCAAGACACCAGTTTTCAAGCCAATTCAAACACAACAGACAACTCCTTCAAAAAAGAACAAAGTAAAGAAAACAGCTAGGGTTATTTTTCCTCTGAAACAGTCAACGCTAAAGAGTCCTGTAGAGGAAGAAGCCGTGTCAAAGCCAAAGAGTCCGGTAGATGAAAAAGCCTTTATTTATAAGAAAATTTTTGATGCATTTCGTGATGAGGTAAGTTTTTTGTCAAATACTTATTTTACGTTATAAAAATTATGTTTATTAATTTTGTATTAAAATAGGTTTGTCAAGAGTTTAAAGAAATTCGTAGACTAGAGAAAAAAGTTCAATCTGATGCTCAAAGCAATTGAATAAAGCAAGGTAAAAATTTTATTATTACAATATTCTTTTAAAAACTTATCTGATTTTTAATATGTATTCTTAGTGGATTGAATTATATAAATACAACACATTTGTGAAATAACTCGTTATATACTTGTAGGAACAGTTTGCAGATAAAGAAGATGAACAAAAAAATGTTAATGATGTTGGTTTAAATAAATCTGGACAACACTTCAGTCCTAATGTTGTTCAGACTTTGGATAATTTATTTGATGGTACAAAGGTAAATATTAAAATTTCAAATACGAATTTACAAGCACTTTTAAATGTCGTTTCATTATGATTATTTTTCTTTTTATATATATATATATATAAGTATATACAGTTTTAGTTGAACATTCACTTGAAAAAAATCATGTACTTAAACTTCATAATCTGTGTTCATTTACTATCAAAATACATATGAGGTAAATCAAACTTTCAAATTTTGAATAGAATAAAAGATTCATTTTTGTATTTTATGCATTTTCTATTTTTTGTTGTTACATTTAGTTAAAAAATACACATGCAACATTCTCATTTTACAATAAAAAATACAAATGTTTTATACTTCATATGTATTTAGCAGAATTCTGATATAAAAATATATATTTTTAGAGTGATTGCAAACATTATAATCTGTAAAATAGTTTGTTTTTAGTATTGTATATTAGTATGTATTTTGAGAATGTTGTTTATAGGAATATGTATTTTTAGTGGGTTTGTATATACATATTCAATTTGAAAAAAAATATATACATATCCTGTGAACTCAAGTATAATTTTTTGAACTTGTATTTGTATTTGTAGCAACAATATGAAGATAAAGATTCTGATTTCCAATATATGAATTATACTGGGGCCGAAACATCACCACAATGATTTAGTCTGAATGTTGATCAGAATTTGGGTAAAAATCTAGATGGTACAAAGGTAAATAATTAACTTACGTATGTTTATTCATTTGAGTACACATATGTAATTATGTATTTAGCAGTCATATGTTATTTTATATATATCTATATACACATATATAACTGAATTTTTGTTTGATGTTGTTTTAATTTCTTTTACTTGTTTGCAAGGGGTACACTGATTTACATCCAGATAAAACAAACGTTGAAACTGATTCTCAATATTTAATCCCTGATGAGCTTCTCCGAAGTATAAATTTGGATTATATACATTCTGAGAAAGTTGTTCAACATGATGGTTGAGTATGTATAATGAATTCAACTTTGACTTTATGTGATCTAATAATCCAGAGGACAATTATCCTTTTCCTTTTATTTTTTTGCAGATCAGTGATAAGAAAATGGATTAAACAATTTTATCTGATTCGCAATCTACAATTCCAGATGAGATGTTACCAAGTCTAAATTCATACCAGAGGAAAAGCATCACAACACATCTATCGACAACCCGTGTAGAAGAAACTAGTGATGAAAATTTAAATGATGAAAAGTCTGAGTCTGTTGTTAAAGATGATTGTCAAGTATGTATAATGAACATATTTCTAAGGTTATGCAGGTTATTTTGGACAGAACAAACTAATCTTTTTTCCTATTTTTTTTAAGACAAACAAAGAGAACGCTGGATTGAGTTCAAAATTAGAGCTGCATGGAGAGGTTGATCTTGATACAGAGGAGAAAATTATGACAACTCCTCAAATATAAGAACTAACCACCGATGAACAAAGAGATGAACTAGATTGGCCTGATTTATAAAACACAATCCCTGATGAGTTGCTTCCTAGTCTGAATGTCTACAGTAGTAAAAACATCATTGTTCATCCCTCTGCTAATCATGAATTTCAAACTCCCGTACAAACACTAAGGATTAGCCGACCATCCAAGTTCAAGGAGTCGCCATACACGAGTAAGTTTGGTTTAGTAGCTGGTAAGTACACTAGGATATATATTTTTAGCGTAATATGTTTTACAAATACGTTTTTATTAATTACATTTTTGTATTCTGTAAATATATAGGGATCTCAGCACGGCACATACGTATATTCTCCCAGAAAGATCCATTTGTTTATCACCCGATTGATGGAATAGTGGATACAAAGATTGTCAAGAAGTTTATGTATTGAATTTCTGTCGACCTTCTAAAAGTTCATGATAAAAAGTATGTCTTTTGAATTTTTTCATCATTTTTTTTAATTTTCATTGTGTTTTCATGATTTACCTTATAATGAAAAAAATCAGAAATGGAAAAGTGGATCATTACAAAAAGGGCAAATCAACCATTGAGATGATGCATTTCGGAGTTGAGATTGCTAAAGATAAAAACTGGTTCTACACTATGGAGTTCTCCGATCAGTTATGAACAGACTCGGTTAGTATATTATTTTGCTAATTTTTCCTTTATAGTTGTAACACTAATTAAAATACATATTATGTTACCTGTAAATACATATGTTTTTACTAATTTACAAATGTTGTGTTAAAAATACATTTATAACTTATTAATAAACATATGAAGTTTTTATTAAATCACATACTATTGAATATACTTTTTTCTTACATTGTCTGTATATAAGTGTAGTTTACAAATGAAATTATACCTTCGCAAATCTTAGACATTAAATTAAAAAATGCATATGTATTTTATATTACATATACATGTTAAATTAGTATATAAATTATTTGAATGTTCTAAGATTTGTGGTGTTAATTACTGCAGCAAATTGATGTTTTCTTCTACTACTTGAGAAAGAAGTCGAAGTATGAGCCCATTATCTCTTACAAATACAGCACAATAGATTACAATTTTATGAACATAATAAGGTCTGTGATGGATGTTTACTCTGTGGATGATCCAAACTTGAATGCGGGAGCATAAGAGGCCCATCTTAACGAATACATCAATGGCTTCTGTATGCATGCTGCAGTGCCATGGCATACTGTGGAAGACATTTATATTCCAGTGAATATAAAGAAAAAATATCATTGGGTTCTCGCAGTTTTGTCCTTCTCAGAGAGGTGTATATTCTTGTATGATTCTTATGAATCAAGGGGTCATTATGCGGATGTTCTTGCTGAGATAAAAAAATTAGCTGAGATTATCCCTTTGTGTCTCCAAGTTTGTAATTTTTACGAAAATAAATGTATTGATCTTCGAAAGCATTCGAGATACAAAGATAAAGACCCCTCAGATCTTTTTGATGTAATATTTGAAGATAATTTGCCTCAACAATAGAGTGGAAGCTTGTAAGTATTTTAATATACATATACCAACTTTGTAAGTTTGTACAGAATATATTTTAGTTATTAATCAATATTTTTTAAGGGATTGTGGGTTGTACATGGTTACATACGCAGAGTGCCTTTCATATGGTCAAATAGTTCCTCTGATTCAGTTCAACCCCAATGCACATCGTACAAGATATGTTGCACTTTTGTGGAACTATGGAATGCGAAAACAAGAAGCAAATGCTTATAGTGACTTCAAAGCACCCTTGAGGCCTGTTAGGCAAAGCAGAATAACTAGTGTAACTGAAGTTTTAGATGTATGATGATTGATGGATTTATTACATTGGATACATGACAAACTAGTGTATGGATGTAGGTTCGAAGTGTAAAAACTGACTTTCTGTTTTGAAGTGTTTCAGACATACTTATTTTGAATTGCATGAAAGTAATTCATTTACTCGTTTATTTTTAATATGTTTTCAATAATTTTTTACTAAATCTTTTATTGTAATGTTCATTTTTATTTGTTGCAGTGAGATTCACCTGCAAAATATTATGCAGTTTTAACATTTTGCATTAAAAATACATATACAGTTACAGTCATATATATTTAACTTAAAAATACATATGCAGTGTTCAAATTTTGATGTGGGGTTTAGTTTAAAAATACATATGCAGTTCGGATTTTTTTAAAAAAATACATATGCATTATACATCATATGTATTTAGATCAAAAATACATATGCGGTGTTAACATTTTGCAAAATACATACATCATATGTATTTGTACATATGCAATATACAACATATGTATTTAACTAGTAAATACATATGCAGAGTTCATACATTGCATTCAAAATACAGATGAAGTTTACATCATATGTATATTGTTCAGATTTTGCAATATATACAATTACAACATTCAGATTTAACAAAATTCATATGCAATATATCTTGTGCAATTCAGTTTTGACATTTTGCATTAAAAATACATATGCAGTTACAATGATATGTGTGTAGCTTAAAAATACATATGCAGTATACATCATGTGTATTTAGTTTAAAAATACATATGCAGTGTTAACATTATGCAAAAATACATACATCATATGTATTTTAATATTTATTTATTAACATTCTAAAAACAAACATTAAGATATGTAATTCATATGCAATTTACATAATATGCAATATATGACATATGTAGTCCTTTCTCATTTACTATCAAAGTAAAATTGAGTTGTTCAGATTTTTCAATAAAATATACAAATATAATATACAATATATGTATTTAACTAAAAAATACACAAGCAGAGTTCATACATTGCATTCAAAATACAGATGAAGTTTACTTCATATGTATAGTCTTCATATTTTGTAAAATATACAATTATAATTTTCAGATTTAACAAAATTCAGATATGATTTTGAGTTGTAATGGATAAAAAATATATATGAGTGTTAAAAATACATATATAGTATTAAAAATACATATGAAATTTAGCTTCAAAACACATATGTAGTGTTCAGACTCTACAACAGATACAAATACAATACTCAGATTTGAAAGAGTTCAGCAATCAACTGATGCATAAATGTCTTAACCCAAAAAAATTGTGTTCATTCATATAAAAAAAAAGAACGTTTTAAGAAATAATACGGAAGAACAAATGTATCATTTTCGATATTTCCTACAAGAACGCCTATTGTGACCCTTAGCCCCACAACCACTGCATGAGTTGATGTTCTTCTTTCCAAATATATTCAATCTCGATTTTCCACGATCCTTCTTGGTAGGTCTTCCTGGAGGGCGTTTGTACTTCGGAGGCAGTACTATTTCACCAAGTATGCTAGATGAAATTATCCAGTCATCTTTGTATGGTAAGGCATAGATTGGAACATTATATGTCTTCAACACAGTTTTTGGCTTATACAAATCACAACAATATGGCCCCTTCTAAAAATTCTTGTTGTCCAACACCGCTCAAGTATGTGCATATGGTATCTCATCGAGTTGAAATGCATTACATGAGCACTTCTTTCCTTGAGGCAAACGATGAAGTGCTTTTATTTGTCGTGCATCGTGTATTCATATTCTGTAGCTGGTACAACCTGATATAAAAAGATATAAAAGAAATATGTAAATGCACTACTACAAAAGATGCAAATCATATTCTCTGATATGTTGTAACCACACCAGCATATGTATTTTTGCTATACAAGTATACATTTACATATGTATTTAATACAAAAAAATTACAAAAATATTTTAAATTTGTTAATGCAAATGTTTTTTTACTATATTTATAGACATTAATGCATATGCAGTGTTCAGATTTTCATTAAAAATACATACACAGAATACATTATTTTTATTGAGCTTCTAAATACATATGCAGTGTTAAGATTTTCAATACAAAAAATACATATGCAGAATACATAATATGTTTTTTAATGTTCTTTTTGTTAATGTTTTATATGTTTTTCATTAATTTAGAACTGAATGAAAGTAGAGAAAAGACATCATTTCCCCCCTGAACTTGTCCGCTCAACTCACTTTAGCACTGTAACTTAACTTATAATTATTTACCCCCTTTAACAACTTTCAAGTAATTAAATACAACCTCAAAATCACAATCTCAGTCTCACAATGGAGAGTGAACTACACACGCGCCATGTCATTGCCAGATCAGCACCATGTCATTGCCACATCATTGCCACATAAGAAATTATATTTTTTTAAAAAAAGTAATCCCACACATATGTTATTTTTATGTATTTTTTTAAAAAAGATAAAAAAATATATATATACTATTTTTATATATAAAAAATATTTATTTTTCAATATATATATATATATATATTTATACCCCACCCCTAATTTCCTTCTTCAGACCCTCCCCTAGCTTCTAGCACCGTAGCCCTCCCGCCCCACCCTCTTCCAAATCTCCAATTTCAATCGAAAAACGCCATTTTTACCGACCAAATCCAACCCCCATAAAAAAATCATAAATTAGTGATCAAAAATTCAATTCACTTGATAAATCGGATCAAATCAAAATCAAATTCTCTAAATCAACGATCAAACACCTAAGCCACGTCGATTTTTTAACATGATATATGAACAACACAACCAAAATTGAAAGAATTTTCAAGTAGGAAGTAATCTTCATCAGCTATATCTCACTTTATTTTGCCTATATAAACATTGGCAAAATAATTTATGTTTCCCTCTAATATTCCAGTAAAACTCACCGGAAATGATTAAAACATATCCACAAAAGAATATACGCACCACCACCACCATTAACACTACCACCACCATTCACCACCGCTAATAATAACTTTTCTTCAATTTCAATTTCAAATTTTCAAATCCACAAAGATAATTTTTATTTTTTCAAATCCAATTTCATTCTTTTATCCCCAAGAACTCCATTTATTGTTTCTGCATCTTAGTTTTTAGTTAATGATGATACTTTTGCATATTTTGGCTTGTTTATCAAGTATACTTTGATTTTTCGGATTTATAATTTCAGATTGTGCTGAAAAAAAAGAAGTCAAGGGATTGAAGAAGAAAAATTAGAGGTGGGTTGAAGGATTTGATAATTAGAGGAGAAGAAATAAGGGTATGGGGGAGGGGAGAGGGGCTGGTTGTGGTGGAATTGATAGTTGAAGGAGAAGCGGGGTGGAGGTGGTGGATTTGGGGAGGAGAATTTAGGGTAGGGGTGGGATGAGGGTTGGGTTTTGAAGAAGAAGAAGAAGAAGAAGGGAAAATGTTAATTTTGTTTTCTTGTTCTATATATATATATATATTAATAGTTTTTTTTTTTAAAAAGACTCACCTGTTTTTTTTTCTTTTAAAAAAAATGCCACGTCAGCATTAAGGATAATATTAATTCACTTTAAAGATGTTAAGGGGTGTAAATAAATGAAAGTTTAGTTGAAGTGCTAAAGTAAGTTGAGCGAACAAGTTCAGGGATGAAAAGATGTCTTTTCTCATGAAAGTAATTCTCTTACTTATGTTTTCATAATTATAAATTTCACAAATTTAACAGATCAAACCGTCATATGAGTACACAAATTCTCGTTCTCTTTGAGTATGTCATTAAAATTTTCAATAAGTGTTGTGAATGTATATGAAACCTCCTGCCTATTTTCACAATTTTATTTCGCAAACAACAATCGAACTTCCTCAAGAAAATCATAAATTGGCAATTCTCTAGCTGATACAAGTACTCAATTTATTGACTCCGCAATGTTTGAAGTCATAGGCCATCCTCGGTGAACTGTTGCATATGACTTAGCCCACTCATCGTAACCAGTCAATTCTAAATATTTCTTCACCCTAATATCAACTGTCGCAACCTTTTTCATTAACATGCAGAATTTTGACTTTGAATATGCTTTGGCCATTATATAAAAGATCTTCGATAATGCATCATGTGACTTTCTGTAAAGTTTTTTCACATTCCCCTATAGATGCCACATACATGCATAATGCGGAACATCATTGTACACATCACCAACAGCCTTTATGATTCTTGGATTCCGATCAGATACAACACACACGTTTTATCTTTACCCGTACGCTTTCAATAGATTCTCAAAGAACCAAATCCAAGATGCATTATTTTTAGAATCAAGCACACCATATGCTAAAGGAAATATATGACCTGTATTTATAAATACATTCTGAACATTTAGATATAAATACATATAGTAACTGCATATATATTTCTTAAAAATACAGATCCAAAAAACTGTATATTTTACCAAAGAAATAGTATCTATTACATGTACTAACATGTCAATGTACATCACAAACATACATTATCAGTTATACATGTTTTCATTCATGAAACATGGAAAATTTATCAGATATGTATTTATCAGAAACAAATTTGTATTATCAAGATGTATTCATAAATACATGTAAACATATGACCAGGTGTACAATGTAAATATAAAATAAAATGATACTTACCTGCTCCATCTATCGTACATGCAGTTACAAATGTCCCAGTATACATTCCTCTCGGATGACTACCATCAACAACTACGACAAGTCTACAATGATCGAATCCTTTAATGAATGCATGGAGAGCTATAAATACATACAAGAACTGATTCTCATCCGTCTTCTTCATTCTTATATGTGACTCGGGATAGGTATTGTTCAACATATATAAGTAGGATGGTAATTTTCCGTAAGATGCTGATGGCTTACCCCTCAACTCTTCTAACACTCTTTCCTTGGCCCTCCAACATAAAGTGTATGTTAAATCCATACCAAAATCTTCCTTCATGTCATTTTTTATTTTTGTCGCACTGTATTTTCGTTTGTGGTTTTTGAATTTTTGTTTAACAATACCACCTATCAACATACTAGTAGCATGCACCTTTGGATAGACCTTGTCCTCCACCGGACAAGTATGTTGAGCGACGTCTCTTATTCTAAACATACCAAAATCTCCCATTCCAGATGCACGACATAAAAAATCACAGTTTCCTGATTTGCAAATCAATGTATAACTGCATCCAAGATATTTTAACACTATCAAAATACATATCCAAAATTATTTTAAACATGAACAAAATAATTTAGAATGTACGTACCATTTCTTATTTGACCTTTCACAACGCGTTTGAAATTTCACCCTAATTGTATAATCCTTCATGACCGACTTTAAAATCTTTTTCGTCAAGTAAACCTGGTCTTTCTCAATATGTTTGTGATGTGGGTCTGATATAATCACCTGAACCATATCCATCTCAATTACATCTAAGGCTATTTTATTTTCAGAAACCACCAAAGATCCTTCATTAAATGTATTTAACACTATTTGTATATTGTTAACGTCGTCTCTTCTTTCAATAGCGTATACAAATAAACTTGCAAAGCTGCTCCCTACAACTTTCTCCAAAATACTTACACATAAAGGAAGACAATTCACGTCTTGGATCTTTTTTTTCTGCAAAATAAACACCTTCAAATCCATATTATTATGTATTTGTATTTTCCCTGCATTACTAGTGATTTGATATTCCACAACAATACGTTTTCTAGTTAAGTCCACATTTAAGTGTGATGTCAAAACATCGTGCAGCTCATTGAATGATGTTGTTGTGCTCAAAGTATAGCATCAATGACGTACTCTTCATAGTTTTTTTCATACGTCACCTTCCAGAATGCTTCACGAGAACTGGTATGCTTTCAATTTCCAACTGATTGAACCTAAAATTCACAAATATACATATTTCTAAGATTTCTATTGTTACAACAAATATTTTTCAAAAGAAAAATTAAAACACAATATTTCGGTTATAAATGTAAAGTAAGTTACACAACCAACAACTATAATTGAAAATATATTAACATAACATTTGTTAAACTTAAAAAGCAAACACAACAAAAGTTTTCAGCAGCTTGAATTCCGTCAAGCAAAACTTAAAAAAAAAAATAATTCATTAGCTCGATAAAACTGATTTCTATCAGTTTTTTGTTCTATCAGTTCATATCACCCAACAACAATACTAAAAAATACATTTGTTCTAGTCTAACTACAATGACAAAGTACGTGTTCAACGTTAAATACAATCGAATACAGTACTTCCAGATTCGAACTCAACTAAATTATATATAAAAGCTCTTTGCATATATACAGTTATACTCTCAAATTCTGACAAAAAATATATATAAGTTGATCAGCTTGAAAATCTGAATTCGGTCATTTTTTGTTCTAGGAGTTCAAATTACTATTGCATATACTTTAAATCGAAATTTGTTTAGAATATATTCATAAACGATTTTATGACGACCTGAAAAATTTGAACAGAGCATCACAATTAGATTAATAGAAAAAACGATCAAAATAACAAAAAACGTTCCGAAAATAAATTAAAATCACAAAAACAAAACTAATTTAATACCTTCAACAACAGTTAAGCACGAATTTTCAACTGAAAGTTGAATTTTGAAATTTTATCCAGAAGAAGGTAAAGTTGATCATTGAAGTAAAAGAAACTGATTGTTCAAATTGATTTCGAACAACAACAAAAACAACTAAATTTGATCGTTCGGTTAGGGAGAAATTGTAGATTCAACTTAATTTAATTTTTTTTTATGCAGGATCATGTTTTATGAAACTATTTTTTGAATTTGAATAGGGTTGTTAGCATATAACGAAAAAGACGTGATTGATGAGTTTTTAATGGGATTGTAATCTTTAATAGTTAATTTAAGAAAAAATTACCATACTAAAATTAATTAATTATGGGCAGTAAAAATAGTTGTATTTGTATTTTTATAGCAACAGTTTACAAAAATACAAAATACATCTTGTTGTATTATGTAATTATGAAAGTGTTGCTATGAAACTCATAATTAAGGGGCTAAGTATGCTATTTCTGAATTTTGCTCTTAAATAAATAAAGTTATAACAATGTACAAGGATAGATTCAGTCTGGTTCTACCATAAAATGGTTTGGGCTATATATTGGGCTCGTGCATACTTAAGACTATAATTACATCTAGTATAACAATAAGAATGGAAAAAATTACAGAAAGTAGCATACTTAAGGCTATAATTACAATAAATAACAACACTTTTGTAAAATTACAGTTTATAGCAAGAGTAACATTATTTTACTCATTAACTAGGTAAGTGTGTGTTTTACTCTATTACTTTACATTTTTCTATTTTCACTCCATTATTTCACCTCCCCCAAATATAGTCATATCTTTTACCCTTTTTTTTCATCTTATTATTTTATTTTATTTTCATTTTTTTATTTCCACTTTATTTTCTCTCTTCTATTTCTCTTCTTCTTCTTTTTTTCATTTTTTTTTCTTTTCATATTTGAAGATAATTATCTCCATGATCTTCACGATTTCAATATAAATCATCATTACTGTCATTTACTCTCTTATATCTCTACCTTTTTTTTCTTATTAGTTTTTTTCCATCTTATTTTTTATCATTTTATTTTTATATTTTTATTTTTATTTTTATTTTTATTTTTTTCTTTTCACTTTATTTTCTCTCTTCTATTTCTTTTTTTCCCTTTTTTTCCTTTCTCATATCTTTTTTTTCTTTTTCTATTTTCGTTTTGTTCTTCTTTTTTACATTTTATTTTGTTTCTTTTTTTTTTCCTTTTATTTTTATACTTCTATTTCTCTTTTTTTTTCTTTTACACTTATCTTTTTTTATTTTTTTATTTTTTTATTTTTTTATTTTTTTATTTTTATATTTTTGTTTTTTTTCGTTTTTGTACTCTTCTATCTCTAACTTTTATTTTGAAAAGACAAATATGTATATCACATACACATATTAAAAAAATATACAAAATACATAGCCATATAGATCTGGATATGTATTTCAGTACAAAACATATATATGTATTTACGAAATACATATCATATTCATATTAAACAGTAACAAACATAACTATACTATATATCTTCATATGTATTTGTGAAATACAAAGGTGACTCGTATAAAATAAGAATATACATATGGATCAGGTATGTATTCTGCAAATACATATGCAGAGGTATATGTATTTTATATGGTGTTGGATTTGTTTTTGAACTGTACACACTATGTTATTTTAGAGGATAACATATGTACTTATTTGTTTTCTTTTACTGTTTAAGATATGTATCATGTATTTTTTTTATTACCTATATGTATATGTATATAATTTTCATTTTTGTTATAATTATAGAGATTTTGTGTCATATATATTTATATATACATGTGAGTCACATATGTATTTCTGTAAATACATATACAGATATATATGTATGTTTTTTTACCGTAAATACATATGCAGATCTGTATGTCTATTTATTTTATATATTTTTTGACTATGTATATATGATAGAGATATTTTTCTTTTAAAAATAAAAGATAGAGATAGAAGAGTAAAAAGGAAAAAATAGAAAAAAATAAAAACGAAAAATAAAAATTCAAAAAAAAAAGAAGTGAAAAAGGAACAAAAAAAAAAGAAGAAATAGAAATAGAAATAGAAACTAGAAATAGAAGTGTAAAAACAAAAGCGAAAAAAATTTAAAAAGAAGAAAACGAAAAAAATATGAGAAAAGAAAAAATGAAAAAAAAAATGAAAAAAGGAGAAAAAAAAGAAGAGAAGTAGAAGAGAGAAAATAAAGTGGAAAGAAAAAAATGAAAAAGAAAAAGAAATTAAAATTAAAAAAATAAAAAAAATAAAAAAAATAACAAGAAAAAATAATTAGAGATATAAAAGAATGATATTTTAAAATTTTGAAGATCATGAAAATAATAATCTTCATATTTGAGTTTGATTTGGAAAAGAAATCTACTAATTTAAATAAGAGTAATTTATGAGAATTTAATTAGATGGAATAATCATTCCTTATTTAACTCAACTAATTTGAGTAAAACAAGGGCAGTAAAGCCTGTTGTATATGTATTTGTATAATAACAGTTTACTTAAATACAAAATATAGCTTGCTATTTTTTGTTGCTATAAAGGTTACAATTAAAGCGCTGGTTGCTATTTCTGAAATTTTCTCGTAAGAATATACGAATTGTAGTATAACAAGGGACAATATTAAATCATTTTTAATAGTAAAAGGACAAGTATGCCTTTTTCCCTTGTTAAAAATTTTTCTTCTGTTACCACCTTCATTTTAATTTAATTCAAATTTGAACCCCAAAAACCTGGAATTAAGTTGTGAAAATTCGTACTCAACCCTTGAGGCCTCAACCAGAAAAATTAGGATGAACTTTGGGTTGAAGTGTATAATTAAACTCTCTTTATGTCTTATATATGATAGAGGATATACTTTGCCATTCAATTGAGTTTATACCCATTTTATTTTATAGGACAATATTTAAAAAGTCAGTAGTTTTCAAACATTGCAAAACATAATTGTTATTGAAGTAGAGTTTAGTGCGAAAATAGTTAACGTTTCTCAGTTTTATATTTGATAAGGATCTCTTAGGCTTTTTTAAAAGAGATGTGTAAGGTGGACGTATTAATTACCACTTCTTAAAGAGATAAAATCAATCAAAAAATATAAGACAATAAATATCTTACTATATCCATATTAATATCAATTCAAGTCATATAACGAATGAAATATGACTAATTAACCAACCAAGAAAATCATTTGTTACAACTAAGATTCTCGAATCACTCTAGTACAATGAACTGGTGAGGAAGGAGGGGTACGTCAAAGAATGCAAAAAGATAGAAGATTTCGTTCCACCGCGTAAAATCCCTGAATTGTATCAACCATGGCTACCAAAAAAGGTGGGGAGAAAGCTACTTCTAGTGGAATGGCGGATTTCCCTTTCTTTGGCGCTACTTGTTTTCTATCCTGCAAATTTCTTGGTGAAAATTAGGTTTTGTACAGAGAGAAAAAGAATATATTATATATAAATTGTTAAATGATTCTTGTATTAAAGGCTTACAACGAGAGAAAGAATATATTATATATAAACTGTTGAATGATTCTTTTATTAAAGGCTAACACTGATCTTCGAAAATGAAATCAACACAAATCCATCAAGCATCAGGATCAAACTCTAAAAAGATTATTTTTTAAAATTCAAAATCAAGCTCGAAGTTCCCCATCTCAAGTTTATTTAAAAGAGAAGAAACAAAAGACTCTTCTAAGATATGAGATATTCTAGGGATGGTAACCCTTCTCTTGAAATTAAATATTACAAATTGATGCTATTTCGTCTTCGATTTTGCCCAGGCACGAAACTTATTGTTACGTGAACAAGTTGTCCTGAACATCTAAATCATAGAAGATATAAAACTAAGGCAGAAAAATAACAGGTGGAGAACTCTGAAAGTTTGAAAGTACGCAAGTGACTCCCCAATCTCTTATTTCAAACATATTTCACCTGAAAAATAGTGATCTTCACCTAAGCAAGAGGTTAGTTGATCATGCATTCAGAATTTGCTCATTTTGTAGGAACTTTCTACTCGAGCTCTAGATGAATACTTCGGGAGAAGCAATATATGTTTGGTCTAATCATTTGAGAAATACTTGGCGGCATTGCAGAAACAACTTAATCATATGACTTGCAAATGCATTGGATCACAATACATAATTTGCAACGCAATCATGTGGTTTCACATTGCAAATCAGTTCAAAGCTAGTGATGTCCAGGAGAAAGAATCTGAGGTAAAGCTTTGCCATAACAGGCTACAAAGAAACTTTCAGGATAGTCAGCAAGCAGATAACATGACTCATATGAATCATACATCGGCATTACTGTTCAGATTCAACACTTAATATTTAACAGGTAGGACTCAAATGTATTTCCCAAAATACTACAAAGTTATTTGACAAGTGGATTCGCTACAACCTTTACATCATTACGCGGAATGATAAGTTCAAAACGTCTGAGATATCCTCTACACCTGCACAAAGAATACGAATTATGAATATCTTAGAGATGTTTCCAAATGTGACCTAATGCTAGTAGGCATCTTCTAAGGACACAAGAACATTATACATGCGCAGACTGTTAGGTCTCCAATATATGTAAATGAAGTAATGTACTTAAAAAAATGTACAATTTAAGAGTTATACATTGCACTGACAAGTCAAAAAAATAATATCAAATGCGGCTAGCCATAAGGATGATGCATCTCTATTTACACTTAACCAGCTGTCAGAATGATATTTATCACAAAATGATTTTACATCAGCTGTATATTACTTGAGAAGAGAAGCCTACTGACTGAAAGAACATCCAAGACAAAGATATGTCTGTCATGATCATCAGATGACATGATAAATCAAATGCATCAGAATCAAACTGATCGCGTATCATACTGAGATAAACACATGTTATGCCTGAGCTGATATCACGAACACGCTATGCAAAACAGAGATCAAGGGATCACTTACAAAAATTACAAATTTTAGCCACTCTCCTGGTTATTGAGCATGTTCAAAATAGCATAAGCAGCTCTTTGAAAATCTTCCTTCTGTTCCTCTAAAGTTTTCTTCCTCTCAAGAGCAGAGTCCTTGGACTTCTCCAGGTCTTCTGTTACTTCAGTAGAGCTCTGATCAATTTCACTGTAGAAAGTGATAAAAATGTGAAAGGGTAGGACTCAAATAAGCAGAGAGAGAGAGAGAGAGAGAGAGAGAGAGAGAGAGAGAGAGAATGCTCCATATAGATGCAATGAAATGAATGTAACAGTCTATAACCTTTCTCTCTAGATGCAGTGAGATAATGATAACAGTCTATAACCGTTCTCTCTATAGTTGCAATGAAATGAATGGTAACAGTCTATAACTCAATTTAATAAGTAACAAGAACGAATAAGCATTTAAAATTAAAATGCAAGAAAGGCAATTATGGAAGAGTGGATTATGAAAACCAATAGCTTTAGATGAGAACACTACACAAAATCCTGGTGGTCCTTGAAATAGTAATGCATTTGATATTTGTAAAATAGTAATATAGAAATCTAGTCAAGAACGTATAAAAATGGAGGACATAATAGACAGATGTTAAAAATCCAAGTCTAGGTTTTCAAAGCTAATGCAAGTATTTGCTCATTTCTTCACATCGCTATGTAGATTATAGATATACTTCCTTTGGTCACAGTGCTAATCAACTCACTTTATCATCTTCAGCATGTTTTCCATTGCCACTTGCATTTGTTGTGAGAGATCTGCATAACCATTTTGTGGAACAAATAAATTCCTCATGACATAGCAATTCCACAAGGTATATCCATATTTCCTTAAAACATATGCTGGCACCGTTGATCAACACATTAGGAAGGTTCTTTTCTTTTTTTGACTAAACACATTAGGAAGCTTCTAGTAACTGAAAACAAAGGTCCCCTTTCAAAATGAATCTCAAACTTTATCACATTTAGAACCTCTAGTTAACTGAAAATAATGCAATCACTTTCAATAAGTCCAAACCAATAATGTACCATCAACAATAACTATCTGGACTCAGTGAAGCTTATTTCTTTTAACCTGACGTTCCATTATTTCCATTAACATGTCATTTCAGAGCATTCACTAAAAAGTTTTTAAATAGTGAATTAAGGATTTGAATTAGGAGTATCCTCAGTTATTAGATAAGGAGAACGTCCAGTGAATTTAGTCATAACTCACAAGTAGGACTTGAGACCAAATTTCTGCTTGTTATAGGTACATAAACTTCAGTAGCATCTAAGCTATGCAACTGACGTAGTATGTGCACTCTTATTTCTTTTTCAGCTCCATGAAGATTGTTTAGTTAAGAGATATAAGTCTCCAAAATATTCAAATGCTAATCCATCTCCATCATTTGGTGCAGGATCTTCAAAACAAAAATTTAAGTACCACTAGCTGATGCATGCACTTCGTGGAATGAAGAGAAAGGTTATTAGATTCCAACTTAGGATGGTGTGCACTTCCAAAATTAGATGTAACAGATGAGATCTAAGTTGCTCGGACTCTCCGAAAATGTTGCTGCACCCGTGTCGGATCCTTCGAAAATGTACTACTTTTGAAGGATCCAACCCACACCCCATGACATTTTTGAAGAGTCCGAGCAACTTAGGATGAGATGATCTAAAATTTATGCTTAAAGCAGCATACCAAGACCATGTAAGTAGCCTAGTTTCGATCAGTTCAATGTTCATTTTAATCTCAATTCCTGTCGAATTCCTCAGCATTCTATCCTCATGGCATGCAATTAACAATTCATGTGTGTTTCGAAGATCAATTGAGAAAGCTGGCAAATATTTTCTCAGTTCTTGCTGAATAGAAGGCTTACTCTTAATTTACCAAGTAGATTCAAAATTGTCTCTAACAACTAATTGAACAGCATAATTCTCTCTAATTCAGGAAAAGCTAAACTAGGAAAAATATTGAAAACTTCAATAAAATAGCAAAGAATAAAACTGGAGAAAATTATACTAATAAATTTAATCAAACTAAAAAACTGGTTGCTTATAAATTCGAACCACTTCATTCACTAAATCACGAAGACAGAATCCGAAAGAAGTATGCAAATATCATAAGTAAAAACACTAAAACAGGAGAAAATAGCAAATACAAGCTTACACAACAGCGAAAAAAAGGATTAATAATAGGAAATAGTAAGCAACAATTAGCAATTTGATTCTCAAATTTCAGAATTCCAGTTTCACTATTTCTTAGAGTGACTAAAATTCCGAAGAAGAAAAGATAAACAAATCGTCCAGCTAAAATTTCAATCGGCTACACATCTTCAAAATTAAAAAAAAGCATACCATAAACGACGGAGGAAAGCTGAGATTGGATTTCGGAAGTCGGAGCAAGTTGATCGTCCACTGCAGCGGTTCTACAAGGTTCCATTTTTTGTTTTGAGCAGAGTGTGAATTAATTTTGATTCCGCCTTTTTTCTTCTCATTTTATAGGCGGTTCTTTTGGGTATTTTCCAATATACAAAGTTTATTTTTGAATAAGGGGGGGAACATGTCCAAATTTGTCACTAAATTTTGCTAGTTACCACAAGTCCACAATTACACGGGTAAACTACATAAATCTGAATTACTTTTTTTTTTATTTTTTTATAGCACATTTATCTATTTATTCTCAATATCTTAAATATTTCTAAACAATTCATACATATTTATATTTCAACTTTTTTTTTTTTTTTTTTTACTTTAGTTTTTATCTTTTTTTCTCTCTCTTACTTTTTTTTTTTTTTTTTAGTTTTTCTCAATCCTAATTTTTTTCTTTTTTGCATCTCAACATCTATTTTTTAAAGTTTTTTTCTCTTTTTTAATTTCACTTTGATTTTTATTTTTTTATTTTTAGCTTTTCTCAACCATTACTTTTTTTTTCTTTCTCCTCTCAACTTCTTTTTTTTTTTTAATTTTTCTCCTTTCTATTTTTTTTATTTTTCTCTTTTTTCCGTTTTTAATTTTTCTCAATCTTTATTTTTGTTTTGTCTCTTTTTTTTTCTCAACATTTATTTTTTTTCTTTTCTTCCCTCAACTTCTGTATTTTCTTTCTTTTTCTTTTTTATTTTCTTTGATTTTTCTTTTTATTTTTTTTTATTTTTTTTCATTTTCTTCCTTTTTTGTAGTTTTTTTTTTCTCGATTTCTTCCTATTAAGTTACGCCTCATGAGTAAGAGTTGACATTACCACGGTATATCGTTATTTATGAGATGTTCTACAACTCTTGTCTTAGATGTAAGACTTAGCTCAAGGACTTTCAAACAACAAATTATGTCATACGGGCAAGAGTTGACACTATCACGTTATGTCTTCATTTATGAGATGTTCCACAACTCTTGCCTTAGAGGCACGACTTATCCTAAGAATTTTCAAACAAGTTACATACATTGGGCAAGAGTCAACACTAACACATTATGTTTTTTACTTATGAAATGTTCTATAACTCTTGTCTTAGAGGTATGACTCAACCCAAGGACCATCAAACAATAAGTTATTCTCCACGGACAAGAGTTGATACCACCACATTGTGTATTAATTTATGAGATGTTTTATAACTCTTTCCTTAGAGGCAAGACTTAGACCAAGGGCTTTCAAACAACAATTTGTGCCCTATGGGCAAGAGTTGACATTACCACATTGTGTTTTGATTTATGAGATATTCTATAACTCTTGCCTTAGAGGCAAGACTTAACCCAAGAACTTTCAAACAACAAGTTACGCTACATGGGTAAGAGTTGAAACTATCACATTATATTTTGATTTATGAGATGTTCTATAACTTTTGCCTTAGAGGCAAGATATAACCCAAAGGCTTTTAAACAACAAGTTATGCTCCATGGGCAAGATTTCACACTATCACATTGTGTCTTGATTTATGAGATGTTTTATAAATCAATGACTTTCAAACAACAAGTTATGAACCATGGGTAAGAGTGGACACTACCACATTATGTCTTCTATAACTCTTGCCTTAGAGGCACGAATTAGTTTAAGGACTTTCAAACAACAAGTTACCCCCCAAGGGCAAGAGTTGACACTACTACATTGTGTCTTGATTTATGAAATGCTCTATAACTCTTGCTTTAGAAGCAAGACTTAACTAAAGGATTTTCAAACAACAAGTTATGCTCCACAAGCAAGACTTGACACTACCACATTGTGTCTTGATTTATGAGTTGTTTTATAATTTTTGCCTTAGAGGCAAGACTTATCCCAAAGAACTTCCTACCAACAAGTCATGCCCTTAAATTTATTTTGATGTCAAAAATGAAGATCCCTTTGTGGATTATTCAACTTTTTATTTATTAGCAAAATATAACAGAAGTTGAGAAAAAAAAAAAAAGAGAACGAACAAAATAGAGAAATAAAAAAAAGAGATTGAGGAAAAAAAAAGACAAGAAAAAAATGAAGGTTAAGAAAAAACAGAAAAATAAATAACAAAAAAAAAAGTAAAAAAAAAGATTGAGAAAAACAAACATGAAGAGAAAAAAATAAAAATAATGTTTGAGAAAAAAAAAGAAATGATAAAAAATAAAAAAAATAAAAAATAAAGATTGAGATCAATGAATTAAAGAAAAGAGAGAGAGAGAAATGAAGAAATAAATAATGTTTGAGAAAAAAAAGAAAAATGAGAAAATAAAATAAAGTTTGAGATAAATGAATTAAAACAACAAAAAAAATAAAAGTTAAGGTAAAAAAAATTAAAATAGAAGTTGAGAGACTAATGAGAATGAGAAGTTTAAAAATATTAAGGTATAGATGGGCAAAATTGTACTCGTACTATACATAAAAAAAGGAAAGCTAGTCTTTAAAGACTTTTCTTATGAAGGTCAAAAATTTAAAATCACCCACTTTTGGAGTCATCTCAGGTAATTTCGTCCTATTATAGTGATCGTCGGATGGGCAGAGGTAGTGATAGAGGTTGTGGGTTATCTCTAGGCATTCCAAAAAAAAAAGTATTCTATGTTAAGTCCAAAATATAATCATAAAAAGCTAAAGAGTAATTCATAAGTTAGCTTATATACATAGAATTTTAGTAGCTTAATTAATTAACAACCTGAATTTTCACCGTTTTAGTGAACGATTTGATTCCTCTATCCTATAATCTCCTCCTTGTTTTCCAAAAAAAAAAAAACAAATAAAGTTGCTTGTATATAAGTTATCTGTGATACAACGTGTTCTAGAATAGAACTTTAAGAGTGTGTTGGGTTATGAATTTTTTTTGTGTTGGGTTATGATTTTTTTTTTTACTTTTTTTTTATTGAAGATGAAATCCAAAAACATATTTGACCAAAGAATTTTAAAATTTTCAAGAATCTGAAAAGCCCCAAAAAGTTGTTTCGCTCCAACTTACTCATAAATTTAAAAGAGTTTAAGTTTGGTGCACCGTCGGTGTATCTTTTTTTTACACCATCAGGTAATTTTTACCAGTTGTAGTAGGTCATTCATTATTATATTTTTTTTAAAAAATATAAAATTAAAAAAGAGTTTTAGCTTTACCCTATCTCTCTTTCTTCCCCCTACCTCGCTGCTTTACCCTCTCCCCTATTTTTCTTTACGTGATTCTTTTACAACATAAATTTTTTATTTTTCTTCAATCTTTTCGAACTAAAAAATGGGAGAATGGGATGCGTAGACTGAGTAGATTTTCAATTGCACTGTAAGTGTCTTCGACACATATCTATTATTTTTCGGTCTCAAGTTTCAGGTAAAAAAGATTTCTTTAAACGATTTCTTTTATCTCTGCTTTCAATTGCTTTCTCATCTTATGCATTGCTTTATTGAAGGAAATAGAAATTTCTATATACAAGATATTTAGTTTTCTTCAATTTCTCTTTACCTTTTGTTTTGATTACAAAAATTATTGAATCTGCTTGAAATTTCTCCATCGATTTTATCTAATTTCCTAGAATTGGTTGGCTAGGTCGTGTATAATCTGACTTAGAGGCAGTAATTGGCATGATGGTTCACTTATGGAACTTGAGAAACTACAACCTCAACAACTTTATCAGTCAACACTGCGACTTCATTGGTGTACTCTATCTTCTCTACTTCACACCAACACTGCTAGACATATTCTGATAAACACAAACCATGAATTCATCGGAATCATAAGGTATGAAGGGAAAAATCTCGAATCCTGAAATGGGTTTTTAGAGATATTAAAACTGTTGATTCCGCTTTTGCTTATGGTGTTGAAAGAAATTGGGAATTCTTGGATTTTTACAACTGGATGAATACCTTGTGTACTAGTTCGATGAATTATACTTTAGAAATTGTACTTTCTCATTTGTTTAACGACTGATGTGAATGAAATTATACTAAACAATTAACAACCTTTCATTAATTCCTCTTACCTGATTGTCATGACCCGAGCCGGGGCCCTGGCGGCGATGGACATCTCGAACCACGGAGGTTCGAGAATCCCTTAGCATACTATCATAAGCATAATTCATATGAAATAAAAGTGCGAAAGATAAACTGAAATATGAAAGCGCTTTTAATCAAATGTAAATACATAATGTCATCAATCCATGAAACCCAAATCCTGTCTAAACCAATTTATGAAACCTCTACTAAAAACACTAGTCTATCTAAGCTAGGACAAGGCCCCAGACGGACCATAAAACTGAATGAAACTAACATATGGATAAAATGCCTTCTGAAGCAAAAGAGACTCATCAACTCTGAATATTTAAGAGTAATCTACTGCTGAGCTGGGCCACGAGACTGTGTCTCAGAACCTACATTATGAGACAATGCAGCCGCCACGAAGGACAGTCAATACTTGAAATGTATTGATATACAAAACTAACCAAAACAACATAATTTTATAGAACATAATCGAGAGCATTATGAAAATAGTTAATCATAATCGAGATCAAAACACATGGTCATAATAAACAAGTTTCAACTTGGTGACGTCCAAGCTACACCTCCACTCTGAATATGATATGGTCGTTGTCAGATATAGTAACTCAACAGAGGTTAGGGTCAAATCCCAAGAAAATATGTGTAATCTTGGCTCACAACTGTTGTAATCAATGGGCAAAACTGAAAAAGTAAATGAGAGGGGGGGGGGGGGAGGGGTTGAGTAGCAATATCAAACAAATGACAAATATCAACTTCGGCTGTAATTGGCCGTACGTGAACACTAAGATTGTGTTCCTCCCGACTTCTCAAATCCATAGGCTTATCATGATTTGTTGAACCAATCCAATACCTTGAATGTAGAATCGTTAAGTTATGTACCTTCTACAGTCTTTTGGACGAGCAGAAAGATTTCACCCTTTACATTTTGACTCTTAGGATGTCGCCTTACTAACCCCTATCTTGATCCCACTAAACTATTACCTTTTGAGTCTCTAGTTATTAGATGAAATCTAACCATCTTACTTAGATAATACCTAGTAGCATGGATCGACAATTAAACTCCAAATTACTGTTGTCATTATCTTTTCCTAGCAACTACTCCTCTTTTGGAGTAACTAGCAAGATATGCAGTATCCTAATGTGCGCACCCGTTAAGAAAACTATTAAATCAAAGATAATACAATGCATACATGGATGTCAGTTCAGAACAACAATTGCACTTCCCCTACTTCGTCAATCCGCAAAGGTTTCCATAACCATAGCTAAGGATTTTTAGCCACTCATGCTTGTGAAGTAATCAACAACATTCATGATTAAAAACATTAGATGAAATCACAATATCACAAGTAAAAACCCAAAACCGTAACAGAAATAATCAATCAAAATCAATACAAGAGAATTCCAAGACCAAAATCGAATCTCGAAATCAAAATATATTTGTAAGTATTAAGAGTGCGTAACCTCTACTAAAAAATACATAAGGGGTATTTATAGGACATGAGGAACCCTAAAACTAAAGCCCGAATGAAATAGGAGAAAAAAGGGTCGGCAACTACTTATGGTCCCTACATGTGCCCTGACCTCGGGTCCATGTGGTATATGCTGTGCATGTAGTGACCGCATGTGCCTGGACCAAAAAATCCTACAGGTTAGCTCTCAGGATTTTGCACTTCTGACACATGCTTTAACCATATGCAGTCCACATGTGCTACATGTGGTCCGCATGTTGACTTAGCATGTGCCAGAAGTTAATTTTTTAGATCTTCTTCAATAATCGCACATGCTTTGATCACGATCAATTCGAAAAATGTCCCAAACATCCATAATTTCTCCCATAAGTAGCCAAAACACATTTTTCATCTTTTTCACAAACTTAGCATCCAAAACATCATTTTCTGCAAAACATACCCAAAACGAATCATATCTAACAAAATAACCTAAAAAACTTGCATATTTTCATAGTTTTAAGCATCGAAAGTGCTATATTTCTATAGTACATCAACACCCTCAACTTAGAATGTTTGCATGTCCTTAGGCAACAAAAAACAATAAAATAAAACATGACGCTTAATTAGGAGAATCTAAACTATTCAAGACAGTCAATCAACACTTTTAGCTCAAATCACAACACCCTCTCCTATCTTACTTTTCAAAACCAACTGTGTATAATTATGAAGCACAACAATGTGACACAATGGGATCAAGTATGACATTACATTAGCAATAGAAAACCATGCATATGCACAAGTTACACTACCCAAAATAAGCAAGCAGCTAGCAACATGACTTATGTGCCCTAAAAAAAAAGATGTCCCACTCACTCATATGAAATAATGAATGTCAATGAAAGGACAATCAAAAGGACACACACACTCATAAGGGAAGCTTCAATTAATGTACATAAAATACCATAGGCTTGCCCTTATTTTCTTTACTTTAGCATTCAGACAGTCAAGTTAGGATCACTATAGGAATTTTCTCGGCTTGTAATGTAGGCTTGGGGGCAGGTATGGTACATATGGACATATCAAGTGACTAAGCCTCCTTGGCAGTACACTAACCTTGGGGTCTCACTTATTAGACAATTTTTTTTATTCCACCCTTATTTCTTCCTTTTTATTATTTTATTGCACATACAAGTTGGGTGTGGTCTTTTATTCTTTCCTTTTCATTTTTTTACAAATTTTTCTTTTCTTTTTCTTTTTCTTTTTTAGCTTTTTCTACCATACCCATCCCTACTTTTTTTTCCCTTCTTCATACCCACTTTACATCACGCACCCCTATGATAACCACCCTTAACTTAGGCATTTTTCCTGAGTTGAGGTGCACAATGTCCAAGGAGGACTAGGGACAAAATAGGTTCATTGTAACAAAAATGAAAAGGTGAAAGATGAAAACAAAAAAATAGGTTACAAGGCTCAAAATAGGGATCAAGGGATACTATTTTACATAGGGAAGGTCATTTAGGCTAAAAGTGGACTAAAATCACAAACGGCCTATAATCCTTTCCTAACCGACTATCCTTCAACCTAGGCAAGACTAACCAGGAAAGTTCTGAATTCAACACATAAAGGAAACTAAGTAGCATCTCACACACATGGGACATCAAGTCAATATCACAAACTACTACTCATCTGGTTCATACAATTGTTAGCAAGTGATTGTTATATCCCTAATACTAATGTCATAACAAGATCCACAATATTCACACATATATAGAGTCACATAGTTCTAAAACATAATTTTTGAAGGGGTATCATTTTTCTCAAATATCAATAAAACATGACAACTACCTTAAATACTTACAAATTTCCTTATTACACAAAAATACAAAATAATATGACACAAATTATCCTAGACATGCCGGCTCTACAACCATACCGCAACCAACAGAAAAAAAAAGCACGACAATAAAAACCCACGATGGCTATGGTATATCCAAACCCCAATTAAAAACTATGCACTGTCCTCAATACGTGTTAATAATACAAAATAAAGGAAAGTGAGAACATACCTGGGATGCATTAAGCATCCGTGTCATGAGCATCCCTAAATGGGGGCATATCAGCTGGCAGAGGCGATGGTGGTGGCGGTGCACTACTAGAAGATGCCCCTGCTGCTATCGTGTCACGCCTCAGCCTCTCAACGACTGTGGAGTCCATCAAATCAACCTTCTGCTATTGTGTTATGCCTCAGCCTCTCAATGGCTGCGGAATCCATCAAATTATGTCTGACTTTTTTAACGGCCTGGTCATATGGCATATCAGGATCCTGCAAGTCTCCTATGTGACCTCTCTTGCTCCTAAATATCAGTACCTTATCATCATCCTCTTTGAAGAAATAAAAATATTTGGGTGCACACAGAGGTGATATATAGACCACTAGGGGTATGACTAAAGGAATAGCTGCTGCATGGTTTTCAGTAAGAGAATGTACCTCTTCTTGTAATATATCCATCTCCTCCATTATCTGGGCTAGATCCAGTGCCTCTATCTCTGTAAATTGAGTTGTAACCCATCTCTCAAACTCATCAAGATATGTAAGTCAGCACGTAGCTCACTCAAGATAGCTCTCTATGTGGCCTCTTATCTGGCCTCTTCCATCTCGAATCTAGTCCAAACCCCTGAACGTATCTGCTCATATAGGGTAGTCATCTCGATCTCAACAACCCGCAATAGACCATCAATGGCCCTTTGACAGTACACTAAAATCTACAAGAACTCTCGAGATACAATAATCATATTTGTAGCAAAAGCTGTAGTGGATGGACGAGTAGGCACTAAAAACACGAAAACTGACTCTGAGGTCAAATCCGAGGCTGATGAAGAAGTGGCTGGTGTCCCCTCACCCTGAGTACTCATATATAGGGCCTCTCTCTCCTCCCCTATCTCTACATCAATTTTAACTCCCACATCACCTCCATGTATATCACCAGGCTCTGTGGAAACTAATGGGCCTTGAGTATGGGCCTGAGGTACTGCGACAGGCTTTCTAGATCTCCTGGGAAGGCCTGGACATGCCAAATCCTTCATACTCTTTGTTTGTGCAGTAGTCATCATATGTACCCTCTTATCTACTCTCGGTATCTTAGATACACTGGACTCATCACATAGTCTTTGAATCATGCAGGGGAATAATAGATTTGTCATCTTCCCAGATGCTCTATCATAGATCTCATGCCAGAGAATGGCTACAAAATTAATAGAATATCCGGCCATCATACTAGAAACCAAGGCTGCCCCCTCCCAAGTCAACGTATTATCTGAGGAAGTGGGAATAGTTGGTATCAGATGAGCAACCACCAAAACTTAGCATCAAAAGTCAATGAAACCTTTTTGATCAAATGATGACCTTCGATCCATGGGGTCGCATCATCCAAAGGTGAAATATAGTTGGCTATCCACCTAGCCATCTCAACTCTTTATTGTCTATGCTCTGCCTCCTGCATAATGTGTGGATTATGTGCAACTCTCAGTCTGTAGGCACACTCAAATGTGGATGTGGGAGTGATATAATCTAGACCAAAATAACCTGATGTAATGCCCCGGGAGTACACCCTGGGCGTCACATAGTGCTTACAGTCCCGAGGGACCACAAACTAACCCATGAGCTGGTACCTGCTATGAATACTGAATAACATAATCATAAATATGGAAGGATAACTGATATGCATAAGGTTTTAATAACTGAAACAAGTACTAAATTATGAATCTGAAGAAATAACTATCTGATTCTGAATAAATACTGAAATCTGAGATAAACTGAATAACTAACTATCTTGTCAACTGAAGTCTGAATACTAAATAATTAACTGTAGTGTCTGAAAGCCTCTAAACTGAATAACTGTGAGTTGATGGGACAGGCCCCAACTAACTCCAACTAACTAATAGACTAAAAGTATGAAATAAAATAATCCATCCTCAAAATATGAGGAATCACCACTGCTATTACTGAGAGTCTGAAATGTCTAAATGCAATTCAGGAACTGAGCATCAACACCTATGATATAATACATCATAGCACAAAAGAAAGGTATGCGATCAGTACTTTGAATATACAGGTATGCTAAATGAGGTAGGCTAATATGCATGGTTTCATGAACATGAATAATAACCTCTTAATATACATGTAAAATATGGAGTGTTGAATAGAGAGCATAAAATTTGTAGGGACTTAAAATATGTGAAATCTGTAAATACTGTGTATGCATGAAAGTCTATAAATACTAAAGGTACGTGAAATCTGTAGATACTGGGGATGCATGATCAAGCATATAACCTAACTGACTAGAAGTCTGTAAACTAAAATACTGAAATAACTGATATCTGTATGCCTTGGTCAAACAATACTAAGACTGAATGTTTGAACTGATTACTGGACTAAAACTATAACTGATACTGTGGGAGCTATCATCTAACCAACATGCCCCAGTCTGAGCTAATCGGGGTCCAACCTGTAACCCCAGTTGGAAGGGTGTTAATACCGTGCCACGGGTACTAACACTGATTGTGTGGATCTACTATACTGATGTACTATCTTGAAGGACTAAGGGTGTCAAGCCTAATCTGACGGGTAACCCCTGCGAGATAGTCAAGCCTAAAATTATGGGTGACTTCTCATATCCTATGCTGGCTACGTAGTTCTAGAGTTTAGGGAATGCTACTAATGACTCTGCCTATCTGATGGAGATGCCGCCATCCCTACACTCGCTCGGTGCTAAATCCTACTCCCAACTAAAAGACACTAAAATACTAGACTGTTTTGAGTTTAACTGACTGTTCTGGTAATTCTCATAATATAATTTGAAGTTATTCTGAATATACTGAAACGAGACTAAGTAAGGAACTATGTTTTTTGGGTATTCGATACCCCCAGGACTCAAAAGCAATAATAGTAACATGATACTTAAGCTTAGAGGACATAGCATGAAGGCTTTTATCAAACATGTATTCTTGTAGGAATTTTATCAAACACTTGTAGTTTATAGTTTGGTCAAGTCATAGGAATGTTAGGTAACTTGTAGTAATAGCATGAATTCAATATGAATAGTTCTAAATCATGACTAATTCAATTAATGATAACATTTAAACATGGATAATTGAATAACAACAATAATTTCATCGATACATGGTGTAAAATCATAGTTCATGGAGATTTATGGGTGAATCCATAATTTAAAATAAAAATAACTTGAAAAGATCATAATTTTATAATTTAAATTGGATACTTAGACTTCAGGGGTGAAAGGAACCCATGAATGAACATTTAACATACATGGGTTAATGAATTTGAGAGGATTGATGGAGAGTTCTTGAGATATGGCCTTGAATTTAAGATCTAGGGTTTTTGTGTTCTTGAAGAGAATGGATCCCATTTTGAGTAATCTGAGAATAATGGGTATATGATGCCCTATTAGTCTTTAATTTTGAGTTTAAGACGAGATTAGAGCTTAGGAAAATGACCATACATCCCCTTGAAAATTAAAAATGCGGAACTGGAAAAACTGAAAATCCCAATTTGAGGCCCTGGTGCGATGCGCCAGGATCCATCTACCATACGCCCACCAAATCCATCTATCAAAAACAACCCATTTTTCACTCTTGTAGCACTAGCTACTGTGGGTCCTCAATCGATAATACAGAAGAATATGGATAAACCAAGTCATGATCAATAGTATCCTCTTGAAATGACTTTCAAACCCCCAATTTAATATTATCCCATTCATCAACATGATTGCCCTGTCATGATTGAGAAGACTATTTAAAATAAGGAACAAGATGAGATGGATAGGAAAGTAAGAAGTCTGGAGCAAAATATGAAAAATATACAAGGATTAGGAAGTCAAAAAAGTGTTTCATACAAAGATTTATGTATGTTGCCCAATTTTGGCCACCTCCGCGACGCGCCATTATCGCGGAGGCTCACCAGAAATTGCCAAATGTGAACTGGGTCCTTGGTGCGATGCGCCAATATCGTGGCCTCTTACTGGAAATTGACAATTGTCATTTAGACTGGATCCGCGATGTGCTAGTGATCAAATAACGGTGTTTAACGACTAAAACTTAAAATCGCCATAACTTCTTCCCGGTTATCAAATTTGGGCAAATTTTATATCGTTGGAAAGCTAATTGAATTTCCTACGCAATGACTGGCTTTAAACTTAAAAATAAAGGGTATTTCAAAAATTTTATATATGAATACTCATGTATTGGGACTTAAATTATGCTAGGGAAATATGGTGTATTACAATATCTCCCCCTTGGGATCATTCGTCCTCGAATGAGACTGGTTAAACTGAGAAAAACTGATGGAATAAGCTTACACACTAAACATGCATATCTGATGCATGGAATGCATGACTAAACTGATTTGTAAATGCACGATTGACATAAACATGATGTGGAACTAAAACTAAGCATGATAGAAAAATCTTAAGAAGATTAGTACCTTAAACCGAATCTAAATTCATGAAGAAAAGATGAGGGTACTTGGTCAGCATATCTGCTTCTGCTTCCCAAGTGTCTCCCTCAATGGACTTATTCCGCTAAAGAACTTTGACTAGTGGAACTTATTTGTTCCTTAGTCTACGAACTTGATGATCAAGAATTTCGACTGGGACTTCCTCATAGGAAAGATTGTTCTGAACATTTACACTTTCTAGGGGAATAACTATAGATGGATCACCAATACAGTTCTTCAACAAAGAGACATAGAACACTGGGTGTACTGAAGCTAGATCTGAAGGCAACTCAAGCTCATAAGCTACCTTTCCAAAATGACTGAGAATCCTATAAGGACCGACATATCGAGGACTAAATTTCCCTTTCTTGCCGAACCTCTTTACCTCTTTCATAGGAGATATTTTCAAGTACATAAAATCACCGACCTCAAATTCGAGATCCTTTCTCCTCATATTTGCATACGATTTCTGTTGGCTCTGGGCTGCTCTAATCTTTTCTCTGATTAATTGAACCTTCTCTAAGGCATTAAACACTAGGTTAGGCCTTACTACTATTTCCTCACCTACTTCAAACCAACCAATCAGAGATCTACATCTCCTACCATAATGAGCCTCAAACGAAGCCATCTGGATACTGGAATGATATTTGTTATTATATGGGAACTCAATCAAAGGCAAGTGGTCATCCCAACTACCTTTAAAATTAACTACGTATGCTCTCAGCATATCTTCAAGAGTCTGAATGGTCCTTTCTTCTTGACCATCTGTCTAAGGGTAGAAGGCTGTACTGAGGTAGACTTGGGTCCCAAGACCCTTTTGGAATACTTTAAAAAAATAAGAGGTAAACTGGGTACCTCTATTAGAGATGATAGATAAGGGAACACCATGAAACTTAATCAAATCTCTGAGATAGAGTTTGGCATAGCCCTCGGCTGTATAAGAGGTATTGACTGGCAAGAAATGAGCTGATTTGGTCATCCTGTCTATGATAAACCAAATAGAATTATATTGATGACGGGTACAAGGCAGACCCATCACAAAGTCCATGTTCACTTCTTACCATTTCCACGTGGGAATTCTGAACTCCTGCATGGACCCACTAGGCTTCTGGTGCTCTATCTTAACTTGCTGACATGTAGAGCACTTAGCTACAAACTCTGAAATATCCCTCTTCATCCCACTCCCCCAATAGATCTCCCATAAATTGCGGTATATCTTAGAGCCTTCCATTGCCTTGATTTTAAGTTCATGGAGATTCATGGGTGAAATCATAATTTAAAATTAAAATAACTTGAAAAGATCACAATTCTGTAATTTAAATCGGATACTTAGAATTCATAGGTAAAAGGAACCCATGAATGAACATTTAACATACCTGGGTTAATGAATTTGATAGGATTGATGGAGAGTTCTTGAGATATGGCCTTGAATTTGAGATCTAGGGTTTTTGTGTTCTTGAAGAGAATGGATCCCCTTTTGAGTAATCTGAGAATAATGGGTATATGATGCCCTATTAGGATTTAATTTTGAGTTCAAGACGAGTTTAGGGCTTAGGAAAATGACCAAACAGCCCCTTGAAAATTAAAAATACGGAACTGGAAAAAATGAAAATCTCGATTTGAGGCCCTGGTGCGATGCGCCAGGATCGTGGAGCCTCACTGGAAATTGATGATTAGGACCTGGAAGCTTGGCGCGATGCGGATCTATCGTGGCAAGCCTTTGGAATGCCATTTCGGCCACCTCCGCGATGCGTCATTATCGCGGAGGCTCACTGAAAATTGCCAAATGTGAGTTGGGTCCTTGGTTCAATGCGCAAATATTGCGGTCCCTTACTGGAAATTGACAATTGTTATTTAGACTGGATCCGCGATGCGCTAGTGACCAAAATGACGGTGTTTAATGACTGAAACTTAAAATCGCCATCACTTCTTACCCGGCTATCGAATTTGGGCGAATTTTATATCATTGGAAAGCTAATTAAATTTCCTACACAATGAAAGGCTCTTAACTGAAAAATAAAGGGTATGTAGAAAATTTTATATATGAATACTCATGTATTGGGACAAATTATGTTAGGAAAATACGGGGTATTACACCTTACAGATAGTCTCTACTGAAAGATCTACTCCGACCCCTCTCACTAGTGTATGATCAAGCTATGGCTGCTTATGTGACTCATTAGGAATGACAATCTATGGATGGTAAGAAATACCATGGCACGATATGATGCATAAAACTTATGTACCATAGCTGGGCTGTAAGAACTGAGTGGTCTAGTTATCTACTCTAACTGATTGCAATCAAAGGAGGCCCTCAACTGTGGTACTCTACTCAACCCAAATAGATCAATCCTGCGCTCTTCATAAATAAGCCACTTAGTATGAGATATAACTATATATATCATAATCTATCTGCATATCTTCTACACACCACCTCGGATGTGCCTTCGAGGCATATGTGGGTATAGTACTTTGCCCCTGCTGTAATGGTATATCATGGGTAGCCTACTCTGCACCCTCCTCAGACTAGGGTATCTCTGACTATTGTACATGAGTGGTAGTACCCTTATAGACTAGGGTACCACTAATGACTCCTCCTTCTCTGCATCCTTTGATAAATCCTGGGACCTTTCCTTAGACTGGGAGCCCTAAGCTGCAACCTGTGTACCTAACTTTAAATCTGCCTTCTTCTTTCCCTCCTCATTTAGTGGAGGAGTGTGTGGGGATATTCTCTGTGCTGACTTTATCCTTAGTTGGGCTACAACAACTTGGGCTTCCTGGAGTATCTACTCTCTGGTCATTCTACGTGTTGCCCCAATCGAAACGTCTCTACGTCACTACATTGGGTACTTCTCCACCAAATTGCTAGGCTTGGGAGACTCAACCCGTCTCCTAGATGTATCGTCATTCTTATTTTTAACAGATTTAGGTTCCATATGTAGCTAAAAAACTAGTCGTTATTTTACAACAAAAATGAGGGAATGCAAAAATTAAACATCGCGGCACGACGCGGGTATCTTTATTACTCAGAATTCATCAAGATACCCTGTAAGACCCCATAAAATTTCTAGCTTAATTCAGTTTAAGGGGTCCCAAACTTAGAATATATTATCTAAGTAGTTAGACTTAGTTCCATGTTAGCCTTCGAAAGTTGGTATTCTTATTTCGAGACCTTTACATCCCTTAAATGTTGATATTAGAGTTAATTCATGATCAGGAAGGTCAATAGATGTTCCCAAATAAGTTTTGGAATTTTTAAATCTTGTTTAGACCATGTTTGAGTGCCCAATATAGTGGGTCGACGTGATCTCGATGCATCACATTGACCATCATGTCGACAAAATAGTTTTTCCTCAGCTTCAGTGCAAATTCTAGTAAACCAACGCGGACATGCCAATGATGCGGCGCGTCGGCCTGTGCATTGGTAACACAGTTTATAGGCATTAAAAGGCCGCATCCTCAGGGTTAATTAGGTCTTTTTCCCATGCTCTTTATCCCCTAAAACATAATATTTAACCCTTTGGAGAGCAATTATATTCATTCATTCTCAAAATTTCTCAAGAACAAAACCTTAGGTGTTCAAATTTCAAATCAAGAACTCAAGAACTCACCATCAATCTCTCAGAATTCATCAACTAAGGTATGCGAAGTGTTCATCCAAGGGTTCCTTCCACCCTTAAAGTCTAAGAAACTATTTTTCAACTTCAAGTTTATGGATTTCATGAATTCTATGTTGGGTTTGATTATGTTCATGTTTATAATGATCAATTGGGATTCTAATCCATGTTTTATGATACGTTTCATGTGAGGTTAATTGATATGTATGTAATATCAAGAGGACCCATGTAAAACCCTTGAAATTGTCAATGGGGATTTTAATTATTATATCTACTTGTTGTTTAGTGTTATGTGCATATGTATGCTCACCAAGTGATTGATGAATTATTCATGTGAACTAATAAGGGAAAGACATCATGTCATGCTAGCTTATTTGCAAGTAATACCATGCAAGAGTTTGATAAGATGTCTCTATAGATGCATTATGAATTCAATGTGTATGCTTATGCTAAGCAAGATCATGTGATGCTTTATTTTTATGCTATCGAGTCTTGGGGTATTTAATTCCCAAAAATTTAGCTGTTTACTTAGAGCCAATGTCAGTTATGAAGTAATCTCAGTAGTGACTTAATCAGTAGAACTTAGCTAGTTACAGAAACCCAAGAAATCTCAGTAGTGTTTGTAATTCAGTCACAGTACTCAGTGTAGACCTCAGTAGCACTCTGTGCTCAGTCAGTTAATAGAATTCAGTAGTATTCCGTCAGTCCACAGAACTCAGTGAACTCAATTCAGTTCAGTCAAATAGTAGTATCAATAACAATTCAGTCCAGTCTAGTACAAACTAGAAATCAGTTTAGTGTTTGTTCAGTTGGGAGTAGGATTTAGCACCGAGCGAACCTAGGGATGGGGGCATTCCTGTCAACATAGTGTTTGACCCCTAGTATCAATCCCTACATTACAGAACTATGTAGCCAACATAGGTTGAGATATCTTCCTGCCAGATACTATGAGGGTTGATACATCTTATTTAAGATTTCCTACCAACGAAGGTTGATGGAAGAACTTTCTGTCACAAAGGGTTAACTCACATCTTGTCCTTACCGGTGGCACAATATTGATACCCTTCCAACTAGGGTTATAGGTTGGACCCCAATCATATTAGAGAAGGGAAAGTCGGTTAGATGATTACCTCCTACAGTCTCAATTTTAGTCTCAGTCTTAGAATAGAACTCAGTTTAGTTCTACAGATTTAGGACTATCAGATATAGTCACTTAGCTTAGTACGAAACTCAGTATAGTTTCAAAGAATTTGGGACTATCAGATACAGTCATTCAGATATCAGTTATTAGTATTCAGACTCAGTACTCAGTATTATCACGATCTTAGTTACAGTCTAAGTATTCATGCATGTACTCTTATTTAGTCATACTGATGTTATTCAGTTAGTATTGTTCATGCATATGAATCCATGCATTTCATCCTACCTTACTAAGCATACCAGTACATTCAAAGTACTGACGCATACTTTTTATGCTATGATGTCTTATATCATAGGTTCAGATGCGCGGGCTCCAGAGAACCTTTAGTAGTTCAGGTCTTCAGCTTTCAGAGTATCGGTGAGTCCTCATAGTTCGAGGACATGCTTGTTATTTTCAGTATTTTAGTATTATTTTCAGTATTTGGAGTTAGTTGGGGACTTGTCCCATCAACTCCATTGTTCAGACAGTTTAGAGTCTTTTCAGACTAGAGTATTTTTAGACAGTTTAGAGACTTTTCAGACTAGAGTATTTTCAAATAGTTGTTCAGTTTTATAGTACTTATATTCAGTTTTGGTATTTTGATACCGCATTTAGATTTATTTAAAGATTTGAACCTTATGGCATATGTTTCTGCCTATTTACGCAATCATTATTATATTTATTACAAATTTATTGCAACAGGTACCAGTCATGGGTTAGCTTGTGATCCTTTGGGATTATGAGCACCGTGTAGCATCTGGGGTACAGACTTGGGACGTTACAAACTTGGTATCGAAGCCTAAGATTCAACAGTATCCTAGAAAGTCTGAAAGCTGCATCTACTAGAGTCTTGTACATGAGTGTGTTACGCGCCACACTTATGGATAAGAGGCTACGAGATATTTTAGGAAAAGTTTTCCTTTTTTCATTATTCATGTCGTGTGAGTGAGCATGAGATCCAGTAAAACTCTCAGTCTAATTCACTTCTTCCTTTCGCTTACAAAATATGTCTCCCAAAAGGACTAACGAAAGAAGAATCGGATATAAGTCAGCAACTCAGCCTATTTCTGCAGATCCCCTGGACAAGCACGTCTCTCATGTAGGATTCAGGACTACACTCACTACTCTAGCCAATTTAGTTCCAACTCAAAATAAATGGCCAACTACTGTTCCGACCAACCCAGTGGCCAATACTGCTGCAGCCAGGATTTGGGACTTCACCTGAATGAATCCTCCCTTATTCTCAGGTTCTAAGTCTGAAGAGGATCCACATGAGTTCCTCTATCAGGTTCAGAAAGTCACAGATATTATAGGAGTGACTTCTAGTGAGAGTGCTGAGTTAGCTGCCTATCAGCTACAAGATGTAGCTCATATATGGTTTAAGCAGTAAAGGGTAGATAAAGGTGTAGATACTTAGCCCATAGAATGAGAAGAGTTTGCTATGACCTTCTTAAATAGATTCTTCCCCTTAAAGCTGAAAGAAGCCTAGGTGTTAGAGTTCATCAATCTCAGGAAAGGCAGTATGAGTATGAGAGAGTATTCTCTCAAGTTTACTCAGTTAGCTAGGTATGCTCTCCATGTAGTAGAAGACAATAGATCCAGAATAAGCAAGTTTGTGTCTAGGGTATCGGGTAGAGTGGTTAAGGAGTGTAGGAATGCGATTTTGACTAGGGAGATAGACATATCTAGGCTTATGGTCCATGCTCAACAGATTGAGAAACAAAAATTTAAGAAAAAGGAGAGAGAAAATAAGAGAGCCAAAACATGTAGCTTTAGTTTTGCCCAGCCAAGGTCAGAGGGTGGTAACTGTTCTCGATTTAGTTAGAAATTTTTAGCCCCAGTTCCATCTTCAGCTAGTACACCAGTACCAAGGTTCAAGAATGACAGTCATGATGGGGCGCCAGGCTCTAAAACCCAGAGTAGTACAAGCGGTGTTCATACTAATCTTCTTTGTGAAGAATGTGGTAAGAATCATAAGGGTATATGTAGAGCCGACTATGATGTATGTGTTTAGATGTGGCGAGTCAGGTTACAAAGTCCGAGACTGTCCTAAGGCTTGTCTACGAAGTCAGCGTAGTCGTCCTTCAGCTCAGTCCGGTCGCTCGAATCAGCAGGGTGCCTCTTCCAGTGCCACCAGTAGGCAATGCCCAAACAGACTCTATGCTTTTCATTCCCGACAGGATCAGAAAAGTTCTCCTGATGTGGTCACTGGTACATTACAAGTTTTCTATTTGCATGTTTAAACTTTGCTAGATCCAGGAGCTTCTTTGTCCTTTGTTATTCCATATATAGTAGTTGATTTCAGAGTCAGTCCCAAAATTCTAGCAAAGCCTTTCTCAGCCTCTACCCCAATGGCTCAGTCTATCATAGCCCAACGAGTATACATGAACTTTTTGGTTATGATATCTCAGAAAGTCAGGCTTCCAGATTTTTGTAGTAATATTAGTATGTGTAGAAAAGTAATGGATAAGAATAATGCCCAACCCGTCTTTACCTCAGTTCAAAGTTTTGTACTTCAGTCATCACGATACCTACATATGATTTATGTCTCAGATCCATGAACACAACTTATATTCATGGACTTTCCATAGAATTATGTGTATTTCTAGTTCTTAGTTTGAGGAGTTCCAGTTCACTCAGTAGTACAAATCATGTTCCGTGAACATAAAACACAGGTCATGCAGCTCATGACTTTTGCACTCATGCCTTACAGTATATTTAGTCCCAGTTACCATTTGAAGCATAGTCTCAGTTACAGTCTTATTATAGTGTCATTCTCAGTCCAGTAATCAGATCAGAAACTCAATTCAGTTTTAGGTTTGCTCGACCATAGCGTACAATTATTAGTTATTCAGTTATTAGTATTTCAGTACCTCAGTTTACATACTATTTTAGAACCATGTTATATGCTTGGTATTGCATTCTCAGATAATATAGTTTTCACGAATTCATGCTCAATTATCTCATGTTACTCAATCAGTCCCTTCCTCATATACATAATACTCTACAATTTTATTTCAGTTATTCAGACTAAGTACAGTTCAGTCTTGCATACCCAGTATTTAACTATCAGTCATTCAGTTAATCAGATAAGTTAGTATACTTATGCATTCGTACGCAGTGCCTATGCGAATATTTTTCAGTAGTCCCAAGTGAAGTGTCATACTAAGGTAGAGAGTATAGTTGAGAGAGTATTCAAGGGATATGTCTAAGCTAGAAAATTTATACTTGCAGTGCATAAGTCTTAGTCACTCTATCTTAGATGATGATTCGTAGGCCTCACCTCATATTACAGAATTCTAGCCATGTTGTGATATCTTATTCAGACAATGCCAAGCTCTCCTTGCTCCCTAAAGTTGCTGGCAACTCAAAACAAAGTGTTAGAGAAAAGCTCCAGTTGAGAATAAGTTTTCAGTACGAGTTAGTCCGTAAGGCCAGTAATTATTTAGCAGTTAGATGGAAAAATTCGTGTGGTATGGTTTTTCATTTTTCTATCTAGTCACACTATCCGAAGTCTTATGAATGTAACTATTCTAAGATGGACCAACCGGGCAGTTGCGTGTTCAGCTCAGTTCATATTTTATGCCCCAGTTTCAGGCCCCAGATATTCAGTCACGATTCAGTTCGTAGGTACCTTGTGCATTGCTTCAGTTTTTCTCAGTATCTCAGCCAAGTTAGTATTATTAGGGGGACATAATGTCTCAAAGGAGAGATGCACTATAACCCCAAGATTTCATGACCTAAACCTACCAGTTCTGTTTACGTAACAAATCCAGTTTGAAGTAGTGGATACTCATAAGTTGAACCTTAAGATCCAATCTCAGTCGTAAGCCACATATTCAAGGGGCTCAGTTCAGTTCACGATATACAGTTCTTGCATCGTGTCCTAGTCTCAGTCCTGTTCTCATATTCCCATTCATGCATACTTCAAAAATGATCTTGGGTTCATCAGTATATTTCAGTTTAAGTAATAGTTTTTCCTTGAACTTACTTAGTTCCATGTTCAGATTACCTTTACAAGCTTGGTATCAGTTACCATTGTATATTCAGTCATATGCTCATGAGTCAGTACCCATGCATCAGATATACATGTTCAATAAATATATATGAGAAAATTAGCTTATCAGTATTCCCTGTTATGCATTCATGAATCATGTTTAGCTATGTACTCATGCATCAGATATGCATGTTCAGTATGAAATCTAGTCTATCAGTAATCTCAGTCATGAAATCATGTTTCAGTTGTACATGTCTAGTGTCTAAATTTAGTCTACCAGTATTCTCAGCTTAGTCAGTCTCATTCGAGGATGAATGTTCCCAAGGGGGAGATATTGTAAGACCTTATAAAATTTCTAAATTAATTCAGCCCTTTAAGCTTGTCAAGAGGTCCCAGACTTAGACAATATTATCTAAGTATTCAAACTTAGTGCCATTTTAGCCTTCAAAATTTGGCAATCTTATTTTGAGACCTTTACGTCCTTTAAATATTGATATTAGAGTTAATTCATGATCAGAAAGGTCAATAGATGTTCCCAGACAAGTTTCAGAATTTTTAGCTCTTGTTTAGACAATGTTTGAGTGCCCAAAATAGTGGGTCGATACGATCTCGATGCGTCGCATCAATAAGATAGTTTTTCCCCAGTGTCATTGCAAACTCCAGTAAACCAATGCGAACTCAACGCGGCGCGTTGGCTATCGCATCGATACCAACGATGTGGCGCTTCGGCCTGTGCATCGGTAACACAGTTTACAGGCATTAAAAGGCCACGTCTTTAGGGTTAATTAGGTCTTTTTCCCATGCCCTTCAGCCACTAAAACACAAAATTAAACCCCTTTGAGAGAAATTATACTCATTCATTCTCAAAATTTCTCAAGAACAAAACCCTAGGTGTTCAAATTTCAAATCAAGAATTCACCATCAATCTCCCAGAATTCATCAACTAAGGTATGTGAAGTGTTCATCCAAGGGTCCCTTCTACCCTTGGAGTCGAAGAAACTATTTTTAAACCTCAAGTTTATGGATTTCTTGAATTCTAGGTTGGGTTTGATAATGTTCATGTTTATAATGATTAATTGGGATTCTAATCCATGTTTTATGATACGTTTCACATCAGGTTAACTGATATGTATGTAATATCATGAGGATCCATGTAAAACCCTTGAAATTTTCAATGGGGATTTGAATTATAATAACTACTTGTTGTTTAGTGTTATGTGCATATTTATGCTCACCAAGTGCTTGATGATTTTTTCATATGAACTAATAAGGGAAAGACATCATGTAATACTTACTTATTTGCAAGTTATACTATGCAAGAGTTTGATAAGATGTCTCTATAGATGCATTATGAATTCAATGTGCATGCTTATGCTAAGCAAGATCATGTGATGCTTTATTTTTATGCTATCAAGTCCTGGGGGTATTTAATACCCAACAATTTAGCTGTTTACTTAGAGCCAGAGTCAGTTATGAAGTAATCTCATTAGTGAATCGATCAGTAGAACTCAACCTGTTACAGAAACCCAGAAAATCTCAGTAGTATTTGTAATTCAGTCACAGTACTTAGTGTAGACCTTAGTAGCGCTCTATGCTCACTCAGTTAACAGAATTCAGTAGTATTCCATCAGTCCACGAAGCTTAGTGAACTCAGTTCAGTTCAGTCAAATAGTAATATCAGTAACAATTCAGTCCAGTCTAGTACAGACTAGAAATCAGTTCAGCGTTCATTCAGTTGGGAGTAGGATTCAACCCCGAGCAAACCCAGGATGGGGGCATTCCTGTCAACAAAGGGTTTGACCCTTAGTAGCAATCCTTGCATTACAGAACTATGTTGCCAGCGTATATTGAGATATCTTCCTGCCAGATACTATGATGGTTGATACATCTCATTTGACATTTCCTACCAGCGAGGGTTAACGGAAGAGCTTCCTATCAGAGAGGGTTAACTCATAGTTTTTCTTTACCTGTGGCACGATATTGACACTCTTCAAATTGGGGTTACAGGTTGGACCCCAATTAAATTAGAGACGGTTATGTAAGTTAGATGATTACCTCCCACAGTCTCAATTTTAGTCTCAGTCTCAGAATAGAACTCAATTCAGTTCTACAAATTCAGGACTATCAAATATAGTCAGCTTAGTACGGAACTCAGTATAGTTCCACAGAATTCAAAATATCAGATACAGTAATTTAGATATTATTTATTAGTATTTTGACCTAGTACTCAGTATTATCACGATCTTAGTTACAGTCTACGTATTCATGCATGTACTCTTATTTAGTCATACTCATGTTATTCAATTAGTATTATTCATGCATATGAACCCATGCATTTCATCCTACCTCACTAAGCATACCAGTACATTCAAAGTACTGAAGCATGCTTTTTACACTATGATGTCTTATATAATAGTTTTAGATGCGCGGGCTCCAGAGCACCCTTAGCAGTTCAAATCTCCAGCTTTTAGAGTAATGGTGAGTCCTTATAGTTCGAGGACATGCTTGTTATTTTCAGTATTTTAGTATTATTTTCAGTAGTCAGAGTTAGTTGGGGACTTGTCCCATTAACTCCACAGTTCAGACAGTTTAGAGACTTTTCAGACTAGAGCATTTTCAGGAAGTTGTTCAGTTTTACAGTACTTATATTCAGTTTTGATATTTTGATACCACATTCAAATTTATTTATAGATTTGAAACTTATGGAATATGTTTCCGCCTATTTCCATAATCAGTACAGTATTTATTACAAAGTTATTGCAGCAGGTACAAGTCATGGGTTAGCTTGTGGTCCTTCGGGATTATGAGCACCGTGTAGCATCCGGGGTACAGACTCAGGCCGTTACATACCCATAGGAGTACCCTCCAGGGTCATCAATACAATTGATCACCGACACTACTTTTATGTCGGTTGGCTGTTTCATTGATTTTTGAAAATTTAATATAGCCTCCTCACCATTGACTCTGAACTTCAGCTCTTTTTTTTTCCATGTCAACCATAGCTATACTTAAATCCATAAATAGTCTTCCTAATATAATGGGAATCTTAGTGTCAACCTCACCATCCAGAATGACAAAGTCAACCAGAAAGATAAAGTTATCAACTCTCATGATCACATAAAATGAAATACCCACAGGTTTCTTCACCGTGCGGTCAGCCATCAATAGACGCATTGAAGTCGGTTCATAAGGTTTCAAACCCAATTGCTTGAATATGGCCAATGACATCAAATTTATGCTGACTTCTAAGTTATATAAAGCTCTGGCAAATTGGGATGGCCCAATAGTACATGGTACAGTGAATGCTCTGGGGTCACCCTTTTTTTTATCCAAAGACCTCATAATGACTACACTACATTGGTGCAAACCATCTGTATCCTCAATCATAGACCAATTGCTTTATGAACCTGACATATCTAGGCATCTGCTCTAATGCCTCGAGAAGAGAAAAATTCAAGCTCAACTCTTTTGACATCTTAATGAATCACTTGAATTTCCTTTCTCTCTTTTCTGCTTCAGTCGCTAAGGAAAAGGTTGGGGAGGTCTTAACAATCAAACCCTTACCTCTTTCCTTACCAACTGCATCATCACCACCTGTTGCCTTTTTTGACTCCACAACAGGTGTCTTATCAACGACAACTTCCGCAGCAGGTAGTAGGGGATCCATAATAGTCATACCACTCCTCATGGTAATAACAAAAACATGACTAATATTTTTTGAATTTTGCATTGTTTTGCTCGGAAGGGTACTTGGCTGCCTCTTGTTTAGAGTTGCTGATATGTTCCTGAATTGGTGCTCCAACTACTTGATAGTAGTTGCATGAGATTCGACCTTCTGGGTTAATCTTGAAATATGGGTCTTGATATCCTTAAGGCTGATCTTCTGATTTTCTTGACCCTTTTTCAACTTGGTCAACATCTCTTCTATTCTCGATTCTGCATCTCATCTGCCAGGTGGAATGCATCTATCTCCCTTCTCTCTATAAGCATTTTTTTTTCTCCAGTCACCCTCTCACTCTCTACTATGGTCTCTGTATCTGTCATACTAGTTACGACCTTAGTTCTCTTGCCCTTAAGGTTGATCTTGTGATTTTCTTGACCCTTTGCCAACTTGGTCAACATCTCTTCTATTCTCGATTCTGCATCTCATCTGCCAGGCAGAATACACCTATCTCCTTTTTCTCTATAAGCATTCTTTTTCCTCCAGTCACCATCTTACTCTCTACTATGGTCTCTGTATCTGTCATACTAGTTATGACCTTAGTTCTCTTTCCTTTAGGCTTGAAAACTCACCCACTGACAATCCAGATAATTTTCTTCCTCTTTCAATTCTAACTTATAAGCTTTGAAAGCTGAACTCTGTGCTGCTACTGTATTCACTTTCTCAAAACTTGATGCTACAAAATGCTTTACTAGTAACCCAAGGTTATTTCTTAGCAGCTCAACTCTTGTGCTATTGAATCATTAACTACTTTCTAGTCGCAAGAGGCACCAATCGCATATATGCCAGATCCCCTCTCAACCTCCAGAGTTTTCCACCCTCAGTTAGTGAGTGAGATCTGGTCTAGCATCTCCGAAGATTTCTCCCAATGTAGTCTCATAAAATCTCCTCTAGATATGGTATCTTCCATGGCTTTGGAGCTGATGGTCAAGGCTTGGTAAAATATCTCCAATAGCTCATCCTTGACATGTGATGGTTGGTCACCATACTCATCTTCTTATTGAACATAAACCATACCTCATTCATAGATTTTGATTGCATCTGCCTAAATTTATAGATCTTGTCCTTAAGCTGCAATATCCTGGATGGAGAAAGAACCGGTATAAGAATTGCCTTCTCTTGTAAGTGACAAGGGGAACAACCTCAGTTAAAGTGCTTCCTAATTCACCTATGGATTGGTATACAAACTTCAGATTCTGATAAAATTTACAAAGTGCATATTTGCATTATCTGTAGGCAAACCCGCAAGCACACCCTTCAGATTTAAGAGCTGGATCATTGTGCTTGTGATGTCAAACTTGATTCTTGGGGGTAAAAAAGAGGGATAATGGCTCCAGTCTCTTCCAGTTCAACGTATCCAAAATTTTCTTCATCATCTACATATGGCTTCATGTATTGATATATCAGGATGACTGTTACGGACACCTCTAGATCTATTCTGATTTCTACCGAATGCTGCTCGACAGTCTGCTTCTTGTCTCTGTTCATCTGGATCTGCATCTCTAGGTACCCGCTGATCTTCTTTTGTTCCCCTTCTTTTGGTTTCATCTTGAGCTAAAAGCTCATCAGTCTATCGATTAATAATATCCTAAACTTCTTTGGGAGAAGGGGGAGGTACAATATCGCAAACCCCTTCAAGAATGTTATCTCTCTTTGGTTTTGTCATCCTACTAGGTGTTTTTAGGATCCTCTCTGGATTCGGATTCACTGGGATTAAGGGATTGCCTCTACTCCGTGTGTTTGGCATAAATTGACGTATACCCAACTAAGAACAAAAACAAAAAGAAAAAACCCAAAACCTACAACAATTTCAATTCACAAATCAACACTATATTCCCCAACAACAACGCCAAAATTTGGTGACGTCTAAGCTACACCTCCACTCTAAAGATGACACGATTGCTGCAAAATATAGTAACCCAATAAAGGTTGGTTTCAAATCCTAAGGGAATACATGGATTCATGGATCTCAGCTGTTGTAATCAATGGGTAGAACTGGAAAAGTAAATGAGGGGTTTTGAGTAGAAATATCGAACAAGGGGCAAATATCAACTCGATTGTAATCAGTCATAGGTAAACACTAGGATTGTGTTCCCCTTGGATCCTCAAATCCATAGGCTTATTATGTTTTGTAGAACCAACTCAATACCTTGCATGAACTATCGATAAGTTATTTACCTTCTATAGTCTTTTGGACGAGCAAAAGGATTTCACCCTTTACCTTTTCAGTCTCAGGATGTCACCTTACTAACCCCTATCTTGATCCCAGTTTACTATTACCTTTTGAGTCTTTAGGATTAGGTAAAATCTAACCATCTTACTTAGATAATACCTAGTAGCGTGGATCAACAGTTAAACTCCAAATTACTATTGTTATTATCTTTTTCTAGTTAGTACTCCTCTTTTGGACTAAGTAGAAATAATCTAGGTGGGATACTAACGTGTGCACCCATTAAGAAAACTATAAAGCGAAGATAATACAATGCATGCATGGAGGTCAGTTCAGAACAACAATACGTCCCCTACTTTCTAAATTTGATAGGGTTTCCACAGCCCTAGATAAGGGTTTTTAGCCGCACTCATTCTTGTGAAGTAATGATATACGAACAACGTACGAAATCAAAAACTAAACTACAATATGAAAATAGAAGGTAAAAATAGATAGATAACAAATAATAGACAGACATAATGAATGAATTAATAGCAAATAAAGGGTGTATCAACCCCTAAACCCTCTATTCAATGTCACACAAATCACCTGATCTTTTACGTAGACCTCAAGGGAATTGGATTCCCGAGCAACCTACTTTTCTAAATAAAAAATCAACACAATCGGTTCCACACTTGCCACAAGCTAATCCAAGATTGCCTCACACTCTCAATAGAGTTTACATTTATAATCATCAATAAACTACCTACTAGATAAAAATAAGTCCTATTTATAGTCTAGGATAAGTTATTACATCATATGGGACCAAAATTGACCCATTTATGAAAGACAAAACATAGAATCCCATTAAGCACATGATTAAGCATTTGTAAAGCACATGGGGCATATCCCAAGGGTATAATGGTCTATTTTAATCCGCTCTAGCGGATCTAGAGTGGGTTGGGTGCAGTGGCAGACCTAAGATTTTAAGCATACTGGGTGCTTAAAATATTTATAAATAAAAAAAAGTAAAAAAAATCACTCTCAATGAGGTTTGAACCCTGGGCCTCCTTCCAATGAATCACCTTAAGATCAACCTAAATGCCAATGCACCCAACCAACTTTTTGTTATAGTGGGTGCTTTTATATGTTTTATACCTATTTTTATATATTTTCTATGTAATTATACCTATTCCACGTCGAGTTTAGTGGGTGCCGGAGCACTCCTAATTTCAACGTAGGTCCGCCCCTGGTTGGGTGCACCTCCAAAGCTGATTGGGTGCATGTACTCTTTCAGGTGCTTTCTAGCCCTATTTTTCCTTCCCTTTTACTTTATAATGTCCCTTGAGCCTCCTTGATCATCATAATTATCCAATAGATGCCTTTTGATAGCCATCAAGAATTTATCAAGTGTCTTTTGGCCCATAAGCATCCTCTCTACCAATCCGGAGGACATTTGGATTTTATCATCCTCTCTTTTTTGAAAAATATTCATCCTCGAATCTACAACCTTTAAACACAACATAAGAAAACATAACTAATGTTTCCTCGAGGCACGAGGGTTAGCGCAAGGGTTAAAATCAAAACATCCATGCCAAGGAGTGTATTTATTTGACATATATCCAACGATCCTTTGTTATCAATATAATGAACTCATCATACACTACACAAAGATGTTTGCTATAAGAAGCCTTATGAAACAAGGAAACTACCACAGCTGTAAGAAACAAGTGTTTTATTATTTCACCATATGACCATATACAAGAACTTCCACCTCGATCTAAAATAAATCCAACATTAATGTGGATGTTATCAAATACAAAGAGGCAGTAAAGAAATATATGAAGAAGATGAGTCCTGTCCAAGGTGTTTCGTACTTAAGAGTAGCAAGGTACTCAAGAAAGATAGTAATCAAGTCACTAGAAGTTGGAATAACCAAGAATGGAGTCGAGGCATTAGGATGCACATCACCCTTCCTTTTAAGACCACCCATGTTCACACAAAATGTATATTTAACACAAACATGGTCATTATGATAGGCAACAATATAGAAAACAAAATAGCTAAGAACAACATTCTTACCTAAATTATCCGCAAACATGAGTTTACAATAAGATGATACAAGACAATTGAAGAACATTACATCTTTTATATTCAAGAAACTTCTCTCAAGAAGTGCAATCACCAATGGAATCATGATATTAGAGGAATTAGAGAATCTATGAGAAACCAATTCACTCCCGGACAAAGGGTATACCTAAGAAGTTGGGTGACTTCTGTTCATGGCACTTAGCATGCTCCTAAGAGTCCTTCCTATTAGTTTAAATTGTCTGACCACACAAGGGTGACAAGGATTAGGAAACCAAAGTTTTGCATCAAGTACACACCAAGGACTCTTTCTTAAGCAACAAACAGATTGGGAATTAAGATTGTAAGGCCCACATAATTCAAGCACCAAAGGAAAACACCATAAAGAAATCGTGAAGACACTAATACTCTCATGGTGTGACATGATTCCAATAAATTACAAGGGTCTACTCAATATAAGAAAAATAGCATCATGTCTCTAAGGATCACTAGGAATAGGAGAGGGTAGGTACATACCTTGGAAGAAATACTTTGTATTCATTCTCTTTTCCTTTATAGGTTCTCTACAAGGACCTTTCCTTCCATGCATCAACTTGGACCAATAGGATTGATCCTTTTAACTCTTTGTAGGAATTCCCTTGGTAGGTAATTCCTTCTTTTAATCCATGGGGTTAGATACTTCACTCCTTGTTATAAAGTATCCATCGACCCATAGGAGTTTGATTAGGTTCCTCCTTTGAGTCAAGTCTTCATCAACCTTGAATTCATTGAATAAGAACTCATCTAGGCCTTCAAAATTATGCTCATAAGAAGTCTTCTTTAAGTCCTCCTTCGGAAGAATTAGAACATAAACCTGTAAGAGAGAAGTATTAGTACTAGGAAAAATGCTAGTTCCATAGTTAGCATGTACTAAAGGTTTAGGTTTTACAAGTTCCACAACTAAGTGTTCCTTGACTCACTCATTCAATTCAACCCTTGTATCAACATTCTCACACAACACTCCTTCTTGAGATAAGTTCTTCTCCCCATTATTAGATTCCTCTTCCCATTCATCCTTAACTTGATTAGGTTGACCTTGGTTTAGTAGAGTTTGGGGTAGTTTAGGGAAGGTATTTTGAGTATGTCCACTCAAGGAAGATTGAAAGTTTGGTAGATATGGTAGGGTGGAGTTGTGGAGGCTTATATGATCGATTATGTTATCCATCCTCCTTGAAAGTGATCCTTCCATCTCTTCCATTCTTTCTTCTAGGGATCCTAATTGACTATCCATAGCATTAAGCTTCTCCATGATGGAAGCTAACATGGCATTTGTGATGTTATTATCCATGGTGTGTGATGTTTCGCCTTCCTAAGACATTGCACCTATTAACAAATACTAAAAAAAAAAACAGCAAACAAATTAAAGGTTAGGAAATCAACCTCACAATATATCAAAGTTCATACCTTTGGTTGTTCACTCAATTGTCATCGCAAGCGTTGATAGATCGTTTATACCCCAATGAGAATACTTGGTAACAATTATGGCTTAAGGTCGGAATAGATTCTTGTTTGAAATGACTCAAAAAATTACTTAAGGACTTGAACCAAGAAAACACAATGAATTCAAAAGAGAAAAGTTTGAAAAAAGTAGGATGACAAAATAAATAGGACTCAAGAACTAATCGATCAATGTAGTAGATGAATTGCTAGTTGATGAGTAGTTTAAGATTCAAAGAAGGGCTTTAAGAATCAAGAAATTGAAAATAAGAATAAAATATTGAGAAATGGAGTTTCTAAAGTGTTGAGATGTGTTTTAGAACTTGAATTGATGTTGGAGAAGTGTTAAAATGCATTAGGAGTGCGTTTGCGGGTTGTTTGCGTTCACAAGAGGTGTTCTGCGTTGGTGGGGTACGTTGGGGATTGATGCAGTAGATGGGGTGCAGGTGGGATGTATCTTAGGCCCTTGGATAATATTTTGGGGTGTATTAGACCTTCTGGAGTAGATCAAGAGCACCTTGGGTGCAGATACAAGGCAGGTCACCCGCCCCTCTCTTGAAATGACCCTTTTGTCCTCTAAATGGTCCCCCTTGTACTCTCTTGTGGAATATCCTTTGGAATATTCTTTTATGATCTAGGAAAAACAATTTTTCCACACTTTTATTCCTTCTTTTTGGATCAAACAACCTTTTTTGATGAATCTTTCAACTTGAAGATTTGAATTCTTCCAAGAACACCAAGAACACTAACTTGTTCCTCTAAGCTCAAAATGAGTTTAAATTTTGAACGTAAGCACCTTTTAATGTTCTAAACTCATCCCGAACATCATTTTGCCTATATTCTCAACCAATTTTTCCATATTTTTTATCCTCTCCACTTTCTTCAAATTCAAGCTCTCAACAATTATATCTCACTCAATTTGACTCTGATTTTGCTCAAACTCGAAACCTAGACTCCTATAGTGTTAGAGAGCACAAATCTAACACTAGAAACACAAGAAAAACATAGAATCAAAAACTAAAACTTTGACCTAGGGCTAAAAATATGAATAGTGACTTTTTAAATTTTCAATTTGACACTTCATTTTTTGTGGATTTTCAAGATAACAAATCCAAGATTGACTTTATAGGAATGAAATCAAGCTCGGTTGTGGTACCAAATGATATACAAACTAAGTATGGAATCGAAAACTAAACTATGATATGAAAACAAAAGGTAAAGATAGATAGATAAAAAATAATAGATAGACACAATAGATGAATGAATAGTAAATGAAAGGTGTATCAAACCCTAAACCCTCTATTCAGTATCACACAAAGCACCTAATCTCCCGCGTAGACCTCAAGGGAATTGGATTCCCCAGCAACCTACGTTTCTAAATGAAAAATCAACACAAGCAATTCCATGCTTGCCACAAGATAATTCAAGCTTACCCCACACTCTCAATAGAGTTTACATTCATAATTCAATAATAAACTACCTACTAAATGAAAAGAAGTCCTATTTATAGTCTAGACTAAGTTATTACATCATATGGGCCCAAAAGTGACCCATTTAGGAAAGACAAAATATAGAATCCCATTAAGCATATGATTAAGAATTTGTAAAGCACATGGGCCGCAACCTAAGGGTATAGTGGTCTTCTTTGACTTGCTCTAGAAAATCTAGAGCGGGTTGGACGCACCTCCAAAGCAGATGGGGAGCATGTCCTCTTTTAGGGGGCTTTCTAGCCCCGTTTTTCCTTACCTTGGCCTGTATAACATCCCTTGAGCCTAGTTGATCATCATAATCATCCAATGGATGCCTTTTGATACCCATCAAGAAGTCGTCAAGTGTTTCTTGGCCCATAAATATCCCCTCTAGCAATCCAGAGGCCATTTGGATTATATCGTCAAGTAATCAACAACATTCATGATTGAAAGCATAAGATGAAATCACAATATCAGAAGTAAAAACCAAAAACCATTACTGAAATAATCAACCAAATTAATTCAAGAGAATTCCAATACCAAAATCAAATCTCGGAATCAAAATATGTTTGTAAGTATTAAGAGTGCGTAACCTCTACTAAAAAACATGTAAGGGGTATTTATAGTACATGAGGAAACCCTAAAACTAAATCCCAAATAAAATAGGAGAACAAAGAGCCGGTGGCTACTTATGGTCCCTAGATGTGCCCTGCAGGGTGGGCACATATAGCAACCACATGTGCCCAGAAAAAAAAATCCTGCAGGTTAGCTCTCATGATTTTGGACTTCTGACACACGCTTTGACCACATGTGGTCCTCATGTTGACTTAGCATGTGCCAAAAGTTATTTTTTAGCTCTTCTTCAACTACCACACATGCTTTGATCATGATCAATCCAAAAAGTATCCCGAACATCCATAATTGCTCCCATAAGTAGCCAAAAATGTCTTTTTTCATTTTTTTCCATGAACTTAGATTCAAAGCATGATTTCCTTCAAAACATACCCAAAATGCATCATATCTAACAAAATAACCTCAGAAACTTACATATTTTCATAGTTTAAGCGTCGAAAGTGTTATATCTCTATATCACATCACAATTATTCATGTTAAAACATAGACAACACTGTTTGTTTTACTTTAGAGCTAGATGGTACACCCTACATTTCTAAAATCCCATGGGCTATATGGAATTCACCCTTAACTTGACAGTCAAGCCCCCAATCTGAGTTTGCCGCAAGAATTGGGGCATGTAATTTTTAGTACGCCAAAAGTACATGGCAAGAATACAATCCATATTTCAGGACATCATAAACTCGTGTTAGCAAACACAATTTTTGGCAATGATCCCTTTTACTCAATGCCTTCTTCGGGTAACGATCTAACCTTTTTAAACCCAATTTTAGCCTCTTAAAAATCATTGTTCAGTCTTATAAAAAGTTCATATCTCATTTTGTTAAGGGCATTTTTTATCACAAGGTATTGTTATACCCAGAATTGCGAGCCATATCATATCATATCGTATCATATCATACCATATCGTATCCCTTGTCCTTTTTATTTAAAAACTTTTTATTTACCACCAAGATAATTCAATTATCATAAAAGAGTTCTCTTTTAAAAATGACTTACAAGTTTAGGCAAAATAATTTCCTCTCGAGATATAAAGCAAAATGGATAGGTGAACCTAAGGTGACATGTAGTTATAAGACTTGAGTGTGCTAAACCCATGTCTGCTCGGTGCTCAATACTACTAAAGATCATTCTATATAATTTTTTTCATGAAATAAGCATAACCAATTTGCAAGTCCGAAAGTCAATTATACATCTGTTTGTGTTCATATCTGTAAACTAACTTATACCATTCCTAGAAGTCTGAGATCATGGGATTTCATCATGTCAAATGATTTAAATCATGTTAAAATCATGTAATGACCGGTAACCCATATGATTTCTTGTCAAAATTAATAAATGGTAAAGTATAAGTTCAAACAAGTAAACAAAATCATAAATAAACCATAAAGTTCATGAATTTAGTAAGGTTGTATAAATTTAGTGTTAAGCCATTAACTATTACACTATTATACTTCTATCATCATACACAAGTCTCTATAGTATGAAGAAGTGGAGACAGACTTATAAATTTTAAATGTTGCCTCCTCATCATGGAACCTTATCTTAAGCTCCCCTTTTCACACATCAATCAAGGCTCTACTCGTGGATAAGAATGGGTGTCCCAATATTACTAGTACCTACTCATTTGCTTCAAAATCTAAAATAATATAGTTGACGGGAATCATAAACTTACCTACCTTGATGAGCATATCTTCAATCACTCTTTCCGATTGTGCACAAGAGTAGTATGCTAATTGTAGAGTTATAGTGGTTGGGCGTGGATCTCCCAAACCAAGTGCCTAAAACAAAGATAAGGGCATTAAGTTAATACTTTTCCCAATATCACATAATGCCCGCCCAATCTTATCTTCACCAATTTGTATGGGGAGGGTGAAACTCCAAGAATCTTAGGCCTTATTAGGAAACTTGTACAATACCCTCAAACTACACTCTTTAGTGAGTGAAACTGTCTTAAATTCTACATGTCTTATTTTTCCAGCCACCACCTCTATCATATATTTAACATATATAGGCATATCCCTAAAAGGATCAATCAAAGGGATATTGATGTGAAGTTGCTTGAAGATATCAAGTTTGCATCCTCCCTACTTTTCTATAATCTTTATGGAAATGGTAGTGGAGGTCTCTAAACTTCAATCTCAGTCTGCTCAACACCCTTTTTATATCCTTTTTCTTTATGTGTAGACTCTATCTTAGAAGTTGGTGCTGGAATCAACCTTTGTGGGAAAAGAGGTGGATGATTGTAGTTGTCCCAGTTAATTAATCTCCTCTTTAGAGGTTCTACATCTGATAAATCTACACTTGTGTCTTAAATTCTCTATTTGGGAGGAGATTCAACTAAATCTCTTCCATTTCATAATGTAATTGCCATTACCTGCTTTGGATTATTCTTTGTATCACTCGATAGTGCCCTTTAGGTCTTGCATATTGTGATGAAGCTATATGTCCCACTTAACACTCAACTTCATGAATAAACTTTTGCATTTTGGCCATAAGTCTATTGACCTATAAACTGGATTATTATTATTCTAAATAATTGCTCATTTGTGGAGCTTGCGGTATATACTATTATCTGTAGGCTTGCTGGTTTCCACCCCAAGGGAAATTTGGGTATTTTTTTTATTTAATTTTGCCGTATCATGTAATATATAGATTCTGGATTCAAAGGACATCCAAAGTAGTCATGATTTTCACCACATTTCTCACAAAATAATACAGTCGCCTGAACCAATCGTGCCTGTTGTACTTGACCTACAAAACTAATAAACTCTGCTTTATTAAGGCACAGAACTGCCCAATATCAGCCTAAATAGCTAACACATCATCCAACTATATTATTCGGGGTTTTCAATATAGAAGTGAATACTTTGTTGGGATCTGAATAGTCTCGATGACCTGCAAACATAAGATTGAGCAATGCCTTTATTTTATCATATCTCTTGGAAAAAATTTGCCCTTGAGTTGTAGAATCTAATAAAAAATTAGAGTCTGGCTTCAATCCTTTAATAAAATTATGTCCAATAATCTTCTTAGGCTGATGGTGGTGTGGCCAATCTCTCAAGTATCCCTTGTATCTTTCCCAAGATTATAGAAGTAATTTAACATCTTTTTGAAAAATTAAAGATATCCTACCTCTAAGATATTTTGTCTTCTAGATGAGAATAAATTGCTGAGAAACTTTTTAGACAAAGCATCCCATGACATGATAAATCCTATCGTCTTATTCTGCAATCATTGTTTCACTTCTCCTATCATTGAGAAGGGGAATCGCATCAAATTCATGTATTCATCAGAAATATTTTTGTAATGAAAGTTGTCACTAAACTTAGTAAAATCTAACATGTGCCTATGTGGGTCTTCATGTGCTCTTCTCTCTTTAAGCTTGATATTTTTGGTATTTGGCTCCACAATAGCTCTGGAGTTATTGTGATGATTTAGCCTTGAAAAATTTAATGTCATAATACATGGTACAAATGGGTCTTGCAGAATTGGATTAGTTAAATTATCACCCATCACTCTCTACCCTCTTAGAGTATGTTCAAGCTCAAGGTCAATTGGAATAAAGAGATTGCCTTGACTCCGAGTGTTTAGCATAAACTGACCTGTACCCTGAAAGAAACATAAACAACAAACACAAGTAAAATTTGAATAATTTTATAAGAAACTTAAAATAGTATCAATTTTAAGTCAAATCCCCGAAAACAGTGCAAAAAACTTATTATTTTATTTTGCACATGTAAGTGTATGTGGTCGTACAAGTAATAAAGGATGTAAGTCAATATATCGCACCCACATTTATTTGATGAATTAAAATTCTACTTTGACTTCTTATGCTTTCTATTCAGTAGATGACCAATAGTAAATAGTGATTTGTGTGCTTAGAATGTAAATAAAAACAACTGGAAACAAGTCATAGATTGGTTATGTTGTAATTCAATTTTGAGAAAAGATCCAGGATTGTGGTGTTTTGACAATCCAGTTGAGCTATCCAATCATTTGTCTAATTTCCTTTCCTAAGTTACTAGTTGTAGGTTAATTGTAGCTATGTTGAAAATTTTTTCAACAACTTTTAGCCTATTCATCTATCCCTAATGCCTATATTTCTATGATCGTCGATTACTAATGAAGTGCATAAGGATATCATCCATATCAACTAATCTAGGACATATTATATATTTCTATCCTCAGCGACGAATCAATTCTGTTTCCCTATAAAGTTCACAAACTAGCCCTATTTCTCCTTTTTACACTTGTCCCCTTTTTCATGTCCAAAAAACAATTCCCATGTCATGATCCAAAAGTTGAGTTCATGATGGCACCCAATGAGACCCCGCCTCGGTAGGTAAGCCAAATATCCAAAAGAAAGAAAAGGCAAAATTGTAGATAAAGTAACTAATGAGATAGTACAAAATAAGTGATAGTCTGAAGTAAAGGTCATAAAAACTCCCAAAACCTAATGTCATAAGTATTAGAGCATCTAATACATAACCAACTCTGAAAATACATAGTCTATCTCTGAATATGATATAAAGACAAGAAAAAAAAAGGAGGAGGTCCAAAAATTAGCTTTGAACTCTAGAGCATGCTAGAAAAGAATAGGAGGAGATCCAAAAATTAGATCTGAACTCTTGAGGGTGCTAGTACCTCGAATCAACACCCAATATCTTGATCAACTATTGGATCTCTTACTCATACCAGGACCAACACCAAAAGGGAACAATAGGAGTAAGTACAGTTTATTTGTACTCAATAGGTATCATAGGACGACTTAGCAAAGCAAAAAAATAATACAAGTAAAGAATATTATAAGCATGTCACCTGTAAGAAAAAAAGTTTCCAAATAGTAGCTCATACCATCTCTACTAATAGGTCAAATATATAAAACAATCTAATAGAAACAGGAATTCACGAAGGTATATAGAAACTGATTACACATCAAGTAACACTAAAAGAAACAAATAAAATACATATGCAAATGCAATGCAATGAATAATGAAGTGAGTAGTTTTGAAAGTCATCACATGACTTTCTGTGTACACCCATTGAGCCTTAATGCTCTTAAAATAGGACCCATGCGGGGTTCAAAACCCGTATACTATCCTCAACCCGCCTCTTTAACTTGTGTTCAAGGATCAAGGTTTGTATGAAAATATCTCATTTTCTTTCAAAACAATGTTCCTCAATGGTACTGATATCTCATGAATGTGTATGAATGAAATGAGAATATAATGCTCACCATCAAACCAGTATAAAGATAACAAATTCATTCAATACGTGTGTAAGTGAATCTCGAAATCAACTCATTATGTAAATATTTCATGATATCAATTCTAGTTTGGCACCATTGGAATAAATATACATGTAAGACACCACTAATATCATATCAACCCATGACCCAGACATTTCTACCATGATAAAAGCAAACAATGCTGAATAAGGCCTATAATATCTATGCAATCCCCTGTTGAGAATCACATTATGAATAAAGACATTTAAATGCATAAATAAGGTTAATGATACCAAATAAAGCCCCCACATGATCAACACACAATATATGACATCACAAGTAAAAAAAATAAGAATATAAGCACCCACACAGGCACAAACAGTAATAATAAGCCCAAAATACAATTGACATAGTTATTTTTCTCAAACCTATACCATGATTTACTTATTTATTAACTACCCAGCCCATTATGAAGAAAGTTAAGTCATAACCTACCTCAAAGCGTCGAAATCCAAGCCTAAATTCCCTCAAACCAAATCCATTCTCTTTCAAATAGTATCTAAATCAACTAAAACATACAAATACAATATCTACGCATTAAAAGAAATCTAATGATACTCTTACTGACTATTTTTAAAATGGGTTCCAAAAATGAGTTGCAAAATAAAAGTAATAAAACTAAAATTTCATTTAAAAACATATTCCCTAAGGCTATAGAAATCTAAAGTTGAAAACCCTTTATAGGCGTCTACAGTTGAAAATCCATGCAAAAATGAGTTAAAAATAAGGTTCAAATCAAAGAAAAATTATTTTTAAGCTTTACCGGTAAAACCCAAAAATCCATTACAAAATCAAAGTTAAAAGGTATTTTTGAAGACAAAATCAATAGGAAATAATGAAAAGATAAGTTTAGAGGTTACCCACACAAAAATAATGAGGAAGCCATAGAGTATCGTCTTTCTTGAAGCTTGCAGGTCCAAAAATGGATTAGAATCGCAAAATTGAGGTATTTATACTATTTTGTGAATAGGACCTCACAATTACAAGCCCTACATCACGATTGTGAGGGTCAATGTTGACTTGGACAAAATATTGGCTTCCGCAGTCGTAGCCTTGGCTATGCATCTGTGAAGGCTGATAAATCAGACCTTCGTGTTTGCGATAGCCCCATTGTGTTTGCAAAGTAGGGCAACCTACTGGACCTCATTTGTTATTCACAATTGCGGATACCTCCTCAAAATTATGATAAGGGAAAATATACTTCCCCGTGTTTGCATCCAGAAGTCTGTGTTAGTGAAAAGAGAAATGACTTGCTCTAGATATCAACAATTTAACTGAAAATGCAAGTTAAAATGTTTTTGAATGGATCCTCGAGATTCATTTGGGACCCCAAAGATACAAACCCTATATGCTACTAGGCTATTTTTGATGTTTTAGACTCAATGGCAATGTCATATTTTTTAAAAAAGGATTATTTTCAACAAATTAGCCCCTCAGGACCCCTTTAAAAGAAAATTTTGCTAGTTTTTAAATAGAGGATTGAAATGCAAAGTAAAGGTTTTGAACTTGAATCAATCCCGCTACTAATCAAAATCGATGTTGCGGATCTAACGAAATTGTCTAAATTTCTATGCAACACTCAGAAAATCAAATGTTGGCCTATAGGACTTTTAAAGCCTCTAAAGAACTCAAACTTTCCCAAAATCCCCCCAAAGGAATTGGGAACTGTACTAACCATCCCACACCCCAAAATCAACATGTAGAAATCATGGGGTAGGGGAAAATGGTCAAATCACATAAAAAGTAAAATTTCACAAATTAGGTCATTATAGTATCCACCACCAAGACTCTAGTTTGCCCTTAAACTAAAAGGTAAAAAAACACATGAATCGGTAAAGAGTTCGGGTTAACTATTATGCATGTTGGACTCAACCTCCTAAGTAGCCTCCTTAACGGAATGGTGTCTCCACTGAACCTTAACCATAGAAATCTCGTTAGAGTGAAACCATCTAATATCTATTGCTAATATAAAAACAGGCTTTTATATAAAGGTCAACCTCTTATCTAACTGAATCGAATATCAACGAAGCACGTGAGACCCATTTAGGATATAAAATCAAAGCATATATACATGAAAGTCTAGATGAATGACTAAAGATTATAGAGGTATGGACAACTCATAAGCAACCTCCCTAACTATCTGAAGTATTTCAAAAGTTCCAATGTACCTCAGGCTAAGATGCCCATTTTTCCAAACATCATTACGCTCTTCATGGGCGAGACACAAAGAAAAACTTGATCACCAATCCCAAACTTTAAGATATGATGCCTGCATAAGCATAACTCTTTTGCCTACTCTAGGATACCCGAAGCCTATCTTGGATCACCCAAACTCTATCTAAAGACTCACAAAGCAAGTCGGTACCATGGGGTATAGCCTCGAAAGTCTCAAACCAACTAATCGGGTATCGATAATGCCTACCATACAATGCCTCAGCAGGTAGCATCTCAATACTCAAATGGTAGCTATTATTATAAGCAAACTCTGCTAAGGATAAATAATGCCCCCACTAACCTCCAAAGTCCATAACACAGACACAAAACATCTTCTCAAAATCCTAAATAGTCTACTCCAACTTACCATCGATCTAGGGGTGAAAAGTTGTACTTAGGTCTACCAGGGTACCTAACTCCCCCTGAAACATCCTCCAGAAGCTAGGAGTGAACATGTGCCCCTACCTGAAATAATAGGTAGGTTTACCCCATGAAGATGAACTATCTCTCAAACATAGATACAAGTCAACCTCTTGACATTGAACAAAATCTAAATAGGGAAAAAATAGACCAATTTGGTCAATCAATCGATGATGACCCAAATGTTGTCAGAACTATGGGATGTGCGAGACAACCCAAATGAAGTCCATAGTGATCCATTCCTACTTCCAATCAGGAATGGGAAATCTCTTAAGAAAACCACCTGACCTCAGATGCTTGGCCCTCACCCACTGACAACACAAGAAACGAGCTATAATGTTCACTTCGTCCTTTTTCATACCACCCCACTAGTTTTGCTACTTTAAATCACGTTACATCTTGGTCAACCCTGGATGAATAAAATATCTAGAACAATATGCCTTCTTCAAAATTAATCTCTCCCATCTACTAACTCTCGACACATAAACTGGGCCACAATCCTCAAAATACCATCTGAATTAAAAGATGCTGCCTTAGCTTCACCATGCAACACCTTATCCCAAATTACTTGTAAACCATTACCATCAAACTCAAATTGGCACCATAAAAAAGATCTATCATCAACAAAGGCTAACACACATATAGGTGTCAAAAGTCAAGCCTAACCATTTAGTTAGCTAAAGAATTAACCTCTAAGACTAAAGTCTACTCCAGAGTCAAGATATCAACAAAACTCTCTATTTTAGTCATCTTCTGGATTAAGACATCCACAACCATATTAGCCTTACCCAGATGATAAAAAATAGTGAGTTCATAATCCTTAAGTAACTCAAGCCAAAATTGAAGTCTTATATTAAGATCCCACTGGTTGAAAAAGTATTGAAGGCTATGATGATTTGACAAAATCTCACAACAGACTCCATACAAGTAATGCCTTCACAACTTAAACATAAATACAACTGCAACCAACTCTTAATCATGGGTAAGGTAATTCTTATCATAAGTCTTCAACTAATGAGAAGCAAAATCAATCACCTTATCCTCCTATATTAACACCACTCCTAAGCCCACACTTGATGCATCACAAAACATGGTAAAATCCATGCCTTTCTTGAGCAAAGTCAAGATAAGAGCTAATTCAACCACCCCTTGAGGTTTGAAAAACTTGCCTCACAAGCATCCAACCAATGAAAAATTAACCTTTTTTTGAGTTACCTTAGTCAGAGGATCCATAAAAATGAGAAACTCTCTACAACACACTGGTAATAACTAGCCAAACCAATAAACTGTGCATCATGGTAGGAGAATTAGGTCTAGTCCAATCACGAATTACTGTAATTTTGGTTAGATCAACCATAATAATCTTTTCAATCACCACATGCCCCAAGAAAGATACCAAATTCGACTAAAACTATAATACCCTGAAGTTTTCTAACTAATTTCATTCCAAGAATGTCATGTATTATATTCTAGATTGAATGGTGTTTATTCCATGAGAATTTTTTAAGATTTTCACTTATTTTCATGTGGAAAATTTAATAAGCTTTCCATCGATATAAGATTCTCCTAAATTTGATAACCAGGTAAGAAGTTATGACTATTTCAAGTTCCCATTGTAAAACAACGTCATATTAGTCAGTGGCGTGCCGCGCCACAAGAGAAAATGGCATTTGTCAAATTCCAGTAGGGGTCCGCGATAGTGGCGCATCGCGCCAAACTTCCAGGTCATAAATGAAGTGGCAATGCGATGGCTCCACGTCGCGCCATTCCCCTATTTCCCAATTATCAAATTCCAGTGACACGGCGTGATAGCGCCGCATCATGCCAGGGGTCCAGTTTGGGAAATTTTCACCAATTAAAAGTGTCCAGGGTTAAAAGGGTCAATTTCCCACCCCTATTTAAGCCCTTTGACACATGATTTAGCCATTCTTCACCCAAAATAAACTAGTTTCTCTCAATTTTGTCTCAAGAACAAGCTAGGGTTTCAATTGGGGATTTAATTTCAAGAAAGTCTCTCCATCAATCTCCGCTAAACCAAGAACTAAGGTATGCGTTGTGTTGATTTATGGATTCCTTTTATCTATAAAGCTCAAGAACCCTATTTCAAATTGCAAATCATGATATTTATGTTGTGGGTTGATTGTAACCATGTTTATCTTGCTATATGATTCCCAAGTTGGAATATTTATGTGTTTTTCATGAAACTACATCATTAAGTGAGTGAAATCCATAAATTGAGTTATTTATAATATGTCAATTTGATGATTAAGACTATGACCTATGGGTGCACGCAAGGTGTTTGATAAAATGCCTTGGAAGATAGAAATTATGCACTATAGCTAAATTGTGATCCAAAATGACTTCCATGTTATTCTTATGTATTGAAATTTGTTTGTTGGATTGCTCATAAGTTAGCCTTATGAAATTATGCTATGTATACATGCTATCTTATTCACGTACCAAGCTATGATAACCAAATGCCTATGAAATATCTTCAATTATTGTATTATGGATTGTTGATGTTAGCCATGTATTCAAGAATGTCATGCCTTGTCAGTTTCCTTCCATCGAGTCCTGGGGCTACTTTACCCTAAAAATATAGTTGTGTGCCTAGATTTAGTGTTATGTTTTCACGATATCCTCAATAAAACCATGATCTATATAACTCAGTCAGTCATGTGAATCAGGAAATCTTAGTAATTCAATAATCTCAGTACTATTCCGCCAGTCAACAGAAATTCAATTAATTCAGTCTAGTTCAATTCAGTAATTCATGTTCAGTGTCTATTCAGATAGGAGTAGGAGGTAACACTGAGTGAACCCAATGATAGAAACTCACTTGTTATATGAGGGTGTGATTCTTAGAAGTAATCCTTGTATTCCAGAACTACGTAGCCAGCGTAGGTTGAGACATCATAGCCTTCTATATGAGGGTAGATGAGGTGACTTAACCTATTATATGAGGGTTCCCACCATTCTCACTAGAGTTACCTGTTATATGAGGGTTACTCGCAGATTGTCCTTACCAGTGGCGCAGTATTAACACCCTTCCAATTGGGGTTACAGATTGGACCCTAACTTAGCCATAATGGCGTATTAGGGGCATGTCGGTTAGATAACTACTTCCCATAGTTTCAGTTACAGAATTCAAGACTGTCAGATACAACCAACTCAGAATAGTACGGAACTCAACTAGTTCCATCAGATTAAGGACTGTTAGATATAGTCACTCATGTTATCAGTTATATCATTCATTAGAACTCAGTTATCAGTCATGTTAGTTATCAATAAACTCATGTTATCACGATCTCATATATAGTTACTATGTGTTCTTGCATGTATTCTCACATTCATAGTAGTCAGTTAGCCAGTATTGTTCATGCATATGAACCCCATCAATTTAGCCTACCTCACATGCATACCAGTACATTCAAAGTACTAACACATTTACGCGATGGTATTTTATACCATAGGTTCTGAAGCATGAGCTCCAGAGCATCAGTAGATTCCAAATATTAGTAGTTAGTTAGCAGTGATTCCTCATCCTCCGAGGACATGATTATTTATTTATTATATCATTAATTAATTTATTATTTGGAGTTAGTTGGGGACCTGCCCTATAAACTCCTTATTTAGATAGTTCAGTCAGTTAGAGGCTTTTCAGACTAGTGTGTTCAGACAGTTATTTCAGTGTTTTGGGTATTTCATACCCCATCCATATGTTATGATTTATCATTTATGTTATAGATTTAAACCTTATGGCCTTTCAGTTCATGTTTTCGTATTTATATAATATATCATGCAGTATACAGGTACAGATATCAGTCATGGATTGCCTTGTGGTCCTTCAGGGTCATGAGCACCGTATAGCGTTCAGGGTACTAGATTCGGGGCGTTACAAAAACTCATACTTAGAGAACTTGTTATATAACTTCTCATCCACATAATCTCGTAAGTAGAATCCTCATCTGACTCACATGATTGGCTTTCTTCTTAGAATAAACCAAGATATCATCTATAAATACAAGCATAAAAGAGTCGATATATGATCAAGATACCCAATTCATCAACTCTATGAATGTTGCTGGGGCATCGGTTAACCTAAAAGACATGACCAAAAACTCATAATGATGGTATCAACTCTGAAAATCCATCTTCGGAACATCCAACTCCATAATCTTCAACTAGTGATATCCGAATATCAAATTAATAGTGGAAAACACATTTTAAAGCACCCTAAAATTGGTTAAACAAATCATCAATGCGAGGAAGAGGATACTTACTCTTAACTGTCACTTTGTTCAACTGCCTATAGTCATAACGCATGTGCTAAGAATTGTCCTCCTTCTTCACAAGCAAGATAGGAGCACCCTATGGAGATATATTAGGCCTAACGAACCCCTTAATTAATTAATCCTTCAACTATTCCATTAATTCTTTCAACTCAGCTAGAACCATCCTTTAGGGAGGAATACAAATGGGCTTGGTATCCGCTCCACATCAATAACAAAATCAATATCACGTTTTGAAGGCATACTAGGAAAATCCATAGAAAACATATCTAGGAACTCACGAACAACACAAATATAATCCTTAGGAGGTGGTGAGGCAACACTAATGTCATGGACATAAGCTAAATAAGACAAACACTCTCTTTCTACTATGCAACAAGCATGTAGAAAAGATATAACTCCATTCAAAGACAAATTAAGAGTACCCTTCCAAGATAACCTTGGAACACCAGAGTCGCTAAGGTTGCATTCTTGGCATAACAATCCAAAATAACATGATAAGGAGCTAACCAATTTTTACCCAAGATAACATCAAAATCAATCATATCTAGGATAACCTGGTCTATCCAAGTCTCATGCCTCACAAAGGTAGTACATAAGATCAATACATCTGATCCACCACTAAAGAATATCCTACAGGGGTAGAACCATGAAGAGGCATAGCAAGGGTGTCATGACCCAAGACAACCCTCTAGTCATAACACGGTGCTTAGAGTCACGAGTGACCCCAAGCTAACCTATGTCCTGGCATAACACTAAGAGTACTAAAGAAGTAATACATTGAGAAGAAGCTAAACTAAAATAAACCTAAAATACTAAAATGAACTGATAATAAATAATATAAAATCAAATATTAAATATCAGAAATAAGAGTTTCTAAGGATACTCAATGTGTTGAAAAGCTAAACATTAGGCTGAAAGCCGCTAACTCATATGAGTTATTGGCACAAGCCCCCAACTAACTCCAACTGTCCGAAACTAAAATAATAATGAAAAATAATGCTAATAATTGGTCCTCAAATGATGAGGACTCACCAAATACTATAGCTGATGATATAGTAGTTTACTAAACTCAATTGAAATATTGAGTGTCAGAACTTATATTATAAGATAATATAGCACAGAAAAAGTATGTAATTAGTTATTTAAATGTATTGAGTATGTAAGATGGGAAATAACTAACATAAATTGATCATAATCCATGAAACATAGTGAACTGATGCAAGACTAAGTATAAGCATGTACTTATTAATAAGTTGAATAACTAAATACAACGTCATGCAAATTCTGAGAATGAAACATAAATTGTGGACTATGGGAGCTAACACTAACCGACATACCCCAATCTAAGTTGATCGGGGTCCAACTTGTAACCCTAGTTGTATGGATGTTCAGTACCTTACTAAGGGTAGAAACACTGGTTGGCGTGGATCTACTAAATTGTTGTGCAAAAGGACTAGGGTGTCAGTCCTAATCTGGCGGGTGACCCCTTATAACCTATGGTGGCACTGTAGTTTTGGAACTTAGGGAAATTTACTAAAGGTTTCAGTCCTAACTGATGAGTGATCATTCATCCATGCATTTGATAGGTGCTAACTACTACACCAAATTGAAAGACACTAATAACGGATATGCTCAATATAATAGTATTCTGAAAATAACAATGATGACGTCCAACAAACACCAACTTTTAGATGATGGCATGGTCGCTGTAAAGATTTTATAACCCAACTAAGGTTGGGGTTGAATCCCAAGGGAACACATGAAGTTGCAGTTATCAGCAGTCGTAGTCTACATGCAGTATTGGAAAGTAAATAGGGGGATTTGTTTTTAGTAATGTCGAGTAAGTAACAATATAAACTTTGGTTAAAATCAGTTATAGGTTAACACTAGTATTGCATACCTCCTGGCTTCTCAACTTTGTAGGCTTATCGTGCTATGTTGAACTAACCCAATACCTTGCATGCAGAATCGATAAGTAATGTACCTTCTACAGTCTTTTGGATAAGTAAAAGGATTTTACCCTTTACCTTTTAAGTCTCGGGATGTTGCATTACTAACCCTTATCTTGAACCCAGTTAACTATTAACTTTTGACTCTCTAGTTATTAGATGAAAGATAACAGTCATTCACTATATTCCATTGTGCGCAATGGATTGACAATTAACTTTAAATTACTATCGTCATTATCTTTTCATTGTCACTACTCCTTTTTTGGAGTGAGTAGAAATATCTAGGCGGGATCCTAACATTTTAAACCGCTAATACAACTATTATAACGAAGATAATGCAATGCATGCCGTGGGTATTAGTTCAATTCAACAATCACACTTTCCCTACATCATCTATCAGCCATGGTTTGCACAACCCTAGCTATGGGCTTTTTGGCCACTCATACTTATGAAGAAATCAATAACATTCATGATCGAAAGCTTAGATGAAATCACAATGATAAGATGAATAAAAACCCAAAATCGTAACTTAATTAATCAACTGAAGGTAATACAAGAGAATTCTAAGATCAAAGATAGATCTTGGAATCAAAATATATTTGTAAGTGTCAAAAATGTGTAACACCTACAAAAAACACGTAAAGTGTATTTATAGTAAATGAGAAAACCCTACAAATAAAGCCCGAACAAAATAGGAGAAAACAGGATCGGTGGCCACCTGCTCTCTGTACCTGTAGCCTGGCAGGGTATAGGTTCCAGATCATAGGTGTAGACCACAGGTTGCGGATGGATCAACTCCTGCAAGTCATCTCTTAGGATTTTGGCTTTCTAGCACCCGCTTTGTGTACCTACGGTCCGTAGATCCTTCCTGCGTTCCGTTGGTCAACTTTGTAGGTGTCGGGAGTCAGTTTTTCAGATTTTCTTAGATTCTTAAACCTGCTTTGATAACGATCAAGTTGAAAAACATCCCGATCATCCGTAATCAAACCAAGAGTGGCCCAAAATACCTTTTTTCACCATTTTCACAAACTTATTATCCAAAACATGGTTTTCTGTAAAACATATCGAAAATAGATCATATCTAACAAAAAGGCCTAAAAAACTTGCATATTTTCCTCATTTTAAGCATCAAAAGTGCTATATTTCTCTAGCACATCAACACCCTCAACTTAGAGCATTTGCATGTCCTCAAGAAACAAAAAGACAACAAAACAAAAATGACGCTTAATTAGGAGAATTTAAGATACTCAAGGCAGTCATCATCACATTAAGTTCCAACTACAACATCCCCTCTTATATCTCTTTTTAAAACCAACTGTGTATGAATATGGAACACAACAATATGACACAATGGGATCAAGTTATGGCAATTACAGTAGTAACAGACAACCACTCATATGTACAAATTACACTAACCATAACAAGCAAAATAGCTGGAAACATGACTCAAGTGCCCTCACAATAAAGATGTCCCACTCACTCATAAGAAATAACTTATGTCAATGTAGGGATGGTGAAGAGACACTCACACTCAACAAAGAAGTTTAAGTCAATGAATGTTAAATAGCAGAGGCTTGCCCTTATTTTCTTTACCTTAACATTCAAATAGTCCACTTAGGATTACTATAGGACTTTCCTCGGCTTGTAATGTAGGCTTGGGGGCTAGAATGATACATATGGACATGTGAAGTGACTAAGCTTCATTGGCACTACACTAACTTTGGAGTCTCACTTATTAGCCAATTTTCTTTTTATTCCACCCTTTTCCCCCTTTTATTCTTTTATACACATTCAGGTTGGGTGTGGTCTTTTTTTTTTTTCAAAATTGTTTTTCTTTTTTTTTCCTACCACACTAAGTCCTACTAACTTTTTCTAATATTTTACCTCTTTTCATACCCATTTTACACCACACACCCGTATGATAGTGACCCTCAACTTAGGCATTTTGCCTATGTTGAGGTGTACAATGTCTAAGGAGGACCTGGGACAAAACTAGTAAATTGTAATACAAATAGGAAAGTGAATGGTAAAAACAATAAAAATAGGCTTACAAGGCTCAAATCAGGGATCAAAGGATGTAATACACACATGGAAGGTCATTTAGGCTAAAGTGGACTAAATTCAAAAACGACCTATGATCCTTTCCTAACCAACTATCCTTCAACCTAGGTAAGACTAGCCAGGCAAGTTTTGAATTTGACATACAAAAGGAACTGGGTAGTATCTTACTCACACTTAGCACAGAGTCAATATCACCCAATACTACCTATCATTCATGCAATTGTCAGCAAATAGTTATCATATCCCTAATACTAATGGCATAACAAGATCCACAAAGTTCACACATATATACATCAACATAGTTCTAAAATCCAAATTTTTCTTTTCTGGAAAGGTATAAAAAATTAGTCAAAATATGACTACTGCCCTAAATACTTACAAATCTCCTAATTACACAAAAACAATACAATATAAAGAAAAACATAATACAACGCATAATTATCCTAGACATGCCAATTTTACAACTATACTGCGGTCTACAAGAAAAGAAGCACGATAACAAAAATCTGTGGTGGCATGGTATGCCCACCCCCTACTAAAAAACTACATACTATCCTCAATGCGCTAAAAAAAGAAAAACATAAAAAAGTGAGAACATACCTGGGATGCACTAGGCGCTCGAGTGTCAGGAGCATCCACAGATGAGAACATATAAGCTGGCAGAGGAGGTGGTGGTGGTGCACTACTAGTGGATGAACCCTCTCCTATAGATACACTCCTCTTCCTGTCGATGAATGCAGTCTCTAAAGAATCATGTATGGCCTTTTTAACGGCCTCCTTATCACGACCCGAAACTACTCCCTAGTCATAACACGGTACTTAAAACCACAAGTGATCCCAAGTTAACCTATGAACTGGCATGATACTTGAGCAACGAAAATAGAATAAATAAAATAGCTAAATTTGCTATGCAGAAACATAGTCCTAATATAATTTGGATAAATAATACTGATAAAGTTTATAATCTGATAAAATTGAAGAGAGAATAGGAATTTACATTTTATGACTCTAATTGACTATCTATGAAGCCTCTACTATACTGACTATAGATAGCTGGTACATGCCTCCTACTACCACTAATCAATAAATATGAATAATCAAAATAAAGTACATGGACTACAACTGGCTGCAGTCCCCAAAATAGGAGAACTCATCACCTGCCGGCTGGGAGCTGCAATTGTCTGATTATGATGTGTAAGCTACAAATGGTACCTAGATTATGAGACAATGTAGCACATAGACATATATGTTGATCAGGACTTCTAGAATGTACTGAGTAAGTGGGGGTGAGTGCAATAAGTAAGACTAAATCTATATGTAATCTTAAAACATGCATGCTAAGTGCAAGTAGACTCACTAAGAGACTGAAATCAACTGAAAGTTGAAGTATCATAAAATGTGCGTAACAATTATAATCTGATAAGCTGGTGAATCACTACACTAAGTTCTTAAAACTTTACTTTCGTAGAATAAGTAAGACTGAAGCTTGGAAGCGGTAAATCATGAATACTATATGTACATCCTATGCAAATTTGAATAAGCTATAAAACTGAACTAAGGATCATGTATAGGCACTGAGCATGAAAACATGAACATGTAAAATTGAGAATGAAAGACCAAGTAAAATATGTACTGATATGATCTAAATACTGAATAATCTATAAAACTATCTGATTTAATAACTGGTAATCTGATTACTTGGTCAAGCAAACCTAAACTAACATAATATAATTACTGACTGAAATTGTGAGAGCTATCATGTCACCGATATAAACTATGTGATCTATCATGGAGTCCAACGTTTGACCCACATTGAGGAGAGATGTTCTATCCTTGCCATTAGAGTATAACCTAAACTGACGTGATCACTAAACTGAGCCCATATTCGGCATAGGGAAACACTCTTTGGTGAGGCCCCTAAACCTACGGTGGTACGTAGTTCTAGAACTTAGGCACTGCTACTAATATCTCATGCCTAACTGATGGGGGAGACGCCATCCCTACGGTCACTCAGTGCTAAATCCTTCTCCTAACTAAAAGACACTGAAATACTAATCGCTGCATGCACTGATAACTGATAACTAATAAGCTTAGGTTATGGTATTCTGAAAATAATAGTGATACGAATTTTGAGGTAATTATAAGCATATAGACTGATAATGCTCAACATGATCATGGTGTTCTGAATATGGTATTAAAACCATGGTCTGACTGACTTGTTACTTGAAAAATAGAAATCATGTAAAACACATGGGTATCAGGTGTTCATAACTCACCAGCACCGAATGACCATAAAATACAATAACAAAGCTTAAAAATAGTAGTATGGAAACATGGTTCATAGACCCAAAATCTGGACATCTCACCGAAAAGTGAAAATCTTGAACTTGAACATGAGCATATCTTAAAACATGAGAAAACAACATGATTACATGGCTAAATTTGTAAGTCACTATTGTAACATGAAATTCACTTGGAGATGACATAAGAAATTGGAACTTGAATCATGAGATAATTCTGACTTTTCATGGAATCATATGCAGACATTTTAGTATATAAGCATAATAAGTGAATTTGAGCATGGAAACATATTAAACTTAAGGGATTAGCAATTTTTCATCAAAGTAATGGAATTCAAGATAAGCCATCAAACTTGTAGTTAGAAACATGAATAAATACAACTCTAACTCTCTTTAGTCCCTTAATCACATTATAATGCTATATTTGCACACATAAGAATTTGGGGATGAATTCTATCTTAAAACATGTAAATTTAACTTGAAAAGTCATGAATTTGGATACAAGGTTTAAAGGTTAACCTTGTTCAAAACCCCACATACCTTAATTGACAAATTCTTAAAGGAACCTTGAAATTGAAGCTTGAATCCTTGTGTTCTTAGAGGAAAATCTTGGATTATTGTTCTTGGGAAAAGGGAAGTTTTTTACGTGAGTTGATTTGAAGAAGATGGGCAAATAATGCCCTTTTGGGTGCTTTAATTCGTGCCTTGGACATTTAGGGCTAAGAGGAAAGGACCAAAGTGCCCTTTGACCCTTAAGAAACTGAAACATAGGGGGAATAAGATCTACGTTGAGTCCCTTATCGCATGGAGAGAGCAGTGTATCATGGCCCTTATCTCATTAAGAGAGAGACGCACCACGGCCAAATCACAGACCCTTACTGCCCCTCTTAAAAAAGGCCATTACTTTTCACTCGGGTATCATATTAAGACAAAATTGGTATCATTGGAAATATAATTCAATTAAATATCATTTGGTGGGTCTTGAGCTGAAAATTTCCATGTATATAAAAATTTATACATGTTTAAAGTCGACCCTTGTGGAATCAAACACTAAAATTTGGCCAAATCAAAGGCTCTTAGCTAACTTTGCTCTAAGTGATTCTTATGAACATTTTTTACCTCATAAGCACTTCACACACTAGGTTAAAGGTTATGACACATGTATTCAAAATGTAAATTGTGGTATTAGAGTTTGTACACATAGGAATGATGGTTCAAAGTCTAGACCGAAATGCGAGATGTTATATTATCTCCCCCTTGGAATCATTCATTCTCAAATGATGGACATGAACTTGTTGAAGCCTTGGAAGTATGGAATAATGTACACTTGACATGTCTGGTAATGAAGTATATAGTTGAGCTGATGCATTATAACTTTATCATGAAACTAATTTCTGGGCTGACTTGACTTTACTTACTATAAAGAGTTGATTCATGCTGTGAATTTAGAACTTGCTTGAAGGGTTCATGATAAAATCATACACATAGAACAACGAGTTGATAACTTATGCAAGCATGAATCATGAGATAACAAGACTAATATCGTACAAGAGGTACTACACTGTTTGAGCTGAAATACATAGAAAACTAAGGTGATTCACTGAACATTTATGAACTGAATCATGACTACATAGCTGAATATAAAACATGATGTATGAACTGAGCTAAATTCGTAACATGCATGTATGTGAATGAACTACCTCATGGAATAGCCATATTTATGAGACTTCGAATAGTATGACTAGATGGAAAGATAGAAAACCATAGAAACTTGTTTGTCTAACTGCTAAACTAAGTTGTTGTCTATACAGACTGAATTGCACTGGAAGCTCACACTCAATTGGAATATTCTGAATAAGATATATGAGTAAGGGATCTTAATATGGCTATAACTCTATAACATGGAACGTAGGGCTATGGAACATAAGCTAGGATACCACCACTATGCCGTAAGTAAGGAAACTTCTAACGCTCAAGTTTAGATCCAAGTCTGAGTTGAACTACATACCCTCACTATGTTCAAGCTTAACTCAAAATCACCAGGTACTGCACATCACAACATAACACTAGTCTAAACCATGAATTTAATACCCCATGCGTTTTCACAACTTCCCATCTCAAGAATAATTCTTTCTAACTCTTCAATAACTAAATTCAACCTCTTACTAGGAATTCACTAGCGCACAATGCACCCATCCACTTATATACCAACATAAAATTCAAGCCTATCATTATAACCACATATTAACTTCTAGGAAAAAACCCATAAAAACATCTTTCTCATATTCTCTAAACCCCTATCAAAACAATTTTCTTGCACTATTCTTAAGAAGACACACATAGAATTCTCAACTAACCATGACATATATCAAAAGTTCTACTTCAATCATCCTTCACGCTTATAGCCTGAGATACAACAAGAAGGTAACAATCTTTCCCCAATATGAGATATTTACTCTCTCCCATGTAAATAATTACTCATCACCACTATCATTATATAAGTAGAGGTCACTGAAAGGTTAGAAAATGAGGACCTGAAACATGAAAAAATACTATGTATAACTTGAACACTTAACTGAGGTCTGAGGAATAGAGTATCAAAAGCATGAATTCATTAGAGACATCAAAACTGAGGACACACATAATATGATATAAATCTCACTGATCATTAAGAGTGTAACATGAGTACCTGGAACTGAACATACTGTAAAACATGAGTACATGAGTCATGAGCTGCATGACATAAGTTTGGAGTTCATAAATTCATGGAATATGATTCATACTGTTGAGTGAATTGAAACTTCTCATACTAGAAACTGAAAGTATATATGATTTTTATGGAAAGTGTATGAATATGAGATATGATCATGGAGCTGACTTGTAAGGCATGAGTAGATATTGTGATGAACAAAGTACAAAAATTTGCACTGGGATAAGAATGGGTTGGGCATCCTCCTCCTTTACTGCTGTTCTACAACATATTGCCATCACTACTAGAATCTAAGAGCCTGACTTGGTTCCTTATTCTATCACATCCCTCTTAGCTTTAAGCCATCATTCTAAGTCTTTGGGAGCCTTCAATAAACTCTAAACTAAATTACAACCACTCTACTCTAGAGCCCGAGATATAATAAGACACATTAATACTAAACTCACCTTGAAAGACTGTACCTCAAAGTGTACAACCCCTGCTAGTACTTTTTTATGAGATACAACTCTTATATTTCCATGGCCTCAATACTCTTACTAACTTAGAATGTTTAAGAGTATCACCATTCCATGAGTTCACACTATATAGAATTTTAAACTCTTCTTTGTACTTGTCCAATCATCAAAGATTCAACTTAGATTCTAACACGTAACATGGATATTAACAAACTCTTAATGAACCATACTACTTCTATCATATCCTACTAGTATCACATCTCTAAACTTATATTTTCCCCTAAACCATGAGAATTACCATTACACCTAAATATACCCTACATCAGCAACATATAATTTCAAATCAACATACTCAAATTCTTACATGAACTATTTCAAGCCTACTGATTCACCTTTCATACAATTATCCCTATGGGTACATAATCTACTAAATCTAGAAAAACACTATGCCCACTTTACTGCTGCTAAATTTCTGGGTTCATGCTTCTAACTCTAGATCATATGCTGTCAGAGGATTTTGGGAAGGGATCTAAGGGCATATTTGACTTTGGCTTGGTGCATGATTTTCATGAACATGAATGAAGTCTTTCAAACTTTGGAACTTAAAAGCACTGATGGGGTACTTTCGAGCATTCGTACAATCCCATAACTAACTATGGGGACTGTTTGAGAAAACTCTGTTTGTAAGGGTTTAAACTTGGCTACTTCTGTTTCCTTAAGGATAAGGCAGAGTTGGCAAGAATGGAGTAAAATAGGAATCTACATAAATTTCTTAGAGAAAACTTCTACTGCATGATTTGAGACATGAAAGAAGGGAAACATTTGTTAAATGCTATGTAGCCTCTCAAAGAAAAGTATAGATATCTCTGTACAGTTTCGTAAGACTCTACTAGACACGGCTTCATAGACACCCTAGGAAACTTAAAATCTGGGCTCTGATACCAAGATTGTCATGCCATAGACTACCCCTAGTCATAACACAGTGCTTAAAACTACATGTGATCCCAAGCTAACCCATGAACTAGTATGATACTTGAGCAACGAATATAGAATAAATAAAATAGCTAAATTTGTTGTGCGGAAACATAATCATGACATAATATGGATAAATAATACTGATAAAGTTTACAATATGATAAAACTAAAGAGAGAATAGGAATTTACATTTTATGACTCTAATTGACTGTCTTTGAAGCCTCTAATATACTGACTATAGGTAGTTGGTACATGCCTCCTACTACCACTAACTAATAAATATGAATAAACAAAAAAATACATGGACTACAACTGACTGGAGTCCCCAAAATAGGAGAACTCATCACCTGCCGGCTGGGAGCTGCAACTATCTGATTATAATGTGTAGGCTACAACTGGTACCTACATTATGAGACAATGTAGAACATAGATATACATATAGATCAGCACTCTTGAATGTACTAAGTAAGTGGGGGTGAGTGCAATAAGTAAGACTGAATATATATGTAATCTTAAAACATTTTTGCTAAGTACAAATAGACTCACTAAGAGACTGAAATCAGCTGAAAGCTGAAGTATCTTAAAATGTCCATAACAAATATAATCTGATAAGTTGGTGAATCACTACACTTAGTTTCTTAAAACTTTTCTTTTGTAGAATAAGTAGGACTGAAGTTGGGAAATGATAAATCATGAATACTGTATGTACATCTCATGCAAAGATGAACATGCTGTAAAACTAAACTAAGGATCATGTATAGACACTAAACATGAAAACATGAACAAGTAAAATTGAGAATGCAAGACCAAGTAAAACATGTACTGACATGATCTAAATACTGAATAATCTGTAAAACTATCTGATTTAATAACTGGTAATCTGATTACATGGTCAAGAAAACCTAAACTGACAGAATATGAGTACTGACTGAAACTGTGGGAGCCTTCATGTCACTGATATAAACTATGTGAGCTATCATGGAGTCCAACTTCTAACCCATGTTGAGGAGGGATATTCCATCCTTGCCATCCGAGTATAACCTGAAATGGCGTGATCACTAAACTGAGCCCATATTGGGCAAGTGTAAACACTCTCTAGCGAGGCTCCTAAACCTATGGTGGTACGTAGTTCTGAAACTTAGGGACTACTACTAACATCCCATGCCTAACTAATGGGGGAGACGCCATCCTTACGGTCATTCGATACTAAATCCTACTCCCAATTGAAAAACACTGAAATACTAATTGGTGCATGCACTAATAACTAATAACTAATAAGCTCAGGTCATGGTATTCTGAAAATAATAGTGCATAAAAATTTTGAGGTAATTATAAGCATATAGACTGATAATTCTCACCATGATCATGGCATTCAGAATATGATATTAAAACCATGGTCTGACTGACTTGTTACTTGAAAAATAGAAATCATGTAAAACACATGGGTATCAGGTGTTCATAACTCGCCAACACTGAATGACCATAAAATACAATAACAAAGCTTAAAAATAGTAGTATGGAAACATGGTTCATAGACCCTAAATCTGGACATCTAACCGAAAAGTGAAAATCTTAAAATTGAACAAGAGCATATCTTAAAACATGAGAAAACAACATGATTACATGGCTAAATTTACAAGTCACTATTGTAACATGAAATTCACTTGGAGATGACATAAGAAATTGGAACTTGAATCATGAGATAATTCTGACTTTTCATGGAATCATATGCGGACATTTTAGTATATAAGCATAATAAGTGAATTTGAGCATGGAAACATATTAAACTTAAGGAATTAGCAATTTTTCATCAAAGTAATGGAATTCAAGATAAGACATCAAACTTGTAGTTATAAACATGAATAAATACAACTCTTACGCTCTTTAGTCCCTTAATTACATTATAATGCTATATTTTCACACATAAGGATTTGAGGATGAATTCTATCTTAAAACATGTAAATTTAACTTGAAAATTCATGAATTTGGACACAAGGTTTAAAGGTTAACCTTGTTCAAAACCCCACATACCTTAACTGACGAATTCTTGAAGTAAGCTTGAAATTGAAGCTTGAATCCTTGTGTTCTTAAGAGGAAAACCTTGGATTATTTTCCTTGGGAAAAGGAAAGGTTTTTATGTGAGTTTATTTGAATAAGATGGGAAAATAATTTCCTTTTGGATGCTTTAATTCGTGCCTTGGATGTTTAGGGATGAGGGGAAAGGACCAAAGTTCCCCTTGACCCTTAAGAAACTAAAACAGAGGGGGAATAATCTCCGCATCACATCTCTTATTGCGTGGAGAGAGAAATGCATCGTGCCCCTTCTCTCGTTAAGAGAGCGATGCACCGTGGCCAAATTACGAACCCTTACTGCCTTTCTTGAAAAAGGCCATTACGTTTTGCTCGGGTATCATATTAATATGGAATTGGTATCGTTATAAATATAATTTAATTATATATCATTTGGTGGGCCTTGAGATGAAAAATTCCACATATATAAAAATTTATACACGTTTAAAGTCGACCCTTGTGGACTCAAGCACCAAAATTTGGCCAAATCAAAGGATCTTAGCTCACTTTGCTCTAAGTGATTCTTATGAACATTTTTCACCTCATAAGCACTTCACACACTAGTTTAAAGGTCATGACACATATATTCAAAATGTAAATTATGGTATTTTAGTTTACACTCATAGGAACGACGGTTCAAAGTCTAGCCCAAGAATGTAGGGTGTTACACTTCTCCTTTGTAATAGTAGGATCCTGCAAGTCATCTAAGTGACCTCTCTTGGTCCCAACTGCTGGGACCTCCTCATCATCCTTCACAAAAAATTCAAAGTGTCTCAGCGCACATGGTGGTGATATTTGAACCACAGAGGGTAAAATCAAGGAAGTATCTGCTACATGACTCACTACAAATAGCGTATATCTGCTCGTAGGATATAAAAATCCTCCCTCATCTGAACTAGATCTTGCATACCCGTCTCTATATATTGGGATGTAGCCCATCTCTCCAACTCATCAATTCGTGTTTGTAAATCTGCATGCAACTTTTCCAGTGTGGCTCTCTGAGTAACCTCCTATCTAGCCTCGGTCTGCTCAAATTTGGTTTGAAACCATGATCTCATCTTCCCGAAGAGGGTAGTTATCTCGATCTTAACCACCTTTAATCGAGCAGCTGTGACTCTCTGGCCATCCACTAAGATCTATAAATACTCACTAGATATAGTAGTCATACCTTTCATAGGAGCTGTAGTGGATGGGTGAGTAGGCTCTGTAGATGCACCAACCAACTTTAAGGTCAAAGTCGGGGCTGAAGAAAAAGTAGTCTTTGTCCCCTCTCCCTGTGTACTCAACTGAGGAGAATCTCTCTGCTCCCCTATCTCTATGTCAATAGTAATACCCGCATTATTATGTCACTCCTCATCAGGATCAGCGAAAACTGTTGGGCCCTCAGACTGGACCTGTGGTACTGCTGCCTACTATCTAGATCTCCTAGAAGTTCCTGGATATACCAGACCCTTTATAGTCCCTATTTTCTCAGTCGTGATCACATGTACCCTATCATCAATACCTAGTAACTTAGGAATACCTGGCTTTTTGTATAGCCTCTGAATTATACAAGGGAATGACAGGTTAGTCAGCTCACCAAAGGATCAATCGTGTAACTCATACTTGAGGATAGCAAAAAAATCAATATCATAACCAACCATCAAGAAATCAACTAGTGCATCTCCTTTTCACATCAATGGATTATCTAAAACAGTGGGTAGTAGGTGGTATCTAATCAACAACCACCAAAATTTGGCCTCCAATGCCAAAAGGTCATTCTTGATTTCAGTTTGCCTCTCAATCCATGGGGTCTCATCACTCGATGGTGAAATATAATTGTCTATCCACCTAGCCATCTCAACCCTCTCTGCTCGATGCTTAGCATCTCATATAATATAATGATCTCGTATGATCCTCAGTCTGTAGTCTCACTCTGTAGATATAGGAGTGATATAATTTGGGCTAAATATGACTCTGCGAATAGTCTCTTCTCTGATATCAACTCTAACCCACTAACTAGTGTGTGATCAAGTTATGGATACCATGAAAATCTGGTAAAGCTTGGATGATAGTGCATGGGATGGACTATGGTGGCTTTGTAAAATACATAAAACTCCTGCACTATAGCCGGGTGTTAAGAATCGAGTGGACTACTCATCTACTCTTACTAATATCTATCAAGTTCAGCCCACAATTATGGTAACCACTCTAACCCTGATAAGTCAATCCGCTGCTCCTCATAAATATATCACATAGGCCTACCTAGATCTCAAAAAATGACAATAAATCTCATATATATGACACATCCCTCCTTCACACCACCTTAGATGTCCCTCATTGAGAGGTGCATATGGGGCATATGTGGGTATGGGTATCTGCTCTAGCTGTGTATCATGGGAAACTTGTGTTGTACCCTCCTTAGAATGGGGTACCTTTTTCTGTTGTGTATGACTAGTGGTACCCTCTTCAGACTGGGTCACCATTGATGAATGCTCCTGCTCAACCTCCTCAGAAGAATCCTGGGACCCCTCCTCAAACTGGGGGTCTTGAGCAACAACCTATGGAGTAGCCTCTGACTTTGTCTCCTCCTCATTATCATCATCATTAGGTGAAGGAGTGTGGGTGAGTGGTATTCATGCAGACTTCATCCTTAGCCAGGCTACAGCTGCTTGAACAGCCTGGTGAGTCTGTCATCTCGTGACTCTATGTGTCACCCTAGTGGCAGTGTCTCTACGTCTCTGCCTTAGATAATCCTCCACTGAACCACTAGGATTAGGAGACACTGCCCATCTTCTTGAAGTACTAGACTTCTTCTTCTTCTTCTTCACCACTTTAGGTGCCATGTGTACCTAAAAACTAGTTATTCATTTCCAACAAATGGAAGGGATGGCAAAAGTTGAAGAAAACTCAAAATTTGAAAAGTTCAAATTTTTCCTAATTTTTCACACCCCTATAACCTGTTGAAATCCCAACAAGTTCAATGTATATACACTAATAAAGAATCATGGATTTCAAAGAAAACAAGCATGCTCAACTCATGGTATTACTTTCATTCATTCACGTTCAACTTCCGGTTAGGGCCTAAACTTAGAATTTTAGTTCAAAACAAGGCCCTACATTATGATTTTAGGCTACTTCAAGGCTCCCACATACAAGCATGATAGTTTCTATATATTATACAATGAAATACACATATCAACTTGTTTTAACAATAGATAAACTAATATATAACCATTAGGAGCCAAGAAAGTTACCTCTTATATGTAGATCCAGAAGAGAATAATAAAGAACTCAAGAAAAACTAAGGTTGAAACTTGTTTTTAGCGTGTTGGGACAAGTTGGTATCTCAAGCAAGTGTTAATTTACTCTTTACTTATGTTTGGGTTGGTTTATATTTTAAGTGGGAAGTTTGAATTCAAAGAGAAAAGTGAAGTTTTGAGGATTAGAATGAGTTAGAATGAGGGTAAGAATGTTTTTATATAGGTGGGGGCTTCTTTAGGTCATATTTAAATGTTGGTGGGCCCAAAATTTTAATTAAAAAATGGGCCCACTACTTGACCTGCCCGCGGCACATACCGGCACTCACAATCGGGTACTGGGCGTAGGTACCGGGCCAAAATCTTTGGCCCAGTTTTTTGCAACCCCGGACTCAGCGTTTTGATATTTTTCTGCATACATATGGTCCTGATACCATAGTTTTAGGTCCCAAAAGTAAAATTAAATGTCAGAGTCCGTAACTTACCATTTTTCATCCTCAAAAGTTTAACTTTTTGACTTATTACTCAACTTACCATGTGGTGCTTGTGACCATGATGGGCTGGTCACACAGTCCCCTTACTTGGAAATCGATGAATGTAGCAATTTTTATCGTATTCCGAGTAAGTTTCAAAAACTAAAAATCTATAAAAAGAAAAAAAGAATAAAAATGTGAACACAGAAATAGTGGGTTGCCTCCCACTCAGCACTTGATATACCATCTCGGTACGACGTGGATATGTTGGTTACTCAGACTTCACCAACAAGCCCATGGGTTGCCTTCTATGCAACACTTGATTTAATGTCGCGGCACGACGCGAGTATCTTCACTACTCAGAATTCATCGAGATACCAATAGGAATATCCTCCTTGGTCATCAATACTATCAATCACTGATACTAACCTCATGTCAGTTGGTTGCTTCATTGACTTTTGGATGTTGAATGTCGCCTCCTTACTATTGACTCTAAATTTCAGCTTACCTTTTTCCATGTCAACCATAGCTCTGCCTGTGGCCATGAATGGTCTTCCTAAAATAATGGGCATCTTGGTGTCAACTTCACAGTCCAAGATGACAAAGTCAACCGAAAAGATAAATTTATCCACCCTTATGATCACATTAAATGAGATTTCCATAGGTTTTTTCACTATGCAGTCAGCCATCAATAGCCGCATCAAATTAATGGTGACTCCTAAATCACACAAGGCTCGGGCAAATCTGGATGACCCAATAGTGCATGTTATAGTGAATGCCCTAGCGTCACCCTTTTTCTGTGCCAAGGACCTAGTCGTGACTGCACTGCAGTAGTGCACACCATCAACATCCTCAAAAGTCGCTCTTTTCTTTTTTGTGAATAATTGTTTCATGAACCTGGCGTATCCAAACATCTTCTCTAATGCCTCAAGAAGAGGTATGTTCAAGCTCAATTGTTTTAGCATCTCAATGAAATACTTGAACTTAACTTTCTCTTTCTTCTACCTTAGTTGCTAGAAAATGGTGGGGGTGGTCTCGAGATTTGTGTGACTAATGGCTCAATGACCAGAGCCTTACCTTTATCTTCATCAACTTCACCTTTATCACATGTTACTTTCTCGGACTCAATAGTAGGTGTCTCATCATCAACAACTTCAGTAACAGGTAATGGGGGATCTATTGTAGTGATACCACTCCTTATGGTAATAACAAGTACGTAATTGTTGTTCCTCGGATTTTGCACTGTGTTTCTCAAAAGGGTACCTAGATACCTCTGGTTCAGAGTTACTAACATCTTCCCAAACTAGTGCTCCAACTGTTTGCTAGCAGTGATACGTGACTCTACCTTCTGGGTAAACCCTGAAATATTAGCCTTAATCTCCTTAAGGCTGTTTTCTTGATTTTCCTGACCCTTCACAAACTTAGCCAACATCTCTTCCATTTTGGATTCTGCATCACGTCTACCAGGTGGAATGTACCTATCTCCCTTCTCTCTATAGTCATCTTTCTTTCTCCAGTCATCATCTCTCTCTACTATAGTCTCTATATCTATCACAATAGTTCCGACCATGGTTCCCTTACCCTTGGTCTCAGAAACCCTCCATTTGACAATCCCGATAATTACCTTTCTTTTCTAATTTTAACTCGTATGCTTTGGAAGCTGACCCCTGTGCTGCTACTGGATTCACTTTCTCAAAATTTGTTGCTGCAAATTGCTTTGCTAGTACATCTAAATTAGTCCTTGGTAATGCAATTTATTGCGCTACTGTATCAATAACTTCTCTCTAGTCGTAGGAGCCTTCAATAGCATATGTACCAGATCCTCTCTCAGCCTTTTGAGTTTTCCACCCTCAGTTAGTAAGTGAGATCCGATCTAACATCTCCGAAGCTTCCTTCCAATGTAACCTCATAAAAGTTCCTCCAGAGATGGTGTCTGCCATGGATCTGGAACTAATGGTCAGGGCTCAGTAAAATATCTGTTATAAGCTTATCCCTGACAACTAATGGCTTGGAACCATGCTCACCTTCTTCTTAAACCTAAACCAACCCTCGTACATAGACTCTGACTGTAGCTGCCAGAAATTATAGATTTCATCCTTGAGCTGCAATATCCTTGATGGAGGAAAGAACCTATTTAAGAATTGCCTGTGTAACTTTTTCAAAGTTGTGATAGAGAATCTTGGTAATTCCCCTAACCATAAAGATGTTTCTCATATAAGTGAGAAGGGAAAACGCCTCGGTCTAAGTGCTTCCTGATTCACCCCTGGCTTTGCATACGAACTGTAGATCCTGGGGAAATTAGCATGGTGCAAATTTGCATCATCTGTTGGTAGACCTGCAAACACACACTTCAAATTTAGAAGTTGGATCATTGCACTCGTGATGTCAAACTTTATGCTTGGGGGTAAAATAGGAGAAACTATGGCTTTAGTCTCGATCAGCTAAACATATCCGAGATCTTTTTCATCATCTATGTATGGATGCATGCACTGATATGCTGGGATTACTTGAACACGAGCATCTCTAGATCGGTTCTGGTTTCCATCGAGTGATGCTCGATGGTCTATTGCCTATCTCTGCTTATCAATCTTTGCCTCTATAGCTACTCTCTAATCTTCTTTCATTGTCCTCTTCTCTACTTCAACTTGAGATAACAACTCACCTATCTAACGATCAATAATATTATGTGCTCCTTCGGGCGGAGGCACATCATCACGAACCCCTTCAGGATTTTCAACTCTTTTTGACTCAAACATCCTACGAAGTGTTTGTGGGATCCTCTCTGGATTCAGATTGAATGGGAGTAAGGGATTGCCTCTACTTTGTGTGCTAGTCATAGAACAACGTATTCCCAACTAAGAACAAACAAAAATAAAATCCCCAAAGTTGCAACAATCTTTAATTGATAAATCAACACCGTGTTCCCCGACAACAACGCCAATTTCTTAATGATGTCCAAGCAACACATCCTTTTAGATAATGGTACGGTCGCTGCCATTATATAGTAACCCAACTAAGGTTGGGGTCAAATCCCAAGGGAACATGTGGAATTGCATTTATTAACAGTTATAGTCAACACGTAGTACTGGAAAGTAAATGGAGGGATTTGTTTGTAGTAATCTTGAGAAAGTAATAATATCAAGTAATACTATTGCATCCATGATAGGTAAGCTGAAATCTAAACCAATACATTTACAAAAATAGTAAGAAGTGAAAGAAATGACAATACTACTAAAATGAAAAAAAATATCACATAAAACAAGGGATAAAAGAGAATATGAGTATCAACAACAACCCAAGGTTTGGTAGTTAAAAGTCAAAGCCTTTAAGAGTAGAAAAAATACAACAGATAATATGAAAGTGTCTAAAATGAAAAAAAATAAGACTAGGATAGAAGAGAATCTGGAGATCACTGAGATCAATAACTAATACCTCAGATCCTAGAGAACTAATGATGGGAAGAATTAGCATTTGGAGACCATCAGCTCAGTACCCGCACAAAAGGAATAGAAAATAAAATGAGTGTGAGTATGAAATTACGTGTACTCAGCAACAACATCGGTCAATCCTAATACAAAGTGAAGGTGATAACTACTCAAATCAATATTATCCAACATAGCCATATAACCTACACTTAGTAAGCCAAACCTAGTCTAACAGTTATAAGGAGCAACATGAAACCCAGTCCATATCAAATAAATTCGCTAGGTACAAATATTCTAGTCAAAAAGCACAAAAATTCACATAAGGGAAAGAATATCAATTCCATAGCCAAATATCCAACCCAAAATTCAACCCCAAGACCGCAAGGGAAAATTATAATTTTATTTAAAATAAACCTGCCCATAACTTAAGGAGTTTAAATATGAAATTTCATCGATAATTTTTTCCCGAAATCGTCAATTATTTATTCTTTTACTTTACTGAGAAAACCCTAAATTTCAACTAGAAAAACCAAGTTTTGAACATGGAATCATGATATAATCATAGGAAAATATTATAATTTTGATTTAGAAACCCAAAACCAACATTTCAGAGCTAGAGGAACTGACAGAATTCCCATATGACCTTTATGTCTCCAAATGCTTAGCAAAATCAAATATACCGTCTCTAAAACCTTTCAAAATGAAAAGATCACTTGACCAAACACATTGGTAACTGTGTCACCCACTCTCATAGACCACAAAAAACATAATACAACAAAAAAGGGTAAAACAATCAAAATGCACCAAAAATAAAAAAATCAACATAAGGGTTCTTACATCATCCACAACTAAAACACACATTTGTCCTCAAATATAATAATATGAAAGGTACTTGAACTATTTAAATGATAGATATCTACTTTATATATCTGAATTTGTCTCCCATTTAGTCTCATCAACCAGATAATGATTTCATTGAACCTTTAGTGAATCGATACTTTTGGACCTCAACTTCCTAGTCTGCCTATCCAAAATATCTATGGGCTCCTCCTCAAAATTTAGATTCTAACCCAAATCAATCAAATTTGGTCAAATCACATGAGAATGATTGGAATGATACTTTTTCGACATCAAGACATGGAAAATAGTATGCATAGTTGAGAGATTTATATGTAAACTTAACTCATAGGCTACTTCCTCAACACACTAAAGAATCTAAAATCAACCAATAAACCTTGGACTGAGATTTCCTTAATTCCAAATCTCATCACACTCTCCATGGGAAGCACCTTTATAAAGACTTATTAATACTCTATGAAATCCAATTCTCAAACCCTTCTATCCACATAACCCTTCTATCTACTCTGGGCTTCCAAAAGTTGATCCTAAATAAACCTGACCTTATCCATCAAATCTCTCAACCTTTGTACCCCATACATTGACCTCAAAGGAATTGAACCAACCAGCCAAAAACTATACCTCTCCCATATCAAACAGTGCCATTTAATAATGAAATGATAGTATATTTGTAGGTAAACTTTGCTAAAGTCAAGAATTGGGCCAATGAACACCAAAATCCACCACACAAGTTTAGAGTGTAACATTTAAAATATGAATAGTTTGCTCCGACTGACCACCTTCTAAGAATGAAAAGCTATACTTATCTCTAACTGAGTGTTCAAATCTCACTACATAGAACTTCAAAAGTGGCAAATAAATGGAGTACCTCTATCTGAAATAATGGAAATGGGCATGACATGAAATAGGACTATCTCTCAAATATATATCTTAGCTAACTTTTCTATATTATAGTTCACCTTCACCATCACAAAATGGGTTGATTTGGTCAATCTACCACAATCACCCAAACAGAGTCAAACTTCCCCAAAGTCCAAGGTAACCCAACCACAAAGTCCATAACAATATGCTCCCACTTCTATACAAATATGGACATTCTCTAAATTATACCACTAGTCTCTGGTGCTCATACTTTACTTTCTAGCAATTCAATCACGTAGCCACAAACTCCATGATGTCCCTTTTCATCCTATAGCACTGATAATATTGTTTTGGCCATGATACATCTTGGTTGCTCTTGAATGAGTAGAATACCTCAAACTATGTGCCTTCTCAATGATTAACCTAGTTAAGTCACCAACTCTAGGAGCACAAACCTGACCTTTGATCCTCAAAAATCCCTTTGGATCATTTCTTCGCTTAATCATTCAACTCCTCATCCCAAATGATACAGAACTTCCCATCCTAAAACTACCCACATTTAATATACTCCAACAGAAAGGATCACGCCTTGACATAAGTAAGAATTCTACCCAGCTCAAAAATATTAAGTCGCATAAAATAAGTGGCTAAATGTTAAACATCCATAGTCAAAAGTTCCTCCTCAACTAACAACAAACCAAGACTACCCATACTCACTACCTTCCTACTCAAAGCACCTGCCACTATATTAGCCTTACCCGAATGATGGAGAATAGTCATGTCATAGTCCTTTAACTACTCCAACTATTTGCATCAATCATATCCCTTCAACAACTCCAACTACCTTTGTTGCTCAAGTTTAGATCCTTCTAGTTGAATATTTATTAAAGGTTATGATGATATGAACACCTGACAATGAATTCCATAAAATTAATGGTGCCATAATCTTAAAAAAAACAATACCACTACCAAATATAAGCCATGTGTGAGGTAGTTCTTCTCTTATTCTCTCAACCGCCTCAAAGCATCAGTTATAACCTTCATTATCTACATAAAAACACCCCTAAGACCAACTTTTAATCATCATAATATACATTAAAACCTTTACCTTTGGAAGGTAAGGTCAGAATAGTTGTTGAAGCATACCACTTTCAATACCATCATATCCCGTTGGTCATGAAAGTGTCATTGTACTGATAAAATTCCTTCGTACATCAATATATGACTCTTCTCGATGTGTCCAACTAGTAGACTAACATATCCTTATCATATATCTAAACCCTAGATATTTTCTCAATTATGTTGATTGCCTATGAACTGTCCTTATTGCTACACTTTATTCATTTCTTTACTTTTCAATTAAGCATACCATTAGTTCTACCAGAATTTGAGTTCCCAAAATCGATAGGTACTTCAAAATAAGATGGCATACAATCTAGAAGCTTTACAGTACATTCTTTGGTAGTACACCAAATTTAGGATTTACTGAACTACGAATCATGTTGAAAAGAACAAGTATAAATTGACATGCCTTGTACCTAACCTAAGCTCTGCTAAAGCATCCCTTTAAACTGGAAATAACTCTGACCATAACATAGTTATTTTAACACATAAAATCTAAACTCGTAGCTTCAAATCACCTTCACATACCACACCAACTTAACTCTCCCATAATTACCTTAGCAATCAGTTCCCAAAACTGTAAAACTTCTTCTACCCATTTTTCTTAGCTAAACCTTATGGGTTGATACAATTTATGAGTAGTTTCTGTACGTTGAACTAGTTTCTCATGCTATTGGATACTAGAATTATTTGACACCATCATCTTCCTTGCTACCATAGCTGCAACAATAGGAGTAAATATTGGGTTTAATATATGTGTGTTAATGGAAAATAGAGGGAAATAGAGTAACCAAAATGAAAAGTGTACTCTTATATTAGAAAATTCATGAATTCTCCCACATTGGTGGGAGAAAGGAACTTGTAAGTGTTTATAATGAGGAACACTAACTCTACATGGATAGTGAGGCAGGTGGTCCCTCGCACCGTCATCGTCGCTCAGCTCGGCTTCGGCTTCAGCTTCAGATTTGTCAAATGATAAAGTACACTAATTCTCCCACATTGGTGGGAGAAGGGAACTTGTAAGTGCTTATAATGAGGAACACTAACTCTACATGGATAGTGAGACAAGAACAAGGTGGTGCCTTGCATCATCATCGCTCAGCTCGGCTTCGGATTTGGATTTAGATTTGGATTTGTCAAATAATTGATTGATGAGATCTATCTTTTTAGACAAATTTTATTTGAAACTTGTTTTCCAAGTGAAATTTTAATCCAAAAATTTGATAGAATTATTTTTCTCCAAGTACGGGTGCATTTCGAATGCCATGCAAATGCATACGCAATGCATCTTGAAGGGTTGCAACCCTTCAAGGTAAAAGGCATACTGTTTCACACTGTTGGGCGATCTGCGTGTGCACTTCAATGGCCTACGGGCGCAGGTGCAACACAGATGATCACTAGAATTCGAACAGTGTCACCTGCAGCCACAGTTTGGGCGCAGGTCCAACATAGACTAGGCACAGGTGATGCAACTGTACTGAATAGGTGCCTTTCTGCTGAACCAATGCATCATTTCTTAAAGGATACATTAAAGGATATAAATACCTGATATGTTCATCAAGTATAGACATGATTTTTGACAGCAAAAACACTCTTCTTTTTTACAAAAACTCTGTGTGATCATTAAGCTGTTGAGTAAGTTCGATGAATCCAATTGTTTGAGGTACCGCTATAGTTGGGTTGAAAGCCATTTTATCTTGGGAGGAAGATTCCAAAACCTCGGGTACAGTGAAGGGAATTATTCCTTAAGGACACTCTATGAAGTTGGGGGACTTGGCTTTACATGTCTATTTCATATCATTTCTAAAATATAACATACTTCTTGGATAGATTATTCATAATCTTGTGTTGAAGGTGTTAAGGAACTTCATAAGTGTTCTTGTCTTAGACTTTAACTTATGTTTAAGTTGTTGTTGCATATATATAGATTCTTGTACCCAAAAATATTGAAAATAACCATCTTAAGGAAGAAAACTTTCAGAATCTGTATTGCTTATTTTCTGGAGATTAAAGCTTTAAGCTTTCTACTCCGTTTGAACTTAACTAGTGATTTGAAGACATAAAATCTTCATCTCAAGTTAAAGATCACTCGATTGACGATTAAAAGTCATACAAAATTCATCGTTAAACTAGAAACAAGAGGTGTTTAAAGTTGCTACAACTTTATTAGTAGTATTTTGACATACTAAAGGTTTTGTCTTCTTGTGACAGGAAAATGACTACCGATAGTCAAGTGCATGATGCTGGAGCGACTATGGAGACAACTAGTATTGCCACGATGAGTCGTACTAATGCTCTACAAGCTATGGCACCAGCGGAGAATCCTAGAAAATTTGTGGGTATTGACTTCAAGAGGTTGCGGCAGAAAATATTTTTCTAAATCACAACTCTTTGTCTTCAAAGGTTCACATTTGAGGAGGCTCCGGATGTACCCGAGGGAACATCTAAACAAGAGTTATTGGTGATTGTGGAGGCTTGGAAACACTCAGATTTCTTTTGCAGGAACTACATTTTGAGTGGTCTCCAAGATGACCTTTACAATATGTATAGTGGAACAAAGACAGTAAAAGAGTTATGGAGAGTTCTGGAATAGAAGTACAAGATAGAGGATGCAGGAACTAAAAAGTTCTTCATTGCAAGATTCCTGGATATAAAATGATAGACATTAAGTAGGTTGTCTCCCAAGTGCAGGAACTGCAAGTGATCATCCATGATCTCCTCGCGGAAGGTATGATTTTGACAAATACCTTTGCTGAATAATTTGAAAGTGTTCTTAATATCCACATAACCTTTATTGTAGGTTTGATCCTGAATGGAGCGTTTTAAGTAACAACAATAATAGAAAAGCTACCTCCTATGTGGAAAGACTTCAAAAACTATTTGAAAAATAAGCATAAGGAGATGTCTGTCAAAGATCTAATCGTCATATTATGCATTAAAGAAGACAATAAGGCTGCAGAAAGAAGGTCAAGAGGAAATTCTTCAATGAATGGAGAAAATATTATAGAAGATGACTATAAATCCAAAAAACATAAGAAAAAAGGACATGAAAGCAATCAACACAAGAAAAAATTCAAGGAAAAGTGCTTTAACTGTGGCAAAATTGGCCAAAAGTCCATAGATTATCGTGCCCTAAAGAAAGGGAAGAAGAAGGACCAAGAAAATATTGTTGAATCCAAGAAAGAAGTCGACGACCTATGTGTTATGCTGTCTGAATGCAACATGGTGGGAAATCCTCGCGAATGATGGATGGATTCCGGTGCCACCTACCATGTTTGTGTTAATAAGGAGTTATTTGCTACTTTTGCTCTGACTCATGGGGAAGAAAAGATTTACATGGCAAACTCCATTACTGCAAAAGTAAAAAAACAGGAAAAGTGTGCTTGAAAATGACTTCAAGCAAAGTGTTGACACTCAACAATGTCCAGTATGTCCCGGAGTAAAGAAAGAACTTGATTTTGTATCACTCGTAGACAAAAATAGATTCAAATGTGTATTTGTTTCTGAAAAAATTATACTTAGTAAAGGTGAAGTGTATGTAGGAAAGGGAAATCTCAATGAGGGACTATTCAAAATAAATGTAATGGATGTTGAAATCAATAAAAGTTCAGTTTCTTATTACTTGCTTGAGTCTTATGATTTATGGCATGAATGATTAGGCCATGTTAATTACAAAACGTTGCGTAAACTGATTAACTTAGAAGTTTTGCAAAACTTTGAGTGCAATAAATCAAAGTGTCAAACGTGAGTGGAATCAAAGTATGCTAAGCATCCGTATAAGTCTGTTGAAAGGAATTTCAATCTCTTAGACATAATACACACTAACATTTGTGATATGAAGTTAACACCATCACGAGGTGGGAAAAAGTATTTCATAACTTTTATTGATGATTGCACTAGATATTGTTATGTCTACTTGCTAAATAGTAAGGATAAAGTAATAGATGCATTTAGGCAATACAAAACTGAAGTTGAAAATCAGTTAAAGAAAAAAATCAAAACTATAAAAAGTGATAGGGGAGGAGAATATGAATCTTCCTTTGCGGAAATATGTGTAGAGAATACAATTGTCCATCAAACTATGGCCTCGTATTCACCTCAATCTAATGGAATTACGGATAGGAAAAAACAAACTTTGAAGGAAATTATGAATGCCTTACTTATAAGTTCAGGTTTACCGTAAAGCTTATGGGGGGAGGTTATCCTTACAGCCAACCGAATACTCAATAGAGTTCCTTATAGTAAGACACAATTAATTCCTTATGAAAAATAGAAAGAAAGGCAACCCAAATTGAAATATTTCAAAGTGTGGGGGTGTCTAATGAAGGTCCAAGTTCCTATGCCTAAAAGGGTTAAGATAGGACCTAAGATGGTGGGCTGAGTTTTCATAGGATATGCTAAAAGTAGTAAAGCATGTCAGTTTTTGGTTCATAAATCAAAACATTTGGATATTTATGAAAATACGATAATTGAATCAGATAATGCTGAATTCTTTAAAAACATTTATCCATATAAAACTAGACATGAATAGTCTAGTGGAGGATCTAAACGACCTCGAGATGAACCAAGTAAGAATGTACATAATGATGAGAATCCAAGACATAGTACACGTCAAAGAACCTCAACGTCGTTTGGATCAGATTTTGTAACATTTCTCTTAGAAAATGAGCCTCAAACATTTAGAGAAGCGATGGCATCTTCAGATTCATCTTTTTGGAAAGAGGCAGTCAATAGTGAGATTGATTCAATCTTAAGCACCCATATGTGGGAGTTGGTTGATCTTCCTCCAGGAAATAAACCTTTAGGTTCTAAATGGATCTTCAAAAGGAAAATAAAAATAGGTGGTACTATTGACAAATACAAGGCAAGACTTGTAGTAAAAGGCTTCAAACAGAAAGAAGGCCTTGATTAATTTGATACATACTCGCCAGTAACAAGGATAACATCGGCTCAAATGTTAATTGCCTTGGTAGCGGTATATGCTCTTGAAATCCATCAAATGGATGTGAAAACAACATTCCTAAATGGAGAATCAGAGGAAGAAATTTACATGAAATAGCGTGAAGGTTTTGTGGTTCCAGGAAAAGAGAATAAGGTGTGTAAACTTATTAAGTCACTGTATGGACTAAACCAAGAACCTAAACAATGGCATGCAAAGTTTGACCAAACCATGTTGGCAAACGGGTTCAAGATAAATGAATGTGATAAATGTGTTTCCATTAAAGACACTCCAAATCACCAAGTAATTTTTTTTATGTGGATGATATGTTGATCATCAGTAGAGACAATTCTGACATAAATGCAACAAAACGAATACTTGAGAGCAAGTTTGACATGAAAGACCTTGGAGTTGCGGATGTGATCTTAGGAATAAGAATCCATAGAACTCCACAAGGGTTGGTATTATCACAGTCTCATTATATGGAAAAGGTAATTAATAAATTCAAGTATAAGGAATTTGGTATTGCCAAGACTCCATTGGATGTGAGCTTTGCACTTCGGAAGAATGAAGGTGAAAGTGAGTCACAATTAGAGAATGCAAGAGTATTAGGATATTTAATGTAAATAATAAATTGTACATGACCAGACATAGCATGCGCAATTATTAAGTTGAGTCGGTACAAGAGTAATCCCAACAAAATTCATTAGATGGCAATGAAAAGAGTTTTGGGGTATCTTAAATACACTCAAGACTATGCTCTGCAATATAATAAATATCCCGCAGTACTTGAAGGATATAGTGATGTAAATTGGATCACCGGATCGAGCGAAGTAAAATCCACAAGTGGATATATATTTACTATCGGTGGAGGAACAATCTCTTATAAATCATCCAAACAGATATGTATTGCTCGCTCTACAATGAAATTTGAATTTATCGCATTGGATAAAGTCGGTGAACAAGAAGAATGGCTCCGAAATTTCTTGGAAGATATTTCTTATTGGCCCAAGACAGTGCCACCAGTATGTATACACTGTGATAGTCAAGCGGCAATAGGTAAGGCAGGGAGCATGATGTACAACAGTAATTCTCGTCACATAAGACGGAGACATACTGCCGTTAGAGAACTTTTCTCTAGTGGAATTATCACTGTTGACTATGTAAAGTCAAAGGTTAATGTATCGAATCCACTTACAAAGGGCCTATCTAGAGAAGGAGTGGAAAGGACATCTAAGGAAATGAGTATAAGGCCTAGGACAAGTCAACATGGTGGTAACTCTACCTAGTAGACTAGAGATCCCAAGAACTAGGCTCAAAGAGATCAAAAAGAGTTATTTCTGACAGGTTCAACATTGTCAATTATCCAACCCATTCTCATGATGTAGACAATGTTTAGTAAACAAGGATAAGACTTAAGGTAAAAAGTCTTTTAATGAATATATAAATTTGGCATATTTGACCAAATAGTTTAATCTGTAGTATTGAACATTTATAAATCACCTATGTGAGGGCGAAGTGGAAGCCACTTCAAGGAGAATGTTAGTAAAGGCCTATTCTCTAAGATCTCATGAAACCGGGACGTGTTCATGGCTAAAAATAACAAAATTGTAAGAACTATAAACAGTAAAAGTCTGGTTGTGTTATATGTGTTGTCTAGGTGTACATTAAAGCGCGACGTTTCAAAGATATCAAATCTACCGATTGACCAAATGCATTCGATGCATGTTCACTACGGAAAGTTCAAAGGGAAACCTACTTATTCAGATGCAATTAGTCTTTGCTAAGTGATCACATGCTTGTCCATAAATTCTTCAAAAGATATCCATTCCCCATTCATGTGGGGGATTATTGGGTTCAATGTATGGGTGTGAATAAAAAATAGAGGGAAAAATAGTGGAGGAAAATAGAGTAACCAAAATGGAAAGTGTACTCTTATATCGAAAAGTTCACTAATTCTCTCACATTGGTGAGAGAAGGGAACTTATAAGTTTTTATAATGAGGAAAACTAACTCCACATGGATAGTGAGGCAGGAACAAGGCGGCGCCTCGCGCCGTCGTCGTCGCTCGCTCGCTCGGCTTCGAATTTGGATTTGGATTTAGATTTGTCAAATGATCGATCGATAAGATCTATCTTTTTAGATGAATTTTATTTGAAACTTATTTTACAAGTGAAATTTTAATCCAAAAATCTGATAGAATTATTTTTCTCCAAGTGCGGGCACATTTTGAATGCCATGCAAATGCATACGCAACACATCTCAAAGGGATGTGACCCTTTGGGGTAAAAGGCACACTGTTTCGCGTTGTTGGGCGATCTGCGTGTGAACTTTGATGACCTACGGGCATAGGTGAAGCGCATATGCTCACTGGAATTCAGACAATGTCACCTATGGCCGCAGTTTGGGCACAGGTCCAGCATAGATTGGGTGTAAGTTATGCGACTGTACTGAATAGGTGCCTTTCTGCTAAACCAATGCATTCTTTCTGAAAGGATACATTAAAGGGTATAAATACCTGATATATTCCTCAGGTATAGACATGATTTTTGAAAGCAAAAACACTCTTATTCTATACAAAAACTCTGTGTGATCATTAATATGTTGAGTGAGTTTTACGAATCCAATTATTTGAGGTACCACTATAGTTGGGTTGAAAGCCATTTTATCCTAGGAGGAAGATTCCAAAACCTCGGGTATAGTAAGGGAACTTATTCCTTAAGGACACTCCATGAAGTCGGGGGACTTGACTTTACATTTCTATTTCATATCGTTTCTAAAATATAACATACTTCATGGATAGATTATTCATAAACTTGTGTTGAAGGTGTTAAGGAACTTCATAAGTGTTCTTGTCTTAGACTTGAACTTGTGTTGAAGTTGTTGTTGCATATATACAAATTCTTGTACCCAAAAATATTGAAAATAACAGTAAATAGTAATACGACATAATGAAAAAATGGTTCTCACCAAAAAGAATTTAACGCCCTTAGTGCATATTGTTAAAGTTTGTGACCAAAATTCTGTTGATCCGACCCCTGAAAAGTTCATGGTGCGACTCATATTTATGATTTTTCATAGGGTCTATAGTGGTAGCATAGGAATCGGGTCTAGGATTTATTTGACGCACGTATTATATAAGTGCAATTAGTGGGTCATTTTTGGATGTTCAGAAAATATTTCATTCTCCTCGTTGTACTCCTCTTTATTATAGTGAAATTCCTCTACCTCTGCCCGTGGTTTTTCCAGTCAAGGGTTTCTACATAAATCTGTGTGTGTTCTTCTTGTTTTCATTTTACTTGTGGTTTGCTTATTTCTATCCGATCATAATAAAATGGTATCAGATCCAGAACGATTATTTTCTCGGGGATAGCAACCATAAAGTATGATATTTTGCTGTTGGACTGCAATACCAGATTTTTGTTATAGAAGGTTAAGATGCGGGTTGTGCTCACACAGATGGATTTAGACGATGCTCTATTAGGGTTTGATAAGATGCCCTCATCATGGACAGAAGAGGATAAATAGTGTAAGGATAAAAAATCTCTATAAGGATCAAAAGGCTCTATCTCAAATCCACCTTTATTTATCCAATCAGATTCGACAAGATGTTTTGAAGGAAACCACTACCACTGTGTTGTGGTTGAAACTAGAATCATAATATATGACAAAGATCCTAACTAGTAAGTTTCATCTCAAACAATGACTTTATTCCCATCGTATGTCCGAGGGTGTGTCTTTGGGGGATCACATATCTGTCGTTAAGAAAATTAACTCTGATTTAAAGACTCTAGAGGTTAAGTACGATGAGGAAAATCTAGGGTTGATTTTGTTATGTTTGCTACCTGTATCATACTCAAAATTTAGGGATACAATTTTATATAGTCGTGATACCATGACCCTAGATAAAGTCTATGATACGTTGTTCTCTAAGAAGAAGATAAAGCATCTTATGAATAGGTCGGTGACTCAAGGATATGGTCTCATTGTTTGAGGAAGGACTCATGAGAGTAACTCTGGAGGTGATGATAAGAATAGATCAAAATCCAAAAATAGAAACAAAACCTGTAATTACTGCAAGAAGAAGGGCCATATCAAATCTGAGTGTTATAAGTTACGAAATTGAAATAAAAGAAAAGTTGAAAACCAGAAAGTAAGACAACCAGAGAAGTCCGGTGAAGCCAGTTTTGTTGAAGATGGCGGTACTGATGGATAACTCTTGGTAGTTTCTGATGGTAACTCTAAATCTTGTGAGGAATGGATTCTTGATTCATCTTGCATGTTTCATATGTGTCACAATCAGGATTGGTTACAACATATGAAATTATCTTTAAAGGTGTTGTGTTGATGGGAAATAACACACCCTGTAAGATAGCTGGTATTGGAATAATCAGGATCAAGATATTTGATGGGGTTGTGAGGACACTTGGTGATGTGCAGTATGTCCCTAATCTGAAGAGAAATCTTATTTCCTTAAGTACCCTTGATTCGAACGGATATAAGTACACTGGTGAAGGGGGAATCCTGAAGGATATTAAAGGTGCTCTTGTTGTGATGAAGGGATAGAGAAATACTGCAAATTTATATGTTTTGCAAGGCTCTACGGTTACATATGATGTAGCTATTTCCACCCCCTCTCTATCAGATAGTGATATTGCTAAACTTTGGCATATGTGCTTGGGACATATAAGTGAAAATGGGATGGTAGAACTAAGTAGTAGAGGACTTCTTGATGGCCAAAGTATTACCAAATTGGAGTTCTGTGAGAACTGCATTTTTGGGAAGCAGAAGAAAGTCAGATTTACTAAAGGCATTCACTCAACTAAAGGCACACTTGATTACATTCATCTGATCTATGGGGTCCCTCTAGAGTATCTTCTAGAGGAGGTGCTAATTATATTTTGACTATTATTGATGACTATTCCAGAAAAGTTTGGGTGTTCTTCCTAAAGCAAAAGAATAATGTGTTGCCTACTTTCAAGAACTGGAAGACAATGATTTAAAAGCAAACAGGGAAGAAGGTTAAACAACTTTAGACTGATAATGGTTTAGAGTTTTATTCTAATGAATTTAATATTCTGTGCAAGTCAGAAGGAATTGTGAGGCACTTAATAGTTTGTCATACTCCATAGCAAAATAGTCTGGCCGAATAAATGAATAGGACTCTAATAGAGAAGGTGCGTTGTATGCTTTCTAATGCTGGTTTACCCAAGTCTTTTTGGGCCGAAGCTGTTTCTACATCTTGTTTTCTTATTAACCGCTCTTCTTCAGTTTTGATTGATAAAAAGACTCCACAAGAGGTATGGTCCGATACTCCTACCATTTACTCTAATTTGAGGATATTTGGATGTCCTGCTTATGCTTAGGTTGATAATGGAAAGTTGGAACCTAGATTTGTAAAGTGCTTATTTATGGGTTATAAGTCTGGTGCTAAAGGATATAAGCTTTGGTGTCCAGAAAACAGAAAAGTTATAATTAGTAGGGATGTTGTGTTCAATGAAACTGCCATGCTTCAGTCTTTCTTCGAATCCAGTCCTTCACCCTCAGATGAGCTTAGTGACATGAATCAGCAGAAGTCAAGCACCCACGTTGAATTGCAGATTGGAGGAAAGTCCACACCAGTGCCTACTTTTTCAGTGTAGCCTAGAGATTCAGAGTGATACTATTTCTTCTTCACTACCAGTGGCACCACAATATTCTATTTCTAAAGACAAGCGTATGAGAGATATTAGACCTTCTCAAAAGTATACTGAAGCTAATTTTGTTTCTTATGCATTGAATGTAGCAGAAAATATTAATTTTGGTGAAGAACATTCTTCTTACTCAGAGGTAGTTAGTTGTGATGATTCTGGCTGATGGATGATTGTTATGCAGGGGGAGATGGAATCACTTCATAAGAATGGCACAAGGGATCTGCTGAGATTGCCTAAAGATAAGAAAGTTGTTCGTTGCAAGTGGGTATTTAAAAAGAAAAAAAGAACATCTAGAGTTGAAAATGCCAGGTACAAAGCAAGACTAGTTGCTAAAAGTTAGAGTCAACTTCTAGGTGTTGACTTCACAGATGTGTTTTTTCCAGTTGTAAAGCATAGTTCGATTCGAGTCTTGCTTGGTATTATGGCCATGCACGATCTTGAGCTTGAGCAATTGGATGTCACGACTGCATTCTTACATGGAGAACTTAAGGAGGATATCTATATCCAACAACCAGAGGGATTTTTAGGCTTAGGAAAGGAGGACTATGTATGTTTGCTAAAAGTCTCTTTATGTCTTAAAACCTTCACCCAGACAGTGGTATAAGAGGTTTCACTCTTTTATGACTTCTCATATAGTTAGGAGGAGTAGTTATGATAGTTGTGTTTATTTCAAGGAGGTAATTGATGGTTCATTTATGTATCTTCTCTTGTATGTAGATGATATATTGACTGTAACAAACGATATGAGAGAGATAAGAAAAGTCAAACCCCAGCTCAGTAAGAAATTTGAGATGAAGAATTTAGGAGTAGCAAAGAAGATCCTTGGCATGGAAGTTCTGAGGGATAGAGATAAGTGTAAGTTATACTTGAGTCAGAAAATGTATATTGAGAAAGTGCTTTACAAGTTCAATATGCAAAATACTAAACCTGTTAGTACTCCATTGGTAGCTCATTTCAAACTCTCGGCCACGTTATCTCCAAAGACAGATGATGAGAGTGACTATATGTATCGAGTTCCATACTCTAGTGCTGTCAGTCTCTTATGTACGCGATAGTGTGTTCCAGACCAGATTTATTGTATGCAGTCAGTGCAGTTAGCAGATACATGGAAAATCCTGGTAAAGAATATTGAAAAGTGGTTCAGTGGATTTTCAAATACTTACATGGATCTACTGATGTTTGTTTGCAGTTTAGGCGAAATAGAGATGGAGTGATCGGGTATGCTGATTCTAATTTTACAGGAGACCTTGATAAAATGAGATCCCTTACAGTCTATGTTTTCACCATTGGTGGTTTTGCTATCAGTTGAAAAGCTATTTTACAGACTACGGTTGCTTTGTCAACTACCGAGGCAGAGTACATGGCTATTACAGAGGCTTTCAAGAAAGTTATTTGGTTGAAGGGTCTGTTTGGTGAACTTAGAAAAGACTTATAGATTACTACAATTTTTTGCGACAGTCAGAGTGTTATCTTCCTTATAAAAGATCAGTGTTTCACAAGAGGACAAAGTACATCGATATTCGGTATTATTTTATGCGTGGAATTATTGCCCGTGGTGATATTGTGGTAAGCAAGATTAATACCTATGATAACCCTGCTGATATGATGACTAAGACACTACCAAGTACCAAGTTTACGCATTGCTTGGACTTGGTTGGTTTTAGCAGTTAAGATGTGCTTTAGGGGCTTTTGTGGAAGAGGTGAAGAGTTTTCTCGAAATGGATTTGAATTCTGAAATAGAATTTGTGTCAAGGTGGAGATTATTAGAGTTTGTGACCCAAATTCTATTGATTCGACCCTGAAAAGTTCATGGCGTGACTCATGTTTGTGATTTTTCATAGGGTCTGTGGTGGTAGTGTAGGGATCGGGCCTAGGATTTATTTGTACGCACGTATTATATAAGTGCAATTAGTGGATCGTTTTTAGACGTTCAGAAAATACGTCATTCTCCTCATTGTACTCGTCTCCATTATAGTGAAATTCCTCTGCCTTTGCCCCGTGATTTTTTTCGTCAAGGGTTTTCACGTAAATTTATGTGTGTTCTTCTTATTTTGCTTTTGCTTGTGGTTTGCTTATTTATGTACGATCATAACACATATACTACATTTTCATATCATTTTCTTATTTTTTAGGGTGAGTTACTGTTTTAAATAACACGTACAAGTATATGGAGATTTTTCACCCTCTTAAGCACAAAACAACAAAAATACCAAATGCTTCTAAGATAACCACTTTGTAAGCAACCCGTACGTAGGCATGGTATCATGATTAATCCAATCATTACCAAAATCTAATAACCACGGCATATATATAGAGAGAGAGATCTACAATTGACCTTTTGATAGAACGACAAAATTAAAACATTTAAAAATCAAGAAATCATGCGAAAAGAAAGGATAGTCTTAACATACCTTTAGTGTTTGGTAGATAACGCTAGTCCCGTGGATTCCAAACGACCTCAAGAATGCTAAATCTACAACTGTTCTCAAAGGTTCAATATAAATTCCCAATTTCTACTAGTGCATTCCATATTTTCTTTCCAACGTCATGAAGGGATGCAATTGTTTCTTTTACGGTAGAAAAGTTCAACTTATATTGTTGTTGGATAATTTATTTTTCACGAGATTAGAAAGAATAATATGTCCACAAAAAGAATTAATTTAATTTATAAGAGGGAGTTGAGCAACTCAAGCAGGCACGAGGTCGACATGCCTGCTTGTGTTGTCTGCTTCAGTTGCTTCAGTCGTAATTTTACTGTATCATCCATAATTAATTATTATAAGTCATTTACGTATTAGAAAATTAATAATATTTAATAAAAAAAATTAAAACAGATATTTATGACATGTCTGCTTCAGCTTCTTCAATCGTAATTTTACTATCACTCCTAATTAATTATTATGGTCGTCTAAGTATTAAAAATTAATAATATTTCATAAAAAAATAAAATAGATACAAAATGATATGTCAACATAAAAAATTTGATTGACTATCGAAATTATATTAGTGCACATAAATTTGGATGGGACAACTGAAAAGTAACATATATTATTTGAAAATGAGATAAAAAATATTGCAAATCACAATAATTGAGAACTTAAGATAAAAAATATATATAAATATAAAAAAAGGTTGATTGACCATCGAAATTTTATCTTTGCCACATAAATTGAGACGGAGAGAGTATTCATATCTTATTGAAAAATTATGTAAAAAAAATATAGATTACATAATTAACAACTTAAAAAATTTTAAAGGCATAAAATATTTGGTTGACTCATGAAATTACATCAGTGACACTTAAATTGGAATAGAAGAAAAAATATTATAAATCACAATAATTAAAAACTTAAATTATTTTAATAATTAATTACCTAAATTCTATTTGTGTCATATAAATTGAGATTAAAAAAATAACATATATTGGGCCCGTTCTGGCACGGACCATCGATATCTAGTTTCTACTATATAGAAAGATGAGTAAAGAGACGATCAAGGGTAGTTTTGATACTTCTTATCTATTTTATTGATCAAAGGTAATTTTTGTATCTCATTTCTATTTTATTATTGTAATACTTGTACAAAAATATCTTTTCATGCTTCTATTTCTCTACCACATGTGAATATCTATTCATGTGGCTATGGTTGGACCACATGTACATTATAAGATATTTTTATATTTATTTCATTGTATGTAATAATTGTCAAAAAAAATTGTCAAAGTTTATATTTCCTTCGTTTTATTTTATGAGTCGATCATTTTCTTTATAATTTGTCCCAAGAAAATATCAATTTTTCTTATTTGATAATTATTTAATGATATTATTTTTATTTATTCTTATCGTATCCCACTTAATAAGAAAAGATAATTAAAAAATAAATATTAAAGTGACTTTAAAATAGATAATTTTGCAAATCTTATGAATTCATTATTTATTTCTTAAATTTCGTGTCCGATCAAATAACGATATTTAAAATAGGAAGGAAGAATTATTTCTCTAACACGTGAATATCTATCTATATGTCTATTGTTGCCACCACATACAAATTAAATTACATTTCAGGAATTGATGATGTTTCTAGAATTAAAAATTAATAAATTAAAATATCTTTTGTGCTTGAATTTCATTTGGCATACGCGTCTATGCAAGACAAGATTGATATAAAACTTGCTAGAGTGCATAACATACAAGTACCTCACCCCGCGGGAGTTAATCCCTTTTCACATCATCTAGATATGTACATAAAATATTGATTCTTCTTATTTGTGAAATAGTTTCCGACTTGCACAGTCATATTAAATTAATGACTCAAGCTTTCTAGAATAGATGACTCAAATAAATAGGCAAAAGTCTCTTCATATTACTCAAAATTCTCTCTTCTCATCACATCAGTTCTTACTTCTCTCGTACTTGTATGTAAGTTTCTTTACTTTCTCATTCATTTTTTTCGGACATTTATTTATTCCTTCAACAAACAATAATTTTTATGTTTTTTTGGTAAGTATGCATTTTTTTGGTAAAATGATTAATTTTGATTTAATTTCAGCATTTTTTTTTATAAAAAAATCTCTGTATTATGTGTTTTTCTTTTGAAACAGTCAATTTTAATTCTTTGTATGACATAAGATAAATCTTCCCTTTAAGCAATTAAAGAGTTATTTGAGGGATGAACAAATACTTGATAATTGAATGCATTCATCTCTTTGTCATCATCACGGTGTTTTTTGCTCATTATTATCGGATAGTACAATTTTTATTGTTTTGATGAAAACTGCTTTGATTTCATGTCTTTTTGCTATATTTTTGTAAAACGTTGATGATGATACATCCTAAGGCTTGTTTCTCAAATAATTCGTAGTGGCCTCTTAAGTTCTTTCATATTTGCTAGGCTTGAGATTAATATATTGTTTCTTTCCTTCTTGATTTGAGGCTTTTTAACTAAGTTTATTTTTAAGCTAAATTAGATTTTTTCAAAAAATAAAAAAAAAGTTATTTCAATCATACCAAGCTTAGATCTGCTCCTCTACTAAAAGATATTAAAATATTACAATGATACCTAATTTTAAGATCTTCTCATTTTTCGTTACAATATTTTAAATATTTATTTTAAAATTAGTTTAATATATATATCCTGAATTATCTACTTTGCAGTTTCATCTCTTCGGTGATAGCTATCTGTACGTCCGTGTCTATATTTGACTGTGTGTTAAATACAACTTATTTAATTTCTTTTTTCAATTATAAATATTTTTTTTCATGATTTCTTTATAAAATAAAACATGAAATGCTTTTTTCTCTGTTAATGAGTGTCTGTTATATATATTTTTTAAAGTCACATACTTTGCATAAATATAATTTTTACTTGATATGGATGTCTAATGAATTTTTACTCTAATTATATTTTCTTCGAGAATTCATAAAAATATTTGGGCCGCAAAAAATATCATGTAATAGAGATTCTAAATCTGATCAAACTTTCAAAAAGCTATTTAATAATTTTATTAATAATAATATGAAACACTAAAATTAGGATGTCTTCCTTTTGAATTTCTCAATTGCAGGGCATAGTTACATAGAACCTAGCTACTCAACCATTATGCCATTAGAAATAAGTTATATGAAATTAAGAAATGTTGCAAAATGTCAATTCAGTAAAGCAAAAATATTTGAATTTGAGTCACCTGCATTTTGTTTTAGCAATGGTTCTATTCAATTAACTTTACATGAAATTTCAATAGAATTAAAAAACTTTATCTAGAAAATACTGAGGAATCAAAATATTTTCAAATTTATATTAGAACATACAATAACATATTTGCATTCATCTCTCTCGGGGTATCTTATGAAAAAGAATTAGCAAAAAAATTTAGAATATTTATACTTTTCGAGTTCAACGACAAATACATCATTTCATTAATGACCTATTTTTTTACTATCCTTATCCAGATTATTTTATGTGAGTCGGGGATCTATCGGAAACAGAATCTCTATCTCATATGTGAGGTAGTGGTATGGACTATATATACTTACCCTCCCCAGACCCCACTTGGTGGGAATATATTGGGTATGTTGTTGTTGTTGTTGTCAGGAATGCTCAAGAGATTAATCACAACAGGAAGAAAAAATGCATCTACTATTCTAGAGTTTATAAATACATATGTACCAATGTAAATAGGTAACAATTACTATGATATGTGAATGTCATGTGAGTAATCAGTAGTATGATATTCCCACGATTTTATAAAACACACATTTGGAATCCTATGATATGCCCATGATAGTAATATTATTGTATATTGAAATGTATTTATTTAATATGTATGTATGTGTGTGTGTGTACAAAATTATGTGTTCGGCCCATGCTAAGTACGGGCATACTTATCTAGTACTTATATAGAAGCGTGAGAACACAGGTAGTGGTCGACACGTCTTCTTGTTGGTATTGTTTCTTAACTATTGGATGTTTTTAACATTTTATTGTTATTGGTGCTTCAAGTTGTTGTACCCATACTTGACTATGCATGTACACTTTGTCCCATTGAACAATAAGCCCAACCTACCTTTGATTATTACATTGTGTATCCACATAAAAACGCATAAGGCCCACTTCTTTTAGCTTCCTATTTTCTATATTCATTGTTTGATATAATGGACCCCTTATCTTCATTTCAACTAACTATTGTAGCATTTTTTTTGTTTTATTTTTTGGTGAAACAGGCATAGTTTTATTTATAACACAAAAATATTTACAAGCCTAGTTGTGATCGAGTCACAAGCGCAGTAGTAGGACTAGGAGTCCTATTTACATCCTGTATGGGACTAATATAATACACACTTGGGTGAATAGGTAAAGTGTTCACCTGCCTAACTAATAACACTTCATTCATATCGACATACAAATTGTCACTGAGTGACTGTGGTGGAGTCCAAAACAGTATAGTAGTAGAGGTTGTACTAGGTAATCTTGCCAATCCATCAGCTAGCCTATTCTGCTCCTTGAAATAATGGTGCAACTGAAGATTATCCAGTGCGCCCAGGAGGTACCTGTAATCAGATATTGAAGTTGAGTCAGATATCAAAGTTGTATTAGGATATGTATTAGAATCAAGTAGCCAGACTAATTGTTGAGAGTCTATCCCAATTTCCAGTGAAAAAAGGTTGTTCTGATAAGCAAGTTGGTGTCCTAATAACAGAGTGTGAGTTTCTCCTTCCAGGACATCTATAGCAGTACAGGTTCCATGAAAGCCTAATACCCATTCCCCCTTATAGTTCCTGAACACACCACCTAGGCCGAGTTGATGTTGATTTATAGATGAGATTTCGGAAGAACAATTGGTATTAAGCATGTAGTTTGCTTGCGTGGGTGGTTTCCACTTAGTATACATTGTAATTCTAGTTTTCCCAGGGCTTGTAGGGCCTGCCAGGAACCAAAATTATTTGTTCATTTGTGAAACGTCCTTTAGAGAAGGTAAAAAAGGAATGCCTTCAAAAATGAATTTTTTTTGTGCAAGCCAGACATGCCAGATGCAAAAAGTCATGTAGATCTTAGAGGGTGTGCGTAACCACATCCCTTCGAAGGGGTTTAAATGGAGGTGGATTAGATCATGTAACCATCGAGATGGGTGAGTATCAGCTGAGAGGAGAGTGCTCAGCTGATGCATGACACCTAACCCAGTACATATTGGTGCAACCTTTGGACAAAAGACGAATAGGTGAGCGTTTGTTTCTTCATCCATACTATTTCATAGCCTACATATAGGAGAATCTACAAATTTAATATGGTGGCAGGCTAGAGTTAGTTATTCGTCCATGATTCAGGAGCCACAAGAAATATTTTAATTTTGGAGGGACCCAAAGTTTCCAAATCCAAGTAAAGGAGATTGGGTCCTGAGGTATGAGGTTGTTCTGAGGATTTGCGTCATGTGCACTTTTTAGGGTTGTGCTACATGATTTAACAGAAAAAGCCCCAGTGGTAGTCAAGCCCCAAGTGATACAATCAAAGGAGCTAGTAAATCTGGGAAAGTATACTTATAGAATTTGGGAGATCGTTGAGTCAGGTAATTGGATTGATAATCTAGAGAAATCTAATATTCCTTCCCTTCTTACATCCGAGATATGGTAGGACACCTCTCGACTCCGAAGAGGTCCATGGATTTGGTTGAAAATAAGGAAGTTTGGCTTAACCCATGCGTCGTTAAAAAAGCTAATAAATTGTTCGTTGGCAGGTTGCCAACGGAGACCTACCTGACAGTGGCTCCAACCCGTTTTTAGAGATTTCCAGGTAGTTGAAGACGCAATAGAGGATGTGGCACGACGCGAGTTGGGCGAGTACTTACCTTTTAAGAGGAGAGCCCAGAGAGTATTCGAGTGGAAAGCTCGCCAAGCCGTACCTACCAGGAGTGCATTATTTTTTATTTGAAGATCCTGAATACCCAATCCCCCAATTTCCTTTGGTTTTATAAGAGTCGACCATTTCAGGAGGTGAATCTTCTTCCTGGTTGTAGTGGATCCCCAGAAGAAGTTTTGCTCACAACGTTCTAAGCATTTGATAATGTATCTTGGGATCTTGAGGAGTTGCATGAGGTAATTAGGGAGGCTGTTAATAGTGGATTTGATTAAGGTAGCTCTACCAGCAGGAGATAGGAAAGTAGTTTTCCAGTTACTCAGACGCCTTCGGAAGTTGTCAATGAGAAATTGGTAATCAGATCTGGGTAGCTTGGTGTTTGAGATTGGGAAGCCCAAGTATTTCCCAAAAGATGAGCCTTCCAAGATATTTAAGGAGTTCGTAATGTGATTTCTTTTGACAGCAGGAGTATTTTTGGAGAAAAAGATTTTGGATTTAAAGTAGTTAATTCTTTGACCCGAGACTTCTCCAAAGTGTTTCATAATGGTTTGGATTGTGTTTATAGTCTCATCATCTAATTCTCCAAATAAAATAATGTCATCTGCGAAAAGAAGGTGAGAGAGTTGGGTTCCTCATGGGGAGAGAGCAATGGGCTTCCATACAAGTTGGTCTACTGCTGTGTCAATGCAGTGGGATAATCTTTCCATGCATAGTATAAAGATGTATGGCGATAGAGGGTCTCTCTATTGAATGCCCCTAGTAGGAGGAAAGGGAGAGGTAGCAGTACCATTGATTAAGATAGATATTGTAGGAGTACAAATACACGACATTATAAGTTTGATGATATTTGGAGGGAAGTTAAAGAACAGGAGGGTGTCGCGTATAAAGGACCATTCAAGCCGGTCGAAAGCCTTTTCTAGGTCAATTTTTAACATCATGTAGTGTTTTCAACCTTTGGTTTTTTTAAAGAAATGCAGAAATTCATGGATAACTATTGCATTGTCTGAAGCCCTTCTTCCATCCAGGAAGCTAGATTGAGTTGGCCCAATCAGGTCTTGTAGGAAAGGCTTGATTCTATTAACTAAAATTTTAGTAATTACCTTATAGATTGTATTGCAAAGAATTATTGGCCGGAACTGAGTGATAGTTGCTGTAGTAGTAGATTTTGATACTAAGCATATATAAGTCTGATTTACTCCTTCTGGGATAGACTAGTTGGTAAAGGCTGTAGAGTAGAATTGTTGTACTGAGCTCCAAACAATTGACCAATACTTTTGAAAGAAGAAAGGGTACAGCCCGTCCGGTCCCGGAGCCTTAAAAGGTTTGAAAGAATTGATGGCTGCCACAACTTCACTCGGGCACGCGGGGAGCTCTAGATGGTCACGTGCCGAAGAAGAAATGAAGCGGGTTGGAGCACGTAGGTACTTGTTAGAACAAACAGTAAGGTCGGACGAGTAGAGTTCAAGGAAAAAAAATTTGAATATATTTTACCAGGTTTTGGTAACCCTCCACCCAGTTCCCTACCTTATCTCAAAGTGCTACAATTCAGTTCCTACGTCTTTGATTCAGGACTGATAAATGAAATTTTTTTGTATTTGCGTCTCCCTCATTAAGACAAGACACTCTTGACTTAATTTTCCAAAATTCATGTTCAAGGAGGAGAAGATCTTTGTAGTCCTTAGTAAGTTGTATTTCTAGATTTTTTAAGAAAGAACTATTAGGGAAGAAAGGCGATTCCTGGATTTCTGCTAGCCTAGCAACGAGGCATCTTTTCTTATGAAATATATTTCCAAACACATTGTTGTTCAAATTTAGGATATCCTCTTGAAAATGAAGAATGGATGGTATGAGGATATTATTGGAAGCATCCCAAGAGTGGGAGACTACAAGCAAGAATTGAGGGTGGGACGTCCATATTGACTCTAACCAAAATGGTTTGTTAAGAATTGTTCGTGGATTGGATAATTGAAGAAGTATAGGGCAGTGGTCTGAGTGGATACAAGGTAGGTTCTTGACATGGGCTTCCGAGAATGCTTGTACCCAAGAAACATTACCATTAAATCTATTAAGGCTTTCTAGGATCAAATGATTGTTATGCCTCCGATTCGTCCAAGTAAACTTGATACCACTAAATCCTAAATATATCATTTTGCAGTAGTTGAGGTATTGTATGAATCTATCAGTCCTATTCATTCCAATGTCTGCCCCCCAAATTTCTCGGTTGATGCAGTGACTTCGTTAAAATCTCTACCCAGTAACCAAGGTCCCGAGTGACTAACGGACACCCATTTAAGGTTTTCCCATAGGTTGACCCTGCTAGCCCTTATTATTACAAGCATAAATAGTAGAAAACAACCATTGAAAAGGTAAAGGTATTACCTGAACCATGTAGTGAATCTCTTGATGTGTTAGTGACACAATTAAGATATTGAGTAAGTCATCATGCCAGAGGAGTTCCATACCTCCAGCTCATCCCTTATCCGGGACTGCTAGGACATTGTAAAAGCTAAACTTGTGTGGCAAAGACTGGTGACTTGTTCTATGCATCTCAAGTAACACCACAAGAGCAGGCTTATGATTGGCTATAAGTTCCTTAAAAGCAAGCCTAAAATCCCTAGATATAGAGCCTCTACAGTCCCAGATTATAAAATTCATAGGCTTATAAAGACGGTACTGAGCATTAGCACGACATGCAAATTCAGAGTCCTGGTCCCTCGCTCTCTCAGAGAAGGACTCATTATCACAGCATATTTCCCTACTGTCGGGTTCATTGTGGGCCTTACATGAACCAAGCATTTGAACATATTTTAGGGACAGTTTACTTTTATTTTTCTTGCATGGTTCTCTTTGAGCAGGAATACGTGTACCTGACCCAGGTGGGTAGAGGTCATAGTTCCCGCCTCTTGTATGTCATCGACTAAATCTGTCGACACAAAGATGGGGTCCTGTGCCGGCAAATGCTGCTCCACCATCGGTTGAGGTGGTTCTACCACCGCTATCATGACATGCTTTTGAATCCATAATATTACTTTCTCTTCTGGTGTAGGTTGTGGGTAGAAAGGGATTCTCGGCATCATTAGGCTGTTGAGAGTCGGCGGGTCGACATTTGAAGTCGAAGCCTCGAATGGGTTGGGAATGGGTTACGGGTGTGCAAACCAGTGGGACCTCCCGTAAGATTCTAGTCCTAAGCTCATTCCTTCCATCACTATTTGTGCAAGGTCCTTCGGATTCTGAACACGTATTACACTCTCCTGCCCGTTGATTTCCATTGTAAATATGAGTGCATGACCCGTCAGACCTACTTCTAACCATAACTGAGGTGGTAGAAGTGGGATAGTATTCATCGAAGAGTATACCGGATGTGGGTTTTCTGGGTTTGCCATTGTCGTTTGCATTAACGATGGGAGAGGTGAGGTTGGATTAAGATGGAGATGTAGTTCCTGGTAAGGAAAAGTTGGGTGGGTCATCTTTTATTTTATAATTGGTAGGTATTTTCATAGTAGAGGGGGTTAAAGGGGTCATGTAGGTTATGGGGGTTACGGGGGTAGGAAGGTCAGCGGGGGTTATGGGGTTGAGAGATAAAGACGATAAATCCTTTTGATTAAAAAATTTAGGCGAAGAGCTTTCAATCTGTGTGTTAGTATTAGGGCGATGGGTAGGCTTACCTGGATTGACCATTGAATGAGAGATCTTACCTTTTCCGCGACCGTTACTATCACCTGGAAGTGAATTTTGCTGACTTCTTAACATGAATCTTCTATTTTGCCTTTTAGGGAAGTGCACTAAATTCCATCCTTTCTTTTTGTCCTTGGAATGGCTATTTTTGAGGGTAGGCGGAGATCTGTTATTCTCATCTTGCTTTCCAATGGATTTAGGTATGGCAAACTGGCAGTTTCTCACTACGTGTCTCAATCTTCCACATTTAGTACATAGCAGGTTTGCTCCTTTATAGTGGATGATCTGTTTATGAGTGCTGATGTCTATGTGGGGTAGCAACGGTTGTTCCAAAGGAACCTGTAGACAAAATCTAGCATACCGTCCTCTTTGCTTGTACTTGTTCTAATTATATAGAACTTGGTATAGCCTTGTGGTATAGGTAACGGATGAGATTTGTTATGCAAGTATTAAAGACGTAGATAGAATTATAGATGTTGCCCGTACAGTTTAATGTGATGCAACCAAGTTAACGTCGATACAACTATTTAAATTTGGGATTGTAAGTTAGTATTTGAATCTAAATTTTAAAGTGACCAAGTGTGTATAAGTTAAAAATTAGATTAAAGGGATTAGGAGATGAAAAAGGAACAAAATATTGAGGTGCTTGCTTGACTTAATTAAGCTAGTAGGTGAGTCACCTACTTGAGCTATTTGGACCAAATTAATGGACGACCCATGGCTATGGACCAGATTTGTCCTTATATTAATGTACTCATTTGAGCTCAAACTTAAGTAAAAGAGAAAGAAAATGGAGAAAAGGGCCCAAGTTAGAGAAAAGAAAAGGAGGAAAAATGGGTAGCTAAGGCCCAATAACTTTGGATCCACAAAATCCCAATATATTGGTCAAGTAAATACATCCTTTACTTGATAAAATATAGGCCAAAAAGGGTCAAGAAAGTCGTCCAAAGAGAAGCTCCTTTATATGGATTGAAATCAGCAAATTTTGCTCATTTTTAACTTAGACAAAAAAATTCCAGCTTTCTAGGTTTTTCTCTCTTGTTCCCTCTTCGCAATGAAGCAACCCTAAAATTCCACAAGGGTTCTTGGGATTGACCTTCCTTACAAGCTAAAGGTAAGTGAACAATTCATGAGTTTGTACTAAGGAAACTATGTGGTCTTCAAGATTAATTTTCGGACAGCCCTCTCTATAAGTTTGGGCAGTCCATTGTTCTTAGTTATTAAGGGATTTCTCTTTTCTCTTTTGGTGTATGTGTGAAGGGATCAAGATATTGAATAGATACACATTAAGAGACTATACTACCAAGGAAATCAAGGTATGGTTGCTGTCCACTTTTGTCCTTTTTCCATATACATGTGTTGGTAGAGAATTGCACATATTTGGTTGCTATTAAAGAACGATTGGGGTGTTGTTTGCGGACTGTTTGGTGTGTTTGCGTTGGGGTCTTCCCGGTTTCTATTGGGTAAAGGTGTGATTAGTTTGTATTGAATTATAAAAGATGGGTGTGGTGATACACAACCGAATTAATGATTGTGTATGTCAATTGCTCTTTTCGTTTTGTGTGTTGGTTGGAAGGTGTAATGAAGCCAAAGTTGTGTCAGGGGATATTATATGAATATGTATGGTATGTGGATGTAATTGCAGTATAAGAGGGTTAAAGTGACACCCTTTATTGATAAATTAAGGGCTTACTTCCCGGCCACTAGTTTGGTGAAGTTAAATAGCCAAAATATGACGGTTGGTTGCTAATATTAGTTTGCCATGTATTTCATTGTAGATAAGTAATCTAAAAGGGAGGGAAGTCGAGTTGGGATGGTATTGGAGTTGTACAACCAGGTATGTAAGGCATACTCCATTTTGTACTCTTTGGCATGAAATCGAACATTTGTTCCATCTAGTAAGTTTCCAAGGTTATCCTGTAACAAGTGACACATAATAGCAGCGTATTATATCCCATGAATCCAATGACCTTGTTCCCACTCTCTAATATGTCAAAACACCTCAATTCATGCTTATTATTAAACCTGCACACCTATATTTATTTGAAAATTTCAGAAGTTCCCAGTTTGCTCAAATAAGACCCATGTGTTATTTTCAGCCTAAATACTTTATTTGTGTGCCAATAGCTTCCTACATCATTGTTTTTGCATTAAGTGCCCATTTACATGTCTCTTAGTGGAAGATTATTATTTCAAGGTACCATAATGTTGTGAACACCAAAGTAACAATCTCAAAGGCTAAATAAATTAAGTAACGCAAATCTGAAAATGAGTAGCAGCTCAAGGGCATAATCCTAGCATGGGCCGATCTTGATACCTTTATATGTGGGTGGCAGCTCAGGGGCATAATCCTAGCATGGGCCGATCCCAATCTTTATATGTAGGTGGCAGCTCAGGGGCGTAAGCCTATCATGGGCCGATCCTAGTTTATCTATTTACCACTGATCAGCTAGTCATTTACATTATATATGGCTTACAAATATTATGAAGTAAGAAAGGTAAAAATGAAGAAAGGAACGTAATATACGTAGTCCCACAAGTATATATAAAGGTGGTATACTAGTACTACTTATACACTTGTATCTGATTTCTATTGAGCCTTTATATCATGTATTATTACTCTTTCGCCTTGCATACTCAGTACAATTTTTGTATTGACTCCCCTTATGGGGAACCTATATCTCATGCTACAGGAACAGGTGCTTCAGAAAACGCGCCTCCTCGGTAGGAGCCCAGGATATCCAGCTGCTATTGATGAGCTTCAGATTGCTTCGGTGCTTTCCGAGTCTGTTCCATATATTTTGGTATTGTACAGTAGGTCAAGAGTAAGGTAGGGGTTTGTCCCAACCCTAAGTCTATGTATCTTTTAGAGGCTTTGTAGACTAATGTAAAGTTATGGTAGTGTCTTGTCTCTAGACGTGGTGGGCCCCAACGGCTAAGTGTTGTATATATTAGTTTGTGCTTGCATGTGTAACTATTCTCATCGATACATAATATCATGTTTTTCAAAACCATTAGTTGTCATAGTTACATGCATGGGAAGTACAAGGTTATGAATTGGTTGTCTCGGGCCTTTATGGCTATGGGTTCCTGTCCGCCCCTATAGGATTTGAGGCGTGACAAAAGTGGTATCAGAGCAGGTCGTCCTAGGGTGTCTACAAAGCCGTGTCTATATAGAGTCTTGTTTATAGGCGTGTTGTTCACCACATCTATAAACAGGACGCTATGGGATATTTAGGGGGTGTCTCTTTTCTTCATATCTTAGATCGTGCAATAGATCCTATATTGTAGGTAAAGTCATATTTAACCATTGATCCTATTTTTTCCTCTTATTATAGTAAAGATGCCGGTTATGAGGAGTAAGAATATAGGTAAGCGAATAGACGTGGCTGCCGGGGAAGGGACCAGGAAATCACCACCTAGACGAGCTAATCAAATTGATGCTCAAGCTGAGTTTATGTCCCAAACTTCTTCTACTCCTCCATCTCCAGAAGAGCTAAGAAGGAGAAGAACCGCATCCTCAGAACCACCTACCAAAGCTATAGACCAAGATCTAAGGAATGCGGTGCAATTATTGGCTCGTATAGTTGCTGGACAAGCTCAAGGACAAGCCATTCCAACCACAGGTTCTAGTGGTGCAGATAAGGCAGTTAGCCTACAAACACAGGATTTTCTTAAATTAGATCCTCCCACGTTCACCGAATTAGATCCTAATGAAGAACCACAGGACTTTATTGATCAAATCCAAAGGTCTCTAGAGGTCATGCATGTATCAGGTAAAGAGACAATTGAGCTAGCAACATATAGATTCAAAGGGGAGGCTATATTTTGGTATGAAGACTGGAAACGATCTAGGGGTATTGATGCACCTTTATCTACTTGTAAAGAGTTCAAAGAGGCATTTCTTGATAATTACCTTCCATTCGAGATTCGAGAGGCTCATGCAGATCAATTCTTGAATCTTCGCCAGGGGAATATGAGCGGAAGGGAGTACAGCCCCGGTTTAACTCCTTGTCTAGGTATGCTCCTAATGTTGTAGCTACTATGGATGTAGAGTTCATCGATATGTGGATAGGTTGGATCCATATTTGGTTAGAGATTGTACTATTGCTTCTTTGAACAAAGACATGGACATAGCAAGGATACAAGTTTTTGCATAAAAAATGGAGGATCAGAGGCAAAGGAGAAGAACACAAGAATTGGAAAGAGGATATTCCAAGAGGGCCAGACCTACGGGGAAGTTTATGGCATCCTAAGGAGATTTTAGGCCTCGATTTTCTAATAGACCACCTAGGCCATTATCTTCTTATTCGGAATCTAGTGCTCCACCATTGTTTCAAGGGTCTAAAGGCAATCAGTTTGGGCAAAGAAGTAAGAGACAGAGTTTACGAACAATGGGGTATCAAGAGTAAGGGAATATGAGACAATTAAGGCCTCCTCGACAACCATGTAAATAATGTGGAAATCTTCATTTAGGTACATGTTGGTTCGGGGAAAATGCTTGCTTTTGGTATGGTACGTCAGGACATATGATGAGAGAATGCCCTTAAAGGGGCATAGGTGGTATGGCACGACCTACTGGATCAGCCGTTGTATCATCATCATCGGTTCCTTATTCAAGTAGAGGTGTACAGCCTATGGGTCGTGGTAGAGGTGCTAAAGGAGTAACTATCTCTAGTAGAGTTCAGAATCGTACATATGTTTTAGCGGATCGACAAAATCCAGAGGCTTCTCCAGATGTGGTTACAGGTACATTGTCCATGTTTTCACATGATGTATATGCATTAGTTGATCCGGGTTCTACATTATCATATGTCACTCCATTGGTTGCTGGAAAGTTTAAAAGAACACCAGAATTGCTAGTTAAGCCACTTGAAGTATTACGCCGATTGGTGAATCTGTTATAGCTAAGAGAGTGTATCAAAATTGTATAGTAACTATTTGCATTCGTGATACAATGGATGACCTGGTTGAGTTAGAAATGGTAGATTTTGATGCAATAATGGGTATGGATTGGTTGGCTTCTTGTTATGCCACAGTAGATTGCCGAACTAAGAGGGTGTATTTTCATTTTCCTAGAGAGGCAGTCCTTGAATGGAGAGGTAATATTGGTGCACCAAGAGGTAAATCTATTTCTTATTTTAAGGCGAAACAGATGATTTCCAAGGGTTACATATGTCATCTAGTTAGAGTGAAGGATACAGATGCGGAGACACCAACTCTTCAAACTATTCCAGTGGTAAATGAATTTCCTGAAGATCTTCCGGGTTTGCCTCTAGAACGAGAAGTAGAGTTTGGTATTGATGTGATTCCAGGTACTCAACCAATTTTAATTCCTCCATATAGAATGGCCCCGGCAGAATTACGGGAGTTGAAAGAGCAATTAAAAGACTTGCTAGAAAAAGGATTCATAAGGCCTAGTGTGTCCCCTTGGGACGTACCAGTGTTATTTGTGCGTAAGAAGGATGGCTCATTTAGAATATGTATTGACTATAGGCAATTGACCAAGGTGACTATTAAGAACAAATATCCCCTTCCGAGAATTGATGACTTATTTGATCAGTTGCAAGGCGCCAAGTGGTTTTCAAAGATTGATTTAAGGTTTGGTTACCACCAATGAGGGTCAAAGAGAAGGACCTACCCAAGACAGCTTTTCGAACACGGTACAGTCATTACGAGTTCCTAGTCATGTCCTTTGGGCTAACTAATACACCTGCAGCTTTTATGGATTCGATGAATTGGGTGTTCAAGCCATTCTTGGATATGTTTGTGATAGTTTTTATAGATGATATTCTGGTTTATTCAAGATCAAATAAGGACCATGCCAATCACTTACAATAGGTGTTACAGATTCTTTGTGATCGTAAGCTATATGCAAAGTTCTCCAAATATGAGTTTTGGTTAAAATCTATGGCATTCTTAGGTCGTATTGTATCTGATGAAGGAATAAGGGTTGATACTAAAAAAATAGAAGCCGTGAAGAACTGGCCAAGACCTATAACGCCTACGGAGGTTCGTAGTTTCCTTGGGTTGGCAGGTTATTATAGAAGGTTTGTTGAAGAATTTTCTTCAATTTCTGCACCTTTAACAAAGCTAACACACAAAGCATCCAAGTTCCAATGGAATAACGCATGTGAAAGAAGTTTCCAGGATCTGAAGAATAAATTGACTTCTACACCCGTATTGGTACTTCCTGAAGGCACAGAAGGATATGCAGTGTATTGTGATGCTTCAAGAATTGTATTAGGGTGTGTATTGATGCAGCATGGTAAAGTCATAGCATATGCCTCAAGAAAATTGTGGCTACATAAGAAAAACTATCCAACGCATGATCTGGAGATAGCAATGGTTATATTTGCCTTAAAGATATGGCATCACTACTTGTATGGGATTCATGTTGACATATATACTGACCACAAGAGTTTGCAATACATCTTTAATCAGAAGGACCTAAATTTGAGGCAACGAAGATGGCTTGAGTTGTTAAAAGATTATGATATTGATATCTTGTATCACTCGGGGAAAGAAAATGTAGTAGCAGATGCATTAAGTCGAAAGGCTATGGCACCGCGCCGTCTATAGGAAGACAAGGGATGAATAAGTATCTACAACAACTAGCTAATTTGGGGGTTCGCCTTCTTGAAACTCCAGATGAGGGGCTTATTGTGTATAATGCAGCAGAATCTTCACTAGTAGCTGAAGTAAAAGAGAAGCAATATGCAGATCCCATTCTATTGCATCTTAAAGAGAATGTGCAATGTGGTATGACAAAGGCATTCGATATTACGCAAGAGGGTGTACTTCGGTGCCAAAATAGATTGTGTGTGCCGAATGTAGATGAGCTAAGAAAGAGGATTATGACAGAGGCACATCATTCAAGGTATTCCATCCATCCAGGGTCAACTAAAATGTATCATGATTTGAAAGAAATGTATTGGTGGGGTGACATAAAGAAGAACATTACAAAAATTGTAGCCGAATGTCCAAATTGTCAAAGAGTTAAAGTAGAGCACCAAAAGCCCAGGGGTTATATGCAATGTATAGATCTTCAAATCTGGAAGTGGGACATAATCAAAATGGATTTCATCACTGGTTTACCTCATACATCTCTAAGGTTTGATTCCATATAGGTGATCATTGATAGGCTTACCAAATCACCACACTTTTTACCGGTTTGAACCACTTACACAGTTGAAGAAGATGCCAAATTAGATATTAAAGAGATAGTTTGACTGCATGGAGTTCCAATCTCTATTATATCAGATCGAGGAGATCAATTTACTATAAATTTTTGGAAGTCTTTCCAGAGAAATTTGGGAACACAAGTGAATCTAAGTATAGCTTTTCACCCTCAAACAGATGGACAAGCAGAACGTACCATTCAAACACTTGAAGATATGTTAAAATCTTGTGTATTGGACTTTAAAGGTCGTTGGGATGATCATTTACCTCTCATTAAGTTCGCCTACAACAATAGCTATCATTTAAATATCAAAATGGCACCATATGAAGCTTTGTATGGAAGAAAGTGTATATCACCAATTGGATGGTTTGAAGCGAGTGAAACTACCTTGTTCGATCCAGATCTTGTTCATCAAGCTATGGAAAAGGTTAAAGTGATCCAACGGCAGCTAGAAACAGTCCAAAGTCAACACAAGTCATATGCAGATGTTAGAAAAAGGGGGCTAAAGTTTGCTATAGGTGATTGGGTATTCTTGAAGGTGTCACCAATGAAGGTGGTTATAAGATTTGGTAAGAAAGGAAAACTAAGCCCACGTTATATAGGCCCATACAAGGTTACTCGAAGTTTGGCCAAGTCATTTATGAATTAGAGCTACCCTAAGAGCTCTTAACAGTCCATCCAGTATTTGACGTCTCAATGCTTTGAAAGTGCATGGGAGATTCATCTCAAATTACTCCTACTGAAGATGTACAAGTTACGGAAGATCTCACCTATGAAGAAATACCTATTTCTATCCTAGACTGACAAGTTAAGAAGTTAAGGAATAAAGAAATAGCTTCGGTAAAAGTGCTTTAGAGAAACCAACAAGTAGAAGAGATAACATTGGAAGCTGAAGAAGAGATGAAATCCAAGTACCCCCATTTGTTCAAATAAGAAGAAAAATTCCAAGATGCTGAATTGGAGCAATAACAAGTAAGTGTAATATATAGGTACTATGTGATAATAGGGATATTAAACTTAGGCTTGAACTTGTGTTGGTTAGACAGTTATGCTAACATTCGAGGACGAATATCCCTAAGGGGGGAAGGATGTAACATCCCGTATTTTACTTGTACTTGTTCTAATTATGTAGAAATCGGTATAGCCTTGTGGTATAGGTACCGGATGAGATTTGTTAGGCAAGTATTAAAGGCATAGATAGAATTATAGATACTGCTCGTACAGTTTAATGTGATGCGACCAAGTTAACGTCGATACAACTATTTAAACTTGGGATCCTAAGTTAGTATTTGAATCTGAAGTTTAAAGTGACCAAGTGTGTATAAGTTGAAAGTTAGATTAAAGGGATTAGGAGCTGAAAATGGAACAAAATATTGAGGTGCTTGTTTGACTTAATTAAGCTAGTAGGTGAGTCACCTACTTGAGCAATTTGGACCAAATTAATGGACTCATGGCTATGGACCAGATTTGGGCTTATATTAATGTACTCATTTGAGCCCAAAATTTAGTAAAAGAGAAAGAAAATGGAGAAAAGGGCCCAATACTCAAATCTGCCAAGGCCCAAGTTAAAGAAAAGAAAAGGAGGAAAAATGGGTAGCTAAGGCCCAATAACTTTAGATCCACAAAAGCACAATATATTGGGAAAGTAGACACATCCTTTACTTGAAAAAATATAGGCCAAAAAGGGTCAAGAAAGTCGGCCAAAAATCAACTCCTTTATATGGATTGAAATAAGCAAATTTGGCTCATTTTTAACTTAGACAAAAAAAATTCAGCTTTCTAGGTTTTTCTCTCTTGGCTATGAAGCAATCCTATAATTCCACAAGGGTTATTGGGATTAAACTTCCTTCCAAGCTAAAGGTAAGTGAATAATTCATGAGTTTGTACTAAGGAAAATGTGTTCTTCAAGATTAATTTCCGGACAACCCTCTCTATAAGTTTGGGCAGTCCATTATTCTTAGTTATTAAGGGATTTCTCTTTTGGTTTATGCGTGAAGGTATTAAGATATTGAAGATATACACATTAAGATACTAAACTACCAAGGAAATCAAGGTATGGTTGCTGTCCACTTTTGTCCTTTTTCCATATACATGTGTTGGTAGAGGATTGCACATATTTGGTTGCTATTAAAGGACGATTGGGGTGTTGTTTGCGGACTGTTTGGTGTGTTTGCGTTGGGGGATTCCCGGTTGCTATTGGGGGAAAGGTGTGATTATTTTTTATTGAATTATAGAAGATGGGTGTGGTGATACACCACCGAATTAATGATTGTGTATGTCAATTACTCTTTTCATTTTGTGAGTTGGTTGGAAGGTGTAATGAAGCCAATGTTGTTTCGGGGGATATTATATGAATATGTATGGTATGTGGATGTAATTGGAGTATAAGAGGGTTAAAGTGACACCCTTTATTGATAAACTAAGGGTTTACTTCCCGGTCACTAGTTTGGTGAAGTTAAATAGCCAAAATGTGACGGTTGGTTGCTAATATTAGTTTGCCATATATTTTATTGAAGATAAGTAATATAAAAGGGTGGGAAGTCGAGTTGGGTTGGTATTGAAGTTGTACAACCAGGTATGTAAGGCATACTCTATTTTGTATTCTTTGGCATGAAATCGAACATTTGTTCCATCTAGTAAGTTTCCTAGGTTATCCTGTAACAAGTGACACATAATAGCAGCGTATTATATCCCATGAATCCAACGACCTTGCTCCCACTCTCTAACATGTCAAAATACCTCAATCCATGCTTATTATTAAACCGTCACACCTATCTTTATTTGAAAATTTCAGAAGTTCTCCGTTTTCTCAAATAAGACCCATGTGTTATTTCAGCTCCTAAATACTTCATTTGTGTTCCAACAGCTCCCTACCTCATTGTTGTTGCATTAAGTGCCAATTTATATGTCTCTTAGTGGAAAATTATTATTTCAAGGTACCATAATGTTGTTACCACCAAAGTAACAATCTCAAAGGCTAAATAAATTAAGTAACGCAAATCTGTAAATGAGTGGCAGCTCAGGGGCATAAGCCTAGCATGGGCCGATCTCGATACCTTTATATGTAGGTGGTAGCTCAGGGTCATAAGCCTATCATGGGTTGATCCCAATCTTTATATATAGGTGGAAGCTCAAGGGCATAAGCCTAGCATGGGTCGATCCTAGTTTATCTATTTACCACTGATCAGCTGGTCATTTGCATTATATATGGCTTACAAAGATTATGAAGTAAGAAAGGTAAAAATGAAGAAAGGAACTTAATGTACGTAGTCCCACAAGTATATATAAAGGTGGTCTTCTAGTACTACTTATACACTTGTATCTGATTTCTATTGAGCCTTTGTATCATGTATTGTTACTCTTCCGCCTTGCATACTCAGTACATATTTTCGTACTGACTCCCCTTATGAGGGACCTATATTTCATGCTACAGGCACAGGTGATTAGACAAACACGCCTCCTCAGTAGGAGTCCGGGATATCCAGCTGCTATTGGTGAGCTCCAGATTGCTTCGGGGATTTCCGAGTCTGTTTCATATATTTTTGTATTGTGCAGTAAGTCAAGAGTAGGGTGGGGGTTTGTCCCGACCCTAACTACATCTATGTATCTTTTAGAGGTTTTGTAGACTAATGTAAAGTTATGGTAGTGTCTTGTCTCTAGATGTGGTGGCCCCAACGGCCAAGTGTTGTATATATCAGTTTGTGCTTGCAAGTGTAACTATTCTCATCGATACATAATATCATGTTTGTCAGAACCTTTGGTTGTCATTGTTACATGCATGGAAAGTACAAGGTTATGAATTGGTTCTCTCGGGCCTTTACGGTTATGGGTGCCTGTCTGCCCCAATAAGATTTGAGGCGTGACAAAAGTACACATCTATTTTTTTTGGTGAAACACATCTATTGTATTATCATGTTCCACTTAAAATTTTATATTACAGTAATTTAATTTTACTTATATAACTATTTTCGATCTATTATATATATATATAATATATTTATATATTATTTATATATAATATTTATATATATATAAAATTTATTTATATAATATGAATCGAGATAGAGTAATATGCATTATCTGAACATTACATAAAAAAATATTATAAACTACAATAGTTAACAATTCATTTATAACATAAGTTTGAGAAAAAAAGGAGTAATATATATTATGTGAAAATTATGTTGAGGGTATTATAAATCACAATAATTAACAATTGAAAATATCAATAAAACTATATAAAATTTTTGTTGATTGTAGCAATTTCATTTGCATTGGAAACACATGAGAAATATTTGTTTACTCAAAATTTTATGAATGCAACATAAATTGAGATATATAAATTTAATTTTTTTATGAAAAGTAACATAATCACAATAATAATTAAATTAAAATATATTTGAGAGATGTATCAAAAATTTATTTGACTTTTAAAATTCTATCAATGTCATGTAAATGGAGATATATGAAGTAATGAATATTACTTCAAAATTACATAGAAGGTCAAATAAATCATAATAATTAACATCTAAAACATTTAATTGACTTTCTCAAACATTTCATAAGTGTCACATAAATTGAGACGAAAAGAATAACATATAGTATCTGAAAATTTTATAAAAGTACTATAAATCAATTATTAATAATTTAAAATATTTAAAAATCATACAAAAAATTGATTGAATTTTCAAATTTTATTTATGACATATAAATTGAGATAAAAAAATAACAAACATTGGGCCTGTGCAGGCACCGACTACAATATCTAGTCCTATATAATAAGTATAACACCCCGATTTTCTGAACCGAAATGCTACACGGTGCTCATGACCTCGAAGGACCACAAGCTAACCCATGACTGATATCTGTACCTGTATACTGCATAATATATCATAAAATGCGGAAAACATGAACATGAAAGGCCATAAGGTTCGAACAGAATAAACATCTGATAACAAAATATCTGAAAAAAGGTATAACAATACCAAAACAAGTCATAAATACTGAAAATAATGAGATCTGAATATCTAATCTGACATCTAGTCTGAAAGCCTCTAACTGAACTGAATAAGGAGTTGAAGGAACATGTCTCCAACTAACTATATCTAGCAACTGAATAGTAAATGTAGCAATAATCATATCGTTCTCGAATGAGAAGGACTCACTGCAAACTCTAAACACTGGAATGCTACTGCTGATCTGAAGCTCGTGCCTCTGAACCTATAGTGTAACATAAGAGAAAGCACCATAGCGCAAATGCGTCAGTACGTCTGAATGTACTGAGTATACGAGTGAGGTTGGCTAAATGCAAAGGGTTATATGCATGAACAATACTGACTAATATGAACGTGAGAATATATACATGCATACATAACTGTAACTGAACTCGTGGAGATACTAACTACTGAGTCTGAATACTGACAACATGAGTGTACTGATACTGAGATACTGAATAGATGAACGACTATTTCTGATAGTTCGAATTATGAAGAACTAGTCTAGTTGACTGTGTCTGACAGTCCTGAAGCTGAATACTGATATATGAATTCTGATAACTGATATGACTGATACATGAGTTCAGAAAACTGATATAACTGATATAACTGTGATGATCGGCCTAACCGATGTAACTGATACTGAGCGACTGTATCTGACAATCTAAGTTCTGATGGAACTATCTGAGTTCTATTCTACTTGGAGTAACTAAATTTGAGATCAGTCCTATCTAGCGGGTGATCTTTAAATCTAATGATTCTGATACTGATTAATCATAGTTGAGATCAGTCCTAGCTAATGGGTGATCTTGAAGTCTATTTACAATAATAAGAATTGGTTGTATCTAACAGTACTGAATCTGTACTACTAAGCTGAGTTGACTGTGTCTGATAGTCCTGAATCTGTAACTGAAACTGTGGGATGTGTTCATCTAACTGACATGCCCCAAGCTAAGCTGACTGGGGTCCAATCTCTGCCCTGACTGGAAGGATGTCAGTACCGCGCCACCAGTAAAGACATCTGTTGTGGAGTCAGTCCTAATCTAGCGGGTGACTCCTGGGATCAGTCCTATAGTGACCCCTGAGTATGTTAGTCCTATCTAATGGGTGACATCTCGTACCTACGCTGGCTATGTAGTTCTGAAACTTAGGGATTGCTTCTAGGGATCTCAGTCCTATTCTAGTGGGTGAGTCCCAATCCCTAGGCTCACTCGGTGTTGAATCCTACTCCCATCTAAAATACACTAAACTGAATAACATAGATGAACTGAATAACTGAACTGAACTGATTAGTTGAACTGATACTAGTGGTATTATTTAGCGGAGCTAAACAGAGTTTACTGAATTTCGATGACTAACAAAATGTACTGAGTTCTGGGGACTAATTGAGAGTACTGAAGTTACTGAGATTGACTATGAATACTGAAGTTACAGACTGAGTACTGAGATCGCTGAGATTACTGAACTACTGAGACTACTGAGATTTCTGAGTTTTCCTGAGTCACATGACTAACTGAATTCTATAGATCGTGGCTTAACTGAGAATATCGTGATAACATGACATGGCTGTAGGCACACAACTATATTTTTCAGGTACGAATACCCCCAGGACTCGATGGAAGGAAACTGACACACATGACTGACTTGAGTACATGACCAACATCAACAACCCATAATATCATAACTTGGGGAATTCCATGAAGCGCATGGATATCATACATTTTGTACATAAGTAGGATTTGCAAGTAAGCATGGCATAATCTCATAAGACTAGTTCATGAACATCCCAACAACATTTACAAGACACAATATCAACATGAAAATCATTGGAATATGGTTGCATATCATGAATCCTTTACTTAGTCACAATTTAGCTATAATGCATGATTTCTAGTCTCTTAGGTATTTTATCAAACACCTTACATGCACAACTTAGGCATAGGTGTAAATCATACAATTGCTCATCATAAATAATCAAACTTACATGTTTTTAACTCATATGATGTCATAGATTCATAATACACATAAAGATTCTATCTTGGCATCATTCAACACATAAACATGATCAACAATCCATTCATAACGTGAAAACCATAATATATAGTTTTAGAAAAGGGTTCTTTAACTTCATGGACGAAAGGAGTCCATGAATGAACACAGGCATACCTTAAAGCTTGATCTTGAAAGAGATCTAATGTTTCTGAAGGTTCCTAAAGAAATCCTTCGGCTTGCCCTTGATTTTTCTTGACTAGGGTTTAACCCCTTTGGGAAAGAATGTTTTTGTTCCTGAGGAGATGATCTCGAGAGAAAACCCTAATCTTGTGGTTGAAAGCGTAAGAGAAGGTTTTTGAGATGCTTAACTGAACAAAAATGGGAAAAATTATGCCTCTTTAGGGTTATAAGTCGTGGGAAGTGAAGGGAAAAGACCAAAATATCCTTATAAAATAAATTCCCAGTTGCTAAAAATAATAGCTGACGACATTTGTGACAAGGAGTCAAAAATATGGTAAGCCGTCAAAAATATCGTCACACAGAAGCTGGATTCTGCCTAAGGCTGAAGACATTTGTGACATGGCATCAAAAATGTGGTAAGCCGTCAAAAATGTCGTCACACAGAAGCTGGATTCTGCCTAAGGCTGACGACATTTGTGACATGGCGTCAAAAATATGGTAAGCTACCACGAATGTCATCACTTAAGAGCTGGATTCTGCCTAAGGCTGACGACATTTGTGACATGGCATCAAAAATGTGGTAAGATACCACGAATGTCGTCACTTAGGAGCTGATTTGTGCCTAAGGCTGACGACATTTACGACATGGCGTCAAAAATGTGGTAAGCTACCACGAATGTCGTCACTTAGGAGCTGATTTCTGCCTAAGGCTGACGACCTTCATGATAGGGCATCACAAATGTGGTAAGATACCACGAATGTCATCACTTAGGAGCTGGTTTCTGCCTAAGGCTGACGATCTTCGTGATAGGGCGTCACAAATATGGTAAGCTACCATGAATGTCGTCACACTGTTTCCATCTTGACATGCTGGAGTAAAATAGGAATAACTCTTTGCTCCGATATCGGATTTAGGAGAAATTGGTATCGTCGGAAATCTAATTCTATTATCTATCTGTTGATAGGTCATGAGATCAAAAATTCCAAGTATAATGAGAGATATGCTCGTTTGAAGTTAACTATACCAATATCCTTCTCAAGAATTCAATCGGTAAGGAATGTTTTGGTTCGTCTGATAACTGGGAGTTATTTGAAGACTTAATATACATCTAACTTAATCATAAAACTATAAAAGAAATCATGATGTACTATGCATGAGCTTGGACATGGCTCTAATAGTGGTTTGGATTTTTCAGGATATTACAATATCTCCCCCTTAGAAATATTCGTCCTCGAATGATGACTGCTTGGGAGGGGAGAAAAGATAAAATGACGCATATATAGTATGAATGACTGATCATGATTTCATGGCTGACATAACTGAAAACTGAGCATTTCATACTGTACATGCATATCTGATGCATGGGTAGCTGATTTATGAATGTAGGACTGAGTGTTTCGATAAACTGAGTTCTCAAACTGAGAATGCATATCTGATGCTTAACTGATAAGTTAAATCCATGCATATCTGATGCATGATTATATGACTGACATGATATGTGAATGCATGACTGAAAGTACTGATAAGCTGACCACGCATATCTGATACATGAATACATGACTGAACTGACTCACGAACATACGACTGAACATGCAATGGTAAAGGCACTAAGATTGAACTGAAACATGAGAACATGACGGATTCTGCTACGTGACATATGGACTGAACATCATGAACTGAACTGAACCTCTGAATACTTGACTTACAGCTGAGGTCTAACTTGAAAGTCAACTTATGAGTACCCTCTATTCTAGACTGAATTCGTTATGCAAGGAGAAATTTAAGGATCTAAGGCATGAGAGCGTTAATACAAAGTGGGGTATCTCCCCCTTGGGATGCTATGTCCCTCTAAGAACGCTAACCTTACGGAGATACTGGGTGATGCACAGGGCATCTACGAACTAGATTATAACTAAACTTCGGGAGTCTGAAACTAATGCATAATGCATGAGATGGACTGAACTTGCAACAACTAGGAGGTTCTACCTTGAAATAGTTACATTCTCTAGGATTTTGGATAGCATGAATAGATGCAAGGATAAGAAAACAAGCTATACAAATCTGACTGCTCACTTGCACGACATGAATACTGAAAGAAGAGAAACTGTTCCTAAAACATCTCATAGCCTCCTGCACATAAGTGTGGTGCACAACAAACGCATGTACAAGACTCTACTAGATATGTTTTTCAGACTTCCTAAGACTCTATTGAACCTTAGGCTCTGATATCAAGTTTGTAACACCCCGATTTTCTGAACCGGAATGCTACACGGTGCTCATGACCTCGAAGGACGACAAGCTAACCCATGACTGATATCTGTACTTGTATAATGCATAATATATCATAAAATGCAGAAAACATGAACATGAAAGGCCATAAGGTTTGAACTGAATAAACGTCTGATAAAAAATGTCTGAAAAAGGTATAACAATACCAAAACAAGTCATAAATACTAAAAAATAATGAGATCTGACTATCTAATCTGACATCTAGTCTGAAAGTCTCTAACTGAACTGAATAAGGAGTTGAAGGAACATGTCTCCAACTAACTCTATCTAGCAACTGAATAGTAAATGTAGCAATAATCATATCGTCCTCGAATGAGAAAGACTCACTGCAAACTCTGAACACTGGAACGCTACTGCTGATCTGGAGCTCGTGCCTCTGAACCTATGGTGTAACATAAGAGAAAGCACCATAGCGCAAATGCGTCAGTACGTCTGAATGTACTGAGTATACGAGTTAGGTAGGCTAAATGCAAAGGGTTATATGCATGAACAATACTAACTAATATGAACGTGAGAATACATACATGCATACATAACTGTAACTGAACTCGTGGAGATACTGACTACTGAGTCTGAATACTGACAACATGAGTGTACTGATACTGAGATACTGAATAGATGAACGACTATTTCTGACAGTTCGAATTATGAAGAACTGGTCTAGTTGACTGTGTCTGATAGTCCTGAAGCTGAATACTGATATATGAATTCTGATAACTGATATGACTGATATATGAGTTCAGAAAAGTGATATAATTAAGATGATCGGCCTAACCAATGTAACTAATACTGAGCGACTGTATCTGACAGTCTAAGTTCTGATGGAACTATCTGAGTTCTGTTCTACTTGGAGTAACTAAATCTGAGATCATTTCTATCTAGCGGGTGATCTTTAAATCTAATGATTCTGATACTGATTAATCATAGTTGAGATCAGTCCTAGCTAATGGGTGATCTTGAAGTCTATTTACAATAATAAGAATTGATTGTATCTAACAGTACTGAATCTGTACTACTAAGCTGAGTTAACTGTGTCTGACAGTCCTAAATCTGTAACTGAAACTGTGGGATGTGTTCATCTAACCGATATTCCCCAAGCTAAGCTGACTGGGGTCCAATCTCTGCCCTGACTGGAAGGGTGTCAGTACCGGCCACTAGTAAAGACATCTGTTGTGAAGTCAGTCCTAATCTAGCGGGTGGCTCCTGGGATCAGTCCTATACATATAAATGTGATAACGGGTGACCCCTGAGTATGTAAGTCCTATCTAACGGGTGACATCTCGTACCTACGCAGGCTACGTAGTTCTGGAACTTAGGGATTGCTACTAGGGATCTCAGTCCTATTCTAGTGGGTGAGTCCCCATCCCTAGGCTCACTCGGTGCTGAATCCTACTCCCATTTGAAATACAATAAACTGAATAACAAAGATGAACTGAATAACTGAACTGAACTAATTAGCTGAACTGATACTAGTGGTATTGTTTAGCGTAGCTAAACTGAGTTTACTGAATTTCGATGACTAACAAAATGTACTGAGTTCTGAGGACTGATTGAGAGTACTGCAGTTACTGAGATTGACTGTGAATACTAAAGTTACAAATTGAGTAATGAGATCACTGAGATTACTGAACTACTGAGACTACTGAGATTTCTGAGTTTTCCTGAGTTACATGATTGGCTGAATTCTATAGATCATGCCTTAACTGAGAGTATCATGATAACATGACATGGTTGTAGGCACACAACTATATTTTTCGATTACGAATACCCCCAGGACTCGATGGAAGGAAACTTACATACATGACTGACTTGAGTACGTGACCAACATCAACAACCCATAATATCATAACTTGAGAAATTCCATGAAGTGCATGGATATCATACATTTTGTACATAAGTAGGATTTGCAAGTAAGCATGGCATAATCTCATAAGACTAGCTCATGAACATCCCAACAACATTTACAAGACACAATATCAACATGAAAATCATTGGAATATGGTTGCATATCATGAATCCTTCACTTAGTCACAATTTAGCTATAATGCATGATTTCTAGTCTCTTAGGTATTTTATCAAACACCTTACATGCACAACTTAGGCATAGGTGTAAATCATACAATTACACATCATAAATAATCAAACTTACATGTTTTCAACTCATATGATATCATAGATTCATAATACACATAAAGATTCTATCTTGGCATTATTCAACACATAAACATGATCAACAATCCATTCATAACATGAAAACCATAATATATTATTTTAGAAAAGGGTTCTTGACCTTCATGGACGAAAAAAGTCCATGAATGAACACACGCATACCTTAAAGCATGATCTTGAAAGAGATCAAATGTTTCTGAAGGTTCCTGAAGAAATCCTTAGGCTTGCCCTTGATTTTTCTTGACTAGGGTTTAACCCCTTTGGGAAAGAATGTTCTTGTTCCTGAGGAGATGATCTTGACAGGAAACCCTAATCTTGTGGTTGAAAGCATAAGAGAGAGTTTTTGAGATGCTTAACTGAAGATAAATGGGAAAAATTACGCCTCTTTAGGATTATAAATCGTGGAAAGTGAAGAAAAAAAACCAAAATACCCTTATGAAATAAATTCCCAGTTGCTGAAAATAATAGCTGACGACATTTGTGACAAGACGTCAAAAATGTGGTAAGCCATCAAAAATGTCGTCACTTAGAAGCTGGATTCTGCCTACGGCTGACGACATTTGTGACATGGCGTAAAAAATGTGGTAAGCCGTCAAAAATGTCGTCACACAGAAGCTGGATTCTGCCTAAGGCTGACGATATTTGTGACATTGCGTAAAAAATATGGTAAGCTACCACGAATGTCGTCACTTAGGAGTTGGATTCTGCCTAAGGCTGACGACATTTGTGACATGGCGTCAAAAATATGGTAAGCTACCATGAATATCGTCACTTAGGAGCTGATTTCTGCCTAAGGCTGACAACATTTGTGACATGGCGTCAAAAATGTGGTAAGCTACCACGAATGTCGTCACTTAGGAGCTGATTTCTGCCTAAGGCTGACGACCTTCATGATAGGGCGTGACAAATGTGGTAAGCTACCAAGAATTTCGTCACTTAGGAGCTGGTTTCTGCCTAAGGCTGACAACCTTCGTGATAGGGCGTCACAAATGTGGTAAGCTACCACGAATGTCGTCACACTGTTTCCAGCCTGACATGCTGGAGTAAAATAGAAATAACTCTTTACTCTGATATCGAATTTAGGCGAAATTGGTATCGTTAGAAAGCTAATTCAATTATCTATCTATTGATAGGTCATGAGCTCAAAAATTCCAAGTATAATGAGAGATATGCTCGTTTGAAGTTGACTATACCAATATCTTTCTCAAGAATTCAATCTGTAAAGAATGTTTTATTCGTCTGATAGCTGAGAGTTATTTGAAGCCTTAATATACATCTAACTTAATCATAAAACTATAAAAGAACCATGATGTACTATGCATGAGCTTGATATATGGCTCCAATATTGATTTGGATTTTTTGGGGTATTACAATAAGTGGCAAAGAAGCAGCTGAAACAGGCTGCTCATGATCGACATGCCTGCTTCAGCTGCTTCAATCTTGATTTTACTATATTACCCCTAATTAAATATTATAAGTAATTTACGTATTAAAAATAAAAATTTTTAAAATAGACATTTATGACATGACAGCTGCTTCAATCGTGATTTTATTATATCACTCATAATTAATTATTATAAGTTATTTAAGTATTAAAAAATTAATATTTAATAATAAAAATAAAATAGACATAAAATAATAAATTATTATTTTGATGTTTTTATAAGTCATTTAAGTATTAAAAATTAATAATATTTAATAAAAATATAAAATATGCATAAAATGATAAATTATTTTTTGATATTTTAAATTAACTTGATGTCTTATATGGGACCACTTAAAAAAATTTCATAAGTATTTACTATAATAATTTTACTATGTCACTTCTAATTAGTAGAATAGAAGAAAAAATATTATAAATCACAATAATTAAAAACTTAAATTATTTCAAAAAAATATAATTGACTATCAACGCCATAAAAGTTTGAACAACTTAAAATATTGTTATATAAATTTCATCAATCTAAATATAATAATATATGCCTAACTTAGAATTTATCAACCAAACAAATGAAGATTTTAATTAAATAATAGAATTATACATAACGTAGAATTTTTAAGGATCAACATTGAACCGTGCATATCATGGCCTAAGTAGACTAGTTTATATAAAAGTCAGATAGTAGATAGTTTTAGTGAAGATATGAATTCGTGGGTGTTTGGATTGACTTATTTTTAGGTGTTTTTGACTTTTAAACTCTTTTTTAGTTTGATGGTGTTTGGAAAAGTTAGAAAATGCTTTTACGCACTCATTTTAGGTTTAAAAAGTGTTAAAATAAACCAAAAGTCAAAAGTAGGATGATACCAACTTATGGCTTTTGGATTTTAGCCTTTAGTGAGATATATGTCTATATTGTTATGAGGGATACTGGGGGTGGAAAATAATTGATATAATGGGACGATAACACTATTCATTAATTACACATAATCTGCCTATATATGTTTTTATTATTTTTAAATGTAGTGAAGTGGTGACCTTTTAACTGTTTTCATTAATTAACAACTAATCAACCACAATGCTGACACCTTTAACTTTTAATGTGCTGCACCCTTTCCTCCACTTTCACATGGAGTGGAGGTGGTACACCACTATCATTTTTTATTACTTCCTCCGTCCCAAATTATGTGTCATCATTTTCTTTTTAATCCGTCCCAAAATAAGTATCGTCTTTCCTTATTAAGCAACTTTTTAAAGACACAATTACCCTTTTACCCTTATTGGTCCCACTTAATTAAAAAAAAAGATATTGACACATTTTTTGATAAAGGATAATTTGGTAAACTTTACCAAGTCTTTCCTTTTTTCTTAAACTTCATGCCCGATCAAATGACGACACATAAAATGGGACGGAGGGAGTATTATATAAAAGGGTGAGTTAGAGGACGACCAAGGGCAATATAGTCATTTCACAATATAAATTCATCATTCAAAAATCATTTTTGTGGGCCCTATTTCTCATTCAATCTTTTCTATCTTCTTTAAAATGCACTACTTTTCACTTCTCACCTAAGTTATATAACCCAAAAGAAAATTCTTAAAATAGTCTACAATTTAATATTTATTATACTATTTCAAATTAATATCATTTTAACAAGTTTTGAATTTTAATTACTGCATTTAGTTGACAATTATTCAATCAAAAAAATTATAAATATTGTTTCAAGTTATTTTTTGGTAATAAAATGTCAAAATACTCTCGAATTGTAAGTGAGTTATGGGACGACCAAGGGCATTATAGTTATTTCACAATACAAATTTATCAACCAAAACTCATCTCTTTTTGTGAGCTCCATTTCCCACTCAATCTTTTCTCTCTTCTTTAAAATGCACTACTTCTCACTTCTCGCCTTAGCTGTATAACCCAAAAGAAAATTCTCAAAATAATCTAAAATTTAATTTTTATTATACCATTTCAAATTGATATAATTTTAACAAGTTTTAAATTTCAATTGTTGCATTTCGTTGGCAATTATTCAATCAAAAAAATTATAAAATTTTGTTCCAAGTTTTTTGGTAATAAAATGTCAAAATACTCTCAAATTGTAAGTGAGTTATGGGACGACCAAGGGCATTATAGTCATTTCACAATACAAATTCATCATCCAAAACTCATCTCTTTTTGTGAGCTCCATTTCCCATTCAACCTTTTTCCTCTTCTTTAAAATGCACTACTTTCCACTTCTCACCTTAGTTGTATAACCCAAAAGAAAATCTCAAAATAATCTACAATTTAATATTTATTATACTATTTCAAATTAATATCATTTTAACAACTTTTGAATTCCAATTATTGCATTTAGTTGGCAATTATTCAATTAAAAAGACAATAAAATTTTGTTCCAAGTTGTTTTTTGGTAATAAAATGTTAAAATACTCTCAAATTGTAAGTGAGTTACGGGACAACCAAGGGCATTATAGTCATTTCACAATACAAATTCATCATCCAAAATTCATCTCTTTTTGTGGGCCCCATTTTACATTCAACCTTTTTTCTCTTCTTTAAAATGCAGTACTTCTCACTTCTCACCTTAGCTATATAACCCAAAAGAAAATTCTTAAAATAGTCTACAATTTAATGTTTATTATACTATTTCAAATTAATATCGTTTAACAAGTTTTGAATTTCAATAGCTGCATTTAGTTGACAATTATTCAACCAAAAAGATTATACAATTTTGTTTCAAGTTATTTTTAGTAATAAAATATTAAAATACTCTCAAATTGTATATGAAAAGATCTCCCTCTTTAATTCACTACTTGAACATAATTTGAAAGAAAATTTTGAAAAACATATAGTCATTTCATATATGTAGCATGGGAAGTATCATTATGTAGGAGTATATTACATCTATGATCAACCTTAGTTTGATGTTTTTTCTGATTCACTAAAAATTTAATGTTATATAAATTCAAAATATATGAATATATAATTAAGAATTCTTTCAATAAACAAAGAAATGAAACAGGAGAAAAGCATGAAAGATAAATAATTTCTATTACAAAGGAACTAAAATTTTTAAAATAATTAAAAATAATAAAGAAGTTGTAAGACCCCGCAAGATTCCTAGCTTAATTCAGTCCTTTAAGCTTGTTAAGGGGTCCTAGACTTAGAAATTTCTAAATAAGTATTCAGACTTAGTTTATTTTTAGGCATTCGAAAGTTGGCAATCTCATTTCGCGACCTTAAAGTCCTTTAAATGTCTATATTTTAGTAAATTCATGATCAGGAAGGTCAATAGGTGTTTTCGAACAAGTTTTGGATTTTTCGAACCTTGTTTAGACCATGTTTGGAATCCTAAAATAGTGGACCAATGTGATCTTGGCGCGCCGCGTCGCCTATTGCGTTGGTTAATATTTTTCCAAACTACTAGCGTCAAATTCTAATGAGTCAGCGCGATCTTGGCGCGACGTGTTGGATATCTCGTCGATGGCATCGACGCACCGCATCGTATATCGCGTCGGTAGCCCAGTTTTGCTCATTAAAACATCACGTTCTTAGGGATATTTGGGTCTTTTTCCCTCGACCTTCAGCCCCCAAAACACAAAATTTAGCTCCTTTAGAGGCATAATACAATCCTTATTCATAAAATCCTCAAGAATAAAATCCTAGGGCTATCAATTCAAGAAACAAATTCAAGAGATTTCACCATCAATCTTTCCAAATTCAAGGAATATGGTATGTAAAGTGTTCATCCAAGGGTCCCTTCCACCCTTGGAGTTCAAGAAACCTTTTTCAGATTTGAATTTATGATTTTCATGTTGTGTATTAGATTATGTTCATGATGATGTTGTGGTATGGTTTCCAAGTTAGGATCTTTATCGAATTTCATGAAAACATGTTAGCATGTGTGTTGAACTATGTTTCCCCAAGTTGAAAACACTTAAATTGTGGATTAATGGTTATAGTCATAATGCATCAATATGGTATTCATGTCCAAGTACAAGATTATGCCTTCTAGGTGTTTGATAAAATGCTAAATTTTGATTTTGGTGCTTTTATGATTCTTTGGTGGTCTAAATGATGAACTTATGCTATACCCACATGTTCACAATGTCTTTCATGCTAAAGATATTCCTTGTATGTGTTTGATGGAATGCTCATGAGATTGATTTAATGAAATTATACTATGATAGCATGCTTTCCTATTCATGTGCAAGTTCATGACTTTCAAGTGATTGATGAAATACCTCATAGATTGTTTTGTGGGTTGTTAATTAGTGTCAAGTATTCAAGAATTGTCATGTGTTACTATTTTTATGCTATCGATTCCTGGGGGTATTTAATACCCGACAATGTAGTTGTGTGCCTAAAGCCAGTGTCAGTTACAGAACAGTATCAATCCAGTCCCATTCAGTAGTGTAATACCCCGCATGTTTCTAAGCTAGGAGACGAACCATTTTTTCCTACATATGAAATCTCCTATCCTGTGATTCATACTTGAGTACATGACTTACAATGAGTATCTTAGCGATAAGATAGCTTATGATGCATTAAGTATGTTAATATGAGTCACTTAAGGTAATACAAGCTAAGAGTTTTTTAATCCATCAAGTTTTAGTGTTCGATTTCGTAAGGGTCATATTTGAACGAGTATAACTCGATGTTAATGTGGTATTTCTGCATATTTCTACCCACCAAATTATAGAGAATCAAATTAGCTTTCCAACGATACCAATTTCGCCTTAATCCAATACCCAAGCGAAAAGTTATGCCCATTTTCGTGAGAGATAGTAAGGGTATGCGATTGGTTAGGCGCCGCCCAACCAAACTTAGGTGATTGGTTAGGCTCCGACCAACCTGGCTTGTGCGATTACTTCGGCGTCGCCTAATTCAGTTCCAAGTACCAAAAACACTCTGTTTTGAGTTATTTTTAGGGTAATTAAGTCTTTTAACACTCCTTACACGTCCCTAAACTTAACCCTATAAAATATATAGCTCCTAATTACATTACAACCCTATTAATATCTCAAAGTTCATTATCCAAGAGCACCAAAAGAGAAAAACAACTAGGGTTGCATAATTAAGCTTGAAGATCCAATTTCAAGGAAATTCCTCCGTCAATCATCAAGAATCTTCCTTCTAAGGTATGCGTGAGTTGATTCATGGACTCCTTTCGTCCATGAAGCTCAAGAACCATCTTCTAAATTATGTATTATTATGTTTATGTTGTTGGTGGTTGATGTTTATGTGGTTGGAGTTTGATGATGCCTAAGATGGGATCTTTGTCTGTTTTGTGTGAGGATATGGTGGTATTTAATGTATAAATATGTGAAATTGGTGGTTGAATATTTGTAATCTTGATGAATCCACCTATGCCTAAGATATGCATGTAAGGTGTTTGTGAAAATACCTAAGGGAATAGAAATCATGCTTTTATGAAATAATAAGTCCTAAATGACTATTTCATGTTCTAAGTTTATGTTCAACGTGATCCCCATGCTATCGTCTTGAATTGAAGATGTTGTATGAGATGCTCATGATATTGTTGTGATATGGAATGACCATGTTATTGAAGCCATGCAAGTATATACATGTTGTGTACATTCCCGATCATGTGATAGTTTGTTGAGCATCATTCTTATTATGAAATCCTTACTTATGATATTGTGAATTGTGGACTCTACTCTTATGATCAAGTCAGTCATGTGTGTCAGTTTCCTTCCATCGAGTCCTGGGGGTACTTGTACCCGAAAACTATAGTTGTGTGCCTAGAGCTAGTGTCATGTTTCAAGACATCCTCAGTCAAGCTATGCTCCATAGATTTCAGTTAGTCACGTGACTCAGAAAAACTCAGAAATCTCAGTAGTTCAGTAGTCCCAGTAGTTTCAGTACTCTCAGTCAGACCTCAGATCTCAAGTAGCTTTCCGTCAGTCAACGAAACTCAGTGAATTCAGCTAAGAAAATATTATCGGCTCAGTTAATCAGTTTATAAATCAGTTCAGTTCAGTTAGTCAGTTCAGCGCAGTTAATCTTTTTTAGAGTCTTTCAGTTGGGAGTAGGGACTAGCACCGAGCGAGTGCAGGGATGGCGGTTTTTCCCGTTATAAAGGCAGAGCCGTTAGCAGCAAATCCTTGTACTCCAGAACTGCGTAGCCAGTGCAGGGCAGGAGTCACCCGTCAGATTAAGGATATACTTGACTATTATATTGCCTTAGGCTTGATTTCCTATTCAGGGTCACCCGTCAGAGAGGCTTGACCATAGTAGAGGTCTCTACCAGTGGCACGGTATTAACACTCTTCCAATTAGGGTAAAGATTGGACCCCACCAGTACAGTATCGGGGCATGTCGGTTAGGTTACTACCTCCAACAGTCACAGTTACAGTTACAGTTTCAGTATCAGTCTTCAGAGTAGAAATCAGGAATCAGGACTGTCAGATACAGTCATCGATCTCAGTAAGGAACTCAGATAGTTCCATTGATTCCTGGACCATCCCGTCAGATAGGCTTGGTCCCATATTCAGATGCTTATTATTAGGTCTAGAGGTCACCCGGCAGACAAGCTTTATTCAGAAAAAGGGCATGTCGGTTAGATGATTACCTCCCACAGTTTCAGTTTCAGTCTTCAGTGAGGAACTCAGATAGTTCTACAGATTTCAGGACTGCCAAATACGATCACTCAGCTTAGTACGGAACTCAGCTAGTTCTATCAGAATTAGGACTGTTAGACACAGTCACTCAGTAAATAGTATATCAATTATCAGTTACATCAGTTAATCAGTATTCAGGCTCAGTATTTAGTATGATCTCAATTTCAGTTATTATTCATGTATTCATGCATGTACTCTCATTCAGTCATACTCGTGTTATTCAGTTATTATCGTTCATGCACATGAACCCATGTATTCAGCCTTACCTCACTTTGCGTACCAGCACATTCACACGTACTGACGCATACTTTTCTTTTGCACTATGGTGTTTTATACCATAGGTTCAGATGTACGGGGCCCAGAGCATTCTTAGCAGATCCGACTTTCAGCAGACAGACTAGCAGTGAGTACTCATCATTCAAGGATATTCTTTTATTTCATTATCTCATTAGATTCAGCATTTCAGTAGATGAAGTTAGTCGGGGAATTGTCCCATCAACTCCTTATTCAGACAATTCAATTTTAGAGGCTTTCCAGACTAGATATTCAGACAGTATTTAGTATTTCAAATTTTGATGTTTTATCATATTTTTATCATTTCTCTTTATCAGTATTATAGTTTTGAACCTTATGGAATTTCAACCCATTATTCCGCATTATACAGTATTATTACTTAGTTATTGCAGCAGGTACCAGTCATGAGTTAGCTTGTGATCCTTCAAAATTATGAGCACCGTGTAGCGTCTGGGGTACCAGACTCGGGGCGTTACAGAAGTATAACTATATATTTTTAATTTAATAAAAAGTTATATTACTAATAATATTTTTAGGACAATTTGATCAACTTTTAAATTTAGTGGTGTACAATCTTTTTTAAAATAAAATAAAAAGTTTAAAATCTATATAATAATGCTATAAATTGGGTTTAAAAAAATAAAAATACTATAAATTATCATGTAAAGTGTCAAATTTAATAAGTATTATTACAAAGTGATTTAGAATCTAAGATATTACTAAGATCTCAAAAAAAATAAAAATTAAAATAAATAAATATAATGAAAAAAATAATATATAAAAATCTATCTCTTTTTTGTCATAACACAAAAAACATATTTATATTTTTTTCATTTTAAAAGATTTATAAGATGTTTAATTGACAGTAAATCATGAAATATTATTAAATAAAAAAAATATTAGGCTCGTGTATAGCACGGAATACATCATCTAGTTGTCATATATAATTGGATATTTCATAGGTTCATAATAAAACAAATATAAATTTATTTGAGTACATCATAATTAAAGAAAGTTACCAAACAACCTCTTGTAATAATAATTTATCGATATAATCAAATTTACTATCCCCATTAAAATAATAATATATTATGAAGCACTTGTTAAAATAAATGCATACTCAAATATACGTAACTAAATACTTTTTTATTAATCAAAGAAAATCATACATGAGATCCGAGAGATTTGTTCCTATATTAGATGGGTATGCCCGTAAGCACGGGCCCAACGCATACTATGTTATGAACCTTAATAATTAAGTTGCATATAAAGATCAATATAAGCTAACTGTTGCATATTATATTAAATAAATATATGTTAATATATAACAATATCACTATCACGTACATATCATAAGATTCTTAATATATGTTTTATACAAACATGGGATATCATACTACTGGATGTTGGAATGACATTCACATATCATAGTGGTTCTTGCCTATTTATATTGGTACATACGCTATTTATAAATTATAAAATAGCAGATGCATTTTTCCTGTTGTGGTCAATCTCTTGCGCATTCACGATCAAACACCCCTTAAATTAGATTTAATGATTAAATTAGTTTAGAAATTCAAAATCCGAGTATAAAACACATTTTTTTCATTGAACTCCCAATGGAGTCATTTGCTCCATCCCAGTGTGTATCTGTTGTTACATGAACTATATCCTATTCTCAAGTATTTTCAACACTGTACTATGAATAACAAAATGTAGAAATTACTCTTGTGATTATGGGAGGAAAACTCATCCAAGATCTTTTTTTTTTTTAGAAAAAACAAGAACTAATCAACCATGTCTATTAAATTTGTTTTGGGTTCAAGGGGATAAGAGGGTAAACATCATACAGGTTTCTAAATTTCAAATATGGCTCATTTTTGGATGATAAGTACTGGATGACTTAGGCGGGTGTGTGGTGGGGTGGGGGTGGATAATATTAGAATAATTGAAGCCAAAGGTAAAACCTAATGAAGAAATTATGGAGCAAGTGAAACTGCTACGTTGCCAACAACCATACAATATAAAATAAATGATTAGCCTAGCTAAGCATGATGCTCAAAAATCATAAGAACGGGATAAATGGAGACTGACAACTAAAGGGCATAACGACAAACCTTTATTAGAACTCTGTCATTCAAAGGCTGCAGATCCTTGATATCATCTGTTTCAAGGATACCACAATGTCATTCTCTTTCAAAATCAGGTGCTTTGATTCATTGAACTCCACTTCAGTTCCTACGTACTTCGAGTACAACACTTGGTACCATTCTACGCGTAATACGATCAGTTTAGAAGAAAATAATTAACCTACTTAGAAATTAAGTTGTTGTGTGTCAATGATTACAAAATTAGCTTCACACTAATTTCCACTGTGGTCTTTCCAATTGAATTACCCTTCCCAACAACAACCACCCCACCTCCTTGTGGATTTGACTGTGCTGATGTTGGAAGCAGAATGTCGTCGACACTCTTCTCCTTTGCATCCTTAATCGTCACCGGAACTCTATCACCTAGAGGTTTAATTGAAGTGTACTGCACAAACAACAGCAAGAGAACAAAGAAGCACATAAACATGTAGGCTTCCCTACGAGAACAATGGAAACCTTAAAATGCATTGCAATTGACATAGGTTGGATTCTAATTATCAGTAGAAACAAAATCAAACTGATGCACTTAAATAAGAGATGGGGAAACTAACAGACAACCATCTGAGGTTGCAAAGAGACATGCCCTCACATAGTACAACAATTGAAGTATAAGAAACAATAATTAGTAGCAAAGAAATACTACAATGTTGGTAAGGAAGGATAAGGACATCGAGCAAAACAATGAAATAAAACAAGAACTACAGAGGAAATAAACCAAATTGTATACCTTAGGAGATACGACACTTGCATCCTTGACGATGAGTCCACGAAACGAACTGCTATTCTGCATTAAAGGAGCAAAAGATGCAACCTTTAAATTACTCATTGACCTAAGCCCCTCAAAGGATGCAAAATCCTTGGCAGAAATGGATGATTCATCCAGCTGAGTTGTACCATTCTCTTTCACCCTCAAAGGATGCAAAATCCTTGGCAGAAATGGGTGATGCAACCAGATGAGTTGTACCATTCTTTTTTGAGCTAATCAATAAACCCCACAGAAAAGATGGGCAATATCCTCAGCATCCAAAAGAAAAAAGAGTACAAATATAGATAAAAAAAATCAAGAATTCTGAATTTAATCAGTAACCCCCCAACAGAAACAATACCCCGTGAGCAAAAAGAGCATATGTGAAGACAGGAACTCTAGAATTCTAAATTAAATCAATAATTCCCACAACAAGGGTAAAACAGCATCTCCCCACAAGCAAAAAGACAAAATGGTTTAGTGACCCTTGTACTATGTCCATTTTGTAACGTGAATATTCCTACTTATATGTTTATTATCTGGATCCTTGAATCCACTAAAAAATAATATTTTAAACCTTTGACCGTTAACCGGATCTATGTGGCATTAAAATGGCCGACTAGGATAAAGTGCACACGCGCCTAAGATGCGAGTGGGAGTCAATTTTTGATCAATTTTATATTAAAATAATTAAAAGAAAATAAAATAACAAACATCTCTTCTACAACTTTCATCAAACCCCTTACGTGCATCCCCAATACTACCATTCACATTATACACATGAAAAAAATTATTGCATACAAACACATCAACTAAAAACCCAAACTTCAACGCTTGCCAATGAAGGGTCTTACCAAGAAACAACAAATTCAGTAACCCACAAGCTTCAAGAACAAAAGGAAAAGTATAGGAATCAGGTGGAAAATTGAAGTTGTTGTTCAGGTGGAAATTCAGTAACCCACAAGCTTTAACATGGAAGTTATTGTTGTTCATTGGGAAAAGTTGAAATTCCACATCCAGCCCCCCCAACCCCTCCTCCCATCCAGCCCTCCCCTCGTCCAGCCACCCCTACCCCTCCCCAGATCCCTCCCTCTCGATAGTAACAACAATGAACTCCATTAACAAGCTTAATAAAGCTTGAAAAACAACAAATAGATCATGTAAATTTGTGAAATTAATTCAAAAAACTTTTGATTCCACACTTGAAAATAACCATACAGAGTTCTGAAAAAAAAAAGGAGCCTAATTCTAACAAGATCAAAGTTTTGGGTAAAATTACAACAGGCTCTCATTCGTGCTTTTTGATGAAGGTGATTCTGACCTTACTGTATAAAGCTCTAATATATCCTTTTTGTGTTGTAAAATCTGATGTTTTGTAGTCACACGACCCGATAAAACCATCGGATGTAATATCCTTACGCGCAGGTCATCATTGAAGTTGGATAGAAGAAACAGCTGCAGTAATTTCCGTTGCTCGAGGATCGTTGTCTTCCGAAGACACCACGGATCTTGATTGGGGTTAGTTGAATTTGTATTTGTTAACTTGTAATTGAAAATTTAAGTTAAATAAAAAAATGTTTAAGTTATTTGAAATGAAAATAGAAAAATAGAGGTTGTTAGAGATTATAAATGAAGGTTATTAAAATGAAGATTTTTAAGAAAAGAAGAAGGAGAAGAGAGAGTAGAAAAAGAAGAAGAAGAAGGGGAAGACAGCGAACAAGAGGAAGGGGTTATTTTTTTATTTATTTATTTATTTTAATATTTAATATTTTTTATATTTAAAAATAACGTGAAAGGTAACATGATAGCTGACATGAGGCGAGTGTGTTATACTCACCGAAAAAGTATGTAAAATATTTTTTTAGTGGTTTTAAGAATTCAGATGACAAACATGTAACTAGGAGTATCCACGTTACAAAACGTATCTAGTACAAAGGTCTACTGAATCATTTTTCCCAAGCAAAAAATGGTACTCTCTCTGTTTCTATTTATTTGTCCTACTTTTTTTTTAGTTTGTTTCAAAAAAAAATATCTTTTACTTATTTTGCAACACTTCAATTCTGACCTAAAATTAAAAGTCATTTTGATATATTCTATGTATCTTTAGCTTAAGATCACAAGATTCAAAGATCTTCTTTGCTTTCATAAAAATCGAGTCAAGTTAAAATCAAACAAACAAATTAAAATGGAGGGAGCTAAAAATTATGACAAGAACCAGATAAAAGCAACACCTGATTTGGGATTAATTGTCATTTTCTTGAAGAACATGAAAGCGCAGGTCCAATGCACTAAAGCTCCCGATATATGCAGTATTAGGTTGTTGGTAATGATGGTGTACATAACATAGCTTAAAGATTAATGAACAATGAACTCATTCATAACTTCAACATGAACATCTATTTTATAGATCATTTGTAGATGATTATTGAAGTATTCTCACAATACATTGATCTACATAATTTCAAAAATAATAAGAAGAACATCTACCTCAAAAATGTAGCACCGTACATCAGTTGTTGTAATGGCAGACATACTTGTAGGCCACGTGCATAGATAAATTGACTTCGGCGCTACAGAACACCTAATTTTGAAATAAATCAATACTAAGCCATTCCGTTCTATTAGTTGATCATAATCATAATCATGTTGTTCAAGCGAACCACTTTCATCCCATTTCAGTTACATGACTGCACAATTCGATTCCTTCTTACACTTGAATCATCTTGCATTTTCAACCCTCTTTCATGAATATGGCAACTTCAGAAGTGAAAGGGAGGTGAGATAGAAGGAAGAGCTCAAGCAAGAATGTGTAAAACGTGATAGTGGAGAAACAGAAGTAAAGGGATGAAGAATGAAATGAAAGGACACGTCAGTACGTGAATATTTAGATTAATGTGAATTAGTTGGAAGAGACATGTTTATTACTTCTTGCTCATTTTTTCCAAAAAAAAAAAGGAGTTGCATCTCAAACTAATTCATCACTCTTTTAATCTTTAGCGGTAAAATTTATTTTGAAACAGCTGGAAGCAAGTCTATATACTAGTGCAAGTTCAAAGTAGTACTCAGTACAATTGAGAGCATGAATTAGAAAAGATAATCCCATTGTAGATATATCTGAAAGAACAAAATGTTCTTAGTTTCTGAATATGTTCTACAATCTTATTTTCTGAATGTGTTCGACAATAGACCTTTGTGGTTCGGCCATTTCCTAAACCCTTCGCATAGCGAGAGTTGGTTCACCACGCTGCCCTTTTTTGTATCTCTAATTTTTTTCATCCATATGGAGTCTTAAAAAAATTGAGATACATTTGGAAGAAGAACGTTTTATTTTTCAAGGACATACTTTGTGCAGCTATCCACGCTAATGTAACAAAACTATCAAAAGCTTTATAACATGAGCAATCATAAGCATATGTCCAACTTAAAAGAACAGGAAGGAATAGTATACTCGATAGACATAACTTGAAATGTCAAGAAGTATGTAAAAGTTGGAGGACACAAGTTATTTAAAGGATAACATAACCAACCTAGTGCCTAATGTACCTGGGAGCAGTTTTATAAACTCTTCGTTTATTGAACCATATATTGAAATTTTAATAGAAAACTTTCATTAGTGACTGAGGACGCAATACTTTACCCTCCCCAGGCCCACTTTGTGGAATTATACTGGGTACATTGTAGTGGTTGTTGTACATTCATCATTGACTGAACTTTTTCCCATGATTATGGCATCTTTACTCTCATACCTTGTTAAAGTATGTTTCACTGGTAATGTTTTCTTCTCTAAACCCTTGCTCCTGTAACAACTTTGCTTTCACCTGCTTCAACAAGATTGGGAATGTTTCATTCATTTACACACTGCGAAGTAGAGTTGTGAATATAGTTTAGAAAACTAATTTTTCCCATAGTGAAAAAGTTTATTTGGCAAGGAAGACTAAAAGAACTTTAAAATTGACAAACGATATTAAAACCAATCAAATAGAAACATTATTACTGACTTGACTCATTATTTGTTAAAGAGAAAACACTTAAAACAACTATTATGGTAAGTTGTTAATGTGTGAGCAGATGCTAATACATTTGAGGTTTTTAACTAAGAATAATTGCAAAGTCTTAAGCAACTTTTGTCGTTTTTGATTGTTTTATCATTGATTTTGCAGTGGAAGTCAAGAGGTAAGAGAACTAACAATGATGAAATTAAAAGAGTTGAAATCTGAAGCAAATAAAAGAGAAGTGTGGCTGACGACATTCCTAATAAGTTGTCACCACTCTGATAGGTTATCAACTTCATCGCCAGCCTTAAACAGAGAATGGGATTCAGTTAGAAGAAGTGACGACGACATGTGATAAGCCTTCAGCCTTGTGATAAGACGTCAGAGTCGCCGTCAACCTTAGACAGAACATGGGAGCTGAGGTGGAGAAGTGATGACATTGTCTGATATGTCGTCACAGTTTTGATAAGCCGTCAAGAACATCGTTAGCCTAAGGCAGAACATGAGAGATGAAGTAAATCATCGATGACATTTGTGATAAGTCGTCAGACTCCTGATAAGGCATCACAAAATGTCGTCACCTGTCCGAGAAATTACTGAACTCTGTGATTTTGTTTCCATAATTAGGATGAAGTATTTAAAGCATATATTAGGGTTTTCTAATTATAAAAGAAGGCTGAACATATCGGGGGATACTCGACATTCTGAACCTATTTGGCAACGCACGTATTTTGTTATTTTCTCTCTAGTTTCTTGGCTTGAACAAAATAATTAACTTTGAAGAGATTATCATTAATATGTTGGGCTTTCTACTTTGATCTAATCTGAGAAACACTCGTTGCTATTCATCTTGCTACAAGTTCATCTTTCAAATTATGAATTCAACTTGTTGTATAGATTATTACATTGAATGGCTAAATCCCTTTAACCCGAATTATGGGATCTATGGGTTAGGTCTTGGTAAGTTGCTAAGTGTTCAAGATTCTAAAGGTAATAGGACTCCTTGATAATTTTGAGGTTTTAATTATTATTTATTGGTTGCAAACGATAGATAGCACCTGCTTTGATTTTCTTGAGATAAGAAATCAACTATAGTAGGAAGTGAATTATTGACAGGGACTTGGAAGCTACCAATCTCCTGTTTGATAATTGACGCTGTAACAAGGTTAATTAAACTGAGGTGAAGTCTGGTCAGTGAATATAAATTTCCTAAGTCTGAGAGAATTAGGTAATTAAATGCTTAAGTAGGTCGAGAGACATTTAGGCATAACTTCGATAAAGACAATTTGTTGTTCCTACCTATCGTGAGAATCTTGAATCACTATTAGCATCTATCAAGTACCAAAACCCATAGTGAACATAATTCTGGTTTTCCATAAACTCTTGATTACAAACACTGAAACTAAAGTGACCAATAATTATTTGCTAATCTCCAAAATCCCCATTTTATCTTTTCGTATCATTTGTTTGAATTCAACTTGTAGCTATAGTTTCAAATTAGTTTAACCGCCACTCACATTATTCCCTGTGGATTCGAACCCGACTCCAAAAGTTGGGTAAATATATTGATGACGACTGTCTTGCACTAAATTAACGTGTAAGTTGAGCGTTATCAAAAATGGCGCCGTTGCCGGGAAAAAATTTGGCATATTGAGTTGGTTCAAAATTTTAGTTTACTTTCTTGAATTCAAACTTGTAAGTATTTGTTTAGTTTATTTTTTTATTTTCTTTTATTTTTATTTATCTCACACCTTTCTTGAGATGTTAGCCTGGATAGATGATTTTTTGAGTGATGACAATTCTTGTTATTACTGTGGGGGACCATATTTTTAGGCTTGCTGTCCAGATTTACCTGGAAGTGCATGGATGGGACCTTCACAATATGATGTGGATACTGTCCTACTTACTGTAACTTGGTGTTTGGCTTGTGGTCAAAGTGATCATACTGAAGATATGTGTGCTATCACGATTCAAGCTAACAAATTGATAAAACGAATCTTAGAGAATCAAGAACAGCTGTGGGCAGAGCTAAAAGAGTTACCACTCCCACCATGTTTACAGGGGCTAAACAAAGAAGAATATGAGGGGGCATTAGCCAATTTGAGGAGAAAACTCAAGAATCGCGACCACTCAATTGTCATCTTGATCTTGAGACTGACATTGAGAAGGTGAATAAAAGTGAGTGTGTAGTAGATAGTGTAAATTTTGAAGTAGAATTAGTTGGGCCTCACTTGAAGCATTTTTCCACATTATGTTTAGATGATATCTTGTCTGTAGAATCATCTAAAATAGTAGAAGAATATGAAGATAAGGAACAAAAATCCTATATTCTTTATTTTACACTTGATAAGCAAAATAAAAACACACCTCACTTTAAGGCCGAGCGGTTTACCACACTCAATCCATTACTCGACTTCTTAATTTTTGTACCACCCTCTATGATTGAGGCAAGAAGATGGACTCTAAGTTGGGGTGAAATTCATATCCTCAAGGTGGAGGGAAAAGCTGAGTTGGGTCGTGTCACGACATTAAATCAGGCGCTTCTTGGGAGGCAACCCAAGGTATTTTGTTGTTTGTATTCGTATTATGTGATTGACATCAGATCTTCGCACCCATGGTGCCACACGTATGTTTCTAACTCTCTTGTTTTGGTTTGACGCATTGGGGACATTGCATGATTTTAAGTTGAGGGTGAGTCTACTTGTGGGTGTTGATATCCTCTTGGGATTTTTGTTGTCGTGCCTCTTTTCCCCGGAGTCTTGTTCCTAGTAGAGCCGGCATGTTTAAGTGTATTGTGTTTGTTTTGTGGTGTGTTGTGGTTAACTGGGGAAAAATAAGTATCTAGGTCAGTTGACATATTTTTGTTGATTTTTCTTGGAACGATAAATACCTCTCCAATTGTCTATCTGGTAACTGTGTGATATGCATCTATATGTGACTACTATGAATCTTTTTATGGCATTAGTACTAGTGACATGATAACCATTGCTAAACAATTGCATGAATCGAATGGGTAGTAGCTTGTGATGTACCTTTGTGCCATGTGTGTGTGAGATACTACCTAGTTTCCGTTGTGTGTTAAATCCAGAACTTGTCCGGTTGGCCTTGCCTTGGTTGTAGGATAGCGGTTAGGAAAGGATCATAGGTTGTTGTTGATATTAGTCCACTTTTAGCCTAAATGACCTTCCATGTGTAAATAATATCCCTTGATCCTGATTTTGAGCCTGAATGCCTATTTTTTTATTATACCTATCACCTTCCCATTTGTATCACAATGAACTTATTTTGGCCCTGGTCCTCCTTGGACATTATGCACTTTAACTTAGGAAAATATCCTAAGTTAAGGGTGGCTACCATAGGGGTGCGTGATGTAAAATGAGTATGAAGAAAAGTAGAATAAAAGAAAAGAATAAAAAGCTGGGTGCGGTGAAAAAGAATAAGAAAAGAAAAGTTGTGAAAAAAAAAATGATTGTCAAAAAGACTGCACCCATCCTGAATATGTGTGATCAAGAAAAGAGAAGAATAGAAAAAGGTTAATAAGTGAGACCCCAAAAGCTAGTGTTGTGTCAAGGAGGCTTAGTCACTTTAAATATCATCGAGTATCATACCATCCCCTAGCCTACATTACAAGCCAAAGAGAAGACCTATAGTGATCCTAGTTGACCTGTCTGAAAGTCTTGGTAATGAAAATAAGGGCAAGCCTATGGTATTCGGTATAAATTGATTGGAACTTCATTCTGAGAGTAAGTGTCTGGTGATTGTCCCCGTGGTTACATATGTAATGTCTGATATAAGTAAAGTGGGACTTCTTTGTAGTGAGGGCACACTGGTTACGTTGCTAGTTGTTAACTTGTTTGGATAGTATAAGCTTGATACATGCATGGTTGTTGTTGCTGAATTGATGTCATATCTTTATTACTGTGTGTCCCATTGTTGTTCTTCGGTAGGATACACAGTTGATTTGGAATTGATTGACCTTGGAGAAGGTAAAGATGGTTTTGAGATAATATAGATGATTGACTGCCAAATGTTCTTTGTATCCTCTTGGTTGTGTTTTAGTTGCATGAGAACAAGCAATTGTTTTAAGTTGAGGGTGTTGATGTGTGAGCAGATGCTAACACATTTGGGGATTTTAACTAAGAATAATTACAAAGTCTTAAGAAACTTTTGTCATTTTTTATTGTTTTATCTTTGATTTTGCAGTGGACGTCAAGAGGCAAGAGAACCAACAATGATGGAAGTAAAAGAGTTGAAATCTGAAGCAAATAAAAGAGAAGTGTGGCTGAAGACATTACTGATAAGTCGTCAGCACTCTGATAGGTTATCAGCTTCATCGTCAGCCTTAAACAGAGAATGAAATTCAGTTGGAAGAAGTGACGACGACATGTGATAAGCCGTTAGAGTCATCGTCAGCCTTAGATAGTACATGGGAGCTGAGGTGGAGAAGTGACGACATTGTCTAATATGTCGTCACAGTTTTGATAAGCCATCAAGATCGTCGTTATCCTAAGGCAGAACATGCGAGATGAAGTAAATCATCGATGATATTTGTGATAAGTCGTCAGACTCCTAATAAGGCGTCACAAAACATCGTCACCTGTCTGAGAAGTTACTGAACTCTGTGATTTTGTTTCCATAATTAGGATTAAGTATTTAAAGCATATGTTTGGGTTTTCTAATTATAAAATGAGGCTGAACATATCGGGAGGCGAAACATATCAGGGGATACTCGACATTTTGAACCTATTTTTCAACGCACATATTTTATTATTTTCTCTCTAGTTTCTTATCTTGAACAAAACAATTAACTTTGAAGAGATTATTATCAATATTTTAGGATTTCTAATTTGATCTAATCTGAGAAACACTCGTTGCTATTCATCTTGCTGTAAGTTCATCTTTCAACTTATGAATTCAACTTGTTGTATCGATTATTACATTATGAGTGGCTAAATCCCTTTAACCTGAATTATGGGATCTATGGGTTAGGTCTTGGTAAGTTGCTAAGTGTTCAAGATTCTACAGGTAATAGGAATCCTTGATAATTTTAAGGTTTTAATTATTATCTATTGGTTGCAAATGATAGATAGCACCTGCTTAGATTTGCTTGAGATAAGAAATCAACTATAGTAAGAAGTGAATTATTGACAAGGACTTGGAAGCTACCAATCTTCTATTTAATAATTGACATTGTAACAAGGTTAATTAACTTGGAGTGAAGTCTGGTCAGTGAATATAAATTCCCTAAGTCTGAGAGGATTAGGTAATTAAATGCTTAAGTAGGTTGAGAGACATTTAGGCATAACTTCGATAAAGGCAATCTGTTGTTCTTACCTATCGTGAGAATCTTGAATCACTATTAGCATCTGTCAAGTACCAAAACCCATAGTGAACATAATTCTGGTTTTCCATAAACTATTGATTACAAACATTGAAACTAAAGTGACAAATTTGAAACACTCACTTTTGGAGTCAGGGTCGAATCCACACAGAATAATGTGAATGGCGATTAAACTAATTTAAAACTATAACTACAAGTTGAATTGAAACAAATGATACGAAAAGATAAAATGGGGGTTTTGGAGATTAGCAAATAATTGTTGGTCACTTTAGTTTCAGTGTTTGTAATCAAGAGTTTATGGAAAATCAGAATTATGTTCACTATGGGCTTTGGTACTTGACAGATGCTAATAGTGATTCAAGATTCTCACGATAAGTAGGAACAACAGATTGCCTTTATCGAAATTATGCCTAAATATCTCTTGACCTACTTAAGCATTTAATTACCTAATCCTCTCGGACTTAGGGAATTTATATTCACTAACCAGACTTCACCTCCGGTTAATTAACCTTGTTACAACGTCAATTATTTAACGGAAGATTGGTAGCTTCCAAGTCCCTGTCAATAATTCACTTCCTACTATAGTTGATTTCTTATTTCAAGCAAATCAAAGCAGGTGCTATCTATCGTTTACAACCAATAGACAATAATTAAAACCTCGGAATTATCAAAGAGTCCTATTACCTTTAGAATCTTGAACACTTACCAACTTACCAAGACCTAACCCATAGATTCCACAATTCGAGTTAAAGGGATTTAGCCACTCATAATGTAATAATCGATACAACAAGTTGAATTCATAATTTGAAAGATGAATTATGAATACACTCATAATATAATCAATATACTCGTTGCTATTCATCTTGTTGTAAGTTCATCTTTCAAATTATGAATTCAACTTGTTGTATCGATTATTACATTATGAGTGCTATATCCCTTTAACCCGAATTATGAGATCTATAGGTTAGGTCTTGGTAAGTTGCTAAGTGTTCAAGATTCTAAAGGTAATAGGACTCCTTGATAATTCCGAGGTTTTAATTATTGTCTATTGGTTGCAAACGATAGATAGCACCTGCTTTGATTTGCTTGAGATAAGAAATCAACTATTGTAGGAAGTGAATTATTGACAGGGACTTGGAAGCTACCAATCTTTCGTTTAATAATTGATGCTGTAACAAGGTTAATTAACCTGAGGTGAAGTCTGGTCAGTGAATATAAATTTCCTAAGTCCGAGAGGATTAGGTAATTAAATGCTTAAGTAGGTCGAGAGATATTTTGGCATAACTTCGATAAAGATAATCTGTTGTTCCTACCTATCGTGAGAATCTTGAATCACTATTAGCATCTGCCAAGTACCAAAACCCATAGTGAATATAATTTTAGTTTTTCATAAACTCTTAATTACAAAAACTGAAACTAAAGTGACCAACAATTATTTGCTAATCTCCAAAACCCCCCATTTTATCTTTTCATATCATTTGTTTGAATTCAACTCTTAGCTATAGTTTCAAATTAGTTTAATCGCTACTCATATTGTTCCCTGTGGATTCGACCCCGACTCTAAAAGTTGGGTAAATATATTGACGACGACCATCTTGCACTAAATTGACGTGTAAGTTGAGCGTTATCAGTTGTCTATCACATGATTTAATTCTAGCCTTTCTCGTCCTCAATCCATCCACTTAAGTTAGATATATGCTCACATCCTAGTGTGGGAATATTGATGAGATTTTCTGAACTTTTGATTTGTTTTATATCTAAAAAGTGGTTGAAATAATCGATTGAGTGTTCATGTTTATAGCAACCATCTTTCCACTTTTAGCCTTCCCTACTCATAGCATCATATAGTAAAAATCTATAAGACTTCAAAAGACATAATATTTAAACCACAAATTCATAACAAGGTAGAAGGAAAATGGTTGCCATTACCTTATAAATAGAACCAAATCCACCTTCTCCAATTTTATTAATAGGACTAAATTCATCTATTGCAATTCTTAACTGGTTATAGGAGAAAAGCTGACATTCTTTACATCAGATAGCTCTTTTATGAATCAACTTATTAGAATCTTTTCAACATACAGAACAAAATACAATATGATAAAAAATTATTGAATGGCATATGTTTTTCACTGTACATTTTTCAGTGGGATGGGTAGCTGATTCGATGGTAAATTGGTGGAAAAATCATATTTTACAACACAAATTTCTCATTGATTCATAAGTCAAAACCTTTGTCCCTAGCAGTGAGCTAACATACTGCAGTTTCAAGCAAGAAATAAATTTAGAAAAATAAAGGGCATAAAGGCAAAATATTTCTAGTGAAAGCATAACAGTAACAATTGTGAACGCTCACCTGAGGAGAAGTAGGAGCTTAGTGATGAAGAAGATGATTAGATTGAAACATCCTTTTTTCAGCGATTAGATTGAAACTGAGATAGGGTCTTTCTGTTCTGATCTGAAACTATTTTCATGCTTACAGTTGCAACTGGTATTATTGATATTGCAGAGGCTATATCTGTCTAATTTGAGCATCTATGTAAGAAAATAAATGCCGAAGAACACTAAAAAGAGAGTTAGTTAGACTAATAACGACAGTAGTCATAAATTAAAGCTAAGAAATTACAAAATATGAAACCCAAAAAAGATTAGGGCAAAATTGATGAGATAAAAGTTGAACTGAAATTGCACCACGAAGAATGTAGAGAGGTGGATGAAAATTGCAAGAACTAATCCAAAAAATAGCTGGAAATTCAAAACATGAAAGTATCAATTCGTCCAAATTTAGAACCGTAAGTACGAAACAATATTTATTCATCCATGAATCAAAAAGTTGAAAGAGATTTGGAAAAAAAATTAGGCAAATCTGAATTTTGATGGATTCAGAAGAGAGAAATTTTTTTTGTAAAAAAGATTGAAAGCGTACATCTGTAGTTTGTTTGGAATGAGGATGACGAATTGGAGGGTTCTAGAGTAAGATATTTGATAGTGTGAATTTATCATATTGCCCTTGGTCGTCTCTTGCTTCACCTTTCTATATAGTAGAAATTCACTAAAGTTCATACAAATCTCCTATATATAAATCACGTTTTACAGTAACGGAGTAATCAATTTATTTTCTATTGGAATTATGTTCTAATAACGATAATATATAATATATAATATATTAAAAATGTGAAGACCCTTAGAAAAGTGATTTGAACTTTTTACCCTTCATTAAAAGACTCTTCTTTAGACAAAATTGTCTTTTTACTTTTTTCCTCCTAGTAGATTTCTAAAAAAATAATTATTCAAATTGGAAAAAATTTCAATCGATACTTTTTGGGTTTTTCAAAATTTGTGTCCTATTTAATTTATAACTCCTAAAATATAAAATATTTAATACTTCTAGATCAATTATAGTTTTATCTTAAATAAAAGAAAAATTCTACAATCAATTCTATTTAAGTAAAATTTTCTGGATTTCATTAGTGTCCACCAAAAGTTTGATCTTTTTGTGCAGTTACAAACATTTTCCTTATGCAAGCAAATACAGAAAAAATGAAAGCAAAGAATCACCTCTAGAAGTCCTGATTTTCTTTCTCTATTATAGTTGTATTAATTGTTAATGTTCTTATTTTTTCGTTCTTGAAATTTTGGTTTCAAATTTTTTTGTATTTATTTTTCAGGTTGATTACTAACCGTCTTCTCTGCCATATTATATTGAAGTTTTTTTTGTATCATAAAAGAATTTCTGGCTACGCTTGTGGTATCGATGTTTTAAGTTACAAAGAGGTAATTAATTGTTATTTATAAAAAAAATAACGAATGTCTATTATTTTTTTATTTTTATTTTGATTAAAGCCGTCTTCTTGCAATATTCATTATCATTGTTCTTTTTGCTTTTATTTATTTCTTTTAGTCAATAGTTTAAAGCTTATATACGAATTATACATAATTAATAATTGACAATGAATTCTTGTTTTTGATATTTTTTAGCAATGTTTGTCATTTAATTGGAAATTCTGATAAAAAATTGGATAAAATAAGTATGTTGGCGCCGATTGGAGTAGCTGAAAAAATTAATGGTCCATCCCTTTTCGTTTTTACTCTTTGATATTAAATAAAAAATTTCAAATTTTTGAAGTTAGTTATTGTAGCATAAAGTTAGTCCATATTTTCATGATAGGTTATAGAATAAATTAGTTCTTGACTGAGAATAGAGGTAAAGGTGAAGAGGAAACCTCAAAAAATCAATAAATATTTACTTTGGATAGTGTAGGCAGAATAATTATACGAAAAGGTCAATTTAAACATTATAGGTTCCGTTCATCTTTTCGAAGTCTTGAACTATTAATTTAACAAAAAAAAAGTCATAAATGTAAAAAAAAAATCAGGTCTTAATTTGTGTTATCAAATTATGGTTTCGTTGATTGTGCTTGAGGTAACAAGGGCTATTATATTGACAGGCTATTTTCAGTGGACCCTTGTCTCAAGGGTCTACGAAAAACAACATAGATAGTGTAAGGTCTACGTATAGTCTATTCTTTCCAAAGCTCACTTTTTAGGGCTACAATGGATTGTGTTGTTAGTGGATTATAGTTTCTTTTTCTGTTACTATGTATTGTCTTGTTACTATATATTGTTTCTTATACATATGTTTTCCTCTTAAAGATGAAAAGAGGGGAAAAAATATGAGTAGAACGAGTTAGTCTTTGATCTCAAAAAGTACATGGACACACAACTCCAAATCAAGTTGAATGTCAATTGTTGAGTTGTGGGAACTCTTCCTAGATTTTATTAGTTCATGAATTTGGTTATTGTCAACACTGTGGCCAATGCATTCATAAGAATATGATTGATATGTGGTGATTCAAGGTAATAGCATGGTGACGATTGAAGAACTTGAGTTGGATGTCTGAATACAGTCACATGAATAAGTCGATTATTAGAGTAAGCAATAACTTATTATAATTATCTAACTGTATTGATAATGTTATAAGAATTATTTACATTATTAATATATAAGATTTTAAATTTTTTTTAGAATATTGCTTTGTGTGGATAAGATGAGAAAGAAAATAACGATTGGTGAACATGTCTGCATATTTTGGGACGACAAGGGAACACCTTCTGTAATATCATCTCTTAGTGAATGGTTAGCCAATATCTGACTTCTAACTACTCCCATTAAGATTTTTTTCTTTTTATAATTTGATAAATAAATAAAATAATAGAAAAAGAATATTTGTGGCGAGTAGTCTTGTGGAGCAATGATAAAGTTATCTTTGTATGGCCTATATATATAGTCACAATTTTGAGCCTTAAAATCAGCTAATAATATTTGTGTCGGGTTATGCTAGCTATATTAACTTTCTTAGGGTGCGATCCTTCTCGGGACCCTTTTATATGGGTTGAGTTGTGGAATCTACTATGCTCACTTACATTAATATAAATTCTATGCAAGTTCATTGATTTATGAACATGTAGTGTCTCCTTTCTTTGTCTTATGAATATGTGATATATGATAGAATGTTTTTGGTTCTTTTATCTTTGAGGACCTGAAGAATTTATGTGAGTGAGTTCAATCGTTGGAAAGTAAACGCTTGCAGTATTTACGTCCCGGTGAAAAATTTGAATTTATATGCTGTAAAAGAGAGAAGAGTTTGAAATTCAAGGAGTGATCTAATCAATTTGGGAGCAATGAAGAACCTACTGTATATAATAAACATGTAAACTTATAATGTAGTTCAACAAAAAATGCTATGTTGACATCAACTTTGACCTCGATTTTCTTTGTTTTGTTGTTTGTAATTAATGATAAATTTTCTTTGATTTTATATATTTTGAATATGATTAACTACTACAGTTGATATTCTCTGATTCTTGCATAGATTTAGATATTTCCAACATAATGGAGGAACTGAAGATGAAGTGACTCTCTAATTTTATGTATTACGGCATCATGCTTTAAGGGTCCAGAATTAAACGTTGTATTAGATCCAAACATCAGTTCAGATTATGTCATTTTATTTATCTTTTTTTACTTGTCCTTTTTATTAAGATCACATTACTATGCAAATTAGTAGTAATATTAAAAAAAATTGAGTTTGCGATATGACGAGGAGACTTGAACTACATAGTGTCTTTAAGCCATGAAGAAACAAGGCTTATCTTAGAGGATAATGATTGGGACTCTCTTTTGGAAAAGATTTTGAGTCGGGGGTCTATCTAAAACAACCTCTTTATCTCAGCTCTAAGGTGGTGGTATGTACTTTGTACAATTAACCTCCCCAGATCCCGCTTTGTGAAAATATACTGGATATGTTGTTGTTGTACTCTCTTTTTAAGAAGGATAAGATATGATCTTAGAAATATGATTTGAACTTTTGCCTTCATTAAAAATCTCCATAGTAGGCAAAATTGACTTTTCACCTTTTTTTCCACCGATGAATTGGAGTCTATCAATGTCGGAAGTTAATGATAAAAAATAGTGTATGTAAAACACATGGATGCAGTTTAATCAACGTGAAAAATGTTGAATTTGTAGCCAGAGATACTTTATATACTCAAATTAATGTATTCCTCAATAAGATTGTGAAATAACTACAAGCTCATAGATACAAACCAAATATAACTTTCTACTATATGACGTTGAAGATGGCGAGAAGGAGAGCGTGGTTGGATATTGTAGTGCTTTTAGACTTATGAACATACCATCAGAAAGTACAATTCGAATTGTGAAAATTTTCAGAACTTGTGATGATTGTCATGTAGTCGTGAAGTTCATATCAAATGTGTATGACGGGAAAATAATAATGAAGCATAGGAATCATTTTCATCATTTTAGGAATGGATATAGTTTGTAATGACTATTGGTATTACAAGTGCAATTTGTCAAAATATAAATAAGATAATGGTTAAAATAAACACATTTGCGTTATTCAAGTCAGTAGAGTTACTCTTCTCCTTAAATAGAGGTCTCGATTTTGAGTTTTGAATATTAAAAAATTTCTTGATAGGGAGATTTACCTTTGAATAGTCCTATTAGGCAAAAATTTGAATTAATCTCGCACCAATGCGAGTATTAAAGTAAGAGACAACTAAACTACTGGCACATATACTTGATCATATGCTGATCAAAATGTCATAGATGGTTGAATAAAGTACTTGAAGCAAAAGACTCATGTGATTGATGACACATAGCAAAATATTCACTTATCGAAGGAGATGTTCCTGAAAATAAATTGAAATCAGTTAAGTATGAGTATTAAATCTATTACATTAAAAATTATTGGTTTAAACCTATGATTTACTGTAGTTTTAGTGAAAAAAAAATCATGTTTAACTTTATAATACAGGTAGTATCATCACTAATATAGACGATACAAAAATAAGTATTGAAGTAATATTTCTGGCATGATTGACCAACAAAGGTCGTACGGATATTAATATGATAGCTAGGCCGACTTTTTGTGTACTTCAATATCTATTTTGTACTATAGAAAAATATTTGCAAAATTTTATATGAAATTCAAACCTACTATTTTAAAACCTTAAATTCAGTTAGTAAAATTTGCCAACTCCTTTTGTAATGGATTATGAGTAGATATTCGAGTAATAATTAAATCTTTCACTAAGGAAGTTGTAATTTATAAAAAATTTTGATAAAAGCATCTCAATTTAATACAAATTTATTTTATTTTTATGTTGAAAAAAATTGTTAAATCATCCTTGGGTAAAATTGTGGAAGCGACTCGATAGAATTGGGAAGACACTATAATAAATAGAGATGCAATCATTGTTTTAATGTTCTCCTATGAAAATTAAAATTTGGACACATGCTTGAGGAAGCTAGTTTATATGATTTTATGCAAATTATAATTGGGAAATATATTGTAAGAGGTAAACAATTTTGTTTCATTAATTCGAATTGTAGTGTTTTGACATTTGGTATCTCCAAATTATTTTGCTCAAGCATGATTTTGTTTTTCAGTTTAGATAAATATGGATTAAAAGATAGAAAGATCGAATATGAGTATGTGAATATCAATGTCTAATTAACTTCGATACTTGTACTTATTTTGCTCCCCCATCTTCATGTTTTGATTTGAATTGTCATAAATATTTCATTTGTAGCAAATGATAGCGTCTAATACTCTTAGATTTGGTCAAAAAACTTTTTTTTTTTTGAAAAAAAGAGGCTTCAAGATTCAAAAGTGTAAAAAAATATTTATTTAGTGTTTGAAGTTAATAAATACTAATAAAATACAGAGTCCAACAATATCATTTAAATAGATATATAATTTATTTTAATGTTAATTGTTACTATTTTTAAATAATTTCATTTTTTATATATATAATTTTATAAGTTGATGTGAGATACACGTGCAACGCACGTACCCTAAGCTAGTAAATAAATAAATACGTAAAGGCTAATAGATCAAATTTGAGGTCCACTTAGATTATTGCCAAATAATTTTCATACATAGCATATCTTTAAATATTTTATAAGAAAGTAGAGAATAATTGATAAACATGAATGATATAACCATAATAATTAAACATTATACACCATATATATTATGTATAAAGCACCACTTTATCCACCTTATATTATTATCTTTACATAGAGCATGAACTTAATATTTCCACTAAAATAGTATTAAATTGTAAAAAATTATAAATTTTTTATTAAGTGCGCTTGAGCGAATGCAGTGTTACAACAAAATAATTAAAGTTAGGCTTCTAAGCCTTCAATAGAGGACGAAGGACGACAGTAAACAACTGGGGTGTTACATGAGTAACTAACATAGCCAAGTCACGCCAAAACATTATATCAAACGCTTCTTGGAAGGCAACCCATGATTTTGTACGTATTACTTTTATAGGGTAATGTGTGTCACTTGTTCAAGGATGATACAGGAAAAAATATAGAGTATGACTCAACACTGAACCCATGAAGAGGGTTGTACTATTGTGGGTTTAGTCGACTGCTCACATTTTATTAAAGTTCTGTAGGATGGAATCTGGGTCATCACGGTTATACCTAGAGGTCACGATCATGTTGCCAATGGTATGATCACTCTCCCGCAACCTACTAATCAAGGCATGAACCTACTATCTTAAGAAATAATCGTGGTTACATTCCATGATCGTCCTTAAGGTTCGTAGTTCCCAGGTAAGTCTCTTTCAAACCCTCATACTAGAATAAGGTGTCATGATCATGATTTGATACCACGATTGTAGAAGATTTCCATTTGTTGAGTCCACTTATCTAATAGCGACTCGATCTTACCGGACCCACTAAAGGTTTGAATATTTAAACCCTATCATTATGGCCCGATGGAGACTCCAAAACCATACCAATCATTTACATTAAATCACTTTCCAATTTCTTTCAATCAAAAAAAGCAAAAATAATTTGAAATTCATACCTCTAATACACGTGATTCAAACTACTCCCCTAGTTTGAATTCAGCCCTCCCCCGTACGTGAATTTGAAGATCAAACTTGTAAGTGTTGAAGCTAATCCAATCTTAAGCTTTAGAATGCTTTATAAACATATGGGTTCATGGGAGTAACATAAAACTGAGGTCACTACTAATTGGTTGTGTGAATTTAGAGTGAGTAAAATAAAAGGGGAAGTTAGAGTACCCATTTTTGCAACATTGGAGTCAATACTGGTCTCAAATGGATCTAAGAAGGGGTCAAAATTTTGTTGTTTAATTTGTTATATGTCAGTGTACTCCACGAAAAAACCTACGATCATGGTATCTACTTACGATCATAGGTTAGGTCGTAGTGGGGTACCAGTTCTAATCCTGTAAGTGCTCGTCATATGAGCAAAACCCATGATCATCCTATCTAGGCACGATCATGGTATGTACTTTTCTGGTATGACATATCCCCAGTACTTTAGAGTTTCCCTATGATCAGAAGGTATGATCATACTTTAAGTACACGATCATGAAACTAGTCATTTAATATACTGTATCCTCAGTACTTTTAGGGGAACCCTTCCTACGATCAGAAGGTACAATCGTACCTTTATTGGACGATTATAAAAAGAGTCATTTGAGATATTTCCTTCCCCTATACACTATTTCAAAATTGGAACTAATTTGTTTTTGCCTATAGGTATTATGGCTCCTAAATTAAAGAAGACGCAAGAGAAGGGCTCTCCAAAGAAAAATACTAAGGAGACGCCCCACCAAGCTCCTCAAAGAGTGAGTCTGATAGATTTAATAGGACTGAGGTTGAGTACTCTACCAACCCTTCATTTGAACAAAACTCTCCTTGGACCATGAATGGCATGACCAAAGAGCTTGAGAAGGCTAAGGCCACCACATCTACAACCCGATAGAAGATGTCTCCCCCATCAACCTTCTCCAGTTTGAAGAAAAATAAAAACTTATACTCAGATGGTGGTGACCATCAGGATGCTGCTAATGAGTTTAGTTCCTTGGATAAAAATGGGGCATCCAACCCCAAACCTTTTGAGGATGATATTGCTGCCCCACAATAAACAGGTGTTGATCCACATTGTCGGATAGTCCCCAACTCTCAGTACTACTATATAAATGAAGTTTTATTAACTAAACAAGGTAGTAAGAAAAGAAATATTCAATATAAACCCCGTATATTACTAGAGTCCCTTTAGGACACCTAAAATTGGTACGGGGCTTTGAAGAATAAAATGGAGTGGATGATAGGACCTCTCTGAACATATGGACAAAAATTGGTATAGGAACTTTATTCCAATTATACGACAATACTGAGGAACATGACCCATTGAGCAAGGACAAGGAGATCAAGAAGTAGCTCCAACTTGACACTATTAGGGTTTGGCACAGTGGTAGCTATCTCTGTCAAGGAAATTGATAATGTCTTTTTTAGAGGCACATTTGAGTTAATAGAGGAGACCCTAAAATATGATTTTCAGATGAATTATCTAAAAAGGGTAAAGATTCTAAGTGTTAATGACAAGTTATGCATTGTAGGTGGTTGGCGAGCCATATTGATGAAAATGGGGAGAACACTTCATGGGTCAATGGAGCATCGATCTATAAACACATATTGATGTTCTCCACCAAGTATTGGTCGTCGATGGTGAGACACCACATTGCACCTATAGCTAATGAAAACACTTTAAAGACAACCAATGTTGGGTTAGTTGCTACATGGATATTAGAGTTGGAGCTGAACATCCCATAGATCATCATAGAAGAGATATGAGAGAGATACTATAGTTTAGCAGCACTTTGCTACTCCCCCATCTCATCACACAGTTTTGTAGAACTTAAGTATTTCAATAAATGATATAGTATATAGATTTATTCAACCTATGAGAATTGCGTATATGGATTTGATAAAAGATTTGAGGAACCCAACTACTCAAGTTTGGGCATAGTGATTCCTAATGTAGTCAGGGGTGCTCTGGCTAGTGAGATTCTAGCCTCTGAGGTCAGTGCTACTATATCTATATCAAAACCGCTACTTCCTCATTAGGTGAATATATACATGCTCCAGTTGGTTATACACCGATACTGACCGCTCAACTGGAGTAGATTTTAAGAATGCAGACATATCATGATGCATTTGGTTAGTATGTTAGAGGTAAGGTTCAAACCCGACGTGACTAATAAGATTAAGGATATGGTATGGGTGGTTCAGACCTTTTTTGATAGGTTTGAGAGCCAAACACTGGATAAGTTGATGCAGTCTAGGATCATAACATGAGATTTATTACTACTAATGTGACGACACTTAAAAAAATGATCTGAATTCTTATTGATCGGATCTTGGTAGTTTTACCTCATCTATGTTTACTATAGAATCTTGCGATGGACATGGATTTGATATACTTTTACGCTAGGCCCTCGAGGGTTGAGGGGATGATACAGACATGGAAGAGACGAGTGACAATTTGCAGCCTCATTAAATAAGGCCTCGAGAATAAAAAAATGAGAAAGGAAATTAAAGGGGTGGAAAGAAGAAAAACAAGAGAGTGAGAAATGATGAACAAACATATGAGGCAATAATTTTGGAGGAAGTTGATGTGCCAAAGGAAATTGAGGTGGTAGAGGAAATTTTAGGGGCCATACATACTGGGCCCATAGTTCAGACATTGATGCATCTGTCGCCACTGATGGTTACATAGATGGGAGTGCCTTGTCCATAACTAATGCCTTGAGAGGACTAGAGAATGGAGTATACCCCAACTGATATAAGTACAATGGGAATTTAGTAATCCTCAGGTGTGTCATTTCCCTAGTATTTGTTTTTTATAATTTTATGCAATGGGTACATTGTATGGTTTGTAAGTTAGGGGTGGGGGTGTACCACAACCAAGGTTTTTGTTGCTATGTTTTTTCCCTCGGTCATGCTATAACAGTTAGAACCGACATGTTTAGGTGTTTACTAATGTTTTTGTGTTGTTCAGTGTTAGTTTATATTTCGTGTAACTTAGAGTAAAATTAGAAAACCTGGTGCAGTTACAAGTAATAAATAAAATGCAAATAGTTTTTGAGCTTGTTAAATGATACATTAGCATGCAAATACTTTTTGAGCTTGTTAAATTCTACCCCTCCAAAATTTTGTTTTTGCGTTGTGTGGTTGTCACAACCCGAGGTTACCCCCTAGTCATACCATGGTTCTTAAGGATACAAGTGACCCCAAGCTTACCCATGATCTAGTACCTGCTGTGAGCACTAAATAAAATAATAATGAAATACCATGTCTGGAAGATAAATTGATAAAGTTTTATTAAAATGTAATACTAAAATGAATACCATCATGTCTAAACAACTGATAAAATAGAAACTGAAAATATGTCTGAATATCTGAATATCTAAACATCTAGTCTGAAAACCTCTAATACATATAAAGTTGATGGTACAAACCCCCAACTAACTCTGACCAATAGAAATGAAAGAAATACTGAAAATAACTGAACATAACTTGTCCTTAATGGATAAGGACTCACCACTATTGTTGCTGCGAGGTACTGATCTATCTAAGGGAGATCAGAGATATGAGCATTCAAACATATGTTATAAGACAACATAGCACAATAGAGAGTATGCAATCAGTACTTTGAATGTCCTAGTATGTGAGGTAGGGACTAATTGAAATACATGTAGACACTAAACATAGATGCTTGAACATGTAAAATAATGCAAGACCAAGTAAAACATGAGCTGAAATAATTTGTAAAATTGATCAACTGAATACTGATAAACTGTACACTTAGTCATATAAACCTAATATTATATGGTCTGAATACTGAACTGAGACTATGGAAGCTAACTAAAACTGACATGCCCCAATCTAAGCGATCAGGGTCTAACCTATAACCCTAGTTGAAAGGTTGCTGGTATCTTGTTTGAGGTACCAACACATGAATGATGATGTAGATCCACAAGGCTGATGTGCCGAAGGATGAGGGTATCTTCTCTACTAATAGGGGACTTCTATGGTGGCTCCGTAGGTCTGGAACTTAGGGGCTTCTACTTGCGACTCATGCCTAACTAACGGGGGAACCGCCATCCCTACGTTCACTCAGTGCTAAGTGTTACTCCTAACTGAATGACACTAGTATTATTATTCATTTAAGAAGATATGGTATTGTACTGACAAGTTCTCAACATGAATATGTAAATTTGACTGTGTTAATAAAATCATGGTCTGAATAACTTATTACTTGAAAATTGTAAGACCCCACAAAATCCTAAGCTTAATTTAGTCCATTTATGCTTGTTAATTGGGTCCCATACTTAGAAAATTCAAGCTAAGTTTTCAAACTTAGTTTATTTTGGCCTTCAAAAGTTCGTAATCTCATTTCACGATCTTAACATTCTTAAGTGGTATATATTTCCATTAATTCATAATTAGGAAGGTCAATAGGTGTTCCCAAACAAGTTTTGGATTTTTTGAAATTCATTTAGACCATGTTCGGAATGCCAAAGCAGTGTACCAATCCGATCTTGGCACGCCACATCACCAATCGCGCTTGTTGATATTGTTGCAGGTTTCCAGGATCAAAGTACTTAGACTCGACGTGATGATATCGCGATGCGTCGACTATCGCGTTGATGCCATCGATGTGCTGCGTCGATAATAGCGTTGATGCCCAGTTTCAGTCATTAAATATCCATATTTTTAAGGGAAAAAGGGTCAATTTCCCACCCCTATATAAGTCTAAAACACGGTATTTAGCCCCAATTCAACAAAAATATAGTTTCTCTCAAGAACAAGTTAGGGTTTTCAATTAAGGATTCAAATTCAATACTCAAATTCAAGATTCTCTCCGTCAATCTTCGTACAATCAAGAACTAAGGTATGCATAGTGTTCACTCATGAATTCCTTTCATCCATGAAGCCCAAGAATTAAGTTTTAAACTATGAATTCTGATATTCATGTTATGGATTGATTATGTTCATGTGGTTGTTGTTGTACGATTCCCAAGTTGGAATCTTTATTTGTTTTATGAAACTATGTTAGCATGCAAGTTGAAAACTATGAACTTAGTTGGTTATGGTGTGTTAATTTGATGATTATGCCTATTCCCTAAATGATGCATGTATTGTGTTTGATAAAATGCCTAAGAGAATAGAAATTATGAATTATAGCTTAATTGTGACCTAAATGAAAAATACATGTTTTACCCTTATGTTCAAATGAATCCCATGCTATTGATGTGCATTGTAGATGTTAGTTGGGATGCTCATGATGTTAGAGTATGAATTTATGACATGATTATATGCATTCCTATCCATGTACAATATTATGATAACCATATGCTTCATGAAATCCCCAACTTATTGTATGATGAATTGTTGATATCAGTCATGTGTTCAAGAAGTGTCAAGTTTTGTCAATTTCATGCTATTGAGTCCTGGGGGTACTTTTACCCGACAATTTATCTGTGTGCCTAGAGCTAATATTAGTTTTCATGATACTCTCAGTCAAGCCATGATCATCAGAATTCAGTCAGTCTCACAACTCAAGAAAATTCAGTGAATTCAGTATCAGTCTAGTCCTATTCAGTAACCTCAGTAATCTATGTAACCTCAATGATCTCAGTGATATCAGTAATCTTTGTAATCTTCATAATCTCAGCAATCCCAGTCAGTTATCATATCTCAGTAGTATTTCGTCAGTCAACGGAATTTAGTGAACCTAGTTCAAATCAGTTATATAATACGATCAGTAACAACTCAGTTCAGTTAATCATGTTCAGTGTCTATTTTGATGGGAGTAGGATTCAGCACCGAGTGAGCCCAAGGATGGGAGCTCACCTATTATTAAAGGGTGTGATTCTTAGAAGCAGTCTTTGCACTCCAGAACTACGTAGCCAGCGTAGGTTGAGACATCAAACCTGCTATTTTGAGGGTAGATGAGGTGTCTTAACCTGTTATATGAGGGTCCTACCATTCTCCTTCGAGTGCCTGCTAGATGAGGGATCACTCATAGCTTGTCTTACCAGTGGCGCGGTATTGTTACCCTTCCAATTAGGGTTACAGATTGGACCCCAACTTAACTATATTGCTTTATTTGGGGCATGTCAGTTAGATGACTACTTCCAACAGTCTCAGTCTTAAATTCAGTCTCATTAATAGAAATTAGTTCAGTTCTACAGATATCAGGACTGTTAGATACAGTCACTCAGCTCAGTATGGAACTCAGCTAGTTTTATCAGAATCAGGACTGTCAGATACAGTCAACCAGTTCAGTCTAGAACTCAGATAGTTATTCAGATTCAGGACTGTCAAATACAGTTACTCTGTCCAGTAAAGAACTCAGATAGTTTCTCAGTATCAGTATACCCAGTTATCTGTTATCAGTAATATAGTACCAGTAACCTCAAATATTGGTTACCTATAAACTCCATAATTTATATCGTCAATAGACTCAGTTATTCAGTATCCCAGTATTAGTAAACTCAGATGTCAGTACATCAGTATTCAGTATTATCATGACCCCAGTTCCAATTTATGTATTCATGCATGTACTTCTCATGCGTTCATGTTCATATCATCAGTAAGTTATTATTGTTCATGCATATGAACCCTTATATTCAGCTTACCTAACTTGCATATCGGTAGATTCAATCGTACTGATGAATTTGAGCTATGGTGTTTTATTCCATAGGTTTAGAAGCTTGAGCTCCCGATCATCCTTAGTAGATCAGGCATTCAGCAGCCAGACTAACAGTGAGTCCTCATCCTTCGAGGATAACATGATTATTTTATTACTTTAGTATTTCAGTAGTTCGGAGTTAGTTGGGGACATGTTTTATCCACTCCACGAATTTTAGAAAATTTAGAGGCTTTTAGACTACATCATATTTCAGACAGTTTATTTTAGTTTTAGGTATTGTTATACCATATTACAGACATTGTTTTTGTATTCAGTATTAGTTTAGTTTTGAACCTTTTGGCCTTACAGCTTATATTCTGCATATTTACAGTATATTATTTAGTGCTTAGTTACAGATATCAATCATATGTTAGTTTATGGTCCTTCAGGATCTTGAGCACTGTGTAGCATTTCGGGTACCAAATTTGGGGTGTTACAAACTTGGTATTAGAGCCTAAGGTTCAACAGTATCCTAGGAAGTCTGAAAATCCACATTGAGTAAAGTCTTGTATATGGGTGTGTTGTGCACCACACTTATGGACAGGAAGCTATGTGATATTTTAGGAACAGTTCCCTTCTTTTAGTATTCATGTTGTGCCAGTGAGCATAAGCTCAAATTTAACTCCCAGTCTAATTCGCTCTTCCTTTTGTTTACATAACATGCCTCCTAAAAGGGTTAGAGAAAGGCGAATCGGTAATTAGTCAGCACTTCAGCCCGTTCAGGAAGATCCATTGGATGAACATATTTCTCATGAAGAATTCAGGACTGCATTCGCTACTTTACCCAATCTAGTCACAACTCAGAATGAACGGCCAGTTGTTATTCCGGCCAACTTAGCTGCAGCCAGGATTCGAGACTTCACCCGAATGAATCCTCCCCTATTTTCTAGTTCTAAGTCCGAAGAGGATCCACAAAAGTTCCTCGACCAGGTTCAGAAAGTCATAGATATCATGGGAGTGACTTCCAGTAAGAGTGCTGAGTTAGCCGCCTATCAGCTATAAGATTTAGCCCATACATGGTTTAAATAGTGAAAGGTAGACAGGGGTACAGATGCAGGTCCCATAGAATGGGAAGAGTTTGCTACGACCTTCATAGATAGATTCCTTCCCTAGAGCAGGAAGAAGCCAAAGTGTTAGAGTTCATCAATCTCAGACATGGTATCTTGAGTGTGAAAGAATATTCCCTCAAGCTTATCCAGTTAGCCAGGTATGCTCCCCATGTATTAGTAGACAGTAGATCTAGAATGATAAAGTTTGTGTCTGGGATTTCAGGTAGTGTGGTTAAGGAGTTCAGGACTGCGATGTTGATTAAAGATATGGACATATCTATATTTATGGTCCATGCATAATAGATTGAAGAGCAGAAACTTAGGAAGAATAAAAGAGAGAATAAGAGAGCCAGAACAGGTAGTTATAGTTTTTCTCAACTAGGGTCGCAGGGTGGTAACCGTTCTCAGCACAGTCAGAAGTTTTCAGTCCCAGTTCCCTCTTCAGCTAGTTCCCTAGTACCAAAGTTCAGAAATGACTATAGGGATGGGACGCCAGGCTCCAAATCCTAGAATAGTGCAAGCATTATTCACACTCATCAGCTTTGCGAAAAATGTGGTAAGTATCATAAGGGTGTGTGTAGAGCGGACAGTAATTGGTGTTTCGGATGTGGTGAGTTAGGTCACAAGGTACGAAAATATCCTAATACCGGTCCTCAAAGTCAGCACGGTCGTCCTTTAACTCAATCCGGTCGCCGAATCAGCAGGGTGCCAATTCCAGCACTATCAGTGGGCAATGCCCAAACAGACTCTATGCACTTCAGTCCCAAAAAGATAAGGAAAGTTCTCTTGATGTAGTCACTGGTATGTTGCATATATCTCATTTACATGTTTACACTTCTTCAGATTTAGGAGATTCTTTTTATTTTATAACTCTTTATATACCAGTAAACTTTAACGTTAGAACAAATGTTAACGGGACCTTTCTCAGTCTCCACCCAGTGGGTTAGTCTATCATAGCTCGACAGGTATACAGGAACTGTCCGGTTATGGTACCTTAGAAATCCAGGACTTTAGGTTCTAGTAGTAATACCAGTATGGGTATGAAATCAGTAAGGAAAGATAATTCCTGACCCATTCCTATCTCAGTAAAAAGTTTTGTACTTCAACCATCACTATACTTACATATGCATCATGTTATAATTCTATGAACCCAGCTTATATTCATACTTTCCATAGAATCGTGTGCATTTCAAGTTCCTAGTACGAGGAATCCCAGTTCATTCAGTGTTACGAACATGTCCCATGAACACAAAAATTCCAAACTCCGGTCATGCAGCTCATGACTCATGCCATGCTCCTAATGATCATTTAAAAATTTAGACTATGTCACGTATATCCATAGTTTAAACCTCTCGGTGAATCTGTGGTGTTGATGTTCCGTTCCTCAGCCCTCAGTTACAACATCATACAGTAATCAATATTTAATAAAGGACTCAGATAGTCCTACAGAACCATGGCCTTCAGTTATCAGTTATTTAGCCATCAAAAATTAGTACTTTAGTACAAGTCAAACCCTTAGTTATCAGGAACCAGTATTCAGTCCCAGTTGCAGTCTTAATTATAGTTACACTATCAATTACCATCTTAGCTACAATCTCAGTTCCAGTCCTAGTCTAGTCAGATCATAAACTCAGTTCACTTTCAGTATTACCCTACCATAGCATATGACCATCAGTTATTCAGTCATTGGTATTTCAGTACCTCAGTTTACAGAATGTTTCCAAATCATGTTGGACGTTTGGTCTTGCGTTATTAAGGTAAAATAGTTTTTCACTTATTCATGCCTCAGTTTCAGATCCTAGATAATCAGTCACGATTTAGTTCCTAGGTGCCTTGTGGATTGCCCCAGTTTTCCTCAGTATCTCAGCAAAGTCAACCCAGTATTTTTCAAGGGACATAGTATCCCAAGGGGGAGATCCACTATAATTCCCGAACCTTTATGATATAAATGTGTTGCTTTCTCTTTTCATAATGAATCCAGTTTTGGGTAGGAAGTACTCATGAGTTAACCCTCAAACTCCAATCTCAGCCGTAAGCCACATATTCAAGGTACTGAGTTCAGATCATGATATCCAACTTTTTATCACGTTCCAGACTTAGTTACATTCATATATTTCTGCTCATGCATATCTAGTAATTACTTTCAGGATCGTTAGTATCTTTAGTTTAAGAAAACAGTTTCCCTTGAACTTATCCAGTTTCATGCTCAGATTTCCATGATAAACTTGGTATCAATTACCCTTGCATATTTACGTATGCATTCATGTGTCAGATTAGTCATGTAGTCATACATCAGATTTGCATGTTCAGTATAATATATTTATCTTATCAATTATGCCAGTCATGAAATCATGCATCGGATATGCATGCTCAGAACAAATCTCAGCAAATCAGTGATGTCAGTCATGTACTCATGTTTCAGTTGTTCATGTTCAACATGTACTTTAGCTTGCCATTTTCCCCATATTAGTCAGTCTAGTTCGAGGAAGAATGTTCCTAAGGGGGACATATTATAAAGTCCCACAAAATCCTAAGCTTTAATTCAGTCCATTTATGCTTCTTAAGGGGGTCCCATACTTATAAAATTCAAGCTAAGTTTCCAGACTTAGTTTATTTTGGCCTTATTTTGCGATCTTAACATTCTTAAGTGGTCTATATTTGCATTAATTAATGATTAGTAATGTCAATAGGTGTTCTCGAATAAGTTTTAGATTTTTTAGAACTCGTTTAGACCACGTTCAAAATCCCAAAATAGTGGACCAACACTATCTTGGCGTGACGCATCACCAATCGCGTTGGTTGATGTTGTTGCAGGTTTCCAGGGTCAAAGTACTGAGACTCAACACAATGATGGTGCGACACGTCGACTATCATGTCGATGCCATCGACGTGCCGCGTTGATAATAATGTCGATGCCCAGTTCTAGTCATTAAATGTCTGCATTTTTAAGGGCAAAAAGGTCAATTTCCCACCTCTATATAAGTTTAAAACATGGGATTTAGCCCCAATTCAACCAAAATATAGTGTCTCTCTCAAGTTTCTCTCAAGAACAAGTTAGGGTTTTCAATTAAGGATTCAAATTCAATACTCAAATTCAAGAATTTCTCTGTCAATCTTCGTACAATCAAGAACTAAGGTATGCATAGTGTTCATTAATGGATTCCTTTTGTCCATGAAGCCCAAGAATCAAGTTTTAAACTATGAATTCTGATATTCATGTATGGATTGATTTCGTTTATGTGGATGTTGTTGTATAATTCCCAAGTTGGAATCTTTATTTGTTTTATGAAACTATGTTAGCATGCAAGTTAAAAACTATGAACTTAGTTGATTATGGTATGTTAATTTGATGATTATTCCTGTGCCCTAAGTGGTGCATGTATGGTGTTTCATAAAATGCCTAAGAGAATAGAAATTATGCATTATAGCTTAATTGTGACCCAAACGACAAATACATGTTTTACCCTTATGTTCAAATGACTCCCATGCTATTGATGTGCATTGTAGATGTTAGTTGGAATGCTCATGATGTTAGAGTATGAAATTATGACATGATTATATTCATTCCTATCCATGTACAACGTTATGATAACTATGTGCTTCATGAAATCCCCAACTTATTGTATGATAAATTGTTGATATCGGTCATGTGTTCAAGAAGTGTCAAGTCTTGTCAGTTTCATGCTATTGAGTCCTGGGGGTACTTGTACCCGACAATTTCACTGTGTACCTAGAGACAGTGTGAGTTTTCTTGATACTCTCAGTCAAGCCATGATCATTAGAATTTAGCCAGTCTCACGACTTAGGAAAATTCAGTGAATTCAGTATCAGTCTAGTCCTACTCAGTAACCTCAATAATCTCAGTAACCTCAGTGATCTCAGTGATATCAGTAATCTCTGTAATCTTCGTAATCTCAGCAATCCCAGTCAGTTATCAGATCTTAGTAGTATTCTGTCAGTCAACAAAATTTTGTGAACCCAGTTCAAATCAGTTATACAATACAATCAGTAACAACTCAATTCAGTTAATCATGTCTAGTGTCTATTAAGATGGGAGTAGAATTTAGCACCGAGTGATCCCAAGGATGGGAACTCATCTGTTATTAGAGGGCGTGATTCTTAGAAGAAGTCCTTGTGCTCCAGAACTACGTAACCAGCGTAGGTTGAGACATCAAACCTGCTATTTTGAGGGTAAATAAGGTCACTTAACCTGTTATATGAGGGTTCCACCATTCTCATTTAAGTACCTTCTATATGAGGGATCACTCAGTTATCAATTATCAGTAATATAGTACCAGTAACCTCAGATATCAGTTACCTATAAACTCCATAATTCATACCATTAATAGACTCAGTTATTCAGTATCCCAGTATTAGTAAACTCAGATGTCAGTACATCAGTATTCAGTTTGTCGCGACCCCAATTCTAGTTTATGTATTCATGCTTGTACTTATCACGCGTTCACGTTCATATCATCAGTCAGTTATTATTGTTCATGCATATGAACTCTTTCCTTAATCTTACCTCACTTGCATACTAGTACATTCAATCGTACTGACACATTTACACTATGGTGTTTTATGCTATAGGTTTAGAAGCCCAAGCTCCCGATCTTCCTTAATAGATCAGACGTTCAACAGCCAGACTAGCAGTGAGTCCTCATCATTCGAGGATAGCATGATTCTTTCATTACTTTAGTATTTTAGTATTTCGTAGTTAGTTGGGGACATGTTCCATCAACTCCACAGATTTCAAAAAATTTAGAGGCTTTCAGACTACAACATGTTTCAGATAGTTTATTTCAGTTTTGGGTATTGTTATACCGCATTACAGACATTGTTTTTGTATTCAGTATTAGTTCAATTTTGAACCTTTTGGCCATACAGCTTATATTCCACATATTTATAGTATATTATTCAGTACTCAGTTACAGATATCAGTCATGGGTTAGCTTGTGGTCCTTTGGGGTCAAGAGCACCGTGTAGCATTTTGGGTACCAAATTCGAGGCATTACAAAAATGAAAACTTGTAAATACATAGGTGTCGAGTGTTCATAATCCTCCAGCACTGAATGATACTTTAAATACAATACATCATTTAAATCACTGTAAGGGAATTCATGATACAGAGACCCACATCATAGAATGTATCACTAACTGATGAAAATCATAATTATAGATATAGAAAGATGTTAAAATCATAAGGACAACATGCTCACATGGTTAAATTCATGAATATATAAGTAAAACATGGTGTTAACTGAACATGGTATGGGTGATTGAAATTCAAAGCATGTAATAACATAATTTTCATGGGAAACACATTGGCATGGCTTGAATTCAAAACTACTAAGAGAACATGGATTAAATTCATAACTGACATGGATATTTTTATAAAAGAGGATAAAAGTTTCATACTTGAACAAAAAAGGATTTTGAGACTCAATGGGTGGAAGGAACTCATTGATGAATACCCCACATACCTTAATGGCTTGAATTCTTGAAGAAGAATCTTGGAATTGGAATAATGAATGCTCGAATCCTTGAGGAAACTTGAATTTCTATTCTTGGGAATGGGGATGGGTTTCACGGATGATAACTGATGGAGAATGAGGCAATTGATGCCCTTATCTAGGTTTTAATCGTCAATTTGGGTGTTTTGGAATAGAAGAAAGACCTAAATGCCCCTCTTTAAGTTAATAAAAATACTGCAGAAAACACAGCCTCCATGTCACGAAGTTTATCACGGAGGCTAACCTTCGTGACACACTACTTATCGAGGAGGCTAACCTCCGTGACACGCAGCTTATCACAAAGGTCCAGCCTTTGTGACACGCAAATATCGCAGAGGCTTGTTGCCTCCGAGGTCCAAAATCACCCCGTACCCCTTTCAAAAGTTTTAAAACTCTCCCAAATAACCCTTTTAACCTCCTTAAATATATTTCAATTCATAAATCGACATTTTAGACTCGAAAAGGCCCAAAATTAAATACTTGAATTTTTGGGGTCTTAAAATTTGGCTAATTCTTTTGTACTTAGTGTAAAATAATGAATTGGACCCCTTTAAACATGCCACTAAGACCTGGAAACATGTCTAAAATCTAACAGGGTATTATAATATCTCTTTCTTGGGATCATTCATCCCCGAATAAAATTGTTTGAGCAGAGATACTAGGAAAATTAAGATACTAAGAAAACTGAGATTATGTACTAAATACTTGTGAGCTGAATCATGATTAAATAACTGAGTTTGAGACATGATACATGGAATAAACCAAATTCACGAATGAATGCAATAACATGAGGATGGTTATATAGCAGAGACAGAGAACGAGAAATAAAAAATAAAGAAACCATTACCTTAAGTTGGATCTGATTTCATGGAGAAAAGATGGGGATACTTGGCTCGCATAACTGCTTTTCTTCTCAAGTAGCTTCCTCAACGGACTAATTTCTCTATAAGACTTTAACCAAGGGAACTTCTTTATTCCTCAACCTATGAATCTGACGGTCAAGGATCTCAACTGGGACTTCTTCATAGGAGAGACAATCCTTCACATCCACACTCTCTAAAGGAACAACAGAAGCTGAGTCACCAATAGACTTTTTTAGCAATGAGACATGAAACACTAAATGCACTAATGCCAAATCTGCAGGCAACTCTAACTCATATGTTCCCTTCCCAAAGAGGCTCAAAATTTTATATGGGACAACATAGTGGGGACTGATCTTTCCTTTCTTGCCAAATCTTTTTTCCCCTTTCATGGGTGAAATTTTCAAATCAACCAAGTCACCAACATCAAACTTAAGATCTCTCCTCCTCATATTTGCATAAGATTTCTGATGACTTTGAGTTGTCATCAACCTTTTGTGAATTAACTGGACTTTCTCCATCACCTCAAACACTGAATCTGGCCCTATTAAAGTAGCCTCACCTACTTTAAATCAACCAATAGGAGATCCAAATATCCTCTCATAGAGAGCCTTAAATGGAGCCATTTGAATACTAGAGTGATAGTTGTTTTTCTAGGCAAACTCAATCAAAGGTAAATGGTCATCCCAACTACCCATAAAGTCGATAACACACGCCCTCAACATATCCTCAAAAGTCTGAATGGTCTGCTCTGCCTGAACATCTATCTGAGGATGAAAAGCTATACTGAGATGGACTTGGGTGTCGAGATCCTTCTAAAAAGCCTTCCAAAAATGAAAGGTAAACTGAGCACTTCTATCTTAAATAATGGTCAATGTAACCCCATAAAACTTTACCAACTCCTTAAGATAGAGACTATCATAATCCTCATCTGAATACGAAGTATGAACTAGCAAGAAATGGGTTGACTTGGATATTATGTCTACAATAACCTAAATCAAATTATGCTGACAACGCGTACGAGGTAAACCTATCACAAAATCCATGTTCACCACCTCCCACTTCTAAGTGGGGATGCTAAAGTCCTAAAGCGTGCCACTAGTCCTTTGGTGTTCAGCCTTAGCCTACTGACAATTTGAACACTTAGCCACAAATTCAGCAATATTTTTCTTCATACCACCCCTCTAATAGATTTCCCGCAACTCACGATACATCTTAGTGGATCTAGGGTGAATGGAATATCTCACAACATGCACGTTTTAGCTAATATTCGTTGCCTTAAACCATCAATACATGAAACACATAACCTTCCTTGAGAACAAAGCACACCATCTCCCCTTTGGGAGAAAAAGTTCAACATTACGATCCCTAACTGCCTCCTTCAACTTGACCAAAATAGGATCCCTGTCTTGATTTTCTTTCACTTTGGCAACCAATAAAGACTTTGAACCATTCTAAATCCATATACTACATTCGGTCGAATCAACCAACCAAACACCTAACCTAGAAAGATGATGAACCTCATGGGATAACTCCTTCTTCTTATTATTAACATGAGCAACACTATCCATAGACAATCTACTAAGGGCATCAAACACTACATTGGCCTTATATGGGTGATACAACACACTCTTATCATAGTTTTTCATCAATTCAAGCCACATTCTCTGACGAAGATTCAGGTCTTTCTACATGAAAACATACTGTAAACTCTTATGATCCATGAATATATCAACATGAACACCATAAAGGTAATTCCTTCAAATTTTTATGAAAAAACAACAACTGCCTACTCAACATCATGGGTTGGGCAATTTTTCTCATGAGGTTTAAGCTATCTAGAGGCATAGTCTATGACCTTACCTCACCGCATTAACATACAACCAATATCAACTCTAGAAGCATCACAATAAACTATAAACCCATTTGTGCCATTTGGTAAAGTCAAGACTAGAGCAGAAGTGAGTCGAGTCTTCTACTCCTAAAAACTCTTCTCCTAGGAATCTGGCCACTAGAATTTGACCTTTTTTGGGATAATCGAGACATAGGAGAAGCAATATAAGAAAACCCTTCAATAAACCGCCTATAGTAACCAGCTAAACCCAAGAAACTCCTGATATTTGATAGAGAGATGGGTTTAGGCCAGTTCCTTAATGCTTCGATCTTTTGAGGATCAACTTAAATGCCATCACCAGAAATGATATGGCCAAGGAAATCTACTGATCTCAACCAGTACTCATACTTGATGAACTTAGAAAATAACTGGTGATCCTTAAGGGTATATAATACAACCCTCAAATAGTCAGCATAGTCACTCTCACTATTGGAATAGATGAGGATGTCATCAGTGAAGACTATGACGAACATGTCCAAGTACTGCTTGAACACCCTATTCATTAAGCCCATAAAATATGCAGGGGTATTTGTTAGTATAAAATATATAACTAGAAATTCTATGTGACCATATCAAGTTCTAAAAGCTATCTTTGGGATGCCACATTCTCTGACTCTAAACTGATGATAGTCAAAATTAAGATCTATCTTAGAGAAATAACTTGCACCCTGAAGTTGGTCGAACAAGTCATCAGTTCTGGGGAGAGGATACTTATTCTAGATTGTGACTTTGTTTAATTGATGGTAGTCCATGCACATTTCGAGGGAACCATCTTTCTTGCGCATGTAAAGGACTGGAGCACCTCATGGAGAAACACTTGTCCTGATGAAACCCTTATCTAAGAGATCTTTCAATTGTTCCTTCAATTTTTTAAGCTTAGCTGAAGCCATTTTGTAAGGTGAAATTGAGATAGGTTGGGTAACTAGGGAGAGATCTATTCCGAAGTCAATTTCCTTTTCGAGAGAAATTCTAGGAAGATCTTTATGAAACACATCTGAAAACTCATTCACTGCTGGAACTAACTTAAGACACAAAGTTTTAGAATTTAAGTCCTTGACTCGAACGAGATGATAAATAAATCCCTTGGATATCATCTTTATTGCCTTAAGATAGCAAATAAATTGACCCTTAGGTACTGAAGTACTTCCTCTCCATTAGGAAATTGGCTCATTTGGAAACTAGAACTGGATAGTTCTATTTCTACAATAAATTGAGGCATAGCACTAGTGGAGCCATTCCATGTCAAGAATGACATTAAAATCATTCATCTTCAGATCCACAAGATCAACTAAAGTAACTTTTTGAAAGACTATGACCGGGTAATTTCTGTATACTCGTCTGGCCACAATAGAATTACCGAATGGGGTAGACACTGAGAAAGGTTCTGCTAATTTTTTTGGATTTATATCAAAGTCTACAACTATGTAAGGAGTCACAAATAAAAGTGAATATCCATGGTATAGCATTACATAAACATGAAGATGGAAACTTGTAATGTACCCGTAACTATATTAGGTGAACTTTCCTAATTATATTGAGTCTGTAGAGCATAAAGTTGGTTCTGACGTTACCCACTAGTGGAACTGGAGGTGGCACCCTATTGAGTAGGGAAACCTACTGGTGTTGCTGAAGAATTAGTCTAGCCCTAATAATGATCATTTTTGCCTTTCCACATCCCCAAATGACGATCCCTTATCTCGTGGCCTGGCTTACCATATCCAAAGCACCCATCACTTATCACTTTGCACCCACCCTAATGATTTTTACCATACTTTATGCAAAGCAGATTGGTCTGACCACTATTTATAATACCCTGGGACTTAAAGCCTAACACCCTATCCCTATTGTCCTTCCTAAACTTAGGCACTAGCACACTAGCTGAAGATGAGGCTGGAGCTGAATTTTTTTTGCATAACTGAGAACGATTTCCATTATCAAACCTCTTCTATGATAAGTTGAAGCTACCTATTTTGGCCCTCTTATTCTCTCTTTCCTTATCCTTGAGTTTTTCCTCTTTAATCTGCTGAGCATGAACTATCAGCCTAGAAAGGTCTATCTTCTTAATTAACATGGTTGTTCTACACTTCTTAACTATACTATCATCCATACCAGACACAAAATTACTCATCCTAGACCTAGAGTCAACCACCATAGCTGGAGCATACCTCACCAATTGAGTAAACTTGAGTGTCCTTTTTCACACTCATGTTACCTTGCTTCAGGTTAATGAACTCTTGAACCTTATACTCCCTTAGATCTAATGGGAAGAACCTATCTAAAATGGTCGTGGCAATATCCTCCTACTCTATAGGCCCTACCTTAACACCCATGTCCTCCTTCCACTGCTTGAACAAAGTATGAGCTACTCCCTGCATCAGATAAGTAGCTAAATCAGCACTCTCACTAGAGGTGACACCCATAATGTCGATCACCTTCTATACAACATCTAGAAACTCATGCAGATCCTCCTCAGATTTGGATTTAGAAAATAACGGGGGATTCATTCGAGTGAAGTTTTGGATCCTAGCTTCATTTGTATTTATCACTGGATTGGATGGGGCAACAATCTGGTGGTTATTTTGATCAGCTATAGAGTAGTCCAAAGTTATGAAAGTGTCCCTGAATTCGGCGTGGGAAACATAGTCGTTCAGGGGATCTTTCGAAAGAGGTAGTGGTGTGGGATGATCCACGCTCCTTTTTTTGTCATTTCTTCAGGGAGATATTTTCTGTAAATGGATAAAGGATGAGTTAGAAAAGGAGTTCATAGAGTTTATTATCATTCATATGACATAAATACTAAAAGAAGGTAAACATTCCTAAAACATCTCATAGCCTCTTGCCTATAAGTGTGGCACACTACACACCCATGAACAAGACTCTACTCAATGTGGCTTTCAGACACCCTAGGACACTTTAAAACCTTAGGCTCTGATACCATGTTTTGTCATGAACTGAGGCTACCCCTTAGTCATAATGCGATGCTTAAGGCCACAAGTGACCCCAAGCAAATCCATGATCTGATACCTACTGTGAGCATTGGATAAAATAATAATTAAACATCATATGCATAAGATAAACTAATAAAGCTCTGTTAAAATGTTATACTAAAATGAATACCATCATGTCTGAACAACAGATAAAATAGAAACTAAAAATGTGTCTAAATATATAAACATCTAGTCTGAAAGCCTCTAAGACATATGGAGTTAATGGGACAAACACCCAACTAACTCCGACTGATGGAAATGAAAGAAATACTAAAAATAACTGAACATAAATTGTCCTTGATGGATTAGGACTCACCACTACTACTACTATGAGGTACTAAGTTGTATAGGGGCGATTAGGGAATTGAGCATCCGAACCGATGTTATAAGACAACATAGCACCCAAGAGAGTATGCAATTAGTACTTTGAATGTACTGGTACGTGAGGTAGAGACTAACTAAAACACATGAAGACACTAAACATGGATACATGAACATGTAAAAAGAATGCAAGACCAAGTAAACCATGAGCCAAAATAATCTGTAAAATTGATCAACTGAATACTGATAAATTGTATACTTGGTCATACAAACCTAATCTTTTATGATCATAATACTGAACTGAGATTATGGGACCTAACTATAACCGATATGCCTTAATCTGAGCTATTGATGTCCAACATATAACCCCCATTAGAAGGGTGTTGGTGTCTTTCCAGGGATACCAACACATGACTAACATTGTGGATCCAAAAGTCTAATGTCCCAAAGGATGATGGTGTCATGCCTCTACTGACGGGGGACCTCTCATAGTCTACGATGGAGCCATAGGTCTGAAACTTAGAGACTGCTACTAATGACTCATGCCTAACTGACAGGGGAGATGTCATCCCTACATTCACTCCGTGCTAAGTGTTACTCCCAACTAAATAAAATTAGTATTATTATTCTTTTACCATGATATGGTATTATACTAACAAGTTCTCAACATGAACATGAATATCTGACTATGTTAATAAAATCATGGTCTAACTGACTTGTTACTTGAAAATGAAAACATGTATACACATAGGTATTAGGTGTTCATAACCCTTTAACACTGAATGATACTTTAAATACAATACATCAATTAAAAACTATAAGGGAATTCATGATACAGAGACCCAAATTATTAAATATATCGCTAACTGATGAACACCATTATTATAGATATGGAAAGATGTTAAACTCATAAGGACAACATGCTCACATGGTTAAATTCATGAATAAAAAAATAAAACTTGGTGTTAACTGGACATGGTATGGGTGATTGAAATTCAAAGCATGTAATAAAATAAATTTTATGGGAAACACATCGGTATGGCTTGAATTCAAAACTACTAAGAGAACATGGATTAAATTCATAACTAACATGGATATTTTCATAAAAGAGGATAAAAGTTTCATACTTGAATAAAAAGGGATTTTGGGACTCAATGGGTAGAATTAACCCATTGATGAATACCCCACATACCTTAATGGCTTGAATTCTTGAAGAAGAATCTTGGAATTGGAACCTTGAATGCTCGAATCCTTGAGAAAAAACTTGTATTTTTGTTCTTGGGAATGGAGAAGGGATTTCCATATGATAACTGATGTAGAATGAGTAAATTGATGCCTCTATCTGGGTTTTAATCATCAATTTAGGTTTTTGGGAAGAGGGAAATACCAAAATGCCCCCTTTTAAGTTAATGAAAATACTGCAGAAAATACAGCCTCCGTGTTATGGAGGTTATTGCAAAGGCTAACCTTCCTGACACACTACTTATCGCGGAGGCTAACCTCCATGACACGCAGCTTATTACAGAGATCTAGCCTCCATGACACGCCAATATCATAGAGGATTACTGCCTCCTAGGTCTAAAATTAACCCAAACCCTTTTCAAAAAATTTGAAACTCACCCAAATGACCTTTTTAATATCCCTAAACATATTTCAACTCATAAATCAATGTTTCAAACTTGGGAAGGCCAAAAATAAAATCCTTGAATTATTAGGGTATTAAAATTTGGCTTATTATTTTGTACTTAGTGTAAAATAATGACTTGGACCCTTTTAAACATATGACTAAGATCTGAAACCGTGTCTAAAATCTTACGGGGTATTATAGTGGTATACTTTCTTAAACTGTAACTGTTGTTTGGATCTCATCATGGCATTAGAATTATTAATGTTATATCCTAGCCTAATTATGTATAAACTAGATAGGTAGTGACTGATATAATATCCCAAAGCCAATGTCTGAGGATGTACCTAGTCGGTGTATGTGCGCGGTCTAGAATTTACTCAGTTAGTCTTGCTAAGGTTATAGGATAGAAGGTTTTAAGAGGATCATAGGCCATGTTTGAAATAATCCCACTAAAAGCCTAATAAGCCTTCCAAGTGAACAAAATATCCCTTGAACCTAATTTTGAGCCTACAAAGTTTAATAAAATAAAATTGCACTTGGGTCCAAAAAGTGAACAATTTGAAAGGGTAAAGAAATAAAAGAAGACAAATAAAGTGGGATCTAGAAATAGTGTAGCGTGAAGGACACTTATTGACTATAACTATATATACACACAAACCCCCGAGCCTACATTACAAGTAAATAAATACCTATAGTGATCCTAATCCGACTGTCCAAAAGCTAAGGCATAGAAAATAAGGGAAAGCCTGTGGTACTAAATACACACAACTAGACTTTTTGTGGCAGTGAAAGATTTGATTCTGTCTTGGTTTTTAATTTACCTTGCATATACTGAGTGTTGATACTTTCTTGTTGTGAGGGCATAAGGGCCATATTTTAGTTGTTGCTTATTTTGATAGTGTTATTTGTCTAATGTTTTGGGTTGTCTGTTGATAATTTAATGCCATATTCTTATCCCATTGTGTTATGATGTTTAGTTTGTATACACACTACACTAGTTGATTTGTAATGTCATTAGAGAGTGTTGAATTATGTTTTGGTGCACGCATGCTGAAAATTTGATTTTTGTGAAACTAGGACTGCCATAATATTCTTGGTTTTCTCTAGGTTAAGCATCTAAGTGGTATAATTTATTTATTTTCCTAAGGACCTGCAAACATTCTAAATTGAGGAAGTTGATGTGTCATGACGTTACAACACTTGAGATGCTTAAAATGGTGAATATTTGCAAGTACAAGGGTAGGTTTATATCGGTATAATGGATTTTTAGGTGTTTATAGGTCAAATAGGTCACGTAGAGTGGAGTGTTGGAATTTGGACTGACATAGGCCTCAAAAATCATTATCACAATCGTGGTATCTAACCACGATCGTATTAGGGCCTCATATAAAGAATTAGAGAAATGACATTCAGAATTTGATCAAACATGGAGATCCTATGACCATACATAATCATATGATCTTACCATTAGGTCATGGAAAGGAAGTCCTAAAAACAAAGATATGGGAACTAAGTGTAAGAATCACTAGACGAGAGGTCTCCACAACTATGCTTAGAAGTAACGATCATACCTTGAGGTCGTGGGTAGATGTGAAGATTGTAGAAGCTTAAGTTAAAGATGATCATACGACAACATTATACAGTCATATGTTGATATAATGGGGACATACTGAGATCCATACCATTAAATACCTAAATATTCTAAACTCTTTTCTGATACCACGAGTACCAAAAGACAATCGTGGTATCTAACCACGATCGTACATTTCACTCGTCCGAAATGACCTACTCAAATTTCCTATTTCTATTGGGATAGGTTCTATTTTGTATATAAATGCACCTGTGGGTTTTTTTGTATGAGTTTTACACTCTTTTATATTTTACAACATTGTATTGTGAGATCTAAGGCATATGCTTAGGATTTCACGAACACCCGTTTTAGGGTTTTGATTAAAGTTTGGATTTTGGGTGTTAGTATTATTGTAAGTTCATAATATGTTTTCATACATGGATTCTTCTTGTGTGCTTGAAATTATGAGTAGCTAAACACCCGCACTAGAGTTTTTGGAACTATGATAGAGTAATGAAGTAGTGTTCAAAGTACAAGGTGATTCTTGAAGGGTAGTTGGGAATTTATTGTTATTTCCTTAGCTTTGGTTTCCTTTTAGTGAGTGCATGCATTAGAACTCATCCTATCTCTATTCATGACTTTAGCAAGGGTAATCTAATAGTAAAAGTAAATTAACAACAAGACTTGGAGTCAACTTCATTTAATTATCATTGAGCGAGCAAATGGGAAAGACTATATTGGGATAGTAGATAAGGTCTAGTAATGCAAAACTCATGACACATGAACCTTTGTTCTTGGGGACAGTCATCTACAAGGTGGTAATCTAGTTGGTTAGATGATACATTACCTATCGGTTCTGCATGCTATGAACTAGTATAGATCACTAGTATGTAGAACCTATGGAGTCATGAAAACATGGGGAACACAATCCTAGTTTATCATTCTCATTGATTTTCTCAACATAAATTGATATTTGTTTATTTGTTACTTCAATTGAAAAATTGTTTACTTCTTATTTTTAATCCCCCAATAAGAAATAAATGACTAAAAGTTTAAATAACTGCATTGACCTAGGTCATAACAATATTCCTTATGGTATTGACCCCAACTTTGTTTGGGTTCTATATTTGACAGAAACTACATTATACTTTGTTACGGGGTGTAATTTAGGTGACATCACTTAACCAAGAACAAATGTTGAATAAAACCCAAGATATTTCCTTTTCCCAAAGCTCCAAGGTAAAAAATTAGTGAAAGTCATAAAATGGACTATTTATACTATTTTGTGAATAGTACATCACAAACGTAGTCAACCTTTTGCATTCATGAGGGCCAACATTAACCAGACCACTAACTTGGCCTTCACATTTGCAGTCAGCCTCCAGCAATCGAATAGGCTGTCGACCAGAAAACATCATGTTTGTGATGTCTCAATAGCTATCACGACTACCAAAATGGTAATCCCTTTACAAATGTGTCACCACCATCATATTTGTGATGAAGAAAATATTCTATCTCTAAATTTGAGCCCAAGTGACCGTGTTGACAAAGAAGGATCTAGTTGTACCAAAATTGCAACAAACCAGCAGATTTTCACATATTGTAATGCCTCTGAATGAACCTTTGGGATTCATTTTGAACCCCACAAAAATAAAACATATATGCTACTAGGCCATTTTTGATGTTTCAGACTTAATGTCAATATTAGATTTTTTAGAAGAGTCTGTTTACAAAAAATTAGCTCCCAGGGCCCCATTTTAGCTTATTTCACTATTTTCTAAATAAAGGGTCAAAATGCAAAATAAAATTTTTGAACCCAAACCGACCCTACTACTAACCGAAAATTGACATTATGGACCTAATGAAACTTTCCAAATCACCATACGTTGATCGAAACACAATATATTGAAAAAATTAAACTAATTGCTTTTAAAGCTTCAATAGTCTCAAACTCTCCTAAATCACTCCTGAATGCATCAAGAATGTGTGAATCATCTTTACATTTAATAAATAGTGTATAAAAACTATGAGATAGGGAAAAATTACCAAAACACATGAAAAGGGAAATTTCACCGTTAAGGTTATTACCTTATCCACCACTAAAATACTAGTTCATCCTCGAACTAAAAATCATATAAAGTACCTAAAATGATAAAAATTTAGGGGTATCTATGTAACACCCAAAATTTTTACCTTGGAATTTTTTGAGTTTTGAGCTCATTGCCAAGGTACAACTCTGGTAACGAGTAGTGAAGACTCTATATGAGTTGTATAGTATCATCCATATCCAAATTAGTGTATGTTCCCTAAGTTTCTGTCCTGATGACGATTGTTACCTAATGAGCCATAATGACTCACTATGAGTCATGGTGTGTAAGTCTTATGCAATCCAGTATACGTGTCCAAGGCTACTGTTACAACGACGATAGGACTTGTAAGTCATAAGGTTTGGTCATGAGTCAAAAGGTGATAGGGTCTGGAGACATTTCAGTTTCCTTGTGCAGTGATAGGTGATTCTGGTTCATTCATTAGTCTATCTTGAAGTGGTGAGCTTCAATTCTCCATAAGGCCTATCATTTTAAGGTATTGTTTCATTTATGTCTAGACTACCCTTTGTGGTTCCTTTTTTGTCTATGCTCTGCGGTATATCCTGACTTAGGTAGATGTTTGGCTTTTCTAAGAGGCTTTTGTGGAAGATAAAGTATTAGTAGATTATGTTATGGATTCTTAGATTCCTCTTGGCATTTGATTTATCTATCTTGTTATATATCTGGAACTCAATTTTATCTTGTTATATGTTCAGAATTTAGTTCTATCTTGTTATATATTCAATACTCATACACTGCCAGTTATGTTTTGTTTTTGTTGGCTAAGCTAATCGGGGTGGTCTCTTGTCCTTGGCGGACTTGAGATACCTGTCATGACTAGGCCCTGGTTTAGGTCATGACAATATGGTATCAAAGCATAGGTTCGTGGTCATTGGGTGTCTACAAAGCTGTGTCAAGTAAAGTCTGTTTTATGGATGTGTAGAGAGCCTAACTTATAAGGGAGAGGATACGAGGAATTTAGGAATATTTCCCTTTTTTGTGATCTAATTTTGGGCTATAGAGTCTAGGGTATTGAAATCTCCTCTAATTCTATCTGTTTGTATTTCAGATTATATCTCTCTAAAGATCTGATGCTAGTGGAAATTCCTCTATTCCACCTGAGTACAATGTGGATGGAACTCGTTCTACTTATGGAGTACAGACCTGATCTAGGGTCCCTACTCCTGATCGCCTTCATGGAGTTCCACTGGTCCCTACCAGTCCTTATTGGGCTTCTCAAGCTGATGATATCCATACCCCACTACCCTAAGGAGATATTTCCAATGTCAAGTTCCATCAATCTATTCATCTACTGACTTAGTTGGTGACTTATCTATTTTTTCATCCTTACCGTGTTGGTTTTGTTGCTCTATCTTCTGAGGTCAACAGAGTTGGTCAGCTTATGAGGCTAACTCCTCTTACCTTTACTAGATCTATGGTTGAGGATGATCCTCATGGGTTTATTGATGAAATAGAGAAGATATTAGATGTGATGCATGGTGATGCTTCTACTGATATGAAGGTTGTGGAGTTTGCTGCTTACCAGTTGAAGGATGCGACATACAGTAGTATGAGGAGTGGGAGCAGTCGAGGGGTGATGATGCTGAGTAGGCTATGTGGGAGGAATTTTTTGGTGCTTTACTTGATCGTTTATTTCCTCAGGAGTTGAGAGAGGTTAAATATAAGGAGTTTGTGAGCTTGAAGTAGGAAAAGATGACTGTGAAAGAGTATGCTTTTAAATTTCATCAGTTATCACATTTTTCACCAGAGTTGGTATCTAGCATGAGGGATAGGATGAGAAAGTTTTCTTTAAGATTTTCATGAGACTTGGTTTTGAAGTGTAAAGTTGTTATGCTAAATAATGATATAGATATCTCTAGACTTGTGTTGTACATACAACAGGTTAAGGAAGAGAAAAAAATAGGCAGAAATAGGAGAGAGACAAAGTAAAATGTTCAAGAATTCAAAGCAAGAGAAGGGTAGTAGAATAGTGGTAGAGATGGTAGACTGTAGTCCAAGAAAAAGAATTAGGGGAGTTATAATTCCTATTCGATGGCTAGTTCCCCTTGTCCTAAGTCGTTTGGTGATCTTCACTTTTAGACTAACAGTGAGTTTAAGGCATAAGGTGCCCAGTCTCAGGCTAGTAGAGCTCAGTCTTCCCTACCCTATCCTCTCTGTCGATTCCATGGTTAGCTTCACCATGGTTATTATGACGAGGAGAGAAATTAGTGTTTTAATTGTAGTCAGCATGGGCATATGCAGAGGATTTGTCCCGCGGGTAAAGTAGCCATGAGGGCTAATAAGGTCCCGGTTACCACTTCTCCAGCTACTGTGCCAAAGGGTTCTACCTATGGTTACAACACTGATCAAAATTGTGTTTATGATCTTTCTACCCATCAGGAATTTGAGGCATCTCTTGATGTTGTCACTGGTACGTTACTTTTCTTTAATGTATATTGTATGCTTGACCCGGGGTCCACCCTTTCTTATGTGACCCCTTATGTAGCTGTTCAATTCTGTTTTAGTCCTGAGTGCATTTCTAATCCCTCCTCTGTGTCTACTAGTGGGTGATTCTGTTGTGGCTAGAAGTGTCTATAGGGGTTGTGTGGTGTCTATATTTCATAACTATACCTTGGTGGGTTTGATAGAATTTTATATGGTGGATTTTGATGTTATCATGGTGATAGGCTATCTCCATTCATGCTATGCTTCTCTAGAATGTCAAACCTAGAAGGCCAGTTTCTAATTCCCTAGTGAATTACTAATTAAATGGGAGGGGAGTTCCTTAGTTCCGAAAGGGAGATTTATTTTGTTTCTTAGAGATCAAAATTTGATTTCCAAGGGGTGTATTTACCATCTGGTTAGGGTTAAGGATTCTAATTCTAAGGGTCCCTCTTTGCAATTTGTCCCTGTTGTTAACAAATTTCTTGAGGTGTTTCCCGATGATTTTCCTAGTATTCCTCCTGCTAGGGAAATAGATCTTGGGATTGATTTTCTACTAGATACCCATCCTATATCTTCCCTCCATATAGAATAACTTCGGCTAAGTTAAAAGAACTTAAGGTGTAATTAAATGATCTTTTTTATAAGGGTTTTATCCATCCTAGTGTATTTCCGTGGGATACTCCTGTACTTTTCGTTCATAAAAAAGATGGTTCCCTTTGGATGTGTATAGCTTATCAACAGCTGAGTAAGGTAATAGTGAAGAATAAGTACCATTTTCCTAGGATAGACGATCTCTTTGACCAGCTTCAGGGTGCTAGATGCTTTCCTAAGATCGATCTTCAGTCGGGTTATCATCAGTTGAATATTAGGGAGGCGGATATCCTTAAGACAACCTTCTAAACCCAGTATGGTCACTATGTGTTTTTGTTCATGTCCTTTGGTTTGACTAATGCTCCGGCTGCCTTGATGGACCTAATGGACCAGGTATTCAGATAGTTCTTGGATTTTTTTGTGATTGCATTTATTGATGACGTCTTGGTATATTCTACGAGTAAGGAGGATCATGTCAATCACCTCCGAGTAGTGTTGCAGACGTTTAAGGATCAACAATTGTATGCTAAGTTCTTGAAGTGTGAGTTTTGATTTAGTGTTATGACTTTTCTGGGTCAAGTTATTTCTAGTAAAGGGATCATGGTAGACTCATAGAAAGTTGAGGTGGTTAAGAAATGGCCTAGGCCCATAACTCCAACCGATATTTGGAGCTTCTTGGATTTAGTCGAGTATTATAAGAGGTTTGCGGAGAGTTTTTCATCTATTACTTATCCATTGACTAAGTTGACTCAGAAAAAAGTAAAGTTTCTATGGTTCGATGCTTGTGAGGGCAGTTTTGAGAAGTTGAAGGATAAGTTGACTCGGCTCCGATTCTAACCCTGCCCGAGGGTACTAATGGTTTTGTTGTTTACTGTGATGCATTCCGGGTGGGACTGGGTTGTGTTTTTATGTAGCATGGTAAGGTTGTGGCTTATTCTTCTAGGTAACCGAAGGTATATGAAAGGAATTATCCAACGTATGATTTAGAGTTGGCGGATATTGTATTTTCTTTAAAGATTTGGTCCCATTATCTGTATGGGGTCCATGTGGACATCTATTCCGATCATAAGATCTTAAGGTATGTGTTCACCCAGAAGGAGTTGAATCTCAAGCAAATGAGATGGCTTGAGTTACACAAGGACTATGATATGAGTCTTCACTGCCATCCAGGTAAGACTAATGTGGTTGCTGATGCTCTTAACGGGTTGTCGATGCATAGCTTATCTCATGTGGATGAGGAGAAGTGAGGATTGGTAAAGAATATTCATTGGTTAGCTAATCTTGGAGTCCGTCTCATAGATTTTAAGAATGGAGGTGTGATTATTCAAGAGGTGGTGAAGTCATCCCTTGGTGCCTTGGTGAAGGAAAAGTAGGTTTTAGATCTAATCTTAATGTAGATTAAGGATGATATAGGTCAGCAGAAAGTGATGGTTTTTGAGATTGGTGGTGATGGCATCTTGAGGTAGCAAGGTAGGTTACGTGGTTCGAATGTTGATGGGCTATGAGAAAGGATTTTGGCTAAGGATCATGAGTCAAGGTATACAGTTCACCCTTGTTGGACTAAAATATATCATGACTTAAAGGAGATTTATTGGTGGAACACATAAAGAGAGATATATCTAACTTCTTTGCTAAGTGTATGGTGTGTCAGCAAGTAAAGGTTGAACACTTGAGGCCCGATGGGTTGTCTCAAAAGTTTGAGTTACCCTTGTGGAAGTGGGAGGTGATCAACATAGATTTTGTTATAGGTCTTCTGCAGTCTTACAATCAGTTTGATTCTATTTGGGTCATCGTGGATAGGATGACTAAGTTTTCCCACTTCTTACCTGTGAGGACTACCTACTCTAAAGAGGATTATATTAAGCTTTTCATTCAATAGATCGTCAAGTTTAGTGGTGCTCTAATTTCTATCTTTTCAGATAGAGGTATACAGTTTTCATCTCACTTTTGGCGTTTATTTTATAGAGGTTTAGGGAATAAGGTGAACCTTAGCACTTCTTTCCACCTTTAGAAGGATAGACAAGTGGAAAGGACTATTCAGAATTTAAAAGATATACTAAAGTCTTGCGTGATTGATCTTGGTGGTAGTTGGGTTGATTATTTTCCTCTTATCGAGTTCACATATAACAACAGTTATCACTCCAGTATTGGTATTGATCCTTTTGAGTCCCTTTATAGTAGGAGTGTAGATATCTTATTGGGTGGTTTGAGGTTGGCAAGAATAGATTGTTCAGTCCGTACATAGTTCACCAAGTCATAGAAAAGGTGAAGGTGATCAGGGATAGGGTTAAGACTGCTCAAAGTTTCCAAAAGCCCTATGCATATTTGAGGCAAAGAGAGTTGGAACTAGATATTGGCGATTGGGTGTTCTTGAAGGTGTTTCCAATGAAGGAATAGATGGGGTTGGGAAAAAAGAGAAGCTTAGTCTCCGATATATGGGCCCATATTTAATTTTGAGGAAAGTGGGTAATGTTGTTTACGAGTTGGAATTGCCTTTGAGTTTGGGTTCCGTTCACATGGTTTTCCATGTGTCAATGTTGAGAAAGTGTGTGAGTGATCCTACTTTGATTGTGCCTATTGAGACTGTTGGTATTTCGTATTCCTTGTCTTATGAGGAAGTTTTGATAGAGATTCTGGATAGACAAGTCCATCATTTTAGGACTAAAAATGTGGCTTCGATGAAGGTTCTATGGAGGAACCAAAAGGTTGAAGAACCTACTTGGTTAGCTGAAGAGGACATGAAGTCCATGTATCCATTCTTGTTTCCCACATTGGATAATCGTTCTTAAGGTATGTATTTTCCTACTCTGTTTGTTTCCTAACTTTGTTAAAGGAAATTATAGTTGTGTTTCTGTTTTATAATTGTGCTAATAGATGCCTTAATTCCACATTTGGGGATGAATGATCCTGGGAGGGAGGGGGGACTAATGCAACATCCCAAATTTTTGCCTCTAAAATTTCTGAGTTTTGAGCTTACTGTCTAGGGTACGACTCTAGTAACGAGTTGTCAATACTCTATACGAGTCATATAGTTTCATCCATAGCCAAACCAGTGTAGTTTTGCTAAGTTTCTATCCTAATCACGATTGGTACCTAAAGAGTCATTACGAATCACTATGAGTTGCGGTGTGCAAGTTGTAGGCAATCCAGTATAAGTTCCCAAAGCTACTATTGCGATAACAATGGGACTCTACAAGTCGTAAGATCTGGTCACAAGTCGTAGGGTGTCACCCATGACCAAACCAGTGAAGGTGCCCTGAGTTACTATCTTGTAATGCCCCGAATCTGATACCCAAAATGTTACACGGTGCTCATGACCCTGAAGGACCACAAGCTAACCCATGACTGATATTTGTACCTATTTACTACATAATATACTGAATAATGCGGAAACGTGAACTAAAAGGCCATATGGTTCACATAACTGAAGTAAAACATAATGTTTAAACGAGGTATGTAATACCCAAAACAACTGAAATAACTGATTGAACATAATAGTCTGGAAAGCCTCTAACTGACTGAATTGTCTGAGTAAGGAGTTGATGGGACATGCCCCCAACTTACTCCAACTAATAAACTAATTAATGATATAATAGGGAATTAATTATGTCCTTGAAGGATGAGGACTCACTCCCAACTCTGACTGCTGATATATGGAATCTACTGATGCTCTAGAGATCGTGTATCTGAACCTATGGTATAAGACACCATAGCACAAATGTGTCAGTACTTTGAATATACTGGTATGCATGTAAGGTAGGCTGAAAGCATGTATGCAAGAACAATACTTGCTAACTGACTAATATGAACATGAGAATACATGCATGTATACATAGTAGCTATATCTGAAATCGTGATAACATGAGTATGCTGATGACTAACATGACTAATGACTGAATTCTGATAACTTATAACATGAGTGATTGTATCTGATAGTCCTGAATCTGATGGAACTAGATGAGTTCCGTACTGTATCTGACAGTCCTGAATTCTGAAGAACTATCTGAGTTCTTTTACTGAGACTGATACTGAGACTGTGGGAGGTAGTCATCTAACTGACATGCCCCAAATAACGCATTATAGTTGAATTGGGGTCCAATTTGTGCCTTGATTGAAAGGGTGTCAATACCGCGCCACTGGTAAGGATAATATGTGAGTGACTCTAATATAACATGTAACTCTAGTGAGAATGGTGGGAACCCTCATATAACAGGTTAAGCCACCTCATCTACCCTCATATAGCAGGCTATGATGTCTCAACCTATTCTAGCTTCATAGTTCTGGAACGCAAGGATTGCTTCTAAGAATCACACCTTCATATAACAGGTGAGTTCCCATCCTTGGGTTCACTCGGTGCTAATTTCTACTCCCATCTGAATAGACATTGAACATGGTTTACTGAACTGAACATGGACTGAGTTACTGACTTCCAATGACTGACGGAATACTACTGATTTCTGACAACTGACTAAGTTCATGAGATCATGGAGATTTCCTGAGTCATAAGACCGTCTGAAGTCTAAGGATCATAGCTTGACTAACAACATCGTGGAAACATGACATGGATCTAGGCACACAACTAATATTTTGGGTACAAGTACCCCTAGGACTCGATAGAAGGAAACTGACAAAGCATGACCTACTTGAACACATCACTAACTTCATAATCTAGAATACATTTATTAAAGAATTTCATCAAACATTTGATCTGCATAAACTTGTATATACATGGGGATTTCATGATATCATGCTAGTTGGGCATTTTCCTTCATCTAGGCATTTAATCAAACACATAGTAGGCATAGTATATGTAAAGAACATTATACAACAATTAAACATCATGATTTAATTTTAATTTCATTATTCAAGAGTTTAATCATAGGTTTACATGAATCTACATCTATAATAATCAAATTCACATAAAATTTATCCCCAACATGGAATAGAATTCAATTACTCATTATCAACATGAACAAGAGCAGCCCAATCATGAAATTCAGAAAGGAAATCCATAAACTTAAACTTTGAAAAGAGATTCTTGGGCTTCATGGACGAAAGGAGTCCATGAATGAACACTATGCATACTTGGGTTGAGTTTCTTGAAGTTCTTGAACTTGAAGAATTTGAATCTGTTAGTTCTCGAAGAAGATTTGGATTTTGTTCTTGGAGATTAATGTTAGAGAGAAAACCTTAGTTTTGTTGTGGTAGAAAAATAATGAATTTTTGAGCTTTGGTTGGATATATTTGGGTATATAAACAGGTGGTAAAAGACAAAAATCCCCTTTTAAAACGGCTTTAATTTGATGAGTCGGGATTGTGCGACGGTCCGTCACTAGCTCGACGGTCCGTCGTTCCGACCGTTGCACGTGGACCTGAATAGGGTCTCACTGCCTTGGCTGCGATGGCTTGGGTGATGGTCCATCGCAAGTTCGACGGTCTGTCAACCTGCCCGTCGTACCTTATCCAGAAGGTGGCCTCACTGTTTCCCTTACGATAGTTCGTCTCTAGTCCGACAGTCCATCGCTAGTCCGACGGTCCGTCGGCCTCACCGTCGCACCTAGCTGCTTTTACTTCCTTCTGTATTTTGGCCATACCTTTCTCCTTCGATGTCGGATTTTGATGAAATTGGTATCATTGGAAAGATAATTTGATTTCCCACATGATTAAAGTTAAAATATTAAAAATACCATATGTACAAAAGTGGATTCATCTTTCAAAGTAAGTTTCTAACATTCTTGAGACGATTTCAAGTTAGGGAAAAGTACGGGGTATTACAATATCTCCCTCTTGAGAACATTCATCCTCGAATGATAATGAGAGTGAGGGGAGAAGATAACCAGCATACATACTGAACATAAACAACTGGAACATGATCTCATGACTGACATGACTGATAACTGAACATATCATACTGAACATGCATATCTGATGCATGTGTAACTGATTCATGAATGCACGACTGGGTGTTATGATGAACTAAGTTTCTCACAATGAGAATACATGTCTAATGCATAATTATATAACTAAACCGATACATGAATGCATGACTGAATATGCAATGGTATTTAATACCATGTTTGTGACGAACACTGAACATGAAACTGAGTAAGCTTAAGGAGAACTGTTACCTTGATCTTGATCTGAGTTGGCGGAGAAGAGGTGAGCATACTTGGTACGCATGTCTACTTGTTCTTACCAAGTACCTCCCTCGATGGACTGATTTCTCCAAAGAACTTTAACTAGAGGGATTTCTTTGTTCCTCAATCTACGAGTCTGATAGTCTAGGATTTCGAATGGAATATCCTAATCAGAGAGACTATTCTGAACATCGAAGCTCTGAATAGGGACTACAACTGCTGGGTCACCTATACACTTCTTGATCAAGGAGACATGGAAGACTGGATGACTGAGGCTAGATCTGAAGGCAATTCGAGCTCATAATCTACCTTACCGAAGCGACTGAGAATCTTGAAGGGACCGACATATCGGGGACTGAGCTTTCCCTTCTTACTGAATCTCTTCACTCCTTTCATGGAAAAGATCTTGAGGTAGACATAATCACCAATCTTAAACTTGAGATCCTTTCTATGAATATCTTCATAAGACTTCTTTCGGCTATGAGTAGCCCGGAGTCTCTCTCTAATCAACTAGTCTTTTTCTAAGGCATCGAATACCAAGTCAGGCCCTATGACTGAGGCCTCACTAACTTCGAACCAACCAATTGGATATCTACATCTCCTACCATAGAGAGCTTCGAATGGAGCCATCTTAAAACTGGAATGATAGCTATTATTGTATGCAACTCAATCAAAGGCAAGTGGTCATCCCAACTACCCTTGAAATCAATTGCATACGCCCTTAACATATCTTGTAAAGTCTGAATGGTCCTTTCTGCTTGACCATCTGTCTGAGGATGAAAGGTTGTACTAAGATGAACTTGGGTACCAAGACCCTTTTGGAACGCTTTCCAGAAATGAGAGGTGAACTGGGTACCTCTGTCTGAGATAATAGATAGAGGAACACCATGCAATCTGACCAACTCCCTGATGTAGAGTTTGGCATAATCCTCGGCTGAATAAGAGGTATGAACTGGAAGGAAACAAGCTGATTTGGTCATCCTGTCTACAATGACCCAAACCGAATCATGTTGACGACGAGTTAGAGGAAAACCCATCATAAAGTCCATGTTTACTTTTCCCACTTCTAAGTAGGAATATTGAACTCCTGCATGGACCCACTAGGCTTTTGATGTTCTATCTTAACCTGCTGATATGTAGAGCACTTAGCCACAAACTCTGCAATGTCTCTCTTCATCCCACTCCACCAATAGATTTCTCGCAAATCATGGTACATCTTTGTGGCCCCTGGATGAATAGAGTAACGCGCACCATGCATTTCTGTAAGAATTCGCTGCCTTAAGTCATTTACACCTAGAACACAGAGATGACCTTGACAGCGCAGAACACCATTTCCCCCTTGGGAGAAAACTGCTATTTTCTGATTCTGAACCGAGTCTTTCAACTTGGCAAGGTTGGGATCTCTGCTTTCTTTTCTTTCACCTCGAAAACTAGAGATGATTCTGAAATACTCTGAACCCATATATAGCCCTCTAAAGAATCGACTAACCGAACGCTTAGTCTTAAAAGATGATGGACTTCCTAAGCTAACTTCTTCTTACTATCTTCGACATGAGCAACACTACCCATAGACAGTCTACTTAGAGCATCGGCCACTACATTGGCCTTGCTCGGATGATAATGGATACTCATGTCGTAATCTTCAAGATCTCTAACCACCTTCTCTGACGAAGATTGAGATCTTTTTGAGAAAAGACATACTGAAGACTCTTATGATCTATGAACACATCTACATGAACACCGTATAGGTAATGCCTCCAAATCTTTAAGAAAAATACTATGGATGCTAACTCAAGATCATGAGTAGGGTAATTCTTCTCATGGGGCTTAAGATGTCTGGAGGCGTAGGCTATAAACTTACCATACCGCATGAGGAAACAACCTAAACCCATTTTGGATGCATCATAACACACTACGAACCCATCTGAACCATCTGGTAATGCTAGAACTGGAGCTGAGGTGAGTCGAGTCTTCAACTCTTGAAAACTCTTCTCGCAAGGATCTGACCACTGAAACTTGACTTTCTTCTAAGTCAATCTGGACATAGGGGATGTAATAGAAGAAAATCCCTCAACAAACCGCCTGTTAGCCAGCCAAACCCAAGAAACTCTTAATATCTAATGGAGAGACAGGGCGAGGCTAGTTTCTTATTACTTCAATCTTTTGAGGATCTACTCTAATGCCATCACTAGAAATGATATGACCAAGGAATGCTACTGACCTTATCCAAAACTCGTACTTACTGAATTTGGCGAATAGCTGATGATCTCTGAGAGTCTGAAGTATGATTTTTAGATGGTCTGCATGATCTCGCTCACTGTGGGAATAGGCCAGAATATCATCTATAAAGATTATGAAGAATATGTACAAGTACTGCTTGAACACACGGTTCATCAAGTCCATGAAAGCGGCAGGGGCATTGGTAAGACCAAATGTCATGCCTCAAATCCTATTGGGGTGGACAGGCACCCATAGCCGTAAAGGCCTGAGAGAACCAATTCATAACCTTGTACTTCCCACGTATGTAACTATGACAACCAAAGGTTCTGACAAACATGATATTATGTATCGATGAGAATAGTTACACATGCAAGCACAAACTGATATATACAACACTTGGCCATTGGGGCCATCACGTCTAGAGACAAGACACTACCATAACTTTACATTAGTCTACAAAGACTCTAAAAGATACATAGACTTAATTAGGGTTGGGAAAAACCACCTCCCTACTCTTGACCTACTGCACAATACCAAAATATATGGAACAGACTCGTAAAGCCCCAAAGCAATCTGGAACTCACCAATGCAGTTGGATATCCTGGGCTCCTACTGAGGAGGAGCGTTTGCCGAAGCACCTATGACTGTAGCATGAAATATAGGTCCCCCATAAGGGGAGTCAGTACAAAAATATGTACTGAATATGCAAGGCGGAAGAGTAACAATAGATGATACAAAGGCTCAATAGAAATCAGATACAAGTGTATAAGTAGTTCTAGTAGACCACCTTTATATATACTTATGGGACTACGTACATTACATTCCTTTCTTCATTTTTACCTTTCTTACTTCATAATCTTTGTAAGTCATAGATAATGCAAATGACCAGTTGATCAGTGGTAAATAGATAAACTAGGATCAGCCCATACTAGGCTTATGCCCCTAAGCTTCCACCTATGTATAAAGATTGGGATCGGCCCATGCTAGGATTATGCCCCTAAGCTACCACCCACATATAAAGGTATCGAGATCGGCCCATGATAGGCTTATTCCCCTGAGCTGCCACTTATTTACAGATTTGTGTTACTTAGTTTATTTAGCCTTTGAGATTGTTATATTAGTGGTCACAACATTATGGTACCTTGAAATAATAATCTACCACTAAGAGACATGTAAATGGTCTCGTAATGCAACAACAATGAGGTAGGGAGACATTGGCACACAAATGAAGTATTTAGGAGCTGAAAATAACACATGGGTCTTATTTGAGTAAACGGAGAACTTTTGAAATTTTTAAATAAAGATAGGTGTGCACGTTTAATAATAAGCATGTATTGAGGTGTTTTGACATGTTAGAGAGTGGGAACAAGGTCATTGGCTTCATGGGATATAATATGCTGCTATTATGTGTCACTTGTTATAGGTTAACCTTGGAAACTTACTAGGTAGAACAAATATTCGATTTCATGCCAAAGAGTACAAAATGGAGTATGACTTACATACCTGGTTGTACAACTCCAATAACAGCCCAACTCGACTTCCCGCCCTTTTAGATTACTTATCTACAATGAAATATATGGAAAACTAATATTAGCAACCAACTGTCACATTTTGGCTATTTAACTTCATCAAACTAGTGGCCAGGAAGTAAGACCTTAATTTATCAATAAAGGGTGTCACTTTAACCCTCTTATACTCCAGTTATATCCACATACCATACATATTCATATAATATCAACCAACACAACTTTGGCTTCTTGACACCTTCCAACCAACACATAAAACGAAAATAGCAATTGACGTACACAATCATTAATTCGGTGGTGTATCACCACACCCATCTTCTATAATTTCATACAAACTAATCACACCTTTCCCCAATAGCAACCGTACATCCCCCAACGCAAACACAAAAAATAGTTCGCAAACAACACCCCAATCATCCTTTAATAGCAACCAAATATGTGCAATCCTCTACCAACACATGTATATGGAAAAAGGAATAAAGTGGACAGAAACCATACCTTGATTTCCTTGGTAGTTTAGTCTCTTAATGTGTATATATTCAATAGCTTAATCCCTTCACACATACACCAAAAGATAAAAGAGAAATCCCTTAATAACTAAGAACAATGGACTGCCCAAACTTATAGAGAGGGTTGTCCGAAAATTAATCTTGAAGAACACATAGTTTCCTTAGAACAAACTCATGAATTATTCACTTACCTTTATCTTGGAAGGATGGTAAATCCCAATAATCCTTGTGTAATTATAGGGTTGCTTCATAGCCAAGAGAGAACAAGAGAGAAAAATCTAACAAAATTTGTTGATTTCAATCCATATAAAGGTGTTGCTCTTTGGACGAATTTCTTGACCCTTTTTGGACTATATTTTATCAATTAAATGATGTATCTACTTTCCCAATATATTGGGATTTTTTGGATCCAAAGTTATTGGGACTTAGCTACCCATTTTTCCTCCTTTTCTTTTCTTTAACTTGGGCCTTGGCAGATTTGAGTATTGGGCCCTTTTCTCCATTTTCTTTATCTTTTACTTAATTTTGGGATCAAATGAGTACATTAATATAAGCCCAAATCTGGTCTATAGACATGGGTCCATTATAAGCCCAAATCTGGTCCATAGCCATGGGTCCATTAATTTGGTCCAAATAGCTCAAGTAGGTCACTCACCTACTAGCTTAATTAAGTCAAGCAAGCACCTCAATATTTTGTTCCATTTTCAGCTTCTAATCCCTTTAATCTAACCTTCCACTTATACACACTTGGTCACTTTAAACTTGAGATTCAAATACTAACTTACGATCCCAAGTTTAAATAGTTGTATCGACATTAACTTGGTCGCATCATATTAAATTGTACAGGCAGCATCTATAATTCTATCTATGCCTTTAATACTTGCATAACAAATCTCATCCGTTACCTATACCACAAGGCTATACTAAGTTTTATATAATTAGAATAAGTACAAGAAAAATACGGGATGTAACACCAAAGGAAATAACTATGAATTTGAAATGACCATACCGAGTACGGAAAGCTATTTTCAAAATGTCACATTCTCTGACTCTGAGCTGTTGATAGTTGGATCTGAGGTCTATCTTAGAGAAATAGCTAGCACCCTGCAGTTGGTCAAATAAGTCATCGATTTTGGGAAGAGGATACTTGTTCTTGACCGTGACCTTATTAAGTTGATGGTAGTCTATACACATTCTGAGAGAACCGTTTTTCTTGGGAACGAATACTACTGGAGCACCCTACGGGGAAACGCTGGGTATGATTAATCCCTTATCTAAGAGATCCTTCAACTGCTCTTTCATTTCTTTGAGTTCTACTGGTGCTATTCTGTATGGCGGAATAAAGATAGGCTCAGTATCCAGAAGAATATCAATACCGAAGTCCATTTCCCTTTTGGGAGAAATTTCTGGAAGATCTTCAGGAAAATTATCTGAATATTCATTTACAACGGAACTGATTAAATACTGGGAGTTTCGAAGCTAGTGTCCTTAACTCGAACAAGATGATAGACACATCCTTTAGATATCATTTTCCGTGCCCAAAGGTAGGAAACAAGATGACCTCTGAAAACGGATACACTACCCTTGAACTCTAGGACGGGTTCATTCGGAAACTAAAATTGAACTATTCTATTTATGTTGTCAACTGTAGCATAGTAGGAATGAAACCAATCCATGCTGAGAATAACATCAAAATCAGTCATCTCTAATTTGACTAAATCTACAGAAGTAACTTTTTGAGATATCATAATCGGTCAGTTCTTGTATACCCACCGAGATATGATGGTTTTACCCACTGGGGTAGAAACAGAAAAGGGCTTTACTAGAATTTTAGGACTGACTCCAAAATCGACTACTATATAAGGAGTGACAAAAGACAAAGAAGCTCCTGGATCTAGAAAAGAGTAAACATGCACATAAAAGATATGTAATGTACTAGTAACCACATCAGGAGAATTTTCTTGATCTTGTAGGGACTGGAGAGAATAGAGTTTGTTTGGACGTTGCCCACTAGTAGCACTGAAGGTGTCACCCTACTAATCTGGGTGACCGGACTGAGCTAAGGAGTGATTCTATTGACCCTGAGGACCTGGATGAGGACAGTCTCTGACTCTGTGGCCTAGCTTGCCACATCCTAAAAAAAATACAACTGCCAGCTCTGATAATACCCTGATGGTGCTTGCCACAAGTCTGGCAAAGAGGATAGGTGCGGGCACTTCTAACACTGCCCTGGGACTTAGAGCTTTGAGCTCTATCTTTGTAACCCTCTCTGAACTAAGGAACTGGAGCACTGGCTAAAGAAGGATATGGAACTGATGACTTAGGATGAAACTGAGAAAGGTTTCCTCCTTCTGACTTAGGCTAAGGAAAGTTAAAACTTCTTGACCTTGCTCTCTTATTCTGCCTCTCCCCCATCCTAAATTTCTGCTCCTCTATCTGCTGGGCATGAGTCATGAGCCTGGCTAATGTCATGTCACTATTCAGCATGGCAGATCTGCACTCATTAACCACGCTATCATTTACCACTGAAACAAACTTACTCATCTTTGCCCTACTATCTGCAACCACATGAAGGGCATATCTGGATAATTGAGTAAACTTAAGAGAATACTCTTTCACTGTCATATTTCCCTACCTGAGGTTGATGAATTCTAGCATCTAAGATTCTCTAAGCTATAGGGTAAAGAATCTATCAAGGAACACTGAAGAGAACTCCTCCCACTCAACTGACCCTACATCATCTGCCCTCTCTGACTTCCACTGCTTAAACTAAGTATGAGCCATATCCTGAAACTGATATACATCTAGCTCAGCACTCTCACTAAACGTAACCCCCATTATGTATGTAATATTTTGCACCTGATCTAGGAATTCCTGAAGGTCTTTATTTGTCTTAGACCCAAGAAAGGATGGAGGATTTATTTAGGTGAAGTCCTAAATCCTAGATGTAGCTGAATTGGACACTGGATTGGACAAAACGATAGTTGATCATTTATTCTAAGCAGTAACTGACTGAGCAAGAGTAGTGAATGTGGCCCTGAACTCTGCATGAGAAACATATTCGTCGAAAGGGTCTTTTTAGATAGGCTGGGTTCTTCTCTTGGGAGGCATGTTCTGAAATAAAGAGAAGAAATGGATTAGACTGAGAGATTAGATTGAGATTATGCTCACTGGCATGATATGAATACTGAAAGAAGGGAAACTGTTCCTAAAATATCTTATAACCTCCTACACAAAAATGTGGCGCGCAACACACCCATGTACAAGACTCTACTAGATGCGGCTTTCAGACTTCCTAGGACTCTATTGAACCTTAGGCTCTGATACCAAGTTTGTAACACCCTGAATCTGATACCTAGAATATTACACGGTGCTTATGACCCCGAAGGACCACAAGCTAACCCATGACTGATATTTGTACCTGTATACTCCATAATATACTGAATAATGTGGAAACATGAACTGAAAGGCTATAAAGTTCACATAACTGAAGTAAAATATAATGTCTAAACGGGGTATGAAATACCCAAAACAACTGAAATAACTATCTAAACATAATAATCTGGAAAGCCTCTAACTGATGGAACTGTCTGAGTAAGGAGTTGATGGGACATGTCCCTAACAAACTCTAACTAATAAACTAATTAATGAGATAATAGGGAATTAATCATGTCCTCGAATGACGAGGAATCTACTGATGCTCTGGAGCTCGTGTTTCTGAACCTATGGTATAAGACACCATAGCGCAAATGCATCAGCACTTTGAATATATTGGTATGCATGTAAGGTAGGCTAAATGCATGGGGTTTATATGCATGAACAATATTGGCTAACTGACTAATATGAATGTGAGAATACATGCATGCATACGTAGTAACTATATTTAAAATCATGATAATATGAGTATGCTGATGACGAACATGACTAATGACTGAATTCTGATAACTGATAACATGAGTGATTGTATCTGATAGTCCTGAATCTGATGAAACTAGCTGAGTTCCATAATGTATCTGAGTTGACTGTATTTGACAGTCCTGAATTCTGAAGAATTATCTGAGTTCTTTTACTGAGACTGATACTAAGACTGTGGGAGGTAGTCATCTAACTGGCATGCCCCAAATGACGCATTATAGCGGAATTGGAGTCCAATCTATGCCCTGATTGGAAGGGTGTCAATACCGCACTGGTAAGGACAACATATGAGTGACCCTAATATAACAGGTAACTCTAGTGAGAATGGTGGGAACCCTTATATAGCAGGTTAAGCCACCTCATCTACCCTCATATAGAAGGCTATGATGTCTCAACCTATGTTGGCTACATAGTTCTGGAATGCAAGGATTGCTTCTAAGAATCACAAACTCATATAATAGGTGAGTTCTCATCCCTGGGTTCACTCGGTGCTAATTTCTACTCCCATCTGAATAGACACTGAACATGATTTACTGAAATAAACATGGACTGAGTTACTGACTTTCGTTGACTGATGGAATACTATTGATATCTAAAAACTGACTGAGTTCATGAGATCATGGAGATTTCCTGAGTCATAAGACTATCTGAAGTCTAAGGATCATATCTTGACTGAGAGCATCGTGGAAACATGACATGGCTCTAGGCACACAACTAATATTTCAGGTACAAGTACCCCCAGGACTCGATAGAAGGAAACTCACAAAGCATGACCTAATTGAACACATCACTAAATTCATAATCCATAATACATTTATTGAAGCATTTCATCAAATATGTGATCTGCATAAACTTGTACATACATGGGGATTTCATGATATCATTCTAGTTGGGCATTTTTCTTCATCTAGGCGTTTAATCAAACACATGGTAGGCATAGTATGTGTAAACAACATTATACAATAATTAAACATCATGATTCAATTCTAATTTCATCATTCAAGGGTTTAATCATAGGTTTACATGAATCTACATCTATACAAATCAAATCCACATAAAATTTATCCCCCAACATGGAATAGAATTTAATTACTCATTATCAACATGAACAAGAGCAACCCAATCATGAAATTCATAAAGGAAATCCATAAACTTAAACTTTGAAAAGAGATTCTTGGGCTTCATGGACGAAAGGAGTCCATTAATGAACACTATGCATACCTGGGTTGAGTTTCTTGAAGTTCTTGAACTTGAAGAATTTAAATCCCTTAGTTCTTGAAGAAGATTTGGATTTTGTTCTTGGAGATTAATGTTAGAGAGAAAACCCTAATTTTGTTGTGGTAGAAAAATAATGAATTTCTAAGCTTTGGTTGGATATAATTGGGTATATAAATGGGTGGTAAAATACCAAAAATACCCTTTTAAAGCGTCTTTAATTTGCTGAGTCGAGACCTCCAAAGGCTCGTCCGATGGCCCATCGCTGGCTCGACGGTCCGTCGTTCCGACCGTCGCACGTAGACCTGAATAAGGTCTCACTGCCTTGGCTGCAATGGTCCGTCGTAAGTTTGATGGTCCGTCAACCTTACCGTCTCACCTTATCCAGATGGTGTCCTTACTGTTTCCCTTTCGATGGCCTGAGCGACGGTCCGTCGCTATTCTGACGGTCCGTCGGCCTCACCGTGGCACCTGGGCGGTTTTACTGCCTTCTGTATTCTAGCCATAACTTTCTCCTCCGATGTCGGATTTTGATGAAATTGGTATCGTTGGAAATCTAATTCAATTTCCCATATGATAAAATTTGAAAATTTTAAAAATACCACATGTACAAAAGTGGATACATTTTTCAAAGTAAGTTTTTAACATTCTTGAGACGATTTCAAGCTAGGGAAAAGTACGGGGTATTCATATCTAGACAAAGAGTCATGGTGAGGACTCGTAACGTGTCCTCATGAGTTTTAAGGTGACCCGTAGTCACCAGCAATAGTTTTCTAGACTTTTAAGTGAGGGCACTCTTGTCATTTCCCTCCTTCCCCAATTAAAAACCACGACAATGTAACACATAGAGAAGGTTATTTTCATCACTTTACCAATCATAAACTACTCTCTACTCTCTCAAATTCCCCAAGTCAAGAATAACTAGGGTTTCTATGTTTGATCATCTAGGGCTTTATGATTGATTTCTTCTCTAAGTTCTTGATATTCTCAGGCATGTATCTCTCCTAAACTTGTATTTTCTTTATGGTATTCAATGGACCAATATTTCTATGGTTTTAATGTTTAATTTTAAATCAAGGGTTGAGGGTTTTTGGTTGGTAATTATTTAAATACTTTTCCTATGGTTTTGAATTGGTTTTATATGATTTATCTTGTGGTTTTGAACTAAATATATGCATGGGCATGGAAATTGGGACGGGGAACATGGGTTTCCCTAGCTTTATGGTTTAAATGGTTTGGAATTGGATTTAACCCCAACCCAACTTATATAATTGGTTTTGGTAACATGGATACTTGCACAATTGAACTCATTTTTGGGACCTTACATTGCATTAAAGGTTAATGAAACTTAAAATAGTTTTTGAAAGGACATTGTGTCCATGGATTGATTTTCAATTGGAAAACTTTGGAGTCATTTTGGCTAAATGGTTTTGTAATGATATAATAGAATTGGCTTGCAAGCTTAATATTTGGTATGGAGATACCAATGGTAAATGCCTAATTAAAATATTCCTTGTTTAATGGATGGAAATATGTAAATGATTTTAATTTTTGCTTAAAGGGGGTTGTGTAGATCGCCGTGAAAGGTGGAGGTCCCCGGGGGACAGATACTAGAAACCATATTTGCCAGCGTGGGGGACTTGGTGGACGTGTGCATCATTCACATTTTATATATCTATACTTTTGAATGGTTGGAGCCTCGGTGGCTCTGGATCTTTCATGGATTTCTCCGGTTCATTTGACTAACACGCACTGGGGCCCTTTCGGCGGGGGGAGCCGGTCCCATATAGACTGTGGGTATTTTTAAGATGATTAAAGTTACACAATCCAGGTTAATGGTTTTGAAGTTCATGCTTAAACCTTGTTCCCTATCCCAGCATCATGTATGTATATGTATAGTTGCATCTATGTAAACATATACATTGAATTTGGATTGATTTTGAAATAAAACTATTTTATCCCTTACCCTTAGTTACATGGTAACACTCACCTCACTAACCATCCTCGGACGATGCAGGGTCTGAAGACACTTTTATTTCCTTGTTCAGTGATAGGTGATTCTGGTTCATTTGCTGGTCTATTTTGAAGTGGTGAGATTCCATTCTATGTAAGGCCTATCATTTTAAGGCATTATGTCATTTATGTCTAGACTTTCCTTTGTGGTTCCCTTTTTGTCTATAGTCGGAGGCATTTCCCGACGTAGGTTGATGTTTGGCTTTTCTTATAAGATTTATGGACAACAAAGTGTGGGTAGATTGTGTTATGGATTCTTATATCCATCTTGGCATTTGATTTATCTATCCTGTTATATGTTCAGAACTCAGTTCTATCTTGTTATATGTCTTGAATTTAGTAACATCTTATTATATGTTCGAAACTCATCCACTATTAGTTATGTTGTGTTCTGGCTGGCTAGGCTAATTGGGGTGGTCTCCGGTCCTTTTCGAACTTGAGATACCTATCATGACTAGGTCCTGGTTTGGGTCATGAAAATCTACACCTTATATCAGACTCGACCTCCCAAGTATCATCCTCAATGGAGCAATGTCTTCACTGAACCTTCACTAAATCAATACTCTTAGACCTCAACTTCCTAATTGCTTATCTAGGATAATAATAGGCTCCTCCTCAATGAAAAATCATAGTCTAGTATGATAAAATCCCATCAAATCACATGTACATAATCTGGAAGATATCTCTTCAATATGAAAACATGGAATACAAGATGAATGGCTAAAAGATGTAGGGGCAAATCAATCCTATACGCCACATCTACATACTTCTCAAGGATCATGAAAGGGACAATAAATCTCGAACTAAGGTTCCCTTCCAAATCCTTATCACACCTTTCATGGGTGAATGTTTTAACAAAAATTGCTCTCAATCATGAATGATATATCGGGGGATCGGCGGTCAACATAACTCTTTTTCTTACGTTGTGAAACTAATAGCCTCTATTGAATCAGTTTTATACGATCCATCAAAACCCTCAAAAAATTTGTACCCCAAGACCTCACCTCAAAGGATTCAAACCATTTCACTAGATATCTACACCTTCATCCATATAAAGCCTCAAAAGACACCATCAGAATGCTGGAATAACATTTCTTATTGCAGGTAAACTCTGCTAGGGGCAAGTGTTGGTCCCAACGACCAACCTAAGTCCATGATATAAGATTGGAGCATGTCCTCTAGCACCTAAATAGTCTTCTCAGGTTGACCATCGGTATGAGGATGAAATATTATGCATAAATCTTGCTGAGTTCCCAACTCACTCTGAATAATACTCTAAAAAACAAAGTAAACTGAGTACCTCTGTTGGATACAATTGATACAGGACACCATGAAATCAAACAATCTCCCTAATGTAGATCTTAGTCAACTTCTCTGGATTATAATTCATTTTAACTGGTATAAAATAGGCTGATTTGGTCAGTTCATCCACAATCACCCATACAGAGTCAAACTTCCCCAAGATCAGGGGTAGGCCAGATATAAAATCCATGGTGATCCACTCCCACTTCCACTCAGAAGTGGGAATCCTTTGGATCGTATATCCCAGTTGTTAATGCTCATACTTCACCTGTTACCAATTAAGATACATAGAAACAAACTTCACAATGTCCTTCTTCATGCCACTGGGCCAATAATGCTGCTTTAGGTCATGATACATCTTAGTTTCTCCTAGGTGAATGGAATATCTAGAACAATGAGCCTCATCCAAGATAAGCCTAGAATATCCACTAACTCTTGGTATGAAAACTCATCTACTAATCCTCAAAACACTATCAGAGTCTAGATGTGTTGCCTTGTCCTTATCATGAATAACCCCCATCGATCATCATCAAAATAATGGGATTAGATCTTCTCCATCAAAGAAGAACTAGACTTCACAAATGTAAAAAACATGCTTGGATAAAGAAATGTAAAGCCTACCAACTAGTTATCTAAATACTAAACTGACATGGCCAAGGGTCGCTCCAGAGTCAAAAGATGATCTAAACTCCCCATACTCATCATCTTCTAACTCAAGGCATCCACAACCATATTAGCTTTGCCCGAATGATAAAGAATAGTCATATCATAGTCCTTAAGCAACCCAAGCTAACATCACTATCTCATATTAAAATCTCACTAGGTGAAAAATGCTAAAGGAAATGATGATCGAAGAAATTTTCACAACGGAATCCATATAAGTAACGTCGCCACAATTTTAACACAAGCACAACTATGGGTAGGGTCATTATTCTCATGAGGCTTAAGCTAACTGGAAGCATAAGCGATTTTACCTTATAAGCTCACAGAATATGATAAAAACCACACCTTTCTTGGACAAAGTCAAGATAGGAGCCAAAATCAGCAAATCCTTGATCTTTTGAAAGCTCTCCTCACAAGCATCCAACTAATAAAGTACAACCTTCTTTTGAGTCAACTTGGTCAAAGGATCTACAATAGAAGCAAAACCCTCTACAAAAGTCCAATAATAAATTGGTAAACCAATAAAACTCTGAATATTGATTGAACAAGTAGGCCCAGCCTAATCACGAATTGTCGCTATCTTAGCTGGATCGATGATAATGCCATTTTTGGTCACCACATGACCCCATAAAATAGAATCAAACCAAAATGTGCACTTGGAGAACTTGACATATAAATTCTCAGTTTTTAACCTCTGTAGTACATTCCTCAAGTGCCTCACATGATCAACCTCATTCTTGGAACAAATCAAGATATCATTTATGAATACAATCACAAAGGAGTCAAGCTATGAATAGAATACTCGATTCATCTACTCCATGAATATTGTTGGTATTGTTCAACCCAAGAGATATGATCAAAAACTCATAATGTCCATACCAAGTCCAAAAAGTCATATTTGGAACATCCAAGCTTTAATCCTCAACTGGTGCTATTCAAATCTTAAGTCAATCTTGGAAAACACTAAACCACCTTGAAGCTGGTCAAATAGATCATTAATGTGAGGAATAGGATACTTATTCATGGTGATCATCTTGTTCAACTATCAATAATAAATACACATATGCATAGACCCATCCTTCTTCTTCACAAAAAAGACATGAACACTCCAAGGGGACACACTAGATCTAATGAACCCCTTACTCAACAAATATTGTAATTGCTCCTTTAATTCCTTCAACTTAGTTGGGGCCATCCTAAAATTAAAAATAGAGATGGGCTTGGTGCCCGACTCAATATCAATAGAAAAGTTGATATCTTAATTTAGAGACATACTAGGCAAGTTCGTAGGAAAAATATCCTTGAACTTATGAACAACTAGAATAGAATTCAAAGAAGGTGAAAAAAAATACTACAAAAAATGGCAAAATTGTGAGAAATATTTTAGTCACAAATACATTATAAATCAGTGAGAGCGATAGATTTATGACTGAAAATGGACATCTCAAAACCTAGGGTCATAAATTCATTGTAGCGGATTTAAATTTCGTCACAACATTATTGTAATGGAACTGAAATAGATTGTCCGTCATAATATAAATCCCTATATTTAGCTTAAATTTCATCACAAAGCCGTGATAGATTTTTGACAAAATATTCCTTTATAAAATAGTGACAGAAAAGTTTCCATAACGGATTTCTAAATCTAGTCACAATAATTGTGATAATTTATTTCTTCACAAATAAATTATGACAAACTAGTTTAGTCACAATATGGCTCTCTTACCTATATCAGTGACACATTTAGTATTGATTGTGACAAGCTAAATTTGTCATAAATTTTATTTGAATTTTTAGTTTTCATAAATAATAATTACAAAATCAGGGGTGGCATACATAGGATGACAAGGTACCAAAAGGATCTCCTACTACCTCTGTTGTTGACTAGGAACAAAAAAAAGAGATGAGAAGAGATAAGGAGAGAGAGGAGAATATGGAAAAAATAATGACTCAATTAAAGCTTTTGATGAAATATATGATGGGTGCACCCACAAAAGCAGTGAATGTCGTAGCATCCAAGGCCTATGATAATGAAGAGGCCAAGAAACTTGATGAGGAGATTCGGTATTTGGCCAATTATTTAGGGAGTTCCTGCCCCGCCTACCAAAGGCAAGGTGGGAACCAAGGTTATAAAAAAGGGATAGAGATTGTGATCGTGATTGGAGGGATAAATATTATGAATATGATCATTATGAGCCCCCTCATTACCGGGAAAAGGGTAAGGATTCCAACTCTATTGACTCCGACAAGTATAAAATGGAAGATGTGTTAGCAAGGATTTTGATAAAAGTGGATGGTATAGACAAAGTGTTCCATGAATTAAAAGGTAATTTTTTGCAACTCAACCAAATAGTTGTATCCCACTCCACTCCGATCAAGAAATTAGAGACTTAAATCGAGAAAATCTCCACCCAAATCAATGTTAGGACAAAGGGAGACCTCCCTAGTGACACCATTGTGAACCCTATAAATGAAGCCCAAGTGTTGGCTATTGTTACTAGGAGTGGTAAAACCCTCGGTGATCTTATGGTAGATGTCATAAAGGAGCTTGATATGGAAAAAAATCTTGTCATTGACTCAAAGAAAGAGACTCCAAAGTCTCATGAAGGGAAATAAAAAGAGTTGGTGTTGGATGAAGAAGTTCATGGTGAAGAGGGTGATCCAAAGTTAGTTGAATATGATGAAGTAAAAAGTGATCCACTGCCTTCCATGATGGTTCCCCCTTCATTCCCTCAAAGTCTCAAAAATAAGGAGGATAATGTTAAATTCAAAACATTCATGGCTAACCTTAGAAACCTCTCCATTAATATCCCATTACTTAAGGCTATCCAAGATATCCCGGGGTATGCTAAGTTTATAAAAAAATTGATGTCCAAGAAGAAACTTGTTGAATGTGAGACCATTGAAGTTACTCATGGGTGTAGCGCTATTATGGCTAGTGCGATAGCGGAAAAGAAGGTAGATCTGAGAGCTTTTACAATTTCATGCACCATCGGGACACATAAGTTTGAGAAGGCTTTATGTGACCTTGGTGAGAGTATAAATATTATGCCCTTCATAATATATAAGAGGATTTGCTTATGCATCCTGCTCCAATGTCAATGAGGCTTTTGATGGCGGACCAGTCTATCAAGAATTCGATTGGTATTATGTTTGATATGTTGGTCAACATGGATAGATTCATCCTGTCGATGGATTTTGTGGTGCTAGATTGTGAATGGACTAAGAGGTGCCTATCATTATTGGTCGAACTTTTCTGACCACCGAGAGAGACATTATTGATTTGGAGCTTGGGGATATAAAGTTTAGAGTTCATGATGGTGAAACGTTCTTTCGGGTATGCAAAACAAAGAAATGACCTATGGAGCTTCAATTGTGTCGGTAATTGATGTTGATGTCAGGAAAGTAAATGAAGGGGCCCTTGAGGACCCAACTTAAGAAAAAAGAAATACATCATGCCATGACGATAACTAAGGCACTATGTGGGAGGCAACCCATAAATACTAAAAAAGTGGCCCGTATCCTTTGTTTTTAATTTCATAGTGTAGATTTTAATTTTTTTCAATTGCATAATCCATATTGAGGAATTATGGAGTATGTTAAATGAATTTGAGATGGGTAAAGTGTGAAATCCTTGTTTAGTGGTCTGAACAAGGGAAAATATGTCAAAATTAAAAATAAGCTAAACAGGGGGGAAATAGGGGTGGAGAAATGCCCCCAGTTACTGCGATCGCGGGATCTTGGTCATGATCATTATCACTCATATGTACATGATTATGGACCTTTATCTGTGATCGCGGTTAAAGTAGTTATATGACCATTCAAATTTCCCCATTCCCCCACACTCTCTTCCCAACTTTTCTCGCTAATTAAACCCAGTTTGGCCAAAGTTTGATCATTCCAACAACATCCTTGCATCCATCTTACATCACTTATTTGATAAGTGTCTCAAATTTATGCTTTAACTATTAAAAATATGGCATAGAATGCATATTGTAGGGAAGACCTAAAATTATGATTCTCATAGTGATTAGCTACTAGAAATTACGTGTATTCATGTGGGGAAGTCTTGAGTACCCAATTTGTGTGTGAAATTGACAAAAATAAAGGGAGCACACCAAGTGCTTGATCAAATGCCCAAATGAGTCTTCATTAGTGATTTTTGCACTTTAAGGGCAAAATCAAGTACCTAGTAACCTTGTTCAGTGAGTTTACTATGAGTTCTTATTGTAGAACATGTTTTAGCTAAAAATATGAATTTTTGGACATTGAAAAATTTGGCTTAAAACTGATCCCCGGTATTGCAATCACGGTCATTGGGACTGCGATCACAGCTCTATGGCCTGTGATCATGGTAATTGAGGCTGATTTTTGGCCTTGGCCAAAAATTCTGCACTTTGAATTCAAGTAGCCATCCCATGAGCTTTAATGAACAACATGGATTAGTTTGTACATGTATATGTCAATGATTAATGTGGTTGTGTTGTTCTCTTTCTTTTTAGGATCATATTATGGAAAAATATGACCAAGTCCGATTTATGGCACTTGAGTGCCACACTCTTTACTATGGGGATCTTTCGAGGACAAATCTACTCCCAGAAAGAGGAATATACTTAGAGAATGTGTCAAAAATGCTTTCGGTATTTCATGAAAGGTTTGTAGAAATAAGGTGGTGGTGCTTTGCCCCAGATCCTTGCAAGGAAAATAAGTAATGGGCTTGCAAGTTCTACGCTAACCTTAGCATAGTGTCTTTTTCAGGCCCAGCCAATATGATTATCAGGATTCAAGGGAAGGAGGTGGACTTTGTGTTAGAGAAAATAAATCATATCTATGGGCTCCCAAATTCAAACATGGATGATTTCGAAGAAAAGGGGTGTGAGATGAGAAGCTGGTTGGCAGAAAGACTATGTCCCGAAAGAAAGTCTCATGGGCGGTGACCAAGAGAAATATATCCATGAATGACTTCACTGTCGAGGATCGAATTTGATTGAACATTATATGTAGACGAGTCTCCCCTTGCACCCACATGACAACATTTTTAGATTTGCAGACTCGGATGGTTGCTCATATTCTAGATGGCATTTCTATTGAAAGTTGGTCAGCTAGTGCTTTCTGACATAAAAATTTTCAAGAATTAGGGTGGTACTTATATCTCTTTTCCCTATTTTAATACTGATCTTTGTAGGAGATCCAGGGTTGAGGATTACCCTAGAGATACTTGGGTGTGCCCTGGAACCCCCATATATCCTCTAAAAATTCAAGGTAAGGGCATACCGGGCAAAAGCAAGAAGAAGATCAACTTAGGAAAGTTGACATGTGAGGAGCCTGAGTCTTGTAGGCCATACACTATCGGACCTCTTAATGATATTGGTGTTGATATTGCAGCCATTAGGGAGCTTGTGTCAGGTTTTCCCTAGGGGCCGGGAGAGCCCTTCACCACCAGTCATTCATTTGTGTCCCGATGTAATTATGAGAAGTATCAGGAGAATTAGAAGTAGCAGGGATCTACCATTTCTAGGATTGATAGAGCCTACTCATCCTTTGCGGTGTCATACGTAGATCTCTAAGTTTCACATGAGAATATGGTAAAGAGGAAGAAGAAGAGAGATAAGTTCTTTAGAAAGATGTGGAAGGGGGTAAAGGGCCTAGAAAGGTCCTAAAACCCTATGATAGACTTCCTTCCTCTTAAGTGGATAGTGACGATGAGGCCCCAGCCGAGTGGTTTGGCCCTAAGGATGTTGATAATGATGCAGAGACTGATAGTGATAGAAACTCTTGATGCGGTTTTAGAGAGCACCCTAATCTCTCTTTATGCTTGATTGTTTATGCACTGAGGACACTGCTAGCTTTTAGTTGGGGTGCCTGTCTCCATATTTATTTGATTTTGGCCTGTACTATTGATATTTCTAGATATTTCATGTTCTTTTGGATGATTTTTATTTTTATTTGGGTATTAGTATTCGGGCGCTCTGATGGTGCCCACATTTGCATGGATTAGTCATTTTTGTTTTTAGATTTGTACTTTATCATTATTTTGTGTATGGTGATATTGGATGAGTTTTTTCCAATGATAGACTGAGTGATGACATTCTTAAGGAAAAAAGCATCGTGATTGGGTTTTGAGCCATGGATGCAAGGGAAGTCTAAGTACCTGTAATATTTTGGATTGGGATCATGTTTATACCTATGGAAAAGTCTGAGTAGCCATATGTTTGACCGTATAAAAGAGAAAAATAGGAGAGAAAGGCTTGGTTTGGTGCCATAATAGCAAATTGTGTGTGGTGCAAATGCAAAGTAAACACCCCCTCCATCCAAAATTTTCCAAAAAAATCAAGGGCATGGACGTGAGCGACCTTGTAACAATACTTTTTCTCTTTTGGTGATTCCAAAAATTTTGGCTTGTGAAAATTGATTCATACTCCATTTTTGGCCCTAGCGGGAGGGGTAATTAAGCCTCCTTGACAAATTTACATGTCATATGTGGTGAGTTTGTTTGTCCAAATATCATGTGTAGTTGTACCATATAGAATATGCCCCATTAGTCTCAGCTAATTTTGATTGTACGTGGTTGGTGAGATGATCCTAGGCAATCTTTGTGAAATTAGAAGTCCACTTTAGCCTAAAGTCTACCCTTACATAGATGTTATCCCTAGTCACTCACTTTGAGCCCTTGGACCTTTCTTTGGCAAACACATTGCAAGTCGTGAGCCTTTTAATTCTTATCCCTCTTTTGAACTCTATCCTCCTTGAACTTAAAAATATTACTTGAGGCTAAAATCCTAAGTTGGGGATAGTGAATATTGTAAGAGGTAACTTTAGACCAGGAAGTTGTAAGTGAATGCCTAAGAGCTTAAGAATTGAGAACAAATAAATAAAAAAATTAAAAGAAAATAGGATGAACCAAAGAAATAAATGTAGGCACATGCGTAAAGAGTGAAAACAAAAGAAGTGGCCCATGATCAAAAGTTGGATAGAATAGTGTGATAAAGATGTTCAACGAGGGTATATCCATGTTGTTCCTAAATGATATCCTACCCTACCCCAAACCTACATAACAAGATCAAAAAGCCCTTTGAGATCTCCAACCAAGTGTATTCATTGTAGTGGCGATTGAAAATAGGGTCAAACCTTTGGCATGGTACTTGTTAGCATCGAGAGTCCTTGGGAGATAAAGAGAGAGTTTTTCACTTAAATACCTTGTTGCATATTTGATAACTTGATTTGTGAAATTTTCCTTCTTGTGAGGAAGCAATAAACAAGTTGAGCTAGGCGATTTTGTCATCTCTTGAGAAATAAGGCAACAAGAGTATAATATAGTTGAGGTCAAAAGGTGAGTCACTTCTAGAGTATTAGTGATTGTTGCATGGTTGATCTTTGATGTCATTTTCATCCTTGAAAATCACATATTGAGCGGGGTCATGAAAATAGTTTTGCCCATGTTTGATGAGCTATTTGTGGTAGTAATCAAGTTGAAGTCATTGTGATCATTGGATCATATAATTTGGGCATACATGTGAATTGTCTCATGGTAAGAAATAGTATTTCTTGAGGACAAGCAAAGTTTTAAGTTGGGGTGTTGATGAACGGTGAATTTACCACTTAATTGCACTCAACAATCGTGCACACTACTATGACTTGAAAGTATAAGTGAGACAAATTGGTGATTAAATGCACTAATTTCCATATTTTGTAGGCATACAGGTTAGGAGAATGAAAGATGTTAATTTGAGCAGAGAAGGACCAAAAAGGAGAAAGAAGTGCAGCTAGAAGAACTGAAGTAGAAACAAGCCTCAGTTATTGTGATCGTGTTCTGTGGGTCGTGATCACAGCAAGTCAAGTAGGTCAAAGTGTTGTGATCGTGGTGTCCTTACTGCGGTCGCAGTATCCGCGATTGCGGACATGCTTTAGCGATCGCAGCTAATCAGGAAATACACCCAAGGGCAGTAAATTAATACAACCAAACCCAATTTCTTTTAAAGGCTAAAACCCTTTCTCTATTGGGCATTCTAAACTCTTGCAACATTTTGAATTTGAAGTTTAAACCCTAATTTGGGCAATATTTTGCATTTTGATTTGGAGACTTTGAATTTAGCATAATTGAAGAATGGGTGCTTTGAACAATCCTTATGGTATATGTTTCTCTCTTTTCTTCACGAGTAGCTAAACTATTATTGTATTGAGATTATATTGAACTAAGGTGCAATTATGTGTGGGTTGTGATATATTTGTGTATATTCTAGTTTATTGATATGGGTTTTACTATTGGTTAGTTAAATTAGTTGGGACTTTTGGGTGAAAGCCTCAAATACCCAAAATAGGTTTGTGGGTGAAAACCCTAAACTCTTGAAAGCTCAAACCATCCTTGAAAGAGGGGTTTGGGTGAACTCTTGGAACCCATATCATCCTTGAAAGAGGGATGTGCGTGATAAGGTGATAGTTGAAAATTAATGGATACAATTTTCTAATTTTCACTATCTTAGATATAAGGGTGATTAAGAAGTTGACTATATCTTGGGCATCTTCCTAAAAATAGGGATGCATAATTGAGGTAATAGGTGGTTGAAGTTGGAACACTTGTTAGGTACTCGAAAGGGTCAACAAGTGAAATTTTTGAGGTTTTGTTGATAAACTAGCCTCAAGGATTTTAGACCTAGCCTACCATATTATTGATAACTAGCATGTACACTAAATCTTCATGCACCCATGAATAACTTGCCTTTAGGTAGACATAATCCTAAGATTCTTCTCTTGTCGAATTTAAATCGCAATTGTTGTTCACGTTGTTGACTTGAGTTGTTATTGACAAACACTTTCCAAAGCACCCCCTATTTTTATTTATGCATTTTATTTTATTCACATTGTGGGTAGCTTATTATTCACATTTAACACCCATAGGACTAGAATTCTAATTTTTCTCCCCATGGATTAAACCTCAACATAAGTTGAGCTATTGACAACGATCGTCCTCAACCAATTTCTATGGTATAGGTGAGAGTTATCACTTTCATGTCCTAATCCTTGGCTGCCTGATGTTGTAGAAATCACAGACCTACTAACCAAACCTTGTGCAGCTACATGCACTATTCTACCATGATAACCACGAGAACCCCTACCTATAAAATCCCTACCTTGGGATACATGTACACTAAGCTCACCTTGCTAATGAATCCTCTTAGCACTGCCACCACCCTACGTACCCTGATGAATCGACTCAGGCATCTTGGTATGCTTAACTATACTCTAAAAAGAACCTTTGACAACACCATCTAAGTTGTATCCAACTGATAAAAAACCCTCCAATTCCTTAACAAACTTCTTAATCATCTCCGACTCAGTAGAGATACTAGCTATAGAATATATTGATAATGTATGAAACCATGCCTTATACTCAACAATAGTCATGAATCCTTACTCCTGGTGATCAAACTCATCTCTCATATAATCCCTAAAATTGTAAGGTACAAACCTCTCTAGAAAAGACTTAAAAATGAGTCTATGTCATAACAGGTGAACCCAATAGTCTGTAACTAACAAGGGACCTCTACCTCTGTCTAGCCATATCAAGCAACTAAAAAGTAGTATAAGCAACTCCATGGGACTCAACGGATCCAAGGTTGTGCAACCTCTCCTAACAGTCAAGCAAAAAATTATAGGCATCTTCTCTAATAACACTATTAAACGTGGGTGGGTGCAAGAAAATGAGTCTCTCAAACCTCTTCTAATCATTAGAAGACATCACAGGGGTTGAAGCAATAGAAAGAACAGTTAGTCTAGTGGGCAATGAATCAACACATGGGGTATCACAGAAGATGTTTGTACCCTTAAAGCCAAAGTACCATAAGTAGGAGCCTGCCCTAGTGGAAAAATACCTCCTGAAGTTAGAAAAATACTCGATATACTCAAAGGAACACCAGTCTAGGGTGTACCATCTAAATGACTAAATAGATGAATTAATAAGTCCTATAACACCGGGGTAGCAGCTGAACCATGCGAGACTTGAGTTGGCTTTGTATCCTTTATCTGATAATTATCTTCAACATACTTAACCTCAAGCTTGAGAGAAGAAACCCTAGCATGTCCTCTAACTGGGATAGTTTCTCGTGCCTGACCTCCATTTCTGGGTCAACCACGACCCTTCATCCCCTTTTACTTGGGTCCCAACAAAAGGTGCTAGTTCAGTATCCCTAGAATCTCTAGACCTAGTCCTTACTATTTCTACCGAAAAAATAGAATACATGTTTAGACTATAGGGTACAAACCACCAACATGATAAATAAACAAATCATAGAAGTTTTCCCTAAAGATATCTTATAGCTTCTAAAAAAATATATATGAACATCAACGTACCAATCTATGAGATTTTACTATGTATCCTGCTCTTATACTTATGATACCAGTAAACTTGGTGCTCTGATACCAATTTATCATGATGGCACCTACTTCAGCCCAAACTTAGTAGGTAAAGCAATCCCACAAAATAAGGAAAGATCAATGATAAGGAAGTAAAACCCAAAAATACAATACTTCTAGAACAAATTTAGGACATAACATGTATGTAATAACAAGAGTATGAAGAAAAGATATAAGTGTCACAACTGTAAAGATCATCTAGTACAACTCAAAATACTAGAAATACATAAGTCTTCTAAAAGTAAAAAAAGACAACTAAGATAAAATGAGATCCAAAATCTACCCCAAACTCTAGAGCTCGCCAGTACCTTAAGGTGTTAACTTTGATAGCAAAATCAATTATCATGATTCATATTCAAACTAAGATCTACACCAAAAGGGCATAATAGGGGTGAGTTACTTGTACTCAGTAGGTATCATAGGCTGACTGAGTCAAGCAAAAATTAAAGCAAGTAATAAATACTATGAGCACACAACCTATAAACAAAAAAATTCCTAAATAGTAGCTCACACCATCTCCGCTAACAGTTCTACAATAGATAATACGTTAAAAGGGAAAGGTAGCATGCAATATATAAAGGAACTAAGTACACAACAAGAAATACATAGAAGAATACTACTAAAGCAATCCAATGACTCTGGAACTTTTTTATACAACTTCTAAGCTGCAATGCTTCAGAATAAGACCCATGGGAGTTTTAAAATCCATATACTTTCACCAGCTCAATCACATATCCTAATCAACCAGACCGACACATCCCTTGACTAAGCATTTTTAAAAGTTTTTTCTTTTCTTTCAAAATTAGTATTTCTCATATCTTAATCAACTCGATCGGAACATCCCTTGATCTAGTCATTGTTATAAAATGTCTCGTAATAGTACTAATCATATGAATATGTAAAGATGAAATGAGGATGTAATTCCCACAACCAATCAGTTTGAATATAATGATCAATTAAATATAGTTATAAATAAGGTCAAATTTAACTTAAGATATCACTAATTCATGTTATCAGACTTCAATCAATAGAACTAGAATTATTAGTCATGCAAGACATCAATGATATCATTTTAAGGGCTAAATTGTAATACCCTGATCATTTCTTAAGCCTAAATCCATCTTTTGAGTGAATATGGATGACTTCCAAAGTGATTATTATTTATATCATGTTATATTTCCCTAAATTCCACTTTCTATCATATGGATAATTGGATAAGCTTTCCATCTACATAAGATTCACCCAAATCGGACACCCGGTGAGGGAGTTAGAGACATTTTGTAATACCTCGAGACTCTAACCAATAGTGCAACCATGAATCAAGATCATGAGAAATAAATTATAGTGATTTTTATGTTTTCTAATCAAGTGTGATGTGTATTAAGGCCTCAAAGATGTCCTAGCAATTTGGTGAATCAAAACATTCCTTACCGATTGAATTCTTGGGAAGGATTTTTCCATATCCAAATTAAAATGATCATATCTATCGTTATACTACGAATCATTGAGCCCATGACCTACCAAAAGATAGATAATTGAATTATATTTCCAATGATACTAATTTTTTCAAAATCCGATATTGGAGAAAATATTTATGCTTATTTTACTCCAGCATATCAGTCGGGAAACTCCGTGACGACCTTTTTGTGACGACTTGTCACAAGCCTGACGACTCGTCACAAAATGTCATCACCTTAAGGCAGAAAGTCACAAAATCCAACCTTTTGTGATGACATTTTGTGATGGCTTGTCACAAAATGTCGTCAACCTTAAGCCGAAAATCATAAAATCCACCCTTTTGTGACGACAATTCGTGACGGCCTATCACGGGACTGACGGCTTATCACGGATGTCGTCAGCTATTTTTTTTCCAGCAATTAAGGGACATTTTTTCAAGGGAATTTTGGTCATTTATGCCTATTTTGGTCCTATATATCTATATCCAAGTAGAGAAGAGAAGTTCATTTTCTCTCATTTCTCTTCCAAGAAAGATCTAGAACTAGTGTTTCTTTCAAAATCCTAAATTAAATCTTCTACAAGAAAATTCAAGAATCTTCCAAAGATTTCACCAAGTTGTTCAAGAATCAAGTTCTCCAAGTCAAAGGCATCAAGAACTTAGCTCAAAAGTGTGAAGAAGAGATTCCAATCAAGTTTGCTCATCTTAAAATCATAATCCAAGGTATGTGAGGTTTGAACAAGAATACTTCTTTCGTTCTTGTGCCCAAAGATTTAATTTCTACTATTGAAATTCATGATTTTGCAAAGTGGGTTTACACCTAAATTACTTTATTAATGATTTATGATATTTGAGTTATTCAAGATTGATACACATGACTATTTCATCATTTTATTTCTTAAATTGAGAACTTATGTCATGAGTTGAATATTTTTATTATGAGTTGATGATTTCTGAATAATTTGAGATAAGAGTCATGATTTAAGCTTTTCTATGAGACGTTTGATTATTGAATAAATATATATATTGATATTTGAGCTTGAGAGTCAAGAATGAGTTCTATGAAGTTTTCTTGAAGTTTTTGATACATGATTATTTTACAATTTCCAAATTATGACTTGATATTTAATATTGTGAATTTCACGTTTCTACCATGAGTTGGTATTTCAAGTGCTTTCAAACATGTGTCAAGCTTTAAGCTTCCTTATGACAAATTGGATTATTGAGTATATTGATTCATGAGATTGAGTTGTTACAATGAGTCTTGATATTTCCTCACAGTTATTGATGTTGCCATGACTTAATGAATGATACATTTTGATACTGAGAAAGATTGGTTTGATTTGAGTCGAGTTAGGAATCCACAAATTGATTATGATTTGATAAATGAGAAAGAGATTTGATTTGGTCTTCATGATAGACCCTTGTGATGTTTATGGTGGATTTCCTAACGTGTTCTGAGCTTATGTCTGGGAGTAGTATTTAGCAACAAGTGGGAAATGTGGTATTCCCCCAAAACTACGTGCCACCATAGGATTGATATTGATAATTATGGGCTGGAGGCCGAGTATGAGATTGTGATCACTAAATTTAGGTTGTACTCCCTGGAAAGAGTACGACGCTCCCGCCAATATGGGGTTCTCTCTTTAGGAGGGCAAAACATTGGACTCCATGTAGCTCACATGGTTTATGTCGATTATAAGAACCTCCCAAGTCCATAAGAGTTCAAGTTTCATTAGTTACCGAGTCACACTAAGTCACGAGTTAAAGAGTTTGAGTTGAGTATAATGATTTATGAGATATATAATGCTTGCATTACTATTGATGATTTACAAGGAATATATTTCAGTTAATTCAAGTAAAGAAAGTCGTTATCGTCAGCATGCATGATTTTCATAATCATTTATGATATTATTTATAATGTTGCATTGCACCCCCACATACTCAGTACATGCCTTAAAGTACTGACCCCCATATATTTCTATGTGCTACAGTGTCTTATAATGTAGGTACAAATTGTAGCGCAGATACCACATTCAGTCAGTCTGCCGCTCCTAGTCAGCAGGTGATGAGTCTTTTTTATTTGAGGGCTTGAGTTGGTTATACAATTCAAGAAGTATTGTATTTTCTTATTTTAGTCATATTGATCTTAGATAGTTGGTATTCATGACCTGGCTATCTAAAGTCAGTACCAGTAGAGGCTTCATAGACAGTCAGTAGAAGTTGATGTATTCAGTTTCAATTTTGTTTGGTAAAAGTAGAGTTGTAATCTTGTAAAGTTCATGTTTATATTGATCAAGTTCATAGAATTTCTATGTTTTCGCTGATTTTATATAGATTTAAGCATTTTATCCAGTTGCTTATGAGTTATGCCAGTAGGAGGGTTAGCTTGTGGTCACTTATGCCCCTAAGCACCGTGTGACATCTCGGGACCCAATTTTGGGGTGTTATATAAATACTCATGTAAGTCCTAAAATAGCAAGGCAAGCCCCATGATAAATGATAAATAAGGGAAATCAATACACAAATAAGGTCCACAATATCATATAAAGCCCTTACTCTTGCATCACAATAATTATATTCTCCCAAATCAATACTAAATACAAATAAGCCACCACATAAGCTCATGATAAAATAATAATATAAAAATATGACTCCTAAGAATAATCCCCCTAACCCATAATATGATTTACATGTTTGTACCCAGTCAAATTTGAAGGAAGTTAAACCATAACCTACCTCAAAGTGCTTCAATCCAAGCCAATAACCTTCAACACAGAGCTTTTATGCTTTGCATGGTCTAGTTGCGGGCTAAAACTATCAAAAGAACATCTATGTATCAAAAGAAAACTAATTATATCCACAAAGACTATATTTAAGATGGGTTCAAAATGAATTTGAAATATAAGTTCGAAACAAAAGGAATAAAATTAGAATTTAAAAATATATTCTCCATAACAAAAGGAACCTACAAATTCCACGTGAAAATGAGTTCAAATTGATGTTAAAATCGATGAAAAACTAATTTAAAGAGTTACCAACAACCTCCCCCCCCAAAAAAAAAATCCATTTTGAATCAATAAAACAAGGTATTTTTGAAGATCTAATTAGTGGAATAAATGGAAACAATAATTTCTCCCTTAACCAAGCACAAACGCTGAATAAAACTGTAATTCCCCATAGCATTCTTAAATTAATATCTCGCTTGGTAACATGCTTAAAGAACTATGTATCTGAAAATTTTCTAAGTGTTGAGATGAATTAGCCCTATTTTAAGCTCTTAAACTTTAATGATTTCTAGATCGATTTTTTGGACCTCGAGATGTGGGTTTTTAAGTTGATTCATGTTCAGGAGTGTAAAGGGGTTGTCATGGGAAAGTTTCTGTTGTTTTGAACAACGTTTGAGATGCGTTAGGGTGAGAAAGAAAGAGGCTCAACGCGATATTGACGCACCACATTGGTAATTGAATTGGTCATACTATTGGCTCGACACGATATCAACGCATCGCCAATCGCGTTGGGTGCCCAGTTTGCATTGTTTTTAAAATTCCGGTTCAGGATGGGGTATTTTAGTATATTTCCCTCATCTTAACTCAGTCATAATACGAAATTAAAATGTGAATAGGCCTAAATACACCAGAAACTACTCATATCCTCTCAAATCAAACCTTATTCCTTTCCCTAAAGATCAAGAGTTCATCTTTAAGATCAATAATTCCAAGAACTTAATCAAGATTCGGGTTCCACTCTACATACTAAGCAATCTAAGGTATGTGGGACTATCCTAAACTCCATGGGCATGGATTTTACTATTTTTAAATTTGTTTTAAAGTATATATATATATATATATGTATTCACACGAATTTGGTTTCAAGATTGTTGATGAAAAAGCATTGAGGATTTTTTAAAAAAAATTATGATGAAATTATGATGTAGTGTTTTAAACTTGAAATACTTTCATGTGATCCCATGATGTTAATATTGTGAACTCAAATGAGAGCATGGGATATGTCATTCCCTCTTTTACTATGAAATTATACCGAATTTACATGTTGGGAATGGATTATGCAAAAATTGTTAAATGTTGAGCCTGTTATGTATAGATTTCACTGTTTTCTTGAGATAATGAAAAAGTACTTTACTTTTTTTATAATGATTCCAAATGGCTTGAAAGTGATTGAAAAGGGTGACCCCCGTAGAATAAGTATTGAAAGTGGTTGTTTTATTTTAACTGATTTGAATTATGAATATTTGTTCAAATGATAGAGATTTTGGGTGGTCAATAAACCTCTCCTGAAATAAGATAAGGGCGGTAGATATTTTGTGACATGACTTGCAAGTCGGGGTATGATGATACTCTATTTTTTATGTGCCCAAATGATATTAAGAAAGAAAGAATATTTCGAAGAATATATGGTTTAAAGGATCTAAAATTGTGCTTAAGAGAGTTACATGGTTATCCGAAGAAGGCATGAGCCATACAGTTCATTGTCCGAAACCATGATTTGCCGACACGGGTTTTATGTTACCCAAAAGAAAAATTGTACACTGGCGATGGCCCTGTGGCATAGTAGATAAATAGATACTCCAACCCTTATGGAAAACTTAGGTTGGGGGCTTGGCCGCCGAGTCAAGAGAGGATTCCACACAACCCGTGGAATAGCAGAGTTATAGGGTGTACCATCTGGCTCAGAAGTAAGATAAAGAGTTAAGTCATAAATTGCAGAATGTGTTTGAAAGTTTCATATTATGCCCATGTGTTTTTCAACTGTTTTAAGATGACATGTGATTTATGAAATGATCTCTATTATGTTTTCTATAAATACATATTTTTGTTTTTGGATTGTTTTGTGTACCAGTACATTTGTATTGACCCCCTATATTTCAGGGTCTGAGGCTTAGTCCATAGGTCTCGCTAAGCCAAAGATTTATCAGACATAATTGTGTAATTAGTGAGCCTTCTTTATTTCGAAAGGCCTATTTTCAGAACATTGTTATTACTATTTTGTTCTAGGTCCGACTGGGGGCCTTGTCCCAGTTTCAGACAATTGGATAATTTTTTATGTACTAGAGATTTTGCAGAATTAAATAGATGTTGTCTAGATATTTATGGATTTATTTTTGTTTGTTTAATTTATGCATCTTTTCTTTATTTTTTATGAATGGTGTTCAGGAGTACCCGATAGAACAGGGTGCCCAAGCCTTTATGGTTTGGGATGCTCATCGCGGCCAGGGTCCCGACTCGGGTTGTGACCAACATGGTATCAAAGCACGATTTATGGTCCCAGGGTGTCTGTGAAATCACGTTGGGTAGAGTCCTATTTATGGGTGTGTAGGATGACACACTTATAAGCAGGAGGCTATAAGGCGTTTAGGAATGTCTCCTTTTTTTGTGATTTAGTTCGTGCTGTAGAGTCTAAATGTCCTCTAATCAATGATCTCTTGTATTTCATAAAGTTATCATGTCTCCCCATCACTCCAACGAATAGAATGCCCAAGATAAAGATGTTCATACTACCCATGGGATGAGGACACAAAATAGGGCTCACACTCTTGAGTTTGTTGCTACTCTGGGAGTCCCTCCTATTCAGACTAGCCCACCCAGGGATCTTAGGGATCCTCGGTCTGGCGCTAACCACACTCAACCTCCCAGAGAGAAGTATCAAATGTTGAGTTCAGGCAGTCGATGCATATGATAGCTCAGTTGGTGGCTTCTCAGGCCCTACATTCTGAAGATATTGGGTCTACGTCTGGTGCATATGAGACTACATAGATTGGTTAGTTTATGAGACTGAACCCACCCAAGTTTATGGGTACAAAGGTTGAGGAGGAACCATAAGGGTTCGTGGATGAGTTGGAGAATTTTTTTGGATGATGCATGCGAATGAGGTGGAAGGAGTTGAACTAGAGGCCTATCATCTGAAGGATGTAGCTAATCATTGGTACAATAAATGGGAAGATTTGAGGGGAGATAGTGTTGAGCCTTTTATGTGGGGCGAATTTGTGGAAGCTTTCCTAGAACAATTCTTTCCCCTGGAGTTGGGGGAGTCCAAGGCTGAAGAGTTCATGAATTTGAAATAGGGGAAGATGAGCATCAAGGACTACACCCTGAAATTCAACTAATTATCCCGTTATGTGACAGAATTGGCGAGCATTATAAGGGCTCGTATGAGGAAGTTTTGCATCCGGTCTCTAGGATGACTTGGTGTTGGAATGCAAATGAGCAATGCTGAACAGGGACATGGATTTCGCTAGGCTGTCCGTTCATATGAAACTAATTGAAGAGTAGAAAAAAAGAATGGCAAGGGAAAAAGACAGATAGGCCAAGAGGAACAGGCCGGTATACCAGAACTACAGTCAGCACCAGGATGGTAATTGGGGTAACAGGTGGCCGAAGAAAAAGTTTTAGAGTAATGCTCATTCTACGGCCAGCGCTCCAACACCCAGACCTCCAGTTAACTGGTGGTTTTAGAATTTTCAGCTTATCCATGGACCGATAATGAGAGGCACTCATTCTCAGGGGAGCGTAGCTTAAACTCCTCGATCATACCCGCATTAAGAAAAATATGGGAAGGATAATCCGGGGCCATGTCAGTTTGGTAATCTTGTTTGCTATTCCTATGGCCAGTCAGGCCATATCAAGAGGGATTTCCCCGTGGTGAAAGGAAACTTTGGAGGAGCCAAATCATAGGTGAACTCCACAGATCCTCCTCCTAAGGGTGCTACTTCAGCTACCGGGAGTGGTCACAACCGGTTGTATGCTTTGTCCAACCTCTATGATGCAAAGTCTTCCCCAGATATCATCACAGGTATATTACAAATCTTTTCCCGTAATGTGTATGTTTTGCATTACCCAGGATCCACTTTGTCTTATGTGACACCGTATGTGGCAGTCAATTTTGGGTTTGAGCCTAAAGTTATTTCAGAACCCTTCTCTATTTCTACTCCTATTGGTGACTCTATTTTTGCTAAGAGGGTGTATAAAAATTGTGTTGTGTCTATCTATAATCGTGATACTATGGCAGATCTTGTAGAGCTTGATATGATTGACTTTGATGCCATCTTAGGAATGGATTGGCTCCATTCGTGCTATGCCAAACTAGATTGTAGAACCCAAAAAGTCACTTTTTCTTTTCCGAATGAATTAGTAATAGAGTGGGAGGGGTATTCTCTAGCACCTAAGGGTAAATTTATCTCTTATCTTAGATCCCGTAAACTTATATCTAAGGGTTGTTAGTATCATCTGATTTGGGTAAAAGATTCTAATACTGAAAGTCCTTCTCTCCAGTCTTTCCCCGTAGTTAATGAATTTTTGAAAGTCTTTCCCAATGATCTTCTAGGGGTACCACCTGATAGGGAGATATATTTTGGCATTGACGTGTTGCTAGACACTCTTTCTATTTCTATCCCTCCATACAAAATGGCTCCTGTAGAATTGAAAGAGTTGAAAGAACAGTTAAAAAATCTTTTTGACAAGGGCTTTATTCATCCTAGTGCTTCTCCCTGGGGTGCACCCGTGCTCTTTATACGTAAGAAAGATGGTTCCCTCTGTATGTGTATAGACTACCATCAGCTGAATAAGGTCACTATTAAGAATAAATACCCTTTTCCTAGAATTGATGATCTTTTTACCAACTTCAGGGTGTAAGTGTTTCTCAAAGATAGAACTTCGTTCGGGGTATCATCAGATGAAGGTTAGGGTGGCTGATATTCCCAAAATAGCTTTTTGAACCCGATATGGTCATTATGAATTCTTAGTCATGTCCTTCGGATTGACTAACGCCCCTACATCTTTCATAAACCTAATGAATAGGGTGTTCCGCCAGTTTCTAGACTTATTTATGATAGTCTTTATTGACGACATTTTGGTTTACTCTAAGAATGAGGAGGATTATGTCAGTCACCTCCGAATCATCATTCAGACCCTTAAAGATCGTAAATTGTATGTCAAATTTTCCAACTGCGAATTCTGGATTAGTGTTATTTCCTTCTTGGGGCATATCGTGTCTAGTGAGGAAATTAAGGTTGATCCCCAAAAGATTGAGGCAGTGAGAAAATGGCCCAGACCCATGACTCTAATCGATATCCGAAGCTTCTTGGGTTTGGCAGGGTATTACAGATAGTTCGTAGAAAGTTTTTCTTCCATAGCTGCTCCACTTACCAGGTAGATATAGAAAAGGGTGAAATTCGGATGGTCTGACTCCTGTGAGAATAGTTTTGAGAAATTGAAAAACAAGTTGACTGTTGCACCTATTTTGATCCTTTCTAAGGGTACAAAGGGTTTTGTTATGTATTGGGATGTGTCCCAGGTGGGACTTGGATGTTTACTTATGCAACATGGTAAGGTGGTAGCTTATGCATCTAGATAGTTAAAGGTGCATGAACAAAATTACCCCACCTATGACTTGGAGTTAGCGGCTATGGTGTTTCCACTTAAAATCTGGTGACATTATTTGTATGGGGTGCACGTTGATATTTTCGCTAACCATAAAAGTTTATAGTATGCCTTTTCACATAAAGAGTTGAATCTTAGGCAAAGGCGGTGGTTGGAACTATTAAAGGATTATGACATGAGACTGCACTATCATCCAGGCAAGGCAAATGTGGTGGCCGACCCCTCAGTAGATTATCTATAGGCAATCTTTCTCATGTTGAGGAAGGAAAAAGAGAGATAGTGAAAGATATTCACCGACTTGCAAATCTAGGGGTTCGACTTCCGGATTTCAAAGATGGAGGAGTAATTATTCATGAGATAGCTAAATCTTCCCTATGTGTTGAAGTTTAGGAAAAGCAGGTCAAAGACCCCATCTTAATGAAGATTAAAAATAATGTGGGTCAACAGAAGGTGATGGCGTTTGAAATTGGCGGTGATGGTATTTTCAAATATCAATGGAGGCTATGCATACTGAATGTGGATGGTTTGCGAGAGAGGATCCTCGATGAAGCTCACACTTTGAGGTATGTTTTCCACCCAGGATCTACTAAAATGTATCATGACCTTAAGGCAATATATTGGTGGAATAATATGAAACGTGATGTTGTGGATTTTGTTTCCAAGTGTTTGAATTGTCATCAAGTCAAAGTGGAACATTTGAGACCAGATGGTACTTCCCAGGAGATAGACTTGACCATGTGGAAATTGGAGATGATCAATATGGATTTCATCATGGGGCTTCCGAGGTCCTAGAATCAATATGACTCCATCTGGGTGATTGTAGATCGGATGACCAAGTCGGCTCACTTTTTGCCTGTGAAAATTAACTATTCGGGGGATGATTATGACAAGTTGTACATTGAGGAAATAGTTTGCCTACATGGGGCACCAGTGTCCATTATATCCGATTGAGGTACGCAATTCTCTTCACAGTTTTAGCGGTCTTTTCAAAGAGGTTTAGGTACCTAAGTGAACCCGAGTACTGCCTTCCACCCCCAGACTGATAGGCAAGCTGAACGCACCATTCAAACCCTTGAGGATATGTTGAGGGCATGTTCAATTGACTTCAAAAGTAGTTGGGTGGATCATTTTCCATTGATAGAGTTCGCGTACAATAATAGCTACTATGCCAGTATTTGGCCCCTTTTGAAGAACTATATGGGAGGAGCTGTAGATCACCAATTGGGTGGTATGAAATGGGTGAAACCTAATTTTTTGGTCCTGATCTTGTTCATCAGGAAATGGAAAAGGTAAAATTCATTAGAGAGCGACTTAAGACAGCTCAGAGTCATCTAAAATCCTATGCCGATGTTAGGAGAGGGGAGTTGGAATTTGAGGTTGGTGATAGGGTGTTTCTCAAAGTCTCCCCTATAAAGAGTCATGCATTTTCGAAGAAAAAGAAGCTTAGTCCTATTACATAGGACGTATCATATTTTGAAGAGGATCGGTGGGTTTGCCTATGAGTTAGATTTGCCCAAAAATCTTAGTTTTTGTTCATCCAGTATGCCATGTGTCTATATTTAAAAAGTGCGTTGGAGATCATTCCCTAGTTTTTCCTTTGGAGGATATCAATGTGAAGGACTCCTTGTTATATGAAGAAGAACCCATTGCCATTTTGGATCGCCAAGTTCGGAAGCTAAGAAGTAAGCAAAGTTTTGGTTAAGGTGTTATAGAAGAATCAAAAAGCGGAGGAAGCTACTTGGAAGTCAGAAGATGATATCCGGACTAGATACCCAAACCTGTTTGAGACTGTGGATGATGATACAGGAGGTATGAGTCATAAACTATTCTCTTGTCTTTTTCCTTAGTGTGCTTGAAGTCGTGATTATCTGTGTTTTTAGCCATCATTCGGGGATGAATGATCCCAAGGGGGATAATGCAACACCCCGTAGCATTCTTAAATCAATAGCTCGCTTGGTAGCATGTTTAAAGAGCTATCTATCTGAAAATTTTCTAAGTTTTGAGATGACTTAGCGCTATTTTAAGCTCTTAAACTTTAATGATTTCTAGATCGATCATTTTGAACTCGAGACATATGTTTTTAAGTTGATTCATGTTCAGGAGTGTAAGAGGGTTGTCCTGGGAAAGTTTTGGATTTTTTGGACAACGTTTGATATGCGTTTGGGTGAGAAAAAATATGGATCAACGCGATAGCGATGCACCGCATTGGTAATCGCATTGGTCAAACCAATGGCTCGATGCGATCTCATGTGTCGCATCGCCAATCGCATTGGGTGCCCAGTTCGTATTTTTTAAAAAATTCCAGGTCAGGAGGGGGTATTTTTGTCTATTTCCCTCATCTTAACTTAGTCATAACACGAAATTAAAATGTGATTAAGGCTAAATACACCAGAAACTACTCATATCCTCTCAAATCAAACCCTAATTCTTTCCCCAAAGATCAAGAGTTCATCCTTCAGATCAAGAATTCCAAGAACTGAATCAAGATTCGGATTCCACTCTCCATACTAAGAAATCTAAGGTACGTGGGACTATCCTAAACCCCATGGGCATGGATTTTACTATTTTTAAATTAGTTTTAAAGTATATATATATGTATTCACACGAATTTGGTTTCAAGATTGTTGATGAATAAGCATTGAGGATTTTTAAAAAAAATTATAATGAAACTGTGATGTAGTGTTTTTTACTCGAAATACTTTTGTATGATCTCGTGATGTTAATATTGTGACTCAAATGAGAGCATGGGATTTGTGATTCCCTCTTTTACTATGAAATTATACCGAATTTACATGTTGGGAACAGATTATGCAAAAATTGTTAAATGTTGAGCCTGTTATGTATAGATTTCACTGTTTTCATGAGATGATGGAAGAGTACTTTACTTGTTTTATGATGATCCAAAATGGCTTGAAAGTGATTGAAAAGGGTGACCCCCGTAGAATAAGTTGAAAGTGGTTGTTTTGTTTCAACTGATTTGAATTATGAACATTTGTTCAAATGATAAAGCTTTTGGGTGGTCAATAAACCTCTCCTAAAATAAGATAAGGGCAGTAGACATGTTATGACATGACTTGTAATTCGGGGTATGACGATACCTTATTTTTTTTGTGCCCGAAGGATATTAAGAAAGAAAGAATGTTTCAAATAAGATATGGTTTAAAGGATCTAAAATTGGGCTTAAGAGAGTTAGATGGTTACCCAAAGAAGGCATGAGCCATATGGTTCATTGTCTAAAACCGTGATTTGCTGACACGAGTTTTATGTTACCCAAAAGGGAAATTGTACGCTGGTGATGACCTTGTGGCATAGTAGATAAGCAGATAATCCAACCCTTGCGACAAACTTGGGTTGAGGGCTTGTCCACAGAGTCAAGGGCAGATTCCATATTGCTCGTGGAATAGTAGAGTTGTAGGATGTACCATCTGGCTCAGAAGTAAGATAAAGAGTTAAGTCATGAATTGCAGAATGTGTTTGAAAGTTTCAGATTATGCCCATGTGTTTTTCAATTGTTTTAAGATGACATGTGATTTATGAAATGCTCTCGCTTATGTTTTGTATAAATGCATATTTTTATTTTTGGATTGTTTTGCGTACCAGTACGTTTGTATGGAACCCATATATTTCAGCGTCTGAGACTCAGTCCAGTGGTCCCGCTAAGCCATAGATTTATTAGATAGAAGTGTTCAGTTTGTGAGCCTTCTTTATTTCGGAAGGCCTGTTTTTAGAACATTGTTATTACTATTTGGTTCTAGGTTCAACTAGGGGCCTTTCCCAGTTTCAGACAATTGGATAATTTCTGATGTACTAGAGATTTCGCAGAATGAAATAGATATTGTCTAGATGTGTATGGATTTCTTTCTGTTTGTTTAATTTCCGCATTTTTTCTTTATTGTTTATGAGTGGTGTTTAGAAGTACCAAATAGAAAGTGGCACCCGAGCCTTTATGGTTTGGGATGCTCGTCGCGGCCAGAGTCCCGGCTCGAGTCGTGACAAAATCCCTATAAATTGCCCCTTCCCGAATCTCCAAGGTCCAAACAAGTGAAAATTATGAAAATATACTTTTTATACCATTCTGTGAACAGTACATTACGAACGTGGTCAATTGTTTAAATTTGTAAGGTCAAAATTTATCGATCTACTAACTTAGCCATCACGTTCATGGTCAGTTTCCCACATTCGCAAAGGACGATGACCAGGACACATCATGTTTGCAATGTCCTAATCGCAATTGTGACTAACAAAAAGGTAATCCTTTCTCAAATGCATCACTACAAAAGCATTCACGATGAAGGAAATCTTATGTCTCCATGTTTATGGACAAGTGCCCGTATTTGGAAAGAAGGATCTGGCTGCACCAGAATTGCAGCAAACTAGCATATTTTGTATGTAGAAATCCTCTAGATGGACTCTCGAGATTCTTTTGGGACCCTACAAAAATAAACTATATATTCTAGTAGGATATTTTTTATGTTTCAAACTCAATGGCTATGTTGTATTTTTTAGAAGAGGTTGCTTACAAGAAATTTAGCCCCCTAGGACCTCATTTTAGCTTATTTCACTATTTTTTCAAATGAAGGGTTAAAATACAAAATAAAGGTTTCTGACCCTGAACCAATCTTTTCTACAAATTCAAAATCAACATTTTGGACCTAATAAAACTGTCCAGATTGCTATTCAAAACTCTAAATATAAAATGTTGACAGAAGTCAAACTAATGGCTATTAATAGTCTCAAACTCTCTAGATGCATCTTACAAATCACTCTTGAGTGTATTGAGAACCGTGACAACTATCCCCATATCTCATAAATAGTATATAACAATTATAAGGAAGGAAAAATGGTCAAAATATATAAAAAGAAAAATACAATTAAGATTGTTACAAAAGTGTTTGATACAAATGAAAAAATTGGTACTATTAGTGGAAATAAAAAAGGAAATTATTATTTGCTAACTCTATCATGGAAGTTGAACTAATTATTTTAGGTTTAACTAGTGAAAATTTTTAAGTGATCAATCACTTTATTTTGAGAAATTAATTTCTGTAATTTTGATCAATTGTGATAGAACCAATATTATTGATAGAGTGCAAAATCATTTATGTAATGATATGTTCAGACTTACAAGGAGAAAAATACGATATTGTGAGATCACAATAATCATTGGTATTCCATGAATGCTAATTATACTAAATATTGCGATAATCTAGCAGATTTAGACCAAGGTCTTGGCAAGATAAGTATCTAAATCATATTTAGGGGAAAGGAATTGAACTTAAAAAAAACTGAGTCATATATGAGGAAACTGAATCTGGAAACTAGAGATCCTATAACTAAGTTCAATGGGTAAAATGAATCATATGATGACTAGTTGTGAAATGCACTATTATTTTATTGTCTCCCTATTATATAAGTGCATTATCTTGTAATTATTTATGGATGTTGAGTATAAGAACTCTTAATGAAAATTTGTAGCTCGTATGAGTCGGGTGCTAAAATTATAGGAGCACTCTGGACGGATTTCACTTATGTGCTAAAACTATAGGAGCACTCTCGACATAATTTACCTATGTAAATATTGAAGTAGGCTACTTCCTATGAGAATTGAGCTTATTCTTAAAAACACTCATGAGAACCGAAGGTTGTAATGTGTTGGCTATTAAAGCTTATGTCAATACCTTAATTATTGTGTGTAAGCAGTAATACTTTATTTTTCTTAAGTATTCATAGTTCAACTCTGAGACTACTCATGGCTCTGGAGTAAAGGTTGTTGTTTTACTAAGTGGTGGTTCAATACAAAATACACCTTCATTATGCATAATAGTCTACCTTCAATGAATTTGGTGAAATGCTCTCTTTTTTTGATATTAAAATGAGTGGAAGATTGTAGGTGCATTTTAAAATTTTGGTAACATTAAAGTGTATCATTTTTAATTAGCTAAATTATGCAGCATCCGTAGAACTATTTTCCACTGCTACATTGTTAGTGGAATGATGTCTATTTACTTTCATCTTTGTTAGTGGAAAAATATGGTATTAAGTTCACTTAAGGCTTATATAACCTATAACTCATTATTTCCCTCTTTAAGTCTTGTAACTCGTGTAACTTATATAACCTCAAAATTATTCATATACCGCACTTAATAATCCACTACTCCCTCATTTACTAGATGGAAGAAATAATACAACTATTTAAAGGATGTTTTCTTCTTTGCATTGTAGAAATGAGAAGTAGTATCTTGTGAGATGTGACGTGGATGAGAAATATTTTTGCTCTTCATATTTTGAGTTCGTATAGTGAAAGATAAAGTCGAGATAAGAAAATATTCTAAGTCTTTAACTATATTCATTATTCAAAAGAGAGTTACCATATTATTTGTAAGTAGTGACACTTTATTTTTCTTAAGCACTCATCGTTCAAGTTTGAGACCACTACTGATTCTAGAGTATAGGTTACTATTTTACTAAGTGAAGGTTCAATGCAAAACACATCTTCATTACACATAATAGGCTCCCTTCAAATAAATTGGTGAACTCACTTATTTGAATATTAAAGTGACTGGGGAATTTTGGTGCATTTTAATATTAAAATTAATTGCATAATTATTTATGGACATTATAAAGTGAAGAAAGTGGTGACCATTAATTTGATAACTCTAGTAATATTTCACTTTATTCATCCATAATTCTACCTCTTAATAACTTATTCATCCATAATTCTACCTATAATAACTTGTAACTCATTAATTAATGTAACTTCTAGGCTACATAATTTATCCACTTAACATTCCATAGCGTCCTCATTTGCTAGATGGAAGAAATGCTACACCTATATAAAAGGTGTTTTTTTTACTTTTGTTAAAAAGATGAGAAGTGATATGTTGTAAAATGTAAAATGTAAAATGTTATATTTTGAGTTAATATAGTAAGAGATTTTGTTGAGATAAAGAGAAATGTTCTAGGTCTTTAACTATATTCATTATACAAAAGAGAGTATTGCTGAAGGAAGTTGTTCTTTTGGTGGAGCTTTGGGTTCTTCAACTAATCTGGAGTTGCTTGAGTTGTATGACGTTATTGGATTTTTGTATCTTGGAAGGAACAATTCAACATTGATACTGTTGGTAGATTATGACACAATGGGCTTGAATATACTTAAAGGGAGAAGATATTCATGTATCAACCTAAAGAATATTTATTACTCATTTTATTTAGTTTATTTTTAATTTTTACTTAATTATTATGGTATATTATGCCAACATGAACTTTTGAGGAGAAAACTCAAGCATATGCATTAAATGGAGCATGAAGAACAAACACATTTGCATATTCATTTTCTCCCTATATTTATGAATAGCTAGATAAATATTTAGGGTCGTGTGACCATGGGATTAGTTTAGTGATTCGGTCTTCATTTATTTGCTCTTTATGTGAGAGCTTCTATGGGATCTATTTATTTCTTCCTTAATTAGAGTTAATTGGTGGTTTCAAATATGATTTATATAACAACCCTCGTGGTCATTTTTAATTTTTCTATGTTTTGATCATCTTTTTCTTCTCCATAGTTTTTTTATATGATATATGAGTTGTAGATACAGTTGGCACAGTTCTTGAAGCGTTTGAGAATGACTTATGTGAGTTTGATGTTTTAAGTAGCCTTTAAAGTGATGTGTTTGATTTTCATCAATATTTTGTTATCTGAGCATCGAATGGTGATTCCATAAGTTCCGTTAGATATGAAATATCATTTTTATGTTATTAATATGGTTGGTTCGGGTTTCGAGACATTATTTTGAGTTTTGAGCATTTAGATGAGAAATTGGTTATTTGGCCTAAAGGAGTTTTTGGGCTATAACTTGTTGATATTGACCTATTTTGATAAATTTGATGGTTCAATTTAGTCGGGAACATCAAAATTATTCTAGTAGCACTTCCTGGTTATATTTTGGGGTCCCAAATGAATTCTAAGGTCCGTTTGAAATATTTTTAGCTTGGACTGATTGTGTTGCCTAGTTTCTAGTGCACCAGTAGTTCACTCATCGTGATCATGAGGAGAGTGAGGCAATTGGATAGAAACCATTCGAAACATTTTTGGCTTGGACTAATTGTGTTGCCAAGTTTTTAGTGCTCCAGTAGTTTACTCATCGCGATGATGGGGAGTGTGAGGAAATTGCACAAAATTGGGTAGAGTGTATCTCAATCATGAGGTACTATTCACATAATAGTATAAATACTCCTTTCGTGATTCCAGCCCCATTTTCATAATTTTTAGCATTGAGACCTTGCGATTTCAAAGAGAATTTTATTATCAAACTTGTTTTGTAAGCTTCTAACCTAAATTATATTATTACCCATTGATTATATTTCTTAAACATCTTCCAAACTTGAATTTTAAATTTGAGACTTTGGATGTTACTCAGTAAAGTGAAAAATGAGTTTTTCCATGATTTCAAGCTTGATTTAAACTTAGTGTTTTATGGATTTTCATATTTAGAACCTAGAAGTATGGGTAAAAAAATATAATTCTTTATTAGTTCTAAAGTTGTTCGGAAGGGATAAGCTTCTTATTGAGGGGTCAAGGCTCGTGTTTTGGCTTTCAAGGTAGGTTATGACTTAACTTTCTTCAGATCATACTAGATAGTTAACCATTCAAATAAATCATGCTATGGTATGGGAATTTTATCATAGTATTCATTTTTTGAGATTATTATTTTATCATGTTACCGGCAGGGGGCTTATGTAAATCTTATTATTGACTTATGAGATTATTATCATTGAGATGCCTGTGAAGGGGATGATATTGGTCTTGGTTGTACATTACTTATTTTTTATCACTATTGTGATGTCTGTGTGGGGGCTTGGATTGATATTATTAATGTCTTATATGATTTTTTACTACTGTGTTGCCATGAGATGGTTTATATCATGATCTGTTGAGATTCGAGGTGACTTGAGGTCATTTATATTATTATTGAGTTGATTTATTGTTGGGTGTTGAGGTGTTTATGAGAATACACTCATTCCTTAATGTATATTCATGGAACTGGTACTACTAAGAAATAGTGATTTTTGAAACACCATATAAAATATCTGAATCGAGGGATATGCCGATAAAGTTAATTGATAATATTGTGATAGTATATGGGTTGCGAACCCCCATGAGTTCTCTCCTGAAAGATTATTCTCGGGATGTACACGAGGTGATATTGGATCATTACATATTTATTATTTCATTGCATTGCATCACTTGCATCTCAATTATGTGATTGATATCATGTATTTTAGACTTTCTTTCTATGTATATTTGTTGTGTAGTTATTCTTATATTGTTATTGTTATTGTAGTTGTATTATTTATACTATTTGAGTTGTATGGCTTGAGTCGTCATTGGAAACTTTTTTGTATGTAGGTGAAATTATTGCTCATAGTTTCCTTTGTATTTTTAGTTATATACTTTGTTTGGCCAAGCTATAATGTCTACTGAACACAAGTATGTCGTACTCACTCCTACTTTTTGTACCCTTTTGGTTCAGATTCCAGTTTAAGTGAGACCCATTCCAAAGTTTGTGCTTGGATTCATCCATCTTTACATCTTTCTTTTACATTTATAGACAAAGTTTATGTACTTTTGTACACTATGTTGGATTTAGAGTGCTCTTTACTCATGAAATTAGATGCATGGGAAATTTTGAGTTGTATTTCAGATATTGAGTTGTTTTATCTTATTGGCGTGACTTTATCCTAAAGTCTTGTATTTAATTATTATTTTTTTAGCATTTTATATCTCTTGTGGAGTTAGGCTTAACTACCAGGGTTGGGTCCAGGTAGGTGCCATCATGATCTCGGTTGTTGGGTTGTGAGCAGTTTATGCCTCAATTCTTTCCTTTGCTTGAATGAGAGGGTAAAGAAAAGGAAAATGATTAAATAGTAGAGATTTGGGGTTTTAATCCACATCTAATAACCTGAGCTAGAAATAGGATGATTAACTTGGATAATTAATTGATTCATATGAAATTCAATACTTTGGAGTTTGAGAAAACCCAAAATAAATTTACCAATTTGATTGAAGAACTTTGGATAAATCCCAAAAATCAATATCTCATTGCATGGATATTTTAATTAGGAAGCAAATATAGATCCTTACATAAGATCTTAACTTCAATGGAAACATAACCGTAGGCTTTTTAATTAGATCAAATTCTTGAAAATTCAAGTCATTTACGTTTGAAGTTTTCAATTCCACAAAATTAAATTGTACCTACTTTCTGGTATCAAGATGTGTGGCAGCCCCTAAAACTATATCTTTTATTTAATTGAAGTAATCATTGATATACGTTTCTACTGTCTTATAAAAGTATTGGATGACTTTCCTATTATGAAAGCTATTTCAGATATTTTCCCCAATATGTCTCATGTAATAATCATAATGAACTGAAGGGTAGACAATTGAAACAATCTTCCTGATACTTGGATGTTTGTTAGATATTAGGTATAATTCAAGCGTATAAAGTAAAAAGTTTCTCATTTGCTCGAACAAATATTTGTAGGAGGCATCATATTTAGAGGATACTATAGAAAATGTCATCAAAAAATATGATTCTCCATGTTTTTTGCAACAGAAGATAACAACACACAGGTCTACCTACTCTTAAAAATGTCACATCGACAATTATTAGTTTTCTCTTTTGCACAACAATAAGAATCAAGATCTATAGGCCAGAAAAAGGTACTTAAATCTATCATTTTGTAACATTCTTGAAACCTATACACGTCCATTGGGGGTCCTTTATACGTTTAAGGTCCTAAAATGAGATTATTTTACCCATATAAAGGCTAGAAAACATTTGAGGTAAGTTTGGTACCAGAAAAGGACGTCATGGAAAGAAAAAAAGGCAAGCACCATGCATGGGGACCTCTATTTTGGTCCCAACATCACAAAACAAAATGAAAATATCCAATGGTTAGCCTACACGATAGGTGACGTAGTGCATAGGACAACCCTATTCATTGGAAGTCGTGGTGCACATCCTCTTCCAACACATTTAGGTGTGCAACATACCTGACGCCTGACGCCTTTGCACCTAAAACTTTTCTACTTTTTTTTTAAATTAAGGGAAAGGCATACTTTCACACCATGTAACTCTCCCAAACCATTTTAAAATACCTAAAGTCGTTCAAAATCCCTAAATTCATCCAAAAATATTCAACTCCTCTCTCTTCCCTAAAAATCAAGAACAAGGAAAGGGTTTCTCAAGTTCTCAAGCTCTAAAGCTCCAAGGTTCAATCTTTCTCCAAGAATTCTTCCTATCTTAGGTATTTAGGGATTCAACAAGGATTTTCTTTCATCCTTGTGCCCAAGAACTCATTTTCGTAGATGGTTTTTTGAACTGAATAATTAGGGTTCATCCCCAATTTGCATGATTTTGGTTGTTATCTTTCTCATGAACTTCCTTACATGTTCTTACTAAAATTCATGGTTTGTTTATGACTTTATTCACATGGTTGATCTTATGATTTGAGTTTTAGAATTTTAACATGAAATCTAATAAGTTGGAAAATGTACAAGATTTTAGTATAATTTAATTCAACTGGCATAGAATTCAAACTTATGATCTCAGCCTCAATATGAAATTCATTTATTTATGCATGGATATGAAATGGAAAAAGAAGTATATTTGGTCCTCGGACTTATAAACTCATAAAATTATCTTATTGAGAATTTTATATATTATGAAAATTAATATGATTTTTAGTGTAGCATATGGCACTGAACGAGTGAGGGTTTAGCATATCCTAGTCTCAAAAACTATGTGCCACTATAGGGATGATGTCAACTTTTACCCCAAGTAGGATCATGGGTGATCATACCAAAATTATGGCTTTATACCCCGATAATATATATTACAGCCTTCCAGCAAGGCATATGCTAGACTTCATATTGCTTATAGTTTATGTCGGTTAAGAGAATATCCCACAAAAACTTTGGTTTTAGAAACTAAGTGTAATGACTCACTAATTTTACTAAATTATGCTTTACTACTTTATGTTTTATGACATTGTAGCTTCAAATTTCTTTCATGAAAAATGGTAAGTTCGTATACACTTGGCATGCATGTTATCATCCTACATATATACCATTTTTTACATATTGCATGCACCCTCATATACTCAATGCGCTCCAAAAGTACTGATCACATACTCTTTATGCCTTGCATCCTATTATAATGCAGGTTCTGATGTTCGTCCTCGACATCATGGTTAGATGCGGTCATCTTTGCCTACTTTTTGTCAATTGGTAAGTCCTCATTTTCTGAGGACCTGGATTAATGATTTTCTTTAGGTAGTTCAATTTATGTTTATTTCAGACTTTATGGTTTTCAAATCAGTTGGGTCCTTTCCCAGTGATTCTTAATTATGTTAAAGGCTTGTCAAGACTTATTAGATATTTTCAATTATTAGTATTATTGATATTATTTAATATAATTCTTTCAGACTTATGAGCTTACAACTTCTTCTTATGTTTTAAGTACATTAGTTAAGATGCAGTGCAAGTAGATACCATGAGTTAGATTCTGGGCTACTTGTAGTCCTAATCACCATGTGACATCTAGGGTTAGTCTTGGATCATTATAAACTTGGTATCAGAGCCTAAGGTTTCAAGTGTACTAGGGATTCTGACAAGCCGCATTACGTAGAGTCTTGTTAATGGGTGTGAAGTGTGCCACACTTATGAGTAAGAGTCTATAAGACGAGTTAGAAAGTTTTTGTTCTTTCATGTTCTCTATTATTCTCTAGAGTCAAACTCTATATATCTTCTAACTCTTACTTTTCACGTGATAGAAAATGCCTCCATGTAGAGCTTACATTTGCAGAAATAGAAACTAGTTGGCCACACCACCACTTGTGGATCCTTTGGATTAAAATGTTTCACATGCTAAGTTTTGGTCTGTATTCTAAGTATTAGCTCAAGTTGTGACTGCTAAGGTTACTGAACTAGCGGTAGTCCCTATTTAGTAGAATGGTAACTTAGCTGCAACTAGGATTCAAGATTTTATGAGGATGAATCCACCTAAATTATTTAGTTTGAAGATGGGTGAAAACCACAATTCTATATTGATGAGGTGAAAAAAGTAACTTAGGTTATGTATGTCACTGAAGTAGAGAGTGAAGTTGGTATTGTATCAGTTGAAAGATATTGCTCATGATTCTTATAAGTAGTGAAGAAAAGCTAAAGGTAATAATCCAGCTCTGATGGATTGGAATATGTATGAGATAGCTTTTCTTGACAGGTTCTTTCCTCATGAGATGAGGGAATCTAAAGTGGAGGAATTTATGAAACTTAAGCAAGGCTCTATGTCAATGAAGGAATACCCTCTCAAGTTCACTCATCTCTCAAAGTATGATTCATAGATGATGGCTGACCAAAGGGCTCGTATGAGTGATTTTGTCACCGGCATGTCTGAATTAGTAATCAAAGAGTGTAGGACTACCATACTAATTGTGTGTAACGACCTGATAATTTGATGAAATATGTAAAATTTGTGATTTTATGTGATTTGACTCTTTTACCCCTTTCCATAGTTGCATTATGGTATTATGGGGGTATGGGGGTGATTGGCATGATTCTCGATGCATTTTGGTGCCTTTTGTGCGATATTATTATTTTTGGTGACTTTGAGAGCCTTATTTTGGAATTATGTGGATATCTTTTTATTCATGTAATGGATGGATGAATGGACTATGCCAGCAACTCTAAAATATCGATTTTAGGCTAGCTTGACTTTTGGTTTGGGTCCCGATACACCTGAACTCATTTCAACCTATTGGTCGAAAAGTTGGAAAATTAAAAATATGATTGTGGGATCCATATTTGATTGAAACGACCTTGTATGGAAAATTTAATTGTTCTAATGCATCAAAAATATCAATTTTAGGGTGGTAACATGTTTGGTTGGGTTTTATTGCTTTTAAATCTCATTTCGACCCTCAGTATGAAAATTTATAATTTTGAGGTTTAGTCTATGAAAATGATATTTTTTTGAAAATCAGATATTGCCATCGAGTTCAGAGCATCGAATTTAGTATAGTTACATAGTTCATTTGTGTATATTGGACTCTGAACGAATTCCAGGCACCCCATCAAAGTCCAGATTGGACTTAAAAAGGAAAAATCTGTTTTTTTAAAACAAAAAGCTGGTGCAGTATATAAAAATAGCATTTTTGGCTCATTTTATCCATTCTTTCACCTTTCCTCTTGAGATTTAAATCTTAAAATAGTGCGAGAGCTTAAAAAAGAAGATTGTGAGAGCTTAGGAAGCTAGATTAAAATTTATTTCTTGATTCTATTACGGATTTAAGGTGAGATTTCATCCTTTCTTACTCTAATTCCTTGATTAATTACTCAAAATCCCAAAAATCTTAGTGCTTGATTTTGAACTCCAATTTCACTCCCTTCACTTGAATAATATTTCAATCCTATAATTACTAGCTTTTCATCAATTTAACCTTCAAAACAACTTTGATTCTTGATTTTAACATGAATTTCAAAGATTTTATCCGACAAAGCTCAAAAATGGTTTTTCTTTGATTTGAACCTTGTCTTTGACTCGATTTGACTTGAGTTTTCCATTGTAGATTCCTAAAAATATGGGGAACACATTTTTGAAGTAAAATTATGATTTTACCCTTCTTTTTTGAAAATTCATTTTGGGGGTCCGTTTTGACCCCAAACCAAAAGTAGTCAATATAGGTATCGTTGAATTTTCTTTGATGCATAGATTCTATATTTCTTGATTTTAGTTGATTTCAAGATCATTCATTGAAAGTAAAGTTGTGGGTTAGAAGTGTATAGGATCGGTTCCGACATTCAAGGTAGGTTATGCCTTAACTTTTTCAGACTGAGCTGGATAGTAAATGTTGGTACAAAATGCATGTTTAGGATAGGAACAAATCATAAAATATGGCTATCTATATATTTTGCTCGTGTGGGTACCTGAATGTGATATAATTGTTAAATTTGAGACATTTATGATATGTGTGATCGGACGGAGTCGTATATGATGTGGATAGCCTGGAATACATGTGAATAATTGTATTGTGTTGTTAGAAATTTCTATTGTGGTGTATTTGATGTATTTTGATACATATATATAAATATATATATATATATACACACATATATATATATTCATACTTTATGGGCATATTTATACGTGGTTGTGGAATAGTAACATTGTGGTTGGTGGTGGAAATACATCATATGAATTGGTTGTGAAAAATACATCATCTATATTGGTTATGGAAATACTCATTTTGTATGGTTGTGAACATTGCATCATTATTCTCATGTCATTATGCATTATTTCACTTGTTTGTTTTATTCTTTTATATTTACTTGTTCTCATGTATGTGTACTTGATTTATTTATTATGTTATGTATGAGCTTTGGAAATATTAGAAATATTGAAATACTGGAAATAATGGAAATACTGGAAATACGGAGGTTGTGTGCCAACCCCAAGGCTGTGTGCCAAATCCAAGGGTGTGTGCCAACCTTATGCATTTTTATCATCATCATCTTCTTCATCATCATATACATTGCAATTGATTTTATTCTTGTATTGTCGTATTGACTCATCATCTATCTATTTGTTCTATATCTTGACTTATTAATGAATAATTGTTCTATCTTCCTCTATTTGCACTCGATTATCTTGATTATACATGCTCCTCTTTCATTCAACTTATATGTGATATTATGTGTATTTGTATCCCTACCTGGTGTGTTGTTGTATTATTATGTATGGATATTGTTTAACTGTTAGTGCAAGAAGTATGGGCTACCGTTGTGGGATATTTTTTTATTGCAGGTGACGTGCCCTTAGTGTATATTTTGTATGGTTTATTTACTACTTTGTTTGGTTAGCTTATGATACCTACTGAGTACAAGTGTATCATAATCACGCCTACTGCACCCTTTCGGTGTAGGTCCTAGCTCAAGTGCACCTTAGATTGGTTGATTATGAGTGTCTTTATATTTACTCAAGGTAGCGGTTGGACATTCATGCGTTCGAGTTCACCTTTATCTTTCTATAGTAGTTATGTCTTTATTTGTATTCTAAGTCAATGTTGATCCTGTATGGGAATTTCTGATGTATTTAACTCATGGTTGTATTAGTATTTCTTATACTGTTGACACCAGGTTTTAGGAGTTATGGATGCATTGGTGATTATATTTCTTCTACATTTATCATACTTGTATGGCTCGGCTTTATTCTATAAGCCTTACCTTAGCGATATTTCTGTCCTTTCCTCTTTGTGTATCAGTTTGGGTGATAGGCTTATTTGTCAAGGTACAACACGACAGGTGCCATCATGACCCTTAGCTTTTGGGTCTTGACATTGTATACATGGATATTGCTCAACTGATGGCCCATGTAAAATAGATTAAGACAGAAAAACTCAAGAAATAAGAAAGGGAAGCTAAAAAGGCTAGAACTAAGCAATTTAAGTACAATCAGCACAAGTCAGGAGGTGGAAATTATTTGCAGTTTTAGAATCATTCATCATCCCATGCACCATCTTTAACCAGTGTCCCTATGCCAAAGACTAAGAAGGAATAGTGGGGCAGGGCACCACCCACTAGATCACAAGATAGAGTTATTAGGGGACGTAGTTATCCATCCTATAAAAAGTATGGTATGAATCATCAGGGTCAGTATTTTTATGGTAGGGAATGTTGTTTTGGGTGTGTCAAACTAATTCATAAAGTGAAGGATTTCCCATCATCTAGTCAAGGAAACAGATACTCCCAACTTTAGAACAAGTCCACTACCTCGGCATCTCACTCCAGCCGCCCAACTCAGCAACTGAGTGTTGCATCTAATGGAGGTTAGCATCATATTCAGTTTTATGCTCTTTTTTCTTATCGAGAGACTCAGCATCTCACTCCAGCCGCCCAGCTCAATAGCAGGGTGTTGCATCCAGTGGCGGTTACCGTCATATTCAGTTTTATGCTCTTTTTTCTTATTAAGATCAGGAGATCTCCCTAGATGTGTCCACTTATATGCTTCGTACCTTTCATGTTAATGTATATGTGTTGTTAGACTTGAGGTAAAAAATTTCCTTTGTAACCCCATCTACTGCTGTGAATTTTGATGTTAGTCTTGAGAGTCTTTTTGAGCCTTTCTTAATTTCCACCCCTATTGGAGAGTCAGTCATTGCCAAAAGAATTAATATAAATATCTCTATTATGGTTCTTTATGGTGTCATCTTAGCAGATTTAATAAAATTAGAGATGATTAATTTGGATGTCATTATTTGCATGGATTGGCTCCATGCCTTAGTTGATTGTTGAACCATAGTTGTAAATTCCAATTTCTAAATGAGTTAGTCATCAAGTGGGAAGGTATTTCCATGGTACCCATGTGTCATTTTATATTTTATTTTTCTTCTAGAAAATTGATCTCTAAATAGAATATCTACTACCTAGTGTAGTTTAGGAATACTAAGTTTGAGACCCCAAACCTCTATTCAGTTCTAGTAGTTAATGAGTTTTTGATATAATCCAAATGGCCTTTAGACCTTTGGATGGAATGCATATGATGCTAGAGGTGCTTGAAGACTCTTTAGTGATATCAAAATGTGCCACATAGATATTGATTACCTTTAAAGAGGGTTAAAGGACGTTGAAGATGTCAAAGGAGTGCAAGACAGGTATAAAAGGCCCCTTGGAAGGGACATGTGCCCAATCTACCTTTGAGGTGCATGATACCTGCTCTAGATGATCAAGAGAAAGTCAAAACAATTTTATATACTCTAGAAATTCCCTTGACATGCGTCATATCTACCCCAAAGATGCTAGACCAGGTTACCTTGCTTTATTAAGTAAATGGGTCACTTTTGGGCCCATTGTAATAAGTTAACCCTAGACTATAAATAGAATATCCTAGATCCTTATTTCATTAGTTTTGTTTTGATAATGAAGATATAATAACTTTTGACAGAGTGAGTGGAAGCTTGGAAAAGCTCTTGTTGCATCTTGTTTAGAAATGGTGGTTGTAAAGGCGTTTTGATTCCTTTGTAGTCAACGTAAGAGATTAGGTGCTTGTTGATCATTGATTTGGGGGGATTTGAGTTTAATATAATCATTAGTTCCTATATATTTCTATCTTCTTGGGTCAATCTTTCTATCTTCTATATCTATACATTTATTCCTATACTTTTTGTATTCAATTTTGTCAATTCTCTAGCTTTTGCATTTGTTTCTAGTTTCCATTGTTTGATCTTTATCAGTTTCCTAAAATTTTTCCATAGGATCTTCCTAGAGTTCCTCCTGATAGGGAGATTGAATTTGGGATTGACCTTTTTCTAGATACCCAGCTTATTTCCATCCCTTCTTACAAAATGGATTCGCCAGAGCTTAAGGAGTTGAAGTAACAACTTACGGACCTCCTAGATAAGGTTTTTACCAGGTGTAGTGTTTTTCTATGGGGTTCTCTAATCCAATTCATGTGAAAGAAAAATGGTGTATACAAAATATGTATAGATTATAGGTAGTTGAACAAGGTCACCATCAAAAATAAATATCTTATCCCTAGAATTAATGACATGTTTGATCAGATCCAAGGTGCTCATTGTTTTTAAAAGATTGACCTTATAGTTGGGTATCACCAATTGAAGGTCAGGGAGTTTGATATCCTAAAGATTGTTTTTAGGACTCGATATAGTTAGTTTGAGTTTGTGGTAATGTCTTTTGGACTAAATAATACTCTTGCAGCTTTTATGGATTTAATAAATAGGGTTTTCAAGTAGTATCTAGATATATTTTTCATTGTCTTCATTGAAGATATACTTATGTATTCTCAGAGTGATGAGGAATGTGCATATTATTTTAGGATAGTGTTGCAAACCCTCAAGGATCATAAGCTATTTGCAAAATTTAGTAAGTGTGAGTTTTTGTTGAAGTTTGTTACCTTTTTGGGAAATGTGATTTTGGGTGAAGCAATTCATCTAGACCCTCAAAATATAGATGTAATGAACCATTGGCCTAGGCCCATCACCCCATCTGACATTAGGAGCTTTTTGTCCTTATCAATTACTACAGGAGATTTGTTAAGGGGTTTTCTTCAATAGTTGCACTATTGACTAAGTTAACAAAAAAGAAGGTAAGGTTCCAATGGTCAGAAAGGGTTACAAGATTTGTGGTGTATTTTGATGCCTCTAGAGTTGGACTGGATGTGTTTTGATGCAAAATGTTAGGTTGATAGCTTGCACCTTTAGAAAATTAGAAGAATTATTTGACTTATGACTTGGAGTTTGCAACAGTACTCTTCGCTCTTAAAATTTGGAGACACTACCTATACGGAGTACATGTAAAGCAAATATGGTGGCAAATGCTCTGAATAGATTGTCTATAGGTAGTGTAGCCCATGTGGTAGATGATAAAAAAGAGTTGGCTAGAGAGTTTACTAGATTAGATCAGTTGGGAGTTCACTTACGTGATGCAGATAGTGGTGGGCTGATGATATATAATGGCTTAGAGTTTGCCATTGTGGTAGAGATGAAAGAAAAATAGTGTGATGACCATATATTAAGGCATTTGATTAATGCAGTCCATCAACAAAAGCAATTTTTCTCCCAAGGGGGAGATTCTATTTATTGCAATTAGGGTCATTTGTGTGTTCCTAAGGTTGATCGGTTGAGATATCAGATGTTAGCAAAGGCTTATAGTTCTATGTATTTGATCTATCCAGGTGCCTTTAAGATGTATCATTATCTTAAAGAAGTCTATTTGTGGAACAATATAAAGAGAGACACGGAGAAATTTGTGGTCAAGTGTCCAAATTATTAGCAAGTGGAAATTAAGCATCAAAGACAAGGAGGTACACTCTAGGATATTGGAATACCAACTTAAAATTGGGGGTTATCAATATGGATTTTACTATGGGACTTACCCAAACTAAGTATCAACATGATTCAATTTGGGTCATTGTGGATTAAATGACTAAGTAAAGACACTTTTTGCTAGTTAAAACCTTAAATACAACTGAAGACTATGCAAAATTATACATCGGTGAGTTGGTCCGGCTTCTTGAGATTCCCTTATCCATGATTTCAGACTGAAGTACTTAGTTCACCTCATAGTTTTGGCAATAATTTTAAAAGGTCATGGCATAAAGGTGAAGCTAAGTATGACTTTCCACCCCAGACAGATGGTCGGTCTAAGTTCACTATTCAAACTCTAGAAGACATTCTGAGAGATTGTGTAATTGATTTCAAGGGAAATTGGGATGATCATCTACCTCTAATTGGGTTTGCATATAAGAATAGCTACTACTCTAGTGTCCAGATGGATTTATTCGAAGCTCTTTATGAGCGTTGATATAGGTCTCCTATAGGGTGGTTTAAAGTAGTTGAAGCTACTTTCATTAGGATAGATTCAATTCTTGAAGCTATGGAGAAAGCTTTGCCGATATAGGAGCTATTGAAAATCAATCATATTCGTTTGATATTATACACAGATGTTAGGAGGAGAGAATTGAAGTTTGTTGTGGAAGATTGGGTATTCTTAAATGTATTACCCATGAAAAGAGTGATAAGGCTTTAGAAGAAGGGGAAACCCACTCACTGATGTATTGGCCCTTATGAAATCATAAGATGCATTAGAAATGTTTCTTAAGAACTAGATCTTTGGGCAGAGTTAGCCTAACTCCATCCAATATTTAATGTGTCCATGTTGAGAAAGTGTATTGGAGATGTATCCCTAGTTGCAACTGTAGAGAGCACTAGGGTGAAAATAGTATCCTATAAAGAGGGTATGATTAAGATCCTTGATCGCTAAGTTCAAATTATAAGGAATAAGGAAATTGCTTCAATAAAGGTGTTATAGAGGAACCAATCAGTTAAGAGAGCAACTTGGGAAGAAGAAGTAGGTATGATGGCAAATTATCCTCACCTTTTCCCTCCAAACATTGTTCCAACCTGAAGTAACAGTTCCTCCTTAGAATTTCTCTACGATTTAAGTTATTCAGATGCTTACTTGTCTTAGCACCTATTCGTGAGTTTAGTTAGTTATTTTCCACTTAATGATATATTTATCAAGTCAAAATTCAGCTTTTAGAATTTAGTGCTGGATTTACAGCTTTTTCCCTCAAGTCTCAGCTTAGTTAGCATTCTTTCGAGAATGAATGATTCCTAAGAGGGATATATTGTTATATTCTCAAAACTCATGCATATTTGTGGATGGTTTCTCTATTTGTTTAGGGACCTAAAATAAGGTCATTTGACCCATATAAAGTATAGAAAATGTTTGGGGTAAGTTTAGGGTCGACAAAGGACGTCATGGAGTTAAAAAGGAGCGAGCATTGAAGTGCTGTGGATTTACAACACTTAAGACACTTAAAACTATGAATATTTGGAAGTGCGATGGTATCTTTATGAAGATATAATGTATTTTTGGGTAAGTGCAATCAAATAAGTCCAAGGAAGTGGGCTGCTACATTTTGTACATAAAAAGTACTAGACGAGCTCATTCCATAATCATGGGCTTTGACAATAGTCGTACTAGTCTCTCATAGTAAGAAGCAGAGGATTGAATCTCAAGAGTCAACCGAATGAAGAATCTCATGATCTTACCTTGATTATACAATCAAAGAACTTAATTGTGGCAAAAAGACTTAAAATCAAAGTTGCAGAAGCTAAGTATAAATATGATCAGATGAGTTATTCCATGATCATGCCTAGAAGTCACAATCTTACCATGAGGTAGTGGGAAGGAACTCCAAATTTGTAGTTTTATTTGTTAAAGTTGAAGTTTAGGATGATCAGACGACCACATTGTATGGTCGTACTTAGAAGCAATGAATTCATACTGAGGTTTGTACCATTAAAGACCTAAAGACGATAAATTCCATGATCAAACCACAAGCACCAAAGGACGATCGTGGAATCAAACCACGATCATACATTTCACTCGTTCGACATGACCGACTCATATTTCCTATTTTGTTTGGGATTGGTTTTATTTTGTCTATAATTGCTCTTATTCATATTATTGTATTAGTTTATACTCCATTACATTCTTATAAGGTTCTACGGTAAATTCTTGGCTTTGGAATTACACAAACATGAATTTTATAGTCTTAATTCAAAGTGGGATTTTGGAGTTTACTATTTCATCATTATTGTAAGTGCATGATTATGTTTTCATATCAGATTTATTCTTGTGTTCAAGCAATTATGAGTAGCTAAACATCATAACTAGGTCTGTGGGAACCATGATGGATAACAAAGTAGGATTCGTAATACGGAGTAATCTTCAATCAGTGTTCACATATGTATTATTTTTTCCTTGGGTTTGATTGCTTTTTTAAAGTGCGGAATGTTAGAACTTGCCTTATCTTTACTAAGAATAAAAAAAAAGTATAGATGGGAAGAAGGGAATAAACAACAAAGATTTGGAGCTACCAACCTCCACTTAATAACTTTAGCTGATAATTTAGGATAGCCATTTAGGATCCAAGACTGGGGCTAGTAACGCAGGCTCAAGAGAAAAGAAAACTTACTTGAGCATATTGCTTTGACAAGAGCATAAGCTGTTCTAAGTATACATAACCTATAAATTTTGCATTCCAAATACCGGGAGGAGTTACAAAGTATGAAGAACCTATGGAGTTATGAAGTTATTGGGGAACACAATCCTAGTGCTTTTCTCATATTGATCACAAGTCCAACAAATCAACAATTGTTACTATTAAAGCCTTTATTTTCAAATCCCCCCCTTTTATACTAGAAATTGTCATTAATTGCCTTGACATACATCTTTCTTGATAATTTGACCTAATCTTATGGGATCAACCCTAACCTAGTTGGGTTCTATATTTTATCAACGATCACTTTATGCTTTGGTTAGAGGTAGAATTTGGGTGATATCAATATTTGGAGCTATTATTGAGGAATACCGTTATGGAATTGATTTGTGTGCTTGTTGGGGTTATTGGTTGTTGTTTCCTGATTTTACTTTTCTATTATTTTAGGGAACACACTAGTGTATGCCTAATACATGGAGTCAAAGTAATTCCCTAATTCTACTTGATACAGAGCTTTAGAGAACTCTAAAACAAAATGAAAGAATGGTGAACGAAGGAGTTCATGATGAAGGATCCCTACTCAAGGGAATTCATGATGACCCAAAAATTTTGAATCATCCACTACAACATCATAATGGTCAAGAAATTGTGGAACAAGTCACTGCTCAGTTGATGGCTCAGAAAAATTCTAGGCAAGAAGCTGCAAGGTAAGAGAGGGCTAGAAAAAATAATGAAACTTATCTAGATACACTGGATGAGAGGGACATAAATAGAAAGAATAGGGGGAAACTGCCTCAAGAACAATATCTTCCTTACGATAAAGATCAGAAAGAAGACTTGGAATATTTTGAGATGAATAAGACTAGTGCTATCATTTCACCAGAACTGCTTCCAAAGATGAACTTTAACATTACTTGTGCCATGATATACTTGTTGAACTTGAATGAGGTATTTGCAGGCCTACCTATTGAAGATGCTAATATGCATTTGAAGAACATTTGAAGATTTACTCTTCCTACAACCTTCTTGGAGTGAGTCAAGAGGCGATTAGGCTGAAGTTGTCTCTTTTTTGTCTAACAAGAGAAGCTATATTGGAGTTGGATAAATTACAATAAGATCTATTACTACTTGAAATAAGTTGAGGACTAGGTTCTTGGACCAATTTTTTCCACCTTGTAGAGTGCTACAGTTGAAGATGAGATTTATAATTTTTGGTAGTGATATTTGGAGGCACTATATAAGACTTGGTTGAGGTTCAAGAAGAAGTAGCAGAATATTCCAAATCAAAGGATGACTAGTAGAAATTTTCTTGAGAGCTTCTATAGAGCCTTGAACTCAAACACCAAGGCTATAACAGACACTATCACTGGTAGGGAATTCATGAGTTTGAGTTTGGTGTATGCTTCTGATATCCTTGATTGAATTATAATGATAAACCAATACAGACATACCCACAGGCACTTATGCAATCAAAGCATCTGCAGAGTAGAGAGTATTAGATGAGATAGTAGCTCCAGAGGTTGAACAATTGAGATTGAGATTATGTTGCTTACAAAATAATTTATCGCAGTATGAGCAATAAAGGTTATTGCAGTTGATGCACAAGGTAAGGCCCCTAGGTATGAAGATTTAGATTCTGAAAAAGAGGCAAATTATATCAACAAAGAGGTGGTGGATTTTCAGGACAAGATTCAAGCGTCTAACCAAGAAATTGGAACTCTCAGCAAGGGAATTAAGGTCGAAACTACTATGGAGACAATAATTACAATAAGTCAAGGTATAGATATAGGAGTAGGTATCATGATGGTGATTGGAGAAGAAAATATAACTACAAATATAAGAATTACCTTTATATTCCACTGGAGAATTGTGATACGAGTTTGAGCAATTCGAGGATGAAAGACATGCTTTCAAAGATTGTGAAAGGGGTATAAAAGATGGAAGACAACCTTAAAGTGATTAAGGTAGATATTTTTAAGTATAAATTAGGAAGTTGAATCACATGATACTTCCATAAAATATCTTAAGCAATAATTTGGTTAGATTTATATGATATTGAATTAGCATCAACAAGGTACACTTCCCAGCAACACCATCCAATATTTGAAAAATGATAGTAGGCATTGCTTAGCTATTACCACTTGAAGTGGTAAGATAACTATTGTCCTCCAATATATGTGATTGATGTAGTAGAATCGGTGACTATAGAAGAAGAATAGGTTTTGACTTTGAAGAAGTGGTAAATAAGAATGCACCTTAAAAACCTCAAGTTGATGATCATGAGGCCATGTTAAGAAAGGGGAAGGACAAGGATGTTCCGCAAGTATTGACTCCTATTCCATGAACTCCTCCTCATTTTCTACAAATAATAAAAAAGAAAATCAAAGAGAGAAAGTACAAAAAGATTATTTTTATGCTGAAAGAGTTGGCAGAAAATATCTATCTAGTTGAGGCACTTGAACAAATGTCAGGTTATATAAAGTTTATAAAGAATTTGGTTACTAAAAAAAGGACGGTGAGCTATGAGCCTATTAAAAATATGCACCATTGTTGTGCAATAGCCTCTGGATCGTTAGTTGAGAAGAAGGAATACCCTAGATCTTTCACGATCTTATACACTTTTGGGTTTTTCAACTTTGCAAAAACTTTTTGTGATTTTGGTGCTAGTATTAACTTGATACCGCTAACAGTTTATAAATAGTTGAGGTTAAGGGCACCTAAATCTACTTTGATGAGACTTTTTATGATGGATAGCACTATGAAAAGGTTTGTGGGAATCTTATGTGATATTTTGGTGAGGGTTTCATCCTTTATCTTCCAAGGTGGTTTTTTCATCCTTGATTTAGAGGTTGATTTAGAGGTTTCCATTATCATGGGAAGATAGTTCCTTAGGACTGGGCGTGCATTGGTGGATATGGATACTGGGTAGATGAAGATTTGGTTGAATAATAAAAAATTTAAGTTTAACATATTCCATTCCATGAAGTATCTAAATAATATATGAGTGATCTATGTGATAGATACAATCGATGAGTATGAATTACTAGCTCGTATTGAGGAGAGACTTGGAGTTGATCCCTTGCAGAAGTTATTATGAATTTTGAGGGTGCTGATATTAAGGGTTATGATGAGATAGTTAGTGCACTTGAAGGCAATGGTTATTTAATTATGCACCAAAAAAAGTTAGATCTTGATTCTAAGAATAGAGTGACGCCACCAGTTCGACCTTTTATTGAGGAACCTCCCATTTTGGAGCTTAAATTTCTTCCATCCCATCATTGTTATACATTTTTGGGATCCAACAATACTTTTTTGGTTATTATTACTGCTAACTTGGTAGATTGGCAAGTTGAGGCTCTGTTTTTTGTGTTGAAAAGGTTACAGAGGGCCATTGGAGGGTCTGTTATTGATATCATTAGGAATTGGCCTTGAATTTGCACAGAAAAATTCCAGTTTAAAATGGATTGTATGCCTAATATTGAGCACCCATGGAGGTTTAATACACGTATAAAAATAGTGGTGAAGAAAGAAATCATCAAGTGGTTGGATGTAGGTATGGTTTATCTAATTTCAGACAGCAAGTGGTTTAGCCTGATCTAATATATGCCGAATAAGGATGGAATCATTATGATTCCAAATGAGAAGAATGAACTTATTTTGATGAGGCCAATCATGGGTTGGAATATGTGCATAGACTATAGGAAGCTGAACTCTTGTACTTGAAAAAATTACTTTCTAATGTCTTTCATGTATCAGTTGTTAGAACGACTTGCTAGTAAAGGTTGGTATTGTTTTCTTGATGTATTCTCGAATTATAATTAGATTTTAATTGCTTCCAAAGACCAAGAGAAGACCGCTTTCACTTGTCTATATGGGATGTTTGCATTTAAAAGGATGTAATGCACCTGCAACCTTTTAACATTATGTGGTGGCTATATTTTCTGACATAGTTGATGACACTATTGAGGTGTTATGGACAAATTCTCGATTGTTGGTGATTTATTCAAAGATTATTTGGTGTATTTCACCAATGTTTTAAATTTATTCGAGAAAGGTAACTTGGTTTTAAATTGGGAGATGGCTCATTTCATGGTTAAAAAGGAATAGTGCTTGGTCACAAGATTTTAAAGAAGGGGATTGAAGTCTACAAGGCGAAGATTAAGGTCACTGAAAAGTTGCCTCCATCAATTTCTGTGTAGGGGATTCATAGCTTTTTGGGGCATGCGGGTTACTATAGAATATTCATCAAGGACTTCTCTAGGATTTCCAATCCTTTATGGAAGTTATTGGAGAAAGAGGTAAAATTTATGTTTGATGATGCATGTCTAAAAGTGTTTGAGTTCTTGAAAGAGAAGTTGATTTCAGCTCTTATTATTATGTCTCCCGATTGGTTTATGCTATTTAACGTTAGCTTTGATGCTAGTTGGATGGAGTGCTTTGATTTTGTAATTCTCACGGAGCAAAGTTAATACATAATAACTAATGAATAAAATAGTAGATGGAGAGTAATATTTAGTTATTTATTATTCTATATCTTTAATTTTGCTTCTTTTAGTCCTAATTTTCGAGAACGGATTAACTCAACAAAATATATTAATTTCATGATCTCTATCTTATTTATTTTTTTGTTAAATAAAGCATTTTATTTCACCAAAGCAATTAGAGCATCAAACAGGATCAGACCCCCTGTTTCTCAGTTTACAAGACAGCGAATACTTAGGAGAGGGCCTCACTAAGAGACTAGGAGTCCTCAAATATAAGAAAAGGAAATCAAATCAAAACTAGAAGCTAAGCTATTCTATCAAGTGATTTAGCAGGTCTACATTCTGAATTTTCATCTTCATCATGGAATTGCTGGCAGTTGTATTAACACTGGTGCCCACTTCTTGTATGCTTTACCTCTAACATGGATATGGCAAGCAATTTCTATGCACACTCTATCCACCCAGTAACTCCCTTGTCAGAATCTGATGAGGCTTTTTTCCTTCCATATGGTGTTTACCATCATGGCAAAGACACTACATAAGATGGCTCCCCTAGCAGATTTCCCTTTTGCTTATTGTGTTACCCATTCAACCTCAGTCATCCAGCCATCAATAACTCTTTGCACACCTAACTACCTCAGTATTCTCATCCATAGGCCTCTAGTAGTACAGCATTCAAAGAACAGGTGTTGATGAGTCTCATCATCACTGTCATAGAACATACAGAAATATTTTATATGTATGCCAAACTTAGCTAGCCTTTCTACAGTGGAGAGTCTTTTTAGCAGGGCCACCTAAAGTATAAATGAATGTCTGGGATGTACTCTGTGATTTAGCATAGTTCCTTTCCAGAGGACTTTGGGTATTTGTGGGTGAATTGCACCATACATCTTTTTGATAAGAAACTTGAAATTCTACATATATGATGCCAATCTTACCAATAGATCACGTTGTAGCTCTGGATCTGTCATGACATAATTTTTTGCACTTATAATTTTCCTAATTGTCCAAGTAGCATTCTTGGGAATTTCACAGGTTTCAATAGTTGCATCTTTGAGGTAATAATAATGTACCCACCTTATCCAAAGGCAATCTTTTTTTTCGACTAAAGCCTACAGTTGTTTAGTGATTGTTGCTTTGTTCCATGGATACAAATTTAGTATATTTAGGCCACCTCCAGATTTGGGAAGGCAGAGTTTTTCCCTACCCACCAAACCTCTCTTGGAGGTTAAAGATTTGGAAACTTTCAGCAATTCAAAGACAGAACTATAACAATATGTTAATTCCTTTACAAAACAACTCGCCAAACACAACCCACAACTGAATGTGTCATTTAGACCAAGAAAAATAGAATTATACGTATACATTGGTTCTGTAGAGAGACAAGCTTACAATTTTAGAGAATAAGGCTAATTGGAACAACTCTTCAATGGTAATCTCACTTGATTGTGTTTAAATAGGAAAGAAAAGAGAAGATGTAGGGTCCTACAATAAGTTCCTACGAATTCTTTGAACCCAAAGAAAGTTGAACAATCTAAGGATGTGAAGAGGTTACAACGTATGTAACCTCCTTATTTAATTATTTTAAAATCTTTTGGGTCAAATATGGGCCATTTAACAAGGCTTCAGAGTCAACCCAACCCAACCCATGTTTAGGGTTAAAACGACGCCAGACCTGATAGTCCATTAGTCTTTCGACGGTCCACCAGGACGACCGTCGAAACTTACCAAGCCCTAAGCACTTTTGCTTCGTAGTGACGGTCAACGGGACGTCCCACCAAATTTTTGACGGTCCACCAAAGTCACTGTCGCACTTTATCAGAACCCAGGCTATCTTGGTTATTTTTTATGGTCGATTAGATGGTTCACCAACTTTGGGACGGTTCACCAATTTAACCATCAACTTGATCCAATGAATGAACTTTCTTGCCTTTTTTCGACGGTTAAAATAGTGGTCTATCATATGACTGGTGGTCCACCAAATCAATGGTCCATTTTGTTTCAGTAGCGGAATTTTGTGTCCTATCTTCAACTGTGTCCCTCTTTCCCCCTTTTTACTGTATTTTTGGTCCTGCACACTCCACAAATATATCAAAAATGCATAAACACATAACATGAACTCTAACTATGGTTACAACGAACTCTAACTATGGTTACAACAATGAGTTGTGGGTTACCTCCCACTAGCTCCTGATTTATCATCGCGGCACGACTCAGATATCTCGATTACTCAGACTTCATCGAGATAGAAGGCATCAATACTTTATATCGAGTCTTTTGGAATGATATAAAGTTTGATTCATTGCCCGTTAACTTTGAAGACGCTTCCATCTTCATTTTCAAGTTCCACTACTCCAGATGAGTAGACTTGACTAACTTTAAACGGACCTGACCACTTGGACTTGAGTTTACCTAGAAACAATTTGAGTCTGGAGTTGAATAGAAGCACTAATCGCCTTTCTGGAAATCTCTACTTTCAATCCTTCGATCATGGTACTTCTTCATCTTCTCCTTATACAAGTCTGCTCTTTCATAAGCCCCGAGACAGAATTCATCCATCTCATTCAATAGCCCCAGTCTTAGCTCTGTTGCCTCCTTCCAATTCAGATTTAACCTTTTGAGGGCCCACAAAGCCTTATGCTCAAGCTCAATCGGTAAGTGACATGCTTTTCCATAAACTAGCTGATACGGTGGCATGCCAATTGGTGTCTTGAAAGTAGTTCGATACGCCCACAAAGCATCATCGATCTTTCGAGACCAATGTTTCCTACTAGCGTTCACCATTTTAGCTAAGATGGCCTTAATTTCCCGATTCAAGACCTCTACTATCCCACTAGTTTGTGGGTGGTATGGGGTCACCACTCTATACTGTTTCACCCCATATTTTGCCAAAGCCGCTCGAAACACTTTATTGTAAAAATGAGATCCTCTGTTGCTTATAATAGTACGTGGTACTCCAAAGTGAGAGAAGATGTTCTTTTTGAGAAATGCAACAACTCTCTTTCCTTCATTATTAGATAAGGCAATGACTTTGACCCATTTTGATACATAATCAACAGCAACTAGAATGTACTTCATTCCGTACGAGCTTACAAAAAGGCCCATGAAATTGATGCCCCAGACATCAAACAATTCTACTTCAAGCATCTTCGTCAAAGGCATCTCATGCCACTTGGAGATTGAACCCTGCCTCTGGCATTGGTCACACTTTAGTACAAACTCGTGAGCATCTTTGAATAACGTTGTCCAATAGTAGCCAGTCTGTAGCACCTTTCTGGCCGTTCGATCACCTACATGGTGACCTCTAACTGGGAAAGCATGACATGCTTCCAATATACACAATACATCTAAGCATGACATGCTTCCAATATACACAATACATATACTTCAGGCACACATTTCATTATAATATTGTTTGCACATCGCTGAAAAAGATACGGCTCATCCCAAAAGTAGCGTGTCACATAATGAAGGAATTTTTTTCTTTGATGGAAAGAAAGATTTTCCGAGATGACTTCACTCACAACATAGTTTGCAAAATCAGCGTACCAAGGTATTTTCTCCATAGCAGCAGCCAAGATCTCCTCATCAAGAAATGCATCATCTATCTCCCTTTCATCACTAACTTCTTGCTCACCTTCCATCCTAGACAGATGATCCGCAACCTGGTTTTCGCAACCCTTCCTATCTTTGACTTCAAAGTCAAATTCTTGGAGCAAAAACATCCATCTAATCAGTCTTGGTTTTGTATCTTTATTATCCATTAAATACCTCAAGGTTGCATGGTCAGTGTGGACCACCACCTTGGTCCCCAACAGATAAGCCCTGAATTTCTCAAAAGCATAAACTACAGCAAGGAGTTCCTGTTCTGTCATCGTATAATTTTTTTGTGCCCCATTTAGTGCCTTGCTCACATAATATATTGGATGGAATAGCTTCTCCTTCTTTTGACCAAGAGCTACTCCAAGTTCCACCCCACTAGCATCACATATGATCTCAAATAGTTTGGTCCAGTCAAGAGCAACAATGATAGGAGCCTCTACTAGTTTCATCTTAAGGCATTGAAAGGCCTTTTTACAGTCATCATTGAAGGTGAATTTAGCTTCTTTCTCCAGGAGCTTACAAAGTGGATCTGCAACCTTCGAGAAGTCTTTAATAAACTTGCGGTAGAACCTCGCCTGACCTAAAAAATTATGTATCCCTTTAACTGAGATGGGGGGTGGAAGTCTTTAAATTACTTTGACTTTCATTTTATCTACTTCAATGCCTTTGGCTGAAATCTTGTGGCCGAGAACAATGCCCTCCTTCACTATGAAGTGGTATTTTTCCCAATTTAGAACAATATTGAACTCTTCACAGCACTGTAGTGCTCGACTGAGATTCAACAAACAGAGATCAAAGGAATCACCTACAACCAAAAAGTCATCCATGAACACCTCCAGGGTGTCTTCAACCATATCAGAGAATATTGACATCATGCACCACTAGAAAGTAGCTGGTGTATTACACAATCTGAAAGGCATCAGCTTGAAAGAGAACGTCCCATAAGGACTTGTAAACATTATTTTCTCCTAATCTTCAGGAGCAATAGATATCTGATTGTAGCCTAAATAACCATCTAAAAAGTAGTACCAACCCCTTCCCACCAGCCGATCAAGCATTTGGTCCATGAATGGAATTGGGAAGTGGTCCTTCAGCGTCCACGAGTTGAGTTTCCTATAATCCATACAGACCCTCCACCCAGTAATAGGTCTGAGTGGGATCAACTCATTTTTATCATTTTCTACAATCGTCATGCCCTCTTTCTTGGGCATACATTGTACAGGACTCACCCACTTACTGTCTGATATAGGGTATACCACTTCTACATCTAGCTACTTAATGATTTCCTTCTTCACCACCTCTTGCATAGGTGGGTTCAAATGATGTTGATGTTCAATAGTCGGGATTTACTCCTCCTTCAGCTGGATCTTTTGTGTGCATATGCCAGGCAGAATATTGATAATGTCTGCAATCGTCCAACCAATAGCCCTCTTATACCTCTTAAGGATAGAGATAAGGGCTTCCACCTATTTCTCACCCATATCAGCAGCAATAATAACAGGTAGTGTATTCCCATTGCCTAGAAATACATACCTGATATGACCAGGCAGCTCTTTCAGCTCTAAAGTGGGTGGCTCCTTAATAGATGGTTTAGCAGGTGGACTTGGGCAATTTTTCAAGTCCAGATCCAACTCTTTGGGTGCATATGAGTAAGACCTCATGCCTGTTAAGGCACACACTATCTCCTCATTATCTCCGATGCCATCATGATCGAAATTCATCAATACAACAGCTAAGGTTTCCACAGCAAATTTTTCTCCTATAGATACATCCTGCTCATCCTCATAATATACATCAACAATTGAGAACACACTCATTTCTTTCTGCTGCTTCATTGATCGACATATATCAAATCACAACACTTCATCATTCAGCCTAAATAAGAGCTCATTAGCTTGCAAATTAATCAGTACACTGCCGGTTACAAGGAAAGGTCAACCCAAGATTATTGGCACCTCAAAGTCCACCTCACAATCCAGAATGAAAAAATCCACTGGAAATATGAAGCTAGCAACCTTTACCAGCACATCATACAAAATATCAACAGGTCGCTTTACTGACCTATCCGCCATCACAAGTAGCATGTTGGTGGGTGTGGGGTCTCCCAAACCCAACTTTTAATAAATATCTAATGGCATCAAATTGATGCTCGCTCCCAGATCACATAAAGCCTTAGCAAATTCCAGCGACCCAATTGTACAAGGAATAATAAATGCTCCTGGGCCTGCCTTCTTCTACACCAAGGACCTCATAGAAATAGCACTACAATGATGGAGATTATCCACCAGTTTGTAGCTTACAGCTCTTTTCTTTTTCACCATATCTTTCATAAATTTAGCATATCCTGGCATTTGTTCAAGTACCTCTACCAAAGGCACATTCACTGTCAGTTGCTTCAACATTGCCAAGAATTTACTAAATTTAGTGTTATCAGCCTTCTTCTTCAATCTCTAAGGAAAGGGACATGGTGGTTTTGGGAAAGTATTCACCACTACTTCCTTTTTCTTTGCTTTGTCTTTTTCTAACTCATCAACCTGCTGATAATTAGAAGGGATATCAATATTATCTAGCTTCTTAGACTCCACTGTATTACCTTCTTTAAGCTCAACATCTTTTTCGATCACCTCCTCATTCACAGTTTTGCCCAAAGAAGGGCCTGATAAAACCTTACCACTCTGTGTGGTAATAGCCATGCACAAACCATCATTTTGAGGGTTCTGAATTGTATCACTTGGCAGCATTTCACTTTTCCTCTGATTAAATGCTATAAAAAGTTGGCTCATTTGTTGTTCCAACTATTTGATCAAAGTAGAGTGCAAGTTTACCAAATAACTCATAGAAAACAAATCGGTCTTCATGGTAGTCACCCCAGAGTTAGTAGCCTCAACTCTCTTTAACAATTTCTCCATCATGTCCTGCATGGACATCTTTCCAGAACTAGTTGCAGTAGTATCTCTGCTTTCGGAAGGTATATATAGCCCACTTCTATCATTCTTGCTCTTCCATTTTCCTTAATCATGATCCTTATATCCATCCTTATCATAATAAATTTGACATTGATTTCCTTGGCTATTGCCTCAAAAACCCCATGGTTATTTAAATAGTTTTCTTCTTTTTCTGAATCAGAATCATCTTTACCTTAAGATGTAACTGCTTTCACCTTTTCTATCTTTCCATACAACAGATGCTTAGTCAGCAATTCCATCTGTGTCTTCAAGTGTGCCATATCCTGGTCCCATTCTTCTTCCTTTCTACATTGTTCTGTAGTCATACTACTAGACATAGTAGGGTTTGCTATCATAGAATCCCTGGTATGCCAAGCTCTACTTTGTTTGGTCATTTCCTCCAGTATCTCTGAAGCCTCAGGAAAAGTAAGGTCCACAAATGATCCTCCAGCCGTATTATCAACAACTGGCTTCATAATAGAGTTCAAAGCTCGGTAAAGAGTCTCCATCAAATAAATATATGTCATGTTATAGTTTGGAAAATGCATGACGGCCTTCAGTTAGTAGATGCCTAAAGTTACTGATCTCGTCCCTCAACTATACCCTCCTGGAAGGCGGAAAGAACCTTTCTAGGAAATCCTCTTTCAACTGCCTCCAGTTGGTTATAGAATTGGGTGTCAGCTCATTAAGCCATAATGTTGCCTCCCCAGATAGAGACAACAGAAATAAACACAGGTGCATGGCATTTTGACCCACTCCCAGATTATCAAAAGACTTGCAAATAGTGACAAAGTTCACTAAATACATATTGGGATCATCTCTCGGGAGTCCACCAAACAACCCCTTTAAGTAGAGGAGTTGAATCATTGTTCTTGTAATATTGAATTTAGCTCCAGGTGCGAACGGTGGAGGGATAATATCTCCAGTTGTACCCACTCCGTCCATAGCATCCTCATCATTATTAGGATCAAACTACACAGGTTAACGATCAGGTCTCGCTCTAAAAGGATGATTTTTGGGCACATTTCTATTCACCGGTGCCACTATATCCTCTGCACGCCTTCGATTTCTTGGTGCCAATAAATCCTCATCCCCTAGGTCCTCTTTATCTGGGTTAGGTACCTGTCCTGGATTGTCTGTATTTTGTCGATTTATCTGGGCTCTAGCCATAGCGGCTAATCTTTCTGTCTCTTGTGGATTAGCCATTCTACCGATCAACTAAGGCTCTGGATGAATTGGTAATAATAGTGCACCTGATCTCCATTTATTGTGCATACACAATTATCAACCTGCACAAACAAAAACAATAAATAAAAGTAAAGCTTTAGGACACTTTGACCAAAGGGTCGATTAACAATCACAAACTTAATTAACCACCGTATTCCCCGACAATGGCGCTAAAATTTGATACGCCCAAATTACAACCTTCTGATAAAAGTGTAAGAGGTCGCTATCAAATATAGAACCCAACTGGATTGGGTGTCAAATCCCACTGGGAATACTGTGTTCACTAAGTCTTATGGTTGTTATTAGACTGTTGATCGAAGGGTCCTGAGCAAAAAATAGGGGTTTTGATTTATCAATTGTATAAAAATGTTTGTCACAGAAAGTAATCCACTTGTTAATTGTATTAAAAATAGTAATTCAGTAAGAGTAGTCAAACTAGAATTATGGTTACCAAGATAGTTAAGCAGCTAGGGTTGTGAACTATTTTGAATTTCCTATGAACAATTCTAATTGTAAGAGTGAGTGAATTCTATGATTTACCCATTAGTTTCTCAACCTAAATAAGTAATTTTATCCCTTAATTCTTTCAAACATAAGGAACATATTATTTGTTCAACTATATTCTCACATGGATTGATCCGGTTAAGGAATCTACCCTCTATCCAAAGGTTAAAGCCTTGAGATTCGTGTAAACCCTTTCTTTTCCCAACAAACACTTTTTCATTCAAACAAATGATGTTCTTGGGCTCATTTTTCAAGTTTACAACTAAGAAAAGTCATTAAAGTAAAGAAGGGTTTATGCAATATCAATTAATCATGGGAATCTACTAGATTCACAACCCAATTCATCTCTTCACATCAAGTCTCCCATAACCCTAGTTATGGAAACCTAGCCACACATCTCCATGATAGAAAGATAAGAAATCATTGTGTTATTCATGAATTAATTCAAGAGTTACTTACAAAAGTTACAAGAATTTGTTCTTGAATCTTTAATAGAGATGAAATGATTAGATCCACAAGATTTTCTTAACTCCCCAAAATACTAGGTTACAAAGAGTTTCTAGATATGGAGACTATGATAAAAATGAAAAAATAAAAATATCCCCCAATAATAAACCTAAAACTGGTATTTATACATTCCCAGGTAAAAAGAATCTAAAATTTGAATTGAGAAAACCGCATCAAGACTGATGGCCAAAGTAGTGGTCCTTCGTGGGGTAGACGGTCCACCATTTGGTCCATCGCTTCTGATGCTGGGTAGTCAAATTCTGGATAAGACAGACGGCCAAGATGGTGGTTCGTCACAGATCTGACGGTCCACCATTTGGTCCATCGATAAATCCTTCAGGAAGCGATGTTCAGGATAAGGCTGACGGCCAAGATAGTGGTCCATTGCAGATCTGACGATCCACCATTTGGTCCGTCGCTTAATCTTTCAGGAAGAGATGTTCTAGATAAGCCTAGTGTCTAAGATGGTGTTCCGTCGTAGATCTGACAGTCCACCATTTGGTCCATCGCTGAAAGTTTTGAAACCTTGGGTTCTGCCTAAGACTTGATGGTAAAGTTGGTGGTCCATCGAAGGTGTGACGGTCCACCATTTCAACCATCAGAATCACTTTTCTGCCACTTTCTAGAGTCTTTTTCTTCAGCTGACTCCTTGCCCTAAAACACTAAAAAACAGCATCAAATGCAACCTTGGTTGCTTGAAAACATCCAATTTTCCTAAGAAATAATGCAAAATGGTCCGTCAAAAGCCGAAATATCAAGCCTCTTGTACATAAATATGGAGCACAACACACCCATGTACAAGACTCTACTAGATGCGGCTTTCATACTTCCTAGGACTCTATTGAACCATAGGCTCTGATACCAAGTTTGTAACGCCCCAAATCTGGCACCCGAAATGCTACATGGTGCTCATAACCCCAAAGGACCACAAGTTAACCCATGATTGATATCTGTACCTGAACACTGCATAATGTACTATATAAATATGGAATTACAGGCTGTAAGGCCATAAGGTTCAAAACTGTAACATAACTGATAAAACATAATATCTTGAGGGGGATATGAAATACCCAAGATAACTGAAATAACTATCTGAACATGCTAGTCTGAAAAGCCTTTAATTGACTGAGTTGTCTGAATAAGAAGTTGATGGGACATGTCCCCTAACTAACTCCAACTACTAAAATAAATTAATTAATGAGATAATAAGGTAATGGTCATGTCCTAGAAGGATGAGGACTCACTGCTAACTCTGACTGCTGAGACAAGAATGCTACTGATGCTCTGGAGCTCGTGCTTCTGAACCTATGGTATAAAACACCATAGCACAAATGTGTTAATACATTTGAGTCTACTAGTATGCATGTGAGGTAGGCTGAATACAAAGGGTCCGCATGCATAAAATATACTAACTGATTGGATAACATAAATGTGAGAATACATGCATGAATACATAATAATTGTAACTGAGTTCGTGATAACATGATAACAGAATCTGAGTACTGATAACTATGTAACTAAAATAACTAATTTTGAGTGACTGTATCTAACAGTCTAGTTTCTAATAGAACTAGCTGAGTTTCGTTCTATTTTGAGTTGACTGTATCTGACAGTCCTAAATCCTGTAGAGCTATCTAAGTTTTATTACTAAGACTGAATGACTGTATCTGACAATCCTGATCTGTAACTGAAATTATGGGAAGTAGTTATCTAACCGACATGCCCCTAATACGCTAGTATGGTTGAGTTGGGGTCTAATCTGTAACCCCAATTAGAAGGGTGTCAATACCGCACCACCGATAAGGACAAGCTGTGGGTGACCCTCATCTGATAGTGTCCCCAAAAAAAAATGGCGGGACCCTCATCTGATAGTTTTTATCCACCTCATCAACCCTCATATAACAGTGTTGATGTCTCAACCTATGCTGGCTACATAGTTCTGGAACGCAAGGATGACTTCTAAGAATCACACCCTCATCTGATAGTGTGTGTTCTTATTCTTGGGTTCACTCGGTGCTAATTCCTACTCCCATCTAAATAGACACTGAACATGGATTACACAACTGAATTAATTGAGTTTCGTTACTGATGGAATACTATTGAGATTACTGAATTTCTGAGATCTCTAAGATTACTGAGTTTTCCTGAGTCATATGACTGATTGAATTTCTATGAACATTGATCGACTGAGAGTATCATGAAAACATGACACTGGCTCTAGGAACACAGCTAATTGTCGGGTATAAGTACCCCCAGGACACAATAGTATGAAACTAATAAAGCATGACTTTATTGAATACATGACCAACACCACAATCCATAATACAATAAGTTGGAGATTTCATGAAGTAGGAGTTCTAAAGCTCCACAAGGGTTACACATGTATCCATAATTCACTGACTAAGATATTTCATCAAACATTTGACATGCATAAACTTGTACATGATTGGGGATTTCATATTATCATACTAGTATGGCAGTTTTCCTTCACATAGGCATTTAATCAAGCAAATGGGGAGCATGCCTTGGTTATACAATCAACACATCTAATAATTATGGATACATCAATCAACGTGTAAATTTAAGGGTTTGTCATGATTATTATGCAAATCACCACATCCTTGGGTTAATCATTGGAATATGTAATTTCAAACATGAATCAAAACCCCACAACATCATGAACATGAATTTCAATTCAATTTGAATCATGAACATTCATAAATACACAAATCTTGAATTTCGAAAAGAGATTCTTGAGCTTCATGGGTGAAAGAGACTCATGAATCAACATACGACATACCTTGATTGTGAGTTTCTTGAAGTTCTTGGACTTGAAGAACTTGAATTTATTGGTTTCTTGAAGAAGGATTTGGATCTTGTTGTTGGGGATTATCTTTGAGAGAAAACCCTAATTTGATGTTGTGAATGAATAATGAACTTATGAGCCTTGGTCTGATATAATTAGGGGTTAAAACGGGTAGAAAAGACCCAAATAGCCTTTAAAATGACTAAAAATTTGTTGAATGGGACCTGCGATGGCTCATGCGATGGTCCGTTACTGTCTTGATGGTCCATCACTGGCTTGAGGGTCCGTCGTTTCAATCGTCGTACGTTGACCAAAAAAAAGACTCTCTGCCTTATAGCGACGGCTTGGGCAATGGTCCATCGTAAGTTCAACGGTACGTCAACCTGTCCATCACACCTTATCCATAAGGTTGACTCATTGCCTTGGCTGCGATGGTCAGTCGCTAGATCGACGGTCCTTTAACCTGGTTGTCGTACCTGGGTGATTCTGACAGCTCTGAGTAAAACGTCCATAACTTTTTACTCCAATATCGGATTTGGATGTAATTGGTATCGTTGAAAAGATAATTTAATTTCTCACATGATAAAAAGTGAAAATCTTAAAAATTCCATGTGTACAAGAATGAATTCATATTTCAAAGTAAGTTTCTAACATTCTTGGAACGATTTCAAGCTAGGTAGAAGTACGGGGTATTACAATTTTATATCGATATAGATGTGATTTTGAGGTAGCATACCTCAGAACTACATTTTCATTATCAGATAGGATTGTCCACAATTAGGGTGACTCTTTTTTTAGCCTTCGGCTCGGATTTGGATTCGTAAGTTATGTTTCGTCTTGTGCACTAGTAATGTATATGATGGATCTTATTCATCTAGACAAGACATTAAACTTCGTGTTGCTCACATAGTTTATGTCAGTTAAGAGAAACTCCCCCAAATATAGAAATATTAAGTATTTTCTACTATTAATTGTTAAAGATTTATGAAGATCACATGGAAGTTTCTTTAAGAAAGCATCTTCAACTTTTTGTTTTGGTTATAAAGTTGCATAAAACTTATTAATTGAGTTTTACATGTTTTATATTGATTTTTATGATGCACTTATCTCATTGTAGTTATTTCTTCAGCTATGTGAGAAGTCAGTGAGTTCTATTATCATCTCATTATTCAGCTAGTTTTCATGTTTAGGCTTTATGACCTTGCTCAGTTTCAGTTTTCATTTGGTAAAGGTTTATATTTTATATTTCGCTATTACATACAAATGCATTCAAAGTATTGACACTTTTTTTGCACTATATCATTTTATGATGTTGATTTTGAACCTTGAACTCAGGGTCGCAGTCAAGCACTTCGCTGGACTTTCCATCATCAGCTTGTGGAAAGTCATATTTGCATTCAAAGGACTTGGTCATGTTTCGTCTCATCCTTACACTTTTAGACAATTGGTTTAAATAAATTTATCCTGGTTGACTTATTCAATTAATGTTCAGAGGCTTCATAAGACATATGCCAGTTTCAACTTTTCAACTTGTGTTTTTTTAAATTACTTTTAGTGTTGGATATTGAAACAAAGTGATTTATATATTATATTTTGATTTTCATTCCATGTTTATTATTTCTAGCTTCCTTAATTTATAAAAGTTAACGTTTTATGAACAGCTTGTCAGGCCAACGGTCCACTTGGGATCATTCGGGGTTTCAAATGTCCTATTATATCTAGGGTGTAGGCTCGGGGTGTGATAGGTTGTGAAATTTGAATCTCCAGTTCCACTCTTCTTAATTCACAAAATGGCTTTCATTGGACCATCAAGTTATTTTCTGTTAATTTAACAAAAATAAGTTGGTAGAGAAAATATTTTTCTACAATTTTGGTCCAATAGAACAAGAGAAAACAGAAAAATATATTTCAAAAAATATTTTTAATCATATAGATCACATGCTAAAATTAAGAAGGTGTAGTAATTCATAAGATTCAACTCCAAAAATAAATTCACTGTTTTCAACTACCTCATTATGAGTATCCCTCCGTCCCATATTAATTGTTCATCTTACTAAGAATACTTGTCCCAAATTACTTGTCAACTTATTAATTAAAGATAAAATTAATCAAAAAAAAATTATTTTATCCCTACAATTAATAATCTTTGAAAGTGTAAAAACAAGTTTGTAAATTTCCAAAAAAGTATCTTAAGGGATAAACTAGTAAAACTATCCTTCTTATTATGATTTTTTAAGGAGTGTTCAAAACTAAAAGTGATCAACTAATGAGACGGAGGAAGTAGTTGACACCATTATGTTTAATCAATGTTTTATCCATTTAAATATAAGGATAAATAGGTAAAATACACCTTTAATTATTGGATTATTAAGGGGTGTGTCAAATCAAATGGGCCAAGTGAAACGGAATGGAGGAAGTACTACCTCCAATTTAATTTTACTTGATCACTGTTGACTTGTGCATTTTATCAAACTAATATTATTAATGATATTTTAGAACTCCAAATTTGATCATTATTAATTTTTGTAGCATTTAATAATAAGAGTAGCATGTAAAAGAAGTAAATAAATTCTCTTGACATTCGAAATGAATAAGTATTCTCTCCGTCCATCTTCACTTGTCCACTATTGACTTGGCACACACCTAAAGAAATAATAAATAATAGAGATAATTTTTTATGTTGCCCTTTGAATATAATAAATTTAATACTTTAAGAAAAGCATTGGGTAATTAACAGTATTTAACAACATGGAAAAATGGATAAATAATTATAAAGTATCCATTGCTTTTTAATTTGGACAAGTATTATCGAACATTTATTTTCTTAGTATAGTGGACAGTTAAAAATGAGCAGAGGAAGTAAATTAAAATATTTATTTTTAATATAGAAGCCAAGTAAAATTGAATGAAGGGAGTACTCACCCTGTTCAATTTTACTTGGCTTCTTTCCAAATATATCTATTTCAAATTAGTTGTCCACCTTATCAAATTATTTATTTCAATGACAATAACGTAAAGCTTTACATTGAATTAGAAAAAATTATCTCACATTTTGTAGTGTATCCTTTGTGCATAACTACAAAAGACAAATCTATCGGTAAGCTAATGTTTGATGCACTAATGCAATTATTTGTGTAGAAGGAATGGAGTCGGATGCTATTGCACTTGTTGTAGTTGAGTTAAAAAGTGTTAACTCGTTATATGTACTAGAAATTAAAACTGCAAAATTCATCATGATTGTAAACATATTGAGGTTAAGATGGATCACTTTACAAAAATAAAGCTACTCTCATAGCTGTTATGGCCAAATTTGTCATAGATTATCAATTTAACTTCAAAGAAAAATGATCTGACAACTAGAGGTATAAATATTGATGTATCTAGTTAGATACATTGTTATCTACACACGTAAATGTCCAACATGTTGTATTGTTCATGACAGTATTTTTGAATTCTTGATGGTACATTATATTGTGACGAATACATAGATGAGACTTTAGTTATTACACATAAGTTCCATTCCTTCCTTTAATACAAATTGATATTTTGCTGAATTTTTTTAAAAGATACATTGTTTATTTATGTCTGATACATTACTTAGCATGTTGGTGATAAATATATTACATGTTTTGATACACTCTTTTTATTTTTTTAGCTATGACCTATGTTGTTATTTTGAGCATTGTAGTTGGATCATGAAAGCATCTAGTCTGAAAAATTTGGATCTCTTTGAAATTAGAACTTTCCACTATGTACATAGTCCTCCATTGAGTGAAAGGGTGATATCTGAAGTTCAAACTACCATTTCTTTTTTTAGTTGGATTACAATCCCAAAATTAGTGAATCATAAGAGAAAACACACTACATGTGACGTAATTAGGTAGGTAAAGGTTGCATATGGTGTTGATATTATTTACGTGAAAGCTTGACGGGCTAAGAATCATGCAATATAGATGCTAAGAAATGGATCGGTTGATGTCTATAGACAAATGCCTAGATATATTCATATGCTAAACACTATGTATCCAAATCACACATTAGGATCCATAAGTCACCTAAGAATGAATTTATGTATCTTTTTATTACTTTACATCCATTGATGAGTGGGTTCACGAATTGTAGATCAATAGTTGTTGTGAAGGATGTTTAGTTGGATGGAGAATACGTAGAAACATTTGTTTCAGTGAGCACTCTCGATGGTGCGGGTAAATCAACTAATATGTATCAAATAAATCAGTTTGATACTACTTAGTATTTTATTTAAGAACAAAATATACCAGATAATCCAACATAAATTGAAAAACATTGATTTAATCATTAACGTATCATATTTTATCTATTTTAGATTTCATATTGCCAATATCATATGGTGTTGTAAATATTGAGAATGATTGTTCATGATCTTGGTTTTTTCAATAGTTTAAAAGTGTCTTTGGAGAGCATGAGAATATGTGTATTATATCTAATCGGAATGAAAGCATTATCAAAAGTGTAAGCATTATGTATCTTAATATTCCTTATTTTGCATGTATTTAATATATTTAGAAGAATGTTTGCACAAACTTTATGAAAAATAGAAAATGACTTAGTGACTCATACTACTTTATGGCCAAGGCTTACAAAAAGATGATTTAATCATCTTATGGCTAAAGTTTACAAGGTGGATCATAAGGTAAAGGAGTACTTGCATAATACTGATTATAAGAAGTGGTTAAGAGTTCATGCTCCAATAAATAGAGGCAGGATGATAACTTTGAATACTGTTGAATGTATCAATTGTTGGCTAGTTGAGACACGTGAATGCCTATATTAGAATTTCTAGAACAAGCACGAATACTATTTGAATCATGAAAATATAAAAATAGAGAAAGAACATCATATACAAAGCATAAATTATGAAGAAGGTTTGAAGATATTCTAATTCTTAACTGAACAAAATTTGTTCGCATGACAGTATGTTTATACTTATCATAAACACGTGTTATGCTTATACATAACAAAAAGTAATGTATCTACAATCCTGATAGTTCCTTTAATTTTGATATATGTTTATCTTGTTGGTGTATATGTGAAAATAAGGTCAATTTTGTGAGTAATACATTATATTTAAGTTCTTGATACATACAACATATTTATGTTGTTACGTATCAGTAGGTTAACTAGTTCCATTATGTCAGGTTAAGACTTCTTTAGAGTATGTCTACTCTATCTATGAAATAGGAAAAAGGTACATTGTGGAAATTGAAAATAAAACATGTAATTGTGGAAGGTTTCAACTTAAAGATATACCATGTCCTCATGTGGTTGTAGTTCTAAAGAGAAAACATATAAAAGATATGGGATCATACTTCTTTGATTACTATAAACCGCAACACTCATCAAGACATATGAAGTACCAATGATTTTAATGCCCGGTATGAAGGATTTACATGTGTCATACAAAATTAAAGAAGAAGTGATCTTACCACCAAAATATAGAAGACAATCCGAAAGGCCAAAGAAAAGAAGGCACAAGAAATCTAGCGCAACTCTATCATCAAGCACATATTGTTGTAGTGTGATTTCTTTTCAAGAATAAGTGACATTGATGGTTTGTACAAATGTAGCATGTTTCCACTATCTTGAAATAACTTGTAAGTTTTTTTTCTTTCCAATGTAGTGTTCTTTAAGCAGATTAGACGTAATGACATTGATATTTCTTTTAACGGTTTGCAATTTTATTAATTTGATGCTTAACTTAGAACATTAGCCAAGATAAAAAAAATATTATCTAAATCATCTCATGTTGAAATAACTGATACATAACTTGTTGCTGATAAAATTAGTCAAAAATATCATAAATATTGTAAAAGATACATTGTTGATATAATTAGTGTTCGATACTTACTTAGTAAATAAATTGATGATGATGCATAACTTTTGATATGGTTCAACTGTGGATAACTATTTATAGATATATATACGGCAATTATACATTGATTTTTTGGTATTACATAAGATGCATAACTATAACTTGTGAACATATTACATCACTAAATAGTAATGTATCTACGACCATATAAGTTCATCACTGATACATCAAATACAATAATTGATGATACATTGCTGAGCATAATATGAAAAATAATCATTGTCATTAAATGGATAAGATAGATGTAATAAAAGCATTACATAACTTATTCTAAACATCAGGTCCATAAAGAAAATACATAAAACATAAAAAATCAAGACATGTCTTGATCCATAGATACCAACACAATATCCTAATATTGTTCACAAAAATTAAATAGTATTTTCTAAGGTTAACTAAATATATAAAAATGATACACATCTACTCAACATTAACCAAATTTGATTCATTGGATGGTATAAAAGTCAGTTTTGATCTTAGTGGATCTTCACTGTCACCGACATAACCATTTTGAGCCTTAGCAGTTTCATAATTTTGTAAAGTAATTTGGATATCTTATGAAGGAATTAAATATCAAGTCCATTAGTTAGTAATTGTAGTCCATCACACAAATATTCGACTTAAGCAGCAACAAATACTTTGCAATCCCTGCATAAACATGTTTATTGTGTTACAAAACTGCTAGCATTATTATAAATCTATTCGTAATGTAAATTTATGGCTTATTTAAACTTTATTATGATACATACAGACAATCACTTTCTTGCTAAGAAATACCTTTCACATATTCAACATTAAATGGGTGTCCCCGTAGATACTAGTTGTCATTTACGTTATTCTAGTATGCTTTAACTGGAAATCAATTTGTACGAACTTCTTATTCCAAAACTTGATTGAGATGTAGGTAAATAGGCAATATTATGGCAAATTTTTGAATCCCAAATGATGATTTGCTAGGTATCTTTGAATACATTGAAACATAAAGGAGAAGGTGTCTCTCTTTAAGAAAAATAACAGCCAACACCTGCTGAAATTCACCATCATAGTTTACAGGGACATGCACCTCAGCGATCAAATGCTAAGGTAGACTAGCTATGATGCTAAAGCCTTTGATGATGTTACTTAGTGATACCTCGTGTTTAGAAACAACAAAAATTTGATCATAGTCCTCCTGCGATGCTAGAACATCAATGATAATACGTTTGTAGGTCTTGTCTATATAGGCTTTGAACAAATAGTTGGCAGTCGTGTGTCTATATTATTGATCAGTTTGTTGGTTGGACTTATTTTGAGATAGTAAAAATATGGCATTGAGGTTCTACAATGTATCAATTATTCTTAATAGACAAAATGGTACTTTTAAGATGTATAAGTTATAAAAATATAAAGATCCAATTTTATAAATCTATATTAATATTTGGGAATTTTTACTTATAAATTCCATATCGATGTATGTATAAAAATTTATACATGTCCATACCAATGTATCGGTAAGTATATATAATGATATTTTATCGGTCGAAATAAAAGTGATGTTAAGATATTTGGAAAATGCATTGATACCTTATCATTCCAGCAAGTGGTGGATTGGGACATCAAATTGAACAAATTTTTAATTTTAGATGTGCAACCCCCAAATATTTAGCTTTATAGTGCTCGTCCTTTGGTTTCCTATATGATTCTTATATATTAATATCATGTATGGAGAAGTAGTATTTTATAAAATATATTGTGATAAAAATATTTATCTTACTTGTTTGAATGATACTTTTACAACCCATCAATAATCCATTATGAGTAAATATTGATTAATTGTGTTGGACCTCATCCAAAATATTAAAACCTTCAAACGGATAGTTCTGACGAACACCGAAAGTTATATCACTCTGGTCTTTAGAACTTGGACCAAACTCCATTAGGTATGGTGACTTGAATATTTTTTAAGATTTCCTGATCTTTGAAAAAGGGGTCTTTGTGTCATCATTGTGAACTATATCGCACTTTTAAAGAGGTAAAATTGACTATTCATTATTCAGAACGGAATGACAATTTTTAATGGTTGTGCCACTAGGAAGGCAATTGGTGTATAAGACACATCAATTATTACACAAATGGAACTAATACACTATATAAAAGTAATGTATTAGATATATATATATATACATAACTAATGCATATAAAATATCAATTGTTTAAGTGCATATTTACCTTCTATTTAATAGTACCAGCAATGGTCTCTCCAGAGGCACAGTTAATACTGACACCATCCTGAACATCATCTTATTTGGGTGGATATTTTAAACTTTCTGATTATTGAGATCAATAAAAATGTATGTGTTCATTCATATGTTCATCTCTATTCAGACTGTTGGACAACATCAACCGGTTTATCAATAATTGTCATATTCCATAATGTGTAACTAATACAAAAGTCTTAACATTGAAATCTAATTTCCTTCTCCTTAATATGGTCTTTCTACTTCAAAGCTTTCATGATCTCTGTGTATTGCTTAGTCACTAATATTTTAAGGTCGTTGAATTTTTTGGCAACCTTGTCATGTAAATAATTATTGACTGTTTGAAACATACTTAACTGATATTGAATTAAAAAAATGTAATCAATACTTACATAGTTTTGGACATCGGATTTTAATGTACCCAGATTCGCATTTACCAAGTATTATTTTTTATCACTGTTCGAAGTAGTATCTTGGGCTTTTGAGCCACGTGTGACTGTGCTGCTTCTCATGCTAATTGTTGATGAACACTTTATAAATTCAGGATTGTAATACCAATAACAAAGACTACTTTAGCTTTAATGATACTAGGTGGTGTATCACCAACAACTTCAACAATGGGGACATCGGGAGCTTTGAAGTCCCCGGTGTCTATTTTTGTTTTGGTGCATCTGTTGTTGTTTTTTTGTTTCTCATTGAAAAAACTTTTTTGGGGTACACAAGTAGTCTTCCTTCTATTTTTTTATTGGAGGGGGGGGCAATGATTTGCAAGAATCAAGCTTATCCTTCTGTAGTAGATGACCAGGTGGTTTTATACTAAAGTCATCAAAACCTTCATCTTCCAACACAACAACAGGATGCTTCTATTCAGAATCCATTTCCTTGGGCAATCCATCCGATGTTGTTGGTATATTTATATATGATTGTTTTTATACTAGCTAGAAACCCTAGTTTTCTTTTTCTTTTTTGGGTTTGAAGGAATTCATTTTCTTCATTATGAATTATGAATGTTTTGACAATAATTTTTGGAGTAGAAGAAACTAACAACTAAATTTGAACTACTTTATCAAAAAATAAAAATTAATCTTAAAAGGAATTAACATAGAACATTCTTTGTTATTCAACTCCTAAGTTTTCAAATAAATAGAGTACATATAAGCTTTTCTAAAAATTCTAAACTCAATTTTTGGTGGACTGTGTTATATTTTAATACTACAATTAGAAGTTGAACTAAAATTATACTCACTATTTTATATAGTTAAAAGGTTATTAGTATTTCATATTGTTAAAGAATAAAGATCATTCCAATTCAAAGTACAAACTTAAGGAACTAATTTGATCAATTTTCTCATCTTTTAAGTCTCTTTTAATAATTATTAGTTTGTAAGTAAAATGTATTGTAACATCCCAAAAATTATAAGCTAATATTCGAATCGTTCTCCATATGTTTATAGTCCCGAACCCAGTGATTTTTAATTATATCTAGGTGTTAAGACTAATTCTCTAGTGTAGTAGTGCTTTGGATGCGAATTATAGTCATAAGAGACCTCTAGCAAAAAGTTAAGTTGGGAACCTTTCTACCCAGATAAGTTTCGTATAAGTTTTTAGTTGGGTCAACTTCAAATGATCACTCCTCATAAAATATGAAGAGTTACATAACCCATTACCCACTAAATTAAAGCGCTTCTAGTCTTCTTTTAAACATTGTCATTATTCGTTCATTCGAGCCCCGAGTAAAAGATTATGATCATTTTACTAACATAACATATTGTATTGAATTATAACATAATGGTTCCTTGTTTCGCAAGGTGTAGGCTGCATCCCAAACTCTGAAAGGTCATTAAAAAGGTTGATTTTGAGCCCTAGGAAATCCCCTCAACCTGATTATTTAACTCCTAAAAGGCCCTAATCAATTAGAAACATCAATTATTTCCTCTATTCCTCTCCCATAGTCCAAATCTTAAAGCTTTACAATCAACTGTAGGATTCTTCCAAGCAAGGTTTTCTCAAATTTATTATTTCCCAGATATGTGAAGTTAATCTTTTCATGTGGAAACCTCATTCTCCACACAATCAAGCTATTATTTTAGTTTAAGCCATGAATTATATTAGGATTTTTAAGAGTTGAAATGTCAGAATCTAGTTATTAATATCTTGATGAAATTTCCTGAACTTTCTATGATTTTTAGTAAGAATTCGATAAGTTTGGAGTCTTTCCTTGATTTGATTCCTATTTTATATTTATTGATTATTTCAAGAAACTCTATGAATTTTTTCTTATGAATTTGAAAGTCTATTTGTATTTTAAAAGATTGTTTTCGAGATTATGGGAATTGATTTATATTGCAAGTTTATGTTTATGACAAGCTTACAAAGAATCTTTATATTATTATAATATCTGAAAAATAAAAAAGCTTATTGTATCTTGAAAAGTTGAAGTTAAGAAAAATAAAAGAGATTTAGAGCTGAGGCTCATAAGAATAGATATGTTCATTATGTGATATTTTGACTCTAACATGATTTTTAGAAAGTATTTTAAAGCTTATATTATCAGAAACTAGTATAATTTGGGAGGATTATTTTGTATCAAGATGGGTATGAGTTTAGACAACATTTTCCTTAAAACGATGTTGCCACCATAGGATAGGATTATCTGCAAATAGGGAAACTCCTCTATTAATTATAGCCTTCAAGCTTAGCTTTGTATAATGACCCTCCAGGTCATTTTCTGTATTTCCATGCATTTTTATCGCTTAGATCTTTCCTATAGCTACTCTAAGTAATTTATGACTTGTTGGAGCAAACAATTCAGTTATCAGGCAGTTTATTTAGTTTTTAGAGTCAATTTCTTATTTTTTATCTTCATTAGTAAGAATTAGCTATCAGGCATAAACTTCAGCTTAACAACCTCATATGCCGATTTCGGCAGTTGCAGCAGCTCCCAAATATTAAATTTAGGCTAAAGGGCCTTTGGTTTGGGTTCCAAGACTTTTAGAATAACTTCGAGCTATTGGTCAAAATTTAATAAAAATGACCCTTAAGTGTGGGGCCCACTTTTCATTAAAACAACTGTGGATGGAAATTTCAATGGCAACATTGAGTTCAGATTATCAAATTTGATAAGAAATCATAGTTTATTTACATTCATGGGATTTCAAATAAAATCCGATAGATCGATGGAAACTTGGAATTTTTCAAGTTTCAGCTGGTGAATCCGCTAAAGTGGCTCTTTGGTTAATTTAGTAGAAGTCGCTTAAGCGGACAACTAATCTATTAAGCAACCATGGCTTTCCCAGCCAGGCTACCAAAGAGAAATCCAGAGCACTAAAGTCGAGGCTGCTTAACTACCTGTTTGTTCATTTTAGCAGAAGGGTCAGACCCCAGCGGGTACCACTTAACCAGTACTTATCTACTTTAGCGGTGACCACTTAAGTGGTCAAGTGGCCACTTAAGTGGAACCTAGGGCATTAAATCCCCCTCTTGCACAATTCTCATTTTCCACAAGTCTAGGAGCTAAAAAACCCATGAGAGTGTGAAAAATCAAGAGAGTAATTATTAAGAGATTGTGGGGGTAATTGTGAACTTGGAATAATCATTTCTTCATTAAAATCTTAATAAGTTTGCGTCATATTATTGGTCTAATTCTACTATCTAGACCCAAATTCCTAGATTATTATTAGGTTGATTTTTATATTATTTGAGCTTGGAATTTACCTATTCTTAGGGGTAAATGATTCTTGGGCACAGAGGGATGCCTTAAAGATTTTAAAAGTGTACTTTTGCAAGTGGGCCCTACATGGGATTTTGGCTTGATTTTGGACCCGAAGCATAAAATTCAATATGGGTACTTTTTTCTCATATTGATAAGTATATTACCATTTTGATAGCATGGCATCGTGTGAAAGCTTTTAGATGGGAAAATCATTAATTTAATGGACTTCACCAGGCTTTGTTTGGTATCTAGGTAGGCTAGTATTATCTTTCTCCTAGATTGGGTTAAATTATACTATCTATATGATAATGTTCTTTATTGGGTTGGAAATTAGGTTTTGAGTTATATTTAGTGTGAATTTGATGATTTAGCCAATTTAAGTGTCGTAATTAGGAATAATTGACTTAACTGCTCATTTTTAGGATAGAATTGCTATCTTAGGACTCAATGAGACTTATTTAGTATCTTGTAGTGAAACTTGACATCCTACTCTAGTTTGAGTAGAATTTTCTTTAGAATGAACTATCGGGGTTTGAAGTGGGTCCCTCCGACCCATCTTAATCCAATGCTATTAGTTCCTTGTAAGCTCAATTGGCCTTGTGTATTATTCTAATTACATTTTTTATACTGAGGAGGTTTTGGACATGTGATGGTTTGCTCTTAATAGATGTTGGGAGATGATAAGACCAGTTCTATTCCGGCATTATTAATGATATGAGTTCTGATTTGAATCTGGCATCGTTGATGATATTCGTTTCGATTTAAGTCTGACATAATACTAGTTTTGGTTCAATTCTATCATTAAGAGGTTATTTATGACAGTTATGGAATCAATTTAAGTCTGGTATTTACGGTATGAAAGGATCCACAATTATGATTTTAAGATATAGTTAATTTGTATAACTCTAATTATTATTGCTCTTTAACTGTACCCTGTGGGCTTATGGGAGCCTGTATAGGATTATTTACTTTATTTTCACCTTCTGGCTTATGGGTCCAGTTATGTTGAGATAGTTATGCTTTTCTTTAATATTATTATTATGACTGTTTATTTTCAGTATTAAGAGTGTTATTCCTGGATTGCAATTTTATCTTGACTTAGCATATTTATCTCACATTTAATTCTATTTATATTATGATTTATCTCAGTCGGTCGATGATGCCTACTGAGTACACGTGGCATTGGTACTCATACTACAAATCTATACCTTTTTAGTGTAGATCTGGGTGCTAGTTGTCGTCATTGATGCTGCAATTATATTGGTCAAAGTTTGGAGACAGGGTGAGTTCTCCGAGCCGAAGTTGATCATTTCTCTATTTTTTATTTTTCCTTAGTCTTTCTATTTTTTAGACTATTGTATGTTGACTTTTATAGTACTCATTTTCTTTTGATTAGTGGCTCTTGTACCAACTATGCTAGGTCATGAGATGATGTGACATTTCTCTCATTTCTCCTTATTTAAGTTATTGTCTTACTAATTTATGTCTTGTAATTTAGTTACTTGCATAATTTTGGAATTTATGTCATTTTCCACCAACTAGCCCATTACTTATAGCTTCGAGCTACAGTTTGGCTTACCTACTAGTGGAATAAAGTAGGCGCCATCATGAATCGGGAAATTGGATCCTGACACTTTTGGATCCTCATATTATGTTTTGTCCTATACCCAATAAGGTATAGAATGGCTCTTCCGACGTGGGCAAGACATTGGGTTCTAGCAACATGGATTAGACATTGTACTCTATGATACTCACATGGTTTATGTCAGTAAAGAGAGACTCCCCAAAAAGAAAACTTACTTATTTTGAGATAATATATGATTGGCCAAGGTCATCAGTTTAAAGAGAGTCTTTATGAAGCATTATTTTCAACTTTTGTTCAGACTTCGGTCATTTAGTTTCCATTTTTAGTTTTAGTTTTATGAACATGTTTTAAGAAAGTTTTACTTATATTACTTTAAGTTTCAGCATTCAGGTTAGTCATTCTCCTTTTAGATTATTCAACTCTATTTATCATTATATTATTTATGTCTCAATTTTTCAGCTTTATCATTTTCAGATATTAGTATTGTTTCACTTTACTTATTTATATCCTAGTGTATTCAAAGTATTAATGCCTCATATTTTGCGCTACATTATTAGATGATGTAGCCCTTAGCTTTCATATATGAAGGTTATGAACAAACTCTTCAGTAGGCTATACTATCAGCTCGAGTGAGTTCTTATATGCAATTACCTTGAGTGAGTTCTTGTTATTCTCGAGGAGTTAGAAGTATTCCAATAATTAGTTTGTTTTGTCACATAAAGGTTGTTTTACTCAGAATGTAGTATAGGCTTTATAGACACATAGTCAAGTTGAGTCAGATGTAATTAGTTTTTTAAAAATATTTCAATGTTACAATTATTAAAAGTTTATGATATCTAATTTTATTTTGTTTACAAAGGTTAGCCCACATTTTTTGCTTTTGCACTTTTTTCAAAGTTTAGCTTTCCTAGTTTCATACCAGGTTAAGTGGTTCTCTCGGGCCACTCGTAGTTTTGAGTGTCTATTGCATAAAAGGTTTTGCCACGACCCAAACTAGGGTCAAGTCATCACGGATATCATAAGTCCACCAAGGTATAATATCCCATATGATCCTAGGCTCATTTCCAGCTCCTAGTCATATGTTTAAAGGCTTGAAAACATAAATTTTTCACTAAGTATAAGGGACTTAATCATTTTTAAGACCCCACTAAATCAAGGATTTTATTTTTGGCCTTTTCAAGTTTAAAACGTTGATTTATGAGTTAAAATATGTTTATGGATGTTAAAAAAGTCATCCGAGAGAGTTTTAAAAATTTTAAAAGAGGTTCGGGGTGATTTTGGACCTCAAAGTCAGTAAGCCTCTGCAATATTAGCATTTAATAAAGGTTGGACCTCTGCGATAAGCTCCGTGACATAGAGGATGGACCTCCATGATAAGCTTTGTGACATGAAGGATAGCCTCCGTGATAACCTCCGGGACACGGAGGTTGTATTTTACTATTTCCTTAATTAAAAATCCAAGAGGCATTTTGGTCTCTCCTCCTCCCAAAATATCCAAATGACAAACTAATACCCCAAGAGGGGCATCAATTGCCTATTACCCATCAGTTTTCAAATGTAAAAACCCTTTCCATTTCCCAAGAACAAAAATTCAAGTTTCTCCTCAAGGATTCAAGCATACAAAGTTCCAATTCCAAGTTTCTTCTCTAAGAATTCAAGTAATTAAGATATTGGGGTATTCATCAATGGGTTTTTTCCACCTATTAAGTCCCAAAATCCCTTTTTTGTTCAAGTATGAATTTTACCTTTTTTTATGAACAAAATCAATGTTAATTATGAAATTTGTCCATGTTTTTCTTAGTAGTTTTAAATTCAAGCCATGCTAACAAGCTTTTCTATGTGAATTATGCTCTTATATGATTGAACTTCCAATCACCCATGTCATGATCAGTTAATACCATGTCAAATTATCATGCTATGAATTAAACAATGTGAGCATATTTTCCTCCCAAGTGTAACACATCCCCATATCCATATTCATATAATTCATTAGTTAGGGAAATGTATTATGTTTTGGGTCTCTAAATCATGACTTCCTACCCTTGTTTTGAATAACGTTATCATGTTCAAAGTGTTATACAATGTTGGTGGGTTATGAATACCCAATACCTATGTGTTTACTCATGTTTCATATTTTCAAGTAATAAGTTAGTCAAATCATGATTTCATTGTCATACTTGGTTTTTTATGATCATATTGAGCACTATCAATTGTGATGTCCAGTTGACCTTAGTCAAAACCAGTGTTAGTTTTGTTGGGAGTAAGATTTAGCATTGAGTGAACCCAGGGACAGGGGCTCACCTTTCATTAGAGGGTGTGACCTTTAGTAGCAATCCCTGAGTTCCAAAACTACATAGATAGCATAGTTTTTTAGAGGTGTTTCTGCTAGTTAAGGGTTTACACTCTCTTAAGTCACCCTCCAGCAGAGGGTGACTCACTAGTCCTTTAGGATGCCAGTTTAATAGATCCACATAACCAGTGTTAGTACCTGTGGCAAGGTACTAACACCCTTCTAACTAGGGTTACAAGATGGACCCCAATTAGCTTAGATTGGGGTATGTCGGTTATATGATAGATCCCACAGTTTCAGTCAGTACTCAGTTTATATTATTTCAGGTTTCCTTGACCAAGTATTCAGATTACCAGTTATTCAGTCAATCAGTTTTACAGATTATTTCAGTACATTCTTTACTTGGTCTTGCATTCTCATTTTTCCATGTTCATGCATTCGTGTTTAGTTTCCATATGTATTTCAGTTAGTCCTTACCCCACATACCAGTACATTCAAAGTACTAATTTCATACTCTTATTTTGCGTTATGCTATCTTATAACATAGGTTCGGACGCTTAGTTCCCTAATCATCCTTAGACAGCTCAGTACCTCTCAGCAGTAGTGGCGGTGAGTCCTCATTCATCGAGGACAAGATTTTTTTCTTCAGTTATCATCAGTACCTTTATTATCTTAGACAATTAAGGTTATTTGGGGGGTTTTCGTATCAACTTCTTATGTTTTAGAGGCTTTCAGATAGTCAATCTAGTTTTCAACTTTATCAGTTGTTCAGACATGTTGTCTTATATTTTAGGTACATCCTATCAAACTTTATCAGTTTATATTTTACATGCAATATTTTATTATTATTTTATTCAGTGCTCATAGCAGGTACCAGATCATGGGTTAGATTGGGGTCACTTGTGGCTTTAAGCACCGTGTCACGACTAGGGGGTCGCCTTGGGTGGTGACAAAAATTGGTATTAGAGACTAAGATATTAAAGTGTCCTAGGGTGTCTGAAAGCTGCGTTGAGTAGAGTCTTGTGCATGGGAGTATAGCGCACAACACTTATAGGTAAGGGGCTACAAGATGCTTTAGGAAAGTTTTCCTTCTTTCAGTGTTCATGTCATGTGAAAGAGCATGATCTCTATTGAACTCCTTTTCTAAATCATCATTTATTTTATTTATAAAAAATGCCTCCCAGAAGAAACAATGAAATAACAAACAGGGATCATCCCTCACCACCCCCTATTTAGAAAGATCCCCTGAACGACATACTTCATACGCCGAGTTCAGGATGCGTTCATAGCCTTGGACCATTCTGAGGCTGCTCAGAATAACCAGCAGGTTATTGCTCTAGCCAATTCAATAATAAATACAGATGCATCAGCATTTGAGACTTCACTCAGATAAATCCCTCTTTGTTTTCTAAATCTAAGTTTGAAGAGGATCTGCAGGAATTTTTAGATGGTGTGCAGGAGGTAACAGATATCATGGGTGTTACTACTAGTGAGAGCATTTATTTAGGTCCCTATCAGTTGTAGGGAGTAGCTCATACTTAGTTCAAGTAGTGGAAGGAGGACAGTAGTGTCGAGGCAGGGCCTATAGAGTGAAGGAGTTTGCCATGACCTTTTTAGATAGGTTCTTCCTACTAGAGTTAAGAGAGGCTAAGGTTTAGGAGTTCATCAATCTGAAGTAAGGTAACATGAATGTGAGAGAATACTCACTTAAATTTACTTGCTTGATGAGTTATACCCCAGCTATGGTGGCTGATTCTAGTCTAGGATGAGTAAGTTTGTGTCTGGTGTGTCTGATAGTATAGTCAAGGAGTGTAGAATATCCATTTTGATTAAGGATATGGACCTTTCTAGGTTGATGGTTCATGTATTACAGGTTGAGGAGAAGAAGCTCAAGGAGAGGAAAAGAGAGAGTAAGAGTTCCAGAATAGGTAGCTTCAATTTTTCTCAGTCAAGGTTGGAAGGTGGGAGTCATTCTCAGTTCCACCAAAAGGTTTTAGCTCCATCCCCATATTTATCTAGTACGCCAGTGCCTAGGTGTAGGCAGGATAGTCGGGATAGAGCACCAGGCTCTAAGTCCCAGGGTAGTATAAATAGTAGTTGTACCAATCTGCTTTGGAGGAACAAAAGTAAGAATCATCAGGGTGAGTGCAGAGCAGGTAGTGATGTGTTTTTTGGATATGGCAATCCAGGACATAGGATCAGGGATTACTCGATAATTGGCTAGAAATAAAAAGATCTTCGTTAGTAGGGTCAATCCAACTTTTCATCAGCTCCAACAGGTCGCCCAACTCAATAGGGCGCCACTATTGGGTAGTGCAAGAATAGAATTTACACTCTCCATACTCGACATGATTAGGAGAGTTCTCCTGATGTGATTACGGGTACATTACAAAACTTACATCTACTTGTTTATGCACTGTTAGACCGTGGAGCTTCACTTTTCTTTGTAACTCCTTATATAGTAGTAGACTTTGATGTCAGTCCTGATATATTAGTAGAGCCTTTCTTAGTATCTACCTCAGTGGTAAATTCTATTATAGCCAGATGGGTATACAGAAGTTAGCCGATCGCAGTGTCTCAGAAAGTTGTTTCAGTTGATCTTATGGAATTAGAGATGACTGATTTGAAATCATTCTTGGAATGTATTGGCTCTACTCTTGCTATACCTCAGTTGATTGTATAAATAGAATTGTTCAGTTCTAGTTTCCTAATGAGACCATTATTGAATGGAGGGGTAGTACTTTAGTGCCTAAGGGTTAGTTTGTTTCCTATCTAAAGGAAAGAAAAATGATATTCAAGGGATATATTTATCATCTTGTTTGAGTCAAGTACTTAAATTCTTAAACTCTGAATCTTAAGTCAGTTCCAGTAGTGAATGAGTTTTTAGAATTGTTCCCTGAAGTTCTTCTCGGAGTTTCTCCTAAAAAGGAAATTGACTTCAAAATAGATCTCCTTCCAGATACCCAGCCTATCTCAATTCTACCTTACAGAATGGCTCTGGCTGAGCTTAAGAAATTAAAGAAATAGTTAAAGGATCTCTTAGATAAGGGTTTCATTAGGCCTAGTGTTTCTCCATGGGGTGCTCCAGTTCTATTCTTGCACAAGAAAGACGGTTCTCTCTAAATGTGCATTGGCTACCGTCAGTTGAATAAAAGTCACAATAAAGAATTTGTACCCTCTCCTCAAAATTAATGATGTATTCGAATAACTTTAGGGTACAAGTTATTTCTCTAAGATAGACCTCATATTCATCTATCATCAGCTTAGAGTCAGGGAATGTGACATCTTAAGGACAGCCTTTAAAACTCGGTATGGTCACTTTGAATTCCTAGTTATGTCTTTTGGACTAACTAATGCTCCTGCAGCTTTTATGGACTTGATGAATGGGGTGATCAAGAAGTACTTGGACATATTCGTAATAGTTTTCATAGATGACATCCTTGTATATTCCCATAGTGAAAGAGATCATGTAGACCATTAGAGGATTGTATCGGACCTTTAAGGATCACCAGTTATTCGTCAAGTTCAGTAAGAGCAAATTCTAGTTGAGATAAGTAGCCTTCCTTGGCCATATCATTTCTGGTGATGTCATTTGAGTTGATCCTCAAAAAACTAAAGTGGTGCGAAACTGTCCTAGACCAATCTCTCCATCAGACATCAGGAGTTTCTTAGGTTTAGCTAGCTATTACAGATAGTTTGTTGAAGGGTTTTCTTCTATTTATTCTCCCATGTCTCGACTAACCTAGAAAAAAATTAAATTTCAGTGGTCAAATTCCTGTGGGAAGAGTTTTCAGTAGTTAAAGACTCAACTCACTTCCGCTCCAGTCTTGACTTTACCTGATGGCACAGATGGGTTCGTAATTTTTTGTGTTGCTTCTAGAGTTGGTCTCAGTTTTTGTGTTGATGTTGCGAGGTAAGGTCATATCCTATGCCTCTAAACAACTTAAACCCGATGATAAGAATTACCCAACCCGTTACCTTGAGTTGGCAGAAGTTGTATTTGCCTTAAAAATTTAGAGGCATTACCTGTATTGGGTTCATATTGATGTGTTTACGGATGGGGTTCATATTGATGTGTTTACGGATCATAAGAGTTTATAGTATGTGTTTATTTGAAAAGACCTAAATCTTCATCAGAGAAGATGGCTTAAATTATTGAAAGACTATGATATGAGTGTGTTGTATCACCCGGGTATGGCCAATGTAGTGGAGGATTCCCTTAGTAGATTGTCTTTTGGAAGTGTTGTGCATATTGAGGATGATAAGAATGAATTAGTCCGTTAGATTCATTAGCTTACTAGGTTAGGTGTTCGGTTAGTTGATTTGGTTGAAGGTAGTATATGGGTTCAGAATGGTTCTGAATCTTTATTGGTTGCCGAAGTAAAAGAAAAGAAAAATAAGGATCCTATTTTGGTCAAGTTGAAGGATAAAGTTAGGGATCAGAAGGTTGAGGTTTTCTCCTAAGGGGTAGATGGTGTGCTTCATTGTCAAGGCAAGTTATGTGTTCCATGTGATGATGGTTTGAGACAGTAAATATTAGATGAAGCGCATGGTGTGTGATACTCTATTCACCCAGGAGCTATTAAGATGTATCGTGATTTATGGAAAATCTATTGGTGGAGTGGTACGAAGAAACATATTGCATGATTTATGGCTAAGTGTTCAAATTGTCAGCAGGTTAAGGTTGAGCACCGGAGTTTAGCATCCTCACTTAGAAGTGGGAGGTGGTGAACATGGATTTTGTGATAGGATTTCCTCATACGCATCATTAGTATGATTAGATATGGGTAATTGTAGATCGAATAACCAAGTCAGCCTATTTCTTGCCAGTCCATACTTCATACTCAATTTAGGATTATGCTAGGCTCTATCTCAGGGAATTGGTAAAGTTTTATGGGGTTCCATTGACAATCATATCAGATAGAGGTACTCAGTTTACCTCTCACTTTTGGAAGGATTTTCAGATGGGTTTTAGTACCCAAGTCTATCTCAGTACAATTTTTCATCCTCAGACAAATGGTCAGGCAGAGCAGACCATTTAGAATTTAAAAGACATATTGAAGGCTTATTTTATTGACTTTAAGGGTAGTTTGTATAACCATTTACCTTTGATTGAGTTTGTCTTCAACAATATCTATCACTCTAGTATTTAGAAGGTTTCGTTTGAGAATCTCAATAGAAGGAGATGTAGATCTCTTATTGGTTGGTTTGAAGTAGGTAAGGCTACTTTGATTGGGCCAAATTCAGTGTTTAAGGTGATGGAGAAAGTTTAGTTGATCCGCAAAAGGCTAAAAATAGCCCAGAGTCATCAGAAATCTTATGCAGATGTGAGCAGAAAAGATCTCAAGTTTGATGTTGGTTTATTTGATGATTTCACCCATAAAAAGGGGTGAAGAGATTTTACAAAAAGGAGGAACTCAGTCCTCGCTATGTTGGCCCTTATAGAATTAAGTCATTTTAAGAAGGTAGCTTTGAGTTGAGTTGCCTGCAGATTTGGCATCAGTGCATTCGAATTGTTGTAGATGTGAAAGATAGTCTCTCATGCAAAGAAGTCCTAGTTGAGATCCTTGATCGTCAGATTCATAGGTTAAGGAATAAAGAAGTTCCTTTGGGTAAGGTTCTATGGTAAAATCAGCCTATTGAGGGAGCTACTTGGGAAGCAAAAGCAGATATGCGAACTAAGTATCCTTATCTTTTCTCCATGAATTCAGATCCAGCTTGAGGTAATGGTTCTCCCTTAAGTGATACTCTCATTTTCTATCTCATCTATATAACTATTCTCACATCATTTCATGCATTCATAATTTAGTTCAGTCCATTTATCATGCTTTAGACTCAGTTATTTAATCATGATTCATATCATAAGTATTTAGTATACGATCTCAATTTTCTTAGTATCTTAGTTTAAATAGCTTCATTCAAGGATGAAAGATCCCATGAGGGAGATATTGCAATACCTCGTATGATCCTAGTATCATTTCCAGATCATAGTCGTATGTTTAAGGGGTCCAAGGCATAAATTTTTCACTAAGTATAAGGGACTTAACAATTTTTAAGACCCCAAGAAATCAAGGATTTTATTTTGTTCTTCCCGAGTTTGAAACGTCGATTTATGAGTTAAAATATGTTTAGTGATGTTAAAAGGGTAATCCAAAAGAGTTTTTGATTTTTTTAAAAGAGGTTCGGGGTGATTTTGGACCTCGGAGGTTGTAAGACTCCACAACATTGAGTGTCACAGAGGCTGGACCTCTGCGATAAGCTCTGTGACATGAAGGCTGGACCACCGCGATAAGCTCTGTGACATGAAGGTTATCCTCTGCAATAACCTTTGTGACACGGAGGATGTATTTTCATGCTTCCTTAATTAAAAATCCAAGGGGAATTTTGGTCTTTCCCCCTTACCCCAAATGTCCAAATGATGAATTAAAACCCCAAGAGGGGCATCAATTGCCCATTACCCATCAGTTTTCATACGTAAAAATCCTTCCTCATTCCCTACAACAAAAATTCAAGTTTCTCCTCAAGGATTCAAGCATACAAGGTTCCAATTCCAAGATTCTTCTTCAAGAATTCAAGTAATTAAGGTATATGGGGTATTCATCAATGGGTTCCTTCCACCCATTAAGTCCCAAAATCTCTTTTTCATTCAAGTATGAACTTTACCCTCTTCTATGAACAAAATCAATGTTAATTATGAAATTTATCCATGTTTTCCTTAGTAGTTTTAAATTCAAGCCATGCTAATAAGCTTTCCTATGTGAATTAAGCTCTTATATGATTTGAGTTTCAATCACCTATGTCATGATCAGTTAACAGCATATCAAATTATCATGTTATGAATTAAACCATGTGAGCATGTTATCCTCCCAAGTTTAACACATCCTCGTGTTCAAATTCATCAATTTAGGGAAATGTATTATGGTTAGGTCTCTGTATCATGACTTCCTACCCGTGTTTTAAATAATGTTATCGTGTTTAAAGTGTCATTCAGTGTTGGCGGGTTATGAACACCCGATACCTATGTGTTTACTCATGTTTCATATTTTAAAGTAATAAGTCAGTCAAAATCATTATTTTATTATCATACTCAGTTTGTTATGATCAGGTTGAGGACTATCAGTTATGATGTCCAATTGATATTAGTCAGAACCAGTGTTAGTTCAGTTGGGAGCATGATTTAAGACCGAGTGAACCCAGGGATTGGGGCTCACCTACCAGTAGAGGGTGTGACCTTTAGTAGAAATCCCTAAGTTCTAGAATTATGTAGCCATCGGAGGTTATGAGAGGTCTTCCTTCCAGTTGAAGGATGACCCTCTCTTAGGGGTACCCGCCAATAGAGGGTGACTCCCTTGTCCTTCGAGACACTATTCGAGTGGATCCACACAGCCAATGTTATTACTCGTGGCAAGGTACTGACACCTTTCCAACTGGGGTTATAGGTTAGACCTCAATTAGCTCAGATGGGGAAAGTCGGTTACATGATAGCTCCCATAGTTTTAGTCAGTACTCAGTCTATATCAGTTCAGGTTTGCTTGACCAAGTATTCAGATTACCAGTTATTCAGTCAATTAGTTTTGTAGATTATTTCAGTACATGCTTCCTTGGTCTTGCATTCTCACTTTTACATGTTCATACATCTGTGTTCAGTTTTCATATGTATTTCAGTTAGTCCTTACCTCACGTACTGATGTATGAGCAGATGATAACACATTTGAGGCTTTTAATTGAGAATAAGTGAAAATTCTTAAGCAACTTTTGATGTTTTTAATTTTTTATCTTTGATTTTGCAATGGAAGTCAAGAAGCAAGAGAACTAACAATGATGGAAGTAAAAGAGTTGAAATCTGAAGAAAATAGAAGAGAAGTATGGCTGACGACATTCTTGATAAGTCATCAGCACTCTGATAGATTATCATCTTCATTGTTAGCCTTAAACAGAGAATGGGATTCAGTTGGAAGAAATGATGATGACATGTGATAAGCCGTCAGCCTTGTGATAAGCCGTCAGAGTCGCCGTTAGCCTTAGACAGAACATGGGAGCTGAGGTGGAGAAGTGATGACATTGTCTGATATGTCATCATAGTTTTGATAAGCCATCAGGATTCACCGTCAGCCTAAGGCAGCGAATGTCAAAAGCGAAGAGGAGCTGACGATATCTGTGATAAGTCGTCAGACTCCTGATAAGGCGTCACAAAACGTCGTCACCTGTCCAAGAAATTACTGAACTCTATGATTTTGTTTCCATAATTAGGGTGAACTATTTAAAGTATTGTTTATGGTTTTCTTGGGCTGGTACTCGACATTCTAAACCTATTTTGGAACATACGTATTTTGTTATTTTCTCTCTAGTATCTTGGCTTGAACAAAACAATCAACTTTGAAGAGATTATCATCAATATTTTGGGATTTCTACTTTGATCTAATCTGAGAAACACTCGTTGCTATTCATCTTGCTGTAAGTTCATCCTTCAAATTATGAATTCAACTTGTTGTATGAATTATTACATTATGAGTGGCTAAATCCCTTTGACCCGAATTATGGGATCTATGGGTTAGGTCTTGGAAGCTGCTAAGTGTTCAAGATTCTAAAGGTAATAGGACTCCTTGATAATTCCGAGATTTTAATTATTGTCTATTGGTTGCAAATGATAGATAGTACCTTCTTTGATTTGCTTGAGATAAGAAATCAATTATAGTAGGAAGTGAATTATTGACAGGGACTTGGAAGCTACCAACCTTCCGTTTAATAATTGACGTTGTAACAAGGTTAATTAACCTGAGGTGAAGTCTAGTCAGTGAATATTGATTCCCTAAGTCCGAGAGGATTAGGTAATTAAATTCTTAAGTAGGTCGAGAGACATTTAGGCATAACTTTGATAAAGACAATTTGTTGTTCCTACCTATCGTGAGAATCTTGAATCACTATTAGCATCTGTTAAGTACCAAAACCCATAGTGAACATAATTCTGATTTTTCATAAACTCTTGATTACAAACATTGAAACTAAAGTGACCAACAATTATTTGCTAATCTCCAAAACCCCTTTTTCAAGAAACATCCAACTATCAGTTGATTAAATCGAAAACGACTTAAGTTTACACCATATTCCCTGGGATTCGACCCCAACCTAGTTGGGTTATATATTGACAATGATCTCTTACATTCTCACATGAGAGGTGTAGTTTGAGCGCTGTCACGTACTAGTACATTCAAACTACTGATCGCACACTTTTCTTTTGTGCTATGTTGTCTTATAACATAGGTTCGGATGCTTATTTCCCTGATCATCCTTAGACAGCACAGTACCTCTCAGTAGTTGTAGTGGTGAGTCCTCATTCATCGAGGACAAGATGTATTTCTTTAGTTATCTTCAGTACCCTCTTTATCTGATACAGTTTGATTTTATTGGGGGTTGTCCCACCAACTCCTTATGTTTTTAGATGCTTTCAGACAGTCAGTCTAGTTTTCATCTTTATCAGTTATTTAGGAATATTGTCTTATATTTCTGTATTACATCCTATCAAACATTATCAATTTATCTTCTGAACATGATGTTTCCTTATTATTTTATTCAGTGCTCACAGTAGGTACCAGATCATGGGTTAGATTGGGGTCACTTATGGCTTTAAGTACCCTATCACGACTAGGGGGTAGCCTCGGGTCATGACACAAGGGTAGGAGACCACCCCCGTTAGCCTAGCCAACAAGAACTCAATATAACTAGCAGTGGATGATTTCTGAACATATAACAAGATTGAACTGAGTTCCAAACATATAACAAGATGGATAAATCAAATGCCAAGAAGGATCTAAGAATCCATAACACAATCCACCCATAATTTGTTGTCCACAAAACCTCTGAGAAAGCCAAACATTGACCAAAGTTGGGACATGCCCCCCACTGTGACAGTGAAAATGACAATGACAATGTTAATATGAACTCTTTAATTCTAAAATATAGAACAAAACCGGTGGAATGACCAAGATTTTTGAATGATGAAAGCTCACCATTTCACCGTGAACCAACTGAATCACCTAACATTGCATAAGGGTAAAAGAAGTATCTACGAACCCTACATTATGAAATAATATAGCGTCCTAGGATGGTTACGGGGTGAGCTCTAGCATGTAACTTAGGATAAGGGATAATAAAATAATGCCATTTAAAAATGAGAAAATACATCAAATCACCCCAGAACTTGTAGCCAAAACTTACTTTAGGCCCTAAACTAATCGGGCAATTATATACCCCCTTAATAACCTTAAAGTGAATTTTATACCACCCTAAAAAATTTATACCACTCTCACTATGGAGAGTGAAGTACACAGCCCCACATATGAGCCACGTCAGCGCCACGTAAATATTTTTTTTTAAGTAATCCTTCAAATCAATATATATATATAAAGAAAAAAATATTTCATTACATTTTCTCTCCACTGCTCTTACCCCCACACTGCCCCCACCCCGCCCCCAACCCTTTTTCTTTATTTTCCTTGAATCTACGCTTGCCCCCACCTCACCCCATATATATATATATATAACATTTTCTCTCCGTCGCCCCTACCCCTACACTGCCCCCTACCCCACCCCAACCCTTTTCCTTTATTTTTTTTGAATCTATGCTTGCCCCCACCGTACCCCACCCCACCCCCACCCCCAAATTCAGCTTCACCGACTTCTCCTCTCCTTCACCCAACCAAAACCCATTCCCTTTCTTTTTCTTGAATCTGAGAGAATTATCAAATATATGTGAATGAAGGAAGAAAAGAAAAGATGGTTGAAAATTAAAGAAAAAGGATGTAGACAAAATTGAGGTCTAATTCCTAATGTGAAAACGGAGTTCCTTGTTGGAAAATTTTAAAAGTGGAGTTTCTTGTTGGAAAAGTAGAGGGTCCATGTGCATTATTGGATTTGGCTTACCTGAAAATTTAATTTTTGAATTAGTCGATTGAAAGTTTGACCATTAGTTGGTGTTCTTTTAATTTCTAACCTTTTTTAACTATTACTTAAAAATTTCAATCAAGTATGTCTTAATCATGAATTAGTTTGGTTTGTTAAATGAATTTGAAAAAAAAATGAAGAAGGAGAAAAGAGGGGCTAGTGGGGTGTGAGGAAGATGAAGGAAGAAAAAATTGTAAAATTTAAAAGTGGGCCCTACCTTTTTTCCATTTTTTAACCATTTATGCGTTGAATTTTCTGACTTTTACCACATCAACAATTAGGGTGGTAAAAAATTCACGTGAAAGTTATTAAGGGGGATAAATAATTGCCCGATTAGTTTAGGGTCTAAAGTAAGTTTTGGTGACAAGTTCAGGGGGGTTTTGATGTCTTGTCTTTAAAAATCAATCTAAATTCAATGTATATGTTCACATACATGAAAATATACATATATACATAGTTCTAGGATAGGGAACAAGGTTTAAGTATAAATTTCAAAACCATTAACCTAGACTGTGTAGCTCTAACTGTCCTAAAAACTCCCACGGGCTTTATGGTTTAAGCTCCCCCCATCTGAAGGGCCCCAGTATATGTTAGCCACACGAACCAAAGAAATTCGCAGAAGATCCAGAGCCACCGAGACTCCAACCATTCCAAAAATCAAGATATTTAAAGTGTAAACTATGCACACGGCCACCAAGGTCCCCACACCCACAAACGTGGTTTCTAGTATCGGTCCACTCGGGACCTCCACCTTCCACGGAAAGCTACATAACCCCCTTTAATCCCAAATTAAAACCATTTACACATTTTCATCCATTAACCAAGGAGTCTTTTAAATAGGCATTTACTGTTGGTATCGTCATATCAACTATTAAACTTGCAAGCCAATTCCATTAAACCATTCTAAAACCATTTAGCTAAAATAGATCTAAAATTTTCCAATTGAAAACTAATCCATGGCTACCAAGGCCTTTCAAAAACTATTTTAAGTTTCATTAACCTTTTATGCAATGTAAGGTTCCAAAAGTGAATTCAATTATACAAGCATCCATGTTTCCAAAACCAATTATATAAGTTTGGTTGGGAGTAAAGCCAATTCAAACCATTTAAACCATAAAATTGGGGAAACCCATGTTACCCTTTCAAATTCCCATGCCCATGCATATATTCAGTTTAAAATCCACAAGATAAATTGTAGATAACCAATTCAAAACCATGGAAAAAGCATTTAAACAATTACCATCCAAAACCCTTAACCCTTTATTTAAAATAAAACATTAAATCTATGGAAATATCAAGCCATTGAATGTCATAATGAAATTAAAAAGTTTAGGGAGATATACATGCCTGAGATATCAAGAGTTGTGGAGAAGAAACCAATCTAAGAGCCTTAGATGATCAACCTTGAGAAACCCTAGTTTTTCCCGACTTGGGGAATTTGAGAGAGTAGAGAGTAGTTTATGATTGTTAAAGTGATGAAAACAAGTCTCTTTGGGTGTTATATGGTCGTGGGTTTTAATTGGGGAAAGTTGGAAATGATCAAAGTGCCCCCAATTAAGACACAGGAAAATTGTCGTCAGTCGTTACGGGACACGTCATGAATCCTGATGACTGAGTATGAGTCATTTCTTGGACTCATAGTTTGGCCAGTGACTCAAGGTACCCTTACTGGTTTGGTCACGAGTCACACCATACGACTCGTGACCAAACCCTATGACTCGTGGAGTCTAAGTCGTTACCAAGACAACAACCTTGGGCCACTCACTGGTTGGTCACTAGTCCCATCCTACAACTGTTGACCTCACCTTACGACTCGTGAGGTCTAAGTCGTGACCTCAGTAGAAACCATGGACAACTTACTGGTCTGACAATGATTGGAGCCATATGACTCGTGAGGAGTCTTCATGACTTATCACCTAAGTCGTATCTTGGACAGTGAGCTCAAAGCTCTAAAATTTTTTAGAGGCAAAAATCTAGGGTGTTACATTACCGCACCCCCAAGGATCATTCAGAGGAATGCAATCACAATTACATTAACAAAGTCATAAAAAAGAGTAGGAAAACACGTACCTTAAGCATGATTATCCAATGCGGGGAACAAGAATGGATACTTGAACTTGATGTCCTGTTCAGCTTCCTAGGTAGCTCCTTCAGTCTTTTTGTTCCTCTATAGAACCTTCACCGAATCCACCTCCTTTGTCCACAAACGATGGACTTGTCTATCCAAAATCTCCACTAGGAATCTAAAATACCAAAACTCTTAATAGGCATAACCAAACATAAATCACCCATGCACTTCTTCAACATCAACACATGGAAAATTGGGTGAAAGGAACCCAAACTCGAAGGCAAATCTAGTTCGTAAGCAATATTACCTACTCTTCTTAAAATTAAGTACGAATCCATATAGCAGGGGCTAAGCTTACCCTTCTTCCCAAACCTCATCACTACTTTCATAGGAGATACCTTTAAGAATACCCAATCACCAACCTTGAACTCCAACTCTTTTCACCTCAAATCCGCATAGGATTTTTGGAGACTTTAGGTAGCCTTAAGCCTATCTTTGATCACCTTCACCTTCTCCATAGATTGGTGAACCAAGTTTATGACGAACAATCTAGTTTCACCAACCTTAAACCACCCAATATAATATCTAAACTTACCATAAAGAGCCTTAAAAGAAGCCATCAAAGTATAGAGTGATAACTGTAATTATAGCAAACCCAATGAGAGGCTAATGATCTAACCAACTACCACCAAAGTCAATCACACAGAGCCTTTGAATATCTTCCAAAGTCTGAATGGTCATTTCCGCTTGTCCATCCGTTTAAGGGTGGAATATGGTGCTAAGGTTCACCCGTGTGCCTAAGCCTTGCTGAAACGAATGCCAAAAGAGAGAAGAGAACTGTTTACCTCAATCCAAAATAATGGAAACTGGAGCACCATGTATCTTAACAATCTCTTGAATAAACAAATTAGCATAATCCTCCCCAAAGTAGATAGTCCTCATAGGTAAAAAGTGAGTAGACTTATTCATCCTTTCTATGATGACCCAAATCAAATCAAACTAATTACGAGACCATGAAAGTCCTATAACGAAATCCATGTTTATCATCTCCTATTTCCACATGGAAAACTCAATCTCTTGATACACGCCACCAGGCCTTAAGTGCTCAACCTTCATTTACTGACAAGCCATGCACTTAGCCACAAAATTGGCCACATCTCACTTCATGTTGGTTCACCAATAAATCTCTTTCAAATCATGATACATCTTCGTCGAACAAGGATGAATTATATATCTCTACTCATGAGCCTCAGCTAAAATCCTTTCTCACAGCCCATTAACGTCTAGAACACACAACCTACGTTGGTACCTCAAGATACTATCACCCCCAATCTCAAAAGCCATAACCTATTGCTGACCCACACCAGCCTTAATCTGCATCAAGATAGGATCCAAAACCTACTTCTCTTTTACCTTAGCACCAAGAGATGACTTAACCACTTCTTGAACAATCACCCCTCTATCTTTAGAGTCCAAAAATCAGACTCCTAAATTAATCAACCGGTGAATATCCTTCACCAATCTTTGCTTCTTCTCTTTCACATGAGATAGGATCCCCATAGATAACTTGCTAAGAGCATCAGAAGCCATATTAGCTTTACCTAGATAGTAATGAAGACTTATATCATAGTCCTTGAGCAACTCAAGTCATCCCCTTTGCTTGAGATTAAACTAATTCTGAGTGAACACATACTGTAATCTCTTATGATCTGAATAGATATCAACATGCACTACTATAAGTAGTGACGCTAAATCTTCAATACAAACACCACAGCCGCCAACTCTAGATCATAGTCGGATAATTTCTTTTATGAACCTTAAGTTGTCTAGAAGCATAACGTACCACCTTACCATGTTGCATCAAGACACAACCTAGTCCTACTTGAGATGCATCATACTAAACTACAAAACCATCAGTACCCTTGAGCAGGGTCAAAACTAGTACAGAAGTCAACTTATCTTTCAAATTCTCAAAACTACCCTCATAAGCTTCAGACCACAGAAACTTTACCTTTTTCTAAGTCAACTTAGTCAATAGAGATGCAATAGAAAAGAAGCTCTCCACAAACCTCCTAATACCCGATCAAGCCCGAGAAGCTCCTAATATCGGTTGGAGTCGTGGTCTAGGCCACTTCTTAACTGCCTCAACTTTCTATAGATCCACCATGATCGCCTCACTGGAAATAACATGACCCATAAAGGTTACATCATCTAACCAAAACTCATATTTTGAAGAATTGGCATATAATCGTTGATCCATAAAAGTCTGCAATACTACTTAGAGGTGATTAGACCTCCTCACTCTTAGAATATACCAAGATATCATCAATAAACACTACCATGAACAAAACCAAGGACGTCCTGAATACCTAATTCATATGATCCATAAATGACGCTAGAGCATTAGTCAATCCAAATGATATAACCAGAAACTCATAATGACCATACCAGGTATGGAAAAGCGGTCTTAGAGTTATCCACCTCTCTAATCTTCAACCAATGGTATTCCGACCAAAGATCAATCTTAGAGAAATATCTATCACCCTGAAGTTAGTCAAAAGGTCATCAATCCTTGGAAGAGGGAACTTATTCTTCACCATTACCTTATTTAACTATCGATAGTTTATACACAACTGAAGGGATCTATTTTTCTTATGCACGAAAAGAATAGGATCACCCCACGGTGAAAAACTAAGATGAATGAAACCTTTATCAAGAAGATCCTTTAACTTCTCTTTCAACTCCTTCAACTAAGTCAAAGCCATTCTATACGAAGGGATAGAGATAGGGAAGGTATTTGATAGAAGATAAATCCCAAAGTATATCTCCCTATGAGGAGGAATACCAGGAAGATCCTCAAGAAACATTTCAGGGAACTCATTAACCACAGAGACAGATTACAAGGTAGGACCCTCAGAACTAGAATCTCTAACTCAAACCACATGATAGAGACACCTCTTGGAAATTAATTTCCAAGCTATAAGACATGAAATAAATCTCCCCTTTGACACTAAGGAACTCCCCTCCCATTCAACTATCGGTTAACTAGGAAATTGGAAACTGACCTTATGGATCTAACAATCTAGAGAAGCATAGCATGAATGGAGCCAATCCATACCTAGGATAACATCAAAATCCACTATATCCAATTTTATCAAATCCACTATGGTTTCCCTATGAAAGATAGATACCACACAACCTCTATAGACTCGTCTAGCTATAACAAAATACCCACTAGGGTAGACATAGATAAGGGATCAGAAATACACTCAGGACCAAAACTAAAATGAACAACCACATAAGGGGTCACATAAGAAAGAGTATACCCCGAATCAAGAAAATAGTATACATCATGAGAGAAGAGCTTTAACATACAAATAAAAATGTCAAGATATGCCTCAAACTCCTGGTGGGTAGCAAGAGCATAGAGACAATTCCAACCAGTGCCGAAACTAGAGGTAGTACCATTTGGTGCAAGAGCTAAAGAATTGGTAACCAGGACCTTATTAACCCTAGTGGCTACTCTATCCGTGGGGCAGTTCTTCTATATATCCCATGTTGCCTGCAACTGAAACAGCGATTTCTCCCCTTGTCACAATACCCAAAGTGAAGATGACCGCATAATCAATAAAGAAAATAGGGTGGGGTTGACTGAGCTCCACTAGCCTAAGATCGGGTACCTTATGCCTTAAACCCACTATTAGTCTAAAAGTGACAATCACTAGACGGCTTAGGATAAGGTATACTAGTCATCGAATAGGAATTAGAATTCCCCTAATTCTTATTCTTGGACCACTGTCTACTATCTCTACTACTATTCTGCTGCCCTTTACCCTGCTCTAAATAACTTAACTTCTTACTCTGCCTCTCTCTAATTTTTGCTTGTTTCTTATTTTCATCTTCAACCTACTGTATATACACCACCGGCCTAGAGATATCCATATCATTATTAAACATCGCCACCTTACACTCTAGTACAAGTCCCAAAACAAACTCAAAGCAAACTTCCTTATTCTCGCCTTTAAACTTGACACAATCTCCAAGTCATAACAAGAAAGCTGGTGGAATTTCAAAGCATACTCCTTCATCCTTTCCTAATTCAAGTTCAAAAACTCCTCAGCTTTAGCCTCCCTTAACTCTTGAGGAAATAAATGATCAAGGAAGGCACTAGAAAACTCATCCCATAATGCCGACTCCACATCATCATCCCTTAAATGCTTATATTTCTCATACCACTGATAAGTTGCATCCTTCAACTGATATGCAGCAAACTCCATACTCTCAGAATTAGTAGCATGCATAACTCAAAATATCTTCTCCATCTCATCCATAAAACCTTGAGGATCTTCCTCAACCTTAGAACCAGTAAAGGTCGGAGGGATCAACCTAATGAACTGCCCAACTAGAGTGATCAAAAATATAGGAGAAATAGATCCCACATGATCAGGCTGGTAGGACTGAGATGCCACCAAATGAGTCAACAAATGAATAAAATAGATAAACTCTACATTAGAGATGTTTCCCTGTGGTGACTGAGCATGAGTATCACTAATTGGATAAAAATCAGTGGGTACCAGTGGAACCTCAGGTGGAGCAACACAATTAGGAGTAGAGACCCTAGATTGGGTTTGCACTCCATAGGTGGGGTAAATCCCCTCTACATTCCCCTCAGTGGGGCAAAAGTGCCAGAAGAGTTTCCCTAAACATCAGATCTTTGAGGAGGCATAGTCAAAAATATGAGAGAACTAAAAGTTAAAGGAATTTCAAGACACCAAACTTTATATCCCAAAGTAAAACACATGAAAGGGAAATATTCCTAAATGTCGTTAGCTCTTTTTTATTAGTGTGGAGTGCTACACACTCATAAAATAGACTCTAGTCAACACAGCTTAGTGGAAACCCATGGACACTGAACCTACTCTATGATACCAAGCTTATCATAACCCAAACCAGGGCCTAGTCATGACGGGTATCTCAAGTCTTCCAAGAATCGAAGGCTACCCCTGTTAGCCTAGCCAACCAGAACTTACTATAACTAGCAGCGTATGATTTCTGAACATATAACAAGATAGAACTGAGTTTCAAACATATAACAATATAGATAAATCAAATGCTAAGAGGGATATAAGAATTCATACAATAATCCACCTATACTTTATTGTCCACAAAATCCTCTAAAAAGCCTAACATGGACCTAAGTCGGGACATACCCCCGACCGTGATAGTGGCAATGACAATGATAATGTTAATGTGAACTCTTCAATTCTAAAATATGGAACGAAATCAATGGAATGATCAAGCTTTCTGAAGAATGGAATCTCACCACTTTACCATGGACCAAATGAATCACCTAATGTCGTATATGGGTAAAATAAATATCTTCGAACCCTATACTATCAAACAATGTAGCATCCTGGGATGTTAGCAAGGTGAGCGCTAGTATGTAACTCAAGATAAGGGATAAAATAATGTCATTTCAAAATTAATCTAACTCCAACATACATGTTCACATACATGCAAATATACATATATACATAGTGCTGGGATAGGGAACAAGGTGTAAGCATGAACTTCATAACCATTAACCTAGAATGTGTATCTCTAATCATCCTAAAAACACCCACGGGCTATACTGTAATACCCTACAAGATTTCAAACGCGTTCTAGCTCCTAGACGCATGTTTAAACGGGGTCCAAAGCATTAATTTCACACTAAGTACAAAAAGCTAAGCCATTTTAATACCCAAGAATGCAAACATTTTATTTTTGGCCTTCTCGAGTATGAAACATTGATTTTTGAGTTCAAATGTGTTTAGGGATGTTAAAAGGGTCAAAGTTTTGAAATTTTTGAAAGGGGTTCGGGGTGATTTTGGACATCAAAGGCAAAATGCCTACACGATATGGATATGTCACAGATGATATACCTCCGTGAAACATGGCATGTCACAGAGGTTAGCCTTCATAATACATATCGTGTCACAGAGAATAGCCTCTGTGACACGGATCTGTCATCTTTTTTTGCTTAAAGGGGGGTATTTTGGTCTTTCCCCTCATCCCAAATGCCCAATGCATGAGTTAAAACCAAATTAAGGGCATTTTTTGCCCCATTCCCCATCAGTTATCATACGTAAAATCCATCTTTTTTCCCAAGAACATAAAATCAAACCTTTTCTCAATGATTCAAGCATTCAAGGTCTAAATTCCAAGCTTTTTCTTCAAGGATTCAAACAATTAAGACATGTGGGATATTCATCAATGGTATTCCTTCCTCGCATTGAGTCCCAAGAACCCCTTTATTTTTCAAGTATAAATCATTTTTCTATTTCATGAAATTTGAATGTCAAGTATGAAATTAATCAAATTATTCTTAATAATTTTGAATAAAAACCATGACTTTGAGTTTCCCCGTGTGAATTATACTCTTACATGATTTATAATCTTAATTACCCACATGATGTTTAGCTGATGAGCACTTATCAGTTGTGATGTTTAGTTAACTTTAATCAGTACCAGTTTTGTTGGGAGTAGGTTTTAGCACCGAGTGAACCTAGGGGTGAAGGCTCACCCTGGTTTTAGTACCGAGTTAACCTAGGGGTGAAGTCTCACCCACCAACAGAGGACTGAGACCTTTAGTAGCAATCTCTAAGTTGCATAACTACATTGCCAGCGTAGGTTATGAGATGTCACCTGCCAGTAAAGGACTTATACTCTCTTAGCGGTCACCCTCCAGTACAGAACCGATACCTTAGTTCTTTGAGACACCATTTTAGTGGATCTATATAGCCAGTATTTGTGCCATGGCATGGTACTGACACCCTTCTAACTAGGTTATAGGTTAGACCCAATTAGCTCAGATTAGGGTATATCGGTTACATGATAGCTCCCACAATTTTAGTTAGTACTCATGTTATATCAGTATGGGTTTATATGAACAAGTATTCAGGTTATCAGTAATTTAGTCAGTCAGTTTTACAAATTATCTCAGTACATATTTTACTTGGTATTGCATTCTTTCTATATATGCTTGTATTAATGTTCAGTATCCATATATATTTTCAATTAGTCCCTATCTCACCTACAAATACATTCAAAGTACTAACCACATACTCTCTTTTATACTATATTGATTTCACAATATTGGTTCGGATGCTCAGTTTCCTGATTGCTCTTAGTCAGCTCAGTACCTCTCGAAAGTAGTAGTGGTGATTCCTTATCCATCGAGGACAAGTTATGTTCAATTATTTTTTAGGTAACAGTCAATTCTATTTTACCAAAAAATTATTCATTACAAAGCTAGTAAATGATGACCATTCATTTTTCTAATAATCTAACTCATACAAGGCTATACTCATGAACTAAACAATATTTTCAATCTATTCTAGTAGCTCCTAGGGGTAGTGCTACAAAATTTGCAATGCAATCTACCAGGTGTTAAGCTTATTTCCCCTGATATGTATGTTTTGAGCTACTTTCTTGCATAGTCTGTCTTGGGAGGTGGTGTCTTATTAGAATATAATGATATATCTATCTCACCATACCAGGTACACCATCATGCCAAAAACATAGTTGACAATTTGCCAGTGCCTTATTTTCTTTCTTGATCCTTTGCTTATCCACTATATTTCTTTTTTCTATGTGTCAGTGCTTCATTGGTAACCTATCTATTTTAGCAATTATGTACACACTATTTTTACATATTGATAGCTAAATATAGGTGTCCAAACACTTCATCAGCACTTTCACAAAATACACAAGTTTAAGGTACTTGGATTCCCATCTTTAGTAATTTATCCATTGTGGCTAGTCTTTCATGGGCTGCTAGCGAAAGTATAAATTTAAACCTGGATGTAACTGAGGCTGAAGTATCATGTTCTTCCAGGTAACTCTTAGATATTATGGCCTTATTTGCTTATACATCTTATTTATATTGAATGCATCATAGTGTTGGAGTTGTATTAGCCAACTCATTAGGTCACCTTGTACTCTTGGTAGTCTTAGAACAAGTTCCCTAGTAGCCAACAACTTCCTAACTACCCAAGTTTCTATTTTAGGTATGATTAGAAAGTCTAGTCCTTTATTCTTGATGTATACATTATGTACCCACCTTATCCATATTGAATCCTTCTTCATTGCTATGGGCCATAGATACTTTGTGACCGCAGCTTTGTTCCATAATTCTAAGTCTATAATGTTGAGCCCACCAGCAGCCTCAGGAAGGCATACCTTTTCCCCAGAAATGAGGGCTTTCTTGGACACCACAGTTGTACCAGTCCAGATGAATAACCTACACTATACAGTGATCATCTTCATTACCTTCTTAGAAAGCATAAAAATTTGTGCCCAATATGATTGAACCCCAAAAATACTAATTTTATAAGTTGTACTCATCCTACATAAAATAGCAGCTTGGATGTCCAATAATTGATCTTGGTTGTTATTTTTTCCACTAAAAGGAGAACATTGACCTATTGACAATTTCTTGGCTTCAAGGGGTACCCCTAAGTATTTGAATGGAAGGGTGCCTTCACTGAACCCTAAATACTGCAGAATCTCAGATTTTATAGTCTTAGATACCCCTGCTATATATATTGAACTTTTCTCTGCATTTTACTGGAGACCTGATGCTTCTGAAAACTTCATAAAAGTTGTACATAATAACTAAACTGACTACATATTAACCCGATAAAGCATAAAAAGGTCATCAACAAAGCATACATGAATAATCCTTTGTCCTTTGTATCTTGGATGAAATTTGAAGTCCTTATTCAATGTCATTTTATTAAACTTCCTTTGAAGATATTCCACAGCTATAACAAACAAATAAGGGGACTTGGATCTCCTTGTTTGAATCCCTTTTTTCCCTCCAAAAGGCTTTGTCAGGCCCCCATTTAGCATAAAGGAATATGTGACTGTACTTATGCATTCCATAATACAAACAATAAATTTGTGAGTAAATCCCAAGGTCATCATCATACTGCTAAAAAAATCCTAATCCAGTGTATCATATGCTTTCCTAAGGTCCACTTTAAGCAAACATCTTGTACTTATTCCTTTCTCTGTGTATCCTTTAAAAAATTCATGGGTAAAAAGATATTGTCAGTACTACTCCTTCCTGTAATGAATGCACATTGTGATCCACCTACTAAGTCTCCAATAACCAGCTTTAGTCTATCGGTTAGTATTTTAGTTATAATTTTGTAAAGGGTCGTGCAACATGTAATGGGTCTGAAATCCTTCGCCTGTATAGGCCCTTGTGTTTTGAGAATTAAGGTTATTGTTGTGTTATTCCATGCCTTCAACATTTTCCCAGTTCAAAAAAAGCTTAGCACAGCCTCGTAGATATCATCTTTGACTACATCCTAGTTTTATAAAGAATTCTATAGGAAAGCCATCCACCCCTGGTGCTTTATCCAGTGGCATGCTTTTAATGGATTCCAAGATCTCTGCCCTTGTGACCTCCTTAATAAGTTGTGTTTGATGATCGTGATCCAGGAAAATATCTTTATTGATTACCTCGGCATCGGGACATTTGTGTATAAGACCAGCTTCACCCATAAGGCTTGTGAAGAAATCCATAAATTCCTTCTCAATAAGAATTGGATCAATGAATTTAGCAGTAGAATTTGTGTAAATTAAATTGATGGCATTATGGCTAGTTCTTATTTTTATTTGGCCATGAAAATATCTGGTGTTAGCATCCCCACATTATACCCATTGAGCTCTAGATTTTTGCCTCGGTGCCTTTTCCTCTACTGTACTCTATTTCTCAATCTCTATCAACATTTGTTTTTTCTGTACCATAAGTTGTTGATTCATCGGTTGGCTAGCCAAACTTGTCTGTATTATTTCTAGTTCCATTCTAGCTTAATGTAGAATCTGTTGGTAAGTTTTCATGTATGTATTTATCCCCCTCATTTATTGCTTTAGTAGCTTAAGTTTTTATCATACTTTGTATATCTCAATCCCCTCAACTGGTTGCTCCTATCTTTTCTCTATTAGGCCCCAAACTCCAGGTGATGCATCACACTATTGAATAGTTTGAAGGGTTTAGGATGTAACTATGATGCTGAGGGTTCATTATAATCTGGAAAAGAATTGGGGAGTGATCTAAAACCCCTGGGTTAAGATATTCAACTTCAATGTGACCAAAGTGTTGTAGCCTGTCAAAATTCCCAAGGACACTCTACTATATACCACACCGGCGTACTGGTATTTATTCCACCAAGAGTATTGTCCATATATGCTTTTCAAAGGAGTGAGTTGCCATTTGTCAGTCATATCCCTGAGTCCTTGAACTTCAGTTTGTGTTACTGGTGCCCCCAATCTATCATTAGATGTTAGCACATTATTGAAGTCACCAATCTGTGCTCCAACCTGCTCTAACCCAATCCATAAACTTTACCTCTTTCTTGGTTCATTCTAAGTATACACAACTGTGAAGAAGAAAGTTGTTTGTTATTGGTGTCCTACACCTTGCAATGGATGAATTGACTGCCGACAGCTATAATTTGGACTATAATGTAAGCCTTCCATAACAGCCACACTCTCCTATTTGGTGCTTCAACCATATAGTTATAACAATTCTTCTAATCACCTGCTATTTTTTACAACACTTTTTTAGAATTCCATTCCTTTACTTTAGTTTCCACACATCCCATAATATCTATTTTGTACTTCTTCAAAAAGAGTATTATTTATTTCTACTTAAATGGCTTATTTATCCCTCTTATGTTCCAGGTACAAATTCTCATGGAGGCTTGTATCGACTAGGTCCTCCCACCTCTCTAATACTGCCTAGGTATGGTCTATCAAAAGAGCCATATTTATTAGAGAGGTTTAAGCAAAGGGACTCACTTAATGTTGATCCTACTAGTCCTGTAGTCTGTGTATTAGTAAGGTCTGGCAAACATTCATCATCTATCTATTTAGCAAAATTTTGCACAAAATTATCTGACTGTTTGTTCTCTGGAGGACTCTTGACCTGTTTTGCATCTTGTTCTTTGTCCTTAGGGCACCACTGTTGTATAATGATCTTCTTTTTCTTCCTATTTCTTTTGTTTTTACGCTGCTAAACATCCTTTGCTGGCTTCTCTTTAACTTCTATTAGATCTCTATTTCTCCTACATTATGAAGAAGCATGACCAAACCTCATACAATTAGTGTAATACTTTGGCCTCCAATTGTATGCTATTATTTAGTGGAATACTCCAGTTGGGGTGTTAATTTCAATACTATCACGCAAAGGGTGTGAGATGTCAGTCTCAACTAGAACCCTAGCAAAGGATATCCTCTCTATATCAGCAGTAGTTTTGTCTGTGTATATCAATTTCCCTACTATACTTACAAGTTTAATAAGTGAATTAGCTGACCAATATCCCAATGGTAGCCTTGGAAATTTTACCCAAAGCGGGATGGATCGCAGATAATCAAGGTCAAATTCATAGTCAATACTCCAATTCCTGAGGATGAACGGTTTATTATGGTACGAATAAGGCCCAAAATGCAGGACAAGATCTTGATCCTTACAATTTTTCAACTGGAATACATAGTATCCATCAACATAATAGAGGATACGAGGTTTCATCACAAAATTCCAAACATTCAACACATAATTTTCCATAGATTTCTCATAAGGCATGTCCCCGATTATATACCTGATAAGTGTTGTGCTCCATTATTCTTCCTGATCATGGAGATCATCCTCTACTATCTCCACTACAAAATTTCCATTACATACAAAAAGGAGGAAGCAATTGAGCTCCTTCCTCTTTTAAGATATTCTAACACGCTGCTCATTCGGGCCTCATCATCTTTTCCCCCATCCTCTGGCTCCTTAACTGGCAAAGGATCTCCACTCTAACCAACTATGGTTGCATTGCTTAGTCTAGTAAATTGTAGCCAGAGGGGTGCTGATAATTTCTTTTGTACAGGGCCCTTATGGTATGTATCCTCAGTTGGTTCTTTCTCATCTCCTTCCTTAATAATTGGCATAAATTTTGGAGGGAAGAAGCTCCCAAATATGAGTGATTGAATTTCCTATATTATACCACTAGTTGGGGTTACTTTAATGGTCCTTAGGGTTATTGAGTCGATCAAAATTGGAGATCGGCGAAGCATTTTCCTTCCTTAGAAGCATACGTTAGCATATCCTACTAAACGTGCATCGGGAGAGAGAAAAAATATTCAGTTACTTTTAATATTTCTTTCATTTCAATCAGTCAGCATTAGTTGAGGAGTTTTCCCATCAACTCCACATGTATTAGAGGATTTCATACTAGATGTTTAGATATTTAGATATTCAGACTAGAATTTCAGTTATTCAGACTTGTTTTTGATTTATTTCGTGATTCAGACATGTTGGTATTTTCTTTAGTTTTATATCTAAACATATTTTTATCAGTTTAACTTCCACATATGATATTTCATTATTACTTCACTCAACACTCACAGCAGGTACCAGATCTTGGGTTAGCTTGATGTCACTTGTGGCCTTAAGCGTCGTGCTACAACTAGGGGTAGCCTCAATTCATGACAAAACTTGCTATTAGTGCCTAAGATTTTAAAGTGTCCTAGAGTATCTGAAATCCATATTGAGTAGAGTCTTTTGCATGGATGTGAAGTGCGCCATACTTATACGTAAGAGGCTACAAGATATTTTAGGAAAGTTTCCTTTCTTTCAGTATTTATGTCGTGCGAAAGGGCATGAGCTCTAAACAATTCCATTTTTCTAACTCGTCTTTTATTCATTTACAGAAAATGCCTTCCAAAAAAACAACAGAAGAAGGAATGGGGATCATCCCATACCACCACCTGTTCAGGAAGATCCCCTGAATGAACATGTTTCCCATGCAGAGTTCAAGGCTGATTTTATCACTTTGGCCAAATTTGTGGCTGCTCAAAATAATTAGCAAGTTGTTGCTCCAGCTAATTCCGTGATGGATATAGCAACAGATAGGACCTGAGACTTCACTCGAATGAATCCTCCATTATTTTTTGGATCTAAGTCTGAGGAGGATCTGCAGAAGTTTCTTGATAATGTGCAAAAAGTGATAGACATTATGGGTTTTACTGCTTGTGAGAGTGTTGATTTAGCTGCTTACCAATTACAAAGGGTGGCTCATCTTGGTTCAAGTAGTGGAAAGAGGACAGAGGTGTTGAGGCCTAGAGTGGGAGGAGTTTGCCATGACCTTTTTAGATAGGTTCTTCCTACTAGAGTTGACAAAGTCCAAGGTTTAGGAGTTCATCAATCTAAAGTAGGGTAACATAAGTGTGAAGGATCCCTCACTTACGTTTACTCATTTAGCAAGGTATGCTCTATGGTAGACCATTCTAGGTTCCGAATGAGTAATTAGTGTTGGGAGTTTCTGAGGAAGTAGTTAAGGAGTGCCGAACAGCTATGTTGATCAAGGAGATGGATCTCTCTAGGTTGATGGTCTATTTTCAGCAGATTGAGGAGTAGAAGCATGAGGAGAAGGAAAGTGAGAATAAGAGGGACAAAATAGGTAGATTCAACTTTTCTCAGTCAAGGTCTGATGGTGTAAATCATTCTTAGTTCTACCAGAAATCTTCAGCTCCATCCCTATCTTTAGTCAGTGTGCCAGTGCCTAAGTTTAGGCAGGATAGTTGGGACAGAGCGCTAGGCTCGAAGTTCCAAGGTACTTGAATAGTGATCTTACTAATATATTTTGTAGGAAATATGGTAAGAATCATCAGGAGGAGTATAAGGTAGCAGTGATTGGTGTTTTGGATGTGGCAAGCTAGGCCACAAGATCAAGGATTGACCAGTGGTTGCCTAGAGGGAAAAGGATTTTTGCCAACAGGTCCAGGCCAACTTTTCATTAGCTCCATTCAGTCGCTCGATTCAGTAGGGCGCCACCTCCAGTGCCGCCAGTAGGCATCCTCAGAACCAACTTTATTCTCTCCAGACTTGACAGGATTAAGAAAGTTTTGATATGGTTATGGGTACATTATAAGTCTTTCATCTTCATGTTTATGCATTTTTATACCCTGGAGCTTGACTTTTATTTATGACTCTTTATATAGCTGTAGACTTTGGCGTCAGTCCCAAAATCTTAGCAGAATCCTTTTCACTGTCTACCCTAGTGGGTAGTTCTATGATAGCCAGACGGATATACAAAAATTGCTCGATCATAATGTCTTATAGAGTTACTTCAATTGATCTTGTGGAGTTAGAGATGACTGATTTTGATGTCATTCTCGGCATGGATTGGCTCCACTCGTGCTATGCCTCAGTTAATTGTAGAAATAAAATTTTCCAGTTCTAGTTTTCTAATGAGCCCGTTATTGAATGTAGGGGTAGTACTTCAGTGCCTAAGATTCAGTTTATATCATATCTTAAGGCAAGAAAGATGATATCTAAGGGATGTATTTACCATCTAATCCGAGTCAAGGACTCAAATTCTAAAACTCAAAGTCTTAAGTCAGTTCCAGTAGTGAATGAGTTTCTAGAAATGTTCCTTGATGATCTTCTCGGAGTTCTTCCCAAAAGGGAAATTGACTTTGAAATAGATCTCATTCCAGATACCCAGCCATCTTAATTCCACCTTAAAGAATAGCTCCAGCTGAGCTTAAGGAATTGAAGGAATGGTTGAAAGATCTTTTAGATAAGGGTTTCATCAAGCCTAGTGTTTCTCCATGGAGTGCTCCGATCCTCTTCATGCGCAAGAAAGATAGTTCCCTTAAAATAAGCATCGACTACCGTCAGTTGAACAAAGTCACAATCATGATAAGTATTCTCTCCTCAGGATTGATAACTAGTTTGACCAACTTCGTGCAAGTTACTTCTCTAATATAGAACTCAAATCCGGCTATCATCAGGTTAGAGTTAGAGAATGTGGCATTCCGAAGACAGCTTTCAGGACTCGATATGGTCACTTCAAATTTCTAGTTTGTCTTTTGTACTAACAAATGCTACTACGGCTTTTATGGACTTGATGAACAGGTTATTCAAGCAGTACTTGGACTTGTTTTTCATAGTCAACATCTTTGTTTGTTCTCGTAGTGAGAGTGATCATGTAAGCCATTTAAGAATTGCATTGCAGACCTTTGAGGATCACCAATATTTGCTAAGTATAATAAGTGTGAATTCTGGTTGAGATCAGTAGATTTTCTTAGTCACATCACTTTTTATGATAGCATTCTAGTTGATCCTCTAAAGACCAAAGCAGTAAAAAACTGGCCTAGACTCATTTCTCCATCAAACATCAAGTATTTCTTGGGTTTATCTAGTTGCTACAGATGGTTTGTTGAAGGGTTTTCTTCTATTACTTCTCCCATGTCTCGATTAACCCAGAAGAAAGTCAAATTTTAGTAGTCAGATCCCTGACAGAAAATTTTTCAGGAGTTGAAGACTCGACTCACTTCTGCTCCAGTCTTGACTTTACTAGATGGCACAAATGGGTTTCTAGTTTATTGTGATGCTTCTAGAGTTGGTCTTGGTTGTGTGTAATACAGAGAGGTAAGGTCATTCCTATGCCTCTAAAAGCTTAAACCCCATGAGAAGAATTACCCGACCTATGACCTTGAGCAGCAGTTGTCTTTGGCTTATAGATTTAGAGGCATTACCTTTATAGGGTTCATGTTGATGTGTTCACGGATCATAAAAGTTTATAGTATATATTAACTCAAAAGTATCTAAATCTTCGTTAGAGAAGGTAGCTAGAATTATTATAGAACTATGATATAAATGTGTTGTATCACCCGAATAAGGACACTGTAGTAGTTGATGCCCTTAGTAGACTATCTATGGAAAGTGTTGCTTATGTTGAGGATAATAAGAAGGAATTAGTTCGTGAGGTTCATCAACTTGCCAGGTTAGGTGTTCGGTTGGTTGGTTCGGTCGAAGGTAGTGTATGGGTTCAGAATTGTTGGGAATCTTCATTGATTGCCAAAGTGAATGAAAAATAAGACAGGGATCTTATTTTGGTCAAGTTGAAGGAGGAAGATAGAGATCAGAAGGTGGAGGTTTTCTCCCAAGGGGGAGATGGTGTACTTCATTGTCAAGGTAGGTTATGTGTTTTGAGTGTGGATGGTCTAAGATAGTGGATATTTACATAAATGCATGGTGTGCAGTATTCTATTCAACCAGGAGCCACTAAGATGTACCGTAATTTATGGGAAATCTACTACTGGAATGGTATGAAGAAAGATATCGCAGAATTTAAGGCTAAGTTTTCAAATTATAAATAGGTTAAGGTTGATCACCAGAGTCCTAATGGTATGCTTTAAGAGTTCAGCATTCCCACTTGGAAGTGGAAGATGGTGAACATGGATTTTGTGATAAGGTTGCCTCGTACGCATCATCAGCATGATTCGATTTGGGTCATTGTACATCGAATTACCAAGTCATCCTATTTCTTGCCAGCTCATACTTTGTATTCAACTAATGATTATGCTAGACTCTATTTCAGGGAGTTGGTAAAGTTACATGGGGTTCCTTTGACCATCATCTCAAATATAGGTACTCAGCTTACCTCTCACTTTTGGAAGGCTTTTCAGAAGGTTGTTGGTACCCAGGTTCATCTCAATATAATTTTGCATCCTCAGAGAGGACCATTCAGACTTTAGAGGACATATTGAGGGCTTGTGTTATCGACTTTAAGGGTAGTTCAATGACCATTTACCTTTATTGAGTTTGCCTACAATAATAGCCATCACTCTAGTATTTAGAAGGCTCCATTTGAGGCTCTTTATGGAAGGAGATATAGATCTCATATTTGTTGGTTTGAAGTAGGTGAGGCTGCTTTAATAGGACCAGATTCAATGTATGAGGCGATAGAGAAAGTTTAGCTAATTCGAGAAAGGTTGAAGACAGACCAAATCCAACATAAATCATATGCAGATATGAGGAGAAGTGATCTTGAGATTGATGCTGGTGACTTAGTTTATTTGAAATTTTTTTCCATGAAAGAGTTAAAGAGATTTTGCGAGAAAAGGAAGATCAAACCCTGCTATGTTAGCCGATATAGAATTTTGAGACATTTTAGGAAGGTAGCTTATGAGTTAGAGTTGCCTGCAGATTTGGCATCACTACATCCGGTGTTTCATATCTCTTTACTAAAGAAATGTATTGGTGACTCAGCTTTTGTTGTTTCTTTAGAGAGTGTGGATGTGAAAGATAGTATTTTTTACGAAGAAGTCCCAATTGATATCCTTGACCGTCAGATTCATAGGCAGGCTGAGGAATAAAGAAGTTCCCTCGGTTAAAGTACTATGGCAAAATCATTCCTTTAAAGGAGCTACTTGGGAAGAAAAAGTAGATATGCGAAGAAAGTATCCCCATCTTTTCTCTAAGAATTCAGATTTAGCTTGAGGTAATGGTTTTTCTTAAGTGATTCTCTCATTTTCCATCTTAGCTATACAACTATCCTCATGTTGTTGCATGCATTAATGAATTTAGTTCAGTCTATGTATCATGACTCAGATTCAGTTATCAAATCATGATTCATCTCATAAGTATTCAGTGCTCGATCTTAATTTTCTTAGTATCTCATTGTAACTAATTTTATTCGGGTAAGAATGATCCCAAGTAGGAGATATTATAATACCCCGTAAGACTATAAACACGTTTCCAGCTACTAAACGCAAATTTAAAGAGGGTCCAAATCATTAATTTCACACTAAGTACAAAAAGACTTAGCCATTTTAAGACCCCAAGAATGAAAAAAATTATTTTTGGCCTTCCCGAATCTGAAATATTTATTTGTAAGTTGAAATGTGTTTAGGGATGTTAAAAGGGTCAAAGTTTTGGAATTTTTGGAAGGGGTTTGGGGTGTTTTTAGACCTTAGAGCCGAATGCCTCCACGATATGGACCTGGACCTCCACAAAACACGGTGTATCACGAAGGTTAGCCTCTATGATACATGCCGTATCAGGGAGGATAACCTCCATGATAACCTTTGTGACACGAAGGCTATGTTTTCTACAGTCTTTTATTAGCTTAAAGAGGGAGGGGTATTTTGGTCTTTTCCCCTCATCCCAAAAATCCAATGCACGACTTAAAACCCAAAAAGGGGCATTGTTTTCCCCATCCCACATCAGTTATCATATGTGAAACCCATCCCCTTTCCCAGGAACGTAAAATTAAGCCTCTTTTCAAGGATTCAAGCATTCAAGGTCCAAATTCCAAGATTTTTCTTCAAGGATTCAAACTATTAAGGTATGTGGGATATTCATCAATTGTATTCCTTCCACCCATTGAGTCCCAAGAACCCCTTTATTTTTCAAGTATAAATCTTTTTCCCTATTTCATGAAATTTGAATGTTAAGTATGAAATTACTCAAATTGTTCTTAATAGTTTTGAATAAAAACCATGACTTTGTGTTTCCCAATGTGAATTATACTCTTACATGCTTTATAATATCATTAACACATATTATGTTCAGTTAATACCATGTCAATTTCTCAAGTTATGAAAAAAAAAACATGTGATCATGTTGTTCTCATAAAATTAACATATTTCCGTACTCAAAATCATGAATTCCATTAGTTTAGTGAAATATATCATGTTTTGGGGTTTATGAATCATGAATTCCCTTACAGTATTTTAAATGATGATTTTGCATTTAAACTATTATTCAGTGTTGTAGGGTTATGAACACCCGATACCTATATGTTTACACATATTTCTATTTTAAGTAACAAGTCCGTCATATCATGATTCTTTATCATCACATTCAGATTATTATATTCATGATAAGCACTTATCAGCTGTGATGTCCAGTTAACTTTAATCAATACCAGTGTTAGTTCAGTTGGGAGTAGGATTTAGCATAGAGTAAACCTAGGGATGAAGGCTTACCTGATAGTAGAGGACTGAGACCTTTAGTAGTAATCCCTAAGTTCCATAACTACATATCCAATTTTAGCGCCCCGATTCTGGTACCCTAGATACCACATGGTGCTTATGACCCTGAAGGACCACAAGCTAACCCTTAACTGATACCTGTAACTGAGCACTGCATAATATACAATAAAAATATGGAAAACTGGCGGAAACTTTCCATAAGGTTCAAAACAAAAATACAACTGAATAAAGTTTAATAGTATCAAAACTAAAACATTTGTTTGAACAGCTAGTCTGAAAATACTGTAGTCTGAAAGTCTCTAAACTGTCTGGATAAGGAGTTAATGGGATAATCCCCTAACTAACTCCGTCTACCAAAATACTAAATCTGATATAATAAAGAAATAAGGGACATCCTCGAATGATGAGGACTCACTACTAAGTATACTGTTGTTGGATGAATCTGAACTGCTAAGGGTGCTCTAGATCCCATGCTTCTAAACCTATGGTATAAGACACCATAGAACAAGAGAAAAGTATGCGTCAGTACGTGAGAATATACTGGTACACTAGATGAGGTAAGGCTGAATGCAAAGGTTTACATGCATGAACAATATTGACTAAACATCATGAGACTACTGAATGATAATACATGCATGAGTGCATAAAATATAACTGAAATCATAGTAACACTGAATATTGAATCCTAATAACTGATTTTTTGATGTCTGAGTCTACTAATACTGATATCTGATTGACTGAAGCTAAGATCAGTCCTATCTAGCGGGTGATCTCTGAATCTGCTTATAATGAAAATGATTGACTTAATTTGAGATCATTCTTATCTAGCGGGTGATCTATGGATTTATGGAACTATCTAAGTTTTTTACTGATCTGAGTGATTGTATCTGACAGTCCTGATTTCTATGATACTGATCTGAGTTCTATTTTGAAGACTGAGACTGTGGGGAGTAGTCATCTAACCGACATGCCCCGAATCTGAACTAGTGGGGTCCAACTTGTAACCCCAGCTGAAAGGGTGTCATTACCATACCACGAGTAAAGACAACTACTGTGGAGTCAGTCCTAATCTAGAGGGTGACCCCTGAGATCATTCCTGTACTAGCGGGTGATCCCTGAGTATGCCAGTCCTATCTAACGAGTGACATCTCATGACCTATGCTGGCTACGTAGTTTTGAAACCTAGGGATTGCTTCTAGGGATCTTAGTCCTATCTAACGGGTGAGCCCCCATCCCTAGGCTCGCTTGGTACTGAGTCCTACTCCCAACTGAATGACACTAAACTTTCCTACTCCATACTAGGCTTGACTGAGTTGTTACTGATTATACTGCTTGACTGAACTAAACTGAGTTACTGAGTTTCGTTGACTGATGGAATACTACTGAATTCTGTTAACTGGCTGAATGCTACTAAGTTCTGAATTAATTTACTGGGTTGGACTGGACTGATACTGAGATTACTGAGTTTTCCTAAGTTCTGTAACTGACTGAGTTCTACTGATTGTTGACGACTGAGATTATCTTGAAAACTGACACTAGCTCTAGGTAGCAGCTAAATTGTCGGGTATTAAATACCCCCAGGACTCGATAGCATAAACAAGAATAAAACATGGCAAGTCTTGAATAACATAACAATATTCTATCATTCACAGTACAATCAATGAGGCATCTCTTAGCACTTGAAAGTCATAAACTTATGCATGGATAGGAATGTATACAAATGTCTCATAATTCATTCACTAAAGCCTTTCAACAAACAATTAGCATGCATTAACTTGTACATAATGGGGACTACATGCTTACATGCCATAATGGCACTACTTCATTCATATAGGCATTTAATCAAACATATGGGAAGCATGCTTTGGTTATACCACAATTACCACATCTAAGTATCATGGCTATATCAACAAACTTGCAACTTAAAGGGTTTATCATGAACATTATGCAATTCATCACATACTAGGTTCAAACTTTGAAACTCATAATCTAAAACATGAATTAAAACCCAATAATCACATAAACATGAATTTTAATTCACCTGAACTATGAAAACTCATAAAAATATAATCTTTGAATTTAGAAAAGGATTCTTGAACTTCATGGATGGAAGGGACCCATGAATCAACATCTAACATACTTGAAAATCTAGATTTTTGAAGTTCTTGAAGAATTTTGGAGGGATTTTTGAGATTGCTTTTGAAACTTGGGGGCTAGGGTTTTCTATTTTTGAGAGAGAATGTTTTTGTTCTTGAGGAATAGTGAAAATAAATGAGCAATTTTAGCTATTAAGGGTTTAAATCCCGTATATAGATTGATTGGGGCTTTAGGAAAATTACTAAATGGTCCCTGAAATTTAAATAACGGAACCTGAACAAAAATCTTGATTTTTCACGCTGGTGCGATGCGGTGAAATTGCGCCAGCTCACTGGAAACTGGACGACTGGGAAATGGAGCCTTGGCGAGATGCGTCATAATCGCGAAGGCTCACTGGATTTTGACGATTGTCATTTTGGCTGGCTCCGAGATGCGCTAAAGTACCAGGTGGTACACTGTCTTACTAAAATGGCTCTAACTCTTTGTCCGAGTGTCGAATTTGGGCAAATTTAGTATCGATGGAAAACTTATTCAATTTCCCACATGATAAAAATTCAAAATCTTGAAAATACCACAGGAAAAAAAATGTATTCATCTATGAAGCAAGATCTTTGATGTTCTAGGGACGAATCGAAGCTAGATAGAAATACAGGGTATTACACCAGTGTAGATTTTGAGATGTCACCCACCAGTAGAGGACTGACACCCTATTACTTTGGGACACCAGTTTAGTAGATCCACACAATCAGTGTTAGTGCCCATGGCAAGGTACTGACACTCTTCCAACTACGGTTACAGGTTAGACCCCGATTAGATCAGATTGGGGCATATCCATTACATGGTAGCTCCCACAATTTCATTTAGTACTCAGGTTATATCAGTATAGATTTGTATGACCAAGTATTCAGTTTATCAGATATTCAGTTAGTTTTACAGATTATCTCAATACATGTTTTACTTGATCTTGCATTCTTTCTACATGTTCATGCATCCATGTTCAGGATCTCTATGTATTTTCAGTTAGTCCATCTCTCACGTACCAGTAAATTCAAAGTACGGACCACATACTCTATTTTATGCTATATTGATTTCACAATATAGGTTCAGACACTCAATTCCTCGATCGCCCTTAGTCAACTCAAAGCCTCTCGGCAGTAGTAGTGGTGAGTCCTTATCCATCGAGGATAATTTATGTTTAGTTACTTTTAGTATTTCTTTTATTTCAGTCAGTCAGAGTTAGTTGGGGGGGTTTCCCATCAACTCCACATGTCTTAGAGGATTTCAGACTAGATGTTTAGATATTCAGATATTCAAACTAAAATTTCAGCTATTCAGACTTATTTTTGGTTTATTCCATAATTCAGACATGTTGGTATTTGTTTTAGTTTTATATCTAAACATACTTTTATCAGTTTAACTTTCGCATGTGATATTTCGTTATTACTTCACTCAATGGTCACAGCAGGTACCAGATCTTGGGTTAGCTTGGGGTCACTTGTGGCCCTAAGCACTGTGTTATGACTAGGGTTAGCCTCAGATCGTGACATAAATGGGTTCGGCTCCCCCACTAGAAAGGCCCTGATACGTGTTAGCCGTATGAACTGGATAAATTCGCGAAAGGGGCAGAGGTACCGAGGCTCCAACCATTTCAAAAATATAGATATATAAAGTGTGAACTATGCACACGGCCACCAAGGCCCTATGCCGGCAAACGTGGTTTTCAGTATCGATTCCCCGAGACCTCCACCTTCCAATATGAGCTACACAGCACTCTTTAAGCCCAAATTAAAACCATATAACACATTCCTATTCATTAACCAAGGAGTCTTTTAATTAGACATTTACCATTTGTATTGTCATACCAAATATTAAGCTTGCAAGTCAATTTCATTATGTCATTCTGAAACAATTTAGACAAAATACCTCAAAAGTTTTACAATTGAAAACCGATCCAGAGCCACCATGGCCATTCAAAAACTGTTTTAAGTTTTATTAACCTTTTATACAATATAAGGTTCCAAAAGTGAGTTTAATTATGTAGGCATCCGTGTTTAAAAACCAATTACACAAGTTGGGTTGGGGATAAAGCCAATTCCAAACCATTTAAATCATAAAGTTGGGGAAACCCATGTTCTTCTTTACAATTCACATGCCCATGCATATATTCAGTTCAAAATCCACAAGATAAATCATATATAACCAATTCAAAATCATGGAAAACTCATTTAAACAATTACCATCGAAAACTCTCAACTCTTTATTTAAAATCAAATATTAAATCCATGGAAATATCAAGTCATTGCATGCCATAATGAAATTACAAGTTTAAGGAGAGATACATGTCTGAGATATCAAGAGTTATGGAGATGAAACCAATCATAGAGCCTTAGATGATCAACCTTGAGAAAACCTAGTTGTTCTTGACTTGGGGAATTTGAGAGAGTAAAGAGTAGTTTATGATTGTTAAAGTGATAAAAATAACCCTTTTTATATGTTTTATGGTCATGGGTTTTAATTGAAGAAAGAGAGAAATGACCAAAGTGCCCCCAATTAAAATATAAGAAAACTATCGCCAGTTGTTATGGGTCACGTCATGGATCATGATGACTGAGTATGAGTCATTGCCTGGACTCGTAGTCTGGGAAGTGACTCAAGACATCTTTACTGATTTGGTCACGAGTCACACCCGATGCCTCATGACCTGACCTATGACTCGTGGAGTCTTAGTCATTACCAAGACACCAACCTTGGGCCATCTCACTGTTTTGGTCATGAGTTCCACCCTACTACTCGTGACCTCATCTTATGACTCGTGAGGTCCAAGTTATGACCTAAGTAGAAACCATGGACAACTTACTGGTGAGACAATGATTGGAGCCATACAACTCGTGAGGAGTCTTCACGACTTATCACCTAAGTTGTACCCTGGATAGTGAGCTCAAAACTCTAGAATTTTTCAGAGGCAAAAATCTGAGGTGTTACAGGTGTAGACTCGGGGCATGACATGTATGAACTTGAATGAAATTATTGGAACAAAAAAAAGAAAGAAATGACTTTACTGGAATATTTTCCTAGGTTGAATGACAACATGAAGAATTGACTCTTGTAAAGTGCAAATAGAGATTCATCATCCTTATGGCTAGCGGCAGTTGATATGGTTTTGACTTGTCAATGCAATGTATAACTCTTAAATTATAGATTACTCAATTTATATATGTTGGAGAGGTAATATTCTGCTCATGTATAATGTTTTTTTGTATTCTTAGATGCCTACTAGTGTTAGATTATATTTGGAAATTGTTTACTATGAATTTGGTACAGTTAAATTTGTAGATGAGTCAAGAGAATGTCTTGCGATTTAACCTTATTTGAGGTATGATGTACTAGTAGTTTGGTCATTTTGTGAAAAGGGAAAATCAACCAAGTATAAAGTAACAGAATAAGCAAAGTAAAGCAAACAGATCTAGACGATCCGAGCAGTATTATCACTAGCTAAATAAACAGTAAGAAATAAGAAAATGCTTGGAGAGCAAGTAAAATTGTTATATTGAGAAAGAAAGTGAATGCTTAGATCCTTTTACTAGTGAGCATGAGAAACTATTTATAGGTTACAACATTAGGTCTTAGCCTATTAGATTTCGACAATAATGCCCTAAAGAACTAAAGCCTATGTCGACGCGCCACATGTTTGATTTATTAGTGAGTCAACTAATATCCTTGCACTGCTCAGCTCCATACAAGTTCATTAGTTTACCTAAGCATCCCGACACATTTGTCTCTTGTTTGTCCCTTGTATCATATCATTGGGGTAGCAAACTGCTGAATTCTTATCCCTTATGAGAAGGCGATTCCGCTGTTATTATATTGAGAGAGGCTTCTCGTAGCCTCAACACTCATTATCACGATGAATCTTCAAGATGCCTCTCCTCCTAATTCCACGTGTCTCTAGTCAAATTTTACCCCATATAGAAACATCTTTTAAATAGTTGTAGTTCTTATTATAGAGGATATTTCAAACATTTTGTATCCATCATTCCTCGTAACAATGTTATAGTTATAAGTAATCCACATTTCACAAAACTTTGCAGCATTTCGGAAAATACATTTGAGTCATACCTGATAAATATGTGTTGCTTGAATCTGAACATTAATACCTTTTTAAGATTAATAGTTTATAGACTTGAATAATCAATAAAAATCAAAGGTATCAGCTTTAGAAAAAGATAATAAAAAAATAACATAAAGGAGGTATGTATTGAGTCTCAAAGGTTCTAGATGGAATTCACTTTTTAAAAATGGATGAAGAATAACTTGGTTCGAATTTACATTGAGGGGACGCTAGGCGAAGCCCTGGGGCAATTTTTTCGGTGAATTTTCTTGGCAATTTGGGGGCTCCCTATTGCACTAGGGCGACGACCCAGAAGTTTCTTTTTTCATTTTTGTTGTTTTTACCTTTTGGGTCTTGTAAGAACTCATATTGGTCTTACACCTTTGGATTTGATCTGGATCAGTATATTCGGCTCTTATTTAATCTGTAAAGCTTAATTATGTTTCATTTGAATTTGAATTCCATCAATTTCCCTCCTATACAATAAAATAGACGGCATACGTATAATTCACATCAAATAAGTTCAAAATGACATCAAAATAAGAACAAATGTGATGCGACTGATAGTATAAATGCATTATTTTGACCCTTACATTACCAGGATTTGCTCTGATATCACTTGATGGATTTAATCGAATTCTAGTTTTTGGTTAGAAGAATTGAGAATTTTTATTGTTAGTTTGGAATGAATTACATGAACTGTACTATTACAATGATTAAGCTAAGAAACAATCTCTAAAGGAGACCGCTTAGAAACAGTCACCAATGGCAGAGTTATCTGCGATAATAGAGAATTGAGGTGAGGAAGAGAAAAGAGAAAAGAATTGAAGTTGGTTGATTTTCCCTTTTCCAACTGATCTTTATGTAACAACTTTGTAACCACTAGGCTGACTAGGGTCATCAGTTCTCGCCAACTATAAATTATCTCCTCCGTCTGTCTTAATAGACGCGTTCCACATGTGCCTTTAATTGATTGAATTTCTTCCACTTATAATCCGCTACTGCCTGTTTCCTTCCTATTTTCAGTACATTGCCTCATCACCTGCTTTCCCAATTTTTCTTCATTTCAAATCCTTAATTGCCTTCTCCTACTATTCGTTACAAATTCACGTCAAATAAGGATTATAACTTCTATCATTATTTTTGTAGAAACAATATTAAAGTAATTTACGAGATTTAGAATTTAATTCGATGCTTGGTTCTTATGATGTGTTTTACGGAATGATTAATTGCATACCAAGTACATGTTTCATTGAAAATGGAAGGCAAAAAAGTAATTTAAGTTAATTGCATTAATTTAAAACTTGTTTTGTATTGAATTGGGTCACGGACGAGACACATGAAAATTTTATTGGGGAGAATAAATAAAGTCAACATGTTTATTTAAAAAATTATTAGATATAAATATTATTAGATATTGCATATGTCATCACTGAAAGACAATTTTAAGCCTAAATTAAAGATAGGGGTAAATTTGATTAGATAACCGGAAGAAAGAGCAATTTTGAGTCATTTTTAATATTTTAATATTAAATATGGTGTATTAATAATATTGATATTTGTTATATTTACTAGTTTAGTGTACGTACTTTGCACATGTGTCTTTCCTTAATTAAGTAAGTTTTATAAAAAATAATTATTAAAACATAACAATTTATATTAAAATAAATATTTTATCTAATTAAACAATATAAGAAAATTATCATATCTCAAATATATTATTGCATGTTGTGTTTCAATTTATTGTTTCTTTAAAATAAAAAATTAATATTTTCACCAAAAAAATAAATAAATAAATTAGTTAATTCTTTACATAATATCTTTTTCTTGGTTTCTTATATTTATATTTTAATTTTTGGTATTTCTTATATTTCTTATGTCTTTTTCTTTTCTTATAATATCTTTCTTCGCATCCAAATTGAGGTGTTATTTTATCTTTGCAACATGCTAAATTTCTTATAATGTCTTTTCCATTTTTATTTCTTCTCTATATTTTTCACATTGGTTTCTATACCATTGTTGTAAAAAATTTATTCTTGCTCCTAGAGTATCTACTATTTTTGCTTCATCCCAACTTTTTATTATTTTTGAACTAAATGGTTCAGGTAATTTACTAAAATATAATTTTCTTATTTCTTTACTTTCTTCTGTATTATATGTTCCTTTATAATAATATTCTTTAAATACGCAAGTATATTCATCTATGTAACACATATTACATATTGCTAATTTTAACATTAAATTCCTATTTATATCTTTCTCTTCATTTTGTTCTTCTTTTGTTGTTGTCATGCTGCTAAATTCGTCTTTTATAGCTATTTCATATTTTTTTAATAATTCTATAGGTATTAATTTAGTTGTAGTTGTTGATGATGTTTCTTCTGTAGCTTTGTCAGTTCTTAATACCCTTTTACTATTTTCAGTTAGATTTAAAAATCATAATTTCACTGTTCCTATTAGTGTTCTTTCTATATATTCTAGTGCATCTGTTACATTTATATTATTATCTAATAATTGTTTTTGTCATATATCCTATCCATAATTGTATTATTTTTTCTGTATCTATTACACAATCTAAGTCTAAAAAGTTATAATTTTTATTAACTATTTGTTTTTGTGTCCATTTGTCATATTCATCCTTTAGATTCTATCTTTTAAACTTATTCTTATAATATGTAGGTTTTCTTATTTCTGATGTTCTAGATATTATATTTTCATCTTCTTTTTTATCAAGAGTATTTATTTTTGTGTTTCTATTTTCTAAGTTTTCTTCATTAATTACTTCTTGTTTTTCATTGATTTCTAAATTTTTTGTATTTGTTAAGATTTATGTATATGTTCCACTATCTTCTGAATCATAATTATATGTTTCTTCAACATCTATTATATTTATTTCTAATTTTTCTTTAAATTGATTTATCTAATTTAATAATTTTTGTTCTTTATCTTTTTCTTCTTTTTCTTTCTATCTTTTTTCATACAAATCATTTAGCATTTGTAGTTCTTTTTCTAATTCAGCAATCCTACTATTTTTAATTTCTTCTATTTTTTCGTATTTTTTCTGTAGTTTGTTGTTTTATTTTTTCTATTTCCTTTTTTCTATCTAATTCTTCATTTTCTTTTTCTATTCTTACCATAGCTGTCAATTTATCTTCTAATTTTAATTCTTCTTTTTCTAACATTAAATATAAATGTTCACCTATTTTCTTATACCTTCTTCCTAGATTAGAAAATACTATTTTTATTTTTAATCCTTCATGGTTTTCATATATTTTTTCATCTATTATAAATTCTTCTTTGTTCATTTTTTATTTAATTGTTAATAAGACAAATACAAGGATATAACTACTTTAGTAAATTTGATTGTAAATCAGGATTTTACCATTAAAAGTTAGAAGAAGAATCTAAGGAATTAACCGCATTTACGGTACCAGGAGGATTTTATGAACGGAATGTACTACCATTTGGATATAAAAATGCACCAGGTGATATCAACATTTTATGGATAGTTATTTTAAACAATTACCTAATTGTATAGTATATATAGATGATATACTATTATATACAAAACCAAAGAAGAACATTTAAAATTATTAGAACAATTTACGGATATAATAGAAAAATCGGGAATAAGTTTAAGTTAAAAGAAAGCTGAAATTATGAAAAACCAGATAGAATTTTTAGGAATACAAATAGATAAAAGTGGAGTAAAAATGCAACAACATATAGTACAAAAAATAATAAATTCAAAAGAAGAATTAGATACAAAAAAAAAATTACAATCATTTTTGGGATTAGTAAACCAAGGGAATATATACCAAAATTAGCAGAAAATCTAAAGCCTTTACAGAAAAAAATAAAAAAGGATGTAAATATAATTATAACGAAGAAGATAAAAAACAAGTCCAGAAAATAAAAACACTTTGTAAAGAATTACCAAAATTACAATTCCCAGACGAAAATAGAAAATTTATATATATAGTAGAAGCAGATGCTAGTGAATATAGTTATGGAGGAGTACTTAAATATAGGTATGAAAATGAAAAAATAGAACATAATTGTAGATATTATTCAGGAACGTTTAATGAAACAGAAATAAAATGGAAAATAAATAGAAAAGAATTATGTTCATTATATAAATGTTTGTTAGCATTTGAGCCATATATTGTATATAACAAGTTTATTGTACGAACAGATAATACACATGTACGTTGGTGGCTAACAAAAAAAATACAAAATTCAGTTACAACAAAAGAGATTCGGAGACTAGTATTGAATATATTAAATTTTACATTTACAATTGAAGTAATTAGTACTAACAAAAACGTTATAGCAGATTACATATCAAGACAAAGCTACACAGACTGATATAATAGAAGATGATGTTTTAGAAAAGATATTCAAAACCCTAACTATGCTTTCAATAAAAGTGGACAGTATGGGTAATGAAATAGAAAAGCTAATTACTAATGAAGATAAACTGAAGTCTGTAGCTACAAATCAGCTAACTCAGAAGTGTGCAGAGCTATGTCAATCTGAAGACATTAAAATTCCAGAGCTAGAAGGAAACGTTGGGACACTCCGTAAAATCCATAACGTATATCAATCTACAATTGCAGGTATAAGCAAAGGAGTTATTGGACAAAGATACCAGAATATGAACTTAAATAAGACATTTGAAAAACTATTTACACCAAAAATACAAAAAGACCTCTTGAACATACCCCCACAAATTACCACATATCGAGATAGTCTGAACCAAAATAAAAAAGTTTATAACTATGCAGCCCAAAAATACATAAAAAATATCTACTAAGTACAAACCTTTCTAAACCTTAACTCCAGAGCTACAGATATCAAAGAACCCAACACAAACTATATAACTCAAAGATTACAAGGTCACAACAAGCTAATTGCACTACCCAAAATTAACCCAAGCTTAATAAAAACTTGTTTTGATTATGGATTATTAAATACCATATACACCCAAGATGGAGAAGAACTATCAGCTAAGGAAGAATTACAAAAAATATTCAACACCTATAAAAGAGTAACCAAAGGAAATCTATTTTATATAAAGTGTTATACTGCACCAGCAGAGATATTATACGACGAGATAAAACCAGTTATACAAGTTGTAAAAATAGGATTAACCAGAGATATGATTATACCAGAAGATATTGTGTAGCAGCCAGAGATACCCAGAATCGAGATACCTGATTTTTATGCAAACAAACGACTTATTGAACTAGCTACAATTATTCAAGAACTAGCAAACAATTATACCAATGGAAACCGAATATGGAGTTATTATTCAAGAGACCATCAGATGATTTATTCAAATTCAAAAGAATTACAACAAGCAGATATGGAAGATGTTAGACAATGGATAATGACATTACTTAACCCAGAAAAACAATCTACTGCAAGAGCAATTAAGAGAGGATTTATTTCAGACGGATTATTGACAAGATATTGCAAGATAATTGGACACAAATATCCAGATCATCAATGTTCGAGATGTAATGGAGAAGATAATATTATCCCAGAAGTTCGGCTAGAATAAAATAAAAAAATCAAGAAGATAAGCATGTCAGCTGGAAAGAAGATAAAAAAGCAGCAGATACGACAAGAAGAAGATATCAGTGGAAACAATAAAGGAGATAAAAGACAAGCTATTAAATTGTGAAAGCGACATGTAACAAACTTTCACAATTTTCTTTACGTAAATTATTAGAATTGTATAGGTTTTTGACTATTATTAGTCTAGGCTTTAATTAGTTTTTGTCTTTTTAGAAGACTTTTGTAAAGTATAGCAAATTAGGTTAGGTAGATAATTTTTGAAGACTTTTTGTAAAGTTTTAGAAACGTGTAAAATGAGGAAGGAAAACTTTTGTAAAGTTTCAGATTATAAATAAAAGGCATCGAAGGCAGAAAGAGAAGTAAGCCTTCATGCGTTGAAGCAAAAAACTCTCACTTGTCTTCAACAAATATTTTTCTTATTTATTAAAAAACAGGTATATATTTCAATGAAAAAATCTATAGAGGAACAAAACTTAGAATTATCAAACCTACCAGAACAGGTATATTCATTCACTATTATGAATAGCTAAATTCATAAATTCCTAACAATCATAATATGATAAAATAAGTTCATGTTAGTTGTTTTATAGTAGAATTATTCGAAAAATAGCATGTTAAGAAGTTTATTAGCAAAGTGGAAAAGGAGAAAAATCCCTAAGAACTATGTCATCCTAAAGGTGAAACCGGTGAGGCAAGAAAGCAATGATAGGAGAGTAACCAGAGTAGAGGCGCTGTTTAAGGGAAAAAGTATCTGGATTACCATGCTAATAGTGACCGACGAACATGTTATTTAAGAATTGTATCTTCAGTATTTTTTATATTTTCTAATTTTTTTGTAATTTTTTTTCTTCCTTCTATCTAATCAGTTTTCTTTCTTATTTTATTAGTAACTCTTTTTGCTCTTACTTTCTGTTTACATGGTGTTGTAAACCACCAATCCGTTCTAGTTATTATATGTGGGTATAATTTATCTATAAACGGCATTCCTAAAAGTATATCTTTTGATGTTAGCTCATAATTATAGATTTCTTCTATTGTTAATATTTTATCCCATACTTGTGTTTTTACATTCTTAGCTTTATAAGTAATTAATCTTCCTTCGTTATTAAATCCTTTAACTATTATTGATGTTTTTAATTTATTTCATTTACTTTCTGGTAAACAATTATATCTACATAATTAGCTTCTGCTCCTGTATCTAACATAGGCATATAATATCTACTGTAATACCCTTCTACTACTATCTTCATTAATACATATATTTTCATATCATGTTAAAGCTCTTCTTAAGAATAATTTCTCTCTGTTATATGTTATAGATAATTGTGTATGATCTATATTATATGGTTTTACTTGTTCTAGCCATTTTATTCTTAATGTTATGTCTGCTTTTTGAATTTCTTTCTTTATTTCAAATTCTGTTTTTATTTTTCTAACTCCTATAGTTATTTCTTTTTCTGCTATATTTTTAGTGTTTATTAAGCTTCTTGGTAGATCTGGGCATATATTATTGTCAGATTTTATTTTCTCATTTTTTATTAGATATCTTGTTATATAATTTTATTCTTGTCATGTATTTAAGAGTATTAAATATTCTTTTTCATTTATTGTTCCTGTTATGTAATATTGGTTTAAATTAGTTGTTGAACTTTGTTTCATAACTTGTTCATTTTGATGAACTTGATGATTCTGATTTTTCATAAGCTATTCTTTTTGTTGTACTTATTCTATCATTTATTATTTCTAAATTTTCTTCTATATCAATGTCTCTATAACTATAATCATTATTATGAATTGTTTTTACAAATTGTTCGAAAGGACTTTCTATTTGTATTTTGTTAATTTTATTTTTTCCCGTTATTTTATGTTTTGTTATTGATACATATAGATTTTTACATCTTGCTGTAAATATTTTACTTCCTGGGGTTAGTTCTATTCCTGATATTTTCCAATATAATACTAGTGATCTATCTATATTTTTATCTGTTATTGCTACTGAATAATTTGCACTTATTATAAATTTAAATTTTTGGTATATTAAACTTCCTTTTATGGCAGTTATTATACTTTTTTCTATAGGTGTTATAATTTTATCATCTGCTAGGTATAATTCTATTGGTGTATCTATTCCTTATCTAAAACATGTTTTTATCATTATCTCTGTTCCTCCAAGGTGTACATATTTTATTGGGTCTTTACATTTTATATCGTTTATTTCTTTATTAATTATTCTTTTTGTTATTTATGGTATACTAGCTCTTCCTTTTTCGTAGCTACAATCTATTACATGTTCTTTTTTACTTAATACGTAGTATTCTTCTTTTCTTCTACTAAATATGTTTTTTATTGTTGATATTTTAAATATTTTTTCTACACTTAAATCTAATTCTTTTCCTTTTATTTCATCAAATATATGACTATCAAATATTATTTTTTTAATCTGTTCCTTCTTCATTTAAATATTATTCCTTTGTTATTATTTTTATATATTCTTCAGTTATTTGGTTTATTCTTATATCTTCTTCAGTCATTTAATTCATCTAATTCACTATCAATTTCATTATCTGTTTCATTCTCTGAAATTTCATATATACTATCTTCACTTTCTAATTCGTAATCTATATAATCTATCTGCGTATATTCTGTATTTTCTATTTTTATTTCTCATATTTGTTTATTTTTTGGGTTTTTAGGTAATTTACAATCTCTAGCTAAATGTCCTAATTTTCCACAATTATAACAAGTACATTCTTTTATAGATTTCTTTTTCCTATAAGGTCTTTTATGTTTATAATTTTTTACATAATATCTTTTTCTTGGTTTCTTATATTTTTATTTTTATTTTTTGTATTTCTTATATTTCTTATGTCTTTTTCTTTTCTTATAATATCTTTCTTCACATCCAAATTGAGGTGTTATTTTATCTTTGCAACATGCTAAATTTCTTATTAATATTTTTTTTCATTTTTATTTCTTCTCTATATTTTTCACATAGCTTTCTATATCATTGTTGTAAAAAATTTATTCTTGCTCCTAGAGTATCTACTATTTTTGCTTCATCCCAACTTTTTATTATTTTTGAACTAAATGGTTCAGGTAATTTACTAAAATATAATTTTCTTATTCTTTACTTTCTTCTGTATTATATGTTCCTTTATAATAATATTCTTTAAATGCGCAAGTATATTCATCTATGTAACACATATTACATATTGGTAATTTTAACATTAAATTCCTATTTATATCTTTATTTTCATTTTGTTCTTCTTCTGTTGTTGTCATGCTGCTAAATTCGTCTTTTATAGCTATTTCATATTTTTTTAATAATTCTATAGGTGTTAATTTAGTTGTAGTTGTTGATGATGTTTCTTCTGTAGCTTTGTCAGTTCTTAATACCCTTTTACTATTTTCAGTTAGATTTGAAAATCATAATTTCACTGTTACTATTAGTGTTCTTTCTATATATTCTGGTGCATCTGTTACATTTATATTATTATCTAATAATTGTTTTGTCATATATCCTATCCATAATTGTATTATTTTTTCTGTATCTATTACACAATTTAAGTCTAAAAAGTTATAATTTTTATTAACTATTTGTTTTGGTGTCCATTTGTCATATTCATCCTTTAGATTATATCTTTTAAACTTATTCTTATAATATGTAGGTTTTCTTATTTCTGATGTTCTAGATATTATATTTTCATCTTTTTTTTTATCAAGAGTATTTATTTCTGTGTATTTATTTTCTAAGCTTTCTTCATTAATTACTTCTTGTTTTTCATTGATTTCTAAATTTTTTGTATTTGTTAAGATTTCTGTATATGTTTCACTATCTTCTGAATCATAATTATCTATTTCTTCAACATCTATTATATTTATTTCTAATTTTTCTTAAAATTGATTTATCTCATTTAATAATTTTTGTTCTTTATCTTTTTCTTTCTGTCTTTTTTCATACAAATCTTTTAGCATTTATAGTTCTTTTTCTAATTCAGCAATCCTACTATTTTTAGTTTCTTCTATTTTTCGTATTTCTTCTGTAGTTTATTATTTTATTTTTTCTATTTCCTTTTTTCTATCTATTTCTTCATTTTCTTTTTCTATTCATACCATAACTGTCAATTTATCTTCTAATTTTAATTCTTCTTTTTCTAACATTAAATATAAATGTTCATCATTTTCTTATACCTTCTTCCTAGATTAGAAAATACTATTTTTATTTTTAATCCTTCATGATTTTCATATATTTTTTCATCTATTATAAATTCTTTTTTGTTTATTTTTTATTTAATTGTTAATAGATCATGTTGGTATGTATATTCTAGACTATCTATTGTTGATTCTAAATTTGATATTTCTTCTTTTTGTGCATTTATTGAGTTTTTACTAACTCCGGCAACTATGTTATATTGTAGTCTTTCTATCCTTATTTTTAATTCTTTACGTTTTTTAGATATTATTTGCTTTAATTTTTTATATTTTTGTAATTTTTGTACGTTATTCATCTAAATAATATTTTGGGGAAAATATCTAAATCTAGTTTTATCAAATAAATCATAATTAATAAATCCACATGTATACTACTTCCGTAACTTTAAACAGCATAGGCTTTGATACCAATTGTAGGGGGTGCGGATTTAGGCGCGGTAACTTTACTAGATAATAAATACTTATTAGGGGGGTGCGGATTTAGGCTATAGGGGGGTGCGGATTTAGGCGCGGTAACTTTACTAGATAATAAATAGTTATTAGATAATAAGTATTTATTTTTATATAATGAATTTTGTGAATATTATTGATTGGATTAATTTTCATTTTTATCTTCTTGACTTAAGATGTTTTATTAATTCATATTCTAAATTAGATGTTATCGTAATTAAATTATCTAGTGTTCTAGGATCCTTGTTAGTATTATGTAATCTTTTGTATTCTAGGTATAAACTATATAGTTTATTTTTGATTTCTTTTAATGATTTATTCTTTTCGTAAGATGTATCCATTAATTTATGTAATTGTTAAATACTTTGTAGTAATATTCATTAACTATTTTTCTTCGTTCTTGTATCTTTTACTTTCATATATCTTATTAACATATTCACTTTTACTAATATTCATATTTTGGGGGGTGATTAAATGGTAGTTGATTAAATGCTTTGCTATAATATTCTTTAGCTTTTTCTCTTAGTTTTTGTAAGTCTTCTATATTATTTTTAAGATATTCTAAATATTCTATATCTTTTATTTTAAAATATTCAATTAAATTTATTTTTTATAAGGTTTTCTGTTAATCTTATTTCTTCCATTTCTTGTCTCCAATATTTTAGATATTCGTAGTTTATCATTTTATTCTTCTAAAGTAAATGTATAACAATCTATTCTATTTGTACTATAGTTAATATCTTGTTTGAGGTTATTAATACTACTAACTATTTTTTCTTGTTCTCTTCTTAATGAATTTTTTAAACTATCAAAACTTTTATCTTTGCTTTTTTCTAAATCTTTCAAGGTTTCGTCTATCCATTTTAATTTTTCTATTAGATTTTTCATTATTTATCTAATTTGTTTTCTATAATTAATTTCTTTATGTAGGTCTTCTTGGTTTTCTCTAATTTTCTTAATATATTCTGACGTTTTTAGTCTGTATAATATTCATCTGAATCTAAATAATATTGATGTTCATAATATATGCGTAAGTTTTCTATATTGTTTAATAATTCTTCCTCTTCATAATCTTGTAATTTTTCCCATATTATTTTCTTTATGTCTATAATTTCTATATCTCTAAGTATATATAAAACAAGTATTTTAATATCATCTCTCATTTAGGCTTGATTAAATGCTTTTTTATAATATTTACTAGTTGTTTGTTTTAGTCTAAATAATTCTTGCATATTTTCATTAAGAAATTCTATATATTTTATATCTTTAGTTTCCATATATTTGTCTAAATTTGTTTACATTTGTTTTTCTACTAGTTGTATGTTTCTCATATCTTTTTCCCAAAATTCTAGATATACGTAATTTATCATAGTTGGTGTGTACGTAAGTATTTGTAAGAGTAGTTAGGTAGGTATGGTATGTAATTTACTCTAGTCATATAATCTTTACCAAATATTTTTTCTTATATCTGTTATTTCTATATCTTTAAGCACATACAAAATAAGTATTTTAAATTTATCTACCATTTCGTCAGATAAATAATTATTCATTTTTCATAAAATGCTATTATCAAAATATTCCTTCCAATCATATACATAACAAAATATGATCATTTTAGATTACTATATACTAGATTATTCTTAAATAACATGTTCGTCGGTCACTATTAGCATGGTAATCCAGATACTTTTTCCTTAAACAACGCCTCTACTCTAGTTACTCCCCTATCACGACTTTCTTGCCTCACCGGTTTCACCTTTAGGATGGCATAGTTCTTGGGTATTTTTTTCCTTTTCTTCTTTGCTAATAAACTTCTTAACATGCTATTTTTCGAATAATTCTACTATAAAGCAACTAACATAAACTTATTTTATCATATTATGATTGTTAGTAATTTATGAATTTAGCTATTCATAATAGTAAATGAATATACTTGTTCTGGTAGGTTTGATAATTCTAAGTTTTGTCCTCCATAGATTTTTCCATTGAAATATATACCTGTTTTTTAATAAATAAGCAAAATATTTGTTGTAGACAAGAGAGGGTTTTTTGCTTCAACGCATGAAGGCTTACTTCTCTTTCTGCCTTCGATGCCTTTTATTTATAATCTGAAACTTTACAAAAGTTTTCCTTCCTCATTTTACACATTTCTAAAACTTTACAAAAATTCTTCAAAAATTATCTAACTAACCTAATTTGCTATACTTTACAAAATTCTTCTAAAAAGACAAAAACTAATCAAAGTCTAGACTAATAATAGTTAAAAACCTATACAATTCTAATAATTTACGTAAAGAAAATTATGAAAGTTTGTTACATGTTGCTTTCAAAATTTAACAGCTTGTCTTTTATCTCCATTGTTGTTTCCGCTAATATCTTCTTCTTGTCGTATCTGCTATTTTTTTATTTTCTTTCCAGCTGGCATGCTTATCTTCTTGATTTTTTATTTTATTCTAGCCTAACTTCTGGGATAATATTATCTTCTCCTTTACATCTCGAACATTGATGATCTGGATATTTGTGTCCAATTATCTTGCAATATCTTATCAATAATCCGTCTGAAATAAATCCTCTCTTAATTGATCTTGCAGTAGATTGTTTTTCTGGGTTAAGTAATGTCATTATCCATTGTCTATCATCTTTCATATCTGCTTGTCGTAATTCTTTTGAATTTGAATAAATCATCTGATGGTCTCTTGAATAATAGCTCCATATTCGGTTTCCATTGGTATAATTATTTGCTAGTTCTTGAATAATTATAGCTAGTCCAATAAGTCATTTATTTGAATAAAAATCAGGTATCTCGATTCTGGGTATCTCTGGCTGCTGCACAATATTTTCTAGTATAATCATATCTCTGGTTAATCCTATTTTTACAACTTGTATAACTGATTTTATCTCGTCGTAAAATATTTCTGTTGGTGCAGTATAACACTTTATATAAAATAGATTTTCTTTGGTTACTCTTTCATAGGTGTTGAATATTTTTTGTAATTCTTCCATAGCTGATAGTTCTTCTCCATCTTGGGTGTATATGGTATTTAATAATCCATAATCAAAACAAGTTTTTATTAAGCTTGGGTTGGTTTTAGGTAGTTCAATTAGCTTGTTATGACCTTGTAATCTTTGAGTTATATAGTTTGTGTTGGGTTCTTTGATATCTGTAGCTCTGGAGTTAAGGTTTAGAAAAGTTTGTACTCGGTAGATATTTTCTATGTATTTTTGGGTTGTATAGTTATAAACTTTTTTATGTTGGTTCAGACTATCTCGATATGTGGTAATTTGTGGGGGTATGTTCAAGAGGTCTTTTTGTATTTTTGGTGTAAATAGTTTTTCAAATGTCTTATTTAAGTTCATATTCTGGTATCTTTGTCCAATAACTCCTTGCTTGTACCTGCAATTGTAGATTGATAAACGTTATGGGTTTTATGGAGTGTCCAAACGCCTCCTTCTAGCTCTGGAATTTTAATGTCTTTCGATCGACATAGCTCTGCACACTGCTGAGTTAGCTGATTTGTAGGTACAGACTTCAGTTTATCTTCATTAGTCTTTAGCTTTTCTATTTCATTACCCATATTGTCCACTTTCATTGAAAGCATAGTTAGAGTTTTGAATATCTTTTCTAAAGCATCATCTTCTATTATATCAGTCTGTGTAGCTTTGTCTTGATATGTAATCTGCTATAACGTTTTTGTTAGTACTAATTACTTAAATTGTAAATGTAAAATTTAATATATTCAATACTAGTCTCCGAATCTCTTTTGTTGTAACTGAATTTTGTATTTTCTTTGCTAGCCACCAACGTACCTGTGTATTATTTGTTTGTACAATAAACTTGTTATATACAATATATGGCTCAAATGCTAATAAACATTTCTATAATGAACATAATTCTTTTCTATTTATTTCCCATTTTATTTCTGTTTCAATTAACGTTCCTGAATAATATCTACAATGATGTTCTATTTTTTCATTTTCATACCTATATTTAAGTGCTCCTCCATAACTACATTAACTAGCATCTGCTTCTACTATATATATAAATTTTCTATTTTTGTCTGAGAATTGTAATTTTGGTAATTCTTTACAAAGTGTTTTTATTTTCTGAACTTGTTTTTTATCTTCTTCGTTATAATTATATTCTACATCCTTTTTAGATTTTTTTTGTGAAGGCTTTAGATTTTCTGCTAATTTTGGTATATATTCCATTACTTAGTTTACTAATCCCAAAAATGATTGTAATTTCTTTTTGTATCTAATTCTTCTTTCGAATTTATTATTTTTTGTACTATATGTTGTTGCATTTTTACTCCACTTTTATCTATTTGTATTCCTAAAAATTCTATCTGGTTTTTCATAATTTCAGTTTTCTTTTCACTTAAACTTATTCCCGATTTTTCTATTATATCCGTAAATTATTCTAATAATTTTAAATGTTCTTCTTTGATTTTTGTATATAATAGTATATCATCTATATATACTATACAATTAGGTAATTGTTTAAAATAACTATCCATAAAATGTTGATATCTACCTGGTGCATTTTTATATCCAAATGGTAGTACATTCCATTCATAAAATCCTTGTGGTACCGTAAATGCGGTTAATTCCTTAGATTCTTCATCTAACTTTAAATGGTAAAATCCTGATTTACAATCAAATTTACTAAAGTAGTTATATCCTTGTAGTTGTTTTATTTTTAAAATCTTGTTTGGTATTGGATAATTATATGTCATAGTTTTTGCATTTAAATTTCTATAATCAATAACTATTCTACTCTTGCCACTTTTTTATTCACTATGTTTATTTATTATAAATGTTGGACTATTGTGTTTACTATTACTTTTTTGTATATATTTTTTTCCTAATAATTCATCTATATGCATTTAAAATTCTTTTAGATCGTCAAAATTATATGTGAATGGTTTTTGAGTTATTATGCTATTTTTATCTATTAATTCAATTATTATAGTAGTTTTATGTTTTTTTCATCCTTTTAATGGATCTTCACTATATAATTGTTCTAATTTTTTCTTAATTATTTCTATCTTATTTATTGAAAATATAGTTATTTCCTTTTTATTTATTGAAAATACGACTAGTTCTATTGTATCTTCAGTATTTTTTATATTTTCGAATTTTTGTGTATTTTTTTCACTTCTTTCTATCCAATCAGTTTTCTTTCTTATGTTATTAGTAACTCTTTTTGCTCTTACTTTCTGTTTACATGGTGTTGTAAACCACCAATCCGTTCTAGTTATTATATGTTGGTATAATTTATCTAAAAACGACATTCCTAAAAGTATATCTTTTGATGTTAGCTCATAATTATAGATTTCTTCTATTGTTAATATTTTATCCCATACTTGTGTTTTTACATTCTTAACTTTATAAGTAATTAAGCTTCCTTCGTTATTAAACCCTTTAACTATTATTGGTGTTTTTAATTTATCCCATTTACTTTCTGTTAACAATTATATCTACATAAATTAACTTCTACTCCTGTATCTATTATAGGCGTATAATATCTACTGTAATACCCTTCTACTACTATCTTCATTAATATATATATTTTCATATCATGTTAAAGCTCTTCTAAAGAATAATTTCTCTCTGTTATATGTTATAGATAATTGTATATACTCTATATTATATGGTATTACTTGTTCTAGCCATTTTATTCCTAATATTATGTCTGCTTTTTGGATTTCTTCCTTTATTTCAAATTCTATTTTTATTTTTTTAACTCCTATTGTTATTTCTTTTTCTGTTATATTTTTAGTGTTTATTAAACTTCTTGGTAGATCTGGACATATATATTATTGTCAGATTTTATTTCCTCATTTTTTATTAGATATCTTGTTATATAATTTTCGTTTTGTCCTGTATTTAAGAGTATTAAATATTCTTTTTCATTTATTGTTCTTGTTATGTAATATTGGTTTAAATTGGTTGTTGAACTTTGTTTCATAACTTATTCTTTTTGATGAACTTGATGATTCTAGATTTTCAAAAGCTATTCTTTTTGTTGTACTTATTCTATCATTTATTATTTTTAAAATTTTTTCTATATCTATGTCTCTATAACTATAATCATTATTATCAATTATTTTTACAAATTGTTCGAAAGGACTTTCTATTTGTATTTTGTTAATTTTATTTTTTCCCGTTATTTTATGTTTTGTTGTTAATAAATAAAGAGTTTTACATATTGCTGTAAATATTTTACTTCCTGGGGTTAGTTTTATTCCTGATATTTTCCAATATAATACTAATGATTTATCTGTTATTGCTACTGAATAATTTGCACATATAATAAATTTAAATTTTTTGTATATTAAATTTCCTTTTATGGTAGTTATTATACTTTTTTCTATAGGTTTTATAATTCTATCATCTGCTAGGTATAATTCTATTGGTGTATCTATTCCTTCTCTAAAACATGCTTTTATCAATATCTTTGTTCCTCCAAGGTGTACATATTTTATTGGGTCTTTACATTTTATATCGTTTATTTCTTTATTAATTATTCTTTTTGTTATTTATGGTATACTAGCTCTTCCTTTTTCGTAGCTACAATCTATTACATGTTCTTTTTTACTTAATACGTAGTATTCTTCTTTTCTTCTACTAAATATGTTTTTTATTGTTGGTATTTTAAATATTTTTTCTACACTTAAATCTAATTCTTTTCCTTCTATTTCATCAAATATATGACTATCAAATATTATTTTTTGATCTGTTCCTTCTTCATTTAAATATTCTTCCTTTGTTATTATTTTTATATCTTCTTCAGTTATTTGGTTTATTCTTATATCTTCTTCAGTCATTTAATTCATCTAATTCACTATCTATTTCATTATCTGTTTCATTCTCTGAAATTTCATATATACTATCTTCACTTTCTAATTCGTAATCTATATAATCTATCTGCATATATTCTGTATTTTCAATTTTTATTTCTGATATTTGTTTATTTTTTGGTTTTTAGGTAATTTACAATCTCTAGCCAAATGTCCTAAGTTTCCGCAATTATAACAAGTACATTCTTTTATAGATTTCTTTTTCCTATATGGTCTTTTATGTTTATAATTTTTTACATAATATCTTTTTCTTGGTTTCTTATATTTATATTTTGATTTTTTGTATTTCTTATATTTCTTATGTCTTTTTCTTTTCTTATAATATCTTTCTTCGCATCCAAATTGAGGTATTATTTTATCTTTGCAACATGTTAAATTTCTTATTAATGTTTTTTCTATTTTTATTTCTACTCTATATTTTTCACATAGCTTTCTATACCATTGTTGTAAAAAATTTATTCTTGCTCCTAGAGTATCTACTATTTTTGCTTCATCCCAACTTTTTATTATTTTTGAACTAAATGGTTCAGGTAATTTACTAAAATATAATTTTCTTATTTCTTTACTTTCTCCTGTATAATATGTTCCTTTATAATAATATTCTTTAAATGCGCAAGTATATTCATCTATGTAACACATATTACATATTGCTAAATTTAACATTAAATTCCTATTTATATCTTTCTCTTCATTTTGTTCTTCTTCTGTTGTTGTCATGCTGCTAAATTCGTCTTTTATAGCTATTTCATATTTTTTTAATAATTCTATAGGTGTTAATTTAGTTGTAGTTGTTGATAATGTTTCTTTTGTAGATTTGTCAGTTCTTAATACCCTTTTATTATTTTCAGTTAGATTTGAAAACCATAATTTCACTGTTCCTATTAGTGTTCTTTCTATATATTCTGGTGCATCTGTTACATTTATATAATTATCTATTAATTGTTTTGTCATATATATCCTATCCATAATTGTATTATTTTTTCTGTATCTATTACACAATCTAAGTCTAAAAAGTTATAATTTTATTAACTATTTGTTTTGGTGTTCATTTGTCATATTCATTCTTTAGATTATATCTTTTAAACTTATTCTTATAATATGTAGGTTTTCTTATTTCTGATGTTCTAGGTATTATATTTTCATCTTCTTTTTTATCAAGAGTATTTATTTCTGTGTTTCTATTTTCTAAGTTTTCTTCATTAATTACTTCTTGTTTTTCAAAAATTTTTAGAAGATAATTTCTTCAAAATTACTTCTTCATTAATTACTTCTTGTATTTATTAGAAGATAAATTGACAGCTATGGTAAGAATAGAAAAAGAAAATGAAGAAATAGATAGAAAAAAGTAAATAGAAAAAATAAAACAACAAACTACAGAAGAAATACGAAAAATAGAAGAAACTAAAAATAGTAGGATTGCTGAATTAGAAAAAGAACTACAAATGCCAAAAGATTTGTATGAAAAAGGAAAAAAAGAAAAAGAAGAAAAAGATAAAGAACAAAAATAATTAAATAAAATAAATCAATTTAAAGAAAAATTAGAAATAAATACAATAGATGTTGAAGAAACAGATAATTATGATTCAGAAGATAGTGAAACATATACAGAAATCTTAACAAATACAAAAATTTTAGAAATCAATGAAAAATAAGAAGTAATTAATGAAGAAAACTTAGAAAATAGAAACACAGAAATAAATACTATTCATAAAAAAGAAGATGAAAATATAATACCTAGAACATCAGAAATAAGAAAACCTACATATTATAAAAATAAGTTTAAAAGATATAATCTAAAGGATGAATATGACAAATGGACACCAAAACAAATAGTTAATAAAAATTATAACTTTTAGACTTAGATTGTGTAATAGATACAAAAAAAACAATACAATTATGGATAGGATATATGACAAAACAATTATTAGATAATAATATAAATGTAACAAATGCACCAGAATATATAGAAAGAACACTAATCGGAACAGTGAAATTATGGTTTTCAAATCTAACTAAAAATAGTAAAGGTGTATTAAGAACTGACAAACCTACAGAAGAAACATCATCAACAACTACAACTAAATTAACACCTATAGAATTATTAAAAAAATATGAAATAGCTATAAAAGACGAATTTAGCAGCATGACAACAAAAGAAGAAGAACAAAATGAAGAGAAAGATACAAATAAGAATTTAATGTTAAAATTAGCAATATGTAATATGTGTTACATAGATAAATATACTGGCGCATTTAAAGAATATTATTATAAGGGAACATATAATACAGAAGAAAGTAAATAAAAAAGAAAATTATATTTTAGTAAATTACCTGAATCATTTAGTTTAAAAATAATAAAAAGTTGGGATGAAGCAAAAATAATAGATACTCTAGGAGCAAGAATAAAAATTTTATAACAATAGTATAGAAACCTACGTGAAAAATATAGAGAAGAAATAAAAATGGAAAAAACATTAATAAGAAATTTAGCATGTTGCAAAGATAAAATAACACCTCAATTTGGATGCGAAGAAAGATATTATAAGAAAAGAAAAAGACATAAGAAATATAAGAAATACAAAAAATCAAAATATAAATATAAGAAACCAAGAAAAAGATATTATTTAAAAAATTATAAACATAAAAGACCATATAGGAAAAAGAAATCTATAAAAGAACGTACTTGTTATAATTGCGAAAAATTAGGACATTTAGCTAGAGATTGTAAATTACCTAAAAACCAAAAAATAAACAAATATCAGAAATAAAAATTGAAAATACAGAATATATGCAGATAGGTTATATAGATTGCGAATTAGAAAGTGAAGATAGTATATATGAAATTTCAGAGAATGAAACAGATAATGAAATTGATAGTGAATTAGATGAATTAAATGACTGAAGAAGATATAAGAATAAACCAAAAAACTAAAGAAGATATAAAAATAATAACAAAGGAAGAATATTTAAATGAAGAAGGAACAGATCAAAAAATAATATTTGATAGTCATATATTTGATGAAATAAAAGGAAAAGAATTAGATTTAAGTGTAGAAAAAATATTTAAAATATCAACAATAAAAAACATATTTAGTACAAGAAAAGAAGAATACTACGTATTAAGTCAAAAAGAACATGTAATAGATTGTAGATATGTAAAAGGAAGAGCTAGTATGCCACAAGTAACAAAAAGAATTATTAATAAAGAAATAGACGATATAAAAAGTAAAGACCCAATAAAATATGTATACCTTGGAGGAACAGAGATAATGATAAAAGCATGTTTTAGAAAAGAAATAGATACACCATTAGAATTATACCTAGCAGATGATAGAATTATAAAACCTATAGAAAAAAGTATAACAACTGCCATAAAAGGAAATTTAATATACCAGAAATTTAAATTTATAATAAGTGCAAATTATTCAGTAGCAATAAAAGATAAAAATATAAATAAATCATTAGTATTATTTTGGAAAATATCAGGAATAGAACTAACCCAAGGAAGTAAAATATTTACAGCAAGATGTAAAAATCTATATGTATTAACAATAAAACATAAAATAATGGGAAAAAATAAAATTAACAAAATACAAATAGAAAGTCTTTTCGAACAATTTGTAAAAACAATTGATAATAATGATTATAGTTATAGAGACATAGATATAGAAGAAAATTTAGAAATAATAAATGATACAATAAGTACAACAAAAAGAATAGCTTATGAAAATCCAGAATCATCAAGTTCATCTAAAAGAACAAGTTATGAAACAAGTTCAACAACTAATTTAAACCAATATTACATAACAGGAATAATAAAAGAAAAAGAATATTTAATACTCTTAAATACAGGACAAGAAGAAAATTATATAGCAAGATATCTAATAAAAAATGAGGAAATAAAATCTGACAATAATATATGCCCAGATCTACAAGAAGCTTAATAAACGCTAAAAATATAGCAGAAAAAAGAAATAACAATAGGAGTTAGAAAAACAAAAATAGAATTTAAAATAAAGGAAGAAATGCAAAAAGCAGACATAATATTAGGAATAAAATGGCTAGAACAAGTAAAACCATATAATATAGAGCATACACAATTATCTATAACACATAACCTAGAGAAATTATTCTTAAGAAGAGCTTTAACATGATATAAAAATATATGTGTTAATGAAGATAGTAGTAGAAGGGTATTACAGTAGATATTACACGCATATGATAGATACAGGAGCAGAAACTAATTTATGTAGATATAATTGTTTACGAGAAAGTAAATGGGATAAATTAAAAACACCAATAATAATTAAAGGATTTAATAACGAAGGAAGCTTAATTACTTATAAAGCTAAGAATGTAAAAACACAAGTATGGGATAAAATATTAACAATAGAAGAAATCTATAATTATGAGCTAACATCAAAAGATATACTTTTAGGAATGTCGTTTTTAGATAAATTATACCAACATATAATAACTAGAACGGATTGGTGGTTTACAACACCATGTAAACAGAAAGTAAGAGCAAAAAGAGTTACTAATAACATAAGAAAGAAAACTGATTGGATAGAAAGAAGTGAAAAAAATACACAAAAATTCGAAAATATAAAAAATACTGAAGATACAATAGAACTAGTCGTATTTTCAATAAATAAAAAGGAAATAACTATATTTTCAATAAATAAGATAGAAATAATTAAGAAAAAATTAGAACAATTATATATTGAAGATCCATTAAAAGGATGGGAAAAACATAAAACTACTATAAAAATTAAATTAATAGATAAAAATAGCATAATAACTCAAAAACCATTAACATATAATTTTGACGATCTAAAAGAATTTAAAATGCATATAGATGAATTATTAGGAAAACAATATATACAAAAAAGTAATAGTAAGCACAATAGTCCAACATTTACAGTAAATAAATATAGTGAACAAAAAAGAGGTAAAAGTAGAATGGTTATTGATTATAGAAATTTAAATGCAAAAACTATGGCATATAATTATCCGTTACCAAACAAGATTTTAAAAATAAGACAAATACAAGGATATAACTACTTTAGTAAATTTGATTGTAAATCAGGATTTTACCATTAAAAGTTAGAAGAAGAATCTAAGGAATTAACCGCATTTACGGTACCACAAGGATTTTATGAATAGAATGTACTACCATTTGGATATAAAAATGCACCAGGTAGATATCAACATTTTATGGATAGTTATTTTAAACAATTACCTAATTGTATAGTATATATAGATGATATACTATTATATACAAAAACCAAAGAAGAACATTTAAAATTATTAGAATAATTTTCGGATATAATAGAAAAATCGGGAATAAGTTTAAGTGAAAAGAAAACTAAAATTATTAAAAACCAGATAAAATTTTTAGGAATACTAATAGATAAAAGTGGTGTAAAAATTCAACAACATAGAGTACAAAAAATAATAAATTCGAAAGAAGAATTAGATACAAAAAGAAATTACAATTATTTTTGGGATTAGTAAACAAAGTAAGGGAATATATACCAAAATTAGCAGAAAATCTAAAGCCTTTACAAAAAAAATTAAAAAATGATGTAGAATATAATTATAACGAAGAAGATAAAAAACAAGTCCAGAAAATAAAAACACTTTGTAAAGAATTACCAAAATTACAATTTCCAGACGAAAATAGAAAATTTATATATATAGTAGAAGCAGATGCTAGTGAATGTAGTTATGGAAGAATACTTAAATATTGGTATGAAAATGAAAAAATAGAACATCATTGTAGATATTATTCAGGAACGTTTAATGAAACAGAAATAAAATGGGAAATAAATAGAAAAAATTATATTCATTATATAAATGTTTTTTAGCATTTGAGCCATATATTGTATATAACAAGTTTATTGTACGAACAGATAATACACAGGTACGTTGGTGGCTAACAAAGAAAATACAAAATTCAGCTACAACAAAAGAGATTCGGTGACTAGTATTGAATATATTAAATTTTATATTTACAATTGAAGTAATTAGTACTTACAAAAACGTTATTGCAGATTACATATCAAGACAAAGCTACACAGACTGATATAATAGAAGACGATGCATTAGAAAAAATATTCAAAACCCTAACTACGCTTTCAATGAAAGTAGACAATATGGGTAATGAAATAGAAAAGCTAAAGACTAATGAAGATAAACTGAAGTCTGTAGCTACAAATCAACTAACTCAGCAGTGTGCAGAGCTACTGAGTTAGTTGATCGGAAGACATTAAAATTCGCTAGAAGAAGACGTTGGGACACTCCGTAAAACCCATAACGTTTATCAATCTACAATTGCAGGTACAAGCAAAGGAGTTATTGGACAAAGATACCAGAATATGAACTTAAATAAGACATTTGAAAAACCATTTACACCAAAAATACAAAAAGACCTCTTGAACATACCCCCACAAATTACCACATTTCGAGATAGTCTGAACCAAGATAAAAAAGTTTATAACTATACAGCCCAAAAAGATATAGAAAATATCTACCGAGTACAACTTTTCTAAACCTTAACTCCAGAGTTACAGATAAAAAAAAACCCAACACATACTATATAACTCAAAGATTACAAGGTCACAACAAACTAATTGCACTACCCAAAACCAATCCAAGCTTAATAAAAACTTGTTTTGATTATGGATTATTAAATACCATATACACCCAAGATGGAGAAGAACTATCAGCTTTGGAAGAATTACAAAAAATATTAAACACCTATAAAAGAGTAACCAAAGGAAATCTATTTTATATATAGTGTTATACTGCACCAGCAAGATATTATACGACGAGATAAAACCAGTTATACAAGTTGTAAAAATAGGATTAACTAGAGATATGATTATACCAGAAGATATTGTGCAACAGCCAGAGATATCCAGAATTGAGATACCTGATTTTTATGCAAACAAACGACTTATTGGACTAGCTACAATTATTCAAGAACTAGCAAACAATTATACCAATGGAAACCGAATATGGAGCTATTATTTAAGAGACCATCTGATAATTTATTCAAATTGAAAAGAATTACGACAAACAGATATGGACGATGTTAGACAATGGATAATGACATTACTTAACCCAGAAAAACAATCTACTGCACGAGCAATTAAGAAAGGATTTATTTCAGACGGATTATTGACAAGATATTGCAAGATAATTGGACACAAATATCCAGATCATTAATTTTCGAGATGTAATGGAGAAGATAATATTATCCCATAAGTTTGGCTAGAATAAAATAAAAAAATCAAGAAGATAAAAAAAACAGCAGATACGACAAGAAGAAGATATCAGCGGAAACAATAATGGAGATAAAAGACAAGCTATTAAATTGTGAAAGCGACATGTAAAAAACTTTCACAATTTTCTTTACGTAAATTATTAGAATTGTATAGGTTTTTGACTATTATTAGTCTAGGCTTTAATTAGTTTTTGTCTTTTTAGAAGACTTTTGTAAAGTATAGAAATTAGGTTAGGTAGATAATTTTTGAAGACTTTTTGTAAAGTTTTAGAAACGTGTAAAATGAGGAAGGAAAACTTTTGTAAAGTTTCAGATTATAAGTAAAAGGCTTCAAAGACAGAAAGAAAAGTAAGTCTTCATGCGTGGAAACAAAAAATTCTCTCTTGTATACAACAAATATTTTGCTTATTTATTAAAAAACAGGTATATATTTCAATGAAAAATCTATGGAGGAACTAAACTTAGAATTATCAAACCTAACAGAACAGGTATATTCATTTACTATTATGAATAGCTAAATTCATAAATTCATAACAATCATAATATGATAAAATAAGTTCATGTTAGTTGCTTTATAGTAGAATTATTCGAAAAATAGCATGTTAAGAAGTTTATTAGCAAAGTGGAAAAGGAGAAAAATCCCTAAGAACTATGCCATCCTAAAGGTGAAACCGGTGAGGCAAGAAAGCCGGGATAGGGGAGTAACCAGAGTAGAGGCACTGTTTAAGGGAAAAGTATCTGGATTACCATGCTAATAGTGACCGACGAACATGTTATTTAAGAATAATCTAGTATATAGTAATCTAAAATGATCATATTTTGTTATGTATATGATTGGAAGGAATATTTTGATAATAGAATTTTATGAAAAATGAATAATTATTTATCTGACGAAATAGTAGATAAATTTAAAATATTTATTTTGTATGTGCTTAAGGATATAGAAATAATAGATATAAGAAAAATCATATTAGCAAAAATACTTGGTAAAAATTATATGACTAGAGTAAATTATATACCATACCTACCTAACAACTCTTACAAATACTTACGTACACACCAACTATGATAAATTACGTATATCTAGAATTTTGGGAAAAAGATATGAGAAACATACAACTAGTAGAAAAACAAATGAAAACAAATTTAGACAAATATATGAAAACTAAAGATGTAAAATATATAGAATTTCTTAATGAAAATATGCAAGAATTATTTAGACTAAAACAAACAACTAGTAAATATTATGAAAAAACATTTAATCAAGCCTAAATGACAGATGATATTAAAATACTTGTTTTATATATACTTAGAGATATAGAAATTATTGACATAAAGAAAATAATATGGGAAAAATTACAAGATTATGAAGAGGAAGAATTATTAAACAATATAGAAAACTTACTCATATATTATGAACATCAATACTATTTAGATTCAAATGGATATTATACAGACTAAAAATGTCAGAATATATTCAGAAAATTAGAGAAAACCAAGAAGACCTACATAAAGAAATTAATTATAGAAATCAAATTAGAGAAATAATGGAAAATCTAATAGAAAAATTGAAATGGATAGACGAAACCTTGAAAATTTAAGAAAAAAGAAAAGATAAAAGTTTTGATAGTTTAAAAAAATCTTTAAGAAGAGAACAAGAAAAAATAGTTAGTAGTATTAATAACCTCAAACAAGATATTAAATATAGTACAAATAGAATAGATTATTATACATTTACTTTAGAAGAATAAAATGATAAACTACGAATATCTAAAATACTGGAGACAAGAAATAGAAGAAATAAGATTAACAGAAAACCTTATAAAAATAAATTTAATTGAATATTTTAAAACAAAAGATATAGAATATTTAGAATATCTTAAAAATAATATAGAAGACTTACAAAAAGTAAGAGAAAAACTAAAGAATATTATAGCATAGCATTTAATTAACTACCTTTTAATCACCCCCCAAAATATGAATATCAGTAAAATTGAATATGTTAATAAGATATAAGAAAGTAAAAGATACAAGAACGAAGAAAAACAGTTAATGAATATTACAACAAAGTATTTAACAATTACATAAATTAATGGATACATCTTACGAAAAGAATACATCATTAAAAGAAATCAAAAATAAACTATATAGTTTATACCTAGAATACAAAAGATTACATAATACTAACGAGGATCCTAGAACACTAGATAATTTAATTACGATAACATCTAATTTAGAATATGAATTAATAAAACATCTTAAGTCAAGAAGATAAAAATAAAAATTAATCCAATCAATAATATTCACAAAATACATTATATAAAAATAAATACTTATTACCTAATAACTATTTATTATCTAGTAAAGTTACCGCGCCTAAATCTGTACCCCCCTACAGCCTAAATCCGCACCCCCTAATAAGTATTTATTATCTAGTAAAGTTACCGCGCCTAAATCCGCCCCCCCCCCTACAATTGGTATCAAAGCCTATGTTGTTTAAAGTTACGGAAGTAGTATATATGTGGATTTATTTGATTGATTTATTAATTATGATTTATTTAATAAAACTCGATTTAAATATTTCTCAAAATATTATTTAGATGAATAACGTACAAAAATTACCAAAATATAAAGAATTAAAGCAAATAATATCTAAAAAACGTAAAGAATTAAAAAGAAGGATAGAAAGACTACAATATAACATAATTGTCGGAGTTAGTAAAAACTCAATAAATGCACAAAAAGAAGAAATATCAAATTTAGAATCAACAATAGATAGTCTAGAATATACATACCAACATGATCTATTAACAATTAAATAAAAAATGAACAAAGAAGAATTTATAATAGATGAAAAAATATATGAAAATCATGAAGGATTAAAAATAAAAATAGTATTTTCTAATCTTGGAAGAAGGTATAAGAAAATAGGTGAACATTTATATTTAATGTTAGAAAAAGAAGAATTAAAATTAGAAGATAAATTGACAGCTATGGTAAGAATAGAAAAAGAAAATGAAGAAATAGCTAGAAAAAAAGAAATAGGAAAAATAAAACAACAAACTACAGAAGAAATACGAAAAATAGAAGAAACTAAAAATAGTAGGATTGTTGGAATAGAAAAAGAACTACAAATGCTAAAAGATTTGTATGAAAAAAGAAAGAAAGAAAGAAAAAGAAGAAAAAAATAAAGAACAAAAATTATTAAATGAGATAAATCAATTTAAAGAAAAATTAGAAATAAATACAATAGATGTTGAAGAAATAGATAATTATGATTCAGAAGATAGTGAAACATATACAGAAATCTTAACAAATACAAAATTTTTAGAAATCAATGAAAAACAAGAAGTAATTAATGAAGAAAGCTTAGAAAATAGAAACACAGAAATAAATACTCTTGATAAAAAAAGAAGATGAAAATATAATACCTAGAACATCAGAAATAAGAAAACCTACATATTATAAGAATAAGTTTAAAAGATATAATCTAAAGGATGAATATGACAAATGGACACCAAAACAAATAGTTAATAAAAATTATAACTTTTAGACTTAGATTGTGTAATAGATACAAAAAAAACAATACAATTCTGGATAGGATATATGACAAAACAATTATTAGATAATAATATAAATGTAACAGATGCACCAGAATATATAGAAAGAACACTAATCAGAACAGTGAAATTATGGTTTTCAAATCTAACTGAAAATAGTAAAAGGGTATTAAGAACTGACAAACCTACAGAAGAAACATCATCAGCAACTACAACTAAATTAACACCTATAAAATTATTAAAAAAATATGAAATAGCTATAAAAGACGAATTTAGCAGCATGACAACAACAGAAGAATAACAAAATGAAGAGAAAGATATAAATAGGAATTTACTGTTAAAATTAGCAATATGTAATATGTGTTACATAGATGAATATACTTGCGTATTTAAAGAATATTATTATAAAGGAACATATAATACAAAAGAAAGTAAAGAAATAAGAAAATTATATTTTAGTAAATTACCTGAACCATTTAGTTCAAAAATAATAAAAAGTTGGGATGAAGCAAAAATAGTAGATACTCTAGGAGCAAGAATAAATTTTTTACAACAATGGTAAAGAAACCTATGTGAAAAATATCGAGAAGAAATAAAAATGGAAAAAACATTAATAAGAAATTTAGCATGTTGCAAAGATAAAATAGCACCTCAATTTGGATGCGAAGAAAGATATTATAAGAAAATAAAAAGACATAAGAAATATAAGAAATACAAAAAATTAAAATATAAATATAAGAAACCAAGAAAAAGATATTATATTAAAAATTATAAACATATAAGACCATATAGGAAAAAGAAATCTATAAAAGAATGTACTTGTTATAATTGCGGAAAATTAGGACATTTAGCTAGAGATTGTAAATTACCTAAAAACCCAAAAAATAAACAAATATCAGAAATAAAAATAGAAAATACAGAATATATGTAGATAGATTATATAGATTACGAATTAAAAAGTGAAGATAGTATATATGAAATTTCAGAGAATGAAACAGATAATGAAATTGATAGTGAATTAGATTAATTAAATGGCTGAAGAAGATATCAGAATAAACCAAATAACTGAAGAAGATATAAAAATAATAACAAAGGAAGAATATTTAAATTAATAAAGAACATATCAAAAAATAATATTTGATAGTCATATATTTGATGAAATAAAAAGAAAAGAATTAGAATTAAGTATAGAAAAAATATTTAAAATACCAACAATCAAAAACATATTTAGTAGAAGAAAAGAAGAATACTATGTAGTAAGTCAAAAAGAACATGTAATAGATTGTAGATATGTAAAAGGAAGAGCTAGTATACCATAAGTAACAAAAAGAATAATTAATAAAGAAATAAACGATATAAAAAGTAAAGATCCAATAAAATATGTACACCTTGGAGTAACGGAGATATTGATAAAAACATGTTTTAGAGAATGAATAGATACACCAATAGAATTATACCTAGCAGATGATAGAATTATAAAATCTATAGAAAAAAGTATAATAACTGTCATAAAAGGAAATTTAATATACCAAAAATTTCAATTTATAATAAGTGCAAATTATTCAATAGCAATAACAGATAAAATATAGATAAATTATTAGTATTACATTGGAAAATATCAGGAATAGAACTAACCCAAGGAAGTAAAATATTTACAGCAAGATGTAAAAATCTACATGTATTAACAACAAAACATAAAATAACGGGAAAAAATAAAATTAACAAAATACAAATATAAAGTCCTTTCAAACAATTTGTAAAAATAATTGATAATAATGATTATAGTTATAGAGACATAGATATAGAAGAAAAATTAGAAATAATAAATGAAACAATAAGTACAACAAAAAGAATAGCTTATGAAAATTCAGAATCATCAAGTTCATCAAAAAGAACAAGTTATGAAACAAGTTCAACAACTAATTTAAACCAATATTACATAACAGGAACAATAAATGAAAAAGAATATTTAATACTCTTAAATACAGGACAAGAAGAAAATTATATAGCAAGATATCTAATAAAAAATGAGAAAATAAAATCTGACAATAATATATGCCCAGATCTACCAAGAAGCTTAATAAACACTAAAAATATAGCAGAAAAAGAAATAACAATAGGAGTTAGCAAAAGAAATAACAATAGGAGTTAGAAAAATAAAAATAGTATTTGAAATAAAGGAAGAAATGCAAAAAGCAGACATAATATTAGGAATAAAATGGCTAGAACAACTAAAATCATATAATATATAGCATACACAATTATCTATAACTTATAACAGAGAGAAATTATTCTTAAGAAGAGCTTTAACATGATCTGAAAATATATGTATTAATGAAGATAGTAGTAGAAGGGTATTATAGTAGATATTATACGCCTATAATAAATTCAGGAGCAGAAGCTAATTTATGTAAATATAATTGTTTACCAGAAAGTAAATGGGATAAATTAAAAACACCAATAATAGTTAAAGGATTTAATAACGAAGGAAGCTTAATTACTTATAAAACTAAGAATGTAAAAACACAAGTATGAGATAAAATATTAACAATAGAAAAAATCTATAATTATGAGCTAACATCAAAAGATATACTTTTAGGAATGCCGTTTTTAGATATATTATACCAACATATAATAACTAGAACGGATTGGTGGTTTACAACACCATGTAAACAGAAAGTAAGAGCAAAAAGAGTTACTAATAAAATAAGAAAGAAAACAGATTGGATAGAAGGAATTGAAAAAATTACACAAAAATTAGAAAATATAAAAAATACTGAAGATACAATAGAACTATTCGTATTTTCAATAAATAAAAAGGAAATAACTATATTTTCAATAAATAAAATAAAAATAATTAAGAAAAAATTAGAACAATTATATAGTGAAGATCCATTAAAAGGATGGGAAAAAACATAAAACTACAATAAAAATTGAATTAATAGATAAAAATAGCATAATAACTCAAAAATCATTAACATATAATTTTGACGATCTAAAAGAATTTAAAATGTATATAGATGAATTATTAGAAAAATAATTTATACAAAAAAGTAATAGTAAACACAATAGTCCAACATTTATAGTAAATAAACATAGTGAACAAAAAAGAGGTAAAAGTAGAATGGTTATTGATTATAGAAATTGAAATGCAAAAACTATGACATATAATTATCCATTAGCAAACAAGATTTTAAAAATAAGACAAATACAAGGATATAACTACTTTAGTAAATTTGATTGTAAATCAAGATTTTACCATTTAAAGTTAGAAGAAGAATCTAAAGAATTAACCGCATTTACGGTACCACAAAAATTTTATGAATGGAATGTACTACTATTTGGATTTAAAAATGCACCAGATAGATATCAACATTTTATGGATAGTTATTTTAAACAATTACCTAATTGTAAAGTATATATAGATGATATACTATTATATACAAAAACCAAAGAAGAACATTTAAAATTATTAGAACAATTTACGGATATAATAGAAAAATCGGGAATAATTTTAAGTGAAAAAAAGCTGAAATTATGAAAAACCAGATAGAATTTTTAGGAATACAAATAGATAACAGTGGAGTAAAAATGCAACAACATATAATACAAAAAATAATAAATTCGAAAGAAGAATTAGATACAAAAAAAGAAATTACAATCATTTTTGGGATTAGTAAATCAAGTAAGGGAATATATACCAAAATTAGCAGAAAATCTAAAGCCTTTACAGAAAAAATTTAAAAAGGATGTAGAATATAATTATAACGAAGAAGATAAAATACATGTCCAGAAAATAAAAACACTTTTTAAAAAATTACCAAAATTACAATTCCAGACGAAAATAGAAAATTTATATATATAGTAGAAACAGATGCTAGTGAATGTAACTATGGAGGAATACTTAAATATAGGTATAAAAATAATAAAAATAGAACATCATTGTAGATATTATTCAGGAACGTTTAATGAAACAGAAATAAAATGGGAAATAAATAGAAAAGAATTATGTTCATTATATAAATGTTTATTAGCATTTGAGCCATATATTGTATATAACAAGTCTATTGTACGAACAGATAATACACAGGTACGTTGGTGGCTAACAAAGAAAATAAAAAATTTAGTTACAACAAAAGAGATTCGGAGACTAGTATTGAATATATTAAATTTTACATTTACAATTGAAGTAATTAGTACTTACAAAAACGTTATTGCAGATTACATATCAAGACAATGCTACACAGACTGATATAATAGAAGATGATGCTTTAGAAAAAATATTCAAAACCCTAACTACGCTTTCAATGAAAGTGGACAGTATGAGTAATGAAATAGAAAAACTAAAGACTAATGAAGATAAACTGAAGTCTGTAGCTACCAATCTGCTAACTCAGCAGTGTGCAGAGCTATGTCGATCGGAAGACATTAAAATTCCAGAGCTAGAAGGAGACGTTGGGACACTCCGTAAAACCCATAACGTTTATCAATCTACAATTGTAGGTACAAGCAAAGGAGTTATTGGATAAAGATACTAGAATATGAACTTAAATAAGACATTTGAAAAACCATTTACACCAAAAATACAAAAAGACCTCTTGAACATACCCCCACAAATTACCACATATCTAGATAGTCTGAACCAAGATAAAAAAGTTTATAACTATACAGCCCAAATATACATAGAAAATATCTACCGAGTACAAACTTTTCTAAACCTTAACCCCAGAGCTACAGATATCAAAGAACCCAACACATACTATATAACTCAAAGATTACAAGGTCACAACAAGCTAATTTCACTACCCAAAACTAACCCAAGCTTAATAAAAACTTGTTTTGATTATGGATTATTAAATACCATATACACCCAAGATGGAGAAGAACTATTAGCTATGGAAGAATTACAAAAAATATCCAACACCTATAAAAGAGTAACCCAAGGAAATCTATTTTATATAAAGTGTTATACTGCACCAGCACAGATATTATACGACGAGATAAAACTAGTTATACAAGTTGTAAAAGTAGGATTAACTAGAGATGTGATTATACCAGAAGATATTGTGCAGCAGCCAGAGATACCCAGAATCGAGATACCTGATTTTTATGCAAACAAACGACTTATTAGACTAGCTACAATTATTCAAGAACTAGCAAACAATTATACCAATGGAAACCGAATATGGAGCTATTATTCAAGAGACCATCAGATGATTTATTCAAATTCAAAAGAATTACGACAAGCAGATATGGAAGATGTTAGACAATGGATAATGACATTACTTAATCCAGAAAAATAATCTACTGCACGAGCAATTAAGGAAGGATTTATTTCAGACGGATTATTGACAAGATATTGCAAGATAATTGGACACAAATATCCAGATCATCAATGTTCGAGATGTAATGGAGAAGATAATATTATCCCATAAGTTCGGCTAGAATAAAATAAAAAAATCAAGAAGATAAGCATGCCAGTTGGAAAGAAGATAAAAAAGTAGCAGATACGACAAGAACAAGATATCATCGGAAATAATAATGGAGATAAAAGACAAGCTATTAAATTGTAAATGCGACATGTAACAAACTTTCACAATTTTCTTTACGTAAATTATTAGAATTGTATAGGTTTTTGACTATTATTAGTCTAGGCTTTAATTAGTTTTTGTCTTTTTAGAAGACTTTTGTAAAGTATAGCAAATTAGGTTAGGTAGATAATTTTTGAAGACTTTTTGTAAAGTTTTAGAAACGTGTAAAATGAGGAAGGAAAACTTTTGTAAAGTTTCAGATTATAAATAAAAGGCATCGAAGGCAGAAAGAAAAGTAAGTCTTCATGCGTTGAAGCAAAAAAACTTCTTTTGTCTACAACAAATATTTTGCTTATTTATTAAAATACAGGTATATATTTCAGTGGGAAAATCTATGGAGGAACAAAATTTATAATTATCAAACCTACCAGAACATGTATATTCATTTACTATTATGAATAGCTAAATTCATAAATTCCTAACATTCATAATATGATAAAATAAGTTCATGTTAGTTGTTTTCTAGTAGAATAATTCAAAAAATAGCATGTTAAGAAGTTTATTAGCAAAGTGAAAAAGGAGAAAAATTCCTAAGAACTATGCGATCCTAAAGGTGAAACCGGTGAGGCAATAAAGCCGTGATAGGGGAGTAACCAGAGTAGAGGCACTGTTTAAGGGAAAAGTATCTGGATTACCATGCTAATAGTGATCGTCGAACATGTTATTTAAGAATAATCTAGTATATAGTAATCTAAAATGATCATATTTTGTTATGTATATGATTGGAAGGAATATTTTGATAATAGCATTTTATGAAAAATGAATAATTATTTATCTGACGAAATAGTAGATAAATTTAAAATACTTATTTTGTATGTGCTTAAGGATATAGAAACAACAGATATAAGAAAAAATATTTGGTAAAGATTTATGACTAGAGTAAATTACATACCATACCTACCTAACAACTCTTACAAATACTTACGTACACACCAACTATGATAAATTACGTATATCTAGAATTTTGGAAAAAAGATATGAGAAACATACAACTAGTAGAAAAACAAATGAAAAAAAATTTAGACAAATATATGAAAACTAAAGATATAAGATATATAGAATTTCTTAATGAAAATATGCAAGAATTATTTAGACTAAAACAAACAACTAGTAAATATTATGAAAAAGCATTTAATCAAGCCTAAATGACATATGATATTAAAATACTTGTTTTATATATACTTAGAGATATAGAAATTATAGACATAAAGAAAATAATATGGGAAAAATTACAAGATTATGAAGAGGAAGAATTATTAAACAATATAGAAAAATTACGCATATATTATGAACATCAATATTATTTAGATTCTGATGGATATTATACAGACTAAAAATGTCAGGATATATTAAGAATATTAGAGAAAACCAAGAAGACCTAAATAAAGAAATTAATTAGAGAAAACAAATTAGAGAAATAATGGAAAATCTAATAGAAAAATTAAAATGGATAGACGAAACCTTGAAAAATTTAGAAAAAGGCAAAGATAAAAGTCTAGATAGTTTAAAAAATTCATTAAGAAGAGAACAAGAAAAAATAGTTAGTAGTATTAATAACCTCAAACAAGATATTAACTATAGTACAAATAGAATAGATTATTATACATTTACTTTAGAAGAATAAAATGATAAACTACGAATATCTAAAATATTGGAGACAAGAAATGGAAGAAATAAGATTAACAGAAAACCTTATAAAAATAAATTTAATTGAATATTTTAAAACAAAAGATATAGAATATTTAAAATATCTTAAAAATAGTATAGAAGACTTACAAAAACTAAGAGAAAAAACTAAAGAATATTATAGCAAAACATTTAATCAACTACCATTTAATCACCCCCCAAAATATGAATATCAGTAAAATTGAATATGTTAATAAGATATATGGAAGTAAAAGATACAAGAACGAAGAAAAACAGTAAATGAATATTACTACAAAGTATTTAACAATTACATAAATTAATGGATACATCTTACGAAAAGAATAAATCATTAAAAGAAATCGAAAAAAAACTATATAGTTTATACCTAGAATACAAAAGATTACATAATACTAACGAAGATCCTAGAACACTAGATAATTTAATTACGATAATATCTAATATAGAATATGAATTAATAAAACATCTTAAGTCAAGAAGATAAAAATAAAAATTAATCCAATCAATAATATTCACAAAATACTTTATATAAAAATAAATACTTATTACCTAATAACTATTTATTATCTAGTAAAGTTACTGCGCCTAAATCCGCACCCCCCTACAATTGGTATCAAGATTCTCGCAAGTAAACACAATAATTTCTAATCATTGTCATGTAGCTATCCTGTCGTTAGGCTGCTTCACTTAAATATTAATCAATCATATTATTACTTAACCAGTTTAAGACTTTTAGTTTCCTGAGTAGTTGATTTGTTGGTCAATTAGCTTAAATTCAACAAAGAAAAACAACTAATTCTTTTCCTTCTCACAAACACCAATACATATTTAATGGGCAAAAACAAAATGATGAGTTACCTCTTGTAATTAGTGGCTCAATGATTGAGTGTGTCTTCTTAGGCTTCTAAGTCTAAGAAAACAAGCCTCCAAGACTGTCCAAAAGTTTTTCACTTTGTAATTAAATTCAAACATAACAACAGAAGGAAAGCTACAATAATTTATATCATTCAAAACTAAAAGTATGAAAAGAATCAAAATAAAGATCAAAACTGCAGGAGGAAAACTACAATAATTTATATCATTCAAAATTAAAAATTTGAAAAAATTTATAATAAAGATCAAAACTAAAAATTATTATGCGAAATTAAATTTTGATATTAAATTTCCTTACAAATAAAGTAAAGAGAAAAACTAAACCTGCTCTAAGCCGATGATGATAAATTAGGGCATTTATGTCCTCCTTTGAAAGAATACACGACAAATAAATTTTATAACAAATCCTAGGCCTAATGAATTCTATCCTGAAAAGGATTCTGGAATTACAAGACAAATAATTATTCCTCTAATATTAAAAATTGACGTGTAATTATTAATTTTCCATATTAGTTAATTATTCTTACACTTTAATCATATAACTAATAATAAAATAATTGGAACCGTTAGTTTTTTCGTATTAAATTATTTGTTATTGTTACATTTTGCAATATCTAATTAATAGTTTTCATATTTGTATGTAATTGTCGTACTTTAACCATAATTCTTATGAAAAATTGATCACACAAACCAAATAGGAGACAGACTTGAGAAAAGTACGTAGAAAAATTTTCATGTGAAATAATTTATTTTTAGGATTAAAAGAATCCTAGTTCCAACAATATATATTTTTGTATTTTAGGACTCCTTATTTATAGATTTCTTTCTATATATTTTCTTTTACCATATACTTTAGATTTCCTTAATATAAATATTAAAGATAATTATTTAATAATTTAAGAAAATAAGTAAAAAGTTTATTTTGTCTATTGTAGAGATTTTCAAAGAAGGGGAAAAAGTTTAAATTACTTTTTTAAGGGTCTTCGCACTTTTAATATATTATAGATATAGATTATAGATATAGATATATATTAGCTATGTCGAAATTATTTCTTATGCAATGTTTGATTTGACGTATTAAAAATAATATGCATTGCATAATTTCTAAAAAAAAATTATTTGTTTATAAAAACATCCTCCATAAATATGATAGAAATAATGTGAGAAAGGTTCGAGGAGCAATTGTGTCTTTAACCATTCTAATACATGCATCAAAATTCAAGAACATTGTTAATACCATGAATTCTCATGTATTAGTAATACATCGTATAAAACCAAATAAAGTGTATAACTAATGTACATAAGTTAAAATCGATAAAATTGGAACCAAATATAATACTAATAATATATAAAACTAATGTGTGCCTTTTTTTTTTTTTTCTAATGCATTCTATCAAACGATTCCAAAAGTATTTTTAATCAAATAGGTGAAAGCATGCACCGTTTTTAATTGGGAAAAAGGTCATATTTGTCCCCTCTACTCTCAAAACAACATTATATTTTTTATTCTTCATCAAACTTTTTCATATATTTATCCTTGCCAACGAACTTTGTATATTTACTTATTATTGTTTGAACTTGTTAGATCTCATGTCTCCACCTTATTATCCCATGTGACATTTACATGAAACTTGTCAAAGTTAAAAAGGGAAAAAGATCAAAAATATCTCTCTACTTTGATTAATTGGTTATATTTATCCTTAGTCAAACTATAGGGTTAAATATATCCCTACTATTAATAAAGTTTTCAAACATTCCCCTCATTCTAACATTTTCCACCTTGGCAAGTTAAGAGCCATGTAAATTACATTTTGGGTGAGGTTAATGCCATGTGGCATGCCACCTCAGCATTCGATTTTTCTTTTCTTTTTCATTTTAACCTTTTTCCATTAACCTTTATTAATATATTTAATTTATTGATTTTAAAAGAAAAAAAATATGAAATAAATTATTTTCAAAACTACAAATCTAGAATTATAATTATGAGTTTATGCTTTTGCTTCAATTTGAAACATTTGAGCTTTTTTTATCAACTTCATTAACCTTAATTTCCGATACTATTTCACATCTCTATTCTGCTACAACTTCGACGGTTCTAACGTAATTAAAATGATTAGGCAAAATGACCTTCTGGACCCCTGTACTATGTCGGTTTTGTAAGTTAAACACTTCTATTTACATGTTTGTCATCTGGACCCTTGAACCCATTAAAAAATAATATTTTACACCCTTTGACCATTGACCTCGCCTATGTGGCATTGAAATGGTGACTGGAACAAGGAGAATGTAGTCACTCGCGTGGGGGTGCGAGTGGGGGTCAATTTTTGACGAAGTTTACATTAAAATAATTAAAAACAATATTAAAATAAAAAAAAAAGATCTTTTTTTCCTCCATCTTTTTTAATTTTTTTTTTTTAAAATATAAAAATAATTTATTTATTTTTTTAAAAAAGCCTTCACCACTCCACCCTAGCCCGTCCTCACCCCCACCCCCCACCCAGCCTCATCCCACCCCACCCCCAGCCCCTTCCATAAAATAACTTTTAAAAAAATTAAAAAATATTAAAATTAAAAAAAATAAAAAAAGCTTTTTTTTTCCTCCGTCTTTTTAAATTTAAAAATATTTTTAAAAACAATAATTTTTTTTTTTTAGAAAAACCTCCCCACTTCACCCCAGTCCGTCCCCACCCCACCCCAGCCCCTCCACCCCACCCCAACACCCGTCCAGCCCTTCCCCACCCCCACCCCAGCCCATCTCCAACCCCCCACACCCCACCAGCCCCGTCCAACCCCTCTCCACCCCACACCCCTCCCAGCCCCGCCCCATCCCCACCCCATCCCCAACCCCTTCCAGCTCCTAGACCTTACCCCAACACTCTCCCCCCCCCACACTCACACGTTCACTTTTTATTTTTTATTTTAATTTTTCCTCTCAATTCAATTCTTTTCATTTTTTTTAAATTTGAAATCTTTTTATTTTTTGGGGATTAGAATTTAAATTTAAATTGAAAGTGAGTGATAGTGAATATTAAAAAAAAAAATAGTGAATTTCGCTTGAAAAAAATTAAACTTTTTGTGAATTTGGTAAAAATAGTCAAACTTAAAAATAAAAAATTTATTATGTTTGTATATATGAATTTATAGTTAAAAATTTAAATTAGTTGGAGAAGAATTTTAATTATTTGGAATGAATTTGATGTTTAATTTGTGAGCAAAAATAAAAACATGATTATTCAAATTTTTCTACAAATATAAATTTTTCATATTTAATTAAATTAATTTTAATATTTAATATGTTATGTATCATTTTAAAAATGACTTGGAATTTAATGTAATACTTTTTTATTTTTTTTATCTTTTATTATTATTTTTTTAAATGACGTGGCAGATGATGTGACAGACGTGTCAGGCGTGGCAGACATGGCAGCTGACGTGGGGAAGAGTGTGTTACACTCACAAAAAAAGGGTTTAAAATATTATTTTTTAGTGGATTCAGGGGTCCAAATGACAAACATGTAAGTAGAAGTGTCCAACTTACAAAACCGACATAGTACAGGGATCCAGAAAGTCATTTTGCCAAATGATTATAACTACCTGTTATTCATATGATATACTAGCAGAGGAGGTTTGGCTGATTTATTCATAAGTCCACATGCTCATGAATTTTTGGGTTCATGAAATTGTTAATATTTTTTCCTCGTGATTATAAACTCATGATTATAATTCTAGATTTGTAGTTTTGAAAATAATTATTTCATATTTTAAATTTTTAAATTTTTTTTAATAAATTAAATAATTAATAAATGTTGATGAAAAAAAGGTTAAAATGAAAAAGGAAAGAAAAATTGGATGCTGAGGTGGCAAGCCACATCGCATCCACCTGATCCAAAATGTAACGCCACATGACTCTTAACTTGCCAATGTGGAAAAATGTTAAAATGGGAATTATGTTTGAATACTTCATTAACAGTAAGGGTATATTTGACCCTATAATTTAACTAGGAATAAATATAACCAATTAATCAAAGTAAAAGAATATTTTTGATCATTTTCCAATTAAAAATTTACTTTTTAATTAAATATTTTACCCCACCCAATTTTTGAACTTCATCCGCCAAATAGTTACGACCCAATAAACCCAACTCCTACTCTTTTCCCATAAAAAAACATCAGTACAAGTGAAAAATTTCTCCAATTAAATGGGTGATCATGAAATTGTACCAATTTCTCCACTTTTAACATCAATAAAATTTCTCCATTTTCTTCATGTTTTCTTTTCAATAAATAAAGGTTTCCTTCTCCACTAAAATCACTGTTGTCGCCACTACCTAGAATGCCATCATTGCTTTCTTTTTCTCTGCTTTTCAAAAATAATCTACAATGCTATCATCCTTATCCCTTTCTCTATTTTTTAAAAATAAGCTACAATTTTTCAAAGTTAAAATCTACTAGTAATACAATTGAGAAGAATATAAAATGGGTGTCATGAAAGCAGAGGTTTCTAAATGTCCCTTTTCGGTGATTAAAAATTGGGAATAGGAGAGGGATAGGGGGTAAGAGAGTTGGACAGGGGCAGCTCAATATGTCTGGTGGCTAAAGCAAAATTTTAAAATGAAACCTTTATTTATTTTCTCATAATAATTTAGGGAAAAAGACACTTTATAACACTTTTTAAAATAAATAACCTAAGTTTAAAAACTTTTTAAAAAGTAACCAGTCGGATATACTATTTCCGCTTTAGAACCATTTCCTAATTTGGGTCATTTTGGCCTACGTAGTTCATATACAGTCCATATACAATACTGATACAGTTTATATATAATACTGATACAATATTCAACTTGGACAATTTGGTCTTTTTAAAAATATTTTAATTTTTTTTACTATAAATTTTTTAACTGATCAAATATTCTTCTTTTTTTCCATTGTTTAGAAATAATAATTATATTATGTTTAGAAATAATAATTATATTATATAAAAATGATATAATTGTTAAATAGAATATGTATCTATATAAGATATAAAGAAAATAGTTTGTTACCCCCCCCCCCCCCCGCCCCGAACTATAGTCGAAAAAGTTGTGACACACCTCAACTTCAGGGGGGTCCTATTACCCCCTGAACTAAATAAAAGTGTATTATTTACACCCTTAACTGCCTACATGGCACCTTCGTGTCACAATGCGTGTATGAAAACGCTGATGGCGCGTGAAGATATTTTTTAGGTCTCCTTATCCAATAAACACTCGCCACTTGTCCAAAACGAATTAAAAAAAAATTATTTAAACCCTTCTTCCTCCATTGTTCATCCTCCATGGAAGAAAAAAAGAGTAGAAACTCAACGGCTCTTTCTTCCTCTACAAATTCTTCTTCGAAATTTCATTACTCTTCGAATTTCTCTTTGATTTGGGAAGACACAGGTAATTTTTGTATAAATTTCTTATGTTTAATCCATGTAATGTCGTTATTAAAGTTTTGATTTTTGGTTTGTTAATGTAAATCCGATTCCTCCATTTATGATTAATTCAAAATTTGAAGTTTTTCAACACCATTAATGAAGTTTTTCATCTCCATTAATGAAGTTTTCATGTTTTTCTTTTCTAAAATTTTATGATTAGAAATGAGGTAATACGAGTTGAATAAGTTGTGTATGGATGAGACTGATTCAATGATCAATGCTAAAGTGCGATGTAAACATGGCATTTTATTACAAATGCAGACGTCTTGGTCAGATCGCAATCCTGGTAGAAGATTTTAGGCGTGTCCTCATTATGAGGTTTGTGTTGATTCTCAGTTAATTTGTTAATGTTGATGTTGGTGTAAAGATTTATTTTTATGTTCTTAATTTTCAGGCTACGAAGTGCAATTATTTTAGATGGAGAGATTTGAAACGAGTTGACGAAAGATCGAAATTTATTCTTTCGAGATTGGTGAACAAGATTAATGAGCTAGAAAAGAATTACGAAAGTGTTAATATGCAATTTAATAAGCTTGAAGACTCAGCGTCATAATCCCATCAACATGAATTTAGACGATTTGGAGTCAAAACAGGAAAATGACTTTGAAAATATGCAGATTAAATTTCAAAGTCTCAACATTAAGACAAGTCGTTCAAAAATGAAGAATGAAGTAGACGAATGTGATGGGTAATTTGAAAGGGAATGGCAAGTACGATTTGAAAGACAAGAGAATGAAGATGGAAAAAAAAAAGAAAAGAGCATGTAGCTTTACTGAAAAATTCCTTTATTATATGATTATATGTGTAGGTGTTGTTGTTGTTAGTTTTGTTATGAAATTTGGAAACATGAAGAACAGTCTAATTAAGTTGCCGTAGTATGTAGTTGGGACTCATTTTGTGTAGAAATGAAATTGCAATTTGCTATGCTAAGCTACCGAAGTATGTAATAGATCATTATTTTGTGGTAATCTGACTTTAATTTGATATTATTTTGGTATTGTTATACTCTTTTGTTTATAATAAAGAGGATAGTGTATTATTGTGTAAATAATCGAAAAGAAGCAACAAAACAGAACTTGCAATTTGGAAGAAAAGCAAAATTAACATTGCATTCAAGCAAGAGACTGAATATTAGTACATTTACATAAGACATTCACGAGTGACACCAAAATATTATCTTTGTGGGACAGTAATAACTTAAAAGATCGAAAACATTATCTTTGTGGGACAAAAATAGTAGCTTCATTTTTTCATATAAGAAAAGTAGCTAAGTGACACTAAATTAGTAATCAACAGACGACTATAGTTTCCAGGGGTCTCAGAGTTGTGAAGAGGATGAGGTATGCATGGTTACATTGTTTGAATGCCTTGATTGATCTCTTATTTGTTGGAGCCTTCTTGTTGTAATTGTTTGCTTGCCTTTCCACTTCAGTCCACTTGAAGGTTTGAAGCCAATGTCTCCAGATACAACTGTTGATTTCATTACTTGCTTAGGTTCAGTGGACACTATTCTCCTACTTGGCAGCCCAGGCTATAAAAAAAAATTATTTAAGTTCAAGACATTATAGGAAAAGAACACAAGCACTGTGAATATTTTCACTTACATTAATGGTTGTGAAGCCATTTTCAGCTTGAAACACACCCATTTCAGTCATTCTTGATCTTTTATATTGACTTGTGTTTCCAACCACTTTTCCCCTTTCTCTAGCAGCAACAACTGTCTCTCTTGGTGCAAACTTTGAAGCATCATGTGTTGTACTACCTTGAGAATAGGTAAACCAACTTTCAAGTGGATAACCACTTCCTTTACCCCTTCCTCTACCACTTCTAGTTCTTGATGACACTCCAGCATTGTGTGGAGGGATTTTTGGTGTTGTAGATGGTTTAGAATGTGTTTCTCTTCCTCTATAGCTTGGTGGTGTTGCAAAATCAGTACCAACAGATAGAATTAATTCAACATGTGTTGCTCTTCCTCTATAGTTTGGTGGTGGTGTAAAATCAGCACCAACAGATGGAACTGGTTCAGCATGTGTTACTCTTCCTCTAGAGTTTGATGGTGTTGCAAAATCAGCACCAATAGATGGAACTGGTTCAACATTTATTGATCTTCCTCTAGAGTTTTATGGTGTTGCAAAATCAGTACCAACGAATGGAACTGGTGCCTTTTCAGGTCTCCCTCTCTTTGCAGCAGGTTCTTCATCAGTATTTGTTTGTTTCTAACAAACAAAGGATAAGGATATGTATTAGATGGTTATCTTTTTTAAGAAAGGTAACATAAATGTATTAGATGGTTATAAACATAGTAAAGTAAACAGTAATAGATAAATTACCTTTGGTCTACCCCTTCCTTTTTTTGAGCATGATGATTCTGCAGCACTTACTGCCTTTGGGGTAGCAACATCACCACCATTTTTCTTCATAGGACAACCTCTTTTGTTGTGACCCTTTACATGGCATTCACTACATGTCATATTAATTTCAGCTTTAGGCAATTTCCCAGAATTCTTGCTTTCATCAGATTCCTTTGTTCTCTTCTTTTTTGGCCTGCCTGACAGTTTCTCTATCTTTGGTGGAGCAACAAATGGGTTTGTAGATAAAGGCCACAGTGGCATGTTAATCATTGGTTGCATGAAATATGAGTAAGTGGACTTGTATCTCTCTTTAGAGTAACATGGATCAAAGAAATCTAGTGGGTCATATTGCTTATGCAACATTGCAGCTAAGGCATGTTGACATGGTATCCCCGTCAATATCCAAGATCTACAACATTATCTACATCAATATTAAAATATTCATTCATTAAACCACCCACATAACTTTCATCTTCACCATCATACAATAAGGTCCCACCATGATAGTATCTTGAAGTTATATATGTAAACCCACTTATACCTATATGCAAAGAATAGTCTTATTAAAATCAGAATAATTCATTGTAAATATTATTAGAATCAAAATAGTACAAACAAGTAAATTATTAATGTTCATTTTCATTCATTCAACAAAAGAAATTGACAAGTTCAACAAAAAGTGATACTTTTTTGGTTGTCAAAAACTTAGAGAAGTTTTAAACTCTTCATCTATGTGTTTGTATAATAAAGTGACAAAGACACACCATCTAACAACTATGTCATATTCTGTCCATATTCTTATACTTTTTCCTTTCTCTTATGGACAATTTAAAAAGAAACAAAACAACCACAAAAGGTCCATCTTTTATTACTATAAACATACATCCTATGTTACTTTACAAAAGGCACAAAAGGTCCTTTTAACACAAAAGTTCCTACTTTATGACTATATATAGGATGCATCAAGAAATAACATCAGTAGTGCATAAATCCACATTGTAACAGACCAACAATCACAAAAAGTAGATACTAAAAAACTATCTAGGTTATGCATGTACCAAAATCAACATATCTAGGTCATGCAAGTACCAAAATCAAACCAACAATCAACACTGGTAACAAAAACTCGACCTCAATTCCACGTAGTGGCAAAATCAGACAAAAAAAAAATCTATAAAAACTCAACCATAAATCGATATTGTAAGACAAACCCTAACTAGATATGCTTCATAACAAAATCAGAACACAAATATTACCACAATCAGAACACATATTAACAAAAGAGCATCACACGTTATATTTTTCTTGAAAAAATTCAAAGTCAAAATTTAATCCTAACAAAATATATCACAATCTAACTAAAATACGAACTCAAAACAGATTAGAAGTCACAAATAACTAACCTTTATGTTTAGATATTGAAGATTAAGGATGATTTTTTTTTTTTAAGAAATCGCAGCTGATCCAAACGTAAAAAGTGATTTAGGATGAACTTGGGTGAAAATTACCACCGTCAATTGACTAACATTTGGCCAAAAGATCACTTAGAATCAATACTTGTTAAAGTTTTTGAATTTGGAAAGTGAAAATCTTCTCCAAAATGTTAAAAGTTTTGGTAAAGTAATGTTTATGTTTGCTTATCGTTTAAGAAAATGAGAAAGTGAAGAGTTTGAGGAAGGAAATGAGAAAGTGAAGAGTCCAACTTAGTGGACTGTGGGTCCCACCAAAATAATTATGCGTGTATTACACGCCCAAGATTTTGACTGAAAATATCTGCCATGTAGGCAGTCAAGGGTGTAAATAATACACTTTTATTTAGTTTAGGGAGGTAATAGGACCCCCCTGAAGTTGAGGTGTGTCACAGCTTTTTCGACTATAGTTCAGGGGGGTAACAGACTATTTTCTCTAAGATATATGTATATAAATTGTATAATTCTATCAAATATGTATATGTATAAAATATATATAAAAAATATATAGAAAGTATATGAAAATTATATAATTGTTTTATAAACGTGTAAAAAAAAAGTACAGTTATTGTATAAATTGTGTATCAAAACTGTATAATTTTCGTATAGAATATTTATATGTATAAGATTTGTATAGAAACTATATAGAAGGTGTGTAGAAACGGTATTGAACAAGCCAGTAAATTGAAATGGTTAGAAAGTGAAATTTAAATTCTATGGTCATTTTCATGTAAATAGTTTAATTTGAAGTGTTGTTTCTGTCCTTTCCCCGAAAATTTATACTTATATATATGAGGATGGTTTTAAGCGGGGTAGACGTAAAATATTTCTTACCTTTCTACTCTCCCGTCCCACTTTAACATTTATTTTAATTCTTTTCACTTTCATTAAGCAAATAATAAAACACAAGGTATAGTTTACTAAGTTACTCCTATTTATTAATTCTTTTAAAAAATATTGAGCGGTATTAAAAAGAAATCTTCTTTAATATTAAAGGTGAAGTTAGAAACAATTGTCAATTTAGTCTTAAATCATAAAGTGATAATTTTTTTGAGCTAAAATAACGTTAAAATGAGACAAAAAATATTTAAAAAATTTCAATGTTTTCTAGTGAATTTTTTTTACAGAACTATAAACCTATAATTATTAAAAATGAAGCCCAAAAATTAGGGGCCGAAAGCCTTGGCTTTAGTTGCTTCATGCTGAAGCCGGCCTTGGAGTCGGGTTTGTTGGATTTTAAATATCGGGTGGGGTAAAATTTTTGATTAAAAAGTGTAGTTTTTAATTGTGATAAAAATATATTCATGTAGGCATTACGTTTGATAATAGAAGTGAGGATATGAGACTTAACATTTCAAGGCCAAATATGTGCCAGTCTTAGGATGAGAGGGCAAATATGTCCAAAAAGTATGAGGGGGTTAAATATAATCTTTTTGAAAGTAAAGAGACAAATATGATCATTTTTTGTTTTTAATTTACTCTCTTTATCTTAATTTATATGACTCATTTTTTTTTTTGGGTGAAAATCATTTTCCTTCTTCAACATTGTCTTAAAAATCAAGCCTCCCCCCCCATCCCCCTCCCCCTCCCCCCACACAAAAACTTTGAACAATGATCATATTTCGCTTTTTATCTTAATTGAATTTTCAAAATGTCTATTGTACCCTCTTATCATCAACTTTTTTCTTTTTCTTTTTTTAACTTCTTTAAAATCATTATATTTTTATTTTTTTTAAATTTATGTAATAGTTTTTTCATAAAAACATGAACATTATCTTCTGAGCGAAAAAAGTGAGAAACACTAGTTAAGTATATAAGTTAATGATGATCTATTATAAAGTAAATTAGCATAATAAAAAAAATTAATTTTATTAATAGTAATCAAAACTTCAATATCTATTTTACAAATAATAAGTAATATTAATTTTATAAATATATTTCACTGCAGAAAATATAAAAATAATTAAAAATAAGGCTATATTTTTAAAGATTATATTTGTTTAGATTTTAAATTATAATTTATGTATTCTATTAACAACAATCATAACTTATATTATTTATATAGACAATAGATAATACTTGCCTCTTATCACTTGACGCTCATACTCAAAATAGTTGTTTTAATTTACTTGTCTAATTCATAAAATCAAGAGAATCGTATTATGTTTTCTTTCCTTTTTACCCTCATAGTATTAAATAACTACATAACTTAGTAGTATAGACAAATTTAAAGTTTCAAAGTATTATTAATAAGGTTAATTCAGCAAAATGTACCTCTATATAAAACTAGACAACTAATCCTCACTTCGCGCGGCTTCAAAAATATTGCATTTTTTTTAAAAATTAATAACTAAATATTGAAAATATGTTAAACATTTTTTTAGTCTCCAAATCCAAAGGATGAAATTTAAAGTTCTAATCAATTTCATTGTTAACACTTCACTTTATTCTTTACAATAATTTTCATCGCTTGGAGTTTTTAGCTAATAACAATATTAATATATAGGGCAAAAATCTCATTTTTAGCAGAAAAGATGTGGCATGTCTTTAAAGTCAATAAAATTGTTTTTTCTGAAAACTTTATCCCATTTAATTTTTACTAAATTTTGATTTTGAATTTTTAAATGTCTTTCAGTTTTCTATAAAGATAAACGATCAACCATTATTTCTAAAACTCGAATTTCATAGAGAAAACTGCATACAAAGTGCTATAAAGCTTATGAATTACAAGTAATAATATGTAACTCATACGTTACAATCTTTTGGTAATCTTTCAATTTTTTTTAGCAATTTGTTTAGGGGAAATTGAGATGAAAATGAGAGAATAATGACAGCGGCAAATTAAATCACTTTTCTTATTTTCAGATTTATATGTATGTATAAATATAGATATATGGATTCGTTACGTACCAAGAAGATATTAAAAAAAAAGAGCTAATGAATAAAAGAAAAACGAACACCTTCTTTCTTTTCTTTTTCTATGGTCACTTCATAGAATGTAACAAAAATACAAAAAATTAATGAAATAGAAAAAATCAATTGAATACATATATTGTTGAACATATTCTCATATTATCATCATTGTGCCCTCCTTCCTCTCTAAAACTTTAAAACATGGAGCTTCCAGTCATCGTCTTCCACAAATCAAATGCGAACTTTTTCATAACCTTGCACTCACATCATAGGAAGAAATCAAAAAAAGCAAAAAAGAGAGGATATATGAATTATTAGAGACCTAAAAATAAAACACAAAAAGCTAATGAATACATAATAATTGACACCTGTTTTCATTTTTTTTTCTATGATCTATTTGTAATTTGTGGTTGACAATTTACAAAGTATGAAATAAAAAGTAGGAAAAAAAATGAAATAGAAAAAAAGCAATTAAATACATACATCCTTACTTGAAAATATTTTTATACTATCCTCCTCCTCTTAAGACTTTGAAACATGAAACTTCTATTTCTTTTTCTATTTGTTTTATTGATACTCTAGCTAATATAGGGTTGAGCACTATGGTCATCATCTTCGATAAAATCAAATGCAATTTTTTCATAATCTTATACATACGTCATAAACATCATAAAATAAATCACGAATTCAAAAAGTACAAAGTGATGAAGAATAAAATGAAAATGATAAAGAGAAGAAAATGCTAACTCAAACGTTCGAATTAGTTAGGGTAAAATTAATAGAGATGTGACCCTTTTCATCTTTTTTCATATGCATTTTATACCCAATCTCAATAGATTTTTACATTGAATTTACATATTCTTTTTTAATATTCATAATGAATGTTGATGGTGGTACATTAATAGGCATACTTGAAATGGTAAAATTTGAAAGGGTGGGATAATAATAACAACTATTATTGTAATAACATGATTGTGCAATAAATTTTTCTATAATTTCATAAATTATTATTAGTTTTTTAGCAAAAAGAAGAAAGAGTTAAAATGCCAAAAAATGAGAAAAAAGATAAATTGAAATCTTGTCCTTAGAGAGTTGTCATATGGGGGTTTGGGCCACAGGTGACAAAAGAGTTTTAAAATGAGGTGTAGGTGACACAAGTCTTAATTATTAGTTGGAGGTGAGAATTACTTTATTATGGATTAAGAAAGTTGGGGAAGTTTGAAAATAACCTACAAGTTTTTAAATTTATACTTTGATCCCAATGTATACCTAAAATAACGGAAAACGGAGGAAAAAAGGCACCTTTCTCTCTCTTCTCATCCATTATTATTTTCTCGCTCTTAGCGATTTTTGTTGTTCATTGTTTCTGTTTCTGCTGCTTTATTCATCATCTTCTGCTTCATTATCATCATCTTCTTCTTCATTATCATCTTCATCTTCATCTTCTTCTTGTCGACCATTTGTTGTTGTTGTTGTTGTTGGTACAACGCTACTGCTGCGATCTGACCAATTTCTTAGGTCAAATATTGTTTACTACATCACTTTACACTTTGACATTACTTCATAGGTGACTTTGGTAAGTAAAATTATGATTTTTATTCGTATTTGTCATCTGGATACACTTCTGTTTTTCCAACAATGGATAGAACCTCGATCATGAATCCAGTATAAGTGCCCACAATTTAAACAGATCAATCATCTGGTGCATCAGATGATCAATCTGTTGCATCAGAATATTTATCTGTTGCATCAGACTGTTTATCTGTTGCATCAGAAGATTTATCTATTGCATCAGACGTATTATCTGTTGTATCGGGATGTTTATCTGTTGTACCAGACTAATTATATGTTGTATCAGAATGTTTATCTGTTGCACCAGACTAATTATCTATTGCAACGAATGATTAATCTGTTTGAAAAAATACAAATCAACCCCTGCCACAAACCCAACAGATAACCAATATGTTTTCAACTCTTGATATTGCTACTGGATTCAAAATTATTCCTTACATCCAATTATCCGTCCCAAATTTCCTAATTCGATTTCTCATTTTACTTGTCTTTTTCATTAATCAAGAAAAGATTAAAAAAATTCATGTTTTACCCTTTGCATTAATCACTTTTTGTTCAAATTAAAATGAAAACATCATTTAATAGGGGGACTATATGCCGACAGACGTTAAAATCTTTCTTCTCTTATGAAATTTTGATTGAATAGCATACAATAGTTATTTCAAACACGTCTACTGTCCCACCAACTAATCAGTGGGTTATGATAAACTAGACATGTTATTAATTATTTTTTAATCAATGTGGCATCTCAATTTGGGATGGGTAATTTGAGACGGAGGGAGTACGAATTAAAACGTCAGAGCCAAGCAAAGCAACAAACTCGTCATCTGTTGTTGAAACAGACTATTTATCTGTTACATCAACTTCTTATCTGTTACAACATGAGTAATCTGTTTTGAACAACACATCAACCCCTGCCCCAAACCCAACAGATAAATCTTGCTATTGCTACTGGATTCTAAATTATTCCTTTTTACGTCGAATCGTCGACATGTCTATTGAGAAGATAATAGACAAAATAAAAATTAAATATGGATTAAAACATCAAAGATCAAACATAATTTATTTATTAAACAAAAACAAATAAAAATACATATAATAGACTAAAAGAAAAATAATAATCTAATTATTATTATTATTATTATCATCATCATCATCATTGCCAGCCGACCAATCTTTAACCGAAATTAGCAAGGCCCTCCTCAGCCTGCGTATCTCACGGAACATTCTTGCTCTAACTCCTCCCAGTTCCCATTGCAGATCACGAACTTGATTTCGAAGTCATTCACGGCGTCTTGTAGAAAAGCAACGTCCCACACTGGGTCAGCCATAATCTTATCTTCTAGAATGTAATATGAAAGACGAGATACAATAAATAAATAGAGTGTAGTTGAATGAACGATTGAGTAAGAAGGGACCTATTCATAGAGAATTGAATTTGAATGAGAGGAAAAAAGACGCGACTATTCACCTCCATACATTAATTATATTTTTTATTAAATTAAGAAAATAAATATTGTGATATAAGTCATGACTTTTCAGATTATTATTATTAATTAGTTCTTTCGGAGAACCGTTTTTATTGAGTTGTGGCAACAGATTCTATATCTGTTGCATCAGATAACACATCTGTGACAATAGATATATTATCTGTTGCAACAAATATAAAATATGTTGCATCAGATAACCTATCTGTTGCAACATATAATCTAACTGTTCACGTCCATTTATTAATTACATTTTTTATTAATGTGAAAAGTAATGACTTAAATAAATTAAGAAATATTGTGATAAGTCATGACTTTTCAGATTATTATTATTAATTAGTTCTTTTCAAGAACCACTTTTATTGAGTTGTGACTCGATATAGGTTGCATCAGATAAATCATCTGTGACAACATATATATCATCTGTTGCAACAATAGTGAACCTGCTGCATCAGATAATTTATTTGTTGCAACATATAATCTACTTTTTTTTTTTAAAATAACTATCATCATATCATTAATCCAAATTTTCTTACTTTTTTATTTTATAAGTAAAAAAAAAATACCTTTTCAAATTCCTTAATAAAATAATAACCATTTTATTATATAATAAATAATTTTAAAAATAAATTCAAAAACAAAAATGGTGAAAAGTCACGATCAGTTATTAAAATTGTGGTTATAAATAGTGTTTATCATTTATTTCCTTATTATTTATTTACGAAATATTTTTCATATTGAATTATCGGAAAGTCATGCCTTCTTTTTCTTTTCACCCTCTCAATAACAACAATAATCCTTTTTTATTAATAACCGCCAAGTGTAACATATGATTGATCTGTCGTAGCAGATTAACCTCTGTTGACACAAATTGCTGCTCAATCTCTACCACCAACCGTCGATGACATGTTGAGAACAAGGAATAAACAAAATGATTATTATTAAACACTAAATAAGAATTAAGAATTTAAAGTCGACAACAAAAGGAGGAAAGGAAAATAAATACATACATGCACTAAAATAAAAAACATTACCTAATTATTATTATTACTACTACTATTATTATTATTATTATTATTATCAATCGGACATTTTTCATCCGGCAACCTTGCTCCGAAGTCAGCCAAATCTCTCTGGAATTCATCAAAATGCCTTTGAAGTTCACGCAAAGACTCGATATGAATATTCTTGTACGAATCTGGATCATCCATATTTGTAAGGAGGGACCTATTTATAAATTATTGTATCTCAGAAAGAAAAGAAAATTGCTTTAAAATAAATCTAACAGATGGGTAATCTGATGCAAAATATATTCTTTCTGTTAGATAACCTACAATACAACGTACTGGCAATCTTTTGCAACAGATGTATATATCTGTTTGATTTCTGCAACAGGTTGATCAACTGTCGTAACAGATGTCTCCAATTATTTGACAATATAAACAGATGTGTCATCTGTTGCAACTAGCTAGTCATTTGTTTATTCAATTTAAGCCATAGATGGGTTAGGAAGAATAAGGTGTGTGCAGATGGATCCACTATCATATGTGTGGGAGTTAAGTATGTATTACTGATAAGGTCACCGGGACAACATACACAAAGTACAATATTTTTGTGAATGCAGTTTTTAACCGATTAGGAATTGATCATTCAAACAAGATCCTGCATTGTACCATTAAGTTTGATGGGTTTGAAATTGATAAGGCTGAGGACCTCATGACAATGGTGCAGATACCCTGTTATAAATTACTGACAGTTGTTGCTCGTGTTTATGTGTGTCAAGTTTTGAAAAGGGATCAATATTTGTCGTCACTGCAGAGAACCAATATCGATTGAACTTAACTTTAAGTATGCATTGTACCCTTAGAGGGCCCTCGAAGCCTAGCACTGCATCAAACAAGAATGGAAAACCAATATAGTTATTGCTCTGGCCAAAATTTATATGGCTGGGTTGCTCGCTCGAGGTGATGATTATATGCCAGAAGGTGCGATAGGAGAATGCTTTCAAGGGAAAATGGGTAGTTGATGGAAGACTATACATCTGAGAGCTAATTGAAGAAGAGACATATGGTAGAAAGTAACTTCTAACGAATTTGGCCGATGGAATTATCTTAAAAGATGCGAAATCTGAATCAAGTACAAATATGAAAGTGTATCCGGTAATGTAATTTCATCTGTTGTGTCTCTGAAAGAAAAACAATGCAGATGGACACTTTGCTAAGGAGCTGCGTGGTCGGGATTATCACCTAACTAGAAAATAGGAGAAGACTAACAAAGCAGCCTCACGGGCATCGAGGGTTGAAATGATGTTCAACAAGTCTAGAAAACTTACGCCAACAACAACTGCAGTTAAAATAAGGAAACTAAGCGAAGACAACAATTTCTGAATTTTAAATTTCATCCCATGCCTTCTTATTTATGTTTCCGATCAGGTCCACTGCCGTTGACTTGATCAAAACCACAAACGAGATTGAAAGACAAATAGAGTATAATTACTTTCTTAGCAATATGAATTAATTGATTGTGTTTTCTTACCTTAGCATGCTTTCAACATTCCTTGGAGAAGATCAGATGCTTGCTGTAGTATGTGAATTCCGATAATTTTCAAGCTTGCCTCTAGCTTGTTGATCCTGTATTCAAGCTGGTCGTTGCCGTCTTCGAAGTTGGTAAGGAGTTCCTCGTCTCTTGTGAGCTCGATCAGGAACACTACCTTCAAAGTTGTGGCATTCTAGAAGACCTTCAAAATACTTTCTTCAGATGCCTTAAAGGATACATGGAGGGTCGTTGTGTTTGTTTTAGGTCAAAATATGTTGATGCACGTTGAAGATGTGGTCCCAACAGTTGAACAACACACTTTTATCGAGCGTTGCTCCATGTATATTGCTCAACCAATTTGATAAATTAGTAAGCATGGAGTTACGTAGCTTGTGATCTAAAACCGACTCTACCAAGCCTATCAAACATTACGTAACTCCGAGCTTATTACCCTATCAAAAAAATATGTCTGAGTTAGTGCACAAATCAAAGAAACCCAATCTGTCAGCCTTTCTGCTGATCACTCTTCTCCAATATAAATGACAAGATATCTGCTATGCAAAAGTCTACACCATCACCAGACATGCTTGCCTGAGAGCAATTCTTCAAAAGATACATTTTATTTGAGCTAAGAGTATCTACAGTCCAAAATATAGATTATAGGGGTATATACGTATCCAAAGTATGACGACAGTATATATATATACCAAAATATAATGGATGATATATATGTATTATTTAAGATAGTTCAGGAATATATTTATAGTTTTTCTAATTTTTTAAAGTTGAATAGGAAGTTTGATTTTTTTTTTTTAAATTGGAGGAGAGAATTACAATATGGGAAATCAAATTTTCACTAACAAAGTGAAAATTTAGATAATTAATCAACTAAGCTACTAAGATTTCTCTGGCGGGAGAGTTTGATTTGGGAAAACGATTTTCACCTCTTTTTTTTTTCTTAAAAAAAGTTAATCTCAATTTATTAGTTGGATAAGGACGAATACGCTTTGTAACTCTTTTCTCTTTCACACCCAGCTAGTTATCTTCCTTTGTTCTATTGTCTCACTATTTCATTTGTCTTCTTTACTAATTATGGGAACTATACTGATCATCTTGTTATCCACCATAAACATACTCATCTTTCTCCACTCATCAACATCGTCGTCGTCGTCATCATCATCATCCATTCTGATTCCCACAAAGAAAACCTACATTGTTCACATGAAACATCACCTCAAACCTCCATCATTCTCCACTCATCATCAATGGTACAAATCCCATCTCCAATCTCTCACTTCCCACGATAATTCTCTTCTCTATACTTACAAGATCGCTTATCATGGCTTCGCAGCAAGTCTGGAACCCTCTGAAGTTGAATTACTCCGTCAATCTGATTACGTTATTAATGTTTATGAAGATACTTTCTACTTCCCACAAACTACCCGTACCCCTGAATTTCTCGGCCTCGATAAGATTAATTTTTGGGCTGGACATACTTTACCAGAACTGAACAATGCTGCTCAAGATGTTATTATTGGGGTATTTGACAGTGGAATTTGGCCTGAATCTGAAAGTTTTAGTGATGTAGGTATGTCGAATGTGCCTTCTAGATGGAGAGGAAAATGCCAATCGGTTCCTGATTTCGACCCGAATGTGCATTGCAATAGGAAACTTATAGGTGCTACATATTTTGTCGAAGGTTGTAAGCACTGTTCCACGGAGATTCAATCGCCTCGGGACTATAATGGCCACGGCACACACACTGCGAGCACAGCTGCAGGTAGATGCTGATTCAGGATTTAAGTTGACCGGTTTAATTAGTTATCCGATATTTATTGAAAATTTAGGGCAGCGTTTTTTTTCAAGTTCACGAAAAAAAGTTTTGTCATAAAATTGTTGAAATGTTTGGAAGTTGAAAAGTAAGAAAAAACTGTTTTTACAATTTTCATTTCAAATAAATCACAAAATTTTAAAGACACTCTAGTTTATATTCATGACCAAATAAGACTAATTTTCAAATATTATTTTCACTTTCAAAACAAACACATATTGTTACAAACGCCTCCTTAGTACTTCCTCTCTCCTAATTTATGTGGTACAATTATAACTTCGAGATTCAAACTTCTAAATTTTGCCTGTAAATTCGAACATAGAAACTTTTAAGTTTTTTGAAATAAAAATTTTATATTTAAAAGATTGTAAAAAATATTATAAATTATAATAGTTAATAAATTAAAATATATAAAAGACATAAAATAATTTTGGTCAAGGAAAAATTTACTTGACTGTCGAAATTCCAACCGAGCTCCATAACTTGGGGCGGAAGAGTATTTTTCACACATGTATATCCAAGTTTCGCATTAAATATATAGTATTCACCTGAACTCGTATATATTACATGCAGGATCAATTGTGGCAAATGCTAGCCTTTTCGGCTATGCTAAAGGAATTGCTCGAGGTATGGCACCACAAGCTCGTATAGCGAGCTATAAAGTGTGCTGGAATGAAATTTGTGCAGGATCAGATATTCTTGCTGCATTCGACCGTGCAATTATGGATGGTGTTGATGTATTGTCTCTGTCATTGTCTAGTAATTCGACGACTTATTACAGCGACGCCGTTGCTCTTGGTGCTTTTGCCGCTATTGAGAAAGGAATTCTCGTGTCGTGTTCAGCTGGCAATGCTGGTCCTTGGGAATCAACAGTAACAAACACGGCTCCGTGGGTCATTACTGTTGGTGCTGCAACTCTTGACAGGGATTTTCCAGCTACTGTTACTCTTGGTAATGGTCAAAAACTTCAAGGGGTGTCGTTGTACAGTGGAAAATTAGAAATGGAAGATAAGTTGCTGAGCTTATTTTACCAAAAAGGAGGAAACTTATCTAGCAATTTGTGCCTTCGCGGTTCACTTGATCAAAAAATGGTTGGTGGAAAAGTAGTGTTGTGTGACAGGGGAGTCAATTATAGAGTTGAGAAGGGACTTGTGGTGAAAGAAGCCAATGGGGTAGGGATGATATTAGCCAATACACCGGAATGGGGGGAGGAGTTACTTGCGGATAGCCACTTATTACCTGCAGTGGTTGTTGGGAGGAAGGCGGGGGATGTAATAAGAGAATATGTGAAAACAGAAAAAAATCCAACCGTTGTTCTCAGCTTTGGAGGAACAGTGGTGAAGGTGAAACCATCCCCTGTTATGGCTACATTTAGCTCAAGAGGTCCAAATTCAATTGTTCCCCAGATATTAAAGCCTGATATTATTGGCCCTGGAGTGAACATCTTGGCAGCTTGGCCTGAAACTCTAGGACCAACTTCATTTGATGTCGATAGGCGAAAGACGTCATTCAACATCATGTCTGGCACTTCTATGTCTTGTCCTCATGTTACAGGAGTTGCTGCATTGGTAAAAGCTGTACATCCGGAATGGAGTCCAAGTGCGATCAAATCAGCAATCATGACAACCGCGTACACTCAAGATAACACCAACTCCTCATTTCGTGATTCTGCGCTAGACGGTACATTTTCCAATCCGTTGGCTCATGGATCAGGCCATGTGAATCCTCAAAAAGCACTCTCACCTGGACTCGTATACAATATTAGGATTCGGGATCATATCAAGTTCTTGTGCTGTTTGAACTACTCCATGGATGAAATACAATCAATTGTAAAAAGACTCAATTTCACTTGCGCAAACAAGTTTGCGGATGCTGGGCAAATCAACTACCCTTCATTCTCTGTCTTGTTTGGGATAAATACAAAGAGGGTTGTTCGTTACACGCGAGAAGTGACCAATGTTGGAGCTGCAGGGTCACTGTATGAAGTAGCCATCGATGCACCTTCATCTGTCGTGGTATTGGTGAAGCCACAAAAGCTTGTATTCAAGAAAGTAGGAGAGAAGCTACATTACACAGTGACATTTGTGTCCAAGAAAGATGTTAAACCAGGAAATGCATTTGGTTGGATTTCTTGGAACAATGCTAAACATGAAGTGAGAAGTCCAGTTACATATTCCTGGATGACACATCTCAATTAGATTGGTAACATTAAGATTTGCCTGTAGGATGTTCTTCCTATTAACTGTACAACAACTACAAAGATGTATGCCGTTTAAATGGAGATGAAATATCTACCAACTTTATCACAGCTAGGTGGAAAAAAGGGGTCCATACTTCCTTCTAGAATTATACATATTATGAAAATAGATAAGAAGATTTTTTTAATTATATACATATATATATATACGGTTGAATTACTTACTACTAATAATAAGAGGGAATAAGCAGCCAGTAGTGGACGTCTCTTTTTGTGCCGCCAGCTTCAGCTGCTTTAACTGTGATTTTACTATATCATTTTTGATTAATTATTATAACTTATTTACGTATTAAAAAAATTTATATTAATTATATTTATAATTTACTTATGTATAAGAGACAATTGAGAGGAGCTTTCCGTCGTCCTCCTTGCTGACCAATTCAGCTGCTTGCTTCGTGATTTTACTATGTCACTTTTAATTAATTATCGCATGTTATTTAAATTAAAAAATTAATAATATTTAATGAAAAATAAAATAGTCATTTATGATATGTCTGCTTTAGCTGCTTCAATTGTTATTTTGCTATATCATCTTTAATTAATTATTGTAAGTTATCTAAGTATTAAAAAATTATTATAAAGTCATTTAAGTATTAAAAAATTAATAATATTTAATATTAAATTAACTTGGTGTCTTATATGTGATTCACTTAATTTTTTTTCACAGGTATTTTTATAATAATTTTGTTATAAAAATTTTAATTAGTTATTATACATTTTAGACATGCCTGCTTCGCTGCTTCAATCATGATTTTACTATATCACCCATAATTAATTATTACGGTCATCTAAACACTGTGTCATTTAAATAGAAATGGAAGAAAAAAAATACTATAAATCATAATAATTAAAAATTTAAATTATTTAAAAAATATAATTGACTATCAATGACACAAATTTTTTAATAAGGAATGTAAAATATATTATTTGAAAATTACATAAAAAATATTATAAATTACAATAGTTAATGGTTTATAATATCTAAAAAAATTTACTCTGTCATATATTTAAAAAATTACTACAAATCACAATAATTAACAAATTTAAAAATTTAAAGGTCAATCTGTCTGTTTTGGCACAACTTCATTGGTCCTTTCCCCTGCTTTCATTTTTTTCATCAATTTAAATTTGTTTGTCTTATGTTGTTTATCTGGTATATATTTCAACAAATGTACGAAAAAATTCCTATAAATCATAATAATTAATAACTTAAAAAATTTAAAATATTTGGCTGACTCTCAAAACAATATCAGTATCATTTAAATTGAAATAGAAGAAAGAATATTATAAATCACAATAATTAAAAATTTAAATTATTTTTAAAATATAATTTACTATTGATGCCACAATATTTTGGACAAGGAGAGTAACATATATCATTTGCAAAGTACATAACAAGTATTATAAATTATAATATTTAACAACTTAAAATATCTAAGAAAATTAATCTGTTATATATTAAAAAAATATTATAGATCATAATAATTAACAACTTAAAAAAATTAAAAGATCTAAAATATTTGATTGACTCTCAAAATTATATCAGTGCCACTTAAATTGGAATAACTAAAAGTATAATTGACTATCAATGCTACAAAAATTTGGACAAGGAGAGTAACATGTATTATTTAAAAATTAAATAAAAAGTACTATAATTACAATAGTTAATACTCCCCCCGTCCCATTTTATCCGTCCCAAATTTCCTAATCTGGTGTCCCATTTTACTTGTCCCTTTTTACTTATCAAGACAAGACAATTTTTTTTCCATATTTTACCCTTTGCATTAATTACTTTTTCTTTAAATTAAAATGTAAACATCATTTAATAGGGGTACTCTGGTAAACTAGCCATGTTATTTATTATTTTTTTAATAATTGTGCCATCCCAATTTGGGACGAGTAAAATGAAACGGAGGGAGTAGCTTAAAATATCTTTTAAAAAAATTAATCTGTTATATATTTTAAAATAAAAAATAAAATAAAATAAATAAATCACAATAATTAACAACTTAATTTTTTTTAAATATATAAAATATTTGGTTAATTTTCAAAATTATATTAGGGCCACTTAAATAGGAATAAAGAAGAGGTATTATAAATCTCAATAATAGAAAATTTAAATTATTTTAAAAATATAATTGACTATCAATGTCACAAAAGTTTGACCAAGGAGAGTAACATGTATTATTTGAAAATTAAGTAAAAATCTTATAAATTACAATAGTTAACAACTTAAAATAACTAAAGCATCTTAAAAATATAATTGATTATCTAAATTATATTTGTGTCACATAAATTGAGACTAAAAAATAATATATATTGAGCCCGTGCTGGCACGGACCTTCGACATCTAGTTTTCTTGATACAAGAGAAAATTTTAATGAAGTGGCAAAGTGACACCATAGCTTAGGATAATAGTCCACGTCGGCAAAAAAAAGAGAAATATTGGGTACATAAATAAGCACGTTTTACACTATAGCAACACGTTTTAAAGTTGTGCGGCTTCTTTTAAGGTAAAAAATTAACTTAGTTTGCGTACATTTTAAGGGTATACATGGTTGCAAGGTTGGTAGAGAACCATAGTATATCTCAAGACCAACAAATGTTAAATGATGATGTGAAAGGATGGATATGGATATTCCAGTTATAGAAAGTGCAGGTGAACAAGTTCCTACTTCTGCAGTTGCAAGCAATACATTGGAAGCTACATAACCTAGTCTAGTCATGCTCAAGAGGGTGAAACTGATTCTTTTATAAAGGTTTGTCGTTCAAGAATAAGCAAGAACTAGACGTTGAACTGAAAATTTCTTCCGTGAAGAAAGACGTGAAGAAAGATTTTAGGTTGAAGAAAGTGATCAACTCACATTCTATGTATTATGTCAGATGTGTACATCTTAAGTACAAGTGGTGGCTGATAGCCATGAAGCTTAAAAGTTCTGATAGGGCACACATGTGGTTCACAATATCTTGCGAGCCATAACCCACATGCAACAACAAAATTCATTGGTCAATACTTCAAAGATCGGTGCCCTGAAAATAAATAACCATCTATAAAAGATTTGGAGAACTCTATCCGTATTGAATTGGGTTGCTAAGTAAGTTATTGAAATGTTTGGAAGGGTAGTGAGATTGCAAAATCTTTGGCAAGGGGTACATATAAGCATGGATATGGAGTGTTTGATGTGTGTACAGTTACATGCTTAGGACATCAAATTTAGGAAGTCACACAACCTTGAAGGTTGGAGAAAATGGGTAACAACCTGAGACTACCCTGGATGTCAACAGGTGCTTAGGACTACAAGTGGCCCTGAAGCTAAACATAAGCGGAAGCTGTAAGATCATAAATCTGAACTGAATTAAATAAAACAATCGTAATAATACTGATAACTGAAAATCATCTACTAAATCTAAACAAGCCTCGAACATAGTGAAGAGTCACTTGGACAGGCCTAACTGATTCGAAAACCATGAAGTCTAAAATAAATATAAACTGAACTACTGAAAGGAAAACATAAATTTAAGTCCTCAAAACATTAGGAATCACCTACTGACGAAAAATAGGCAAAGGTGATCATGACTAATCATGATGCTTAGGACGAACACCAAAACCTACATAATAATAGGATCTAGAGCATAAAGTGTATGTGGTCAGTACTTCTGGAATGTGCTTAGTATATGGGGATGCATGAAATATGTAACAAATGATACATATCGTAGGATGAAAACATACATGCCAAGTGTATACAGACTCACTATGCTTTATGAATTAAATTAGAAGCTTAAATTTCATAAAGCATAAAGTAGTAAAGCATAATATAGTAAAATTAGTGAGTCGTTACACTTAATTTCTAAAACCAAAGTTTCTATGGGATATTCTCTTAATTGACATAAATCATATGAGAAATATGGAGTCCAACATATGCCTCATTAAAAGACCGCAATATACCTTTTTAGAATATAAAGCCATAATTTTGGGAGAGTTACATGGGGTGAAAAGATAGTCTTGCACTAAATTTTGAAAGAGAAATGCAAAAAAAAATACAGGCGTAGAGGCATTGGGCACGCCGCACACCCTAATACACAGGGGGAGGTTATGTGTCATGACTCCTAATGCACAGGAGTGGCTTTTTCTCCGCGCCGCCCATCGTGAAAGCCAACCAGTCACCATTTTTATTTTGCTATATGATGCGAGGCCCAAAGAGGAGGTGCCCATGAGCGATGCTTGATGTCACCTCAATTACACCTCTAAAAAAATCATAAAGTAGTCATTGATCAAATATAGAACCTAACTAGGTTGGGGTCGATCCTATAGGGTTTAGGTCAAAATATCAAAAAAGATGAACGTCAAGGCAATTAATAACAATTTCCAGTAAAAGAAGGGGATTTGATAATAAAGGGCTTAATAGTAACAGTTGTTGATTTGTCAGATTTGTGATCAGTATAAAAGCACTAGGACTGTGTTACCAAATAACTTTATAATTCCATAGGTTCTTTATACTTTGTAACTCCTCTCGGTGTTCAAAATACAAAATTAATAGGTTATGTATACTTAGAAAAACTTTATGCTCTTGTCTAAGCAATATCCTCAAGTAAGTTGTCTTTTTTCTCGAGCCTATGTTACTAACCCCTATCTTGGATCCCAGATAGCTATCCTGAATTATCGGCTCAAGCTATTAAGTGGAGGTTGGTAGCTTTAAGTCTATGTTGTTTATTATCTTTCCCATATATTCTTTTTTTCCCATCTATATTCTTCCTTTAGTCCTGAGTAAAGATAAGGCGAGTTCTAATGTTGCGTTTCATCATAAAGAAATCAAATCAAAAGAAACAATAATACATATATGAACATTGATTGAAGATTTATTCCATATTATGAATTCTATTTTGTTAATCCGTCATGGTTTTTACAACCTTAGTTATGGTATTTATCTACTCCTAATTGCAAGAACATAAGAAGAAATCTAATATACAAATATAATCATGCACTTACAATGATGAAATAATAAACTCCAAAATCTCACTTTGAATTAAAGCCATAAAATTGATGTTTGTGTAATTCCAAAGCTAAGAATATGCCTTAGAACCTTACAGGAAGGTAACAAAATATAATCTAATATAATAAAATGAATAAGAGTATTTATAGACAAAATAAAACTAATCCTAAAGAAAATAAGAAATCTGAGTTAGTCATGTCAGACGAGTGGAAGGTACGAGTATGGTTTGATTCCACGATCATCCTTTTGGTTCTCATATTTTGCTCATGGACTTTTCCATCTTCAGGTCTTAAATTTAATAACCCTCTGTACGACTCCATGACTTCTACCTATGACCATACAATATGGTTATCTAATCCTCCTACACTTCAACTTATGCAAACTGCAAATTGTGAGTTCCTTCCCACGGCCTCATGGTAGGATCATGACTTCTAGGCACGATCCTAGAATTACTCATCTGGCCATCTTCACACTTAGCTTCTGCAACCTTGATTTCAAATCTCTTTCCCACGATCAGGTTGTATGATTGTATGATCATGGTACAATCGTGAGAGCCTTTGTCTGGTTGACTTCTAAGAATTAGTCTGCTGCTTCTTACTATGAAAGCCTGGTATGATCGTATTCAGAACCCACCATCATATAACTAACTCTTCTGACGCCTTTTTGTCCAAAATGCAACACTCCACTTCTCTATACTTATTTGACTCGTACATACCCAAAACATATCATATCTACATAAAGATACCATCGTACTTGTAATTATTCATAGTTTGAAGCATCTCAAGTGTCATAAATCCACGACACATCAACACCTTCAACTTAGAATGTTTGCATTTACCTATGCAAACAAAATACACTAGAGTATCGAGACACTTAACCTAGAGAAAAACCTGGAAAACTATAGTAGTCAAATTTTTACAAAAACCATTTTCACCATACATCAATCCAAAACATAGTTCAACACCCTCCAACCTCATCAACCTCAATAAATATTGTATATATAGAAACCATCAACCATAACACAATGGGATCAAGAAATGGCATCACATTTTCAGTAAATGACCCAACCTTTAAACAAGTGACGTTACCTAAACAAGTAACAACTAATATATAACCTCTATTCCCTCAAGACAAAGAAGTACCAACACGTAGTATTTGTAATAAACATAAAAAACTGGTACTGAGGGAAATCTCTCACTCTCACAAAGAAGTTAGGCTGTACATGTTTGATACCATATGCTTGCCTTTATTATCTATAACTTAGCTTTGGAACAATCAAATTAGGATCATTATAGTACTTTCATTGCCTTGTAATATAAGCTTGGAGACCAGTCTAGTTCATATGGATAAAGTTACTCAATCCTCCTTGGCACTACAATGCTTTTGGCTCTACTTTTGTGCTTTCTTTTATTCCTGTCCCTTTTTTCAACTTTTTCAATCTTTCAAACCCTAGGTGTTATTTTATTTTGAATACTTCTCTCATTCTTTTTTTTTCTATTTTTTCTTTTCAAATTATTTCTTTTCTTTTTATATATATTTTTTTCTTATCATACCACATCGGAATCCCTTTTTCTTTTCCACTAATATTTTTGGCACACCCAATCTTCTATGCACCCCTACGATGGTCACCCTCAACTTAGGTAATTTTTATGAGTTGAGGTGTATAGTTTCCAATGAGGAACCGGGCCAAAATAGGTTCATTATAAAAACTGGAAAGGTGAATAAACTAGTTTCAAAGAAAATGATCTACTTAGGTTTGAATTAGGGTTCAAGGGATATTTTATTCATTTGGTAGGATCTTTTAGGATTTAAGTGAACCATTTCAAGAACAAACTATGATCTTTTCCTAACCTTCTATCCTACAACTTGGGCAAGACTAATCGGGCAAGTTCCAGATCGCACACCCATGCTGACTAAGTAAATCCTTACACACTCTTGTCTCAGGGCTATCATTTTAGTCACTACCTATCCATTCATCCAAAATTAGTCCAAGTTATCACACTAATAATATTAATGCCATGATGATATCCAAACATTGGTTACAGTTCAAGTAAGCATACATATAACACATAAAAATAAATTTTTGAAGGGGTATTATTTAAATCATTCAAAATAAATTTGCATTTTCTTTTTAGTTCGACTGCACCAAGTTTTCTCATTTTTCTCTAAGTTACACACATAACACAAATATTCAAAAACATAAAATAAAAACACCTAAATATGTTGGCTTTAACTAAGATAGCACAACTGAGGAAAAAAACACGACAATGGAAACCCTCAGCTGTAGTATACCCTTACCCCCAACTTGGAAATCATACAATATCCCCATTGCACAAAAACTAAGAAATATAAAAACAAGGGTAATAGACATACCTGGGATGCACTAGATGCCTGTCATGCTCTGATTTGGTAGAGTCACAAATGGGACCTCACCGATCTCCTCAGCTCTCATTTCCTGAGCTTTGGATAGGGCTTTCTCAGATAAGTTGGCACCGGTGGCAGCCGGTGCACTCAATGAATCAACTTTGGGGGCAGTCTCTGCACCCTTTTAATTCTACTCAACCACCTCAACTGCAAGTGGTATCTCAACACCCTCCAAAATGTGAATCTTCTAGGTTAGCTCTTTCACCTTTTCTTTCTTTTTCTTTCCATCTTTACATTTCTTTCTCTTCTTCTCTTCTCACCTTTATCTCTTTTTTCACCTATGTGCCTTCTATTATTCTCTTCTTTTGAGATGCAATCATTGTCTGTCACCTCAACATCAGTATCATCACCCCTAAATATCGAGGCCTGTGTGAAAAATAAAGGACTAGAGAGTCCATATCAATTTCTAACTCAGCCAAAGATGACATAACTTGATACAAGTACGACCACGAAGATGGATGCATGTGAGAATGTAATGAACCCGGGGCTTGGAGTGTGCCAGTGAAGGACTTAAAACACACCAAACCAACCCTAATATCACACTTGGAGTGTAAAGATGAGCCTTAGAACACAACAAGGCAACCCCTAAATACACTTGAAGGGAGCCTAGCTCTTAAAAGGGCATTTTGGATATTTTGTATTTTATTTGTAACCTAGTATAAATAGAATATTGCAGGGCTTTTAGACTTAGATTATTCATGATGTTGTAATTCTTAAAACACAAAGAAATATAAGTCCTCTCTCCTTGAGGCACAAAACTGAAATTAGGCATAGAGAGTGTGGAATCACTCTTGTTGATCTCATGGCTTGGAAACATGATGCTTGGGAGGTGGATTCCGACCTTGTGTCTTCATAAGAGATAGGTGAACATTGTGTGTAGTGTTAAGGGTCCAAGAGTGGAATATTCTCTTGGGTTCTTAAGACTATACCTTCATTAAGTCTATCTAACTATCCCTTTACTTTTATTGTAATCTTGTAGCAGTTTGTGTTCTTGTAACCGTTTCGTTAGTAAAACCGTGTGTTGTTCCTATCTTGTTATTATTTTCCATCTCTCCATATTGTTGCTGTTTTGGTGTATTTAAACCTTCAATATCTTGTTGTTATTGTGTTTTCATTATTGTTGTAGTGAATTCGAGAGTGGTCACCAAAGGGGTCCTCGGTTCTTCAAACTTGTGGACTGATTTGGTGTTTGTTTCGTGTTTACATTGTGCTTCTTGTATCATTTGGTATCAAAGCATGACTTTATATTGTTCATGCAAGATCAATCTTGGGTTTGCTTGATAGAAAATTAAAAAAAAAAGTGTTAGAAAACTGAAAAATAAAAAAGAAGCAAATCTGTCCATTTTGTGTTCTTGGCCGAAATTGTGTTATTGTTGTGTCTTGGCCGAGATTTTTACTTGTTTTATTGTTTCTAGTGTTAGTTTTATTCATCTCTAACACTCTTGAGTCTAAATCTAAGTTTGAGCTTACATTGTTGGTGTTGTTTTCGTGAACATAGGGCTTGGCCGAATTGTTGTTGAAACATTGTTGTGGTGGACTGTTTTGGACTTGTGGTCTTCATCTTGTTGTTGTTATAAGCTTGTCCAAGTGATATTGTTGTTCATTGGCGGCCTAAGAACCATTTTTTTGAAATTGTAGTTGTCTTGGCCAAGTGTTGAAGATATTGTATTGTGAAAATTAGAAGTTGGCCGTGTGAAAATTGTGGTATTTTTGGAGATTGTTGTTGGTTGTTCTTGGTTATTGTTGATGTTGTTCTTGAAGTTCTTCACAACCGTCATAGCTTGTTAATAGAAAGTGAACATTAGATCTATAAAGGTGAAGGAAAAAGGGGTGAAGCTTTGTTAGTTTTGAAAGACTTACCATCACTCATCAAATAGTCAATCACATCTCAACCACTTTCCAACAACTTTCCATAAAACAAGGGTCCATGTTGTAAGGAGAAGTACCAAAAAGTCAAAGTCTTGAAAACTTGAATTTGAAAAGGCTCTAAGACTTGTTTTAATTTCCCTCCTTAAAACAAATTCCACCAATTTCTAAATTATAAATTGACCAAGACTTGAGATTGGACAACAAAAATTGTTAGAAACGTGCTTCCACGTCATCATTGTTACTGTTCATGCAATAATTTTGGCTCAAATTTCAGATTTTTTTAGTTTCTTTTTATTGTTCCGTAGTTTCGTTTGATTGGTCCGAACGCTAATTGACAAGCTAGCAAACTCCTACTAGATTGTAAATTAGTTTTGTGTCCGTTTGTTCTTGTTAACGTTCTTTGTGTGCTTTTCTCTTTTTTGAATTCATTGTATCTTGTTGGTTCAAGTCCATAAGAAATTTTTCTTTGAGTCAACTTGAACGAAAATCTATTTCGGACCAAGGTGGACTCCTCTCTCAATTACTCACGAAGTACAAGCCGACTTTCAACACTTGTGAAACCAAGTGTGAGGTAAAAATTGAGAGTGAGAGTGTGGTGAGGCATTTTTGAGCTAACAAGTTTGTTTGTTTTATTGTTCGTTGTTGTCTTTTATTTTAGGTACCATGGATGCCACCAATCTCGATGCTATTTTTGACCGCATCACCGATAATATTGAAGACATGAAATGGCACGTTGAAAGGCTACGCCAATTGGTATCCACACTTATCCCAATAAATCCAAAACCTAAGGTCCAAACATCGTGCGGTGAGATCTTCCCGAAGGAAGTTGTTGCCCAAACTTGTGAAGGACTTTCACACCAAGGTAAAGACGAACATACTCATGAATGTCAATGTAAAATAGCTATCTCTTACACTTTGGTACATGTGGATGATGAACGTGTGACTAATAGACCATTGAGTGTGAGTAGTAGCTTACCTACATATGAGTATATTGATTCCTTACCACTTGTATTTTATGTAAATATTGTGCGAGTGGATACACTAGTTGATCCTATAAATGATCGAATCGACTCTTCTAGTAAGATCGATTTGTGTCCACCTAGTGTTGAAGCTATTGTGTTGAATGAAAGTACATCGTCGTATGAAAATTATGTTGACCAACTTATGTGTAAAACTTTCCCACCACTTGATAATATGTGTGATGTGATTAATGAGTCTCAAGTGAGTGAAGAATTTGAAAATATTGGTCAAGAAAAAAAGAGTGAATTCGTGAGCCTATGTTGTTGTAAGGATTCTAATGTTTGCTTGGCTCATAGGGTTAATCGTGTGCTTGACATAACTTTGGAACTTGATAATGATTCCTTAGAGAGTGAAAGTTCCAAATCTGTCTGCAGGTTAGATCATTCACTCTTTAGGTAAAATGTCTTGTTTGAAGATAGTTTAAACACTCCTAATAGACCTAGTGGTGAAAATGATGGTATACCTTGCCTTGGAAGCTATAGCATATATTCTAACCCACTATGGTGTGAAAATATTCCTACTAAAGATGAAAATCTCTTCTTGGAAGATGAGAGTACTCTTAAGGGTAAGGAATGTGTGGTCTTGAAAACTACTTCTTCTTCTACTTTGTGTGGCTTTTTTGAGGACACCATAGTAAAAGTAGAATTGAATGCCACCTTTCTCTACTCTCTCTTTACTTGTGATGATATGTATGCCAATGTAGAGAGTAGGCCATGTGGTTGTGGTAAAGACTACAAGAAATGGGTGTGTTGTTTAGACCCGTGTCTATGTCCACTCTTCCCATTTGATCTCGGTGCCATCTTAGGGTGGGGAAGATTTACTCTCGGCTTAGGTGCGTTTATTTTGGGTACTTATCATAGCCAAGTCCTTGGTGAATTTGTCGATGGCTTCATAATGTTTAACACTAAGGACTCTTGGTTATATGTCAAATATGAACCACCTTGGCATGTCAATATTTGTTGTTGGCTGAGACTTGAACTCAAAGGGTCCTCATTTTTTTTTTGTGTGTGGGCTGTTTTGAGTGTTTTGAGTGCATACCATTATTGTTTATTTTTGCTAATCCTAACCCTCATGCCATGAGGAAGTGTGCTTGTTTGTCTCTCTTTGATTTTGCAAGGCATGTATTCGAGGTTGAATCCTTTTTACGGAGGGGAGGATGATACAAGTACAACCACGAAGATGGACGCATGTAAGAATGTAATGAACTCGGGTCTTGGAGTGTGCGAGTGAAGGACTTAAAACACACCAAACTGACCCTAATCTCACACTTGGAGTGTAAAGAGGAGCCTTGAAACACAACAAGGCATCCCCTAAATACACTTGAAGAGAGCCTAGCTCTTAAAAGGGCATTTTGGACATTTTGTATTTTATTTGTAGCCTAGTATAAATAGAACATTGTAGGGCTTTTATACTTAGATTATTCATGATGTTGCAAGTCTTGAAACACAAAGAAACACAAGTTCTCTCTCCTTGAGGTACAAAACCAAAATTAGGCATAGAGAGTGTGGAATCACTCTTGTTGATCTCATGGCTTAGAAACGTGATGCTTGGGAGGTGGATTCCGACCTTGTGTCTTCGTAAGAGATAGGTGAATATTGTGTGTAGTGTTAAGGGTCCAAGAGTGGAATATGCTCTTGGATTCTTAAGATTATACCTTCATTAAGTCTATTTAACTATCCCTTTACTTTTATTGTAATCTTGTAGTAGTTTGTGTTCTTGTAACCGTTTCTATCTCTTGTTAGTAAAACCGTGTGTTGTTCCTATCTTATTATTTTTGTCCATCTCGCCATATTGTTGCTGTTTTGGTGTATTTAAGCCTTCAATATCTTGTTGTTATTGTGTTTTCATTGTTGTTGTAGTGAATCCGAGAGTGGTCACCAAAGGAGTTTGAAAAACACCAAAGGGGTCCTCGGTTCTTCAAACTTGTGGACTGATTTGGTGTTTGTTTTGTGTTTACCTTGTGATTCTTGTATCATAACTGGAGGTAGAGGAGGCACAACTAGGACGGTCCACTTTGTAAGCTCCTTGATCGCTCCCTTTAACATGGCCAAGTCTATAGTGCTAATACTCATGTCTGGGCCCTAAACCTTATCTAAACTAGACATCACCCGGCTCCTAAAACTATTAAGGTAGGTCTAAACCACCCACACAATTGACCTAATCTTATTAGTCATGTAGGGATTTAGTTCTACCTCTAATTTATGGATCCGAGAATTATGCAATAACTGGTTTTGCATAATTTGATCCAATTATGCTATTGGGATCAAAGTGTATCCGATAAGCACCAACTAACACACACTTGTGGGTGTTGTGAAAAGGAAGAAGTAGAATTGGCCTTAAACACCGGTATTTCACTAAGTGTGGCACCTCTCTCTGTATTCGATGGTATGTCAGGTAGAGGACCTCAAAATGGAGTAGTTGGATTCCTCAAATTTTTAATTAAGTCCATATTTGAACTTTTCATAGGCTGAAAAAGCAAGTTCTGAACCAAAATAAGACATTATTTAAATCAATTCACAAAAATAGTATGTTTTTTTTAAAACTTTACCAAAATAGTATAAACGTTGTTCCCAATAACTTATTATGTTTTAAAAAAAGTTCACGGCTAAAAAAGAACTGTTGGTAGACGTTAGAATAGAAAACGTTACAGTCAGTAATGTTTTTGACATAAAATGTTACTATGAGTTATGAAACTCTACAGCTCTGCCACATTAGAATCTTTGTACAAATTTGACATTAAATTCGTTACTACTAATAATGTTTTAGCTGTAAAATGTTTGTAATACTCTGCATTTTCAGGCTAGTCTTTGAACCGTCGTTCCTACATATATAAGCTATGATCTAAATAATTACCATGAAAATATGAGTTTCATGATCTTTATCCTCATGTTTGATTTTTTTTTGAGGTGAAAAATGTTCATAAGAATCACTTAGAATAAAGTTGAGCTTAGAGCCTTTGATTCGTCCAAAGTTTGGTATTCGATTCTACAAGTGTCTACTTCAAACATGTATAACTTTGGATATATGTAGAATTTTGTATCTCAAGACCAACCAAATTGTAGATGATTGAATTAGCTTTCCAACGATACCAATTTTGCCCAAATCTGATACTCGAGCGAAAAGTTATGGCATTTCCCGTGTGAGGCAGTAAGCCGACGCGATAGCGACGCGACGCGTCGGCCAGCGCATTACGGAACTATTTCACACGCTAATTTAGTTTTTAAAGGGTCTAGGGGCACTTTGGTCACTCCCCCTCACCCAAATACGCCCATAACACTTAATTTCAGCCCCCCCAAAGCAATATACACTTCATTATTCATCTTTTTTCTCAAAGAAAAACCCTAGCCTATTCAAGAACACCAAGAACTTCATCAAATTTTCTTCAACAAAAGCAAGAACTCAAGTTTTGTAATTTAATAATGCTTTTAAGATTGTGTTTCTCCTTCATGATTAAAGCTTTAAGGTATGTGGGAGTTCATCCATGGGTCCTCTTTCACCCATGGAGCCCCAAAACCCTTTTTACTTAATTAAAGAATGAATTTTCCCTTACTATAGTATTTTGTATGTTCAAGAAAGATTGAATTTCATATTTTCATGGTATTTTTAATTCAATTCAGCCCATGTATGATTTCATCCAAGATTTCGAATTCCTCATGCTATGAATTTGTGTTTTTCCATGCTTTATCGAAGTAAATTCCATGATAGATCCTAAGTTCATGATGTTTAGTAATATCTCCATGTTTTAAATAAATGCCTTCCACATGTTTGATGAAATTTCCATATCATGTCCAATCAATTTCAAGATGAATTCCCAAGTTATGAATTTTTCCATGGAACCCTATTGTTCTCTCATGTTTAAGACAGTCTTATGTTTAATCTATAAACTTTACATGTTTTGATGAAATGCCCATGTCCTATTTCAAGCGAATTACATGTGAATTCCCCAATTCATGATTTTAGTTATGTAATCATGCTATGCTCCCATGTTTAAGATATTCCCATGTTCAAGTTCATGATCCCCATGTGTTTGATGAATTGTCCCATATTAAAGCCTTAATTAGCAATTTTTAATATTGAATTCATGCTATTGCTACATGTCTAAAACTATCCCCATGCTTAGTTTAAACCATGAATTGCAAGTGTTTGATAAAATGCCCAAGTGATGGGCTTCTTTAAATAATGACTATTTATCATGTCCTCAAAGCCTTAGTATGATCTTGGTGTTTTTGTTATCGAGTCCTAGGGGTATTCAATACCTGAAAATCTAGCTGTTTAACTAGAGCTACAGTAGCTACATAATAGTCTCAGTAATGTCATAAATAGTAGTACTCAGTCAGTTACAGAACTCAGTGAGCTCAGTCCAGTAATCAGTTTAGTTTCAGGTTTGCTTGACCATAGCGTACAGTTATTAGCTATTCAATTATCAATTTTTCAGTACTTCAGATTACCAACTATTTTAGAATCACGTTATACACTTGGTCTTGCATTCTCAGATAATACAATTTTTATGAATTCATGCTCAGTTATCTCATGTTACTCATTCAGTCCTTACCTCATATCTATAATACTCTATAGTTTTAGTCCAGTTATTCAGACTAAGTACAGTTTAGTCCTACATACCCAGTATTCAGCTATCAGTCATTCAGTTAATTAGATAAGTTAGTATGTTTATGCATTCGTGCTCAGTGTGATTGTATATTCAAACTAAGTACAGTTTAGTCCTACATACCCAATATTCAGCTATCAGTCATTCAGTTAATCAGATAAGTTAGTATGTTTATGCATTCGTGCTCAGTGTGATTGTATATTCAGATCCACAATTTATGTCAGTCTCTATCAAGTAGTTTTAGACCCAGTATTCATATAGTATCCATGTTTTATCATATCCCAGCTTCAGTTATACTTATATCATTAAAGTAAAGTTTACAGAAACTAAGTGTAGAGATTCACCATCTTATCAGAAAATGTTTGTCACTCATGCTTTAAGATATTTCAGTTTTCAGTTTATTCCAGCCTATTGGTGAGTCTACTTACACTTAGCATGCATGTTTTATGATTACGTATGAAATTAATTTTACTTATTGCATTCACCCCTGCATAATCAGTACATTCTAGAAGCACTGATCCATATATACGTCTGTGTGGCTACATTATTTCATAATGTAGGTACCAGTTGTAGCCCGCACATTACGATTACACAGTTATAGATTCCAGCCAGTAGGTGATGAGTTCTCCTACTTCGGGAACTCCAGATAATTTTAGTTCATGTATAATTCATTTACTTTCATGTGTATTGATTAGTGGTAGTTGGAGGCATGTCTCAGCTATCTATAGTTAGTATAGTAGAGGCTTTATAGATGTCATTCAAAGTCAGTCATGTAATTTCAGTTTCATCCTTCATATTTATCAGATTGTAAAGCTTTATCAGTATTGTATCTATTTTAGATTTTTAGTATGATTATGTTTTCGCACAGGAAAACATGTTATTCATTTTATTATAATTCACTTGCTAAACAGTATGCCAGTTTATGGGTTAGTTTGGGATCACCTGTGGTTCCAAGCATCGTGTGACGACTAGGGGGTAGTCTCGGGTCGTTACAAAGTTACTCCAAATAACGATTCTATCAAATCAAATCCCATTAGCCTTTTTGAACAAAATTTCACATTAAAATCATAATCAATAGTCACATTTTAAGATTAAAACGTTATTGTGAATAACGTTTTTATCGAATCAAAGCATGGACCTACAAAGTAGGAATCTTGTTGATTGATTTATGAATAAAATGCTATTGGAAATAACATTTTAGGACAACAGATTATTATAAGAGATGGTTTGTGTAGAATGTTCAACACATTTTTACAATTTTAACTAAAGCTTTTGCTTATGTGCTTCATTCTGGAAACAACATTTATAATTTTTTTATGGGTATGGCTAACCAATATTTTGCAATGCATTAAAATTATTTTGATGTTTTAATAATTATAATACATACCTTATATTTGTGTATAGCAGAAAAATGGCTAATTTTGAAGAAAATGTGATGGTTGCTTTGTATTGGGGTGGTAAAATAATTTCTAAAATGAACGGATTCAGATACAATGAAGGTGATAAAATGATTGTTAGCATGTCTATTTCAACTAGTGTAAGACCCTGCAAAATTCTAAGCTTAATTCAGTCCTTTAAAGTTTGTTAAGAGGTCCCAGACTTTGAAAATTTTAGCTAAGTATTCATACTTAGAGTTATTTTAGCCTTCATAGTTGGCGATCTTATCTCGTGACCCTTACGATAATTAAATATTGATGTTTAAGTTGCTTCATGATCAGGAATGTTAGTAGGTGTTCTTGGAAGAGTTTCAGATTTTTCAAACATCATTTGAAGCACGTTTGGGAGTCTAAACTAGTGTATCAATTCAATCTCGATGTGCCGCATTGCTTATCGCATCGATGAATATTTTTCTCCTGCTCCCAGTGCAATTTCCAGTGAATCGCCGCAGACTCGATGCGGCGCGTCGCTAGGTCAGTTTTCAGTCATTAAAAAGCCATGTCCTTACAGGTATTTGGGTTATTTTCCCACATCTATCAGCCCCCAAAACTCAAGATTTAGCCACTTAAGAGGCAAAATCCATTCACTATTCTCAAAATTACTCAAGAACAAAACCCTTGGGATTCTAATTCAAGGTTAAAGATTAAAGAACTCACTATCAACCTTCATTAATTTAAGTACTCAGGTATGTGAATTGTTCATCCAAGGGTTCCTTTCACCCTTGAAGTCCAAGAAACTTTTTCTTAAACTTCAAATAGATTGATTTCATGATTTCCATGATTGGATTTAAGTGTATTCATGATTATAATGTTAATTGAGTTTCTAATCCATGGTTTATTACAAGTTTCATGTGGAATTGATTATCATGTGTGTAGTATCATGGGAATTTATGTTGAAGCCATTGACTTTGAGAATTTGGAAATTAATGTTATGATGCCTACATGTTATTTCGTATCATGTGCATATTGGTGCTCCCCACGTATTTGTTAAAGTGCTCATGTGAACTAAATGGGGAAAAGTCATGACATACTAGTATATGTGTAACTTATGCCTTACAAGTGTTTCATAAAATGTCTCTATGGATGAGTTATGAACAAGTGCACAGTGTTATGCTTTTCAAGTTTACTCTATACTTTACTTTTCATGCTATCGAGTCCTGGAGGTATTCAATACTAAAAAATTTAGCTGTTTACCTAGATCTACAGTAGTTACAGAATAGTCCCATTAGTGTTATGAATAGTAGTACTTAATAATCAGTCACAGTCTCAGTTCAGTATTCAGTTCAGAACTCAGTGAACTCAGTCAGTTAACCAGATTCAGTAGTACTCCATCAGTTAGCGGAACCTCATGAACTTAGTTTAATTCAGTTAGACAGTAAGATTAGTAACAGTTCAGTCAAGCCTAGTACGGATTAGAAATCAGTTTAGTGTCTTTTCAATTGGGAGTAGGATTTAGCACTGAGCGAACTCAGGGATGGGGAAATTCCTGCCAGCATAGGGTTTGACCCTTAGTAGAAATTCCTGCATTACAGAACTACGTAGCCAGCATAGGTTGAGATATTTTCCTTCCAGACTAGGGTTTATACATGTCATACGAGTTTTCCTACCTGCGAGGGTTGATAAAAGAGCTTCCTGTCAGAGAGGGTTATCTTACAACTTATCTTTACCCATGGCACAGTACTGACACCCTTCTAACTAGGGTTATAGGTTGGACCCCAATTCATTCAGAGAGAGGCATATCGATTAGATGATTACCTCCCATAGTTTTGGTTTTAGTTTCAGTCTCAGCATTGAACTCAGTTCAGTTCTACAGGATCAAGATTGTCAGATATGGTCACCCAACTCAGAATATAACTCAGTTCAATTCTACAGAATCAGGACTGTTAGAAACAGTCACCCAGTTATTAATCAGGATTATAAAAAATAGTCAATTATTTATCAGTATTACAGTATCAGTAAACTCAGATATCAGTTAATCAATATTTAGAACTCAATAATCAGTGTTAACATGATCTTTGTTACAGTTTATGTATTCATGCATGTTCTCTTATTTAGTTATGCTCATGTTACTTAGTTAGTTATTGTTCATGCACATGAACCCATGCATATCAACCTACCTGACTTAGCATACCAGTACATTCAAAGTATTGATGCATACCTTTCTTTCGCGCTATGATATTTTATATCATAGGTTCAGATACACAGGCTCCTGACCGTATTTAGCAGCCCATCCTATCAGCATCAGACTTAGTGGTGAGTCCTCATAGTTTAAGGACAAAGTATTATTTCAGTATTTCAGTGCAGTTTTCAGTAGTCGGAGTTAGTTGGAGGCTTGTCCCATCAACTCTATAATTTTGATAGTTAGAGGCTTTCTGACTAGAGTATTTCAGACATGTGTTTTAGTATTTAGTATTGGTTTTCAGTTATGAACCTTATGGTGTTTACAGTCTCACTTCTGCATTTACTTTAGACAGGTTGCTATTACAGTATTATTATTATACAGTGCTCATAGTAGGTACCAGTCATGGGTTAACTGGTGGTTCTTCGGGGTCACTAGCACCGTGTAGCATTCGGGGTACAGACTTGGGGCGTTATAAACTTGGTATCAGAGTCTAAGATTCAACAGAGTCCTAGGAAGTTTGAAAGCCGTAACTAGTAGAGTCTTGTGCATGGGTGTGTAGCGCACCACACTTATGGACAGGAGGTTGTGAGATGTTTTAGGAAAAGTTTCCCTTCTTTCAGTATTCATGTCATATGAGTGAGCATAAGCTCAAATTAAACTCTTAGTATAATACTTTACTCCCTTTCATTTATAGAACATGCCTCCAAAGAAGAATGGAAGAAAAATAGAAAATCAACCAACACCTCAGCCCATCCATCCAGATCCTCTGGACGAGCATATCTTCCATGCAGAATTCAGAGCAACTTTCACCACCCTAGCTCATTTTGTGGTAGCCCAAAATTAATACCAAGCTGTCGTTCCAGCCAACCCAATGGCCAATACTGCTGCAGCCAGGATTCAAGACTTCACTCGAATGAACCCTCCCCTTTTTATTGGGTCGATGTCAGATGAGGACCCATAAGAATTTCTTGATCAGGTGCAGAAAGTTACAAATATTATGGGGGTGACTGCTAGTGAGAGTGCTGAGTTGGCCGCATATCATTTACAGGATGTGGCTCACTCGTGGTTCCAATAGTGGAAAATAGAGAGGGCCGCAGGTGTAGTGCCCATAGAATGGGAAGAGTTTGCTATTGCTTTTCTGGATAGGTTCTTCCCGCTAGAGTTGAGGAAAACAAAGGTTTTAGAGTTTATTAATATGAAGTAGGGAAATATGATAGTACAAGAGTATTCTCTCAAGTTTACTCAGTTAGCTAGATATGCCCCTTATGTGGTAGCAGATAGCAGATCTTAGATGAGTACGTTTATTTCGGGTGTGCCTAACAGTGTGGTCAAGAAATGTAGGACCACAATGCTGATTAGAGAGATGGACATATACAGGCTCATGGTCCACGCTAACCGATAGAAGAGGCTAAGAATAAAGAGAAGGATCGGGAGAATAAGAGAGCTAGAACAGGTAGCTTCAACTTCACTTAGCCTAAGTCAGAGGGTGTGAATCGTTCTCAGTTCTTCCCAAAATTTTATGTTCCAACTCCATCCTCAGCCAGTGCTCCAGTGCCAAAATTCAGAGACGACAATAGATATAGTGAATCAGGCCCTAAACCCTAAGGTAGTGTTAGCAGTGCCCAAACAAATCTTCTCTGCCAGAAGTATGGCAGAAACCATCAGGGTATCTGCAGAGCTAGAAGTGATGTATGTTTTGGATGTGGCAAGCTAGGCCATAGGGTTAGATAGTATCCTCAGGTGGGTTCGCAAAGTCAGCATAATCGTCCCCCAACTCAGTTGATTTCCTGAATCAGTAGGGTGCCGCTTCCAGTACCACTAGTGGGCAACACCCAAATAGACTCTATGCATTTTAGTCATGACAGAATTAGAAAAGTTCTCCTGATGTGGTCATTAGTATGTTACAAGTTTATCATTTTCATGTTTATGCTTTCCTAGATCCAGGAGATTCCTTGTCCTTTATAACTCCTTATATAGTTATTGACTTTGGAGTCAGTCCCAAAATCCTAGTAGTGTCTTTCTCAGTCTCTACCCCAATGGGTAAATCTATCATAGCCTAATGGGTATACAAGAACTGTCTAGTCATGGTATCTCAGAAAGTCACTTCAGTAGTCGTAGTACAATTAGAGATGATGGATTTTGAGGTCATTCTCGGCATGGATTAGCTTCATTCATCCTATGCCTCAGTTGACTACCAAAAGAAATTTGTCCAATTTTAGTTTTTAAATGAACCTGTCCTAGAATGGAGGGGAAGTACCTCAGCACTCGAGGGTCAGTTTGTTTCTTACCTAAGGGAGAGAAAAATGATATCTAGGGGTGTGTGTCTATCATTTTATTTGAGTCAAAGATTTTAGTTCCGATACTCCCAATCTTGAGTTAGTTCCAATAGCATGTGAATTCCCAGAGGTATTTCCTGATGATCTTCTCGGAGTTCCTCCCGAGAGGGAAATTGACTTCAGAATAGACCTTCTTCCAGATACTCAGCCCATATCTATTTTGCCATACAGAATGGCTCCAACAGAACAAAAGAATTAAAAAACAGTTGAAGGATCTCCTAGATAAGGGATTTATCAGACCCTGCGTATCCCCTTGAGGTACACTAGTTCTATTCATGCATAAGAAAGATAGTTCTTTTAGAATGTGTATAGAATACCGTCAGTTGAATAAAGTCATGGTCAATAACAAGTATCCACTTTCCAGAATCGATAACTTATTTGACCAACTTTAGGGTGCCAGCTACTTTTCTAAGATAGACCTCAGATCAAGCTATCATCAGCTTAGAGTCAGAGAATGTGACATTCCAAAAATAGCTTTTAGAACTCGGTATGGTCACTTCAAATTCCTAGTTATGTCATTTGGTCCCACCAATGCCCCAACAACTTTTATGGACTTGATGAACCATGTGTTCAAGCAGTACTTGGACATGTTTGTCATAGTCTTCATTGATGACATTCTTGTCTACTCCCTTAGTGAACATGATTATGCAGACCATCTCAAAATAGTGTTACAGACTCTCAAAAACCATCAGTTGTTCGCCAAATTCAGTAAGTGCGAATTTTGGCTAAGGTCAGCAGCTTTCCTTGGCCATATAGTTTCTGGTGATGGCATTAGAGTGGATCCTTAAAAGTCTAAAGCAATAAGAAACCCAGACCCATCTCTCCATTAGATATCTAGAGTTTTTTAGGCTTATCCAGCTATTACAAATGGGTTTTTTGAAGAATTTTCGTCTACTGCATCCCCTATGTCCAGATTGACTCTGAAAAAAGTTAAGTTCCAGTGGTCAAATTCTTGTGAGAAGAGTTTTCATGAGTTAAAGACTCGACTCACTACAACTCCAGTTTTGACTCTACTAGATGGTTCAGATGGGTTTGTGGTATATTATGATGCCTCCAAAGTTGGTTTGGGGTGTGTTTTGATATAGAGAGGTAAGCTCATAGCCTATGCCTCTAGAAAACTTAAGCCCTATGAAAAGAACTATCCAACTCATGATCTTTAGTTAGCAGCTGTAGTATTTTCCTTAAATATTTGGAGGCACTATTTGTATGGTGTACATTTTGATGTGTTCACAGACCATTAGAGCCTTCAGTATGTGTTCTCTCAGAAAGACCTAAACCTCTATCAGAGAAGGTGGTTGGATTTGTTGAAAGACTACGACATAAGTATCTTGTATCATCCGGGCAAGGCCAATGTAGTGGTTGATGCTCTCAGTAGGATGTATATGGGTAGTATTGCTCACGTGGAAGATGATAAGAAGAAGTTAGTGTAGGAAGTTCATCAGCTTGCCCGACTAGGTGTCCACTTAGTCGATTCAGCAGAAGGTAGTGTATGGGTGCAGAGTAGTTCAGAATCATCTCTGGTTTCTGAGGTGAAGGAAAAGCAAGACATAGATCCCAGTCTAGTTAAGTTGAAAGAGTCAGTTAGAGGTAAAAATAGAGGTATTCTCCCAAGGGGCAGATGGTGTATTGCATTGCCAGGGTTGGCTATGTGTGCCAGGTGTAGATGACTTAAGATAGTGGATTCTTGCAGAAGTGCATGGTGAACGCTAATCTATTCATCCAGGGGCCACTAAGATACACCGCGACTTATGGGAAGTCTATTGATGGAGTGGAATAAAGAGAGATATTGCAGGGTTTGTAGCTAAATGCTCAACATGTCAGCAGGTTAAGATTGAACATCAGAAGCCTAGTGGGTCCATATAGGAGTTCAGTATTCCTACATGGAAATGGGAAGAATTAACATGGACTTTGTGATGGGTTTACCCCGTACTCATCGTCAGAATGATTTAGTTTGGGTTATCATAGACAGGATGACCAAGTCATCTTATTTCTTACCAGTCCATACCTCTTATTTAGCCGAGGATTATGCCAATCTCTATGTTAGAGAATTGTCCAGATTGCATGGAGTTCCATTATCCATCATCTCAGATAGAGGTACCCAGCTTACCTCTCATTTTGGGAAAGCCTTCCAAAAGGGTCTTGGACCCAAGTTTACCTCAGTACAACCTTCCACCCTCAGGTAGATGGTCAAGCAGAAAGGACCATCCAAACTCTAGAAGATATGCTAAGAGCATGTGCCATTGACTTTAAAGGTAGTTGGGATGATCATTTGCCATTGCTTGAGTTTATGTATAATAACAGTTACCATTCCAGCATTCAGATGGATCCGTTTGAGGTTCTCTATGGGAGGAGATGTAGATCTCCTATTGGTTGGTTTGAAGTGGGTGAGGACATAGTGGCAGGGACTAACTTGGTATTTGATACCTTAGAAAAAGTTTAGTTGGTCAGGAAAAGGCCTTTGACAGCTCAGAGCTGACAAAAATCGTATGCTGACATGTGCAAAAAGAATCTTGAGTTTGAGATTGGTGACTATGTGTATTTGAAAACCTCTCCTATGAGAGGAGTGAAGAGGTTTGGCAAGAAGGGAAAGCTCAGTCCTTGATATGTCGGTTCTTACTGAATTCTCAGCCATTTCAGAAAGGTAGCTTATGAGCTTGAGTTGTCTTTAGACTTAGCTTCAGTGCACCTTGTGTTTCATGTCTCCTTGATAAAGAAATGCAAGGTGACCCAGCAGTTATAGTTCCTGTAGAGGGTATAGATGTTCAGAATAGACTCTCTTATGAGGAAATTCCAATCGAAATCCTTGATTTTTAGATTTACAGACCGAGGAATAAAGAAGTCCTTCTAGTAAAAGTTCTTTGGCGGAATCAGTATGTTAAGGAAGCTACTTGGGAAGCAAAAGAAGATATGCGTACCAAGTATCCTTGCCTCTTCTCCACAAACTCATACTCAGCTCAAGGTAATAGTTTTTCTTAAATTTACTCAGTTTCATGTTCAGATGTAGTTACCAACTTGGTATCAAGTAACATTGCATATTCAGTTATGCATTCATGAATCAGTTTAGTCATGTACTCATGCATCAGATATGCATGTTCAGTATACAAACTCAGCTTATCAATAATATCAGTTATGAAATCATGCATCAGTTACGCATGTTCAGTATGATAATTCAGTATATCAGGAGTCTCAGCCATGAAATCATGCTTTAGTTGTGCTAATTCAGCATATTAGTAGTCTCAGCCATGAAATCATGATTTAGTTGTGCATGTACAATTTGTACTTTTAGTATATCAGTTCTCCCATCTTAGTCAATCTCATTTGAGGACAAATATTGCCAAGAGGGAGATACTGTAAGACCCCACAAAATCCTAATCTTAATTCAGTCCTTTAAATCTTGTTAAGGGGTCCCAGACTTAGAAAATTTTAGCGAAGTATTCATACTTAGAGTTATTTTAGCCTTCATAGTTGCCGATCTTATCTCGTGACCCTTACGACCATTAAAGGTCGATCTTTAAGTTGCTTCATGATCAGAATGTCAGTAGGTGTTCTCGGACGAGTTTCAGATTTTTTGAACATCGTTTGAAGCACGTTTAGGAGTCCAAACCAGTGTATCGATGCAATCTCAATGCGCCGCATCGACTATAACATCGATGAATATTTTCCCCAGCTCTCAGTGTAATTTTTAGTGAATCGATGGGGACTCGACGCGGCGCATCATCCATTGCGTGATCCTATCGATGTGGCACATCGGTCTGCACATCGCTAGTTCAGTTTTCAGTCATTAAAAAGCCGCATTCTCAGGGGTATTTGGATCATTTTCCCATGTCTATCATCTCCCAAAACATGAGATTTAGCCACTTTTGAGGCAAAATCCATTCACTATTCTCAAAATTACTCAAGAAAAAAACTCTTGGGCTTCTAATTCAAGGTTCAAAATTCAAGAACTCACCATCAACCTTCATTAATTTAAGTACCCAGGTATGTGAAGTGTTCATCCAAGGGTTCCTTTCACCCTTGAAGTTCAAGAAACTTTTTCTTAAACTTCAAGTAGATTGATTTCATGATTTCCATGATTGCATTTAAGTGTATTCATGATTATAATGTTAATTGGGTTTCTAATCCATAGTTTATTACAAGTTTCATTTGGAATTGATTATCATGTGTGTAGTATCATGTGAATTTATGTTGAAGCCATTGAATTTGAGAATCTGGGAATTGATGTTATGATGCCTATATGTTGTTTAGTATCATGTGCATATTAGTGCTCCCCAAGTATTTGTTAAAGTGCTCATGTGAACTAAATGGGGAAAAATCATGACATGCTAGTATATGTGTAAACTTATGCCTTATAAGTGTTTGATAAAATGTCTCTATGGATGAGTTATGAACAATTGCACAGTGTTATGCTTTTCAAGTTTACTCTATGCTTTATATTTCATGCTATCGAGTCCTGGGGGTATTCAATACCTGAAAATTTAGCTGTTTACCTAGATCTACAGTAGTTACAAAACAGTCCTAGTAGTGTTACGAATAGTAGTACTCAGTAATTAGTCATAGTCTCAGTTTAGTATTCAGTTCAAAACTTAGTGAACTCAGTCAGTTAACCAGATTCGGTACTACTCCATCAGTTAACGGAAGCCAGTGAACTCAGTTCAGTTCAGTTAGATAGTACGACCAATAACAGTTCAGTCAAGCCTAGTATGGACTAGAAATTAGTTCAGTGTCTATTCAGTTGGGAGTAGGATTCAGCATCGAGCGAACCCAGGAATGGGGGCAGTCTTGCCAGTCTAGGGTTTGACCCTTAATAGCAATCCCTGCGCTACAGAAATACATAGATAACTTCGGTTGAGATATTTTCCTGCCAGACTAGGGTTGATACATCTCATATGAGTTTTCCTGCTAACGAGGGTTAACGAAAGAGCTTTCTGTAAGAGAGGGTTAACTCTCAGCTTGTCTTTACCCGTGGTACGGTACTGACACCCTTCCAACTGGGGTTACAGGTTGGACCCCAATCCATTTAGAGAGGGGAATGTTGGTTAGATGATTACCTCCCACAGTTTTAGTTTTAGTTTCAGTCTCAGTATAGAATTCAGTTCAGCTTTACAGAATCAGGACTATCAGATATAGTCACCCAGCTCAGTATAGAACTCAATTCTATTTTACAGAATCAGGACTGCCAGAAACAGTTACCTAACTATTAATCAGGACTATAAAAAATAGTCACTCATTTATCAGTATTACAGTATCAGTAAACTCAGATATCAGTTAATCAATATTTAGAACTTAGTAATAAGTGTTAACATGATCTCAGTTACAGTTTATGTATTCATGCATGTTCTCTTATTCAGTTATGTTCATGTTACTCAGTTAGTTATTGTTCATGCACATGAACCCATGCATATCAGCCTACCTGACTTAGCATACCAATACATTCAAAGTACTGATGCATACCTTTTTTTTATGCCATGATGTCTTATATCATAGGTTTAGATGTACGGGCTTCTGAACGAACTTAGCAGCCCAGCCTATCAGCAACAGACTTAGTGGTGAGTCCTCATAGTTCGAGGATAGAGTATTATTTCAGTATTTCAGTACAGTTTTCAGTAGTCAGAGTTAGTTGGGGGCTTGTCCCATCAACTTTATAATTTTGACAGTTAGAGTCTTTCAAACTAGAGTATTTCAGACATGTGTTTCAGTATTCAGTATTGGTTTTTAGTTATGAACCTTGTGGCATTTACAACCTCACTTCCGTATTTATTTCAGACAGGTTGCTATTATAGTATTATTATTATATAGTGCTCATAGCAGGTACCCGTCATGGGTTAGCTGGTGGTCCTTTGGGGTCGCTAACACTATGTAACATCCGGGGTACAGGCTGGGGCATTACAACTAGCTGCGTTGAACTAGTTAAAATGTTGCATGAATATATGAGGACAAACAGTGAATAAATTCAAATGGATATTTTTGGAAAATATCCATGCTAATTTCAAGGTTCATTGAATTTAAAATAGAGAATGACAAGTCTTTGCTATAATTTCTTATCATTCCTAAATTTTTTTTTGTATAAATTGATATAAATCTTTTGGAGATTTATGAAAAGACTAGACCAACAAATCATGATAATCTATTTCAAATGAATGGCCAGCATGGTTATCATATTAATTTGTTGGCTCAAAATTATGGATTTTCCATGCTCAGTCAGCCTCATTTTGCACATAGTGCAACCCCCAGTATCCATCAATCACTTGATGTATGTCCTAAAAAATATGAGTATCAATCATATGATGAAGGATTAAGTAGTCAAGGACACATTGAAAGTAGCCACAAAAAATATGAGATCAGGTGGGTGATCTTTACTTTTTTTGAAATTATAAGAAATTTTATGCATCACTACTTCACTACTTCATTATTTTTTTATAGGAAAGATGAGGATAACTTTGATTTGTGTAATGATGCACATGCTCAAACTTGTGATGAAAGTTCGGAGAAAGATGGACCTTCAGAAGATGATAGAGAAAGTGAAACCATAGAAAGTGAATCTGATGAAGATATTGGTGATAGTGAAGATTTACCTCAAAATGATATTGGGTAAATCTTCATAATCAATTTGATCAAAGTGTGTCTGAAATGCAAAATCATGATATGCCCTACTTTACAACATTAGAGAATGAAGAAGATATTTTTATCTCTACCCGTGAATCTGGGATGAAATGTTGTTCTGTTTGGTATAAGGATGCCATTTAAAAAAAAAATGTGTTTTAGCACCAAAGATAGATTGAAATGGGCTGTGATGATTTGGAGTTTGCATAAAAATAAATAATTCATAGTTGTAACATCAAGCAAGAAACTATGGATTATCAGATGTAGGTTTCCCGAATCACTAGGTTGTCGATGGTTTCTTCGAGGCCGGAAGGTTAGAGGTAGCCTTTGGAAGATAGGAAAGTATTTTGATAATCATAGATATAAGACTGAAGGGTTTACTATAGGTCATACTAATCTAGATACCAATTTAATTGCATCTTTGTTTCTAAATCAAATACATTAAAATCCTAAATTGTTTGTAGTAGATGTCATTTCTAAGGTTCATGAGATATTTAGTCATCAAGTAACATATAGAAAAACGTGGCTTGGACGTCAGCACACATTTAAATTGGTGTATGGTGATTTTCAGAAATCATTTAGTGGGCTTCCTATGTTTTTTGCAGCTTTTCAACACTTTAACCATAGAACAATTGTAGAATGGAAACACGAAGAGTCCATGAGTTTGCTAGAGGTAAAAACATTTAAATTTGTATTTTGGGCTTTCAAGCCATGCATTGATAGATTTCGAACTTGTTGTCCAGTTATTTCAGTAGATGGAACCCATTTGTATGGTAAATATTAGATAAAATTATTAATTGTAGTTGGAATTGATGGAAATGATAACATTCTTCCACTAGCATTTGCTATTATTGATAGGGAGTTGAAGAGGCATGGAAATGGTTTCTTAGAAAACTAAGAGCACATCTGATAAAGGATAGAGAAGATGTGTGTATTATCTCTGATAGGGAAAAAAATCTTAGCTAGTTTATCGGAGTTGTGGAAATTCTAGGATCCTTGGGCCTTTCATCGATTTTGTATAAGACATCTTAAGAGTAACTTTCAATCTTATTTTCCAAATAGGATCCTCAGTGATCTGATGTGGAATGCTGCTTTGGCTCATCAAGTAAGTAAGTTTGAAGCTTTGATGTGGGAAATCAGGGAAGAAAATGAAGAAACATATGAATATCTCATGCAATTTTCATTGGACAAATGACCAATTAGCCATGATGATGGAAGAAGATAGGGAGTGTTGACAATAAATCTTTCAGAGTCTTTCAACAGACTTCTAAAGAAAGCTCGAGGCTTTCCTGTCACTACCATGGTGAGACTTTCATTAGAGGAAACAATTGAACGGTATACCCATAGATCTCAAGCAACATACCAACTTGTAGAGCTAAAGGAATTATGGACAAGCAGTTTCAAAGTAAAGTGGGAGAAGAACTACGAAAGTTCAAAAAAACACTATGTTTTTGATTGGAATATATCCACTGGGGTATATGAGGTTAGATCTATACAAGTTGATGGTACTGGTGGTAATCCCATTGTGTTTCACTAAATAATAAAAAATGTGATTGTGGAAAATGGGCTAATTTGCACCTCCCATGTTCACATATCATGAAGGTTACTGAGAGAATGGGAGGACTAGCTAGAAATTTTGTTAGCGAGCAATTCAAAATAGAGAATTATGTTGCTACATATTCTAGGTCATTCTTACTAGTTGGGCATGAGGCATATTGGCCTTCTCCAAGTTTTATAATGAGAAGTAATGAATTCTATCGTCGTCCAAATCGACAAAGGACAACTAGAGTACCTAATGATATAGATCGTGGTCCTGCAGTATATGGGCGAGCTTGCGGGTTGTGTAGGCAGACCAGACATGATAGGCGCCGGTGTCCAACTCGTAATCAAACTTAAGTGGGTACTCTTAAAATTCTTAATTGTTTAAGTTGTATTTACTTAAACCATGTATTTTTCTTCCTTTCATTATAAAACTAAGCATATGTATTGAATTTTGCCAAAAGGCCAAAGTTACTAAAATTATTAATTTTCAGTAAGACAAAAAATTACTAATTCATGGATAAAGGAGAGAAGTAAGTCAACCATAGTAGTTGCTTCTATACAAAAGTTCTATATAAAATAATCAAAATAGTTTCTTTTCAAGTAAGTATTTTAGTATTAGATATAATACTTCCAACAACCTAATATCAATACACCACATAACACTTCCAAAGGGTTTTGCTCTTTATTTAAATTCTATTATAGAACCTTCAAAAAGCTTTCTTCAACGTTCTTCCTGCACGTTTTCTGCCACTAGTTCCACATGTTACTGCACGTGCAAGAAATTGGAAGAGTAAGCATCAAAGAAGTATCCCACTAATATTCTAATTTTGTGAAAATCCCAAGTCATTTTGCAGGTATGAAAGAGTTGCCCATTTCTTTTTAACATAGTTAGCTTGCACACATCTCGACAAAATAACCATGAAATAAGTGAAAATTGATAATATAAAGATCTTCACACACACACACGTATATGCTATGAAATATAAAGTAAATACATAAAGAATAGAGAAAGAAAAGAGGAGACTTCTTTATTTGACATGTGGATTCTTGAGGAGTCAATTACAATGAATAAAACCGCCTCTATTTATAGGGGAAAACTAACCTTGCGGTTTGTAAATTTTCCATAAATAGACATACACAATATATGGTAAAGTAGGTATTAACTATATATGGTAAAGTAGACATTCACTATATATGGTACATCTATAACACACCCCCTTAAATGTCTAATTGATAGATAATATACATAAATGCTGCCTCATTAAAAACCTTACAAGGAAAACCCAGTGGGATAAAACCTTGTAAGGGAAAAAGAGTTCAACGCGTATTAACTCCCCCCAATAAGAGCATCCTTGAACCTTTGCATTCCAATCTTATGCACTATCTTCTTGAAAGTTGTAGTTGAAAGAGACTTGGTGAATAAATCAGCCACATTGTCACTTGAACAAATTTGTTGCACGTTAATATCACCATTATTTTGGAGCTCATGTGTATAGAAAACCTTTGAAAAAATGTGCTTCGTTCTATCTCCTTTTATGAATCCTCCCTTAAGTTGTGCTATGCATGCTGCATTAACTCCGAATAAAAATGTGGGGATATTGTCGCATTTCACACCATACTTTTATAGGATGAGATGTATCATGGATCTCAACAATACTCATTCTTGGCTTTCTTCATGAATAACTATTATCTCAGCATGGTTCAATGAAGTGGTTAGATAGACTGCTTTGTATATCTCCAAGATATGGTAGTATCCCCACATATGAACATAAATCTTATTTGAGATCGAGTTTTATATGGGTCAGATAAGTACCCAACATCAGCATAACCAACAAGATCGGGACTACAATCTTTAGAATAAAATAAGCTCATATATTTGATCACATTTTTGATGTCTCCTAGTAGGAGCAAAACTATATATACCTTGCTAATAAATTGACTGAAAAAATGCTATGTCATGCCTTGTAGTATTTTCAAGATACATTAGTGAATCAATTTCACTAAGATATGGTACTTCATAACCAAGGAGTCCCTCATTCTTTTCTTGAGGTCGGAATGAACCCTCATTCTATTATGCATGCCTCTCATTTAAGCAAATATTTCTATTGCTTTTGAAAACCCTCCAAGAGTTTCAATAATTTTCATGCTATAAGCTTATACAATATAAGGATTATAAATAAGTTTCCCAGAAACTTTTATATGCTTCAAACATTTTGAATCCTTAAAATTTTTCATGTAAATTTTGTCAAGTGACAATATTCAACATTTCATGAGTGATATCTTCAACTGTTTGGATTGAAAATAAAATAAGTTTTATGCTTACTAAGATGCTTACTTTCATGTCACTTGATAAATGTTCTACGTCAGCATGCTTAAATAAACGTAGAATTCAGATCCTCGTAATCTTTCACATTATTGCGTCAATATTGTATTAAAATATTAATGATATATCATTTCGTATCGGTTCACAGTGTGACATAACATTTGAGATCTCATCACTTCATTATTTTTAGGTACTTGAACCTCTCATAAGGTTTCATTAAGTGTTATGTCGTGGGATCTTCAAGAACACATTGCCTTCTTATTATGATTATTTGCTCCGTATCCTTTTCAAGGATTATTTCATTTGGAACTGATTGGTCTATCACGTTCATATATGCATAGACTTTGTCCTTTAGGGACACAAAATAAGAGCACTTGGAGCTTAAATATGAGATGATTTCGCCATTTGACTTGAATTATCTTTTGAATGAGGATATGACGATAATTCCTAACATATTTCATAGATGCTTATAATCTCCCCCTTATGTTAGGAAAACTAACATACATCCTCCATATTCTTTGAGGAATCCATCTTTGTGCATCGTGGCATGTTTATTAATCGTATACCGCACATCAAAACTATTGATGGACAACGTATGATTCCTGACTTAGAACCAACTTTGAGGGGAAATTAATCAAAATTTATTGATTTGATGCATACAAGTACTTTTTTATATAATATTTCAAACCAGCACATGAAGCTTTTGTTCTCAATGGTTTAACTATTTATTGAAGACATTCGATGCTAAACCATTATCATCAAGATGAATTATCTTAATTATACAATCTGAAAGTTATACTCTTAACTTAATTTTATTGAGCAAGCAATTTTATGAATGTCAAACTGCAGGTTGACAATAAATGTACATGTGATCATCTTATTGATGCATCTTTTCAACATATCACATGATAGGTGAACGGGTCCATATTCACCTTTCGTAATTTTCAGATTTTAAGGGATCCAATCCCAACATTAGTTGGTCCAACCAACTTATCATGAGAACAAACAACATTAAAAGCTCAGGAAGAATTTTCAAATTCTTCAATATGTATTTAATACTTAATATGCATATCTTTGGGATGTCGCAATAGTTCATGTCAACTTATAAACTTTTATATTAGTAAACTTCAAGTTTACCACGACATGTACTTTTTTCTTTAGTAAATTTCAGATTTACTATGATATGAATATATTTCAGATTTACAACTTGGAAAGTAGATTTTAGAATAACTCCTCTCAATTATTCTACCTCTTTCGGAGGTGAATTGTGGTACCATCACAATCAAGTGCATGTTTATATTGATGAGCATTTACTAAATATCATCACATTCACCCTATTGAGTGGATCTATGCTTATAACTATTAAATTCTCATTCCCATGAATGAAATATAATCGTGCCTTATGCCTTTTAAAGTGATAGCTTATAACCTCTTTCCAGATATTACTATTACAAGAGCAAATCGAGGCATACATATGATGTAGAGAATTTTTCTCTAACATATCTTATGCGTGTGAAAATATCATCACTTTTGATGATCATTATCATATTGTCCTTTTGCGCTTATATTCATACATTCAATTGATTTGTCTTCTTTTAGACAAATTATGCACTGCTATCATATTCACTTAAGGGAATGGGGCATATTTAATGGGACGAATTTTATATCTTTTCAGCAAAGACATTATTTTACCTTAGCCATCATTATATCATAAATATGATGCATTGAGATTCAAACTCAACGTCTTATTCATATAGAGGCGTCTTAGGTAATAAATCGATGGGACTTAATTCCAACATATTATCATCCCTATTGATAATATTGTTCTTGAGGAATAAATTTAAAACATAAATGGTTCCAAACCAATTATCTTTCCTCAAATCCAACAATAATTATATCATTAGTAGCAAAAGACAAATAACCATGAAATTACCTTTAAATTTATAATCTCACCTTGTTTGGTAGAGTCTCGTGCTAATAACGTGTTATGAAATATAAAGTAAATACAAAAAGAATAGAGAGAGAAGAGAGAAAACTTCTTTATTTCTCATGAGAGATGAATTACAATGAAGGAAAATTTCTTTATTTATAGGAGAAAACTAACCTTGGGGTTTGTAACTTTTTCATAAATAGACATACACAATATATGGTAAAGTATGTATTAACTATATATGGTAAAGTAGATATTCACTATATATGGTACATTTATAACAATATATATATATATATATATAAGCAGTAGTCACACTATAACGATACTAAAAATCTCATTCCTAAAATAGCAGAATCTGCCAGGCTTCACTCTAACACAGACTAAAAAACTCATACATAAATACTTATACAGTACCAAAGTTCCTTGGTTAAGAGGTAATACATTGCATTGAGATCAAATGTTCTTTCCAGTTAACCACATTCATAGTACTATAGTAGTAATAATTATCATTCTTTTCAAACAAATATGGCATTTGAGTTAGCTTGCACACATCTCGACTAATACAACAAAATATCTTCTATCTACCATCACCCCACCAATGCAAGAGCTTTTCCACCAAAAGTTAAAGTTCAGGAGGAAGAGAACATTTGACCTCACTACTTCTATTTAAGAATCTTAGTACTTTACAAAATTTATACTTGCAACTTGTGATAGTTTGTGGTTCATGGGAAGGCTGTTCCTGCACCCAAATGTACATACATTTCCTCCATTTAGCATCTGTTAGGCCAATTTACTGACTGTATTTATCCAGGTTCTGCCTCATGACGGTAAATTAAGATGTTTTTTTATAAAGCTCTCATTTTAAAAGACATATGTTTAAGATAACTACTGCTGTAATGGTTTAATGCCTCAAGAAATTGGGATCTTGTTACATTTAAGATTTATATTGCCTCATTATAATTGTTGTATCTTGTAAACCTTATTGTTAGCTGGAGAATCAACCTATGTAAAATCTAACTATAATCTTAATTTTTAGTTCTAAAGTTTTGTTATCATTACATTTGGTGATTCACTTATATCTTTTGAAGTGCTTGTACCATCTTACCTACTCTATTTACTGGTCCTTCTTCTTTTACATTAACCCAATAGTATTATAACCCCCTTCTCTACACCAAAAGAACAAAGAGAAAAATGATAAAGGTTGTGCAATGGTTGAAAACTATGATCTAGTTGAGATGTCTAATTTTGTCTGCCTCCATGATTGTAAAATAAGAGCTTAATTAGATCAATTTTAATAGAAATTTACAGACTAAATATAATGGTAAACACAATGACTTTTATTCAAATGCCTAATGTGCAATTTGTGAAATTTGAACACTTACTAGATTGCTCTTATTATTTAACTTAGGCCAAGCACAACATTGTATACTAATATACAAATAACTAAAAATATTCCTAGAAAATATTGGGATTAATATCAGTGTTATCAAAAGATACAACTACTATGGACAAGGAAACATTTAAGTAGATACACAAGATGCTAACTCCTTTCCAGTTCAATAAACAGTTCTAAATAATTCTCTGAAAATGACTAGGAAACACGTGCAATAAAGGATCATCCTTTCCTATACTTGGAAATTATATCACATATTGTGTAAAAACAAAATTGCTAAAATAAACAAAGCATTCAGGGGTTCAATTCTTAATAACAACAAATTTAGAGAAGGAAACATCTTAATAACCAAAAGGCTTTCATATAAGTAGATACAAAAGTCACTTTTTGCTATATTCTAACAAGGTAGGTAAATATTATACTAATTAATTGTAAGACCCAACAAAATTCCTAGCTTAATTTAGTCCTTTTAGCTTGTTAAGGGGTCCCAGACTTAGAAAATTCTAGCCAAGTATTCAGACTTAGTTTATTTTTAGGCCTTCGAAAGTTAGCAATCTCATTTTGCAACCTTAAAGTCCTTTAAATGTCTATAGTTTAGTTAATTCAAGATCAGGAAGGTCAATACGTGTTTGAGGACAAGTTTCAGATTTTTTGGACTTCGTTTGAAACTCTTTTGGAATCCCAAAATAGTGTACCAATGCGATCCTGGCGCACTGAGTCACCTATCACGTTGGTTAAGATTTTCCCCAGCTACCAACATTAAATTCCAGTGAGTCGGCATGATCTTGGCGCGATGCATTGGATATCGCGTCAGTGCCATCGATGCATTGGATATCCCATCAGTGCCATCGACGCGCCGCGTTGACCTGCACGTCGGCAATCCAGTTTTTACTCATTAAAAGACCACATTATTAGGGGTATTTGGGTCTTTTCCCCCTGACTCTTAGCCTCCAAAACATTAAATTTAATACCCTAGGAAGTAAATAAACTCATTCTTTCTCAATTTCTCTCAAGAAAAAGCCTTAGGATTTTTAAATTTCAAGTCAAGAACTCAAGATTCCACCATTAATTTCCACAAATTTTTCAACAAGGTATGTAAAGTGTTCATCCAAGGGACCCTCCCACCCTTGGAGTTCAAGAAACTTCTTTCAAAAACATGAATTGTGATTTCCATGTTGTGGGTTTGAATGTAATCATGTTGATGTTGTGGAATAGGTTCCAAGTTGAAATCTTTATGTGTTTCTTGATATTATGATAGCATGTAAGTTGAAATTTGATTCTCTTATATTGAAACCCTAAAATTATGAAGTCATTATGTATTATCATTGTTGATCATACCCAAGTAAAAAGCTACGCCTACCATGTGTTTGATAAAATGCTAAATTGAGACTATGGTGCTTTTGTGATCCTTTAGTGGTCTAAATGATGAACATATGCTATACCTACATGTTCACAATCTCTTCTATGTTAAAGTTATACCTTGTATGTGTTTGATGAAATGCCTCATAAGATCGTATTGTGAGTTGTTGACTATTGTCAAGTATTCAAGAATTGTTATGTCTTATTATTTTTATTCTATCGAGTCCTGGGGGTATATAATACCTAAAAATTTAGCCGTGTGCCTAGAGCCAGTGTCAGTTACAGAATAGTATCAATCATGTCATGATCAGTAGTACTCTAGTTCAGTTACAAAACTCAGGAAAACTCAGTAAACTTAGTATCAATCCAGTCCCATTCAGTATTCAGTTCAGTCCTTAGTAAACTCAGTCAGATAACAGAACTCAGTAGTATTCCATCAGTCGATGGAACTCAGTAAACTCAACTCAGTTCACTTAATCAGTATAATCAGTAATAGATCAGTCTAGAGTAGTTTAAATGAGGAAATCAGTTCAATGTCTATTCAGTTGGGAGTAGGATTCATCATCGAGTGAACCCAAGGATGGGGACTCACCTGCCAGCAGAGGGTGTGATCCTTAGAAGCAGTCCTTGCATTCTAGAACTATGTAGCCAGTGTAGTTTGAGACATCAAAACCTGCTAGTTGAGGGTTGATGAGGTGGCTTAACCTGACAGTTGAGGGTGCCACCATTCTTATTTGAGAACTTGCCAGATGAGGGTATCTCTTCAATTTCTTTACCCGTGGCACGGTATTGACACCCTTCCAACCGGAGTTACATGTTGGACCCCAAAATCTATTCAGAAAAGGGGTATGTCGGTTAGATGATTACCTCCCACAGTCTTAGTCTCAGTCTCCAGTAAAGAACTCAGATAGTTCTACAGATTTTAGGACTGTCAGATACAGTCACTCAGCTCAGTACGAAACTCAGCTAGTTCCATTAGAAATAGGACTTTCAGACACAGTCACTCAGCAAAAAATATATCAGTTATCAGTTTTTTCAGTTATCAGTAACCCATCTTATTATTAAACTCAGTATTCAGAATCCTTATGACTTAAGTTACGGTTATGTATTCATGCATGTATTCTCATGTAGTCATGTTCATGTTATTTAGTCAGTTATAGTTCATGTATATGAACACTTTCATTCAGCCTTACCTCAATTTGCGTACCAGTACATTCACATGTACTAACACATACTTTTCTTTTGCACTATGGTGTTTTATACCATAGGTTCAGACGTACGGCCCCCAAAAAATTCTTAGCGGTTCAGACATTCAGCCAGCAGCAGTAGACTAGCAGTGAGTCCTCATCAATCGAGGATATTCTTTTATTTCATTACCTCATTAGATTCAGCATTTCAGTAGATGGAGTTAGTTGAGGGATTGTACCATCAACTCCTTATTTAGACAGTTCAGTTTAGAGGCTTTTCAGACTCGATGTTCAGACAACATCCAGTATTTCAGATTCTTATGTTTTATCAGACTTTATTATTTTCTTTTCATCAGTATTATTGTTTTGAACCTTATGGCATTTTAGCCTATTATTCCGCATTATACAGTGTTATTACTCAGCTATTGCAGCAGGTACCAGTCGGTTTAGCTTGTTGTCCCTTGGTATTATGAGCACCGTGAAGCGTCTGGGGTACCAGACTCGGCATTACAAATTTTGTATCAGAGTCTAAGGTTCAACAGTGTCCTAGGAAGTCTGAAAAACCGCATCTAGTAGAGTCTTATGCATGGGTGTGTAGCGCACCCTATTTATGTACAGGAGGCTATGGAATGTTTTAGGAATAGTTTCCCTACTTTCAGTATTCATGTAGTGCAAGCAAGCATGAGCTCCAATTAAACTCTCTTTCTAATCCTAGTTTTCTTTCGGTTATAGAAAATGCCTCCAAAGAGGACTCAGGAAAGAACGGGAGATCAGATATCCCCTCAGCCCGACCAGCCTAATCCTTTGGGCGAACATGTCTCCCATGCGGAGTTTAGAGCAACATTCACCACCCTAGCTCATTCTGTGAAATCCTAGAATGAACGCCCAGCTGTTGTTCTACCCAACCTAGTGTCTAATACTGCTGTTGCTAGGATTCGGGATTTCACCAGAATGAACCCTCCATTTTTTTCTAGGTCTAAGTTAGATAAGGACCCTCAAGAGTATCTTGATCAGGTGCAAAATATTATTGATATTATAGGGGTGACTGCTAGCGAGAGTGCTGAGCTAGCTGCACATCAGTTGCAGGATGTGGCTTACACTTAGTTTTGACAGTGGAAAGAAGAGAGGGCTGTAGATGCAGGGCCCATTGAATGGGAGGAGTTTTCCACTGCTTTTCTAGATAAATTCTTTCCCCTAGAGCTGAGAGAAGCTAAGGTATTAGAGTTTATTAATCTGAAGTAGGGAAATATGATAATGAAAGAGTATTCTCTTAAGTTTACTCAATTAGATAGATACTCTTCTCATGTGGTGGCAGATTGCAAATCCCGAATGAGTAAATTTGTTTCTGGGGTGAATAATAATATGGTCAAAGAGTGCAGAACCGTAATTTTGATTAGTGAGATGGACTTGGCTAGGATGATGATCCATTCTCAGTAGATAGAGGAGCAGAAGAAAAAGAAGAGAGAGAGAAGCATAACAAGAGAGCTAGAACTGGTAGTTTTAACTTTGCTCAACCTAAGTCAGAGGGTGGGAATCTTTCTCAGTTCCACACGAAATCTTCAGTTCCATCTCCATCCTCAGCTAGTTCCCTAATTCCAAAATTCAGAAAGGATAATAGAGATAGGGCGCCAGGCTCTAAGTCTCAAGGTAGTGTCAGCAGTGCCCGAACCAATCCTCTTTATCAGACTTATGGCAAGAACCATCAGGGTATTTACCGAGCCGAAAGTGATATTTGTTTTAAATGTGGCAAGCCAGGCCACAGAGTCAGATATTGTCCACAGTCAGGTTCTCAGGGTCAGTGAAACCGTCCTCCAGCTTAGTCCGAACGCCCGAATCAGCAGGGTGCCTCATCCAGTGCCACCAGTGGGCAACGTCTAAACAGACTCTATGATCTTCAGTCCTGACTAGATTAGGAAAGTTCTCTTGATGTGTTCACTGGTATGTTACAAGTTTATCACTTACATGTTTACGTTTTGTTAGATCCAGGAGCTTCCTTGTCTTTTGTTACTTCTTATATAGCAGTTGATTTTAGAGTCAGTCCCAAAATTATAACTGAACCCTTCTCAGTTTCTATCCCAGTGGGTAAATCAATCATAGCCTAGTGGGTATACAGGAACTGTCCGGTTATGATATCTCAGAAAATAACTTCAGCAGACTTAGTCGAATTAGAGATGACTAATTTTGATGTCATTGTCGGCATGGATTAGATTCATTCCTTCTATGACTCAGTCTACTGCAGAAATAGAATTGTCCAATTCCAGTTCCCTAACGAACCCATCCTAGAGTGGAGGGGTAGTACTTCAGTGTTAGGGGTTAGCTTATTTCTTACCTTTGGGCTAGAAAAATGATATCTAAGGGATGTGTTTATCACCTTGTACGAGTCAAGGACTCCAGTTCAGAAACCCCTGCTCTTGAATCAATGTCAGTAGCATGTGAATTCCCAGATGTGTTTCTCGAAAATCTTCCCCGAGTTCCTCCCAAAAGGAAAATTAATTTCAAAATTGATCTTCTCCCAGATACTCAGTCCATATCTATTCTGCCATGCATAATGGCTCTAGCAGAACTTAAAAAATTAAAGGAACAGTTAAAGGATCCTTTATATAAGGAATTCATCAGACCCAGTGAGTCCCCGTGGGGCACACCAATTTTATTTGTGCATAAGAAAGATGGTTCTCTCAGAATGTGCATAGATTATCATTAGTTAAACAAAGTTATGGTCAAGAACAAGTATCCACTCCCCAGAATCAATGACTTATTTGACCAACTTTAGGGTGCCAGTTATTTCTCTAAGATAGACCTCAGATCAGGCTATCATCAGCTTAGAGTCAGAGAAAGTGACATCCCTAAAATAGCTTTCTGAACTTGATACGGTCGCTTCAAATTTTTAGTCATGTCCTTTGGTCTTACCAATTCCCTAATAACCTTCATGGACTAGATGAACTGTGTGTTCAAGCAGTACTTGGATATGTTTGTCATAGTATTCATAGATGACATCCTGGTTTACTCCTGCAGTGAACATGATCATACAGACCATCTCAGAATAGTATTGAAGAATCTCAGAAATCATCAGTTATTCACCAAATTCAGTAAGTTTGAATTTTGGCTAAGGTCAGTAGTATTCCTTGGCCATATCATTTCCGGTGATAGCATTAGAGTTAATCCCCAAAAGACTAAGGCAATGAGAAACTGGCCCAGACCCATCTCTCCGTTACATATCAGAAGTTTCCTCGGTTTGGCTAGTTATTACCATAAGTTTGTTAAGGTATTTTCCTCTATTGCATCCCCCATGTCCATATTGACTCAAAATAAAGTCAAATTTCAGTGGTCAGATTCTTGTGAGAAGAGTTTTTAGGAGTTGAACACTTGACTTACGTCAGCCCCAGTCTTTTCTTTACCAAATGGTTCAGATGGCTTTGTGGTGTACTGTGATGCATCTAGAGTAGGTTTGGGTTGTGTCCTCATGCAGCATGGTATAGTCATAGCCTATGCCTCCAGACAACTTAAACCCCATGAGAAGAACAATCCTACTCATGATCTTGAGTTAGCAACTGTAATTTTTGCCTTAAAGATTTAGAGGCACTATTTTTATGGGGTGATCGTTGATGTGTTCACTAACCATAATATCCTCTAGTATGTGTTCTCTCAGAAATATCTAAACCTCCGTCAAAGAAGGTGGTTGGACTTGTTGAAAGACTATGACATGTGTGTCTTTTATCATCCGAGCAAGCCCAATGTAGTGGTTGATGCTCTCAGTAGACTGTCTATGGGTAGTGTTGCTCATGTTGAGTACAGTAAGAAGAAGTTAGCCTAGTAAGTACATCAGTTAGCCTGACTAGGTGTCCGTTTAGTCGACTTAGTAAAAGGTAGTGTATGGATGCAGAGTAGTTCAGAATCATCTCTAGTTTTAGAGGTGAAGGAGAATCAGGATAGAGATCCCAGTATAGTCAAGTTGAAAGAATCAGTCAAAGATTAGAAGGTTGAGTTTTTCTCCCAAGGGGGAGATGGTGTTCTGCATTGTCAGGGTCATCTCTGTGTGCCAGGTGTTGATGACTTAAGACAGAAAATTCTCGTAGAAGCACATGGTGCGCGCTACTCTATTCATACAGGGGACACTAGGATATACCATGGCTTGCGAGAGATCTATTGGTGGAGTGGGATGAAGAGAGATATTGCAGAGTTTGTAGCTAGGTTCTCTTTATGTCAGCAAGTTAAGATTAAGCACCAGAAACCTAGTGGGTCCAAGCAAGAGTTCAGTATTCCTACTTGGAAGTGGGAAGAAGTGAACATGGACTTTGTGATGGGTTTACCTCGTACTCATCGTCAGCATGATTCAGTTTGGGTCATTGTAGACAGGATGACCAAATCAACTCATTTCTTTCTAGTCCATACCTCTTATTTAGCCGAGGATTATGCCAAACTCTATATCAGAGAGTTTTTCAGAATTCGCGGTGTTCCATTGCCCATTGTCTCAGATAGAGGTACCCAGTTCACCTCTCATTTTTGGAAGGCATTCCAAACGGGTCTTGGTACCCGAGTTCACCTCAGTACAACTTTTTACCCTCAGATAGATGGTCAAGCAGAAAGGACTATATAGACTTTAGAGGATATGCTCTGGGCTTGTGTGATAGATTTTAAAGGTAGTTGGGATGACCACTTGCCTTTTATTGAGTTTGCACACAATAAAAGCTATCATTCCAACATTAAAATAGCTCCATTTGAAGTGCTTTATGGGAGAAGGTGTAGATCTCCTATTGGTTGGTTTGAAGTAGGTGAGGCTGCAGTGGTAGGGCCTGACTTGGTATTCGATACCTTAGATAAAGTTTAGTTGATCAGAGAGAGGCTCAAGATAGCTCAAAACCGATAGAAATCATACACTGATGCACACAGAAAGGATCTCGAGTTCGATATTGAAGATTATGTGTATTTGAAAATATCTCCCATGAAGGGAGTGAAGAGGTTTGACAAGAAGGGAAATCTCAATCCTCGATATATTGGTCCCTTCAAAATTCTCAGTCACTTTGGCAAAGTAGCTTACGAGCTCGAATTGCCTTCAGATTTATCTTCAGTTCATCTAGTGTTCCATGTCTCCTTGCTTAAGAAGTGCATAGATGACCTAACATTCGTAGTCCCTATAAAGGGCCTAGATATTCATAACAACCTCTCTTTCAAAGAGATCCCAGTCGAAATCCTTGACTACCAGACTCGCAGACTGAGGAACAAAGAAGTCCCTCTTGTCAAGGTTCTTTGGCAGAATCAGTTCGTTGAGGTAGCTACTTGGGAAGAAGAAGCAGAAATGCGGACCAAGTATCCTCACCTCTTCTCCGCTAATACAGACTCAGCCTAAGGTAATGGATTTCCTTAAGCTTATTCAGTTTCATGCTCAGATTTCTATTACAAACTCGGTATCATTTACCTTTATATATTCAATTATATGTTCATGAGTCAGTTCAGTCATGTATTCATATATCAGATATGCATGATCAGTATGAGAAAATCAGCTTATCAGTACTCCTAATCATGTATTCATAAACCAGCTCAGTTATGTACTCATGTATTAGATATGCATGTTCAGTGTGATAATTCAGTATATCAGTAATATCAGTCCTATAGTCATGTCCCAGATGTTCATATCCAGTAAGTAGATTCAGCCTATTAGAACTCTCAGTTCAGTCAGTCTTATTCGAGGACGAATGTTACCAAGGGGGAGATATTGTAAGACCCCATAAAATTTCTAGCTTAATTTAGTCCTTTAAGCTTGTTAAGGGGTCCCAGACTTAGAAAATTCTAGCTAAGTATTCAGACTTAGTTTATTTTTAGGCCTTCGAAAGTTGGAAATCTCATTTCACGACCTTAAAGTCCTTTAAATATCTATATTTTAGTTAATTCATGATCAGGAAGGTCAATAGGTGTTCCCGGACAAGTTTAGGATTTTTTGGACTTCGTTTGAAGCTCCTTTGGAATCCCAAAAATAGTGTACCAATGCAATATTGGCGCGCCGCATCTCCTATCATGTTGTTTAATATTTTACCCAGCTACCAGTGCCAAATTCCAGTGAGTCAGCACAATTTTTGTGCGATGCGTTGGATATCACGTCGGTGCCATCGACGCGCCGCGTCGACCTGCGCATCAGCAATCTTGTTTTTATTCATAAAGGACCATGTTCTTGGGGGTATTTGGTTATTTTCCCCCCAACTCTCAGCTCCCAAAACACGAAATTTAATACCCTAGGAAGCAAATAAACTCATTCTTTCTCGATTTCTCTAAGAACAAGCCTTAGGGTTTTTAAATTTCAAATTAAGAACTCAAGATTCCACCATTAATTTCCAGAAATTCTTCAACCAGGTATGTAAAGTGTTCATCCAAGGGTCCCTTCCACCCTTGGAGTTCAAGAAACTTTTTCAAAAGCATGAATTGTGATTTCCATTTGTGGGTTTGAACGTAATCATGTTGATGTCGTGGAATGGGTTCCAAGTTGAAATCTTTATCTGTTTCTTTATATTATGATGGAATGTAAGTTGAAATTTAATTCTCTTATATTGAAACCCTTGAATTGTGAAGTCATAATGTATTAACACTGTTGAACATACCCAAGTAAAACACTACGCCTACTATGTGTTTGATAAAATGCTAAATTGAGACTATGGTGCTTTTGTGATCCTTTGGTGGTCTAAATGATGAACTTATGCTATACCCAGATGTTCAAAATGTCTTCCATGTTAAAGCTATACCTTGTATGTGTTTGATGAAATTCCTCATAAGATCGTATTGTGAGTTGTTGACTATTGTCAAGTATTCAAGAATTGTTATGTCTTATTATTTTCATGCTATCGAGTCTTGGGGGTATTTAATACCCGATAATTTAGCTGTGTTCCTAGAGCCAGTGTCAGTTATAGAATAGTCTTAATCATGTCACGATCAGTAGTACTCTAGTTCAGTTACAAAACTCAGGAAAACTCAGTAAACTCAGTATCAATCTAGTCCCATTCAGTATTCAGTTCAGTCCTTAGTAAACTCAGTCAGATAACAGAACTCAGTAGTATTCCATCAGTCGATGGAACTCAGTAAACTCAACTCAGTTCAGTTAATCAGTATAATCAGTAATAGATCAGTCCAGAGTAGTTTAAACGAGAAAATCAGTTCAATGTCTATTTAGTTGGGAGTAGGATTCAACACCGAGTGAACCCAAGGATGGCGAATCACCTGCCAAACTAGGGTGTGATCCTTAGAAGTAGTCCTTGAGTTCTAGAACTACGTATACTGCGTAGGTTGAGACATCAAATCCTGCTAGTTGAGGGTTGATAAGGTGGCTTAACCTAACAGATGAGGGTCCCACCGTTCTTATTTGAGAACCTACCAGATAAGGGTATCTCTTCAGTGTCTTTACCCGTGGAACGGAACTGACACCCTTCCAACTGGGGTTACAGGTTGGACCCCAAAATCTATTCATAAAAGGGGCATGTTGGTTAGATTATTACCTGCCATAGTCTTAGTCTTAGTTTCCAGTAAAGAACTCAGATAGTTCTATAGATTTCAGGACTGTCAGATACAGTCACTCAGCTCAATACGGAACTCAGCTAGTTCCATCAGAAAAAGGACTGTCAAAAACAATCACTCAGCAAACAATATATCAGTTATTAGTTATACCAGTTATTAGTAACCCATGTTATCAGTTAACTAGTATTCAGAATCCTTATGACTTCAATTATGGTTATGTATTCATGCATGTATTCTCATGCAGTCATGTTCATATTATTCAGTCAATTATAGTTCATGCATATGAACCCTTGCATTCAGCCTTACCTCACTTTGCATACCAGTACATTCACGTGTACTAACACATACTTTTCTTTTGCGGTATGGTGTTTTATACTATAAGTTTAGACGTATGGGCCCCAGAGCATTCTTAGCAGTTCAGACATTCAGCCAATAGCAATAGACTAGTAGTGAGTCCTCATCATTCGAGGATATTATTTTATTTTATTATCTCATTAGATTCAACATTTTAGTAGATGGAGTTAGTTGGTGGATTGTCCCATCAACTCCTTATTCAGACAGTTCAGTTCAGAGGCTTTTCAGACTAGATGTTCAGACAGTATCCAGTATTTTAGATTCTATGTTTTATCCGACTTTATTATTTTTTTCATCAGTATTACAGTTTTGAACCTTATGGCGTTTCAGCCCATTTTCCACATTATACAGTGTTATTACTTAGTTATTGCAGCTGGTACCAGTCATGGGTTAGCTTGTGGTTCTTGGGGATTATGAGCACCGTGTAGCGTCCGGTGTACTAGACTCGGGGCATTACATCACTAAATACAAAATATTTTAGGGAGTATTACGAGATACGACACATTGAATCTGGTCAATATTTCCCTAAGCTCATGGAAAGCTCATCCAAATCAACTATTATAATGAATTTTATACATAAGATATCATTCGGATGGAAAACTTTAAAAGGCAATATAATATTAAATAATTCAAGCAGAGTAAAATCTGGAAATTATCCTTTCAGGAGAGTCCCCGCGAACAAGAGGACTTAATTAATGAACACCTTTTCTCTGTATGTATAAGTCTGTTTAGGATGAAGCTAAATAAACACTTTGTTTGGGTGGGAGCAGATTGACATAGACAGATTAGCAACAGTAAATTATGAAACATATTGAAATATTGAAAGCATAATCTTAAAATTCATTCTTTTCTTCTACTTCTTTATTTTTTAGCAACTACGCAGGTACATTTACATAGAAAGACACACTGAACTATATGGATGAAGAATCAACAAATATTTTCACCAAAGATCAAAAAGAAAAATGAATCATCATACTCACATTAACATTGGTAATATAGTGGCATACAACATATTTAACTGAAGGAGCTTCACATGGATACATCAACATCATATGGCAGTTTCTGCAGTAGAAAAAAAAGGCTCCACGGTCCATTAGAGCATTTACCGCAAATAGAGCGTGGGCTTTAATGAAAAAAGGCGCAAAGGGAGAAAAGATCCTAATAATATGGACAAGGAAACTTCTAAGTAGATACACAAATATATAACCTGAGTATAAAGAATGATAAAGGTTAATCACATGAAGGTTTAAGAACGTAAGTACATATTGTGTATTCTGCTGATTGCATCTCTTTATATATAAATTTGTACATGTTGAAGATAAATATAACAATCCTTATCTAAAGCCAATTCTACAGGAAAGGTAATCTTTTTGTTACAAAAAAAGCTACAACAATTCAAATTCAAAATAAACTTTAATAGCACCCTGCAAGATCATGTTCAGGATCGAACCATGAGCTTGGATCGAAGATTGAGGAACCGATTTGTGCCAACTGCTTTAGTAAATATATTTGCAAGTTGATTTTGAAAAGAAACTGTAACACCCCAAAAATGGGTCTCGAAATGTCACATGGTGTTTAGGGTCACAAGTGACCCCAAGCTAACCTTTCTACTGGAAAACTCATAAGCAACTGAATAAAATGCATAAATTTATACAATATTAGCGGAAGATAACTCTTTTCTGAATCTAGTCAATACAAAACTGAATTCACAGGATTATAACTCTGCTTTTACAATGAAAACTAAAACTGAATACATTAACTCTACTGACCATCTATGAAGCCTCTACTAATACTGACTATAGATAGCAAAGACGCAACCCCAACTATCACTAATAAATACATAAGAATAAGAAAGTAAAAAACAATAGTAAATCTAACTGAAGTCCCCAAAATAGGAGGACTCATCATCTGCTGGCTAGAATCTGCAACTGTCTGATTTTGACTGCACATACTACAACTTGTACCTATATTATGAGACAATGTAGCACATAGACATATATGCGGATCAACACTTTGAGGATGTACTGAGTATATGGGGGTGCAATGCAATAAGTAAATAATATCATCAATCTTTATAGAAAATCTGCATGCTGATATAAATGACTCACATAGCTTGAGTAAAAGCTGAAATCTGAATCTCATAAATCATGTATAATGAAGCATATAGTACAAATCTCGTGAGTCATTCTATTTACTTCTAAAATCTGTATTCTCCATCTTATTCCCAATACTTGAAGGCTAAAGAAACTTTAAAAAATGTTTTCAAACTCATACTTTTATCTCATGGAGAGTAAAACTTCTTTGAAACTCAAGGACTCAGGACTCTTTGAAACTTTAAGACTTGGGAACTCTGTGACTCTTGGAATTACGTAACTTTGGACACTCGGGAGTTTCTTCTAACAAACATAAACCATGTGAACTACATGGAGTCTAATGTCTTATCTTCCTAAGAAAGAAACCTCACATTGGGGAGAGGCATCATACTCTTTCCAGGGAGTATAACCTCAACTCAATGATCACTATCTTAGCCTCAAACCCATAAATCTCAGTCCTACGGTGGCACATAGTTTTGGGTTATGAGACCTCGGAATCATACCCAACTCGGTGCTTAATACTACTCCCATACTCAGCTCAAAACTCTTAGGAAATCCACCTCAAATAACTCAAGGGTCTATACTGAAGACCAAAATGTATTACTATTTGTTTTAATGGAACATCAATGTGGATTCCAACTCTATTAGGACCAAAAATGTCAAATATTTCTCAATAATCTCAAAGTACTCAAATCATAGGTGCTGATAACACAGAAGTTCATAAATTACAATTCTCAAGTAGGGCTTAGTGGCCCATAGTTCAATCTCAAGTTAAGACTCATTACTTGTACTTAAGACTCAAAATGTAAAGCTTTAACGCATCAAAATCATATTTAAACTCCATGCTCAACCTTTATCTTAAAAATCTTACAATCATCTCAATCAAGATATTGGAAAAATAACTCATAATATGAATTTCATGATTTCAACATCTCAAAATTCATGCTTTAATAACAAAACATTCATAATCATCTTAAAATTTGGAAAATTCGGAAATAGGCATGGAACAAAATCATGTAATTCAACTTTTAAACCATGGAAGATCACATAATCTTACAAATAATGGTAATGGGTATAAACCCTAACTTGATGTTCATGGAAATCATAGTAAAATTCAAAAATTGATATCTTAAAAGAAGTTTTTTGGGCACAAGAATGCAAGGATTGTTCTTGTTCAAACTCCACATACCTTAGATTGATAAACTTGGATGAATAACTTGCTTGCGAGATGTTATTGGAACTCTTGAATGAGGGTTCTTGAAGCTTTTGCCTTGGGGGTCTTGAATCTTGACTCAATTTTTTAAAACTATGGTGAACTCTTGAGTTTCTTGGAAAAAGATTTGGATGCTTAGGGTTTTTGTTTTGAAGAGAATGAGGATTTAGGCATAAAGAGCTTTGTAATATGATAGATTTTATATTTTGGACGGATTGGGGGTAGGATAATTGTCCAAAATATCCCCCTTTTAAACCTTGACAAAACTAAAAAAATATAACTAGAAGCCCGATTTGATGGGCCACCGCGATGCGCCACTATCGCGGTGGCTCACTGGAAATTGATGAATGGGACTCTGAGGGTCACCGCGATGTGGAGCCATCACGTTGTCCCACTGGTTGGGACCTGAAACTTCAGCGTGATGTGCCACAATTATGCTAGGCTACTAGAAAATAACAATTAGGATATTACTCCTCTCCGCGATGCGCTAAGGGTCTGAATGACGGTGTTTTATGACAGGAACTTCAATTAGCCATAACTTCTTGTCCGGTTATAGGATTTGAGAGAATCTTATATCATTGGAAAGATAATCCAATTTTCCACACGATAAAAAGTCAAAATTAGGAGAATTCTATATGATTTAAACATTACTCTCTTTAGAAGTCATTCCTCAATCTTATAGAGATGAAATTAGGCTTAAGAAAAGTTTGGGGTATTACAGAAACATAGCTAACCACTAATGATTGGTCTTCAACCATCTCTCATATAAAATGATAATCAAGACGAATATGCTTTGACCGTTGATGGATGACAAAATTTTGAGATAAAAACTGTGCACTAAGATTATCACAAAGGACAATAGGGGGTGCAGTGAGAGGAGCACGTATATCACTGAGCAGTTGCTGAACCCAAATTAATTCAGTAGTTACAAAAGCTAAAGCACAATACCTAGATTTAGTGCTTGAGAGGGCTATAACCTTTAGTTTGTGAGAAGACCAATTGATCAGGTTACCTTCATAAATAATGCAAAACCATGTTGGGAGCGACTATCATCAAGGTCAGAGCTCCAACCAGCATCTAAAAAGGAAAAAAGGCTAGAATTAGACATAGGTCATAGAGGCCATCATGGATGGATCTTTTTTGATATCGAAGTATGCGTTTGACAGTTGACCAATGAGCAGTGGTGGGTGCTTGCATAAATTGGCATACTCGATTGAATGCATAGGATATTTTTGGCCTAGTGATAGTAACATATTAAAGTTCACCAACAACACTATAGTATAAAAAAGCATCAGGTATGGGATCACCAGAAAGAGTAAGTCTTGAACCAAGTTCAACCGGACTAGAGATAGGCTTTGCATCAACCATGTTAGTTCGATGAAGTAAGTCATGAATGTACTCGCCTTGAGTTAAAATGATCCCATTTGATGTTGGATATAGTTCAATACCAAGAAAATAATTTAAGAAACCAAGAGCTTTGAGAGAAAACTGTTGATCAAGGGAACGAATAAATGCAGTGATGAAATCACTATCGCTACCAGTTAGAATAAGGTCATCCATATAGACAAGTACATATGTTGTGTGCTTAGAAGTTTGCTGCACAAAACAGAAGAGTCAGATAAATAAGAGCGGATGCCAATATCGAGGAGAAAAACCTTTGACTTATTGAACCAAGAGCGTAGAACTTCTTTGAGGCCATATAAGGCCTTGTTCAATTTGCATACAAAATGTGGCCGATGAGGATCAACAAATCCTTTTAGTTGCTCCATAAACACTTGTTCGGAGAGATCACTATTTAATAATGAATTGTTAATGTCAAGTTGTCGAATGGGCCACTTATTTGTCACAGCTAAAGACAGAACAAGACAAATGGTTGTGGGCTTAACAACGGGACTGAAAGTATCAAAGTAATCAACACCATTCTCTTGGTGAAAACCTTTCTCTACAAGGCAAGCTTTGTGATGTTCAACAGATCCATCAACTTTCCTCTTCACCCTGTAGACCCATTTACAACCAACAATGTTAGAATTATCCGGTGGTGGAACCAATGTACAAGTCTTATTTCGCATAAGGGCTAAAAATTCTGTCTGCATAGCATGATGCTATTCAGGATATTTGGAGGCTTGATGATATGTTGTAGGTTCTGGAATGTGCGAAGGATTTGGAGGAAGAGAATGTCGAGATATTATAAGAGTTTTTGGTTTTAAGGAATTAGTTTTACTTTAAACAACCATGTGATGACGAGAGATGTCGGAAAAGCGAAAATAGAAAAGGATTGAGGTTGGGTAAGAGGAAACAGATGGTGGCATGTGTTCAGGTGGGTTAATGGTTGGTATATGCTCTTCTTATGGATATTATTGAGGGGATACAGTAGAGGGTATGTATGTATTAATGTGCTTAGATTAGGGGATAGGTGATGCAACTGGAGGACTTAATGATGACCTTAATGCGAGAGAATGTGAATGCACTGGACGTTGAAAAGCTTGATTGAGTAAAGAAAATAAAGAGTTTCTAACATGGAATAAGGAGGAGGATGACGTTGTGATAAAAAACATGGAGGAATACAGGAAAGTATTTTCATCAAACACAACATGACGAGTAATATAAATTCGAGAAGACGCGACATGGTAACAAAGGTAACCTTTGTGACGTGAACTATACCCTATAAAGACACAAGAAAAAGACTAAAAATCAACTCTATAATGATTGTAGGATCGACGAAAAGGATAACAACGGCAACCAAAAGTTTTAAGAAAACCATAATTGGGAGAATTTTTGTATAGTAATTGATATGGTGATTTAAAAGACAAAGAAGAGGATATTGTAATATTAGATAAGTACATACTGTGAGAAATAAATTCTCCCAAAATTGAAATAAAAGAGTAGCATGGGAAAGAAGAGTGAGTCTTTTTTCAATTATAATACAATTCCGGTGTTCGGATGCACCATTTTGTTAAGGTGTATAAGGACAAGAAATACGATGATGAATGCCTTGATTTAGTGAAAACGATGATACATTTTGGTAATCCCCAGTTAGTTTGAACTGATTTTATTTTTGTCTCGAACTGGGTTTCAATGACAGACTTAAATTGAATGAAAAATTTAAAAACTTGCGATTTATGTGACATGAAATATATCCAAATAAATTTGGTGCAATCATCAAGAAAAAAACAAAGTAGGAGGATCCATTAATGGAAGGAACGAGGGAAGGTCCCCAAACATCAGAATAAATTAATTGAAAAGGACTACTGCTAGATACATGGGAATGGGAAAAGGGTAGGCATCAACTCTTTCCTAGTTGACAAGGTTTGCAAACATTAGGAAAATCAAAGCTAGAAATAGGTAGCCTAAAATTAGACACAAGATGCTGAAGAAGAGCTTCATTTGGATGATCCAGTCGATGATGCCAACCAAAAAGAGATGTGTGTTCATCAAGAAATAAAAAAGGTGGGGAAGACTGAGAATGAGGCGATGATAGTTGAAGATGGTATAGGTCATCATCAAGTGTTCCTCAAAGCAGTTTCCTACCCTGTAAATCCTTCATATAGCGATCATAAGGATGCAATTCCATATAGACATTATTATCATGAGTTAGTTTTGAAACACTAAGTAAATTCTTGGAAATTTGAGGGACATGAAGAATATTTTTAAGATGAATGGGTTGTGTGCGTGTGGTCAAAATTGATGAGCCAATGTGCAAAATAAGAAGTGTCATACCATTACCAACCGCTAAACCATCGTTATCGATGTAAGGCTATAACAAGAGGTTATCCATATCTAAGGTCACATGATATGTAAAACCCAAATTAAAATACCAAACAGGATCAACAATATCCAAAGGAGAAGCAAAATATGTTTGTTTGGGAGTTGACCGTGATGGTGATGGCTTTGTTGGTGGGTACTCTTTTTCATTAGAGAGATGGTAGAAATTATAAGCTTCATGATTAGTTTTACCATATATTTACATAGAACACGATGCTTAGACTGATGATTATTAGACCGAGAGAATGCAGAATGGAAATACTATTGAGGTACCATAGATTGAGCTTGATTATGTGAATTGTGGGAAACGAGATTAGAAAATGGGGGGGGGGGGTTCCAAGAATTGATAACTGGTTGGTATTATGAATGGATGGAGAGGGAGAATTATAAGAGGAATTTTGATTTAAGAGGGAATGGGAAGGATTAGATCCAAATTGAGTATTAATGGCGGTAGAACGAATTTCTTCATCCAAGCGTTCTTCTTCCTGAAAGAGGAGTCCAAACAGTTCTTTGGGTGTCATAAGACCAGAATGCATATTAAGTATAGCCTTGAACATTTTGAATGAAGAATCCAGACCATTAAGAACAAATAAGATGAAGTCATCATCTTGTAAAATGTACAAGCTTTCTGCTAAAGAGTCAACGATTGCACATTTCTTCTCGAAGTATTCTGTGATGAAAAGATTGCCTTTAGGAAGGTTTTAAGTTGAGATTTTAATTACATAACTCGAGAACGTATCTGTGATTGAACATACACTTGATTTTAGTCCACACATCATAGGAAGAGGTAGCTCGAGTTAAGTGACCAAGAAGAGGATCAGAAATTATTTGACGAAGCCAAACAAGAATAAGAAGATCACTGCATTTCCATTCATCATACTCAGGGTTAGAAGTAACCACTGGTTGTGCTTGGCTGGTAGCGGACTCTGTAGTAGGAGGGGTGATAGTAATGGCTTTTGGAGGAGGATTAGAACCAAGAACAAAGGAGTCAAGAGAAAAGGCTCCGAGTATGTCCAAGGTATTTTCTTTCCCAAGACAATATTTATTTCTATCAAGTTTGAGAGAGAGGTTTGACAGCTAAATAATGAAGGAAAAACCAAACTCTTTTACAAGTGATAATAGGTTGCTGGAGTTTTGAGAATTTTCCATAGGATCGATTGGCAAATCTGATACCATACAAAGAACGAGAAAGGTTAAGCACAAGAAGGTTTGAGAACGTACGTACAGATTATGTATTCTGCTAATTGCATCTATTTATATATAAATTTGTACATGTTGAAGATAAATCTGAGAGTCCTTATCTAATGCCTATTCTACAGGAAAGGTAATCTTTTTTTTTTTAAAAAAGCTACAACAATGCAAATTCAAAATAAACTCTAATACTGAGGAAACCTTAGAGCATATAAATGATCTATATCACATACCTTAGCCATATTAAAGGATGGAAACCTTAAAAAGGCTTTTGATAGGACATCATCATTCACCCCATTTCCAAGATTATGACAAAACAGACTTGTGACACCATTCAAATGATAACTTAGTTATTCCATTGTATTAGGATTTCCACCAATTCTATAAGTGAATAACGATGGAAAACAGGTGCAAAAAACCACCACAGAATGAAGTGACTAGAGAACAACAACGGATACAATCACTTGCAAGACCATAATCCATGAAAGCAGACCAATAAAGCCTAATACTTTGCATAGTTCGTATCCCGCACATTTTTTTTTTAAACACCTCCAAAGAAAGTAGAAAGAGACTAAATGCATCTTTTTTATAAGTCAAGTAACTGCATTAGGAAATAGAAGACATAAAACTCCCCATATCCTAACAAACACAAATTCATATAGTACATATAGTTTCTATTCAAGTATTTGTTATCCAGACATGAGAGACAACATACATCGGATTATAAATAAAGAAATACAGTAGTTTCAAACACATGTAAGGACTAGAAGATACATGTGGTGTAATAGAAATATGTTACATCACTGGAAGGTACAATCTTCAAAAATACCATTAGAGTGTGTGTCGGATTATCAAAAGTAATGCATTTTTGGAGGATCCAACATGGGTGCACAATATACAAATGACAATATGCAATCATCCGCCAGTTTGCACTTTATTCAAAATATGCACAATATGCAATCATCCACCAGTTTGTACTTTCTTCAAAATATACAAATGACAAAATTGTGTTATGGGACTAAAGAGTATAAAAATTTAACTCTATGTGCACTTGTATATCCATTTTCATTCACTGTATAAGGTCTTAACAAAGGTATAAGTGGAATGAGAGACATGAACCTCACAGGATAAACTCAAGAAAATACAATTGGAAACTGAGAGAACAAGTATTCATATATTACCACAAAAGTGATAACTAGACTAGGTACAAACTACAAACCACATGCAACATTGTTCAATGGAACACTCAGTAAGGACTTACAATAAGGCAATAAAAGAAGGAAGAGTCCAACATAACTCCATTACTCTTTTCCATTTTTGGTTTTGCTTTATTTTTGTTTTGTTTTTTTATTTTCGGCGTGCTGGTAAGCATAGCGACTCCCTATCAAACAAAGGTAAATTTTCAACTGTTCAACTAAAAAAGTGCAGTTAAGTTGAAAAAAATAACATAAACATGAAAAAAATACCAGTTCCACAAATCTTAGCAATAATTGTATGCTTCTCTTTCTTTGATAGTTCATTATGCTGAATAGTCGTATCACAATCTTTACTTGCATCCTCTGGATCATTATCGTTTACTTCATTATTGGCATCATCCAACTCATTATCTTCCATCTCAGTTTTCAAGTTCTTCAAATTATTAGTGGCATCAGGGATATTAATAGACATTGGCACAGACGATGAGGTAAAGTTTGGGGCATTCTCAAAATGTTGAGGCCGATAACTACCAAAAATATTATCAAGTGATAAAAGACTTGAATATCTTGATATTTGTGGAGTCTGTGGTATCATGTATGGCACAATCTCTATATGTTGATATGTCATACCTGATGCCTGAGTGAATTCCTGAGTGCAACCCATTGAAGTGGAACCAAAATCATGATTAGTGATTGCTTGATGTAACACCATGAAAACGGGTCCCGAGATGTCACACGATGCTTAAGGTTACAAGTAGCCCCAAGTTAAATCTTTGAGACTACTATAAGTCTATATGCTTACTTTAAGATAATGAGAGCAGAATAATGGAACATGTCATATCATGTTTAGCTGAAATATGAGCGAATACTATGAAAGTAATAAAATACTGTAAGTCTAAACATACTGACAATCTAGTCTGACAAAGCCTCTACTACTCAACAATCTAGAGAGCTGTTGGAACAGATCCTCAACTGACTCGAACTGAACTGAAAGAAATAACAACTAGAAATCTAAAAACTAGGTCCTCACACCATGAGGACTCACCAACTGTGGGATGTAGGCAAAGGCACTCGAGAATCATGGTCACTGCTAAGACTGAGCACCTGAACCTACATTGTAAGACAATGTAGCACACATATGTGTATGTGGATCAGTACTTTGAGGATGTACTGAGTATATGGGAGTGTATGCATTTAAGTAATCAATATTATCAATTCTTAATAGAAAACATACATGCAGCTATAAATGGCTCACATAGCTTGAGTAAAACTAAAAACTGGATACCATAAATCATGTATAATGAGGCATAAAGCATAAATCTCTTGAGTCATTATATTAGTTCTAAAACCTGTATTCTCCATCTTAATCTCAAAACTTATAAGAAAAAAGGAACCTTAAAACGTTAGCTCTCAAAACTTGTACTTTTATCTTGTGGAGAATAAAAGGCTTCTTTAAAACTTAGAGCTTATAGAACTTTGGGCCTTAAGAAACTTTTATCTTAATTAGAGTAGGGGACTACTTTGGGAGTTTCTTCTAACCAACATAAACCATGTGAGCTTCATGGATTCCAACGTCTTGCCCACGTTTGGGAGAGCTATTCTACCTTTGCCATCAGAATATAACCTTAACTTATCACTATGGGAAATCATAAACATATGGTGGCATATAGTTTTGGGGCATGAGCCTTGGAATCATACTCAACTCGGTGCTAAATACTACTCCCATTCTTATGCTCAAGATCTTAAGAAATCCAATTCAAAACTTAGCACAAAGGTTTACAAGAAAAACAATTATGCTCTTTTCTTTTCTTTAAATATTAAGTAATATGAATAAAGTGGTTATCTTAGCTTAGGACCAAAAGGTCAAATCGTTATAAAAAATATGAGAATGATTTTATCTTAGGGTGCTTATAGCACAACAATCCTGAAATACCAATCTTTAATTAGGGCTTAATGACCCCATGCTTCAAACTCATGTAAAATCATAGCAAAACATCATACTTAATATGCTTCTTGAAAATCATCAACAATAGCAAGATAATAAAATCAAGAATCACAATATCATGCTTAAAACTCAATTGGAAAACCTGGAAAATCGCATTACATGCATAAATATATAAAAATATTCATGTAATTCAACATTCAATCAATTGAAATCTCGAAATCTTCAAGAAATAAAAATTGGGTGTAAACCCTAACTTTAATTTCATGGGAAATCACATAAAAATTCAGTAACTTGTAATTTAATATAAGTTTTGGGCACAAAGACAAAATAATTGTCCTTACTCAAACCCCACATACCTTGGATTATGACTTATAGATGAACTAGCTTGTTTGAGACTCTTTCTCGTACTCTTGAGTGAGGGTTCTTGAAACTTTTGGCTTAGGAACCTTGAATCTCAACTCAATTTGTGGAAACTATGGTGAGTTCTTGAATTTCTTGGAGAAAGATTTGGATTTTCTCTAGAGGGTTAATCTTGAGAGAAAACCCTAGTTTTTGATATCTTTGAAGAATATGAAGCTATGTGCTCCATTTTTGCTATATCTGAGTGTAAAAAGGGTGGAAAAAGACCAAAAAGTCCTTTTAAAAATGGCTTAAAATTACTGAACGGGATATGCGACGGTGGGTGCGACAACCCATCACTGGATCAACGGTTCGTTGGGCTTACCATTGCCCCTGGACCAGAAAGAAGGGCCACTGCCTTGTCTGCGATGGTTTGACCGACTGTCTGTTGCTAGCTCCATGGTATGTCGACCTGATCGTCGCACCTTAGGCAGAATGTGGTCTTACTGATTCCATTGCAATGGTTTGGGCGATGGTCCATTGCTAGCTCGACGGTCCGTCGGCCCTCTCCGTCGCACTTGGGCAGTTTTCACTGTTTTCTGTAAAACGTCCATATCTTTCTCTTCCGATGTTGAATTTTGATGAAATGGGTATTGTTGGAAAGATAATTCAATTCCCCACACGATGAAAAGAAAAATTTAGGAAAATTCAATATAGTTTAAACAATAATCACTTTGGAAGTTATTCCCTAATCTTTTAAAGGCAAAATTAGGCCTCACTTGACATGCTCTAAAGGCTTAGACCACGAGGGAACTTTGTGGGGTCTTACACTTAATCATCTTCTGAAGTTATTTGGGCATTTTGCATTGCTTGATCCATTTCATTCATTTCAACAGGAACTTCTTTTTTCGTAATAACATGTTTCCTTCTTCCAACAACACCCCTTTTACCTCGCCTACAAGTAGGGGACACAACTGATCAGGTTGTACCTTATCTTTTCTATAATCGGCTGATATGTGAATTCTATTGGCCTCATGGACATAGCTCCAACATTCAAAACTTTGATCCCGCACGATTTTTCTAAACATGTATAAGTCCTCATATGATGGCGTATCTCCACGTCATTTAGCTTTATCAACCATCGAATGAATATGATGAGACAGTGAATTAAAATAAAAATAATTTAACTGTACAAGCATAAGAAAGATTAAAGAAAATCTCAGTTTCCATACAGGAGGTTTTGATTATTATTAACATATATTAGATAAACAATAATCAGACAAGAAAAGTTATACTTACCATTGTTTCATATGTAGTTGAATTAGGCACATAACTTTGTTGGCATTAAGGATGGGGAATAGGAATATCAATGAGAAGATGAGTAATACGTTTGAACCAAATAAGGTAGGGGTCGTCATACCGAAGTGGCCCGTGATTGACCGGTGTATTACAAATATATTATTCCCGCTCATTCCAAAAAGGTAACCATTGTGCATGTTCTAACTCTCAGTTTGTATTTGGCCTTCCCCGATGATCATAAAGAAAGTGGGTGGAATCAAATAGAAATGGAGTTGGAATCGCCTGTTGTATTCCAAGTTGCCTCATTACTCTATCAGGCATGTGAACCTCTACCACATCCCAATAGAAGATTGGAACTCTAACACGCCACATGTCTCTTCCAGTGTGACAAAAGTCAAGAAGACTCTTGATTAAGTAATTGGGATATGGTTCCCATATAAACTACATGAAAAGGGAAAAAGGAAATGAGTCTTTACATTTACAATCTACATAAAATCAAAGAAAAAAATTATACACAATCTACCTGATCTTCTGTCATAGAGTCAAGTGCATCCCTACAAACTTTCAGTACATGCTTAGTAGTGTAAGTCCAAATAAAGTGTGCAAACCATCTAGTAGTATGTGGACTCCTAGGTAAATCAGTAGGAAAAATATTTATTGTACCTCTTTTTCCTACTATCTGTGGCCTAAGGACAGTGATCCTCTCCCATGCCCAAACCTGATATTTATATATATATATATATGTATATATATATATAAACTAAAAGAAATATCAATAAATAATTTATGCAGTTATTAGATATACCTGAAGTAGTGGTAGGAATCTGGCTATCTCATTTTGGGTACTCCGCGAGGCTATCTCATTTGCTAAAATATCAGAATAGCGAGAGGATTCAAAAGGGATGAGATCAAAGATTTTTCTTTTCACAATTAGGGCACTGGTTACTAGCCAGAGGAATCGAAAGAGATGAGAGAATGTTTTTTTCTTTTCAAAATTAGGGTAGGTTACCCCTAAAAGTAGTAGTGTGTCATTTTTATTTGGTTGGAAAACGTTACTAAGAGTAATGAATCACATATAAAATGTTACTGTAAGTAACGTTTTATGGTCCGTTAAAAATCCACACCGTTAGTTTTTACTCTTACATTTTTTAATAAAATAATAAGGTAATACGTTGCTGGGAACTACATTTATACTAGTTTTGTTAAATTTAAAAAAACATATTATTTTGGTGAATTGATTAAAAAATGGCTTATTTCGGTCGAGAATTCTGAAAGAAGATGTCAACTTCTAAAATAAAGGGCACATTCAAATTCTGTATTAACTGGATCAGCAAACATGGAAAAAAATGGTACTGAAGTCTAATAATCTGTCTCAAATTTCTTTTGCGATGTTACCCCAAAATTTAGCTGTATCTGTACCTAGAAAGATACTGCGAGGTTCGCATGTGTTATACCTAGTGTATTATCATTGGTCTTGGGTGAAATATGGGTGCCTCACAATGGGCCACCACACCTTGGCATTGAACATCAAGGTACTCTTATAAATAGTTGCCCTATTGATCCAAGCCACTCTATCACCAACCTCAGCAATGTGGTCCACCAACCACTTGTAATGCATCAACTTATCATTAATGGCTAATTGCTTCAGCTTTCTCAAGCCAGTCATTCAGTAGTCATACTCCAGAGTCTCTTCAATAGGTGCAAATTCATCTTCAAACAAAGATATAGAGATATCCTTGATGAAGATATCAATGACCATACCCCAAACTATTACACTCTCCAATTGAGGATGCTTTTTTATGTCTTTGAAATTACCGGTGAGAGTCATGTTCTTTAAAGTGGTTGAATAGTTTACATAGGAATCCCTGATAAGTTTTGACCCATAGATATGGAGTCGCCTAGTAATCTACCTCAATTGATACTTCTCAAACACCCGAATCACTTCCAGGACTTTTTGTAATGATTCAGGTAGAACCCAAGGCTCCTCCTAAATGCTTATCTTTTGGTTCCTGCTGTTTTTGATGGAAAACCCATCTGTATAATAGTCTCTATAGTTTGGAACACTTTACCATCTTAATTTAGGACCTCTTAGGGATGGGGTAGCAACTGCAACACCCTTAAAGGATTTAGTGTTGGATTTTTCCTCTTTCGAGGAACTTATTTCATCTCTTACAACACTTTGCACGCCCCATCTTATATGTGTCGTTCCCTCCCTCCTTAGATTGGGGAAGGTTGGCAGGGGTAGCTGGGGGTACCAAGGCTATGAATGCAGTAGCCTTGGTCTTCTTGTTTTGTAGATCCTTAGCCTTAGATCTAGTGGTCTGGGGACTATGTTGATCATCTCAGGAGCTTGCAGATCACTCCACGTCAGTACCACTTGAGAATTTGAACTCACTCTTTGGGGATGAAGGTTTCTCTTTTGGTGCCCTTTCCTTAGCAATCTTCTCGCGGAGAGCCTTTTTTTACATTTGCTTGAGCAATTTTGGGCTATAGTACCTGTATAAGAAATGATAAGTCTTAATTTTGAAGTATTAATATAGGTGCAGGAAATCTTTCAAACGACCCTTTCTACGATTGTTGTAGGAAGGTGCAATCAAACCTTTGGATCGTATCAAGGGTTTCCCAAAAGTACAAGAAAAGCATCACATTAGATGAACATTTCCTACAATTATGTAATGAATGTACTATCGTACATTACAATTGTATGAAAAAACTTAATGTATTGAGGGTATGTCACATCAGATCATTACATACTGACAAGGCCAATATGTATAGAATTTTCTTGCCCACACTTTGTCAAATTCTGGTATAGTTTAAGATATCATTCCACAGAGATCGGAACCACCTAGGCTACAAATTTGTATTATTTTTATTACTATTTGAGAGAATCAAATTGATAAAATTAAAATTATATAGAATACTTAAAACTTGAATAAATTACTTTCTAAAAATTTATAATTAAAAAGTGTTGGGAATCGTTGAGTTCACTTGATAATTTTTTTATAATAAAATCTCAATTTTCACATTTATTTTATCTAATGAATAATTACTTATTTCTAATACAATTATTTTAGTTCACTAAAAAAAAAATAATTAATTAACACTCCGTGATGTCAATTAAATAATTTAAGACTAGTGACAATTGAGTCAAAATATTTTCTTGCCTGAATCATGCAAAAAGGTGTAAAAACCTTTTGCGATTAGTCTTTAAATCAATAAACTTATTTGAGTCAATCCTTCCATAATAACTAGAACTGAAAGAAATAAGATAAATACAAGATAGCGCCATTACTTTTCTCTCGACGTATTCTAGCAATGAAGCTAATGTGTGCCTACACTGAGATAACCATGGCCCGATCGAAGAATCTCGTCGGCTCATCGACAAAGTTAGTTACTCCCCAGGATGGTTATAGTATTACACTTCCCTCAATTACTTTTTTCACTTACCGCCCCCCCAAATTTCAATCCATTCCAGAGGAGGATGAAGATGGTTCAACAACTACTGACTTCCCAAATTCATTGCACCTACGCAACTATGGGGACTCAACAGGCTTCCCAACAAACCGGTGACTCCAATTCTCGGAGATGACAATTCCATATCATGCCTCCTAGAGGTAAAGACTAAGTATGATGAGAATAGAGCAACTTAGAAGGGTAAAGCTCTATCATACGTCCTAACTGTGAATTAAGGTAAGATATCTGTGAGAATTATAGAAGATGACATGAGTAGTCAAGTAGAGTACTAGAAACTTGTGTTAATAGGCTATGTAATTGGGGATACCCCTTACTTGAAGTCAATAGAATAATATGTTGCCCAGATCTGGAAGTGTGCTGTAAACCAACAGATTTTGTGTCATGATTCTGGGTATTTCATACTTAGATTTGAATCAGCTGAGGAATGCAATAGAATTCTGATGGAGGGTCCTTATACTATCCATAATAAACCATTTATTATGCAAGCTTGGGACATTGATTTCAACTTTAATCTTGATTGTATTTAAACTATTTTACTATGGGTTACATTCCTGGGGTTACCTATTGTCTATTGGTCGAGTGAGGCCTTAGCAAGGTTGCTATTACCATAGGTAAACCAAAGCACACAGATCAAGTTACTGCAAAAATAGAGAGGATCTCCTACACTCAAGTGCTAGTAGAAATAGATATATCTCAGCCATTACTGGACAATATAGAAATGGTTACACCTAAAGGTATATTTCAACAACCTGTGGAATATGAATGGAGGCCTAAGTATTATGCATGCTGCTTAAAGTTTTGTCACCTCTCTACAAATTAGTGCGCAGTGGAGAACCAGGTGGAAAAAGAAGATGGGAAATTCAAGGAGGATCCAAAGTGAAGAAGGAGAAATAGAAGGAGGAGGACAAAACAACAACAATGGCAGAATACGAAAGAGGACACCAAGCCTAGCCTTAACAACCCTATTTCCCCTACGCCAAATGATGCATATAATATTGTGCATGCTACAGGTAATTCTAGTTCACCTGGTGTGATACCTGCATGGATCAAGCTGGACATAGAATGGTCAATACAAACAAATTTTCTCCTCTCGAGCATATTCCAATAGATGAAGGCCCCCCAGGTATTCCTGGTGAGGCCCCAAACATATAATCACCACTACTTTAAACATTAGGGGCCTCAACTAGCCCCTGAAACAGAAAGATCTTAGACTCTTTCTTGAGAAATATAAAGTTGATATGTTTGGATGCTTGGAAACTAGGGTTAAAGAGAATAAAGCCCCAAAAATAGTAAAGAAAGTACTAGAGGGCTGGAAAACAAGCTGCAACTACTCTAAGTCTTAAAATAGAAGGATTTGGTTTTGCTAGCAACCTCATGTACAGGTCTCTATTTAAGTCGTCAGAGAATAATTCATACACTGCTATGTGAATGATGAAAAGGGATCCTCCTTATCCTATGTCACTATTATCTATGCAAAAAATAGTATGCAAGAGAGAGTGGCAATGTGAGAGGAGCTAAAATTGTTAGGAATATTTATTCAGGAACCCTGGTTGCTTAGTGGGGATTTCAATATTGTATTATCATCTGAAGATAGAATTGGCTCAGTGGTTACCCAAGAAGAAGTGCAGGACTTCAGAGACTATACAGGCTATCTCCAACTCACTCCTCTTAAGGCTAAAGGTTGTCACTGCACCTTCTGCAATAAACAACAGCAGGAGCATAGGGTCTATTCTATGATTGATAGGGCACTTGGGAATTTTTACTTGTTGCAGAAATATGGAGCTGTTGAAGCTGAGTTCCTCAATACAGAGGTTTCATATCATTCAACTGTCCATATCCAACATTCATCTCAGGTGATCTCTAAATAAAAGCCTTTTAAATTGGATAATACTATTTTAGAGCACAAGCAATTCCAAGGGATTGTTGCAGATACTTGGAGGAAAAAGTTTTATGGTACAAAGATGTTCATCCTCAGTCAAAAGCTTAAAGACTTGAAGCATGAACTGCAAAGATTGAATACCTACCTTGCTTCTTATGCTAAGAGGTGCAACTTACTAAGGAGAAGTTGGATATCACACAGACAAGGATTGCAACAAATCCTATGAATCAGGAATTAATTACAGAGGAGCAGATCTTAACTCATAAGCTTCACGGTAGAAATCAAGAGCAACATAGATTAGAAGTGGAGATGCTTACTCAAAGTACTTTCATACTCAATGCAAAATCAGAGCTAGTAGAAAAGATATTTCATCCATCTATGATGACTAAGGGAAAAAATCACTGACCCTGATCTTATAGAGAAAGAATTCATTGAATTTTTTTCTAGTCTTATGGGGACAAATGCTACTGAACTCCCATGCCCCAATTCCATAGTGATTAAGAATGGTCCATGACTAACATACTTTCAGAAGCTAGATCTTATCTAAAAGGTCACTGATTAGGAGATTTTATGTGCTTTAAAGAGTATGCCATTGGACAAAACACCTAGAGTAGATGGCTTTCCTATAGAATTCTTTACCAGCTAATGGGCTACTATTAAAAATGATGGTTTCCAAGTAGTTAGGGAATTCTTTAACTCTGGTAAGATATTGAGTTCCTTCAGCTTTAAGATAGTCACTCTAATACCAAAGTGTGATAACCCTACAAAAGTGAAAGACTATAGATCTATTTCCTTCTGCAACATATTCTATAAGCTGATTACTAAGATCCTCACAAATAGGATCAAAAGAGTACTAGGTACCAACTTAGGATAAGGAGTCCCACATCAGTAAAACATAGAAGGGATACTAGGTTTATAAGTAGGAAAGCCTTGCGACAGACAGGTTGACGGACCGTCGAACTTGCGACGGACCATCGCCCAAGCATTCGCTATAAGGCAGTGCGTCTTTTTTTTGGTCCACGTACGACTGTCGAAATGACGGACCGTCGAACCAGCGTAGGACCATTGCAAGAGCCGTCGCAGGTCCCGTTCAGTGAATTTTAAGTCATTTTTAAAGGGTATTTGGGTCCTTTTCCACCCATTTTAACCCCTAATTATATCAGACCAAGGATCATAAGCTTATTATTCATCTATAACATCAAATTAGGGTTTCTCTCAAAGTTCAATCCCCAAGAACAAGAAAACCCTAGGTGTTTAATTCCAAATCAAGAATTTAAGTTTTCCCCCATCAATCTTCAGGAAATCATCCACCCAGGTATGTTATATGTTGATTCATGGGTCCATTTCACCCATGAAGATCAAGAATCTCTTTTCAAAATCCAAGATTTGTGTATGTATGAATGTTCATGATTTAAATTGAATTGAAATTCATGTTCATAATGTTGTGGGGGTTTTGATTCATGTTTGAAATTACATATTCCAATTATTGACCCTAGAATGTGATGAATTACATAATAATCATGATAAACCCTTAAATTTACACGTTGATGGATGTATCCATAATTTTTAGATGTGTTGATGATGGTATAACCAAAACATGCTTCCCGTGTGTTTGATTAAATGCCTATGTGAAGGAAAAGTGCCATTCTAGTATGATAATGTGAAATCCCCATTCATGTACAAGTTCATGCATGTTAAGTGTTTGATGAAATGTCTTAGTCAATGAATTATGGATATATGTGTAGCTATTGTGGTGCTATAGAACTTCTACTTTATGAAATCTCCAACTTATTATATTATCGATTGTCGATGTTGGTCATGTATTCAAGAAAGTCATGCTTTGTCAGTTTCATGCTATTGAGTCCTGGGGGTACTTGTACCCGACAATTAGCTGTGTGCCTAGAGCCATTGTTATGTTTTTAAGATACTCTCAGTCGAGCCATGTTCATAGAAATTCAGTCAGTCATGTGACTCAGGAAAACTCAGTAAACTCAGTAATCTCAAAAACCTCAGAAATTCAGTAATCTCAGTAGTATTCCGTCAGTCAACGAAACTCAGTTAATTCAGTCCAGTCAGTTCTGTTAATCATGTTCAGTGTCTATCTAGATGGGAGTAGAAATTAGCACCGAGCGAACCCAAGGATGGGAACCCACCTATTATATGAGGATGTGATTCTTAGAAGCAATCCTTGCGTTCTAGAACTACGTAGCCAACATAGGTTGAGACAATATAGCCTGTTATACGAGGGTAGATAAGGTGTCTTAACCTGTTATATGAGGGTTACTACCATTCTCACTAGAGTTACCTATTATATGAGGGTTACTCACAGATTATCCTTACTAGTGGAGCGGTATTGACACCCTTCCAATTGGGGTTACAGATTGGACCCCAACTCAGCCATAATGGCATATTAGGGGCATATTGGTTAGATGACTACTTCCAACAGTTTCAGTACAGTATCAGGACTGTCAGATACAGTCATTCAGTCTCAGTAATAGAACTCAAATAGTTCTATAGTATTCAGGATTGTCAGATACAGTCAACTCAGAACAGTACGAAACTCAGCTAGTTCCATCAGAACCTAGACTGTTAGATACAGTTGCGCAGTATCAATTATTTTTAGTTATAATGTTATCAGTATCTCATGTTATTAGTACTCAGACTCAGTAATCATGTTATCACAAACTCAGTTACAGTTATTATGTATTCATGCATGTATTCTCACGCTCATGTTAATTAGTCAGTTAGTATAATTCATGCATGTTAACCCTTTGCATTCATCCTACCTCACATGCATACCAGTACATTCCAACGTACTGACACATTTGCGCTATGGTGTTTTATACCATAGGTTCAGAAGCACGAGCTCCAGAGCATTAGTAGCATTCCAGTCTCCGCAGTCAGAGTTAGAAGCGAGTCCTCATCCTTTGAGGACATGGCCATTAATTTATTATCTCATTAATTAATTTATTAGTTGGAGTTAGTTGGGGATATGTCCCATCAACTCCATATTCAGACAATTCAGTCAGTTAGAGGCTTTTCAGACTACAGTATATGCAGGCAGTTTATTTCAGGTTTTGTTTTGGTATTGTGATACCATATCATTCAGAGATTATTATATCAATTTTGAACCTTATGGCCTTACAACCTTTATTTCCACATTTATACAGTATATTAAGCAGTGTTCAGGTACAAATATCAGTCATGGGTTAGCTTGTGGTCCTTTGGGGTCATGAGCACCATATAGCATTTCGGGTACCAGATTCGGGGCGTTACAATCTCCCAAGCCGTCACTATAAGGCAGTGAGTCTTTTTTTTGGTTCACGTACGACGGTGAAATGACGGACCATCGAGCCAGCGATGGACTATCGCACGAGCCATCGCAGGTCCCATTCAACAAATTTTAAGTCATTTTTAAAGGGTATTTAGGTTTTTTTCACCCGTTTTAACCCATAATTATATCAGACCAAGGCTCATAAGTTCATTATTCATTCATAACATTAAATTAGGGTTTTCTCTCAAAGATAATCTCCAAGAACAAGATCCAAATCCTTCTTCAAGAAATCAAGAAATTTAAGTTCTTCAAGTTCAAGAACTTCAAGAAACTCATAATCAAGGTATGTCATATGTTGATTCATGGGTCCCTTTCACCCATGAAGCTCAAGAATCTCTTTTCAAAATTCAAGATTTGTGTATTTATGAATGTTCATGATTTAAATTGAATTGAAATTCATGTTCATGATGTTGTGGGGTTTTGATTAATGTTTGAAATTACATATTCCAATGATTGACCCTAGGATGTGGTGTATTGCATAATAATCACGACAAACCCTTAAATTTACACATTGATTGATGTATCCATGATTATTAGATGTGTTGATGATTGTATAACCAAGGCATGCTCTCCTTGTGTTTGTTTAAATGCCTATGTGAAGGAAAAGTGCCATACTAGTATGATAATATGAAATCCCCAATCATGTACACGTTTATGCATGTTAAATATTTGATGAAATGTCTTAGTCAGTGAATTATGGATACATGTGTAATGCTTGTGGTGCTTTAGAAATTTTACTTTATGAAATCTCCAACTTATTGTATTATGGATTGTGATGTTGGTCAGGAATTCAAGAAAGTCATGCTCTGTCAATTTCATGCTATCGAGTCTTGGGGGTACTTGTACCCGACAATTAGCTGTGTGCCTAGAGCCAGTGTCATGTTTTCAAGATACTCTTAGTCGATCCATGTTCATAGAAATTCAGTCAGTCATGTGACTCAGGAAAACTCAGTAAACTTAGTAATCTCCGAGATCTAAAAAATTTAGTAATCTCAGTAGTATTTCGTCAATCAATGAAACTCAATTAATTCAGTCCAGTTTAGTTCAGTAATCTATGTTCAGTGTCTATTCAGATGGGAGTAGGAATTAGCATTGAGTGAACCCAAGGATGGGAACACACACTGTCAGATGAGGGTGTGATTCTTAGAAGTCATCCTTGCATTCTAGAACTATGTAGCCAACATAGATTGAGACATCAACACTGTCAGATACGGGTTGATGAGGTGGATAAACACTGTCAGATGAGGGTCCTACCATTCTCTTTTGGGGACAATGTTAGATAAGGGTTACCCACAGCTTGTCCTTATCAGTGACGCGGAATTGAAACCCTTCCAATTGGGGGTTACAGATTGGACCCTAACTCAACCACAATAATGTATTAGGGGCATGTCAGTTAGATAACTACTTCCCACAGTTTCAGTTATAGATCAGGACTGTCAGATACAGTCATTCAGTTTGAGTAATAGAACTCAGATAGTTCTACAAGATTCAGGACTGTCAGATATAGTCAACTCAGTATAGTACGGAACTCAGCTAGTTCCATCAGAATCTAGATTGTCAGATACAGTCGCTCAGTATCAGTTATTTCAATTATACAGTTATCAGTATCTCATGTTTTCAGTACTCAGGCTCAGTAATCATGTTATCACGAACTCAGTTACCATTATTATGTATTCATGCATGCATTCTCACGTTCATGTTGTCCTGTCAGTTAGTATAGTTCATGCATATGAACCCTTTGCATTTAGCCTACCTCCCATGCATACCAGTACATTCAAAGTACTAATGCATTTGTGCAATGGTGTTTTATATCATAGGTTCAGAAGCACGAGCACCAGAGCATCAGTAGTATTCCAGTCTCAACATTTCAGACTTAGGAGTGAGTCCTCATCTTTCAAGGACATGACCATTACCTTATTATCTCATTAATTAATTTATTTCAGTAGTTGAAGTTAGTTGGGGACATGTCCTATCAACTCCTTATTTAGACAACTCAGCCAGTTAGAGGCTTTTCAGACTAGTATGTTCAGACTGTTATTTCAGCTGTCTTGGGTATTTCATATCCCCCTCTAGATGTTATGTTTTATCAGTTATGTTACAGTTTTGAACCTTATGGCCTTACAACTTTTAATTCTGCATTTATACAGTGTTCAGGTGCAGATATCAGTCATGGGTTAGCTTGTGTCCTTCTGGGTCTTGAGCACTGTAAATTATTTCAGGTGTCTGATTCGGGGAGTTACAAAAATAATCCTCCCAAAATTTATACTATTTTCTCATATTATAAGTTCTTAAACAATTTCATAAAATAATGCTTGACTCAAAATATCGTACCATGAACATATTTATCTCTATGAGCATTGGCTCCAAATATTTAGATCTTTTCTTAACTTCAACTTTAGATAATATATTCTTTTTCTTTTCAAAACATACTAATATACATAAGGGTTTTCATAATATTTTCTTGAAACTGCTGATTTGTGACATATACTTAAGTAACTATGATTCAATCCCATGAAAAACATAAAATTATCTTTCAATTACAATTAATATGACTTACAATATTTATATGAACGAATTTGAAAGTCAAGCCATAAAGATTCAAAGAATGGAGGACTCGAACTCAAGAAATGGATATATATACTCAAGAAAAATTTGAGAATTTGTATCAAAACCAAGAACAATGCTTAGGGATATTAAATCTTGGAACCCTAAATTTAAAGCATGAACTTAATATGAAACTATGATTCAATTGAGGGGAAGAACAAAGGTCCTCATGAAAGATGTTTCTCTTACGTACCTCGGAGATCAACTATGGAGAAGAACCTTTTGGATTTGGAGCCCTAACTTGATATTCTTGAAGCTTGAATGTTTTGAAACCTTGAGAGAATATGAGAGGATGCTTTTAATTGATATTAGGGTGAATATAAAAATGGGAGATGTTTTTGATGGGTGGGGGCGGTTTAGGTTAAGGGAAGGACCAAAAAAATCCTAACCCTACATTTTTTGAGTCTGTGTGATGGATGAATAAATGGGTTTGGAGCTGCAAGCCTTTCCAGTGTGATGATCAACTTGCTACCTTTTGGTAAAATGGACATAATGCTCTAGTATTGGATTATTAAGCGGTCGGAGGTGTTGGAAAGAAGATTCAAAGTCCTTTCATTTGATGTATTTTGTGGCACAAAAGTCTTTATATTCTAGGAGTTATGCTTATTTGAAGTTGATCCTACTAAAACCTCATAATAAAACTTGATTTATCGAAGTGCTCTCAACTAAACTTTGCGCTAAATGCTTCTTATGACGATGATTCAGATAAAAAACACTTACCCACTAGGAAATTGATCATACACTTATCTGGAATTATAAGTCATTACCCCTCATTCTCTCAACACTCTAGAACTATTTTTTCCTCTCTCAATTGCTGCTATTATTATTATTATTATTATTATTATTATTATTATTATTATTATTATTATTATTATTATTATTATTATTATTATTATTATTGTTTTTGTTGTTGTTGTTCTTGGAGCTCTAGGGTTTTAAGCTACTCTTTCCATAGCTATTCACCTTGGAGTCCAAGGGCTTTAATTGCTACTCTCTCCGCTTCAAGGATTCAAAGGTATGGTTCACAATCACTATCTTACACTTGCTAATTGCCTCAAGTATTTCATCTTCTTTGGATTTTTGGCAATATACTTTCTCTTCACATTATCATTAATTTATTTGCACTTTTAATTTGGGAATAATCTTTTTGTTGCTTCAATAATCATAGTTCTACTTTTTTTTGTCATCAGTTTCTTCAATTTTTCATGGTTCACTTCCTAGTACTTTTCTTGCTCTTCATGTGATTTTGAGTTGAATATTTCGGATATACTCCAAATAAATTAAATTTTATTAGTCGCTCCCTGAACTGAAAAACTGATATTAACCTTCCTTCTTGTATTGAGTAACATCATCTCATATATGTAATGTTTTCTGAAAAATGTTGCTGGACACTAGAAATAAATGTTTTTCACTGACTAACTGAACAGTAAAAAATATTTTTCGGAAAAAAATTCTGCTCACCAAGAGAACATGAGAAAAAAGGTAGGAAGTGCGCTTGTTTTTCAAGAAAGCACTTTCCAGGATGAAAATATTTTCCTCCATACAGAATACACCCTTTGTGACTTTTCATTTTCACTTAAATTGGTGTATTATTGTACTTTTTATCTAAACACTTTTGTAAATCTTTTATCAAGCTAAAACTTTTACTATTGTTTCAACTAGTTAAAAATTTAAGAAATGAAATATTTGGAGCCAAAATTTAAGAACTAAAATATTTTTTATTTGTGTAGTATTTTTAAAATTGTACTCCTACCACTATGAGTAGTCTCATGAAGCGAAAACTATGTTGAGTAAATAGAGAAATGAGTAAGAAAAGAAGGTTCAAAAATTTAAAATTCCACTTTCAATAATTTTGGACAGTGTGAATACTTAATACTAACACTAAGGATGGAAAAAATTATCTTAAATATTTTCGATTTCACAAGTCGGATGACTAATTTGAAACAAGTATATTTAAAAAGAAGTCAACTAAAATAAAACGGAGGGAATATTAGGATTTTGAATCTTTTCTTGGTTTATTGAAAATGAAAATCTATTTGTCTCGATCAGATTTCTCAAGTTATTATAGAACCTACTTTAACCCACCAGTAGGTAAACTAAATCATAGCCCAAAATGATAAGTAAAGGGATAAACGAAAGACGAAAAAAAGGATATATAATTTAGACATGCAAATAGGAAACTAAATAGCAATATATAAATACGATAGTACTAGATGACAGGGGAAAAGGAGGAAATATGCAAAAGAAGTATTCCAAGGCCAGATAAGGTCGGTACAAGACTCACTAAATTCAAAAAGAATAGAGTACTAAATAGTATCAAATATACAGGTAATCTCGAAAACATAAAGAGTGTCCAGAAATAGCAAAAGGAGAAAACATCAGTTCCAAGTCTGAAAGATCATCCTATCTCCGAATACCTAAAAACAAGCTTGAATGGAGTGTCCGCAATAGTAGCTCATACTTGGGTCTACATCATAAAAAGATGCAGATGCGTAGCATGAGTACCAAAAACAATAGTTACTCAGTAGACATTATCAATCGACTGAGCTGACTTACAATACAAGTATAATAAAAATGCGAGAATATAAACTAAAGTCAAGGATAATGCTAAATCTAAAATAATACTCTAGGTCAGGATAAAGCAGTAAATAGACAGAATAAGTAACTTAAAGTAAATAAAATTTAACTACCACCTAAATGGGCTCCCATAACGTAGGAGGCACAAGCAAGAGAGAAATAATCTGACTGAGTTTTCATAAGCCTAGCAGATACAAATAAGGAGAAAAATACCGACAATAGAAACCTTTAAGTTCACCCAAATGTGATAATATACCTGGAACTCTCTTTGAACCATAAATGTCAAACTTAAACTAGAATTGAGAATAGAATCAACATAATAAAGTGCCACATACGGATCATGCATGCTGAACTCAAATCAAAACTAGTAATTAAGTGCCATGCAGTAAATCTATCATGAATGAACCCAGTAGAATAAGTAACAAGGGATCTACCAATTATTGGAATTGCATCAAAACTAGATAAATATGTCAAGTATAATAATGCTACAAGATCATATAGTGTGAACTCTTGATTAATACAGTCAATTTAATAAGAGAGGTGATATTAACCACTAAGCCTAGATATACAATCTGAAATATTGCTTTATCTGAAGTAGTAAGGCCAATCGAAGTCCATTAGATTTCCTAAGTTCTACCAAGGTTAAATATTAAACCTATATTGACAACTTAGAAGTTTCTTAAGCCTATAACAAGTTAAGCTTTGAATACTACCTAAAGAGAGGCTGGTGGGGCTCGATACTAGTCCTTAAAATCCATGCTAAGTAAAGCACCTACCCAACATAGACTAAGTCTTTATAATTTCATCCTAAGGTACTAAGTAAGCCTAGCCTATCCATAATGTATCAATCTAATTCAATATGGGAAAGGATAGGTTGAATTCTACCTAAAAGGCTCTGTAGCCGGCTAATTAATCTAATAGTTTCTAAATTATCAACCAAGTTGTAACCCACCCAAATCTAGCATAAATAATACAATAATATCATAATTAAGTTCAACATAAGAGGAAAGTAAGCCTACCCTACCAGAATATCGCCGAAAGCTCAAGAAAGTCCACTACATCGGGGCCTTTCCTTTCTAAGAAGCCTCCAAATGTTTCCATGCTTTCAAAATAATAATATACACATTAAGATGAGAATAGTGATATCTATATTTCATAAAAATGATCCAAGTTAAAATTCAAGATAAAATTCTCAACTGGGCCCCTTGCAGAATCACACATTTAAAACATTCAACACATCGCTCTAAGGTCAAGGATCATTTATCCCCAAAAATAGATAAAATTCCCCAACGTAACTAGGTAAGTTAAATCGGTGATTTAACTTAGAAACTAAATAGAACCTTATAGAAATAAAGGTAAGAAAATGACCAGAACGACCTCTCCAACTCACCCTAACACCTAAAGATCGATCTCTAATTTTTTTCTAAGTTCTAGGGTTTAATAAAGTTGGGACTTAAGAAAAATCAAAAGGAATCAGGTTCCACAACATTAAATGCTACCAGGGGTCCCTTCAGTAGGATTGCGGGGACCTCATCATGAACACGACCATCAACCCGACTAACTCATTGTGAATAGAAGGTTATATACAAATGCGATGACTAATAATTTTTTTCTCTACGAAGGTGGCCTAGGTGCTCACGAACACAATGACTAATGACTTTATCCTTTGCAAATGTGGCTAAATCCTTGAATGCAAAGGTTATTTTTGGCCTGCACCAGAATTTGTTGCATCAATAAATTTGGCTGAGTGCCAAGTTTGCAATTGGACCCTTAAAATTCATTTAGAATCCCGTGAATGCAAACAAATTTGATACCCTAAAAATTCAACATTTTAGCCTCAATGACATCATCAAAATTTCCATCCAAGGTTGTTTTGATCAAAAGTGGGTCCCACACTCAAAGGGTCATTTTAACCAAATTCTCCCAATAGTCCAAAATGAGTCTAAAAGCCTTGGGACCCAAACAAAGGGTCCACTTAGCCAGAAATTGGCATTTTTGGAGTTAATAAAAGTATCAAAATTGGCATCTGTTCCCATTTACTGAAGCTTAGGCCCAATACCTATTTCTTAAGTATGATAGTTCCAAAATATAAAATTGGCTCTATAAGCCAAAGAAATTGCTCAGTGACGAAACTGTCAGTACCAATAAGTCATAGGTAACTTGGGTTAGCTATGAAAAATCTCTAATTATTAAAAAGCACAAAAGCACAGGTATGACCTAGAAGGTCATTATAATATCCACTAAAAGGACATTAAAATTCCACTAAAAGGATTTTATCTGCAAAAGTAAAGGATCAAGATGTACCTGAAGGCTCAAAAAAGTAGGAATACTTGATATGCATCTCAGTCTTGATCTCTTAGGTAGCCTCCTCAATTGGATGGTGTCTCCACTGATCCTTAATCACGGGAATCTCTCTATAGTGCAACCGTCTGACATCTATGGCTAATATAGAGACTATTTCCTCCATAAAGGTAAACCTCTCATCTAACTAAATTGAATCCCAATGAAGCACATAAGACTCAACCAAAATGTAGTGCCACGACATAGACACATAAAAAACTGGATGGATGACTAAAATTTTTGGGGGAAAGGCTAACTCACAAGCTACCACTCTAATAATCTGAAGTATCTCAAACGGACCAATATACCTGAGGCTGAGCTTTCCCGTATGTAAAAACCTAATCACGTCTTTCATGGATGATATTCAAAGAAAAACTCAATCACCAACTCCAAACTTCTAAGCGCGAAGCCTATGGTCAGTATAATACTTCTGTCTGCTCTGAGCTACCCATAACCTATCCTAAATAACCCAAACCCTATTTGAAGAATCACAAAGAAAGTCGTAACCACAAAGCTAATATTAGAAGTCTCAAACCAACCAATCAAATATTTATAATGCCTATAATACAATGCCTTAAATGGTGTCATCTTAATACTTGAATGATAACTATTACTATATGCAAACTTATCTAAGGATAAATATTGCCCCCACTAACTTCCAAACTCCATGACACTCACACAGAGTATATTCTTCAAATCTTGAATAGTCTGCTTCGACTGACGGTCGATCTAAGGTTGGAATACGGTGCTAAGATAAACTTAGGTGCCTAACTCCTCCTAAAATGTCCTCCAGAAGCTAAAAATGAATATTAATCCTCTATACTCCATGAAGGTGAACTATCTCTCAGACATAAATACAGGCTAACCTTTCAACTCTGAAGGAAATCTAAATATAAATAAAATGAGCCGATTCAGTCAATTGATACATGATGATCTAAATACTATCATAATCATGAGAATTGTGAGGCAACCCACTCATGATATCCATCATAATCTACTCCTACTTTTACTCAGGAATAGGTAGTCTTAAAATCAAGCCACTCGATCTCTAATGCTTGGCCTTTACCTGCTGACAACACAAAAAATAAGCCACAAAGTTTTCTACAACCCTTTTCATCCACTCCACTAGTAACACTTCCTTAAATCTCTATAGATCTTAGTTGTCCTAGGGTGAATAAAATATCTGGGTCTATGATCCCTTTGAAAAATCAACCGAATTAAGTCTCCAGCCTTTGAAATACAAACACGACTATTAAATCAAAAAATACCTTACAATCTAGGTATCTCTACTGAACTCACCTATTAGGATCTGATCATAAATACAATAAAGTCTATTATCCTTAAATTAATGACTCTGAATCTGCTCAAACAAGCTATACCTAGACTTAATACTGACAAAGATCCTCCTAGGGTAAGAAATATCAAATCTAACTAACATGTTGGGTAAGGAATAAATGTCTAAACCCAAGGGCCTCACTTAAACAAAGGACAAGATACCTATACTCTTTGCCTTCTTGCTCAAGGCATCAACTACCACATTCTCTTTGCCTAGATGGTAAATAATAGGGATGTCATAATTCTTCAGCAACTCAATCCACCTGTGTAGTCTAGAATTAAGATCTCTTTGATTTATGATATATTGAATACTACGATGATCAATGAACATCTCATAGTAATATCATAAAAGTAATGCCTTCAAATCTTAATCGCAAAAACTACCATCACCAACTTTGAATTATAAGTGGCACTACCTTGATGCATATGCAATGACTTGGCCTCACTGCATCAAATGCGCCAAACTAACACTAGGAGCATTACAATAAATAGTAAACCCCTTGCTGTCAACTTGAATGATAAAAAAAAGATAAAGTAAGCAAGCCCTTGAACTTCAGAAAGCTCACGTCACACTTCCTAGACTATTAAAAAGATCCTCTTTCTTAGTCAATCTAGTCACAGGAACTGCAATATTAGCGAATCCCTCACTAAAAAATCAATAGTTACATGAAAAACCAATAAAATTGTGAACCTTGATCATAGATGTAGGTTTGTACTAATTTTGAGTAGCCTCAATATTCACTGGATCTACCATAATCCCATATTTAGACACCACATATCCTAAGAATGTCACTAACTCTAGCTAGAATTCATACTTTAAGAATTTGAAAAAAAGCCAATATTTCTCAAAGTCTGGAGAATAATCCTCAAATGTTGTTCTTCTTCTCCTTACTCCTAAAAATAAAAAGGATATCATTGATGAAAAAATCATGAAGGAGTCTAAATAAGGCCTGAAAATATGATTCATCAAGTCCATGAACATTGTTGGGGCATTAGTCAACTCAAAAGACATCACCAGGAACTCATAATGGCTATAATAAGCGTAACAACTATCTCTATTGTTACATATAAGTCTTATGTTTAAAATATCATATCCAAATTCTTCCCATTTCAGAATTTATAAATTTTAGGCTAGGCTAATTCCAATCGAGTTTGGAGCAAGGTGTGTCTTAGGGAAATTTGGGAATAATTTGCACTAGGTTAATAGGATTTGTCATGATTTTTAGTGAGCTACAGTTATAAAAAACTTGTAGAAATTTACAGAATTGAATTTAAATAAGTAGAACTCCCAAAATTGATTTTAGCGTGAAGGGCATTGTTTGAAATATCCCAGGTTTAAGGCGTGTTGCAAAAAGTGAGATTTTTGAAAAAAGGCATACATTCCTTCCCTTCAAATTTGCTACAGAGATAGCGATACCATTATAGAGTCAAGTGCCATAGCAGAGGAATTTCCGTTGTAGTGACGGTCAAAGGCGATCAACGACTAATACAATAGTCACTGCCGCTATAGTAGTCAGGTATCGCCATAGCGGTGAAAATCATATATTTGTTAAAATATTTTCAAAAATAGTTTATTTTTTAAAAACTCATTTTGGGTCAAAGAAATGACGATGTAGCGTGAAACATGCCTTAATTTCTTTGTTTGCTTTTGTAAGATAAGAAATTCATCCCCGTTAACTCATATTTAATTATTAAGTCTTAAAACTATTAATTCATGGAGTTTGGGGAGGGTTTTAGGGAGGATTGCGATTAATTTTTGATGCAAGGGGGAATATTAAGGAATTTGTTAATGAGTTTTGATTATTATCATTTACATTTCTCTTACATTCTATTAATTCACTAATTTATCTATCATATTGGTAGTTTTCGGCGAACTATTATGGAAAATCCCTAAAATAGGAAGGGAATGATCATGAATTTAACCTTAGAAGTTGGATGTGAGTAATAAATCCCAACATGTTAAGCTCATTTCTTTAATTATATATTTATATGCATGTTCTAGACCATGAGCAAATGGAAATTGCACGAAAAGGCAAAGCTCCAGCATAGAGAAGTTGTGAAAGCTTAGTTCAAGGTAGGTGATGGTATTGTAATTTAATCCAATTTATGTTATATGTGCATGTCAACTACTTTGTTGTATGTCTTGTCAGTGTATGTTGTTTGGTGTGGTCTTTGCAAATAATTTGTTGATTGTTATATGATTTTGACCTATCTTACTTGCTAAAATAGAATGTTAGATATTTAGAACGTTCTCATATACTTTTGGTGGAACAAGGTTGGCAGACACTTATGTCTAGTATTTTGGTACATGGACGATAATTTCCACTGAAGATCATGACTAGAGGATAGTTGTATATCCTTTAGCGTGTATGTATGAGGGTCAGATGAGTTTGATAATTCCATGAGTGAAGTTGCAAAATATATTTTATACATAATAAATTTTACTAACTTGTTTTTGCCTTGGTTTAACTAAACTTGACTTGGTGATAATATGTTGACTTGCTGGTTTGACTGCTAATTGTTCATAGTTGCTTGTTATGCTAAGTGTATGTTTGTTAAGCATAGATTAACTTGTTGTACTATAACTTAGTTATATGTTCATATTCTCATCTTGGATTGGCCAAATGACCCTACTAGTACACTGTTATTCTTGTGTGCTGATACTACACCTACATTTACTTTTGTGAATGCAGCCCATATTCAAGCGACTTCTACCAGACCTCACTTATAACTCAATGGTTGACTCCAGATTTTAGGGTGAGAATCATATCTAGGCTAGCATGAGATCTTGTTTATTGTCATAGTTCTCTAGTTCTGAACTTATGTTTTATTTTAGTTTTGGGGTGCATCCCCTTTTTGACATTCTTTGATATTTTGGTACAGATGACTTTCATATAGTAGAGATGGTTTTTTCCTAAGTACTTTTCCACCTTTAATTGTACTTATGGTTTGGTTTTAGATTGGATAATATATTAATGGATTAGTTTCGCTTATTTCTTCTGAGTATGGATTATGGGATTGTCATTCTGGATAGTTGATTCTCCCACTGGATGAGTAGTGTGGGTACCATTCACAATCATTTTGGATCACGACAAAATTGGTGTCAGTGAACCTAGGTTCGTCGATATTGTCATACCAAAATTAATCCAGTAGAGTCTTATTGAACAATACAAAGATATTTGTTCTTTTCTTTAGAAGGCTATAGGACTTTAGAAAATCTGTCATTCTTGTTTCTTCTGTGCTATAAATTGATTCCAATTGGTATATGGTGATCCAAATTGGTGTCTAATCTTCTTCATTCTTTTTCATAGATGGTGAACAAGTGATCCTATAAAACCCAACTAACAGCTCCCATACCAGTTGCTCCAGCTATGAGTCCTACTGGGAGGGGAATAGGATAAGTGAGAGAAAGAGGTAGGGTAGTAAAGTATAAGCCACACCCGCCAAGAGTGGAGATCATGCGGTGGCTGGTTAGAATCTTGAGAATTCAGCATCACACCCCACTTAACAATTATTTGAAAGAGATAGAAGCAATAAAGGAACTAGGTGTAGAGCCTATAGTAGTGGCTCAAGCTAGGGTTGCAGAACTATCCCCTATGTTTGCTAAGGTTATTCAACAGGTGCTAGATTTTTTGAGTAGATTGGTTGGGACTGGAGTCATAACCATGTACCGACTTATTAGTCTCTAGTAGTCTATCCTATTGTCATGGATCCTATTATGGATAAAGCTTCATGAACTAATGCTTTTCTTATCTGAATTTGGTTTGGTAATGAATAGTACTGAACATGAACTGCTGACAAAATTTTTAAAGATGAAACCTCTAACATTCTAGGGTACTGAGTTTGAGGATGCATTTAAGTTTGCTACTAATTGCTATGAGAGGTTACATAAAGTAGGGATTGCAAAGCAATATGGAGTTAAGTTTTTCACTTTTTTACTGGAGAAGGATGCTATGGTAGAATGCATATGTAGAATGTCGATCACTAATTTTGCCTCCATTAATTTAGGAGCAGATCCAAGCTTTCTTCTTTAAAAAATATATGACACGAACACTCGATGACCATAAGAAAAATGAGTTTATAGTATTGGAGCAGGATGACATGTCGATTGCAGCCTATGAGGACAAGTTTCATGTCATGTCTTACTATGCTATATATCTGTTGACTTTTAAAGGAGAGAGGATTCAACTTTATGTTAAAGGTTGGAATTATAACCTTCAGGTATTATTTGTGCATGCTTTGGACAAAAAGAGTTAAATAAAGTTTTTGACTATGTGAAGAAGTTATAGGAGGGTACCCAAGCGGGTTAGGCTAAGATGTTAGCGGAGAATTCTTAGAATGTTGGGAATTTCAATGGTTCTTAGTCTAAAACCCATGGTCAACAAGCCTATTCAACCTTTCCTATTCAGTTAGCCTTGTCAGCTTCTATTGTGGTTCCAACTAAGGATTCTTCTCAAGTATATGTTATTAGTCTCCAAGATGCTTCTTACTCTTCTAATAGTAGGCCTTTCTTTGATAGGGATGTTACTATTATGGTGTGGATGGTAACTTTAATAGGGAGTATCCTATGAGGTAGGTGAATGCCCAAATGCAATAATGGCTTGAGCTATATTCTTAATGGGTAGAAGAGAGAGAGGTAGTGGTAGGTGTCATCCATTGGAAGGATAGGGAAATCAGACAAGTGGTAGGGGTGGTTGAGGAAATGATGGAATTGGGGGAGTAGCACAGTTGGGAAAAGAATTAGCTCAGATTGATAATCAGGTTTATTGTCTGCATTTCTTGGAAAGACTGATGTCGAGGCTTCTAACATGGTGATCAAAGGAACTATTCTTACCTATAAACGAATGGCTTTTTTAAAATTTTTTATTTGAGGTCTACTTATTCCTACTTATCTGTCTAGTTGCGATGGATTTGAATCTTGTTTGTGATGTACTTAGTTATCCTATTATGTGTCTACTCTGGTTGGTGAGTCTATGATAGTAACCCATGTTTATCATTCTTGTCCTACATTATTTATGGTTTTTCAAACTTGGATAGACTTAGTTATTCTGGATATATTGGACTTTGTTGTAATTTTAGGTATGACCTAGTTATCTCCATATCATGTAGTTTTAAACTATAATGCTAAAATAGTGACTCTTGCTATACTTGGGATGAAGATACTAGAGTGGAAGGGAGTGAATATTCCAAACAAGTAAGATTATATCGTATGCCTGAGCTAGGAGGTTAGTGGGAAGAGGTGTTCAACATTTTTAGCTCATCTTTGGGATGTAGATGTGAGGTCATCTTCTATAGAGTTAGCTTCGATAGTCTCTAAATTTAAGGATGAGTTTCTTTTAGACCTATTGAGTATGCCTCCGAATAAGGATATCGATTTTTGAATTTACTTAAGAGTTGGGCACTCTCTCTATTTAGATTCCACCTTATCGAATGGCTCCAACAAAGTTGAGGGTGCTCAAAACTCAATTGCATGATCTACTTGACAAATTCTATATTCGTCCAAGTGCTTTCCATTCGGGTAAGGTCAATATGATGGCAGACATATTGAGCTGAAAAGCTGTAAGTATGGGTAGTTTATCATTTTTGAGGGTATCCAGGCAACCATTAGCTATAGAGTTTCAAACTCTAGCATCTTTGAGCATGTAATTTAAGGTCTCAGATAGGGGTGGTATGTAGGATAGTGTAAAGGTAAAGTCTACATTCATGAAGTATATTAAGATAAAACAATTCAAGGATAAGAAGTTGAATGCACTCCAAAATAAAGTTGTGTGTAGATAGGTGGCCGATGAAATTCTTGATATGGGAAGTTGGTTGAGGTTTAAGGGAAGATTATGTGTTCTATAGGTTGGTGATTTTATTCATGGTGTACTTTTTGAGGCCTATGGATTGCATTATTCTATTCATTAGGGTATTACCAAGATGTACCGTGACTTAAGGTAGCTTTATTAGTGGCTAGAGATAAAGAGTGACACAGTGTATTATGTGTCCAGGCGATGAAATTATCAGCAAGTAAAATATGAGCACCAAAGGCCTATGGGTTGCTTCAGAGAATGTCTTTACCCATGTGGAAGTAGGAGAATATTACTATGGACTTTGTGGCGGGCCTCCCTAAGACTTAGGGAGGTATGAATCCATTTAGGTGATAGTAGATCGATTGACTAAGTCAGCTCACTTTTTATCAGTTTGGGTAGACTGCAACTCTCAACAATTAGCTAAAACTTTTGTTAATGAGATTGTGAGATTTCATGGGGTTCCACTTATTATCATTTCAAATAGATATGCAAAGTACAATTCCAAGTTTTAGGACAGGTTGCATGAGGAGTTGGAAACTAAGCTCATGTTTAGCATAACTTTTCACCCTGAATATGATGGGTAGTTGAAGAGGACGATTAAGGTGCTGGAGGACGTGTTGAGGGCCTGTGTGATTGATTTTGGTGGTTATTGGGACCAGTTTATTCTATTGTGTGAGTTCTCATACAATAAAAGTTATCACTTTAATATTGATATGGCACCATTCAAGGCACTTTATGGATGGAAGTATAGGTCATCTATTGGGCGGTTTAAGTCGGGAGATGTTAAGCCTTTGGGAACAGATTTAGTAAAGGAGGCTGAGAAGAAGCTAAGATTCATACAAACTAAGTTGTTCGCTACTCAAAATAGGCAAAAAGAGTATGCAGATTGTAAGGTTAGGTACATGAACTTCAAGTTTGTGAGAAAGTTTTTCTCAAGGTGTCTCCTATAAGGGTAGTCATGAAGTTTTGTAAGAGGGAAAAACTCACACCTCAGTGTATATATCCCTTTGAGGTTCTTAAGAAAGTAGGTCTAGCTGCAAATCAATTAGCTATACAGTTGCAATTTTTAGGATTGCATCTGATATTTTATGTTTCAATGTTGAAAAGGTACCATGGTGATGAAGACTACATCAATAAATGAGATTCAATGCTTCTAGATAAGGATTTGGCTTGAGGAGGAACCAATAGCGATTTTAAATTAAGATATTCAAAAACTAAGGATGAAGAAAGTTCATTTGATAAAGGTGCAATGGAAGCATCATCTAATTGACAAATCCACTTGAGAGACCAAGAAAAACATGCGGGATATGTATCCTCAATTGTTTGAGGATACGAGTACTCTTCTTTTTCCTTATTTAGCCTACGATAATTGTTTGATCATTCGGGGATGAACAATGGGCAAATTGGTATATGTTGCAATGAAACTCTCTATTATTATGTATGAGTCATATATTTAAAATTTCATGCCCAAATTCTTTCTAGTTAAGAAGTTACGAATTTCAGGCTAGGCTAGTTTTGATTGATTTTAGAGCGAGGTATGACGTAGGGAAATATTTGAATGCTTTGGACTCGGGTAGTAGTATTTGTCTTGATTTTCAGTTAGTTAAGATAATAAGAAACTCGTATAAATTCACAGAATTAAATCTAGGTATGTAAAACTCCCAATATTGGTCTTAGCGTAAAGGGTATTATTCAAAATGTCTTAGGTTTAAGGTCTGTTGCAAAAAGTTAGATTTTTGGGTGAAGATGGACATTTTGTCCCATCAATGCTGTAATAGCGGTCGGCACACCACTATAGCAGTAAGCGCCTTAGCAGAGGAATTTCCACTATAGTTGTGGTAAAAAATGGTCAATGACTGTTACAATGGTCAGTATTGCTATAGTAGTCGGTACAACTATAGAGGTGAAAACAAAATATTTATAATACGATTTGCTCAAAACAACTTATTTTTATAAAGTTTGTAATAGCACAAAGAAAGGGCGATTTAGGGAGAAACATACTGGAATTTCTTTGTTTGGCATTTTAAGGTAAGAAATTCATCCCTGTTAACTCGTATTTAATTAGTAAGTCTTATAATTATTAATTCATGGAGTTCAGGGAGGTTTTTTGGGAATATTTTGGTTACTTGTTTGTGCAAGCAGAATGACTAAGGAATAAGTTAATGGTTTTGAATATTAACATTAAATTTTCCCTTACATTTCATTAATTCACTAATTTATCCATGAAATTGGTAATTTTAGGTGAATTACGATGGAAAAGCCCCAGAACGGGAAGTGAATGATCATGAATTTGACCTTAGGATTTGAGTGTGAGTTATAAATCTCAATATTTTAGGTTATTTCCTTAATTATGTTTTTTATATGCATGTTCTATACCACGAGGAAGAAAAAATTACACAGAAGGGAAAAGCTCTGGCATAGAGGAGTTGTGCAAACTAGGTTCAAGGTAGGTGATGGTATGGTAGTTTAATTTGATTTGTGCTAGATTTTCATATTAACTACTTTGTAGTATGTCTTGTTCGTGCATATTGTTTGGTGTGCTATTTTCAAATGATTTAGAGTTGTTATATGTTTTGACCTACCTTACTTGCTAAATGTGAAATGTTTGGAATTTTGAATGTTCTCTCATGCATTTAGTGGACCAAGGTTTGTAGACACTTGTGTCTGGGGTTTTAGTACATGGGAGACAATTATCCTCTACAGGTCATGGTTAGAGGGTGGTTATAAATCGCTTAGCATGCATGAATGATGGTTAGGTGAGTTTGACCATTGAGTGAACTGGGGAAATATATTTTATACTTAATAAACTGTCCTCAATTATTTTTTGGCATGGCTTGACTAAACTTGACTTGGTGATAATATGTTTACTTGCTGGTTTGATTCCTAATTGTTCATTATTTCTTATTATGCTAAGACTATGTTTGTTAAGCATGGATTAACTTGTTGTATTATAACTTAGTTATATGTTCATATTCTCATCTTGATGGCCAACTGACCCTAATAGTACACAGTTGTTCTTGTTTGCTGATACTACACCCGCATTTACTTTTATAAGTGCAGCGCACATCCCAACAACTTAAGGTTCATGAGAAGAAGAACTATCCTACCCATGATATGGAATTGATACTTGAAGTCTTTGCACTTAAGATTTGGAATCACTATTTATATGGGGTTCATGTGGACATTTTCACTGCCACAAGTGTCTGTAATATGTTTTAACCTAGAAGTAGTTGAACCTCAAGCAAGGTGGTGGCTCAAATTACTGATAGATTACGACATGAGTTTGCACTATCACCTAAGTAAAACTAATGTTGTTTTTGATGCACTTAGCAGGTGATGAGTGGAAAATTTACCACTCATTTACATCTCATTTCCTGCACACTATGGTGAGTTAATTGAACATATTAGACGAATTCTTCAATGAAATGCACTAATGTCCAGTGTTTGTGATCTTACAGGGAAATCTGATGAAAAAGAGTTGGACAAAGCTGGAAAAAGAAGGAAAGTGAGAAAAAGAAGAAAAGCTGAAGATATGCCCTAAGATGCGACCCTTAATATTGCTATCGTACTCTGAGGGTCGTGATCACAATTGAGTGGAGCTGGTAGAAGTACTGCAATCGCGAGCCGATGCTCCGTGATCACGACCAGAGGATGTGATCGCTGGTATCTGGCAAATTTGCAAAGGCAACAAAGAAATTTCTCAAGGCTCCATCCCAAGATATAAAAAGGCTAAACCCTTCACGTTTCAACCATCCATGTTTTTGAGTTTTGAGAGAAAAATACAGTATTATTGGGTGGAATATAATTTGTGGGTGTGTTCCTAAGAAAGATTTTATCTATTTATTTGAATTTGAAGATAGGAGTTTATATTCATTTTGCTTTCTATGGATGAATTGAATGTTAATTTGGGTATAAATCTTCTCTTTTTTTCCATGAGTAGCTAAACTTGTTGTAATACCCTGTACTTTTCTTAATTCAATTTAGCTCCTAGTGTGTGAAGTTTTTAGTAGGTGAAGAATGTTCATAGAAATTACCTAGAGCCAAGTTGAACCAAGAACCTTAGATTCGTCCAAAGGTTGGTGTTTGATTGTACAAGGGTCTTTGAAAGGGTATAACTATTGATGTATGTAGAATTTTCCAGCTTAAGACCTACCAAATTATAGATAATTGAGTCAGCTTTCCAACGATACCAATTTTGCCTAAATCTGATACCTGGGTGAGAAGTTATGGCACTTTTTGTGAGAGCCAGTAGATCACCGTGATTATGCCGCATCGCGGTGATCCCCAAAATCACACTCGTCCCTTTCCAGTAGCTCACCGCGATTTACTAGTGTTGTGCCAGAAATCATGGTGGAATAGGTACCGCGTCGCATTGGAGTACAAATTTGCACTCGTCTATTTCCAGTGATGCAACGTAATAGCATCGTGTTGCGGTGGAGTACAAATTCGCTCTTGTCCATTTTCCAGTGACGCAACATGAGAGCACCGCATCGCGCTAAGGTGTAAAATAAGGATTTCAATTGCGAGTTTAAGTTTTAGAAGGGCATTTAAGTTAATTACTCTCGCCTTAATTCGTGAAAATTGAGGATTTAACCCTATTCTAAGCATATTACGCTCCTTATTCACCAATTTCCTCCAGAAGAAAACCCTAGAACTTCAACTTTAAATCGAAAAAATCTAATGTTTCAACATTTCTTTTTCAAGATAATCAAGAATTCAAGTTTCCAGGTTCAAGAACTTCAAGAAGAAGCTTCAAGAATATCATTAGGAATTCAAAGTTCAAGATTTTGCATTCAAACAATCAAATAAGGTATGTAGGGTTATGAACAAGGATACTCCTTTCATTATTATGCCCAAAACTAGTCTTTAAAGTTGAATTTATATGAATTTATACGATTTGCAATTTAGGGTTCATACCCAATTATCATTATTTAAAGATTATGATGTTATAAGTGATTTAAATATTGAATTGCATCTCTATTTTGTATGTTTATGCATGTGATGTGATTATATATACATTGAGAATTGAATTTCAATATTTCGACTAGAATTATTGCAGAATTTCAAGATTCTGATTACTGAGCATGACTTGGTGTTAAATTCTACATGAGTTTAAAGCATGGGTTATTAAGCCCTAGTTTGAGTATTGATATTTCAAGATAATAAGGCTTTTAAGCACCTATGATTCATTCATATTCAAATTTTGAGAAAAGATTTGATTTTTTGATCTCAGTTAAGATATGGAATCCACTTCACAGTTTTGAGTATAGTTTAAAGTAAGCAGATACACAACTGGTTTTCATTATAAACCCTTATGCAAATTTTAAAGTGGATATCCTATAGAAGGAGCATACAAATTAAAGGGAGTTGTATTTAGCACCGAGTTAGGCATGTTCACATGCCCTAGAACTACAAGCTAATGTAGGTACAAATTCAAATTATTCCCATTTGTATGGATGATAGATACAAATTGTGATCACTTAGCTCAAGTTATACTCCTTGACAAGAGTATGACACCTCTCCCCAATGGAGGTTTTCCCTTAAGGGAACTAGACGTTGGACACTATGATAACTCACATAGTGTATGTCGGTTAAAAGAATCTCCCTAAAACCCAAGTCCTAAAATAAAATAACTGAATAACTTTTAGAATCCAAGTGCAAAGGATCACAAATTTACTCATATATGGTCCTAATTATGACCTTACTTACAGAATTTTAGCTTTTAGTTTTCATATAATAAAAGTGAGTCCTTCCTACACTTAGTAGGCACGATTTTAAAATAGATTTCAAGTACAGATTTAGAACTAAGTGTGGTAGCTCACAGTATTCATATAGTATGTTTTACCTTTTATTGTTTATGACATCAACTTTCAGTTACTCAAGCCAATGTGGGACATTTGCTTTTCATGAATTGCTTATGAGAAATATATATATTTTGTCACTGTTTTACTTATGCATTCACCCCTATATGCTCAGAACATTCCAAAAGTACTAATCCACATATACGTCTATGTGCTACATTGTTTAATAATATAGGTTCAGGTGCTCAATTTCAGCAACGTGATTAACCGAGAGCATTTCTATCTACATCTCGATAGTTGGTGAGTCCTCATAGTTCAGGGACCCAGTTAATCAAATTTCTAGATTTTCAGAGTAGTTTATTTAGTTATTTTCAGTCAGTTCGAGTCAGCTGGTGGTCTGTTCTAGCTACTCTCTAGTTAGTAGTGTTTGAGTATTGCCCGACTATTAGATACATTTCAGACTTACAATGTTGGTTATTCAAATTTCCTAGTTAAACACTTTCAGACATTTTGTTTAGTTAATTCTAGTTTATTTCAGACAGTATTCAGTAGTTCAGTATTGTTTTGCATCCTTACATTCCAATATTATGAGTTACAACTTTAGTAGAAGGCTTAAAGGGTTAGCTTGAGACTACTCGTAGTCTTAAGCATCGTGTGACATCTCGGGACCCATTTTTAGGGCGTTACACTTGTCTCTTAGGGTTATGATTTATTAGTTGGTGATTAATGCATGAGTGTTGATTATTTTTCCAATTAATCTGTTATTTATGATGGGTTTTGCTTTTTTCCCATGTTTAATTGAGAATTGAGGGATGAAAACTCCAATTACCTTTGAAACCATATCTTCCCTGAAAGAGGGGATATGGGTGAGAAACATATAACACCCCAAATTTTGGTTCCTGGAAGATTTCTAAAATTTTATCCTCACTATCCTTACTAAGACTCACCCTGTGAGTAATAGGGTGTCATTATGAGTCATAGGGTAACTAGTGGAGGTTACCCTTAGTTTGTTTCATGATAATGATTGACCCTAGAGAGTCGTAAATACTCATTATGAGTCATGCTCTCCAAGTCGTTGTGTGTCCAGTGTTTGCCCAAATGGTTTCCTTGTTGGCTATGAGAGGACCCTATGATACGTAGGGTCTCATTATGAGACGTAGCGCTAAAGTCGTAGGGTCAACAGTGTGTGAGCCCAAGGACACCGTCCAGCCTATGACTAGATGATATCAGTTGTAGGGTGACCCTACGAGTCGAAAGGTCACCGTAGTGACTGGGCGATTAATTTTAAGTCTTTTCATTAAGGGAATTCTGGTCAATTCACCTTTTCCCTTACTCAGACCCCACATCCATAAAGAACTCAAGGGGCTTATTTATCATTCATAACACAATCAAAACACACTTTGTTCTCTCTAAACGTTCCAAGGTTAAGATACTTAGGGTTTCCAAGAAGTTTGTCATCTAAGGGCTCAAGGGGTGATTCTCTCCATAAATTTTGGTATTTCCGACATGTTACTCTTCCCTAATAATTAATTTATGAAAAACATGTATCAAACTAGTTTAACTAAATGGTTTTGAGTGTGGGTTTTGATATGGTTGAGGGTTTTGACATGGTTGATTCTTAAATTGTTTTTCTATGATTTATTATGCATTGTTTATACTTTACTAAGGGTTTTAAACTTGTGGGGTGCATGAGAATGATGAATAAACTAAGTGTAATACCCCATCCCTTTTCTAGCTAGAATTCGTCCATAGGATGTTAAGGGATAGCTTCCAAGATGCATATTATTTAATTTGTGTGGAATTCTTTATATTTGAACTTTCCATATCCTAGGAAATCGAGTAAGCTTTAAAATGATATAAGATTTTCCTAAATCCGATAATTGGGTAAGAAGTTATTACTATTTTAAGTTCCAGATGCAAAACACCGTCATTTGGACCCTTAGCGCATCGCGGAGCAGTGTTAATTACTAATTGTAAATTTCTAGTGGCCCTCCGTGATATTGGCGCATTGCGGAGAGAGCCAAATTCCCAATTGTGCAATTTAAGTGAAAGATCCCAATAATGGCGCGTCGCGCCAAGTGTCCAGGTCCCATCCAAGGTGGCAACACGATACCTCTGCATCGCGCCACCAAGTATTTTCCCTGTTGGCACTTTCCAGTGGCTTGGCGTGATAGTGGCGCGTCGCGCTAAGGCAAAAAATCAGGACACTAGTTTATTTTTCCAATTTCGTTTAGGAGTTATAGGGGGTATTTTGGACCTTTCTCTAACCCCCAATCTATCCAAACACTTGATTAAAGACTTTTAGAAGCATGATATGCTAAGTTTCATCAGAATTACTCTCATCCAAAACCCTAGGCTTCAACATTCATCTCTAAGAAGCTCAAGATTCCACCATCCTTTTTTCAAATTGTTTCAAGATTTAAGATCCCTAGACCAAGAGCTTCAAGAATCCTCATTCCAGAGCACAAATAGCATCTCAAAAAGCAAGATTATTTATTTAGTTCATTATTTAAGATTTGTGGAGTTTTAACAAGGACAATCCTTTCGTCCTTGTGCCCAACAACTTGTTTTTTATTAAAGATTACATGATTTTCAAGTTAGGGTTGTTACCCAGTTCTTATTGTTTTTTAGTTTATGAAATTATTATGTTATTTAAGGCTTCAATTGCAAGAGATTTGCATTTATCCATGTTTAAAATCATGAGATTCATATTATGAGTTATTTTCCACTATCTTGATTGAGATTGTTGAAAGCTTTTAAGATGATTATTGCGCACGATGTTTAAGTATGACTATTGATGTATTACGACTTTATATTTTGAGTCCTAAGTACCATTGATGATTTTATAAGGAGATTATGATATCAAGTTTTATTGACAAGTTTGATAAGTGCTTTCAAAAGAAAATATTGATCTTTTGATCAATCCACATGATTTATACAGTTAATGATTTAAAGCAAAGCAAAGCATAATCAGTTTTAATTATAAAACCTTAAGCTATTTTAAGGTGGATTTCCTAAAAGTTCTGAGCGTAAGTATGGGAGTAGTATTTAGCACCGAGTTGGGTATGATTCCAAGGTCTCATGCCCCAAAATAATGTTCAACCATAGGACCAAGATTATTCCCACTTCTACGTGGATGACTAAGATTGTGATTACTTAAGTTAAGGTTCTATTCCGATGGAAAGGGTAGAACAACTCTCCCTAACGTGGGCAAGACGTTGGACTCCATGTTAGCTACATGGTTTATGCCGGTTAGAAGAAACTCCCAAGCCCAAAGTCTCTAAGTCCCAAAGCTTCTAAGTTTCAAAAAGAAACGAATGATAGAAAAGCTTTTATAAGACCAAGTGTTATGACTCATTAGATTTACAAGTATTATTGGTTATACATGATTTTATATTTCGATATTTTGGATAATCAAGCTTATGTGAGTCATATGCATCCGTATGCATTTACTTTCTAATTATGATGACGTTTACTTATGCATTACACCCCCATATACTCAGTACATCCTCAAAGTACTGATCCACATATATGTCTATGTGCTACATTGTCTTATAATGTAGGTTCAGGTGCTCCATATCAACAACATGAGTAGTTTCGAGAATCTATATCTATGCTCCCACAGTTGGTAAGTTCTCATGATTCGAGGGCATACTTCTTTAGATTTCCAGATTTTATAGTAATTTAGTTATCGGTTTCAGTTTAGCCCGAGTCAGTTGGGGGTTTGTCCCAATGGCTCTCTAGTTCTTTAGTAGTAGAGGCTTGTCGGACTACGAGTTTAACGACAGACTTTTGAGTATTTGTTGTTCAGAAAATATCTACAGTTTTTTCAGTTTAGCTTTTGGTATAATACAACATTATTTCTTAATTAGATTATCTTAAAGTAAGGTTCAGATCTAGTAGCAGGCTCAAAGGGTTAGCTTGGGGCTACTTGTAGCCTTGAGCACCGTGTGTAATCTCGGGATTAGATTTTGGGGCGTTGCAAACTTGGTATTAGAGCCTAAGGTTTAGAGGGTCCTAGGGAGTGAGACAATTCGCGTTACATAGAGTCTTGATCATCGGCGTGAAGCGCGCCACATCTATGACCAAGAGGCTATGGAGCATTTTAGGAAAATCCTCTCTTACTTTCATAATCCATCGTGCTTACAACTATCTTTATCTTCTATTAAATCATGCTCTTTTATGACAGAATATGCCTCATCGCAGAGCTAATGCCTGCAGAAATAATAACTAGCCACCTCAGCCCGCAGATATTTTGAATGAGAATATGTCACATGCAGAGTTTCGAGCAGCTTTTCAGGCGCTATCCCAAGCTGTAACTACTAATGTTCAAGGTAATCATCAGGCTGCAGTGCCACCTCAGCAGGATAGAGATTTAGCCGTAGCCAGAATTTGGGACTTTATGAGAACGAACCCGCCAAAATTCTTTGGGTCGAAAGCAGGTAAGGACCCATAACTGTATCTTGATGAGGTGAAGAAGATCACCCAAGTGATGCATATTACTGAGAAACAGAGTGTATAATTGGCATTCTATAGGCTAAAGGATGTTGCTTATGATTGGGTAGTGATGTGGAACAAGAGTAGAGGGGAGAATACATCTCCCATGACTTGGCAGACATTTCAGGATGCATTCTTAGACAAATTATTCCCACTTGAGATGAGGGAATCTAAGATTGAAGAGTTTATGAACCCGAGGTAGGAGTCCATGACAGTAAAGGAGCATTGCCTCGAGTTCAACCAATTGTGTAATTATGCCCAAGATCAGATGGCTGACCCTAGGTCCAGCATGAGTAAGTTTGTGACCGGTGTATTTGGATTGGTAGTTAAGGAGTGTAGAAATGCTATGCTTAATAGAGACATGGATCTTTCTAGATTGATGTGTATGCTCAACAAATTGAGGCAGAGAAGATGAAGGAAAGGGAGAGAGTAAATAAAAGGGCTAGAACAGGGAAGTTTGAGTATGGTCAGACTAGATCCCATGGGGGAAATCACCCACAGTTTCAGAATCGCTCGTCTATGCCAGCGCTGTCTTCAGCTAGTGCTTCTGCATCCAAAAATAGGCAAGAATAGTGGGGTAAGTCTTCTATGTCTAGATCCCAGAATAGTGTGAGTGGTAAGCCCAATTATCCTCTATGTGCTAAGTGTGGTAGAATATATCCCGGTGAGTGCTTGGCCGAGCAGAAGGGTTGTTTTGGTTATGGCAAGTTGGGACATAGAATTAAAGAGTGTTCGTATGCTAAGCATGGAAATGGATATATTTGTCCTCAGACTCAGGCTACCAGTGCACCAACACCTGTAGTTTTCCCATCCCTCCTCAGGGCACTTAATCCAGTACCGGTGGCAAACAGCGCCAGAATTGGTTCTATGCTCTACCATCCCACCAGGAGCAGGAAGATTTGCCAGATATTTTTACTGGTATTCTTTATGTTTTTCATTTTGATATGTATGTGTTGTTAGACCCCTGGTCGAGTTTCTCTTATGTGACCCCGTTAGTTGCCGTGAATTTTGATATAAGTTCTGAAAATATTCCCGAGCCTTTCTTGGTTTCTACTCCAGTAGGTGAGTCAGTTGTTGCTAAGTAGATTTATAAAAAGTGTCCTATCACCGTCCTTCATAAGATCATATTTGCATACTTAATAGAATTAGATATGGTTGATTTTGATCTTATTCTTGGTATGGATTGGCTCCATTCCTGTTATGCTTTTATAAATTGTCGCACCCGAGCGATGAAGTTTCAGTTTCTAAAAGATCCAGTCTTTGAGTGTTCAGGTAATTCAGTATCTCCTAAGAGTCATTTCATATCTTATCTTAGGTCCAGAAAGTTGATTTCCAAAGGCTGCATTGTGATGCCCCGGAATTTTTTTCTGTTAAGATCTCGGACGAAAATATATTGAATTCTATTCTTTATCATGATTAATAATTTTTCTGTGTGGAATTTCTGGATATTCAACCCATCATCGGGTAGAGCATCGAATAATCTTTCCAACGATATGTGGATCATCCAAAATGGACACTCGAGCGATGAGTTATGATCATTCCGATCTAACCGTGAATAGTGGTGAACAGTAAATGTGCAGGAAAAAAATACTAAGGCCAGATGAATTTTATGGTCAACTTCAAACGATCATAACTCCTTGTACATAATGATCTGGGTGAGATACTATATATCAATAGAAATCTCTGAAAGTCCTCTTTCCAATGAAATTGGTTTCATCCAATTTGTCCATCGGAGAAAAAAGTTATGGTCGATCTACTTCAGCCTATCAAAACAGTCAGCCAAAGAACAGATTTGACATTATTTGATTTTTAAGGGTATTTTGGTCATTCCCACTCCAATCCATCCGGGTAAACCATGGATTTAAGTCCATTAAGAGCATTCAATAGCTCATTTTTCTTCAAAATTTCCTAAGGCTCAAACCCCAACCCTACTACTCCAAATTTCATCCTTCTATGTCTCTTGATTGAACCGTAGAAATTTCAAATTGATTTGGGATTCAAGTTGATCATGTTAAGGGCTTCGAGAAGCACCCTTTATTTTCGTGAATAAAGTTCCGGAGTTGAAAGTTCATATTCATTTTCCATTTTTAGGTATGTGGGGCTTTGAACAAGATTATCCTTTCGATCTTGTGCCCGGTATTTTTGTTGAATTACATTGACATGAGATTTTACATGTTTTACCATGAATTGGAAATATGGTTTTATATCTTATATTATTGTCCATGAGCTATGGGATTATGTCATCCGATATGTGTATGATGTTGAGATGAAATTATGTCCAAAAAGTATTTGATTATGAGAGTATGATGATTTAGTTTGTTAAGCCTTGATTTATACTATCATTCCACTATTTCCTTATTATGAATTTATAATTGATATTGGAAATTCTATATCCCTACTATAGGTTGATGTCTCAAGTACCTTTAAATGAGAGTTGGAAGGCAAATTGAGAAATGTTGATATTGAAGTTGCAATGAGTCTTGGTATTTTCCGGATGGTTTTGATGAGTTAAATTGTTGAAAATATTATGTATTGAGTCTTCATATCCTTGTCCAAATGTCGAGTCGGTTATGGTTCAATGCATTGATACCTTGTTGATGTTGAGGAAGATTAAAATGTTTTGAGCTAAAATGTATTGAGTTAGGAATCCACAAATTGATATGATTTGATAAATGAGAAAGAGATTTGATTTGGTTCTTATGATAGACCCTTGTGATGTTATGGTGGATTTCCTAACACGTTCTTAGCTTGTCGGGGAGTAGTACTTAGCACCGAGAGGGAAATTTGGTATTTCCCCAAACCTATGTGCCACCGTAGGGTTGTTTGATGATGATATTATTGGCCAGAGAGACCGATTGTGATTATTGCAGTTTTAAGGTCGTACTCCCTGGCAAAGAGTATGACGCTCCCGCCAACGGGGGTTTCAAACGTTGGTATTCCACATAACTCATGTGGGGTTTTCGGTTATAGGAAACTCCCCTGTCCATAAGAGTCATGTTTATTGAAATACAGAGTCACTCCGAGTTTTGATGTGGTAAGTCAAGTTGCCTATGATGATCTATAATTATTTATGAGGTTTTTCTCCTACATTTCCTATGTAAGATATTATGAGTTGCATGATTCAATGTCACTCAAGCCAGGTGTGTCATTATGGTCCGTATGTACGTTTTTACAAAATTTATGATATTATTTATAATTTGCATGCGCCCCCACATACTCAGTACGTATCTTGTGCTGACCTACATATTTCTCCATGGGCTACATTCTTACCATGATGCAGGTTCAGGTACTCAGCCGCAGCCGCGACAGTGATATCCGAGTGCCGCATCTACGTTCCTTTAGTGGTGAGTCCTCATGGTTAGAGGATCAAGTTGCTAGTTTTGGTGTTGTTGTTTTGTGATTCCTTTGGTCTGTTGAGTTAGCTGGGGGTTTGTTCCAATGGCTCGTTGATTTTGCTGTATAGAGGCTATGTCAGACTAGTGTATTGTTGGGTTGGTTTGTGTATAGACATTCCATATATGTACAGTCTAACGATATTCCGTGCCACGTGCGATGTGATATGATATGTACTTATATATATGTCCTTAGCATAGTGTGTATGTTGTTGTGTTGGAACCCAAGGGTAGTTTTTTGGCTTAAAGGGTTAGCTTGAGGCTACGTGTAGCCTTGGGCACCGTGTGGCATCTCGGGAGGATATTTTGGGGCGTTACATGCATTTACCATCTAGTTTGAGTTAAAGATATTAATTCTGAGACTCCAACAGTTCAGTCAGTCAAAGTAGTAAATGAGTTTCTAGATGTCTTTCCAGAAGATATCCCAGGGGTACCTCTCGATAGAGAGATAGAATTCGGTATAGACCTTCTCCCAGATACTCAGCCTATTTCTATCCCTTTTTATCATATGGTTTCCGCAGAGCTTAAGGAGTTGAAGGAGCAACTCAAGGATCTTTTAGATAAAGGTTTCATAAGGCCTAGTATTTCTCCATGGGGAACTCCCGTCCTATTCATGAAAAAGAAAGATGGCTCTTTATGCATGTGCATTGACTATCGTCAGCTAAATAAGGTCACAGTCAAGAACAAATATCCTCTTCCTAGAATTGATGACCTATTTGATCAATTGCAAGGTTCAAGTTATTTCTCAAAGATAGACCTTAGATTTGGCTATCATCAACTTAAAGTTAGGGAGTGTGATAATCCGAAGACTGCCTTTAGAACCCTCTACGGTCATCTTGAGTTCCTAGTCATGTCTTTCGAGCTAACCAATGCTCCAGAAGCCTTCATGGACCTCATGAATCGAGTGGTCAAAGAGTATCTTGATATGTTTGTCATAGTGTTCATAGATGATATCCTTGTATACTCCCGTAGTGAGGATGACCATGCAGATCATCTTAGAGTTGTCTTGCAAACTCTTAGAGATCATCGATTATTTGCCAAATTCAGCAAATGCGAATTTTAGCTAAGATCAGTAGCCTTTCTTGATTATATTATTTCCGTCGATGGCATTAGAGTTGATCCCAAAAGACAGAGGCCATAAGGAATTGTCCTAGAACTATCTCTTCGATAGATATGAAAAGTTTCTTAGGTCTAGCTGGCTATTACAACCATTTTGTTGAGGGTTTCTTGTTTATTGCGTCGTTTGCTTATAATAACAATTATCATGTGAGGATTCAGATGGCCCTATTTGATGCTTTGTATAGGAGGAGATATATATCACCCAAAGGTTGGTTTGAAGTGGGTGAGGCCACTTTGCTTGGGCCTGATGCAGTATTTGAGGCTATGGAGAAAGTCAAGCTGATTAGATAAAGGTTAAAGATAGCCCAGAGTCGTCAGAAATCATATGCAGATGTGAGGTGAAGGGACCTCAAGTTTGAGGTTGGTGATTTAGTGTATCTGAAGATTTCACCCATAAAAGGGGTGAAGAGATTTGGCAAGAAGGGGAAACTTAGTCCTCGGTATGTTGGCCCTTATAAAATTCTGAGTCGTGTTGGGAAAGTAGCTTTTGAGCCTGAGTTATCCGCAGACCTGTCAACAGTCCATCCTGTATTCCACGTCTCTATGCTGAAGAGGTGCATCGGTGACTCCACCTTTGTAGTTTCGTTAGAAAGCTCAGAAATTCAGAACAACCTTTTATACAAAGAGATTCTAGTTCAGATTTTAGATCATCAGATCCGTAGATTGAGGAAAACAGAAGTTTCATTGGTCAAAGTTCTTTGGTGAAATCAGTTAGTTGAGGGCTCTACTTGGGAAATAGAAACAGATATGCGAGCCAAGTACCCTCACCATTTCTCCGCAAACATAGATCTAGCCAAAGGTAATACTCTTCTTTGATTCAGATCCTTTCTAATCAGATATTTAGCAATATAGATGTCCTCGTGTATGTTCATGCACTCATCGAGCGAATCAGAAGCTCAAAATGATTTAGATTCAGTTGCTTAGTTCATTTCAGTTATGCATGCTATCTTATATTCTCAGATTCCTTAGAAATTTCAGCTTAACTAGCCACATTCGAGGACGAATGTTTCCAAGGGGGAGATATTGTAATACCGCATCCCTTTTCTAGCTAAAATCCATCCCTAGGATGTTAAGGGATAGCTTCTAAGATGAATATTAGTTAATTTGTGTGGAATTATTTAGATTTGAACTTTTCATAGCGCAGGAAATCGAATAAGGTTTCAAACGATATAATATTCACAAAAATATGATAATCAGGTAAGAAGTTATGGATATTTTTAGTTCCTGTCACAAAACACCATTATTTGGACCCTTAGCGCATCGTGGAGTAGTGTTAATTCCTAATTGTCAATTTTCAGTTGCTGAGGTTTGGTGTATTTATACACTCTAGCGTTACTATTCTAGCCTTTTTAGCATTGTTTTGAGGATGATTCTTTTGCTATACGTGTTTATCTTAATATAAATGAGCATTTTTGTGTCCATGTATGTGTTTACAATGTTTAATGGTGGTTTCACATAAGTTTTGATTCAATTTGTGCATTTAGAGTTCAACCGAGAAAACTAGTGTAACTAGCTTGAGCTAGGTGTTTTTCTAGTCTATTGTGTTGAGTTCTAATGTGTTTTAATGAGTTATTAAGGTTTTTATTATGTATTTATATGTAAAACAACTTATTTATAATGTTCAAGGGTCAATAGAATCAAGAAAAGAGTCAAAACAATGAGTTAAAGCTCAATGTGAATTTAGCCTATGCTTAGCTTGTGTTTCTAGTTCATCGTTGAGGATGTTGTATTTTTTTGAGCTCTAAATTGTTGTTTTTAATGATATAGTATGCTTGATAAATGGATTATGATGTTATATGAAGGATATACAAGCTTCAAAGCAAGTACTTAAAAGGGCTCGTAAATGACCACGGAAGCACAAGATGCAAGCTGGACACCAATTAGGACCCCTGGAAAGTTTTGAGAGCGTATAGTGTCTGTGTTTGGCCATTGGGTGCGTACTTCATGCCATTGGATTCATAAGGGGCCCAAAATGGCTAAACACCATGTTGTGGAGTTGTCCTAATTCAAAATTATCCCAAAACAGTGTCTCAATGCGATTGCACCGCTTAGCGCCAATGGCCAAAATCTGGAGTTAAGTAACCAGTTGTGCTCAGGATGCCATTTAACACTGTGGCGTGATGTGGCAATGACTAAAATCGGTATAAAAGTGCCGAACTGAAGGAAAATGACATGGAAACCTAATCCAAGTAGGGTTATGACTTATATACTATAAATATAACATCTTAAAACACATTTTGGGACATTTTTGAACCCCTAGATCACTTGGAACAACATTGAAGGCTACAAAAGCTTCTTTTTCGGTTTTTATTTCTTTAATTTATCTTTCTTTTATGGTTTTAATCATTCTTACAATTAATTGGATGTTGATTATGGTTATGAGTGGCTAAAAACTCCCTTTCCGTGGTTGAAGCCAAGAACATGATTTTTATTGCTATGGATTAAGTTTGTTTTCTTTGGTTATCAATATTGGTTGTTTGTTTATTCTCATTTTAACTATTTTAAGGATTCGCGACCCTTAGAATACATCCATTGTCAACCTTGTGAACTCGGGAGAGGGAATAGGGCGATAGAATATGAGAATAAGCTGAGTATGGTTCTTAATTCTTTATAAAATAAGAAACTTAAATTAGTATCTAGGACAGGGATGTACTTAAATACCTTACTTGATTCATATGTAGGATGATATTTGTTGAGAACTTAAGTGAATTATTACATCCTCTCTCAACGATGTAGGTGTAAGGTTCAGCTTAGGTAATAGATTGGAGGTTGGGAAACCATAATCGCGCAATTAACCCTATGAATCAACAACTAAGATAAGAAAGTTAATGAATGAAATCCAATAGCATAATATGATTGTTCAAAGTGCTTCAACCCTGGATTTTCTCTTATTGATTGTTACAAGATCTTTACTTTATGCATTATTTAATTTACTTGCAATATACAAACTCAATTCTCTCTTTTGGTTACTCTCGCATCAAGTGAATCTAAATTGTAAACTGAAATCAAATCATGTCCAAATCTAGTCTCCATGGGATCGATAACTTGTCTTTCTTGAAGGCCACTATATTACTTGGTAGACCACGTACAGTTGTGTGTGAGCTTGGGCACTGTCAAGTTTTTGGCGCCATTATCGGGGACTTGTTATTTAGGAATTATTTATTTTAGTTTTACTTTTAGTTTTATTTGGTGTTTTTTACGCTTGGTCTTTGTTTTGTTTTTGCAGGAAACATGTTTCAAAGTTTATAAGATCGCAAGGGATCGGGAGTTGGTAGAACCAAGTCCGGAACCCGAGAAACTTTACCATCAATGTAGGAGAGAAACAATCCTTCTCCCCAGAATTCTGTAAATCCAATAAGGCCAAGAGAATATTGTTCCAATGGCTGAACAACAAGCAGCTAGTAGGAAGGTTAGGGAAGTGGCAGTCCTACTTCCAACGAACTTGACTTTCCCAATTCAAAGACCGGCAGCTGGGGGGAATTTTGAGTTGAAATATAATATGGTGCAGTTTCTTATTAGAAGTGGATAGTTTGCAGGGCTTTCACATGAGGATCCATAAGTCCACTTGCAGACCTTCATTGATCTTACAGATACATTCACTTCAACTGGGGTGACTTCAGATTATGTGAGGCTGACACTCTTCCCCTATTAACTTATTAGGGAAGCTAAAAGGTGGTTGAATGCAGAGCCGACCAGTTCAATCACAACATAGGATGACTTAGCCAGAAGATTCCTCATTAGATTCTTTCCATCAGCCAAGACATCGAAACTTTGTAGTGAGATAGTGAGCTTCAAACAGAAGCCTAATAAAAACCTCTATAATGCTTGGGAATGCTTCAAGGCTCTTCTTTGAGATTTTCCACATCACCAACAGTCAAATGAGGTACTTTCTCATACTTTTGTAGAAGCTCTTGATCACAATACAAAGATTTTCCTAGATTCAGCCGCAGGTGGTCAAACATTAGAGCTAACTTATGATGAGCTGTACACATTGATGAACCACATAGCACAAGGGAATTCAGAGTGGCATTCAGATTCTAGAAGTGCCACGAAAAGAATTGCGGTTGTGTTGGAGTTGGACCAAATCACAATCCTATCAGCTCAGGTTTCTGCATTGCAAAATTTGATCAACACAACATTCAGCACCATGAAGTTGGGAGCAACACAAACTGCAGCAACAATCAATGCTATCCAAAAAGCCATAAGTTGGTGTGAGGTATGCGGAAATAGTGGTCATACAACGACCATGTGTGCTTCAAATCCAGAATCTGTGATGTATATGGGCAATGCTCAAAGTCCAAACTACGGTAATACCTAACAAATGAAGTGGCAAACTCAGCCACCAAATCAGTCATGAAATGCCCCACAGCCATAGGCCCAATCGAGTCAATCAACTAGAAACATGGAAGAGATGATGAAGAAAATCGTAGCTGGTCAAATACAATTGATTGTGGATCTAAACAGTCAAAGGGCAAAATTACAAAATCAGAAAGTGGCACAGAGAAATTTAGAGTTATAGGTTGGGCAGATGCAACAAACGTTAAATACTAGACCACAAGGTGGTTTGCCCGCTGATACAAAAAATCCAAAGCAAGTCATGGCAATTACCTCACGGAATGGTAAAGAGTTTCAAGGAGAACTTCTCAAGGCAACAAAGGAGGTAGATGCTGAGGTGGTGACCCAACAGGTAGATGACAAAGTTGCTAAAAATTCAAGGAAGTCTGAGTACTTGAATGAAAAATTTACAGAACCAGAGAAAAAAAAGACACTGCCATTGCCCTTCCCTCAAAAGTAAATTAAAGCGAAGGAGGATGTATTATTCAAAAAGTTCATTGACACATTCAGAGAGTTGCATATTAATCTACCTTTTCTAGATGTTATGCAGAGTATGACTAAGTATGCAAAGTACTTGAGGGATGTGGTAGCGAAGAAGGTGAAACTGCAAGATGTGGGAGCTATAACACTCACTGAAGAGTGTAGTGCGGTAATGACACAAAAAATCACCAAGAAATTGAAAGACCAAGGGAAGTTTGCTATCCCTATTCAAATTGGGGGGGGGGGAATTCCATACATTGAGTGACTTAGGGGCAAGCATAAATTTAACGCCCTTATCATTGTTTAGAAAATTAGGCTTGGGAGAGCCTAAAGCGACACGAGTGGTGATGCAGCTAGAAGACGGATCTATAGCATATCCTAATGGAATCATTGAGGATGTCCTCATAATAGTTGGTAAATTTGTTATTCCTACTGACTTTTTTGTTCTTGATTTTGTGGCAGACGAACAGGTACCAATTATTTTGGGGCATCCATTCTTAGAATTCGAAGGGGCTTTAATTGATGTTAGAGAATGAACACTCAAGATGAGGGTAGATGATGAAGAGGTGGTATTTGATGTTTACAAGGCCTCCATTGAAAATCCCTTATATAAAGATTTATGCATGATCAATGTGTTTGAAAGGGATGAGTGTAGAGTGCCTAAGCCACTAAAGACCTCTTCCAAATACCTGAGTGAGAGGCCTAAGATGAAACCACCAATTCCTAACATGTTAAAAGGTAAAAAAAGGTTTGAAATGAATGAAAAATTGTCTCCTAAAAGGGGGTAAAAGGGTGAAGGAATATGGTTAGGTTGATATGGGTCGTGCCGCAACACTAAATCAGGTGCTGCTTGAGAGGAAACCCAAGTTAATTAGATATGTTTTCTTCTCAGTTTTTTTAGTTTTTATTTCACGTAGTTATTATTTTTGGTTGAGTCACAGGTTCATGAGAAGTCTGAGTACCATATACTTGATCTTGGAGCATGAAAAGAATGAGTGTGGGGTCCCATGGATCCCATTTATGTGTAAAGATGGTACTAGCTAGGCCTAGAGGCCTCAAAAAGTATTTCTATCTCTTACTTTAAAAAATTCACTTTGGGGACAAAGTAGATTTTTAAGTATGGGGTGGGGGGAAATTCCCAAATTTTGACTCAATTTAAACCTTTTTAGGTTAGGAATAAGTGAGATATTCTTGTTGGTGCTATTTTTGATAACATGATGCAAGTGGGTTTGTTCGTAAAAGTATGTTTATTGATGTGAATTGTTATTTTTTAAACTCCTAGGTTCAAGTTTATGATTTTTTTCATATTGGCTTAATTTTGAATTCATGCTATTGTTGGTTGGGTGTCTATGATGATCCTATTGAGTTGAGCATGTGCCATGTGTGTGTAAGGTTTTTTTTTATTGTATATTCCTTGTTCCATGTGATGTATAGAACTTGCCCTGTGTGTGTGTGAAGAGAAATAAAGAATGTGGATTTAGGAGATGATATAGGTATTTCTTTGATAGCCTTAATTTTTACCTTATTTTTACCCACCCTTGTGCATTATCCTAGTTAACCCCATTGAGCCTTTAGCTTTTTCTTTGGCAACCTCATAAGTAGCCAAATACCTTCTTTGATAAATCATAATTTGATCCAAAAAAATCTCCTAAGTTCTTTAATTGAAAAAAAAATTTAATTTAGTACGGAGTTGTAGAAATTGAAGAAGAAAAAGGAGAAATTGTGCCCCAAGGTAATGATTATTGGTGTATAATTGATGTGTGGTAGATGGTTGTGATATAAATTATGCTAAAAATATTGCCATGATTGTTAAAAAAAAGAGAAAAAATGATTCTTGTGGTAGTAAACTATGTGTCTACCAAGTGTTTGTGAAAATGCTTAAAAGAGATGGGGCAAAAATAAAAGAATGGAGTAGACAAAAATGGTGTAATTTGGTTGTTGGAGATTGGCTTTAAATATTTAATGTAGTGTATTAAATCTCTTAGAGAGGTTAGTCACTATTCCCTAATAGTTCCTACCCATCCCTTAGCCTACATTACAACCTAGAAAAGTCCTAATTGATCCTAAGTTCATCATTCCGATATTAGTGGAGCATTAGACTAAGGGCAAGCCTATGGTTCATTATGTGTAATTTGTGAATTCTTTGTGAGAGTGAGCGTAACTTGATTTGTATACCCATTGTGATAATTTGCATCATTGGGAGTGATTATGGGTAACTCTCTTGTTGTGAGGGGAACATGTTTGATGAATGCGGGTGAGTTGTATGATGTCCTTGATTGAACGATATGCATGAGTTTGCTACTTGAGGAGTCCATTCTTGAGTCTAGGATGTTTTGGAAGTAGGATTCTTGAGCTTTCAAGTGTGTATAACATGCTTAGTGTTGTAAACTTGCATTTCGTGTAGCCATTGTAGTAATAGCTTGAATTTATTGAATATAGTAGAAGTGTGGAGTCTCTTCAGCTCTTGGTGTTTATATTTAAGAGTTGTTTGGGGACGAACAAAGCTTTAGGTGTGGGGTGGTGATGTTGGGTGTATTTATGCATTCTAGCATTACTATTCTTGCTTTTTAGTCTTGTTTTGAGGATGATTCTTATGATATGAGTGTTTATATTGATATAAATGAGCATTTATGTGTCCAAGTACATGTTTACAATGTTTAATGGTGGTTTCACATGAGTTTTGATTCAATTTGACCATTTAGAGTTCAACCGAGAAAACTAGTGTAACTAGCTTGAACTAGGTGTTTTTCTAGTCTATTGTGTTGAGTTCTAATGTGTTTTAATGAGGTATTAAGGTTGTTATTATGTATTTATATGTAAAAAACCTTATTTATAATGTTCAAGGGTCAATTGAATCAAGAAAAGAGTCAAAACAATGAGTTAAAGCTCAATGTGAATTTAGCCTATGCTTAGCTCGTGTTTCTAGTTCATCGTTGAGGATGTTGTGTTGTTTTGACATCTAAATTGTTGTGTTTAATTCTATAGTATTCTTGATAAATGTATTATGATGTTATATGAAGGATATACAAGCTTTAAATCAAGTGGAAACAACTTAAAAGGGCTCGGAAATGACCATGGAAGCACAAGATGCAAGCTGGATACCAATTTGGACCCCTGGAAAGTTTGACGCGCGTGTAGTGTCTATATTTGGACATTGGGCACGTGAATCATTCCATTGGATTTTTAATGGGACCAAAATGGTGAAACACTGCGTCGCGGATCTTTCCCAATTCAAAATTTTCCAAAAACAGTGTTTCAACGCGATTGCACCGCTTAGTGCCAATGACCAAAATCGGGAGTTAAGTGCCTAGTTGTGCCCAGGATGCCATTTGACACTGTGGTGAGACACACCAATGTCTAGAATCAGGTAAAAAGTGCCAAACTAAAGGAAAACGACGTGGAAACCTAATCCAAGTGGGGTTATGACTTATATACTATAAATATAACATCTTAAAACACGTTTTGGGACATCTTTGAACCCCTAGATCACTTAGAACAACATTGGAGGCTACAAAAACTTCTTTTTAGGTTTTTATTTCTTTAATTTAGCTTTCTTGTATGGTTTTAATCATTGATACAATTAATTGGATGTTTATTATGGCTATCAGTGGCTAAAAACTTTCTTTTCGGGGTTGAAGCCAAGAACATGATTATTATTGCTATGGATTAAGTTTGTTTTCTTTTCTTATCAATATTGGTTGTTTGTTTATTCTTATTTTAACAATTTTAAGGATTCGCAACCCTTAGAATACATCCATTGTCAACCTTGTGAGCTCGGGAGAGGGAATAGGGCGATAGAACATGAGAATAAACAGAATATGGTTCTTGATTCTTTATAAAATAAGAAACTTGAATTAGTATCTAGGACAGGAATGTACTTAGATACCTTACTTGATTTATATGTAGGATGATATTTTTTGAGAACTTAAGTGAATTATTACATCCCCGGTCAACGATCTATGTGTAAGGTTCGACTTAGGTAATAGATTAGAGGTTGGGAAACAATAATTGCGCAATTAACCCTATGAATCAACAACCAAGATAATAAATTTAATGAAAGAAATCCAATAGCATAATATGATTGTTCAGAGTGCTTCAACCCTGGGTTTTGTCCTATTGATTGTTACAAGATCTTTACTTTATGCATTATTTAATATACTTGCAATTGTGAACTGAAATTAAATCGTTGCCAAATCTAGTCTTTGTGGGATCGATAACTCGGCTTTCTTGAAGTCCACTTTATTACTTGGTAGACCACGTACACTTGCGTGTGCGCTTGGGCACTGTCAGTGGCCCTCCGCGATATTGGTGCGTCGCGGAGAGAGACAAATTCCCAATTGTTCAATTCTAGTGAAAGACTATGATATTGGTGTGTTGCGCCAAGTTTCCTGGTCCCATCCAAGGTATTAACGTGATACCTCCGCATCGCGCCACCAAGCATTTTCCCAGTTGGCACTTTCCAGTGGCTTGGCGCGATAGTGGCGCGTCGTGCCAAGGCAAAAAATTTGGACCCCAGTTTATTTTTCTAGTTTTGTTTAGGAGTTGAAGAGGGGTAGTTTGGACTTTTCCCCAACCCCCAATCTATCCAAACACTTGATTAAAGCCTTTTATAAGCATGATATGCTCAGTTTCATCAGAATTACTCTCATCCAAAACCCTAGGCTTCAACATTCATCTCCAAGAAACTTAAGATTCCACCATCCTTTTTCAAAATTGTTTCAAGATTTAAGATCCCTAGACCAAGAGCTCCAAGAATCCTCACTCAAGAGCACAAATAAAATCTTAGAAAGGAAGCTTATTCATTTAGTTCATCATTTATGGTATGTGGGGTTTGAACAAGGACAATCCTTTCGTCCTTGTGCCCAAAAACTTGAATTTTATTAAAGATTACATAATTTTCAAGCTAGGATTGTTACCCAATTCTTAATGTTTTTTTAGTTTATGAAATTATAATGTTATTTAAGGCTTCAATTGCAATATATTTACATATATCCATGTTTGAAATCATGAGATTCATATTATGAGTTATTTTCCACTATCTTGATTGAGATTGTTGAAAGCTTTTAAGATGATTATTGAGCATGAAGTTTAAGTATGACTATTGATGTATTAAAGCTTTATATTTCGAGTCCTAAGTACCATTGATGATTTTATAAGGAGATTATGATCTCAAGTTTTATTAACAAGTCTGATAAGTGCTTTCAAAAGCAAAGATTAAGCTTTTGATCCAAGCTAAGATAGGAATCCACATGATTTATACAGTTTATAATTTAAAGCAAAGCAAAGAATAATTAGTTTTAATCATAAACCCTTATTCTATTTTAAGGTGGATTTCCTAAAAGTTCTGAGCGTAAGTATGGGATTAGTATTTATCACCAAGTTGGGTATGATTCTAAGGTCTCATGCCCCAGAACTACGTGCCACTGTAGGACCAATATTATTCCCACTCATACTTGGATGACTAAGATTGTGATCACTTAAGTTAAAATAGGCAGATAAAAGTAGATTCTAAGGCGGCCTTGCTAAATAGTGACATGGATATCTTAGGCTTGTGGTGTATATAAAACAAGGAGAGGATGAAAAGATAAAATAGCCAGATATTAGGCAGAGGCTGAGTAAGAGATCTTAATTTTCTAAGTAAGATGGTGGCCAACAAAATTATGGCAAGGATGACAGACAGTGGTCTAAGAAGAAGTGGGGAAATTTTGGTTCCTATTCTATGACTAGTGCTCCTAAGCCATCTGGTGATCACCATTTTTAGTGAAATAGTAGATTTAAGGCATAAGGTGCCTAATATCAGGCCAGTGAGGCTCAGTTGGCTCCATCTTATCCCCTTTGTTATTTTTGTGGATAAGTGCATCGTGGATTTTGTGATGAGAAAAGTAATAAGTGTTTCAGATGTGGTCAGCATGGCCATATTTAGAGGAACTGTCCTTCATGAGATATTGCTCCGGGGGGCTAATAAGGCCCCAATTGCTATTTCTTCTGCTCTAATACCAAAAGGTGCTACTTCTGGCTCCGACACTGGTCAAAATTATCTGTATGCTCTTACCACTAGTTAGGATTCTGAGGCATCTCCTGATATTATTATTGGTATGCTAAAACTCTTCTCTCGTGATATATATTATCTACTTAATCCCAGGTCTACTCTCTCTTATGTGACCCCTTATGTGGCTATTTATTTTGGTTTTGATCCATATAGAATTCCTAAACCCTTTTCTGTGTCTAGCCCAGTTGGTGACTCTATTGTGGCTAGAAGAGACTATAGGGGTTGTGCAGTATCCATTTGTTGTAGGGCAACATTAGTAAACCTGATTGAATTAAAAATATTAGAATTTGATATGATTTTTGAGATAGATTGGTTACACTCATGCTATGCATCTCTTGTTTATCGAACCAGAAGGGTCAGTTTTTAATTCTTGAATGAGTGGATGGTTAAGTGGGAAGGCAGTTCCCTAGTGCCCTAGGGAAGGTTTAATTCTTATTTTAGAGCACAAAAATTGGTTTCCAAGGTGTATCTATACCATTTAGTGTATGTTAATTATTCTAGATCTGAAGGTCCTTCTTTGTAATCGGTCCCTATGGTGTGTGAGTTTCTCGAGGTGTTGCCTGATGATCTTCCAAGAGTTTTTTAAGAATGGGAAATTGATTTTAGGATTGATCTTCTTCCGAACACTCATCCTATCTCTATCCCTTCTTATTGATTGGCTTCGACTGAGTTGAAGGAACTTAAGGAGCAATTGAAAGATCTACTAGACAAGGGTTTTATTTGCCCTGATATTTCTCCGTGGGGTGCTATAGTTTTCTTTTTAAATAAGAAGGATGGGTCCATTCGGATGTGTATAGATTACCGCCAGTTGAATAGGGTGATCGTGAAGAATAAGTATCTCCTTCCTAGGATTGATGATCTGTTTGACATGCTTTAGGGATCTAAGTACTTTTCTAAGATTGATCTTCGGTTGGGTTACCATCAGTTGAAGATTAGGGAAATGGATACTCCTAAGACTTCTTTTTGAACCCAATATGGTAATTTTGAGTTTTTGGTGATGTCCTTTGGTTTGACTAATACCCCAGCGGCATTCATGGATCTTATAAACTGGGTATTCCGTCAGTTCTTGGATTTATTCATAATTGTATTTATTGATGTTATTTTAGTGTATTCCAAGAGTGAGGCAGATCATGCTGATCACCTCCGCCTTGTGTTGCAAACCTTGAAAAATCAATGGTTGTATCCAAAGTTCTCTAAATGTGAGTTTTGGTTAAATATTGTGAACTATCTAGGTCATGTTGTTTCTAGTGAAGGGATCATGGTGGATCCACATAATGTTGTGGTGGTTAAAAAATGGCCTCGACCCATGACTCCAATCGATATTCCAAGCTTCATGGGTGTAGCTAGATAGTATCGAAGGTTTGTGGAAAGTTTTTTATCTATAGCTGCCTAATTAACTATGTTGACTCAGAAGAAGGTGAAGTTTATATGGTCCAACACTTATGAAAGTAGTTTTGAGAAGTTGAAAGATAAGTTAACTCAGGATTCAGTTTTGACCTTGCTCAAGGGTACCGATGGTTTAGTTGTTTATTCTCATACGTATTGGGTGGAACTTGGCTGTGTACTGATGCAACATAGTAAGGTGGTTGCGTATGCTTCTTTGCAGTTGAAGGTGAATGAGAAGAACTATTCTATTCATGATTTTGAATTATTAGCTGATGTTTTTGCTCTAAAGATTTGACGTCACTATTTTTATGGGGTTCATGTTGATATCTTCTCAGACCATAAGAGTTTGCAATATGTGTTTACTCAAAAGGAGTTAAATCTCAGACAGAGGAGATGGCTTGAGTTGCTCAAGGACTACGATATGAGTTTTGATTATCATCCAAGTAAGCTAATGTGGTTTCTAATGCTCTTAGTAGGTTATCTATTGGAGGCTTGTCTCATGTTGATGAGGAAAAGTAAGGTTTGGTGAAAGATATTTACTATTTGGCTAATCTTGGAGTTCTTCTCTTAGTGCTAAGGTGAAGGAGAAACATGTCTTGGACCATATCTTGATGCAAATCAAGAATGATATGGGTCACCAAAAAGTGATGGCTTTTGAGTTTGGTGGTGATGATATCTTAAGGTACCAAGGTAGGTTATGTGTTCCTGATGTTGGTGGGCTGCGAGAGAGAATCTTGTATAAGGCTTATGAGTCGGGGTACATCATTCATATTGGTTCTACAAAGATGTATTATGACTTAAGAGAAATTTATTGCTAGAGTAACATGAAGAGGGATGTGGTCAATTTTGTGGCTAAGTATTTGGTGTGTCAACAAGTGAAAGTTAAGAACTTGAGTCTTGGTGTTTTTTCTCAAGAGATTGATTTGCCTGTATAGAAATTGGAGGTCATTAATATGGATTTCGTTACTGGTCTTTTGCGGTCTCGCCATCAGTTTGATTCCATTTGGGTCATCGTTGATAGGATGACTAAGTATGTTCACTTCTTTCTAGTAAAGACTAACTATTCCATGAGAAGATTACGCTAAGCTTTTCATTAACAAGATCGTGAAGTTGCATGGTGATCCAGTTTCCATCATATCTGATCGAGGTACTCAGTTATTATCCTACTTTTGGCGTTCCTTTTAGATAGGTTTGGTGACTAGGGTGAACCTTCGTACCGTCTTCCACCGACAGATGAATGGACAAGCAAAGTGGACAATACAGACTCTGGAGGATATGCCAAGGTCTTGTGTAATCGATTTTGGTAGTAGTTGGGGTAGTTGGGTTGACCATTTGCCTCTTGTCAAGTTTGCTTATAGTAATAGTTATCACTCGAGTATTGGGATGACTCCGTTCGAAGCTTTTAATGGTAGGAGATATAGGTCTCCAATTGGGTGGTTTGAGGTTGGTGAGAATAGGTTTTATGGTCCTGACTGGTTCACCAAGCTACGGGGAAGGTGAAGGTGATTCGAGATAGGCTTAAGACTGCCCAAAGTCGCATAAAAGTCCTATGCGAACGTACGACAAAGGAACTTTTAGTTTAATGAAGGTGATTTGGTTTTCTTGAAAGAGTATCCCATGAAAGGAGTGAGGCAATTTGGAAAGAAGGGGAAGCTCAGTCTTCTTTATATTGGTCCATATCATATTTTAAGGCGAGTAGGCAATGTGGCTTATGAGATGGAATTTCCTTCGAGTATGGGTTCCATTCATCCGGTCTTCTATAAGTCAATGTTCAAGAAGTGTGTGGGTGATCCTTCCTTGGTTGTTCTTTTGGAAAGTGCGGGTGTCTCAGATTCTTTGTCTTATGAGGAGGTCCCGATTGAGATTTTCGATCACTAAGTCTTTCGGTTGTGAGTGAAGGATGCGGCTTCTGTAAAGGTTCTATGGATGAATCAAAAGCGTGAAGAATTTACTTAGGAAGCCAAAGAGGACATGAAGTCCAAGTACCCATTCTAGTTTCCTGCTCTGTATAATCGTGCTTGAGGTATATGTATCCCATAACATCTTTGTTTTCTGACCTTGTTAAAGAAAATTGTGAATTCCTCAATATCTTTGTTTTCTATCTTTGTCAAAGGTAAGTGTGGATGTGCTCTGTGTTAAATTGTGCTAATAAAGGCCTTATCTCTTCATTTAGGGACGAATGGTCCAAAGAAAGGGAGAATATAACACCTCAAATTTTGGTCCTTGGAAAATTTTGAAATTTATCCTCACTGTCCTCACTACGACTCACCTTTCAAGTCTTAAGGTATCATTACAGGTCATAGGACCCAATTCGTAGTGTGAAAGTGAAGGTTTCCCTTGGTTTCTGCCAAGATGACTATTGGCTCCTAGAGAGTCATAAAGACTCATTACGAGTCGTGTTGTCTAAGTCATTGGGGGTCCAGTGTTTGCCCAAATGGTTTATGTGTTGGCTATAATTGTACCCTATGAGTCATAGGGTCTTATTACAATTTGTAGATCTCAAGTCGTAGGGTCCATAATGTGTGAGCCCAAAGACGCTGTCCATCCTACAACTAGATGATATGAGTCATAGGGTGACCCAACGAGTCATATGGTCACCCGTAGTGACTGGGTGGTTAATTTTCAATCTTTTCATTAAGGGAATTCAAGTCAATTCAACTTTTTACTTGCTCAGACCCCACATCCATAAAGCACTCGGGAGGGGGGGGGGTTATTTCTCGTTCATAACACAATTAGAACATACTCTCTTCTCTCTAAACTCTCCATGGTCAAGATACTTAGGGTTTCCAAGAAGTTGGTCATCTAAGGACTCAAGGGTTGAATTTTCTCCATAAATTTGGTATTTCAAGCATGTTACTCTTTCCCAATTATTACTCTATGAAAAACATGTATTTAAATGGTTTAACTGGTTATTTTTGAATGTGGGTTTTAATGTAGTTGAGGGTTTTGACATGATTAGTTATAAATTGTTTTCCCATAATTTATTATGCATTGTTTATGCTTTATTGAGGGTTTTGAACTTGTGGGGTGCACGGGAATGGTGAATAAACTAAGGGGCCATGGTTTTCCCTAAATTGATGTTTTGAGATTGGAATTGGCTTTGAATTATTGTGTTCCCTTAACCCACTTGTGTAAATGGTTCTGAATTGTGAAATTGTCACTCGGTTTGACTTACTCATCTATGTTATTTCATTGCATAAAAAGGTTAAACAATGAACATGGATTTTTAAAACCTTGTTGTCTATGGCTTGATTTAATGAACAAAGGGGGTCGAGGCATTCCCACAAGTTAATAAGATTGTTATGGCATAGTGATAAGATTGCAAGTGTAAGGGTATGATGATATCCATTGTGTTCCTTAATGGTAGGTTCATTGGTTAATAAATGGGTTATGTGCAACTTGCTTTAAATTGGGCTTAATGGGGGTTACTTAGCGAAGACGTGAAGATGTGGATCTAAGATGACTTGTACCAGAATCTCATGTTCACTGATGTGATTCGGTCTTGATGACCTGTGTGCATGGTTCATACTATTGATATATTTGTATCTTGGACTGACATGGGGTGGGGACGTTCCCTGGTCTTCCTTGATACCTCCGATTCATACGGCTAACATGCACTAGGGCCCTTTAAGTAGGGGGAGCTGAACCCATATAACCCGTGGGTGCCTTTTTATGATGGTTGAGCTACATAGTCCAGGATAAAGTTTACTCCATGAGAAGCCTTATTCCCTATCCCTTCATGACATGCTTATATATATATGATTATGTGTATTGGTTATGAATGATTTTGAAATATGGATCATGGCATTATTTTATCCCCTATCCTTGAGTTACATGCTTGTTCTTAACCCATTAACCATCTTCGAATGATGTATCCCCACGCGATGCAGGAACTGGAGATACTTCTACTTTTTCTATGAAGTGTTAGGTGGATCAACTCGGTTCGTCGGTATTTAGTGGTGCAGTGGTAAGATTTCATTCCCTAAAAGATTTGGTGATTTCATCAATTTTCTTTCATAGACAGGGATTGAAGAGCGCACATTAACATTATCATTGTCATTGTAATTGTCAGAGTCGAGGGCATGTGCCAACTTAGATTAGCTTTTTGTATTGTTTAGAGGCTTTGTGGATATTATTATGGCCAGGACCTGGTTTGGGTCGTGACAGAATCCTTGAACCCATATCATCCTTGAAAGAAGGGATATGGGTGAGGAACAATTATGAACAATAACTTGAGATAACTCACTTATCATCATCATTTTAGAAATAAAGATGTTAATTGAGGTAGTGGATTGGTAGATTTGACAGACTCGTGAGGTGTTCGAAAGAACCCAGAAGTGAGATTTTATGTTTTATTGAAAGATTAACACCAATACCCCTTAATATAGCCTACCCAAAACCCTTAAACTAAACTTGGATGAATTATTGACAACCCATGCATGATTCCCAGCTACGATTGCATAACCCCAAGGCTCCTTTCCATTTGGTAAAACTACTTGATTTTGCAATCTCACAATAGTGTTCAATTGTTGTGGTCTTTGAAATTTACTCAAATCAAACCCCTCATTTATTTTTACATGTTGTTTAATTTTGTACTACGAGTTAACATCTAGTTAACTTCTAACAGAATAGGCCTTGAAATCTAAGTCTTCACTCCTCATGGATTCGACCCTAACTCTTAGTTGGGTAATTATATTGACAACATCCTCCTTGCACCTAATTTTGAGTGTAAGTTTGAGCATAAAAATGGTGCTGTTGTCAGGGAGTGAAACATAGTTTTCAATTACGTGGTGTTGTTAGTGAACATAGGTTATACATTGGGGTTTAGTTTACATTATTTGTTGTTTTTGTCTTTTGTTTGGTGATTACAATAGTATCCATGACACCATGATCCAACATGGGAGAAATGATGGATCTTTTGATGGGCATCTTAAGGCTATGGATCATCTTGGTGATGTGGGGTATGCTAGTTCCATCCGCATCCCACCGGTAGAAGGGAATAGAGCATTTAATGTCACTAGTGTGATACTCCATTTACTTTAGATGAAGGTGTTACTTGGAGGACAATCACATGAGGATGCCAATCTATATTTGAATAATTTCATTGATGTGTTCTTTCCATTTGATATTGCCCACATTTCTCAAGAGTCAATCCGGTTGTGACTTTTTCCATTCCTATTGATGGGAGAAATGATTCTATGGTTGGCGGTCTTTACCCACGGGATCTATCACTTCATGGGTCGAGTTCACTAAAGCCTTTTTGGAGAGGTACTTTCCCCTCCTTCTCGGATGTTGCAACTAAGGGACGATACTACAAATTTTTGCCAACTTAGTGGCGAACCATTGTATGAAGTTTGGTGAAGGTTCAAATATAAATTAATACATGCCCAATCATGAGGTGACGGGATAAAATGCTTTTCCAAATTTTCTATAGGTCATTGGACAATTTGAACAAATAGTGGTTGCTAATGCATCCGGTAGATCTCTTATCATGTTATGTTATGGTGCTGCGGCTACTTTTTTAGATCAAGTGATAAAGGAAAATAAAGGTTGGCACATGAGGGACACTGAGGTAGCCTTGAGTCTCCTGTAACATCTTTTGTAAGCAAAGAGAAAAAGAAGAAGGACGAGGAAAGGGATGGGTATATGGCAAACGTAATGATCCAACTTGACCTCTTTACCAAATATGTGATGCGGGCCCCTCCTAAAATGGCCAATGCCATTGGTTCCAATAGTACTAGGGATTATGATGATGAAGAAATAAAGAATCTTGATGAGGAGATTAGGTTCTTGTCGAACCATTTGAGGGGTCCTGCACTACCTATCAAAGGCAAGGTGGGAACCAAGGTTGGAAGAATCGAGATCAAGACAGAGATTGGAGCGATAGAGAATGTGATATAGACCAGGAGTGAAGAGACAAAGAGAGAAACTATGATCGTCCCATTCCTCCTCATGAGAGGCCTAAGGAGAAGGAGTCAAGATCTATGGATCTGGAGAAATTCAAAGCTGAAGATGTTTTTGCTCGAATTTTAATGCGTGTAGAAGGTACCAATAATATGGTGAGAATTTAAAGGTTTCTTATCTCAACTAACCCAAATGGTGACTTCTCATTAGGCCTCCATTAAGCAATTAGAAACTCAAGTAGACCAAATCTCAGCTCAACTCAATGTTGGTCCAAAAGGAGGTCTACATAGTGACACAGTGGTCAATCCCAAGAATATTGCGCCTCTCATGGCCATCGTCACAAGAAGTGGCTGAAATCTTGTTGAAGATATGGTTGATATTGATGAGAATACCATTGAAAAGTTAAATGATGAATAAGTGAGTGCAGAAAGAAAGAGGCTAGGAAGTACAAGTGACGATGCTCCAAAGTCCAATAAAGCGGTTGTTGTGAAGCCGACAGAGTTGTAGAGAAGCGTAACAATGAGGAAACTCCTAAAGTGATCAATGATGATACGCTAAAGGTGAATGTACCTATAATTTCTCTACTACCACCAATCAACATTCTTTACCCTTTCCCATAAAGGCTTAAGAAGAAAGATGACACTATAAAGTTTAAGAAGTTTCTTAAAAAGTTTAGCAACCTATTGATAAACATTCCATTATTAGAAGATTTACCAGAGATATCAGGATATACTAATCTCATGAAGCACTTGATATCAAAGAAGTGACTTATGGATTGGGAAACTATTGAGGTGATTCATAATTGCAGCTTTATAATTTCAAACATAATAGCGGAGAAGAAAGAATACCCGGGTGCATTCACCATTCTCGTGCACTATCAGGGTGTATAGATTTGACAAAGCATTCTATGATCTTAGAGAAAAATTAACTTGATGCCATATGACGTGTTTAAAAAGTTGGGATTGGGTACTTATACACCCACCATCATGAGGCTTTTGATGGCTCACGGATCAATTAAAAAGCCCGTGGGTGTGTTGTATGGTGTGTTAGTAAAGGTTGATCAGTTTATCCTTCGACATATTTTGTCATCCTCGATTGTGAAATTGATCGTGAGATACCAATCATACTTGGTAGTCCCTTATTAGCCACCGAAAGAACCCTAGTTGATATGGAATGTGGAAAGATAAAGTTTTGGGTAAACAATGAGGAGGTCTTCTTTAGTATGTGCGAGACTAAAAAGAAACTGCTGAGGTTGGAAGTGGTGTCAGTGATTGGAGTGGTGGATGAGGAAGTGACCAATGTTATGGAAGTGAGTCTTGGGTCACTTCAAGTCAAAATTTCAAATTTATCCTAAGTGGACGTCGTATCATAACGTTAAATCAAGTGCTAGATGAGAGGAAACACATTATTACCATAAATTTGGCACGTTTCTTTGAATTTTGATTGGTAGCTTATTTTTTTTTGTTTTTGATTAATCTATGAAATATGGGCAATTTGAATGTGATTTGAGCAATTGGGAAACAATAAGTGGATTGAAATTGAGTTTGGAGACAAACAACTAAAAAATAAGGGAACTGAGAGTTCTCAATTATTGCGATCGCGATGTACAAATCATAATCGTGGTTGCAAAGTCCAGTGTGCCTAACATGTTCCTCAATTCTCATGATCATAAAGAGTTGGACTCTATCACGATCTCTCTAGTCAGAAGAATATCATGATTGCGAGACCCTATTGCAATCACAATCCTGACTAGTATAAATTGCCCCAAATGACTCCAAATTGGTTCAAATGCTCTCTTTCATTTAAATACCCAAAATAACTAAAATTGCATCATTTTTAAATGGTTCTCAATGGGATTTCATCTGTATCTAACTTAAATAATATGTATACCCTTTTAATCTCCTCTTTGATTGTGTAAAGAGATCCTTAGAAGCATGCCTAGGGACAAAGTTTAGGCTTGTGGTTTGTTTGCTTAATTACTGTGTGAAGTTGCTTTATTTTGTATGTTTGATGTTTTTGGTATGTTCATCATTGGGTAAGTTTTGAGTACCCAATTGTGATTCAAAACAAGTGATAATTTGAGGTACACACCAAGTGTTTGATAAAATGCCCAAATGAGTTCTTTGATAGTTTTTCTATGATTTAGAGGGAATTGTGAGTAATTATGAGTTAGAGATCATGTTCTTTGTTGTGTATATATTGTTTTAACAATATTTGGGATGAAATTGCAATATTTGAAGTGGAAATACCTGGGGCTAATGAAGCCTCAGGTGTTGAGATTGCGACTTAGCAGAGTGCGATCACGACATCTGAGGTTTGCCTGACAGGGTCCTTAAGTGTTGCAATCGTGACTCGTCAGAGTAAGATCGCAACATCTGAGTCTTGTATGATAGGGTACTCAGGTGTTGAGATTATGACTCAACAGAGTGAAATCGTAACTCCTGAGGCCTGCCTGTAGGTCTACCCGAAATTCTGAACTTCTATTTTCAAGCCCTAATTTGATCCTTGAGTCATATCTTTAGATTCACGCAGTCACATAGCATTGTTTTCATATGAAAATCTTGGAAGTTTATATTTGGGTGTTGTGTTCAGGATTTTGAAAAGCTATGGATGGCAGAATACGACCAAAACCACTTCCTCTCCACCGACTGTAAGGCTACCTATTATGATGATTTGGCCAGAAAGAATTTGCTACCTGAGCAAGGCATCTCATTAGAGCCAGTGCCAGAGAAAATCCCGACCTTCCACAAAATATTATTGGCGACAAGTTGGATGTTCTTTTCTTTAGATCCATGTTGGGCCAATAAACAATGAGTATTAGAGTTTTACACAAATATCTCAGCCATGAAACTATCCGACCCAGCTATAAAAATTCGAGAAAAGGTTATCTAGTTTGGAGCTGAAGAGATCAATGGGTTGTATGGATTGTCGGATAACGATCATAGGTTGTTTGATGAGAAGGACTGTGCTCCAGGGAGTTGGTTAGATGAACAACTATGCTCGAGGAAGGAACTACCTAGGGACACCACAAAAATAGGATCGTCTTGAATAATTTCATGATAGAGGCAAGGATTTGGCTGACCATCATCTGTAGCCTTGTATCCCCAAGCATAAATATGAAAAATATCCCTGTTATGAGAGCCAAGATGGTAGCTTGCATTATTGACAACATTTTATTAAATGTTTGTCTATTTGTGATCTTAGAGATAAGGAATTATAAGTCCCGAGGTGGGCCTATGTTGATGTTTTCATTTTTTATCATCGAGTTATGCAAGCAAGCAGGAGTTAAGGATATCAGGGGTACAATTGGATATCCCCAAGGACACCAATCTACCCTTTTAAGATGCGCGACGAGGGCACCGCTTTAAATAGCAAGAAGATAAAAATTAATTCAGAGAAGTTGGATGAGGATGATTTTGACTCTTGAAGGCCATCATCTGCAGGGCCATTTAACGAGCTCTCGAGCCATATATGGGTAGTACAGAAGTTTTTATCTAAATTACCTACATGGTCGGGTGAGTCTTCCGCAGGTCGCTCTTCCTATATCTCTCAAAGCGACTATGATAGGCTCCTACATAATCAGAAGACACAGGGGCCACCATATCATGGCTAGAGCAAACCTACACGTCCTTGGACCAATTACACCAAAAGATAAGTGAGTCTCATGATAAAATAAAGAGGAGAGAGAAAATGAAAAGGGTGAAGGTCTTGTAGAAGGTCCTAAAGCAAAAAATAGAGAATTTTCTCTGCCAGAGCAGATGTTGATGATAAGATTCTAGATAGATGGTCCAAGGATAAGGATCCAGGGTATGATGATAATGAGGAGGAGAAAGAGGGTGAATCCAACCCATGATATGATTTCAGGGAGCCCGTTAAACTCTTTTATGCTTTTATGATATGTAGTGTGGACACTGTAACTTTTTAGTTGGGGGTTCTCTCCCGTATTTGATATTTTATATTTGTTCTATATTATTAGGATGATTTTATTCTTGTTTCTTATGAATATTTGTATTTTTTGGACACTTTGATGATTTGGGTTATAATATTGGGTATCCTTATGGTGCCATTGGGATTGTGGGGTAGTCATTTTTCATTTCTAGATTTTTCTTTTTCTTTTTGATAGTGATGTTGGATGAGCCTTTCCCTATGATAGATTGAGTGATAATATTCTTAAGTTAAAATCATCGTGTTGGGGTGTTGGAGTCATAGATACAGGGGAAGTCTGAGTATCCGTGGCATTACAAATTGGGATTGACATCGTAACTAAGGTAAGTTTGAGTAACTATAATTATTACCCTCATTAGAGCCCAAATGTGAAATAGTGGATTTCTTGGTGCTAGCGGTAGTTAATCTTGTGCGGAGGAATGCAAAACAAGAATCCCCCTCCATCTAATTTTTTTTATGAAAATCAAGGGCATGGAAGTGAATGGTTTTGTAACAAAGCTATGCATCTTTTTGTGACTCCTAATTCTTTAGTTGGTAATAATGCGGTAAATGACTCTTTTTTTTCTTCTTAAGTATGAAATGCAATCGATCCTTATAGAATGGTTTTCATGCCATGTGTGGTGAGCATTAGCAAATGATTCTTGTGCTTACTTATGTCATCTAGAACTTCCCCCGTTGGTATTTCAAAATTAATCTCAATTATGCGCGGTTGGATAAATGATCTTAAGCCATCTTTGTGATTTTTAAAAGCCACTTTATCCTAAAAATTCTACCTATGTATGAATGATATCCCTAATCACCTACTTTTAGCGTAGTAACCTTTGTTTGGAAACCATGTTACAAACCCCGAACCATTTGAAAGTTATCCCTCTCTTGAACCCCTACCCTCCTTAAACATGGGATTGTTAACTTGAGCTAAAAGCTTAAGTTGGGGGTGTGGTGTAACTTCGAAGAGGTGATCATGGACATGATATTGTAAATGAGTGCATAAAAGGAAAGTGAAAAGTGAAAGAGAAAAAGAAAGGAAACAACAAAAGAAAGAAAAACATGAGATTGCAAAAAGGAAAGAATTGATAAGAGAGTGCTTCCAAAAGATGGATGATCTAAAGTGAAAAAAGGTAGGAACATGTGTGGTTATAAAGGAATGAAGTGGACAATGATCTAAGTTGAGCTAATTAGTGTTATGTGGAGTTCAAGAAGGGTGTAGTAACTTTTATCCCAAATGCTTATCCTACCCATCACCGAGCCTATATTACAAGCTTAAAAAAGTCCTTTGGGATCTCCAACAAAGTTTTTTTGAATTTTTAGAAATTGAAAATAAGGGTAAGCTTATGGCATGATACTTGTTTGCATTGAGAAATTCTTTGTGAGCGTGAGTGATTGCGTATTCGTCCCTTGTTGCATGTTGAAAATATGGTATGTTGGGACTTCCTTTCATGAGGATACATGTAGACTAAGATAGATTGGTGAAGGTTGCATCTTCTAAAAGTAGCGTGAAGGAGCATCTTTGATTTACTATTGATGGAGAGTCACTTCTTGAGAATTGATTGATTTTCGTTGATTATTCTTGAGATTTCTCTACATTCTTAAAAAATGTGATTGAATTTGAGGGGGTTGTATGGCTAGCACGTCGCATGCTTTATTGTTAGTTCTAATCAAGTTCAAAATCATGGTGGACATGTGATTGAATAGTGTGGGCATCAAAGTTAAGTAGTCTCATCGAGTGTGAAATAGTGTTGCTTGAGTACAAGAAAAAGCTTTAAGTTGGGGGTCTTGATGAGTGACAAAGTTACCACTCATTTACATCTCATTTTGTAATGCCTCGAGAGTATACCCTAGACGCCACACGGTGCTTACAGTCCCGAAAGACCACAAGATAACCCATGAGCCGGTAACTGCTGTGAGCAATGAACAAAATAATAAAGAATATGTGCGGAATTTAACTGGAAACTCCATAAGGCTTTAGCAACTAAAAATAATACTGAATTATGGTTTTAAAATATCTGAAATCATGTTGTCAATACTAATAAAACGATCGAGAACAACAACTAAAAACTGACTAACTGTCTGTACTAGTCTGAAAGCCTCTAAACTGATTGAATATGGAGTTAATGGGACAACCCCAACTAACTCCGTCTGACTAAATAACTGAATTGCTGACATAACTAAATATAAGATAACTCATCCTCAAAGGATGAGGACTCACCATTGCTGCTGCTGCTGATGCGCTAGAAAGTCTAAGTACGAACAGGAATTCGAGTGTCCAAACCTATGATATAAGACATCATAGCGCAAGACACGAGTATGAGATCAGTACTTTAAATGTACTGGTATGAGAGATGAGGTTGTTATGCATGGTTTATGTGTATGAATAATTGCTGACTGAATTAATAGCTAGCATGGGATAACTGAACATGCAGTAATAACTGAATGAATAGTATGAGATAACTGAGTAAATATGCATGAAGTAAAGACTGGCTGGCCAGCATGAGATTATTGAATATAAATGCGTGAAAGCTATAAAATCTGAGAATGCATAGCCATGTGAATAACATGATTCTAAAAATAGTTTGTAAACTGAAATAATAAAATATGATAACTGAATAACTGATAAACTGTATGCTATGGTCAAGAAAAACTGCACTGAGTTCTGAACTGAATACTGAAACTGAAACTGTGGGAGGTATCATCTAACCGATATGCCCCAAAGCTGAGTTGATTAGGGTCCAACCTGAGACCCTATTTGGATAGGTTCTAGTACCGTGCCATGAGTACTAACAAGAAGAAGAGTCACCCTCATCTGGAAGGTGCCCTAATGAGATATGTATCACCCTTATCTGGCAGGTAAACACTTTATCAACCCTCAACTGGCAGGTGATATCTCAACCTACACTGGCTACTTAGTTCTGGAACCTAGGGACTACTACTAGGGTCACACCCTCTACTAATAGGTGAGCCCCCATCCCTGGGTTCACCCGGTGCTAAATCCTAATCCCAACTGAACTGACTCGGATTAATGAGCTGATCTAAGTTTGATTGATTATGATAGTTGACTGAACTGATAACGCTTATACATATCTAAACTCATTTCAAAAATATTGAGACTAAGTAAACATTTAAGTTTTGGGTATTTATAACCCCAAGGACTCGATAACAATAACAATAGGGACACATGAAAGCTTTGAAACCATGAAAGGAAATCATTGTTCACAATTATTCACTTAAGCATTTTATCAAACGGGGGTACAGACTTAAACATAGGGGTGCTTTTAAATATGATAAGATAGCACGATCACATGACCAAATCATAAACTGAGGGTTTTATTCTGAATTTGCATGAACATGATATGGAAACAATAATATTTAAAGCATACTATAATGCTTTCCACGTGAAAATAGTTGAAATCATAACTTGAAATCAAATTACCAAGGTATAGATAAACATACTCCAACTTTCAAACATGTAAGGACTCTTTCTATCAAAACTCTTGGAAATGTAATACATGATCGGATTTCATAAGAGTTTCATGGAGGTAATTCATTGTAAACATGTAATTTCATTGTAAACATATGATAAGTTGTCATTGTTCAAAACTCAATCATACAATTTCATGTAAACATGATATAAAATTCGAAATTCATGAAATTTCATGGACATAATTCATAAAACATGTAAAGATTTGGGTTCTTGGACTCCATGGGTTAAAAGGGCCCATGGATAAATATCTAACATACCTTATGGATTTAATATTGAAAGAGAATAGACTTTTCTTAAATGTTCTTGGATTGGGAATTATAATTTCTTGGTTTTATTGAAGAAGGGCTTGAATCTTGTTCTTGGGAGATGATCTGGAGAGGAAACCACAATTTTCTTGTTCTTGGGAGTGGAGAGGATTATGAGTGATAAGAAACTGACATTTTATGACTTAGTAGGGTTTAATGAGTGATTTAAGTAATGGGAGGTAAGGAAAAAGATCAAAATACCCCTCCGCAACTGTTTAAGGGTGAGGTTGATCAAGTCTGGTCATGGGTGATGACTTGAGCTGATAGGTCGTCACTTAGCTGATGACCTATCAACTTAGGTCATCACTTGGAGGCTTAAACTAATGGCTCACTATTTTAGGCTGACGACTTGGCTGATAAGTCGTCACTAGTTGACTGCTTATCAGCTCAGGTCATCACTTTGTTGACAGACTGACATGCTGAAGTAAAATGAGTATAACTTTTCGCTCCAATATTAGATTAAGGTGAAACCAAATGTGGTAGAAATAAAATTCAAAGATTGTTATTTTGATATATAGTAGCACAGGTAACTCATTATGTACAAGGAGTAATGGTCATTTAAATTTGACCCAAGCTGAAACGTTCTCCAAAACTTAATCAATTGATGCATTTGCAGCTCGTCTTTAAGGTAGGAGATTTTTATGACCTCAACCGATATATTATGACATTTTCCACACTATATAATTGATCATCAAACATATATAGACATAGAATAATTGGGTTCAAGTCTTTATGCATAGGAACAACGATCTAAATTTTAGCCCAAAAATGTAGGGTGTTACAATATCTCCCCCTTGGGAACATTCATCCTCGAATGAGTCTGGTTAAGATGATAACATTGAGGAGGTTTTAACTGAGTATACAAGCTGAAAACATGATTACATAACAGGGTCTGAAACATGACACACTAACTGAATATCATAAACTAAACTGATTTCTTGAATGCATGCAATGACATAAGAATTGTTATAAGGCTGATATAGAAATGAGAGAACCAACTTATGAGTAACCACTGCCTCAGGCTAGATCTAGTTTTATGAATAAAAGTTTAGAGGTTTAGGATATGAAAACTCGGGGTATTATAAAATCTCCCTCTTGGGATAGTTTGTCCCCCGAATGATACTGACTAGGATGAATTACTAAGGAAGACTTAGATGATGCACGAGACACTTTGAAGTGAATCATGAATGAATATATGGAATCTAAAACTAATGCATGATGTGTGAACTGAACTGGATTCACAATCCATATGGATGCGAACAAACTATCTTTTGGAAGGGCCATATTCACGAATATTCAGATAGTAAGACTAGATCAAAAGATGAAAAAACTATAGGAACTTATTTGTCTGACTACTAATCTGATTACTGGATAGAATTCTGTAATATGGAACATATGCCTACGAAACATCAGCTAGGATAGAGTTACTAAGACTTATGCTCTGTAACTACTAATTTTAATTTTAGCCACACTTCTCAAATACTCCTTCAACTATACTCTCTTTTTAATACTGCTTTATACTTAAGGAAACTGAAGATACTGGCGTGAGCACTGATAATTCTACCTAATGAAGTTAGGGCTGAACTGGATTCCCTCTCTATGTTCAAGCTTACTAAAATCTACAAAATGCACACATAACACTGTAATACTAGTCTGAATCATGAGTTCAACATACCCTACATTTTCACAACTTGTTTTCTCATGAATAATTCTGATTTCCCTCTCTACAACTAAATGCAACCTATTACTATCCCTTAACTAATGCGTAATGCATTTATCCACTTACAGACCAACATGACATTCAAGCCTATCTTTATAACTACTACCTCGTTTAAAATAAGAAAGTAGTAATCTTTCCTTAACATGAAACATTTACTCTCTCCCACCTAAGCAATTTCTTATCGCTATATTATTTCATAAGGATAGGTCACTAAAAGGTTAAAAATTGAGGGCTTGAAGCATGAATGAACACTATATAGAACTTTACACTTAACTGAGGTTTGAGGAATAGAATATCAACATCATGGATTCATCAAAAGATCTAAACTGAAGATATACATGACATAATCAGAATTTCACTAATCATTATAAGTGTAGCATGAGTCATGGGAACTGAGCATACTGTAAAACATGAATACATGAGTCATGAGCGCATGACTTGATTTTTGAGTTCATAAATTCATGGAATATGACCCGGACAATTGGGTGAACTGGAACTCCTCATACTAGGAACTGAAAGCGTACATGATTTTATATAAGGTGAATGAATATGAGCTATGATCATAGGGCTGACATCTAAGGCATGAGTAGATATCGTGATGACTGAAAAGTCTTTCACTAGGATAAGAATGGGTAGGACGTCTTTCTTCCTTACTACTATTCTATAACATATTTGCATGACTACTAGAATCTGACAGCCTGACTTGGTTACTTGTTCTATCACCCCCCATTAGATTCAAGCCATCATTCTAAGTCTATGAACCACTTAACAAACTATAAAATGAACTGAAACCACTTTACTCGAGAGTTTGAGATATAACAATACTTATAAACACTAAACTCACCCTAAAAGACTGCACCTAAAAGTGTAAAACCCTACTACTGATACTTTCTTTTGAGATAGAACTCTTAACTTTCTATATCCCCAATAGTCTTCCTACAATAACTTCAACACTGATTAACTTAGAATTTTCTAGGAGTATCACCGTACCATGAGAATTACCACAACACCAACATCAACAACACATATAATTTTAAATTACCAAACTTAAATTCTTGCATACACTGTTTCAAGCCTACTGATTCACCTTTCATATAACTAGCCCCATGGAATACATACTCTGCTCAATCCGGATAACACTATCCAAACTCTACTATTACTGCTAAACTCTTGGGTTCATACTTATAACTCTAGGTTACATGCTATCATAGGATTCCAAAAATAATTTGGAAACACGTCTGACCCTTAAGCATTAATTTACTACCCCTTCATTTAAGAATTGGTTCATGGAAAAATTGAATATGAATGACTTTATTTCTAAAATCAATTGAAGTAATTTTCTGGAATACTGTAATTGGGCATTTTCTGTATACCCATCTGGCTGGAATAGGTTTACCTACTGGGTAGATACTGAGGAGGGCTCTACTAAAGTATCAGGATTGACATCAAAATTAATAGCATAAACCATACGTAAGAATATGAATGGCCTGTAACATACCCGTAATCGCATCAGGAGAACTTTACTGATCATGTCGGGACTGAAGTGCCTAAATTTTATTTTAATGTTGACCACTAGTGGCACTAGAAGTGGCACCCTATTGAGTCGAGCGATCGACTGGAACTTGGAAACGACTGTGCTGAATATGCTGATCCACCTGGGGGCATTCCCAGACTCTGTGGCTTGGCTCGCCACATCCAAAACATAAACCACTACCAGCCTTACATATACCCTGATGATTACTACCACACTTCCCACAGAGAGGGTTAGTACGACCACTCTTTGGCCTTAACTTAAAACTACCTGTTCTGGCCCTCTTATTCTTTCTTCTTTTTTCCCTACGCTTCTCCTCCTCACTCTGCGGAGCATGAACCATAAGCTTAGATAGGAAAACAACTAGCTAATTGTTATGGTCAACTATTGAGTAGGCTAAGGCAGTGAAAGAAGCATTAAAATTAGAGCGAGAGATATGCTCATTCAGGGCATTTTCCTGAACAGGCAGAGGTGCAGGCTGATTCCAGTTTCTTCTTTTGTTGTTCTTTCTGGGAGGTATTTTCTGTACATAAAAGGATAGATGAGTTAGAAAGAGATTTTAAATAGATATCATGCTCTTTCATATGACATGAACACTGAAATAAGGGAAATGTTTCCTAAAACATCTTGTAGTCTCTTGTCCATAAGTGTGGCGCGCTTTACACCCATGCACAAGACACTACTTGACGCAAATTTCAGACTCCATAGGACATCTTAAAAATTAGGCTCTGATACCAAGTTTGTAACTCCTCGAGAGTAAACCCTGGATGCCACACGGTGCTTACAGTCCAAAAGAACCACAAGATAACCCATGAGTTGGTAATTACTGTGAGCAAAGAACAAAATAATAAAGAACATGAGCAAAATTTGACTTGAAATACCATAAGGTTTTAGCAACTAAAAACAATACTAAATTATGATTTTAAAACGTCTGAAATCATGTTTTCAATACTGATAAAATGATTGAGAACAATAACTGAAAACTTACTAACTGTCTGTACTAGTCTGAAAGCCTCTAAACTGACTAAATATGGAGTTGATGGGACAAACCCCCAACTAACTCCATATGATTAAATGAATGAACTGCTGACATAACTGAGTATAAGATAACTCATCCTCGAAGGATAAGGACTCACCATTGGTGCTGCTGCTGATGCACTAGAAAGTCTAAGTATGGTTGGGAATTCAAGCGTTTGAACCTATGATATAAGTCATCATAGTAAAAGAAACGAGTATGCGATCAGTTCTTTGAATGTACTAGTATGAGAGATGAGGTTATGTTGTTATGCATGGTTTATGAGCATGAATAATAGCTGACTGAATGAATAGCATGGGATAACTGGACATACAGTAATAACTGGCTGAATAATATGAGATAACTAAGTAAACATACATGAAGTAAAAACTGACTGGATAGCATGAGATTACTGAATATAAATGCGTGAAAACTATAAAATCTAAGAATGCATGACCAAGTAATTAACATAATTCTAAAATAGTTTGTAAACTGAGATACTGAAATATGATATCTGAATAACCGATAAACTGTATGCTATGGTCAAGAAAAATTGTACTGAGTTCTGAACTGAATACTGAAACTGAAACTGTGAGAGGTATCATCTAACCGACATACGCTAAAGCTAAGCTGATTGGGGTCCAACCTGTGATCCCAGTTGGAAGGGTGATAGTACCGTACCACGGGTACTAACAAGAGAAAGAGACACCTTTATTTGGAAGGTGCCCTAATGAGATATGTATTACCCTTATCTGGCAGGTAAACACTTTATCAACCCTCAACTGGGAGGTTGATATCTCAACCTATGCTGGATACGTAGTTCTGGAATGTAGGGACTGCTATTAAGGGTCACACCCTTTGCTGACAGGTGAATTGCCATCCCTGAGTTCTCTCGGTGCTAAATTCTACTCCCAACTGAACTGACTCAGATTAATAAACTGATCTAATTTTGACTGATTATGATAGCTAACTGAATTTATAATGCTCATACATATTTTAACCTATTCCAAAAATACTGAGACTAAGTAAACTACTAAGTTCTGGGTATTCATAACTCCCAAGACTTGATAATAATAATAACAGGGACACATAAAAGCTTTGAATCCATGGAAGGAAATCATTGTTCACAATTATTCACTTAAGCATTTCATCAATCATATGGGGGTCAAGACTTAAACATGGGGCTTCTTTTAAACATGATAAGATATCATGATCACATGACCAAATCATAAACTGAGGGTTTTATTCTGAATTCGCATGAAAATGATATGGAAACCATAATATTTAAAGCATACTATAATGCATTCCATATGAAAACAATTGAAATCATAACTTGAATTCAAATTGCCAAGGTATAGATAAACATACTTCAACTTTTAAACATGTAAGGGCTGTTTCTATCAAAACTCTTAGAAACGTAGTACATGATCAGATTTCATAAGATTTTCATGGAGGTAATTCATTGTAAACATGTAATTTCATTGTAAACATATAATAAGTAGTCATTGTTCAAAACTCAGTTATTTAGGCATTTCATCAAACACTTGCAATGCATGGTTTAAGCTAAACATGGGAATAGTTTTAAGACTTGTAGTAATAGCATGATTTCACTACTAAAATTACCAAATAAGGTTTAATTCATTGAAAAACACCATTAAACGTGTAAGGTATAATAATAACAATATTTTCATGTAAACATGATATAAAATTTGAAATCATGAAAGTTCATGGACATAATTCATAAAACATGTAAAGATCATACTTTTAAACTTGAAATTTGGGTTCTTGGACCCCATGGTTGAAAATGGACCATGGATTAACATCTAACATACCTTAGAACTTTAATATTGAAAGAGAATTGACTTTTCATGAACATTCTTGGATTGGAAATTATAATTTCTTGGTTTTATTGAAGAAGGGCTTTAATCATGTTTTGGGAGATGACCTGGAGAGAAAACCCTAATTTTCTAGTTCTTGAGAGTGAAGAGGATTATGAGTGATGAGAAACTGATATTTTATCACCTAATAGGGTTTAATGCATGATTTAAGTTGTGGGAGGTGAGGTAAAAGACCAAAATACCCCTTCGAAATTGTTTAAGGATGAGGTTGATCAAATCTGGTCATGGATTTTGACTTGGGATGATAGGTCGTCACTTAGTTGATGGCCTATCAACTTAGGTCATCACTTGGAGGCTGAAACTAATGGATCACTTGTTTGGGCTGACGACTTGGCTGATAAGTCATCACTTAGTTGATGGCTTATCCGCTCAGGTCGTCACTTTGTTGACAGACTGACATGCTGAAGTAAAATGAGTATAACTTTTTTCTTCGATATAGGATTAAGGTGAAACCAAATACGTTGGAAAGAAGATTCTAAGATCTTTCTTTTTATATATATTATCCCACGTAACTCATTATGTACAAGGTGTAATGGTCATTTAAAGTTGACCTAAGCTGAAATGTTCACTAAAACTTAATCAATAGAAGCGTTTACAACTCGTCTTTGAGTTAGGAGATTTTTATGACCTCAACTGATATAATATGATATTTTTTGCACTATAGAATTGATCATCACATATTTATAGACATATAATCATTGGGTTCAAGTCTATATGTATAGGAATAACGATCTAAATTCTAGCCCAAAAATGTGGTGTGTTACATATTTCTTGCACACTATGGCAATTTAATTGAATATATGAGACGAATTCCTTAATGAAATACACTAATATATAGTATTGGTGATGTTATAGGTAAATCTAATGAAAAAGAGTTGAGAAATAGTTGGAAAACATGGAAAGTAAGCAAAAAGAACAAAAGCTTGTCCCGACTCGAGGTTACTCCCTAGTGGTAACACGGTGCTTTAGGCCACAAGTGACCCTAAGCTAACCCATGATCTAGTACCTGCTATGAGCACTGAATAAAATAATAATACAAGAATCATATATGAAAGTTAAACTTATAAAAACTCTGTTAAGACGAAAAACTGAAACAATCATGGCTGAAACTGCTAATAAGACTAAAAACAAGTCTCAACATCTAAAAGCCTCTAAAACATGAGGATTTGATGGGACAAACCCCCAACTAACTCCGACTGACTTAGATGAAAAAATATCAAAAATAACTCTAAGTAACTTTTCCTCGATGAATGAGGACTCACCACAACTGCTGTTGAGTGATACTGAACTGACTAAGAGTGATCAAGGAACTGAACGTTCGAACCTATATTGTGAAATCAGTATAGCAAAAAAGAGAGCATGCAGTCAGTACTTTGTATGTACTGGTATGTGAGATAAGGACTAACTGAAGTGCAATTATATACTGAGCATGAATGCATGAACATGTAAAATGAATACAAGACAAAGTAAAGCATATACTGGAATAATCTATTAAACTGACTGACTGAATAACTGATAAACTGAATACTTGGTCATACAAACCTGAACTGATATAATCTAAATACTGGATTGAAATTATAGGAGCTATTGTGTAACTGGCATGCCCCAGTAAGAGATAATCAGGGTCCAACCTGTAACCCCAGTTAGAATATGTCAGTACCTTGCCACAAGTACAAATACTCGCTGTGTGGATCCACTAATATGATGTCCCGAAGGACTAGGGAGTCAGTCCTCTATTGGTAGGTGTCAACCTACGCTGGCCATATAGTTTTGACACTTTGGGACTACTATTAAAGGTCTCAGTCCTCTACTAGTGGGTGAGACTTCATCCCTAGGTTCTCTCGGTGCTTAATCCCACTCCCAAATGAACTAACACTGGTACGGATTTAAGTTAATTGGACTCGTAACTAATAATTGCTCAACATGAATATGATAATCTAAGTATGATGATAAAATCATGATATGACTTACTTAAAACTTGAAAGTCTGAAACATGTGTAAAAATATAGGTATCAGGTGTTCATAACCCACCAACACTGAGCAATACTTTAGTACAGTAACATTATCACAATCTTGTGAGGAAATTCATGATTAGTAGACCCAAAACATAGTATATTTCACTAAAATGATGAAATTCATGATTATGAATATGCTAATATGTTCAACTTCTGAGGACAACATGCTCACATGGTTTATTTCATAACTTGATAAATTGACATGGTAGCATCTGAACATGATATGTGTGACTGAGATTATAAAGCATGAAAGAGTATAATTCACGTGGGGAAACACAATGTCATGGTTTTTATTCAAAACTATTAAGAACAAATTGAATAAATTCATACTTAAAATTTCATGAAAAGAGGGAAAAAGGTTTATACTTGAAAACAAAGGATTTCTTGGGACTCAATGGGTGGAAGGAACTCATTGATGAATATCCCACATACCTGAGTTTCTTGAATACTTGAAGAGAACTTAGAATTGGGACCTTAAATATGTAAATTTGACACGACCCAAACCAGGACCTTGTTGTAATGGGCATCTCAAGCCCAACAAGTACCGAAGATCACCCTGCTACCCAATCCAACCAACCAACATACACCCTGAGTCAGATGAATTCTAAACATATAACAAGATAGAGTGATTAACAACAGATGAACTATGGGATAGGTTCATGATCATGACCAACCCAAGTAAGTCTCATCATCCAATGCCCAACCTATCAACCATAACATAACCAAATAATAACAAAGTCCATATCCATACCATAATAAAATGGAACGATCGTAAATTGAATACAGTCATACGGTGTCAGTCCCAATATAAATACCAATGCCAAGGATGACACCACCATCGACACTACCAATATCAACCCAAAGTAGTCTCACAAAGCCTCTATTTAAGATAAAAAAACATCCGGTCAGGACATTTCCCCAACCATAGCTAATATCGATGTCTAAGTCTAAACCAATAAAGAAATAAGAAAACTAAAATAAGGAATAGATCCTTTCAAAGTATGGAAGCTCACCACTTCAAGTCAACACGGGCTTATCTTGAGTCTAATAACTGAGTAAGAGGTGTAGTATGACCAACACCCAACATCACATAGGGATACAACATCATAGACGGTTAACAGCTGGAGCGCTAGCATGTAACTCAAAGATAAGGATAATATAATGCCAATAATTCAAATCAAGTCAACCATTACATATAACCAATGATATACATACATATATATATATATCATTCTAGGATAGGGAAAAAGGTTTAAGATAAACCTTTGAAATCTTAGCCTGGGTTGTGAAGCTTAGATTTCATATTGGTTACACCCACAAGTTATATAGGTTCTAGTCGGGCCCCATTTTGTGTGGCCGCACCAACTGGAGAATAATCTTACCCATACCATAGGGAACTCAAACCTCCCACTCATATACTAAGGTGAATTGATCACCATATCATGTAGTATAGTATGATATGGGGCACTCAAACCACCCACATCATATTGTATGGATGATTTGAACCTCCCGATCATATTAAGCAAGAGGACTCTAACCTTAGGTCATTTTTACCATTCAGACCTTTCAGTCATATTAAGTAAGTGGACTCAAACCTCAAGCCATTTTGACCCCCGCATCAGCAAATGCAGTTTATAGTGTTAATCCCTAAGAATATACACTTTTACAACTCGGCTACACAACTCTCTTTAAAGCCCAATTCAAACCATCATTTCACATACACAAATATTTAGCCAATTGCTTACCAAAGGCACTTCGTTGGTATCTTTATACCAGTACTACTTGCAAGTATACCATATGCCATTACCATTATCAATCAACCATGCATTTATTTGACTTTAGGACTCGAACACATCATCTAACAAAGACACTTGTTCAATGCAAAATTTAGGGAATCAAACACATTGTCTAACAAAGACATAACTCAAGTTAATATTTAATGACTCAAACCCATTTAGCAAATTAAAACCACCAAGGTTACCATTTCAATCATTACATGGCCAACAAGACCTTTACAAACTATTTACCAACCATTTATAATCATTAGGCCAATGCCTTAGTTCCCATTATCACGTGACTAGTTCATTCTCTTAGACATTTTCACAAACACATTGAGGGCATGCATTTATCAAGATCAAAATCAAAGTAAAAACCATCAAGTTTAGGGTAACCCATGACCCATTTGTTAAACCACACTTACCAAGAACCCACATATGAAAACCATCACCAAAGATATGTATAAACGTAAGTTAAACCAAGAGTAAACATTACACAATCATATGCAACAAAACCCTCAATTTTGGATTTTAAAACCACCATTTAAGAATCATAATCATACTTCAAAACATAATATATTTGAGAACTAACAATTAGGGAAGAGTCACATGCCTTATTCATAAGATTCATGGAAGAAACTTGACTATTGAGTCTCTAGATGAAAACCTTTGAAGAACCCTAGCCCTCAATCTTCAAGAGAGTGTTTTGATATTTTCAAGTAAGTTAGAGAGGCCACAATAAGTTATAAGATGTGGGGAATTAAGGGTTTTAGGGTGGGAAATGTCTAAAATATCCTAATCTTAAAAGCTGAAAAATTAACCGCAGGAGGGTATGACCACACCCCTTAAAACATACACTAGGGTATGAGTGGTACCCTTATCTCATACCCTAATAATAATCTTTGACCTTTATACTGACAAACGTACGACCACACAAGGGACAACTCGTATCGTAACATATGACCAATACCCTTTGAACCGTACCTTGGTCAAAATACTTTGGACAAGACTTAGGGCATCATAGGATTTATCTCTTTACTTCTAGTACCCTATCATATGACTAGTGAGATGCCTAGTCATATGTTGGACAGTAAGTGACACAAAACACAATGTGAAACTGTAATACCCTTTACCTTTTCTAGCTAAAATCCATCCCAATAATGTTAAAGATTCCTAAATTTGGACTTTTCATGGTGTGAGAAATCGATTAAGCTTTCCATCATACCAAATTCGCCAAATTTCGACACTTGGTGAAGGAGTTATGGCACTTTTTGGTTGGAAGTGTGTCATCTGGACCCTTAGCGCGTCGCGGAGATGAGTAAATTCACATTGGTCAATTTCCAGCCCTCCGTGATAGTGGCATATCGTGGAGAGGGCCAAATCCCCAATTTTCCGATTCTAGTAAAGGTTCACGATAGTGGCGCGTCGCACTGAGTTTCTAGGTCCCATCCTTTTTCCAAATTATTTCAAGATTTAAGATTCCTAGACCAAGAGCTTCAAGAATCTTCATTCAAGAGCACAAATAGTATCTCAAAAAGCAAGTTTATTCATTTAGTTCATCATCTAAGGTATGTGGGTTTTCAACAAGGACAATCCTTTCGTCCTTGTCCCCAAAATTATGTTTTTAAGCATATTTCTTATGTTTGAGATTGGGTTTATACCCAAAAGTATCTTATTGATGATTTTGAGCATGATATTATTGAATTACGAAATTCTATGTTTGTTTTGGGTTAAAGAATGCTTCTTTATGATTTTAAATACCATGAGTATGTTATGAGATATTGATTTCGGATTTTCTATTGAGTTTAAGCATATATTTGTGATTCTTGATTTTAGTTTTTGATATGGTTAAAGTGTTTTCAAGAAAACCTGTTGAGCATGATGATTTACTATAAAATTACATGAGTTTGAGACATGGGTTATTAGAACCTAATTTGAGCATTTATATTTCAAGAACTTTTGCTTTGAGCACCCTGATATTAGTATGTTTTGAGTTGAATAAAAAGTATTTGATCTTCGGATCCCCACTTGAGTTTTGGAATCCATTTTTCAGAGTTTATTTCAAATTACAGATATATATAGTTGGTTTACATTATAAACCATGAGATTATTTTTAAAAAGTGAATTTCCAATGAGATGAGTAGAGCAAATAAAAAAGAAGTAGTATTTAGACCCGAGTTATGTATGATTCCAATGTTTCATACCCCACAACTACGTGCCACTATAGGATTAAGATTAAAGTGCCTATGAGGAAGAGATAATGATCACTTAAGTTGAGGTTATACTACTTGGCAAGAGTATGATACCTCTCCCCAAAGTGAGGTATCCTCTTTAGGAGGACGAGACGTTGGACTCCATGTAGCTCGCATGGTTTATGTCAGTTAAGAGAACCTCCCTGCTAGTAAAAAATAATGAATAACTTTTCAGATAAAGTATTTTCCTTAAAGTTTTAAAGCTTATAGACTACAAATTCTTGAACAGAAAAGATTTTAGAGACTAAGTGTTATGACTCACAAGAATTAGATAACATGTTTTGCTATTCATGCTTTATACTTTCAAATTTCATATATCTCAAGCCTATGTGAGTCATTTACATTTTCCATGCATTGTTTTATAAACTGTGATGATATTTTACTTATTGTATGCACCCCTATATACTAAGTACATCCTCAAAGTACTGATCCATATATACGTCTATGTGCTACATTGTCTCATAATGTAGGTTCAGGTGCTCATTTTCAGTAGCGACAGTGATTTTTGAGCATCTTATCTGTATCCTCTGCAGTTGGTGAGTCCTTATAGTTCGGGGACATAGCTATTCTTATTGTCAGTTTATTATTAGATATTTCAGTTTAGTCTAAGTCAGTTAGGGCCTGTCCCAGTGACTCTCTAGATTTATTTAGTAGAGGCTTGCCGGACTACCAGATTTAGTCTTAGATCTTAGTTGTCGTATTCAAACTTTTTAGTATTTGTTTAATCAGATTGATGAGATTAGTACTTTCAGATATATTCAGATTATTTAGATAGTTTCTTGCATTTTACCATGATTTTATACTTATATTTCCCCGTGTTGAAATTCAGATGTATTAGAAGGCTGCTAGGGTTAGCTCAGGACTGCTTGTAGTTCGGAGCATCGTGTGGCGTCCATGAAACTAGATTTTGAGGCATTACAAACTTGGTATCAGATCCAGGTTTAGAGAGTCCCTGGGAGTCATACAAGCCATGTTACATAGAGTCTTGATCATCGGTGTGAAGCGCGCCACATCTTTGAGCAAGAGTCTATGGAGCCTTTTAGGAAAATCCTCTCTTTTATTTCATAATCCATCATTCTTGCAGCTATCTTTATCTGCTATTAACTCATACTTTTTTACGACAAAATATGCCTCCTCACAGAGCTAATTCCTATGTTAATAATAACCAGCTACCTCAGCCCATAGATCCTTTGAATGAGAATATATCACATGCAGAGTTTTGGGCAGCTTTTCAGGCACTAGCCCAAGATGTGAAAGCTAATATTTTGGGTAACCATTAGGATGCAGCCCTACCTCAGCAGGATGGGGATTTAGCTGCAGCCAAAATTTAAGATTTCATGAGGATGAATCCGCCAGAATTCTTCAGGTCGAAGAAAGGTAAGGACCCACAGCTTTATCTTGATGAGGTGAGGAAGATCACCCAAATTATGCATGTTTCTGAAGTGGAAAGTGTGGAATTATCACCCTATATGTTAAAGGATGTTGCTTATGATTGGGTGGTGATGTGGAAGAAGAGTAGGGGGAGGATGCAACTCCCATGACTTGGCAGGTATTTCAGGATACATTCCAAGATAAGTTCTTTCCACTTGAGATAAGAGAAGATAAGATAGAAGAATTCATGAACCTGAGGTAGGGCTCTATGATAGTGAAAGAGTATTGCTTCAAGTTAAACCAGTTGTCTAAGTATGCCCCTGATCAGATGGCTAAACCTAGGTCAAGAATTAGTAAGTTTGTGACTGGTGTGTCTGGGTTGGTAGTTAAGGAGTGTAGGACAACTATGCTCAATAGAGATATGGACCTATCTAGATTGATAATGTACGCTCAACAGATTGAGGTAGAGAAAGTAAAGGAAATGAAGAGAGTTAATAAGAGGGCTAGAATAGGGCAGTTTGATTTTGGTCCTAATTGGTCCAGAGGAGAAAATCGTTTGCAGTTTCAAAATTAGTCATCTATACTAGAACCATCTTCATCCATTTATGTTGCACCCAGGAATAGACAAGACTAGTGGGGTAAGTCTTCTATGTCCAGATCTCAGAATAGTGTAAGCAAAAAACCTCATTATCCTTCATGTGCTACGTGCGGTAAAGACCATCCTGGTAAGTGATTGGTTAAGCAGAAGGGTTGTTTTGGTTGTTGTAAGTTGGGTCATGTTGTTAGAGATTGCTCGTATGCTAGACAGGAAAATAGAGATTTTCGTCCCTAGGCTCAGGATAATAGTGGACCAGCTCCTTTAGGCCGCCCAGCCCCTCCTCAGGGCGCATAATCCAATACTGGTAGCGGTCAGCACCAAAATAGGTTTTATGCTTTACTATCCCATCAAGAGCAGGAAGATTTGCCAGATGTTATTATTGGTATGCTTCGTGGCTTTCATCTTGATGTTTATGTGTTGTTAGACCCTGGGTCAAGTTTCTCTTATGTGACCCCATTAGTTGTTGTGAATTTTGAGATAAGTTTTGAAAAGATTTCTGAGCCTTTCTTGGTTTCCACCCCTATCTGTGAGTCAGTCGTTGCTAAACAGATTTACAAAAAATGTCCTATCACTGTCCTTCATAAGGTCATATTCACAGACTTAATAGAATTAGATATGGTTGATTTTGATCTAATTCTTGGTATGGATTGGCTCTATTCCTGTTATGCTTCTATAGATTGTCACACCTGAGTGGTGAAGTTTTAGTTTCCAGATGAGCCAGTCTTTGAGTGGTCAGGTAATTCTGTATCTCCCAAGAGTCATTTCATATCTTATCTTAGGGCCAGAAAGTTGATTTCCAAAGGCTGCATTTACCATCTAGTTTGAGTTATAGATATTGAGTCTGAGACTTCAACAGTTCAGTCAGTCAATGTAGTAAATGAGTTTCTAGATGTCTTTCAGAAGATCTCCCAGGGGTACCTTTCGATAGAGATATAGAATTTGGTATTGACCTTCTCCCAGATACTCACGATATTTCTATCCCTCCTTATTGTATGGATCTTATGGAGCTTTAGGAGTTGAAGGGGCAATTCAAAAATCTTTTACGTAAAGGTTTCATAAGGCCTCTTGTTTTTCCATGGGGCACTCCCGTCCTACCCGTACCAAAGAAAGATGGTTCATAGTGAATGTGCATTGACTATTGTCAGTTAAATAAGGTTAAAATCAAGAATAAATACCCTCTTCCTAGAATTGATGACTTATGTGATCAATAGAAACGTGCAAGTTATTTCTCAAAGATAGACCTTAGATCCGACTATCATCTACTTATAGTAAGGGAGTATGATATTCCGAAGACAACGTTTAGAACCCGTTATGGTCATTTTGAGTTCCTAGTCATGTCTTTTGGGCTATCCAATGCTCAGAAGACTTCATGGACCTCATGAATCGAGTGTTCAAAGAGTATATTTACATGTTTGTCATAATGTTCACAGATGATATCCTTGTATACTCCCGTAGTGAGGATGACCATGCAGATCATCTTAGAATTGTCCTACAAACTCTTAGAGATTATAAATTGTTCGCCAAATTCAGTAAGTGTGAGTTTTTGCTAAGATCAGTAGCCTTTCTTGGTCATATTGTTTCTGCCGACGGCATTAGAGTTGATCCCCAAAATATAAAAGTCGTAAGAAATTAGCCTAGACCTATCTCTCCGTTAGATATTAGAAGTTTCTTAGGTCCAGCTGTCTATTACCGTCGTTTTATTAAAGAATTCTTGTCTATTGCATCTCCTATGTCTATATTGACCCATAAGAAATTTAAGTTTCAATGGTCAGATTCCTGCGAGAAGAGTTTTCAGGTGTTGAAAACTTGACTCACTTCAGCCCCAGTTCTAGCATTACCCGATGGTAAAGATGGTTTTACTATTTATTGCGATGGATCTAGAGTTGGTTTGGATTGTGTGTTGATGCAGAGAGGTAAGGTCATAGCCTATGCCTCTAGAAAATTAAAGCCTCATGAAAAGAATTACCCAACCCATGATTTGGAATTAGTTGTTGTTGTGTTTGCTTTGAAAATCTGAAGTCACTATCTTTATGGTGTTCATGTTGATGTGTTCACGGATCACAAAAGTTTGCAGTATGTGTTCACCCAGAAGGATTTGAACCTTCGTTAGATAAGGTGGTTAGAATTGCTAAAAGATTGTGATATGAGTGTGTTGTATCATCTGGGCAAGGCCAATATAGTGGCAGATGCCCTTAGTAGGTTGTCTATGGGCAGTATTGCTCATGCGGAGACAGATAAGAAAGAGTTAGCTTGATAAGTGCATCATTTGGCTAGATTGGGGGCTAGGTTGCTTGATTTAGCTGAAGGAAATGTTTGGGTTCAGAGTAGTTTCGAATCCTCTCTAGTTTCGGAAGTGAAGGAAAAGCAAGATACGGACTCTAGTTTGGTCAAACTGAAGGAGTCAGTTAAAGACCAAAAGATAGAGGTTTTCTCCCAAGGGGGAGATGGTGTGTTGAGATGCCAGAGTAGGCTGTGTGTTCCCCGTGTTGATGACTTGAGACAGAGAATTATGGTTGAGGCGCATGGTGCGTGATATTCAATTCATCCCAGTGCTACCAAGATGTACCGCGATTTGTGATGTGTGAGCAGATGCTAACATATTTGAGGCTTTTAACTGAGAATAATTGCAAAGTATTAAGCAACTTTTGTCATTTTTAAGTGTTTTATCTTTGATTTTGCAGTAGAAGCTAAGATGATAGAGAACCAACAAGGATGGAAGCAAAAAAGTTGAAATTTGAAGCAAAAAGAAGAGAAGTGTGGCTGATGACATTCCTGATAAGTCGTCAGCCCTGTGATAAGTTATCAGCTTCATCATTAGCCTTAGACAGAGAATAGACCTCAGCTGAAAGTTGTGACGACATTTCATGATAAGCCGTCAAGGAGTTGATAGGTCGTCAAAGTTATCGTCAGTCTAACGCAGAACATGGGAGCTGAGGTAGATAAGTGATGACATTCGTGATAAGTCATCAAAGATCTGATAGGCTATCACAGTTCATCGTCAACCTAAGGCAGCGAATGTTAAAATCAAAGAGGAGCTGATGACATTTGTGATAAGTCATCAGCCTCCTGATAAGGTGTCACGAATGGCGTCACCTGTCTGAGAAATTGCTGCACTCTATGATTTTGTTTCCATAATTAGGGTGAACTATTTAAAGCATTGTTTAGGGTTTTATAAGGAGTTTCAAACCTAAGTTGGAGAAATGTATTTTGTTACTTTTCTCTCTAACTTCTTGGCTTGAGAAAGCAATTACTTGGAAGAGATTATATTCATTATTTTGGGATTTTCTTTGTGAGTTAATTTGAGAATCTCTAGTTTCTATTCATCTTGTGGTAAGTTTATCTTTTAAAGCATGAATCCATCTAGGTGTTTCGATTATTACGTCATGAGCGGCTAAATTCCTTTAACCTGAATTATGGGATCTATGGGTAAGTCTTGATAAGATGCTAAGTGTTCAAGATTCAAAAGGTAATAGGACTCCTTGATAATTCCGAGGTTTTAATTATCGTCTATTGGTTGCAAATAATAGATAACACCTGCTTTGATTTGCTTGAGATAAGAAATCAATTATAGTAGGAAGTGAACTATCAACAGGGACTTGGAAGCACTAAAAACTTCCATTTAATAATTGACGTTGTAACAAGGTTGATTAACCTGAGTTAAAGTCTGGTCAGTGAATATAAATTCCCTAAGTCCGAGAGGATTAGGAAATTAAATGCTTAAGTAGGTAAATAGACATTTAGGCATAACTTTGATAAAGATAATCTATTGTCCTACCTACTGTGAGAATCTTGAATCACTATTCGCATCTGTCAAGCACCAAAACCCCTAGTGAACATAATTCTGGTTTTTTTTAATAAACTTTTGATTTCAAACACCGAAGCTAAAGTGACCATCAATTATTTTCTAATCTCTAAAACCCCCATTTTATCTATTCGTATCAATTGATTGAATTCAACTTGAAGCTATAGTTTTAAATTAGTTTAATCGCCACTCACATTGTTCCCTATGGATTCGACCCCGACTTCAAAAGTTGGGTAAATATATTGATGATGACAGCCTTGTACTAAATTGACATGTAAGTTGAGCGTTATCAATTTGTGGGAAATCTATTGGTGGAATGGTATGATGAAAGACAACGGAGTTCGTAGCTAAGTGTGCAATTTTTCAATGATGTGTGAGCTAATGCTAACACATTTGAGGCTCTTAACTAAGAATAATTGCAAAGTCTTAAGCAACTTTTGTCATTTTTGATTGTTTTATGTTTGATTTTGTAGTAGAAGATATGATGCAAGAGAACCAACAAGGATGGAAGCAAAGGAGTTGAAATCTAAAGTAATTCAAAGAGAAGTGTGGCTGACGACATTTCTGATAAGTCGTCAGCCCTGTGATAAGTTATAAGCTTCATCATCAGCCTCAGATAGAGAATGCACCTGAGTTGAGAGTTGTGATGACATTTTGTGATGAGCCATCAAGGAGCTGATAGGTCGTCAAAATTGCCGTCAGCCTAAGGCAGAACATGAAAGCTGAGGTAGAGACTTGATGACATTTGTGATAAGTTGTCAAGGAGTTGATAGGATATCACAGTTTGTCGTCAGCCTAAAGCAGCGAGTATCAAAAGCAAAGAGGAGCTGACGACATTTGTGATAAGTCGTCAGTCTCCTGATAGGTTGTCACGAATGTCGTCACCTAATTCGAGGGATTATTAAACTCTGTGATTTTGTTTCCTTATTTAGGTTGAACTATTTAAAGTCTTGTTTAGGGTTTTCTTGAGAGTTCGGAATATCTTTAGGAGACACATATTTTGATATTTTCTCTCTCTAGTTTCTTGACTTGAACAAGCAATTACTTTGAAGAGATTATCATTATTATTTTGGGATTACTACTGTGATCTAATATGAGAATCTCTAGTTTCTATTCGTCTTGTGGTAAGTTTATATTTCAAATCATGAATACAACTAGTTGTTTCGATTATTACATCATGAGCGGTTAAATTCCTTTAACCTGAATTATGGAATCTAGGGTTAAGTCTTGATAAGGTTCTGAGTGTTCAACATTCAAAAGGTGGTAGGACTCCTTGATAATTTTGATGTTTTAATTATCGTCTATTGGTTGCAAATAATAGATAACACCTTTTTTGATTTGCTTGAGAAAGAAATCAAATATAGTGGGAAGTGAATTATTAACAGGGACTTGGAAGCACTAAAAACTTCCATTTAATAATTGAAACTGTAACAAGGTTGATTAACCTGAGGTAAAATCTGGTCATGAATATAAATTCCCTATGTCCGAGAGGATTAGGTAATTAAATGCTTAAGTAGGTTGAGAGACATTTAGGCATAACTTCGATAAAGATAACTTGTTGTCTATCTACTATGAGAATCTTGAACCACCATTAGCATCTTTCAAGTACCAAAACCCCTAGTGAAAATAATTATAGTTTTTCCATAAACTCTTGATTACGAACACTGTAACTAAAGTGACGAACAATTACTTGCTAAACTAAAAACTCCCATTTCCGGAAATATTCACCTATCAGTTGATTAAATTGTAAACGACTTAAGTTCACACAATATTCCCTGTGGGATTCGACCCCAACCTAGTTGGGTTTTATATTGACAATGATCGCTTACATTCTCATTAGAGAGGTGTAGTTTGAACGTTATCAAAAATGGCACCATTGCTGGAAAAAATAGTTGTAAATTGAAGTTGGGTGAGCTAATTGACTGTTAGTCAAGTTTCCTAGTTTTATGTTTATTTGTTATTTTGATTTATTGCATGATCTTTGTAGTGTATCCCAAGCACCAGAAGTTTCAGAGAACCATTATTACCACTTAATCTGGGACTGCAATGAATTGGAAGAATGTCAGAATAACACGAGGCTAACAGATTGGCAGCCTTAGCTAGAGCTCAGGTGAATGTCCAAAATGTCGGTCAACAAGCACGACATCAAAATCTTGAGGATGAAGATTTGGGAGACGAGGATTTGCTAAATCCTAGTAACCCAAGGCGTGCAAAGCAAGTAGCTGCACCAGTACGCTGAAATATTCATAGGAACTGTCCGTTCCGATAAAGGCAAGAGTACCAGCCAGTCCGGTATGACCTCAATAATGACGATGATGGAATGGATGAAGCAGGTGTAATGGGTGCAATCATTCCTCCACCGTTGGCACCTGGGGCTAAATTCAACATTACGAGTACTATGATTCAACTCCTCAATCTGAAGGAGTTGTTTGGTGGCCTTCCTGGGGATGACCCGAACTTGCATCTGGTGAATTTTGTCCCCATCTGTAAATCTTTTGATAACCCAGGAGTGGGACAGAATGCTATCCGATTGAGATTGTTTCTGTTGTCTCTGTCTGGGGAGGCAACTTTGTGGCTAAATGAGCCAACACCCGATTCTATAACCAACTGGAGGCAGTTGAGAGGAGATTTCCTATGAAGGTTCTATCCTCTTTCTAGGAGGGTACAGTTGAGGGATTAGATCAACAACTTTAGGCAGCTCCCAATTAAAGCCTTGCATGAAACCTAGGAAAGATTCAAGAAGAAGCTGACACAGTGTTCGAACCATAATATGACAGACATACACTGGATGGAGACTTTGTACAGGGCTCTTAACTCTGTGACAAAAACAATTATAGATAATTCTTCTGGTGGTTCGTTTGTTGATCTTACATTCCCAGAGGCTTCGGAGATGCCAGAAAAAATGACCAAATAGAGTCGGGCATTGTATACCAGAGAATCTGTGGTAGCTATCCCGACTGTGTCTGGGGGTAATACAACAAAACAACGCAGAAGAGATAAGAAGTGTGACCAAGACATGACTCACCTTAAAATGCAGATGGACTTGCTAACCAAGCACTTGCTATCAGTTAAGACTGAGAAGGTGAAAGCTGTGGGATCTCAAGATAGAGTTGATGCTGATGCAGAAGAAGAGGCGAAGCCAAAGGAATCAAGGTCAGAATTATTATGATAAGCCTGGTTATAAAGATAGAGATCAGGGAAATTGGAGGAACAACTATGATAGGAGCGGGCTCTATTTCCTTCTTGGAAATTATGAGGCTACTACAACAAGTTCTGAAAAGATGTACATGGAGGACATGATGGCTAAGTTGTTGAAGGGAGTGGAAGCTACAAAATTTGGTGTGACTACCATGAAGAATGATCTATCATCTATTAGTCAGTTGGTAAACTTACACTCCACCGCAATTAAAAAGTTGGAGAAACAGATGAGCCAACTCTCCGCAACATTCAACCAAAGGAAGAGCAGAACATTACCAAGTGATTCAGTCCAAAATCTGTGGAATGATGGCTCATGTATGGTGATTACCACTAGAAGTGGTAAGATATTACCTGGACCTTCTATGGGAAAATATGTAGTTGATGAGGTAGTTGATGACGAACTGGAAGAAGGATTTCCAGTGGAGTCTGAGAAGTTGGATAATTCTTATGATGCTCCAAAAAAAGAGAAAAAAAAAAGAAAAGGAGGTAGTGTTGAAAACTATCTCAAGACCATCACCTCCCCTTTCTCAATGATTGAAGAAGAAAACTGATGATGCAAGATTCAAAAAATTCAAGTCAATGCTCAAGCAATTGACAATAAATGTTCCTTTGGTTGAGGCACTTGAGCAAATGCTAGGATACGCGAAGTTTATGAAAGACCTTGTCACAAAGAAATGGAAGGTTAGACATGAGATGGAGGACAATCTTCTTCATTGTGGAACTATCTCTACAAGGCCTTTAGTGCAGAAAAAGGTAGAACTGGGAGTGTTTACTATCCCGTGCACTATTGGGTCCCTGAATTTCACAAAATCGCTATGCAATTTGGGAGCCAGTATAAACCTAATGCCACTTGTGGTGTACAAGAAACTGGGTTTGGGGGATCCTACCCCGACAAACATGCGATTGGTGATGGCAGATAGGTTTGTAAAGCAGCCAGTGGGCATATTACATGTTGTATTGGTAAAGGTGGCTGACTTTATTCTGCCTACTGATTTTGTAGTCCTAGACTATGAGATGGATTTCGAAGTGCCCATCATCTTGGGCAGACCATTCCTTGAAACCAGGAGAGTGGTCATAGATATGGAGCTGAATGAGCTGAAGTTCAGGCTAAATGATAAAGAAGCACGATTCAAAATACACTCATCTATGACACAGAAAAAAGAGATGAGTTTTTTCTCAATCGTGGACGTATTTTATGAAGATGGTAAAGAGGTATCAGCAGGTTGTCTTGGTGAAGTCTGAGTATAAAGATAAACAAGTCATGCCACGACATCCAATTAGGCACTATTGTGAGGCAATCTAAAATTTTTATGTTCCAGTAAATTATTTATTTTTGTAGTTAGGTTCTAGAACAAAGAAGGTGGAATCGATGTATTCAGCCAAGTGCTCCTGACGATATTTTTTTGACGGGCTGTCACAATTGTGATAAGCCATTATATTTGTCTTCAGAGACATCAACTCTGAGGTAGGGTTTGTTAGGGCTGGCGATATTTTTGATAAGCTATCACATTTGTGATGGCTTATCAGAAATGTTGTTACAAAAAACCCCCAAAATTAGCTGAAAGTCTGGGCCCATGTAAAAAGATCCGACCCAGCCCAAGACACTGTCATTCCACTTTCCCGCTTATTTCCTCTATTTTACTTACAGTTTTATTTTCTTTCCATACTTAGTTTATTTTCTTCCCTTTTTTCAAAGTGTTTCCAACTAAAACAAAAGAAAGCTTCCTTGTGTGTGTGGGTTTGCAATCAAAATGAAGAATATTTCTTTACTTTCTCTTGCTCGTGTAATCAAAGTGAAGGTACCCACCAGGTATGCTCAAAACCTAGCCCTTCTTTTTAATTGGTAAGTGATAAACTGAGGTGAACCTAAGTTCCCAAGAAGCTTGAATCAAGTTATCTTGCAAATGGCTGAAAATCGAGAACTAGAGTTTGCTATGCAAGCATAGGACTTACAAGCTCAACTCAAAAATGAGAACCAATGGGGTTTTAGGGAGAAAACAGATTAAAAATAAAGTTAAAGTCGAGTTAGAGTTGTATCCTGAGCTGACGATAATCATGATAAGTTATCACAACTGTGACAACTTATCAGAAATGCCATCAAAGGTTATCTAAAAATGTTGTAGGTTCTATTTAGAGATGACGACATTCATGATAAGTTATCACAACTGTGATGGCTTATCAGAAATGTCGTCAGAAGTTGATAAAATTTTATGGGATCTGTTGAGAGATAATGACATTTGTGATAAGCTATCATATTTGTGATGGCTTATCAGAAATGTTGTCACACCTGGGATCTGAAGCATGAATAAGCCCTTTTAAGGGGTGTGAAACTTAAAATGATTGATGTGTTTGTGTTTATACTCTTGAGGGTCGACTAATGGTTTTTCTGATGCTACAGGTTTTGAAATGGAACCTAAAGGAAAGAACCCAAAACCTACAAAGAAAGTGACCAAGGAAAGTGTACGTCAGAGACTCTTCAATGAAGAGTCTGATTATGAAGAGGAAGAGCCTCAACTCAAGAAGTAAAAGAAGAAGAAAAGCCCTAAAAAGCCTTCACCACCTCCACTAGTTAAAGTAGAGGATAGTGAAAAGAGTGACACTGAGCCAACAATATCTGAACATACAACTTCTGAGCAGATGGCCTCTGAGCAACAAGATTCTGAACATGATGAATCTGAAGAGCATGATTCAGATCATCCTGATTCTGGGGAGCATGAGTCTGGGCAACCTGAATCTGTGGGACCATCAACTGAGTCCCCTTTTGCCGAGCCACAAGATGAGAAATAATCTTTGATTAGGGAAACTATGGTTAAATGCAAGAATCCTGAAGTCCGAGATCGCACTAGGTGGCAGATTCCCAAAGCTCAGAAAATTTTCTTTGATGGGCTTTGCAGAACTAACAGAAGGGCTATTAAGAGGCCAATCTTCAAAGGGAAGATAATCATCATTAAAGGGTTGAGTAGATACCCCAAGGTAGAGAAGAAATTTTGTGATTACAATTTGGGATGGACGATAAGAGGAGGAAATTCATTTTGCCCTACACTATTTAGGGAGTTCTATCCAAACTACCAAGCTCACTTGGAAAACATGTGTAGAGAAGTGGAGAAAGCAGCTGACCAACCTTTGTTGGATAAAGTCTCAGCACGGGGTGTAATGGTGGATGTTTCAGAAGCAACAACCAATAGGTTCCTTTATGGACCAAACTTCACTCCTCAGGCCACTTCACCTACTTTCTATGTCCGGTTGAAGCATTGGGAAAATCAAAGGTCTTGGTTAGCCACGCTCATAGCTGATGGAGAACCAAAATGGCTGACCAACCCAAGTGAAAGAATCTTCAAGGCCTCCCTGAATTCAGAGGCAATATTTTGGTAGGGTATTGTACATACCTGGTTGATGCCCATGGATGGCGATAATATCCTCGGGGATGATAGAGCAATACTAGTCATAAGTTTTATAGCTAACCACGAATTGAACTTTGGAGAGATCATCGCTGAAGAGATAAAAATTCGGGTCTCAAGGTCTGATACAACATATACCTTCCCTTTTTTTATTACAAGGTTGTGTAGGGTAGCCAATGTGCACAATATTGTTGGGTTAGAAGAAGAACTCCTTGCCAAGAAGACCCACAATCCTATCCGAAATGAGGAAAATTAGCCGAGGATAATGCTTGATAGGGGTGTAGAGATTCCAGCTGATCCACCAGTTACAGGTACCAGCTCAGTGCCTAATATAGAAGTACAGGATTTCGAGGCTTTACCACCAATATCTTCAGCACGAGCAGGTCCAGTGTTTGGAACTGAGACAAACCCTTCAGCTGCAGTGCCTACAACAGAATTTGCCTTCAACCCTATGAATTTCAGAAGAGTAGCAAAGTAGTCCAAGTGGTGCGAGGCTCATCTTAAACTCTTTGCCAAGCAATTTACGGCTGCAGTGGACAAGAGGGTTAAGGCTATACTTGAGCCCTATAAGGCTCTGTCGGGTTGACGAATTGGAGAACTGCTTCAACGCACAGTCGAAAAAGAGGTCAACTCCAGAGATGGCATTATTCAGATCAGACCTAGAAAAAGTAAAGGCAGAGGTTGGGAAGCTATAATAACACCACTTTATGGTGTCAGCAGATACGGTAGCTAAAGAGTCTGAGGTAGAAATCCCAATGCTTGATCTCATAGAGGAGCCATTAAATAAAAAAAAAGAAGAAATGTGAGAAAAAAGGCAAAGGTAAGAGACAGAGGCTCGACGGTGATGAAGAAAGAAAAGTAGAGAAGAGGGTAAGAAAGAAGTCTGAAAAGAAGGAGATGAAGAAGGCAAGGATTGAGTCTTTAGTGGAAAATGAGAGATGGGAGGCAACCATCTAAACAATATCCATAGGGGCCTCTACTAGTAGTCCTTCAGAGACTGATAGACTAGATGCACCAGAACAGAGCAAGGCTCCTGATAGAGATAGGGTAGCTAAGGATGCAAAAGTAGGGTCAGCAACCCATGGCCCCCGAGATTGGTCTATCCCAGGTATACTCTAATCCTAAGTTTAGATTTTCTTTGATTTTAAGTTGAGGGTGTAGGGTAAATTGTTGTTGTAAAATATTGTAGCCAACTAGGAGAAATACTTGTAATTAAGGCAGTTAAATTGTTTTGTGATTTTTGTACACCTCTTCAAGTGGTCTACTTCTTTAACTATTTGATTTGCATTTAAGTGTGACCACTGTATATCTTTGTATGGCATTAGTTATAGTAACACAATAATCATTGCTAAATAGCTGCACAAACTGAATGAGTAGTAGATTGCGATATACCTATGTGCCAAGTGTGTGTGAGATGTTACTTAGTTCCCTCTGTATGCTGAAGCCAGAACTTACCCGGTTAGTCTTACCTAGGTTGAAGGATAGGGGTTAGGAAAGGATCATAGGCCATTTTGATATGAGCTCACTTTAGCCTAAATGACCTTCCCAATGTGCATAATATCCCTTGATCCCTGTTTTGAGCTTGATTAGCCTATTTTTTTTATGACACCTGTCACCTTCCCATTTAGATCACAATGTACCTATTTTGGCCCTGGTCTTCCTTAGACACCGTACACCTTGACTTAGGTAATCATAGGGGTGCATGATACAAAATGAGTATGAAGAAAGGTAGCATAAAATAAAAGAATAAAAAAAGCTAGGTGCAGAGGAAAAGAGCAAGAAAAAGAAAAATTATAAAAAAGAATAAGTGATTGTGGAAAATACCGCACCCAGCCTAAATAAGTGTGATCAATAAAAGAGAAGAGTGAAAAAGGCTAATGAGTGAAACCCCAAAAAGCCAGTGTAGTATCAAGGAGGATTAGTCACTTTAAATACCATTGAGTATCATACCAGCCCCTAACCTACATCACAAGCCTAAGAGAAGGCCTATAGTGATCCTAGCTAACCTATCTGAAGATCTGGGTAATGAAAATAAGGGCAAGCCTATGGTAATTGGCATATATTGGTTAAAACTTCATTCTGAGAGTGAGTGTTTTAATTGTCACCATGGTTACATATAGGATTACTGATATGATATAAGGGAGATTTCTTTGCTGTGAGGGAACACCAGATATGTTGCTAGTTGCTAACTTGTTTGGAGAGTGTAATACCGGTATATGTATGGTTAATGTAACTGAATTAATTCCATATATTGATTTCTATGTGTTGCACTGATGTTCTTCATTGTTCTTGAATTGACTGACCTTGGAGAGGGTGAAAGTGTTTTGAGATGATATCAATGATTGACTGCCAAATGTACTTTGTATTCTCTTAGTTGTGTTGAGTTGCTTGAGGACAAGCATTTGTTTTAAGTTGAGGGTGTTGATGTGTGAGCTAATGCTAACACATTTGAGGCTTTTAACTAAGAATAATTGCAAAGTCTAAAGCAACTTTTGTCGTTTTTGATTGTTTTATGTTTGATTTTGTAGAAGAAGCTATGATGCAACAGAACCAACAAGGATGGAAGAAAAGGAGTTGAAATATGAAGTAATTCAAAGAGAAGTGTGGATGAAGATATTTCTGATAAGTCGTCATCCTAGTGATAAGTTATCAGCTTCATCGCCAGCCTTAGACAAAGAATGCACTTGAGTTGAGAGTTGTGATGACATTTTGTGATAAACCGTCAAGGAGATGATAGGTCATTAAAATTACCGTCAGCCTAAAGTAGAACATGAGAGTTGAGGTAGAGACTTGACGACATTTGTGATAAGTCGTCAAGGATTTGATAGGATGTCACAGTTTATCGTCAGCCTAAAGGAGAGAGTATCAAAAGCAAAGATGAGCTGACGACATTTGGGTTAAAGAATGCTTCTTTATGATTTTGAATACCATAAGTTTGTTACGAGATATTGATTTTGTATTTTTGATTGAGTTTAAGCATATCTTTATGATTCTTGATTTTAGTATTTTGATATTGTTAAGTGTTTTCAAGAAAACCTGTTGAGCATGATGATTTACTATGAAATTACATGAGTTTAAGACATGGGTTATTAGAACCTAATTTGAGCATTTATATTCCAAGAACTTTTTCTTTGATCTCCCTAAGATTAGTATATTTTGAGTTGAATAAAAAGTATTTGATCTTAGGATCCCCAGTTGAGTTTTGGAATCCACTTTTCAAAGTTTATTTCAGATTATAGATATATATAGTTGGTTTACATTATAAACCATTATATTATTTTTAAAAAAGTGGATTTCCAATGAGATGAGCGTAGCAAATAAAAAGGGAGTAGTAGTTAGCACCGAGTTGGGTATGATTCCAAGGTTTCATACCCCAGAACTACGTACCATCGTAGGATTGTGATTAAAGTGCCCACAAAGACAGAGATAGTGATCACTTAAGCGGAGGTTACACTCCCTGGAAAGAGTATGACAACTCTCCCCAATGTGAGGTTTCCTCCTTAGGAGGATGAGACATTGGACTCCAACTAGCTTGCATGGTTTATATCGGTTAAGAGAACCTCCCTGCTAGTATAAAATAATGAATAACTTTTCAGATAAAGTATTTTCGTTAAATTTTTAAAGCTTATAGACTACAAATTCTAGAACATAAAAGCTTTTAGAGACTAAGTGTTATGTCTCACAAGAATTAGATCACATGTTTTGCTATTCATGCTATATACTTACAGATTTCAGATATCTCAATCCTATGTGTGTCATTTATATTTAGCATGCAAATTTTTATAAATTGTGATGGTATTTTACTTATTTCATGTACCCCCATATACTCAGTACATCCTCAAAGTACAGATCCACATATACGTCTATGTGCTATATTATCTAATAATGTAGGTTTAGGTGCTCAGTCTCAGCAGCGACAGTGATTTTTGAGCATCTCATCTATATCCCCTGTAGTTGGTGAGTCCTCATATTTTGGGGATTTAGCTATTCATGCTCTCAGTTCATTATTCGATATTTAAGTTTAGTCTGAGTCAGTTGGGGCCTGTCCCAGTGACTTTGTAGATTCAGTTAGTAGAGGCTTGTAGGACTACCAGATTCAGTCTTAGATCTCATTTAACATATTTAGACTTTTCACTATTTGTTTAATCAGATTGATGAGAATAGTACTTTCAGATATATTTTTGTAAGACCCCATAAAATCCTAAATCTCTATTCAGTCCTTTAAGCTTGTCAAGGGGTCCCAGACTTAGAAAATTGTAGCTAGGTTCCTAGACTTAGACTATGATTGGCCTTCAAAAGTTGGAAATCTCATTTCTCCACCTTAACTTCCTTTAATGGTTCGTATTTTTATTAGTTAATGATCAGGAAGATCAATACGTGTTCCCAGACAAGTTTTGGATTTTTCAGAACATGTTTAGATCATGTTCGGAGTCCCAAAACAGTGGAACAACGCGATCATAGTGTGCCGCATCGCCAATCATGTTGGTCAACATTTATGCAGGCTGCTAGATCCAAAACTTTTGAGGCTCAATGTGATCGTGGCGCGACGCATCGAGTATCGCGTCGCAACCATCAACGCGCCGCGTCGCTTGTAACGTCGGCACCCAGTTTTTTAGTCATTAAATGTCAATATTTTTATGGGAAAAAGGGTCAATTTCCCATCCTTAGACAAACCCAATAACACGTGATTTAACCATATTTCACCCAAAATATAGAATTTTTCTCAAGTTTCTCTCAAGAAAAAGTTAGGGTTTTTAGTTAAGGATTCAAATTCAATGCTCAAATTCAAGAATCACTCCATCAATTTTTGTAAAATCAGGAACTAAGGTATGTCAAGTGTTGATTTATGGATTCCTTTCATCCATGAAGTCCAAGAACCCTTTTTCAAATTATAAAACATGATATTTATATTGTGGGTTGTTTGTAACCATGTTTATCTTGTTGTATGATTCCCAAGTTGGAGTCTTTATGTGTTTTCATGAAACTACGTTAGCATTCAAGATGAAATCCATGAATTGAGTTTTTTATGATGTGTAATTTGATGATTTCATCTATTCCCTAAGTTGTGCATGTAGGGTGTTTGACAAAATAGCTAGGAGGATAGAAATTAGGTATTATAACTTAATTGTGACTCAAATAAAAAATGCATGCTTTACCCTTATGACAAAGACTGACTTCCATGATATTGTGTGCATTATGAGTATTTTATGGAATGTTCATGAGATTAGGTTGATGAAAGTATGACATGTCTATATGCAATTCCATCAATGTACAACATTATGAAAACCATGTGTTTCATGAAATCCCCAACTTCTTGTATTATGAATTGTTGATATTGGTTATGTGTTCACAAAGTGTCAAGTCTTGTCAGTTTCATGCTATCGAGTCCTGGGGGTACTTTTACCCGATAATTTAGTTGTGTGCCTAGATCCAGTGTCAGTTTTCACGATACTTCCATTCAAGCCATGATTATTAGAATTTAGTTAGTTACATGACTCTTGAAAACTCAGTAATCTCAGTAATCTCAGTCAGTTATCCAATCTCAGTAGTATTCCATCAGTCAGTCGAATTTAGTGAACTCTGTTCAAATAAGCTAAAAGATACTATCAGTAACAATTTAGTTTAGTTTAATTTAGTTCAGTGTCTGTTCAGTTAAAAGTAGGATTCAACACCGAGTGAACCCAAGGATGGGGACTTACCTATTAGCCAGTAGAGGGTGTGATCCTTAGAAATAATCCTTGCATTCCAGAACATTATAGCTAGTGTAGGTTGAGATGTACCCTACGAGTTTAGGGATTAGACACCTCATTTGAGTTTTTCCCACTATAAGGGGTTGACGGAAGAGCTCCCTGTCAGAGAGGGTTTACTTACAACTTGTCTTTACTCGTGGCATGGTACTGACACCCTTCCAGCTGGGGTTACATATTAGACCCCACTAGTTTAGTTTCGGGGGATGTTGGTTAGATGATTACCTCCCATAGTCTCAGTTTTAGATCTAGTCTCATTAATAAAACTCAGTTCAGTTCTACTATTTAAAGACTGTCAGATACAGTCGCTCAACTCAGTACAGAACTCAGCTAGTTCCATCAAAATCAGGACCGTTAGACATAGCCACCCAATTAATTGTATATTAATAATACAAAATTCATGTTACCAGCATTCAGATTTCAGGACTGTCAGATACTGTCAATCAGACCGGTTCTTCATAATCAGAACTCTTAGAAATAGTCATTCCTTTATTAGTAATATGACATTAGTTCCTTAGTACTCAATAGACTCAGTCTTTCAGTATCCCAATATTAGTACCTAGATATTAGTAAATCCATGTTATTAGAATTCATGAGTTAGTGTTATCATGATCTCAAATACAGTTACGTATTCATGCATCTATTCATACGTTCATGTTATTCAGTCAGTTAGTATTGTTCATGCATATGAACCATTGCATTCAGCCTGCCTCACTTGCAAACCAATACATTCAATCGTACTGACGTATTTGTGCTATGGTGTTTTATACCATAGGTTCAGAAGCACGCGCTCCAGAGTATCAGTAGCATTCCAGTTTCAGCAGTCACAGTCATCATTCGAGGATGTTATTATTTGATTATTTCATTCTTTCAGTACTTAGTTTTTTTTAGCAGATGGGGTTAGTTGGGGGATTATCCCATTAACTCTTTATTCAGACAGTTCAGTTTTAGAGGCTTTCAGACTACAACATGTTCAGACAGTTATTTCAGTTATTTTGGAATTGTTATACCATATTTTTAGTTATGTATTAGTATTGAACCTTATGGCCTTTTAGTTCATGTTTTCGCATTTACGATATAACCATTATTATTCAGGGCTCAGTTACAGATATCTGTCATGGGTTAACTTGTGGTCCTTCGAGATTATGAGCATCGTGTAGTGTTCTGGGTACCAAATTTGGGGCATTACAAACCTGGTATCAGAGCCTAAGGTTCAACAACGTCCTAGGAAGTCTGAAAAGCTGCATCTAGTAGATTCTTGTACATGGGTGTATTGTGCACCATACTTATGTGCAGGAGGCTATGAGATGTTTTAGGAACAATTTCCTTTCTTTCAATATTCATATCGTGTGAGTGAGCATGAGCTCCAGTCAAACTCCCATTTTAATCCCTTCTTCTCTTCCATTTACAGAACATGCCTCCTAAAAGGGCTAACGAAAGAGGAATAGGAAATCAGTCAGTACCTCAGCCTGTCTAGGTAGATCCTCTGAATAAGCACGTCTCTCATGCAGAATTTAGAACTGCATTCACTACTCTTGCCAATTCAGTCACAGCTCAGAATAACCGGTCAGCTGCTGTTTCGGCCAGCTCAGTGGCCAATTTTTCTGCAGCCAGGATTCTAGACTTCACTCGAATGAATCCTCCCCTATTCTCTGGTTCTAAGTCTAAAGAGAATCAATAATAGTTCCTTAACCAGGTTCAGAAAGTCACAGATATCATGGGAGTGACTTCCAGTGAGAGTGTAGAGTTAGACACCTATCAACTACAAGATGTAACCCATACGTGGTTTAAGCAGTAGAAGGTAGACAGGGGCGCAGATGCAGATCCCATAGAATGGGAAGAGTTTGCTACAACTTTCTTAGGTAGATTCTTTCCCCTAGAGAAGAAACAAGCCAAAGTGTTAGAGTTCATCAACCACAGACAAGGTAGTATGAGCATAAAAGAATACTCCCTCAAGTTCACTCTGTTAGCCAGATACGCTCCTCATGTAGTAGCAGACAGTAGATCTAGAATGAATAAGTTTGTGTTTAGGAAATCAGGTAGAGTGGTTAAGGAGTCCAGGACTGCGATGTTGATTAAGGAGATGGACATACTAAGGATTATGTTCCATGCTCAACAAATTGAGGAGAAAAACTTAATAAAAAGGAGAGGAAAAATAAGAGGGCCGAAACTGGTAGTTGTAGTTTTTCTCAGCCAGGGTCATAGGGTGGTAACCGTTCTCAGCATAGATAGAAGGTTTTAGCCCCAGTTCCATCTTCAACTAGTGCAGTAGTACCAAAGTTCAGAAATGACCATAGAGATGAGGCACCAGGATCCAAGTCCCAGGGTAGTGAGGACAGGATTTTTACTCATCCACTTTGTGTAGAATATGGTAAGCATCATAAGGGTATATGTAAAGCCGGTAGTGATGTGTGTTTCAGATGTGGAGAGACAGGTTACAAGGTCCGAGATTGTCCTATGATTTTACCTAGAAGTAAGCACGGTCGTCCTTCAACTCAGTTTGGTGTCCCAAATCAGCAGGGTGCCAATTCCAGCACTATCAGTGGGCAATGCCCAAATAGACTCTATTTACTTCAGTCCCGATAGGATCAGGAAAGTCCTCCTGATGTAGCCACTGCTATGTTACATATCCCATATTTACATGTTCACGTTTCACCAGATTCAGGAGCTTACTTTTTCTTTTGTAAATCTTTGCGTAGCAGTAAACTTTATTGTTAGACCAAATATTAACAGGACCTTTTTCTAGTCTCCACCCTAGTGAGTCAGTCTAACATAGCCCGATAGGTATACAGGAACTGTCCAGTTATGAAATCTCTGAAAGTCGGGCCTGCAGGTTCCCGTAGTAATACCAGTATGTGTAGGAAATCCATAAGGGAAGATGATTCCTGACCCATTCCTATCTCAGTGTAAAGTTTTGTACTTCAACCATCACGATACTTACGCATACTTTCCATTTTATTCCCATGAATACAACTTCTATCCATGTGATTTTTATAGAATAGTGTGTTTAAAGTTCCTCGTATGAGGAGTCCAAGTTCATCCAATATTGCGGATCATGTTCCACAAATTCAGAAATTCCAAACCCAGTTTGTGAAACTCATAACTCATGCACTCATGTCATTCTTTACAGTATGCTTAGCCCATACGATTCATGACTTCACTCTTAGTGTTCAGTCAAACTCAGATTATGCCATGTATACCCTCATTTTATATCCCTCGGTGAATCTATAGTATTAATGTTCCATCCCGCAGGCCTCAGTTATAGTGTCAGTTCAGTAATCAATATTCAGTAAAGAACTCAGATAGTCCTTTTGGACCATGGCTTCTAGCTATCAGTTACTTAGCCATTAGAATTCAGTACTCTCATACCAGTCTAACCCTCAATTATAGAAAACAAACATTCAGTCTCAGTTACAATCTTAGTTACGATTACAGTCTCAATTACCGTCTTAGCTACAATCTTAGTCCCAGTCCTAGTCCAGTAGTCAAATCAGAAACTCATTCTAGTTTTAAGATTACCCGACACTAGCATATGGACATCAGTTACTCAGTTATTAGTATTACAGTACCTCAGTTTATAGAATATTTCCAAATCATGATTAGACGCCTGGTCTTGCATTCCTAAAGTAATACAGTTTTCCTTCACTCATGCTCAGTTACCTCATGTTACCCAGTCAGTCATTACCTCCTATGTATAATACCCTATAGTCTCAGTCTAGCTATCCAGACTAAGAACAGTTCAGTCTTACACGCCCAGTATTCAGATATAAGTTATTCAATTAATCAGATAAAGTTAGTATATATTTATGCATTCGTGCTCAGGACCCACGTAAATCTTTTTAGTAGTCTCAGTTGCAGTGCATAAGGTCTAATCACTTTGTCTTAGCTTCAGATCCTGAATATCTAGCCGTGAGTCAGTTCATAGGTACCTTGTGCATCGCCCTAGTTTTCCTCAGTATCTCAGTAAAATCAGTATTCTTTGAGGGACCTAGTGTCCCAAGGGGGAGATACACGATAATTCCTCGAATTCTCATGACATAAAACATGCCATTATCTCTTATCATAATAAATCCAGTTTAGAGTAAGAGGGTACTTATAAGTTGACCCTCAAACTCCGACCTCAGCCGTAAGCCACATATTCAAGGTACTCGGTTTAGATCACAATATCCAAATCATGTATCATGTTCCAGACTCAGTTACGTTCACATGTTTCCACTCGTGCATATCTAGTAATTAATTTTAGGTTCATAAATATTATCAATTTAAGGAAGCAGTCTCCCTCGAACTTATCCAGTTTCATGCTTAGATTTCCATGATAAAATTGGTATCAAGTAACATTGCATATGCATTCATGCATTTATGAACCAGTTAACCATGCATCAGATATGCATGTTCAGTATGATACATTCAGTTTATCGGTCATGTCAGTCACGTAATTATGTTCCAGTTGTTTATGTTCAATATGTACGTCAGTTTATCTTTTCTTCCCTCTCAGTCTGTCTCATTTGAGGATGAATGTTTTCAACGGGAAGATATTGTAAGACCTCAGAAAATCCTAAAGCTTAATTCACTCCTTTAAGCTTGTCAAGGGGTCCAAGACTTAGAAAATTCTAGCTAGGTTCCCAGAGTTAGCCTATTATTGGCCTTTGAAAGTTGGCAATCTCATTTTCCCACCTTAACATCCTTTAATGGTCTGTATTTTTATTAGTTCATGATCATGAAGGTCAATAGGTGTTCCTGGACAAGTTTTGGATTGTAGGAACACATTTAGATTATGTTCGGTGTCCCAAAATAATGGACCAACGCGATCATGGCGCGCCACGTCGCCAATCGCATTGGTCAACATTTGTGCAGGCTGCCATAGACAAAACTTCTGAGGCTCAGCGCGATCGTGGTACGACGATTTGAGTATCACATCACAGCCATCAACGCGCCGCGTCGCTTATAGCGTCGACACCCAATTTTTTAGTCATTAATTGTCCACGTTTTAAGGGAAAAAGGGTCAAATTCCCTTCCTTAGATAAACCCAAGAACAAGTTAGGGTTTTCAATTAAGGATTCAAATTCAATACTCAAATTCAAGAATCTCTCCGTCAATCTTTGTAAAATCAAGAACTAAGGTATGTCAAGTGTTGATTTATTGATTCCTTTCATCCATGAAGTCCAAAAACCCTCTTTCAAATTATAACACATGATATTTATGTTGTGGGTTATTTGTAACCATGTTTATCTTGTTGTATGATTCCCAAGTTGGAATCTTTATGTGTTTTCATGAAACTATGTTAGCATGCAAGATGAAATCCATGAATTGAGTTGTTTATGATGTGTAATTTAATGATTTTATCTATGCCCTAAGTTGTGCATGTAGGGTGTTTGACAAAATGACTAGTAGGATAGAAATTGGGTAATATAGCTCAATTGTGACTCAAATAATAAATGCATGCTTTACCCTTTGACCAAGACTGACTTCCATGCTATTGTGTGCATTATGAGTATTTGATGGAATGTTTATGAGATTAGGGTGATGAAAGTATGACATGTCTATATGCAATTCCATCCATGTACAACATTATGACAACCATGTGTTTTATGAAATCCCCAACTTATTGTATTATGAATTGTTGATATTGGTTATGTGTTCACGAAGTGTCAAGTCTTGTCAGTTTCATGCTATCGAGTCTTGGGGGTACTTGTACCCAAAAATTTAGTTGTGTGCCTAAATCCAGTGTCAGTTTTCATGATACTCCCATTCAATCCATGATCATTAGAATTTAGTTAGATACATGACTCAGGAAAACTAGTAATCTCATTCAGTTATCCGATCTTAGTAGTATTCTGTTAGTCAATGAAATTTAGTGAACTCTATTCAAGTAAGCTAAAAGATACTATCAGTAACAATTTAGTTCAGTTTAAATCAGTTCAGTGTCTCTTCAGTTGGGAGTAATATTCAGCACCGAGTGAACCCAAGGATGGGGACTCACCCGTTAGCCAGTAGAGGGTGTGATCCTTAGAAATAATCCTTGATTTCCAGAACTACGTAGCCATCTTAGGTTGAGATGTACCCTATGAGTGTAGGGATTAGATACCTTATTTAATTTTTTCCCACTAGAAGGGGTTGACGGAAGAGCTCCTTATCAGAGAGGGTTTACTCACAGCTTGTCTTTACCCGTGGCACGGTACTGATACCCTTCCATCTGGGGTTATAGGTTGGAACCCACCAGTTCAATTTTGAGGCATGCTGGTTAGATGATTACCTCCCACAGTTTCAGTTTTGGATCCAGTCTCAGTTTTGGATCCAGTCTCTGTAATAGAACTCAGTTCAGTTCTACAGTTTCAGGACTGTCAGATACAGTCGCTCAGCTTAGTATGGAACTCAGCTAGTTCCATTAGAATCAGGACTATCAGACACAGTCACCCAGTTAATAGTATATTAATTATATAAAATTCATGTTACCAGTATTCAGATTTCAGGACTGTCAGATACAGTCAGTCAGACCAGATCTTCATAATCAGAACAGTAAAAAAAAGTCATTCCTTTATCAGTAATATGAGATCAGTTCCTCAGTACTCAGTAGAATTAGTCGTTCAGTATCCCAGTATTAGTACCCACATATCAGTAAATCCACATTATCAAAATTCATGAGTCAGTGTTATCACGATCTCAAATACAGTTATGTATTCATGCATGTATTCTTATGGTCATGTTATTTAGTCAGTTAGCATTGTTCATGCATATGAACCATTTCATTCATCCTAGCTCACTTGCATACCAGAACATTCAATCTTACTGACGCATTTGTGCTATGGTGTTTTATACCATAGGTTCAGAAGCACGTGCTCCAGAGTATCAGTAGCTTTCCAGTTTTCGTAGTCAGAGTTAGCAGTGAGTCCTCATCATTCAAGGATGTTATTATTTAATTATTTCATTCTTTCAGTACTTAGTTTATTTTAGGAGATGGGGTTAGTTGGGGGATTGTCCCATCAACTCTTTATTCAGACAGTTCAGTTTTAGAGGCTTTCAGACTACAACATGTTCAGACAGTTATTTCAGTAGTTTTGGTATTGTTATACCATATTTTCAGTTATGTATCAGTATTGAACCTTATGGCCTTTCATTTCATGTTTCTGCATTTACGGTATTACCATTATTATGGGTTAGCTTGTGGTCCTTCGGGATTATGAGCACCGTGTAGAATTCCAGGTACTAGATTCTGGGCGTTATAATTTCCCTATGTTGAGATTCAGATGTATTAGAAGGCAGCCAGGGTTAGCTCAGGAATATTTGTAGTTTGGAGCACCGTATGGCAACTCGAGAACTAGATTTTAGAGCGTTACAAAAACATACAAGTTAGGGTCCATAAGCCGTACCACATCATACGATTAGTACCCCAAGTCGTATGATATCCAGAGAGCTCAAAGTCAAAAATTTTCTAAGGTTCAAAAACCCAGGGTGTGTCAAAATTTTTGGAAGAATATTGTAATTTTTTTTCTTTAAAATGAGAGGAGATTGATAATTGTTAACTGATGAAGAATGGGGAAAATAATTCCCCTCTTCGTTTTTAAATTGTTAATTAGGTGTTTTAGGGAGAGGGGAAAGACCAAAATACCCCTCAACCATTTAATGAAAATTGCAGTATTACACAACCTTCGTGGCACGGAGGCTATTGTGGAGGCTAGTCTCCGTGGCATGATGTGTATTGTAGAGACTAACCTCCATAACGTATCATGTTTTGTAGAGGACCAATATCCATCAAATGTTAAAATTGTATAGGTATTCTGCCTCCATGGTCCAAAAACATCCCGAACCCCTTTTAAAAATTTTAAAACTCTCCCGGATGATCCTTTTGACATTCCTAGGCATATTTCAATTCATAAATCAATGTTTCAGACTCGAAGAGGCCAAAAATAAAATGTTCAAAATCTTGGGGTCTTAAAAGGCCATGTCACTTGTACTTAAAGTAAATTAAATGGCTTTGGGACATCTAAACATTAGACGAATAACTGGAAACTCATTTAGAATCTTTCTAGGTGTTACAATATCTCCCACTTGGGATCATTCGTCCCAAAATGAAACTGTCTAAGTGGAGATACTAAGAAGACTGACCTCATGTACTGAACACTTATGAGCTGAATCATGATTAAGTAACTAAATTTGAAACATGATGTATAGACTGAACTGAATTCATGAATGAATGCTATGACATAAGGATGGTTGGATATTTGACATAGAAAATGAGAGAATCAATTTAAGGGAAACCTTTACCTCAAGCTGTACCTATATTCGTAGAGAAAAGATGGGGATACTTGTTTCTCATATCTGCTTCTACTTCCCAAGTAGCTGCCTCAATGGACTAATTTCTCCATAAAACCTTAACCAAAGGAACTTCTTTATTCCTTAACCTATGAATCTGATGATCAAGGATCTTAACTAGAACTTTTGCATTGGAAAGGCTATCTTTCACATCTATACTCTATGTGGGAATGACTGAAGCTGGGTACCTAATATATTTCCTTAGTAAAGAGACATGGGATATGGGATGCACTAATGCTTAATCTGCAGGCAACCCCAACTCATATGATATCTTTCTGAAATGGCTCAAAATACTGTATGGGCCAACATAGCGGGAATTGAGCTTCCCTTTCTTACCAAATCTCTTCACCTCTTTTGTGAGTAAAATTTTCAAATAAACCAAGTCACCAACATCAAATTCAAGATCCTTTTTCCTAACATCTGCTTAAGATTTTTGATGAATTTGGGGTGTCTTTAGCCCTTCTTGAATTAACTAAACTTTGTCCATCGCCTCATACATTGAATCTGGCCCTATCAAAACAGCCCCACCTACTTCAATCCAATCAATAGGAGATTTACATCTCCTTTATTAGAGAGCCTTAAATAGAGCCATCTGAATACTAGAGTTGTAGCTGTTGTTATAGGCAAACTTAATATAAGGTAAGTAGTCATCCCAACTACTCTTGAAGTTGATAACACAAGCCCTCAATATATCCTCTAAGGTATAAATGGTCTACTCTACCTAACCATCTATCTAAGGATAAAAAGTTGTACTGAGATGAACTTGGGTACCAAGACACTTATGAAAAGCCTTCCAAAAATAGGAGTTAAACTGAGAACCTCTATCTAAATAATGGTCCACATAAACCCATGTAACTATACCAATTCCATGAGATAGAGTCTAGCATAATCCTCAGTAGAATACAAAGTATGAATTGGCAAGGAATGTGCTGGCTTGGTCATTCTATCCACAATAACCCAAATCCAATCATGTTGATAATGCGTACAAGGTAACCCTATAAAAAATCCATGTTCACCACTTACCACTTACATGTGGAGATGATGAACTCCTGTAGCATACCACTAGGACTTTGGTGTTCAACCTTAAACTGCTGAAAATTTGAACACTTAGCCATAAATTCCATAATAACTTTCTTTATACCATTCCACCAATAAATTTCCTGCAAATCATGGTATATCTTAGTGGACCCTAGATGAATAGAATATCATGAACCATGCGTCTCTGCTAATATTTGTTATCTCGAACTATCCACACTCGAAACACATAAACTGCCCTGACAATAAAGCACACCATCTCCCCCTAGAGAAAAAAACTCAACCTTTTGATCCAGAACTGCCTTCTTTAACATGACTAAAATAGGATCCCTGTCTTGTTTTTCTTTCACTTCATCCACCAAGAAGATTCTGAACTATATATACTGCCTTTGGTTGACTCAACCAACCAAACACATAATCTATCAAGCTAATGAACCTCCCAAACTAACTCCCTCTTATCTTTCTCAACATGCACAACACTTCCCAAAGACAATCTACTAAAGGCATCAGCCACAACATTAGCATTACTTGGGTGATACAACACACTCATATCATAGTCTTTCAATAATTCAAGCTACCTTATCTAACAAAGATTTAGATCCTTCTATGTGAACATATACTGTTAACTCTTTTGATCCATGAACACGTCAACATGAACCCTATAAAGGTAATGCCTCCTAATCTTTAAGGCAAAGTCAAATATTGCCGACTTAATATCATGGCCCAATAATTCTTCTCATGGGGTTTAAGCTGTCTAGAGGCATAGGCTATAAATTTACTCACTGCATCAATACACACCCAAGACCAACTCTAGAAGCATCACAATAGACTACAAACCCATATGAACCCTCTAGTAGATTTAATACTGGAGCAAAAGTGAGTCAAGTCTTCAACTCCTGAAAACTCTTCTCACAGGAATCTGACAACTAAAATTTGATTTTCTTCTGAGTCATTCGAGACATGGGAGAAGCAATAAAAGAAAATACTTCAACAAACTGTCTGTAGTAACCAACTAAACCTAAGAAACTCCTAATATCTGATGGAGAGATGGGTTTAGTCTGGTTTCTCACTGCTTTGGTGTTTTGAGGATCAACTCAAATGCCATCACCGGAAGTGATGTGACTAAGGAAATCTATTGATCTCAACTATAATTAATAGTTGCTGAACTTAGCGAATAGCTGGTGATTCTTAAGGGTTGCAATACAATCCTTAAATGGTCTTCATGAAAACCTTCACTATGATAATAGACGAGGATATTATCTATGAAGACTATGATGAACATGTCCAAGTACTACTTGAACACCCTGTTCATTATGTCCATAAAAGCTGCAGGAGCATTCGTTAGTACAAAAGGCATAACTAGAAATTCAAAGTGACCATATCGAGTTCTAAAGGCTATTTTTGGGATGTCACATTCTCTAAATATAAGCTAATGATAGCCAGATCCAAGTTCTATCTTAGAGAAATAGCTTGCACACTAAAGTTTATTGAACAAGTCATCAATCCTGGGGAGAGGATACTTATTCTTGATTGTGACTTTGTTTAACTGATGGTAGTCAATGAATATTCTGAAGGAACCATCTTTTTTGCACACAAAGAGAACTAGAGCACCCCATGAAGAATACTAGGCCTGATAAAACTCTTATCTAAGAAATCTTTCAATTATTCCTTTAATTCCTTAAGCTCAGCTTGGGCCATTCTGTAAGGTGGAATTGAGATAGGCTGGGTATCTGGGAGGAAATCTATTCCAAAGTCAATTTCTATCTTAGGAGGAACTTTGGAAAAATCTTCAGGGAACACTTTTGGGAACTTATTCACTACTGGAACTTACTTAAGACTCATACTTTCAGAATTTTAGTCCTTGACTTGGATGAGATGGTAAATACATCCCTTGGAAATCATTTTTCTTTCCTTAATATAGGAGACAAATTGAACTATAGGCACTGAATTACTACCCCTTTATTTGACGATAGGTTCATTAGCATACTAGAACTGTACTATTCTATTTCTTTAGTCAACTGAGGCATAGCACGAGTGGAGCCAATCCATGTCGAGAATGACATCAAAATCAGTCATCTCTAATTCCACAAGGTCAACTGAAGTATATTTCTTATACAATGTGATCGGGAAATTTTTGTATACCCATCTGGCTATAATAAAACTACCTACTGGGGTATACACTGCGAAGGGTTTCGCTAAGAGTTCAGGACTGACACCAAAGTTTAATGCTATATAGAGAGTCACAAAGGAAAGTGAACCTCCGAGGAATAATAATGAATAAACATGAATATGAAAGACTTGTAATATATACGTAACCACATCAGGAGAACTTTCCTGATTGTAACACCCCATTTTTCCCTAGCATAATACATGTCCCAATACATGAGTATTCATATATAGAATTTTCGAAACACTCATTATTTTTCAGTTTAGAGCATACCATTGCGTAAAAAATTCAATTAGCTTTTCAATGGTATAAAATTTGCCCAAATCCGATAACCGGGTAAATAGTTATGGCTATTTTAAGTTTCAGTCGTTTAACACCATCATTTTAACCTTAGCGCTCCACAGAGACAGTCCAAATGATAATTTTCAATTTTCAGTGTGACTCCATGATCATGGTGCATCGCAGAGTAGGCTAATTTCTAGTTTGGCAATTTCCAGTGGGCCTCCACGATGGTGGCACATCGCGGAGGTGGCCAAGTTGGCATTCCAAAGGCTTACCGCGATAGCTCTACATTACAGTGTTTGTCCAGGTCCTAATTGTCCTTTTTCTAATGGCTTGGCACGATAGTGGCGTGTAGCGCCAAGGATAAAAATCGGGATCTTTAATTTTTATTTTTCATTTTTAAATTTGTTTAGGGGTATTTGGGTCTTTTTTCATAGCCCTAATTAACCCAAAACACAAAATTTAACCCCTAAACACCCCAAGTAGTCATCATTATTTCAATTCCTCACACAATCAAAGATTCTCTTTTTAACAACAAGAAATCCTAGCTCTCAAATTCAAGACCAATCCTCATGAACTCACCCAGAACTTCAAGATATTTACTATCCCAGGTAAGTTATATGTTCATCCATGGATTCCTTTCATCCATGTAGCCCAAGTAACCCATTTTAATCACCAAGTTATAATCTTTCAAAGTTATTATGTTTTAAATTATGATTTCATCCATGAATCTCTAAGTACTATTGATTTTATACCATGTTACCATGAAATTATTGTTATTATTCAATTCTCCATGTTTTAATATTATTATTTATTGAATTAAATCATGATTTAATACTATTATGTTGAATTCATGCGAGTTCCATAAGTTTCATGACATTCCTATGATTGTTTTAAATCATGAACTACTAGTGTTTGATAAAATGCCTACAGGAGTGATTGATTTTAATAGAAGCATTTATGTTTTGACCCCAAGCTTTAGTGTCATTTTACCATTGTTGTTTTTGAGTCCTGGGGGTATTAAATGCATGAAATCCATAGCTTTTTACTTTGTCTAGTCTCAGTACATTACAGAACAGCCTTCAGAACATACTATGAGCATTATCAGAATAGTTAGATATCAATTAGTTAAACTTAGAACAACCTAGTATTTCAGTGTCTTTCAGTTGGGAGTAGGATTTAGCACCGAGCGAGTGTAGGGATGGTGGATTCCCCATTAGATAATCAGAGTCGTTAGTAGCAGTCCCTATACTCCAGATCTACATAGCCAACATAAGATATGAGTAGTCACCCGTCAGACTAGGCTAAACTATATCACAGGGGTCACCCGTCAGTTCAAGATTGACACCCTTATTCCTTTGGACCTTATATTAGTTTAGTGGATTTATACAACCAGCATTAGTACCCGTGGCATGGTATTAACACCCTTCCAACTGGGGTTATAGGTTGGACCCTGATTAGCTTAAATTGGGGAATGTCGGTTAGATGATACCTCCCACAGTCTTAGATATAATCTCAGTTTAGTTATGCAGTCTTAAGAGTTGCTTGAATAAAGCATCTAGATATTATTATTTTTCAGTATTTTAGTTTACAGATTTTACTCAATCTATGTTATATGCTTGGTCATGCATCCCAGTGTCTACAAATTTTCACGTATCTTTAGTATTTATAGACTTTCATGCGTACTTAGTATCTACAGATTCCCCATATTTTAAGTATCTACAGATTCCATGTTTTCTACTCAGTACTCCATGTTTTGATGCTTATTCAGTTAATTATTAGTTCTGTTCATGAAACCATGCATATCAACCTACCTCATTTAGCATACTAGTACATTCAAAGTACTAATCACATTTGCGCAATGATGTATTATATCATAGGTTCTGATGCTTAGTTCTCGGACCATGCTTAGACCTCACTCCTCAGGCTATTAGCAGTACAGTAGCAGTGGTGAGTCCTCATCATTTGAGGACAGATTATTTTACTTCATATCTCTATTTTATTAGTTAGTAGAGTTAGTTGGGGCTTGTCCCATCAACTCATATTCAGTCAGTCAGTTTTAGAGGATTTTCAGACATAAGAGTCAGTTATTCAGTAATCAAATTTTTAGTTAACATGTTAGTTTAGTAGTATTTAATCAGATTCAGTTAGTTTTTCTATAGATTCATATTTCAGTATTGATTCAGTGATAAAACCTAATAACAATATCATATGTTTTCCATAATTATGATATTATTATTCAGTGCTAAAAATAGGTACCAACTCATGGGTTATCTTTTAGTCCCTCGGGACTGGAAGCACCGTGTGATGCCCAGGGTGTACTCTCAGGGAGTTACAAACTTATCATTAGATCCTATGGTTTTAAATTGTCCTAGGAAGTCTAAAAACCACGTCAAGTAGAGTCGTGTGTGTAGGTGTGTAGCGCGCCACACTTATGGACGAAAGTCTACAAGGTGTTTAGGAAAATTTTCCCTTCTTTCAGCATTCATATCGTGCGAGTGAGTATGAGATCAAGTTAAAATCCCTATATAATCCATTTTTCCTTTTGTTTATAGAACATGCCTCCCAAGAAGAACAGAATAAGAATAGGAAACCAGTCAGCCCCTCAGCCTGTCCAGGTATATCCTCTGGATGAGCATATCTCTTACACAAAATTCAGAGCTACATTCACTACTCTAGCAAACTCTGTAAGAGCACAGAATGAATGTCCAACTGTTATTTCGTCCAACCCAGTGGCTAATACTGCTACAACCAGAATTCGGGATTTCACTCCAATGAATCCTCCTTATTTTATAGGATCCAAGTCTAAAGAGGATCTATAGGAATTCTTAGATATGGTTCAGAATGTCACTGATGCTATGGGGGTAACATCTAGTCTGAGTGCTGAGTTGGCTGCATATCAGTTGTAGGATGTAGCCCATACTTTTTTTAAGTAGTGGAAGGTAGATAGGGGTATTGATGCAAGGCCTGTAGAGTGGGAAGAGTTTGCCACAACATTCTTAAACAGATTCTTCCTATTGGAGTTGAGGGAGTCCAAAGTGTTAGAGTTCATTAACTTGAGGTAGGACAGCATGAGCATGAGGGAGTATTCCTTCAAGTTTACTCAGTTAGCTAGATATGCTCCTCATGTGGTAGCTGAAAGTAGGTCCAAGATGAGTAAGTTTATGTCTGGCGTATCTGATAGTATAGTCAAGAAGTGTAGGACCACAATGTTGATTAGGGAGATGGACTTTTCTAGGCTGATGGTCCATGCTCAATAGATAGAGAAACAAAAAATTAAGGAGAGAGAGAGAGAGGAAACAAGAAAGCTAGGATGAGTAATTTTAATTTCAGTCATCTAAACTCAGAAGGTGATAACTTTCCCCAATTTCATCAGAGGTCTTCAGCCCCAGCACCCTCTTTATCCAGTTCCCTAGTACCCAAATTTGAAAACGACAATAGGGATAGGGCACCAGGATCTAAGTCCCAGGTCAGTATTAGCAGTTCTCGTACAAATACTCTATGTCAGAAATATGGCAAACACCATCAGTGTGAGTGTAAAATGGGTAGTGATGTGTGCTTCTGGTGTGGAAATCCAGGCCATCAGATTCAAGAGAGTCGGGTAGTTGCTCAGAAAGGTAGGGATGTGCGCTAAAAGGGCTAGCCTCATCAGTCGTTAGTTCCATCCGGTCTCCCAACTCAGAAGGGTGCCACTTACAGTCCCACCAGTGGTCAATGTCCGAACAAATTATATGCTCTTTAGTCCCGCCATGTTTAGGAAAATTCTCCGGATATAGTTACTGGTACATTGCAGGTCTTTCACTTACATATTTATGATTTACTAGACCCAGGAACTTCTCTTTCTTTTGTAACTCTATATATAGCCATCAATTTTGGAGTTAGTCCCGAAACTCTAGCAGAGCTCTTTTCAGTGTCTACCCCAGTAGGCATTTCCATTATAGCCAGACAGGTATACAGGAACTTTTCGATCACAATATCTCAGAAAGTTACCTCAGTTGATCTCAAGGAGTTAGAGATGACAGATTTTGATGTCATTCTCGGCATGGATTGGCTCCACTTATTCTATGCCTCAGTTGATTGTAGAAATAGAATAGTTTATTTTCTATTCCCAAATAAAATAGTCCTTAAATAGAGGGGTAGTTCTATAACTCTTAGGGGTCAGTTGATTTTATACCTTCGAGGAAGAAGAATGATATCCAAGGGATGTGTCTACCATCTTGTGCGAGTCAAAGATTCTAACTCAGAAACTCCAACTCGTGAGTCAGTTCTAGTAGTAAATGAATTCTCAGATATATTTACTAAAGATCTGCCCGGAGTTCCTCCCGAAAGGAAAATCGACTTCTGAATAGACCATTTTCCAGATACTCAGCCTATATCTATTCCGCCATTCAAAATGGCTCCAACTAGACTCAAAAAATTAAAAGAACAATTAAAGGATCTCCTAGATAAGGGGTTCATCAGACCCAGTGTCTCCCCATGGGGTGCACCTGTTCTATTCATTCATAAGAAAGACGGTTCTCTCAGAATGTGTATAAACTACCATCAGTTGAACAAAGTCACAATCAAGAATAAATATACACTTCCTAGAATCAATGACTTGTTTGACCAACTTCAGGGTGCCAGTTACTTTTCCAATATAGACCTCAGATCAGGCTATCATCAGCTCAGTGTCAGGGAATGTGATATTCCGAAAATAGCTTTCTAAACTTGGTATGGTCACTTTGAATTTCTAGTCATGTCCTTTAGTCTCACAAATGCCTCAGCATCCTTCATGGACTTGATGAACTGAGTGTTCAAGAAGTACCTGGACATGTTCATCATAGTCTTTATTGATGACATTGTTGTTTACCTCCGTATCGAAAATGATTATGCAGAACACCTCAAAATAGTGCTTCAGACTCTTAGAGCCCAACAGTTGTTCGCTTAATTTAGTAAGTATGAATTTTGGCTAAGATCAGTAGCTTTTCTTGGCCATATTATTTCTGGTGATGGCATTAGAGTTGATCCTTAAAAGATTGAGGTGGTGAGAAACTAGCCTAGACCCATCTCTCCATCATACATTAGGAGTTTCTTGGGTTTAGCTGGCTATTACCTTCAGTTTATTAAAGATTTTTCTTCTATTGCATCCCCCATGTCCAGATTGACTCAAAATAAAGTTAAGTTTCAGTGGTCAGATTCCTGTGGGAAGATTTTTTAGGAGTTGAAGACTCGACTCACCTCAGCCCCGGTTCTTACTCTACCAGATGGTTAAGATGGGTTTGTTGTGTACTATGATGCATCTATAGTAGGTTTGGGTTGTTTCCTCATGTAGAAAGGTAAGGTCATAGCCTATGCCTCCAGACAACTTAAGGCCCACAAGAAGAATTATTCAACTCATGATCTGGAGTTAGCAGCTGTAGTGTTTGCCTTAAAGATTTAGAGGCATTACTTGTATGGGGTTCATGTTAATGTGTTCACAAATCACAAAAGTCTTCAGTATGTTTTCTCTTAGAAATAGTTGAATCTGCGTCAGAGAAGGTGGTTAGAGTTGTTAAAGGATTAAGACATGAGTGTTCTGTATCATACGGGCAAGGCCAATATAGTGGATGATGCTCTCCGTAGGTGGTCTATGGATAGTGTACCTCATGTTGAGGATGGTAAGAAACAGTTAGCTCGGGAAGTCCATAATCTTGCCCGACTAGGTGTATGCTTAGTCGACTAACCAGAGGGTAGTATATGGGTGTAGAGTAGCTCAGAATCATCTCTAGTTTCTGAGGTAAAGGAAAAGCAGGATAGAGATCCCAATCTAATTAAGTTGAAAGAGTCAGTCAGAGATCAGAAGGAGGAGGTTTTCTCCCAAGTGGGAGATATGTGCTGCGTTGTCAGGGTCCTCTATGTGTGCCTAGTATAGATGACTTGAGGAAATGAATTCTCGAAGAAGTGCATGGTGCACGTTACTCTATTCATCAAGGGGATACTACAATGTACCGTGATTTATTGGAGATCTATTGGTGGAGTGGGATGAAGAGAGACATTGCAGAGTTTGTAGCTAAATACTCTATGTGATAGAAAGTTAAGATTGAGCACCATTATCTTAGTGGGTCCATGCAGGAGTTCAGTATTTCCACTTGGAAATAGGAGGAAGTTAACATAGATTTTGTAACAGGTTTGCCTCGTACGCATCATCAACATGATTATATTTGAGTTATCATAGACAGTATGACTAAATCAGCTCATTTCTTGCCAATCCATACCTCTCATTCAGCCGAGGACTATGCCAAACTCTATCTCAGAGAGTTGGTCAAGTTGCATGGTGTTCCCTTATCTATCATCTCAGATAGAGGTACCTAGTTTACCTCTTATTTTTGAAAAGTATTCCAAAAGGGTTGTGGTACCGAAGTCCATCTCAGTACAACCTTCCACCCTCAGACAGATGGTCAAGAAGAAAGGACCATTCAAACTCTTGAAGATATGTTGAGAGCATGCGCAGTTGGTTTTAAAGGTAGTTGGGATGACCACTTGCCTTTGATTGAGTTTGCATACAATAACAACTATCATTCCAGTATCTTTATGGATTCATTTGAGGCTCTCTATGGTAGTAGATGTAGATCTCCAATTGGTTGGTTTGAAGTAGGTGAGGCCGTAGTAGTAGGGACTGACTTGGTGTTTAATGCATTAGAGAAGGTTTAGTTGGTCAGAGAAATGCTTAGGGCTACACAGAGCCGACAGAAATCATATGTAGATCTAAGGTAAAAGCATCTCAAGTTTGAGGTCGGTGATTCTGTGTACATGAAAATCTTTCCCATGAATGGGGAGAAGAGATTCAGCAAGAAAGGAAAACTCAGTCCCCGATATGTCGGTCCCTTCAAAATTCTCAATCATTTTGGAAAGGTAGCTTACAAGAGTGAGTTGCCTTTAGATCTAGACTCAGTACACCCAGTGTTCCATGTCTCTTTGCTAAAAAAGTGTATTGGTGATCCAGCGGTAGTTGTTCCCTTAGAAAGTGCAGATATTAAGAATATTCTTTCCTTTGAGGAAGTTCCAGTCAAAATTATTGATCATCAAGCTCATAGAATAAGGAACAAAGAAGTTTAACTAGTCAAAGTTCTTTGGCAGAATCAGTCCATTGAGGGGGCTACTTAGGAAGCAGACGAAGATATGCGGACCAAGTAGCCTCATCTTTTCTCCGCGAATCTAGATTTGGCATAAGGTACTAATCTTCTTAAGATCTCTCTATATCATGCTCAATTTCAGTTGAACATAATGTTTATGTCAGTCGTGCATCTACAAATAAGTTCAGTCATGCATTCAATCCATCAGATATGCATGTTCAGTGTGTAAGCTCAGTCCAACAACTTTCCTTAGCTTAACCAGTTTCATTCGAGGATGAATGATACTAAGGGGGAGATATTGTAACACCCCGTATTTTCCTAGCATAATCTAAGTCCCAATACATGATTATTTCAATACAAAATTTTCAAAACACTCATTATTTTTTTTCAATTTAGAGCCTGTCATTGCGTAGAAAATTCAATTAGCTTCCAACGGTATAAAATTTGACCAAATTCGATAACCGGGTAAGAAGTTATGGCTATTTTAAGTTTCAGTCATTAAACACCGTCGTTTTAAACCTTACCACACCGTGGAGATAGTCTAAATGACAATTGTAAATTTCCAGTGTGACTCCGCGATCATGCTACATCCGGAACAGGCCAATTTCCAGTGGGCCTCCGCGATGGTGGCGCATCGCGGAGGTGGCCAAATTGGCATTCCAAAAGCTTACCGTGATATATCTATGTTGTGGTGTTTATCCAGGTCGCAATTGTCCCTTTTCCAGTGGCTTGACGCAATAGTGGCGTGTCGCACCAACGCCAAAAATTGGGATCTTCAGTTTTTAGCTTTCGTTTTTAAATTAGTTCAGAGATATTTGGGTCTTTTTCCACGGCCCTAATTAACCTAAAATATGAAATTTAACCCCTAAACACCCTAAGTAGTAATCATTATTTCAATTCCTCACACAATCAAAGATCTCCTTTTCAAGAACAAGAAACCTTAGCTCTCAAATTCAAGTCCAATCCTCAAGAACTCACCTAGAACTTCATGAAACTCATTATCCCAGGTATGTTAGATGTTCATCCATGGATTTCTTTCATCCATGGAGCCCAAGTAACCCATTTTAATCACCAAGTTATAATCTTTCCAAGTTATTATATTTTAAATTATGATTTCATCCATGAATATCCATGTACTATTGATTTTATACCACGTTACCATGAAATTATTGTTATTATTCAATTATCCATGTATTAATATTATTATTTATTGAATTAAACCATGATTTAATACTATTATGTCAAATTCAAGGTAGTTCCAAAAGTTCCATGACATTCCCATGATTGTTTTAAATCATGAACTACAAGTGTTTGATAAAATGCCTACAAGAGTGATTGATTTTAATAAAAGCATTCATGTTTTGTCCCTCAAGATTTATTGTCATTTTTTCATTGTTGTTTTTGAGTCCTGGGGGTATTAAATACTCAAAATTTATAGCGGTTTACTTTATCTATTATCAGTACATTACAGAACAGTCTTTAGAACATACTATGAGCATTATCAGAATAGTCAAATATCAGTTAGTTAAACTTAGAACAACCTAGTATTTTAGTGTCTTTCAGTTGGGAGTAGGATTTAGCACCAAGAGAGTATAGGAATGGAGTCTTACCCATAAGATAGGCAGAGTCATTAGAAACAGTCCCAATACTCCAAAACTACATAGCCAGTGTAGGATATGAGTAGTCACCCGTCAGACTAGGCTTGACTATCTCGTAGGGGTCACCCGTTAGTTTAAGCTTGACACCCTTAGTCCTTTAGACATTATATCAGTTTAGTGGATCCATACAGCCAGCGTTAGTATCCGTGGCATGGTATTAACACCCTTTTACTGGGGTTATAGGTTGGACCCTGATTAGCTTAAATTGGGGAATGTCGGTTAGATGATACCTCCCACAGTCTTAGATATAGTCTCAGTTACAATCTCAGTTCAGTTATGTAGTCTTAGAGTTTCTTGACCAAAGCATACATATATCAGTATTTTTCAGTATTTCAATTTACAAATTTTACTCAATCCATGTTATATGCTAGCGTCTACAGATTTTTCACGTATCTTCAGTATTTATAGACTTTTATGCGTACTTAGTATCTACAGATTCTTCATAATTTTAGTATCTACAGATTTCATGTTCTCTACTCAGTACTCCATGTTTTATATGCATATTCAGTTAATTATCAGTTCTGTTCATCAAACCATGCATATCAGCCTACCTTATTTATCATACCAGTACATTCAAAGTACTGATCACATACCTTTCTTTTGTGATATGATGTATTATATCATAGGTGCTGACGTTCAATTCTTGAACCGCACTTATACCTCACTCCTCAGGCTATCAGCAGTATAGTAGCAATGGTGAGTCCTCATTATTCGAGGATAGATTATTTTACTTCATATCTCTATTTCAGTAGTTAGTTTAGTTAGTTGGGGCTTGTCCCATCAACTCATATTCAGTCAGTCAATTTTAGAGGCTTTTCATACATAAGAGTCAGTCATACAGTATTTGGATTTTTAGTTGACATGTTAGTTTATCAATATTTAATCAGATTCAACCAGTTTTTCTGTAGATTCATATTTCAGTATTGATTTAGTGATAAAACCTTATGGAAATATATGATGTTTTCCACAATTATGATATTATTATTCAGTAATTACAATAGGTACCAGATTATGGGTTAGCTTATGGTCCCTAGGGACTGTAAGCACCGTGTGACGCCCAAGGTGTACTCGCAGAGTGTTACACTGATCCTATCAAGTCTGGAGCGCATAAAGTTAGTTTTGAAGCTATCCACTGGTGGCATTAAAGGTGGTGTCCTGGTGAGTCTTGTGAACTGTTGAAGTTGATGAAAAGTTAGATTGACCCTATTGATGAAAATCTTTTCCCTTTTGGGCAACCACTGGGAAATCCCTGATCTTGTGGACTGGCTTTCCACGTCCAAAACACACATTACTACCTGCCCGACACTTTTACTGATTATTCCTACCACATCTTCTTCAAATTAGATTGGTACAACTACTATTCAAGCTACCCTAGGACTTAGATACTGTTGCTCTATCCCTATCGTCCTACATAATCTTAGGCACTGGCGTACTGGCTAAAGATGGGGCTGGAGCTGAAGATTTCTGGAGGAATTGATAATGCTTCCCACCATCAGACCTTTGTTGTGAGAAATTGAAGCTACCAGTTCTGGCCCTCTTATTCTCCCTTTCCTTTTCTTTGAACTTCTCCTCATCAATCTGCTAAGCATATACCATAATCTATAAAGGTCCATCTCTTTAACCAACATAGCTATTCTGCACTCTTTAACCACATCCTTTGAAATTGCAGACACAAACTTACTCATCCTAGCCCTAGAATCATCCACCATAGTCGGAGCATACCTCTCCAATTGGGTAAACTTGAGTGAGTACCCCTTTACACTCATGTTACCCTGCTTTAGATTATAAACTCCTATATTTTTGCCTCACTCAACTCGAGTGGGAAAAACCTATCTAAGAAGGTTGGAGAAAACTCTCCCTACTATATAGGCCCTGCCTCAATACCTCTATGCTCCTACCACTGCTTAAACCAAGTATGAGCTACTCCTTCAAATTGGTAAGTAGCTAAATCAACACTCTCACTAAAAGTAACACCCATAATATCTGTCACTTTCAGCATACCATCTGGAAACTCCTATGGATCCTCCTCATACTTGGATCCAAAAAATAATTGAGGATTCATTCAAGTGAAGTCTCGGATCCTAGCCGTTTCCATGACCACTACTAGATTAGCTGGGGAACAACCTTCTTAGTAGCCTGAGCAACCATAGTCTGGACAAAAACAGTGAAAATGGTCCTCAGTTCGACATGGGAAACATATTCATTCAGACGGTATTCCTGAATAGGTGGTGGTGTAGGCTAATCCTCATTTTTTTTTCTGTTATTTATTCTGGGAGGCATTTTCTATAAGTGGATGAAGGACGAGATAGAAAAATGAATTCAATAGATCTCACGCTCTTTTGCATGATATTAATACTGAAAGAAGGGAAACTTTCCTAAAACGTCTCATAGCCTCTCGCCCAAAAGTTTGGCGCTATTCAACCTATGCAAAAGACTCTACTCAACAAAACTTTCAAAAAACCTAGGACACTTTAAAACCTATCTTTGATACCAAGCTTTGTCACGACCCGAAGCTTCCCCTTAGTGGTAATATGGTGCTAAAGGCCACTAGTGACCCCAAACTAACACATGATCTGGTACCTGCTGTGAGCACTAAATAAAATAATAATAAAATCATCATATATGAAAGTTAAACTAATAAAAACTCTATTAAAATGAAATCCTAAAATAATTCCCAATGTGTCTGAAGTTTCTAATAAAATAGAAAACAAGTCAGAAAATACGAAATCCTCTAAAACATGATGAGTTGATGGGACAAACCCCCTACTAACTCCAACTAACTAAAATGAAGGAAATACTAAAAATAAATGTAAATAACTTATCCTCGATGGATGAGGACTCACCACAACTACTATAGAGTGATACGGAACTAACTAAGGGTGATCGAGGAACTGAGCGTCTGAACCTATATTGTGAAAATATATCCCAAAAGAGAGTATGCGGTCAGTAGTTTAAATATACTAGTATGTGAGATAAGGACTAACAGAAGTGCATGTAGATACTTATCATGAATGCATGAACATGTAAAACGAATACAAGACCAAGTAAAGAATGTACTGAAATAATCTGTAAAACTGACTAACTGAATAGCCAATAAACTGAATACTCAAGGTCTCAGTCCTCTACTGGCAGGTGATCCTTCTTCCATAGGTTGGCTCGGTGCTTAATGCTACTCCCCACTAAACTGACACTGAAACTAATTTAAGTTAACTAGAGTCATTATTGATAATTGCTCAACATGAATATGATAACCTGAGTATGAGGATAAAATCATGATCTGATTTACTTGAAACTTAAAAATCTAAAAGACGTGTAAACATATAGGTATCAGGTGTTCATAACCCACCAGCACTGAACAAAACTTTATTACAATAACATCATCATAATCTTGTAAGAAAATTCATGATTCGTAGACCCAAAACATAGTATATTTCACTAAACAGATGAAATCCATGATTATGAGTATGACAGTATGTTAAACTTATAAGGACAAAATGCTCACATGGTTTATTTCATAACTTGATAAATGGAATTGAACATAATATGGGTGACTGAGATTATAAAGCATGAAAGAGTATAATTCACGTGGGGAAACATAATTTCATGGTTTTAGTTCAAAAATATTAAGAGTAAATTGAGTAAATTCATACTTAACATTGAAATTTCTTGAAAAGAGGGAAAGGAGTTTATACTTGAAAACAAGGGATTTCTTGGAACTCAATTGGCGAAGGAACCCATTGATGAATATTCCACATACCTGAGTTGCTTGAATCCTTGAAGAAAACTTGAAATTGGGACCTTGAATGTGTGAACTCTTGGAAGAAGCTTGTAATTTGTGTTCTTGAGAATAAGAGGAGATTGAGTATCGTTAACTGATGAAGAATGGGGCAAATAATGCCCCTCTTAGGGTTTTAAATTGTCAATTGGGTGTTTTGGGGAGAGGGTAAAAGACCAAAATACCCCACACCCATTTAATGAAAATTGCAGGATTACAAAGCTTCTGTGGAATGGAGGCTATCACAGAGGCTAGCCTTCGTGGTACGACGTGTATCGTAGAGACTAGCCTTCATAACATATCGTGTATTGTGGAGGGCCAGTCTCTGTGATACATTAAAATCACAGAGGCATTCTGCTTACGTGGTTCAAAAACACCCCAAACCCTTCCAAAAATTCCCAAACTCTACCAAATGACCCTTCTAACATCCCTAAACATAGTTCAACTCATAAATCAACATTTTGGACTCGAAAAGGCAAAAAATAAAATTTTCCAAATCTTGGGGTCTTAAAAGTCCATGTCACTTGTACTTAATGTAAATTAAATGGCTTTGGGACTTCTAAACATTGGTCAAATAGCTGGAAACTCTTCTAGAATCTTGCGGGGTATTATAAAGCTGAAGATAGGCCCCAGGATATGACCCTTAGATGTTTCTATCGCACTTTGAGTATCGCAATTGTGATTGAGCAGAGAAGGTAGAAGTACTAGCATTGGGAGATGATGTTTTACAATCGCAGAGGTCACGATCGCGACTAGAGCATGCAATCACAGGTATCGAGCAAATTTACAAGGGCATGAAATGAATTTCACAAGCCTCAATCCCAAGATATAAAAGGTTGAACCCTTCACATTTTTAGCATCCAATTTTCTGAGTTTTGAGAGAAAAATACACTATTGTTAAGTAGAAAACAATTTGTGGGTGTGTTCCCATGAAAGATTTTGGCTATTTGTTTGAATTTGAAGATTGGAGCTTTTATTCATTTTTCTTTCCATGGATGAATTGAATGCTAACTTGGGTATAATCTTCTCTTTATTTACATGAGTTGTTAAACTTATGCATTGGGGTTATGATGGATTAGTTGGTGATTAATCCATGCATGTTGATTATTTGTCCAATTAATTAGTTATTTGTGATAGGTTTTGCCTTTGTTCCATGTTTAATTGAGAATTGGGGGTTGAAAACCCCAATTACCCTTGGACCCATACCATCCTTGAAAGAGGGGATATGGGTGAGGAACAATTATGAACAATAACTTGAGATAACTCATTTAATAGCATCATTTTATAAATAAGGATGTTAATTACGTTAGTGGATTGGTATATTTAACACACTTGTGAGGTGTTCGAAAGAGCCCACAAGTGAGATTTAGTGTATTATTGAAAGATTAACACCAATACCCCTCAATCTAGCCAACCCTAAATCCATAACTAAACTTGAATGAATTATTGACAACCCATGCATGACTCCCAACTAGGATTGCATAACACCAGGGCTCCTCTCCATTAGGTAACACTCTTTGATTTTGCAATCTCACAATTGTGTTCCATTTTTTTGGTGTTTAATTTTTACTTAAATCAAACCTCCCATTTATTTTTACATATTGTTTATTTTTGCACTATTAGTTAACGTCTAGCTAAATTCCAACACACATAGGACTTGAAATCTAAGTCTTCACTCCTCGTGTATTCGACCCTGACTATTAGTTGGGTAATTATTTTGACAACGTCTGCCTTGCATCTAATTTTGAGTGTAAGTTTGGGCATTATCAACAGGTTGTCAATAGGGAGTATTTCTCATATTGAGGAGGATAAAAGAGGTTTGGTAAAGTGTCACAACCCAATTTCTTAGGTCATGCCACCTACTATAACCCACCAGTAGGTAATCCGATCCCATAATCCAAAATAGCTAGTAACAGACTATCAATAAAAGTGAAAGAAATTATAGGAAGTGAATTTAAATAAAATACTAATATAGAATTCAACCCCAAAAGATGGTGAAGTTAGTACAAGAACTTCTATTACATTCAAAGTACAAATTGAGATATTGAATAAATTTACATGTTAAAACCATCTCCGAAATATAAAATAGAGATAAGTCTAATCTATGCTAGAGAGGGAAACAAGATTCCAAACTCCACGAGATCACCACAAAAATCTGATCCATAGCTGTTCAGCATGATACACCAGTCAATGGCGAGAACTCGTACTATGATCTGCAGGCTATAAAAGTATAGTATAACTACCAAACATGTGGTACTCAGTAGACATCAGCTAAGTGAGCTCAAAAGATAATTCAAGGATAAATAACATATAAGGTAGAGATGTATCTACAAAAAATTATCCCACAAATTAAGCATGATAAAGCAAGTGGGTCAATAAAGATAAACTATTCTATTATAATAGTAATGAAGGTATAAATTAAAAAAATTGTATATCTCTAGTCAATATACAAAGAAAGAGCGAAAGAAAGTTAAATAGTATACAAGGCCAAAAATACATATACGATATGAATAAGACAAAAATAGAGGGATATACTACAACAACACACACACACACACACATATATAGGGCTAACTCAAGGTAGTATCCTGAGGGATCCACCCTAACATCTTGAGGGTCATAACCATATAGGCAAGATAAGACTAGCATAATGATGGTCCTTAATCATAATGTAATTTTATCAATAATAAAGGAAGAAAATGAACCAAAATCATACCGACAATCCCTATTACCAATCTATAACCATCCTGCCATAAACTAACTGTAACATCCCAAAAATCAAGTTTCGAGACGCCACACGGTGCTTAGGGTCACAAGTGACCCCGAGCTAACCCTTTTCATCGGTATAACTCAAAAGCAACTGATTAAAATATAATTCTGAGAGAATGAAGCTGAAAATATCTCAATACAGAATCTGTTCAGTACAATATTGGAATTACAAGATGAAAATTCTACTAACACATATACATATACAAGAAGGAGACTGAATACATCAACCACTACTACTGTCTATGAAACCTCTACTAGTATTGTCTGTACATAGTCGGGTCATGACTCCCAACTACCACACTCAATACGACCGATGAAAAAAGATACAATGCTCCAAACTGAAATAACCGACCCAAGTCCCTGAACTGTGAAGACTCTTTACCTGCTAACCAGAAACTGCAATTGAATAGAATAGTAAATGGGGGTCAGCACAAAGAGAATGTACTGAGTATGTAGGGGTGCATGCAACACTTTAAATAACATCATCAATTTCATGAAAACATGCATACATACAATGATGACTCACTTGGCTTGAGTTATATCAAATCATACTCTTCATACTTTCATAATAAATAGTTCAAATGGTAAAATCTCATAATCCATGTAAATCATCAAAAATCTTAAATTATGAAAAATCATCATAAATTATCATATCGTCAAAATTCATCATAGGTAATCATAATTCATCATAACATCTCAACTCTTTGACTCAAATCTCGAAGTGACTCGGTAATTCAAGAAACATGACTTTTATGGACAGGGGAGTTTCCTATAACCGACAACCTCACGTGAGCTACGTGGAATACCAACGTTTGAAACCCCCGTTGGTGGGAGCATCATACTCTTTGCCAGGGAGTACGACCTTAAAACTGCAATAATCACAATCGGGCTCTCTGGCTAATAATATTATCATCAAACAACCCTACGGTGGCACATAGGTTTGGGGAAATACCAAATTTCCCTGTCGGTGCTAAGTACTACTCCCCGACAAGCTCAGAACGCGTTAGGAAAGCCACCATCATCATCACAAGGGTCGATCATAAAGACCAAATCAAATATCTCAATTTATAATTCATCAACAATTTGTGGATTCCTAACCCCAACTTCGACTTAAAATATTTCAATCTTTTTCAACATCAACAAGGTATCAATGCATTAAACCATAACCAACTCGACATTTGGACAAGGATATGAAGACTCAACACGTAATATTTTCAAAAATTCAACTCATCAAAATCATCCAAAAAAATACCAAAATTCATCTCAACATCTATATCAAAATCAATATTTCTCATAGTCAAAATTATATCGACTCTGCGAGTTCAAGGTCAATGTACTCAAATGATTATTCTTTCAATTCGACAATTAAATCATGACAACAACTTTTGAAAAGAACTTGAGACCTTCAATTCATAATAAGAATACATATCCCGTAGTACAACTCAAATCATGACTTTTATCTCGAAAGCCTTTAGAAATATCAATTCATTGTAGTAGTATGCAATTCATAGCATAAATTCTCAATTTAAGAAGTAGAGTAATGAAGTAATCATGTATATCCATATTGGAAAAAAATTCAAAGTCTAATAAATCCTTCATAAAGTAATTTGAGTGTATACCCATTTTAGAATATCATGAAATTTCAATAATAGAACTCAACATTTTTAAATGTCAAAATGTAACAATTTATCAAGTCATGACAACATCAATATTTTTGAGAAAATATCAAGACTCATGGTAACATCTCAAATGTTATATCTCAATATGCTCAATGATTTAATTTCGTCATAAACAAGCTTTAAGCTTATCATAAATCTCAAAATCATTCCAAAATACCATTTCAACATATATCTCGAAATCATTCAAAATAAAAATATGAAATTTACAATTATAGATATCAAGACATCTCATGTCTCAAATATATATTCAATAATTCAAATCGTCATTGGGAAGTATAAAGCTTGACACATATCTCAAAATATTATTCCAAAATACCATCTCGACATACGTCCCAAAATCATTCAAAATACCACCTCGTGGTAAAAGTGTGTAATTCGCAATGATAATTATTAAATCATATCATGAAAACATTGAGATAATCATATAAATCAAAGTTTATTCATTCAATCATCATAATCTCATAATCGAATTATTTAGACATAATCTCACTTGCAAAATCATGTAAAACCATAATAAAATTAAAGCTTTGGGCACAAGAACGGAAGATTGCTCTTGTTCAAAACTCCACATACCTTGAAATTGACTTCTTGATTACGGAATCCTATTCGGACAAATAATGGGTGCTCCTCGAAGGTCTTGAAATGAGGAGTTCGTTTATCGGATTAATTTTGGATTTCAACGGTGAAATTGAAAGATATTTGAAAGTGAAATTTGGCTAGGGTTTCATAATCCCAAATGGTTCATGGAGAAAATGAATTTTGAAGGTTCAATTATGGATTAAATGGACAAATTTTCGTCCAAGAGGGGGTGTGAAATGACCAAATTGCCCTTAAAAAAACAAATAATGTCAAATCTGTCCTTTGGTGGACTGTTTTGATAGGCTGAAGTAGATCGACCATAACGTTTTACTCCGATAGTCAAATTGGATGAAACTAATTTCATTAGAAAGAGGACTCTTAGATCTTTCCGTTGATATATAGTAGCTCACCCAGATCATTATGTACAAAGAGTTATAGTCGTTTGAAGTTGACCCAAAATATCACTTTTGATAGGCTAAACTAGATCGACTATAACTTTTTTCTCCGATAGTTAAATTGGATTAACCTAATTTCATTAGAAAGAAGACTCTCCTAGATTTCCGTTGATATATAGTAGCTCACCCAGATCATTATGTACAAGGAGTTATGATCGTTTGAAGTTGACCCAAAAATTCTCTTTTGATAGGCTGAACTAGATTGACCATAACTTTTTTCTCCGATAGTCAAATTGGATGAAACCAATTTCATTAGAAAGAGGACTCGCAGAGATTTCCGTTGATATATAGTAGATTACCCATATCTTTATGTACAAGGAGTTATGATCGTTTGAAGTTGATCCAGAAATTTGCCTGGCTGCAGTAATTTTAATTTCCTGCACGTTTTACTGTTCACAGTTCGATCGGAATGGTCGTAGTTCGATCGGAATGGTCGTAGTTCGATCGGAATGGTCGTAACTCATCGCTCGAGTGTCCGTTTTCTATGATCTACATATAGTTGGAAAGATTATTCGATACTCTATGCAATGGTAGGTCAACGTATTAGAAATACTACACAGAAAATTTATGGATCGCTCTAAAGCGTAGAACTCGATACGTTTCTCACGAAATCTTTACGAAGAAAATTTTCCGGGGTATTACACTAACCATAATAACCAACAATATAGTAACCGGCTAATTTAGAAAAATAATACCTAATCGGGTGCCTTACTTGAGATTAATTGTAAACTATATATTATGTTTAGGAGGAAGGCCAGGTAGGTCAATAGGGAAAATATGAGAAAACTCATGAACAGTAAGGACAAAATCAAGCGAAGGACTCTCTGCACTAATATCACAAATATAAGCAAGATAAGACTTGCAAACCCTCGACACCACAAGGAGGAAACCCTAAATTCCTCATTCACCTACCTACAACCTATTCCTTCCTAGGGGAAACCATCCCCCTTGTGCATGAAAGAATAGAAGCACCCCACGGAGAAACACTAGGATGGATGAAACCTTTATCTAAGGGGTTCTTTAATTTCCCTTCAACTCCTCTAACTCAACCAGAACCATTTTAGAAAAAAGGAATAGAAATTGGACAAGCATCCAAAACAAAGTCAATCCCAAACTCAATCTCCCCACTAGAAGGAAACCATGAGGGTTATCAGAAAGACCTCACGAAATTCATTCACCACTGAAATAGAATGAAAAGAAGAACCTTCCAAGTTAGAATCTTTTAACTTGGACCAAATAATAATAGAGGAACCCCTCAATTGGAGATTAATCTCCGAGATCTAAGATATGATATAACCTTCCTTTTACTAGCCGGAGAATTATCCTCCCATCCTATAACCGACTCACCAAGCAGCCCAAACACAACTTTAACAGTCCGATAGTTTAATGATGCTTAGCATGAGTACAACCAATCCATCCCGGGAATATTATAGAAATCCACCATATCTGATTTAAACAAATCCACCAAAGTCCCTCACTACCAACATATATACCACACACCCCCTATAGACTCCTTTTACAATTATAGAGTCACCTACCACAGTAGAATAAAAAAAAGGGTCCAAAATAACCTTAGGACCAAAACCAAGATAAACAATCACAAATGGGGTCACATAAGAGAGAGGGGACCCCAGACTATATAAACTTTACACATCACGAGAAAAGAGTTTGACACATACCAGTGTCAGCATCAGAAGATACCTTGGACTCCTGAGGGTTTGTGAGAGTATTGTGACGGTCCTAGCCAGTGCCAAAGCTAAAAGCAACACCTCTCACTTTAAAAGCTAGAGAAGTGGAAACCGATATACTATTTGCCCAAGTAGCAAACCTTGCGGGACACTCCCATTGCTTGTGAACCAACTAACCATAACTAGAACATAGATTCCTCATTTCCTCATAACAACCATGGTGCGACCGACAACAAAATCTAAAAGGCAGATAAAATGGTATGATTAGGCCATACCGGCCCGAGATTGGTCACCTTATGCCCTAGAAGTATACTAATCTGAAAACGTCTGTCTCCTAATGGCTTTGAGTAGGGAGCACTATCCATAGAACAGGAGTTAGGACCTAAACAACTCTTTATCTTAGACCATTTACCACCAAACTATTGGCCTTCTTTTTGTTCAGAAAACTGAGACTTCTTACTTTGACTATTTCCCGACCTTGCCTTATTCTCCCCCATACTAATAGAACTGTACTGGCATGACAGAGTTGTCACTATCTAGGTTAATAGACTAATAGAATGTCAAAACTCGGCATTGGTAACCTCCCCTTGAGTAACTGAGCATAAGTTCCACCTTTTAGAGTAGGGTTAGTAGAGACCGATGGAACTCTATGGGGAAAATCCAAAACATGACCCTTGATCGATTTTGTGCCCCATGAGTTGGAGAAGATCCATCCATATCATCCTCAAGTGGGACATGTGAGTTTCTACAAACTCTGGATCATTGAGAGGACATGATATGAAAGGTGAGCAAAAGAATATTTAGGGAAGAGTTCAAGACCTTCGACTCCATAGCCCGAAAATAGAACAACAAGAAAGTGAAACATTCCTTAATGCCTTGTAGAATCCTAATTATAAGTGTGGTGCACAACACACCCATAAAAAAGACTCTACTCAACACGGCTTTATGGATACCCCATGACACTGAAACCTAGGCTCTGATACCAACTTGACACAACCCAAATTGGGGCCTTATTGTAATGGGCATCTCAAGTCCAACCGAGAATGGAGACCACCCCTGATACCCAAACCAACCAACTATTATATACCATGAGTTGGATGAATTTCGAACATATAACTAGATAACACATTAGAAGATATAATGACTTTGGGACAGGTCTACTTACTAGACCAACCTAACCAAGTCAATCCATCCAATAACCAACCAACCTAACCAAAAATGATAATCCAATGTATATATATAGATATATCATGACCACTCCATACCTAAGTCCACAGTTGTCCATACAAAGCCTCTAATTCAAACCAAAGAGTATCTAGTCAGGACATACCCCCGGCCAAGCCAAAAACCAAAGGCTATGAAAAGATCAAAGTATGTATAGTAATCCATGACATGCAATGGATTCCTTCTAAACTATGAAAGCTCACCACTTCAATCTAACACCGACTGTCCCCAAATTTGATCAATGAGTAGGAGGAGTAGTATGTTTAGTTCCTACATTGCATGGGGATACATCACTCAAAGATGGGTTAGCGAGTGAACTCAAGATGCAACCATAACCAACCAGGATAAGGATAAAATAATGCCAACCTTTATAACCAAGTAAACCAACCATATGCATTCATAACCATATATATATATATATTATCCATGTCGGGAAAAAGAACCGAGTTTAGCATGTATTTAAAATCATTAACTTGGGTATGTGTAGCTTAACCGTACTAGAATCACGGGCTATAAAGGTCCAGTGTAACCCCCTGAACGGGCCCCAATGTGTGTAAACAGATAAACCGGAGATACCATAGGAGTAGGGGATTCCCGTGTACCCTTCGCTCTCTATGATACATACATACATGTGTTAGGGTATTCCCGTATACCCCTCAAGTATGTGGTCGCGATGACCAATTCTTATGTCGACAAACATGAGCTTCCAGTGTTTGTCAGTTGGACTCCCACTTTCACGGTTAAGTATGAAAACCTACTATTATTGCCTAATTAATATCATAACCTCACAACCAAACCACCAATTCCATTTATTACTAACAAAAGCTATAAGTAGTGGTATCATCATACCGACTATAGCTTGCAAGAAATGTCCTTAGATAACCATAGGAGATTTCAATGTACCCCATAGGTTATATTGTTAAGTTTACTTGGGGGATTCCCATGTACCCCATAAGTACATCATTATTAGGATTACTTGGGGGATTCCCGTGTATCTCACAAGTATTTCATTATTAATCTTAGCTTGTGGGATTCCCTTGTACCCCACAAGATGTTCATCATTCAAACTAATTTCATTATTCATTTACTTGGGGGATTCCCGTGTACCTTGCAAGTTTTTTTTTCAAAATAATTTCATAGCCACCTAGGCCTTACCATTTAACCATTCCAAATCATCCAAACCATTCAAAACTATTTCAAACTATTTAAATCAATTTAGGCTTCCATTACTAAACCATAAAATGCAATCACTATAATGAAAGTTCAATAATAGAGAAAAATATTCTCATAGGCATTTTACCAAACATGTTGAGGGAATACCTTTACCAAGACCAAAACCAAAACATAAAACATCATGTTTAGACCCATGACCAATTTGTTAAACCACAACCAAAAAGCACCGACATATGCAAACCACCACCAAAAACATATGAAATCATAATTTAAACCAAGTGTAAACAATGCTCAACAATATGCATCCAAAACCCTCAATATTGGTTTTCAAAACCACCATTTATGATTATAATCAATGATTAAAACATGCCTTTAGTTGGAAATAACAATGATGAAGGATTACATGCCTTATACAAGAAGATTTATGGAAGTAAACTTGACTCTTGATCCCTTTGAAGAACACTTGTAGAAACCCTAGCCTCCAATGTTCAAAAGAGTGTTTAGAGAGAGTATTTGGAGTGTTTTAATCTACCAATGAGTGTTATAAGAGGCCACAACATGTTATATAAGGTGGGTACTTAAGGGTTTTGGTATGGGAGATGTCCAGAATACTCCAACTTAAAAGTTAAAAATATGCATGCAGGAGGGTACGACCACCCCCTTAGCTATACCATAGGGTATGGGTGGTACATTAACTCATTCCCTTAGCCTCACCATGTACCTCCAAACTGATCATCATACGATAACACATACCAAAATTATACCCTAAGTTATGAGAAGTACCCCTAACCCGTACCTTGGATAAATTAAACTAGGCTAATTAATAAGCATTAGACCACTTGACATCATACACCTCGTATCCTATCATACGACTAGTATGATGCTTAGTCATATCTTGGACAAAAACCAACCCATACATACTGACTAATATTTAACAAAGGGACATCAAGCCGTACCATATCATACAAGAAGTATGCTCAAATCGTACCTTGTCTAGAATGTTCAAACTCAAGAAATTTTGCAAGGTCCAAAGATTAGAGTATTTTGGAGGTCCCAAATGATAAAGATTGCTTTAAAAATTTTAGGTGACTTAGTTATAGAGTATAAGGGTGCCATGCTGAATAGTGGCATAGATATTTCCAAGTTGGTAATTTACATGTAGTAGGTCAAAGATGTAAAGAAGAAATAGGTAAAGGTAGAGAAGAGGCAAAGTAAAAGGGACAAGTATGCAAATTAGGATGCTAGTTAGTATCATGGTGGTAAAGGCAGGCAGTGGTCCAAGAAAAAATATTAGGGAATTGATTATTTTTCAGCTAGTTCACCTGCTCCTAGGCCTTTCGGTAATCAGTGGTTCTAGTCTAATAATGGTTCCATCCTGGATGCAGGGTACCTAGTTTTAGGAGACTGTAGTGCAGTCTGATCCATCTTATCCTACCGCCACACTTGAAAAAAAAATGAAACTTTATTATAGGGTCTGTTACTACAGTAGGGAGGTATGTTATCTTGCAGTCGAACTAGTCACTTTTAACAAGAGTATCCCTCTGCAAAGGGAATTGTTGGGGCTAATAAGGCACAAAATACTACTTCTTATGCCCTAGTTGCAAAGAGATCTACTTCTAATACAGGTACGGGGTGCAATCATTTATTTTTCCTTTCAACTTATCAGGTTCAGAGACTTGACTAGATATTATCGTGGGTATGTTACAAATTTTCTCCTGCGATGTTTATATGCGTCATGACCATAGTTCCACTCTATCTTATGTAATACTTTATGTCAAATATTGTAAATTTTGGTTTTGATCCTAAAATTATTTTTGAACCCTTCTCATTTTCTACTCCCTTCCATGAGTCTATTATTGCTAAGAGAGTCTATAAAATTTGTGTTATGCCTACTTTTTATTTGGACACTGTGGTGGATCTGGTAGAGCTTGACATGGTAGAATTTGATTTTATTCAAGAGATGAATTGGCTCTATTCCTGTTATATTACCTTGGATTGTAGAACCAAAAAAGTCATTTTTCATTTTCCAAATGAACAAGTCATAGAATGGAAGGGTAGTTCCTTGGCACTAAAAGTAAAATTCATTTCTTATCTTAGAGCCTGAAGGTTAATATTTAAAGTATGTTTGTATCATTTAGTCCAAGCCAAAAAATATACTCTGAAAATCCCTAACTACAGTCTGTTCTTTTATTTAATGAGTTTCTCGAAGTCTTTCCCGATGATCTTTCTGAAATTCCTCCTGATAAGGAGATAGACTTTGGAAAAAAGATATGAGCTGGCCCTTTTAAAAAATTATGGCCCATGTTTGGGTCATTAGACATTACATGGCCAGTCAACCCAAGTAATTACAGTTAATGGCCATTTGGGAAATTTCTCCTTTCAACCATTGGTTCTTTCCCTCCCAAGGCCCTTTCCCTTCTTGTGTCATTTTGGCCTATAAATTAAGTTTTTTTTGTCCAACCATGTTTTAAATAGTTTGTTTTTCTTCTTTTTTTTTTTAAAAAAAATTCACTATAGTTTTTAGGCTAACATATCTTCTTTTCTTTTCTTTTTTTTTTTTAAAAAAAATAAATATAAAAATTGTATAATTGTTGTATACAATACAAATCTAAATAGGAAATATATAGAAACTGTAGAGAATATCTACATAGATAGTGAAATTGTTGTATACTTTTGTATAGGACGTGTAGCAAGATTGTATAAATTTTGTATAAAACATGTAGTTAAATAATTATTGTAGCTAAACCTTTTATAGGGATGTGTATAGAAATTGTATAAATATTGTATTGATTATATATATATATCTGTATGATTTGTATAGAAATTGTATCAGTCTTGTATATAATATGTATAGGTATAAGATGTGTATAGAAATTTAATCTTATTTTATAGAATATGTATAAGTCCAGAATATGTACAGAAGTTGTATAATTGGTGTATAAAATTTGTAAATAAAAAGAGAGCAACAATTTTGACATTACAAAAACTATATTTGATTGTTAAAAAAATTATAATTAAAAATTATTTTTTTAATAAAAAATGCTACAAAAGGAAAATAGTTAATAAAACAAAAGAGTAGCAAAAAAAAGCAACAAATAGGAGGAGGGAGCTAGAAAATTGGCTAGCAAATGGGAAATTAAATTTGGTTTCTATTTTCATAGGATTTGTTTGGATTGAAGTGCCTTTTTGTCCCCCCTCCTTAATATTTTAGTCGATACTTGACTCATTTCCATTTGACCATATAGAATGGCTCCTGCGAAGCTAAAACAGTTAAAAGGCCTCCTTGATAAATGTTTCATTCATCCTAGTGTCTCTTCCTGGGGTGCTCCCATACTCTTTGTGTAAAATAAAGATCATTCTCTCCATATGTATATAACTTACCATCAGCTAATAAGGTCATAGAAAAAAATAATTACCCTCTTACCAGAATTAATGATTTTTTTTACCAGTTTCAGGATTCTAAGTGTTTCTCCAAAATAGATCTCTGTTTGGGTTGCTATCAATTGAAGCTTGGGGAAGTTGATATTCCTAAAATCACTTTTTGAACCCGATACGTGCATTATGAATTTTTTGTTATGTCTTTTGGTTAGACTAAGGCACCTGAAACCTTCATGGATGTTATGAATAGGGTGTTTAGATAATTTTTGAATTTGTTTGTTATAGTTTTCATTGATTATATCCTGGTGTACTCCTGGAGTGATAAAAATCATGTCAATCATCTCTGGATCATACTTCAGACCATAAGGACTAAGAGTTGTATTCTAAATTTTCCAAGCTTGAATTTTGGGTTAGTGTTGCGGTTTTCCTTAGGCATATTATTTCTAATGAAGGTATTAAGGTTGATCCTCAAAAGATCGAGGCAGTGAAGAAATGGCCTAGACTAACAACTCCAACCGACACTAGGAGTTTCTTAGGTGTGGCAGGTTACTACAGGAGGTTTATGGAAAGATTTTTTCTATAGCTACTCCACTAACTAAGTTGACTCAGAAAATAGTGAAGTTCCTGTGGTCCGATTCTTATGAAGTAAGCCTTGAGAAGTTGAAGGATTGGTTTACTACTGCTTCTATTTTGACACTTTTCGAGGGTACTAAAGGATTTATGGTATATTGTGATGCGACACAAGTTGGAATTGATTGTGTACTTACGCAACATGGTAAGGTGGTGGCTTATGCATCCACACAACTTAAGGTTCATGAGAAGAACCACCCCATCCATGATTTGGAATTGGCAGTTGTAGTCTTTGCACTTAAGATTTGGCATAACTATTTATATGGGGTGCATGTATACATTTACACTGACCACAAGAATCTGTAATATCTTTTTATCCGAAAATAGTAGAACCTCTGGCAAAGAAGGTAGATTAAATTTCTAAAAGATTACAATATGATTTTGTACTATCACCCAAGTAAAGCTAATGTTGTTGTTGATGCTCTTAGCAGGTTGTCCATGGGGAGTCTTTCTCATGCTGAAGAGGATAATAGAGGCGTTGTAAAGTGTCACAACTTAATTTCTCAGGTCATGATGGCACCTACTGTAACTGATTAGTAGGTAAGCTAATCCCATAATCTGGAATAGCTAGTAACAGACTATAAGTGGAAGTGAAAGCTTATAGCAGAAGTGAATTTAAATAAAATACTAATATAGAATGCAACCATAATACCTAGTGAAGTTAGTACAAGAAACTTTATTAAAATTTGAGTACAAAGTGAGATACTAAATAAATATGTGATAACGCTCAACTTACACTTCAATTTAGTGCAAGACGATCGTCGTTAATATATTTACCCAACTTTGGAGTTAGGGTCGAATCCATGAGGAACAATGTGAGTGGTGATTAAACTAATTTGAAACTATAGATACACATTAAATTCAAACAAATGATATGAAAAGATAAAATGGGGGTATTTTTAATTAGTTAATTTTGTTCTAGCTAATTGTAACAGAGTTATTCCATATAATGATTCTTTTTGTAAGTAGTAATTCAATGATATTAAAAAAACCAGAGTTATGGTTACCAAGATGCTTGAACAACTAGGGTTGTGAATCGCTTTAGAGTTCCAATTGACAACTTCAATTGCAAGAGTAGTTAGATCCTATTATTTACCCATTCGTTTCTCAACCTAAGTGGGTAACCTATCCTTTAATTCTCTCGATTTTAAAGAACGCATTGGTTATTCAACTTTTTTCTCACATAGGCCAATCCGTATAAGGTATTTTCCATTAATCTAAAGATTAAAGTCCTTAGAGTCCATGGAAACCCTTTCTTTTCCCAACAAGCACTTTCCTCTCGAACAAGTGATGTTCTTGGGCTCACTTTTCATGTTTGCAACCAAGAAAAGTCATTAAAGTGAAGAAAGGTTTATACAACATCAATTCCTTATGGTACTCAATTAGATTCACAACCCAAATCAGATTTTCACATCAAGGCTCCTATAACCCTAGTTATGGGAGCTTAGCCATACATTTCAATAGAAGAAATAGAAAGCATCTTTGTATTATTCATAAATAAATTCAAGATTTACTTACAAAGTTACAAGAATTTTTTCTTGAATCTTCAATAGGGATGGAATGGTTAGATCCACGAGATTTACTTAATTCTCAAAATACTAGGTTACAAAGAGTTTCTAGAGATGGAAAAATTGATAAAGGATAAAAAAATAAAAATAAAATAAAAAGAAGAATAAATTTGAAGATATGAGATCTGGATATCAACTCCCAGATGATGCTTAATAAATCCAAAAAATGGTATTTATAAGTTCCCAAGTAAAAAGATTTAAAATTAGAATAAAAAAAAATGTGTCCAACTTGGTGGTCAAATTGGCAGTCCACCGCAAAACTGGTGGTCCACTATTTTGACCTTCCCTGGGTATTCTGCAATCCTAGATTCTGTTTGGGTCTGGTGGTCAGTTTGGTGGTCCACCGCAAAACTGGAGGTTCACCATTTTGACTACCATGCCATGTTTGTAACGCCCCGAATCTGGTACTGGAATGCTACACGATGCTCATGACCCCGAAGGACCACAAGCTAACCCATGACTAATATCTGTACTTGTATACTGCATGATATACTGTATAAATGCAGAAATAAAGGCTGAAAGGCCATAAGGTTCAAAACTAAAACATAATATCTGATAAAATATAACATCTGGATGGGGTATGAAATACCCAAAACAACTAAAATAAATATTTCTGAACATAATAGTTTGAAAAGCCTCTAACTGTTTGAATTGTCTGAATAAGTAGCTGATGGGACATGTCCCCAATTAACTCCAACTAATAAATTAATTAATGAGATAAAAAAGTAATGATCATGTCCTTGAAAGATGAGGACTCACTTCTAACTCTGAAATTCCGAGATTGGAATTCTACTGATGCTCTGGTGCTCGTGCTTATGAACCTATGGTATAAAACACCATAGCACAAATGCATTAGTACTTTCAATGTACTAATATGCATGTGAAGTAGGATTAATGCAAAGGGTTTACATGCATGATCTATACTAACTGACTGAATAATATGAACGTGAGAATACATGTATGAATACATAATAACTGTAACTAGGGTTGTGATAATATGATTACTGAGTCTGAGTACTGATAACATGAGATACTGATAACTGTATAACTGAAATAAATGATACTGAGCAACTGTACCTGACGGTTTAGTTTTTTGATGGAACTAGCTGAGTTCTATACTATTCTGATTTGACTGTATCTGACATCCCTGAATTCTGTAGAACTAGCTGAGTTCTATTATTGAGACTGAATTACTGTATCTTATAGTCCTGATTCTGTAACTGAAACTGTGGGAGGTCATGATCTAACCAACATGCCCCGAAACTGAACTGGTGGAGTCCAACCTGTAACCCTACCTGGAAGGGTGTCAATATCGTGCCACGGGTAAAAACTAGCTGTGAGTATACCCTCTCTGATAGGGAGCTCTTCCGTCAACCCCTCCTGGTAGGTAACCTAAATAAGATGTATAAGTCCCTAAACGCGTAGGGTTCATCTCAACCTATGTTGGCTACATAGTTCTGGAACATAAGGATTACTTCTAAGGATCACACCATCCACTGAATAACAGGTGAATCCCCATCCTTGGGTTAACTCAGTGCTGAATCCTACTCCCAACTGAATAGATACTGAACTAACTAAATGAACTGAACTGATACTAATGGTATTGTTTAGCAGAGCAAAATTGAGTTCACTGAGTTCCATTGCCTAACGGAATGCTATTGAGATCTGAGGACTAACTGAGAGTACTGAAGTTGCTGAGATTTACTGGGAATACTGAGGTTACCAAAATTACTGAGTACTGAGATCACTGAGATAACTGAACTACTGAGATTATTGAGAATTCTGAGATTTTTGGGTTTTCCTGAGTCACATGACTGACTGGGTTCTATAGATCCTGGCTTGACTGAGAGTATTGTGAAAACATGACGCTGGCTCTAGGCACACAACTAAATTGTCAGGTTCAAGTACCCCCAGACTCGATGGAAAGAAACTGACAAAGCATGACTTTTTGAATACATGATTAACATCAACAATCCATAGTTCATTGATTATGACATTTCTTCAAATACTTGACATGCATAAACTTGTACATGAATTGGGATTACATATTATTATACTAGTATGACACTATTCTTTCGCATAGGCATTTAATCAAACACATGCGGAGCATGCTGTGGTTATACAATCATCAACACATCTAATAATCATGGATATATTAATCAACTTGTAAATTGAAGGGGGTTTATCATGGTTATTATGCAAATCTTCATATACTAAGGTTAATTATTGGAATATGTACTTTAAAACATGAATCAAAACCCCACAATATCATGAACACGAATTTCAATTCAATTTAAATCATGAACATTCATCAATACACAAATCTTGGATTCTGAAAAGATATTCTTGAGCTTCATGGGTTAAAGGGACCCAAGAATCAACACATGACATACCTTGATTGTGAGTTTCTTGAAGTTCATGGACTTGAAGAACTCGAATTTCTTGGTTTCTTGAAGAAGGATTTGAATCTTGTTCTTGGGGATTATCTTTGAGAGGAAACCTTAATTTGATGTTATGGATGAATGAGGAGTTATGTGCTTTGATTTGATGTAATTAGGGGTTAAAAAGGATGGAAAAAGACCCAAAAAGCCCTTTAAAATGTTGTTTCAGCGCTGTTTCGGACAAAATTGACGGTCTGGGTGACAGACCATCACTCTGGTGACTGAACGTCACTCCAACCATCAATTTTGGGCCATAAAACGTCCTTACTACCTCAGTTGCGATGGCCAAAGTGATGGTTCGTCACTGACTTGACGGTCCATCAGCTTGCCCGTCGCTCCTGGGCAGCTCGGATAGCTCTTGGTAAAACGGTCATAACTTTTTACTCCGATACCGAATTTTGGCGAAATTGGTATTGTTGGAAATATAATTCAATTATCTATATTTTGGTAGGTCATGAACTTAAAAATTAATAGTATAACAAAATATATACTAGTTTGAAGTTGACTATGACAATATCCTTCTCACGAATTCAATCGGTAAGGGATATTTTGATTCGTCTAATAGATAGGATGTATTTGAGGCCTTAACATACATCTAAATTGATAATAAAAATACCAAATAACTATAATTTTTTCTTATGAGATTGAAGCATGGTTCTACTATTGGTTGGGATTCTCAGGGTATTACACTATCTCCCCCTTGAGAACATTTATCCTCGATGAGACTGAGTGAAAGGGGATGAAATAAACTAATGTACATACTGAACATGCATGACTGGAACATGATCTCATGACTGACATGACTGGTAACTAAATGTTTTGATTTTTCTAATAGCTAGGATGTATTTGAGGCCTTAATATACATCTAACTTGATCATAAAACTACCAAATTACTATAATTTATTTCTCATGAGCTTGAAGCATGGTGATACTATTGGTTGGGATTCTCGGGGTATTACACTATCTCCCCCTTGAGAACATTTTTCCTCGAATGAGACTGAGTGAGAGGGGAGAAAATAAACTAACGTACATATTGAACATGAATGACTGGAACATGATCTCATGACTAACATGACTGGTAACTGAATATATCATACCTATCATTCATATCTGATGCATGTGTAACTGATTCATGGGTGCATGACTGAGTGCCATGATGAACTGAGTTTTTTTTTTCAAAAGGAGAATGCATATCTGATGCATAACTATATGACTGAACTGATATATAAATGCATGACTGAATATGAAAAAGTACTTAGTACCAAGTTTGTAATGGAGTTCTGAGCATGAACTGAATACCAAGTTTGTAATGGTAATTTGAACATGGAACTGGGTAAGTTCAAGAAAACTATTACGTAAACTGAAAAGTACTGATGAACCCATGATTATGCTAGAAGTATGCATGAGCGAGAACCTTAGAACATAACTGAGACTGAAACATGATATATAAACTGAATTTTGTGAACTAAACTGAGCCCCTAAATACATGGCTCACGATTAAGTTTGGAACTTGGGAGTCAACTTATAAGTACCCGCTACTCCAATATGGATCCATTTTGAGAAAAGGAAGTGGGATGTTTAAGTCATGAAAGTTTAGGGGATTATAGCGTATCTCCCCCTTGGGACACTAGGTCCCTCTAGGAATACTAACTTGGCGGAGCTACTGAGGGAAACTGAGGCAATATGCAAGGAACCTACGAACTGATTCTTGACTGATTATCTGATATCTGAAACTGAGGCCTGATACATGAACTGAGCTGAGCTTGCATCTACATGATAGGTTCAACTTAGAATAGTTTCATTCATGAGATTTTGGCTAGGGAGAATAGATGGAAAGATAGAAAACCAAACTTTACGAACTTGTCTATCTAGGACTAACATATGCTGAAAACCTATAGTCGACTGGAGCCTTTCCTTAACACTCTTTCTATACAGCTCTAATGGCTTAAGGGTACAAGGAAATCTTGGCGTCGTCTGAAAAAGACAGCTGAATAGGAAAAATCATTGCCTAGCTAAAATCCAGTAAGATAGGTTAAGACCTACGAACACCATTTAAGATGAAATGACTAAGATTCTTACACTGTAACTGAGACTACTGAAAAGATTCACATAGGCGTTGAGCAAGAATGGACAAACATACTGACTTATCTGATTAACTTACTAACTGATAACTGAATACTGGGCATGTGAGACTAGTTTATACTTATTCTGAATAATTGGACTAAGGCTGTAGAATATTATGCATAGGAGGTAATGACTGACTGGATAACATGAGGTAACTGAGCATGAATGAGAAAAATTGTATCACCTTAATAATGCAAGGCTAGGCGTCTAGCATGATTTGTATATATTTTGTAGAGTGACTTACTAAAATACTACTGACTGAGTAACTGATAGCTATAGAATTTGGTCAAGCAAGTCTAGAACTGAACTGAACTGAGTTTTTGATCTGATTACTGAACTGAAGCTAGCATTATAACTAAGACTGTAGTAGAGACTGTAAGTAAGTATGTAATTGAGACTCATACAGGTACCAAATGCTAGTAACTGAGGCTGATACTGATACTAAAGTATTGAATCCTAATAGCTAAGTAACTGATAACGGATAGCCATGGTCCCATAGGAATATCTGAGTCCTTTATAGAATATCAATTAATAAACTGATGTTGTAACCGAGGATTAACAGACAGAACATCAACGTCAAATATTTATCGAGGAATCTAAAATGAGAGTATACCTGACATAATCTAAGTTTGGATAAGCTCTAGGGGTGGAACATTAATCTTGAGCTGCATGACCTAAGTCTAAAATTTCTGTGTTCGTAGGACATGATTTGTAACACTGAGTGAACTAGAATTCCTCATACTAGGAGCTTGAAATACACACTATTCTATGAGAAGCGTGAGGATACAAGCTGTATTCGTGGAACTAAAATGGGTAGCATGCGTAAATATCATGATGACTATAGTATGGAATTTTTCACTAAGGCAGGAATGGGTCGGGAATCTTCTTCCCTTACTGATTATCTACACATACTGGAACTATAACTAGAATCTGAAGGCTTGAATTTCTGACCCCAAAGTTTAACTGCTATGCAAGGTTTCAAAAGAAAAGAAACTCATGAATCTAAAGAAGCTTGAACATGTAAATGAGAGATCTGTAACATACCAGTAACTGCATATGGAGGACTTTTCTAATTTTGCCGGGACCAAAGTGCATAAAGTCTATTTGGGCGTTGCCTACTGATAGCGCTGGAATTGGCACCCTGCCATTTTGGGCAACCGGATTGAGCTGAAGAACGACCATGATGACTTTGAGGACCGGGTTTAGGACAATCTCAAATTTTGTGACCTACCTCGCCATCTTCGAAACACACATTACTGCCGGCTCTATACACCCATTATGATACTTACCACACTATTTTCAAAATGGATGAGTAAAAACCCTTCTCTCACTATCCTGAACTCGAATTTCTTGGTTTCTTGAAGAAGGATTTGGATTTTGTTCTTGGGGATTATCTTTGAGAGGAAACCCTAATTTGATTTTATGGATGAATGAGGAGTTATGTGCTTTAATTAAATGCCTATGCAAAATAAAAGTATCATACTAGTATAATAATATGTAATCCCCATTCATGAACAAGTTCATGCATGTCAAGTGTTCGATGAAATGTCTTAATCAATGAACTATGGATTGTTGATGTTAGTCATATATTCAAGAAAGTCATGCTTTGTCAGTTTCTTTCAATCGAGTTCTGGTGGTACTTGTACCCGACAATTTATCTGTGTGCCTAGAGCTAGGGTCTTGTTTTCACAATACGCTCAGTCAAGCCATGATCCATAGAACCCAGTCAGTCATCTGACTCAGGAAAACCTAGAAATCTCAGAAAATCTCAGTAATCTCAGTAGTTCAGTAATATCAATGATCTTTGTACTCAGTAATCTCGATAACCTCAGTATTCCCAGTAAATCTCATTAACTTTAGTACTCTCAGTCAGTCCTTAGATCTTAGTAGAATTCCGTCAGTCAATGGAACTTAGTGAACTCAGTTTAGCTCCACTAAACAATACCATTAATATTAGTTCAGTTCGGTTAATCAGTTCAGTGTCTATTCAGTTGGGAGTAGGATTCAGCGCCGAGTAAACCCAAGGATGGGGACTCACCTATTATTCAATGGAGGGTGTGATCCTTAGAAGCAATCCTTGTGTTCCAGAACTACACAGCCAGTGTAGGTTGAGATACACCCTATGTATTTAGGGACTTATACATCTCATTTGGGTTACCTACCAGGGGTGTTGACGGAAGAGATCCCTGTCAGAGAGGGTATACTCATAGCTAGTCTTTACCCGTGGCATGATATTGATACCCTTCCAGCTAGGGTTACAGGTTGGACCCAACCACTTCAGTTTCGATACATGTCGGTCAGATGATTACCTCCCATAATTACAGTTTCAGTCTCAGTCTCAATATCTATAAAAAACTCAGATAGTTCTTCAGATTCAGGACTGTCTGATACAATCAACTAAGTACAGTACGAAACTAAGCTAGTTCTATCAGAATCTAGACTGTCAGATACAGTCATTCAATATCATTTATTTTAGTTATACAGTTATCAGTATCTCATGTTATCAGTACTCAGGCTCCGTAATCATGTTATCACGAACTCAATTATAATTATTATGTATTCATGCATGCATTCTCACGTTCATGTTATCCAGTCAGTTAGTATAGTTCATGCATATGAACCCTTTGCATTCAGCCTACCTCCCATGCATACTAGTATATTTAAAGTACTGATACATTTGTGCTATGGTGTTTTATACCATAGGTTCAGAAGCACGAGCACCAGAGTATCAGTAGCATTCCAGTCTCAGTATTTCAGTGTTAGCAGTGAGTCCTCATCTTTCAAGGACATGATCATTACTTCTGTATATCATTAATTAATGTATTAGTTTTAGTTAGTTGGGGACATGTCCCATCAACTCCTTATTTAGACAGGTCAAATAGTTAGAGGCTTTTAAGATTATCATGTTCAGACAGTTTATTTTAGTTGTTTTGGGTATTTCATACCCCATCCAGATGTTATATTTTATCAGATATTATGTTTTTGTTTTGAATCTTATGGCCTTTTATCCTTTATTTACATATTCATACAGTATTTGATGCATTCTACAGGTACAGATATTAGTCATGGGTTAGCTTGTGGTCCTTCGGGGTCATGAGCATTGTGTAGTGTTTCGGGTACTAGATTCAGGGCGTTTTTTTGATTGGAAAAGTATTTGTTGGGAAAATAAATGGTTTACACAAATCTAAAGGATTTAACCTTTGGATAGAGGGTAGATGCCTTATCCGAATTAACCCATGTGAGAATATAGTTGAATAAATAATATGTTCCTTATGTTTGAAAGAATTAAGGGATAAAATTACTCATTTAGGTTGACAAACTAATGGGTAAACCATAGAATCTAACTACTCTTGCAATTAAAGTTGTCAATTAGAACTCTAAAGTGATTCACAACCTTAGATGTTCAAGCATCTTGGTAACCGTAACTCTGGTTTGTTTAATATCATTGAATTACTACTTATAAAAATAATCATTAAATGGAATAACTCTGTTACAATTAGTTAGAACATAATTCACAAATTAAAAAAACCCCATTTTATATTTTCATATCATTTGTTTGAATATAACTTGTAGCTATAATTTCAAATTAGTTTAATCGCCACTCACATTGTTCCTCGTGGATTCGACCCCGACTCTAAAGTTGGGTAAATATATTGATAACGAACCGCCTTGCACCAAATTGACGTGTAAGTTGAGCGTTATAAAAAATGGTGCTATTGTCAGGGAGTGTTCTAAAGTTCTAGATTCTGTTTGGACTTAGTGGTCGAACTGGTGGTCAGTCGCAAGACTGGTGGTCCACCATTTTGACCACCATCAGGTCTTCTAAAACTGGTGGTAAAACTGGTGGTCAGTCACAAAACTGGTGGTCCAACAAATGTTACACGCGCCTATGGGTCTAAAAATTTTTCTTCTTTTGAATCCAATGGATTTTTTCACAAGTCCATTGGACTTTTATACAGACTACACGCGCCATATACATTTCAGGACTCCAAATGGAGTTAATTTTTACATTGTGCTTTCGTTGATCCATTCCGAGTCTTTGTGAGTTGTTTCTACTTTACTTGAAGCTTGTATATCCTTCATATATCATAATGATCGATTAAAAAATCATCCTAAAGCATTAAACACCACAAATTAGAGCACAAAACAACACAACATCAAAGATGGTGAACTCAAAGCATGAGCTAAACATAGGCTAAATGCACTTTAAGCTTAGGATCATTGTTTTGACTCTTGTTTTGATCCAATTGACCTTTGAAGATTATAAATAAGTTGTTTCATATATAAATACATAATAACAACCTTAGTAACTCATTAAGACAAATTATAACCCAACACAATAGACTAGACAAACACCTAGCTCAAGATAGTCACACTAGTTTTCTCGATTGAACTCTAAATGCTCAAATTGAATCAAACCTCATGTGAAAACACCATTAAACATTGTAAACTTATATTTGGACTCATGAATGCTCATTTATGTCTTTATAAACACATATATCTTAAGAATCATCCTCAAAATAAAGCTAAAAAGGGCTAGAATAGTAATTCTAGAATGCATAAATACATCCAACATCAATATGCATGTACAAACCATCTCCTAAATACAAAATAGAGAAAAGTCCAATCAGTACGAGGGAATAAAGCAATACCCCAAACGCCAGGAGCTCATTCCAAATCTTCAAATCATAGCTTCTCCACACAATACATACGTCAACAATGAGAACTCATACTGTGATCTGCATGCAGCAGTAGTATAGTTAGAGCCCAAAATATGTGGTACTCAATAGGCATCAACCAACTTAGCTCAAAAGATAATGCAAGTATAAAAAAGATTTAAGGTAGAAATGTAACTATAGATAACAATCCGAGAAACTAAGAATGATAAAGTTAGTGGGACAATAAGGATAAAATATTCTATTATAGTAGTAATATGGGTCTAAAGTGCAATTTCGTATATCAATAGTCAATATACAAAGGAACAGTGAAAGAAAGTTATATATTAGTATACAAGGCCAAGAATACATATATGACATAAATAGGCAAAAAAGAGAGGGATATATGGTAATACCATACACACACGCACACACATATATGTATGTATGTATAGGGCTAACTCAGGGTAGTAGACTAAGGGATCCAACCTAACCTCTCAAAGATCATAACCAAATAGGAAAGCCAAGACAAATATAATGAGGGTCTCTAATCATAATATAATTCTACTAATAATAAAGGAAGAAAATAAACCAAAAAAGTACCAACAATCTTGGGTATCAGTCCATAAAAATCCTTCCTTAAATAAAACATAATAACCAACAATAAAGTAATCGGTAGTCCAGACAAACAATACCTAATCCGGCGCCTGACTTAAGATTCATAGAAAACTCAATATCACACTCAATACCTAGGTCGGTAGGGAAAACATTAGAAATCTCATGAAAAATAGGGACAAAATCAAGCGAAGGACTCTACACACTAATATCACAAGCAAAAGCAAGATAAGACTCACAACCGCTGGACACCAATCTCTTAGCCCGAACATAATAAATAATCTTCATCGATGTGTATCTAAAAGAACCCTATCACACAACTGGAGGTATTCCAGGCATACCTAAGGTAATGGTCTTGGTAAAAAAATCCAAGACTGCATGATAGGGGGATAACCAGTCCATGCCCAGAATCACATCAAAATCCACCATGTCTAGCACAATAAGGTTAGCCTGAGTACTAAACACTCAAATAACTATAACACATGATCTATAAACCCAACCTACTATTAAAAAATCACCAACTGGTGTAGCTATATGCAATTCCACAGATAAAGGATCCCTAGAAGCAGAAATATATGAATGAGTGGATCCCAGGTCAAATAATGAAATAGTTGGCTAACGATATATTAAAATTGCACCGGTAATAATAATATTCGAAGACTTTAACTCTGGCCGACTAGGTATTGCATAAAAATGATCTTGTCTTCCTCCCAAAAGAGTACCTGACCAACCACCTATACTACCTGTCTAAGGACCTTCTCTAGAACCTTGTGAACCACCTTTGTGACTTTGTGCACTACTCTAGTAGGAGGAGGCACAGATCTAATCGACTGAGTACTCTCTATTGCAGGCTAAATAAACCTATGTCGGGGACACTCTCAGGAGAAATGATGTCATGACCCGATGTCGGGTCTAGTTGTAATGGGTATCTCAAGTCCACCGAGGGCCAAAGACCACCCCATAGCCTGTTCAACAAAACAACACCCAAATAATGAGTAGAAGACATCCAAAATATAAAGATAAAATAGTTAATGAATCAAAAATAAGCTTTAAGAGTCAACAACAACCACTCAACCCACATGTGTCCACAAAAGCCTCAAAACCAATATGAATATGAAACTAGATCGAGACATGCCTCCAACTATGACAGTGAAAATTACTATGACAATGACAATGTTAATGTGAACTTTTCAGTTCTAAAATATGGAATGAAATTGATGGAATGAACAAGCTTTCCAAAAGATGGAAGCTCACCTCTTCACCATAACCTGATAGATGATCGCACCATCTAACACTGCATAATCAATAGAAAAAACCCCTAGGACCTATAGCATAAAAGAATATAGCATATGGGGACGGTTAGCATGGTGAGCACTATCATGTAACTCAGGTAAGGGGTAAAATAATACCATTTAAAAACCAAATTGAAAATAGATGTACATGTTCACATATATGCAAGTATACCTATATACATAATGCTGGATAGGGAACAAGTTTTAAGAATGAACTTTAAAACTATTAACCTGGACTGTGTAGCTATGTCCGTCCTAATGGCACCCACAGTCTATGTGGGTCTGAATTCCTTATCGAAAGGGCTTCAGTGTGTGTTATCTACACAAACAGGAGATATCTAATAAAGGCTAGGTAATATCCCAACCCCAAACCATCCCAAGATACATATATATATAAATAAAGTATGAACTATGCACACGATCATCAAGACCCTTACTCCGACAAATGTGGTTTCCAGTATTTATCCCTCTGGGAGCTCCACCTTCATGACGAGTTACACAACCCACTTTAAGCCTAATTTAAAATATTTGCTCATAACCCAACCTTTAAACCAAGGAATCATCCATCAAGGAGTATGTTGTTGGTATGCTCATACCAATGCGCTTGCAATCTTATATAGTCTTGCCTTTCTAATTTCCATCAACTCGGGGAAATGCCATGACCCCAAGTCCAAATTTAAATACAAAACATGGCCACCAAGACCTTTCTAAAACTATTTTATCCATTTAGTCATTAGTTCAATGCAATAAATTAGTAGATTATGAAACACCATGCGATTATCCCTATTTTATGAAACACCATATGATTATCCCTATTTCGAAACCAATATTGCAAGTGGGTTGAGGTTATTATCAATTTGTATGCCAAAATCCTTAAAAATGGAGGAATGTCATGACCCCTTATTCCATTATCCATAAATTTAAGGGAATCCATTAACCCATTCCATTTACTATACCCATGCACCCAATGAGTTCCAAAATCCATCAATAAAAGTATAAACAAATGCATAAAACCATGGGAATACCATTTAAACAATAACCATCCGAAACCCTCAATCCAAATTCCAAAACCACATAATTAAACCATGGGAATATCAAAACATTTGTATTCCATAATAAAATAAAAGTTTGGGGATGAGATACATGCCTGAAATAACCAAAAATTTGAATAAGAAACCACACTTTGGATTCTAAGACGACCAGTCCTTGGAAACCCTAGCTTTGTTCTTAACTTAGGAATTTGGGAGTGAAAAGAGTGTTTGTGTTATTTTAAATAGGTGGAAATAGGGATAAGGGAATGTTTTAAGTCATAGAAATAGTGTAAAGTAAGGGAAAATACATAATTACCCTTAATAAAATCCGTGTAGAAAATTAACTCCCAATTGCTATGGGTCTGGTAACGACTCGTAGTCACTGTTCACGAGTCATCACCAAGACTCGTAGCCTAGAACTCCAAATCCTTGCCCTTTACTTTTATGGTCACGAGTCCCTCCCTACGACTCGTTACATCACATTATGAGTCATGAGGACCAAGACATAACCAAGGTAGACTCCTGGGCAAATTTTACTATTAAGATGATGAGAGACAGTTGAATCCCTAAGGGTTACACCACATAGTGAGGGACCAGGTCCCTCAAAGTCAATCATAGGAAAAATATAGTAAAGTAACCAGAAATCAAAAGACAGTGCAGGAAGAGTAAAAACACAAAATTTTTAGGTGGAAAACCCTTTGCTCAAGGAAGGGAAAAACCAAAGATTGCCCTCACAAGCTCTCCAAAATCCACTATAATGAAACTCTTGATTACAGTATTTAATGAATCTCACTTTAGGTTTCTTTCTCTTGTAGTAACTCTACTTCAATCTTATCTTGACAACTCTTCCAACGACCCTTTACACTAATTAACTCTAATCAATATAAACATAGAAATCTTTACCCAAGCACTCTCTACTTAAAGAGAAAATTTCATTACTCTTATAACATTAGTAATTCATTTACAAATCAGAACTCAGTCAAGAACAATTTCTATTTAAGCACTCATAAACAGCTAAGAATTTGAGAAGTGTTGAAATGGGGTTTTTGTTGCCTCTCTTCACTCTTTGTATTTTCCAAAAACCACTTGATGAAGAAACATCTTTTTCCTTTTATAGAAGAGTGACGATTAGGGCTGAAATATTATTGAACAAGGTGTCCTCTTCAGTATAAACAGTGCCTACAAGTTTGTTACACAAGAGGACAAAACTGTGCAGACACGCGTGCCAGTTTACTATACCTGAACATCCAGGGACCTAGTCCCTTGCAATTAGTTGCTCATCATCAAAACTACATATAATAATTTTCCCCCTTTTTGATGATGACAAACAAACCATATATTGTTGAGCATATCTATCATATTTAATCAGTGTGATTACCACTCTGAAGATAAATATCCCCCCTCTCATCATGCAACAAAGGGACCTGGTCCGTTGTTTTCATTTGCAGTAAAAACTTTGAGTACATTTGCTTCCCCCTGTCACTATGCCTTACCATACTATGAACCATATGAGCACACATACACACACACCTGGTCCTTACATATAAAATCAGTATTCCCTCTTTTGGCATCAAAGAAATGGACTAACAGTAAACCAAGAGTAAAGATAAGTATAAGCTAATTAACTTATGGCCACTAGGGCAACACTAACATGAAGAACAACTTTAAACTGAAGGAGACAAATAAGGAACAAAACAAAATTCATTCATTCATAAAAGTTAGCACCGATGAAACAAGAAAAAATAATCAACATAAAACAACTATCTTTAAATAAAAATATTATAATCAAGACAAGAAACAGGCACATGGTTAAAAAGGAAGAAGAGATAACAAGGCTTAGGTTGAGGGTGGTTTGGGATAAAAGGACTTAAGCAACATCTCCATTCTTGCATTTTCAGTAATATGGGCATCCAACAATTATTTAGTGAGAATATTACCTTCATTATTCAGTTCTTGAACTTCATCAGTTAGTTTTTCCACTTTTTCCATGAGTTTAGCATTTTTAGCTATATGCTCATCAGTGGGAACTGGTCCCTCAGAAGATAACTTTTGATTTTGCAACTTTAGGTGCACTATTTCAATATCTTTGGCACCCAACATGATCCTTATCTCCTCCATTTACATTCCTAACTTCTCTTGAACAACTAGCAACTCAGACGCTTGAGACATAGATCCTGATTTTCCCTCTACACATTTATTCTCCACAAGAGTTGTTAGGCTGATCATCTGCTCAGCTATTCTAGGTGTTCCCTTAGTTCCATACATACCATTATGGTCAAACACCTTGTTCAAGATATATACATATGGCATTCCATGTTTGGATTCCTTTTCATAAAGCACTTTATACATATGCTCTATCATTAGAGTAGGAAGACTTATCAATTCAAATCTTCTCAAAGATTTAATAAAAAACAAGTAAACACTGGAGGAAATTGTTTTTTTTTCAGACCTTGGAAACAGGACCTTGTTGATGAACTCAAATACTAGCTGATAATCACTTTTTAAGAACTTCTTTTTCACTATAATTGTTGAGGTCCCCCTACCTTTGATGCCTCAATGATGAATTCAGTGGTAGGATGTTGATTTGCTATAGTTCTTACCCCTATAATAGGTATATATAGGATTTTTTCTAGTGTTTCTTCATCTAGTTTAAGAACCTTTTGCCACACTTGTGCAGTCAAACTCAAACCATCCTTTATGAATTCTATGGAGTGTAGAATTTCTTACCTCACCTTCAAAGATAGTAGGAGTTGGTTCTTCTAGAAGGTGCAACCAACCCCGATGCCTCACATACTCTACCAGTTCTGCCATCCCTGGTTTTTCATAAATTTTTAGATCAAACACTCTCCCAAATAGAACCTTCTATGTTCTCAAGTTCCCAATTCTCCTTTCTCTAGACGTGTCTTTCTTTTCCTCATTATTTTTAATTATCTTAGGCTCACTACTTGGCTCTCCTTTTTCATCAATTTTTATCTTCTTGCGAACAGGTCCTTTAGAGTCTTTTCTTTTCTTGACAGCTATATGTTTATGCCTCATTCTAGTAGAGCTACCAGTTTTTAACTTAGAGGACTTGGTCCTCTCCTCATCCTCAACTTTCATTCTTCTTTCTTTACTAGCAGTAGCGACTAATGCACTCATGACCTCCCCCTCGTCAATCTCCATAACTTTAATATCTTCTTCTTCCTCTTCTATTGCACTAGTTTTCATGAAGCTTTTTCTTTTTATGGTAGAAGTCTTACTCTTCTTCATTTCATCTGCTAGCAATTTCATCTCAGACCCTCTAGTGAAGTAAGATCTAGACACTTTCACCTTAGAGTCCACTACTCTCTCATTTCCTGTATTTCCCTTAGCTTTTTCATCGACCATCTCAAAGTTAATCCTAATTTTTCTCATACTTATTACTTACTTCCTATTCTTTTTTATCCAGAGCTTTCCTTGGTATCATTACAAGAAAAAGCAAATTTTTTAGCCATCCAGTTCTTATTATAGGAAAGATAAACTCTTTTTACTTGTATTTCTTTACCAAATAACTGAGAAAAGATAAGTTTTGAATCTAAAAGAGTTGGAGAGACATGCTCTTACAAATTTTTAGACGTATCAACCTTTTTGATTTCTTTCGATAACTTAAGGATCTAGGAATTTTTAGGTACTTTTGAGATTTCTAAGAAGTGAGAAATCTAAGTTTGAGAGTTTTCCTATCTGATTGGTGACCCAAAGCCTCCATTGGAATCCTCTACCATGATTGGTTAAACATAAATTTCTAGAGTTGAGAAAGGTTCAATAGAAATTGACTCATTTAGGGGTTACAAATCTTGTAAAGGTGATTCGGTGGGTGAAGTTGACTCAGCTTTAGGTTGGAGACTCAAGATGGTGCTTTTTATGACTTTTGTTAATGAAGAGTAGAGTATTTGAAATGGTTAGCCGGATTTTTTAGAATGCCGTCTACCTCAAAACCTTTATCTAGGTTTGACGAGGTAGAATCATCAGCCATTTGATTCTGAGGGTGAGAGAGATAAACTAAAATTAGTTGGGTTGGAGAGAAAAGTCGATATGGATAATAAGTCAAAATTGTTTAAGGAAGATAAGTGAAGATCTAATATGGTGGTTTAGAGTGGTGTCAGTTGTTAAAAATAAGTCAATTTTAAAATGACTTATCCAAACTTACAAAGTGTGACCCTAAATTTTGTAAAATGAAATATCTGCTTTTGCATAGGAAATACACAAGGCCTATTTAGACAACATTTTAAGATTATTATTAGAGCATACTGTATAGGTACTAACCTAAGATATGGGACCAGGTCATTCTCCTTTGGGTGAATTTTCAAATTTGTGATTGCCACATTTGTCAACTTCAAAAGTTGTTCCCTTACGTGTATATCTGCAAAGGTATAATATTGAGTTAGACCAACATGCACCTATTTTACCAAGGTACCTGCCTCCTAAACATAGCCAATTTTTTTTGAAAGACACTGATTCACATATTATTCTTTCTGCTGAAGAGTCTTTTTCTGAGATGGATTTCCTAGGGACCAGGTCCCTTGAAATCATCTATTTCAAAATGAGACACCTCCATCTTGAAGTGTATTAAGAGAGAGAACACAATCATATATTTCATTATTGGGCTTTGAACCCCTTCAATCAACGAGCTATTCCTAACTACAATTCTCTTCCCATGCCTCAAATCATGACCACAAGTTGGATTTAGGAACCCACTTAAGTTTGATATCCCAGTAGAAGGATAATGGTGTTATCAAATTCTTCTTAGCCCATCTAGGCAGTGATATTTCTTCTTTACCTTTTTCAGAGACTTGAAGCCCTTAGGATGTGCATTATCCTAGTGAATGTATTTAGTATTCCTTAATTTTGCCTTAAGCCAGTGCTGATATTTTTTTTTTTCAAATGTCTATCACTTCCATAGTGAGTGCATAATAGTTTATGCCTTTTGCCTCTATCATCAAGGGTAGACTTTCCTTCATACTCAATAGATTGAAATTCTCCTTGATATCCCAGGCCTCTACCATCATTAATACCTTGATTATTCAAGTTAGAAGGGATCAGTGAGAAAGCAGTCCATTTAAGGGACTTTTTCAATTCTTATCTCAAATAGACCAGGTCGCTTTCTAACTCTTCATTCTTGTGAAGTGCTGACATAAGGTGTTTTTGTGAAGCCTTCAATTTCTCCTTAAGATCAATCTGAAGCCTTGAGTCTTCCTTCTTTCATTTACCATCTACATCATTTACCTTCTTCAGTTGAATCATACAATTCAAATTTTTAGACTTCAATTTAGTGACCATTTCTTTAGTTTAAGATATCTGAAGAGTTAAGGCAATAAATTCATGTTATTGATTTTCTACTTTATCATCTAAATCATTTTTTCAGCAACAAGTTCACATACGAGTCAATCAAGATACTAGCAAGGATTTTTATCTTTCAAGCAGTGTAATTATCTACATTCTCTGTAATAACAGAAAGAGTTACCTCCTTTTCCTTTTTATCATCTGTGTTTTCCATGTGCAAACAAGGAAACATAGATAACTGGATTGTCTTCCACTGCTACCATAGAAAAATATCCATTCTTCTCATCTTCACCTGAATCACTAGAAGAGTCTTCCCATGCTGCTAAAGCTTGCTTTATAACATACTCATCTGCTGACTTCCTTCTAGAATTTTTAGGGACTTGGTCCCTATTCTTTCCCTTATCACCTCTATCTTTGAGATAATCTTGATAATGCAATTTGTGTATTTAACATTTTTTGATAAAATTCTTAGGACTCCCACATTTGCGACATACCTTAACATTGTTTCCTCCTTTGCTGCTCCTTCCTTTTCTTTGGAATTAACCATCCTTCCTCATTGCCTTGACAATTATCTTTTCCAAATAGGAAACATCAGTGTCTTTTTTTGCTGAATCAAGTTTGGAAGATTTTAATGCCAAAGATTTTTCCCTTTTTGTTTCATTCTTCTCTATCTCTTACTACTTTTTGAGCTCATGGGTTTTTAGATTTCCAATCAGTTTATCCATGGTGAGTGTCTTTAGATTCTTTGCTTTAGTTATGGTACCTACTGTGCTTTCCCTGGACTTAGGAAGAACCCCAAGAATCTTTCTCACTTGCTTGTATACTGGAATCACTTATCCCAAGCAATAAAGATCATTAGTGATAAAAGTGAATCTTGCATGCATTTCTTGGACTGTTTCTCCTTCTTTCATGGTGAAGGTTTCATACTGAGTAGTCAGCATGTCTACTTTAGAATCCTTTACATTAGTAGTAACTTCATGTGCAGTCCTCAAGAAATCCCAGATCTCTTTGGGATTTTCACTAGTTGAGATCTTGTTATATTCATCAGGCCCTATACCACAAACTAGCAATTTTTTGGCCTTGTAATTCTTCTTAATTTTTTTCTATCTCCGTCATCATACTCTCTCCTACTTTTAACAACCATTCTAGTTATTTCTGCTTCTTTTACTTCCTTAATATAAACATGAGGTCCATTAGTTCACTATCTTCAGCCATAATGAAGTCAAACATCCTGGTTTTCCACCACCCAAAATACTGCCCATTGAATTTTGGTGGTCTAGTAGTAGATTGCCCTTTTTCTTAATTAGGTGGAGCATCCATACTAGCCAAAACACTCTAGGTGTGAACCTTTTAGAGTGACCTATCTCTAATACCAATTATTTAAACCCTGAGGGTTGCACCATACAGTGAGGGACCAGGTCCTTCAAAGTCAATCACCAGCAAAATACAGTAAAGTAACTAGGAATCAAAAGACAATGCAGGAAGAGTAAAAACACAAAATTTTAACTTGGAAACCCCCTTGATCAAGGAAGGAAAAAACCATGGCTTTTCCTCACAAGCTCTTCAAAATCCACTATAATCATACTCTTGATTACAGTCTTCAATGAATCTAACTCTAGGTTCCTTTTGCTTGTAGTAACTCTACTACAAGCTCATCTTGACAACTCTTCCAAGGTCCCTCTACACTGATTAGATCTAATCAGTATCAAACGTAGGAAACTCTAACTAAGCGCTCTCTACTCAAAGTGAAAATTTCGTTACTCTTATAACACAAGTAATTAATTTACAAATTAGAACTCACTCAAGAAAAATTTCTATTTAAGCACACATAAATAGCTAAAAACTTGAGCACTGTTGAAATAGGGTTTTTGCTGCCTCTCTTCACTCGTTGTATTTGCCAAAAACCATTTGATGAAGAAGCATCTTTTTTCTTTTATAGAGAGTGACGATTACGGCTGAAATATCATTGGACTAGGTGTCCTATTTAGTACAAGCAGCACCTGCAAGTTTGTTACATAAGAGAACAAAACTGTACAGACACGCGTGCTAGTTGTACTATACCATGAACATCCACAGACCTGGTCCCTTGCAGTTAGCTACTCATCATCAAAACTAAATATAGTAGTGCACCTAATGACTCATCATGTGACCTGACAATTATAACATGGTTTCTTTATCAATGTACCAAACTTGGACAACTCACTAGTTAGACTACGATTTTCTCTATACAACTCGTGATGAGTCCTTACAACTCGTCACCTCAGTCGTTACCTGAGAAGTAAGCACAATTACTTATAAAATTTAGGGTGTAAATCCTAGGGTATTAAATTACCCTTCTAGGATCATTCATCCCCAAATAAGGAGTAGAGGGACCCATTAGCACGATAAAAAGACCAAAGGCAACCACGAAAACATGAACATATATGAAAAGTAACAGAATGAATAGGGAACCCATACCTCAAAAAATGCTATCTAATGTGAGGAACAAGAATAGATATTTGGACTTCATGTCCTCTTCATCTTCCCAAGTAAATTCTTTCATCTTTTGATTCCTCTAAAGAAATTTTACCAAAGCCATATTCTTAGTCCTCAATCTATGGATTGCCTATCCAAAATCTCTGCCAAAAATTCCTCATAGGACAGGGAATCTGAAATACCAATATTCTAAAGAGGCATAATCAAGGAAGGATCACCCATGAACTTCTTCAACATCGACCCATGGAAAACCGAATAAATGAAACCCAAACTTGCAGGAAAATCCAACTCATAAGCAATATTCTCCACTCTCATCAAAATCAAATATGGACCAACATAAGGGGAACTTAGCTTCCCCTTCTTCCCAAACCTCATAACTAACTTCATAGGAGAAACTTTCAAGAATACCAAATAACCTACATCAAACTCCAAATCCTTTCACCTTACATCCGCATAGGTTTTTTGGCGACTTTGGGAAGTCTTAAGTCTCTCCCTAATCACCTTCACCTTCTCCATGGCTTGGTGAACCACGTCAGAACCAAATAAACCAGTTTCGCTAACCTCAAACCACCCAATAAGAGACCTACAAATCTATAACACCCTGAGTCTGTACCCCAAATGCTACATGGTGCTTACAATCCTGAAGGACCACAAGCTAACCCATGACTGGTACCTGCTGGGAGCATAGGATAATAACACTAATGGTAATGTGAAAAATAGTTGAAATGACATAAAGATCAAAATCTGAAATACTGGTAAATAATAACATCTAATAAAGTATTTGAAATCTGAATACTCTCTGAACTAGTCTAGTCTGAAAAGTCTCTAACTAAACTATATGAATATGGAGTTGATGGGACAAGTTCCCAACTAACTCTAACTACTGAAATACTAAAGCTACTGAAAATACTGAAATAAAAGTACATCCTCGATAGATGAGGTCTCACTACTAAATCTGATGCAGCAAACTGTATTTGTCTATGCGCAATCAGGAAATTGAGCATCCAAACATATGATATGAGACATCATAGCGCAAAGAAGGGTATGCGTTAGTACGTGAAATATACTGGTATGCTAGATAAGGTAAGGCATAATGCAAGGGTTCATATGCATGAACAATAACTGACTGAATGATATAAAGTAACTGAATATGAGAGTACATGGATAACTGAACTACTATAAATACTGAGTATGCAATACTGTGCATACACGTATATGCTGTAACTGAGCTTTTATTGAAGTTAAGTTTTGAGTTATGATAACTGAGTAACTGATATCTGAGATTACTGATAACTGAGTTACTGAAATTGATTAACTGTATCTAACAGTCCTAATTTTATAGAACTGAACTGAGTTCTATACTAAAATTGAAACTGAGACTGTGGGAAGTGATCATCTAACCGATATGCCCCAAATAAGATAACTGGGGTCCAACCTGTAACCCCAGTTGGAAGGGTGTCAGTTCTGTTCCACATGTAAATACAAGCTGAAGAGTTACCCTCATCTGGAAGGTACTCTAATGAGGACGGTGGTACCCTCACTTGGTAGGTAGAAATACCTCATCAATTCTCAACTAGTAGGTTGATGTCTCAACCTAAGCTGGCTATGTAGTTCTTGAACGCAAGGACTGCTTCTAAGGTTCGTACCCTCTACTGGCAAGTGAGTCCCCATCCTTGGGTTCACTCGGTGCTGAATCTTACTCCCAACTGAATAGACATTGATTACTCTACTGAGCTGAACTAAACTGATACTGAGTTTCAATGAGTTCTAAAATTGATCGATTTCACTGAGTACTATTAACTGGCTGAGTACTACTATTTCATGTCTTGATTGAGACTATTCTATAACTACTATAGCTCTAGGTAAACAGCTAGATTTTCGGGTATTGAATACCCCAAGGACTCGGTAGCATGAAAGTAAAGCATGTCATGATATTTAAAAGCATTACAATGTCCACTTGTTCATAATTCATTCATAGAGACATTTTATCAAACACTTGTAGTGCATAAGCTTATACATGATTGGGACCACACAATGACATGTCATGATTCCACTATTTACTTCACATAGCACTTTAGGAAACACTTGGAGAACATGGATTATTTCACATGGTAATGGACAACACATGAACATCATGAATACAATACTCAATTGCAAATTCAAGGGTTTAGCATGCAATTCATATGATTCATCACATAACTATTTTAACTTCATGGAAACTTATAATTTAATCATGAATTGAAACCCAACAACTATCATGAACATGAACACAATCAAGTTCAAGGATGAAGTTCATAAATTTGAGATCTTGTAAGTTTAAAAAGGGTTCTTGGACTTTATGGGTGAAAGGAGCCCATGAATGAACACCTAACATACCTGAGAAAATGAGTTTCTTGAAGCTCTTGGTGATTTTCTTGAGGATTGCTCTTGATTCTTAGACGCTAGGGTATTCTATTTTGAGAGATAATGATCTTGATTTGAGAGGAATTTAGAGAATAATGATATAATAGGCTATTTAGGGCATTAATACCGTGTTTAGGTTGATTAGGGATTTTGGGAATTGACCAAACAGTCCTTGAAACAAAATCATGGAAGCTGAAAATCTCAATTTTTCACCCCGGTGAGATGCGGTACAATAAAGATGGCTCACTGGAAAATAGACAATGGGGAACTGGACTGATGGTACGACGAGGCTCCATCACGGTTCCTCACTGGATGTGGATTTGGTCCTTGGTGCGATGCGGTGGTATGCATTGCCACACTGGAAAATGATAATTATGAACTGGAATATTTGTGCGATGCGCCCTTCTCACGATGTAACACTGATTTTGAAAATTGCCATTTGGCCTAGCTCCACGACTCGGTGATGTGCCAATTGACACACTATTTTATAAAAACGGCTATAACTCTTCATTTGGGTATCGTATTTGGGTAAATTCTATATCGTTGGAAAGCTGACTGAATTTTCTACACAATGGTAATCTTTAAACTGAAAAATACTGAGTATTTTAAAATTTTATAGATGAATACTCATGTATTGGGAGTTAAACTGAGCTAGGGAAATATGGGGTTTTACAATATCTCCCCTTTGGGAACATTCGTCCTCAAATTAGACTGATTAAGCTGAGAACTACTGATGGAATGAGTTTATACCTTGAACATGTATATATGATGCATGGAATACATGACTAAAGCTACTGATAAGCTTAGTTTTCATACTAAATATGCATATCAGATGCATAAGTACATGACTGAACTAATTTATGAATGCATGACTAAATATGCAATGGTAATGGATACCAAGTTTATAACTGTAACTGAACATGGAACTGAGCAAATCTAAGAAAGACTGTTACCTTAAGCTGAATCTGAATAAATGTGCTATCATTTACATAACATGCATAAATAGGAATATGAGAACATAACTGAGTCTAAAACATACTACATGAATTGAATATCATGAACTGAACTGATTCCTTGAATACATGTCATACGGCTGAGATTGGAGCGAGAGAGTCAACTTATGAGTACTTATTATTACAAATTAGATTTGTTATGTAAAGAGAAACTGGAAGGTTTAGGACATGAAAGCTTGGGGATTATAGTGCATCTCCCCCTTGGGACATTATGTCCTCCGAAGAATGCTGACTTGGATGAGATACTGAGTAAAATTAAGATGATGCACGGGGCACCTATGAACTAAATCGTGACTGAATGTCTAGGATCTTAATTTGAGGCATGATACATGAATTGAGATGAACTTGCAACTACCAGGATGACTCACCCTGGAATGGTCATATTCATGAGACATCGGATAGGACGACTGGTTGGAAAGATGGAAAACCATATGAACTTGGCCGCCTGATTGCTAAATTGAATTTATGCCTTTACAGACTAACTCATACTGAAAACTTATACTCAACTAGAGCATTTTGTTGAAACTCGTCCTATAAAGTTCTACTGACTTTAGGGAATAAGGAAATCTTGGCATGGTCTGAATAAGACATCTGAATAAGAAATCACAACATGGCTCTAATTATGTAATATGGAGAAAGGCCTATGAAACATCATCTAGGATAGAGTTACTAAGCCATAAGCACTGCAACTACTAACTTGCAATCTTAGCCCTATTTCTCAACTATAATTTCTACTTCAACGTTGTATTTAACTTGAGACTACTAAAAATATTCACATCGGCACTGATCACTCTACCAACTGAGCTCTGAGCTGGAGTGAATTCTCCCTTATGTTCAAGCCTACTAAAATCTTCGAAATGTGCTTAGCCACTTACACATGAACATGATATTCAAACCTATATTCATAACTACAGCTTCATGTAAAACAAACATGCAATAATCTTTCCTTAATATTAGACATTTACTCTCTCCTATTTAAGAAACTGCTCATCACTATATCATTTTATAAGGAGGGTTCACTGGAAGGTTAAAACATGAGGAGTGAAGTATGAATGGATACTACACCGAACTCAACCCTTAATTGAGGCTTGAGGAATAGAATATCAACATAATGGATTTATCAAGAGATCTAAACTGAGGATGCACCTGGCATAAATCTGAATTTAGCTGATCATTTGGGGTGTAGCATGAGTCATAGAACCTAAGCATACTGCAAAGCATGACATGAGTACATGAGTCATGAGCTGCATGACCTGAGTTTGGAGTTTCTGTATTCATGGAACATGATTTGTAACACTGAGTGAACTGGAACTCCTTATACTAGGAACTGTAAGCATACATGATTTTTGAAAACGTGCAAGAATATGAGATATGATCATAGAGCTAACATGTAGGGCATGAGTAGATATCATGATAGCTGAAGTACAAAACTTTGTGCTGAGGTAAAGACGTATTAGGCATCATCCTCTCCCACTGCTTTTCTATACATACTAATTTTACTACAAGGATCTGAGAGCCTGACTTAGTTGCTTGTTCTATTATCTCCCCCTTATCTTAAATCTTCCATTCTAGGCCCAGGAACTACTCTATCAACACCTCTAAACTGAACTGCCGCCACCTTACTTCTAGAATCTAGGGGACAGTAATATAAAACTTGTTTCTAACTCTTGATCATGGGTAAGGTAATTCTAATCATGGGGCTTAAGATATCTATAGTCATAGTCTATGACCTTACCCTCCTGCATTAGGACACAACCCAAACCAACTCTTGAAGTATCTCAATACACAACAAATCCATCTGAACCATATGGTAATGTTAAAACTAAGGCTGTAGTGAGTCAAGTCTTCAACTCCAGAAAACTCTTCTCACAAGAATCTGACCACTGGAACCTGAATTTCTTCTGAGTCAATCTGGACATGGGGGATGCAATAGATGAAAATCCTTCAATAAATCGATGCTAATAGCCAGCCAAGCCCAAGAAACTTTTAATAGCCAACGGAGAGGTGGGTCTCAGCTAGTTTGTCATATCTTTGGTCTTTTGAGGATCAACTATAATGTCATTATCGAAAATAATATGGCCAAGCAAATCTACCAATCTTAGCCAAAATTTGCACTTACTGAATTTGGCGAACAAATGTTGGGTTCTGAGATTCTGAAGTATGATTCTAAGGTGATATGCGTGATTATTCTCGCTACAAAAATAGACAATACTTTCAATGATGAAGGCTATAATGAACATGTCTAAGTACTACTTGAACACACAATTTATTAAGTCCATGAAAGCTCCTGGGGTATTAGTAAGACCATAGGACATGACTAGATTTTCAAAGTGACCACGTCGGGTTCGAAAAGTTATTTTTGGAATGTCACATTGTTTGACTCTGAGCTGATGATAGCCTGATCTGTGGTATGTCTTAGAAAAGTAACTGGCACCCTGAAGTTGGTCAAACAAGTCTTCGATTCTAGGAAGTGGGTATTTATTCTTGACTATTACTATGTTCAACTAACGGTAATCTATACACATTCTAAGAGAACCATCTTTCTTATGAACGAATAAGATTGGTGCACCGCACGGGGAAATGCTGGGCCTGATGAACCATTTATCTAAAATGTTCTTTAACTTTTTTTTAAATTCCTTGAGTTTTGCTGGTGCCATTCTGTATGAAGAAATAGATATATTCTGAGTTTCTGGAAGAAGGGCAATTCCGAAGTTAATTTCTCTTACAGGAGGAACTCCGAGAAGATCTTCGAGAAACACATCTGAGAATTCATTCACTACTAAAACTGACTCAAGACTAGGAATCTTTGAACTAGAGTCTTCACATCCCTTGGATATTATTTTTCTCGCTCTAAGGTATGAAATCAACTGACCCTTACGCGTTGTAGTACTACCTCTTTATTCAAGGACTGGTTCATTTGGAAACTAAAAATGAACTATTCTGTTTCTACAATCAACTGAGGCATAGCATGAATGAAGACAAACTATGCTGAGAATGACATCAAAATCTGCCATCTCTAGCACTACAAGGTCTGCTAAAGTAACTTTTTGACATATCATAACCGGACAATTCCTATATACCCGTCGAGCTATGATAGATTTACCCACTGGGTAGAGACTGAGAAAGGCTCTGCTAGGATTTTTGGACTGACTCCAAAGTTAACAGCTATATAAGGAGTTATGAAAGATAAAGAAGCTCCTTGATCTAGAAAGGTATAAACACGTAAATGGAAGATCTGTAATGTACCAGTGATCATATCAGGAGAATTTTCTTGATATTTTCTAGACTAAAGTGCATAAAGCCTATTTGGTCATTACCCACTAGTTGTACTGGAAGCGGCACACTAATGATTCGACCGATCAGACTGAGTTGGGGGATGATTATATTGACTTTGAGAACCTGACTGGGGACAATCTCTGATTCTATGGACTGGATTTCCGCACCCGAAACAAATATCACTGTCTGCCCTGTAGACAACCTGATGGTTTCTACCATACTTCTGACAAAGAGGATTTGTTCGAGCACTACTGACACTACCCTAAGATAAAGAGCCTGGCTCCCTATACTTGTTAACATTTTTGAACTTAGGTATTGGAGCACTGGCTCAAGATGGAGCTGGAACTGAAGATTTCAGGAAAAACTGGGAATGGTTACCATCCTCTGACTTAGGCTGAGTGAAATTAAAGCTATCTATTCTAGCTCTATTATTCTCCCTCTCTTTCTCCTTATTCTTATATTCTTCTATATTCTGAGCTTGGACCATGATCCTAGATATGTCCATCTCCTTAATTAACATCCCTGTTCTGCACTCCTTAACCATACTTTCTGACACCCCAGACACAAACTTACCCATTCTGGACCTACTGTCTGCTACTACATGGGGAGCATATCTGGCTAACTGAGTAAACTTGAGGGAATACTCTTTCACACTAATATTTCCTTGCTTGAGATTGATGAACTCTAACACCTTGTATTCTCTCAGCTCTAAGGGAAAGAATCCATCTAGGAAAGCAGTAGCAAACACTTCCCATTCTTTGCACTCTACATTTGTGCCCCTGTCTAACTTCCACTGCTTAAACCACATATGAGCCACATCTTTTAGCTGATAGGTGGCTAACTCAGCACTCTCACTGAAAGTCATACCCATGATATGTGTGACTTTCTAAACCTGATCGAGAAACTCTTGTGGATCCTCTTCTGAATTAGATCCTGAGAATAAGGAAGGATTTATTCGGGTGAAGTCCCAAATCCTGGCTGTAGAAGTATTGACCACTAGTTTGTCCTGAACAACAGCTGGCCGTTCATTCTGAGATGCTACTGAATTGGCTAGAGTAGTGAATATAGCTCTGAATTCTTCATGGGAGACATGCTTGTCCAGGGGATCTACCTGAATGGGCTGAGGTGATGATTGGTTTTCATTCATTCTTCCGTTAGCTTTTCTGGGAGACATTTCTATAAACGGAAGAAAGAACAAATTAGACTGAGAATTTAACTTGAGCTCATGCTCACTCGCACGACATAAATACTAAAAGAAGGGAAACTTTTCCTAAACATCTCATAGCCTTCTGTCCATAAGTGTGGCGCGCTACACACCCATGCACAAGACTCTACTTTATGCGGCTTTCAGATGCCCTAGGACTCTGTTGAACCTTAAGCTCTAATACCAAGTTTGTAATGCCTCGAGTCTATACCCCAGATGCTACATAGTTTTTACGACCTCTAAGGACCACAAGCTAACCCATGACTGGTACCTTCTGGGAGCACTGAATAGTAACACTGGAAGTAATGTGGAAAATAGGCTGAAATTCTATAAGGTTCAAAATCTAAAATACTGGTAAATAATAACATCTGATAAAACATCTAAAATCTGAATACTGTCTGAACTAGTCTAGTCTGAAAAGCCTCTAACTGAACTATCAGAATGTGAAGTTGATAAGACAAGCCCCCAACTAACTCTGACTACTAAAATACCGAAGCTACTGAAAATACTAAAATAAAAGCACATCCTCAATAGATGAGGACTCACTACTAAATCTTCTGTTGCTAACTAAGTTTGTCTATATGCAGTCAGGAACCTGAGTGTCCGAACCTATGATATGATACATCATAGTGCAAAGAATGGGTATGCATCCGTACGTGGAATGTACTAGACTAGTTGAGGTAAGGCAGAATACTAGAGTTCATATGCTTGAACAATAACCGACTGAATGAGATAGATTAACTAAATATGAGAGGACACAGATAACTGAACTATTGTAAATACAAAGTATGCAATAATGTGCATATACGTGTATGCTATAACTGAGCTTTTACTGAAGCTGATTTCTGACTTCTGATAATTGAGTAACTAATATCTGAGATTACTGATAACTGAGTTACTGAAACTGATTGACTGTATCTGACAGTCCTAATTTAGTAGAACTGAACTGAGTTCTATATTGAGACTGAAACTTAGACTGTAAGAAGTGATCATCTAATGGACATGCCCTAAATAAGATAACTAGGGTCCAACCTGTAATCCCAGTTGGAAGGGTGTCAGTACCGTGGCACAGGTAAAGACAGGCTGAAGAGTTACCCTTATCAACCAAATACTCTAATGAGAATGGTGGTACCCTCAATTGGCAGGTAGAAACACCTCATCAACCCTTAACTGACAGGTTGATGTCTCAACCTACGCAGAATACATAGTTTTGGAATGCTAGGACTACTTCTAAGGATCACATGCTCTACTGTAAGGTGAGTCCCAATCCTTGGGTTCACTCGGTGCTGAATCCTACTCCCAACTGAACAGACACTGATTACTATACTGAGCTGAACTAAACTGATACTGAGTTTCATAGAGTTCTGTAACTTGATGAGTACAGTGAGTTCTGTTAACTGGATGAGTACTACTATTTTGTGTCATGACTGAGACTATTCTATAACTACTGTAACTCTAGGTAAAAACCTAGATTTTTAGGTATTGAATACCCCAGAACTCGATAGCATTAAAGTAATGCATAGCATGATCTTGAAAAGCATAGCAATGTCCACTTGTTCATAATTCATTCATAGAGAAATTTTATCAAACACTTGTAGGGAATAAGCTTATACATGATTGGGACCACACAATGACTTGTCATGATTCCACTATTTTACTTCACATAGGCATTTTAGCAAACACTTGGGGAACATGGATTATTTCACATGGTAATTTCCAATACATGAACATCATGAATACAATACTCAATTGAAAATTCAAGGGTTTAGCAAACAATTTATATGATTCATCACATAATTATTTTAATTTCATGGAAACTTATAATTAATCATGAATTGAAACCCAACTGCTATCATGAAAATGAACACAATTAATTTCAAGCATGAAGTTCATAAATCAGAGATCTTGTAATTTTTAAAAGGGTTCTTGGACTTCATGGGTGAAAGAAATCCATGAATGAACACCTAACATACCTGAGAAGATGAGTTTCTTGAAGCTCTTGGTGATTTTCTTGAGGATTGCTCTTGATTCATGGAGGCTAGGGTTTTCTATTTTGAGAGATAATGATCTTGATTTGAGAGGAATTGAGTGAATAATGATGTAATAGGCTATTTAAGGCATTAATCCCATGTTTAGGATGATGGGGGATTTTGGGAATTTACCAAACAATCCTTGAAATAAAATCACGGAAGCTAAAAATCTTGATTTTTCACCCCGGTGCGATGCGGTACAATTGTGCCTGCTCACTGGAAAATATACAACTGGGAACTGGAAAAATGGCACAATGTAGTGCCTCACTGGATGCGGATTTGGTCCTTGGCATGACACGGTGATATCGCGCTGCCATACTGGAAAATGACAATTGTGAACTAAAACTTTAACGCGATGTGCCATCATCGAGATGACACACTAAATTTTGACAATTGCCATTTGTCCTGGCTCCGTGATGCGCTGATGAGCCATTTGACACACTGTTTTACAAAAATGGTTATAACTCTTCACCCGACTATTGTATCATGCTAAATTTTATATCGTTGGAAAGCTGACTGAATTTCCTATGCAATGGTAAGATCTAAACTAAAAAATACTGAGTATTTTAAAATTTTTATATATGAATACTCATGTACTGGGAGTTAAACTGAGATAGGGAAATATGGGGTATTACAATATCTCCCCCTTGGGAACATTCATCCTCAAATGAGACTGATTAAGCTGAGAAATACTGATGGACGGAGTTTATACACTAAGCATGCATATCTGATGCATAGAATACATGACTGAAGCTACTGATAAGCTGAGTTTTCATACTAAATATGCATATCTAATTCATGAGTACATGACTAAACCGATTCATGAATGCATGACTGAATATGCAACGGTAATGGATACCAAGTTTATAACTGTAACTGAACATGGAACTGAGCAAATCTAAGGAATACTATTACCTTTAGATGAATTTGAATGAACATGAGATTATTTACTGAACATAAATGAATGGGAACATGAGAACATAACTAAGTCAGAAACATACTACATGAACTGAATATCATGTACTGAACTAATTCCTTGAATACATGTCATACGACTGGGATTGGAACGAGAGAGTATACTTATGAGTACTCATTACTCCAAACTGGATCTTGCTACGTGAAAAGAAACTAGAAGGTTTAGGACATGAAAGCTCAGGGGTTATAGTTCATCTCCTCTTTGGGACATTGTGTCCCTCAAAGAATGCTGACTTGGATGAGATACTAAGAAAAATTAAGATGATGCACGGGGAACCTATGAACTAAATCGTGACTGAATACCTGGGATCTGAAATAGAGGCATGATACATGAATTGAGCTGAAATTGCAACAACCAGGATGCCCCACCCTTGAATGGTCATATTCATGAGACTTCGGATAGGACGACTGGGTGGAAAGATAGGAAACCATACGAACTTGTCCGACTGACTGCTAAACTAAATTTTTGGCTTTACGGACATATTCATACTGAAAACTTATACTCAGCTGAAGAATTTCTTGATACTCTACCTATAAAGTTCTACTAACTCTAGAGAGCAAGTAAATCTTGGCATTGCCTGAATAAGACAACTGAATAAGAAATCATAACGTGGCTCCAATTCTGTAATATGGAGCAAGGCCTACAAAACATCATCTAGGATAGAGTTACTAAGCCTTATGCATCACAACTACTAACTTGTAATCTTAGCCCCATTTCTCAACAATAATTTCTACTTCAATGCCGCACTTCAGTTGAGGCAACTGAAAATATTCATATGGACACTGATCACTCTACCTACTAAGGTCTGAGCTGGACTGATTTCTCCCCCAATATTGAAGCCTACTCAAATCTCCGAAATGCACTTAGCCATTTACACATCAACATGACATTCAAACCTATCTTCATAACTACGGCTTCGTGTAAAACAATTATGCAACAATCTTTCCTTAATATGGGACATTTACTCTCTCCTATCTAAGCAACTGCTTATCACTACATCATTTCATAAGGAGGGTTCACTGGAAGGTTAAAACATGACGACCTAAAGCTCAAATGGACACTACAGCGAACTCCACACTTAATTAAGGCTTGAGTAATAGAATATCAACATCATGAATTTATCAAGAGATCTAAACTTAGGGTGCACATAGCATAAATCTAAATTTTACTGATCATTAGGGGTGTAGCATGAGTCATGGGACCTGAGCATATTGTAAAGCATGCCATGAGTACATGAGTTATGAGATGCATGACCTGAGTTTGGAGTTTTTGTATTCATGGAACATGATTTGTAACACTGAGTGAATTGGAACTCCTTATACTAGGAACTATAAGCATACATGATTTTTGAAATGTTCACGAATATAAGCTATGATCAGAGAGATAACATATAGGACATGAATATATGTCATTATAGATGAAGTACAAAACTTTGCACAAAGTTAAAGACGTGTTAGGCATTATCCTCTCCCACTACTTTTCTACACATACTGACATTACTACTAGGATTTGAGAGCCTGACTTAGTTGCTTGTTCTATCATCTCCCATTTAGCTTAAATATGCCATTCTAGGCCTGGGAACTACTGTATCAACACCTCTAAACTGAACTGCCGCCACCTTGCTTCTAGAATTTGGGGGACTGTAATATGCATAAATTTATAAACTCACCTTGAAAGACTACACCTGATAATATAAAATTTGCAACTAACTATAGATCATGGGTAGGGTAATTCCGCTCATGGGGCTTAAGATGTCTAGAGGCATAGGCTATGACCTTAAACTCCTACATTAGGATACAACCCAAACCAACTCTGAAAGTATTGCAATGCACAATAAATCCATCTGAACCATCTGGTAATGTTAGAATTGAGGCTGTAGTGAGTCAAGTCTTCAAATCCTGAAAACTCTTCTCACAAGAATCTGACCACTAGAACCTAACCTTCTTCTGAGTCAATCTGGACATGGAGGATGCAATAGAAGAAAATCGTTTAACAAACTGATGGTAATAGCCAGCCAAGCCCAAGAAACTCCTGATATCTGATGGAGAGGTGGGTCTTTGCCAGTTTCTCACCTCTTTGGTTTTTTGAGGATCAACTCTAATTTCATCACCAAAAAAAATATTGCTAAGGAAAGCTACCGATCTTAACCAAAATTTTCACTTACTAAATTTGGCGAACAACTGATGGGTTCTGAGAGTCTGAAGTACGATTCTAAGGTGATCTGCGCGATCATTCTCGCTATGGAAATAGGCAAGAATGTCATTGATGAAGTCTATAATGAACATGTCTATGTACTTCTTGAACACACAATTCATTAAGTCCATGAAAGTTGCTGAGGCATTAATAAGACCAAAGGACATGACTAGAAATTTGATGTGACCAAAGGCATTATTGGGTTTGGAAAGTTGTTTTCAGAATGTCACATTCTCTGACTCAGAGATAATGCTATCGTGATCTAAGGTCTATCTTAGAAAAGTAACTGGCGCCCTGAAATTGGTCAAAAAAGTCATCGATTCTAGTAAGTGGGTATTTATTCTTGACCATGACTTTGTTCAACTGATGGTAATTTATACACATTCTAAGAGAACCATCTTTCTTACACACGAATAAGACTGGTGCGCCCCACGGGAAAATGTTGGGTCTAATAAACCCCTTATCTAAAAGTTCCTTTAACTTTTCTTTCAATTGCTTAAGTTTTGTTAGTGCCATTCTGTATGGCAGAATAGATATAGGCTGAGTGTCTGGAAGAAGGTCTATTCCAAAGTCAATTTCCATTATGGGAGAAACTCCGGGAAGATCTTCAGGAAACACATATGGGAATTCATTCACCACTGGAATTGGCTCAAGACTAGGAATCTCTGAACTAGATTCTTTAACTCATACAAGATGATAAACACATCCCTTGGATATCATTTTTCTCGCTCTAAGGTATGAAATCAACGGACCCTTAAGAGTTGTAGTACTACCTCTCCATTCAAGGACTGGTTTATTTGGAAACTGAAAATAAACAATTCTATTTTTATAATCAACTGAGGCATAGCATGAATAAAGCCAATTTATGCCGAGAATGACATCAAAATCCACCATCTCTAGCTCTGCAAGGTCTGCTGAAGTAACTTTCTGAGATATCATTGCCGGACAGTTCTTGTATACCCATCAAGCTATGATAGATTTACCCACTGGGGTAGAAAGTGAGAAAGCCTCTACTAAGATTTCTAGACTGACTTCGAAGTTAACGGCTATATAAGGAGTTACGAAAGATAAAGAAGCTCCTGGATATAGCAAGGCATAAACATGTAAATGGAAGATCTATAACGTACCAGTGACCACATCAGGAGAATTTTCCTAATCTTGTCAAGATTGAAGTGCATAAAACCTATTTGGGCACTGCCCACTGGTGGTACTGGAAGCGGCACCATGCTGATTCGGGCGACTGGACTGAGCTGGGGGACATTTATACTGACACTAAGAACCTGATTAAGGATAATCTCTTATTCTATGGCCTGGCTTGTCACACCCAAAACAAACATCACTGCCATCCTTGTACACACCCTGGTGGTTTCTGCCATACTTCTGACAAAGAGGATTTGTTTGAGCACTGCTGACACTACCCTGAGATTTAGTGACTGGCACTCTATCCTTATTACCATTTCTAAACTTCGGTACTGGAGAACAGGCTGAAGAAGGAGATGGAATTGAAGATTTCAGGAAAAATTAGGAACGGTTACCACCCTCTGACTTAGGCTGAGTGAAATTGAAGCTACATGTTCTAGCTCTCTTGTTCTCTCCCTCTCTCTTCTTATTTTTAGCTTCTTTTATATATTGAGCATGGACCATGATCCTGGATATGTCCATCTCCTTAATTAACATCACTGTTCTACACTCCTTAACCATACTTTCTAACACCCCAGACATAAACTTGCTCATACTGGACCTACTGTCTGCTACTACATGGGGAGCATATCTGCTAAATGAGTAAAATTATGGGAATACTCTTTCACACATATTTCCTTGCCTGAGATTGATGAACTCTAACACCTCAGCTTCTCCCAGCTCTAAGGGAAAGAATCTATCTAGGAAAGCAGTAGCAAACTCTTACCATTCTATGGCTCTGCATCTGTGCCCCTGTCTACCTTCCAATGCTTAAACCACGTATGAGCCACATCTTATAGCTGATAGGAGGCTAACCCATCACACTCACTAGAAGTCACTCCCATGATATCAGTGACTTTCTGATCCTTATCGAGGAACTCCTGTGGATCCTCTTCTAACTTAGATCCTTTGAATAGGGGAGGACTCATTCAAGTGAAGTACCAAATCCTAGCTGCAGTAGTATTGATCACTAGTTTGTTCTGAATAGTAGATGGCCGTTCATTCTGAGGTGCTACCAAATTGGCTAGAATAGTGAATGTAGCTCTGAATTCTGCATGGGAGACATGCTTATCTAGGGGATCTGCCTGAATGGGCTGAGGTGCTGACTGGTTTTCATTCCTTCTTTTATTAGCTTTTCTGGGAGGCATTTTCTATAAACGGAAGGAGGAACGAATTAGATTGAGAGTTTAACTTGAGGTCATAATCACTCGTACGACATGGATACTGAAAAAGGTAAACTTTTCCAAAAACATTTGATAGCCTCATGTCCATAAGTGTGGCGCACTGCACACCTATGCACAAGACTTTACTTGATGCGGCTTTCAGACTCCCTAGGACTCTGTTCATCCTCCAATGTCTGAATGGTCCATTCTTCTTGGCTATCCATTTAAGGGTGGAAAGCGGTGCTAAGGTTCACCTTAGTCCCCAAACCTTTCTAAAACAAGCTCCAAAAGTGAGAAAAGAATTACACACCCCTATTAGAAATGATGGAAACAAGAGAACCTTGCAATCTAACTATATCCTGAACGAATAGCATAGCATAATCCTCTCCAGAGTAGGTAGTCCTCACAAACAAAAAATAAGCAGAGTGAGCCATTCTCTCAAACCATGGAAGACCCATAATGAAATCCATATTAATAATCTCCCACTTCCACATAGGCAACTCTATCTCTTGAGACATACCACCGAGCCTCAAGTGTTCTACCTTTACTTGCTGACAAACCTTACACTTATCCATGAAGTGGACATATCACTTTTCATATTGTTCAACCAATAAATCTCTTTCAAATCATAATTCAACTTGGCCGGACTAAGATGAACTCTATACCTAGACTTATGAGCCTAAGTCAAAATCATTTTTCGTATCCCATCAATATCAAGAACACACAACCTACCTTGGTACCTGAAGATACCATCAAATTTTAATGACCCACGCTGTCCTTTATCTATATGAGAATGTGATCCAAAGCCTGATTTTTCTTCTCCTTAGCACCAAGAGATGATTTAACCATTTCTTAAACATTCAGCCCTCCATCCTTGGAGTGTAAAAGATGAACTCTCAAATTAGATGATTGGTGAATTTCCTTCACCAATCATCTTGTCTCCTATCCACATGAGATAATCTCTCCATAGACAATCGTCTAAGGGCATTATCAACCATATTAGCTTTACTTGGATGATAGTAAAGACTCAGTCATGATCCTTGAGAAACTCGAGCCACCGCCTCTGCCGAAGATTCAATTACTTTTGAGTAAACACATACTGCAGGTTTTTATGATCAGAATAAATGTCCACATGTACCCCATACAAATAATGGTGCTAGATCTTCAAAGAAAAAACCACAACTGCCAACTCTAAATCATGAGTCGGATAATTCTTTTCATGAACCTTATGCTGCCTAGAAGCATAGGCCACAACCTTACCATGCTGCATCAAAACACAACCCAGTCCCACACGAGACACATCACAATATATAAAAAAACCATCAGTACCCTTGGGCAAGGTTAAAACTAGTGTAAAAGTCAACTTATCCTTCAACTTCTCAAAGCTAGCCTCACAAGTATTGGACCATAAGAACTCCACCTTTTTCTGTGTCAACTTCGATAATAGATAAATAATAGATGAAAAGCTCTCTACAAACCTCCTATAATACCCAGCCAAGCCCAAGAGCTCTAAATGTTGGTTGGAGTCATGGTTTTAGGCCACTTCTTAACCACCTCAACTTTATGTGGATCCACCTTAATCCCCTTACTAGAAATAACATGCCCAAGAAGGGTCACAATATCTAAGCAAAACTCACACTTAGAAAATTTAGCATACAGGTTCTGATCCTTAAGGGTCTGCAACACAATTCGAAGGTGATTGACATGATCCTTCTTGCTCTTAGATTACACCAAGATATCATCAATAAATTTTATTACAAATAAATCAAAAAATGCTTGAACACTCGATTCATGAGATCCATATAAGTAGCTGGAGTATTAGTCAATACAAATGGCATAAGAAAAATTCATAGTGACTATACCGGGTCCGAAAAACAATCTTGGGAATATCAACTTCCCATATTTTCAACTAATGATAACTTGAACAAAGATCAATGTTAGAGAAACGTCTAACATGCTAAAGTTGGTCGAAGAGATCATCAATCCTAAGAAGAGGGTACTTATTCTTCACTATAACCTTATTCAACAACTGATAATCTGCAAATCTGAAAGGACTTATCTTTCTTATGCACGAGAGCATTCCACGGCGAAATACTTGGATTGAAAAATCCCTTATCAAGAAGATCCTTTTACTAGTCTTTCATCTCCTTCAACTCAGTTGAGCCATTCTATAAGGAGGAATAGAGATGGGATGAATATCTGGTAGAAGATCAATCCTAAAGTTTATTTCCCTATTAGGAGGGATGCCAGGAAGATCATTGAGAAACACTTTAGGAAATTCATTAATTGTCGATACATATTGCAAAGAAAGAATCTCTGAACTAGAATCCTTAACCCAAATTAGATGGTATAGGAACCCTTTAGAAATCAACTTTTGAACTCTAAGATTGGAAATATACCTCCCTTGAGGTTCTAGGGAACTCCCCTCCTATTCTAATACCAATACATTAGGGAAAAGTAAATTGACCCTTTGAGTTGAGTAGTCAGAGAGTCATAAAACGAGTGAAGCCAATCCATCCCCAAGGTAACATTAAAATCCACCATATCTAATTTGGCTAAATCCACCAAGGTCTCCCTATGAAAGATGGACACTACATAGACCCTAAAGATCCTTCTAGACACAATAGAATTAATCACCAGAGTAGACATAGAGAAAAACTTAGAAATAGTTTCAGTACCAAAATCAAAATGCACAACCAAATAAGACGTCACATAAGAAAGAGTAAATCCCAGATCAAGTAAAAAGTAAACATCACTAGAGAAAAGATATAACATATTATTAACAACGTTAGGAGATGCCTCAGATTCTTGTCAGGTGGCAAGAGAATAGAGACAATTTCAGCTGGTGTCGGTACCAGAAGTAGTACCCTTTGGTGCAAGAGCCGAAGAAATAGCAACCAAAACTTTATTAGCTCTAGTATCCACCTTAGATGATGAATTGTACCTCTGAATATGACCAGGCTGACTATAATTGGAACACTGATTCTTCTCCTTATCACAATAATCATGGTAAAGATGACCATAGAATCTATATTTAGGATAGGGTTATCTGAGCTCCACCAGCTTGAGACTGAGCACCCTATGCCCTAGGACAACTACTAGCCTGAAAATAATAATCACTAGAAGGATTAAGGTAAGGAGCACTAGGCATTGAATATAAATTAGAATTTTCTTAATTCTTCTTCTTAGAACACTGTCTACTATCTCTCCCTATATTTTGCTGACTCGTACCCTATTTTGAATACCTAAAATTCTTATTTTGTCTCTCTCCTATCTCTGCCCATTTTTTGTTTTCATATTCAACTTGCTATATGTAACCACAAGTCTGGAGATATCCATATCATTATTCAGCATTGCACTCTTACACTCTAATGCTAGGTCACGAGACAACCCAAAAGCAAACTTCCTCATTCTATCCCTCAAACTAGACACCAACTCAGGAGAATAGCGAGACAACTGATGGAATTTTAAAGCATACATCTTCTCACACATCTTACCCTGCTTCAGATTTACAAACTTCTCTTTCTTAGCTTCCCTCAACTCCTGAGGAAAAAAATGATCAGGGAAGGCACCAGAGAACTCCTCCCACATAGCTTGCTCGATATCATCACCACTCAACTTCTCGCACTCCTCAGACCACTGATATGCCACATCTTTTAATTGATATGTAGCAAATTTCACACCTTCTATATCAGTAGCATGCATCACCCCAAAGATTTTTTCTATCTCATTAATAAATCCTTGAGGATCCTCCTAAACCCTAGAGATAGTAAGGTTAGGGATTTAACCTTATACACTGCCTAAATCGAGTAACCTTTGAATAACTCAAAACAACACCAATAGGACCATACTGACGAGACTGAGATGTCACCAATTGAGTAAGAAATGAATTATACCAATGAAGCTTTGCATTAGAGATATCCCTTGAGGAGACTTAGCATGAGTAGTACTAACCGAGGAAGGACTAGTGAAAATCGATGGAACTCCGCATGGGGAAGTATAATCAGGAGTAGAGACCTTAGATCAAGAATACACCCTATGAACATGAAAAGCTCTATCCACATTATCCTCAAGTAAGATAGAGGGTCCAGCAGAGTACCTATGAGCCTCAGATCTTCAAGGAGGCATAATATACAATGCGAGCAAACTAGGAGTTAAGAGAGAATTTATGGTACTAGTCTCTATAGTCGGAAATAAAACACAAGAAAATATAACATTCCTAAATACCTTGTAGCCTCCTTCACCCATACAAAGAACTCTACCCAATATGGATTTGTGGACACCCAACGACCCTAAACCTATGATCTGATACCAAGATTGTCATGACCTAACCCTGAGCCTAGTTGTGCCGGGTATCTCAAGCCCACAGAGGGCTGGAGACAACCGTCATAGCCTATTCAACCAAACTAAACCCAAATAAATAGTTTGAAACAAATTATGCAAGTGGGTTGAGGTTATTATCAATTTTTATACAAAAATCTGTGAAAATGGGGGAATGACATGACCCTTTATTCCATTATCCATAAATTTAGGAGAATACATGACCCACCCTTACATTTACCATGCCCATGCACCTAATAAGTTCAAAAATCCATCAATAAAGCATAAGCAAATGCATAAAACCATGGGAATACCATTTAAATAATAACCATATGAAACCCTCAATCAAAATTTCAAAACCACACATTAAAACCATGGAAATATCAAACCATTTGCATGGCATGATAAAATACAAGTTTGGGGAAGAGATACATGCCTGAACACACCAAGAATTTAAAGAAGAAACCATAATTTGGAGCCCTAGATTACCAACCGTTGGAAACCCTTGCTTTGTTCTTGACTTGAGAATTTGCGAGACAAGATAACTCCCAGTTTAAAGAAAGGGAAAATACCAAATTACCCTTAATGAAAAATATGTAGGAAATTAACTCCCAGTCGCTATAGATCAGGTAACGACTCGTAGTCATAGGTCACAAGTCATCACCAAAACTTATAGCCTAGGAGCCCAAACCCTGACTCATTATTGTAATGGTCATGATTCCTTCCCTATGACTCATGATATCACCCTACGACTTATGAGGACCAAGTCGTGACCAAGCTAGACTCCTAGGAAATCTTTACTGTTAAGATGATGAGTGATACCTAATGACCCATCAGGTGACCTGATGACTCATACCATGGGTTCGTTATCAAGGGGATAAACTTGGACAACTCACTGGTTATACTATGATTTACTTTATATGAATTGTGATGAGTCTTCACGACTTGTCACCAAAGTCGTAACCTGAGAACTAAGTGCAATTACTGAGAAAATTTAGGGTTTAAAAACTTGCAGTATTACAAATAATCAACAACCCAACACTTGAAGCATACCTGGAGTAAGGCTAACCAATCATATATAGTCTAAAGGTTGAAAGCTTATTTTATCTGGAGTGGTAAGGCTAACTAAAGTCCATTAGGTTTCCTAATAGTTCCAATGTTTGATATTCAACCTAAGTTGACAACTTATATGTTTATTAAGCCTACAAGGAATTAGGATAAACATACTACATAAAAAGAGGACAGTGGGCTCGCTACTAGTCCCAAAAATCCATGCTAAGTGAAGCACCTACCAACCTAGACAAAATCTTTATAATTCAACCCAAAGATACTAATTAAGACTAAATTATACACAATGTACTACTTTAATTAAATATGGGGAAGAAAGGGTCGAATTCTACATAAAAGGCTCTCTAGATGGTTAATTAATCCAATAGTTGCTAAATCATCAACTAAGTCATAAATGCCCACCCAAATCTAGCATAAATACTACACTAAAATCATAATTAAGTGCAATATAAGAGGAAATTAAGCTCACCCTACCTAGTGCCACCAAAATCTTGAGAAAGTACACTGTACCGGGGTCTTTTTTTTAAAAAAGCCTGGAATACTACCGCAGTGTCAAAATAATAATCTATGCATTAAGATAAGAATAATGATACCCATATTCCATATAAATGATCTGATCTAAAATTAAAGCTAAAAAATATGGGGCTTGCTTGTAGAATCATACATTTGAAACTATCAACCCACCTCTCTAAGCTCAAGGATTATTTATCCCCAAAAAATAGATAAAATCCGAGCACAATGCACTCTCAAATTAGCCTCAACATAACTAGGGCGTTAAATTTAAACTAAAGAGTTAAACTAGAAATTAAATGTAATATTATAAAAATAAATATGAGAAAATGACCAAAATGACCTCACCAACTCACCCTCAACACCCAAAGACCGATCTCCATAATTTTTCTAAGTTTTCTACGATTTAATGAAGTTGGGACATAAAAAAAATAGAAAGAAATTGTGTTCCATAATATTAAATTCTACCAAGGGTCATTTCATCTTGATCGTAGTGACCCCATCACAAATGTCACCATCAACTTGGCTAAATTATTGCAAACACAAAGGTCGGCTCATGAATATGATGACCAATAACTTTGGTCTTTGAAAATGCAGACTAAGGCCTCATGAATGCAATGACTAACAACATTGGTCCTTATGAACGTGTCTAAATAATCACAAACATGAAGGCCTTTTATTGTCTGCACCAGAATTTGTTGCACTAGCAAACTTGGCTAAGTGCTAGTTTGCGATCGGATCCTTGAAATTCATTTGGAATCTCATGAATGCAAATAAACTATTCCACCCTACTAAATTCAATATTTTAGGATCAATGGTGCAATCAAAATTTTCATCCAAATTCATTATGATCAGAAGTGGGTCCCACACCCAAAGGTTCATTTTAACCAAATTCCCTCCAATAGTCTAAAATAAGTCTAAAAGCCTTGAGACATGAATCAAGAGTCCCCCTAACCTAAAATTGACATTTCAAAGCTACTAAAACTATCAGAATTAAAATCCAAGATTGCTTGACTAAAGTTTAGGTATGATAACCATTTCTTAACAATAAAAGTTTCAAAATACGAAATTGTCCCTAAAAACCAAAGGAACTACACAATGACCAAACTATTAGTTCCAGCAAATTATAAATGACTTGAGGCAGTTATGAAAAATCTCTAAACATAAAAAAAATAGAAAGCGAGGTCATTACACTTGTTTTGATATAGAAAACAATTAAAAGAAAACAAAAAGAGTAAAATAGAAATCCTTAATCTTTATACCACCTACTTGATTTAAAATATTGATATTAGAATGATTTAAAATTGTTGTCCTTTCATTTATTCAATCTAATTTGTCTTTTGGCTTTATGTTTTGGATTAAAATTCTCTTTTATTAATGACATAATATAAATCCTCATATATTTTCAAGCCATGTTAGAGCCTAAAATGGACCTATATGAACCTTAGAATAAGTATAAAATGTTTTTAGATGAGTTTGGGAACTTTGGAGAAGCTTAGGATGTTAAATGAGGCAAAAAATATTGAATTTTGGCTCAGTATTGCATTAGACAGTGCGTGGGGATAATGCCTCAACCTCATGATGTTCCTGCACTACATAAGTCTATCCTTATGATGGACTTTCACCCGTACAAGGGTAGGTCATGCAATGGGGTGTGAGTTGCAGCCCGTGATTTACCTGACAAGACTTTTTAAATTTATTTTAAGGGTATTTTGGTCTTTATGCACTGAAATCATCTCCTATTATTTAATACATTTTTCCTAATTCCCATTCACCCTATATAATAAGATCTCTCCTCTCTTCCTCTCTAAGTTAAGAAGCAAGTCAATTCCATAAGGTAATCAAAAAGTCAAGCTTTCCTTGAATTATTTATGTTAAAAAGACATGTTGAACACTCCTTCCTTTAATTATTATAAAGTGTTAATTTATTTAATATTTACATATATTATATTGACAGTTTGAAATTAGGGAAGAGGATTTTATTTGTGAAAAGTTTAACATTTATTTTCAGATTGTTACAACTTATTTTCTAATCACTAGTAGAGGATTTTCAGACTTGAAACGACTATTTGAAAATGATGTGCTTTCATATATGAATTCAAAAGGTTAAATATTATAAATGGTGAAATTATAATCCTTAAGTCTTTCAAAATTTCATTGAATTACAAGTATGAATATGTCCCCGTCCCTTTGAACTGATGGAAATATCAAACCTTATGATATGTTTTAAGGCTTTTATAGAAATTTAAGGATGATTATGTTTATGATTTTGAATGAAGGAGTCAAAAGTCAATAATATTTTATGACAATGATTTTTTTCATGATACGAACGACTTGCAAGTCTTGGTATGGCGATAACATAAATATGAATGCCTTGATTAAAGACTCTATAAATAAACATTATAGTAAATATTTTAATTAAGCTTGAAGAGGGCTATGTAGTTTCACCGAGAATGTGTGGCCCTTATTAATAACACTTAAAATTGCATTTCCCGATGTGGAAAGGTCTTGTCTTGAAAGGAGTATGTACATTGTATGGTTAATTTACGCAGTCATATGCAATTATGTTTATGATATGATGTACAAAATATGACTACCTAAGTCCATGCAGATAACATTGATTGGGGCTCTGCTAGTTGAATACGAACTGAACTCTGATGTTTCTTCTTTTGACGAAATATTTTTCATCTTTTTCTTGGGAAAATTGCATGTTTTCAAGCAACCAAGGTTGCATTTAATGCTGGTTTATAGTGTTTTGGGGTAAGCAAATAGCTGAAGGGAATGACTCAGAAAATTAGAAGAAAAACACTTCTCACGGTCAAAATGGTAGACCATCAGTATTGCGAAGGACCACCAACTCAACCTTCAGGTCCAAACAGAGTCCATGACTTCAGAAGACCCAACGATAGCCCATGTGGTGGACCATCAGTCTTGTGATAGACCACCACTTTGGCCGTCAGCGCTAGACAGATCCAGGCATCCTGAAATGCTCAGCGATGGCCAACATGGTGGACCATCGGTCTTGCAACAGACCACCACTTAGGCCGTTAGGACTATCCAGAACTTGACTCTCAAGGATCATCAATGACGGTCAAAATGGTAGACCATCAGTCTTGCGATGGACTACCACTTTGACTGTTAATTTTATCCAGAAAGTAACTCTCCAGGATCAGCAGCGATGAACAAAATGATGGACCACCAGTCTTGCAACGGACCACCACTTTGAACGTTAGTCTTATCCAGAAAGTGTCCCTCCAGGATCAAAAGCAATGGACCAAATGGAGGACCGTCAGCCTTGCGACGGACCACCACTTTAGCCATCACTTTGGACGTGGGTTTTTAAGTTTGAATTTTAAATCCTTTTTTGCTATGAACATATAAATACCCATTTTTAGGTTTTATTTTATATCTTTTATCTTTTATTAGGGTTTTCCATACTAAATATACATTGTTACGCAATTTTTCTCTAAGATTCATTGGAGATTTGTGGATCTAGATTCCTTTATCATATTTTCTATTGAATATTGAAGAACAACAATTGTTACTTTTGTAAGTAAACTTTGAATTAATTTATGAATAACACAATGGTTTCTTCTAAAAAAACTGTATAGCCCATGAGCTACTAAATATCGGTGAAAACTACATAGTCTAGAATTAAAGGTTTTCAAAGTGATTACATTACATTTATGCTTTGAGTCACTTGCTTAGTATTCTTGGTCCTTATTTTGATATTATGATTTGAAATTGTATAAACTAGTTTTTAAACTACTTTGGCTCTTTTTCCCTTGTTTGCATTCCCACACTCATTGTATTGATCATCTCTGAATGCTACATTTTTTTATAATATAGATTTTGAGACTCATTCTCATGACCCGATCCAATATTTAGGATTTCACTCTACACAGTTAGTTAGCATATGGTGAGTCATCCATCCTCTGAAAGGCTACTATTATTTCTTATAGTTAAACATTGGATTCTTTTCATTGTATGGTATTTATATGGTCCATGTTATGGTGTAGAATTTATATTTATATTATTAGGGGCTTCATGGACTAAGTTAGTTAAATGCTTTTATGTCATACATTCAGAGTTGGAGTTCTTGGATTATTCTTTCAGTTGAACTCAATAATTTATGGGCCTAATTACTCATTTTATTTATGACTATGTATATGATGTAATGCTAGGTGATTTTCTCTAGACTTCTTTGATTTGCGATCCCCATTACGTCTAGATCCACGTCTCGAATCATGACACAAAATTATAAGATATTTAATAGTATTTTGATCAAACATGTTGACTTTATTTATTCACCTGGATGAAATTTTGACGTGACTCATCCATGAAACAACTAAATACAAAACATATTTTAAATTAATGAAGCTAAGAAATTAAATTATTCTTTTACCTTATATTTTCAATAAACATGCACTCGATAAGAAATTAACAACTCTTGAATATGCATAAGAATAAGTGTTGAATTAAACTCTTAATCTCTTTAATTACTTTGATATTGTTTCTAGAAGAAGAATAATTAAAGTTTTAATTCTTACTTGACATGAATTTCATAGGTTCCTGCACATAATTTGTACATTATTATTAATAACTAACTATTGATATTGCTTATTGTTAGTTACACAAATTTATAAGAAAACACTTAGATGGTCGAAATACTCAAGTATACAGATGGCAAAATAAAATTTCTACTATTAATAAGTGAAACTTCTTTGAAGATGAAGGATGTTTTCGGTATTATGTGTTTATTAAGAAATAATTTGATAATTTTTTCTTCATTGCTCAACTGATACGTTGAGACTTCCATCTCTAGGTGTCCAATTTAAAGTACCACAGCTGGACACTTTTTCTCCATATGAAAGTAATGAGTTTTCATCTCTTTCCTTGCATGTCGCTCTTTCTGGTGAGTTTCTTCCTCCTCCACTTAAATTTTTTCTCAATCATACATTAATTTAGGAGTTTGATTCTATCATTTGCGTTAGTATTATTAGAAAATAGATGTTTTCTTTTGATGGTAGTCATTAATTCTTCCTTTCTATTTGTTCATGAATTGCTTGTTATTTATTTACTTGCTTCACTGAAATGTTTGATGGTTTGCATGGAGTAATCTATAGTTTCATACAATTTAAAATTTTTAACTAAAAGTTTTGAAAAAGGTTTGAAATTGGTGTTTCAAAATATTAATTTGAGTTCAGAGATGGACCAAATTATCAAAAGACTTGTAGTGTCGACATGCATAACTAATGACAATTGTTATTGTGAAGTGCAAGAGCAGGGAAGATGATGCATGAGGGATGCAATAATAAGTCTCTCTTTTGGTAAGATGATCAATGAGGAATGCAGTAATTAGTCTTTGTTTTGATTATCTATTTTTCTCTTTAGTTCTGCCAATTAATAATTCATAAGAGCTTCCCCATTTTGATTCCTATTTGAACATTGATTTTTGAATTTTTCATAATTTTTCTCTGTTATTTCTTGATGAGCATGAAACTTTGGAGTATCCTTATTTAACATTATTGATTTACAAATTTCATTTTGCCGTTGAAATTTTTTGTACATTTTTTTCTTGATTTATTTTGAAGTACAACATTTATGATATACTATGGAATTATTCTTAAGTGGTATCAACAACAAAAATGATAATAAATGGTGACAAATTTTGTTATAGAGAAACTATTTGATAATATGCCCAAAAGGACTGACCAATAATTTTATTCGTATTCTATTTCCATAAGGGTTATATAACATAACTAACTTTCTTTCATGAACCCAAAAGTACAATATCATTTATGTTGTTTTCTCCTAGTAGGTTTTAATTTTCAATGCTTACTTTTGGCACTTTCTTTAAGAATAAAACCATCCCAAACTCAAATCTGTTATCTTGAAGGTCATCCATTTCACTTAGATTGATGCTCTCGAAGCTTAATCTGTGTACTAAATATTTTTTGTGTGAAAGTGTCAATGAATTAGTATATCATCAAAGACGATGCACCTTTACTTAACAGATCTGGAAAATGTTTAATGCTATTTTTGGTGTCCAATGGGTCATGCCAGGATGTATTAAACTTGCACTAAACAACTGATACGAGCATCTTCACCATAGAACAATGGGCACTGCGTAATTTCTATCCTTCCTGCATTTTTTGGTGTATTTGGAGAGAGAGGAGTGGTACATGTTTCAGTAACAAGAGAAGCAAGAATAAAGGTACATCAGTGTGAGGCATGATCACCATCTCTTGGATCTACCTGAGTAAGGCAAAAATCTTTCAGAGTAGCAATAGAATACTTTACTACTATTATATAAAGCCTTTCAGGTTCACCAAGGAACAATGATCACTCTTCTATTGTAGTTTTTTTTTAGAAATTTAGAAAATGCTAGTTAAATGGAATAGGAAAGCTTTGTTATTCTCTCTACTCACTATAAGGTATGCAATGACCTTTCGAAGCAAAAAAATGCATACCTTTGGATATTGGGAGTTATTGTCATTTCTTCTGATATATATGAAAGTCAAAGAAGGCTACTTTACTCTTTGGTTTATAAAAGAATTCTTATTTTTCAGTTTGAATTCTACAGATTAATTGTTGTGTCCTTTCTAATACTAAGTTTGTATTGTAACTAATGATAGCATCAAAGAGTATCAAAATGCTTTTTTTGTGTATGGAAATTCAAGAAATGTTTTTTCATTGATGAGAGTGAGCTCTCTTCTTCCCTGATTACACTTTGAAACTGCGTTATTTGGTTTCTCTTACCCTAATGATGCCAAGTAGGTTTATTCTTAAATAATATATATATTCTAACTAGAACGGGATAGATGCAAAAGATTCATATAATTGATCTCAACTAATTTTGAATTGACATGTATTAATTATTGTTGTTCTATTTGACTATTGAAAAAAAATTATGTGAACAAAGAGATCTTAGATTTCAGGATAAAACGACCTCTAAGAAAGATTTTGATCCTTGACTGACTACAAGTAACCCTTTGGCCTTCTTTTCCTCATGGATTCTATAAAGGAGAAAAAGACAAGGGAGAAATTTCCACAAACTAGAAACTTAAAAGCTGCAAGACTAAGAACTCTACAACTACATGTTTGAGGGGGGGGCTGTCACGCTTACTAGATTCCTATTGTGGTCAATAAATATGTAGACCAGTTATATTCAATATTTTTTAGTAATGACTTAATGGATTTTAAATTAGTTACTAGAATTACTAGAGAATGAGGTATCAACCACTTTAAAAAGATATCAGTTTCTTCTTGATCGGCTTTTGTTTTCGACACTATAACCTATTTTTTGTTAACCTTATTTGAGTTGAATTTGATTTAAGGGCATTTTTAATCTTGTTACTGGATATTAATTGTGTCTTGAGTATTTTGAAGCTAAAAGCAAGAACAACCTTCATTGTTTTTGATTGGTTACATCAGTCATGTATGAAAACTGTAGTCCACATATTTCTTGATTGGAAAGCTATTATAATTACTTTTTGGGATTCTATTATTTTTAGAGTTCATTACTTAGTGTTGTCCATTTCCTTCTTATAGGTCAGATTCTTATGAATTCTCTTAAAGGTATGCATCTTTATCAATGTTCTAATGAAATATTATGCTCTTAACAATTTATGACTTATGGATCTAATTCTGTCAATGACATCTGATCGACTTAGGTCAGTTATTTTCCTTTTTAAGTTGGTGTAACATATTTGGCACCATACATTTGGTGTTTATTCTTCATTTTCTTACAAATGGAAAGCTCCAAAAGGTCCAGTCTATCACTGCAGAGAGGATTATCCTGGCTTGTAGGTACATTCAATCACATCTTACAACACTTTTAAAAATTTTATATGGAAAAGTAAGATTATTTTGCTATGTTCTTTATTATTTTTGCAGTTGCTGGTAATGTGAATGTGTTAAAAGTTGAACTAATTTTTTCTCGCTTGCGTTAATTTTTCATGAGCATTGAATTTTTTATTTTTAATAGGAAAAAAGTAAATGTGTAAATACAAAGAGGACTGTATTTTTGTAACTTTTGTACTTGTGCTAGAGTCCTTTATTAGAAATATATATGCCCTAAAACTAATTATGTTTGTGAGATACCTGATAAAAGATTGTGAGAAGTGTTGTTCATAAGATAAGGTTGAGCAAAAACACGCCTGCCTAAGTCTTGGTTGTTCTTTGGGTGGCTAAAATATGAAAAGTAAACATGCGGAGATGTCAAAGGGGTTCAAAATCTACATAAATAATAATTTTGATCATGTATAAACTGTGTAACTTGGAACAAACTTTGGAGCAAAGTTTGTATTATTATAAGTGATTATTTGAATGACCGAACCACTAAATGAAACCATTCATATAGAATTACTAAGCTCCTTCACTGTTATATTAATCTATTTGGATTGTTAATTTTTTCATACAACAATGTTTATTACCTTTCAAATGTAATATTTTGGGGGATGATTGGTAACTTTATCCTTCATGTGTAATACTTAATGCATAAGAAAATCATTGAGGTTATAATTTCAGTTATCTTGATGATTCTTCAAATAAGAAAACATAGTTTATGAAAAATAAGTTTCCACTTACCTTAATTGACATGCTCAACTTAGGAAAATTATTTCCTAGTGCAAATTGTAATGCCCCGAGTCTGTACCCCGGATGCCACATAGTGCTCATAATCTCGAAGGACCACAAGCTAACCCATAACTGGTACCTTCTACATTAACTGAATAACAATACTGTAAAATGTGGAATTTAGGTGGAAATAGCCATAAGGTTCAAAACTGAAAATCAATTTCTGAATACTGAAATCAATACTATAAATTGAACATCTGTTTTAAAATTTCTCTAGTCTGAAAAGCCTCTAACTGTATGAATAAGGAGTTGATGGATAAGTCTCCAACTAACTCTGACAACTAAAATGAATGAAGTACTGAAATACTAGAATTATAAATCTGTCCTCTAACAATGAGGACTCACCACTAGTCTGATGCTGATGGATAGGGATGCTAAGTATGATCGGGAGTTCGTGTGACTGAACCTATGATATAAGACATCATAGCACAAAATAAAGATATGTATCAATACTTTGAATGTACTGGCATGCTAAGTGAGGTAGGCTAATATGAATGGGTTCATATTCATGAACAATAACTGGCTGAGTAAAATGATCATAACTGAAAGAAAGTACATGCATGAATGCTTAAACTATAATTGAGGTCATGGTAACAATAAAAATTGAGTTCTGAATCACTGGTTTACTGATATCTGAGTTTATTAATACTGTATTACTGTTAACTGAGTGACTATATTTGACAGTTCTGATCCTATGGAACTATTTTGAGTTTCATACTGAACTGAGTAACTGTGTTTGATAGTCCTGATTTTTGTAGAACTTAACTGAGTTTTATTCTGAAAACTGAAACTGAGATTATGAGAGGTAATCATCTAATCGACATGCCCCTCTCTGAACTATTTGGGGTCTAACCTGTAAACCTAGCTGGAAGGGTGTCAATACCGTGCCACGGGTAAGGACAAGCCGATTCACCCTTATCTGGAAGGTTCTCTGAATGAGAACGGTGGTACCCTCAACTGACAGGCATGACACCTTATCAATCTTCAACTGGCAGGTTAATGTCTCAACCTCTATTGGCTACGTAGTTTTGGAACACTAGGACTGCTTTCAAGGATCACACCCTCTACTGGCAGGTGAGTCCCCATCCTTGGGTTCACTCGGTGTTGAATCCTACTCCCAACTGAATAGATATTGGACTGAATTCTAAACTGTGCTAGGCTGAACTGATTTGTTACTGATTCATACTGTCTAACTAAACTGAACTGAGTTCACTGAGTTCCGTTAACTGACGGAATACTTCTGAATTCTGTTAACTGACTGAATTTATTGAGGTTTGAGCTGAATACTGAACTACTGATCGTGATATGACTAATACTATTATGAAACTGACACTGGGTCCAGATATATAGCTAAATTATCAGTTATTAAATACCCCCAGGACTCGATAACATAAAAAGTAAATCACTATATGACTTTAGTAGCATAATGATACTAGTTTGTTGATAATACATTCACTTAGACATTTTTTTCAAACACTTGATATACATGATCTTATGCATGATTGAATTCACACAATAACATGTTATGCTTGGACTAGTCAAATCACATAAGCATTTTGACAAACACTTGGGGAGCATGGGTATTTCACATATCAATAAACATGTAGTAATATCATGGAATCTACATTCAACTTGCAAATTCAAGAGTTCAACATGTAGTTCACAAAATTCAATTCACAATTAACTAGTTTGCATGAAACTTTGGACAAATCATGGAATTAGATCACCATTAACATCATAATCATTAATACTTGCAAGATCCAACATGAAATCCATGAAATCAATTAACTTGTATTTTAAAAGAGTTTCTTGAACTCCAAATGTTGAAGGAAACCCTTGGATGAACACTTCACATACCTTGGTATTCAAATTTGCGAAGAGTGATGGAGTGATCTTGACGGATGAATCTTGAATTGGAGATCCTAGGGTTTGCTTCTTGAGAAATTTTGAGAAAGATGAATGGATTTTGCCTATAAAAGGGCTTAATCTCATGTTTTGGGGGCTGACATAAGGTGGGAAAATACCTAACTATCCTTGAGAATGCAGCCTTTTTAATGACTAAAAACTGATTTAGCAATGCATAGACCGATGCATCGTGTTAATGGGGTCGATGCAATGGACGACGTGTCACGTCGAGTTCACATCAGCTTACTGGAATTTGCACTGGGAGTTGGGGAAAATACTCATCAACGTGATGGGTGATGCAGTGTGTTGATCTACTGGTTTGAGCTTTCAAATGTGTTTTAAATGGAGTCCAAAAAAATCTGAAACTTGTCCGAGAACACCTACTGACATTCCTAATCATGAATTAACCTAAAAATTGATATTTGAAGGTCATAAGAGTCGTGAAAAAGGATTACCAACTTACGAAGGCTAAAATAACTCTAAGTATGAACACTTAGCTGAATTTTTGTAAGTCTGGGACCCCTTACTAGCTTTTACAAGATTGAATCAAGCTTAGGATTTTGCGGGGTCTTACAATATCTCCCCTTGGGAATATTCATACTCGAATAAGACTGACTAAGCTGGGAATACTGATAGACTGAATTTATATACTGGATATGTACAACGACATCATTAATTCATAACTGACACTACTGATATGCTGAAATTTCATACTGAACATGCATATCTGATGCGTGAGTACATAGCTGAACATGATTTATGAATACATGACCTGGATTGCTAATAAGCTGTGTTTCTCATGTTGAACATTCATATATGATGCATGAAGTCACAAATGAATATGCCATGGTAACCGGTACCAAGTCTATAAAGGAAAATCTGAATATGGAACTGAGTAAGTTCAAGGAAAAACTGTTACCTTGGGCTTAGTCTAAGTTTACGTAATAGAGGTGAGGATACTTGGTCTACATATCTGCTTCTACTTCCCAAGTATCTCCCTTAACGGACTGATTCCACCAAAGGACTTTGACTAGAGGGGCCTCTTTGTTCCTCAGTCAGCGAATTTGATAATCAAGGATTTCGACTGGAATCTCCTCATAAGAGAGGCTATTTTGAATGCCTATACTCCCTACATGGACTGCAATTGTTGGGTCACCTATGCATTTCTTTAGAAAGGAGACATGAAACACTGGATGGACTGAATCTAAATCTTAAGTCAACTCAAGATCATAAGCTACCCTTTTGAAATGGCTAAGAATTCGGTAAGGACTGACATATCGGGGTCTGAGCTTTCCCTTGTTTCCAAACCTCTTCACTCCTTTCATAGGAGAGATTTTTAGATACACATAGTCACCAATATCAAACTTGAGATCCTTTTTGTGGACATCTGCGTACAATTTCTATCATCTTTGAGTTGTCTTAAGCCACTTCCTGATAAGCTAAACCTTCTCTAAGGTGTCAAACACCAAGTCAGGCCCTACCACTATAGCTTCTCCAAGTTCAAACCATCTAATTAGAGACCTACATCTCCTCCCATAGAGCACCTCAAACAGAGCCATCTGAATGCTAGAATGATAGTTGTTGTTATATGCAAATTCAATCAATAAAAAGTGGTCATCCTAACTACCTTTAAAGTCTATCGCACACGCTCTTAACATATCCTCTAAAGTCTTAATGGTCCTTTTTGCTTGACCATCAGTTTGAGGGTGAAAGACTGTGCTGAGGTAGACTTGGGTACCAAGACCCTTTTAGAAGGCTTTCCAAAAATGAGAGGTAAACTGCGTACCTCTATCTGAGATAATAGCTAACAAAACTCCGTGCAATCTGACCAAATCTCTGACATAGAGTTTGGCATAGTCCTCAGCTGAATAAGAGGTATGGACTGGTAGAAAATAAGATGATTTGGTCATCCTATCTATAATGACCCAACTGAATCATACTGACGACGAGTACGAGGAAAACCTATCTCAAAATCTATGTTCACCTCTTCCCACTTCCAAGGGGGAATACTAAACTCCTGCATAGATCCACTAGGTTTCTGGTGCTCAATCTTAACCTTCTAACATGTTGAGAACTTGGTTACAAACTCTGCAATGTATCTATTCATCCCACTCATTCAATATATCTCCCACAAATCATGTACATCTTAGTGGCCCCAGGATGAATAGAGTAACGCGCACCATGTGCTTCTACAAGAATCTGTTGTCTTAGGTCATGTACACTTGGCACACACAACCGACCCTGACAATACAATACACCATCTCCCCCTTGGGAAAAAACCTTTATCTTATGATCTCTGATTGATTCTTTCAACTTAACTAGGCTGGGATCCCTATCCTGCTTTTTCTTTAACTCAAAAACTAGAGATGATTCTGAACTATTTTGCAACCATACACCACCTTCTGCTAAATTAACTAAGCGAACACCTAGTTGGGCAAGCTGATGAACTTCCTGAGCTAACTTCTTCCTACCATCATCCACGTGAGCAATACTACCAATAGACATCCTACTAAGAGCATTAACAACTATATTGGCTTTGCCTAGATGATACAAAACACTCATGTTGTGGTAATTCAACAACTCCAACCACCTTTTCTGATGGAGGTTTAGGTCTTTCTGAGAGAATACATACTGCATCTCTTATGGTCAGTGAACACATCAATGTGTACTCTATACAAATAGTGCCTCCAAATCTTTAAGGCAAATACTACTGTTGCTAACTTAAGATCATGAGTTGGATAGTCTTTTTATAGGCCTTAAGTTGTCTAGAGGCATTGGCTATTACCTTACCTCTCTGCATGAGGACATAACTTAAACCTACTCTAGATGCATCACAATACATAACAAAATCATCCAAACCATCTGGTAAGGTAAACGCTGAGGCTGAGGTGAGTTGAGTCTTCAACTTCTTAAAACTCTTCTCGGAAGAATCTGACCACTGAAATTTGACCTTTTTCTGCGTCAATCTGGACATGGGGGATACAATTGATGAAAATCCCTCAACAAACCATCGGTTATAGCCATCCAAGCCTAAGAAACTCTTGATATCTGATAGAGAGATGGGCCTGGGCTAGTTTCTCACTGCTTTGGTCTTTTGGGGATCAACTCTAATGCCATCACCAAAAACTATATGGCCGAGGAAAGCTACTGACATTAGTCAAAATTTGCACTCACTTAATTTAGCAAATAACTGATAGTTTCTTATAGTCTGTAATACTATTTTGAGATGGTCTACATAAGCATGTTCACTGCGAGAGTACACAAGGATGTCATCTATGAAGACTATGACGAACATGTCCAAGTACTGCTTGAATACATGGTTCATCAAGTCCATGAAAACTGTTGGGGAATTGGTAAGACCAAAGGATATGACTAAGAATTTGAAGTGACCATACCGAGTTTTGAAAGCTATTTTTGGAATGTCACATTCTCTAACTCTGAGTTGATGATAGCCTGATCTGAGGTCTATCTTAGAAAAGTAAATGACACCCTAAAGTTTGTCAAACAAGTCATCAATTCTGGGAAGTGGATACTTGTGGTTAACCGTGACTTTATTTAACTGATGGTAGTTAATACACATTCTGAGAGAACTATCTTTCTTACGCACGAATAGAACTGGTGCACCCCACGGGGATACAGTGGGTTTGATGAATCCCTTATCTAGGAGATCCTTCAACTGTTTTTTTAATTCTTTGAGTTTTTTTGGAGATATTCTATATGGTGGAATAGAGATAGGTTGAGTATCTGGGAGAAGGTCTATTCTGAAGTTGATTTCCCTTTCGGGAGGAATTCTGAGAAGATCTTCGGTAAACACATCTAGGACTTCACATGCTACTGATACTGACTCAAGAGTAGGGGTTTCTAATCTAGAGTCCTGGACTCAAATGAGATGGTAGACACATCCCTTAGATATCATTTTCCTAGCCCTAAGGTAGGAAATAAGCTGACCCCTAAGTGCTGAAGTACTACCCCTCCACTCTAGGATGGGCTTATTTGGAAACTAAAATTGGACAATTCTATTTTTGTAGTCGACTGAAGCATAGAAGGAATGAAGCCAATCCATTCCAAGAATGACATCAAAATTGGTTATCTCTAATTTGACTAAGTCTACTTAAGTAACGTTCTGAAATACCATAATCGAACAGTTCCTGTATACCCGTCGGGCTATGATAGATTTTCCTACTAAGGTAGAGACTGAGAAAGGCTTTGCTAGAATTTTGGGACTGACTCTGAAGTCAACATCTATATAGGGAGTTACAAAAGACAAAGAAGCTCCTTGATCTAGCAAAGCATAAACATACAAATGATAAAATTGTAACATACCAGTGATCATATCAGGAGAACTTTCCTGATCCTATAGGGACAAAAGGGCATAGATTCTATTTGGGCGTTGCCCACTGGTGGCACTAGAAGCGGCACCCTACTGATTCGGGCGATCGAACTAAGCTGAGAGACGATTATGCTGACCCTGGGAACCTAACTGAGGACAATCTATGACTCTATAACCTGGCTTTCCATACCTAAAAAACATATTACTGCCAACCCTATAGATACCCTGCTGTTTTTTCCTATATTTCTGGTAAATGGGATTGGTTCGGGCGCTGCTGACACTACCCTGAGGCTTAGGGCGTAGAGCCCTATCTCTGTTGCCATCTCTGAATTTTGGCACTGGATTACTAGCTGAGGATGGATCTAGAATTGAGGATTTTGAGTGGAACTAAGAGCGATTACTCCACTCTGACGTAGGATGAGCAAAGTTGAAACTACCTGTTCTCCTCTCTTGTTCTCCCTCTTCTTCTCCCTATTCTTAGCCTCCTCTATTTATTGAGAATGGACCATGAGCCTTGATATGTCCATCTTCTTAATCAACATTGTGGTCCTACACTCCTTGACCATACTATTAGACATACCATACACATACTTACTCATCTTAGATCCGCTATCTGCTACCACATAAGAAGTGTATCTAGCTAATTAAGTAAACTTGAGAGAATACTCTATCACTGTCATGTTTCCTTGCTTCAGGTTAATAAATTCTAGAACCTTTGCTTCCCTCAACTCCAACGGGAAAAACCTATCCAGAAAAGCAATGGCAAACTCTTCCCACTTTATGGGCCCTACATCTGCGGCCCTTTCTGCTTTCTACTATTTAAACCATGAGTGAGCCACATCCTAAAACTGATAAGAAACTAACTCGGTACCCTCACTAGCTTTCACCCCCATAATATCTGTAAATTACTGTACCTGATCAAGAAATTCTTAAAGGTTCTCATCTGCATTAAACCCAGTAAAAGATGGAGGGTTCATTTGGGTGAAGTCCCAAATCCTAGCTGCAGCAGTATTGGCTACTGAGTTGGCTAGAACGACAGCTGGGCATTCATTTTGAGATACCACAGAATGAGATAGGGTGGTAAAAGATTCCATAAATTGAGCGTGAGAGACATGTTCATCAAGGGGATTTTGCTGGATGGGCTGAGGTGCTGGCTGGTATCCCATTCCTCGCCCCTTAGTCCTTTTTTGAGGAATATTCTGTAAATAGAAGAGAAATTTTAGAGTAGACTGAGAGTTTAACTGGAGCTCATGCTGACTCGCACGACATGAATACTGAAAGAAGGGAAACTTTTCCTAAAAGATCCAATATCCTCCTGTCCATACGTGTGGTGTGCAACAATCCCATGCACAAGACTCTACTAGACGTGGATTTCATACTTCTTAGGACTCTGTTGAACCTTAGGCTCTAATATCCAGTTTGTAATGCCCCGAGTCTGTACCCTGAACAGCACACAGTGGTCATAATCCCGAAGGACCATAAGCTAACCCATGACTGGTACCTACTTCATTAACTGAATAACAATACTATAAAATGTAGAATTTAGGTGGAAATAGCCATAAGGTTCAAAACTGAAAATCAATTTCTAAATACTGAAATCAATACTATAAACTAAACATCTGTCTAAAAATTTCTCTAGTCTAAAAAGCCTTTAATTGTCTAAATAAGGAGTTGATGGGCCCAACTAACTCTGACTACTGAAATGAACTAAGTACTAAAATACTAGAATAATAAATCTATCCTTGAACAATGAGGACTAACCACTAGTCTGTTGCTGATAGATCAGGCTTCTAAGTATGATCGGGAGCCCGTGCATCTGAACCTATGATATAAGACTTTATAGTGAAAATGAAAGGTATGCATCAGTACTTTGAATGTACTAGTATGCTAAGTGAGGTAGGATGATATGCATGAACAATAACTGATTTAATAACATAATCATAATTGAAAGAGAGTACTTGCATGAGTGCTTAAACTATAATTAAGGTCATGGTAACACTGAATACTGAGTTTTGAATCCCTAGTTTACTGATATCTGAGTTTACTAATACTATATTACTGTTAATTGAGTGATTGCATCTGACAGTCCTAATCCTGTGAAACTATTCTGAGTTTCATACTAAACTGAGTAACTGTGTCTGATAGTCCTGATTTCTATAAAACTTAACTGAGTTCCATTCCAAAAACTGAAACTGAGACTGTGGGAGGTAATCATCTAACCGACATGCCCCTCTCTGAACTTATTGGGGCCCAACCTTTAACTCTAGCTGGAAGGGTGTCAGTAACGTGCCATGGCTAAAGACAAACTAAGTCACCCACATCTGGCAGGTCCTCTGAATAAGAACGGTGGTACCCTCAACTGGTAGGTAGGACACGTCATCAACCCTTAACTGGCAGGTTGATATCTCAACCTAAGCTGTCTACATAGTTATGGAAATCAAGGACTATTTCTAAGGATCACATCCTCTGTTGGAAGGTGAGTCCTCATCCTTGGGTTCACTCGGTACTTAATCCTACTTCCAACTGAATAAATACTGGATTGAATTCTAAATTGTGCTAGGTTAGACTGATCTGTTACTGATTCATACTGTCTAACTGAACTGAGTTCACTGAGTTTCGTTGACTGACAAAATACTATGGAATTCTATTAACTGACTGAATTTACTGAGGTCTTAGCTGAATACTGAACTACTGGTCATGATATGACTGATACTATTCTGAAACTGACACTAGCTCAAGATATACAGCTAAATTGTCGGGTATTAAATACCCCTAGGACTCGATAACATAAAAAGTAAATTACTGCATGACTTTAGTAGCATAATAGTACTAGCTTGCTGATAATACATTCACTTAGACATGTTTGTCAAACATTTGATATACATGATCTTGTGCATGATTGAAATTACACAATAACGTGTTATGCTTGGACTAGTCAAATTACATAAGCATTTCGACAACCACTTAGGGAGCACGGGTATTTCACATATCAATAAACATGTAGTAGTATCATGGAATCTACCTTCAACTTGCAAATTCAAGAGTTCGACATGTAGTTCACAAAATTCAATTCACAATAAACTAGTTTGTATGAAACTTTGGACAAATCATGGAATTAGATCACCATTAACATCATAATCATTAATACTTTCAAGATCCAACATGGAATCCATGAAATCAATTAACTTGTATTTTAAAATAGTTTCATGAACTCCAAGGATGGAAAGAAACCCTTGGATGAAAACTTCACATACCTTGGTATTCAAATTTGCGAAGAGTGATGGAGTGTTCTTGAAGGCTGAATCTTGAATTAGAGATCCCAGGGTTTGCTGCTTGAGAAATTTTGAGAAAGATAAATGAATTTTGCCTCTAAAGAAGCTTAATCTCGTATTTTGGGGGTTGACATAAAGTGGGAAAAGACCCAATTACCCCTGAGGATGCAACCTTTTTAATGACTGAAAACTGATTTAGCAAAGTGCAAATCGATGCGTCGCGTTGATGGGGTCGATGTTATGGCCGACGTACCGCGTCGAGTCTGTGTCGGCTCATTGGAATTTGCACTGAAAGCTGGGGAAAATACTCATCGACATGACGGGCAATGCGGCACATTGAGATCGCATTAATCCACTTGTTTGAGCTTTCAAATATGTTTCAAACAAAGTTTGAAAAAATTTAAAACTTTTCCGAGAACACCTACTAGCATTCTTGATCATGAATTAACCAAAATATGAATATTTGAAGGTCATAAAGGTTTTGAAAAAGGATTGCCAACTTACGAAGGCTAAAATAGCTCTAAGTAAGATTTATATTCTACTACCTTGAAGCTTGTTGGAGTCCATATAGTGATTTGATCAGTATGCATACTTTGTGTGGTCCTTTCTTCTTGAAACCTTCGGGCATTTACATGTGCACTTATTCATCTAGATATCTTTGTAAGAAAGAATTATACATATCTATTTGATACACACACCATCATTTTGAAAATACCAAATAAATCACACACCTTACTGTAATAATCTTCGTAATGGAAGAAAAGGTATCATGGTAATACAGACCTTCTTGTTGACTATAACCCTTGGATATTAGTTTTGCTTTGAACCTCCCAACATCTCTATTTGATTTATAATTAACTTTGTACACCAATTTAGAGCCAATGATGTGTTTTTCTTGAGGAAAATCATTAACTTCCCAAGTATTATTGTCTTTTAGTTCCTTGATATCCAACTTCATAGCCGTAATCCACCTCTCATCCTCAGCATCTTGGCTATAGTACTAAGGTTCCACCAATGCAGAGAAGTTTGATATATATTTCCAATAGTTAAGAGTATCATTTTGATTAGATAAGTAGTTGTCTATAGGATATCTTATCCCTTTCCCTTCCCTGGTGTTGTATTATTATTCAGCCAAATAGGTTTTCTGGACAATCTAGGTGTTCTTCTTGGCATAGGACACATAGGTGGTACAACAACATCAGTACACAAATTAGTAACCAGCTCAGGTGATGTATCAATTTTAGTATCTCTAGGGAGTATATTTGTAAGTAAGACATCAGGAACAACACCAGAAACAACACTTGGTATATCAATGCATAAAGAAGGATCTCCTACATAAGAGTCTATATTTGTATGATCATCAACATTTGATTGTTCTTGAAGGAAATATATAGTGTATTCATTTATGTTTCTAGTTGAAAAAGGAAACACATTCTCTTGGAACATAGCATCTTTGGTCACAAACAGTTTGTCAGTGGCCACATCCATAACTAAATAGCCCTTTTGAGTAGGGGAATAATCCATTAGGACTGCTGGTTTAGCTCTTTTTAAGAACTTTTCACCCTTTGGTACCAAAGATACAAAACACAGACAACCATGACCTTCAAATATGTCAAGGATAGGATCTTAGAAAACAACATCTCATAAGGATTTCTACCTTTAATAACAAAAAAAGGTAGTTTATTTATTATATAGACTACAACTTTAACATACAGACCCCAAAATCTAATAGGAATTTATGATTGAAACTTGATGGCTTTAGCTACATTTAGGATTTGTCTATGCTTTCTCTCAACTACACCATTTTGTTGAGGTGTATAGGGATAACTACTTTGATAAATGACACCTAAAGACCTAAATAAGTCCCTACATTGTAAGTTAAAAACTTTGTGCCATTATTAGACCTTACATGTCACACCCCTAATCCTAGACAGAGCGGACAAGATCCATATGATCATGTGCTAAACAATTGACATATTTTATAAAGTAGAAAAGTTACTATTCCAAAAGAATTATGAGGGCTTATGAAAATGCACTGTTTTAACCTATTAAGCCAGACTAATATAGACATGTGAAACTATAACCACATGAGACAATGTATTCATACAATCGAATATGGTTGATACAGGACCCCTAACATTCACAAGTGTCATTACAAATATGACTAAAGAGTATTAGATATCTCTTAGATCCAGATGAGAGAGAAACTCACCAGCGACTTTGTAGAACACGGGGTAAGTGGCTAGGATGAAAATCTATTTATCGGCATACCTTATCCTATATTTACAAAAATACAGTGCCCCAAATGAAGGGACGTCAGTACATATGATACATTTACTGGCATGTAAAGTAGACAGAAAAAAAGGTAACAGGTGTTGATGCTCATATGGATCAGATATCAAGATGAAAGACTTATGAGCATGCAAATAATTGACATACAGTATGAACCCTTGGCTTATACACTAGCCTAACTGGCATATCATAATTCAAGTATTAACGATGGGTAATTATGGATAAATATTATTAGAAAATATAGTACGACTTATGAACACAACCTTATTAGTTTATACATGTGTCTTCAAAATTATTCTTTATTATAAGACACCTAGAAATTTGTTAGGTGATGTCCTATGCCTATATCAAATACAAGTGATCATAATATGTCCTATCGAAGGCCTTTTGTGTCAAATATATGGGAATATTTCCCCATATCTATGTATGCTTTTGTTATTGAATCATAGTGTGCTGTAGGGTTTGCCCCTCCTTAGGAGCTCACTATGTGGGTCTGCCCGTAGGCCATAAGTTCCATATATTTTGTCGAGTCAGGAAACTAGAGCATGCCATTCCAGCTGACTCCAAATAAAAATGATGCCACAAAGAAAGGTACACCCAAATGTTTGGACTCACTATAATGGTATGGTCTCGATCTTGAGCATAGAATAATGTCGAGCGGATTTTCCAAGACAAACCTATGTACCCTCCCATCGTCAGTGCTTATCAAGTAGTGCCTTAAAGGCCTATGCCGATATATTATGACAAGTATTGTTTAACCATTAAAGTAGTGCTTTCCATAAATGATTAACTTCTTTAATAGTATTGAGCTATATAAATACGATGTCTTTGTATTATCTTACAATATGTCACTATGTGATCAAATGTCTAGTGCAACTATGTTATGGCTTTTTATTCTAATTTATAGCATGTAATATATATAATACATGATTTTTAGGAATTTCTAATAGAATTTCTAATAGGTACAAACATAGCCATGTTAGAACTCTATAGTTACATGGCTCGGCAGGAGTATATTGACCTCATGACTTCAACCGATAGATGCAGAAAGTGTGGAGACAAGTAAGTTCTAATGGAAAGAACAAACAAATATACGAATATGACAAACATGTAGTCATTTTCTTAATGTGTAACAAAAACACTCTATTTATATAGTTAATCACACAACTTATATGGAATCTTCTCAGAGAAACGTATGACTCTAGGTTGTATCCTACGAAGAGAGAGGTTTTAGCTTTACATGCTTTTGGTCTTCCTAGATAATGATAGTATCATAAGTCTCAAAAATTCAACCTACAAGGATGTAACCCTCACATAACCAACCAATATCGTCCACTATCAGCTAGGAAACAAATTAACTACAAAAAAGATATATAAATTCATCAATGATTCGAAGGTTATCTAGCAATTTATTCCAGAATACTCTACTTATGCCTAAAGCTAATCAAATTCTTTATCAATCATTTCAAGTGAATTCTTTGTTTTCCAACTTATAAAGATCAATATTTAATCTGCCATGCCTATAGAATTACTCAACAACTTAGACTTTTATTACAATTTCACCATTTTCTCCTTTTTTTTAGAATTCTAATTTACCAGGCCCGTTTCAATAACTAGTGTGAAATTCAAATCAAATGGCGATACCGACCTTGTACTACACCACAATCACCTATTCTAGAGTTATATTTGAGTATGGGATAGAGAAATTACCTCTCAAAATCAAAATCCCAACTTGAGTTGCTGAAGAATTCCTACAATTATTGAATGAGAACGAGTACTTTTCTAGAAACTAAGACTTTCATAAACCTTTCCTTTGAAAGATAGCCTGTAATTCTAAAATACTCAATTTTCTCATGATGTCACTGAAGAGGAGAATCAGGAGCACTTAATCGTGCCTTGTTCCTGGAAAAACAAATGCTCCCAGTTAAAGTTATTTTTTTCTCTATATACGGATATTTAAAGAAACCCACTAGCTCAAATAGCATATGTGTATTGATATATTGCATATTGGTGTCTTTGGACAGCCACCAATTGCCACCACTAGGTAATTAATCCAAAAACCTTTATCTGCATTAAAATGGTAAAGGTTTACCTCTTTTTTTTTTCAATAATTACTACACTAGCCACCTTTTTTTTTCTTTTAAGAAGGCACTCATCTATCTGTGGCCATAACTACTAATACCAATATTCTACCTCCTTGGACTTATTAGTCATATAGTCATTACTTAATACCTTTGAGAGTAAAAAATATTCCGATACTAGGCATTTGGTTGATGGGTCAACTCATCTCTCATGACATCCATATATATATATAATTATCAAGAGTTGATTACTAGTAGGAAAAGAAACAAATCCAAACTGATTTCATGTCCAAACCTTCATATGATGTCCTTTACAAGATCATTTATTTGTATCCTTCTTCTAACTAATTGACATCAATTTAGTAGTACATGTATGATTTGATGTGTGAGCATATGCCAACACATTTGAGGCTTTTAACTCTAAATAATTGCAAGGTCTTGAGAAACTTTAGTTATTTTTGATTAGTTTATGTATGATTTTGCAGTTTAAGTTGATATGATAGAGAACTAACATGAAATGAAGCAAAGAACTTGAAATTTGAAGTAATTTGAAGACAAGTATGGTTGCCAACATTTGTGATAAGTCTTCAGCCCTGTGATAAGCTATCAGGTTGGTTGTCATCAGTAGACGGAGAATTGGGCTAAAGTGGAAGTTGTGACGACATTTTGTGATAAGCTGTCAAGGGTCTAATAAGTTATCAAGTTTGTCGTCAGCCTTAAACAGGGAATGAGTTCCAGCTGGTAGAATTGATGACATTTTGTGATAGGCCATCATAATGGTGATATGTCATCAGGAATGCTGTCAGACTTAGGTAGGACATGAGAATTGGAGCAAAAGTGTGACGACATTTCTGATAAGTCGTCACAATCCTGATAAGCTGTTAGAAGTTATCGTCAGCCTAAGACAGGACTAGTGCAGATTTAAAGAAGACCTGACGACATTCTTGATAACTCGTCAGGATCCTAATAAGGCATCACCAATTGTCATCGTCTATTGCGAGAAAAATATGTAACTTTGATTTTGTTTTCTTATTTAGGGTAAACTATTTAAAGCTTTGTTTTAGGATTTTCTGGGTGTGGTAATTATCATTATTATTCTACGTAAGGTTGACAGCTTGAGTTTTGGATAACATATTTTGATATTTTCTCTCTTTACTTCTTGACCTTAACAACACAACTATTTTTGAGAGATTTTTATCAGTATTTTGGGATTTTTTCATTGTGATCTAATCTGTGATTCACTAGTTATTATTCATGTTTGTAAGTTTATCTTTCAAATCTTGAATTCAATTGTGTGTTTCGTTCGTTACATCATGAGTTGGCTAAACTCCATTAACCTGAGTTATGGGGTCTAGGGTTAGGTCTTGATGAGATGCTAAGTATTCAAGATTCAAAAGGTGGTAGGATTTCTTGATAATTCTAAAGTTTTCATTAACGTCTGCTGGTTGTAAACAGTCGACACACCTGCTTTGATTTTCTTGAGAAAGAAATCAAATATAGTAGGAAGTGAATTATCAACAGGGACTCGGAAATACTTCGTTTAATAATCACCGCTGTAACAAGGTTGGTTAACTTAAGGTAAAATCTGGGCAATAAATAGAAATTCCCTAAGTCCGAGAGTTTTACGGAATTAAATGCTTAAGTAGGTCGAGAGACATTTAAGCATAACATCGATAAAGATAGCTTGTTATCCTACCCACCATGAGAATCTTGAATTTCTTTTAGCATCTGTCATGTACCGGAAGCCCTAGTGAACATAATTCTGGTTATTTCATAAACTCTTGATTTACAAACACCGAAAGTAAAGTGACAAACAACAACTTTTTAAACCTAAATCCCCCCATTTCAGGAAACATTAAACTATTAGTAGATTGAATAGCTAAGAACTTGAGTTCACACCATATTCCCTGTGGGATTTAACCCCAACCTAGTTGGGTTTTCTATTGACATCGATCGCTTACACCCATTCAAGAGTGTAATTTGAGCGTTATCAAAAATGGCACCGTTGCCGGGGAATACTGTTGTAAGCTGAAGTTTGTATGCGCTAATTGGTTGTTAGTTAAGTTTCCTAGATTTACGTTTATTTATTGTTTTTGTGTATTTGCAGGATCTTATAGTGTATGCCAAGCACTAGAAGTTTTAGAGAAACATTATTGCCACTAAATTCGGAACCATAACGAGTAGGAAGAATGCCAGAACAACAAGAGGCTGACAGACTGGTAGCCTTAGCTAGAGCTCACGTGAATGTGTAAAATATTGGGCAACATGCATGATATCTAAACCCTGAGGACAAAGATTTGGGGGATGCAGAGTTATTAAACCCTGGTAACCCAAGGCGTGCAGAGCAGATAGCTGCACAAGTGCCACATAATGTTTACCGGAATCGTCCGTTCCAAAGAAGACAAGAGTACCAACCGGTCCAGTATGATCTGAATTATAATGATGATGGCATGAATGGGGAAGGTGCAATGGTTGCAATAATTCCTCAACCGTTGGTACCAGGAGACAAGTTCAACATTACGAGTACTATGATCCAACTCTTCAATTTGAAGGGGTTGTCTGGTGGTCTTCCTGGGGATGATCCAAACCTGCATCTGGTGAATTTTGTCACCATTTTCAAATCTTTTGATAACCCAGGAGTGGACCAGAATTCTATCCAGTTGAGGTTGTTCCTGTTGTCTCAGTCTGGGGAGGCAACATTATGGCTGAATGAGCTTACGCCTGATTCTATCACCCACTGGAGGCAATTGAAAGAAACATTCCTAGAATGGTTTTTTCCACCCTCTGGGAAGGTACAGTTGAGGGAAAAAATCAGAAATTTTGACAGCTTCGTACTGAAGCTTTGCATGAGACTTGGGAGAGATTCAAGAAGAAGCTAACACAGTGTTCGAACCACAATATGACGGACCTACAGTTGATGGAGACTTTATACAGGGCCCTCAATGTTGTAACAAAGCCGATTATAGATAATGCTGGTGGTGGTTCGTTTGTTGATCTGTCTTTTCAAGATGCCTCAGAGATGCTAAATAGGATGACCAAACAGAGTCGGGCTTGGCATACCAGGGATTCTATGGTAGAAATCCCCACTGTTTCTATTAGTATGTCTGCTGAACAATGCAGGAGAGATAAGGAGCGGGATCAATACATGGCCCATCTAAAGACTTAGATTGACATGCTCACAAAACACTTATTGTCAGGAAAGACTGAGAAAGTGAAATCTGTAACGTCTCAAGATCGAGTGGATGTGGAGCTTGAAGAAGAGGTGAATTATGTTAATAATCAGGGGGTTTCTGAGGAAATAGCCAAGGGAATCAAGGTCAGAAATTTTATGACAAGCCTGGTTACAAAGACAGGGAGCAAGGAAATTGGAGAAGCAATAATGATAGGAGTGGTTTATATGTTCCTCCTGGAATCAGGAAACGGATGCAACTAGCTATGGAAAGATGTCCATGGAGGACATGATGGAGAAATTATTGAAGGGGGTTGAGGCCACCAACTCTGGTGTAACCACCATGAAAAATGATCTGACATCCATCAGTCAGTCGGTGCACTCATACTCCACTGCCATCAAACAGTTGGAGCAGCAGATGAGCTAACTTTTCTCTGCATTCAACCAGAGAAAGAGAGGAACATTACCAAGCGATACGGTTTAGAATCCATAAAATGATGGATCATGATAGCAATTACCACTTGGAGTGGTAAGATATTACCTGGCCTTTCTGTCAAAAAATCTATAGATGGTGAGGTAGTTGTTGATGAATTCGAAGAAAGCAATCCAGTGGAGTCTGAGAAGCTGGATAGTTCTGTTAATGCTTTGGATAAAGAAAGAGAGAAGAAAGAGGAAGTGGTGTTGAAAACTATCCCAAGACCACCACCTCCCTTTCCTTAACGATTGAAAAAGAAGGTTGATGATGCCAAATACAGCAAATTCATGGCAATGCTCAAGCAATTGACAATAAATGTGCCTTTGGTTGAGGCACCTGAGCAAATTCCAGGATACACAAAATTCATGAAGGACCTTGTGACTAAGAAAAGAGCTGTGAGCTACTAAATAGAGGAAAATCTCCACCATTGGAGCATTATTTCTACAAGGACCTTAGTGCAGAAGAAGCCAGATCCGGGCACATTCACTATTCCCTGTACAATTAGGACTTTGTAATTCGCCAAGGAATTATGTGATCTGGGAGCAAGCATTATTTTGATGCCACTAACTGTTTATCGAAAGTTAGGACTGGGAAATCCAACACCTACCACCATGTGACTCGTGATGGCGCATAGGTCAGTAAAGTGACCTGTTGGTATTCTGTATTATGTGTTGGTGAAAGTTTCCAACTTTATATTCCCTGTAGATATCGTCATTCTAGATTGAGAGGTGGACTTCAAGGTTCCCATAATTTTGGGTCGATCATTCCTCGCAACCAGAAGTGTGTTGATTGATTTGAGAGTAAATGATCTCTTATTCAGGATGAATGATGAAGTGGTCTGGTTTGATGTGGGTAAGTCAATGAAGAAACATGAAGAAATGAGTGTGTTCTCAGTAGTTGATATGTATTATGAGGACGAACAGAAAGTGTCCATAGCTGAGAAACTTGTTATCGAACCTTTGGCCGCAATTATGATATATTATGGCAGTGAAGGCATCGGGGAGTATGAAGAGACCGTTTGTGCTTTGACAAAAATGGATTCATATTCTTATGCTCCTAAAAAACTAGACCTTGACCTTTCTAATCGACCAACACCTCCATCCAAGCCATCTATTGAGGAGCCTCCAGTGTTGGAATTAAAAGAACTACTTGGAAACTTATGGTACGTGTTTTTGGGCAACAGAAACATGCTACCTATTATTATTGCGGTTGATTTAGATGAGAAACAGTTAAACGTACTTATTTCAGTACTTCAGAGGCACACGAGAGCTATAGGTTAGACCATCACAGATATTATTGACATTCTCTCGGGCATCTGCACGCATAAAATTCAACTTGAGGAAGATTGTATTCCAACCATAGAGCATCAGCGCCGTCTTAACCCACCAATGCAAGAGGTAGTTAAGAAGGATATTATTAAGTGGTTGGATATAGGAGTGGTTTACCCTATTTCTGACATCAAGTGGGTGAGCCCAGTTCAATGTGTGCCCAAAAATGGGGCATAACGGTGGTTGCTAATGAAAGAAATGAGTTGAATCCACTCAGGCCTGTAACTGGGTGGAGAGTTTGTATGGACTACCGCAAGCTGAATTCTTGGAATTTAAAATACCACTTCCCGATGCCCTATATGGACCAAATGCTTGATCGATTGGCTGGAAGGGGGTGGTATTGCTTCTTGGATAGTTATTTCGGATACAACCAAATCTGCATTGCTCCTGAAGATCAGGAGAAGACGACATTCGCATGCCCATATGGAACCTTTGCATTTAAGAGGATGCCATTTGGGCTATGCAATGCGCCCGCCACTTTTTAACGGTGTATGATGTCTATCTTTTCAGACATGGTGGAGGACACTATAGAGGTATTCATGGATGATTTCTCTGCGGTGGGTGATTCATTCGAGATATGTTTAGCAAATCTGAATCTAGCCTTGCAGAGATGTGTTGAATTTAATTTGGTCCTTAATTGGGAAAAATGACATTTCATGGTAAAGGAGGGCATCATTCTTGGCCACAAAATTTCCAAAAAAAAGATAGAAGTTGATCGAGCAAAAGTGAAAGTTATTGAGAAACTACCACCTCCCATTTCAGTGAAGGGAGTGCATAGTTTTCTTGGACATACTGGCTTTTATCAGAGATTTATAAAAGACTTCTCAAAGGTTGAAAATCCACTTTGTAAACTTTTGGAGAAAGAAGTGAAGTTTTCCTTTGATGATGAGTGCTTGAAGGCATTTGAATGCCTTAAAAAGAAACTGGTTGAGGCCCCTATTATTTTTGCACCTGACTGGTCAAAAGAATTTGAGATCATGTGTGATGCCAGTGGTGTTTCCCTTGGAGCTGTATTGGGACAAAAGAGGGACAAACTATTTCACCCGATATATTACGCTAGTAAAGCACTGAATGGAGAAAAAAAAATTATATCATCACTGAACAGGAACTTCTGGCCGTAGTGTATGCTTTTGAGAAGTTCATAGCTTATCTTCTTGGGACCAAAGTGGTGGTCCATACCGACCATGCTTCCTTGAGTTATCTGATGGCTAAGAAGGATGTAAAACCAAGGTTGATTAGATGGGTATTGCTGCTGCAAGAATTTGAGTTTGAGGTCAAAGATAGGAATGGTTGTGAAAACCAAGTTGTAGATCATCTGTATAGAATGGAATGTGAATAGGAAATTAGTGATGAAATGAAGATAAATGATGCATTCCCTGATGAGGAGATCCTGACTGCCGCTGTGGAAAAATAGTCTTGGTATGTGGATTATGCAAATTATGTTGTGAGTGAGGTCATCCCAGAAAACCTTTCTTTCCATCAAAGGAAAAACTTCTTTCATGATATGACTCATTACTTCTGGGATGAACCGTATCTTTTTGGGAGATGTGCGAACAATATTATAAGGAGATGCTTATCAAAAGTGGATGTATTGTACATATTGGAAGCATGTCATGCTTCCCCAGTTGGGGGTCACCATGCAGGCAACTGAATAGCTAGGAAGGTGTTGCAGCGTGGCTACTATTGGCCAACATTGTTCAAGGATGCCCACGAGTTTGTGCTAAAATATGACCAATGTTAGAAGTAGGGGTCAATCTCTAAAAAACATGAGATACCCTTGACTAAGATGCTTGAAGTGGAATTATTTGATATCCGGGGCATTGATTTCATGGGTTCTTTTGTAAGATCGTATGGGATGAAGTATTAGCTGTAGCATTGTCTGACGATAAAGGGAAGAGGGTTGTTGATTTTCTCAAGAAGAACATCTTCTCTCGCTTTGGAGTACCACGTACTACTATAAGCAATGAAGGATCTCATTTTTGCAACAAACTATTTTGAGCAGCTTTAGTAAAATATGGGGTGAAGTAGCACCGAGTGTCTACTCCATACCACCCACAAACCAGTGGGAAAGTAAAGGTGTCAAATCGAGAAATTAAAGCCATCCTAGCCAAAACGGTGAACGCTAGCCAAAAAGATTGGTCTCAAAAGCTCGATGATGTCCTGTAGGCATATCGGACTGCATTCAAGACACCCATTGGCATGTCACCATTTCAGCTGGTCTATGCAAAAGCTTTCCAACTGCAAATAGAGCTGGAGCACAAAGCCTTATGGGCCCTAAAAAGGTTAAATTTGAATTGGAAAGAGGCAGCAGAGCTAAGAATGGGGAAACTGAAGAGGTGGATGAATTCCATCTCAGGGCATATGAACGAGTAGATCTGTATAAAGAAAATATGAAAAAATACCACGATTGGAAGAAGGAGAAATGAGACTTCCAAAAGGGTGACAAGGTGCTTCTGTTCAATCCCAGACTCAAATTGTTCCCAGGTAAGCTGAAATCTAAGTGGTTAGGCCTTTTTAAAGTTAGCCAAGTCTACTCATCTGGAGTAGTGTAACTTGAAAATGATGATGGCAGTACCTTCAAGGTGAATGGTCAACGTATCAAGCTTCACATTGGTCTGAAAGAATCAATGAAAAGTATCACCATTATCTGTCTCGATGTAGTCTGAAGTAGTCAAGATACCTGAGTCGTGCCGTGATGTTAAATCAAGAGCTGCATGGGAGAAAACCCATGAACCCATGGATTGATCCATTTCAGGTATACTCTAACCCTTAGTTTAGTTTTATTTTTAATTTTAAGTTGAGGGTGTAGGGTAGGATGTTGTTGTAAAAATTTTTGGTAGATAATTAGGTGTTATACAGGTACTTGAGGTAGTTATCTTGTTTTGTGACTTTTGAGCACCTCTTCATTGATCGGAGTTTATAACTGTGTGAATTGCATTCATCTGTGACTGCGGTGCATCTTTTAGTGGCATTAAGCTGGCGACTTGACGATTTTTGCTGAAATAATTGCATGAATCGGATAAGTAGTGATATACGATGTATTTCTGTGCCATGTGTGTATGAGGTCTTACTCAGCTCCTACTGTGTGCCGAATCTAGAACTTGCCCTGTTAGTCCTGCCTAGGTTGTAGAATAGGGGTTAGGAAAGGATCATAGGCCATTTTTGATTGTAACCCACTTTCATCCTAAATGACCTTCCCAATGTGAGTAATATCCCTTGATCCCTGATTTGAGCCTATATTTCTGTTTCTTTTTGTGAAACCTCTCACCTTCCCGTTTACCTCACAATGAACTTGTTTTGGCCCTGGTCCTCTTTGGACACTGTGCACCTTGACTTAGGCAAACCACCTAAGTTGAGGGTGGCTATCATAGAGGTGCGTAATGCAAAATAAGCATAAAGAAAGGTAGAATAAGAGAGAAGAATAAAAAGTTTGGTGCGGTGAAAAAAGAATAAGAAAAGAGAAAGTTGTGTTAAAAATTATAAAAAGATAATATGATGATTGAAAAGACCACATCCATCTTGAGCATGTGTGATCAATAAAAGAAGAGGAAGAAAAGTCCTATGAGTCTGAAAGCCGCGTCTAGTAGAGTCTTGTACATGGGTGTGTTGCGAGCCATACTTATGGACAAGGGCTATGAGATGTTTTTAGGAAAATTTTCCCTTCTTTCAGTATTTATGTCGTTCGAGTGAGCTTGAGCTCAAACTAAACTCTCAATCTAATCCTTTTCTTCCTTCCTATTACAGATCATGCCTCCCAAGAAGAACTGAAAAAGAAAAGGAAATCAGCCAGCCCCTCAGCCCATTTAGACAGATTCTCTAGAAGATCAGGTCTCCCATGCAGAATTCAGGGTTGTATTTACTACTCTATCCAATTTAGTAGTAGCCTAGAATGAATGCCCAACTTTTAGTTCGGAAAACCCAATGGCCAATACTGTTGCATCCAGTATTCGGGACTTCACCCGAATAAACACTCCATCTTTTATAGGATTTCCTTGATTAAGGGCAGAAGGTTACAGATATAATAGGGGTGACTGCAAGTGAGAGTGATAAGTTGGCCGCATATCAGCTACAGGATGTGTCTCACTCATGGTTCAAGCAGTAGAAGAAAGATAGGGCCGCAGATGCAGGGCCCATAAAATGGGAGGAGTTTGCCACTGCTTTCCTTTATAGGTTCTTCCCATTGGAGTAGAGGGAAGCAAAGGTTTTGGAGTTTATTAATATGAAGTAGGGAAATATGACAGTGCAAGAGTATTCTCTTAAGTTTACTCAGTTAGCCAGATATGCCCCTTACGTGGTAGCATATAGCAAATCAAAGATGCATAAGTTTGTGTCGAGTGTGTCTAACAGTGTGGTCAAGGAGTGTAGGACCACAATGCTGATTAAGGAGATGGACATATACAGGCTTATGGTCCATGATTAGTGAATAAAAGAGGCTAAGAATAAAGAGAAGTAGAGAGAGAACAAGAGAGAGAGAACATGAAGCTTCAACTTCACTCAACCTAAGTTAGAGGGTGTTAATCTTTATCAGCTCCACCCAAAATCTTTAGTTCCATCTACGTCCCCATCAATGCTTCAGTGCCAAAATTCACAGATGGAAATAGAGGTAGAGCATCAGCCCCTAAAACCCAGGGTAGTGTTAGCAGTGCCTGAACAAATCCTCTTTTCTAGAGATTTGGCAAAAACCATCAGGGTTTCTGTAGAGCTGGCAGCAATCTGTGTTTCGGATGTGGTAAGCCTGACCATAAGATAAAAAAATGTGTTCAGGTGGGTTCTCAGAGTCAGCATAATCATCCCCCAACTCAGTCCGATTTCCCAAAGAAATAGGGTTCCTCTTCTAGTACCACCAGTGGGCAACACCCAAACAGACTCTTGCACTTCAGTCCCGATATGATTAGGAAAGTTCTCCTAATGTGGTCACTTGTACGTTACAAGTTTATCATTTACATATTTATTCTTTGCTAGATCCAGGAGCTTCTTTGTCCTATGTAACTCCTTATATAGACATTAACTTTGAAGTTAGTCCTGAAATTCTAGCAGAGCCTTTCTCAGTTTCTACCCCAGTGGGTAAATCTATCATAGCCTGGCGGGTATACAAGAACTGTTCGATTATGGTATCTCAGAAAGTTACTTCAACAGACTTAGTAGAGCTAGAGATAAAAAAGTTTGATGTCATTCTCGGCATGGATTGGCTTCATTCATGCTATGCTTTAGTTGATTGCAGAAACAAAATTGTTCAATTTTAATTTTTGAATGAACCTGTCCTAGAGTGGAAGGGTAGTACTTCAGCACTTAAGGTTCATCTTATTTTGTTCCTTAGGGAGAGGAAAATGATATCTAAGGGATGTGTCTATTATCTTGTTCGAGTTCAATACTCTAGTTTAGAGACCCCTAATATTGAATCAGTATCAATAGCATATGAAATCCCAAATATATTTCCTGAAGATCTTCCCAGAGTTCTTCTTGAGAGGGAAATTTACTTTGGAATAGACCTTCTTCTAGATACTCAGCCCATCTCTATCCCTGCATATAGAATGGCTCTAGCAAAACTCAGATAATTAAAAGAATAGTTGAAGTATCTCCTAGATAAGGGATTCATCAGACCTAGTGTATCCCCATGGGGTGAACTAGTCCTATTCGTGCGTAAGAAATATGGTTCTCTTAGAATATGTATAGACTACCATCAGCTAAATAAAGTCACGATCAAGAACAAGTATCCACTTCCCAGAATCGATAACTTGTTTGACCAACTTCAGGGTGCCAACTACTTTTCTAAGATGGACCTTAGGTTAGGCTATCATCAGCTTAGATTCAGAGAATGTGACATTCCAAAGACAACTTTCAAAACTCGGCATGGTCACTTCAAATTCCTAGTCGTGTTATTTGGTCTTACCAATGCCCCAATAGGTTTCATGGACTTGATAAACCATGTGTTCAAGCAGTACTTGGACACATTTTTCATAGTCTTTATTGATGAAATTATTGTCTACTCCCATATTGAGCATGACCATGCAGACAATCTCAAAATAGTGTTACAGACCCTCAGAGCCCGTCAGTTATGCACCAAATTCAGTAAATGTGAATTTTGACTACGGTAAGTAGTTTTCTTTGGTCATATCGTTTCCGATGATAGTATTAGAGTTGATCCTCAAAAGACTAAAGCAGTGAGAAACTAGCCCAAACCCATCTCTCCATCAGATAACAAGAGTTTCTTGGGATTGGCCATCTATTACCGATGATTTGTTAAGGGATTTTCATCTATTACATCCCTTATGTACAGAGTGACTCAGAAGGAAGTCAAATTCCAGTGATCAGATTTTTGTGAAAAGAGTTTTTAGGAGTTGAAGACTCGACTCACTACAACTCCAATTTTGACTCTACCAGATGGTTCAGATAGGTTTATGGTATATTGTGATGCTTCTAGAGTGGGTTTGGGGTGTTTTTTGATACAAAAAGGTAAGGTTATAGCCTATTCCTCTAAACAGCCTAAACCCCATAAAAAGAACTACCCCATTCATGATCTTGACCTAGTAGTTGTAGTGTTTGCCTTAAAAATTGGGAGGCACTACTTGTATGAGGTACATATTGATGTGTTCATAGACTATAAGAGCCTACGGAATGTGTTTTATCAGAAAAACCTAAATTTGCATCAGAGGAGGTGGTTAGAGTTATTGAATGACTATGACATGAGTATTTTGTATTATCTGGGCAAGGCCAATATAATGGTGGATGCCTCAGTAAGATGTATATGGGTAGTGTTGCTCATGTGGAGGATGGTAAGAAAAAGTTAGTTCAGGAAGTCCATCAGCATTCCCAACTTGGTGTTCACTTAGTTGATTCAGCAGAAGGTAGTGTGTGGGTTAAGAACAGTTCAGAATCATCTCTGGTTTCTGAAGTGAAGGAGAAGATGGACAGAGATCCCAGTTAACCTAAGTTAAAAGAGGCAGTCAGAGATCAGAAAGTTGAGGTTTTCTCCCAAGGGAGAGATAGTGTGTTGCATTGCCAGGGTCGACTATGTGTGCCAGGTGTAGATGACTTAAGGGAGAGGATTCTTGTAGAAGCGCATGGTGCGCACTACTTAATTCATCCAAGGTCCACCAAGATGTACTGTGACTTACAGAAGGTCTATTATTGGAGTGGGATGAAGAAAGATATTACAGAGTTTATAGATAAGTGCTCGACATGTCAACAAGTTATGATCGAACATCAGAAGCCTAGTGGGTCTATATAGGAGTTCAGTATTCCCACTTGGAAGTGATAGGAGGTGAATATGGATTTTTTGATAGGTTTGCCACTTACTCATCGTCAGCATGATTTGGTTTGGGTCATTGTGGACAGGATGACCAAATAAGCTCATTTCTTACCAATCCATACTTTCTATTCAGCCGAGGATTATGTCAAGCTCTATATTAGAGAGTTGTCCAGATTACACGGAGTTCCATTGCCTATCATCTCAGATAGAGGTACGCAGTTGACCTCTTATTTCTGGAAAGCCTTCCATAAAGGTCTAGGTACCCAAGTTCACCTCAGTATAGCCTTTTACCCTTAGACGAATGGTCAAGCAGAAAGGACCATTCAGACTTTGGAAGATATGTTATGAGAGTGTGCCATTAACTTTAAGGATAGTTGGGATGACCACTTGCCTTTGATTAATTTGCGTATAATAATAATTACCATTCCAGCATTTAGATGGCTCCGTTTGATGCACTCTATGAGAGGAGATGTAGATCTTTCATTGGTTGGCTGGAAGTGGGTGAGGCAACAGTGGTAGGGCCTGACTTGGTATTTGATACCTTAGAAAAAGTTTAGTTGATCAGGGAAAGGCTTAAGACAGCTAAGAGCCAGCAAAAACCATACGCAGATGTGTGAATGAAGGATCTCGAGTTTGAGATTCAGGATTTTATGTATTTGAAAATCTCTCCTACGAAAGGAGTGAAGATGTTTGGCAAGAAAGGAAAGCTTGGTTCCCAGTATGTCGTTCCTTATAGAACCCTCAACCATTTCAGAAAGGTAGCTTATAATCTTGAGTTTCCTTCTGATTAAGCTTCAGTCCACCCAGTGTTTCATGTCTCCTTGCTAAAGAAATGAATAAGTGACCCAGCAGCAGTAGTCCCTATAGAGGGCACAAATGTTCAGAAAAACCTCTCTTATGAATAGATCTCAGTCAAAATCCTTGATCGTCAGATTCCCATATTGAGGAACAAAGAAGCCCCTCTATTCAAAGTTCTTTGGCGGAATTAGTCTGTTGAGGGAGATACTTGGGAAGCAGAAGTAGATATGTTGACTAAGTATCCTCACCTCTTCTCCGCAAACTCAGATTTAGCTTAAAGTAACAATTTTCCTTGAATTTACTCATTTTTATATTTAGATTTCCTGTATGAGTTACATATCAGTTTAGTTGCATAGCATTTGCATATCATGTATATCCTCACGAAATAGCCAAGTCATGTATCATGTCTTCAGAATTTAGTCATATTTCAGTCATGCATGTTCAGTAAAAAAATTCAGCATATCAGTAGTTTCAGTCATGAAATCATGCCTCAGTTATGCATGCTCAGTAAGCAATTTTAATCTATTAGAATTCTCAGCTTAGTCAATTTCATTTGAGGATAAATATTTCCAAGGGGGAGATATTGTAAGACCCCACAAAATTCTAAGCTTAACTCATCCCTTAGACCTTAAAAGTTTACACTTAGAATTATTTTTAGCCTCATAAGTTGGTGATCCTATTTCTCAACCCTGAAGACCTTAAAGTGTCAATTTTTAGGTTGATTCATGATTAGGCATGTCAATAGGTGTTCTCGAAAAAGTTTAGGATTTTTCTAACATTGTTTAAATCATGTTTAGAAGTCCAAACCAGTAGATCAACACGATCTCAATGCATTGCATTGCCTATCGCATTGATAAATGTTTTTCCCAGCTCCAAGTGCCAATTTTTAGTGAGCCGACGCAGACTCGACGCGGCGCAACGGCCATCGTGTCGACCCCATCGATGCAGCGCATTGGGCTGCATGTCATTGGACCTGTTTTCAGTCATTAAAACTCCGCATCCATGAGGATATTTGGGTTATTTTCTCAACCCTATTCATCCCCAAACACATGAAATTAATCACTCCTAGGTCAAAAACATTCTTTATTTCTCTTAAATTACTCAAGAACAAAACTCTAGGAGATCTAATTTCAATTCAAGCCTCAAGAAATTCACCATCAACCTTAATTAATTCAAGTACCAAGGTATGTGAAGTGTTCATCCAAGGGTTTCCTTCCACCCTTAGAGTTCAATAAACTCTTTTAAATTCCAAGTTAAATAATTTCATAGATTTTATGTTGGTTTGAATGTAATCTTGATTGTGATATTTAATGGGTTTTCAATTCCATGATTTATAACAAATTCTATGAAAACTAGTTAATTGTGGATTGAATTATGTGAACTTCATGTTGAACTCTTGAATTACAATTAAAATGTAGTATCCATGATAGTATTACATGTTTATTGATGTATGAAATACCCATGCTCCTTAAGCATTTGTCAAAATGCTTATGTGAATTGACTAGTGCAAGCATGACATGTTACTATGTGAATTCATTCATGCACAAGCTCATGTATATCATGTGTTTCAAAAAATTGTCTAAATGAATGCATTATTAGTAAGCAAGTACTATTATGCTAAAAAAGCCATGTAGTATGTTACTTTTCATATTATCGAGTTCTAGAGATATTCAATACCCAAAAAATTAGTTGTTTACCTATAGCTACAGTAGTTATAGAACAATCTTAGTAGAGTCACGAATAATAAGACTCAGTAATCAGTCCTAATATCGGTTTAGTAGTCAGTTCAGAACTCAGTGAACTCAGTTCAGTTCAGTTATACCGTATGATTAGTAATAGTTTAGTCAAGCCTAGTACAGTTTAGAAATCAGTTCAGTGTCTATTCAGTTGGAAGTAGGAATCACCACTGAGCGAACCCAGGGATGGAGGTATTCCTGCCAGTATAGGGTTTGACCCTTAGTAGCAATCCTTGAGTTACCGAACTACGTAGCCAACATAGGTTGAGATATCTTCCTTCCAGACTAGGGTTGATACATCTCACATGACTTTTCTAGCTAGTGAGGGTTAACAAAAGTGGTTTCTGTCAGAGAGGGTTAACTCATAGCTTGTATTTACCCATGGCATAATATTGATACCCTTCCAATTGGGGTTATAGGTTGGACCCCAATCCATTTGGAGAGGGGCATGTCAGTTAGATAACTACCTCCCACAGTTTCAATTTCAGTCTCAGCATAGAACTCAATTTAGCTCAACAGATTCAGGACTCTCAGACACAGATACCCAGCTCAGTATAGAACTCAGTTCCATTCTACAGAATCAAGACTGTCAAAAATAGTCACTTAGTTATTAGTACTAAAGTATCAGTAATCTCAGATATTAGTTAATTAGTATTCAGAACACAGTATCCAGTGTTAACATGATCTCAGTTGCAGTTTATGTATTCATGCATGTACCCTCATTCAGTTACGTCCATATTACTCAGCTAGTTGTTTTCCATGCATAGGAACCCATGTATACCAGCCTTACTCACTTAGCATACCATTAAATTCAAAGTATTGACTCATACTTTTCTTTTGCAATATGATGTCTTATATCATAGGTTCAGACGCACGGGCTCCTGACCGCACTTAGCAACCCAAATTATCAGCAGCAGATTTAGTGGTGAGTCCTCATAGTTCGTGGACGATGTTATCTTTCAGTATTTCAGTAGTTCAACATTCAGTCAATGAAGTTAGTTGGGGACTTGTCCCATTAACTCCATATTCAAATAGTTAGAGACTTTCAGACAGATATTCAGTTTTCAGTATTCATTTATCAGTATTTAGTATTTGTTTTCAGTTGTGAACCTTATGGCGACTTCAGCCTACTTTACGTATTTATTTTAGTATTATTATTATTATTGTGTGATTATTCAGTGCTCACAGCAGATATCAGTCATGAGTTAGCTTGTGGTCCTTCAGGGTTGTAAGCGTCGTGTAGTGTCTGGGGTATAGACTCAGGGTGTTACACATATACATTATCCTAAATCTTCAAGGTATATCACCAAAGAAGTAAGGAATTTCTTTCATATTCTTAGATCTTATAAGAATTGGAGGGGTCAAATGGAGGAATTTATTGCATGTAAGTCAACTATATCCTTCAACAAAAGTTACGCCAAGAGGTGCAAATTCATTTCTTATAGGTAGGTGACCTTTAACTAAGTGATCATATAAGTAATACTTCCCTAGAGTCCTACTTAGGTAAAATAGAGTGTAATACAAATATAGTTATAGCTGCATAGAGGACAGGAATCTTTGCAGGCATTCCACCTATAGGAAAATATTGATTTAGAAGATTAGACTCAACGAGCTATCCTGAGCTCAAGTCTTAGTTTTTATGTGATCAATGATGAATTAATGGAAGCTACCCTCTTTTGCAACACTAGAAATAGCTCTTTAGTCTGATATGAAGATGTCATTAATAGGTAGGATCTGTATGATAAATAAGAAATGTGTGAATCAGAAGTAACTACTTATGACATAACTCTGTTGCACAATTTAGATCATGAAAGAAAGTTTTAAATCCTAAATATCCAAGTAGCACGTCTATTATAAATGTGGTGCAAAACACATTCATAAGTGAGGCTCTACTAGACACAGCTTTATAGACTCCCTTAGATAACTAAAACTAGGATCAGATACCACTTTTTTCATACCTCTAAGCCTAGACAGAGTGGACAAAAACCGTATGAGTATCTGCTAAACAACTGACATATTTTCTAAAGTAGAAAAGTTACTATTCTAAATGAATTATGAGGTCTTATGTAAATGCACAGTTTTATCCCATTAAGCCCAACTAATATGATATGTGAAACTATAACCTCATGAGATACTTTAATATTATCTACTATGCCTCTAATAAAATTTGTATTCGTACAATGGAATATGGTTGATACAGGGCCCCCAAAATTTCAAACTATAACTACAAATATGACTAAAGAGTATTAGATATCTATTAGCTTCAAATGAGAGAGAAGCTCACCAACGTCTTTGTAGAACATGGGATAAGTGCCTAGGATGTAAATTTGCTTATCGGCATACCTTATCCTATATTTATAGAAATATAGTGCCCCAAATGAAGGGACATCAGTACATATGAAACATATATTGGCATGTCATGCAGACAGAATAATAGGTAATAGATATAGATGCTTATATGGATCAAATATCAAGATAAAAAACTTATGAGCACGCAAATAACTAACATACAATATGAACCTGTGGCTAATACATTAGCCTAACTGGTATGTCATAATTCAAGTATTAAGGATGAGAAATTATGGATCAATATTATTAGAAAATATACTATGACATATGTATGCAACCTTATTAGTTTATACATGTGTCCTCAAAGTTATTTTTCATTATAAGATACCTAGCAATTCGCCAAGGTGATGTCCTATGCCTATATAAAATACAAATGATCATAATATGGCCTACCGAAGGTGTTATGTGTCAAATATATGGAAATATTTCCCCATATCTATGTATGAATTTGGTATTGAATCGCAGTCTACTATAGGGTATGCCCCTCTTTAAAGCTCACTATTACGGTCTGCTGGCAGTCCATATATGTCATATATTGTCTTGAGTAAGGGAAACCAGAGTATGCTATTCCAGTTAACTCCAAACATAAATGATTCCATAAAGACCGGTACGCCCTAATGTTTGAGCTCACTATAATGGTCTAGTCTCTATCCTATGCACAAAATAATGTCGAGTATATTTGCCAAGCCAAACCTATTTACCCTTCCGTCACCAGTGCTAATCAAATAGTGCCTTAAAGGCCTATGCCGGTATATTATGACAAGTATTGTTTAGCCATTCAAGTATTTCTTTCCATAAATTCTTAACTTCTTTAATAGTATCGAGCTATATAAATACTAGGTCTTCGTATTATCTAACAACATATCGCTATGTGATCAATTGTCTAGTGCAACTATATTATGGCTTTTTATTCTAATTTATAGCATGTAATATATATAATACGTGATTTCTAGGAATTTCTAATAGATACGAACATAGCCATGTTAGAACTCTATAGGTACATGACCCGATAGGAGTATCTTGAACTCATAACTTCAACCGATAGACGCAGGAAGTGTGGACACAAGTAAGTTCAAATGGAAAGAACTTGCAGATATATAAATATGACAAACATGTAGTCATGTTCTTAACGTGAACACGAACGATCTATTTACATAGGTAATCACACAACTTATGTGGACTCTTCTAAGAGAAACATGTGACTTTTGGTGGTATCGTACGAAGAGAGAGGTTTTAGATTTACCTACCTTTGGTATTTCCTAGTTAACGTAGTATCATAAGTCTTATCAATTCAACCTACGAGGGTGTAACCCTCACATAACCAACCAATATCATCCATTATCATCTAGGCAACAAATTAACTACAAAAAAAGATACATAAATTCATCTATGATTTGAAGGTAATCAAACAATTTATTCTAGAATACTCAACTTAAACCTAAAACTAGTCAAATTCATTATCAATCATTTCAAGTGAATTCTTTATTTTCCAACTTATAAAGATCAAAATTAAATCTTCCATGCCTATAGAATTACTCAATAACCTAGGTTTTTATCATAGTTTCACTGTTTTCTCCTTTTTTGAGAATTCTAATTTACCAGGCCGGTTTCAAGAACTAGTGTGAATTTAAAATCAAATAACGAAACCCACTGTGTACTACATCCCAAACACATATTCTACACTTATCTTTGAGTATGGGATAAAGAAATGACCTCTCAAAATCAAAATCCCAACTTGAGTTATTGATGAATTCCTACAATTATTGAATAAGAACAAGTACTTTTCTAGAAAATTAGGACTTTCATAAACCTTTCCTTTGAAAGATAACCAGTAATTCTAAAATACTTAATTTTCTCATGATGTCACTGAAGAGGAAAATCAAGAGCACTTGATCGTGCTTGTTCCGAGAAAAACAAATGTTCCTAGCTAAAATTATTTTTTTCTCTCTATAGGGATATTTAAAGCAAACCACTAGATAAAATATCATATGTGTGTTCATATATTGCATATTGGTGTCTTTTGTGTAACACCCCGTATTTTTGGGCCAGACTTTGAAGCGTCGGTCTTATGTATGTAAACTATAATCCCATGATTTACTTTAGAATTCATGTGTCATTATCTTTATCCTAGTGTGTGAAGTGATTTCGAGGTGAAAAATGTTCATAAGAATCACTTATAACAAAGCTGAGCTAAGAGCCTTTGATTCATTCGAAGTTTGGTATTCAATTCTAAAAGGGTCTAATTTGAACGTTTATAACTTTTGATATACGTAGAATTTTTCAGCTCAATACTCACCAAATTGTAGGTAATTGAGTCATCTTTCCAACAATACCAATTTCGCCTTAATCCGATATCTGAGCAAAAAGTTAAATCCATTTTTGTGAGAGAGATACTGAGGGCGCACGATTAGCCCATGGTGCCCGCTCCTATTTTACAGCTTTTGGTTCCATATTTATAAGTGTAAATGTATCATCTCTCCCCCCCCCCCAAATTCATCCATAACACATAACTAAAGCCCCCAAGGAGAATTATTGGCCCCTTTATTCATAATTTTTCTCCAAGAAAGCCTTCCTCTCTAAGAACAAACCCTAACCTCCTCCAAAGAACTTCAACTTCAAGTTAAATTATCTTCAAGATAAATAAGAATTTAAGTTCTCTAGCCCAAGAATTCATTGAAAAGCTTTCAATATTTTCTCCAAGGCTTACAAGGTCAAGTTTTCTCCATAAAATCAAGTCTATTAAGGTTTGTGGGGTTATGAACAAGGATATTCTTTCACCCTTGTGACCAAATTGCATGATTTTAACATTCTATTTACTTGATTTGAAATAATATTTAAACCCAAGTATATATATATTCTTGAAGCATGTTATTATCATGATATTTAATGATTTAAGTATAAAAAGAAGTTCTTATATTTATGTTTTACCTTACATAATTTATATTATGCATGAGATTGCACTATCTAGACTTGATATTGTTAAAGTATTTCAAGATTGTTATTGAGCATGAAGTTTTGTTATGAATTGTCATAAGCTTAAAGCATGGGTTTTAAGCCCTAAATTTAAGTATTGAGATTTCAAGAAGATCATGCTCTTTCATTTTATTTGATAAGTTTATACCAAGAATGAGTTTGAGTTTTCAAGAAGACTATGATCTTAAGCTTCTTTGATGGTTTTATATCAAGATTTAAGGAAAGATGAAACTTTTTATCCTAAGCTAAGATATGGAATCCACATTTGTTCATTTTGATTATAGTTTAAAACAAAGAGAAGAATAACTGATTTTCATTATAAAACCTTATGCTACGTTAAGGTGGATTTCCTAAATGATGAGAATATAAGTAATAAGGGAGTAGTATTTATCACCGAGTTCGGTATGCATCCAAGGTCACATGCCCCAGAACTACGAGCCACCGTATGTTTAAAGTCCCAAATGGGTCAAGTATAGTGATCACTTAAGTTAAGATCCTATTTTGATGGCATGGGTACGACAGTTTTCCCCAACGTGAGCTCTCCCCATCGTGGGCAAGACGTTGAACTCCATGATAGCTCACATGGTGTATGTAATTTAGAAGAACCTCCCTAAGAAAGAATAAAGTAAAGATTTTAGAAATAACTATTATGGCTCACAAAGTTTATCATTATGCTTTATTACTCATGTTTATTATTTACAACTTTTGTTTAATTCAAGCCTAAGGTAAGTAATTTACACTTAGCATGCATTGTTTAAAGGTTTATATGTACATTAAGTTATTGTTTCTACTTATGCATTCTCCCCCACATACTCAGTACATTTCAGAAGTACTGATCCACATATATGTCTATGTGCTACATTATTTTTTAATATAGGTACAAGTTGTTGCGCGTACATCTTAATTAGACATTTTCCAGCTTCCAGTCAGTAGGTGATGCATCCTTTTGATTTGAGGTCTAGAGTCAATCATAGTTCAAGTAGCGTCTTGTTTTCTTTATTCAGCTGTATTGATTTGGGATAGCTGGGGTTTATGTCCTGGCTTCCTATAGTCAATAGTAGTAAATTCTTCATAGACAGTTAGTAGAGTTTATGTATTTATTTTCAGTTTTGTTTTGTTTAACCAGAGTTGTAATTGTTATAATAGTTCTATTTTGAAGCTGTCCATCTAGAGATTTTTTTCTGATCATTTCTTAAAGATTTATGTATCTTATTTAGTTTCTCATGAGTTATGCCAGTACTAGAGTTATCTTGGGATCACTTTGTGGTCCTATGCACCACGTGACATCTAGGGGTAGTCTCAAGGCATTACAAACTTGGTATCTGAGCCCAGAGTTCAAGTGACCTAGGGTATCTATGAAACCGTGTCTAGTAAAGTCTTGCGGAATGGTACGAAGATGTCTGTACTTTTATTTGAGAGGGTACAAGGCATTAAAGAAATGTCTCCCTTCTTCATACTCTAGATTGTGCGGTAAAGTTGTTTTCTCAGAAACTTTTTTTGGTGCGTGTGTTACACCATAATTTTCCATCTATAACCTTTTGAGATAACCTAAGTACTAGATTCCAAATCCTCCCAAGATGATGCTCTCAGATTTACTATCTGTAACTTCAAAAGTCATACAAGGGGCTTGAAAGGAGCTCGCTAGTGTGTTATAAGACCCTTAAGTCGAAAGCTTATTTCCTTATCTATATGAATTGTGTAGATAAGAAAAAGTTTGTTATGTATTTAGATTCTTTATTAACTCCTTTAATCCAAAAGTACTCATTAGAGGAGATAGTATGAACCCAAAGAGATAAAAAAAGTTTTCATTCAAGGGATATTATGACCTTGAGTGTTATGATTCACAAGTAGTAGAACCTTCTTAAAGCTGGAATTATGGGTTTAGAAGTGTAGTGATAATAAAGATGGTAATGGAAACTGATCGAATGTATATAGATTAACTTTTGCATACGATCGAGTTATTAGTGAGGGGATAGGTCCTTGTGTGTTAGTTAGGGGTAATGAATATGGTACAGGTTCCTTGGTTGAAGGTAGAGAAGGAGTTATTGATGGTATTTATTGTGTTATAAAAGTATAGGTTATTGATGAAAGTATTTGGTGGTTGGGTATTGTGAATTTAGGCTTTTCTTGAGGCTGAAAGGAGTTTTGTTTAAACTTGTAGAGCTATGAAAGAAATTTAGATAAATAGATAGGTGAATAGTAGTGATGTGTAGAGGGAGGATGTTCTAATGGATTATAATAAGATAGGTCATACAATCATGATCAATTATTGTTATTATGAGGTTCTAGTGTACTAGTGTTTCTTGATATTTTATTTCATAGATTCCAAGTGAGAATAGTATATGAGGTTGGGTTGTTAATCATGTCTAGCATTAGACACTGAGTTTGAATAGTGGATGATCATCAAGGTGGAAATAATGATTGCTTGGTTAGTGATGCTAGTTATATGGAAGTGGTCTAGTAGGCTTGAACAATATATGCAAGAGTTTAATTTCATTTATTCGCAATTAAGTATGATGTTGTAGGTATGATTTAGATGTGTACCCAAGGTGATATAGGGGTTGCAGAATTTTCTAGGATTATTAAAAGTTGTGTGTGGTTAGTAGTACCCTTGAGTTGCTAAACGATAAGAGGGCTAATTATATAGTATATGGTGTTCTTAATAGCTAAGTTAAAGAGTTATGGATAGATGATGTTGAGCCTTTTTGGTATGATTTTGATTCTCATGGTTTAGAGATATGATATTAGTAGGCTATGATGGAAGTAGTATGGTTCATTAAAGGTTTGGGGATATCTATGTTAAGAGTTAGAATCTAAGTCTGAATCTGAGATGATTGAGCTAACAGAAAGAAAAGTTGAAGCTCTAAATGGTATGAACTCAAAGTATGGTGATGCTCATGAGGATTCTAAGTTAGTAAGTGTTCAAGTTATTATATGATAATTATTAGGGCTATAGAAAGTTAAGAGTTGTATCTCAGAAGGAAGTATTAGTAGTGGGTTTTACATTTTCAAGTATAGTCTTTCAGGGTGAGTTTAGTATTTATGTGTATTGTTATATCTCAAACTCTAGAGTAGAATGGTTGCAGTTAAGCTTAGAGTTTATTAAAGGGATCCACAGACTTAGAATTATGGGTTAAAGTTAAGGGGGAGATGGTAGAATTAGAAACCAAGTCAGGCTTTTAGATTCTAGTAATGATGCTAGTGAGTTCTAGATCAGCAGTAAGGGAGGAAGGTACCCGACCCATTCATATCTTAGTGCAAATTATTGTACATTATCATGATATCTACTCATGAATTACATGTCAGCTCCACGATTATAGCTCATATTCATGCACTTTCCATAGAATCATGTATGCTTCCAGTCCCTAGTATAAGGAGTTCAGCTCACTCAGCGGTACGAATCATATTTCATGAATTTATGAACTCTAAACTCAGGTTAGGCAGTTCATGACTTATGTACTCATGCTTCATAGTATGCTCAGTTCCTAGAACTCACGACCTCAGTTAAGTGTATAAGTTATGTATAGTATTCTTTCATATTCCTAGTCCTCATGTTTTATTCCTTTAGTGACCTCTCCTTATGAATTGATAGTGGAGATAAGTAATTGCTTAGAGAGGAGAGAGTAAATGTATTATGTTGGGAAAAGATTGTTGAGTGCTTATTGTACCTTAGGTTATAAGTGTGAAGGATGATTGAGGCAGAGCTTTTTGATGTACGTCATGGTTAGTTGAAAATTTTTATGTGTTTTCCTAGGGATGATACATTGAAGTAATTATTGATAGAGGTTTAGAGAATATGAGCAAGATTCTTTTATGGGTGTTTTCTTAGAAGTTCGTATGTGGCAATAACGATAGGCTTGAATTTCTTTATTGAAGGGGTAAGAAAAGTTATTCTTGCGATATCAAGTTGTGAAAAGGCATGGGGTATTGAATTCATGGTTCAGACTAGTGTTATGGTGTTACGTATAGTACTTTGTATATTTGAGTAGGCTTGAACATAGTGAGAGAATTCAGTTCATCTTAGACTTCAGTAAATAGGGCTATCAGTGCCCATGTGAAGATCATAAGTAGCCTCAAGTGAAGTGTAATAGTGATAGGGAACATGTAGTTGGGGGAGTATTTAAGGAGTATGTCTAAGATTGAAAGTGACAATTGTATTGCCTAAGTCCTTGTAATTCTACCCCAGCTTATGTTTGGTAGGCGTATGTTCCATGTTACAGAGTTATATCTATATTAAAATTCCTTACTTGGATATCTTATTCAAATCATACCAAAAAATTCTTTCCTTCTTATTGTTATTGTAACTTCTTCTAAAAAGTGTTGAATAAATATTTCAGTTGAGTATAAGCTTTCAGTAGAATTCAGTCTGTATAGCCGACAATTTAGTTTAGTAATCAGACAAATAAGCTTCTATTATTTTCCATCTTTCCATCTAGTCTTACTATTCAAAGTTTTATGAATATGTCTATTCCATGAGTAATTGTTCACATACATGTAAGCTGCGAATTTAGTTCATTCCATGCATCATGTTTTAGATTTAGCTATTTAGTCATGACTCAGTTCATAAGTCTTCAGTGCATAATCTCAGTTTTCCAATTATTCCAGCTCAGACAGTGTAATACCCCTTGTACGATCCTAGTCTCATTGTCTCAGGGTTCGTTCTTGCATAAGTCATCACTTCGCAGTTCAATATGCATGATTGTATCATGAACACTTTAAGCGAGTTCTAAACTCTAAGCATGAATCATCTCCTTATAGTAAGTATAGTCAAGTCATCTCAGAAATTAGTTTAATGATGAAAGTTTTAATGTTTCAGCTCAGTTATACCCTTTCTTAGTAGACATATCATGTCTACCTTATTCCATACTTCTAAGACTTCAACAAGTTCCTATCCATCATTCGAGGAAAAATGATACAAAGGGGGAGATAATGTAACACCCCGTATTTTTGGGCTAGACTTTGAAGCGTCGCTCTTATGTTTGTAAACTATAATCCCATTATTTACTTTTTAATTCATGTATCATGATCATTATCCTAGTATGTGAAGTGATTTTGAGGTAAAAAATATTCATAAGAATCACTTAGAACAAAGTTGAGCTAAGATCCTTTGATTCTTCCAAAGTTTGGTATTCGATTCTATAAGGATCTATTTATAATGTATATAACTTTTGATATACATAAAATTTTGCAGTTCAACACCCACCAAATTGTAGAAATTGAGTCATGTTTCCAACGATACCAATTTCTCCTTAATCCTATACCGAGAAAAATGTTATAGCAATTTTCATGAGAGAGGCAACGAGAGCGAGCGATTAGCCTGCGGCACATGCTCCAACGCCCGCCCCTACTTTACAACTTTTGGTTATGCATTTTTAAGGGAAAATTGATCATTTCCCCCCACCCAAATCTGTCCATAACTCATAATTAAAAACCCTAAGGAGCATTATTGGCCCCTTTATTCATAATTTCTCTCCAAGAAGGCCTTCCTCTCCAAGAACATACCCTAACCTCCTCCAAAGAACTTCAACTTCAAGTTAAGTTCTCTTCAAGATAAATAAGAATTTAAGTTCTCTAGTCCATGAATTTCAAGAAAAGCTTTCAATATCATCTCTAAGCTTTTCAAGGTCAAGCTTTCTCCATCAAATCAAGCCTATTAAGGTATGTGGGGTTATGAAAATGGTATTTTTTTCACCCTTGTGCCCAAATTTCATGATTTTAAGATTTTATTTACTTGATTTGAAATAGGGTTTATACCCAAGTATATATATATTCTTGAAACATGTGATTATCATGAGATTTAAAGATTTAAGTATATCAAGAAGTTCTTATGTTTATGTTTTTAACTTACATGATTTATATTATGCATAAGATTGCACTATCTTGACTTGATATTGTTGAAGTATTTTCAAGATTGTTATTGATCATGAAGTTTTGTTATGAATTGACATGAGTTTAAATCATGGGTTTTAATCCCTAAGTTTAAGTATTGAGATTTCAACAAGATCATGCTTTTAAGTTTTATTTGATAAGTCTATACCAAGAATGAGTTTGAGTTTTCAAGAAGACTTTGATCTTAAGCTTCTTTGATGGTTTTGTACCAAGATTTAAGGAAAGATGGATCTTTTAATCCTAAGCTATGATACAGAATCCATATTTGTTCATTTTGATTATAGTTTAAAGCAAAGAGAAGCATAACTGGTTTTCATTATAAAACCCTTATGCTAAGTTAAGGTGCATTTCCTAAAGTATCAGTATATAAGTAATAAGGGAGTAGTATTTAGCACCGAGTTGGGTATGCTTCCAAGGTCACATACCCCAGAACTACTAGCCACCGTAGGTTTAAAGTCTCAATATGGGTTAAGTATAGTGATCACTTAAGTTATAGTCCTAGTACGATGGCAAGGATAGGACAACTTTCTCCAACGTGAGCTCTCCCCACTGTGGGCAAGACGTTGGACTCCATGATATCTCACATGGTGTATGTCGGTTAGAAGAACCTCCCTAAGAAAGAATAAAGTAAAGCTTTTAGAACTAAGTGTTATAGCTCACAAAGTTTATCATTATGCTTCATTATTCACGTTTATTATTTACAGCTTTTGCTTTATTCAATCCCATGTTAAGTTATTTACACTTAGCATGCATTGTTTAAAGGCTTATATGTATATTAAGTTATTGTTTTTACTTATTCATTAACCCCACATACTTAGTACATTCCCAAAGTACTGATCCATATATATGTTTATATGCTACATTGTCTCATAATGTAGGTACAAGTTGTAGTGCGCACATCATAATCAGACAGTTTGCAGCTTCCAGTCAACAAATGATGATTCCTTTTTATTCGGGTGATTGAGTCAATCATAGTTCAAGTAGCATCTTGTTTTGTTTTTTCAGTCATATGGATTCGGGATAGTTGGGGGTCATGTCCCGGCTACCTATGGTCAATACTAGTATAGGCTTCATAGACAATAAGTAGAGTTGATGTATTTGATTTCAATACAACTATCATAGTTCAAGTCTTTCACTTTTGTTTTGAAGATGTTCAGATAAAGACTTTTCTTTAGCTCATTTCTTCAAGATTTATGTATCTTATTCTGTTGCTCACGAGTTATACTAGTACAAGGGTTAGCTTGTGATGGCTTGTGGTCTTAAGAACCATGTGATGTCCCGGGGGTAGTATCGGAGCATTACATTTGGATAGCCACGTGTTTCCACCACTAGGTAGTGAATCCAAAAACCTTTATCTCAATTAAAATAGTAAAGGTTTACCCTTTTTTTTTCAATAATTACTGCACTAGCCACGTCTTTTTTTTTTCTTTTATGAAGGCACTCATCTATCTTAGGCCATAAATACTAATACCAATATTCCACCTCCTTGGACTCATTAGTCATGTAGTCATTACTTAATATTTTTGAGAGTAAAACAAATGTCGATACTAGGCATTCGGGTGATGGGTGAACTCATCTCTCATGACATCCATATATATATATATATATATATATATAATTAATGAGAGTTTATTACTAATAGGAAGAAAATTAAATCCTAACTAATTTCACGTACAACCCTTCATATGAGTCCTTTACAAGATCATTCATTTGTATCATTATTCCAACTAATTTACAACAATTTAGTAGTACATGTACAAGTGGTTACGGGGTATTACATTACAGTTTTAATATGTGCACCAAATTGTGTTTGTAGCATGCATACAAAGGTCTTGAGAGCCACAATTATTTTAAACTTTAACTGCAACAAATGAATCTAAGTGTATCTACTATGATCATCAACCATTGTTAATAAGTAATATTTCTTGTCATATGTAGTTATTTTATAGGGTCCCCAGATATCCATATGTACAACATCAAAACATTGAGCAACTCTAGTCTTACTTATAGAAAAGTTAGTCTAGTCTTCTTAGCTCAGGACATATATGATAATTATTCAAACCTTCTACATCCTTATCTTTATTTAATATGTCCATCAACTTTAACACTTAAGCTGGTGGATGACCAAGTTTTCTCTACCAGAGACTGCAATCCGGCACAGCTACTTATGCTACACATTTGTGAATCTGAGCTCGGGGTCTTTGAAACTTATTATCTTCACACTTTTCTTTGAAAACATACAACCCACCATTTTTCTTACGAATCCCCTTCACCCTGCCAATGTGAAGATCATAAAATACACAGAAGTCAGGGTAAAATGAGACAAAGCATGAAAGTTGCCTATTCATTTTGGACACTGGCAATAGGTTAGGTTTAAAATCAAGCACAAGCAACATATCTCTAATAGTTCCATCTCTAAAAATGTATGTTTGTCTAGTATGAGATATATCAACCTTAGCACCAGTAGGAAGATATACCTTATCCTTATCTGAGATACCTACTTTGTAGTATTTTGATAAAATATCTTTACTTGATGTAACATGATGTGTTGCACCAGAATACACTATGAATTCTTGTGACATCTAATGAAATAATGAACAAAGAACTTTACCTGATATGTTACTGTGACTGGTATCAGGTGTATATTTGTTCAACATTTCCATAATTTTCTTGTACTCTCCATCAGTAAATGTGTTTCCCTTTTGTAGAATAGCATTGTGTATCTCTTTATTGGTTGCATGACTAAATGAAGCAACTGGTCCTGTACTTCTGTAAACCTGATCACCAACTATGTTTTTAGTTAAATATTAAGCATTTGTATATCCTTCATATTGATGCCCATGATTACCATATTTAGCAGACTTTCCATAGGATTGATTATTGTCTCCTGCAAGGTTAAATCCTTGATGAAATCCTCTTCATCCACCATTGTAACCTCCTCTTCTTCTCTTCTTCCAATCACTAGGATAGCCTCTCAAGTTATAACAAGTTTCTCTAGTATGACCACTAAAAATGACAGTAATCACACTTTTTCCTCTATTATTTTGTGATCCACAATTGTTCACTAAATTTATACTTACTTTCATTGTAATTTGATTGTTCTTTTCACCAGTAACATTTGCACAAGCCAATTTTTGAATTTTATCTTTTGTTATCATTGCATAAGCCTATTTGAGTATAGGTGTAACTCCCTTCAACATAATTTATCCTTTGTCTTGATCATATGAGTCATTTAGTCCACTCAAAAATTATATCAGTCTTAGCTCAGATAGTGATCTTCATAGTCTTTGGATTTTGAATAAGTACATGATGGTGCAAGAATTATTGCATCATATTCACTCCACAAACTCTTCAATTTTATGAAATAAACTGCTACTAATTCTGTTCTTTGTGACAAAGTGTTAATCTCTCTATAAAACTGATAAACCTCATATAATTTACCTTATCAAACCATTCTTTCAGATCTTTCCATACTTCAAATGCACTTATTGCATATATGATTCCACTAAGTAACTTTGAACAAACAAAGCTCATTAACCATGACAACACTATAGCATTGCAGGTTTCCCATAGTTCATGCAACTCTTCTCTGTATAAATCTTTTCTACATATTCCAGTTACAAATCCATGTTTTTTTTCCCCAAAAGTGCAATTCGCACCAATCGATTCCACACCCCATAGTTTTCTGATCCTCCATGTTTGATTCATAGTAAGGCTGCACCAGACATATCTTATGCTCCTATGAACAAAGGACCATTAGGATTTATTTTAGGTACCATTTTTAAACTTCAGCAATCAATTAACTAGATATAGAAATCAAAATCCTCTATCAACTATATCACTTTCTTACAGTATCACACAAAAACACAACTGGAAAATAGAGATATACTACAACAGTTTAGAATTTACAATAAGAACTGAACTTTGAAAATTAAGTTACGAACAGAGATATAAAAACTCTACCACAATGGAGATCTAAACTCCATAGATTTCTTCTCAATCTCTCTGATCGAGATGGAGCTCTACTACAATGTTAGAATCACTCGAAATTAACTGAAATTCTTGGAGAAACTACCTATATTGAGAAGAGAATAGAAAATTATAACCAACTAGTTGTATTGAATAGAGTTGATATCATTACAATGAGTCTTAGTAGGGTATTTATAGACTACAACAACTTGTTCTAGAATCTTCTAATCTTCTAACAAACTAACTAACTCAGTTGACTATGACTGATCTCAACATAGTTGTAAAAACTCTAACAACCCTCGGTTATAGACTCAATGAAACAGTAAAGTAACCAACTTCAAACTATATATAGTTGACTCCTAATCATGTATATTTTATCAACAAGAATAGTTGATGTGATTTGTTGAGATGTTATTTGGCTAAAATAGTTGAGATTAGTGGAGACGGGCAAATTTAAGTCATATTTATCACAATAAGAATTATGAAATGATAGTATAAATGGGGACAATGTTAAAATATTTTTAATTGTAGAAACAAATATGAAAATTTTCCTTTTTAAAAGAGAAATTATCTTTTGTTGCCACCTTTATTTAATTTAATTCGAATTTAAACCCCAAAAATTTGAAAGTAGTTTCTGAAAATTCTAATTCAACCCTCAACTAGAAAAATTAAGATGAACTTTCAGTAGAAGTGTATAAAGAAGTCATCAGTTTTCAAACATTGCGAAACTTATTTATCACCTAAAAAGTAGGAGACCTGAGTAGAGTTTATCTTGAAAATAATCAACGTTTCTTGTTGTATTAATTGTAGAATCTGATATCCAATTTAGTTAAAATTTAAATTTGACAACGATATATGATGATTTTCAAAAATAAAAGGGGGGGGGGGGTAAATTTGTACTTATCGATCATTACTTTTGAAGAGATGAATTCAATCAAAAAATACAATGATTTTTTCATATCCGTACTTATATCAATTTAAGTCATTTTATAAATAAACTAAGACAAATTAACCAAAAAAAATCATTTTGAAACAAAATTTTTTTTAGGACCACTCCAGTATGATGAATCGGTGGGGCGGAGAAGATCCGTTAGAGAATGTACACGATAAAAGAGTTTGCTTCGTTGCATTAAATTTTTTTAATCAGCCACAACTACCAGAAAAGACGTGAGTAAAGCAACTTCTAGTAGAATTCTCTGTACGGATTTCCCTCTTTCTTTGTCCCCATTCGCTCATCTACCCAACAAATCTCTTATAAAAAAATTATGATTTGTACAAAGAGAGTAAGATTTTTTTTTTTTAATTATTATTATTATTATTATTATTATTATTAATAATAATAATAATAATAATAATAAACTATTAAATATTTCTTATATGAAATTATAAGGGTGATCTTTAAAGATGAAAGAAAGAAACAATAGAGGAGTTTTTTTGTCCTTTTTCCCCCTTCTGATGTCTTTTCATGATTGCTGGAGTCAGAAGTCCATAAGATAATATTCTAAATAAATAATTTTAGGCTAAACTATATAAATGACCCTTATAATGGATGACTTGTTTTATGTCCCTCATAAGAATAGTCTTATAAAACTAACTTCCCTTCTATTTCTATACAACACAATTACCTATTTGACCCTCAATATCTCAAATATTTCTAAATAAATCCATACTTATTTATCTTTCAATTTTTATTTTTTTTCTCTTTTTTATTTTACGTTAGTTTTTATATTTTCTTTTCTCTCTCTCTTCGTTTTTCTTAATCCTTACTTTTTTCCTTTTATCCTCACAACTTCTATTTATTTTTTAAAAAATAAAAATTATTTTACTTTGATTTTTATTTTTTTATTTTTTTTTCCTTTTTACCTTTTTATTTTTTTTCAACCCTTACTTTTTTTCTTTTCTCCTCTCAACTTTTATTTTTTTTTAATTTTTTTTCTTTTTATTTTTTCTCTTTGTTTGTTTTTAAGTTTTTCTCAATCTTTATTTTTGTTGTCTCTTTTTTGTTTTTTCTCAATCTTTAATTTTTTTCTTTTCTCCCTTCAACTTCTATATTTTATTTATTTTTCTTTTTAAATTTCTTTGATTTTTTTTAAATATTTTTCTTAAGTTTCTTCTTTTTTTGCAATTTTTATAATATTTTTTTCTTATCTTCCATTTCATCCAATCAAGTTACGCCCAATGAGCGAGAGTTGACATTACTAGATTGTAGAGGCAAGACTTATGTGTCATAACCCGAGGTTATCCCCTAGTTGTAACATAGGACTTAAGGCCACAAGTGACCCCAAGGTAACCTATGATTTGGTACCTGCTATGAACACTAATAATATCATAAAGAAACATCATGTACGGAAGTTAAACTGATAAAAGTATGTTAAGATATAAAACAGAAGCAAATACCAACATGTTTGAATTGCAAAATAAACCAAAAACAAGTCTTAATAGTTGAATATCTAGTCTAAATATCTAAACATCTAGTTTGAAAGCCTCTATGACATATGGAGTTAATGGGACAAACCCTCAAATAACTACGACTGACTAAAATAAAAGAAATACTAAAAGTAATAGAACATAACTTGTACTTGATGGATGAAGACTCATCACTACTGTTTTCGAGAAGCACTGAGCTGACTAAGGGCGATCAGAGAACTGAGCGTCCAAACCTATATTGTAAAATCAATATAGCGCAAAAGAGAGTATGTGGTCAGTACTTTTAATGTACTGGTACATAAGATAGGGACTAACTGAAAATACATATGGATACTGAACATAGATGCGTGAACATGTAGAAAAAAGGAGAATGCAAGACCAAGTAAAACATGTACTAAAATAATTTTTAAAAATGACTAACTAAATAGCTGATAAACTGAATACTTGGTTATCCAAACCCATACAAATATAACCTAAGTACTGACTGAAATTTTTGGAGCTATCATGTAACCGACATCCCCCAATCTAAGTTAATCGAGGGCCAACCTATAACCCCAGTTGGAAGGGTGTCAGTACCTTGACATGGATACTAACACTGGCTGTGTGGATCCACTAAACTGGTGTCCCAAAGGACTAGAGTGTCATTCCTCTACTAGCGGGTGACCCCTAAGAGAGTGTCAGTCCTCTACTAGCGGGTGACATCTCATAACCTACACTAGCTATGTAGTTTTGGAACTTAGAGATTGTTACTAAAGGTATCAGTCCTCTACTAGCTGGTAAGCCTTCATCTTGAGATTTGCATAGTGCTAAATCCTACTCCCAACTGAACTGAAACTGGTACTGATTAAAGTTAACTGGACATCACAACTGATAAGTGCTTAACATGAATATAATAATTTGAATGTGATGATAAAGAATCATGATCTGACTGACTTATTGCTTGAAAATGGAAATATATGTAAACATTTAGGTATCGGGTGTTCATAACTCTCCAGCACTGAATAATACTATAAATACAAAATCATCATTTAAAACACTGCAAGGGAATTCATGATTCGTAGACCCTAAAACATGGAATATTTAAGTAAACTAATGGAATTCATGATTTTGAGTACGAGAATATGTTAAACTTATGAGAACAATATGATCACATGATTTATTTTCATAACTTGAGAAATTGACATGGTAATAATGGAACATGATGTGGGTGACTAAGATTAGAAAGCATGTACGAGCATAATTCACATGGGGAAACACAAAGTCATGGTTTTTATTCAAAACTATTAAGAACAATTTGAGTCATTTCATACTTAACATTCAAATTTCATAAAAAATGGGGGAAAAGATTTATACTAGAAAAACAAAGGGGTTCTTGGGACTCAATGGGTGGAAGGAAAATCATTGATGAATATCTTACATACTTTAATTGTTTGAATACTTGAAGAAAAATCTTGGAATTTAGACCTTAAAATCTTGAATCCTTGAGAAGAGACTTGATTTTACGTTCTTGAGAAAGGGGATGAGTTTCACATATGATAACTGATGGGGAATGGGGAAAATAATGCCCCTATTTGGGTTTTACCACGTGCATTGGATGATTGGGATGAGGAGTAAAGACCAAAATACCTCTCCCTCTTTAAGATAATAAAAGACAACAGAAAACACGGCCTTCATGTCTCAGAGGTTATCACAGAGGCTATCCTTCATGACACGATGAGTATCGATGAGGCTAACCTCCGTGACATGCCATATATCACAGAGTTCCAGCCTCTATGACACATCCATATCCTGGAGGCATTCTTCCTATGAGGTCCAAAAACAACTCAAACCCTTTCCAAAAATTTTGGAACTCTCTCGGGTGACCCTTTTAACATCTTAACACATTTTAACTCAAAAATCAATGTTTTGAACTCGAGAAGCTCAAAAATTAAATGTTTGCATTCTTTGTGTCTTAAAATGACTAAGTATTTTGTACTTAGTATGAAATTAATGCCTTTGACCCCCTTTGAGCATAAGTCTAGGATATGGAAATGTGTCTAGAATCTTGTGGGATTATTCGTCTCCAAATAAAACTGGGTAAGCTGAGATACTAAGAAAATTTAGATTGCACACTGAATACTTATGAGTTGAATCATGATTTGATAACTAAATCTGAAACATGATACATGGACTGAACTGAATTAATGAATGCATGCAATGACATGAGGATGTTTGTTTAGCTGAGATAGAAAATGAGAGAATCACTTAAGAAAAACCATTACCTCAAGCTGAATCTGAATTTGTAGCGTAAATATGGGGATAATTGGCTCACATGTCTACTTATGCTTCCCAAGTAGCTCCATCAGTGGACTAATTTTTCTATAGCACTTTAACCAAGGAAACTTCTTTATTTCTCAACCTACGAATCTGACGGTCAAAGATATCAACTGGGACTTCTTCATAAGAAATACTATCATTCATATCCACACTCTCTAAAGGAGCAACAAAAGTTGAGTCACCAATATATTTCTTTAGCAAAGGGACATGAAACATCGAATGTACTGATGCCAAATCTGAAGGCGACTCTAACTCATAAGCTACTATCCCAAAACGGTACAAAATTCAATATGGGAAAACATCGTAAGGACTGAGCTACCCCTTCTTTCCAAATATCTTTATCCATTTCATGGGAAAAGTTTTAAAATAAACCAAGTCACCAACGACAAACTAAAGATCTCTTCTCCTCACATCCACATATGATTTCTATCAGCATTGGGCTAACCTCAGCCGTTCTCGAATTAACTAAACTTTCTCCATTGTCTCGTACACTAAATATATCCCTATTAAAGTGTAACAACCCAATTTTCTGAATCGGAATGCTACACGGTGCTCATGACCCCGAAGGACCACGAGCTAACCTATGACTGATATTTGTACCTGTATACTGCATAATATAACATGAAAATATGGAAAACATATACTGCAAAGCCACAAGGTTCAAATAAATAAACATCTAATAAGAATAATATCTGAAGACGGTACAACAATACCAAAACAAAACTGTAATAACTGTCTGACATGTTGTAGTCTGAAAGCCTCTAAATTGTCTGAATAAGGAGTTAATGGAACATGTCTCCAACTAACTCCATCTAACAACTGAAATAAACTGAAATGATAAATGAAGTAATAATCATATAGTCCTCGAATAAGAAGGACTCACTGAAACACTAAACACTGGAATGCTATTGCTGATCTGGAGCTCGTGCCTCTGAACCTATGGTGTAACATAAGAGAAAGCACCATAGCGCAAATGCGTCAGTACATCTGAATGTACTGAGTATATGACTAAGGTAGGCTAAATGTAATGGGTTATATGCATGAACAATACTAACTGATATGAATGTGAGAATACATACATGCATACGTAACTATAACTGAACTCGAGGAGATACTAACTATTAAGTCTAAATACTGACAACATGAGTTTACTGATACTGAGATACTAAAAGACTGAGTTTACTGATATTGATATGTAAATCACTAATAAGTGATGGATCTAATACTGTATTACTGAATATTGAGAGACTGATATTACATTACTGATAAGGAATGATTGTTTCTGACAGTTCGAATTATGAAGAACTGGTCTGATTGGCTGTAAATGACAGTACTGATATATTGAAATCTGAAGAACTATCTGAGTTATTTTATTGAGACTGAGACTGAAACTGAGACTGTGGGAAGTAGTTGTCTAACTGACATGCCCCAATAATGCATATAGCTAAGTTGGGGTCCAGTCTCTGCCCCAACTGGAGGGGTGTTAATACCGCGCCACTGGTAAGGACAGTTATGAGTGACCCTTATCTGGAAGGTACTTAAATAAGAATGGTGGGAACCCTAAACTGACAGGTTAAGCCACCTCATCAACCCTAATCTAACAAGTTAAGATATTTCAACATACGCTGGCTACGTAGTTCTACAACACAAGGATGACTGCTAAGAATCACACCCTAAACTGGTAGGTGAGTTCCCATCCTTGGGTTCACTCGGTGCTAACTTCTACTCCCATCTGAAGAGACTGAACATAAATAACTGAAATGAACTGATTCTGAGTTTACTGAGTTCCGTAGCTGATGGAATATACTGATGTATGAGGATTTATAGAGAGTACTATAGTTACTGAGATTTTACTTGGAATACTGTGGAATTCTACTTTCTATTTGAATAAGGCTGACTCTACTATATGATGAGGTTACTGAGGTTTTGAACTGAATACTACTGATACATGATAACTAGCTAAGAATACTGCTCTTTCTAAGTACTGAGTTCATGAGATTTCTGAGAGTACTAAATTATAGATATTACTAAAGTTACTAAGAGCACTAGGATTTCTGAAGCTTCCGATATCACTAAGTACTAAGATTACTGAGATTTACTGAGATTAACTAGGTTACTGAATTTTCCTGAGTCACATGACTGACTGAGTTCTATGGAACATGGCATGACTGAGAGTATCGTGAAACATGACATGGCTTTAGGCACACAACTATAGTTTTTGCGTACGAATACCCCCAGATCTTGATGGAATGAAACTGACTCACACCTGAACCGACTTGATCACAAGATCAGAGTCCACAGTTCACAATATCTTAAGTAGGGGATATTATACTTCATGTATTTATTCAACATCTCAAACATGGTAGGGGAAAGTATGTATATATTTCATGTACATAATTAATATCTCCATTATTATACATGCTTCATACCACAACAATAACAACACATAAATAGCATGAAAATCCATATTGAAGTGTATAAACAACATGGAATTGTCATTTAGATATCATGGAATAATGTAAATATGAATTTCTAGCATCCTAGGCATTTTATCAAACACCTTGCATGCATTCTTTAAGTCATAGGTGGATTTCATACTTGTATCATATCAAACCACCCAAAGTTTGTGTTTTTCAACTAACAACCATATATATTCCGTGAAAACACCTTTAGATATCATCTTGAAACTTAAACAACAATCATCAATAAGTACATGCTCATATCACCACAAAAAGTTTATAAAATAACATTTAAAAGCCTGATTCTTGAGCTCTATGAACGAATTGAATCCATAGATGAACACTATGAATACCTTAGATTAAGAATTTGTGAAGATTGATGGAAAAATTTCCTTGAAAAAGACTCTTCTATGAAAACCCTAGGGCTTGTTCTTTAGAGTTTTGATCTTGAGAGAAAACCTAAATCTTGTGGTTGAGAGTGTATGAGAGAGCTTTTTAATATGTTTAACTAAAGAGAATGGAAGATAATACGCTCCTTGAGGGTTATAAGTCGAGGGAAGTGAAATAAAAAGACCAAAATACCCTTACTAAAATAAATTCCCAGTTGCTGAAAATCATAGCTGATGACATTTGTGACAAGGCATCAAAAATATGACAAGCCATAAAAAATGTCATCACATAGGAGCTGGAATTGATGGTTTCTGCCTAAGTCTGACGACATTTGCGACAAGGCGTCAAATATATGACAGGACGTCAAAAATATCATCACACAGGAGCTGAAATGCAGTTTGTCATATACAACGAGTTATGGTTGATAGAAGTTGACCCAAGTTTTGACGCTCACTAAAACTTGAACGATAGGAAAGTTTTCAACTTGTACTTGAGTTAGGGGACCTATATGATCTAAATTCATGCTCAAATAGATTCCCACACTACGTAATTGATTAACACACTAAATTTACATAGGATTCGAGGCTTTTGAAATGTCTACGCATAGGAATGACGGATTTTTATCCTAGTCCGAAATGTGGGGTATTACAATATCTCCCCCTTAGGAACATTCGTCCTTGAATAATACTGGTAGAGATGAGAGAAAAGATAGGTTACACTAATATATAGCATGAATGACTGATCATGATTTCATGGCTGACATGGCTGAAAATTGAGCATATCATACTGTACATGCATATCTGATGCATGGGTAGCTGATTTATGAATGTAGGATCCAGTGTTCCGATAAACTGAGTTTCTCAAACTGAAAATACATATCTGATACTTAACTGATAAGTTGAATCCATGCATATATGATGCATGATTATATGACTGACATGATACATGAATGCATGACTAAAAGTATTGATAAGCTGACCATGCATATCTGATGCGTGAATACATGACTGAACTGATTCACAAACATGCGACTGAACATCCAATGGTAAAGGCACTAAGATTTAACTGAAACATGAGAACATGACTGATTCTGCTACGTTACATATGGAATGAACATCATGAACTGAACTAAACCTCTAAATACTTAACTTACAGCTGAGGTCTAACTTGAAGGTCAACTTATGAGTACCCTCTATTCTAGATTGAATTCGTTAAGCAAGGAGAAATTGAAGTATCTAAGGCATGAAAGCGTTAAGAGAAAGTGGGGTATCTCCCCCTTGGGACGCTATGTCCCTCTAAGAACGCTTACCTTACGGAGATACTGGGTGATGCACAGGGCATCTACGAAGTAGATTATAACTAAACTTTGGGAGTCTGAAACTAATGCATGATGCATGAGATGAACTGAACTTACAACTACTAGGAGGTTCTACCTTGAAATAGTTACATTCTTTGAGATTTTGGATAGCATGAATAGATGTAAGGATGAGAAAACAAGCTATAAAAATTTGACTGCTCGATTGCTAAACTGACTTGCTGGCTTTACTAGCTAACTCATACTGAAACATATGCTCGAATGAGAGAAAGATATCTAACAATGCATACTATGAACATGAAAGACTAGTAACATACCCGAATTTAAGTCAGCGAAACTTTGTGGATTAGGACGGGTCTGGAGTGCATAAAGTCTATTCTGACGCTGACCATTATTGGTACCTTGCTGACGCAACTCCTTACCTCTCTGTGATAGAACTCTGCACTCTCACATCCTATGGCCTGGATTTCCACACCCAAAGCATACATCACTACCTGCCATACATGAACCTAGATGACTCTTACCACACTCTTCGCAAAGCAGATAAGTAAGACCTCCATTTTCACTACCCTGGGCCTCGGAGCCTGGCGCTCCATCATAACGGTCATTTCTGTACTTAGGTACTGGTACACTATCCGCGTATAGAGCTAGGAATAAAAATTTCAAACTATGCTGAGAACGGTTACCACCCTGTGACTTAGGTTGATCAAAGCTGAAACTACCTGTCATTACTCTCTTATTCTGTCCCTCTCTCATCTTAATCTTCTTCTCCTCTATCTGCTGAGCATGTTTCATAAGTATGTCTAAAGTCATATCACTATTCAACATGGAAGATCTGCACTCGTTTACCACACTATCATTTACCCCTGATACGAACTTACTCATCTTAGCTCTACCGTCTGTAACCACATGAGGGGCATATCTGGATAATTGAGTAAACTTGAGAGAATAATCCTTTACCGTCATATTGCCCTGCCTGAGGTTGATGAACTCTAGCACCTTAGCTTCTCTAAGCTCTAGCGGAAAGAATCTATCAAGGAAAGCAGAGGAAAACTCCTCCTACTCTATAGGGCCTGCATCATCTAACCTTTCTAACTTTAACTGCTTGTACAAAGTATGAACGACATCCTGTAATTGGTATGCAGATAACTCAGCACTCTGAACAGTAGTAACCCCCGTAACATCTGTCACCTTCTGAACCTAATCTAGGAATTCCTGCGGGTTCTCATCTGACTTAGACCCTGTGAAAGAAGGAGGATTCATTCGGGTGAAGTCCTGAATTCTAGATGCAGCTGAATTGGACACTGGGTTGGCCAGAACAATAGATGATCGTTCACTCTGGGCAGCAACTGATGGATAAAGAGTGGTGAATGCATCCTTGAACTCTGCATAAGAAACATGATCGCCCAAAGGGTCTTCGGGCTGAGGGGCTGACTGATTCCCGTTTTTTCTTTTAGGAGTCATGTCTGAAGAAGAAAGGGAGAAATGGATTAGACTGAGATTATGCTCACTGGCACGACATGAATACTAAAAGAAGGGAAATTGTTCCTAAAACATCTCATAGCCTCCTACACATAAGTGTGGTGCACAACACACGAATGTACAAGACTCTACTAGATACAGCTTTCAAACTTCCTAGGACTCTATTGAACCTTAGGCTCTGATACCAAGTTTGTAACACCCCAATTTTCTAAACCAGAATGCTACACGGTGCTCATGACCCCAAAGCACCACAAGCTAACCCATGACTGATATCTGTACATGTATACTGCATAATATAACATAAAAATATGGAAAACATGTACTGCAAGGATGTAAGGTTCAACTGAATAAACATCTAATAAGAATAATATCTGAAGACGGTATAACAATACCAAAACAAAACTATAATAACTGTCTGACATGCTGTTGTCTGAAAGCCTCTAAACTATCTGAATAAGGAGTTGATGGAACATGTCTCCAACTAAATCCATCGAACAACTTAAATAAACTAAAATGATAAATGAATTAATAATCATATAGTCCTCGAATAAGAAGGACTCACTGAAACACTAAACACTGGAATGCTACTGCTGATCTGGAGGTCGTGTCTCTGAACCTATGGTGTAACATAGGAGAAAGCACCATAGTGTAAATACGTTAGTACGTCTGAATGTACTGAGTATACGAGTGAGGTAGGCTAAATGCAAAGGGTTATATGCATGAACAATAATAACTGATATGAACATGAGAATACATACATGCATACGTAACTGTAACTAAACTCGTGGAGATACTGACTATTGAGTCTGAATAATGATAACATGAGTTTACTGATACTGAGATACTAAAATACAGAGTTTACTGATATTGATATGTAAATCACTAATAAGTGATGGATCTAATACTATATTACAGAATACTGAGAGACAAATATTGCATTACTAATAATGAATGATTGTTTCTAATAGTTCAAATTATGAAGAACTGGTCTGATTTATTGTATCTGACAGTCCTGATATACTAAAATCTGAAGAACTATTTGAGTTCTTTTAGTAAGACTGAGACTGAAACTGAGACTGTGGGAAGTAGTTGTCTAACCGACATGCCTCAATAACGCATATAGCTAAGTTAGGGTCCAGTCTCTTCCCCAACTTGAGAGGTGTCAATACTGCGCCACTGGTAAGAACAACTGCGAGTGACCCTTATCTGGCAGGTACTCAAATAAGAATGGTGGGAACCCTAAACTGACCAGTTAATCCACTTCATCAACCCTAATCTTACAGGTTAAAATGTCTCAACCTATGATGACTATGTAGTTCTGCAACACAAGGATGACTGCTAAGAATCACACCTTAAACTGGTAGGTGAGTTCCCATCCTTGGGTTCACTCGGTTCTAACTTCTACTCCCATCTGAAGAGACTGAACATGAATAACTGAAATGAACTGATTTTGAGTTTACTGAGTTCCATAGTTGACGGAATATACTGATGTATGAGGATTTACAGAGAGTACTATAGTTACTGAGATTTTACTTGGAATACTATGGAATTCTACTTTCTATCTGAATAAGGCTGACTCTACTAGCTGATGAGGTTACTGAGGTTTTGAACTGAATACTACTAATACATGATAACTAGATAAGAATACTTCTCTTTTTGAGTACTGAGTTCATGAGATTTTGAGAGTACTAAATTATGGAGATTACTGAAGTTACTAAGAGAAGTAGAAATTCTGAAGATTCTGATATCACTAAGTACTGAGATTACAGAGATTTACTGAGATTAACTGGGTTACTAAACTTTCCTGAGTCACATGACTGACTGAGTTCTATGGAACATAGCATGACTGAGAGTATCGTGAAACATGACATAGATCTAGGCACACAACTATAGTTTTTGTGTACGAATACTTCCAGAACTTGATGGAATGAAACTGACTCACACATGAACTGACTTGATCACAAGATCAGAGTCCACAGTTCACAATATCATAAGTAGGGGATATTATACTTCATGTATTTATTCAACATCTCAAACATGGTAGGGGAAAACATGTATATATTTCATGTACATAATTAATATCTCCATTATCATACATGCTTCATACCACAACAATAACAACACATAAATAGCACGAAAATCCATATTGACGTTTATAGCTAACATGGACTTGTCATTTAGATATCATGGAATCATGTGAATATGAATTTATAGCATCCTAGGAATTTTATCAAACACCTTGCATGCATTCTTTAAGGCATAGGTGGATTTCGTACTTGCATCATATCAAACCACCCAAAGTTCATGTTTTTCAACTAACAACCACATTTATTCCATGAAAATACCTTTAGATATCATCTTGAAAGTTAAACAACAATAATCAACAAGTACATGCTCATATCACCAAAAAAAGTTTACAAAATAACATTTAAAAGCCTGATTCTTGAGCTCTATGAATGAATTGAATCCATAGATGAACACTATGAATACCTTAGATTAAGAATTTGTGAAGATTGATGGCAAAATTTCCTTGAAATAGACTCTTATATGAAAACCCTAGGGCTTGTTCTTTAGAGTTTTGATCTTGAGAGAAAACCCAAATCTTGTGGTTGAGAGTGTATGAGAGAGCTTTTTAATATGTTTAACTAAAGAGAATGGAAGATAATACGCTCCTTGAGGGTTATAAGTCATGGAAAGTGAAAGAAAAAGACCAAAATACCCTTACTAAAATAAATTCCCAGTTGCTGAAAATCATAGCTGACGACATTTGTGACAAGGCATCAAAAATATGACAAGCCGTCAAAAATGTCATCACACAGGAGCTGGAATTTATGGTTTCTGCCTATGTCTGATGACATTTGTGACAAGGCATCAATAATATGACAGGTCGTCAAAAAAGTCGTCACACAGGAGCTGGAAATGATGGTTTCTTCCTAAGTATGATGACATTTATGAAAAGGCATCAAAAATATGAAAGGCCATCAAAAATATCGTCATACAAGAGCTGGAATTGATGATTTCTGCCTAAGTCTGACAACATTTGTGACAAGGCATAAAAAATGTGACAGGCCGTCAAAAATGTCGTCACACAGAAGATAGATTCTGCTTAAGGCTGACGACATTTGTGACAAGGCATCAAAAATGTGACAGGCCATCAAAAATGTCGTCACATAGAAGCTGGATTCTTCCTAAGGCTGACGACATTTTTGACAAGGCGTCACAAATGTGACAGGCCGTCAAAATTGTCATCACACAGTAGCCAGCCCGATATGCTGGAGTAAAATAGGAATAACTTTTTTCTCCAATATTGGATTTAGGAGAAATTGGTATCATTGGAAATATAATTTAAAGATCTTTTATTTGATATATAGTAAACCACCTAGTTCATCATATAAAATGAATTATGGTTGATTGAATTTGACCCAAGTTTTGACGCTCTCTAAAACTTGAACGATAGGAAAGCTTTCAACTTATACTTGAGTTAGGGGACCTATATGATCTAAATTCATGATTAAATAGATTCTCACACTATATAATTGATTAACAGACTAAATTTACATAGGATTCGAGGCTTTTGAAACGTCTACGCATAGGAATGATGAATTTTCATCCTAGTCCGAAATGTAGGGTATTACATAAAGTAGCCTCACCTACTTTTAACCAACAAATAGGAGATCTACATCTCTTTCCACAGAGAGTCTCAAATGGAGCCATCTAAATACTAGAGTGATAGCTACTATTGTAGGAAAACTCAATAAAAGGTAAGTGGTCATCCTAACTATGTAACGACCTATTTATTTATTACTAAATTATTCATAATAAATTCATATTCCTCAATATTAAATTGGGTCCAAAAATATCTAATATTTTATTTATTATGCCACCTTGAATTTTTTGGCAAAGATTTTAGCCTTCAGATGTGTCTAGACAGACTCAAGCTCAATGAATTTAATTATTCATGAGTGTTATATCAATAATTTTGTTTTAAATTTCTTTAGGTATGAATTAAGGTCGTACAATATCCTTTAAACAAAGTTAAGTTTAAAACTTTCTTTGCGATACAGTTTCGATATGGGTTTTTATTAAGGTCAACTTCAAAAGATCATATCTCATAGAATATAAGGAGTTAGGGGTCCCATTACCTATCAAATTAAATATCTCTAAGTCCTATATCCAACACAAAAAACCATTCCCCAATATGATTGGTAGTAAAAAGTTATGATTATTTTACAGAGCACTGTCTGGGCTGAAACGGGATTTCATTGTAGCAAAAATTTTAATGGTATTTAAATCAGCTTCAACCGTACTTAAGTCCAAAAACCCCAAATTTCATTCCCCAACCTTAGAGAGGTAATTTCCCAAGGCTTAAGGTGAAATTTCTTAGTTGAGGTAAGTTTTTTCACTATTTTCTTCGTCTTTTAATCCTTTAACATCTTAGAATCCTTAGAAAGACCTTTAATAGTGAAATTCTTTTGGAAAATACTCATGGGTGTTTTTAATATGATGTAGAGCTGATTCTAAACTATAAATTAAAGATTCCTAACATGAATTTCATAAATTAGATTATGAATTTTGATTGTTAGAAACCTTGAATTTCGTAAAGATGAGACCTTTAGTATAAAAACTCCATTAATGGAGATGGGTTAAGTTTGAGATAGCTAATAAATGATTAATTGAATTTGGGGGATGATGTAAACCTTGAATTAAGGGTAGAATTATAGGGTTTGAATTCCCAAGATATTTGTTTGAAGAGTAATTATTTAATTACTCTTATTATTGGTTGGTTTTTAGATGGTTGATTAATCCAAGGCATGAAGGAAATGAAAGATCATCTTTATTGTAGCTTGTCTCTCCCAAAAGCTTGGTGTCTAGTTAGTCTAGGTTTAATGAGTAGAAGATTGAGTTATTTTATATTTTTATAATTTAGAAATGTTGGGAGAAAGTATGGCTAGTCCTGCGGGCATGTAATTGAGATGGATAAAGAAACTAGTACTTAACTTTAATCCCAAAAACTATATTATTGATTTATTATGGGATATGTATGAGATTATGTGTTATGTGTTCGAAAGGATATTGTTGTAAATGTAGTATATGAACATGATATGCTTTTTAGTTGTTCTAGTGATGAACCTAGGTAAGTTATAATGATATTAAGTTGTATGTATTGTACAATAATATGATGAGGAGAATTATGCTAAGATCGAATATTGATGAACATAGTAATATATAAGGGACACATGACTTGAATTAGTGAGATGGTCGTATTATGTGGAAAGAGGTAGAGGATAATGATATGCGTGAAGGTTCTAGTTATAGGTGGTGATGTTAGATCCCAGTTGTGGTATTTAAGAAGATAATGATATTTTTAATAATTATTGAGTAATTAAGGCTCCAATAGTGACTTGTATGCTTAAGAATTAAATTTTTATTTATGTTATGATATTCTTGTTTTGATATTGATAAAAAAAATACTATATCTATGTGATGCCCATGAGAGGCTAAATTGGTGATATGATGGTTTATTGAATTGTGTATATGAGTGGCTTTTTTGATAATGATAACTCCGTAATGTAATGATATGAATACTTGTTGATTGGTTTTCGGACATGCTTGATATTGTTGATGTTTGGATTGTTAATGCGTGTATAAAGGATTATTGAAAAATTTACTTGATGGAATAGTCTTATGACTTTAAGTGTAGTTGTAAACTTAGTACATTGTGTTGTATGTTGTGAGGTTGTATAAATTTGATATTGATAATACTTGTTTATGTTGGATCGAGTACCTATAATACCCCGTACTTTTCCTAGATTAAATTTGTCCCTAAAATGTCAAGAATTTACTCCTATGATGAATACCATTTATTTCATGTGGTATTTTTAAGATTTCAACTTTTTATTATATGGGAAATTGAATGAGCTTTCTATCGATACCAAATTCAACTAATTCCAACACTCTATAAAGGAGTTATGACGTTTTTAAGTTGATAGTGTCCCACCTGAGAAACCACCGCTTCGCGATGAAGGATAATTTCATAATTGTCAATTCCAATGGACCTCAGCGATTTTGGTGCGTTGCGGAGAGGTCCAAATTCCCAATTGTCTATTTTCTATTGCTCAACGCGCTGGTTGCACGTCGCGCTAGTAGACAAAATGGCAAAAACTATAGGGCACTGCAATAGCTCTGCATCGCGGAGAATGCCCAGTTCCCACTCGTCCTTTTCCAGTGAGCCCCCGCGATTATGGTACGTCGCGGTGGCCAACCAAATTGGAAAAAATGTTGCATTTTTTAGTTTCGACTTAAAGTTTTAAAAGGGCATTTTGGTTAATTTCCAAGTCCCCAATCCATCCAAAAACAAAAGATTAATCATATTTGAAAGCACTTTATCTTTATTCATCATTCTCCCTCAAACAAAACCCAAAGGCTAATACTTCCTCTCTAAGAAACACAAAATTTCCTCCATCAATTCTCCAAGATAATAAAAGATTGAGAATCCCCAATTCAAGAACTCCAAGAAGTCATCTCCAAAACATCAATAGGGATCCAAGATTCAAGTTTTCCATGAAACATCACAAATTAAGGTATGTGGGGTTTGAACAAGGATAATTCTTTCATCCTTTTGCTCAAAACTTGTTTAAATTTCAAAGTTATATGATTTTATATGATTTCCCATGAATTTGAAATTAGGGTTCATACCCAATGATGCCATTTACAAGATTATGAGATTTCAAGTGAATTATAAGTTGAATTGCATGTTTATTTTCATATTTTCATGCTTATTGCAGTAATTTCCAGATTTTGAGACAAATTATCATTTTTTTCATCATCAAGCATGATTATTATAATAATTGACATGAATTTGATACATGGATTTTAATTCCTAAGTTTATATGTTGAGATTTTGAGAAAAATAATGCTTTAAGAATCTTATGAGCTGATTATATCAGATTTACAATAAGGTTTTGGTCTTTAGATCCTCAGATTAGTTTTGGAATCCACTTTTTGAATTATTACAGATTTTACCAGATTAATGCATAATTGGTTTTAGATAAACCCTTATGCTAGTTTTAAAGTGGATTTCCAACAGAATGAGCGTAGAAAATAAAAAGGGAGTAGTATTTAGCACCAAGCAAGAAGTGTGGGTTTAGCACATCCTACGTCCATAGAACTACGTAGAAAACGTAGGTACAAATTATTAGATTATTCCTGCTTCTATGTGGATGACAGTTATTGTAATACCCCGTATATTTCTAAGCTAGAAAATGAACCGTTGTTCCTACACATGAAACCTACTATCCTGTGACTCATATTAGAGTACATGAATTAGGATGAGTATCCTAGTGATAATAGATCTTATGATGTGTTAAGCATGTTCATACGATTCACTTAAAGTAAGCCAAGCTAAGAACTTTGGAATCCACCAAGTTTACGTGTGTGATTTCATATGGGTCATATTTGAATGAGAATAACTTGGTTAATAGGTGGAATTTTGGAAGATTTATACCCTCCAAATTGTAGAGAAGTGAATAAGCTTTCCTTCAATACCAAATTTTCCTAAAACGGACACCCGGTGAAGAAGTTATGACGATTTAAAGTTTCAGCACCGTCATTTCAGTCAGTGGCGCATCGCGCCATAAGCCAAAATGACGTTTGTCAATTTATGGTGTCTCTCCGTGATTCCACCGTATCTCGGTGAGTTTCCAGGCCACAAACGGAGGGTAACGCGATATCTTCGTATCACGCCGGGGGCCCAAATCGGGTAATTTTCAAAGAAATTAAATGACGCATCTAGACGGGTATTTGGGTCATCTTTCCACCTCTATATATATTCCATAAACATTGAATTAAGCCCTTATTTCACCAAAACATACTCTTTCTCTTAAAATTCTCTCAAGAACACATTAGGGTTTTCAATTGGGGATTCAAGTTCAAGCAAATTTCTCCATCAATCATCAAGAATCTTCCATCTAAGGATACGTAGTGTTCATCTATGGATCCATTTCATTCATAGACATCAAGAACCATGTTTTAAATATTATATTGTGATTGTGTTGTTGTGATATGACCATGTACATATTGATGATTGTTGTTTAAGTTTCAAGATGATATCTAATGGTGTTTTCATGAAGAATATGTGTTCGTTAGTTGAAATCCATGACCTTTATGTGGTTTAAAATGGGGAAATTCATGAAAACACACCTAAGCTAAAAGAATGCATGCAAAGTGTTTGATAAAAGGCCTAGGATGATAGATTTCATGTCCCATGATTTAATAGTGCTTAAATGACAAGTCCATACTCTATGCTTTATGATTTCACATGAATTCCCCATGATTGATATGCGTAGTTTTTGTGATATGGATTGAGCATGATATTGAAGCTATGTAAGTATACACATGTTGTATGAATTTCCCTTCCATACATAAATATTGAGAACTATGCTTAATGTGAAATCCCCTACTTATGATATGGTGAATTGTGGACTCCATTTTATGATCAAGTCAGTTATGTGTGTCAGTTTCCTTCCATTGAGTCCTGGGGGTACTAGTACCCAAAAAAATATAGTTGTGTACCTAGAGACATGTCACATTATCACAATAATATCAGTCAAGCCATGATCTATAGAACTCAGTCAGTCATGTGACTCAGGAAATCTCAGAAATCTCATGATCTCAATAAATTCTCAGATAGTAGTACTATTCCATCAGTCAATGAAAGTTAGTTACTCAGTCCATGTTCAGCCAGTTAAATCATGTTCAGTCTCTTTAGATGGGAGTAGAAGTTAGCACCGAGTGAACCCAAGGATGGGAACTCACCTACCAGTTTAGGGTGTGATTCTTAGTAGTCATCCTAATATTCTAGAACTACGTAGCCAGCGTAGGTTGAGACATATTAACCTACCATATTAGATTTGATGAGCTGGCTTAACCTATCAGTTTAGGGTTCCCACCATTCTCATTCGAGTACCTACCAGCTAAGGGTTACTTAGGGTTTTCCTTACCAGTGGCGCGATATTGACACCCTTCTAGTCGGGGAAGAGATTGGACCCTAGCCTAGTTATATGTGTTATTTGGGCATATCGGTTAAGCAACTACCTCCCACAGTTTTAGTCCTAGTCTCAGTAAAAGAACTCAGGTAGTTCCATCAGATTCAAGACTGTCAAACACAGTCATCCATGTTATCAAAATTTCAGTATCAGTCATGTTAGATAATAGTAAACCATGTATTAGCATACAGATCCAGATATCATGTATTCATGATTTTAATTACTATGTATGCATGTTTGTACTCTTACGTTCATATCAGTCAGTCAGTTAGTATTGTTCATGTATGTAAACCCTTTAGCATTTAGCCAACCTCATTCGTATACTCAGTACTCCCAGTCATACTGACACATTTATGCTATGATGTTTTCTTTTATGTTACACCATAGGTTAGAGACACGAGTTCCAGATCAGCAATAGCATTCCAGTTGCAGAGTTACAGTGAGTCCTTATCCATTCGAGGATGATATTATTTTATTTCATTCATTATTTCAGTTTAGTTTTACTGTACGGAGTTAGTTGGAGACATGTTCCTTCAACTACTTATTTCAGACAGTATTTGGAGGCTTTCAGATTTAGTTCAGATTTTAGATTCAGCTTTTAGTTGTTTTGGGTATTTATTATCCTATATGGATGTTATTATTTATCAAATATTCTATTCAGTTGAACCTTATGGACCACTGTTCATGTTTTCCGCATTCTACAAGTATATTATGCAGTGTACAGGTACAAATATCAGTCATGGGTTAGCTTATGGTCCCTCGGGGCCATAAGCACCATGTAGCATTCCAGTTCAACAAATCGGGGCATTACAGTTATAGATGTGATCACTTAGCTCAGGTTATACTCACTGGCAAGAGTATGACACCTCTCCCCAATATGAGGTTTCTTCCTTAGAAGGACGAGACGTTGGACTCCATGTCAGCTCACATAGTTTATGTCGGTTAAGAGAACCTCCCTGTAGATTAAAATATATATTTCAAACCCTACTAATAAAAGTAATAGTTTTAAAGTATTTCCTTTTAGATAAGAGATAAAGTATTCTCCTTAATAGTAAAAGAAGAATAGAAAAGATTTTAGAAAACTAAGTGTAAAGGATCACAAGTTTTACTCATATTATACCTTACAGGAAATATAATAGCTACAAATTTCAAATTTCAGATTTCAGATTCAGTAGTGAGTCCTTCTACACTTAGACAGAATGATTTAAAGTTAGAATACAAGTGTAATTTTTAGAACTAAATGTTATGGCTCACAAGATTTATAAAGTATGTTTCACTTTTTATTGCCACATATTTCAGTATTTCAGATATTCAAGATTATGTGATTCATTTACATTTAGCATGCAATGTTTTATAAATTATGATGATAAGATAATGCTTTACTTGTGCATTTTACCCTCATATACTCAGTACGTCCTCAAAGTACTGATACACATGTATGTCTATGTGCTACATTGTCTCAAAATGTACATACGAGTTATACCTCGCATACTATATTAGACGGATTACAGATTCCAGCCAACAGATGATGAGTCCTACTTCGGGGACTTTAGTCAGATGTTATTGATGTACTTTACTTCCTTACTCTCATGTATTGATTAGTTATAGTTGGGTTTGTTTCCTAGCTAGCTATAGTCAGTATAGTAGAGGCTTCACAGATGTCAGTTAGAGTCAGCTATGTATTTTCAGTCCCTCTTTCAGAATTTATCAAAATTTAAAAGTTGTATTAATATTGTATTTTTCCCAGATTCCATCATTATTATGTTTCCGTATAGTAAAATCAGTCGTTTTATACATATCATTCAGTTACTTAAGAGTTATTCCATTAGAAGGGTTAGCTTAGGATCACTCCTGGTCCTAAGCACCGTGTGACATCTCAGGATAGATTTTTGGGGCATTATAGTACTACACCGGTATGGATATGTATATGTTAGATCGGGTACCACGCCAGTACAGATATGTATATGTTGGATTGGGTACCACACCGGTAAAGATATGTATATGTTGGATTGGGTACCACGCTGGTACAGATATGTAGTTGGCTCGAGTACCACACCGGTACAGATATGTTTATGTTGGATCGGGTATCACGCTGATATAGATATATATATGTTGGATTGGGTACCACACTGGTATGGGATATGAATATGTTGGATCGAGTACCACACCTATACATATATGTATATGTTGGATCGGGTACCACACTAGTACGGTACATGAACATAGATTATTCCCTGTAGGTCATGACTATTTGGGAAAAAAATAAGTCCCATAGCATGTGTGTACATATTTGTGTTGAGTCTATGGATGTTTATAGTATGGTTGATACTCTTGATGGTTATTTGCTTGTTTGTGAGAACTATTTGATTTGTTATTGATGTATTGTTGATTCATTGGGTATTTGATTGTGTGATATGTATTTGAAAAAGTGAAACTTTGTACTTACTTATATGTTGGTTTACTTACTTTATTTATACATATTTTTATCGTAGCTTACCAGAATGGCTAGTTGTCATTCTTTAATATTATAAGAGAACATTTGGTTGTTCGCTCGAGAGTTTAGTGTGGGTTGTCTATGATTACGGGTTTATTCCTGTGAATATGAGTATGAAAAATATAGGTGAATAAAGAGAAATGGTGATGTATTAGCATTGAATTGTGGTTGATTGTGTGAATTAATGAGGCTAGAGTAGTTAGTAGTAAATATAATATTGATGAAGTTTGAAGAGTAGTTGGATGATGTAAGTTATATTGGTAAAGTAATAATGTTATTACAACCTTAGTTGAATTATATTTCATTCAAGATGTCATGATTTATTTTCCTTAATTCTATTTTATGATTATATGGACTAACACGGTCGATCGATGATGCCTACCAGTACGTGTGGTTGTACTAACCCTACTCTTCTATATTCCTTTTTGGGATGTAGAATGGATGCAGGTTAGTTTGCAGTTACTAGATGGATGACGATATTCAGCACTAACTTCTGCACTTTCTTCCTGGCAGATGTTAGAGTCCTTGTATTATTTATTTTATTGTCTGTATATGTTGAAATAGGTAGCTCTTATACATGTCTGGCCATGTCTTGGGATAGTGAAGGACATTTGTAAGAAGTTTTTGAAGAAATTTATTTAGTATTATTTAATTTATTTATTATATTTAATCCAGTATTTTCTTAAAAACAAAAGTCTTCCACATATTCTTAGTTAGGTAATAAGGGTTGTCCTAACTACTTAGATTAGTGTAGGTGCCCACGTGATCCGTTAATCTGGGTCGTGACAGTTGGTATCAGAGTTAGGTTCCTCGGTCCCACAAGTAAAAAAGCAATGTCAAGTAGAGTTTAGTAGATTGGTGTGTCGGACCCCACACCCAATCTTCGGAAGGCTATGAGGCATGTAGAAATCATTTTCCTTTCTTTCTCTCCGTTGTGCCATCCTAATATTGTACTATTAGATTGAATCCAATTGGTGTCTAGACAATTCTAATTGGTATCTTAACAAAGCTCAATTGGAATGTAGTTGATTCCAATTAGTATCTTAGTAATTTTGAATAAAAATCTAGGAGATTTCAATTGGTATCTGTTAAAAAGGTCTAAAAGTTATTGTTAATAGGTAAAGACTTGTGAAAGTTGTTGACGTATTGATTGCTTGTGTTTGATATTTGGCTAAACCTGTGTTGCTAGATTTTTGTCATTGTTGTGAATAATTTTTGTTTGAATTTACATGATGAAAATTTACTAAGTTGTTTTTGCTGATAATTGTTATTGGATTATTTGATTTCATGTTATTGTGAAACTAGCAATTCTATGGTGCTTACTTATTTTTTATCCTATTATACTGATGAAATTGATGGTATGAGAATTGAGAGGATGATATGAGAACATGATGTCAAGAAAAGATGGTGAAAAAGTGACATGAATAAAAGACTGAGGTGGCATATGTTTTCTGTAATAAGATGTTCTTGTTAATGATGTTGTGGATGATCCTTGTGTAGTTCGTTTATTTTATATTATGTGGGGATCCTTGTGCGGTCCGGTCATTGAGACTGTATTTAGATTTTTTGTGCATTTCTATAATTGAAATTATAATGGGTTCCTTGTGAGGACTAGCTAAGTGACATTATCTTTGAGTTCCTCATTTGAACGAATTGTTAATGCTTGGAAAAATAATAAGTTTTAAATAAAGTGACAAAAATTAGTAGAGGTTGTTGATACCTATAGAATTTGACCGATTCGATAACTTGTTTGGAATGTGATATTGGTGATGAGACTATTAATGACCTGTAATCGATTTATTTTGTTTGGTCTTGCTTATGTGCTAGTGGTGTGGGGACCACTCTAAAGGTAATTAACAGTTAAGTGAAGTCCATAATAAAAATATTGTTAGATAAAATTAGCATGACTCTGTATATCCTAAATTGGGATTAGTGATATTGGGGTGATTAGGCTTGACAATGAAGTGTCTGTCTTGTGAAAAATGTTGAGTTAGTGATTTCTTGGGCATAAGTTTTAGCTATGGATTTATGCATTAGGAAAAATCTCGAGAAGATAAATTATTGTTGACTTGATCCTATGGATGAATTAGGCATTTACATGTCCTTTAGAGTTAGCTGATGTATGACTCTCTTAGAGGGTAGTAATTCCCATGATGGTGGAAATGCAAAATCATATAGCTTAGTTACACTCCCAAAATAATTAAGAACGACCCTAATGTGAGAATAAGTGCTTTGTTAAATGGCATGACTGATCTTTCCTTGGGTGATACTTGGTGGATATTGCTTGTTGAGTGATTAAGATATGATGATTAGATAAATATTAACAAATTATGGAGGAGAATGTGTTGTAGGCTATAATTTTTTGGGATCTTTGTGGCCAATTTTTGTAAGCCTGTGTAATGAGTGAGAGGTTATGTTGTCATCTATGTATAGTAGTAAATACTAAGCTTGAACCGTGGGTGATCTTGAGGTAAAAAAATAGTGTTTGTGAAATGTTGAAGGTAGCTTTGTAGAATGGGGAGTTCATGCGGATATCTAAGTTATGTGATTTATAAGTGGTGTGGTGGCTTAAATCTGATCAAATGTAGATTCTCCATAGGATAGTCTTAGCTAGAAACAAAGTTTGGTGTCTCAGGGAGAGGTTGTGTGTTGGATGGATTAAGTGTGACTTCTTTAGTGTTGAAATTCGAATAGTAGATTCGTGTAGAATCTCGTAGCACTTTTCAGAATTGAATTTTGGGCTCTAGAGCTTTGGTAAAAAAAGAAGAAGGTATTTTTGAATATTTATCTTCTTCAAGGTGAATCTTTTAACCAACTTTATCGTGCTTTCGTTAAGGTCAAGTTCAGACTTAGGCCGTTGAAAGGACAATAAATGATTTGGATGTAAAAATATGGCTCCACATCTTCGTATTTTGAAAAATTTTGATAGAACGATTGAGTATAGAATGTGGGTTGGTCGATAAGGATATCCAGTGAGTGAATAGGGTGAAGTATAAGCAACTATATTAGTAATATCTCTCTAATTCCAACCTCGTGCTTTTCTCCACTGAATGTTCGTTCGAGGACAAATGGATGATAAATTGGTATCTAATTGTAACGACCCATTTCATTGTTACTAAATTATTCATAATAAATTCATATTCCTCGATATTAACTTGGGTCCAAAATATCCAATATTTTATTTATTAAGCCACAGTGAATTTTTCGGCAAAGATTCTAGCCTTTGGATTTGTCTAGATAGACTCACGATTGATAAATTTAATTATTCATGATGTTAATATCAATAATTTAGTTTGAAAGTTCTTTATGTATGAATTAAGGTCATACAATATCCTTAAAACAAAGTTAAGTTTAAAACTTTCTTTCCGATACAGTTTTGATATGGGTTTTTATTAGGATCAATTTAAAACGATCATATCCCATATAATATAAGGAGATAGGGGTCCCATTAACTATCAAACTAAATATCACTGAGTCCTCTATCCAACGCAAGAAACTGTTCCTCAATTTTAATTCGCAGTAAAAAGTTATGACGATTTTACGAAGCACTATACGAGCTGAAACGGGATTTCGCTACAGCGAAAATTCTGATGGTATTTAAATCATCTTCAGCCGTATTTTAATTCCAACCCCCCCCCCCCCCCCCCAAATTTCATTCCCTAGCCCTAGAGAGGTGATTTCCCAAGGCTTATGGTGAAATTTCTTCGAGGAAGTAAGTTTTTCCATTATTTTCTTCGTCTTTTAATCCTTTAACATCTTAGAATCCTTAGAAAGACCTTTAATGGTGGAATTCTTTTGGAAAATACTCATCGGTGTTTTAATATGACTTAGAGCTAATTTTAAACTATAAATTAAAGATTCCAAACATGAATTTCATAAATTAGATTATGAATTTTGATTGTTAGGAACCTTGAATTCCGTAAAGATGAGACCTTTAGTATAAAAACTCCATTAATGGAGATGGGTTAAGTTTAAAATACCTAATTAATGATTAATTAAATTTGGGGGATGATGTAGACCTTGAATTAAGGATAGAATTAGAGGGTTTGATTTCCCAAGATATTTATTTGAAGAGTAATTATTTAATTACTCTTATTATTGCTTGATTTTTAGATGGTTGATTATTCTAAGGCATGAAGGAAATGAAAGATCATCTTTGTTGCAGCTTGTCTCTTCCAAAAGCTTGGTGTCCAGGTAGGCTAGGTTTAATGAGTAGAAGATTGAGTTATTTTATAATTTCATAATTTAGAATTGATGGGAGAAAGCATGTCTAGGCCTGCGGGCATGGAGTTAAGGTGGATAAAGACTCTAGTACTTAACTTTAATCCCAAAAACTATATTATTGATTGATTATGTTATATTTATGATATTATGTGTTATGTGTCAGAAAGGAGATTGTAGTGAATGTAGTATATGAACATGATGTTTTTTTTGTTGTTCTAGTGATGAACCTCGTTGAGTTGTAATGGTATTAAGTTGTAGGTGTTGTGCAATAATATGATGAGGAGAATTATGCTAAGATCGAATATTGATGAACATAGTAATATCTAAGGGATAGATGACTTGAATTAGTGTGATGGTAGTATTATGTGAAAAGAGGTAGAGGATAATGATACGCGTAAAGGTGCTAGTTATAGGTGCTGATGTTAGAATCCATGTTGCGGTATTTAAGATGATTATGATATTTTTAATAATTAATGAGTAATTAAGTCTCCAATAGTGACTTGTATGCATAAGAATTAAATTGTGATTTTTGTTATGATATTCTTGTTTTTAAATTGATAAAATATGCTATATCTATTTGATACCCATCTGAGGCTAAATGGGTGATATAATGGTTTATTGAATTGTGTCTATGAGTGGCTTGTTTGATAATGCTAACTCCTTAAAATAATGATATTAATACTTTTTTATTGGTATTCGGACATGCTTTATATTGCTGATGTTTTGATTGTTAATGCGTGTATAAAGGATTATTGAAAATTTACTTGATGGAATTGTCTTATGACTTTAAGTGTAGTTGTAAACTTGGTACATTGTGTTGTATGTTGTGAGGTTGTGTAAATTTGATATTGATTATACTTGTTTATATTGTATCAGGTACCACACCGATACGAATATGTATATGTTGGATCGGATACCACGCCGGTACTGAATTGTATATGTTGGATTGGGTACCATGCCGGTACGGATATATAGATGTTGGATTGGGTACCACACCGGTACGGATATGTATATGTTGGATCGGGTACCACACCGGTACGGATATTTATATGTTGGATCGATTACCAAGCTGGTATGGATATGTATATGTTGAATCAGGTACCACTCTGGTACGAATATGGATATGTTGGATCGAGTACCACGCCGGTACGGATATGTATATATTGGATCGGATATCACGCCGGTACGGTACATGAACATAGATTGTTTCCTGCAGATCATTACTATTTGGGAAAAAATAAGTGCCATGGCATGTGTGTACATATTTGTGTTGAGTCTGTGGATGTTTATATTATGAATGATACTCTTGATAGTTATTTGGCTTATTTGTAAGAACTGTTTGATCTGTTATTGTTGTATTATTGATTCATTGGGTTTTTGATTGTGTGATATGTATTTTGAAAAGTGAAATGTTGTACTTACTTATGTTGGTTGAATTGCTTCATTTATACGTATTTTAATAGTAGCTTACCAGAATGGCTAGTTATCATTCTTTAATATTTATAAGAGAACATTTTGTTGTTAGCCCGAGAGTTTAGTGTGGGTTGTCTATTATGATGGGTTTGTTCCTGTAAATATGAGTATGAAAAAGATAGGTGACTAAAGAGAAATGGTGATGTATTAGCGTTGGATTATGGTTGATTGTGTGAATTAATAAGTCTAGAGTAGTTAGCAGTGAATATAATATTGATGGAGTTGGAAGAGTAGTTGGATAATGTAAATTGTATAGGTAAAGTAATAATGTTATTACATCCTTAGTTGAATTATATTCCATCAAAGATGTCATGATTTATTTTCCTTAATTCTATTTTATGATTATATGGACTAATACGGTCAGTCGTTAACTCCTACCAGTACGTATGGTTGTACTGACCCTACTCTTCTATATTCCTTTTTGATGTGTAGATTGGATGTGGGTTAGTTTGCAGTTACTAGATGGATGACGATATTCAGCACTAACTTCTGCACTTTCTACCTGGCAGATGTTAGAGTCCTTGTATTATTTATTTTATTGTCATTCTATGTTGTAATAGGTAGCTCTTGTAAATGTCTGGCCAAGCCTTAGGATAGTGAAGGACATTTGTAAGAAGTTTTTGAAGAAATTTATTTAGTAGTATTTAATTTATTTATTATATTTAATCCAGTATTTCCTTTAAAACAAAAGTCTTCCACATATTCTTAGTAAGGTAATAAGGGTTCTCCTAGCTACTTAGAATAGTGTAGGTGCCCATACGATCCGTTAATCTGGGTCTTGACAAACTACCCTTACAGTCGATAACACAAGCCCTCGACATGTCCTCTAAACTCTCAATGGTTCGCTTTGCCTTACTATCGGTCTAAGGATGAAAAGTTGTACTGAGATGAACTTGCTTACCAAGACCCTTCTGAAAATCCTTCCAAAAGTGAGAGGCAAACTGAGTACCTCTATTTATGATGATGGTCAATGGAACCCCATTGACACGACCCAAACCAGGGCCTTGTCTTGTCGGGTGCCTCAAGCCCAACTGAGTCTGGTAACCACCCCAATGACCAACCCTAACTGACCTACACATTATGTTGGATGAATTTTCTACATATCACAAAATGAAAATATTATTAATAAAATACATTCAAACAGTGTGAGCCTCAATACCAATACCATTTCCAACGCTGACACTAATACCGACACCGCTCATGCAAACCCAAAGTAGTCGAACAAATCCTCTAGTTGAAACTAAAATAGTATCCAATTGGGACATGACCCCGACCATAGACAAAAACCAAAGTCTATAAAATAATAGAAATAATTAGCAAAACCCAGAACATTAAATGGAGTCTTCCGAAGTATGGAAGCTCACCACTTCAATCCGACACAAAGTTGTCCCCGAATCTGAGTCACTAAGTAGGAGGAATAGTATAGTCGATCCCTGTATCGTATAGGGATACAACGTTCGAAGATGGGTTATAGGGTGAAAGCTAGCATATACTCAGGAGTAAGGATAAAATAATGCCAACATTTAAAACCAAGTAAGTAACCATATACAAACATATCCATCCATACATATATACATATATATATTCATACATATATATATATATATAATTTGTGCTGGGAAAGGGAACCGAGTTTAGCATGCATTTAAAACCTTTAACCTGGTATGTGTAGATTAACCATCCTGAAACCACCCACAGGCTATATGGGTCCAGTGTTACCCCCGAACAAGCACTAGTGCATGTAGCCACACAAATCGGAGATATCATAGGGGTCGGGGATTCCCGTGAATCCTTCACCCTCCATGGTACCTATGTACAAGTATAACTTAAGGGATTATCGTATACCCCACAAGTATATGGTCAGCATGACCAACCCTTATACGACAAACATGAGTTTCCAGTGTCCATCCATTGGACTCACACCTTCACGGTTAGCTATCACAAGCCGCCATTATTGCCAAATTAAAAACCATTTTCATACTAACAAACCACCAATTCCATATGTTAATTACCAAGGCATTATGTAGTGGTGTCGTCCTACCGACTATAGCTTGCAAGCAATGTTAGTAGCCAACACTTGGGGGATTCCTATGTACCCCACATGATTTCCAATTAAACCAAAACCATGGCTAAAAAAGGCCTTTTTAATTTATGCAAAACCATTTGAACTAGTTTAGGTCCCATTACTAAATTATTTAATGAAAGGGTTTCAATAAAGGTCAAGCTATGTGGAAAAATCATTCTCATTGGCCTTTTATCAACCATGTTGAGGGCATATAATTTTCAAAACCAAAACCAAGCAGTTTGGGGAATCCAAAGTTCCCCTATACCTATTTACCATTACAATGCATTCTACAATGTTCAAACCAACATTATAAGATGTAACACCATAAGTAAAACTTGGTAAAAATATTATCCAACCATTAATAACCAAAAACCCCAACATGTATTGCAAAGCCAACATAAACCCATAATAATATCATGAAAACCATTAATTAAAACATGAATTCAATTGAAATAACAATGAGAGAGAAGTAACATGCCTTAGGTACCAAAGAGTTTGAAGAGAAACCACCCTTGTTAGCCCCGAATTAATTGTATTGAAGAAACCCTACCCTTTCTTGAACCAAGAGCCTTGAAAGATATTTGAGAGTGTTTAAAGTGTTTTTGATTGAGAATAATAGGGTAAATAGAGTCCTGGTAGTGTTTTAAGTCACGGGGTCAATAGAAGTTAAAATGGAAAATGTCTAAAATACCCTCAACTTAAAAGATGAAAATTGAATGTACGTGGGTGGGGTTTCGGAACCTCACTCGTACCCCATCATACGAGTAGTACTCCTAACTCGTACCTCATTCAAATCCTCGAAGTCTTGACACTATTAATCATACGATTTGCCCTACTCTTTTAGTACCCTATCCATACAAATCATATGGAGTCTAGTCGTACCTTGGAATGTTAATGACTTACCACACACTGATTATCATACAACTTTGGAAACTAAGTCGTACGCACATCTTACGACTAGTATGCTTGAGTCGTATGATGGCTAGAGAGTTCAAAACGTAGGAAATTTCTAACGGTCAAACTCAGGGTGTTTCAATTCTCCCCCACTAGGATCATTCATTCCTGAATGATGGAATAAGGCAGCACAAGCATGATTAAACCCTCCAAACACTCCTACTCAGACCTTTAACCAAGTTAGAAAACAAAGATACATGGAAATAAAACAAAGATACAAGAAAATCAATTTTTCCCTAAACTAAGTTATAATCAAAGATGTGATGGAGAACACATACCTTCTGCATGAATTTTCGGAGTAAAAAATAGGAACGGATACTTGGACTTCATGTCCTCTTCCGCTTCCCAAGTATCCTCTTCTACCTTGTGGTTCCTCCATAGAACTTTGATCAAAGATACATCTTTGGTTCAGAATCGACAAACCTGCAGATCAAAGATATAAACTAGGACCTCCTCATAATACAAAGAATCTTAAATACCAAATATCCTTGATAGGAATGATTTGATACGGATCACCCATAAACTTCCTCAACATAGAGACATAGAACACCAGCTGATTGGAACTCAAACTAGAAGGAAACTCCAACTCATAGGCAACATTACCAACCTTTCTCAAAACCAAGTATGGACCAACATACTGGGAACTGAGATTCCCCTTCTTACAAAATCGCATCACTCCCTTCATGGGAGATACCTTCAAGAATACCCTATCCCCAACCTCAAACTTTAAGTCCTTTCGCCTCATATTTGCATAGAACTTTTGGTGACTTTGGGCAACATTAAGCCTATCCTGAATCACCTTCACCCTCTCCATGGATTGGTGAACCAAATTTGAGTCAAATATATCTACCTCACCAAGCTCGATCCACCCTATAGGAGATCTACATCTCCTACCATACAATGTTTCAAATGGAGCCACCCTGATGCTATAATGGTAGCTATTATTGTAAGAAAACTCTATAAGAGGCAAATGCTCAACCCAACTACAACCATAGTCAATCACACAAGAACGAAGCATGTCCTCCAATGTCTGAATAGTCCTTTCTACTTGCCCATCAGACTGTGGGTGGAAAGCAGTTCTAAGACTCACCTTGGTCCCTAAACATTTATGAAATGATCACAAAAAGTGAAATGTAAAATGCGTACCATGATCTGTGAGAATAGAAATAGGTACCCCATGCAACTTTACTATTACTTGGATGTATAACCTTGCATAATTTTTGGTTGAAAATTTAGTCCTTACAGACATAAAATGGACTAACTTTTTCATCCGATCCACGATGAACCAAACCAAATCAAATAGGTTCTGAGACCGAGGAAGACCGATAAAAAAGAATTGAGAGGATGATATGAGAACATGATGTCAAGAAAAGATGGTGAAAAAGTGACATGAATAAAAGACTGAGGTGATATGTGTTTTCTGTAATGAGAGGTTCTTGTTAATGATGTTGTGGATGGATCCTTGTGTAGTTCATCTATTTTATATTATGTGGGGATCCTTGTGTGGTCCGGTCATTGAGACTTTATTTAGATTTTTTGTGCATTTTTATTATTGAAATTATAACGGGTTCCTTTGGAGGACTAGCTAAGTGACATTATATTTGAGTACCTTATGTGAACGAATTCTTAATGCTTGACAAAATAATGAGTTTTAAATAAAGTTACAAAAATTAGTAGAGGTTGTTGATACCTACAGAATTTGACCGGTTCGATAACTTGTTTGGAATGTGATATTGGTGATGAGACTATTAATGACCTATAATCGATTTATTTTGTTTGGTCTTGCTTATGTACTAGTAGTGTGGGAACCACTCTAAAGGTAATTAATAGTTAAGTAAAGTCTGTAATAAAAATATTGTTAGATAAAAATAAGAATGACTCTGTATGTCCTAAATTGGGATTAGTGATATTGGGGTCATTTGGCTTGACAATGAAGTGTCTGTCTTGTGAAAAATGTTGAGTTAGTGGTTTTTTGGGCATAAGTTTTATCTGTGAATTTATGCATTAGGAAAAATCTCAAGAAGATAAATTATTGTTGACTTGATCCTATGGCTGAATTATGCAATTACATATCCTGTAGAGTTAGCTGATATATGACTCTCTTAGAGGGTAGTAATTCCCATGATGGTGGCAATGCAAAATCATATAGATTAGTTACACTCATAAAATAATTAAGAACGATCCTGAATATGAGAATAAGTGCTTTGTTAAATGGCATAATTGATATTTCCTTGGGTGATACTTGGTGGATATTGCTTGTTGAGTGATTAAGGTATGATGATTAGATGAATATTAACAAATTGTTGAGGATAATGTGTTGTGGTCTATAATTTTTGGGATCTTTATTGCCAATTATTGTAAGCCTGTGTAATGAGTAAGATGTTATGTTTTCATCTATGTATTGTAGTAAATACTAAGCTTGAATCATTGGAGATCTTGAGGTGAAAAAAAATAGTGTTTGTGAAATGTTGAAAGTAGCTTTATAGAATGAATTTAATAGTCTTGATTGAGTTCAAGCGGATATCTAAGTTATGTGACTTGTAAGTGGTGTGGTGGCTTAAATTTGTTCAAATGTAGATTTTTCATAGGATAGTCTTGGCTAGAAATAGAGTCAGATGTCTCAGAGAGAGTTGTGTGTTGGATGGATTAGGTGTGACTTGCTTAGTGTTGAAATTCAAATAGTAGATTCATGTAGAATCTCGTAGCAGTTTTCAAAATTGAATTTGGGGCTCTAGAGCTTTGGTAAAAAAGAAGGTATTTTTGAATATTTATCTTCTTCAAGGTGAATCTTTTAACCATCTTTATCGTGCTTTCGTTAAGGTCAAATTCAGACTTAGGCCGTTGAAAGGAGAATAAATGATTCAGGTGTAAAAATCTAGCTCTGCATCTTCGTATTTTGAAAAACTTTGATAGAACGATTGAATATAGAATGTGGTCGATAAGGATATCGAGTGAGTGAATAGGGTGCAGTATAAGCAACTCTATTAGTAATATCTCCCTAATTCCAACGTCGTGCTTTTCTCCACTAAATGTCCATTCGAGGACAAACGGATGATAAATTGGTATCTAATTGTAATGACCCATTTCTTCGTTACTAAATTATTCGTAATAAATTCATATTCTTAGATATTAACTTGGCTCCAAAATATCCAATATTTTATTTATTATGCCACCTTGAATTTTTCGGCGAAGATTCTAGCCTTCGGATGTGTCTAGATAGGCTCAAGATCGATGAATTTAATTATTCATGATTGTTAATATTGATAATTTAGTTTGAAATTTCTTTAGGTATGAATTAAGGTCGTACAATATCCTTAAAACAAAGTTAAGTTTAAAATTTTCTTTCCGATACAGTTTCGATATGAGTTTTTATTAGGGTAAATTTAAAACCATCATATCTCATAGAATACAAGGTGTTAGGGTTCCCACTACCTATCAAATTAAATATATCCGAGTCCTCTATCCAACGCAAGAAACCGTTCCTCAATCCGAACTCATAGTAAAAAGTTATGACTATTTTACGGAGCACTACCCAGGCTGAAACGGGATTTCGCTGTAGAAAAAATTCTGATCGTATTTAAATCAGCTTCAGCCGTATTTTAAGTCCAAACCCCCAAATTTCATTTCCCAACCCTAGAGAGGTGATTTCCCAAGGCTTATGGTGAAATTTCTTCGTTGAGGTAAGTTATTTCATTATTTTCTTTGTCTTTTAATCCTTTAACATCTTAGAATCCTTAGAAAGACCTTTAATGGTGGAATTCTTTTGGAAAATACTCATGGGTGTTTTTAATATGACCTAGAGCTGATTCTAAACTATAAATTAAAGATTCCTAACATGAATTTCATAAATTAGATTATGAATTTTGATTGTTAGGATCCTTGAATTCCGTAAAGATGAGACATTTAGTATAAAAACTCCATTAATGGAGATGGATTAAGCTTGAAAGATCTAATAAATGATTAATTAAATTTGGGGGATGATGTAGACCTTGAATTAAAGGTAGAATTAGTGGGTTTGAATTTCCAAGATATTTTTTTGAAGAGTAATTATTTAATTACTCTTATTATTGCTTGGATTTTAGATGGTTGATTATTCCAAGGCATGAAGGAAATGAAAGATCATCTTTGTTGCAGCTTGTCTCTTCCAAATTCTTGGTGTCTAGGTAGGCTAGGTTTAATGAGTACAAGATTGAGTTATTTTATATTTTCATAATTTAGAATTGATGGGAGAAAGCATGTCTAGGCCCGCGGGCATGGAGTTGAGGTGGATAAAGACACTAGTACTTTACTTTAATCCCCAAAACTATGTTATTGATTGATTATGTGATATTTATGATATTATGTGTTATGTGTCCGAAAGGAGATTGTTGTAAATGCAGTATATGAACATGACATTTTTTTAGTTATTCTTGTGATGAACCTAGTTGAGTTGTAATGGTATTAAGTTGTAGGTATTGTGAAATAATATGATGAGGAGAATTATGCTAAGATCGAATATTGATGAATATAGTAATATCTAAGGGATAAATGACTTAAATTAGTGTGATGGTCGTATTATGTGGAATGAGGTAGAGGATAATGATACGCGTGAAGGTGCTAGTTATAGGTGGTGATGTTAGAACCCAAGTTGCGGTATTTAAGAAGATTATGATATTTTTAATAATTAATGAGTAATTAAGGCTCCAATAGTGACTTGTATGCATAATAATTAAATTGTGATTTATGTTATGATAATCTTGTTTTGAAATTGATAAAAGATACTATATCTATTTGATGCCCATGTGAGGCTAAATTGGTGATATGATGGTTTATTGAATTGTCTATGAGTGACTTGTTTGATAATGATAACTCCTTAAAATAATGATATGAATACTTTTTAATTGGTATTCAAACATGTTTGATATTATTGATGTTCTGACTGTTAATGTGTGTATAAAGGATTACTGAAAATTTACTTGATGGAATTGTCTTATGATTTTAAGTGTACTTGTAAACTTGGTACATTGTGTTGTATGTTGTCAGGTTGTGTAAATTTGATATTGATAATACCTGTTTATGTTGGATCGGGTACCACACTGGTAAGAATATGTATATGTAGGATCGGATACCACGCCGGTACGGATATGTATATGTTGGATCGGGTACCACTCCGGTACGGATATATGTATGTTGTACCGGGTACCACACCGGTATGGATATGTATATGTTGGATCAGGTACCATGCCGGTATGGATAATTATATGTTGGATCGGGTGCCACGCCGGTACGGATATGTATATCTTGAATTGGGTACCACGCCGGTACAGATATATATATGTTGGATCGGGTACCACGTCGGTACGGATATGTATATGTTGGATCGAGTATCACGTCGGTATGGTACATGAACATAGATTGTTCCCTGCCGGTCATGAAAATTTGGGAAAAAATAAGTCTCATAGCATGTGTGTACATATTTGTGTTGAGTCTGTGGATGTTTATAGTATGGTTTATACTCTTGATGGTTATTTGACTTGTTTGTGAGAACTGATTCATCTGTTATTGTTGTATTGTTGATTCATGAGGTATTTGATTGTGTGATATGTATTTGAAAAAGTTAAATTTGTACTTACTTATATGTTGGTTGACTTGCTTCATTTATAAGTATTTTAATCGTAGCTTACAAAAATGGCTAGTTATCATTCTTTAATATTATAAGAGAACATTTGGTTGTTAGCCCGAGAGTTTAGTTTGGGTTGTCTATTATTACGGGTTTGTTCCTGTGAATATGAGTATGAAAAAGATAGGTGAATAAAGAGAAATGGTGATGTATTAGCGTTGGATTGTGGTTGATTGTGTGAATTAATGAGGCTAGAGTAGTTAGTAGTGAATATAATATTGATGGAGTTCGAAGAGTAGTTGGATGATGTAAGTTATATAGGTAAAGTAATAATGTTATTACAACCTTAGTTGAATTATATTCAATTCAAGATGTCATGATTTATTTTCCTTAATTCTATTTTATGATTATATGGACTAATACGGTCAGCCGATGATGCCTACCAGTACATGTGGTTGTACTGACACTACTCTTCTACATTCCTTTTTGGGGTGTAGACTGCATGCAGGTTAGTTTGCAGTTACTAGATGGATGATGATATTCAACACTAACTTCTGCACTTTTTACCTCGCTGATGTTAGAGTCCTTTTATTATTTATTTTACTGTCAGTCTATGTTGTAATAGGTAGCTTTTGTACATGTCTGGCCAAGTCTTGGGATAGTGAAGGACATTTGTAAGAACTTTTTGAAGAAATTTATTTCGTAGTATTTAATTTATTTATTATATTTAATCCAGTATTTCCTTCAAAATAGAAGTCTTCCGCATATTCTTAGTTAGGTAATAAGGGTTCTCCTAGCTACTTAGAATAGTGTACGTGCCCGTACGATCCATTAATCTGGGTCGTGACAAACTACCCTTACAGTCGATAACACAAGCCATCAACAAGTCCTCTAAAATCTCAATGGTTCGCTCTGCCTAACCATCGGTCTAAGGATGAAAAGTTGTACTGAGATGAACTCGGGTACCAAGACCTTTCTGAAAATCCTTCCAAAAGTTAGAGGTAAACTGAGTACCTCAATTTAAGATGATGGTCAATGGAACCCCATTGACACGACCTGAACCAGGGTTTTGTCGTGTCAGGTGCCTCAAGCCCAACTAAGACTGGAGACCACCCCCAATACCCAACCCTAATTTCCCTACACATTATGTTGGATGAATTTCGTACATATAACAAGATGAAACAATCATTAATCAAATACATTCAAACGGTGTCAGCCTCAATACCAATACCATTTCCATGGCTAACACCAATACTGACACCGCCCATGCCAACCCAAAATAGTCGTACAAAGCCTCTAATTGAAATTAAAATAGTATCCGATTGGGACATGACCCCGACCATAGCCAAAAACCAAAGTCTATAAAATAACAAAAGTAATTAGGGAAATCTAGAACATGAAATGGAGTCTTCCGATGTATAAAAGCTCACCACTTCAATCCCACACAAAGCTGTCCCCGAATCCAAGTCACTGAGCAGGAGGAGTAGTATAGTCGATCTCTGTATCGTATGGGGATACAACGTCCGAGGATGGATTAGAGGGTGAACGCTAGCATATACTCAGGAGTAAGGATACAATAATGCCAACATTTAAAACCAAGTAAGTAACCATATGAAATCATATCCATACATACATATATATGTATACATACATAAATATATAAATCTATATATATAAAATTCGTGTTGGGGAAGGGAACCGGGTTTAGCATGCATTTAAAACCTTTAACCGGGGTAAGTGTAGCTTAACTATCCTAAAACCACCCACATGCTATATGGTTCCAGTGTTACACCCAAACAAGCACTAGTGCGTGTAGCCACACAAATCGGAGATATCATAGGGGTCGGGGATTCCCGTGAATCCTTTACCCTCCATGGTATCTATGTACAAGTATAACATAAAGGATTCTCGTATACCCACAAGTATATGGTCACCATGGCCAACCCTCAAGTCGGCAAAAATGAGTTTCCAGTGTCCAACCATTAGACTCACACCTTCACGGTTAGCTAACGCAACCCACCATTATTGCCCAATTAAAACTATTTGCACACTAACAAACCACCAATTCCATGTTTTAATTACCAAGGAATTATGTAGTGGTGTCTTCCTACAGACTATAGCTTGCAAGCAATATCATTAGCCAACATTTGGGGGATTCCCATGTACGCCACATGATTTCCATTTAAACCAAAACAATGTCTACCAAGGCCTTTTTAATTTATATAAAACCATTTAAACTAGTTTAGGTCCCATTACCAAATTATATGATGTAAGGGTTTCAATAAAGGTCAAGCTATGTCGAAAAATCATTCTCATTGGCATTTTATCAAACATGTTGAGGGCATATAGTTTTCAAAACCAAAACCAAGCAGTTAGGGGAATCCAAAGTACCCCTAAACCTATTTACCATTACATTGCATGCTACGATGTTCAAACCAACATTATAATATGTAACACCATAAGTAAAACTTGGTAAAAACATTATCCAACCATCAATAACCAAAAACCCTAATATGAATTGTAAAGCCAACATAAACCACAATAATATCATGAAAACCATTAATTAAAACATGAATTTAATTGAAATAACAATGAGAGAGGAGTAACATGCCTTAGGTACCAAAGAGTACGAAGAGAAACCACGCTTGTAAGCCCCGAATTGATTGTATTGAAGAAACCCTACCCTTTGTTAAACCAAGGGCCTTGAAAGATATTTGAGAGTGTTTAAAGTGTTTTTGATTAAGAATAATAGGGTAACTGGAGTCCCGGTAGTGTTTTAAGCCATGGGGTGAATAGAAGTTAAAAGAGAAATGTCCCAAATACCCTCAACTTAAAAGATTAAAATTTAACGAAGGTGGGTGGGGTTTCGAAACCTCACTCGTACCCCATCATATGAGTAATACTCCTAACTTGTACCCCATTCAAATCCTCAAATTCTTGACACTATTAAACATACGATTTTCCCTACTCTTCCCATACCCTATCCATACAAATCATATGGAGTCTAGTCGTACATTGGATAGTAAATGACCTACCACACACTGATTATCATACAACTTTGGATACTAAGTCATACACACATCACACGAATAGTATGCTTGAGTCACATGATGGCCAGAGAGTTCAAAACGCAGGAAATTTCTAACGGTCAAACTCAGTATGTTCCAATTCTCCCCCACTAGGATCATTTGTTACCGAATGATGGAATAAGGCGGCACAAGCACGATTAAACCCTCCAGACACTCCTACTCCGACAATTAACTAAGTTAGAAAACAATGTTGCATGGAAATAAAACAAAGATGCAAGAAAATCAATCTTTCCCTTAACTAAGTTAGAAAACAAAGATGTGATAGAGAACACATACCTTCCGCATGAATTTCTGAGGTAAAAAACAGGAACGGATACTTGGACTTCATGTCCTCTTCCGCTTCCCAAGTATCCTTCTCTACCTTGTGGTTTCTCCATAGAACCTTGATCAAAGATACATCTTTGGTCCAGAACCAACAAACCTGCAGATCAAAGATCTCAACCAAGACCTTCTCATAAGACAAAGAATCTGAAATACCAATAACCTTGATAGGCACAATTTGATACGGATCACCCATACACTTCCTCAACATAAATACATAGAACACCAGCTGAAAGGAGCTCAAACTAGAAGGAAACTCCAACTCATACGCAACATTACCAAGTCTTCTCAAAACCAAATATGGACCAACATACTGGGGACTGAGATTCCCCTTCTTACAAAATTGCATCACTCCATTCATTGGAGATACCTTAAAGAACACCCTATCCCCAACCTCAAACTCCAAGTCCTTTCGCCTAATGTTTGCATATGACTTTTGACGACTTTGGGAAACCTTAAGCCTTTCCTGAATCACCTTCACCTTCTCCATGGATTGGTGAACCAAATTCGGGCCAAACATATCTACCTCACCAAGCTTAAACCACCTAATAGGAGATCTACATCTCATACCATACAACGCTTCAAATGGAGCCACTGTGATGCTAGAATGGTAGTTATTATTGCAAGGCAACTCTATAAGAGGCAAATGCTCAACCCAACTACCACCGTAGTCAATCACGCAAGAACGAAGCTTGTCCTCCAATGTATGAATAGTCCTTTCTACTTGCCCATCAGAATGTGGGTGGAAAGAAGTACTAAGACTCACCTTGATACCCAAACATTTCTGAAATTATCGCGAAAGGTGAAATGTAAAATGTGTACCCCGATCTGTGATGATAGAAATAGGTACAACATGAACCTTTACTATCGCGTGGAGGTATAACCTTACATAATTTTATGTTAAATATTAGTCCTTACAAGCATAAAGTAAACCAACTTTGTCATCTGATCCACGATGACCCAAACCAAATCAAATTAGTTCTGATACCGAAGAAGACCGATAATGAAATCCATGTTGATCACTTCCCATTTCCATTTGGGCAACTCAATTTCTTGATACAAACCTCCGGACTTCATGTGCTCAACCTTCACTTACTGACATACCATGCACTTGGCCACAAAATTAAACATATCCTTCTTCATATTCTTCCACCAATACATCTCCTTCATGTCATGATATATTTTTGTCAAATTGGGATGAACAACATAGTGTGACTCATGCGCCTCAGCCAAGATCCTTTCTTGTAACCTATCGACATCAGGAATGCATAATCTCCCTTGGTAACATAAAGTACCATCACCTCTAATATCAAAGGCCATCACCCCCTTCCAACCAACGTCTCCCTTGATACTCATTAACACAGAATCTAGAACTTGTTTCTCCTTAATTTCAACACTAAGAGACAACGGTACCACTTTATGAATGAACACTCCACCATCCTCAAACTCTAGGAGACAAACCCCAAAGTTCTCCAAATAGTGAATATCCTTCACCAACTCCTGCTTTTCCTTATCCACATGAGCTAGACTCTATATGGACAACCTTCTAATAGCATCAGCAACCATATTAGCTTTACCAGGATAGTAATGAAGTTTTATATCATAATCCTTGATCATCTCAAGCCATCTCCATTGCCTGAGATTAAGCTCTTTCTGAGTAAACACATACTGTAGGCTAATACGATTAGAAAAGATATCCACATGCACTCCATAAAAATAGTGGCGCCAGATTTTTAACGTGAACACCATAGCTAATAATTCTAAATCATAAGTTGGATAATTCCTCTCATGCACCTTCAACTACCAATAGAAATAAACTATCACCTTTTCACGCTGCATCAGAACACATCCAAGTCCAATACAACAAGCATCACAATAGACCATAAACCCATCCATGCCATTAGGCAAAGTCAAAACTAGAGTCAAAGTAAACTTATCCTTTAGCTTCTCAAAACTACCCTCACGAGCATCAGATCACGAGAACTTTACCTTTTTTGAGTCAACTAGGTCAACGGGCCAGCTATAGAAGAAAAAATCTCCATAAACCTCCTATAATCACCAGCTAAACCCAAGAAGCTCTAAATATCAATTGGACACCTGGGTCTAGGACATTTCTTAACCACTACAACCTTCTACAAATCTACCATGATCCCCTCACTAGAATTGATATGACCCAAAAAAGTGACAGAGTTGAACCAAAATTCATATTTTGAAAACTTGGCATACAATTGTTGCTCTTTCAGAGTCCGCAATACAACACAGAGGTGATTTCCATGATCCACCTCACTCTTACAGTATACCAAAATATCATGAATGAACATAATGACGAACAATTCCTGAAACTGATGAAAGACTCTATTCATCAAACCCATAAATGTCGTTGGGGCATTGGTCAACCTAAAAGACATAACCAAAAACTCAAAATGCCCATACCAAGTACGAAAGAAAGTCTTAGGGATATCCTCTTCCCTAATCTTTAGTTGATGATACTCGAACGGAAGATCAATATTGGAGAAAAACTTAGCATCCTGTAACTGATCAAACAAATTATTTATCCTCTGAAGATGGTACTTATTCTTTATCATTACCTTATTCAACTGTTGGTAATCAATACACATCTAAAAGGAACTATCCTTCTTATGCATGAATAATACCGGTGCACCCCACGAGGAAATAAAAGAATGGATGAAACCATTATCTAAATGATCCTTGAATTGCTCCTTAATCTCACACAACTCAGTTGGAGCCATCTTATATGGAGGAATAGGAATTGGATGAGTGTCAAAAGCAAGATCAATACAAAACTCAATCTCTCTATCCGGAGGAACACTAGGAAGGTTATTAGGGAAGACCTTGGGAAATTCACTCACCACTAGAAAAGAATACAAAGAAGGACTCTTTGAGTTAGAATCTTTAACTCAGACTAAATAATTGAGACACCCTTTGGAGATTAGTCTCCGAGCTCTAAGATATGACATAAACTTCCCCTTAGAAATAAAGGAACCACCCTCCCACTCAATAACCGACTTATTAGGAAATTTAAAGACAACCTTATGGGTCCAAAAATCTAGAGATGCACAGCACGAGTGAAACTAATCCATCCTTAATATAATATCAAAATCTACCATATATGTTACAAATATATCCACTATAATTTCTTTACTACCAATAGATACCACACATACCATATAGAATCTTCTAACAATCACAGAGTCAGCTATGGGGATAGAAATAGAAAAGGGGTCTGAAACACACTCGGGACCAAAACTAAAATGCACAGCCACAAATAGGGTCACATAAGATAGGGTGGATCCTGAATCAATTAAACAATACACATCATAAGAAAAGAGTTTCAACATACCAGTCACGACATTAGGTGATGCCTCGGACTCCTAGCGAGTAGTGAAAGTATAAACATGGTTCCAACCAATAACGGAGCGAGATGGTGCACCCGTTGGTGCCGGAGCTGAATAAGAGGCAACAGGAACCTTGTTTTCCCCCAAAGAAACCTTACCAATAGGAAAATTTCTAAGCATATTCCCTGGCTTCCCATAGTTGAAGCACATGTCCCTTCTCTCATCACAAAAACCTCTATGCAATCTACCACAAAACTTGCAGGAAATATACGATGCAGCTGACTGAACACCACTAGCATGAGATTAGTCTCCCTAGTCCCTAAAGTTGTCTCCACCATGGAAACATCTATGACCCGATGACTTTGGGTAGGGATAAATAGCCATCGAGTAAGACCTAGAATTGCCTCACTTCTTCTTAGGCCACTGACCTCTATAGCTGCCACTCTATTGTTGGCAACCACCCTTCTCAGAGATTCTAAATTTCTTACCTTATCTCTCTCCTATGTCAGCCTATTTCTTCTTTTCTTTCTTTACCTGCCGCATGTACACAACCAGCCTAGAGATATCCATGTCCTTGATCAACAAGGTAGTTTTACTCTCAAAGATCAACTCACGAGATAATCCCAAAGAGAACTTCATCATCCAGGACCTCATACTAGAAACCATCTTTGGATCATACCTTGATAAGTGGTAAAACATCAAGTCATACTCCTTGACTAACATCTTACCCTGCTTCAGATTAACAAAATCTTTTTTTTTTGCTTTCCTCAACTCCTGAGGAAAAGACGATCGAGAAAAGCATTAGAGAAATCTTCCCATAGAGATGACTCAACATCATCACCCCTTGACAAATCCCATTCCTCATACCATTGGCACACCACGTCCTTCAACTGGTAGGCGATAAACTCTATACCCTCCACATTTAAGGCATGCATAACTCAAAAAATCTTTTCCATCTCATCTGGAAAACCTTGAGAATCCTCGTCAACCGTAACACCCATAAAGGTTGGAGGGTTCAACCTCATGAAATAGCCAACCTTTATGGTCTCAGAATATGGAGTAACAAGAAAACCACTCTCAGATTGAGTAGCTACAAACTGTGACAACATATGAATAAAATGATGAAAGTCAACGTTTATCACTTTAGCTTGAGAAGTTTGAATAGGTTAGAGAGAACCGGTGAAACTCTAGGATAATTAGGAGCTAGACCCTTAGACCGGATCTGGACTCTATAAGTAGAGTGTATCCCATCCACATTCTACCTAGTTGGGATAGAGAAGTTTTAGTGAGCATCAAATTGTCGAGGCATGATCTGAAAAGAGGAAATAAATAGGAATTAGATAAGAATTTAGGACTTAGACTCCACATCTTGAAAATAGAACACGAGAAAGAGAAACATTCCTAAATGTCATGTAGACGCTTCCTTATGAGTGTGGCGTGCTACACACCATTAAAAGAGACTCTACTCGATATGGCTTTGTGGACTCTTAATTTACCATGAAAATAGGACTCTTATACCAATTTGACATTCCCCAAACCAGGGCATTATCGTGTCGGGTGCCTCAAGCCCAATCGAGTTCAAAGACTACCCCCAAAACCCAACCCTGGTGGCACTTTCGCCTGATAGGGATGCCTTTGTTCCACTCTCTGCTTGCACATCTAAAATTCCACCCCAACGGGAAGAGGGGTAGTCTTGTGTGTAAGCATAGCATTTCTGGTCGAACCCGCCCAACCCAACTAAGAAGAACCGAACCTGACAGACACATCTTTTTCTTTTTGGGAGGGTACTCCGAGTAGTGGGTACCTCGTAGGACCTCGACCCGCCTACTCGGGTCTTGTATGGATATGCAGGTGGCATAGTTTCAGTCCTATCCCGATGCCTTCACCAATTTCTTACTAAGCAAAGGTAGGGCGGGGCCCTCGGAGGACGACTAAGAATGTCCATTAAAAGGAGCGGACCGATGGGGTCGTTTTTCAAGCACGAATAGAACGATCTAAAGGGGTTGTGCAACCTAGAGAGATGGCCATATCTTAACCACCCTACACCCTATGTAGGAAGAATTCCAAGCCTATAATAATATGGAACAATCATAAATCAAATATATTCAAATAGTGTCAGCCCCAACCAATGTCAAGGCTGACACCAATACAGACACCGTAACGCCAACCTAAAGTAGTCTCACAAAGCCTCTTACTGAAATTAAAATTGTATCGGGTCAGGACATACCCTCGACCATAGCCAAAAACCAATGTCTAAGAAATAACAAAAATATTTAGAGAAACCCATGACATGTAATGGAGTCTTCCAGAGTATGGAAGATCACCACTTCAATCCGACACAAAGCTATCCCCGAATCCAAGTCACTAAGTAGGAGGATTAGTATGGCTGGTCCCTGCATCGCATGGGGATACAATGTCCAAAAATAGGTTAGTGGGTGAACATTAGCATGTATTCAGGAATTAGAATAAAACAATGCCAACATTTAAAACCAAGTAAGAAACCATATGCAATAACATTCATACATATATATATATATATAATCAGTGCCGGGGAAGGAATCGAGTTTAGCATGCATTTAAAACCTTTAACCTGGATTTGTGTATCTTAACCATCCTAAAACCACCCACAGGCTATATGGGTCCAGTGTTACCTCCAAAACGGGCCTTAGTACATGTAGCCGCACAAATTGAAAATATCATAGGGGTCGGGATTCCCGTGAACCCTCCACCCTCTATGATACATATGTACAAGTATAACTTAGGAGATTCTTGTTTACCCCACAAGTATATGGTCACCATGACCAATCTTCATGTCGGCAAACATGAGTTTCCAATATTCGTCCATTGGACTCACACCTTCATGGTTAGCTATCACTACCCACCATTATTGCCCAATTAAAACCATTAGCACACAACTAAACTACCAAATCCATGTGTTAATTACCAAAGCATTATGTAGTGGTATCGTCATACCAACTATAGCTTGCAAGCTATGTCATTAGCCAACACTTGGGGGATTCCCATGTACCCCACATGATTTACAATTAAACCAAAACCGTACCCACCAAGACTTTTTAATTTATGTAATACCATTTAAACAATTTTAGGTGCCATTACCAAATTATACAATGCAGGGGTTTCAATAAAGATCAAGCTATATAGAAAAATCATTCTCATTGGTATTTTATCAAACATGTTGTGGCCATAAAGTTTCTAAAACCAAAACCAAGCAGTTTGGGGAATCCAAAGTACCCCTAAGCCCATTTACCATTACCATGCATAACACAATGTTCAAACCAATATTATAATATGTAAAGACATAAGTAAAAATTGGGAAAAACATTATCCAACAATTAGTAACCAAAACCCCTAACATGAATTGAAAAACCAATATAAACCCAAAATAATATTATAAAACCTTTCATTAAAATATGAATTTAGTTGAACTAACAATAAGGAAGGAGTAACGTGCCTTAGGTACCAAAGAGTACAGGGAGAAATCACCTTTGTAAGCCTTAAATTGATTGTGTTAAAGAAACCCTAGCCTTTCTTGAACAAAGAGTCTTGAAGAGATATGCAAGTGTTTAAAATGCTTTTGATTGATAATAATAGGGTAAATGGTGTCCCGGTAGTGTTTTAAGTCGTGGGGTCAAAAAAGGTTAAAAGGGGAAATATCAAAAATACCCTCAACTTAAAAGCTAAAAATTAAATGTAGGTGGGCAGGGTTTGGGTACCTCACTCGTACCGCATTATAGGAGTAATACCCCTAATTCGTACCCTAGGCAATACCTCAAAGGCTTGATATTGTTAAGCATATGATTTTCCCTACTATTCTCGTACCCTATCCATAGGACTCATATGTAGTTAGTCTACCTTGGACAGTGAATAACCTACCACACACTGATTGTCATACAACTTGGGCTGGTAAGTCCTAACCACATCATATGACTAGTAAGTTTGCGCCCCATCCCTATTGTCCAACCTGAACTTAGGCACTGGCACACAAGCTAAAGATGGGGCTGGAGTTGAAGATTTTTTATAGAACTAAGAATGATTTACACCATCAAACCATGGCTGAGAAAAGTTAAAGCTACTTTTTCTGGCCCTCTTATTCTCTTTTTCCTTCTTCTTACGCTTCTTCTCTTCAATTTGCTGAGCATGGACCATCAGCCTAAAGAGATCTATCTCCTTGATCAATGTAGTTTTCCAGCACTCCTTAACCCCTTCCTCAGAAACTTCCAACATGAACTTACTCATCCTGGACCTAACATCGACTACCATAGTCGATGCATACCTCGCCAACTAAGTAAAATTGAGTGAGTAATCCTTCACACTTATGTTACCCTGCTTCAGATCGATAAATTCTTGAACCTTGGGCTCCCTCAACTCTAGTAGTAAGAACCTATCTAAAAAGTTTGTGGGGAACTTCTCCCACTCTATGGGCTCTACCTCAACACCTCTGTCCTACTTTTACTACTTGAACCAACTATAAGACACCTCTTGCAATTGGTAAGTCAGCTAAATCAACATTCTCACTAGCAGTAAAACCTATAATATCTGACACTTTCTACACACTATCCAGAAATTCCTGCAGATCCTCCTCAGACTTGGATCCAAAAAATAAAGAAGGATTTATCCGAGTGAAGTCTCAAGTCCTATATGTTGATGTATTCATCACTGGTTTTGATGGGGCAAAAGCCTGCTAATTATTTTGAGTAGTCACGGAATGGTCCAAAGTGGTGAAAGCGTCCCTGAACTCGACGTGGGAAACATGTCATTCATGGGATCTTCCTGAATAGGTGGTGGTAAGGGCTGATCACCGTTTCTTCTTTAATTGTTTCTTCTGGGAGGCATTTTCTGTAAACAAATGAAAGACGAGTTAGAAAAGGGAATTTAATATATTTCATGACCTTTCGCATGACATGAATATAGAAAGAAGGGAAACATTCCTAAAGTGTCTCATAGCTATTTCCCATAAGTTTGGCGTGTTTCACACCCTTGCATAAGTGACACAACCCAAACCACAACAATGTTGTAATGGGAATCTCGAGCACAACAAGGATCAGTTATTGCCCATTAACCTAACCCAACCATTATATCATTCCACAAGGATCGAATGAACTCTGAACATGTAACAAGATAGTGGAAACAAGACTAATAATCATAACTTAAGAAGTGTATAATCAATCAAATAATGTCACATATTAAGCCAACATACCCAAGTCAACACTCATCCATAAGACTCTACCAATCTGGTGTCTATAATATTTCAAGACATGCCCCCGACAATAGCAAAAAACCAAGTCTAAAACAAGTCTATGACATAAGATGGAAAAACCAAGAAACGTATGACTTCCGAAGTATGGAAGATCACCACTTCAAAGTCAATACATGATCCGCTCAAACACCTGGTCACTGCGCAAGAAGAGAAGAAGAAGCTTTGTGTCAAGTGGGGACACAACATCCGAAGACAGTTAGTAGTTGGAGCGCTAGCATGTAACTCAAGGATAAGGATAAATAGTATCATCATTCAAAACCAAGTCAGACCATCACATGCAACCACGTTTATATAAATAGTCATATATGTAGATATATAGATACATCGAGTGTCGGGATATGAAACAAGGCCTTAGTATACATTTTGAAACACCCAATAATGATACATAAAGTGGAGAACTCTAACCTCCCACCTACGTAGATTAGGAAGTTTGAACTTCCTGGTTACATTAAGAAAGAGGACTCTAACCTCAAGCAGTGTTATTAAGCAAGTGGACTCTAACCACAAGTTGTCTTGTTAATCAAAGGGACTCTAACCACAAGCCATTTTATTAGACAAGTGGACTCTAACCACAAGCCATTTTGTTAAGCAAGAGGACTCTAACCATAATCCATCGTGTGCATTACTAGTCCACAATGGGACTCTAACCCTTTGTCCATGTATTCACATCCACTCAGTTCAACATTTAAGGTCTCTAACCCACTTGTCCAATTCAAGCCATCAAGGCTACAATTCAACACCATACATGAACACAAGGTTTTTATGAACCATTTATCAATTAATCACTTTAAAAGATGAAAAACACACGAAGAAGGGTATGACTTCCACACCTTAACCGTACCCTAGGTTAGAAGTGGTACCCTTACTCATACCCTAAACCTCCCATTGGAACTTACACTGATCAACATACGGCCATACAACTCGTACCCCAGGTAGAATGCACTGGGTTAAGCTCAAGACATCGTACGACCTTCTAACTTACGACTAGTACCCTAACATACGACTAGGGAGAGGCCAACCCATACCTTAGACAGAATATTTTCAACCTAAACTAATCCTCATAAAAAGGGGTGGGTACTAGACTGAACCCTAGCATACGAGAGTTATTCTCAAACCTTACCCTACTTAAAATCTCAGACTTACAAAATTCTCTACGGGTTCAAAGCCAAGGTGTTTCAATAATCCCTCACTTGGATCATTTGTCCTCGAATGACGATTAAGGAAAGCATATGCACAAGTCAACATATCTCACACATCAAACTCACCTCTTAACCAAGTAATAAAACAAGTGTATACAACAAAGACAAAAAAATCAACACATACCTCAAGCACGAGATTTCAAAATGGATAACAAATGTGGATACTTGGACTTCATGTCCTCTTTTGCCTCCCAAGTAGCTTCCTTAGACTTTTGGTTCCTCCATAGAACCTTCACTGAAGCCATCACTTTCGTTCGCAACCATCAAACTTGTCGATCTAAGATCCTTACTAGGACCTCCTCATAGGACAAAGAGTCCAAAATACCAACATTCTCCAAAGGAACAACCAACAAAGGATCACCTATACATTTCCACAACATAGATACATGGAAAACTGGATAAATGGAGCTCAGACTACAAGGTAACTCCAACTCATAGACAACATTAACAACCCTCTTCAAAAATAAATATGGACTAACATATCAGGACTAAGCTTCCCCTTTTTACCAAACTGCATCACTCCTTTCATAGGAGATACCTTCAAAAATACCCAATCGCCACTATTAAACTCTAAATCCCTACTCATCATATCTGCATAGGACTTTTATCCACTTTGAGCGGCTTTTAACTTATCACGAATCACCTTCATCTTTTCCAAGGCTTGGTGAGCCAAATTTGGGTTAAGCAACTTACCAAATTCATACCCAATAGGAGAACAACACCTCCTACCATACAACTCCTCGAAAGGAGCCATACCAAAGCTAGATTGGTAACTATTGTTACAGGAAAATTAAATAAAAGGCAAATAGTCATTCCAACTACCACTATATTCATTCACACATGCACGGAGCATATCATTAAAAGTTTGGATGGTACTCTCCACTTGTCTATCTGACTACAGGTGGAAAGCGGTACTAAGGCACACCTTAGTCCCCAAACCTTTCTTGAAGGACTTGCAAAAGTGACATGAGAATAGAGTACCATGATTTGAGATGATAGAAACTGGAGTACCATGAAACTTCACAATCTCCATAAGATACAACTTAGCATAATCCTCCATCACGTAACTAGTCCTCACCGACAAGAAGTGAGCAGACTTGGTCATTCTATCCACGATGACCTAAATAGAATCACATTGATTCTGAGACCAGGGAAGACCAACATAGAAATCCATATTAATCGCCTCCCACTTCCATTCATACAACTCAATCTCTTAGTAAAAATCCACCCCCTCTAGAGTGCTCAACTTTTACTTATTGACACACCATACACATAACCACAGAGCTAGCCACATATCATTTCATATTATTCCATAATTAGAACTCTCTAAGATCATGATATATCTTTATAGAACCAGGATGAATAGCATACCGAGATCAATGAGCCTCGTCCATAATCCTTTCTGTTAATCCATCGACATTGGGAATGTATAGACTACTTTAGTACCTTAAGATACCATCACCACCAATTGCAAAATTGACAACCTTTTGTTGACCTACTCTACTCTTAATCTTCATTAAATCAGGATCCAATATTTGCTTTTCCTTTATCTCAACAACAAGATACGACTATGATACCTGATGTATAAATACACAACCGTTTTTAGAGTCCATTAGACATACTCCATGATTAGGCAAAAGGTGAATGTCCTTCACCAACTCCCACTTATCCTCATCCACGTGAGCTAAACTCCCCATAGATAATATGCTAAGAGCATCAACAACTACGTTAGCTTTACCTGGATGTAAATGGAGACTCATATCATAGTCATTCAGCAACTCAAGCCATCTCTGTTGCCTGAGATTCAACTCCTTTTAAGTAAATACATATTGTAAGCTCTTATGATCAGAAAATATGTCAATATAATCCCATAGAGATAGTGTTTCCAAATCATCAATGCATATACCATGGCTAACAACTCTAAATCATGAACAGGGTAGTTCTTCTCATGAACTTTCAATCTCCTAGAAACATAGGACACCACCCTACCATTCTACATCAATACACAACCAAGCCAAACACGAGAAGCATCATAATACACTATAATGCCATCATTATCCTCGGACAAGGTCAAAATTAGAGTAGAAGTCAACTTATCCTTCAACTTCTCAAACTACCCTCATATGCATCTGACCATAAGAATTTGACCTTCTTCTGGGTCAACTTACTCAATGGGGAAGCTATTGTCAAAAAACATTCCACAAATCTCCTATAGTAATCAGCTAGACCCAAGAAGCTCCAAATTTTGATTGGAGTCATAGGTATAGGCCATTTCTTAACTGTCATAACCTTTTGTGGATACACCATGATCACTTCACTAGAGATAACATGACCAAGGAAAGTCACATCCTTCAACTAAAACTGACACTTTGAGAACTTGGCATACAAATAATGATCCTTCACTATTTGCAACATAACACGAAAGTGATCTATATAATTTACCTCACTCTTAGAATAGACCAAGATGTCATCAATGAAGATAATGACAAGTCAATATAGGAACGAACGGAAGGCCGTATTAATCAAGTCCATAAATATAGCGGGGGCATTGGTCAACTAAAAAGACATAACTAGAAACACATAATGACTGTACCAAGTCCTAAAGACAGTCTTAGGGATATCCACTTCCCTAATCTTAAGTTGATGATAACCCAACCTAAGATTAATCTTACAGAAACACTTTGCACCTTGAAGCTGATCAAACAAATCATCAATACTAGGAAGATGATACTTATTCTTTATGGTCACCTTGTTCAACTAATGATAATCAATTTATATTTGAAGGGAACCATCCTTCTTATGCACAAATAACACGAGACAACCCCAAGGAGACACACTAGGATGGATGAAACTTTTATCTAAGAGATCCCTCCTTCAACTCTATCGGAGTCATTCTATAAGGAAGGATGGAAATTGCACTAGTGTCCAAAACAAGATCAATTCCAAAGTCAATTCCCTATTGAGAGAAACGTTAGGAAGATCATTAGAAAAGACATTAGGAAACTCATTAACCACAGGAATGGATTTTAGAGAAGGACATTCCAATTTAGAATCCTTAACTCAGACTAAATGATACAAACACCCTTTTGAAATAAACTTTCGGGCTTTAAGATAAGAGATGAACCTCACCTTATGCACTAAAGAACCCCTTCCCATGCAATGACCAGCTTATTAGGGAATTTAAATATGACCTTATGGGTTCGACAATTAAAGAAAGCATAGCACGAGTGCAACCAATCCATTCCCAAAATAATATTAAAATCATCCATGTCTACCACACTCCCTCTATAGAGTTTTTTAATAACCATAGAGTCTCTTACAAGGGTAGAAACAGAAAAAGGTATGACAGACACTTAAGACCAAAACCAAAATACACAACCATAAATGAGGTTACATAAAAGCTAGAGAACCCCAGATCAACTAAACAATACACATCATGAGAGAAAAGTTTAAACATACCCGTGACAATATCCAAAGATACCTCAAACTCCTGGCAAGTAGCAAATGCATATAACCAATTTTGGCCAGTCCCAGTACCAGAAATAGAAGTGAAAGCAGAAGAACCGCCCTTCGGTGTAGGAGCAGATGAATTAGCAATAAGGGCCCTATTGGTCCACAAAGACACTAGAGAGGGGCACTCTCAATATGTGCCCGATATGACCACATCTAAAAAAGTTATTCCTCCCCTTCTCATACTGTCTATGATGATACTGACCATAAAACTAACAAAGAGGGTATGATGGTGTTGATTGGGCCCCACTTTCCTGATACTGGGCACCTTGTTCCCTAGAAGCATTACCACTTCAAAAAATATCTATCTCTCGACAACCTCGAGTAGGGAGTACTAGCTGTAGAATAGGAGTAGGAACTCACCCAATTCTCCCTCTTGGACCAATTACCACTAAATTATTAGCCTCCATTTTCTTAAAAAATTGAGACCTCTTGCTCTGCCTCTGATCAATCTCAACTTAATTCTTTTTCTCTTCCTCTACTTTTTGCAAATACATAACCAATCTAAATATGTCCATATCCTTAATCAACAATGAGTCTTTCTCTCAAGGACCAACTCATGAGATAGTCCTAAAACAAACTTATGCATTCTAGACCTCATGCTAGAAACCATCTCAGGAGCATAATGAGATAATTGATGAAAATTCAAGGCATACTCCTTGGCTGATATTTTTCCTTGCCTCAGATTAACAAAATCCTCTACCTTTTTCTCTCTCAACTATTGAGGAAAGAAATAGTCTAGAAATGCATTACAGAAATCCTCCCACAAAGATGACTCATCAATATCACCCCTTGCCTGATCCTATTTTTCATACCATTAGTACACCACATCCTTCAACTAATAGGCTGCAAACTCTACCCTGTCCATATTAGTGGCATACTATAATACCCCAAACCTGGTACCCAGAATGCTACATAATGCTCAAGACCCCGAAGGACCACAAGAAAATCCATGACTGATATATGTACCTGGGCACTGCATAATATACTGTATAAAAGAAGAATAAAAGGTTAAAATGTCATAAGGTTCAAATATCCGATAAAACATAACATCTGAAAAATACGGTATATCAATACCGAAGTGACTAAAACAACTGTCTGAACATGCTATAGTCTGGAAACCTCTAAACTATCTAAAATTGTGGAGTTGATGGGACATATCCCAAAATAACACTAAACTACTAAAATAATAAAGTAATAAAATAATCATGCTATCCTCGAATGATGAGGACTCACTGTTACTCTGGCTGCTGAACGTATGATCTACTAAAGATGCTCTGGAGCTCGTACTTATGAACCTATGGTATAAAACACCATAGTGCAAATGTGTCAGTACAATTGAATATACTAGTATGCAAGTGAGGTAGGTTGAATGCAAGGGGTTTATATGAATAAACAATACTAACTGATTGAATAACATAAATGTAAGAATACATATATGAATATGTGAACTATAACTGAGATCATGACATCACTGAATCTGAATACTAATAACATAAATTTTGTATAATTGATATACTATTATCTGAATAAATATTTATGACAGTCCTTTTTCTGATGGAACTAGCTGAGTTTCGTACTAAATTGGATGATTATATTTGACAGTCCTGAATTCTATAAAACTATCTGAGTTCTATTACTGAGACTGCAACTATGGGAAGTAGTCATCTAACCAACATGCACCTAATAAGCCATTATAGCTGAGTTGGGGTCCAATATGTAACCCCAATTGGAAGGGTGTCAATACCGCACCACTAGTAAGGACAAGTTGTAAGTAATCCGTCATCTAACAGGTACTCTAAGGAGAATGGTAGGACCCTCATATAACAGGTTAAGCCACCTCATCTAACCTCAACTAGAAGGTTTGATGTCTCAACCTACGCTGGCTACGTAGTTCTAGAGCGTAAGGATTGCTTCAAAGAAACACACCCTCTAATAACAGGTGAGTTCCCATCCTTGGGCATACTCGGTGTTGAATCCTACTCCTATCTAAATAGACACTAAACATGACTAACTGAACTGAATTGGACTATGTTGATTGAGTTCTATTGACTAATGAAATATTATTGAGATCTGATAACTGACTAAAATTAATGAGATTACTGAGTTTTCCTGAGTCTTATGACTAACTGAATTCTACGGAGTTTTGAAACTGACTGGAAATACTATTGATCATGTCATGATTGAGATTATTATGAAACTAACTCTAGCTCTAGGCACACAGCTAAATTTTCGGGTACAAGTACCCCCAGGACTAGATAGCATGAAACTGATAAGACATGATACTTCTTGACACATGACTGTAGTCAACAATTCATAGTACAATCATTGGGGATTTTCATGAAGTATTCGCATGCTATAAGCTTACATATGAATAGGAATGCAAGTAAACATATCATAATTTCATAAGCCTAATCTCATGAGCATTACGTCAATTCATTACAAACCATAACAATAACATGGGAGTCATATCAAACATAAGGGAGAAACATGGATTCATAAATTTTGGTCACAAATGAGTCATAAGGCATAATTCATATTCTCTTAGGCATTTTATTAAACACCCTGCATGCATATCTTTAGGATTGGGGATGAAAATTGAAATATTACTTCATGGCAATATTTTACACTTCCAATGCAAGAATTTCAACCACATACTAACATATTTTCATGATAGTCATTAAAGACTTCAACTTGGAAATCAAACAACAACATAAACATGGATATAATTCTATTCATACCATGGAATCCAAAGTTTATATTTCAAATAGGGTTTCTTGAGCATCATGGGTGAAAAAAACCCATGAATCAACACTTGACATACCTGGGTGGATGATTTCTTGAAGATTAGAGGAGGAAAGATTGAATTCTTGACTTGGAATTAAACACCTAGGGTTTCTTGTTCTTGGGGATTGATCTTTAAGAGAAACCCTAATTTGGTATTATTGATGAATAATGAAGTTATGAGCTCTGGTATGGTATAATTAGAGGTTAAAATAGTTGGAAAAAAACCCCAATACCCTTTAAAAAATGTCTTAAAATCACTGATCGAAAGTGGTGACGGTTTGGTCGATGGTCCATCGCTAGCTCGATGGTCCGTCGGTCCTAACCGCCACACTTAGCCAGAATAATGAACTTCCTAACTCGTCTGCGATGGTTTGGGTGATAGTCTATCGCTAGCTCAATGGTCTGTCGGTCCTAACCGTTGTACTTGGCCAGAAGACTGGTTCACTGCCTTAGTCATGACTTCTTGGTCGATGGTCCGTCGTCCTGACCGTTGCATCTGGGCAGTTCCAATAGTTCTCTGTAAAAAGACCATAAATTTTTACTCCGATACCATATTTGGACAAAATTGGTATCATTGGAAAGCTAATTCAATTTTCCACATGATCAAAATTTGAAATTGGGGAAATTCTATCTGATTTAAACATTAATCATTTAGGAAGTCATCACTAACTCTTCTGGAGAATAGATTTGACTTAAAGAAATTTTGGGGTATTATAATATCTCCCCTTGGGATTATTCATCCTCGAATGGGACTGACTAGACAGGGAAAGCTGATAGACTGATATTACTTAAGGGACGTGAACATTTGAACATGTCTATATCACTGGAACTTCTGATATACTAAAATCTCATACTGAATATGTATGTCTGATGCATGGTTATATGATGGATACTCTTCATGAATACATGACTGAAATTACTGAGAAGCTAAGTTTCTCATGATGAGAATGCATATCTGATGCATGAATACATGACTGACGTGATACATGAACATATGAATGGATATGCAAAGGTATTTGATACCAAGTTTATAACTGAAATCTAAACATGAAACTAAATAAGCTCGAGGAAAGCTATTACCTTTGGCTGAGTCTGATTTTGTGAAGAAGAGGTGAGGATACTTGGTCCGTATGTCTGCTTCTGCTTCCCAAGTATCTCCCTCAATGGACTGATTCCATTAAAGAACTTTGACTAGAGGGACTTCTTTGTTCCTAAGTCTGCGAGTCGAGTAGTCAAGAATTTCAACTGGGATCTCTTTGAAAGAAATCTTGTTCTGAATGTCTAAACCCTCTACCGAGACTACAATTATTGTTTCACCTATGCAATTATTTAGCAAGGAAACATGGAACACTGGATGAACTGAGGCTAGATCTGAAGGTAATTCAAGCTCATAAGCTACCTTGCCGAAATGACTAAGAATTTTAAAAGGACCGACATATCAAGGACTGAGGTTTCCCTTCTTGCCGAACCGCTTCACTCCCTTCATGGGAGAGATTTTCCAGTACATATAATCACCAATCTTAAACTCGAGATCCTTTTTACGCATATCTGCATACAATTTTTGTCGTCTCTGAGCAGCCCACAGTCTTTCTCTAATCAACTGGACTTTTTATAAGGTGTCAAATACCAAGTCAGGCCCTACTACTATGGCCTCACCTACTTCAAACAAATCAATTGGAGATCTGTACCTCCTACCATAGAGAGCTTCAAACAGAGCCATCTGAATGCTGGAATGATATTTTTTGTTGTATGCAAAATCAATCAAAGAAAAGTGGTCATCCCAATTGCCCTTAAAATTAATTGCACACGCTTGCAGCATATCTTCTAAAGTTTGAATGGTCCTTTCTACTTGACCATCTATCTGACGATGAAAGGTTGTACTGAGGTAAACTTGGGTACCAAGACCCTTTTGGAATGCTTTCCAGAAGTTAGAGGTAAACTGGGTACCTCTATCTGAAATAATAGACAATGGAACACCGTGTAATCTAACCAACTCCCTGATATAGAGTCTGGCGTAATCCTCGGCTGAATAAAAAGTATGGACTGGAAGGAAATAAGCTGATTTGGTCATCCTATCTACAATGACTCAAACTGAATCATGTTGATGATGAGTATGAGGCAAACCCATCACAAAGTCCACGTTTACTTCTTCCCACTTCCAAGTAGGAATACTAAATTCTTGCATGGACCCACTAGGCTTTTGATGCTCTATCTTAACTTGCTGACATGTAGAGCACTTAGCCATAAACTCTGCAATATCTCTCTTTATCCCACTCCACCAATAGATCTCCCACAAGTCACGGTACATCTTAGTGGACCCTAAATGAATAAAGTAGTGTGCACTATGTGCTTCTGCAAGAATTTGTTGCCTCAATCCATCTACACCTGAAACACACAGATGACCCTGACAACGGAGAACACCATCTCCCCTTTAGGAGAAAACCTCTACCTTCTGATCTCTGACTGACTCTTTCAACTTAACAAGACTGGGATCTCTATCTTGCTTTTCTTTTACCTCGGCTACTAGAGATGATTTGGAACTACTCTGAACCCATATATTACCCTTGGTTGAATCGACTAAGCAGAAACCTAGTCTGGCAAGCTGATGAACTTACTGAGCAAGTTTTTTCTTACTTTCTTCAACATGAGCAACACTACCCAAAGACAGTCTACTGAGAGCGTCGGCTACTATATTGGCCTTGCCCAAATGATAAAGGACACTCATGTCGTAATCTTTCAAGAGCTCTAACCACCTTCTCTGATAAAGGTTAAGATCTTTCTAATAGAATATGTACTGAAGGCTCTTGTGATTTGTGAATACATCTACATGAACACCGTACAAGTAATGCCTCAAAATCTTTACAGCAAAAACTATGGCTGCTAACTCAAGATCATGAGTCGGATAATTTTTCTTACGGGGTTTAAGTTGTCTGGAGGCGTAGGCTATGACCTTACCATGCTGCATGAGGACACAACTCAAACCTACTCTGGATGTATCACAGTACACTACGAATCCATCTGAATCGTCTGGAAGATTCAAAACTGGAGCTGAGGTGAGTCGAGTCTTCAACTCCTGAAAACTCTTTTCACATGAATCTGACCACTGAAACTGAAACTTCTTCTGAGTCAATATGTACATAGGGGATGCAATAGACGAAAATCCTTCAATAAACAGATGGTAATAGCCAGCCTAACCCAAGAAACTCCTAATATCTGATGGAGAGATGGTTCTGGGCCAGTTTCTCACTGCTTCGGTCTTTTGAGGATCAACTACAATGCCATCACCGGAGATGATATGACCAAGGAATACTACTGACCTTATCCAAAATTCGCACTTACTTAATTTGGTGAACTGCTGATGATTTATGAGATTCTGCAGTGCTATTCTGAGATGGTCTTCATGAGCATTCTCTCTATAGGAATAGACAAGAATGTCATTTATAAAGACTATAACGAATATGTTCAAGTACTGCTTGAACACATGGTTCATCAAGTCCATGAAATCTTTTGGGGCATTGGTAAGACCAAAGGACATAACCAAGAATTTGAAGTAACCATATCTAGTACAAAAAGCTATTTTTGGAATGTTATATTCTCTGACTCTGAGCTGATAATAGCCTGATCTGAGGTCTATCTTAGATAAATAGCTGGTACCCTAAAGTTGTTCGAACAATTCATCGATCTGAGAAGTGGATACTTGTTTTTGATGGTGTCTTTATTGAGTTGACGGTAGTCTATACACATTCTGAGAGAACCATCTTTCTTGCATATAAATAAGACTGGTGCGCCCCACGGGGACACACTGGGTCTGATAAAACCCTTATCTAGGAGATCCTTCAACTTATATTTCAATTCTCTGAGTTCTACTGGGGCCATTCTGTATGGCGGAATAGATATAGGACAAGTATCTGGAAGAAGGTCTATTCCGAAGTCTATTTCCCTTTAGAGGAATTCCAGGAAGATCTTCGGGAATGACATTAGAATATTCATTCACTACTGGGACTGATTCAAGACTGGGAGTTTTGGAACTAGTGTCCTTAACTCAAACAAGATGATGGAAAAATACCTTAGATATTATTTACCATGCCTGAAGGTAGAAAATAAGCTGACCTCTGAACGCTGAAGTACTACCTCGCCACTCTAGGATAGGTTCATTCAGAAACTGAAACTAGACCACTCTATTTCTGTAGTCGACTGTGACATAGCAACAATGAAGCCAATCTATGCTGAGAATGACATCAAAATCAGTCATCTCTAATTCGACTAAGTCTGTTGAAATGACTTTCTGAGATACCATAACTAGATAGTTCCTATATACCCGTTGGGCTATGATAGTTTTACCCATTGGGGTAGAGACTTAGAAGGGCTCTACTAAAATTTTGGGATGGACTCCGAAATTAACTGCTATGTAAAGAGTAACAAAAGAAAAAGAATCTCCTGATATAGCAAAGCATAAACATGAAAGTGAAAGATCTGTAATGTACCAGTACCCACATCAGAAGAATTTTCCTGATCTTGTTAGAACTGAAAAGCATAGAGTTTGTTTGGGCGTTGAAAACTAGTAGCACTGGAAGAGACACCCTGTTGATTCGGGTGACCAGACTGAGTTGGAGGGAGATTACGCTGACCTTAAGGACCTGGCTAGGGACAATCTCTGATTGTGTGGCCTAGGTTGCCATATCCGAAGTAAACATCACTGCCATCTCTGCAAGTACCCTGATGGTGCTTGCCATATGTCTAACAAAGAGGATAGGTTTGGGTACTTCTAACACTTCCCTAAGACATAAATACTGGCACCCTATTTCTTTTGCCATCTCTGAACTTCGGCACTAGAGCACTGGCTATGGAAGGAGCTGGAACGAATGGCTTTGGGAAAAACTGAGAACGATTTCCACTCTCTGACTTAGGTTGAGCAAAATAAAAGCTACATGTCTTTGTTCTCTCTCATCTTAATTTTCTTCTCTTTTATCTATTGAGCATAGATCATAAGCCTGGCTATGTCTATCTCACTAATCAATATTACAGATCTACAATCATTGACCACATTATCATTTACCCCAGAAACAAACTTACTCATCTTAGTCATGTTGTCTTCCATTATATGAGGAGCATATCTAGCTAATTGAGTAAATTTCAGAGAATACTCTTTCACTGTTATGTTTCCCTGCCCGAGGTTGATAAAATCTAACACCTTAGCTTCCCTCAGCTCTAGGGGAAAGAATCTATCAAGAAAAACAGTGGAAAAATCCTTCCACTCTATAGGCCCTGCGTCACCAGCCCTCTCTGCTTTCCACTATTTGAACCATGTGTAAGTGACATCCTGCAACTAATATACAACTAGCTTATCACTCTCAATGACTGACACCCTCATGATATCTGTAACCTTCTGAACCTAATCAAAGAATTTCTAAGGGTCCTTGTCTAACTTAAACCCAAAAAAGGATGAAGAATTCACTTGGGTGAAGTCTCGAATCCTGGCTCCATCTGAATTGGCCACTAGGTTGTCCAGAATGATAGCTGGTCATTTATTTTGGGTAGCAACTGAATTAGAAAGAGTAGTGAATGCAACTCTGACCTCTGCATGAGAAACATGTTCGTCCAAGGGATCTGCTTGGACAGACTGAGGGGCTGACTGATTTCTGTTACTTCTATTGGGAGGCATATTTTGTAGAAAAAAGGGAGAAACGAGGTAGACTGAGAGTTAAAATTGAGCTCACGCTCACAGGCACAAGATGAATACTAAAAGAAAGGAAATTGTTCCTAAAACATCTTATAGCCTCCTGTACAAAAATATGGTGCGCAACACACCCATGCATAAGACTCTACTAGATGCAGCTTTCAAACTTCCTAGGACACTATTGAACCTTAGGCTCTGATACCAACTTTTTAATGCCCCGAATCTAGTTCCTGGAACGCTATACGGTGCTCATGACCCCGAAGGACCACTAGTTAACCCATGACAGATATATGTACCTGAGCAATGCATAATATACTGTATAAATACAAAATAAAAGGATGAAAGGCCATAAGGTTCAAATATCTGATAAAATATAACATCTAAAAAAATGGTATATCAATACCAAAATGACTGAAATAACTGTCTGAACATGCTATAGTCTGGAAGCCTCTAAACTATCTAAAACTGTGGAGTTGATGGGACATGTCCCCAACTAACTCCGGATTACTAAAATAATAAAGTAATAAAATAATCATGCTATCCTCGAATGATGAGGATTCACTACTAGTCTGGCTGCAGAACATCTGATCCACTAAGGATGCTCTAGAGCTCGTACTTTTGAACCTATGGTATAAAACACCATAGCACAAATACGTTAGTACTATTGAATATAGTGGTATGGAAGTGAGGTAGGCTGAATACAAGGGGTTTATATGCATGAACAATACTAACTGACTGAATAACATAAACGTGAGAATACATACATGAATACGTGAACTATAACTGAGATCATGACATCACTAAATCTGAATACTGATAACATCAATTTCGTATAACGGATATACTATTATCTGAATAATTATGTCTGACAGTCCTATTTCTGATGGAACTAGCTGAGTTCCGTACTGAACTGGGTGACTGTATCTGACAGTCCTAAATTTTGTAGAACTATCAGAGTTCTATTACTGAGACTGAGACTGAGACTGTAATTTTGGGAAGTAGTCATCTAACCGACATGGCCCTAATAAGCCATTATAGCTAAGTTGGGGTCTAATCTGTAACCCCAATTAGAAGGGTGTCAATATCACACCACTGGTAAGGATAAGCTGTGAGTAATCCCTCATCTAACAGGCACTCTAAGGAGAATGATAGGATCCTTATATAATAGGTTAAGTCACCTCATCTACCCTTAACTAACAGGTTTGATGTCTTAACCTACGCTGGATACGTAGTTCTGAAGCATAAGGATTGCTTCCGAGAATCACACCCTCTAATAATAGGTGAATTCCTATCCTTGGGCTCACTCGGTGCGGTGAGTTCCCATCTTTGGGATCACTCGGTGCGGTGAGTTCCATCCTTGTGCTCACTCGATGCTGAATCCTAATCCCATCTGAATAGACACTAAACATAATTAACTGAACTTAACTGGAGTACGTTCATTGAGTTTTGTTTACTAATGTAATATTACTAAGATTTGATAACTGACTGAGATTACTGAGTTTTCCTGAGACAAGTGACTGGCTGAATTCTACTGAGTTCTAAAACTGACTAGGAATACTACTGATCATGGCATAATTGAGATTATCATGAAACTGACACTATCTCTAGGCACACAGCTAAATTGTTGGGTACAAGTACCCCCAAGGACTCGATAGCATGAAACTGACAAGACATGACACTTCTTGACACAGACTATAGTCAACAATTCATAGTACAATCATTGGGGATTTTCATGAAGTATTCGCAAGCTATAAGCTTACACATGAATAGGAATGCAAGTAAACATATCATAATTTTATAAACCTAATCTCATGAGCATTACATCAATCCATTACAAAGTATAACAATAATGTGGGAGTCATATCAAACATAAGGGAGAAACGTGGATTAATCAATTTTGGTCACAAATGAGTCATAAGGAATAATTCCTATTCTCTTAGGCATTTTATCAAACACCTTACATGCATATCTTTAGGATTAGGCATGAATATTGAAATAATACTTCATGGCAACATTTTACACTTCCAATGCAAGAATTTCAACCACATACTAATATATTTTCATGATAGTCATTAAAGACTTCAACTTGGAAATCAAACAACAACATAAACATGGATATAATTCACTTCATACCATGGAATCCAAAGTTTATATTTTAAATATGGTTTCTTGATCTTTGTGGGTGAAAGAAACCCATGAATCAACACTTGACATACCTGGGTGGATGATTTCTTGAAGATTGATGGAGGAAAGCTTGAATTCTTGACTTGGAATTAAACACCTAGAGTTTTTTATTCTTGGGGATTGATCTTTGAGAGAAACCCTAATTTGGTGTTCTAGATGAATAATGAAGTTATGAGCGCTGGTATGGTATAATTAGGGGTCAAAATGGGTGGAAAAAGACTCAAATACCCTTTAAAAATGGCTTAAAATCATTGATCGGAAGTGGCGATGGTTTGGTCGATGGTCCGTCGCTAGCTCGATGGTCTGTCGGTCCTGACCATCGTACTTGGCCAGAACCTAAACTTTCTGCCTCATCTGCGATGGTTTGGGCGATGGTCCATTGCTAGATTAACGGTCCATTGGTCCTGACCATCGTACTTGGCCAGAAGACGGGTTCACTTCCTTAGTCACGATGGTTTGGTCGACGGTCCATCGCTATCTTGATGGTCTATCGGCCTGACCAATATTTTTGGGCAGTTCTGATAATTCTCTGTAAAATATCCATAACTTTTTACTCTGATACTGGATTTAGATGAAATTGGTATCATTGGAAAGAAAGTTCTCTTCTGGACACAAGATTTGATATAAAAAATGTTTGGGGTATTACACATACATAACTTTGAAAAAAAATTCCATCTCATCTAGAAAACCTTGAGGATCCTCCTCTACCTTAACTACGATAAAGTTCTAAAGACTGAACCTTATTGGCTGGCCAACCCTAGTGGCCTCAGAAAATAGAGTAATAGATGCACCACGCTCAGCCTAAGAAGACACCAACTGAGTAATCATATAAATCAACTGATAAAACTCAACATTCATCACATCAGCCTGAGAAATAGGTGGAGAACTAGAGAGAATTTGTAGAACTCTAGGACCATCAGTAACTAGACATCTAGACTGGGTCTAGACTCTATAAGTTGGACAAGCTCCATCCACATTGTCGTTAGTTGGGATAAAAGGGTTTTCTTGAACATCAGATCTTTTTTAAGGCATGATCTAAATGGTAAGCAAACATAAATCATAGGAATCTAAGACATAAGACTCTATAGCTCAAGATAGAACCACGGGAAAGAAAAACATTCTTAAATATCTCGTATGCCCTCTCTTATAAGTGTGGTGCACTACATACCTATAAAAGATACTCTACTTTACATGGCTTTATGTACACCCAACTGACTATAAACCTACGCTCTGATACCAACTTTACATGACCCAAACTAGGGCCATGTTGTAATATGCACCTCGATCCCAACAAGGACTAGAGATTGTCTCATTAACCTAACCCAATGATCACATCATTCCATAAGTATCAGATGAACTCCAAAAATATAACAATAAAGTGGAAACAAGACTAATAATCATAACTTAAGAAGTGTCTAATCAATCTATTAGTGTCACATACTAAGACAACATACCAAGTTCAAAGTCATCAACAAGCCTCTACCAATTTGATGTCTATAATATGTTGGGACATGCCCTTGAAAATAGCCAAAAACGAAGTCTAAAACAAGTCTATGACATAAGATAAAAAGACCATAAAATGTATGACTCCGTAGTATGGCAGCTCACCACTTTCAAGTCAACACACGATCTGCTCAAACACTAATCACTGCATAGAAAGAAAAGAAGAAACTTCATCCCTATGTCGCGTGGGGACACAACATCTAGAGATGCTTAGTTGCTGAAGTACTAGAACGTAACTCAAGGATAAGGATAAAATAGTGTCATTATTCAAAATCAAGTCAACCCATCACATAGAACCACATTTATATATAGAGATATAGATACATCAAGTGTCGGGAAAGGAAATAAGGCCTTAGCATGCATTTTCAAAAACCCCATCATGATACATTTACAAATTTATTTACCAATCGTTCTTACTCATTAAGCCATTTCCTTAGTTCAAAACAATATTAATATGTAACTAGTTATTTCTCTTAGATATTTTCACAAACACCTTGAGGGCATACCTTTACCATGACCAAAATCAAAATAAAAAATCATCATGCTTAGGGTTAATCAGGACCCATTTGTTAAACCATAATCAAAAAGCACCCACATGTGCATACCATCACCAAAAACATGTATAAACACAAGTTTAAACAACAATAAACAATACTCATCACTATGCATCAAAACCCTCAACATTTGATTTCAAAACCCATAATTAAAGAATCAAAATTAATGTTTAAAACACATGATATTTGAGAATGTTTTGATCTTTTCCAAATGAAACAATAATGGCCAAAAAATGTTATAACTCATGGGTCATAATGTTTTAGGGGTGGGAAATGTCTAAAAAGTCCCCAGCTTAAAAAATAAAAAAGATATGTAGGAGGGTACGACTTTCACACCTAAACCATACCCTAGGGTACGAGTGGTAGCCTTACTCATGCCCTAGACCTATCCTTGGACCCACATACTAATCAACATACGACCATAGAGGGCCAAGTCATACCCTAAGGTATGAGAAGTACCCTACAACTTGTACCCAAGGTAGAGTGCACTAGGTTAAGCTCATGACATCATACGAATTGCCAACTTATGACTTGTACCCTAATATATGACTAGGGAGAGGCCAAACTATACCTTGGATAGAATGTTATAAACCTAGACTAATCATCATACGATAGGATGGGTACTAGACCGTACTCGAGCATACGAGAGGTATGCTCAAACTGTACCCTACCCAAAATTTCAAAATTATGAAATTCTCTGAAGGTTTAAAGCCAAGGTGTTTAAACAAGACTTTACTCAGTGAAAATTTCAGACACCTTAGGACACTTTAAATCCTTAGGCTCTGATACCATATTTTTTCATGACCCAACGCTACCCCATAGTCGTAACACGATGCTTAAGGTCGCAAGTGACCCCAAGCTAACCCATGATCTGATACCTACTATGAGCATTGAATAACATATTAATGAAAGATCATGTGTGGAAGTTAAACTAATAAAAGTTTGTTAAGATATAAAACTGAAGAAAATACCAATATATTTAAATTACGGAATAAACTTAAAACAAGTATGAATAGCTGAATATCTAGTCTAAATATTTGAATATCTAAACATCTAGTCTAAAATCCTCTAAACCATTTAGAGTTGATGGGACAAAGCCCCAATTAACTACTAATGACTAAAATGAAATATATACTGAAAGTAACTAAACATAACTTGTCCTCGATGGATAAGGACTCACCACTACTACTGCCAAGAGGCACTAAGATGACTAAGAGGAATAAGGGAACTGAGCACCTGAAACTATATTATGAAATCAATATAGCACAAAAGAGAGTATGCGGTTAGTACTTTGAATATAGTAGCATGTGAAATATGGACTAACTAAAAATACATATGGATACTGAACATGGATGCATGAACATGTAGAAAAAATGCATGACCAAGTAAAACATGTTCTAAAAAATTTATAAAATTTACAGACTAAATAGCTGATAAACAGAATATTTGTTCATGCAAACCCATACTTATATAACCTAAGTACTAACTAAAATTATAGGAGCTATCAAGTAACTGACATGCCCCAATCTGAGCTAATAGGGATTCAACCTGTAAACCCAATTAGAAAGGTGTCAGTACCTTACTACAGGTACTAACATTGGCTGTGTGGATCCACTAAACTGGTGTTCCAAAGTATTGGGGTGTCAGAGACCTCTAAGAGAGTGTCAATCCTCTATTGTCAAGTGACATCTCATAACCTATGCTGGCTAAGTAGTTTTGAAACTTAAGGATTGCTACTAATGGTCTCAGTGCTCTACTGAAGGGTAAGCCTTCATCCTTAGGTTTGATCGGTGCTAAATTCTACTCCCAACTGAACTAACACTGGTACTGATTAAAGTTAACTGGACATCATAACTGATAAGTGATCATCATTAATATAACAATTAGAATATGCTGAAAAGGAATCATGATCTGACTGACTTGTTGCTTGAAAATAGAATCATTTGTAAACATATAGGTGTAAATGCAAAATCAACATTTAAAACACTATATGGGAATTCATGATTCGGAAACCCCAAAATATGGTATATTTCACTAAACTAATGGAATTAACAATTTTGAGTACGGGAATATGTTAAACTTATGAGAACAACATAATCACATGGTTTATTTTTATAACATAAGAAATGGACATGGTATTAATTGAATATAATGTGGGTGACTAATATTATAAAGAATGTAAGAGTATAATCCACATGGGGAAATACAAATTCATGCTTTTAATTCAAAACTATTAAGAACAATTTGAGTAATTTATACTTAACATTTAAATTTCATCAAATAGGGAAAAGGATTTATACTTGAAAAACATTGGGTTTCTTGGGATTCAATGAGTGGAAGGAATCCCATTGATGAATATCCCACATACCTTAATTTTTTGAATTCTTGAATAAAAAGCTTGGAATTTGTTCCTTGAATGCTCGAATCCTTGAGAAGAGGCTTGATTTTACATTCTTGAGAAAAGGGATGGGTTTTACATATGATAACTAATAGGGAATGGGTCAAACAATGCAACTATTTAGGTTTTAAATTGTGCATTGGATATTTGGGATAAGGCGGAGAGACCAAATTAACCCCGCAATTTAAGCTCATAAAATACTGCAGCTAACATAGCCTCCATGTTACGGAGTCTCTCCTTTGTTACACGGTATGTATTACGGATGCTAACCTCTATGACACACCATGTATCGTAGAGGTCCATCCTTTATGACACGTTCATATTGTGGAGGCATTCTAAAACACCCTGGGATTTGGAACTTGAAATATTCTTGAGCGTTGAGCTCACTATCCTATTGATGACTAAACCATACGAGTCGTATAGTGTGGGTATGGGTCAGGTGACCCAAATCGTTAGGTGTATAGTGGATGGTGAATGGGTTTTTGTTGTGGTTATGACTTGGTAGTATAGGCCGTTAGGGTTGATGGTACGGGTCGTTAGGGATGATGACGGATTATTTGGATGATCCTCCATCAAATGAGAAACTTAGTGACTTGACTTGTCTATGTGACAGTTTTGTCCTTCTTCTTTTATTTAGATCTTGATTTTCTGATTGATCTGATCTTCCATGAATTTGGGAATGTGATTTTCATTTCCAAGGTTTCCATGGAAGTGTCGTGATCAGCTTTAGTCGTTGACTACCAAACCCTAGCTATTGACTTCTAAAAATCATAGAAATTCTGGCCAACATGGACACCATAGCCACCGGATGACAGTAACAAATAGAGTATGGAGGAGATAAGTCATGACTATCTAAAAATAAGTAATAGCTCAAAATATGCAGATCTTTTGAAGCCTAAAGTGGTGGATAACAATAGCATTAGGGTTCTGCCTAAACCTGTTATAATATTGCATGGGGAGCCTAATATCACGTGGAAATCATCAAAAGTTTGAAACTTAATCATGCATGAGAAACTACACTATGCGATTATTGGTAAGTTTTTCTATGTTAAACCTCATATTAAAGTATTGAGAAAAATTATTCTGAATCAGTGTGGAATAAAGGGGCAATGTACTATAGGAGTTATGGATGAAAGAGATGTGTTAATAAGGCTAAAGGCATTATAATATTATGTTCAATCATTATCAACATCTGGCATTCATATTGATTCGATAGATAGATATTGGAAAAATGAGGTCTTTGAAGTGGGATCCATGGTTTGAGCTTGATGTTAAAACAACTATCGCAGTAGCTTGGATTTCTACGTCAGACCTTCCACCCAACTTCTTTGCAAAAGATGCAATATTTTTAATTGCATCAGCAGTAGGTAGACCTCTCACAGTTGATATGGCAATGAAAAATCATACTAGACCTAGTTGTGCAAGAGTCAAAGTGGAAGTTAACTTGGTTGCAAAGATGCCTCAAAGGATAAGAATAAATGAAGAGAAAGATGTTACTAGGGAAATAAAATCCAAGTGGATACAAATTCATTATGATTATATGCCAAAATATTATAAAGCTTGTTGTTTACAAGGACATAATGAGGAGAGTTACTAGAACACTCATCCAGAACTATATGACAAATGAAGAAAGAAGGCAACGGCAGAAAGAACAAGGTGGACAAAGAAAGTAACTACAGCATAAGGACAGTACAAGAAGTGGAAACATAAAAAACCAACAGTGGCACACAAGGAAGAATAGATACAAGAGGGACAGATATGGACATATTCTATGATAAGTGAATGAGAAAAATTATAAGGAGCTGGAAGTATCTAAATCTTTTAATGCATTGGAGGATAAGGAAAATGATGGTGATATCAATAAAGAGAAAGTAGGAAATGGGGATAAAGATAAACAAGTGGAATGAGAGATACTCAGTACAAAAGATTGGGTAAATAAAAGTTTTAGCAAAAGTGCAGAAATACAACAAGGAGTACAGGATGTAGATTAGATGAATGCAACAACTGAAAAGAAGGACAAGGAAGAAAAAAGTCAGCAAAATTGGGTTCATAAGGATGACAGTTGTAAAAAAAATAGTATAATATCAGGAGGAAATAAAAAATAAAGTGTTATAGAAGGATGAAGATAATAAGAAAATACAGTTGTTTGATGGAGAATCAAATGAGTTGAAGATATTGGAAGGGATTTCTCCCTTATTTATTCAATAAGATAAGTTGATGGAGATTTGCAATGAAAAAAAGGCAAATTTGGATGGGAATAATCTAGATGAAAACATCAAGCAAATAGCTAAAGATGCAGATTTATCCCCAAAGCAAGTTGAGTCATTGAAATCTAAAAATATATTAAATCAAAGAATAAGAACAAGAGTAGTAGTGCAAGATCAACCATAATTCATACAAGGAGCCACACTGCTAAGATTAAACTATGATGAAAGCATTAATATGAAATATAAGGTCAGTTAATACTCAACAGGACTTTACCTGATTAATCATAATACAGAGAAGGTACCATTTTTATTCTATAGGTATTATGAAACCCTTTCAAGATAGGTAGCATATAGATGAATACAAAAGGAGATTGGGTACGAATCATATAATGGTAAATATATCAGGAAAGATATGGGAATTCATGAAAGGAAATATAGAATTTAGCATAGTTATAGATGAGGAGAAACAACTATCAATGAAGTTGGAAAGTCAACAAGTTGATATTTCTTTGATAGTTACATTAGTGTATGCAAAGTGCAGTTCAAGAAAAAGGCAAGAATTATGGGATTCATTATTAGACATGGCTGATTATTATCAGCAGCCATGGTTAATAGGAGGTGATTTAAATGTAATAAGAAGTGAAGAGGAAAAATTGGGGGGGGGGGGGGGGGGGGGTTATCAGTTACACTGAATGAAACACAAAATTTTAATCAGTGTATAAATTTGTGTAATATGGAAGAACCTCAATTTAAAGGAAGCAAGTATACTTGGTGGAATGGGAGAACTGATGAAGAATGTATATTTAAAAGGCTATATAGAGTATTGTGTAATGATATATTGAAGAATATATTTCAGACATTGGAAGTGGAGCATTTACGTAGAAGTGGATCTGATCATGCTCCTTTGTTAATTCATTTCAGGATGAAAAGAGAGCAAGTAATCAGATCATTTAGATTTATGAATTTATGGTTGAAAGAAGAATCATGTTTGGAAGTGATAAAGAAAATTAAAAAGCAGAGATAGAAGGTAATCCATTCATAGTATTTCATCAAAAACTGAAGAATGTTAAATTAGCATTGACGTGATGGAAGTAAAGAAACTTTTGGTAATATTTTCTAGGAAATTATAACACTGGAAGATTCTATTAAAGTTAAATAAAGGAAATTTGAAAAGGATCCTAGTGGAGTAAATAGGGAAGCTTTGAGTAAGGCTTAGGCTGAGTTAAATTTACAGTTAAAGAGGGAAGAAGATTTTTTTGAGGCAGAAGGCAGGATATGACTGGTTTAAGGATGGAGAAAGGAACACAAAATTCTTTCATACAATTTTCAAGGTAAGAAGAAGCAGATTAAGAATCAGAAGAACGCAGAATGAAGAAGAGGAATGGATGGAAAAAGAACAAGCCATTGCAGATGCAGCTCTAGATTTTTATCAGAAGCAGTTTACTAAGCAGGCAGATGTAAAGGATTTTTTTATGATTGATGAAATACCAAGTTTTGGTAACTGATGAGTAGAATATGAAATTAAGATAATTCCTACTGAAGATGAAGTAAGAGAAGTAGTAATGGGGTTAAACAGAAATAGTACAGGGGACCTAATGGAATGACTGGAGACTTCTATTAAGATGCATAGGACATCATCAAGCAAGACATACATAAAATAGTAATTGCCTTATTTTATGGTTATCATATCCCAAAGTTCATTACCCATACTAATTTGGTATTACTACCAAAAAGTTAGTAGTGAATACATTTTCAGATGTGAGGCCTATATCACTTAGTAATTTTGTGAATAAAATATTCTCAAGGATTATTCATGATAGAATTAAGGGATTACTACCCCAATTGATATCACCTGAGCAAGCAGGTTTTGTATAAGGAAAAAGCATTGCTGAGAATGTCTTGGTGAATCAGGAAATAGTTTCAAAAATAAGAAAGAGGGGTAAAACACCTAATATGGTTATTAAACTAAATATGATGAAGGCATATGATAGGGTGGAATGGATTTTTCTAACTAAGAAGTTGAGGAAAATGGGCGTTTCAGAAGTTCTTATTGACATGGTGTACAGATTGCTAGAGAATAACTGATATTTAATACTTCTGAATAGGTAGCCTAAAGGATTTTTCAAATCATTAAGAGGATTGAAGCAATGTGATCCCTTGTCACCCACTTTGTTTATTATGACAACTGACGTTTTGTCTAGAAATCTAAAGAAACTGATACAGGAAAAGGAGTTCAAGTTGTTTGGTATTCCAAGGAGAAACCCTAAATTAAATCATTTAGCATTTGCAGATGATATGATTATATTATGCAAAGATGAAGTGACAATATTTTAGATGGTGACTAATACTTTGGATAGATATGAAGAAATACCTGGGCAGAAGATTAACAAGGAAAAGAGTGTAATTTATCTACACAAAGCGGTTTCAAATGGAATAGGAGTAATGGAAGAAGTGGCTACAGGTATTTTTAGGAAAGAATTTCCTTTCATGTACCTTGGTTGTCCCATATTCTACATGAGGAATAGGAATGATTATTATCAACAATTGATGAACAAAATAGCAAATAAAGTACATACTTGGAAAGGAAAACTTCTGTCATATGGAGGTAGAGCAATGTTGATCAAGCATGTTTTACAGAGTGTTCCTATCCATTGTTTGTTAGTAATGAATTCACCTTTAAATGTGATGTACTCTATTCAAAAGATTCTAGCTCAATTTTTTTAGAGTAGCCAAATTAGGAAAAAGGTAGACATTGGGTGAAGTGGCAGGATGTTTGTCTACCACAAGAGGAAGGAGGACTTGGCTTTAGAAGAATTTTTTATATCTCTATGGTATTATTCTGTAAGTTATGGTAGACTTTTATGACAACAAGATCCATCTGTATAGAATATATGTTCAATAAATATTACAAAAAAGAGCATCCATCAATAGTTGTATGGAAATCTGGTACTGCTGGATCCTAAGTATGGAAAAAGATGTTAAGTGCTAGAGACTTGGTGGAGCATTTTATAGTGTGGCAACTAGGAGAAGGAAATGCTAATTTATGGTTAGATAATTGGATTGGACAGGGAGATTTATATTCTTTAATTGAGGGAAAATGGGAAGAGAATTGGAAGTATCAGCAAGTAAAGGATAATATGAGGGATGGTAGATGGGATGAACAGTTGATTACAAATATGTTCACACCAAAAATGGTTGAGAATATTTTAACCAAAGTAAATCCCCAACATGAGAAGGTAATGACAGGACAATATGGAGTATGAAAGATAAAGGAGATTTTACAGTGAAGACTGCTTGGCAATACATCAAGAATAAGGGTCAATTGAGTAACATTTACAAGTGTATTTGGATTAAAGGGTCACCTTTTAAAATATGCTTCTTTATGTTGAGGTTTTGGAAAAGCATAATTTTAGTGGATGATAATGCTAGAAGATGGGGAATGCATGGTCCATCTAAATGTTGGTGTTGTAAGGAACTTGCAATGGAGACACATACACATGTCTTAAGAAGATCATATTATGCTAACAGGACTTGGTCCTACTTTTCTTCTTTTGTAGGTATTACTATCCAGGAGTTGACACTAAGGGGTACTATTGTTAAATGGTGGGAAACTGAGTTGAAGAGAAGAGACCAACCATATTTACATGTTTTACCCAACATCATTCTATAGGAGCTATAGAGGAGAAGAAATAGAGAGAAACATGACAATAAGGATACATCAGGATTGAGGTTTATTTATAACATAACAAGGACCTTAAGGTTATTATTAATGGACAGAAAACCAGCAAGAGTTTTTCCTATTGAATGGCCACAAATTTTGTAGGAATTATCCAAGTTTAAAAGCAAGATCAAGGTTATTAAAGTGATGTGGGAGGTACCAGAAGAGGGATGGGTAAAATACAATACAGATGGAGCATTTAGAGGGGATGATGGTGAAAGTTCATATGTTTTTTGTTTGAGAGATAGGAATGGAGATATACTAAATGCTAAAGCAGAGCCACAACAATATGCAGATAGTATGTAAGTAGAGGAAAATGCTATTTTATATGTAGCAAAGCATTGTAATCAAGCACAGTTTGATAATGTAATCATTCCAATAGATTCTCTCATTTTGCAAAAGATATTAATAGGAAAATGGAAGTGTCCACATAGTATTGCAAACATAGTCAAGGAGATAGAGCAACATATGCAAGATAATCAAGTCAAATATCAACACATTTATAGGGAAGGAAATCAATTAGCTGATTATCTTGTTAATCTAGCCATTGACATAGGATCAGTCAGCATTACCAGTTTTTAGCAACTACAACAGAGATGAAAAGCCATACTTAATAGTGATAAATGGTAGTGCCCTTACTTGAGAATTACACCAATAGAAGGCTAGAGGGAAAAGGAAGGCTTAGGCTGCTTAATTTACATGAAACATATGTACAAGACATAAAAACAGCAAAAAGAGAGCATGATATAGCTAGCCTAGTCTACTACAACAGACAAAATGGACTCTCTGGATCATGGGAGAATCTATGGATCGATTTGTGCTTCTTAAACCTAGGTGTAAAGTAGCTACTAGATTCTTCATGGGTCCAAGCATCTCCTATATTCCTCCCTCCCAGATTTGAGCATCACTGGTCAAAAAGACAAAGGTACAAATTCAGAGTCAAAAGTAAAGCACAAAAGCATTTAAAGAACTACATACTTGGAGGTAGTAGCTTATAACAGTTGATTAGATCCCTTAGAGATGATCATTAAGCTTTTCAAGGTCCCATACACTAGAGAACTCACTACAAAAGATGTATTATCAGTGTGCAAGTAACATAACGCAGACATAATAGTATAAAGGGGGTTTTACTTACTTTTGTAAGCTAAAAGAGCTAGAGATTCTTGAAGAAGGTGCCACCAGGTTGATGATCAAAATAAGAAAGTGAAGGAACTCATAGTTGAAGAGGGGAAGCATCATCTTGAAAGGAGGAGTGAATATGATAGAGATTAGAAAAGTTATTGTTTATGGAAACCCTTCTAATTATATTTGTTTTAAAGGGTTTCAGGTTGGGCCGGGTCTTTCAAATAAAAGTAGGTTATTATTTTGTATAATGGGTTGGTCCATTAATGTTTGATGATTATTAATAAAATACCAAATTAAACCAGAAAATCCAAACAAAAATTAGTGACTTGACTTGGCTCTGAGTACGAGTGTCTCACTAAGAGCCATGAGGATAGGGTATGAGTGGTATAGTTGAATTGTATGTCGTCCAGTGTGTAATCCATTTGGATTCTATATTGGGCATGACTAGGCCAAACGAGTCATATGGTTTGATAATGAGTGGGATCAGGGAGTCATATGGTGGACAGTGTGTGGGTGTCCAACTCACTGTATTGGTGATAACTCAATGGTATGAGTCATATGTTGTGGTCACGAGTCATGGGATCAACTCGTAATCACCTGCAGTATTTTTATAGTTTTAAGTTGGGGGTATTCTAGACATTTCCATTTTTAACTCCCTTTGATACCACGACTTAAAATACCTTTCAGGATTTCATTAACCTGTTATTCCCAATCAAACACTCTTAAAAATCTCTCTCAAACTCTCTTTCAAGCAAAATTTTAGGGTCTTATCAAGATAATCAATTAAGGATTTCAAGGGTGGTTTATCTCCATCTTCCATGGTGTCTAAGGCATGTTACTCCTCCCTCATTGTTATTTTACAAATAGTAAGTGTTTTAATGTATGGTTTTTATGATATTGTTATGGTTTTGGAACAAAGGTTGGGGGGTTTGGATGTTTGTGGTCGAACAAGGTTTCTCATGGTTTAATTATGTTTTCTTTCATGATTTTAGTATGACTTTGACATTATGGAATGGAGGTTAATGGTATATATATATCGGGGTATTATGGATTCCCCAAATTACTTGGGTATGGTTTGAATCTTATGTGCCCTCAACCTGTTTGTTAAAATGCCAATGAGAATGATTTGTCACCTATCTTTACTATTCTTTGAATCCTTATATTGCATAAATGGTAATGGAACTTAGATTGGTTTGGTTTTATTTCAAATGATTTTGGGAAGTCCTTGGTAGCCATGGTCTTAGTTTAATTGGAAACGGTGGAGTCCAACTTTGGCTTAATGGTTCTATATGGCATAAGGATAAAGACTTGAAAGCTCTAAATTTTGTATGATTATACCAATGGTTAATTCCTAATTAAAGACTCCTTTGTAATTTTTTGTGAATGTGTAATTATTTTTAATATGAACTTAAAGGGGGTTTTGTAGCAAAGTCGTGGAAGGTAGAGGCCCAAGAGGGGCCAACATTGGAAACTCATGTTTCCCGATGTGAGGTTTGGTCATGATGATCGTATGCATTATGTAACACTTTATATTATGAGAGATGTACAAGTCATCTCAGGTTATTCTCTGGTTCGTGCGGCAAACACACATCAGGGCCATTTCAGGAGGGGGAGCTGAACCTATATAGCCAGTAGGTGGACATTTTGGATGGTAGAGCTACATAGTCCAGGTTAAGCATTTAAATGAATGCTAAGCCTTGCTCCTTATTTTGGAACGATATATATATATAGTAATATACATGATTTCATTTGGTTATTTGATTTGGTTTAGAATGATGGCAGTATTTTATCTTTATCCCTAAGTAACATGCTAGCGTTAATTCCACTAAATGTATTTGGGCCTATTATCCCCAGGTGATGCAAGAACCAACCATACTATTATTCCTTTAGCTCAATGATTTGGATTTGAGGACAGCTTTGAGTCAGATGGAAGTGGTAAGCTTTCATGCTCTAAAAGACTCCATTTTAGGTTATGGACTTCTTTTCAATATTAATATTTCTTTGATTTTGGTTTTGGCTATGGATGGGGGCATGTCCCGACCGGTTGTTCTTTGATTCTGGTTAACGGCTTTGTCAAACTACTATGGACATGGGTGGTGTCAGTATTGGGGTCATCCTTGGTATTGGTATTGGCACTTGGGTTGGCACCGGTTGGATATTTTGTTGAGGTTGTTGGATAATGATAATAGAGTTTATTTAATGTGTTTGAATTATTCTCGTTTTATATTTTTATATATTCAAAATTCATCTGACATAGGGTGCAGGGCAGTTATAGTTGGGTATAGGGGGTGGTCTTCGGTCCTAGTTGGACTTGAGATGCTCGACATGACTAGGCCCTGGTTTGGGTTGTGTAAGATTGGGGAAGATTTGACACTATCACGCTATTTTTTAATTTATGAGATGTTTGGTAACTCATACCTTAGAGTCACTCAAGGACTTTCAAACAAAAAATTATTCCCCATGGGCAAAAGTTGACTCTACCACGTTATGTTTTCATTTTTAAGATGTTTTACAACTCTTTCCTTAGAGGCAAAACTTAGCTCAAGGACTTTCAAAAAACAAATTATGCCTCACGGTCAAGAGTTGAAACTATAATGTTATGTCTTCATTTATGATATGTTCTACAACTCTTTCCTTAGAGTCAAGATTTAGCTCAAGGACTTTCAAACAATAAATTATTCCCAACTGGCAAGAGTTGATACTACCATGTTATGCCTTCATTTATGAGATGTTCTACAACTCTTTCCTTAGAGGAAAGACATAGACCAAGGACATTTAACTAAAAAATTATGTCCCACGGTCAAGAGTTGACACTACCATGTTATGTCTTCACTTATGAGATGTTCTACAACTCTTGTCTTAGGTGCACAACTTATCCCAATAATTTTCAAACAAGTTACGTACATTGGGAAAGAGTCAATAATAACACATTGTGTTTATACTTATGAAGTTCTCTATAACTCTTGTCTTAGAGGTACGACTCATCTCAAGGACCATCAAACAATAAGTTATGCCCCATGGGCAAGAGTTGATACCACCACATTGTGTAGTGATTTATGAGATTCTCTATAACTCTTCCATTAGAGTCAAGAGTTAGACCAAGCTCTTTCAAGCAACAAGTTATGCCCTATGGGAAAGAATTGACATTACCACATTATATTTTGATTTATGAGATATTCTCTAACTCTTGCCTTAGAGGAAAGACTAAACCCAAGGACTTTCAAACAACAAGTTACACCCATGGGTAAGAGTTGACACTATCACATTATGTTTTGATTTATGAGATGTTCTATAACTCTTGCATTTAAGTCAATACTTAGCCCAAGAACTTTTAAACAACAAGTTATGCTCCCTGTGCAAGATTTAATATTATCACATTATGTATTAATTTATGATATTTTCTATAAATCAAGGACTTTCAAACAACAAGTTATGCCCATGGGTAAGAGCTGACACTATCACATTATGATTTGATTTATGAGATGTTCTATAACTCTTGCCTTAGTGGCAATACTTATCCCAGAGACTTTCAAACAATAAGTTACGCTCCAAGGGCAAGATTTGACACTATCACATTATGTCTTATTTTATGATATGTTTTATAAATCAATGACTTTCAAAAAACAAGTTGTGCCTCATGAGTAAGAGTTGACACTACCACATTATGTCTTGATTTATGAGATGTTCTACAACTCTTTCCTTAGAGGAATGAATTAGTCCAAGGACTTTCAAATAGCAAGTTATGCACCATGGGTAAGAGTTGACACCACCACATCCTGTCTTGATTTATGAGATATTCTATAACTTTTGTCATAGAGGCAAGACTTAGCCGACAAGTTACGCCCCATGGACAAGAGTTAAAACTATAATATTGTGTCTTGATTTATGTAATGCTCTCTTAGTCTTGCCTCTAAGACAAGCCTTAGCCTAAGAACCTCTGAAAAGAATAAGTTATACCCAATGGACAAGTGTTGACACTACCACATTGTTTCTTGATTTATGAGATGTTCTATAAGCTTTCCTTAGAAGCAAGACTTAACTCAAGAATTTTCAAACAATAAGTTACGCTCTACAAGCAAGACTTGACACTACCACATTGTAACTTGATTTATGAGTTGGTCTATAATATTTACTTTAAAGGTAAGACTTATCCCGAAGGACTTCCTAACAACAAGTCATGCCCTTAAATTTGCTTTGATGTAAAAAAAAGAAGATTTCTTTGTGGATTATCCAACTTTTTATTTATTAGAAAAATATAATAGAAGTTGAGAAAAAAAGAAAAAAAAACAAAATAGAGAAATAAAAAAGCGATTGAGAAAAAAAAGATAGGAAAAAAATAAAGGTTAAGAAAAAAGAAAAAAAGAAAAAAATAAATAAATAAAGCAAAAAAGGACTGAGAAAAACAAACATCAGAAGGAAAAAATAAAAATAAAGTTTGAGAAAAATGAAAAAAAAATAATGAGAAATGGTAAAAAACAAAAAAGATATAAAGATTGAGACTAATAAATTAAAAAACGAGAGAGAAATGAAGAACTAAATAATATATGAGGAAAAAAAAGAAAAAAAATAAAATAAAATAAAAGTTGAGACGAATGACTCAAAACAAGAAAATAAAGTTGAGGTAAAAAAATAAAAAAAATAGAGATTGAGTGACAAATGAGAATGAAAAGTTTTAAAATAATTGAGGTGTAGAGGGATAAAAATGTATTTGTACTATATATAAAAAATAAGGAAGACTAATATTTAAAGATTTTTCTTATGGAGGTCAAAAATCAAAAGTCGGCCACTATTGGTGTCATCCAATGTAATTTTCTGAAATTTTATATAGGCCGCTATGATATATATTATGTAAAAGTAGCCAAAAGAAAAAAATGTGTAAATGGAGTGTGTAATAGTAGTCTTCTATCTCTTCTCCTTTCTTTAAATAAATAAGGTTATTTATAGACATAGTACAAAGATAGAAACTTATCCAACCTTTAAGAGGTGGAGCATTACTTGTCAATGAGACAAAGTAAGAGAACGTCACATGACAAACTTATCCAACCTTTAAGAGGTGCAGCATTACTTGGCAATGAACCAAAGTAAGAGAAAGTTGCATGGCTTTACACATGACATCCATATATTGTAACACTCCTCCTTGGATGTCCATGTAAAGAAAAATTTACTGAATACGCATTTGAGTACTGCCTCATCAAAAAACTTACCAGAAAAATTTAATGGGATAAAACCTTGGTTAAGAAAAAAAAAGAGTACAACACGTATTCTTACTCCCCCTGAGGAAGACCCTGGTTCAACTAGTTCAGTCTTCGCATTCCCTTGATAACAAGCAGCACATGAAAATTCATCACTTGTAAGAATATTCAGGTTCTTCAATGGGTGTTCCTTTGAATTTCAATGATTCGTCTCATCATTATTGATTCAGGATGACCTATTTGATCATGCCGAATCACAAAAATATTTAGATCGGTAAACTTCTAGATTACGATAGAGTGTGCTTCAATTGTACTAATTTTTGCATAGTATAAGTCGGAAGAAAAAGTTGGTAATTTCTCCAACATTTGTTTTTGAACTTAGATATTCTTTGTAATTCCAAGATATTCAACATTCCTTTAATTTACTATCTCAATATGATATCCATTTCGGCGTATATCTTTGAAACTAAATAAGTTTCTTGGGGAATTAGAAGAGAACAATGCATCTTCTATAACTAATTTTGTCCCCTTAGGCGGAAAATTATCCAACTTTTAAGAGGTGGAGAATCACTTGGCAATGAGACAAAGAAAGAGAAAGCAACATGGCAAACTTATCCAACCTTTAAGAGGTGCAGCATTACTTTTCAATGAGCCAAAGTAAGAGAAAGCCACAAGGATTTACATATGGAATCCATATTTTTAAACACTCCCCCTTGGATGTCCATGTAAAGAAAAATTTATTGAATACGCATCTGAGTGTTACCTCATTACCTTGGTTAAGGAAAAAAAAGTACAATGTGTATTCTTACTCCCCTGATGAAGACCTCGATTCAATTGGTTTAGTCTTCGTATTCCAATCTTGTGCACCATCTTTTCAAGAGTTGAAGTTGGTAATGATTTAGTGAACAAATCTGCTGGATTGTCACTTGAACGGATCTATTGTACATCAATATCACACTTATTCTGGAGATCGTGTATGAAGAATAACTTTTGCAAAATGTGCTTCATTCTATCTCACTTTATAAAGCCTTCCTTTATTTGTGTTATACATGCTGCATTGTATTCAAATATGACTATGGGTACCTTGATATCAAACTTCACACCACATATCTCTTTGATAGAATGTATCATTGATCTTAACCATAGGCATTCTCTACTTGTCTCACGAATAGCTATTATCTCAGCATGATTTGAAGAAGTAGAAACAATAGACTACTTTGTGAATTGTCATGATATGTAAGTACCTCCGTATGTAAACATATAGCCTATTTTAGATTGCGTTTTATGTGGATTAGATAAATAACCTGTATCTTCAAGATAAACAAGATATGAACTAGCGTTGTTAGTATAAAACAAAACCATATCAATAGTCCCGTTTAGGTATCTCAATATATGCTTAACTTTTTTCCAATGTCTTCACATAGAAAAGAACTACACCTTGCTAGCAAATTAAAAAAAATGATATACTCAGCCTTGTAGCATTAGCAAGATGCATAAGTGCACCAATAGAACTAAGATATGGTACTCTGAGACCAAGAATCTCTTCTCCATCTTCTAGAATTTGGAATGGATCTTTACTCACCTGAAGTGATTGAACAACCATTAGAGTACTTAATGGATATGCTTTTTCTATGTAAAATCATTTCAAAACCTTCTCGATATAGGCATTTAGGTGGAAGAAGACTCCGTCTACAAAATGTTCAATCTACAAACCAAGGAAAACTTGTTTTTCCAAGATCTTTTATCTCAAATTCTTTCTTTAGATATTTAATTGCCCTTTAGAACTCTTCTGGAGTTCCAATGAGATTATGTCATCCACATAAACAGTGAGTATAACAAACCCTGATATTGTTTTCTTAATGAAAATACAAGGACAAATGACATCATTTATGTAACCTTCATTTATTAAGTACTCACGAAGGCTACTATACCACATACGCCCTGATTGCTTTAGACCATATAACGATCTTTGTAATTTTATTAAGTATAATTCCTGAGACCTACAACTATATGCTTCAAGCATATTTAATCCTTCTGGGATTCTCATTAAATTTCATTAACAAGTGAGTCATAAAGATAAGTTGTAACCACAACCATTAGATGAATTTCAAGATTTTTATGTACAACTAGACCGATGAGGTATAGAAACATTATTACATCCATAAAGAGTGAATATGTTTCTTCATAGTCTAGACCAGGTCTATGAAATAAACCTTGTGCAACAAGACGTACCTTGTATCTTACAATTTCATTTTTCTCATTTCTTTTATGTATGAAGAATCATTTATAGACGACTGGTTTTAAACCCTATGGGGTTTGGACTACAGGTCTAAAAACCTTCTGTTTAGCTCGCCTCTTTCTATTTTTGCTAATATTTTCTTCGTCAACATTCTTCGTTAGATAGAGGTTCAAGGTCCTCATTATCTAGAATAATATTCAGTGCGACTTTATACGCAAAAATATTATCCACCATAATTTTTTATTGATCTAAATATACCTCATCACTAGTAGGACTTATTAAAAGTTCTTCATTTGCTTGAGTATCGAGTTCACTAATTTCTTCAGGAATATCGAGATTAACCAGATGTTAAGTCTCTTTATGAGAGTCTTGTATAATGTTATCTTTATTATTTTTTGTGCTTCTTTTTCTAGAATTTTTATCCTTTGAACTCAATGGAGCCTATTTGGTATTTAGAAGCTATGACATTAGTAGATGGTCCTTTTGGGACTTCAATTCAGGCAGGCACATTAGTTGCAGGGATATGTGACTTAGTTATCCTTTTCAAATCATTAAATGCATCTGGCATTTGATTAGCCAGTTTTTGTAAATAAATGATCTTCTGGACCATATTTTCACATATAGGGGTACGTGGGTGAAAATGAGATAATGATGAAACTTTTCATGCAATTTTTCTTTTAAGTTCATATTTCTCTCCCCCTAATCGTGGGAAGCTTATTTCATCAAATCAACAATCTGTAAATTGAGCAGCAAATAAATCCCCCATCAATGGTTAAAGGTAGAAAATTATACAAGGTGACTCAAACCTAACATATATTCCTAACCTTCTCTGGGGCCCCATCTTAGTACGTTGAGGTGGTGCAATTCGCACATGTATAGGACATCCAAAAATTCATAGATAAGATATATTTGGCTCATGACCAAGGATGAATTATGATGAGGATTACTTATTATAATGAGTTGGTGTGAGACAAACAAGTAATGTTGCTTTAAGATAGCATGACCCCAAATAGTAGTGGGAAATTTTGTTTCTTAAGTAGTGACCTTGCTATTGATTGTAGGAGCTTAATAAATGGCTCAGAAAGTCCATTTTGAGTATGAACATGAGCAACTGGATATTTAAATCTTATCCAACAGATAACCAATAATCACCAAAAGCTTAGGATGTAAATTCTCATTCCAATCTTGTGTACCATCTTCTCAAGAGTTAGAGTTGGTAAAGATTTAGTGAACAAATCTGTTGGATTGTCACTTGAATGGATTTATTGTACATTAATATCAATACTCTTTTGGAGATTGTATGTGAATAATAACTTTGGCAAAATGTGCTTCGTTCATCTCTCTTTATAAAGTCTCCCTTTAATTAAGCTATGCATGTTGCATTATCTTCAAATATGACTATAGGTACCTTGATATCAAACTTTAGGCCACATCTCTCTTTGATGGAATGTATCATTAAACATAACCATATGTATTATCTACTTATCTCATGAATAGCTATTATCTCATAATGATTTGAAGAAGTAGCAACTTTAGACTACTTTGTGGATCGCCATGATATAGCAGAACCTCTGTATTTAAACACATAGCCTATTTGAGATCGTGCTTTATGTAGGTAACCTGCATCTGCATGACCAACAAGATCTGAGCTAGCTTTGTTAGTATAAATTAAACTCATATCAATAGTCCTTTTTAGGAATCTCAATATATGATTAACCTAATTCCAGTGTCTTCACAAAGAAGAAGAACTATACCATGCTAGTAAATTAATAGAAAATGTTATATCCGACCTTGTAGCATTAGAAATATACATAAGTGCACCAATAGCACTGAGATATGGTATTCCGGGACTAAGAATCTCTTCTCCCTCTTCTTGAGGTCAGAATAAATCTTTACTCACCTCAAGTGATCAAACAACCATTGGAGTACTTAATGGATATGCTTTGTCCATATGAAATTATTTCAAAACCTTTTCGGTATAAGAAGTTTGATGGAAGAATACTCCGTCTACTAAAATTTCAATCTACAGACCTAGACAAAGTTTTGTCTTTCCAAGATCTTTCATCTAAATTTCTTTTCTTAGATATTCAATTGTCATTTGGACCTCTTCTAGAGTTCCAATGAGATTTATGTCATCCACATAAGCAACAAGTATTACAAACCCTAATGTCATTTTTTTAATGAAAATACAGGGACAAATGACATCATTTATGTAACCTTTATTTATCAAGTACTCACAAAGGTGATTATACCATATACGCCTTGATTTCCTTAGACCATATAATGATCTTGGTAATTTTATTGGGTATAATTCCCGAGACTTTGAACTATATACTTCAGGAATTCTTAGTCCTTCTGGGATTCTTATGTAAATTTCATTATCAAGTGAGACATAAAGATAAGTTGTAGCCACATCCATTAGATGAATTTTAAGATTTTCATGTACAGCTAGACCGATGAGATATAAAAACGTTATTACGTCCATAATGGGTGAATATGTTTCTTCATAGTCGACATTGGTTCTTTCAGAGAAACTTTGTGCAACAAGACATGCCTTCTATATTATAATTTTATTTTTCTTATTTCTTTTACATATGAAAACCCATTTACAGCCGACAGGCTTTACACCGTCTGGGTTTGGGACTACAGGTCCAAAAACCTTCCGTTTAGCAAGTGAGTTCAATTTTGATTGAATCGCCTCTTGCCATTTTGGCCAATCTTTTCTTCATCAACATTCTTCGATAGATAGAGGTTCAAGGTCCTCATTGTCTTGGATAATATTCAGTATGACATTATATGCAAGAATATTATCCACCATAATTTTTGATCAATCTAAATTTACCCCACTACTAGTAGGACTTATTAAAGTTCTTTGTTCACTTGAGTCTCGGTTTCACTATTTCTTCAGGAATATCGGGATTAACTAGATTTTGAGTCTCTTCATGAGAATCTTTTATAATGTTATCTTTATCATTTTTTGCACTTCTTTTTCTAGGATTTTTATCCTTTGAGCCCAATGGCCTATCACTCTTCAGGAGTATTTGGGATTCATAAGCTATGACATTAGTAGATGGTCCTTTTGGGACTTCAATTAGGACAGGCACATTTAATATAAGGATATGTGACTTAGTTATTCTTTTCAAATCAATGAATGTATCTGTCATTTGATTTTCTAGTTTTTGTAAGTGAATGATATTCTGGACCTCATTTCCACATATGTGGTTTATATGGGTCAAAATGAGATAATGATAAAACTTTCCACATAATTTGTCTTTAGAGTTCATGTTTCTCTCCACCTAATTGCGGAAAGTTTTTTTCATCAAATTGACAATTTGCAAATTGAAGAGTAAATAAATCTCCTGTCAATGGTACAATGCAGAAAATTATAGAGGGTGACTTAAACCCAACATATATTCCTAATTTCTCTGGGAGGGCCCATCTTAGTGTGCTGAGGTAGTGCAACTGGCACATTTACGGCCCATTTAAAACTCATAGATGAGCAATATTTGGCTCATAGCCAAGGAAAAATCATGATAGAGAGTACTTAGTAGAATGAGTTGGATTAACACGAAAAAGTGATGTTGCATGTAAGATAGCATGACCCCAAACAGTAGTGGGCAATTTCTTTTTCATAAGTAGTGGTCTTACTATTAATTGCAGGCGCTTAATAAATGACTCAACTAGGCCATTTTAAGTATGAACATGAGTAACTTGATGTTCAACTTTAATCCTAACTAACATACAATAATCATCAAAATCTTGGGATGTAAATTCTCCAACATTGTCAAGGTGGATAGACTTAATGGGATAATCTAGGAATTGTTCCCTTAATTGTATTATTTGTGCCAAAAAATTTGTCAATGCCAGGTTGTGTGATGATAAGAGACGCAAATGAGAACATCTTAAAGATGTGTTAATTAGGACCATAAAATATCTAAATAACCCACTGGGTGGGTGAATAGGTCAACATATATCTCCATGTATACATTCTAGAAAAAGAGGGAATTCTACGCCAACATTTAGTGGCGATGGTTTAGTTATAAGTTTGCCTTGATAACTATCCGCATATTTGTTATAGGATGTGGCTCACTTGTGGTTCAAATAGTGGAAACAAGAGAGGACCGCAGATGCAGGGCCTATAGAATGGGAGGAGTTTGTTATTGCTTTTATGGATAGGTTCTTCCTGCTAGAGTTGAGGGAAGCGCAGGTTTTAGAGTTTATTAATCTAAAGTAGGGAAACTTGACAGTACAACAATATTCTCTTAAGTTTATTCAGTTATCCAGATATGCCCCTCATGTGGTAGCAGATAGCAGATCCAAGATAAGTAAGTTTGTTTTGGGTGTGTCTAACAGTGAGGTCAAGGAATGTAGGACCGCAATGATTATTAGAGAGATAGACATATCCAGGCTCATGGTCCATGCTCAGTAGATATAGGAAGCTAAGAATAAAGAGAAGGAGAGAAAACAAGAGAGCTAAAACAGATAGCTTCAACTTCACTCAGCCTAAGTCAGAGGGTGGGAATCGTTCTCAGTTCCACATGAAATCTTCAAGTCCATCTCCGTCCTCAGCTATTGCTCCAGTGCTGAAATTCAGAGATGGCAATAGATATAGGGAATTAGCCCCTAAACCACAGTGTAGTGTTAGTAGTGCCCGAATAAATCCTCTCTGCCAGAATTATGGCAGAAACCAATAGGGTATCTGTAGAACTGGAAGTGATGTATGTTTCGAATGTGGCAAGCCAGGCCACAGGGTCAGACAGTGTCCTCGGGTGGGTTCAAAGAGTCATCATAATCGTCCCCCGGCTTAGTCTCGTCACCCGAATTAGTCGCTTCCAGCGCCACCAGTGGGCAATGCCCAAACAGTTCAGTCCTAATAGGATTAGGAAAGTTCTCCTGATGTGTTCACTGGTATGTTACAAGTTTATCATTTGCATATTTATTCTTTGCTAGATATAGGAGCTTATTTATCCTTTGTAACTCCTTATATAGCTATTGACTTTGGAATCAGTCTTGGAATACAAGCAGAGCTTTTCTCAGTCTCTACCCTAATGGGTAAATCTATCATAGCCCAATGGGTATACAAGAATTATTTGTTCATGGTATCTCAGAAAGTCACTTCAGCAGACTTTGTAGAATTAGAGATGACATAATTTGATATCATTCTCTACATGGATTGTCTTCATTCATGCTATGCCTTATTTTACTGTAGAAATAAAGTTGTCTAATTTCAGTTTTTGAATGAACCGATCCTAGAATAGAGGGGTAGTACCTCATCACTTAGGGTTCATCTTATTTCTTACCTAAGGGAGAGAAAAATAATATCTAGGGGTTGTGTCTATTATATTGATTGAGTCAAGGATACTGCAAATCTTGATTCAGTTCCAGTAGCATGTGAATTCCTAGAAGTGTTTCTCAAAGATCATCCCGGAGTCCACCCGAGAGGGAAATTGACTTTGGAATAGACCTTCTTCCAGATACTCTACCTATATCTATTACGCTATACAGAATGGCTCCAGAAGAACTCAAAGTATTAAAAGAACAGTTGAAGGATCTCCTAGATAAGGGATTCATCAGACCCAGTGTATCCCCTTGGGGTGCACCAGTCCTATTTGTTTGTAAGAAAGATGGTTCTCTTAGAATGTGTATAGACTACCGTCAATTGAATAAAGTCATGGTCAAGAACAAGTATACACTCCCCAAAATCGATGACTTGTTTGACCAACTTCAGGGTGCTAGTTACTTTTCTAAGATAGACCTCAGATCAGGCTATCATCAGCTCAGAGTCAGAGAATGTAATATTCCAAGAACAACTTTCAGAACTAGTCACTTCAAATACCTAGTCATGTCATTTGGTCTCACCAATTCCCCAGGAGCTTTCATTGACTTGATGAATCATGTGTTCAAGTAGTACTTGGACATGTTCGTCGTCATAGTCTTCATTGATAATATTTTTTTCCAAATTTAGTAAGTGCAAATTTTGGCAAAGGTCAGTAGCTTTCCTTGGCCATATAGTTTCCAGTGATGGCATTAGAGTGGATTCTCAAAAGACCAAAGAAGTGAGAAACTGACCCAGACCTATCTCACCATCAGATATTCAGAGTTTCTTGGGCTTGGCCAACTATTACCGATGGTTTGTTAAAGGATTTTTGTCTTTTACATCCCCTATGTCTAGATTGACTCAGAAAAAAGTCAAGTTCCAGTGGTCACATTCTTTTGAGAAGAGTTTTCAGGAGTTGAAGACTCGACTCACCACAGCTCTAGTTTTGACTCTACCAAATAGTTCAGATGGGTTTGAGGCATATTATGATGCCTCCAAAGTTGGTTTGTGGTGTGTTTTGATGCATAGGGGTAAGGTCATATCCTATACCTTTAGACAGCTTAAGCCCCATGAAAAAAACTATCCCACTCATGATCTTGAGTTATCAAATACAGTATTTTCCTTAACGATTTAGAGGCACTATTTGTATGGGGAACATGTTGATATGTTCACAGACCATAAGATCCTTCATTATGTGTTCTCTCAGAAAGACCTAAACCTCTATCAGAGAAGGTAGTTGGAGTTATTCAAAGACTACAAAATGAGTGTCCTGTATCATTCGGGCAAGGCCAATGTAGTGGTTGATTCTCTCAGTAGGATGTCTATGGGTAGTGTTGCTCATGTGAAAGATGGTAAGAAGAAGTTAGTTCAGGAAATTCATCAGCTTGCCCGACTAAGTGTCCACTTAGTCGATTCAGTAGAAGGTAGTGTATGGGTACAGAGTAGTTCAGAATCATCTCTGGTTTTCAAGGTAAAATAAAAGAAGGACAGAGATCCTAATCTAGTTAAGTTGAAAAAGTCAGTCAGAGATTAAAAAATAGAGATTTTCTCCCAAGGGGGAGATGGTGTATTGCGTTGCCAGGGTCGGCTATGTGTGCCAGGTGTAGATGACTTTAGGCAGCGGATTCTTGAAGAAGTGCATGGTGCGCACTACTCTATTCATCCAGGGGCCACTAAGATATACCGCAACTTGTGGGAAGTCTATTGGTGGAGTGGGATGAAGAGAGATATTGTAGGGTTTGTAGCTAAATGCTCAACATATCAGCAGGTTAAGATTAAACATCAGAAGACTAGTGGCTCCATGCAGGAGTTCAGAATTCCCACATGGAAATGGGACAAAGTGAACATGGAATTTGTGACGGGTTTTCCCCGTACTCATCGTCAGTATAATTTAGTTTGGGTTATCGTAGACAGGATGGCCAAGTCAGCTCATTTCTTACCAGTCCATACCTCTTATTTAGCCGAGGATTATGCCAATCTCTATGTCAGAGAATTGGTCAGATTGCATGGAGTTCCTTTATCCATCATCTCAGATAGATGATGTGACATTACAAAAATAGCTTTCAAAACTTGGTATAGTCACTTTGAATTACTAGTCATGTCGTTTGGTCTCACCAATGCCCCAACAAATTTTATGGACTTGATGAACTATGTGTTCAATCAGTACATAGACATATTCATTATAGTCTTCATTGATGACATTCTTGTCTACTCCTTTAGTGAATATGATAATGTAGGCCATCTCAGAATAGTGTTACAGACTCTCAGAAACCATCAGTTTTTTGCCAAATTTAGTAAGTGCGAATTTTGGCAAAGGTCGGTAGCTTTCCTTGGTAATATAGTTTCTGGTGATGGCATTAGGATGGATCCTCAAAATACCAAAGCAGTGAGAAACTAGCCCAGACCCATTTCTTTATTAGATATCTGGAGTTTCTTGGTCTTGGACAACTATTACCGATGGTTTGTTGAAGGATTTTTATCTTTTACATCCCCTATGTCCAGATTGACTCATAAGAAAGTCAAGTTCCAGTGGTCAGATTCTTGTGAGAAGAGTTTTCAAAAGTTGAAGACTCGACTCACCACAGCTCCAATTTTGACTCTACCAGATGGTTTAGATGGGTTTGAGGCATATTATGATGCCTCCAGAGTTGGTTTGGGGTATGTTTCGATGCATAGGGGTAAGGTCATAGCCTATGCCTTTAGACAGCTTAATCACCTTAAAAAGAACTATCCTACTCATGATCTTAAGATATCAACTGCATTATTTGCCTTAAAGATTTGGAGGCACTATTTGTATGGGGAACATGTTGATATTTTCACAGACCATAAGAGCCTTTAGTAGCTGTTCTCTCAAAAAGACATAATCCTCCATGAGAGAAAGTGATTGGAGTTGTTGAAAGACTACGACATAAGTGTCCTGTATCATTTGGGCAAGGCCAATGTACTGGTTGATGCTCTCAGTAGGATGCCTATGGGTAGTGTTGCTCATGTGGAAGACGGTAAGAAAAAGTTAGTTCAGGAAGTTCATCAGCTTGCCCGACTAGGTGTCCTCTTAGTTGATTCAGCAGAAGGTAGTGTATGGGTACAGAGTAGTTCAGAATCATCTCTGGTTTTTGAGGTAAAGTAAAAGAAGGACAGAGATCCTAGTCTATTTAAGTTGAAAGAGTCAGTCAGAGATTAAAAAATAGAGGTTTTGTCCTAAGGGGGTGATGGTGTATTGCGTTGCCAGGGTCGGCTATGTGTGCCAGATGTAGATGACTTTAGGCAGCGGATTCTTAAAGAAGCACATGGTGTTCTACTCTATTCATCCAGGGGCCACTAAGATATACCTGACTTGCGGGAAGTCTATTGGTGGAGTGGGATGAAGAGAGATATTTCAGGGTTTGTAGATAAATGGTCAACATATAAGCAAGTCAAGATTGAACATCAGAAGACTAGTAGATCCATGCAAGAGTTTAGTATTCCCACATGGAAATGGGAAAGAGTGAACATGGACTTTGAGATGGGTTCGTCTCGTACTAGTCGTCAGCATAATTCAGTTTTAGTTATCGTGTATAGAATGGCCAAGTCATCTCTTTTCTTACCATTCCATACCTCTTATTTAGCCGAGGATTATTCCAAGCTCTATGTCAGAGAATTGGTCAGATTGCACAGAGTTCCTTTATCCATCATCTTAGATAGAGGTACTTAGTTTACCTCTCATTTCTGGAAAGCCTTCCAAAAGTGTCTTGGTACCCAAGTTCACCTCAGTACAGCCTTCCACCCTCAGACAGATCGTCAAGCATAAAGGACCATCCAGACTCTATAGCATATGCTAAGAGCATGTTCCATTGACTTTAAAGGCAGTTGGGATGACCATTTGACATTGATTGAGTTTGCGTATAATTACAGTTACCATTCCAGCATTTGAATGGTTCCGTTTGAGGCGCTCTATGAAAGGAGATGTAGATCTCTCATTGGTTAGATTGAAGTGGGTGAGACCACAGTGGTAGGGCCTGACTTGGTATTTGATACCTCAGAAAAAGTTCAGTTGATCAGGGAAAGGCTTAAGACAGCTCTGAGACGACAGAAATCATATGCTGACGTACACAGAAAGGATCTCAGGTTTGAGATTGGTGACTCTGTGTATTAGAAAACCTCTTCTATGAAAGGAGTGAAGAGGTTTGGCAAGAAGGGAAAGCTCTATCATTGATATGTCGGTCCTTACCGAATTCTCAACCATTTTGGAAAGGTAGCTTACGATCTTGAGTTGCCTTCAAACTTAGCTTCAGTGCACCTAGTGTTTCATGTCTCCTTGATAAAGAAATGCATAGGTGACCCAGCATTTGTAGGCCCTATAGAGGGTATAGATGTTCATAAAATCCTCTCTTATAAGGAAATTCCAACCGAAATCCTTGATTTTCAGATTTGCAAACAAAGGAACAAAGAAGTCCCTCTAGTCAAAGTTCTTTGGCAGAATCAGTCCATTGAGGGAGCTACTTGGGAAGCAGAAGCAGATATGTGTACCACGTATCCTCACCTCTTTTCTGAAAACTTAGACTCAACTCAAGGTAACAGATTTCTTTAAATTTAGTCAGTTTCATGTTCAGATATAGTTACCAACTTGGTATCAAGTAACGTTGCATACTCAGTCATGCATTCATTAATCAGTTCAGTAATGTACTCATGCATCAGATATGTATGTTCAGTATACAAACTCAACTTATCAATAAAATCAGTAACAAAAGCATGCATTAGTTATGTATGTTCAATATGATAATTCAGTATATTAGTAGTCTCAGCCATGAAATCATGCTTCAGTTGTGCATGTCCAGTATGTACTTTCTATCTATCAGTTCTCCCATCTTAGTTAGTCTCATTCGAGGATGAATATTCCTAAGGAGGAGATATTGTAAGACCCCGCAAAATCCTAAGCTTAATTCAGTTCTTTAAATATTGTTAAGGGGTCCCAGACTTAGAAAATTTTAGCTAAGTATTCATACTTAGATTTATTTTAGCCTTCATAGTTGGCGATCTTATTTCGTGATCCTTACGACCAATAAATGTTGATCTTTAAGTTGCTTAATGATCAGGAATGTCAATAGGTGTTCTTGGATGAGTTTTAGATTTTTTGAACATCGTTTGAAGCACGTTTGGGAGTCCAAACCAGTGTATCGATGCGATCTCAATGCGCCACGTCTCCTATCGCATCGATGAATATTTTTCTCCAGCATCTAGTGCAATTTTCAATGAACTGATAAGCACTCGATATGGCGCATCGTCTATCGTGTTGATTCCATCAACGCGGTGCATCGGTTTGTGCATCTCTAGGTCAATTTTCAGTCATTAAAAAGTTGCATCCTCAGGGGTATTTGGATCATTTTCCCACGTCTATCAGCCCCCAAACCACGAGATTTAGCCACTTTAGAGGCAAAATCCATTCACTATTCTCAAAATTACTCAAGAACAAAACCTAGGGCTTCTAATTCAAGGTTCAAGATTCAAGAACTCACCATCTACCTTCATTAATTCAAGTACTCAAGTATGTGAAGTGTTCATCCAAGGGTTCCTTTCACCCTTGGAGTCTAAGAAACTTTTTCTTAAGCTTCAAGATAATTGATTTATTGATTTCCATGATTGTATTTAAGTGTATTCATGTTTATAATGTTAATTGGACTTATAATCCATGGTTTATTACAAGTTTCATGTGTAATTGATTATCATATATATAGTATCATGTGAATTTATGTTGAAGCCATTGAATTTGTGAATTTGGGAATTGATGTTATCATGCCTGCATGTTGTTTAGTATCATGTGCATATTGGTGCTCCCCAAGTGTTTGTTAAAGTGCTCATGTGAACTAAATGGGGAAAAATCATGACATGCTAGTATATGTGTAAACTAATGCCTTACAAGTGTTTGATAAAAATGTCTCTATGGATGAGTTATGAATAAGTGCACAGTGTTATGCTTTTCAAGTTTACTCTATGCTTTATTTTTCATGCTATCGAGTCCTGGGGGTATTCAATTCCCAAAAATTTAGTTGTTTACCTAGAGGTACAGTAGTTACAAAATAGTCTCAGTAGTGTTATGAACAGTAGTACTCAGTAATTAGTCTTAGACTCGGTTTAGTATTCAGTTCAGAACTCAGTGATATTAGTCAGTTAACAAGATTCAGTAGTACTACATCAATTAGGGAAACCCAGTGAACACAGTTCAGTTCAGTTAGACAGTACAATCAGTAACAGTTCAGCCAATCCTAGTATGGATTAGAAATCAGTTTAGTGTCTATTCAGTTGGGAGTAGGATTCATCACCGAGCGAACCCAGGGATGGGGGCATTCTTTCCAGCATAGGGTTTGACCCTTAATAGCAATCCCTGTGTTACAAAACTACGTAGCCAGCATAGGTTGAGATATCTTCCTTCCATACTAGGGTTGATACATATCATACGAGATTTCCTGCCAGCGAGGGTTGAAAAAAGAGCTTCCTGTCAGTGAGGGTTAACTCACATCTTGTCTTTACCCGTGGCACAGTATTGACACCCTTCCAAGTGAGGTTACAGGTTGGACCCTTAATCCGTTCATAGAGGGGAATGTCAGTTAGATAATTACCTCCCACAGTTTTAATTTTAGTTTCAGTCTCATTATAGAACTCAGTTCAGTCCTACAGAATCAGGACTGTCAAATATAGTCACCCAGCTTAGTATAGAACTCAGTTTAGTTCTACAAAATCAGGACTGTTAGAAACAGTCACCTAGTTAACAATTAGGGCAATCAAAAATAGTTACCCAGTTATCAGTATTATAGTATCAGTAAACTCAGATATCAGTTAATCAGTATTCAGAACTCAGTAACTAGTGTTAACATGATCTCAATAACAGTTTATGTATTCATGCATATTCTTTCATTTAGTTATGTTCATGTTACTCAGTCAGTTATTGTTTATGTACATGAACCCATGCATATCAGCCTTCCTCACTTAGCATACCAGTACATTCAAAGTACTGACGCATACCTTTCTTTTGAGCTATGATGTCTTATATCATAGGTTCAGACGCACGAGCTCCTGACCGTACTTAGCAGCCTAGCCTATCAGCAACAGACTTAGTGGTGGGTCCTCATAGTTCGAGGACAGAGTATTATTTTAGTATTTCAATGTAGTTTTCAGTATTCGGAGTTAGTTGGTGGCTTATCCCATCAACTCCATAATTCAGAAAGTTAGAGACCTTCTGGCTAGACTATTTTAGACATGTGTTTCAGTATTAAGTTATCATTATTAAGTATTGGTTTTTAGTTATGAACCTTATGGCATTTACAGCCTCCTTTCCGCATTTATTTTAGATAGGTTGCTATTACAGTACTATTATTATACAGTGCTTACAGCAGGTACCAGTCATGGGTTAGCTGGTGGTCCTTCGGGGTCGCTAGCACCGTGTAGCATCCGGGGGTACAGACTTGGGGTGTTACAAACGTCTTTGTTAAATTTTTATCGATTTTATGGGTTTTTTAATGTTGTGTTTTTTAGGGGAAAATATATTTTTAGGTCATAATTTAGTGAAATTGATGCAAATATGAACATATTCACTTATGCATGTACTATGTGTTTGTTGGATGTTTGTCAATTTTTTGCATATGTTGTTGTTACTGTTATAGTTTTATAGTAAGATGTACAACTCAGAATTCTTTTTGGGTGTGTGTCAAGTAGGGGTGGGTTGGTGTGGGGTGGGGTGTTTATTTCTCTTTGTTTACTGATTTCAATGTCTTTTTGTGGTTGAATTGTTGCTTTTTATGGTATATTTCAATGGCTTTTGTGCTTGTAACTTTAAGATGGTATCATGGGGGTGAAATAGAATTTGGTCCCCCTCCTGAATATATTGGTTGGTCTATGATAGCCTAAAATATGAAAAATGGACACACAAGAAGAAAAACCAGCAACTACACTAAAGAGAGAATCACACTCATAGAAGAAAAGAGATGAAGAAGAGAAGCATAAATAAAGATAGTAGAGATACCCTCACTTCCACCAATGAATAGAACTAGAATGTGTATCAAACCCTCAAACACACATCACCAATGTAAGATCAAACCTCACTCTTAGGTGAAACAAAGGACTCACACTTCCTCAAGTTCACCTTTCTTGCCAAATTACCCAATACAAGTAAAAACCAATTCAATTGCATTCAAGGTTCAAAGTTTCGGATTTAGGGATACAACTAGAAGACTAAAGCTACAAACTATGAGTAATATCCAATGTCATTCAAAAGCTATTGAAAAGAGTGAATAAATTATCTATTTATACTATTACATGCCAATTGACAAAACTACCCTTAATGAGCTAAAGAGAAGGGGCGCACCTTGAGTGTTGGAATATAAATTGGAAAGTCCATTCTATCCCCTTGTAGAATATAGACTCTTCATGTCTCTTATTTACAAATCAATGCATTCCCTCCCTTGGCCAAATCTACAACACCTTCACAAACTCTCAAGTGCATGAATAAAGCTTGAAGTTGTTGAAGTTCCTTGGTTTGGCTCCTTGTGAAGGGTATTGTGGGCATGACACTTGCATCATCCTCCCCATATTGAAGAGAATTTTTCCTCTAACTTTTGGTTTCATCCACATCAATCAAGGCTACGGGGGAAAGGTGACAAACATTGAATGTATTGTGGACTTGGTAATCTGAAGGTAGATCAACTTGGTAAGCATTATCATTGATCATTTTGATCACTTGGAATGGTCCATCACCTGGGGGAATGAGTTTAGCCTTCCTTTTATTTGGAAATTGATCCTTTATTAGGTGTACCCACACCCAATCTCCGGGTTCAAGCACCAACTTTCTTCTATCTTTGTTTGCCCTTTGAGCAACCTCTTGGTTCTTCTTTTCAAGTGAGATCCATACCTTCTCATGGAGTCTTTTCATTGCCTCGTCTCTTTTAGATCCATCAAATCTAATCACAAGTTCACTAGGTAAAGAATTTAAATCCAAAGGGGTAAGGGGGTTCATTCCATAGACACACTCAAAGGGAGTCATTACTATACTTGAAAATACTACCCTATTGTATGCAAAGTCCACCAAAGGAAGGTGGTCCTCCCATGAAGTCAATTTACCCTTAACCATAGTCTGTAGAATATAACCCAAGGTGTATTTACTAATTCCATTTGGCCATCGGTTTGTGGGTGGCAAGAGGTTGAGAAAAGCAACATCGTACCAAGCCAACCTCACATGGACTTCCAAAAAAGACTTTAGAACTTTGAGTCTCTATCACTCACTATAGTCTTTGGGATCCCGTGAAGTGTTACCATATGTTCAACAAAGAGAGAAGCAACACTAGGAGCATCTTTGGTTTTAGCACAAGGTATAAAGTGAGCCATCTTGGAGAACCTATCAACCACAATAAAAATACTATCCCGACCCATTTTAGTCCTTGGCAGCCCTAAAACGAAGTCCATAGAGATGTCTAACCAAGGTCTAAGGGGAGTGGGGAGTGGGGTGTACAACCAGTTAGGAAGGAGGCAGGATTTTGCACTCCTACAATCCGTACATTGTCCACAAACTCTAGCAATATCCTTACGCATTCGTGGCCAATAGAACTGTTCCTCCAAGATGCCAAGCGTCTTATCAATACCAAAATTCCCCATGAGGCCACCATAATTTTCCTCTCTAACAAAAAATTCCCTCCAAGAGCTAGAGGGAACACATAACCGCCTCCCTTTGAACAAATAACCATCAAACTGAGAGTGGGAGGAGTTAGCATTTCCCTTGAGCCATCGGTCCCTTCCCCACTGTTCATATTCTTTATAAATAGGAGAAAAGGTAGGATACTCAGGATATAACATATGCAAGCTATCAAATCCCATCAATTTCGAAGACAAAGTAGCATCAAGTATATGCTTTCTAGACAACAGATCAGCTACCACATTTTCCTTCCCCCTTTTGTAATGGATTACATAATGGAAAGTCACGATGAATTTAATCCACTTAGCATGATGCCTATTCATCTTTTCTTTCTCTTAGGGTGTTTCAAAAATTTATGATCCGTTCATATCACAAACTCCTTAGGCCATAAATAATGTTGCCAATTATCCAAGGCTCTAACAAGGGCATACAACTCCAAAGCATAAGTTGAATAATTAAGAGTTGCCCCTTTGAGATTTTCACTAAAATAAGAAACGGGCTTGCCTTCTTGCATCAAAACATCCCCAATGCCAACCTTACTAGCATTACACTCTACTTCAAACATCTAATAAAAATTGGGCAATTGCAATAAAGGTGCCGAGATGAGCGTAGCTTTCAAGGCCTCAAAAGTCTTAGCTAGCTCATCACCCAACTTAAAGGGTTGGTCCTTTCTAATAAACTCGGTCAAGGGGACTTATATGGATCTAAAACCTTTGACAAACCTTCTATAAAAGTTTTCCAACCCATGAAAACTTTGGATTTTTCCAATAGTCTTAGGGGTCGGCCAACTTCGTATAGAGTCTATCTTGGATTAGTCCACTTCCAAACCCCTTGAGCTCACAACAAGATCCAAAAATACCACTTTATGAGCACCAAAAGAACACTTCTCCATGTTTTCATACAACTTCTCCCTTCGGAGAACATCAAACGCACATCTCAAAGATTCACAGGTTCATCAATAGACTTACTATATACCGACATAACATCAAAGTATAAAACCCCAAACTTTCCAATATAAGGCTTCATCACATAATTCATTAGCCTCATAAAGGTTATAGGAGAATTTGTAAGGCCAAAAGACATGACCATCCACTCATATAAATCAAATTTGGTCTTGAATGCGGTCATCCACTCATCATAGGGTTGCATACGAGTCTGGTGGTAGCAACTCCTAAGATCAACTTTAGAAAACACACAAAAACCATGGAGATCATCTAACATATCATTTAGCCTAGGGATAGGATAACGATACCTTATAGTGATTTTGTTGATGGCTCTACAATCAATGCGTATACGCCAAGTTCCATATTTCTTTGGTACAAAAAGCACCGAGACAGCACACGGGCTCATACTTTCTTTGATATATCCTTTGTTGAAAATATCCTCAACTTGTCTCTCAAGTTCCTTAGTGTACGTGGGATTGCTTCTATAAGCCGTCTTGTTTGGAAGTTGTGAACCCGAAACCAAATCTATTTGATGCTCAATTCCTCGGATTGGGGGCCACCCTTGCGCAATTCTTATGGGAAAACATCATCAAACTCTTACAAAAAAAGTTAAATAGAAGGTATAAGAGAAGAAGAAAAAGAAGAACAAGAACAAGAAAAGGTGTTAATGCGAAAAGCATAAGCTAGGAGGAGCATATGAGTGTCCATGTCTTGTTCCATGAACAAATCATTCCTCCTAGTTAAAAAAAAAAACCATGGCTCCTTTACGATTTGACCCCTTAGAATCCGCAAGTTCCCCCTTAGAAGTTGTTGAACCCGAAGCCTCCCCTTTTTGCTTCTTTACGGGTTCTTGTCTAGGTCTTCCCTTATCTTTTAACTCTCTTAACCTTTGATGCAATTCATTCACTTTGGATGGTTAAAGTGGGTGTAATGTGAACTTCTTCCCACCATTCACAAGTGAATATGTGTTCAACCTCCCATCATGCTTGGTGGACTTTTCATATTGACATGGCCTTCCAAGAAACAAATGATATGCTTACATTGGAATGACATCACAACAAACTTCGTCTTGGTAGTTTCCCAACCAAAATTTGATCATGTATGTTCTTTTCACCTTTAGTTCTCCATATTCATTAAGCCATTGTAACTTGTAGGGACTATTATGAGGGGTAGTTGGAAGCTTCAATAAATCCACCATTGTAGAACAAGCATTGTTTGTACAACTTCCACTATCAATAACTAAAGTGCACACCCCTCCCTTAATCAAGCACTTAATATAGAACAAATTATCTCTTTGGATCGAATTCTCAAGTTATTTGCTCACCATAGACCTCCTTACTACATAATTAGGAATTTGAGGCTCTCCGTCTTGTGGCCAAAAGTCGTCTTCCTCACAATCATCATTTGTGTCCTCGGGTTCACCATCACAATGCTCTCCATCTTGAAATTCAACTTCATCAACCTCGGGTTCAAGATTAACTTCTTCACCATGGTAATACAACCTACCTTCCCTTAGGATCACATTTCTACGAGTTGCACACTCACTTGCCCGATGACCCCATCCTTGATATTTGAAAAATTAAATACCTTTAGGATTAGGAGTGAAAGTTTATTACCTTCAATTCTTGTGGGATATCTTTGCACTTGCTTGACCTCAGATTGCTTGACAAAACTAGATGGCTCCTTTCCTTTACCCAAACCCAAAACCCCTTGAATTGTACCCTTGGAATTAACCCAAACCGAAGTGGGGGCTTGGAGCCTTCTTTTGTACCATTATTTGTTCTCTTTCTCAATTTCCATAGCCGCTTGAAAGACTTCAGCCACAGTTTCAAACTTAATAAGAGTCATTCGAGAAGAGATGTCTATGTTCAACCCTACCTTGAAACAAATTATGTCATGCATGACTTCTTTACCTCTATGATAAAGTTTCAAGATGAATTGTTGGAATTCATCGTAGTGCACCATGACACTCTTGCTTCCTTGCCTTAATATGCAATATTTGGCTAGGAGATCATGCCTATATTATTTTGGGACATACCTCTCTCTCATTACTCTTTCCAAGTCTTCCCAAAGGGGTTGTTAACCACCAATCAAAACATTCCCGAACCTCTTGGTGTAATCCCACAAAGTATTAGCATAACCTTCAAAATGAGCAATTGCGTAGAAACTCTTTTTCTCTTCGGATAAGTCATTGACTTGAAACAATTTCTCACAAGATGATTCCCAAGCAAGATACAACTTGGGGTTACTTTATCCCTTGAAGGTTGGAATGCCTACCTTGATAGAATTTATACCAATATCTCAGTTTCTTTGATGATCAACATGTCCTTATCTTACCTCATGCCCTCAAAATCTACCACCATAAGGTCCCCTTTGCTCATATATTTCCCTCTCTTCTTCATCAAACCAACCATAACTATGAGAAACTTCATATCCTTCTTTCTCCCCTCTACCATAATCCTCAACTTGGATAGGATAGTTTTGGTTTTGAGGTTCAAATGGAGGGTTATAAGGTCTTTGATTATTTGGGACTTAGACTTGTAGAATTGAATGATGTAGGGGAATTGGTCTTTGGTTCATTGAATTAGGTATTTGGTAGTTGGGGTTTTGTGGAAATATTTGGTTTAGTGGAGGGTTTGGTCTTTAGTCAAAGGGATTGGTCATTTGCACATTCAGATTTGGTGGAGTATTTTGGGTTCCAAGCCCTTCTTGTTGGACTTGGTTCATTTGTTGAAGTAGAGGTCTTGGAAAATTTCGGTTAGGAGGTGTTTGGGCTTGGTTTTGTGGAGGTTGAAGAGGGTTAAACATTTGGTGGAGGGTTTCGGGTGTTATAGTCATGGAAGAGTTATTGTCTTGGACACTAAAGGATGCATGGTAGGGATTAGGAGTAGAAGGTCGGGAGTTACACAATCGAGCCTCCCACTAATGGTCACCATTTCACTCCTCATAGAATCTATATCACCCTCTATCTCTCTCCTCAGAGCATTCATATCACCCTTTATATCTCTTCTCATAGCATCTATTTCACCTTTTATATCTCAGCAAGGGCCTCAAACCGAGCCATCAAGGCCCCCAAAACATCATTACCCAAGGGTTGACATGTGGTACCCACGGATTCCATCTCAAATGTACCAAATAAAATTCAAACAAACAGAATGATAACACCTATAAAATGAACAAACAAATTAGTTCAAAATCCTCACCACACTCCCACTCAACCTCACCTCACACTTGGTTTCACAAGTGTTGGATAATTGGCAATACTTGGCAAGTTACTTGACTGGTGGAAGCTTTGATCCAGAAACAATCTTTGTTTGAAATGACTCAAATAAAGTAATGTATGAACTTGAACCAAAAAAACACTACAACTTTAAAATGATAAAATCACACAAAAAAACCGAAGACACTAATTAAACGAACTCTAGACTGATTACCAATCTATAGGAACTTACTAGCTTGATAATTAGTGTTTGAATTATCTTAAAAGAAACTAGAATAAAAAAAGGTGAAACTAAGAAATATAATTTTAGAGATTAATTTGGTTGATCACTAGTGATGACATGGCACAACGTGGTTGGTTGTCACATTTTCAAATTTTCAATTTCCCAAATCTTGTTTCGGCCAAGTATCAACCTTTGGGGAAGAAGAGTTTCAGATTTGAGGGGGTAAGAAGGCAATTTAGAGCCCTTTCAAGCCTCCAGTTGAAATTGAAATGAAATGGTCCCCTCCCCCCCCCCACATCCGTGTACTTGCAAGTGTACTTGATTTATTCTTTGGTCCCCCCTTTCTTTTGGATGACTTAGGAATATACTAGGGAATATTCTTGTACAAACAACAAGCACACTCTCTCTCCTCCCTCTTTTTGGATCAAACAAATACTTTGAATATTCTTCTTCACTAAGATATGAAGATGATGGATGAACAAGATGAATATTCAAGTGTTGACCAAGTTTGACCAACAAGCAAATGAACCCTAATGTTAATTTTTCTTTTAGATCTAGGATCCGTAGGCCAAAACAAACTCAACCAACTAAAAACTAGCCACAATACATGTCCAAATCACAAGGTCAATTTCAGATCTAGCTTAAAAAGCTTCAAACACCATAGCCATGGTGGTTCTTAGCCCAAACTCAACCAAACTTCCCTCTAAAAGTAGATCTAGACTACCTAAGTACTAGAGAGCAAGGATCTAGTACAAGAAATTTCAAATACAAAGTAAAAATGTGTAGATCTAAGACTCTAAGTTTAGATCTACAACAACAAAAGACTAGACACCATTTTTTTATGATTTTTCTCAATAAAGACACTAAAACCAAGATTTAGAGATGTGAGAACATCCCTAAACAAGGCTTTAATACCAAATGATATCCTAAAGGCTGAAAAATTGACACACGAGAACAAAAACCAGAAACTACACTAAAGAGAGAATCACACACATAGAAGAAAAGAGATGAAGAAGAGATGCATAAAGTAAAGATAGTACAGAGACCATCACTTTCGCCAATGAATAGCACAAGAAGGTGTATCAAACCCTCAAACACACATCACCAATATAATATCAAATGTCACTCTCAGGTGAAACAAAGGACTCACACTTCCTCAAGTTCACCTTTCTTGCCAAATTACCCACTACAAGTGAAAACCAATTCAATTGCATTCAATGTTCAAAGTTTTGGATTTAGGGATACAACTAGAAGACAAAAGCTACAAACTATGATTAATATCTAATGTCATTCAAAATCTATTAAAAAGAGTGAAGAAATTGTCTATTTTTACTATTTCATGCCAATTGACAAAACTACCCTTAATGAGCTAAAGAGAATGGGAGACCCTTGAGTGTTGGAATATAAAGTGGAAAGTCCATTCTAGCCCCTTGTAGAATATAGACTCTTCAATTCCCTTCTTCAAAAATCAATGTATTCGTTCCCTTGGCCGAATCTACACCACCTTCACAAACTCTCAAGTGAATGAATAAAGCTTGAAGTTGTTGAAGGTGTTGTAGATTCGGACAAGGGAGGGAATTCATTGATTTGTGAAGAAGGGACTTGAAGAGTCTATATTCTACAAGGGGGATAGAATGGACTTCCCACTTTATATTCCAACACTCAAGGGGTGTTCCTTCTCTTTAGATCATTAAGGGTAGTTTTGTCAATTGGCATGTAATAGTATAAATAGACAATTTATTCACTCTTTTTAATAGCTTCTGATTGACATTAGATATTACTCATAGTTTGTAGATTTTGTCTTCTAGTTGTAGCCCTCAATTCAAAACTTTGAACCTTGAATTCAATTGAAATGGTTTTCACTTGTATTGGGTAATTTGGCAAGAAAAGTGAACTTGAGGAAGTATGAGTCCTTTGTTTCACCTAAGAGTGAGGCTTGATATTAAATTGGTTATATGTGTTTGAGGGTTTTATACACCTTCTAGTTCTATTCATTGGTGGAAGTGAGGGTCTCTCTACTATCTTTACTTTATGTATCTCTTCTTCATCTCTTTTCTTCTATGTGTGTGATTCTCTCTTTAGTGTAGTTGCTGGTTTTTGTTCTTGTGTGTCCATTTTTCAGATTTTAGGTTATCATTTGGTATCAAATCCTTGTTTAGGGGTGTTCTCACATCTCTAAATCTTGGTTTTAGTGTCTTTATTAAGAAAATCACAAAAGAATGGTGTCTATTCTTGTGTTGTTATAGATCCAAACTTAGAGTCTTAGATCTACACATTTTTACCTTGTCTTTGAAGTTTATTGTACTAGATCCTTGCTCTTTGGTACCTAGGTAGTCTATATCTCCTTGTATAGTGAAGTTTGGTTGAGATTGAGCTAAGATCCACCATGGTAATGGTGTTTTGAAGCTTTTTGAGCTAGATCCGAAATTGGCCTTGTGATTTGGACACTTATTGTGGCTGGTTTTTAGATGGTTGAGTTTATTTTGGCCTAAGGACCCTAGATCTAAAACAAGAATTAACGTTAGGGTTCATTTTCTTATTGTTCAATCTTGGCCAACAGTTGAATATTCATCTTGTTTATCCATCATCTTCATATCTTAGTGAAGAAGAATATTCAAAGAGTTTGTTTGATCCAAAAAGAGGGAGGAAAGAGAGTGTGCTTGTTGTTTGTAAAAGAATATTCCCTAGTATATTCCTATGTTATCCAAAATAAAGGGGGGACCAAAGAACAAAAATCAGCAACTACACTAAAGAGAGAATCACACACATAGAAGAAAAGAGATGAAGAAGAGATGAATAAAGTAAAAATAGTACAGAGACCCTCCCTTTCGCCAATGAATAGCACTAGAAGGTGTATCAAACCCTCAAACAAACATCACCAATTTAAGATCAAACCTCACTCTTAGGTGAAACAAAGGACTCACATTCCTCAAGTTCACCTTTCTTGCCAAATTACCCAATACAAGTGAAAACCAATTCAATTGCATTCAAGGTTCAAAGTTTCGGATTTAGGGATACAACTAGAAGACTAAACCTACAAACTATGAGTAATATCCAATGTCATTATAAATCTATTGAAAAGAGTGAAGAAGTTGTCTATTTATAATATTACATGACAATTGACAAAACTACCCTTAATGATCTAAAGAGAAGGGGCGCCCCTTGAGTGTTGGAATATAAAGTGGAAATACCATTGTAGCCCCTTGTAGAATATAGACTCTTCAATTCCCTTATTTATAAATCAATGTATTCCCTCACTTGGACGAATCTACAACACCTTCAAAAACTATCAAGTGCATGAATAAAGCTTGAAGTTGTTGAAGTTCCATGGCTTGGCTCCTTATGAAGGGTCTTGAGGGCATGACACTTGCATCAGTCTGTGATTGAGTTTTTTTATAAAGATATTGATATGATGTCCTACTTTGAGTTAAGAGACTAAATGTGATTTCTTTATTAAATGGGATGGTTATTTGGTAGAAATTAAATGTGATAAGATTATTTTTGACATTGTCAACATGTTAAGAAATGAGGATGAACTTAAGGTGTATGTTTCACATAGGGTGAGTCAATATGATCATGCCCCACTTTAATTGAAGTATGTCCCCAATACAAGTGACAATAGGGTAGGTGAGGAACATTTGAACCCATTAATGAGGGTGATGTTTCTAGCCCTAATTTTCAGCCTTCTACTTCCAATTTTCCCTCCAACCCTCCTGATGAGCCTCCTCCGCCTAATATACCTTCCAAGTCTTTTGACCCTACAATAGATGAGGATCAAAGTGATGATTATTTAGAGGATGATTCAGATTTAGAAGGGAATACTAGTCGAGACAGTGATATTGCTAGTGATGTCCATCAAGAATATATAGATATAAGGGCTAGTAAAAGACATTTCAATTGGTCACAAAGAAGAAGTATAGGCATAACATAAGAACAGGTTAATATTGGTGAAAAAGGTCCAGATATAGGGTATGATGAGTAAAATGTTGGCCCTAGGGATAGCCTAGTTGGTAAACTAGGAGGTGATGAACCTTACTACCTAAGTGATGAGGCTCCTAGCTTTGAATTAGATGATGAAATAGGTTGGGGAGATGGTGAAGATGGAGATGAAGTAGTGCAACAACTTGTGAGAAGAAATAAAAAAAATAGAGTTGTTTTTTATGAAACTTGTGAAAAAAAATTATTTGGGAATTAGTGTTAGTTTTTCCAAGTGTAAAGGAGTTTAGGCTGGCAATTCAAGAAAAGATTCAAATTAATAAGTATGTGAATGAGCCTTGTAGAGTTAGAGTAAGGTGTGGCAAAGGCACTTTTCCTTGGTTGTTGTGTGCTAGCAAGGATAAGAGTAGTGGAAATTTTATTGTTAAAAGATACAACCCTATAAATATTTCTTTGAGATCAACTTTTAACTATCTTTGCAAATCAAAGTTTTTGGATAGTAAGTATAAAGACAAAATTAGTTAATAACCAAACATTAGAGTTGTCCAGTTACAAGAGATTATTAGAAAGGAGTTGGATATCCATGTTGGTGCAACAATTATGAGAAGAGCAAGGTCTAAATTGGTACAAGATATTATGGGTGATCACATTATGGAGTATGGTAGGATTTTTTATTATAGGGATGATATTTTGAGGACTAATCCAGGTAACACTGGTGTTGTCAAAGTTGGAGATGTTGATGAGACTGGACAGTTAATCTTTCAGAGTTTTTATGTATGCTTTCATGCTTTAAAGAAAGTATTCTTTGGAGGTGGTAGAAGGTTGATTGGTTTGTATGGTTGTTTCCTCAAAGGTGTGTGCAAAGGTCATATATTAGTGGTTGTTTACAGGGATAGAAATGACTAAATGCTGCTTATTGCCTGGACAGTTGTTGAGGTTAAGAATCAATTTACATGGAGGTGGTTTGTTGAACTACTGAAGAATGACCTTGAGCTTGGAGAAGTTCATCAATTGAGCATCATATCTGATATGCAAAAGGTATGACTCTATTCTTAACAATTGTTTTCTTTTTATTTAACAATTACAGGTATATTAATATACTTATTTTGTTTTGTTAGGGACTGGGAATAGCTGTAAAAGAGTTGATGCCACTGGTTGAATACAGAAAATGTGCAAGACATGTTCTTGCTAATTGGTCTAAACTCTGGAAAGATATAGAAAGAAGAAAAGTATTTTGGAAGATTGCAAAATCCACATTTGAAGTAGAATTGAAGGAGAATATAGAAACAATGAAAATGTTGGGGAGGGATTGTTTGGATGATATTTTGTGGTACAATTTGGAGACATGGTGCAAAAGATATTTTAAAGAGCATTGCAAATATAATGTTGTGGACAATAATATGGCAAAGAGTTTTAATGCATGGGTACTTCCTGCAAGGTTCAAAACAATCATCACAATGCTTAAGAAGATTAAGGTGAAAATGATGAAAAGAATTGGTGAGTTGAGACAGTTTTCAAATACTTGGATCACTGATATTTCTCCCATGGCTTTGAAGATTTTACAAGAAAATATTGATAAGTCAATGCAGTACAATTTGTCTTGGAATGGGGAAAGAGGTTTTAAGATTGTTGCCAGGGGTTGAAATCATATTCTTGACATTGTTAGTAGGAGCTGCAGTTGTGTAGCTTGGCAGATTAGGGGCATTCCTTGTCCTCATGGTGTTGCTGCCCTTCACCACAAAGAATATGAGTCCAATAATTTTGTGGACACATGCTACCTCAACACATATGCTCATTTTATTCAGCCAATGAATAACATGAAAATATGGCCAACATCAAATAATCCTACTGTGAAGCCACTAAAGATCAGAAAGCTGCCTGGAAGACCACATAAAATTAGAAGAACGGGGGCTAATAAAAGTAGAAAAACAGGAAAACTTAGCAAATGTGGTACTGTAATTACTTGTAGCAAATGTGGTACACAGGGACATAATAAAAGAAGATGTCCTACAAGAGATCAACCTGGTACAAGTCAATCAGCTAGAATATCTTCTCAGACACAGGTATTTTTATAATCATTATCTAATATACATTCTATTAAGTACAAGGACTAATTTCTTAAAACACAGGCTGGAACTCCTACTGGTAGAAAAAAAGGGAGAGCAAGGGGCAGTGGTCTAAGTCATACAGCTAGAGCATCTTACCAGCAAGAGGTATATTTATTTATTTATTAGTATCAAAAAATTTTAAGTATATGTACTAATATCTCAATAATCAGGCCACCATAAACATTGCAAGTGCTACTAGAGGAAGAGGTAGAGGAAAAGGCAGTGTTTCAGGTAGTTCAAGTATTCCAAATGTCTCAATTATTCCAAATCAACTAGAGGGGACTTCTTCGCAAAAACAGGTCATTTTATGTAATCTAATAATTATTGTTTGATCGGAATATATGCTGATTTGACTGTCCATGCGCAGGCTTCTATAAGTGGCCGAGGAAGGGATAGTGGGAGAGGAAGTGGAATAACTCAAGAGAGCCAAACCAATTCTTCTAGTGGAAGGGGCATAGGAAGGGGTATGCCTACTCAAAGGCAAGACCATGAGGACAAGGGTGGAGGATATACAAGACCTTTTAAAAGGCCAAGGATGGTGGGAATTAGAATATACAAAGATGAAGATGGCTTTACCACTCTTAATGTAAGTAGTTTGTAGAATTTTTGTTTATGCAGCCTGGAATTTTTGAAGATTGTCTTATAATTTCTGTAATTTATTTGTGCAGCCTGGAATGCCAAGTAAAAGAGTCACTAGCACTGGTGCAAAGGTCACAAAGAGGTCTGATATATGACTGGTAATATTGGCTACACACCAAGACAAAGATTTAAATGGAAAGGAAAGTCAGCATTACCAATAGCTAATTTGAAAGAATGAGGGTTGAAAAGGTTATTCAACAGGTTTGTAGCTCCTGCCAAAACTCATGGCAAAAACATTTCAACTAGGAAGACTCATGTTCCATGGAAGTAGGACATCTTGCTGATATGATATGTCTATTTTGGTGGAGATTGTTGATATTGTCATAAACAATTAGTTTTTGTATGTTTTGTTGATGGTGGTAGCATTTTGATCTTATTTTGTAGCAATCAAACAATGTTTTGGATAGTTTGTTTTGTTAGGTACCTTTAGGTATTAAGGTATGTTTTGTTAGGTACCAAACGAAATAAGATTTGTAGTTCAAATTGAAACTATGAATATGTTGAAATGAAGTCCTCATTTTCTTTCATTATGGTTGCCTTTTTAGTCTATTCACTGTACATTATATTTTGAATGCTCACAAATGTCGTCAATATCACAATATATTGATACAAAATAGATTACATAGGTGTTACACAACCAACCAAAATTACATCTTGTTAAGAAACTACTATTCCGATAAGAGAAATGACAAATATTTAGGTGTTACACAACCAAACAAAATTACATCTTGTTAAGCAACTACTGTTTCAACAAGAGAAAAGATGAACACTATTTTGTAGAACAAGTGAATGACTATGACAATTTCAATTGCACACAACTACATTTATCATCCGTTCCCTTGGTAATGCTTGTCCAAAATAGAAAAAACACTACGACAATCATGACGATGAGCTTTCAATTACAACATTTGATCTTATTCTCCTTCTTCACCATCCATTTTCCATTACTTTCATAAAATGTCAATGCTTCTTCCAACTTCTTCATTCTCTTTGTCAATCTCGGAATAACTATCTTCGATTGTAAATCAGTCTTTTCTGGGTCCCTGCATCTAAAGAAGTTGCATGATTTCTCCTTAAAAGGTCCATAAATAAATCAATTGAACAAGAATAAGAGGAAAAATAAGAAAATATGTATAGGACATACACGATAGTGTGGACAAGACCAAAATCTTCTAGCTGGGTTGTCCTCCGACCATGACGTTTGCATTGACAGTAAGTCTCCATGTTTGCATCGCATTATTACACGCAACATGGGATCGTTCTCGTCATTGCAAATTCGATTCAAGATTGCATTTGACATTATGAAACTATTTTCGGCAAACACCTAGTCACAAAATTTAACACGATTTCAAAAAAAATTATAAAATTGAGACGAAACTAAAGCTTTTACGACTGATTTTCTTTAGAAATTACAACATAAATGCAAACATCTTATCTTTTAAGGTTGATTTTGTTGAGAAAAATTAAGAAAGAGACACAAAATTTTTCTTCAAAATAGCTAACGGCTATGTTAATTAGAGAGGAGGTTCGGATTTTAAAGTGGAGAAGAAGAAGGGAATTTACTTTTTTTTTGACAAATAATTGACACGTCGAGGATTTTAATTGGTGAACTAATTCACATTTTAATCGTTCACTCGTCTGGTATGCGTGACTACACACAGAGCCAAAATTTAAGTCAAAATGGTGTATTTACAATGGATTAAAGAAGAATCGTGGGGTAATAGGTCGTATCTAAAGTTTAAGTGTCTTTTTGAAAAACTCAGACAAGATCGGGGGGTCTTTATGTATTTTCTCTTTATTATTCATAGTTTTATTTTAAAGAATAAGATTAAATATTACAAATTAGACATATAGAATTGAATTCTTTACAACACTATCCGACAACAAATAAAAGATATTAATAATATTTTTGGTCACTTAATTCTAATTTTGATCTTTCTCCTGCATTTAATCTTCATTCAATTGAGAAGTGCGTTTCTGATCTCTTTATGTAGGAAAATATGTTAAACTTTGTCCGTCCAATTTTAGTCGTTGCTATACTAAAAATAAATATCTATGTTACATTCTAATTTAAAAATATTAAGGGATCAAAAATATTATTCTCTTCGTCTCATATTATTTGGTCATTTTTATTTTTATGCGAATATTAAGAAATTATAAATCAGAAGGTAATTTTACTAATTCACCTCTTAAAAAACTTCTTAGAAACCTTACATGAACATTTTAAAAAGAAATTTATTGCAAGGATAATATGAGAAAAATTTAATTATTGTTTTCTTGATTTAGTAAGGTGACCAACAAATATGAGAAACTATTTTTAATAATATGACCAACAAATATGAGTCGGGATATTAATTCCCTTTCATTTCTTGCCGGGTAAGTTTTGGTATGAATTCAAGTCTATATAATATCTTATTGTTTAATTTTTATTTCTTTAAAATAAAAACTATGGACACTTAAAAGTGAATTTTTGCCATGTTATGAAGGTTTCATGGATCAATTGTAGGCACTGATGACATACACGTACCTGTGTATACACCAAGTCAATACATGCATGACATGTGTTTTAATTTACAGTTTATGTTGCTTAACCATGATTAATTAATTAGTATTTAACTTAATTTAATCACTTAATCATGGTAAAGAATATTAGTTTGGTGTATACACCGGGTGCATGTAAGTTTTTTAAAACTTGCACGCACCCAGTGTAGACACCTAGCCAATACATGCATGACATGTGTTTCAAATTAAAGTTTATGTTACTTAATCATGATTAATTAATAAGTATTTTAATTAAGTTAATCACTTAATTATGATAAAAAAAAAGTTAATTTAATATATACACCGAGTGCATGTAAATTTTTACCTTAATGACAAAACGTTCCAGGCAGAATGAGATGCCATGCCAACCACCGAAAAAAAAAATTCAAGAAGTTCATTCATAGTTGAACGATTTGATAAAAGAACTCATCTTTTTTACACACCAAAGACTTTGAATAAACAAATTCAACATCAAGATTTCAAGCCCTTAAATCAAAATAAATTCATCAATGTCAAGATCTTGTGCTCAAACCTTTAATTAACATAAATTTATCTAGTTCAAGATCAAAATCTCTAATCATTGAATTGTAACGATCATTTCTGTCATTATATAAAAACTGCACATTAAAAATTTTATGTTAAAATTTTTTCTGATTTTGAAGTTATAAAATTTCATGCTACGCTAGTTTCGAGCGAGATCGAAGTGAGGGATGGTATAGGAAAATTAAAAAATGATTTGGTCAACTTGGGTGGTGTTTGATTTGGGTTTTAGTTAGTTAAGATAATAAGAAACCCATAGAAATTTACGGAATCAAATTTGGGTGAGTAGAACTCCCAAAATTGATCTAATTAGCATAAAGGACATTGTTTAAAATGTCCCTAATTTAAGGTGTATTGCCAAAATTGGAATTTTTGGGTGAATCTAGATATTCTATCTCATTGATGATACTATAATGACATGCACTCCGCTATAGAGGAGTGTCCATAGCGACGGTCAGATCTGGTCAATGTTCGATATAGCGGCATACACCGCTATAGAAGTGAAAATCTCAGTTTTGATAAATTGTTTCTTCAAAATAATTTATTTTCTTAACAATTATTTTGAGGAAAAAAAGAGAGGAAATTTCTATTAGTTTTTCATCGTTTGGTGTCGTTAAGGTAAGGATTTTTTTTTGTTTTCTAGTAATTGATGAATTAGGCCTTAAAATTTCTAATTTATGGAATTCAAGAAGGGTTTTAGGAATGTTCTTGATTATTTTCTAGTGCAAGGGAGGAAATTATGTAAAGGGTTAATGGGTTTCAATTATTAACAATTAATTTACCCTTGCATTTCATTAATTCACTAATTAATTCATGAAATTAATAGTTTTAGGTGAACAATGGAATAAAAGACCTAGTGCTAGAAAGGAACGATCATGAACATGATCTTAGGGGTTGGGTGTGTGTTATAATTCCCAATGTTGTAGGTATTTCAGTAATTATATGTTTATATGCATGTTCTATACAAAGGTCAAACGGGAATTGCACGAAGGGCAAAGCTCTGGCTTAGAGGAGTTGTACAAGCCTGGTTCAAGGTAGGTGAAGGTATTGTAGTTTAATTCAATTTGTATCATATATGTATGTTAACTACTTTGTAGTGTGGCTTATTAGTGCATATTATTGGTGTGGTCAATACAAATGATTTAACGTTATTGTATGATTTTTGACCTACCTCATAATTGTGGGATATTTTGGTATTTGGAATGTTCCTGCGGGTTATTAATGAAACAAGGTTGGCAGACACTTGTGTCTGAGAATTAATATATGGATGAAAATTACCTCATGTAGGTCATGGCTACAGGGTTGATGTATTACCCATAGTGTGTATGTACGAGGGTCTTGTGAGTTTGATGGATCCATGAGTAAATCATGGAATATATTTATACAGTTAATAATGGTTTAAATTCTTGACTTGTTTGACCTGGCTTGACTGAACTTAACTTAGTGATAATATGTTGACTTGTTGTTTGAAATACTAAATTGCTTATGGTAATTAATGTGCTAATTGTATGATGGTTTTGAACATGGATTAACTTGTTGTACTATAATTTAGTTATGTGTTCATATTCTCATCTTGGTTTGGCTAACTGACCCTACAAGTACACTATTATTTTCATGTGTGTTCATACTGCACCTGCTCTTACTTTTGTGAGTACAACATATATTCTAGCGGCTCTCATGAGACCTTACTTGTTATTTTTGCGGTTGACTTCAGATTCAAGGGTAAACAACATGTTTCAGGCTACCATGAATCCATCTTAGGCAATAAAGTCTTTATTTCTGGACTCTATTTTTCATTTAGTTTTTGGGCTTGCATCCCCTTCTTAAAAATCTTTAGTAGTTTTGGTACGGATGACTTTTGGATCTTAGGAATGGTTTGGTTGAGTACAATATTTTACATTTTTGTTGTACTTACGTATTGTTTTAGTATTGGATATCTTTATTGATGGGTTAGTTTCATTATCTCTTTAGGTGTTGATTTTTAGATGGTGTTCGGAATAGATGGTTCTCCCACCGTGTGAGTAGTGTGGATGTCATTCACAACGGATTTGGGTCATGACAAAATTGGTATTAGAGTCTAGGTTTGTTGGTCTCATCATACCTAGACAAGTACAGTAAAGTTTTTGTATCCAAGTGCACACACAAGTGTACGTGGTCCACCAAGTAGTAAAATATCCTTAAGAAAGCCAAGTATCGATCCCATAGGGACTTCTGTTAAATAACTATCCTAGTCTAGCCTCACTATGAAGATTAAACAAGTACTAAAGTAACCAAAATTATTTGAAAGATTAATTGAAACGTAAATGTAAGCACTGCGATAAAGTAAAGGTTCTTGAATAATGATGGGGAGAAACTCAAGGTTAAGATACTACAAACAATTCCATTTAGATATATAACGTTGTTGATTTAGTTAGTTATCTTAGTTGTTGATTCTCGGGGTTGATAACAAGATTGTGGCCTTCGAAACCTATAATCAACTATCTAACTTAGCCTCACAACTACATCATTGAGCAGGGATGCAATACCTAAGCTAAATGCATTTGTATTGTTCTTGCATATAAACCGACTAAGGCTTAGGTATATTCCTATCCCAAAAGCAAATTATAGCTTCAATTCATTGAATGATAATGATCCCATCCCATGTATCCCTGATTCTATTCTATCATTCCTCCTTTTGAGTTCACAGAAGAATTATGAATTTATCTATGAGTCGCGAATTAATAGAATAGTTAAAACAAGGATACATGAACAACTAGTAATGATAATAACATAAAACAACTCAATTAATAGCAAAATTAATCATGTTCATGGCCTTAACCCTGGATGAGGGTTTTTAGCCACTAATGAACTTACAAGGAATCATAATGAATGAATTAATGTAATAATCAAAAAGTAAACTAAAGTAAAAGAATAAAAAATCCTAATTGAAGTCTCCTCCGGTGTATTCACTCACCCATAAGTTGTCCAAGATTTTTACAACAAGGTTGGAGTGTCTTATTTATACTTGGCCAAAATTGGCCGATTTAGACTTGCCAACATACCACCCCCTATCTCACAGCTTAGGTGGTGTGGAATTCCAAAAATGCATAGGTATACTGGAATGGACATTCTCAATTGCAATCAATGGCATGGAACTCCCTTAAAGTGGTGGCTAGAGGGTGTGGCACGCCACTAAACTCAGAAATTCCAGCTTTGGTCATTGTTTATCCCATGCGTTTAGCCTTTAATTCATTGCTTCGTGGTAGATTTTACTCTTCAAAAATAGATTTTATATCATACCAACATAAATTTAATAATATTACCAAGATTCCTATAACATGAAACACCACAAATTAGAGCTCACAACATCATAGAATTCAACACGACAAACTAGAATAGCATATAGCTCAAGCTAAGAATACTAGTGTTCTCATTTAGACTCAATTTGAACGTTTTGATTCTACACTTGGTTTGAAAACACAATAAACATTATAAACTCATAAATTAATACTTATATGCTTATTTATATAAAGATTTACTCATTACGCATCGAGACATACTCAAAACTAGGCTAATTAAACGTGGAAAACTACATTTAGGTGCATAAGACCACCTGAGATCATTACCCCACACTTAAAGTATTGTTCGGACTCAAGCAACTATTTACCAAAAGAATCATCTAAGGAAGACTTCACATTACTACTACAACACACAAGACACTCAATCTAGCACTATAACGACTACATAGATTGCAAGTTTCACACTAAGCATGTATTATACAATTGAAAGCTCATGAACACTACTTCAAAACATCTTAGCCTCGAGAATTGACTCAACCAAGTTGGAAAACTCATTAATATTACTCAATCAAAGAAATTATGTAAGTCACTTAACTATCATCAATCATGTTCCCTCACATAAAAGAGTTACCCATAGTCACTCAAACTGATGCAATTTATCATAACAATGGGTATATGAATTAAATTACACTCTCTCACAAAGAATTCACAAGTCACACAAGATGAACCATAGGCTTGAGCTTAGAGTAATACTCTACTAATATCAGAATGTTAAGGCTTTATATCGAATAGGACTTTAAGAGTTGTAATATAGGCTAAGAGACAGGTAGGAACTATTCTGTCCAGTAATAAGGACTATCCTCCTAAGGGATTTAATACATCACACACAACATTGAACTCTTCTCTAAATAACCAAACTTCACTACCTCTGCCATCACATATCTCTATTGTTTTTCCCCATCTCATTAAGTTAGTTCACATATATTAAGGAAGGGGTACCTTAATAAATACATGATTCAATTTTATCTTTTCATTACATTTCTCCAACCCCCAACACACAAATTTTTCAACACCACTAGATAATACTTTGGGGCGTCACTTTCACTTTTATCCTTCTTAATTTCGCACTCTTTAACCATATTAATTTTTCAACTAAAGTGCTTAGGATCTTTGGATCAAATTATGGTCAGCCAAAGAAAGGGATACAGGTTACATATGAGGCTACCAAACAAATAGGCTAAGGCTCAACATGGTTAGCTAAGATTATGCACAAGGGAAGGTAGAAGAGGGTATAAAACATGGCTATCAAAGAAATGCCTATACCATCTCCTAAACCCCCATTTTTTATTTTTCTTTGCACACACACACCAAGCAAGTTCTAGACATCGATGCAATAAATAATACACAAATAACCTCACTCACACATGGAACATGCTCAACTCTTGTAGGATCATCATAGACCGTAAACCAAGCAATATCACCAATTCATAATTAAGCCAACAACACACAAAAATCATAAACATGATCCTAGGTGTCTCACAAGTAGTCATTCCACACAGTCAACATGCTTTACAGTCAAAATTCACTTGCACCATGTAATCATACATAGCAGCTGGCAAGAATATCTGACTTATTTCTAACACAAAATATTATAAAATTTTCTCCTAAAAAGGAAAAAGGGATACTGGGTTCAAAGGGCGCCTATTTGGAAAAGAATCAAAAAGAAAAATCAAGGGGCGGATGAAGTGTGCACCAACTATACTGACTCTAACAAAACTAAATAAACAAAGAGAAAATATTCTTTTAATTTTTTCAATTTAATGAAAAGACTATCTAATAACTAAGAATTAAAATCCAATAGCAACACTTCACCCAAAACTATGGGAATTTTCCCCACCCCATACTTAAAACATACTTTGTCCCCATAGTATAATTTAATAGTAAGTAAAAGAACACTCCGTGAGGCCTCTAGACCTAGTTAGAAGCATCTTTAAACATTAGTAAGGTCGGGTGGACCTTATACCCGATTTTTACCATGCTCCTTAGCTCAGATTTTTGGTACTCAGACTTCTCTTCAACCTGTGACTCAGCAAAAAAAATAAAAGTGAAATAAAAACTAAAATAAGAAAATAAAATACCTACCCTAACTTGGGTTGACTCCTTAGAAGTGTCTGATTTAATGTCGTGGCATGATCCACATCACTACATCCATTATTTTCCTTTATTCTCTTCCTACTACTCGGAGGTCGTCTTCTCACTCTTTTTTCACCTTTTGAGTAAGTACTCTCAAGGTATGCATCTTTCTTAATAATAGCCATTTTAGGATATTCTTTCAACTTCACCCTTTTTAACATACTTGGTGGCTTGGCCACCTCATGAGACTATCTGAATATGCCTTTTGGGGTGTGCTCTCCACTACCCCACACTCATCAACTTCCATGAATATTATCATGCACAAATATTTTTACAGGTAAGGTGTGTTTAGTGACTTGTAGACGTTGAACACCACTTCTTCATCATACAATCTCATCTTGAGAGTGCTCTCTCTCACATAATAATGTACGTCACAATATGATTGACACCCTATCATCTACAACATAAGAAAGAATAATAAAATCAGTAGAGATAATAAACTTACCAAACTTAATGAGCACGTCCTCAATGATTCCTTTGGATGAACTCTAGTTTTGTTTGCTATTTGGATCACTATAGAGCATGGCCTCGGCTTCTCTAAATCTAGAGTACTGAACACTGATAGGGACATCAATTTTATACTTACCCCAAAATCACTCAGAGCATGGACCACATCACTATCACTAATTTTTATGGGGGGTGAAACATCCTAGGTCCTTTTAGTATTGTGAGCATCTTTCTCATCATCACGAAACTACACTCCTCTGTAAGTGTCATCGTCTTAATGTTTTGCATCTTTGTTTTATTATTCACCACATTATTCAAGTATTTAGTGTACATAGGCATACTCTACAAAACATCTAATAAATAAAGATTAATCTAAAGTTTTCTGAATGTGTCAAACAACTTCTTGAAGGAATCATCCTCCTTGAACATTTTGAGCCTTTGAGGGAATGGTGGTGGTGGCTTTTTTGGAATATTTTTGTGGCCTTAGTCTTCGTGTAATCAGACTTTCCTGGAAGCTCTGTATCATCAACTTCATCTTGTTTATTCTCTACCTGTTGTGGCACTAGCTCTGCCTGTACCTCCTTATTTTTCTTAGGAGTCCTATCAATCAGATCTCTACCATTCCTAAAGGTAATTTCCATGAATTATTTTGGATTTTTATGTCACTTGGCAATCTACCTTGGGTCCTGGTATTCAGTACCTAAGCTAGCTGTACTAGTTATGCCTCTAAGTTCTTTTGAGCAATCTGTTGAGTTTTAATTTCCGCCACCATTTGTTCTTGGATGGCCAGGATCTTCTTTAAGGTCTCCTCTATGTTACTGGCCTGCGTGTTTTGTTGATGCTAAAACTACTGATTCTGATTGTTCCCCATGCATAATTGGGCTGACTCTACCATTTATAGTTGTAGGCATTACCATAATTTGTCTTTTGTCCATTGCCCACAAAGTTCAGAAGACTCTGGGTTTTATCCATACGAGTCTATAGATTGCCACAAATTTCACAATAAGATAGGGTCTACTTAAATGCATTCACCTGAGCCTGGGACTGATTCACACCCAATTTGCTAAACTATGTCAACATTTGATTTTAAAGAGCAGACAATCGGGCGGCTAAGGCTATGACAATAGCAACTTCTATCATCATTGTATGTTTTTTCACTGTACCTCTAGATAGTCACCATGCCAGCCAGGATTTCCTTGTGCAATTCAATTCAACAAGTTACAAAGTTCATCATATGTTTTCTTTGGTGCTTGACCACCTACAACTGAATCTAACAAAATCTTTACATTATGATCAAGAGCTTCTACAAAAGTGTAATCTAATAACTCATTGGACTATTAGTGATGTGCACAGTCCCTTGGAAGAGATTTAAACCTCTTCTATGAATGATATAGATTTTTCTCCAACTTCTAACTAAAGCTCAATATCTCACTATGAAACCTTATAGTCTTGTCAAATGAGAAGAAATGGATGAGGATTTTTTGATCCATGTCATTATATGTAGTGATAGAAGGTGTCGGTTCAGCGTTCAACCACTTCTTTGCTTCCCTTAAAAATGAGAAGGGGAAGAGAGTGAGCCTCACATAATCAGTAAAGACTCCAGTGGGGATGAACATGCCACTGATCTCTACAAAATTCTGCAAGTGAACCTATGGATCCTCATGTGATAAACTGGTAAACTTTCCACTTCATTGCAAAAGTTTCACCGTGTTATGCTTTAGCTCAAATCTACCTCCAAATATCAATCTACGAATAGCGGAGGTAACATTTTTTATGAGTGGGATTGCCAGTTCACTCACTGTCCTACATGCTGGTGGATCTTTAGCCATAGGTACAGGAATATCTTTCTCTTGCTGAATTTCTAATACCCTATAGACAAGTATTGCTTCTCTTCTCAACTGGTGTAAGCATTACTCAGGTTTGGGAAATGAATCAACTAAATCCCTATCCCTTGCTAGCTTACTTGCTTCACAAACCTATGCCTGCAAATTCAAAAGCTAAGATCAAGTAAATAGCACTTAAGAAATTGCAAAGCAACACTAAAACTAAGACAATTTCCAATATACAAGTCCCCAAAAATGGCACCAAAAACTTGTTGCACCCAAGAGCACACACAAGTGTACATGGTCCACCAAGTAGTAAAATGGCATTAAGAAAGCCAAGTATCGATCCCACTAGAACTAGTGTTAAACATCTATCTTATTCTATCATCAAAGGTCCACATAACCAGAGTCCAACTACTGGCCCTAAAAACTTGATAATCTCCACCATTTGATACCAAATACTTTCATTGGCAGAGAATTCACATGCATTTGTTTTCAGAGATGAGCCAACCAATTTAGTGGTCTTTCTCTCTCCTTATGCTTCAAACCAAGACCCTTCTTTAGACTTAGGTTCTCTGGATTTTATTCTCGGGGTACGTAAATCCACCTGTAAGCCAAGTATCGATACCACTAGGACTTGTGTTAAATAACTATCCTATTCTATCCTCACTATGAAGATTAAACAAGTGCTAAAGTAACAAAAATTGTTTGATAGATTAAAGCCAAACATAAACGTAAATGCTATGGTAAAGTAAAGATTCTTGAACAATAATTGGGAGAAACTTAGGGTTAAGTCACTACAAATAATCCCACTTAGCTATATAATGTTGTTGTTTTAGTTAATTATCTTGATTGTTGGTTCTCAGAGTTAATAACATGATTGTTCTCTTCCACACCTCTAATCAACTATCTAACTTAGCCTTGCAACTATATCATTAAGCGGGGATGCAATAAATAACTAAATGCATTTGTATTATTTCCACATATAAACCAAATATGGTGAATTAGGTATATGACTATCCTAAATACAAATCATAACTTCAAATCATTGAATGATAATGATCTCATCCCATGTATCTCAAATTCTATTCTATCATTCCTCCTTCCCGGTTTGTGATAGAATTATGCATTTATCCTAAGGGTTGCAAATTAGTAGAATAGTTAAAACAAGGATACATGAATAATAAATAATGATAATAACATAAACCAACTCAATTAATAGCTAAATTAATCATGTTCTTGGCCTTAACCCCGGATGAGGGCGCTTATCCACTCATCGACTTACAAAGAATCAATATGAATAAATTCATGTAATAATCCAAAAGTAAACTAAAATAAATTAAATTAAAATAATGAAAATCATAATTGAAGCCTCCTCCATTGTATTCTCTCATCCACAAGTCATCCAAGATGTTTACATCAAGGTCGGCCTGTCCTATTTATACTTGGTAAAAATAGGTTGATTTTGACTTGCCAATGTGCCACGCCCCTATCGTGCAGTTTAGGTAGCGTGGCATATAAAAATGCATAGGGATACTACAATGGACATTCTCATTGTAAAAAAAGGTGTGACATGCCCTTAAAGCGGTGGCAAGAGGGCGTGGCATGCCTCTAAGCTCAAAATTTCTAGCTTTGGCTGTTGTTTATCCCATGTGTTTATCCTTTCAATCCATGCTTTGTGGTAGCTTTTCCTATTCATAAATAGATTTTATATCATCCTAACATCATTTTAATCATCTTACCAAGATTTCTGTAACATATAACACCACGAATTAGACCTCACAACACCATTGAATTCAATCTGACAAACTAGAATAACACATAGCTCATGCTAAGAATACTAAAGTTCTCGTTTAAACTCTATTTGAAAATTTTGATTTCACACTTGTTTTGAACACACCTTAAACATTATAATCTCATAACTTAACACTTAGATACTCAATTATATAAAGTTTAACTCATTATGCACCCGAGACATCCTCAAACTATGTTAATTAAGCGTAGATAACAACATTTAGGTGCATAAATCCACCTAAGATCAAGTCTTGTAAAATGGTATGGAGACATCTGTAGTTTTCTTTAAGAATCTATAGGGCTTTAGTAAATATGTAATTTTGTTCTCTTTCATTCTATACCTTGCTTTCTATTGGTATCTAGTAATCCAAATTAGTATCAACTCTTCTTCATTCTTTGATCCATAGATGGTGAATACTAGGTCCAGTAAAACTCGACCAACAGCCCCTACATCCGCTGCTCCAGCTTTGAAGACATCGAAAAGAAAAAGTGGATGAGTGAGACAGAGAGGTAGGAGAAAGAGGGGATGAGCTACACCCACCAGGGGTGTAGCTTAAGTAGTAGCATACACCTACAATGAAAGAGGTAAATATGAATTACTTAGCATACTCCTAATCACATCCATTAATGTATGACTATGCCTTTCTACCACATAATTTTGTTGTGATGTACCAAGAATTGTTTATTGAGCATATATTCCATGCTTTTCGAGGAATATAGCAAATTGACTTGGGTGTTGTCCAATTTCATCATATCTTCCATAATATTCTCCACCTCTATCTAACCTGATTACTTATACCTTTCTATCTAGTTTTCATTCAACCTCAAAAATAAATACCTTTAAGGCATCAATCATTTGAGATTTTTCATGCAACACATAGGCATATCCATTATGTAAAAAATAATCAATATAAGTGATAAAATATTTTTCCTTACTGAAAGATGCAATATCAAAAGGACCATATATATCAGTGTGTATAATTTCATGAAGTTATGTGCTTCTTGTGTCTCTTTGTTTGTGTGCTTTGTTTGTTTTACTTTAATATAATTCACAAAAAATTAAGGTCAGTACAATCCAAATCTGAATGAATTTTATTCTTAAATAATCATTCCAATCTCTCTTTGGATATGTGACCTAAACATTTATGCCATAAGTAAGCAGATTGTTCATTCACCAAACTTTGTTGGGTTCCAACATTATGAAGCAAAGTTATGAGTGTTTGGAAAATAGATTATTAAGATTTAGTTTGTATAAGTAACCACAAAGAGTACCAGTAACAATGAGATAATTATGCTTAAACAAACTAAAACATCCATTATCGAAATTAAAAAAGTATCCAGTCTTATCTAACTTAGACAAAGAAACAAGATTTCTCAAAAAAAGGTACATAATGTAACAACCTATCCTATCATTACTAAAAATATATGCAGTAAAGGTATACCAATCTTATTCATCATATGCGTTACGATTAATTCTTTAGTATGAGAATGCATTTGATATGTACTATGGTCATACAATACCCATATCACAAAATTAAGTTGAAGTATTTTTCCGATTTAGTTTCAAGCTATGTTTAAACTAGCGTCAACTTTAAATAATAACTCCTCATATATTATAAGGAGTTAGGGTCCTAATAACCACCAAGTTAAAGATCTCTGAGTCTTCTTCCAACACAATCAACCATTTGTTAATTTGTTTCTAGAACAAAAAGTAATGACCATTTCACTGAAGACTTTATGTACTAAAAAATCTATACTATAGAGGGTCAGGTCGTTGTAGTAATGCTATAGCCATTTATAACCTATTTTTGACGAGTTTCAGCCCCTAAACTCCAAAATTTTATTTTTGAGCCCTATGAGCGATTTTCTCTTGGTATGGATGGAAAAAAAAAATCAGGTATGTTTCTCCATCTTCTTTATTTTTCAATCCTTTAACATCCTAGAATCATTAGAACAATGGTTAATGGTGAAATTCTTAGGGAATTGAACCCCAGGTTCAGGATATTTTGGAAAAGAACTATGGGTTGGGTTAATGTCACCTAGAATCACTTCTAAATTATTAATTAACAATCCCTAACGTGAATTAGTGCTTCTAAAACATAAAATTTAGTAGTGTATACTTCGAATCCAATAAATATGGAAACTTTAGACTAAAAAAATCCATTAATGGAGTGGGTTGAGCTTAAAGGAACTATTTTGATGACTAATTGACCCTTGGGTAATATTGTAGACCTTAAATGAGGGTATAATTAGTGGATATGAATTTTCAAGGTTTTTTTTTTGAAGAGTGGTATATAAATTACTCTTATAAATGTTATTAGTAGATGATTTAGCTTTCGGGAACATAAATAGCTTGGTGACCAAGTAGGTTATGGTTTGTGAGTAGTAGACTGTGATTAGTCATCACATATATAATAAATATTTGATGGTAAAAATCATGCTTAGTCCTACAGGCATGGATTTTGGGTGAATAAATTATAATTTAATAAAAGAAGGACCTAATTATGTGATGATACATAAATTTATGAATCCTTGATGGATGTTTTGTGTTTGTATGAATTTATGGTTGATTGTAATATGAATTAAGAGATTATAGAATATAATGAGATGGTGAGATCTCATAATCTATTTATTTACCCTAATTACTATAAAAGGGTGAACTTGGTACTATATGTGATTCGAATATAGAATAATCTGGTTTAAGGTTAGTGATAAGGACTGATTATGGTTGTAACGCCCCGAGATCCCATCCCGAGATGTCACATGATGCTTATGGACCCGAAGGACCACAAGATAATCCTTTACTGATATTTGTAACTGTACACTGCATAATATCTGAAAAAAATACGGAAACTTGCCATAAGGTTCAACGTATCTATACATACTCAAAGCTGAAAACTGAATACTAATACATCCGTCTGAAAAGCCTCTAACTGTCCGAACTATGGAGTTGATGGGACATGTACCCAACTAAATCCGTCAATAGAAAATAAACAAAGTCTGAAACAATAGTAGTAAACTGAGACTCATCCTCAAAAAAAGAGGACTCACTTCTACTGCTGCTGACTGGGACCAAACTGCTGAGGATAAACTGGATCCTGTGCCTCTAAATCTATGGTGTCAAATAAAACACCATAGCGCAAATGCGTCAGTACAAAATATACCGAGTATGTAGACGGGGTAGGCTAATGCAAGGGTTCATGCATGCGCAATATCTAAACTGAATAATCATGAAAATTCCACATGAGAACACATACATGAATGCACAGAACATGAACACAATTATCGCAACTCTAGATACTGAAACTCAAATATCACTTTACTGCAGACTGAACTCACTACTGACACTGAGATACTGAATCACTGACTCATCAGATACTGATAACTGAAGATTTGGATGTACTTACATCAATGATTGAATTCTTGGATTTACTGCTTTTGACTGACAGGATTAGAGATCAACCTTTCTAACAGATGATTTCAGAAGCTTTATCAGTGATAAAAACATGATTATATCTGAATCTGACAATAAGAATACTAAATAAAAATATGATATTGTGATCAAGCCTGTCTGACGGCATATCTCTGAATATGATATCAAATAAATGTACGCAAAACCAAGTATATCTGATGGGATGGCCCATAAATCAATAGAACTATCTGAGTTCCTCACAATGATAAATGATTGTATCTGACAGTCCTGATTTTTGAAGATTGATTCTAAAACTGAGACTAAATCTGAAATTGAAACTGTGGGAAGTAGCCACTTAACCGACATGTCCCGACCTACCATAGGTGGGGTCCAACCTGTGCCTCAGTTGGAAGGGTGTCATTACCGCACCACTACCAAAGAGAACTCTATGTGACCCTTATCTAGCCGGTTCTCAAATGAGAATGGTGGAGCCCTCATCTAGCAGGTCAGGCCACCTCATCTACCCTTATCTAGAAGGTATGATGTCTCTCATCCACCCTCAACTAACAGGTGTGATGTCTCAACCTACGCTTGCTACGTAGTTATGGAGCACAAGGATTGCTTCTAAGAATCACACCCTCTACTAGTAGGTAAGTTTACTTCCAACTGAAAGACTCAAAACTAAATTCTCAACTGAACACTGGCTGAACTGAATCCGACACTGATTATATTACTCAAAAGGTCTAACTGAGTTACACTGAGATCACTTGGTTTCGTAGTTGATGGAAAAGATATCGAATCATGGTATCTGATTGACGATACAGAGCTTGAATAAATTACTCGAATCACTTCTGAGATTAGGATTGAATCACTTGAATACTATTAGAATTGAGTTGATTACATGTCTATGGCTAGATTACTAGCGATACAGAGATTAGAGAGATAACTGAGATTACTGAGCTTTATTAAGATTCGAACTTGTCTGAGGACAATGAGTTCTATAGTTCACTGAGTTCTGAGAATCATGGCTCGATTGGAATTATTGAGAAACTGACAACAGCTCTATTTTTGGGTATGAATACCCCCAGGACTCGATAACATAAAAGTAAGACATAATCATTCTTCATCACAAATCATTCGTGCATCATCACAGTCATTCATTCATCACTACGATCATTCATTCATCATTACAAGCATTCATTCATCATTACAATCATTCATGTATTATCTCAATCGTTTAAGCATCACTTCAAGTAGTTGGGCATCATAACATACTTTCCCTGTCAAGATCCTTAGGACATCGCATTAAGCATTTAGGAAACAAAGACATATATTCATCATCACAACCACTAAAGGGTCAATCCAAACCTTTAAGTATCACCAACATTGATACGCCCAAATAACAACTCTCGTTAGAAAGTGTAAGCGGTCGCTGTCAAATATAGAACCCAACTGGGTTGGGTGTCGAATCCCACAGGGAATACTATGATCACTAAGTATTGCGATTATTATTAGACTGTTGGTCGAACGTTCCAAGATAAGGGGGGTTTGGTTTAAGTGCACAGTAATATTATCAGTGTAACAATGAGATGATATGTGTAATTATATTTGATCACAGAGAATGAAAAGTTAGGTTTATGTCCACCTTGTAGCTTCTACTTCTCTATTAACTATGGGTAATACGGATTTTATACATGCATGCACTTTTAGAGAGGCGTATTCTAATTCTAATCCAGTGTTTTTCAACCATCAAGGATTTATTCACCTTAGATCTCTCGAACCCAAAGTGTACAACAAATTATACGAACTCTCCAAGACGTTAATCCTACTAGGGCATTAACGTGTAAACTAGAGGTTGGAAACCCTAATTTCTTGTCACACTCTCTTTTCCAAATAGTAACTTTTCTATCGAACAAGTTATTGCTATAATGGCACATTCCCTATGTTTGCAACCACGAGAATTCAATCATAACAAAGAGAGTAATGATATAAGTGGATTAACACATCATAAATTCAAAAACCCATAGCAATAGAGAGTATACTACAAGGTTTCTATAACCCTAACAAATAAACTTAGCTACTCATGAATAAAACGGAAATCACAATAGAAATATTCATCATACCAAAACTTAGAACGATCTTCGTGGAGAAGATGAATAGCGAAAATAAGAGAGAAAAACGTTTCTCTCTCTCTCTCCTCAAGCTAAGCCGTTTTCTTTTGTTTTCCTAAAAAATACAGAATGTGAATAATAATAAAAATTCAGCAATAAGGTTTTTAATAACATCCTTCTCTAATAAATTGCTACTGTATCCTTAACTATTTAAAAATACTGAGTTTGCCCGGGAAAAAGTTCCCATGCATCACATTCAGTCCAAAAGTTGCTTTCCCTTTTATGTGAAGTTTTCCTTTGCTGTCCACAGGTCCCCAAAGTGCTGAAATCTTCTTCATTAGTACCTGAAAAGCATGCTAATCACATAGGTCAGCTCACTTACTAAAAAATGGACTAAAAGTGCAAGACTTATGTATTTTATCCTCAAAACTTAGCTAAAACATGGGTAAGTTTATCCTGCTTAGACGTATAAATACGCCCAACATCACCACCCCACACTTAAAGCTTTGTTCGTCCTCGAACAACATATCTATTTATGCATACTACACAAGCCTTAGCACCCACAAAGGAAGACAAGATGCTCAAATAGGCTCACACAACAATTATGAACAAGAAGTAGCTTCAGGAATCATTCCTAGATACAATCTACCCTCAAGAATAGACTCATTAAGTTGGAAATTTCATGCATATCATTCAAGAAAATCATTTAAATTACCCAACCTTCATCAACCATGTGCCCTCACAACAAGAGAGTTACCCATAATCACTCACAATTATGCAATTTCTAACAAAATGGGCACAAGAATCAAGTTGCGTTCAATCTCACAAAGAATTCTCAAATTACAACTGATGACCATATGCTTTCCATTAGTGTAACACTCCACTAATATCAGAATGCTAAGATTAGGATCAAATAGGTCTTTTACGGGTTGTAATGCAGGCTAAAGGATGGGTAGGAACTATTTTGGCCAGAAATAGTGACTATCTTCCCTAAGCGCTTTAATACACTACATTATGCAATTAAGATCAATCTCAAACAACCAATTTCCACTTCTTCTATCTTCACAGATTTGCTTTTCACCCCAACTCGTTAAGCTTAATTAATAACACTATTGTGGGAGTATGCAACCCTTTCAATTTTTTTTTTATTTTTTTTTTGGGCACCCTTTTTATGTTACGCACCCTTATAATAGCCACCCTCAACTTAAGCAATTTGACTTAGTTGAGGTGCACAATGTCCAAGAAGGACCAGGGCTAAAAAAAGGTTCATTGTAACATGTCCGGGATAAAATTTTGAACTTTTTCAACAATTGTAGCTACTCCCAACCACATCAATTGCTCACGTCAATAACCATACTTTAAGGCATCAATTTCACCTTTTTCCTCTTATTCTCAAACTCTTAACTCACATTGATTTTACATTAAAGAGCTTAGGAGCTTTTTGGATCAAATTACGGTCTATTAAAGAACGGATTAGGCTACATATGAGGCTAACAAAAGAACAAGGTAAAGGCTCGACGGGGCTATCTAAGATAATGTACAAAGGTAGGTCAAAAGAAGGTATGAACTATGGCTTTGCATACACACCAGGAAAGTTCTAACATCAGTTACAATAAGGAATTTACAACAGTCTTACACACTCATGGCACATGGTCAACTCAATTAGGAGCATTATAGATTCTCGACCGAACAATTACATGAATTCAATTAAAACCAACAATCACAACAAGAGTCACAACTAGAGCCTAGGTGTTTCAACGTAATGATCCATCACATATTTAGGTTATAATGTCATATGATCCACAAGAGCAGTTACATGTAATTGAAAGACTACTTTTCTCTTAAGACGGTCGTCATCCATCCATCATCGAGAAAAACACCTAATTATGACTAAATAACTAACAAAATGAACAAAATAACTAATCCTGTCCACAAGTATACTAAGGAGAAGGTCCTATTTTCTTACGAAACAAGTAGCAAAGTAACCAGCCACCCCACACTTAAGCTCTGCACTGTCCCCAGTGTAAATAACAAGATAAAGAACCTGGATAGTAGTACTTCTCATCCACATTAGGAGTCATGCCACCTACATGGAGATCATCATTGGAGCCATTTTTCCTGTATTCATCCTGTCATCTATGTCATCCACACATAATGAAACTAACTATAATTAATATGAGGGTGGTGAAGTCACCACCCCACACTTAATTTGTTAGTATCAACTAATTTCGTGTTATTATCGGGTACTCAGACTTCACCGACATACACTTTGACATGGTGCACCACGTTAGTCACAATACAATTCAATTTCCCCATGTCTATTTCAATGAAACACTTTTTTATCAAAATCATACCCTAAACTTTCAACCATATCAAGATATACAAAACACCATCACTTTCCCAACATAGCCATGGCAAAAATTTAATTTATAATCCTCAAGTGATCAATTAATAACTACAGCATAAATTCAAAACACCTAAGGATTAAGAAAAGAACACTTACCTTAAAGATAAAGGATTGAAGAAAGTGAGTCGATGTTCTTGGGTTTTGAAAGTGGTGAGGAGCTTGTAAGATTAGTAGAGCAAAGAGAAGGGTTTTGAGAGAGGAGGGGTTGGGAGGAGAAGAGGTGAAAGAAAAATGGAGTGGGATTTAAGAGTAGAGAATATGTTTAAAATATGAGACATGGGTCGGTTTGATCCATTAAAAAATGGGTTAGTGGGCAAAAATTATGTTGATAGGCGGCGCCTATAGCATTGCCTAAGCATAAGTAGGCGGCGCCTATAGCATTTCCTAAGCATAAGTAGGCGGCGCCTAACCTATTGCCTATGTTGGCATAGGCGGCGCCTAGCCTATCGCCTATGTTGGCATAGGCAGCGCCTAGCCTACCGCCTATGTGAGGCGGTGAGCATAGGCAATGGCATAGGCGGCGCCTAGTCTATTGCCTATGTTGGCATAGGCGGCGCCTAGCCGATTGCCTATGTTGTCATAGGCGGCGCCTAGCCTATTGCCTATGTAGACATAGGCGGCGCCTAGCCTATTGCCTATGTTGGCATAGGCAATTGGAAAAACGGCACACTCTTGGTCGAAAAGGTCCATACCGCGGGGGCTTCGCCCCCGCACACCCATCAAGATTGAAAGTCACAAAATAAAGTCACACCGCGAAACTTTTGGGGTTGAATTAACATAATTCAAGGCACGAATCTAATGCAAATCATACTTGAGCCTTACACATTTGACCACTCCAACTTACCTGTAATGTTCCCATCACTCCTAAACTTACCACCATTGACATGTCTCGCTTCCAAATCAAAATTGGTACTAATATTCTCCTTAGTACTTCGTGCATCTACACTTAATCAAAAACAACAAAAATGATTAGAAAAATGGGTTGCCTCCCATGAAGCACCTAATTTAACGTCGCGGCACGACTCGATTATCTTGACTACTCAGACTACGTCAAGATACATAGATGATACCATTTGTACCTCATTTGTTGGATCAAGACAATGCTTTATTCTTAGTCCAACCACTTTGAAGTCACTCACATCCTTGCTTGCAAGTTTAACCAAACCAGCTATGGTCTCCACAAAAGATATATCCTTAATTGGTACGTCTCTCTTATCTTCATAGAATACATCAACTATCGAGAAGACACTCATATCTTTTTGTTGTTTCATAGACCGACATACTTCAAAGCTAACTTCTTTCTCATTGAGCCTAAATTTCAGCTCATTTAGCTCCATGTCAACTAACACCCTTCCAGTTGCTAAGAATGGCCTACCCAAAATTATGGGTACTTCAAAGTCCACTTCACAATCAAGAATTACAAAATCGGCAGGAAATATAAAATCAACAACTTTTACAAGTACATCATGTAGAATCCCAATCGGTCTTTTTACTGATCTATCTGCCATTAGAAGCCGCATATTAGTGGGCGTAGGATCTCCCAAACCCAATTTCTTGAAAACCGTCAATGGCATAAGATTGATACTTGCCCCAAGATCACAAAGGGCCTTTTCAAACTTTAGCAATCCAATCGTACATGGAACAGTAGATGCTCCCGGATCAGCTTTCTTCTGGACAATAGATCTTGTAGCAATAGAACTACAATGATGAAGATTGTCTACCATTTCATAGCTCACAGTCTTTTTCTTTGTCAACAGGTCTTTCATAAACTTAGCATATCCGGGCATCTGTTCCAGTGCTTCAACTAAGGGCACATTCACTGTCAACTGCTTCAACATAGCCATGAATTTGCTAAACTTGCCATCATTTTTTTTCTTCTTTAATCATTGTGGAAATGGAGGTGACGGCCTTGGAATTTCAGTTGGAGCAACTTTTACCTCCTTTCTTATGCCTTGCTCCACATCACTAATATGCTTCGGCTTAGTTGGTTGTTCAACTTCCGCACTTTTCTTTTTCAAACCTCCCAACTCCACAGGCACCACTAGAGATTCATCAACCATCTCCCAATCCATTTCAACCTCATCAGTATAAGAGGAAGATCCCAAACCTGGACTAGATAACATCTTACCGCTCCTAGTGGTAATGGCCATACACGATCCATCAGTCCTCGAATTCTGAACTGTATCACTTGGTAGAGTCCCATTCTTTCTTTGGTTGAATGTTGCGGATAACTGGCTCATCTGCTGCTCCAATTGTTTAATAGCAACTGAGTACGAATTTACAAGTTGACTTATGGAAGATACATCACTCTTTATTATAGTCACCCCAGAATTTGTCGCCTCAACTCCCTTTAATACTTTCTCCATCATGTCCTCCACAGACATTTTACCTGAACTAGTAGCAGCATAATCACGGCTTCCAGGAGGTACATACAGTCCACTCCTGTCACTTTTATTCTTCCAATCTCCTTGATGGTTCCAACCTTGGTTTCCTTGGTCACCACCTCAGAAACCCATCTGATTGTTTAAGTAATTGGCTTCTTTCTCAGGATCGGAGTCAGCCCTTCCCTGTGATGCTACAGCTTTAACCTTCTCTATCTTTCCTGATAATAAATGCTTAGTGAGAAGGTCCATCTGTGTTTTCATATGAGCTATATCCTGGTCACGTCCCTCTTCTCTTCGCCTCTGTTCTGCCATCATGCCAATAGTTACAGTAGAGCTTGCTACCTCAGAATCCCTGGTATGCCAAGATCTACTCTACTTTGTCATACGATCCAGCATGTCAGATGCCTTAAGAAAAGTAAGGTCCATGAATGACCCACCCGCAGCATTATCTACCACTGGCTTAGTCACCGAGTTCAAAGCCCTATATAATATTTCCATCAAGTGGACATTAGTCATCTGATGGTTTGGGCACCGCATAAGCTTCTTCTTGAACCTCTCCCAAGTCTCGTGGAGAGCTTCATTTGGAAACTGTCTAAAATTGCTTATCTCATCTCTCAATTGTGCCCTCTTGGATGGCAGAAAGAATCTTTCTAGGAAAGCGTCTTTCAGTTGCCTCCAATTAGTAATAGAGTCAGGAGTTAGGTCGTTTAACCATAGAGTTTCCTCTCCAGATAGAGACAATGGAAATAAGCGCAGTTGGATTGCATTCGGTCCAACCCCTAGATTGTCAAACGATTTTCATGTTGAGATAAAATTTATCAGATGCATATTCGGATCGTCGCCTGCAAGTCCACCAAATAACCCTTTGAGTTGCAATAGCTGGATCATGGTGCTAGTGATATTGAACTTGGATCCGGGTGCCAAGGGCGGAGGAATAATAGCCCCTGTGGAACCAGCCCCGTCCAAGTCGTCATCATCATCATCAAAAATGACTTGCACAGCTCGGCGTTCGGGTCTCATTCTAGCTTGACGATCTCAGTTGACATTTCTGTTTACTAGTGCAGCCACATCATCTGCATGCCTTGGATTTAATAACTCATCATCACCCAGGTCCTCATCATCAGGATTTGGTACCCGACCTGGGTTATCAGCATTCTGTTGATTTACTTGCGTAGCTGCCAATGCAGCTAATCTAGCCTGCTCCTGTTGAGAAGCTATCCTTTCAGAGTCTTGTTGCGCATCCATTCTGCCAATGAGATATGGTTCAGGATTTATAGGTAATAAAGGCTGACCAGATCTTCGTGTATTTGGCATGCAATCCACTAAACCTGAACAAAACAAAAACAACAAACAAAAAGTAAAATTTGAGAATCTTTGACCAAAGGGTCTATTAACTATCACAAACTTAGTTGACAACCGTATTCCCCGGCAACGGTGCCAAAATTTGATACGCCCAAATTACAACTCTCATTAGAAAGTGTAAGCGGTCGCTGTCAAATATAGAACCCAACTAGGTTGGGTGTCGAATCCCACAGGGAATACTATGATCACTAAGTATTGCGATTATTATTAGACTATTGGTCGAAGGTTCCAAGATAAGGGGGGTTTGGTTTAAGTGCACAGTAATATTATCAGTGTAACAATGAGATGATATGTCTAATTATATTTGATCATAGAGAATGACAAGTTAGGGTTATGTCCACCTTGTAGCTTCTACTTCTCTATTAACTATGGGTAATACGGATTTTATACATGCATGCACTTATAGAGAGGCGTATTCTAATTCTAATCCAAGTGTTTTTCAACCATCAAGGATTTATTCACCTTAGTTCTCTCGAACCCAAAGTGTACAACAAATTATACGAACTCTCCAAGATGTTAATCCTACTAGGGCATTAACGTGTAAACTAGAGGTTGGAAACCCTAATTTCTTGTCACACTCTCTTTTCCAAACAGTAACTTTTCTATCGAACAAGTTATTGCTATAATGGCACATTCCCTATGTTTGCAACCAAGAGAATTCAATCATAACAAAGAGAGTAATGATATAAGTGGATTAACACATCATAAATTCAAAAACCCATAGCAATAGAGAGTATACTACAAGGTTTCCATAACCCTAACAAATAAACTTAGCTACTCATGAATAAAACGGAAATCACAATAGAAATATTCATCATACGAAAACTTAGAACGATCTTGGTGGAGAAGATGAATAGAGAAAATAAAAGAGAAAAATGTTTCTCTCTCTCTCTCCTCAAGCTAAGCCGCTTTCTCTTGTTTTCCTAAAAAATACAGAATGTGAATAATAATAAAAATTCAGCAATAAGGTTTTTAATAACATCCTTCTCTAATAAATTGCTACTGTATCCTTAACTATTTAAAAATACTGAGTTTGCCAGGGAAAAAGTTCCCATGCATCACATTCAGTCCAAAAGTTGCTTTCCCTTTTATGTGAAGTTTTCCTTTGCTATCCATAGGTCCCCAAAGTGCTGAAATCTTCTTCATTAGTACCTGAAAACATGCTAATCACATAGGTCATCTCACTTACTAAAAAATAGACTAAAAGTGTAAGACTTATGTATTTTATCCTCAAAACTTAGCTAAAGCATGGGTAAGTTTATCCTGCTTAGACGTATAAATACGCCCAACATCAAACATCGGTTCACCATCATATACTAGCCTAGGGAAGACATGCTATTAGATTATACCCCATTCAACGAGATCTTAATCAAGTACTTCATACCTATATAGGTCTTGTCATGTATTTGGATATCACCTTATTTGGGGGAAACTTCATACTAACACGTCACTATTTACTTGCTAACCACTTGACATGTATTAAAAGCTTAGCCTATATCAAAGAGCACAAAATCGGGGAATTTTCAACCATCATATCTCGACTTATTCACTAGGGTCATTCAACAACCACTAGACACGACCAATTTTACACCTACTTGGAGATTTCATGCTATCTTGGCACATTTCACTCACTAAGGCATTTTATCAAACACTAGGCATGCATGGACTAGCTCACAATTTGGGGCTTCCTATTCAACATTCTATAGTGGCCCTTATGCTTCACCTAAGCTCTTTATAAAACCTATGGGGAACGTTCTTCACTTATTCAACCATTTCTACACTCAAAATTCATGAACACATCACATGGAGAAAAAACAACTTCAAGAGGGTCTATCACAACATCACATGAATTCCACATACTAGGGTCAAAGCTCATAAATTTTGTAGGCAAACATAAATCAAAACTCAACAACACATTAATATAAATACATTTAGGCAAAATTGGTATCGTTGGAAATCTAATTCAAAGCTATTTCATTTGATATATATAAATCCACCTATTTATTCATATACAACGAGTTATGGTCGATTGAAATTTACCCAAATTTTGACGGGCACTAAAACTTGAACGATAGGAAAGTTTTCAACTCGTCCACGAGTTAGGGGACCTCTATGATCTTAATTCATGCTCAAATAGATTCCCACATAATTTTTAAGTATTTCATACTTGGGAGGATATTTCTGAAATATTTTGACTCGGATTTTTGCTTTACCAAATATGCTCTAAGGCTCAGACTGGAAGAGGATTTTGCGGGGCATTACATTATCTCCCCCTTAAGAACATTCGTCCTCAAATGTCACTTGATAGACTGAGAATACGGATCAACATAACTTACTCAAAAATGGAAACATCTCAGACCAGGACTACGCAACTGGAACGACTGACATATAGAGTTCTCACATCGGGCATGCAGATAGGATGCATAGAATACTCAACTGATGATACTCATAGCTGAATACTTATAATACACATGCATATCTAATGCATGGACTCATAACTGGGATGATCTCATGAATACACAACTGAACACACGCTGACAAACTGAACTCTTTCTACTGAATATGCATATCTAATGCATGAATGTCCGGCTAAGCTGACTTTTGAAAGCACGACTGACAATACAATAATGATTGACAATGCAGTGACAACTGATGCTAATTTCATAAAGAAGATTTGAACAACCATATGGATGAATCTAATGGCATGCAACATCATAATACTATAGGGTATCTCCCCCTTGGGACTCTATGTCCCACTAAACACACTTCGCTGAAATACTGGGGTGGTACACGGGGCACCTACAACTGGGTCATGATTGACCGATCAAGATCTGAAACTTATGCATGACTCATGCTAACATATAAGCTCAAAATGGAAGCAAAGGACCTAACAATGCATATCACAAAGAAGAAGGGATCATAACTTACCCGGGTCTATTTCAGGGAATCCTTCTCGATCAAGGCGAGTCTGAAGCACCTGAAGTCTAACCATTTGAGTCAGCACTCTACATTCTCGCATTCTATAGCCTGATTAACCACACCCGAAACACACATCTCTACTAGATCTACACACACCTTGGTGGCTCCTTCCACACTCTCCACAATGCGGATGGGTATGAACACCACTAGTAGTACTGGAAGTGGCTTCCTGCTGGCGTGAATCTCTACCCCTCTGAGCTAGTATTCTACATTCTTGCAACTTATGACCTAGCCTACCACATCCAAAAAACCCCTACTGTCGGCTCTACATACACCCCTGTGCTGCCTACCACACTTTTTGCAACACGAGTAGGTAAGAACACTCTTCCCACGACCTAGTGACTTAGAGCTTGATGCTCTCTCTCAACTAGCATTCTTAGGTTTAGGTACCGGTGCCTGGACTGATAGCAAAACTGGTGCTGAGGATCTCAGATGGAATTGGGAGTGGTTACTACCCCTTATTCTTGGCGTAAAGTTATTGGTTCTAGTCCTCTGATCCATCCTATGCTATCTCCCCTTATTCTGCTGAGTGTAAGCTAAAAGCCTAGATAGAACAACGTTCTACAAACTATTCTGAGCAACTATTTCCTAGGCTAAGGTAATGAATGCAGCTCTGAACTCTGCATGCGACACACCCTCTTTCTCAGGATCTACTGGTTCTGGGGGCTGGTCATCTACCCCAAGGACAAAATCTCAGCGAGGAGGCATACTTTGTAATTGGAAGAAACAAGTGGATTGGACTGAGGATCAACTTGAGCTCATGCTCACTCGCACGATCTGAATACTAAAAGAAGGGAAACTATTCCTAAGTACATCTTGTAGCCTCTTGTATATAAATGTGGGGCGCTACAAACCCATGCACAAGACTCTACTAGATGCGGCTTTTTAGAATCCCTAGGACACTGTTGAACCTTAGGCTCTGATAAAAAGTTTGTAACGCCCCGAGATCCCATCCTGAGATATCACACGATGCTTATAGACCCGAAGGACAACAAGTTAACTGTTTACTGATATTTGTACCTGTACACTGCATAATATCTGAAAAAATACAGAAACTTGCCATAAGGTTCAATGCATCAATACATACTCAAAGCTGAAAATTGAATACTAATACATCCATCTAAAAAGCCTCTAACTGTCTGAACTGTGAAGTTGATGGGACATGTACACAACTAACTCCATCAATAGAAAATAAACAAAGTCTGAAACAATAGTAGTAAACTGAGACTCATCCTCGAAAAAAGAGGACTCACTGCTACTGCTACTGATTGGGACCAAACTGCTGAGGATAAACTGGATCCTGTGCCTCTGAACCTATGGTGTCAAATAAAACACCATAGCTCAAATGCGTCAATACAAAAGTGTACCGAGTATGTAGACGGGGTAGGCTAATGCAAAGGTTCATACATGTGCAATATATAAATAGAATAATCATGAAAATGACACATGAGAACACATACATGAATGCACAGAACATGAACACAATTATTGCAACTCTAGATACTGAAACTCAGATATTATTTTACTGCAGACTAAACTCACTACTGACACTGAGATACTGAATCACTGACTCATCTGATACTGATAATTGAGGATCTAGATGTGCTTACATCAATGACTAAATTCTTGGACTTACTGCTTTCGACTGACAGGATTAGAGATCGACCTTTCTAACAAATGATTTTGGAAGCATTATCAATGATAAGAAACATGATTATATCTAAATCTGACAACAAGAATACTCAATAGAAATCTAATACTGTGATCAAGCCTGTCTGACGGCATATCTCTGAATATGATATCAAATAACAATATGTGAGACCAAGTCTATCTGATGGGATAGCCCATAAATCAATGGAACTATCTGAGTTCCTCACAATGATAGATGACTGTATTTGACAGTCCTGATTTCTGAAGACTGATTCTGAAACTGAGACTGAATCTGAAACTAAAACTATGGGAAGTAGTCACTTAACCGACATGCCCTGATCAACCATAGGTGGGGTCCAACTTGTGACCCAGTTGGAAGGGTTTCATTACCGCGCCACTGATAAAGATAACTCTATATGACCTTCATCTAGAAGGTCCTCAAACGAGAATGGTGGAGCCCTCATCTAGCAGGTCAAGCCACCTCATCTACCCTCATCTAGCAGGTATGATATCTCTTATCCACCCTCAACTAACAGGTGTGATGTCTCAACCTACGCTGGCTATGTAGTTCTGGAGCACAAGGATTGCTTCTAAGAATCACACCCTCTACTAGTAGGTGAATTCCCATCCTTGAGCTCGCTCGGTGCTAGTTTCTACTCCCAACTGAAAGACTCAAAACTAAATTCTCAACTGAACACTGGCTGAACTGAATCTGACACTGATCATATTACTCAAAAGTTCTGACTGAGTTACGCTGAGATCACTTGGTTCCGTATCTGATGGAAAAGATATCGAATCATGGTATCTGACTGACGATACAGAGCTTAAATAAATTACTCAAATCACTTCTAAGATTAGGATTGAATCACTTGAATACTATTAGAACTGAGCTGATTACTGGTCTGAGTCTAGATTACTAGCGATACTGAGATAACTGAGATTACTGAGCTTTATTAAGCTTCGCACTTGTCTGAGGATATTGAGTTCTATAGTTCACTAAGTTCTAAGAATCATGGCTCGATTGGAATTATCGAGAAACTGACACGGGCTCTAGAGAACAGCTCTATTTTTGGGTATAAATACCCCCAGGACTCGATAACATAAAAGTAAGACATAATCATTCTTCATCACAAATCATTCATGCATCATCACGGTCATCCATTCATCACTACAATCATTCATTCTTTATTACAAGCATTCATTCATCATTACAATCATTCATGTATTATCTCAATCATTAAAGCATCACTTCAAGTAGTTGGGCATCATAACATACTTTCCCTCTCAAGATCCTTAGGACATCGCATTAAGCATTTAGGAAACATAGACCTCTATTCATCATCACAACTACCAAAGGGTCACTCCTAACCTTTAAGGATCATCAACATCGGTTCACCATCATATACTACCCTAGGGAAGACATGCTATTAGATTATACCCCATTCAATGAGATCTTACATCAAGTACTTCATACCTATATCGTTCTTGTCATGTATTTGGATATCACTTAATTTGGGGGAAACTTCATACCAACACGTCACTATTTACTTGCTAACCACTTGACATGTATTAAAAGCTTAGCCTATATCAAAGAGCACAAAATCGAGGAATTTTCAACCATCATATCTCGACTTATTTAGTAGGGTCTTTCAAAAACCACTAGACATGAACGATTTTACACCTACTTGGGGATTTCATGCTATCTTGGCACATTTCACTCACTAAGGTATTTTATCAAACACTAGGCATGCATGGACTAGCTCACAATTTGGGGTTTCCTATTCAATATACTATAGTAGCTCTTATGCTTCACCTAAGCTCTTTATCAAACCTATGGGGAACATTCTTCACTTATTCAACCATTTCTACACCCAAAAGTCATGAACACGTCACATGGAAAAAAAACAACTTCAAGAGAGTCTATCACAACATCACATGAATTCCACATACTAGGGCCAAAGCTCATAAATTTGGTAGGCAAACATAAATCAAAACTCAACAACACATTAAACATCCATTTCAACTCATACAAATCATTAACAACTCCTAAACAAAAAACTCTTTTAGTTTTAAAAAGGGTTCTTTAGCTTCTTGGATGAAAGGGACCCAAGAATCAACATCTACATACCTTAACCTTTGAAATTGGATGAACTTTAGTGCTTGAAACTTTATCCACACTTGAAATAAATAAATTCTTGAAGCCCACACTATGACGAACTTGATTCTTGAAGAAACCTTGAAGAATTTATGGATGATTTTTGGAGGATTAAAGTTCTTGATGAAACCCTAGTTATACTCTCTTGAGAGAATTAGAAGAGAAAATGATGAAATTAGGGTTTTGAAAGTGGGTTCTCATATTTATAGAGGCTCAAAAAGGGTGGGAAATGACCAAAATACCCTTGCAAAAACACCCTTGAATTGATGAAAAAATGTTCTTGACGCCATCCGTGATAGGCCGTCAGGTTAGTGATAGGCCGTCACAAATGGTCGTCACAAAAGTGGTCCAAATTCTTGATTTTCTATCCAGAGCTAAAGACGTCGTCAGAAATGTCATCATCATGTGACGACGTCGTCAAAAAGGTCGTCAAAAACTTGATAGCCCATCAGAAATGTCGTCACTGTTTTCCATCTTGACAGGCTGGAGTAAAATGAGCATAACTCTTTTCCCCGATATTGTATTTAGGCGAAATTGGTATCGTTGGAAAGCTAATTCAAATATATTTCATTTGATATATATAAATCCATACAGTTCTTCATATAAAATGAGTTATGGTCGATTGAATTTGACCCAAATTTTGACGGACACTAAAACTTGAACGATAGGAAAGTTTTCAACTCGTCCACTAGTTAGGGGACCTCTATGATCTTAATTCATGTTCAAATAGATTCCCACACGATTTCAAATTATTTCATACTTGTGAGAATATTTCTAAAATATTTTGACTCGGATTTTTGCTTTACCAAATACGCTCTAAGGCTCAGACTGGAAGAGGATTTTGCGGGGCATTACAATGGCATAAGAAGGGATTGACTTAGTTTAAGGGCCTACGTTCAATTTAGGCTAAAATTTTTGGAAGTAAAAAGTATAAAGGTGAATGACTAATGCTATATTGTAACTTGAATAGAGTTGAATGACTTGATTAATGGAGTTCTCGATCCTAGTAATGACTTGAATGTAAGGTTTCTACATAATGGCAGAATTGATAGTTTTGGTATGAATAAAAAGAGATTGGATTAATGTATCAGTTGCTAAATTTTAGACTCCATTTGGTTGAACATGCACTCCTAAAATATCTACTTGAATTTAATTAATATGACTTGATAATGCTTACCTAAATAAGCAGCGGGGATTGGTCTTCGAACATTCTATAATTGATGAAATCAATGATTCATATCTACTTGTGATTTAGTGTATTAAAGTATGATTATTATTTACATGTATTCATTAACTTGAGTTTACAAAGTATTTAGGTGGTTGTCTATTCTTGTAAGGAATACTTAAGGAATGAAATTGATAAATGATATTCTAAGTACTCATCGTACATATTGAGGTTATATTAATTTCTTGTTGATTGTACAAGTATAAATTGCTTATTACATTATGGTTGTGACTGTTCTGATATCAAATACTATTGTGGGATGTACCAAAATTTAGACATTTTCACAGGATTGGTTGATATGTTTCATTGTTTGGCTCGAGTACTATATTGGTACAGTACATGGATAAGAACTCATCCCTTGTAGGTCATGACTAGTGGGAAAATATAAGACCCTTAGCATGTATATACAAGGTAGGTATAAGTGTGATGGTTCCTTGAGAAGACTGAGTATATGATTATTATTGTTGTTGTTGTTTATATTGGTTCCATGAGTGGACCAAGTTATATTATGGTAGTTTTTTGGGTTCCACGAGTAAATCAAATTATGATGTCACTTGATATATTTTAGATTCTTGTGTGGTCCAGTTACTTATTATATATTTTGAGATTCTTGTTGTTAGAGTTATGGTTTGTTGACTTGGATACTGTTAGAGTCATGTCTTGTTGAATTTGATATGATTAGCGTCATGATTTGTTGACTTAGAAATTGTTAGATTAAGGTTGTTGATTTGGTCATGGTTTGACTTGACTTATTGTCTTTTGACTAAGTTGTAGAGTTACTTGAAACGGCTAAGTGTCATAAACTTAGGGCATTTACCATAATGTGCGTTCACAACTTTATTTATTACAAAGTGATGAATATTAGTCATTTACCATAATTAATAATTGTTAGAATCAAACAAGTGAGAGTTATGTGACGAATGATCAGTGGGAATAAGAATAAAAATACACTTATTAACATAAGGGATAAAGATAGCATAAGTGAATGGAGGTATTATGAAATAAATTATTATATAAGTTGTTATGTTGTTTTTGTGATGTTTATATTTATTTTGTATTATCTAACCCTAATTAGCTGATGATACCTATCAGTATGTATTGTTTGTACAGATACTACTCTTGCTATACCCTTTTGAGGTGTAGTATTTTGCAGGAATTTGTGTTGGTTTCAAGATTATTGCGGATAGCAATATTTCAGTAGCTTCTACTCCTCTCATTCATAGTAGAAGTTGTGTCCAGTCTTATCGTTCTTGATGTAGAAGCTCTTATACCTATTAAGAGTAGTTCCTAGGGGTGGTTTACGTTTTTGCAATTAATATATGTAATAAAATAGTTGTAATAAAGGTTGATTATTTCTATTTAATAAATACTTTCACGTGTTATACTTAACAGGTCGTAAGGGGTTCTCCTATCTACGTGGATTAGAGTAGGTTCCCTACCAATCCGGTAATTTGGTTGTGATCATTTGATATCAGAACCTAGGTTATCGATATCCCAATACAAGAGTAAACATCGAGTGGAATACTGTAGATTGGAGTATTGACGTCCGCATCTAATCTTTAAGAATCTATGAGGCATTATGGGAAATTATTTAACTTTTTTTTACTCTCATGCGATTTGTATATTTTCTTACATGGTTAAATCCCTATAACGCCCTAAGTTTTTGGTCCTTGATTATTTTTGAAATTTTATCTTCACTTTCCTAACTACGACTCCCCTGATGAGACATAGGGAGTCATGACGGGTCGTACGGAGTCGATCGTAACTTAATCAGAAAAAGTGGCTTAGTAGTCTTCTCTGAGTATGAGTATTTTTTAACTAGTCGTTAAGACTTCTTACGAGTCATGAGGACCAAGTCATAAGGTGTCCAAAAATTTTGGCCCAAGACACTGACTTCATTATGACTCGAGGCCATGAGTCGTAAAGACTCATGATGAGTCATTAAGTCCCAATCGTAGGGTGTCCAATGTGTTGTCCCAAATTTATTTCTATCTTGAGTATGATAAGTGGCTACGAGTCATCAAGTGTGGTTATGAGTTGGTGGTATGAATCATATCCAGACCAGTATGGGGCCCTAGTGGTTGTGTCTTGACTATGACTCCTTGTGATGAGTCATAATGTGTCTGCACAAGTCGTATAGTTAGCCGTAGTCACTAGTGACAATTTTCAGTCTTTTCATTAAGGGAACTTTGGACATTTTCCCTCTACCCCAATTGTAACCCATGACCTAAAACCCTATTGGAGACCCCATTAGCATTGTTAATTCACGAAAACACTCTCAAAAGCTATCTTAAATTCTCTAAAGAAGTCGTACATAGGGTTTCCAAGAAGTGGGTCATCTAAAGGTTTAAGGGTTGGATTCTTTTTGTAAAACTTCGTATTTCAGGTATGTTACTCTTCCCTCATTGTTAATTGTTAAAATCATATGTTTTAAAGTATTTTTCATGAGATATTTATGTTGATTTTGAAAACATGGGTTGAGGGTATTTGTATAACTATTGTTTATGTGATGTTTCATGTCTGTCCCTACATGGGTTAAGTTTAAATGTTGGTTTTAAATTCAATTTGATGCATAAGGATCGTGAATGAACTAGGGATTGTGATTTCCCAAACTTGTGACTTTTGAAGTGGTTATGACCCCAACCCTGTATTGTGAAATTGGTTTTTAATTATGAGAATGTGGAAATTTGTAAAATTTAACCAAGGGGGTTGTGAATTCCCCCAAGTGAAGATAATTGGTGTGGCATGTTTATGTTACCTTGCAAGTGTAATTGGTATGAGATACCAACAATTTATGACTTAATGTGTAATGTGGTTCAATGAACGGGAATGTGTGATACTCGTTTTAATTGGGCTTTAATAAGGTAGTGTAGCTGAGTCGTGAAAGTGGAGGTCCTGAGGGTCCAATACTGGAAACCGCGGTTGTCGAAATGGGGTTCTATATGATTGGGAGGTTCAATTCCCCCTTATTATTATTATCATATGATTGGGAGGTTTGAGTAATGACCAAGACTGGTTTTGGTTCTGATCTGAGGTGGTTTTATGTGCCTTAGTATGGTTATCCTAGCGTATTAGCCTTGTTTTGAGGGAAACTTATGTTCTTAATGTGTTAATGGTGATAAAAATAAGCATCTAAGTGTTTAAGTATGTGATTACAATGCTTAAAGGTGTTTTCAAAGAAGTTTGGATTTAAATTGATCACGTAGAGTTCAACCGAGAAAACTAGTTTTACTAGCTTGATCTAAGTATCGTTCTAGTCTATCGCGATTGATTCTAATGGTTTATATTTTTTAATTATGTGTGGAACAAATTTTTTATAGTGTTCAAAGTTCAAGTGAATTAAGACAAGAGTTAAAACGAAGTAAAGATTAAAGTGGACGAGACTAGTGCTTAGCTCAAGTTTCTAGTCCACCATTCTTGATATTATGTTGTTTTGAGCTCTAATATTTTGTGTATGATTGTGTAGGGTGCTTGGTGAGTTTATTATGGTGATATTTTAATAATATACAAGCTGGAAATTGAAGGAAAATAATACCACAATACCAATTATGGAAGAGGAATGCACAAGGCTAAGTAGAGGCGTCAAAGGCAATTTCCAGTGAGGCAACGCGATATGGACGCGATGCGGACCACTCCCCATTAGACTAACCAACATGGAAATCTACTCTCTCTAGTGTAATAATACATGCAAAGCACACCTCTCCCCCGTAGTCTGGACCAGTGCGATGTGTTGCTTCATTTTCACACAGCCAAATGCATTTCTATTTACTTTATCTTTTTAATAGATTTAATCATGTATTCATTGATATGGATTATGGTTATGTCGATTAGTGTCTAACCGCCTCTTATTCAGGGTTAAGGCCAAGAACATGTTTACTTTCTTTTTGAGTTGAGTTTGTTTGGATTTCTTATCATATTTGGTTGTTTATTCATCCTTGTTTTAACTATTTTATGTAGTAGCTAACCTTAGAATACATATATTGTCGACCCTGTGATCTCGGGAGGGGGAATAGAAAGATAGAACGTAGGGATGGATAATGTAAGTTCTTATTTTTTTTTAAAATAAGGAATTTAAATTAGCAACTAGGATAGGGATATACCTAGAAGCCTTGCTTAGTTCACATGCTGGATGATAAATTCATGCATCTAATTGGATTATTACATCCCCACTCAATGATGTAGTTGTAATGTCCAAGTTAGGTAGATGATTAGAGGTCGGGAGACCATGATCTTGCGACAAACCCTACAATCAACAACCAAGATAAATAACTTAATGAATGAATTTCAATAGCATAGTATGATTGTTCGAAATGCCTTAACCCTGAGCTTTCATCCATTGATTGTCGAAAGTCTTTACTTTTACGCACAGGTTACTTTACTTTTAAGTTATAACTTTCAAAACTCTATTGGTTACATTATCACTAATTTAATCCCTAATAGTCGAGCTAGAATAAGATAGTTGTTAAAACAAGTCTCTGAGGGATCGATATTCGGATTTTTTAGAGGCCACTATATTACATGGTGAGGCCATCTACACTTGAATGTGCGCTTGGACGCAACAAGTTTTTGGCGCTGTTGTCGGGGACTTGTAAATTGGTAACTATTTTTGTTTTTGTTTTACTTTTTAGATTTCTTTGGTGCTTTACTCTTGGTCTTGGTATTGAATTTTCAGTAAATAGGATTACAGGCCAATAAGCTGGTAAAGGTTAGGGAGTAGGTTGAACCAAGCCCCAAACCCGAGAAATGCATTCATCAATAAAGGAGAGAAGTAATCCTTCTCCCTTGTATCCTGCAATTTTAAGAAGAACAAGACAATCCTGCTCTCATGGATGAAGATCAACCAGCCCGCATGTAATACCCCGCATATTTCTAAGCTAGGAAGTGAATAAGTTTTCCTACGTATGAAACCTCCTATCTTGTGAGTAGCATTTTATTGCATGACTTACAATTAATAACCTAGCGATAGTAGAGCTTATGATGCATTAAGCATGTTCATATGAGTTACTTAAGGTAATACAAGCTAAGAGTTTTTGAATCCATCAAGTTTTAGTGTTCGATTTTGTAAGGGTCGTATTTGAACGAGTATAACTCGATGTTAATGTTGTATTTTGGCTAATTTAGACCCACCAAATTGTAGAGAATCGAATTAGCTTTCCAACGATACCAATTTCTCCTTAATCTAATACCCGAACAAAACGTTATGCCTATTTTTGTGAGAGACGGTAAGGATAGGCGATTGGTTAGGCGCCGCCCAACAAAAACTTAGGCGATTGGTTAGGCGCCGCCCAACCTAGTTTGTGCAATTACTTGGGCGCCGCCTAAGTCAGTTCCAAGTGTTAAAAACACTCCGTTTTGAGTTATTTTGAGGGTAATTAACTCTTTTAACACTCCTTACACGTCCCTAAACTTAACCCTATGAAATATATAGCTTCTAAACATATTACAACCCTATTATCATCTCAAAGATCATCATCCAAGAGCACTACAAGAGAAAAACAAATAGGGTTGCATAATTAAGCTTGACGATCCAATTTTAAGGAAAATTCCTCCGTCAATCATCAAGAATCTTCCTTCTAAGGTATGCGTGAGTCAATTCATGGACTTCTTTCATCCATGAATCCCAAGAACCATCTTCTAAATTATGTATTATGATGTTTATGTTATTAGTGGTTGATGTTCATGTGGTTGGATTTTGATGATGCCTAAGATGGGATCTTTGTATGTTTTGTGTGAAGATATGGTGGTATTTAATGTATAAATATGTGAAATTGGTGGTTGAATATTTGTAATCTTGATGAATCCACCTATGCCTAAGATGTGCATGTAAGGTGTTTGTGAAAATACCTAAGGGAATAGAAATCATGCTTTTATGACATAATAAGTCCTAAATGACTATTCTATGTTCTATGTTTATGTTCAACGTGATCCCCATGTTATTGTCTTGAATTGAAGATGTTGTATGAGATGCTCATGATATTGTTGTGATATGGAATGACCATGTTATTGAAGACATCCAAGTATATACATGTTGTGTGCATTCCCGATCATGTGATAGTTTGTTGAGAATCATTCTTATTATGAAATCCTTACTTATGATATTATGAATTGTGGACTCAAATCTTGTGATCAAGTCATGTCATGTGTGTCAGTTTCCTCCTATTGAGTCCTAGGGGTACTTGTACCCGAAAACTATAGTTGTGTGCCTAGATCCATGTCATGTTTCACGATATCCGAACTCAAGCTATGATTCCATAGACTTCAGTCAGTCATGTGAATCAGGAAAACGTCATGATCTCAGTCAGTTGTCAGATATCAGTATCATTCCGCCAGTCAAAAGAATTCAGTAAGATTAAGTCATGTATGGTCAGTTATTCATGTTTAGCCCTTCCAGATGAGAGTAGAGGTTAGCACCGAGTGAACCCAAGGATGGGAACTCACCCTCCAGTTCAGGGTGTGATTCTTAGTAGTCATCCTGGTGTTCCAGAACTACGTAGACAACATAGGTTGATACATCTTAACCCGTCAGATTAGGGTTGATGAGGTGGCTTAACCCCTCATTTTAGGGTTCCCACCGTTCTCATTGAGTACCTGCCAGATATGGGTCACTCACAGGCTATCCTTACCCATGGCACAGTATTGACACCCCTCCAGTTGGGGCAGAGATTGGACCCCAGCTTAGCCATAACGGCATACATGGGGCATGACGGTTAAACACTATCTCCCACAGTTTCAGTATCAGTCTCAGTAAAAGAACTAAGGGCGTTCTTCAGATTTCAGTATATACAGGACTATCAGATACAGTCGTCCATGTTATCAGTTGCACTATCAGTCATGACAGTTATCAGTAAACCATGTATTAGATTACAGGTCATGCTATCACGCATTCACGGTCCCAGTTTTTATATATGTGTGTTTGCACTCCCACGTTCATATTAGTCAGTCAGTGTTGTTCATGCATGAAACCCTTTATGTTCAGCCTACCTTCCTCGTATACTCAGTACTCCAGTTATACTTATGCATTTGCGCTATGGTGCTTTCTTTTCATGTTACACCATAGGTTTCGAGACACGATCTCCAGCCCAGCAGTAGCGGTAGCATTCCAGTAGCAGAGACCCAGTGAGTCCTCATTGATTCGAGGACAATATGATTTGATACATTTATTTATTTCTTCAGTTCAGTTTTACGGAGTTAGTTGGAGACATGTTCCTTCAACTCTTTATTCAGATAGTTTAGAGGCTTTCAGAATTATGTTCAGATTTACGTTCAGACTTAGCCTTCAGATTGAGTTATTTGGGTATTTTCACCCATATGGTTTTATTCAGTTGAACCTTATGGCCTTATAGTTTTACGTATTCCATATTATTATGTCACTATTTGCAGTATACAGGTACAGATATCAGTCATGGGTTAGATTGTGGTCCCTCGGGGTCATGAGCACCGTGTAGCATTCCGGTTCAGCAAATCGGGGTGTTACAAACTTGGTATCAGAGCCTAAGGTTCAATAGAGTCCTAGGAAGTCTGAAAGCCGCATCTAGTAGAGTCTTGTACATGGGTGTGTTGTGCTCCATATTTATGTACAGGAGGCTATAAGATGTTTTAGGAACAGTCCCCTTTCTTCAGTATTCATGTCATGCTAGTGAGCATAATCACAAGTTAAACTCTCAGTCTAATCCATTCTTCTCTTATTCCAGACCATGGCCCCAAAGAGAAGAAACTAGCAAGCTCCTCGGCCCGAAGATCCTTTGGGCAAACATGTTTCCCATGCAGAGTTTTGAGCCGCATTTAACACACTTGCTCAGTCTGTGGCTGCACAGAATAAACGGCCACCAGTCATTCCGGCCAATCCAGTGGCCAATCCCAAAGCATCTAGGGTTCGGTACTTCACCCGGATTAACCCTCCATCTTTCCATGGGTCTAAGTCTGATGAGGACCCTCAGGAGTTCATTGACCAAGTCCAGAAGGTCATTGACATCATGGGTGTTACTTCCATTGAGAGTGCCAAGTTAGCCGCCTACCAGTTACAGGATGTTGCTCATGATTGGTACAACCAATGGAAGTCTGAGAGGTTAGATGATGCAGGCCCTATCGAGTGGGAGGAATATGTCACGGCCTTCTTAGATAGATTCTTTCCCCAAGAGCTGAGGGAAGCCAAAGTTCTTGAGTTCATCAACCTCAGGTAGGGGAATATGACGGTTTGGGAGTATTTTCTCAAATTTACTCAGCTAGCCAGGTATGCTCCTCATGTGGTTACAGAGAATAGGGCTAAGATGAGCAAGTTTGTGTCAGGGGTCAACGATAGCATGGTAAATGAGTGTAGGTCTACGATGATGATCGGTGATATAACCATGGCCAAACTCATGACCCATGCCCATCAAGTAGAAGAGAAGAAGGTTAAGACTAGGGAGAGGTAGAACAAGAGAGCAAGGTCAGGTAACTTCAACTTTGCTCACCCTAAGTCAGATGGAGGAAACCGTTCACAGTTTCTCTCTAAGTCAGCCGTTCCAGACCCTTCCTCTACCAGCGCTCTAGTGCCGAATCTCAGAGATGGCAACAGAGATAAAGCGCCAGGCTCTAAATCTCAGGGCAGTGTTAGCAGTGCCCGAACAAATCCCTTTTGTCAGACTTGTGGTAAGAACCACAAGGGCATTTGCAGATCCGGTATTGATGTCTGTTTTGGTTGTGGAAAGCCAGGCCACAGGATTAGGGAGTGTCCGCAGTCAAGTCTTCAGGGTCAAAAAAATCATTCTGCAGCTCAATCCGGTCACCCAAACCAGCAGGGTGCCATTTCTAGTGCTACCAGTGGGCAACGCCCAAACAGACTCTATGCTCTTCAGTCCCGGCAGGAACAGGAAAATTCTCCTGATGTAGTTACTGGTATGTTACAGATTTTCCATGTTCATGTTTATGCTTTGCTAGACCCAGATGCATCCTTGTCTTTTGTTACTCCATACATAGCAGGCGATTTCGGAATCAGTCTTAAAATTCTAGTAAAGCCCTTTTTAGTCTCTACCCCAGTGGGTAAAACCATCATAGCCCGGTGGGTATACAGGAACTTCCCAGTTATGATATCTCAGAAATCCATGTCAGCAGATTTAGTGGAGTTAGAGATGACTGATTTTGATGTCATTCTCGGCATAGATTGGCTTCATTCCTGCTATACCATAGTCGACTGCAGAAACAGGATAGTTCATTTTCAGTTCCCGAATAAGCCCATCCTAGAGTGGAACAGTAGCATTTTAGCGTTCAGGGGTCAACTTGTTTCCTACCTTCGGGCAAGGAAAATGATTTCTAAGGGGTGTGTGTATCATCTCGTGCATGTTAAAGATTCCAGTTCTGAATCTCCCAGTCTCGAAATAGTCCCTGTTGTTAATGAATACTCAGATGTCTTTCCCGAAGATCTTCCAGGCATTTCACCTGAAAGGGAAATAGACTTTGGCATAGACCTTCTTCTGGATACTCAACCTATTTCTATTCCGCCATACAGAATGGCACCAACAGAACTCAAGGAACTGAAAGATCAGTTGAAGGATCTCTTAGATAAGGGATTCATCAGACCCAACATTTCCCCATAGGGTGATCCAGTACTATTCGTGCGCAAGAAAGACGGTTCTCTCAGGATGTGTATTGATTATCATCAACTCAACAAGGTCACGATCAAGAATAGCTATTCTCTTCCCAGGATTGATAATCTATTCAACCAACTTCAGGATGCCAGTTACTTCTCCAAGATAGACTTCAGATTAGGCTATCATCAGCTCAGAGTTAGAGAATGTGACATTTCAAAGATAGCTTTCCATACTCGTTATGGTCACTTTAAATTTTTAGTCATGTCATTTGGTCTTACCAATGCCCCTGCGGATTTTATGGACTTGATGAACTAGGTGTTGAAGTAGTACTTGGACATTTTTGTTATAGTCTTCATAGATGATATTCTGGTCTATTCTCGCACAGAGCGTGATCATTCAGACCATCTCAGAATTGTTCTTCAGACTCTAGAGTTCATCAGTTGTTTACCAAGTTCAGTAAGTGCCAAGTTTTGCTAAGATCAATAGCATTCCTTGGTCATATTATTTTTGGTGATGGCATTAGAGTAGATCCTCAAAAGATCAAAGTGGTAAGAATCTGGCCCAGACCCGTATCTCCATTAGATATCAGGAGTTTCTTGGGTTTGGTTGGCTATTACAGGCGGTTTGTCAAGGGATTTTATTCTATTGCATCTCCCATGTCCAGATTGATTCAGAAGAAGATTAAGTTTCAGTGGTCAGATTCATGCGAGAAGAGCTTTCAAGAGTTGAAGACTTGACTCACCTCAGCTCCAGTTCTAGCTATTCCACATGGTTCAGATAGTTTTGTAGTCTATTATGATACATCCAGAGTGGGTTTAGGTTGTGTCCTCATGCAGCATGGTAAAGTCATAGCCTACGCCTCCAGACAGTTAAAGCCCCATGAGAAGAATTATCCTACTCATGATATTGAGTTAGCAGTCGTAGTATTTGCCTTAAAGATTTGGAGGCATTATTTATACAGAGTTCATGTAGATATCTTCACAGATCATAAGAGTCTCCAGTATGTCTTTTCTCAGAAAGATCTCAATCTTCATCAGAGAAGGCGGTTAGAGCTCTTGAAGAATTATGACATGAGTGTCCTCTATCACCCGGGCAAGGCCAACATTGTGGCCGATGCTCTCAGTAGACTCTCTATGGGTAGTGTTTCTCACATTGAGGATAGCAATAAAAAGATAGCCCAGGAAGTCTATCAAATTTCCAGACTAGGCGTTCGCTTAGTCGACTCTTCAGAGGGTAGTGTATGTGTTCAGAGTAGTTCAGAGTCATCTCTAGCTTCCGAGGTGAAATAAAAGAAAGACAGGGATCCCAGCCTTGTCAAGATAAAAGAGTCAGTTCAGAATTAGAAAGTAGAGGCTTTCTCCCAAAGGGGAGATAGTGTTCTTTGTTGTCAGGGTCGTTTGTGTGTTCCAGGTGTAGATGACTTAAGGTAGCGAATTCTTGCAGAAGCGTATGGTGTGCGATACTCTATTAATCCAGGGTCCACTAAGATGTACCGCAACTTGCGGGAGATCTATTGGTGGAGTGGGATGAAAAGAGATGTTGCAGAGTTTGTTGCTAAGTGTTCTACATGTCAGCAGGTTAAGATAAAGCATCAGAAACCTAGTGGGTCCATGCAGGATTTCACCATTCCTACTTGGAAATGGTTAGAAGTGAACATGAATTTCGTGATGGGTTTGCCTCGAACTCGTCATCAGCATGATTCGGTTTGGGTCATTGTAGACAGAATGACCAAGTCAGCTCATTTCCTTCCAGTTCATACCTTTTATTCAGCAGAGGATTATGCCAAACTCTATATCAGGGAGTTGGTCAGATTACATGGTGTTCCATTATCTATCATCTCAAACAGAGGTACAAAGTTCACCTCTCACTTTTGGAAAGCATTCCAAAAGGGCATGTGTAGTTGATTTCAAGGGAAGTTGGGATGACCACTTGCCTCTGATTGAGTTTACATACAATAATAGCTTTCATTCTAGTATTCAGATGGCTCCATTCGAAGCTTTATATGGTAGGACGTGTAGATCTCCAGTCGGTTGGTTCGAAGTTAGTGAGGCCTCAGTCATCGGTCCTGACTTGGTATTCGACGCCTTAGAGAAAGGTCAGTTGATCAAAGAGAGACTTCAGGCTGCTTAGAGCCGACAGAAGTCCTATGCAAATGTTCGTAGAAAGGATTTCGAGTTTGAGGTCAATGACTATGTCTATCTTAATATCTCTCCCATGAAGGGAGTGAAGAGGTTTGGCAAAAAAGGGAAACTCAGTCCCCGGTATGTCGGTCCCTTCAGAATTCTCTGTCGCTTCGGTAAGGTAGATTATGAGCTTGAGTTGCCTTCAGATCTAGCCTCAGTCCATCCAGTCTTCCATGTCTCTTTGCTCAAGAAGTGCATAGGTGACCCAGCAGTTGTTGTCCCTATTCAGAGCATCGACATTCAGAACAGCCTCTCTTATTAAGAGATTCCAGTCAAAATCTTGGATTATCAGACTCGTAGATTGAGGAACAAAGACGTCCCTCTAGTCAAGGTTCTTTGTCAAAATCAGTCTGATAAGGGAGCTACTTGGGAAGTAGAAGAAGATATGCGTACCAAGTATCCTCACCTCTTCCCCACCAATTCAGATCAATCTCAAGGTAACAGTTCTCCTTAAATTTATTCAGTTTCATGTTCATGTTTCCAGTATAAGATTGGTACGTATTAACCGTTGCATACTCAGTCATGCATTTATGTATCAGTTAGCCGTGCATCAGATATGCACGAGTACAGTATGTTTAGCATGTCAGTCATGAGATCAAGTTTAAGTTCTTTATGTTCATTTCAAGTTCTGTTCTCTTGTATCCCCACTCAGTAAATTCTCATTCGACGACAAATGTTCCCAAAGGGGAGATAGTGTAATACCCCACATGTTTCTAAGCTAGGAAGTGAATAAGTTTTCCTACGTATGAAATCTCCTATCTTGTGAGTAGCATTTTAGTGCATGACTTACAATGAATATCCTAGATATATGATAGCTTATGATGCATTAAGCATGTTCATATGAGTCACTTAAGGTAATACAAGCTAAGAATTTTTGAATCCATCAAGTTTTAGTGTTCGATTTTGTAAGGGTCATATTTGAATGAGTATAAATCAATGTATATGTGGTATTTTGGCTGATTAATACCCACCAAATTGTAGAGAATCTAATTAGCTTTCCAACGATACCAATTTCGCCTTAATCTAATACCCGAGCGAAACGTTATGCCCATTTTCGTGAGAGACGGTGAGGATAGGCGATTGGTTAGGCGCCTCCCAACCAAAACTTAGGCGATTGGTTAGGCGCCGCCCAATCTATCTTGTGCAATTACTTGGGCGCCACCTAAATCAGTTCCAAGTGTCAAAAACACTCCGTTTTGAGTTATTTTGAGGGTAATTAAGTTTTTTAAAACTCCTTACACGTCCCTAAACTTAACCCTACAAAATATATAGCTTCTAAACATATTACAACCCTATTATCATCTCAAGGCTCATCATCCAAGAGAACTAAAAGAGAAAAACAACTAGGGTTGCATAATTAAGCTTGAAGATCCGATTTCAAGAAAAATTCCTCCGTCAATCATCAAGAATCTTCCTTCTAAGGTATGCGTGAGTTAATTCATGGACTCCTTTCGTCCATGATCCTCAAGAACCATCTTCTAAATTAGGTATTATGATGTTTATGTTGTTGGTGGTTGATGTTCATGTGGTTGAAGTTTGATGATGACTAAGATGGGATCTTTGTATGTTTTGTGTGAAGATATGGTGGTATTTAATGTATAAATATGTGAAATTGGTGGTTGAATATTTGTAATCTTGATGAATCCAAATATGCCTAAGATGTGCATGTAAGGTGTTTGTGAAAATACGTAAGGGAATAGAAATCATGCTTTTATGACATAATAAGTCCTAAATGACAATTCCATGTTCTAAGTTTATGTTCAACGTGATACCCATGCTATTGTCTTGAATTGAAGATGTTGTATGAGATGCTCATGATATTGTTGTGATATGGAATGACCATGTTATTGAAGACATCCAAGTATATACATGTTGTGTGCATTCCCGATCATGTGATAGTTTGTTGGGAATCATTCTTATTATGAAATCCTTACTTATGATATTATGAATTATGGACTCAAATCTTGTGATCAAGTCATGTCATGTGTGTCAGTTTCCTCCTATCGAGTCCTGGGGGTACTTGTTCTCGAAAATTATAGTTGTGTGCCTAGATCCATCTCATGTTTCACGTTATCCGAACTCAAGCTATGATTCCATAGACTTCAGTCAGTCATGTGACTCAGGAAAACCTCATGATCTCAGTCAGTTGTCAGATATCAGTAACATTCCTCCAGTCAACGGAATTCAGTAAGATTAAGTCATGTATGGTCAGTTATTCATGTCCAGTCCCTCCAGATTAGAGTAGAGGTTAGAACCGAGTGAACCCAAGTATGGGAACTCACCCGCCAGTTCAGGGTGTGATTCATAGTAGTCATCCTTATGTTCCTGAACTACGTAGCCAGCATAGGTTGAGACATCTTAACCCGTCAGATTAGGGTTGATAAGGTGTCTTAACATGTCAGTTTAGGGTTCCCACCGTTCTCATTGACTACCTGCCAGATAAGGGTCACTCACAGGCTGTCCTTACTCGTAGAACAGTATAGACACCCCTTCAGTTGAGGCAGAGATTGGACCCCAGCTTAGCCATAACGGCATACATGGGGCATGTCGGTTAAACACTACCTCCCACAGTTTCAATATCAATCTCAGTAAAAGAACTCAGGATGTTCTTTAGATTTCAGTATATACAGGACTATCAGATATAGTCGTCCATGTTATTAGTTTCAGTAGCAGTTATGACAGTTATCAGTAAACCATGTATTAGCTTACAGGTCATGCTATCACGCATTCATGGTCCTAGTTTTTATATATGTGTGTTTGCACTCCCACATTCATATTAGTCAGTCAGTGTTGTTCATGCATGAAACCCTTTATGTTCAGCCTACCTTCCTCGTATACTCAGTACTCCAGTTGTATTGATGCATTTGCGCTATGGTGTTTTCTTTTCATGTTACACCATAGGCTCCGAGACACGAGCTCCAGCCCAGCAGTAGCGGTATCATTCCAGTCGCAGAGACACAGTGAGTCCTCATTGATTCTAGGACAATATGATTTGATACATTTATTTATTTCTTCAGTTCAGTTTTACAGAGTTAGTTTGAGACATGTTCCTTCAACTCCTTATTCAGATAGTTTAGAAGCTTTCAGATTTATATTCATATTTACGTTCAGACTTAGCCTTCAGATTGAGTTGTTTGGATATTTTCACCCACATGGTTTTATTCAGTTGAACCTTATGGACTTACAGTTTTACGTATTCCGAATTTTTATGTCATGATTTGCAGTATACAGGTATAGATATCAGTCATGGGTTAGCTTGTGGTCCCTCGGGGTCATGAGCACCGTGTAACATTCCGTTTCAGCAAATCGAGGTGTTACACCTCAGGACAGTTCGAGAAGTGGCAATCCCACATCCGACAAAGTTAACCACCCATTTTAAAAAACCAGCTGCTGAGGTATGTTTTAGTTGAAATAGAATATGGTGCAGCTTTTGATCAGCAGTGGATAGTTTATGGGGCTTTCACATGAAGATCCATAAGTCCATATGTGAAAATTTCTGGAGATTAGTGACACATTCATCCCTACGAGTGTGTTTACTAATTAGTTAGGCTGACATTATTCCCTTTTTCACTATTGGGCGAAGCAAAGAAGTGGTTGAACGCTGAGGCAGCAAGTTCAATCACAACTTGGTATGACTTATCCTGGAATTTCCTTATCCGATTCTTTCCATATAGCAAGACTTTGAGATTGCACAGTTAGATTGTAAGCTACAAATAGAAGCCATATGAGAATTTATATCATGCATGGGAGAGATTCAAAGAACTTGTTATCATCAGCAGTCCAACAAGGTATTAGCTCATAGTTTTGTTAAGGCACTTGACCATAACACAAAAATTTTGCTAGATTCAGCTGCATATGGTCAAGCTTTGTAGTTGACGTATAATGAGCTTTATACTTTGTTGAACCGGATTGCACTAGGAAATCCTAATTGGCATTCTGAACTCAAAAAGTGCTACAAAGAAGGTTACAGGAGTGTTGGAGATTGACCAATTTACTACATTATCTTCCTAGATTGTTTCTCTACAAAATCAGATAAGTTATATAAAGTCGGAGGTACACACCCTGCAGCCATAGTTAATGTAATTCAACAGACAACAGGTTGGTGTGAGGTTTGTGGTAACAATAGGCATTCAGCAGTTATGTGTGTTGCACATCCTAAGTCCATGATGTTTGTGGGCAATGTTCAAAGGCCAAATTATGGGAATGCTTACAATCTGAAGTGGCAGACTCAGCCACCAAATCCATCATGAAATAACCAATAGCAGCAGATTCAAGAGAATTAGGCCATAAATCAGAATAGCACTTTAGAAGAGATGTTGAAACAACTTATAGTGGGTCAACCACAGTTGGCAGCAGATATAAAGAGTCAACACATAGAAATTAAGAGCCAGCAAGCGGATACAAGGAGCTTAGATTTACAGAGAGGTCAAATAGTGGCAGTACATAATACCAGGCCTCAAGTTGGTTTGCCAAGTGATACTGAAAATCCTAAACAAGAAATGGGAATTACTTTGAGGAGTGGTAAATAGCTTAATGAAGAACCTCTAAATAAAATGAAGGAGGTAGATACTGAATTGGTTCCTAAACAGGTAAATGGCCAGGCTGCTAAAGATTCAAGAAAGTCTAAGTACTCGAAACCTAAAGTTGTTGAAGAGGTGAAGAAGAGACTACCACCACCATTTCCACAGAGGCTGATATTGAAGGAGGAAGCATGCTCTAAGTAGTTCTTTGACATATTTAGAGAGCTTCACATTAACCTTCCTCTCTTAGATGTTTTGTCGGGAATGCCAAAGTATGCTAAGTTTTTGAAGAAAGTGGTAACTAACAAGATTAAGTTGTAGGATATTGAGATAGTAGAACTCACTGAGGAGTGTAGCTCTGTGGTGATGCAAAAGATGCACAAAAAGCTTAAAGACCCTAGGAAGTTCACTCCCCCTATTCGAATTGGGAATAGTAAGGTGGTCCATGCAATTAGTGACTTAGGGGTTGGCATTAATTTGATTCCCCTCTCATTGTTCAATACTTTGGTCTTGGGGAAGCTGAGACCGAGCTCTGTGTTATTGTAACTAGCAAATGGGACCATATCCCATCCTAAAGGAGTCATAGAGGATGTTCTCATCAAGGTTGGTAAGTTTATTATTCCTTCTAACTTTATTATTTTAGATTTTCCAGCAAATGAAAAAGTACTAGTCATTTTAGGGTGTCCATTCTTGGTGATGGGAGGAGCATTAATAGATGTGAGAAAGGCCATGCTCACAATGAGGCTAGATAATGAAGAGACGGTTTTTAAAGTGTACAAACCGCTCAACACACTATCCCATTATAATGATTTGTGTATGATTAATGTGGTAGAAGGGGATAAGTGTGGGGAGGTGGATTTTATTCCACAAAATACTTCTTAAAACTTCCTCATTGAATGGACCAAGCCACAACCTCCCCAGCCTGACATGATGCACATTGATGAGCCTGAAAAGGCTATTATTGAGAAAAATATTGAACTTGAGAGTTCACATTCAAGAGGTTAGAAATGAAAATGAAGATGGCATCCGAATGTGAGGAAGAGGATGAACGAAAATGGTAAGTCATAAATTGGGTCATATCATGACACTAAATCAGGAACTGCTTGGGAGGAAAACCAAGTTAAGGTATGTTTTATTTTTAGTATTTTAGTTTTCACTTCACTTATTTTTGTTTTTGTTGAGTCACAGGTTGATGGAAAGTCTGAGTACCGGAAAACCTGAGCTAAAGAGCATGGAAAATACTAAGTTTGGGGTCTCCCAGATCCCTTTGATGTGTAACGATGCTACTAGCTAGGCCTAGAGGCCTCAGGAAGTATTTATATCTCTACTTTTAAAGTATACTTTGGGGACAAAGTAGATTTTTAAGTGTGGGGAAGGGAAATTCCCATTTTTAGGGTAAATTTAAAAAATTTTGTGTTATTAATAAGTAAAATATTCTCATTGGTGCTATATTTGATTGCATGATGCAAGTGTTTTGGTTGAAAATGCATGTGTTTGTGTGAATTGCTACTGTTGAGACTCCCAGGCTCATGATTATGACTCTTGTACTTGTTGGCTTAATTTGAATTCATGTAGTTATTTGGTTATTTGAATTCATGTAGTTATTTGGTTAAGAGTCTATGATGATCTTATGTGAGTTGAGCATGCACCATGTGTGATGCGAGGTGTTTGTATATTCCTTGTTGTACTTAATGCTAAAACTTGCCTAGTGTGTGTACAAATCAAAATAAAGAGTGTGGGTTTAGGACATGATATAGGCTTTTCCTCGATATCCTTGTTTCATACCTTCTTTTTAGCTACCCTTGTGTGTTATCCTAGTTAAACCCTATTGAGGCTTCAGCTTTTTCTTTGGTAGCCTCATATATAGCCTAATCCCCTTCTTTGATTGACCTTAATTAGATCTAAAGCTCCTAAGTGCTTAAGTGTACAAATAATTAAGTGAGGAATTAGAAATTCATGTAGGAGAAAGATGAAATTGAAGCCCCAAAGTAGTAGGTATTGGTGTGTTAAAATTGATCTTGTGTTTGGGAGTTGAGGGATGAAAAGAATTGAAATTTGTTCAAATTGAACCAGTTGTACATTGAAAATACTCCCTTCAATTTGTGAATGAGCTTAATAAGATGGGGCAAAACAAAATATATGGATAGATTGAAGTGGTGGAAGTTGGTTGTTGAAGGTGAATTAATTGTAACATTTGATGTATTAAGGCTCTTAGGGAAGTTAGTCACTATTCTTGGCCAAAATAGTTCCTACCCATCCCTTAGCCTACAATGCAACTATTAAAGTCCTATTTGATCTTAAGCTTCAACATTCTAATATTAGTTGAGCACTACGCTAAGGTCAAGCCTATGGTTCATCATTTGTAACTTGTGAATTCTTTGTGAGAGTGCGCGGAATTTGATTCTTGTACCCATTCTATTATGGATTGCATGGTTGTGAGTGATTATAGGTAACTCTCTTGTTGTGATGTAATATGTTTGATGAATATAGGTTATTTTATGCTATCTTTTATTGAACAATTTGCATGAGTTTGCAACTATGTGAGCCAATTCTTAAGGCTAGGATGTTTTGAAGTAGTATTCTTGAGATTTCAATTGTGTTTGTGACATGCTCAGTGTAGAAACTTACATTTTGTATAGTCCTTGTAGTACTATCTTGAGTGTCTTACATTTAGTATAAGTGCGGAGTCACCTCAGCTGATGATACTTTGAGTAAAGAGTTGTTCAAGTACGAACAAGGATTTAAATATGGGGTGGTGATCTGAGGTGGTTTTATGCGCCTTAGTATGGTTATCCTAGTGTACTTAGCCTTTTTTTGAGGGAAGATTGTGTATTTAATGTGTTAATGGTGATATAAATAAGAATCTAAGTATTTGAGTATGTGATTACAATATTTAAAGGTGATTCCAAACATGTTTGGATTTAAAGTGATCACTTAGAGTTCAACCGAGAAAACTATTTATACAAGCTTAGGATAGGTGTAGTTCTAGTCTATCGCAATGGATTCTAATGTGTTTAATGAGTTACTAATGGTTTATATTTTGTAATTATGTGTGTAACAACTTGTTTATAGTGTTCAAAGTGCAAGTGAATTAAGCCAAGAGTTAAAATGAAGTAAAGATTAAAGTGGACGAGACTAGTGCTTAGCTCGAGTTTCTAGTCGACCCTTCTTGATATTATGTTATTTTGAGCTATAAATATTTTTAGTATGATGGTGTAGGGTGATTTGTGTTGATTATGATGATATTTGAAGAATATAAAATCTGTAAATTGAAGGAAAATAACACCACAAGACCAATGATGGAAGAGGAATGTACAAGGCAAAGTGGAGGCATCAAAGGCAATTTCTAGTGAGGCAACACGATATGGACGCAACGTGGACCTCTCCCACTTAGACTAACAAATGTGGAACTCTGCTCTCTCCTATGGACTAAGCCACACGACGCACACCTCTCCCCCATAGGCTGTACCAATGCGACGCGTTGCTTAATTCACACACGGCCAAATGCCTTTTACTATAAATAGGACTTGTTGTACACTTTGTTTGATACCTTGGAAACTTTTGGACGTTTTTGGACTTGGAGAGGGGCTGCTCAACACTTATTTTAGGGTTTATTTCTCTTTACATTAGATTTTTAATAGATTTAATTATTTATTCATTAATTGGGTTATGGTTATGTCGATTAGTGGAAAACGCCTCCTATCCGGGGTTAAGGCCAAGAACATTCTTACTTTCACTTTGCATTGAGTTTTTTTGGATTGCTTATCATATTTGGTTTTTTATTCATTCTTGTTTTAACTATTTTAAGGAGTTTCTAGCCTTATAATACATATATTGTCGACCTTGTGATCTTGGGAGGGGGAATAGAAAGATAGAACGTGGGGATGAATAAAGTAAGGTTCTTATTCTTTTATCAGATAATGAATTTGAATTAGCAACTTGGATAGGGATATACCTAAAAGCCTTGCTTGGTTCACATGTAGGATGATATCTTCATGCATCTAATTGGATTATTATATCCCCACTCAACGATGTAGTTATAATATCCTAGTTAGGTAGATGATTAGAGATCGAGAGTCTATGATCATGTGATAAACCCTATGAATAAACAACCAAGACAAGTAACTTAACGAATAAAGTTCAATAGCGTAGTATGATTGTTCGAAGTGCCTTAACCCTGGTCTTTTATCCATTGATTGTCTAAAGTCTTTACTTTTACACACTAGTTACTTTATTTTTAAGTTATAACTTTCAAAACTCTATTAGTTATGTTAGCACAAATTTAATCCTAATAGTCGAGCTATAATAGGATAGTTTTTAAAAACAAGTCTCTGAGAGATCGATATTCATCTTTGTAAAAGGCCACTGTATTACTTGGTTAGACCACGTACACTTGTGTGTGTTCTTGGGCGCAACAGTTTCTTTGTTTATAAGGTTTTGTTTAGACTTTTGTGGTTATTGGGTGATGTTCGTCAATTGTTTGGCCGGTAATCGATCATTGGTGATAAACATTTTTTGACTTTCTTTAATCTTGTTGCATGCTATCTTGATATATGTTTGAAATTCATCTGACATTAGGGGATGTTGTGTTTGGTTTGGTTAGATATAAGGGGTGATATTCAGTCCATGTGGGACTTGAGATACCCTTCACGACTAGGCCCTGGTTTGGTTCATAACAAAAATGGTATCATATCCTAGGTTTGGTGTCATTAGGTGTCTAACAAAGTCGTGCCAAGCTAGGTTTGATTTCAGATCATGCCTCCTAGAAGATTTGATATTCGTGGAAACTCTTCTATCCTGTCTGAGGAAAATGTGTATGGAGCTCGTCCAACTCTAAGAGTTCAGACCCGGTCTAGGGTCGCTACTTCTGATTTCCCTTAAGGAGCTCCATCATTTCCCCTATCCCTCCTTAGGCATCCTAGGCTGGCGTCCCTAATGTTGAGTTTCGCTAGTTAATTTATTTTCTTACCCACTTGGTGTCCTCTCCGATTGAGTGTGTTTCTTCTATTGCTCCATTATCTGAGGCTACTACAGTGGACCAATTTATAAGGATGAGTCCTCCAATTTTATTTGGTTCTACAGTTGAGAAAGATCCTTAAAAATTCACTAATCAGATGGAAAAAATATTCCATGTGATACATGCTACAAATATGGAAGGGGTAGAGTTCGTAGCTTATCAATTGAAGGATGTGGCATACCAATGGTTTGAAAAGTGCAAACAGTCTAAGGGAGACAATGTTAAGTCTTCCTTGTGGGATGATTTCTCTAGTTCTTTCCTTCATCACTTCTTTCCACAGATGCTAAGAGAGGTAAAGGCCGAGAATTTTATGAATTTGAAACAAGGCAGGATTTTAGTAAAGAAGTATGCCTTGAAGTTTCAACACTTGTCACGTTATGCTCCTGAATAGGTGTCTAGCATAAGGGCTAGAATGAGGAATTTTTCTTTGAGGTTGTCCCGTGAGTTGATCTTAGCGATCATGGTTGCCTTGTTGAACAAGGATATAGACATCTCAAGACTTGTTCTGTATATACAACAAGTAAAAGAAGAAAATAAAAAGCAAGCGGAAATGAGTGAAAGGCAAATTTTGCTAGTCAGATCATGGTGGAGGTCAGCAACAGAGTTTTAGAGATGGTGGAAAGTGGTCTAAGAAGAAGTGGAGAAATTATTTTTCCTACTTTATGGTTAGTTCACCTTATATGAAGTAGTCGGGTGATCATCATTCTCAGTATGATAGTGGGTTTAGAGCACCAAGATCCCAATCGCAAGCTAGTAGGGCTCAGCCAGCTCCATTATATCCTCTTTGCAGATTCTGTGGTCAGGTACATCGTGGTGTTTATGAAGAAAAGATGAACAAGTGCTTTAAATATGGTCAAATCAATCATATGTATAGGAGTTGTCCTTCTAAGGCTGTTTCTGGGGCAAATAAGATTCTTGTTACAACTTCATCAGCTCCCGCACCAAAAGGTGCTACTTTTCCTTAAGGCTTTGACTATTGGTCGAAACCGTCTGTACGCTCTTGCTACTCGCCAGGATTCTGAAGCGTCCCCTGGTTTTGTTACTGGTATGATTAAAATTTTCTCTCATAATGTATATTGTATACTTGATCCCTAGTCTACTCTCTCTTATGTGACCCCTTATGTGGCTATCCATTTTGGTTTTAATCGTGAGTGTATTTTGGATCCCTTCTTTGTGTCCTCCTCGGTGGGTGACTCCATTGTAGCTAGAAAGGTCTATAGGGGTAGTGTATGACGATCAATGGTAGGGAGACCTTGGTGGATCTAATAAAGTTGGACATATTAGACGTTGATATGATTTTAGGGATGGATTGGTTACATTCATACAATATGTCTCTTGATTGTCGAACCTGTAGGGTCAGTTTCCATTTCCCACATGAGCTAGTGATCGAATGGGAAGGTAGTTCCCTAGTGCCTAAGGGAATGTTTATTTCATATATTATAGCCCAGAAATCGGTTTCTAAAGGGTTCCTCTGTCACTTAGTACCTGTTAAGAATTCTAGATCTGAAGGTTCTTCTTTGCATACTGTCCCTGTGGTCTGTGAATTTCCCAAGGTATTTGTTGATGATCTTCCAAGTAGTCCACTTGATAGGGAAATTGATTTTGCGATTGATGTTTTTCCAGACACTCGTCTAATTTCTATCACTCCTTAAAGAATGGCTCTAGATGAATTGAATAAACTCAAGAAGCAGCTGAAAGATCTTCTTGACAAAGGTTTTTCCGCCCTAGTGTGTCTCCATGGGGTGCTCCTATTCTTTTCATGCATAATAAGGATGGTTCCCTTTGAATGTTCATTGATTACCACCAATTGAATAAGATTACCATGAAGAATAAGTAACCACTTTCGAGGATTGATGATCTATTCGATCAACTTTAGGGTGCTAAGTTCTTTTCTAAGATTGATCTTCGGTCGGGTTACCATCAGTTGAAGATTAGGGAGGCGGATATCACTAAGACTGCATTCCAAACCTGGAATGGTCATTTTGAGTTTTTGGTAATTTCTTTTAGATTTACCAATGCCCTGGCATGTAACGCCCCGGGAGCACACCCTAGACATCACATGGTGCTTAGGACTACAAATAGCCCCAAGATAACCCATGATATCTATTCAACTTAGAACTCACATGGAAAGTGAACTAATATGTATAGAAACTAAAGTTAAACAATTGCATATCTTAGTGTAAATCTTTAACTTTGGAAACCTTAAATAAGCTCTTTGAACTTAGAACATACACAGTCTGACAAGACTCTACTGCTAACTAGAGAGCCACTGGAGCAAACCCCGACTGACTCAAACATAAATGAAAATCAAAGATCTAAAATAACTTTCAATAATAAACATCGGTATGATAAACTTGGGACCTCAAACTATGAGGACTCACCAAAAGTTAGGTGCAGGAGATAATGCTCGTGATCAATCGTACTGCTGGAAATGAGCACAAGAACCTATATTACAAAACAATATAGCACATACACATATATGCGGGTTAGTACTTCTATAATATACTGAGTATGTGGAGGTGAATGCATAAGTAAAACATGGAACAACCTATAATGTATTTCCACAGGAATCTCCTCATACGACAAGTTATCTTTGACACCAATACTCTATAGGTGAACTACTAAGGATGGTTCTCCAATTCACTTCTTAAGCATCAAAACATGGAAGACTGGGTGAACCTTAGCCAACTCTGATGGAAGGTCCAATTCTTAAGACACCTCTTCTACACGCCTCACTATCTCATACAGACAAACAAATTGAGGACTCATCTTCTTCTTCTTTCCAAATATCATTATTCCCATCATAGGTGACCCCTTAAAGAATACCCAATCCCTTACTTCAAACTTGAGCTCTCTCCTCCTTACAACTACATATGACTTCTGATGACTCTGAGCAGTTTTTAATCTTTCACAAACCAACTAAACCTTTTCCATAGCTTCAAGAATAAAATATGGCCCAATCAACACCACTTCACCAATATCAAATCATCCTATATGTGATCTGCACCTACGCCCATTCAATACTTATAATGGAGCCATCTGAATGCTAGCATGGTAACAATTATTATACACAAATTCAATTAAAGGAAGATAGTCATCCCAACTTTCTTTAAAGTCTAAAACACACACTCTCAGCATGTCTTCCAATGTTTGGATTGTGTGTTCATCCTGACCATCAGTCTGTGGATGAAAAAAGTTACTAAGCTTAACCTTTGTACCAAGGCCCTTCTAAAACGACTGTCAAAAATGTGAAGTGAATTGCATACCTCTGTCTGAAATTATGGACAAGGGTATCCCATGAAGCCTTAATAACTCACCAATATACATCTTGGCATAATCTTCCGTTGTATATGAAGTCTTGACAGGTTGGAAATGGGCTAATTTAGACATTCAATCTACTATGACCCAAATTGAATCATGTTGATGTCTTGTATGAGGCAACCCTGTAATGAAATCCATATTCACTACCTCATACTTCTAGGTACGGATATTTCTCTCTTGTAGTGCACCACCTAGCCTCTGGTGCTCATCTTTAAATTGCTAGCAGTTAGGACACTTGGCCATAAACTCTGCCATATCCCTCTTAATACCATTCCACCAATAAATTTCCCACAAATCACGGTACATTTTGGTAGCACCAAGATGAATAGAATACTTTGAACCATGATCCTTGTCTAGTATTCTTTTCCTCAACCTGTCTACATTGGGAACACAAAGCCTACCTTGGTAGAGAAGTACACCATATCCCCCTTGGGAGAAAACCTTAACTTTCTATTGTTGGATTGCTTCCAATATTTGGTTACGTATTGGATCATCATGCTACTTCTCCTTCACTTCCACTATAAGAGATAATTTCAAACCGTTTTGAACAACAACTCCTCCATAATCAGTGTCGAGAAAACATACTCCCAAACGGGCTAATATATGTACTTCTTTGGCCAATTCCTATTCTTTCTCTTTCACATGTGGCACACTACCCATAGAAAGCTTGCTCGGTGTGTCTTTCACCACGTTAGCCTTACCTGGATGATACAGTGCATTCAGATCATAATCTTTCAATAACTCCAACCACCTTCTTTGGTAAAGAATTAGCTCCTACTGAGAAATACATAGTGGAAACTCTTATGGTCAGTGAAAAAATCAACATGCACACCATAGAGGTAGTGCCTTCAAATTTTCAAGGTAAATACCATAGTAGCTAACTCCAAGTCATGTGTTGGGTAATTCTTTTTGTGATCCTTAAGCTGTCGGGAGGCATAGGCTATCACTCTCCCATTTTACATCAATACATAACCTAAACCTGATCTGGAAGTATCACAATACACTACGAATCTATCTAACCCCTCTGGTAGAGCTAACACGGGTGTTGAACCCAATCTATCCTTCAACTCTTGGAAACTCTTCTCACACTTATCTGACCATATAAACTTCAATTTCTTTTAGGTCAGCTTGTCAATGGTGTAGCTATAGAGGAAAACCCTTCAACAAATCTTCTATAATACCCAGCCAAACCCAAAAAGCTCCGGATATCGAATGGTATAATGTGTCTAGGGCAATGCTTCACTGAATCAGTCTTTTGAAAATCTACATGAAGACCAGCTCCTGAAATAACATGCCCCCTGAAGGTAATAGATTCCAACCAAAATTCATATTTTCCAAACTTTGCATATAATTGATAATCCTTGAAGGTCTACAACACTATTGTCAAATGGTTTACATGCTCCTCCTCACACCTGGAATACACCAGTATGTCATCTATGAACAAAATGACAAACATGTCCAAGTACTGCTTGAAGACCATATTCATCCAATCCATAAAGGATGCAGGAGCATTTGTCAATTCAAATGACATAACCATGAACTCAAAATGGACATACCTTGTTTGGAAAGTTCTTTTTAGAATTTCTTGCTCCCTGACTTTTAACTGATGGTATCCCGACCTAAGGTCAATTTTGGAAAATCATTGAGCACCCTAAAGATGATCGAACAAATTGTCTAGAAATGGGAAACTTATTATTGAAGGTAACCTTGTGTAGTTGTCTATACTCTATACACATTCTAAGAGAGCCATCTTTCTTATGCACAAAAAAGACTGCAGCATCCCACGGAGAAATACTGGGTCTGATGAAAGCCTTATCTAATAGATCCTTAAGGTTCTCCTTTAACTCTTTGAGTTTGTTTAGAGCCATGAGATATGAAAGCATAGAGATGGTTTAAGTATCAGGAGAAAGATCAGTACCAAACTCTATTTCTCTATCTGGAGGTACCCTTGGCAGATCTTTGCAGAAAACCTCAGGAAAGTCACATATTACATGAACTAATTTAATTATTGGGGCTTCTAACTTAGTACCTTTGACTCAAACTAAATGGTAGATACACCTTTTTTATAGTAACTTCCTGGCCTTAGGATAAGAGATGAAGCGACCTTTGTGAGACATAGAACTGCCCACCCATTCGAAAACTACCTCATAAGGAAACTAAAACTTCACCACGCGGGTGCAACAATCTATTAATGCATAGAATGAATGGAGCTAATCCATGCGTAGAATAATATAAAAATATATCATCTCTAGCTCTATTAAGTCTGTTAGTTTGATCTTATGGAGAACGGTAACAGGACACTTCCTATAGACTCGCCTAGCAATAACTTACTCACCTACTGGGGTAGAACTGAGAAAGTATTAGGGAGATTTTCAAGACCTACCCTAAAATTTACAATGACCAAAGGAGTTACATATGAGAGATTTGATATCGGGTATAATAGCATATATACATCAGAGTGAACGACACGAACCATATCGGTGATAAAATATGAAGAACTATCCTTCTCCTGATAGGATGGTAAAGCATAAAACCAATTCTGGTGCTGAACGACACCGGTATTAGATGATGCACCCTATAGAAGAACTGGGCGGCCTGGCTGAGCTACTGGATTAGTATCCTGAGTTTGAGGATGAGCATCTTTACCTTTATCCTTAACATACAGACACTCTTTGATCCTATGGCCCATCTTACCACAACCAAAGCAACCCCCTTTGCCCATCATACATTCACTCAAATAGGCTCTGCCATACTTTGCACATGTCGGGTAATTGGGCTTTCCGACCATACTGTTCTGAGACCTGGAATTTGAAGTCCTATCCCACTGCTATTGCCTGGTCCTAGGTACAAGGGTAATGGCTGAAGATGGTGCAAGCACTGATGAATGACCCTAAAACTACAAATGGCCTACCACTCCTAACCTTGGCTGACTGTACTCAAACTGTCCAGCCCTAGCTCTCATATTTCTCTTTTCTCTTTCTTTCAAATTTTCTACCTCAATCTGTTGAGCATGAGTCATCATCGAGAAATATCCATGTCTCCAATCACCATGGAAGTCCTACATTCCTTGACCACTAAATCAAACACCCTGTAACAAACTTACTCATACGAGCTCTAGAGTCAGATAAAAACTATGGGGCATACTTAGCTAACTGAGTGAACTTAAGGTAGTACTCCTTCACTATCATAGATCCCTACCTCAGGTTCATGAACTCCTCCACTTTAGCCTCCCTTATCTCATGAGGAAAGAACCTACCCAGAAAAGCACTCTGAAATACCTGTCAGCTCATAGGAGCTACATTCCCACCCTTCCCATCCTTCCACATAGTGACCCAATCATAAGCAACATCCTTTAGCCTATAGGGTTCAAGCTCTACACTCTCATCTTCAATGCACGCATGATCTGAGTAATCATTATCTCCTCATCAATAAAAAGTTGAGGATCCTCATCCACCTTTGACCCATGGAACTCAGGTAGCTTTATCCTCATAAAGTCTTGAATTTTTATAGCTAAGTTACTATTTTATACAAGTGGGACTGCATCCTGTTGGTTTCCCTGAACATTAGTATTCATAGCTTGGCTAATGCTTGAAAGGCCACTCAAAATTCAACATAAGAAACATTCTCATTCAGAGGGCCTGCATACAGTAGTGGTTGATCACCATTTCTACGTATGTCAGCTCGATGAGGAGGCATATTCTGTCACATGAAAGCATGAATTAGGACAGACAGGGAAAACTTCAAGCACGATACATCATGAATTAAAGGATGATTCCTAACTAATTCTGTAGCCTCTTGCTAAAAATATGGTGCGCTTCTCACTTATGATCAAGACTCTACGTAATGAGGCTTGTATGACTCCCTAGGACTAAAACCTGGCTTTGATACCAAGTTTATAATGACCCGAGAGCACTTCCTAGACGTCACACATTGCATAGGACTATGAATTTCCCCAAGCTAATCCATGATATCTATTCAACTTACAACTCACATGAAAATTGAACTAACATGTATAGAAATTGAAGGCAAATAATTCCATATCTTAATGTAAATCTTTAACTTTTAAAACCTTAAGCAAACTCTTTGAACTTAGGACATAAACACTCTTACAAGCCTCTACTGCTAACTAGAGATCTACTGGGATAGACCCCAGCTTACTCAAACATAAATGGAAATCAAAGATCTAAAATAACTTTCAACAATAAACATGAGTCTGATAAACTGGGTCCTCAGACTATGAGGACTCATCAAAAGTTAGAATATAGGAGATGATGCTTGTGATCAATTGTACTGCTGGAAATGAGCACCAGAACCTACATTATAAGACAATGTAGCACATAAACATATATGCGGGTTAGTACTTCTGGAATGTACGATTATGTGGGGGTGAATGCATAAGTAAAACAAGAGAAGATTATATATGATTATTTATGTGTATTTTATAATAATGCATTCTAAGCATAAATGACTCACCTTGGACTTGAGTAAAATGAAGGACTGTAATATCATTAAACATGGATATTAAAGCTTATAGATAAGCTTAGTGAGCCCTAACACTTAGTTACTAAAATCCTTACTTTTATTCTTTCTTATGTGAGATTCTTCTAACCGACATAAACCATGCAAGCTACCATGGAATCCAACTTCTTACCCACGTTGGGGAGAGTTGTTCTACCTTTTCTATCAGATTAGAACCTTAACTTTAGTGATCACTATATGTCTTCCATATTGGGAAAAGTAGACAATCGCTGACGAGGTCTTTTTAAACCTACGGTGGCTTGTAGTTTCTTGGAATTAAGGATACGCTCATCCCTATTCCCTTCTCAGTGCTAAATACTACTCCTAAGACATATATATAGGCTAATACTTAAGAAATATACCTTAAAATAGTATAGGGTGTATAGACTAAAAATCAGTTATGCTTCTCTATACTTTAAATCATAATTAAGATGAACACTTGTGGATTTCACGTCTTATATTTAGATCAAAGGATCAAGCTTTCTTGAATCATACTATATTTAATATGAATAGATCTTAAAAGCGTAGAATTTCTTGTAAACTTAATACTTCTTCTTAAATCTTAAAACTCTTACTTTCTTTCATAGCACTTATAACAAAATATCTGGCCTAATACCCATAAAGAAATCTTTCATCAGAATCCAAATCAAAGAAATTCAAATCACAATATCAATCTTAAAGTTCAAAACTTGAATATATGTAATATTTATGCATCTTTGGCCTTTAAATCACAAGATAAGATTATACTTCAATATATGAGAATTTGGGGGATGAACCCTAATGTAAAACATATAAATTCAATCTGAGAAATCATGCTTTTTAGGCACAAGGATGGAAGATTAACCTTTTTCAATACCCCACATACCTGGAATTGTTTGACATATAAAGAGGACTTACACTTTGAGCTTTTAGAGATGAATTGATTAGAGTAACCCTAATCTTGTTGTTTCTAAAGATGGGAGGATATAGATGTTGTTAATCGACTTATAAATAAAAGAAACTAATGCCTCTTTTGGGTTATAAGTCATGGGTTGTGATTTATAAGAGGGGAAAAGACCAAAAGGTCCCTTAACTAAACATATAGGAATTTGACCATCAGTCGTCTCGAGTCAACTTACGACTCATAAGATGAGGTTACAACTTGGCCTAACAACTCGTAAACTTGGCAGTGGAAAGGATTGCATACATTGGTCAACATATGAGTTGTATCTTATGACTTTCATATCTCCATATGACTTATATCATCCTCTCATAACTTGGACAGAGACTTGGGGGACCTGTATTGTTGACCTTACAACTTCACTTCATACGACTCATAACATCCTATGATGATTCCTAGGGTCAAATCATAATTACAACATACTCCACCAACTACTCTACAATACCATAGCTATGACTTACAATATATGAATCATAAGGTGTATACAAGACTTTAGGGGATGAGTCATAAGTTGCACAGTGGCTTTCAGACACAAGGTATTACATGTCAGCATTTATGGATTTTATGAATCGGATTTTTTTTATTTCTTGGATTTGTTCGTGATTGTATTTATTAATGATATTTTGGTATGTTCTAAGAGCTAGGCAGATTATGTCGATCATCTCCACCCTGTGTTGCAAAACCTAAAAGATCAGCGTTTGTATGCAAAATTCTCTAAGTGTGAGTTCTGGTTGAATGTTGTGACTTATCTAGGTCGTGTTGTTTCTAGTGAAGAGATCATGGTGGATCCACAGAAGGTTGTGGTCGTTAAGAAGTGGCCTAGGCCCACGACTCCAAATAACATTCATAGATTCTTTAGTTTAGCTGACAACTTAGAAGGCTTGTAGAAAGTTTCATTTTTATTATTGACTAAGTTGACTCAGAAAAAGGTAAAATTATTATGGTCTGGTGGTTTCTATGGTAGTTTACAGAAGCTGAAGGATAAGTTAACTTTGAATCTAGTCTTAACTCTGCCTGAGGGCACTAAGGGTTTTGTTGTCTATTGTGATGTATCCCAAGTAGGGCTTGGTTGTATGGTAATTCAGTATGGCAAGGTGGTTGATTATGCTTCTAGAGATTTGAAAGTTTATGAGAAGAATTATCCTATGGATTATTTGGAATTATTAGTTGTGGTATTTTCATTAAAAATCTTGCAACATAATTTGTATAGGGTCCATGCTGATATTTATTCTGATCATAAGATCCTGTAATATGTGCTCACACGAAAAGAATTGAATCTCAAGCAAATAAGATATCTTGAGTTCCTCAAGGACTATGACATGAGTCTTCAGTATCATCCTGGTAAACCTAATGTGGTTGTTGATTCTCTTAGCTAGTTGTCCATAGAAAGCTAGTTTCATATGGATGAGGAAAAGAAGGATTTGTTGAAGGATATTCACCGGTTGGATAATCTCAGATTTTGTATCTTAGATTTTGAGAATGGTGGTATAATTGTTCAAGAGGCGGTAAGATCACCTCTTAGTGCTGAAGTATAGGAGAAACAAGTGTTAGATCCTATTCTAATGCAAATCAAAAATGATGTAGGTAGAAAAAAAGTGATGGTTTTTTAGATTGGTGGTGATGGTATCTTAAGGTACCAAGGTTGATTATGTGTTCCCGCTATTGACATTTTGCAAATTTTGGCTGAAGCTCATGAGTTGTGTTATACTATTCATCCTAGTTTGATTAAAATGTATCATGATCTTAAGGAGATTTATTGGTGAAATAACATAAACTGGTATGGGTCCAATTTTGTGGCCAAGTTCATGGTGTGTCATCAAGTGAAGGTAGAGAACTTGAGGCCCGGTGGGTTGACTTAAGAGATTGAACTACCAGTGTGGAAATAGGAGGTAATTAATATGTATTTTATTACCGGTATTTTGCGGTCTCGCTAGTAATTTAATTTAATATGGGTCATCATGGATAGGATGACTAAGTCTACTCACTTCTTACCAGTGTGGACTAATTTCAATTTTGAGGATTATGCAAGGTTATTCATTTAGGAGATCGTGAAGTTGCATAGTACTCTAGTTTCCATCATATTTGATCGGGATACCCAATTTTCATCTTACTTTTGGAGGTTATTCCAGCAATGTTTAGGGACTAAGGTATCCCTTAGTACCTTATTCCACCCACAGATGGATGGGCAAGCTAAAAGGATAATTCAGGTCTTATAAGATACGTTGTGGGCTTGTGTTTTGGATTTTGGTGGATTTGGGTTGACCACTTGCCACTCATAGAATTTTCCTACAACAACAGTTATCACTCTAGCATTGGTATGGCTCCGTTCGAGGCCTTATATGGTAGGAAGTGTAGATTTCCTATTGGGTGGTTTGAGGTTGGTGAGAATAAGTTTTTTGGCCCTGATCTAGTTCACCAAGCCATGAAGAAGGTGAAGGTGATTTGGGAGAGACTTAAGGCCACCCAAAGTTGCAAAAAGTACTATGCAAATGTGAGGCAAAGGGATTTAGAGTTCAATATTGGTGATTGGTTATTTTTAAAAGTGTCCCCATGAAGGGAGTAATATGGTTTGGTAAGAAGGGGAAACTCAGTCCCCATTATGTCAGTCCGTACTTGATTTCAAAGAAGGTTGGTAATGTTTCATATGAATTGGAGTTTCCTTCTAGTTTGAGCTCCATTCATCCAATGTTTTTTGTTTCGGTGTTGAGAAAGTGCGTTGGTGATACTTCAATGGTTGTTCCTTTGGAGGAGGTGGGTATTTTGGGTTCTTTTTCCTATGAGGAGGTCCCAGTTAAAATTTTGAATCGGCAAGTTCTTTGGTTGCAAAGGACATGGCTTTGGTAAAGGTTTTGTAGAGGAACCAAAAGGATGAAGAAGCCACTAGGGAAGCCAAGGAGAACATTAAGTCCAAGTATCCATTCTTGTTTTATATTTTAGATAATCGTGCTTCAGGTATGTGTATTTCTTAACATCTTTGTTTTCTGACTTTGTTAAAGAAAATGGTGATTTCCTTGGCATCTTGTTTTTTGTCTTTATTAAAGGTAAGATTAGTGATATGTGGAGTAAAATTGTGCTAATAAATGCCTTGTCCTATCATTCGAGGACAAATGATCCTAAGGGGAGGAGTAGTAATGCTCCAACTTTTTGGTCCTTGAGACTTTTAGAAATTTTATCCTCACTTTCCTAACTACGACTCCTCTGACAAGTCGTAGGGAGTCATGATGGCAGGGACTCGGTCGTACCTTAATCATAATAAGTGGCTTAGTATTCTACTCTGAGTACGAGTGGCACTCAACTAGTCATCAAGATTTCTTATGAGTCATAAGGACCAAGTCGTAAGGTGTCTAGAATTTTTAGCCCAAGACACTGTCTTCATTATGACTTGAGGCCATGAGTCATAAAGACTCATGACGAGTCGTTAAGTCCCAATCATAGTGTGTCCAGTGTTTCATCCTAAATTTTTTTGTATTGAGTACGAAAAGTGGTTACAAGTTGTCAAGTATGGTTACGAGTTGATGCTATGAATCGTAGCTAGAACAGAATAGGGCCCTAGTGGTTCTGTCTGGACTAGGAATTCTTGTGATAAGTCGTAATGTGTCTATACTAGTCATAAAGTGACCCTTAGTCACTTGAGATAGTTTTCAGTCTTTTCATTAAGGGCACTTTGGTTATTTCCCCTCTACCCTAATTGTAACCCACGACCTAAAACCCTATTGGGGACCCCATTAGCATTTTAACTCACAAAAACATGCTCAAAATCTCTCTTAAATTCTCTTAAGAAGTCGTACATAGGGTTTCCAAGAAGTAGGTCATCCAAGGGCTTAAGGGATGGATTCTTTTCGTGAAACTTGGTATTTAAGGTATGTTACTCTTCCCTCATTATTAATTTGTTAAAAGAATATATTTTAAAGTATTTTTCAAGAGATATTTATGTTGACTTTGAAAACATGGGTTGAGGGTTTTTCTATAACTATTGTTTATGTGATATTTCATGTTTGTCCCTATATGGGTTAAGTTTAAATGTTGGTTTTAAATTCAATTTGATGCATAAGGATCATGAATGAATTAGGGATTGTGATTTCCCAAACTTGTGACTTTTAAAGTGGTTATTACCCCAACCCCATATTGTGAAATAGGTTTTTAAATATGAGAAATATGGGAATTTGTAAAATTAAACCAAGGGGGTTGAAAATTCCCCCAAGTGAAGATAATTGGTGTGGCATATTGATGTTACCTCGCAAGTGTAGTTGGTATGGCGATACCAACAATGTATGCCTTAATGCATAATGTGGTTCAATGAATGGGAATGTGTGATACCTGTTTTAATTGGGCTTTAATAAGGGTTATATAGCTTAGTCGTGAAAATGGAGGTCCCAGGGGACGAATACTGAAAACCGTGGTTGTCGATACGGGGGTCTATATGATCGGGAGTTTTGATTCCCCTTATTATTAATATCATATAATTGGGGGGTTTGAGACCCCCCACATCTTATTACATGATTTGGTGCTTGCTCGTGTCACCTTGATATGCAAGAAGGTTCGAGTCCCTCATAGTGCATTTGTATACCCTCTAGTTTGTGTGGCCACATGCACTGGGGCCCTACCATCTAGGGGAGAGCTAGGCCCAGTATCTTCACCTATTCAGGGCTTCAGGTACATCTTAATCCTTTAATTCCACAGATAAAGTTTCCTTTAAAAGTGGATATTGTAATGACCCTTCAGATCATTTTCTATTTTTCTGGTTATTTTCTTCATTCAGAGCTTTCCCATAGCTTCCCCAAGTCATTAATGAATTTTTTGAACTGACAAAACGATTATTAGGTAGTTCAGTTGGTTTTTAGAGTCAATTGTCTGTTTTAAAGTCTTCGTTGGTTCAAATTGGCTATCGGGTAAAAAATTTAGTCAAAATGCCATCATAACTCATAAATTGGATCATGACATAAAAATAAATGATTAACCTTTGGGTGATATGTAAGACCTTGTAAGAACCTAGCACAATTCAGCTCTCCATTGTATGTAAAAAGGGATCCAAGAGTTAGAAAATTTCATTGAGTGTTAGGACTTAGTCATTTCTAAAGCCCCTAAACTTTGATGATTTTATTTTTAACCTTCCCATCATCAGAAAGTTAATTTTTAAGTTGATTCATGATTGGGGTTGTTGATAGAACATCTCGGGTAAGTTTTAGAATTTTTGGACGAGCGTAAGGGCACGTTTGGAGAGGCAAAATAGTAGACCCCCTGGAATGGGCCTGCGGTACGGGGCCTGGTCCGCTTCTGGGGGTGCCCATGGTAAAGCCTATGGTACCGGTCTTAGACCGTTTGTCCAGAGCCCAAGGCACCCATCTCATTGCCCACCCTTATTTTTCCAAATTTTGAATTAGTTTTTCCAAGGTCAATTGGATCTTTTACCTTCACCCAATTGATCCATAACACGTTATTAAGGGTCCAAAAAGCACTATTTATCTTCTTTTACTCAAAAGAAAGAAATTCTCTCTCAAGAACAAACCCTAGCCTCTTCAAAATTCAAGCTCAAGCTTCAAGAAACCACCAAGAACTTTCACTAATTCATCAATTAAGGTATGTGAGATGTTCATTCATGGGTCCTTTTCACCCATGGAGTCCAAGAATCCATTTTCAAGTTTAAAGCCATGATTTTTACATGTTATTATGAGTTATCTTCATGAAGTTATTATGAATCTTGATTATAAATTATGTTTACCATGTGTTTTCATTGGAAATTGTCCTTGACATATTTGAATGATGATGTTCACATGTTCAATCCTAAATCCATGATTTTAGTATTTCAATTATGTTAGAATCACATGTTTTAACTATTCTCATGCTTAAGCCTATGAATTTCAAGTGTTTGATGAAATGTCTAAATAATTGGGTTTTGAACAATGACTACTTATTATGTTTTTGAAGCTTCAGTATGTTCCAATTGTTATTGTTATTGAGTCCTAGGGGTTATGAATACCCGAAATTTAGTTGTTTACCTAGTTTTTAGTATCTACAGAATGATTTCAGTTATACCATGAGCAATATCATTTAGTCAGTAATACGATCGGTTGTGAGTCCAATTAAGCTAAGTTCAGTCCAGTAATCAGCATCTTTCAGTTGGGAGTAAAACTTAGCACTGAGTGAGCGTAGGGATGGTGTCTTCCATGTCAATAGGCATGAGTCACTTATCTCCCCCCTCAGTAGATATGAGACATTAGTAGCAGTCCCTAGGTTCCAAATCTACGGTGCCATCGTAGACTTTGAGGGATCCCCATCAGTTAGGCATGACGCCCTCGTCCTCCGGGATATAGATTAGTGGATCCACATAGCCATATTAGTACCTGTGGCACGGTACTAACGCCCTTCCAACTGGGGTTACAGGCTGGACCCTGATAGTATATTGGGGCATGTTGGTTATAGCTATCTCCCATAATCTCAGTTCAGTATTCGGGACAGAGCTCAATTTCAGGTTTGCTTGACCATAGCATACAGCTATAGTTATTCAGTATCAGTATTTCAATATTTTAGTATTTCAATTTACAAACTATATTAGAATTATGTTTTATGCTTGGTCATCTATTCTTATATTTTTACAGCTTTTATGCATTCATACTCAGTTATCTCATACTATTAAATCAGTTATTATCTCATGCATATAACCCATAAATTTTAGCCTAGCCTCATCTCATACACTAGTACATTCAAAGTACTGACCGCATATTCATTTCTTGCTCTATGATATCTTATATCATAGGTTTGAACACTCAAGTTCTCGACCATACTTATATATTCCATCTCATCAGCAGCAGTAACAGTGGTGAGCCCTCATATATCGAAGGCTATTTATGTTATCTTAGTCTTTTAGCTCAGTAGTCAATCGGAGTTAGTTGGGGTCTTGTCCCATCAACTCCTCAATCAAATAGAGGCTTTTCAGACTATTTAAGATAGTTAGTCAGTTTATCAGTTGTTATCATCAGTCTTCTCAGTATTATTTCAGACGCTTTCAGAACTATAATTTTTAATTGCATGTTTCAGTATTTAAAGCCTTATAGCATTTTCAGTTAAATTTCTCGCATATTATTTTATCATCTATTTTATTCAGTGCTCACAGTAGGTACCAGCTCATGGGTTAGCTTGTGGTCTCTCGAGATTGTAAGCACTGTGTGGCGTCCAGGGTGTATAGTTGTTATATCGATTATAAGCATCAAACTAATAGATAATTAGGTTGTACCTGGAATGCTACACGGTGCTTATGATCCCAGATGACCACAAACTAACCCATGACTAATATATGTTGTGAGCACTGAATAATAATACTAAAATAAATATGGAATTAGGATGAATTTCCATAAGGTTCAAAAATCTAAATACTGATAAATAATAACATCTGGTAAAAACATCTGAAAACTAAACACTATCTGAATTGGTCTAGTCTGAAAGCCTCTAACTAAACTGTCTGAATATGGAGTTGATGGGACAAGCCCCCAACTAACTCTAAGTACTGATCTACTGATAAACTGGATTACTGAAATAAAAGAATTCCCTCGATAGATGATAACTTACTACTAAATCTGCAACTTCTAACTAGGTCTGTGTAAGTGCAGTTAGGAACCTGAGCATCCCAACATATGATATGAGACATCATAGTGTAAAGAAAGAGTATGTGGTCAATAAGTGGAATGTACTGGTATACTAGATGAGGTAAGGCTGAATGCAAGGGCTTATATGCATGAACAGTAACTGACTGAATGATATAGAGTAATTGAATGTAAGAGTACATGAGTAACTGATACTACTAAAATCACTAAGTATGCAATACTGTGGACATATATAAATATATACTATATGTGAGATTTTCTGAAGCTAAGAATTGAGTTTTGATACCTGGGTAACTAATATCTGAAGTTACTGACAACTGATTTACTGATATTGATTGACCGTGTTTGATAGTCCTGATTTTGTAAAACTGAACTGAATTCTAAACTGAGACTAGAACTAAAACTGTGGGAGGTAATTATCTAACTGATATGCCCCTTTCTGAATTGATTGGGGTCCAACCTGTAACCCTAGTTGTAAAGGTGTTAATACCATGCCACGGGTACTAACACTGGTTGTGAGTTAACCCTAACAAATAGAAAGACATTTTGTCAACCCTCACTAACAGGAAAACTCATGAGAAATGTGTCAACCCTTATCTAGTAGGAAGTCATCTCAACCTACACTGGCTACGTAGTTCTGTTACTCAGGGATTGCTACTAAGGGTCAAACTTTATACTTATAAAAATGCCCCCATCTCTGGGTTCGCTCGGTACTAAATCCTACTTTCAACTGAAGACGATGAACTGATCACTAGACTGTACTAGGCTTGATTGAACTGTTACTGAGAGTGTTAACTGACTAGATTGGACTAATATTGAGTTTCACTGAGTTCTATAACTGACTGAGTAGTACTGGTCATGATATGACTGATACTATTCTATAACCGACACTGGCTCTAGGTAAACAGCTAGATTGTTGGTTATTAAATACCCCCAGGACTTGATAGCATCAAAATAAATGCATAGCATAATCTTGAATAACATAACAATGTTTACTTGTGCATAATTCATTCATATAGACACTTCATCAAACACTTGTAGGGCATAAGCTTGTACATAAATTGGCATGTCATGATTTCATCATTTAATTCACATGAACATTCTCTCAATCACTTGGGGAGCACAACCTAGTACACATATTCATAGATAACATATAAACATGGAAACTATAATGCCCGACTTGCAATTTCATGGGTTTAACATGTTATTCTTATAATTTCCCCTAAATACTATTCTATTGTCATTAATCTTATCATAATCATGGATTGAAAACCAACTAAAATCATAGATACATTAATCACCTTGTAAATTCAAGGTTTTATCAAGATAATCACATATTCATCACACATGCTATGCAATTTCATGAACTTACACTTAAATCATGGATTGAAACCCAACTAATATCATGAACATGAATTCAATCTAATTCAAACATGGAAGTTCATAATTCAACAATCTTGTAGTTTTAGAAATGAATTTGTGGACTCTATGGGTCAGCAACAGCTTTTGTGTTCACATTCAGGGCTCTATAAAATATCTCGAGCAAATTCCTTCCTTAAGTTCTGTGATTAGGCACAGTCATCACCTTCTTCTTGAACCTCAACCATGTCTCATATAATGCTTCTAAATGAAATTGCTTGAAATTATAAATCTCATTCTTCAATTGCACCATTCTAGAAGGTGGGAAGAAACGGTCCAAGAATTATTTCTGCTACTCATTCCAAGTAGTGATAGACCTACGAGGTAGTTCCCCTAAACATAAAGTCAATTCACCTGTAAGAGAGAATAGAAACAACATGAGTCTCAAAGCTTCCTGATGTACCCCAAGTAAATTATACAAAGTGCAAATTCCAATGAAATTAATGATGTATATGCTTGCATCATCAGTCGGAAAACCATCAAACATACCCTTCAGATTAAGCATCTTAATTGTAGCACTAGTATTGTCAAACTTCACTCCTTGGTAAAACTCAAGAGGAATTATAGCTCCTGTCTCGACAGGCTCAACATACCCCAAGTCTTCTTTTGGATCATTAAAAACTGGTAAATACTGAAATGGTGGGGATTGTTAAACTCAATCTCGTCTAACATTGTCTTTGTCGAGTGTTGCTTGATGCTCTTTTTCTTGTCTTACTCTTTCCTCTTCATCTAAAGAGTGGGCATATGCTTACTTGGCATTCTCTTTAGCCAATAATTGAATAGTAGTATGTGCGGCTGTTCTTTGAACACCATACGGAGGTTATGGATTCAAGAGATTTGGGTCATCTTGAACCCCATGCTCATGTTTTTCCCTCTTCTGATTCCATCATAGGTTTTTCTCCAGCTTAATATCAAGTGGGATCAAGTGTTTTCCTTAACTCCGAGTACTATACAGATGCCCTAAAAATACAAAAAACCAAAAACCAACAACCTCAATCAATCAATCTTTAACCGTAATCCCTGGCAATAGTGCCAAAATTTGATGTCTCCCAAAATTACACCTCTAAGAAAGTATAATATGATCTTTTCCAAATAAAGAACCCAACAAAGGTTGAGTCCAAACCCACAGGAAATAGAATGAATCTCTGTCAAGAACTTGCTGAAGTAGTGCAAAAAATTAATGGGGGATTTTGTGAGAAAAGTAGTAGTAGTAGTAGTAACGAATCTTGATAACTGTTAGTTGAAATCAATATGAGAAGACTACTAGGAATGTGTTCCCCCTGAATTTCTAACTTCGCATACCTATCGTGCCTCATCAAACTATCTCAATGGCATGCGTGCAGAATCAAACAAGTTAGGTATCACCAACTGTCTCTCGGCACCCTTCAGTGAATTTCACTCATCTCTTTGTAGGTCTCAAAGTGTCGCTTTACTAATCCTTGTCCTGGATTAAAGATTAACTATCTTCTTTTGGGTCTCAAGATGAAGGTTGATAGCTTCAAATTATTATTGTGGTCTATTTTTTCTAATTGCAACCTCTCTCTCGAGTTAATATCAAAAATAGGAAGGATCTTAATGTCTGCAGTCATTAAGATAGAAGTCAAATTGAAAAAAATTACAATGCATTCAAGATCATCAATCAAGAAAGACTTTGCTTTTCCTCTACTTCGTTAGTTCATCAGGGTTCCCACAACTCTAGTTAAGAGGTTTTGCCGCTCATGTTTGCAAGCACACCCACAAATTCATGGTAGAAAGAATATGAATAATCTCAAAATAATTTAAGAATAAAAATTAGAATCCAAACTTAATATTAAATCGTATAAATCAAGAACAGGCATTCCAAGATTAAAATTGTTTCTCTGAACTCAATATAATATTATAAGTATAAAGAGTGCATAAACTAATAACAAAACATCAAAAGAGTATTTATAGAATACATCAAAAACCTAAAAATTCCAATAAAAACTAAATAGGCACCTGCCTACAGACCCACTTACGGGTTGTAGGTACTACCTACAGACCTTAGGTAGGTTCATAGGTCTTAGATAAAATTTTCAGCTTCTGATCATCAACCTACGGGGGTACGTATGAGGGTCCTAGGTTCCAGTTACGCTTTGTAGATGGCCTTCGTAAGTCTCAGACAGAAACTCCAACTTTCAAAATCTTTTACTACAGCCTGTGGAAGGACTTATGATAAGCGTAAGTCCCACTAAGGCCTGTAAGTTGTTCCTCTGCAATGCTTCAACTCTTTTTCTCCTCTTTTACTCCTAAACCTATTTTTCTGCAAAACAAACACAAAAACACATCACATCTAACAAAAATAACCTAAGTACTTGCATAATTTTCAGTTTGAGAATCGAAAGTACTATGAAACCATGGCATATCACATCCACCAACATAGAAATGTTGATGTCATAACATTATACATATATTGAATAACATCACTTAGTAAGACATAAAATTACAACAAAATCAAACAAGACACCAATTTATAATATTATACCTATTTCTCGGGCAGAATGCCCTGCTCCATCTGTGGAATCCTATATGTTTTGAGATATTTGGCTATCTTGGATATACCATATCTCTTATTTAATTGATATTGTTATAGACTCAACTAAATCATACGCATTTATTGCTTTACAAAAATAAGCTATGATCTTTAAATTGTGAAAGTTGTTTCAAATATTTTCCCCAAGGTGCCACATGAAACAACCATAATAAGTTGAAGGGTGGATAATTGAAACCATCTTTTTGATACTTGAATTCCTATCAAAAATTATACACATCTCTTCGGTAACATCTACATAGATTTTCATTTATACAAATAAAAATGGTATGAGATGTCACATTCCTTTTCCATGATAGAAAAAGCCACCAAAAAGATAGGATTCTCTGCATTCTGGGAAACTATCAATAGCCAAACTCCTTCATACTTGCCCTTCAAGAATATCCAATCGACGGTTGTGAGGTTTTTCATTTGCTGGAAACCATGAATCCGAGAAAGTACTTACTTTCTATTTTCACCAACCTGCAATATCGTCTTACTTCCTGGATTCGCGGACTTAAGCATATAACAATACGCATCAAGCACTACATACCCGTGCTCATGTGTTTTCCTAACGAAAGACTTTACAATCTTCATGTCCTTAGAAATTATTCAATAACTTACCTTACAACCCAATCTGTACGAAGTTGATTGGTCATATATCTTACAGACGGGCCTTTACCATTGAGGAAGCTATTTTTAAAATATTTAATGATGACCTTTATCATGGTGTGTGGATTATGGATAATAATATGCTCCAAACCACATGTGTGATACTTTGCATAAATTCTACTACAAAATATGTTAGAACTTATAAATTCACAATCCTCAGCCACCACTTGTACTTTGGATATGCACATCTAAAATAATACACAATATGCAAATTAATCACCTTCTTGAGTCTAAAATATTTTTTCAGGAAAACAATATGCAACTAAGTGACTAATTCTTCCTTGTTCTTGAATTTCATTCCCTTATAAAAACTTATTTCATCATAATAAAGATTTATCAGTTGTGTTGATTGAGAACTAACCACTATATTACTCGTAAAAATGGGTGTAGGTATTTAGTCCTCATCGACGTCATCTCCACTCTCATCATGTGGAATATTTATGTCTGCCCTATTTAATTTATCATTTAACATATCTTAATGGTTTTGTTCTACATTATGATTCTCTATTGGTTTTTTAATCACGTACACCCTTTAAATGGGGGTTTAACTTCATCACTCAAATAAGCACGCAAACGAAGCTAATCGCTTATGACAAGATCTTTTGGTTGGAAATTTAGTCCACAATAGCTAATGATTGTTTTCACAAAATAATAATACAAAACATTTTTTTGAATTGTCATCACTATCGTCTCTAACATTTCACTACCCTTCCAATGCTAAATAAATTGATTGTTCTTCTCGATTCATTCACCATGACAATTAACACCTATTGTTGTTGATTTTTCTATTAATGGTACCTGAAGAAATTTGTTAAAAATTACTAATAATGATAGTATAGTAAAGTTGAATGGATATATACAACAATAAAATTATATTACTATCATTGTCCCAACAAATAACTCATTTGTTGCAATAAATGATTCATACGTTACAACGGATAAATATTTTATTGCAATAAATAACTTATTTGTTGAATACATCTTTTGATTCTATCCTATTATTGACACCTGTTGTAACATGAATCTAATAGATAAGTCATCTATAGCAATAGGTAGATCATATGTTGCAGCAAATAACTCACATATTGGAAACATGTGCAAAAACAAAAGATAAATCTAATAGGTAAGTCATTTGTTGTAACAGATGAGTAATATATTGCAACAGATAACCCATATATTGTTGCAAATGACTTATTTGTTGGATTAAGCTTCTGATTTCCATCTCAGCTTGGTTAGTAAACGTAATATGTATCCAACAGGTAAGGCATCTGTTGTAACAAATGAAACATTTATGGCAATTAATGACCCATCTGTTATAGCAGATGACTTATCTATTTGATGAAGCTTCTTTTTTAAATATGTATATAATAGGTAAGTCATCTATTATAATAAAAAAGTCATCTATTGAAACAGATAACTTACCTGTTGAATTCATTTCTATTTTATCCCAAATTTGATAAAAGATATCCAACAACTAAGTGATCTGTTGTAATGGATTTCTAATATGTTGGATTTACTTAAGACATATGTGGCAACTGATTTTTTGTATGTTGCAACAAATGACTTATCTATTGGAACTGCTTTAATAGTTGTGAAAACTATCTAACAGTTGTTGTAAATGAATACAACAATTATTGAATACGCTACTTTAAATTATGGAAAAAATACCCGATATACCTAGATTAAAAATTGAACTAAAATTATTATTTTACTTACCAAAACCACCTATGAAGTAGTGCCTAGTGATATATGAATATAATTTGGCCCAAAATTTTGGTCCAATGGCAGCAGTAGCGGCAACAACAACAATGATGAGAAGTTGTAGAAGAAGATGGTGATGAACCAAAAGGAAGAAATAAGAGAAGAATAAGAAGTAGCAACAGCAACCGGACAACAACATTGAAGAAAAATGAAGAGAGAGAAAAGAATTAGGAGTAGCCTCCCCCTCCCCCCTCCTTATTTAGTTATTAGGATTTTATATAAGGTGGGCCAAATTATAAAATAAAATATTTGGGGATGTGAAATTCATCCCCTTAATCCTTAATCTAAAAGTTGTCACCCCTACTCAATAATTAAGACTTGCGTTACCTACACTTAATTTTGAAACTTTTCTTCTGAATTTTGTTAACTGACTGAGTACTACTGAGCGATATATATATATATATATATATATATATACAAGTTTAGAGAAAAAGAATCATACAAAACTATATAGAGTTTGTATAGAAACTATAGTGTGTGTGTGTGTATAAAAAACTGTATAGTGTGTGTATAAAAACTCTAATTGTTGTATAAAATACGTATATGAATGATAATTGCAGCTAAATGATGTAAATAATTTGTATAGAAATTGTATAATTTTTATAGAAAATACATACATACTTATGTATATATATATATATATATATATATATATATATATATATATATATAAATATATATATATAGGATAACTACATAACATAGCAAAAGTAGACTCATAATTACCCTATTTAGCCTAATTTTTAATTAATTACAATTCATAGCCCATCTTGCCTATTAATTGTCCCTAATTACAATTCATAGTCTCTCTCATGTATTTTTTTTCTCAATTTTCTATTACTCTCCTTTTTTTCATTTTTTTCTTCATTTTTTCTTTTCTTTTTTTTTTTTGTTTTCTCTATCTTTTTTCTTTTCACTTTTTTCTTGTTTGTTTTTTTTTTTTCATTTTTTCAGTTTTTCATTTTTTTTTCTTTTTCTTTTTTTCCTTTTCATTTTTTCTCCTTCTATTTTTTTTTCTCTATTTTCTATTACTCTCCTTTTTTGGGTATCTTTTCTCTCATTTTTTCTCCTTCTTTTTTTTTCTTTTCTTTTTTTCTCCTTCTTTTCATTTGTGCGAAATATCAAACACAAATACAAGTGCGAACTATAAAATACAAATACAAATGTGAACTATAACATACAAATACTAATGCGAACTATAAAATACAAATACAAATGTGAACTATAACATATAGATACAAGTGTGAATTATAAAATACAAATACAAATGCGAATTATAACATACAAATACAAATGCGAACTATAACATACAAATACAAGTGCAAACTATAAAATATAAATACAAATACGAACTATATAAGTTGTCCCTTTTTTATGGAGATTTACCTTTCACTTTCATTTGATTCATTGTTAAGACGAGATATCCTTATCTCCCTCCCACCAAGACAGGAAATTAACAAATGAGAAATCTAGTAACATACAAATACAAGTGCGAACTATAAAATATAAATACAAATGCTAACTATCATTTGTATTTTTTAATTATTGAAAAGGAACGATTGATTTTATTTCTATGAATACTTGTTTGTATTTATTGATACGAGTTGTATTTATTGATACAAATAAATACAATTCAATTTTTTATACATATACAATATATACAAATACATATTTTATTTATAAAATTATTATTTTTTCATTTATTTGTAATTGTATTTGTATCAAGTGATGTTTGTTTATTACAAATATGAATGATAATTTTGACATAAAAATACAAAACGGTACATTTGTATCAAATGATACATTACATATTTATATATTTTAGAATCAAGAAAATACAATTAATGCATTTACTTGTTTGTATACAAATACAAATGATAAATTGTACATAATCACAGCTAAATATAATATGCAATCAATTTACAAATATAAAATAATTCTTTAAAAATAAAAAGACATCAACAAAAATAAAATACAAATATAATCTAAATATAAAAACACAATAAAATCACAATACAAATATAATCCAATATAATATGGAGTCAATTATAAAATACACATACAAAATAGTTCTTTAAAATACATGTGCGAATTATATAAAATATAAATGATGGTGCGAACTAATAAATACAAATATAACTGCGAACTATAAAATATAAATACAAATGCAAAATACACATACAAGCACGAACTGAAAAATACAAATACAAAAACAATTGTATCAATGAATACAAAAATATAAATGATGGTGTGACTACAAATACGATAAACAAATATGGTATTTACATTATCATCCATGACTTGTACTCGAGTAGTCATATTTCTCGAAAATAGAACAAAAAAATGAAAAAGAAAATAAGTACAAAAAAGAAAACAAAAAAATCAAAGAAGAAAGAGAAATAGAAGTTAAATATAGAAGAGAGAGAAAAAATAAAAGAAAAAATGAAAAAAATAAAAATAGAAAAAAATAGAAAAAAGAAGAAGAAAAACGAGGAAAACACGAAAAAGAAAAAAATAAAAAAATGATAAAGAAAAAATATGGTAGTGTTTTTGGAGAGACCAAATATGTAGTGTATATATGTTTTTTTTCAAAAATACAAGTCACTGAGTAAAAGTGAATACAACGGTTGTGAATCGAATATAGCGGCTAAATAGGTACTGTATTTATAACTTTTATGAATACAGACTATTGATAAAAATCGAATATAGCGGGCGTAAACTAAATACAACGGCTATAAATAGTAATTATATAAAATATGACTATAAAAGGTGAGTTTTACAACAAAGTGTTGCTATTTCTGAAAGATTCTCATATATATATGTATGTGTGTGTGTGTGTGTGTAAGAACTGTATAATTATTATATAGGATATATATCCTTATATGATCTGTATAGAAATTTTATCATTATTGTATAGAATATGTATCTGAATTATTATTGTAGCTAAAGATTTTATAGCATGTTTGTTGAAATTGTATAATTCTTGTTATGATGTGTATATAAGTTGTATCATTGTTGTATCGATTATGCATATGTGTAAAATGTGTGTAGAAATTTTATTATTATTATATAAAATATAGATATATTATTATTGTATAAAATATGTTATTTGTACAGAGAAAATAAAAATACACACTTTTGTATTTTATTATACATTTATAACACATGAATTATATAAAAAAAAAACTCTTTTGAATGGTTACACTGCATTGACCCTTTTTCTATTTTAACTATCTCCACTTTATTGGAAAAGTAAAAAACAACAAAATCATATTTGATTTTTTAAAAAAAAAAAAATGAGAGCAGATTGATTTAATTAAAAAGATAGAGCAGCCAAAATTTTATAAACAGAATATTGTTGAAACAAAATAAAAGTAAGAAGAAGGCAGTAACCAACAACATAGAGGAAAATAAAAAATACAAAAAAAAAAACAAAAAAAAACGAAGGCAGTAGCAACTAGTGACAAAACAAATAGCTTATACAGGGAATTATAATTCATGGGCTATTATTGGCTGTCATTTTTTTTATCGCTAGAGTGCTATTTGTCTCCTTTTTTTCATAAGAAGTCATTGCATACAAGAAAGTGTTGTGCAATTGTTTGTCCATGTTACTTTGTGGCAAGTAGTTAAGAATAGGAAAATTTATACACTATAGATAAAATAATTTTATAATTACGTGATATAATTAAGGTTTTAAAAAATTATCATCATTCATGGTTACTTGTTAGTTATAAAACTTCGTTTTCAGGCCCCTATATACAATTATAATTTTTAACTATCTCTCTCAGAATTAATTTTTTTCTCTCTCTTAGATGATTGGAGGATTTAGCAGTAATATGTAATTCACGCACATTAAACATATATCAAAGAATATTTTTTTCCCAAATCTCCTGATTTTTTGTGTTTCACCTACACATGCGCTGTGTTTTCTTATTGAAGATTACTTGGAGCAATTTTTCATCCCTAAACTTCCGCGGAGATTTAATTTAAAGATTTTTGTTTGAAGATTTTTACGGTAATTTTTATTTTTTAAGGAATATATAGATTTATTTTCCTTTTTTTTAAAGTACTCTCTACATTAGCCACTAATTTTATTCAAATTTCTTCTATTTGCAGTGTTAATTAGGTCTTCAAGTGACCAATTTCTTGTTAATTAGCCGCTATATTTTTTTCATTTGTATATTTTTATATACATATGAATGTATTGGATGTATGTTTTTAATGTATATATGTAGATTTTTGTATAACTATATATGTATACAAGTTTGTTTTGTGTTGTTACACATATACATATGTATATGCATATGTATGTGTTGTTTCATATTTGCATTATACATATGTGTATATATATGTTCTATATTTGTATATATATACATATGCATATCTGTATATATGTACATACATGTGCATATAAGTATAATTATTTCTATATACATACGTTGATTTTTATATATTGTGTATCACATATTAGAATGAGTATCAATGTATTAGGATCCTAATATAAAAATGTTCAATCATTTAATTGTATATGTATAATATTATACGTTTATACAATATATCGTTGATATACATATGTATATATTTATTCAATACATAGTTAATATGCATATGTATATGTTATACAAATGTGTTTGTTTCATAGTATATGTTTATTCATTTAATTGCATATGTATAATATTATATGTTTATATAATGTGTTGTTGATATGCATATGTATATAATATACATTATACATAATTATAAAATTTGAATGTGTGTAAATAGAAGTGTGTGTGTGTGTGTGTGTATAGAGAGAGAGAGGTAAAATTCAATTGAAAGAAGTATAATTGATTTGTATACGTTTGTACAAAAAATGGGCTAATTATGGAAAGAGAATCACTAGCATCTTTTGTTATATAGAAGGGGAAAGTTGGGGAAAGTTGAAGATAATAATGAGCATTAATTACTCTTCCTTTTCTTTTAAATTAATATCAATTATATTGTATAAATGAATCCTAAATACATTTGGTCACTAACTAATGTCTATAAAATGTAATTAGTGAAACTTACACCATGAAGTTAGTTAGGAGGAATCTAAGGTGTCTATATGTGAAGTTTTATTCACTAACTTGGTATTGAAATAATTAGGTAAACTTAATACCAAAAAATTGGACTATGGCTAGTCTAAGAAAAGAGGTCCACAAAGACTTTGTGGTCAAGTTAAATCTTGTATAAATATATGTGTGCCTATCTTGGCTTTGTACAGATATATAAACGAAAATGGAAAGTAAGTAATAAAAATAGCTAGTTCTTTCTCTCTACTACTGGTTGTATTTTACTCTTAGTTTGAGTTTTCATTATTTAACACGTTATTAGTATGAGACTCCACCATCTCGAGCAAATACTTTTACAAGTAATAAAGGAAAGAACGTATTTTTCTTAAAATAATGTCAAATCTATCTAAATGTGAATGTATTGCCCTAGATAGGTAAAACCTACCTATCTTGGGCACTTGATGCCGAAATTTATGTAGATGTGATGGGTTTGGGAGACACTATCAAGGATAAAAATTAAGTATCTAATCATGACCGTGCCAAATCCGTGATATTTCTCCGTCATCACCTCGATGAGGGCTTAAAAATGAAATATTTCACTGTTAAGAATCCACTTATACTGTGGAATAATTTAAGAGATAGATATGACCATCTGAAGATGATCGTACTTCAACAGGCACATTATAAATGGACCCATTTGAGATTACAAGATTTTAAAGATATATTCACGAATAATTCTGCCATGTTTTGAATTAAATAATTGTTAAATTTATGTGGAGAAAATATTACAAATCATGATATGCTAGAGAAAAAATCCTCCACTTTTTCTAACTCGAGTATGCTCCTGCAACAGCAATACCGAGAAATGGGATTTAAAAAATATTCTAAATTAATTTCACATCTTCTTGTTGTTGAACAACATAATTATCTTTTGATGAAAAATTATGAAAGTCGGCCTCCTGATACTGCTCCATTCCCTGAAGTGAATGCCGTAAATTTCACCAATCTAGGCGTGAAAAAGGTCCTTGTCCCAGTCAAGGTGGTGGTCGTTGTCAAGGAAGAAATTTCAATCATGGTGATTGTTTTGCACTGAACAATAACCTTCTTCACCAGAAGTATAAGAAAAAAATGAAAAGCCTAAAGTGGTGTAAAGAAAAAATACAGAAAATAAATGATATTGGTGTAGAAATAAAAGGGCACTGATCACGTACTTGTCGTATGCTAAGGCATTTGATTAATCTCTATCAAGCATCCCTCAAGAAGGTAGATAATAATGTAGAAGCAAACTTTATCTCCGAGGATAGTATTAAGCCTATACATTTAGATGTTGAAGATTTCTTTGAAATCCCTGAAGGAAATATAAATCACCTTGTTGGTGATGGATCTATAATAATTCAAGTATTTTTCTTTTCTGGTGGTTGTATTAGCTTATGCTCGTATTAGTAGAACTTCTCTAGTATTGTAAATAATTTTTTTTTGTGTAATATGGTGTATGCTTGTAATACTATAATGTTTACTTTGTTTATAATTTCATCTTGAAGAATACATGGATACTCCTTAATTTTATTTGGATCAATGATTAATTGCGAGGATATTTGTGTAATTGATAGTGAAACAATGCACGCCATATTTAAAGATAATAAATACTTTTCTTATTTGCTTAGAAGAAAAACAATTGTTGTAACAATCTCTGGTAAGTCAAAATTAATTGAAGGCTCCAGAAGAGCAACTAGATATCTTCCCAAGGGGATGAAACTTGTTATAGAAGATGCATTGTTCTCTTCTAAATCACCGAGAAACTTGTTAATTTTTAATGATATCCGTCGAAACGAATATAATATTGATACAATAAATGAAATGAATATTGAATATCTTGCCATTACCAAGAATGTCTCCGTCCAGAAATGTGTGTTGGAGAAATTGCGAACTTTGTCTTCTAGATTATATTATGCAGAAATTAGTACAGTTGAAGCACACTCTATCATGAATTAGAAGTTTACATGATCTAAATATGGTTGTGCTTTGGCATGACCGAATAGGTCATCCTGGGTCAGTAATGATGAGATGAATTATTGAAAATTCAACTGGACATCCATTAAAAAACCTAAAGATCCTTGCAAGTGATGAATTTTTAAGTGCTGCTTGTTATCAAGATAACTTGATAACTAAGTCATCACCACTGAAAGTTGGCATCGAATTCCCTCTTTTTCTAGAACGTATATATGTGGTGTGGACCTATTCACCCATTCAGTGGGTCATTTTGATTTTTTTATGATCCTAATAGACGCATCTTCAAGATGGTCTCATATGTGCCTCTTATCATATAGTAACCTAGCATTTGAAAAAATTTTGGCACAAATAATACGATTAAGTGCACACTTTTCAGATTATCCAATTAAGGTTATTCGCCTCGATAATATAGGAGAATTTACATCCCAAGTTTTTGATGTATCGATAGAGATAAGAAATGAACATATTGTTGCTCATGTTCATACTCAAAATGGCCTTGTTGAGTCATTTATTAAGCGCCTACAGTTGATAGCAAGACCACTACTTATGAAAATTAAATTTCCCACTACAATTTGAGGTTATGCTATCTTACATGCAGTATCATGTATTCATCTCAGACTAACTCATTATAATAGACACTCTATGTCACAATTAGTCCTTGTTCATGAGCTAAATATTGCCCATTTGTGATTTTTTGGTTATTTGTATTGTCACAATTTAAATCAGCAGACGGGTATCTCAAGTTCGTCGTGGATCAGAGATCATCCTCTTACCTAGACAAACAGAGCATACACACTAACAGAGACTGAATTCCGAACATATAACAAGATATAAAGGTAAACTCAAGTACATCTATGATATTCCAAAAGAATCCATAACCAATACCCAAGTCCATAATTATATCCATAAAGCCTCTAGACAACCGAATACTAATGGAAGCCAGGACATGCCCCCGACAATGGCCAAAAAATAAGTCCAACGAAAAGAGTCAATAACATAAAAAATCCCAAATATGAAATGAAGTCTTTCAAAGTATGGAAACTCACCACTTCAATCTTACTCACGAGTTATCCCACAATCACTTATTCACCGTGTAGGAAAAATAAAACTATTTTTTTATTCTCTCATCGCATGGGGATACAGTATCCGGAGGTGGTTAGTGGGTTGAGAGCTAACATGTAACTCAGGGATAAGGGAACAAAATAATGCTAAGATCAATAATTCAAAATCATTCAAAATCCAATGCACATAACCATATGCAAATACACACACACAAATATATATATATATATATATATATATATATATCAGATGCTAGGGTTAAGAATAAGGCTTAGCATTAACTTTAAAACCATAGCATGGGTTGTGTAGCTTGACTGTCATAAAATATTCTACGGGATATATGAGTCCAGTGTCTCCCCCTGGTCATGCCCCAGTGCGTGTTAGCCACACGAACTGGAGATATCATAGAAGGCCGGGGAATCATTGTACCCTATGCTAATAATGATACAAATATATATAGAGAGTGACATAAGCACATGGTCATCTAGACCAACCCTCATGTCGACAAACGTGAGTTTTCAGTATCAGTCCTTCGGGGCTCAGACCTTACAACAAGCTAACACAAACCCCATTAAACCTAATTAAAAGATTTATCATATTACTCATCTATTAGATAGAGGAGTCAATTATTTAGTCATCATCAAGTGATATAGTCACACCGACTTTAGCTTGAAAGTAATGTCATTAATCCAACACTTTGGAGAATCATTGTACCCCAGAATCTATTATTAAAATCAACTTGGGGGATTCAACGTACCCCACAAGATTTTCAAGATGATTATTATCCACTTGGGGGAATCCATGTACCCCACAAGGTTTTCAAAGTTATCCTTAACCATTTTTCCATTTATGCAATGCATTAGTTTCAAAGAAATAAGTCAAGACAATTGATAAATTACTTTCCAAAACAAATTATGCAAATGGGTTTGGGTTCTTATCAAATTCAATACCAAAATCCATTTATCTGGGGAATCCTTGTACCCCCTATTACCATAATTTACAAATTTGAGAAACCCTTGCACTCCTATTTCATTCACCATTTCCATGCACCCCAATGAGTGTCCAAACCAATAATTCAATTCACAATTAATCAATAACAATAAGGGAAAAAAAATATAAATAATTTGTATCCAAAAACCTCAACCCATAATTCAAAACCCAATATCAAAACTATGTGAATAATAAACCAATTCCATGCCATTAAGAAAATCCAAGTGTAAGGAGAGAGATACATTAAAATTTTGTCATTTACACCCTTTTTTATTTTTAACTTTTGTTATCCTTTTCTTTGTTTCTGATTCATCTCCTTCTTTATAATGTTTATGTTGTTGCCTGCTTGCTGGGAGTAGCTGCAGATGGCTATGAAAGCCATATGAGTAGTTTGTTATATATTTTTTTCTTGGAAATGATGGTTGCATTATAATCTTCAGTTCAATTTTTGAACGAGTTCATTATCGCTTGTTAATGGTGTCGATTTGTTGCAATAAACTGTTTTAGCAATTATTGGTATTGAGTAGCAGTAACTTTACTGTATGAATTAATGGGTACATATATGTCGTCGAGATCCTGCAGTTTTCTTGTCTAGTTCACTGTCTTAGCTTCCAGTTTTGTCGATTGAACACTAAAGATGGTTTCTTTGGTTTAGCACCGCTGGCAAGTTCTTGTCTTTTCTCTTCTATTAGTAGGTTTTTAGCTCAAATGCTTTTTTTCACAGGTTAAGGTTAATGTTTCCAATTTATTTCCCTTTTATTTTGGTTATCAATATGTCATTCCAAGTTGGAGTATTATTTTATGTGGTTTGAGTTCACCGTTTGGCGTACGATATCATGAGAATATGACTGGTCATTATACTTATTTTGAGTGGTCTATAAGTTGAATTCTGTTTGGTGTTTTGAATATGATCATTGCATAATGTTGTGATTTGAACATTTTTTTCTAAGCTAATAATTCCTTGAGGATTCTCTTGACGTATAATACTAATTATAACTTGTCAAAGAGGGAATGATGTATTTGCTTTGTTCTTTCTTTAAATAAAAATTGAAGAATAAAAGGAAGTGTCTCAATTGCCTATTTTTGTCCCTAGAAGTTACTGCAGATATTTTGAGCGCCTTTAGTTATTTGACTAGATTTCTTTGTTTGTTTCATAACCGGTATTTACTTGAGATCAAGCTTTGTTTTTTTTAATAAGATTTCCCTAAGTTCGTTTAATCCAATAAAATGGTTGCCTTTAATAAATGACCGAAAGTTTCTTTCTTATAAATTGGAATTCTCTAATTTATGTTTTCCCTATTGGCTGGAAATTAATTGTGTATATCGCTTGTGTCTGAATATATGCGATCATTTTCTTTCTTGTGATGCTTAGTCTCGCATATATTGGATTCCAGTAGGTTACTTTAACAGGCTGGAGTTTTTATTCTTCTCATTACCAAATGTTAATACTAATTTATTTGAATAGAAGTTGCTCTAAAAGATCACCTGATTGTCCAAGAAATATGTTTGTTTTAATATTGGTGCATCTGACTGATTTCAATATATTAAACTAGCTAATTTTTTTCTATGTGCTATTGTGTTTTTCTGAATGTTTGATATATATAAGTCTGTCTGTTTTGTTTTCTGAGGTGAACCTATTGGTCTTTGTTTATTATGAAGTACTGCATGGATTTCTTTTGGATTTTTCTTTAGTTCTTTTTTTCCTCTTTTGGAATTTGGTATGAGCTTGACGTATTGGATTGTATTTTTTAAGAATATGTTCATAGGTTTTATGTATTAACTTTTCATTAGTTAAAAATTGTTAATTTCCGATTAATAGGCATCATAGTTGTCAAGACAATCTTATTTTCTTGAAATCTTAGGTTTTGAGTTTAACCTGTCCAAGTTTGTAGTAAAAATATCTCTAATTCTACACTCATATGTCTTCTTGATGGTATGTTCATAAAAAAAATTCGTGAATCAATGAATTCATTTGTTTGGTTTCTATGTTAAAGTTTAGCATAATTAACTTGTTAACCTTATCGAAATATCATGATGACATAATTCTCTTTGTTAAAAGTTGTTTATACACCTTAGAATATAGTGCTCAATTAATCATAGAGAAAATGTTGTTGGAAATCGCGTTGATTATTCCTTTCAATCATATGGCTACATTATGCTATTTTTGTTTGATTCTTACACATGAGCTTGTTGCATGTTTTTCTTAGGTTACTTTAATGTTTTATTCTCTCTCTTTAAAACATATATTAATCCCTTCATCTTTTTCTTTGCATGAACCCACCTTGGAGTCCAAATGGACTTTTTCTCCATGTATTTCATAATGGGCGAACATGGCCCACTTTCTCAAGTCAAGCTCGAAAGAGAATCCAAAACCGATTACATAGTGCATGGCAACAAAAAGTCGAAAGAAAAAGAATGGGTTAAAGTTTCCTTGAAGCAGCTAAGAGACTTGAAAGTCTCGTTTCTTCATTTATTCATTTGTATTGTTCTCCTTATTTATTTATTAATTTATTTATTTCATTGCTTATTCATTTGGGCTTCAAAGCCAAAGTTATAAATTTAATACAGGTGGAGCAGACTTTGGGTCAACGAGCCTGAAAAAATAGCTTTAGGATAGGTTACAGGCCAAGGCCCAACATTTAGATTAGGACAGGTGCAAGTGGTCCAAAAACCCAATTAGATTAGGATAGGGTCTATTGATTTGGGCCTCATGACCTAAGTCTTTTATTTTCTCCCCCCCCCCCCTTTTACATGCTTTGTTATTAGTTAGTTTATACTTTAGTTAAAATCCCTACTAAGTTATCCAAATCTATTTTACACAAATCTTTTTCCTAAAATCAATCACTTATCAACAATCAATCTTTTTGAAGTTAGTCAAAAGATATTTTCAAACAGGACGAATAACCGTAAGTTAACGGACGTTTTAGGTGCCTTAAACCTTTCTAAAATGTTAATAGGAACCGCTTACTCAGGATCTTCAAATTTAAATGATTTTTCTATTTTGGATCGTTTAAAGTATCGTATAAAGGTTTTCTTAATTCCTTTTCAAATAAATTAAGTGGCGACTCTCAAAAGTTAAAATTTCCACAAAACAGAAATGGTGACTCTGCTGGGGATATTTAACTAGGTTCTAACCAAATGTTTGATTTTGTCTTTTCATTAACTGTTTACGTGTTTATATGTTTTGATTTTGCGGTATTTAATTATTGCATCTGATAGAATAATCCTTCATTGATTTATTAAATTATTTTGGGATTTCATGGATGTCCCGACCCCTGTTGGTCAACTCCAAATAAAGTGTTAGAAATACGACGGTTTATTAGCACGTGAGTCGTTTGATGGCCATTCATATTTTTAAACCCAAGTCGTCTGCTTAGGAACCTAGTTCAAACCCACTCTAGACACCTAGGATAGAGCAAAACCAAAACCATATTTTAGGCACGAGCCTAGGACGACCCAATACCCGAGGGGGTATTGGGCCCATTAGAAAATCTGCCTGGTGTCTATTGACCCCAAGTCAATTACAGACGAATCATATTTATATGTTGAAGAAATATATATTTATTTAATCCAATCCATTATCCTTTGGGGATCGGGCGAAAGCTTGCTTTGCTTACTTTCATGTAAGGATGCCTAAATCATACACCAATTGAGGAAGCAAGCCAAGCAAGAAATTGATCAATTTAGACGGTTGCATCTAGGGTACAGCTATACAGAAATCACTTTTTCATCAACGGATCTCGCCAATGACAAGAAGTGGACAAAGCTAAGAGAGTGAAGGCCGATAGAAGAGCATCCAGGAAGTAGTATTTCCTATCCCTGCGCGGGACATTATTCTTTTTCTCATATTATTTTCCCTTTCCCCTAAAAGATTGTATCCCTCTTTTGTTATCTTTTGTAAGAATTTATACCTTTTTATATATCTATGAAATTTGGGGGGATAATGGATTGTCTTTAAAAAGACATATATTTTCTTCAAAATCCATTAGGCCCAAACTCTTGGCTCAAAAAGGGTCACCCCAATTAGGATACACGCTATTATAATGTCTATGTGATATAACTGCTTTATGTGTTTATGTGTGTTTGTTTGAGTTAAAGACAGATTTATCCACTATGCTCCCGTGGATCATTTTGTCTATGGCACCAACAACTCTGTGTGGTTACTTCTTGTCAAGTCTCTTTCACTACTTATCACATATGAAAACTAACGCATCTGCCTTTGAGTTATTTTACTTTACAGATAACAAAAAATTACTCCATGTTGAAACAAGATGGCAGAACATCCTTACTTTACCCGGTCCAAAATGCATAAGATCCTATCCCCTAACCATCATCCACATATGACTGAATGCAACGAAGAAAATGCATTGAACATCAGGGATAATGTAATAGCGGAACAAAATGAGATGATTGTTGAACTCGTGAGAAAATTTGAAATTCTTTAGGAGAAGATGAATCGTACTCGAGACTAGGGTAACCTGGCTATCACTATCAATGCTCCCACTCCAGAAGGGCATGAAACTCCGCTTCAGATCCCTTCCCTCACTACGTATGCTCTCGGGGGCCATCCAAATAACATATCGTCTACTTCTGCTCCTCAACTTGTTCAAACACCAATTGAGGAAATAACCCAAATGCTTACCATCCACAAAATCCATCCCTAACCCCACAAAATCCGAATCCCCAAAATTCATTTTCAAACCCACAAAACCCGTTCCCAAATCCTCAAAATCCATACTCAAATCCACAAAATCAACCTTCGAATCCACAGAATTCATTTTCAAGTCCGTAAAATTCCTCCTATATTCAACCAAACTACTCTCAAATTCCACAAATTTTTCTCAATTTCCTCCCCACCCACCACCCAACTTTCTCTCATCCTCAAAACCAAGTTCCACTTCCAAATATCCAATCCCTGTACAAAGCTCCAAATATCTAATCCCAATACCGAGCTCCACTCCCAAATATTCAATCCCAGTGCCAAGCTCTATTTCCAAATATCCAATCCCAATACCAAGCTCCACTTTCAAATATTTAACCCCAGTACCAAGTTCCATAGCCAAATTATCAGTCTCATGTTCAAGCAACTCTTCCAAATAACCAAATAAACGTTTAAGTGCCTCCAAACGATCACTACATACCTCATTTCACTAATCAAAACTAATGTAACCCCCTACGTCTAAACCCCAAAAAGAAACCTCCAAGAAAATTCACTTCATTGACTGAAAGTCGTACCCAACTCTTTGAAAGATTGATGAAAGCTAATTATTTACAGCCTATTCCACCAAATCCTACAAATCTCAATTCCTGATTCTTGCAGGTCGATCAAGTCTGTGCATATCATTCAGGAGCGCCCGGGCATAATACCAAAGATTGCATCAATCTGAAACATAAGATCCAAGACTTGATTGATCAAAAGATCATCACTCTTCAGGTGCCGACACCAAATGTCACCAGTAATCTATTGCCTAATCATGGCTAATCATGGAGAATCCACAGTTAGCATGATCAAAATAGCAGGCGAATGGGTATCTAGCAAGATTATTACTAAGGGAGATTCGCAAGATTCCAAAAGACAGAAAGAGTGGAAAAGATAGAGAAAGTCATGGCTACCTTAAGTATCTTAAGTGGGAGTTTGGAAGGAATCATTGATCTTATTATGGTCCCAGAAAAAGCATCTAAGTATGGGTTAGGATACCTTCTAAGAAAAGAATATGAGATTGGAGATAAGTCAAAGATGAGTCTTTTTAAACCATTGTCACTCGTGTACCATTCTTTTCCCGTGGTGAGATGTCAAAGGATGATGGTCTTAGGGATGGGATAAGAAATCGTTTTAAGGGATTCAATTATATACTAGAGAATTTCCCAAAGTCTGATGGGGTGAGAAAGGTTGCACCAGGAGAGGCATGGCAAAACTGGACCTCTAATCCATTCGTAACTCGTCACCCGTCATGATAGATGAAAGGGAAATTACTAGTAGTTTTAAAAATCGATGATGATCCGGAGGAGGGACCGTGATCCACCCTTTTATGTCTCAAATTTTCTTTTTATGTTTTACTGCTTTCAAAAAAGGCATGGGCCCGCATTTGCATGAGTCATGAGCTATAGTTCGTATTTATTTCCCCAAAAGGTCTCCCTTTATTTAAGAAGTTATTTTTAAATATGATTATGTTATTATCTTTTATTATCATGTTATCATCTAACTTGGTTTGTTTCAGTAGAAATAATTTAAAGCCTGCCAATGTCATGTCAAGTTAAGGGTTAGACATACAAAGCAAGAGGAATGATAATGAATAGAAAGAAGGTGATGAGGAGCAGTTAGTGGAAGATATAGAGGAATTTGAAAAAAAACTGAGAGAAGCCTAACTTGGATAAAACTGGAGTTGTCAAATTGGGTGATCATGATGAAATCAAAGAGACAAGTGCCAGTGATCACTTAGCAAAAGCACACACAATTCTGATGCGGTAAAGAGATAATAAGTTTAAGTGATGTTTTAGTTTTGTTTCCTTGGTTTATTTGTAATCACCTTTATGATAGTATTTGTTGTATGATGTGTAATTGCCTAGAATCCCTTTCCTTTCATGTACCAACTACGTTTGACCTGAATTCCTAAGAAAGGGATACGTAGGCTGCCTATTCAGCTTCAGTCAACCCCTTAGAAAAATTTATCCTTTCCTTTTATGAATGAACTATGCGATGACCTGAATTCTCAAGAATGAGATACGTAGGCGGCCTATGTCGTCTTCGGTTAACCTTTTATATTTTTCTATATATCCTTAGTGTAGTCTTGAACTACGTTTGACCTGATTCATGCTTCAACAGGATATGTAGGCGCCCCAACGGCTCATTCATATAACCCTAGAAAATGGAAACTGGGGAAGAATTTTCAAGAAGGAATCTCAAAAATTCACTAGAGGAAGATCATCATCAAACGAAGAGAACGAATACCAATAAAGACTTTCGAGCCTCTCGAGTTGATATTGCATCAAACAACTTTAAACTGGGGCAGAAAATTTTGAGGGAGGCCTCAAAATTTCCACTAAACACTGGAATATATTTCAAATTCCTCAACACCAGAGGTCAAAGTCAAACTTTTGAAGTCACCAGCTACGACAAAGTCTAGGTAGACTCAATCTTTGTCTATGACAGAACTGTTTGAAGAAACCTCCAACAATGATGATAAGTTTTGGAAATCCTCCGTCGGATATAGTCAAAACCAAGAGGATGACATTCGTTGAGCTAGAACATGACATGACTGGCAGAGATTTTCTAAAGCTTTTATTGAAACTTTTGAAAATATTGTCTAAAATTAAGACTACTTTCAAAAATCTATACAAATCTATTACTTAGTAATTTCCTACGCATCTATTGGAACGGGGAGTAGGGTGGAAGCCCAACATGATGGAGTACCCAAAAGATGGTGAGGATAAAATCAAGGATCAAAAGTGGTCAACACGGAATAGTTTCACTCAAAACTAGTCATTTTTATGTGGATGCAGGGATCAATACACAAAAATTAGAGTCTTTTTCAAAAATTCCCAAGCAAGTTGGGAGTTACACCGGATAATATGATGCTCAAGAATGATATTTTTGGGTAGCCCCAAAGATGGATTATTAATACCCATTTATTGAAGACCCTTTGAATTATCTATCTCATTTCTTGAGACTATGAAGGACAAACAAAGGCGCCTTTTCTTCCTTATAAATATTGTATTTAGAATTGTTCTAAAATAGTCGCTAGCAAAAGCGACTTTGTGTCTACTGACTATCTACCTTGAGTATAGGTACACATATGAAGAAAAAATACAGACAAACGGATTCTGGAAAAGCTATCTTCATTGACAAGAGGTCCATTTCATCTCATTCCATTGCCAAGAGGTCCATCGTATACATTTTCATTGCCATGAGGGCCATCACATATCATTTTCATCTCCAAGAGAGCCATAGCATTAAATATCTAAAGAAGTGCGAGACATCATATGCTGGCGTCGAGGATATCATCTGCATTAAATATTTGATGACACGCGAGATATCATACACTGCATCGAGGGTATTATCTATATTAAATAACTGATGACGCGCGAGATATCATATGCTGGCGTCGAGGATATCATTTGCATTAAATAACTGATGACGATCAAGATATCATACGTTGTCATCAAGGGTATCATCTGTATTAAATATATGATGACGTACGAGATATCATAAGCTGGCGTCGAGGATATTATCCACATTAAATATCTGATGACGCGTAAGATATCATACGCTGGCATTGAGGATATCATCTATATTAAATATCTGATGACACGCAAGATATCATATGCTGGCATCGAGGATATCATCTACATTAAATATCTGATGACGTGCAAGATATCATACGCTAGCGTCGAGGGTATCATCCGCATTAAATATCTAATGATGTGCTAGATATCATATGCTGGCATCGAGGGTATTATTCGCATTAAATATCTGATGACACATGAGATATCATATGTTGGCATCGAGGATATCATCAGTATCTAATATCTGTTGACACGCGAGATAGCATACGCTGGCGTCGAGGATATCGTCAATATCTAATATCTATTGACACGTGAGATATCATATGCTGGCATCGAGGATATCATCAGCATCTAATATCTGTTGACACGTAGGATATCATACGCTGGCATCGACGATATCTCATTATTTTATCATTGTTTGAATATATCAAAAGCACATGATTTAAAGGGACGGCTTTAAGTCGCTATCTGAAAGCGAACAACCTTTGAGATTTCCTAAAAATTGACAATTTGAGGATCATCTATAAGCAATATTATTTGAAATAGGATAGTGTGCAAGATTACCTATGATTTGATAGCCCATAGGTCATTCATAAGATGCAACAACATCCTAACCGGATAGCGTTTAAGGTTACCAGAAAATCGATAGTCCTAAGGTTATCCATAAGTCGCAACTAAATCCTTACCGGGGAATATACGAGATCATAAAATTGATAAATACAAGGGTTCTCTATAAGCCGGATCATATCGAGGATCGATTATATGCAGGATTACTTAAGGACTAGCAATTTTAGAGATATCTATAAGTCATATTGTCTCTAAGGTCGGATAATGTGCAAAAATACCTTAGAGCTAGCGATTGGAGGAATATCTGTAAGTCATATCTTATCCAAGGTCGGATAATATGCAGGATCACCTAGAAGCTATCAATTCAAAGGATATTTGTAAGTTGCCTCGTATCCAACATCAAATAATGGGCGACATTATCCAAAGATTGACAATTCAAGGGAAATCTATAAGTCGTATCGATACAAAAGATGCGCAAGACTTACCCGAGATCATATCTAAAGAATTATTGGCAATGACTGGAGAGGTTATCATACAACTATCATTATAGGTGGCCAAAGGGTTGTCGTTTCAGCATAAGATTACACGGTTGCAGGGACCGTTCTACATAAAGCGTCGTCAGTGTCCAAAAGGGTCACCCTACTTTGAAGACATATTCAACCAAAAAATGAGATAAATATGTAACAAGAAAGATGGCTATTATGTCTGATATTGTAATTTATTTCCTTCTAAACAGGTATATGAAAGGATGACTTCATTTTTCAGGCAACAACTCACGTGAAGATAAGGTAAAAAACCTCATACCTCTTTTGTGAATTATGTTAAGCACTAACTCTTTTGTTTGAAACATTTTCAGCAACATCCGAGAGGATGAAAATCTCAAATCAAAACCATAGGTACGGATGACTCCAGATAGGACGCAGCACAACTTGGAACTCTTTCGTACAGCAAAATGGGATATAGTTTAAAGAGGGACACAAACTCTTTGGATGCGAGCTAAAGGATTATCGCCACCACCATCCAACCACACCCCTATTAGAAGGCGTGTGGGAATTTTGGGATATGCTGGTTTTAGATTCAGCTTCGGGACATTTCTAAACTCATATTGAGGTTAACCTTATCTTTCTTTCAAACCGGGGTGACAACATGCCCAGAGTTTTGGAAATTATGTCCAGGTAAATTCTTACCTATGGATGTGAAGAGATCCACGTTCATGGTTAAGAGGTTACAAGCCTCTTTTTCATAACTCGAACAACTTGTCACTCATCCTGAGCCAAAGATCGTCTGAAATAAAAGACCATCTTTTCTATCGATTGAGTCAAACTACAAGTAGTCTGGTTCACCAAATCTCGAGGATATATAGGCTGGACTCTATTTTAAAAACTCGACTGCATTCGAACCTCCCCCCAAATCCCTGTATTCCCTATCTTTTCGGTTTTATCAAAAACTCCAAAAACTGAGATAATTGGTCAATCTTTTACAAATCTTACTATAAATCAAGATTTATGAACTATAAGTGGCCTGAATTCTCATGTAACATGAGATATGTAGGAAACCTAATATCGAGATCCGTCCATAACTCTATGAAACTTGTGCGAAAAGCCAACATCTTTCAAATTCAAATTTGTGGTCGGACAAAAATAGGGAATGTCAACCTCCCTTTGCCCAGGGTTACTTCCATCCACCCTACCCAAAGGGAGGGGACAGTTGTTGACACCTAATTTTTGCCCACCACGACTAAATTTAATCCTGAGTTTCTTCGATTTTTAATAAAATCAAAATATTTATTTCATCTGAATAAAAAGATTTTCAAAATATTTATTTAGATAAATTTTGTTATTTTAAATAGTGATTATATAGTATCGTGTTCAATTATACGAGATGATATAATTTGATTACTTAAACATTTATTCTATGAAATATCGAATTTTAATCAAGGCTTATCTTGAAAATAAATTTAAAAGATTAAAATCTTGATTTTAATATAATTTGTTCTTAAAAATAATTTATTTGGAGAAATACTTGTTTGATTTTATTAAATCAAGAAGCCCGAAATTAAATGAAGGATTAATTCATATCAAATTTCGATTTGATTTAGCCAGTTTATTCAATTTGAAAATAATTGAAATCAAATTTATCATAATTGTAATGCAATTGACCAATTTAATTTTTAATTTGATCAAATATTAATTAAATTTGGCTAAATTCTAAATTTAATTTGGGGGGGGGGGGTATGTTTTAAATAACCCCCAAAATTTTAACAAATCCTATCCAATTTGATCCAAAATTAAATTAAAAACTTTCGATATCAGCAGTCCTTTTTAATTAAATTCGGCCCATCAACATATCACCACCCAGGCCTCAAAGATCTCCTGACCCTGCCCGTGTTACCCTTTCTCATTCAATAATATCAGTAACCAACGACAACAGACATACAAAAATAGTCGTGAACAACAACAAAATCAATGAAATGGGTCAGCCAGCGCCAACCCAACCCCATACCCAGCTCCATTCATAACCCGCCAACAACCACTCCGACCGACCCAGTCCGTATAGTGACAACCATGAATTCCAAATCCAAAAACCTTTTCAAATTTGGAATGTTTGTATGATTTTCGTACAACATATAACTGTCAAACTGCATCACCAAAAAGAAATTCCCAAAAAACCCAAAATTACCCCCATTCACATCTTTTCCCACATCGATTGAACACTAAATAGGAGCCCAGATTTTCTTATAAAAGGGACATGGTAGAGAAAAAGGGAACCAAGTCTTGAAAGCTGAAAAAACCCTTTGACCAAAAATACAGTGTATTTTTTTAGAAAAAAAATTCTGTCTCGTGAAATTCGTTGGCAAAATTAAAGATTTCGAGTTGACGACGACATTTTTTGGTGGTGACTGATTCCAACGAAGTTCGTGATCCCATTTTGCTGGCTCAAAGGAGGTAACACCCTTTTCATTTTTAACTTTTGTTATCATTTTCTTTGTATCTGCTTCGTCTCCTTCTTTATAATGATTATGTTGTTGCCTGCTTGCTGGGAATAGCTGTAGATAGCTATAAAAGTTGTAGGAGTAGTTTGTTATGTGTTGTTTTATTGGAAATGATGGTTGCGCTATAATCTTCAGTTCAATATTTTAACGAGTTCATTATCGCATGTTAATGGTGTCGATTGGCTGCAAAAAACTGGTTTAGCGATTATCGGTATTGAGTGGCAGTAACTTTACTGTATGAATTAATGGGTACATATATGTCATCTAGATCCTGTAGTTTTCTTGTCTAGTTCATTGTCTTAGCTTCCAGTTTTTTTAATTGAACACTAAAGATGGTTTCTTTGGTTTAGCACCTCTGGCAAGCTCTTGTCTTTTCTCTTCTGTTAGTATTTTTTTTAGCTCAAATGCTTGTTCAAAATGTCCAAAGAATCAACTAATAATATTTTCACAGGTTGTGGTTCATGTTTCCAATTTATTTCCCTCTTATTTTGGGAATCGATATGTCATTCCAAGTTGGAGTATTATTTTCTGTGGTTTGAGTTCACCGTTTGGCGTACGATATCGTGAGAATATGGCTGGTCATTATACTTATTTTGAGTGGTCTATAGGTTGAATTCTATTTTATGTTTTGAATATGATCATTGCATAATGTTGTGATTTAAACATTTCTTTTCTAACTAATGATTCCCCAAGGATTCTCTTGACGTATGGTACTAATTATAACTTGTCAAAAGGGGGATGAAGTATTTTATTAGTTCTTCCTTTAAATAAAGACTAAAGAATAAAATAAAGTGTCTTTATCGCTTATTTTTGTCCCTAGAAGTTACTACAGATGTTTTGAGCGCCTTTAGTTATTTGACTAGATTTCTTTGTTTGTTTCATAACCGGTATTTACTTGAGATCAAGCTTTATTTTTTTTGAATAAGATTTCCCTAAGTTTTTTTAATCCAATAAAATGGTTGCCTATAATAAATGACCGAAAGTTTCTTTCTTATAAATTGGAATCCTCTAATTCGTGTTTTCCCTATTGGCTAGAAATTAATTGTGTATGTTGATTGTTTCTGAATATATGCGATCATTTTCTTTCTTGTGATGCTTAGTCTCGCATATCTGGGATTATAGTAGGTTACTTTAATAGGCTGGAGTTTTTATTCTTCTCATTACCGAAGGTTAATACTAATTTATTTGAATAGAAGTTGCTCAAAAAGACCACCTGATTGTCCAAGAAATATGTTTGTTTTAATATTGTTGCGTCTAACCGATTTTAATATATTAAGCTATTTAGTTTCTTTTCTGTGTGCTATTGTTTTTTGTTGAATGTTTGACATAAACAAGTCTGTCTGTTTTGTTTTCTGAGGTGTACCTATTGGTCTTTGTTTATTATGAAGTACTGGATGTATTGCTTTTGGGTTTTTCTTTAGTTCTCTTTTTTCTTTTTTGGAATTTGGTATGAGCTTGATGTCTTGGATTGTATTTGTTAGGAACATGTTCATAGGTTTCATATTTTAACCTTTCATTAGCTAAAAATTGTTAATTTCCGATTAATTGGCATCATAGTTGGCAAGACAATCTTGTTTTCTTGAAAGCTTGGGTTTTGAGTTTAACCTGTCCAAGCTTGTTGTAAAAATATCTATAATTCTGCATTCATATGGCTTCTTGATAGTATGTTGATCAAAAAGTTATCTTGAACCAATGAATTCAGTTGTTTGGTTTTTGTGTTAAAGTTTAGCATAATTAACGTGTTAACCTTATTGAAATATCATAATGACATAATTCCCTTTGTTAAAAGTTGTTTATACGCCTTAGAATATAGTGCTCAATTAATCATAGAGAAAATATTGTTAGAAATCCCGTTGATTATCCTTTTCAATCATATGGCTACATTATGCTATTTTTGTTTGAATCTTACGTATGAGCTTGTTGCATGTTTTTCTTAGGTTACTTTAATGTTTTATTCTCTCGCTTTAGAACATATATTAATTCCATCATCTTTTTCCTTGCATGAACCCACCTTGGAGTCCAAATAGACTTTTTCTCCATGCATTTCATAATGGGCCAACATGGCCCACTTTCTCGAGTCAAGACCGAAAGAGAATCCAAAACCGATTACATAGTGCATGGCTACACATATTCGAAAGAACAAGAATGGGTTAAAGTTCCCTTGAAACGGCTAAGATACTTGAAAGTATCGTTTCTTCATTTATTCATTTGTATTGTTGCCCTTATTTATTTATTTATTTATTTCATTGCTTATTCATTTGGGCCTCAAAGCCAAAATTATAAACTTAATACAGGAGGAGCATATTTTGATCCAACGGGCATGAAAAATAGCTTTAGGATAGGTTACGGGCCAAGGCCCAACATTTAGATTAGGGCAGGTGCAAGTAGGCCAAAAGCCCAATTAGATTAGGACAGGGCCTATTTATTTGGGCCCAATGGCCTAAGTCTTTTATTTTCTACCCTTCCCCTTTTACATGCTTTGTTATTAGTTTGTTTAGACTTCGTTAAAAGTCCTACTAAGTTGTCCAAATCTATTTTACACAAGTTTTTTTCCTAAAATCAATCACTTTTCAACCATCAATCTTTTTGAAGTTAGTCAAAAGATATTTTCAAACAGTACGGATAACCGCAAGTTAGCGGATGTTTTAGGTGCCTTAAACCTTCCTAAAACGTTAATAGGAACCGCTTACTCAGAATCTTCAAATTTAAATGATTTTTCTGTTTTGGATAGTTTAAAGTATCGTATAAAGGTTTTCTTAATTTCTTTTCAAATAAATTAAGTGACGACTCTCAAAAGTCAAAATTTTCGCAAAACAATGATCAACCCAACTACCACCAAAGTCAATTACACAAGTCCAAAGCATATCTTCTAATGTTTGAATCATCCTCTATGCTTGTTCATCCATCGACGGGTGGAAAACGGTACTAAGGTTCACCTTAGTCCCCAAATCTCTTTCAAATGAATGCCAAAAATGCGATGAGAACTAAGTATCATAATAAAAAATAACAGAAATAGGCACACCATGCAACTTCACGATCTCTTGGACAAAAGCCTATGCATAGGCCTCGGTAGAATAATTAGTCCTTATTGGCAGAAAGTGAGCGGACTTAGTCATCCTATCTATGATGACCCAAATCGAATCAAACTGAATCTGAGATCGTGGAAGATTGGTATCGAAATTCATATTAATCACTTCCCACTTTCACATGAGCAACTCAATCTCTTGGTATAACCTACCAAGCTTCAGGTGCTCGACCTTTACTTGTTGACACATCATACGCTTAGCAACAAAATTGGTCACATCCCGCTTAATGTTATTCCACTAATAAAAAATCATGGTACATCTTCGTTGAGCTGGGATAAACCATATACCGCGACTCATGGGCCTCATCCAAAATCCTTCCTCGTAATCCATCAATATCGGAAACACACATTGTACCTTGGTACCTCAAGATACCATCACCACCAATCTCAAAAGTCATCACCTTCTGGTGACCTACCTTATCCTTGATCTGTATTAAAATAGGGTCCAAACCTATTTCTCTTTTACCTCACACCAAGATGACTTTGTCACCTCTTGAACAATAACACCACCATCCTCAGAATTCAAGAGACGAACTCCAAGATTAGCCAGTCAATGAATATCTTTCACCAATTCTCGCTTCTCCTCGTCCACATGAGACAAGATCCCCATGGAAAACCTGCTAAGAGCATCAACAACTATGTTAGATTTTCCTGGATGATAGTGAAGAGTCATGTCATAGTCCTTGAGCAACACAAGCCATCTCCTTTTCCTGATATTCAGCTCCTTCTGCGTGAACACATACTTCAGGCTCTTATGATCTAAAAAGATGTCAACATACACCCTATACAAATAGAGACTCTTAATCTTTAAGGCAAAAACTGCAGCCAATAATTCCAATCCATGCATCGGGTAATTCTTCTCATGAACTTTAAACTACTAAGAAGCATAGGGTACAACCTTACCATGCTGCATCAACATAAAACCAAGCCCTACACGAGACACATCACAATAGACAACAAAACCATCAGTACCCTCGAGAAGGGTTAAAACAAGATCAAAAGTCAGCTTATCCTTTAACTTCTCAAAGCTACCCTCACAAGCATCGAACCACAGAAACTTTACCTTTTTCCGAGTCAGTCTAGTCATTGAAGAAGAAATAGATGAGAATATCTCAACAAACCTCCTATAATATTTGGCCAAACACAAGAAGCTTCAAATATCGATTAGAGTCGTAGGTCTAGGCCACTTCTTAACCACCGAAACTTTCTGGGGATCCACCATGATCCCCTCACTAGAGAAAACACAACCCAAAAAAGTATCAAATTCATTCAGATTTCACATTTTGAGAACTTAGCATACAATCATTGATCCTTAAGGGTCTGTAATACTTTACGAAGTTGATCGGTATGGTCCGCCTCACTCTTTGAATACCCCGGAATATCATCAATAAACACTATCAAAAACAAATCTAGGAAATGACAGAATACCCAATTCATAAGATCCATAAATGTCACCGGGGCATTAGTCAAACTAAAGAACATTATCAAAAACTCAAAATGACCATACCAGGTTCAGAAAGCAGTTTTAGGGATATCCATCTCCCTAATCTTCAGTTGATGGTACCTAGAACAGATATCAATATTAGAAATATACTTTTTACCCTAAAGCTAGTCAAACAGGTCATCAATCATAGAAAGAGGGTATTTATTCTTCACTATCACCTTATTCAACTGGCGGTAATCTATACACATCCGAAGGGAACCATCGTTCTTACGCACGAAGAGAAAAAGTGCACCCCATAGAGACACATTGGGGAGGATAAAACCATTATTAAGGAGACCTTTCAACTGGTTCTTAAATCTCCTTCAACTCAGGTGGATCTATTCTATAGGGAAGGATAGAGATAGGATGAGTATTTGGCAGAAAATCAATCTCAAAATCAATTTCTCTATCGGGAGGGACACCAGAAAGATCATTAGGGAAGACCTCAGGAAATTTGTTCACCATGGGAACATATTGTAATGAAGGACCCTCCGAGTTAGAATATTTAACCCAAACCATATGATAAAGACACCTCTTAAAAATTAACTTTCGGGATCTAAGATAAGAAATAAACCTTCTCTTAGGCCCTAGGGAACTCATTTACCACTCAATAATTAACTCATTAGGAAATTCAAAAATGACCTTACGGGTCCAACAATCTAAATAGGCATAACATGAATGGAGCCAATCCATTCCCAAGATAATTTTAAAATTAACCATATCCAACTCTATCAAGTCTGTCAAAGTCTCCCTACCATGGAGAGATACCGCATAACCCCTATAGACTCTCCTAGCCACAACAAAGTAACCCACCAGAGTAGACACAGAGAAGTGATCCAAAATATACTCAGGTCAAAAACCAAAATGAATAGACTCATACGGGGTCACATCAGAAAGAGTAGACCCCAGATCAAGCAAACAATACACATTACGGGAAAAGAGTTGCAACATACCATTGATGATATCAAGAGACACCTCAGAATCTTGGAGGGTGGCCAGAGCATACAGACGATTCTGACCAATGTCAGATTAGAAGTAGCACTCTTTGGTATTAGAGATGATAAACTAGCAACATGCAATTGACCAATAAATTAACATGAAGGATAGGATGGAGCTTACTGGCCCCCATTAGCCTGGGATTGGGAACCCTGTGCACTAGGATCATCACTACTCTAAAAACGACAATCATCGAATAGCTTTAGATAAGGAGCACTATCTATCGAATAAGAACCAGAATTGCCCCACATCTTCTTGGACCATTTTCCACCATCTCTACCACTCTGTTTCTAACCTCTACCCTAATCTAAATATTGAATCTCCTTATTCTGCCTCTCTCTTATCTCTATTTGCTTCTTCTTTTCCTCTTCAACTTATTGCATATACACCACAAGTCTAGAGATATCCATATCCTTGTTCAATAAGGAAGCCTTGATGAAACACCCTGGGTTTTGACCCTTAGAAAATTTTTTAGTTTTTGGCTTCTAGACATCAGACGACTTGGGGTACTTCTCATATGATGTGGTACGGTTTGGTTGGTCCTAGTTGTATGGTGATAAGTGTGGGTTGGATATTTTATGAACAAGGTATGGTTGGAACATACAAGTGATGTTCTAGATTTCCGTTAGCATATTTAAGGCTTTTAACTCAGAATAATTCTATGTTCTTAAGTAATTATCGTTGTTTTTTATGATATTTCATGTGATTTTGTACGAAAGTTAAGATGCATGGAAATATATGAAAGTTGTGTCAAGAAGGATGATTTTTGGTGAAAATAATTGAGTTTTAAATAATTCACACTTAGAAGCAATTCTGACAACTTGTGTGATAACTTGTCAGATTTGTGATAAGTCGTCACACATGTCATCACATAGAGGCAGAATACAAGAAATTGGAAGCATGTTTGACGACATGTGTGATAACTTGTCACCAATCTAATAAGTTATCACAGAAGTTATCACATTGAAGCAGAAGTTCTGACAATATGCCTGATAACTTATCAAATTTGTGATAAGTTATCACACATGTCGTCACCTAAAAGGAAAATTCTGAAATTTTTATTTTAAATTTTTCTTAAGTTATGGGTATAAATAGCAGCTTTTAGGGTTCATTCAGGGTACTCGACATTCTGGAACTTATTCCAAGGGAGTTTAATTTTATTTTTGAGGCTCTTAACTTAGAATTGAATATTCAACTCTTTGATTGGGTTTTGAGATTTTGCTCTTGAACTTGGAAGAGAATCAACTTCAGACTTCATCTTTTGTAAGTTTAATTACTTTGAATGATGAATATAATTGTTGATATCTCTTTCTTTCTCATGTGGAACTAAAACCCGCAACTAGGGTTGTGGGATCTTATGATTATTCCTCCATGGATTTAATATTTGGTTAGGGTTCGAGTGATTGTGGGAACATCTTGATAATTCTTTTGTATTAATTATTTTCTGTTGGTTGCAAACAATAGTCCTTGCTAACCATTGATTTTTTTGAGATAAGAAATCAACCCTAGTAAGAAGTGAATTATCAATGAGGATTTGGGAAGGTTAAGTTCTCATCTAATGATTAATGTTGTAACAAGATTGATCAACTCAAGATAAAATCAGTATGAATAGAATGCTTTCCTAAGTTTGAGAGAATTAGGGAGTTCAACATCTAGGTAGGTTGAGAAATACTTAGATGGACTGTCAAAACTGATAATTTGGTGTATCCCATAAGTCATGAGAATCCAATACTACAACTGTTATTCAATGAAGGATTACTAATCATAGTGATCATAACTCTAGTTTCTCTATATCATCGATTTGAAATATTGCAGTTTAAGATTTGAGCTCTGAAGCAAATTAAACTTAAACATTTGTTTGATCATTGAAAACCCCCATTTTAGCTTTTCATATCATTTGTTTGAATTTAACTTGTAGCTTTAGTTTCAAACTAGTTTAATCGTCATTCACATTGTTCCCTGTGGATTCGACCCCGACTCCAAAGTTTGGTAAATATATTGATGACGATCGTCTTGCACTAAATTGATGTGTAGGTTGAGCGTTATCAAAAATGGTGCCGTTTCCGGGGAGCAATTTGGCGTATTGAGTTGGTTTGGAATTTTAGCCTACTTGCTTGAATTCAAACTTGTAAATATTTGTTTAGTTTATTTTTTATTTTCTTTTATTTTTATCACACCTTTCTTGAGATGTCAGCCTGGATAGATGGTTTTTTGAGTGATGACGATTCCTGTGATGATTCTTGTTATTATTGTAGGGGGCCATATTTTGAGGCTTGCTGTCCAAATTTACTTGGAAGTGCATGGAATAGACCTTCACAATATGATGCGAATACTGTCCTACTTACTGTAACTTGGTGTTTGTCTTGTGTTCAAAGTGATCATACTGAAGATATGTATGTTGTCACGATTCAAGCAAAAAAATTAATGAAATGAATTTTAGAGAATCAAGAATAGCTGGGGGCATAGCTAAAGGAGTTACCGCTCCCACCCTGTTTACAGCGGCTAAACAAATAAGAATATGAGAAGGACATTAGCCAATTTGAGGCGAAAACTCAAGAATTGCAACCACTCGATTGCTATCTTGATCTTGAGACTGACATTGAGAAGGTGAATAAAAGTGAGCGTGTAGTAGATAGTGTAAATTTTGAAGTAGAATTAGTTGGTCCTCACTCGAAGCATTGTTTCACATTACGTTTAGATGATATCTTGTTTGCGGAATCATCTAAAATAGTGGAAGAGTGTGAAGATGAGGAATAAGAACCCTATATTCTTTATTTTACACTTGAAAAGTAACATAAAAACATACCTCACTTTAAGGATGAGTGGTTTACCACGCTTAATCCATTACTCGACTTCTTAATTTTTGTACCACCCCCTATGATCGAGGAAAGAAGATAGACTCTAAGTTGGGGGTGAAATTCATATCCTCAAGGAGGAGGAAAAAGTTGAGTTGGGTCATGCCGCGACATTAAATCAGGCGCTGCTTGGGAGGCATACCAAGGTATTTTGTTGTTTGTATTCATATTATGTGATTGACATCAGATCTTTATACCCATGGTGCCACAAGTATGTTTCTAACTCTCTTGTTTTAGTTTGATGCCTTGGGGACATTGCATGATTTTAAGTTGAGGGTGGGGCTACTTGTGGGTGTTGATGTCCTCTTGGGGTTTTTGTTGTCGTGCCTCTTTTCCCCGAAGTCTTGTTCCTAGTAGAGCAGGTATGTTTAGGTGTATTATGTTTGTTTTGTGATGTGTTGTGATTAACTGGGTAAAAACAAGTACCTTAGGCAGTTAACATATTTTTGTTGATTTTTAAACAGCTTTCCAATGGTCTATTTTATAACTGTGTGATATGTATTTATGTGTGACCACTGTGCATCTTGTTATGGCATTAGTACTAGTGACATGATAACCAGTGCTAAACAATTGCATGAAGCGAATGGGTAGTAGCTTGTGATGTACCTTTGTGCCATCTGTGTGTGAGATACTACCTAGTTCCCATTGTGTGTTAAATCCAGAACTTGCCCGGTTGGTCTTGCTTTGGTTATAGGATAGCGGTTAGGGAAGGATCATAGGCCGTTTTTTATATTAGCCCACTTTTATCCTAAATGACCTTTCCTGTATGCATAATATCCCTTGATCCCTATTTTGATCCTAAATAGCCTATTTATTTTTATGAAACCTATTCCCATCCCATTTATATCATAATGAACCTGTTTTGGCCCTGGTCCTCCTTAGACACTGTGCACCTTAACTTAGGCAAATGGCCTAAGTTGAGGGTGGCTATCATATGGGTACTTGATGCAAAATTAGTATGAAGAAAGGCATAATAAAAGAAAAAAATAAAAAGTTAGGTGTGGTGGAAAAGAACAATAAAAGAAAAGTTGTGAAAGAAAGAAAAAGGGGATTGTAGAAAAGACCGCACCCATCCTGAATATATGTGATCAAGAAAAGAGAATAATAGAAAAAGGTTAATAAGTGAGACCCCAGAAGCTAGTGTAGTGTCAAGGAGTCTTAGTCACTTTAAATATCATCGAGTATCATACCAGCCCCTAGCCAGAATTAAAAGCCAAAGAGAAGACCTATAGTGATCCTAGATGACCTGTCTGAAAATCTTGGTAATAAAAATAAGGGCAAGCCTATGGTACTTGTCATACATTGATTGGAACTTCATTCTGAGAGTGAGTGTCCTTTGATTGTCCCTATGGTTACATATATGATTGTTGATATGAGAAAAGAGGGATTTCTTTGTTGTGAGGGCACACCAGATATGTTACTAGTTGCTAACTTATTTGGATAGTGTAATGTTGTTCTATGCATGGTTGTTAAAGATAAATTAATGTCGTATCTTGATTCATGTATGTTGCATTATTGTTCTTGAATAATATACACAGTTGTTCTTGAAGTGACTGACCTTGGAGATGGTGAAGATATTTTGAGATAATATGGATGATTGACTGTCGAATGTACTTTGTATCCTCTTGGTTGTGTTTGAGTTTCTTGAGGACAAAAACTTGTTTTAAGTTGAGGGTGTTGATGTGTGAGTAGATGCTAACACATTTGAGGCTTTTAACTGAGAATAATTGCAAGGTCTTAAGCAACTTTTGTTGTTTTTAATTATTTTATCTTTAATTTGCAGTAGAAGCCAAGATACAAGAGAACCAACAAGGATGGAAACAAAAGAGTTGAAATCTGAACCAAATAGAAGAGAAGTGTCTCTGACGACATTCCTGATAAGTCGTCAGCCATGTGATAAGTTATCAAAGATACCGTCAGCCTTAGACAGAGAATGGACCTCTGCTGAAAGTTGTGAAGACATTCCCTAATAAGTTGTCAAAGAGTTGATAAGTCATCAGGTTTCATCGTCAACCTTAAGCAGGAAGTGCTAAAACTGAAAAAGGAGTTGACGACATTTTTGATAAGTCGACAGACTCCTGATAAGGTGTCACGAATGTCGCAATCTAATCCGAGAAATTGCTGAACTCGGTAATTTTGTTTCCATAATTAGGGTAAACTATTTAAAGCATAGTTTGGAGTTTTCTAAGGGGGGGAAACTATTTTGGGACACACGTATATTGTTACTTTTCTCTCTAGTTTCTTGGCTTGAAAAACAATTAACTTTGAAGAGATTTTTATCAATATTTGGGGATTTCTATTGTGATCTAATCTGAGAATCACTAGTTACTATTCATCTTGTGGTAAGTTCATCTTTCAAATTATGAATACATCTAGTTGTTTCGATTATTACATTATCAGTGGCTAAATCCCTTTAACCCAAACTATGGGATCTATGGGCTAGATCGTGGTAAGTTGCTACGTGGTCAAGATTCTAAAGATAATAGGACTCCTTGATAATTCTGAGGTTTTAATTATTTTCTATTGGTTGCAAACGATAGATAGCACCTGCTTTGATTTGCTTGAGATAAGAAATCAACTATAGTAGGAAGTGAATTATTGACAGGGACTTGGAAGCTACCAACCTTCCATTTAATAATTGACGCTGTAACAAGGTTAATTAACCTGAGGTAAAGTCTGGTCAGTGAATATAAATTTCCTAAGTCCGAAAGGATTAGGTAATTAAATGCTTAAGTAGGTCGATATACATTTAGGCATAACTTCAATAAAGATAATTTGTTGTTCCTACCTATCCTGAGAATCTTGAATCACTATTAGCATCTGTCAAGTACCAAAACCCATAGTGAACATAATTCTGATTTTTCATAAACTCTTGATTACAAACACTGAAACTGAAGTGACCATCTATTATTTATTTATCATTAAAAAAACCCCATTTTATCTTTTCGTATCATTTGTTTGAATTTAACTTATAGCTTTAGTTTCAAACTAGTTTAATCGCCACTCACATTGTTCCCTGTGGTTTTGACCCCGACTCCAAAGTTGGGTAAATATATTGACGATGACCGCCTTGCACTAAATTGATGTGTAAGTTGAGTGTTATGAAAAATGGTGTCTTAAGCATCCTAGTATGGTGTTATGTTGTTTCTTGAGGACAAGAAATTATTTTAAGTTGAGGGTGTTCATGTGCTAGCTTTCTGTTAGCATATTTAAGGCTTTTAACTCAAAATAATTGTAAGTTCTTAAATGTCGTTGTTTTTGATGATATTTCATGTGATTTTATAGGAAAGTCAAGATGCATGGAAATATATGAAAGTTGTGTCAAGAAGGATGATTTTTGGTGAAAATAATTGAGTTTTGAAGAATTCACACTTGGAAGCAATTCTGATGACTTGTGTGATAACTTATCAGATTTGTAATAAGCCATCACATATGTCATCACACTGAGGCAGAACAAAAGAAGTTGGAAGCATATCTGACGACATGTGTGATAACTTATCACAAATCTGATAAGTTATCACAGAAGTCATCATATTGAAGCAGAAGTTCTGACGACATGCCTGATAACTTATCAGATTTGTGATAAGTTATCACACATGTCGTCACCTAAAAGGAAAATTCTGAAATTTTTATTTTAAATTTTTCTTAAGTTATGGGTATAAATAGCAGCTTTTAGGGTTCATTCAGGGTACTTGGCATTTGGAACTTATTCCAAGGGAGTTTACTTTTCTTTTTGGGGCTCTTAACTTGGAATTGAATATTCAACTCTTTGATTGGGATTTGAGATTTTTCTCTTGAACTTGGAAGAGAATCAACTTCAGACTTCATCTTTTGTAAGTTTAATTACTTTGAATGATGAATATAATTGTTGTTCTCTCTTTCTTTCTCATGTGGAACTAAAACCCGCAACTAGGGTTGTGGGATCTTATGATTATTCCTCCATGGATTTAATATTTGGTTAGGGTTTGAGTGATTGTGGGAACATCTTGATAATTCTTTTGTATTAATTATTTTTTGTTGGTTGCAAACTATAGGCCTTGCTTACCGTTGATTTGCTTGAGATAAGAAATCAACCCTAGTAAGAAGTGAATTATCAACGAGGATTTGGGAAGGTTAAGTTCTCATCTAATGATTAATGTTGTAACAAGGTTGATAAACTCGAGATAAAATCAGTATGAATAGAATTCTTTTCTAAGTTCGAGAGAATTAGGGAGTTCAACATCTAGGTAGGTTGAGAAACACTTAGATGGACTGTCGAAACTGATAATTTGGTGTTTTCCATAAGTCATGAGAATCCAATACTACAACTATTATTCAATGGAGGATTACTAATCATAGTGATCACAACTCTAGTTTCTCTATATCATCGATTTGAAATATTGTAGTTTAAGATTTGAGCTCTGAAGCAAATTAAACTTAAACATTTGTTTGATCATTGAAAACCCCCATTTTAGCTTTTCGTATCATTTGTTTGAATTTAACTTGTAGCTTTAGTTTCAAACTAATTTAATCGCCACTCATATTATTCCCTGTGGATTCGACCCCGACTCAAAAATTGGGTAAATTTATTGACGACGACCGCCTTCACTAAATTGATGTGTAAGTTGAGCGTTATCAAAAATGGCGCCGTTGCCGGGAGCAGAAGTTGATGTGTGAGAAGATGCTAATATATTTGAGGCTTTTAACTGAGAATAATTGCAAGGTTTTAAGCAACTTTTATCATTTTTGATTATTTTATCTTTGATTTTGCAGTAGAAGACAAGATGCAAGAGAACCAACAAGAATGGAAACAAAAGAGTTGAAATCTGAAGCAAATAGAAGGAAAGTTTGTCTGACAAAATTCCTAATAAGTCGTCAGCCATAGATAGAGAATGGACCTCATTTGAAATTTGCGATGACATTCCCTGATAAGTCATCAAAGAGTTGATAAGTCGTCAGGTTTCATCGTCAACCTTAAGCAAAAAGTGCTAAAACTGAAGAAAGAGATAACGATATTTGTGATAAGTCGTCAGACTCCTGATAAGGTGTCACGAATGTCGTCATCTAATCCAAGAAATTGCTGAACTCGGTGATTTTGTTTCCATAATTAGGGTGAACAATTTAAAGCATAGTTTGGGGTTTTCTAAGGGGGGAACCTGTTTTGGGACACACGTATATTGTTACCTTTCTCTTTAGTTTCTTGGCTTGAAAAATAATTAACTTTGAAGAGATTTTCATCAATATTTTAGGATTTCTATTGTGATCTAATCTGAGAATCACTAGTTACTATTCATCTTATGGTAAGTTCATCTTTCAAATTATGAATACATCTAGTTATTTAGATTATAACATTATAAGTAGCTAAATCCCTTTAACCCAAATTATGGGATCTATGGATTAGGTCGTGGTAAGTTTCTAAGTGTTTAAGATTCTAAAGGTAATAGAATTCCTTGATAATTCTGAGGTTTTAATTATTGTCTATTGGTTGCAAACGATAGATAGCACTTTCTTTGATTTGCTTGAGATAAGAAATCAACTATAGTAGGAAGTTAATTATTGATAGGGACTTGGAAGCTACCAACCTTCCATTTAATAATTGACGTTATAACAAGGTTAATTAACCTAAGGTGAAGTCTGGTCAATGAATATAAATTTCCTAAGTCCGAGAGGATTAGGTAATTAAATACTTAAGTAAGTCGAGAGACATTTAGGCATAAATTTGATAAAAACAATCTGTTGTTCTTACCTATCGTGAGAATCTTGAATCACTATTAGCATCTGTCAAGTACCAAAACCCATAGTGAACATAATTCTGATTTTTCATAAACTCTTGATTACAAACACTGAAACTAAAGTGACCAACAATTATTTACTGATCATCAAAAAAAACCCATTTTATCTTTTCGTATCATTTGTTTGAATTTAACTTGTAGCTTTAGTTTCAAACTAGTTTAATCGCCACTCACATTGTTCTCTGTGGATTCGACCCCGACTCCAAAGTTCGGTAAATATATTAACGATGACCGTCTTGAACTAAATTGATGTGTAAGTTGAGCATTATCAACAATTCGTATGTTAGGGTACTAATGGTAAAATGTCAATCATATGTTGCCCTAAGTTTAGTCTAGGTGATTCTATTTTTCCTAGGGTACGAATTCATGGTACTAATTGTATGGCTGGGTAAAATTTTACTTTGGTGGTTGTATATTGGATAGTGTTGGGGTCTAAGGGGAGGACTGGGGTACGAGATAAGGGTACCACTCGTACTCTAGGGTATGATTGAGGTGGGGTGGTCATACAATCCTTTGAGAATTTTAAGCAGTTTAAGTTGGGGTTAATCTGGACATTTCCCCTCTTAACCTATTATGACCCCATGACATAAAGCACCCTTTTGGGTCTTCATTAACCTATTTGAAATCAATCAAACTCTCTTAAACATTCTCAAATTCTCTCAAGGCTCTTAGGTTAAGAAAGGCTAGGGTTTCCTTTAAGGCGGTCAATTTGGGACTTACAAGGTTAATTTGTCTTTGTCATCTTCGTAATCTAAGGCATGTTACTCCTACATCATTGATAGTTATAACTAAAGGCACATTTTATGAATTGTTTTCATGGCATAAATATTGTATGGTTTTGGGTTTTCAAATACATGTAGGGGGTTTTGGTTACAATGGTTGGGTATGGTTTTCCCATGTCTTTTACTTATGGTTTTCATATTATTATGGTGGTTTGAATATTTGGTTATGTGGGAATGGTTAATTGGTACTTGGTTTTAGCTTTGGAAACACTATGCCCCAACTTGTTTGATAAAATGCCTATGAGAATGTTTTTGGTTAAATTGTTGGACTTTCATTGAACTATGCATGGTATAGCTTGGTAATGGAACCTTAAATGGTTTAAATAATTTGGAATGGTTAAATGATAAGGTCTTGATAGTTATGCTAGGTCTAGTTGAAAGACTTCCCCAAGAAAACTTAATAAAAAAACATCTTGCGGGGTGCATGGGATTCCCCTAAGTCAACCTAATAATGTAATCTATGGGTACATGGGAATCTTTTCTTCTTAAAAGAAAAGGCTAAGGACATTGCTTGCAATCTATTGTCGGTACGATGATACCACTACTTATAGCCTTGGTTAATAATAAATAGAATGGTGGTTTGGTTGTGTGGTAATGGTTTTAATTGGACAATAATGGCGGGGTGTGATAGCTAACTATGAAGGTGTGAGTCCAATGGATGGACACTAGAAACTCATATTTGCCAACATGAGGTTTGGTCATTGCGACCATATATTATACTTACGGGGTATATAATAATCCCCTAAGTACATTTGTACATATATCTCATAAAGAGAAAAGGTCACTCAGGAATCCCCTACTCCCATGGCATCTCCGGTTCGTATGCTACACACATCAAGGCCCATTTAGGGGGCTACACTGGACCCATTCCATGGGTGGTTCTAGGACGGTTAAGCTATACATACCCAAGTTAATGATTTTAAAGGCATCTTAAACCCGATTCCCTTTTCCAGCATAGTTACATATATGTATGTATGGTTGTTCATGCATATGGTTGGTTTACTTGGTTCTAAAGGTCGGGATTATTTTATCCTTATCTTGAGTGTATGCTAGCATTCACTCACTAACCCATCTTTGGGCACTTTATCCCCATGTGATGCAGGAATCGACTGTTCTACTCCTCCTACTTAGTGATCGGATTTGGGATCAGTTGTTGAATTAAAGTAGTGAGCTTTCATATTTCGAAAGGCTTTATTTCATATCATGGATGTCTTTACATACTCTAATTATTTCATAAACATTGGTTTTTGCTATGGTTGGGGGCATGTCCCAATCAGATATTGTTTTACTTTTGGTTAAAGGCTTTGTGGGACTACTATAGGTTGGTATGGGCGTTGTTGGTAGTGATGTCAGCCTTGGCACTGCTATTAGTATTATGGATGATACCATTTGACGTGTTTATGATTGTTCCATCCTATTATATTATGGACTCATACTTGGTTATTGTTTTGGTTTTGGTATGGTTATTGGTTAAGTATTAGATGGTAGAACTTACTTGGGTTGTTCATGATTATGGACTTATTCCAGAGTTTGGATATGTACAAAATTCTATCTTGTTATATGTTCAAAATTCATCCGACTCAGGGTATGAGTTTGGAGGTTGGGTTGGGTAATGGGGGTGGTCCCTGGTCCTGAATTGACTTGGGATACCCGTTATGACAAGGCCCTGATTTGGGTCATGACAAGTTAGAATCAGAGCTTTAGGTTCTTGGTCAATTGGGAGTCTACAAAGTTGTGTCGAGTAGAACCTTTTTTGAGGGTGTAGTACACCAGACTCATAAGAGAGAGGCTACAAGGCATTTAGGAATGTTTCACTTCTTTGTGTTCTATTTTTATGTTTGGAATCTAAGTCCTAGAATCTTCTATAATTCCTATTTGTTCACCTTTCAGATCATGCTTCAATGATCTTATGCACATAAAAACTCTTTTTTCCCATCTGGGGACAATGTTAATGGAGCACTCTCTACTCATGGGATCTATACTCAGTCTAGGGGTCCAATCCCTTATTTTTTAGAGGTCCATCAGTTCCTTCTATTCCTCCCCAGGCTTCTCAAGTAGACGTGATGAATGTTGAGTTTGTCAGTCGATCCATGTGATTGGTTAGTATGTAGATTCTTAGGCTGAGCATGGTGTATCTTGTATTGCATCTTTTGAGGACACAAGGGTTGGCCTATTTATAAGGTTGAGTCCTCAAACTTTTACTGGTGTTAAGGTGGAAGAGGATCCTCAGGATTTTTTGATGAGATGGAAAAGATCTTCAGGGTTATGCAGACCATAAATATGGAAGGGGTGAATTTTCCTGTCTATCAGCTAAAGGATGTGGCATACTAATGGTACGAGGAATAAAATTTGACAAGGGGTAAGGTTGATGAGTCATCTCTGTCGAAGACTTTCTCTAATGTGTTTTGGATCGATTCTTTCCTTAGGAGTTGAGGAAATCAATTACGAAGGAATTTGTTAATCTAAAATAAGCAGTATGTTGGTCAAGGAGTATGCCTTAAAATTTCACCAGTTGTCTAGATATGCTTCAGAAATAGTATCAGATATGAGGTCTAGGATAAGAAAGTTCGCTTTAAGATTATCTCATGGGTTGATCCTTGAAAGTAAGACCACAATGTTGATCAAGGACATAGGTATCTCTAAGTTGATTGTTCATATGTAATAGGTGGAGTAGGAAAAAAAAAGTAGGATGAGGTAGGTAAAAGAGAAGGTAAGAATTTTAGATTCTCTGAGCAGGGTGGTGGTCAACAACAAAGTGGTCAGGATGATGGTAAGTGGTCAAAGAAAAAGTGAGAGACTTCTAGTTCTTTCTCCATAGCAAATGCTCCTTACCCAAAGCAATCAGGAGAAAAGCATCAGTAGGGTGGAGATAACTTTAAGGCATAAGGTGCCCAATACTAGGCTAGTAGGGCTCAGTCGGCTTCATTATGTCTTTCTTATAGGTTTTTTGGTCGGTTGAATTGGGGCTTCTATGATGAGAGGAGGGACAGGTGCTTCAAATATGGTCAGCAAGGCTATACCCTTAGAAATTATCTTGTTGGTAAGGTTGCTTCGGGAGTGAACAAGGTTTTGGTTGCCTCTTCATCTGTTCCTGCACTGAGGGGTACTGCTTCTGCATCTGTTTCTACTTTTGGTACCGCACAGGTCAAAATAGGTTATATGCTCTTGTGTTCCGACAGGAGTCTGAGATATCACCTGATGTCATGACTAGTATGTTACAACTCTATTCTCATAATGTGTATTATTTACTTAATCTGGGTCCACTTTTTCTTATGTGACCCTATTTTGGCTGTGTATTTTGGTTTTGATCCTGAGGTTATTTCGGATCTTTTTTCTATTTCTACCCTGATAGGTAACTCTGTGGTTTCTAAAAGAGTCTATAGGGGGTTTGTGGTATCTTTTATAGTAAGGAGACTTTGGTGAATTTATTCGAATTATGGTGGATTTTGATGTCATTTTGGGGATGGATTGGTTACACTCGTGCTATGTTTCCTTAGATTGTCGGACCCATAAGGTTGTATTTAAATTCCCTGGTGACCCGATTATTGAATGGGAGGGTGGTTCCCTAGCTCCTAATGGGAAGTTTATATCATATCTTAGAGTTGGGAGGTTAATCTCTAAAGGGTGTCTTTATCATTTGGTCCAGGTTAAAGACTCTTAAGTTGGAAGGTCCTTCTTTGCTTTCGGTTTTAGTGGTGAATGAGTTTCCTGAGGTCTTACCGAATTATCTTCCTAGTGTTCCTCTGGATAGAGAGATTGAGTTTGGGATTAATTTGGTTTCAGACACTTGTCCAATATTTATTCCTCCTTATAAAATGGCTCTGGCTGAGTTAAAGGAACTCAAGGAGCAACTTAAGGATCTTTTGGATAAGGGTTTCATCTATCCTAGTGTGTCCCCATCGGATGCATCAGTGTTATTTGTGCATAAAAAAGATGGTTTCCTTCAAATATGTATTGACTATCGGTAGTTGAATAAGATGACAGTTAAGAACAAGTATCCTTTTCATAGAATAGATGACTTGTTTGATCAGTTGCAAGGTGCTAAATTCTTTTCAAAGATAGATTTTCAGTCTGCGTATCATCATCTTAAGATTAGGGAGGTGGATATCCCTAAGATGCCATTTTGTACTCGATATGGGCACTTTGAGTTTTTGGTTATGTCATTTAGTTTGACCAATGCCCCAGGAACATTCATGGATTTGATGAATAGGGTATTCTGTCAGTTTCTGGATCTATTTGTCATTGTGTTCATTAATGACATTTTGGTGTAATCTAAGAGTGAGGTGGATCATGCCAATCACCTCCGTGTGGTGTTAAAAAACATAAAAGGGCAGCAGTTGTATGCCAAATTCTCAAAATGGGAATTCTGGTTAAACACTGTCACTTTTTTGGGTCATAGTATTTTTAGTGAGGGGATCATGATAGATCCACAAAAGGTGGCGGTGGTTTAGAAGTGGCCTAGAGCCATGACTCCAACCGACATTCGGAACTTCTTGGGTTTGGTCGGGTACTATAAGTGGTTTGTAGAGAATTTTTTATGGTAGCTGCCCTATTGACTAAGTTAACTCAGAAGAAGGTAAGGTTCTCTTACTCGGATGCTTGTGAGGGTAGTTTCGAGGTTTCGAGAAGTTGAAGGATAAGCTAACTTAGGCTCCAGTTTTGAACTTTCCTAAAGGCAATGAGAGGTATGTCATGTACTATGATGTATCCCTGGTAGGACTTGGTTGTGTTTTGATGCAACGTCGTAAGGTGATTACCTATGTTTCTTGGCAGTTGATGGTGCATGATAGGAATTATCCAACTCATAATATGGAATTGTTAGTTGTAGTATTTGTGTTGAAATTTGGTGTCACTATTAGTATACAGTGTATGTGGACTTCTTCTCACAACCATAAGAGTCTGCAGTATGTGTTCACTCAGAAAGATCTTAACCTCAGGCAGAGGAGATAGCTTAAGCTTCCCAAGGACTATGACATGAGTCTTCACAACCATCCAGGTAAGGCTAATGTTGTTGTTGATGCTCTTAGCAAATTGTCTGTAGAGAGTTTAGCTCATATGGATAAGGAGAGGCGGGAGTTGTTAAAGGATAGTCATCATTTGGCTAATCTTAGAGTTTGCTTTTTGGACGTCGAGAATAGTGGTGTATTGGTACAGGAAATGGTTCAGTCATCTCTTGGTGCAGAGATCAAGAAGAAAAAATGTTAGATCCCGTCTTGATAAAAATTAAGGGTAATGTAGGTGGGCAAAAGGTAATGGTATTTGATATCAGTGATGATAGCACCTTGTGGTACCAAGAGAGGTTATGTGTTCCTGATATCGATGGTTTGCGAGAAATGGTATTGGCCGAGGCGCATGAATTGCTCTATTTTGTTCATCCTGGTTCTACACAAATATATCATGATATCAAGGAGATATATTGGTGGAATGTTATGAAGAAGGATATGGCTTATTTTGTGGCCAACTGTTTGGTATGTTAATAAGTGAAAGTTGAGCACATGAGGCTTGGAGGCTTGTATCAGGAAATTGAATTGCTTGAATGAAAATGGAAAGTTATCAACATGGATTTTGTTACCGGTCTTTCTCGGTGTCAGAATTATTTTGATTCAGTTTGGGTCATCATGGATAGGATGACAAAGTCGGCTCACTTCTTGACAGTGAGGACTAACTTTTCGACTAAGGATTATATGAGGTTGTATCTTCTGAGATTGTAAAGTTGTATGGGGCACCTGTTTCGATTATCTCTGATCATGGTACACAGTTTTTATCTCACTTTTAATGGTCATTTCAGAAAGTATTGGGTACTAAGGTTAGTCTGAGTATTTCTTTTTACCCGCAGATGGATGGGCAAGAAGAAAGGACTATTCTGACATTGGAAGATATGCTTTTTGCATGTGTTATTGATTATGGTGGTAATTGGGTTGAGCATCTACCTCTTGTAGAGTTTTCTTACAATAATATCTATCATTTTAGAATTGGGACGGTCTCTTTTGAGGCATTGTATGGTAGGAGGTGTAGATCTCCTATTGGGTGGCTCGAGCTTGGTGAGATGGATATGGTTGGCCTGAATTTGGTTTATCAGGTTATGGAGAAGGTAAGGGTGATTCTGGATAGTCTTAAGGGTTCCCAAAGTCGCCCAAAGTCCTATGCAAATGTAAGGTATAGGGACTTGGAGTTTAAGATTGGGGATAGGGTGTTCCTAAAGATGTCTCTCATGAAGGGAGTAATGCAGTATGGGAAAAAATGGAAGCTCAGTCCCCAGTATGTTGGTCCTTATGTTGTTTTGAGGAGGGTTGGCAATGTTGCATATGAATTGGAGTTGCCTTCTAGTTTGATCTCCATTCATCCGACATTCCATGTCTCTATGTTAAGAAAGTGTATCGGTGATCCTTCATCTGTTATTCCTTTGGAAGGATTGGGTATCTTAGATTTTTTTTCTTATGAAGAGATCTCGATTGAGATCTTAGATCGGCAGGTTCGTTGATTGCGTACCAAGGATGTAGCTTCGATTAAGGTTTTATGGCAGAACCACAAGGTGGAAGAAGCTTCTTGGGAAGCGAAAGAGGACATGAAGTCCAAGTATCCATATTTGTTTTCTGCTCCGAATATTCATGCGGAAGGTATGTGTTCTTGATCACATCTTTGTTTTCTAACTTGGTTAAAGGACGGTTGATTTCCTTGCATCTTTGTTTTCTAACTTAGTTAAAGGTTGGAATGGTTATGTTGGGGTGTAATTCATACTTGTACTGCCTTGTCCATCATTCAGGGGTGAATGATCCTAGTGGGGGAGACTGAAACACCCTGGGTTTTGACTCTTAGAAAATTTCTTGGCTTTTTGCTTCTGGACATCATATGACTTGGGATACTTCTCATATGATATGGTACGGTTTGGTTGGTCTTAGTCATATGGTGACCAGTGTAGGTTGGATGGTTTCTGTCTAAGGTATGGTTGGAACATATAAGTTATATGTTAGGGTACTAATGGAAAGGTGTCAATCATATGTTGCCGTAAGTTTAGTCTAGGTGATTTTATTCTGCGTAGGGTACGATTTCATGGTACTAATTGTATAGTTGGGTACGGTTTGGATTAGGTGGTCGTATATTGGACAGTGTTGGGGACCAAGAGTAGGCATAGGGTATGAGATAAGGGAACTACTCATACCCTAGGGTACAATTAGGATGGAGTGGTCGTACCATCTAGTGGGAAGTTTAAGAAGTTTAAGTTGGGGGTAATCTGGACATTTTCCCTCTTAACCTATTTTGAACCCACGACATAAAGAACCTTTTGGGGGCTTTATTAACTTATTTTCAATCAATCAATATCTCTTAAACACTTTCAAATTCTCTCAAGGCTCTTAGGTTAAGGAAGGCTATGGTTTTCTTCAAGGTGGTCAATTTGGGACTTAAAAGGGTGATTTCTCTCCATCATTTTCATAATTTAAGGCATGTTACTCCTCCCCCAATGTTAGTTCCAACTAATGGCATGTTTTATGAATTGTTTTCATGGCATAAATGTTGTATGGTTTTGGGCTTTCAAATACATGTTGGGGGGTTTTGTTACAATGGTTGGGTATGGTTTTCCCATGTCTTTTAGTTATGGTTTTCATATTATTATGGTGGTTTGAATATTTGGTTGCTTGGTAATGGTTAATTGATACTTGGTTTTGTCTTTGGAAACACTATGCCCCCAACGTGTTTGATAAAATGCCTATAAGAATGTTTTTGGTTAAATTGTTGGAATTTTTTTGAACTATGCAAGGTATAACTTGGTAATGGAACCCTAAATGGTTTATATGGTTTGGAATGGTTAAATTATAAGTTCTTGGTAGTTATGGTTGGTCTAGTTGAAAGCCTTGTGGGTCACAAGGGAATCCCCCAAGCAAACTTATTAACAAACATTATGTGGGGTACATGGGATTCCCCCAAGTCAACTTAATAATGTAATCTATGGGTACATAGGAATCCCTTCTTCTTAAAAAATATAGCTAAGGACATTGCTTGCAAGCTATAGTAGGTATGACAATACCCCTACTTATAGCCTTGGTTAGTAATAAATGGAATGGTAGTTTGGTTGTGTATTAATGGTTTTAATTGGGCAATAATGGTAGGGTATAATAGCTAACCGTCAAGGAGTAAGTCCAAATTACAAAAACTGGAAAATCATGTTTGCGTACATTAGGATTGGTCATGGCAACCATATATGATACTTACGGGGTACACGGGAATCCCCTAAGCACACTTGTACATATGTATCATGGAGAACGAAGGGTACTCAGAATCCCCTACTCCCATCGTATCCCCGATTTGTGCGGCTACATGCACTAAGGCCTGTTCAGGGAGTTACACTGGACCCATATAGCCTGTGGGTAGTTCTAGGACAGTTTAGCTACATATACCCAGTTTAATAATTTTAAGGGCAAGCTAAACCTGGTTCCCTTTCCCAGCATGGTTATATATATGTATGTATGGTTGTGAATGCATATGGTTGGTTTACTTGGTTTTAAAGGTTGACAATATTTTATCCATATCCTGAGTATATGCTAGCGTTCACCCGCTAACCCATCTTTGGGCGCTATATCCCTATGCGATGCAGGAATCGGCCATTATACTCCTCCTATTTAGTGATTGTATTTGGGATCAGCTGTTGGATTGAAGTAGTGAGCTTCCATATTCTAGAAGGCTCCATTTCACATCATGAATTTCTTTACATACTCTGGTTATTTCATAAACATTGGTTTTGGGTATGGTTTGGGGCATGTCCCAATTGAATATTGTTTTACTTTTGGTTAGAGGCTTTGTATAACTACTATGGGTTATTACGGGCTGTATCGGTAATGGTGTTAACCTTGACATTGGTATTGGTATTATGGATGATTCCATTTGACTGTATTTATGATTGTTCCATCGTATTATGTTATGGACTCGTACTTGGTTATTACTTTTTTTTGGTATGGTTATTAGTTGGGTATTGGATGGTTGGAATTGCTTGGGTTGGTCACGGTTATGGACCTATCCCAGAGTCTGGAATTGTACAAAATTTTATCTTGTTATATATTCAGAACTCATCTGACTTAGGGTACGTGTTTGGAGGTTGGGTTGGGTAACGGGAGTGGTCACCGGTCCTGGTTAGACTTGGGATGCCTATTACGACAAAGCCCCGATTCGGGTCATGTCAGTTTCTCTCCAAAATCAAAACATGGGAAAACCCAAAATCAAATTTCCTCAATCTAGCCCTCATACTAGATACTAACTCAGGAGCATAAGGTGACAACGGATGGACCATCAGGGCATATTACTTCAATCATTTTGCCCTACTTCAAATTCACAAACTCCTCAAATTTTTCCTCCCTCAACTCTTAAAGAAATAAGAGATCTAAAAAATCTCTCGAAAAGTCATCCCACAAAGCAGACTTTGCATTATCACCCCTAAGCTGCTCCCACTCTTCATATCATTGATATGCTACATCCTTCAACTGATAAGCAATGGATTACACACACTCTACATCAGTAGCATGCATTACTTGAAAGATCTCCATCTTATCTATGAACCCTTGAGGATCCTCCTCAACCTTAGTGCCAGTGAAAATCGGAGGATTTAACCTCATAAAATGGCCAGCTCTAGTAGCCTCAAATGAAATCACATTAGCACCGACAGGACCCGACTGATGTGACTGAGAGGTCACCAACTGGGTTAAAAGATTAATAGATCGATGGAATTCCTCCTTAGTAATATCTCATTGGGGTGACTGAGCATGGGTGTCACCCTCGGGAGAAGGATACAGAGATCGGTGGAACTCTACAGGGGCAATAAGAAACATCGACCTTAGATTGGGCCTGTACACCAGAGGTTGGACATATTCCATCCACATTGTCCTCAAGTGAGACAGAAGAGTTTCCATGAGCTTTAGATCATCTAGAAGACATGATCTGAAAAATGAACAAACGAATAATAGAGGAGATTCAAGACCTTAGACTCTATAGCTAGACAATAGAACAACAAGAAGGGGAAATATTGCTAATTGCCTAATAGCCTCTCCCTTATAAGTGTGGCGCATTACATACCCATAAAAGAGACTCTACTTGACACGGCTTTGTGGACACCCAATTGACCATGAACCTAGGATCTGATACCAACTTTTTCACAACCCGAACCAGGGCCTGGCCATAATAGGTATCTAATGTTTGTCGTGGACCAGAGGCCACCCCTTTTGCCTAGTCAAACAGAGGATAAACACTAATAGAGACTGAATTTCGAACATATGAAAGATAAAAAAAAAAAAAGTAAACTCAAAGACATATATGATATGACAAAAGAACCAATAACCAATATCCAAGTCCATAAAAATATTCACAAAGCCTCTGGATTATCAAATACTAATAAAAGTCGGGACAATACCCCCGACAATAGCTAAAAAATTAGTCCAAAGGAAAGAGTCAATAACATAAAGAAACCCCAAACATTAAATAAGGTCTTCCAAATTATGAAAGATTACCACTTTAATCTGACTCACAAGCTATCCCACAATCACCTGTTCACTGCGCAGGAAAAGTAGAACTTTTCCAATTCCTGCACCGCGTAGGGATACAGTGTTTGGAGATAGTTAGCGGGTTGAGCTCTAGCATGTAACTCAAGGATAAGGGAACAAGATAATGCCATGATCAATAATTAAAAATTAGTCAAAATTCAATGCATATAACCATATGCAAATACATACATATATACATATACATACACACACACATACACATATATATATATCACATGGTGGGGTAGGGAACAAGGCTTATCATGAACTTTAAAACCTTAATCCTGGGTTGTGTAGCTTGACCATCGTAAAATATCCCACGTGCTATATGGGTCCAGTGTCTACCCCTGGTCGGTCCCCAGAGCGTGTTAGCCACACAAATAGAGATATCATAGAAGGCCAGGGAATCCTTTACCCTATGCCAACCATGATACAAACATATATAGTGTGACATAAGAACACAGTCATCTAGACCAACCCTCACGTCGGCAAATGTGAGTTTCCAGTATCAGTCCTTTGGGACTCACGCCTTCATGTCTAGCTAACATAACCCCCATTAAGCCCAATTAAAAAATTTAGAACATAACTCATCCATTAGTTTAAAAAGTCAATTATTAAGACATCATCAAGTGGTATCTTCGTACCAACTTTAGCCTTCAATCAATGTCATTAATCCAACACTTTGGGGAAATCTTGTACCCTAGAATCCAGTATTAAAATCAACTTGGGGAATTACTTGTTCCCCACAAGGTTTTCAAGATTGTTATTATCCACTTGGGGGAATCCTTGTACCCTACAAGGTTTTCAAAGCTATCCTTAATTATTTTTCCATTTATGCAATGCATTAGTTTCAAACAAATAAGTCAAACCAATTGATAAATCACTTTCCGAAACCAATTATGCAAGTGGGCTGGGGTTCTTATCAATTTTAACACCAAAATCCATTTATCTGGGGAATCCTTATGCCCCCTATTACTATAATTTACAAATTTGGGGAATCCTTATACCCCTATTTTATTCAACATTCCCATGCACCGCAATGAGTGTACAAACCAACAATTCAATACATAATTAGTTAATAAAAATACGGGGCAAAACATTTCAATAATTTGTATCCAAAATCCCCAACCCATAATTCAAAACCCAATATCAAAATCATGTGAATAATAAACCAATTTCAAGACATTAAGAAAATCCAAGTGTAAGGAGAGAGATACGTGTCTTAATCACCAAGAAAATTGAGAAAGAAACCACCGTTAGAACCCTAGATGACCACTTCCTTTAAAACCCTAACCTTGAATTGAATGGTAAATTTAAGAGAGTGAAGAGAGTATTTGATATGCTAAAGTATTGAAAATAACCCTCCTTTGATGTTTTATGCATGTGGGGTCTAAGTGGGGAAAGGGGGAAATTACAAAGATATCCTTAAAGAAAAGTTGAGAAATTCACCACCCAGTCGTTATTGGTTACCCTACGACTCATAAAGTCTGGATACGAGTCATGCCCTTGACTAATAGTCAATACAGTGTCCTACGACCCCCAATCTTCTAATCGTACAAATCTTCTATATGACTCATCAAGTGACCCTACGACTCATAGGGTCCTAGTCGTAGTCAATACAGAACCTATTTGGATATTCACTGGTTACCTTATGAGAGGTACATTATGACTTGTAATGAGTCTATACGACTCGTGAGGTAAAAGTCATACTTAGAATAGTATACTTGGCAAACACACTGGACAGGCTATGCTTAGGGTCCTATGACCCATATAGACACCCTACAACTCGTAAGATGGGTCATATGTTTAGCAGTGAGTGTAAAAACTCAAGAATCCCAGAGGCCAACACCTGGGGTGTCACATGTATACGAGCCAGTATCACCACCACAACACACTAAAATAGTCCCTAAGAGAAGGTTAGGAATATATGTTGGATTTGAGTCACCGTCCATAATTCATTATGATGAACCATTGATTGGAGATCTTTTACTGCTCGATTTGCATATTGTCGATTTGATGAAATAAATTTCCCACAACTAGATGGAGAGAAAAATGAACTTAAAAGACTAATTGCATGAAAAGTTTTATCATTATCTCATTTTAACCCTCATACCCGCATATGTAAACATGAGGTCCAAATGATTATTCACTTTCAAAAAATAGCAAATCAAATGCCAAACAAATTTACTGATTTGAAAAGAATAACCAAGTCATATATCCATGCAGTGAATGTGCTTTTCTGAATTGATGTCCCAAAGAACCATTTACTAATCTCATAGATACTAAATCCCAAACACGCCTGGAGCATGGTAAGCTACTGAGTTCAAAGGATAAAAATCCTATAAAATGAGAAAGATGATATTATAAAAGAGTATCATAAAGAAACTTAAGATCTGATTAATTCTAATATTCCTAAAGAAATCAGTGAATCTGGGAGTCAAGTTAATGAAGAGATCTCAATAAGTTTTACTGGTGATGAGATAAATTTAGATCGATAAAAAATTATGGTGGATAATATTTTTGCATATAGTGTCGCACTATATATTATGCAATACAATAAGGACCTTAAACCTCTATCTATCAAAGAATGTCGACGAAGAAATGATTGGCAAAATGGCAAGAGGCAATTTAATCATAATGGAGCTTACTTGTTAAACTGGAGGTTTTTGAATTTGTAGTCTAAACTCCAGATGGTATAAAACTAGTTGGTAATAAATGGGTCTCCATACACAAAAGAAATGAGAGAAAAAAATTAAGTCAAGGCATGCCTTGTTGCACAATGATTCTCTTAAAGACCTGGTGTTGACTATGAAGAAACATATTCACCTATTGTGGATGCAATAACATTTTGATATCTCATCGGTCTAGATGTACATAAAAATCTTTAAATATATCTAATGGATGTGGTTATAGCTTATCTTTATGATTCAATTGATCATGAAATTTAAATGAGGATCCCAGAAGTATTAAATATGTCTGAAGCATATTGTTCAAAGTCTCGGGATTTGTATTCAATCAGATTAGAAAGATCGCTATATGGTATAAAACAATGAGGGCATCACAACAACAATGACATACCCACTATATTCCCACCAAGTGGGGTCTTGTGAAGGTAAGTGTACGTACTCGATACCACTTCCTCGGATGTGGTATAATTGCCTTAGTGAATACTTGATAAATTGAGGTTATATAAATAATGTCATTGGTCCCTGTATTTTCATTAAGAAAACAACATCTGAGTTTGTTATACTCGTTGTTTATGTTGATGACATAAATCTCATTAAAACTCTAGAAGAAGTCTAAAATCCAATTGAATATCTAAAGAAATAATTTGAGATGAAAGATCTTGGAAAGACAAAACATTTGTCTTGGTCTGCAAATTGAACATTTATCAAACGGTATCTTCATCCATAATTTTTCTACAACGAAAAGGTTTTGAAATGATTTTACATAGACAAAGCACATCCATTAAGTACTCGAATGGTTGTTTGGTAACTTAAGGTGAGTAAAGACCCATTCCGACCTCCAAAAGAGGGTGAAGAAAGTTTGGATTCTGAAGTACCATATCTCAGTGCTCTTGGTGAACTTTTGTATATTTCTAACTCTACAAGGTCTGATATAGCATTTTCTATTAATTTTCTGGAAAGATATAGTTCTTCTCCTACACTTAGATACTAAAACGAAGTTAAGCATATACTGTGATATCTAAAAGAAACTATTGATATGGGTCTATTTTATACTAATAACAAAAATGCAGATCTTGTTGGTCATGCAGATGTAGGTTATTTATCTAACCCACATAAAGCTCGATCTCAAACAGGATATGTATTTACCTATGGAGGTAATTCTGTATCATGCAAATCTACAAAGCAGTCTATTATTGCTACTTATTCAAATCATGCTGAGATCATAACTATTTATGAATCAAGTAGAGAATGTATATGGTAGAGATCGGTGATACATTTATTCAAAGAAAGATGTGGTCTGAAGTGTGATATTAAGATACCCATTATCCTGTATGAAGACAATGCTCCATGCATATCCTAACTAAAAGGAGGATTTATAAAAAGAGATAGAACGAATCATATCTCACCAAAGTTGTGCTTCACACATGATCTCCAGAGAAATGGTGACATTGATGTACAACAAATTCGTTCAAGTGACAATCCAATAAATTTTTGTCACTAAGTCTTTACCAACTTCAACTCTTGAGAAGATGGTACTTAGGATTGAAATGCAAAGACTTAACCGTCTGAATTGTGATTTTCATCAGGAGGGGTAAGAATACACGTAGTACTCTTTATTTCTTAACCAAGGTTTTATCCAATTGGATTTTCCTGATAAGATTTTTAATAAGGCAGCACTCAAATGTATATTCACTAAATTTCGATTTACATATACATACAAGGGGGAGTGTTATGTAATTACTTATCCATGTTACTTTGTGGACAATTAGTCAAGAATATTGACTAACTTGGTATCAAAGTAATCGGGTAAACATAATACCCAAAAATTGGACTACGGTTAGCCCAAATAAAGAGGCCCGCAAACACTTTATTCCTAAGTTAATTTTTGTATAAACATATGTGTGCCTATCATGGATTTGTACAAATATATGAATGAAAATAGAGAGTAAGTAATAAAACATAGCTAGTTCTTTCTCTCTACTACTAGTTGCATTTTACTCTTAGTATAAGTTTTCATTATTTAACAGAAAGACTTAATTGGCCTTTTAGACCATCTATACTCCATAATTTTATTTTTCACTTCAAAAAAAAATCTCTTTAATATTACATTATTATTTTTATCTAATACCCCAGGTTTATGCTCATCAAAAAAAATTTGAGCCCTGAGATTTCTACTGGCAACAACTCATCTGACAAGCCATAACATGTCTTGACGGGTCAAGTTACCTCAGTCGCAAGTTGTACAGTGAGGGGTGTTTGAGTTTCTGTCTAGGGTACGACTTGAGGGTACGAGTAGTAAAGACTTATGATGAGTTGTTGGGATGGAATCATAACCAAATTAGAAATTAAGTGGCTAAGTTCTTCTCTGAGTACGAGTGGATCACTATGAGCCATATAGACTAGTTACGAGTCATTGGGTACAAATTGTAGGATTCTAGTGTTTACCTAATTAGGTTCTGTGGTGACTATGACTGGACCGTACGAGTAGTAGGGTCTTATTACGAGTGGTACCCATGATTCATAGGGTCAACAGTATGGGGGGTCCTCGAGATTGTCTTGGTTATGACTCATGGTGATGATTCGCAAGGAGTGGATACGAGTCACTAATTGACCGGTAGTCAAGGGAGACACTTTTATAGCTTTTAAGTTAAGGGCATTCTAGATATTTCCCCTCTTACCCAAACTAAAATCAACATCTTATAACCCTTTTAGGGTGTCATTAGCACTCAGAAACAATCTAAGTAACTTCTCAAACACTCTACAAGACTCTCTAAATTCCCTCAAGCAAGTCAAGCTAGGGTTTCATTAAGTTGGTCATCTAAGGGCCCAAGGGTCAATTTCTCTCCAAATTTCTTAGTGTTTAAGGCATGTTACTCTTTCCTCATTGTTAATTTGATAAAAAAAAATATGTTTTAAAATTGTTCATGAGATATTTATGATGGTTTTGAAACAAGGGTTGAGGGTTTTGAATGTTTATGAATTGAACAATGTTTCTCATGGTTTATATATAATTTTCATACTTTAATTATGGTTTTGAATGTGTGGGTGCATGGGTATGGTAAATGGACTAGGGAATTATGATTTCAAAGCATGTGACTTTTGAAGTGGTTATGATCCCAACCCCATATTATGAATTTAGTTTTTAATTATGAGAAATGTGGGAATTTATAAAATTAAACCAAGGGGATTGTGAATTCCCCCAAGTAATGTAATTGTTTTGACATATTGTTGTTACTTTGCAAGTGTAGTTGGTATGATGATTGCAACAATGTATGCCTTAATGTTAAATATGGTTCAATAAATGGGAATGTGTGATAAATATTTTAAGTTGGGCTTTAATGGGGGTTGTGTAGGTAAGTCGTGAAAGTGGAGGTTCGAGTGACCAATATTAGAAATTATGTTTGCCGATGCGGGGGTTAAAGTAACCAGGGAGGTTTGAGTCCCCCTCATTATCATTTCTTGATTAGGGAGGTTTGAGTCCCCCGTAAATCGTTACATGATCGGGTACTTAAGTCACCTTAGTATATGATTGGGAGGTTCGAGTCCCCCGTGCATATATATGAGATTATTATTCAGTTCGTGTAGCTACATGAACTGGGGACCAACCAGGAGGTGAGAGCTGGGGTCCATATAGCCCTTGGGTACATGTTAAGATGGTTGAGATATACAATCCAAGCTAAAGTTTTTAAAGTACATGTTAAGCCTTGTTCCCTATCCTAACATGTGATATATATAAATATGCTTATGCATTTGATTATGCTTATTGGCTTTGAATGATTTTGAACTGTTGACCATGTCATTATGTTATCCTTATCCCTGAGTTTCATGCCAGCACTCTAACCGCTAATCATCTTCAAATGTTGTATCCCCACATAATGCAAAATTGATCATACATTTACACCTCTTGTTCTATGATTAGGATTCAGGATCAGCACATGAGTTGAAATTAAAGTGGTAAGCTTTTATACATCAAAATTTTATATTTTATGTTTTGGTCTTTTATGTCTCAGACTATTTAAAATATTTTTGTCTATAGTCGTGGGCATGTCCCGACACTTTATTGATATTCAGTTTAGGTTCATTGTTAGAAAGTTATATTTGGATTACTTTGGTTATTGAGCAGTGTTGGTCGGTTGGTCGGCCCAATCAGCGATCATCGGTTATAGACATGCATTATTTTTTTCTTAAGCTACTACACACTATGTTGTTATATGTTCAGATTTTATCCAACATTGGTTTGTTGAGATACCCGTCATGGCCAGGTCCTAGTTTCTGGTGTTATAGAGATGGTGTTAGAGCCTAGGTTTGCTGTCATTGGGAGTCCAACAAAGTCGGGTCGAGTAGAGTCTTATTTATGGGTGTGTAGCACACTGCACTTATAAGGGAGAGGATATGAGGCATTTAGTAATGTTTTCTGTTTGTTGTTGTTTTATTCCAAGCTATAGAGTCTAAGGTCTTAAACCACCTCTAATTTCCATATGTTCATTTTTCAGATCATGCCTCCCAGAAGATTTGATATTCATGAAAACTCTTATGTCCCGTCTGAGGATAATGTGGATGGAGCTCATCCTACTCCTAGGGTTCAAACTTGGTCTAGGGTCTGCTTCTGATTGCCCTGAGGGAGCTCTACCGATTGCCCCTATCCCTCCTCAGACACCTCGAACTGATGAGTCTAATGCTGAGTTTTGCCAGTCAATTCATTTTCTTACCCAGTTGGTGGCCTCCCATACTGAGCGTGTTGCTTCTATTACTCCATTATCTGAGGCCGCTAAGGTTGGCAAATTCATGAGGTTGAGTCCTCCTATTTTCACTGATTCTAAAGTTGAGAAAGATCCTTAAAATTTTATTAATAATATGCAAAAGATCTTTCGTGTGATGCATGTTACTAATGTGAAGGGTGTAGAGTTCACTGCTTATCAATTGAAGTTTATGGCGTACCAATGGTATGAGGAGTAGGACCAGTTTAGGGGCGATGAACCTGAGTCCGTTTTGTCGGATAATTTTTCTAGTGCTTTCCTTGACCAGTTCTTTCCTCCAGAGTTGAGAAAGGAGAAGGATGAGGAATTTGTGATTCTCAAGTAAGACAGGATATCGGTAAAAGAGTATGCCTTGCAGTTTTATCAGTTGTTGCGTTATGCTCCTGAATTTGTGTCTAGCATGAAGGCTAGAATAAAGAATTTTTCTTCGAGATGGAGAAAGAAAAGACAAAGCAAGCAGACATGAGTGAGAGGTAGAATAAGTGGTTTTGCTATTCAGATCAGGGTGGAGGTCAATAGCAAAGTGGTAGAGACAGTGGTAAGTAGTCTAAAAAGAAGTGGGGTAATTCTGGTTCCTACTCTATGGGTAGTTCTCCTTATCCAAAGTCGTTGGGTGACTGTCGTTCTTAGTTTGATGGTGGGTTTAGAGCACTAGGAGCTCAGTCATAGGTTAGTGGGGCTCATTCAGCTCCTTCATATTCTCCTTATATATTTTGTGGCAAGGTGCATCATAGTTTTTGCGAGGAAGGGAGGAACAAGTTCCTTAAATATGGTCAGACTGGTTATCTAAAGAAGGATTGTCCATCTAAGGTTTCTTCTGGGGCGAATAAGATTCATATTACTTCTTCATCCACTCCTACAAAAAAGGCTGCTACTTCTGCTTTTGGCTCCGACACTGGTTGAAACTGTTTGTATGTTCTTGCCACTCGCCAGGATTTTGAGGCATTCCTCGATGTTGTTATTGGTACGTTTAAACTCTTTTCTCGTGATGTATACTGTCTACTTGATCCTAGGTCTACTCTTTCCTATGTGACCCCTTATGTGGATATCTATTTTTTCTTTTATCCTGAATATATTTTGAACACTTTTATGGTGTCCACCCTGGTGGGTGACTCTATTGTGGATAAAAAAATTCTATAGGGGTTGTGTGATGTCAGTTCATGGTAGGGAGACCTTGGAGGATATAATAGAGTTGAATATGTTGGACATTTATGTGGTTTTGGGGATGTATTAGTTGCATTAGTGCTATGTTTCTCATGATTTTCAGACCCGAAGGATCAGTATCAATTTCCTAAATGAGCCGGTAATCGAATAGGAAGGTAGTTCCCTAGTGCCTAAGGGAATGTTTATCTTGTATCGTAGATCTCAAAAATTGGTTTCTAAAGGGTTCCTTTATTTGTAACGCCCCGAAATTTCCATCCTGAGACGTCACATGGTGCTTAGGGCTACACGTAGCCCCAAGCTAACCCTCGAAGATAGACACTACCTCAAGGAACTCAATTAAATAATAGCCATGCATAATAAAGAGATATATCACATTGGGTTCAAGAGAGATACTGGAGAATACTAAACTGTACAACCAAAATATCTATTGAATGTCTGTACATACCATCCCTCTAGTCTGACAAAGCCTCTATACATCAAAATCAAGAAGCCTTTAGGACAAACCCCCAACTGAATCAATAGTACAGAAAGCCATAATAACAAAATGATATCACAAAAATATAAACACGAACCTCGGACCATGAGGACTCACCACTGAGGAAACGTAGTGAGGCACCCGAATATCACTAATGTGGCTGTGCATGAGTACCTGAACCTACATTATGATAAAATATAGCCTATAAAAAAAGATGTGGATCAGTACTTTGGAATGTACTGAGTATGTAGGGGTACATGCAACAATGTAAATATCATCATCAATTTCATGAAAATATACATATGTACAATGATGGCTCACTTGGCTTGAGTTAGATTGAAACATATTTTTCATGATCTCATAGTAAATAAATCATATGATAAAAACCTCACAAATCATCATAAACAACTCATATCTTCACCTCAAGACGCAGAGTGACTTGGTAATTAAAGAAACTCAACTCTTATGGACATGGGAGGTTCTTATAACCGACATAAACCATGTGAGCTACATGGAGTCCAACGTTTTGCCCTCCTAAGGGGAGAAGCCTAAATTTGGCGGGAGCGTTGTACTCTTTCCAGGGAGTACAACCTCAATTTAGTGATCACAATCTCATACTCGGCCTCTGGCCCACAAATATCAATACCAATCCTATGATAGTACATAGTTTTGGGAGAAATATCACATTTCTCGCTCAGTGCTAAATACTACTCCCAAACACAAGCTCAGAACGCGTTAGGAAATCCACCACAAACATCACAAGGGTTTATTATGAAGATCAAATCAAATCTCTTTCTCATTTATCAAATCATAATTAATTTGTGGATTCCTAACTCGACTCAAATCAAATCAATCTTTCTCAATATCAAAATGTATCAATTCATTAAATCATGGCAACATAAATAACCTTGAGGAAATTTCAAGACTCGTTGTAACAACTCAATCTCATGAATCAATATACTCAATAATCCATTTTGTCACAAGGAAGCTTAAAGCTTGACACATATCTTGAAAGTACTTGAAATATCAACTCATGGTAGAAATATGAAATTCACAAGATTAAATATCAAGTCATAACTTGGGAATAGTAAAATAACCATGTATAACAAAGCTTGAACAATTTATATTCTCACAGTCTCATGATGAAGTAATTTGGGTATAAACCCACTTGCAAAATCATATAAATTCATAATAGAAATCAAAGCTTTGGGCACAAGAACGAAAGGATTGCTCATGTTCAAAACCCCACATACCTTAATCTTTGAAATTGGATGAATTCTAGTGCTTGATACTCTATCCGCACTTGTAATAAATGATTCTCGAAGCCCACACTATGTGGAACTTGGTTCTTGAAGAAATCTTGAAGATTTATGGATGATTTTGGAAGATTAATGTTCTTGAATGAAACCCTAGATATATTTTCTTAAGAGAATTGGAAGAGAAAATGAAGAAATTAGGGTTTGGATGGGGATTCTCATATATATAGGGGCCTCCAAAAGATGGGAAAAGACCAAAATACCCTTGCAAAAACGTCCTTTAATTGCTGAAAAAAATAGTTGACGACATTTGTGACAAGTCGTCACCAAATATCGTCACGAAAGGGTGGAATTTATGACTTTCTGCTTAAGGCTGACGACCTTTTGTGACAAGCCGTCAGATTTGTGACTAGTCGTCACAAAATGTCGTCACACAGTTTTTAGGCTGACATGCTGGAGTAAAATAGGCATAATTTTTTGCTCCGATACCGGATTTAGGTGAAATTGGTACCGTTGGAAAGCTAATTAAATTATCTATCTGTTGGTGGATTATGAGATCAAAATTTCTTAGTGTAACAAGAGATATGCTCATTTGAAGTTGACTATGCCAAAATCCTTCTCAAGAATTCAATTGGTAAGGGATGTTTTGATTCACCTAATCGCTAGGACATCTTTGATGCCTTAATACACATCACCCTTGATCAAAAAACAACCAAAGTACTATAATTTATTTCTCATGAGCTTGAGTCATGATGGTACTATTGGTTAGAGTTCTCGGGGTATTACAATATCTCCTCCTTAGAAATATTTGTCCCCGAATGTTGCCAGATAGGCCAAGAACAAGAAAAAATGAGGACGTATAGCTGGAACGACTCAGACAAACGACTTTCTTCACTCTATATCTTTGGATACTATACAAAATGCATGAATTCGTGATGGAAGTAGACACACATCTGAATCTTTAATAAGAAGGGGGCGGAATTAAGAAAGAATGGTACCTTTTGCTCGCTCCGAACTCACAGAAAAGAGGTGAGGGTACTTGGCTCACATATCAACTTCGGCTTCCCAATTATCACCCTCAACAGATTGATTTTTACAAATAACTTTAACCAAAGGAACTTCTTTGTTCCTTAGCCTACGGACCTGAAAATCCAAAATCTCAACCGGAATCTCCTCGAATGAAAGGTTATCCTAAATATCTAAGCTTTCAGAAGAATCAACTATGACAGAATCACCAATACACTTCTTAAGCATAGAAACATGGAATACCAGATGAATGCTAGACAACTCCGCGAGTATCTCCACTTCATATGCTACTTTTCCAACACGGCTCAGAATCCTGTATGGACCAACATAACAGGGACTAAGCTTTCCCTTCTTCCCAAATCTCTTCACCCATTTCATGGGTGAAACCTTCAAGTACACCAAATCATTAACATTAAACTCAAGATCTTTTCTTCTCACATCCGCATACGACTTCTGACGACTTTGAGCGGTCTTCAATCTTTCTCGAATCAACTTAACTTTTTCCATTGCCTCAAACATAGCATCAGGACCAATCACAGCTACTTCTCCTACTTCAAACCAACCTATAGGTGATCTACATCTTCTCCCATAAAACGCTTCAAACGGGTCCATCTGAATACTAGCATGGAAATTATTGTTATATGCAAATTAAATCAATGGCAAATGGTCATCCCAACTACCTTTGAAATCAAGCGCACATGCCCTCAACATGTCCTCGAAAGTCTGAATAGTCCTCTCAGCCTGACCATCAGTCTGCGGATGAAAAGCGGAACTCAAATGAACTTGGGTACCATGACCCTTCTAAAAGTCTCTCCAAAATTGTGAAGTAAACTGAGTACCCCTATTTGAGATTATAGACAAAGAAACTACGTGCAATCTGACTAACTCCATGCAACCCTGCTATGTCTTTCTTCATACCGTTCCACCAATAGATTTCCCGCAAATCAAGGTACATCTTGGTAGCACCGGGATGAATAGAATATCGTGCGCCATGCGCTTCAGCCATAATTCTCTGCCTTAGATCATCAACATCGGGAACACACAACCTACCCTGTAATCTCAACACATCATCTCCCTCTTGGGAGAAAACCTCTACCTTTTGGTCCTTAACTGACTCCTTCAGTCTGACCAAACTAGGATCCCTGTCTTGCTTCTCCTTTATCTCTGAGACCAAAGAGGACTCAGAACTACTCTGAACTAACATACTTCCTTCAGCGGAATCAAGCAATCTAACACCCAACCTAGCCAAACGATGTACATCACGAGCCAATTTTTTCTTATCATTCTCTACATAAGCTACACTACCCATAGACAACCTTCTAAGAGTATCTGACATAACATTGGCCTTGCTCAGGTGATACAACACATTTATATCATAGTCTTTTAGCAACTCTAACCATCTTCTTTGCCTAAGATTCAACTCCCTCTGATTAAAAATATACTGCAGGATTTTGTGATCAGTAAACACATCAACATGAACACCATACAAATAATGTCTCCAGAATTTCAAAGCAAAAACTACAGCTGCTAATTCAAGATCATGGGTTGGGTAATTTTTCTCATGAAGCTTCAACAGTCTAGAGGCATAAGCTATAACTTTACCCTTCTGCATCAACACACAACCCAAACCAACTCTAGAAGTGTCACAATACACCACAAAACCATCAGTACCATCGGGTAAAGCTAACACTGGGGCTGAAGTGAGTCGAGTCTTCAACTCCTGAAAACTCTTCTCACAGGCATCTGTCCATTGGAACTTAACTTTCTTTTAGGTCAATCGGGTCATGGGAGACGCAATGGAAGAGAAGCCCTCAGCATAACGATGGTAGTAACCAGCTAGACCCAAGAAACTCCTAACATCAGATGGGGAGGTAGGTCTAGGCCAATTCTTTACATCTTCTGTCTTTTGGGGATCGACTCTAATGCCTTCGGCGGAAACAATGTGACCCAGAAAAGCAACTTACCTTAGACAAAATTCACACTTGCTAAATTTAGAGAATAATTGATGATCTCTAATAGTTTGCAAGACAATTCTAAGATGGTCGATCATCCTCTCTTTGGGAAAACACAAGAATATCGTCTATGAATACAATGACAAAGATATCAAGATATTGCTTGAACACTCGATTCATGAGGTCCATTAAGGTTGCTGGAGCATTGGTTAACCCAAAAGACATGACAAGAAACTCAAAGTGACCATGATGGGTTCGGAAGGCTATCTTTGGAATATCACACTCTCTCACTTTAAGCTGATGATAGCCGGATCTAAGGTCTATCTTTGAGAAATGACTTGCTCCCTGTAGCTGATCAAATAAATCGTCAATTCGAGGAAGAGGATACTTTTTCTTGATAGTCACCTTTTTGAGTTGACGGTAGTCAATGCACATCGCAATGTACCATCTTTTTTACGCATGAATAGAACAGGTGCACCTCACGGGGAAACACTGGGTATGATAAAGCCTTTGTCTAAGAGATCTTTGAGTTTCTCCTTCAACTCTTTAAGTTCTGCGGTAGCCATACGGTATGGAGGAATGGAAATAGGCTGAGTGCCAGGAAGGAGATCAATCTCGAATTCTATTTCTCTATCAGGTGGGACCCCTGGGAGATCTTCCGAGAAAACATTGGGAAACTCATTAACAATGCTAACTAACTAAATAGTCGGAGTCTTGGACTTGAGGTCTTTAACTCGAACTAGGAGATAGATGCAACCCTTGGAAATCAACTTCCTAGCTTTGAGGTAGGCTATGAAATGGCTCTTCGGAGTTACAGAACTCCCGAACCACTCAAAAATGGGCTCATAAGGAAACTGAAACTTGACCACTCGGGTATGACAATCTATAGACGCATAGCATGAGTGAAGCCAATCTATACCCATAATAACGTCAAAATCAACCATATTTAGCTCAATCAAATCAGCACATATGACCCGATGAAGGACAGTGATAGGACACTTCTTATACACTCGCTTAGCTATAACAGATTCTCCTACCGGGGTAGAAACTAGAATAGGCTCAGGAATCCGTTCAGGGTCCATCTCAAAATATACAGCAACCAGAGGTGTTGCATAAGAGAAACTCGAACCGGGGTCCATCAATACATACACATCAAGATGAAAGACACGGAGCATATTAGTGATAATATCTGGAGAGTCCTCCTGCTTCTGGCGAGGTGGTATATCATAGAAGCGATTCTGGCGTGTACCGCCAAAAGTACTAGAAGAGACACCCTAAGAAGGAAACTGGGTGGACTACGGGAGCAGGGGAACTGGTAGCCTGACTGGACGAGCATCTCGACTCCCCTATCTAGCATACAAATAATCTTTAAGTCGGTGGCCCAACTTTCCACAACTAAAGCAATCCCTCTGATCAACAAAAAACTCACCAAAATGATCTCTACCATACTTGGCACATAAAGGAGGACGAGGCCTGTTACTTACACTTTCCTGAGACTTGGATGGGATAGGCCTATTCCCCTTCTCCTGCCTACTTCTAGGTGTGAGAGCACTATCTGAGGAAGGCTCGGGCATAAATGGACGTCTCTGGAATTGAGGGTGGTTCCCTCCATGGAATCTGGACTGACCGAATCCCTATTTCTCTGATCTAGCTCTTTTATTCCCTCTTACTCTCTCTCTCTCTTTCACCTTATCAGCTTCAATCTATTGGGCATGTATCATCAATCGAGAAAGGTCTATCTCCCTATTAATCATAGCAGATCTACACTCTTTCACAAAGTAACTCGACACGCCGATCACGAACTTTCTCATGATAGTCCGGGAGTTTGCCATCATACTAGGAGCATATTTGGATAACTGATTGAATCTAAGACAATACTCCTTAACAATCATGAAGCCTTGTCTCAAATTCATGAATTTCTCTATATTTGCTTCCCTCATCTCAAGAGGAAAGAATCTATCCAAGAACACATCTTAGAATAACTGCCAAGTCATGGGAGAGGCATCCTCCCATCTACTCTTCCTCCACATCTCCACCCAATCATATGCATTATCTTTCATTCGATAGGTAGCCAATTCAACACTCTCTTCCTCAGTCACGTACATAATCTGGGTGATCTTTCTCACTTCATCCAAGTACATCTGTGGGTCTTCACCTACCTTCAACCCATAGAACTCAAGTGGATTCATCTGTATAAAGTCACAAACTCGAGTTGCAGTAGAATTATTCTCTTACGAAGGTGGAACAGTAGCCTGGGTGTTAGCTTGAGCATTGGCGGTAACTGCCTACGCTAGCTCCTGAAAAACTTCCCAGAATTTTGCATGAGACACATGCTCGTTCAAGGGATCAATGGGTTGAGGTTGCTAGTTGTTTCTACGAGCTCGGCGGGGAGGCATTTTCTGTTATAAGAGAGAATGAGTTAATTGCAGATAAAGAGACAGTTGTAGGCACGATAAACTTTAGAAATAAGGAAATGACTTTTCCTAAAATATCCGTACACTCTTGCTCATAGATATGGCATGCTACACACCGATGATCAAGACTCTACGTAATGTGGGTTCTCAGACTCCCTAGGACCTAGGACTCCTTAAACCTTAGGATCTGATACCAAGATTTGTAACGCCCCAAAATTTTCATACCGAGATGTCACATGGTGCTTAGGGCTACATGGAGCCCGAAGATAACCCGCGAATCCAGACACTACCTCAAGGAACTTAATTAAACAATAGTCATGCATAATAAAGAGATATATCACATCAGGTTCAAGAGAGATACTGGAGAATACTAAATTGTACAACTAAAATATATATTGAATGTCTGTACATACCATCCCTCTAGTCTGACAAAGCCTCTATACATCAAAATAAAGGAGCCTTTGGGATAAACCCCCAACTAACTCAACAGTACCGAAAGCCATAATAACAAAATGATATCATAAAAATATAAACATGAACCTCGGACAATGAGGACTCACCACTGAGGAAACGTAGTGAGGCACCCAAATATCACTAATGTGGCTGAGGATGAGTACCTGAACCTACATTATAATAAAATATAGCCCATAGGAAAAAGATGTGGGTCAGTACTTTGGAATGTACTGAGTATGTGGGGGTACATGCAATAATGTAAATATCATCATCAATTTCATGAAAATATCCATATGTACAATGATGGCTCACTTGTCTTGAGTTAGATTGAAACATATTTTTCATGATCTCATAGTAAATAAATCATATGATAAAAACCTCACAAATCATCATAAGCAACTCAACTCTTCACCTCAAGACTCGGAGTGACTTGGTAATTAAAGAAACTCAACTTTTATAGACATGGGAGGTTCTTATAACTGACATAAACCATGTGATCTACATGGAGTCCAATGTTTTGCACTCCTAAGGAGAGAACCCTACATTGGCAGGAGCGTTGTACTCTTTCCAGGGAGTACAACCTCAATTTAGTGATCACAATCTCATACTCGGCCTTTGGCCCATAAATATCAATACCAATCATACGATGGCACGTAGTTTTGGGAGAAATATCATATTTCTCGCTCGGTGCTAAATACTACTCCCAGACACAAGCTCAGAACGCGTTAGGAAATCCACCACAAACATCACAAGGGTCTATTCTGAAGATCAAATCTCTTTCTCACTTATCAAATCATAATCAATTTGTGAATTCCTAACTCAACTCAAATCAAATCAATCTTTCTCAATATCAAAATGTATCAATTCATTAAATCATGACAACATCAATAACCTTGAGGAAATATCAAGACTCGTTGTAACAACTCAATCTCATGAATCAATATACTCAATAATCCAATTTGTCATAAGGAAGCTTAAAGCTTGACACATATCTTGAAAGCACTTGAAATATCAAATCATGGTAGAAATATGAAATTCACAATATTAAATATCAAATCATAACTTGGGAATAGTAAAATAATCATGTATAACAAAGCATGAACAATTTATATTCTTATAGTCCCATGATGAAGTAATTTGGGTATAAACCCACTTGGAAAATCATATAAATCCATAATATAAATCAAAGCTTTGGGCACAAGAACGAAAGGATTACTCTTGTTCAAAACCCCATATACCTTAATCTTTAAAATTGGATGAATTCTAGTGCTTGATACTCTATCCGCACTTTTAATAAATGATTCTCTAAGCCCACACTATGAGGAACTTGGTTCTTGAAGAAATCTTGAGGATTTATTGATGATTTTTGAAAGATTAATGTTCTTGAATTAAACCCTAGATATATATTCTTAAGAGAATTGGAAGAGAAAATGAAGAAATTAGAGTGTGGATGGAGATTCTCATATATATAGGGGCCTTCAAAATATGGAAAAAGACCAAAATACCCTTGCGAAAATGTCCTTTAATTGCTGAAAAAAATAGTTGACGACATTTGTGACAAGTCGTCAGACTTGTGACAAGTCGTCATGAAATGTCATCACAAAAGGGTGGAATTTGTGAATTTCTGCTTAAGGGTGACGACCTTTTGTGAAAAGCCATCAGACTTGTGACAAGTCGTCACAAAATGTCGTCATAAGTTTCCAGGCTGACATGCTGGAGTAAAATAGGCATAACTTTTTGCTCCGATACCGGATTTGGGTGAAATTGGTACCGTTGGAAAGATAATTCAATTATATATCTGTTGGTGGGTTATGAGATCAAAATTTCTTAGTGTAACAAGAGATATGCTTGTTTGAAGTTGACTATGCCAAAATCCTTCTCAAGAATTCAATCGGTAAGTGGTGTTTTGATTCACCTAATCGCTAAGACATCTTTGAGGACTTAATACACATCACCCTTGATCAGAAAACAACCAAAGTTCTATAATTTATTTCTCATGATCTTGATTTATGGTGGCACTATTGGTTAGAGTTCTCAGGGTATTACATTATTACTTGTGTATTTTGAGGATTCTAGATCCGAAGGTCATTCTTTACAGACTGACCCTATTGACTGTGAATTTTTTGAGGTGTTCCCTGATGATATTCCTGGTATACCTCCAAATAGGGAAATTAATTTTGGGATCGAAAGTCTTTTGGACACTCATCCTATTTTTATTCCTCCTTAAATGATGACTTCAGTTTATCTGAAAGAACTCAAGAAGCAGTTGAAAGATCTTCTTGACAAGGGTTTTATCCGCCCTATTATTTCTCCATAGGGTTATTCGGTTCTTTTCGTGCATAAGAAAGATGGTTTTCTTCAAATATGTATTGATTACCGCCAACTGAATAAAGTAACCATGAATAATAAGTATCCACTTTCAAGGATTGATGATCTCTTTGATCAGATATAGGGTGATAAGTTTTTTTCCAAAATTGATCTTAGGTCTAGGTACCATTAGTTGAAGATTAGGGAGGCAGATATCCCTAAGACTGCCTTTCAAATATGGTATGGTCTTTTTGAGTTTTTGGTGATGTCCTTTTGTTTGAGCAATGCCCCAACTACATTTATGGATCTTATGAATCGAGTCTTTCGATAGTTCTTGGACTTGTTTGTCAATATCTTTATCGATAATATTTTGGTGTATTCCAAAATTAGGGTAGATCATGGCAATCACCTCTGCCTTATGTTGCAAACCCTAAAGGATTAGTGGTTGTATACAAATTTCTCTAAGTATAGGTTCTGGTTGAATGTTGTGACATATATGGGTCATATTGCTTCTAATGAAAGAATCATGGTGGATCCACAGAAGGTTGCGGTGGTTAAGAAGTGTCCTAGACCCATGACTCTATCTGATATTTGGATTTTCTTGGGTTTAGCCAGTTACTGTAAAAGGTTTATGAATAGTTTATCCTCTATCATTGTCCTGTTGACTAAGTTGACTCATAAGGAGGTAAATATCTTATGTACGGATGCTTTTGAGGGTAGTTTCGAGAAGCTTAAGGATAAGTTGACTATGGCTTCGATCTTGACTCTGCCTAAAGACACCAATGGTTTTATTGTCCATCTCGGGTGGGACTGGGTTGTGTGTTGATGCATCTTTGCAATGTGGTTGCTTATTCTTCTATGCAGTTAAAAGTTCATAAGAAGAATTATGTGACTCATGATTTGGAATTATTAGACGTGGTATTTTCATTAAAGATCGAGCGACACTATTTGTATGGGGTCTATGTCGATATTTATTCTGATCATAAGACCTTGCAATATGTGTTCACTAAGAAAGAATTGAATCTCAAGAAAAGAAGGTGGCTTGAGTTGCAATAGAACTATGACATGAGTCTTCACTATTATCCAGGTAAAGCTAACGGGGTTGTTGATGCTCTTAGCAGGTTGTCCTTGGGAAACTTGTCTCATTTGGATGAGGAAAAGTGAGATTTGGAAAAGAATATTCACTGTTTGTCTAATCTTGGAGTTTGTCTCTTGGATTCCAAGTATAGTGGTATGATTGTTCAAGAGGTGGCAAAGTCATCTCTTGGTGCGAAGGTAAAGGAGAAACAAGTGTTGGATCCCGTTCTGATGCTAATCAAGAATGGTGTAGGTAGGCAGAAACTGATGGTTTTCGAGATTGATTGTGATGTTATCTTGAGGTACCAAGGAAGATTGTGTGTTCCCGATGTTGATGGGTTGCAAGGAAGAATTTTGGCCGACGCTCATGAGTCGTGTTATACTATTTATCCTGGTTCGACAAAAATGTATCATGATCTCAAGAAATTTTATTGGTGGAATAATATATAATAAGATATGGCCAATTTTGTGGCTAAATGTATGGTGTGTTTACAAGTGAAGCTACGGCCCTTGAGGCCTGATGGGTTTACTCAAGAGATTGAACTGCCGGTGTGGAAATGGGAGATGATTAAAATAGATTTTGTTACCAATCTTATGTGGTCTCGCTAATAATTTGATTCAATTTAGATCATCGTGGATAGGATGACCAAGTCTGCTCACTTTTTGCCAGTGAGGACTAATTTATCTTCTGAAAATTATGCCAAGTTGTTCATTGAGGAGATCGTGAATTTACATGGTACTCTAATTTCCATCACATCCAATCGGAATAGTCAGTTCTCAACTTAGTTTTGAAGGTTATTCTAGCTAGATTTGGGGACTAAGGTGACCCTTAGTACTACGTTCCACCCGCAGACTGATGGGCAGGTGGAATGGACAATTCATGTTTTAGAAGATATACTTCGGGCTTGTGTATTTAATTTTGGGGGTGATTGGTTGACCATCTTCCTCTCATAGAATTTGCCTACAACAACAGTTATCACTATAGCATTGGTGTGGCTCTATTTAAGGTCTAATATGGTAAGAGGTGTAGTTCTCCTATTGGGTGGTTTGAGGTTGGTAAAAATAATTTGTTTGGTCTTGATTTGGTTTACCAATCCATGGAGAAGGTGAAGGTGATACGAGATATACTTAAGGCTACCCAAAGTCGCCAAAAGTCCTATGCATGTGAGGCAAAGGGAATTGGAATTCAGTGTTTCTGACTGGGTGTTCTTATAGGTGTCTCCCATGAAAGGAGTAATGTGTCTTGGTAAGAAGGGGAATCTCCATCCCCATTATGTTGGTTTGTACTTAGTTTTGAAGAAGGTTGGTAATGTTGCCTATAAATTGGACTTGCCTTCTAGTTTGAGCTCCATTCATCCTGTGTTTCATATTTTAATATTGAAAAAATGTGTAGGAGATCCTTCAAGGGTTGTTCTTTTGGAGGAAGTGGGTATTTCAGATTCCTTGTTCTACAAGGAGGTCCCGATTGAGATTTTGGATCGTCAAATCCATCGGTTGCGGACGAAGGATGTGGCTTCGATAAAAGTTCTTTAAAGGAACCAAAAGGTTGAAGAAGCTACTTGGGAAGCCAAGGAGGACATGAAGTCCAAGTATCCATTATTGTTTCCCATTTTGGATAATCGTGCTTAAGATATGTGTACTTCTTAATATCTTTGTTTTCTGACTTTGTTAAAGAAAGTCGTGATTTCCTTAGTATCTTCGCTTTTTGTCTTTGTTAAAGGTAAGAGTAGAGGTGTGTGGAATAAAATCGTGCTAATAAATGTGTTATCCTGTCCTTCGAGGACGAGTGATCCTAAGGGGGGAGTATGTAACACCCCGGGTTTTTAGTCCTTGAAAATTTTCTGAGTCCTAAGCTTTCTGCCCTGGAAACAACTCATATGATGAGTCGTAATGTGTCATGACGGGTCAGGTGACCTTAGTCGTAAGTTCTCGAGTGAGGGTGTTTGGGTTTCTATCTTAGGTATGACTTGAGGGTATGAGTTGTAAAGACTCATGACGAGTCATTGGGATGGAATCATAACCAAATCAAAAATTAAGTGACTAAGTTCTGCTCTGAGTACGAGTGGCTCACTATGAGCCGTAAGGACTTGTTACGAGTCGTTGGGTGAAAATCCTAGGTTGTCTAATGTTTACCCAATTGGATTCTGTGTTGACTATGAATGGACCCTACGAGTCATAGGGTCTCATTACGAGTGGTACCCATGAGTCATAGGGTCAACAGTGTGTGGGGGTCCTAGAGACTATCTTGGTTACGACTTGTGGTGGCGAGTCGTAAGGAGTGGCTACGAGTCACTGATTGATCTGTAGTCTAGGGAGACACTTTTTCAGCTTTTAAGTTAAGGGTATTATGGATATTTTCCCTCTTACACAAACTAAAATCCACGTCTTATAACCCATTTAAGGTGTCATTATCACTCAGAAACAATCTAAGTAACTTCTCAAATAGTCCAAAAGACTCTCTAAATTCCCTCAAGCAAGTCAAGCTAGGTTTCATCAAGTTGGTTATCTAAGGACTCAGGGGTCGATTTCTCTCCAAATTTCTTGTCGTTTAAGGCATGTAACCCTTCCCTCGTTAATTTATTAAAAGCATATGTTTTAAAGTATTGTTCATGAGATTTTTATGATATTTTTGAAACAAGGGATGAGGGTTTTGAATGTTTATGAATTGAATAATGTTTCTCATGGTTTATATATGATTTTCATGATTTAATTATCGTTTTGAACGTATGGGTGCATGGGTATGGTGAATGAACTAGAGAATTGTGATTTTCCCAAACTTGTGACTTTTAAAGTGGTTATGATCCCAACCCCATATTGTGAAATTGGTTTTTAATTATGAGAAATGTGGGAATTTGTAAAACTGAACCAAGGGGGTTGTGAATTCCCCCAAGTGATGTAATTGTTTTTGGCATGTTGTTGTTACCTTGCAAGTATAGTTGGTATAGCGATACCAATAATGTATGCCTTAATGCTAAATATGGTTCAATTAATGGGAATGTGTGATGAATGTTTTTAATTGGGCTTTAATAGGGGTTGTATAGTAGAGTCGTGAAAGTTGAGGTTCGAGTGACCGATACTGAAAACCGTGTTTGACCACGCGGATTTTAAAGTGACTAGGGAGGTTCAAGTTCCCCTCATTATTATTTCATTATTAGGGAGGTTCGAGTCTTCCGTAAATCATCACATAATCGGGTGCTTAAGTCACATTAGAATATAATTGGGAGGTTCGATTCCCCTGTGCATATTTATGAAATTATTCTCCGATTCATACGGCTACACGTACAGGAGCCCGACCAGGGGACGAGAGTTGGGGCCCATATACACCGTGGGTACGGGAAAACTACAGGAATAGCCCCAAAATAAGGTGGCTTTCAAATTTTGACCCTAAGTAAAAAGAGCTTCATAAAAATAACCTTCAGCTATTAAGTGATATATTTTCAGACAAAATTGCCCCTAACCAATGGAGTAAATTACATAAATGATCTTCATAATCGATAACAGCTCCGTACTTATTCATCTTTCTACTTTTATTTTTTTCTCTTTTCAATTTTACTTTGATTTTTATTTTTTATTTTCTCTTTTTATTTTTATTTTTACACAATCCTTACTTTTTTTCCTTTTTTTCTCTCAACTTCTTTTTTTTCTTTTTTATTATTTCTTTTCTCTTTTTTTTGTTCTTTTTAGTTTTTCTCAATCCTTACTTTTTTTCTTTACTCCTCTCAACGTCTACTTTTATTAAAAAGAAACTATTTTATTTTTCTTTGATTTTTATTTTTATTTTCTTTTTAAATTTCTCGGACTTTATTTTTATTTTTTATCTTTTTTAAAAAAAATTATCAACCTTTATTTTTTCCCGTTCTCTCTCAACTTCTACATTTTCTTTGATTTTTATTTTTTTAATATTTTTCTTCATTTTCTTCTTTTCTGCAATTTTTATTATTTTTGTTCTTTTCTTCAAATTCTTCCAATCAAGTTACATCTCATGAGTAGGAGTTGACACTATCACATTATAAAGGAAAAACATATGACTTTCAAACAACAAGCTACGTTTCATGGGCAAAAGTTGACACTACCACATTGTAGAGGCAAGACTTATCACTTTCAAACAACAAGTTATGTTTCATGGGCAAGAGTTGACACTACCACATTGTGTTTTGATTTATAAGATGTTCTATAACTCTTACCTTAGAGGCAAGACTTAGCTTAAGGACTTTCAAACAACAAATTATGCCCCACGGGCAAGAGTTGACTCTACCACGTTATGTTTTCAATTATGAGATGTTCTACAACTATTGCCTTAGAGGCAAGACTTAGTTCAAGGACTTTCAAACTACAAATTATGCTCCACGAGCAAGAGTTGACACTACCACGTTATGTCTTTATTTATGAGATGTGGTACAACTCTTAACTTAGAGGCAAAACTTAGCTCAAAGACTTTTAAACTACAATTATGACTTACGGGCAAGATCTGACACTTCCATGTTATGTCTTCATTTATGATATGTTCTACAACTCTTGCCTTAGAGACAAGACTTAGCTCAAGGACTTTCAAACAATAAATTATTTCCCACAGTCAAGAGTTGACACTACCATACTATGTCTTTATTTATGAGATGTTCTACAACTCTCGCCTTAGGGCACGACTTATCCCAAGAATTTTCAAACAAGTTACGTACATTGAGCAAGAGTCAACACTAACACATTGTGTTTTTTACTTATGAAATGTTCTATAACTCTTGTCTTACAGGTAAGACCCATCCTAAGGACCATCAAACAACAAGTTACGCCCCATGGGCAAGAGTTCACACCACCACATTGTGTATTGATTTATGAGCTGTTATATAACTCTTCCCTTAGAGGCAAGACTTAGACTAAGGACTTTCAAGTAACAAGTTGTACCCCATGGGCAAGAGTTGACATTACCACATTGTGTTTTAATTTATGAGATATTCTATAACTCTTGCCTTAAAGGCAAGACTTAACCCAAGGACTTTCAAATAATAAGTTACAACTCATGGGTAAGAGTTGATACTATCACATTATGTTTTGATTTATAAGATGTTCTATAAATCTTACCTTAGAGGCAAGACATAGCCCAAGGACTTTTAAACAAAAAGTTACGCTCTACGGGAAAGATTTGACACTACCATATTGTGTCTTGATTTATGAGATGTTTTATAAATCAAGGACTTTTAAACAAGTTATGTCCCATGGGTAACAGTTGACACTACCACATTATGTCTTGATTTGTGAGATGTTCTATAAATTTTTCCGTAGAGTTTTGAATTAGTCCAAGGACTTTCAAACAACAAGTTACGCTCCATGGCCAAAAGTTGACACTACCACATCGTGTCTTGATTTATTAGATATTCTGTAACTCTTGTCTTAGAGGAAAGACTTAGCTGCAAGTTATGCCCCATGAACAAAAGTTGATACCATTATATTTTTTCTTGATTTATGTGATGCTCTATTAGTCTTTCCTCTAAGACTAAACTTAGCCCAAGAACCTCCCAAAAGAACAAGTTACGCCCAATGGACAAGTGTTCACACAACCACATTATTTTTTAATTTATGAGATGTTCTATAATTCTTGTCCTAGAAGCAAGGCTTAACTCAAGGATTTTCAAACAACAAGTAATGCTCCACACGCAAGACTTGACACTACCACATTGTACCTTGATTTATAAGTTGTTCTATATTTTTGTCTTAGAGGCAAAACTTAACCCAAAGAACTTCCTAACTACAATTCATATCCTTAAATTTGTTTTGATGTCAAAAAAAGATCCCTTTGCGGATTATCCAATTTTTTTATTTATTAGTAAAATATAATAGAAGTTGAGAGAAAAGAAAAAAGAGATCAAACAAAATAGAGAAAAAAAAAAGATTGAGAAAAAAAAGACAAGAAAAAAATAAAGGTTAAGAAAAAGCGAAGAATTAAAAAAATTGAGAAAAACAAAAATGAGAGGAAAAAATAAAAATAAAGTTTGTGGAAAATGAGGAGAAAAAAAGAGAAATGATAAAAACCAAAAAAGAATAAAGGTTGAGACAGATGAATTATAAAAAAGAAATGAAGAAATAGATAATGTTTGAGAAAAAAATAAAGGTTGAGTCAAATGAATTAAAACCTGAAAATAAAATTAAAGGAAAAATAAAAAGTAAAAATAATAAAAATAAAAATAAAATTTGAGAGACAAATGAGTATGAAAAGTTTAAAGATATTTGAGGTGTAGAAGGGCAAAAATGTACTTGTACTATACTTAAAAAGGAAGGAAGACTAGTCTTTAAAGACTTTTCGTATTAGGGTCAAAAATCCAAAGTCACCCACTATTGGGGCTATACCATGTAATTTCTTGCATGGGTTATGACGGTTGAGCTACCCAATCCAGGCTAAAGTTTTTAAAGTGCATGTTAAGCCTTATTTCCTATCCCGGCATGTGATATATATATATATATATATGCTTATGCATTTGATTATGCGCATTGGTTTTGAATGATTTTGAACTATTGACCATGTCATTATGTTATCCTTATCCCTGAGTTTTATGTTAACACTCCAATTGCTAACCATCTTCGAATGGTGTATCCCCACGTGATGCAGAAATTGATCATCTTTCTATTCCTCATACTCAGTGATTAGGATTCGGGATCAGCTCATGAGTTGACATTGAAGTGGTGAGCTTCCATACATCAGAATTCTATATTTCATGTTTTGATCTCTTATGTCTCAGACTGTTTAGACTTTTTTTTGCTATAATCGGGGGGATGTCTTGACACTTTATTGATATTCAGTTTTGGTTCATTGTTATAAGGCTTTGTTTGAATCATTGTGGTTATTGAGCGGTGTTGGTCGGTTGGTCGGCCGGTCACCGGTCGTCGATTACAAACATGCATTAATTTTTTCTTAAGCTATTTCACACTATTTTGTTATATGTTCGGAATTTATCCGACATTGGGGTGTGTTGTGGTTGGTTCAGTTATGTGAAGGGGGTGATCCCCGCTCCACGTGAGACTTGAGATGTCCGTCACGATCAGACCCTGGTTTGGGTCGTGACATTTTATGTCACTTTTATTTGCTTATTTCGTAAAATAAATCTTTTTTATTTTAGTGATGGTTGTTTTTTATATAATTATAAATTATAATAAAAATAACTTATATCTTAAATAAAAATATTTTATATAGAAATTAATTTATAAAAATTATAAATTAATATAAATTTAAAATTAGTATAGTAAAAATATTACATTAAAAATTATTGTGAATATTAGGGACTTAATTAATGTCGTTATATAATTAAAAACATATTATAAACATATTACATAATATAAATAATAATAAAATAATAAAATAGTAATAAAGTGACATAGAGATGATGAATAGTTATCTTCAAATCCCTTCAAAAATAGAGTATAGAGGAAAAAAATAGAGATGGGTTGGAGTTGTTCATCTCTATTTTTTCTCTAAATATAAAGTATAGAGGAGAAAATAAAATGGGCTGGAGTTGCTATTAGCCGCTTAGTAGCAAAATATTACATGTGATTACCCCCGATAGTGGGTGATTTTGCTTTTTTTGGTCCACCATAAGAAAAGTCGTTAAAGACTAACCTTCCTTCCTTTTTACGTATAAACTAATTTTCCCCTCTACACCTAAAATATTTTTACGCTTTCCATGCTCATTGGTGTCTCAGCTTCTATTTTATTTCTTTTTTTTAATCTCGTTTTTATTTTTATTTTCTTGTTTTAATTTTATTTTTTTGTTTTTCTTTTTTTAGTCTTTTTCCTTTTTCTCTCAAACATTATTTAGTTTCTATTTCTCTTTTTTCCTTAATTCATTTGTCTCAATTTTTATTTTATTTTTTGCTTTTATCATTTCTCATTTTTATTTTTTTATTTTTGTCAAATTTTATTTTATTTCTTCTTCTCATTTTTTTTCTCAATCTTTAATTTTTTTTCTTCATCTTCTTTTTGTTTTTTTCTTGACCCATTTTTTTGCTTAATGTTTTTTTAAAATTTTTTCTCTTATCTTTTTTTTCGACTTCTATTATATTTTGCTAATGAACAGAAAATTGGATAATTCACAAAAAAGATCTTTTTTCTTTGATAGCGAAGTAAAATTAAGGGCATGACTTGTTGTTTGAAAGTCCTTTGGAATCAGTCTTGTCTCTAAGGCAAAGTAATAGAACATCTCATAAATAAAGACACAATGTGGTATTTTTAAGTTCTGCTCATGAGACATAAATTATTGTTTGAGAATTCTTCAGTTAAGTCTTGTCTCTACGGCAAGAGTTATATAGTATCTCATCGATTAAGACATAATAAAATAGTGTTAACTTGTCACAATCCAAAAATAGGTCATGATGGTACTTACTACGGATCAAACTAATAAAAAAAATCAACAAGAACATAAACCAAGGAGAGACTTCTGGACTAAAGCCAGGCAAATATGAAAAATAATTAAAACGAAAGTGTGAAAGAAATCTAAAAAATTTCCAAAATTTAGTGTTATAGCGTAAGAGCATCTAATACATAACTGAAATATAAAAATACATATCTGTCTCTGAAAATAAAATAAAGACATGAAGTAAAATAAGAGGAGATCCGGAGTCGACTCTTAAATTCATAGAGTACCCACTACCTCAAACACTGCTCCAATCTGCATGAAATCAGCTATCGCGTGTTGTACTCATACTCAAATCTGCACCAAAGGGGCATAATAGGAGTGAGTATGATCCACTTGTACTCAATAGATATCATATGTTGACTGAAGTATGATCCACTTGTACTCAATAGATATCATATGTTGACTGAAGTATGATCCACGTATACTTAATAGATATCGTAGGCTGACTGAATAAAGTAGAAAATAATATAAGAAAAACTATGAGCATGTCATCTACAAGCAAAAAAGTCCCAAAAGATAGTTCACACTATCTCCACTAACAGTTCTAATATATAAGTAGAAAAAAAAATAGCACAAACATACACAAAGAATATACTAATACTAACACAAGTCAAGGAAACTAAAGAAATCATGAAAGATGCATATGCAAATGCGATGTGAATGAGATAAATAGTGAAAGTCATCACATGACTTTCTGTATACATCCACCGAGCTTGCATCTTCTAGGTAGGACCCATGAAGGGTTCGCACCCCATATATACTATCTCATATCTCAATCTTAACTCACTTCTTCAGCTCATGGTTACGGAGAGGGTTTTCATAAAAGTATCTCATTTTCTTTTAAAAATAGTATTTCACAATGATTCCAGTATCTCATGAATGTATATGTATGGAATGAGGATATGATGCTCACAATCAACTCAATATGATAATATCTAATCCATCCAACACGTATGTATGTAAGTGAGCTCAAAAACTAACTCAATATATCGATACTTCATGATCATTAACTCTAATTAGGCACCATCAGAATAAATATGCATGTAAGACATCATTAATATCATATCAACCCCTAACTCGAATATTTCTATCAAGATAAAGTCAACCAATGCTCAATAAGGCCTATATTAGCAAAATAAGCCCTCACACAGACATCATGTCTAGAATATAGGTATTTAAATGCAAAGATAAGATCAATAATGCCAAATAAAGCCCCTACATAGGCAATACATAATATCAGATATCACAAACCAACCACAACAGAATATAAGCCCCCACAAGGGCACACAATAATAAAACTAATCTCGAAATATAAACTCCATAGTTATCTTCCTCAACCCATAACATATTTTACTTATTTATTAACTACCAGCTCAATCTGAAAGAAGTTAAGTCATAACATACCTCAAAACGATGAAATCCCAATCTAAAGCATTTCAACATGGAGCATTCCCCTCACGAATGACCTCAGAATTAACTACAACATTCAAATAAACATCTACGAGTTAAAAAAAGCTAATGATACTCATATTGCCCATATTCGGGATGGATCCAAAATGAGTTCGAAAACAAATCGGGTAAAGCTTGAATTCTTTTTAGAAAAATATATTCTCCAAGGTTATAGGAGTCTACCAGAGAAAAAACACATAAAAATAGATTAAGATGAGATCCAAATCAAAGAGAACTTTTTTTAAAACTTTACTGGTAAAACTCCAAAAATTTTATTTTGAAATCATAATTTAAAGGTTTTTTTAATGATATAATCGATGAATAATAATGAGAATAAGGTTTTGAAGTTTACCCAAACGCAAATGGTGAAGAAACCCTCAAGAATCGCCCAAACTTAAATCTCAAAAGTCCAAAAATGAAGGAAAATATGAAAAAGAGTAAACATATTGTTTCAGCAATGGTCACTTAAATGGCTAATTGACCATTTAATGACCACTGCTTAAGCAGCTAAAAGGTCTTAAGCGGCTAAAAGATCACTAAAGCAGCCAAGCCAAGCGGCCATCGCTTAAGCGAAGTATGACTGCTAAAGAAACTACTGCTTAAGCGATACCACGCTACTAAAGTGTCCTTGACCGCTTAAGTGGCTGCACCAGTTAGCAACACAATCAACAACTTGGTTAAAATATCAAGTCTTTTATCGAACCTTTTTCGAAATCCCATGAACAAAAATAAATTATGCTACTAGGATATTTTTGACGTTTCACACTCAGTGGAGATGTTGGATTTTTAAAATAAAAAATATTATTTTCAACAAATTAACCTCCGAGACTACTTTTTACTATTTTACAAATGAATGGTCAAAATAAGATATAAAGATGTCGAAACTACACCAACCTTGCTACTAACTTAAATTCGACATTCCAGATCTTTTGGCATAGTTAAAGTTGTCATCGGATACTCAGAACAATGAATGTTGATCGAAGTCAATTATATGATTTCTCAAGCCTCTAAAAATCATAAACTCACACAAAACGTTTTTTATTGCATCGAGAATTATTCCAACATCCTCAAACTCCAAAAACAACATGTAGCAACTATGAAAAAAGGACAAAATGGTTAAAATATGCAAAAATAAAAACTCATATTTAGATCACTATATAACTCTTGCCCATGAGGAGTAACTTATTTTTTGAGAGGTTCTTAGGTTAAGTCTTGTCTTAGAGGCAAGACTAATAAAGCATCTCATAAATCAAAATACAATGTGGTAGTGCCAACTCTTGCTCATGAAACGTAATTTATTGTTTGAAAGTCTTTGGGCTAAGTCTTGCTTCTTAGGCAAGAGTTATATAATATTTCACAAATCAAGACACAATATGGTTGTGTCAGCCCTTTTCCATGGAGTGTAATATGTTGTTTGAAAGTTTTTAGGCTAAATTTTACCTCGAAAGAAAGATTTATAAGAAAATCTCAAAACTCAAGACATGATGTGGCAGTGTCAACTCTTGCCCATGGAGCGTAACTTGTTATTTAAAAGTCCTTGAATTATAGAACATCTCATAAATCAAGACACAATATAGTAGTGTCAACTCTTGCCCATTGGGTATAACTTGTTTAAAATTCCTTGAGCTAAATCTTGCCTCTAAGGTAAGAGTTATAGAGCATCTCATAAATCAAAATCCAATGTGTTAGTGTCAACTCTTGACCATGGGGCATAACTTATTGTTTGAAATTCCTTGGACTAAGTGTTGCTTTTAATGCAAGAGTTATAGAATATTTCGTAAATCAAAACACAATGTGGTAGTTTCAGCTTTTGTCCATGGAGCGTAACTTATTTTTGAAAGCCCTTGGTCTAAGTTTTTCCTCTAATGCAAGAGTTATAGAGCATCTCATAAATCAATACACAATGTAGTAGTGTAAACTCTTGTCCATGGGGCATAACTTGTTGTTTGATGATCCTTGGGCTAAGTCTTGTTGTCTAAGGCAAGAGCTATAAAGCATCTCATAAGGTAAAACACAATGTGGTAGTGCCGAACTTTGCCCATTGTACGTAACTTATTGTTGAAAGTCCTTGGGATAAATCTTGCCTCTAAGGTAAGAGTTGTAGAACTTCTCATAAATCAAGACACAATTTAATAGTGTCAACTCTTTCCCATGGGACGTAACTTATTGTTTGAAAGTCCTTGGACTAAGTCTTCCCTTTAAGGCGAGAGTTATAGAACATCTCATGAATTAAAACACAATGTGGTAGTGTCAACTCTTTCCCATGAGTCATAATTTATTGTTTGAAAGACATTGGCTAAGTCTTGCCTCCAAGACAAGATTTATAGAACATCTCATAAATCAAGACATGATGTGGTAGTGTCAATTCTTGCCTATAAGGTGTAACTTGTTGTTCGGAAGGAATTGAAGGAAAGAAAAAATATAATAAAAGTTGAGGAAGAAGAAGATTAAAAAAAAAAAAAAAGTTGAGAGAAGAAGAAAAAATAAAGGCTGAGAGAAAAATAAAAAAATTAAGGCTAAGAAAAATAAAAATCAAAGAAAACTTAAAAAGAAACAAAAATAGAAGTTGAGAGGAGAAAAGGAAAAAAGTGGAAGTTGAGAAAAACTAAACAAAAAAAAGAGAAAATAAAAGAAAAATAAAAATTATAGTGAAATAAAAAAAAATAGAATTTGAAACATAAATAAGCACGTTGTTTAAAAATAGTTGAGCGATAAATGGGACAAATAGGTATGTGTTATATACATAGAAGGAAGACTAGTTTTGTAGGACATTTCTCATAGGATAAAAAAAAAAACAAAGGCACCCACTATGGAAGAGGGCATTTATGTAGTTTACTCATAGTTTTATGTGCTTTTTATAATAGTACTAGTTTAATCGCACGTGTAATTTTTGATTATTTAAAATTAGATGACTTTATCTATTACGAAGGTTTTTAATGAAGTGTAAAAAAATTCTAAATATATTTTTACAACAGAAGTTAATGAATTTAATATATTATAAATGTAGATTTATAGACTTTTTAAATCTTCTTAAAATCAAATTTAGTTGATCTAGAATTCTTAAACTAATGAAATAAATATTAATTGTCATTAATTCTAATGACTTCTAATAAAAAAGAATTTATCATAAATATATTTAATTAATTTTCAACTCTTAAATATTAGGAAAAATAGTGAAAAGACGATTTTGTCTAAAACAAAGAATTTTAAAAAGGATAAAAAGTTCAAACGATATTTCTAAGGCACTTCACACTTTCAATATATTATAGATATAGATTATAGATTATAGATTATAGATATAAATTATAAATAGATTATAGATTATAGATATAGATTATAGATAGATATGAGTATAGATTATGGATATAGATATTTTTATTTTTACATTTAAAGATTCTTTTTTATACATAAAAAAATCTAAAAAGATCATTTACTTCTATTTAAATCGTAAATAAATAAATAAATAAAAAAAGATTGCGATCGTGACTAAGGATCTTTATACGTAAGCTTGATACTTTTCAACTACATTGTAACTATATTTTTAACTATAAAGTTTGGGATTATAATACTCTACCCTATTGTAAATTACACGGTGTAAGTAGTAAATGGTTTGAATTTTTCATCTTTCTTGTTGTTTTACCTAAAGAGGGAAAAAAAAATAACTTTGATTGTGACCAGATAGACATCTTTAAGATACGAGCAATTTTTCAACTGTCTTAAATTTGGATATTAAATTAGAAACAGAAAATTAATATATTGTCCTTCTTGTGTTTCTGTCTCGTAGTTTTCGTCAATTGTGTCTCTCTTGCAGTTTTCATCAATGGGGTGAACCAATGAATAAAAATAGGATGTCTTTTTTATTTTCTATTTTTACTGACAAAGAATTTTTCGTTATGTGTGACAAGCCACGATTCAATATAATAATGGGGTTTTCAAGGAAATTTTATATTAATTTTTTCATGTTAAATCTATATTATGGTATACTATATTTATTTCATAAGGAAAATTATTATGTCTCATTAAATTAATATTATTTCTGTCGGGCATAAAGTGGGTGTTTGGGTTAGCTTTTAATTTGGTCAAATTAAATTATATTTGTATCCCTTATAGTTATTCCTTATCCAATTTTAACCTTGTAGCCCTAATTCTACTTCACTATTTTTATATATTCATTGCTTTTTCTTGCACTAGTCATGATGTTAATTTAACTTCTTCTTCTTCTTCTTCTTATTATTATTATTATTATTATTATTATTATTATTATTATATATAATTTTAATAATAATTTCAAATGAATATAATTCAATACTAATAAAATTTGTAGTTAAATATTTTTATAATGTATAAAAATTATTAAATTCACATAAATTGAAAACCCATAGAATCTAGAGAAAATTGAAGGAAAGGTGTCATTTAAGTCTTGAATGAAGGATTGGTGACATTGATCAACTTAAAGGATCAAACATCATTTGGAAATTTGATTAAGTTAATTGTGGAGTTGAATAATATTTTTAAAACTTTCTAATCTTTTCAAAAAATACAAATCAACCCAACTCACACCCCTATTCAATCCAAATCAACCAGTCTCTCTCCTCTCTCTCTCGATAGCTTCGCTCAACTCTCTCCCAACCAACAGTTCTGCAAAATTCTCCCTTCAATCTCTGGAGAAAAATAGTCGAGCGAGTTCCCTTTCGATTTTCAACCGTCAATCAACGTGAAGACTTCTCCGGCGACAACAACTTCGAGTTCTTTGTCGTCCCATTTCCTTTTCACAGGTAAAAAATTATGAAAAAATAGAGGAACTTAAGCCAACTACTCTTCTAGTATTGAAATGTGGACTGAATAAAACCTTAATTTCTGGCATTTCTTCGTCCTGTTGTCGTACTGTTGATTCAGATTTGTTAGTGATTTTTTTCACAGTTGATGTTCTTAGTGTGATGTGTTAGTGTTGCTGGATTAATTTGTTGTTTGTCTTGAAAAAAATGGTGTTGAAACAGATGAAACATATGATGCAACAGATGAAGACATCTGATGAAACAGATGAAGACATCCGATGCAACAGACGTTAACATCTGATGCAACAGATTAAAATCTGATGCAACTATGAAAATCGATGCAGCAGATGAACAATCTAACAGATCATTCATCTATCGCGACAGACGGCTCTTTTGTTTGGAAAAAATCTAAACAATATTGATCCAACAGATAACTCATTTTCCAACAGATGAGTGATATGTTTCAATAGTTCAGTGATCTATTTTTATTCTCTTCAAAGGTTTACTCATCATTGCAACAGTTCAGTTATATGTCGCAACAGATAAAATACCTGGTGCAACAGATCAGTGATCTGTTTTTATTATTTCCAACTCATTACTCATCCGTTGCAACAAGTCATTTATATGTTACAACAGATAACAAACCTGGTGCAATAGATTAGTGATATATTTTTATAGTTTCCAACAGATTACTCATTCGTTGCAACAGGTTTGTTATATGTTGCATCAGATAAAATATCTGGTGCAACAGATTAGTGATCTATTTTATGGTTTCCAACGGTTTACTCATTTGTTGCATCCTGGTCGGACAGATTAGAGATCTATTTTTATTGTTTTCAATGGTTTACTCATCCGTTGCAGCAGGTTGGTTATATGTTGCAACAGATAACATACCTGGTGCAACAGATGTGTTGTCTGTTGGAACTATTTTTTTTACTGTTATGCATGTTAGATTTACTGTCACCCTTTTTTAACGATGTATTAATCAATTATTACCTATTTTATATTCCTGTTAATTTAAGATAATATGGCTCCAAAAGGAAAAGAAACTATATCAAGTCCAAGTACAGGAAAAAGTGCAGTAGCTCGGCTACATTCACCACTCTATGAGCTTGCTTTACCAGGGAGAAGGAATGTCTCAAAATAGATGATCCAAATATTAATAGCCCTTCCGCCGAAGAGTTGGTCAAAATATTCACCATTGATCGTTATCCTGTGAGAATGCAGTGTGATGGTGTCACAGATTTAACGGGTGATATTGTGGTTAAATCAGCCATGGGAAAATCTTTCGACGCCTTAAGAAAAATACTTCGAGAATAAAAATTGGATGCTTATTTCAGGAAAAGCTGCTTTGGGCAAATCTTGATTTGCCGGAGGACAACAATGCTCGTTTCCAAATGAAAATTGTATACGATCTTCTCAAGCGTAGGTTTATGTATGAAAATAAAGACAAGATAGATGAGGTGTGGATAAATTATTGTGGCATGCCTGTTTGTTTTGGTTGGAAGGAGTTTGCCATAGTTACCGGACTAAAATATTATCCTCCTTCTCCTTCTCAAGTTATACCTACTTTGACCCAAAAAAAAGTACCCCGCACACACCAAAAAGGTAAAGGTAAGTCGAGTGATCGTAAGGACCTGGTGTCCATTGTTGGTCCAAGCTTCAAAAACAAAAATTTGATAGAAGCATTGAAAGGTAAAGGACTCTCAAAGAAGCATAAGCAATCATTGTGCTTGGTTTGGTTTGTACATAATATTCTTTGGGCGAGAGACGTTAACAACAATATAAACCCCGGTTTAATAAATCTCTCCGAGGATCTTGAGGCATTTAACAGCTATCCTTGGGGTTATGAAAGCTTCTAAATGACTGTTCAATATTTGTTGACTCCGTTAACGCCAAAGACAGTAAACTTATATGGTTTTCCATGGGCCTTCATGGTAAATATTTCTTTTATCATGATATGATTCATCATTTTTTTATTCAATAATGCTTTTAATGTATTGGCGTTATGTTATAGGCTTGGGCATTTGAAGTCATTCCTTATTTGAGACAACAAGTGAACTACCAGGAAGAAGTTTCCTGTCCAAGAATTCTGAGATGGTTGTTGGCCAAAACCGATAAAAATGCAAAAAAAAATTATCTTTTCAATCCCCTCAAGGAAGCAATGAGTCCAATTCTAATCAAGTTTTTGTTTTAATTAATGATTATTTTAAATAATTTCATCATCATTCTAATATATGTACCATTTTATTTTAGATTATCCATCCGTGGCTTGTTTCAACCAATCGAAAGTTGAAGATGCTATTTTTTCTTACTTTACGATCTGTGCAAACTTTATCGGACCCTAAGGTCATTGATGGAATAAAAATAGAATTATTTGGAGCAACAGCCATCACAAGAAAAATAATTTTAGAGGGTGGGCTTGTTGTTGTTGATGATGGTAGGCGTAGTGGTAGTGGTAGTGGTGCTGTTGTTGGCTCTAATGATGCTCCTCTTACCGTTTTTGAAAAAACAATCCATTATGATTATGATCATACTAGTTGTATAGATTTTTCCACATCTAGTGAATGTTCTGCATACAAATGTCAAGACAGCAAGGCGAAACACAATGGAGTGATTAATGTTATTAATGCACTAACTGCTTTTGTAAAGGAAATGGAATCTAAGAGGTGTGTCATTCCATCAAAGAGGATTTTATATCCATATATTCCACTAGAGATCAAGGCGGCTAAGAGGAGAAGGAAAGATACTTCCAAGGCATCATCAAGCATCAAAAAAAGCAAAATTGCAACGCCTCTGTCTTTGTCTTACACCGATGTTCAGTGTGCAAGGGCCACAGAAGAGCAGCATGAGCCGAAGAAGGTGAATGTACATCACCTGTTCAGACAAATAAAAAGGCACATATCTATTTTAAACAGATGATACATCTGTTGCAACTGTTGTCTAACCTGTTACATCAGATACATTATCTGTTGCAACAGATGAGTCTTATATTGCAACAGATGGATCATTTATTCAAAATTATCGTACTGCTCTGATTTACCTGTTCAAATTAATCTCAATATATGATCTATCTGTTGCAACATAAGAATCATTTGTTGCTACAGATGGATAATTTATTGTATATCTATAATTAACATTGACAATTCTGGCTTTCTAGGTGAATGTCACGGTAGAAACCACTTCTGAAAAGCATATTATCACAGTTTATAATCCATCAACTTCTTCCAAAGAAGAAGAAAAAGTGAAGCCCGTCAGTTCGGGAGATCGAAAGAATTACCTGTTTGAAGGGTTCAACATCTAGGATGAGGCTCCAAAAAAATTAACGCAGTTGATCAATGACTATTCGGAATGAATTGCCGATGGGTTGTTAAAGTATCGTGCCGGAAGGTACATAAATCAATTTTAAAAGATATTAGTTTATACAATTATTGTTGTAAGAACGTGACATTAACACATATAAATCATCATGTAGAAAACAAAATAATGAACGCTACAAAGTGAATGAATCGAGTCTTGGTTTTTATATGTTCCACTTTGTTGTTGCACATCCTGGAATGAAGAATTGATTCTATTTGATGTCACAGCCCCAAACTTGCTGGAATGATGAGGTTTAAATGCCATACATATTACTATTAATTAATACTTTATTTAATTGCATCTGCGTATTAATTTTTTCATCACGTAATTTGAAATATTTGATAATACGCTAGAAAATCGATGTCATTTTTTACTACCTCCGAAAGAAGGCCAAGTTGCAAACACAAGAACAATACAAATACACAACAGGCAATTGTTTGTACAAAGTTTACATCAATAATGCCTACGATAGGTATTGTCAACAATAGCCGGAAGTTTCTCGAAATAAGGAATACTTAATCAACATCATCAAAGGTTTTAACATTTCAGCTGGCTTACCTTGGCATTTGGACAATGAAGTGTACATCCTAATCAATTGTGGTGATGAATTCCATTGGGTTTTGGTTGTCGTCGTTCTAAAAGAGAGGCACATCCGAGTTTATGACTCAATGTCGTGAAGAAGACGGTCTAGGCCTTCGTCTGAGATATAAAAGCTAGCCAAAATATTTCCTACTTACCTTGATATGAGTGGCTTTTTGGACCAAAAGGTTCGTACTGATTAGTCGACGATTGAAGCATACCGGGATAAAATGGGTAATCCATTTGATATACAATATGTTGAAGGAATTGATCAATAAATCATTGGAATCATGTAAGTATAAGTGTCATGATTTAATTTCATATCATAAATTTCATAACGCTTACATGAACTTCAAAATATGGATTATATGTTTTTTTAAAACGCAGGAATTGTGGTCCTTTTGTTGCCGCTTACGCCGGGTATTTGAGTGATGGATTATAAGTACTAAATGATGGAATTAATGTCGGATTACTCCACAAAACATATGTTGCTCTTTTATGGAAATGCAAAGAAGCGAAAGCTCAGAAGCCGTACACAAGCGACACTAAAGATCCACGACAACCAAAGCCGAATTCTGTAATACCGGATGAAGAAAAACTTGTCCATATTGATTAGATCTTTATATCTTGAGTCCATCAATGTAATATCCTATCCTCCTTGGTTTAACTTGTTGATTTATTTGTAGAGTAGATCATTTATGCCCATAATAATTTTTTTACATTTCATTTATTTCATGTAATTTCCAAAGGCTTTGATTTATTTTATGTTGTCTATGAATATAATTTAATCCTTAGTTTTGAACATGATAATTGAAATGGAATACTAGATTCAAATATCGCAACAGATAATACATCTTCTACAACAGACGATATATCCTATCAAACAGATTTAGACATATGTTGTAACATGGGATGCAACATGTAGGTCATCTGCTGGAAATTATATAACAGGTCTTCCTACTTTTTTTATTTGCTCCAACAGATTATCGATGAGTTTCAACAGATAGATTATATGTTGCAACAAATTGTATATCTGTTACGACAGACAGACTTAGAACATTTGCATAATGCAACAGATGACCACCTATTCCAACTGATAATCAATTTGTCACAATAGATACTATATCTGACACAACAGATATACTATTTGTTACAACAGATATATAATTTATTGCATTATAAAAATTCAACTTTCGCCGGACAGAGAAATTATTACCATTACATGTAAAGTGAGGTGGCTTGAAATAAAAAACATTTATCATGTTCGTCTCCATATTTGTACATATTCTTCTTTATACACGGACTCTAACCATTTAGTTAGGTCATCTGCTGGAAATTATATAGCAGGTCTTCCTACTTTCTTGATTTTTTGCAATAGATTATCTATCAGTTGCAACAAATAGATTATATGTTGTAATAGATTGGATATCTGTTGTGACAGACAGATCGGGAAATATCTATTAATGCAATAGACGACCAACCTACTCCAACAGATAATCAATCTATCACAACAAGTATTATATATGTTACAACAGATATACTATCTATTGTATTATAAAAATTTAACTATCCACAGACATAAAAATTATTGCCACTACATGTAAAGTGAGGTAGCTTGAAATAAAAAATTGTTATCGTGTTCATCTCCGTCTTTGTACATTTTCTTCTTTACACACGGGCTTCAACTATTTAGTTAGTACCCCATAAGCCCAGACCCATTGCATCTTTCCCACAACGATGTCCCACATATCGGTCATTTCTGTGTCGGTCAGCAAACACTCGATGTATGCAAGCGAGTACGGCCCGCACGCTACACCGGTTCTATTTCTCTGGAGCTCGATGTTCTTATTTCGACCTTTAAAATCCCATGATTCCTTTGTCAAGACTTCAGCCGACAAATAATCCATCAGCTTACTCTGTGTAAACAACTTGGGCAATAACTTCAAGAATGGCTGCATGTGGGCTAAAAATTTGTCCTCGCTGAAGACAGTTAAGTTACAGTCATAAACCTTAATCTTTCCCTCGTAGAGTAGCATCTCAACAGCGATAAAATGTTTGGCTTCCATGTTCATGACTGCAAGGATTCTTTTTTCTTGGTCCAGCTCTTTCCGTGTAGATATAGCCTCTTTCCTCTAACATATTTAATTGCTTTTTCATCCCATTAGAATGTAGAAACTAACTAATCAAGTCTCAGGCCACTGGAATCAGCTTTCTTATGGAGAACAGCATACCTATCCTTAAAATTATTGTAGAAGTTGAGGTCCATTATCCTATTGGCAGCATCATAAGCATCCGAGTACGCTAATTGCCTGCGCCTCATGAGGCAAATAATTTCATCAACATACTGTGGTATAAGAAGCCAATTAATTTAAATAGATTAGTAATTGTAAAGAATAAAAACACAGTGGAAAGAATCCGATGCAGAGGGTTCTCTGAATCAGTTCACAGATTACCCAGCCAACGTAACTCATGCAACAGATGTGTATTATTTACAACAGAATACCAAGTTGTTGCAATAGATTACACATCTATTGCGTAGATTCTTTTTCGTAGAGTAGATTGGAAGGCTAGGTTAGCAAAAGTAAACTTACATTGTACTCGTCCCACACACAAATATTTGCCATATTCTTGAAGTCTTTGGAGGCAAATGAATGCATGGTGTATTCTTTTTGAACCTTCCTCCTTCCATTCATGATTTGAGCAGTTCCTCCTCCTTCTCCTTGCCAAGTGCCGCAAATATGTCCACCTTCTTCAGCAGCCCCTGAACTTCAAAAACTCTTGGAGTGAAAGGATGTATAATTTTTTCTATTTTCATAAATGAGAGAATTTTTCTAATTTTTCTTCTCTTCCTCCTAACCGCCACTATAGGAGTTCATGGCTCCCTCACCTCGTTGGATGGTATGATACCCCTCCTGGATTTCAACTCCTCGACAGCTTCAGCAATAGCCTCTAGATTTTCAAGGAGTTTATTCTCTTTATCCTTCCACAATTTGCATTTGCAATGAGAACATGAGGATGAGGAGGGGTGAGAAGGACCACTATAAAGGTAAAAGGGACCGATGTAGGGGTGAGAGGGACCTGTGTAAGGGGTATTTTCAAAAATATTTATTTTTTGCTGAGCATGCTCATAATCATGACTAGAAGCAGCAGGATGGCTGCCACCATGACGAACAACTCCACCAGTAACACCCCCAGAAGAAGCACTTGGATCTGTTGTAGTTTGAGGTTGGTCGAGAAATGCTTCAACATTAGGCAGACCTTGACTAACTTCTCTTCTTATTGATGTTGCTCCAGCCAATTCCTTCTTTATTAACTCTACCGTTGGGTCTTCTTTTGTATCAACAAGACCCAAAGTAAGAAAAAAAGTCATTCCAAGCTCATCATCAGTAGGCACGATCCAAGGATGCACAACCTATAAAAAAAGACAGGAGGCATTTAAATCATATAACAATAATTTGGAGTCAGTTGGATTACATGGATGTTAACACAACCAACTTATGCAATAGATGATCTAGCTACTGCAACAACTGATCTGTATGTCGCAACAGATTGAAAATATATTGCATCAGATTATACATATATTGCATAATTTACATCAGATGGGTAATCCGTTGAGTCGAGTTCAGAGAACCACAGCAATATATGGTTAATATGTTGCAAAATATGGATCGTCTGTAATAACAGATTACCCATCTGTTGCACCAGATGTAGTTGATGGGTAATCTGTTGCAACAGACGAACCACTGTCGCAACAAATGGAACATCCGTTTCAATATCTTTCTTTGAAGCAAATTATTTTAGTTGAAAGAAGACGTACTACATTATCCAGAGGGATAGATAGATCAGTGTCCTGCTCCTTAATATTTTTTTTGCCTCCCTTTGCAGTCGTTAACCACCTAAGGATCCTTAGATGAGAAACCTTATTCGAATAATCCTTGAACTATTTTTGGAGGGGAGTAATGGCTTCACATGCCCAAGCCTGAAAAATATAAACATGAAGCAAGCAAAAAAAAGTCATAATAAGTATATAGTCATTATAAATTAATGGATGAGTTAAAATAGTGATCAATTTTACCATGAAAGCCCAGGGAAAGCCCTATAATATGATCGTCCCTATGGATAGCTTTGTCAGTAAATATTCGACAGTCAAATAGTAACTGTCATATCCCTAAGGATAGTCATTGAATTTGTCAAAATCATCAGCAAGCGCCAACAAATCATCTTCTACGATTTTCCTGACGTCTCTTGCCAATAAAACGGAATGGACAAACCAAACTAAGCATAACTTCTCCCTGCAGTGCTTTGGTATGTCTTTATCCTTGAGATCTGCCATCAAATCTACCGCTTTGTAGATACTACGTCCAACAATGCCCAACAACCCATCTTTTTTTCCCTTGCATTTGTTGGACCCTTTGTGGGGTGTTTCCTTGATGAGAGGTTCTTCTGGACGATCACATCTCAAGCCCGTCACTATGGCAAACTCTTTCAACCTAAAATAAACTGGCATGCCACAGTAGTTGATTCGGATTTCATCCATCTTTTTTTCTTCCTCCTTCGAATCTTTATCATCCCCCGCGTACTTGATCCTGCGCTTGAGAAGATCATATACCATGCTCATTGGGAAATGGAGAGTGCGGTCCTTAGGCAGCTCGAGAAACTATGCAAAGCAGCTCTTGTTAAAAAGTTTGTCTATGTTCTCATTCTTCATAATTCTTCTTAATTTATTAAAACATTTCCCCAACTGACATTTAAGTACAAGATCACCAGTTACTTTGTCAGGGCTATACATCGGCATCGCAACTTGAAACCTGTCGATACTAATGGTTTTGACAAAATCATGTTGGGATTTTGATATTATTTCACGCCCCATTGGTGAGGAGGAGTTATCACTTTCCTCGACTTTATTTTACTCCGGTTGAGATTGTTCAATAATTTCCTCCGAATCTATCTGTACTCTAGCCATTTTTGTTGGGTGGTCAGAAGTTGATCCACTTTCAGTTTTTTTTCTTTTGGGAGACATCTATTAACTATAAACAATAGAAAAACAAAAAATACATTGCATTTGATGTCTGCAAAATTTTAAAAAAAAAATTAAGACAAATTTCAAAAAATTATTCTACGCCACATTATAAAAAAAATACTCCAACGGATAAGCCATCAGTTGGAACAGATGGGGAATCTGTTTGAAGACCTATTTAATATTTCCCAGTAGATATTTTACCTGTTGCAACAGATGGACCACCAACACTACAACCAATGCCACCAAGACCACCACCAATGCTACCAAGACCACCACCAATGCCACCAATACAACACCAAGACCACCGACACCACCATCAAAAATACAAATACAAATACAAATACAAATACCGACACCAACAACAACATCCACCAACAACACTACAAATACCATCCAATAATACCACGACATTCAACAAAACACTGAGACAAAAACTAAGGTTTTCTCGGGTGCTTCCTACCTTTTTAGCATCAAAACACAAAATCGTTAACTCATTCTCGCAAATAATACAACTAAAAGTCTTCTTTTTCATCATTAACTAAAAATCCCTAATTTTTAGTATAAAGAAAAAAGTAAAACTCTTCTCAAACTCTGTTACCTGCGAAGACAGAGAAAACGCGGGATACAAGCGAGAATGAAGTCGAAAATAACAACTATGTGGTCGGAAATGAGAAGAAAATCGATCTATTTTGAAGGGTTGAGCAATATGTTGAGTATTTGTTATCTGTATTATTAAGAGAGAGAGAGAAGGAGGAGCGAGAACTTAAGATTTGAAATAAGGAAAAGTTTTTCCCACAAATGGATGATTTATATGGGTTGATTTGTAATTTTGGAAAAGAATGACAAATTTGAAATTGTTAATTTGATCCGAATTGATCTTAATTATTTTTTAAAATTTCAAAAGATATACTCTCTCCATTTCATTTTAGTTAACCCTTATTGACTTAGCACACCCCTTAAGAAATTATTTAATAGAGGCTTATGTTACTAAAATAATCCTATTAATGATGCATTGAAAATATGAATTTGAGTAAATATACTTTGTTTAATCATTTAATGTTGAGGGTAATATTGGAAGAACATAATAAAATTCTCTTGATTTCATCAAAGGGACAACTAAATTGAAACAAATATTTTTAGAAAGAGGGCCAACTAAAACGAAATGAGGAGGGTACTAGTTTTAAAAACATTAAGTTAATGAGAGCGATTTTCAACTCAGTATGATCGATCGACGACCCGAGTCGGGATGAACGCAATACCAATACCAATTGCAAAGACTAAGTTGAAGTTGTAGTTGACCCTATGAGCTCATTCCTTCATCCCTACTTCCACCTAAATTAATATAGATAATGTTAATCCCAACATTAAGTTAATAAGATCGATCGACGACCCGGGTCGGGATGAACATAATACCAACGCCAATTGCAAAGACTCAGTTGACGTTGTAGTTTACCCTATGAGATCATTCATTCATCCCTACTTCCACCTAAATCAATGTAGGTAATGTTAATCCCAATATTAAGTTAGTGAGATTGATCGATGACCCGGGTCAGGATGAACGCAATACCAACGCCAATTGTAAAGACTCAGTTAAAGTTGTAGTTGACCCTTTAAGCTCATTCATTCATACCTACTTCCACCTAAATCAATGTAGGTAATGTTAATCCCAATATTAAGTTAATGAGATCGATCAACGACTTGGGTTGGGATAAATGCAATACCAACGTCAATTATAAAGACTCAGTTGAAGTTGTAGTTGACCCTATGAGCTCATTCATTTATCCCTACTTCCACCTAAATCAATGTAGGTAATGTTAATCCCAACATTAAGTTAATGAGATCGATTAACAACCCGGGTCGGGATGAACACAATACCAATGCTAATTGCAAAGACTCAGTTGAAGTTGTAGTTGACCCTATGAGCTCATTCATTCATCCCTACTTCCACCTAAATCAATATAGGTAATGTTAATCCCAACATTAAGTTAATGAGAGCTCATTTTAACTCAGAGTGATCGATCGACGACCCGAGTCGGGATGAACACAATTTCTAACAGATATTCACATCTGTTACAACAGATAACATATCTGATTTAATTATCAAATAGACATTTGAATATGTTGTGATAGATGACTGAGCTGTTGGAAATTTTCAAACAGATATTGGTATCTGTTGTAACAGATGATATATCTATTTAAAAATCTTTTTTTCCTTTCAATTTTAAAGCAAGCTTCTGTCCGAGTAAGAGTAAGTACTACAAAATACGGTAAAAAATGAAGAGTTTCTTTTTCTTGGATAACTCAAAAATGTGTTCATTGAGTAGTCTTATCTTGTCTTTTCAATGTCACTAGTCATATGTTGGAACAGATACCAACAGATATTTAATTATCAAATGGATATTTACACCTGTCGTCATAGATGATTGAGCTATTGGGATATTTAAACAAATATTGATATCTGTTGTAACAGTTGACATATTTAATTATCAAATAGAAAGGGTTTTTTAAACAGATATTTGTATCTGTTGTAACAGATGACTGTGTTGTTGGAATTTTTAAATAGATATTTCTATCTGTTGAAATAGATGACATATTTGTTTGAAAATCTTTTTTTTCTTTCAATTTTAAAGCAAGCTTCTATCCGAGTATATAAAGTAGTAAGTACTACTTACAAAATCCGGTAAAAAATGAAAAGGTTCTTTTTCTTGGATAACTCAAAAATGTGTTCATTGAGTAGTCTTATCTTGTCTTTTCAATGTAACTAAACTAAGTCTTCCTTGTGCCTCTCAAATTATTAATGCATATTAATTATATTAATTAATGAATATTGAAACCCATGTCTATGTACACGATACATCTAGAATTATCTCATCTCTTCAGCTCCAGTCCTAAATTTATTTTATTCATCTCTCATCTTTTTCTTTCTCTCCTCTTTAGCTTAGGGTTTCACAGCCTATTTTCTCTCTTCTCTCTTTTCTCTTCACTCTCATAAAGATCCTTTTGGATCTAAACTGATCCATATCTTTCCTCGACTGAAATTGCTATTTTGATCCCCTTTTAACGCTAAGGTATGGTTCATTATTGCTCTTTCATTCTCGTCTTCTTCTTTGCAAGTTATTTACATCTGTTTTTTATTTAATTACCATTTACCCATATGATATTTATTTAAAAATTTGAAGGAACTTTTAAGTGTTGAATAAAGAACCGAGAATTTTTATTACAATATGCAAAAAAAGTATTCTGTTGGGAGAAGTTTAAAAGCCTTGTTGGCAGTATCATTTTTTTGGTATGTATTTTGTTTGTTTCTTTGTTGTTTATGTTGTTATTGATGTTGTTGGTGGGGTTGGCGTTGTTGGAAGTTATGGTGTGGTGATGTTGATGGTGTTGGAACAAAGGATGTTGCTTCTTTGTTGTTGATAATGTTGGAACAAATGTTGTTGTTTATTTGTTGTTGATGTTTTTTATTTATTGTTTCTTTGTAGTTTATGATGTTATTGATGTTGCAATAGACGAAGCAACTGTAGGAACAAATCAAACCACCAGCAAGGCTGATTTGATGTATTCCAATAGACTCTAAATCTATTGCAACAAAATCTAAATCTATTGCAACAGACTCCAAATCTGTTACAACGAACCCACATCTGTTGCAACTTACTCCACATCTAATGCAACAGACTCTACATTTGTTGAACAGGTGAATAATATTCTTTTTGATGAATAATATTGTAGATATAAGGAACTGACAGTTGATCAACCTTTACCCGACCATCACAAGAGGCTGCAGCAAAGATGGGTTCGGAGGAATAAGTTGCATGCAGATGGAACCACTTCATACGTGGGAGGTATGTATTACTGATAATATTATTGTGGAAACATACATAGAGTACATTGATTTTGTGAATGTTGCTTTTACCGATTAAACATAGATCATTCAAATAACATATCTGTAATTTTACAGTTATGTTTGGTAGGTTCGAACTGATTAGGCTGAGGGACTATGAATATGGTTTTAATACCCTTTTAAGATTTAATGTTGGTTGTTGCTCATTTTATTTGTCAAGCATTGTAAAGGGACCTAGTTTTGGTGTCGATATAAAGAGATTCAATAGCGATTGGACTAACTTTTAGGGTGCAATGAACTCTGAGAAAGCCTTCGAAGCCTAGCACTGCATCTAACAAGAACAAAAAAACAATATAGTTATTGCCCTAGCCCAAATCTATATGGTTGGGTTGCTCGGGGTGATAATTATACGCCAGTAGGTGCGGTAGGAGAATGCCTTCGAGGGAAAAAAGGTGGTTGATGAAAGACTATATCACCTGAGAGCTAATTAAAGAGGAGACATGGGGTAGAAAGTAAGACTTCTAGCGAATCTGGCCGATGAAATTATCTAAAAACAACATGAGAAATCTGAATCAAGTGATAATATAAAAGTGTATCCGGCAATGTAAATTCATTTGTTGTCTCTCTGAAAGGAAAATAATGCAGATGGACACTTTGCTAGGGAGTTGCGACTAAGTAGCATGGTTGGGATTATCACCTAGATAGAAAATAGTAGAAGTCTAAGAAAGCAGCCTTACGGGCATCAAGGGTTAAAATGATGTACAGTAAGTCTAGAAAACTTGCGCCAATAACAACTACAGTTAAAGTAAGGAATCGAAGTGAAGGCGGAAATTTTTGAATTTTAAATTTCATCCCATGCCTTCTTGTTTGTGGTTTCGATTAGGTCCACTGTTGTTGACCTAATCGAAACCACAAAAGTGATTGAAAGGCAAATTAAGTATCATTACTTACATAGCAATATGGCTATAATTGATTGTGTTTTATAGCCTTAGCATACTTTCAACATTTCTTGGAGAAGATCAGAGGCTTGATGTAGTACGTGAATCTCGATAATTTTCAAGCTTGCCTCTAGCTTGCTTATTTTGTATTTAAGTTGGTCGTTGCCATCTTCGAAGATGGTCAAGAATTCCTGGTATCTTGTGAGCTCGATCAGGAACACCACCTTCAAAGTTGTGGCATTTTAGATGGCCTTCAGAACACTCTCTTCAGAAGCCTTAAAGGATACATAGAGGGTCGTTGTGTTTGTTTTAGGTCAAAATGTGTTGATGCACACTCAAGATGTGGTCCCAACCATTGAACATCACACTTTTATCGATCATTGCTCAATGCAGCTTGCTCAACCAATTTGATAAATTAATAAGCGAGAAGTTACGTAGCGTGAGATCTAAACCGACTTGGTAGAGTCGGTTTAGATCACACGCTATGTAACTCCTCGCTTATTAATTTATCAAATTGGTTAAGCAAGATGAATTGAGAAACTCTCGATAAAAGTGTGTTGTTCAACTATTGGGACCACATCTTGAGTGTGCATCAGCATATTTTGACCTAAAACAAACACAACGACCCTTCATGTATCCTTTAAGGCTTCTGAATAAAGTGTTTTGAAGGCCTTCTTCAATACCACAACTTTGAAGGTAGTGTTCCTGATAGAGCTTACAAGATATCAAGAACTCTTGACCAACTTCGAAGACGGCAACGACAAGCTTGAATAAAAAATCAGCAAGCTGGATGCAAGCTTGAAAATTATCAAAATTCACAAACTAGAGCAAGCCTCTGATCTTCTCCAAGAAATATTGAAAGCATGATAAGGCTATAAAACACAATCAATTATAACCATATTTCTATGGAAGTGATGATACTCAATTTGTTTTTCAATCACGTTTGTGGTTTCCATCAGGTCAACAGCAGTGGACCTAATCGTAACCACAAATAAGAAGGTGTGGGATGCAATTTAAAATTCAGAAATTGTTGTCTTCGCTTAGATTCCTTACTCTTACTGAAGTTGTTGTTGGCACAAGTTTTCTAGACTTACTGTACATCATTTCAACCCTTGATGCCAATAAGGCTGCTTTCTTGGACTTCTACTATTTTCTATCTAGGTGATAATCCCGACCACGCTACCTAGTTGCATCTCTCTAGCAAAGTGCCCATCTGCATTATTTTTCTTTCAGAGAGACAACTGACGAATTTACATTGTCGGATACACTTTCATATTTGCACTTGATTCAGATTTCTAATGTTGTTTTTAGATAATTTCATCGACCAGATTCACTAGAAGTCTTACTTTTTACCCTATGTCTTCCCTTCAATTAGCTCTCAGATAATATAGTCTTTCATCAACTCCTCTTTCTCTCGCAAGCATTCTCCTTCGGCTCCTTCTGGCGTATAATCATCTTCTCGATCAACCCTTCCATATAAATTTGGCCAGGGGAATTTTTATTGGTTTTCTGTTCTTGTTTGATGCATTTCGAGGCTTCGATGGTGTTCTCAGAGTCCAATGCACACTTAAAGTTAAGTCCAATCGCTATTGGTTCTCTGCAATGACACCAAATATTGATCCCTTCTCAAAACTTGACACACATAAACACGTGCAACAACCGTCAATAATTTATAATAGGGTATATGCACCATCTTCATGAGGCCCACAACCTTTTTCAATTAGAACCCATCAAACTTTACAATGCAGGATCTTGTTTGAACGATCAGTGCCTAATCGGTTAAAAACTGCATTCACAAAAATATTATACTTTGTGTGTATTGTCCCGATGACCTTATCAGTAATACTTCTTAACTCACACACATATGATGGTGGATCCATCTGCACTCACCTTATTCTTCCTAACCCATCTATGGCTTAAATTGAATAAACAGATGACTAGCAAGTTGCAACAGATGCCACATCTGTTGGAAAAGAAAATTGATATATTCATCTGTTGCAGCAGATTGTCAATATGTTGTAAGTTATCTGACAGATGGATTAAATTTTGCAATAGATTACCCATCTGTTAGATTTATTTTAAAGCAATTTCTTTTTTTTTTCGAAATACAATAAAATGATAAAATATTGTATTTAGATCCATTTTTTTAAATTTATATATTCGAAAAGTCATCAGTTTTATTTAATTAAGGGATATATGAACATTCGTGGCTTCTTGTTTAACTATTAGTCACCCCTTCCAATTCAATCATTTATAAAAAGATCCTTCCGGCCTCCTTTTCTTACTCTCTCTCTCTCACACTCGTTCATTCTACTACACTTACAGTACAAATATGGCTGATCCAGATTCATACAATAAGATTCATATGGAGTCCTTGTGGGAACTTCAAAGGCAGTTTGATGACCTCCAAAGGAATTTGGCCGACTTCGGAGCAAGGTTGAGGAGGGCGGCCCTGCTGTTGCTGGATGAAAATTATTCGATTGACAATAATAATAGTAATAATAATAATAATAATAGTAATGATAATAATAATAGTAGTAATAATAATTAGATTATGTTTTTTCTTTCTTTTAGCGTATGTATTGGTTTGGTTTGGTCAACTTTGAATTTTTAATTCTTATTTAATATTTAATTATCATTCTATTTATTCCATATTCTCAATATTTCGATGGTTGGAGGTAGGGATTGAGCACTCGTGGCAATAGAAGATGGGTGGTAAAAAGTCATGATACTCCTAAAAATGATTCGTTAAAAAGTAATAAGGAACTAAATGATATACACAATTTATAACCGTAAAAGAAAGATTATTTAATTTAAAAAGAAGTCGCATCATTGGATTATATGATGATTGTTAAAGAAAAGGTGAATAGTCGTGACTGTAACTTTTTTTCTAAACACATTCTACAAACAAAAACAAACAATGTTGTTAAAGCATCAAATTCCTCATCTATTGTGACTGATGAATGAGTTGTTAGAAGAAATCAAAAAAGTTCCTAAAACAGATGGTCGATTTGTTTCAACAGATGGTACATCTGTTGCAACAGATGGGTTATCTGATGCAATAGATATACAATCTGTTGCCATAACTCAATAAAAATAATGGTTATTATTTTATTAAAGAAACGGTTATTGAAAACCAGGTGTCTTAAAAGTCATGACTTTTCACAATGATAAAAAACTCACCAGCTTGATTTAATTAAGTTATTTTTTTCACAGAAAATAATAAGAAAAGTAATGATAAAAAATAATTTAAACTGTAAAAATCTCATCAAAAATATTCTTATTTTTAAATCTGTTTTATTAATTTATATAATAAAAAGGTCAGCAAATTTGGATTAATGATATGATGATAATTTTTTAAAAAAATAAGATAGATTATATATAGCAATAGATATATAGATTATATATAGCAATAGATATATTATCTGATGCAACAGGTTATCTATTTATTGTAATAGATGATATATCTGCTGTCACAGATGAGTTATCTGATACAACAGATATATAATTTGTTGTCGCAACTCAGTATAAAAATGGTTCATGGAAAGTAATGACTTATCGCAATATTACTTAATTTAATTAAGTCATAACTTTTTTACAGTAATCAAGAATATCGTTAATAAATGGAGGTGAACATTTAATTAAAAAGTCAGAAAATTTGGATGTCATGATGATAATTTTTTTTAAAAAAAAGATATATAGATTATATGTTGCAACAGATATATTATCTGATGCAACAGGTTATCTATTTGTTGCAAATATGTGTTGTCACAGATGAGTTATCTGATGCAACTAGTATATAATCTGTTGTCACAACTCAATATAAAAATGGTTCTTGGAAAAAACTAGTTATTAATAATAATAAGTTGAAAAGTCATGACTTATCACAATATTGCTTAATTTAATCAAGTCATAACTTTTCACAGTAAGCAAGAAATGTCATTAATAAATGGAGGTGAACAGTTGCGACTTTTTGCCTAACACATTCAAGTTCAATCCTCCATAAATAGGTCCCTCCTTACTCAATCGTTCATTCTACTGCACTCTATTTATTCCTTGCTCTCGTTACACCTTCAACTACTTTCTCTTCAAGGACTTGATAACTTTTTTCTGTCTCTGGTAAGTTTTCTATATGTCCCTCTTCCTGTCATTTTGCCATTCAATTTGAAATACTTGAACGATCGATTCTTGTTTTTTATCTTCACTTTCGCCTGAAAGCGAAGTAATGTCTCATTAATATAACTAACCACTCCATTAAATAATTTTGAAATAAATATAGAATGATATATATATATATATATGATATAGAATCAAATATAGAACTATAATAAAAAAAAATCAATTTTTGTGTAAATATACGTTGTATTACGTTTGAATTTTTTTTCCTTTACTTATATTTTTACGTGTGTGTTTTGTCAACTTATGCATTTTCTCTAGATATGGCTGATCCAGTGTGGGATGTCGCTATTTTATGAGACGCCATGCGGGAACTGCAGAAGAAGGTTCAGGACCTACAGTGGGAGTTGGTCGTCGTCAGGGTAAGGATGTTGCGGGAGATCCGCAGGCTGAGGATGGCGCTGTTGCTGCCGGTTGAAGATTGGCTAGCTGGACATACAAATAATAATGATGATAATGATAATAATAATAATTAAACATTTTCTTTTCTTTTACCTATGTATTTTTATTTTTTTTGTTTGATAAAAAATTCATGTTCGATGCATTTGACATTTCAATTCTTATCTAATTTTCATGTTGTCTATTTCTTTTTCTCAACAAATTACATGTCTACAATTAAGGAATAATTTGAATCCAGTATCAATAGCAAGAGATAAACATATGAGTTATCTGTTGGGTTTGCAACAAGAGTTGTATTTTGTTGTTCGAAACAGATTATTCATGTGTTGCAATAGAATAATTATCTATTGCAACAGAATAATTATCTGTTGCAACAGATTACTTGTCTGGTGCAACAAATTACTTGTCTGTTGCAACAGACAACTAATCTGGTGCAACAGATTATTTATCTGTTACAACAAATTAGTAATTTGGTACAACAGATTATTAATCTGTTAAAATAGACAACTAATCTAGTGCAACAGATTATTAATCTGTTGCAACAGATTATTAATCTGTTGCAACAGAATACCCATCTATGCGATTCATATTACGGGAACCTAGAACCATAATCATGAATCCAACATGAGTCTACTATTGCAACAGAACATCTATCTGGTGCCACAGATGATGGATCTGTTTAAACAGATTGCTCTTATGTTGCATTCATGTTCGTGTGCTAGCTATTATTACAAAAATAGCACACTAGCAGTTACCCAGATGACAAATTCAACTAAAAAGAAAAATTTAACTTACCAAAGTCTCATCTCAAAGTAAATGCCAAAGCTGAAAGTGATGTACGAAATAAAATTTGACCTAAGAAATTGGTCAAAGGGCAGCAATTGCGGTAACAACAACAACAACAATGGTCAACAAGAAGAATATGAAGATGATAATGAAGTATAAGATGATGATAATGAATCAGAAGATGATGAATAAAGCAGCAGCAACAATGAGCAACAAATATCGCAAAGAGAGAGAAAATAATAACGAATGAGGAGAGAGAAAAACGCACCTTTTTTCCCTTCGTTTCCCATTATATTAACTAACATTTGAATCAAAGTGTAAATTTGAAAACTTGTGGGTTATTTTAAAATTTTCAGAACTTTCTTAATCCATAATTAAGTAATTGTCAGTTCTACTCAATTATTAAGACTTGTGTCGCCTACACCTCATTTTAAAAAAATTTGTCACCTGTAGCCCAAAACCCCTAGAATCTAGCCTTGCTCAAAACAATTATTTTACACCTACGTTAAAATATCATAAATAAAAAAGTAATTTTATTAATTCATCTCTTAAAAAATCTTTTTAGAAACTTAACAAACAACATAAACACTCTCAAAACGAATTAATTACAAGGATAATATAAAAAAGAATTAATTAATATTTTCTTGATTTAGTTAGGTGATCAACTAAAATGAGGCAATTATTTTTATAAGATAATCAATAATATGGGAGGGAGAGAATACTATTATTAATCAGATTTTAAGTTTTCTTTTCGACATTTTAATTGAACATTTTCATTTTTTATATTTATGACGAACTTAACTCTAGCCATATTAGTACCTCTTTTGTATGAAATTATTTATCTATTAATGTAATTATAGTGATTAGTAACATACATATATATATATATATATATATATATATATATATATATATATTGCTTTAATGATAAGCTCGGCATATATATTAATACTATCCTCGAAGGTTAAAAGCAACAAGTCCAGTTTAATAAGAAAATGAAGTGTTGTCACAAATTGCACCTTAATGATACGAAATCTTAACGTAACCATAAAGAAACAAATATTTTTTTAATATATAACTATCGTTTTCAAACACAAACATTCAACACTTAAACTCTTAAAAAAAAAAAATTTAGCGTACAAATTAATAGTCATTTATGAAAATATTTTATATATATATATATGTATTAAATTATATATATTAAATTATATATTAATTTTAATTTGAATCATTTTAGCAATAAAAATTAATAATAATCAACTCTATATATTATTAACAGCTATAAGAGTATTTCAGACATTTTAACTAAAAAAAGTGCTTAAAAACATTATTTACCAGACACATCAATAATTTTTTTTCAGTTTCAGCACTTTTATCCAAACACGTAACTGCTTCTTTTTAAAATAAGTTCAGCACTTTCAAAAATGCTTTTAAAAAACTTTTTAAAAGCCACTTTTTTTCAGTCTATCCAAACGGGCTAAGGGGCATTTGAGTCATCTAAACACTTTTTTTCCTGGTACGTAATTCAAATTACCGACCCCTCGTACCCTTTTCTTTTCCAGAGTTTATAATTTCATTTTAACTTTTATATTTTCTTTCCTACAGAGAATAATATTGACTACGCTAATTTGATTAAGTTAAATATTATAGCATTGGGATCTTCACAAATGTGAAAGAAACAATCACTGTTCTTTAAAACTTTGTATCAACTATATAATTTTTTTTCCCTTTTTAAGTACAAGATGATAAAAGTTAACGTAGAATATGGTTAAGTATTGGCTAGATACGAAATGGAGGTGATTAAGGATCTTGCAATTAACTTTTATCTATATCTTTTTAATATTTTTATAAATTTTGTGTATCTACTGTATTGAAAAATTAGTTCACCCCAATTTATTTGTCTAATGTTTCTGGTAGAGAATATTTCTTCTTTGCAGTGTAATCAGAGGCGAAGCTACAGTACATTATAAGGGTTCGGACGAATTCGATAGCTTTTTCGTAGATCCTATATTTGCATTAGAAAATTCAGTAAATATAAATATATAGTGACTTGCGAACCCACATTAGCAGTTGCACATGTAGCTCCTGAAGTTGTGGGTTCAAATCCATCTATGAGCATGCACTTTTTTCTAACAAAAACACCTGCTGCGTATACTTTTCCTTTTAAGGAAAATGTACCTGTGTAGATCTTTTTTCTAAAAAAAAGACCGGCTAATTTTTCTCTAGGAAAATACACATGGGTAGATTTCTTATATGCAATATTTCCTTCAAAAGAAGACTTTCTTTTTTAAAAAAATTAAAACGTAAGATTATTAATAAATTCCCAAGATTACACACAAAATTAAAAAATCTGAGTGTCTTTTGAAAAACTTAGTAGGTCTTGTTTTCTTCTTCAAAAGACACAAAGTCTTTGGTCCATCCGCCGTTGTCTGAGTTCAAATCTCATGAGTAAATACGTTCAAAAAATTCTTTCAATTTGTCTTCTCTGTTTCATTTTTTTTTTTTGTCAATTTGTTTGACAATGAGAAATAGACATAAACAGGGAAAACGGTTTTTTATCCTCCGTTAGGTAGAATTTGTGATTGACTTTTTGAATAATTGTTTAGTTTGTTATACACAGGATAATGTATTTGAAAGTGTACTTAATGATAAGATCATTATTTATTTTCAAAACATCACAAATCAGCGAGTGCAATTGTGACAATAATATTTGTACTTATATAGTGTTTAAATGATTTTTGATTTTTCAATATCGATATTTGTGTGCTAGTTTGACGGTTATTGTATACTAGCTTGAGATCATTATCATGTCTTAAATTTTAGAACCCCCAAACTTTAAATTCTGGCTTCGCCTCTGACAGTGTTCATAAGTAAAATAATGAACCTTTTAGTGAATAATTTGTTTTTACGACGTATGGATAAGAAATGCAAGAACCATATAATCTAACCTCTTTATTCCTAGGAGTAGAAGTTTTTGAGCCGAAGCTCAATCGCTCAATATTAGGCTCGTTTGGTAAGTTGGACAAGCATAGATGTTAGATAATTTTGAAATAAAATTTAAGTATTTTTTTATTTCCTGTGATAAGTTATATATCACGTTTAGTGATTAGTATCGGGATAAATTATTCTTACTAGAAAGTGAAACAATAATATCGAGATTACTTATTTCGGAATGAAATAATGAAATTATCATAAAATATATCCCCCAAACCTTTTTCCTAATAAAAAGGGTGTGGAGTAGTATTTTTTTTAACAAATAACTTATTCATAAATTATGTATTGCATGTTATTTTTAATACAATAAATCCAAAAATGAATGAAAAATACTAGAATAACTAATTCAACATAACTAATCACAAAAGAACTAATATTATTCAAACCAAACGACCCTTCACGTTATGCTTTAAGTAATTCTATAGCTGTTTTCCAACTTACCAACACAATGTTGTATGATACTTAGGTTTTATTTTGATTTTAAAATAATCAAGTTATTCAAAAAGTTAACTTTATATTTACTTTGATTCAAAAATAAATTTCCAACTCTTACCTAAGTATTAGTAGTAATTATTAAATCTAATAATGAAATACTTCCATTGAGGCCAATGGGGTATGTGGAAATCTCATCATTTTCGACCAAACATCATGATGCATGTAACCCTTTAATAATTCTTTGAATCATAACATATAGTACACAAATCGTACTACCAAATCTAGGCTGCAACACATGGTTTTGATTTCTTGCATCATTTATGTCTCCATAAAGTATTTCAATATACATTCCACCGGAGGGGTCATTCGAATTGTAAGCACACTCCATCTTCAATTCTAAAATTATGGATTCGAGACAATACTAATCATCAAGGAAATAAAAAGGACTGGAGTTTCTAGAGAGAGGTAAGAAACATCAATATTCATTCTATGAGAATACACTAGTTCATCCGACTTACAATATTATAATGTGGTAATTTATTTTCAGGAATTTCTATCTACTACAAAATAATGCATTCATTAGCTTTGCGTAATACTAATATTTTGTTTGGTACACTTTTTTATTTTATGTATTATTAATGTTTACATTAGTTATGCACTCTATTTGCTATTAAGGATTGTATTACCAAATACTAATACATGGAAATTCATGGTATTAGTAATGCAATGTATTCTAATTCATGCATTAGTATGGTTAAAGTCACTATTGTTCCCCCAAAATCTTCTCCACATCTTTTTCACCGAATTTTTGGAGTATTTTTGTACAAAAATATTTTTCTCTAGAAATTATGTAACTCATGTTATTATAATATGCCGAATCAAAACACCGCATAAGAAAAATGTGAGCATTACTAATACACAATATTTACACTATTCTTATACACCCTACCAAACGACCCATGTATGTTACTACAAAGCAAGTGATCTAGACATTTTGTATGTGAAATGAGATATTTATATTTTTCAAAAGTGATAAATAAGTATTGGGTTCTAGTGAAAATATGAATGAAAAATGGAGAAAAAAAATTGGAGGAAAAGTGAGTGTTCTCCCACATTGGAGGGAGAAAAGAAAATCCTTGTGCTTAAATATAGAAACACTCTTTCATGTGGATAGTGAGGCAAGACGAATACAAGTCTCGTGTCGTCGTCATTGCTCGCTTGGCTCGGCTTCGGCTTTGGATTTGTCAAATGATCGAGAGATTATCTTTATGGACAAAATTCATTTGAAACTTGAGAGTTAATGATATTTTAATCCAAAAATTCGATACGAATGTATTCTTTATTTGTGGATGTATATGAGGAAGTGCATACGCATGTCACAATGCACCTTGAAGGGACATGACTCTTCGAGGCACTGATTGAAGATGAAAAAGGTGACCTAAGCATGAAGGTGTCGATTTATGAGAGAAGATGGACGCACAGGTGAAGGGTAGTAATCCGTTTTTTGACGAATATCGACCTGCGGGCGCATGTGGGTCTGCGAGTGGCCCGGTGATTCAAAATAGTGCATCTTTTCAAGAATCATTGCTTCTTTTCTAAAGCACCACCTTGTGGCTATAAATACCTGATTTTTTTATCAGGTATAGATACAAAAATTTAAAGTGAAAAAGTACTCCTCTTTCTTGAAAACTCAAGTGTAATTTATGAATCGTTGAGTCTATTCATAGATCGACAGAGTGTGAGGTACTGTCATTCTGTCGAAGTGATTTATTTTATCCTAGAAGATATATTCCATAACCTCGGATACTTGAGGAGAATAATTTTCTTAAGGACATACAGTGAATTCGATGGAATTGAATCTTTGAATCTTCATCTCTTTCTAAATGTTTGATTTTGCTATTTTTCAAAAGATAGTTTGAACTTCATTTGGTTGATGTTCATAAGTTGGGTTGAACCTATTATTGAAGTTCAAAGCTGTGAAGAGTTACAACTTCATTTGATTCTCCATGTGTTAGTTCGACCATGTGTTGAAGTTATTGTTGAAAAATACATATTTTACTAAATTTGAAAAACAACAATCTTAAGAAAATTAATAAGTACTTGGTTAATTTGTATTGAATTTAATTTTGTGGAGATTAAAATCTTATTATTTCTACTCCCTCGGTTAGAAGAATATAAGAACATCATCGAGAAATTGAATTGAGAAATTGGTTAGAAGAATATAAAAACTTCACCAATTCATTGAATTCTCTGTATTAGTGTCTGGAGTTCATAATCTCTGGGTTTCCACTATGTTTGAACTTAATAGTAATTTAAAACTATAAAAACTACATCACGAGTCAAAGTTTATTTAGTTGATGATTTGAAGACATAAAACACTTCATCATTGACTAGAAATAAGTTGTTTAAAGATTAAATTTTTTTTGTTAGTGTTCTGAAATACTGAAGTGTTTGTCAACGATTGAAAAGAAAATGACGAATGAACTGAACCACAAATTAATTTTATTGTGAATAGTGATGTCCCAACAATAATCAATGTTGTGTCATTAAGCCATTCAAATGTTGTTTTAGCAACCTCATCGATGGAGAAATAAAAAAACTAGTGTGAACTTCAAAGAATGGAAGCAAATAATATATTTTTGACTTACCAAACTTGAAATACAAATATTTACAGGAAAGATCCTCATATCCCTTAATAATAAAATTTTGAAAACCAATTGTTTGATTGGAAAGATATTGTGATTCATTTCAAGATGTAAGAGGATAAAGAGTTGAATGAGAAATCATCAATAATGGTTGCAAATCATGTTAAGGATGATACTCCAAATAATAAGAAGAGGGAGAAGTCTTCTGGATGAAAGAGGGAGCAAAATAAGAAATGGTTCTAAAGAAAATGCTACAATTATAGTTAAGTTGGCCAAAAAGCTCTAAATTTTATCAAGTTCTGAAGAATAAAAAGAAAATGGATCAGATAAAAAATGTTGGAAGCAACTGAAAAGATTGAAAATTTGTGTGCTATTATCACTGAAAGCAATCGAGTTGGAAATCCAAATAAATGATGGTTTGATTCGAAAGACACATACATGTTTGTGCGAACAAAGAAGTTTTTGCTACTTATGATACCGCTGGTCCCAAAGAAGTGATTTTAATGAAAAATAATGCAACAACTAAGATTGAAGGAAGTGGAAAGATATTTCGAAAAATGACTTCTAACAAGATGTTTACTCTTAACAATGTTCTTCATGTTCCTACTAGTAGGAAGAACTTAGTATCACCAATACTTCTCGTTAAAAATGGATTTATGTGTGTTTGTTTTGCAGAAAGTTGTAATAAGCAATAATGAAATATATGTAGGAAAGCGATACCTTAATCGGGGCCTTTTCAAACTTAATGTAATGGTTGTTGAATGAAGAAAGTTAAGGCTTCTTTTTACTTGCTTGAGTCAATTAAATTTTGGTATGATCATTTAGGACATGTTAAGTACAAAACCTTATGAAAACTAGTTTTACCTAACTTTGAGTGCTATAAATCAAAGTGTCAAACATGTGTGAAATCTAAGTATGTTAAGCATCCGTATAAATTTATTGAAATAAATTTCAATCCTTTAGACCACTTCACACCGACATTTGTGATATGAAGTCAACACCATCTCGTGGTAGAAAAAAAATTCATAACTTTTATTAACGGTTGCACTAGATATTGTTATATTTATTTGATGAATAGTAAGGATGAAATGATAGAAGCATTTAGGCAATATAAAACTGAAGCTAAAAATTAGATGGTGAAAAGATTAAAATGATGAGAAGTGATAGGATGGAGAGTATGAATATCCTTTTGCAGAAATATATTTAAAAAATGAAATTTTCCATCAAATTATTGTCCTATATTCATATCAATCAAATGGAATTGAAGAAAGAAAAAACTAAACATTGAAGAAAATGACGAATGCTTACTTATAAATTCAGGTTTATCGCAAAATTTGTGTGTGTGTGTGGGGGGGGGGGGGGAGTTATTCTTACAGCAAATGAAGTACTCAATAGAGTGATCCATAGAAAGACATAATCTATTTCATATGAGAAATAAAGAGAAATGAAACCCAATTTGAAATATTTCAAAGTATGGGGGTGTCTAGCCAAAGTCCAAGTTTTTATACCCAAAAAGATAAAAATAGGGTCAAAAACTGTGGATTGTGTTTTCATTAGATATGCTACAAATAGTAAAGCATGTTGATTTTTGATTCATATATCTAAATATCTAGATAATGATAATACATTAATTGAATCAGATAATGCTGAGGTATTTGAAAATATTTATCCATATATGACTAAATATGAGTTGTCTAGTGACGGATCTAAATGACCTGGAATGAACCAAGGGAGAATGTACTTAATGAAGAGAATCTAAGGCATAGTAAGTGATAAAGAATGTCAACTTCCTTCAGATTAGATTTTGTAACATTTCTTCTTGAAAATGAGCCTGAAACATGCAATGACGAAATATTGTATGTGGACTCATCCTTTTGGAAAGAGGTTGTTAATAGTGAGATTGATTCAATATTGATCTACCATACTTGAGAGTTGGTTGAATTTCCTTTAGGAAATAAACTTTTAGATTCTACATGGATCTTCAAAAGGAAAATGAAAATTGTTGATACTATTGACAAATATAAGGCAAGACTTATGTAATGGCTCTCCAGGTTATTTTTCATAATTTCTCTTATCATTGTTAGAGATTCTCCAAGTCATTTATGACTTACTAGACTTACTGTTCGGTTATCATGCAGTTCATTTGGTTTTTATAGCAAACTCTCTATTTTGAAGTCTTCGCTAGTTCCAAATAGCTACCGGATAAAAACTTTAGTGAAACAATCTAAAATGCAAATTCTGATTGTGTCAGAAGCTCTGGAATATTGATTGTAGGTTAGGTAGACCTTTGGTTCGGGTCCTAATGCACCCGAGCTCATTTCTAAGTTGGAAAATTAGAAACTTGAATATGAAACCCATATTTTGTCAAAACAGTCTTGGATGGAAAATTTGACTTTGCCATCGTATTTGAAACGTCGAGTTAATGTGGTTACTTAGTTCATTTGAGTAAATTGGAGTCCAAATAAATTTTGAGGCCTTAGCTGAAACTTAGAAATTATTCCATGTTTCAGTTGATATCTGGTGCCGAAGAGCATAGTGCGATCGCACATGGGATGATTATGATCACAATATCTTCTCCTGAGGTCAGATAGTGCAATTTTAACCCCTGGGTGTGCGATAGAAACACCTAGATACTTGAAGGGGCTATAAATAGGACACCTAGATCGTGAAATTGCCCATTTCCACCCATTCTCTTGAGAGTAAAAGCCCTAATGGTTATGATAACTCAAAATTGAGACTTGTGGGTGACTTGGGATCATGATTAACATCTATTATTGTGAATATCTTTGGATTTAAGGTAAGATTTCATCTCTTTCTTGGTGAAATTCTTAGTTCATTACCCAAACCCCAATAGCATAGATGTTTGATTTTAACCCTAAATTAGCTTGATTTTTACCCATTTCTCGAGGGTTATGATTTCTTGATCATTTATGAATATTAGGTTGACCTCGGAAATGTGATTTCCATAAGTGAGAGCCACTTAGGGGTTTTTTGTTGTCGTTTTTAGACCTAAAGCACAATAGTGTAATATAGGTATCTTTATTCTCGTATTGGTGAGTAGATTGGATTTTGATAGAGTGATGTCATTTTGGGAATCGTGGAGTGAAGATGGACGTTTGGCGAATGATTTAAGGATGTATGGTTCATCTTTGAGGTAGGATTCTGTCTATGCTTTTTTACAAGATTATGTGTTTGTATATTGCATGTGAATGTTAAGGTCGATTATGGGTAGAACACTGAGACTTAGTCTTGATTATTGAAGTTTTGAGGATTAGAAGAGGGTTCCTCTGACCCACTTTAGGCCAAGGCTTGTGTTAGCTCTTGAGAAATTACTTATGGATGTTAGGTATGGTTGAGGCTAATGAGCCTTTGGTATAAGTTTACCTCGTGACTTGATGAATGGTGATATTTTTTTCCTCGTATTATGATATTTGTCCTATAGATACGTTATGCATCATGGATGTGCTATGGTTTATAAATATGATTATGGAGATGAGTTCTGGATATTTATGTTGGCCTAAGGTCGTGATTGTGACGTTGTAATTATTTTAGCCACTATTGGGCCTAAGGTCGTGTTATGATAACAGTTGGATTTAGGAAAGTGTGTATCTTTGTGAAGGATATGGCTATAGCTTATATAGATGTTGATGTTTATGATTTCATTGTGTGAATACTAGTGATGACATGCATACATTCAATACATTCATGTTTTTTAAATGACAAATGGTATGATTCCAGTTAAATTATGATTTTAATATTATTTGTACTAAAAAGGGATTAAATCCCATTTTTTGCCTTTCTAAATGGATTTTTCATAACGGGAATCGTACCACCTTAATGGTGATTTATGTGCATTGAGATTGAAAATGGCTTTTTAAAAGATTTGGCTAAGATGGATTCCGGTATATAATTTTGATACTACTAATTACTCCGGTCGTGAGAGATTTTAACCCCTTCTATACTTTTATACTAATTTAGTCCCAAAGTTTATCTTAGGCAATAGGTTTTTTATCATTTTTATTATATAGGCTATGTGAAGCTTGGGGTTGTGCGATGACTTCGTGCATCACATTATTATTATGTAGGTTGTGCGACGGCCTCGTGTATAACATCATTATTATATAGGTTTTGAAATGGCCTAGAGTTTATGACCTCGAGTATCATATCATTATTATATAGGTTGTGCAAAATCCTGGAGGTTGTGCGATAACCTCGTGTATCACATCATTATTATGGAGGTTGTGTATGACTTGGATTACTTATGGTTTTATGGATTGTATTTTTGGACACTCATCTTGCATGCATATTGTCTATCACCATTATGCACCTATATCTATCAGTTTTATAGGGGTTGCATAGGTACGGGTGATGAATATGACTATAGTGTATTACATGTTGATTGAACCTTCTGAGCTTGGGGCAGTAGGGGTTCGTGAAAGGCTCGTCTAGGTACTATTTTTCCAGGCTAGTCGGTTACGCGCGATGTCCTTTCTATTGTTCTTATTATTGTGATGATCATTGTTATGGCTAATTTTTAGCAGCTTGGGTAATGATTCGGTATTGAGATTTAAGGTATGATACTAGCCCCTTCACTTTACAAGCACATCTTTATGCATGAGTAACTCATGATTAGACGAATAGATTACAAACACTGAGTATATTAGTACTAAATCTTGATAGGATTATGAGGTCTTAGAATGAGGATATAGTGATTTAGGTTGTACTTTGAGTTGACCTATATATATAGGTATATTTAGCTTTATGTAGTAATGGTATTACGTATATCCCTTTATTTCTTATTTATTTAGATTGTATTCAGTTCTTTGACCTTGTTAACTATTATAAATATCTTTTTCCCTTTTATTTTGTACATTGGCTTGTGATATACGGTATGGTATTGAGATCTCTGAGTATGGCTGGAATAGGATAGTTTATCCTTATTACCTCACTAGTTTTATTAGTTAATTGGTGTAGATTTGGGTGTAGTTTTTATTCTATTTAAATGTTATATATATATATTTGTGTTATCTTTGGAGCTTAGTCGGCAGTTGACTACTGAGAAACCATATGTTTGGTACTCATACTACACTTCTGTAGCCTGTAGATCATAGTATGGGCTATCACCATTGTTGTACACATCGTGCAGATCAAACATGGTTTAGAGACATAGAGTGAGCTCCTAACTTTTGGAGTACTACTTTTCTGTCCCTTATGTATTATACTGGTTTCTATTTTGTATTCAGAGATAGTGTATCTGTATATTCATTTAAGTGCCTCATTATATTCTGCTTATGTTAGAGGCTCTTATACTGATACCACTAGGTTTTGGGATTATATTATGTACTGATCTTTTACTTCATCTATTTTGCATTCTTTCCTTTATTTATTTGGTATTCCTAACTAGCCATTGCGGACTATGGATTTAGCTTACCTATTGACTGTTTATAGTAGGCGTCATTATGACCTAAGAAATTAGGTTGTGATAAATTAGTATCAGAGTCTCAATTCATTGATGTATTAATACAAGCTCTAAGTGTTTAGTAGAGTCCTACAGATTGATGCAGAGACATCTGTAACCTATCTATGGGAGGCTACAGGGATATTCTTAAGAAATTCATTTCTTGACTCCTTGTCGTGTGTCTCTATTGCTATGAGCCTCAATCATATTCTTTGACTCTATTCTATCTTTAATAAATTATGGGAGATGGTCAAAAGATGTGAATGAGATTTTGAAAAATGTTCCCTGAGTTTTAGCACAGCATCAGAATAGAGAGTCAGAGATGGAGGTCGAAGACCTTTAGCGTCAGCCAAAAAAGTTGGGGCCAGCTCAGGCTCCAGTTGATCTCGTGACTACTTCAGACCTTTGAGGTTCAGCATTAGGGATTTGAGACATGTTGTTAGTCCCTCACAGCCATGGATGACATTCAAGTCATTGAGCATTTCCCAAGCAAGAGTTGGATTGGTTGGAGTTCGTCAGGGTTCTTTACCAATTTTGGAGTACGATATTGGGTTTATAGATTGGGCCAGGCATATCCTCATGCTATATTCTTCTGAGCCGAACATGGTTTATGAATTTATTAGAGGTTTTGCATTGCCACTTCATTTGGCGTCGGAGCTCTTGATAGCAGTTGGACCTTCTTTCTCTTCAAGTTGTGGATATGTGAGTGTCATGGAGAGAGCCTATATTATGACTTATGGAGGTGGCATCAAGAGACCATGCCATCAGTATTATGCTATTGGTATTTTTGGGAGCTTTTTTTATTGTGGAGAGATCGGACTTTGGTCCAAAAAGTGTCCTCGATGAGGGATTATTGGTTGTTCAACTCATTCAGATCAGCCTTGTGATGTTGTGGCATCTTTAGTTAGATATAGTGCGCTTGGAGCCTCAGTTGATAATTTAATTGGTCAGTCTGAGTTTGGACCTATTTAAATTTATTCTACCGTGGACCCGTCAGGCATATAATTGTGGATTTTATCGTGATGGGTATGTTGTTATTTTTTTGCAATTATATTTTTATTATATGTATTAGGTTTTTCATACCCAATGATAATTATATACCTTGATGAGTTCATATTGGTTATTGTGTGCCTTATTATTAAGTTCATGATTTTATGACTATCCAATGGTTTATTTCCATTAATAGTGGATGGAGTAGATCTATACTGATATTGTCTCCCTATGGGTGTAGTGTGGTTTGCAGCCTTAGGGAGTTTTGAGCATATTTTCATAGATCTGCCCTCCTACATATATAGAGTGGGTTATTTGCATTTCCAGTCGATGAATTACCCTTCGACATGATTTCTATATTGTGGATATATCTCATTCTCTCTAGCTGATATAAAGTTAGTTGTTGCATTTTTAATTGATGGTTTATCCTTCTGATGATTTTTTTCTTCAGCTATGTCTCAATTTTAGCTTGATTTTTTACTTGACGCCTTGGAATAGAGATTTGAAAATTATGACAGATTTGGAGTATAAATGCCTATCCATCTTCAGGTATGGTTTGGGTAGTAGAGATCAAGTAATACAACCTTGGTGATTGACATTTCATCTTAGAGTTGTAAAGCTTGAGTGAAGACTTCATTTTAGATTGTCTCAATTTGGATTCCATTTATAGGTTGGTTAAGCCTATTTGTGATTACCTATTCGATCTTCTCGACTTCGGTTGGATTATAGTTGATAAGTGTTTAGATGGTAACCCATGAACCCGGTATTGGTTCCTTCATCTTTGACCATGGATCTTCAGTTTTCTTTGGGAATTTTGGATGACATACTCAGTAGGAGTAATATACTTGAGCTGGGTTTGGTATGGATTCATTCTCGATTAATGGGATATTTTTGAGTAGATCATTCGGTGATGAGTAGTTACGCCTTGATCTTCTGGATTTTACTTTTGATTACCATTCGAGCTAGTTATAGCATTGGCATAGATTGTATCCCTTGATTATCTTTATTGGTGTGCCTAGATAGCATATTATGGGTTTATTCTCACGTTTGTCATATGTACTTTTAGCGGATCAACTTTAGTTGCTTGAGTTCTCTGTGATAAGATTGCGTGGACAGGACTCAGGTGATTTTTCTCTTTGTTTGGAGTGGATAGCAGGTGTGAAATGGTAAAGGAAGTTTATATTTAGATTTGGAGTCAGTGGTATGGTTCAATTCTTGGGTTGGTTTCAGCTCGGATAAGCCTTTGTTAATTGGTATGTATATCAAGATGGTATCTGTGTGTTATGGTTTAGATTTGCATGCATCAGCCTTTTCGATAAAGTTAGAGGCTATTTAATGATTGAAGTTGAGTTTCTAGTGGTTAGGAGTGAAGTGAGAGTGCTGGTTAAAAAAGAGATACCTATGGAAGAATCCCACGAAAGTGTTCTCTTTTTGTGGAGGTTACCTGGGAAGTCGTGCTTAGAGCATGCAGGCATAGTACTTTATTTGTTTGAGCTTTTGAGATCTTTCTATCCGTTGACTTTCGGTGATGAAGGTTCTTTTAGTAGTGGATATTGTAATGACCCTCCAGGTCATTTTTCATAATTCCACTTATTTTCACCATAAGAGCTTCGCCATACCTGCCCCACGTAATTTATGACTTGATGGGTCTGACAGTTTGGTTATCGGGCAGTTCATTTGATTTCTAGAGCAAATTTTCTATTTTGAAGTCTTCGTTAGTTCCAAATGGCCATCCGGTTAAAAACACCAGTGAAATAATTTCGGATGATGTGTTTTATATGGGTGTCCACAAAGTCATGTCAAGTAGAGTCTCTTTTATGGGTATGTAATGGGCCACACTTATAAGGGAGAGGCTACGAGATAATTAGGAAGGTTTTCATTTCTTGTGGTTCTAGTTTTGGGTTGTAGAGTCTAGGGTGTTGAAATCTCCTCTAATTCCCATTTATTCACATTTTAGATCATGCCTTCTCGAAGATCTGATGACCGTGGAACCTCTTCTGTCCCACCTAAGGACAACGTGGATGGAACTCGTCCTGCTTATGGAGTTCAAACCTAGTCTAGGGCTCCATCTCCTGATTGTACTACCCCATGTGGAATTCCACCTATCCCCACCAGTCCTTCTCAGGCTCCTCGGACTGATGATCATGCGCCACTACCCTAAGGAGACATTTCTAATGCTAAATTTCATCGATCTATTCATCTGTTGACCCAGTTGGTGACATCTCAATCACGTCAGTCGGGTCCTACTGGTACTGTTTTGAGTTCTTCTGAGGTTACTCGAGTCAAAAAGTTTATGAATCTCAATCCTCCGACCTTTACTGGCTAAAGGTTAAGAGAATCCTCAAGGGTTCTTAGATGCTATGGAGAAAAAGTCTAGGGTTATGCATAATTCTGACTCTAGGGGCATGAAATTTGTCGCATATCAGTTGAAAGATGTGGCATATCAGTGGTATGAGGAGTAGGATCAGTCTAGGGGTGATGATGCGAAGTTGGCACTATGGGATGAGTTTTTGGGTGCCTTCCTGGATCATTTCTTTATTCAGGAGTTGAGGGAGGCTAAAGCTGAGAAGTTTGTGAATCTGAAATGGGTAAGATGTCCGTGAAAGAGTATGTCCTAAAATTTCATCAGTTGTCTCGTTATCCTCATGAGCTAGTGTCAAGAATGAGGCCTACGATGAGGAAGTTTTATTTGGGCCTGTCGCAAGACTTGGTGCTAGAGTGCAAGGCCGCCTTATTGAATAGTGACATGGATATCTCTAGGCTTATGGTATATATGCAGCAGGTTGAAGATGGAAAAAAGAAATAAGTTGAAATAGGGGAAAGGCTAGGTTAGAGGTCCAAGTATTCTGAGCACAGTGGAGGAAAGTATCATAATGGTAGAGATGGAAGGCAATGGTCTATGAAGAAGTGGGGAAATTTTAGTTCTTATTCAACGACTAGTGCTCCATATCCTAAGCCATCCGGTGATCACCGCTTTCAGAGAAACAACGGGTTTAAGGCACAAGGTGCCCAATCTCAGGCCAATTGGGCCTAGTCAGCTCCGCCATATCTTCCTTGCAGATTTTGTGTTCAGTTGCATCATGGTTTTTGTCATGAGGGGAGAAATAAGTTTTTTAGATATGACCAGCATAGCCATATTCAGTGGAACTGTCCCTTCACCGATATTGCCTCTAGGGCAAATAAGGTCCCGATTGCTGCTTCATTAGCTCCTGCACCAAAGGATGCTACTTTTGGCTCCAGCACTAGTCGAAATCATTTGTATGCTCTTGTCACCCGCCAGGACTTGGAGGCATCTCTTGATGTTGTTACTAGTATGCTAAAACTTTTCTCTTGTGATGTGTATTATCTATTAGATCCTGGTTCTACCCTTTATTATGTGACCCTTATGTGACTATTCATTTTGATTTTGGTCTTAAGTGTATTCCTGATCCTTTTTTTGTTTTTACCTCGGTAAGTGACTCTATTATGGCTAGGGAAGTCTATTGGGGTTGTGTGGTATCTATCAGTGATAGGGAGACGATGGTGGATTTGATAGGATTAGATATGTTAATGTTAGACTTTGATGTTATCTTGGGGATGGATTGGCTCCATTTGTGCTATGCATGTCTTGATTATAGAACCCAAAGGGTCAGTTTCCAATGCTTGAATGAACAGGTGATTGAGTGGGAAGGAAGTTCTCTATTTCCTTAGAGATGGTTTCTTTCTTATCTAAGAGCCCAGAAATTGATTTCCAAAGGGTGTCTATGTCACCTGGTTCAGGTTAAAGGTTCTAATTCAGTGGGTCCTTCTTTTTCATCTATACTTGTAGTCAATGAGTTTCTTAAAGTGTTTCCTGATAATCTTCCTGGTGTACCTCACGATAGGGAAATTGATTTTGGGATCTATCTTCTTTCAAACACCCGTCCTATCTTTATCCCTCCCAATAGAATGGCTCTCACTGAGTTGAAATAACTTAAGGAGCAGCTGAAAGATCTTTTTGATAAGGGTTTATCCGATCTAGTGTTTTCTCGTGGGGCGTACCGATACTCTTTGTGAGTAAGAAGCATGGGTCCTTTCGAATATGTATAGATTACCGCCATATAAATAAGGTGATAGTGAAGAATAAATATCCTCTTCCTAGGATTGATGACCTATTTGACCAGTTGCAGGGTGCAAAGCAATTTTTTAAGATTGACCTTCGATCGGGTTGTCATCAGTTGAAAATTAGGAAGGTGGATATCCCTAAGACAGCTTTCTAAACCTGGTATGGTCATTTCAAGTTTTTTTTGTAATGTCCTTTGGTTTGACTAATACACCAATGACATTCATGGATCTTATGAACTGGGTATTCCATCAATTTTAGATTTATTCATCGCAATGTTTATTGATGACATTCTGGTACATTCTAAGAGTGAGGTGGATCATATCGATCGCATCCATATAGTGTTGCAGACCCTTAAGGATCAACATTCGTATTCTAAGTTTTCAAAGCGTGAGTTCTGGTGAAATGCAGTTACTTTTCTGGGTCATGTTGTTTCTAGTGAAGGGATGATAGTGGATCCATAGAATGTTGTGGTGGTTAAGAAGTGGCCTAGACCCACGACTCCAACTGACATCTGCAGCTTCTTGGGCTTGGCTGGATATTATAAGAGGTTTATGGAGACTTTATTTTTTATTGTTGCTCCGTTGACTAGATTGACTCAGAAAAAGATGAAGAATCATGGTTTGATGCTTGCGAGGGTAGTTTTGAGAAGTTGAAGGATAAGTTGACTTCTGGTCTTGTTTTAACCCTACCCGAGGGTACTGATGGCTTTATTCTATAATGTGATGGATCCCATATGGGACTGGGTTGTTTATTGATGCAGCGGGGCAAGGTTTTGGCATATACTTCTAGGCAGCTAAAGGTGCATAAGAAGAACTATCTAACTCATGACTTGGAGTTGTTGGCGGTAGTCTTCGCTTTGAATATTTGGAGCCACTACCTATATGGGTTCATGTTGAAATCTTCCCATACCACAATATCTTGCAGTATGTGTCACCTAGATGGAGTTTAATCTCAGGCAAAGGAGATAGCTTGAGGATCTCAAGGACAATAATATGAGTCTCCATTATCATCCAGGTAAATCTAACGTGGTTGGTGATGCTCGTAGCAGGTTATCTATGGGGATCTTGTCTCATGTTGATCAGGAGAAGTGGGGGTTGGTGAAGGATATTCATTGTTTGGCTAATCTTGGAGTTTGTCTTTTGGACTTTGAGGATGGTGGTGTGACTGTTTAAGATGTGGTGAGGTGCTCTCTGGGTGGCGATGTAAAGGAGAAGCAGGTTTCAGATCCTATTCTAATGAGAATCAAGGATGATGTGGGTCACCAAAAGATAATGGCTTTCGAAATTGGTGATGACGGTAACTTGAGGTACTAAGGTAGATTGTGTGTTCCCAATGTTGATGGGCTATAATAGAGGATCTTGGTTGAGGCTTATGAGTCGAGGTACACTGTTCATCCAGATTCGATGAAGATGTACCATGATTTGGAAAAGATCTGCTGGTGGAATAACATGAAGCGGGATGTAGCAAACTTTGTGGCTAAGAGCATGGTGTGTCAGCAAGTGAAAGTGGAGCACTTGAGGCCTGGTGGGTTAGTTTAAGAAATTGAGTTGCCTGTATGGAAGTGTGAGGTGATTAATATAAAATTCTTTATTGATCTTTCGCAGTGTCAGAATCAGTATGATAACGAGTCATAGGATGAGTCATAATGACTAGGAACCTAATTTCCTGTGTGTGTTTTTTTATGGACTTTTTAGTTTTTTTCCACTTCTCTTAAAGCCTAGACCACGTCGTTTAGGTTTCCTAAAAGGGGTATAAATTTGGGTCATCATCGATTGGATGATTAAGTCCGCTCACTTCTTATCAGCAAAGACTACTTATGAGATAGAGGATTATGCTAAGTTTTAATTCAGGAAATCATCAAGTTGCATGGTGCTCCAATTTCCATCATATCTGATCGAGGTACTCAGTTCTCGTATCATTTTTGGCATTCTTTTCAGAGAGGTTTAGGAACTAAGGTGAGCCTTAGCACGGTTTTCCACCCTCAAACGTATGGACAAGCGGAAAAGACTACTCAGATATTGGAGGATAAGCTAATGTCTTGTGTGATTAACTTTGGTGGTAGTTGGGTTAATCATTTTTCTCTCATAGAGTTTGCGTATAGTAATAGTTTTCACTCTAGTAGTGGAATGGCTTTTTAGGCTTTATGGTAGGAGGTGTAGGTCTCTTATTGGATGGTTTGAGGTTGGTGAAAAAAGGTTATCCGGTCCCGAATTGGTTCACCAAGCCAAGGAAAAGGTGAAGGTGATTTGGGATAGACGTAAGGCCGCCCAAAGTCGGCAAAAGTCCTACGCGGATGTGAGGCGTAGGGAGTTGGAGTTTAATGTGTATGATTTGGTGTTCTTGAAGGTATCTCATATGAAGGGAGTGATGTAGTTTTTAAAGAAGGGGAAGCTCAGTCCCCGGTATGTTGGTCCCTTTCATGTTTTGGGGCAAGTGGGCCATGTGCACTTATGAGTTGGAGTTTTTATCTAGGTTGGGTTATATTAATCCGATCTTTCATGTTTCGATGTTGAGGAAGTGTGTGAGTGATCCTTCTTTGATTGTTCCTTTGTAGAGTATTAGTGTTTTGGATTTCTTATCCTATGAGAAAGTCTCGATGAAAATTTTTGATAGGCAAGTCCATCGTCTGAGGACTAAGGATGTGGCTTCGGTGAAAGTTGAATGGAGGAACCATAAGATCGAAGAAGCTACTTGGGAATACAAAGAGGACATGAAGTCTAAATATCTATTCTTGTTTCCGGATTTAGATAATCGTACTTGAGGTATGTGTATTTCCCTAACATCTTGGTTTTCTGTCTTTGTTAAAGGTAAGTGTGGTTGTACTCTGTATCAAATCATTCTAATGGACCCATTGACTCATCATTCGAGGATGAATGATCCTAAGGGGGAGAATGAAACAACTCGGATTTTGGTCCTTGAAAATTACTAGTCTATGATCTTACTCACCAGACAAAGACTTTCCCTATGAGTCGTAGGGAGTAATTACGGGTCGTAGGACCCCAATCGTCGCCAGACCATGAAGTTTCTTTTGTGACTATGGCTAGGGGGTTACGAGCCTTAGAGAATCTATACGAGTCATAAGATACCAATCGTAGGGTGACCAGTGTAGACTCAAAAGTTTCTGTCTTAATTATGACTTGGACCCTATGAGTCGTAGGGTCACTTTACCTGTCGTATAGTGACCTGTAGTCACTGCCGATAATTTTTCAGCTTTTAATTAGGGGCATTTTGGACATTTTCCTCTTTACCCATAAGACCCCACGTACATAAAACACCTTGGGGCCATTATTTCTAACTTTTATCAATCTCAAACACCCTCTCAAACTCTCCTAAATCCCTAAGGCAAGAACAAGCTAGGGTATCTAGAAGTTGGTTATCTAAGGGATTAAGGGTTGATTTTTTTCCATAATTCTCTGTACTTTTAGGTATGTTACTCTTCCCCAAATCTTATTTTGTGAAAAGAATGTGTTTTAAATGGTTTAATGGTATGGATTTGAATGTGGGTTTTGACATGGGTTGAGGGTTTTGAAATGGTTGATCCTTGAATGTTTTTTCGATAGTTTTCATGAGTTGTTCATGCTTTGAAGTGAATGTTTATAAACTAACGGGGTGCATGGGTGTGGGAATTGGAATGGGGGTCGAGATAATGCCCCAAATTGATGTTTTGAACTTGGAAATTGGTTTTAAACAATTGTATTCCCTCAACTCACTTTTGTAAAAGGCTTTGAATTGTTGAAATTTTCACTTGGTTTGACTTACTCACCTATACTATTGCATAACTGGTTATACAATGAACATGGATTTTGAAAGCCTTTTTGGCTATGTTTAGATTTATTTAACAAAGAGGGTCGAGGCATTCCCCCACATCAATGAAATTGTAATGGCATAATTATGAGCTTGCAAGCTAAATGATATGATGATACCGTAGTGTGCTTTAATGTATCATTCTTTGTCTAATGAATGGGTTAAGTGAACATTATTTTAAATTGGTCTTAATCGGGGTTATATAGCTAAGCCATAAAGGTGTGGGTCTCGAATGATTTACACTGGAAACTTACGTTTACCAACGTAAGGGTTGGTCGAAATGACTTTGTGCATGGTTCACACTATTGATATATTTTGTATCTAGGATTGATGTGGAGTCGGGGAATTCCCTGGTTCCTTGATACCTCCGATTCTTATAGCTAACACGCACTGGGGCCCTTTTAGCAGGGGGAGCTGAACCCATATAGCTCGTGGGTACCTATTTATGATGATTGAGCTACATAGTCCAGGATAATATTTTACTTTCATGCTAAACCTTGTTCCCTACCCCAGCATCTACTATATATATGTATGCATGAATGCGAACATGTACAACAAATTTGAAATTGAACTTTTGACTGACATTATTTTATCCTTATCTTGAGTTACATGCTAGTGTTCACCCCACTAACCGTCTTTGGACGTTGTATCCTCATGCAATACAGGGTAAAAAAGGCACTTCTACTTTTCTTGCACAGTGATAGGTGATTCAGAGTCGGTCATTTATGGTGGAGTGGTGAGCTTTCATTCTCCAAAAGACTTGATCATTCCATCAGTTTCCCTCTCATAAATTAGAATTGAAGACTTCACATTTACACTATCATTGCCATTGTCATTGCCATTGTCAAGGTCGGGGGCATGTCCCGATGTTAGTTATTTTCTGGTATAGAGGGTTTGTGGACTACTGTGGACTAGGCATTAGTTTTTGACATTCTCAGACTTTGAGTTACTGTTTACTCTATTTTGTTATATGTTCGAAATTCATCCGTTGACTAGTGTATTATATTCTATTTCAGTAGGCAAAGGGGGTAGTCTCTGGTCCTTGGAAGACTTGAGATAACTACCACGGCCAGGCCTTGGTTTGGGTCATGACAGTTAACAACTTATAGCTTAACAAGTGATGATAATTCAATATATTTAACCAGGTAATTTAGGTAAGTTCTTATGTACCAAGTGAAATGCAACATCGAGGAGTCAAGTGAACAAATGGTACTTTATACTTCTTAGCAATTTTAAGAAGCCATCAAAACTCTGTACATATGCAAAATAGACTATCTTTTCTTTTAATAGGGATAATACAAATGCATTCTTAGGCATTATGCTAAATCTTTTGATTTCCCTCTCTGTTTTTGTACTTGAAAGACTAGTACCAAAACTTACATCAATGTTAAAATGACTTTGCTATTTTATCATATAAAACTCATTAGACCCATATTCTTATTTTTAGGGGATCTTGCATATATATACCTCATTTATTCCTAACCATAGGACCTATGCACATACTCGACCTAAGTTATTTAAATGTCTCACTCTTACCTATTTTGTATCTAACAAATATCCTTCTTAACCAAAACAACTAGCTTCATGTATCTTGATCCCACTATAAATAGCCTAACTGATTACAATGTAAGTCTAACAAATAAATTTTCTTTATTCAACTTTAAGTTATAGTTGCTTACTAATCCTTTATAGTCAAAACATAGATTATAGTAGAAAACAAGTATATATATACATACATACTTTCATAGAGAATAGTTGAAATGCTTAACCCAGAGTTTCTAACCACAAAAAAGGATCACATGTGTTATTATCACCTATCTGGAGTTGTCATACATACATATCTTATAGAAGAAAACTAATAACATATACTGACTGATATCTGGTAATCATATAGACCCTATCGATCAATTAGAGACATTTTTAGCATCTACCTTACGCTAATACAGTCAACTACCAAATTATACTACTGTCCTCTTTCAACTAATACAAAACTGGTGTAGCTACTTCTATTTCTAATACATGTGTATCCCGAAAGACTCTATATATATTACTAATGAAGTACTAAATGTCTTCCATAAGATTTGATCCTATAACCATTAGAGGAGTTACGTGAAGGAAATCTCAAGTTCAAGACTCAATCACATCCTAAGAAGATTACAATGAATGATACAACCCATCCCAGTGACTAAGTAACCATTTATTATGTGAGCATATGAATAACCAGTTTATATCCCACTCAATTGGACCAGTGTGACATAAATGGTACAAATGCAACTTTAGATACAAATAACACATAAAAACATACAATTCTTTCCATTGTGAAATGGGGTGTCGAACTAAATGGGCCCACCCTAGTCTAAATTTTGGTAAGTTAAAACCCTTTTTGGTAGGTTGTGTCTTGGTAAATACTAGTGTTGGCTATTTGGCCATTGACTTAGTTGTGGCAAGCATAATCTGATAAAATACCTCAAAGTATGAGTAGAAATAGACCTCTTAACATCGCTCTATAGCAAGATCTGAATTATGAAAGAAGGTTACATTTCCTAAATGTCAAACTAGCCCCTTAATTATAAATATGGCACACAAGACATTTATAAGTAAGGCTCTACTATACATTGCTTTCTAGAATCCCTAGGATGAACTGCTTTGATACAACTTTTGTCATACCCCGACCTTGTGTGAGGCTGACAAGTATCATATGAACACATGCCTTATGAGTGATCTATGATGAGCAAATAGACTATTATGCAATCAGTATTTTAGAGAAGAAGCTATACATATATACAAAACTAGACAATTAATCAAACCAGTACATATGATAAGGGACACTAAAAATACATACAACAACTTTACAATGTCTAAAAACCATCTAATAGAATCCGTATATACTACTCTTAAAATATAGGCCAAAGACTTGGTAAAACCCTGAATCAACCTGGAGCTCACCAACTAATGTTGAGTATCCTATGCTTCTATTGGAGAGTTCTACTAGGTGAGTGAATATACCTGGAGCATGAAATACAGTGCACCCTATGAGGGATGTTAGAATTAAAGAATGTACTAAATATGTAAGGCATGAAATAGACATTTGTAAAATGAGGGCTTAATGAAATCAGTATTAGTGTAAGAGCTTGATTCTATGAATTTTTAATTTTTATATGTTTTGACCAATTTACCTCTTTCCGTGGTTGATACATGATATTTCTAGGGTATGGGATGATTGGCATGGTTCCTGATCCAATTCGAAATGATTTATCCGAGTTTGTAGTTCTTTATATAGTTGAAAGGCCTCTTAGTTGACTTTGGTCAACATTTATTATTTGGTATATTGGATGGTAAAACAGGTTGTGCCAGCAGATCCAAAATATCAATTTAGGTTGATAGCATGGTTGGTGTGATTTTATGGATTTTGGATCTCATTTTGACACTCGGTTATGAAAAATGTAAAATTAGGTCTCAGGGAATATATTTGCAAAACCAACCTCTTTTTAAAAATTTAATGTCGCCATTGAGGCTAGAACATTGAATTTAGTCTAGTAGCATATTTTTTTTGTTGCACAGGATTCCGAACGAATCCCGAAGGCTTGATCTGCAACTTTACATTTTTAGCAAACTTATTGGTGAACCGAAAATCTAGTGCAGTTGGTTTAGCAACCATGGGACCTCTAAAGCAGCAGCCACTTTACCGGTCCAAGCACCGCTAAAGTGGAGCCTATCTAGGTAGTCGGGTATCGCTAAAGTAAACCCTAATCACATTAGCAGACTCTACTGCTTTTGTGGTCAACCCTTGTAAGGCCAAACTGCTTTAGTGGTCGACCCCAGCTAAAGTGGTGTCTGTTATAGTGGTCAGCACTAGTTCATTATAAAAACCTTCTTTCTTGGTTTTTCTTTGATTTTTGGAACTTTGAGCTTTGGATTGAGAGGATTTTGATGGATTCCTTCTATTTTCAATCTTAGGTAAGCTACAAATCATCACTATTCAATTATTTTACTTCAATTCTTATTATCTAAAACCCGTAATTTCGTGTTTCCAAAAGTGGAATTTGGGAGTTTTAACCCAAAAGTCCTAAAATAATGTTTCTTCAATTTAAACCGCATTTTCAACCCGCTTTCACTTGATTTTTCTCCTATGGCTTCTTTAAATCATGGGTAAATTTATTATAAACAAATATTTAGTTTTACCCTTTCTTTTTGAAAATCCATTTCATAGGTCCATTTGACCCCGATTCGGAAATAGGTAATTGGATATTATTTACTTTCTTTTATTGCCTAGATTCTATACTTGTATGTTTTAGCTGATTCCAAGGTCGTCCGGGAGGGGAAGACTCTGGGTTAAAGTGTTTTGCGTCAGATTTCGTCTCTTCAAGGTAGGTTATAGCTTAACTTTTTCAGATTAGGTTGGGTAGTTAATGTTGATATAAAAACATGTTATGAGTTTGGGTATTAATCATGGACAACAACAACAACAACAAACCCAGTGAATTCCCATCAAGTGGAGTCTAGGGAGGGTAAAATGTATGCAGTCCATACCGCTACTTCCAAAAAAGTAGAGAGGTTGTTTCCGATAGTCCCCCGGCTCAAGATCAAGAATAGCTAACACGGTCATAGTAATACCTGAAGTAGAATAGATGGCATAACCGAGATATGAAATGAGAAATAATACAAATAGAGCTAAGAGAGCCATGAAAATAAGAGCAATACAAAAGTAAGAAACAGTAAATAAGAAATAATAAAAGGCCACCCCCTAATAGTAGCATATAGTAACGGCTCCTACCAGTGAGCACAGTCATAAGCTTACTAAGCCGGCTACACCAGAGCTCCCTAACTACTAGCTATAACCCATACACGTATTAACCTTCTACCCTAATCCGCAGCCTCCACACCTTCCTATCTAGAGTCATGTCCTCAGAAAGTTGTAATAGCTCCATGTCTTGCCTAGTCACTTTACTCCAGTATTTCTTAGGCCTACCTCTACTCCTCCTGAAACCATCCAAAGCCAGCCTCTCACACCTATGAACTGGGGCATCCATGACATTCCTCATCACATGCCCAAACCATCTCAGCCTTTTTTCCCATATCTTGTCCTCCACCAAAGTCACTCCCACCTTCATCCAGATAATCTCATTCCTAACACTATTTTTCTCTAGTAAGTCCACACATCCAACACAAAATTCTCATTTCCGCTACCTTCAATTTTTGGATGTGGGAGTTCTTGACTGGCCAACACTCTACACCATACATCATGGACGGACGAACTGCCACTCTGTAGAACTTGTTTTTAAGCTTTAAGGGAACCTTATTATCACACATCACTCTTGAGGTGAGCCTCCACTTCATCCAACCTTCTCCAATACATTTAGAGACATAGAATTAATCATGGAATTAATGTTATTACTGTAGTGTGCCCATGTGAGGGCTTGTGTTGTTGGTATTTTGAGATGATAATTTCTATGTGTTGCTCATGTAGGGGTATTATCTAATGTTGCTGGCCTTATGTATACATAAAAATGTCTAAGTTGGGGTTAATGTGATATTACTTGCATATTTCACTCTAATAGTACATAGCTTAAATTGAATCATGGATGGTTGACCTATTGAATGGATTTTTGAGCTCACGTGCATGTATATTAGTTGGATTTGAGATCCTTATTCTTGTTTGGTAATGAGTATTACATCCTCTTATTATACATACATTCATGAGATATTGGTTCCATTACGAAAATGCTTATTTTTGACAAAAAGTGATGCTTTTATAAAACCCTCTATCGTAGACCACGAGTCGAAGAGGAGATATGATAGTGAGATTAGGATTAATTATTGAGATTGTATATGGGTTGTGAACCCCTCATGGGTCCTTTCTCGAAGCACCGATGTTTAGTAGGTGTATACAGAGTTTTGTGATAACCTCGATCATATCACATCATCATCATTATCATCCTCTTTGCATTTCATTCATTTATGCATCTTCAGTGTTTTGTTTCTATATTTTATTTGAAGTATGTCTATTTTCTTTTTTTATGTACCTATTCTTGCTTATGTGATATATATTTAGAACTATTAATGGAGACGATGTGAGCTACTATTTGGGATATTTTCTGCTTGCATGTGAAGTGATTATAGTGTGTATTTATATACCTTATTTTCTACTTTTCTCAATCAGCATATGATACCTATTGAGTCTATGTGGACCATACTTATTTCAACTATGCCCTGTCGATATAGATCTAGGTGCGAGTGTATGGTGTGACAGCCAAGTTTGGGAAGTGATTTTATACATTCAAGGAAGGGGTTGCTTTATGTTTCCCAAGTATACCTCCGACCTCATCCTATCTATTTTATGACTTATTTTGTATTTAGAGACAGACTTGTGGTTTCTTTGGATTATCAATCATATTTTCAGACTTTGAGTTGTACGTAGATTGTTTTTACACTTTTACACCAAGTTTTTGGATAATTTATGGTATTTATTATTGATTAGACTTTCAGTATAATTATAATGTATGGTCTGACTTCACTCCAGAAGTCTCGCCTTGGGATTTGTATTATGTTTTCATATTTATGTATCAATTTGGGTAATTGGCTTACTTGTCAAGGCTTAGCCACGACAAGTGCTATCATGACCCTTAGTTTTTGGGTTATGACAAATTAATATCAGAATAGTCAGGTTCATCGATCTCATCAGTGTTAAATAGGGTGTTTGGTAAGGTCTCACAGATCAGTATATAAATGTCAATATCTGTCTTAGAGAGCCCATAAGATATCTTTAGGAAACTTTTTTATTTTGTGAATTATCATGTGTACCTTTCATACCTTATAATTCTAATTTGCATTTCATTCTTTTCTACATAAATAATGAGGACTAGATCCTATAAGGCTAGGGATTCTGCCATTATTCGAGGAGAGAGCTCGGTCTAGGGGATGAGTTATGATTCATTAGCAAACCCAAGGTAGAGGACGGGTTTGAGGATCTGCCTCTTCCACAGGTAGTACTAGAGGGTTCTCCTCTGAACCTCAGGTTGAGCATGCTAGAAATGTATGACCTACTCAGGTTACTTAGAGTTCTACCCTAATTTTGGAGGGGTTAGTGATTCATTTTCTGACTTATTTGGAAGGTCTCCCTTTGAGTGTACCAGATTTTCCCCAAACTTTGAGTATTGCTCCTTCATTGGAACTAGAGTCTACTAATGAAGTTCTTCCAGCTCTAAGTGTTGTACCTATAAATTTTCCAAAGCCTTCCTATGGTGTTACTCCAGCTCAAAGTGTGGTTCCTCCAGTGGTTTCAACATCTGCTTATAGTACTCCATAGATTTCTTGTGTTGTTCCTCCTTATGTTCCAGTATCCAAGTATGGTATTTTGAGATCAAGAGTTCAACTTCATCTATATTACCCCCTCATGTGGGATCACAGTCGGGCAGATTTACCATGTCCCCTATTATTATGGGTACAGTTATGTCTTTTGAGGATCAAAAGTGGTTTAAAAGATTTACTCACTTGGGTCTACCCAAGTTTAGTGGTGTTATGGAGAGGATGCCTACGTGTTCTTAATTAGTTGTCGGGAGAAGTTACATAACCTTGGGTCGCTTGAGTCGTATAGGATTTCTTATACTACCTACCAATTGAGAGATATAGCTAGGGATTGGTGGAGGTCACTTATCAGATGCAGACCTCTTGGTTTGCTAGAGATGTCTTGGGATCAGTTTGTTGAGGACCTTTTGGATAGGTTCATACCATACAGTTTTAGGGATTAGAGAATAAGGGAGTTTAATCACTTAGAGAAGGGATCCATGAATGTTATCGAGTTTGAGGAACATCTCCATGTCTTGTCTATATATTTTTTTGTCAGTATTACCATCGAGTCTAAGAGGATTTGGGAGTTTGTGAAAGGATTAGATGTTTTGTTTTAGTTATATACAGCCCAGATGATAGTTTTAGGGGTATTATAATAGAGTATGATGGATCAAGCGAAGATAATTAAGTCTATTCTTCGAGCTTCTCAAGGAGGTACTAAGAGGGTGTGCCATCAGGGTGAGTTCAGTGGTTGCACCTCTCGAGATAGAGATTTCAGAGGTTTCCATGGGTACTATGGTAGACTAATGCAGGCAACATTGCAAGGTTTAGGTAGTAGGTCTTCTTATTCAGTAATCTTTAGTAGTCGAGTGTTATCCTAGGGTAGTTATTCTTGTTCAGTCGTACCTCCTTCAATTGAACCAGTTGCTATGTGTTTGATAAGTTTGGTCATGCGGTCAAAGATTGTCTCCATCGAATTTTCATACCTACTCTTTATCGATAGTAAAAAGTGACCCTTAGGGAGGTAGAGGTACCATTAGAGGTACGTAAGGTAGAGGTAGTGGTACTCATGATGGTAGTCGCAGGGCTACTCAGTCAGGTAATGGACTTGGTCAATGCTATGTTATACCCACTAGACCATAGATAGAGTCCTCTAATGTTGTTATCACAGGTATCATCCTTATTTGTTTTAGATTTGCATCTATGTTATTTGATTTATGATAGACGTTCTCTTATTTGTCTCCATAGTTTGCTTTAAGTTTTTATTCTACTAGTAAGCCTCTTACTTTGCCTATTCTTGTATCTACCCCTATAGGAGACTCTTTAGTGGTGGATCGGGTGTACTAATCCTGTGTTGTGATCTTTGATGGGTGTAAGACTTGGGTAGATCTGATCATCCTAGATATGGTAGAATTTGATGTCATCTTTTGTATAGAATGGTTAGCTCCTTATTATGTTGTTCCAGACTGTTATGATAACATTTTGTCTTTAGCTTTACTAGATGTTCCAAGGATATCTTGGAAGGGTACATTTTATTCGGGTCCCAAAAGAGTTATATCCTTTCTTCAGGCTCGTCACTTGGTAGTGAAGGGATGTTTGACTTACTTGGACCCATATTCATGATACTAATATTGGCTCACCGCCTCTTTTAGATTCTATCTGTATTGGTCATGAGTTCATGGATGTTTTTCTATGGATTGTCTGGTATGCCTTCGGTTCATGATATTGACTTCACTATTAATGTTGATCTGGGGACCAAGCCCATCTCTATTCCTTCTTATAGGATGGACCCAGTAGAGTTGAAAGATTTGAAGAACTAGTTGTAGGAGATGTTAAATAAGGGATTCATCTGACATAGTATATCACCTTAGGGTGTGCATGTTTTGTTTGTGGAGTAAAAGGATGGGTTTATCTATCTGTGCATTGATTATCAACAATTGAATAAGGTGACGGTTAATAATAAGTATCTACTTTCTCGTCTTGATGATTTGTTTGATCATCTTCAGGGTGCTTTGGTGTTCTCAAAGATTAATTTGACGTTCAGGTATCACCGGTTGAGGATTAGAGCTTCATATGCTTTAAACACAGCCTTTCAGCTAGATATGGTTATTATGAGTTTATGGTAATGTCCTTTGGGTTGACCAATGCCCCATCCATATTCATAGAGCTGATAAATCGGGTGTTTTAATCGTATCTCAACTTTTTTGTCATTATATTTATTGATGATATCTTATTTTACTCCAAAAGTGAGGTCGATCATGAGAAGTATTTGTGGATTGTACTTCAGAGATTAAGAGATGAGAAGTTGTGTTAAGTTCTCTAAGTATGAGTTACGGTTAGAGTCTATCTCTTTCTTGGTTCAAGCGGTGAGCAAGGATGGTATCATGGTCAATCCAACCAAGATTGCAGCGGTCCATGATTGGGCTAGGCCGACTTCTCCTACTGAGATTCATAGCTTTATTGGGTTAGTAGACTACTATCAATGCTTTATTGGGGGGTTTTCATCTATTGCGGTTTCTTTGACCAAGTTGACTCGGAAGAAGATTTCCTTTTAGTGGTTCGATGTTTGTGAGGTGAGCTTTCAAAATCTTAAGGATTGGTTGACCTTAGCTCCTATCTTGACTTTTCCTATGAGGGCGTGGGCTTTACCATCTTTTGTGATACTTTTAGTTTTGGGTTAGAGCAGTGTTGATGCAGGAGGATAGAGTAATTTCGTATGCTTCTCGTCGGTTGAAGCACTATGAGAAAAATTAACCTACCCATGATTTGGAGTTATGAACGGTGGTATTTGCTTTGAAGTTTTGGAGACACTATTTGTATGGAGTTCATCATGAAATCTTCTCGGATCATCATAGCCTTCAGTATTTCTTTACTCAACGAGATCTTAATATGAGGGAGAGTCATTAAATTGAGTTGCTTAGGGATTATGACCTTACTATTCTCTATCATATAGGCAGGGCTAATATGGTTACGGATGTCTTGAGCCAAAAGTCAACTAGTATGGGTAGTTGTCACACCTTTTGACCCAAGAGAGGACCTTGGCCTTAGAGGTTCAGTCTCTTGCTAACCAGAAATTTAGGCTTGATATCTCAAAACCAGGGTGTATTTTGAAATTTGTATAGGCTAGGTCCTCTTAGATAGAGCAAATTCAGGCTTATCAGTTTGATAATGTTGGGTTGAGAGTAATTCAGGATAAGGTGTAAAGTGGTAAGGCTAAAAAAACCTCACTTAATTTTGATGGTGTTTTGAGGATTGAAGGTCGAGTTTGTGTGCCGAGACTAGGTGATTAGGTGAGACTGATATAGGAGGAGGCTCATTATTCTAAGTACTCCATGGATCTACAAGTGACCAAGATGTATCAAGATTTAAGATAGCACTACTGATAGGGTGGTATGAGAAAGGATGTAGCAAATTTCATATCTCATTGCCTATGTTATCAGCAAGTGAAGATCGAGCATTTGAGACCTGGTGGTTTGCTTTATAGGTTACACATTCTTGAATGAAAATGAGAATGAATCACTATGGACTTCATGACTAGGTTGCCTCATACTTCATATGGTTCTAACAGTGTTTGGGTCATCGTGGATCAATTGACCAAATCTGTTTATTTCATCCTTTTTCCAATTTTCTTCGGTGTTAAAAGGGTGGTCCATATCTATGTTCTTGAAATAGTTCGTCTCCATGGTGTATTAGTGTCTATTATCTTAGATAGAGGTTATGTTTTCAAACCTCATTTTTGGAAAGCTTTTTAGGTGGAGTTGGGTACCCCTATTGATGTTAGCAAAACTTTTAATCCCCAGATGAATGATCAGTCGGAGTGGACTATTCAAGTTTTAGAGGGTATGTTATGCGCTTGTTTTATGGACATTGGAGGTCGGTAAGGACGACATCTATCTTTGGCAGAGTTTACGCATAATAATAGATATCATTCTAGTTTGAGATGGCTTCTTTTGAGGCTTTGTCGCTCTCCAATTAGTCTGGTTAAGGTTTCTGATATTAGACCTCAATGTACGGACTTGTTTCGCGAGTTTTTTTATAGATTTTGGGTCATTTAAGATAGATTTTGAGTGGCTTAGAGTAGGCAGAGGTGTTATGCAAATCATAGACTTCATTCCTTAAGAATTAGTGTTGGTAATTAAGTTTCCCTTCATGTTTCACCCATGAAGGGCGTAATAAGGTTTGGAAAGAGGGGCAAGCTTGGCCCCAGGTACATTGGACTATTTGAGATTCTTCAGACTACTAGGGAGGTAGCTTATGAGTTAGCATTGCCCCTAAATTTATTAGCTATTTATCTAGTTTTTTATGTATCCATGCTTCGGCGTTATATTTTGGATGAGTATCATGTCATTCATTGAACACAGAGTGGTTAGACGAGAGATTGTCCTTTGTTGAGAAGCCTATCTCAATTTTAGCCCAGAATGTTAAACGACTGTGTTCTAGGGATATTCTAATGGTTAAGGTCTAGTGGAGGCATCAACCTATAGATGAGGCCCTTTGGGAGGTTGAGTCTGACATGCATAGTAGTTATCCTCAGCTTATTGTTGATTCAGGTATTTCCCTTGTCTTTAGTTTAAGGAGGAACTAGATTCTTAGTGGTGGATATTGTAAGGGCTTGATATAATGAATTTTTCATTTCTATTAGGTTAAACCATTTTACCCCTCCCCGTGATTGCTATGCAAAATTTCTGGGCTATAGAGATGATTGGCATGATTCTCGATGTGATTCGAAATGATTTGTGCAAGTTTGTGATTTTATTGATAGTAAAAAGTCCTTTTAGTTAACTTTAGTCAACATTTATTATTTTTTATGTTGGATGGAAAAATGGACTACGTCAGTAGATCCAGAACATTGATCTTAGGTTGGTAGTGTGGTTGGTGTGATTTTATGGCTTTTGGGTCTCATTTAAACCCGTAGTTGGGAAAATTGTGAAATTAAGTCTTGGAGGTTAATTTTGTGAAACAATCTTTTTTCGAAAATGTGATGTCGTTATTAAGTCCGAAATGTTGAATTTAGTCTGGTAGCATATTTCATTTACTTGTATGAAATTCCGAATTAATTCCCAGGGATTGATCCGCATCTTTGCATTTTTTAGAAAAGTTGTTGGTGTACCAAAAAACTAGTGCATCCACTTTAGTGATTATGGAACAGCTAAAGTGGTAGCTGCTTTAATGACCCAGGCGATGCAAAAGCGGAGCCAATCTAGGGAGTCGATGATACAAGCATGATTAACTTGAAGCATATTAGGATGGGCAACCTTTTATGGATGATAGCTTGGAGCCAGGAGAAAGGCATGAAGAAATAAATATGCAAGGTCATAAGCAATCAAGATTCCATTTGGGCAATCAAAAACGTCCCTTGTGGGTTATTTGTAAAATAATCACTTTGGAGATATTTTTGTCATAGGTTAACTTTGTAGAGGCACTGACTATAGTTGCCTTAGCCATTTTCATCACATATACTTTGAATGATTGAATTTTCTTGAAAAGACTTGATATTCAGTACTTTAGGTTAGGGTAGTGATTGGGTTCAATTCCAATTGTTAGCTTAGATCGAGTGATAAGGATGGATTCCTGAATTGCTTGTGTTATCTTTTTCTCTTGATTGATCAATGAGTTATCATTTTGTGGATTCAATTTGGTTTCTCGTGCATCTGATTGTGTTCTTTTTCTCTCTTGATTTAATTATTGTTCAATTGAGCATTTTTTTCTTCACTTCTCATCTCTTATTTCTAAACTATCTTTTGATTTTATTGTTTAATTTCACATTTCAATCTCAATTTTAGTCACTCCGACTAGGATCGTAATCATTTTGGTATCAGAGCTTAGATTTAAGAGTTGTTCCCACAATTCTTAATCATGGGTTCATAAATTTGAAAATTGTTTCAAAAAAATTGGTCAAAATAAAAAATAAAAATAATTGTGTGATTTGTATTTTGTTTGAGTTTCCAGTGCTAGATTCATGTTTCTCTAGTGTTTATGAGTCTAGATTTAAAAATTGGTTTGATTTGGGATTGTTTGGAAATTTCATCATTGTTGAGCTTGAAAAAAATTGAAGAAGTTGAAGTGGGTTTATTAAATGAGGCAAAATTGGAGGTTCAATTATATTGGAAATTGTTATCCTAGTCTGTCACGCCTCAAATCCTATTGGGGTGTACAGGCACCCGTAGACGTAAAGGCCCGAGAGAACCAATTCATAACCATGTACTTCTCATGCATGTAACTATGACAACCAAAGGTTCTGACAAATATGATATTATGTATCGATGAGAATAATCATATAGGCAAGCACAAACTTATATATACAATACTTGGCCGTTGGGGCCACCACGTCTAAAGGCAATACGCTACCATATCTTCAAATTAGTTTACGAAGCCTCTAAAAGATACATAGACTTAGTTAGGGTCGGGACAAACCCCTGCCCTACTCTTGACTTACTGTACAATACCAAAATATATGGAATAGACTCGGAGAGCCCCAAATCAACCTGGAGCTCACCAATAGTCACTGAATAGCCTGCGCTTCTACTAGTGTGGTGTATGAGCTGAAGTACCAGTACCTGCAGCATGAAATACAGGTCCCCTGTGAAGCACGTCAGTACGAAAATATGTACTGAATATGTAAGGTTGAAGGTAACAACATATGATACAAGAGCTCAATAAAAATAAGATACAAGTGCATAAGTAGTACTATTAGACCACCTTTATATATACTTGTGGGACTACATACATTACGTTCCTTTCTTCATTCTTACCTTTCTTACTTCATAATCTTTGTAATCCATATATAATTCAAACGACCAGCTTATCAGTAGTAAATAGATAAATTAGGATGGCCCATGTTAGGCTTACGCCCCTGAGCTACCACCTACCTATAAAGATTGGGAGCCCATGCTAGGTTTATGCCCCTGAGCTTCCACCCACATATAAAGGTATCAAGATCGGACCATGCTAGGCTTATGACCCTGAGCTACCACCCACATATAAAGGTATCAAGATCGTCCCATGCTAGGCTTATGCGCCTGAGCTGCCCCTCGTTTTAGATATTTGCGTTACTTAGTTTATTTAGCCTTTGAGATTGTTACTTTGGTGGTCATAACATTATGGTACCATTAGCCAATAATATTCTAATAAGAGACATATAAATGGACACTTAATGCAACAACAATAAGGTAGGGAGCTGTTGGCACACAAATGAAGAGTTTAGGAGCTGAAATTAACACATGGATCTTATTTGAACAAGCAGAGAACTCCTAAAATTTTCTAGTGAAGATTGACGTGCAGGTTTAATAATAAGCATGTATTGAGTTGTTTTAACATGTTAGAGAGTAGGAACAAGTTCATTGGCTTCATGGGATATAATACGCTGCTATTATGTGTCACTTAATATAGGATAACCTTGGAAGCTTACTTGATGGACCAAATGTCCGATTTCATGACAAAGAGTGCAAAATAGAGTATGCCTTACATACCTGGTTATATAACTCCGAAACTAACCCGACTTGACTTCCCGCCTTTTAGATTACTTATCTACAGTAGAATATATGGTAAACTAGTATTAGCAACCAACTAACACATTTAGGCTACTTAACTTCGCCCAAAATAGTAATCGGGTAGTAAGCCATTAATATACCAATCAAGGGTATTATTTTAACCCTTTTCTCCTCCAATTATTCCCACATACCATACAGGTTCTGATAAGATTTGCCGAAACCACCTCGGCTTCATTACACATTCCAAACAATACTTAAAACAGATTGGGCAGTAAATAAATGCAATAATTGGTTTGGTGGTTTACCGCCACACCTTTCTTCTATATTTAATTACAAACTAATCATACCTTTCTCCAACATCAACCTAGTAGCAGATAACATATATATACAAAACAGTCCATAAAATAGCCTCAAATCCCTTCTATTGTAGCAATCAATTATTAAACTCATCATCTCTTGAGTTCTCAATAATAACACATCCATAATTCTCTTTCAAATTAACATACAAGGAGAACAAAAAATGGAGCAGTCACCTTACCTCAATTCTGCAACTTATTATTTTCATTTGAACTCCTCAAAACTTCAACTTTCACTTTCCTTCACACTTTAAACCAAAAAAGAAAATAGATCTCTTAATAATAAAGAAAAAGTGAGCAAGTATCTTGTTCTATATTCTACCATGTATTTATAATTAGGCACCAATTGCATGTTTTCCTAATCTTCCATGAGATAATTAAGCTAAACCACAAGTGTTTTCACTTACCTTGGGCTGCAAAGGTGAGAGTTTCTTCAAGAACCCTAGAAGGAATTTTAGGGTTGCTCCTTGTTGTTTTAGAGAGAGTAGAGAGATTTTGTGAAATATACTCTTTTTTGTAACTTAGAAATAAAGTAAAATGACCAGCAACTTAGCCTTATAAAGGCCCTATTTTGTCCACCTCCTTAGCTGTATTTTGGACCTTAAAATTGGTCAAATTGGTCCAAGTAGGTGATGCACCTACTTACTTAAATTCTTATTTTGGGCTCAATTAACTTGGGCCTTTGGCAGATTTGTGTGTTGGGTCATTTATCCATTTTCTTCCTCTTTTATTTAATTTGGGCCCAAATTACTACATTAGTATAGGCCCAAATCTAGTCCATAGCCATGGGTCCATTAATTTGGTCCAAATAGCTTAAGTAGGTGACTCACCTACTAGCTTAATTAAGTCAAGCAAGCACCTCAATATTTTATTCCATTTCCAGCTCTTATTCCCTTTAATCTAACCTTCAACTTATACACACTTGGTCACTTTAAACTTTATATTCAAATACTAGCTTACGATCCAAAATTTAAATAATCGTATCGGCGTTAACTTGGACGCATCACATTAAACCATACGGGCAGCATCTATAATTCCATCTACACTATTAATACGTGCATAACAAATCTCATTTGTTACCTATACCACAAGGCTATACCAGGTTCCATATAATTAGAACAAGTACAAGAAAAATACGAGATATTACATCCTTCCCCCCTTAGGAACATTCATCCTCGAATGTTTGCATAACTATCCAACCAAAACAAGTTCAAGCCTAAGTTTAATATCCCTATTATCACATAGTACTTATATATTATAGTTACTTGTTATTGCTCTAATTCAGCATCTTGGACTTTCTCTTCATATTTGAACAAATGGGGGTACTTAGATTTCATCGCTTCTTCAGTTTCCCATGTTATCTCTTCTACTTGTTGGTTCCTCCAAAGTACTTTTACAAAATCTATTTCCTTATACCTTAACTTCTCAACTTGTCGATCTAGGATAGCAATAGGTATTTCTTCATAGGTAAGATCTTCCGTAACTTATACATCTTCATTAGGAGTGATATGAGATGGATCTCCCATGTACTTTCGAAGCATTGATACGTGAAATACTGGATGAACTGTTTAGAGCTCTTGGGGTAGCTCTAATTCATAAGTAATTTGGCCAAACCTCTAAGTAATCTTGTATGGGCCTATATAACGTGGACTTAGTTTTCCTTTCTTACCAAATCTCATAACCCCCTTCATTGGTGACACCTTCAAGAATACCCAATCACATATAGCAAACTCTAGCCCTCTGCTTCTAACATCTGCATATGACTTATGTCGACTTTAGGCTATTTCTAGCCGCTGTTGGATCACTTTAACCTTTTCCATAGCTTGATGAACAAAATCTGGTCTGAATAAGGCAGTTTCACCGGCTTCAAATCATCCAATTGGTGATCTACACTTTCTTCCATACAAAGCTTCATATGGTGCCATTTTGATACTTGAATGATAGCTATTGTTGTAGGAAAACTCGATGAGAGGTAAATGATCATCCTAACTACCTTTAAAGTCTAATACACAAGCTTGTAGCATATCTTCAAGTGTTTGAATGGTACGTTCTGCTTGTCCATCTGTTTGAGGGTGAAAAGTTGTACTTACATCACTTGCGTTCCCAAATTTCTCTGGAAAGACTTCCAAAAATTTATAGTAAATTGAGCTCCTCGATCTGATATAATAGAGATTGGAAATCCGTGCAGCTGAACTATCTCTTTAATATATAATTTAGCATATTCTTCAACTGTGTAAGTGATCCTAACCGGTAGAAAGTGTGCTGATTTGGTAAGCCTATCAACTATCACACATATGGAACCAAACCTTTGAGATGTATGAGGCAAACCAGTGATGAAATCCATGTAGATCATGTCCCACTTCCAGATTGGAAGATCTATGCATTGCATATAACCCCCGGGCTTTTGGTGCTCTACTTTAACTCTTTGACAATTTGGACATTCGGCTACAAACTCTGCAGTGTTATTCTTCATGTCACCCCACCAATACATCCCTTTTAAATCATGGTACATTTTTGTTAACCATGGATGGATGGAATACCTTGAATGATGTGCTTCTATCATAATCTTTTTTCTTAGCCCATCTACATTAGGCACACACAATCTGTTTTGGCATCGAAGTACTCTCTCTTTCGTAAGCTCAAATGCCTTTAGCATACCACATTGCATATTCTCCTTAAACTGTAATAGAATGGGATCTGCATATTCCTTCTCTTTTACTTCAGCTACTTGTGAAGATTCTGCAGCATTATACACAATAAGCCCCTCATCTAGAATTTCAAGAAAGCGAACCCCCAAATTGGCTAGTTGGTGTAGATCCTTAGTCATCCCTAATTGTTCTATAGACTTCCCATAAGTGACCACCATATACTTACGACTTAATGCATCAGCTACCGCATTTACTTTTCTCGGATGATGCAAGATATCAATATCATAGTTTTTTAATAACTCAAGCCATCTTCGCTGCCTTAAATTTTGGTCCTTCTGATTAAAGATATACTGCAAACTCTTGTGGTAAGTATATATGTCAATATGAATACCATACAACTAGTGACGCCATATCTTTAAGTCAAATATAACCGCTACTAGCTCCAGATCATGCGTTGGATAATTTTTCTCATGTGGCTGCAATTGTCTTGAGGAATATGCTATGACTTTACCATACTGCATCAATACACACCCTAAGCCAATTCTTGAAGCATCACAATACACTGCATACCCTTCTGTGCCTTCTGGAAGTACCAATACAGGTGTAGAAGTCAACTTATTCTTCAGATCTTGGAAACTTCTTTCACATGCATCATTCTATTGGAACTTGGACGTTTTGTGTGTTAGCTTTGTTAAAGGTGAAGAAATTGAAGAAAATCCTTCAACAAACCTTCTATAATAACCTACCAACCCAAGGAAACTACGAATCTCCATAGGCATTATAGATATTGGCCAGTTCCTCACGGCTTCTATCTTTTGAGTATCAACCTTTATTCCTTCATTAGATACAATATGACCTAAGAATGCCACAGATTTTAACCAAAACTCGCATTTGGAGAACTTTGCATATAGCTTACGATCCCGAAGAATCTGTAAAACCTGTCGTAAGTAACTGGCATGGTCCTCATTTGATCTCGAATAAACCAGAATATCATCTATAAAAACTATCACAAACATATCCAAGAATGGCTTGAACACACTATTCATCAAATCCATAAAAGCTGCAGGTGCATTAGTTATCCCAAAGGACTTGACTAAAAACTCGTAATGACCGTACCATATTTGAAAAGCTTTCTTGGGTATGTCCTCTTTGACCATCATTTGGTGGTAACCAGACCTCAAATCAATCTTTGAAAACCACTGGGCGCCTTGCAACTGATCAAATAAGTCATCAATTCTCGAAAGGGGATATTTGTTCTTAATAGTCACCTTGTTCAGTTGTCGATAGTTAATACACATTCTCAATGATCCATCCTTCTTACGCACAAATAATACTGGTGCACCCCAAGGGGACACACTAGGCCTTATGAATCGAATTCTTTTTCTAGCAAGTCTTTCAATTACTCTTTCAACTCCGGTAATTCTGTTGGGGCCATTCTATACGGAGGAATTGAAATTGGTTGAGTACTTGAAATCACATCAATACCAAACTCTACTTCTATTCTGGAGGCAAACCTGGAAGATCTTCAGGAAATACATCAGAAAATTCATTTACTACTGGAATAGTTTGAAGAGTTGGTGGCTCCGCATCTGTATTCTTCACCCTAACTAGATGACATATGTAACCCTTGGAAATCATCTTTTTTGCCTTAAAATAAGAAATAAATTTACCTCTTGGTGCACCAATATTATCCCTCCATTCAAGGATTTTCTATTTTGGAAAATGGAAATACACCTTCTTAGTTCGGTAATCTATTGTGGCATAACAAGAAGCCAACCAATCCATACCCATTATAGCAACAAAATCTACCATTTCTAACTCAACTAGGTCAGCCATTGCATCGCGATAAAAATAGTTATTATACAATTTCGATATACTCTTCTAGCTATAATAGATTCACCAATCGGCGTAGATACTTCAAGTGGCTTAACTAGTAATTCTGGTGTTTTTTTTAACTTTCCTGCAACCAATGCAGTGACATATGATAATGTAGAACCCGTATCAACTAATGCATATACATCATGTGAAAATATGGACCATATACCTGTAACTACATCTGGAGAAGCCTCTGAATTTTGTTGATCTGCTAAAGAATATGTACGATTTCAAACTCCATTAGAGCTAGCTTCTTCTTTAGCACCTCTACCATGGCCCATAGGTTGTACACCTCTACCTAAATAAGGCACTGATGATGATGATGCAATGGATGATCTAGTAGGTCGTTCCATACCACCTATGCCTCTTTGAAGGCACTCTCTCATCAAATGTCCTAACGTACCACACCAAAAGCAAGAATTTGTCCCAAACTGACATGCACCTAAATAAAGCTTTCCAAATTATTTACATGGATGAAAAAGAGGCCTTAATTATCTCATACTCCCTTGCTCTTGATACCCCGCTGTTCATGAACTATGACTCTCACTTCTTTTCCCAAACTGGTTAGCTTTAGACCCTTGAAACTGTGGTGGAGCACTAGCAGCAGAATAAGAAGATAATAGCCTAGGCGTTCTATTAGAAAACTGAGGTCTAAACTCTCCTTGGGATGCCATAAACTGCCTCGTAGATTTAGACCTCTTGGAATACATTGCAGAATATAGAACAGCTACTTTCTCACTTTTTCTTTGTTACTAAGAGATCTCTTTTTTTCTTTGGTTTAAAGTATGAAGGAAAGTGAAAGTTGAAGTTCTAAAGGAGTTCAAATTTAAGTATAAGTTGCAGAATTAAGGTAAGGTGACTGCTCCATTTTGTTCTCCTTATATATGAATTTGAGAGAAAAATATGAATGTGTTGTTACTGAGAACTCAAGAGATGATGAGTTCAATAAGTGATTGCTACAATAAAAGGGATTTGGGACTGTTTTATAGAATATTTTTGTATGTATATGTTATGGGCTGCCAGGTTGATGTTGGAGAAAGGTGTGATTAGTTTGTAAGGAAATATAGAAGAAAGGTGTGGTGGTATACCACCGAACTAATTATTGTATTTATTTACTGCCCAATCTGTTTTGCGTATTGTTTGGAATGTGTAATGAAGCCAAGGTGGTTTCGATGAACCTTATAAGGATATGTATGGTATGTGGGTGTAATTGGAAGAGAAATGGGTTAAAATAACACCCATAATTGATATATTAAGAACTTACTGCCTGGTTACTATTTAGGTGAAGTTAAATAGCCCAACACGGCTTTGTAGACACCCTAGGACGACTGGCTCTGATACTACTTTTGTCACGCCTCAAATCCTATTGGGGTGGATAGGCACCCGTAGCTGTAAAGGCCCGAGAGAACCAATTCATAACCTTGTACTTCTCATGCATGTAACTATGACAACCAAAGGTTCTTACAAATATGATATTACGTATCGATGAGAATAATTACATAGGCAAGCACAAACTTATATATACAATACTTGGCTGTTGGGGCCACCACATCTAAAGGAAAGACACTACCACAACTTTACATTAGTCTACAAAGACTCTAAAAGATACATAGACTTAGTTAGGGTCGGGACAAACCCTCTCCCTACTCTTGACTTACTGCACAATACCAAAATATATGAAACAGACTCGGAGAGCCACGAATCAACCTGGAGCTCACCAATAGTTACTGAATAGCCTGCGCTCCTACTAGTGGGGTGTATGAGTTGAAGTACCTGTGCCTGCAGCATGAAATACAGGTCCCCCGTGAGGGACGTCAATACGAAAATATGAACTAAATATGTAAGGATAAATTTAACAACACATAATACAAGAGCTCAATAGAAATCAGATACAAGTCCATAAGTAGTACTAGTAGACCACCTTTTGTATACTTGTGGGACTACATATATTACGTTCCTTTCTTCATTTTTACCTTTCTTACTTCATAATCTTTGTAAGCCATATATAATGCAAACGACTAGTTGATCAGTGGTAAATAGATAAATTAGGATGGCCCATGCTAGGCTTACGCCCCGGAGATGCCACCTACCTATAAAGATTGGGATCGGCCCATTCTAGGCTTATGCCCCTGAGCTGCCACCCACATATAAAGGTATCGAGATTGGCCCATGCTAGGCTGCTGCCCCTGAGCTGCCACCCATATATAAAGGTATCAAGATCGACCCATGCTAGGCTTACGCCCCTGAGCTGCCACTCATTTTACAGATTTGTGTTACTTAGTTTATTTAGACTTTGTGATTGTTACATTGTTGGTCATAACATTATGGTACCTTGAACTAATAATCTACTAATAAGAGACATACCAATGGACACTTAATGCAACAACAATTAGGTAGGGAGCTGTTGGCACACAAATGAAGTATTTAGGAGCTGAAATTAACACATGGGTCTTATTTGAACAAGCAGAGAACTCCTAAAATTTTCTAGAGAAGATAGACGTGCAGGTTCAATAATAAGTATGTATTGAGTTATTTTAACATGTTAGAGAGTGGGGAACAAGGTCATTGGCTTCATGGGATATAATACATTGCTATTATGTGTCACTTGTTATAGGATAACCTTGGAAGCTTACTTGATGGACCAAATATCCAATTTCATGCCAAAGAGTGCAAAATAGAGTATGTCTTACATACCTGGTTATATAACTCTGAAACTAACCCGACTTGACTTCCTGCCTTTTAGATTACTTATCTACAGTAGAATATATGGTAAACTAGTATTAGCAACCAACTAACACATTTATCTGATGGAATACTTCTGAATTCTACTTTCTATCGAAATGCTACTGAGTTATGTAACTTACTGAGCTTTACTGAAATCTGAACTGAATATTGAATACTAATGCGGTCTGAACTGAATACGAAACTGGGTTAGACTGAGACTGAGACTGGATTGAACTAGTACTGAGATTACTGAATTTTCTTAAGTTTGTACTGGCTGAATTCTACTGATCATAGCACAACTGAAATTATCTTGAGACTGACTCGGCTCTAGACAAGAAGCTAAATTTTTGGGTATAAATACCCCCAGGACTCGATAGCATAAATAAGTAAGATAGGACCACACTTGAATATCATGACAATGGACTTTGATTCACAATACAATCAATACAATATCTCGTCAATCACTTGAATGTCATAAACATGTAAATGTATAGGGAATGCATACTAATATTTCATAGTTATTCAACCAGGAATACACATGGATAAGAATGCATGCAACTTACCATAATACATTCACTAAGGCATTTCAACAAATACTAGGCATGCACTAGTTATCACAAAATTAGGGATTTCATGCTTAACATACTAAATAGGCACTATTATCTTTACTTAAGCATTCTATCAAACATATGGGGAACATGCTTTGGTTATACCATAGATTCTATACTTAATTATCATGAATACATCAATATCATGCAACTTGAAGAGGGTTTATCATGAACATCATACAATTCATCACATACTAGAATCAACTCTTGAAATTGGTAGTCTAAATCATGAATTTAAACCCAATAATACAAAATCATGAACTCTAATACACATAAATCATGAAATCTCATAAATACGTAAACCTCAAAATTTTTAAAAGGATTCTTGAGCTTCTTGGGTGGAAGAAATCCAGGAATAAACATCTAACATAACTTAAAAGACTCTTTCTTGAAGGTTCCTACAGAAATCCTTAGGCTTGTTCTTGATTTTTGGGCTAGGGTTCTTGACTTCTTGAGAGAGAAAATATTTTGATTTGGGGGAAAAATTGATGAAGAATGAAGTATTCTCGTTATTTAGGGTATAAATCCCTTATATAGACTGATTATAGGCTTTGGAAAATTTCCAAATGGTCCCTGGAATTAAATAATAGAACCTAAAAAAAATCTCAATTTTTTATGCTGGTGCGACACGCAATAATCGCGCCAGCTTACTGGAAATTGGACAATTGGGAAACTGAACCTTGGTGCGACGCGGAGGAAATTGCGTTGTCACCTTGTCTGCAAACTGGAAAGACACCGCAACTTGGTGTAATCACGGAGGCTTACTGGATTTTGACAATTGCCATTTTGGCTGGCTCCGCGACGTGCTAAAGTACCAGGTGGTACACTGTCTCGCTAAAATGGCTCTAACTCTTCGCCCGAGTGTCGGATTTAGGCGAATTTGGTATCGACGGAAAGCTTATTCGACTTCCCACGTGATAAAAAGTCAAAATATTAAAAATTTCACATGTAATAAAATATATTCATCTTTGAATCAAGATCTTTGATGTTCTAGAGACGAATTTGAACTAGGAGAAGTGTGGGGTATTACAGTGCCAATGGGGCAAATAGGTGTATGCTTGACCCATGTTTATGGATTTCCATTACCTTTGACACTAGTAATGAGTTGAATAGTGGCATTGGCAATGACAAACAAGTTATGAGTGAGGTCGTTGGCTTTCATGGTAATAAGTATAGTAGTGATATTTTTTTCTTTCTTGTGATTATTGCTTGGTTTTATTGCTTGATATTATGGATTTGAATGAGATATATTTTCCAATTTGTATGGTGAATACCTTCGTACTATCCCCGGTAATAAATTGAGAATAACATTCCCGTAGATAGCTAGTGCATTTGGTGGAGTCTTAACTTGGAATGACCCTGTTTATGACATGATACTTAGATATGTGGGCTATCATGTGATACTTTACTTAAAGGGGGATTTGTGTTTTTTAAAATGTAGAACCAATAAGGATTTACATGGGTGATTTCCTAAACACCATGGCTCATTTGATTCACCCCTTTGTCAATGTTTCTTATGTAGCCAAGTATCTCTTGTTTGGTTGGGTTACAAACCATTTGTGACTCATTTAGATGCTTGGTTATACGTTAAGTATATGCATATTTGTCATGTTTATAGATTTTCTATCGCTAACCGTTGTGCTAACCCTCGTACTATGAGAAATGTTTAATTGTTTGCCCTTCTTATGTGTTTGCAAGGTTTGGTTTTGAGGATGAATCCTTTTAAAGAAAGGAGGGATAATACAATCACTATTAGCTTGAAGTATATTAGGAGAGGTTTCCATAGATAGATGATAGATTAAAGCCTGAAAGAAGGCATGAAGAAATAAATACACAAGGTCATAAGCAATCAAGATGTCATTTGGGAAATCAAGAAGGTCCCTTATGGTTTAGTTGTAAGATAGTCACTTTTGGGTTATTTTTCTCATAAGTTATTTTTCTAAAGGCAATGACTATAAAAAGTTGTCTTATCCATTTCATCACTTAGATTTTGGATGATTGAATTGTCTTGAATAGACTTGATATTTAGTCACTTTAGGTTAGGATAGTGATTGGCTTCAATTTCAATTGTTAGCTTAGATTGAGTGATTAGGGTGGATTCTCGAATTGCTTCTGTTATCTTCTTCGCTTGATTGATCATCAAGTTATCATTTTGTCGATTCAATTTGGTTTCTCGTGTATTTGATTGAGTTCTCTTTCTCTCTTGGATAATTATTATTCAATTGACTCTTTATTTCTTCACTTTTTATCTCTTACTTCATAACTATCCTTTAATTTTGTTGTTTAATTCTGCATTTCAACCTCAGTTTTGTCACCTCAGACTAGGAATATTATCAGTCGGGTACCGCTAAAGTAGACGTTGCCGTCTTCAGTATGGACTCCTCTTTAGTGGTAAGGGGACCGCTTTAGCGGTTGACCCTCTTTAAAGCAGTGACCTTTTTAGCAATCAGCACTGGGTCATTGTAGAAACCTCTTTTTTTAATTCTTCTTCCATTTTTGGGACTTTAAGCTTCGGGTTGAGAGGATTTTAGTCGATTCCTTCCATTTTCAAGCATGGGTAAGCTCCAAATCACTATATCAATTATTTTACTTTGATTTTTGTCATTTGAAACCCGTAATTTCATGCTTTCAAAAGTGAAATTTGGGGATTTTTGCCCAAAAGGCCTAAAATAGTGTTTCTTTAGTTTAAACCTCATTTTCAATCCATTTTCACTTAGATTTTCTCCTATGTCTTCTTTAATCATGAATAAAGTTTTTATACAAAAATTTTAATTGTACCCTTTCTTTTTGAAAACCCATTTCGAGGGTCTGTTTTGATCTCGATTCAAAAATGGACAGTATGGGTATCATTGACTTTCTTTTAATACGTAGATTCTATATTTGTATAATTTATCTAATTTCAAGGTCGTCCAAGAGGGGAAGTCTCTGGGTTGAAGGGTTTTGGATTGAATTTCTTTACTTCGAGGTATGTTATGGCTTAACTTTATTTAGACTAGGTTGGGTAGTTAATATTGATATAAAAGCATGCTATGCGTATGGGAATTAATCATGGAATTAATTTTATTATTGTTGTGTGCCCATGTGGGAGCTTATATTATTATTGTTAGTGTTTTGAGACGGTAATTGCTATGTATGGCCCGTGTGGGAGCCTTAGCTATTGGTGTTGGTCTTGTGTATACATTCGATTGTTTTCTTCTCGGTAGAAATGCCTAAGTTAGGGTTAATGTGATTCAGTAATGTATTACTTGCATATTTCACTCTAGTGGTACTTGGCCTATATTAAATCATGGAAGGTTAACTTACTGAGTAGATTTTTGAGCTTACATGCATGTATATTGGTTGGATTTGAGATCCTTACTCTGGTTTGGTTGTGAGCATTACATCCTCATGTCATACATACATTCATACGATATTGGTACCTTTGAGGAAATGCTAATTTTTGATAGAAGTGTGACACTTTTGAAAAAACATCTATTGTAGCCCTCGAGTCGAAGAAGAGATAGAGATATTAAGACTGCGATTGAGTATTGATCTTGTATATGGGTTGTGAACCCCCCACCCAATTGATCCTACATAGAAGCACAAATGCTCAGTATTTGTAGATGGAGGTTATGTAATAACCTCAATCATATCACATCATCATTATTATCATCCTTACTGTATTTTAATCATTTATGCATCTTCAGTGCTGTGTTTCTATATTTTATCTGAGTCATGTCTATTCTGTTTCTTTTATATAACTATTTCTTGCTTATGTGCTCTATTTAGAACTGTTAGTGGAGACGGTGCGAGCTACCATTTGGGACATTTTCTTCTTGGAGATTACTTGCTCATAGTGTTTACTTATATACTTTATTTTCTACTTTGCTTAGTCGGCCTATGATACCTACTGAGTACTAGTGGACCGTACTCATCCCTACTGTTTCCTTTTGGTGTAGATCTAAGTACAGATGTATCGTATGACAACTACGTACGGATGGTGATTTGACATATTTGAGGTAGGGGTAGCTCTATGCTTCTCGAGTCGACCTCCGACCTCATCCTATCTAGTTTATGTATTATTTTTAGTTCAGAGACAGACTTGTGGCTTTTTTTATTATCAGTTGTATTTTCAGACTTCGAGTTATATCTAGATTGTTCATACACTGTGACACCAAGTTTTGGGATGGTTTGTGGTACTTATTATTGTTCAGACTTCTACTATTATAATGTATGGTCTGACTTTACTCAAGAAGTCTTGCCTTGGAATTTCTATTATGGTTTTATATTTATGTATTAGTTTGGATAACCGGCTTATTTGTCAAGGATTAGCTGTGACAAGTGTCATCATGACTTTTAGTTTTTAGTTCGTGAAAATTAGCATGTCAACATATAGATAAGGATGAAGGACCACCTTTACTTACACTTGGGGATCATGTACATTACATACTTTTTTTCACTATACCCTTCTTTTTCTTTGCTTTAAAATCTTTGTAATCTATGTGATACATATGATCAGGTGATCAGTGGTAAATACAATAATTCTGATCGACCCATGCTAGGATTTCACCCTTGAGCTTCCACCTATAAGTTCAAGAATTGGGATCGGCCCATGCTAGGCTTTCGCCCCTTAGCATCCACCACATATAAACATATTTTCTTTACTTTATTTCTTTAATTTTTGAGATTATCATTTTGTTGTCCATAATATTATTGAACTTTGGGACTATAGACAAGTACTTAGAAATATGTGAATATGCACTAGAGGAAATAAAATGATGTAAGAATCATTTATAACAATAATGTAATATTTAGGAGCTTAAACAACACAATTAGTACTATGACCATTGAAATAGAACTTGAGTGAAGGCATCTAACTCAATTCGAGAGATAAGTACTCTAGACAGTGATGCAATAGCTAAATACTTAGTAAATGATATCAAATGAAAGGTGCATAAACATGATAACTACTGAAACTTGTGGACAGATTCAATTTAGGGACAAATACATATTCCAAGTAAGGAGATGCAAATTATAGAATGGAACGAGTAAGTATTCTATGACGTAAAATTATAGACGACAACAATGGGAGTGATGCCCAAGTAAGGGAACATGTAAATGTATGAGAAAATAGACAATTGAAGCAAGTTGGCAGTAAATGAGCAGATTGCATACCTAACATGTGAGCACACTTACCATGTGTAATGTAGGGTCTTATTGACACATAGAAGAGAAACGTGTGATAAAAGTTTGACTAGAAAGTGTAAACAGACAAATCTAGTAATAAACACATATTTGAAGTACTTTGACACATTTGTTAATCATAGGGAGTAGGAACAAGGTCATTAGTGATGGGTAAAAATCGTACATCATTTCCATATATCCTTTACTAGGGATAACACTTAGAAGCTCACTTTGTTGGTAGTAACACTAGTATGAGATTTCATGCTAAAGAATATGAAAACAAATAGATTATATACCTTATATTCCGACCAGTGTGGCTACAAAGATTCAACCATTCCTTCAAATGTTACTCTTCAATATAAGTACATAATGAAGCTAATATTAGAAGCTAATCACATTATAGGCCTTCAAAATAATAGCTAAACACTTGGTGGGCAATAAGATCGTACAACCCCTAAATATATGGTGTGTCACCACACCCTTTTACTTTAATACAATTCCATTCAACCATATTATAAGGTGACCCACTACCTTACAACAATAATATATATTAAACAACTCATAAACAGTCCCAAAATCCATAATTCACCAGAATAACCCTCCAAGTTCACACTCTTCATTTCCATATAACTACACATAATTATTTTATAAGGTAACCCTACTACTTCCTTAACACAACACACATAAACAGCCTAAAACAGTTCCAAAATTCATTTCTACGTAATAGGAATATTGAACGCAAGGATTCCAATCACCACCCTTAGAGTTTAAGAAAAAAAAATAGATACGAAGTTTTCCACCAAACTATGCCTAAGGAGGAATGAAATTGGATAAAACCTTACCTCAAAATTCTAAAATTTTTATTCTCTTAACTTAGATTCTTGTAAGACCTTGAGCTTCTCTTCAAGTTTGAACCAAAGAAGAAGATATTCTCTTAGAAGTTAATAAAAAATGTAGCTGCCAAGCTAGAAGATGGATGTCCTACACTCTACATATAAGGAATATTATTTCCATAACACTCCATGGTAGAATTAAGTAATACACATGAATTATTCACCTACATTTAGCTTGAAAGAGGGAAAATCCTTAAGAAATGAAAATTTAGGACTGTTGTTAGGAGCTTTCAGGATGCTAGAGTGGGAGCATAGAAAATCTAATTTATTTTTAATGAAATAATGAAGAGAATGAGATGATCATAGATTTTAAAAAGGGACATATTGAACCGCCTTTTTTTTTTATTTTTCAGCCACATCTTGGTTAAATAGGTGATACACCTACTTGGATATCTTAATATTGTAAAAAATAGTCCAAGTAGGTGATGCACCTACTTGGCTCTTTAAGCTACTCAAAAAGGTCCAAGTAGGTGATACACCTACTTGGTTTATTTTTAGTTCGATCATATCAAACTTGGGATTTAGACAGATTGGGTTGGTTCCATCACTTAAATGGTTTATTTCTAATTAAATCACATCATATTTTGGCCTTAGACAGATTTATTTATTAGGTTGGTCATCCTTCTCTTTTTCTTTTACTTAATTTAGGCCTCAAATAAGTTCATTAATATAGGCCTCAATTTGGACTATTAGTTTAAGTAGGTGATACACCTACTTGTCACCTACTACCTTAATTAAGTCAAGCAAGAACCTCACTTATTTTATCCTATTTTTCCAACATCTTAATCCCTCTACTCTAAATTAACACTTAACTCTAATTTTAAGCTCAAATACATCCTTACTATCTAAAGTTTAAATATTTTTGTCAATGCTAAGCTGATCATATATGTTTTAAAATGTACAGGATGTAACACTCTTAGAATCAAACGGTGATTCCTAAAGTGAAAAATTTTAGTAATATTGATCAATTCAGGCACATAAGTTTATATTCTACAGTGTGTAAAATTATTGTAAAAATCATAGTCAATAGGATCAAAGTTTATCTTCCCAATGTTATCTCTCTAAATCAATCTGCTTTAATCGGTAAAAGACAAATAACAAATAATGTTGTGCTAGTGAATGAATTCATTCACCTTTTTAAAAATAAAAGAACAAAAAAGTGAAAGTATATGTCTCTAAAACTAGACATGGCCAAAGCTTATGATCGAGTGGAGTGGGATTATGTTCATAAATTACTTCTTTAAAATGAAATTTCACAAAACCTTTGTTAAGTGGATTATGCAACGTATCACTACCCCTACTTATAAATTTAATATTAATGGAGATATAATTGGGGAAGTTAGACCTACTAGGGGACTAAGGCAAAGGGATCCTTTTTTTCCATATCTCTTCTTGTTATGTGCGGAAGGCCTTTCTAGACATCTAAATCAAGCGAAATTGTGTGGGGATATTCAGGTCCTAAGTCTAGTTAGAGGGTACCTATTGTTAATCATCTATTTTTGGTTGATGATTTTCATGTATTTTGCAATACTAATGTTCAAAATGCTGAAAATTTTTCTAAAACTTTAAGAATTTATGAAGAATATTCGGGTTAGAAAGTGAACTTTGAAAAATCTGAGGTCTTCTGTAGTAAGAATACCTCTGATCTAGAAAAGAATGAGACTATTGTTGAGTTAGGAAAACTACATAGAAATGATTTAGGAGTAAATCTTGGGTTACCTACTGTAGTTGGAAGATTGAAGGAGAAAAATGTTAGAGTTCATAAAAGACAGGGCAAGTGCAAAGATAAAAGGGTGAGAAAATAATTTTTTAAGTCCTAGTTGGATTGTAAATAATGCTATAGCATCTTTTAACTCTTTCAGACCCATTATGCCTTAATATAGCTAAGTATGTTGGATGTCAAAAAAAATATTCAATTGCAAGAACCCAATATTTTTCATATGTAGTATACAAATTCAAGAAGTAAAACTTACTAAAAATATTAAAATAATATAAACTTATCAAATTTAAAGTCATTGACCATAACTAGCTTCTTCTGACCAGGTCAAAGAGGAGGACTTTCTACTCTTTCAATCTATTTTTATTTATCTATCATTGACTTGTCATACTTTTCAAAGATCAATAAATGAAATGACATAGATACTACTCCCTCAAACAACAACAATGACAATAAAAATATACCCAATGTATTTTCATAAAGTAGGATTATGGGAGGGTAAAGTGAACGCAATCCACACCACTACCTCAGATGAAGTAAAGAGGTATTTTTCATAGATCTCTGGCTCAAGACAAAGCAGTATAACAAATATAAAAATATATAAACAAATAACAGAATGGGATAACACACCACTAGATAATAAAGAAAATAAGACATTCACAAAGTAATAATATAAACTATCTATCCAAACTCACAAACATCACCAAAATACCAAGAACACTACAAGACACATGCATAACACCGAAACACTCTTTATTACTAGTATGGACGCACTCCTACCCACTAACCTTCTATCCTAATTTGCATCCTTCATACCTTCCTATCAAGGATCATGTCCTTTGTAAATTGTAACTGCTCCATGTCATGTTTAATCACCTTCCTTCAATATTTCTTTGGCCTAACTCTACCCCATCTAAAATCACCCATATCCAAATCCCCACACCTTCATACTGGGTCATCTTTGCACTTCCTTATCACATGTCCGAACCATTTCAACCACACTTTCCGTATCTTATTTTTCATAGAAGCCACTTCCACCTACTCTCGAATAATCTCATTTCTAACCTTATTTCTCCTAGAAAGTTCACACATCTATCTCAACATCCTCATGTCTGCCACATTTAAATTTTAGATCTAGGAGTTCTTGACTGGCAACACTGTACTCCATACAACATAGTCGATCAGACTACCACTTTGTAGAACTTTCCATTAAGATTAAGAGAAACCTTTTTATTACATAGGACAGCCAAAGCAAACTTCCGTCATAGAATTCTCAAGCACAATAAAGAGAATCAAAGTATATTTCTGATGATTAAGGAGTCTAGTAGATGCTCCTACTTATAGGAGTTGAATACAAGGTGGTTGTAGAGTCCTAGACTACTTACAAGAGTTCTAGTTATGCCAATATTGAAGACTTATAGGTGTATCACTAGGCAACGGCATATACAAGTAGATGTTTACTACTACTAGAATACTAGTACAATTACAGAGGCAAAGAATAGGCTAATTCTAACTCTACTAACTCTAATAGAATCAGATAACGTACACTCTCCTTATCTTCTATTAGATTTATCTTTAATATTTTCCCTCAAGCTAGTAAGTGGCGGAACACTTACTCCTAGTTTGCTTCTAAAATTAGTAAACAACTCTTTGTCAAGGCCTTCGTATGAATGTCATCTAGTTGATCTCTAGATCTTAGAAAATATGTGAGTAGTTGTCCTCTAGTCACTTTTTTCTCAAATAAAATAGTAGTCTATTTCTACATGTTTTGTTCTGGCATGCATCACTGGATTAACTGTCAAGTATGAGGCACTTAAATTGTCACAATACAGTATAAACACTATCTTGATACATACTCCAATGTTATAAAGAAGGTAAAGAATCCATGTCATTTCAGCTATAGTAGAAGCTAAGGATTTATATTCAACATTAACACTGGACCTTGCCACTGTGTTTTATTTCTTAGAGGTCCAAGATATACAATTTGCACCTAAGCAGATATTGTAACCTGTAGACAGACAGACAAACAGATAGATAGATACATAGACACATAGATACATAGACACATAGACACATAGACACATAGACACATAGACACATAGACACATAGACAGATAGATAGACAGACAGACAGACAGACAGATAGACAGATAGACAGACAGATAGACAGAGAGATAGATAGATAGAGAGATAGATAGACAGACAGATAGATAGACAGACAGACAGACAGACAGATAGATAGATAGACAGATAGATAGATAGACAGACAGATAGATAGATAGATAGACAGACAGATAGACAGATAGATAGACAGACAGGCAGGCAGGCAGACAGACAGATAGAGAGAGAGAGAGAAAGAAAGAAAGAAGGAGAGATTATAGATATAGGACTATAGAAAGAGATTGCCATGTATAGGAGTTTGCAACGTGATTTCAAATAAATATTTAATATAGGACTTTGCAAAAATCTTTGTAATTTAGGGTATTTTTGGACGTTACAGTTACCTACCTGGAATAGAATAGGACTTTGTAATGTAAATAACGATGTAATATAGTATTTTGTAATTTAAATTAATATTTAATATCATAAAAGTGGAAAGACAAATTCATTTAGAGTGGAGACTTTTAATGAAGGGCAAAAAAGGCAAACACCAATTATAAGGGCCTTCACACTTTTTATATAACTAATTTAGGTGTGCGTGCCTCGCGTGTGTACCTCTCTTTAATGAATTCAAACGTTACACTAAATAGGATATTTATTTTAATAAATAATAAAGGTGAATACAATAATTTAATTGAACATGTGAAGATAGAGAATTTACTTAAATAAATCTAACCTTTACCAAAAATACTTCTCAAAGCTAATCGGCATTCATCTACCACCTGTAAACTGCAACAAAATAATTCAATGATAGAGACATCAAAATAATATAATTAAATCTAATTTGTAGACAAAACCTAAACTATAAGAAAATAATACGAAAATAGAGATACCAAAATAATACAACCAAATCTAATCTTTACACACAAAAAAAGAAAAATCAAAGTAGAGATATTAAAACAATACAATTAAACCTCACCTTACCTTTAAAAATTCCTCAAAGTCGATCGATATTTATCTACTACCTGTAAACTACAGCAATATAATACGATAAAAGAGATATCAAAATAATACAATTAAACATAAATAAAACAATAAGAAAATAAAAATATCTAAATAATATAATTAAATCTAAACTTTACACAAAAAATTCTTTCAAGCCAACTGACATTCATCTGCGACCTGTAAACTACAACAAAACAATACAATAGTGATCACAAAGGTTCGATTTTGATAGAAATTCTTCTTCGAATAAAAATTTTGACCCTAAAGTATGAGATATAGATTATAGATTATAAGTATTGATACACAACTCTAATTTTTGAATATCATTTAAAAGAAATTAATTTTTAAATATTCATAATTTTCATGGCGAAGCTCACTTTATTACCATAACACCTCCCATAAATCAGGAGAAAAAACTAAGATTGCTCTGAGGTGCAACAAATTCAACTTCCTCCTATCTCTCTCTGCAATAGCATAAAAACACACATATATATCATACGTAATTTGTTTGTAACTGAGAAATTCCGACAGACCAAAGCTTTTGATCAAATGGCTTGGATAAACATCCATTATATTCTCCCAATAGGTAAATCGATTTCTTCTCTAGTTTAATGTGCATCTTAATATTTATAGAAGTGTTTCCTTAATAGAGCCTTATTTTAGGAGTATTTTTCTAATTGACCAGTAAAGAAAAATATTAATTGATTCATTTTTCTTATATTTTAGGAGTCTTATATATTTCAGGAGTCTAGATACTATAATTAAAAAAATTCAATAATAAATTAAAGAAAATAGTGAAGAGACAGTTTTGTCTAAAGCAGAGTTTTTAATGAAAGACAAAAAGTTCAAATCACTTTTCTAAGGGTTTTCACACTTTTAATATATTATAGATATAAATTCACACTTTTAATATATTATAGATATCGATTATAGATTATAGATATAGATATAGATTATCAATTATGGATATAGATAATGTGGATATAAGATTCAAGCTTTCATCAAATATAGAAAATAATAACTCAATCCAACAATGTGTAATAGTTATACCATCTTATTTGAATTAAGATATTTTTCTATATCTGTTTGCAACATAATTTAATTCATGGAAAATAAACTTCAACCACAAATAAAAATATAAAGAAACAACAATTTTATTGATATACGAAGTGGTTACAAATCTGTTCCTCACTTGATTCTTCTCTCTTGATTTTCTCCGTAATTCAAAGATCGCGAGTAGCGTATTTTTCCAACGTAGGAATATTTGGATTTGATCTCCATGAAAAGAGGATTTGTGGATCTTCTTGATGTATTTGATTATCAAGAGAGAGAGATTTTGATCCTTTTGTGATATTTCATGAGTTTATGGAATTATCTAGAGATATTTGATTTCTTTATGAATATCTCATGAATTTGTGGATCTTGGAGATTACCTCTGTAAAGGGATATTTGCCCCTTTATATAGAGGTAATTTAGGATTTAAGTAGAGTAGCCACCAAGCTAGATTTAGGGTAAAGTAGCTCTCAAGAACTCTAACAAAAATTGAACTCTTTTGATAGAGTCCACAACGTTCAAGATTTTTATGTTTCTAGCTATAATATTTATATACGTAAATGTTGTTATGTGTACTTTATCAATAAAAATGTAAAGGTTTATTGAAGCATCAATTACTTCATCAAAAGTCTATTAGAGTATACATAACATACACGCAAAAGTATCCATAATTAAATATGAACAAATTGTAATGTTTTAGACCTTTGAATTTATAATTATCTGCCAAAAATACTGTATCATTTATTATTCTATAAATTCAAAAATAAATTAAAGATATAAAAATTTATCTCAAATACGGACCAAATTTTGGGCACCTGGGTGCACTTTGCAATGTGAGAGGCTGAAAACTTTAATTTTCAGTTTTGAGGTGCTCCATGTAATATACAGGTATTAATAATGAGTAGTTTGGTTTGGTGCTTCTTTCCCTATGGACATGGCGTTTTATGGGTTGTATTTATAGTTGGAGCAATTATGGTTCCGGTGTAATTTGGGATTCAATTTATTAAATCGAGTTTTAGTCTCGTTAACATTAACTCCAAAGTTAAAATATATTTTTTCTAATTTTTTTCTTGCTATATATTTTAAGACTCCCTTTTCATATACACAAGGAAAAAGAATACCTACCAAAAATAATTTACCTTATATTTTATTCTTTCCATATATTTTAGGACTCTTTAATTTTTCAATAACTAATTAATAATTGAAGAAAATAAGTGAAAAGATAATTTTGTCTATTGCAAAATCTTTTAGTGAAGGGCAAAAAGTTCAAATTACTTTTCTAAGAGTCTTCACACTTTTAATATATTATAGATATAGATAGAGATAGAGATATTATGCCTAGCTATAGAATTGTAATAATACAGATTTGCTTAATTAATCTGTCTGTGGATCAAGCACAAAATGCAAGTAAGCCCAATCAGCATCTGATCATCAAGTCCAATTATTAATTAGTGTTTAGTTTTCTTGGTAATTAAGCACTTAAATCGACTTAATTAGGCAGTTCCGATGCAAATTCATCACAATAATTCATAATTAGACAAATATACGTCGAAAATGAGATTTTATACCATGATCCTAACTATGTTTATAAGAATCACAAATATTAGCTTAAATGAAGCTGAAGATTAGGGCAAGTTAAGCACTCTCTCGTTCAGCTAATTAATTACCTTCATGTCAAACTGAAGAATCTATTATTTTCGACATCAAACATAAATTTATCTTATTATATAAGAGGGAGTTCTGCTGCTAAGCAAGCAGCACTCTGTCAACACCACACTTCATCATGGACCCAACTTACATCATCGTTTGCTTGGAGTAGCTAAAACAGGTTGCTTTCGTTCAACATGTCTACTTCAATTGCTTCAATTCATGGACCCAACTTACATCATCGTTTGCTTGGAGTAGCTAAAACAGGTTGCTTTCGTTCGACATGTCTACTTCTATTGCTTCAATTCATGCAGGCTCCACAAATATTTTCTAGAGTGATTTCACTATATCAGCTCTAATTAATTACTATGGATTATCTAAGTATTAAAAATAGACTATTTAATAACAAAGTTAAAATAGACATAAAATAATAAATTGATTCTTGATTTTTTAGATTGACAAATAAAATTAGATAACTATTTTAATATACTGAATAAGTAAAAATCAACAGATAGAATACTACCTTATTATATAAGAGTTTTTCAGTGGTTATCACTGCACACAAATAATTTAAAATATTTAAAATAATTTACTGCACACAAATCTATATAACTTATATTAGATCAACAGTTTAAAATCATTTTATCAATACCATTTAAAATTTACCAATGTAGCAATATCTTTGAAGTACTCATTTTACATTTGATGAGATAACTTACTATCACACAAATAATTATTTAGATCCAAACTTAAAATTATTTAATTAATATTATTTTAAAAAATAAACTTATGAATAAATATTAAGATCGTGCACAATACGAACTTTTCGTAACTAATACATAAATAAAATCCATTAGAATTTCAATAAATATTAAATTATGAATCCATAATCTCAAAAGTGAAATATTATTTGTATAAAAATATCAAGAGTTAGAACCCATAAAACAAAAAAATTTAAATTCATATATAATTCATCTGTTTCATGTTTTCAAAGTAAACATCACGTGTGATACAGGAATGGATACGAAACACTAAAACCAGCCAAGAACACAAAAACTAGAATCAAACACAAGAAGGAACTAGCAAGGTAGCAACAACACAAACCGAGAACAACAAGGCAAAAACAAGAATAAGATAACCAACAAGATACAAATGCAACAAAGTAAAGATAGGTAGTTTGACATAAGAGATCACAAAAACCTAAGAACCAAGACGTGTCTCAAAAGTCAAGACCCTTAAATCCCGTAATAACAAACACCAAACTCTTACGTGACCGAAGAGGAAAATCACTCGCCTCAAGAACCTAAGTTTCTAAGCCAAAACGCAACACAAGTGAATCCACACTTATCTTGCCCTAGTTTCGATTTTTGGACTACTCTCACAAGAGAAAAAATGTATTCTTTCAAATATCCATATTCAACAAAAATTAAGTGAAATAACTCTAAAAGGTTCTATTTATAATATATTACAAGATGAAGACAAAATGACCAAGATGACATTAATGAGAGGGGCGACCATGGTGTGTTAAGAAACCATGTGCAATCTCTAAAATGCCCTTAATGAAGGGGCGACCATGGGGTGTTTGGACTTGATGAATGGGGCGCCTCTTCAATGCTCTCAAACCATGGTTCCTCAAGTTTCAAAACGTAAGGAAAATGAACACTCCAAAGTCGTGGTTCTTCAAGCTTCAAGACGTGAAAACCATTAGGGCTCTCAGATAGGCATCAAGGAAAGCCCCCAAACAACCTTCCACACTCGAAATTACTCTATCGAGTGTCCAAAATGGTCTCTCCATGCATGCTCTTGTGTTCTCCAGGTGATCAAAATTTGAGTCCTTTTGTGTTAGCCTCCAACGATGTCATCAAAAGCTATGATGGTCGTTTTGCTTGTATCATCCTCTCCTTCTTGAAAAGGATTCGACCTCGAATCCATACCTTGTAAAATTAAAGAAAGGACAAACAAGCACAACATCCTCATGGCATGAGAGTTAGGGTTAGTGCAACAAATAACATCATCATGCCAAGGTGGTACGCACTTGAAATATAACCACGAATCCTTTGTTTTTAACATGAAAAGCTTAGTGAAAATGTCATAAAGGAAGTGGCTACGACAATCACCAAGATATAATGAAACTACAAAAGTCATAATGGCATCACTAGATACAAAAGGTAAGATTACCTTTACCTTAGGAGCCATAAGACACAATTGCTTCTTCACCTCCCTAAAAGACCACATCAAGAGTGGTGCCTCAATTGAAGTTAAAGTCCACGAAAAACATATAGCAATGTCACTCAAACAAGTGGACTAACCAAAAAATATCCTACCTCCACATAAAGCCAATCGAAAACTATCATGGATGTCATCATAAGCAAAGAGGTAGTATAAAAAAGAATTGAACATGGAAGTCTCCTCCAAGGTGCTATTATCAAAAGAGAGGCCATCATCCATAAGAGTTTTAGCACATAATGCACTCAAGGATGGAGTCAAATCTTTTAGGCACGCCATGATTTTTCCTCTTAGGCAATTCTTACCGACATACGATGTAGATTCAACAAGATTATAAATATCACCATATGCATAAAGGTAGGGGAGAAAGGTGCTAAGGGCACTATCCTTATCAAAGATGTATTCACAAGTAGGAACACACAAAGAGAGAAAGTGACATTGCAAGCATATAGAACCTCTCCTTTTCAAAGAACTTCCTGAGGGAAGGTATTCCGCCAAAAGAGCCATACCATTAGGGAGAATAAGGAAACTACTATGCAACAAACCAATCCAAGACAGCTAGTTTTCCCAAGAACTCGATTTCCTTCTACTAATGATGTTAAGCATTCTACCAAGAGTACCACAAGATACTTCAAATTGTCCAACCTTGTGAAGGTGAAAAGAAGCCTTTAACATCCTTGGACTCTTCCACAAATAAGTACATGAAGGATACCCTAAAGAGGCATGACACAATTTCCCTCGGTTCTTCAATTATGAAGTTGCCTTTGAGAAAGGGGCCTCCCATCACAACCACATCACAAAGAAGGATATCATGATAAGGGAATTCATCCGAAGTATTTCCAAGAGGGAACTCTTTCCTTGACCCATAAGTAATGATACCTTGGTCAAGAGAGGAAACACTTAAGGTTGAACTCTTTTGGTTCCTTTTATTACTCCTCTTCTTTAGTGAACACTTAACTTTGTTGGAAATTCCCCCCATGCAAAACTGGGTCTATCAAGTGGGTTGTGAGTCCACAAGATCGACTTTCCATCATAGAGAAGGATACCAACACTCTCAATCAAACCTTGTTTGTCGTCTTGACCAAGCATCAAGTCGGATGTATAACAATCTCTATATCCCAAGAGGTTACTGGGGTCAAATGGGTGAAGTAGCCAAGGACATAGGTTTCGGCTACACCCGATTTTCCCTTTGGTGCCATCCCCAAAATTAGGCATACCCTCTATACTATCATTAGTAATATCATGAACAAGAAGATAGTAGAGAAAGGTGTCACATAAGTCAACTCAACTATGGTGTCCTTATGCATGTACTCACTAGAGAAAGGGTCAAATGGGTGAAGTAGCCAAGGACATAGTTTTTGGCTACACTCGATTTTCCCTTTGGTGCCATCCCCAAAATTAGGCATACCCTCTATACTATCATTAGTAATATCATGAACAAGAAGAGGGAAGAGAAAGGTGTCATACAAGTCAACTCTAATTATGGTGTCCTTATGCATGTACTCAGTAGTTTCAAGTATATCACCATTAGTATGCTCAATATAGGAAACACACAACGAAGAAGTAGATGGAATTTCTAAACAAATATCACCATCTCTTTCAAAGGAGCATTCCTCAAGTAGACACAAACCACCATTAACATCAAAGGGGTCACAACTCAAGTTATCACATGGGTCAAGCAATTCATTCCCATATTTATCAAGCACGGGTGGGGTGTCACACAAAAGATCACAATCAAAATCATTTTTCAAAGAACAATCAATAATCGGATTTCCTAAATATTCAAGCAAATCAAAGTCTTCTTCACCCAATTGATTTCTCTCCACAACATTCTCATTTTTTTTATTTCTATGAGAAACAATAAGACTTTCATCACACAATATGCTCAAAGAATCATCTCTGACCTCATGATCAACTCTATCAATATCATCACTAACTTGAGACTCATCAACTATATCATACACATGCTCAAGTAGTGGATTACATTCATGAGTAAGTTGATCATTATGCACACCCTCGCTAGTTGTTGGTAACTCACATACCAACTTAGACTCACCTTGATTTTCACAAGGGTCAACTAGTGTGTGAATACTGTCATTACTTGGCGATGGAACCTCATTCATGTTACAAGTGTTAGCACTAGATGGACACAAATCGTTCTTACGAGAAGAATCAAATTTGCCATCTATAGCATCAACTAGTGCTTGCTTACTTGCAACAAAAAACAGATCTTCTTGCAACCCAGCAATACCAAGAGTATCACAAAGGTAAGACTCATGCAATCCTCCTCTAGGCAAACCAACAACTACATCCACTTGGCTACTACTAGCCACATCACAACATTCTAAGTTTGTAGGAGTGTAGGAGATAATATTTTTACCTTGTAGCTCACATGAGGTACGGTCTCCACCTTGGTGTGTGTCATGGCAACTCACTTGCTCCTTTGGGAAGCTCTCATCACACGGGAGTATTTGATTAAGTGGATTGTACGGCACCTACTCCCTTTACCGTATTTCACAGTCACGAAGGATAGCTTCAAGACGAGCCATTGTTTCTTGATTAAGTGGAGCTTAGAATAAAGGAATTGGATTCGGGGAGTCAAGCATTTGACGTAGCCTTTCAATGTTTCGGTCGAAAGTACCGTCATCCATGGTACTTAAGAAAGACAACAACAAAGAAAACAATAAACTAGTTAGCTCAAAAGTATCCTCACCACACTCTCATACCTTCGGTTATCTCACACTTGGCTTCACAAGTGTTGAAAGTTGACTTATAATCCGTGAGAAGTTGAAGGGTGAGTTCTACTCTTGCCCAGAATGGATTTTCGTTTGAAGACTCAGAGAAATCTTTTATGTACTTGAGCCAAGAAACTACAACGAATCACAAAAGATAAAAGCACATAAGGAAACTCAAATACGAAGAAACAGATTCCAAACTAACTCACAGCCTAGTAGGTGATTACTAGTTTGTCAATTAGTACTAGAATCAGGAAATGTAACTAAAGAGACAAAGAAAAGAAACTTAGCAATCGAAAATTTTGAGCCTTAGATCATTTTTGAAGGGTGATAACGTGGCAGCCACGTGGCAGCCTTGGATTGGGCGTTGGAATTATTGAAATTTGAAAAAAAAATCTTGTCTTCAATTTGTATTGATCAATTTTTCAATTAGAATGGTGAAAATTAGCTTTGGGAGGGAAGCAACAAGAATTGGAGTCTGTTTTTCAAATTCAAAAAGGTTTGACTTCCTTGCACCTTTTTGGCAAGACACCTTTTTGAAAGGTTGTTGGCGCTTTTCTCTTTTGTTTTTCTTGGTAGGTGCTCTTTCTCCCTTTTGGTAAGACAACTTTTAAAACTCTTTTGTCTCCTTGCCTCTTCGGTATGTTCTTGGGAGATGTTTTCAAGACAAACAAGGGCCACACTATCTTTCTCTACTCCTTTGGATCAAACAATACCCCTTTGAGTGTTCTTGCTCAACAATACATGAAGAACAACAAGAACACTCAAAAATTGAATCCAAGACAAATGAGCACCAAATTAAATAATTTTGGGTCCTTTTGCTCACGTTAAACTCCACAACAACATCAACATGTTTTCAAGCCACCAATCCACAACAACAACATATGTACAAGCTTAGATCCACAACAACAACCACCTTCAAATTCCAAGAACAACTCAAAAATGGCTCAAAATTTGGATCTAGACTCTTTTAGTGTTAGTGAAGAAGGGGCTAACACTAGAAACAACCAAAACACATAAAAATCTCCTAAATCTAATTCTCAAATTTCGGCCAAAGTACAAAAATGGAACAAAATATCTTTTTTTCTGATTTTTGATTTTTCAACACTTTTTTTAAAAATTTCAAGTTAACAAGTCCAAGATTGATCTCGTAGGAACGAAATCAATCCTTGCTCTGATATCAAATGATATGGGAACGGATAAAAAACTAGAATACAACACAAGAAGAAACTAGCAAGGCAACAACAACACAAACCGAGAACAACAAGGCAAAAATGAGAATAAGATAACCAACAAGATACAAATGCAATAAAGTAAAGATAGGTAGTTTGACATAAGAGATTACAAAAACCTAAGAACCAAGACATGTCTCAAATGTCACGACCCCTAAATCCCGTAATAACAAACATCAAACTCTTACGTGACCCAAGAGGGAAATCACTCGCCTCAAGAACCTAGGTTTCTAAGCCAAAATGCAACACAAGTGAATCTACACTTATCTTGCCCTAGTTTCGATTTTGGGACTACTCTCACAAGAGAGAAAATATGTTCCTTCAAATATCCATATTCAACAAAAACTAAGTGAAATAACCCTAAAATGTTCTACTTATAGTCTATTACAAGATGAAGATAAAATGACCAAGATGCCCTTAATGAGAGGGGTGGCCATGGTATGTTAAGACACCATGTGCAATCTCTAAAATGCCCTTAATGAAGGGGCGGCCATAGGGTGTTTGGATTTGATGAATGGGACGCCTCTTCAATGCTCTCAAACCGTTGTTCCTCAAGCTTCAAAACGTAAGGGAAATGAACACTCCAAAGCATGATTTTTCAAGCTTCAAGACGTGAACTCACTTTGGCTCTTGGGTAGGCATCAAGGAAAGCCCCCAAGCAACCTTCCACACTCGGCATTGCTCTATCGAGTGCCCAAAATGGTCTCTTCATGAATGCTCTTGTATCCTCGAGGTGATCAAAACTTGAGTCCTTTTGTGTTGGCCTCCAACGATGTCATCAAAAGCTGTGATGATTGTTTGACTCATATCAATGTGGGTGTTTGATCATGTTTTATCATAATTTTTATTTCAAAGTGAAAACTAATATTTTAAAATTTGAGTTTTTTAAAGTTTTGTGAGTAATTTAGAGCGGAAACAATTTTTTCTTTTCAAAATCTTAAAAATTGTGGAATTAATTTTTTAAAATTTGTGGCCAAGCATGGAAAAAGAAGGGGAAATGAGATCTCTTTCCTTCTTAAAAATTGGATAGAATAAAATGACTTTTTCTAATCTTTATTGTAAAAATGGAGATATCTTGTGTGTAAAAAATGAGGATCTCTTGTCAATCTAGTCATAAAAAATTTTAAAAAATAATTATAAAGGGCTAAAAAAAAAGACCTTCCAAAAAGGTTCATGGTCAAACGTCCTATGATAAAATTGGATAAACTACATAAATGACGCTCATAATGGCTGTCTTAGTTTTTTTCGTCCCCCATAAAAAGTCCTATAAAACTAGTTGTTGTTTTTTATGTATTGAACAAATACCTATTTGTTCCTCTATATCTCAAATATTTCTAAACAACTCGTTACTTACTTATCTTTCAACTTCTGTTTTTTTTTTTTAGTTTTTCTCAATCCTTATTTTTTTTTCTTTTTCTTCTCTCAACTTCAATTTTTTTCTCTTTTTTATTTTACTTTAATTTTTGTTTTTTCTTTAAATTTTTTTCAGCCTTTGTTTTTGTTTTGTCTTTTATCTTTTTTTTTTCAAAGTTTATTTTTTTCTTTTCTCCTCTTTACTTCTATATTTTCTTTTTTTTTCCTTTTCTCTTTTTTATTTTCTTTACTTTTTATTTTTTATTTTAAAATATTTTCCTCCATTTTTTTTCCACTACTTTTATTTTTGTTCTTTTCTCCAATCTCTTCCAAACAACAAGATACACCTAATTGGAAAGAGTTGACACTATCATATTATTTTTTTGATTTATGATATGTTTTATAAATCTTGCCTTAGAGGCAAGCAAGACTTAGAACTTTCAAATAACAAGTTACGTACATAGAGCAAGAGTCAACACTACCATATTATTTTTTTAACTTATGAAATGCTCTATAATTCTTAACTTAGAGGCAAAATTTAGCTCAAGAACTTTTAAACAAGAAGTTACACTACTAGAAAATCATCATTTAGATTTCCGACACTGCCCGACCGAATTCAGGAAGTCGGCAAAAGGCGGGTCGAAAAAAACTTTTCGATTACTATAGTCGAAAATATTTGACTACTGTAGTTAGTAACTGAAAATTAGATCCGGTCATACAAAAAATAATAATCCAACAACAATAATCAAAAAAACTAATAAAAAATTATTTAATAAATTTAAAATTTCGACTACTGCAGTTGGAATATGTAAATGATTAATTTTATTTATTTATTAATACTACGACTACATCAGTTGGAATATTTTTAAATTAATTTTATTTATTTATTTATTTATTTTCCGACCACTACATTCAGGATATGTGAATAATTAATTTTTTTTATTTATTACTACTCCGACTATAGCAGTCGCAATATTTTTGAATTAACAATTCTCTCTATTTCATTATAGAACCGCTGTGTAGGAATTGTTTGCAACTATTTTGACAACACACAACTGCTTTATAAAATAATAAATACTAACTAGAATCAAACAATTAAATTTGGATTAAATTTTTCAAACGACTATAAAACATAACGGAATTGTTAAAACAAAATAGATCATCAAGATAGCTTAAAGCATCCTAGACAAACATAATTAAAAGAAATGGTCAAAAACATCAAATTATTTAAAACATCCTAGGCAAACATCATTAAGAAATAGCTTAAACATCCCAAACTATTAACCAAGATCAACTTCAAATCTGAATTTCACAATCAACAACTGTGGTCTAATCCTCATCAGATTCAGTGTCATCTTCGTCATCACGTGCTTGAGGCATGTACTTCATTATAAGCTTCTCAAATTTAGCAACCCTATCATCAGAAGTTTTACACCTTATCTTTAGCTCTGCTATTTCCTTTCGCATCTCTTCCATTTCTTCCGAATTTTGTGAAGTAGAAGCACTGGACAACAATGGTGAAGACCTACTCGAAGAACGTATAACTCCAAGTCCGTAGACTCTACCTTTGTTAGGACCACCCGCCACCTCTGTCCATATTGAATTCATCTGTGTGAACAATGGTTGGACTGAGGTACCATCCTCTGAAGTTGGCTGGGTCTGACACCAATTTTTCAAACTTTTTTGAAATTCTTCCTAAAATAAAAATAAATCATTATATAGAAAAAACAAAAATGAAGAAAACAAGAAAATAGTGTAGAAGTTTTGATCTTACATATGTTTACTTAGCACGCGTCTTGATCCAACCTTCTCTTGTACCGTCCTCCTTTTTATGCGTCTCTGCGAAAACTTCAGCAGGAGTGACATCTGCTCCCCCTTTTAATTTTTTCTGTGAAATTAAAAAAAATAAGATAGTTAGCTCATGGAGGACATCTTGCTCTACTGTTGCTTCTTAAAATTAAAACACAGCTATTGATATCAAAGAACAAAAAAAATTCCATAACTTGGCTTCTTTAACATAAAGAAGATCACACAATTATGAGATGTTCTAAGAATAAGAAAATGCTAACTAAAACACATAGAAATAACATATGATAAACGACATCACTAAAGCTCGTTAAGCATCAGAGAGTACTTAGTAATATGTTGATTAAGTTTCTGCCTGGTAATATGAAAGATCGAAGCTTCAATTAACAGTCAACCATTTCTAGTGATCTTCTTCTTCTTTCCTCTGCAAAGAGGAATCTAATAGAGGAAAACAGATAATAGTGTGCTGATCCCCACTATTTACAAATTACAAAAGTTTTATCTTTCTAAACACTCTTTCATAATAGTGAATTCCAGTAAGTAATAGCAATATACCCTCCTTGTTAACATGCCACATACGCACTTTGCCAGAAGTCATTACAAAAGTACATAAAAAAGAAGCATTAGGAAGAAGAGAAGGGGGAAAAGTAATAGGAGGAGAAGAAGGTAAGTTACAGCTGAGTAAGAACTATATACACTAAGTAGTTCTCTGCTTACTGTAAGGACAACATATCAAAACCCGCGTGTAGCTGCAGCAAGCCATCATATATCCTCTTCCTCAACCAAAAATGAAAAATGAAAGGCTTCCTTTACTGCTAGTCCTTCAAAAACTTTGTTGAACCTTACAGAGAAGCACAATATAATTGAAGTATTGTCAATGTTTTAATATCTATCTAAGTTGGTATCCAAAATGAGGTAACGTTTAGTTGAAATAGCTCTGAGGTAACATGTCGTGAGCCCACTTAAGTTACTTATACAGTATTGTAGCTTATCTGAGTGGTTAAACTTTAGGGAACTAATGTATGATCTATTTTTTTAGTGAATAAACTAGATTTACCAAATAGGTTTCTCTATTCACATCTTAAAGAGTTGGGATGTCACATGACATAAATAAAAACATATAAATGATCAATGTAAACAGAAAACCGAAGTTACCAGTTTTCTTTGGTGGGCGGCGAAACTCATGAAACCTCCAGTGTGCAACGAGCCACCCCTTTAGAGGCTCGATTTGCCTTTGCTCATCTACTCTTTTTCTTAAATTCTTCACTATCCCATATGACCAAAAATTAACTCCACACTGCATTTGATATCCATTCAGGTTGCTTTCTTTTGTCCCGAGCCTTAAACAAGTGTTGTGTAATCTGCTTCGCTGCTTTCTTCTCAAAAATATCATTTGTTTCATTTTCATGACAAGGCTCCCATGAACATTTTTCTACAATACAATTAATATCATCAAATGAAAATTTTGGTATTACAAAAATAATATAAAGATAAATGCAAACAAATTGTACCTGAAACTGAGCCCAAATTAAGTCCCTGATATCATATGGAATTTCCTTCCATGTATTCCAAGGAGCACAGTAAAATGGTTTAATTTATGCTATAATATTCTTTCCAGCGGCCTTTGAGGGAATGAACCTGCATTAAAATCAAATCATCTTTATTTTTGTACTTTTAATAAATTAACAAAAAAATATAAGGATTAATTACCCCTCACCATACCCTTCACTATGATCAGGGGCGATAATCAGCCTTCCATTTCGGTCAAACTCTAATATCTCATCAACATTCTGATTCTGTGAAGTAGGTGCTATAGCACTATCGATGGATGTTGATATTGGTGTTCCAGAAACTCTAATTCTCAAATCAGATATGCTAGGATTAGATGAAGCTGGAGATGATGTGGGAGATGCAGCAGTAGGCACATAGGAAGATCTACCAGGTTGATTAATGTGAAACCTCGAGGAGGAACCCACATTAGGTGTGGACATAAAATTACATGTAGAGCCAACCAGTTTCTCAAGGAAAGAATAGATATAAACTGGTCAGGCAGTGGTACTTTGAAAAATGCATTTAGCAATGAATCAGTTGACTTAGGAGGAAGAGGAGGATTTATAGTATCTGGGGTAGGAGATGCACCTATAAGTAACATAGACTAGCATTACCATGTACAAACCTACCATACCAATATCTACAGGCCAAACTGCTCAACAGACGTGGTACAAGATCTTTACAAAGCTCAAATAAGAGCAAAAAATCCGTGTATGAAAATATTACACATCATTGGAACCTACTACATGATCTACAATACATAGCTCAACAGAGAGCTTTTAAAGACTGGTGGGCATGCTGATGCATCCTTATCTAAATTGGATGCCACCAATGTTATATGCTAAAGGAAACAAAAATTACAGTCAAATATCTCAGGCACGCTAGGCAGAGACAAGAATTTTCAAACAATTGCCCAATTTAACTCATCTTCCTCTAGATAACCAAAATATGCTTATTTAATTTACAAACTTCAGACTTAACACATAATAGTAACTAAAAAGGTGAACAGAAAATAAGGTTCGACATAAAAGCAACGATAACTTAAAAGGCAAACAACAATTCTATCATCTTCATTTGATTCAGTCACTCATCAATTCTTCCTCGTCGGTTATTTCATTTTTATCGAGAAACTCTTCTTCGCTTGTTTCATTTTCATCGAGAAACTCTTCCTCGCCCGATTAATTTTCATCATATGGGTTTTCCTACCCATTTTCCCTGGATGTTCCTCGCCCATAATCACCAAAATTTAGTCTAAGTTCAGAAGGCTCAAATTCTTCATAGAGGCCTTCGCTATGCTGCAATTCACCCGCTAATTCATCATTCATCCTTTGTTCAACACTTGAAATGTCATTCTTGTATGCTACATCTAACATATCCTCTACTTCAACTCTACCCACGAGCTTTGTTTTTAAAACTACCCACCATGCAGACTTATTCTTGCAAAGAGAATCATAGAGTCCATACCCCCTTATATGCTTAATCTCAACTATTTTGTACTACGGGTGCAACTTTGTACCTGAACTAGGTGTTGGATTATACCACTTACAACGAAAGAGCACCAAACTTTTCTTCGGCCAACCAACAGGATACTCGAGTTCTAAAATCTCTTGAAGAACACCATAATAATCAATATCACCATCACCTTTCACCCACACCCCACTATTATTAGTTTTCTTGCCCTTAGACCACTCTTTTGTATGAAATTTGTACCCATTGATGGAGTAATTAGAATATTTTCTGACATTACGATCAGGCCCCCAAGCTATATCACGTAAAAATTGGTCATTTTCATCATAATTATTTGGATTATGAACCTTATAGAAAAATTAGAATTTTAAAAATATGTATTATTAGACACAATTGTAAATCAAGTTAAATATTAAGTAATACGTACATATTCTCTAAACCACTCTGAAAACATAGGATAAACAACAACCACCCCGTGCATAGCTAGTAAGTAATTGTCTGACAAAGTTACAACTTTTATTAGTTAAAGCCAAGATGGATCTTATATGCTTCTCGCTAACAAAAATATACTCACTTATAAAAAGGTTGGACCTGGGAGAAATTTAATAATACATGTGTTGTAGCTAATTTAAGCTCCATCACATTCAAATATCGGTTAGAACAAAGTTTTGAACCTCCTTTACCGGGTTGATTAAATATATTAAAAGGTGGTATCGAAGGATCAGTATTGCCTCAATCATCATGTCGATTAGGTCGATTTCTCAAACACAACACATGATTTTTGAAATAATAAGAACAAAAATGAGAGATTTGTCTAGCCAAATAAGCCTAACATATCGATCCCTCAATTCGATATCTAATTTTTCACTGTTCGCTTACTCTTGCCAATATTCCTGCATTGTATGATCTTTAGTTGATAAAATTTTTAATTAACCAACATAAATGGTAAGTGATTAAAAGTCATTACCTCTCATAGGGATACATCCATCTATACTGAACAGGCCCTCCAAGTTGCGCCTCTCACACAAGGTGAATTGGAAGATACTCCATAACATCAAAAAATTCAGGAGGAAAAATATTTGCCAGCTTGTTTAAGGTTAATCGAATATTGATATCCACCAAAGCTAGGCTCTCCTCCCTCAATGTGTTATAACAAAAATCTCATAAGAAATAAGCTTATCTTTGTTATGGGCTTCCATATTCTGTCGGATATTCTGTCGGGCAATGCCTAAAATGTAATAGGCAACAAAGATTCCATAAAAATGAGATAGTCGTGACTCTTCATAGATATCAACTTCCCTTCTTTCATATCAACACACCTTGATAAGTTTGATTCATAACCATCTGGCACCCTTAAATTCTTAACCCAATCACAAATCTCTCTTCTCTCATTCAAAGTAAATGTATAACTTGCTTTGGACTTTTGAATCTTGTCATTAAAGTGTGTCAGGTACAATTCACTTCGTCAGCAATATTCCTTTTAAGTCCATCCTGACCTTTAAATTATCCTTTGTCTTGTTAGTGATATCCATCACAGTATTAAACAAATTGTCAAAAAAGTTTTTCTCAGTATGCATGCATACATCCAGATTATGCTTCCAATAAGATTAAACTCCCAGAATATGCTTTATTTTTTCCAATTATGTGTAACACCATAAACAGGTATCCTAGACGGTGGAGACCCTATCACCTTAGGCAAATTTCTGACCCTAGCCCAAATTTCTTCTCGTGACAAGATTGGTGGTGGCTCTTCAAAATTAGTTTGGTTCTTCATAAATGCACTAGTATTTCTTCTAATCTCAAGTTTCATTGGCAAAGATCGACGGTGACAGTTGAACCACGAGTTCTTACCTCCATGTTTCAAAGTAAACGCTTTTGTGTCTTCCATACAATAAGGGCAAGCTAACTTGCCCGCAGTCGACCACCCAGATAACATTCCATAAGCAGGAAAATCATTAATAGTCCATATCAAAGCAGCACACAATCTAAAGTTTTGTTTGGTTGATACATCATATGTTTCCACACTTCATGCCATAATATGTTCAACTCGTCAAACAGTAGTTGTATATATACATCAATCAAAATTTTAGGATTGCGAGGACCTGAAACAATGCAAGTTAGAAACAAATACGGGCTTGACATACACAACTCAGGTGGGAGATTATAAGGCATAACAAACACCGACCAACATGAATATGGTGTAGCAGAGATACCAAATACCAAATGGAGTGAATACATCAGTAGATAATCCCAACCTAATATTTCTTGGTTCCCTAGCAAAGTCTGAAAAAACCCTATCAAAATGCTTCCATGCTTCTCCATCTAATGGATGACATAAAACACCAGGTGGTCTTTTATGTTCATAGTGCCATGTCATATGAGAGACAAAGCTCATTAATGCATACAACCTCTTTAACCGTGGTATAAGAGGTAAGTAATACATCCGTTTTTCTGGAACCTTCTTCCCTTTAGCATTTGTGACTTATTTATAATGAGTCTAGTTAAAAAAATTGCAATATTTTAAAATAGCATCATCCTTATAGAATAACATGCAACCTTTCTCGCAACAATCTATCTTCTCTGATGAAAGACCTAACTTGGAAATCAACTTTTTCGCTGGGTAGTAATATTTGGGTAAGTCAAATTTATTTGGATTAAGTTCCTTCATAATCCTAATGATAGAATTCATGCCCGCTTGAGAAATAGAATAATCTGATTTGATACTTAGTAATCTAACTATAACAGATAGCTTAGAATGCATTGACCCTTCATACAGTGGATGACTAGCTTCATTTAACTGTTCATAGAAGCATTTAGCCTCATCATTTAGTTCACTTTGAGCCCCTGAGTGCATCCCAAAAGCATCCCTAACCATCTCACTGTATCGGCAATTTTTAACATTATTCTTCGCTATGAGACTACCCTACCAGTAAACAAATTTTGAAAACCACAATCATTACCACCAGTATTAGTCTCTCCATGAACTATCCACACATAATAATTTTTCATAAATCCATTTTTAAGAAGATGAAATTCAACATCATTTGGTCCCAATAACATAGCACACTCGCATTTCTCACAAGGGCACCTAATTGTACCTTCTGTAAGAAACTCATCAAGTGTCATCGCCTTAGCAATAAATCCCGCAACCCCTTCTTTATATTCCTCCCTCAACCTCACACAATTAGGAAGCGTTACATTATACATCCAACTATGATGTGAAGGTTCCATCTACATACATAGGAAAAATTAAAAATTGAGATACTTCAACTAATAAGTTATATTCTTAATTATAAAGAGTTCCAATATCACGCTCAACCTAGACAAGCATCATGTTCCTAACCTAAGAATCATATTCTAAATAGGAGAAATCAAAAAAGCAATTAATAGGTCTTCACATAAAATTATCCCAAAATTATTCGCTTTTTTATTTTTTTTCTTCCCAATAAATTTAAACTCAGAAAAGCAATAAAGTCATCCTCATGGACTCGTAAAATGCACCTTCATAGACCAATATGACTTTGTAATGCGGCTTATGGCTTGAAAATTTTTTCATCATCTCTGAAACTAGTAATTCAGTGTAGGATCTACTATGAATGCAACTTGATAAATGTCACGATTATGAAAAAAGCCAACTAAGAAAATGTTTTTTGTAATGCGATTTTTGATACTGCAATCAAGGTGGTTCTTCAACCTCCAAAGACCAAAAAACAGAAAAAAAGACAAAGCTTGCTAGAAACATTCACCACAGAATCAATACTCAAAACTTAAAACCTAGAAAATGCCCCAAATTTGTTGAAAATTTCTAATCTCTCTACACTAGGAACAGTTAAATGAAATTAAAAACAACGAGATCTTTACCTCCTTGCTCTCTATACCATTGAAGATTTCATCTGCAATAACAGTTACTTCATCTTTGGGTCCTGCCAATAATTAGTGAAGAGAATTGAAAACACTCTTTTAGTTGACTTAAAATTGAGGTCACACAATAGAAAGAACAATTACTTCAGATAAAAATGACATGAGACTACATCTTTAAGTCACAATCTGTAAATTACAACACAACAACAACAAGATTTTGGTAGTTCTTTCCAGTTTACAAGTAGTGCAAAACATTAGTACAAAACCTATTAGTCAGATGCAAAATCAGATCCAAAATACAGAAAACAATTATAGCAATAACTGTTAATCAAATTCAAAAATGATTTTTTGTCTACAAACTCAGAAGAAACGATACAAATTCAAAAACTCTAAAAATATAATAGAATGAACTAGTTTACGCTAGCTGTATGAAATAAAAATGGGTGATAATTTTTGAATTAGTCACAAATATTACCAAGTGAGAGAAATGGGTAGTGATTAAATTAAAGAAATATAAGAAGGTGAACCCTTAAAAGAAATTGAAAAAAAAAAGAAGAAACTAACAATTCAGCTTATGACAAGTGATTATGAGCTAAGTATTTAGAAAATTAGAAATGAAGAGATTGATATACCTAATGTAATGATAATTGCAGGTCGAAAGAAACGGACGAAAATGGAGGAGAATTAGGGTTTTGCAGGTCGAGAAGATAGGAGAATAGCGTTTTATCAGCCTTCCTATTTCTATTTTATATTTTTATTATCTTAAACAAATGACTTTCTGATTATTATGGACGGAAAAAAAGTATAAAAATTATTTAATTAATTTTTAAAAACTTTTCGACTACAACCGTCGATAATTATAATATTAATATTTTATATTAAATTTTTAGCGTATATTAGACTATTTTTATTAATAATTTATAGAAATTAATTTTTTTATACGAAAAAAGACCTAAAATGTCCTTCAATTATATAAATTAGTGCAAAAATGTGTTCCATCTATCTATTGGCCTGAAATACCTCTCACTTCCACCTATTGAGGCTATTTTGCCCTTCTATTTAGCAGAATAATTTTGCCCCACTTAATTTATGATATTTCTTTTTTCTTATTGGTCAATTAACAATTAATTAAAATAGTTAATTCTAAATTAAAATAAAGAGACATGTAACCACCTTAGACAAATTTCCAGAACTGATGGCATTCTTAAAGCGTAACAAATGCTTGAAGGATTTCTTCATTTGTCGAGTTTTCTAATCAAATAACCGATAGCAATTCAAATAACTCATTCAAATGTTGATGGTTGAAAAATGCAAAAGGAAAGCAGAGGCAAGAAAGGAAAAGAGAATGGAAGTAACCAGATGACTAAAGCTTTCTTTCAGCTCTTGTATTCCATACCTCCTGGATTGAATCTTCTTTGTTCATCGCAGTACCCATGTGCTTCAAAAAGAAGTTGCTTAGGATATGCCTAACCCAGGTTTCAGGAGATCCTTGTTCAGATTTCAGCTCTTTATCAAGCATTTGACTAGAAAACTCGACAAATGAAAGCAATAATCTATATGCACTCTGTCTCAAAATAAGATCCTCAGATGACATATCATGTACAGCATATGACAGAATAATCAATGCATGCTCTTCTGGGACAGTGTGAAAAAAATCTGCACTTATCCTTTCATAAGCAGCAATTACGGTATCATAATCGAGATCTCCCAACTCTACGGTAGACGTGGCATTCAAATAACGAAGAAATTTTGCATGTATGAAATTAAAAGGCGCATTTACGTCAGCAAACTCCTAAAGCAACAAGGTAACAGAAAACTAGATAGGCTAGTACTATTGTAGATGTTCAGGTAACTCCGACAGTCGGTATTTTCTATTGAAAAAGACGACGAGAGAAAAAAAGGAAAAAGAGGGTGAACTGATATTGAAATCGGATACTAATTTGGGTTATTTAGTTTGGTGAGTAGTGGGTTAGGTTATTATCTTGGGGCGGGGCGGGTTTTTAAATTTAGAATTAACTATTTTAATTAATTGTTAATTGACCAATAAGAAAAAGACATCATAAATTAAGTAGGGCAAAATTATTCTGTTAAATAGATAGGCAAAATAGCCCCAATAAGTGGAAATGAGGGCATTTCAGGGTCTATAGGTAGATGAAGGACATTTTTGCACCAATTAATATAGTTGAAGGGCATTTTAGGCCCTTTTCTGTTTTTTATATAATTCGATTATAGTATTGGAAAAGTTATAATATAACTAAGAATTTTTTAAAATGTTCTGACGAAAGATGTCAGGAATTTTGGTCGATATCATGTTGACTATTTTACCCGACTTCTATAGTCAAATTTTTTTTTTTTCAAATTTTTCTGACAAATATTATCATTGCAGTTGTCAAAAATTTATTTAACAAAATATATAAATTAAAAAAAATATAATTTCCGACTACTCTAGTCGAAAAATTTCTGACTTCTTTTGGTGGTCGGAATTGGTAGTCGAGAAAATGCGAATTTCTAGTAGTATTATGCCCCACAGACAAGAGTTGAAACTACCACACTATGTCTTGATTTATGAGATGCTCTACAAGTCTTGCTTTAGAGACACGACTTATCCCAAGAATTTTTAAATAACAAACTATGCATATTGGGCAAGAGTCAACACTACCAGATTGTATTTTTTTTCTTATGAAATGCTTTATAACTCTTGGCTTAGAGGCAAGACTTAGTCTAAGGACTTTCAAACAAGTTATGCCCTACGGACAAGAGTTGACACTACCACGTTATGTCTTGATTTATGAGATATTCTACAACTCTTGCATTAGATGCACGACTTATCTAAAAAAATTTCAAACAATAAGTTACCTACATTGGAAAAGGGTCAACATTACCACATTGTGTTCTTTACTTATGAAATGCGTTATAACTCTAAGATTAAAGGCAAGACTTATCCCAAGGACCATCAAACAATAATTTATTCCCCATGGTTAGAGTTGACACTAACACATTATGTTTTTAATTTATGATATGCTCTATAACTCTTGCCTTAGAGGCGAGACTTAACCCTAGGACTTTTAAACAACAACTTACGCCTTATGGGCAAGAGTTGATACTACGACATTATGTCTTGATTTATGAGATACTTTATAAATCAAAGACTTTCAAACAACAAGTTATACCCCATAGGAAAGAATTGAACTACTACATTCTGTTTTGATTTATGAAATATTTTATAACTCTTGTCTTAGAGACACAACTCAGTCCAATGACTTTCAAACAACAAGTTACACTCCATGGGCAAGAGTTGACACTATCACACCGTGTCTTGATTTATGAGATGTTCTATAACTCTCGCTTTAGAGGCAAGACTTAGCCCACAAGTTACGCTTCATGGGCAAGAGTTGACACGATCATGTTATATTTTGATTTATGAGATATTCTACTAGTCTTGCCTCTAAGACAAGACTTAGCCTAAAAACCTCCAAAAAAAAAATAAGTTACGTTCAATGGGCAAGTGTTGACACTACCACATTGTGTCTTGATTTATGAGATGTTCTATAACTTTTGCATTCGAGGCAAGACTTGACTTGACTCTAGAATTTTCAAACAATAAGTTATGCCCCACAAACAAGATTTGACACTACCGCATTGTGTCTTGATTTATGAGATATTCTATAACTTTTGGCTTAGAGGCAAAACTTATTCCAAGAGACTTTCAAACAAGTCATGCCCTTAAATTTACTTTGATGTCAAAGGAAGAAGATCCTTTTATGGATTATCTAACTTTCTATTTATTAGCAAAATATAATAGAAGATAATAGAAGTTGAGAAAAAAAGAAAAAAGAGAAGAAAAAAAAGATTGAGAAAAAAAGAAAAAAAGAAAGGTAAAGAAAAAAGAAAAAAAAATAAAGATTGAGAAAAACAAAAATGAGAATAAATAAATATAAATAAAGTTTGAGAACAATGAAAAATAAAGAAAAAATGAAAAATAGTAATTATAAAAAATAAAAAAAATGAAGTTTGAGACAAATGAATTTTAAAAAAATACGAAATACATAATGTTTGAGGAAAAAGAGAAAAAAAGTAAAAAAAATAGTAAAGATTGAGACAAATGAAAAAAAAAAGAAAAAAAGTGAAAAAAAAAATAAGAATCGAAGCTAAGAACATGAAAAGTTTAAAAATATATGAGGCGTAGAGGACAAAAATGTACTTATACTATACATAAAAAAAAAAAATCAAAGTCACCGATATATATCATCCCTTATAATTTCCTCCATAAAATTCTCTTTTAACTTGATTAAATAATTAAAAACTGCAAATTTTTCCCATGAGTGCACCAAATTTTCTCTTGATCCAACATTTGACTCTTTCCAATCCAATTGAAGTAGAATATATTTGCGATAATTAGGGATCCTCCTTAAATTGTGGTTTAAATGAAAAAAAATACATAAATGGACATAACCTTCTTCCAAAAGCAACGGATAATCATTCAATTTGTAACATGGATTGGAGTAATAAAATCATTAAACTTAATTTTCGTAACCACAAAATAACTTAACTCAGAGGCGGACCCACATGTATCAGTGGGAGTGCACGTGCACCCGTTAACGTTGAGAAAAATTATGTGAATCTATGTGTATATACCTTTAGAAATTGGGATATATTTAATAGTGCATATCAGGGAAAGTATGTATTAGAAATTAGAACTTAAGCTGCACATTAAGCGAGACGAGCGCTCAACACATTTTGAGTCTTGTTTCGAGGCTTATGCGCGTCTTTGACTGCCAGAGGCGGACCCACATGTATCAGTGGGGGTGCACGTGCACCCGTTAACGTTGAAAAAAATTATGTGTATATATGTGTATACACCTTCAGAAATTGGGATATATTTAATAGTTCATGTCAGGGAAAGTATGTATTAGAAATTAAAACCTAAACTGCACATTAAGCGAGGCGAACGCTCAACACATTTTGAGTCTTGTTTCAAGGCTTATGCACGCCTTTGACAACACCAGTACACTCACGGACTTCAAATCTTGAGTTCGCTTCTGCCCAAAACCTTTAATTACTATAGAAAGATTCTATTCGTCCTATCAACCACAACTTTTAGAAGTCACTTTCATCCTCTAGCGTGCGTTACGAAGAGGTTTTAGTTTAAAATATTATATGTGTTATTTTAGTTATATTGAGTTATACGATACATCTATTAAATTGTTTTAGAAAATAAATTAATATACTTTCTCGAGGTTCGGCTGGTTGCATGAAAATATGAAACCTAATAAAAATAATAAGAATGCAGTTTTCTTGAGAAGATGTTTAATTTTGTTGTTGTTTTGTTGTTTCTTCTTCAATAGGTTGTCTTTTTGTTAAGCATTACAATCAAAGATATAATTAATATATAATATAAGTATAAATAAACTTCTTAAAGTGACCGGCCTGTTTGACAATGTCAAGGTACAGAAAATGAAACATGAACACTTCCTGTCCATCATATAGTATACTCCTATTAAATATTAGAATTGACTATTTTTGTAATAGTATAAATGTGTTTGAAGTATACAACAAATTAAACTTGAAAGTTTATGCTTGACAATGACAGCTACAGCAAGATTTTTTAATTTGGAATTTACTTTGTTACTATATCAAATAGAATGCTAAGAAAAAAGTTAATATAATTATCATTATATCAATACAGTGAAATTATACATCTTAAATATCAGTCAAAATTATTATGTAATTTGAGCCTAGAGAAGCTATAAATGACAATAGTACGTGATTTAGGACGGAGGGGATAGTAAAGTAAATAACATATACGGAGTCGATATAAGGTTCTTGAATTATGATTTGGTACTAAATTAGATCTTTAGATTTTCTTAGAACTTACGTTATAATTAGACATTAGTTAATCTCAATGTACCTCCACTTATTTTGGCTTCTCCATGAGAATATTTCTTGAGTAATGAAAAGTAAATACATTCAATGCAGATTCTTTTTTGTTTTTTTTTTGTTTTTATGCACAACATGATAGCAATTAATGGAGATGCAATACCTTGGTAGTCGATAAACATGTCCATTTCAACATTAAATAGATTCATGATTTAAATTTTATGAGTTCAATCTTTATCATTCTTAACAATGAACTCATTAAAATTTTAAAGTTATGAACTCATATATACTTCCTTCGTCCCATTTTACTCGTTCCAAATTTCTTAATTTGTTGTCCTATTTTATTTGTCTTTTTTTACTTATCAAGACAAGATAAAAAAAAAATTCATTATACCCTTAGTGTAATTGATTACTCCTTATTATTAGCATTCTTAAAAAATGTTGCAAAGAGGAGTACCATTAAGAGTACACCATTAAGAATACAAATGGTGCTTTGGTATAAGTCATCCATCAATATTGAAACTAACAACAAGACACAATTAAGAGGGGTTAAATGGTAAAGTTACATTACCAATCATTGTTTTTTTAATAAGTGTGTCATCCTAATTTGGGACGGGAAAAATGGAACGGAGGAAGTATCATTTATAATAGTTTTAGTAGTAATTTTTTATCCATAAATATATGTTTTGCGTCAAAATATTGAATTCAAATGAAACGAATATTATAAGGTTGGATGTGCCCTAATTTCAACCCCTTAGTTAAAATGTAGTTAGCTAGATGTTTACCTTTTCCAAGAATAAGCTAGGTATTTATCAATGTGGCGTAATTTGATCTCCCAAGGAATATAGGAACATGTCTTATTCTGTCACAATGTTGAAAAATGAAAAATGTTAGGAGTATATAATACCAAAGTTGTCTCCATCAACATGAATTGAAAGTCCATTTTCACAATTATAAAACAAACAAATAAATCCAATATTGAGGAATAGACTGGGTAAGAATTGATTTTTGTGTTCTTTTTTCAGAAAATGTTCTCCTCATTTTATAAATGTAGCTCTATACGAGTTGCAGCACTTGTGTGTTTTGACATTGATTTGCCTGTTTTGTCTTATTATTTGTACACAATTATTAAGCAATTCAAACTTAGGGATATAATTTCTAAGGGTAATATTATTTGGCACGAAAGGAAATGACAAGAATGACACAAATAGAGTAAAAAAACATCAATGTTCCTTAGTCTTCAAAATCATCTATTTCTCCCTCCAAAAACAACATTAATTTGACTTTTATTTCTTATTTGTTTACTATTCTTTCATAAATCATAACTTTAGTTTTTTAGATTACTCCTTAGATTATTACATTTTTATTCTACTTTTTCTTTACTTATTCAAAGTTCTCTCATCTAATATGAAGTCTTTTAATCACCCTTTTTTGACTTGTATTATATTTTTTTTTCTTCCAACACTTCTATCTCTTTAATTGTTTTACTTACAGATTTTTAACTTTTTTATTTTTTCTCCTTTTTAATTTTAGATCCTCCATATATCTCATCTACAAAATTCCTCCTATAAATTTTAAATAAAAAATAAATTCAAATAATAAAAATATCTAACTAAGAGAAACCATGAATGAAACTTTTTGGATTGAAAATAGTGATAGTTTACTCACTAAATTAATTTATTTATATAGTAATTAATAAATGGTATGATTAGTTTTAAAGTTAAATTCATTTTTGGTAGCATTGATAGAATGGGGTATCGCACATTCAGTGAAGAAATAAGTGACCAGCCTGATGGCTTTAAAGGATAGGGAACACCTTTAATTGAGTAAGTGCGCCCCGCCATGCTAAATTTTTTTTTTTGAACTTTTTCCATATTAGGAAGGCTCGTAAGCATCTTATTATTTTTCTTTGTGACTAGAGAGGGAATTTTTGTTTACAAACAAAAGGAAAATCACATTTAAATAGCAATTCAATTGATGGTTATCAAGGTGATTTTTCAATTGTTAAGTAATTAAGTTTGACTTAAAAATTTTAGTGTGGAAATTTTGTCTTGACTCCAAATTACTTACATGTTGAGTTTATATAGGTTTGACTGAAAATTCAACTGTATGCAAAGATTAACTAAATAAATAAAAATTATTGGCATCATCATATAATATTATTAAAACTGGTTAAAAAGTTTATAATCACTGCGTCACGAGTTCGAGACTAGGCAGACACGTTAAAATATAAATTTATTTTAGCTAAATTATATTTTAAATTTTTTAAAAGTAGTTTTATAATGTTTCACTAAAAATATAAAGTAGTATTTTCATATTATTCCTAAAAAAGATTAAGTAGTTGGTAAAATTGAACTTAGAAAAAATGTTCAATCCAATATTTTTTTTTATCGTTTTCACTTCATCTCATAAAAATAAATCTTAAAAGAAAAAAATTACATGGTTTACTAACATAAGTTTCTAATTACTCTATTTAGCCTAAGTTTCAATTTATTACAATCCATATACATCCATAACCTCTCTCCTTTATTTTTTTTCTCTTAATTTTCTCTCTTTCTCTATCTTTTATTTCTTTTCTTTTCCTTTTTACCCTTTCCAGTTTTTCTTCTTTTTTTCTTTCCCTTTTTTTTTTCTTTTTTTTCTTTTTCGCTTATTTTTCTTTTTCATTTTTGTTCATTTTCTTACATTTTATTTTTTCTTTTTCATATTTTTTAATTTTTGTTTCTTTTTTTTTGCAACCTTTTTTAAAAAAACAAAATTCCGTTTTTTCTTCTTTATTATTTTAGTCATTTTTTTCTTCCTTTATTCTTTTTTTTTTGTAATATTTTTTGGTTGTTGTTGTCGTTGTTGCATTTTATATTTTATATTTATTTATATGATATTATATATTTTAAATAAATTTATTATTTGTATTTGAATAGTTTAATCTTGGATATGTACAAATTATTATATTTATTTTTATACAAATAGGGATGTGAATTAATTGTATTTAATTGAGTCTAAAATATACACATGCGCAATATATTATTTAATACAAATGTATCGTTGGTATTTGTATGTCAAATTTATCATTTGTATATGTATATAAACAAGTATCATTTATATGCATATAATTCAAATTTTATGAACATGTATCATTTGATACAAGTGTAACATTTGTATTTGTACAATTTATCATTTACATTCGTATAATTTATTATTTTATATTTATATTGTTCAATTTGTATCAATAAAATATAATTCGTATCAATGAATATAACTATTAGTCTTCATAGAATGATTTTTTTTTAATTATTTAAAAATACAAATGATGCAGTCAATTACAAATTCTAATACAAACAAATAAATGAAATGAAATTACAAGTATAAATATAAATATAATATACAGTCAACTTACAAATACAAATTAATTCTTTAAAAATACAAGTGTATCGACGAAAATAAAACACATGTACAAACAAAATGAAACCATAAAATAACAAATACAATATGCAGTCAACTAATAAATACAAAACCGTTCTTTAAATATAACTGCGAAATTTATAAAATATAAATGATGATGAGAACTGTAAAATACAAATACAAATATAGTTGTATCAACAAATATAAAAATATAAATGATAATGCGAACTATAAAATACAAATACAAGTGTGAACTATAAAATAGATATACAAATATAATTGTATCAATGAATACATGTCACGACCCAAACTAACGAATCGTACAGATACCTACGTTATTCTAAGCAGTCAGGAGAACCCTTATTGTCCAACTAAAAATATGCGGAAGACTTTTTTTTTAAGAAAATAATGAATTAAATATAATAAAGCAAATTACATATCAATGAATAAATCCTTTTAAAAACTTCTTACAACTGTCTTTCACTATCCCAAGACTTGGTCAGACATGTACAAGAGCTACCTATTACAGAATAGACTGACAATAAGATAAATAATACAAAGACTCCAACATCTGCCAGGAAGAAAGTGGAGAAGTTGGTGTTGAATATCGTCATCTGTCTAGTAACTGCAACTAACCTGTATCCAATCTACACTCCAAAAAGGAATAAAGAAAAGTAAGGTTAGTACAAACACACATACTGGTAGACATCATCAGCCGGCCAGTGTTAGTCCACATAATCATAAAATATAATTAAAGAAAAAAAATTATGACATCTTAAATGGAATATAATTCACTAAGACTTTAATATCATTATAACACTTTTCCTATATAATTTATAATTCTTCAACTCCATTAACGAGATCGTATTCACCTTTAGTATAGTCTGGCCTCATTAATTCACATCATCCACCACAACGCATTACTAAACCATCACTATCACCTCTTTATTTGCATTACCTTTTTCATTACTCATATCTATAGGATCAACTTAGTAATCATAGACAACTCATACTAAACTCTCGGGCTAACAACCAAACACTCTCTTATAATATTAAGAAATAATAACTAGTCAATCGGATAAGCTACGATTACAACAAGTATAAATGAAGCAAGTTGACCAACATATAGTAAATAAGTATAGAGCTTCACTTTTTTAAGTACATGTCACACAATTAATCTCATGGATACAATCAAGTAGGGAATACAAGTCAACTCACATCACAGTAAAACACAACAGGGAACTCAAGTCTTATTAGCAAAGCTTCCAAATACTTTTGAAGAAGGATTAATTCAATTATTGAAACTTCTGAATTATTTCTTTGAAATTATTCATTGAATTCATCACTTTGGATCACTTCATTAGCAATTTTATTATTATTATTATTATTATTATTATTATTATTATTATTATTTATTATTATTATTATTATTATTATTATTATTATTATGAATCACGGCATTCGATCTTACATCTCATAATAATACTGATATTTAATGTCGCCCACATTGATTAAGAAACCAATAAGGTAGCAATACCGTAATTTAACGTCGTCCACATTGCTTGAGAAATTAATAAAGTAGCAATATTGAAATTTAACTCCAGCCACGTTGCTACTAATAATTTTTTTCATAAGTAACAATTATGTCCTTCTAAACCTCACAATTAGAACATCATTGACTCGTTATCAACTTATTAAATCGCACGACTTTTCAAAATCAACACTAATTTGTACACACATGCTAAGGGACTTATTTATGTCTAACTAGTCATGACCTATAGAGGACAATCTAAGTCCATGTACCATACTGGCGTGGTATATCAATATCCATATTTATACCGGCGTGGTACCCTATCCTCCATAACCATATTATATATTTATACTGGCGTGGTCGGTTTTTAATTAAAATAAAAGAAAAAATAATTTTAAAAAACCAACCACTTGTGGTCGGTTTTTAATTAAAATAAAAATAAAATAATTTTAAAAAATCGACCACTTGTGGTCAGTTTTTAATTATAATAAAAAAGAAAATTAATTTAAAAAAACAACTAATATAATAATAATAAAAATAATAATTAAAAAGTAATTATTAGGAATTAAAAAAGAGAGTAAATAATTATATATATAATCTAATATATTATTTTTTGAAATTACACTAATCACACATAGTCAATAACCAATATAATAATAATAAAAATCAATCAATTTTAGATTTTTTGAAAAAATTACATTAAAAAATATATCAAATAAAATAAATAAATTACGTTAAACATAATCTTTATCTTTTACTTATGTTTCAATATATAAAATAAATATTTTTCTTTGTATATACGTTAAATGACGTTAAACATGCATAATCTTTGAATAATGAATATGTGTATATATATATCATACCGTTGGGATAATGATATTATACTACTATTGCAGTCATAATAATATAATATATAACCGATAATTCATCAGAATATAATGAATGTGTTCTATTATAAGGTAATATACTTGCGGATGTGATGTATATAGTAGGCATTCAAGAGTTCATATATATAAATATCTTTATATATATATATATATATATATATATATATATATATATATATATATATAATGTAGTGATCGATTGATGAACGATGTAGTCAAAACCTAGTAGAATCTATTCAAATATATTGAATACCTTGATTTGAAATTACAGAAGTAATAATATATACTGCACGTTGAAGTTATATTAATGTAATCTAATCAAATTAATCGATCACTGATCAGAGTATGTATATGATATACGTCGAATTATATTATTGGATAATATATTCGTGTACGTATGTGATGTATATAATACGTTGTATATTATTATGGGGTAGTAAAATTGTATATGTGATGCTTATAGTACGTATTCGAAAGATGATAGACAATTGAATATATGCATGTATATATACTTATATCTCGTATAGTGACGTATGCAGTAATCAAAAGTTAGATAACTACTGAATCTATATATCAAAATATTTTGAATGATATACGTCGATTTATATCATACTATTGAGGAAATAGATATACTATTTTGTGTAAATGTAGACACGCGTATGTTGTTGAAGTTGTAATAACGTAAGATAAGTATTACGAGATATATATGGGGGGGGGGGAGGGGAGGAGGAAGGAAGTAGGGGGGAGAGACAGAAATTTGAATCCTGAAACTTGCATATACTTACCATTTGCTTTGAATTTCAAATTTGAATGACCGCCAAATTTTGGCAGTGAATTTAAGTTTTTTCGCTTAAACACTTTGTATCTGAGTATATGTGAAACACATTGTATATTATTATGGGGTAGTAAAATTGTGTATGTGATATTTATAGTACGTATTTGATAGCTGATAGACAATTGAATATATATATATATATATGTATATCTTGTGTAGTACTGACGTATGCAGTAATCGAAAGCTAGATAACTGAATCTATATATCAAAATATTTTGAATGATACGTTGATATATATCATACTATTGAGGAAATAGATATACTATTTTGTATCAATGTAGACACGCGTATGTTGTTGAAGTTGTAATAATATAAGACAAGTATTACGAGGTATATATATATCGTATTTAAAAGGTAATTAACCAAAAATTTATCGTAATTTGCAAAATTTATTGATATTATTATACGATTGAGGAAATATACTGCTCCTGTTAATGTGTTGATAAAATAACCAACTATCTGATTTGTACATATACGCATTGCGATAATATGATGATAAAATAACTAATTATATGATTTAACTTTTTTATTAAAATTGACCACATGTGATCGTTTTTTGATAATAACTATTTTAAAACTAAATCGAACACTTATATTTTATTTTGTGAATAATTTTGTAAAATTTTAATTAATTTATAGAAAACCAACCACATGTGGTCGGTTTTCTATAAATTAATATAATTTTTTTTTATAAAATAAAGCCTACCCGACCCATCCCCACAAGACCCGACCTGACCAGTTTTTAACACAAACACACAAAAAAAAACAATCAAACACACACACATTCGACCTACACACACAAACCCAACCCACATACAAAATCAAATTTTGTGACTCTGTTGTCGCCGTTTGCCGTTGACCACAATGACTTTGGCGACCATAGTGACTCGGGTTAGTGCAAAAAATATCAACTCTTTTGAACTTCAAGGAAAAATTCTTTGTTTTTCTTGTTAGAAACTAGCAAAAGGGTCAAGATTATTATGCATCTTTATTTTTCAACTTCAATTTGGTACTAAAGCATTTGTTCTAGTTATTATGCTTCATTACATAATTTTAGTTAGTTCAAACTAAAAAAAGTAATGAAAAATGTCTTTTAGTTAGTTCAAGATTTAATTTGTTTCTTCATTTTGATATTTTGTGCATTTGTGTGTGTTTTTGGTCTCTTGGGTTTTATCAAGATTCCATTTTGATACTCTATGTGTGTATTTTGTCAAGTGAAGCTTATTAAGATCCCCCTCTTTGTGTGTTTTTGCAAGTAAATTAGGATTTACTTTTGTTGATACTCCATTATAGTTTTAGTATTTTGGTGGTTTGTTTATGATGATTTTAAGCTAAGAATATGAGAAAATAAGGATGCCAAGATTTTTGTTATTTTGTCTAATGATCAAGATTTTTTTATTCTACTTGCCTAATGGGTTGCTTGGAATTTGATGTTACCGTTTGACAGAATCCGAATTCAGGAAAAGAATTGTTTTGCTATTTTTCCGGTGACCGTTTATCTCTTTCTCTTTAATTTAGGCGAAGCAAAGGTAAGTTGATTTCTCTCTTTTTTCTTATAATAAAGTCTTAAAATGTAGTCCAGTTTGAGATTGTTCGCTGTAGAAGGCTTTGAAAGCCATAGGAAGTTTGTGATGATTATATGGTGTGAGAGGGACATGCGACGCCTCTACTTATTTGCTTTGTTATACTTGTTCAATTGTTTGACTTATTATACTACAAATAAATATGTTACTTGAAAGTGAATAAGTGTAGTTACTTAGCTTGAAGGTGAACTTTTATTTTGAATTTTGTTGAAGCATACTTGAAGTGTGAACTTTTTATTGTGAATTTTGCTATGCTTGATAATTTTGAATGTGGTTTAGTTTGATGACTTGGGTGGTTACTTAGTGAGTTGAAATTGATTAACTATAGGTACTTGAAATGTGAATTTATCATTTTGAAGGTAGTTTAGTTTGTTGTTTTAGGTGACTTAGTGACTTGAAAATGTTGAAGTTTAGGTACTTGAAATGGAAATTTTGGTTTTGAATGTAGTTAAGTTTGGTGACTTAATCACTTGAAATTGATTAAGTGTTGGTACTTTAAAGGTGAATTTTTGTTTTGAATGTGGTTTAGTTTGGTGACTTGGTAGGTGACTTGGTCACTTGAAATTTACTAAGTGTAGGTACTTTAAAGGTGAATTTTTATTTTGAATGTGGTTTAGTTTGGTGACTTAGGTGATAACTTAGTGAGTTGAAATTTACTAAGTGTAGGTACTTTAAAGGTGATTTTTTTGTTTTGAATGTAGTTAAGTCTGGTGACTTGGTAGGTGACTTAGTTACTTGAAACTGATAAAGTGTAGGTACTTTAAAGGTAAATTTTTGTTTTAAATGTGGTTTAGTTTGGTGACTTGGGTGATGACTTAGTGAGTTGAAAATGTTGAAGTTTAGGTACTTGAAATGTGAATTTTTATTTTGAACGTAGTTTTTTTTTTGGGGTAAAGTAGAGATGCATTTAAGTAAAGAGAGTTTTTTTACAAAACAAGGCCTAATCAGGCACAAAAACATAACAGATGGGGCTAGTGTTCCCATTACTAGTTACAGATATGGAGAATGATTTCCCCTTAAAATCTTCCCAAAAAATAACTCCTACACTAACTGGCGGTGTTGCAAAAACACGGAGTCTATCAAAAAAGTCACGCTCTGAGACTTGCTTTGCCAACATGTCGGCTACCCTATTCTGCTCCCTATAAGTATAGTAGACTGGAGGATTCCCCAAGCTCCCTAGTAAGCACCTGCATTCATTAACAACTGAATCATAGAGTAAGTTACCTTGGTGTAGTATTCTTATGATTTCCATTGAATCAACGCAAACTTCTAGTGGTTTGAGATTTTGTTCTAATACTAGCTTGAGGCCCTCTTTGAGGGCCATGAGTTCCATGAGATTATTAGTGGCATGGGTAAAGCTCTTGATGAAACCCACAACCCAATCTTCTCTGCCATTTCTGATGACTCCCCCAATCTCCCATTTCCCGAGGTTTCTCATACAAGACCCGTCAGTATTGAGTTTAAAGGAATTGGGGGTGGGGGGATCCATTTAAGAGTGATGGTAGATCTAGGATTGGACACTATGGTTATTCCCAGGTGGTGGTATTCCACATCTTCAACATGAGGTATGCTGAAACAAGGATTAGAGTTAGTATTTTGGAAGGTGTTAGCATTTCTCACCTTCCAAAGGTGCCATAGACAATGAGGTAGAAGGGTACCCCAAGGAGTATTAGTGTCAAAACTATGGTTGTGCAATCTTTCCCAAGTAGTGGACCAGTTTTTAGGTTCGAAAAAGGAAAGGTGAAGAGGAATGCCACCTCTATATTTATGACGGAGTTGAAACTAGAAGGTCTTTGCAAGGCTGCATCCAAAGAAGATGTGTTGTTGATCTTCCTGGGTGCAATTGCAGTAGTGGCACTGAGTATCAACATTGATGCCTCTGTTGTGCAGAGTGGTTTTAGTGAGAAGGTTGTTGTGGTGCATAAGCCACATGAAGGTCTTAATTTTATTGGGGACTTTAAGTTGCCAAATCCAGGTAGAGGACCTGTGGGATCTTTGGGGTCCCCTCCTACTGGTAGTAATGTACTAATAGGCACTTTTACAGGAGAAAGTGACATCCCTCTTAAGTCTCCAAAGAGGGGTATCTTGGCTGAGATGGGTGCTCGGCATGAAAATATTTTTCATAGTGTTGTTAATGTTAGGAGGGATATCAAAGGGAAGGGTAGTGAAGTCCCATCTTCCATCCCTCCAACTATCTTTAACCATAACTTTATTGGGAGGATTTATGTTAGGACCCTGGATAAAGAAGGAGAGGGAAGGGGGGCATCCCAGGGATCCATCTATCTTCCCAAGCATTTATGTTAGTGCCATCCTTTATGGCCCAAAATAGGGCATCCTTACAGAGGTTCCAACAGTTGGTTATGTTGCACCAAGTCCTGAAACCTTTATTGTAGCCCTTTCTACTAGTCCCATGCTTAGCAATGAGGGTGCTGGCCTATAGGGGAGTTGGGTTTGAGAACATCTTCCAACTTAGGCTGCAGAGGAGGGCTTCATTCTTGATTGCAGTCCTTTGCATACCCAACCCCCTCTTCTCTTGGAAGGGTGATGGTGTCCCATTTAAGAAGGTGTAATTTTTTTTAACATCAATGGTGCCCCAAATGAAGTTCCTTTGGATTTTGTCATTAGCTTATGAATGGTGCTAGGAAGCCTGATGTATTGCATAATGTGGTTAGGGATGTTGGCCAGGGAAGATTTAGCAAGAGTAACCCTACCAATCATATTGAGGAATTTAGTCTTCCATCCATCCAACTTACTTTTTAAGTTGTCAATGATGAAGTGGAAGTCTCCCTTGATAGTTATTTTATGAAAGATGGGAAAGTCCAGGTATTTACTAAAGTCATTGGAGGATTGAATGCCCAAGAGGGTAGAGAGGTTCTCCTGCTCAGCTAAACCACAATTTTTTGAGAAGATGACTTTAGACTTTGCAAAATTAAATTTTTGGCCAGAGTGAGAGCTGAAACTGAGGAGGATTTTATTGATGGTATGGCAGTTTTTTGTATTAGCTCTAGCAAAGAGTGTAAGATCATCAGCAAAGAAGAGGTGGGATATGTAGGGGCCTCTCCTAAAAATGGATATAGATTTTCATTGGAGGGTATCAACCTCTGAGGTAATCCTCCTAGACAAGAGCTCCATACAAAGAATGAAGAGATAGGGGGACATAGGGTCCCCTTGTCTGATACCCCTGGTTGGGTTAAAAGGGGTGGTCTTCCCCCAATTGACTAGAATAGAAATAGAAGGGTTTAAGATGCACGGAAGGATGAGTTTTATGATGTTTTAGGGGAAATTGAAGAAGGAGAGGGCCTGTCTAATAAAGGACCATTCAATCCTGTCAAAAGCTTTTTCCAGGTCAATTTTTAGGAGCATGTTGGCATTCTTTCCCTTCATCTTGGAGAAGTGGATGACATACTCCCGAACAATGATTGGATTATCAGAGGCTATTCTCTTAGCCAAAAAATTATCTTGAGAGGGGCCAATGATGTTGGCAAGAAAGGGCTAGATCATGTGGCTATAATCTTAGTGATGATTTTATATTGGGTATTGCAAAGCCCAATGAGTCTGAAGTTCTTGAGAGTTATGTCATTTCTGTACTTAGGGATGAGGCAGAGGTATGTGGAATTAACTCTGGGATCAATATAACAAGAAGTGAAAGTATCTTGATAAAACTTCACTATAGGAGAGCCCAACATGTCCCAAAATTTCTGGTACACAAAAGGAATGTAACCCATCTGGCCTAGGGGATTTATTTGGTTTAAAGGAGAATAGAGCTCTTTTTACCTCTTCAGGGGAAGGGATGGCTTGTAAGAGATCATGGTTAGGAGAGCTGATCGATCCCAGAGTAGATGGTTTAGTTGGGTATTGAGGTACCCCAAGGTATGCTCAATGGTGTAGAGTTTAGCATAATAGTTGGAGACAATAATGGTAATGTCCTTCTGATGGTAGTGCCAAGTGACACTATCATCCATGATGGAATTAATTTTATTCCTTCTTCTCCTATTGAGAGTGGGGGTATGGAAGAATCTTATATTAGAGTCTCCTTCAAGCAACCAAGAGATCCTGGACTTGAGCTTCCAGAATTCATTCTCTAGGTTGAGAATATGGTTGAATTCCTTCAGCAGGGTGTGTTCAAGTCCATGAAGGAAGGGGCTAGTGGGGTAGTTGGGAGACTTTTGAATGCCATCTAGCCTTGCAAACAAGTGTTTCTTCTTAGCAAAAATATTCCCAAAAATGTGTTTGTTCCAGTCTCTGGCCTTGTCCTCAAAGTCTGAGGTACCTGCAGTGATACAGAGACAGTTAAGAAAGACTTCTCTGATCAGGTTAGGGAAGTCCTAGTAAGTAAGCCACATAGATTCCACCCTGAAAGGCTTAATCTGATTAACAAAAGAACTGCCTAGGTTGAAGAGAAGAGGGGAGGGATCAGAGTGAGTCCTAGGGAAGTGGGTGATTGAGGCCTTAGGGTATATGTGGATCCACATGTCATTGGCTAGACATCTGTCAAGCCTTTCTAGAATAGAGCCCTGTCTATTCCTATACCTCATGTTGGACCAAGTGTATTTGCTACCCCTGAACCCTAGGTCAATGAGCTGACAGTGGTTTAGGCAGTTCATAAACAGGTTAGTTCTATTGAGGTTTATCCTAGAGCCATTAAATTTTTCAGAGGCTCTGAGTACCTCATTGAAATCACCTCCAACTAGCCAGCTTTTACCCTCAGGGGTAATGTAGGTATCATAAAAGGAGGAAAGTTGGTCCCAAAGAGTAATCCTAGCGTGAAAGTCAGTGCTAGCATAGATAATGCTGACAACCCAAGAAGAAGGAGGGGATCTAACCTGGACTTTGGCATGAATAGCCTGGGAGGAAATGAAGACAGAGGTGATGGAGATAGAGTCTTCCCTCCACATAATGACAAGGCCTCCAGAGTTGCCATTGGCTTCAGACTGGATGTGGTGCTGGTATCCCAGCTCATCACAGAGATCATGATGGTCAGTCATCTTAGTTTCTAGCAATGCAAGGATGCATGGTTGGTGAATGTTGACCATGGCTTTGCAATGCTTTCTGAATTCAACATTCTTAACCCCCTAGCATTCCACACTATGCAGTTCTTCATTTTTGAGTAGAGGGGGTGAGGTGGCTCTGGTATTGTCACCTTGTCCTTCCCCTTGGGGTTGGAGGCGAGTGTTAATGAGGAGGCCTTCATTTTTCTGCTGAATGGAGTCAGGGTGACTCTGAAGGTCTCTTCTCTCATAGGGCTTGCTGTATTTATTCTTAGACCTTGCTATGCCAACCCTAGTAGAATCAGGATGATCACTATCTCCTGTACTGGATCTATGAACTCTAGCTTAGAGGTTATACCATGTATAGGATCTCTGTTCTTGGGACTCTGAGTTGGGATAGGAATTCCTTCATGTCCCTGTTGCTGGCTCTCAGAGCTTCCAAGGTATTCAGTCTCTCTACCCTCTCCAGAGTGAGGTGAGGAGAGTGAGGTGAGGGGATATTGTGGTTGAGGAGGGAGGATATGACTGTGTTGGAGATAGCAGGAGCTCCCCAGAAGGAGGTGCAAAATCTGGTCCTAGAAGCATCATTGCAGGATCTTGAGGTGGAACAAATGAGAGGCTCAGGATCAGGTGATTTATGATGCTGGCTAAGGATTCCGTGGTCAACTCCTCCTGGAAGGGTAAGTTGATCACTTAGAATAGAGTAGCCATCCAGATGTTGGACCCATATGTTTGGAGACCCTGGTTTAGGCTCGCCATTGTCAGCTATGCTAGATACTAAGGGTCCTAAATGAGGATAGTGATGTGTCTCCCTTCCTATTCCAAGTGAAGGGGTGCAGTTTGGTTGGATAGACAAACTTCCAACCATGAAGTTGGCTGATGGTTCGGGGAAAGATGAGCTTTTGTGATGGTTATTTGGTTGGAGTTTGAGGTGTCCATGGTTGTTTTCTTGAGTGAAGTCAGCCATGCTCTCCTCAGAAAAATATAGAGTGAAGGGAGGTGGGGGAGGAGAGTTGAAGGGTTTTCCCATGGGAAACACCACCAGCATTTAATGCATTGTCCGTGTCTTGGACAAGCTCCATCATATCACTGCGGAAAGTGGAAAGGTTTCTCGCCATCAGGACTTTAGGCTCATCATTGCCTAAGTCCAGGTGTCTGTGAGAGGCCCCACTTTGAGGGGCTTCATTCCTTTTTATTCCCATAAGAGTGAGGGAGAGGGTTTTAATTTAACAGAAGGGGAATTAAGAGATTGGGGGTTGGGTTTTTCAGAAAGCAAGTAGGCCTTAAGATTGTGCCCATTAGTAGTGGTGAAATTGGGCCTCTGGGCCATAGAACTATTTTGTTGGCCCATACAACCTAATACCATTATAACTCAACTAGGTTCATCACTGGAACAACTAAGAAACATCATATCTACATACTTCATTTATAACAGTTTTCTTTCGGGCACACAACACATAATATCATAAATATCACATAATTAATCAATAACATAGTTTTTGAAATTAAAGTAAAGTTCTTATGTCTTTATTCACCTCAACTCCATGCCGGCAGGCCTAAACATGCTTTCTCCCATCAATTTAAATTATGAAAATATAAAATAACACGGTCTTCTACACATTAAACTTAGCCTACCTAGGCGCCAAACTTTTGAAAGAAGCAAGTCGTAACGAGAATGCTCTTTCCTTTCCTTCATGTCTTAGAATAATCAACCATATAAAAATCAAACAATAATAAGAGTAATTAAATAATTACTCTTCAAAAATATCTTAGGGTTTCAAACTCAATAATTTTACCCTTAATTCAAGGTCTATATCAATTCCCAAGGTCAATTAACCATTAACGAGCTCCATTAATAGAGTTTTTATGCTAAAGTACCATCTTTATGGAATTCAAGGTTCCTAACCATCAAAATGCATAATCTAGTTTACTAAATTCATGTTAGGAATCTTAAATTTATAATATAGAATCAACTCTACGTGATATTAAGAACACCCATAATTTTTTTTCAAAAATCCACCATTAAAGGTTCTAACCCAAAATTCCACCATTAAGGTTTTTTTGATGATTCTAGAAGGATTAAAAAACGAAGAACATGATGAAAAAACTTACCTGGACTTTCACCCTAAACTTTGAAAAATCACCTCTTTAGGGTTAGGGAATGAATATTGAGGTTTTTAGACCCGAAACACGACTGGAACTGATTTAAATACCAGAAGTATTCTTGCTACATCGAATTTCCATTTCAGTTCGGACAATGCTCAATAAAACGGTCATAACTTTTTTACTTCGAACTCGAATTGACAAACACTTTATTGAGTTGTAAATAACTCATATATCTTTAATTTGGTGGGTATTAAGCCCCTTAACTCCTTATATTCTAGGAGATATGGTCGTTTGAAGTTGGCCCTAATAGAAACCCATATCGAAACTCTATCACTAAGAAAGTTTTCAACTTAATTTTATGTTAGGGATATTGTATGACCGTAATTCATACCTAAATAAATTTTGAAACTAAAGGATTGATAATAGTACTCATGAATAATTGAATTCATCGGGCTTGAGTATATCTAGATATATCGAAAGGCTAGGATCTTCACCGGAAAGCTTGAAGTGACATAATAAATAAAATATTGGCTATTTTGGACTTAAGCTAGTATTGAGAAATGTAAATTAAAAATTTTCATGAATTTATCACGGATAATATAGTAACAATGAAATGGATCGTTAAAATACAAAAATGTAAATGATGGTGAATACAAATAGAATAAGCGATTGTGGTATTTTCATTATCATTCATGATTTGTGCTTGATGTAGCCATATTTTTCAAAAATATAAAGAATTTATAAAATGAAATAAGAAAAAAGAGAAAGGAAAAAATATTTTAAAAAAAATCAAAAAGAAAGATAAATAGAAGCTAGAGATAGAATACAGAAAAAAAATCGAAAAGAATGAAACAAAATAGAAAAAAAAAGAAAAAAAGAAGAAGGGGAAACATAGAAAGGAAAAAATGAGAAAAAAGAAACCCAAAAAATGAAAACAATTAAAAAAATAAAGAAATATAAATAGAAGCTAGAGATAGAAAAGAGAAAAAACAACAAAAAGAAAAAAGAAAAGAAAATTAAAAAAAAGAAGAAAAAAAAGAGAAAAAGGTTGGTACATGTAATTACTCTCATTGTATTTATATTTTATATTAAATAGAGTCGGTTGCATACAATTGATACATTGGTCAGATGATAATTTTGAAAGTTAGGCTATGGACTCCCCCAATTTATTAAAAGTTAGACTATTTTCTGAAAGTTTTTTATCTTAAAAATATACATAGGAGTGAACTTAAGTTATTAGAAAACAATTGTGTTGACTAAAAATTTAAGTATTTTTTATATTTTCGCTAAAAAATATATAAAGAACTGGTCAAAATTGAACTAAAAAAAAATCTAAATCTAATATCTTTTTAAATTATTTTTCACTTCATCTCATGAAAATAAATTTTTGAAATATACATAAGAGTGAAGTTTGAGTTATTAGAAGTCAACAATCTTGTTAACTAAAAATTTAAAATATTTTCTTATTATTTCACTTAAATTTTTTAAACAGATGATCAAAATTGAACTAAAAAAAATCTCAAATTAAATATTTTATAATAATAATAATAATTATTCATTATTATTATTATTATTATTATTATTATTATTATTATTATTATTATTATTATTATTATTATTATTATTATTTACTCCATCTCATTAAAATAAATTTAGAAGTGAAATTTAGTTACTAGAAGTCAACGATTGTGTTGGCTAGTCGTAAGATTCACAAATTGAGACTTGATTCAATACTCGATTCAATCCTAATATTGATTGAATCAACATTTTTCAAGTAGAATTCAACCATTTAGGTTGACTATAGTAGTGAAAAACGGAGACTCGATTCAATCCCATCATAGATTGAATCAATATTCTGCAATTAGAAGTCAATCATTTATTTTGACTACAATCATAATAAATTTAGACTTGATTCGATCCTAAAAGAGATTGAATAAATATTTTTCAATTAGAAGTAAACCATTTATGTTGACTATAGTCATGCCAAATTGAACTTCAATTCAATTCAATTCAATCCTAACGTAGATTCAATCAACATTCACCAGTTAGAAGTCAATCATTTATGTTGACTATAGTCGATCAAGACAAATTGAGACACAATTCAATCCTAACATAGATTGGACTAATATTTTTCAATTAGAAGTCAAACATTTATGTTGATTATAGTCATGATAAATTGAGACTCAAATTAATCCTAACATAGATTAAATCAATATTTTCCAACTAGAATTTATGTTGATATAGTCGTGATAAACTGAGATTTAATTTAGTTCTAATATAAAACTGGATCAATATTTTACAAAGAGAAGTCAACATTTATATTAACTTTAGTCATGACAAATTGAGACCCAGTTTAATCATAATATAGATTGAATCAACATTCGTCAATTAGAAGTCAATTATTTATGTTGACTATAATCGTGATAAATTGAGACTCAATTCGATCCTAACATAAATTGAATCAATATACCCAATTAGAAGTCAACTAATTATGTTGACTATAGTCGTGACAAATTCAGACTCAATTTAATCCCTACACAGATTGAATCAATGTTTCTCAATTAGAAGTTAACTAATTGTCATAACTAAAGTCGCGGTAATTTGAGACTCATTTTTTTTTATTAATTTGCGAGACTTAATTTAGTTGTGAACCTTTTAAAATGTTAAAAACGTTAATCTACACCAAATTAACTATATAAATAGTTATTTTAAAATTATAATTTTATACTCACATAGATAAGATGATTTGCACTCTCTCTGTCTCAATTTATACGAATCATTCTTTTTAATCAGTCTAAAAAAGAATGACATATTTCTATATTTAGTAACAATTTAGCTTTAAAATACCCATTTTATCCTTAATGAAATTATTTATAGCCATACGAACATCTATCACTTATTTTATATCACAAATTTCAAAAGTCTTTCTTTCTTTCTTAAACTTTGAGCTAAGTCAGAGTAACTCTTATAAATTGAGACGGAGGGAATAATTTATATTGTGATAATTCTAAAAGCCTAGTTTATATTCAAAATGATTTATTTTGAGTCCTTTAGTTATGTTGAAGTCGGATATAAAATATTTGAAGAGGAGAAGGGGCACTAGAGAGAGAAAAAAAAGAACATTTACGAAAAAAGAAAGAAAGAATAGAATGTGACAATTTAAAAGAAGAATTTGAAGAAATGAAGGGGAGAGTGTGGGCTGACAAAATGGGATACATTATAAAATTTGTCAAAAAATTAAAATCGCCTCACACAATTATTGTTGAATGAAGTGAAATCTTATACAAAAATTAATTGGACAGAGAGTAAAATCTTAGGTAGGGCTTTTTTTTTATTGACCGAAGAGAGAGAGTATAGTTTGTGATTTTGGTAAAGTGATTTTAAAGTTTGGAGGATATCTTGGATAATCAAAATTTATGAAGTTACTAGTCCACCCTTAATTGACGAGTTAATTACGAAAATACTGAGCAAACAGTAACATTAATGCCTTTTGTGCCATTTTCTTTTGTGCCAAATATAATTACCGAATTTCTAATACGATTAGTTTGAGGTTTGGATTAGTTGGCGATTATGTAGCACATTTTGCATAATGATAAAAGTACACGTTCAATCAACATTCTACCAATTAAAACAGTCTCAAATCTCATTATAACAGTCCTTCGTAGTTTATTATAACATTCTGGGTAATTTCTTCAAAAGTGATCTTTATGTTATATTTTGTTTTTGTATAACAATATTTTACCTATAATACATATTTATTATAGTGGTACACTGAAGGGGAGCCTTGGAGTAACTGCTAAAGTTGTTGTCATGTGATCAAGAGGTCACGGGTTCAAGCATTGGAAACAGCCTCTAGCAGAAATGCAAGATAAGGTTGCGTACGATACACCCTTGTGGTGGTGCCCTTTCCCGGACACCGCGTATAGCGGTAACTTTAGTGCACCGGACTGCCCTTTTTATTATAGTGGTACACTCTTTATAAAATAATTTCACTATAACAATCATATTCAAATATCGTGTAATAATATTAATAAAATATTTATAATAATTAATATTAATGTCATAAACACAGTAACTTTCAAGTAAGAACAACAACAAAAAAAATATATTTAAACGATACCTATAAATTATGGTCATAATTTCTTAAGAAAAGGCTACTAATATTTTTTTTCAAATTCATACTCTTTCTAATTTTTTTGTTAACAACAACAAAACAACAACAACAATTACACTAATGTATTCAATGTATTTTAAAAAGCGAAATTTGAAAAGTATAGAGTTTTTGCAAATCTTATTTTTATATTAGAAGATCTAGAAAAGATTGAGAGATTATTTTTGATAGACCATTTCATCCATCTTGAACAAGGAAAATGGAAATATTCTAACATCAAGAAAAACATGATATGAGCTTCTTTTTCTAGTTTTTTTTTTCTTTTTAAAAACACTAGAAAAAAAATCATGTCATGTTTTGACGTCAATGAAATAATAAATTGGATTTTTCCCCCCAACTAGTTACATTTTCAAATTGCCACAAAGAGTTTCAAAGCAACGATCATCAAAAAGAGTTCTTAGGTTTTACCTAGTTCAGGGAGCCACTGAAAGGTGAAAGATTTCTTTCATTTATTTATTGACACTCTTATTTTAAAATTTTCACAACTAATAATTCTACTATATAATAAAAGACTATAAGCACACACCTCTTCAATATGTGTGCTTAAAGTAATAACTTTATATTGCTGAGGGCTTCCTGGTCATTTTGTTTAAAGTTTATGAAATATCTTATTTGAACATTTGACTTCAACGTTTGATGGAGAACTTCAAATGACCAAACTATTTATTAACTTTTTCTCATTATCAAAATTGTCCTACTTTTGTACAACATGGCCCAATAAGAAGATCTTTGTAAATATGACAATAACAACATAATATTATTGTTCATAAAAGAACTTTACTGTAGCTTCCATGTTAACTTTTGCACATTTGTACCATTTTACCCTCTTGCTTATATCATGAATCATCATCATTCATCCTCTTTTACACCATTCTATAATTCATGGACTATTTGCTTTGTAGTTTTACTATATTATTTTTAATTAATTATTATAAATTATTTATATATTAAAAAATTAATAGTATTTAATTTAAAAAATAAATATTTACGACATATTTGCTTAAACTCTTTTAATCGTAATTTTATTAAATATCACCCTTAATTAATTATTATAAGTCGTCTAAGTATTAAAAAATTAATAATATTTAATTAAAAAAAGTAAAATAAATATTTATAACATGTTCACTTCAACTACTTCAACCATAATTTTACTACATCACCTCTAAGTAATTATTATAAGTCATCTAAATATTAAAAAATTAATATTATGGTCATCTAAACGTTGTACCACTTAAATTGGAATAGAAGAAAAAGTATTATAAATCAAACAAGTAAGAAACTTAAATTATTTAAAAATATATATAATTAACTATCAATGTCACAAACGTTTGGACAAGGAGAGTAACATATATTATTTGAAAATTACATTAAAAGTATTATAAATTACAATAGTTAACAATTTAAAATATCTAAAAACAAATATTATCTATAATATATTTCAAAAAAATACATAAAAAATATTGTAAATCCCAATAATTAATAACTTAAAATTTTTAAAAGATATAAAATATTTCTCTGACTCTCGAAATTATACCAGTGCCACTTAAATTGGAATTAGAAAGAAAAGTATTATAAATCACAATAATTAAAAATTTAAATTATTTTAAAAATATAATTCACTATCAATGCAACAAAATTTGGACAATGAGAGTATCATATATTATTTAAAAATTAAATAAAAAATATTATAAATTACAATAATTAATAACTTAAAAAAAATTAAAAATATAATTAATGATCTAAATTCTATTTGTGTCACGTAAATTGAGATAAAAAAGGGGAAAGGACAGAAACAACACTTCAAATTAAACCATTTCCACGAAAATGATCATAGAATTTAAATTCCACTTTCTAGCTATTTCAATTTGCTGGCTTATTTTATATCGCTTCTACACACCTTCTATACATATAAATATTCTATACAAAAATTATACAGTTTTGATACACATTTATACAATAATTGTACATTTTTTTTCATATTTTATACAATAATTATATAATTTTTATACACTTTCTATATATATTATACATATACATATTTGATAGAACTATACAATTTCTATACATATATCTTATATAGATACATATTCTATATAACAATTATATCGTTTTTATATAATTCTATTTAATTATTATTTCTAAATAATAAAAAAAAGCAAAATATTTTTTTAGTTTAAAAATTTATAGCAAAAAAAATTTAAAATATTTTTAAAAGGGCCGAATGACTTAAATTGAAAATTGTATCAATATTGTATATGGACTGTATCTGAACTACGTGGGCTAAAATGATCCAAATTAAAAAATAATTATAAAGTAAAACTAAAATATCCGACTAATCACTTTTTAAAAAAATATCAAATTTGGATTATTTATTTTTAACACTGTTATAGCATGTCCTTTTTCCATAACATCTAGTAATAACATAAATTAGAAAGAAAGAAAAAAAATAAGAAGAGGTACCCTACAGAGGTGTTTAAATTTGTCGTCTAGTGAAATAAAAAGCAGTAACTGAAACTCTGAAAAAGGGTCGCCTTTTCAAAATCTATACCCTACCACTCTTACCTTTTTTTCTTTTGTTTAGGTATAATGATTTTTGTTTTTAATAGAGACACCAAATTTCGAAAACTCACATGCAATTGAATAAAGTACTACACACCATGTACTACCAAGAATATTTTTGGTACGAGTTACTTTAGTACCACTGCTTTGTTCTCACTCTCCCAAATATTTCCATAAGAGAAAATTATACACAAAATGGTGTTGAAATGATTGTGTTGCCATTATCTTTTTGGGGAAAGGCTAAAATATACCCACAAATTATTAGAAATTAATCATTTATATTATCTGTTATAAGTTTGGTTCATCTATACTATTATCATTACAAAATTATTCATTCGTGCCATTATTTTATAATAGTGATTTTTGCAAAATTATTTTTGTTACGTGACCTCTTATGAGGTCCACATTATCAGATCCCAAATCAATCAATATTACTTAAAATAAAAAAATTAAAAATTGAATCCACTAAAATAAATTTTGATCCACACAGTTAAAATAAAAATTAAACTTATGAAAAATAAAATCAGACTAATTAAAATTAAAAATCAAACTCATTAACTGTGTTAGGTTTATTTTAATGGGTATAATTTGTTTTTATTTTGATTTAAGTAATATTGGTTGATTCAGATTTGGTGATATAAACTTCTCACAAAGGGTCACGTGATAAAAATAATTTTGCAAAATCATCGTTGTAAAATAATGGCACAAATGATTTTTTTTTGCAACGCTAGTGGGATAGATGAGCCAAACTTTTAAAGGTGATGACATAAATGAGCCAAACTTATAACGAATGAATACAATAATTCGATGGCTTATTTGAGCCTTTTCCCTTCTCTTTTTTAGTTTTGCCTTTAGCCGATTCAGCTAAATTGATCCTACACAAATTTGAAGAGAAACTTCCAGAAATCACTACAGTTTAGTTGCTAACAATTGTTTTATGATTTTTGCATGTTTTGAATATTGTTTTTGTTTTTTTCTAGGTACATTTACAACAAGAACTTCAAACACAAGTTCAAACAACTTATAAACTATCAAAATGAAGTTCAAATTATTTTTTAAAAAATAAAAAAAAAAGAGAAAAAGATGAAGAAAGAAAGAATCAAGTCCATCAAATTCACGGTGCATTCTTAAGGAATTTATTCCCGTCAAGTACCCGAGGTTTATGTACTATATCCTTTCAGGATAAAATGATTCACCGCAACAAATAGTCACACCTCAAATTTGTTAAACTTCGAACACACTCAACAATTCGTAAATCACACTTGAGTTTTTAACTTCAAAATTTCGTGCCAATATCTGGGAAAAAAATCAGATATTTATTAAAAAAAGGTGTTGCTTCTGAAAAACAACAATGGTTCATAAAAAGTACAACTGTTTGAAACATCGGAATGACATGCGAACCCCACCTTTTGTTCGCAGGTCGTGCTCGAAACAAAATCTTTTGTCTCATCTGCGGACCTCACCTGCATCCGTTGATGACGACCTACGCTCGTAGGTCACTTTTTCCTTTTAAACAGTGCCTCAAAGAATCACATTCCTTTGAGGTGCATTGTGACATGCGTCCGCGCATGCTCGGATGCATCAACAAATGGAGAAATTTTTTATACTAGATTTTTGGATTAAGGGTGTGTTTGGTATGATGGAAAATATTTTCCATGGAAAATGTTTTCTTGGAAAATATTTTCTTGAAAAGAAAATAAGTTGGTTTTCTACTTATTTTCTTATGTTTGGTTGGTGAGTGGAAAATATTTTTCGAAAAAGATTCTATGGTGTTTGGTTGGTGAGTAGAAAATATTATTTTTCTAGTGTTTGATTGGTGAGTGAAAAATATTTTTTAGAAAATACTACTAATTGTTAACTAGTACATCAATGCCTCTAGCAACTCAACAATTTGTAAGAACTAATATAAGCATAATAAATAATATCAATATCGAATACTAAAATTTTACAATCACTAAATTTAAGCAACTATTAATTAGCAAATATAGGAGACATTTTTCAATATTTTGTCAGGACAATCTCAAGATACTACAATCAATAGAAATATAACGGAACGACAAGCTTATTCAACCTCGTGAAAGAAGTTACATCGATGACAAAATGAAATATGCAATTAACAAAAGTAACATAGGTAAGTATTCCTCTATGCATATGAAAATAACAATAAATTCAACGAACATTGAAAATGAAAAAATTTGGGCTTCACTATTTTTTATTTCAAGCAGTGAAAAATTGAAGCAAATCATAGTGAAAAATATTTTCGAGCAATATAAATTTTTTAGAAATGTGAATTTTTTTAGTCATGTGAATATAAATGTTGTTAGGGTGGGGAAGAGGGGTGGGAGTGGGGGCATAAGTCACATTTGTTATTTTTTGAAAAATGACTTCCCTTGGTCCATGAGGGAAGTCGTTTTCCCTTAAATAGAGGAAAATGAGTTATCTTGGAAAATGTTTTCCCAATATTTTACTATAACCAAACAAGGAAAAATAGGGAAACATTTTTCAGAAAATATTTTCCATCATACCAAAAAGACATCACTAATTTTTAAGTTTCAAATGAATTTTGTCTGAAAAGATAATCTCTCAATCGATCATTTTTTAAATCTAAATCTAAATCTGAATTTGAATCCAAAGCTGAAGCTGAGCGAGCGAGCGAAGAAGACGGCGCGAGGTTTATCTTCTTCTCACCTTACTATCCACGTGAAGGCATGCTTCTATATTTAAGCATGAAAAAATTTCTTTCTTCATCAACATGGGAGAACACTTCTTTCTTAAAGTGAAAACTCAATTCACCTTTCCTCCATTATCCATTACATTTCATCACTTGAAATCCAATAATTTCTCACATGAATGGGGAATGTCTATTTCATCAAAAAATATACGAACAAGTGCATGATCTTCAAGAAAAGACTAATTGCATCTACATAAGTAGGTTTTCTTTTGAAACTTCATAGTGAATTTGCATCGGACGCACTCGATCAATCGGCGGATGCGATATCTTTGAACCATCGAACTTTTGTATACACCTAGACTACATAAGTCACACAACTAGTTTCTTACAATTTATGCTTCTCATAATTTATTTGTTTCGATCATGAACACTACTTAGTTTCATGAGAGTTTAGACAATAGCCTTCACTATCATTCTCCTTGAAGCGACTACCACTTCACCCTCAGATAGATAAATTCTAAATGTATAATCCTATAAATCAAACTATTTGATCAAACATGCCAAACTTAGAAACCATAAAAATATTTTATTCCATAAGCATTATCCTTGTTTTCTGAACATCGTCTTCATCATGAGAATGAGTCGAGTTAATTGACAATATTGAACCGTCAGTCACAGCTTTATGATTTTCTTGAACCTAAATCTTGGAATCTCCAGTCCACTAGGTAGAGTTACCATCATGATGACTTATCCTAGGTCGTAAACTCATTCTCTTTAATGATCTCTCTACTCCCTCTCTAGTTTGATCTTTTGTAAGTGGATCTGACACATAATTCTTTGACTTCACATAGTCAATTGTGCTAATTTCACTGGAGAGTAGTTCTCTAACGTTATTATGTCTCCATCTTATATGATGAGATTTATCATTATACATCATACTCCCTACCCTACCTATTACCGCTTAACTTTCATAGTGTATGCATACTGGTGCCAAAGGTTTGGCCAATAAGAAATATCATTCAAGAAATTCCAGAGCCATTCAATTTCTTCACTGGCTCTATCTAACACATAAATTCAAATTTAATTGTAGAGCGGACAATACATATTTGTTTGAATGATTTTCAAGAGTCCTCCACCAAAGAGTAAATACATACCCACTCATAGATTTTACTTCATTTGATCCAGTGATCCAATTGTATCACTATATCCATAAATTACTATAGGATATTTGTTATAATGCAAATCATAGTCTTGAGTATGCTTTAGATACCCTAAAGCTATTTTCATTGTCATTCAATGAGTTTGATTGGGAACACTCGTGTACCGACTTAATTTACTAATAGGACATGTTATATGTGGTCGAGTACAGTTCATGATATACATTAAACTTCCAACACTCTTGCATAGTTCAATTGTAAGTCAATTTCACCTTCTTTCTTTTGAAGTGCAAATTTCATGTCTAATGGAGTCTTGAGAATATTGAAATTCAAATCTTTGAACTTTTCAAGTACCTTTTCAATGTAATGAGACTGTGACAAGTTGTGGAATTCTATGAATTCTTATCCTAAAGATTACATCAGCAATTCCAAGGTCTTTTATGTCAAATTTGCTCTCAAGCATTTGTTTAGTAGCATTTATGGCAAAAATGCTCTACTGATGATCACCATGTCATCCACATACAAACAAACAATAATTTTGTATCTTGAATCCTTTTGTCAATATGGTTTGGTCAAACTTTGCAGGCTACTATTTGGGTGCTTGTTTTAGTCCATAATGACTTAGCAAGCTTGCACACTTTTCTTTCTTTACTAGGAACCACAAAGCCCTCAAATTGTTCCATGTAAATTTACTTCTCCAATTCTCCATTTACGAAAGTTGTTTTCACATCTATTTGATATATTTTAAGATCATATATTGCAACTAATACAACCAATATTCGAATGAACGTTATTCTTGTTACCGGTGAGTATGTGTTGAAATAATCAAGGCCTTGTTTTTATCTAAAGTCTTTCACAACAAGTATTGCCATGTATTTTCAATAGTACCATTAGCTTTAATTTTCTTTTAAAGATCTATTTTGAACTTAAAGGTTTATTTCTAAGAGGAAGATCAACCAACTCTCAAGTATGGTTATTCATGATTGAATCAATCTCACTATTGACTATTAACAAATAATATATGCCACCTCAGTTTAGGAGTATCTTATGATATTATAGATCTAAATGTATTCAATTATACGATATTTTGTTATAGTTAGGACTTTCATAGTTTCCTGTATTTTGGGTTTCCGCTGCTTTGTACTTATGAGATAGGATTTTCAGTTTTGAATCTGCTCTATAAAGAGTTGTTGTACATGAATAACATTTATATTTCCATTCTACATAAACTTTATATGGTATCAAGAGATTTTTTTCTCCTCACAGAGTTCTAAGACTTTCTACCCAACCATCAGAAATGGCTCTCTCTATTACCAACACTAATACAACTAACTCCATCACTATTGTCCAATTCAACTCAGTTACCCAACTTCTGATTAAACTTGATGATGATCATAACTTTTTTCTCTGGAAGGCACAAGTATCAATGCTCATGATAGGACATAATATTTACGAACATTCAAATGGGACTATCCCTACTCCTACATTGACCACAACCATAAATAACTAGACAATTGCCAAACCCGATTATGATAATTAATTTAGTCGAGACCAATTGATCCAGAATGCAAGTTTAGCATCAATAGATATAACTCTTTCTGCTACTATTGCCGCTGCAACCACTATAAAACAACCTGGGATTCTCTCCATACTGCTTATGCCAATAAGTCACAAACTCATATTTTTAGCTTGCGATATCCCCTAGTTTGTCTCACCATAGAGAGTCTTCCTATCATGGACTATCTCAACTAAGTCCAATCTCTCTGTGATGAGCTTGCAACTGCAGGAGCTTCTATTACTAATGCCAAACTCATTGTCAAGATTCTCACTAAGCTTAAGCCAAAATATCGAGAAATCTCAGTAGCAATTTGAGCACATGACACCCTAATTTCATATGTCAAACTATTTGAAAAGCTTATTAATCATGAGGTTTTCCTCAAACACAATGTTCTACCTCACTCCACTACAATTACTGCCATTGTTGCTCAAAATTTCAACTCTCAAATAAGGACCAATGCCACTAACAACAATCGACGTCAAAATAACTACCAGTAACAACGTTCTCAGCCAGGGCGCAATCGTCACACCAATCTATAAGAAGTCGACTTAGTGTGTCAGTTATGTGACCGACTTGGACATTTTTCTCACGTTTGTCACTTTCAGTCTCACAATTATTTTCAAGCCTGAACCAACTTTGCCGAACAAAAAATACAGCAATCAGCCCCATGGATAGTCGATTTAGGGGCTACACACCATGTTGCATCGAATGCCAAAGTCTCTCAAACATTATTGCCTACAATGGTCCATAGGAAATCATTATGGGAAATGTTAACACCATACGATTTTCTCACACTTGTAACACTGATTTATCTACATCTAATTATAACTTTCAATTGTCCAATACACTTTGCTCAACTTTCATTACCAATAACTTGATTTCAGTTTCTCTATTTTGTCGTAATAATAAAACATCTATTAAATTATTTTCATGCTCTTATCTTGTGAAGGATCTGAGTATGGGAGCACCACTAGTTCAAGGGTTGAAGTAGAGGACGCCTTTATGAGTAGCCTCCAAACAATTCTTCTTTTTCTTCTCAATCGCAATGCAATGTAGTTGTGTCCTTCTATCTATGGCATCGATACTTGGGGCATCCAACACATTGTTCTCTAGATATATTTTTGAATAAATTTTCCATTTATGTTAAAAAAGACTCTGTTTCTATTTGTAATTCATTCTAATCAAATAAAAGACACAGGCAATCTTTTTCTACAAATTCCTTGCAGAGTCACACGCCTCTACAAATTATTTACAGAGTCACAAGCCTCCACAAAATATTTACAATGATGCGTGGGGTTTGTCAGTTTTGTCCATTGACAAAAAAAGATATTATGTTTTATTTGTAGATCAATTTTCAAAATACACATGGCTCCACACTATTCAAGCCAAATATGAGGTTTTAGATGTTTTCAAAATACTATATTCATTACTCGAACGTCGATTTCAAACAAAAATATTATCTTTTTATACTGATAGAGGAGGTGATTTCAAAGTTTAACTTCTTATTTGAAATCACAGGGTATTGAACCCTTAATTTCTCCACCTTATACTCCACAATGAGTTGCTACAGTAGAAAGACGACATTGCCATGTTATTGGGACCACAAAAACTCTAATGCACCAAGCTTCTTTACCAACCACCTTTTGGAGTTTTGAATGTCATCATGAAACTTTTCTCATAAACAACATAACAACTCCAAATTTAAAAGATAAGTGTCCATATGAGCTTTTATTTCAAGAATCACCAAATTATAACAATGTCAAATTTTTTGGTTATTTATGTTATTCGTGTCTGAAATTGTATGCATAAAATAAGCTTGATTTAAAATCAAAGTCATGTGTCTATGTGGGATTTTCAAACAAACATTATTTGTATCAATGCTTTGACCCGACCATCTCCAAAGTTTATCTTTCACGAGATGTAGGTTTTTTTGAAAATAGTTATCCTTTTACCAATATTTTTTCTAATTATAAAAATCAGTATAAAAAATTTCTTAGGATGAGTTATCTCCTCCAAAAGATATGGATATTGATATCAAAATAGATATACATTATTTTGAACTACCTCAACCGTTATGTACAGGTACACAAAGGTCTCTCTTTGTTCTTTCCACAACGACATCGCAAAGCTCAGGTATATCTCCACCTTCTTCCAATAATCCAGCAAGTAGCCATGTTTCTCCCTGTTCAACTGCATCAACTCTTACTCTCTCTTTTCCAGCAACAACAACAATGCCACCCATCACCCACACCTATAGCTGTTAGACCTCTAAGATTATCCCATCTTTCCAAGTTCTCTGTGTAACGCCCCTGGAGCACCCCTTGGATATCACACGGTGCTTAGTACTATGAATATTTCCAAGCTAACCCATGATATCTATTCAACGTAGAACTCACATAAAAAGTGAACTAACATGTATAGAAACTGAAGGTAAGCAATTCCATATCTTAATATAAGTCTTTAACTTTGGAAACCTTAAACAAACTCTTTGAACTTAGAACATCTACTGCTAACTAGTGAGCCACTGGGACAGACCCCAACTGAATTGAACATAAACAAAAATCAAAGATCTAAAATAACTTTCAACAATAAACAATAGTCTTATAAACTGGGTCCTCGGACTATGAGGACTCACCAAAAGTTAGGATGCTGGAGATTATACCCGTGATTAATTGTACTGCTGGAAACGAGCACCAGAACCTACATTATAAGACAATGTAGCACAAAGACATATATCCAGGTTAGTACTTCTGGAATGTACTGAGTATGTGGTGATGAATGCATAAGTAAAATGAGAACTGAATATATATATGTATTTTCAAATAATGCATGTTAAGCATAAATGACTCACCTTGGACTTGAGTTAAACTAAAGTCCGCAAGATCATAAAATATGGATATTGAAGCGTATGAATAAGCTAAGTGAGCCATAATATTTAGTTTCTAAAATCCTTACTTTTGTTCACTCTTATGGGAGATTTTTCTAACCGACGTAAACCATGTGAGATACCATGAAGTCCAACATCTTACACACACTGGGGAGAGCTGTTCTACCCTTGCCATCGGAATAGAACCTTCACTTAAGTGATCACTATACTTCTTCCATATTGAGAAAAGTAGGCACTTGCTGATGAGGTCTTCTTAAACCTATGGTTGCTCGTAGTTTCCAGTAATTTAGGATACGTTCATCCCTATTCTCTTCTCGATGCTAAATACTACTACCAAGACATATATATAGGCTCATACTTGAGAAATTCACCTTAAAATAGCATAAGGGTTTATAGACTGAAAACCAGTAAAGCTTCTCTTTACTTTAAATCATAATCAAGATGAACACTTGTGGATTTTATGTCTTATATTCAGATCAAAGGATCAAGCTTTCTTGAATTATACCATATTGCACATGAATGGAGCTTAAATGCTTAGACTTTCTTGTAAACTTTGTACTTCTTAAATCTTGAAACTCTAACTTACTTTCATAGAACTTATAACAAAATATCAAACTCAAATATCCATTTAAAAATCTTTTATCAGACTTTCAAATCACAATTTCAAACCTTAAAGTTTAAAACATGAATAGATGTAGCCTTTATGCATCTTTAAGCTTTATATCATAAGATAAGGTTATACTTCAATATATGAGAATTTGGGGGATGAACCCTAATATAAAACATGTAATCCAATATTAGAAATCATGCTTTTTGGGCACAAGGAATTAACCTTGATCAAAACCCCACATACCTGGAATTGCTTAACTTGTGAAGAAGACAAACTTTGAGACTTGAGAGATGACTTGGTGAGAGAAACCCTAATCTTGTTGTTCTTGAAGATGGGAGGAGAAGAAATATTTTTAATCGATTAAAAAATAGAGGAAAATAATGCCTCTCTTGGGTTATAAGTCATGGGTAGGGAGTTATAAGAGGGGAAAAGACTGAAAGGTCCCTTAACTGAACTTATAGAAATTTAACTTCCAGTCTCACGAGTTAACTTACGACTTGTAAGATGAGGTTACAACTTGGCCTAGCAACTCATACGATTGGTAGTGGCAAGGATTGTAGACACTAGTCAATATACAATTCGTATCTTATGACTCGTCATATCTCCATACGACTCATATCATCCCCTCGTAACTTGTACAGAGACTTGGGGAACCTATACTATTGACCTTACGACTTCAATTCATATGAATCGTAACATCCTATGATGATTTCTAAGGTCAAATCATAACTAAAACAGACTCTAACTACTCCACACTACCATAGCTATGTGTAATACCCCACAAAGTTTCCTTATAGTTTGAGCCTTGAGCGTGTCAAGTGAAGTGTAATTTTGACCTTAAAAGGTTGAGAAGAAACTTCCCAAGTGATTAGTGCTTTAATTTTGTTTAATTTTCCTTAAAATTACTTCCTATAGTGTAGAGAATTTAATTAGCTTTCCAACGATATCAATTTCATCCAAATCCGGCATCATGTTGGGAAGTTATGACTGTTTTATTAAGAGTTGTCGGAATCGCTCAGGTGCGATGGACAGGTTGATGACCGTCGAGTGTGCGACAGATCGTCGCTCAAACCATCGCAACTAAGACAGTAACTTCCTTTTTTAGCCCAAGTGCGACGGCCAGGACGACAGACCGTCAAGATGGCGATGGACCGTTACAGAGATCGTCATATCAAGGCAGTGTGTTCTTTCTCTTACTGACATGCGATAGATGATTCGACGGACCGTCAGGCTAGTGACGACCGTCGCTTCAACCATCGCAGCCCCCGTTTTGTATTTTAAGTCATTTTTAAAAGGGACTCTTCGATCTCTCCACTCTTTTATCAACCCGATATATTCCAAACAAAGCAAATGGATTTATTTATCATCCAAAAGACAAGAGAACTAAAGTTTCTCCCTCAAGATCAAATCTAAAATCCTTCTCCAAGAAATCCAAGAACTTACCATAGATTCTACAAATTGAGTTGAGATTTAAGTTCCCCAAGTTCAAAGGTTGCAAGAACCCTCTCTTAAGAGTAAGAAAAAGAGTTTGAAGCAAGCTTGTTCATCCAATTTCATAATCTAAGGTATGTGGGGTTTTGAACAAGGATAATCCTTTCACCCTTATGCCCAAAGACTTATTTAAACTATAATTTTCTGCAATCTATGAGATTTTACATGATATTGAATAAAGGTTTTTCACCCATTGTTATTGATTGCAATATCTTGATGTTTCCCATGAATTGAAAGTCAAATAGCATGATTTTGCATGTTTTCTTAAGAAATTGAAGCTGGGTTTATACCCTATGTTGTTACTCCTTGAGAATTTAAGAGTTTCAATGTTCTAGAAATCGAAGTATATGAGTATGTTGATATTTTGAGACAAATTGCTATAACTTTCAGATTTCTACATGAATTATGAAGCAATATGCTATCTATTATGCATGATGATAAGTTTTAACTTGAGATTGAATTAAGGGGCACTAATCCCTACTTGAGACTTGTAACTTTATGAACTATTGTGCTATAAGCACCCATGATTTGTGTATTTTGAGATTATTGATAAATGTTTTGACCTAATGGTCATAGAGTTTTGAAATCCACTCTACCACATAAGATTACAGATTTGATTGTTGGGTTCTTATGAACTATGAGATTATTTTGAAAGTGGATTTCCATGAGATGAGCGAGATAAACTAAAAAGAGTAGTATTTAACACCGAGTTGGGTAAGTTACCACGATTTCTTACCCCATAGCTACGTGCCACCGTAGGTTTAAGATTTTGGGCCTGAGGTCGAGATGATTGGGCCCGAGGCTGAGATAAGTGATCACTGAGTTGAGGTTATACTCCTTGGCAAGAGTATGACGCCTCTCCCCAATGTGAGGTTTTTCCCTTAGGAGGACAAAACGTTAGACTCAATGTAGCTTGCATGTCTTATGTCGGTTAAGAGAACCTCCCTAAACTAAAGTATTTTCCATTGAGATAGAATATTTTTCCTAAAGCTTTGAGATGAGATATTTTCTAAAGTGAACGAATTGGTTTTGAGTATTTTCCAAAGAAGGAAGTAGTTTTCTCTACTAATAAGAGTTGATCATCAGTTTTTAAACCAAAGTCATACGATTCTGAGTTCCAAGTGTTTGAGTTCAAAAGAGTTATAAGTTCCAGAGCAATAAAGAAGTTTTACTCTCCATGAGATATATGCATGAGTTGAAAGTATTGTTTAAAGCTTCCTTCATTCTATGAGTAATGATAATAAGAGGAGAGCATAAATTTTAAAGCCAAAGTATAATGACTCACGAGATTTGCATTACATGCTTCATTCAACATGATTTATGAGCTTTACATTTTAGACTTATTCAAGCCATGTGAGTCATTTTTATTTACATGCATGATTTGATTAAAGAGTATTAATATTGTTTTATGTAAATGCATGCACCCTCATATACTCAGTACATTCCCAAGTGTTGATCCACATATACGTGTATGTGCTACATTGTCTAATAATGTAGGTTCAGGTACTCAGTCCCAGCCTCATCAGTGATTCCCTAGTACCTTCGTTTACATTTCTACAGTGGTGAGTCCTCATGGTTTGTGGACCTATATTTAGACATTTCAGTATTTGAGTGTCTATGTTATTACTTTCAGTTAGGTTTGAGTCAGTTGGGGACCTGTCCCAATGATTCTCGAGTTCATGGACTAGTAGAGGCTTTGTCAGACTAGTTATCAGATTGTGGTTGTGTTGAGATTTCAAGTATTGTGGTCGTTTGGACCGAGTATTACCTTAGTATTTCCTTTCATTTGATATGACAATGCCAGTGTTTTGTATATTCCTTCTTAAATGAGTTATTATGAGAAGTGACAAGCTCAAAGGGTTAACTTGGGGCTACTTGTAGCCCTAAGCACCGTGTGACGTCCTGGGAGCTGATTTTGGGTCGTTACAAACTTGGTATTAGAGCCTAAGGTTTTAAAGGAGTCCTAGGGAGTATCCTGACAAGTCGCATTGAGTAGAGTCTTGATCATCGGTGTGTAGCGCACCACATCTATGATCAAGAGGCTACAAGATGTTTTAGGAAAAAAGTTGTTTCTTTCTTTAAGATTTCATCATTCCTGTAGTTGTCTCTCTCATCTAATAATTCGTGCTTTAATATTTCAGAAAATGCCTCTCCGAAGAGCGAATGCCCGCGGAAACGATGATGACCAACCCCCACCTGTTGATACTTTGAATGAGACTGTGTCCCATGCTACGTTTCGCGCGGCCTTTCAGGCTTTAGCCCAAGTAGTCACCACTAATGTTCGGGCTAATAACCAGGCCGTAGTTGCGAATAAGCAGAGAGGTGATGTAGCCACTTCTAGGATCCATTATTTTATGCGAATGAATCCGCCAGAGTTTTACGGGTCCAAGGAAGGTGATGACCTACAGTTGTACCTTGAGGAGGTGAGAAAAATCATGCAGGTGATGTATGTTTCTGAGAAAGAAAGTGTTGAGTTGGTGTCTTACACATTAAAGGACATAGCTTATGACTGGGTTGTATCGTGGAGGAAGGGTAGAGGTGAGGATGCTGCTCCTATGACTTGGCAGGTGTTCCAAGATACATTCTTGGACAAGTTCTTTCCGCTTGAGATGAGGAAAACGAAGATTGAGGAGTTTATGAACTTGAGGCAGGGCTCCATGACTATTAAGGAGTATTATTTTAAGTTCAACCAGTTGGCCAAGTATGCTCCTGATTTGATTTATGACACCCGAGCTAGTATGAGCAAGTTTGTGACAGGTGTTTCTGGTTTGGTGCTGAAAGAGTGTAGGACTGTGATGCTGCATAGGGATATGAATCTGTCTTGGTAGATGAAACATGCACAACAAATAGAGGCATATAAGATTAGAGAGAGAGACAGAGTGAGGGGTAACAAGAGGGCAAGATCTGAACAACATGAGTATAGTCAGATTAGGTTCCATAAAGGAAACCACCCTCAGTTTCAGAGACGTTCGTCTATTCCAGTGCCTTCATCAGCTAGTGCTCCCATTCCTAGAGGCAGGTAGGAGTAAGAGAGCAGGTCTTTTATGTCTAGGTCGCAGAACAGTATTGGTAACAGGCCCCATTATCCTCCTTGTGCTAAGGGTAGTAGGGATCATCCCGGTGAGTGTTTCGCAGATTTAAGGGGTTGTTTTTGTTGTGGCAAGCAGGGACACAGACTTAGAGATTATCCACATGCTAGGCAGGGGACTAGAGATGCCTGACCTCAGGCATAGACTACTAGTACACCAGCTTCTTTCCCTCATCCCACCCCTGTTCAGGGCGCTTCATCTAGCATTGCTGGAGGTCAGCGCCAGAACAAATTCTATGCCTTACCATCCCGCCAGGAGAAAGAGGACTCTGCCGATGTTGTTACTGGTATGCTCCGCATTTTTTTTTGATGTTTATGTGTTGTTGGACCCCGAGTCTAGTCTTTCCTATGTGACCCCACTTGTGGCTATGAATTTCAAAATGGGTCCCAAAAAGATTCCTGAGCCTTTCCTAGTCTCCACACTAGTAGGGGAGTCAGTTGTTGCTAAATAAGTGTATATAGATTGTCCTATTACTGTTCTTCATAGAGTCATACTTGCTGATTTGATAAAGTTAGACATGGTGAATTTTGACCTTATTCAGGGTATGGATTGACTTCATTCTTGTTATGCATCTATTGATTGTCATACCCATGTGGTCAAGTTTCAGTTCCCTGATAAGTCAGTTTTTGAGTGGTCCGGGAGTTTGATATCTCCCAAGAGTCATTTTATCTCCTATCTCATAGCCAAAAAGTTAATATCCAAGGGTTGTATCTATCACCTAGTTAGAGTCAAAGACACTAAGTTTGAGGCTCTAACTATTCAGTCAGTCAATATTGTTAATGAGTTTCCAGATATTTTTCTGGAAGATCTCCCAGGGGTACCTCCCGATAGAGAGATAGAGTTCGAGATTGACCTTCTTTTCGACACTCGTCCCATTTCTATTCCGCCATACCATATGGCACCTACTGAGCTTAAAGAGTTGAAAGAGCAACTCAAAGATCTTAAGATAAAGGCTTCATAAGGCCTAATTTTTCTCCTCGGGGCACACCTATTCTATTCGTGCGAAAGAAAGATGGTTCTTTGTGTATGAGCATTGACTATCGTCAGCTTAATAAGGTCACAGTAAAAAATAAGTATCCTCTTCTGAGAATTGATGACTTTTTTGATCAGTTGTAAGGTGCAAGTTATTTCTCCAAGATAGACCTTAGATCCGGCTATCATCAACTTAAAATGAGGGAATGTTATATTCCAAAGACAACCTTCTGAACCTGCTATGGTCACTTTAAGTTTTTAGTCATGTCTTCGGGCTAACCAATGCCCCAACAGCTTTTATAGACCTCATGTATCGAGTGTTCAAGCAATATCTTGATATGTTTGTCATAGTGTTCATAGATGACATCCTTGTCTACTCCTGCAATGAGCATGATCATGCAGATCACCTTAGAATTGTCTTGCAAACTCTTTGAGGTCACTAGTTGTTCACCAAATTCAGTAAGTGTGAATTTTGGCTAAGGTCTGTATCCTTTCTAGGTTATATTGTTTCAGCCGAATGTATTAGAGTTGATCCCCAAAAGACATAAGCTGTAAGAAATTGGCCTAAACCTATCTCTCCGTCTGACATTAGAAGTTTCTTAGGTCTAGCGGGATACTACCACCGTTTTGTTGAAGGTTTCTCTTCTATTACGTCTCCTATGACCCGATTGACCCAAAAGAAGGTTAAGTTCCAGTGGTCAGATTCCTGTGAGAAGAGTTTTTAGGAGTTGAAGACTCGACTTACTTCAGCCCCTGTGTTGACTTTGCCTAATGGTACAAATGGTTTTATGGTGTATTGTAATGGCTTTAGAATTGGTTTGGGTTGTGTGTTGATGAAAAGAGGTAAGGTTATGGCCTATGCCACTAGACAGTTAAAGCCGCATGAAAAGAATTACCCAACTCATGATTTTGAGTTAGCTGCTGTGGTCTTTACTTGGAAAATCTGGAGACACTATCTTTATGGTGTTTATGTTGATGTGTTTACTGATCATAAGAGCCTGCAGTATGTGTTTACTCAGAGGGAGTTGAATCTTAGGAAGAGGAGGTAGTTAGAGTTGTTAAAAAACTATGATATGAGTGTGTTGCATCACTCGGGCAAGGCCAATGCAGTGGCAGATGCCCTTAGCAGATTGTCTATGGGTAGTATTGCCCATGTAGAGGAAGGTAAGAAAGAGTTAGCTCATGATGTGCACTGTGTGGCTAGATTGGGTGTTAGGTTGCTTGATTCAGCTGAGGGATGTACTTTGGTGCAAAGTAGTTCCGAATCCTCTTTAGTTTTAGAAGTAAAGGAGAAGCAAGATAGAGATCCTAGTTTGGTCAGACTGAAGGATTCAGTGAATGACCAAAAGGTAGAGGTTTTCTCACAAGGAGGAGATGGTGTGTTGAGATTACAGTGTAGATTGTGTGTTTTGTGTGTTGATTATCTGAGGCAGAGGATTATGGATGAAGCGCATGGCGCTCGGTATTCTATTCATCCCGGCACTACCAAGATGTACTGCGACTTGTGAGAAATCTATTGGTGGAATGGTATGAAGAAGGATATTGCTGGGTTTGTATCAAAGTGTGTAACATTCCAACAGGTTAAGGTAGAGCACCAAAGACCTGGTGATATAATGGAAGAGTTTGGTATACCCATTTGGAAGTGGGTAGTGGTAAATATGGATTTTGTGACTGGGTTACCTCTTTTGCGTCGTCGTCATGATTCTATTTGGGTGGTTGTAGATAGGCTGACTAAGTCCACACATTTTTTGCCCGTGCACACATCTTATACAGATGAGGATTATGCTATATTATACATTTAGAAGTTAGTTAGGCTGCACGGAGTTTCCTTGTCTATCATTTTGGATAGGGGCACTCAATTTACTTCTCAGTTTTGGAGGGCGTTTCAGCAGGGTCTTGGTACCCAAGTTCTCTTGAGTTTCGCTTTCCATCCGCAAACTGATGGTCAGGCTGAGAGGACCATTCAGACTCTAGAAGACATGTTGAGGGCGTGTGCTCTTGATTTCAAAGGTAGTTGGGATGAGCATTTGCCATTGATAGAATTTGCCTATAACAATAGTTACCATGCTAGCATTGGGATGGCACCATTTGAGGCCTTATATGGTAGAAGATGTATATCACCCATACGTTGGTTTAAAGTGGGTGAAACTGCCGTGATTGGGCCTAATGTAGTGTTTGAAGCTATGGAGAATGGTAAGTTGATTAGAGAGAGGTTAAAGATAGATCAGAGATGTCAAAAGTCATATGCCGATGTAAGAAGAAGAGATCTTGAGTTTGAAGTGGGTGATTTGGTGTACTTGAAGATTTCACCCATGAAAGGGGCGAAGAGGTTTGGTAAAAAAGGAAAGCTTAGTCCCCGTTATGTTGGCCTAGATAGAGTTTTGAGATGTGTTGGAAAAGTAGCCTATGAGGTTGAGTTACCCGCAGAGTTGGCAGTAATTCATCCTATTTTTCATGTCTCCATGCTTAAGAAGCATATCGGTGATTTCGTTGTGGTATATCCTTCAGAGAGTGCTGATGTTCAGAACAGTCTTTCATTCAATGAGATTCCCGTTGAGATCCTAGATTTTCAGATCCGTAGACTGAGGAACAAAGAGGTTCCGTTGGTCAAAGTGTTTTGATGGAACCAGTCAGTTGAGGGCGCTACTTGGGAGACAGAAGCAGACATGTGATCCAAGTACCCGCACCTCTTTTCCACGAGTTTAGATCAATACAAAGGTATTATTCTTCCTTAATTCAGCCCTTCTAATATAAAGTTTAGCTATATATCTATTCTTGCATGATTTCTTGCAATTTCTGAGGTATTCAAGAGTTTAGAAAGATTTTGAGCCCATTTAGCAAATTGCTTCTGCTATGTGTACTCTATTTTTCCTATGTTCCTAGTCTAACTAATGACATTCGAGGAAGAATGTTTCCAAGGGGGAGATATTGTAAGACCCCGCAAAGTTCACTTGTAGTTTAAGCCTTGAGTGTGTCAAGTAAAGTGTAATTTTGGCCCTAAAAGATTGAGAAGAGACTTCCCAAGTGATTAGTGTTATAATCTTGTTTAATTTCTAGAAAATGACTTCCTATAGTGTAGAGAATTGAATTATCTTTCCAATGATACCAATTTCATCCAAATACGACATTGGGGTGGGAAGTTATGGCCATTTTACCAAGAGTTTTCGGAAACGCCTAGGTGCGACGGACAGGTTGATAGATCGTCGAGTGTGCGACGGACCATCACAACCAAGGTAGTAACTCCATTTTCTGGCCCAAGTGCGATGGCCAGGATGATGGACCATTAAGACTGCAATGGACCATCGCTGAGACCATCACATCGAGGCAGTGTGTTCTTTATTTGAACGACCTGCGACGGACCGTCAGGCTAGCGACGGACCATCAGGATAGCGATGGACCATCGCTTCGACCGTCGCAGCCCCCGTTCAGTATTTTAAGTTATTTTTATAAGGGACTCTTTGGTCTTTCCACTCTTTTATCAACCAGATATATTCCAAATGAAGCAAATGACTTCATTCATCATCCAAAACACAAAAGAGCTAGGGTTTCTCCCTCAAGATCAAATCTAAAACCCTTCTCCAGGAAATCCAAGAACTTACCATAGATTCTACAAATTGAGTTGAGATTTAAGTTCCCCAAGTTCAAGGGTTGCAAGAACCCTCTCTCAAGAGTAAGAAGAAGAGTTTGAAGAAAGCTTGTTCATCCAATTTCATAATCTAAGGTATGTGGGGTTTTGAACAAGGATAATCCTTTCACCCTTGTGCCCAAAGACTTATTTAAACTATAATTTTCTGCAATCTATGAGATTTTACATGATATTGAATTATGGTTTTTCACCCATTGTTATTGATTGCAATATCTTGATGTTTCCCATGAATTGAAAGTCAAATATCATGATTTTGCATGTTTTCTTAAGAAATTGAAGCTGGGTTTATACCATATGTTGTTACTCCTTGAGAATTTAAGAGTTTAAATGTTCTAGAAATTGAAGTATATGAGTATGTTGATATTTTGAGACAAAATACTGTAACTTCCAGATTTCTACATGAATTATGAATCTATATGCTATCTATTATGCATTATGACAAGTTTTTACTTAAGATTGAATTATGGGTCCTTAATCCCTACTTGAGACTTGCAATTTTATGAACTATTATGCTATAAGCACCCATGATTTGAGTATTTTGAGATTATTGAGAAATATTTTGACCTAATTGTCATAGAGTTTTGAAATCCACTCTTCCACATAAGATTACAAATTTGATTGTTGGGTTCTTATGAGCCATGAGATTATTTTAAAAGTGGATTTCCATGAGATGAGCGAGATAAACTAAAGGGAGTAGTATTTATCACCGGTTGGGTAAGTTACCACGGTTTCTTACCCCAGAACTACGTGCCATCGTAGGTTTGAGATTTTGGGCCTGAGGCCAAGATAAGTGATCACTGAGTTGAGGTTATACTCCTTGGAAAGAGTATGATGCCTCTCCCCAACGTGAGGTTTCTTCCTTAGGAGGATAATATGTTGGATTCCATGTAGCTCGCATGGTTTATGTCAGTTAAGAGAACCTCCCTAAACTAAAGTATTTTCTATTGAGATAGAATATTTTCCCTAAAGCTTTGAGATGAGATATTTTCTAAAGGGAACGAATTGCTTTTGAGTATTTTCCAAAGAAGGAAGTAGTTTTCTCTACTAATAAGAGTTGATCATCAGTTTTTAAACCAAAGTCATATGATTCCGAGTTCCAAGTGTTTGAGTTCAAAAGAGTTATAAGTTCTTGAGCAATAAAGAAGTTTTACTCTCCATGAGATATATGCATGTGTTGAAAGTACTGTTTAAAGCTTCCTTTATCCTATGAGTAATGAGAATAAGAGGAGAGCACGGATTTTAAAGCCAAAGTATAATGACTCATGAGATTTGTGTTACATGCTTCATTCTACATGATTTATGAGCTTTACATTTTAGACTTATTCAAGCCATGCGAGTCATTTCTATTTGCATGCATAATTTGATTAAAGAGTATTGATATTGTTTTATGTAAATGAATACACCCCCATATACTCAGTACATTCCCATGTACTGATCCACATATACGTCTATGTGCTACATTATCTTATAATGTAGGTTCAGGTGCTCAGTCCCAGCCTCGTCAATGATTCCCAAGTACCTTCAGCTACATTTCTACAGTGGTGAGTCCTCATGGTTCGAGGACCTATCTTCAGACATTTTAGTATTCGAGTGTCTATGTTATTACTTTCAGTTCAGTTTGAGTCAGTTGGGGACCTATCCTTATGGCTCTCGAGTTCATGGAGTAGTAGAGGCTTTGTCAGACTATTTATCAGACTATGGTTGTGTTGAGATTTCCAGTATTGTGGTCATTTGGACCGAGTATTACCTTCGTATTTCCTTTCATTTGATATGACAGTGCCAGTGTTTTGTATATTTCTTCTTTAATGAGTTATTATGAGAAGTGATAGGCTCAAAGGGTTAGCTTGGGGCTACTTGTATCCCTATGCACCATGTGACGTCCTGGGAGGTGATTTTGGGTCGTTACACTGTGACTTATAACTTATGACTCGTAAGGTGTATACACAACTTAAGAGGATGAGTCATAAGTTGCACAATGACTTTCAAACATAGGGTATTACAATATCTCCCCATTGGAAACATTCGTCCTCGAATGAGACCCATCTAGGATTTGGAAAATAATCAACACCTCTATACCGAACTTACAACTAAACTTATATCTATCACAGGGATCCAAGTACTCACGATATACGATAGGACTTAAGAATACTTAAATTGACTTAAAGAGAAAGTGTTTTGACTGAAAATAACTATTTACCTTTGGTAGGAATTGAGTTTGAAGAAAAGATATGAGGATACTTGGTCATCATGTCTTCTTTAGCTTCCCAAGGGGCCCCTTCAAACAATTGGTTTCTCTAAAGAACCTTTACTGATGCTATTTTCTTATTTCTTAGACTTTGGACCTGCATATCAAGTATCTCCGCAGGAATTTCCTCATACGACAAGTTGTCTTTGTCCCTAATACTTTCTAGGGGAACTACTAAGGATGGATCTCCAATGCACTTCTTAAGCATCGAAATATGGAACACTGGGTGAACTACAACCAACTCTGACGGAAGGTCCAATTCGTAAGCCACCTCTCCTACATGCCTCACTATCTCATACGGACCAACAAATCAGGGACTCAACTTCCATTTTTTCCAAATCTCAGTATCCCCTTTATAGGTGACACTTTTAAGAATACCTAATCCCCCACTTCAAACTTAAGCTCTCTCCTCCTTACATCTTCATATGACTTCTGTCAACTCTGAGCAGTATTTAATCTTTCACAAATCAACTGAACCTTTGTCATAGCTTCAAGAATAGAATCTTCCCCAATCAATGCCGCTTCACCAACCTCAAACCATCCTATGGGTGATCTGTACCTACGCCCATACAATGCTTCAAATGGAGCCAACTGGATGCTCGCATGGTAACTATTATTATATGGAAACTTAATCTAAGGTAGATGGTCATCCCAATTTTCTTTAAAGTATAAAGCACACGCTCTCAGTATGTCTTCCATTGTATGGATTATGCATTCAGCCTAACCATCATTCTGCGAATAAAAAGCATTAGTAAGCTTAACTTTTGTACCAAGTCCTTTCTAATATGTCTGCCAAAACTGTAAAGTGAACTATGTGCCTCCATCTGATATGATGGACAAGGATATCCCATGAAGCCTTACAAACTCATAAATATGTATCTTGGCATAATCTTCCGTTGTATTTGAAGTTTTGATTGGTAGGAAATGGGTTGATTTAGTCATTCGATCTACTATGACCCAAATTGAATCATGTTGACGTCTTGTACAAGGAAAACCTATGATGAAATCCATATTCATTACTTCCCACTTCCATATAGGGATGTTGATCTCCTGTAGCGTACCACTCGATCTCTGGTGTTCAACTTTAACTTACTAGCAGTTAGGACACTTGGCCACAAACTCTGCTATGTAACTCTTAATACCATTCCACCAATAAATTTCTTGCAAATCACGGTACATTTTGGTAACACTAGGATGAATAGAATGTTTCAGGCCATGAGCTTCAGCTAGTATCCTTTCCTTCAACCTATCTACATTGGGAACACAAAGCCTACCTTGATAGCGAAGCACACCATCTTCCCCTTAGGTAAAAACCTCAACTTTTTGTTGTTGGACTGCTTCCAATATTTGGTTAAGTATGGGATCCTCACACTACTTCTCCTTCGCTTTCACTACTTAGGATGATTTTGAACCGTTCTGAACTACTACTCCCCCATCATTAGTATCGAGAAAACATACTCCCAAATGGGCTAATCTATGCACTTCTTTGGGAAATTCCCATTCTCCTCTTTCACATGTGACATACTACCCATTGATAGACTTCTCAGTGTATCTGTTACCACATTGGCCTTACCCAAATGATAGAGTACATTCATGTCATAATTTTTCAATAACTCCAACCTCTTTCTTTGACGAAGATTCTGCTCCCGCTTAGAAAATACATACTAAAGACTCTTATGGTTAGTGAAAACATCAACATGCTCACCATAGAGGTAGTGCATCCAATTTTTCAAGGTAAAAACCGTGACAGCTAACTCCAAGTCGTGAGTTGGGTAATTCTTTTTGTGATCCTTAAGCTACTTGGAGGCATAGGCTATCACTCTTCCATTTCGTATTAATACATAACCTATCCCAACTCTGGAAGCATCATAATATAATACAAGTCCGTCTAACCCCTCTAGTAGAGCTAACACTAGTGCTGAAGTCAATATATCCTTTAACTCTTGGAAACTCTTTTGACACTTATCCGACCATATAAACTTCACTTTCTTTTGGGTCAGCTTAGTCAGTGGTGCCTCTATAGAGGAGAACCCTTCTACAAATCTTCTAAAATACCCAGCTAAACCCAAAAAGCTTCGGATATTAGATGGAGTGATGGGTCTAGGCCAGTGCTTCACTGCATCATTCTTCTTAGGATCTACTCGAATACCATCCCCTAAAATGCCATGCCCTAAAATGCCATGCCCCAAGAAGGTAACAAATTCCAATCAAAATTCATATTTACCAAACTTTGCATATAATTAATGATTCTTGAGGGTCTGTAGCACTATTCTCAAATGGTCTGCATATTCCTCCCCACTCCTGGAATACACCATTATGTCATCTATAAAGACAATGACAAATTTGTCCAAGTACTGCTTGAAGTACCTGTTCATCAAGTCCATAAAGGATGCAGGAGCATCTGTCAGTCCAAATGACATAACCACAAACTCAAAATGGCCATACCTTGTTTGAAAAGATGTCTTAAGAATATTTTGCTCCTTGACTTTCAACCGATGGTATCCCGACCTAAGGTCAATTTTGGAAAACCACCGGTCACCTTGAAGCTGATTGAACAAATCATGGATTCTAGGAATGAGATACTTATTCTTAAGGTTAACCTCGTTTAGCTGTCTATAATCTATACACATTCTGAGAGAGCCATCTTTCTTGTGCATGAAAAAGACTGGAGCTCTCCACGGAGAAACACTGGGTCTGATAAAACCTTTGTCTAATAGATCCTTAAGCTGCTCTTTTAAATCTTTGAGTTCGGTCGAAGCCATGCGATATGGAGGGGTAGAGATGGGCTGAGTATCAGGAAAAATATCAATATCGAACTCTATTTCTCTATCTGGAGGTACCCTTGGCATATCTTTGGGGAATACCTCAAGAAACTCATTGACTACATGGACTGATTGAACTATTGGGGCTTCAGACTTGGTATCTTTGACTCAAATTAAATGGTAGATACACCCTTTTGATATTAACTTCCTGGCGTTAAGATAAGAGATGAAGCGACCTTTGGGAGACACAGAACTACCCTCTCATTTGAAAACTGCCTCATCTGGAAATTAAAACTTCACCATGCGGGTGTGACAATCAATTAATGCATAGCATGAATAGAGCCAATTTATGTCCAGAATAACATCAAAATCTATCATTTCTACCTCTATTAAGTCTGCTAGTTTGATCTTATGGAGGATGGTAATAGGACACTTCCTATAGACTCGCCTAGCGATAATTGACTCACCCACTGAGGTAGAAGTTGAGAAGGGCTTAGGGAGATTTTTAGGACCTACCCTAAAATTTATAACGACCAATGGAGTTACATAAGAGAGATTTGATTTCGGGTCTAATAACACATATACATCAAGGTAAAAGGCATGAAACATACCGGTGACAACATCTGGAGAACTCTCCTACTCCTGATTGGATGGTAAAGCATAAAATTAATTTTGGCACTAACCGCCACCAGTATTGGATGATGCGCCCTGTAGAGGAACAGGGCGGCCTGGATGAGCTGTTGGATTAGTAGCATGAGTCTGAGGATGAGTATCTCTACCTCCCTGCTTAGTATGTGAACACTCCTTAATCCTGTGGCTTATCTTACCACAACCATATCAATCCTCTTTTCCCATCAAGCATTCACCCGGATGGGTCCTGCCACACTTTGCACATGTCTGGTAACTGGGCCTCCCAACCATACTGTTCTGAGACCTAGAATTTGAAGTCCTACCTCACTGCTCTTCCCTGGCCTTGGGTTCAAGAGAACTGGATGAAAATGGAACAACCACTAATAAATGACCTTGAAACTACAAACGACTTCCCCCTCCAGGCCTTGGCTGACTATACTTAAATTGTCCAGTCTTAGCTCTCTTGTTTCTCTTCTCTCTTTTCTTTAACTTTTTTGCTTAATCTATTGAGCATGAGTCATCAACCGATCAATATCCATGTCTCCAATCAACATGGAAGTTCTTCACTCCTTGACCACCAAATCAGACACCTAGTAACAAACTTACTCATATGATCTTTAGAGTCAGATAACAACTCTGGGGCATACTTAGCTAGCTGAGTGAACTTGAAGCATTATTCCTTCACTATCATAGAGCCCTGCTTCAGGTTCACGAACTCTTCCATTTTAGCCTATGTCATCTCACAAGGAAAGAACTTGTCCAGAAAAGTACTCCAAAATACCTGCCAGCTCATAGGAACTATATTCTCACCCCTGCCATCCTTCCACATAGTAACCCAATCATAAGCAACATCCTTCAGTATATAGGATTCCATATCTATACTCTTCTCTTTAGTTACATGCATGATCTGAGTAATCTTTCGCACCTCATCAATAAGGAGTTAGCAATCCTCATCCATCTTTGACCCATGAAACTCGGGTGGATTCATCCTCATAAAGACCCAAATTCTGGCTGTAGCTAAGTTACCATTTTACTAAAGTAGGACTGTTGCCTGTTGGTTTTCCTGAACATTAGTATTCATAGCTAGGGCCAACGCTTGAAAGATAGCTCGAAATTAAGCATGAGAAACTTTCTTATTCGAGGGTTTGCGTGTAGTGGTGGTTGATCACCATTTTTGCATGCATCATCTCAACGATGAGGCATATTCTTTCATATGAATGCATAAATTAGGACATATAGAGACAACTTCAAGCACAAGATCGTGAAAGAAAAGATGATTCCTAATTCGTTCCGTAGCCTCTTACTTATAAATGTTACACTCATGATAAAGACTCTACATAATGCGGATTGTCTGACTCCCTAAGACTCTTTAAAACCTTAGGCTCTAATACCAATTTTGTAATGCCCCGAGAGCCTCCCCTGGATGTCACATGATGCTTAGGACTACGAATAGCCCCAAGCTAACCCATGATATCTATTCAACGTAGAACTCATATGAAAAGTGAACTAACATGTATAGAAACTAAAGGTAAACAATTATATATATTAATATAAATCTTTAACTTTAGAAACATTAAACAAACTCTTTGAACTTAGAACATACACATTCTGAAAAGCCTCTACTGCTAACTAGTGAGCCACTAGGACAGACCCCAGCTGACTTGAACATAAACAGAAATCAAATATCTAAAATAACTTTTAAAAATAAATAATAGTTTGATAAACTGGTTCCTCAGACTATGAGGACTCACTATAAGTCGGGATACTGGAGATGATGCCCGTGATTAATCATACTGGTAAAATTGAGCACTAAAACCAACATTATAAGACAATGTAGCACATAGATATATATGCGGGCCAGTACTTCTAAAATGTACTGAGTATATAGGGGTGAATTCATAAGTAAATCAAGAACTGAATATATATGTGTACTTTTAAATAATGCATGCTAAGCATAAATGAATCACCTTGGACTTGAGTTAAACTAAGTCCGCAAGATCATACAACATGGATATTGAAGCTTATGAATAAGCTTAGTGAGCCATAACACTTTGTTTCTAAAATCCTTACTTTTGTTCTTTCTTATGGGAGATTCTTCTAATTGACATAAGCCATGTGATCTACCATGGAGTCTAACATCTTACCCACATTGGGGAGAGCTGTTCTACCCTTGGCATCAGAATAGAACCTTAACTTAAGTGATCATAATATTTCTACCATATTGGGATAAGTAGACATTCGCTGATGAGGTCTTCTTAAACCTATGGTGGCTCGTAGTTTCTAGAAATTCAGGCTACGCTCATCTCTATTCCCTTCTTGGTACTAAATACTACTCCCAAGACATATATATAGCTCGTACTTAAGAAATTCACCTTAAAATAGCATAAGGGCATATAGACTGAAAACCAGTTATGCTTCTCTTTACTTTAAATTATAATCAAGTTTAACACTTGTGGATTTCATGTCTTATCTTTAGATCAAAGGATCAAGCTTTCTTGAATCATACTATATTGTATATGAATGAAGCTTAAATGCAAAGTCGTTCTTGTAAACTTAATACTTCTTATTAAATCTTAAACCTCTTATTCATAACACTTAAAAGAAAATATCAGACTCAATACCCATATAGAAATCTTTCATTAGAATTCCTAATCAAAGTAATGAAATTCAAATCACAATATCAAATCTTAAAGTTCAAAACATGAATAGATGTAGCCTTTATGCATATTTAACCTTTAAATCACAATATTAGGTAATACTTCAATATATGTGTAATTGGGGGATGAACTATAATCTAAAACATGCAATTTTAATCTTATAAATCATACTTTTTGGGCACAAGGATGGAAGATTAACCTTGTTCAAAACTCCATATACCTAGCATGGCTTGACATATGAAGAGGACTTAAACTTTGAGACTTAAGAGATGACTTGGTGAGAGAAACCCTAATTTTCTTGTTCTTGAAGAGGTGAGGAGAAGTGATGTTGTTAATCGACTGAAAAATAGAGAAAAATAATGCCTCTCTTGGGTTATAAGTCATGGGTTGGGAGTTATAAGATTTGAATAAACCAAAAGATCCCTTAATTGAACTTATAAAAATTAGACTGCCAGTCGTCACGTGTCAACTTATGACTCATAAGATGAAGTTATTACTTCACCTAGCAACTCGCAAGCTTGGCAGTGACAAGCATTGTACACATTGGTCAACATACGAGCCGTATCTTACGACTTGTCACATCTCCATACGACTTGTATCATACTCTCGTAACTTGGACAGAGACTTGGGGGACCTATACTATTGACCTTATGACTTTAATTCATACGACTCGTAACATCCAATGATGATTTCTAAGATCAAGTCATAACTACAACAAACTCTAACTACTCCGCATTGCCGTAGTTATGACTTATAACTTACAATTTGTAAGGTGTATACACGACTTAAGGGGATTAGTTGTAAGTTGTACAATGAATTTTATACACGGGGTATTACACTTAAGTTCCGCCGCTGACTAGCTTGAAACCACAACCTTAATGCCCCTCTACCATAACCAAAACCAACTACCCTTTCTCACCTAATGGTTACCCACTCAAAAATAAATAGTTTGATACACAAGAATTTTCTTGCCAAAGCCAATATCTTGCCACCAATTCTTCCTTCTACTGTCAAACACAACTATATACCCATTGAAAAGAAGCTATGAAAGTAGAATATGATGCTCTATTTAGAATCTAGACATGGGATTTGGTCCCTAGTATTTCTCCCAAAATACTGTGGATTATAAGTGGTTGTTTAGTATTAAACATAAACTTGATAGAAGAATTGTCAAGTATAAGTCTTTCCTAGTAGACAAAGACTTCACTCAAAGATTCGAGTTAGATTATCATTCCACATTTAACCCTATTGTCAAGCCTGCAATAGTCTTCTTGGTTCTTACAATTGCTGCCCAATATTCTTGTCCTGCTCATCAACTAGATGTCAATATTACATTCTTACAAAGTAGTCTTGAATATAAAGTGTACATGATGCAACCTCTTGGTTTTGAGTCCTTTCAAAATTCTACATATATTTGCAAGTTCAAAAAGGCCATATACGAACTTAAGTAGGCTCTTAAGTATGGTACACCGAGCTCACCAACTACTTGAAAGTATTGGGTTTGTTAAATTAAAATATGACTCATATTTTTCATAATTTTAGTGTTATTATCTACATTCTTATATATGTTGATGACATAATCATTATGGGCATCATTCAAGGAAGTATCATGTCCATAATTAAATCACTTTCTCAGTAGTTCTCTCTCAAAGATCTTGGGCTTTTGCATTATTTTTGGGAGTTGAAGTAATATCCATGCCAACTTCTATATACTTATGATAACACAAATATGTCATGGATATTTTAGATAAATTGCACATGGTTGACTACAAGGGTGTTCCAACACCAATGACATCAACCTTCTCCATCATTGATTCAAAGACCGATTCATCCGTTGATGTTTCACTTTATCAATGAATCATTAGTAAGCTTCACTATCTATTTATTCATTAGGCTTGGCACCAGGTTTAATGTGAGCAAGTTGTCTCAGTTTATGCATAATCTCAAAGAGTCTCACTAGAAGGCCATTAAACATATTAGGCTACTTGAAGCATACAAGCATATTGGGGGTCCAGTTAAGTCGACAATCAACATACCATTTTCTTTCATATTCTAATTTGGATTAGGCTATAAATCCCCATGATAGAACATCAAACATAGGTTATATTGTCTATCTTGGGAACTCTCCAATCTTATGGTCTTTCAAAAATCAAAAGCTTGTCGCACACTCATCCATGAAAGCCGAGTACCGAGCTATTTCTACTGTTGTTTTTGAAGTTAGTTGGCTCACAAAATTGATTCAAGAGCTTCACCTATACTATCTTACCCACCAACTGGGACAACCTCTTTCAAAATAATGAGTCCATCGAAGACATTGTATTTTTGAATGTTCAGGCTCATTTTTGAGAAGAAATATTACAAAATATGATCCCAAAGAAAGTTGACGTTCTTTGATGTTTACTAAGCCTGGATTCTCTTCATAAAGTATATTTTCTAGTGGTTCATCCCTAGTTGTTTATACCCTTCACTAGACAACTAATGTCTAGTTTTATATGGATAAATATGTTTAAAAAATATATCATTATCTAATTTAATTCTCGTATTATCATGGATATCGTGATATTTGAATTTATGAATAAAAAATCAACATGCTTTTCTATTAATAACATATCCTATGAAAACACAATCCACAGTCTTTGGCCCTATTTTCACCTTTTGGGGTATAGAAATTTGAACTTTGACTAGACTGATAACACCCAAGCTACACCTTCAATCTGAAGATTATGTGGTTGTTGTCAAATATTGTAACCCAACAAAAGTTGGGGTCAAATTTCAAGGAATATATGGAATTGCATCTTTCAGCTGCTGTAATCAATGGGCAAAACTAGAAAAGTAATTAGGGGAATTATAGTGTCAATATCTAACAAGTAACTAGTACTAACTTTGGTTATGATCAATCATCGGTGAGCACTAGGATTGTGTTCCCCATGGCTTCTCAACTTCGTAGGCATATCATGCTTTATTGAACCAACCTGATACCTTTTATACATATTTTGATAAGTTATGTACCACTAATTATCTTTTGGACTAGCTGACATATTTCACCCTTTACCTTTTTTTTGGAGAACGGACCTTACCTGGGGCTCCCACTTCCTGTGGCGGTCAAGGGTTGAGCTGCACAACCCCAAGCCTTATCGTAAATAAAATCAAAAGAAAGTACAAGGAGGGGGGCATAAACCTTACTTCTGATCCTATGACGGATCAAAGTCAGCAAGCCTACTAAGGCCGATCGACTCATCCCTGATACTAAAAGGGAATGCTAGATCTAAGAATCTAAAAAAGAGGACTCCTCTTAGTATAATATAATCTAGGAAAGCATAAATAAGAGAGACTCTCCCCATACAAAGTAAAGTAAAAAAAAATCATACAAAAAGATCGTAAATAACCTATCATAATGAAGTCTGGATGAAGAAGGAAAGATCGATGGTGAAACTATCAAAGAAGCACTACAAAGGAGTTGCCAAGTCCTCTATTACAAATTCACAATGCTTCACAACGACTCTTTGAATCTCTTTATCTTTCTTCTTATAAAATTAATCATCCCAAGTTTGTCAAGTACAAAATATCCTCTTGTTTCTTCTGGTAACTGCTGGAAATTGAAGTAGTATTGAGAAATATTATAACAGTGACTGATTTCAGATAAAGAATCGACTACAAAATTCGCTTCTCGGTAAGTATGCCTGCAAGTAACCTCCTCCAGCTGTGTCATGATTCTTTTGATATTGTCAAGATAAGTTTGAAGTTTCCAAGGAGCTGTAGCATGTTGCTTGATCCACTTAAAAATGAGTTCCGAATTGACCTCTAAAACAACCTTCGTATAACCATTTTGTAAACACCAATTGAGACCAATACTAGCGGTTTTTATTTCGGCTTGATTGTTAGTTCCAAACCCAAGAGGGATGTCATATGTAAAAATAAGATCTCCCTGATAATATCTCACTACACCCCCGGCTCCAATCCTGCCAGGGTTTTCAAGCATACTACCATTTGTATTCAACTTCACCACAGAATTAGTAGGCTTTACCGAACCAACCTTTTCCACCCTAGTTATCTGGTAGCACCCTAAAAAAATATCACCATGTCTTTCCAGTTTCGAGGCCAAGAGATGTAGGGAAAATTAATGATTAAAAGCATGGAAATATTCTTGAAGATCAGAAATTTCACTCTAGCCAAGTTTGATGTCTTGATTCCATATTTCACCGCACATCTATTCTTCCATAAGTTCCAGCAAATAAATATAGGGATAGCATGAAGAACTTGCTTGTGAACTTCATTTTTATGTCCAAGGATCCACCATCTCATTATCAGATTTCTAAGAGGAATTGTGGTATGATTAATCCCCAAAGATTTAGAGAAAAATTGCCAGATATTTCTTGCAAAATAATCGCTAACCATTATATGCTCAATAGTATCAGGTCCTGGATTATAACAACAATGACAATCCGATGGCTCATGTTCGAAAGAATTAACTTCTCATCAGTATGTAATTTTCCTTTTATTGCTCTCCATAAAAAAAAGAACACTTAAAAAGGAACATACTTATGCCAAGTATACCTTTTTGTCATCATCTTACTTTTGTTAGGTCTTATAAGGTCCCAGTCCGAAGAAACTGTGAAATTACCACTAGTATTAGGCGTCCAAACAGGCTGGTCAACAACCCCTTCTTGAAAATAAAATTGAGTTTTCCATGATCCGATGAACTATAACGGGAGGTAGCAGCTGATTGAGACTTTCAATATCCCATTCACCTTGCACCCATAGATGATTAACTTTGATATTATTATATCTAATAGGCTCTATTATGTAGTAATGAAGTGGACCAACACCTAGCCAATCATCTCACCAAAAGGAACAAGTACCAGATTTCAATCTCCAATGAATGTGATTTTCAGCAATTTGTTTGTTGTACATCATGTGTTTCCATACCAGAGAGTTACCAGCATGCCATTTCTTGATAACTGGATGATCTCTTTGACAATACTTAGCTCTGAGAAAGTCACCCCACAAGGTATCTTTAGATCTAAAAATCCACCACTGCTTAAATTGAAGAGCAACACAAACATCTTTGAGATGTCTGGTACCAATACCCCCTTCTTTTGTAGGATAACTAAGATTTCTCCACGAAGACCAATGGTATTCTTCTTGTTATCAGTCCACCCCCAAAAGAAATCAGTAAATAAGCTCAAAATTTATTTAAGAGTGGTCCTAGTAGGAACAACTACCGATAGTATGTGAATTGTAATGGACTAAAGCACATACTTAATAAGAGTTGCTCTACCTCCGTAACTGAGGAATTTGGTATGCCAGCCACTAATTCTTGCCATCACTTTAGAAACCAAACCAGAGTAGAAGATGATTCTTTGTCTGCCTTTGTAAATGGGACATCCTTGGTAAGTAATAGGACTCATCTTTTGCTTGAAACCCGTATCTTGCTTGATTCTCTTGATGGTACTAGGAAAGACACTTGAGTGAAGCATGAAGTGACTTTTGTCTCTATTAATAAGCTGCCCTAACACCTGCTCATAATCAATAAAAACCTACATAATAATTCTCAGAGTAGATCTTTTCCCGGATGTGAAGATTATCACATCATCAACAAAACTCAGATGATTAACTTGAGGACCCTTCTGCTCTATAGTAAAACCAGGATACAAATGATGGTGATGTAAATTGTTCAGCATTCTTGAAAGAACCTCAACACCCAAGATGAAAAGAGAGCTGGAGAAAGGGGATCACCTTGCTTTAAGCCTCTAGTGGAATGGAAGAAACCATGTCTACACCCATTAAAAATCACGAAATACCAATTATTGGACATAGTTCTCCATATCATATCAATAATACCTTCTCCGAAATCCATTCTCCTGAGAATAGACAAGTAAAGGACCAAGTAACCCTGTTGTAAGCCTTTGCCATGTCTAATTTAATCACAACATTCCCACCTTCATTAGGCTTCTTGATACTGTGGATGATTTCTTGAGCAAGCATAATATTTTTTGAAATGTTTCTGCCTTTCGCGAATCCTGATTGGTTGGGAGAAATCAAATTGGGAAGAATTGGTGCTAGCCCGAGACTAATCAGCTTCGAAATAATTTTATTAGTGAAATTACTCAAGCTTATTGGTCTATATTCTGAAAGTTTATTAGGATGATATACTTTTGGGAGTAAGACCAAATAAGCATGGGAAAAATGTTTAGGCATAATGTGATAACAAAAGAAAGATTAAACCTCTTTTAGGAGGTCATGTTTAATAATATGCCAACAGGTTTGAAAAAATTTGCCATTCATGCCGTTAGGACCAGCTGCAGAATGAGTATTCATTGAGAAAACTACTGCTTTAAGCTCATCAAGAGTAGGATCTTCATGAAGAATGTTGTTCTTTTCAGCAATGACCATTCTGGGAATGCAATTGAGGTGATCTTCAGGAATCACTTCCCCTTTACCGATGAAAATCTCTTGGAAATGTTCACAGGAAGCTGCAGCAATTTCACCTTCACCTTGTACCTAATTGCCTTCTTTATTCTTGATTCTGTGGATAAATAACTTTCTTCTCCTACCTCTGATCATAATATGAAAATATCTAGAATTAGTATCTCCATCCTTGAACCAGTGTAATTGAGCTTTTTGCTTGAGAATTGACTCTTCTAATTTTAGAAATCTGATATATTCAGCATTCAAATGGTGTAAATTAATCATGTTCTCATCAGTGTTATTATGAATCAGCTCTTCTTCCGCAGTTCTAACTTTATCTTCATACTCTTTCACTTTAGCATAAATATCACCAAATTCCTTCTTAGACCAGTGACTAAGAGTGTTTGTTAGTCTTTTCAATTTTTCATGAAAAATCCACATAAGATCACCCTCACCAGGTATGCTCCAACAGTTCTCAACAGTTTTTAGGAAAGATTTATTATCAACCCAGCAGTTTAAAAACTTAAAGTATTTTATGTGATTGTCATGTCTTTCTTGCATTTGTAACAAAATAGGGCAATGATCAAAACCCACAGAAGAAAGATGAGTATTGGTAGTAAGGGGCATTTTCTTTAGCCAAGCATCAGTGACTAAGGCTCTACCCAACCTCTTCCAGATTCTAAAATTGATCCCTTTTAAGTTGAACCAGGTGAACCTCTGACCACTAAAACCAATATCTACCAGACCACAAGCTTCAATAACCCCAATAAAATCAAAGATCTTTCTCATGTTGTAAGAACCCCCCCTAAATTTTCATCAATAGAAGTAGTCATGTTGAAGTACCTACAGCACACCAAGGCATATTTAGAGAAGAAAATTGCAACATTCTATCCCAAAGAGGTCTTGTCAAACTGTCATGGCATTTGGCATACACAAAGGTCATCATATATGATTGACTCAACCCAATATGATTAATAACATAAGTGATTTGTTGCTCATCAGATTCTACAATATCACAGTTGATGTCATGAGTCCAAAACATCCATATCTTGCCGTTAGCATTGCAGGCTGCCTTGTCCATGTTTAATTGACTTCTGAAATTGTGGAGCTGAGAATTATTAGAAAAGGGTTCAAGAAAGGTAATAAGAGAGAGATAATGGATATTACAGGGAGATTTGAGTCTTTGAGATTTGAGTCTTTCCATTGCCCCTTGGGTATAAATACCCCTGGCATTCCAAATGAGCTTCCTAATCATAATAAACCTTTGGCTTGAGACCTAGTGAGAACCCCCCCTCACTGTTAGCAGACTTGCTTGTAAAAGTACTTCTGGAGAATTTAGCTTGGTGTTTCTGTCCTTTTAGGGATAATCCTTGTTTGTTAGTGACTTATTGAATTTCCTCATGAATACCTGTAGCCACAGCAGGATCAAAAGCTTTGAGTAAGTGTTCACTATTCTCTTTTCCCCCCTCCTCTCCATTAATAGATACATTATCATAATCAACCTCACCCTTTACCTTTTGAGTCTAAGGATGTTGCCTTACTAACCCTTATCCTAGATCCCAGTTAACTATTGCCATTTGTGTTTCTGGTTATTAGATGACATCTAATCATCTTACTTAGATAATACCTAGTAGCGTGGATCAATAGTTAAACTTTAAATTACTGCTGTAATTATGTTTTTCTAGTCACTTCTCCTCTTTTAGAGTATGTAGCAATAATCTAGGAAGGATCCTAACATTTGTAACCGCTTAGATAACTATTAAAGTAAAGATAATAGAATTAATGCATGGGTATCAATTCAAAACAACATAGAACTTCCCTTACTTCATCAATACTCCAGGGTTTCCACAACCCTGACTAAGGATTTTTAGCTGCTCATGCACGTGAAGTAATTAAGAAAATTTATAAATGAAAGCATAACATGTAGTCAAAATTATCACAACTAAAAATCCAAAACTTTAACTGAATTAATCAACCAAGATCAATACAAAAGAATTTCAAAACCAAAATCAGATCTCAGAATCAAAATATATTTGTAAGTATCAAGAGCGCATAACCTCTACTAAAAAACTGTAACGCCCTGGGAGTACACCTTGACACCACACGGTGCTTACGATCATGAGTGACCTCAAGATAACCCATGAGCTGGTACTTCTATGAGCCCTGAATAATAATAACAAAATACATATGTGTGGAATAACTAAAGTCGCCATAAGGTTTTAAATACAAAAACATTTCTGAATCATAAGTCTGAAAACAACTGCGGGAAAACAACTGTCTTAAAATTGATAAAAGTAATGACAAACTAACTGACTATTTGAAGTGTCCAAAAGCCTCTAAAAATAACTGAATAAGAGTTGATGAGAAAGGCCCCAACTAACTCCAATTGAATACTGAACTGAAAACACTGAAATAAATATAATCGGTCCTTGAAATATGAGGAATCACCACTGCTGCTGATACTGCTGTGCTGCAATGTCTAAGTATTTTCAAGAAACTGAGCATCCAAACCTACGGTATGAGACCTTATAGCATAATAAACCAGTATGGGGTCAGTACATAAATGTACTGGTATGATAGATGAGGTGAGGCTATTATGCATGGTTTATATGCACGAGTAATAACTAATTGAATGAGTAGCATGAGGTAATTCAATAACAGATATGAATGAGTGCATACTGTAAATTATGAGAATGCATAACCAAACATATAACATAATTCTGAAATAGTCTGTAAACCAAAATACTAAAATCTGATAACTGATAAACTGTATGCTATGGTCAAGCAAAACTGAACTGAGTTCTGGACTGAATACTAAAACTGAAACTATGGGAGGTATCATCTAACTGACATGCCACAAATCTGAGCTAATAGAGGTCCAACCTGTGACCTTAGTTGGAAGGGTGATAGTACCGTTCCATGAATTCTAACAATGGCTGTGTCAACCATAAACCAGTAGGAAGAAACCTTGTCAACCGTAAACTAACAGAAAGTATCATGAGATATGTGTCAACCCTAAACTAGTAGGAAGACATCTCAAACATACACTGGCTATGTGGTTCTGTAACTCAAGGATTGCTACTAAGGGTCAAACCCTATACTAACAGGAATGCCCCATCCCTGGGTTCAATCGGTGCTGAATCCTACCCCCAACTAAAATGACACTGATTATAGGTATGAACTAAGTTTAACTAAAGAAGGAACTAACTCGGATTACTGAACTGGTCTAAGTTTGACTGACATGATAACTGACTGAACAGATAATGCTCATACCTGAAACCATTCTAAAAATACTGAGACTAAGAAAATAGCTAAATTTCGGGTATTCTTAACTCCCAGGACTTGATAACAATAATAATATGGACACATAAAATCTTTAAAACCATGGAGGGAAATCATTGCTCATAGTTATCTCTTAAGCATTTCATCAAACACATGGGGATCAAGACTTTAACATGGGGGTGCTTTTAAACAAGATAAGATAGCACGATCACATGAACAAATCATAAATTGAGGGTTTTATTCAGAATTCACATGACCATGATATGGAAACCACAATATTTAATACATACTATAATGCATTCCACGTTAAAACAACTGAAATAAACATTCTTCAACTTTCAAATATGTAAGGGATTTTTCTATCAAAACTCTTGAAAATGTAATACATGATCAAAATTCATAAGAGTTTCATGGAGGTAATTCATTGTAAACATGTAATTTCATTGTAAACATGTAATAAGTAATCATTATTTAAAATCCAATCATTTAGGCATTTCATCAAACACATGGGGGTCAAGAGTTGAAGCATATGAATAGTTAAACATGAGATAATAACATAATTTCACTACTAAAATTCATGGGTTAAGTATATGAGAAGCAAAAATCACCCTTCGAACGTATTATGGATAAATTCCATCGAAAATAATTTGTAAACATGATATAGTATCGAGATTCATGGAAGTTCATGCATATAATTCTTAATAACATGTAAATATCAAAACTTTATACTTGAAAATGGATTCTTGGACTCCATGGGTGAAAAGGACCCATGGATGAACATCTAACATATCTTAACGAAGGATTTTGTGAAAAGATTGGACCTTTAAGCTTGATTGTGCAAATCCTAGTTGTTTTTCTCCTCTTGTGTTTTAGATGATGAAATGATGATGTTAATAGGTTTCAAACATTTTAGGAGCTATTAATCTCATGTAGTTATGTTTAGGGACATTTAAGAAGTGTCAAATAACTTAGTTGCCCTCGAAATAACTAAAAAATAAAGTGGTTGCCCTCGGAATAACTAAAAAACGAAGTGTCTATGCCTCTTGGAAAACCTTAAGGTTTGCGGTGCACATCCTATGTCAAACCCATTCCAGTGAATGTTTACGATTGTTAGGCTATACACACCCCTTTGCAAAGCCATAACTTTTCGCTCGGGTATCAGATTAAGGCAAAATTGGTATCGTTGAAAAGCTAATTCAATTATATATAATTTGGTGGGTCTTAATGTGCCAAATCATGAGATGGATGACCAGAATTTGGAGTTTATAAATTTATGGAACATGATCCGTACTGCTGAGCAAACTGGAACTCTTTATACTAGGAACTGGGAGAATACATGATTTTTTATAAGATGCACAAATATGAGCTATGATCATAGAGATGATATGTAAGGCATGTGTAGATATCGTGATAACTGAAGCACAAAGACTGAACTAAAAATGGGTCGGGCATATTCCTCCCTATAGCTTTTCCACACATACTGGCACCACTAATATGATTTGAGAGTCTGACTTGGTTACTTGTTCTACCATCTCCCCCTTAGCTTAAAGCTATTATTCTAAGCCTGTGGTTCTAGACACTGAGATGGGCTTTACTGAGGTTTCAGGACTGACATTGAATTTAACCAATATTTAGAGGGTTACAAGAAGGAAGTGAAGTTTTGGGTCTACTAAAACATACACAAGACTATGAAGGTCCTGTAACGCACCCATAATCGCATCTAGAGAACTTTCCTAATAATGTTGGGACTGGAGTGCATAAACTCTGTTCTGCGGTTGACCACCGATGGCACTGGAAATGGTGCCCTACTGAGTAAGGCGACCTACTGGAGCTGAGGGACGATTGTGCTGACTCCGCGGACCAACCTTTGGACATTCTCTGCCTTTGTGGCTTGGCTCTCCATATCCAAAACACACATCACAACCAACTTTACCTGTTCCTACTACCCTGGGTCTTGGAGCTTGGCGCCCCATCTCGACCGTCATTCCTATACTTTGGTACTGGCGCACGCTAATTTCAAGATTAGAAGCGTATGGGGTATTACAATATCTCCCCCTTGGGAACATTTGTCCTCAGATAATATTGGTTCGACTGAAAATATTGAATTTTTGGCAACCGAGATCACATACGGAATATACATGACTGGGAACATGATTATATGACTAAGTCTGTAACAAGGTTCATGAACTAAACTACTTTTGTGAAATGCATGAAATGACATGAGTGTAGTTATAAGGATGCGATATAAATGTGAGAGTTCACTTATGAGTACCTATTACTTAAAGTTGTATCTTTTTTCGTGGAGAAAAGTTAAGAGGTTTAGGACGTGGAAACTTGGGGTATTACAACATCTCCCCCTTGGGATATTTTGTCCACCCCAAATGATATTGACTTGGCTTAAATACTAAGGAAAGACTGAGATGATGTACAAAACACTTACAGACTGAATCATGACTGAATATCTGGAATGTGAAAGTGAGGTCTGAGGAATAAAGGGTCAATGACATGAATTCATCAAAGAGGTTTGAGCTGTGGACTTGCATGACATGAATCAGAATTTCGCTGATCATTAAGAGTGTAGCATGAGTACCGAAACTGAACATACTATAAAGCATGCGTAGATGAGTCATGAGCTGCATGACCTGTATTTGGAGTTCATAAATTCATGGAACATGATCCGTAATACTGAGAAAACTGGAACTCCTTCTACTAGGAACTGGGAGAATTCATGAGTTTTGATAAGATACATGGATATAAGCTATGATCATAGAGATGGCATATAAGGCATGAGTAGATATCATGATAACTGAAGCACAAATACTGAAATAAACATGGGTCAGGAATCTTTCTTCCTACAACTTTTGTACACATACTGGCACAACTACTAGGATCTGAGAGTCTGATATGGTTAATTATTCTACCATCTCCCCCTTAGCTTAAAGACATCATTCTAAGTTTTTGGTACTAGACACAGAGAAGGGCTCTGCTAGAGTTTCAGGACTGACACCAAATTTAACTACTATTTAGGGGGTTAAAAAAAGAAAGTGAAGTTTTGGGGTCTACTAAAACATACACAAGAATATAAAAGGCCTGTAACATACCCGTAACCGCATCAAGAGAACTTTCCTGATCGTGTTGGGACTGGAGTGCATAAACTCTGTTCTGGTTTTGACCACCGATGGCATTGGAAATGGAGCCCTACTGAGTCAGGTGACCTACTGGATATAAGAGACGGCTATCCTAATCTGCGGACCAACATTATGACATTCTCTGATTCTATGGACTGGATCTCAACATCTAAACACACATCACAACCAGCTATACACACATATTTATAATTCCTACCATATTTACCGCAAAATGGATGGGTACGACCATTGTTCCCACTACCCTGGGTCTTGGAGCCTGGCGCCCTATCTCGATCATTATTCCAAAACTGTGGTACTGGCGCATGTCGATTTCTAGCTTAGAAACATATGGGGCATTACAATATCTCTCCCTTAGGATTATTCGTCCTCGAATGGTACTGGTTAGGCTGAGAATAATGAATTTTTGGCAACTGAGATCATATACGAAACATGCATGACTAGGAACATGATTACATGACTGAGTCTAAAACATGCTACAAGAACTAAACTGCTTACGTGAAATGTATGCAATGACATGAGAGTAGTTATAAGGCTGAGATAGAAACACGGGAGTCCATTTATGAGTACCCATTACTTAAACCTGGATCATGTTTTATGGAGAAAAGTTAAGAAGTTTAGGACATAGAAACTCGGGGTATTATAACATCTCCCGCTTGGGATATTTTATCCCCCTGGAATGATACTGACTTGGATCAAATACTAAGGAAAGACTAAGATGATGTATGGAACACTTACGGACTGAATCATAACTGAATAGCTGGAATGTAAAACTGAGGTCTGAGGAATAGAGGGTCAATGACATAAATTCATCAAAGAGGTTTGAGTTGAGGACTTGCATGACATGAATCTGAATTTCACTGATCATTAAGAGTGTAGAATGAGTTCTGGAACTGAACATACTATAAAGTATGAGTATATGAGCCATTAGTTGCAATACCTAAATTTGGAGCTCATGAATTTATGGAACAGGATTTGTACTGTTGAGCAAACTGGAACTCCTTATACTAGGAACTAAGAGAATATATGATTTTTCATAAGATGCATGAATATGAGCTATGATCATAGAGCTGACATATAAGGCATGAGTAGATATCGTGATAACTAAAGTACAAAGATTGAAATAAGAATGGGTTGGGTGTCTTCCTCCCTACAGCTTTTCCACACATACTGGCACCACTACTAGGATTTGAGAGCCTTACTTGGTTACTTGTTCTATCATCTCCCCCTTAGCTTAAAGCCATTATTCTAAGTCTGTGGTACTAGATACTGAGAAGGGCTCTACTAAAGTTTTAGGACTGGCACCAAATTTAACCACTATTTAGGGGGTTAACAATAGAAGCGAAGTTTTGGGGTCTACTAAAACATACACCAGAATATGAAAGGCCTGTAATGTATCCGTAACCGCATAAGGAGAACTTTCCTGATCGTGTCAGGACCGAAGTGCATAAATTTTGTTCTGGTATTGACCACCGATGGTACTAGAAGTGGCGCCCTGCTTAGTCGAGCGACCTACTGGAGCTGAGGGATGACTGTGCTGACTCCGCTGACCAACCTTAGGACATTCTCTAACTCTGTGGCCTGGATTTCCACACCCAAAATAGACATCACTTCTATCTCTACACACACCTTTATGATTCCTACCATATTCACTGAAAAATGGATAGGTACGACCACTATTCTCACTACCTTAGGTCTTGGAGCTTGGCGCCCTATCTCAACTATTATTCCTGAACTTTAGTACTGTTGCATGCCGATTTATAGCTTAGAAGCATACGGGGTATTACAATGTCTTTTCCTTGGGAACATTCATCCTTGAATGATATTAGTTAGGCTGAGAATATTGAATTTTTAACAACTGAGATCACATATGGTACATGCATGACTAGGAACATGATTACATGATTGAGTCTGAAATATGCTACATAAACTAAACTGCTTTCGTGAAATGCATGCAATGACATGAGAGTAGTTATAAGGCTGAGATAGAAACTTGCAAGTCACTTATAAATACCTATTACTTATAGCTGGATATTGTTTTGTGGAGGAAAGTTAAGAGGTTTGGGACATGGAAACTCGGGGTATTACAATATCTCCCTCTTGGGATATTTCATCCCCCCTCCTCCCCGAATGATACTGTCGTGGCTTAAATACTAAGAAAATACTGAGATGATGTACAAAACACTTACGGATTGAATCATGACTGAATAACTGGAATGTGAAACTGATGTCTGAGGAATAGAGTATCAATGGCATAAATTCATCAAAGAGGTTTGAGCTGAGGACTTGCATGACATGAATTTGGATGTCACTGATCATTAAGAGTGTATCATGAGTACTGAAACTAAACATACTATAAAGCATGAGTACATTAGTCATAAGCTGCATGACCTAAATTTATGGAACATGATCTGTTCTGCTAAGAAAACTGGAACTCCTTATACTAGGAACTGGGAGAATACATGATTTTTAATAAGATGCACGAATATGAGCTATTATTATAGAGATGACATGTAAGTCATGAGTATATATCATGATAACTAAAGCACAAAGACTGAAATAATAATGGGTCGAGCATCTTCCTCTCTACAGATTTTCAACACTTACTGGCACTACTAGGATCTGAGAATCTGACTTGGTTACTTGTTCTACCATCTCCCCCTTAATTATATTAAAGCCATCATTCTAAGTCTATGGTACTATAAAAATGAGAAGGGTTCTACTAGAGTTTCGGGACTGACACCGAATTTAACCACTATTTAGGGGGTTACAAAAAGGAAGTAAAGTTTTGGGGTCTACTAATACATACACAAGAATATGAAAGGCCTGTAACATACTCGTAACCGCATCAGGAGAACTTTCCTTATAGTGTGGGGACTGGAGTGTATATGTCTATTCTGGTATTGACCATCGATGGAACTGGAAGTGGAGCCCTGCTGAGTTGGGCGACTTACTGGAGATAAGGGATGACTGTGCTGACTCCACTGACCAACCTTAGGACATTCTCTAACTCTGTGTCCTGGCTCTCCACATCCAAAATTCACATCACATCCAGCTCTACACACACCTTTATGATTCCTACCACATTCACAACAAAGTAAATGGGTACAACCACTGTTCCTACTACCCTGGGTGTTGGAGCCTGGTGCCCCATCTCGACCATCATTCCTGAACTTTGGTATTAACGCATATTGATTTCTAGCTTAGTAGCGTACGAGGTATTACAATATCTCCACCTTGGGAATATTCATCCTTGAATGATACTGGTTAGGCTGAGAATATTGAATTTTTGGCAACTGAGATATATATGGAACATGCATGACTGGGAACATGATTACATGACTGAGTCTGAAACATACTACATGAACTAAACTGCTTTCGTGAATTGCATGCAATGACATGAGAGTAGTTATAAGGATGAGATAGAAATATGAGAGTCCAGTTATGAGTACCCATTACTTCAAGCTGGATCTTTTTTCATGGAGAAAAGTTAAGAGGTTTAGGACATAGAAACTCAGGGTATTACAACATCTCCACCTTGAGACATTTCGTCCCCCCCCAAAAAAAAAATGATATTGACTTGGCTGAGATACTAAGAAAAGAATGAGATGATGTATCAAACACTTCGGACTGAATCATAAATGAATATCTGAAATGTGAAACTGAGGTCTGAGGAATAGAGGGTCAATGACATAAATTTATCAAAAAGATTTTAGCTGAGGACTTGTATGATATGAATCTGAATTTCGCTGATCAGTAAGAGTGTAGTATGAGTACTGGAATTGAACATATGTAAGGCATGAGTACATGAGTCATGAGATGCATGACCTGAATTTAGAGTTCATAAATTTATGGAAAATGATCCGTACTGTTGAGCAAACTGGAACTCCTTATACTAAAAACTAGGAGAGTACATGATTTTTTATAAGATGCACGAATATAAGCTACGATTATAGTGTTGACATGTAAGACATGAGTAGATATCATGATAAATGAAGCACAAAGATTGAAATAAGAATGGGTCGGGCCTCTTCCTCCCTACAACTTTTCCACACATACTGGCACCACTACTTGGATCTGAGAGCCTGACTTGGTTACTTGTTCTACCATCTCCCTTTTAGATTAAAGCCATCATTCTAAGTTTGTGGTACTAGACACTGATAAGGGCTCTACTAGAGTTTCGGGGCTGTCACCGAATTTATCCACTATTTAGGAGGTATAAAAAAGAAGTGAAGTTTTGAGGTCTACTAAAACATACACCAGAGTATGAAAGGCCTATAGTGTACCCGTAACCACATCAGGAGAAATTTTCTAATCATGTCAGGACTAGAGTGCATAAAGTCTATCCTAGTGTTGACCACTGATGGCACTAGAAGTGGCACCTTGTTGAGTCGGGTGACCTACTAGAGCCGAGGACGACTGTGCTGACTTCACAAACCAACTTAGGATATTCTCTGACTCTGTGGCCTGGATCTCCATATCTAAAACACATATCATAGCTATCTTTACACACACCTTTATGATTCTTACCATATTAACCGCAAAATGGATAGGTACGATTACTGTTCCCACTACCCTGAGTCTTGAAGCCTAGCGTCCCATCTCAATCGTCATTCCTAAACTTTGGTTCTGGAAAACTAGCTGAAGATGGAGATGGGGTTGAAACATTTGACAAAACTGAGAATTGTTGCCACCCTCTGACCCTGGCTAAGAAAAACTAAAACTATTGTCCTAGCCCCCTTACTCTCTTTCTCTTTCTCCTTAGCCTTCTCCCCGTTGATCTACTGAGCATGTACCATAAGCCTAGAAGAATATATCTCCTTATTCAACATAGCAGTCCTACACTCCTTAACTATACTATCAGCTACACAAGAAACAAACTTACTCACTCTAGACCTTTTATCAGACACCACATTACGAGCATACCTCGCCAACTGAGTGAACTTAAGTGAATACTCATTCACACTCATACTAGACTGTTTCAGATTAATAAACTCCAGCACCTTATCTTCTCTCAACCCTAAAGGAAAGAACCTATCTAAAAAGGCAGTGACAAACTCCTCCCACTCTACAGGCTCTGCATCTGTGCCTCTATCCTCCTTCCACTACTTCTACCATATGTGAGCTACATCCCGTAATAGGTAAGCAATCAACTCTGCACTCTCAATAGACGATACACCCATAATATCAGTCTCTTTTTGAACCATGTCAAGAAATTTCTGCGGATCCTTATCAGACTTGGATCCCAAAAACAAAGGAGGATTCATTCGAGTGAAATCCCAAATTCTAGCTGCGGTGGTATTAGCCACTAGATTAGATGGGATAGCAGCCTTTTGGTTGTTCTGAGCTTCTACCGAGTGTACAAAAATAATGAATGCATCTCTTAACTCGGCATGGGAAACATGCTCATTCAGGGGATCTTCTTGAACGAGCGGAGGTGCAGGCTGATTTCGATTTTTTCTTCCATTATTCTTTCTGGAAGGCATGTTCTATAAACAAAAAGAAAATTGAATTAGAAAGAGAGTTTAAATAGAGCTCATGATTCTTTGTATGACATAAATACTGAAAGAGGGGAAACTTTTCCTAAAATGCCTTGTAGCCTCTTGTCCATAAGTGTGGCGGATCTTCACACCCATGCACAATGCTCTACTCAATGTGGATTTTAGACTTTGTAGGACACTTTAAAACCTTAGGCTATAATACCAAGTTTGTAACGCCCCGAGAGTACATCCTGGATGCCACACGGTACTTATAGTCACGAGTGACCACAAGCTAACCCATGAGCTAGTACTACTGGGGTCCCTGAATAATAATAACAAAATACACATGTGTGGAATAACTGAATTCACCATAAGTTTTTGATACAAAAACATTTCTAAATCATATGTCTGAAAACAACTGCTGGAAAACAACTGTCAAAAAACTGATAAAAGTAATGTCAAACTGATTGACTGTCTGAAGTGTCCAAAAGCCTCTAAAACTGACTGAATCAGAGTTGATAGGACATGCCCCAACTAACTCCAACTGAATACTGAACTGAAAACACTAAAATAAACATAACCAGTCCTCAGAATATAAGGACTCATCACTGCTGCTGCTGCTGATGCATTGGAATGTCTAAGTGTGGTCGAGAACTTGAGCATCCAAACTTATGATATGAGATATCATAGTGCAAAAAATGAGTATGCAGTTAGTACTTTGAATGTACTGGTATGATAGATGAGGTTAGGCTGTTATGCATGGGTTATATGCATGAGTAATAACCGACTGAATAAGTAGCATGAGGTAACTGAATAAATGATATAAATGTATGAATGCTGTAAAATATGAGAATGCATAACCAAGCATATAACATAATTCTGAAATAGTTCGTAAATTAAAATACTAAAATCTGATAACTGAATAACTGATAAACTGTATGCAATGATCAAGCAAAACTGAACTGATCTCTGGACTGAATACTAAAACATAAACTGTGGGAGGTATTATCTAACCGACATGCCTCAAATCTGAGCTGATAGGGGTCTAACCTATGACCCAGTTAGAAGGGTTCTAGTACCGTTCCACGGGTACTAACAATGGCTGTGTCAACCCTAAACTAACAAGGAGACATCTTATCAAACGTAAACTAAAAGGAAGACTCATGAGATATGTGTCAACCCTAAACTAGCAGGAAGACATCTCAAACCTACGCTGTGTACATAATTTTGTAACTCAGAGATTGCTACTAAGGGTCAAACTCAATACTAGTAGGAATGCCCCATCCCTGGGTTCGATCGGTATTGAATCCTACTCCCAACTGAACTGACAGTGATTATGGATCTGAATTAAGTTTAACTAAAGAAGAAACTAACTCAAATTACTGAACTTTTCTAAGTTTTACTTACATGATAACTAACTGAACTGATAATGCTTATACGTGTCTGAAACCATTCTGAAAATACTGAGACTAAGTAAATAGCTAAATTTTAGGTATTCATAACCCCCAGGACTCGATAACAATAACAATAGGGACACATGAAAGCTTTGAAACCATGGAAGGAAATCATTGCTCACAATTATTCACTTAATCATTTTATCAAACACATGGGGGTCAAGACTTTAACATGGGGCTGCTTTGAAAAATTATAAAATAGCACGATCATATGACCAAATCATAAACTGAGGGTTTTATTCTGAATTCGCATGAACATGATATGGAAACCAAAATATTTAAAGCATACTATAATGCATTCCACGTGAAAATAATTGAAATCATAAGTTGAAACCAAATTACCAAGGTATAGATAAACATACTTCAACTTTCAAACGTGTAAGGGTTTTTTCTATCAGAACTCTTGAAAACGTAATACATGATTGAGATTTATAAAGAGTTTCATGGAGGTAATTCATTGTAAACATGTAATTTCATTGTAAACATATAACAAGTAGTCATTGCTCAAAATCCAATCATTTAGGCATTTCATCAAACTCACGGGGGTCAAGAGTTAAAGCATAGGAATAGTTAAACATGAGATAATAACATAATTTCACTACTAAAATTCATGGGCTAAGGATATGACATGCAAAAATCACTCTTTGAACGTGTGATGGACAAATTCCATTGAAAATAATTTCTAAGCATGATATAGTGTCGAGATTCATGAAAGTTCATGGATATAATTCTTAATAACATATAAAGATCAAAACTTTAAACTTGAAAATGGATTCTTCGACTCCAAAAATGGATTCTTCGACTCCAAAAATGGATTCTTCAACTCCATGGGTGAAAATGACCCATGGATGAACATCTAACATACCTTAACAATGGATTTTGTGAAAAGATTGGACCTTTAAGCTTGATTGTGCAAACCCTAGTTGTTTTTCCCCTCTTGTGTTTTATATGATGAAATTATGATGTTAATAGGGTTAAAATGTGTTTAAGAGGTATTAATATCGTGTAGTTATGTTTAGGGACATTTAAGTAGTATCAAATGACTTAGTTGCCCTTAGAACAACTCAAAAACGAAGTGTCTACGCCGCTTGGCCATAGGGTTTGCGATACATAACCCATGGCAAACCTTAAGGTTTGCGTCGTATAACCTATGGAAAACCTTAAGGTTTGAAAACCGGAGCACACCCTATGGCAAACCCATTCCAGTGAATGTTTGCGATTGTTAGGTGACATACAACCCTTTGCAAAGCCATAACTTTTCACTCGGGTATCGAATTAAGGAAAAATTGGTATCGTTGCAAAGCTAATTCGATTATCTACAATTTGGTGGGTATTAATATGATAAATTACACATATACATAAAGTTATGCTCATTCAAAAATGACTCTTATGAAATCAAACACCAAACATTGGCTGAATTAAAGGCTCTTAGCTCACTTTGCTCTAAGTGACACTTATGAATATCTTTCCCACCTCATAATCTTTCTTCAGACTAGGTTAATGATCATGAGACAGGGATTCAAGTATGAATCACGAGACTAGAGCTTACACTCATAGGAACGAAGGTCTGATTTCTATCTTAGAAGCATATGGGGTATTACAAAAACACAAAGTATCCTTATAGTACATGAGGAAACCCTAAAAATCAAAGCCCGAATGAAAAAGGACAAAAAGGGTCGGTGGCCACTTACCTATGACCACATGTGGTCTGGCAGTGGATACATTGCCACATGCGGTCCGCATGTGGACCCAAGTAAATGCCAGAAAAATTTCTTTCACTATTCATTCTCAGGATTTTGGACTTTTGGTACTTACCTTACCCATATGAGGTTTTCATGTACTACATACGGTCCGTATGTAGACATAAGTAAGTGCTAAAAGTTCTTCAACAGCTCTTGCACTCTTTGGATCTTTAATTCTGGTACTTACCTTAGTCTTATACAGACCGCATATGCTATATACGGTCCACATATAGACATAAGTAAGTGTCAGGCCTTCCACTTCTAGCAACCAAGCTTCCGAACTTTAAGTTTTAGCATATGCTTTGGTAACGTACATCGTTAAGTGCCACTAATTCTCTAAAATAATCAAGTAAGTAGCCAAAAACTCCATTTTTCATATTTTTCTCGAACTTAGCATCCAAAGTTGAGTCACCCTTATTTTAGGAAGGGAAGCCGTCGGACATATGGAATAGGTGGAAAACGATCACAACCATTATCGACCATATGCTTCCCGAACAGCCTTGTTAGTGGACCCCAACGTAGGTCAACCTTTAGGTTATGCTTATCTGTATCATATTGAGACCTAGCGGGACCCACTTGGTCCTTTATAGGAGACTCACCTTAAAAGTATCCCTACATGCTAAATGTTGTATTTTTTAGTGTGACAGGGTCATTTGACAAATTGATTTACGGAAAGCATATGTTAGAAGTAAAGTGCATAGGCAAGAAAATGTTGAAAAAGTGAAAAAAAAAAGGTGAATAAAAAAAAGAGTTTCGTAGTTTTTAGAGTTCTTTATGGCTTTTGTTTTCTACAATACAAAATTTCAAAAAGATTTTTATGTTTTTAACTCATTTGTCACTTAATAATAAAACCCCTTTTTAAACTTAAAATCGAATCTTTTTGGTAAAAATAGGGGTGTCACAGTAACCCAAGATCAGTTCTCAGCAGCGCAATTTCTTGCATCACTTATTCTTCAGTTACTTTCTAGTCGCAGGGGGCACCTATAACATACATGCCAGGTCCCCTCTCAGCCTCCCGAGTTTTCCACCCTCGGTTAGTGAGTGAGATATGATCTAGCTTATTCGAAGCTACCTCCCAACATAGTCTCATAAAGTCTCCCCCATTGATGGTGTCTTCTATGGCTCTGAAACTCATGGTTAGGGATCTGTAGGATATCTCCAATAAGCTCATCCCTGAAATCTGATGATTGGGAACTATGCTCAACTTCTTCTTTAACCTGAACTAAGCATCGTACATAGATTCTGACTATAACTGCCTAAATATTTAAATCTCATCCTTAACCTGAAATATCCTAGATGAAGGAAAGAACCAATTTTTGAATTGCCTGTGCAACTTATTTCATGTAGTGATAGATCCTCTTAGCAGTTCCCCTAGACTTAAAGATGCTTGTCTTGTAAGTGAGAAGGGGAACAACCTCAGTTTAAGCGCCTTCTATTTACCCCTGGATTTGAGTACGAACTGCAGATCCCAATGGAATTTGTAAGGTGTATATTTGTGTCATTTGTAAGCAAACCCGCAAATACACCCTTCAAATTTAAGAGCTGAATCATTGCGCTCGTGATGTCGAACTTAATGCCTAGAGGGAAAAAAGAATAATAGCTCTAGTCTCTATCGGATCAATGTACACCATATCCTCTTTATTATCCTCATATGGATGCAAATATTAGTATGCTGGATCACTTGAGCAAGACCACCTCTAACTCTGTTCTGATTAATACTGAGTGTTGCTCGGCGGTCTGCTTCCTGCCTCTGCACAAATAACTCTGCCTCCCGAGCTATCCACTGAGCCTCCCAAGCTATCCACTGAGCATCTTTTCCCTTCTATGATTAGTAGATTTTGCTAACCATACCCTTGTCTGTTAGTCAACAATGTCCTGAACTCCTTCAAGAGGAGGGGAAGGCACATGGTGTGCATCATCACGAACCCCTTTAGGAATATCATCTCTTTTCGGTTCTGTCATCCTACTAGGTGCTTGTAGGATTCTCTCTATATTCAGATTCACTTGGAATAAGGGATTTCCTCTACTTCATGTATACCCAACTAAGAACAAAAACAAAAAGACTCAAAAACTACAACAACCTCAATTCACAATTCACATCGTATTCCCTAACAAAAGGTGCCAAAATTTGATAACGCCCAAGATACACCTTCAATCTAAATATTATGTGATCGCTGTCAAATATAGTAACCCAATAAAGGTTATGGTTGAATCCCAAGGGAATATGTTGAATTGCAACTTTCAGCTATTGTAATCAATGGGCAAAACTAGAAAAGTAAATAGGGAGATTGTAGTATCAATATAGAACAAGTAGTGAGTTTTAACTTTGGTTGTGATCAGTTGTCGGTGAGCACTAAGATTGTGTTCCCCATGGCTTCTAAACTCCGTAGTCCTATTGTTCTCTATTGAACCAACCTAACACCTTGCATGTAGAATCTGATAAGTTATGTACCACCATCCATTTTTTGGACTAGCTGACAGATTTCACCCTTTACCTTTCGAGTCTCAAGATGTCACCTTACTAACCTCTATCCTATATCCCAGTTAATACCTGGTGGCATGGATCGACAGTTAAAATTCAAATTACTATTGTAATTAACTTTTCCTAGTCACTACTCTTTTGGAGTAAGTAGCAATAATCTAGGCAGTATCCTAACATTTGAAACCACTAAGATATCTATTAAAGTGAAGATAATACAATACATGCATAGATATTAGTTAAGAATAACATAGCACTTCCCCTAATTCATCAATCTACCAGGGTTTCCACAATCCTATGTAAGGGTTTTTAGCCTCTCATACTTGTGAAGTAATCAACAACATTCATAATTGAAAGCATAAGATGTAGTCACAATAATCACAATTGAAAATCCAAAAGTTAATAGAATTAATCCGCCAAAATCAATACAAGAGAACTCCAAGACCTAAATTAGATCTCAGAATCAAAATATGTTTATAAGTATTAAGAGTGCATAACTTCTTCTAAAAAACACATAAAGGGTATTTATAGTACACGAGGAACCCTACAAATTAAATCCCAAATAAAAAGGGACAAAAAGAGTCGGTGACCATATACCTATGTACACATGAGGTATGGAAGTGGGCGTATGTGCCACATGTGGTCCATATGTGGACCTAATTAAGTGCTAGAAAAATTTCCTCCACTATTCATTCTTGAGATTTTGGACTTCTGGTACTTACCATACCCACATACTATCTGCATGTACTACATGCCGTCTGTATGTAGACATAGGTAAGTGCCAAAAGTTCTTGTTTAGCTCTTACAATCTCTGGGTCTTCAATTTTGGTACTTACCTTAGTCATATACGGACCTCATGTGCTACTTGCGGTCCACATGTAGACATAAGTAAGTTCCAGGCCTTCCACTTTTTGCAACCAAGCTTCTGAACTTCAAGTTTTAGCACATGTTTTGGTTACGTACATTAGGTAAGTGTCACAAATGCCCTTAACATGATCAAGGAAGTAGCCAAAAACTCCATTTTTTATCCTTTTCTCAAACTTAGCATCCATAATAAAGTTTCCTGCAAAACATACCAAAACACATCATATATAACAAAACAACCTAAGAAACTTGCATATTTTTATCGTTTTAAGCATCGAAAGTACTATATTTCTATAGCACATCATCGACACCCCCACATTTTGAAATATTTATAGTTGGACTTTCTTTCTTTCCATTTCTCATATGGAATAGATTGTGTCATACAATGAGGCACTCTATTGAGTATTTGATTTGTTGTAAGGGTAGCTTTCCCCCATAAGTTTTGTGGTAAACCTGAAATTATAAGTAAGACATTTATCATTTCCTTCAATGTTTGATTTTTTATTTCTACAATTCCATTCAATTGAGGTGACTACGAGATAGTAGTTTGATGTACAATTCCATTTTCTAAACATATGTCTGCAAAAGGAGATTTATACTCTCCACCCCTATCACTTTTCATCATTTTTATCTTTTTATTCAATTAATTTTCTACTTCAGTTTTATATCGCCTGAATGCTTCTAATGCTTTATCCTTACTATTCAGCAAATAAACATAATAATATCTAGTGGAGTCATTAATAAAAGTTGTGAAATACTTTTTTCCATCACGAGATGGTGTGACTTCATACACAAATGTCTGTGTGAATTAAGTCTTAAAGATTGGAATTTCTTTCAGTAGACTTATATAGATGCTTACCATACTTATTTCTACACATGTTTGACACTTTAATTTACTGCATTAAAAGTGAGGAAAAAATTTCAAACGAAGTATATAATTGACATGTCATAAAGGTTCATGCCATAAACCATTGAACTCAATTAAGTAAGAAGAATCAGAACTTTTATTCATATCAATTGTCATTACATTGATCTTAAAAAGGCCCTTGGTGACGTGACCTTTACCTACATACACATCACCCTTACTTATTACAATCTTTTCAGTAATAAATACACATTTGAATCCATTTTTTGTCAAAAGTGAAGTAGAAACTAAGTTCTTTCTCAACTTCAGAACATGAAGGACATTATTTAGTGTCATCACCTTGCCCGATGTCATCTTCAAGAAAATATTGCTTGTTAATTCAACCTTTGATGTAGCATAATTTTTCATGAATATATCCTCACCATCTTGAGTTGGATCATATGATTCAAATAGTTTTTTGCTGGCACATATGTGGCGGGATGCACCTAAATCAATCTATTACTCTTTTGGATTTCTAACTAGATTGAATTCTGAAAGTATAGCATAAAAAATATCTACTTCTTCTTTGGATTCAGCCATGTTCGCTTGATTTTTTTTCTTACCCTTCTTCAAATCCTGACAACCAACAAACATATGGGTAATTTTTCCATAATTTAAGCAATTTCTCTTGAATTTCTTCTTAGGAGGATCATCTTGTTGTTTTGATGCCTTTTCTCTTCTTTGATTTAGTGGGATCATCTTCTATAGTATTTTATTGAATTTCCATAAGACTTTTTTTGTGTTGTCTTATTATCCTTTTCAATTCTCAACCTCACAATGAGATCTTCAATGAATATCTCATTGGGCTTATACTTCAAGTAGTTTTTGGAGTCCTTTCATAGAGGTGAAAACTTTTCAATTATTGTAGCCACTTGAAAAACATCATTTGCAATAAAAACTTCAGCAAGGAGATCATGGATTATGACTTGAGACTCTTGTACTTGAGTAACTATGGATTTACTCTCTACCATCTTAAAATCTAGTAATTTTGCTACAATGAATTTCTTTATTCTTGCATCCTCTATTTTGTATTTCTTTTCTAAAGTATCCAAGAGTTCCTCTGAGGTTTTCTTGTTTTTGTACATATTGTACATATCATCTTGTAGGCCACTCAGAATGTAATTCTTACACAAAAAGATTGAGTGGTTTCAAGCTTCAGTTACTAAGAAACGTTCCTTTTCTGGAGTTTCTTTTGCCAAGTTAAGAACACTTTCTATGATGAACCTTTGGAGACTTAAGGTAGTAAAGTAAAAGAAAATTTTCTGTTGCCATCTTTTTAAATCAACACCACACAATTTTCTTGATTTTTTTTCCAGTGCCATGGCAAGAGCAACATTCAAATGACTCATAGTAGCAATGTTTGTTGCTGCAATATTCGACATTTCATCATTGAATTGATTTTCATTTAGTCATTTTGTTGTCATAATAGGGCAACCAATTTAGCATCACAAATACTAACAATAAAGTCTTAAACTTTAAACAACTTCTCTAGTTTAACAATGAAGTTTTTATGTTCATATAATCACCAACCAAATGAACTTTAACTCGTGATAAAGTCCTTATATCTTTAAATCACTATCCAATTCAAACAGATTAGAAAACCAAAAGATTTGATCTCCAAAAATAAAAAATATAGATGTGTAAATTCCTTAAGATTATTGATATAATCTGTATTTACAACAAGAACTTCATATAAAAGTTTAAACAACTTATGAACTGTAACAATAATAAAGTTCAAACTATTTTTTGAAAAATAGAAAAAACATAAGATAGAGATGAAGAAAGAAAGAATCAAGTCCACCAAATTCATGGTATGTTCTTACAAAATTTATTCTCCTCAATTACCCGAGGTTAATGGAATATATCCTTCCAAGATAAAATAATTCTCTTTAGCAAATAGCGGTACCTCAAATTTGCTGAACTTCAAAAACACTCAACAATTCATAAAACACACTTGAATTTTTAGGAAGAAGTAGAGTTTTTAACTTCAAAATTTTATGCCAATACCTAAGAAAACTAAAATATTTATAGCCAAAAGTTATTGCTTTTGAAAAGAAATAATGGTTCATGAAAAGATGCAATTGTTTGAAATGTCGAGATGACCTGCGGTCGCAAGTCGCATTTTAGCTCGAAATAGAAATATTTGTCTTATTTGTAGACCTCGCCTGCATCCATAAATGACAAGTTGTTCATATATGTCACTTTTTCTCTTTCTAATAGTGCCTCGAAGGGTCGATTACTTTTGAGGTGCATTGTGAAATACCTCCGCACATGCTCGAGTGTATCCGCAAATGAAGAAAAAATTTGTATCAAATTTTTGAATTAATACATCACTAATTTTCAAGTTTCAAATTAATTCTATCCAAAAAGATAATTTCTCGATCGATCATTTGAAAAATCTAAATTCAAATCCAAATCTAAATTCAAAATCAAATTCAAATTCGAAGCCAAATTCGAGTCGAGTTAAGCGAGCAATGATGGCGTCGACAAGAGGATTGTCTTCTTCTTGACTTACTATCCGCATTAAATCATACTTCTATATTTAATCATGAAAAGGTTTCTTTCTTTCTTAAAGTAAGAACTCAATTCACTTTTTCTCCATTTTCCATTGACATTTCACCACTTAAAACCCAATAATTTTGCTTTTATTATAGCTTTGATATGGTACTTATGATCTGCGTAGGTGGATGTCATGGTCCCTGAGGTGGTCGGATAGGTTCTAGATGAGTTTTTCATTTTTGAGCATTTGAAAATTGACATTTTTAATCAAAGTCAACATTTGATGAAGATAAGCTCGAAAGGAAGTTCTAATAAATTCTATCATGTCTAGAAGGTAACTTTTAGATTAGAAGAATTATTGGTTTGGGTCCCAAGACTTTCAAGTGAGATTCAAGTCATTAATTGGAAATTTGAAATTTAAATTGAGCTCGATCAATATTTGGTCAAGACATCCTCAAATCGGTGGGTTGATTGTTCCAACAGGTCTAGAATGTTTTCCAATCCAGTAGAATATTTAATTGAACTTCATATAGTTATATAAAAATTCTAATGATTCATCCAGAGTCTTAAGTTTGAACTTAATTGTTGAAGTTTTAGTCACCTGGTGCATGCTCATTTTCTCTTTACGATCGTGAAAGATGAGCTCAAGTAGTCGTACATCACATTCATGATGTGGATGTTGTGATCTCAAGGGGTTGTATTGGGTTTGTCTCGCAATATAAAGGTACCCATCGATAACAAAGAGTAATATGTTTGAATAAAATTTAAATTCTCATTTCCAACATAAATTCGATAACTAGATTTTTGGAGCTTGAGAGCTCATTTTAGGCGATCTAAAAGAGGTTTTCAAGATTTCTTCATTGGCTATGATATTAAATCTTAGTTTACACATTTGATACTTTATTGTTGATGTCTCCTTTAAATTAATATTTTAAATTGGAAAGGTTGGGGATTTTGGGGCTACGGTTATGAAATAAAATTTGATGATTTGAAGGTTGATTTAAGCCTCATTTTCAAAGAAATTTGATATTTGAGTTTTTTTCATTATGAATAACATGATTCAAGTAAAGTATCAACTATTTCAATATGGGCTTGTGCTTGACTTTTGCGGACCGGATGAATATATAGCACTATGAGTTCTAGTTTGTTTCATTCAATATTTATTTAGAATAAAAAAATCCTCAATGGGGAGTACAATCAAGGAGAGCTAACCTTACCTTACCAATCCTAATGAGGTAACATATCTCTACTAATTTAAAAACATGAAAAAAATAAGAACTAGAAAGAACTAGGTATTCTATGATCATCACACAGTTTGTAATACATTCTATGATGATATTCCAAATGAGGATGCTTAAATAATGCAAAAATATTAAAAACAAAATGAAAATTGATCTATCAACCTCAAAATTTCTTTTAAAAATATATTAATTAAAAAAGAAAAATTACTCATCTAAGGTAACCTAAAGTATTTTCATCTATTCTTCTTCAAATTTGTCCAAGTACACTTGATATATCATTAGTTCTTCTTGGATTTATGGATTTTGATGAAACTATTGATACTGTCGTTCGATTTTTCTTTGCCAGCCGTATTGGTAGATGCCATGGAACAAAATATCGAATCACTTTATGTAAGACCCCATAAAAGTCCTAGCCTAATTCAGTCCTATATAATATGAAAAGAGGTCCAGACTTAGAAAATTTCAGCTAAGTGTTAGGACTGTCTTTTATAAAGCTCTCAAACTTTGATGAATATATTTTGGACCTTCCCGACATCGGAAAGTTAGTTTTTATGTTAATTCATGATCGGAAAAGTCAATTGTACATCTCGGGTGGGTTTTGGAATTTTCGGACAAGTATAAGGGTGTGTTTAAAACTCCAAAATAGTGACTTAGGGTTATTAGCCCGAGGCGCCCTGCCCAGTCCGGTACTGGGGGAGACCGCGATGGAGCCCGTGGTACCCTGCCCAGAGCGGTGCTCCAGAGCCCGCGACGCCCTGGATAGTTCGGTTCATGTAATTTATACAGTTTTGGTTCCACATTTTTAAGGGCAAATGGGTAATTTTTCCTTCAACCAATAGGTCTAAAACATGGGACTAAAGCCCCAAATAGCATAGTTGCTCATCTTTTTCACAAATCCCCTCAAGAACAAAACCCTAGGTTCATCAAATTTAATTCTAAGCTTCAATAAATCACCCAAAATCTTTATGAAATCTACAATCAAGGTATGTTAGGTGTTCATACTTGGGTTTCCTTTCACCCTTGGAGTTCAAGAACCCTTTTAAACTACAAGTTCAATGAATTCATGATTTACATGTTTGAATTGGATTGTGTTCATGCATGTGTTGATGTTGGGTTTTCAATTTAAGATTTAATTGCGAATGTCATGGATATAAAATAGTATGTATTTGATTGATGTAATTCTCATGTCAAAAACCCTTGAATTATGAAATGATTGTTGTAGTCATGATACATTAGTATGTTGTTCATGCCCAAGTGTAAGGTTATGCCTCCTAAGTGTTTGATAAAATTCCTAGGTGAATAAATTGTGCATTGTTATCCTTTGGTGATCTTATTAATGAACTCATGCTATCCCTACATGTTTAAACTACTTTCATGCTAAAGATATACATTAAAATTGTTTGATAGAATGTCCTTGTAGATTGAATAGTGTATTTATGACATATTGGCATGTGTCCCTATTCATGTACAAGATCATGACTTCCAAGTGTTTGACAAAATGTCTAAGTGATTGCAATGTGAATAATTAATTATTGCCATGTTTTCAAGTATTTCTATGTTTTATTAGTAGTGATGCTATCGAGTCCTGGGGGTATTCAATACCCGATAATCTAGCTGTTTACCTAGAATTACAGTAGATATAAAATAGTCTCAATAACGTCACGATCAGTAGTACTCAGTCCATTATAGAATCCAGTGAACTCAGTCTAGTTCAGTCAGTCAGTACAATCAGTAACAATCTAGTCAAGCCTAGTATAGTCTAGTGATCAGTTCAGTGTCTATTCAGTTGGGAGTAGGAATCAGCACTGAGCAAACCCAGGGATGGGGGCATTCCTACCAGCAGAGGGTTTTACCCTTATTAGCAATCCCTGTACTACAAAACTACATAGCCATCATAGGATATGACGTCCTCCTGCCAGACTAGGGTTGACGTAACCATACATATATAATTTATGAGTCTTCCTGCCAGCTTAGAGTTGACCCAACATTGTTAGTATCCCTTGGCAAGGAGCAACACCCTTCCAACTAGGGTTACAGGTTGGTCCCTAACTCTGTTTATTATCGGGGTATGTTGGTGAGATAAACACTCCCACAGTTATAGTTTCAGTTTAAGACTCGGTATAAAACTCAGTTCAGTTCTAAAGAATCAGGACTATCAGAAACAGTTTCCCAGTTATCAGTAACTCAGTTATCAGTAATCTCGGATATCGGTCACTTAATTACCAAAACTAGGTATTCAGTTTCGGTATGATATCATATACGGTATATGTATGTATATGCACGGTATGGCATACTCAGTAGTTACAATAGTCTCAGTTATCCATGTACTCTCATTCAATTATATTTATATCATTCAGTCAGTAATTGTTCATGCATATAAACCCACTTATATCATCCTACCTCACTTATCATACAAGTATATTTAAAGTACTGACGCATACCTTTTCTTTTGTGCTATGATATTTCATATCATAGGTTCAGACGCACAGGCTCCAGACCGTACTTAGAAGCTCAGGTTATCAGCAGTGATTACAATGGTAAATCCTCATATTTCGAGGATAGATTTATTAATTCATTAGTTCAATATATTTAGTTGTTGGAGTTAGTTGGGGTCTTATCCCATCAAATCCCTATTCAGATAGTTAGAGGCTTTTAGACTAGACTAGTTCAAACAGTATTCAGTTTCCAGATGATATTATCAGTTGCTATATTTATCAGTATTTAGACTATGAACCTTATGGCATTTCAGCCTAACTTCAGTATTTATTTCAGTATTTTTATTCAGTGCTCACAGCAGGTACTAGTCATGGGTTAGCTTGTGATCTTTCGGGGTCCTAAGCACCGTGTGAAGCCCGGGGTGCAGACTTGGGGTGTTACAAACTTGGTATCAGAGCCAAAGGTTCTAAAGAGTCATAGAGATTCTGAAAGTCGTGTCAAGTAGAGTCTTGTGCATGGGTGTGTAGAGCGCCACACTTATGGGCAAAAGGCTATGAGGCATTTTTAGGAAAAGTTTCCCTTATTTTAGTATTCATGTCGTGTGAGTGAGCATGAGCTCAAGTTAAACTCACTGTCTAATTCAAGTTTCCCCTCTATTTGCTTGCAGAATATGCCTCTAAAAAAGACTAATGGAAGAAGAACAGGAAACCGGCCAGCACCTTCGCCCGTCCAGGCAGATCCCCTGGGTGAGCATGTTTCCTATGCATAATTTAGAGCAGCTTTCACAACTCTAGCTCATTCTGTGGCAGCCCAAAATGAATGCACAACTACTATCCAGGTCAATCCAATGGATAATACTGATGCAGCTAGGATTCGGGACTTCACCCGAATGAACCCTCCATCTTTTACAGGATCTAAGTCTGAAGTGGACCCACAAAAATTCCTTAACATGGAGCAGAAGGTCATGGATATTATAGGAGTAACCACTAGTGAGGGTATTGAGTTAGTTGCATATCAATTGCAGGATGTGGCTCATACATGATTTATACAATAGAAGGCAGACAGGGTAAATGAAATGGGAGGTCATGGGTTGTTTCTTTAACATGTGCACACCCCAAAATAACCTTAATAAAGGGTGCTTCTTCAATGCTCCAAAACCATGGGGTCACACTTCAAAACTTGTAGTCTCAAATTGGCATCAAATGTAAGCCCCCACGCAATCTTCTAAACACAGGTTTGTTTAATGACATGCTCAAAACGGGTCCTCCATGGATGTTCTCGTATCCTCAAGGTGACCAAATCTTGAGCCTCTATGTATTGGCCACTAAAGATGTCATCAAAAGATAAGATGACCATTTGTCCCGTATCATTCTCCCCTTCTTGAAAAGGATTCAACCTCGAATCCAAACCATGCAAAACTGAAGAGAGGACAAAAAAATACAAACTCCTCTCATGGCATGAGGGTTAGGGTTAGCACAACAATTCATCTCAACATGCCAAGGTTGCACATATTTGCAATATAACCAAGGATCGTTTGAATGAAATATTAAAAAATCAATGAAAGATGCACGAAGGATTTGGTTATGGGATTCACCAAGAGTGACACTTTGTTTGTCATGTAGACCAAGCAACAAGTTGGGTGCACTAACATCACCATTTCCATATTTGGCATCGGGGTCAAACGGGAAGAGTGGCCATAGACACGGGTCTAGACAACACTCCCCTTTCCCGTCGTCTCCACCCAAACTAAATGGCATACTCTCTATAAATAGCATATATATCATCGAAAGAAAATAGAGAGTTGAGAAAAGTATCACTCAAGTCGACTTCTACTAAGGTGCCCTCATGTGTGTACTCACTACTAGTTTCCCAATCATCATCATGAGTAGTCTCAACAATAAAGTCACACAAAGTAGAAGGAGTAACTTCCAAGATTACACATTCCTTACCCTTAAGAGTACTCTCATCTTCCAAGAAGATATTTCCATCTTTAGGAGGAATATTGTCACCCCATAGTGGGTTAACATATAGTCTATAGCCTCCAAGGTAAGCTATACCTTCTTTTTCACCACTAGGCTCATTAGGAGTGTTTATATCATTTTCAAACAAGACATTATACCTAAAAAGTGCATGACCCAACCCACGGGCAGATTTGGAAAAAGCAAGTTCCTTTCTCTCTAAGAGATCAATATCAAGTTTCAAAGCAGTTTCAAGCACAAGATTGTCCCAAGAATAGCTCTCGGGTTCACTCCCCTTTTGTTGACCAACTTTTTCAAATACTTCACTCACTTGAGTATGATTAATCACATCACACACATACTCAAGTAGTGGCAATCTTAAAAAATAGGTTGATCAACACCAATTACACAAGACGATGTACTTCCGTTCAACATATAGGCTTCAACACTAGGTAGACATAAATTGATCTCACAAGAAGAGTCAATTTGGTTATCAATAGGATTAACTAGTTTATCCACACTCACAATATATACATCATCAACAAAAGTCAAAGAATCATTAGACTCATAAATAAGTAAGATACTACTCACACTCAATAGGCTACTAGCCACACAATTATCATTCACATACACAGAAGTGTAAGAATTAGCTATTTTACCTTGAAGTTCTTGAGTCGACTCTCCTTTGCTGTGTTGTGAAGGTCCTCCACAAGCTTGGTCAGCAACTTCACTTCGGCATTGTTCTCCTTCACTTGCCATGTCGGTACCTACACAAATATCCTTAGAAATAGAAGGACAAATAATGTTAGCTCGATTTGGTGGCAATCCCCTCACTTCGCTTCACACAACCTCTCCTTTTTCCACTCTTGGATTACCACCTTGCACACCCTTACTTCTCTTAATCTTTTGTCTCTCATAAGCATTCAGATTGGAGTAAGTATTCACTTCTCTTTGCGGCTCGGGCAGCATGTATGTCACGAGGTGATTTCCCCACCGGTCTCTTGCAACATTAGGCCAATTTTGCATATTTAGAACTCAATGTTGTGTAAACCAATAGGCACCTAAGCATACATGACCATATGTCAATGGAAGAATATCGCACCACACCTCCTCATGGTATTCAAATTGGGAGAAGACAACTTTGACCCTCTTGGTAACCTTAAACCCGTCCAAGAAGTATGGAACAAGTAAAGGCTTGCAAAACAACCCCAAGTAGTCAACCATGTCTGGAAGGATGTAGTTTCTATAGTACCTATAATTTAACACAACGAGGAAGCCCGGTATCCCACAAATGGTCACCTTTCCGGAGTGTACACTCCTTCTCGGATCAACATTGTAAGGCACACGAGTACCTCTTGATTTTGGAAATACATACCCTTTTCTTCTCATTGGACAACCTTCACTTGAGCTAGTATAACATTCACACCATATTGACCTTGATAAGAAGTACTACAAGGTGGAGGATATGAATCTTCACACTCCTCACGTGTAATCTCATCATAACTCTCATAAGCTTTGTGAATGAAAGGATTATACCTAACACCAAATCTAGGTTCGGAGTGAAAAGTGTAAGACTCCTCACATACATCATCTCCAAGTTCACCACAAGCACTAGGCACTTCATTCACCTCATTTTCTCCCTCATAACCGTAACTCTCAAATCTACCCAAGTTTTGATCATGGCTATTTTCATAGCCTCCGCAATCTCCCTCAACTTCGTAGCCATAAAACCCCTCACTACAATCATAGTATCCCATGTTGTAGTCATAATAATCCCCGTATATCGAATACATGTTTCCCTTATATCACCTTTGTACCTACACAATGATTAGTAGTAAAAGCTCCTCACCAACACTCGTATACACCCACCATTGGGATTTTTCAAGATAGCAAGCCCAAGATTGATCTCATGGGAATGAAATCAATGATGGCTCTGATACCAAATGATACCACACGGTATCTACAAGCTCAAAACAGTCCAAAAGTGACCCGCAATGACCCACAAACACCGGTAACAAGCAAGACACAAAACACACAAGGAAGCAAACATAAGCTTAACGATAAAGAAGATAGATAACTTGACACAGAGAGAATACAAAATGTAGCAACTAATGAGTGTATCAAACTCTAAAACCTCTACAAATCACATTAACACCAAGTTCTTACGGTAACCTCCAAGGGAATCAACTCACCTCAAGATCCACCGTTTCCAAGCAAAGAACAATATTGGCTTTTCCAAGCCCTAAACTACAATGGCTAATCCAAGTCCTAACTAAGAACTACACTAAGGTGGTCTACTCTCAAGAGAGGATTTTCAATATTTCATACATTCATCATTAAACAACTAAAGAGAAAAAAACCTAATAAGAGACTATATATAGCCTAGCTTATTACATAGTATAATGGACCAAAATACCCTTAATGAAAGAGGAGGTCATGGGTTGTTTCTTTAACATGTGCACACCCCAAAATACCCTTAATAAAGGGTGCTTCTACAATGCTCCAAAACCATGGGGTCACACTTCAAAAATTATAGTATTGAATTGGCATCAAATGTAAGCCCCCACGCTATCTGGTAATCGTGCACAACATTCATATAATAAAAGAAAAATGCAGAATTATAAATCAAATACGGAAACATGGTCATACTCTGAAATTAGTTTAACAATGAAGGAAAACTCCAACAATATCTAAATAACATCTGACTCAGTCTGCGAAATCTCTACTAAATCTCAAAACAATACTATCTGAAGTTTGGGATAAGGCCTCCAGTAGACCAAAACTGTAGAATGATGAATATCTGTAAGACATTAGGCCTTCCGGAATATAGAAGGCTTGCCACTGCACAATCTCTTCTACTGTCTAAATTATCTACTCCTTATCTTAACCCCTAGACTGTGCCTCAGAACCTGAGAGGTTGGAGGTGGAGGGGGGTCAATATAGATGTACTGGTAAGCAGAGCTAATCTAAAATAGTCATTTATAATCAACATATATAGGAGTAATTTAAAATAGTTCATAAACATATCATATAGTAAGAAATCACGTGAGCATTTTAAAGACTTTGAAATATTTCTTTGAAACCATGACTCACTCTTTGTCTTACTTTTTAGCTAGATGGTACACCCTACAATCTGTAATTCCATGGGCTATATGGAATCCTTCCTTGACTCGGCAACCAAGCCCCCAATCTAAGTTTTCCGCAAGGATTTGAGTATCTATAAAGGGGACACACAAGATCACATAGCAGGGTGCCAAAATCCCTAATCAAGTCAACATGTTATGGTAGTGCACAAGATCACAAAGCAGGGCACCTAACCATAGTCCCAATTTGGGATTACATAAATCAAGGTACACAAGATCACAAAGCATGGTACCATAATCCTGTGTCGGCAAATCACAGTTTCTAGCATAGAGTCTTTCAACTCATACTTTCTTCGGGTAACCATCTAACTTTCTTAAATCAAACTCTAACTCTGTCATGGAATACATTTATATGGTATCATCATACCATTGACTTGCAAGTCACAGTACCATATCAATTCTCCAACTTTTCATGCCATTTACAATGTGCACATATATAAAACTTTCACACATATCAAACACATGCACCATGGTTCTCAACATGTAATAGTTTTAAGAAACTTTATCATTTATGAGTAATATTATAGCAATTGCAAAAACTCATGCTATCGATGGTTTAACACAAGTATAGTGTGGGGTATAAAACATTATCATGGGGGATTTAAAGAATTCATAATTTCTTTCACAACCATATCACATGTTCACAATTAACAATTGAAATATATGCAAGCTAACAACCCCATGATATTTCAATATTTCTTTCACAACCATATCACAAAACATGTTATTGATATTAAAACAAAACCCTACTTGTAAAAACATATGTATACGTATAGATAGTAAGGTCTTGTGTAAATTCTTTTCAAAAATCATGCCCATGAAATTTGGGACAACCCCACGTACCTCTATTTCAGAAAGTAAGTGGATGATTCTTGGAGCCTATGATGCGAGGATTCCAAATCTCCAATTATATTCTAAAACCCATGGTTAAATCTTGAGCTATGAGGATTTTTAGTCTGAAACCCTAATGGAGTTTCTTGAGAGATTTTGATAAAAAGAAACTTACTTTGGTGTTCTTGGGATTAAACCCTGTGTTAAAGATGATAAGGGGTTGGAGAAGTACCATTTTTACCCTTAATGTGACGGAGTAAAAATATAACTGGTGCTTGATTTTATGGGCCACTGCGATGCGCCACAATCGCGGTGGCTCACTGGAAATTTGCCAATTAGGAAATTGTTTCACTCCATGATGTGCCACAATCGCGGAGTCTTACTGGAAATTGACGAATGAGAAATTAGGATCCTCCGCGATGCGCTAAACACCTAAATGATGATGTTTTATGACTAGCACATAAAATAGCCATAACTCCCTCATCGGGTGTCCATTTTGGACGAATCTTATATCAATAGAAAGCTTATTCAGTCACCTATGTAATGAAAAGTTAAAATTTAAAGAATTCCATAGGGATTTGAGTATAATTTACTCTATAAGATCATGCTTGATACTTTTAGGGACAAATTTTAGCTTGGAAACTTTTGGGGCATTACAGTTATGGTATCTTGGAAAGTAACTTCAGCAAACTTAGAAGAGTTAGAGATGACAAATTTTGACGTCATTCTCAACATGGATTAGCTTCATTCATCCTATGCTTTAGTTGACTGCAGAAATAGAGTTGTCCATTTTTATTTCTTGAATGAACTTGTCCTAGAATGGAAGGGTAGTACTTCAGCACTCAAGGGTCAGCTTGTGTCCTACCGTAGAGCAAAAAATATAATATCTAAAGGATGTGTCTATCATCTCATTTAAGTTAAGGACTCTAGTTCTGAGACCCCTAATCTTGAGTCAGTTTCAATAGCATGCGAATTCCCAGATGTGTTTTTCGAAGATCTTCCTGGAGTTGCTCCTGAAAGGAAAATTGACTTCAGAATAGACCTTCTTCCTGATACTCAGCCCATCTCTATTCCACCATACAGAATGACTCCAACAGAGCTTAAAGAATTAAAAGAACAGTTGAAAGACCTTCTAGATAAGGTATTTATCAGGCCCAGTATTTTCCTATGGGTGCACCAATTCTATTCATGCGCAAGAAAGACGGTTCTCTCAGAATGTGTATTGACTACCGTTAGTTGAACAAAGTCATCATCAAGAACAAGTACCTACTTCCTAAAATCAATGAATTTTTTGGCCAACTTCAGGGTGCCAGTTACTTTTCTAAGATAGACTTTGATCAAGCTATCATCAGCTCAGAGTCAGAGAATGTGACATTCTTGAAATAGTTTTTTGAACTCGGTATGGTCACTTTGAATTCCTAGTCATGTCACCTGGTCTTACCAATGCCCCAAAAACCTTCATGGACTTGGTGAACCGTGTGCTCAAGCAGTACTTGGATATGTTCGTCATAATCTTCATTGATGACATTCTTGTTTACTCCTGCGGTGAACATGATCATGTAGACAATCTCAGAATAGCATTATAGACCCTCAAATCCCATCAGTTGTTCGCCAAATTCAGTAAGTGTGAATTTTGGATAAGGTCAGTAGCTTTACTTGGTCATATAGTTTCTAATGATGGCATTAGAGTTGATTCACAGAAGACCAAAGCAGTGAGAAACTAGCCCAGACCTATCTCTCTATCAGATATTAGGAGTTTTTTGGGTTTGGCTATCTATTACCGATGTTTTGTTGAAGGATTTTCATCTATTGCATCCCCTATGTCAAGATTAACTCAGAAAAAAGTCAAATTCCAGTGGTCAGATTCTTTTGAGAAGAGTTTTCAGGAGTTAAAAACTCGACTCACTACAACCCTAGTTTTGACTTTACCCGATGGTTCAGAAGGGGTTGTAGTATATTATGATGCTTCCAGAGTTGGTTTGGGGTGTGTTTTGATGCAAAAAGGTAAGGTCATAACCTATGTCTCTAAAAACTTGTAGTGTTTACCTTAAAGATTTGAAGGCACTATTTGTATGGGGTGCATGTTGTTGTGTTCACAGACCATACAAGTTTGCAGTATGTATTTTCTCGAAAAGACTCGAACTTGCGTTAGGGAAGGTGGTTAGAGTTGTTGAAAGACTATGACATGAGTAGTCTGTATCATCCGAGCAAGGCCAATATAGTGACTGATGCTCTCAGTAGATTGTCCATTGGTAGTGTTACTCACGTTGAGGATGGTAAGAAAAAGTTAGTTCAGAAAGTTCATCAACTTGCCAGGTTGGGCATTCATTTGGTTGATTCAGCTGAAGGTAGTGTATGGGTGCATCGGAATCATCTTTGATTTCCAAAGTGAAAGAAAAGTAGGACAGAGATCCCAATTTAGTTAAGCTAAAAGAGTCAGTCAGAGATCAAAAAATAGAGGTTTTCTCCTATGAGAGAGATGGTGTGTTGCGTTGCCAGGGTAGACTATGTGTGCCAGGTGTGGATGGTGTCAGGCAGAGAATTCTTGCAGAAGCGCATGGTGAACGTTACTTGATTCATCCTGGGGACACTAAGATGTACCACAATTTGTGGGAAATATATTGGTGAGTGGGATGAAGAAAGACATTACAGAGTTTGTAGCCAAGTGCTCAACATGCCAGTAGGTTAAGATTGAGCATCAAAAGCCTAGTGGGTCTATGCAGGAGTTTAGTATTCCCATTTAGAAGTGGTAGAAAGTGAACATGGACTTCATTATAGGTTTGCCTCATACTCATCGTCAGCATGATTTGATTTGGGTCATTGTACACAGGATGACCAAATCAGCCAAATTCCTGCCAGTTCATACTTCTTATTCAACCGAGGATTATGCCAAGATCTATGTTAGAGAGTTGGTCAGGTTGCACATAGTTTTGTTAACTATCATTTTAGATAGAGGTACGTAGTTCACCTCTCATTTTTGGAAAGCTTTCCAAAAGGGTCTTGGTGCCCAAGTTCACCTCAGTACAACCTTCCACCCTCAGACAGATGGTCAAGAAGAAAGGACCATTTAGACTCTAGAAGATATGCTAAGAGTGTGTGTCATTGACTTCAAGGGTAGTTGGGATGGACACTTACCCTTGATTGAGTTCATGTATAACAACAGTTATCATTCCAGCATTCAAATGGCTCCATTTAAGGCGCTTTATAGGAGGAGATATAGATCTTCCATTAGTAGGTTCGAGGTAGGTGAGGCCGCAGTGGTAGGGCCTAACTTGGTGTTTGATACCTTAGAGAAGGTTCAGTTGATCAGGGAATGGCTTAAGACAGCTCAAAACCAACAAAAATCATATGCAGATGTCAGAAGAAAAGATATCGAATTTGAGATTGGAGATTTTGTGTACTTGAAAATCTCTCCCATGAAGAGAGTGAAGAGGTTTGGAAAGAAGGGAAATCTTAGTCCTCAATATATTGATCCTTACCAAATTCTCAGCCATTTCAGAAAGGTAGCTTACGAGCTTGAGTTGCCGTCAGACTTAGCTTCAGTACACCCAGTGTTTCATGTCTTCTTGCTAAAGAAATGCATTGGTGACCCAGCAGTTGTAGTCCCTATAGATAGAATAGATGTTTAGAACAACCTCTCTTATGAAGAAGTCCATGTCAAAATCCTTGATTATCAGGTTCGCAGACTGAGGAACAAAGAAGTTCCATTGGTCAAAGTTCTTTGGCGAAATCAATCCATTGAGGGAGGTACTTGGGTGGCAGAAGCATATATGCAGACCAAGTATCCTGAGCTCTTCTCCACAAACTCAGACTCATCTCAAGGTAACAGTCTTCCTTAGATTTACTCAATTCCCATGCTTAAATTTCCTTTACAAACTTGATATCAGTTTCAGCTGCATAGCATTCTCATACTATGCATACCTTTATGAAACAGCTCAGCCATGTGTCATGTCTTCAGAATTCAGTCGTGCTTGAGTTATGCTTGTTCAGTATGAAAACTCAGTTCATCAATAGTTTCAGTCATGTAATCATGCTTCAGTTGTGCATATTCAGTATGTACACTCAGTCCATCAGTATTCTCAGCTTAGTCAGTCTCATTCGTGGACGAATGTTCCCAAGGTGGAGATATTGTAAGACCTCATAAAAGTCCTAGCCTAATTCAGTTCTATATAACATGAAAAGAGTTCCAAACTTAGAAAATTTCAGTCAAGTGTTGGTACTTAGTCTTTTATAAAGCCCTCGAACTTTGATGAATTTATTTTCGACCTTCCCGACATTGGAAAGTTAGTTTTTAAGTTAATTCATGATTGGGGAAGTCAATTGTAAATCTAGAGGTGGTTTTGGAATTTTTGGACAAGTGTAAGGGCGTTGAAGCTCCAAAATAGTGGCTCAGGGAGATTAGCCCGAGGCACCCTGCCCAGTCGGTACTAGGGGGAGACCGTGATGGAGCCCGCGGTACCCTACCTAGAGCGGTGCTCCAGAGCTCGCGGTGCCCTGGACAGTTCAGTTCATGTAATTTTTGTAATTTTTGTTCCGCATTTTTAAGGGCAAATGGGTCATTTTCCCTTTAACCAATAGGTCCAAAACACGGGATTAAAACCTCAAATTGTATAGTTGCTCATCTTTTTCACAAATCCCCTAAAGAACAAAACCCTAGGCTCATCAAATTCAAGTCTAAGCTTCAAGAAATTGCCCATAATATTTATGAAATCAACAATCCAGGTATGTTAGGTGTTCATCCTTGGGTTTCCTTTCACCCTTGGAGTTCAAGAACCCTTTTAAACTACAAGTTCATTGAATTCATGATTTACATGTTTGAATTGGATTGTGTTGATGCATGTGTTGATGTTGGGTTTTCAATTTAAGATTTAATTATGTGTGTCATGGATATAATATAGTATGTATTTGATTGATGTAATTCCCATGTCAAAAACACTTGAATTGTGAAATGATTGTTGTAGTCATGATGAATTAGTATGTTGGTTATTCCCAAGTGTAAGGTTATGCTTCCTAAGTGTTTTATAAAATACCTAGGTGAATAAATTGTTCATTGTGATCCTTTGGTGATCTTAGTAATGAACTCATGCTATCCCTACATGTTTAAACTACTTCCATGCTAAAGTTATACATTGAAATTATTTGATAGAATGTCCTTGTGGATTGAATAGTGTATTTATGACATGTTGGAATGTGTCCCTATTCATGTACAAGCTCATGACTTCCAAGTGTTTGACAAAATGTCTAAGTGATTGCATTGTGAACAACTGACTATTGCCATGTTCCAAGTATTGCTATGTTTTATTAGTATTGATGCTATCGAGTCCCGGGGGTATCCAATTCCCGACAATCTAACTATTTACCTAGAATTACATTAGATACAAAATAGTTTCAGTAATTTCATGATCAGTAGTACTCAGTCCATTATAGAATTCAGTGAACTCAATCCAGTTCAGTCAGTCAATACGATCAGTAACAGTTCAGTCAAGCCTATTATAGCCTAGTGATCAGTTTAGTGTCTATTCAGCTGGGAGTAGGAATCAACCCTAAGTGAACCCAGGGATGAAGGCATTGCTGCCAGTAGAGGGTTGACCCTTAGTAGCAATCCATGTATTACTGTAAGACCCCGCAGAACTTCTAAGCTTAATTCACCCAGACTTAGAAAAATTCTAACCAAGTTTCCAGACTTAACCTATTTTGGCCTTTGAAAGATGGAAATCTCATCTTGCCATCTTAATGTCCTTTAATGACCCGTATTTTTATTAATTCATGATCAGAAAGGTCAATAGGTGTTCTCAGACAAGATTTAGATTATTTGAAACACGTTTAGATCATGTTCAAAGTCCCAAAATAGTGGACCAACGCGATCTTGGCGCGCCGTGTCGCCTATCGCATTAGTCAACTTTGGTGTAGACTGCCAGAGCTAAAACTTCTGAGGCTCGATGAGATTATGGAAGGACGCGTCGAGTATCGCATCACAGCTATCAACGCGCCACATCGCTTATAGCGTTGGGACCTAGTTTTTAGTCATTACATGACTGCGTCCTCAAGGGAAAAAAGGGTCAATTTCCCACTCCTATATAAGCCCAAAAATACGTAATTCAACTATTTTTCATCAAAATTATAGTGGTTTCTCTCCATTACTCTCAAGAACAAGTCTAGGATTTTCCAATTGAGGATCCAATTTGAAGAATTTCGCTTTTAGTTTTCAAGAATTTTCCATCCAAGGTTTGCATAGTGTTGATTTATGGATTCGTTTCATCGATAAAGCTCAAGAACCCTATTTCAAATTATAAATTATGATGTTTATGTTGTAGATTGTTTTGTAACCATGTTTATCTTGTTGTACGATTCCCAAGTTGGAATCTGTATGTGTTGTTCCTGAAACTGCGTTAGCATGTAAGTTGAAATCCATGAATTGAGTTGTTTATGATGTGTACTTTGATGATTTCACCTATGCCCTAAGTAGTGCATGTAAGGTGTTTGATAAAATGCCTCAGAGACTAGAAAATATGTAATATAGCTCAATTGTGACTTAAGTGATGGATTCATGTTTAACCCTTACGTTCAAATGACTCCCATGCTATTGATGTGCAATGTAGATGTTTGTTGGAATACTCATGATTTGGAGTATGAAATTATGATACTTATTATATGCATTCCTATCATGTACAAGTTTATGATAACCATGTGCTTCATGAAATCCCCAACTTATTATATTATAGATTGTCGATATTGGTCATGTAATCAAGAATGTCATGCCTTGTCAGTTTCCTTCTATCGAGTCTTGAGGGTATATGTACCCGAAAATTTATCTATGATCCTAGAGCCAGTGACATGTTTTCATGATATTCTCAGTCAAGCCATGGTCATTGGAACTCAGTTAGTCATGTGACTCAGGAAAGCTCAGAAATTTAGTAATCTCAGTAGTATTCTGTTAGTCAACGGAACTCAGTTAACTTAGTCTAGTTTAGTTCAGTTAATCATATTCAGTGTTTATTCAGATGGGAGTAGGATTTAGCACCGAGTGAACCCAAGGATGGGAACTCACCTGCCAGCAGAGGGTGTGATTCTTAGAAGCAATCCTTGTGTTCCAGAACTACGTAGCCAGCGTAGGTTGAGACATCTAACCTACCAGTTGAGGGTTGATGAGGTATCCTACCTACCAGTTGAAGGTTCCCACTGTTCTCATTTGAGTACCTGCCAGTTGAGGGTCACTCACAGTTTGTCCTTATCGGTGGCACGGTATTGACACCCTTTTAATTGGGGTTATAGATTGGACCCCAACTCAGCTACATTACTTTATTTGGGTCATGTTGGTTAGATGAATACTTCCCATAGTTATAATTTAAGTCTCAATCTCAGTAATAGAACTCAAATAGTTCTACAGAATTCAGGACTGTCAGATACAGTCAACTCAGAATAGTACAGAACTCAGCTAGTTCCATCAGAACCTAGGCTGTGAGACACAACTGCTCATTATCAGATATCAGTAACTCATATTATCAGTAATCAGACTCAGTAGTCAGTATCATCACGAATTTAGTTACAGTCACTTACTCATGCATGTATTCTCACGTTTATGTCATATAGTCGGTTAGCATAGTTCATGCATATAAACCCTCTGTATTTAGCCTACCTCACTTGTATACCAGTATATTCAATCGTACTGATGTATTTCCGCTATGGTGTTTTATACCATAGGTTCAGAAGAACGAGCTCCAGAGCATCAGTAGAAGCCAGATTTAGCAGTAAGTCCTCATCATTCGAGGATGATATGATTATTCATTTTATTATTTCAGTTTAGATTTTAGTAAATGGAGTTAGTTGGGGACATGTCCCATTAACTCTTTATTCAGACAGTTTAGTCAATTAGAGGCTTTTTATACTACAGTATGCTCAGCTAGTTTATTTCGGTTCATGTTTAGGTATTGATATATCGTACTCCCAGATATTATGTTTTATCCATTTTGAACCTTATGGTATGTTTTAGTCTACTATTTCTACATTTTACATGATGTTATACAGTATACAGGTACAGATATCAGTCATGGGTTAGCTTGTATTCCTTTGGGGTCATGAGCACCGTGTAACGCTCCGGGTATTAGATTCAGCGGGTTACAAACTTGGTATCAGAGCTAGGTTCAACAGTTTCTTAGGAAGTCTGAAAGCCACATCTAGTAGAGTCTTGTACATGGGTGTGTTGGGCGCTACACTTATGTGCAGGAGGCTATAAGATGTTTAGGAAATGTTTCCCCTTTTTTAGTATTCATGTCATTCCAGTGAGCATAATCTCCAGTTAATCTCTCAGTTTAATCCTTTTCTCTTCCATTTACAGAATATGCCTCCCAAGAAAAGAACTGGAAATCAGTCAGCCCCTCAGCCCGAAGATCCTTTGGGAGAACATATCTATCATGCAGAGTTCATAGCAGTATTCACCACTCTTGATCAGTCAGTTGCTTCCCAGAATGAACGACCAACTATTGTTTTGTCCAAACTAGTGGCCAATTCAGCTACAGCCAGGATTTGAGACTTTACCCAAATGAATCCTCCATTCTTTTTCGGGTCTAAGACTAACGAGGACCTTCCGGAATTCCTTGACCAGGTTCAGAAGGTTATAAATATCATGGGGGTGTCAGCTGTTGAGAGTGCTGAGCTAGATGTATATCAGTTGGAGGGTGTTGCTCACACTTGGTTCAAGCAGTGGAAGTCTAAGAGGTTATTTGATGCAGGATCCCTAGAATAGGAGGGGTTTGTCACCGCATTCTTAGATAGATTATTTCCCCAAGAGCTGAGAGAAGCTAAGGTATTAGAATTTATCAACCTCAGGTAGGGCAGCATGATGGTGAAAGAGTATTCTCTTAAGTTTACTCAACTAGCCAGATATGCTCCTCATGTAGTGGCGGATAGTAAGGCCAAGATGAGTAAGTTTGTTTTTGGGGTGAACAATAGTATGGTTAATGAGTGCAGGTCCACGATATTGAATAGTGACATGAACATAGCCAGGCTTATGACTCATGCTCAGCAGATAGAAGTGCAAAAGATTAAGATGTGGGAGAAGCAGAATAAGAGAGCAAGGACAGGTAGTTTCAACTTTGCTCAGCCTAAGTCAGAGAAGGAAACCGTTCTTAGTTTCATCCTAAGTCATCAGTTCCAACTCTTTCATCAGCCAGTTCTCCAAATCCTAAGTTCAGGGATATTAAGAGAGTAGGGCACCAGGATCTAAGTATCAGGGCAGCGTTAGCAATGCCCGAACTAATCCTCTTTGTCAGATTTGTGGCAAATACCATCAGGATATTTGGAGAGCTGGCAGTGATATTTGTTTTGGATGTGGCAAGCCAGGCCACAGATTTAGAGACAGTCCTTAGACAGGTTCCCAGAGTCAGCAGAACCATTCCTCATCTCAGTTCGATCACCCAAATCAGCAGGGTGCCACTTCCAATGCTACTAGTAGGTAACGCCCAAACAAACTTTATGTTCTCCAGTCCCAGTAAGATCATGAAAATTCTCCTGATGTGGTTACTAGTATGTTATAGATCTTTCACTTGCATGTTTATGCTTTGCTAGATCCAAGAGCTTCCTTGTCTTTCGTTACTCCTTATATAGCAGTTGATTTTGAAGTCAGTCCTGAGAATCTAGCAGAGCCCTTCTCAGTCTCTACCCCAGTAGGTAAAACCATCATATCCTGATGGGTGTACAAAAACTGTCTGGTTATGAGATTCCAGAAAGTCACTTCAGCAGATTTAGTCGAATTAGAGATGACTGATTTTAATGTCATTCTCAGCATGGATTGGGTTCATTCCTGCTATGCCACAGTCGACTACAGAAATAGAATTGTCCAGTTTCAGTTTTCTACCTTTAGAGGTCAGCTTGTTTCCTACCTTCGAGCATAAAAAAAATAATATCTAAGGGATGTGTCTATCACCTTGTTTATGTTAAGGACTCTAGTTTCAAAACTCCCAGCCTTGAATCAGTCCCGGTCATGAATGAATATTTAGATGTCTTTCCCAAAGATCTTCCAGAAATTTCTCTCGAAAGGGAAATAGATTTTGGCATTGATCTTCTTCCAGATACTCAGCCTATATCTATTCTGCCATAAAGAATGGCATAAGTAGAACATAGAGAATTGAAAGAGCAGTTGAAAAATCTTCTGCAAAAGGGATTCATCAGACCCAGTGTGTCCCTGTGGGGTGCACCAGTCTTATTTATGCAAAAGAAAAATGGTTCTCTTAGAATGTGTATTGATTACCATTAGCTCCTCACGGTCAAGAGCAAGTATCCACTTTGCAAAATCGATGACTTGTTTGACCAACTTCAGGGTGCCAGCTATTTCTCTAAGATAGACCTCAGATCAGGCTATTATCAGCTCAGAGTCAGAGAATGTGACATTTTGAAAATAGCCTTTCGTACTCGATATGGTTACTTCAAATTCCTAGTTATGTCCTTTGGTCTTACCAATGCCCCAGTAGTTTTTATGGACTCGATGAACCATGTGTTCAAGCGGTACTTGGACATGTTCATCATAGTCTTTATAGATGATATCTTTGTTTATTCCTGCGGTGAGCGTGATCATGCAAACCATATCAGAATAGTGCTCCAGACTCTCGAAAATCATCAATTGTTTGCTAAATTTAATAAGTGTGAATTTTGGATAAGGTTAGTAGCATTCCTTGGTCATATCATTTCTGGTGATGGCATTAGAGTAGATCCTCAAAAGACTAAGGTGGTAAGAAACTGGCCCAGACCTGTCTCTCCATCAGATATCAGGAGTTTCTTAGGTTTTATTGGCTATTAAAGATGGTTTGTTAAGGGATTTTCTTCTATTGCATCCCGTATGTCCAGATTGACTCAGAAGAAAGTTAAGTTTCAGTGGTCAGATCCTTGTGAGAAGAGTTTTTAGGAGTTAAAGACTCGACTCACCTCAGCTCCATTCTTAGCTCTTCTAGAAGGTTCAAATGGTTTTGTGGTGTACTGTGATGCCTCCAAAGTAGGTTTGGGTTGTGTCCTCATGCATCATGGTAAGGTCATAGCCTACGCCTCTAGACATTTTAAACCCCATGAGAAGAATTATCCTACTCATGATCTTGAGTTAGCAGCCGTAGTATTTGCCTTAAAGATTTGAAGGCATTACTTGTATGGTATTTATGTAGATGTGTTCACAGATCATAAGAGCCTTCAGTATGTCTTTTCTCAGAAATATCTCAATCTTCATCAGAGAAGGTGGTTAGAGCTCTTAAAAGATTATGACATGAGTGTCCTTTATCATCCGGGCAAGGCCAACATAGTGGTCGACGCTCTCAGTAGACTGTCTATGCGCAGTGTTGGTCATGTTGAGGGGAGTAAGAAAAAATTGGATCAGGAAGTTCATCATCTTGGCCGACTAGGTGTTCGCCTAGTTGATTCAGCAGAGGGTACTATATGGGTTCAGAGTAGTTCAGAATCATTTCTAGTTTTTGAGGTAAAAGAAAATCAGAATAGAGATTCCATTCTTGTCAAGTTGAAAGAGTCAGTCAAGGATCAGAAGGTTGAGGTTTTCTCCTAAGGAGGAGATGGCATTCTGTGTTGTCAGGGTCATCTGTGTGTTCCAGTTGTAGATGACTTGAGGAAACGAATTCTTGCAGAAGTGCATGGTGCGCTCTACTCTATTCATCCAACGGCCACAAAGATGTACTGCGACTTGCAGAAGATCTATTAGAGGAGTAGGATAAAGAGAGATGTTGCAGAGTTTTTGGCAAAGTGCTCTACATGTCAGCAGGTTAAGATAGAGCATCAAAATCCTTGTGGGTCCATGCAGGAGTTTAATATTCCCACTTGGAAGTGGGAAGAAGTGAACATGGACTTCGTGATGGGTTTGCCTCATACTCGTCATCAGTATAATTCGGTTTGGGTCATTGTAGACAGGATGACCAAATCAGGTCATTTTCTTCTAGTCCATACCTCTTATTCAGCCGAGGATTACGCCACACTCTACATCAGAGAGTTGGTCAGATTTCACGGTGTTCCACTATCTATTATCTCAGACAGGGGTACCCAGTTCACCTCTTATTTCTAGAAAGCATTCCAAAAAGGTCTTAGTACCCAAGTTTATCTTAGTACAGCCTTCCATCCTCAGACAGATAGTCAAGTAGAAAGGACCATTCAGACTTTAGAAGATATGATAAGGGCATGTGCAATTGATTTCAAGGGTAGTTGGGATGACCACTTTCCTTTGATTGAGTTTCCATAAAAAAAACAGTTATTATTCCAATATTCGGATGGCTTCATTCGAAGCTCTCTATGGTAGGAGATGCAGATCTCTATTCAATTGGTTCGAAGTTAGTGAGGCTTCAGTTATAGGGCCTGACTTAGTATTTAATGCCTTAGAAAAATTCCAGTTGATCAGAAAAAGACTCTGGGCTGCTCAGATTCGACAGAAGTCTTATGCAGATGTGCATAGGAAGGATCTCAAGTTCGAGATTGGTGATTATATTTATCTAAAGATCTCTCCCATGAAGGGATTAAAGCGGTTTGGCAAGAAAGGAAAGCTCAGTCCCTGATATGTCGATTCTTTCAAAATTCTCAGTCACTTTGGCAAGGTAGCTTATGAGTTCGAATTTCCTTCCGATCTAGCCTCAGTTCATCCAGTCTTCCATGTATCTTTTCTCAAGAAGTGCATAGGTGAACCAACATTTGTAGTCCCTATTCAGAGCATAGATGTTCATAACGACCTCTCTTATGAAGAGATTCCAGTCAAAATTCTTGACTATCAGACTCGTAGATTGAGGAACAAAGAAGTCCCTCTAGTCAAAGTTCTTTGGTGGAATCTGTCCGTTGAGGGAGATACTTTGGAAGCAGAAGCAGAAATGCGAACCAAGTACCCTCACCTCTTCTCCACTGAAACCGATCTAGCTTAAGGTAACAGTTCTCCTTAAGCTTTTAAGTTATAAACTTGGTATTAAATACCATTGCATACTCAGTCATGCATTCATGTATCAGTTCAGTCATATAATCATGCATCAGATATGCATTCTCATTGTGAGAAACTTAGTTCATCAGAACACTCAGCCATGCATTCATGAATTAGTACACATGCATCAGATATGTATGCTCAGTATGGTGTATTCAGTTATCAGTCATATCAGTCATTGAATCAGGCTCAGTTGCTCATGTTTAGTATTTACGTCAGTTTATCTCTTCTCCCCTCTCAGTCAGTCTCATTCAAGGATGAATGTTCTCAAGAGGGAGATATTGTAAAACCTCACAGAACATCTAAGCTTAATTCAGTCCTTTAAACTTGTTAAGAGGTCCCAAACTTACAAAAATTCTAACCAAGTTTCCAGACTTAGCATATTTTGTCCTTCGAAAGTTGGCAATCTCATCTCGCCATCTTAACGTCCTTTAAAGGCCCGTATATTCAATTCATGATTAGGAAGGTTAATAGGTGTTTCCAGACAAGTTTTAGATTTTTCAAAACACATTTAGATCATGTTCAGAGTCCCAAAATAGTGGACTAATATGATCTTGGTGCGCCACGTCACCTATCGCATTAGTCAACTTTTGTGCAGGCTGCCAGAGCCAAAACTTCTGAGGCTCGATGTGATCATGGCGTGATGCATTGAGTATCGCATCGCAACTATCAATGCATCACGTCGCTGATAGCGTCGGCACCCAATTTTTAGTCATTAAATAATCGCATCCTCAAGGGCAAAAGGGTTAATTTCCCACTCCTATATAATCCCTAAAACACGTAATTCAACTATTTTTCATCCAAATTATAGTGGTTTCTCTCCATTACTCTCAAGAACAAGTTTAGGGTTTTCTAATTGAGGATACAATTTCAAGAATTTCACCGTTAGTTTTCAAGAATCTTCCATCCAAGGTATGCATAGTGTTGATTGGTGGATTCCTTTCATCCATAAAGCTCAATAACCCTATTTTAAATCATAAATTATGATATTAATATTGTGGGTTGTTTTGTAACCATGTTTATCTTGTTGTACGATTCCCAAGTTGGAATCTTTACATGTTGTTCCTGAAACTACGTTAGCATGCAAGTTGAAATCCATGAATTAAGTTGTTTATGATGTGTAATTCGATGATTTCACCTATACCCTAAGTGGTGCATGTATGGTGTTTGATAAAATACCAAAGAGACTAGAAATTATGTAATATAGCTCAATTATGACTTAAGTGATGGATTCATGTTTAACCCTTACGTTCAAATGACTCCCATACTATTGATGTGCAATGTAGATATTTGTTGGAATACTCATGATGTTGGAGTATGAAATTATGATACTTATTAGATGCATTCCTCTCAATTACATATTTATCATAACCATGTGCTTCATGAAATCCCCAACTTATTATATTATAGATTGTCGATGTTGGTCATGTAATCAAGAATGTCGTTCCTTGTCAGTTTCCTTCTATCAAGTCCTGGGGGTACTTGTACTTGAAAATTTAGCTGTGAGCCTAGATCCAGTGTCATGTTTTCATGATACTCTCAGTCAAGCCATGGTCAATGGAACTCAGTCAGTCATGTGACTCAGGAAAGCTCAGAAATTCAGTAATTTCAGTAGTATTCCGTCAGTCAACGAAACATTGTTAACTCAGTTCGGTTCAGTTTAGTTAATCATGTTCAGTGTCTATTCAGATGGGAGTAGGAGTTAGCATCGAGTGAACCCAAGGATGGGAACTCACCTGCCAGTAGAGGGTGTGATTCTTAGAAGTAATCCTTGCGTTCCAGAACTACGTATCCAGCGTAGGTTGAGACATATAAACTGCCAGTTGAGGGTTGATGAGGTGGATTACCTGCCAGTTAATGGTTCCCACCATTCTCATTTGAGTACCTTACAGTTGAGGGTCACTCACAGCTTGTCCTTACTGGTGGCGCGGTATTGACACCCTTCCAATTGGGGTTACGGGTTGGACCCTAACTCAGCTATATTACTTTATTTAGGGCATGTTAGAACTCAGATAGTTCTATAGAATTCAGGACTGTCAGATACAATAAACTTAGAACAGTATGGATCTCAGCTAGTTCCATCAGAAACTAGTCTGTCAGACATAGCTGCACAGTATTAGTTACATCAGTTATCAGTAATTCATGTTATCAGTAATCAGACTCAATAGTTAGTATCATCACAAATTTAGTTACAGTCACTTACTCATGCATGTATTCTCACGTTCATGTTATATAGTTGGTTAGCATAGTTCATGCATATGAACCCTCTGCATTCAGCCTACCTCACTTGCATACCAGTACATTCAATCGTACTAACGTATTTGTGCTATGGTGTTTTATACCATAGGTTCAGAAGTACGAGCTCCAGAGCATCAGTAGTAGCCAGATTTAGCAGTGAGTCCTCATCATTCGAGGATGATATGATTATTAATTTCATTATTTCAGTTTAGCTTTCAGTAAATGGAGTTAGTTGGGGACATGTCCCATCAACTCCTTATTCAGACAATTCAGTCAGTTAGAGGCTTTTCAGACTACAGTATGTTCAGGCAGTTTATTCCAGTTCATGTTTTGGTATTGATATACCGTACTCCCAGATATTATGTTTTATCTATTTTGAACCTTATGGCATGTTTCAGTCTACTATTTCCATATTTTACATAATTTTATACAGTATACAGGTACAGATATCAGTCATGGGTTAGCTTGTGGTACTTCAGGGTCATGAGCACCGTGTAGAACTTCGGGTATCATATTTGGGGCATTACAGTTACAGAACTACATAACCAGTATAGGATAAGACATCCTCTTGCCAGAATAGGGTTGACGCAACCATACATATATAATTTATGAGTCTTTCTGCCATTTTAGGGTTGACCCAGCATTGTTAGTATCCCTTGGGAAGGAGCTAACACCCTTCCAACTGGGGTTATAGGTTGGACCCCAACTCAATTTAAAATTGGGGTATGTCGGTTAGATGAACACTCCCACAGTTACAGTTTTAATTTCAGACTCAGTATAGAACTCAGTTCAGTTCTACAGAATCAGGATTGTTAGAAATAGTCACCCAGTTATCAGTAACTCAATTATCAGTAATCTCAGATATCGGTCACTCAATTATCAAAACTCAGTATTCAGTTTCGATATGATCTCAGATACGGTATATGTATGTATATGCACAGTATGGCATACTCAGTACTTATAGTAGTCTCAGTTATCCATGTAATCTCATTTAGTTATATTTATATCATTTAGTCGATAATGGTTCATGCATATAAACCCATGTATATCTGCCTACCTCACTTAGCATATTAGTACATTCAAAGTACTGATGCATACCTTTTCATTTGCACTATGATGTTTCATATCATAGGTTCAAACGCATGGGTTCCAGACCATACTTAGCAGCTCAGGTTATTAGCAGTGATTACAGTGGTGAGTCCTCATATTTCAAGGACAAATTTATTGTTTCATTAGTTCAGTATATTCAGTTGTTGGAGTTAGTTGAGGTCTTATCCCATCAACTCCATATTCAGATAGTTAGAGGATTTCAGACTAGACTAGCTCAGACAATATTCAGTTTCCAGATGTTATTATCAGTTTCTATATTTATCAGTAGTCAGATTATGAAATTTATGGCATTTCAACCTAACTTCTGCATTTATTTTAGTATTTTTATTCAGTGCTCATAGCAGGTACCAGTCATGGGTTAGCTTGTGATCCTTCGGGGTCGTAAGCACCGTGTGACGACCGGGGTACAGACTCGGGGCGTTACACTTTACTATCCTAATTATATTTCCTTGCCTGTGTCTTCTTTTTTTGGTTTTGTAAGTGCCTCTAATTTTTTTATGTCTAAGTGAGATATCAGCGTCCCTAACAATATTTGCAAAACAGCTTTCTGCTATATTATCCTCTTCACTTTCCTCAAGTAAATTGCATCTTGTATATTAAGATCACTATTACTCATGTCTACTCGTTTGAGCCGTAAGTTGTCCTGTGGCTAGTGATGGAACTACCAAGGCATGAATAGGCACAAATGTTGAGGATACTAGACTCAACTTGTTAGTCCTTTGAGTAGATGTAACCTTTCCCTCCTCCTTCTTCTTCATCATATCCGCCTAACTCTTTATACTTGTCTAATCTTTTGGTCATTTTTAGCATCAACATTGTTAGTTGAGTGCCTTGGAGTTGAGACTACCATTATATAAAAAATTTACTTTTTTTCGTTAGAGATTAGTTGTCTAAAGTCATCTTGTTGTTCACCAAAAAACTCCATATATTATGTTGGCACTTCACTCATCAAAGTATTCATTATGGGATTTAAACTGGGGATGGTACAAGCTAAGATAGTAGTATGCTATTGCATAACATGTTTGCTAATTCCAAATATACAACATGAAACGTAATGTCTTCCCATAATAGGGCATTGTTCCTCTCTAATCAAAAGAGCATCAAAAGAGTAAGGATAAATAATTTCCTCTCTAGTCTCATTGTCATGAACCAAAGTACCAACAATGATGCCCATGACTTGCTTGTAACCACGGCGCAATATTCATCACTAGATCTATCATGACCTTTTTTTAACCATTTTGCTTTCACAAATATCCCAGCAGTATCACCCACTACAATTCCCATATTTACTTCTCTAGAAACTTTAATCTTTTTAGCTTGTTGCCATCTTCTTCATGTTCATTATCCAAAACTTCATTAGTCTCATTAGTATTATGAATATTATTAACTTGTCTCTCAATCATGATCATTGTACACTTTATTTTATCCTGATTGTATTATTTGATTGTATTATTTCATGTTGCACCTCATCGTTGACTTCCAGTAATTTGCTTCCTAACATTCAAATTATATCTTTTGTCACCTTAAATTTTTTCAACTAAGACTTTACAACTGTTTGTATCCCGTCATGAATTATGTCCATTTTTTTCTTTGGTAAAAGAGATACTTACTCTTATCGTGTACTTGATACTTAAAATGGATACAATATGAGGGAAAGTTATCATATACAAATTCTTAAAATTACTCCACAATTTTCCCAGTCTTTTTGTCCATAAATTGAAGACTTGGCTTGTCTGACAACGTGTCCATTAAATCAAGAATCACCTTTATCCTCATTACACTAGATCTTGACTTTATTTGTATGGCTTTATCCGTGAAAATGGATGCTCCAACTTCCGAATCTAAGGAAAGTAATGACCTCTTTGCAAATAATTCTGGAGACAAGTTTGGAAGAGAAATTCAAACCACAACTTTCATAGTTTCCTCCTTTGGGTTAAATCCTATTGACCAGGGAAAAATCCTAATTTAATGCTCCTTCCATTATATAGAAAGTAGGTAACTGACCTTAATATAACATTCACAAAGTCATTGACTTATAAACCCTAATAAGTAATTGTTTAGGAGTAAGTAATCCAATCAGATACTGCCCCTTGATGCCATATACTTTTGGAAACAAAGTTCTCATTGTTGGAAAATTCGGTGCACCTGAAGAAAGCTTCACCACTATGGCTTGATGAAGCTCTACCTCCTTAGTAAGTTCTTGTTGTTCATCCTTTGTAAACTAAAGTACAAGTATCCCATGGATAACTTCAACAGGTATTAGGTTTGTTTTTTTAAAAAAATGATTTTTAATTTATGATTTAAGCATATAGAATAAGAAACTTGAGGATTAGGATTAGTAGTGTGGTTGTATCACGATCCAAATTACTGAATTATGGGGACAGATATTCTAATCCACCTATATAGGAGAACCTCTTACCACCCTTTCAACATGAGATGCTAAAGTCCTATGATAAGTAATAAAATATCAAATTCTTATTACAACAGATTTTAATGAGAGACCAGATAAGTAGAATCTGTTGGACACAACTTCCATCATGAATGAAAGGAGTAGAAGTTGTTGGATATCATTATCCATGTCATCTGTGAAACATCAACTGATATTGCAATCAGATTATACCCAAAAAAAGATATAAAAAGAGTAGTATCAGTACAAAAATACATACTTATAGGTATTATCAGTCGACTAGGATTAAACCATATAAACATAGAGGGTGTTTGGATTGATAAAATGCCCAAGTGAATGAATTATTCCATGATAGTAGGAAATCCCAAATAAGTGTGAACCTATTTATGTCTAGGATTTGTTGAAGGACCTTAGTGAATAAGTGGAGATATAATAGTAGTAAATTTCCCAATTATGTACTCTTCGATATATGCAAAGTTTTTAATACATGCCAAGTGGTTAGCAAGTAAGTTATGACATGATAGTATGAATTTTCCCCAAGCCATGTGATATCCAAACATATGTCAAGATTGATATAGGTATGAAATAGTTGAGGTAAAACCTTGTTGAATGGAGTACGATATAATAACATGTTTCCCCTATGTTATTATATGATTATTATTCCGAGATGCTAAAGCAACCCTTTGGTGATTGTGAGGATGAATAGGGGCCTATGTTTCCTAAATGTTTGATGCGATGCCTTAAGGATTTTTGAGGAGGAAAGTATGTTATGATTCCTAATTACTTGGAGAGATACTTGAATGATTGTGATGATGAATAAATGCTTGTGACGATGAATGAATGATTATGATGATGAATGAATGCTTGTGATGATGAATGAATGATTGTGATGATGAATAGATAATCGTGATGATGCAAAAATGATTATCTTTTACTTTTATGTTATCGAGTCCTGGGGGTATTTATACCCGATAATAGAGTTGTTGTCTAGAGCCCATGTCAGTTCCTCGATAATTCCAGTCGAGCCATAATTCTCAGAACTCTTTGAACTATAGAACTCTGTATCCTCAAACAATTGTAGAACTTAAGAAAGCTCAGTAATCTTAGTTATTTCCGTAATCTCCGTACCGCTAGTAATCTAGAACCAATCTTGTAAATCAGCTCAGATCTAATAGTATTCAAATGATTCAATTCTAATCTCAGAAGTGATTTGAGTAATCTATTCAAGCTCTGTATCGTCAGTCAAATACCATGATTCCATACCTTTTCCGTCAGATACGGAACTAAGTAATCTCAGCGTAACTCAGTCAGATCTTTTGAGAAACATGATCAGTAACAGGTTCAGCTTTGTTGTGTACAGTTTAAGAATCAACCCACAGTCTTTCAATTGGGAGTAGGATTCAGCACCGAGCGAACCCAAGGATGGGAACTCACCTGCTAGTAAGGGGTGTGATTCTTAGAAGCAATCCTTGTGTTCTAGAATTGTGTAGCCAGCACAGGAACAGTTGTCTACCTATTGAGGGTCACTGCTAGAGAGCCTGACCTTAGAGAAGAGATAATATCTTTACTCGTGGCATGGTATTGGCACCCTCCCAACCGGTGGTAGAGGTTGGACCCTTAAGAGATAGTAGGGGCATGTCGGTTAGATAAATACTTCCCACAGTTTCAGTTTCAGTATTAATCTTTAGAAATCAGGACTGTCAGATACAGTCATCTATCATTATGAGGAACTCAGATAGTTCTATTGATTCATGGACCATCCCAACAGATAGGCTTGGTCACGTATACAATTATTTGATATAATATTCAGAGATATGCCGCCAGACAGGCTTGATTCACAGTTTCAGATTCTATTGAGTATCCTTGTTGTCAGATTCAGATATAATCATATTTCTTATCATTGATAATAGTTTCTGAATATCATCCGTAAGAAAGGTTGATAATCCTATCGGTCGAAAGCAGTAAGCTCAGAATTTAGTCGTTGATGTAAGTACATCTAGATCATCAGTTCTCAGTATCAGATGAGTCAGTGATTCGGTATCTCAGTATCAGTAGTGAGTTCAGCCCGCAGTAAAGTGGTATCCGAGTTTTAGTACCTAGAATTGTGATGATTGTGTTTATGGTCTGTGCATTCATGTATGTGTTCTCGTGCGGCATCTTCATGATTATTCAGTTTAGATATTGTGCATGTATGAGCCCTTGAATTAGCCTACCTCGTCTACATACTCAGTACATTCTTGTACTGACGCATTTGCACTATAGTGTTTTATTTGGCACCATAGGTTCAGAGGCACAGAATCCAGAGTATCCTCAGCAGTTCAGTCCCAGTCAGCAGCAGTAGCAGTGAGTCCTCTTCTTTCGAGGATGAATCTCAGTTTATTAATATTGCATTACATTCTGTTTATATTTTTTGTTCAGTTGACGAAGTTAGTTGGGGACCTGTCCCATCAAATCCACAGTTCAGACAGTTTAGAGGTTTTTCAGACGGATGTTGATGTATTAGTATTCAGCTTTCAGTTTTGAGTATTTATAGACGTGTTGAACGTTATGGCCAGTTTCCGCATTTATTTCTGATATTATGCAGTGTTTAGGTACAGATATCAGAAGAAAGTTAGCTTGTGGTCCTTCGGGTCCATAAGCACCGTGTGACATCTCGGATAAGATCTCGGGGAGTTAGTTAATTAGATCCCGATATATCCAACAAAGTTACATTTTTTCCTTTGTAAATATACATAATTAGTTCCATGTACATTTTTTTTATTTTGATTCTGTCCAGATACATTACATACGACGAAGATACATTTTTTCCTTGTAAAAGATACATAATTAGCTCTCGATACATTTTTGCCAATTTTGGATCTACCGAGATACATAATTAGCTAAAATTTTTGCAACAACTTTGTAAGGATAGAAATTTTTGTAAATATGATAGGTTAAGGTGTATGTTTATGTTATTTTAGCTCTAAAATATCCTAATCATTATAATCTATAGATAATTTCTTTTCAACCAAAAGAAAAAGTCGTATAAATGGGGGATTTGTCCAAAGCTTGTTGTACATAAAGTTATATTTCTACCAGAATTTTTTTAAAAGTTACATACATTTTGATGGTGCAAATTCTTTTAGGTTATTAATATTTACTCTGATATAATTTCTTGAAATTTTATTCAAATGACGTGTTAGCATTAAATTTATAAATTTATAAAAATTAAATAATTTAATGATGTAATAATATGAATTACTAATCATAATTAAGTAATATTACGTAAGGTATTAATTTATTTTATAAAATTGTATGCAACATAACTCGACATTCTCATGCAATGACGTGGAGAGATACTAGTGAGAAAAATGAAAAATCTCTCAATTACTATTCTCTTATTTTTTTAGTTGACAATACTGACCAAAAACTACAATTAATGGACATGCTCTTTTGGTGTATCGTTTTATCCCTCAAAATAATAGAGAGTGAATTTGGTTAAGAAATTGTGGTGCAGTACTTATATAACTTGTCGTACATAGAGCTATATTTTTATTATTTATTTTATATACTTGATGCTATAAAGATGTTTAAAATTATTATTCCCTTTATATATAAGCCAATAAAAAAGAACTATCACTGCACTATAAAATTGTACCAAACGCATTGTATTGTGGTACCATAGAGCCTTGGACTATTTGAGCATAAAATCATTGTACATCATGCTTCATAAATTATACAAGGGAGTTTTTAAATTTAGTATTTTTTCTGGGTCTTTTTAATTGATGGTTAGGCACGTGTAATGGCCTTACATCTACGTGTTCACCATCAAATACTTGTTATATACTAAGAATGCAACCAAAGCTTCTCCCACTGTGTATGTACCTATCTCTCCCTTTTACAACGTCCTTTGTTTGAACTTTGAAATTTGCTGGAACTTCATCACTTTGAAGGTTCTATTTGGTTTTACTGTTCTCACGTTGTCTGTATGTGTTTTCTCCTTCTTCTATCTACATAATTTGTCACTTCTTAATTTCACAATCTACTTGCTACAAATCTTCTAACCGTAATTGTGTTTGTTTTTCGTTCTTTCAAAAATTTTGACATGCACGTCTATGATTTTGCTTTCATTGGATATTTCTGTTTAAAAATCAGCATTTAGGTGCGCCATTTGTGTTTCAGATTTTGATTATGTAAATTGGTATGTAGGGAGTAAAGTAAAATGTGGCTTCTTTCGAATTGGTATATATAGAATTTGTCTCTTCTTGATTTCACAATCTACTTGCTACAAATCTTCTAGCCCTAGTTGTGTTTGTTTTTCATTTTTCAAAAAAATTTAACATTCATGTCTACAATTTTACTTTAATTGGATAGTGTTGTTTGAAAATCAATTCTTAGATACGCTATTTGTGTTTTGGATTTTGATTCTGTAAATTGGTATGTATGGAGTAAAATGTGGCTTCTCTCAAATTGGTACATGTAGAATTTGTCACTTCTTAATTTTATAATCTACTTGCTACAAATATTCTAGCCATAGTTGTGTTTGTTTATCGTTCTTTTAAAAAATTTGGTATGCATGTCTACAATGTTGCTTTAATTGAATATTGTTGTTTAATCAATACTTTGGTACGCCATTTCTATTTCAGATTTTGATTCTGTAAATTGATATGTATGGAGTATAATAAGACTTCTCTCGAATTTGGTTTACTCTCACTGTGAAAATCGGATTCCTGTAAATAACTTCCGTTGTTATGCTGTTGGTATACATCGATGCACTTAAGTTGTTCATCAGGCTCTCTAACTCTTCTTGCACATATTATAAAAGAAGGATGGATATTTTTTTGATTCGTTAGTCCTGCACTTGACCTTTATCAGTTGGATACTCCTACTCCTCTTTTTTCTGAATCTATGTTTAAAGGTTTGGGAGAGAAACCTTGCTCATTGCAACGTTTAAGTTGGAGATGAGATCAAGAAATTTTTCAATTTTCCTCTGTTTGCTTTAGTCCAAATTTTGTAGTCCTGTATGTAACTTGATAAAGTTAACAGATTTAAACAAATAAATACGCCACAATACATTCAATCATTTTCTCTCTACTAATGTCCGACTGTCTAACTCTTCTTGCCCATATTTCCACCTTTGCAGTACATATGGCCCAAAAATCCAGCGTCGATCAGATAACAACAGACACTCCTGACTGGACATGCAAAGTCCAGATCATCAACATGAGTCGAGAGAGACAAAGTCCTGAGAAGAAAACCTGATTTTAAAATCTTATTTTAGAGGATGAATAGGTACTCTCGCCTATGTAGTCATCATCTATATAATTCTACACATGGTTATATTGTTTACCTATATCTTATGGAGGAGTATAATTTTACAGGGCCAAAAAATTAGAGCGGTTGTGTATGACGATGACATTGCATATTATGCGGACAAGTTAACGCTCTTCAACATCTACCTTATCTCGGTTGCACGGGTAAGGGTCTTACCAAATTCATGCAGTCGGCCAATACATGCCTTTTATTGAGTACTAAATAAGGAAATAATATTTAAACATATCAACCTAAATAATGAGCTTGAGAAGCCCCTACCACCGTCGACCAAGTTGAATTTCACGAATTTAGCTAATTTTTCTCAGACGACCCACACATCCTCTACAAAAATTGGTATATTATTCCTTACATTATTTTGCTAAAAATTTTATGCCCACAAATATATATGCTAAATATATTTTCTTATTCCTTACTACCAAATATTCTAGGAGTTGTTATCTGTTGTGGTTTCGTGAAATATACAGGTCGCACTAAAAATAGGTATCGAGAGATTATCGTGGATGATGATCAGTAAGTATAGCCTTCCACATAAGACACCAGACTTTATACTTTAAATTTACCCACATTTTTGTACTAAATTGTAGAACAAATGGTAATTACTTCTTACTACTTTCAGGAACACTCAATTTCTACTTACTTTATGGGACGACTTCGGAGAAGTTGAAGGGTCTGAATTGAAGGCTAAAATGAAAAAGGAAGAATACCCAGTAATCCTTGGAAGGAACATAACAATTACTTCTTATCGGTGTATAAACCTAAAAAGTTGTACTAATTAAAAATGTTTAAATAAAAAACAACATTACACAATCATTCTGTATATGTAGATTTATTACTGCAGACCAAGTTCAACACAATAATACGCATTGATCCATCTTACCCGAAGGCATTAGAGCTTCTCAACTGGTACGAAGTTCTCATATTTCTTCTGCAGCTTTAACATGTCGATAAAGATCTCAAAGGTAACTTATTTGGTTTAGTAATAGGGGCAAATCAAACAAAGGCATTCTTTCAAGTCGTGTATTAGGTATACTTTCAAGCAGTGGATCAGGTAGCTTCTCAGGTTCGTCCACCTCTCCCAGCCTTGCTCCATACTCTAAGCAAGTTACCTCTATTGCAAAAATTACCTTACAAACTACTGTATGTTTTGTGCTATCGTACCTGCTTTGTTTATTCATGGGGTAGATAGAACATATACAGACTTATATTCTCTTCGACATGTTGGTATTTTCAACATTGAGACGATAATGTCAATATCAGCTAAGTTCCAAATATTATGTGTTAGAATATTTAGGCCGCAAATAAATGAAACACACAAAAGACAGGAAGCCATTTGATTGTCCAAAGTATGAGCAGAAAATGTCATTAGTGCCTCGATATTATGTTTGTTGCATGCACATAAATTCTACTTATGCAAAACACAATATATACCTCCAACATTTCAAGTATTAAGTTACTATACTTGAAATTGTACGTTCCAAATGGATCTTTCTGATGGCAGTGACTCGGCAACGGCATTGATATCTAGTGCACTTGGTGAAAAAATGCTCTCCATGATCGCAGAGGATATATTCAACGCAACATGTGTCAAGGTGAGGCTTCATTTATGTGTATCTTTAATTTTGTTGATTCAACCTTATCGCTTATGCGCACTTCAACTCTTACAACTATCTCTCATTTACAGATCCAACTCCTTTACGCTGACCACATCTAACAGATGTTGACCAACAAATTATTCTGCATTAAGTGGAAGAAGTCATCCTGGGTGAGCTCTAATATTACTCATACAGGTCTAGCAGTTCTATCGCACACAGAAAGGAACAATTGATTTCGGCCATCATCGATGAGAGAAATGCTAAAAATATAAGGCCACCTGCTACAAGTGAGGTGGGGATGGAAGCAACATTTTTTGAATCTGGGACTTCAAGTACAGCACCATCAACTAAACTACCCACACCAACAAAAAAGCTGTAAGAGGTCAGTAAAGTTGAAATTTTTGAAAAATATTACTTGTGTTCTGGTTGAAACTTCAGCTGATTTCGTGTAGCCTTTATCAGCTTCATGATCATCTAGATCACTTATATTATTAGTGTGTTCCAGTGAAACAATCAGACTGCATCTTGGAAGGCTAGTATAGTCGTTGCCGATTCATCCTTTTTTTGGCTCATGCTGCACGGGAAAATAATGGAATTGGGAGTTGTCACTATGGAGTAGCACTTGATGTAGAATCATAATACAAGGTCAGCACTAGAAAAAGAAGCCTTTATGAAATCACTTCCTTTAATCATGAACAAACAGTATCAACTTACTCTGCAAACTTTTAAATACTCAATACTTAGAATGGATTAACAATAACTAAAAAGATTGGAAATTGAACAAAAAAATTTAAAACCCATAAACATTTAGTATGATTAAGAATCAGTAAAAAATTAGGCATCTCCCATAAACCAAAGAAATTCCATGTAAACAGGAGCAACACCAAGCTAAAAGGCTTCAAAATGGAGACAAAAGTACTAACCAAAAATAATTAAAAACCCGAAAAAGAGATAAAGGCATGAAAAAATAATTAAATTTGAAGTATTAAAAAAAATGACACCAAAGATTTATGCCATCTTGCTTTAGAGAATTTGGCTTTACTAGAAATAATTCCAAGAGGATTACAACTAGAAGAATGCACAGGACGTGTCCCAAATACATCTTAAAGAAAGATAATGTACCAGTTATGATGTAGCAGGTTATATATATACTCTCTTTGTTGTTATATTATGTCAATAAATTTTTAGTCTCACATAATATCAATGTATCAACTCGAGTCTATACTCCGGATGCTACACGATGTTTATGACCCCGAAGGACCACAAACTAATCCATGACTGGTACTTGCTATGAGCACTGAATTAAAATATTATAATAATACGGAAGATGGACTAAAATTCCATAAGGTTCAAAATACTATAATCAAAACTGAATAAAATATTGAAATACTGAACAATTGTCTGAATACTCTAGTCTGAAAAGCCTATAACTATTTGAATATGGAGTTTATGGGACAAGTTCTCAACTAACTCCGACTACTAAAATAATAAACTACTGAATGTACTGAAGTAATCTAACATCCTCGGAGTATGAGAACTCACTACTATAACTGTTGTTGATAACTGGAGTTGGCTATGTGCGGTCGAGAACCTAAGCGTCCGAACCTATGATATGAGACATCATAGCGCAAGAAACAAGTATGCGATCAGTACGTGGGAATGTACTAGTATTCTAAATGAGGTAAGGCTAAATGCATGGGTTTACATTCATAAACAATAACTAACTAAATGATATGCCAGAGCTGGATTAGCATACATGGGTGATCTGTAAATAATGAACATAATGTGCATACTATAACTGAGTATACTGGAACTGAATCTGAATTTGATAACTGATAACTAAATATACTGATAATTTGAAATCACTGATAATCTTAATTACTAATAACTGAATGATTGTTTTTGACAGTCTTGATTCTGTAGAATTGAACTGAGTTTTATTCTGAAGACTGAGACTAAAACTGAAACTGTGGGAGTTCTCACTTAATCAATATGCCCCTTAGTAAAATGACTGGGGTCCAACCTGTAAACCCAGTTGGAAGGGTGCCAGTACCATGCCACGAATAAAGGCATTGTTGTGGTCAAGCCTATCTGACGGGTGACCCTGAACAGAAAGTCAAGCCTAATCTGATGGGTGACCCCTGGGAGGTAGCCAAGCCTTAATATGATGGGTGACTCCCCACATCCTATGCTGGCTACATAATTCTATAGTATGAGACTGCTACTAACTACTCTACCTACCTGACGAGAGAAGTCGTCACCTTTACACTCGCTCGGTGCTAGTTCCTACTCCTAACTGAATGACACTAATCTGATCATACTGAACTGGACTGGACTGATACAAAGTTTACTGAGTTTTCCTAAGTTTTGTAACTGACTGAGTTCTACTGAGTTCTGTAACTGAATGAGGGTACTACTGATCGTGACATGATTGATACTATCGTGTCACTGACACTAGCTATAGGTAAACAGCTAAATTGTTGGGTATTAAATACCGCCAAGACTCGATAGCATGAAAATTAAAGCAAACCATCATCTTAAATAACATGACAATGTTCACTTGGTCATAATTTATTCATATAGGCATTTCATCAAACACTTGTAATGCATTAACTTGTACATGAATGGGGAATAGGTGTTAGCATGCTATAATGGCATTATTTCATTCTCATAGACAATTTATCAAATACATGGGAAACATGCGTGGTACATTAAATCATAAACACTTAGAGTTAACATGGCTACAATAATCAACTTGCAAATTGAAGGGTTTATCAGGAATATCATGTAATTCAACACATACTAGGATCAATTCTTGGAACTTGTAATCTAAATCATGGATTAAAACTCAAACAACATCATGAACATGAATTGAATCTAATTCAAACATAAAAATCATAAATCTTGTATTTTGAAAAAGTATTCTTGGGCTCCATGGAAGGTAAGGATCCATGGATGAACATCTAACATACCTTAATTTGAGAGTTTCTTAGAGTTCTTAGAGAAATTCTTGGGATTGACCTTGATTCTTGAGAGCTAGGGTTTGTTTTCTTGAGAGAGAATTATTTTTTGATTTTGGGAAAAAGTGAATAATGAAGGGTTTAAATGTTTTTAGGGATTAAATCCCATATCTGGACGAATTAAAATCATGGGAAAATAATGTTTTAACCCTGGGCACAACTTTAAGTTTTCATGAAATTTTTCTGATCTAGACCCCTGGCGCAACGCGCCACTATCGCACCAAGCCACTGAAAAATGACAACTGGGAAATTGTATGGTGGCGTGACGTGGTGGAATCATGTTACCACCTTGGTTGCAACCTGGAAGTTCACTGCGATGTGGTGGGATCGTGTTGGAACACTGGAAAAGGGTCATTGCCACTTTGAACCTTGGTGTGATGCATCATGATCACGGAGGCTCACTGGATTTTGATGATTGTCATTTTGGCTGGTTCCATGACACGATGATGGCTCAGGTGGTACACTGTCTTACTAAAATGGCCATAACTCTTCGCCCGGGTGTCGAATGTGGGTGATTTTTTTATTATTAGAAAGTTGACTGAATTTCCTACAAGATGGTGCATCTAAATTTGGGAAATTCCTCCTAGAAAAAAAATTCTACTTAGAGGTTCTCATGTACTGAAGACTAAATAGAGCTCTAAAATTATGGGGTATTACAATATCTCCTCCTTGGGAACATTCATCCTCAAATGTGGCTATTAAGATAAGAGAATACTGACAGGCTGAGTTTACATACTGAACTAGACATGAACAACTAAATCATGATTACGTGACTGGTCTGGTAGACTGAGCTTACATACTGAACATGCATATCTGATGCATGATTATATGGCTAAAACTGATTCATAAAATACATGACTGACATAAGAATGATATGACATGGTAACTGATAACAAGTTTGTAATGGTACAGAATATGAGACTGGGTAAATTTAAGGAAGACTGTGATGATGTATAAGACACCATCTAACTGAAGCACAACTGAATGAATTCGACACACTACTGAGGCCTAAGGATCACATGACATAAATTGAACTTCATGGACCATTAAGAGCGTAACATGAGTCATGGGAACTGAGCTTACTGGGAAATATGAATACGTGTGTCATGAACTGCATGACTTGAGTTTGGAATTTCTGAACTTATGGAACTTGATTCGTACTACAGAGTGAACTGGAACTCTTTATACTAGGAACTGTAAGCATGCATGGCTTTCGATAATGTGCACGAATATGATATATGATCATAGAGTTGGCATGTAAGGCATGAGTACTGACATTACTACTAAAATCTAAAAGCCTGACTTGGTTACTTGTTCTACCATCTCCCCCTTAGCTTAAGTCCATTATTCTAAATCTATGAATAACTTAATAAACTCTAAATCGAACTAAAACCACTTTACTCTAAAGTCTGAGATACAATAATACTCTTAAACACTGAACTCATCCTGAAGGACTACACTTGATAACATAAGTTCCACTGCTAGTACTTTCTTTTGATACACAATTCTTAGCTTTCTATAGCCCCAACAATTATCATATCCAACATCAACACCGACAAATCTTAGAATTCTCACTCTTCTTTCTACTAGCTCAATCTTCAAAGATTCAAACTTAGATTTTAACACATAACATGGATATCCGAAAATCTTTAATACCCATAATACTCTCATCATATCCTGCAAATATCATATCCACAACATATATTTCAAATTAACAAACTTAAGTTCTTGCATACACTTTTTTAAGCCTACTAATAAACCTTTTGATACAACTAGCCCCATGAAATATAATTTGCTCAAATTCAAATAATACTATCCCCATTTTACTGTTGCTAAACCTCTGGGTTCTTGCTTTTAACTCTAGGTCATATGCTATCATAGGATTCTGAGGAGGGATATAAAAGAACACCTGAGTTTGGCTAGATGCATGATTTTTCATGAATCATGAATGAAATCTTTCTTACTCATAAAGGCGCTGATGGGATAATTTCAAGCCTACATAAAATCCCATAACTGTCTGTAAAGAACTACCTGAGAAATCTCTATCTGTAAGGATTGATCGATCTAGATTTTTTCTATTACCTTGAAAACAAGGCGGGGATGGCAAGAATAGAGCAAGATGAGAATCTGTATAACTTTCTTTAAGGACCTTTCCATATCACGATCTGAGACATGAAAAAAGGGAAACTTTTCCTAAAATATCTCATAGCCTCCTATCCATAAGTGTGGCGTGCTACACACCCATGAACAAGACTCTACTTGATGTGGCTTTCAGACTCCCTAGGACTCTATTAAACTTTAGGCTCTGATACGAAGTTTGTAACGACTCGAGTCTGTACCCCAGACATTACATGGTGCTTATGACCCCGAAGGACCACAAGCTAACCCATGATTGGTACCTGCTGTAAAAACTGAATAAAAATACTGTAATAATGTTGAAGATGGACTAAAAATCCATAAGGTTCAAAATACTATAATCAAAACAGAATAAAATACTGAAATACTAAACAACTGTCTGAAATACTCTAGTCTAAAAAACCTCTAACTGTCTGAATATGGATTTGATGGGACAAGTCTCTAACTAACTCCGACTACTAAAATAATGAACTACTGAATATACTAAAATAATCTAACATCCTCGAAATATGAGGACTCACTACTATAATTGTTGCTGATAATTGGAGCTGGCTATGTGTGGTCAGGAACCTGAGCATCCGAACCTATGATATGAGACATTATACCATAAGAAACGAGTATGCGATCAGTATGTAGGAATGTACGGGTATGCTAAATGAGGTAAGGCTGAATGCATAGGTTTATATGCATGAACAATAACTAATTGAATGATATGCAAGAGCTGGATTAGCATACATGGAGGATCTGTAACTACTGAACATAATGTGTATACTATAACTAAGTATACTAGAACTGAATTTGATAACTGATAACTGAATATACTGATAATCTAAAATCACTGATAATCTTGATTATTGATGACTGAGTGATTGTATCTGACAGTTTTGATTCTGTAGAACTAAACTGAGTTCTATTCTGAAGACTGAGACTGAAACTAAAACTGTGGGAGTTCTCACTTAACCGACATACTCCTGAGTAAACTGAGTGGGTTCCAACCTGTAACCCCAGTTGGAAGGGTGCCAGTACCCTGCCACGGGTAAAGACACTGTTGTGGTCAAGCCTATATGATGGGCGACCCTGAACAGAAAGTCAAGCCTAATCTGATGGGTGACCCCTGGGATGTAGCCAAGCTTAATCTGATGGGTGACTTCTTACATCCTATGCTAACTATGTAGTTCTTTAGTGTGAGACTACTACTAACGACTCTGCCTTCCTGATAGGAGAAGTCGGCACCTCTACATTCGCTTGGTGCTAGTTCCTACTTCCAACTGAATGACACTGATCTGATCATACTAAACTGGACTGGACTGATACAGAGTTTACTGAGTTTTCCTAAGTTTTGTAACTAACTGAGTTCTACTGAGTTCTGAAACTGACTGAGAGTACTACTGATCATGACATAACTGATACTATCCTATCACTGACACTAGCTCTAGGTAAACAGCTAAATTTTTGGGTAGTAAATACTCTCAGGACTTGATAGCATGAAAATTAAAGCAAAGCATCATCTTGAATAACATAACAATGTTCACTTGGTCATAATTCATTCATAGAGACATTTCATCAAACACTTGTAATGAATTAACTTGTACATGAATGGTGAATACATATTAGCATGCTATAATGGCATTATTTCATTCTTATAGACAATTTATCAAACACATGAGAAGCATGCTTGGTTCATTAAATTATAAACACTTAGGGTTAACATGGCTACAACAATCAACTTACAAATTGAAGGGTTTATCAGGAATATCATGTAATTCAACCTAGGATCAATTCCTGGAACTTGTAATCTAAATCATGGATTAAAACTCAAAAAACATCATGAACATGAATTCAATCTAATTCAAACATGGAAATCATAAATTATAAATCTTGTATTTTGAAAAAAGATTCTTGGGCTCCATAGAAGGTAAGGATCTATGGATGAACATCTAACATACCTTAATTTGAGAGTTTCTTGGAGTTCTTGGAGAAATTCTTGGGATTGACCTTGATTCTTGAGAGCTAGGGTTTGTTTTCTTGAGAGAGAATTATCTTTTAATTTTGGAGAATAGTGAATAATGAAGGTTTTAAATATTTTTAGGGATTAAATCCCATATCTGGATGAATTAAAATCATGGAAAAAGATTGTTTTAACCCTGGGCGCAACTTTAAGTTTTCGTGAAATTTTTTCGATCTGGACCCCTGGAGCGATGCACCACTATCGTGCCAAGCCACTAGAAAATGATAACTGGGAAATTGCATGGTGGCGCAACACGGTGGAATTGCGTTGCCACCTTGGTTGCGACTTAGAAGTTCACCGCGACGCGGTGGGATCGCGTTGGAACACTGGAAAAGGACCATTGTCATTTTAAACCTTGGAGCGATATGTCATGATCGCGTAGGCTCACTGGATTTTGACAGTTGTCATTTTGGTTGGCTCTGCGACGCGCTAATGGCTCAGGTGGTACACTGTATTACTAAAATGGCCATAACTCTTCAGTCGGGTGTCGGATTTGGGCGAATTTTATATTGTTGGAAAGCTGACTGAATTTCCTATAAGATGATGGGTGTAAATCTGGGAAATTATTCCTAGAATAAAAATTCTACTTAGGAATTCTCGTGTACTGAAGACTAAACTGAGCTAGAAAATTGTGGGGTATTACAATTAATTATTGATATTTGATTTTTATTAACAAATTTGAGTTTATTTTCAAATGAATTCATGTTTCAATGATAATTATTATTTCAAGTTGTAGAGATTGGTGAATGGCTTCCAATGTACCTCAACTTGGCTTGCAACTGCTATTTAGTATTGTCTAAGCGCGGCTCTAGGATCACGTTGAGTGTTTTGCCTACTTAATATGTGCCTTTAGTGTTGTTATTAAGGTTAAAATATATTCTTTCCTTTAGTGTCGTTATTAAGGTGTAAATGCATTCTTTCCCTTGAAAATGAGGCACTAAATAATTGATATTCCATTTTATTGCAACTCTCTTTCAATTACTGGTCAAAATGTAAATGGGTCTTAGTGATGGTGAAATATTCAAATCAACTGATGATCTTTGAATAAACCCTTGGAACTTGGAAATAAGTAATCAAAATTTTAGTATTGTCAATGTCAAGCCAACAAATATGAAAGATCTTATCAGTACATTGATTATGTATCCCACAGGCTTTTACTACTATAAAATATACTTGTGCTTTTCGACAGATATTTAGACTTTATGAAATGACCTTTCAAAGAAAAAAATACATAACTTGTGATATTGGGGCGTATTTTCATTTCTTCCAGTATGTATGTAAGTCAAAGAAGACTAACTTACACTTTAATTTCTAAATTTTTTTTGGATTTTTCAGTATGAATTCTACAGATCAACTATTGTGTTCTTTCTTATACTAAGTTTGTATTTGTTAGAGTTTGTGACCCGAATTTTATTGATCCGGCCTTGAAAAGTTTGTGTTGCGACCCAAGTTTGTGATTTTTTGTGAGGTCTATGGTGGTAGCGTAGGGATCGGATTGATAGTTTTATACAGGACCCCGCGGTATGGACCTGTATATTTTTGAGCTTAGGATCTATTTGTACGCACGTATTATATAAGTGCATATAGTGGGCTATTTTGGGTAGTTTTATATACGCGAAATTGAGACTATTGTCTACACCTTGTATTTCTCTTCTTCATAGTGAATTTTCTTTGCCACTGCCTCTGCCCATGGATTTTTTCGCAAAGATTTCCACGTAAAATCTATGTGTGTTCTTGTTATTTTTGTTTGTATTTTAATTATTTTGTCTAATCATAACAATATTATTGCTCATGGTAGCGTCAAAGGGTATCAAAAAGCTTTTTTTATATATAGGAATTCAAGAAATTATTTTTTATTGATGAGAGTGAGCTCTCTTCTTCCTTGATTACACTCTAGAACTGTTTTATTTGGTTTCTCTTACCCCAAGAATAATAACTAGGTTAATTCTTGAAGAATAAATAGGTCCTAACTAGAATGGGACTAGATGCAAAGGATTCATACAGTCGATCTCAACTAATTTTGTATTAACATGTAATAATTATTGTTGTACTATTCGATTTATGAAACAAAAGTATGTGAATAGAGTGAGATCTTAGATTTCAGGACAGAATTATCTCTATGGAAGATTTTGATCGATGACTGACATATAAGGCACCCTTTGGCCTTTTATGTTTGACCGTGATAATATTTTTGTAGAGATTTTACCTTTAGCATATTCATTTTGGCATGCTTGCAGGACCTACCATCCTCCTTTTTGGTGACTTTTGCCTACTGGGAAAGGTTGGAATTTTTTTGGGCTCTGAATCACCGCACTTCTACTCAATATGAATGATTATCCATTTTAAATTAGGGAGCAGTATCACAAATTAATTGCAGGTTTAGCAACTTTTTGAGCCACCTTACCGCTCCGAATTTAGTGGCAAGGAAATGTGTCACTTCTAGTTAAGTTTCGTTGTATGACTTTAGTATGTACATATTCATTTATTAAGCTGACTTTACCCCGATATCATAATTGTTAAGTTTTAGTAGTTGTGCCTGAAACTCACTTGGAGTCAAGATTAAGCTACCTGTTTTAGGAAATATAGTCATCATCTGAACAATGTCTGCTTAATTATTACTTGTGTACTCTACCTATAATGTTCTGTTGAATTTCCTTTTTCTATTTTCTCGAATGTCTAACAAACGACACAAATACAGAGTTTATTGTAGTTGAATTAGGAGTATATATGAGGTTTGGTCTGTGCTTTGAAAGGGAACGGACATGAAATTGCAGTTAGATATTAAGATTATCTTTTCTTTAATCTTGAAATTTGGCTATTCACTATCCATAATTTTTTTTTCTATTTTAGATTCCGAATCAATAAAGTTCTACTAATTTGGCTTTTGCTTTGGACATGTAGTATCATTAGAATATGCTTTGTATGTTGTATTACCTATTTTAAATTTCTGGTTGCGCTCTAAGTATTTGAAATTCTGCATGAAATTTCATCTTGATTAATATCACTTCTACTAATAATTTTATTCAATTTCTATGTCTAGATACTGATCAATAGGCATGGTTCATGTGACTTGAATGAGCACTGCTTAGGTTGAGTATTAAATAAATTGAAATCCTCTTCACATTACTAATTTTGCATATGAAATGTCAAAAGGTGACAATGAGCTTCCTTTTCCATTTTGAGGTTTTCAAACTTTAGTTTTGTACAATATTTGTGCTTTAAATTCTTGTTTTCCAGCTTCCTCAGGCCACTAAAATTTATCTATTTATGTTAGATATGTAGAATTTTGAAATGAAAAAACTCGGCTAGACTCTAACTCTACCATCCCACTGTTGTACATTTGAACTATGATCGCGTTGTAGCTGAAAATCCAACGAGTGTTATCTTTTTGGGTTGTATTATAAATACCAGTAGAACAATGCTTAGAAGCAGGACAAAACACGTGTGGTAATTGTAAATATTGTTATATATATGTATGTATGCATGTATGTATGTATGTATCATTAACTATAGTATTCTTTTACTTGATTAACTTAGATGCTAAAAAATTAGTAGTCAAATTTTTATTGATATGTAGACGAACTTCTATGAACATTTTGGCCAATTGTAAATCTTTTTTCTTAGACACAGTTTCAAAGAAATATTGTAACACACTGATCATGACATTATGCATACCAAAACGTGAACCAAAAAGATAATTTTCTACAGCAGTTAGCATAGTTGGTGTCACATAGTGCTAAAGTTGTCTTTCTGAAGATTTTAGGGAAATGTACCTTTTACACTTTATTGACTTCACACGGAGCATGGTTTTACAGACATTAACTCATTTATCTGTACTTATTTTTGTAACATCAAAAGACCATTTATAGGGATAGGTTCAGGTGTGAAGTTAGGGAACCTAGCCTCTCACTTGATGTGAATCATGTGATAAATAAGTTGGTTGAGAAATTGATGTCATCCATAACGTGGGTGATGGAGTACAGTAGTGTGCTAGCTGTTGTTTCTATCAAATATGATCCTAATTTGTTGGATATATTTTTAAGTGGGAGGTTCCCTGTAAAATTACTTTATTTCATCAAAAAGAAGTTCTCTTTCTCAGCAAAAGCAAGAACTTATCAATGAATCTGTGAAGCTTTTAATTCTCATTCATAATAATCTTGAATTTGGTATACCTGTACGGATTAAGGATCATGGAAAGTTTCTTGCCAATAAAACTTTGAACAAAGAATACAATATGATTGTAGTAAACTTGCTCTGAGGTGTGATAGTATGTTCTCAGCAAAGAACTTGTAAATCTTAATGTATTGATGTAATTCATAATATTTCAAATCTCTCCTATGTTTGTTCATCTATTCTCTTCTTAATTTTTGCATAAACCATTTACTTAAATGGGGTTTGAGTAGCTTTTGATGGGTGGTCCTTGGTTTCTCTTAGGCAATAGTGAGAAAAATAGTCACTTTACTTTATCACATGATATAGTCGGTGATCTATGATAAGATTTAGTTAGTGAAAGCAACAACATTTACCTAATTTAAGTGACATATTTAAGAATCATGCAGTAATAACTTCTTTGCACTTACTGAACTAATTGCTTCAGTTTTAACTACTAAATTTGTGAAGGATAAAAGATACATACTTACTAGACAAGCTGACGTTTCAGAGCAGATAATGAACCTTTCAAGGTTAGAGAATTTTCACACTTTCTTTGATGTTTTCTCAAGAAGTGTCTTTCTTTGATGGTATTTTCACATTTGAACCTGTAAAAATCTTCTTCAAACTACTCAAAAATTTGAGATCACAACACACTTTTAGCATGCGTACAGGGTTGCAGATGTTCACAATTTTGGCATATAAGGCATTCTCATCCTCTCACCAACCTTTATAATTATAATTGAGGACTACATTACATTACCTAATCGCCTAAATAAAGTATTTGATACGGCTGGACTAAGAAACTTCTGATTTTCAGTTTCTCAGATGCCTAAAAATTATGGAGAATGGGCAATTGTAGCTGATATGATTCAGCACAATCAACAACTGGTTTTCTTCATATCTAAGTCTGCCAAAGAATCTATGGAAGACATTTCTTATGAGTGGAGATACTTGGTAGAAAATCAATGTCATTACTTCACTATTAAAATACAATGTTAGGCTTGTGCTTAGCACAGGCCTTGCCATCTAATATTATAATATGATGCAATTGGTGGTTGTTTATCTTTAATATTACTAATTTTATTTTTACTGACCAATTATAAATTGTGGTAGAATTTATTTTACTTATGTTAAAACCATAAAAATTCTATATATTTATATAGTATTATATTATTTTCACTTAATTTATTCATCATTGTTTGATTATGTATTATAATGTGATCATTATAATATTCAAATAACTTGTTTCCAATCAAAATAGTTATAAATGCTTTGATATTAATTAGAAACTATACTTAATTTGACTGATTATTTTAAAATATTTCAAATATTATACCCTTTACAAAACTTATTCCCAATCATAAATGTCATAATATTAATCATAAAGCTACAATTAATTTGACATATTTTTTTAAAATATTCTAATCACTACAATCTTCGAATAATATGTTTCTAACCAAATAATCCATAAAATGTCTTGATATTAATCAAAAACTATGATTAATTTGACATCTTCTTTTAGATATTCTAAACATCATAATCTTTGTATAACTTATTTCCAGAGAAATAAACCATAAATATCTTGATATTAATCAATGATTAAAACTAATAAGATATTGTTATCCTAAAGTTTCTTTGTATGCCTGAAAAAGTGAAAAGTGAATTTGACAAAGAAATCATAGGGAATATATTCAACACTTTCATACATAAAGTATAATTTTTTTTAGAAAAAATAAAAAGTTTAAGTCATATACTTTTCAACTACATATTAGTTTTCTACATTAATAGTTCTCATGTTTTAGGTTATTAACATTTTAATCTGATGTAATTGTATAAAAGTATATTCATATACATTATTGGTGTAACAATATGATATGTGCAATTTTTTATGAGTTTTAACTGTTTTTCCCTTCTCTATAGTTGTTACATGTTGATTTTTAGGTGTGGGAATGGATGTCATGCTTCCCGAGGTTATAGGGAGTGATTTGGGAGAGTTTGGAACTATTTGAGGCTTTAAAAGTCATGAGTTTGATTTCGGTCAAAATAGTGAGTTTCAAGTGTCTGATGACAATTTAGATAGTTTCATTAGATTAGGAACGTCGATTTTGGGTTAGTAATATAGGTAGTACTGGCGAAAAGCCTTTATTTCGCATTTCGACCCTCGTGCAAAAACTAGTGAAAATTCCCAAAGAGGCACGCAGGATATAATTTATTGTAAATGACTTCTTTTTCAAACTTTGACATTACTATTGAGTCTGAAATGTGAAAAATATCCTAGTAGAATATATGGTTTATTTATGTTGAATCTCGAACGAATTTCGAGGGTCTATTCAAAGACATTTTCAACTTGGAAACACTTAACATTGGTTGATATCTGGTACAGGTGGATTTCTTCTTTGCAAATGCAGGACCCTAGAGGCGAACGAGGAGAAATAAATAATCTTTCATCACCCATCTCATGATCGCAAAGGCTTATTGGGTACGGGTAGGGTAATTCTTTCATCACAAATGCAATCGAACTATCGCAAATGCGATGGACAGAGTTATCGGCCTTCGTGAATGAGAAGGCCAACTTATTGTCCTGGTCAACATTGAACCTTGTGAATGCGAAGGATTGACCGCATTGGCGAAGTACTGTTTGCAGAATAGTATTAATAGTTTATTTCTTAATTTTTCAGCATTTTGGACCTCAAAGCTTCGAAAAGATCGATTTTAAGGTTTTCCTTCATCACTCATACTTCTATAAGCTCCAACCTCTTATTTCCATTAATTTTCATTGATTTTATCTTCAAAATAGCTTAGAACACTTAATTTCAAATTGGATTTTGGGAGGTTTTATCGGTAAAGCTTTAAAATAATTCTTCTTTTATTAGAGCCTTATTTTTGCGTGAGTCTTGAACTGTAGACTCTTATAATCTTGGAGAACATGTTTTAAAAATAAAATTCTGATTTTATTCCTTTTGTTTTCGAACTAATTTTGGACTTATGTCACAAATAGCTTATATGAATATCATTAGCTTCTGTTTGATGTATATTTTTGATAGTTTTAGCTCATGATCAGACCATTCGAGAGGGACAGGGCACCATATTAAAAGATTCTAGACTTGAATTTCGGAACTTCAAGGTAGGCTATAGCTTAACTTCCTTCAGACTGGTTGGATAGTTAATAAGCTTGTAAAACATGCTATAGGTTAGAGAATTTAACTTAGGAATCGTATTTCGCAATTATTATATTTTGTCATGTTTTCCGTTTGGGGGGTTTATGTATATTTTTATTATTGACTTGAGAGGTGATAAATATTGTGATGTCCCGAGAGGAGGGGATTATTTGATGATTCGACCTTCTTATGCATTATTTGCAATTATTATTATTGTGTGTTCTGAGCGGGGGCTTGATTAGATATTATAGACCTTATTTAAGAATTTAATTGCCTTTTAACTTTATTAATGTTTGAATGAGGAATTTTAAATGATATTTCAGATGTCTTATATGACTATTCATACCAGTGGTACCCTATTATGACTTATATCATGATTCATTGTCATATGGAGTAGATTCTGAGCTTATTCATACATGTATTGAATTGATATTTATCTTTATATTTATTTATTATAGGTATTATATCCTCATATCATCTATACATGTTCATGATGACTTGATACCTTTAAGATATTCTAATTTTGAACTAAAAGTGGGAATTCTTTTTATAAAACCCTTGGTTGAGGTCATTGTGGGTAAGGTGGATTATTAAATGTTAAAAAACCTAGGCTGAGGTCTTTTGTCGATAAGGTTTGTTGAGATTATAAAACTATATGGGTTGTGAACCCTCCATGTGTCCTGTTCGAGGTGATGAGACTTGGAAGGTATATATGTAAGTTTCACCATACTACATCATTACATTGCATTTGCATCTTTTGTGTTTCTTTTTTGTACTTATTGTTGTGTACTTATAGTAGTGTACTTTATTTCCACCGTTACTTAGTGAAAACGGTGTGAGCTATCATTTAAGAACTTTTTTGCTTTCAAGTGACATGCTCATAGGATATTTTACTTGTATTATTTTTTACATTACTCAGTCAGCCTATGATCTCTACTGAGTACAATTTGACCGTACTCATCCGTACTGTGCCCTTTTATACAGATCCTAATTTGAGTATGACTCGGGGAAGATGAGTTTGTGCCATCAATGAGACCATTTTGAGGTACTGGTGAGCTTCAGGGTTCAAAGCTAGTTTTTGAACTCTATCTTATCTTAGCTGTCTTTATTTATCTTTTGAAGACAAACTTATGTATTCCCATTATCTTGAGTTGTAGTAGATGCTCCTTACACTTGTGACATTTATATCCTGGAGATTTTATATATGTATCTTATTTGAATTTTCATTAGTACATGTAATACCTTGAGTTTGTTATAGAAGTCTCACACTTGTGAGTTTATTTCTTTTTTGTTTATCTTTCCTTACTTTGGTGGGATTTTTTCTTACCTACAAAGATTGGGCCAAAGTAGGTGCGATATTGACCTTAACTTTAGGATTATGAAAAATTAGTATTATATCCCTTGATTCACCGATATCATAAATGTAAGAGTAGGATATCTGGTACAGTCTTGTATATCGGTACATAAACATCTGTATCTATCTTTGAGAGACTATAAAATGTTTTTAGGAAAAACTTCTCTAATTTGATTTCTTATTGTATGGGTTGTTCATACCCTATGTTCTAAACCTGTATTTTATTCTTTTCTATGCAAATGGTGAGGATTCTATCCAGAGATATTGAGGATGATGAGCCAACATCCGCTGTTGAGGCCGGTTAAGGGGCAAGGCAGGGGTCGTGGTACACCAGGGGATAGAGGACGGGCACGAGGAGCGTCCCTAGTTAAAGGGTATGCTAAGGCTAATTTTCTTAAGCCTGAGGTTAAGCATACTGAGGATGATTATCAAACAGAATATATCAATCCATCTAAGGTCTCACATGGTTTAATTAATACCCTAGTGTTGCAGGACTTATTAATTCACCTATTGAGCTATTTGAATAGTTCTCCATTGAGTGTACTGATTATTTTTTAGAATTTGAGTGGTGTTCCACTGTCAGTATCGCTTCTACTTCCAATATTAGGGGTACAACCATCCTCGTGGTTCCCCCACGTATTGATCCATTGCCTACCAGGCTCACTATTTCTCATGTTGTTTTAGCCCATGTGATGTCCTTTGATGATAAGAAGAGGTTTGAGAGATTCATTAGCTTGGCTCCTCCAAAATTTAGTGGTGTTGTTGGAGAGGATGCCTACAAGTTTTTTCTTGACTATCAGAAGATATTGCACAACTTTGAATCCCTTGGGTCCCATAGAATTGCTTATAATACTTATCAATTGACTGATGTGGCTAGACAGCGGTAGAGATCTCTTTCTAGTTATAGATTATTGTGTTTGCCTACTATGACATGGACTTAATGTTATAAAGGTTTTTTAAAGAGGTTCGTGCCTTACAGTTTAAGGGATCCGATGAGAGATGAATTTGATCACTTGAAGCAGGGGTCCATGATTATTACTGAGTATGAATCTTGTTTTCATGCATTATCTAGATATTTTGTAGCCAGTATTTCCACTGAGTTGGAGAGGATTTGGAAGTTCACCAAGGCCTAGCGAATTAGTATCAGTTGGATACCGCTCAGATGGTAATTTTAGAAGCTTTTCTACAGAGTACTATGGAGCATACCAAGTTGGTTGAGTTTATTCGTCAAGGTATTCAGAGTGCTAGCAATGCTAAGAGGATCCACTAACAAGGTAAGTCCAGTCGACATGTATCTTGAGATAAGGATTTCTCTGGTAGAGGTTCTCGTGGTTATCATAATCGACCAGTTCTAGCAGCATTATAAGGTTCGAATGCCATGGTTATTGTTTTTGTGGCTCCACATAGTTATGGTTTAGATCTTGTTGGTAGGTGCTTGAGTTTTGGTTCTTTAGGGCAGGGAGGTTATTCTTATTTTTTTGAGCCTCCTCAGCGTGATGCGACTTGTAGAGAATGTTTCGTGTGTCATGAGATTGGACAAAAGATGTCCAAGAGAGATCCAGAATAGAAATAAAAAATATCAGTTGTTGCTCCTCCAAGATGAAGAGGTACAATTGCTTTTAGTTTTGATTTATCTATTAGGTGCAATTTTATTGTCAAGAAACGTGTAATTTAATCTTGTGTCTCATATTTCTGCAAGATATTATCGTTTTAAAATAATTTATTGATTTATACTTTTCACAGGAAACTCAAGTTCAATGCATTAGTGTAATGCCCCGATTTGCTGAATCGGAATGCTACACGGTGCTCATGACCCCGAGGGACCACAAGCTAACCTATAAATGATATTTGTACCTGTACACTGCATAATATACTTGTAGAATGCGGAAAACATGAACAGTAGGCCATAAGGTTCAACTGAATAGAATATCTGATAAATAATAACATCCATATAGGGTAACAAATACCCAAAACAACTGAAAGTTGAATCTAAAATCTGAACTAAATCTAAAAGCCTCTAAATACTGTCTGAAATAAGAAGTTGAAAGAACATGTCTCCAACTAACTCCGTCTAGCAAAACTGAACTAAAATAATGAATGAAATAATATAATATCGTCCTCGAATGGATGAGGACTCACTGCAACTCTGTGACTAGAATGTTACTTCTGATCTGGAACTCATGTCTCTGAACCTATGGTGTAACATGAAAGAAAGCACCATAGCGCAAATCCGTCAGTACGAATGGGAGTACTGAGTATACGAGTGAGGTAGGCTAAATGCAAAAGGGTTTACATGCATGAACAATGCTAACTGACGAGTGAGGTAGGCTAAGTGCAAAAGGGTTTACATGCATGAACAATGCTAACTGACTGATTCATATGAACGTAAGAGTACAAACATGCATACATAGTAACTAAAATCGTGAATACATGATATCTGGATCTGTACGCTAATACATAGTTTACTGTTATCTAACATGACTGATACTGAATTTTTTATAACATGGATGACTGTGTCTGAAAGTCCTAAATCTGATGGAACTACCTGAGTTCTTTTACTGAGACTGGGATTGAAACTGTGGGAGGTAGTTTCTTAACCGACATGCCCCAATAACGCATATAGCTAGGTTGGGGTCCAATCTCTGCCCCGACTGGAAGGGTGCTAATACCGCGCCACTGGTAAGGAAAACTGTGAGTGACCCTTTGCTGGCAGGTACTCGAATGAGAACGGTGGGAATCCTAAACTGACAGGTTAAGTCACCTCATAAACCCTAATCTGGCAGGTTAAGATGTCTCAACCTACACTGGCTACGTAGTTCTAGAACACAAGGATGACTACTAAGAATCACACCTTAAACTGGCAGGTGAGTTCCCATCCTTGGGTTCACTCGGTGCTAACTTCTACTCCCATCTAAAGAGACTGGACATGATTTAACTGGTTGTACATGGACTGAGTAACTGACTTCTGTTGACTGATGGAATAGTACTAATATCTGAGAATTTATTGAGATCAAGAGATTTCTGAGATTTCCTGAGTCACATAACTGACTGAGTTCTATAGATCGTGGCTTGAATGAGATTATCGTGATAACGTAACATGACTCTAGGCACACAACTATATTTTTTGGGTACTAGTACCCCCAGGACTCGATGGAAGGAAACTGACACACATAATTGACTTGATCATAAAAATGGAGTTCACAATTCACCATATCATAAGTAGGGGATTTCACGCTAAGCATAGTTCTCAACATCTTACGTATGGAAGGGAAATTCATACAACATGTGTACACTTGCATAGCTTCAATATCACGCTCAATCCATATCACAACAACGATGTATATCAATCACGTGGAATTCATGTGAAATCATAAAGCATAGAGCATGGACTTGTCATTTAAGCACTATTAAATCATGGGACACGAATCTTATCACCTTAAGCATTTTATCAAACACTTTGCATGCATTCTTTTAGCTTAGTTGTGTTTTCATGAATTTCTCCATTTTAAACCACATAAAGTTCATGGATTTCAACTAACGAACACATATACTTCATGAAAACACCTTTAGATATCATCTTGAAACTTAAACAACAATCATCAATGTGTACATGGTCATATCACAACAAGACAATCACAATATAGTATTTAAAACATGGTTCTTGAGCTCTATGAACGAAATGGATCCATAAATGAACACTACGCATACCTTAGATGGAAGATTCTTGATGATTAATGGAGAAATTTGCTTGAACTTGAATCCCCAATTGAAAATCCTAATGTGTTCTTGAGAGGATTTTGAGAGAAAGAGTATGTTTTGGTGAAATAAGGGTTTAATTCTGTGTTTATGGAATATATATAGGGGTGGAAAGATGACCCAAATACCCCTCTAGAAGTGTCATTTAATTTCTGTAAAAATTACCCAATTTGGACCCCCGACGCGACGCAGAGATATCGCGTTGTCCCTTGTTTGTGACCTGAAAACTCACCGCGACGCGGTGGAATTGCGGAGATACACTGGAAATTAACAAACATCATTTTGGCTTACGGCGCGACGCGCCACTGATTGAAATGACGTTGCTGAAACTTTAAATCGCTATAACTTCTTCACCGGGTGTCCATTTTAGGCGAATTTGGTATCGACGGAAAGATTATTCAATTTTCTACAATTTGAAGGGTATAAATCTGCCAAAATACCACGTATAAACCAAGTTATACTTGTTCAAATATGACCTATATGAAATCACACACAAAAACTTGGTGGATTCAAAAGTTCTTAGCTTGGCTTACTCTAAGTGACTCTTATGAACATGCTTAACACATCATAATCTCTATTAAGGATACTCATCCTAATTCATGTACTCCAATATGAATCACAGGATAGGAGGTTTCATGTGTAGGAACAACGGTTTATTTTCTAGCTTAGAAATATACGGGGTATTACAATTAGCTTCGGCGGTGATACAAACCATTTTGCAGATCTGCTCCACCCCTTTTACACGTACTTGGTGTTGTCGCAACTGTTAAGAAACCAAATAACACATACGAAAAATCAATTAATGACTTTACTTGGATAATAGATGGAGGTATCATTATTGAACCTATAGAAGAAGTAGATTATCTTGAAATCTTTTTGCCACCTCCAACCCAACTTGCTCTCACATCATTTAACAACCTTGATCGTCTATCTGAAATCTATGAATTCGATATACCTATATTTAACTCCTTATATTTTTATAGTTATTATTCCAAAGTGTCTTCACTTATATGTTTAGCTATTTATTTATGTGTTTTATTTACAAGATATGTTCGTTATCGTGTTGAATGTTGATTCGCCAACATATGCTATAAATGATCTAAAATTCAGGACTTTCCTATACTGGATAATCAGAAAATACAAAATTTTACTATTTTTATTTTACTTATTCTTCTCGTGAAGTCGTCTTACTTTCTTAGTGTATTAAAAGTAGTGTTATTGGCTTTAGATATGGTGGGATTGTTATTTCTGATTGACTTAATTTAAGGAAGGAAAAAAGTTAACTTTTTACTTGAAAAAGTTTGTTCTAGATGAAATTTATGGAATAGGGATATGGGGTTGTGGTTTCTGACTTGACCTGAAATTTGAGATTTAAAAGCCTACGGATTTAAATTTTTATGATGGTAATTTACTTCTATATTCAAACAAAAATATTGTCGAACTTTTATATATTTGTGCTAATACTACTATTAATTAATTATTTGAGAAAGAATTTTGATATTGATTTGTTGTAGTATTCATGAGATTATATTTGTATATATTTAAACATTCAATGATCTGCAAAATCTTTTTCTTTTCACCAAGATAAATTCACTTTTCCACACGAAAGTGGTTGTAAGCATGAATTCCAATGTACTATTACTTAAAACTAAAAGATACAAAAAGTGAAAATCAAAAATTGAATCCTAACTAGATACTAAAATTCAATATCAAAAGCTTTCTGGGTAGATTACACATTATAACAATAATAATAACATACATAGTGTATGTAGTCGCACAAGTGAATGTGAGATTGATTTCTTTTTTGATTGGTGAAATGGAAAAATTGCTACTTGTTTGAATTTATTTATTTTTTGTGATACATATATAGTGAAATAGAAGAAAACGGGATTTATATTATTAACCATAAGCAAAGGACAGTGAAAGAAGAAAAGCTTCGATTTTTGTAGAGTGGCTGACTTGAATTTGGATTGTCACCTGTGTTTTTTTATGAGGATCATAATGCCAAAAAAGACAATTTTATCATTTTCGAAATTTCAGGCTCAAGTAGTTGTACTCATTGCTCAATCTTTTCGTTATCATACCTTTCGATTCTATTCTCTACCTCATTAACGGTTTTATAATTGCATAAAAATTTAAAAATTATTATCTACTAGCTGAATTCATATTTGATAATGTATCCTTCTAATCACACTTGATTATTGAAAACACCTTTATGTTGAAACTATAGAATATGTCCTAACCCTTTTTTGATTGGCAATTAAGAGCAACGATGGCTGATAGCTCCAATCTGACACCAACTGTCAGAACTCTCATTTGTAATCGTTTTGCATATAATAACAACACTAAATATCTATTCCTCATTTTATGTAGGAAAAAATCTATCACTCACTCTCTAGGCAATCTTTATTGATCATGATGAAAGTAAAATTGAAAAATACTTTATCAATTTTAGATCATTTTTGCGAGAAAGATTTCAAAATCAAGATCAGGTAAACACATATATAAATATTTTGTATACTTAACAAACACTAAACTATAAAATTAAAACTGACCATTTCAATATACATAGGATTAGCAAGTAGATTCGGCACAATGATTCAGATCAATCCTCCGTACCCATGAGTTGCTATGCTCAGAGCATGGTATATTTTTTGGAAAAAAAAACTCACTCACACACAACATGAATCTATAAAAAAATTTAATGCTTTCTTTATATTTTTTACTTCTAAGACCAGAGATAATGAACAATTGTTGATCAACTACAAAAGAAAGACTACAACTGCAACATGATCTCTTCAATTCATTTTATTTTGATATAAGATCATATTCATCATTGATACACAACAACAACCCTCGGTAAGAGAACAATAAATTTCACATGTCATTTACCAAATTTTTATAAAATTTTAAATTACAAAATAAAATTTTTACTGTTTGAATCTCTTAAGGTCAAATAATTTACATAAAAGTTGCACTTTCGCTATCAAATGAAAGCCAACAGTTCTTTATTATGAATTGCTCAAATTTAAAGTGTGTATTCATCAGAATTCATTCATGCAGAGCATTTTACTGTGCAATTTATTGTTGATTTACAAATTTTATTTTAAAGTATAACAAATAATTCAAAGTTTTTCACATTGTACTTATAATTTAAGATTCTTATTTATTTAATGAATGTTTTCATGATCATTTTTATAATAGATGTTAATTTAAAGTTACTATGACAGACGACAGTGAATCTGCAATGACACTTATAGCTGATGAAGTTGTCGAAATAATGTGCATCCCACTTCAGATAAAGTCTATAATATTTGTTGTGACAAGGTAAATAATATTTGTTTGTGAACATAATATCACTGGTGTTTCCTCAAAAACTGAACGTTTTCACATGTACCTTTTTAATAAGTTCTATTTGAACTTGAATGCCTAGCACTCTGAATATACAAATTTCAAATAATGACTGAATATTTTGAGTATCATTCATTTAATCAGATTATTATAAACTAATTGTGTGTGTCATTCATTTATATTCAGTGATCCAGCTAACAAGTTTATATTTAAAGTAAAAAAAATAAAGATGGTAGTGGTAATACTGAAGAAAATGACCAAAAAATAAATAAAAATTGGGGAACTATAAAAACTAGAGACACGTGAATATGAATACGAAGGAAAGGGAGAAAAAATAAATGAAAGGGGATTAAGTCAAATGAAGCCTCTGAAGTGAAGAGTGAAATGAGCAGGTTATGAAAACTGTAGTCTCTCAAGACAATGCTAAACAGGACTCAAGAAGCTTTTGCATTCAAAGATCACAAAGTGTGACTCACAATGAGAAAAATTCTGAAGAAACAACCTTTAAAGTCCCAATTAAGATAGATCAGAGAAAAATATCTCCCAAGGTGATGATTCCTTCAAGAAAGTTACCTCCTGAGATAAGATAACGTGACCCTTGCAATAATAGATCAGTTAGCCTTAATTGATAATGTTGGACAAGGATTAAAAAAAAGAACTAATTTTTAACATTTAAAGGACTGCTTATGATCTATGTTGACAAAACAACAGAGTTCATTATCAAGATCCTTCAGTTTTTTTATTTTTTTTGTTATTTTGGGCGTGGCTGTTGGCGTTCACTTCTACACCAAACAGTCAACTTGAATTTTGATTAATGATGATCTTATAATAAGAATCGAAATTAACGAGATGTTGAAAGAATGAAAAAATATTTTCTTTGTTAGACAGGAAAATCTTTAGTTAAATTTTAGGAACAGTTATGATATTTTGATTTTTGTTGTTGTGAGGATACCTTTGCTTAATTTTTGAATTTTGCAAATGTTCATATAACTATAGGATTTTTGTATCAAAGTTTTCGATCCAAAAACTATTTTATCACTTAAAGATTATAGGTACTTATGAGTACAAGTTAAGATTAGCTTCAATTATCAATATTTTTGCTTTTACAGGGTCATGTTTGCTAGTTAATGATGATAACTGTTCCTTCACAGTTTATTCCTAAACAAGAAGAGAAAAAAACTTCATATCTTAAAAACTACAGAAGATGTTAGAAAAATATGATCAATAATTTTTTGCTTAAAATCTGTACAACATTGGCATCTAGATGCCAAATTTAGTCCCAACTTCTCTAAAACTTCATTTATTGAAATTCTACTTTTTCATGTTCTATACAAAAAAATGCAATCTTATACGTGATTATTAGGTGCTCTTTATCAATTAGAATTTGTTCTAAGTGCTTTAAGCCTACATAAAATGGATAATTAAGAATTGATTTTCAGTTACACTATTTTAAGAAATTATAATGTGACGGATTTATCACCTACATTGCTTTCTCCCTTCTTCACAGTTTAGATGATTTCAAAGACAATAGCAATATTAGAAAAGTAAAGTTGAATTATCTTATTGTAATTAGGTTAGGTAATGATAGTTCAAATAATAGTCAAATGTGTGGATGGTGGAAGATGAGGTGATAGGATAATAGGTCAAGGATGAAAAAACACAGGTATACTTCTCATTTATTCGAATTCTGGAGATAAAAATTTGGTATTTTAGAATTGATCAAATGAATTGGATGAATTATATCTAAAAATGAATTAATTTAATTGAGACTAAGTGAATGTTCTAGGAGATATGTAATTACTCACTGTGATCTATCTTACCGTCGAATTTCTGTACATTTTTTTGTGTTGTGGATTTGAACTGCCTTTAAGAAGATGTATCATGTGGAAAAGTTCCTTCTCTAACATTTATTTATGTTGTAAAGAACAATATCACATTTTTGAAACATATACTGATAATTCTTTGATCAAATACATAATATTTTTGTTGCTTACATTTTGCAGAAGCAAATGCTGCTTGTTGAGGTTGCGACAACACAAATGACTTAAAAGATATTCGGCGTCCAGGTCAAAAAATCATTCTCAAAATCCACTGATGCAAGTACTAAAAAGTTAATCATTACTGCTTTCATAGAGAAAGAGACTACAATCAGTTCACAACTCTCGACCGTCGCAATGAATACTGAAGAAAGTGGTAAAAGAAAAATTGAAGATCACGATATAAACATAACAGACAGCCAAAGTACATTAAGTCAAGCAAATTCTTCTCACACCATACATGCCTCAAAGATGACAGCTCCATCCCTCAAAAACTACCACAAGGTATTTCAGCTTCTTCAAAAATTATTATCAAAATTCAAGCCATTGCAATCGCATTTTTCTGATTAATTTTACCTCACTGTTATGCCTTAATTTTGTCAACAAGGAAACATTTTTGTTTGATATTTTTGAACTACAATTGAAGCCATTTTTTGCTACATCCTATAGAATATATCTAACACGTAATGTATGTCTTCTGTATATAGAAGAAGACTACTCTTTCTATTCTTTTATGTGCAGGTTTGTTTTTACTTATTATTTTTATCTAACAAATCAAATCTCAATCTGATAAATTCTGATCAAGAAAAAGATTGACTGACAATTAGAAGGAAAGCAAATCAAATTTTCAATAGTACATATCATTCTTGTTTTTTGTTCGTCATTTTTTTATTAGTTGGTTAGAATAGTATGTTAGCGGGGAGTATAATTTAATGTAATTCAGTTTATTTATTGAATTTAAGTGTTGGATGAAAGTCAAAATTAATTTGGTTGAAGTTAGTGTTAATATTGAAAGTTCGTCCGAACATCACGGTTATCAATAATAAAATTAGTGTTAATATTGAGAATAAATAACTGTTGATTGTTTTGACATTCGTAATTAAATATTTTTTATTTAATTTCTACTGAAATTAATCTGAAAATTTTTTGGATCAATTTCAGTCATGCAGTTGTTGGATGCTATCTCTGTAACTTTGTCTATACTTCCGGTGTTCCATAATGCATAACTCATAACTACTGTGTTCTCGTGCTTTTTTGTGTTGGACTTTGAGTTTCAAACCTGTAAGTAGTTGTAGCTGATATAACAACGTATTGATACAATGTACATAAAAGGACTATGATAATACTTGTACTACCTCTTTGGACTAATCAACCCGACCCTTATCGTGGCTTCACAATGCAATTTATCTTATAATTAGATCATTTTTTCATGCAATTTGGTGTTTTACAGTCATCACGTGGTATGATTTCTTCCCATACTTCACTTTTAGGATTGTGTTGGCTATGTTGTTGTTATTTTATTCCAGTTTACTGTAAATCTATTTAAAAGAAAACACAAGTAGGTATTTTGTTCTTTCTATTTCCATATAACGCATTGGAGATACCAACAATGTTTAGTAGTACTAATATGATTGGTTGAATGGGAAGAGTTGTCCACTTGAATGCATAAAAAGCTCTGTGAATTCTTTATCATTCTTAGATTTTGATGTTATTGTGAAGTTTCTATCCACACCAATTAGTAATTATTTTTTCAGTTTAATACACCCTGTCTAACATTAATTTTACATTGTCCATTTATGTAACAGATCCAGTCATGTTTGTGGAGCTAAATTTGAGGATGCATTAAATGTCAATCTTATGTAAATAAAATGTACCTAATCATTTTGTAACACTTTGCTCCTTGACGTTTTGTTAATATATGTATATAATATGTGTGTGTATCTCTATATATGTATTAGAGGAGCATGGTCCGTGTTAGCACGGGCCCAACATTAAGATATTTATTTATCTTTTCAATCTTGATATATTTAAATAAAAAAAATTAATAAAAGAATTGCATATGTTTTCTAGGATTCATCCGGAATCTAGCATGGGTTCAACATATGTTATTTTAATATGTATTTAGATAATTTAAGTTGTTAACTATTGTAATTTATAATATTTTTTATGTAATTTTGAAATTAATATACGTTACTTTTCTTGTCCAAATTTTTGTGGCATTGATAGTCAATTATATTTTAAAAATAATTTAAGTTTTAAATTATTGTGATTTATAATACTTTTCTTCTATTCCAATTTCAGTGACACTAATATAATTTCAAGAGTCGACCAAATATTTTATATCTTTTAAATTTTTTAAGTTGTTAATTATTGTGATTTCTAGTATTTTTCATGTAATTTTTTTGAAATATATAGCATATTAAATTATTTTTAGATATTTTAAGTTGTTAATTATTGTAATTTATAATACGTTTTATGTACTTTGAATAATATATGCTACTCTCCTTGTCCAGAGTTTTGTGTCGACGATAGCCAATTATATTTTTTAAATAATTTAAATTTTTTATCATTGTGATTTATAATATTTTTTCTATTTCAACTTATGTGGCACAATGCTTAAATGACCATAATAATTAATTAGGAGTGATATGGTAAAATCACGACTGAAGCAGCGAAGCATAAATGTCTTAAATGACTTACAACAACTAATTAGAACTGACATAGCGAAATTACTATAAAAAATACTTGTGAAAAATTTAAGTGGACCTCATATAAGACGTCAAGTTAATTTAAAATATCAATAGTTAATTTATCATTTTTATATCTATTTTATTTTTATTAAATATTAATAATTTTTTAGTACTTAAATGACTTATAATAATTAATTAGGGGTGATATTTAGTAAAACTATGGTTGAAGCAGCTGAAGCAGACATGTCATAAACATCTATTTTACTTTTTTATTAAATATTATTAATTTTTAATATATAAATAACTTATAATAAATAATTAGGAGTGATATAATAAAATCACGATTGAAGCAACTTAATCAGACATATCATAAATATTTATTTTATATTTTTTAATTAAAGATTATTTATTTTTAATACATAAATAACTTATAATAATTAATTATAGGTGATATAGGAAAATCATGGATTCAATGTTATTAATTTTTCAATACATAAGTGACTTATAATAATTAATTACGGATGATACATTAAAATCACGATTGAAGCGGCTGAAGCAGAAATCAGTCATCTTTTAAAAAAAAAATTGTTAATTATTGTTATTTACAGTACTTTTTATTTCATTTTCAAATAATATATGTTGCTTTATATCTTCTTTTGTCCCAATTTATGTGGCACTAATACAATTTTGATAGTCAATCAAATATTTTATGTTGACATATCATTTTGTTATTCTTAATTTTCTAATACATAAATGACTTATAATAAGGGGTGATATAGTAAAATCATTGTTTGAAAGACGACAATTTAATTTAAAACATCAAGAGTTAATTTCGCATTTTATATCTATTTTTATTTTTATTAAATATTATTTATTTTCTTAATACCTAGATGACTCATAATAATTAATTAAGAGCGGTTGATTATGTTATTACTATAAAAATTAATATAATTTTATCATATTCAATAGTAATCATCGATAACTCACCGGAGTAGTATTTTAATTAAATATAGGATGCTATATTTTGCATATGCAATATATGATATTATTAAACATTATTGGATAGTGCATTATATTTATCTTTCACAATAATAAAATTTTACTATATATTTTTCTTTATTTCTTTTTAACTTGATACATATTGACCCAACACAAATTCTAAGAAAATATGCATTAAAAATTATTTTATTAAATTAAATTTATTAATTTTGTACTTTAAAAATTTTAAGTTAAGTTTAAATATTAGTATTTCTATATAAGAAAAAAATAATTTTAAAATTTAAATTTACTAAAATAAATAAATAAAAAGATTAATTTTCTATATAAAAGTCAATTAAAATAATAAAATTGATTTACTTTAAATATTTAGTTGTAATTAATTAAGATAATTTTTTATTTTGTCATGATTTATGCGGCATCGATAAAATTTTGAGAGTTGAATAGAACTTTTATCTATTTTTAAAAAAGTATTTTAACTTGTTAATTATTGTAATTTATAATAATTTTTACGTAATTATCAAATAATATATTTACTCCTTGTGTCCCAATTTATTTGGCTTCGATACAATTTTCAGAGTCAACTAAAATTTTTATATATCTTTTAAATATTTTAGGTTGTTAATTATTATGATTTGCAGTACTTTTTCTTTTATCTCAATTTATGTGGCATTGCTAAAATAATGAAAGTCAATAAAATTTCTATGTCTTTTAAATATTTTAAATTATTAATTATTGTAATTTGTGGTAACAAATTAGTTTTGAACATGATATCCAATTAAATAAATAAAAAAAATTACTTCCAATATGTAGTTATAGTTAATTAATATAAATTAATAGATATTAAATATTTAAACTACTATGATGAAATAATGAAATCATTATATATTGAAGCATGGTATATAATTAAGTGAAAGTAGGTGAGTTTTTTTTTATAATTATATAAGGGGTCGAAACCACCTCTTCTATGTAATAAAAAGGAAATATACTTAATACATTTTTTTACGTTGGACTCGTGATAACACGAGCCACACACCTCTAGTTTTATAAACATTTGTGTAAAAAGTTCTCTTACTTGTAGAGGTCAAACAATAAAAATCCTACATATTTACATTATACTTATTTTTACTTAATTTAATTCATCATTATTTAATTATATATTATAATGCTATCATTATGATATTTAGATAACTTGTTTCCAACCAAACTAATTATAAACGTATTCATATTAACTAAAATATTACAATTAATTTTATATGTTCTTCTTAAGCATTCCGATCATTACTATCTCCGAATAACTATTTCCAATCAAATGAATCATAAATGTTCTGATATTTAACCAAAGACTATAATTAATTTGACATATTCTTTACAAATATTTCAATTAGTATAATCTTCAGGTAATTTATTTCAACAAAAAAAATCATAAATATCTTGATATTAGTCAAAAAAAAATAAATTAATTTGACATATTTTGATTATTATGATCTTTAAATAACTTATTTTTAACCAAAGTAATCATAAATATCTTGAAAATAATTAAAGACTACAATTAATTTGAGATATTTGTTAATTAAAAAAATTATCTTGCTATCCCCCAAAATAATGAAAAAATGAATTTGGCTGGAAAAATGTAGGGAATACATTTCACACTAGTACATGTATCTATTCACACTATATCCACTGTATTTATACAGGCATTTGTGTTGCATTCTGTATTTCCAAAACATTTTTCTACACAGAAAAAGAAAATGGAAGAGTATTTGAGAAGCTCTCTCTGTTGCTGATTTTGATGCAATGTGAGAGAAACAGAAAGAGAAAAAAAGAGAGAGAAAAAGATGTACTGAAGAAGCCAACACACACACACACACACAACTGTGAGAGAAAGGGAGAGAGCTCTTTGCATTTATAGTTCTTCTTTCTTTCTTTCTTCTCTCCATCTTTGAAGCTTCTGGAAACTAATCTACCAGGTGGTTTTCCCTCTTATGTGTGTATCCCCTTGAAAGAAAAAAGGATTTTTTTTTTTAAACAAAAATGAAAACCCATCAAGAAAAATAAAACCCCACTTTCATTTTTGATGATTTTTGTGCTTTGCATGACCCAAAGTTTTTGAATCCTGAAATGGGGTTTATGTGGATTCAATCATTTTTCTTGTTTTGTAGTTGATTAGAGATGTCAATGTTGATTTTTATTTCTTGCTTTTGGATATTTATTTATTGTAGTTCAAATGTTTTTATAATTTTTTCTCCTTTTTTTTTTTTAAAAAAAAAAAAGAACTTTTATTCTGGCCCTAATCTACATTTTGAGGTCTTTCTCCTGTTGACTCTTTGGTGTTCTTTGATTTTGACTCATTTTTCGTACTTCTGACTATTTATTTTTCTCTGAAAAAAAAGACCTCTTTAGTAATTTATTTTGGTTCTTGTGGATTCTTGATAATGCGAGCTTTAATGTAAATGTTCTTTAGATGTATGATGGATTTTGTCAGTTGGGGTTGTTTCTTTTCTTTTTATATATATAAATTTTACATTCTTGATTTTTAAATTGTTTTTTTATTAAGAAAAAATATCTAATCTTGATGCAGGTGTTGGTGGATCTTTAGGGGCTGAGGGGTTTAAGGATAATGTTGAGGAAGAGGTCCAGATCACACCAGAAAGTTCAACACATGGGGCATTTGACATCTGATGGTATCTCAGATTCCTATTTTCAATCTGATGTTTTGGTTAGGAAACATAAAAATTGTTCCTTTTTCAATGTTCCTGGTGTGTTTGTTGGGCTTAATCCCAAGGGTTCAGAATCTGATTCAGTGAGAAGTCCTACTTCTCCACTGGATTTTAGAGTCTTTTCAAATTTAGGCAACCCCTTTAGGAGTGAGGGGGTTAACAAAACTTGGGGTTGTACTACTAAAGTAGGCCTTGGCATTGTAGATTCTCTTGATGATGAAATGAAACAATCAGGGAAAGTTCTTCGATCATCAGACGGTAAAACTATTATTTTTGGTACACAAATGAGGAACAAAACACATGATTTTAAAAGCTGTGTTGTTGATTCTCTTGAGGAACCTAAGTCACTCCCTAAGGATATATCGGTTTATCCTCATACTTTGGCTAAAAGCTCGAATCTTGAAAAGGGTAATTCTGATGTTGTGTTTGGAATTGGAGAAGCCCTGTCGGATCATGAGTTATCGAGAAATTTTCGTTCTTGTTCTCTTGACTCTGGAAGGTGTAGTTCACGTTTCCCAAGCTTGGCGAACCGTACTGCAACTTTTGGTTCTGAAAATGGAATAAGTTCGGTGGTTTCACGTACTAAATGTGTTAGAGGTTGCTCAAAATTGGGCAATCCAGCAGGTGGTGCTAAATTGAGTGATATACCAACATCTGTTGGCTCTAACACTAGCTTAGTTGGTTCTATTTCGGCAAGTGATATTGAACTTTCTGAGGATTATACCTGTGTGAGAACCCGTGGACCCAACGCCAAAGTAACTCATATTTTTTGTGACTGCATTTTAGAATGTCACAACAGTGAGTTGCCCAATTTTTGTAAGAATGCTAATGAGAATGAGAAAATTGTGTTGCCTGAGGCGGCGGAGAGCTCAGAGGTCGGCACTTCATTTCCTTCAAGTGATTTTTTGCGCTTCTGTTACTCTTGCAAGAAGAAGCTGGATGGAGAGGATATTTACATGTACAGGTCTGTTCAGATTCACTGCATTAATAACTAGTTTAATGACTTCGATGATTTTAATATTAAAAACTCGTATTATGTTTTGCAGAGGTGAGAAAGCTTTTTGCAGCTTGGATTGTCGTTCCGAGGAGATTTTAATTGATGAGGAAATGGAGAAAGTCAATAATGATTCTGAAAGCACTATTGAGCCAAACAGCAGTGATGAAGTTTTGGACACCGGCTTGTTCATTGCTACATAGGATGCCGGAATTGCACTGCTGTAGCTACTAAGCCCATGATTGACGAAACCACCATACTGGTTAACAACTAGACACCTGGTCATCTGTTTCCTAAGAGCTGTTTTTGTGCATCTTTGTGCAGCCATGGATGATCAGAGCATGTATTGCTACTTGTGTGAACTGTCTTTCCTTTCTCATGGTCTTAGTGGTTAATGGTCACAAACAGCAAAATTTTCTTTACATAGTTCTGAATTTGATATGTAATAGTGGAGAATAATCTCAAAAAAAAAAAACCTAAAGTAAAAGGGTTGTAGCGCATCCTAGTGGCTCCCCCATTTTTGGTTTCTCACCTGCTAATATTACCTGGCGAAGTTTGATGAATATAAATGTTTCATGACTTCTACGGTGTAGACCAAGACACTGGTGTTGGGATGAATAAAAATATTTTGTAACTATGGTGTATATGACCAGTAACTTATGCCAGTATCACAATATGCATTACATGTGTTCTCATTGCTTGCTGCTATCAGAATGTGGCTGTCTGCTTATGTGAAATTTGTTAGTCACAAGCTTTCTTGATTGTGATTCAGGCTTCGCCTATGCTAGTAAATGTTGATTTGGTCTTTAAAGTCAGGTGAAGATAGCATAGATTCTTGAGGTTTCTGCTTTTATTGTTCTTCAAACTCAACTAATTGCTTCATCCTAGCTCATTTCTTTGATCCTCAAATGCCCATCTTTTTCTTGAATCTTAGACACCCTATGGTTTCTAGGAATTTTGTTGTTTTGTAAAGATTCACCAGTAGAAAATTCAGAACTTCTAATACCTTTTAGTTTTCTTTTCTATTTAAGATGAGCTTAAATGGAGCAATGTCAATAGTGAAGATTCATGGAGTAGATCTTGACTTGTTTGGGTTTGAGGCATAGTTAAAATTGTAGTGCTTTGTAGATCCATTCCTATTCTTTAGGTTGAACTACACCAGTTGTGCTTCTGTTCAGGACATGGTATGTTCTCGTGTTACATGATCAGATGTCGATCCTTCACATAGATGCATTGCTCAAAGTCTCCCATAGCTAACGCTACCATGACACAATGTTGCGTCTGCGCTGATGTGACTTGCAAACAACACTGACACTATATAGCCATAAGCACACACGTGTTCCATTACTCTTAACTACTCGAAACACCCTCACATTTGAGAGGCTCCTTTGGGTTTAATACTGTTACCATGAGAACACTGTTTGGGAGATTGAGAGAATGTTGAGGCCATGTGCTATACTGTAGTGTATGTGAAGTAAGTCACCAGGCCCCTTTATACCTGGTTTCTTCTTGCTGTATCTTGTCTATGTTTCCTTTTCCCTTTTACCTTTTTGTGATGTTACCAATTTAAGTAACTTGGGTTGGGTGAAAGTAAGTGCAGATAAGGGTCGCTCCTCTCGTCAGTCGAGTGTTCTTTTCATCTGTCACTTTAGTCCAAAAACATGAAGAAAGAATGTACAGCACGTTAGAAAATTGAAAGGCACTACCGTTTTTCTCCCTCTTTTAATATCTTGCTATCTAAGAATACATGGGGTAATTTAGACAAGGTGCCCTTCATAATTTTTACTTTGGAGTATTGTTAAGGTATTTCGTTTTAATGCAAATACCTAGAGTAAAACTCAAATTATCATTCAACTATTACAAATATCCCACTAAAGTCATTTGGAATTTTTTTTGGGACAACAATGTCATTAACCTGTGCAAAGTATTCCAAACTAACTAAAAGTCCGGAAAAAGTTTAAAAACTTAACGGAAGAAACTTTTTCCTTTTTATTTTTATTTTATTTTTTATGATCCATATTTCACCCAATACCCACTAACCCATATTGTTACAATCAGCACTAGGATTGTCTGTTAATTTTCCAGCGTAAGGATAGTTAGAGACTAGAGTTTGTGATAGCAATGCTTTTATCAAGTGAGCTATTGGGGAAAGCTCATGAGAATTTTTGCACTCTTCTCTGCTGATAAATCAAGGATGCCCCTTTTCGAGACGGATACAAGCCAAAATAGGTTTTAACAAACGAAGAGTAAGGTGAAAAAGTACGTTTGCATTACTTGGCCTATAGCTATACCAAACAGCTGGAGAAACAAAAACAAACTACTTAAAGAAAGTAGGGACCAAGGAGTGTTAAATCCAGCGAAAGAGAGGTTGAAGAACCAAGATATGAAAGCCAACCCCATCTATGCCTTAGATGCTATTATTAAGAATGATACTATTATTAAGAAGACCCTTAACCTTAAACTTCATCTCTAGTTTACAATATCACACAACTCATCAAGTCTCTCTCAGCCACCAGACTTGCAACATTTTTACAAGCAAGCTACAGACATCAGACATGCCAACAAAACACTGAGCCAACACCGAACAAATAATTAGGGCCTTCAATCTTAGGCTAGCCACACATACAACAGTGAAAATAAAATGAAGAACGCGAAAACACAATAACCCCACAAGAGCTACAAGCAAGATCGTATTAGAACCCTTTCTCCTTCCAGTGTTCTTCTGCAAGCTTAGCTTTAAAAAGCTCAATGTCTTCCCACTCTGTATTACCACCTCCAACCACTTCGGGTGTGGGATCATTTTCACATAAAAGCCAGACCGACTTTTGATATTTGATACCTCTATCTGCCTCTTGTTTGGCGGGTGTTGTAAGATCTGCAACATGGACACTTCTGGGCCACAAAGTGAAATTGCACTTCTGAGGTAATTCCACAATCATTACAAAGGATCCAAACCTGCAATTATCACAAATTTCAGTTACTTTTTAACGCTCGTACGGCACATTGACGCAGCACTAAGAGCAGTTCAGAAAATGTACTCACCTTCTTGTCTTGATAGGATTCGGGCATCGGTGTTGTGGCAATCTCCACGTCAAATTTCTCCCACACCTTTGACATATCACATACCGACTTAGAGCAGAGTGGACAAGCATATCTGTTGCAAAGATAAAGTTCGGTTCAGTCGTATGGGCAACCCTCACATGTGGAAAATAAAGAACAATTAAAAATAGCACTAACTTACTGGTAGTGTTCCTGCATCTCCTTCAAGCAGTTCTTGTGAATAGTGTGTCCACAGGGTAGGACTGTTACATCATTTACCGACTCAAAGAGATACTGCGTATAACCATTCTCAATTCATTCAGTTGGAACAAAATGCTGATCACAGAAAAGGTTTAAAATGAGGGTAAAAGAAACTGAAAAGTTTTATGCGCAATGCATACCTCAAAACAAACAGGACAGTCATGATGCATTGCCCCCTCAACACAGGGGTGACCATTCTTTAAGAGAACTGAATAACAACATCCTGTACCACACAACCATCAGCCAGTAAGAGAGAAGAAATTCCAAAACCGAATGGAGTGTAGTGCATGCATAGGATGGGAGTATATGATAAACAAAGGGACGACTGAGACTTACTGCATTTGGAACAGTGGAAGAAGTTCTCCGCTCCACCAATCCTAGAAATAAGAAAATAATCAAAATAAAACACCAACATCAAAATTGATGCAGAGCTTAGACATCAAACATACAGGGCAAGAATGAATGTTCAGATGAATTGGAACTGAATTGCTTATTGCAAGTGGATGCTGTTAGCAAAGGCGTTAAGGTGTCATTTCCTTTTCTTAAGTTGCTTTCTCTCTCTACCAGAGCCTCAACAGAAATGACAGACAAAGAGAAAGAGGAAGGAAGACAAAAGGATAAGCAGAATGGGGAAGGCAGTGGAATTTCAGCAAAGTAACAATACCTGCAAATGCCACAACCATTACAGTGATACTGTCTCTTGGATATCTGCAACATGAAAAATGGGCAGAGGTTGGTCAGCACATTAAATATTTTACTTACAGCTGCATTTCCTGTTACTATCCACTCCTTGAATTCAATGTATGTATCAACCATCCTCACGTGAATAACTAAAGTGAGTAGAGTTTCAACTTACATCATCATCAAATAGCTTACAGGTTTCACAGAAATATCTCCCCATGCACACGCCGCAATTAATACAAACTTGACGAACCTGGTAGAGGAGTGATAACTGGTCAGAACGCAAACTGCTTATAGCTAGAATAGAAAACTTCAAAACCAAGAGAACTCAGTTCTTGCCCAATGAAGTGCAACATGCTCAAGCAAGAGTCTTGTGTTGCTCAATTGCAAAAATACTTTAGATCATGACCATATAAAAGTGTGTAAAGAAGGAATGACACAACCACCACTCACCTCTTGTTCAGTATCACAAAGTGCGCATATAACCTGCAAAGAACCACAACGAATGAGAATATATATTTTCTTACGCAGCATGTTCAGATGCATCATGTTCAGATTCCATACAAAATCAAGTGAAGAGAAGGTGAAGCTAGCTGATGAAAATGAGGGAATGGAAGAGAATCCTATATAGGGAAAAGTTATCTGCAAAGTAGTACAACAGTCCCAGTCAGGAGCATTACCCTTTCCACCTTGTGACGAGGAATCTCATGTCGTAGTTTCTGATCAACGCTGATATTGTTCTGTAGACAAGCAAATATGGCAGTAAAGTCTTTAACAGCCAAGCATGGAAGATGAGTAATCATTACGAACAAAATTAGAATCTTTGCTGATAAGGTAAAATCTAAATGACCCGTAGCCGCCCGCAATGGATTCTATGAGGTGTAAACCAAGGTGCCTTGCAATCAAAAGGTTAAAGAAAAGAATTGCACACATTCAAACAATTTTGCATATACCACTGGATGCAGGCCTTTTATTAACTGGAATCTTACTTATGTAGCATATTATGCACCTCTTTAGCCACAGACAAGACATATTATACTTATTCGTAAATGTAAGCTTCCATCACCAGTTAGCTTGTCTATTGCCCAAATTATGACTCCCATCATTTATCAGCTCTTACCTCCTCATCCTTCCTTTTTATTTTTTGTGATGAGATAATGTATTTACCTCAGGTCTTACCTTAGCTTCATTATGACAATGCCTGCAGTCAAATATCTCATTGCAGCATGGGGCTCTAATGCGACATCTACGCCGATAGTGTGAACAGCTGGGGAAAAAAACACGTCAGAGATTAATTGATGATCATAACATCCACTATGTATGAGGTGTAGCAAACATATATTATGATATGTATCTACACCTTCAGTATTACAACAGAATTCGTGATCAAAGATCAACCAAGAAGATTGTACAAAATAGACATAAGTTTACCATCATGAAAGAGTCAGTGAACATACCCATATTCCAAGTATCCTCTGTCAAGGGCTTCAGTAGAAGTGGATTTTTCTACACATGTACCATCCTCAGGCAAGTAGCCCCCATGGAAACTCTGAACCAGATCAGCATCATTCTCAGATGTTGTAAAATTTTGCAAGTTTAAGGCCTCGCAACGTGGCGTCCCTGAATGCTCAATTACTACGTCTCCCATTGAGCCTTATGGATGAATTTAACAACTACAAGCCCTGCATTCAGGAAACAGTTTAAGGGAAAAATCCTAAACCTACAAAGGCAGGTCTACTTGCCCCTCCGAATGGGCAAAACACCCCAGACAATGTTGTGTTGTCGCACATGAACACCAATTGAAACCAGCAACAACAAATTCCAACAAAGGCTGAGAGCTCCAATCAGCAAACTCCACCATGAGAATTCATCAAAATAAGTTGATCTACAAGAATCCACAAGTAGGTTCAAAAGGAACCCAAACTAGAACTATCGTGAAGCATTGTGGAGCTCCGAAGCGTCCAGCAGTAGATAATAATGATTGCATGATGACTTCATTCTTGGAGAACTCCATTTAAAGAGATACTGATGAAGGATAGTCCAACCTAACGTAAAAGCAATGGACAACAATCAAACCCGTCCTGAGAGAAAAATATTGGGAAAAGTGTGGGACTGCAGGGATGAATTATTTGTTGTCCATCACAGACAACCCTACCTCTGTCTGAGATTCTGCACATGCCACTTCAACAAGGGAATCTTACCCTGAAGAAGAATTTTATACATTTCTAACAGTTAGTTAGATTCTTTCATAGTTAGAAAGGAAAATGTTATCCGTTGGGTCAAAACATCCAAGTGGTCCATACTCTCTGGTCTTTTTTTTTCCCTTTGTTTTAATTCACCTTTTTGCCCTGAGGCTTATCTTTGTTAATGAAAGGCCTCATCATTGCACATGCCTAACATTTTACTAAAATTCACAAAAACTGAAGTTGCAAATAAAAAGCTGCCACAATATCTTATTTTCCACGGTCCAACAATCTACCTCTCATACGGAAATAGGTAAAGTGTACAACATCATTACCATCAGTCAAGAACACCTACCACCACACATACTAGATGATCTCCTTCAGGAGACCAAGATTAGATCGGTTGGAAGATAAAACAAACCAGAAGGCCTGGAAGGCACTTGAAAGTTGAAACTCACAATCCTAAGTCAGCCTACTAAAGGAAAAGTGAAAACTGCAAATACCAATAGCCTCAACGGATACCAGCATCAAAAGTTGAACGCAAAATAGAAAAAGGAAACAGAGTGATAAACAAACTGAACAGAAGATTGAGATAGATGTCCAAAGAGAAGGATTCACGACTACTACTTCCATTTGATTCAAACACCGGCTTTGCAACTTCAGATTAACCAGATACATACTTAGAAATGCTTGTGTTTATTGTCCCAGTCTTCATGACAAAAGGAACAGTGCAAGAAAGAAATTCTTCATCAATTTTTTCCACGTGATCTTACAATTCCAAACACTCGATTCCTCATTGGAATTTTAATTGATAGCTGCAATTTACATACTGTCACAAAACATCAATGATCGTATGTACTAAAATCGCACATAATAAGCAGAGCAGATCTAAAGACCTACAAGCCAGCTAAAGTTGTGCTAAAACAGCCCCCCAGCTGTTCTGATCACATTCAGTACAAGCCCAACTTCTTCCCATCTAGGCAGGTGTTCACGAAATTAACCATCGAATACAATTGAAAGTTGAAACACTTTCCAACGCCGGCCTCCATTCTTAACAAAACCACTCGGACACAAGTTCAAGGTACCCCATATCTCAAAACTATGGGCACCAATATATTTAACAATAATTTTGCCAAGGCCACGAGTAAAATTAGATGATTTCCTCAACATCCAAAGGAAGCTAAATTGGTTGTGAATCGTTCCTACGGAGATCTTTAATTTCCTCAACATCCAAAGGAAGCTAAATTGGTCGTGAATCGTTCCTATGGAGATCTTTTGCTCAAACACTCAAAAACGAACAACTCAGCCAATCCATCAACGGAGACAAATGCCCGAAATTGAGGATTATCCATACTCAATGAATCAAAAATTGCAGATACGGTTAATGTAACCACAAAGCTGGAAAGCTCATCAACATCTCATAACACAGCATTCCACAAGGATCTATACACTACATAAACAACAAATTCACCAGAGCCATTTGGAAGGCAACCAGTTGTAACACAACAACACAAAAACCAATCATCCATGATCTTAAGGCACAAAGACAATTTCAAATTCTCAATAGCACAATAAGCACAATTCTTATAGATTCCACCAAAAATGGAACCTAGATCAGAGCACAACCAACACAATTTCTATAAACTCCGCAAAAAGTATCTCTCCTCATACAAACAAAGGCAAATCCATCCTAATTCATCTAAGCACACAAAACCTATAAATGCACCGACACAATCATTTGAGACAATAGAGAACGAAATGCAACGAACAATAACTCAAGTTCTAAAAGTAGGAAAAAAAAACACAAATCAATATGGAAAGGCGCCAGTATAGGCCTGACAATACTTCCAATATAATACTATACAATAGCGCGAAAATTCATATGACCTGCATACCAATAATAAGGAAATTCAATAGGGAGCGGGGGGGGGGGGGGGGGGGATTATGGAGCAATAAGCAAAAGGGAATATAAAAGAAAGCTAACACAGGACACTTAGGATAACGAACTTTCAACTCGGATCGTCGATCGCAACTTGCTCCGATCAAATTCTCCGACCTGCAAATGGTAAGTCCGAATATGTAGGCAGACAAATGCAAGCAGAGAGATTTATGCAGAAGAAAATATGGAGTACGTATTTTGTTTCTGGTAAGGCTTTGAATGGTAGTTGTTTTTGTAGGTGGGCGAGGGGTGGGTTATCCAGAGACTTCGAAAAACTTGAAAGCTGTGGTGCGGAATGACGTGGTGAGAGAGATCTGTGAAAGCTGGCCATTCACCTATCCTTTTCAATTCTGCTAATGCCATTTAACCCCTATACACGTCTCAAAATATCTATCCACGGCACTCTCTCTCTTTCTTTATATTTTTATTTTTGACATATTCTATTTCGTCCGTCATTATTCTATTCAACTAATTTTGTAAGATCCGTGCTAAGCTTGCATTCAAATTCAAATAATTTAATATTTTATAAATAACATAATTTAAAATATATAAAATAATTATAACTTATAAAATTATAAAAATTTAAAAATATAAGTAAATTAACTTATGAACATATAATTAATTTCTTTTCTAATTTCTTAATTCAATTCAAGTTCATCTGGAAGTGAAGAGGAAAGTCATCAAATGAATTGATTATTTTGCTCAAGTCTTTTTGTGTGTGGTGGAACATGCATAATTTTATTTATAATTTTACATGCGAAGAATTTATGCTAGTTAAATGTGATGTTTTAAGCATAATTTTATATTAAATTAAGAAAAAAATTAGACTCACGCACTGAAAGAAACATCGAAAATCAGTTGATTCTCTCTATATAGTTTAAGCTTGAAAATATTGATTCTCAATTGATCAAAAAGATATTTTCAAAAATATTTAATCTTTATTTATATCATTATTTAATTTGTTACTTTATCAATCATTTTAGTTTTTAGTATATGAAGTATGTTTGATATTTTCAAAAACAATGGATAAAATTATCCATAAAAATTTTTATTCAATGCATAAAAAATTATTAAGAAATACTACATCAAAATTATACTCGATTCAATAAAAATAAAACATAACCTCATCCAATAATTAATTTTAACCCCCTCATTTTTTTCCTCTTCTTCATCCCCACAGTATTTGTACAAAACTCTTTCTTATGAAAAATAAATTATTAAATATAAATACTAAGAAAGAAATAAAAAGTGATGAATTATTCATGCAAGAAAGCTCTTTATGGTCAAAATATTTTTTTTCTTAAGCTACTTTAAATAAAAGCTCATATAAAATATTAATTTCATTAAGGCCATTTTCATTTATAAATTTTAATTAAATAATTAATTTGGATTAGAAAATAACAAAAGATAGTCAAATTTAGGCTTTTTGGTCTTATGAGTAGGATTATTCATGCCGCAGAAGAAAGTTCTCTACGGTTAAAATATATATTTTTTTCTTAAACTACTTTAAATAAAAGCTCATATAAAATATTAATTTTATTAAGTCTATTTTGATTTACAAAAATTAGTTAAATAATTAATTTTGATTAAAAAATAATAAAAGATAGTCAAATTAAAGCTTTTTGGTCTTGTGAATAGTAAAGAAAAAAATTAAAGTATTGGTCTTTACTTCATAAAACATGCAGTACAAGTAATTTAATAATAAAAGTAATTATAAGATATTTGATGTTTATATTTTGCAACTGACTTAACTAATAATATGTAAGTATGAGAAACAAATTATTATAATGGAAGATTTTAAAAATTATTTATCGATTAGTTAAATAATATGAAAATTTAAATAGTTTAATTGATTGGCTATCTAAACTTCACTTTGTTGGCAAATGTTTGTTTTTCGCTTTGTAATCTCTTTCATACCTTTTCCTATCCTACCCCCAATTTTTTTTGTTAAAAAAGTCAATCAAACAATTAAAATTACAAGAAAAAAACTTAATAATAGTTTCTCATATTATGACACATGCCCCAAGTGCAAAGGTCCATATATTATAGCAAAAAAGAAGACGAAGTAACTTCATCTATATCAATCAAATGTTACAATATTATACAATTAAGAAATTAATTAAATTAGTATAATAGCCTTGTGAGAACTACCAAAAATTGATACTCTCTCTTATATATAGTAAAATATAAATATATTCAAAAAAAAATCTCTATAGAGTATTAAATTTAGGCAAATTTATATATTTTAAAGTAATATAATAGTAAAATTAATCGTGTTATTTGTTATTTTTAAGACATGTGACATGTCAATAGTGGACAAACAAAAATGGACGAAGAAAGTAATATATAACTCGCTTTTATACTTGTCAAAATATTTCATTTTGACAATTAACCTTCAAACTGGATTGTTTCAATTGAACTCGTTAACTCCTAAGTATTGTTTTAGTGAGATATTTTTTATTCAAATTTTTTTAAAAATTATGTGTATATAAGACGTGTCAAGTTAACCACATAAAACATCATTTTTCATAATTACAAATATTCGTCTCAATAAGCTATAAAATCTCATCTATTTTTTACTTGAAATTGATGTATATAATTAATGGAGATGCTATATTTAAGTATGTGGTTACTTAAATAGTTAACAAGCGAATGAAAATACACACAATTTCTTTTTCAAAATTAAATTGAAAGCTTATAATTGAAACATAAAATTGAGGTGTTCAATGAAATCGTAACTTAGATCGAATATTTAAATAAAATATCTTAATAAGTTTAAAGGAGCACATGTGTTAAAGCCTTTTTTGTGTGTGGAGGATTTTGAGGTGGGCGTGTTTGGCACATTAAGAGAGATGCAAAAAAATATATACATGATAATATGAGAATGTCTCCATCATAGACAAGACAAGAGAGACGAAATTGGGATGATTTGACATGTGAAGAGAAGATGCATGTGTGCCTCATCAGTGAGAAGGTATGAGAGATTGTTTGTGGTTGATTAGGAGAGGTGAAGGTACATAAAAGAAGTATTGGGAGAAGCGATTAGACAAGAGATGATACATCCACACCTTATCGATAGAGGATATAACCCTAGATAAGATCAAAGATTATGGTCGAAGATTAGCAAGTAGTTGGGCATTGTTTAATTAGTTTTCCTATTAGTAATATTAATAGTAATGCTCCTACTATCGTACTCTTTTATTTAACTATGACTTACTTCCTCCATCTCAAAATAGTTGTCATATTTACTAAAATTATTTATCTTAAAATAATTACTTTCTCCGTTTTATTTTAATTGGACACATTTTATTTTACACAGTGCTTAAAAATCATAAATTGAATGATAAATGTTATTATTTTATCATTTACTCATACTAATCATATTCATGGGTTGTAGGAATAAACATTGAAATTGTAATTATTCACATTTAATGTATACTATTAGCTCAAAATTGTTTTAATGGTAACTCTAAAAATGTTTCTTCTATTGCATAAAATAACACATCATCAAAGCACACAAGAAAGAAATATCAAGGATAAAATCAAGACTTACAAGAAATCACCAATTAAGACTAATGTCATACAAGGAAAACTTAAGAGGCCAAGTTGCACATAAATGAATATCAAATCAGCGTCTTCATATAATCCCTGAAAGTTTCTTAACAATTAGAAGAAGAAAAAAAAGAAATCAACACTTCTATCATCTAGCTAGATATTTTTCTGTCGTAATACCTCAATCAATCAATCAATAAGATCTATGGAGATCTCAACTCATCTAACTCAAATCAAATTCAAGAGTTATTGAGCCAAATACCTTGGGTTACCTTATAGAGCAATCAATCAAGAATCAAAGGAACGATTCTTGACCTCTCTCTTAGATTGCTCTTCTATTTTAGTATCAATGTATATCTTCACTTGAACAAATAGTCTAAGTATTTCTTATCTGTGCAAATTCACTGAAATCATAGATAACAATTTTGCTACAAGTGAAAGAAAAAGAGAGAAGAAGATAGATAGTGTTACAAGTTGAGGTTGTGACCAAAGAGAGAACTGAAGTTTGTTTCAGTTCAAGGACAAAACATCAAGCTATTCACTGTACTTTACTTCATCAAATTTGTTCTAAAGGGAACCCTTGCAACCCAAGAAAACTAAAACTAGGGACCACAAAGGTATTTCAAATCAGTACAAATCACTGTGTCAATACTTTGCAATTTTAATTTATCTTTCTTGTCTTATTATTTGTTACACTAACCTTGTTCTACAGGTAAGTCGACTAAAACACCAATTCAGTCGACTGCACTTAAACAGATTTCAAACAGGGACTCAATTCACCCCTCATCTCTTGAGTATCAATTGATATCAGAGTGAGGCCTTACCTATCGATCGCCTAATAACACGTGAGACAAAGATTTCATGGCTAACTATTAAATACCTGGAGGAATCTTGCAAGACGGACATTCATCAAATCAACCTTCATATTTCAATGGAACAACATTACTTTCATTGGAAGGAAAAGTTCAAAATCTTTATTTAGTCCAATGACTTCCAAGCCTGGGTGATCATTAAGAAAGGACCAAAATTCATCCCTAGAATCACTTCAAGAGATTTAACTAGAAAGGATTCAACTAGCAACAAGATTGATTTGGAAATCTTTGATATTACCAAAGAACAACGGGAGATAATATAAGCTAATGCAAGAGCTATTAGTTTGTTTATTGTGAAGTCAGTGGATCTGAATACGACAAAATATCAATATGTGAAACTGCAAAGGAAATGTGGGACAAGCTAAAAATCACATATGAGGGAACCTCGAAGGTTAAGAAAGACAGAATCAGCACCTTGGTGAATGGTTCAAATTATTTCGAATGACTGAAGAAGAAAACATTAAATCAATATTTTATTAATTTAGAAAAATTGTTGTTGAACTTAAATCATTGGGAGTGGTTTATCCGAATAGGCTGTAAGTAAGAAAACTTCTCAAAAGCTTACCTAAAGTCTAGGAGACTAAAGTCACCATTCTAGATGATAAAGATCTCGATAAAATAACTTATGATGAGTTACGTGAAAACCTCATGGCTTATGAATAAACTCACATCAAAAGGCATGTCAAGGAGGAGAAAAAAAATAGTGGCCTTCAATGTCTTTGTAACGCCCCGAAAATCCGTCCCGAGACGTCACACGATGCTTGGAACCACAAGTGATCCCAAGCTAACCCATGAACTGGTATACTATTAAGCAACTGAATTATGGCATAATAAATAACTATTTACTGTGTGAAAACATAGTCATACTAAAGATCTAAAATAGATATAATGTTGATGAAGCTTTACAATCTGATAAATCTGAAGGATGAAACTGAAATTTACATAACTGACTCTGACTGACATCTATGAAGACTCTACTATACTTACTATAGATAGTTGGAACATGTTTCTAACTACCACTAATCAACACACATGAAAGTAAATGAATTGTACATGAACTAAACTGTCTGGAGTTCCCAAAGTAGGAGAACTCATCACCTGCTAACTAGAATCTGCAACTGTTTGATTGTGATGTGCGAGAAATATAGCCACACAGACGTATATGTGGATCAGTACTTCTGGAATGTACTGAGTATGCAGGGGTGAATGCAATAAGTAAAACTGATTTCATACGTAATCGTAAAATATGCATGCTAAGTGTAAGTAGACTCACCAATAGGCTGGAATAAACTAAAAGCTGAAAATATCTTAAAACATGAGTAATAAACATGATCTAATAAGCTGGTGAATCTCTACACTTAGTTTCTATAAAACTTACTTTAATGATATAAGTATAACCGAAACTGAATACTGGGCATGTGGAACTGGACTGTACTTAGTCTGAATAACTGGACTGAAACTGTAGAGTATTATGCATATGAGAAAGGGAATGACTGAGTAGCATGAGGTAACTGAGCATGAATTCGTAAAGACTGTATTATCCTAAGGTTACAAGACCAAGCGCATAACATGATTCTGAAATAGTCTGTAAATAGAGGTACATAAATACTGATAACTAAATAACTGATAACTGATAAATGTACGCGATGGTCAAGAAAACCTAAAACTGAACTGAGTTACTGATCTAATTTTTGGACTGACACTGTTCTGGAACTGAATACTGAGTTCTAAATACTGAGTAACTGATAGTTACAATTACTAATAACTAAGATAATGATAATTGGGTTACTGATGACTGATATACTATTAACTAGGTGACTATTTTTTACAGTCTTGATCTTGTGGAATTAGCTGAGTTCCATACTGAGCTGAGTGACTGTGTCTGACAGTCCAGAATCTGTAGAACTATCTAAGTTCTATTTTGAAGACTAAATCTAAAACTGAGATTGTGGGAGGTAATCATCTAACCGATATGCCCCTTTTCTAACTGAGTTCAGGGTCCAACCTGTAACTCTAGTTGGAAGGGTGTCAATATCGTGCCACAGATAAGGACAAACTGTGAGTGACCCTCATCTGGCAATGTCCCCAAAGGAGAATGGTGGGATCTTAATCTGATAGTGTTAATCCACCTCATCAACCTCGACTATCAGTGTTGATGTCTCAACCTATGCTGGCTACATTATTCTAGAATGTAAGGATTGCTTCTAAGGGTCACACCTTCTGCTGTCAATGTATGCCCTCATTCTTAGATTTACTCGGTGTTGAATCCTACTCCCAACTGAATAGACACTAAATTGATTTCCTAGTTCGTACTAGGCTTGACTGAACTGTTACTGTTTGTACTTTTTAACTGAACTGTGTTCACTGAGTTTTGTTGACTGACGGAAATACTACTGAATTTTGTTAACTGATTGAATACTATAGAGGTCTGAACTAAATACTGAATACTACTGAGGTCTGAACTGAATACTGAATAATACTGAGGTCTGAACTGAATACTGAATACTACTGAGATCTGAACTGAATACTGAATACAACTGAGGTCTGAACTGAATACTGAATACAACTGAGGTCTGAACTCAATTGGACTGATACTTAGAATACTGAGATTTTCCTGAGGTCTGTAACTGATTGAGTTCTACTGAGTTTTGTAACTGACTGATAGTACTACTGCTCGTGATGTGACTGATACTGTTCTGTAACTGACACTGGCTCTAGGTAAATAACTAAATTGTCGAGTATTAAATACCCTCAGGACTGGATAGCATGAAAGTAAAACATGGCATGATCATAATATCATAACAATAGTCAATTGTCAACAATGCTTTCATTTAGATATTTTGTCAAACACTTGGAGGTTATGTACTTGTACATGGATGAGAACACATGGTAACATGTCATGATTATCCTATTCAATTCACATGGGCATTCTATCAAGCACATGGAGATTAATACTTGGACATGGAAATATCTTTAAAACATGAGAGCATAACATGGTTTCATAACCAACACCGTGAATTGGGGAAATTATATGAAATTCACTTGAAATAGGACATGGGCATTTCATCACAACATTTAAGGATCAAACATGTGGAAAACATGAACTGGAAATAAGGAATTATTTCTAATTATCTTGAATATAGGATCCACTATGGAATCCAACTAAAACTCTAAGGACATGATATGTAAGCCTTTGTTCAAAATCATTCTTGTAGGCATTTCATCAAACACTTGTAATTCATGGTTTAGGCTAAGCACGGGAGTAGTTAAAAATAGTAGTAATAGCATGATTTCACCTCTAAAATCATCGATTAGAGTTTAAATTTGGCAAACAATACCATTCAAACATGTAAGGTTTAATATCACCCATTATTTCATGGAAACATGATAAAAGTTTGAGATTCATGAAAAAATTTTGGCTCCATGGATGAAAGAGGACCCATGGATGAACTCTCACATACCTTAAAACTTTAATCTTGAAGGAGAAACACAATCTTGAAAGAATTCTTGAATTAGGAAACTTGATTCTTGATTCTTTTCTTAAAGAAAATTTCATGGAGTTCTTGGTGTTCTTGAGGAGGCTAGGGTATTGTTGGAGAGAAAAAGATGATTAATAATGTATCTAAAATATTTGGGGCTGAAATTAAGTGTTAGGGTCGTATTTGAGTGAGGGAAATTGACCAAAGTGTCCCTACACTTTTTAGGAACTGAATTAAGATGTAAAACAACTTTGTATCCGCTTCAGTTTTTCATGTCGGGGCGCAGTCGACGCGACGCGTCGAGATCGCATCGGCTTACTGCCTCACACGAAAAATGTCATAACTTTTTACTCGAGTATCGGATTTTGGCGAAATTGGTATCGTTGGAAAGCTAATTCAATTATCTAAAATTTGGTGAGTCTTGATCTGTAAGATTCCATGTATATAAAAATTTATACACATTTAAATTAGACCCTTGTAGAATCGAATATCAAATTTTGGACGAATCAAATGATCTTAGCTCAACTTGGCTCTAAGTGATTCATATGAACATTTTTAACCTCAAAAGCAAATCAAACATGAGGATAATGATTTTGAAACTTGGATTCACATGGAAATCACTTGGATTATAGCTTATACACGTAAGAACGATGATTCATAGACTAGCCTAAAAATATGGGGTATTACATTATCTCCTCTTTGGAAATATTCATCCTCGAATGAGACTGGTTAGACTGAGAGTACTGTATACAGGTAACTGAAATCATATTCTGAACATGCATGACTAAAAATATGATTGCAACTGATTCTGAAACATGATATATGACCTGAATATCATGAACTGAACTGATTTCGTGAATACATGCATTGACATGAGAATGATTATAAGGATGAGATAGAAACGAGAGAGTCAACTGATGAGTAACCATTATTTTAAGATGGATCTTATTTCTTGAGAAAGAGATAAAAGATTCAAGACATGAATACTCAGGGTATTACATCTCCCTCTTGGGATACTTCGTCCCCCGAATGATACTGACTTGGTTGAAATACTAAAGAAAGACTAAGATAATGCACAGAAAACTTACAAACTGAAATATGAATAAATATATGGCATCTGAAACTGATGCATGAACTAAACTGAATTTATGACTTGCATGGTCATGAATGAATTACCTCATGAATAGGAAAGATGAAAAACCATAGGAACTTGTTTTTCTAACTGCTAGACTGGATTACTGGCTATACGGACTGAATTATACTGAAATCTTATACTCAACTATATATTCTACTTGTACACCAACATGACATTCAAGCCTATCTTCATAACCACATATGAACTTGTAGTCAAACAACCACAAAAGTATCTTTCTTATTTTCTCTAAACCTTTATCCCTAAAACTTTCATACACTAGCCCAAGAAAACACACATAGAATCTCAACTAATCATGACATAAGGAGAGGTCCCTAAAAGTTAGAACATGAGGATCTGAAGCATGAAAGAATAACTTTGACACTCAACTGAAGTATCAATGACATGAATTGTCAGAGAGGTTCGAACTGAGGACACACATGACATAAACAGAATTTCATTGATCATGTAAGTGAAGCATGAGTATCTGGATCTGATCATACTGTAAAACATGAGTACGTGAATCATGAGTTGCATGACCTGAGTTTGGAGTTCATGATTTCATGGAACATAATTTATATTGTTTAGTGAACTAGAACTCCCTATACTAGAAGCTGAAAGCGTACATGGTTTTTCTATAAAGTGTATGAATATGAGTTGTGATGAAGGAGCTGACATATTAGGCATGAGTAGATATCGTGATGGATGAAAAACTTCGCACTGAGATAAGAATAGGTTGGGAATCACCGCTGACACTACTACTAGAATCTGAGGGCCTAACTTGGTTACTTGTTCTATCATCTCCCCCTTAGCTTTAAGACATTATCTCAAGTCTGTGGCCATGTTACTAGACTCTAATCTGAACTGCAATCACTTTACTCTAGAATCTAAGGTATAATAATACACATGAATGATAAACCCATCCACACCATCATACTTAATCTCAGTTCAACAAACTTAAATTCTTACATACACTGTTCAAGCCTACTGATTCACCTTTCGTACAACTAGACACTTGAATAAATAATCTGCTCAATCTGAATAACACTATCCCAACTCTACTACTGCTAAACACCTGGGTTCATGATTCTAATTCTAGATCACATACTGAAAAAGAGATTCTGAGAAGAAATCTGAAAGCACATCTGACTTTGGCTTAATGCATAATTTTTATGAACATGAATGAAATATTTCAAAATTTAGGACATAAGGGCACTGATAGGATACTTTCTGAGCTAACATTCAATCCCAAAATTGTTCGTAAGGACTGGTTGAGAAAACACTGTCTGTAAGGACTTAAGCTTCACTGTTTTTATCGCCTCAAAACTAAGGTAGAGTTAGCGTGAATAGAGCAAGATGAGGATTTGCATAAATTTCTTAGATAATACTTCTACTGCACGATCTGAGACTTGAAAGAAGGGAAACTTTTCCTAAATGCCTTATAGCCTCTCAAAGAAAAGTACAGATATCTCTATACCGTTTTGCAAGACTCTACTAGACACGACTTCATAGACACCCTAGGACACTTGAACTCTGTGCTCTGATACCAAGTTTGTAACCGCCCTAAAAATCTATTTCGAAACGTCACACGGCGCTTGGAACCACAAGTGATCCCAAACTAACCCATGAACTGACATACTTCTAAGCAACTGAATTATGGCATAATAAATAATTGTTTACTGTGCGGAAACATAGTCATACTAAAGATCTAAAATAGATACAATACTGATGAAGTTTTACAATCTGATAAATCTAAAGGATGAAACTGAAATTTACATAACTGACTCTGACTGACATCTGTGAAGCCTCTACTATACTGACTATAGATAGTTGGGACATGCCTCAAACTACCACTAATCAATACACATGAAAGTAAATGAATTATACATGAACTAAATTGTCTGGAGTTCCCGAACTAGGAGAACTCATAACCTACTAGCTGGAATCTGCAACTGCTTGATCATGATGTGCGTGCTATAATTAGTACCTATATTATAAGAAATATAGCCACACAGACGTATATGTAGATCAGTACTTCTGGAATGTACTGAGTATGCAGGGGTGAATGCAATAAGTAAAACTGATTTCATACATAACCATAAAATATTCATGCTAAGTATAAGTAGACTTACCAATAGGCCGGAATAAACTAAAAGCTGAAAACATTTTAAAACATGAGTAATAAACATGATCTGATAAGCAGGTGAATGTCTACACTTAGTTTCTATAAAACTTACTCTAATGATATAAGTATAACTGAAACTGAATACTGGGCATGTAGAACTGAACTATACTTGGTTTGAATAACTGGACTGAAATTGTAGAGTATTATACATATGAGAAGGGGACTGACTGAGTAACATGAGGTAACAGAGCATGAATTCGTGAAGACTGTATTATCTTAGGTTGTAAGACCAAGCGCATAATATAATTCTGAAATAGTCTGTAAATAGAGGTACAAAAATACTGATAACTAAATAACTGATAACTGATAACTATATGCGATGGTCAAGCAAACCTAAAACTGAACTGAGTTACTGATCTGATTTCTGCACTGAGACTGTTCTGGAACTGAATACTGAGTTTTGATTACTGAGTAATTGATAGCTGCAATTACTGATAACTAAGATACTGATAACTGGGTTACTGATGATTGATATACTGTTAACTGAGTGACTATTTTTTATAGTCTTAATCTTGTAGAACTAACTGAGTTCCATACTGAGCTGAGTGAATGTGTCTGACAGTCCTGAATCTGTAGAACTATCTGAGTTCTATTTTGAAGACTGGATTTAAAACTGAGATTGTGGAAGGTAATCATCTAACCGACATGTCCCTTTCTAACTGAGTTTGGGGTCCAACCTGTAACCCCAGTTAGAAGGGTGTCAATACCCTGTCACGGGTAAGGACAAACTGTGAGTGACCCTCGTATGGCAGTGTCCCCAAAGGAGAATGGTGGGACCCTCATCTGACAGTGTTAATCCACCTCATCAACCCTCAACTATCAGTGTTCATGTCTTAACCTATGCTGGCTACATAGTTCTAGAACGCAAGGATTTCTTCTCAGGGTCACACCCTCTGCTGTCAGTGTATGCCCTCATCCTTGGATTCACTCGGTGCTGACTCCTACTCCCAACTAATAGACACTGAACTGATTTCATAGTTCGTACTAGGCTTGACTGAACTGTTACTATTTGTACTTTTTAACTGAATTGATCTGTGTTCACTAAGTTCCGTCGACTGATGGAAATACTAATGAATTCTGTTAACTAATTGAATGCTATAGAGGCCTGAACTAAATACTGAATACTACTGAGGTCTAAAGTGAATACTGAATACTACTGAGGTCTGAACTGAATACTGAATACGACTGAGGTCTGAACTGAATACTGAATACAACTGAGGTAGGAACTGAACTGAACTGATACTTAGATTACTGAGATTTTCCTGAGGTCTATAACTGATTGAGTTCTACTGAGTTTTGTAACTGACTGATAGTACTACTGATCGTGACGTGACTGATACTATTCTGTAACTGACACTGGCTCTAGGTAAACAACTAAATTGTCGGGTATTAAATACCCTCAGGACTTGATAGCATGAAAGTAAAGCATGGCATGATCATAATAGCATAACAATAGTCAATTGTCAACAATGCTTTCATTTATATATTTTGTCAAACACTTGGAGGTTATGGACTTGTACATGGATGAGAACACATGGTAACATGTCATGATTACCCTATTCAATTCACATGGGCATTCTATCAAGCACGTGGAGATTTATACTTGGACATAGAAATATCTTAAAAACATGGAAGCATAGCATGGTTTCATAACCAACACCGGGAATTGGGGAAATTACATGAAATTTACTTGAAATAGGATATGGGCATTTCATCACAACATGTAAGAATCAAATATGTGGAAAACATGAACTTAAAATAAGGAATTATTTCTAATTATCTTGAATATAGGATCCACTATGGAATCCAACTAAAACTCTAAGGACATGATATGTAAGCCTTTTGTTCAAAATTATTCTTGTAGGCATTTCATCAAACACTTGTAATTCATGGTTTAGGCTAAGCACGGGAGTAGTTAAAAATAGTTGTACTAGCATGATTTCACCTCTAAAATCATTGATTAGAGTTTAAATTTGGCAAACAATACCATTCAAACATGTAAGGTTTAATATCACCCACAATTTCATGGAAACATGATTAAAGTTTGAGATTCATAAAAATTTATAAACAAAATTCATGGGAACATGTAAAAATTATAACTTTAAACTTGAAATTTGAGTTTTTGGGCTCCATAGGTGGAAGAGGACCCATGGATGAATTCCCACATACCTTAAAACTTTAATCTTGAAGGAGAAACACAATCTTGAAAGCATTCTTGAATTAGGAAACTTGATTCTTGATTCTTTTCTTAAAGAAAATTTCATGGAGTTCTTGAGGAGGCTAGGGTTTTGTTGGAGAGAAAAAGATGATTAATAATGTATCTAATTTTTTTGGGGCTGCAATTAAGTGTTAGGGTCGTATTTGGGTGAGGGAAATTGACCAAAGTGTCCCTAGACCTTTTAGGAACTGAATTAACATGTAAAACAACTTTGGATCCGCTTCAGTTTTTCATGTCGGGGCGTAGTCGACGCGACGCGTCAAGATCGCGTCGGCTTACTGCCTCACACGAAAAATGTCATAACTTTTTACTCGGGTATCAAATTTTGGCAAAATTGGTATCATTGGAAAGCTAATTCAATTATATATAATTTGATGGGTCTTGAGCTGTAAAATTCCATATATATAAAAAGTTATACACATTTAAAGTAGACTCTTGTAGAATCGAATATCAAATTTTGGATGAATCAAATGATCTTAGCTCAACTTGGCTCTAAGTGATTCCTATGAACATTTTTAACCTCAAAAGCAAATCAAACATGAGGATAAAAATTTTGACACTTGTATTCACATGGGAATCACTTGGATTATAGCTTATACATGTAAGAACGACGGGACTAGCCCAAAAATGCGAGATATTACAGTCTCAAATTATGAAAATAAGGAACAGAAAGCTGAAAAAAAAAGAAAAAGAATATGCCTTGATAAATCGTAGAGTCAGACATATCTTGAGGCAATGAAGACAACGATCCCATCAAGGCTACATGAGCAATTAAAGTTCAAAAATTGACGATAAATGCTATCATTGTGGAAAATTGGTCTATTTAAAAATAAATTATCTTAGTATAAAAAGAAAAAGTTCCAAAAGACAGACCAATTCAAAGTCTATGCAAGCAGGAGTGATGGAGATATTTCAGATGACGAACCAGGAGAAACTGCCAACATATGCTTTATGACCATCGGAGAATCAGGCAAGGTAAGTACTTAAAATTGCACACAATGCCAAGATTTGCAAACCTCTCTTGATTTAGTTACTGATGATCTTCAAAAAATAATTGATGAGTATATCAAACTTGTTAATGAAAAGAAGGTCTGAAAAATTCGATTTAAAGCAATGGTAAAAAGACTCTGTATGAACTTTGGAATGGTAAAAATCCTAATCTAGGCTATCTCCATCCCTTTGGTTATAAGTGTTTCATTCACAACAATAATAAGAATAATCTCAAAAAATTTGAACCTCAAAGTGATGAAGGTATATTTATGGGCAATTCCTCCAGTAGATCTTATAGAGTTTTTAATAAACGAACCTTGTCTATTGAAGAATCTATTCATGTTGTGTCAATGACTCTAACCCCATAAATTTAGTTACTAGCAATTCTGATATTGATGCAGGTGATGACCGAGATGACATTATCATACCTTTCACCTCATCACAAAATGAGGCAATCTCTCACAAAGAGTTAATACAGTCAACTAACGTTGAAAAGTAAATTGTTGCACAATCTACTAGACTTGCAAATATTCCTCGAGAATGAAGAAATAAAACAAATTTTTCAAATGAATTTATCATTGAAAATTCTAAAGCAAAAATGCAAGCTAGAGCCTCTCAGAAAGACAAGCATTAGTTGCTCTCATATCTCAAATTGAATCTAAAAGAATTGACGAGGAGTTGAAAAATGAATCATGATAAAGGTTATGCAAGAAGAATTGGTTCAGTTTGAGAAAAGTCAGGTATATTCCTTAGTTCAACGTTTCAAAAATATCTCTGTAAGTGGTACTAAATAAATTTTCAGAAACAAGCTGAACCAAGATAGTAAAGTAGTACAAAATAAGGCAAGATTAGTTGCTCAAGGCTACTCTCAACAAGAAGATATTGACTACGATGAAATCTTTGCTCCGACATCAAGGTCAGAATTGATTCGAATCTTATTAACTTATGCATTTTTTAAGCATTTCAAACTTTTTCAAATGGATGTTAAAAGTGTTTTTCTAAATAATTTTATTAAAGAGAATTTTTTTGTAAAACAACCTACAGATATTAAAAATTCCTCTTGTCTTTATTATTTTCTTAAATTATCAAAAATCTTGTATAGACTCAAACAAAGCCCCTAAAGCTTAGTATGAGTGCCTAAGTTCTTTTCTGATTAAAAATAATTTTTAAAGAGGTAAAATTGATAATACTTTATTTTTCAATGATCTTCTTTAGACTACCTAATTATCCAACTATATGTTGATGACATTATCTTTGTGAGAATTTTGTTGAACTCGTGAAGGGAGAATTCAAAACAAGCATGATGAGAGAACTCACATTCTTCCTAGAGCTTCAAATAAAGTAGTTAACTGATAGAACCTTTATCAATCAGATTAAGTACATCAAGGAGCTCATAAAAAATGGAGAAAGATAAGGCTTATGTGTAACACCCCGTAAATTTTTTCGTACACTTATCGCGATTATATGGAGTCCTAAAGGCTTGCGTATGGGTTAAATTAAGTTTATGGTGTTCGGAAGTATCCCGTCAATAGTTGTATGTGTAGGTATTGGAATAAGCTTTCCAACGATATAAAGTTTGCCCAAAACAGAGGAATATTTCATATAAGCGAGCACATTCAAAATTTCAAAACGGTGGCCGGGAAGTCTGTGAACAGTAAATCTGCAGGAAAATTACTGCAGCTAGGCAATTTTTTTTGGATCAACTTTAGACGATCATAACTCCTTGTACAAAAAGAACTGTGTGAGCTGCTATATATCGACGAAAATCTCCGAGAGTCTTCTTTCCGATGAAATTGGTTTCATCTAAATCCAATGTCTGAGTAAGGAGCTATACCCGTTTTACTACAGCCTGTAAAAAAAAACAAAATTTTGGGACAGATTTTTGGGTCAACTTTAAACGACCATAACTCCTTGTACAGGAAGAACTGGGTGGTATACTTTATATGAAAATGAAATCCCTTTGAATTATATTTCCAATGCAATTGGTTTCACCCAAATACGATACCGGAGCAAAGAGTTATGATCGATTTACTTCAGCCTGTCAAAACTGTCCACTGGGGACAGATTCGGATTTATTTAAATTTTTAGGGCAAAATAGTCATTTTCTATTACCTCTTGGACGAAAATTGGCCTTTATAAACATACACTTAGCCTCATATATATCATATATCATCCAATTATTAAGAGAAGGTGAAACCCTAGCCTAATTTCAACTTCAAATATTTTGTGATTCAACCGTAGAAAATTCGAATTGGTTCCGTAGTTGTGTTCACCATCTCGAAAGCTTCGAGAAGCACCCCATGGTTATGTAAGGAGGATTCTAAATACAAGAGTTCATTGTTAAGGTATGAATATTGTTTATTCTTGATTCTTATCCATGAATAAGTATTGATAAGGGATTATGAGTATTGTCTTGATGTTGGAAGATAACTAGAAACATAGTTATGAATTGTTTTGTATAAATTGTTAGTAGTAAATTATGGAAGTTGTTGGTATTGGATTATGGAGGATGAATTGTGGTGATATATCATTATATTAGTGGTTATGTATGCCTAGTGATCATGTTGGTATTGGATGGTGATTAAGAGGAGAAATAAAGGCTAAGAGTGATGTTGAGGGATATTGCATGAAAATACATGATATGTGAATGTAATAAGAGTATAAGAGGATGTATGTAGCACTCTTATTGATGAGTTAAAGGATTACTTCCTAGACATTATTTGGTGAAGTTAATACCTAAATGGTAAGGTTTGGTTGCTAATACTAGTTTGCCACAAATGACTTATTGTAGATAAGTGCTCGAAGAGTACGGGAAGTCAAGTTGGACTTGTATTGAAGTGGTTATATCAAGGTATGTAAGACATACTCTATCTAATCTTTGGCATGAATAATGACCCATGGCACTCTCAAGTAAGCTTCCAACATTGTCCTACGACACATGACTCATAATAACATCATATGATCTTCGACACTACCAATTGAACTTGTTTTCACTTTTAAGATGTCCGGCTAGTCAAAAATGTCCATATACTATTGTTGACTCCGAAATGGTTTAATGAGGTATCCATGATTCTCTACTTCATTTTCATGATATTGATTACCTATTTACATGTTTTTCCTATTGAGGTATCATGGTTTCAAGTTCCATAAGGTGTGACCACAAAGTAATCAATCTCAAAGATTAATTGAATTAAGAAATAGAATGTCTTTATTTTAAATTGATGATATGATGTATTGTATTAGTACCACTGATCAGTTGGTCATTGTATTATAAAGATTATGTATATATGTTATTCCAGGGGTGGTCCCTGATGTATTGTATTAGTACCACTGATCAGTTGGCCATTGTATGACATATGTTATGTATTGATAAGGAATACGGGAAGTAATGATATGAAAGTAATGTGCAGGTATCCCATCAGCTCTTTTAAGTATGGTCTACTCATACTGTTTATTCACTGGTATCTGGGTTCTGTTGATCTTTTGTATCTCATCTTGATACTCACTGCCTTACATACTCAGTACATATTTCTGTACTGACGTCCCTCACGGGGAACCTGTATTCATGCCTGCAGGAATAGGTACTTCAGGTCGTACACCTCCGCAGTAAGAGCCATGACTTTCTGTTGATAGTGGTGAGCTCCAGTTGTTTCGGGGCATCCCAAGTCGTTTCTATATGTACTTTTGGTATTTGTATAAAAGTCTTTTGTGGGCGGGAGTTTGTCCCGACCCTAACTCAGTTGTGTATCTATGTAGAGGCTTTTATAGACATATTGTACAGCCATAGGAGTGTTTGGTTGATAGACGTGATGGCTCTGACGGCCAATTACTGTTTATATATATATATGTGTGTCTGCTGGGCTGATACAGGTACTGTTTTCTTCTATTTACAACGAAGTACTGCCCAAATTTCTAATTTTCATAAGTAATGTAAATGTGAAAGTATAGGTTATGAACGGGTTCTCCCGGGCCTCCTCGGCTACGGGTGTCAGTCCGCTCCAATGGGATTTGGGGCGTGACATTATGGAACTCCAATGGTCCCCCCAACATACTTGAAAATCGATGTTGCGGGAAAAGAAGTTGATGAAAAACTATATCGAGGGATGATTGATTTACTTCTCTATCTTACAGTTAGTCGCCCCAATATCATGTTTAGCATATGCAAATGCGCAAGATTCCAGGCCTCTCCTAAGGAATCTCATCTTACTACAATAAAGAAAATTATTTGATATCTCATAAAGAATTAGGAACTCGTCGTATAGTATTCTCATGCTAATAATTTTGATATCATGGTTATTCAGATGCTGACTATGCAGGTTATAAATCAGACCGAAAGAGTACCAATGGGACTTGTCAAATCCTTGGTGAATCTCTTATTTTCTGGCATAGCAAGAAATAATCTTTCATTACTCTCTCAGCAATTGAGGCTGAATATCTAGCTCTTGGAAATTGTAGAACTCGATTACTCTAGATGAAACACCAATTACTCGATTATGATCTGACTTTTGATAATATGCCTATCTTATGTGATAATACGAGTATTATTAGTCTTTTCAAATACACTGTGCATCATTCTAGAGCTAACTACATTGATATCAAACATCACTTTATTAGAGATCATGTTGAATGTGGTGATTTTGCTCTTGAATTCATAGATATCGAAAATCAACTTGTTGATATTTTCACAAAATTCCTGCTAAAAGAAAGATTTTATTTTCTAAGAAACTGTCTTGGGGTATGCAATTCTTTTTAATTTTTTTCGTGATTTTTTTGCTATATAATTTCTTTTCAAATTGTTGAGAAATAGTCTTCGAATATGAAACTTTTTTTACTTACGTGCGAGTCTTTCCTTAAAATTTGCATGATTATTTTCTTTTTATATAGTAACCATGGCTCTTAATTTGTATTGTCAAAAATATTGTGTCATCTCGTTTTTACAAATATTTTCTTTTCATTTTCTGACTCTTCACACCAATCAGCCATTTTTTATTAAAACCATTCATCTTTCCCCTTTCTCTTTACAATCCACACTCCTTCCTCCATTATCTTTACCCTTTCCTACACACAACTCTTCTAAGCTATAGCCTCTTTCTCTCCTCAAAACCTTTATCGAACCAGCAAAAGACAAAAAAAACTTTCTTTCCCTTTGTACCTATAGAAATCTCTGACTCCTCTAGGGACATTGCTCCAGCCCTGTCTGAAATCAAGGATAAATTCTCTTCTTGCTCCAAGAAACCTAAAGTAGATCAATTTAAATTTTTTTCTCCCAAAGACATATAGTCATTCTGGAGCCCCACTGAAAAAGCTCGTTTCTTGGCATTTTAGGATAAAATTATTGCTGCTAGAAGAATCGTGAATCTCAGTTAACTAACTGATTGCAAATGTTTTGTAGATGTTTACCTTGATTTCTAAAAATTACAACTACTTTTCTTGTTCCGTGATAATGAGATGATTGAAATTCTTGTCAAGATATTTTTTTGCTAACCTTCATATGTCAAAAGACGACAATAAACTAGAAACCTTAGTCTTAGAAATTTGAATTGTGGTAAGTCAATATCTTTTTGAAAAAGTATTTGATACAAAATTTTCTAATTGTGTTCCGTTCTTTTCTGAAAGATGGCCTGAAGAATTTGAAGTGAACCTTGAAGAGGAAAAACAAGTGATTGCTGAAGAAGGATCAAATCCTCATGACATAGGTCCCTCGACTATGTGCTTTGAACATCACATTTTAGCTGACAACATGATCACTAATCTACTGCCATGTAAGTGTTCTCTCAACAGTCTCTCTATTCGTGGTATATTTGTAATTTATTGTCTGCTGCGAAAAATTAAGATAAATTGAGCTGAATGGATGATTGATTATATGTATGAAAGTGCTCAAGATTCTAACCCCTCTGTTAGTTCTTCATATAGGATGATAATCACTCCAATTTTGAAGAATATTAACGTTAATATTTGCGGATATCGTGTTTCCTCTACCTATGATACCTAGGCATTCTCGTGCATGGGATATATTTTGTATGATAGAAAAAAAATTGAAAATCTGCGCCTCATCCCAAAATTGCTTCATTTGGAGAAGGATCATCTTTCCGAACTGATACGAGACGTAACTACAAAAATAGAAACGACACAAAAACAAAGGAAATACACTAAATACAAAATCACAAAAACAAGAAAATAAAGAAATAAAACGATAAAGTAAAAGACAAAATTGGAAACTATACGAAAACAAGGACAACAAAGGAAAATAAAACAATAAGGTAAAGATAGATAGATTGACATAAATCGATAACGAGAGGACAATCAAGGGTATACTAAACCTTAGACCTTCCTATCAATCACCGACAACATCAACCTCTTATGAGGACACAAATGAGAATGAATTCCCGAGCACCCACGTTTCTCACGAATCAAGAAACTCCCAACAAGTTTCTATAAAACACTCTCAAGTGTATTCAACACATCATTCAACAACTGCCTAAAAATTAAAGAAAACTAGCTATTTATAGCCATGGAATATTTATTACACAATGGGCCAAAAGTGACCTTAAAAGCTATTAGGCCCAAAAGTGACCTAAAGCCCAAAACAATGGAATGGACGTCTATACTCTCTCAAAGCCCAAGTTATCATCCAAATGCGGTGTCGCTCATTTCATTCATGGAGGATATCACCAAATATAGCTTCTTTCCAAGCTATCCTTCAGTCACGTATTTGACCTCCTAAAATGATCAAGTCTTGAATCCGTAGAAGTAATCCTTGAAACATCAATCTCAAAGGAGTAGATCCCATTGATCTTGTATCATGAACTCCCTTGTATTACTAGTTTGCAGGCATCAAGAGACTCTCTAATTGAAGAGAAGTTACAATTGAAAGGAACCCTTAATATCATTGTGGAAAGGCTAGATGTAATTCAGGAAAAGGAACCCTTAATACCATTGTGGAAAGGATAGATGTAATTCAGGACACTATGTTGAAGGTAAACTCTCACTCTAATGTAATTTGTTCAGATGTTGGGGAGTTGTTGATCCACATAGAACAACTGAAGAAAGAATGAGTCTAGTCCATCAACGCAGTTCTAGATCAAGTTGACAATCGCTCTGCCGTTATTGAAGTATCCCAGAATGAATTTGTTGTTGCCATTCAAAACTCCTACTCTTCCTTATCAAAACGTACTGAGAAAATCTTATTATCGCTTTTCTGAAGCAATGGTTAATACTTTAAAATATTTACTTATTAATCGTTAAATTTGTCGTCCCCTTTTTTGCTATCCCTCTTCCAGATTGTTTTGATAATGAAGGGGGAGAATGATGCTATGTGGTCTTATGTTCTCTTTATATTTTTGTGGTATGTTGCTGGTTTTTTTTCTTTTTATGTTAGTGTGGGATGCTGCAGCTATGTGTTAGTCTTTTTTTAACTATGATTAACTAAGTGACTTTGATGCTATGGCATTTTATTGTATTTTCCTTCTTTATAAATTTTTACTGTTGTATATGTGTTGCATTTAGTATACTCATGTTACTTGTAAGTAAATTATTGTTGTAATTTAATGGGAATCTCAGAGTTATTCAAATTCAAAAATGCAACATCTAGCTAATAGTGAGGGGGAGCAACAAACCAGCGAGAGTAAAATTAGCATTAGATATCAAAATAGACAAGAAGCATTCATCACTTTTAAAACTTCATTTTGGTGTCATCATAAAAAAAAAAAGATCACTAGATCGAAAACTTTTTTTAGTGATGATTCTAAAAATGTTCCTTGTATTGCAAGAAAATAACATATCAACAGAACACATAAAGAGGAAAGATCAAGAATAGAATCAAGACTTACAAGGAAAGATCAATCAAGACTAATGTCGTACAAGAAATACTTAAAAGGTAAAAGTTGTATATAAAAAGAATATTCAATCAGTCTCTCCATATATTCCCTGAAAGATTCTTAACAATCAAAAAAGGAAGAAGGAATAATACTTCTATCATCCAGCTAGACGCCTTCCTTTTGTGAAGACTCCAATCAATCAATCAACAAAATCTATGGAGATCTTAGCTCATATCACTCAAATCAAATTTAAGAGTGGATGAGCTAGATCCCTTGGGTTACCCTATAGAGCAATCAATCAAGAGTCAAAGAAACTATTTTTGACCTCCTTATTAGACTATTTATAGACTTTTCTATTTTAGTATCAATACACATCTTCACTTGAGTAAATAGTCTAAGTACTTCTTTTCTTTTTAAATTCAGTGTAATCATAGATAAAAAAATTGGTACGAGTGAAAAAAAGAAGATAGATAGTATAAAAAGTTGGGTTTGTGACCAGAGAGAGAACTGAAGTTTGTTTCAGTTCAAGGACAAAACATCGACCTACTCGATGTACTTTACTTCATCAAATTTGCTTTAAACAGAATCCTTCTAATCCAAGAAAATTGAAAGTAAGCACTACACGAGTATTACAAATCAGTATAAATCATTGTGTCAAAACTTTGCGCTTTTACTTTATTATTCTTGTCTTATTATTTGTTGTACTAACCTTGTTCTGCAAGTAAGTCGACTAAAACACCAGTTTAGTCAACTGCGGTTAAACAAATTTGAAAAAGAAACTCAATTCACCCTGTCCCTCTTGAGTATCATATACTATTAATTGTAGGGGTAAATGAGAAAAATAAATTAATTTTATCCTGATTTAATAAGTGATCAACTAATATGTGATATTTAATTTTAGTAAGATGACTAGCTAAAATGAGACGGAGAAAATATCAGATTAAAAGATCAAAAGAACATTAATTATTCTTTTTCTACTTTATCCGTAATATTAATTATTCTAGAATTAAGAAGCACGTAAATAGATAAAGATTTTAAAAATTAATATGAAATATATTAGTCAAGTCATACTCCTAACTTATTTTTTCTTAAGAATTATGCAAAATGTAAGCCTATCAACTATTTTAAAATGAAGAAAATATTATTTTATTTGGTTGCAACTGTTTGTTTGTTTTTTATTTTCTATTTGATTTATCGAGCTGACGATCTATCAACAATGATATCTTTATCTTTGTCAAATAAAAAAAAATGTACAGATCATGCTCCTCAAATTCCACTTGTGAATTGACATTGGTTAAACTTAACGCGATATATGGATTGCAACATAAATTGAAATATATTATCTGAAAATTTCGTAAAAAGTAATATAAATCACAATAATAATTATATTGAAATATTTAAAAGATATATAGAAATTTATTTGATTTTTTAAATTCTATCAATGTCATGTAAACTAGGATAATGGGAGTACCATATATTAGTTAAAAACACGTAGAAAGTTGTAAAAATCATAATAATTAACATCTAAAATTATATAATAAATTGACTTTCTCAAATATTTTATTAATACCACATAAATTGAAACCAAAAAATATATATAAATCTGAAAATTATATAAAAATATTATAAATTAATAAATATTAATAACTTAAAATATTTAATCACATAAAAATATAATTGAACTTTGAAATTTTATATATATCACATTAATTGAGATAAAAAAATAAATAAATTGGGTGACTCCAATATCTAGTAATTTACCAACATGATTTGTATTGTAATAATGAGATTACTCCATCATTAATCAAAAATCTTGAATTTAAATCTTGAATATAGAAAAAATAAATTTACCGTACATAATTTAAATTAATTAAAATTTTAATGTGAATATCGAACCAGAATCCGAAAAAAAGATCTTCTGCAGTAATTTATGGGATGAGAAGACATCCACGCAACCTGTCAATGTCCAAAGGTTTTTAAAATCAACAAGTTGGCCCTTGAACAGAAAGTGTGAAAAATGTCTTGAGTGCTGTGCAAGGCCGGTGCTAAAGATGTACATACATATACATTTCTTATCCTTTCGCCTTTTGAAAGCTGTTCACGTCAACCAAATTTGACGCAGCTGTGTTTTGTGTATTATTTTATTTATTTTTTGTTTTAAAAATTATATAAATACATAATTTATGTTTTTAATATTAAAAAAAAATAAAAAATTTAAATATATTACAAAAATTTTAATATATACACAGAATGATATGTATATGTCAGCTATATTATGTATATTAATAAGAAGAGAGTGTAAAATAATTAAAAAAATAAGAGAGAGTATAATTACTTTTAAAAAGATTGATATTTATATTATTTATACTTTTCTATTTATATGACACATCTAATACAGTAATTGTTTAGAAACACATTAAAAAAATTTCTAACGATATAATAGGTAATGCGTTAAATTGTTTCACGTAAAGCAAATGGTGAGGTAACTTGTAGTATGACACATGTTGCTTATGCGCAAGTGAAAAGTAAGGTTGGTCACCTCTTTCGTACTAGTCAACTAAGGATAAATAATAACACTGGTTTAATTTATTTGAGCTATTTTAATTTGATACAAAATTTAATTAAATTTTATAATTTTAAATAAAATCCTGTTTAATGTATCAAATTATTTTTTATTTTTTTGATAGTTTAAAATATGACATATAAAAAGTTGAAATTAATGAATTGGTAAAAGAAAGTTTCTTTTCTCTTTGATGCCAAATTGCTCAATTCCAGTGTTTTGATTTGATCAGGTTGAGGTTCCGAATATATCAACCTACAATTTCTTTCACGTTTTCTGCATGAGCTTTAATTTCTTCTAATTTAAAATATATTTACGTACTCCATATATTTTTTAACCGGGTTGAGATCCGCATAAAATATGTATTAATAGAGATTATGTAAAATCTAGAAGTATTATACTCCTATCAATTTAAGTGTTATAATATCTTTTGGTCGTCTCAACTATCACTTTTCTATCAATTTTGATTTGATGATTAAATTTATTTTTCACAGTTCTTTTTATAAAACATAATACAGATGCCTCAGCTTTTTCGTAGATATAAAGGTAAATTACAATAAAAAGTTTTGTGTTTATTCATACTTTTTTCTCTTTCATTTTCTTCATGTTTTTTTTTTTTTTTAATTTCTCATATTTTCACACCAAAGAATGTAAGGATAAAAATAAAATAAAACCAAGAAACTCAAATAATTATAAGAAATAGATTCATAAAAGAAATTCAAATTAGCCGTTGAATCAAAGAAGCTAAAAAGATATTTATGTGTGGAAAGGGTGAGATTACAACCTTAATTTTGTGAGAAGAATCAAATATATTCCTTATGAATTTTATTTTAATAAAAAATAAATACAATTTTTTCTTTTATTTCCATCGCCCGAGAAAGTATATCTGGATCATTTATGTAATGTTAGAATTATCTTCTTCTTTTTTTTGACGAAGAATATATTAGCTTTAAATCGCAAAATCAAAAGGTATATCAAGCTTTCTCTTATATGAATTGTTTCATTTTGTTTTTTGCGTCCGAGTCCCATAACTTTTCACACCTTTCGATTTTTGAATTTTCTGATAGCTACGTGACTTTTTAAAGTTTAATCATTTTATTTAGGGATAATGTCCACGAAAATATTTGAATTATGATTAAATTTTCAGTTGAGCATACTCAATTTTGCGGGGGTCTTATTACCCCTTAGACCTTTTTTTTTTGTATTTTAATAGCATATATCTGCCAACTTTTACAAGTGCGTGTAATCACCGACCTTGAGCGCGTGAGTGTGATTAAAAAAACGTTATAAACCTATTTTTTTGACACGTTACTTTATATATTTGGGTTAGATTTCTTTATTTTTTTTAATTTAACCAATTTAAGGAGAGGTAAATCTCCTTCTTCCACTCTCCTCCCGTTTTTCTCTCATTCTTGAAGAAAAATTTTTTACATTGATTTTCTTTGTTTTCTTTGATAAATTTCTGACCATTTTCTATTTTCTTCTCACTATTTTCTATCTTCTTCTCACTATTTTCACTAATTTTTAATTTGTAATTTTTGAAATTAGCGTTAGCTATGGAAGATGTAAAATTGGATTTGAATAGGATTTGTTTAGATAAGGAAGATCCAATGTTGAATGCAGAGGTGTGATGCAATCATGGTCTCTTACTCCATTTGAAGACTTCTTGGTCCGATAATAATTCGGGAAGAAGATTTTAGTCTTGCCCTTATTATGGATCAAATAAGTGTAACTTTTTTCTTTGGAGGGATGGTGTGGTTGATGAACGATCTAAGTTCATTATTCCAAAGTTGGTGAAGAAAGTGAAAGACATGAATGAAATGTTGAAGATAATGAAGACGAAGGAAGAATTGGTTGGTGCTTTCAGTGATAGGAAAATAATGGAGATGGAAGCTGAATCTGCATTTACTTAAATAGAAGAACAATGTAGCTCATTTGTTAAGATGAAAGACGAGGTGGAAAATACACCACAGAAGACGATTGAAGTGAAGAAGATAGAGAGCTTTAGTAGTATTTTCATGGTGTGTATCTTCATAATGTATATTGCTATATGGTTCAAAATAGCCGGTTGAAGTATTTTGTGTAGTGTTGTAATATGAATTTATTGTTGATAGTGTTTCTTGTATGGTATGATAGTTCGAACTTGATTTTGTTGAATTAAATCTCCCATGGCAGTGTTTCTTGTATGGTGGTTTGAACTTGATTTTGTTGAATGAAATCTCCTATTTCAAACTGATTGTTGGTTTTGAGTACTTGTTTGTTTTGCTCATTTTGTTGAGCTAAATTCATTATTCCAAAAGTGATAGAAATACCAGATAGCACCATATAGATACAAATTTATAGAAATATTCAATATAATAGAACAAAATCAGTGCATAACTGTTTGAAATGCACCTTGAACTTTTAAGTGCAACATATAATACAAAATAACTGCACAAATATCTAAGATGCAACATTCAAGTGCATCATAGAAACTTCACAAAAAATGACCTTGTCAAAATAACCTACCCCAATTTACAATACATCAATTTTAGTGTCAAAAACTATAAACATTTTAAAACTACTTTCATTGTTACTTGGATTGTGATGAAGCCATTTTCTGTCTTTTATTTATTCTCATCTCACCTCTCATCACTTCAAGCTGGTTTCCAGTCATTTTTTTGCCCCTCCGCCTTACTCTTGTTTTTTATTTGTAACCAAGGTCCCCAGTAATATCAGCAAATCTTATAGGATGTGCAGACCAGTATATAGTATCCTACTACTTGACAACCTAGGCTGCAGACAAAGAAAGAAAGAAAGAAAATTATACACATATAAAAGTCTAAAGACAAACTAAACTTAAATTAAATCAATTAGCACTTACATTATATGTTGTGAAATCCTTTTCAGTAATCAAAACACACATTTCGGTTGTCTTTGGCCTTTTACCAGTTGAAGCATGTGGATTTGGTGGAGCATGAACAGGTGAAGCAGGTGGATTTGGTGGAGCATAAACAGGTGAAGCAGGTGAATTTGGTAGAGCATAACTGGTTGGATTTTCAAATCAATCATGCAAAGGTGTCCTCCTTGCCACTCCTATGTCACCAAGAGGTGTTTTTCTTGGCCTTCCCCTGCGTTTTGCAGCTGCTGCAACATGTTCAACACCTCTTCCTCTTTCTCTTGCAGTTGCTAGAACACGTTCAACACCCCTTCACATTTCCCTTCCTCTTGCAGTTGTTGCAACATGTTCAACATGTTCAACATTTACAACTGGTGCAACTTGTCTAGCTAGTGCAGCAGGTGTTGTCTTTCTGGGCCTTCCCCTAGGTTTAGGAGGTGCATCAGGATTATCACTTATTTTTCTTAGCCTTCCTCTAGGTCTAGGAGGTGCATCAGTAGTAGTATGAGGAGAAGTGTTTCTTGACCTCCCCTTAGGTCTTGAAGTACTTGGTCCAACATTAACATTACTTGATCCAACATAATCCTACAAAAATAGTTGAAAGCAGTCACATATTCAAAAATAATTACGCTACAAATAAATAATACAAGTCATTTAAAGTTACACATCTTGAAAGGACAACCTCTTTTGTTGTGATTTTGTCTATGAAAGATGCTATAAGTCATGTAAATCCATTTTCTTGACATCTTTCCACACTTTTTGATCTCATAAAACTGTCTATTCCTTCTCTTCTTTAGCCTGCCAGGCATAGAAACAACAACTGAAGGCTCCACATGAGGATTTGTTGACTCTGGCCACATGTTCATGTTGGTCACTGGTTGAATGTAGTGACAGTAAGTCTTGAGATAAGTATCCTTACTGTAGTAGCTATTAACAAAATCAATTGGGTCCAATTTCTTGTAGAGTATGATTGCAATCCCATGTGGACATGGTATTCCCTTGAGCATCCAATATTTACAGTTGCATGTGTTATCCCTCAAATCCACACGATGTATTTATGGTCCATCTGATATTTCAAAACCTCTCTCTCTATTGAAGTCAATATTACATGTCATTGACTTCTCAGTGTTTTTTTCTAACACTCTCAAAGCCATTGGAGATATTTCAATCACCCATGTTTCTGAAAACTTTGTGAATTCACCTAGTCTAGTCATTACTTTCACCCTTATCTTTTCTAGCATAATAATAATTATTTTATGCATTGGTCCTAAGATCCAAGCACTAAATCTCTCAGTCATGTTATTGTCTATGCTATCACACTTGATGTCAGTTCTAAAGTACATTTTACACCAATTTTGTACCTTGTAATGAAGTAAATCTGGAACAATATCTTCACCACCTAGCATGGCCAATTGGTTCAAATTTTTCTTCATTTCAGCTTCAAAGGTGCTTCTTGCACATTTCCAGAACTGGTTCCTTCTCTGAAGACCTTTTCATTTCCCCCCAATTGGCAAGGATGTGTCTTGCACACATCCTATGCTCCACCTCTGGTAAAAGTTTCATCAATGTTGCTCTAAAACCCTGAAAATCAGATCATAACAAATTACATATTCATAACTACACATAATATTCATTAAACATAACTAAATGGAGAAAAAAGTATACCTTTTGCATATCTGAAATGATTGTGTAATCTCTGCGATTTGTTAATCCCAAATCCTCTATCAATAATTTCACAAATCAAGTCCAAGTGTTCTTATTCTCATACTGTACTATAGCCCAAGCAATAGACAACATTTGATTATTGTCATCTTTAGCCATAGCAACCAACAATTGTCCTTTGGTTACTCCCTTCACGAAAAATCCATCTAAACCAATGCATCTTCTATAACCATCCAAAAAGCTTTTTTGCATGCATCAAAACAAATGTAGAAACTTTGAAAAACAAGTTTACCACTATCACCAGAATCATCAACTTTCACAACACAAGTGAAACCCGAATTGGACCTCAGCATTTCATCCCTATAGTCAAATATTTTTCCAAACTCTTTCACATGATTACCCATTAAATCTTGAAGGATTTTACCTCTAGCTCTCCTGACAGTAGTCTTTCCAACATGTATACCCAATTCTTTTCTAATCAACTGTTGGAACTGAAATATTCTCATGTTTGGTTGCTCACTGATTCTATCTTTGAAATGCTTATGCAAGAATTTTGCATTACACATGGAATTTCTAGTGTTTTGATACATCTATGCTTAGGATTGTAGGTTTTAATTTGAAAATCATTGATAGACGTGTTAATACTTGCATATAACAACCAATGACACCCTTCCCTACATCTAACCCTAACCTTTTTAGACTCATTAATATACTTCTCTAACTTAACACCTCTTTGAAGTGCATATTTTGTAATAGCATCTCTAAACTCATTCACATCCTCAAAAACCATGCCCAATTTCCACATAACCTGTTTTACAGAATTATCATACACTACCTTTCTACTGTTTGTCCTCTCTAACCCATCTTCTAAATCAGATTCCACATTATATTCATCAGAACTACAATACACAGGCTCATCCTAAGCAACTTTACCTTTTAAACTTTTATCAGCAATTTCTATCTCCTCCAATTCCAGATATGGACTAACTTCACCAACAAAAACTTATGTAGGGTCATTAGGTATTCTTTCTCTTCTTTTCCTTCTCTGGTATTTCCTCCTTTCATCCCTCAAGTTTATGTCCTCTTCATGCACATCACTTTCAAATTCAACATCATCTTCAACAAATAGATCTTCATGGTCTGAATCTGAGCTGTTTTCAGTTGAGAGGTCAGAAACATTAATATTTATAGCTTCAGCAGTAGCTGTAGCTTCACCACCAACTGCAGCCTCACCACCAGCTGTAACAACTCCAGCAGATGAGGCCTCACCAGGTGCAGCCTCATTTTCAAGCTCAACCCCTTTTTCAGTGATCCTATCCCCTTCATAGACCCCCTTGTCCCCTTCTTTATTAAAAGTAACAAAAGATTCATCATTGGTAGTAGTGTATTCCAGCAAACCAATGGGACCATCAACTTGATGAAGTTGATCAATCATGTGACAAACGTACACCTCACCAATATCCCTATTTTTAAAGAATTGTGAAAGCTCAAAAATATCCTCATCACATAGAAAAGATAACAGAAAGTCCTTTTTAGGTGGCCTTAGATAAAATGTGCACCTTGTTGTAGCATACCCTAACTCTTTTAAAAAGCTAGTTAGCTCAAAATAAGATAACTTATCCACATCCACATCAAAATATCTGTGACTTCACCACCCTCATATTCTGGTTTTTGACTTTTACTATTTAAAACACCACCATGAAAATATCTCAAGGTTATATAGGTAAAATCACTCATTCCTAGAATTTAGTCACATTCACAACGAGTTACAATTAGGAAAAATTTGATTATTCAAACATGCAATAATCAGTCACACAAGAAGAGTCAATTTAGATTACAAAAAAACCCTAACTTGTTGATAAAAATAAGAATGATTTAGACTAGCAAAAAATTTTAATTTTGACAAATTATGAAACTACAGACTTGTTGAACAATAACCCTAAAGAAATTGTCATAAAATTTCAATTTTTAAGTTTAGTCATCACAAAAACAAAGCTAACCTTTAAGACTTGTTCAACACCAACCCTCTCACAGCTCCCCGATACAAAATCACACCTCGCAGAATACCAGAACAGTTGTTAATGTTGACCTTGAAAGCAATTTTTTTGGAAAGACTAGTCAAAGTGAGAAATAAAATTGAAGAGTGAAAGAGATGATTGATGATTGAAAAAGTTGAAAGTGTTTTGAGTATAGAGTAGAGGAAAGGTCACTTTTTTGTTTATTAAATATCTATCTTTTATTACATTTATGGATAATTAAAAGCTAAAACAAAAATTATATGGGATAATTATTTTTTTAAACGGTGCGTGTGTCCACCGCTATTGAGTTGACTGACTAAGTGTAAAAGTTGGCAGATATATGTCATTAAAATATAAAAAGAGAAAGTCTAGGAGAGTAATAGAACTTCTGCAAAGTTGAGTATGCTCAACTAAAAATTTGATCATAGTTTAAATATTTTCGTAGGTATTATTCCTTTTATTTACGATATTTTCTAGTGGAGAATTTTCAATTTTACACAGAAAATTCTCCACTAGAAATGGTGATAACAAAATGAATAAACTAAATATAGTCATGTGGCTGATGCATTTAGTAGCTTTGAGATTAGTATTGTCCTTTCGTGTAGTTTAATAAAAATTATTTTGCATCATCGTTGTTTTGTAAAGGCAAAAGGAACCTTCCTTTTCAGTAAGACATACCTAAATTTCGAGCAAGACACCTCTTATTGACTATAGAGTATAATAGGTATAGAGATTTTGCTTCGGTATTGAAAATCAAATTTATTTACTCTTTTCTCTGTATTGTTTTCAAACAAAGTACTCCATTCGTTTTATTTTAGTTGACTCTCTTTTTAAAAATATTTATTTCAATTTAGTTATTTTTGTGATGAAATCAAGAGGATTTTATTATGTTCTTCTAATACTATCCTTAACTTAAATGACTAAACAAAGTGTATTTACTCAAATTTATATTTTTAAAACATAATTAATAAGGCTAATTTGATAAAATAAATCTCTAATTAATATTTTATTAATGAATGTGTCAAGTCAATAGGGGTCAACTAATATAAAACGAAGGGAGTAAGTGTTAAATACATAATTTATTCTGTTTTTTTGAATTCATAAAAGTTTTGTAATTTGAACAGTCATTATTATAGAAAAGTTTATAAGAAAAGTTTATCTTTTGTTAATCCCAAGAGTAATTAAGTCGAATAAGTAATACTTTATCCGTTTCGTTTTAGTTGGTCATATTTTATTTCTAAAAATATTTATTTCAATTTACTTGTTCCTTTGATGAAATTAAAATAATTTTACTATGTTTTTTCAATACTATCTTTATCATTAAATGGTCCAACAAAGTGTATATACTCAAATTTATGTTTTCAAAGCATAATTAATAAGACTAATTTGATAAAATAAATTTCTAATAAATATTTTATTAAGAAAAATACCAAATCAATAAGGATCAACTATTTTGAAACGGAGAAAATAGTAGTAAATAGAGTAAGGTGTGTTTGGTATGAAAGAAAATATTTTCTGAAAAATATTTTTCAATTTTCTCATGTTTGGCTGTTTTTTTTTTTTTTGAAAAGAGAGAAGTATCTATTACCCCATGAACTTGTCGAGTTTTATTTATGGTACACCTGAACTTTGACTTGTCCTAAGTATCCCCCGAACTTGTTCTTTTAGTACGTCGCGTGGCCCTTTTTGCTGATGTGACGAAATATTTGGGTTTCAGTAATTTTTAAGCCAAATCAACCTTTTTAATGGTTAAAAAATGAAAAAAAATGTTTTTCTTTAATTTTTTCAAAAAAATCAATAATCCCTCTCATTATACCTCTTCCTTCATTACTTCCAATCTAAAAAAAAAAAATCATCCATTTATTAATTTTGTAAAACTCATGTTTATCTCTTAATTAGTTTATGGAATGAAACTTTCATCCGTTAATTAATTTTGTAAAAATTTCGTTTATTAATTTTTTAAAAAAATTCATTCGTTTATTAATTCAATCTAAAACTCCAGTTTTCATTTTTATGAAACTACTTCAATTTTGTAATCTTAATTATATATATCATATGAGTTATTGTAACTAAAGAAGTATACTAAATATAGAAGCAGATATTTTAAAAGATAATAACAAAATAAATACTAAAGAAACTAATACACATTATAATAAAGAGAATGTAGTTATATTGATTATCGATTTTTTAGTCCCTGACGATTTGATTTTCGATTTAACCGATAAAAAAATACTCATAAAATGAAAAAAAGAGTAACTAACATGAAAAGAAACCGAATCTTAGTTGCAACCACATCCTTTATATTTATCCTATATTAAAAATAAGCCTTTTCTACCCTTAATTATCCGATTTTTCTCTAAAAACAATTATATTTTTCAGTTTTCCTCTACTTCAAAATATTGAATGGTTGAATTTTCGTCGATCAAGTAAGTTATTATCTAAATATATATATATATATATATATATATATATATATATATAGATAGATAGATAGATAGATAGATAGATAGATAGAGAGAGAGAGAGAGAGAGAGAGAGAGAGAGACAGAGAGAGACAAAGACAGAGACAGAGACAGACAGAGAGAGAAAGACAGACAGAGACAGAATGTAAAATAATAATTTAGCATAAACTTATTGGGTTATAGGTTTACCCAATAACCCAGTAAAAAAATCAAAATCGAATCAATAACCCAATATTTTTTTTTATAAAATCATTAAAAAATCGTTAACCCTATAACGATAAATCAATAAAAAATTTATCGGTTTGATTTTTGTACGTCCCTAACTTAAATTTTAATTTCTTACTCCGTTAATTATACTAAGAAACGTATTTTTGCATGTGAGTCCCCTCAAAATCCTAATCGAAACACTAATCAGAAACTACTATGAAACACTAACCGGAAAAAAATAATTTCATATTTTTAACACACACCAAAAAATATAAATTTTTAGATAATAGCTTACTTGATCAGCGAAAATTCAACCATTCAATATTTTGAAGTAGAGGAAAACTGAAAAATATAATTTTTTTAGAGAGAAATCGAATAATTAAGGGTAGAAGAGGCTTATTTTTTAATATAGGATAAATATAAGGGAAGTGGAGGGTATTTATCCACGTGGACAAACACATCAGCATTTTTATCCACGTGTCCACGCGTGTATTACACGTAGTGAACTTTCAGCAAAAAGGGGTCACGCGACGTACTAAAAGAACAAGTTCGGGAGGGTACTTAGGACTAGTACAGGTTCAGGTGTATCATGAATAAAACTCGACAAGTTCAGGGAGGTAATGTATACTTCTCTCTTTTGGAAAATGTTTTCTAAATCAACTTATTTTTCTCAAATCTAAGAAAAATGACTTCCCTTTAAAAAGTAATGAAAACATTTTTCAAAATTATCTTTCAACCTCACTCTTAAATGAAATATCCACACAATTCTCAAAATCACTCATCCCTACTCTGACCCCCAATCCCCTACCCCACCTCATTCAAACAACAAATATTTCAAATTTTTTTTCTTACCTCATCCCCTACTTAAAACCCAAAACTCAAATCTGCCCCCTCCCCTAAAAAAAAAATAATTTAATTTTTTTAAAAAAAATTTAAACTTTTTCTCAACCCCCCTACGCGACCCCCCACCCTATCACCCCCGTTTCCTAAAAAAAAATTAACTTTTTAAAATTTATTTTTTGAATTTTTTCTTGCCCCACCCTCACTCCCCTACCCCGACCCCCACCCCCTACCAACCTCCATTCAAAAAAACTATTTCAAATTTTTTTCTTACTTCAACCTCTAACCCGAAACTCAAACCCCTACTCCTTTAAAAAAAAAAAAGTTTTTTAAAAAAAATTCAAACTTTTTTCTTTTCCTCCGCTATCCGACCCCCCTACCAACCTCCCCCCTCTCCTTACAAAAATATTTTTTTTCTTACCCCGCCCTTACGACCTATTTTGACGCTCCCACCTATCAACCCCCTCCCCCAATTTTTTTTTTTCTTATCCCATCCTTCTTATCCTATTCATTCTCATTGTTTTTGTTAAACATATACAAATACGTTTAGAAAATATATACTTACCCAATTTGCATAACGGACACAAGAATATACATAAGAAACAACTTATTTTTCTAGAAAACATTTTTCCTCTTCATATCGAACACACCCTAAAAAGGGTATTTTTTAAGGTCAAAAATAATTTACTAAAACGTATTTTTACTATTTAGCTAAACACTAAAATATATTTTCTGAAAAATATTTTTTTATTCACCAACCAAACACTAGAAAACATTTTCCATCCACCAACCAAATATAATAAAATAAGTAAGAAACCAACTTATTTTCCAAGAAAACATTTTCTAGAAAAAACATGAAAAATATTTTCCCTCCTACCAAACACACCCTAAATTAATTTTTCAAGGATATATGATACAATCTATGGGCTAGGAGACGGAGGCTTACTTTCATTTGATTAACGTATTATTTCGTTTTATGTTTTTACGTCGATTACAAAGAGATTTTATCTATTAATATTATTTTTACTTAATCTGATGTGATCGAATATTCTGGTCAAGGCAATTCTTGTGCTCGCATTATCAGTATTACTACAAATTGTCTAAATATAAAAAAGGACGGTGGAGAAGATGAAGTGGACGTATATCATGACATCACGAAGTAAAAAATTTCATTAAAAATATAAAAAAAATTAATGTATACATATAAAAAATAATTTATATCATACATAAGTTATATAATTTTTTTAGATATATAATATAACTTTTTCAACAAAAAATTTCAACTGACCATTTTTTTCGATATATTACTGCGCCATTGAACGTATAGCTTAGGATGAGGATGAGCTCTTTCTCCATTATTTGGGACTTGGGAGACAACTCAACTAGTAAATATTACCAAACACGTGTCAAATTAGGAAACACATCTCCATCAATCTCACATCAAATTTAACATGACGTCTAGGATTATCACTCATCTATTTTATTTTATGTTTTGAAACAATATCTTTTCTTTGAAGAAGATATAATCTTTGACGTAAGTTTAATTTAGACTTTATCTTTTTGTGAATGATTGAGTTTGATCTCTATTATTGGACTCCGAATATTTTAATTTAAGATCCTCCGAAGTAGGATTAATATTAATATCATCAAAACATAATCTTGTCTTGAGTTTTGCCAATAGATAATTTAATCTCATTAGTTGTAACTTGGTAAAATGACCTCCCAATTGTCGTGTGTGTATATATATATATATACTAAGTATCGATGGCCCATGCCAGCACGGGCTTAATATATTTTTTTTTGTCTTAATTTATGTGAAATAAATAAAATTAGATAATTAATTATATTTTTAATATATTTTGAGACTTTTAAGTTGTTAGCTATCGTAATCTATAATATTTTTTCGACATTATAATTTACTATTTTAAATTGTTTGCTATTGTAATTTATAATACTCTTCTTGTTCAAACTTTTGTGATATTGATAGTCAATTTATATTTTAAAAGTAATTTAATTTTTTAATTATTATGATTTATAATATTTTTTCTATTTTAATTTAAGAGATACTGATATAATTTTGAGAGCCAATCAAATATCACGATTGAAGTAGCGAAACTGACACATCTTGAATAACTCATAATAACTAATTAAAAGTGATATGACAAAATTACTATAAAAAATACTTGTGAAAAAAATTTAAGTGGGACTCATATAAGATGTCAAATTAATTTAAAATATCAAGAGCTAATTTATCATTTATGTTTATTTTATCTTTTTTTTATTAAATATTATTAATATTTTAATACTTAGATAACTTATAATAATTATTTAGGTGTAATATAATAAAATTACGGTTGAAGCAGCTGAAGCAGGCATGTCATAAATATCTATTTTATTTTTAAAAAATGAAATTTTATTAATTTTTTAATACGTAAATGTTATATAATAATTAATTATGAATGATATAGTAAAATTATGGAGTAAGCAGGCGGCTGGAAGCAGGCATGACAACCGCCAGCTGCCTGCTTCCAACAGTTGCTACTCATATTTATATATAGTACTAGGTACCGAAGGCCTGTGCCAGCACGGGCCCAATATATGCTATTTTTAAGTTGTTAACTATTATAATTTATAATACATTCTCAACATCATAATTCACTATTTTAAGTTGTTTGTTATTGTAATTTATAATACTCTTCTTGTTCAAACTTTTATGATATTGATAGTCAATTTATATTTTAATTTAATTTTTTATTATTGTGATTTATAATATTTTTGCAATTTCATTTTAAGCGACACTGATATAATTTCGAGAGTCAATCAAATATCACAATTGAAGTAACGAAACCGGCATGTCTTGAATGACTCATAATAATTAATTAGAAATGATATAGCGAAATTGTTATATAAAAATACTTGTGAATTTTTTTTAAGTGAGCCTCATATAAGATGTCAAATTAATTTAAATATCAAGAGTTAATTTATCATTTTATGTCTGTTTTACACTTTTTATTAAATATTATTAATTTTTTAATACTTAAATGACTTATAATAATTAACAAGGGGTAGTAAAATTATCGTTGAAGCAACCAACGTAGACATGCATAAATATCTATTTTACTTTCTTTTTTTTAAATTAAATTTTATTAATTTTCTAATACGTAAATGTCATATAATAATTAATTAAGGGTGATATAGTAAAATCACGGAGCAAGCAGACAGCTGAAAATATGCATGACAACCACCAGCTGCCTGCTTCCAGCAACTACTACTCACACTTATATATCGTAACACGATTGAAGTAGCAAAACCGGTATGTCTTGAATGCCTCATAATAACCAATTAGAAGTGATATAGAAAAATTGCTATAAAAAATACATGTGACTTTTTTTAAGTGAGCCTCATATAAATGTCAAATTAATTTAAAACATCAGGAGTTAATTTATCATTTTATGTTTATTTTAATTTTCTTATTAAATATTATTAATTTTTTAATACTTAAATGACCTATAATAATTACTTAGGGTCGATATAAAAAAATTATGGTTGAAGCAGCTGAAAGGGACATGTCATAAATATCTATTTTACTTTTTTTTAAATTAAATTTTATTAATTTTTTAATACATAAATATCATATAATAATTAATTAGGGGTGATTTAGTAAAATCATGGAGCAAGCAGGCAGCAAGAAGCAGGCATGTCGATCGTCATTTACCTGCTTCCAAGAGCTGCTACTCGCTCTTCTATATAGTAGTAATATATACAACTATTTACATGCCTTAAGAAGAAGAGAGGTTTCCCTTTTGGAGTCCCCTGAAAACTTACAACTGCTAGTAGAAAAAAGTTAGACTCTATCCATAATTACTTACACATTTTTTTGTGAAAACTGAGAAAATAAGAACTCTTAATACGCTTACACTAGATTTCTCTTGGTTGCCTTTTCTCTCTTCTTTTCGCTTTGTCTTGGTTTGTCTCACTGAGTGGATATTTATAGGCATCTAACAGACTTTAAATTTTGGACTTCAAATTACTTGAAGAAATTTTAGCTTGCCAAGTACATTTGTGGGCTCCATCGCAGATGATTAGGTTTCTTCTTTAATTACTATCCATCCACTTGTCATCCATTTTTATTCCAATCATTCATTTTATGTCATTGTTTACGTCTTTAGCCTTATGTCGTCATTGCTTACGATCTTACGTATCTAGATTGTGTTAAAACTCCGGAGAGAAACTCATCCTCGAGTCATCTTTTTCATTTGGGTTTTGAGCAAATTGATCCATTGCACGATCACAGTCTTCGTTGTCCGAGTCCGAAATTTGTTGTCTTGATTCTAGACTTAGATGAAATTTGTTGTCTTGATTCTAGACTTAGAATCACAGAAATCCTGAGTCTTGATTCAGGTTTTGGGTTTGAATTTCCAGGATTACTTCTTTGGTCTAACTGTATCTGCTATTCTCTGTTGTATATATTTTTTTTTAATCATTTTTCCTTTTCTTAATATAAAAGCCTTTCTTGATTTTTTCCTGATTTGAAGTACCTTCTTTTTGTGTCTGAAAACTGGCTGGGAGAATTCTCTCTACACTTTTGGCAAAGTGTCAGCCCTCAACGAATTTGATGCATCTTTACCAGTTACCGTTTGAACTGGACTAGCTATATCTTTATCCGATATAGTGGATCTTTCTGCATTCATTGGGGAATGCACCCCCTTTTTGTCCATTTTTGAATGAGATGCAGAACTCTTTGGAACCATCTGATAGGTTCCCTGGGTCTTCTGAGATAACTCAAAATGAAGGATTTTAATTTTGTCTTGTAAAATTCCTATATGCTCTATCATTTGTTCTTTTTCATTTATAAGATTTTTTTCTTGTCTTAGGATCTCGTTTGCTTGATTAAGTCATTTGAAAACGTCTGTCATGGGTGAACAATGATCACAGAAGATGATCGTGTCTGTGTTTTTCTTTATATTATGATACAAAATCGATAAGAAAAACACTAACACGCACCAAAAACAGTCCACAATTTGAAGAGTCAAGGACCCCTTTTGGTGACCACTCTCGAATTTGCTACACAACAACAATAATGAAGAAATTACAAGGTGTGTATCACACCAACATCCAATCCAAACTAATATTATCAATGAAAGATGATGAAACAAGATGAACAACAATTATATGGAAACAATAACTACAAACGGCTTACAATAACAAGAGACAACAGTTACAAGAATTATAACAAGACTAAGATAAAAAGATAGACAAATGGAGATGTAGTCTTACGAACCCAATAGACTATTCAACTCTTGGACCCTTAACACCATATACAACATAAACCTATCTCTTACGTGACCTCAAGGGAACGGGATTCCCAAGCAATCAACGTCTCAAAACTAGCTACCAACACAAGTGATATCTATACTTGTTTACAAGTGATATCCACACTTGTATGGATACTCTCAAGAGTAGTCTCACAATATTCATAAAATTTATGAGAAAATGACCTAATATGTTCTGTTTATAGCCTAGGTTATAACTTATTACAAAATAACTAAAATGCCCTTAATGAGCCATGGCAAAGGGGCGGCCTTAGAGTGTGCATATTGGATGGATTTAGAGTGTTGGGACTTGTTCTCTACACTTTAAAGCTTGTTCCATTGGTTGTGAATCCACCCGAGCTCGATTCTTTACGTATTGGTCCACAATCACGATCGTACTTGTATAATCCTCTCCTTCTTAAAAAAGGATTCGACCTCGAATCTGAACCTTGTAAAATAATAGGAAGGACAAGAAAACATAAGTTCCTCAAGGTATGAGGGTTAGAATTAGTGTAATCAATCATAGCATCTTGATAAGGTGGATCAAACTTCACATACACCCAAACATCCCTTTTACCCGAATACCCTCCCAAGAAAGAGTCAACTAGTCTATCCACGTAAGTGTGATAAGAAACAAGGAACAAGAGTTTCTCATCAATTGGAAAACATAGACTCTTCTTGTAACAACAAATAGGCTTGAAAGTTGAGATAGGAAGGCCATAAATTCCATGCACATTCAAGTCATTCAAAAAAAAATTCTCATCTCTATACTTCAAATGATCACCGGGATCAAATGGGTGGAGTGTCCATGGACACGAGTTTAGGATGGATTTCCTTTTCCCAATAATACCACTAGTACAATAATATATCCCCTCTATACTAGCATGGACTACAACAAAAACAACTAGAGGGTCATCCATAGTCAATCGGCCAACATGTTCAACATCACCATTTTCACATACACGTTGGTCTTCATGACTTCCATAAGACAATGTACTATCACTTGTCACAATGACCTCAAAACTAGATTGATAAAATAGTGTATCCACAATCTCAAGTTGTACATTATCATCACCAAATGGAGGCACATTTGGCTCACCTAAAAACAAAATACCATTCGCACTTAGTTAGCTACTAGTCTCATTCACTAGAGTGCAAGAGTTAGTTTAATTACCTTGTAGCTCATGTGTATCATGTCCACTCACAGTAACTTTATTAGAAAGGATTGGATTCTCTATCAAGTTATCCAACTCCTTGCAAAGAGAGATTTTCGTCCCTTCCATTCTTCCTTCCACTCGGTCCATTATTTTTTTCATTCTCTCTATTTGGCTACTAAGGTCATGTTTCATACCCATTATGGCATCCATCAAATCGTTCATGGTCACCTTTTCCACTGCTATAGTTCCTAACAAAAGAAATTCTAAAACAAAAACACAAAAAACAACAAACTAGTTAATGTTAGAACAGAAAACATCCTCACAAGCTCTCACACTTTGAAATGCCTCTCAATTGGCATCATAAGTGTTGGTAACTCGTTTATACTCTAAGGAGATTACTTGGTACCAATTGGGGCTCAAGGTCGAAATAGATTCTCTTTTGAAACAACTCAAATAAAATACGTACGGACTTGAACCAAGAAACTACAACGAATTTCAAAAAGATAAAAGCACACAAAGAAATTTAGACACGAATAAACGGACCCAAAAACTAATTTACAACCTAGTAGACAATTACTAGTTTGTTAATTAGCAATAGAATCAACAAAATGCAACTAAGAAACAAAGATTAGAAACTAAGAAATCAAAAATTTGAGCCTAAATTTGTTGTGTGAACATAAAACATGACGTGGTAGCCACGTATTGGTTGCGGTCTTAACAGATTTTATTTTTCAAAATTGGAAGTCTTGAACAATTTGTGATTTGGAATTGGTGGGAATTGATTTAGGAGGGAAACAAGTCTTGAAATTCTATTGTCAAATTTAAAAGTGGAAGACTTGACTTTTGTGTACCATCCCCCTTAAAACAAGGTCCTTCAAACAAGAAAAGTTGTTGGGAAGTGATTGACTAGTTGATCGGTGATGGTAAGTCTTTCAAGGCTAACAAGCTTTCACCTTTTTCTCTTCAACTTTATAGGTCTAGTATTCACTTTATTTTAACAAGTCTTGAATGGGATGAAGAACATCAAGAACAACTTGAACGATCACCAATAACACAATAATACCAACAATCAATTCCAACAACAACAAGGCCAACGAATCACGGCCAAGTCCACCAAGATGACAACATAATCGGCTAAGGCTTTAAGTTCACAACAACACTTCAACAAATGCAAGCTCAAATTTAGATCTTGACTCAAGAGTGTTAGTGATGAAGAAAACTAACACTTGAAACACCAATACAAATAAAATGACTCCTAGATCTAATGTTCAAGTCTCGTCCAAACACAACAAACTTTCGGCCAAAGATCTAAACTCAAGAACACTATTTTTTTTATATTTTGAAGCAAGATAGCCTAAGATTGATCTTGTAGGAACAAAATCAATCCATGCTTTGATACCAAATGATAAAAGATAGACAAGAAATACACTAACACGCACCAAAAATAGTCCACAATTTGAAGAGTCAAGGACCCCTTTTGGTGACCACTCTCAAATTCGCTACACAACAATAATAATGAAGAAATTACAAGGTGTGTATCACACCAACAGACAACCCAAACTAATATTATCAACACAAGAGGATGAAACAAGATGAACAACAATTATATGGAAATAATAACTACAAACGGCTTACAATAACAAGAGACAACAGTTACAAGAATTATAACAAGACTAAGATAGAAAGATAGACAAATGGAGATGTAGTCTTATGAACCCAAGAGTCTATTCCACTCTTGGACCATTAACACCACATACAACATAAACCTATCTCTTACGTGACCTCAAAGAAATAGGATTCCCAAGCAATCAACGTCACAAAATTAGCTACCAACACAAGTGAGATCCACACTTGTTTACAAATGATATCCACACTTGTATGAATACTCTCAAGAGTAGTCTCACAATATTCATCAAAGTTATGATAAAATGACCTAATATGTTCTACTTAAAGCCTAGGTTACAACTTATTATAAAATAACTAAAATGCCCTTAATGAGCCATGGCAACGGGACGGCTTTGGAGTGTGCATATTGGATCGCTTTGGAGTGTTGGGACTTGTTCTCTACACTTCAAAGCTTATTCCATTGGTTGGGAAGCCACCCAAGCTTGAGTCTTTACGTATTGGTCCACAATCATGATCGTACTTGTATCATATTATACTGCGGAATGTCTCTCATTCCTGGTCTGAGAGATGGGGTTATATAATAATTAGGTCCTAAATTTCCCCGAGCGTAGTCTAATTCTTTAGTGAGGCCATTGAAACCTTTAAAGAGAGGCGTCGTATGATTTTTATTGATTCTACTACCTCTATCCATGTCTGAAAAGCTCCTTACGTCTGCCCTTTAATAACAACAGAGTATTTAAATCGGTTAGTTAAATTCTTTTCTGTAAAATAATAACTTAAAGCATTTAATACTGACATAAAATAACTGTTATCTCAGGGTATCTTATTGTAAGATATCCATAAGTTGTCTATGAGGCATGTCTATTGCCTGTCTATCCTTATGTCTGGTCTTAGTCTGAACGTCATATTTGACGGTTGATAGCATATTAAGCTTTGACTGTCAAAAATCATTCTTTCGAGTATTTAATGATCTAACAGTGCTTGTGGTTTGAAATGTGTATTACGTAATAGCGTCTTTAAGTAACTGTCTTGGGAAGATGAGGCCTCAGCCTTGCCCTTTCCTTTTCCTGCATACATGCTGAAACAAAAATCTTTAGTTCTTTCGTATAATAAGTCTACTAAGCTGATCTTCTAGATTATTATCTTTCCTTTTATATGTTCTAATACAATGTTATAAATTGATATGGTATCTAAAAAATTTAGCCATTTTCTTTTATTGTTATTCTTTTTATTTATTTTTTGATAAAATTTTACTATGACTTCACAATCTGTTCTTACTAATATTTTAGGTTTATTTAATATATAGTTTAAAACTATTTAAACCATAAATTAATGCTAATGTCTTCATATTTATGCTACTCATATTATCTTTTCTTTATACTTACCACTCTGATAAGCATAAATACCTTCTTCTTTCTTGTCGCTGTATTTGTTTGATTTTGCCTTTAATACTGTCCCCATCCTTTTTTGCTTCCATCTGTTTCAATAATTAGGTAGTCAGTTTCTAATGGCATAGCCAAGTCTAGGATGTCTTGTATCATGCGTTTAAATTTTTGAACTAGTTTTATGTCTTTATTATTAAATGTCTTTTGGCCTGTAGATCCAGTTTTGAAATATAACGGTCTTGCTACTTTTTCTAAAGCCTTCATAAAATTTCTAGCATAATTTAGTAATCCTAAAAATCTTTGTAAATCTTTTGTTTTATCCAATTTGTCTGGCATTTCTAAAACTTTTTTCGCTATATGTGGTTGTAACTTTATTCTGTCGTCTCCAATAACTACTCCTAAAAAATTAATATTATTTTAATATAATTTCATTTTCTTTTTACTTATTATAATTTCATTGTCTACAAATAATTTAAAAATTTGTTGCAAATGTCCTAAATATTCTCGCATGTTATTGCTAAAAAATAAAATATCATCTACCTAAACTAATGTGAAATTCTTATAACTCCCAAAAATATTATTCATTTTTCTTTAAAAAATTAGAGGCGCTGTCTTTAGCCCGAATGGCATAACTAGCCACTCGAAATGTCCTTCAGGACATGTGAAAGTCGTCCATTCTATACTGTCTTCATGCATTTTTATTTGTCAATATTCAGATTTGCAATCGAACTTACTGAATACTTTCTTTCCTTGTATTCTATTTATTAGCTCTATTTTTTTTGGTAACTTATATCCATCCATAAGTGTGTTATCGTTAAGTCTTTTGTAGTTTATTATCATCCTTGCCTTTTGTCATACTATTTTACTATGATTTCTTACCATAAAGGTTGCTGATCTATGTCTTGATTTAGATCTTCTAATTATTTCTAGTTCTAATAGTTCTTTATTTTGTACTTCAAAATCCTTAAGATCTTGATTTGTAGATTCTATCGATGCTATTTTTATGGTGATTCTGGATTGATTATTTCTAACTTATAGGTAATTTGGTTGGAGTCCTAGTGTTTCAAGAGTTTTTCTCTAATTATTTCTAATTCATCTAAAATTTGTATTATTTTTTCTAAGTCTTTTTGATCTCTTATTATTCCTATCTGTTGTATTCCCTTCTTAAAGTTGTATAATTCTGTATTTATTTCTATTAAAGTGTATTCTTTTTCTAATTCGTCAATGTCTAATAAGTCTTGCAGTTCTTCATACGCTTTTACCATTTTACTATTCTTGCATGTGTAATTTTCTCCTTTATCACATTTTAGTGAATTATCTTGTTTTATTTTATTTGAGCTATCTTCGTCTGATTTTTCTTCAAGATAGCGGTATTTAGTTGTAGTAGGTATTGTTGTTTTTGGGGTCTGAGTAATATTTTTAGTGAGAAGTACCCAGTCTCTAGTAATGAAACAACCTCCGTTATTTTATAACATAAAGTCCAGACCTAGTACAAAATCTGCTCTAATATTTAAATCTCTTACTAGGATTCTGTCAAGTTTATATGACGGTTTGTAAAATCACTGCAAGTGTTAAAAAAATATTTTTGCCTTAGGTATATATTGTTTATAAGTATTAAACGTTTCATCCATTTACATAGACTCTTGAGGTTTAGGCAGTTCTTTAATCACCCTTTGTGGTAAAATTCTGCTATTTAATATACTCTTCGTACATCCTAAGTCTACTATAGCTAAGGTTTTCACTTTATAATCGTGAATTCTTATCCTTGTTCGAACTTTAATTGTACTAATCTTTTTGTCTTCCTTACATATCATTTCTTCAAATGACATATTCATTAGCTTCTTTTTCTTACCCTCGTTATATTTTGTCCCTTCAACTGTCCTATTCATTAATTCTAGTTCTAATCCTTCTTACTCCTTAACTATTTATTTTTGTTTTTCAATTTTATTCATTCTCATTTTAACTTATTTATCCTCTCAATTAGTTGTAATATTTTTTCTTCTGTTACATTAGTCATAGGCCCAGATCTATTTTCAACATTATTTTTTGTTATTTGTAATTCTAGAATTTTTTCTACACAAGTGATGCATCCTTTTATGTAACATTTTCTACATTTTACTTTCTTACTTTTGCTTGGGAACCATCTACATTTAAAATATTGATTACTGTCTAGGGCTCTACCTCTTTCAAACTCGTGTTCACAATCAATCATGATATTTATTGAGTCATGATTGTTTAAATTTAACCTTTTCAATTCCATTTTATTTATAAATTCTTCTCCCTCTTAGTCTGAAGAATCTTTTTTATTTTCTTCAAACGTTTTCATACTCATTACGAAATATATACTTTTATTATCTAACATATATTCATCTACATTTATTAGATTTTCATTTACATCTTCTATTAACTGTGGATATCTCGATCTACTATTATTTCTTTTTGGACAGGTATTCGTCAAATGTTCTATACTCCTGCATGTAAAACATTCTAACCTATTTTTATAAGTTCTATTATTATTATATTTTCTCACAAGTTTCTATCTGTTTAGATACAATTTTCTTGCTTCTGATTTTCTCAAGTAATACTTTTTCTTAGGACGATAGTCTCCTCTAAATGGCTTCTTCTACTTTTTTTTTATAGTCTTGATCATAATTTTGAGTGACATATATACTTTTGCAGAAGTCTGTCTCACTTTGTTTTAACTGCTTTTGTATTTGTATATTTGTACATTTTTTTGTAATACTTTCATTATATGTTGTATTATTTGTCCTATTGATCATTTTGTGTCCTGGTGTTATGTTACCCCTTCTGTTTTGAACCATCTTTCTTATATTTCTCACCCTAAAGCTCCTGATAATTTATTAAAAAAATTCTTTTCTAATGCTTGATCAAACGAATTTTCACTAGTTGTGCAATAGTAGAAATAATCGTTTAGGAATTCCTTTATCTTGGACCAATTATTTATACTTAATTGTTCTAATTTTAGTAGAGCATTTTTCTGTAGGACTATTAGACCACTATTGGGGTCTTCATTGGTTAATAAACTATGTACCTTATTTGCAAAGTTGTAGGGGTTAGCTCCCATATTGACTAATCCTTGAAAGTCTTCAGGGAATTCTGTTTTATATGCTTCCCATAAAGCTTTAGTATTTTTTCCTAGAAATGTCTTTAGATACCTATACATAGTTTCTGCATCAGATTCTTGATTAGTTTGTATATAATCTGCTACTATTATGCCTTTCCATAGGCCTATTACTGAGTTCCACTTTTGGGAGTCATGGGTTGCTATATTTAAATTTTTTTCTCTATTCCCACCTTCTTGTAATTTAATGGGTTCTTCTATTAGCATTCTTTTTCCTCTATGTTTTATATTTTTTGTGTGTTCTTCTGTGTTTATCCTATACACTCCATGTCTTGGTAGATTACCCGTACTTATCTGTACTCTTTTCATATTAGTAGTTCTTTGAAAAGGGCTTAAGCTACTTGCTACACTCTCCATTAGTTCTTTTATTCTCTCTATTTCATCTATACTATAGTTTGTTTCTAAATCTTCGTCTTTGTATATTTCGTTAGGTATCTTCTTTTTGTTTCTATAGCCATAATTGTCTATTCTTGATTCACATTTGATAAAATGTTCTTTCAGTTTTGTAAAGTCTAAATTTCCTAGTTTACAACCTTTACATTTAAATTTTTGGTAGTTATTTGTCTCATGCATGACTTCTGCCTTTATTATAATATTATTTACTTCGAAACCCTCTTCTTCTATTATTTCTATGTTTATAAATTCATTATTCTCACTTTCTTCAATTTCTTCGTTTATCTCCTTTTCATTTGTATATTTGTAGTCTGTAAACCTAACTGAAGTTTGTCCTTTATTATTTATATACATTAAATGATCGTTTGGCTTAAGTACCTCCTTTTTACTAAATTTTTTTAAATTTCATTCTAGTTCGGCATATTTTTCTGAATTTATTTTTAGGGGTTTCATTAGTCTTATGCCCTTATTTTCCATTAGGCTTACTACATCATTTCTTTTTAATCTAAATTTTGTATCACTATTGGTGGCAAGCTTTCCTATAAATCCTACACATCTTAGTAAATTATTTTCATTATTCATTTCTTCATAACCTTTAGTCTGAATGCCCATTTTAATGTATTTTTCGAATTTTAAAGAATTTATCATATAGTATGGACTACAATAAAAAAGTCCCGCATTACATGACATATTGTAACGCCCCGAGAGTACACCCTGGGCGCCACACGGTGCTTACAGTCCCGAGAGACCACAAGCTAACCCATGAGCTGGTACCTACTATGAGCACTAAGTAAAACTGATAACAAAAGGTCTTATGCGGAATTTAACTGAGGAATGCCATAAGGTTTTAAGTAATAAAGCTGATAAAATTTATAAACAAAACTGATAATACTGATAAAACATCTGACAATGACAACTGAAATTTGAGAACTGATTATCCGTCTGAAATATTTGAAAGCCTCTAAACTGACTGAATGAGAGTTAATGGAACAGGCCCCAACTAACTCAAACTAGATACTGAACTGAAATGACAGAAACTAGTAAAGTAATTTGAGCTAAATAAATCATGTCCTCAAATTATGAGGACTTACCACTGCTACGGCTGATAATCTAGAAAGTCTATGCACGATCCGGGAACTGAGCATTCAAACCTATGATATGATACATCATAGCGCAAGAAAAGAGTATGCGATTAGAACTTTGAATGTACTGATATGCTAAATGAGGTAGGTTGATATGCATGGTTTCATGTGCATTAATAATAACTAACTGAATGAATAGATAACATGAAATACTAAATAAAATGCATGAAATCTGTAAATACTGAAGATACGTGAAATTTGTAAATACTGAGGATGCGTGAAATCTGTTAGTACTGAGGATGTATGTCCAAGCATATAACATGTTCGGAATAAAATCTGTAAATACTGAAATAATAAAATGTGATAACTGAATCACTGATATCTGTATGCTATGGTCAAGCATCTGAAAGTGAATTCTTGAACTGATTACTGGACTGAGACTATGAGAGGTATTATTTAACCGACATGACCCAGTTTGAGCTAATCGGGGTCCAACCTGTAACCCTAGTTGGAAGGGTGTTAGTACCATGCCACGGGTACTAACGCTGGCTGTGTATATCCACTAGACTGATGTACTATCTCGAAGGACTAAGGGTGTCAAGCCTAAATTGACGGGTGACCCCTACGAGGTAGCCAAGCCTAAACTGATGGGTGACTCTTCATATTCTACACTGGATATGTAGTTTTGAAGTACAGAGACTGCTACTAACGACTCTGCCTATCTAACGGGGAAGCCGCCATCCCTACACTCGTTCAGTGCTAAATCCTACTCCCAACTGAACTGACTCAGAATGCTGAACTGTTCTAAGTTTAACTGATTCTGATGACTGACTGAACTGATAATGCTTATAACATATTCCGAAACTAAGTTTTCGGGTATTTATAACCCCCAAGACTCAATAACAATAATAGTAAAATAGTACTTAAGCTTGGAGGACATAACATGAAAGCTTTTATCAAATATTCATTCTTGTAGGCATTTCATCAAACATTTGAGATTCATAGTTTAAACTAATCATGGGAATAATATGAAACTTGGAGTAATGACATGATTTTGATATCAATAACACTTAATTATGATTTAAATTAGTGAATACCAATATTAGAACATGTGGGGTCTGATAAACAATAATTTCATGTAAACATGGTATAGAATTGTAATTCATGGGAGTTCATAGTTAAAATCATAATTTAAAATCATAATAACTTGTAAAGATCACAACTTTAGATTTAAAAAAGGATACTTAGACTCCATGGGTGGAAGGAACCCATGGATGAACACTTAAAATACCTGGGTTGATAAATTCGTGAGAATTGATGGTGAGTTCTTGAGATTTGATGTTGAATTTTGAAGGCTAGGGCTTTTGTTCTTGAGAGAAGATTAGTTTAATTTGAGAGAATTGTGAAATAATGAGCAAATAATACTTTATTGGGGCTTAAATCCCGTGTTTGGACAGATTTGGGGCTTTGGGAAATGACCAAACGGTCCTTGGAAAATTAAATCACGAACTGAGAAATCCCAGTTTTTAGCTCCGGAGTGATACTGTACAATCGCATCGGGCCACTGGAAAACTGACGATCCTCATTTTGACTAATGGTGCGATGCGGTGCTATCGCGTTGCGCCATTGGAAACGGATAATTCCTAACTGGACGTTCGGCGCGACTCGATAGTAATCACGGTACCTTACTGGAAAGTGACAATTACGAAATAGCACATCAGCGTGATACAGTGCTTATAACGATGGCATACTGGAAAAGGACAGACACCATTTTTGGGGTCACCGCGACACGGTGCTTTTTGTATTGAGCTACTGCTTTCACTAAAAGTGTCATAACTTTTCACCCAAGTATTGAATTTGGGTGAAATTTGTATCGTTGGAAAACTAATTCAATTTTCTATCATTTGGTGGGTTTTTAGCTGGAAAATTCGGAGTAGAGAAAAAGATATGCTCATTTGAAGTTGACTAAGGCAATATTCTTATTAAAATTTCAACCGGTAAGGATTATTTCGATTCATCTAATAGATGGGAGTTATTTGAGACTCTAATGTACATCGAACTAACTCATAAAACTACCAAAGGACTATTAGATACTTTGCATGAGCTTAGAATATGACTCTAACATTGGTTGGGATTTTTTGGGTATTATAATCTCTCCCCCTCGGGAACATTCGTCCTCGAATGAGACTGGTTAAGATCAAAACACTGAGGAACTGAGATTATATGTTGAATATACGTGATAAAAACATAAGTGAGTCTCAAACATGATTCATGACTGAACTGGTTCTGTGAATGCATGACTGACATGAGAATGATATGCAGCTGAAACTGAGCATGGAAAAGAGAAATTCTATAAAGGTTGTTACCTTAAGCTGAGTCTAAGTTTGCGGAGAAAAGATGAGGGTACTTGGTCCATATATCTTCTTCTGCTCCCCAAGTGGCTCCCTCAATGGACTAATTCTGCCAAAGAACTTTGACTAGGGGAACTTCTTTGTTCCTTAGTCTACGAATTTGTCAATCAAGAATTTCGACTGTAATTTCCTCTTAGGAAAGACTGTTCTTAATATCTACGCTTTCTAAGGGAAGAATTACAGCTGGGTCACCAATACACCTCTTCAACAAAGAGATATAGAATACTATGTGCACTGATGCTAAGTCTGCAGGCAACTCAAGTTCATAAGCCACCTTTCTGAAACGAAATAAAATCCTATAAGGGCCAACATATAGAGCACTAATCTTCCCCTTCTTACCAAACCTCTTCACTCCCTTCATGGGAGAGATCTTCAGATATATGAAATCACCAATCTCAAACTCAAGATCTTTCCTCCTCACATCTGTATATGACTTCTATCGGCTTTGGGATGCCTTATGCCTCTCCCTGATCAACTGTACTTTCTCTACAACATCAAACACCAAGTCAGGCCCTACCAAAGCGGATTCTCTTTTTTCAAACCAACCAATCGGAGATCTACATCACCTTTCATATAGAGCCTCAAACGGAGCCATCTGAATACTAAAATAATAGTTGTTATTATACGTGAATTCAATCAAAGGTAGGCGATCATCCCAACTACCCTTAAAGTCGACTTCACACGCTCTTAACATATCCACAAATGTCTGAATGGTACTTTCTGCTTGACCATCTTTCTGAGGGTGGAAGGCTGTACTGAGGTGAACTTGGGTACCAAGACCCTTCTGAAAAGCTTTCCAAAAATGAGAGGTAAACTAAGTCCCCCTATTTGAAATAATAGATAACGAAATGTCGTGCAACCTGACCAACTCTCTGAGATAGAGTTTAGCATAGTCCTCATCTGAAAAGAAAGTATAGACTGGCAAAAAATTGGCTGATTTGGTCATCCTATACACAATGACCCAAAGCAAATTATTCTGCTGATGAGTATGAGGCAAATCTATCACAAAATTTATGCTCACTTTCTCCCAATTCCAAGTAGGAATACTGAACTCCTGCATAGACCCACTTGGCTTCTGATGTTCAATCTTAACCTGCTGATAAGTGGAGTACTTAGCGACAAACTCTGTGATATCCCTCTTCATCCTACTCCACTAATAGATTTCCCGCAGATCGCGGTATATCTTTGTGGCCCCTGGATGAATAGAGTAGCGCGCACCATGCGCTTCTGCAAGAATTCGTTGTCTCAACTCATTAACACATGGCACACATAATCTACCATGGCAATGCAACACCCCATCTTCTTCTTGGGAGAAAACCTCTACTTTCTGATCTCTGAATGACTCCTTCAACTTCACTAGACTAGGATCCCTATCCTGTTTTTCTTTCACTTCGGCAACCAAAGAAGATTCTGAACTATTCTAAACCCAAACACTACCCTCAGCTGAATCAATCAAACGAACACCTAACCTGTAAAGTTAATGAACTTCTCTAACTAACTTCTTTTTGTCATCCTCAACATGAGAAACACTACCCATATACAATCTACTTAGGATATCTTCCACTACATTGGCCTTGCTCGGGTGATACAAAACACTCATATCGTAATCTTTCAATAATTCTAACCATATTCTCTGGCGCAGATTCAAATCCTTCTGCAAAAATACATACTGCAATCTTTTGTGATCTGTGAACACATCAATATGGACCCCATACAAATAGTGCCTCTAAATCTTTAAGGCAAAAACAATAGCTGCTAACTCAAGATCATGGGTAGGGTAAATTTTTTTATGGGGCTTAAGCTGTCTAGAGGCATAGGCCACAACCTTACCCTTCTGCATAAAAATACATCCCAACCCAACTCTAGAAGCATCACAGTACACAACAAACCTATCTGAACCATCTGGCAACGTCAAAATTGGGGTTGTAGTGAGTCGAGTCTTCAACTCCTAACAACTCTTCTCACAAGAATCTGACCACTGAAACTTAAATTTTTTTAGTCAATCGGGATATTGGTTATGAATAGACGAAAATCCTTCAACGAACCATCGATAATAGCCATCCAAACCCAAGAAACTCTTGATATTTGACGGAGAGATAGTTCTGGGCCAGTTTATCACTGCCTCGGTCTTTTGAGGATCGACTCTAATTCCATTACCAGAAATAATACGGCTAAGAAAAGCTTTTGATCTTAGCCAGAATTTTCACTTACTGAATTTAGCGAACAACTGATAGGCTCTAAGAGTTTGCAATACTATTCTAAGGTGGTCTTCATGATCATTTTCATTACGGGATTAGACAAGGATGTCATCAATGAAGACTATAACGAACATGTGCAAGTAATTCTTGAACACTCGATTCATCAAGTCCATAAAGGCTGCTGGGGAATTCGTGAGACCAAAGGACATGACTAGAAACTCGAAGTGACCATACCGAGTTTTGAAAGCTATTTTTGGAATGTCATATTCTCTGACTCTGAGCCGATGATAGTCGGATCTAAGGTCTATCTTAGAAAAGTAACTGGCACCCTAAAGTTGGTCGAACAAGTCATCAATTCTGGGAAGTGGATATTTGTTTTTTATTGTGACTTTTTTCAACTGATGGTAGTCGATACACATTCTAAGAGAACCGTCTTTCTTATGCACGAATAGGATTGGTACGCTTCACGGAGAGACACTAGGCCTGATGAATCCCTTATCTAAGAGATCGTTCAACTGTTCTTTCAACTCTTTGAGTTCGGTTGGAGCCATTATGTATGGCAGAATAGAGATGGGCTGGGTATCTGGAAGAAGGTCTATTTCGAAGTCAATTTCCCTTTCAGAAGAAACTCCCGAAAGATCTTCAGGGAACACATTTGAAAATTACCTCACTACTGAAACTGACTCAAGATTTGGGGTCTCAGAATTAGAGTCTTTGACTCAGACAAGATGATAAATACACCCCTTGGATATCATTTTCCTCGCCCCAAGGTACGAAACAAGTTGACCCCTAAGAGTTGTAGTACTACCCCTCTATTCAAGGACTGGTTTATTTGGAAACTGAAAATGAACTACTCTATTCCTACAATTAACAGAAGCATAATATGAATGGAGCCAATCCATGCTGAGAATGACATCAAAATCCGTTTTCTCTAACTCCACAAGATCAACTGAAGTAACTTTTTGAGATACTATAACCGGGCATTTCCTGTATACCCGCCGGGAAACAATAGAGACACCCACTGGGGTAGACACTAAAAAGGCTCTTTTAGGATTTCAGAACTGACTGCAAAGTTGGCAGCTATAATATAAGGGGTTACAAAAGAAAGAGAAGCTCCAGGGTCTAATAAAGCATAAACATGTAAATGAAAGACTTGTAATGTACCAGTAACCATATCAGGAGAATTTTCCTGATCCTTTCAGGACATAAAGACATACAATCTATTTGGGCGCTGACCACTGGTAGCACTGGAAGCGGCACCCTGCTGAGTTGGGAGGCCGGCTAGAACTGGGGGACGACTGAACTGACCCTGCTGACCACTCTTTGGACAATCCCTAACTTTGTAGCCCGGCTTACCACACCCAAAATATACGTCACTATCGGCTTTACAGACACCCTGATAGTTTCTACCATATTTCTAGCAAAGAGAATACGTACGAGCACTATTAACACTGCCTTGGGACTTAGAGCCTGGCGCTCTATCCCTATTATCATTTCTGAATTTGGGTGTTGGGGCACTAGCTAAAGATGGAGGTGGGAATGAAGATTTCTGATGGAACTGAGGACGGTTACCACCTTCTGACCTTGGCTGATTGAAATTAAAGCTACCCGTTGATAACGCTCAATCTACAGCTCTCGTTTGAGTGTAAAGCGGTCGTTAGCAAATATAGAACCCAACCTGGGTTGGGTGTCGATCCCACAGGGAATAGCTTGGCCAACAAGTAAGTAAAATTACTAAACTTTTGGTGCAAGTCTCGTAAAAAGGGGGGATTGTAATGTGTCACCAAAATAATTAAATAAAAGCTGAAAATAGCAAAGTAAAAGAGAAAGATTGTTACGTAAGTTGTAAACAATGAGAATTGAGGCGTTGGGGTTATGTCCACCTTCTGAGGTATACGTCTCTATTGGCTATGAGTGTGTAGAATTCTGACATGCAATTGCTTATAGAGGATTGTAGTCGATGGTAAATCCAAGCGTCTCTCGACCTAAACAAGGACTATTTTACTTTAACTCTCTCGAGCTTAAAGCGTGTCTAACGGTACGAATTCTCCAAGAGGTTAGTCCAGTTACGGCACTAGCTTTTTAATAGGAAAGGGTGTCCTACTACCTTGACATTATCTCTTTTCCAGACAAATAACTTTTCTCTCGAACAAGTTAAATGTTAGACTGGCGTATTCTTGCGTTTGCAACCGCAAAGAATGTAGATTAAGATGAAGAGAATAATGATATAAGCAATATACGTGCCTCAAACTCACAAACTCACAGCAATAGATAGTAACTCATTCGGCTTCCATAACCCCAACAGAGAAGTTTAGTTACCCATGAATGCGAAGAAAACCACAATTAACATTGTTATTATACCACAATAATGATCAATTTCGTGTAGCACAAGAGTGGTAGGCGTTAGGTGTGATTTCTTGCAAAGTAACGTTTCTCTTGTTGCGGAATTTAAGAATAGAAGAATAGACGAAAATAGAATTGATAGAAAGATTAGAAGAGTTGTAGAAAGATGATTAGCAGGTAAGAAGGTGTATAAAGATGATAGAAAATGAGAGGGATGGAAGGAAGTATTGTGTTCTCCCTCCTTCCTCCCTCCTCGTTCAAAATCTCTAGCATGATAGGGTATTTATAATACCCATATCCTACTCCTACTAGATAAATAAAATATCTAACCAAATCCTACTAGGCTAATGTAATACTTAACCCAATTGTACTAGGTTAATGTAACATTATCATAATCCAAATAAAATAATGAAATACATAACCTAATTGTACTAGGTTAATGTATCATTGTCAAAATCCAGCTTTGTGTCTGTAAGTCCCCAAAGTCTTCAGAATTGCTGTTTTAGCCCGGGACAGATTTTTCATGCAGCAGTTTTGGTCCCCCAAAGTCTTCAGAAATGCTGTTTTAGCCCGGGACAGATTTTCCATGCAGCAGTTTTGGTCCTTAGGCGTGTAAACTCTCTTCCCTTCCTTCGTGAGCTTTCTTTAGCGTCAAGTAAGCCATAAAATGCTGAATTATGCATCATTTATACCTGAAACTTTACTAATCATGTTCGTTAGCTCATTTACAGGAAAAAGGACTAAAAGTGCATGAAATATATAATTTGTTCTCAAAACTAGGCTAAAATATGGGCAAAATATATTGATATAGGTGCGTAAATTCGCCTATCATCAACACCCCACACTTAGATCTTTGTTCGTCCTCGAACAAACTATCATGTCCTTCTAAACGTCAACTTAGGGTTTTACAGCAACAACACAAAATATTCGTCAAGACAAGCACAACAATTATCAACAAAGAGTATCTTTTCGATTATAAGTAGAAACAGTTTAACCTCTAGCATAGACTCGTGATGGTGATCAACTTGCATGCAAACGTTAAGGTGCATGGAATCATATACAACTATCCAAAACTCATCAACCATGTGTGTCTCACAATATAGTACCCATAATCACTCACAAATATAGCATATTTTTCAAACATGGGTATCAAAATGTCCTTGCTCTCACTCTCACAAAGAATTCATATGTAGCGACTGATGACCATAGGCTTGCCCTTAATGTAATACTCTACTAAATGTTGGAATGTTAAGATTAGGATCAAGTAGGTCTTTTGATGGTTGTAATGTAGGCTAAGGGACGGGTAGGACTATTTTGGCCAAGAATAGTGACTAGGTTCCTAAGCGCTTTAATACATCACTTTGTATCATTGACACTTTTTTCTTTCAACCTTTCTTCTTTCTTTTTTCTACCACCCTTGTTCTCCTCTTTTTTTCAATTTTAAGCACAACTCACTTTTCAGCTTTCTTTTCCTTTTTCTTTTCACAACATACCTCTTATGATAGCATTTTTTCTTTTTCTTTTTCATAACACATTCAAGAACCATTCCAATTTATAGCATTATACTCACCCAATTTCCTTTTATGTTGTCACATGACTTTTTCACTTTAAAGCACTTAGGGATTTTGGGATCAAATTGTGGTCTTGAAAGAAATGGATTAGGCTTACATACAAGGTTGTCAAAGAAATAGGCTAAAGGCTCAAAAGGGTTTAACTAGGATGATGTCCATGGGTAGGTAAAATTGAAGGTAAACATGTATAGGTTGCCAAAGAAATGCCTAAATCATATCCTAAACTTACACTCCTTATTTTCGCTTTGCATACATACCAGGCAAGTTCTAGCATCAACCACATACATAGAATATACTATTATCTCACACACACAAGGCACATGGTCGACTTGATTGGAAGTAATATAGACTCTCGACCCAACAAGTGAAGTAATTGAATCACACAATATCACATATTGAGTCACAACTAGAGCCTAAACGTCTCAATAGTCACAATTGTAGCACATACTCTTGTTATAATCTCATGCTGCCTATCAAAATAATTTCATGCGAAGCTAGAAAAAATTTACTACTAAAAAAAACAAAACGAAACAAAAATGAAACAAAAGCAAACAAACATAGATGCGAATAGAGAAGTATAGCATGCAATACCACCACCCCACCCTTAGTCGGGACACTGTCCTCAGTGGAAAATAAATTCGAGGAACCTGGTTGGTCGGACTTATCCTCTATGTCTGGGGTCATACCCCTTGCATTGGAATCATCATCAGAGTCGTCATTCTCAGAAGTTCCTCATAAGTATCCCACTTAATTCCAAGAGTGAGTCGAGGTATTTGCAGCGAGGAGGGTTCTCCTTGCTCTTTTCGGCCTCTTTTCTTGCCTTTTTGTGAAGTGGTCTTGCTTTGGGTGCCATTGTACCTGAGACTTAAAAAAATAAATATTCATGTTAGCATCATCTCGATGGATACAATCTATAAACAAGCAGTAGTGACACCACCCCACACTTAGTTTGTTGGTACAGACTAGTGAAGTGAAAGTGGTCGATTACTCAGACTTCATCGACATACGTTTTAGGGGCTATATTCCAACAAGAAATTCAGATATGTAACACTTCTTGCAATTTTTGCAATACTTTCATGTTAGGTATATCAAGACTTCTTCATAGGGATTACATCATGGTATAGTTTCTATCAATAATCACAATCTCCTATGTCGGTAGGCAACTATAAGTCTTATTCCGATGATCGAGACATCCCAACATGTAAGTATTCAAGTGACAAGAGCATGCAATGTTCATGACTATAGCAATTCCGCAAGTAGTATAACAATGCATCAAAATCAATTTCTAGTTGGAAACAAGTTAAGAGTATCCTAACGTTCATGTTCACTCACTTGGTTTTGTATCAACAATTCAAACACATTAACATCACCAATATTTCTTCAAGATGTAGCAATTCGTAATAGACATAGCAACGTAGAACTTACGAAAAATAGATGAAGAACAAAAGAGTACTTACGTGATTGAAGCCTTTGGAGATGTTCTTGTGAAGTGGGAGAGCAAAAAGAAAAGTTTTGAGATGATTTGGAGAGTATATGCGGCGCCTAGGTCAAGTTTTCAATGTGTTTGTGTTTCAAGACTAAGTCTCCTTTATATAGGAAGAGAATGGGTCGGGTTTTGACCTATTTACAATCGGTTTTGGAGACAAAAATGCTACATATGCGGCGCATAATGCTTGGCATAGTCATGGTATATGCGGCGCATTGTCTATGGCATAATGGGACATATGCGCCGCATAGTCTATGGCATTTGTAGACATATGCGCCGCATAGTCTATGGCATATGAGATACTGAGACCAAATGCCATAGCATAGGCGGCGCATAGTCAAAAGCATACCTAGGAATAGGCGGCGCATAATGTATAGCACACTAGATTCCGAGACCTTAGGCTATAGGATAGGTTGTGCATCGTTCTTGGCCTAGTTTTACCAAGGCCTAGCCTTCCTCGAAGCCTATTTTGGCGTGAGAAAGGCTCAATCCATAGCCTTATGCATCACCCTTCCTAACTTACCAACTTTACCATACAATGCGTCCAAATCGTCAATTGAAATCAATCTCCTCGTTGACTACTTCTTGCACCTATATTCACTCAAACAAATGAAAACGATTAGTACGATGGGTTGCCTCCCACCAATCGCCTTAGTTTTGGTCGTGGCACGACTCTTATTTTTGGATTTTTCATTTATCAAAATCAAAACAAGTACTAGAGCGAAATGAAAAATGAAAAACGATAAACGATAAACGATGGGTTGCCTCCCATCTAGCGCTTGATTTATTGTCGCGGCACGACATAGTTACCTCGAGTACTCAGACTTCGTCGAGGTAAATGGTGGATCATTTTCTGAAAGGATTTAGACGATAATGAGGCTTACCTGTGGGCATGCGATCTTCTTCACCAATTATATCATCAATAGTCCAACCCATAGCTCTCTTGTATCTCTTCAGAGCAGAGATGAGAGCTTCTACGTGCTGTTCACTTAAATCATTTGCACTCTCCGGAAGTATATTTCTACTTTCCAAGAACACATACCTTAGATAATCGGGGAGCTTTTTCGATTCTAGCATTGGTGGCTCTTCAAGGGAAGTCTTCGCTGTAGGTGAAGGTTGATTCTTAAGATCATGGTCTGGTTGCTTAAGAGTATGGGAATAGGACTCTATTTCTGTTAGAGCACCCATAAGTTCTTCATAATCTTCATCGTCCTCATGCTCAACATTCAGCAGCGCAGCAGACAATGGCTCAACAGTAGGCTGTTTCTCTACAGATAATGCTTTCTTACCTTCATAATGAACATCAGCTACAGAGAACACATCCATATCTCTTGGCTGCTTCATCGCTTTGCACAAATCAAAACGAATCACTTCGTCATTCATTCGAAATAAAAGCTCATTATCTCTCATGTCAATAAACACACTTCCTGTTGCAAGGAAAGGACGTCCCAAGATTATGGGAACTTCAAAATCCACCTCGCAATCCAAAATCACAAAGTCTGCAGGAAAAATGAAGGTAGACACCTTCACCAACACATCATTCAAGATACCCACAGGTCGTTTTACCGACCTATCAGCCATCACGAGCCTCATATTGGTTGGTGTCGGATCGCCTAATCCCAGCTTCTTGTAGATCGATAATGGCATCAAATTGATGCTGGCTCCTAAGTCACATAATGCTTTGGCAAAGTTCAAAGATCCGACGGTGCAAAGAATAGTGAAAGCTCCGGGGTCGGCCTTCTTCTGAACTATCGATCGGGTAGCAATTGCACTACAATGATGCACATCATCCTTCAGCTCATAACTTGCTGCCCTCTTCTTAGTCAAAAGATCTTTCATAAACTTCGCATACCCAGGCATTTGTTCAAGTGCCTCTACCAATGGAACATTAATGGTCAACTGCTTCAACATAGTCATAAATTTGCTGAACTTAGTGTCATCCGCCACCTTCTTCAATCTTTGGGGAAAAGGTGGTGGTGGGTATGGAAGTGTTCTCTCCATGGCTTTCTTCTCCTCTTGCTTCCGTTTTTTCATTTTTTCAGGTTGCACGTCACTGGGCATGACATCCTTGACATCAGGATTGGTTGTTGCGGCATCTTCTCCTTTTACGTTATCATCTATGTCCGCAACTTCGTCAACCACTTGCCTGCCTTTTTCTGAAGGTTCCATCACCTTACCACTTCTGGTAGTGATGGCCATGCATGACCCATCATTCCTTGGGTTTTGCACAGTATCGCTAGGTAAAGTGCCAGCCTTTCTTTGATTGAGTGCTGCTGAAAGTTGGCTCAGTTGCTGCTCTATTTGCTTGATTGAAGTGGAATGAGAATCAACTAGTTGTTTCCTGGAGAACAAATCATTGATTACCTCAGTAACTCCCGCGCTCGTTGCTTCCACTCCTTTCAATAATTTAGCCATCATGTCTTCCATACTTCCAGAATTAGATGTGGTGATATCACGTCTACCAGGGGGAACATATACACCACTCTTTTCATTGTTTTTTCTCCAACTACCTTGGTCCTTGTTTCCAGAATTATCATAATAGTTCCGACCTTGGTTTCCTTGGGTATTACCTCGGAAACCCCCCTGATTGTTCAAGTAGTTGGCCTTTTCTTCCGAATCAGATTCGTCTCTTCCTTTTAGCGCCACAGCTTTCACTTTTTCGGTCTTCCCTGATAATAAATGCTTTGTAAGAAGATCCATCTGTGTTTTCATGTGCGCCATATCTTGATCACGTTCTTCTTGTCTTCTTCTTTGGTCTGCAGTCATGCCTATAGATAAAGTGGGGCTTGCTACCTCAGAATCCCTGGTATTCCAAGCTCTACTTTGTTTCATCATGCGATCTAACATATTGCTTGCTTGACCAAAGGTGAGGTCCATAAAAGATCCTCCAGCTGCGTTGTCCACCACTGGCTTAGTTATTGAATTCAAGGCTCTATACAATATCTCCATGAGGTGAACATTAGTCATGTGATGGTTTGGGCATCTCGCTAGCTTTGTCTTGAACCTCTCCCATGTTTTATGAAGAGCTTCAGTGGGAAGCTGACGAAAGTTGCTGATTTCATCTCTCAATTGTGCCCTTTTGGATGGCGGAAAGAATCTTTCTAGGAAAGCGTCTCTCAATTGCCTCCAATTTGTAATAGAATCAGGATTCAGCCCATTCAACCATAGTGTTGCCTCCCCAGACAGAGACAATGGAAATAGACGTAATCGAATTGCATTCTGACCAACACCAGGATTGTTAAAAGACTTGCATGTAGAAATAAAGTTGATGAGATGCATATTCGGATCATCGCCTGCTAATCCACCAAACAATCCCTTGAGTTGCAATAACTGAATCATGGTGCTTGTAATGTTGAACTTGGCTCCGGGCGCTAATGGTGGTGGAATGATAGCTCCAGTGGCTCCGGCACCATCAAGATCATCATCATCATCGTCGAAAGCTGGCTGCATAGGTTGGTGATCATATCTATACCGAGCTTGTCGACCTCTTCTGTTGGCAGGTGTTATGATTTCAGCATCACGCCTAGGGTTTAGTAACTCGTCATCACCTAAATCCTCATCGTCAGGATTTGGTGCTCGTGCAGGGTTATCAATGTTCTGCTGTTGAACCTGGGCTGCGGCAAGGGCAGCCAATCTTGCTTGTTCCTGTTGAGCAGCCATCCTTGCGATTTCAGCTTGTGCTTCCATTCTACCAATGCGTTGTGGTTCAGGATTGATTGGTAATAATGGTTGACCAGAACTTCGAGTATGAGGCATGCACTAAAATAAAAACCTGCAGTAGACAAAAACAAAAACTAAAAGTAAAAGTACGAGAATCTTTGACCAAAGGGTCTAGTAATTTTCACGAACTTGATTGACACTTGTATTCCCCGGCAGCGGCGCCAATTTTTGATAACGCTCAATCTACAGCTCTCGTTTGAGTGTAAAGCGGTCGTTAGCAAATATAGAACCCAACCTGGGTTGGGTGTCGATCCCACAGGGAATAGCTTGGCCAACAAGTAAGTAAAATTACTAAACTTTTGGTGCAAGTCTCGTAAAAAGGGGGGATTGTAATGTGTCACCAAAACAATTAAATAAAAGCTGAAAATAGCAAAGTAAAAGAGAAAGATTGTTACGTAAGTTGTAAACAATGAGAATTGAGGCGTTGGGGTTATGCCCACCTTCTGATGTATACGTCTCTATTGGCTATGAGTGTGTAGAATTCTGACATGCAATTGCTTATAGAGGATTGTAGTCGATGGTAAATCCAAGCGTCTCTCGACCTAAACAAGGACTATTTTACTTTAACTCTCTCGAGCTTAAAGCGTGTCTAACGGTACGAATTCTCCAAGAGGTTAGTCCAGTTACGGCACTAGCTTTTTAATAGGAAAGGGTGTCCTACTACCTTGACATTATCTCTTTTCCAGACAAATAACTTTTCTCTCGAACAAGTTAAATGTTAGACTGGCGTATTCTTGCGTTTGCAACCGCAAAGAATGTAGATTAAGATGAAGAGAATAATGATATAAGCAATATACGTGCCTCAAACTCACAAACTCACAGCAATAGATAGTAACTCATTCGGCTTCCATAACCCCAACAGAGAAGTTTAGTTACCCATGAATGCGAAGAAAACCACAATTAACATTGTTATTATACCACAATAATGATCAATTTCGTGTAGCACAAGAGTGGTAGGCGTTAGGTGTGATTTCTTGCAAAGTAACGTTTCTCTTGTTGCGGAATTTAAGAATAGAAGAATAGACGAAAATAGAATTGATGGAAAGATTAGAAGAGTTGTAGAAAGATGATTAGCAGGTAAGAAGGTGTATAAAGATGATAGAAGATGAGAGGGATGGAAGGAAGTATTGTGTTCTCCCTCCTTCCTCCCTCCTCGTTCAAAATCTCTAGCATGATAGGGTATTTATAATACCCATATCCTACTCCTACTAGATAAATAAAATATCTAACCAAATCCTACTAGGCTAATGTAATACTTAACCCAATTGTACTAGGTTAATGTAACATTATCATAATCCAAATAAAATAATGAAATACATAACCTAATTGTACTAGGTTAATGTATCATTGTCAAAATCCAGCTTTGTGTCTGTAAGTCCCCAAAGTCTTCAGAATTGCTGTTTTAGCCCGGGACAGATTTTTCATGCAGCAGTTTTGGTCCCCCAAAGTCTTCAGAAATGCTGTTTTAGCCCGGGACAGATTTTCCATGCAGCAGTTTTGGTCCTTAGGCGTGTAAACTCCCTTCCCTTCCTTCGTGAGCTTTCTTTAGCGTCAAGTAAGCCATAAAATGCTGAATTATGCATCATTTATACCTGAAACTTTACTAATCATGTTCGTTAGCTCATTTACAGGAAAAAAGACTAAAAGTGCATGAAATATATAATTTGTTCTCAAAACTAGGCTAAAATATGGGCAAAATATATTGATATAGGTGCGTAAATTCGCCTATCATCACCCGTTCTAGCCTTCTTGTTCTCTCTTTATCTCTTTAGTCTTCTTATCCTCAATCTATTGAGTATAAACCATCAACCTATACAAGTACACCTTCTTAATCAGCATTGCAGTCCTACACTCCTTGACCACACCGTCAGATATACCAAACACAAAATTTTTCATCTTAGACTTGCTATCAGCTACTACATGAAAAGCATACCTAGTTAATTGAGTAAACTTGAGGGAGTACTCCTTCACACTCATGTTTCCCTGACTCAAATTAATAAACTCTAACACCTTGGCTTCCTTCAACTCCAAAGGAAAGAACCTATCCAAGAAGGCAGTAACAAACTCTTCCTATTCAATAGGCCCAACATCTGCGCCTCTATCTAGCTTCCACTACTTAAACTATGTATGAGCTACTGCAACTGGTAGGAAACTAATTTAGTACTCTCACTAGAAGTTACCCCCATAATGTTTGTTACCTTATGGACCATGTCTAAGAATTCCAGTAGATCCTCTTCAGATTTGGATCCCAAAAACAGAGGAGGATTCATTTGGGTAAAGTCCCGAATCCTAGCTGCGGCAGTATTGGCCACTGGGTTAGATGGAAAAGTGGTGGGCGGAGCATTCTGAGCCCCTACATAGTGAGCTAGAGTAGTGAATGCAGCTTTGAACTCTGTATGAGAAACATGCTCATTCAGGGGATTTTTTTTGAATGGACAGAGGTGCTGACTGGTTCACAGTTCTTTTTCCATTTGTCTTTCTGGGAGGAATGTTCTTTAAATGAATTGAAGAATAGATTAGACAGAGAGTTTAACTTACGCTCATGCTCAGTCACACGACATGAATACTGAAAGAAGGGAAACTTTTCCTAAACGCCTTATAGCCTCTTGCCCATAAGTGTGGCGTGCTTTACACCCATGCACAAGGTTCTGATTTCAAGTTTGTAACGCCCTGAGAGTACACCCTGGGCGCCACACGATGCTTACAGTCCCGAAGGACCACAAGCTAACCCATGAGCTAGTACCTGCTGTGAGCACTGAGTAAAACTAATAACAAAATGTCTTATGCAGAATTTAACTGAGGAATGCTATAAATTTTTAAGTAATAAAGCTGATAAAATCTGTAAACAAAATTGATAATACTGATAAAACATCTGACGATGACAACTAAAATCTGAGTACTGACTATCCGTAAAAAATATCCAAAAGCCTCTAAACTGACTAAATGAGAGTTGATGGGACAGGCCCCAACTAACTTTGACTAGCTACTGAACTAAAATAACTGAAACTGGTAAAGTAATTTGAGCTAAATAAATAATGTCCTCGAAATATGGGGACTCACCACTACTACGACTGATAATCTGGGAAGTCTATGCGCGATCGGGGAACTGAGCATCCGAACCTATGATATGATACATCATAGCGCAAGAAAAGAGTATGCGATCAGTACTTTGAATGTACTGGTATGCTAAATGAGGTAGGCTAATATGAATGGTTTCATGTGCATGAATAATAACTAACTGAATAAATAGATAGCATGAAATACAAAATAGAACGTATGAAATCTGTAATTACTAAAGATGTGTGAAATCTATAAATACTGAGGATGCATAAAATCTGTAAGTACTGAGGATGCATGACAAATAATATAACATATTCTGAATAAAATCTGTAAATACTGAAATACTAAAATGTGATAACTGAATCACTGATATCTGGATGCTATGGTCAAGCATCTGAAAGTAAATTACTGAGTTGATTACTGGATTGAGACTGTGGGAGGTATCATCTAATCGACATGCCCTAATTTGAGCTAATTGGGGTCCAACCTGTAACCTTAGTTGGAAGGGTGTTAGTACCAAGCCACGGGTACTAATGCTGGCTTTGTAGATCTACTATATTAATGTATTGTCCCGAAAGACTAAGGGTGTCAAGCCTAAACTGACGGGTGACCCCTGCGAGGTAGCCAAGCATAAACTGATAGGTGACTCCTCATATTCTACGCTGGCTACGTAGTTCTGGAGTACAGGGAATGCTACTAATAACTCTACCTATCTGACGGGGAAGCCGCCATCCATACACTCGCTCGGTGCTAAATCCTACTCCCAACTGAACTGACTCGGAATGCTTAATTGTTCTAAGTTAAACTGATTCTAATGACTGACTGAATTGATAATGCTCATAACATATTCTGAAACTATTTTGAACATACTGAGACTAGGTAAACAACTAAGTTTTTGGGTATTCATAACCCCCAGGACTCAATAGCAGTAATAGTAAATAGTCCTTAAGCTTGGAGGACATAACATGAAAGCTTTTATCAAATATTCATTCGTGTAGGCATTTCATCAAACACTTGATATTCATAGTTTAAACTAATCATGGGAATAGTATAAAACTTGGAGTAATTCCATGATTTAACCATCAATAACACTTAATCATGATTTCAATCAGTGAATAACAACATTAGAACATGTGGGGTATGATAAACAACAATTTCATGTAAACATGGTATAGAATTACAATTCATGGGAGTTCATGGTTAAACTCATAATTTAAAATCATAATAACTTGTAAAGATCACAACTTTAGATTTAAAAGAGGATACTTAGACTCCATGGGTGGAAGGAACCTAACATACATGGGTTGATGAATTCGTTAGAATTAATGGTGAGTTCTTGAGATTTGATCTTGAATTTTTAAGGCTAGAGTTTTTGTTCTTGAGAGAAGATTAGTTTAATTTGAGAGAATTGTGAAATAATGAGCAAATAATGATTTATTGGGGCTTAAATCCTGTGTTTAGACGTATTTGGGACTTTGAAAAATGACCAAACGGTCCCTAAAAAACTAAATCGCGAATTGAGAAATCTCGATTTTTGGCTCTGGCGCGACGCGGTACAATCGCGTCGGGCCACTGAAAAAATGACGATCCTCATTTTGACCAATGTCAAGATGCGGTGCTATCGCGTTGCGCCATTGAAAACAGATAATTCCTAACTGCAATATGTTGTCGGTGCGGTGCTATCGCGTTATCTACATCTATTACTTCTTCTAGTTGTTGTTTTGAAGTCATTTTTGATTTGTTTATTATTTCAGATAATATGTTACTTGTTAATTTGTCTTGGGTAAAACTTTGTCTTGGCTTACTTGTGGATGTTGGGAAAAGGTCCATGATTGTTGTTTAGTAGCTCTTAATTTTTCTTCCTTAGGAGTTAATTCTACTCATTTTAATTGCTCAATTAATTCGTCTATATTTTTGTCTTGACTAACTTGTTTTTCTAACTGACCTTTTTCTTTAATTATTTTTCTTAGGTTTTTATTAAGTTCTTCTTTTTCTTTATTTATTTTTTCTACTTTTTTATTAAGTTCTAATAGTAATAGTATTATAGTATTATTTTATTTTATAACTACAACGTTTGTTTTTTCTGGGGGTTGATGATTTGATAACCCTTCGGATATCTATATATATAATATAGATATAGATATTCAAATAAAAATTCAATCTATTAAAATCAAACTTTACAAATTCTTAATAAAAGTAAAGAGCATAGTTTCATCTTCTTCACCTGCTCCAGCTGTTTCAATCCGTGAATTTACTATATCACCCCCAATCAATTGTTATAAATTATTTATATATTAAAAATTAATATTATTTAATAAAAAATAAATAATCATTTATTACATCTCCGTTTCAGCTGCTTCAACTCGTGATTTTATTATATCACCACTAATTAATTATTATAAATCATTTACACATTCAAATATTAATAATATTCAAGTAAAAAAAGCAAATAACCATTTATGACATGTCCACTACAGCTGATTCAACCCGTGATTTTGCATTATCACTCCTAGTTAATTATTATAAGTCATTAACTTATTAAATAATTAATAATATTTAATAAAAAGTAAATAAACATTTATGACATGTCAATTTCAGCTGCTTCTACCAGTGATTTTACTATATTATTCCTAATTAATTATTATAAGTTATTTACTTATCAGATAATTAATGCTAATATTTAGTAAGAAAAATAAAAATAGACATTTATGACATGTTTGTTTTAGCTGCTTAAACTATTATTTTACTATATTACCCTAATTATTTATTATAAGTCATTTAAGTATTAAAAATTAATAATATTTAATAAGAAAATAAAACAAACATAAAATGATAGAGTAAATTAACTCTTGATGTTTTATATTAACTTGGTGTCTTATATGAGACTCACTTAAAAATTTCCACAAATATTTTTTATAGAAATTTTGTTACTCCCCCCCCCCCAAATCCCAAATTGCCCGTCTCAAATTGAGATGACACATTGATTAAGAAAAATAGTTAATAACATGACTAGTTTACCATAATACCCTTATTAAATGATGTTTACATTTTAATTTGAAGAAAAAGTAATTAATGCAAAGGATAAAACATGAAATTTTTTTTTATCTCTTCTTGATTAATGAAAAAAGATAAGTAAAATGATAAATTAAATTAGGAAATTTGGGGCGGAGGGAGTATATCACTTGTAATTAGTTATTATGAGTCATTTAAGACATGCCTACTTCGCTACTTCAACCGTGATATTTGATTGACTTTTGAAATTATATCGGTGTTACTTAAATTGAAATAGAAGAAAAAGTATTACAAATCACAATAATTAAAATTTAAATTATTTTTAGAATATAATTGACTATCAATGCTACGAAAGTTTGGACAAGGAGAGAGTATTATAAATTACAATAGCTAACAACTTAAAATAGTAAATTACATTGCCAAAAAAGTATTATAAATTACAATATCTAACAGCTTAAAATATCTAAAAATATATTAAAAATATAATTAATTATCTAAATTTTATTTGTGTTACATAAATTGAGACCAAATAAATATATGAAAATACTATAAATCAAAATAATTAATAACTTAAAAAATTTAAAAGATATAAAATATTTGGTGACTCTCGAAATTATACCACTGTCACTTAAATTGAAATAGAAGAAAAAGTATTATAAATCACAATATTTAAAAACTTAAGTTATTTTAAATATATAATTGACTATCAATACCACAAAAGTTTGGACAAGGAGAGTAATATATATTAATTGCAAATTACATGAAAAGTATTATAAGTTATAATAGTTAATAGTTTAAATCATCTAAAAAAATAATTTGTTATATATTTTTAAAAAGTACGTAAAAAATATTATAAATCACAATAATTAACAACTTAAAAAATTTAAACTATGTAATATATCTGGTTGACTGTCGAAATTATAACAGTGCTACTTAAATTGGAAATAAAGAAAAAAATATTATAAATTTCAATAATTAAAAACTTAAATTATTTTAAAAATATAATTGACTATCAATCCCACAAAAGTTTGGACGAGGAGATAACATATACTATTTGAAAATTACATAAAAATTATTATAAATTATAATAGTTAACAACGTAAATATCTAAAAATATATTAAAAATATGATTAATTATCTAAATTTTATCTACGTCACATTAATTGAAACAAAAATAGCATATATTGGGTCCATTCCACGGGCCCTCGGCATCTAGTGTAGGGAATATGAGGGAGCTTGCTTTTTTTCTTTTCTTTTCAAGTATTTCTCAAGTCTTCAAATATTTACAACACTAGTTTTATAAGGCCCGGCCCAAACTCAAGGGAATTGGTATTTTATGTAATAAATATATTTAGTTAGAAATTTTGATACCTTTTGCTTCCTTTCTAACATTTTCAGTTTAAGTTCTTCTCTATAACCAGGAAGATGAAGAGGAAAGTCATCAAAAGAATCAATTATTTTCCTCAAGTCTTTTTGTCTTTGGTGGAAAATATCTATTTTTATTTATAATTTCATTAGGCAAGAATTTATGTTAGTTAAAAATATTCAGGTTTTAGTTAAATATTCTGCTTTAAGCTTAATTTTATATTAAATTAAAAAAATCATCAAAATGAACATCGAGAATCAATTAATTTTTTATATACAATTTATGCTAAACAATATTAATTCTCAATTAATCAAAGAAAGAGATTTTAAAAATAATTTGATCTTTATTCGTATCACTGCATTAATTTTTAACTTTATCAATAATTTCAATTTTTAATATATTAAATATGTCAGATATTTTCAATAGCAATGAATAAAATTGTCTACAAAAAAATTCTATTGATGTCATAAGAAATAATTAGGATATACATGAGAACCATAATCAATTCGACAATAAAATATAACCCCATACAATCACTAATTTTAACCCCCTTTTTACCTCTTCTTCATTTTCAAGGTATTTTTATAAAATTATTTCATAGAAAAAAATAAAATTATTAAATATAAATACTAAGAAAGAAGGAAAAAGGTGATGAATTGTTCATGCAATAGAAGAATGTTCTCCACAATCATAATATATTTTTCAGTTTTAAACTACGTTAAATAAAAGCTCATATGAAATATTAATTTTGTTACGACTATTTTAAATTTTTTAACGTTAATTAAATAATCAATTTTGATTGAAAAATAACAAAAATTAGTCACAATTAAAGCTTTTCGATCTTGTTGTTGGACAACTATTATCAAAATCTTGTATAAATAATGTCATTGAAAGGTAATTCATAAAGCATGAAGTAAAAGTAAAAAATGAATTATTAAATATTTGACGTTTATATTTTCTAATTGACCTGATTAAATAATATGTAATTATAAGAAGCAAAATAATATAACGGAAGTTTCTAAGAGTGATTTACCGAATAATTAAACAACATAAAAATTTGAATAGTTCAATTAATTGAGAATCTAAATTATTTACTTTATTGGTAGATGTTTGATTTTCTGCTTTGTAATCTCCTCCTCAATTCTCCTTCCTCTACTTCTAATTGTTTTTCTTAAAATAAAATAGTTAAACAATAGAAATAACAAGAAAAAACTAAATAATAGTTTCTCATTTCATGACATATGCACCAAGTTCAAATGTCCATATGGAAAGAAAAAGGATAAAATAACTTCATATTTATCATCCAAAGTATCACAATTTTAGAGGCTTAGAAATTAATTAAAATTACTATAATAGCTTTGTAAAAAAATAGTTAAACAATAGTGATTACAAGAAAAAACTAAATAATAGTTTCCCATTTCATGAGTATGCACCAAGTGAAAATGTCCATATGGCAAGAAAGAAGATAAAATAACTTCATCTTTTTCATCCAAAGTGTCACAATTTTAGCGAATTAGAAATTAATTAAAATTACTATAATAGCCTTGGGAGGACTACTAAAAATTGGTATTCTCTCTTATATATAATAGTAATAATTCTCAATATATATATATAAAATATATATATATATATAATATATATAATATATATATAATATATATATAATATATATATAATATATATATACATATAATATATATATATATATATATATATATATATATTGTGGGGCTGCAAAAGTAATATTAAAAGACGTTGTAACTATGATATTTTTTTTAATTTAATACCCCATTAATCTATTTCTCTTCAGTTTGTATATTTAGCAAATCCATCTTTAATCACACCTAGGACAACACCAAAGTCCTTTCTAATCTCTTAGGACATTTTTAATTCCCTAGGAATTTACAGATTAATCTATCGTTATTGTTAAACACTGAGAGACTAACCATATACTAGGGGTAAAGAGATAAAACAACATACAATGATCATATCAACAATACATATCACAAGCATATATATATTTACATATTAGGGAGAAAGTACAAAGATCTTTATAACTACTTACATGACTTAGGACGAACAGAGGTTTTCCTTTCGGGAGTTCCCCTGAAAGCTGTTAGCTATTGGTAGAAATTTAAAAATTTATACACACTATTACTCACATTTTTTTAACTGAGAAAACAAGAACAAACTTCAAAAATAAGAACACATATGCTCACACTATATGCTTACACTCTAACTTCTTTTCGCTCTGTCTGATAGCTTGGGTATTTACAGGCATTCAGCGAACTTCAAAATTGGATTTCAAATTACTTGAAGAATCTTTTAGCCTCTCGAGTACACTTGTGGGCCCCATCATCACATGGCTTTAAAAGCTTTTATTTATCTACCATCCATTTGTTGTCCACTTTATACCAATCATCCATTTTATTACGTCACTGCTTACACCATTTTTCTTGTCTTCTTTCGTCTTGCGTCATTGCTTACGTAAAATTATCTCAAGTATTTAAATTTTGTAATGCTACTGAGTCAAAACTCATTCCTGAGTCGTCATCTTCATTTGGGTCTTGGATGAATTGATCCATTTCAAGGTCATATTCCTCATTTTCTAATCTGTCATCCTAGGTCTTGGCTCCGGTTCTGAATTTTCCAAGATCACTTATTTTGTTTTTCATTTAAAGTCTTCTAACTGTTTCTTCTATCATCTGCTGCATTTTTTAAAATTATTTTTCTTTTTCCTTAAATAAAAACCTTTTATTTGTTTGGTTTGGATGTATTTTCTTCCTGTGTCTAAAAATTATCTGGGAGAATTCCTACACTTTTTGACAAAGTGCCAGCCATTAACGAATTTGATGCGTATTTACCAGTTACTATTTGAACTGGACTAGTTGTATCTCTATCCGATACAGTGGATCTTTTTGCATTCGTTGAGGAATGCACACCTTTCTTATCCATTTTTGAATGAGATGGAGAACTCTTTGAAATAATTTGTTGGGTTTCATGTGTCTGTTGGGATAATTCAAAATGAAGAAATTTAATTTTGTCTTGCAGGATTCTCATATGTTCTAGCATCTTTTTTTTTTCTTGTATAAGACTCTTTTTTTCTTGGTTAAGGTTTTCATTTGCGTGGTTTAGTGTCTTGAAAGCCTCTGTCATAGTTGAACAATGGTCGCAAAAAACTATCTTGTCTTTGTCTTTTTTGGCCCGTAGGTCCTGACACAAGGTTAGAATTCTAGCCCTTCCAGAGTGGTATCTCACTGATGGCTCGGCCCCCCTCCCCCGGAAGGAGGCCTTCTTCTCCTTCCACCTAAGCTGCATAGGAAAGGCCCAAAGCCAATCCCAGGGAACAGTAAAGCTTATACTAATGAAGATTCTGAACCATTATGAACCCATATACTATCTTCAGCCAAATCAACCAACTGAACACCTAATCTAGCAAGATGATGAACCTCATAAACTAACTTCTTATTATTATTCTCTACATGATCAACACTACCCATAGACAATCTACTAATGAAATTTTCTACTATATTGGCCTTGCCTGGATTATACAGCATACTCATATCATAATCTTTTAACAACTCAAGCCACCTTCTCTGACGAAGATTCAGATTTTTCTGCGTAAATATGTACTGCAAACTCTTATGGTCAGTGAACATCAACATGAACCCCATAAAGATAGTGTCTCTAAATTTTAAAGACATAGAAACTACTGCCAACTCAAGATCGTGGGTAGGATAATTCTTTTAATGAGGTTTAAGCTGTCTAGAGGCGTAGGCTATGACCTTGCCCCTCTGCATCAAAACACAACCAAGACCAACTCTGGAAGCATCACAATAAACTACAAATCTATCTGACCCATCTGGCAAAGTTAAGACTGGGGCGGAAGTGAGTCGAGTCTTCAACTCCTGAAAACTCTTCTCCCAGGAATCTGACCACTGAAATTTGATTGTCTTCTGAGTTAATCGAGACATGGGGGATGCAATAGAAGGAAACACTTTAACAAACCGTTGATAATATCCATCCAAACCTAAGAAACTCCTGATATTTATGGAGAGATGGGTCTGGGACAGTTTTTTACTACTTTGGTCTTTTGAGGGTCAACTCTAATGCCATCACTGGGGACAATATGGACAAAGAAAACTACTGATATTAGCTAAAATTTGAACTTACTGAATTTAGCGAACAACTGATGAGCTTTAAGGGTCTGCAACACCATTCTCAGATGGTCTGCATGATCATTCTCACTACGGGAATAAATAAGGATGTCATCAACGAAGACTATGATGAACATGTCCAAGTACTGCTTGAACACCCTGTTCATCAAGTCCAGGAAAGTTGCAGGGAATTTTTTAGTCCGAAGGACATAACCAGGAATTTGAAGTGACCATACTGAGTTCTGAAAGCTATCCTCGGAATGTCACATTCTCTGAATCTGAGCTGATAGTAGCCGTATCTGAGGTCTATCTTATAGAAATAACTGGCACCCTGAATTTGGTCGAACAAGTCTTCAATTCTGAGGAGTGGATACTTATTCTTGATTGTGACTTTATTCAACTGACGGTAATCGATGTACATTCTAAGAGAACCGTCTTTCTTACGCACGAACAAGACTGGAGCACCCCATGGAGAAACATTGGGCCTGATGAAAACCTTATCTAAGAGATCTCTTAACTATTACTTCAACTCTTTAATCTCAGCTGGAGCCATTCTGTATGATGGAATAGAGATAGGTTGGGTATCTGGATGGAGATCTATTCCGAAGTCAATTCCCCTCTCGGGAGGGACTCCGAAAAGATCTTTAGGGAACACATTTGAAAATTTATTTACTATAGGAACTGACTCAAGACTCGGAGTCTCAGTAGTTAAGTCCTTAACTCGGAAAAGATGGTAAACACACCCCTTAGATATCATCTTTCTTACTTTAAGATATGAAACAATCTGATCCTTAAGTACTGAAGTACTACCCCTCTATTCAATGATTGGTTTATTTGGAAACTGAAGCTAAACGACTCTATTTCTACAATTAAATAAGGCATAGCATGAGTGGAGCCAATCCATGTCGAGAATGACATCAAAATCAGTCATCTCTAACTCCACAAGTTCAACTGAGGTAATTTTCTGAGATATTGTGACCGGGAAATTTTTGTATACTCGTCTAGCTATAATAGATTTACCCATTGGGGTAGACACTGAGAAAGGCTTTGCTAATATTTTGGGACTGACACCGAAATATTTAGCTATCTAAGGAGTCATAAAAGAAAGTGAAGCTCCGGGATCTAATAATGCATAAACATAAAGATGGAAAACCTGTAATGTGCTCGTAACCACATCAGGAGAATATTCCTAATTGTGCCAAGTCTACCAGTCTGGAGTGCATACAACCTGTTCTGACGCTGCCCACTGGTGGCACTGAAAGTAGCACCCTGCTGAGTCGGGCGACCCACTGGTGCTGCTGAAGAAGTATTCTTTCCCTGCTGGTGATCATTTCTGCCCTTCGATATCCCTATCGGGCACTTCCTAGTCCTATGTCCTGGCTTGCCATATCTAAAACACACGTCACTGCCCGCCCTGCATTCATTCGGATGATTCTTACCATATTTCTTGTAAAGCAAATTAGTACGACCACTATTCACATTACCCTGGGACTTAGAGCCTGGCGCCCTGTCCTAACTGTCCTGGCTGAACTTAGGCACTGGCGCACTAGCTGAAGATGGAGTTGGGGATGGAAATTTCTAATGGAACTGAGAACGGTTACCACCTTCATTGGCTGAGAAGAATGTAAACTACCTACTCTGTCCCTCTTTTTCTCTTTCTCTCTCTCCATATGGTTCTCCTTCTCGATCTGCTGAGCATGAACCATGAGTCTAGATAGGTCCATCTCCTTAATCAACATGGAGGTCATATACTCCTTGATCATACTATCAGATACACCAAACACAAACTTACTCATTCTAGACCTGTTATCTGCCACCATAGTAGGAGCATACCTTGCCATCTAAGTGAACTTAAGCGAGTACTCCTTCACGCTCCTATTACCCTACTTCAAATTAATGAAATCCTAAACCTTAGCTTTCCTCAACTCTAGGGGAATGAACCAGTCTAAAAAGAATGAGGCAAACTCTTCCCACTCTATTGACCCTGCATCAACACCTTGGTTCTCTTTCCACTACTAAACCATGTGTGAGCTACATCCTGTAACTGATAGGCATCCAACTCTACACTATCACATGAAGTTATGCCCATGATATCAGTCACCTTATGCACCATATCTAGAAACTCCCGCGGATTCTCCTCAGACTTGGATCCTGAAAATAGAGGGGGATTCATCTAAGTGAAATCTTGAATCCTAACTGTAGCAGTAGTTGCCACTGGATTGGCTGGGGAAATAGCTTGCTGGTTGTTTTGAGCAGTTACAGAATGGGATAAGGTCGTAAAAGTGGCCCTGAACTCAAAGTGAGAAATATGGTCGTTCAGAGGGTCTTCCTGAATAGGCGATGGTGCGAGCTGATCCCCATTTCTTCTTTTATTATTTTTTCTGGGAGGCATTATCTGTAAACGGAATAAAGAATGAGTTAGAAAGAGAGTTTAAATAAAGATCATGCTCTTTCACATGACATGAACACTGAAAGAAGGGAAACTTTCCTAAAAGTTTCATAGCCTCTTGTCCATAAGTGTGGAGTGCTTCATACCCATGTACAAGAATCTACTCAATGCTACTTTCAGACTTCCTAGGATACTTAAGACCTTAGGCTCTGATACCAAGTTTTGTCATGACCCAAGGCTACCCTCTGGTCGTGACAATGGTGCTTACGACCATAAGTGACCACAAGCTAACCCATGAGCTGGTACCTATTATGAGCACTGAACAAATAGTAATATAATACATGTGCGGAAGGTAAGATGATAAGATACTGTAAAACTGGATAATGAAATACGAATCAAGACATGTCTAAAATATCTGATAGAATACTAGAAATCAGTTGTCTATTTGAAAACACTGAAATGTCTGACTGTCTATCTAACTGATGTCTGAAAGCCTGACTTGGTTACTTGTTCTATCATCTTCACCTTAGCTTTAGGCCATCATTCTAAGTCAGTTCTATCATCTTCACCTTAGCTTTAGGCCATCATTCTAAGTCAGTGGACCCCTTTAATAAACTCTAAACTGAACTAAAACCACTTTACTCTGGAGCCCGAGATATATCAATACACATAAATAATAAACTCACCCTGAAAGACTACACCTGAAAGTGTAAAACCCGGTGCTAGTACTTTCTCCTGAGATACAACTCTTAACTTTCTATGGACCCAATAGTCATCATATAATAACTTGAACACTTACTAGCTTAGAATCTTCATGAGTATCCATAACCTGAGTTCACACCATCTAGAACTACAACTCTTCTTTCTATTAGCTCAATCTTCCACAATTCAAACTTAGATTCTAACACTTAACATAGATGTCCCAAAACCTTTAATGAACCATACTAACTTCCTTCATAGCCTACTAATATCACATATCTAAGCTTATATCTTTTCCTAAACCATGAGAATTGTCATTACACCAACATACCCAACATCATCAACCTATAACCCATAAGTTAGCTAATAAGAATGACATATACTACATAGCCCCATTTACACTTAACAACTTAAGGGTACTATCTAAGCACACACGCTGTTAAAACTTAGAAATAATACAATATCATATCACCTTGGGTACACCTCTAGATCATACCCACATCATCATACTTAATTTCGAACCAACAACTTAAATTCTTGCATACACTGTTTCAAGCCTACCGATTCACCTTTCATACAACTAGCCCTATGGATACATAACCTACTAAATTCAAATAACACTATCCCTATTTTACTGCTACTAAACTTCTGGGATCATGCTTCTAAATCTAGATCATATACTATCATAGAATTCTGAGAAGTGATCTGAAAGCACATCTGACTTCGGCTAAATGCACGATTTTCATGAGTAAGAATGTACACTTTCAAAGTTTAGAACATAAGGAAATCGATGGGATCCTTTTAATTCCTCATGCAATCCCATAACTGTGTGTGAAGACTATCAGAGAAAACTCTATCTGTAAGAATTTAAGTTGGCTATTTTTGTTACCTTAAGAATAAGGCAAAGATGGTACAAATGGATTAACGTAAGAATTTGCATAAGTTCCTTAGATAAAACTTCTACTGCATGATCTGAGACATGAAAGAAGAGAAACATTTCTTAAATACCCTGTAGCCTCTCGAAGAAAGTACAGACATCTCCATACCATTCTGCAAGACTCTACTAGACACGACTTCATAGAAACCCTAAGACACTTGAACTCTGGGCTCTGATACCAAGTTTGTCACGACCTGAGACTACCCTTAGTCATAACATGGTGCTTAGAACCACAAGTGATCCCAAGTTAACCCATGAATTGGCATGATACTTGAGCATCTAAATTAAATAAATTATATAAACTAAATTTGTTGAACGGAAAGATAATCGTAAGAAAACTGGAATACATGTGATACTAAAAAGATTTACAACACAATAAATCTGAAGGTGAAACTTAAATTACGTGAATTACGCTGACTAACTATCTATGAAGCCTCTACTATACTAACTATAGATAGCTTGGGCATGCCTCCAAATACCACTAATCAATACATATGAATAATCAAAATAAAGTACATAAACTACAACTGATTGGAGTCCCCAAAACAAGAGAACTCATCACCTGTTGGTTGAAAGCTGTAAATTGTCTGATTATGATAGGCAGGCTATAACTGGTACCTACATTATGAGACAATTTAGCACATAGACATATATATGGATCAGTACTTTGGAATTTACTGAGTAAGTGGGGTTAATGCAATTAGTAAAACTAATTTCATACGTAATCTTAAAACAATCATGCTAAGTGCTAGTAGATTCACCAAGAGACTGAAATCAACTGAAAGTTGAAGTATCATAAAACATGAGTAACAAACACAATTTGATAAGCCGGTGAATCACTACACTTAGTTTTTAAAAATCTTTACTTTCATAGAATAAGTAGAATTAAAGTTGGGAAATGGTACACGCGACTACTGTATGAAAATCTCATGTGAAGCTGAATAGACTGTAAAATTGAACTGGGGGTCATGTATGGATACTGAGCATGAAAACATGAACATGTAATATTTGAGAATGCAATACCAAGCATAAACTTATTTCTGAGGTAATCAATAATCTGAAAGATTGAAATCTGTATAATTGAATAACTGACAATTTGTACACTTGGTCAACTAAACCTAAACTGGAATACATTGAAGTAATGTACTGAGACTGTGGGAGATATCATGTAGCCGACATACCCTAATCTGAGCTAATCTGGGTCCAATTTGTAACCTCAGTTGGAAGGGTGTCAGTATTGTGCCATGGGTACTAACACATAGTTGATGATGTGGATCCACAAGGCTGATATCCCGAAGGACTAAGGAGTCACCCTCAACTGGCAGGTGCTCTCATAAGATATGTGTCAACCCTTAACTGGCAAGAAGATATCTCAAACCTACGCTAGTTACGTAGTTCTGGAACTCAGGAATTGCTTCTAAGGGTCACACCCTCTACTGGGAGGTGAGCCCCATCCCTGGTTCACTCGGTCCTAAATTCTACTCCCAATAAAAAGACACTGAAATACTAACTGGTGCATGCACTGATAACTGATAACTGATAATCTCAGGTCATGTTATTCTAAAAATAACAGTGCATACAGATTCTGAGATAATTATAAACATATAAACTGATAATTCTCAATATGATCATAGTGTTCTGAATATGACATTAAAACCATGGTCTGACTGGCTTATTACTTGAAAAATAAAAATCATGTAAAACACATAGGTATCGGGCGTTCATAACCCACCAACACTGAATGAACATAAAATATAATAATAAAGCTTAAAAACTATAGTATGTGATCATAGTTCAAAACCCAAAAGCATAAACATTTCATCAAACATGTGAGAATCATGAACTTGAACATGGAAATGTGTTAAACATGAGAAATCAACATGATTACACGGCTAAATTCATAAATTAGGGGTTTACCATGAAATTCACATGAATATGACATGGAAAATTGAAACTTGAAGCATGAGATAATCTAAATTTTCATGAAATCATCCTTGGGCATGAATTGAATCAAATTACTAATGAAATACATGATTTAAACTCATCTTGAACATGTGCAACTTCATAAAAGAAGAAAACTCATATTTTTAATCAAAGTAAGGTTTTTGGGCTCCATAGAAAAGAGACCCATCGATGAACACCCCACATACTTTAATTGAACAAATTCTTGAAGAAACGTGAAATTAGAACTTGAACCCTTGAATTCTTGAGGAAGAAAGCTTGAATCTTTGGACTTGAATGATGAACTTGAGAGAGAAACCCTATTCTTGATGTTTTCTTGAATATTCTTGAACTTGTAAGCTTGAATTCTTGGGGAAAAGGGTTTGGATTTTTGTTCTTGGGAAGGGAAGGGTTTACGTATGGATTTAATGATGAAAAGTGGGCAAATAATGCCCTTTTTTTTAATCCATCACTTAGGTGCTTGGGGGTAAGGGGAAATGACTAAAATACCCTTTGGGCTTTTATTTAAAGATGCAGAAAAATATTACTTCGCGTCGCGGATCTAGACACGGTAACTTAGTTCTGCGCGCGGCGCGGCGCTATTGCGGCAGCTTACTGGTTCTGACGAAAATGATCGTAACTTTTTGCTTGGATATCGGATTAAGGCGAAATTGGTATTGTTAGAAAGCTAATTCAATTATCTATAATTTGGTGGGTCTTGAAATTCAAATATATAAAAAGTTATACACATTCAAAGTTGACCCTTGTAGAATCGAATACCAAAATTTGGCTGAATCAAAGGCTCTTAGCTCAACTTTGCTCTAAGTGATTCCTATGAAAATTTTTCACCTCATAAGCACTTCACACACTAGGATAAAGATCATTACACATGTATTCAAAGATTAATCATAGGATTAGAGTTTACACATATAGAAACAACGGTTCAAGTTCTAGCTCAAGAATACGGGGTGTTACAATTTTTGATTTAGTAAAGTTGAAAAAAATAAGAAATTAAATAAACCTCAAAAATAAATTGAATAAAATAATGAAGTTGAGCAATTTGATCAGTTAACGTTTGAAATCTTGAAACCGCCAGATAATGGTTGCTTGATTTTAGGCATATATTATGGAGCATTAGTCGATCTAAAAATGATGTTTTGATATGTATGAAGATTTTGGAGAGAGAAAGTATGAAAGATGGATTAGTTTTGTTTGGGATATTATGTAATAACTGTAACTTAAGATGTATATTTATGTAAATTTTTGTTATTTTAAAATGAGTTAAGTTAGAATGAGCTAAAAATTGATCCAATTTCAAATTATATTGTATCAAATTCATAAAATTCTGAACGAATTCGACAAGTTATTTATGTTTTAACTCATTTGACAAACCTATACACATTTAGATATTCCAAACGTATTAAAATATATTCAATATATTTATCAATTTTCATTTAGGGTTAAGTTGGCAACAAACTTTCAATACTCTCAAATCACATATGATTCAATTTCATCCTCAATTGATTCCATTCTTGACATTTAATGTACATTAAAATACTCTCAAATCACATATGATTCAATTTCATCCTCAATTGATTCCACTCTTGACATTTAATGTACATTGGGATCATTAGTGATGCTAAATTAGGTATCCAGCATTAATAAGTTACGATTCATCATTCTTATCAATGACTCAATTTCATTTATAAGACCACCTTTTAGGGCTTAACCAATATCATAATTAAATCATAATTCACTTCAATTCATTTTTTATATACTTATTTACAAACAATATATGAAATTTGATTAATGAAGTTATCTCTTGAAGACAAATATTGAAAATTTCCATTGAGGAATATTTTTTGAGTTTTCTTGAAATCTAATGCTTTCCAATAACTCAATTGTTAGAGCTAAGCATAAATGAGTTGTAACTGCACCAAATCATCACTAGAAACTCCCTTAAATTAGTACACAAGTCCCACAACTCAATCTCCATCTTCTTTGCAAGTTCTAATTCAAAAGATATATTACATAGCGTACATTGTAATTCATTATAAAAATTGATTATTTAAAGTTAATCCTTATAAACATTTGATTGTAACTTTAGCCGGTAGTGTGGTTTTCAATTTAGTTTGACCGTACGACTCTTCTAGACCCTATAATCACTTTCAATACTCCTTATCATTATGTCTATTTCATTTTCTTCATATCATTGGCGTCATCTAAATATAAATTTATCTAATTAGCATATTTGTTTATGAAAAACTTTGGTTAACTATCTTTTTAATTTATATTGTGGTTGGATAAAATGATATATAAAAATTTACGTCAATATTTAGACATAATTTGTTATGTATTGTCAGGTTAAATTTTGTAAAACTATACACAGAGAAATATTTTGATGTGTTATGTTTTTAAAATAAAAGTATTTAAAACTTATTTGAATAAAAGAGTTTTGGTCTCATGCGAAGTTCCTTCGAATAGGACAATTGAAGAACAAATAATGGAATGAACAAATAAATAAATTTTGTTGAACTAATTAGAAATAACACTTAAAAATTATTTCATTTAACGAAGTAGCTAAAGTGATGAGACAATTGTTCCTAGTGTTAATTATTGTTTTGAAGTGCTTTAAATAACAAACATATTTCTGAACAAAATATAATGCTTTTGCAATAATGTGTTATCTAAAAGGTGTCATCCAACTGTAATGATCTGAATTTGTGAATTTTTATTTTAAAGTATTTTGATCATTTTTTCCTTTTTCGTAGTTGCTACATCTCGATTTTGAGGTTCGAAGATGGTTGGCATGGTTTCAATGCAACCAAGAATGAGTTGTGCGAGTTTGTGGTTTTTAGAGGTATGAGAAGTCACATAGTTGACTTCAGTTAACATTCTTTGTTCTAAGTGTTGGATGAAAAAATAGACTGCACAAATAGATTCAAAATATCTAATTTGAGTTAGTAGCAGGGTTGATTTAGTTTCGGGGCTTTTATATCTCATTTTGACCCTTGGTTCAAAAATAGTGAAAAGGAAGTCCCGAGAGTTAATTTTGGAAAAATTATCTTTTTTTGAAAATTCAACATCGGCATTGAGTGCAAAACATTGAAATTAACCTAGTATCATAGTTCGTTTGCATTCACAGAATTTCAAACGAATCCCGAGGGTGCAATCAGGAATTTGACATTTTTGCTAAGCTGTTGGTTCAGCTGCTTTAGTGGTCCAAGTACCACTTTAGTAGTGGCCACTTAAGCGAAAAAGCACTGCTTTAGCATCTAACTTGGCAGTCACCTATCACTAAAGCAATAACTTCGCAGAAAAGCATTGTTTTATATTTTGATTCCTTATCGTGCTCATTATTCAGACCCTATGTTTTAAGTTGTCTTCCACTCTTTTCTGTGCAGATGATGGGGACTAAATATTGAGAAGTTATAGATGTTGAGCCACCACCCAAGGATGGATCTCAAAGTAGTGGAGAGGTAGGGTTTGTGGATGGCCTAGAGGTAGATGACAGACATGAGGAGCTGCCCCTGTCAGAGGTAGTGCTAGGGGGATCTCTTCTGAGCCTGAGATTGAAAATATAGGAGATATGAGGCTAGCTTAGGTCTTATGGGATTCAATTGCTGCCCCAATTTTAGAGGATCTGTTGATTAAGTTATTAACTCATTCAGATGGTGTTCCCTTGTGTGCACCTGGTGTTTTTATAGTTTCGAGTATAGTACCATCATTAAGTCAGCGTTTGCTTATGGTATTCTTTTAATAGTGAGTGTGGTTCCAACATCTATACCGGTATCTTCTTACGATATTCCTCATATTTTGAGTGGTATTCCACCTTCTGTGCCTGTATCTGATCATAGTATTCCTAGTTCAGGGGTACAACCTTCATCTACGGTACCTTCACATATGGATTCTCAACCTACCAAACTTACTATTTCTCTGGTTGATTTGGGTATAGTTATGTTTTTTTATGATCAAAAGAGATTTTAGAGGTTTCTTTGCTTGGGTTTCCCTAAGTTCGATAGTGTTATTGGCGAGGTGTCCTATGAGTTTTTGGTTGACTGTCGGGAGAAGTTATATAATCTTGGATCCTCTAAGTCTCATGAAGTGGCTTATACTACCTATCAGTTGATAGATATGGATAGGGATTGGTAGAGGTTATTTGTTAGTTGTAGACCTTTGAGTGTGCCTGCTATGATTTGGACTCAATTTTTGAAGGCTTTCTTTGACAGGTTTGTTCTATATAATTTGAGAGACCAGATACGTGAAGATTTTGATCATTTAAAGTAGGGGTCATGACTGTTGCAAAACATGAAACTCATTTTTACACCTTATTCAGGTGTTCAACTGCTAGTATCTACACCGAGTCCGAGTAGATTTGAAAATTTATGAAGGAATTGGATGGTAATTATCAATTAAATAATCAAATGGTAGTGTTAAGGGATTTTTTCAGAGTATTATTGAGCATGCAAAGATGACCGAGTCGATTATCTAGGCTACTCAGGGAGGCACCGAGAAGGTGCATCGTCATGGTGAGTTTAGTGGATGCACCTCCTAAGGTAACTATAAACACTATCTCATCTCATAAACATTGTCTCATCTGTATATCCGCACTAAAGGATCTTATTTTTATCCAATAGTCATGGCCTATAGGGATGCACCAAGGCCCAGGTACTATATCAGCGTGGAACCCAATCCATTATAATAATATCAATATCAATATCAATATCAATATCAATATCAATATCAATATCAATATCAATATCAATATCAATATCAATACCATATCAGTATGGTACCTCTTCCATCATAATAATAACAATAATATCACTATCGGTATTGGTGTGATACTCAATTCCTCAACCAATATCAACTTATGATTCTAGTTTCACTATCACTCAGGATGTAACACAAGCACACCAAATTTAAAAGTACACTTATTATAATAACCAAATTTGTAAAACTTTAATCTTAATGTAATATTACCATTTCATCCTTTTTCATAGTTTATATATGTCAATTTTGGAGTATGGGATGGTCGACATAATTTTTGGTGTGATTAAAAATATTTTGGGAGAGTTTGTAATTTCTAGAGGCTTTAAAAGTCATATAATTGACTTTGGTAAACATATGTTATTTGAGTATTTATTAAAAGTTTTAACAGTTTTATTAGGTCCAAAATGTCAAAGTTGGGTTAGTAGCAAGACTGGTTTGGATTCGGAACCCTTATTTTATATTTTGACCCTTCATTTGATAATTTACCTAAAAGGAGTCCCAAGGTTAATTTATTGAAAATAATATTTTTTTGAAGATATATCATTGCCATTGATTTTAAAACATCAAAAATTGCTTGGTATCATATACTATTTACTTCTGCCGGATCTTAAATGAATTCTAAGGGTCCGTTTAGAGGTTTTGAAAATCATGCAAATCGATATTTTTATTCATATATGGTGCAATAGAATCCTTCTTCACAAACACAAGCTCAAAAATGTAGACACGGAGAAGAAATTAATCCTTCATCGCAATTGCATTGGTGGCAACCATGATCATGAAATATGGTTGAGTCGGGTCTGGTATCTCCCTTCTTCGCGAATGCGATGAGACCATAAAAAATGCAATGGTCGGGATCGTGGACCTTCACAAAGCCCTGGATATGAATGTAAAGGCTAATTAATAGGCCAGGCAATGTTATCTCTCGCGATCATGAGGTGGGGCCTGCGATCGCAAGGCATTGTCATAAAATAATATATAAATCTATTTCCATGAATTTCTTTCATTTTTGAACCTCCAAGCTTTGGGAAAGACAATTCTTGAGAGTTTCTTAATCGTGTTTCATGTGGGTAACCTCTAAACTCGTATCCCATTATTTTTATTGATTACATATTCGAAAATATTTGTTAATCATGATTTTGAAATAGATTCTTAGGGCTTTTGCTGATAAAGCTTAAAAATATTTTTTCTTTGATTTTGATCTTATTTTTGTGTGGATTTTCAACTGTATATTTCATTAACCTTGGGGAGTATATTTCTAAAATAGAATTTTGGTTGCATCTCTTTTATTTTTGAACTCATTTTTCAAATTTATTTTGAACCTGACTCAAATATGAATAATATGGGTATCTTAGCTTTGCTTTAGTGTGTAAATGCTATATTAAATATTGTAGTTAATTCTGAGGTCGTTCGAAAGAGAAAAGCTCTGTGTTGAAGGATCTTAGGCTTAGAAATAGATTATGGTTTGACTTTCTTCATACTGGACTGGGTAGTTAATGAATAAGTAAAGCATGCTATGAATTTGATGTTGTGCGAGGGCTTAGATAGTTATTATAGTCTTCATTAAGCATTGTTGACTTTATCATGATAGAAATACTTGAGTTATTGGTTGATGTAATATTAGTGATGTCTTACATACATATTTATTTCAATGGTGTCCAACTAGAATTGATATCATGGTTAATGACATATTGAGTTGATTTCTGAGATCACTTGTATATGTATTAAATGGATTAGATATCTTCATACTGATTTGATTATGAGTATTATATACTCATTGCATACATGCACATTCATGAGATACCAGTACTATTTAAGAACATTAATTTTTAGAATAAAATGAGAAATTTTTAAAACGCCTAGACCGAGGATGTGCCGGTCGAGTGGATTAAGATATGAAATTAAGATTGGTAGAAATTGAAGACAGTATAAGGGTTGTGAACCTCTTGTGAGTGCTATTTTGGGAGCATTGAGGGTCTACAGATGTATGCAAGAAGTCATGTGATGGTTGTCAACTATTCACATAATCATTTATAATATTGCATTTGCACACCATGGTTGCTTTTACATGTTACTTGTTGTGTATTCAACTTCTATTTACTTTCGTGTAATTTTGACCTGTTTTTTATGTCATCTATATATATATATATGTTTGACTTGTTCTTGATGTCATATATATATATATATATGTAACGCCCCAAGAGTACCCCCTGGATGCCACACGGTGCTTACGATCATAAGTAACCCTAAGCTAACCTATAATACTGGTACTTGTTATGAGCACTGGGTAAAACTAATAAAAAAATCATATTCAGAATTTAACTAAAAATGCCATAAGGTTTTAAATCATAGTTCTGATAATATCTGTAAAAAATTACTGACAATACTGATAAAATGACTAATAATAACAATTGAAAACTGACTGACTATTTGTACTAGTCTGAAAGCCTCTAAACTGTCTGACTATAGAGTTGATGGGACAAGCCCCCAACTAACTCCGACTTACTAAATAGTTGAACTACTGACATAATTGAATATAAGATAACTTGTCCTCGAAGGATGAGGACTCACCACCACTGCTGCTGCTGATGCACTGGAAAGTCTAAGTACGATCGGGAATTTGAGCATTCGAACCTATGATATAAGACATTATACCGCAAGAAATGAGTATATGATCAATACTTTGAATGTACTGGTTTGCTAAATAAGTTTAGGGTGATATATATGGGTTCATGTACATGAGTAATAACTGACTGAATGTATAGCATAAAGTACTGAGCAAGAGTGCATATAAACTGTAAAACTGAGAATGCATGACCAAGCATAAAACAAGTTCTGAAATAGTCTGTAAACTGAAATACTAAAATCTGGTAACTGAATAACTGATAAACTATATGCTATGGTCAAGCTAGACTGAACTGAATTTTGAACTGAGTACTGAAACTAAAACTGAAACTGAAACTATGGGAGGTATCATCTAACCGACATACCCCAGGCTAAGCTGATCGGGGTCCAAACTATGACCCCAGTTGAAAGGGTGTTAGTACCGTGCCATGGGTACAAACAATGGTTATTGAGTCAGTCCTAATCTGGCGGGTGACTCCTGAGATCAATCCTAAACTGGCGGGTGATCCCTGAAAGTGTCAGTCCTAAACTGGCAGGTGGCATCCCATAACCTATGCTGGCTACGTAGTTCTAGAACTTAGGGATTATTTCTAAAGACCCAGTCCTAACTAGTGTGTGAGGCCCCATCCCTAGGTTCGCTCAGTGTTGAATCCTACTCCCAACTAAATGACACTAATTACTGGACTTAACTAATTTAACTAGACAAGTAACTGATCGTGAAGTCTAACTGAGTGGTAATGCTCATGATTTATCTGAAACTATTTTGAAGCTACTAAAACTAAGTAAACAGCTAAATTACGGATATTACTAACCCCCAGGACTCGATAGAAATAACAATAGGACCACATGAAAACTTTGAAACTATGGAAGGAAATCATTGTTCACAGTTACTCACTTAAGCATCTCATCAAACATGTGGGGACTAAGAATTTAACATGGGGATGTTTTTCCACCCTTGGGATAGTTCATCTCCTGAATTATACTGACTTGGCTGAGATACGAAGGAAAGATTGAGATAATGTACGGAATACTTACGGACTGAATCATGACTGAACATCTGGAATATGAAACTGAGGCCTGAGAAATAGAGGGTCAATAAGATAAATTCATTAAAGAGGTTTAAACTGAGGACATACATGACATGAATCTGTATTTCGCTGATCATTAAGAGTGTTGCATGGGTACTGGAACTGAACACACTGTAAAACATGAATACATGAGTCATGAGTTGCATGACCTGAGTTTGGAGTTTCTAAATCCGTAGAACGTGGTTCTTACTGCTGAGAAAGCTGACTCATTATATTAGGTTCTGGAAGCGTACATGATTCTTTATGATGTGCATGAACATGAACTATGATCATGGAGTTGACATGTAAAGCATGAGTAGATATCGTGATAAGTGAAAAATCTTACACTGAGATAAGAATGGGTTGGGCATTATCCTCTCATATTTCTTCTCTACCCATCCTAACATCACTACTAGGATCTGAGAGCCTGACTTGGTTACTTGCCCTATCATCTCCCCCTTAGCTTAAAGCCATCATTCTAAGTCTGTGAACCACTTAATCAACAACTCTAAGCTGAACTGTCACCAGTTTACTCTAGAGTCTGGGGTAGAAAAATGCACATAAACACTATACTTATCTCGAAAGACTATACCCAATAATGTAAGGCCCACTGCTAGTACTTACTTCTGATACACAATTCTTAGCTTTCTACAGCCTCAATAATCATCATACAACAACTTAAACACTAGCCAACTTAGAACCTTTCTGAGTATCACCATACCATGATTCTACACCAACTAGAGTTTCAACTCTTCTTTTTATTAGCTCAACCTTCACGGATTCAAGCTTACATTCTATCACTTAACATGGATATTCTCAACCTCTTAATGAACACACTAACATCCTTTATAGCCTACTAATATCTCATCTTTATACTTACTCTTCTCCCTAGACCATGAGAATTACCAGTACACCTGGGCATCCAACCTCAACATGCTATAGACCATAATTTAGTTGGTAAGAACATCAACTACTACATTACTAGCCCCATTCAAACTTAGCGCTCAAGGATGCTACATAAGCACACCCACACCATAATAGTTAGCTCAAATTCTTGCATACACTATTTCAAGCCTACTAATTCACCTTTCATACAACTAGCCTCATGAGTGCAAAATCTATAGAATTCAGACAATACTATCCCTCCATTTAATAACTAGTTCATCGGAAAACTGAAACTGAACGACTCTATTTTTGAGATCCACTAAAGTAATTTTCTGGGATACTAAAACCAAGCAATTTCTGTATACCCTTCTGGCTAGGATAGATTTACCCACTGAGGTAGACACTAAGAAGGGCTCCGATAATATTCCAGGTCTGACACCGAAGTTGATAACAATATAGGGGGTTATAAGAGAAAGTAAAGCTCTGCGATCTAGTAAAACATACACAAGAATATGAAAGGGATGTAACGTACCCATAACCACACCAGGAGAACTTTCCTAATCATTTTGGGACTGAAGTGTATAAATTCTATTCTAACATTGACCACTGGTGGCACTGGAAGTGGCGCCCTGCTGAGTCGGGCGATCGGCTGGAACTTGGGAACGACTGTGCTGACTATGCTGACCCACCTGGGAGCATTCCCTGACTCTGTGGCCTGACTCTCTACATCCAAAACACAAACAACTACCAGCCCTACACACACCCTGATGATTCTTATCAGTCTTCCCGCAGAGAGGGTTAGTACTACCACTCTTTGACCTTGACTTAAAACTGCTTATTCTGGCCCTCTTATTCTTTCTACTTTTTTCCCTGCACTTCTCTTCCTCACTCTGTGGAGCATGGACCATAAGCCTAGATAGGACAATAGCCAGCTGATTGTTCTGAGTAACTATTGAATAAGCTAAGGCGATGAAAACAGTTTTGAATTTGGAGTGAGAGACATGCTCATTCAGGGGATCTTCCTGAACAGGCAGAGGTGCGGGTTGATTCTCATTCCTCCTTCCATTGTTTCTTCTGGGAGGCATGGTCTGTAATAGAATTAAAGAATGGATTAGAAAAAGAGTTTAAATAGAACTCATTCTCATTCGCATGATATGAACATTGAAAGAGGGGAAACTTTTCCTAAAAAATGTCTTGTAGCCTCTTGTCCATAAGTGTGGCACGCTTCACACCCATGTACAAGACTCTACTCAACGCGGTTTTCAGACTCCCTACGATACTGTAAAACCTTAGGCTCTGATACCAAGTTTGTAACTCTCCGATAGTACCCCCTGGACGCCACATGGTGCTTACGGTCACAAGTGACCCTAAACTAACCCATAATATTGGTACTTGCTGTGAGAACTGGGTAAAACTAAAACAAAAGACCATATGCGGAATTTAACTACAAAATGTCATAAGGTTTTAAATCATAGTTCTGATAATATCTGTAAAACAATACTGACAATACTGATAAAATGGCTGATAATAACAACTAAAAATTGACTAACTGTCTGTACTAGTCTGAAAGCCTCTAAACTGTCTGACTATAGAGTTGATGAAACAAGCCCCCAACTAACTCCGACTTACTAAATAGTTGAACTACTGACATAATTGAATATAAGATAACTTGTCCTCGAAGAATGAGACTCACCACGACTATTGTTGCTGATGCACTGGAAATTCTAAGTACGATCGAGAATCCGAGCGTTCAAACCTATGATATAAGATATTATAGCGCAAGAAACGAGTATATGATCAGTACTTTGAATGTACTGGTATACTAAAAAAGGTTAGGCTGATATGTATGGGTTCATGTGCATGAGTAATAATTGACTGAATGTATAGCATAAAGTACTGAGTAAGAGTGCATGTAAACTGTAAAGACTGAGAATGCATGACCAAGCATAAAACAAGTTCTGAAATACTAAAATCTGGTAACTGAATAACTGATAAACTATATGCTATAGTCAAGCAAGAATGAACTGAATTCTGAACTGAGTACTAAAACTAAAATTGCGGGAGGTATCATCTAATCGACGTGCCCCAGTCTGAGATGATCGGGGTCCAACCTGTGACCCTAGTTGGAAGGGTGCTAGTACCATGACACGGGTACTAATAATGGTTATGGAGTCAGTCCTAATCTGGCGAGTGACTCCTGAGATCAGTCCTAAATTGGTGGGTGATCCCTGAGAGTGTCAGTCCTAAACTGGCGGGTGACATCCCATAACCTACGCTGGCTACGTAGTTTTGGAACTTAGAGATTGTTTCTAAGGACCCAGTCTTAACTGGTGGGTGAGCCCCCATCCCTAGGTTCGCTCGGTGTTGAATCATACTCCTAATTGAATAACACTGATTACTGGACTTAACTAATTTAACTGGACAAGTAACTGATCATGAAGGTTAACTGAGTGGTAATGCTCATGATTTATCTGAAACTATTCTGAAGCTACTGAAACTAAGTAAATAGCTAAATTTTGGGTATTAATAACCCCCAGGACTCAATAGCAATAACAATAGGACCACATGAAAGCTTTGAAACCATGAAAGGAAATCATTGTTCACAGTTACTCACTTAAGCATCTCATCAAACACAAGGGGACTAAGACTTTAACATGGGGATGCTTTTTAAACATGAAAAGATAGCACAATCACATGACCAAATCATAAACTGAGGGTTTTATTCTGAATCGTATAAACATGATATGGAAGTCACAATATTTAAAATATAGAGAAAAGACATCTTTTCCCCCCTGAACTTGTCATCACAACTCACTTTAGCACTTAAACTTAACTTTCATTTATTTACCCCCCTTAACAACTTTCAAATGAATTAAATTCCCCTCTATAGCTGACGTGGCAAAAAAAAAGAACGAGTGAATTTATTTATTTTTTAAAAAGACCACCCCCACCCCAACCCCAACACTCCATTTCTTTATCATACCCCCACCCCGCTTCTTCGTAATTCCCTTCCTATCAAGTCCTAATTAATCCAAAATTTTATTTTTCGACAATCAAAAAGGGTTCAAGATTGATGAACAAGTTTGATTCTTGGCCAAGAATTTCATGTCATACAAATATCATCTATGCCATTTTTTAATTTTGGACTGTTTATGCCATTTCTGTAGACATTTTTTAGTAAGAAATTGAAAATTTAGGAGTTCTGAAATTTTAGGTTTTGGTTAATGTGAAAGAATTTAGATTTGAGATTTTATGTATTGATGTGTTTGTGTGATCATGTACTTGTATTTAGTTCATTGATGGATTTGCTCAAGCTAATTCAAGTTAATTTTGTATTTGATGAAGAAAAAAATTCATTGAAAAAGCTTGTGGTAATGGTGAAAGAAATAAAAAAAGTGGTGCTTTTATGTGAAGAAGAAGAAGGAGGAGGAGGAGGAGGAAAGGGAGGGGACGGGGGTTGCTGTCTAATGAAGAAGTAGAAGGAATTGGGATGGGGTGGGGTGGGGGCTGTGAAAGAACGAAGGGGGTGGGGGTTGTGAAAAAGAAGAAGGAAGGGGGGCGGGGTCTATTTTATTTATATAAAATATATTTTTTTATAAAAAATATACTCTTTTAAATATATATATATATATATATATAATAATATATATTTTATATATATATAAAAATAGTATATATAAAAAGTTAGTGTGTGGGATTATTAAAAAAAAAAAGCTCTTACGTGGCAAATGACATGGCACTGATTTGGAAATGAAGTGGCGCGTATGTAGCGCACTCTCCGTCATGAGAGTGGTATTCAGTTTTGAGGGGTGAAAATAATTCACTTTAAAAATGTTAAGGGGGATAAATAAACGGAAGTTAAGTTTAAGTGCTAAAGTGAGTTGTGGCGACAAGTTCGGGAGGGGGGGGAAAGATGTCGTTTCTCTAAAATATACTATAATGCATTCTACGTGAAATCAATTGAAAACATAATTTGAAAATCGAGTTACCAAGATATATAGCTAAACATACTTCAACTTTCAACGAGTAAGGACTCTCTATCAAACGCTCTTGGAAACATAACAAGGAGTCATTATTCAAACCCCAATCATTTAGGCATTTCATCAAATACTTGAAATTCATGGACATGAGCATAAGAATAGTCAAAACATGAGATGATAACATAATTGAAATACTATAAATCATGGATTTAGGGATTTAATATGCGAATAGCACCATTCAAACGTGCAAGGTTTAATTTCAACAACAATTACTTATAAATAGCATGTAAAATCAAAATTCACGGGAGTTCACGGATAAAGTTCATAATAACATATAAAGATCATTCTTTTAAACTTGAAATTTGGGTTCTTGGACTCCATGGGTGGAAAGAGCCCGTGGATGAACATCTAACATACCTTGAAACTTAAATCTTGAAAGAGAACAACTTTCTTGAAAGCTTTCTTGAATTGGAACACTTGAGTTCTTGGTTTTCTTGAAGAAAGGGCTTGAATCTTGAAGAGGCTAGGGTTTTGTTCTTGGGAGAGAATACTTTCAATTAGGGGAAATTTTGAGAATAGAATAGTAACTTATGCTTTTGGGACCCTAAATCCTTGGGGGGGATTTTGAGATTAGAATAGTAACTTATGCTTTTAGGACCCTAAATCTCGTGTTTTAGATCAATTGGGTGAAGGGAAAGGACTGAAATGCCCCTAGAAAAATGTGACTGGAAGCTGGAAAACTCAGGGGTAAAATGGAGCGTGCGTCGCATGCTCCCTCAGGGGTGAAATGGAGCGTGTGTCGCATGCTAATCACGCACAACTACTGCCTCTCTCACGAAAATGGCTATAACTTTTTGCTCGGGTATCGGATTAAGGCGAAATTGGTATCGTTGGAAAGATGACTCAATTATCTACAATTTGGTGGGTCTTGAGATGCAAAATTCTACTTCTATAAAAAAGTTATACACGTTCAAAGTAGATCCTTGTAGAATCGAATACCAAACTTTGGACGAACAAAGGATCTTGGCTCAACTTTGTTCTAAGTGATTCTTATGAATATTGTTCACCTAGAAATCACTTCACACACTAGGATAAAGATCATGACATGTCTATTCAAAAGAAATTCATGGAATTAGAGTCAACACACGTAAGAACGACACTTCAAAGTCTAGCCCAAAAATATGGGGTCTTACAATGTGTGTGTGTGTATATATATATATATATTATTAGTAGAGACGATGTGAGCTACCGTTTGAGAACTTTTTTCTTCCAGGTTGCATGCTCACAATATTTTATTTACTTATTTCATTTTCTACTTTGCTTAGTCGGTCTATGATACCTACTGAGTACAAGTGGATCTTACTCACTCCTACGATGCCCTTTCGGTACAGATCCCAGTACGAGTTCGATGCGCGGTGCTTGAGTTCATGCGCTGAGGATTTGGTGATTTGAGGTATTGGCATGCTCTAGGTCTATCAAAGTTGACTCCAGGCCTCATCTTATTATTTGTTATCTCTTTACTTCACTTTTCAGAGACGGACTATGTACTTTTCAGATTCGATTATGTAGTAGATGCTCTGTACTTATGAATCGGGTTTTGGGATGATTATGTTTTGTTTAAACTTTCATATGTATGTATAGTATGATGGGAATTCGTTCTAGGAGTCACGACTTGTTTCATTTTTATTACTATTTTTGGCTTTTCTTTATTCTTAGATGATTGGCTTACTTATCAAGGCTGGACCGCGATAAGTGTCATTATGACCTTATTTTTGGATCGTAACACTTACAATCATAAATTATTTTCCGAAGTTTAACATTCGATTGCTAATTCATTCAAGCATTAGCAATACATCAATAAACAAGCATAAATATGTCTAAAGACCAATTAAAAAGTTATTTAATTCAGGAGTATATAAGCACTAGGAGTATACAAGCACTAAATCAAGTCTAAACTCTATTTAAAATAAATCATAGGTTCCATCACATACCCAGCCACCATTAAATACATTAAGGTCGGTGACGTCAGTTATCAGCACAATGTCCTTCATTCTTATTGTTAGTAGATTCATACCATTGTTTCTTTTGCTATTTCCAAGGCTTATCATCAGCATTCTACGTATCACTCTATTTTTAACTTATTCATCCTTTACACGAATTACGTACTAGTACTTACAAAGGGTCCCGTGGAACCTTTATATTATGACATCGCTTCTCCTTTCATGCTCAACTCTCAAGAAAATATCATTACTACAAGGAATACTCTAAATCGGGAAGGTACAAAAAACTTACCTACCCACTATGTTATTAACAACCAGTTTTGGAGGTTACATGCAGACTCAACTTTTCCACTGTTAGCCACATTCACCTAATTTGTATTATATCTCATTATGAAAGTCATACAAACACATATTAGACATCATGGGATTCATATATCAACATATTACTATGTGTATTAGATCTATAAAGATTGTTTCCACGTTTTATCATTTCGAATACCATGTCTGAAGACTTAATCATGTTTCTCCCTTCAATTCTACACCATGTATATGTTTATTAATCATAGGCTACTACTCATAAAATCATAACCTACCTTAATTTCATGTTTTTACCATCCAATGTAGGCACTCTTGTTCCTCTTCCCGGTCTAACAGTTTTAATAGAAAATCCACGAGGATAACGATATGGACTCATTTTCTTGGGAGCTTTGCCTCTCCATCATAGTTGTTCTAACCTGGAAATAGCCCCATGGGTGTTTTTAGGAAAGAACTCTACTTTTTAGAATAAGTATTGAGCAAAAAAAAATAGATTTTATTTGAATGTTACCGACACCGCTACAACGGGTGTCTCAAGCATGCTCGATGTTGCAGTCAAAGGACCTCTGAGCGGGCTTAATTAGGTCGGGCCCATTCTTTTAATTTTATACCCTCAATGGACATTAAATGAAAATAATTATTAATCCTGACTCAATTTCAAATTGATGTAAATTTTAAATTCGGGTATTTTCACCGCAAATATTTAATAATCACAGAACAAATCATTACATTAGATACCAATTTACCAACCATTCATCACTAAATAGACATTAGATGACGAAGAGTAAGAGGTCAAAAAATTTGAAGATGAACACTTATAAAGTCTCTTACTCTCATCTAACAAATTCAATGATGTTTACTCGACCTTCCTATCAAGGCCCTTCAAAAATATTAACGTATGAAATCCATTAGTATGCTTGAATTAAATTATTTTTTCCATACATTGACAGCTCGGGAAAAAAATTTACTTACTCAAGTTGTTACAGAACTCATGCTATTCAGAGGAAAGAGAATTAGAAACATCATACGACACCATATAATTCAAATTGTGGAGTTCAAGTGCAGCCACGAGAGCTACGAGAATCTCATTATAGCGGGCTTATTGCAGTAGGGTGCAGACCGCTGCAGTGGTTGCAAGACAGTTATAAGGGTGAGAGTGGGGAGGTTTCATTTCTTAATTTTCAACTTACATATCTTCTCAAAACTCGAAACTCTCTCTCTCCCATTCTTTCGCTATGTTAATTTTTCAGGTAAATCTCTCTATTCTAACATCTATTTAGAGTATAAGTTCAGTGAGGTGACACATGAAGCTGATATGGTTGTAAAACTTGATATTCAGGCCATTCAATGAAGAGATAATTTTAAGTATCTTAGATCTATGATCCAAGGAATAGAGATATTGATGAAGACATCATTCCCATAGTGAGATAGGATGGATGGGTGAAATAGAGGCTCGTTTCTCGACTCATGTGTTAAGGAGGTGCCTCCAAAATTCAAAGGCAAGTTCTAAGAGTAGTGATTAGACCGACTATGTTGTATGAGACAGAAAGTTGATCAGTCTAGAACTCTCAAGTTTTAGACTATATTTTTACAATGTAACTTAGTTAAGTGTACTTTTGTCAAATAATATATGTACCTTCTATTGGGTTAAAAAAATCCAAACTAAACTAGTTTCAGAAATAGGAAGACATTGAATGTCAGACCATAGGGTGCATTGTCTGTAACATCTTGGTCATGTGCATATCGATTACCTGATTTGTTTCTTCGCATCAAGTACTTCCAACAAAATAAGAACTATTTAACTTCAGCCAGCATGGATTAACTGGAAAATAACACTTTCTGGACTCAGTAAATTAGATAATCCTGACAATCATTACATAGGTAACAAAAATAATAACAAGAAAACAAGAATAAGAGGGGGAGTTTACACCTCCCAACTCTGACGCAAGGAAATTAAGAACAATATAATTGGTAGCAGTAATTTTTCATGAATAAATAGTTTTCGCGGAATATGTGCTAGAAAATGTTCTTCGAAGTTGTTGGTTAATGAAAAACAATTTTTGGAGCAAATATAAACTAAAATAGTAGTAATATTATTAGCAAATCGGAATGTTTCAATAATTTTTGCAACAGAAGAAATTAATAATGATATTCATATGTCAAAAATAGTTTCGAAATATAGTAAACCCCATACCTAAACACTTGTAAACAACAAAACCAGGAATTTTTTTTAGAAAAAGCAATCATCCCACGAGCACTTCACATATAATTTCGCAAAAAGTAATCTCTTCTACTAAACATGTTGAAAGGTTATCCAAGGAGCCCGGTACAGATCTCAAAGAGAGAATATGGCTTGATCGTAGACAGTAGCCTGCATGGAATTTTATGCAAACAGTGTCAATGGGGCAGGTGGGGTGGGGGTTCTAAAACACGAGTCAAGAAGTTTCTGCATGTTTCATATGTATTGATCAACTAGAGTACAGGCAGGATGGAAAATACAAAAGCTTAAAACCAGCTCAATTTACCACCCACCACGCCTAGTGCTGTTGAATAAAACATTATTTTCATCACACTGCTACATGTAGGCCTCCAAACAAGTAAAACACATAAATCATTATGGATTGAAAAGACGAAACAATCATATTGAATGCACTTCCCAAGAAAAAAACTCATTGACCATCAGAATCAGAGATTTTCTCCTCCTTAGGGGGTGCAAACTGCCGGCTGAGCCGAGATCTTGTCCAGGGATCCATGGCTGGTCTCTGGGGAGGTTGAGGATTTGGTGGTTTGGATTGTCTAAGTTCATTTTCTCTATCAATAAACCTGCAAAAATAACATAAAACTGGTCAGACACCAGCTTATCACAACCGTCCCTTCACAATCTTTTGAATCAGCATACTATTTCTTGTCTGTGGATAAAGTGCCGAAATCATCTGGAAGCCATTTCTCTGTATAGACTAGCAAAAATTATGTATCTGTTAAAGTGAGAATCTTACTCAATATAGGCCATAGGTGCAGCATCACCTACACGAATCCGAGTTCGGAGCAATCTCGTGTATCCACCAGCTCTATCTCTGTAACATATGAATTTTAAGATATTTATAACCATAGATCTATAAACAAAAAATAGAGTAGAAAGTTAATGGTCTAAGGTTCACTTGTATCTGTAAGCCAGTTCAGTAAAGAGCTTATGAATGACATCATCCCCACGCACAAAGGCAGCTGCCTGTCTTGCAGCAGATAGAGTTCCCTGCAATAGTTCAAAAGAAGTGCCAAAAATATAAATGAGCCCAAAAGCAGAACACCTCAAAGAGGACAAAATTACTAAGAGAACAAAGGAGAGAAAACAGAGTAAACAAATGCTGATTTATCAGAAAGTTTATTCTTTTGTTATTTACTAGTGTGTAGGTATTACTTATTTATTATTATGTTTTGATAACCAAAAAATACCTGAAGCAAGTGCCACACGGCTCAAAGCTCAGTGGATAATGAGCCCACTTCCATGACTTGCACTTTAGATTCCATCTTCTTTTTTTTTTTTTTTTGAGTGGGTAACTTGCACTTTAAATTTCCATCTTTAATCTCATTTTTTTGGTTTTCCAGATGAGAAATGAGAAATACGCATGGTTTATTATGATTTTGGTTGTTGAAGCAAGCTTTGAAAATAAAAATATGAGAAGCTAGATCAGTGTTGTCAAAGGCGCGCTTTAGCCTTAAAGTGAGGCTCAAAATGTGTTGAGCGCTTAATGTGCGCTTCAGTGTGGTTCTAAAGCATGCTTTTCCTTGCCTATGGACCTCTTCTTGACAAGGCAAAACTAAACAATTGATCTATCACTTAATCGTAATTGTTTTTCAATTTCTTTGTTCATTTTTTTTTTTTTTTGATCAGGTAAACAATTTCATTAATCACAGGGCCAAAATCGGTTGTATATAAGAAGTATACCAAAAAATAAAGAACCAATAACACGACATAGTTCACTACAAAAGACATCCAACCCTCTATACAACCCAGCACACATGGGTGCACCAAAAATAAATAATGGACCGGAGGCTACTCCTCAATTGTCCGAAAGTCATTTCTACCCCTTCAAAAACCCTACTGTTTCTCTCTCCAAAAGATCCACATCAAAGCTAAAGGGACAACATTCCAAGCTCTACACTTTCTCCTGCTTCTTCCAGTTTTCCAGCAAGACAACGCATCCTTCACAGTTCTCGGCATCACCCAAGATATACCAAACCACCTAGGCATATCCTACCAGTATCGTAGTCAAGCTGCAATGTAATAGAAGATGATCAACATCCTCACTCGTCTCCTTGCATAAGAAACACTCGCTAATGCATAAACTTTCTTTTCTTAAGGTTTTCCGCCGTCGTAATCACCCCTCTAGCAGCTAACCATGAGAAAAAGCACACCTTCCTCGGCACCTTAGGAATCCAAATCGACTTTACGGGAAAAGCCTCCAATTCCCTCACCAAAAACTTCTCGTAGAAGGACTTGATAGAAAAAACCCAATTACTCCAAAATTTCCATTTCAGAGTATCAGGTCTATCAACTGGCTCGCGATGCTAATGAAGTAGAACTAGTAACCTTTGAAACTCATTAACCTCCCAGTCTTGAAGATTCCTCCTAAACCTCAAATCCCAAAACAATTCTTTTGTAAACCCCTAATATGATGGACTACCGCCTCCCTCTGACAAGAAAACCTATAGAAGCTCGGGAACTCATCTTTTAGTACCACATCTCCGCACCATTTATTTTTCCAAAAACTGACTCTCCCCCCGTCCCTTAACCTGAACGAGATGTTAACCTCAAAATCAATCCGACCGTTCATGATATTCCTCCACACTCTACACCCATCAATCCCCCTTCCATCAACCCATATTTTTCTACTATCACCCCTCTCCATAAAGAATGGACCTCTATCCCAAATCTCCACAACCATTTCCCCAGGCAAAGCTCTATTAAATACCCTCAAATCTTTGACTCCCAACCCTCCCCAACTTTTAGTAGTAGTCACTTTCTCCCATCGAACCAAATGAAGTTTTCTTGCCCCGTCTGTCGAATCCCAAGGAAGTTTCTTTGGAGCCTTTCCAATTTTCCTGTAACACTAGTAGGAGCATGAAACAAAGACAAAGTATCTGGAGATGCTCGATAATGTGTTCTTGATAAGCGTTTCTTTCCCTCCTTTGGACAAGTACCTTTTTTGCCAACCAGCAAGCCTATTCTCTACCCTCCCTCTCAAGAACTGGACTCCACACATTAATGTCTTTATTTGTGGCCCCCGGGGCCCCCGGGGGTAGACCCAAATAAGTGGTAGGTAGAACCCCTACACGACAGTGCAAAACCTGTGCAAGCAAATCAATGTTGTCGACCTCACCAATGGGAATGATTTGGTTTCTTTGTTTATATATTTGTCATTCATGATTATAGTTATTAATCTTGGACTCTCTCAATATATATTTTTTTCTCCCTACCTTCTTTCATTAAAGCCCATGCTTTATTTTCAATGTGTTTAAAGCCCCAATGGACCTTAGAGCTTTTTTGTGCTTTTTGCTTTTAATAATACTAAGTTAGATTAGCCTCAAAAGTACTTTCTAACTCTGTTCACAAAAGAAACCAACAAGCCAAGGTCAACCAGCTTAAGCTCTGACCAAAAACAACCAACACCACTACAACCAAGAAAGTGATCTAAATAATAATCCTTTTAGTTATATAGTTTTCCACGTTAAGACAAGCCTTGTTACATTAAAAGTAATTTATCCAAGTTGAGACAAACCTAAGAGGCTACAATGTTTCGCTCATTTCTATAAATTTCAGCCTTGTGAATACATCCTCTCGAATCAAAACCAAATAAAGAACCTTCCAAATGTTACATTTTACTCATGGTGAACACCACTATGCTTTTGTGCTCACAAATTGCTCTCATTATCATCTCCTTTGGTTGACTACTTTTTCAGATTGACATTTCAAATTTGGCATTTTGGATCAGAATTCCCTGTTACTGTCCTATTCTTCTCTATCTTTCTCATATTTTGGGATAAGTTCCCTATAGTCCTCATTAATAATTCTGTACTTCCATTTTGTATACATGGACAAAAATCTATTTATCATTCCCAATATCGTGAGACAAGGAAACAGGTTTGAGGCTGGAAGGCATGAAAAGCCGAAAGAGATACTGCCCCCAACTTTTTTATGGGAATGAGCACCACTTCCTCTCATAAAAGATTCTTGTGCTCACTGGTAATCTGCATCTTATATAAACTGAACATAAGACCTAATAAATTTATACAAGCGATTCAAAAAAGTACTTGTAATTTAAACATATGACCTAATGCAATTTTGAACCAACCCCCTTAACCACGGTACTTAAATCTTTCATCATGCCAAGGGGATTAACAGCTGGCATATAACCAAAAAAAAATCATTTCTACTTTATTTGCAAAGTGTAATTTTCTGACAAAGGGGTTTTGGAACCCCCTTGACACTACTAAGCTCCACCACTGAATATCATAAAGCAATCCCCCAAAACTTAAGTTTCCATTTGTCCTGATTCAAACTGAATCCTATGGAGAAATACTAAATCATTTGGGACCAAAATGGAACCTTCTTATATGAAATCCACCTTACAGAAGAACTCTCCATCTCCGGCCCTACATAACTCGAAACACCACCAAAATCTTTGACTAAGACTTTCACCAGGTCAGTTGGAATAGGTCCATAGCCAAAAAGCCTCTGCACAAATATCCCAATCTGTTTGAATAGTCTCATGCACAAAAGATCAACGGGGATCCTCATTAGGTCAATTAACAATTCCCTGTTCTCTCCTAAATCCTATATAGTGTGCACCCTGTGCTAAAGGACCATCGGTCAAGCAGCAAAAAAGACACTCTTCCTGATACGAGAATAATCACGGATGTGGACTTATGAGAGTGCGAGTTGGACCCGAGCCTTGGTGTGTGCAATTGAAGTATAAGAGAGGACCAAAATGCACCAAAAACAGTCCATAATTTACACTTGATGGGCGCCCACTCTTTGAAGGGCCTTTTGGTCATTTTAACTTATATTTTGTAATAGCTATAAAAGGAACATTGTAGGGCTTTTAGACTTAGTTTTTTTGATGAATATTGAGTGTGTATCACTTTGTAACACAAGTCCTCTCTTCTCTAAGAGGCAAACCGGAAACTAGGGCTTATACAAGTGTGGAATCACTTGTGTATGCATTTTGCTTGGAAACGTCGATGCTTGAGAGGTGGAATCCGATCTTGTGTCACGTAAGAGATAGGTTTGGTGTTGTGTGTGGTGTTAAGGGTCCAAGAGTGGAATAAGTTCTTGGGTTCTTAAGATTATACCAACCATTGGTCTATCTATCTATCCCTTTACTTTTATTGTAATCTTGTATTGTTTCCTCTTGATTAGTGTAAGCCAAGTGTATTCCTTGTTGTTGTTATTATTGTCTCTTTTATTGTTGCTAATATAGTTTGGGTGTTGGCTAATTTGGTGTTAAAACACCTTGTAATCCCTTCCTTCTTGTTCTTGTTCTTGAATCCGAGTGTGGTCTCCTAAAGGGTCCTCGGCTCATTGAGTTAGTGGACTGTTTTGGGAGTGTGTTTTCGTGTGTTCTTGGTCGTTATCGTATCATTTGGTATCAGATTGATTTGGTTCCAACAAAATCACTCTTGGGCTTGGTAGTTGAAAAAAAAAAAAAAAGAATAAGTTTTCTTGAGATCATGTTCTTGGCCGAAAGTTGTATCTTGTTGTCTTGGTTGAAAACTTGTTTGTGTGTCTATATCTAGTAATCTTTTTGTTAGTCTAGCGTGTTTCTTGTGTTAGTTTCTTGATTCACTAACACTAAAGGTGTCTATCTATATTTGAGCTTGAACTTGTTGAAGTTTTGTTGTGAACTTGAAAGGTGGCCGTGTGTTGAGGTGTTGTTGTGAAGAATTGGAGTGGGCGTTGAAGGTGTTGTTGTTGTAGTTCTTGAAGATTGTTGTTGTGTTCATCTTGTTCTTCACCTAGTCTTATAACTTAACCAACAAAAAGTGCAAAATAGATTCAAAAAGTTGAAGATAAAAGTTGTAAAGCTTGTTTGTGAAAGGAGTTGAACCCATCACTTCCTAGACTTGACATCAACTTTTTCAACCACTTTTCCTTGTTTCGAGGACCTTGATTTGTGGGAAGAGTACTAGTCAAGTCAAGACTTGTGTTTGAAAATTGAAAAGAGTTCCAAGACTTGTAGTCTTTCCTCCATTAACCAAAATTCACCATTTCAAATTGTAAAGTGATCAAGACTTCAAATTGGTAAATAAAATGGCGCCAAAACAGTGTCCAATAGTGGGCTGCCACGTCATCACTTTTACTGTTCACGCAACATATTTTAAGCTCAAATTTTGATCTTTTAGTCTCATTTTGTGTCTTTAGTTTCGTTTGTTGATTCCAAATCTAACTTACAAGCTAGTACTAGATTGTAAGTTAGTTTTGAAGTCGTTCTTCGTGTTAACCTTCCTTTGTGTGTCTTAATTCTTTTGAGTCACTGTAATACGTCCTTGTGTGTTTTCCTTACTCTCTGGGGTCCTAGTAAACGTTGGATTCACCTCTCAACACCTCTCGAAGTACAAACAAGCTTACAACACTTGTGCGATTGAGAGTGAGGGATCCGAGAGACACGAAATAAAAGAGAGAGTGAGGATATTTTGTACAACTAACATGTTTTCTGTCTTGTAGGTATCTCCTTGGCCATAATGGACACCATTTCGGCCCACCTTGATATTGCCCGTGAAATAACTAAGGCGAATGCGGGTCTTGAAAAATTGGGCTCGGATATGTCTACTATACTTGAGAGGGTGGATCGAGTGGAGAGTCGAAGGAATTCTCGTGTTTCTACTTCCGAAATTTTACCTCAAACAATCAATCCTCCAAGACCACCACTAAATGACATAGACATAAGCCAAGCCACCAAATGTCCTCCAACCCGAGACCTAAGTAGGTCACTTCTCCCACAATTCGATCAAGTCCAACAAGAAGAACTTGGGAAGCCAACCTCCTCCCATCCAAGCTCCACAACCGAAGCTCCACATTACCAAATCAATCCTTTCATCCGAAACTCCACTTCACCTAAACCGATATGTACATATAGAGGAGTGTGGTAGAAGGGAACATGAGGGACATGGAGCCTACAATGATGCGTATAAGATGGAAGAGAAGTTGAGGGGAAGATGTAGGGAACCACAAGGAACCCGCCACCAAGAAAAGAGGTGGGATGTGTTTAGTGTTTCCTTTGCCACTCACTATGTGTTTCGGATGAGGATGAAGATAAGGCTCAAGATGGAGAGGAAGTCGAGGTTCAAAATAAAGATGTTGGCCGAGACTTGTTGTTATTGAGCCTTCGGCTTCTTTATGTTTTTGTGGACTGTTTTTGTGACTTGTTTGCGGACTGTTTTGAGTAGGTTTCCTTTGAAGTGACCAATTGAACAAGGTGAAGCCGTCCTCTCAAGATGGAGAGGACGATACGAGAATAATCACGGATATCGACTTATGAGAGTGCGAGTTGGACCCGAGCCTTGGTGTGTGCAATTGAAGTATAAGAGAGGCCCAAAATGCACCAAAATCAGTCCATAACTTACGCTTGATGGGCGCCCACTCTTTGAAGGGCCTTTTGGTCATTTTAACTTATATTTTGTAATAGCTATAAAAGGAACATTGTAGGGCTTTTAGACTTAGTTTTTTTGATGAATATTGAGAGTGTATAACACTTTGTAACACAAGTCCTCTCTTCTCTAAGAGGCAAACCGGAAACTAGGGCTTATACAAGTGTGGAATCACTTGTGTATGCATTTTGCTTGGAAACGTCGATGCTTGAGAGGTGGAATCCGATCTTGTGTCACGTAAGAGATAGGTTTTGTGTTGTGTGTGGTGTTAAGGGTCCAAGAGTGGAATAAGTTCTTGGGTTCTTAATATTATACCAACCATTGGTCTATCTATCTATCCCTTTACTTTTATTGTAATCTTGTATTGTTTCCTCTTGATTAGTGTAAGCCGAGTGTATTCTTTCTTGTTGTTATTGTTGTCTCTTTTATTATTGCTAATATAGTTTGGTTGTTAGCTGATTTGGTGTTAAAACACCTTGTAATCTCTTCCTTCTTGTTCTTGTTCTTGAATCCGAGTGTGGTCTCCTAAAGGGTCCTCGCCTCATTGAGTTAGTGGACTGCTTTGGGAGTGTGTTTTTGTGTGTTCTTGGTCGTTTTCGTATCACTTCCTTCTTTCAAAGCTTGTTTAGCTTCTACCTATAGAAACCTGAGAAATAGCTAGGCCTCACCTTCTGCAACGACCCAACATTCCACCACATTATTACAAGCCCAAGTTTTTGAGCTTGGCACACCACCTTCAGTCAGAGTGGCTCTCTTCAAGACCTCGCTACCGATCTAAGATCAAATCTATTGATCCTGCCCATTTATGCAATTGCCGTTCAAAACTCCAAAAATATTAACTTTCTTTCTGCATCATCCCTTGACACATACAAGCTTTTATCACCCACCATGATTGTGGAAACCACCAATGAGGCATAGCGAGAACAACCTTGCTACCTCTTCAACAAAAATAAATCAAAGCAATTTATTGTTCATTTTTCCATAAGTTTGATTAAATTACTCAGTAAATCAGCTCTATTCTAGCTTCCTCAGACTATGCAGTTACTGACGGAAAGATTGGTCATCAGCTTCTGTACAGAAGATACTGCAGACTCAAATTCATAGAGGGGTGGCAAATGTTCACTCTTTAAAACTAGCCGTGAAACTTGACTACTAGCTTCATAGAACAAATGGTACTGTTATGCCACTTATATCAAGTGGATAGTGTGATGTAATTTAGATTAAGAATTTATCAAATAAAAAACTACGTACACAAACCTTACTGATTAATTGACATCTTTTTTGCAGTATAATTCTATTTTACTTTTCTGAGAAATCATGGTATGTATTTGAAGGACGAATAAGACTAAAACGGCATATTAACATTCTCTACACACCAAGAAAAAAACTCAAGAAATTTCATTTTTAAGAAGAAAATACTCAGAAATTTCAATCTTCCAACTATATTTGTACCTCCTTTCCGAGCTGAACCATATTGTCGGCCAACCTCCGGACTTCCTTTGCCTGCACTCATACAAGAAAACAGGTGGATCAATCATCCCAAATACACAGTGAATCTAGCAGCTTGCCAAATTGAAATCCTAGATGCTTTAAAATGAATTTGTTACTTTTGAGAAAACATCTAATGTCTAATTGCTTCAAATAACACAAGATATACTTCAGATATTAAGGAAGTGTTATACTTCTGAAGGATTTATCTTATTCCCAGAGTTCGTTCATTACAGGTAAGGCGTGCATTTCATGGCCTATGGACTCTTCCTTAAAGATGGAATTATAAACGATAAATACTCACTTCAACTGTAGATTTTTAATTCTGAGTTGTGTCCGTAGTTAATATATGTGCTTTTCTACAGTAAAGCTAGCTTGTTATTTATATCTTGAGCTTTAAACCCAAAAGATCTTCCCCTTTTTGCTTTTCAGTTTTGATAACACTGGGACAAGATGTTCATAAGAATATACAGAACAAAAGAGAACTCAAACAAGGAGTCACATCGTTCCTCTCGAGATCATTTAATGCTGTCCTAAAAGCATCACAATTGTCATGCTGAAGATGCCTGAGTATCTCGGGCAAGAGAATAAATTAAGGAAAACATTTTTTTTATCAGAAGTGGATATATAATCCCAAAATAGAGACAAAAACATGCATTCCTAAGTAGTCAGTGACTTCCTTTTTCTATAGTTGATTCCACTATCTCCTAACCATGCTAATGTTCACTCCATAACTTTGTACTAGAACACACTCTATCAATCCAATCAAGCCAAGTTTTGAAACATAGGACCTTTCCACAAACATTACCTTCTATAGTATTAGACCACAAAAGTGGAAAGAACTCACTCAAATTATGACACAAAATTCTCTCATCAATATGAATAGCCACAACAATGCCCTAGCAAAAGGGCAATCCACGACAAAATGGATTGGACTCCTGCAATGTATGCACAAATAGACCAGTTAAGCCTAATATCCTCATTCGCCATCTATATTGAACAACATTAATGGTATATCACTCATTTTAGGAACCTTAACTTTCCCAAAAAAGATAGGAGTAACAAACAAACCTGTTAGAATCGTAAACTCAAAATAGAGAAGAAAAACTTGAACCCCAAAGACAAAACTATACCGGGAAGAGAATGACTATTTAAGATTATGATAGACTTACTGCGAAAAACAGTAAATAGAGAAACAAATATTGATGTTTTACACTAGATATACTGATATTACAACAATAAATCTGAAGACAGCCACTAGGAAACTGCTAATACTGTTAGATACAACCTAACACATGTATGAAATTCACTAATACAGTACATACTACTAAGATTACACAAATTCCAGCATTCCTAGACATTCAAGAGGCTAGAACTCTCCCAGAAGATTCCCTTTTCTTTTCTGAATATCTGTCCACTGTCCTGCCCCTTTTCCTACAGAAAAAAACACCCAATACATGTGTAATTGACTGATGACAGTTACTAAGTTTCCCAATTGCTTATTTTGGCCTCCTAGAATAAGTTTTTATAACTTGAGGTACATCATTACCCGCCCCTATAAGAATCACCTTGTCCTCAAAGTGAAAGTCAGGAAGCAAATTAATGATTGCATATTCCTCCCAAGTGTTCTCAAATTCTGGTAGGGTCTTCCACTTGATTAACACTTCCCACTTACCATTGATTAGCTTCCTGGTCTGCCTCACGGCTTCAGGTTCAACTTGAAGCTCCAAATCTTGGGTAAGAAATGGCGGTAGGTTTTGAACAGGAGTAGTTGGAAGCAAGCATTTTCTCAACTGTGAAACATGAAACACTGAATGAATGCGAGTTCCAATCGGTAACTCCAACCGATAAGCTACGGGAACAATCCTTTCTAGAATCTTGAAAGGGCCATTAAAACGGAGACTGAGTTTTTCATTGATCTTCTTAGCCAAAGAACGTAGTTTAAAGGGCCGAAGTTTGAGATATACCATTTCACCAATCTCAAAAATCACTTCTCGACGATGTCGATCAGCTTGATTCTTCATTCTTTGTTGTGCTTGCAGTAGATGTTCTTTGAGTTCAGTTAAGATCGTATTTCTAATGCGCAACTGCTCATTTACTTCTTCTACCGCTGAAGTCATGTCATCCATGTGAAAAATTGATGGTGGATCCCTTCCGTCTAATGCCTTAAAGGGTGTCATACCTGCAGATCTGTTAAAGGATGTATTAAACCAATATTCTGACCAAGATAACCAGTGGGACCATTGTTTAGGATTTTCTCCTGCCATACAACGGAGATATGTCTCCAAACTTCTATTCACGACTTCCGTTTGCCCATCGGTTTCCGGATGATAGTACCTGCTATTTTGAATAGCTCTTTCCAAAATTGGCTTATGAACACACGGTCACGATCAGACACAATAGATTTAGGAAATCCATGTAGTTTAACCACTTCCTTAAAGAAAACAGCAGCCACATCTTTAGCATTAAAAGGGTGTGAAAATGGAATAAAATGTGCATACTTAGTAAGACGATCCACCACAACCAATATAGTATCAAACCTATGGGATTTAGGAAGGCCAGTAATGAAGTCCATAGTTACATCCTCCCAGACATGATGAGGTATAGGCAAAGGTTGAAGTAACCCTGCAAGACTCAAAGTTTGAGACTTGTTCTTTTGACAAATTTCACACCTGGAAACGAAGTCTTGCACATCCCTCTTCATACCTTCCCAATAGATATTCTCAGACAACCTTTTATATGTGCGAAGATACCCCGAATGGCCTCCTATAGGAGAAGAATGAAATTCTTTCAATAGACCAGGTATACGAGATGATCCTTGTGGCAAAACCAAGCGTCCTTTGAATAGTAGACATCCATTCTTCAAGCTCTATTTGTCATTTGTTTGTTGTCCTGAGATTAACTTCTGCAAAATATTAGTCATTTTGGTCTCGTTGTACTTCCTGGTCCCATTCTTCCTTGTCTTCATATTTCCAAATTGAAAATGCATATAACTCTGCAGATTCCCCGTGTCTTGACAATGCATCAGCCACTCTATTTTCAGCACCCGATTTGTACTTTATCTCAAACTTATAACCATGAGTTTGGAGACCCATTTATGTTCATTCTCATCCATGACTCTCTGTTCTAGCAAAAATTTAAGGGCTTTTTTATCTGTTTTGATGATGAATTAATGGCCCATCAAATAGCGATTCCATCTTTTGATAGCTAACACAATAGCCATTAGCTCCCGTTCATATACCGAACATTGTCTTGCTCTAGAAAAAAGCATTCGACTGAAATAAGCGATAGGTTTACCATTTTGCATTAAAACTGCACCGACACCAAATCCCGAAGCATCAATTTCAATTACAAAAGGCTGAGAAAAATTCGGCATCGCTAAACGGGCACTTGAGTCATAGACAACTTTAACGCTTCAAATGATTGTTGGGCTCGTTCCCCATGAAAAGGCGTCCTTTTTAAGTAAATCAGTCAAAGGGGCAACGATCTTACCATAGTCTTTGACGAATTTTCTATAATATCCACTGAGTCCCAAAAGTCCCCGCAAAGACTTGATATCTTTAGGAACTGGCCAAGATATCATACTCTCAATCTTGGAGAGATCAGCTTGCACTCCTTCAGAGGAAATGATATGGCTCAGATATTCAAGTTTAAGCTGACCAAACATGCACTTTTTTTTGTTGATCACCAGTTGATTCTCTTTGATAATATCCAAAACAACCTTGAGATGCCCAAGATGTGAAGCATAGTCCTTACTGTAAATCAAAATATCATCAAAGAATACTAAAACAAATTTCCGCAAATAATTCCTAAAAATATCATTCATCGGTGATTGAAAAGTCGAGGGTGCATTGGTCAAGCCAAATGGCATGACCATAAACTCATAATGTCCCTCATGGGTGCGGAAGGCTGTTTTTTCTTCATCTCCAGCTTGAATGCGAATTTGATGATAACCCGACTTAAGATCCAACTTTGTAAATATGGTGGCTCCCCCTAGCTCATCCAGTAACTCATCAATGCATGGTATTGGAAATTTATCGGGGATAGTGATATCATTAAAAGCCTGATAATCCACGCAAAATCGCCAACTTCCATCCTTCTTCTTAACCAGTAATACTGGACTAGAATATGGACTAGAACTAGCCTTAATGATTCCAGCAGCCAACATCTCCTTGACCAAACGCTCGATCTCCGCTTTTTGAGAATGAGGATATCAATATGGACGAATGTTCGGTGGTTGTGCTCCAGTTTGAAGAGTAATAGCATGATCCCTCGAACGATGTAGTGGTAGACTCAAGGTTTGTTCACCTACTTCTGGATAATCAGATAATAATTTTTCAATCTCCTCTGTTATTATAGCATCTTCATTTTCACTTCTTGTTACCTGATTCAACTCGACCAAAAACCCTTGGTTTCTTTTCTTTAGTAATTTGGTCATAGATTTGAGTGATACTACTGTTCGAACCATAGCTGGATCCCCTCGAAGCAACACTGATCTTCCAGCATCATTGAATTTCATGGTTTGAAGTTTCCAGTTTACCCTCATTTCACCTAATGTGACCAACCATTCCATCCCTAAAACCAAATCAGTTCCCTTCAATTCGAATAGAAAATACTGTTGGTTGATTTGAATTCCTTGCGCATCCATCCTTACCTCTTTGCATACTTGATTCCCGCTAACTTGTTTACCATTACCAATTACTACTTCAAATCTTTTGGTCTTCTTAATAGGTAATTGGAGTTGATGAGCAAGGGTGGAAAATATAAAATTATGGGTAGCCCCACTATTGACCAAAAGAATTACGTTGTGCCCATGAATCTTCCCTACGAATTTCATTGTTCTACATCTCGTAAGTCCCATAGCTGAATTCATATTCAACACCATCATAGTACCCTTTGTTTCCTCTTCAACTAAATCTTCTCCGGTATGCTCAAAGAATTCTTCAGTATCATCCTCATTTATGTTGGGTGTCTCTGAAACAATCAATAGGTTAAGCTGCCTGTTTTTACAACGATGATTGGGGCCAAATTTTTCATCACATCTGAAACATAACCCTAATTGTCTTTTTCGAGCAAATTTTGAATCGATCAACCTTCTAAATTGTCCCTCGGATTTTGCTACTGAAGAGTTAAAGCTAGTCGACTTTGCGGTAGGATGCAATTGTTCAGTGTTATGACTTGTTGTTCCGACTCTTGAGTTTCGTGTCTCAAGGACGTTTGCAACTCGATGATAATTGGTTCTAAACCCAACCGGTTTATTGTTTAAACTTCCTCTGGTTGGTTCAAATTTAGAACTATGAACTTGTTGCAACACAGAATTTCTATCCTCCACCTTTTAAGCCATCTCCATTATCTCTCTTTATGTTTGAGCCCATAACAGCATCACTTCTGCTCGAATTTCCTCTTTCAATCCATTCAGAAATGCTCCTGATAACATTTCATCAGATGCCTCAGTCATAGATGCTGACACCTTTTCAAATTCTTCACGAAACGCAGCGACTATAGTAATCTGCCTCAGCCCCATTAAGACAGCATATTGGTTGATCTTTTGAGTATCATGAAATTGGTTCAACAACTCTCTTTTGAAGTCTTCCCAGGTTGACATTTGTTGCCGAGATTCCATCCAATAATACCAATTTAAGGCTTTTCCTTCCAAACAAACACCTGTTGCCCGTAATTTTTCCATTTCAGAAATTTCATTCACTGCGAAATATCGTTCCACTCTGAAAATCTATCCTAAAGGATCCTCTCCTTCAAAAAATGGTAATTGTAGTTTCTGAAACTTCTTCCCATCTTTTTCTCCAGCCGAGTTGACATTGCTTCCTTCTTCTTGGTTTCCGATGGATTTGGTTTGAGAAGGGGATGCTTCTTCCATCATAGTTCGTCCTTGGGCTTCAATTCTTGCAAGAGACTCTCTCATTTCTTGAAACCATCCTTGCAGTTTTCGACATCTTCCCTTACCCCTGTCAAATTAGTCTCTACCTGTTCGACGCGTCCCTCCATTTTACTCACCATACCCGAACGTTACTGCTCTGGTACCAAATTGATAGACTTACAGCGAAAAAACAGTAAATAGAGAAACAAATATTGATGTTTTACACTAGATATACTGATATTACAACAATAAATCTGAAGACAGCCACTAGGAAACTGCTAATACTGTTAGATACAACCTAACACATGTAAGAAATTCACTAATACAGTACATACTACTAAGATTACACAAATTACAGCATTCCTAGACATTCGAGAGGCTAGAACTCTCCTAGAAGATTCCCTTTTCTTTTCTGAATATCTGTCCACTGTCCTGCCTCTTTTTCTACAGACAAAACCACCCAATACATATGTAACTGTCTCATGACAGTTACTAAGTTTCCGAATTGCTTATTTTGGCCTCCTAGAATAAGTTTTTATAACTTGAGGTACATCAGATTACCAATTAAATGGAGAAAGGGCTAGTATATTATCATATTAATGAATTTCCATGAAATTAAGTGTTTCTTTGAGTTGGAGAATGATAAGAGTGGAACATTTATGATGTTGTGGATAAGGTCATGTAACATCTCCAAATATCAGATAAAGGAATATTTCCTGTGAGGCCCCCACGAAACCAAACACATTCATAATCACCAATTCAAAGGATTGAAGGGAAGTAATCTATTCCCATATCCTACATCCCAAATCCTCTAACGAAGAGAGGACATCCTCGATTTTGATCACAACGGAACAACCTTTTTAGTAGTAAAAGAAAGACTAATAGACACCAAGATCCCCAAACACAGAACCAGATCCCAACTTACAAATGGACTCTCCATATGTTATGAGTCCCTTTACAATACAAAGAAAACAATGCATCAGAAAAAAAAATTCCCAACCACCCAAACAGGGAAGCTGAAGCAGCTGAAGCAAATACATAAAGTTAAAAAAAACACAAAAAATGTTCACCACGAGATCCCAAAAGGAGATACATCAAGGGCTAGTGGGATACCCCACAAAGGCATTCCAATATACGTAAAGCGGAACACAAGATAGGGAGCTCAGACATGCCCCCAGGGCTTAGTTTAAGTGGCAAAGGTTGAGGGACTTGTGACTTAGATCACAGGTTCGAGTCCTGCTCCATGCGAACTAAGCCTGGTTTTAAGTGCAGATGAGAAGAGCATCGGGCCAATTATCCCATGTTCCAAAGGTTGCAATCGGTCCTATGGGTTGGCCCCAAACAGATTTCCTAGTAATTAAAAAAAAGGATTGAGAATCCAGCTTCAAAAGTCAATGTTTTGATTTTATAATTATTAATGTGGTCCATGGCTGCTTTGATTACACTTCTTTTGAACCGAGGATTTTTGGAAACAACCTCTCTACCCCACAAAGATAGGGATAAAACCCCATTGTGGGATTACACTGGGTATCTTCTTGTTGTAATGTGATCCATGACTAAAATTCCCATCCATGTTATTTCACCAGAGAGCAAATTGGTTAGCACAATAAGAAGGCTTAAAAGATTAACCAAGTGTATCTTTTCAAACAGATGATAGGAATTTGCTAGCACCCAAGAGTTCCTATCCATCCTACCCTTGGTGGATAGAGTTACCTCGTACCTGTTGTTGGTGGGAGGTGACAACTATCTTGTGAAATTAATCGAGTTGTGCGAAAGTTGGCCTAGACACCATGGTGAACAAAAACAAAAGAAGGGAAATTGCTACTTCAAATGATAAAACATTAAGATCATGACTAGCTAGTCTAAATATAGTAATCAAACAATAATATTCCCCCACACAACTGACATTATCCATTACAAGTGCAGTTATTGATATATGAAACTTGCAACATGCAACTGGTACTAACTAACAGCATGGTAGAAACTTTTGCCAAATGTGCAGCCCAAAAAGATGGAAATAACCAAAGCTTTTAAATGTTAGTATTACCTTAGCAACGGTGGTTTCAATGCGCTCGTGCTTGACTAATTGCGACACCATTGTCCTACAATAAACATACATATATAAGCTTACACAAAGAGCGACGAGGAAAGTAAATTTAGGAAGAAAATAGGAACCTGAGCATGGACATTCGATGTCCAGTTGGACGATTCAATTTCCTGAATTTCGTCATTTTGGCGAAGAAGAATGAGAAAAGGGGAAAATGGAGAAGAATCGTGGGAGTGTTAAACCCTGATTTTTGAGGTTTTAGTGGAGAGAGGTTCCATAACCCGTTTCATTCTTTTTTTTGAAAATAAAAAATAAAAAAAATCACGAGTACCGATCTTAAACTATAATTATAATAAATATGAACACTTTCATAAAATTATTTTACTCATTAATTAAATAAGTGTTCATTTTACTCTCACTATTTTACTTTTTTTCTATTTTCACTCAACTATCTTACTTCCCCATATCCCAACATAATCGTATTTTCTACTTTGTTTTCATCTTAATTTTTTATTATTTTAATTTTTTTATTTTCCACTTTATTTTCTCTTTTTTTTTTCTTTTTCTATTTTTTCTTTTTTTTTCTTTCTTATATTTGAAGATAATTGTCTTCATGATCTTCAAAATTTCAAAATAAAACATCATTATTATTTTTTCTCTCTTTCACTCTCTTATATCTCTAACTTTTTTTCTTGTTAGTTTTTTTTCGTTTTATTTTTTTATTTTGATTTCTTTTTTTTTTAATTTTTTTCTTTCTACTTTATTTTCTCTCTTCTACTTTTTCTTTCATTTTTTCTATATTTTTTTCTTTTTCGTTTTCTTTTTTCTTCCTTTCTCATATCTTTTTTTCTTTTTCTATTTTCGTTTTCTTCTTCTTCTTTTTTTTCTTTTTTTTTTACACTTCTATTTCTCTTTCTTCTTCTTCTTTTTCTATTTTTATTTTTTTTGTTTGTTTACTCTTCTACCTCTAACTTTTATTTTTAAAAAATAAATATGCATATCGCATACGCATATTTAAAAAATATACAAAATACATAGGCATACAGATCTGGATATGTATTTACAGTACAAACACATACATATGTATTTACAGAAATACCTATCTCACTTATATGTATATATAAACATATAGGACACAAAATCTCTATAACAAAAAGGACAACTATATACACATATATAGGTAATAAAAAAATCCATGATACATATCTTAAACAGTAAAAATTACAAATAAATACATATGTTGCCATCTAGAATGATATAGAACAGTTCAAAGATAAATCCAACACCGTACAAAAATACATATAGATATGCATTTATATATACAAAATACAAATATATGCACATGCCTCAAAAAAATTTATAATACATTTGTGACATAATACATCTGCCTAGTTGCGCTTGAACTATATATTTCTTCTTGTTCATGTAGACACCACAAATATTCTTATGAAAAAAAATCGTGTACTGCTCATTTGATAACATCGCCTTAATACGTTCTTTAATATCATTGACTGTGTAACATTCTATATGTGGTGCAAACCTTGAAAGTACTCTTGCCATAAATATATGATTACGCAACACCTATTGAACTTACATGTACTTTTCACAAAAATATAATACAAAATACCTAGTATGCATATGTTTTCTTTTATATAATATATATTATATTACAAAAAAATACATATAACTCTACATGTGTATTTACAGAATACATGTCTAATCCATATGTATATTACTATACAAAAAATACAAATATGACTCTTATATATATTTACGAAATATATATCATATTCAGATTAAATAGTAACAGACATAACTATTATATCTCTTCATATGTATTTGCAAAGTACAAAGATGACTCATATAAAACAAGAATATACATATGGATCAGGTATGTATTTTGTAAATACATATGCAGAGCTATATGTATTTTGTACGGTGTTAGATTTGTCTTTGAACTATTCTATGTCATTTTAGAGGGTATCATATGTATTTATTTATATTTTTTTCTGTTTAATATATGTATCATGTATCTTTTGATTACCTATATGTATATGTATTTAGTTGTCCTTTTTGTATATACAAATGCATATTCATATGTATTTGTCTACGGCGTTGGATTTGTCTTTGAATAGTTTTATGCCATTTTAGAGGGTAACATATATACTTATTTGTATTTTTTACTTAAAATATGTATCATCTATTTTTTGATTACTTATATGTATATGTATATAGATGTCCTTTTTGTTATAGAGATTTTGTGTCCTATATGCTTATATATACATATGAGTCAGATATGTATTTCTGTAAATACATATGCAAATATATATGTATGTTTTGTACTGTAAATAGATATGCAGATCTATATGTCAATTTATTTTGTGTATTTTTTTGAATATGTATATGTGATATAGATATTTGTCTTTTAAAAATAAAAGATAGAGATAGAAGAGTAAGAAAAATAGAAAAAGACAAAAAAAAGAAAAAAATATGAGAAAGGAAAAAAAAATGAAAAAGAAAAAAAAAGGAAGAGAAATAAAAGAGAGAAAATAAAGTGGAAAGAAAAAAGAAATCAAAATAAAAAAATAAAATGATAAAAAAAAACTAACAAGAAAAAAACGATAGAGATATAAGAGTGTGAAAGAGAGAAAAAACAGTAATAATGCTTTATTTTGAATTTTTGAAGATCATGAATATAATAATATTTCAGATTTGAGTTTGATTTGAAAAATGAATCTACTAATTAAAATAAGAGTAATTTATGGAAAAGGAATCTACTGCAGTAATTTATGAAAAAAGAATTTAGTGCTTCCTTATTTAACCCAATTGATTTGAATAAAAGAAAGACAGTAAATCTTGTTTTATATGTATTTTAGTAGCAACACTTTTATAAAATACAACTTTTCATTTTTTATAATTATGAAACGGTTGCTATAAAAGTTCTAATTATAGCTATAAGTTTGTTAATTTTTCTTTTTTTTTAGATCCGTTAGTGAACAACCCAATTGTTTTTGGTCCATTACTCGAGCAGAAATGTTGTCACCAGATAGCCTCTATTAGGATCGCTATTTAACTTTTATCCATTACTCTTCAAATTATTACTCACTATTTTTAAGTCAAAATAGCTTTTAAGTATTTTTAGAGTGTTTTGAGTAAAATTAAAAATGCTTTAAGCACTTACTTTGAAGTTAAGAAACCTGACTTATGAATTTTGGCTATTAGACCAAAAGCTATAAGCCTATGAAACACCCACTAGTTGGCCACTTCTCATTTTACACACTACTTAAAAATCATAAGTAAGATAATTAATTTTACTGATTTACCCTTAGTTTATGTTGATGTACATCAAGATCATTTATGAAAAATATACTCACATTAATTTGTTTAGGGTTTCAAAGAATATCAATTGTAAGAATAAAATGGAAAAAATTTAATTAGTTTTGTCCGACTCGACTAGCGACACTGACTCGAGACCCAAATCAAGACATCTACTCAAGACCTCGAGAAATAAATTTCGACTCGGCATCTGATCTCCACCCTTAAAAGAGACTCGACTTTCAGCTCCTAACCCCAACTTGAGACCCAATTCCTTATAACGACTCAAGACCCAAATCCTGACACTAATTTGAGACCCTAATTTTGACCCCGACTCGAGACTTGACTTCTAAGTCTCATATCTAACTCCTACCCTCGACTCGTAATTTAAATCCCAACACAAAATTATGACCTAATCTCGACATCGACTTGAGACATAAAATCTTAATCTCAAACCTAACTCGAGACCTGACTCTCGATTTCCAACCCAAGACCAATTTTTGATACTAACTTGAGACCCGAATTCAAAATCGATCGAAGGCTCAAGTCCCATCATTGACTCGAGATCAGAAAAACTCAACATCGACTTGAGATCCCAAAATTGAATCCTGACTCCTGACCTTAACCTTAAACTGAAACCCGACTTACTCAAGATCCAAACTCGAGACCCAACTATTATTCCAACTCAAGATCTAAATTCTTACACCGACTCGAGACCCTAATTTCCACATCGACTCGATACCTATATCATTACCCTGACTTGAGACGACTTTCATAAAACTGACCAAAATTTAACTCTCAACCCCGACCCGAGATCTGACTCACACCACTAACTTGAATTCTTATCTCGACACTAATTTGAGACTTGAGATCCTAATCCCAACAACCTGAGACAACTCTTGATTTCCTATGATATATCAGTTAAACAAAAAAAAGTATATGTAGAATCATTTTGGAGTAAAATTAGGTAAATTATGTATTGACTATAGTGCATCTTTTATGCAGGAGCACTTAGTGGGGAAGACATGATTTTGGTTAAGGGTGTTCATATTTTTAGAAAAAGAAGCGGGTCATAAAAAAATATTATAAACCGTATATTGAAGAAGAAGAAGAATCTTTGAACCAAACTAATCATAAAAAAACATATAGGATAACAAGTTGAAACATATAATATAAAAAAAATCAACAAAGAAAATTCTATTAATAAAAGCTTGATTAGAAAATATAATTACAAGTGCATTCGACGACGCTTTATCCCTTGAAATGTTTCTATAATACACTTATTAGAAATATTCTTAAATACTCTTTTTTCTACATAAGACACTATGCAACCATCTAAGAATTCATCATCCATTCGATTCCGCAAATCATTCTTAATATACTTCATTGCGGAAAAAGCTCTTTCAACTGATGCAGTGGCAACGGGTAGAAGCAAAGCAAACTTCACTAAAAGAAATACAAGAGGATAGGTTAAATGCTTCTTTGTCTCAACCAACTTTCTTGAAAGTTCCCCAAGTCTGCCTAAATTGGAGAATCTTTTATCAATATCACGAACATTAATAATATAATTAACAAGTTGATTCTCATGAACCCTCATGTTGAACTCATCAAAGTCATCAGGATATAATTTAGCCATCACCAATATCTTTTGGATGTCAAAACTAGAAAATGTATCAATTGGATTCAAGCAAGCTACACCATTAAGCAAATCACTTGTCACCTCATTAAAACGGTTATTAAGTTCTTGTAGTTGCCAATCAATAGTTTTATAAAACACATCCACACGATAATGGTGCAAAGTAGTATAATCAACTACTTTACGTCGTGATCTCCCCGAGTTAGCATATGGCTCATCATAATTGGGTAATGAAATACTATGCTTGATACAAAATGCCTCAACCTTTTCTTTGAGCAAATTCCAACCAACATTCTTTTTTAAAATAGGATCCCATTCATTATCTCGTAATGCTTGCAATCTTCTCTTTGCTACTTTTACAAGAATCCTGGCATTAGCAATATCCTATTCTTTTTTCTCTAATGACATATTAAGATCATTTGTGATTCCTAAAACATCAGTCATCAAATACAACAAGAAAACAGTCTCAAAAGTTTGACAACTTCTGAGAAATTCCGATGCGCTAGCTTTTTCTTCCGAAATACGTGGATTTTCAACAAGAGAATCAAGTACATCAACAATGGAGGCAAAGTTAATAATAAAATTTCCAAATGACTTGTAGTGAGATTCCCAATGAGTGTCACTGGCTTTAATAAGATCAAGTTCTTGATTCAAACCTTTACCCGTTTCTAGCTCACCCCTATCTAATGCCTCTTGGAGTTTTTCTTTTTGAGATTCTCAAAATTCATCCACACGTTTAAAGGAAGCCCCTAACACATTCAAAATATTTGAAGTCAATAATACAAGTTCTCCTACTTGAACACACCTTTTAGAAACCACAACAAGAGTCAATTGAAGTTGATGAGCAAAACAATGAACCGAGTGAGCCGATTTACCTTCTTGTCTAATTAATGTTTTAAGACCACCTAACTCACCTTGCATATTGCTTGCTCCATCATAACATTGCCCTCGTACATAAGCTAAAGTTAAATAATGGTGAGCAAGTACATCCATAATTGCTTTCTTTAGAGATAAAACACTAGTATCTTTAACATGAACAAGTTCAATAAATGCTTCTATCACAAATCCCCTTTTATCAACATATCGTAAACAAATAGCCATTTGATCTTTATGTGATACGTCTCTTGATTCATCAACCAACAAAGCAAAGTAGTCACCATTTAAATCTTTTATTATAGCTTTGATTGTTTCAATCTTACACGCGGTCACAATATCTTTTTGAATATCATAAGAAATTATTTTATTATTTTTTAGAGCTTTTTCTAACACATAAGGTTTAATGTCATCACATCTATCCGCAAGCCAAGAAAGTGCTTCAAGAAAATTACCTTTGTTCAAGGATGATTCACTTTCATCATGACCGCGGAGTGCTAAACCTTGATTTAGAAGAAATTGGACCACATCGATTGAAGCATTTAACCGAACTCGATATTCATTCTTACTTTTCTCATCCAACTTGTAAAATGCAGCCTCAATAGATTGTTCTTCCTTCATAAGATCTTCATACTTCTTTTTTGATTGATTATGAATGTTATTCGGAGGACCAATGTGTGTTGCAAAGCTATCTTTTCTGTGCCAATTTTTAAATTCCTTCGTCGAAAATGTATTACCGCCACCTTGATGAATGCTTTCGCCTTGAAATAAATAACAAGGCAAACAATAAGCTGCATTTGCACTGACACTATATTCCAACCAATCAGAATATTCATCAAACCATTTAGAAATAAAATGACGTGGAGTTCCGGAAAAGTCTGTTTGAGGAAACTCATGATCTCGAGGTTGTCAAGGATGTTTTAGAATGTATGCCCGTATCTCATCACGAATATTCGGAGGATAACTCAAAATCGAAGGTCTTTCAGCGGGGTCAGCCTTTAAATCATTTACATCAAATTTTTGTCTCTGAGAAGACTGAGATGATATTGTTATTTGATCAACATCTTCATCTCGTCGGGATTGATTTTGAGACGTTGAACTTATTTTTGAAACTTTATAAAAATACTTCTCCAAGCTCATCAAAACCTCAAACTAAAATAAAAATCAAGCGCATCACACTTATTATTCAATTTCAACAAATAAAAAAATTATGAATACTTGAAACATTGTCCCATTCTCCCAAATAATATTAACTAGCAAGTTATCTACTAGATAAAACTAGAATATTAAATTACTTAGTTCAAAATAAAAAAATATAAACAAAAGCAAGTTTAAGGGAAACAAAATTAAACTAAAAGATAAGAAGAATTGAAGAATACCTTTTTACAATTCACACTCCAATAGTCGATGAAGAAAAATTATAATGATAGCCCGTTGAAGCTTGAAGACTTTAACACTAAATTTCAAAAAAAAAATTAACAATAAGGTGGAGAAGATTGTGGATTTGTAGTGGACAGGTGAAGGAATGGAGAAGTGTTTAGTGAACTGAAGGGAAATTGGGAAAGGGATGGGTTTAATTTAACTTTAGAATTTAATTAAGTTTGACCTATTCTTTTTTAAATTAAAAAAAAAGTTTGCTTTAATTGTTTTTAAGAAAAGTCAGCCTTGGCCCTTGGCTGCAGTTAGCCAATAGACAATGCCAAACGGGCTTTCATATTATTGGGCAATTGGGCTTTATGCCCAGAACAAATATTGGGTTGAATTGTGAGATATAATTCGGTCTAATCCAAATACTTTATAAGGATCTGTAATTTGTTCCTTCTTTAAAAAGAAGAAAAAAACAACTGCACCTACTGGGGATCGAACTTGCATCCCCAACGCGAATTTGCACACCCTTGACTACTAGGCTATGCATCTCTAGCTTATCAAGGGTGTTCAACAATATGTATATAACCATATATATCTATATTTAACCTATATACCCGAAGTTTTTTTCCGACGAAGGGTGTTCATCTGACCACCCTTCGCAAGCCGTAGCTCCGCCCCTGGGAGCACTCATTCCATATGGACCTGAGATACACACTGCTGGTACATTTTCTCCCTAACCCCCCAAACTTTTTTCATCTTTTTTTATAGAAGTTAATACACATATATATAGAGAGAGAGAAAGAGAAATAGCGTTGTCAATATAGGTCGACCCAGCCCACTCAGGCTAGCCCACATGGGCTTTGAGTTTGTCGGGTCAGGTCGGACTGGCCCATCAAAGTGATGGGTCAAAAAATACCAAGCCCACACCATTACTCTGTGGGCCGCGGGCCTCACGGGCTAGCTCACTTTTTAAAAAATAATAATTTATAATTTAGTTTTAGAATATTAATAAACATAAATATTACCAGACAATATTACATAGTGTTAATACTTGTTAATCAAGTCTCCAACACACCAAAAAATATTTCTAATAGTGAAATTAAATAACTTTTGACATGATATCCTTCAAACTAAATAAAAATACTAATAAACAATCTAAATAGTTGCTATTTAACTTACGGGCCGGCCCACGGGCTAGCCCAACCCACATTACTCAAGCCCCACGGGCTTACGGACTAAAAAGCCCCGTTCTTAAATGGGCTGCGAAAATTGAAGCCTAACTCCATCAAATTACAAGTTGGGTCAGGCTGACCCATATTGACGGCTATAATATATATATATATATATATATATATATAACGCACTGTTATTATTATTTTTGGATAAAATTCATTCGTTCAGGTTTTCACCAGCCGTGGCGGTGGAGGGTTTGACCCGATCATCTCCCATGGTGGTGGTGAGTCTTTTCCTCTTGTTGGCTTTTGATCTTGCATAGATCATAGTTAACCAGAAAAAATCTGAGTTTCCTTAGTATTGCACTTAAGGATAATTTGTTGTCTGCTTCTAGAGACAACTAGACAATTGAGATTAGATCTAAAAAAATATGTATTGCATGAGATGTACATGAGGCACATGAGATATTAGCACTAATAAATTAAAATAGAGAAATTATTAAATGAACTTAAAAGCTATATGCCTATTTTGGAGTTTTTTCTTTTATTTTGTATGTATTCTAAAACATTTACACTTAATAATACAATATAATTTTTTGATGCACAAACAGATATGGTTGACTATCGCAGATCATGTTACAACTCAGGTTCAAGATAACATCGACTGAAGAGAGCCTAGACTTTCGATGCAGGTTGTACTTATCGGTTTTGCTTGACTTTCTAGTCTCACTATCTTAAATATATTTTTATGTATTGGCATGCAACTCTGTCAAGATGGCGAGCCAGTTGTTCTAAAAATTTTATCATGGATAAGGCTTATATATGATAGGGTGCGTGAGACATTATTTTTTGAATATAAAAATATGTGGGTCCCACCTGTTACCCCTTCTCAAACCTTGTAGTTATTTCTCTCTTTCCTCTTTTTAACTAATCAACCTTTTCTTCTCATTTTTTCCCTTTTTTTATTTAATTCTTTTGTAGTTTAACTTTTTAAAATCAATTTTATTTGTGCACATCTCAACTATTTCATTAGAAATTAAATTTGAGACTTCATGGTGCTCAATCTATTTCGTTGAACCACTAGGCGACACCCCTTGGGTGTAATTGTTTTTATGTTTTTCCGTCTCGCTATTTTTTTTTTATCCTTTTCAAAATCTAAAAATTTCATAAAATGAATATGGTCGAACACAACTCTAACTCCAATTATTTAGACTTTCATGGACAAATGCGTACTTAATATCAATTATTTATTAATTATGCATGCTAATTAATTATTAAATATTTAATTAAAAAACAACAATGAAATAAAATTATTAGACAAATTATAGTGTTAACCTATGCAAAATATAGGATAGTTAACTTTATGAATGTTTACTCTTGATCAAATATAAATTAATAAATTAAAAATCATTTTTTTATCCTTATCTTTCTTCATCATTAACGACCTTAATTAATTAATTATGAAAAAATAAACTACTATTCCCTCGATTTCATAGTTGATTTCTTAAACACATGTCAAAAATCATAAATAAGAAGATCATTTTATTAATCACTCCTTAATTTATTTTTTTTGAAAACTTTATAAATAAGTGTTAACACTTAAAAAAAAAAATTGCAAGAGTAATACAGAAAAATTTAAATTAATGTTCTCTTGATTAGTAAGATAGACTACTAATATAAGATAATTATTTTTTATAAAATCAACTACTATGGAATCGAGGAAATAGTAATTTATATTTTTTGTAATTAATTAATTAAGGTCATTGACGATGAAAGATAAGAATGAAAATAAAGATTTTGATTTTTAATTTATTAAGTTATATTTGATCACTAGTAAACATTCATAAAGTTATTTTTTTATCTTTTGCACAAGTTAACATCATAATTTATCCGATAATTTTATTCCATTGTCATTTGTCAATTAAGTATTTTATAATTAATTCACATGCATAATTAATAAATAATTGATATTAAGTACGCGTTTGGCCATGAGAGTCTAAAAAATTGGAGTTGGAGTTGTGTTCAATCATTTTTTTTTTTTGAGATTTTTAGATTTTGAAAAAGATAAAAAATTAAATAGTGAGTCAAAAAAATATAAAAATAATCGCACCTAAGGGTATCGCCTAGTGATTTCAATGAAGTGAGTTGAGTATCATGTGGTCTCAAATTTATTTTCTAATGGAGATAACTACTAGATAATTTCTTTTCAATATTTCATAAAATTAGTCGATGAGTGCACAAATAAAATTAATTTTAAAAAGTTAAACTACAAAAAAATTAAATAAAAAAGAAAAAAAAATGAGGAGAAAATGTTGATTAGTTAAAAAGAGGGAGAGAGAAATAACTATAAGGAGTGAGAAGGGATAACAAGTGGGACCCACATATTTTATATTCAAAAAGTAATGCCTCACACACCCTGTCATATATGAGTGTCACCCATGATAAAATTTTCCTCAAGTTGTTCCCTAGCGATATAGAATTGCAAGAGCTCTAGTACATATTAGGTATCTAGTAATAGGTATATGTATTAACAGGGTACTTATAATTAATTGTCTTTCTGTTATAATATATTGGGCAAATATACAAATATACCCTCGAACTTTGATAAATAGTGCAAATATACCCCCGTCATATTTTGGGTACAAATATACCTTTGCCGTTAATGAAAAGGTACAAATATACCCTTATCACTAAAGGCGGGACACGTGTCACGATCGTGTTCCTCCATTAGTGATAAGGGTATATTTGTACCATTTATCAAAGTTCGAGGGCATATTTGTACCTTTTTCAATTTTATAATTTACTTTCTCCGTTCCATATTAGTTGATCATTTTATTAAAAATAATTATTTTATATTAATTGTCCATTATACTAAATCAAAAAAGTATTAATTAAATTTAAATTATATTATCGTTGTAGTTAATTCATTCTGAAAGTCTTCACATTTGTTTATAAAGTTTTCAAGAATTTTTTTATAGTGTGAATTCGGAAAAGAAAAACTTACCAAAATATACTATATTTAAAAACTTTTACCATTTATAGTTGTATAATTTTAATATATGCATAATCTTACTATCTAATAAGAGGGAAAGACCACGGAAGCAGGCAACTCTCCGATAGCAAGCCTGTTACTCCTGCCTGCATCATCAGCTACTTGCTTTACGATTTTACTATATCATCTGTAATTAATTATTACAAGTCATTTATGTATTAAAAAATTAATAATATTTAATAAAAAATAAATTATATATTTTTATTTTTAATATATATATATAATTTTACAAAGATTAATTAATTTGATAAATTAATAATAGTAATAACTAACTATTCTTTGATGACAACATTTTCACTTCAAACATGAGTCTGTTTTTGTAAAAAAATAATAATATTTAATAAAAAATAAAATTATATATTTTTATTTTTTAATAAATATATATATATATATATATATATATATATATATAATTTTACAAAGATTAATTAATTTGAAAATAGACTCATGTTTGAAGTGAAAATATTGTCATCAAAGAATAATTAGTTATTACTATTATTAATTTATTGAATTAATTAATCTTTGTAAAATTATATATATATATATATATATATATATATTTATTAAAAAATCTAAATATATAATTTTTTTTATTATTATTAATTTTTAATACATAAATGACTTGTAATAATTAATTAGAGATGATATAGTAAAATCATGAAGCAAGTAGCTGATGAAGCAGGCAGGAGTAGCAGGCTTGCTGACGGAGAGTTGCCTGCTTCCGTGGCCTTTCCCTCTTATTAGTAAGATTATGCATATATTAAAATTATACAGCTATAAATGGTAAAATTTTTTAAATATAGTATATTTTGGTAAGTTTTTCTTTTACGAATTCACACCATAAAAAAATTCTTGAAAATTTTATAAACAAATGTGAAGACTTTCAGAATGAATTAACTACAAGGATAATATAATTTAAATTTAATCAATGCTTTTTTGATTTAGTATAATGGACAATTAATATAAAATAATTATTTTTAACAAAATGATCAACTAATATGGAACGGAGAAAGTAAATTATAAAATTGAAAAAGGTACAAATATACCCTCAAACTTTGATAAATGGTACAAAAATACCCTTATCACTAATGGAGGAACACGATCGTGACATGTGTCCCACCGTTGGTGATAAGGGTATATTTGTACCTTTTCATTAACGGTAAGGGTATATTTGTACCCAAAGTATGACGAAGGGTATATTTGTACCATTTATCAAAGTTCGAGGGTATATTTGTACCTTTGCCCTAATATATTTGTAGAATTATAAAAACTTCAACTTCAAATACGACATACATTATGATGAAAAATTTTGTGCGAGTCATGTTTGACACTTTTTTAGAGTACTAGTTTAGATGTACGCGCCTCGCGTGTGTACCTCACTCTAATCCGTTTAAATGTTATACTAAATATGATATTTGTTTAAATAATAAAAATGAATATAACATCTTTTAAACATGTAAAGAAGAAGAAATTATTTAATTAATTATATGGTATTTGTAATATCTAAGATACAAATAAGATAGTGAAAATGTGAAATACATTAACACCCCCTTATATGTGCCAGCAAATTTTATTTTTAAAATAATTTTGTATTTGTGCCAAGGAAATAAAGATTTTTTTTATCTTACAAAATTCTTCAACTTCAATGCTTCGAAAGAAAACATCTACAAGTAATAAGTCTTCAAAGTATGCGTGTTGAACATGTATATTACGTCAATCCATAAAAAAATGTATTTGTTCCTTCTTACTTATCAGAAGATTTTGTACTTAAAATTTACAATAATTCTTTTTCCTTTAACAATGTTATAAGTTTCAGATCAGCGTATGAAATAAATCTCGATCAAGGCTATACTTACAAACATGAAAGGACATTTGTTATTCACGATCAAGAAATTCAATGTAATAGAAAAGAAAATCTAAAACTGAAAATTTAAAATTACACTGGAGATTCAATAACGGAAGTTACTTACAAACATAAAAATATCTTTTGTTATTCTTGATGAATAACGCCAGCATAATAGGAAAAGAAATTTGAAACCTGAATATTAAACCAAAAAAATCAGTTAGAATCTCAATAACAAAGCTACTTACAAATATATAAAAATAATTTATTCTGTTATTATGTGTTGAAGAAAAAAACTAATTCAATTTATAAAAGTCTAAAACCTTTTTTCCTTAAGAAAAGGTTACCTAAATATGGAAATTTTTCGTTATTTTTTTGGAAAAAAGGTAAAAATTAACTATGGTAATAAATTATTTATGATAATATTTTATTTTCTTTGCTAAGTAAATTATTTATGGTAGTATTTAATTTTCTTTATAACTTTGAGGGTTGAAAAATTTATCCAAATATAAATTAGATTCCTTTTTTTTTTACAATGACTCCTATGCTAATTTTTGGAAGTATTGTATTTGATACAAATAAAAACTCAAAAGAAAAACTTTTGCTAATTTTCTTTAGACGTGTGAAAAGAAATTACTATAAAATTAGCAATTTAATAATAATAAGAAACCTTCTTCATTTAAATATTTAATATCATAAAAATAATTTTTAAAAAAATGTGAAAAGACAATTTTATCTATGACGGAGATTTTTAATGAAGGGCAAAAAGTTCAAATCACTTTTCTAAGGGTCCTCACACTTTTCATATACTATATATATAGATTATAGATATAAATATAGATATAGATATAGATATAGATATAGATATAGATTATAGATTACAGTTTATAGATATAGATATAGATTTACATAAAAAAAAATCACTACAATTCATAAATGAGGTTAGTACTTACATATTGTTTATCCCTTTTCTTTTGAAATTCAAAGGGAAAATAAATATTTAAAAGACAAATAGTTTTTGACTTCTTAAATCATTTCAATTTTGTTTTTTAAAATCACAAAATAATTTAATTACAGAGCTACTATTTATTTTTTATAAAAAGAGCAGAAAAACTTATAAAATTTCAAAAGCAAAAAAGAGAAAGAAACTTTTAAAATTTAAGAAAATGGTAAGGATTCAAGTAAGGTCCTAAGAAGGAATTTAATATGCTTAAGAACATTCGCTAAAAATGATTAACCAAAAAATTTTGACTAACTTTAAAAGAATGGCCAACTTTGAAAAGACATAAATTTACAAAAAAATATCAAGAACATTAAAGGTTTAAAAAATGATCCTATTTCATTCATGAGAAAATAGTCATCTTTTGCAAAAGAGAAATTCACTTAAAAAGACACTTGAATAAAAATACCTTTCAAAGAAAATTAATAGAGGGCAATTTTTTTTTTTTTTTAAAAGACAATTTTACCAAGTAAAATCAATAAAAAACTCGATTTCAAAACAAGTTCACGAAAATTATTGCCTTTTCAAAGAAAATTCCTAAGAAAACTATTTTGCATATGAGTAAAACTAGACACCATTTTCTTATGGAAAGACTTATTACTTAAAGTAAATAGCCATAATGTCATTAATTAGACACCATTTTCTTAAAACTAGACACCATTTTTATTAGTTCTAACATACATGGCAAATAACTAACCACTTGAAGGAAAAGAAGTGGTAGAAAAGGAGAAAGGTTTATGCCTTTATAATCTACATATAGAAAGGAGAAAGATTTGTGCGTTTATAATCTACATGGCAAATAATTAACCACTTCAAGGAAAATAATTAATCTAAATTGAGAATGCATGCATAGTTCAAAATAGGTATTGTGAACTGCACAACAGTAATTTTTTTTTTTTCAATTGCACAACAGTAGTTAGGGGAAAAAAAGTGCACGGCCATTACATTCTTCCAATTGCACAACCTTCTTCATCAGATTCACCATCATAAAATATTTCTTTTTTCCAAATATCAGCTTGAAAATTATTTTTTCTAGCAACACCACCCAATAACATATCTGTAGACACAAAATTTATTGGATCAAATTCATATAAAACTTGAATTTGATTCATATTTTATTGGGTCTAAAATTATTTTGAGCTAAAACAAATAATAAGCTCATTTTATTCCTTATCGAGGTCAATCTCACCTTTAATCCCAAACTCATGCCACGTGGCAAGTGACGTGGCATCCCAGTCAAATCCAAGACCAACGAGACGATGCCACATGTACAAATGATGTGGAAATCTCATTCAAATTCAAGAATCGGTCAAAAGTTGCCAAGTGTCCAAGTGACATATTTCGGCCAATCACAAGCAACCAGGCCTACTCCCTACAACTATAAATAGGGAGTCACATAACACTCTAAGGAGGACATTCGGAAAGAGAACTTTGACAAGCATTGACAACATCAGCACCGACTATTAAGTCCTTGCAAGGAGCAATCAACGGAGTTCTTCCTGGAGATTATTCCAAAGCGACAAAATATTTTTCAACATTCTCGGCGATTGAAATGCATCTCTAGGAGTCCAAATCATCCAAATATTCGAGAAACATGCTACTGAAGGCCCTCAGATCATTTTTAAGTTTATGAGAGAAGAATCAAGAGAGTTACGAAATTGTACTCACAAGATTCATCAGTAAAAAATACTTTTTTTTATTTATCTTTGGTTGCACTTAATTTTCGACGCTTTGAAAATTTATTGCGAACAAATTTTGGCACGCCCAGTGGGACGAGTTCTGTTCTTCATCTCTTCCTTCTCCAAATTGAAAAATCACAAATTCAACTACTGCAATGGACTTCAGAAAAATCAATGACTTTTCGTGCAAGAAGTCTACTATTGCCACATCTACTAAGATCAAACTTGTTGGCCCCATCAATCGACGCAATCTCAACGCTTGTGCTTTGGATGAATCTCAATACTTTACCTTTTTTAGAGATGACGAAAATGAGAAAATCTCAAATTTTGGCTGTAACTACAACCCCTTGGGGCAACTTTGCATCTAAGTTATCAGATGAACTGTTTAAAACTATCTGCAACTTTGGAGAATTTGAGGACTTAGCGAATTTTTCAACTTCAACGAAAGTCAACATTTTCAAGGTTGATGCAGTTGACATGGATGAGAAGTTTGCAATTATGGAGCAAATCATTAAAGTCTTGAAGAAGTCTGTTGATGAGAAAGATCATCAAATCACCCGACTTATAAGCAAGTTAGATCTCCTCAATCTTGCAGAGTCAAATTATAATCTAACACCGCAAGAAAAAGTTGATGGTGAATCTCTCATCAAGTCAAGTAAAAATTAATGCGCTGATTGATATGCTTCAATGGCCACTCTAACAGTTCAACAATTGCAAGATATGATTGCAAACACCATCAAGACAAAATATGACAGTCTGTCACAAAATTTCATAGAATACTCAAAGCTGTATTCTAAGCGAATCGAGGACTTACCGATGCCAATTGGATATTAACTGCCAAAGTTTCAACAATTTGATGGAAAGGAAAATCCAAGGCAACACATCACTCATTTTGTTGAAACTTGTAGCAGTGCTGGCACATATAGTGATCTTCTTGTCAAGTAGTTTATTCGCTCTTTGAAAGGCAACGCCTTTGATTGGTACTTGAACTTGGGTTTGAATCAATTGATTATTGGGAGCAACTAAAAAGTCAATTCCTAAATTATTTCTACAACACCCGTCGTATGGTCAGCATGATGGAGTTGACAAATACAAGACAAAGTAAAGATGAGCCTGTAGTGGACTACATAAATCATTGACAAACATTGAGCTTCGATTGCAAGGATCAACTTTCTAAAACTTCCACGATTGAAGTTTGCATTCAAGGGATGCATTGGGGCCTTGTTTATATCCTTCCTCAAACTTTTAAAGAATTAGCTACGCGCGCTCATGACATGGATCTAAGTATTGCAAGTCATAGAATGACGTCACCTGTTTTTGATCCTAGGAAAGAAGTCACAAAATTCAAAGACTTGGCAGAATACCAAATTGGGGAATCTATGACGAAAACTGTGAGTTCTACGAAGGCCTCTACAAGATAAAAGTTAAAAGAGGAAGCTTCAAAACGACAAATGCAAGAGGTGAAAAATCAACCAACCTTGAAAAAGTTACAAACAAAGGTATATCCTTTTCCCGACTCTCATGTTCCTAGGATTCTTGACGAGTTGCTAGCCAAAGAAGTCATTGAAATCCCTAAGTCAAAGCGACCTAAAGAATCAAACAAAGTCGATGATCCTAAGTACTGTAAATTTCACCGCATTGTTAGTCATCACACCACAAAATACTTCATCCTAAAGGAAAAAATCATGACGTTAATGCAAGAAGGAAGGATCATCATTGATAATGGCAATATAGTTGATGAAAATTATGTTAGCATCGAACTGGACCATAAAAAAAGTTCAATTTCAAAAGTTCTACAACTCATGTGCTCTATGGCATCACCAAAAGGTGAAGGAATCATCATGCTACAATTTGGGAGCTTTGACCCAATTGAGGTTCCCACCCTAAAGAAAACAATAAGCAAGTCCATGTCAAATGACTTCTCCAATATCAAAAAGGATAACACTTGAACATTGATCGCTCACAAAAGAAAAAAATGTCAGAGGACTTCTAAACTCCAATTTCCAAAAGTCGACACAAGATCAAGTGCAAATCTTCTTCAACCAATGGGGGCAATAATTAACAAACTGAAGTGCAACAATACTTGATTACAAAGGGTTGAAAGGAAAGTTACATTTCAAGAATTCTTCTCCAAAATACTCCTTGACGCCCGAGCTTAAACTGTAAGTCAAATCACTTCTGGCCTGCATGAGTCTAAACTGTGGACGGCTCTCTAAAAAAAGAAAGAAAAAGAAAATAAAGAGAATTTTTTTTTTTTAAAAAATAAATTAACTCATCATACCTGAACTATGTTATGACTTGATCCTTCCGAGGTACGTAGACAACTTAGATTATTTTTACTCTAAGTTCAGTCATATGAGTTAAAAAAATAAAAAAAGAAAAAAAAATGTGTGTCATTATTTGAGCACGGCAACGACACTTTAAATTGACATAGACATCACATGAGGATGACGTTCCTTCGCTAAGTTTACCAAAGACGTGCAAAGGTGAAGAGACCAGCAAGGCAAAGCGAATTTCTATAATATATCTGTATATATTCGTATAGGTATGCACCATCATTTTTATATATGTGGTATATCTCAGAAGACTTCTCCGCAACAAAAAAAATGGCTCAAGATTAAAAAGCCCCTACTCTAGGTTATGAATTTTCTATCATAATCGCTTAAAGTTGCAAAATAGGCCATCAAATTCTAAACTAAGCTGACTTCGATGATGTATCTGTATAAATTCGTAAAGGCGTTGAGTGTAGTTTTTATGTATGTTGTATATTTAAAAATCTACTTTTGAACAAAAAAAAGGGTACCTGATTCCGATACTCCTACGTCAAGATACAAAATTTATCATGACACTGCGCAAAGTTGATACAACTAGCAAATCAAGATTAGGAGATCAGTTTCAGGGTAATATCTGATATGATTTGGGTGCAATCTGATTATGATTTCAGAGTGAGATATAACTCTACGAGTGTAGTTTTCAAAGCAAGAAACAACGCTTGCTTTCAATACTATTACGTTGAGATACAGGATTTATCGTGACGCTGCGCAAAGATGATAAAACTAGCGAATCAAGATTAGAAGATCGGTTTTAGGGAAATATCTGGAATGATTTGGGTGTAATCTGATTGTGATTTCCTCATGAGACGTATCTCTACGAGTCTAGTTTCCAACGCAAAAAATGGCTTCTAATTCTAATGTTCCCAAGTCAAAATATGAGAATTGTGGTGAGGCTGCATAAAAAAAAACAAAAGGTGATGAAATAGAATTGATTGTCTAATTTCGGAAGGATACCTGGACAGATCTGGAGAAAATATGAGCATGGTTTTTGCGTATAACGTATCCTCACGAGTCTATTTTCCAACACTGTAAGCCATTCGTGAATTAGAAACCCCCACAATGTTTCAATTTGGCATGATTAACATTGGGAGAAGAACATCAGTCTAGTTCAACATGGCTGATATAGATGTAAATTAGTATGAAATTTGGTTTTCAACCATTGATCTTCAACAATAACAATCTTCGTTACTTAAGTTTTCCAGAACTGAAACTCATTTTCCTGATGTGATCTTTCAATGATTCTGAAAATAATAAGAGCAGATCACAGTGAGCAGCTCAACATTTTCAACAACTTCGATGTTTGACGATTAACAGTGGCAAAATAGTAGGAGACAGTCTATAAATTTCTTTGCCAAGATGCAAGGAGTTTTATATGTCGAGACTTAAGGGAATAGGCATAAATTTTCTTGCCAAGGATAGAAAAGAGTTGCTCCGAGTGTCCGTTTCCAAGTCGTGAGAGGGAATATTGCTAGCCCAATCCTAAAAAAAATGGATGAAGCACCTAGTTGTTGCTCATTGAAAACTGCGACTCAAAAAATAATGCCTCAAGTGGTTCCTGAAAAATCATCTGGACAATGTTTGTATACGCTTGGTATGATATCGATACCACTTGCATTATTCCATGAACCTACAAAAATAGAAGCAAAGAGGAGTGATCACGAACATGCTATCTGGAGTCACGACATGAAAGCTTACAACGTCAATTTCAAAAATTATTCTTGGTCAATTCAAGCTGATTTAATCTTCCATATTTAGCGTAGATGTTCTCCTTAAAGTCAAGTTACATTAAGATCAAATGGCTCATGATTTGGCCACTCCAATCTCACGATACAGACATTTTAGCGAGGGTACAGAAAACTGTAAAATCAACAGGTCAGACTTAGAGATGAACTTCAAAAATTGATTCCTGTCAATACGAAAGTAGTTTGACATTAATTTTTGGATATGACACAATAATACAAGTCTAGTATCTTCAGAACTAAGCCTCTCATCATTTGGATGCTCCTACATCAAGAAAAGGATATTTTGGTAAGACAGCTTAAATCTGTGAGAAGACCAGCCAGATTTGAAGACAAACCTCAAAAATTGATTCCTGTCAATCCTGAAGGTATTTACCATTGATTTTTGGATATGTTGGATTAACACGAGTCTAGTTTCTTCAGAACTAAACCGTTTAACATTTGGACATTCCTACAGCTAAATATGATTTTTACTCTGCGAGTGTTTGGAGTTGAAAATCAGGAAAGACACTCCATGTACCTCTTCCACCGATGTTGCGAGGAGGCTGTATACTTTGTATGGCGTCTACCAATGTTGCCAAAAAGTTTGATGTGCACCAACAGTGTTTTCCAAATACATGATCGCAAAGGGGCCAAGGGATGTCTTTGCAAGGGCTATAGATTTCAAAAGATTGTGGTTGATATGATTTCATAATATTTCCTTATATATAAGCTCCTATGAACAATTTTCAGTTCGTGTACAAGAAACGTTATGGTGAAATTAGAAGATAAGAATCCCAGGGGATTTCAAATTGCCAATCAGTTGGCAAATTACCATATTGAGGAGATTTCTTTGGAGTAGTCTTGAATTCTTTTTTGAAACCAAAGGAAAAGTTAATATTTTTTTTCTTTGGTACATGAAACCAAAAGGGAAGTCGATATTTTTCTTTGGTACATGAAACCAAAAGGAAAGTTAATATTTTTCTTAGGTACAGGAAGCCAAAAGGAAAGTTAATATTTTTCTTTGGTACAAAAATTCAAGTCAACTTTTTTACTTCATACGTGAAATATGTCAAGTGAGGGTGTTGTATTGATCCTTTTAATTCAAATACATTGAGAGAGTCACATTGTTGTGCCAGTAAGAATTACTTAAATAAATATTAAGGCGGTGATTTCTCATGTTCATACTTATCCAAGAAGAGTTAAAAAAAATCAAGTTTTTTTTAATACTCTTGAAATAATATCGAGTTTGTACTCCATTGTGGGTGAAAAATGAGGATCACCACAAACAAATCATTGGTTGCTTTGACAAAGCCTTTCATGACATGAAAGTTTATGGAGAAAATTTTAGTTAGACCACTCGCAAGTATTGGTCTAACTGGGATGCACTGATGAGAAACAAATACCTTTAAAGTCACGAAAATGAAAACACATTCATGAGTACTTCACGTCTCGCCGCCAAGTTTCGGCAAGCCTACAGTCGACAAGCCTTGAAGTAGGGGGCATCTGTAGGCACGTAAAATTTATTGGATCAAATTCATACAAAATTTGAATTTGATCCATATTTTATTGGGTCAAAAATTATTTTGGGCTTAAAAAAATAATAAATTCATTTTATTCCTCATCAAGGTCCATCTCACCTTGAAGCCCAAACTCATGCCACGTCAAGTGACGTGGCATCCCAGTCAAATCCAAGATCAACGAGATAACGCCACATGTACAAATGATGTGAAAATTCATTCAAATTTAAGAATCGGTCAAAAGTCGCCAAGTGTCAAAGTGACATATTTCGGTCAATCACAAACAACCCGGCCTTCTCCCTACAACTATAAATAGGGGGTAACATAACATTCTAAGGAGGATATTCGGAAAGAGAACTTTGACAAACATTGACAACATCAACATCGACTATTAATTCCTTGCAAGGAGCAATCAACGGAGTTCTTTCCGGAGATTATTCCAAAGCGACAAAATATTTTTCGACATTACCGGCGATTGAAATACATCTCTAGGAGTCCAAATCATCCAAAGGTTCGAGAAACATGCTACTGAAGGCCTTAGGATAATTTCTAAGTTTAGGAGAGAAGAATCAAGAGAGTTACAGAATTGTACTCACAAGATTCATCAATAAAAAATACTTTTTTTCTCTTATTTATCTTTGGTTGCAGTTAATTTTCGACGCTTTGAAAATTTATTGCAAAAAATATCATTTGGGTGACACTTTATGAGAAGAAAATAGATTAAATGCAATTTTGAATATTCACTTGATTCTTTGGGGTTTGACCAATATAATAGAGAATATAATAGAATTCGGAGGAGAAAATAGAACTACAATTTCTTAAAAGCTAAAAACATTGAGAAAGATTTGCGGAAATGTGGCCTGCCATGTCTAAAACATCATGCAACTATGCCCATTGATCAAATCAATTGAGGAGCTGAGTCTTGCTTTGAATCATATTCGTGAGGAAACATTTTACGAACAACATCAGATTTCCTTTATAGCAACAACCAAATCGTGACATATTTCTTCATGTCGGATTTAGTGCTATTCAATTTTTCTGATCAATGAGTATTGTAATCTTAATCAGGTGTGACTCAAGGGTGAAGCTAGTAAAACGTTTGTTTTAGGCTTCCAAAAACTGTGAGGCCGCACCAATTATTGATGGTGAATTTTATGATAGTATTTCACTTGAATTAATATTGAAGATTGTAAAAAAAAAATAAGAAAAAAAGTTCAACATATATATTTAAAAAAAGTGAGAATGAAAACTACCTTTTACCAAAATATTTTAGAAACTCAAATCTTCATATTAATAAATATATTTTTTTTTTCCAGCAACATCCAAGGTAAAATTGCAAATACATGACTAACATCTTATTAATCAAAGTAATTCTTAGTTTATATGTATCTGAGCTTAACTAAAGATTTTATGTCACTTAAGTATATTAAAAATAAGTATTTAAAATAGAAGAAATAAATCTAAATTATTATTTTTATAAGTACTTGTATATATGTTGAAAGACTCTTATTAAAATTTTATTTTGAGCCACTAATTTTATTGAGACATTGAGATGCCCTTATGTCACAATCCAATTTCTCAGGTCATGATAACATCTAATTCAACCTTCGATAGGTAAGCCAAGTCATAGCTCGGAATGACAAGTAATGGGCTAACAGGTGAAGGATAAAGGAAAACAAGAAAGAAATCAATAACAACAATAAAATAGGCAAAAACAGAAAGGATATGCATACATAATATACTGTACAAGCGAGAGAAGAGGGCAAAATATACAAAATAATCCCTCCACAGACCTTGTAAGGTCGGTAGTAAGAGCCACTAAGACCTAAAAAAAGACTAGACAATATACTAATTATACATATGTACATAGTAGTCTCGGAGATATAAAAGACTGTAACTGAAGTAGATGTAGTAGGATCAACTTTGGACTCTAGAAAGCTCACCACTTCTCCATATCAATAGCAAGGTTCGAGGATCAACGTCAGCGTTGATGACTCACACTCGACTTTGCATTGGAAAAAAGTTACAAAAGTGCAGTATTGATATCAAAGCAACGGATACTCAATAGACATTATCGATCGATTAAGCTTAAATATAATAAAACATAAATATAAAGTACAAAAGAGTAAGCTAAGTCAACAGTAAAATGGATAGAAATGTAAATATCAAAGTATGCTAGGTAAATGTGGTAAGAGAAATATATAAGTCGAAAGTAAAAAAAAATAACTAACTACAACCTAACTGGGCCCTTATAAACCCAGAAGTCACACACAAGAAGATAAATAACCCTATTGAGGCTCTATAAGCCCGGTGGGTGCAAATAAGAGGAAAGCTAAGCTAAGAAGCATAAATAAACTTTAATCGTGCCAATCTTAAATTACTTTCCAATCCCAGATCCATAATGATAGAATATACTAGGCTTGAACTGACATTAGTGGATAATAATAAGAGGCCAGACACCAAGCTCGAACCTGAAATACTGGATAGTAACAAACGGCCAAATAATCTACATTAAAATATTAGAACTCCCATACTAGAACCAAGTACAATTACCAAAACTCCCAGTAATAACCTTAATCTATACCAAAATAATCGGATAGTAGTTATAGACTGATGCCTGACTCGAATCGATACTCATAAGTAACCAATTGTCTCTGCAATAGATGATTCCAAAAGAAGAAAAACATAACCATAAACCAATGCCATACTCATGCCAGAACTCATAATAGTTGAAATAAAGCATATGTCGGGCTTGAACTAGAACTGGAATATAAGTATAAATATATATAAAGTACTAAGCATGGAATAGCTAGCAAAATTCAATGGTCTTCAAGCTATCCCAGAACGTTAGATCACCAAGTTAAATATCTAGTTTCTAAACCTACTAAGGCTCGACAGGTTTTCTTCCCAAGTCAAGGTTGAGCGAGCCAGGGTCAGGTCCTATCCTACTCGAGGAAAGGTGCTAAATAGGGGAATAGTCAGGTCTAAGTCAATCCCAACCCCAATTAGTATCCTAAGGCAGCCTATCAAGCATCTAACTAAGCCTAAAAGAGCTTTATTTATATTATTCTAGCTAAAAAAGGATGGTGGGGTCTACTATGGGGTCCAGATAATCCAACTTGAGGCAGAACCTGCCCAAAGCTAGTTTAAGGCTTCCCACTCCTATCCTAAGGTACTATAAGTACTAATTCTATTTCTAAGAGACGATAATACACTATACTAACGGGAAAAGGTCCTATATTCTGTTGAAAAAGGACCCTAAATGGCTAAATTTGACGTAAATATGCTACAACCATAACTGGGCTAAACTTTCCACCCAAAACTAGCGTAATAATATGATAATACCATAATTAAGCTAAATCCAAAAGAAGGGTAAGCTTAGCCTACCTGGACGCTGCCGAATGCTCATCGAATCATCTAAATTGGAGCTTTCTCCTTTCGAGAATGTCGTAATCCAAAAACCAGGGTCATGATGACACTTGTCATGGAAAGCCTTGACAAGTAAGACTATCACCCAAACTGATATAAAATGAAAGGTAATACTAATCCCAAGGCAAGACATAAAACAGATTCGAACCACACTTACATAGCAAAAATGGTAAATACATAACCAAAGATACCATGCAATATCCCTAAAATCTGGTGTCAAAGTGTAAGAACTAATTAATACAACTCGAAGTTAAAATAGACATAGGATACCCAAAAAAGAACAACTATATCTCTGAATGCAAATAAGACATAGTCTAAATAAGAAAAGAGAGTAGTCAACTTTGATGCATGGATCAATTGCTACCTCGAATAGACTCCCAGTATTGCCTGAATCAACTGCTGTGCGGCACAGTCGAACCTGGATCTACATCGAAAGGGCGCAGTAGGGATGAGTACGGTCCACTTGTACTCAGTAGGTATCATATGCCAACTGAGCAAAGTAGTAAATAAAGTATACAAAATGCACACTATGGGCACGTCACCTGTAATAAAAAATGTCCCAAACTGTAGCCCACACCGTCTCCACTAACAGTTCTACAATATTCACATATACCATACGCAAATACGAAAAAGAAGCACAAGTATACAGATATCACATATACAAGTATGAAAAGGAAGCACACATAGACAAGTGTCACGCTAAGATGATAATACAACACAAAAAGAGCACAATATATATAATATGCAATAAAGATGATGATGATGCACGAGGTTGTCGCACAACCTCCGTATACACCTACTGAGCTGTGCTCTCGAGGTAGGACCCATGGGGGGGTTGTCAACCCATATACAATCCAAATACAATACTAATATCCATACTAATCTTTGGCACATCTATCTGTAGAGGGTTTTTAAAGATGTCACATTTTCTGTCAGAAAAAGTAGTGTTTTCAGTATTTCCATGGTGGTACCAATGTTTCATAAATGTATGTGATATGAGGATGTAATGCTCACAACCAACCAGATTGAGAATTTATAAAATCCAACCAATATACAAATCCTGTGAGCCAAAAATCCACTCAATATTCTAATCATCCATGAACCCATTGTAATCTATATGCCAATGAATTAAAAATACACAGTAATATGCCATTGATACCACATAAACTTCAATTTAGGCTCTTTCATCAGAAAAGATATAACTAAATACATATACGCAAGGCCAACTACATCACATAAGACCCCGTACAGCCATACATAGCAAATAATGTCTCAAAACCACCAAATAACAACAATATAGGCCCCCACACGGGCATAACATAATAATATAGTGATTTTCATGATTGGTTCCTACACCCATAATGTGATTTTATGCTAATATTTATGATTCATTCTAGTCTAAAGAAATTTAAGCCATAACCTACCTTAAATGCCAAAAATCTATACAAATAAGCCTTCAACTTGAACTTACACCACATGAACGGACCCGTAATCAACTAGAACATACAAATATAGAATCTACGCGTCAAAAGAAAGCCAACGATACCCATCTTTTCCATTTTTGAGTCGGACTCAAAACAAACCCTCAAAATGGGTTCACGAAAAAGTAGGGTAAAATTGGAATTTTTATTCCAAAATATCTTTTCCAGGATTAAAGAACTCATGAGAGAAAACCTAAGTGAAAATAATTTGAAATTGGGGTTTAAGTCAAAGAATCATTACTTTAGGCCTTCCGGACCAAAATCCCAATTTCTATCTTTAAATTCATGTTTTAACAAGGTTTTAATGATAAAAATCAAAGGAAAATGATTAAAATAGAGATTTGGAGCTTATCCAAGCTTAAAAATAGAAGAAATAGCTTAAAAACTCAAAATCCCAAGCTCCAAGTCTCAAAAATGATAAAAATATTGAGAAAAGAAGATATATAAATATTCCCAAGTACCGCTAAAGCGGACACTGGGCCACTTTAGCAATCACCGCTAAAGCGCCTAGGGACGCTAAAGCGGCACCCACGCTCAGGTGCAGGTTCGCTAAAGCGGGCCCTGGCCGCTTTAGCGGTTGACGCTAAAGCGCCCGGGCTACCGCTAAAGCGGTACCTAGCGACTGTGTCTGGGAGGCTAAAACGCCCAGAGACCGATTTGGCACCCTCTGCTAAAGTGCCCAAAAGGTCGCTTTTGCGGTCACACCAACTCATGCACTAACTGTGGTGATATGGAAATTCCACATTTTTGCAGGCCCCTCGAGATTCATCCGGAATCCCAAGAATGCAAACAATTTATGCTACCCTATCAAATTTGATGCTTCAGACTTACTGACGATATTAGATTTTTGAAAAAAATCATTTTCACTACATTGACCCTCGAAATCTAATTTCACAACTTTTCAAATCGAGGTCAAAATGTAATATAAAATCCATAAAACCATACCAACCATGTTACCAATCTAAAATTAATGTTCCTGATCTGGTGGCACAACTCATTTTACCATTAGACGCACAAATTAATAAATATTGACTAAAGTAAACTATAGAGCCTTTATAGCCACCAAATACCACAAATTCACATAAATCACATTGAAAGGCATTGGGAACTATGCCAATCATCCCCACACCCCAGAAATACCACAAAGCAACCATAAGGAGGGATAAAATGATTAAATCACACAAAAATAAATATTTTACAAGAATCACTGAAAATCAAGTCGTTACATTATCCACCACTAAAAATCTAATTCGTCCTCGAACTAAAGGCAAGAGAAATACCTGAAATAGAAAAAAATTGGGGATAACTACTACGCATATTAGACTCGACCTCCCAAGTAGACTTATCAATAGGTCAATGTTTCCACTGGACCTTAACAATTGGAATATCTCTAAAATGTAACCGTTTGACATCCCTGGCTAGAATAAAGATGGGATCCTCAACAAAAGACAACCTCTCATCTAACTGAACCGAGTCCCAAAGAATGACATGAGACTCATCCAAAATGTAACGCCGAAGCATGGAAACATGAAAAACTATATGAACAACTGATAAATTTGGGGAAATGCTAACTCATAAGCCACATCCCCGGTAGTTTGAAGAATCTCAAAAGGTTCAATATACCTAGGGCTAAGCTTGCCTCTATTCCCAAAACTCATCACGCCCTTTATGGGCAAGACACAAAGGAAAACTTTATCACCAATACTAAATCTCAAGGCACAGAGTCTACAATTTGTATTGCACTTTTGCCTACTCCGAGTGGCTCGAAGTTTATCCTGAATAATTTGAATTCTATCTAAGGATATATGAAGCAAGTCTGTACCTTGAGGTTTAATCTCAGAAACCTCAAATAACCCACTGGAGAGAGACAATACCTACCATACAAAACTTCAAAATGGGTCATCTTGATACTAGTATGGTAGCTATATATGCAAACTCCACCAAAGCTAGACGCTGCTCCCACTGACCACCAAAATCCATCACATAAGCATGGAGCATATCCTTCATAACTTGAATAATCCGCTTCGACTGACCATCGATTTAGGGGTGGAAAGATGTACTAAGTTCAACCTGGGTAACCAACTCCTCCTTAAAATTCTTCCAAAAGTGAGATGTGAACACTGAATCTCAATTCGAGATGATAGACACTGGCACGCCATGAAGATGCAAAATCTCACAAATATAGATACGGGCCAACCTTTCAACACCGAAGAAAACCTAAACTAAAATAAAATGAGCAAATTTGGTCAATTGATCCATGATGTCCCAAATACTATTAGAACCACGAGAAGTACGAGGTAATCTGGTCATAAAATCCATAGTGTTCCATTCCCATTTCCACTCAAGAATAGGTAACCTCTGAAGCAAACCACCAGGTCTCAAATGCTCGACCTTTACCTACTGGCAACATTGGCAATGAGTTACAAAATTCCCTACATCCTTCCTCGTACCACCCTACCAGTAATTCTTCCTCAAGTCACGATATATTTTACTCACTCCCGGATGGATGTTATACCTTGAATAATGAGCCTCGTCTAAAATCAATCTAATCTAATAACCCACTCTCGATATACAAACTCAACCTCTAATTCTCAAAATACCATCTGAATTAAGTGAGGCTTTCTTAGCCTCACCTCTCAGCCCCTTATCCTGAATTACTCTTCACCCAACATCATCAAACTAATAAGCCTAAATTTCTCCATCAAGGAAGGTCTAGCCTCCACAAATACCAAAACACACACAGGTGTCGAATATCAAGCCTAATATCTGGTTAGTCAAAGACTGAACCTCTAAGGCCAAAGGCCTGTCCTAGGTAAAAAAATATACCAAGCTATCCATGCTAGTTAACTTCTAGCTCAAGGCATCCGCATCCATATTTGCCTTGCTCAGATGATAGAGAATAGTAAGATCATAGTACTTAAGAAAGTCAAGCCAATGGCACTACCTCATATTAAAATCTCACTGGTGAAGAAATACTAAAGGCTACAATGATTTGAGAAGATCTCACAATTAAATCCATACAAGTAGTACCTTCACAACATCAAAGCAAATATAACCACGCATAACTCTAAATCATGGGTAGGGTAATTTCTCTTATGGGGTTTCAACTGATGAGAAACATACACAATCACCCTACCCTCCTGTATTTACACAACACCTAACCCAATGCCCAAAGCAACATAAAATATAGTAAAATCTATGCCCTTCTTGGGCAAAGTCAAGATAGGAGCCGATGTCAACAAATCCTTGAGCTTTTGAAATCTTGCCTCACAAGCATCGGACCACTGAAAAATATTTTTCTGAGGCAACTTAGAAAATGGAGCCGCAATAGATGAAAAACCCTCAACAAATCACCGATAGTATCCTACTAAAGCAACAAAACTTTGAATATCGATAGGAGAAATAGGACTAGCTGCAATCTTGGTCGGATCGACCATAATACCATCCTTAGTCACCACATGACCCAAGAAGGAGACAGACTCCAACCAAAAATCACACTTGGAAACTTTGCATACAACTTCTCATCCCTCATCCTCTGAAGTAGAATCTATAAATGCTTCTCATGATCTGCCTCACTCTTGTAGTAAACCAAGATATCATCTATAGATACAATAATAAAAGTGTCTAGATATGATCAAAATACCCCATTCATCAACTCCATGAATGTGACTGGGCATTGGTCATCCCAAAGGACATGACCAAGAACTCATAATGAGCATATCGAGACCAAAAAGCTACCTTTGAGATATCTAAAGCTCTAATCCTCAATTGGTTATAACCAGATCTCAAATCAATCTTAAAAAACACTAAAGCACCCTGAAGCTAATCAAACAAATCATCAATACGAGGAAGAGGATACTTGTTCTTAATCGCCACCTTGTTCAACTACTGATAATCAACACACATACGCATAGACCCATTTTTTTTCTTCAAAAATAAGATGAGCGCACCCTAAGGTGATACACTAGGTTAGCTAAATCCTTTATCCAACAATTCTGCAATTGATCCTTTAATTCCTTCTACTCGACTAGGGCCATCCTATATGAAGGAACCGAAATGGGCTTGGTGCTCGGCTTAACACCAATGGAAAAGTCAATATCATGATCCGAAGGCATACTAGGCAAATACATAGGTAAACCATCCATGAATTGTAATACCCTGCACTTTTCTTAGTCACGTTTAGCTCCTAGTATGTTAAGGGTCAATTTTAAAAGTAAATAACTCTTGATACACGTAGACTTTTCTAGCTCTAGATTCACCAATATGTAGAAAATTGAATCAGCTTTCCAATGATGTTAATTTTGCCTTAATCTGATACTTGGTTGACAAGTTATGGTGATTTTAGTGAAAATAGTAGGCATCGCGATAAGCACCGTGTCGCGGTGAAGGAAAAATCTGTAGTTGTATAATTTCTAGTGGATCACTACGATGGGCTAAGGTCGCGAAGAAGTTCCAGTTCCCGTTCTTCCTTTCCAGTAGCTCAATGTGATTTGCCCATATCGCATCAAAATTCCCAATTGGATAGACACTGCATCACGGTGGAGTGCAAAATGACACTCGTCATTTTTTCAGTGATGCAATGCAATTTCATCGCATCGCACTAGAGGCCAAAATAACAGTCGTTCATTTTTCAGTAAGCCACCGCGATAGCGGCACGTCGCGGTGGTGTGCCAAATCAGGATTTTCTAGTTTCAAGTTAGATTTTACAAAGGGTAATTTAGTCATTTCCCCAATCCCCAAATCATGTAAAACACAGAATCTAGCCTATTCTAAGCATATTATGCATGCTTTTCATCAACTTTTTCTCAAAGAAACCCTAGAACATCAAACTTTATTCCCCAAGAAATCCAAATTCCACCATTCTTTTTTCCAAGATGACTCAAAATTAAGGATTTCCAATTCAAGAACTTCAAGAATCAATCTTCAACAGAACAACTAGAAACTCAAAGTTCAAGCTTCTTCATCTAGTCATCAATTAAGGTATGTGGGGTTCTTCAACAAGGATAATCCTTTCATTCTTGTGCCCAACATTAGTTTTAAAGTTGAATTTTTTCATGGAATTATATGAATTTTAGTTCAGAGTTTATACCCACTTATCACTATTTGAAGATTTTGGTATTACAAGTGATTTAGATGTTGAATTGTATGTCTACTTTCATATTTTTATTCGTGTGACAGTATTTTCCAGATTTAGAATTGAGTTATCAAGATTTTCATTATTTAACATGAATTTTATGATGATTTGACATGAGTTAAAGCATGGGTATTAAGCCCTAGTTTGAATATTGATGTTTCAAGAAAGATGTCACTTTTAAGCATCCCATGACTTGTTATATTCAGATTTTGAACAAAGATTTGATCTTTTGATCTCAGCTTAGATATGGAATCCACTTTATAGATTTAGCTACAATTTACAGTAAATAGATTTACAAGAGGTTTTCATTGTTAACCCTTATATTAGTTTTAAAAGTGGATTTCCTACAGAATGAACATACAAATTAAAGAGAGTAGTATTTAGCACCGAGTGGAAAGTGTGGGTTTAGCGTATCCTACTTCCCTAGAACTACGAGCCAACGTAGGTACAAATTTAGATTATCCCCATTTCTATATGGATGACACTTACAGATGTGATCACTTAGCTTAGGTTATACTCCTTGGCAAGAGTATGACACCACTTACTAATGTGAGGTTTTCCCATACTAGACGTTGGACATTATGATAGCTCACATAGTGTATGTCGTTTAGAAGAACCTCCCTACAGAAAAGAGTAATCCTAATAGAAAAGAATAACAAAACAACTTTTAGAAACTAAGTGTAAAGGCTCACAATTTTATTCAGATATTGCTTTACATAAGTCATTAGCCATGAGATTTCAGCTTTTAGTTTACAGATACAAAGGTGAGTTTTTTTACACTTAGACTGCATGATTTGAAAATAGACTTAAACTCAGTTCTACTTAGTCCACTAGCAAAAAGAGTAAAAGTACAGTTTTTAGAACTAAGTGTAATGGCTCACAAGATTTATACAATATGATTTATTATTCATGATTCATGATTTTCAGCTTTCAGTTACTCCAGCCAATGTGAGCCATTTATACTTAGCATGCATCCTTTTTACAAGTTTATGTGAACATTGATTTATTGTTTTACTTATGCATTCACCTCCACATGCTCAGTACATTCCAAAAATACTCATCCATATATACATTTGTGTGCTACATTATTTAATAATGTAGGTAACAGTTTAGTTATAGTCCATCTATCATGATTAGACAGTTGCAGATTCCAACCAACAGATGATGAGTCCTCTTACTTTGGGGATTTCAGTTAGATTTTATTTATGTACTCTACTTTCTCACTCATATGTATTGATTAGTAGTAGTTGGGGTCGCGTCCCAGCTACCTATAGTCAGTGTAGTAGAGGCTTCACAGATGTCAGTTAGTGTCAGTCATATAATTTCAGTTCTGCTCTCCAATTTTATCAGAATGTAAAATTGTATCAGTATTGTATTTTCTCAGATTTCATCATGATTATATTTCCGCATAGTAAACTCAATCATTTTATACATATTTAGATTAGTTTCTTAACAATATGCCAGTACAAAGGTTAGCTTGGGATCACCCATGGTCCTAAGTACCGTGTGATATCTCGGGACCTATTTTTGGGGCGTTACAAACTTGGTATCAGAGCACAGAGTTCAAGTGTCCTAAGGTGTCCGTGAATCCGTGTCTAGTATAATCTTGTAGAATGGTACATAGACATCTGTAGTTTTCTTTGAAAGGCTACAAGGCATTTAAAAAATATCTCTTCTTTCATACTCCAGATCGTACAGTAAAGTTGTTCTCTCAGAAACTCTTGTCTATTCGTGTATTACCCCAAAATTCTCCATCTATACTTTCTGGGATAACATGAGTACTATTTTCCAATTTCTCCTAAGATGATGCTCTCAGATTTACTATCTGTAACTTCAGAAGTCACACAAAGGGCTTAAGAGGAGCTCACTAGTGTGTTATAATTTCCTTAAATCAAAATTTATGTCCTCATCCATATGAGTTGTTCAGCTAAGATAGAGTAAGATTTATAGTCAGATTCCTCATTAACCCTTCAATATAGATAGTGCTTATGAGAGAAGATAGTGTAAACCTAGATTGTTAAACAAAATTTGCATTTGAGGGATATTGCAACCTAGAGTGTTATGATTTATAAGTAGTAGAACCTGTTTTTCATAGTTGGAAGTATGGGTATAGAAGTGTAGTGGCAAGAAAGGTGGGAATGTCGATTGGTCGAAAGTATATAGATGAGCTTATGCGTGTTATAGAGTTCATGTTAAGGTGACATGTCCTTATATGTTAGTTTAGAGGTAATGAATGTGGTATAAGTTCCTTGGTAGAAGGTAGAGAAAAAGCGATTAGTTAAGGTGAATTGTTGTTTGCTTGATATATGAACGGAGTTATTGATGGTACCTATTCTGTTAGAAAAGTATTGGTTATTAATGAAAGCATTTGGTGGTTTAGTATTGTTAATTTAGGCTTCCCTTGAGGCTGCGAAAAGGAGTTTAGTTGAAACTTATAAAGCTATGAAAGTAACATAGGTGGATAGATGGTTAAATAGTTGCAATGTGTAGAAGGAAGAGGTGCTAATGTATTATAATAAGATAAACCATGCGATCATATGATCAATTATTGTTATTATGAGGTTTTAGTGTACTAGTGTTTCTTGATGCTATATTTTATAGCTTCTAAGTGAGAATAGTATGTGAGGTTGGGTTGTAAATCATGTTTAGCACTAGACGTTAAGTTTGAACAGTGGATGATCATCAAGGTGGAAGTAATGATTGCTAGGTTAGTGATGCTAGTTAAATGAAAGTGATCTAGTAAGATTGCATAGTATATGCAACAGTTTAAGTCCATTTTATTTGTAATTAAGTATGATGTTGTACGTATGATTTAGAGGTATGCCCAAGGTGATATGGGGTTGCTCTATTTTATAAAGTTATTACTTATTGTGTATGGTTAGTAGTACCGCTGAGTTGCTAAGTGGAAGGAGGCTAGTTATATAGTATTTGATGTTCTTAATAGCTAAGTTAAGGTGTTATGGATTTGTATGATTTTGATTCTCATGGTTTAGGGAAAAATATAAGTTTAGAGATGCGATATTAGTAGGCTATGACGGAAGCAGTATGGTTCATTAAAGGTTTAGGGATATCCATGTTAAGTGTTAAAATCTAAGTTTGAATCCTTGAAGATTGAGCAAATAGAAATAAGAGTTGAAGCTCTAGATGGTGTAAACTCAGGATATGGTGATACTAATGAAGATTCTAAGTTAGTAAGCGTTCAAGTTATTAAATGATGACTATTGGGCTATAGAAAGAGTTGTATCTCCGAAGGAAGTATTAGTAGTGGGTTTTACACTTTCAGGTGTAGTCTTTCAGAGTAAGTTTATTATTTACATGTATTATTATATTCCAGACTCTAGAGTGCAATAAGTGTAGTTTAGTTTAGAGTTTAGTAAAGGGTTCCATAGACTTGTAATGATGGATTAAAGCTAAGGGGGAGATGATAGAACAAGGAGCCAAGTCAGGCTCTCAGATTCTAGTAGTGATGCCAGTATGTTATAGAACATCAGAAAAGGGAGGATGAGGCCCAACCCATTCTTATTTCAGCATTTGCATTTCAGTTATCCCAATATCTACTCATGCCTTATGTGTTAGTTCCATTATCATAGTTCATGTTCATGCATATAATAGAGAATCATGTACTCTCTCAGTTCCTAGTATGAGGAGTTCCAATTCATTCAGCAGTTGGAATCACATTCCATAAGTTATGAACTTTAAATTCAGGTCATGCAGCTCATGACTCATGTACTCATGCTTTACAGTATGTTCAGTTCTAGTACTCATGCAACACTCTTAACAATCAGTAAAATTTAGATCTATATTTTGTATGTCCTCAGATTAGATCACTTTAATGAATCCATATTGTGAATAGTCTATTCCTCAAGCCTCAGTAAAGTGTCAAGTTATGCTTAGTACCCCTTCATGTTTCAGGACCTGGTATCCCAACCTTTAAGTGACCTCTCCTTAGATCAAGATAATGATGATGGACAATTGTGTAGATGGGATAGAGTAAATATGTTATGCTGGGAAAGATGGTTGTACGCTTATTTTATGTAAGTCTATAAGTGAAGGAATATTGAGGTGAAGCTTTTTGTGTATGACTTGGTTAGTTGAGAATATTTTATGCGTGTCTTCTTAAGAATAGTGCATGAAAGTTGTTATTGATAGATGTATTAGAGAATATAAGAAAAATGCTTTTATGGGTGTTTGTTTGGAAGTGCATATGTGGTTATGAAAATAGGTTTGAAAGTCATGTTAGTGTGTAAGTGGATGAATGCATTGTGTGTTAGTAAATTCTTAGTAAGAGGTTGAATTTAGTTGTTAAAGTGATAAGAATAATTATCCTAGAGGTGAGCAGTTGTGACAACGCTTGGGGTGCTGAATTCATGGTTCAGACTAGTATTATGGTGTTATGTGCAGTACCTTGTGATTTCGAGTTAGGCTTGACCATGATGAGAGAATTTTGTTCAATTTAGACTTTAGTAGACGAATTTATCAATGCCCATGTAAGAATTATAAGTTGAATCAAGTGAATATGGTATTTAAGGGGATAGTATAGTTGAGGGAGTATTTGAGAAGTGTTGCTAAGCTTGAAAGTAAGAAGTTGCATTGCTTAAGGCCTAGTAATTGCATTGCTTAAGGCCTAGTAATTCTATCCTAGATTATAATTTATAGGTCTATGTTCCATGCTATAGAGTTGTAGCAATTTTGAAATTTCTTATTTAGATGTCTTGTTCAGATCATGCCCAGAGTTCTTTGCTCCTTAATATCGTTAGAACTTCCTAGAATAATTGTAAAGAAATACCCTATTTGGGTGTGGGCATTCAGTATGATCCAGTCCATATATCCTGCAATCCAGTTTAGCAATCAAACAGATAAGCTCCTATAGATTTCCAACTTTTCATCTAGCCGTACTACCCAAAGTTTTGCGAGTAAGGCCATTCCATAAGGTAAAATGTCTGCATTTGTGCAAATTATGAATTCAGCTCAGTCCAGGCATCAGGCATCAGTCTCAGATTTAGATATTTAGTCATGATTCAGATCATAAGAATTCAGAGAATGATCTTAGTTTTCCAAGTATTCTAGCTCAGACAGTGTAATACCCATTGTATAATCTTAGCCTCGTTATCTCATGATTCGTGCCTGCATAATTTATCACTTCAAAGTTCTATATGTACGATTACATCATCAACACTTTAAGCGAATTCTAAACTCTCAGCATGAATCAGCTACTTATAGCAAGTAAAGGTAAGTCAGCTCAGAAATTAGTTTCATGATAGAGGTTTCTAAAGTTTCAGACTTAGTTATGTAAGTATGTTCCCGGATGTGCATATTCAGTATATAATCTCAGTTACCTTAGTTCAAAATTCTCAGTCCAATCAGTCTCATTCGAGGATGAATGTTCCCAAGGGGTAGATATTGTAATACCCCACACTTTTCTTAGTCCCATTTAGCTCCTAGTGTGTCAAGGATCAACTTTAAAAGTAAATAACTCTTGATACATGTATAATTTTCTAGATCTAGACCCACCAATATGTAGAAAATTGAATCATCTTTCCAACGATACCAATTTCGCCTTAATCCGATACTCGGTTGAGAAGTTATGGCGATTTTAGTGAAAACAGTTGGGCATCGCGATAAGCACCGCGTCGCGGTGAAGGACAAATTCCCAGCTTTCCGATTTCTAGTGGATCACCGTGATTGGCCCGCGTCGTGGAAAATTTCCAGTTCCCGTTCGTCCCTTTCCATTAGCTCAACGCGATTTGCCTGTATCACATCAAAATTCCCAATTGGACAGACACCGCATCACGGTGAGTGCAAAATGGCACTCATCCTTTTTCCAGTGATGCGACTTCACCGCGTCGCACCAGATGACAAAATTACAGTCGTCTATTTTCTAGTAAGCCACAACAATAGCGTCGCGTTGCGGTGGTGTGCCAAATTGAAATTTTCCAGTTTTGAGTTAAATTTTACAAAGGGCAATCTAGTCATTTCCCTAAGCCCCAAATCGTGTAACACACAGAATCTAGCCTATTCTAAGCATATTATGCATGATTTTCATATACTTTCTCTCAAAGAAACCCTAGATCATCAAAATTTAATCCCCAAGAAATCCAAATTCCACTATTCTTTTTCCAAGATAACTCAAAATTAAGGATTCCCAATTCAAGAACTTTAAGAATCAACCTTCAAGAGCACAACTAGAAACTCAAAGTTGAAGCTTCTTCATCTAGTCATCAATTAAGGTCTGTAGGGTTCTTCAAAAAGGATAATTCTTTCATCCTTGTGCTCAAAATTAGTTTTAAAGTTGAATTTTCATGAAATTATATGAATTTCAGTTTAGGGTTTACACCCACTTATCACTATTTAAAGATTTTGATATTACATGTGATTTAGATGTTGAATTGCATATCAAATTTTGTATTTTTATGCGTGTGACAATATTTTCCAGATTTAGAATTGAGTTATCAAGATTTTCATTATTTAGCATGAACTTTATGATAATTTGACACGAGTTAAAGCATGGGTATTAAGCCTTAGTTTGAATATTGATGTTTTAAGAAAGATGTCGCTTTTAAGCATCCCATGACTTGTTATATTTAGATTTTGAACAAAGATTTGATCTTTTGATCTCAACTTAGATATGAAATCCAATTTACAGATTTAGCTATAGTTTACAGTAAAAGGATTTACAAGAGGTTTTCATTCTAAACCCTTATATTAGTTTTAAAAGTGGATTTCCTACAGAATGAGCATACAAATTAAAGGGAGTAGTATTTAGCACCGAGCGGGTTGTGTGGGTTTAGCGCATCCCACTTCCCTAGAACTACTAGCCAATGTAGGTACATATTCAGATTATTTCCATTTCTATATGGATGACAGTTACATATGTGATCACTTAGCTTAGGTTATACTTCTTGGCAAGAGTATGACACCTCTCCCCAACATGAGGTTTTCCCATAAAGGAACTAGACGTTGGATACTATGATAGCTCACATAGTGTATGTCAGTTAGAAGAACCTTTCTACAGAAAAGAGTAATTCTAACAGAAAAGAATAACAAAACAACTTTTAGAAACCAAGTGTACAGGCTCACAATTTTATTCAGATATTTCTTTACATAAGTCATTAGCCATCAGATTTCAGCTTTTAGTTTACAGATACAAAGGTGAGTTCTTTTACACTTAGCCTGCATGATTTGAAAACATACTTAACCTCAGTTCTACTTAGTCCTCTAGCAAAAAGAGTAAAAGTACAACTTTTAGAACTAAGTGTTATGGATCACAAGATTTATACAGTATGCTTTATTATTCATGATTCATGATTTTCAGCTTTCAGTTACTCCAGCCAATGTGAGCCGTTTATACTTAGCATGCATCCTTTTTACAAGTTCATGTGAACATGAAGATATTGTTTTACTTACACATTCACCCCCATATGCTCAGTACATTCCAAAAGTACTGATCCACATATATATTTATGTGCTACATTGTTTAGTAATGTAGGTACCAGTTCAGGTGTAGTCCGTCTATCACGATTAGACAGTTGCAGATTCCATCCAGCAGATGATGAGTCCTCCTACTTTTGGGATTTTAGTTAGATGTTATTAATGTACTATACTTTCTTACTCATATGTATTGATTAGTAGTAGTTGGGGACGCGTCCCAGCTACCTATAGTCAGTATAGTAGAGGCTTCACAGATGTCAGTTAGTGTCAGTCATGTAATTTCAGTTCCGCTCTCCAATTTTATCAGAATGTAAAATTGTATCAGTATTGTATTTTCTCAGATTTCATCATGATTATATGTCTGCACAATAAACTCAATCATTTTATACATATTTAGATCAGTTACTTAACATTATGCCAGTATAAGGGTTAGCTTGGCATCACTTTTGGTCCTAAGCACCGTGTGATGTCTCGAGACCCATTTCTGGTCGTTATATGAACTCACAGACAATATGAATATAATCCAAAGAAGAAGGTGATGCAATACTAGTATCACAAATATGATCCAAATAAGATAAACAACCCCTCTCAACCAAGCGACCAACCTGAAGAAAAGATATCACTATTTTGGGACTCTAATGTAACACCCTCTTCCAAGCTATCCTTGGCACACCTAGTGGAGATAAAGTCACGGTCTTAGCATAAAAATCTAGGAAAACATGGTAAGGATCCAACCAATCCATACTTAAGATGAAGTTAAAATCTACTATATCTGAGACAAGCGGATCTACCTAGGTCTCATGGCCCGCGAAAGTCAAAACACAGGATCGGTGCACCTAATCCACCACTAAGGAGTCTCCTATAGGGGTAGATACATAAATTGGCATGGCAAGAGTCTCACTAGCAAAATCAAAACCCGAAATAAAATATGCAGACACATAGTAGAAAACTAACCCTAGATCAAATAACATAGATGTAGATCTGAAACAAATCGGAACGATACCTGTGATAACAGTGGCGAAAGCCTCTACCTCTGGTTTGGCAGGTACAATATAGCACTATCCACAACCACCAACCGACTAAGTAGTCCCGGGACCACCACCACGGGAACCACTATCTCTGCCTCGTACACCTCTAGTAAAACCACTACCTCTCCCAACTGAACTAGGAGTAGCTCTGAACATATGGCAGGGACTGTCCTTGGAAAATAGCCAACCTCATTACACACATAGCAAATTCTATGGCCAAACTCAATAGGATGAGGAACGATTGAGCTAGAACGACCACCCAAAGCTGTTGAACCAAAAGATCCACTACCTAAACTCTATAAAGATGCCTTCATGGGTCTACTATGATACCCACAAAAACCTCTGCAATCCCTACCTCGAGAAGTGTGACCTCTAAACTCACCCTAACTCCGCACCTTCTTGGTACCTCCCTGAGATACTCGAAGAATAGACATAGTCATCTTAGAATGATCAACTATACTCTAAAATGATGCTCCATACACTACCATCTGAGTTGTATCTAGATGAAGAGAATTATCCAACCCTTTTATGAACTTTCCAATCTTCTTAGATTCGGTGCCAAGAATATCTAGACATGGTATGAAAGCATACCTCATACTCAACAATAGTCTTGGAACCCTGCTCTAGGTGATAAAACTTATCTCTCAGCTGATCCCTCAGATTGTAAGGCACGAACCTCTCCAAAGAGTTTTTAGCAAATTGATTCCAAGCCATCTTTGGAGAATTAAGAGGCCTGTAACTAACAAGTGACCCCCACCAATATCTAGCTGCATCTCTCATCTAATAAGTAGTATAAGCAACCCATGCGACTCATGTGTGCCCAGGTTATGCAACTTCTCACGACAGTCAATGAAGAACTTATAGGCATCCTCATCTACCGCACGACTGAACCTAAGAGGACCCAAACTGTAACACCCCATACTTAATTACCTGCATTAGCCATGGTTATATGTGTTGGAGTATATGTATTGATCATAAGTTAGGTATATATGAGTTTAAGTATGAGTATTGATTATTTTGAGATGGTTTCAAGTGTATAGTTTGATTATATGTGTATGGGAATCTACTTTATTTATACCGGAATTTGCTCGTCGAAGTTTCTATGCGAAGTTTATCGAGTTAGCTTTCCAACGATATAAAGATTTATGAAAACAGATGAGTATCGGATATAAGCGAGCATGTTCAAAACTTGAAAACGGTGGACGCAATGAACAGTAAATGTGCAGAAATTTTCTACACACAAAAGTACTGCAGCCAAATAAATTTTTGGGTCGACTTTAAACGATCATAACTCCTTGTACAAAATGAACTGTGTGAGATGCTATATATCGATGAGAATCCCCGAGAGTCTTCTTTCGAATTCAATTGGTTTCATCCAAATCCAACGTCTGAGTAAGGAGTTATACTCGTTTTACTTCAGCCTCTCAAAACAGTCCACCATGGACAGATTCGGATTTACTTAAACTTTTAAGGGAAATATGGTCATTTTCCATCACCTCATGGACGAAAATTGGTCATTATATACATATACTTAGCCTCATATCCATCATGTTATCATCCAAATTATTGAAGAATAAGAAACCCTAGTCTAAGTTCAACTCCAATTATCTTGTGATTCAACCGTAGAAAGTCCAAATTGATTCCGTAGTTGTGTTCACCGTCTCAAGGGCTTCGAGAAGCACCCCTTATTTGTGCCAACAGGACTTCGAAATCAAAAGGGCCATTTTATGGTAAGGATGTAAATTATGTTGGTGTTATTTATATGGATATGTATATATATGCATGTGAGCATAAAAAGTATGTTATTTGATTGTTGTTGAAAGATGATTGGGAAATGATGTTGAATTATGTTGAATTATGAAGGGATTTGGTGTGATGATGTGGTATTGATGATTATATATATATATACACATAAACCTATTGTTCAAGTTGGTTTTTAGAATGTTCTGCAAATATTGGTTGTATGGAATTATGGAAGAGAATTGTGGTGTTGGGTTGCTAATACTAGATGTCAAACATTTCATTATAGATAAGTGATTTGTAAAGGCGGGAAGTTGTGTTGAATTGGTATCTGAATCTACAACGAGGTATGTAAAGCATACTCTAATGATGTTCTTTGGCATGAAAACACCAATGTTCCATCAAGTAAGATTCCGAGGTTGTCCAAAAACATGTATTGTTCTACATTACCAACAAAGTTGTTTCCATTCTATAAAGTGTCAAAATGTTTCATTGATATACCAAAAGGCTCCTATTTCATTATTGTGATATTGATGATTCTGAAACACATTGTTGATGTACCAATGAGTCTTTATTACATCGTTATTGTATAGAAGGTCTATTACTTGGTTCTTATTGATGTATCGTTGTTTCAAAGTATCAAAAATGTGGTGGCGACCGAAATAACAATCTCAAATATTAATTGAACTAAGTGATGGAAGTTCTCTCTTATCGGGTGGTATCCCAGGGGCATAAGCCTAACATGGGTCGATCCCTATTTACGTGTTTATGGGTGGTATCCCAGGGGCATAAGCCTAGCATGGGTCGATCCCAGTTGATATGTACTGGAGGCATCCTAATGGTCACAGACAGTACAGTAATGATTACAAAGATTTTAAGAACGAAGGTAAAGTGATTGAATAAATTCAATGTACAGGTTGTCACAAGTTCTAGTAAGTGTGGTCCACTCCTATTACGATTTATTCACTTGTTTCGGATTTCTATTGAGCTCCTGTATCATATGTGATTATCTACAGCTTTACATACTCAGTACATATTTCGTACTGACGTCCCCCACGGGGACCTGCATTTCATGCTACAGGCACAGGTACCTCAGCTCATTCACAACATAGATAGGAGCCAGGTCATACAACTATTGTTGGTGAGCTCCAGTTTGCTTCGGAGTTTTTTGAGTTGGTTTCTTATGTTTTGTTATTGTACAGGAGTCATGTGTGGGCTGGGGTTTGTCTCGACCCTAGTTATGTCATGTATATCCTAGAGGCTTTGTAGACATAAGGAAGGGTAAAGTCATAGAAGTTTATATAGTGATGTTATATTTGTATATGTGGTGGCCCCGACGGCCAAGTATTATATTATATATATATATTTGTGCGTGTTGTGCTGATACAGGGAATTAGACCCTTCTGTATGTAACGAAGTGCTGCCCAAATTTTTGGTGAATGTAAGGGAAAGTAAAGGTATTTGAACGGGTTCTCCCGGGCCTTCTCGGCTTCGGGTGCCAGTTCGGCCCGATGGGATTTTGGGGCGTGACAAAAGTGGTATCAGAGAGGTTCGTCCTAGTGAGTCTACAAAGCCGTGTCTACGTAGAGTCTTGTTTATCGGTGTGTTGTGCACCACATCTATAAACAGGAGGCTATGGACATTTAGGAATTGTTTCTTTTCTTCATGTCTTATATCGTGTGATAGAGCTTATATTGTATATGAAGTCATAGTTGACCACTGAATCAGTTTGTTTCTCTTATTATAGTAATGATGCCGGTTACCAGAAGCAAGAATACCGGTAAACAAGTAGATGTGGCTGCCGGAGAGGGGACTAGTAAGTCACCCACTATACCAGCTAATCAAAGTGAGGCTCCAACTCAGCATACATCAGAAACTTCCCCCAGTCCGGAAGAAATAAGGGGGAGGAGAACTATATCCCCAAAGCCACCTATTAATGCTGTTGATCAAGATCTTAGAAATGCAGTGTAACTTTTGACTCGTATAGTTGCTGGGCAAGCTCAAGGGCTAGCCATTCCTATTGCAGGTCCTAGTGGTATAGAAAGGGAGGCTAGTCTTCGAACACAGGATTTTATTAAGATGGATCCGCCTAATTTTACCGGATCCGATCTTAACGAAGATCTGCAGGACTTTATTGATCAGATCCAAAGGGCCCTAGAGGTGATGCATGTATCAGGCAGAGAGACAGTGGAGTTAGCCGCGTATAGATTCAAAGGTGAGGCTATATATTGGTATGAAGACTGGAAATGGTCAAGGGGCATTGATGCACCCCCAGCTACTTGGAAAGAGTTCAAAGAGGCATTTATTGATCATTATCTTCCATATGAGACTCGTCAGGCCCGTGCAGATCAGTTCTTAAATCTTTGACAGGGTAATACAAGTGTGAGAGAGTATAGTCTTCGATTTAATTCTTTGTCCAGATATGCTCCTAATGTTATAGCTACTATGGATGATAGAGTTCATCGGTATGTGGATGGATTGGATCCGTATTTGGTTAGGGATTATACTATTGCTGCTTTGAACAAAGATATGGACATAGCGAGGATCCAAGATTTTGCACAGAAAATGGAAGATCAGAGGCAGAAGAGAAGAACACAGGAATCAAAAAGAGGATATTCCAAGAGGGCCAGATCTACAGGGCAGTTCATGGCATCTCAAGGAGGGTTCAGACCACAGTTTTTTGCTAGACCACCTAGGCCATTATCTTCTTATTCTGCAGCTAGTGCCCCACCACAGTTCCAAGGGTCCAGAGGAAATCAATTTGGGCATAGAAGTGAGAGTCAGAGTTCGCGGATAGTGGGGTACCAAGGGCAAGGGAATATGAGCCAATCGAGACCTCCTCGAGAGCCATGCAATAAATGTGGAAGGTATCATTTGGGCGCATGTCAGCTGGGGACCAATGTTTGCTTTTGGTGCGGTATGTCGGGACATATGATGAGGGAATGCCCACAAAGGGACATAGGGGGTATGGAACGACCTACGGGGTCATTTGTTGCATCATCATCATCGATGCCTTATTCAGGAAGGGGTGCATAACCAATGGGTCGTGTTAGAGGTGATAGAGGAGCCACGGGTTCTAGCGGGGCTCAAAATTGTACGTATGCTCTAGCGGATCGACAGAATTTAGAGGCTTCCCCAGATGTGGTTACGGGTACGTTGTCTATCTTTTCATTCGATTTATATGCCTTAATTGATCTCGGTTCCACATTATCTTATGTTACTCCATTGGTTGCTGGAAAGTTTGAAATAATACCCGAACTATTAGTTAATCCATTTGAAGTATCCACACCGGTTGGGGAATCTATTATAGCTAGAAGGGTTTATCGAAACTGCATAGTAACTGTTTGTGGTCGTGATACGATGGCTGATCTTGTAGAGTTAGAAATGGTAGATTTTGATGTTATAATGGGTATGGACTGGTTGGCGTTTTGTTATGCCACAATTGATTGCTGCACGAAAAAGGTATATTTCCATTTTCCAAATGAATCAGTCCTTGAATGGAAAGGTGAAATTAGCGCGCCAAGAGGTAGATTTATTTCCTATTTTAAGGCAAGAAGAATGATTTCCAAGGGATACATATATCATTTAGTTAGAGTAAGGGATACAGAAGCAGATCCACCAACTCTTCACGCTGTTCCGGTGGTAAACGAATTTCCTGATGTATTTCCTGAAGATCTTCCAGGTTTGCCTCCTGAACGAGAAGTAGAGTTTGGTATTGATGTAATACCAGACACCCAACCAATCTCCATTCCGCCGTATAGAATGGCCCCAGCAGAATTATGAGAATTGAAAGAGCAATTGAAAGATTTGCTAGAGAAGGGATTCATAAGGCCTAGTATGTCCCCCTGGGGAGCACCAGTGTTATTTGTGCGCAAAAAGGATGGCTCGCTGAGGATGTGTATTGATTATCGACAATTGAATAAGGTGACTATTAAGAATAAATATCCTCTCCCAAGAATTGATGATTTATTTGATCAGTTACAGGGCGCCAAATGTTTTTCTAAGATTTATTTGAGGTCAGGTTACCACCAAGTGAGGGTCAAAGAGAAGGATATACCCAAGACAACTTTCCGAACACGGTATGGTCATTATGAGTTTCTAGTTATGTCATTTGGGCTAACAAATGCACCTGCATCTTTTATGGATTTATGAATAGGGTGTTTAAGCCATTCCTGGATGTATTTGTGATAGTTTTTATAGATGATATTCTAGTTTATTCTAGATCAGAAGAGGACCATGCCAATCACTTACGACAGGCATTGCAGACTCTTCGTGATTGTAAGCTTTATGCAAAGTTCTCTAAATGTGAGTTTTGGTTAAAGTCGGTGGCATTTTTGGGTCATATTGTATCTAGTGAAGGGATAAAGGTTGATGCTCAAAAGATAGAAGCTGTGAAGAACTAGCCAAGGCCCACAACGCTTATGGAGATTCGTAGTTTTCTTGGGTTGGCCGGTTATTATAGAAGGTTTGTTAAAGACTTTTCTTCCATTTTAGCACCCTTAACCAAGCTAACGCATAAAGCATCCAAGTTCCAATGGAATGATGCGTGTGAGGAGAGGTTCCAAGAATTGAAGAATAAGTTGACTTCTACACCCGTGTTGGTACTTCCAGAAGGTACAGAAGGGTATACAGTGTATTGTGATGCTTCGAGAATTGGTTTAGGATGTGTATTAATGCAGCATGGTAAGGTGATAGCATATGCCTCAAGGCAATTGAGGCCACATGAGAAAAATTACCCCACACATGATCTTGAGCTGGCAGCGGTTATCTTTGCTTTAAAAATATGGCGCCACTATTTATATGGTGTTCATGTTGATATATATACTGATCACAAGAGCTTACAATATATTTTCAGTCAGAAGGATCTAAATCTGAGGCAGCGAAGGTGGATGGAACTATTAAAAGATTATGATGTTGATATTTTGTATCACCCAGGGAAAGCAAATATAGTAGCTGATGCGTTGAGTCGTAAGGCTATGATGGCACCTATAGAAAGGCAAGGGATGATTAAAGATCTTCATCAATTAGCTAGTCTAGGAGTTCGTCTTCTCGAAACTCCGGACGAGGAGCTTATTGTGCATAATGCCGCGGAATCCTCATTAGTAGCTGAGGTGAAAGAGAAGCAAGATGCAGATCCTATTTTATTACAGCTTAAGGAGAACGTTCAGAGTGGTGCGACCAAGGCATTTGAGCTTACGCAAGAAGGAGTACTTCAGTGCCAAAACCGATGGTAAGTGCCGGATGTAGATGGGCTAAGAAAGAAGATTATGACAGAGGGATATTTTTCAAGGTATTCCATTCATCCAGGATCAACCAAAATGTATCAAGATTTCAAAGATATGTATTGGTGGAATGACATGAAAAGGAACATCACAGAATTTATAGCTAAATGTCCAAATTGCCAACGAGTTAAAGTGGAACATCAAAAGCCCGGAGGCTATATGCAATGCATATATCTTTCAATTTGGAAGTGGGACATGATAAACATGGATTTTGTTACAGGTTTGCCTCGTACAACTTGGAAATTTGATTCTATATGGGTGATTGTGGATAGGCTTACTAAATCCGCACATTTCTTACCCGTTAAGACCACTTACACAGTTGAAGAATATTCGAAGCTGTATGTTAAAGAAATAGTCCGATTACATGGGGTTCCAACTTCTATTATATCGGATCGGGGAACTCAATTTACTGCAAACTCTTGGAAGTCTTTCCAACGGAGTTTGGGAACATAAGTGAATCTGAGTACAACTTTTCACCCTCAGACGGATGGACAAGCAGAGCGCACCATTCAAACACTTGAAGATATGCTACGAGCATGTGTTATAGATTTTAAAGGCAGCTGGGATGATCATTTACCTCTTATTGAGTTTTCCTACAATAATAACTATCATTCAAGTATCAAAATGGCACCATATGAAGCTTTATATGGGAGAAAGTGTAGATCACCAATAGGATGGTTCGAAATGGGTGAAACTCTTATGTTCGGACCGGATCTTGTGTATCAAGCCATAGAAAAAGTCAAGGTGATTCAGCAACGGTTGAAAATATCCCAAAGTCGACACAAGTCATATGCGGATAGTAGAAGAAGAGGGCTAGAGTTTTCGTTAGGCGATTGGGTATTTTTGAAGGTATCGCCAATGAAAGGGGTGATGAGATTTGGCAAGAAAGTAAAGTAGAGTCCACGATATATAGGCCCGTATAAGATTATTCAAAGATGTGGGCAAGTTGCTTATGAATTAGAGCTACCCCAGGAACTCTCATCAGTGCATCCAGTATTTCATGTATCGATGCTTCGAAAGTGCATCGGAGATCCGTCCCTTATTACTTCTACTGAAGATGTGCAAGTAACAGAAGATCTTACCTATGAGGATATGCCTATTGCTATATTAGATCGTCAAGTTAAGAAGATGAGAAACAAAGAAGTAGCATCGGTGAAAGTACTTTGGAGAAATCAACAAAGGGAAGAGATTACATGGGAAGCGGAGGAAGCAATGAAATCGAAATACCCTTATTTGTTCAAAGGTGAAAAAGAAGTGCAAGGAGTGGAACTGGGACGCTAACAAGTATGTTTTTACATATGCATAATATCTATATGATGACATGAATATCAATTATGAATTCAAACTTGTTTCGGCTAAATAACTACATTCACATTCGAGGACGAATGTCCTTAAGGGGGGAAGGATGTAACACCCCGTACTTAATTACCTGTATTAGCCATGGTTATATGTGTTGGAGTATATGTATTGATCATAAGTTAGGAATATATGAGTTTAAGTATGAGTATTGATTATTTTGAGATGGTTTCAAGTGTATAATTTGATTATATGTGTATGGGAATCGACTTTATTTATACCGGAATTTGCTCGTCGAAGTTTCTATGCGAAGTTTATCAAGTTAGCTTTCCAATGATATAAAGATTTCTGAAAACAGATGAGTATCGGATATAAGCGAGCATGTTCGAAACTTGAAAACGGTGGACGCAATGAACAGTAAATGTGCAGAAATTTTCTGCACACCAAAGTACTGCAGCCAAACAGATTTTTGGGTCGACTTTAAACGATCATAAATCCTTGTACAAAATGAACTGTGTGAGATTCTATATATCGATGAGAATCCCTGAGAGTCTTATTTCTAATGCAATTGGTTTCATCCAAATCCAACGTCTGAGTAAGGAGTTATACTTGTTTTACTTCAGACTCTCAAAACAGATTTTTGGGGTCAACTTCAAACGATCATAATTCCTTGTACAGGATGAACTGGGTGGCCTAATTTATATGAAATAAAATAACTTTGAATTATCTATCTAACGATACCAATTTCACCCAAATCCAATATCGAAGCAAAGAGTTATGGTCGATTTACTTTAGCCTATCAAAACAGTCCACCATGGACAGATTCGGATTTACTTAAATTTCTAAGGGCAATATGGTCATTTTCCATCACCTCATGGACGAAAATTGGTCATTATATACATATACTTATCCTCATATCCATCATGTTATCATCCAAATTATTGAAGAATAAGAAACCCTAGTCTAAGTTCAACTCCAATTATCTTGTGATTCAACCGTAGAAAGTCCAAATTGATTCCGTAGTTGTGTTCACCGTCTCAAGGGCTTCGAGAAGCACCCCTTATTTGTGCCAACAGGACTTCGAAATCAAAAGGGCCATTTTATGGTAAGGATGTAAATTATGTTGGTGTTATTTATATGGATATGTATATATATATATGCATGTGAGCATAAGAAGTATGTTATTTGATTGTTGTTGAATGATGATTGGGAAATGATGTTGGATTATGTTGAATTGTGAAGGGATTTGGTGTGATGATGTGGTATTGATGATTATATATATATATATACACATAAACCTATTGTTCAAGTTGGTTTTTGGAATGTTTTGCAAATATTGGTTGTATGGAATTATGGAAGAGAATTGTGGTGTTGGGTTGCTAATACTAGATGCCAAACATTTCATTGTAGATAAGTGATTTGTAAAGGCGGAAAGTTGTGTTGAATTGGTATCCGAATCTACAACGAGGTATGTAAAGCATACTCTAACGATGTTCTTTGGCATGAAAACACCAATGTTCCATCAAGTAAGATTCCGAGGTTGTCCAAAAACATGTATTGTTCTACATTACCAACAAAGTTGTTTCCATTCTATAAAGTGTCAAAATGTTTCATTGATATACCAAAAGGCTCCTATTTCATTGTTGTGATATTGATGATTCTGAAACACATTGTTGATGTACCAATGAGTCTTTATTACATCGTTATTGTATAGAAGGTCTATTACTTGGTTCTTATTGATGTATCGTTGTTTCAAAGTATCAAAAATGTGGTGGCGACCGAAATAACAATCTCAAAGATTAATTGAACTAAGTGATGGAAGTTCTCTCTTATCGGGTGGTATCCCAGGGGCATAAGCCTAGCATGGGTCGATCCCTATTTACGTGTTTATGGGTGGTATCCCAGGGGCATAAGCCTAGCATGGGTCGATCCCAGTTGATATGTACTGGAGGCAGCCTAATGGTCACAGTACAGTACAGTAATGATTAAAAAGATGTTAAGAACGAAGGTAAAGTGATTGAATAAATTCAATGTACAGGTTGTCACAAGTTCTAGTAAGTGTGGTCCACTCCTATTACGATTTATTCACTTGTTTCAGATTTCTATTGAGCTCCTATATCATATGTGATTATCTACAGCTTTACATACTCAGTACATATTTCGTACTGACGTCCCCCACGGGGACCTGCATTTCATGCTACAGGCACAGGTACCTCAGCTCATTCACAACATAGATAGGAGCCAGGTCATACAACTATTGTTGGTGAGCTCCAGTTTGCTTTGGAGTTTTTCGAGTCGGTTCCTTATGTTTTGTTATTGTACAGGAGTCATGTGTGGGCGGGGGTTTGTCTCGACCCTAGTTATGTCATGTATATCCTAGAGGCTTTGTAGACATAAGGAAGGGTAAAGTCATGGAAGTTTATATAGTGATGTTATATCTGTATATGTGGTGGCCCCGACGGCCAAGTATTATATATATATATATTTGTGCGTGTTGTGCTGATACAGGTAATTAGATCCTTCTATATGCAACGAAGTGCTGTCCAAATTTTTGGTGACATGTAAGGGAAAGTACAGGTATTTGAATGGGTTCTCCCGGGCCTTCTCGGCTTCGGGTGCCAGTCCGGCCCGATGGGATTTTGGGGTGTGACACAAACAAGTCAATCTCTCAAAATTCTTTTGATCCTCAAAAAACATAATTGTACTCGTAATAATTGAAGGCATAGTGAATCTAGCTGGCTGAGATCCCACCTGAGGAGGTAACATAGACGAAGGTTAAACTCTTGATCTTGGAATACCATACTCAAGTATAGACGTTGAAGAAGGGATAACAGTCAAAGTCTGTAGAGTACCATACGCTGAAAATGGTACCATTGAAGGATCCAGACTCGAGATTGGAGGTACACCATAAGCAGACTCCAGCCTAGATGGAGGTACAATACTCAAAGCTAAAGGAACACCAGGTACACTCGAAAGAGCACCCTCCAAATGGTCAACAAGTAAATTAGAAACCCCTTCACAACTGGGGGTAGAAGAACTCAACGAGATTGAATTAGGACCCATGTCTCTGACCTGCTCAACCCGAGGCTCAGGGGAGAGTCCTCTAGTGCTACCTTTGGATGGGGTAGATCCTTATGCCTGTCCTCTACTTTGAGTCTATCTATAACTCACAACTCACCCTCTATATTGGGCTCTCTCATCGAATAAAGTCTCTATATATCTGACCTCATGAGATCTAGTCATCATCTATGCAGAAAAGAGTGAAATATGACTTACAACACAAGTTATAAAAGATCCGCACAATAAGGGACAAAATAATAGAAGTTTCCTAAAGGCATCTTATAGTCTCTTAAAGGTAGATATGGGCGTTTACGTACCGATCTACATGATTCAATTAGACACCCCATTCTTACACTATTGAGACCGCTGACCTAGCTGCTTTAATACCAATTTATCACAACCCAAAAACCAAGGGTCATGATAGCACTTGTCACGACAGACCTTGACAAGTAAGCCTATCATCCAAACTGATATAAAATAAAAGTTAGTACAAATCCCAAGGCAAGACTCTTAGAACAAAGTTGAACCACACATACATAACAAAATAGGAAATTCAAAACCAAAGACACCATACAATATACCCAAAACTTGGTGTCACAGTGTAAGAACTGACTAGTACAACTCTAAGTCAAAATATACATAAGATACCTAAAATGGAACAACTCTGTCTCTAAATACAATTAAGATAGTCTAGATTAAAAAAGGAGTAGTCAACTCTGGATGCATGGATCAACTGCTACCTTGAATAGACTCCAGTGTTGCCTGAATCAATTGCTATGTGGCACACTCGAACCTGGATCTACACCAAAAGAGAGCAGTAGGGATGAGTACGGTCCACTTGTACTCAGTAGGTATCATAGGCTAACTAAGCAAAGTAAAAAATAAAGTACACAAAATACACACTATCGGCATATCACCTGCAATAAAAAATATCCCAAACTGTAGCCTACTCCGTCTCCACTAAAAGTTCTATAATATTCATATGTACCATACACAAATATGAGAAAGAAGCACAAGTATATAGATATCACAAATACAAATATATAAAGGAAGTACACATAGAAAAATATCATGCCATAATGATAATCCAACACAGAATGAGCACAATATATATGATATGTAATGAAGATGATGCTGATGATGCTGATGATGCACGAGGTTGTCACACGACCTTCGTATACACCTACCGGGTTGTGCTCCTGAGGTAGAACCCATGGCTGGTTTGTCAATCCATATACAATCCCAATCCAATACTAATATCCATAACTCCCCTCCGACACATCCATCGATATAGGGTTTTTAAAGATGTCACATTTTCTGTCAGAAAAAACCAGTGTTTTCAGTATTTCCACGGTGGTATCAATGTTTCATAAATGTATGTGATATGTGGATGTAATGCTCACAACCAACAAGAATGAGAATTTCCAAAATCCAACCAATATACAAACCATGTGAGCATCCACTCAATATTCTAATCATCCATGAACCCAATGTAATCCATATGCCAATGCAGTAAAAATATATAGTAATATGCCATTGACACCACATAAACTATAATTTGGGCTCTTTCATCTATAAAGATATAACCAAATACATATACGCAAGACCAACTACATCGCATAAGACTTCACAGATCACACAAGAAAATAATGTCTCAAAACCATAAAATAACAACAATATAGCCCCCAACACAGGAACAACACAATAATATAACCATTTCCATGATTGGTTCCCATGCCCATAATGTGTTTTTATGCTAATATTTACTACCCATCCCAGTTTGAAGAAAGTTAAGCCATAACCTACCTCAAATATGGAAAATCGATAAAAACAAGCCTTCAACCCGAGCTTACTTCTCATGAATGGATCTGTAATCAACTAGAATATACAAATATATAATCTATGCATCAAAAGAAAGCCAACGATACTTATATTTCCCATTTTTGGGTCGGGATCAAAATGGAGCCCCAAAATGGGTTCATGAAAAAGAAGGAAAAAACTGAAAATTTTGTCCAACAATATATTTTTCATAATTAAAGAAACTCATGGGAGAAAACCCAAGTAAAAACGATTTGGAATTGGGGTTTAAATCAAAAAGTAATTACTTTAGGTCTTTCAGGCCAAAATCCCAATTTCCATCTTTGAATTCACGTGTTAACAATGTTTTGATGATAAAAATCAAAGGAAATTGATTAAACTAGGGATTTGGAAATTACCCAAGCCTAAAAATGAAAGAAATAGCCCAAAAATTAAAAATTCCAAGCTCTAAGTCTCGAAAATGATGTAAGAAAATTGAGAAAAGGAGGTGGTATATAAATATACCTAAGTGCTGATAAAGTGGACCCTGGGCCACTAAAGTAGGTGCAGGTTCGCTAAAGCGACTGGGCTACCGCTAAAGTAGGTGCAGGTTCGCTAAAGTGGCTGGGCTACAGCTAAAATGGTACCTGGCTACTGTGTCAGGAAGGCTAAATCGCCCAATGACCTTTTTGGCACCCTCTGTTAAAGCGCCCAATGGACACTTTGGCACTCTCCAGTAAAGCGCCCAAAAGGTCACTTTAGCGGTTGCACCATAGCATGCACCAGCTGTGGAGACTTGAAAAATTCCAACTCTTCGAGAGCCCCTCCAAATTCTTCAAGGATTTCAAGAATGCATACGAACTATGCTATCTATCAAAATCGACGCTCTGAACTCAATGGTGATATTAAATCTTTAAAAAAAATCATTTTTACAAAGCTGATCCCCGAAACCTAATTTCACAACTTTCTAAACTGAGGGTCAAAATGCAATGTAAAATTCATAAAACTATACCAACCAAGTTACCAACCTAAAATCAATGTTCTGGATTTGCTGGTAAAGTTCATTTTGCTATCCAACACACAGATAAATAAATTTTGATGTCCATTTTGCTATCCAACACACAGATAAATAAATTTTGATCTAAGTCAACTATAGAGCCTTTATAACCACCAAATACCACAAATTTATATAAATTACACTGAAAGGCATTGGGAACCATGCCAATCATCCCCCCACCCCAAAAATACCTCAAAGCAATTGTGGGGAGGGGTAAAATAATCAAATCACATAGACATAAATATTTCACAAGAATCACCAAAAATTAAGTTGTTATAGAGAAGCCTCTAAGAGCCGTCACACTAGAAAAACAATGATTTTTGTATCGAGATGAGGAAATTCATATTACGTATAAATGCTCTGGGTCAAAAATCAAACTAAAAATCCTACTTGGGGTCTGCTTACGGAGTCACAAAATTGAAATCATCATAGCACCCCACGCAAGTCGAGGATCAATTGCCATATAAATTCAGCTAAATTCGAGCTCAAACAATAGCTAAATCTATCCTAATCAACATCAAAAATTAAAGAATCAATTTAGAGAATTTCACCAAAAGTTAAATAAAACTTAGAAGATAACGACGATCACGTGCCCACCAACATGCCCTCATGTTAATCCCGACTCCAAATATTTAATTATCACACGAATTCAGAGCTTATAGTAGTCTCTAATAGAGGATTTTATAGTTGGAGTTAGAGCTGGAAAATGAAGGGACTTAAAGTGGCTACCGCTAAAGTGGTCCCTTGGCCGCTGAAGCGGCTGGATAAGATAACTTGGCACCATCCATGTTCAATGTTGGACTCCAATCGGGTGCTTTAAATTAGTTCAAAATCCCATGCCAGCAAACAAACTATGTTACCCTACCAAATTTGATATTCCAGAATCAAAGATGCCATCAAAATTTTCATCTGAGGTTATATCAATAAAAAGTGGGTCTTACATCCTGAGGGGACATTTTAGCCAAATTTCATCCAATAGCCCAAAATGAGTTTAGAAGCCTCAAAATTTAGACCAAGGGTCCCCCTAGACTAAAACTGATGTTTTGGAGCTGATAAGACTATTAGAAATGGTATATGGGGCTGTTTACCTAAGGTTTTGGCCCAAGACCCATTCCTTAACTTTAAAATCTCCAACATAGGGAAATGGCTCTAAAAGCTAAATGAACTGCCCGATAACTAAACTGTCAGTCCCAACAAGTCATAATGAATTAGGGCAGCTATAAAAAATCTCTAAATAGAGATAACACATAAAAATAGAGGAAATGACCTGGAGGGTCATTACAACTTCCATTATTAAAAAAAGCTTTCGTCCGCAAAAGTAAATGATAAGTATGTACCTGAAGGTTCAAACAAGTTGGGATAATGGGTCCACATATCTCACTCGATCTCCCAGGTAGCCTTCTAGACTAAATGGTATTACCACTATATATTAATTATAGAAATATCTCTAGAGCGCAACCATCTAACATCTCTGGCCAAAATAGACACAGGCTCTTTTATAAAGGTCAACCTTTCATCCAACTAAACTGAGTCTCACCGAAGCACATGAGACTTATCTGGAATTTAGCACCCCAACATAGATACATGAAAAACTAGATAGATGGCTAAAAAAGCTAGAGGCTAAGATAACTTATATGCTACCTCCCCAATTATTCGTAGGATCTCAAATGGTCCAATATACCCTAGGATTGAACTTTCCCCTCCTTCCAAACCTCATCACACCATTTATGGGTGAAACTCACAGAAAAACTCTACCATTAACTTTAAACCTCAATGCACGGAGTCTACGATCAACATAACTTTTTGCTTACTCCAGCCTATTCGTAGCTTGTCCTAAATCACTCAAACTTAGTATAATGACTTAAGAAGCAAATCTATAACACAGGGCCTAACCTCAGGGGTCTCAAACCAACCAATTAGAGATCGACAACGCCTACCATACAACACCTCAAATAGGTGCATCTAGATACTGGAATAAAAGCTATTATTATAAGCAAACTCTGCTGAAGGTAAAAACTTGTCTACTTATCTCTGAAATCCAAAAAAAAAGCATAAAGCATATTTTCCAAAACCTGAAAAGTCTACTCCAGCTGCCTATTATTTTGGGGTTAAAAAATAGTGCTAAGGTCAACCTGAGTACCTAGATCCTCCTGAAATATCTTCTGGAAGCTAGAAGAGAACTGAGAACCTTGGTTTGAAATAATAAACATGGGTTCCCCATGAAGGAGAACCACCTCTTGAATATAAATATTGGACAACCTCTCAGCACTGTAGAAAGTTTGAATAGGAATGAAATTGGTAGACTTGGTCAATCAACCCACGATGATCCAAATGCTATCAAAACTATGAGAAATAGAGGCAAACCACCTACGAAATTAATAGTGACCCACTTATATTTCTACTCGGGAATAGGTAATCTTTGTAGCAATCCACTAGTTCTCAAATGCTCAGCCTTTACCTACTGATAACACAGGCATTGTGCCATAAACTCTGCTATATCTCTTTGGATACCACTCCACCCATAATGCTGCCTCAAATCATTATACATCTTAACTGTCCTAGGGTAAATAGATTATCTAGAGCTATGAGCCTCTAAAAGAATCAACTAAATCAGATCTCCAACTCCCAAAATGCAAATACGATCGTCAAACCTCAAAATACCCTTTGAATATAAGGTAGCCCCCCTGAACTCACCTCTCAGCACCTAATCTCAAATGCTACAAATTTTGTCATCCTTAAACCGATGATGTTGAATTTGCTCCAAAAAGGTAGATCTAGCCTCAACACTAGCAAGAATCCTCCTAAGATCAAAAATATCAGGTCAAACCATAAAGTTAGCTAAGGACTAGATGTCCAAAGCCAACAACTGCTCTAAAGCTAAAATAAAGGCCAAGTTATATGTATTCACTACCCTCTGATGCAAGGTGTCTACTACCATATTTGCCTTGCCAGATGGTATAGAATAGAGATATCATAATTATTTAGCAGCTCAATCCATCTATACTTCCTCGAATTAAACACCTCATGGGTCATAATATACTGAAGACTATGATGGTTAGTGAAGATCTTGTAATGAACACATACAGGCATTGCCTTTAAATCTTAAGTGCAAGAACAACTGCTGCCAACTCTAAGTCATGAGTGTGGTGGTTGCACTAGTGCATCTTCAGTTGCCTTGATGTATGTGTAGTAATGAAACCTCAGTACATCAGAACATAACCCAAACCAACACTAGAAGTATCATAATATATGGTGAACCCCTTGCCCTCAACTAGAAGAGTTAGAATAAGAGATAGAGTAATCAAGTACTTGAGCTTCAGAAATCTCACCTTACAACTCATGGACTACTGGAATAGAACCTCTTTTCTAGTCAGTCTAGTCATAAGGATTGTAATAGCAGTAAATCTCTTGACAAACAACCTGTTGTAGGTGGCTAATCCAATAAAACTGTGAACCTCAGTAGGAGACATAATCCTAGCCCAATAATAAATAGCCTCAATTTTCTATGGACCTACCATAATACCATACATGGACACCATGTACCCTAAGGAACCTACATACTTAAGAAAAAACTCACACTTTGAGAATTTGGCATATAGCCGATGATCTATCAAAGTGTGGAGCAACGTCCTCAAATGTTGCTCGTGCTCCTTCATACTCCTCAAATATACTAGAGTATCATCAATTAAAATGATCACAAAGGAGTCCAAATAAGGCCTAAAAGTATGGTTCATCAAGTTCATAAAAGTTATTGGGGTATTGGTCAACCCAAAAGATATCACTAGAAACTCGTAATGGCCGTATGAGTCTTAAATGCTATTTTAGGGATGTCCTCAGCCCTGATACTCAACTGATGGTAAATAAATCTCAAATCATTCTTTAGAAACACCACTGCACCTTTAAGCTGGTCAATTAATATATCGATAAAAAAACCAAAGGTATTTTGGTCATGGCTAAGGTAATGGTCTTGGCAAAATAATCCAAGATTGTATGATAGGGGGATAACCCGACCATGCCTAGAATCACATTCAAATCCACTATATCTTACACAATAAAATCAACCTGTGTATCATACTCTTAAATAGCAACCAAATATGATCTATATATCCGATCCAGTACTAAAAAATCACATATATGAGTAGTTGATGTTCCATGGTTTCATGTCACTTTCGATGCTTAAAATAAGGAAATTATACAAGACTTTGGTATTTTTATTGGGTATATGTATTTTTGGGATAATTGTACAGGAAAATAGGTTTATGAGAAAAAGCTGAGAAAAAGGATAAAAATCTACCGAGTGAGGAAAAGTTGGGTACTCACGAGCATGGTACATGACCCATAAATTATCCCCTTAACTTGTGAATGGGATTCGTGAGAAGAGTTTTAAAGCTGGATAAAAGTTTAATTCCATGGATTGATCTACAATTCGTGGCTCCAACTCACGACTCTTGAGTGACAGTCGTGAATAAAGTACTAAAGATTAATCTAGAGTTAGATTTCCATGAGAGAGACATGATTGTGGGTCTTGTTTACTACTTCAGTCCACAAATCATAGAATGTTGCTGACCTAATTCTCCTACACTATTTAATATAGGATTCATTTTGTATCTATAAATACTCCATTTTGTATTATGATTGTTTACACACTTTTACATTATTTTAGGGTTCTTAGACATATTATTGATCTTGGAATCATTGACATTGGTTTTTGGGATTTTTAATCAATTTGAGGTTACAACTTTTTATCTTATTCTTACAAGTGTACAAGTATGCTTCCATCTATGAATTCTTCTTGTATGATCGCAATCATGAGTAGCTAAAATCACATAATTAGGGTTGTTGGAACCATAATGAATTAACAAAATGGGTTGAGTGCGAAGTCATTCTAGATTGGTGTGCTTGCTGGTATTGATATTTCTTTTGAATTGATTACTTTCTTAACAGTTGAAAATGGTAGGAACTCGCCTGCATTCTAGAATTTCTCAAGAGATAGTGTAATACCCCGTACTTTTCATAGTTTCATTTAGCTCCTAGTATGTCAAGGGTCAAATTTAAAAAAATGAATAACTCTTGATAAATGTAGAATTTTCTATCTCTAGACCCACAAATGTGTAGATAATTGAGTCATCTTTCCAACGATATCAGTTTTGCCTAAATTCGATACTCGGGTGAGAAGTTATGGCACTTTTAGTGAAAAACAGTAGTTCACCATGATAGCACCACATCACGGTGAAATGCAAATTCACAATTGTCCATTTTCCAATGAAACATCATAATTACGCCACATCACGGTGAAGCCAAAAATCGTGTTCATCCCTTTTCCAGTAGCTCACCGCGATTGGCCAGTGTCATGCCAGAAATTGTTGTAGAACAGGCCCCGCATCACGTTGGAGTGTAAAATGGCACTTGTCCTTTTTCCAGTGATGCAATGCGATAGCGTCGCATCCCGCCATAGTGCAAAGTGGCACTCGTCCCTTTTCTAGTGAGCCACCATGATAGCACCGCTGGGATTTCCAGTTCCAAACTTAATTTTCCAAAGGGCAACCTCTAGTCATTTCCCAAGCCCTTAAATCATGAAAAACACTAGATTAAACCTATTCTAAGCATTATACGCCCACTTTCACCAAAATTTCTCTCCAAGAAACCCTAGAACTCCAAATTTTAAACCTCAAGAAATCTAAATTCCACCATTATTTTTCCAAGATAACCAAAAATTCAAGATTCCCAATTTAAGATCTTTAAGAAACAATTTTCAAGGGCACAAATAAGATATCAAAGTTCAAGCTTTTTCATCTATTCATTAATTAAGGTATGTGGGGTTATGAACAAGGATAATCATTTCATCCTTGCACCCAAAATTAGTTTTAAAGTTGAATTTTACATGAAATTATATGAATTTTAGTTTAGGATTTATACCCACTAATCACTTTTTCAAGATTATGATGTTACAAGTGATTTAGATGTTGAATTATGTGTCTACTTTTGTATATTTATACGTGTGACTTTATTTTACAGATTTAGGATTGAATTTCAATGCTTTCATTATCAAGCAAGAACTTTATGATGATTTGACATGAATTTGATGCATGGGTTATTAAGCCCTATTTTGAATAGCGATATTTCAAGAATGATTGTTCTTTACGCACCCTATGATTAGTTTATTTTCAGATTTTGATCAAGACTTGATATTTTGATCTTATCTTAGATATGAAATCCACTTTATAGTTTCAATTACAGTTTAAATTAAACAGATACACAATTGGTTTTCATTATAAACCCTTATACAAGTTTTAAAATGGATTTCCTATAGAATGAGAATACAGATTAAAGAGAGTAGTATTTAGCACCGAGTTGGATATGTTCACATACCCTAGAACTATGAGCTAATGAAGGTTCAGCTTATCAGATTATTCACATTTCTATATGGATGACAGTTATAGATTTGATCACTTAGCTTAGGTTATACTCCTTGGCAAGAGTATGACACCTCTCCCCAATGTGAGGTTTTTCTATAAGGGAACTAGACATTGGACACTATGATAGCCCACATAGTGTATGTCAGTTAGAAGAACCTCTCTATAAAAAAGAGTAATCCTAACAGAAAAGCTTTTAGAAACTAAGTGTAAAGGCTCATAGCTTTATTCAGATATTGCTTTACATAAGACATTAGCTATGAGATTTTAGCTTTTAGTTTACAGATATAAAAGCGAGTCCTTTTTACACTTAGGCAACATGATTTAAAGATAAAGTACAAGTACAACTTTTAGAAACTAAATGTTATGACTCGCAAGATTTATACAACATGCTTTACTACTCATGATTATGATTCTTAGTTTAAAGTTATTCAAGCTAATGTGAGTCATCTACATTTAGAATGCATTCTTTACAAGTTTATATTACCGTTGGGTTATTGTTTTACTTATGCATTTAACCCTACATGCTCAGTACATTCCAGAAGTACCGATCCACATATATGTCTATATGCTACATTTATTAATAATGTACATTCAGGTGTTTAGTTTCAGTAGCGTGAGTGATTTTGAGCATCTCCATCTACATCCCGATAGTTGGTGAGTCCTTATAGTTTGGGGACCCAATTATTCAGTTTTTCAGCTTATTAGAGTAGTTGATTCAGTATTTTCAGTCAATTTGAGTCAGCTGGGGGTTTGTCCTAGTGGCTCTCTAGTTGTTAGTAGTAGAGGCTTGTCAGATTGCTAGTTATGATTCATATTTCCAGTATTGATTGTCCAGACTTCTAAGTTAAGTATTTTTAGATATTATGTTCAGATAATTTTAGCTTAGATCATATAGACTTCCATCTTTTAGCTTTGATTATATATCTATATTTCTCAATTATGAGTTTCAGATTTAGAAGGATTATAGAGTTATCTTAAGGCTACTGTAGTCTTGAGCACCGTGTGATATCTCGAGACCCATTTTTGAGGTGTTACAAACTTGGTATCATAGCCAAAGATTATAATAGTCCTAGGGAGTTAGACAAGCTTCGTTATGTAGAGTCTTGATCATGGATCTGAAGTGCACCACATTTATGAGCAAGAGGCTATGGGATATTTTAGGAAATCATCTCTTTCTTTCATAATCTATCATGTTTACAGTGTCTTTATCTGCTTGTAACTCATGATCTTACATGACAGTTGAATATGCCTCCTCACTGAGTTAATGCACGCAGAGATGATAACCAACCAGCCAAGTTGCTGACCTTCTGAATGAGAATATATCCCATGTTGAATTTTGAGCTGCCTTACAGGCGTTGGCCCAGGATGTGACTTCCAATGTTTAGGGAAACCATTAGGTGGCAGTCCCACTTTATCAGAATGGTAATTTAGCAGCAACCAGAATTCATGACTTCTTGAGAATGAATCTACCTGAGTTCTTTGGGTCAAAAGCAGGGGAGGACCTACAACTTTACTTAGATGAGGTGAGAAAGATCACCCAAATTATATATGTTACTAAATAGGAGAGTGTAGAGTTGGCATCCTATAGGCTGAAGGATATGGCGTATAATTGGGTGGTTATGTGGAAGAATGGTAGAGGTGAGAATGCAGCTTCTATGAGTTGGCTGGTATTTCAAGATGTATTTCTAGACAGGTTATTTCTGTGTGAAATAAGAGAAGCTAAGGTAGAGGAGTTTGTGAACCTGAGGTAGGGCTCGATGATAGTAAAATAGTATCACCTTAAGTTTAACCAGTTCTCTAAGTCTGCCCCTGACACGATGGGTAACCCTAGGTAGAGTATGAGTAAGTTCATTATTGGAGTATCTGGTTTGGTAGTCAAGGAGTATAGGACTGCCATGCTTATTGGGGATATGGATATTGCTAGGTTAATGATTCATGATCAACATATTAAGGTAGAAAAGTTAAAGGGGAGAGAGAAGGAAAATAAGAAGGCTAAGATCGAGCAGTTTGAATATGGCCAGACAAAGTTTAGAGGGGGAAATCATTTGTAGTTTCAGAGTCACTCATCTATGCTAGCGCCATCTTTTGCCAGTGCTCTCGCCCAGAGCTAGATAAGAGCAGTGGGGTAGGACTTCTATGTACAGATCTCAGAATAGTATGAGTGGAAAACCCAGTTATCCTTCATGTGCTAAGTGTGGTAAAAATCAACTTAGTGAGTTCTTATTGGGGCAGAAAGGTTGTTATAGTTGTGGTAAGTTAGTTCATGGAATTAAAGAGTATCCGCATGCTAAGCAAGGAAACAAAGATGTTTGTCCCTAGACTCAGGCTACTAGCCTACCAGCTCCTTTAGGTTTCCTATTCCCTCCTCAAGGCACGTTATCCAGTACCAGTGGCGGTCAGTGCCAGATCAATTTTATACTTTACCATCCTATCAGGAGAAGGAGAGTTCACCAGATATTGTTACTGGTATGCTTTGTGTTTTTCATCTTGATGTTTATGTGTTGTTAGACTCCGGGTCAAATTTCTCTTATGTGACCTCACTAGTTGCAGTAAATTTTAAAGTAGAAGCCCTTTTTAGTTTCTATCCAGTGGGTGAGTCAAGTCTTGCCAAACAAATCTATAGAAAGTATCCCATCACTGTCCTTCATAAGTTTATTTTAGTAGACTTAATAGAGTTAGATATGGCCGACTTTGACTTTATTCTTGGTATGGATTGGATCCATTCCTGTTATGCATCTATAGATTGTCGCACTCGAGTAGTGAAGTTTCAGTTTCCAGATGAACCAGTTTTTGAGTGGGAAAGTAATTCAGTGTCTTCAAAGAGTCATTTCATATCTTATATTAAGGTCAGAAAGCTGATCTCAAAAGGGTGTATCTATCAACTAGTTCAAGTCAAAGACACTAAGTTTGAGGTTCTAACAGTTAAGTCAGTCCGCATAGTTAATGAGTTTTCTGAAGTTTTATCGAAGATTTGCCAGGGGTACCTCCCGATAGGGAAATAGAATTTGGTTTTGACCTTCTTCTAGATACTCAGCCCATCTCCATTCCTCCATATTATATGGCTCCAACTGAGCTTAAGGAGTTAAAAAAGTAGCTTAAAGACCTCTTAGATAAAGGCTTCATAAGGCCCAGTGTTTCTCTATGTGGTGCTCCCATCCTATTCGTGCGAAAGAAAGATAGTTCTTCGCGAATGTGCACTGACTATCGTTAGATGAATAAAGTCACAATAAAAAACAAATATCCTCTTCCTAGGATTGATGAATTATTTGACCAACTCCAAGGTGCAAGTTACTTCTCCAAGATAGATGATAACGCCTAAATTACAACTCTCGTTAGAAAGTGTAAGCGGTCACTGTCAAATATAGAACCCAACTGGGTTGGGTGTCGAATCCCACAGGGAATACTTGGTCACTAAGTGTTGCAATTGTTAGTAGACTGTTGGTTAAAAATTCCACGAAAAAGAGGGGTTTTGATTTAGGCGTGAATTAATAATATCAAAGTAACGAATGAATGATTTGTTTAGTAAAGGTTAATCACAGAGAATAATAAGTTAGGGTTATGTCCACCTTGTAGTTTCTACTTCTCTATTAACTATGAGTAACGCGGAATTTAGACATGCATGCACTTATAGAGAATCGTATTCTAATTCTAAATCCAAGTGTTTCCCAACCATCAAGGATTTATTTCACTTTAGCTCTCCCGAGCCTAAAGTGTATAACAAATGGTACAAATTCTCCAAGAAGTTAATCCGGTTAAGGCATTAACGTGTAAATAGAGGTTACAAGCCCTATTGCCTTGTCACACTCTCTTTTCCAAACATGTAACTTTTCTCCCGAACAAGTTAATGCTATAATGGCATGTTCTCTATGTTTGCAACCATAAGAATTTAATTAAAACGAAGAGAGTAATGATATAAGTAGCATACACATTAAGAATTCACAAATTCATAGCAACAAATAGTATCTTACAAGGTTTCCATAACCCTAACAGATAAGTTTAGCTACTCATGGATACGATGGAAATCAAAGAAGACATCATCATCATACCCAAGTTAGAATAATCTCACGATGGGGATGAGTTTTGCGTCAAACAAGAGGTTGACGTTTTTCTTCCCTTTAGCCGTTCGTGTAGCCTTAGTGTTTTTCTCTGTCTTAAACTTACAGAATCTGTAAACTGAATAATGACTAATGATCGAATGAATGCTGAAAAATTCAGCAAATAAGGTTTTTATAACATCCTTGTCCTACTAAGTTACTGCTGCATCCCTAAGTATTTAGAAATACTGATTTTGCCCGAGACAAGTTCTCCATGCATCACATTCAGTCCACAAGCTTCCAAAAGCTGCCTTCCCTCTTATGTGAAGTTTCCCTTTGCTGCCCAAAGGTCCACAAAGTGCTGAAATCTTCATCATTAATACCTGAAAAACATGCTAATCACATAGGTTAGCTCACTTAAAGGAAAATGGACTAAAAGTGCAGGAATTATATATTTTATCCTCCAAACTTAGCTAAAATATGGGTAAATTATGGTTCTTAGGGGTATAAATACGCCCAACATCACCACCCCACACTTAAAGCTTTGTTCGTCCTCGAACAAAATATTACGTTCATGCAAACACCTAACTAGAATTTCACAATAGCAACACAAAATGTTCAACAAGACATGCACGACAATTATTAACAGAGAGTAGGTTTCTTGATCACTACTAGAAACAATTCAACCTCCAACATAGACTCGTGAGGATGGTTAATTCGTATCCACAAGTTAAGCCACAAAGAATCATATAACACTACCCAAAAAATCATCAACCATGTGTGTCTCACACAAGATATTACCCATGATCACTCACAATTTTGCAATTTTCGAAACATGGGTATAAGACTCTCCTTGCTCTCACTTCTCACAAGGAATTCTTATGTTGCAACTGATGACCATAGGCTTTCCCTTAGTGTAATGCTCTACTAATATCGGAATGCTAAGCTTAGGATCAAATAGGTCTTTACAGGTTGTAATGTAGGCTAAGGGACAGGTAGGACTATTTTGGCCAGAAATAGTGACTATGTTCCCTAAGCGCTTTAATACACTACGCTATGTCATTAACACTCTCTTTTAAATAACCCCTCTACTTTCCTTTCATCTACCACCCCTTTTCACCTATTTTGTTATTCAATTATAAACATAACTATCTTTTTATTTTTCTATTTCTTTTTTCTTTTTTTTTTTCTCTTTTTTTATTTATAAAACACCTCTATGATAGCCACTCTTTTTCACAATAATTTCAAGTACCAATACACTCTGAGGCATCACTCTCACCCAATTTCCTCTTATTTTGTCACATGACTCTACAATTTAAAGCGCTTAGGAATTTGGATCAAATTATGGTCTTGAAAAAAAATGGATTAGGCTACATATGAGGCTGTCAAAGAAAATAGCTAAAGGCTCAAAGGGGGTTAACTAGGATAATGTACAAAGGTAGGTAAAAAGAAGGTAAACAATTACAGGCTGCCAAAGAAATGCCTAAATCATCTCCTAAACTCACACTCTTTATTTCGCTTTACACACACACCAGGCAAGTTCTAGCATCAGTCACAACACAGAATATACTATAACCTCACACACTTAAGGCACATGGTCAACTTTATTGGGAGCAGTATAGACTCTTGACCCAACAGATGAATGAATTAAACCACACAATTATCACACAGTGAGTCACACTTAGAGCCTAAATGTCTCAATAGTAATGATTTTGCACAAACTCTTGTTATAATACCATGCTGTTTATCAGAACAATTTCATGCAAAATCTAAATTTTTATTTTCGAAAATTTAACTAACTAATTACGAATAATTAGCAAAAACAAGAATAAATGTAGGCAAAGAAGTACCATACAACATACAAATACCAACACCCCACACTTAGACTGGACATACTGCCCTCAGTGGAAAATAAATAAGGAGAACCTGATTAGTCGGACTCTTTCTCTATGTCTGGGGTCATACCCCCTGCGTCGGAATCATCATCAGAGTCGTCGTCCACGTCTGAGTCTGGCAGTCGGCGATTATCATCAGTTGGCACATCATCATCAAGAGGTTCCTCAAAATGTACCCCTACTCCACACATAGCCCGCGCATGCTCATTCATCGGGTAGTCATAATCCAACTGCTGAAGCTCTGCATCAATCAGAACCCAACCCCCACTCATCATGGTAAACCGAGTCATGCCATATAGATGGCAAAAGAAACTTTCATCCTGAGCATATCTTTCTGCAGTGGTAAGGTTGATGCCATGACCAGTTTCAGGTTCTTTAACTTTTGTAAGATCAACCTTCTTCGGCTTGTGTGGAAGCTTATGATCTGCAGGTCCTCTTCAATGTGCTCCTTCCTTAAGATCGCAGTCAACAAATTGCCAAAGCTGAAATGGGACCTTTTGTACAGCCTAGCCTTACGCATTGACGATCGTATAACCACACCAATGTTGATGGGAATATTAGTCATCAGAGCGTACACCAAGCATACTCTATCACGTGTGATCTTTGTGTACTGTGTCCCAGGAATTAGGCAAGATTTGACTATCCTCAACCATATACGAGCTTCTTTGTTCAAGGAAGCATACGGGAAGGTATTGTGCCTACCGTTATCCTTGTGACGAATCCACCGTGCCATTGACCTTGTTCCGTACAGTGTGTGTCTGATTGCCCTGTAGGGAGGTCTGTGATAAAGCTCCTTGAGCGGTGATGGATCCAAAGATGGAAGACCCAGAAAAGAGTTGAAAAACTCCGCATTCAGTTGCAAGACTTGGCCCCGAATCTTCACTTCACTTCCGGTAGTCTTTGGGGACCAATTGGCATAGAACTCTCGCGTTAGATCAAGATTGCATTCCCCCATATCTCAAAAAATGAAATCAAGATTTAACGCCATGATTTTAGCCAAAATGCGGGGCTCTCTCTTTGCTAGACTCTCCTTTTGCATCAAATCCACGTGAACACATTTTTTCACTTTGTTGTTCTTGTTCCACTCCTTTCCTTCCTCCTCTAGGACCCACTTTATCCCAAAAATGTGTTGAGATATTTGTAGAGAGGAGGACTCAGCTTGATCTTTTCTTTCCCTTTTCTGACCTTTCTGCGAGGTGGACACTTTTTCTTTTCCTTGTCGTTCTTTTGGTTCCATTCTACCTGAGATCACAATAGAGTCATGTTAGCTTCATCTCAGAAGATTCAATCGAAAGACAAACAGTAATGGCACCACCCCACACTTAATTTGTTTGCCAAGACTAATTAAGTTAGTGATGTCGATTACTAAGACTTCATCTATATACATTTAGGCGATATGTTCCAACAACATGTTTAGCAGAGTCATATTCTCATGTAATCTTGACTATCTTTTCCAACGTTATTTCATTGGATTAATGCACTTTTTGAACAAGACTACCACATAGAGATTGTATCAAGTTAATGCATAGAAATAATCACCACGTCTCATGCTTGTGGTCAATCATGATCTTTATCTCGAAGAACGAGTCATTCTAAAATTCAAGCTTTCAACTTACAAGATTATGTATTAACTTCACAATTCTGACTTCATAAAACTATGACAGTGTATAACAATCAAATACAAGTCGGAACAAAGTCAAGAACACCCACACGTATTCTTTCACTCAACTAGATGTATCATAACAAATCAACCACATTCTAATCACCACACCACTTCAAAATCTAATAAATCATTATAAACGTAGCATTTCAATAACTACGGAATATAAAAGAATAACTTACGTGATGATGGATTCGGAAGATGAGCTTGCAAGATTAGTTGAGCAAAAAGAAAAATTTTGAGAGAATGGGGAAGCTTGGGCGGTGCCTATATGGAGCAAACAATAGAATTTTGTTCTAAGGGTGAAGATCTATTTATAGCCTAAGCCATGGGTTGGGTTTGATCCATGTAAAATCGGGTTAGGAGACAAAAAGGTATAAGTAGGCGACGCCTAATGCTTTACCTATGCTTAGCATAGGTGGCGCCTTTGTCAATGCCTAGTTGGGAATAGGCGACGCCTTTGTCAATGCCTAGTTGAAACAGTGAGCATAGGTAATGGCATATTCGGCGCCTATGGTATTGCTTAGATTTGCATAGGCGGCGCCTATGTTATTGCCTAGATTTGCATAGGCAATGCCTTGTCCGTTGCCTATGCTATGTGAGGCAGTGATCATAGGCAATGGTATAGGCCTTGCCTTGTCCATTGCCTAGATTAGCATAGGCCTTGCCTTGTCCATTGCCTAGATTAGCATAGGCCTTGCCTTGTCCATTGCCTAGATTAGCATAAGCAATGCCTTGTCCATTGCCTAGATTAGCATAAGCAATGCCTAACCAATAGCATTTGCTCCATCAATCCTAGCTTACCACCCTTAGCATGGCTCACTTTCAAATCAAAATTTTAGGACTAATCCCCTCCTTTGTACGTCTTGCACCTACACTTAATCAAAAACAACAAACACGATTAGAAGGATGGGTTGCCTCCCACCAAGCACCTTAGTTTTGGTCGTGGCTCGACCCTTCTTTTTGGATTTTAATTTAACAAAAACAAACTCCTAGTAAAACAAAACGATTAAAACGATGGGTTGCCTCCCATGTAGCGCTTGATTTATTGTCGCGGCACGACATAGTCATCTCGATTACTTAGACTTCATTGAGATATATGGTGCATTATTTTATGAATGGATTCAGACGACGCTGATGCTTAATTGTGGGCACGCAATCTTCTTCGAGATGAATCTTGTGCATACATATCCCAGGAGGGATACTAATTATATCATCAATAGTCCAATCTATAGCTCTCTTGTACCTCTTCAGAACAGAAATGAGAGCCTCTACTTGTTGTTCACCTAAATCAGCCGCAACAATAACCGGAAGTGTATCACCACTTCCCAAAAATGCATACTTTAGGTGACTGGGTAGATCTTCCAATTCTAGCACTGGTGGCTCTTCAATGGATGGTTTTGCTGGTGGTGAGGATCGATTCTTAAGATCTAGGTCCAGCTTCTTAGGAGCATGAGAATAGGACCCTATTCCTGTTAGAGCACAAATAGTTTCTTCATAATCTTCTACATCCTCACGCTCAAAATTCAAACGCTCAGCAGACAATGGTTCAACAGTAGGCTACTTTTCTAACGATAGTTCCTTCGCATCCTCATGATAAATATCAACTATAGAAAACACATTCATATCATTTGGCTGCTTCATTGATTTGCATACATCAAAATGAACCACTTCGTCATTCATCCGAAATAAAAGCTCATTGGATCGTAAATCAATAAGCACACTTCCTGTTGCAAGGAAAGGACGACCCAAGATTATGGGTACTTCAGAATCCACCTCGCAATCCAAAATAACAAAGTTTGCAGGAAAAATGAAGGTAGAAACCTTCACCAATACATCATATAAGATACCAACAGGTCGTTTTACCGACCTATCAGCCATCACGAGCCGCATATTGGTTGGTGAAGGATCGCCCAACCCCAACTTTCTGTAAATAGATAGCGGCATCAAATTGATGCTAGCACCCAAATCGCACAACACCTTAGCAAAATCCAATGATCCAACTGTGCAAGGAATAGTAAAAGCACCAGGATCTGCCTTCTTCTGTACTAAAGACCTCGTGGAAATTGCACTGCAATGATGAACATTATCTGCCAGCTCGTAGCTTGTTACCCGCTTCTTTGTCAAAAGGTCCTTAATGAATTTAGCGTACCCAGGCATCTGTTCCAGCGCCTCCACCAAAGGAACATTAATAGTCAGTTGCTTCAACATAGTCATGAATTTACTGAACCTGGTGTCATCAGCTTTCTTCTTCAGTATCTGAGGAAAAGGTGGTGGTGGAAGGGGAATAGTTTTCTCCACCACTTTCTTTTTATCTTGCTTCAGATTATCAATCTTTTCAGGCTGGTGACGTCTAAGTGTAGTGTTATGAACGTTCTGACTTTCAGCTTATATAGAATCATCACAATCTGCTTCAATCACATTCTCTTATGTATTATCAACCACCTGCTTGCCTTTGGATGGATTTTCCAATACCTTACCACTCCTGGTAGTAATAGCCATACATGATCCATCATTCCTTGGATTTTGAATGGTGTCGCTAGGTAGGGTGCCAGCTTTTCTTTGATTGAGTGCCACTGATAGTTAACTCAATTGTTGTTCCAACTGTTTTATTGAAGTGGAATGCGAATCAACCAATTGATTTATTGAGGATAAATCATTTTTTACCTCCGTTACTCCCGTGTTGGTTGCCTCTACTCCTTTCAACAACTTAGCCATCATATCTTCCATGGACATCTTCCTAGAGCCAGATGCCGCGGCCTCACAATTTCCAGGAGGAACATACAAACCACTTTTGTCAGTCTTATTCTTGTATCCGGATTTATCATAATAGTTTCGACCTTGGTTTCCTTGGGCATTGCCTCAGAAACCCCCCTGATTATTCAAATAATTTACTTCCTCTTCAGAATCGGATTCATCTCTTCCCTACGATACAACAACCTTGACCTTTTCTGTCTTCCCTGATAATAAATGCTTGGTAAAAAGGTCCATCTGAGTTTTTATGTGATCCATATCTTGGTCACGTTCCTCTTCTCTTTGCCTCTGTTCTGCTGTCATGCCAGTAGATACAGTAGAGCTTTCTACCTCAGAATCCCTGGTATGCCAAGCTCTACTTTGCTTTGTCATACGATCCAGCATATCACTAGCCTCAATAAAATTAAGGTCCATGAATGACCCACCCACAGCATTATCAACCACTGGCTTAGTCACTGAGTTCAAAGCCCTGTATAATATTTCCATCAAGTGGATATTGGTCATCTGATAGTTTGGGCACCGTATAAGCTTCTTCTTGAACCTCTCCCATGTTTCGTGGAGAGCTTCAGTTGGAAGCTGTCGAAAATTACTGATCTCATCTCGTAATTGTGCTCTCTTGGATGGCAGAAAGAATCTTTCTAGGAAAGCGTCTTTCAGTTGCCTTTAATTAGTGATAGAGTCAGGAGTTAGCCCGTTCAACTATAGAGTTGCCTCTCCAGATAGAGACAATGGAAATAAGCGCAGACGGATCACATTCTGTCCAACCCCTGGATTGTCAAACGCCTTGCATGTTGAGATAAAGTTGATCAGATGCATATTTGGATCATCGCCTGCAAGTCCACCAAATAACCCTTTGAGTTGCAACAGCTGGATCATGGTGCTAGTGATATTAAACTTGGCTCCGGGTGCCAAGGGCGGAGGAATAATAGCCCCTGTGGCACCAGCTCCATCCAAATCTTCATCATCATCATCAAAAGGAGCCTGCACAGCTCGGCGTTCAGGTCTCATTCTAGCTTGACGATCTCTCCTGTTCACAGGTGCTGCCACCTCATCTGCACGCCGTGGATTAAGTAACTCATCATCACCCAGGTCCTCATCATCAAGATTTGTTGCCCGACCTGGGTTATCAATATTCTGTTGATGCACTTGAGCAGCTGCCAACGCAGCTAACCTAGCCTACTCCTGTTGAACGACCCTTCTTTCAATGTCACGTTGTGCATCCATTCTGCCAATAAGTTGTGGTTCAGGATTTATGGGTAATAATGGCTGACCAGATCTTCGTGTATTTGGCATGCACTCTACCAAACCTGAACAAAACAAAAACAACAAACAAAAAGTAAAATTCGAGAATCTTTGACCAAAGGGTCTAGTAACTATCACAAACTTAGTTGACAACCGTATTCCCCGGCAACGGCGCCAAAATTTGATAACGCCCAAATTACAACTCTCGTTAGAAAGTGTAAGCGGTCGCTGTCAAATATAGAACCCAACTGGGTTGGGTGTCGAATCTCACAGGGAATACTTGGTCACTAAGTGTTGCAATTGTTAGTAGACTATTGGTCGAAAATTCCATGGAAAAAGGGGGTTTTGATTTAGGCGTGAATTAATAATATCAAAGTAACGAATGAATGATTTGTTTGGTAAAGGTTAATCACAGAGAATAATAAGTTAGGGTTATGTCCACCTTGTAGTTTCTACTTTTCTATTAACTATGAGTAACGCGGAATTTAGACATGCATGCACTTATAGAGAATCGTATTCTAATTCTAAATCCAAGTGTTTCCCAACCATCAAGGATTTATTTCACTTTGGATCTCCCGAGCCTAAAGTGTTTAACAAATGGTACAAATTCTCCAAGAAGTTAATCCGGTTAAGGCATTAACGTGTAAATAGAGGTTACAAGCCCTATTGCCTTGTCACACTCTCTTTTCCAAACATGTAACTTTTCTCCCGAACAAGTTAATGCTATAATGGCATGTTCTCTATGTTTGCAACCATGAGAATTTAATTAAAACGAAGAGAGTAATGATATAAGTAGCATACACATCATGAATTCACAAACTCATAGCAACAAATAGTATCTTTCAAGGTTTCCATAACCCTAACAGAGAAGTTTAGCTACTCATGGATACGACGGAAATCAAAGAAGACATCATCATCATACCCAAGTTAGAATAATCTCACGATGGGGATGAGTTTGGCGTCAAACAAGAGGTTGACGTTTTTCTTCCCTTTAGTCGTTCGTGTAGCCTTAGTGTTTTTCTCTGTCTTAAACTTACAGAATCTGTAAACTGAATAATGACTAATGATCGAATGAATGCTGAAAAATTCAGCAAATAAGGTTTTTATAACATCCTTGTCCTACTAAGTTACTGCTGCATCCCTAAGTATTTAGAAATACTGATTTTGCCCGGGACAAGTTCTCCATGCATCACATTCAGTCCACAAGCTTCCAAAAGTTGCCTTCCCTCTTATGTGAAGTTTCCCTTTGCTGCCCAAAGGTCCACAAAGTGCTGAAATCTTCATCATTAATACCTGAAAAACATGCTAATCACATAGGTTAGCTCACTTAAAGGAAAATGGACTAAAAGTGCAGGAATTATATATTTTATCCTCCAAACTTTGCTAAAATATGGGTAAATTATGGTTCTTAGGGGTATAAATACGCCCAACATCAATAGACCTTAGATCCGGCTATCATCAGCTTAGAGTAAGGGAATATGATATTCTAAAGACAGCCTTCAGAACCGTTATGGTCATTTTGAGTTTGTAGTCATGTCCTTCTGGCTGAAAAATACCCCAACAACCTTCATGGACTTGAGGAACAGAGTGTTCAAATAGTATCTAGACATGTTTTTCATAGTCTTTATCGATGATAATCTTGTCTATTCTTATAGTGAGGATGATCACACCGACCATCTTAGAATTGTGTTACACACTCTTAAGGATCATCAGTTATTCGCCAAATTCAGAAAATGTGAATTTTGGCTAAGATCAGTATCTTTTATCGATTATATTATTTCCAGTGATGGTATTTGAGTTGATCCCCAGAAGACAAAAGAAGTATGAAACTGGCCTAGGCTCATCTCTCAATCAGATATCAGAAGTTTCTTGGGTTTAGTTGGCTATTACAGATGTTTTGTTGAGGGTTTTTCATTTATTGCATCCCCTATGACTAGATTGACCCAAAAGAAAGTTAAGTTTTAGTGGTCAGATTCCTGTGAGAAGAGTTTTTAGGAGTTAAAGGCTCGACAGTTTTAGCGCTACCTGATGGAATAGATGAATTCGTTGTCTATTGTGATGCCTCTAGAATTGTTCTGGGTTTTGTTTTGATAGCCTACACATCTAGACATCTTAAGCCTCATAAAATAACTACCCTACCCATGACCTTTAGCTAGCTTCCATTGTATTTGCATTGAAAACCTGGAGGCACTATCTTTATGGGGTACATGTCGATGTGTTTACGGACCACAAAAGCTTGCAATATGTATTTACTCAGAAGGAGTTGAACTTCATCAGATAAGATGGTTAGAATTGTTGAAGGATTATGACATGAGTGTGTTATATCATTCGGGCAAGGCCAATGTGGTGGCAGACGCCCTTAGTAGACTGTCTATGGGCAGTATTGCTCATACGGAGAACAATAAGAGAGAATTAGTTCGAGAAGTTCACTGATTAGTTAGATTGGATATGAGGTTGGTTGACTCAGCTAAGTGGAATATTTGGGTTCAGAGTAGTTCAGAGTCTTCTCTAGTTTCTGTAGTGAAAGGGAAGTGGGATAAGGACTCTAGTTTGGTCAAACTAAAGGGGTCAGTTAAAGACCAAAAGGTAGAGGATTTCTCCCAAGGGGGAGATGGTGTGTTGAGATACCAGAGTAGATTATGTGTGCTATGTGTTGATGATTTGAGGCAGAAAATTATGGTAGAAGCGCATGGTGCGCGTTACTCCATTCACCCAGGAGCCACCAAGATGTACCGCGACTTGCGAAAAGTCTATTGGTGGAGTGGTATGAAGAAAAATATCACAGAATTTATGGCCAAGTGTGCAACTTATCAACAGGTTAAGGTAGGGCACCAAAGACCTGGTGGCACATTGTAGGAGTTTGGTATTCCCACTTGGAAGTGGGAAGAGGTGAACGTGAACTTTGTGACAGGATTACCCCATTCGCGTTGGCAATATAATTTGATTTGGGTTATTGTAGACAGATTGACCAAATCAACCCATTTTTTACTAGTTCAAACGTCCTACATAGTTGAAGATTATGCTAATTTGTATATCAGAGAGTTGGTTAGATTACACGGAGTTCCCTTGTCTATAATTTCAGATAGGGGTACTCAGTTTACCTCTCAGTTTTGGAAAGACTTTCAAAAAGGTCTTGGTACCCAAGTTCATCTTAGTTCAGCTTTTCACCCATAGATAGATGGTCAGGCAGAGAGGACCATTTAGACCTTAGAGGATATGTTGAGGTCATATGTTCCTGACTTCAAAGGCAGTTGGGATGACCACTTGCCTTTGATCGAGTTTGCCTACAATAATAGTTACCATTCTAGTATTCAGATGGCCCCATTTAAGGCTCTTTATGGGTGTAGGTTTAGATCACAAGTCGGTTGGTTCGAGTAGGTGAGGTTGCTTTGATTGGGAAAGATATGATGTTTGAAGCTATAGAGAAAGTTCAGTTGATTAGAGAGAGATTGAAAGTATCTCAGAGTCGTCAGAAATCATATGTAGACATAAGAAGGAGAGATCTTGAGTTTGAAGTCAGTGATTTTGTTTATTTGAAGGTTTCACCCATGAAGGGGGTGAAGAGATTTGGAAAAAAGGGGAAGCTTATTCCCCGATATATAGGTCCCTACAGGATATTAAGTCGTGTGGGGAAGGTAGCATATGAGCTTGCGCAATATGAAGACTTGTCATCAGTGTTCTATGTATCCTTATTGAAGAATTTCATGGATGATTCAGTTATTGTAGTCCCTCTAGAAAGCACAAATATTTAGAATAGCTTTACATACGAAGAACTTCCAGTAGAGATTCTTGATCACCAGATCCATAGACTAAGGAACAAAGAAGTTCCCTTGGTCAAAGTGTGAAGTCGGTGATTTTGGAAGCAAAAGCAGCCATGCGAACCAAGTATCCTTATCTTTTCTCCACAAACTCAGATTCTGCCTAAGGTAACAGTCTTCCTTAATTCAGTTCTTTTCTAGTCTTAGTTTCAGCTTTGTGATTATATTTATGTAAATTCATGCATTCACAGATTAGTTCAGTCGCTCAGTATGATTTAGATTCAGTCATATAGTTTTGTTTCAGTTGTGCATTCCATTATATAGTCTCATTTACTTAGTATCCTCAGTTTAACTAGTCTCATTCGAAGACGAATATTCCCAAGGGGGAGATATTGTAATACCCCGTACTTTTCTTAGTTCTATTTAGCTCCTAGTGTGTCAAGGTTCAACTTTAAAAAAATGAATCACTCTTGATACGTGTAGACTATTCCAGCTCCAGACCCACCAATGTGTAGATAATTAAGTCAGCTTTCCAACGATACTAATTTTGCCTAAATCCGATACTCGGGTGCTAAGTTATGGCACTTTTAGTGAAAAACAGTAGTTCACCGCGATAGCACCGCATCGCGGTGAAGTGCAGATTCACAATTGTCCATTTTCTTGTGAAGCACCATGATTACACCGCGTTATGGTGAAGCCCAAAATCTCATTCATCCCTTTTCCAGTAGCTCACCGTGATTGTCCAGTGTCGCACTAGAAATCGCGGTGGAACGGACCCCGCATCTCATTGGAGTACAAAATAGCACTCATCCTTTTTCCAATGATGCAATGCGATAGCGCCACATTGCACTATAGTGCAAAATGGCACTCGTCCCTTTTTCAGCGAGCCACTGTGATAGCACCGCATCACGGTGGAGTGCAAAATTAGGATTTCCAGTTCCAAACTTAATTTTCCAAAGGGCAACCTAGTCATTTACCAAGCCCTTAAATCATGAAAAAAACTAGGTTAACCCTATTCTAAGCATTATACACTTTCACCAAAATTTTTGTAATGCCTCAAGTCTGGTACCCCGGATGCTACACGGTGCTCATAATCCCAAAGGAGCACAAGCTAACCCATGACTGGTACCTGCTGCAATAAGTGAGTAATAGCACTGTATAATGCGGAATAATGGGATGAAATGCCATAAGGTTCAAAATTGTACTACTGATGAAAAAAATAATAAAGTCTGATAAAACATCAGAATCTAAAATACTGAATATTGTCTGAACATCTAGTCTGAAAGCCTCTAAAATTTTCTAAACTATGGAGTTGATGGGACATGTCACCAAATAACTCCTAATACTAAAATAGACTAAAAAACTAAATGAACAAATATGTCCTCGAACTATGAAGACTCACCACTACTCTGTCTACTGAACGTCTGAACTGCTAAGGGTACTCGAGAGCTCATGCGTCTGAACCTATGGTATAAAACACCATAGCACAAAGAAAAGTATGTGTCAGTACATGTGAATGTATTGGTACGCAAAGTGAGGTAAGGCTGAATACAAAGGTTCATATGCATGAACAATAATAACTGAATAACATGAGTATGACTGAATGAGAGTGCATACATGAATATGTGAACTGTAACTGAAATCATGATAATACTGAATATTGAGTCTGAATACTGATTAACTTATGTTACTGATAACTGATAAACTATTTACTGAGTGACTGTGTCTGACAGTCCTGATTCTGATGGAACTAGTTGAGTTGCGTGCTGCTGAGTGACTGTATCTAACAATCCTAAAATCTATAGAACTAGCTGAGTTCTTTATTGTAGACTGAGACTGAGACTATGAAAGGTAATCATCTAATCGACATGCCCCTTTTCTGAAAAGATTTGGGGTCCAACCTGTAACCCCACTTGGAAGGGTATCAGTACCATGCCACGGGTAAGGACAAGCTGTGAGTTAACCCTCTCTGATAGAAAGTTCTTCCATCAATCCCTCGCTAGTAGGAGAACTCGAATGAGATATGTTAACCCTAGACTCGTTGGGTTATATCTCAACCTACGCTGGCAATGTAGTTCTGAAATGCAAGGATTGCTTCTAAGGATCACACCCTCTGCTGGCGGGTGAAACCCCATACTTGGGTTCACTCGGTGATAAATCCTACTCCCAACTGAATAGACACTGGACTGATTTCTTAGTTCATACTAGGCTGGACTTATCTGTTACTGATTGTACTGATTAACTGAACTGAACTGAGTTTACTGAGTTTCGTTGACTTCCGGAATACTACTGAGTTCTGTTAGCTGACTAAGATTACCGAGGACTAAACTGAATACTGAATGGGACTGGATTGATACCGAGTTTACTGAGTTTTCTTGAGTTCTGTAACTGAACTAGAGTACTACTGATCGGGACATGACTGAGACTATTCTGTAACTGACACTGGCTCTAGGCACACAACTAAATTTTTGGGTATTAAATACCCTTAGGGATCGATAGCATAATAAAACATGTAGATTCTTAAATAATTGATAATAGTCAACAACTCAGAATACATTCTATGAGGCATTTCATCAATCACTTGAAAGTCATGAGTTTGCACATGAATAGAAAGTCATGCTAACATATCATAATTTCATTAAGCCAATCTCATGAGCATTCCATCAAACACAAACAAGGTATAACTTTAGCTTGGAAGACATTATGAGCATGTAGGTATAGCATAAGTTCATCATTTAGACCACCAAAGGATCATAAAAGCACCATAATCTCAATTTAGCATTTTATCAAACCCATGGTAGGCGTAGCTTTATACTTGGGCTTGAACAACAATGCAAATACATCATGACTTCATAATTCAAGGGTTTCAATATAAGAGAATAAAAATTCAACTTATACGCTATCATAATATCAAGAAATACATAATGATTTCAACTTGGAACACATACCACAACATTAACATGATTACATTCAAACCCACAACATGGAAATCACGATTCATGTTTTTAATAGAAGTTTATTGAACTCCAAAGGTGGAAGGGACCCTTGGATTAACACTTTACATACCTTGTTGCTTGAATTTGGAAAAATTGATGGTGAAATCTCTTGAATTTGATTCCTGAATTGATAGCCCTAGGGTTTTGTTCTTGAGGATTTTATGAATAATGATTGTATTATGCCTCTAAAAGTGATAAATTTTGAGTTTTAGGGCTGAGAGGCGGGGGAAAAAGACCTAAATAACCCTGAGGATGCGGTATTTTAATGACTGAAATTTGACCCAGTGATGAGCAGGTCGATGTAGCACGTCGATGGCATTAATGCGATATCCAACGCGTTGCCCCAAGATCGCACCAGTTCACTGGAATTGCACGCTGATATCTGGGGCAAATATTATCCAACGCGATAGGCGACGCGGCGTACCAACATCACGTTGGTCCATTATTTTGGTATTCCAAACATGATTTAAACGAGGTTCAAAAAATCCAAAACTTATCCGGAAATACCTATTGACCTTCCTGATCATGAATTAACTAAGATAAAGTCATTTAAAGGACATTAAGGTCGTGAAATAAAATTGCCAACTTTCAATGACTAAAAATAAACTAAGTCTGAATACTTTGCTAGAATTTTCTAAGTCTGGGACCCCTTAACAAGCTAAACGGACTGAATTAAGCTAGGAATTTTGTGGGGTCTTACAATATCTCCCCCTTGGGAACATTCATCCTCGAATAAGACTGACTGAACTGAGAGTACAAATAGGCTGAATTTACTTACTGGACATTAACATCTGGACCTGACTATAGGACTAATATTACTGATATGCTGAATTTCATACTGAACAAGCATATCTGATGCATGAATACATAACCGATCTGATTCATGAATGCATGACTGGGAGTACTGATAAGCTCAGTTTCTTATACTAATCATGCATATCTGATGAATGAATACATGAATGAACTGGATCATGAACATATGACTGAATATGCAATGGTAAATGATACCAAGTTTGTAATAGAAATCTGAGCATGAAACTGAATAAGCTTAAGGAAATCCATTACCTTGGGTTGAGTCTATATTAGAGGGGAAGGGGTGAGTATACTTGGTCTGCATGTCTTCTTCTGCTTCCCAAGTAGCTCCCTCAACGGACTGATTTTGCAAAAGAACTTTGACTAGAGGGACTTCTTTGTTCCTCAATCTGCGAATCTGGTAGATGAGGATTTCGACTGAAATCTCTTTGAAAGAGAGGCTATTCTGAATATATAGGACCTCTATAGGGACTACGATTTTTAGGTCACCTATGCACTTCTTAAGCAAGGAGACGTGGAACACTGGATGGACTTAAGATAGATTTGAAGGCAATTCGAGCTCATAAGCTACTTTGCCGAAACGACTGAGAATTTTGAAGGGACCGACATACTGGGGACTGAGCTTCCCCTTATTGTAGAACCTCTTCATTCCCATCATGGAAGAGATTTCCAAGAATACTAAATCACCGATCTCAAACTCGAGATCATTACTGAACATGCTTAAACTTAGAACATGAGAACATAACTGAGCCTGAAATGTGATACTTGGACTGATTATCAGGCACTGAACTGAGCCCCTGAATACATGGCTCACGTCTAATATTGGAACTTGAGGGTTAACCTGTGAGTACACACCATTCCAAACTGGATTTGTTTCGTGAGGAGGAAAAAAAATGGAAGGTCGAGGCTATGGAAGCTCGGGGGATTATAGCGCATCTCCCCCTGGGGACACTATGTCCCATGGAGAATGCTGACTTTGTTGAGATATTGAGGAAAACTAGGGCAATTCACAAGTCACCTATGAACTGAATCGTGACTGAATATCTGGGATCTGAAACTGAGACATGATACATGAACTGAGTTGAACATACAACTACCTAGTTGATCCATCTTAGAATGGTTACATTCATGAGACTTCAGATAGCACGAATAAATGTAAAGATAGGAAACCATATGAACTTGTCTGTCTAACTACTAAATTGAATCACTGGTTCTGCAGACTAACTTATACTGAAAACTTATACTCGACTGAAGCCTTTTTATGACACTCTTTCTATATAGTTCTAGTGACTTTAGGGGGGTAAGAAAAACTTGGCATGGTCTGAATAAGTTCGATAATGTGAGTCATGGCCTACGAAACATCATCTAAGATGAAGTATCTAAGCCTTATGCACTGCAACTAAAATTCTCAAGCTTAGAGATATCCCTTGAATATTCTTTCAACTATACTCTCCACCTTAGTACAACCCTTCACTTGAGACTACTGAAAGTATTCACGTGAGTGTTGAGCATGAATACATAAGCATACTAACTTATCGAATTAACTGAATGACGGATATATGAATACTGGGTCTGCAAGACTGAACTGTACTTAGCCTAAATAACTGAATTGAAACCATAGAGTGTCGTGTATATGAGGTAAGGACTAACTGGATAACATGAAATAACTGAGCATGAATTCATGAAAATTGTATTATTTGAGAATGCAAAACCAAGCATATGATATGATTCTGAAATAATCTGTAAACTGAGGTACTGAAATACAAACAATCTGAGTAACTGATAACTATATGTTATAGTCAAGCAATCCTGTTAATGAACCGAGTTACGAATATGATTATTGGACTGAGACTGAGGCTGACACTATGTTTGAGACTGTAACGATGACTGTAATCAAGATGGTAACGGGGGCTTAACACACTGTAAGGCATGAGAGTAGTAGTCATAAGCTGCACGACCTAAGTTTGGAGTTTTCTGTACTTATAGAACATGATTCGTACTACTGAGTGAACTGGAACTCCTCATACTAGGAACTGTAAGTGCGCGTAATTCTATGAAAAGTGTGTAAATATAAGCTGTGTTCATAGAACTGAGGCATAAAACATGCATAGTTATCATGATGACTGAAGTACAAAACTTTGAACAGAGGTAAAGATGGTTGGGCATCATTCCCACCCTTTACTTTTCTACCCGTACTAATATTACTACTGAAATCTGGAAGCCTGACTTCCTGAAATATCATAACCAAATAGTTCTTGTATACCCGTCGGGCTATGATAGACTGACCCACTGGGGTGGAGACTGAGAAAGGTTTTGTTAATATTTGGTCTAGCTTTAAAGTTAACTACTATGCAAAGAGTTACAAAAGGTAGAGAAACTCCTGGATCTAATAAGGCATAAACATGTTAATAGGAGGTCTGTAATGTACCAGTGACCGCATCAGGATAACTTTCTCAACCTTAACTAGACGGGAGTGCATAAAGCCTATTTGGGCACTGCCCACTGGCGGCACTAGAAGTGGCACACTGCTGATTCAGGCGACTGGACTGAGCTAAAGGACGATTGTGCTGACTTCGTAGGCCAGGCTTAGGAAAATCTCAGATTCTATGACCTGACTCACCACATCCAGAGCATACATCACAACCGGCTCTACACATCCCTTTATGATTCTTACCATATTCTTTATAAAACGAGTTGGTACGAACACTGCTTGCACTACTCTGGGTCTTAGAGCCTAGCACCCTATCATGACTGTCATACCTAAAATTTGGTACGGGTGCACTAGATGAAGATGAAACTGGCGTTGAAGATTTTGGGTGAAACTGAGAACGATTCTCACCCTCTGACTTAGGCTGAGCGAATCTGAAACTACCTATTCTAGATCTCTTATTTTCTCTCTCCTTCTTCTCAAGATTCTTCTCCTTAATCTGTTGAGCATGGACCATAATACTAGATATGTCCATCTTCGTAATCAACATTGCAGTCCTACACTTCTTAACCACTCTACCCGATAACCCAGACACGAACTTGCTCATTCTGGATCTATTATCCGCTACTACAGCATACCTGGCTAACTGAGTAAACTTGAGGGAATACTCTTTCACACTCATACTGCCTTGCTTAAGATTGATGAGCTCTAACACCTTGGCTTCTTTCATCTCTAAGGAAAAGAATTTCTTTCATCTCTAAGGGAAAGAATTATCTAAGAAGGTCGTAGCAAACTCTTCCCATTCTATTGGCTCGGCATCTTCACCCTTGTCTACCTTCCACTTCTTAAACCAGGTATGGGCTACATCTTATAGCTGATAGGCGGCTAACTTAGTACTCTCATTGAAGGTCACTCCCATGATATCTGTGACTTTCTGAACCTGATCGAGGAACTCCTGTGGATCCTCTTCTAGCTTAGATCCTGAGAATAAGGGAGGATTCATTCGGGTGAAGTCCCAAATCCTGGTTGCAGCAATATTGGCCACTGGGGTGGCCGGAACAGCAGCAGATGGCCATTTATTCAGAGCCGCTATTGAATTGTCTAGAGTAGTGAATGCAGTTCTGAATTCTGCATGAGAGACGTGCTCATTCAGGGGATCTTCCTGAATGGGATGAGATGTTGAGTGGTTCTTGGTTCTTCTTTTATTAGTCCTTTTGGGAGGCATGTTCTGTAAATGAAAGGAAGGAACATATTATAATGAGGGTTTTACTTGAGCTCATGCTCACTCACACGATATAAATACTGAAAGAAGGGAAACCATTCCTAACACATCTCATAGCCTCCTGTACATAAGTGTGGCGTGCTACACACCCATGCATAAAACTCTACTAGATGAGGCTTTTCAGACTTCCTAGGACACTATTGAACCTTAGGCTCTGACACCAAGTTTGTAACACCCCGAGTCTGGTACCCAGGATGCTACACAGTGCTCATAATCATAAAGGACCATAAGCTAGCCCATGACTGGTACCTACTGCAATAACTGAGTAATAGCACTATATAATACGGAATAATAGATTAAAATTCCATAAGGTTCAAAAATGTAATACTGATGAAAAAAAATATAGTCTGATAAAATATCAAAATCTGAAATATTGAATACTGTCTGACCATCTAGTTTGAAAAGCCTCTAAAACTGTCTGAACTGTAGAGTTGATGGGACATGTCCCCAACTAACTCCAACTACTAAAATAGACTGAAAAACTAAATGAAAAAATATGTTCTCGAACTATAAGGACTCACCACTACTCTGTCTGCTGAACATCTGAACTGCTAAGGGTGCTCGAGAGCTCACGCGTCTGAACCTATGGTATAAAACACCATAGCATAAAGAAAAGTATGTGCCAGTACGTATGCATGTATTGGTATGCAAATTGAGGTAAGGCTGAATGCAAAGGTTCATATGAATGAACAATAATAACTGAATAACATGATTGAATGAGAGTACATGCATAAATACGTGAACTGTAACTGAAATTGTGATAATACTGAATACTAATTAACTGATGTAACTGATAACTGATTTACTATTTACTGAGTGATGGTGTCTAACAGTCCTAATTCTGATGGAACTAGCCAAGTTTCGTACTGCTGAGTGACTATATCTGATAGTCCTGAAATCTATAGAACTATCTGAGTTCTTTAATGAAGACTGAGATTAAGACTGTAAGAGATAATCATCTAACTGACATGCCCCTTTTCTGAATAGATTTGGCGTCCAACCTGTAATCCCAGTTGAAAGGGTGTCAGTACCGTACTACGGGTAAGGACAATCCATGAGTTAACCCTCTCTGACAGGGAGTTCTTTCATCAACCCCTCGCTAGTAGGAGAACTCGAATGATATGTATTAACCCTAGACTCATAGGGTTATATCTCAACGTATGCTGGCTACGTAGTTCTGGAATGCAAGGATTGCTTCTAAGGATCACACCCTCTGCTGGCGGGTGAGCCCCCATCCTTGGGTTCACTCGGTGTTGAATTCTACTCCTATCTAAATAGACACTGGAATGATTTCCTAGTTCATACTAGGCTGGACTGATCTATTACTGATTGTACTGATTAAATAAATTGAACTGAGTTTACTGAGTTTTGTTACTATCGGAATACTACTGAGTTTTGTTATCTGACTGAGATTACTGAGGACTGAACTGAATACTGAATAGGACTGGATTGATACTGAGTTTACTGCATTTTCTTAAGTTCTGTAACTTAACTAGAGTACTACTGATCGTGACATGACAGAGATTGTTCTGTAACTGACACTGGCTCTAGGCACACAACTAAATTTTCGGGTATTAAATACCCCCAGGGCTCGATAGCATAATAAAACATGACAATTCTTAAATAATTGACAATAGTCAACAACTCACAATACATTCTATGAGGCATTTCATCAATCACTTGAAAGTCATGAGCTTGCACATGAATTGGAAGGCATGCTAATATATCATAATTTCATTAAACCAATCTCATGAGCATTCCATTAAACACATACAAGGTATATCTTTAGCATGGAAGACACTGTGAACATGTGGGTATAGCATAAGTTCATCATTTAGACCACCAAAGGATCATAAAAGCACCATAATCTCAATTTAGTATTTTATCAAACCCATGGTAGGCGTATCTTTATACTTGGGCATGAACAACAATGAAAATACATCATGACTTCAAAATTCAAGGGTTTCAATATAAGACAATCAAAATTCAACTTACACGCTATCATAATATCAAGAAATACATAATGATTTCAACTTGGAACACATACCACAACATTAACATGATTACATTCAAACCCACAACATGGAAATTACAATTCATGTTTTTTAAAAAAAGTTTCTTGAACTCCAAGGGTGGAAGGAACCCTTGGATGAATACTTTACATACCTTGTTGCTTGAATTTGGAAAATATTGATGGTGAAATCTCTTGAATTTGATTCCTGAATTGATAGCCCTAGGGTTTTGCTCTTGAGGATTTTATGAATAATGATTGTATTATGCCTTTAAAGGGGCTAAATTTCGTGTTTTAGGGCTGAGAGGTGATAACGCTCAATCTACAGCTCTCGTAGGAGTGTAAAGTGGTCGTTAGCAAATATAGAACCCAACAGGGTTGGGTGTCGATCCCACAGGGAATAGCTTGGCCAACAAGTAAGCAAAATTACTAAACTTTTGGTGCAAGTCTCGTAAAAAGGGGGGATTGTAATGTGTCACCAAAACAATTAAATAAAAGCTAAAAATAGCAAAGTAAAAGAGAAATATTGTTACGTAAGTTGTAAACAATGAGAATTGAGGCGTTGGGGTTATGTCCACCTTCTGAGGTATACGTCTCTATTGGCTATGAGTGTGTAGAATTCTGACATGCAACTGCTTATAGAGAATTGTATTCGATGGTAAATCCAGGCGTCTTTCGACCTATTCGAGGATTATTTCACTTTAACTCTTTCGAGCTTAAAGCGTGTCTAACGGTACGAATTCTCCAAGAGGTTAGTCCAGTTACGGCACTAGCTTTTTAGTAGGGAATTTTAGGGGGTGACCCTACTACCTTGACATTATCTCTTTTCCAGACAAATAACCTTTCTTTCGAACAAGTTAAATGTTATACTGGCGTATTCTTGCGTTTGCAACCACAAAGAATGTAGACTAAGATGAAGAGAATAATGATATAAGCAGTATACGTGTCGCGAACTCACAACCTCACAACCTCACAGCAATAGATAGTATCTCATACGGCTTCCATAAGAAGTTTAGTTACCCATAAATGCGAAGGAGATCACGATTGACATTGTTGTTATACCACAAGATTGAGTAATTTCGTGTAGCTTAGGTGGTAGGCGTGAGGCGTGAATTCCTAGGCAAAGTAACGATTCTCTTGTTGTGGAATTTAAGAATAGAAGAGTAGAAGAAGAAAAATAGAATTAATGGAAAGATTAGAAGAGTTGTAGAATTGTTTGTAGTGGAAGATGAGAGGGATGGAAGAAAGTATTGTGGTATCCCCCATTCTTCAAAATCTCTAGCATGATAGGGTATTTATAATACCCATATCCTAATCCTACTAGATGATAACGCTCAATCTACAGCTCTCGTTTGAGTGTAAAGCGGTCGTTAGCAAATATAGAACCCAACTGGGTTGGGTATCGATCCCACAGGGAATAGCTTGGTCAACAAGTAAGTAAAGATTACTAGACTTTTAGTGCAAGTCTCGTAAGGAGGGGGGATTCTTGTCTTGCAAGTAATGTAAACAAAAGCTGAAAATAATAAAGTAAAAAGAGAGAGATTGTTACGTTGGTTGTAAACAATGAGAATTGAAGCGTTGGGGTTATGTTCACCTTCTGAGGTATACGTCTCTATTGGCTATGAGTGTGTAGAATTCTGTCATGCAATTGCTTATAGAGGATTGTAGTCGATGGTAAATCCAAGCGTCTCTCGACCTAAACAAGGACTATTTCACTTTAACTCTCTCGAGCTTAAAGCGTATCTAACGGTACGAATTCTCCAAGAGGTTAGTCCAGTTACGGCACTAGCTTTTTAATAGGAAAGGGTGTCCTACTACCTTGACATTATCTCTTTTCCAGACAAATAACTTTTCTCTCGAACAAGTTAAATGTTAGACTGGCGTATTCTTGCGTTTGCAACCGCAAAGAATGTAGATTAAGATGAAGAGAATAATGATATAAGCAATATACGTGCCTCGAACTCACAAACTCACAGCAATAGATAGTATCTCATACGGCTTCCATAACCCCAACAGAGAAGTTTAGTTACCCATGAATGCGAAGGAAATCACGATTGACATTGTTATTATATCACGATATTGAGTAATGGCGTGTAGATCAAGTGATAGGCGTGAGGAGTGATTCCTTAGCAAGTAACGATTCTCTTGTTGTGGAATTTAAGAATGGAAGAGTAGAAGAAAAATAGAATTAATGGAAAGATTAGAAGAGTTGTAGAGTAATAGAATTGAATTGTAAGATGAGAAGTTAAGAAGATGTTAGAAGATGAGAGGGATGGAAGGAAGTATTGTGTTCTCCCTCCTTCCTCCCTCCTTATTCAAAATCTCTAGCATGATAGGGTATTTATAATACCCATATCCTACTCCTACTAGATAAATAAAATATCTAACCAAATCCTACTAGGCTAATGTAATACTTAACCCAATTGTACTAGGTTAATGTAACATTATCATAATCCAAATAAAATAATGAAATACATAACCTAATTGTACTAGATTAATGTATCATTGTCAAAATCCAGCTTTGTGTCTGTAAGTCCCCAAAGTCTTCAGAATTGCTGTTTTAGCCCGGGACAGATTTTCCATGCAGCAGGTTTGGTCCCCCAAAGTCTTCAGAAATGCTGTTTTAGCCCGGGACAGATTTTCCATGCAGCAGTTTTGGTCCTTAGGCGTGTAAACTCCCTTCCCTTCCTTCGTGAGCTTTCTTTAGCGTCAATTAAGCCATAAAATGCTGAATTATGCATCATTTATACCTGAAACTTTACTAATCATGTTCGTTAGCTCATTTACAGGAAAAAGGACTAAAAGTGCATGAAATATATAATTTGTTCTCAAAACTAGGCTAAAATATGGGCAAAATATATTGATATAGGTGCGTAAATTCGCCTATCATCAACACCCCACACTTAGAGCTTTGTTCGTCCTCGAACAAACTATCATGTCCTTCTAAACGTCAACTTAGGGTTTTACAGCAACAACACAAAATATTCGTCAAGACAAGCACAACAATTATCAACAAAGAGTATCTTTTCGATTATAAGTAGAAACAGTTTAACCTCTAGCATAGACTCGGGATGGTGATCAACTCGCATGCAAACGTTAAGGTACAAGGAATCATATATGACTACCCAAAACTCATCAACCATGTGTGTCTCACACTATAGTACCCATAATCATTCACAAGTATAGCATATTTTTCAAACATGGGTATCAAAATATCCTTGCTCTCGCTCTCACAAAGAATTCAGATGAAGCAACTGATGACCATAGGCTTGCCCTTAATGTAATACTCTACTAAATGTCAGAATGCTAAGCTTAGGATCAAGTAGGTCTTTTGATGGTTGTAATGTAGGCTAAGGGACGGGTAGGACTATTTTGGCCAGGAATAGTGACTAAGTTCCTAAGCGCTTTAATACATCACTTTGTATCATTGACACTTTGTTTTTTTGTTCTTTCAACCTTTCTTTCTTTTATTCTACCACCCTTGTTCTCCTCTTTTGTTTTTCAATTTTAAGCACAACTCGCTTTTCAGCTTTCTTTTCCTTTTTCTTTTCACAACATACCTCTTATGATAGCACTTTCTTTTTCATAACACATTCAAGCACCATTACAATTTATAGCATCATACTCACCCAATTTCCTCTTATGTTGTCACATGAATTTTTCACTTTAAAGCACTTAGGAGTTTGGATCAAATTACGGTCTTGAAAAAAATGGATTAGGCTTACATACAAGGTTGTCAAAGAAAATAGGCTAAAGGCTCAAAAGGGTTTAACTAGGATGATGTCCATGGGTAGGTAAAACTGAAGGTAAACAAATATAGGTTGCCAAAGAAATGCCTAAATCATATCCTAAACTTACACTCCTTATTTTCGCTTTGCATACATACCAGGCACGTTCTAGCATCAGCCACACACATAGAATATACGATTATCTCACACACACAAGGCACATGGTCGACTTGCTTGGAAGTAATATAGACTCTCGACCCAACAAGTGAAGGAATTGAATCACACAATATCATATAATGAGTCACAACTAGAGCCTAAACGTCTCAATAGTCACATTTGTAGCACATACTCTTGTTATAATCTCATGCTGCCTATCAAAATAATTTCATGCGAAGCTAGAAAAAATTTACTACTAAAAAAATGAAACAAAAACAAAGCAAACAAACATAGATGCGAGTAGAGAAGTATAGCATGCAATACCACCACCCCACACTTAGTCGGGACACTGTCCTCAGTAGAGAATAAATACGAAGAACCTGGTCAGTCGGACTCGTCCTCAATGTCGGGGGTCATACCCTTTGCATCGGAATCATCATCAGAGTCGTCATTCTCAGAAGTTCCTCATAAGTATCCCACTTAATTCCAAGAGTGAGTCGAGGTATTTGCAGCGAGGAGGGTTCTCCTTGCTCTTTTCGGCCTCTTTTCTTGCCTTTTTGTGAAGTGGTCTTGCTTTGGGTGCCATTGTACCTGAGACTTAAAAAAATGTTCATGTTAGCATCATCTCGATGGATACAATCTATAAACAAGCAGTAGTGGCACCACCCCACACTTAGCTTGTTGGTACAGACTAGTGAAGTGAAAGTGGTCGATTACTCAGACTTCATCGACATACGTTTTAGGGGCTATATTCCAACAAGAAATTCAGATATGTAACACTTCTTGCAATCTTTGCAATACTTTCATGTTAGGTATATCAAGACTTCTTCATAGGGATTACATCATGGTATAGTTTCTATCAATAATCACAATCTCCTATGTCGGTAGGCAACTATAAGTCTTATTCCGATGAGCGAGACATCCCAACATGTAAGTATTCAAGTGACAAGAGCATGCAATGTTCATGACTATAGCAATCCCGCAAGTAGTATAACAATGCATCAAAATCAATTTCTAGTTGGAAATAAGTTAAGAGTATCCTAACATTCATGTTCACTCACTTGGTTTTGTATCAACAATTCAAACACATTAACATCACCAATATTTCTTCAAGATGTAGCAATTCATAATAGACATAGCAACGTAGCACTTACGAAAAATAGATGAAGAACAAAAGAGTACTTACGTGATTGAAGCCTTTGGAGATGTTCTTGTGAAGTGGGAGAGCAAAAAGAAAAGTTTTGAGATGATTTGGAGAGTATATGCGGCGCCTAGGTCAAGTTTTCAATGTGTTTGTGTTTCAAGACTAAGTCTCCTTTATATAGGAAGAGAATGGGTCGGGTTTTGACCCATTTACAATCGGTTTTAGAGACAAAAATGCTACATATGCGGTGCATAATGCTTGGCATAGTCATGGTATATGCGGCGCATTGTCTATGGCATAATGGGACATATGCGCCGCATAGTCTATGGCATTTGTAGACATATGCGCCGCATAGTCTATGGCATATGAGATACTGAGACCAAATGCCATAGAATAGGCGGCGCATAGTCAAAAGCATACCTAGGAATAGGCGGCGCATAGTGTATATCACACTAGATTCCGAGACCTTAGGCTATAGGATAGGTTGTGCATCGTTCGTGACCTAGTTTTACCTAGGCCTAGCCTTCCTCAATGCCTATTTTGGCATTAGCAATGCTCAATCCATAGCCTTATGCATCACTATTCCTAACTTACCAACTTTACCATACAATGCGTCCAAATCGTCAATTGAAATCAATCTCCTCGTTGAATACCTCTTGCACCTACATTTGCTCAAAAATAATAAAAATGATTAGAACGATGGGTTGCCTCCCATCAAGCGCCTTAGTTTTGGTCGTGGCACGACTCTTATTTTTGGATTTTTATTTATCAAAAGCAAAACACATACTAGAACGAAATGAAAAATGAAAAACGATAAATGAAAAACGATAAACGATGGGTTGCCTCCCATCTAGCGCCTTATTTATTGTCATAGCACGACATGGTTACCTCGAGTACTCAGACTTCGTCGAGGTAAATGGTGGATCGTTTTCTGAATGGATTCAGACGACAATGAGGCTTGCTTGTAGGAGGGATACCAATTATATCATCAATAGTCCAACCCATAGCTCTCATGTATCTCTTCAGAGCAGAGATGAGAGAATCTACGTGCTGTTTACTTAAATCATCCGCACTCACCGGAAGTATCTTTATACTTTCCAAGAACACATACCTTAGATAATCGGGGAGCTCTTTCGATTCTAGCATTGGTGGCTCTTCAAGGGAAGTCTTCGCTGGTGGTGTGGGTCGATTTTGGAGATCAAGGTCCAGCTTCTTGGGAGCATAGCGATATGTCCCTAATCCTGATAGAGCACCAATATCTTCTTTGCAATTTTTAGCATCCTTACTCTCTCCATCCATGAGCACAACCGCCAAAGGGTCAGCAATAATTTGCTCTTCTTTAAGTAATTCTTTCGGATCATCAAAGAAAACATCAGCCACCGAAAATACACTCGGATCTTTGGGTTGCTTCATTGATTTGCAAACATCAAATCGAACCACTTCGTCATTTATTCGGAATGAAAGTTCATTAGCTCTCAAATCAATGAGCACACTTCCTGTAGCAAGGAAAGGGCGTCCTAAGATTATGGGAACCTCTGAATCTGCTTCACAATCCAAGATGACAAAGTCTGATGGAAAGATAAATGAAGAAACCTTTACCAAGACATCGCATAGAATACCAACCGGTCGTTTTACCGACCTATCCGCCATAACAAGCCTCATATTAGTTGGTGTAGGATCTCCTAACCCCAACTTCTTGTAGATCGATAATGGCATCAAGTTGATGCTGGCTCCTAGGTCACATAATGCTTTGGCAAAGTTCAAAGATCCAACGGTGCAAGGAATAGTGAAAGCTCCGGGGTCGGCCTTCTTCTGAACTATCGATCGGGTAGCAATTGCACTACAATGATGCACATCATCCTTCAGCTCATAACTTGATTCCCTATTCTTAGTCAAAAGATCTTTCATAAACTTCGCATACCCAGGCATTTGTTCAAGTGCCTCTACCAATGGAACATTAATGGTTAGCTGCTTCAACATAGTCATAAATTTGCTGAACTTAGTGTCATCCGCCACCTTCTTCAATCTTTGAGGAAAAGGTGGTGGTGGGTATGGAATTGTTCTTTCCACGACTTTCTTCTCCTCTTGCTTCCGTTTTTCAGCTTTTTCAGGTTGCAAATTGTGAGGGGTGACGTTATGGACGTCAGGATCAGCTGCTGCGGCATCTTCCCCTTTCGCCGTATCATCAATGTCCACTACTTCGTCAACCACTTGCTTTCCCTTAGATGAGGTTTCCAGCACCTTACCACTTCGGGTAGTAATAGCCATGCATGACCCATCATTCCTTGGGTTTTGCACGGTGTTGCTAGGTAAAGTGCCAACCTTTCTTTGATTGAGTGCTGCTGAGAGTTGGCTCAATTGCTGCTCTATTTGCTTGATTGAAGTGGAATGAGAATCAACTAGTTGTTTCATGGAGGACAAATCATTAATTACCTCAGTAACTCCCGCGCTCGTTGCTTCCACTCCTTTCAATAATTTAGCCATCATGTCTTCCATACTTCCAGAATTAGATGTGGTGGTATCACGTCTACCAGGGGGAACATATACACCACTCTTTTCATTGTTTTTTCTCCAACTACCTTGGTCCTTGTTTCCAGAATTATCATAATAGTTCCGACCTTGGTTTCCTTGGGTATTACCTCGGAAACCCCCCTGATTGTTCAAGTAGTTGGCCTCCTCTTCCGAATCAGATTCGTCTCTTCCTTTTAGCGCCACAGCTTTCACTTTTTCGGTCTTCCCTGATAATAAATGCTTTGTCAGAAGATCCACTTGCGTTTTCATGTGCGCTAAATCTTGATCACGTTCTTCTTGTCTTCTTCTTTGGTCTGCAATCATACCTATAGATAAAGTGGGGCTTGCTACCTCAGAATCCCTGGTATGCCAAGCTCTACTTTGTTTCGTCATGTGATCTAGCATATTGCTTGCTTGACCAAAGGTGAGGTCCATAAAAGATCCTCCAGCCGCATTATCCACCACTGGTTTAGTTATTGAATTCAGGGCTCTATATAATATCTCCATTAGGTGAACATTAGTCATATGATGGTTTGGGCACCTCGCTAGCTTTGTCTTGAACCTCTCCCATGTTTCATGAAGAGCTTCAGTGGGAAGCTGACGAAAGTTGCTGATTTCATCTCTCAATTGTGCTCTTTTGGATGGCGGAAAGAATCTTTCTAGGAAAGCGTCTCTCAATTGCCTCCAATTTGTAATAGAATCAGGAGTCAGCCCATTCAACCATAGAGTTGCCTCCCCAGACAGAGACAATGGAAATAGACGTAATCGAATTGCATTCTGACCAACTCCAGGATTGTCAAATGACTTGTATGTAGAAATAAAGTTGATGAGATGCATATTCGGATCATCGCCTGTTAGTCCACCAAATAATCCCTTGAGTTGCAATAACTGAATCATGGTGCTTGTGATGTTGAACTTGGCTCCGGGCGCTAATGGTGGTGGAATTATAGCTCCAGTGGCTCCGGCACCATCAAGATCATCATCATCATCGTCGAAGGCTGGCTGCATAGGTTGGCGATCATGTCTATACCGAGCTTGTCGACCTCTTCTGTTGGCAGGTGTTGTGATTTCAGCATCATGCCTTGGGTTTAGTAACTCGTCATCACCTAAATCCTAATCGTCAGGATTTGGTGCTCGTGCAGGGTTATCAATGTTCTGCTGTTGCACCTGGGCTGTGGCAAGGGCAGCCAATCTTGCTTGTTCCTGTTGAGCAGCCATCCTTGCGATTTCAGCTTGTGCTTCCATTCTACCAATGCGTTGTGGTTCAGGATTGATTGGTAATAACGGTAGACCAGAACTTCGAGTATGGGGCATGCACTAAAATAAAAATCTGCAGTAGACAAAAACAAAAACTAAAAGTAAAAGTACGAGAATCTTTGACCAAAGGGTCTAGTAATTATCACGAACTTGATTGACACTTGTATTCCCCGGCAACGGCGCCAATTTTTGATAACGCTCAATCTACAGCTCTCGTTTGAGTGTAAAACGGTCGTTAGCAAATATAGAACCCAACTGGGTTGGGTATCGATCCCACAGGGAATAGCTTGGTCAATAAGTAAGTAAAGATTACTAGACTTTTAGTGCAAGTCTCGTAAGAAGGGGGGATTCTTGTCTTGCAAGTAATGTAAACAAAAGCTGAAAATAATAAAGTAAAAAGAGAGAGATTGTTACGTTGGTTGTAAACAATGAGAATTGAAGCGTTGGGGTTATGTCCACCTTCTGAGGTATACGTCTCTATTGGCTATGAGTGTATAGAATTCTGTCATGCAATTGCTTATAGAGGATTGTAGTCGATGGTAAATCCAAGCGTCTCTCAACCTAAACAAGGACTATTTCACTTTAACTCTCTCGAGCTTAAAGCGTATCTAACGGTACGAATTCTCCAAGAGGTTAGTCCAGTTACGGCACTAGCTTTTTAATAGGAAAGGGTGTCCTACTACCTTGACATTATCTCTTTTCCAGACAAATAACTTTTCTCTCGAACAAGTTAAATGTTAGACTGGCGTATTCTTGCGTTTGCAACCGCAAAGAATGTAGATTAAGATGAAGAGAATAATGATATAAGCAATATACGTGCCTCGAACTCACAAACTCACAGCAATAGATAGTATCTCATACGGCTTCCATAACCCCAACAGAGAAGTTTAGTTACCCATGAATGCGAAGGAAATCACGATTGACATTGTTATTATATCACGATATTGAGTAATGGCGTGTAGATCAAGTGATAGGCGTGAGGCGTGATTCCTTAGCAAGTAACAATTCTCTTGTTGTGGAATTTAAGAATAGAAGAGTAGAAGAAAAATAGAATTAATGGAAAGATTAGAAGAGTTGTAGAGTAATAAAATTGAATTGTAAGATGAGAAGTTAAGAAGATGTTAGAAGATGAGAGGGATGGAAGGAAGTATTGTGTTCTCCCTCCTTCCTCCCTCCTTATTCAAAATCTCTAGCATGATAGGGTATTTATAATACTCATATCCTACTCCTACTAAATAAATAAAATATCTAACCAAATCCTACTAGGCTAATGTAATACTTAACCCAATTGTACTAGGTTAATGTAACATTATCATAATCCAAATAAAATAATGAAATACATAACCTAATTGTACTAGGTTAATGTATCATTGTCAAAATCCAGCTTTGTGTCTGTAAGTCCCCAAAGTCTTCAGAATTGCTGTTTTAGCCCGGGATAGATTTTCCATGCAGCAGGTTTGGTCCCCCAAATCTTCAGAAATGTTGTTTTAGCCCGGGACAGATTTTCCATGCAGCAGTTTTGGTCCTTAGGCGTGTAAACTCCCTTCCCTTCCTTCGTGAGCTTTCTTTAGCGTCAATTAAGCCATAAAATGCTGAATTATGCATCATTTATACCTGAAACTTTACTAATCATGTTCGTTAGCTCATTTACAGGAAAAAGGACTAAAAGTGCATGAAATATATAATTTGTTCTCAAAACTAGGCTAAAATATGGGCAAAATATATTGATATAGGTGCGTAAATTCGCCTATCATCACTAGATAAATAAAATATCTAACCAAATCCTACTAGGCTAATGTAATACTTAACCCAATTGTACTAGGTTAATGTAACATTATCATAATCCAAATAAACTAATGAAATACATAACCCAATTGTACTAGATTAATGTATCATTGTTCAAATCCAACTAAGTTACTGCAAATCCCCAAAGTCTTCAGAAATGTTGTTTTAGCCCGGGACAGATTTTCCATGCAGCAGTTTTGGTCCTTAGGCGTGTAAACTCCCTTCCCTTCCTTCGTGAGCTTTCTTTTGCGTCAAGTAAGCCATAAAATGCTGAATTCTGCATCATTTATACCTGAAACTTTACTAATCATGTTCGTTAGCTCATTTACAGGAAAAAGGACTAAAAGTGCATGAAATATATACTTTGTTCTCAAAACTAGGCTAAAATATGGGCAAAATATATTGATATAGGCGTGTAAATTCGCCTATCATCAAGAGGCGGGGAAAAAAACAACTAAATAACCCTGAGAATGCGGTTTTTTAATGACTGAAATTTGACCCAGTGACCGCAGGCGACGCGGTGCGTCGATGGCATCAATGCGATATCCAATGTGTCGCACCAAGATTGCGTCGGTTCATTAGAATTGCACGCTGATAGCTGGAAAAAATATTAACCAATGCGATGGGTGATGCGGCGTGCCAAAATTGCGTTGGTCCACTATTTTGGGATTCCAAACACAATTAAATGAGGATCAAAAGATCTGAAACTTGTGCGGGAACACCTATTGACCTTCTTGAGCATGAATTAACTAAGATAAAGGCATTTAAAGGACATTATGGTCACAAAATGAGTTTGCCAACTTTCAAAGGCTAAAAATAAACTAAGTCTGAATACTTATCTAGAATTTTTTAAGTCTGGGACTCCTTAGCTAACTTAAAGGACTGAATTAAGTTAGGAATTTTGCGGGGTTTTACAATTTCTCTCCAAGAAACCCTAGAACTCCAAATTTTAAACCTCAAGAAATGTAAATTCCACCATTCTTTTTCCAAGATAACCCAAAATTCAAGATTCCCAATTCAAGATCTTCAAGAAACAATCTTCAAGAGCACAAATAGGAACTCAAAGTTCAAGCTTCTTCATCTATTCATCAATTAAGGTATGCAGGGTTATGAACAAGGATAATCCTTTCATACTTGTGCCCAAAATTAGTTTTAAAGTTGAATTTTACTTGAAATTATATGAATTTCAGTTTAGGATTTATACCCACTTATCACTATTTGAAGATTATGATGTCATAAGTGATTTAGATGTTGAATTACATGTCTACTTTTGTATATTTATGTGTGTGACTTTATTTTCCAGATTTGGAATTAAATTTTAAGGCTTTCATTATCAAGCATGAACTTTATGATGATTTGACATAAATTTGATGCATGGGTTATTAAGCCTTAGTTTGAATATCGATATTTCAAGAATGATAGTGCTTTACGCACCCTATGATTAGTTTATTTCATATTTTGATCAAGATTTGATCTTTTGATCTTATCTTAGATATGGAATCCACTTAACAGTTTCAGTTACAGTTTAAATTAAGAAGATACACAATTGGTTTTCATTATAAACCCTTATACTAGTTTTAAAGTGGATTTTCTACAGAATGAGCATACAGATTAAATGGAGTAGTATTTAGCACCGAGTTGGGTATGTTCACATGCCCTAGAACTATGAGCCAATGTAGGATCAAATTATCAGATTATTCCCATTTTTATATAGATGATAGTTACATATGTGATCACTTAGCTTAGGTTATACTCCTTGGCAAGAGTATGACACCTCTCCCCAACATGAGGTTTTCCCATAAGGGAACTAGATGTTGGACACCATGATAGCTCACATAGTGTATGTCGGTTAGAAGAACCTCTCTACAAAAAAGAGTAATCCTAACAGTAAAGCTTTTAGAAACTAAGTGTAAAGGCTCACAACTTTATTCAGATATTGCTTTACATAAGACATTAGCTATGAGATTTCAGCTTTCAGTTTACAGATATAAAAGTGAGTCCTTTTTATACTTAGGCAGCATGATTTAAAGATAGAATACAAGTACAACTTTTAGAAACTAAATGTTATGACTCGCAAGATTTATATAGCATGCCTTACTACTTATGACTATGATTCTTAGTTTACAGTTATTCAAGCTAATGTGAATCATCTACAATTAGCATGCATTCTTTACAAGTTTATATTATCTTTGGGGTATTGTTTTACTTATGCATTCACCCCAACATGCTCAGTACATTACAGAAGTACTGATCCATATATATGTCTGTGTGCTACATTGTTTAATAATGTAGGTTCAGGTGCTTAGTTTCAGCAGCATGAGTGATTTCGAGCATCTTCATCTACATCCCACAGTTGGTGAGTCCTCATAGTTAGGGGACCTAATTATTTAGTTTTTCAGCTTATTAGAGTAGTTGATTCAGTATTTTCAGTCAGTCTGAGTCAGCTGGGGGTTTGTCCCAGTGGCTCTCTAGTTTTTAGTAGCAGAGGCTTGTCAGACTGCTAGTTATGATTCAGATTTCTAGTATTGATTGTCCATACTTATAAGTCAAGTATTTTAAGATATTATGTTCAGATAATTTCAGCTTAGATCAAACAGACTTCTGCATTTTGTCTTTGATTATATATCTATATTTCTATATTATGAGTTTCAGATTTAGTAGAAGGCTTACAGGGTTATCTTAAGGCTACTCATAGTATTGAGAACCGTGTGACATCTCGAGACCCATTTTTAGGGTGTTACTGATAGGTAGAGATTGGTAAAATGAGATAAAAATAAAAATTTAAAGCTACCAACCGTCATCTAATTAACTTGAGCCTTAATCGAGATAGTTAATTTTAGATCACAGAACAAGGGTTAGCAATGAGACGCTCTGAGTTTAAGAAAAGGTGAGTGAAATTTATTTAACCAAGGTCGAGAGATGGTTAGGTGATACATATCCTGTTAGATTTTACATGCAAGGCATCGAGATAGTTTATGAGCACAAATATCCTGTGGAGTTATGAAGTCATGAGGATCACAATCCTAGTGCTCATCTTATGTGGGTCTCAATCTAATCAACCAATAATTGTTACCATTACAATTTACTTTTAGAAACCCCCCTTTTTATTTCCTTATTTTCCTGTTACATAGACAAACTCTTGACAGAATTTTGAGCTATTTCTCGTAGGATTGACCCCAACCTAGTTGGATTTTATATTTTACCAAGCACCCACTTTATACTTTTGAGAGATATAATTTAGGCGTCATCAAATTTGGGCACGGTAATCGAGGAATATGGTTACGAATTGATAGATCAAGTTTGTTAAAGTTATTGGTTTTGTTTGTTGGTTTTTGCTTTTCTACTATTTTATGGAACACACTGGTGTATGCCTATCACTTAAAGTCAAAGCAATACCCTGATTCCATTTGATCCTGAACTTGAGAAGACTCTAATGCATAATAAAAAATGGATAAAAAGGAGTTTATGATCAAAGAGCCCTGCTTGAAGGGGTTCATGATGACCCAAAATTGAATTAACCACTTTTACATGATGTTACATAAACTTTTAGGCAAGTTACCACTCACTGAATAGCTAAGAAAAAATACTAGGCAAACAGCTACTCAACGAGCAACCAGTGAAGAAAGATCTAGAAAGGAAGAGAAAGTCATCTAGCTGAACTTGATGTAAGGGGGAGAATAAGAAGAAGCAGAGGACAACAACTCATCCAAAAATATTTTCAAGTGTATGATGATCTAGAAAAAAGACTTTGGATATGTTGAGCTAATTAAAATATGTGCAATTATTCCTCCAGGATTGTTCTAAGGTTCCAAATTTGATATTATAAATGCATGATTTAGTTTCTAAATTTGAAGGGGATGTTCGTTGGCCTACCTATTGATGATGAAAATATGCACATTATGAATTTCATATGGATCTTCACTTCATATAATCTGCATGGGGTGAGTTAAGAAGTTATACGACTGAGGTTATTCCCGTCCTCTTTGATGAAAAAGGTGACTTTGTGGTTAGGTTAGCTGACTTATGAGTCTATCACCTCTTGTAATGAGTTGAGACCTTAGTTCTAGATTAATTTTTCCACTCTCTACAATGTTGCAATTGAAAGATGAGATCTATAATTTTCAATAGTTGTATTTAGATCCACTATATAAGACATGGTTAAGGTTCATGAAGAAGCTTCAGAATATTCCAAATCATAGAATCATGGGTACAAACTTGCATAAGATATTCTACAAAGCCTTGAATGCTAATACTAAGGTTGTCGAAGACACTATTACATGTGGAACCTTCATGAGTCTATGATGGGAGCATGTTTCTATAATCTTAGACCAAATTACTAAAACTAATTTAGGATGGCATACTCGGGAGACAAATAGATCAGCCGGTACTTACTCAATTGGTGCCTCCACCAAGAAAAGAATATTAGATAAGACAATGGATCAAGAGGTGGCATAGCTAAAGACTGAGATTGGATTGCTTTCTAAGAAATTTGCGGTAGTTGGAGTAAGAAAAGTGATACAGTGGGTGCACGCAGTAAGAATTCTAGACATGAAGAGCCAGATTTTGAAGAAGAAGCTAAGTATCTTAAAAGAGAGATAATGGGTTTTCAAGATAAGAATAAAGGGTCTAATCAAGAAAATTGAAACTCAAGGTAAGGGAATCAAGCTCAGAACTATTATAAAAACATGTATAGGTATAAGAGTAGAGAGAATGATGGTTATTGGAGGAGGAAAGCTGATTATAAAGAAAAGGCCGGTCTTTATGTTCCGCTAGAGAACATGGATGCTGAATTTGAAAGTTCAAGAATGGAAATATTACTAGAAAAACTTGTAAAGGGTTCAGAATACCAAGAGAGTCGCCTTAGAGAAATTAAGACAAATATTTGGGATTGATCCAGAAGGTAGAGTCGCATACAACAACTATTAAGTAACTTGAGCAATAATTTAGGCAGATGTCTGCCACATTGAACCAGTGTCAACCAAGCACTCTTCCTAGTAACACAACTCAAAATCCTAAGAATGACAATCACTATTTAGCTATTACTACTTGGAGTGATAAGGACACAATTGATCCACTTATACATGTACTTAATAATGCGAGGAATGACCCCCTGAGCATTGATGATGTGGATGACAATGAAACAAAAAAATTAGTGATGAATGATGAAGCCTCTTAGAAACCTATAGTTATAGAAAAAAAATGACACTGACAACGCAAAAGGTAATGAGGTTATTTTAGTATTAAAGCCCTTTCACATACCTCCATCTCCATTTCCCCAAAGATTAAAGAAGAAAGCCAAAGAATGAGAGTATTAGAAGTTTATTTCTATGCTAAAGAGTTGTCTATGAATATCCCTCTTATTGAATATATAGAGAAGATGCCTAGCTATGCAAAGTTTATGAAAGATTTGGTGACCAAGAAGAGGACGGTGAGTTCTGAGCCTGCAGATAATTTGCACCACTATAGCGCTATTGCCTCTTAATTTTTAGTTAAAAAGAAGTAAGATCCGGGAGCATTCACCATTACTTATACTATTAGATTTTTAAATTTTACACGAGCCTTATGTGATCCTAGCATTAACTTGATGCCGCTAGTCGTCTTTATGAAATTAAAGTTAGGGTCAGCTAAACTAACCTCTATGAGACTTTTGATGGCAGATTATACGGTGATGAAACCCATCGGTATCTTGTGTAATATGTTGGTAAAGGTATCATCTTTTATATTTCTAGCTAATTTTATGATTTTTGATTATGAGGTTGACTTCGAGGTTTCTATCATATTGGAAGGGTCTTTCCTAGCCATGGGTAGGGCATTGGTTGATATAAATATGGGATAGATGAAGTTCAGACTTAATGATGAGCAAGTTACTTATAATTTATGTCAATTGATGAAGTAGCCAAAGGATATTCATTTGGTTTCGGTGATAGACACTGTAGATAGAAATACATTAGTAACACCAATTGATGAGTGACTTAGTCTTAAGGCACTCACAGCTGTAATAATGAATTTGGATAGTGATCATACTAATGGGTATAATGAGATGGTGAATACACTTGTCGGTAGAGGTTCATACACTTATGCACCAAAGAAGTTAGACCTTGATATAAAAAATAAATAGAGCAACCCTGCCAACTAAACCATTTATTGAGAAGCCACTAGTTTCGGAATTGAAGGCTCTTCCCTCTCATTTGCATTATGCATTCTTGGGGGCCAACAATACCTTATCGATTATCATTGCATCAGATTGATTAGAGTGGTAGGTTGAGGCTTTAGTATCATTTTTGTAGAGGTTTAAGAGGGCTATTGGCTAGACCATTGCTGACATGGTTAGAATTCCACTCAAAATTTGTACTCACAAAATTTAGCTTGAGTCGAAATACATACCTCGCATTGAGAATTAGCATAGATTGAATCCACTTATGAAAAAGGTTGTGAAGAAAAAAATCATTAAGTGGTTAGGTGCAGGTATAGTTTATTCACTTATCAATAACAAATGGGTGAGCCTGGTTCAATGTGTGCTAAAAAAGTTGGAATCACTGTAGTTCCTAATAATAAAAATGAGTTAGTTCCTATGAGACTAGTCACTAGATGGCGAGTATGCATGGATGACATGAAGCTGAATACATGGACCCAAAAGGACCACTTTTCTATAATATTTATGGATCAGATGCTAGAACGTCTTGTAGGTAGAGGATGGTGTTGTTTTATTGATGGTTATTCGAGGTATAATTAGATTTTTATTTCTCCCAAGGACCAAGAGGAATCACTTTCACTTGTCCATATAGGACGTTTGTATTTAAAAGTATGCCCTTTGGTCTTTGTAATGCTCCCGCAACCTTTCACCATTACATGATGTCTATTTTTTATGACATGGTGGAGGACACTATTGAGGTTTTTATGGATGATTTTTCAGTTATGGGTGAATCATTTGATAATTTCTTGGCTCATTTATCCAACACTTTGCAAAGATGTGACGACTGTAACTTAGTGCTTAAGTGGGAGAAGTGTCACTTTATGGTCAAGGAAGGAATAGTGCTTGGGCACCAAATTTCTAAAAACTGTGATAGAAGTTGACAAGGCTAAGATTGAGGTGATTGACAAATTTCTCCATCAATTTTCGTGAAGGGTATTTGGGAGTTTCTTGGTTCATGCAAGTTTCTATAGGCGATTTATAAAGGACATCTCTAAAATTTCAAATCCATTGTGCAAATCTCTAGAAAATGAGGTGAAATTTATGTTTGATAATGCTTTCCTTAAGGCTTTTGAGTGATTAAAAGAGAGGTTGACTTGAACTTCCATTATTGTATCTCCTGATTAGACCTTTCCATTTGAAGTGATGGTGATGCTAGTGGTGTGGCATTAAGAGAAGTCCTAGGTCAAAGGTGAGAAAAGATACTTCATCCCATATACTATGCCATCAAAGCACTAAATCTTGCATATAAAAATTATACAGTGATCGAACAAGAGTTGTTTGTAGTAGTGTTTAACTTTGAAAAATTCTGGTCCTACTTGATTGGAACCAAAGTCATTATGCACACTGACAATGTAGCTCTTAGATATCTCATGGCGAAGAAAAATGCAAAGTCGAGGTTGATTCGATGGGTACTTCTGCTGTAAGAATTTGATTTTGAGGTTAAGGATTAAAAAGGTACCAAAAACCAAGTAGCTGACTATTTGTCACGCCTAGAGGAGGAAGCAATGCTAAAACTTGGGATGAGCTTGAGATTGATGATAATTTTTCAAATGAGTAGGTCTTGGTGGTAGCACAAGACTAAATCCCTTGGTTTACAGAATTTTCCAACTATTTGGCTAGTGATCTCATCTCAAAAGCTATGTTGTTTCAACAACGCAAGTGATTTATGCATGAGGTGAGAAAGTTCTTTTGGGATGATCCATACTTGTTTTGAGTGTTTGCTGATGGTGTAACTAGGAGGTGTATTCCCGAGGTTGAAAAGATGAGTATTTTAGAGTCATGTCATTCATCCTCGGGTGGGTGTTATCATGAATGTACTTGCACAAAATCTTGCACTATGGTTACTATTGGCCTACTACCTATAAGGATGCACATGATTATTCTAGTGCTTGTAGGAAATGCCAAAAGCAATGTAATACTTTCATAAAGGTATGAGATCCCTATGATTCCAATACTTGGGGTGTCGATTTTATGGGCCCATTAGCGAGTTCACATGGGATGAAGTATATCTTGGTAGTTGTTGACTACATTTCAAAGTGGGTGGAAGAAATTGTGCTTCCAAACAATGAAGGTAAAAGCGATACAACATTCTTAAAAAAGAATATTTTATCCAGATTTAGTACACCTCGAGTAATTACTAGTGATGGAGGCTCACACTTTTGCAATCATATTTTTAATGCCTTACTTGAGAAATATGGTGTGAATCATAATGTGGCAACACCTTACCATACTCAAACAAGTGGGCGAGTAAAGGTCTCCAATCAAAATATAAAGTCTATTCTGGCAAAAACCGTGAATGCCAATAGAAGGTCTAGAAACCTAAATGTGCATTATAGGCCTATCGTAAACATATAAGACTCCTATAGTGAATCTCCACATCAGCTTGTATATGGAAACGTGTGCTACTTGTCGGTCGACTTGAGTATAAAGCACTATGGGCACTGAAAAAAATTGAATTTTGAATGGAGTGATGTTGCACACTTACGACTGGAGAAGAAAAATTAGATGGATGAGTTCTGCCTCCATTTTTATGAGAGTTCAGCCTTGAACAATAAAAAGGATGAAATTGTACCATGATAGAAAAATTAAACAAAGATAATTCAAACCCGGTGATTTAGTTTTGGCTGTATAATTTGAGACAATGCTTATTTCTTGGCAAGTTAAAGTTTAGATGGTCTAGACTATTCACCATGGTGAGGGTATTTCCATATGGTGCAATTAAGATACGATGAGATGGTGTGTCCCATTCAAGGTGAACAGATGATGTATTAAGCACTATATCAGATATACGAAAGAGATTAAGTTATGTATGGAATTGAGCCTTGATGAAGTTTGAGTAGTCAAGAGATATGGGTCATGCTACAATGTTAAATCAAACGCTTTATGGGAGGCTACCCATAGGCTTGTTGGTGAAGTCTGAGTCCCTAACATAGTAATTTCATTCCATGATGTTAAATCAAGAGCTGCTTGGGAGGCAACTCATGGTGTTAGTATTAACTTTGTTTTTTCCTAAGGGAAAGAAGCACACAGGAATCACTGACGTAAGGGAAACTTGGAAAATTAGAATAGTCAAGCTCTGCTCATGAATAGAGTCTACGAGTTGTGACTTAAGTCCATGAAATATAGACCCAACTCATGAAAATCAGAGTGAAATTCCTTCCCTCAGAATATGACCCACAAATTCAGCCCACGGCTTGTAAACCATACCTATGGGTCGTGGGTTGAGTCATGGAAATTAGACGGTGGCTTGGGTCTCATATCATGACCCACGAGCCTAACTAAAGGGTAATAAATCATACGTATGAATCATGGGTCAATTTTATGGGCCAGTTAAGTAATTTATCCTAAATTTTCATTTAAAGTAAGAGGTCAACGTGACCCAACCCACAAATCCTAAAACTCAACCCTTTTCGTTAAACGAACCCTAAACCCAATTCAAAAAATAAAACAAAACAAATACCACATAAACTCAAACACTAACACCATATATTTCCCACCTTTCTCATTCAAAAAAACCCTACTACATCTTCACGATGATCAAACCAACCAAAACCCTAATCCCTATGCATAAGAGGCTCCTAATTGAGAAATTTCTTTGTTTATTATTTGAAATCATCATCAATGCTAAGGTATGTGCATACTCTCTAAATTCTTTTAGGTTTGTTTCTCCATTGCCAAAGTAAGGTTAAAATCACGATTTCATATTCCCTAAAATTAAACCAATATAAACTAAATGGGTGGAGTTATGACATTTGATCGAATCTAAACTGATTGGGTGAAAATTATTAGCAATTGAATTCAAGAAATTGGAGCTTTATGTTATTCTCAAGTATGAACTCACAAATCCAATCCAAGATTCGTGAACTGGATTCATGAGTCATGGATTAGACTTGTGGGAATTAGACGTGAGAATCCGAAGCTCAAAATTTTTATCTGACTTTTACGAGTCATGAACCCAGTACACTAGTTGTGGACTGAACTCATGAATAGGACCTACATGTTTTAAATATCTATAAGTGTTTACCTAGTTATGTGTTCTATGTACTTACGCTCCTCTACACATGTACCATGCCGCCAAAGGGAATGCAAAAAAAGGGTGACCCCAGCAAAAGAGTATCCTTGGGTGCTACCTATTGATACCTCACCAAAAACGATGTCAAACATAGAAGGAAGATGCAGCCAATGTTACAATACAACCGGCACCTTAGCTTGCACCACAACATGGCCCCTTCCTAGGCAACAGGCTCCATAAGATCCTATTGCACAAAATGCTCAAAGATTACCACCTCATTCAACTGTCTCTTCCCAATCTAATGAGGGGGAAGAAGTATCAGATCCTGGTGATAGTGAGGAGGACACAACCACTCCCTAGTATGAGGATATGGCAAAATTAGCTGAGTCAGGTAGTGATAAAAGAGATACGGATGCTCCTCAGTCAGAAGAGGGAGTAGAGTCTTCAAAATCTGGTGAGGATGGTACTTTATCAGCTTCAAGTGCCAAGGTACAGGGTTCCACACAATTCCACTATGCTTGAAGCCTAAAAAAAGAGGTGGTAAGTATAGGACATGAAAGATATCTATGATTGAGATACTGAGCCGATAGAGCAGGGTGGGTTTAGACAGAACATAGTTAAGGAAACCCATATCTAGACAACTAACTTGGGAGGGATCCCTGATATTAAGTCCATATTCAATAGATACAGACGTAGATGGATGGGAGAGACTCTCAAATCTTATAGTCCAAAGTTGGTTCATGAGTTTTATTGATTACTGAATTTCTGATAATTGGGTGATTGTGCCTGACAGTCCTAATCCTATAGAACTGAACTGAGTTTTGTACTAAGTTGGGTGACTGTGTCTGATAGACTTGATTCTATAGAACTGAACTGAGTTCTGTACTGAGCCTGAAACTAAAACTTTAGGAGGTAATTATCTAACCGACATGCCCCTCTCTGAATTGATTGGGGTTCAACCTGTAACCCCAGTTGGAAGAGTTTCAGTACCGCGCCATGGGTAAAGACAAGTTGTTGAGTCACCCTCATCTGGTAGGTGCTCTGAATGAGAAAGGTGATACCCTCAACTGGCAGGTAAGACACCTCATCAACCCTCAACTGGAAAATTTATGTCTCAACTTATGTTGTCTACGTAGTTCTGGAATGCAAGGACTACTTCTAAGAATTACTCCCTTTTTTGGCAGGTGAGTCCCTATCCTTGGGTTCACTCGGTGCTGAATCCTACTCCCAACTGATTAGACACTGAACTGATTTCTAAACAGTACTAGGCTTGATTGAACTATTATTGATCATGTTAACTGACTAAACTGGACTGAGTTAACTGAGTTTGATTGAGTTCTGTACTGACTGAGCACTACAAATCGTGATGTTACTAAGACTATTCTGTAACAACTTTAGCTCTAGGTCAAAAACTAAGATTTTTGGGTATTAGATTATAACGCCCCAAAATCGGGTCCCAAAATGTCACATGGTGCTTAGGATCACAAGTGACCCCAAGCTAACCCTTCTACTGGCATAACTCATAAGCAACTGAACAAAAAGTATGAATCTATACAAATCTGCGGAAAATAACTCTTTTCTGAATATGATACATACAAAACTAAATTTACAAGATTACAACTCTGCTTTTACAACCAAAACTGAAATGGAATACATCAACTTCTACTGACTGTCTACGAAGCCTCTACTAGTACTGACTATAGGTAGTTGGGTCATGACTCCCAACTATCCCAACTCAATACGGCTAGATAAAGAAAATACAACACTTCTCGAACTATATAACTAACTTAAGCTCTTGAATCAAAAAGACTCATCACCTGCTGACTGGATGCCACGAACTGACTGGATCTGAAGATGTACACTATACCTTGTACCTACATTCCGATAAAATGTAGCCCACATACGAATATGGGGGTCAGTACCATGGAAACGTATCGAGCATATTGATACACCCAAATTACACCTCTTTTACGAGAGAGTAAGCTGTCATTGTCAAATAAATAACCCAACTAGGTTGGGGTCGAATCCCACATGGAATATGGTGCTAATTAAGTTGTATGCAGATTAGTTGACTTTTAATCGTTCGTTTTCGTAAAATAAATAGGGAGATTTGATTCAGTTCACAAATTAATGGTTTCAGTTTAACAAGATGAAATACGTGTAGTAGTATTCAAATTCAGAGTAATAGCAAGCTAGGATTATGTCCACCTTGTAGTTTTCAATACTTTCTAACTATGGGCTTTATGAATTCATACATGCATCGTGCATACAGAGAAACATATTGTATTTAATAACATAATCCTAGTGTTTCTCAACCATCAAGGAGTAATTCACTTTAGTTCTCTCGAATTAAAAGTGTTCACCAAAAAAAATAATACGAAATCTCCAAGTAGTTAATCCTGCTAAGGCATTAACTTATGAAATAGGGGTTGGTAATCCTATTTTCTTGTCACTACTTTCTTTTCCAAACATCAACCTTTCTTTCGAACAAGTTGCGTTTTAAGGCATATCCTCTATGTTTGCAACCACGAGAACTCAAGATAGCGAAGAGAGTGTAATGTAAACAAATTAATGCATAATGAATTCAAAACCCAAAGTAATAGATTGTGTATGCTACAAGGTTTTCATAACCCTAACTAATAAACTTAGCAACTCATGAATAAAATGAAAATTACAATAGAAATATTCATCATACCAAAACTAGAAGATGATCTTGGTGTGCGAATTGTGAGAACAAGAGAAACGTTTTCTCTCTCCCTCTCCAAGTTAAGCCGCCACTCCTCCCTCCCCAATAATACAAAATAATTCAATAATGAATAAAGATTCAACAATTAAGTCTTTCAATAATCTCTTCTCTCATAATTTCCTTCTAAGTCCCTGAAGTAATTATAAATGACAATTAGTCTTGGACATAGTTTCTAGGCGCCACATTTGGTCCAGATTGCTACTCTCTCTTGTTTCATATGCCATCCGCATTCCATAGTCCCATTATGTCTTCATCTATCTCATTAATACCTGAAATCATGCTAATCACATCGGTTAGCTCAATTACATAGAAGTAGAGTAAAAACATAAGAAACTAGGCACTTTGTTCTCTAAACATAGCTAAAATATGGATAAATTATGGTGCTTAGGCGTATAAATACACCCAAGATCACATATGGGGGTGCAATGCATATATAAAATAATATCTTAATATCATCACAGTTTATAAAATTATGCATGCTGATATAAATGACCCACTTAGCTCGAATTAAATCATCAAAATCATGGATGAATAATACATGTAAAGTAAAACAAGTGAGTCATTACAATAAGTTCTCAATTCACTTCTTCCTTGGTTTCAAATATATAGAGTAATCAAATTTCAAAACAATTCTCTTTAGAACATAATATCTCAATCTTTCAGAAACAATAAATTTCTCAAAACCAATCCTTCAAAATCTATACATTCATCTTAGATAGGAGGGTACACATACGCACACGTTGGGAGTCTCTTACAACCGACATAAACCATGTGAGCTACACGGAGTCCAACGTTCTAGCCACGTTGGGGAGAGTCTCCCTATTCCTTGCCATTGGAGTAGGACCTTAAATCATCAATCCAAACACTAGTGATCACTATATAAATCAGCCTCAGGCTCATATCCTACGGGGGCACGTAGTTCTAGGGAAGTACCAAAATAGCTATACCTCCCGCTCGGTGCTAAAGACTACTCCTGAACTTGGCTCAGATCTTTTCAAAAGAAAATCCACTAATAAACAGTTCAACAATTCACAACGAAAGCCATCTCGCTACTCTTTTCATAATAATCAACAAAAGTGGATTTCTTTTCTCATCTCAGGTTCAAAAATACCACTTTTTACGACTGAAAGGTCAAAGCTTCTTCATCATCTCAAATCATTCAAACTCAAGGTGTTTATAACACATGATTTCTCAAAAACAACAATCTCAAATAGAGTTCAAAACTCATGTCTCAATATCACATTAAAACTTATCAAGATTCAAGCTTTACATCATAAACATATATAAATCCCTTTAAATCTAGAAAATTCAGTTATAAGGCATAAAATATCATCATTCTCATATAATTCCTCTTCTAAAATATCAAAAATATCATAATCTCATGATAATCAATATAGGATATAAGTTCATGCTTCAAAATCATAGTAAAACATATGAAATCCATAACTTCATAAAAAAAAGTATTTTTGGGCACAAGAACGAAAGAGTGTTCTTGTTGAAAACTCCCACATACCTTAAACTTGAAGCTTTAAATGACTTTTCGAATGACGTAATGCTATTCACAAACTTTTGGGTGTCCCTCGTAGCCTTCGTAACGGGGTTTCCGAATATGTAAAAATTATAGAATTATCACGGTTGAATCTCTAGCTATTGGGGTTTTTATGTTGAAACCCTAAAGGTTGTTCTTGGTGATTTTGAGAGAAAGTAAACTTATTTTGATGTTGTGGGAGTTTAATCCCGTGTTATAGACATATATAGGGGTGTTTTTGGCACTTGGAAGTGAGGTATGCGGCTCAAAACCCATGGCAGACCTTAAGGTGTGTGTCACACACCTTATGGCAGACATTTAAGTGTGCCTCGCACTTCCAATCGCACACATTTGATTGGGCGGCGCATTGCCCATCGCACACCCTTACTGCCTCTCACAAAAATGGTCATAACTCTTCGCTCGGGTATCGGATTTTTGCAAAATTAGTATTGTTGGAAAGATAATTCAATTAGCTACAATTTGATAGGTCTTGGGATGAAAAACTCCATGTACATTAATAGATATTCATGTTTTAAGTTGACCCTTGTAGAATCGAATGTCAAACTTTGGATGAATCAATTGATCTTAGCTCAACCTTGTTGTAGGTCATTGCTATAAACATTTTCCACCTATAAACTACTCCATAGACTAGGATAATGATCATGCAACTTGTATTCACGTGATAATCACTTGTATTAGAGCTTAGACGCGCAGGAACGACGGTTAGAATTCTAGCAGAAAAATACGGGATATTACATTATCTCCCCCTTAGGAACATTCATCCTCGAATGTGGATAATTAACCTGAAACACAGAGGAATATTAGTCTTCAAGCTATCATGTGTAACTAATATAACTGAATCACTGGATCTCAAGAATAATGAGCTACTGAACTGGTCTGCAAGTGCATGAATCCTCAAGAAAAATAACTATATGGCTAAGATAGAAACGAGAGTGTCAACTTATAAGTAACCATTACTTTACACTGGATCTGATCTCATGAGAAAGGATGAGAGGTTTATGACATGAAAACTCGGGGTATTACAACATCCCCCTCTTAGGATCGTTCGTCCCCGAATGATAATAATTTGATGAAAATACTAGGAAGAGACTGTGATACTACACAGGATACTTACGAACTAAATCATGACTTAATATCTAAAACTGAAACTGATGCATGAACTAAGCTGAATTCATAATTTAATTGGACACAAACACATTGCCTCTTGGAATGTACATACGTATAAGACTGCGGAGAGTAAGACTAGCTGGAAAATTAAGAATCTATAGGAGCTTATCTCCTTGCTTGCTAAACTAGATTACAGGCTATATGGACTGGATCATACTGACTACCCATACTCAAATGGAGTATTTCTTTAGCACTTTTCTATGAAATTCTATTGACATTAGGGAGCAAAGAATTTTGGGCATGCTCTGAACAAGACATTTGACTAAGGAATTACAACATTGATATAACTCTATAGCATGGAATATAATTATATAACTCATAAACTAGGATAGGATTGCTAGGCCGTAGGCAATGCAACTTCTTACTTTCAAGCTTAGCATCACTTCTCAAATGCTCTCTCAGCTATACTATTCCCCTTAAATACCATACTCATTTGATTCAACTTATAATTCTTATATTGGCACTGCGAAATCTTTCTACTAAGGTCTAAACTAAACTAAGTTCTCTCACCATGATCAAGCCTAACACTAAATCACAAGATACAACATGCCAAACCACAATACTAGTCTAAACCACAAGGTTCAATATTCTATATCTTCTTAGAGCTCACACCCTAAGCATAACATGCCTTACCACTTCAATAACTAATTTAAAACTCTTGATATGGATTCACTAGCGCATATTGCATTCATCATCTTACACCCAACATGACAATCAAGCCTATCATTAAAAATCACATATAACTTTAAGGAAAATACCTCTAAAGGTATACTTCGCATATTCTCTAAACCTTTATCAACAACAATTTTCTTGCACTATTCTTAAAAACATACACATAATTTTTAACTAACCATGACATGTATCGAAGACTTGGCCTCAATCTTACTTCACACTTTAGCCTTAGATAGAAAAGCATAAATAATCTTTCTTAATGAGGGTCATCAACTCTCTCACATCTAAACCATTGCTTATTCACTATCATCACTACTATCTTAACATAGGAAGAGGTCACCGAAGGGCTAACACATATGAACCAGAAGCACGAAAACTACAATACATAACATTAACACTTATCTTTGTCCTGAGGAATAAAATATCAAAGACATGGATTCATTAAAGAAATCTAAGTTGAGGACACGCATGATATAATGCGAACTTCACTAGTATCATGAGTTTAAAAACTGGTCATACTCTGAAACATGAGTTTATACTTATCATGAGCTATTCAACCTAAGACTGGAGTTCATAGATTCATAAGAGATAACTCGAATCACAGAGTGAAGCTGTTACATGCTTGCTAGAAGCTGAGAATGGGCTTGAGCACACATGATAGGTATAAGCATAGGCCTGTGGCATGGATTTGTCAAGCAAGTGATGGATTTGGTGTTGTAATGACTGAAATCCAAGGAATACTCTAGAGTAATAAGGGATCACTATCTCATCATAACTCATTATTGACATGTATCACAATCTAATTCTCAAAACTCGGTTTGGTTGTTCACTAACCATCTCCCCCTTAGGTCAAAGCTGGTATTCTAAGTATGATGTTCTACTCCATATCTTCGAGATTAAGCCATAATTTCATCATTATATTAGCTACACATAAATGCTAAACTCACAAGAATAAACTAATTTCGAACTTACCAACTTCATTCTTGAACAACCCATCCATATGCCATCCTTAACTTTCTAGCTTCAATAATCATCATCAAAGACTTACGCTCTCATTTACAACCATACCTATATCTCTAATCACATAATCATAACCTACCAAGATCACACCTCTATTCTTATATTTTTTTTCCAAACCATGAGAATAATAATCATACTAAAAAGGCTCAACATCTTCAATCATAACTCCTTAACTTAGCTATCAAGAACATCATAAATTATCTAACTAGCCTTTCTCCACCTAGAAACTCAACGTTACTACTAACCCCACAATATGCAATAATCGTTGAAAAATAATGTAGTCCCGTAGCACTTTGGGCACACCTCTACGCCATACTTAATTACGAACACATGATCTTACACTCTTGCATACACTATTCAATCCTACTAGATCACCTCCATATAACTAGCATTAACAACCGAACCATCAACTATTCAAACTTAATGTCTAGAGTTAAACATGATTTACAACCCAATCTCACACACAATTTTTACTTCAAAACTATAGAACATAGCATTAAGAAAAACTAGTACACAATGACAATCGATCATAATCATATGGCCTATCTTATTCATAATCTGTTAACACATCCTCCTTCTTCACATCATTACTATTTACCCATCTTCACACCTAAATTACTTTCATAGCTCTATAAATTTCAACTAAACTTCCTCTTACAATCTCAGGAAAGCCTAAATTAACAATACTCAACCACCAAGTACTTCCATCAAATCCTATACTTTCCTAGCACAACAAATACCATCAATAACTCTTTTCATACTTCAAGCAAACAACAATCCACCTTAACTAATAATATCCTTCTCTAACTTCACTAAACTAACAAACAAGGGTATATCACTTCATTACTAATTCAATCATAAGCAAAAATTCAACTATACATATTCAATAAATCGCCCTTACCACCATTCTTGCCACTACACTTCTAAACCTACAAGTTTAACTAACACAAGACTTTCAACTAAACGTTACTACTTCTGTCACTACACAGAAACCCACACTTTCAACTAACACCAGAACAATAAGATAAACAACAAGTTGCTAGTGAATCGAATAAGGCCTCACACGGCTTCACTAGACTTTGGTTTTTCACAAACATAATGATAACAAGATTACATAATATAAGAGATAGAAACTTGACACACAACATTCAATGATCTAAGAATACACCTTACTCTGTCTTAATTAAATAACTCATAAGAACGAGGGTATAACTTAAATTTGAAGGACTTATAACACACTAGAAGGCTCCTCTCAAGCCATTTTATAAAACTTCTACCAACAAATATAAGAGCATTATCTGGGGAGGAAATTGGAACTTGCCGAACATGTTACCTCAACAACAGTACATAGATAGAGAAGTATAGATTATCATTACGGATTCTGAGGAGAAATTTGAAAACATATCTGACTCGGGCTTAGTGCACGATTTCTACAGGCCAGATAAAACACTTCAGTTTTTGGAACTCAAAAGTACTAATAGGATACTTTTGTAGCTCTCTTACAATTCCATAACTATCTATGGAGAATTAAGCTCAACTATTGCTGATACCTTAGAAATAAGGTAGAGATGGCCTGACTAGAGTAAGATGAGAATCTGTATAAGTTTCTCGGAGAACTTTTCTATAGCACAATTGAAGACTTGAAAGAATGGAGACATTTTCTACATGCCCTGTAGCCTCTCGAAGAAAAGTACAGGCGTCTCCGTACCGTTCTGTAAGACTCTACTAGACACGACTTCATAGACACCCTAGGACACTTGAACTCTGTGCTTTGATACCAAGTTTGTAACTCTCCGAAATCGGGTCCCGAGACATCACACGATTCTTAGGATCACAAGTGACCCCAAACTAACCCTTCTACTGGCATAACTCATAAGCAACTGAACAAAAAGTATAAATCTATACAAATCTGCGAAAAATAACTCTTTTCTGAATATGATAGATACAAAACTAAATTTACAAGATTACAACTCTACTTTTACAACATAAACTGAAGCGGAATACATCAACTTCAACTGACTGTCTATGAAGCCTCTACTAGTACTGACTATAGGTAGATGGTTCATGACTCCCGACTATCCCAACTCAATACGGCTGGATAAAGAAAATACAACACTTCTCGAACTGTATAACTAACTCAAGCCCTTAAATCAAAAGGACTCATCACCTGCTAACTGAATGTTGCAAACTGACTTGATCTAAAGATGTACACTATACCTTGTACCTACATTCTGAGAAAATGTATCCCACATACGAATATGTGGGTCAATCCATGGAAACGTACCGAGCATATAGGGGTGCAATGCATATATAAAATAATATCTTAATATCATCACAGTTTATAAAATTATGCATGCTGATATAAATGACTCACTTAGCTCGAATTAAATCATCGAAATCATGGATGAATAATACATGTAAAGTAAAACAAGTGAGTCATTACAATAAGTTCTCAATTCACTTCTTCCTTGGTTTCAAACATATAGAGTAATCAAATTTCAAAACAATTCTCTTTAGAACATAATATCTCAATCTTTCGAAAATAATAACTTTCTCAAAACCAATCCTTCAAAACATATACATTCATCTTAAATAGGAGGGTAAACACACGCACACTTTGGGAGTCTCTTACAAATGGCATAAACCATGTGAGCTACATGGAGTCCAACGTTCTACCCACGTTAGGGAGAGTTTCCCAATTCCTTGCCATCAGAGTAGGACCTTAAATCATCAATCCAAACCCTAGTGATCACTATATAAATCAGCCCCAGGCTCACATCCTATAGGGGAACGTAGTTCTAGGGAAGTACCAAAACAACTATACCTCCCGCTCGGTGCTAAAGACTACTCCCGGACTTAGCTCAGATCTTTTCAAAAGAAAATCCACTAATAAACAGTTCAACAATTCACAACGGGAGCCATCTCACTACCCTTTTCTTTATAATCAATAAAAGTGGATTTCTTTTCTCATCTCGAGTTCAAAAACACCCTTTTTTACGACCGAAAGGTCAAAGCTTCTTCATCATCTCAAATCATTCAAACTCAAGGTGTTTATAACACATGATTTCTCAAAAACAACAATCTCAAATAGAGTTCAAAACTCATGTCTCAATATCACATTAAAACTTATCAAGATTCAAGCTTTACATCATAAACATATATAAATCCCTTTAAAATCTGGAAAGTTTAGTTATAAGGCACAAAATATCATCATTCTCATATAATTCCACTTCTAAAATATCAAAAATATCATAATCCCGTGATAATCAATATAGGATATAAGTTCATGCTTTAAAATCATAGTAAAACATATGAAATCCATAACTTCATAAAAAAAAGTATTTTTGGGCACAAGAACGAAAGAGTGTTTTTGTTGAAAAACCCCACATACCTTAAACTTGAATCTTTAAATGACTTTCCGAATGACGTAATGCTATTCATGAACTTTTGGGTGTCCCTCGTAGCCTTCGTAACGGAGTTTTCAAATATGTAAAAATTATAGAATTATCATGGTTGAATCTCTAGCTATTGGGGTTTTTATGTTGAAACCCTAAAGGTTTTTCTTGGTGATTTTGAGAGAAAGTAAACTTATTTTGATGTTGTGGGAGTTTAATCTCGTGTTATAGACATATATAGGGGTATTTTTGGCACTTGAAAGTATAAGGTGCACAACCCATGGAAGACCTTAAGGTGTGTGTCGCACACCTTATGGCAGGCATTTAAGTGTGCCTCGCACTTCCAATCGCACACATTTGATTGGGCGGTGCATTGCCCATCGCACACCCTTACTGCCTCTCATAAAAATGGCCATAACTCTTCGGTCGGGTATCGGATTTTTGCGAAATTGGTATTGTTAGAAAGCTAATTAAATTATATAAAATTTGATAGGTCTTGGGATGAAAAATTCCATGTATATTAAGAGATATTAACGTTTGAAGTTGACCCTTGTAGAATCGAATGTCAAACTTTGGATGAATCAATTGGTCTTAGCTCAACCTTGTTCTAGGTCATTGTTATAAATATTTTCCACCTATAAACTACTCCATAGACTAGGATAATGATCATGCAACTTTTATTCACGTGAGAATCACTTGGATTAGATCTTAGACACGCAGGAATGACGGTTAGAATTCTAGCACAAAAATATGAGGTATTACATAGATACCCTTAGGACTCGATAGCATGAAGAGTAAAGAATAGCATGATCTTGAGAAACATAACAATGTACACTTGTCCACAATTCATTTATAGATACATTTATCAAGCACTTGTAGGGCATAAGCTTTTACATAATTGGGACCACATAATGACATGTCATGATTCCACCATTTACTTCGCATAGTCATTTTAGCAAACACTGGGGAGTATGAATTATTTCACATGATAATAGCCAACACATGAACATCATGAATAAAATACTCAATTTCAAATTCAATGGTTTAGCATGCAATTCATATAATTCATCACATAAACTATTTTAATTTCATGGAAACTTATAATTAATCATGAATTGAAACCTAATCACTATCACTATCATGAACATAAATACAATTAATCTTGAAGCATGGAATTCATGAAAACTCAATCATGTATTTTTAAAAGGGATTCTTGGGCTCTATGAGTGAAAAGAACTCATAGATGAACACCAAACATATCTTGATTGTTAATTTCATGGAGATTGGGGTGAGTTCTTGAGATTAGATTCTTGAACTTGATGAAGCTAGGGCTTGTTGTTGAGAGGATTTTGTGAAAAGAATGAGCAATTATGCTAATTTGGGTCTTTAATCCCATATTATGAAGCTATTGGGTGAAGGAAAAATAACCTATTTGCCCTTAAAAATACGAAACAAAACTGTAGAATTTACCCGGACTGGACTGGCTAAGGTGTTGCGGGCTGCATCGCGGGCTCCCCCCAGCATCGAACTGAGTAGGGCACCCCAGGCTAATCGCCCTGAGCCACTATTTTGGATTTTTTCAAACACGTTTTTACGCTTGTCCAAAAATTCTAAAACTCACCCGAGATGTACTATTGACTTTCCTGATCATGAATCAACTTAAAAACTAACTTTCTAAGGTCAGAAAGGTCGTAAATAAATTCCTCAAAGTTTGAGGGCCTTAGAAATGACTAAGTCCTAACACTTAGCTGAAATTTACTAAGTCTGGGACCTATTTTGGCATGCTTTAAAGGACTCAAATGATTAGGATTTTGTGGGTTCTTACATCTAGACTCTGAGATAAGTCTTTTGAAAAGAAAAACAATGGGTCATAGGAGTAATATATTATCGAGCATGATGATAACCAACTTATGCCTCCCCGTATAAGGCAATGAACAAAGGAGCAAGTTACAAATCAGGACACACCACAGGTTACCCCACAACGTCAGCCATAGGTTCTAGCAACTCCTATAGTAAGGCAAACACTTCTCCTAATTCTAAAAAGAGAGAGGAATCATCTGAGCCTAGTGATAGTAAGGAGAAAAATATTGTTGCCTCTAATTTTAGTACTAGGATACAAAGTCCCACGTATACTTTGACGCTACCCTTAGCTAAGTAAAAGGCCCAGACAACCATAGTCTAGTAAAATAGAAGGTAGTGTGTTCCAGATATGAAACTAATTTATGACAGAGATGCAAATACAACTGAGAGAGTTTCACTTAAGAGGACTATTATAGAGGATCCTTGTATTCGAACAGTTGATCTGTCTAGGATATGTTTGGTTGGATGGGGGAACCATAAGGAGGCTACAGTCTAGAGTTGGTTCATGAGTTTATGCCTCTTATACCGCTTCAGTGGACTTGATCACACCTCAGGGGAAGCGATTTAGGACCAACCTCTATTGTCTGCCACATTGGTTCGGAGTATACAAGGTGATATCTTCAAGCATACGATTCAGTGCATTTTGTTTGAGCCTGGACATGAGGTTCTGGTGAGCATAATAATGTTTAATTACCGTATGGAGATAGTAAAAAATAGAACCAAAATAAAAGATCCAAAGTAGAAGTGGGAGCTATTGAGTTGGATTGCAAGATATATCACTAAAAATGGGGTTAATACCTCATGAGTTGTAGAAAATGGAGATAAATAAGTCCTTCCTGCACTTTATGGGTAAGTTTTGGTGATCTATTGTGTGAAACTAGTTAGGCCCTACAAGAGTGGATAATTCACTTATGCTTGAATGAGAAATTCTGGTGGCAAGCATTATGGCGGGGTACGACATAGATTTTGCATGATACATCATTGATGAGATCCATGAGAGAGCTTTCAGAGACTTTACGAGTATCTCCTTCTCTTGCCTTATTCGGAAGCTATGTAATACTACAAGCTTCATGGTACTATCGGGTGTTGATCATGCAATAGAAGTGTCCTGTATATCAGATTTGAGGTTAATTCATAATGATACCAACTTGGTTTCCTAAATGAAAACACAACCTTCTACTTTATCAAGAGCATCCCTATTTGAGGGGCTATTGCATATGATCGAGTTGGTGGACACCATCACTTTGGGTGGTGAGATAAAGGTCTTAATACAACCTACTGTAATAAAGGAAAAGCAGGCACCATAGTCACACCATACACTTACCTCATTGTCTACCTATTTTTGGTATGGTTTCAATGTCCCATGATTTCCTCTAGTAGTTGGTTGACAGGTAGATGTAATTAATTAAGAGGCAGAGATATACTGATACCCAGTTAGACAAATTGGTAACCCAAATAAAGCCATGGGTATGGCTTCAATGAAGTTATTTGTGGTACGTATAGAGGACCTAGTGATGACAATAATGGAGAGGTTTATTTGAGAGCTTCATGGGTGGATTGATAGTTTTGAGATTCAAATGGATGACCAACTTCTTGAGGCCCATATTTTAGATTTGTCTAGTTTAAGAGGGGGTGGTTACATTGAGTACAGAGGTTAGAGCATTAACAACTAGCCACGCTCTTGTTATACCACCTATTCCATATTCGATTCCTACTACAACAACATTGGTGTTTGGTCTTTTTGAGGATGATGAACCCCCTATTGATAGGGTCAAGAGGGCACTAAGTCCCAAGAGCCATAGTGTTAGTTTTGATGAGCTTGAGAAAGAACTGAGGAGGGCGACTAAGGCATTCCATATTGAGTATTATGTTGATTAGATTGCTCGTGAATAAAGGGAGTTAAGAGCCTCGCAATCAGCAGCTACCACTACCCATCTTAGAGCCTGGGGTGCTTTCTGATACCCCAACTCTGGGTGAGTCCACATCTAGCGCTTAGAGAGATGCAGATATGTCTTTACTCCCTTGATATTATTGTTTTTACAGTTATACATGAGGATAGTACATTATCTTAGAGGTGGGGGATGGGGTATACTACTAATTGGTGATTTTGGTTATCATGTTTTTTTCCTCGAGTATGCTATCATAGAAGAACTGGCATGTCTAGGATGTTAATTATGTTTTGTTTTTATTATGTTTTGTTGCGTTTAATTAGGATAAAAATATTGAACCTTACTGCAGTCAAGTTTTAAATGATTTGAAATTGTTTTTTGGTTTTTAAATGATTTTTGATGTTTAAAAGATACCCCTCCTGAAATTTTATTTTACACTATAGATCATGTTATGACATTAGTATTATAGGAAAAATAACCTCCGCTTAGCGATGCATGAACTGGATAGGTAGTAGTTGATAGTATAACTGAGTGCTATATGAGTGTGAGATTGTTTATCGAGTTTACTTTGTGTGTGTATTCCACAACTTGCTCAGTTAATATTGCCTAGGTTGTAGGATAGTTGGTGAGGAAAGGATCATAGGACAAACTTGAATAAGTCCACTTTTGGACTAAATTCCCGACCAAATGAAATAAATATCCCATGATCTCGAATTTCAGCCTTAATCGATCATTTTCTTTCATTAACCCATTCACCTTCCTATTTCTAATTACAATGAACCTATTTTGGCCCTCCTTCCTCCCTTTCTGAAAATTGTGTACCTTAACTCAGGCAAATATTTTAGTTGAGGGTGGTTATCATATGGGTGTGTACTTCGATACGGGTATGAACAAGAAGTTAGTAAAAGAAAAGAAAGTAGACTTGGGTGTGGTAAGAAAAAAAAAGTGTGATCAATAAAGTTTTGCAAAAGAAAAAATATATATACATATATGTATACAAAGTGTAAAAGAGAAAACCACACCCAAAATCTGAAGATAAATGTTGGAGAATAAGGGAGAATAAAAGAAGAAAGATCATAAAGTGGAGCCAAATATAAGTGTATTCTCAAAGAGGATTGAGTCACCTTATCTATATTTACCATACCTATCACCAATCCTACATTACAAGCCGATGAAAGTCCTATAGTGATCCTAGTTCAACTGTCCGAAAAACTAAGGCATAGAAATAAGAGCAAGTCTATGGTATTTCATACACACTGTTTGAACTTATTTGTGAAAATAAGTGATTTAATCCAGTACTTATGTTGATATTTATTATTATAGTGAGAGTGTATAGGACTTATTTGTTGTGAGAGTACATGGGTTGCATTATTAACTACTATTTATTCGGGTAATGACATTTGCGTATGTGTTAGGTTGTTTGTTCATAATTTGATATCATTGCTTTATCCCTTTTATGTCATGGTAATGTGTTGCATATATACACACAGAGGATTTAAATTATTGTATATGAGAAGGGTTGAAGTTTGTGCTAGAAGCAATGAATTGACTGTCGTAGGTCCCTTAGGTTTCTCTTAGTTAAGTATCATGTGTTTTTTTGTTTTGATTGCCTGAGGACAACCAAGCATTCTAAGTTGAGGGTGTTGATGTGTCATAGTTTCATGGCACTTTCGACGCTTGAGACGAGGAAAATATGCAAGAACTTAAGTATTTTTGGTAGGTATGATGTGTTTCTGTTATATTGTCCAGGAGAATAGGGTTCAGAGGCAAAACAGAGAAAAAAAACTCAAAATTAACCAACAGAAGACGCATATAAAGAATCAATGGATCATGGAATCATCTATGAACCATCAAACATGCTCGTGAATAAAGTTCTGAAGATAAAGACACATTTCTGAATTCCACGGGTGGGGTCTATGATTAGTAGACTTGGTCCACGACCCGTGGAATCATGTCGTGAATAAGAGGCTACAAAAAATCAAGTTTTTGATTTCCACTAATAAGTTCCACAATTTGTAAACCGGTTTTATTATTGGTAGACCTGATCAGTGGAAAAGAGTCTAATTTCCATAACTCTAGTCCACGATTGGTAGACTGATCCACGGCTCCAGTCTACGATTGGTAGAAACATGCCTACCTATTTCTCCTACATAGTTTATGATAGGATTTTTTTTGTATTTATAAATACTCATATTAGATTATATGATTATCTTATGTTTTATTACATTATTGTAAGATTCTAAGGCCCATTATTGGTCTTGGAATCACAAACATCAATTTTTAGGGTTTTAATTCTAAGTGAGATTTGGAAGTATTTCATGTTTTTATTGTAAGTTCATAATTATGATTTTTTATCATAATTCTTCTTGTGTTCTTGCAATTATGAGTAGCTAAGAACACCACAACTAGGATTGTGAAAACCATGACGGATTAACAAAGTAGTGTTTAGAGTAAAAGGTAGTTGGGCATGTATTGTTGTTTCTTTTGGTGTGATTTATTTTTAACGAGTGCACGCGTTGGAACTTGTCTTATCTCTACCTTAGAATGTAGCAAGGATAGCCAAATCAAAATAGCGAATCAACAACAAGACTTAGAGTCATCTTTACGTAATTAGCCTTGAGTCGGTCAACAGGAAAAACTTTTTTGGAAACATAGATGGGAGTTAATAATGCAACACTGATGACACATTAACCTTGGTGCTTGGGGATATTCATCTACAAAGGGCGTAGTATAGTCGGTTGAAGATACTTAACCTATTGATTCTGCATGCTGAATACCATAAGAGATCACTATAGTACAGAGAACCTATGGAGTTATGATGTTATTAGAGAACACAGACTTGCTATCTTTCTCATATTGATTACAAGTCCAACAAATAAAGACTTGTTACTATTGATCTTTTGTTTCACAAAACCTCCTTTTTTACTTACTATCAAATTACTTAGACAAACACGCGATAGAAATTTGACCTATTTCCTGTAAGATTGATCCTAACCTAGTTGGGTTCTATATTTGATCATCGATCGCTTTGTGCTTTTTGGAAGGTATAACTTAGGCGACATCATCAAAACCTCTAACAAAATAGCTAATCCTCTCGTAATTTATAGGCAAAATCATAATGGCAAGCCTGGATAGCTCATAAAATCTCACCTCATACTTGACCACAGTCATAGAACTTTGTATCAGCATAGAAAACTCATTCCTCAGGTGCTCGTGTATGATGCGAGGCATGTACTTCTCCAAGAAACCTTGGAGAACTGAATCCAAGTTAGATATGGATATCCAACTGGATTACAATCAAGATAATCTATCTACCATTGTCTCATTGTCGTGTCTAGTTGATAGATGGTAAAATCCACTCTGTACGACTTAACCAACCCCAAATTACGTATCCCTCCTCATAACTAGGTAAGAAACTCATAAGCATCCTCTTTAGAGGCCCCAACAAACCTACATGGAGTTAATCTAAAAAATAATCCTAGCATCTTCTACTCCTCTGTAGACATAATTGGTTGGGCTACTGTTGGCTGTGAAACTACCGGTGCTGGTGTAACCTTCACTTTGGGAGGCATAGCTATAGTTGTGAGCTCTGCCAGTTGGCAGACCGTCAACAAACCCCAATAACTAAATCAATGCATAATAGAGAACTGAAGTTGTTATAAACCTGAGTGGGTCCTAGGCTACCCCTGGACTACATACTTCTGTCGCGGTGGAGTCTCTAGGGCTATCTCTAGCTCAAGAGCAATAATAGGGTCTAACAATTAATTTCTAGCCTGATCTTGAGTTGGGGTTGCAGCTCTAGCATAACTTCTTGAGGTTTCCCTCTCCCTTAGCTAGAGCTCTAGTAGCAGCCTTGAGGTCCTGATCCTCAACTGTCGTACCCCATAGCCTAACCATTTATGAAAAATTGAAACAAATAAGAATTTAGAAACTAATACTCAGAATCCACAAAAGTGAACGAAAAAAAATGAAATTTTTCTAAGAATGTCTTGTAGCCTCCAGAAGATATGATACTGACATTTTTGTACCGATCTATGGGACTCTAGTAAACATTGACTTTTATACCAATGATACCGATAAAACCTAGGCTCTGATACCAAGTTGTCCCCCTGATTTCTCAGGTCATGATGGTATATACTTCAATTCACTAGCAGATAAACCAAGCCATAGACTAAAATTGAAACCATCGCAGCTCTCATACAACTCAAGGATCAATCGCCACATAAATTTGGCTCAATCCAAGCTCAAACAGTAGAAAAATAAGTTCCAACCACCGTCGAAAATTAAAGAATCAATTCAAAATTTTACTAAATGTTAAACAAGACTTACGAAGTTAACAACGATCACGTGCCCACCAACGCTAATCCCGTCCTCAAAGGGTCGATTCCTACATGAATGTACAGCTTAAAGTAGTCTCTAATGAAGGATTTTACACTTGGAGTTAAATATGAAAAATGAAGGGGACTTATATATAAAATGCTAATGATGGTCACTTTAGCATCTAAATAACCGCTAAAGCTGCCATATCTAAAGCACCTATGGGCTGCTAAAGTGATCATGCATAATCTTTCCAGGCTTCGATAAAGAGGCTCAAGGACGCTAAAGTCGTCCCTTGGATGCTTAAGCGGTTACACTAGATAAAATGGCACCAGCTAAGTTCAAGAAGTCCTAATGTACTTTGATCAAGTGCTCAAGATTGGTTCGAAATCCCGTGCTCGCAAATGAACTATGATATCCTACCAAATTCAACATTCCAGACTCAACAACACTATCAAATTTTTCATTCGAGGTCATTTTTATAAAAAGCAGGTCCCACACTCTAAGGGGTTGTTTTAGCCAAATTTCACCAACAGTCCAAAATGAGTTTGAAAGTCTCGGGACCGGACCAAGGGCCCCCTAGTCTAAACTAGATGTTCCAGAGCTGATGAGACTATCAAAAATGATATACGAGGCCTTTGACCCAAGGTTTAGACCCGAGACTTATTCCTTAACTTCAAAAGACTTTAAAATTCAAATGAACTGCCCGATAACAAAATTGTACAATTCATAAATGACTTGGAGCAGCTATAGAAAAGTTCTAAATGCAGAAAAAGAACGAAAGTGAAGAAAATAACCTGAAGGGTCATTACACCTTAACCCGTCATTTGGCCTTTTTAAACCTCACAAATACAATCACGAACTAGCCAATTTTCCCTTTTACACTTGTAGTTTCCTTTTTCAAATCCAATAAATAATCTTTAGATAGTATCGTAAGGTGCTCAAGCAAATGAATAATTCAAATCAAGAAGAAATAAATAACTTCCAGATAAAAAAGTTTAATTGTAAATAAATGAAATTCATATTTCAACCAGCATGTTTTTATGAAAATCTAGAATAAAGTAAAGGGAAAGGATCATATTTATCCTTGTACTCTTAGTAAAGGGTTGTGTTTGTCCTTTATTATACTTTTTTATTATTTTTGCCCCTAAAATCTATCTCTGGCCTCGTATTTTCCCTTGAACGATTAAGTACCATAAGTAACACTTTTATTAACTTATATAACGTCTACGTTGTGCCTATGTGGCACTTACATAGATATTTATTATATTTACTAGTTCCCCCCAAGCCCTTGCTAAGTCCGGACCCAAATTCAAAATAGAAAAATAAAACATTAATTTATATCATATTTTTATCTTATAATTAATCTATTAAACATGCCTTTTTGATAAGTATTCATAATTATTTGAGTTCATAATCATATAATTGGATAATTTAAATTAGAATATTATTTTTGAGAAATAAATATATAGTCAGAGAATTAGATATATAAATAATTCTTAAAGAAAGATAATTTTTGAAGATAAGTATATAAATAATTATGATTCGATAAAAATAATAAATAAAAAAATACGGTACTTTTATGAATTTGTTAGTATAGATAAAATAAATTAATTTTGATGAATTTTTTTTTTTTCTTCTTATAGAATTATTTAATACAACAAATATTTCTATGACTTCAAGTTTATATTAAGATAATTAGAATATTAATTTAGAGCCTTAATATGCATGTATGTACATAGGCATATACACATAGTACAACTATTTCTATATACATATGTTGGTTTATATATATATATACAAGTTCCAACCAGGCCCGTGCTAAGCTCGGGCCCAAATTCAGAATAGAAAAATAATTAATTTACATCATATTTTTATCTTATAATTAATCTTATTTAATGAAATATTAAACATGCCTTTTTGATAAGTATTCATAATTATTTAAGTTCGTAATCATATAATTGGATAATTTAAATTAGAATATTATTTTTGAGAAATAAACATATTGTCAGAGAATTAGATATATAAATAATTCTTGAAGATAAATAATTTTTGAAGATAAGTATATAAATAATTATGATTCGATAAAAATGATAAATAAAAAAATACGGTACTTTTATGAATTTGTTAGTATAGATAAAATAAATTTATTTTGATGAAAAATCTTCTTTTCTTCTTATAGATTTATTTAATAAAACAAATATTTCTATGACTTCAAGTTTATATTAAAATAATTAGAATATTAATTTAGAGCCTTAACACAAATTAACTTAATAATGATGAATAAGGACATTAAATAGTACACTGAATTACAGTAATACATTACTCATTTACTTGTCATATTTATTTTTTTACACGCCCTTTAAAGAATAAGCTTTTAGTCTCATTTTAATTATTAATTTACTTTTTTTCTAATGTCCGCTAAGAAAAATAATAAATATAAGATATTATTCATTAAGTTGCCCTATTTAGTACTTATATTTTTTTAAAAAAATTAAATAAGTTTTTTAAAAAGATTTGAACGGTGAAGTAAAAAATTATTGCAAACTTTAATTTCGTATTAAAAGTTATTCTGGCATAATTTTCTTCAAGTTAAAGTAGTTGTTTGTAATAAATAAAAGAAGTTATAATTAAAAGGCAATCCAATAAATAACAAAAAGAAACCAATTACAAAAGACCAAGTGGAGATGGTCTTAACAAAAAAAGGAGAGGGCAAAAATGAAAATATACAAGAAAATGAAATCATCAATACACTATAAATTTGATATGTGTAGCAACTTTGCTTTAAAAAAAAAATGAAATGTCTAAAAAATTCTTGTGAGAACTACCAAAATTATGATTCCCCTTATATAAGTATAATTTCACTTAAAATTTCCTCCTATTTTAATTATTATATTCCACCAAATGGATAAAATACAATTAGCGAAATCCACATTAGATACTCACCCTCACCTTCCCGTTATTCTAAATACCGTTGTGTTACAGTCTTCCCGCCACTCACTCTTTCCCTTGCCCAGCTCTTCTATTCTCCACGCGCCTTTCGACTCCTTAAATGGTCATATGCTTCCTCGTCACTATCTAATCAAACCTCAAAATCTCAACCTAATACTCTCTCCGTTTAAAAAAGAATGATCTATTTTGACTTGACACAAAGTTTAAGAAAATAAAGAACATTTTTAAATTTTGTGGCCTTAAATTAAAGTTGTGTCAAATGTACAAAAATGTTCTTTAATCTTGTGATCCTAAACATGCCATGTGGAAAGTTGAAGTAAAAGTATTACCAAAAATAGAAAAATGATCATTCTTTTTTAAAACAGACTAAAAAAAAAGTAAATCATTCTTTTTAAAACGGAGAAGGTATATTATTATATGGTCCCATATAAATCTAAGTGATAAGCATAATGAGCAGTAATGGAAGTCGAATACCCGACAAATTAATTTGTATCTCTAAAGCAAAAGGCGAAAGATCTGGTCTTTGGAATGTTACATACATGGCCCATGGTTAAATGAATCTATTAAAGTGGATTTTTGTGGTTGTTTGATTTCATATTTTAAGTGCTTAGCTTTTGGTGACAATACAGTTCCAGCGATGGGCATTGTCGCTATTCTGGAACAATTGGCGGTGATATTGCCATCGAATTCAATATTGTTTTCAGTTCACGAGTTGTTTCTGTTGATTCAAATCGGATTTGAGCTCGAAAATAAGAGAGAAATTGCAGAATGAAGATTTTTTTTGAAAGTAAATAAATATATTCCCTCTATTTAAAAAAGAATAATTTATTTTGACTTGATACATATTTTAAGAAAATAAAGAAGTGTTTTGAATATTATGGTCTTAAACTAAAGTTATGTCAAATGTATCAAAACGTCATTTAATTTTGTGGTCTCAAATATACCACGTGAAAAGTTGAAATTAAACTATTATAAAAAAAAAAAAAAGTCGTTCTTTTTTAAACAGATTAAAAAAAAATGAGTCATTCTTTTTTAAATGGATAAAGAAATAAGTATTTATGTGAGCGCCATGTAAGCACTATATAGACGCAACATAAGTTGATAAAAGTGTTTACGATGATACTTAACAATTTAAGGATAAATATGAGCTCAAAGTTGAATGATAGGAATAAATATCACCAAAAAATATAACGAAAGATAAATATGATCCTTTTCAAGACAAATACGATCATTTTCCCTAAAGTAAATTAGCACTCATAATTCGTAAGAATATATAAGAATTCATGAGAATTACGGCAGCAATTCTAAAGTCAAAGTAAAGAAATAAACTGAAAACAAATGAGTCGTTTCCCTAACTCCACGCACAATAATAATAAGGCAAAATGACCCCTGTACGATGTCGATTTTATAAGTTGGACATTCTTACTTACATGTTTGTCATCTGGATCCTTAAACTATTCAAAAGGAAATATTTTGCATCCTTTGACCGTTGACCTTGCCACATTGGCAAGATCACGCTGACTAGAACAAGGAGAGTAGGTCACGCTGATTAGGACAAGGAGAGTGTACCCACTCGCCTAAGGTGCGAGTGGGAGTCATTTTTTGGTTAATTTAACATTAAAATAATTAAAAAATAAATAAATAAAATTAAAAATTAAAAAAATAAAATAAAAAGGGTCCTTTTTTTTTTCTCCATCTTTTTAAATTTAAAAATATTTTTAAAAATTTCAAAAAACTTGAAAAATATTTTTAAAATTTAAAAAAAAAATTAAAAATATTTTTATAATTTAAAAAATAAATAAAAAAGGATCCTTTTTTTTCCTCCATCTTTTTTAATTTAAAAATATTTTTAAAATTAAAAAAAAAAACTAAAAATATTTTTATAATTTAAAAAATAATTAAAAAAGGATCCTTTTTTTTCCCTCCATCTTTTTTAATTTTAATTTTTTTTAAAATAATTTAAAAAATAATTTAAAAATATTTTTAAAAATCAAAAAATTAATTTAAAATTATTTTTAAAAATTTTAAAAAATATATTTTTTCCCTCCCCACCCTAGCCCAGCCCGTCCATATCCCCACACCCCACCCAGCCCGTCCCTACCCCCACACCCCTCAACCCCTTCTTTTTTTCATTCATCCTTTTTAATTTAAAATTTCAAAATATTTTTAAGAATTTTAATTATTTGAAATGGATTTGATGTTTAATTTGTGAGCAAAAATAAAAATATGATTATTCAAATTTTTTACAATTTATAAATTTTTCTTATTTAATTAAATTAATTTTAATATTTAATTTGTTATGTAGCATTTTAAAAATGACTTGAAATTTAATGTAATATTTTTTTTATTTTTTATTTTTTATTTTTTTTTAAATAACGTGGCAGACGTGTCAGCCGTGTCAGACGTGGCAGCTGACATGTCAGCTGATGTGGAGGAGAGTGTGTTACACTCACAAAAAAAAGGTTTAAAATGTTGTTTTTTAGTGAATTCAGGGATCCAGATGACAAACATGTAAGTAGAAGTGTTCAACTTACAAAACCGACATAGTACAGGGATCCAAAAAGTCATTTTGTCTAATAATAATAATCCCCAATTTTCATCTAAAAGACTAAAACTAGTGTTTATAGAATTTCGGGTGCGTGAGAATAAAATAAAGCCGTCTCCAACTCGCACGAGGAGTACTCTGTTTCGTGTCACTGTTGCAAAACAAGGCAATGGTGCAGCAGTCTAGAATAGATCCTGAGATGTGGCAAGCAGTGATGCAGGAGGCAATCGGAAAGGGTCTAAAAAGCTTGCATTTTTCACGCCACTGCTGCAGAGTAATGCAGTGGCGTAAGAAACAATGAGTTGGCCATTTTCTCGCTTTTTTTTTTTATGACGCTTTGCTACGTTTCTTCTTTCTTGGTTGTCTTTATTTCACTCTTGTCTCTTCTTCCATCATTGACGCTCCAAATTTCTCAAGATATTCATATATCTTTAAGCACGTACTGAAATTTAGAACCTTAACATTTTAGTTCTCACCCTGCATTATTTACATGTTCATCCAATAAAACTCTAAGAAAAATTGAATTACAAAAATAAGTTATTAATATTAAGGTATTATAATTCAGGCAGAATATTTAAAAGGAAAAAATTCAGAAATAGCAATTATAGAGCGTTAATTGTAACTTTTATAACAACAGTTTCATAATTACAAAAAATAACAAATTATATTTTGTATTTAAGTAAACTGTTGTTGTACAAATACATATATAACAAGATTTACTGTCTTGTTTTACTCAAATTAGTTGAGTTAAATAAGGAATAATTATCTCATCTAATTAAATTTTCATAAATTATTCTTATTTAAATTAGTAGATTTCTTTTCGAAATCAAACTCAAATATGAAGATTATTATTTTCATGATCTTCAAAATTTTAAAATATCATTCTCTTATATCTCTAACTATTTTTTCTTGTTAGTTTTTTTATCTTTTTTATTTTAATTTCTTTTTCTTTTCTATTTTTTTCTTTCCACTTTATTTTTTCTCTTCTACTTTTTTTTTTCCTTTTTCATTTTTTTTCTTTTTTCGTTTTCTTTTTTCTTCTTTTTTCTTCTTTTCTCATTTTTTTTGTCGTTTTCTTCTTCTTCTTCTTCTTCTTTTTCTTTTATTTTTTTTTACTTTTGTTTTTACACTTCTATTTCTAGTTTCTATTTTTTTTCCTTTTTCACTTCTTTTTTTTTTTTGAATTTTTATTTTTCGTTTTTATTTTTTTTTTACTTTTCTATCTCTATCTTTTATTTTTAAAAAATAAATATCTATATCATATATACATATTAAAAAATATATAAAATAAATAGAAATACAAATTTGCATATGTATTTACGGTAAAAAACATACATATATATCTGCATATGTATTTACAGAAATACATATTTGACTCACATGTATATATAAACATATAAGATACAAAATATCTATAACAAAAATGATAATTATATACATATACATATAAGTAATAAAAAAATACATGATACACATCTTAAACAGTAAAAGAAAATAATTAAGTAAATATGTTACCCTCTAAAATGACATAGTATGTACAGTTCAAAGATAAATTCAACACCGTATAAAATACATATAGCTCTGCATATGTATTTACATAATACATACCTGACCCATATGTATATTCTTATTTTATATGAGTCACCTTTGTATTTCACAAATACATATAAAGATATATAGTATAGTTATGTTTGTTACTGTTTAATATGAATATGATATGTATTTCGTAAATACATATGTATGTTTTGTACTGAAATACATATCCAGATCTGTATGCCTACGTATTTTGTATATTTTTTGAATATGTGTATGTGATATACATATTTGTCTTTTCAAAATAAAAGTTAGAGATAGAAGAGTAAAAAATGGAATAAAACAAAAATATAAAAACAAAAAAACAAAAAAAAAAAGAAGTGAAAAAGAAAAAAAAAGGAAGAAAGAGAAATAGAAGTATTAAAATAAAATAAAAAAAGAAACAAAATAAAATAGAAAAAAGAAGAACAAAATGAAAATAGAAAAAAAAAGATATGAGAAAGGAAAAAAAGAAAATGAAAAAGGAAAAAAAATAGAAGAGAGAAAATAAAGTGGAAAGAAAAAATGAAAAAGAAAAAGAAATCAAAATAAAAAAATAAGATGAAAAAAAACTAATAAGAAAAAAAAGGTGGAGATGTAAGAGAGTGAAAGACAGTAATGATGCTTTATATTGAAATTTTGAAGATCATAGAGATAATTATCTTCAAATATGAAAAATGAAAAAAAAGAAAAAAAAAGAAATAGAAGAGAGAAAATAAAGTGAAAATGAAATAAAATAAAAAAATAAAATGATAAAAAAATAAGACGAAAAAAAGGGGTAAAAGATCTGGCTATATTTGAGGGAGGTGAAATAGTGGAGTGAAAATAGAAAAATGTAAAATAGTGAGAGTAAAACATGCACTTGCCTAGTTAATGAGTAAAATAATATTGCTCTTGCTATAAACTGTAATTTTACAAAAGTATTGCTATTTATTGTAATTATAGTCTTAAGTATGCTACTTGAGAAAATTGAAGGAAAGATGTCTTTTAAGTCTTGAATGAAGGATTGGTGACATTGACCAACTTAAAGGGTCAAACATCATTAGGAAACTCAATTAAGTTAATTGTGGACTTGATTAATATTTTCAAAACTTTTTAATCTTTTCAAAAATACAAATCAACCCACCCCCTTCAATCCAAATCAATCGTCTTTCTCTTATCTCTCTCGATAGCTTCTCTCAACTCTCTCCCAACCAACAGTTCTGCAAAATTCTCCCTTCAATCCCCAGCAACTTCAACCTCCGGCGGATAAATAGTCGGGCGAGTTACCTTTCGACTTTCAATCGTTAATCGACGTGAAGACTTCTCCGGCGACAACAACTTCGAGTTCTTCGTCGTCCCATTTCCTTTTTCACAGGTAAAAAATTATGAAGAAACAGAGGAACTTGAGCCAACTACTCTTCTAGTATTGGTTAGCAAATTCAATATTTCTAACTTAAATATGAAATGTGGACTGAATAAAATCCTAATTTCTGGCATAACTTCTTGTTGTCGGACTGTTGATTCAGATTTGATGGTGATTTTTGGTCACAATTGATGTTCTTAGTGTGTGTGTGTGATGTGTTGGTGTCGCTGGGTTGATTTGTTGTTTGTCTTGTTAAAAATGGTGTTGCAACAGATAAAATATCTGATGCAACAGATAAAATATTTGATGCGACAAATGAAAACATCTGATGCAACTATGAAAATCTAATGCAACAGATAAATAATCTAACAAATCATTCATCTGTTGCGACAAAAAACTCTTCTGTTTGGAAAAAATCTAAACAATATTGATCCAACAGATAACTTATTTTGCAAAAGATGAGTGATATATTTCAACAGATTGGTTATATGTTGCAACAGATAACCTTCCTAGTGCAACAGATTAGTTATATGTTGCAACAGATAACCAATCTGTTGGATCACTTATCAATCCAAACCAATTTATTGCAACAGATAACCTTCCTGGTGCAACAGATGAGTGATCTATTTTTACTGTTTCCAAAGAATTACTCATCTGTTACAATTGGTTGGTCATATATTGCAACAGATAAACTACCTGGTGCAACAGATTAGTGATTTATTTTTATGGTTTCCAACGGTTTACTCATCCGTTGCAATAGTTGGTTATATGTTACATCAGATAAACTACCTGGTGCAACAGATTAGTGATCTATTTTTACTGTTTCCAATGAATTACTCATCCTTGCAATAGGTTGGTTATATATTGCAACAGATAACCTCCCCGGTACAACAGATGAGTGATCTATTTTTACTGTTTCCAACGGATTACTCATCCGTTGCAATAGGTAGGTTATATATTACAATAGATAAACTACCTGATGCAATAAATTAGTGATCTGTTTTTATAGTTTTCAATGGTTTACTTATCCGTTGCAATAGTTGGTTATATGTTGCATCAAATAAACTACCTGGTGCAACAAATTAATGATTTTTTTTTACTATTTCCAACAGATTACTCATCCTTGCAACAGGTTGGTTATATATTGCAAAAGATAACCTTCCTAGTGCAACAGATGAGTGATCTGTTTTTACTATTTCCAACGGATTACTCACCCGTTGCAACAGGTTGGTTATATGTTGCAACACATAAACTACCTAGTGTAATAGATTTGTGATCTATTTTATGATGTCCAACAGATTACTCATCTGTTGCAACAGGTTGGTTATATGTTGCAACAGATAAACTATCGAGTGCAACAGATTAGTGACCTGTTTTTACTGTTTCCAACAGATTACTCATCCTTACAACAGGTTGGTTATATGTTACAACAGATAACCTTCCTGGTGTAATAGATGAGTGATCTATTTTTACTGTTTCTAAAGGATTACTCATCCATTACAACAGGTTGGTTATATATTGCAACAGATAAACTATCTGGTGCAACAGATTAATGATCAGTTTTTATGGTTTCTAACAATTTACCCATCCATCGTAATAGTTGGTTATATGTTGCATCAAATAAAATACCTGGTGCAACAGATTAACGATCTGTTTTTATTATTTCCAACGATTTACTCATCCGCTGCAACATGTCGGTTATATGTTGTAACAGATAACATACCTGGTGCAACAGATGTGTGGTTTGTTTGAACTGTTATTTTACCGTTGTGCATGTTAGATTTACTGTTATCCTTTTTAAATGATGTATTAATCAATTATCATCTATTTTATGTTTCCGTTAATTTAAGATAATATGGCTCCTAAAAGAAAAGAAACCAAATCAAGTCCAAGTAAAGGAACAAGTGCAGCAGCTCGGGTACATCCACCACTCTATGAGCTTGCTTTACAAGCGTTATCTCATTCAGGAGCAGAAGATAATGAACACGGGAGGAGGAATGTTTCAAAAGAGATGCTCCAAATGCTAATAGCCCTTCCGCCGAAAAGTTGGTCAAAATCTTCAGCATTGATTATTTTCCTGTGAAAATACAGTGCGATGGTTCCACAGATTTAACGGGTAATTTCGTGGTTAAGTCATCCATGGGAAAATCTTTCGACGCCTTCAGAAAAATACTTGGAGAACAAAAATTGGATGCTTATTTCAGGGAAAGCTGCTTTGGAAAATATCTTGATTTTCCGGAGGACAACAATGCTCGTTTCCAGATGAAAATGGTATACGATCTTCTCAAGCGTAGGTTTATGTATGAAAACAAAGATAAGATTGATGAGGTGTAGATAAATTACCGTAGCATGCCTGTTTGTTTTGGTTGGAAGGAGTTTGTCATAGTTACTGGACTAAAATGTTATCCTCCTTCTCCTTCTCAAGTTATACCTACTCTGACCCCCAAAAAATACCCTGCACACCCAAAAAAGGCAAAGGCAAGTCGAGTGATTGTGATGACCTGGTGTCCATTGTTGGTCCAAGCTTTAAAAATAAAAATTTGATCGAAGCGTTGAAAGGTAAATGACTCTCAAAGAAGCACAAGCAATCATTGTGCTTGGTTGGTTTGTACATAATATTCTTTGGGCGAGAGACGTTAACAACAACATAAGCCTCAATTTAATAAATCTCTCAGAGGATCTTGAGGCATTTAACAACTATCCTTGGGGTTATGAATGTTGACACCCAATTTTGTCCCGTCTTTCTTTCAAGTCATTTCTTTGCGCTTCTAAATAATTTTGATTATTAAAAAAAATGCATGTGTGTTATTCCTATAATTAGGAGTTTATGCATGTCCTGTTACCATTTGTATTTCTAAAATTAAGAATCATTGACGACATTATTATTATTATTATTGTTATTATTTATTATTATTATTATTAATAATATTAATATTATTATCATCATCATTATTATTTATTGCTATTTTTGTTATATTTTAAATCATCTTTGCATTCCCTATAAACTTGCGCAAAAGGCATTATATTTACTTTATTTTTTATTTAATTGAAGAAAATATTTTTGTGGATTTATACTTTATAAACACTATCGTTTGACTCTGACATTTATCGCGCAACTTTGTTCAAATGCTTATATTTTAATATCAAATAATTATTTTTTTTTATTATTATTTATTTGAATATTTTTAATATATTTATTGAAAGTGCTATTTTCTATTAATTTAGAAGCTAAAAGATTATAAGAAAGAAATTATTTAAATCCACCCATTATTTGTTATTGTTCTTATAACTTTGGCCCAAAATTAATCCTCACCCGCAAAGCCAACTTTTTCCTCTCATTTTCCACCTCAGCGCCATACGTATGCCATGTTTGTCCCACGTAAGGTGCCAAACAGTCATGGCATACACCAAACACATCCCTGCCACACCTTTTTTACATCTTCCACACTCTTGCCTCTCCCCCGCCACGTGTCTCTCTCCTATTGGTTGGTTAACATCCAACTCATAGCCCCCAAACCCTATTTACCATGAATTACCTATTGTGCCCTTAATTTATTCACCTAAAATGACCTAACTGCCCTCAAGTCCTATATCAGATTAGGACTTTGCTTTTCCCTGACAAAAAGTGCGACTTTTTTCTCCTCTTTTTTCTCTCCCTCAACGTCCCTTCACCCTGTTCAAGCAAATTTTCATGGGTCTTTCACCGTGACTAGAGATTAGCTACCCTATTTTTCTATCATTGTCTTCTTAATCACATAGCCTGTAAAACTAGCAAAGACATCAATGTTCAACACCCCCAAACGTTCGAATTTCAATGGTAATTTTTAACCAAGTACAAAATTTAAAATCTATTTTCCCGCTCAAGAACACTAACCCTTGGTTTTCACCTATAAATAACACCTTATAGCAAATGCAATTTTTTTGGGGGAAGCAAATGCATACTCCCCTCGCAACAAATTTTGGAGCTGGGTTTCCCCCCTTAAAAAGTTTCTTGATCTAGTTTATTCAGTTAGCTTTTCTAATCTTAAATTCCTTTAGCTTTGACTCTTTTTTTAAGAAAAAAATTCAAGATAGAATATACGATTTCAGCACCTTTCATTGGACAATCTATCGTGAGTATATCTGAGGCCGACGTCTTAGTTCACAGCCCTACAAAAGGACGGTATTGAGATTATATTTTTGTAATTGATATGTTGTATTCTCTACGTGTTTTATCAATTTATTAAATACATATACTCACGTAAGGTTAAAATTTTATTTTTTGTTGGCATACTCTTTTAAGTTTTATTTCCTGGCAATTATGCACAAGTTACAGTACTTGTTTAGCTAGATATGTAATATGGGCATGTAATCTGTTTATACTTAGAGAACATATATGCAAGCATCATGTAGGCTAAAACTGATTCGGATCCACTCAGTACAAACTTAAGATTCCCTGTTTAAATATACATTACAAAAAAAAAATCATGACGCTCACAAAGATACTCTACGAAAAATATGATTTATGATTGCTTCAGTATTGAGTATCAGCTATCCAGTTCTTTACCTTAAAATATAGTTTTAACATGTTAATTTTTTTCTATTACGAGTATTGATTTGGGTTATGTTTTTAAGGATTACAAAAATAGTAACATTTGCTTATGTGGTCTTGTGTATGAGTGAGAATAAAAAGAGTTTAAAGTTGCTAGTTAGATTTTATCACTTAGGGAAATGGTGTGTGGCATTTGCTGTTGAAAAGGGAGGCTCTGTTTAGTGGCCACGACAGATCGTATGTCTAGGTTATTCTATATTCTCTTTTGGTACGGAGATAGTTTGATTTAGTTCTTGGTCTTTAAGGGCATGTTTTGTTTAATTTATATTCTGAGTGAGTTCATATTTGCCTCTAGTCTTTTCCCTTTTCTTATTTTACATGTACATTCGGGAGCGTGTTTGGAGTTACGATATGACTCCATATCTATCCAAATCAGAGAAGCGGCTAATATGCATCATCCGATCGTGTCTAGAAGGATACTCCTTCCTAAAGAGTCCATTACATTCCTTTCTACTTCAAAGCTTTATATATATTTTTTCTTGCGAGACATACTCACTGTTTTTTTATTAATGGTTTGTACATTATCATCTTGTTATTTATATTTGTACTTGCCTCAATTATGTTTGGATCCGTGCTAACCAACTAGGAAAGATAGTTCAACATAGTCGTATATTTACCCACCTCTCAAGAAGATGTAACATTTTAAGTTTAGCTATTTTTGAATCCAAGGAATATACCCAAATAGAAATTTCTTTTTACCGAGTTTATTTTAATGCTTTCAATGTAAGTTAAAAAATATCTTTTGGGTTTGCAAGATGATTTATTTTTTTATCTCAATTCCATTTTAAGCTCTTTCCAATACAAACAAATGAACAAAAAGATTTTAAGAATTCAAGATGCAAGTTATATATGTTAAATTTTTGGTTTTTGAAATTCCTAAAAATTCGTGTCTTAGAATGACTCCACTTTTCAAATATGTTCCCAGAGAATAGGATCCAAGCTATATCATAATTTAGAGCATCATGCATGTATTATCATATAATTTTATTATTTTGATTGGATACTTTATTTTAAATTCACCTTTTCATGTAAAAATAGACATCTTTTTCTATTTACACCTGTGCACTATTTTAACACCGCACTATGCACCTTTACATATATTAACAAACATGTATTCTTTTATGAATCATTTAAAATCTCCACCATTTTTAAACATAATTTTGTTTTATCATTATTTTTCCTTAAATTAATTTTATTTAATAGATAAAAGAGAATAGATAACCCTTTTAAAATATCATCAACCTAAATTTGGCTGGTTAACCGTAGTTAGCGGATCCTTTAGGGTGCCTAATCCCTTTTCTTTAGGATAATTAGAACCCTTACTTAGAATCGCTAGTTAAGTAGACCTTAAAATGAAGTCTTTAATTTCTTTAATCACATAGTTTATAATAGGTGTCCTAATTCACTGTAGAACTAATTAGGTGGTGACTTCCTTATTTAACTCAGAAGTTTTCCAATATGTTGTACACTATTTTGACCTCGTGTTATAATGTGGTATAACAATGAAAGCTTCAAAATGTCTGTTAAATATTTGTTGAGTCCGTTAATGCCAAAGACAGTCAACTTATATGGCTTTCCATGGGCCTTCATGGTATATATTTCTTTTATCATGATATAATTTATTTTTTTATTAAATAATGATTTTGATTTATTGGCGTTATGTTATAGGCTTGGGCATTTGAAGTCATTCCTTATTTGAGACAACAAGTGAACTACCAGGAAGAAGTTTCCTGTCCAAGAATCATGAGATGGCTGTCGGTTAAAACTGATAAAAATGCATAATTTCTTGATCTTTTCAATCTCTCAAAGGAAGCAGTTAGTCCAATTCTAATCAAGTTTTTATTTTAATTAATGATGATTTTAAATAATTTTATCATCATTCTAATATATGTACTAATTTATTTTAGATTGTCCATCCGTGGCTTGTTCCGACCAACCGAGAGTTGAAGGTGCCATTTTTTCTTACTTTACGGTTTGTGCTAACTTTATCGGACTCTAAGGTCGTTGATGGAATAAAAATGGAATTATTTGGAGCAACAATTATTACAAGAAAAATAATTTTGAAGGGTGGTTTTGTTGCTATTAATGATGGTAGTGGTAGTGGTAGTGGTGCTGATGTTGAGGCTAATGATGTTTCTCTTACAGTTTTTGAAATAAGTCATTATGATTATGATCATACTGGTTGTACAAAGTTTTCTCTAGATTTTGCCACATCTAGCGAATGTTCTGCATGCAAATGTCAAGACTTCAAGGCGAAACATGATGGAGTGATTAATGCTATTAATGCACTAACTGCTTTTGTAAAGAAAATGACATCTAAGAGGGGTGTCATTTCAAAAAAGAGGATTTCATAGCCATACACTCCACTAGAGATCAAGATGGCTAAGAAGAGAAGGAAATATATTTCCAAGGCAACATCAAGCATTGAAAAAATCAAAATTGCAACGCCTCTGTCTTTGCCTTGCACTGTTGTTCAGTGTCCAAGTGCCATAGGAGAGCAACATGAGCTGAAGAAGGTAAATATACATCATCTGTTCCAACAAACAAATATGCACATATCTATTTCAACAGATGATATATTTGCTGAAAATTATCAAACAGATATATACATTTGTTGCAACTGTTGTCTAACCTATTGCATCAGATGCGTTATCTGTTGCAACAGATGAGTCTTATGTTGCAATAGATGGGTCATCTGTTCGAAATTATCGTACTGCTCTAATTCACCTATTTGAATTTGTCCCAATAGATGATCCATCTACTGCAACATAAGACTCATCTGTTACAACAGATGGACAATCTATTGTATATCTGTAATTAGCATTGACAATTCTGGCTTTTCAGGTGGATGTCACAGTAGAAGCTACTGCTGAAGAGCATAATATCACAGTTGATAATCCATAAACTGCTTCCAAAGAAAAATAAAAAGTGGAGCCTGTCAGTTCGGTTGAACGAAAGAATTACCCATTTGAAGGGTTCAACATCCTGGATGAGGCTCCGAAAAAACTAACACAGTTGATCAACGACTATTCAGAATGGATTGTCGATGGTCTGTTAAAGCATCATGCTGGAAGGTACATAAATCAATTTTAAAGATATTGGTTTATACAATTCTTGTTGTAAGAACATGACATTAACACATAGATCATCATGTAGAAAATAAAATGACGAATACTACAAAGTGAATGAATCGAGTCTTGGTTTTGATATGTTCGACTTTGTTGTTGCACATCCCGAAATGAAGAATTGGTTCTATTTGATGTCACGGCCCCAAACTTGCTGGAATGATGAGGTTTAAATGTCATACACATTACTATTAATTAATACTTTATTTAATTGCATCTGCATATTAATTTTTTCATCACGTAATTCGAAATATTTGATAATATGTACAACACATCGATGTTATTTTTTACTACCTCCAAAAGAAGGCCAAGTTACAAACACAAGAACAATACAGATACATGACATAAGATTATTTGTACAAAGTTTACATCAATAGTGTCTACGATAGTTATTGTCAACAATAGCCGGAAGTTTCCCGAAATGAGAAATGCTTAATCAACATTATCAAAGGTTTTAGCATTCCAGTTGGCTTACCTTAGCATTTGGCCGACGAATTGTACATCCTAATCAATTATGGTAATGAATTCCATTGGGTGTTGGCTGTGTTATTCTAAAAGAGAGGAGCATCCGAGTTTATGACTCGATGTCGTGAAGGAGACATTCTGGGCCGTCGTCTGAGATACAAAAGCTAGCCAAAATATTGCCTACTTACCTTGATATGAGTGGTTTTTTGGACCTAAAGGTTCGTACTGATTGGTCGATGATTGAAGCATATCGAGATAAAATGGGTAATCCATTTGATGTACAATATGTTGAAGGAATTGCTCAATAAATCATTGGTAGCCTGTAAGTTTAAGTGTCATGATATAGTTTTATTTCATAAATTTCACAATGCTTGCATGAACTACAAGATATGGATTATCTATTTTTCTAAAACGCAGGAATTGTGATTTTTTTGTTTTCTCCTACGCCAAGTAGTTGAGCGATGGATTACAAGTACCAAATGATGGACTTGATGCCGGATTACTCCGCAAAAGATATGTTGCTCTTTTATGGAAATATGGAGAAGCGAAAGCTCAAAATCCATACGCAAGCGACATTAAAGATCCACGACGACCAAAGCCGAATTTCGTAGCAACGGATGAAGAACAACTTGTCCATATTGAGTAGATCTTTATAACTTGAGTCCGTCAATGTAATAACCTATCCTCCTTTGTTTAACTTGTTGATTTATTTGTAGAGTAGATCATTTGTACCCATAATGATTTTTTTACATTTCATTTATTTGTTGAGTTATTTTATGCTGTCTATGAATAATTCAATCCTTAGTTTTGAACATGTTAATTGAAATGGAATACTGGATTCATATACCGTAACAGATAATACATCTACTGCAATAGACGATATATCTTACCAAACAGATTTAGTCATATGTTGCAACATGTAGGTCATGTGCTGCAAATTATATAACATGTCTTCCTACTTTTTTGATTTGATCCAACAGATTACCTCTCAGTTGCAACAAATAAATTATATGTTGCAACAGATTGTATATCTGTTGCTACAGACAGACTAGGAACATCTGCATAATGCAACAGATGACCAACCTATTCCAATAGATAATAAATCTGTCACAACAAGTACTATATCTGTTACAACAGATATACAATCTGTTGTATTATAAAAAATTCAACTTTTGCCAGACATAAAAATTATTGCCACTACATGTAAAGTGAAGTGGCTTGAAATAAAAAATTATTATCGTATTCGTCTCTGTCTTTGTACATATTCTTGTTTATACACGGGCTCCAACCATTTAGTTAGTACCCCAAAGCCTAGACCTCTTACATCTTTCCCACGATGGCGTCACACATACCGGTCATTTCTGTATCAATCAACAAACACTCAATGTATACAAGTGAGTACGACCCGCACGCTGCACCAGTTTTATTTCTTTGGAGCTGGATATTCTTATTTCGACCTTCAAAATCCCATGATTCTTTCGTCAAGACTTCCACCGGCAAATAATCCATCAGCTTACTTTGCGTCAACAACTTGGGCAACAACTTCAAAAGTGGCAGCATGTGGGTTAAAATTGTGTCCTCGTTGAAGACAGGTAAGTTGCAGTCATAAACCTTAATCCTTTACTCATAGAGTAGTATCTCAACAACGAGAAAATGTTTGACTTCCACGTTCATGAATGCAAGGATTCTCTTTGCCTTGGTCCAGCTCTGTCCGTGTGGATATGGCCTCTTTTCTCTAACATATTTAATCACGTCTTCATTCCATTGGAATATAGAAACTAACTTATCAAATCTTCGACCACCGAGACCAGCTAGCTTATGGAGATCATCGTACCTATCCTTGAAATTATTGTAGAAGTTGAGGTCTATTATCCTATCGGCAACATCATTAGCATCGGGTACGCTAATTACCTGCCCCTCATGAGGCAGAGAATTTTATCAACATACTGTGGTATAAGAAGATAATTTTTAAATAGGTTAGTAATTGTAAAGAAAAAAAACACAGTGGAAAGAATATGTTGCAGAGGGTTCTCTGAATCAGTTCATAGATTACCCAGCTAATGAAGCTTATGTAACAGATGTGTATTATGTTGCAACAGAATACCAAGCTATTGCAACAGATTACACATCTGCTGTGTAGATTCTTCTTCATGGAGTAGATTGGAAGGCTAGGCTAGCAAAAGTAAACTTACATTATCCTCGTACCACTCACGCATATATGTCATATTCGTGAAGTCTTTGGTGGCAAATGAATGCATGGTGTATTCATTTTGAACCTTCGTCTTGTCATTCACAGTTTCTTTCAGTTTCTTTTTCGCCTCGTTGCCAAGTGCCGCATATATGTCCACCTTTTTCAGCGGCCCCTAAACTTCAACAACTCTTGGAGCGGGAGGAGTTGAAATTTTGTTGTTTTCAGAATGGAGAGAATTTGTCTAATGTTTCTTCTCTTCCTCCTAACAGCCACTGTAGGAGTGTATGTCTCCCTCACCTTATTGGATGGTATGACACCCCTCTTGGATTTTAAATCCTCGATAGCTTCAGCAATAACCTCTAGTTTTTCAAGGAGTTTATCCTATCTGTCTTTGCACACTTTCCATTTGCAATGAGCACATGAGGGTGAAGAGGGGTGAGAGGGACCACTGTAAGGTGGGAGGGATCAGTGTAGGGGTGAGAGGGACCTGTACAAAGAGTGTTTTCAAATGTAATTATTTTTTGTTGAGCACCAACATGCTCATAATCATGACTGGCAGTAGCAACAACATTTGGATGGCTGTCACCATCATCAATAACTCTACCAGCAACACTGATAACGCTCAACTTACATGTCAATTTAGTGCAAGACGGTCGTCATCAATATATTTACCCAACTTTGGAGTCGGGGTCGAATCCACGAGGAACAATGTGAGTGACGATTAAACTAATTTGAAACTATAGCTACAAGTTAAATTTAAACAAATATTGCAAAAAGGTAAAATTGGGGGTTTTATCAATCAAACAATAATTAAAGTTTTGACTTGCTTCAGAACTCAAAGCTAAAATTTCAATGGTTCAAATCAGTGATAAAGAGAAACTAGGGTTGTTATCACTATGATTATTAATCCCCATCAAATAATAGTTGTAGTGTTAGGTTCTCATGACTTGTGGGAAACACCAAACTATCAGTTTCAACAATCCATCTAAGTGTTTCTCAACCTACTTAGATGTTGAACTCCCTAATTCTCTCGAACTTAGAAAATCATTCTATTCATACTGATTTTATCTCAAGTTGATCAATCTTGTTACAACATTAATCATTAGATGGGAGCTTAAACTTCCCAAATCTTTGTTGATAATTTGCTACCTTCAGTTTATTTCTCGGTTCTAGCAAATCAACATAAGGCGGGATTTATTATTTGCAACCAATAAATAACAATCATAACAAAGGAATTATCAAGATGTCTCCACAATCACTCAAACCCTAACCAACTATTAACTCCATGGGGGAATAATCATAGATCCCACAACCCTAGTTATGGTTTTTAGTTCCACATGAGAAAGAAAGAGATAGAAACAATTGTAATCATCATTCAAAGTAATTAAACTTACAAAAGATGAAGTCTAAAGTTGATTCTCTTCTAAGTTCAAGAGAAAATTCCCACAACCAAATCAAAGAGTTGAAAAATTGAATTCTAAGTTAAGACAACCAGTAAAATCCCTTGGAATAAGTTCCAGATGTTCTGCCCCTTATGATTAGAAAACCCTAACATATGCTTTAAATACTTCATCCTAATTATGGAAACAAAATCACAGATCATAGTATTTTCTCGGACAGACGACGACGTGTCTGACGGCTTATCAGGAGTCTGATGCCTTATCAAGAATGTCGTCAGCTCTTCTTCACATTTGAACAAGTTCTGTCTTCAGCTGACGATGAAGCCTGACGACTTATCAGACATGTGATGACTTATCATAATTGTCGTCGCTTCTTCACTTTAAGTTCTCAAGCACTGTCTAAGCCTGACGGTTTATCACAACTCTGACGGACTATCACAGGTTGTCATCACTTCTTCCAGCTGAATCTCATTCTCTGTCTAAGGCTGGAGGCAACTCTGATAGCTTATCACAAGGTTGATGACTTATCAGACAAGTCGTCAGCTATACTTCCCTCTCTACTTGCTCAGAAATCAACTCTCTTACTTCCATTATTGCTGGTTCTCTTACATCTTGACTTTTAGTGCAATATCAAAGAGAAAACAATAAAAAACGATAAAAGTTGCTTAAGACTTTGCAATTATTCTCAGTTAAAGGCCCCAAATGTGTTAGCATCTTCCCACATATCAACACCCTCAACTTAAAACAATTGTTTGTCCTCAAGAAACTAAAACATAACTAAGAGGATACAAAGCACATTCGACACTCAATCATCCATTTTAGCTCAAAACATCTTCACCATCTCTAACGTCAATTAATTTTAAAAACAACTGTGCATATTATTGAAGAACAACAATGCGACACACAGGAATCAAGAGATGGCATCAATTCAGCAATAGTAACCATGCATGTACCAAGATTACACTATCCAAACAAGTTAACAACTAGCAACGTAACCAGTGTGCCCTTACAACAAAGAGATCCCTACTCACTCATATGTGAACTCAATCATGTCAATGCGGGGATGATTAAGAGACACTTACTCTTAGAAAGAAGTTCCAATCAATGTATGCCAAATACCATAAGCTTGCCCTTATTTTCATTACCGAAGCTTTCAGACAGCTAAGTTAGGATCACTATAGGACTTTTCTTCAACTTGTAATGTAGGCTTGAGGCTTGTATAATACACAAGGATATTTAAAGTAACTAAGCCTCCTTGGCAGTGCACTATTTTTGGGGTCTCACTTATCAACCTTTACCTTATTTCTCCCTTTCTTGATTAAAGCACATTCAAGCTGGGTGAAGTTTTTTTTTTTTTTTTTTTTTTCACAACTTTTCTTTTCTCATTCTTTTTCTACCATACCCAGCCTTGCATTTTTTTTCATTTTTTTACCCTTCTTCATACTCACTTTACATCACACACCCCTATGATATTCACCCTCAACTTAGGCTATTTGCCTAAGTCAAGGTGCACAATGTCCAAGGAGGACCAGGGCCAAAATAGGTTTATTGTGATACAAATGGGAAGGTGATAGGTATAATAAAAAGAATAGGCATTCAGGCTCAAAATTAGGATCAAGGGATATTATTCACACGTGGAAGGTCATTTACGCTAAAAGTGGACTAATATCAACAACGGCCTATGATCCTTTCCTAACCGCTATCCTAATACCAAGGCAAGATCAACCAGGCAAGTTCTGGATTTAACACACATTAGGAACTAGGTAGTATCTCACACACACACGGCACAAAGGTACATCACAAGCTACTACCCATTTAGTTTATGCAATTGTTTAGCAATGGTTATCATGTCACTAGTACTAATGTCATAACAAGATGCACAGTGGTCACACATAAATGTATATCACACAATTATAAAATAGACCTTAGGAGAGGTGTTCATAAATTAACAAAAACATGTTGACTGCCTAAGGTACTTGTATTTTTCCTAGTCAACTATAATATTTTACAACAAATCACAATACGCCTAAACATGCCGACTCTACTAGGAACAAGACTCCGGGGAAAAGAGGCATGGCAACAAAAACCCCAAGAGGACATCAACACCCATAAGTAGCCCCACCCTCAACTGAAAATCATACAATGTCCCCAATGTGTCAAACTAAAACAAGAGAGTTAGAAACATACCTGTGGAACCATGGGTGTGAAGATCTGATGTGAATCACATAATACGAATACAAACAACAAAATACCTTGGGTTGCCTCCCAAGCAACGCCTGATTTAATGTCGCAACACGATTAGGTTATCTAGACTACTCAAAATTCATCAAGATACCTTAAAAGTGTTTCATCATTTATCCCTCCACTTAGACGATTTGAATCGTCGGCCCATCTTTCGATCTTTACATCTATTAGGTGCGTTGGGCAAATGTGAGAGCATGATAAGGAAAGTTCTATTATGCCACTTCGAAGACTTGAACCGCTTGCCCAATTTTGCACCGAACTTTCATGTGGGCTCATTTGGCAACAATGAGAATCTTAAAAAGCCACTAAATGGACATCGATCTTTAAGCTTCTTGGCCTTCAAGATTGGGGTTGTATTATACCCTTTCGGCATGACAAACTCCAAAATATAGGTATTTTCCTCTTTATTTCCAAAATTCATCATTTGCTTGGGTGATTCGACTTTCATCACATCCACCAAGCATAATGTTGAAAAGTGATTCAAGTGAGGTCTTCTCCCTAATTTTGCAGTTGCATCCTTTTTAACCTCTTCACCCCGAATTAGGCTAGAGTCTTTATAAGAGATTGACTTGGTTTCTTCTTTTGACTCTAGCACCATTTCCTCAATCTTGGCATCATCTCTCATGGTTGGTTTGGTTGGTTGGGAAATCACTGAGGGTTGCTCATCATCAAGCTCAATATCAATATAGGGTTCTTGCTCCTCATCTTCACAGTCTTCCATTATTTTAAATGATTTCACAGACAAGATATCATCTAAACATAATATAGAAGAATGCTTTGAATGATTGACCTCTATATCTATCCCCTCTTGAATGATTGGCTTCATATCTTGATGCATATCATATACGATATCATACATTTTTTTTGGAGATCCAACATTCGTTGAAACATAGCTTCAATGCCACTCTTACCGGTGCTTTGTTTTTCATTTTCTTGACCATAAGACCTATCAAACTCATAGGAAGAACTAGAATTTAGGTTAGCGCAATAGGGGGAGGGGGCATTTCGGCAATCACTCCAATGTCCATCTTGACCACCACATAAAGAACAATTATACTTCCGATAGGATGGAGATGGTGCATACATCTCTCTCCGGGGAGCATATCTATAATCTTGCCAAAAGTGAGGTCCATCACAATATGGACATGGATCATCAAGAGAAGATTTCTAACCACCAAGATCATGTTCATTCCACGATGCCATAGTAATAAGTAAACTAAAATAAAAAACTAGCTAACACAAGAAATAAAAGAAAACTAAAAACAAATATTTACAAGTTTGAATTCAAACAAGTAGGCTAAAATTCCAAACCAACTCAATATGCCAAATTATTTCCCGTCAATGGCGCCATTTTTGATAACGCTCAACTTACACGTCAATTTTGTGCAAGGCGGTCGTCGTTAATATATTTGTCCAACTTTGAAGTCGGGGTCGAATCCACGAGGAATAATGTGAGTGGCAATTAAACTAATTCGAAACTATAGCTACAAGTTGAATTTAAAAAAATATTGCGAAAAGATAAAATGGGGTGTTTTATCAATCAAACAATAATTAAAGTTTCGACTTGCTTCAGAACTCAACGCTAAAATCTCAATCGTTCAAATCAATGATAAAGAGAAACTAGCGTTGTGATCGCTATGATTATTAATCCCCATTAAATAACAGCTGTAGTGTTAGGTTCTCGTAACTTGTGGGAAACACCAAACTATCAGTTTCGACAATCCATCTAAGTGTTTCTCAACCTACTTAGATGTTGAACTCACTAATTCTCTCGAACTTAGAAAATCATTCTATTCATACTATCTTTATCTCAAGTTGATCAATCTTGTTACAACATTAATCATTAGATGAGAGCTTAACCTTCCCTAATCCTTGTTGATAATTTTCTACCTTCAGTTTATTTCTCAATTCGAGCAAGTCAACATAAGGCAGGATTTATTATTTGCAACCAATAAATAACAATCATAACAAAGGAATTATCAAGATGTCTCCACAATCACTCAAACCCTAACCAACTATTAAATCCATGGGGGAATAATCATAGATCCCACAACCCTAGTTATGGTTTTTAGTTCCACATGAGAAAGAAAGAGATGACAACAATTGTAATCATCATTCAAAGTAATTAAACTTACGAAAGATGAAGTCTGAAGTTGATTCTCTTCTAAGTTCAAGAGAAAATTCCACAACCAAATCAAAGAGTTGAAAAATTGAATTCTAAGTTAAGACAACCAGTAAAATCCCTTGGAATAAGTTCCAGATGTTCCGCCCCTTATGATTAGAAAACCCTAACATATGCTTTAAATACTTCACCCTAATTATGGAAACAAAATCATAGATCACAGTATTTTCTCAGACAGACGACGACGTGTGTGACGGCTTATCAGGAGTCTGATGCCTTATCAAGAATGTTGTCAGCTCCTCTTCACATTTGAACAAGTTCCGTCTTCAGCTGACGATGAAGCCTAACGGCTTATCAGACATGTGACGACTTATCAGAATTGTAGTCACTTCTTCACTTCAAGTTCTCAAGCACTGCCTAAGCCTGACGATGAGCTTAACGGCTCATCACATCTCTGACGGCTCATCACAGGTTGTCGTTATTTCTTCCAGTTGAATCTCATTCTCTGTCTAAGGCTGACAACAACTCTGATGGCTTATCATAAGGCTGACAACTTATCAGACAAGTCATCAGCTATACTTTTCTCTCTACTTGCTCAGAAATCAACTCTTTTATTTCTATTATTACAGGTTCTCTTGCATCTTGACTTTTACTGCAATATCAAAGAGAAAATAATTAAAAATGATAAAAGTTGCTTAAGTCTTGCAATTATTCTCAGTTAAAAGCCTCAAATATGTTAGCATCTGCTCACATATCAAACACCCCTAAAAGTAGCACCCGGATCTATTGCAGTTTGAGGTTGGTCATGAAGAGCTTCAACATTAGGCTAACCTTGCCTAACTACTTTTCTTATGGATGTTGCTCCATCCAATTCCTTCTTTATTAAATCCACCGTTGGGTCTTCTTTTGTATCAACAAGACCTAGAGTAAGAAAAAAAGTCATCCCCAACTCATCAACAGTAGGCACGATCCAAGGATGCATAATCTATAAAAACAGACAGGGGGCATTTAAATCATATAATAATAATTTGCAGTTAGTTGAGTTACATGTTAACACAGCCAACTTATGCAACAGACGATCTAGCTGCCATAATACACGATCTGTATGTCGCAATGGATTGATAATATATTGTATTAGATTACCCATTTGTTGCATCATTTACAGTAGATGGGTAATCTGTTGAGTCGGGTTCAGAGAACCAAAATAATAAATGGTTAATCTATTGTGAAATATGGATCGCCTGTCATAATAGATTACCCATCTATTGCCCCAGTTATAGTTGACGGGTAATCTGTTGCAACAGACGACCCATCTGTTGCAACAGATGGAACATCTATTTCAATATCTTAGATTCTTTGAGGCAAATTATTTTATTTGAAAGAAGACGTATTGCATCATTCGGAGGGTTAAATAGATCAACCTCCTGCTCCTTATTATTTTTTTTACTGCCTTTTGCACCCGCCAACCACCTAAGAATCCTTGGATGAGAAACCTTATTCGGGTAATCCTTGAACTATTTTTGGAGGGGAAGAATGGCTTCACATTCCCAAGCCTAAAAAATGTAAATAGGAAGCAAGCAAAAAAAGTCATAATATAACTATATTCGATATAAATTAATGGATGAATAAAAATAGTGATCAATTTTACCATGAAAGCCCAAGGAAAGTCGAATAATGTAATTGTCCCTGTGGATAGCTTTGTTAGTAAATATTGGACAGTTAAGTAGTAGTTGTCATATCCCTAGGGATAATCATTGAATTTCTCAAAATCATCAGTAAGTGCCAACAAATCATCTTCTATGACTTTTCTGATGTCTCTTGCCAATAAAACGGAATGGACAAACCAAACTAAGCACAATTTCTCCCTATAGTGCTTTGGTATGTCTTTATCCTTGGGATCTGCCATCAAATCCTCTGTTTTGTAGCTGCTACGTCCAACAATGCCCAACAACCATCTTTTTGTCCCTTGCATTTGTTAGAACTTTTGTGGGGTGTTTCCTTGATGAGAGGTTCTTCTGGACGATCGCATCTCAAGCCAGTCACTATGTCAAACTCTTTCAACCCAAAACAAACTGACATGCCACATTAGTTGATCTAGATTTCATCCATCTTTGTTTTTCCTTCTTCGGATCTTTATCATCCCCCGCGTACTTGATTCTCCTCTTGAGAAGACCATATACCATGCTCATTGGGAAACAAAGAGTGTAGTCCTTAGGCAGCTCAAGAAAGTATGCAAAGTAACTCTTATTAAAAAGTCCAACTATGTTTTTATTCTTCATAATACTCCTAAATTCATCAAAATGTTTCCCCAACTAATATTTAAGTACAAGATCCCCAGTTACTTTGTCAGGGTTATCCATCGGCATCGCAACTCGAAACCCGTCGATACTAAATGTTTTGATAGAATAATGCTGGGATTTAGATATTAATTCATGCCCCATTGGTGAGAAGAAGTTATCACTTTCCTCAGCTTCATTTTACCCTGACTGAGATTGTTCAGGAAGTTCTTTCGAATCTATCTGTACTCTAGTCATTGTTGTTGGGTGATCAGAAGTTGATCCACTTTCAGTTTTTTTTCTTTTGGGAGACATCTTTTAACTATGAAAAATACATTGCATTTGATGTCTACATAATAGATAAATTTCAATAAATTACTCTACGCCACATTACAAAAAATTCTCCAACGGATAACCCATCAGTTGGAATAGATGGGGAATCTATTTGAAGACCTATTTAATATCTCCCAACAGATTTTCCACCTATTACAACAGATGGACCACCAACACCACAACCAATGCCACCAATACCAACACCAAGACCATTGAAACCACCAACAACATCCACCAACAACACCATAAACACCATCCAACAATACCATGATAGTCAACAAAACACTGAGGCAAAAACTAGGGTTTTCTCGGGTGCTTTCTACTTTTTAGCATCAAAACACAAAATTGTTAACCCATTCTCGAAGATAATACAACTAAAAGTCTTTTTTTTATCATTAACTAAAAAGCCCTAATTTTTAGAATAAAAAAAAATGTAGAACTCTTCTCGAACTCTGTTACCTATGAAGACAGAGAAAACAATGGATACAAGTGAGAATAAAGTCGAAAATAATAATTATGTGGTCGGAAATGGGAAGAAAATCTTTCTGTTTTGAAGGATTGAACAATATGCTGAGTAGTTATTGTCTGTATTATTGAGAGAGAGAGAGAGAGAGAGAATTTGAGATTTGAAATGATGAAAAGCTTTTCCCGCAAATGGATGATATGTATGGGTTGATTTGTAATTTTGGAAAAGAATGACAAGTTTTGAAATTGTTAATTTGGTCTGAATTGATCTTAATTAATTTTTAAAATTTTAAAAGATATAGTTTTTAAAATATTAAGTTAATGAGAACTCATTTCAAATCAGAGTGATCGATCGACGACTCAGGTCGGGATGAATGCAATACCAACACCATGTAATTGCAACGACTCAATTAAAGTTGTAGTTGACCTTATGAGATCATTCATCCCTAGTTCCACCTAAATCAATTTAGGTACTATTAATCTTAACATTAAGTTAATGAGAACTCATTTCTATTCAGAGTGATCGATCGATAACTCAGGTCGGGATGAACGCAATACCAACACTATGCAATTACAACGACTCAATTGAAGTTGCAGTTGACCCTATGAGCTTATTCATCCCTAGTTCCACCCAAATTAATTGAGGTAATATTAATATTAACATTAAGTTAATGAGAACTCATTTCAACTTAGAGTAATTGATTGACGACTCGGGTCGGGATGAACGCAATACCAACACCATGTAATTGCAATGACTCAATTGAAGTTATTGTTGACCCTATGAACTCATTCATCCCTAGTTCCACCTAAATCAATTTATGTAATATTAATCTTAACATTAAGTTAATGAGAACTCATTTCAACTCAGAGTGATCGATCGACGACTCGGGTCGGGATGAACGTAATACCAACACCATGTAATTGCAACGACTCAATTAAAGTTGTAGTTGACCCTATGAGCTCATTCATCCCTAGTTCCACCTAAATCAATTTAGGTAATATTAATATTAACATTAAGTTAATGAGAACTTATTTCAATTCAGAGTGATCGATCGACGACTCGGGTCGAGATGAACACAATACCAACACCACTCCATTGCAATGACTCAAATGAAGTTATTGTTGACCCTATGAGCTCATTCATCCCTAGTTCCACCTAAATCAATTTAGGTACTATTAATTTTAATATTGGTTTAATGAGAACTCATTTCAACTCAGAGTGATCGATCAATGACTCGGGTCGAGATGAATGCAATACCAACACTATGCAATTGCAACGACTCAATTGAAGTTACAGTTGACCCTATGAGCTTATTCATACCTAGTTCAACCTAAATCAATTTAGGTACTATTAATCTTAACATTAAGTTAATGAGAACTCATTTCAACTTAGAGTGATCGATCGACGACTTAGGTCGGAATGAACGCAATACCAACACCATGCAATTACAACGACTCAATTAAAGTTGTTGTTGACCTTATGAGATCATTCATCCCTAGTTACACCTAAATCAATTTAGGTAATATTAATCTTAACATTGAGTTAATGAGAACTCATTTCAACTCAGAGTAATCGATCGACGACTAGGGTTGGGATAAACGCAATACCAACACCATGCAATCGCAAAGACTCAATTAAAGTTCTTGTTGACCCTATGAACTCCTTCATCCCTAGTTCCACCTAAATCAATTTAGGTACTATCTTAACATTAAGTAAATGAGAACTCATTCATCCCTAGTTCTATCTAAATCAATTTAGGTACTAGCTTAATATTAAGTTAATGAGAATCTTTTTAACTCAGAGTGATCGATCGACTACTCGGGTCGGGATGAATGCAATACCAACACCAGGAAACTGCAAAGACTCAATTGAAGTTCTAGTTGACCCTATGAACTTATTCATTCATCCCTAGTTCCACCTAAATCAATTGCATTAAAATCTGTTGGAACAAATGACTGAGCTGTTGGAAATTTCTAACCGATATTTATATCTATTGCAATAGATGACATATCTGATTTAATTATCAAATAGACATTTGCGTCTATTGTGATAGATGACTGAGCTGTTGGAAATTTTCAAACAAATATTGATATATGTTGTAATAGATGATATATCTAATTTTATTATCAAATGGATATTTCCATCTATTGTCATAGATGACTGAGTTTTTGGGATATTTAAACAAATATTGATATTTGTTGTAACAGATAACATATCTGATTTAATTATCAAAAGAACAATTGCATCTGTGAGTTGTTGGGATTTTTAAATAGATATTTGTATTTGTTGTAACAGATGACTGTGTTATTGAGATTTTTAAATAGATATTTCTATCTATTGCAATAGATGACATATCTATTTGAAAATCTTTCTTTCTTTTAATTTTAAAGCAAGTTTCTGTCCGAGTAGATAAAGTAGTACTACAAAATGCGGTAAAAATGAAGAGTTTCTTGGATAACTCAAAAATGAGTTCATTGAGTAGTCTTATCTAGCCTTTTCAATGTCACTAGTCTTTCTCTTGTCCCTCAAATTATTAATGAATATTAATTATATTAATTAATAAATATTGAAACCCACGTCTACGTACACAATACATCTAGAATTATCTCATCTCTCCTTCAGCTTTAGCCCTAAATTTATTTTATTCATCTCTCATTTTTTTATTTCTCTCCTCTTTAGGGTTATCACAATCTTTTTTCTCTCTTTTCTATTCTCTTTCTAATAAAGATCTTTTCGGATCTAAACTGATCCATATCTTTCCTCGACTAAAATTATTGTTTTGATTCCCTTTTGACATTAAGGTATGGTTCACTATTGCTTTTTCATTCTCGTTTTCTTCTTCGCAAGTTATTTTTATCTTTTTTTTATTTAATTACTATTTACCCATATCATATTTATTTAAAAAATTTGAAGAAACTTTTAAAAGCCTTATTGGCAGTATCATTTTTTTTGTATGTATTTTATTTATTTCTTTGTTGTTTATGCTATTATTGATGTTGTTGGTGGGGTTGGCATTGTTGGAACATCTGGTGTGGTGTTGTTGATGGTGTTGGAACAAAGAATATTGCTTCTTTGTTGTTGATGATGTTGTTGATGGTGTTGGAATAAATGTTGTTATTTCTTTGTTGTTGATGTTTTTTATTTATTATTTATTTGTAGTTTATGCTGTTGTTGATGCTGCAACAGACAAAGCAACTGTTGGAACAAATCAAACCACCAGCAAGGCTAGTTTGATGTATTCCAACAGACTCCATATCTGTTGCAACAGACTTTATATCTGTTGTATTAGACTCTATATCTGTTGCAATAGACTCCACATCTGATGCAACAGACTCTACATCTGATGTAACAGACTCCACATCTGTGCAATAGATAGATAATGTTATTTTTGTGATGTCACTTTTTTTCCTCTTCTTTGTAGATATAAGAAACTGAAAGCTGATTAATTTTTTCCCGACCATCACAAGAGGCTGTAGTAAAGATGGATTCAGAGGAATAAGCTTCATGCAAGTGGAACCACTTTATATGTGGGAGGTATGTATTACTGATAATGTTATCATGAAAACATACATAGAGTACATTGATTTTGTGAATGTTGTTTTTACCGATTAGTCATAGATCATTCAAATAAGATACCTGTAATTTTACAGTTAAGTTTGGTAGGTCCGAACTGATAAGGACGAGGGACTATGAATATGGTTCTGATACCCTATTAAGATTTAATGTCGGTTGTTGCTCATGTTTATGTGTCAAGCATTATAAAAGAATTAAGTTTTGGTGTTATAATAAAGAGAATCAATAGTGATTGGACTAAATTTTAGGGTGCATTAGACTCTGAGAAGGCCTTCAAAGCCTAGCACTTCATCTAACAAGAATGGAAAACCAATATAGTTATTACCCTAGCCCAAATTTATATGGTTGGGTTGCTCGGGGTGATGATTATACCACAGAAGGTAGGGTAGGAGAATGCCTTCAAGGGAAAATGGGTGGTTGGTGAAAGACTATATCATTTGAGAGATAATTGAAGAGGATACATAGTGTAGAAAGTAACTTCTAACAAATCTGGCCGATGAAATTATCTTAAAACATGAGAAATCTGTATCAAGTGCAAATATTAAATTGTATCCAGTAATGAAAAATCCGTTCGTTGTTTCTTTAAGAGAAAAATAGTGCAGATGGTCACTTTGATAGGGAGCTATGACTAGGTAGCATGGTCGGAATTATCACCTAGATAGAAAATAGCAGAAGACCAAAAAAATAGGCTTACAGGCATCGAAGGTTGAAATGATGTACAATAAGTCTAGAAAACTTGCACCAATAACAACTGTAGTTAATGTAAGGAATCTAAGTGAAGGCGGTAATTTCTGAATTTTAAATTTCCTCCCATGCCTTCTTGTTTGTGGTTCCGATTAGGTCCACTACTATTGACCAGATCGGAACCACAAATAATATTGAAAGACAAATTGAGTATCATTACTTCCTTAGGGATATGGTTATAATTGATTATGTTTTATAGCCTTAACATGCTTTCAACATATCCTGGAGAAGACCAGAGTCTTGCTCTAGTATGTAAATTTCAATAGTTTTTAAGTTTGCCTTCATCTTTCTGATTTGGTATTCAAGCTTGTCGTTACCGTCTTTGAATTTGGTATAGAGTTCCTGATCTTTTGTGAGCACAATAAGGAACACCATCTTTGAAGTTGTGGAATTTTAGAAGCCCTTCAAAACACTTTCTTCAGAAGCCTTAAAGGATACATGTAGGGTCGTTGTGTATGTTTTTAGGTCAAAATGTGTTGATGCACACTCAAGATGTAGTCCCAACCATTGACCAACTCACTTTTATCAAGCGTTGATCAATGCATATTGCTCAACCAACCTTCAAGGAATTTGATAAATTAATAAGCAAGGAGTTACGTAACGTTTGATCTAAATTGACTCTACCAAGCCTATCAAATGTTACGTAACTCCAGGCTCATTACCCCATTAAAAAACTTTGCCCGAGTTAGTGCACAAATCAAATGAGCTCAATCTCTCAACCTTTCTGCTGATCGTTCTTCTCCAATATAGATGACAAGATATCCGCCCTGCAAACGTCTACACCATCGCCAGAAATGCTTACCGAGGCGCAAGTCTTCAGAAGGCATCAACAGTAATCTCTCAATATCAAGTGATATTGAGAGATTCCTAGTCATGACTTCCCAAGACTTTCACTACGGCAAGAATTTCTACTGATGACAAGATATCCACCATGCAAAAGTCTACACCATCAGCAGATATTCTTGCCAGAGCAAAAGTCTTCAGAAGACATTAGTAATAATCTCTGAATATCAAGGAAGTCTTGTACAAAAGTCTTCAGAAAACATTTGAAAAGAAGGAAGTTTTCAACAATGACTACATATAATTACCATAAAAAACCTCACTAGATTCTCTCCTCGTTCAAAAGAAAAAGGCAGAAATATTTTCATTTGCATTCGCATGTTATTTATTTAACAAACCAAAAAAAGATGAACTAAATATAGCATTAGTTTATCTTTGAATGCTAGATTTAGTTCATCTTTGTTTGGTTGTTAAAAAAATAAAATGCGAATGCAAATAAAAATATTCCTGCCTTTTCTTTTGTACGAGGAGTGAATCTAGTGAGGTTGTTGATGCCATAATTATGTGTAGTCATTGCTAAAAACTTTCTTATTTTTGAATGTCTTCTGAAGACTTTCGTACAAGACTTCCTTGATATTGAGAGATTACTAATAATGCTTTCTGAAGACTTTTTCTCTGGCAAGATTTCTACTAACGGTGTAAACTTTTGCATGGTAGATATCTTGTAATCTGCAGAAATTCTTGTCGTACCAAAAGTCTTGAGTAGGCATGACTAGGAATCTCTCAATATCACTTGATATTGAGAGGTTACTATTGATGCCTTCTGAAAACTTGCGCCCTGACAAGTATTTCTGATAATGGTGTAGACTTTTGCATGGTGGATATCTTGTCATCTATATTAGAGAAGAGTGATCAATAGAAAGGTTATGACATTGAGCTCGTTTGATTTGTCCACTAACTCGAGCAAAGTTTTTTAATTGGGTAATGAGCCTGGAGTTACGTAATTTTGATAGGCTTGGTATAGTTGATTTAGATCAAACGTTATGTAACTCCTTGCTTATTAATTTATCAAATCCTTTGAAGGTTGGTTGGACAAGATGCATTGAGAAACAGTCGATTAAAGTGAGTTGTTCAACAGTTGGGACCACATCTTGAGTGTGCATCAACACATCTTGACCTAAAACAAACACAACGACCCTCCATGTATCCTTTAATGCTTCTGAAGTAAGTGTTCTAAAGGCCTTCTTTAATGCCACAACTTTGAAGGTAGTTTTCCTTATAGAGCTCACAAGAGACCAGGAACTCTATACCAACTTCAAAGATGACAACGACAAACTTGGATACCAAATCGGCAAGATGGAGGCAAGCTTGAAAATTATTGGGATTCACATACTACAAAAAGCCTCTGATCTTCTCCAAGAAATGTTGAAAGCATGCTATGGCAAGAAAACACAATCAATTAATCCATATTGCTAAGGAAGTAATGATACTCAATTTGCCTTTCAATCTTGTTTGTGGTTTCGATCAGGTCAATAGCAGTGGACCTAATCGGAACCACAAATAAGAAGGCATGGGATGCAATTTAAAATTCAGAAATTGCCGCCTTCGCCTAGTTTCCTTACTTTAATTGAAGTTGTTGTTGGCGTATGTTTTCTAGACTTACTATACATCATTTCAACCCTCGATGCTCGTAAGGCTGCTTTCTTGGTCTTCTGCTATTTTCTATATAGGTGATAATCCCGACCACTCTACCTAGTCATATCTCTCTAGCAAAGTGTCCATCTGCATTATTTTTCTTTCAGAGAGACAACAAACGAATTTACATTACTGGATACACTTTTATATTTGCACTTGATTCAGATTTCTCATGTTTTAAGATAATTTCATCGGTCAGATTCGCTAGAAGTTACTTTGTACCCTATGTCTCTTCTTCAATTAGCTCTCAGATGATATAGTCTTTCATCAACTCTCCTTTCCCTTGCAGGTATTCTCCTTCGGCTCCTTCTGGCATATAATTATCTTCTCGATTAATCCTTCCATATAAATTTAGGCCAGGGGAATTTATATTGGTTTTTCGTTCTTGTTTGATGCAGTGCAAGGCTTCGAAGGAATTCTCAGAGTCCAATGCACACTTAAAGTTAAGTCCAATCGCTATTGGATCTCTGTAATGACACCAAATATTGATCCCTTCTCAAAACTTGACACCATAAACATGAGCAACAACTGTTAGTAATTCGTAACAGGGTATCTGAACCATCTTTATGGGCCTCTCAAACTTATCAATTCGAACCCATGAAACTTAACTTTACAATGCAGGATCTTGTTTGAATGATCAGTGCCTAATCGGTTAAAAACTGCATTCACAAAAACATTATACTTTGTGTGTGTTATACCGGTGACCTTATCAGTAATACTTACTTAACTCCCACACATATGATAGTGGATCCATCTGCACACACCTTATTCTTCCTAACCCATCTATTGCTTAAATTGAATAAACAAATGTCTAGTAAGTTGAACCAGATGCCACATCTATTTAAATTGTCAAACAATTGCAGACATATGATCAATCTGTTGCAACATATGACATATATGTTGGAAAAGCAAATAGATATATCCATCTGTTACAACAGATTGACAATATATTATAAGTTATCTGACAGATGGAATATATTTTGCAATAGATTATCCATCTGTTAGATTTATTTTAAAGTAATTTTCTTTTCTTTTCGAAATACAATAAAAGATAAAATGTTGTATTTAGATCCATTTTTTTATTTTACATATTTGAAAAGTCACTAGTTTTATTTAATGAAGGGATATGAACAGTCGTGGCTTTTTGTTTGACTAACCCCTTCCAATTCAATCATTTATAAATAGGTCCCTCCGGCCTCCTTACTCACTCTCACTCGTTCATTCTACTACACTTACAATACAAATTTGGTTGATCCAGATTCGTACAAGAATATTCATATCGAGTCCTTACGGGAACTTCAAAGGCAGTTTGATGAACTCCAGAGGGATTTGGCCGACTTCAGAGCAAGGCTGAGGAGGTCCCTGCTGCTGCCGGATGAAAATTGTCCGGTTGACAATAATAATAGTAATGATAATAATAATAGTAGTAATAATAATTAGGTTATGTTTTTTCTTTTAGCGTATGTATGTTTGTATTTTCCTCCTTTTGTATATCGAATCTACCCAAGGAATTCAAAAATCTATGTTTGGACATGATGGTCTACTTTGAATTTTTAATTCTTATTTAGTATTTAATTATCATTCTATTTTTTTCTTATTCTCAACATGTCGACGGAGGTTAATCTGATGCGCCAGATCGATCATATGTTGCAACAGGTGGTTATTGATAAAAAAGGGTTATTATTATTGAGAGGGTAAAAAGACACGACTTTCCAATTATTTAATATGAAAAATGGTTCGTAAATAAATAATAAGGAAATAAATGATAAATACAATTTATAACCGTAATAGAACGGTTATTTAATTTTAATAACTGATCATGACTCTTCGACATATTTGTTTTTAAATTTATTTTTTTAATTTATATAATAAAAAAGTCACCAAATTTGAATTAAAAATATATATTGATTATTAAAAAAAAATAGCTTATATGTGCAATAGATATATTATCTGATGCAATAGATTATTGATTTGTCGCAACAAATGGTAATCCGTTGTCATAGATGGGTTATCTAATACAACATATATGTAATTTGTTGCCACAACTGAATAAAAATGGTTACTAAAAAGAACTTATCAAGTCATAACTTTTCACAGTAATAAGAAAGTCACCAGTTTGAATGTAATTAATAATGGAGGTGAACAGTCACACTTATTGTTTTTGAATCTATTTTTTAAATTTATATAATAAAAAAGTCACCAAATTTGGATTAAAGATAAAGATATAATGATTATTAAAAAGATATATGTTGCAACAGATATATTATCTGATGTAACAGATTGTAGATTTATTGCAACATATGGTATATCTGTTGTCACAGATGGGTTATCTGATGCAACAAATATATAATTTGTTGCCACAACTCAATAAAAATGATTACTGAAAAGAACTAATTAAGTCATAACTTTTCACAGTAATAAAAAAGTCACCAGTATTAATAAATGGAGGTGAACAGACGCGCCTTTTTATTTTTTAATCTATTTTTTAATTTATATAATAAAAAAGTCACCAAATTTGGATTAAAGATAAAGATATGATGATTATTAAAAAGATATATGTTGAACAGATATATTATCTGATGCAACAGATTGTAGATTTATTGTAACAAATGGTATATCTGTTTCCACAGATGGGTTATCTGATGCAACAAATATATAATCTGTTGCCACAACTCAATAAAAATGGCACCAGTATTAATAAATGGAGGTGAACAGTCGTGCCTTTTTGCCTAACTCATTCAAATTTAATCCTCTATAAATAGGTTAGATCCCTCCTTACTCGTTCATTCTACTACACATATCTATTTATTTCTTGCTCTTGTCTTTCATATTGCACCTTCAACTACTTTCTCTTCAAGGACTTGAAATTTTTTTCGTCTCTGGTAAGTTTTTTTCTTGCTTTTTGTGTAAATATATGTTGTATTACTTTACTTTAGGATTCTTTTCTTTACTTTTGTTTTTGTATTTTTTGTTAATTTATGCGAGTTCTAGATATGGGTGATCCAGTGTGGGATGTAGCTATTTTACGAGATGCCATACGAGAATGCAGAGGCATATTCATGATATATAGTGGGAGTTGGCCGCTGTCAGTGTATGGATGTTGTGGGAGATCCGCAGGATGAGGAGGGCACTGCTTCTGCCGATTGAAGATTAGACGGCTGGCGATAATAATAATAATGACGAAGATGATAATAATAATAATTAGATTATTTTGTTTCTTTCTTTTTAAGTCTAGGTATATGTATTTTTATTTGTTTTAAGTTTAATAAAAAATATGTTTGATCAACTTTGATGTTTTAATTCATATTTAATTTTTATTCTGTCTTTTATCTTCTCAACAAACATGTCGATGATTGGGCGTAAGAAATAATTTTGAATCCAGTAGCAATAGCAAGATTTAAGATTTATCTGTTGGATTTGTGGCAGGGGATGCTTTGTGTTGTTCCAAACAGATAACTAGTCTGTTGCACGACTTTGACGTTTTAATTCATACTCCCTCTGTCTCAAATTAACCTGACCCAAATTGAGATGACACATTGATTAAAAAAAATGATTAATAACATGCCTAGTTTACCATAATACCCCTATTAAATGATGTTTACATTTTAATTTGAAGAAAAAGTGATTAATGCAAAGGTTAAACATGAAATTTTTTTTATCTCTTCTTGATTAATGAAAAAAGACAAGTAAAATGAGAAATCAATTTAGAAAATTTGGGATGGGTAATTTGAGACGGAGGGAGTATTTAATTTTCGTTTTGTCTATTATATTCTCAACAAACATATCGACTATTGGATGTAAGAAATAATTTTGAATTCAGTAGCAATAGCAAGAGTTGAAACATATTGGTTATCTGTTGGGTTTATGATAGGGGCCGATTTGTGTTGTTCCAAATAGATTAATCATCTGTTGCAACTGATAAAGACGAGTTATTTGAGACGAAGGAAATATTTAATTTTTATTCTGTCTATTATTTTCTCAACAAACATGTCAACGATTGGACGTAAGGAATAATTTTAAATCCAGTAGAAATAACAAGTGTTGAAACATATTGATTATCTGTTGGGTTTGTGACAGGGGCTGATTTGTGTTATTCCAAACAGATTAATCATCTGTTGCAATAGATAAGCAGTCTGATGCAACAGATAATCAGTCTGATGTAATAGATAATCAGTCTAATACAATAGATAATCAGTCTGATGCAACAGATAACTAGTATGTTGCAATAGATAAATCTTCTGTTGCAACAAATTAATCATCTGATACATCAGATGAATGATCTGTTTAAATTGTAGGCACTTATGTTGGATTATGATCAGGTTCTATCCATTATTGGAAAAACAGCAGTAACTGTGTACCCAGATGAAAAATTCAAATAAAAATCATAATTTTACTTACCAAAGTCACCTATGAAGTAATGACAAAGTGAAAAGTGATGTAGGAAATAAAATTTGACCTAAGAAATTGGTGAGATAACAGTAGTAGTGGTAACAACAACAACAACAACAATGGTCGATAAGAAGATGAAGATGATATAATAAAGCAGAAGATGATGAATAAAGCAACAACAATAATGAACAATAATAATCGTGAAGAGAGAGAAAACAACAACTGATGAGAAAAGAGAGAAACACGCCTTTTCCCCTCTGTTTCCTGTTATATTAACTAACATTTTGATCAAAGTATAAATTAAAAAACTTGTGGGTTATTTTTAAACTTTCCCAATTTTCTTAATCCATAATAAAGTAATTGTCACCTCCACTCAATAATTAAGACTTGTGTCACCTACACCTCATTTTAAAACTCTTTTATCACCTACAGCCTAAAGCCCCATGCTACTTTATGTATTTTTTCCTACTTAAAAGTACTTCTAAAATTGGGTCAAATTATTGTTTTCTCCTTTAATTATATCTAGTCTTAATTTTCCCCATGAAATTTGCTATTTAATAATTTTTACCCTAAATGTTGTTATCCAAGAAAAGTGGGATATATTTGCATATCATATTAATTATTGTTCACATCACATTTTTAAAACTAAATATATTTTTATACCTTTTAAAATTCTCTAATTTTTTTAATCATTTTCTTTCGGGTCAAATTTGTAAAGAACTTGGTTGGAACTCCATTATTTAGGCTAACTTTTTATTTTGACTAAAAACAATGAAACTGTAAGCAATTTGACTTTTACAAAATTTAGCCCAAAGAAAAAAGAAAATATATAAAGTTAAGATAAATAGTCATTGCATCTAAAAGATTTCTACTATATAGAAAGGACGGTTAGGGACGACCAAGGGTATGACCGTAAATATGCTCACTTTCAAAGGTAAAATGGTAAACTTATTTTTAAAACCAAACCATGAGCTTCATTTCCCTTCTAGATATTTCTCTGTCTCTCTCCGCATACAATCATACAACTCTACTTCCTCAATCTCTCAAACACCAAATCCAATCTTGGATCCAAATAACAACAAGAACACTAACTTCTTAGGATGATGCTTGGTGGTTCACTATTTTTCCATTGTTTCTCTATCTTTAAGCGGTGATCGATAAAACGGTTAAAACGATGGTACCGGAAGTTATTGGTTTACCCACCACATTTTTTGGATATTTTTATCTTGCTTTGAACTTTGTTATATCCCTTTGTCTTTTGCATTTTCAATTGTAAAGTATGAATTTTTTTTGGTTAATAGGAATTCATGCTGGATTTAACTTATATATACAATGATAGTATAAAGAAGTTTTAAAACTGTTAATATTAAAATAACATTAAGTGGAGCTTAAATGAAGTAGTGAGGATTCATATAGCCGATTTCAACTTGTTTGGGACCGAGATGTAGGATGTGTTCGGTAGGAAGGAAAATGTTTTTTTGGAAAATATTTTTTTAGGGAAATAAGTGAATTCTGATTTATTTTTTTGTGTTGGATAAGCAAGAAAAAAATATCACAGTAAAAACATATGTACATAATCTAGACAAATACTATTGAGGGTGGGGATGGGCGTAGGGAGAATGGGATGGGGGCTATGCAGTAGGGGGTGAAGATGAGGTGTGTTCGAGGGTGGGGGAGGACACAATCAATATAGAATGCCATATGTGGTACTTGTTTTTCTCACTTTTATTAGGAAACAAATAAAATATTTGACCAACTGAACATACCTATGGTAGTTGTCACTGCAATGGATTTTAACATGATATATAAGCTAAGCTGCCTTAGGTTACTAATCCTATATTTTATGGATAGTCATGTTTAGCTTATATTTTAGTGACTTGATTGTTAGTTTATAACTGGTGTATAGAAGTTAAACTCATTTTTGATAAACAAATTCCATGATAGGTTGTTCGCGAGCATGACCCATTTGGAAGAGATGTTGAATTATTTTGTAGGCATTTGTATGGTGATGGCAAACCAAAGCTGATATCAAAGGGTGTTGTGGGGGTAGATCTGGTTGATAGGCTTGTTATTTAGGAAGGTGATTACAAATTGGTGAAAACCCGCTTCAGTGCATTCTTTAACACATACCTTGATTCGTATCTTTAGGGCATTAGTGTTACCAACTTTGTCATTATAGGTAACTGGATACTTATAAGCAAGTTTTTCTCCAGCTATAGACTTCGGGACTGGATTAACTAGGGGTGTGCATCGGTCGGTTCGGTTCGGTTTATCGGTTTTTGGTTTTTAAATATGTAAAACCAATAACCAACCAATAAGATATTTTCTTATCGGTTTTGGTTTATCGGTTTTTGGTCCTTAACGGTTCGGTTTTTGGTTTAACCAATAAGAAAATACTCATAAAATAGAAATAGTAACAACTAACATAAAAAAATGAAATCTTAATCACCGCCAAAATTCTACGCAATGCATTTTAGTTTACAAGAATCTTCAAACTTGAACTGAATGTTAGTTCGGAAAAAAGCTAAATCCTAATTGTTGGTAGCTACTAAATGCTTCAAGCTTTCTAATACGATAATACCCGAGTTTTATATTGTTCCTTTGTTGCCCTAAATAGGTTAATACTTTGTGAATCACTGAATTGTGAATAAAAAGGGGCATACATATATATATATATATATAAGTAATATAGATATTTATGTATATAACATAAATAGGGATAAAACAATAACTTAGTGTATCCAATAAGCTAAAACCGAACCATTTACCTAATAATTTTTTTTATAAAACCAATAAAAAATCATTAACCCAAAAACCCAATACCAATAACCCAATAGCATTTTTATCAATTTGGTTTATCGGTTCGGTTTGATTTTTACACACCCCTAGGATTAACTGATGTGTTTGTATTTGCCAAATGTTTGATGTTTCTCTTTTAGGTGTTCAAATTCCAAATTGCATACAAAAGACTGTCTTTGATGTTGTAGCATTGGACTATCAATGTGTGACGGTCATTATAGATGATACAGTTGCTGCTACCCCAAATATACGTATTGGTATGTATTGCCAAGCTCTTCATCAATCATTATAGATCCCTCAAAGTAGTCTCTTTTGTGCTTATTTACATATTGAATTTTTAGTTTTAATAGTTTTTGAATATTTGTCGTCCTTTATTCTATGTACTGCTCGAGTTGATTAGTATTAACTGTCAAATAACTTCATATAATATCTTATTATAAGTGGTTATGAATTACAATTAATGATCACTTAACCGAATCATAAGTTTGGAGTACAAAGGTCGACGTTTCTCCCTGTCCTCAATACAAGCTTTAGTGTTTAACCTTATCTTGTCTTGTGATGTATTTACACTTAGATTCATTAATGAATTTGCCACATACTTGAAAGTGTAGGCACCCGAGCGTCCTTATTTTTTTTCCTTGGAAAGCTTGTTATAAGGAAATTACCGTGTAAAATGGTTTGGATCCATACTTCTCTAAGCCAAAATCTTAATTTTGGATCGTACTTACCAAGCCATCAAAATGATGGTGTGCATCTTAATGGATAGGTTTTTTATGTTAATGTTTTGAAGATAGTTTGTATATCAATGAAAAATTATAGAATTACTTACGATGGTATGATCAGATTAATTTAGAAGGGTATCAGAATGTTTATTAGGGATTTTGTTGTACAGTATTCATCCAAGGTTGCTCACCAGTGTCAATATTTAGTTGGTAAAGAAAGATATCTCCTAAGCCTTTCCGTAAATGAGTTTGTGCGAAAATATATGGTATCGTTCATAAAGGAATAGTGCATCTTGAATCAATTTTGTCAAGACGAATGGTTACAATTTTGTCAATTTTGTCTTTGAAGTTCTGTTTGTTGATACAATTCCATTCTCATGTTAGTTTTTCCTTGTTTTTCCTTTTGTGTTCCCTATAAGACTCAACAACTTATTGATCCGAACATGTACTAGTTTGCGATTCCAAATATTATATCAGTTCTCAAGGGCCTCTCACATGTTTGACACACCTTTTTATTTTCAAATTTTATCCAAGAATACAATTATGTACGCTCTCTTACTAGAATTTTGGCAATTTATATCAGGGAAGAAAGGACCTTATGTCTTTTCTCAATCGTAGAAAGTACAAAGAGATGGCAATGTCTGCTCTGGAAAAGAAAAATGTTAGACTCTCTCAACTTGAAATGAGATTTCATCTCAGAGATTTGCTAGGATCCGGCCACCTCAAAACTATCGAGGCACCCACAGGTTTGCTTGTTAAGGTTGTGAAGGATTAACTTAAACTTTATTCTAATTAGACAGAATTTCTCCGCGATGCTATATTAAAAAGAGCTTAGATTTCATGTGTTGTACGATATTTTCTTCCAGATGTTATGCTAAATGTTCATGTATTTTGATGTAATTACAGAGTGGATCCACAAAATATCACCTGCGATCAAGGTGGCTCCAAGTTTTTTGCATTGAAAGGGATCATCGTGATTTGGTGAGCGACTGTTTGTCTTTTTGGTGTAAAGAGGAATTTGTAGATGAAGCAGAATTAACACTTATTCTTAGACACTCACTCTATACAAGTAGCACTTAGACTCTTAGAATCCCAGTAAGTTTGGAAAATGATTTTCCTTTTGGTTTCTTGCTCACCTATAATTAGTACATCAGTTCCTTAGTACGAGCTTTATACTAACATAATTATGTTCTTGCGCTCGAGCAGTATTGCATGTCTTGAAAATTCAATAAATGGAACAAAGAAATTTGAAGTACAACCACTGGATCAATAGTTTTTTTTCTATCGCGGCCTCTCCATTTCCTTATGCTATTTTTTAACCATTTAGTTCTCAAGAATTGTGGCTTATAATTAATAAGAGCGTGGAGAGTGATTCTTGTTTGTAAATAACTTATCAGTATTCGGTGCGTGCACGATTTTGTTGAACTCGCAGAGCCAAAATTAAATAATTTAGAAAGTTATTCTGTATCTGATGTTGAATAATTTAATAAAAGTTAATTTTTGGGTTATGATTTAACATCGTTTTTATGGGTTATGGTTTAACATTCATATCATTTTCTTTATACCTTTTTTCCTTGATCATGAATCTTTAGATATTTCTTAACTTAACCATGGAAAAATGAATGTAAAAGGATAACATGTGACATGCATTAAGTTACACCAGGTGCAAGTAATACTTCTTGTTAGCCTGATAATGTAAAAAGCTAAACCAATGCTGTGTAGTGGTTCCATCTTATATATGGCATGTTCTTCATAATTATTAAAGTTGTTAAAAATCTACAAGAATATTTTTAAGGATCTGAACCTGTAAATATATTATTAGTCCGTATAATTGTGATGAGAATCTGTGAATTTGATATCACTCTCTCTCAATCTAGGTTAGACCGTTTAAAGCTTGAGTCACTAATCTAGTTGAACATTTTAAACGTGTTCTTTTCTTATTTTTACGTAAGGTGTCATCTTCTTTTTGAATCTTAGGAAGTTCTAAAAGGATTTGGAACTAGTGGGTTTGTTTCATTTCCAATTTGCTTAGCTACAAGTCTCAGAGGCATTAAACTTGTAATTCAAGAACATAATTCAGTACCTGTGATAGCTAATTGGGTGCTTTCTTTATTTGCTCATAAAGTGTTTGTTGTATTTAACTCTTCTGTTGATCATTTTTGGAAAAAGAGCAAGTGCATGGTGTGTGGGAATCCACTGAGATTTTCGTTGAGGCAGTACGTGTCTAGAGTCGTGGGAAGAAGGCATTTTTTTTCAAATGCTATTATAGGAAAGAGGGCATGGTAAGGTGGTGTTGATTCTTGGGGGCTTATTGGGTGCTATTGCAATTAATTTTCCAATCTTGCATTTGTATTTTGAGTTGTTAAATGAACGAAAAGACTTATTTTTTATATGGTAAACTGGGGTCTTAGCATATGATGAGATGGAGAGCCTAATGAAATGTCATTCCCAGTTATACATAACCACGTAAGTGTTGTTTTGTTTCAAACAATTGTGTATTTACTGTATGTTAAATTTAGCATTTTAGGCTTCCAAGTTAAGGAAAAGGGTGTCGTCTTTTCTCCGTTTTAATCTGATTTAATCCTAACTTGGTAAAGGTTCTTTCACTCGATGGATTTAGAGTATGCAACTAATGACCTTATTGTATCTAGAGTTGGAGTAATGATCTGCTCTGAGATTTTAGCTGCTGGAAAACCTTGTATTCTGGTAAGTTCACACATAGTTGGTGGTTGAGTGTTTTAGTAATATCTTAACCTAATCTTACTATCTTAAGTTTGGTGGCTGTTTAGAACTTTGAGTCTGTGGTAGTATTATCCTATTCATGTAGTCTTTCGCTTTTAGTCGTTGTCATATATTATTTATTATGATTAAAAAGTCGCACTTTGTTGTTCAATATAACAGTTGAATAATGGACCAAAAGTCTTATCATTCTTCCATTAATCAGTAAGGTTATTAAAGTAGCACTCTGCAACTTTCCAACCATATACAACACCAATGATCTCCAAATGCACAACACAATTTTCTGACTTAAAAGGGCAGAGACCTCTAAACTTAAATGGCCTCAAGCATACATCACTAGCTTTTGATACAAGGGTAAGTTAGATTTAGTTGTAAAACAGTATCATGACACATTTCAAACCAAAGTTAAAACATGTTTTCATTCTCCTGTTATACATCAGATGGACATCATAAGTTAAAGTTGTTTCCATTTTCCTGTTCTACATCAGATGCACGAACATTTCCCTTTATTACTCAATATGTTCCGCCTTACTTTCCTATTAGTTCTAATGTTTTCCTTCACTACTATTTCTTCCTTTCATTTTTCTTTATTTTTATTACTACTTTGATATTCTTCACTTAAACCGAGGGACTTTTGAAAACAACCGCTATAGGTCTTACAATCTTTGACAATAAGACCCTCTTTATAACTAGGAAGACAAATCTTTTCCCAAGCTACCAGTGAAGTCTTTTTATTCCTATTAGTGCATCCCCAAAAATATTCCCTGAAACTTCTCTTAATTTCCTTCAGTATGCTTTGTGGTAAGACAAAGACAGTAATCCAAAAGCTGTGAATGTCAAAGTAATCTTCACACTTGCATGTTTTATTTTGTTCGTTATCAGATTTTGCTCTTGATAGTCAGAACTCATTATAGAAGGATCCTCAACCGCCGTGATAAAACTAATTTGGTCAAGAATCTCTCTAAGATCCTCAAATGGCTTAGCAATATCAAATTCATTCATCTCATTGTCACTATATCGTCTTATACGACCTTTGATAACGCTCAACTCACTCCCATTTTTTAGGGGTGGGCGGTCGTTGTCAAGTAACCCAATTTGAATTGGGGTCGAATCTCAAGGAGAAAATTATAGACTTTAAACACTATGGGTGCTCAAATTACTATAAGGTTACCCGGAATGCTAACAAAAATGACATGTAAAATAAAATGGGGGGATTTGTTTGGGAATTCTTCACAACAAACTTTAACAAGCACTTGGTGAATAAAATTTTTAATTAGAATTCAAGATTTGGAGGAAATCTTGGGATTATGTCTACCTAGAGGTAATGCATGTGGATTGATGTTGGTTCCTCATGAAATTTAGTTGTTAACTAAAGGATAGGCTAGTTCAAAGTTCATTAGGGTCAATATTTTAACAAAACCACAACGATTTCACCCGTTGGCCCTTTCAAGCACCTAACAAGTGTACACATTTTCATAATCACCCAAAACCTCAATCAAGCAACCCTATTTCTAGGATGATTCTCTTGACATGATTTACACTCCCAAAACACTTATTTCTAAGATTGCAAAAGGCAGTAAACTATAGGCTCAATTGTCCACCATGCCTTGTCCCCCTTTAACCCGCTTTCGAGAATGTTATGGGCTACCTAATGTTTACCTCCATCCCTCTTTCGAGGATGATGCAGGGTTTCTAGAGTTTTAGGCTTTCACCTATCAAACCCATTTGGAGATTTGGGGTTTTCACCCATCAAATTCCAACCCATAAGCTCAAGCAATCGTGAAATCCATACTCAACAACTAAAATTCATGCAAACACAACAATACCCACACACAATTACACTCTAGTTCAACATAATCCTAAGACTAAATTACTTAGCTACTCATGAAGAAAGTATAGAGAGATATACCATAAGGATTATCCAAAGCATTCATTCTTTACAAAAATCCTAAGAAATTTATCCTCCAAAGTTAATTACCACTTGCCCAATTAGGGTTTCAAGTCTAGAATTTAAAAATATCTTATAAGGTAAGCAATTCCAAAAGAGAAAGGGTTTTTGATTAAGTAGGTCTACGGATGCGTCCAAGTTCTTTTATAGATCTGCCCCTGGGCATATTCTCGTTGAACCACAATCGCACACAACTCTCTATGATAGTACGCGACTGTGGTTATATGGCGTGACCGCATTTCTCTGACCATCTTGACTGACCACGACTGTGGATAGATGACCGCGGTCACGGTAATCAAGGCTGATGTAGTCCAGGTCTTCAGTTTCTCCCTTTGTTATTCCCTTTTTATCATTTTCAGCTCCAATCCACATCTTTTGGTCTCCTCAACTTTATGCTTGCAAAGAGTGGATATTAGTTCATCTAACCATAAATTTTGCCTCATTTATTCATTCAAAACAAGGTATTGTGCATGAATAATGAGTTCGAATGAGTGGTAAACTCACCACTCATCAATACCCCCAACTTAAGACCTTGCTTGTCCTCAAGCAACGATACCTCTTACTATGAGACAATTTCATATATGCACTCTTTCTATCACTCAATTATCATCAAGACTCAAACTTGATTGTGACCACCAAAAGCTTTTCACACATAGGCAAATTGGCTTTCAACGACTCCCCTCATCATAAAATAGAATAGTGAAGGATGCAATATACTGTGGGGAGAAACTATGTAACAATTAATAACACTCTAAAAATAACTCACATATTGACTACAATCATTCTATACTTCCACTCATCTCATTGTGCGAAATATGACAAAATCACCTACCTCAACTAGTTCACATGCCTCCTCACAAGAAAGAATAAAATTTATACACCTAGTTACCAATCATGCAATAAGGAATTTTAAGTGAAAACACTCACTCTCACAAGAAATTCTCTATGTTAACAAGTACCATGCCATAGGCTTGCCCCTATTTTGAATCACCACTACAATGACCACACTTGGTTAGGAATCACAAAGGGCTTTTTGAGCTTGTAATGTAGGTTTAGAGTTGAGGTAGGATATTATGTGGGAATAACATGGCTACACCCTTCCTTGAACATTCACATCTCGCCTTTTTGTATGCTTCACTTTTTGGGCCACTTCTTTCACTTTACTATTTTGCCTACCCTGGATTTTTCTTGGTTTTCCCACTTTCCTATTTTTCTCTTCTTCTATACTTTATGCACATAGATAAATCCTTTTGTAAGAACCCACAAAATACTAAGCTTAATTCAGTCCTTTAGGCTTGTCAAGGGGTCCCAGACTTAGAATATTTTAGCTAAGTACTCAGACTTAGTGTCATTTTAGCCTACGAAGGTTGGCAATCTCATTTCGTGACCTTTACATCCATTAAATGTTGATGTTTGAGTTGATTCATGATCAGGAATGTCCGTAAGTATTTTTGGACAAGTTTTGGATTTTTTGGACTTCGTTTGAAGCTCCATTGGAATCCCAATATAGTGGATCAACGCGATCTTGGTGCGCCGCATTGACTATCGCATTGATTAATATTTTCCCTAGCTACCAGCATCCAATTCTAGTGAATCGATGTGAACATGGCACGATGCGTTGGCTATCGTATCAATGGCATCGACGCACTGCGTCAACCTGCACGTCAGTAACCTAGTTTTCAGTCATTAAAATACCGCGTTCTTGAGGGTATTTAGGTCTTTTTCCCTCAACCCTCAGCCCCTAAAATACAAAATTAAACTCATTATATAGCAAATATACTCATTCATTCTCTAATTAGCTCAAGAACAGAAACCTAGGTGCTTAAATTTCAAATTAAGAACGCAAGATTTAACCATAAACTTTCAGGAATTCTTCAACACAGGTATGTGAAGTGTTCATCCAAGGGTTCCTTCCACCCTTGGAGTCCAAGAATCTCTTTTGAACTTTAAGTAATTGATTTTATGATTTCCATTGTTGGAGTTAAAGTGTATCCATGATTGCTATTTGGATTAAGTTCTTAATTCATGATTATATATATATCTCATGTAAAATTGATCATTATATGTGTAGATTTATGTTAATCCATGATAAACCCTTGACTTGGGAAATTAGAGATGAAGTATAATGATCACTTGTTGTTCAATACTATATGCATATTCTATGCTCACCAAGTGCTTGATAAATTGTCCATGAGAACTATTAAGAGAATGAAATCATGTCAAGTTAGCTTATGTGCAAGTTATATCATGCAAGTGTTTGTCAAAATTCCCCAATGTATGAATGGTTATCAAGTTCATAGTTTACATATTTCATGTTATGCCATGTCTCTTAATGTATGCTATCGAGTCCTGAGGGTACTTGTACCCAATAATTTAGCTGATTACCTAGAGCCATGGTCAGTCATAGAACATGATCAGTAGTACTCTCAGTCAGTTACAAAACTCAGGAAAACTTAGTAGAATCCATACTAGTCCACTCTAATTCAGTATCCAGTTTAGACCTCGATAAACTCAGTCAGTTAACAGAATTCAGTAGTATTCCATCAGTCAACGGAACTCAGTGAACTCAGTTTAGTTCAGCTAAACAGTAATCTCAGTAACCATTCAGTCCAGCCTAGTATAGACTAGAAATCAGTTCAGTGTCTATTTGATTGGGAGTAGGATTCAGCACCGAGTTAACCCAGGGGTGGGGGCATTTCTTTCAGCAGAAGGTTTGACCCTTAAAAGAAATCCCTACATTACAGAACTATGTAGCTAGCGTAGGTTGAGGTATCTTCCTGCCAGACATTATGAGGGTTGATACTTCTCATCTAAGTTATCCTGCCAGTGAGGGTTGATGGAAGAGCTTCCTGTCACAGAGGGTTAACTCACAGCTTGTCCTTACCCGTGGCACGATATTAATACTCTTCCAACTAGGGTTATATGTTGGACCCCAAATCAGTTAGAGAAGGGGAATGTCGGTTAGATGATTACCTCCCACAGTCTCAGTCTCAGAATAGAACTCAGTTCAGTTCTATAGATTTAGGACTATCAGACATGGTCACTCGGCTCATTATGGAACTCAGTATGGTTCCACAATACTCAGAAATTTCAGATACAGCCATTCGAATAATCAGTAATACAATATTCCTAAACCCAGATATCGGTTATCAATATTTCAATTTAGTACTCAGTATTAGCACGATCTCAGTTATAGTCTATGTGTTCATGCATGTACTCTTACTCAGTCATACTCATGTTATTCAGTTATTATTATTCATACATACTAACCCATGCATTTCAGCCTACCTCACTGAGCATACCAGTATATTTAAAGTACTGACGCATGTTTTTCTTTGCTCTATGATGTCTTATATCATCGGTTTAGACGCACGGGCTCCAGAGCACCCTTAGCAGTCTAGATTCTCAGCTTTAAGAGTAGTGGTGAGTCCTCATAGTTTGAGGACATGCTTATTATTTATAGTACTTCAGTTTTATTTCAGTGGATGGAGTTAGTTGGGGGCTTATCCCATCAATTCCACTGTTTAGACAGTTAGAGGATTTTCTAGACTAGAGTATTTTCAGACAGTTGTTAAATTTTTCAGTACTTATATTCAGTTTAGTATTTTGATACCACATTCAGATTTCTTTACAGATTTGAACCTTATGGCATTTGTTTCCACCTATTTCCGCATAATTACAGTATTTATTACTCAATTATTGCAGCAAGTACCAGTCATGGGTTAGCGAGTGGTCCTTCAGGATTATGAGCACCGTGTAGCGTCCAGGGTACAGACTCAGGGTGTTACACCTTTCCTTCCTTTATGGGATCTCTTCTTTATTCAAATCCAAAATGTTTCACTTTCTTAAGATTGTAGAAACCTTCTTATGACTTCGTGGCTCAACTATACTTTTTTCTCTTTCCACCACCCCTAACTTAGGCTTTTAGCCTCAATTTGTAGTCTCAAATTCAAGGAGGGTGGAGTTCAAGAGCAAATGAATAGAAGGGTCACGTCATGTAATGCGTTTTCCAAAGAAAAGTCCAAAGTCTCGAAGAGAGTGACATGGGGTAACTATTATGTATTGGTAGTCTCTTTAGGCTAAAATGGACTTCCAAAATCACAAGATGTCCTATGATCATTTTACCAACCAAGCACAGTTAAAAATTAGCTTTGAAAGACTGAAGGGGCAAGTTCTAGATAGTACAAGTACACACGAGATGAAGAAATTAACCTTACAAACATAGCATGTGAATGTCGTCAAGGCGATTCAATTGTTCTACCCGCTTGAGACAAAGATGGAGTATTTATTTATTTTTCCAAAGTCAACTTTTGGAGTCATAGAAAGAGTGAAAATTTTTGTCATAAAGTTGCTCACGTCCATGTCTTCGAATTTTTCAAAATTTTCTAACGGAGGGGGTTGTTTACTTTTGTATCCGCACCACATATAATTTACTAATCATGGAAACCATCCAATCTATAATCTCGCATTGAAGTTCATAGTATGGGAGACCCACCATATGGTTACTCATACTTCACCAATGGATCATAATGCAACCCCAAATCATTAATGCTGCAGGTACTCAGACTTCCCTTGCATTCTATGGCCTTGATGCCATGGGTACTCAGACTTCCCCTGCATCTATGGTTAGAAACTCAATCACAAAGTCAAAGACCGACTAATGAAATTTAGACTAAAATAGCAAACTAAGAACAAAATAACTAATCCATGCAAATGTGGGCACCATCAGGGTCCTCGATTATTACAACCCAAATAAAAATAAAGATGAGAATTATCCATAAGGGTAGAAAAATATGCAAAAATATCAATAATACAGACCCAAATTAAATGAATAATAATAAGGAGACACCCCCAACTGAAAATATAGCAGTGTTCCCACTACATAAATAATCAAGGGTAAAAGAGATAAGGGTGATCCCTGAAACCGCATTAAAGGCTGCTATCACTGTGGGACTCTGCATTACCACTCTCTTCCTCAATATACCACTCGGATAGGGCCTTATCATCACTGTCCACCCAAGAAGAAGGAAGTCTATATCGGGGCCTTAGGACCTTTCATAGGCTCTTTATGCCCTTTCATATCCTGATAAAGAATTCGTCCCTCTTCTTCTCCCTTGTAACCCTTTTTTCATGCATGATTCAGAGGTCTTGATGTTAATCCATCAAAGAAGAGTAGTCCTTTTCAATCTTATCTATGGTATCTTTTTGCTTCTTTTGGTCCTTCTTGTACTTCTCATAATCAGTACATGACGCATAAGAATAATGAGCCGTGGAAGGCTCTCCCAGTCCTTGGAGCAAACTAGACAGAAGCTCTTTGATAGTTGTAATATTTACTCCAATATTCTCAAGAGGTCCTGTGGTGGTTGGACGATGAGGCTCAAGATCATTGCATGTTGGCGTTTCCAAGTCGATCTTTATTTTCTTAATTTTGCCGAGTGCACCCTCACCTCTAATCCTCAAAGAGTAAATAGGGGCATTAGGGCGTACCCATGTATCACTAGCATACTCATCCACCCCTACTTTATTGCAAAGCTTGGTAATTAAAGAGGGGAAGAAGAGATGTGTACCACCTTAGTTCTTGAAATAAACTATTTCATTAACCACGAGTTGACCAACATCTAGAGGGATGCCATCTAGAATACACGCAACCATCCTAGTACATAATTTTGGGACTGCTATCATATGGGTGCAAGGAGAAACTAGGCTAAAAATGATGTGCAACCATATCCGAGTCTCAGAGGCGAAGTCGTTTATGGAAATATTGCCTTTAGTTTTGTTCCACGAGACTTTCTTTCCGGGGCATAGCCATTGTGCCAACCAATTTCTAGATTTACACCCCTTCGCTTTGAATTCAACCATGTCTGCCTGCTTGAGCCCATAAACATCATTGATTTGTTTAGCCCTAACTTTTACCGGCTTTTCTTGAATCTTGACAGTTATATTGAGTGGGTTCGAAAAAGAGACTTCACCGATGTTTGCGTAAAATTCATAGACCCATTGCTCATTTGTAATGCATGGATCCGGGGCGAAGCACCGCCACCCTATGGCTTCAAGTTTGTCATGAAGTGTTGGTAGTTTCTCTAGCACATTATCCAAGAAAATTTTTCTCTCCAGGAGTAGTTTTGTCCTTGGAAGATCCCTATAGTAAAGAGTGTGGAACTCGGGTGCCATGAATCGGATGTGATCACACTTATCCAGGAGGTTTTCCTAAAAGAACTAAGCATACATTATATCTTTTGATGACATTTTAATCATGCAAAATGTGTTATATTAATCACTAGAGTTCATTGGACTAGGTTCTTGGTGTTTCTTGACCAAAAATTGAGAGTGCAAGATTTTTGGCATAGAAGGAAACTATCCTCAGTTACCGCGATCATGAGTCAAAACTGTGTTCGCGTTACCGAAATTGAGGTCACGCTACCTGAGGATGGTTCTTTATCTGCTCCGTGTGTTTAGATTTCTTCCAAATTTAAGCTGCTAGTATGTTCCACAATATGGATGCATATGAGGATCATTGGAACAATGCTAACAGGTATGTGAATGTGCCCTTTAGAAAGCAAAAATTAATATTGAAAGTTCATTTGAGCATTTTATCAAATACTTGATGTGCATAGCTTATTTGTCTACCTTTTTCACACATCATTGGGTAGTCATGATTTCCCCACTTGTGCATACCTTAATCAAATATCCAATATCATACTAATACCAAGTATGAAAACATGGAAAGCATAACAATTAAAATTTTAGGCCCTTTCCTAATCATGCATTCTATGGCCTATTTTCATAAGTAAATGCATGGATTCATGTCACCTACCAGAGTTGTAATGCAAAAGGATGTTGTTTAAGAGCTCACAAATTTGACTAAAAATTAGCCCAAATTATAGAGTACAATCTTAAAAAGGGTGTAAGGGAAATGAGGGAAACTAGGGGTTAAATGGCAGAAGTGGCCGCGACTGCGGTCAAGGGACTACGATCCTGGACACCCGTGTCACCACCACGCTTGGGGACCGAGATCGGGGTAACCGAGAGTAATTATGCTCCCCTATTTTCCCCTGTTCAACATTTTACTCAATTTTGACACATTTCTCCCCTGTTCAGCTTATCCAGTGCACTCCATAGTGCCACAAATGCATGGGTTATTCATATACAAAAGGTAACATCTACCCTACAAAAACATAATAAGAAAAGGTTCGAGCCACTCTCGTGGAATTTGTGGGTTGCCTCCCAACTAGCACCTTAGTTATCGTTGTGGCACGATGTCTTACTTCCTTCATTCTCAAAGTGGGTCCTCAAACTCCTATTTATTCATCTTCTTATGTTCAACATCCACCACGAATACTACTTCTAACTCTGCGGTTTGCTTCTTTGTCTTGCAAATTTTTAAAGAGACCTTATTCTCTTGCACTCTAAATTTCATCTCCCCCAGCTCTAGATCGACAATGGCTCTCTCGGTGGATAAGAAAGGACGATTAAGAAATATAGGAACCTCTTGATCCATTTCACAATCTAATACCATGAAATCCACCGGGAGTATGAACTTGTCCACTTTCACAAGGACGTTAAACAATATACCCACCAACCCTTTTATAGATCGGCCTGCCATCAAGAGTTGCATAAAGGTTGGCGTCGAGGTATCCAGACCAAGTTTCTTGTATATGACAAAAGGAATTAAGTTGATGCTTACACCAAGGTCATATAGAGCTTTTGCAAATTCATGCATCCCAATTATGCAAGGTATAGTGAATACTCCGGGGTCATCTTTCTTTTATGCAGCCTTTCTATCCATAATAGTGATACATCCATGAGTGACGTTGATAGTATCACCTTCAATAAGTTTCTTCTTGGACATCAACTTTTTTATCAACTTAGTGTATCTCGGGATCTCTTGGATAGCTTCAAGCAACGAGATATTTATAGATAGGCTGCTAAGTTTGGCCATGAACTTTCTCAATTTGTCATTTTTCTATTTTTTATGTAAACGTTGAGGAAACGGGGTAGGATTTTGGATGGTTGGTGTTTCTTTAACTTGTTTCCTTTTAACTTCAACCACCTCTTCATCACTTTTATTGACCTCTTTCTCATTATTTGCCTCTCTTCTTTGAGACATCATCTCTTTTGCTTTGTCCTTGGGCATATTCTCACTCACGTCTCTCTCAAAGGTTACTCAAGTGCTATTCCATTCCTTGTGACAATTGATAGGACTTGGGCATCGTTCTCTGGCTTAGAAATTGTGTCACTTGGAAGTCCACCTCTAGGTCTAATATTTGATTGAATGGATATTTTCCCCACTTGGGTCTCCAATTGCTTGATAGAGGCAGAATAAGACACCACCATTTGAGAGAGTTAGGATAAATCACCCTTTAATTCATGGACCATCTTGTCTGTTCCTTCTACTTTATTCAAGATCCTTGCTAACATATCGTCGGTCTTGAAATTTTCAGGTTTAATGGAACTGTAGTCCTTGGCTTTAGCCCGGTCATGAGGAGGGACATAACAGTCATAGTCACATTCATGATTTCTCCAATCTTGATATCACTCACAATCCATCCAACCTTGGTTCCCACCTTGCCTTTGATAGGTGGGGAGGGAACCCCTCGAGTAGTTTACCAAGTACCAGATTTCTTCAACCAACTTTCTTGCCTCTTCACCCTCTTCATAAGATTTTGATGCTACGGAGTTTACCGCTTTCGCGGGTGCACCCATAACATGCTTTGTCAAGATATCAAGTTGGGTCTTCATTTTTTCCATGTTCTCCTCTTTTCTTCTTCTTGTTTTCTTTGTTCATTGGTCGCCACGAATGTGGTAGAAGGGGTTTTGGAAGCTTCAGTGTCTCGAGTATGCTAACCCCAATTTTGTTTTGATATTTCTCCTATAAATCGGAAGGCCGCAAGATGATGTAATCTCACTATAGAACCACCCGCCGCATTATCCACCACCATTTTATTTAATGGATCAAGAGCCCTATAAAAAATCTATAGGAACATTTTTTCCAGGACCTCATTATGTAATTGAGTCGGGTGGAAGTGAGCGAAGCCATAAAATCGCCTCACCCATTAGTGAGAACGGGAAAAGTCAAAGCCGGATAGATTCTTGTGTAATATGTGCTATGTTAAATGGTTCCTAAACTTAAAAAAAGTTCTTCAAATTGACATTCGGGTCCTCATATGTTTGACCCCCGTACAACCCTTTCATTTACAACATGTGAAGCATAATGCTAGTCACATGAAATACTCCATTCTCTTTGGTTGGTAGGATGTGAATTGCACTTGTTTATCCCACTTTATTTAATTGTCCTTCATCATCAAGAGGGGTGTCTAAGGAGCCCATATTGCTTGAGTTATCACTTATTGCTCCGTTTACACTTTGGTCACCTACAAAAGACTCAAAAATAACAAATGAAGTAAATGACACCACTCCGGGTATTCCCAAGTAAGAATGACACCACACAAGTAAAATCTATATTCTACTCCCCGGCAATGGCACCATTTTGATAATGCTCAACTCACACCCATTTTTGAGGTGTGAGGATGTCATTGTCAATTAACCCAATTTGAATTGGGGTCGAATCTCAAGGAGCGATTTATAGAATTCAAACACTATGGGTTCTCAAATTACTACGAGATTACCCGGAATGCTAACAAAAATGACATTTAAAATAAAATGGGAGGGATTTGTTTGGGAATTCTTCACAACAAACTTTAACAAGCACTTGGTGAATAAAAATTTTAATTTGAATTCAAGATTTGGAGGAAATCTTAGGATTATGTCTACCTAGAGGTAATGCATGTGGATTGAAGTTGGTTCCTCATGAAATTTAGTTGTTAACCAAAGGATAGGCTAGGTCGAATTTCATTGGGGTCAATCTTTCAACAAAACCTTAACGATTTCACCCGTTGTCCCTTTCGAGCACCTAACAAGTGTACACATTTTCATAATCACCCAAAATCTCAATCAAGAATCCCTATTTCTAGGATGATGCTCTTGACATGATTTACACTCCCAAAACACTTATTTCTAAGATTGCAAAAGGCTGTAAACCATAGGCTCAATTGTCCACCATTGCCTTGTCCCCCTATAACCCTCTGTCGGGGATGTTATGGGTTACTTAATGTTCATCTTCATCCCTTTTTCGAGGATGATAAAGGGTTTCTAGAGTTTCGGACTTTCACCCATCAAACCCATTTGGATATTCAGGGTTTTCATCCATCAAACTCCAACCCATAAGCTCAAGCAATGATGGAATCCATACTCAACAACTAAAATCCATGCAAACACAACAATACCCACACACAATTACACTCTAGTTAAATATAATCCCAAGACTAAATTACGTAGCTACTCATGAAGAAAGTAAAGAGAGATATACCATAAGGATTATTTTATTCTTCACAAAAATCCTAAGAAATTAGGCTCCAAAGTTAATTACACACTTTCCTAATTAGGGTTTCAAGTATAGAATTCAAAAATATCTTATGAGGTAAGCAATGCCTAAAAAAGAAAGGGTTTTTTCTTAAGTAGGGCTTGGGATGCGTCTAAGTGCTTTTATAGATCTGTCCTTGGGCATATTCCCGCTGAACCGCGATCGCACATGGCTCTCTGTGACCGAGACCACACGACGGCAATTATGTACATGACCGCATTGCTCTAACCATCTTGACTGACTGCAACTGCAGATAGAGGACCACGGTCGTGGTAACCGAGGCTGATGTAGTCCAGGTCTTCAGCTGCTCTCTTCTTTGTTCCTTTTTTATCATTTTCAGCTCCAATCCACATCTTTTGGTCTCCTCAACTTTATGCCTACAAAGAGTGGATATCAGTGCATCTAATCATAAATTTTGTCTCATTTATTCAGTCAAAACAAGGTAATATGCACGAATAATGAGTGCGAATGAGTGGTAAACTCACCATTCATTATCCTTCCTCATCACTAGTAGAAAAAACTTTCTGTAATGCCTAAATTACACTAGCTTTAATACTATTCAACAAAGCTATATCTTCAACTCCAATCCTTGTAATAGATGCACCTTCCAACCTTTCCAAATATCTTAAAATAGTAGGGTCATCATAATAGTCTCCAAGCTTAAAAGTGACATCTTCTGTCTCTCCAGATCTGGGAAAGACCACGTCCATAAACTAGGGATCCACAAGCTTAGAAAGACCACGTCCATCAATTAGGGATCCACAAGCTTAGAAAGACCACGTCCATCAACTAGGGATCCACAAGCTTACATAGTCCAGGATGCAGATCATTTTTATTTTCATCCTTTGAGTGTTCTGCAATAAAAGTCACAATAGATGGATCTCTAAAATTTTGGCCTTTTTCCTTTAAAAGGAATGTGACCCATGTTTACCCTTAGCTATATACAACAAATGTTGAAGTTTCTACGTATAAATTACTGAAAAGTGATGTAAAAAATTTAATGGAGTTGGAGTTCTTTAATTATTGATTTCATTTTAGTGGCTTTTAGAATTTGAAGACATGGGTTTGGTACCTACATCAGGTTTGTTATTGTGTGATTTTTCATAGCTCTAGCTGCCGATGAATCCAGTGATGCATTCCTATATTGATTGGTGAAAAATAATTTTCCCTATATATAAATCTTGGGAGTTAGAAACTTGGAGAGTATCCAATTTGAAACATCTTAGTACGAACATGTTGGTGAAGTACCGGAGTTGGTTTTAGTATGTACCCTCGATATTATTTATGAAATTATATATATTAATTATATTGTTGTTGTTTTGTTATTACAATTTAGTACAATATCATTAAATCACATTATTAGAATACTAATATTTGATCATTAAATTTAATTTAACAGGTGTTTGATCGTGACTGCTCAAGTGATTAATCACAATATGAAAAATGCATTTGCTATCATAGAATTTATAAATAGTATATGTACCAATATAAATAGACATACAATACTGATATTGTTATATATTGAAATGTATCTATTTTATATAATGCAGCAATTAGTTTATACTGATGTTTATATGCAACTTGATCATTATATTGGATTCATAGCAAAATTACGTGTTGGGCCCATGTAAAGCACGGGCATAGCTCTTTAGTATAAAAATAAAATAGACATTACAACTTCAAAGTATACGCTAAAGAGATATTTTTGGATGGATATAATAAAGACTAAATTAGTATTTTCTCTGTCTCATTTTATATGTCATCAGTTTTTTATTCGTCCCAAAAAGAATGCCACCATTCCTTTTTTGATAATTATTTAAAGATATAATTTCACTTTTGTCCTTATTGGTCCCACATATAAGGTCCCACTTAATTAAAGATAGTAGCAACATATGTTTTGATAAAAACAATTTTGTAAACAACATCAAGCCTTTCTTATTTCTTAATATTCATATCCGGTCAAACTATGAAACGCAAAATGAAATGGAGGGAATAATTTTTCCAGAGAAAAGGACATAAAGAGCTTCTCGAGAAAATTGAAGGAAAGGTGTCTTTTAAGTCATGAATGTGGTATTGATGACATTGACTAACTTAAAGGGTCAAACATAATTAGGAAACTTGATTAAGTTAATTGTGGACTTCATTAATATTTTCAAAATATTCTAATCTTTTTAAAAATACAAATTAACTCACACCCCTCTTCTCTTCAAATCAACCGTCTCTCTCCTCTCTTTCTTCTCTCTCGACTGTTTCTCTCAAACTTCTCTTAACTAACAGTTCTGCAAAATTCTTCCCTCAATCCCTTAGGGGAAAATAGTTGGGTTTCAAGTTCCTTTTCAACTTTAAATGGTCAATCTACGTCACAACATTGATCTTCGGCGACAAAAACTTCGAGTTCTTCATCATCCCTTTTCTTTTTTCATAGGTAAAAAAAGTAGGGTTTTTTTAGTTATGAAGAAAAAAAGAAACGTGAGTCAACTTCTCTTCTAGTATTGGTTAACAATTTCAGTATTTGTTGCTTAAATTTGAAATGAGGACTGAAGAAATCCCAATTTCTAATATTTCTTCTCCTCTCTTTCCAGAGTGAAATATAATTTTTTGTTGTTATTGTAGTTCTTGTTGTCGAACTGTTGATTCAATTTGTTGTGTTTTCTGAAGTTTGTTTTTTGTTGTTTGTTTTTGTACAAACAAAACAACAATATTGGTGTTTTTGGTCATTATTGTTGTTTGTGTTGTGTTAGTGTTGTTGTGTAGATTTGTTGTTGTTCTTAGTAAAAATGGTGTATTTGGTATTAAATGGTGATATTGTTGTTGTTCTAAATCTTTCTACTGGATTATTTTTTATGCAACAGATTATCATCTAATACAACAGATGAACCATCTAATACAATAGATGAACCATCTGTTGGATGAAATTCTATTAACTATTCCAATAGGATGACATGTCCAAGACTTTGATTTCTTCCAACAGATTATTCATTTGTTACGATAGATGACCTTTCTATTGCAAGAAAATTTAAACAATATTGACAGTTGATAATAGTTCTAACTGATCACTCATATCTTACAATCGATGAATAATCTGTTGCACAGATCTCATTTGTTTCAACAGATGAGTGATCTATTGGTAGAATTCACAATAGTATTAAAACTATTTTTATTGTTTCTAACAAATTACTCATCCGTTGCAACAGGTTAGTTATATGCTGCAACAGATGACTCACTTGTTGCATCAAATGAGTGACCTGTTGAAACTGTTATTTTACTGTATTGTACTTGTTAGATTTGCTATTATTCTTTTTTTAATGATGCATTAATCAATTATAATCTTTTTTATTTTACAAATATTTTTAGATAATATGGCTCCCAAAAGAAAAAATTAAATCAAGTCCAAGTAAAGGTATAAGTAAAGCAGCTAGGCTACATCCACCACTCTATGATCTTGCTTTACAAGAGATATCTCAATTAGAAGCAGAAGATAATTCAAAAGAGATGATCCAAATGCTAATAGCCCAACCTTCAACATTGATAGTTATCTTGTGAGAATGCAGTGTGATGATGCTAAAAATTTAACTAGTGATTTCATGGTTAAGTAAGCCATGGAAAAATCTTTTGCTACCTTCAAAAAATACTTCGAGACCAAAAATTAAATTCTTATTTCTGGGACAGCTTATTTGGGCAATATCTTTATTTGTCGGAGGACAACAATGCTTGTTTCCAAATGACAATGATATATGATCTTCTCAAGCATAGGCTATGTATAAAAATAAAGATAAGATGGATGAGGTGTGGATAAATTACTGTGGCATGCCTATTTATTTTGGTTGGAAGAAGTTTGTCATAGATACTAGACTAAAATGTTATCTTCCTTCTCAACCTATACCTATTCTAACCCCAAAAAATCACCCCGCACACTAAAAAAGGCAAAGGAAAATCAAGTGTGGTGATGACTTGTTGTCCCTTGTTGGTCTAAGCTTCAAAAACAAAAATTTGATAGAAGTGTTGAAAGGTACAAGACTTTTAAAGAAGCACAAGCAATCATTGTGCTTGGTTTGGTTTGTATATAATATTCTTTAGATGAGATACGTTAACAACAACATACCACTTGGTTTAATAAATATCTCTGAGGATCTTGGGGCATTTAACAGCTATCCTTGGGGTTATGAAAGCTTTAAATGACTGTCAAATATTTGTTGACTCTGTTAACGCCAAAGACAGTAAACTTATATGGCTTTTCATGGGCTTTCATGGTAAATATTTCTTTTATTATGATTTATTTATTTATTATTGAATAATGCTTTTGATTTATTGGCGTTATTTTATGGGCTTGGGCATTTGAAGCCATTCCTTATTTGAGACAACAAGTGAACTACCAGGAAGAAGTTTCATGTCCAAGAATCCTGAGATGGTTGTTGGCCAAAACTGATAAAAAAGTAAAATTTGTTGACCTCTTCAACCCCCCGAAGGAAGCAGTAAGTCTAATTTTAATTAAGTTTTTATTTTTATTAATGGTTTTTAAAATGATTTAATCATCATTCTAATATATGTATTGATTTATTTTAGATTGTGCATCCGTAGATTGTTTCGTCTAGTCGAGAGTTGAAGATACCATTTTTTCTTACTTTAAGACCTGTGTAAACTTTATCAGACCCTAAGGCCATTGATAGGATAAAAAAGGAATTGTTTGGAGCAACAATTATCACAAGAAAAATAATTTTGAAGGGTGGGCTTGTTGTTGTTAATGGTGATGGAGCTGTTGTTGGTGGTAGTGGTGTTGCTATTGGGGATAATGATGCTCCTCTTGCTGTTTTTGAAACAAATAATTATTATGATTATGATCATACTGGTTTTACAATTTTTGCCCCTCCTAGCGAATGTTTAGCATATAAATGTCAAAACTGCAAGGCGAAACATGATGGAGTGATTAATGCTATTAATACATTAATTGCTTTTGTAAAGGAATTGATATCTAATATGGGTGTCATTCCATTAAAGAAGATTTCAAATTCAAATACTCCATTAGAGATTAAGGCAGATAAAAGGAGAAGGAAAGAAATTTTAAAGGCATTATCAAGCATCGAAAAAATCAAAATTGCAAATCCTATGTCTTTGTCTTGAACTTTTGAGTAATGTACAAGGGCTACAGGAGAGAAGCATGAGCTGAAGAAGGTGAATATTTATTATCTGTTCCAATAACAAACATACTACATATCTGTTTCAACAGAAAACACATCTGCTGAAAAATATTAAACAGATATAGACTTCTGTTGCAATAGATGACTAACCTGTTGCATCAGATAATTATATATTGCAACATATGTATCATCTGTTGGAGGAAATCAAACAGGTTTCCAATTATTTTTAATTTGTTTCAACAGATGACCCATCTGTTGACATTAAGACTTTCCTACTATTTTAGTTTTTTCCAATAGATGAGTCATTTGTTTCAAAAAATGGGTCATTTGTTTCAACAAATGGGTCATTTGTTTCAACAAATGGGTCATTTGTTTGAAATTGTCATTTACGTCTTCCTCCTATTTTTATTTGTCCCAACATATAACCTATATGCTACAACAGATGGGTTATTTGTTGGGACAAATTACATCAAGGTTTCCTACTATTTTAGTTTGTTCCAACAGATGAGTTATCTGTTGCAATAGATAGGTCATTTATTGGGTAAAATTAAAATAGTAGGAATACCTGTTTGATTTTCTCCAACTGATGAGTTATATTTTTTCATTTTTTTTATATTTTTATGATTAGCATTGACAATTCTGGCTTTCCAGGTGGATGTCATAGTAGAAGCTAATGCTGAACAACATACCATAGTTGATAATCCATCAACTACTTTCAAAGAGGAAGAATATGTGGAGCCTATCAGTTCGAAAGAATGGAAGAATTATCCCTTTGAAGGGTTTAACATCTCGAATGAGGCTCACAAAAAACTAACAAAGTTGATCAATAACTGTTCCCAATAGATTGTCGATTGGCTGTTAAAGAAGCTTCATTACAATAGGTACCTAAATCATTTTTAAAAATATTGATTTATACAATTATTGTTTTAAAAATACGACATTAACACATATAAATCATGTAAAAAGGACAAATACTATGAAGTGAACTAATCGGGTCTTGGTTTTGATATGTTCGACTTTGTTGTTGCATATCTCAGAATGAAGAATTGGTTCTATTTAATGTCACAGCCCCAAACTTGCAGGAATGATTAGGTTTAAATGTCATATATATATATCTTACCATTAACATAATATTTAATTTTGTTTGTTTAATAATTTTATTATTATGTAATCTAAAAGGTGTAGCACATCAATTTCATTTTTTACTACCTTCAAAAGAAGGCCAAGTTGCAAACACAACAACAATATAGATACACGACAGGCAACTGTTTGTTCAAAGTTTACATCAATAAGGCCTACCATCTTTTTCAACAACAGTTGGAAGTTCCTCGAAATGAGGAATGTGTAATCAACATCATCAAAGGTTTTAGCACTTTATCTGGCTTACTATGGCACTTGGTCGACGAAGTTTACATCTCAATCATTTATGGTGATGAGTTTCATTAGGTGCTGGTTGTCGTTGTTCTAAAAGAGAGGCGCATCTGAGTTTATGACTCAAAGTTGTGAAGTAGACGTTTTGGGTCGTCGTTTGTGATACAGAATCCGGATAAAATATTGCCTACTTACCTTGATATAAGTGGCCTTTTGGACCAAAAAATTCATACCTTGATACTAAGTGGCCTTGGGTAATGGCATTTGATGTAGGATATATTAAAGAAATTGCTCAACAATCCAGTGGTAGCCTGTAAGTATCATGATTTAGTTTCATTTCATAAGTTTCACAACTCTTACATTAATTGCAAGATATGAATTATTTGATTTTTACAAACATAGGGATTGCGGTCTTTTTATTGTCGCTTACGCCGAGTATATGAGTGATGGATTACAAGTTCCAAATGATGGACTTAATTTCGATTTACTTTGTAAAATATATGCTACTCTTTTATGGAAATATGGAGAAGTGAAGGCTCAGAAATTGTACGTAAGCGATATTAAAGATCCACAACAACCAAAGCCAAATTTCATAGACCAGATAAAGAACAACTTGTCAATATTGAGTAGATCTTTATAGCTTGAGTTTGTCAAAGTAATAACCTCTCCTTAGGAATTATTGGCTATTGTAAATATCTATCATCTGTACTCATAACAATTTTTTACATTTCATTTATATGTTGATTTATTTAATTTAAGGTAATTTGTGAAGGCTTCGATTTATTTTATTTTATCTATGAATTTTATTTTATCCTTAGATTTGAAATTATTAATTGAAATGGAATAGCAGATTGAAATATTGCAATAGACCACCAATCTGTTGAAATTATCAAACAAGTCTTCCTACAGGTTTGAATTGTTCCAACAGATGGACTATCTGTTGCAATAAATGGTGCATCTATTGGAACAAATTAAAATAATATTACTATTGCAATAGATGAACCGTCTGTTGCAATAAATAGTCTATCTGTTGGAATAATCCAAACAAGTAGGAAGACCTGTTTGATAATTTACAACAGATGTGACATTTGTTGCAACAGATCCGTCATTTGTTGCATTATTTTTTGTACTAATTTATATGTTTGCAAATATAATAAAACCATACAATTGTCATCAATCATACAAAATAAAAAAAAATTAACATTACTTAAATAATATACAATTAAGTTAAAAATTTAGAATAAAAATTGTCATCATTTTTTACATTTTCTTTCTTAAAAACAAGATTCAAACTTCTGTATAGGTTCTCAGCAGCCTAGACCTGTTACATCTTTACGACAGTGTTGTCACTCAAAAAGGACCTTTGTAATGAGATTTCGGTGTCGGTTAGCAAACATTCTATATATGCAGGCAAGTATGACCCACACACGGAACGAGTTTCATTTTTGTCAAGGTTCTTTTTTCGACCTTCAAAAGTTCATTTTTTTAACACTTCGTCTGGCAAGTCGTCATTCATTAAGTCACTTTGCTCCAATAATTTGGGGAGCAACTCTAATACTGGCTGCACAATGGGGAAAACTCTTGGTCCTCAAAGCTGGTAAGTTGCAGTAGTAGGCATTAATATGTCCCTTAAGGAGGAGGATCTCAATGTCACATAATATTTTTTTCCAAGTTCATGACTTTAAGAATTCTCTTTGCCCCAATCCAACTCATGCCATATGGAAATGGCCTCTTCTCTGCAACATAGTTAACATATCGTGATCCCATTTGAAATGTGAAATTAACGTCTCAAGATCTAGGCCACTGGGGGTGGTCTCTTTGGTACAGATTATGTCTTACCTACTCTTGAAATAGTTGTAGAAGCTGAGGTCCATTATCCTATTGCGAGGGTCTTATGCTTCATTGTACACGAGATATTTTGCGAGGATCTTATGCTTTATTGTACACGAGATGTTTTACCCTTATGGGGCAGAGAATTTTAATCAACATATTGTAATATAAAAAGTTATTTTTTAAATAGATTAGTAATTTTTTTAAAAAAAATGGAAAGATGAAATGGATTGCCCATTTGTTGCAATAAATGGTCCATAAGTTACAACAGATGGTCGAGCTATTGCATAGGTTCTCAGAATGTGTCAATAAATTAGCCATCTTTTGCAACTTATGCAACAGATAGACCACCTGTTGCAATAAATGACTCATCTGTTGCGTAGCTTCTATAAATCTGTGTTAACAAATTACCCAATCTACTGCAACTTATACAACAGATGGGTAATCTGTTAAAAAAGATGAATTAAAAGGTTATTTTATTGCAAGTAAAAACTTACAATGTCCTCGTACCACTCATATATATTTGTCATCATCTTGAGACTTCGAAGGAAAGTGGATTCATCATGAAGCACGTTGTAGGTTTCTTGGAATTTTTGTGGTTTCTTAGAGTCAACAACCTGTTGCTGCCAATAGTTGGGTATATGTCCACCTTCTTTAATGGTACCTGAACTTCATCAATATTTAATGGAGGAGGATTTGTAATTTTTCTTGATTTCCTATTTGAGAGTATACGTCTAATTGATTTTTTCTTCCTCCTAACCTCCTCTGTAGGAGTGTATGGCTCTCTCACTTTCTTAGACGGTATGACACCCCTCTTGGATTTCAATTCATTAATAGAATCAGTCAGATCATCTATTTTTTGAAGAGCTCATTCTTTCTGCCCATGCATTTTTTGCATTTGCAAAGAGAACATGAGCTTGAAGAGGGGTGAGTTGGACCACTGAAAGGGGTGATTAAGAAATCATCATCTTCTAGAAGGTTAATTTTAGTTTTAGAAATATTTATTTTTGCTTGAACATCCGCAACATACTCATCAGCATGGCTTCCACCAACATCAACAACTCCACCGGCAACACCCCTAAAAGAAGCAACTAAATCTATTACAGCAGGTTGATCATGAAGAGCCTCAATGAGGCTAACCTTGCCTAATTGCTCTTCTTATGGTTGTTGTTCCAGCTAATTCCTTCTTTATTAAGTCCACCATTGGGTTTGCTATTGTATGAATGAGACCTGTAGTAATAAAAGAATTCATCCACAACTCTTGTTGAGTAGGTACAATCCATGGATGCACAACTTATAAATAAAAATAGATAAATTTTAATCAAATAATAATTTGTAGTCGGTTGGGTAATATGTTAACATGGACAACTTATACAATATATGATCTTTTTGTTACAACAGATGATTCATCTGTTGTAATAGTTTAACCATATATTGCATCAGATTACCCATATGATATATAAGTTGCAGTAGATGGGGAATTTGTTAAGTCAGTTTCAGAGAACCAAAGCAACAGATAGGTAATATTTTGCAAAAGATGACTCATCAGTAGCAACAAATTACCCATCTATTGCACTAGTTATTGTAGATGAGTAATTTATTGAGACAAATTGCAACAAATATTTCATCTATTGCAACAGATAGCGCATCTATTTTAATATATTCCTTTGAGTCAAATTATTGTACTTGAAAGAAGACTTACTGCATCATTCAAAGGGTTAAAGAGATCAACCTCCTTAAATTTTATGTTGCTCTTTGCAACCAACCACCTAAGGATCCTTGGATAAGAAACCACATTCGGGTAATCCTTAACCTATTTTTGAAGGTGAGGAATGGCTTCAAATGACCAAGCCTAAAAAATGTAAACAGGAAGCAAACAAAAGAAGTCATAATAATTATACAATATAAATTAATGGAACAGTAAACAAATAGTGATTAAATTTACCATGAAAGCCCATGAAAAGCCGTATAAGCTAATCATCTTTGGGGATAGTTATGTCAATAAATTTTTGACATTCAACTTGTAGCCACCATATCCCCAGGAATAAATGTTGAATTTATCCAAATCTTGAGCAAGCATCAACAAATCATTTCCTATGACTTTGTTGACGTCTCTTGCTAGTACAACGGAATGGGCAAACCAAACTAAGCACAATTGCTCCCTGTACTTATTTTGTATGTATTTATTCTTGAGATCTTTTATCAACTTCTAGGCTTTGTAGCCATATACAGCAATGCTAGCAACCCATCTATTTTTGGTTGCCTTTGTTGGTTTTGGTGGGTGGTCGCTTAGACAATGTCTTGCGTTTATCTGATGGTGGTGGCTTGGGTGTCTTGCTTGCCTTGGACTTTTTGCTAGGTATTTCCTTGAGAAGATGTTCTTCTTCTTAATGGCATCTCAAGCCAGTCACTATGGCGAACTCTTTCATGCCAGAACAAATCGGCATGCCACAGTGGTTAATCCAGATTTCATCAATCTTTTTGACCCTCTCCTTCAAATCTTTATCATGAACCATGTAGTTGATCCTGTGCTTGAGAAGACCATTTCTCATGCTTATTTAAAAGAAGAAATTGTTGTCCTCGAGCATTCCAAGAAAGTATTCAAAGCAGCTGGACCTAAAAAAATCCTCTAGTTTTTCCTTCCTCATAATATTCCTAAAATCATCAAAATGTTTCCCCATAAAAGATTTAACTATAAAATAATACACAACTCTTTCATATCTTTGACACGTCTACACATTTGTTTAAAAAATATCCATACGAAGCATTCCTTGTTCACTATACAAAAAGCGATAGGAAAGATGTGACTCTCTGCATCCCGTGCAACCGCCAATATCAAAACTCCTCCATACTTGCTCCTCAAGAAAGTCTCATCGATGACTATGACTTTTATCAACTGTTGAAAGCCAAGAATCCAAGTACCATAGGTTACAAAAAAGTACTTAAACCTTCCATTGTCATCAACATATAATGTCGTCTTACTTCCAAGATTTGTGGACTCATACATGTAATAGTAGGCATCGAGTACTGCATACCCATGCTCGTGTGTCCCCCTAAACAAGTCCTTGGAAATCTCCATGGTCATATATATCTTCTAATAACTAACCGTAACATCCAATTCTGTAAGTATTTGATTGGCCATATCACTTGTAGAAGGGCCTTTGCCATTCGGGAATTTATTTTGGAAAATTTATTGAGGATCTTTGTCGTGGCGTGAGATTATGGCTCGTAATATGCTACAAATCACACAGGTGATACTTTTCATAAACATTAATGTTGAATCTGTCAAAACTTAAGTAGTTCACAGTCCTCAACCACCACTTGTAGTTCAGATTAGCACATCCAAAAGAAAAGACTTTGCTGGAATTAATCACCTTCTTTAGTCAGAAATCTTTTTTCAAGTAAGAAATAAACAAAGAAGTAGATAGTTCTATCTTATTCTTGAATGACATTCCCTTTAAAAAATCACTCTCATCATCATGATAATTGCCCGATTGTGTTGATTGAGAAAAACTGCACACTGTATTTCTCGCAATAACAGGCGTAGGTGTTTGATCATCATCTAAAATATTCATGTCTAAACCATCAAATTTATCATCAAACATGTCTTGTTGTTCTTTTTCTACATTTTGGTTCTCATTCTCTCTCAGTTTTTCAACCACATATACCCTTAACACTGGCCTATCTAAATCACTCAGATAAGCACACAACCGAACCTGATCGATTATCTTGAAAGTTAGTACCCTCTGTTTTTTAAAGGAGTTGTGTATGTAGCTAATGATAAGTTCTTCCGATTGACAATTCAGTCTACAGTAGCTGATGATTAAGTCCACAAAATCATCATACAAAATATCACTTTGGATTCTCATAACTATTGCCTCTAGCATTTCACACTCCTTTAATGCCAAACATATCGATTGCTCTTTTCAATCCATTCACCATGACAATCCACCCGTATTGTTATTGAAATCTCCATTAGTGGTACCTAAATAAAGTCATTTGTTAAAAATGTTAATAATGACATGATAATAAAATTAATAGTGATTGTATAGTATTATAAGATGAACCCAACAGATGAGTAATTTTTTGCAACAGGTAAATAATATGTTGAAATGGGTGAGTGATCTATTGCAATAGATGACTCACCTGTTAGGATTCATGTTACAGTACTATATAATGTGAAACTGATTTTGATAAATGAGTCATTTATTAGAATAGGTGACTCATCTATTGTAATAGATTACTCACCTATTGGAATAAATATTATAGTACTACATAATCTTTACAGTTGATTCTGACAGATGAGTAACTTGTTGCAACAAATCACTAACTTGTTGAAATAGATGACTCACTTATTACAATCTATGACTTATCTGTTGGAATCATCTTTAGGTTCTATAGTTTTATAACACGAATCCCAATAGAAGAGTCATCTATTAAAATAGAGAAGTTATTTATTGCAATAGATAACTCATCTGTTGGAATCAACTTCAGGTTCTGTTGCAACTGGTGAGCAATCTATTACAACAGATAACTACTCTAGTGCAATAGATAACTTGTTTGTTGAAACAGATGACCCATCTATTTGATGCAAGTTATAACACTATAAAACCATAAACATGAATCCAATATATGAGTCTTTCATTGCAATAGATGAGCCATATTTGCAACAGATAAATCATATGTTGGATTCATGTTCGGGCTCTATCCATTATTGTAAAATAGCAGTAGCGGTGTACCCAGAAGATAAATTCAACTAAAAATGATAATTTTACTTACCAATATCACCTATGAAGTAATTCCAAAGTGATATACTGATGTGGTTACTGGTATGTTGCAATTCTTTCATTTATATATTTATGCTTTATTAGACCCCAGAGCTTCTCTTACTTTTGTAACCCCCTATATAGCTGTCAACTTTGAAGTCAGTCCCAAAATCTTAGCAGAGCCTTTTTTAGTGTCTATCCCAGTGGGCATCTCTATTATAGCCTGGGGATATATAGGAACTACTCGATTACAGTGTCTTAGAAATTTACTTCAATTGATCTTGTGAAGTTAAAGATGATGGATTTTGATGTCATTCTCGGCATAGATTGGATCCACTCATGTTATTCTTCAGTTGATTGTAGAAATAGAGTAGTTAATTTTGAATTTCCAAATGAACCAGTCCTTGAATGTAGAGGTAGTACTACAGCTCTTAGGGGTCAGTTTGTTTCATACCTTAGGTCTAGGAAAATGATATCCAAGGGGTGTATTTATTATCTTGTACGAGTCAGAGACTCTAATTCTGAGACTTCTAACCTTGAGTCAGTTTCAGTGGTGAGGGAATTTCAAGATGTGTTCCCTGAAGATCTTTCTGGAGTTCCTCTCAAAGGAAAACTGACTTCAGAATAGACCTTCTTCCATATACTTAGCCTATCTCTATTCTTCCATATAGAATGGCTCCAGTTAAACTCAAAGAGTTGAAAGATCACCTGGAAAAGGGATTCATTAGGCCCAGCATTTCCCTGTGGGGCACACCAGTCCTATTCATGAGTAAGAAAGATGGTTCTCTTAGAATGTGTATCAACTACCGTTAGTTGAATAAATTCACAATAAAAAAAGTATCCACTTCCCAGAATTGATGACTTGTTCGACCAACTTTAGGTTCCAATTATTTTTCTAAGATAGACTTCAAATCTGGCTATCTCCAACTCAGAGTCAGAGAATGTGACATTTTGAAAATAGCTTTTAGAACACGGTATGGTCACTTTGAGTTTTTGGTCATGTCCATTGATCTCACCAATGCCCCAACAACCTTCATGGACTTGATGAACAGAGTGTTCAAGCAGTACTTGGACACGTTCGTCATAGTCTTCATTGATGACATTTTTGTCTACTCCTATAACAAAAATGATCATGCAGACCACCTCAGAATAGTATTGCAGACTCTTAGATCCCATCAGTTGTTTGCTGAATTCAGTAAGTGCAAATTCTGGTTTAGATCAGTAGCCTTCCTTGGCCATATTATTTTAGGTAATGGCATTAGAGTCGATCCTTAAAACACCGAGGCAGTAAGAAACTGGCCCAGACCTATCTCTCCATCAAATATTAGGTGTTTCTTGGGTTTGAATAGCTTTTACTGATAGTTTGTTAAAGGATTTTTGTCTATTGCGTCCCCCATATCCAGATTGACTTAGAAGAAAGTTAAGTTTCAGTGGTCAGATTCTTGTGAGAAGAGTTTTCAGGAGTTGAATACTCGACTCACTACAGCCCCAATTTTGACATTACTAGATGGTTTAGATGGGTTTGTTGTGTACTGTGATGCTTCCAGAGTTGGGGTGGGATATGCTTTGATACAGAGGGGCAAGGTTGTGGCCTATGCCTCTAGATAGATTAAGCCCCATGATAATAATTACCCTACCCATGATCTTGAGTTAGCAGTTGTTGTGTTTGCCTTAAAGATTTGGAGGCACTATTTGTATGGGGTGCATGTTGATGTGTTCACAGATCATAAAAGCTTGTAGTATGTATTTTTGCAGAAGGATTTGAATTTGTACTAGAGAAGATGGTTAGAATTATTAAAAGATTATGATATGAGTATTTTGTATCACCCGTGCAAGGCCAATGTAGTGGTAGATGACCTAAGTTGATTGTCTATGGGTAATATTGCTCATGTTGAAGGTGATAATAAGAAATTAGTTAGAGAAGTTCATCAGCTTGCCAGATTAGGTGCTCATTTGGTTAATTCAGTTGAGGGTAGTGTTTGGGTTCAGAATAGTTCGAAATCTTCTTTGGTTGATGAAGTGAAAGAAAAGCAAGATAGGGATCCTAGTGTAGTGAAGTTGAACGAGTCAGTCAAAGATCAAAAAGTAGAGGTTTTCTTCCAACGAGGAGATGGGGTAATGCGTTGCTAAGGTATATTGTGTGTGTCGTATGTTGATATGTTGAGATAGTGAATTCTTGCAGAATCACATAGTGTGTGTTACTCTATTCACCTAGGGGCCATGAAAATACACCGCGATTTATGGGAAATCTATTAATGGAGTGGGATAAATAGGGATATCTCAGAGTTTGTAGCTAAGTGCTCTACTTGTCAGTAGTTTAAGATTAAGCATCAGAAGCCAAGTGGGTCTATGCAGGAGTTCATTATTCCCACTTGGAAGTGGGAGGAAGTGAACATGGATTTTGTGACTGGTTTGTCTTGTACTCATCAGCAGCATGATTTGATTTGGGTCATTGTGGACAGGATGACCAAATCAGCCCATTTCTTGCCAGTCCATACTTCCCTTTCAGCCGAGGACTATGCCAAACTCTATTTCAGAGAGTTGGTCAGGTTGCACGACATTCCGTTATCTATCATCTCATATAGAGGTACTTAGTTTACCTCTCACTTTTGGAAAGCTTTATAGAAGGTTCTTGGCACCCAAGTTCACCTCAGTACAACCTTCCACCCTCAGACAGATGGTCAGGCAGAAAGGACCATTCAGACCCTTGAGGATATATTGAGAGGTGTCCAGTCGATTTTAAGGGCAGTTGTTATGATCACCTGTCTTTGATTGAATTTGCGTATAATAACAACTATAATTCCATTATTCAGATGGCTCTGTTTGAGGCTCTATATGGAAGGATATATATATCTTTGATTGGTAGGTTCGAAGTAGGTAAGGCCACAGTAGTAGGGCCTAACTTGGTGTTTTATGCCTTAGAGAAAGTTCAGTTGATCAAGGAGAGGCTTAAGGCAGCTCAGAGCTGACAGAAATCATATGCAGATTTGAGGAGAAAAGATCTTGAGTTTGAGATTGGTGATTTTGTCTATCTGAAGATCTCTTCCATGAAGGGGGTGAAGAGGTTTGGTAAGAAGGGGAAGCTTAGTCCCTGATGTGTTGGACCTTTTAGAATTTTGAGTCATTTTGAAAAGGTAGCTTATGAGCTTGAGTTTCCTACAGACTTAGCATCAGTGCACCCAATATTCCATATCTCTTTGTTGAAGAAGTGTATTGGTGACCCAACTGTAGGTGTCCATTATAAAGCGTAGATGTTCAGAATGGTCTTTCCCACGAGGAAATTCTAGTTGAAATTCTTGATCGACAAGTTCGTAGACTAAGGATCAACGAAGTTCCCCTAGTCAAAGTTCTTCGGCAGAATCATTCTATTGAGGGAGCCACTTGGGAAGCTATAAAGCCCTGAGTCTGTACCCTAGACGCTACACGGTGCTTATAACCCTAAAAGACCACAAGCTAACCCATGACTGGTACCTGCTGGGAGCATTGCATAAAAATACTATAATAATGCGGAAGATGGACTGAAATGCCATAAGGTTCAAAATACTATAATCAAAACTGAATAAAATACTGAAATACTAAACAATTATCTGAAATATTCTAGTCTAAAAATCCTCTAACTGTCAGAATATGGAGTTCATGGGACAAGTCTCCAACTAACTCTGACTACTGAAATAATGAACTACTGAATGTACTGAAGTAATCTAACATCCTCGGAGTATGAGGACTCACTTTTATAGCTGCTGCTGATAATAGGAACTGGCTATGTGTGGTCAGGAACCTGAGCGTTTGAACCTATGATATGAGACATCATAGCGCAATAAATAAGTATGCGATCAGTACATGGGAATGTACTGGTATACTAAATGAGGTAAGGCTGAATGCATGGGTTTATATGCATGAATAATAACTAACTGAATGATATGCAAGAGCTGGATTAGCATACATGGAGGATCTGTAACTACTGAACATAATGTGCATACTATAACTGAGTATACTAAAACTAAATCTGATAATTGATAACTAATATACTGATAATCTGGGATCACTAATAATCTAGATTACTGATGACTGAGTGACAGTATCTGACAGTCCTGATTCTGTAGAACTAAACTAAGTTCTATTCTGAAGACTAAGACTGAAACTGAAATTATGGGAGTTCTCACTTAACTGACATGCCCCTGAGTAAACTAAGTGGGGTACAACCTGTAACCCCAGTTGGAAGGGTGCCAGTACTGTGCCACGGGTAAAGACACTGTTGTGGTCAAGCCTATCTAATGGATGACCCTGAATAGAAAGTCAAGCCTAATCTGATGGGTGGCCCCTGGGAGGTAGTCAAGCCTTAATCTGATGGGTGACTCCTCACATCCTACGTTGGCTACATAGTTCTATAGTGTGAGACTACTACTAACGACTCTATCTGCCTGACGGGAGAAGTTGTCACCTCTACACTCGCTCGGTGCTAGTTTCTACTCCCAACTGAACGACACTGACTAATTAGACTAGACTGTACTGGACTGATTTAACTGAGTTTGGTAACTGACTGAGCTCTTCTATTCATAATACTATGGAGTTTATTCTATAATTACTAAGGCTCTAGGTAAATAGCTAGATTGTCGGGTATTAAGTACCCCCAGGACTCGATAATATTAAAAGTAAATCATGGAACAAGTTTTGGAAACATGACTTTGGCTATATGTTCATAAATCACTTATTAAGATGTTTAAACAAACACTTGGGATGCATTGACTAGTACATGAATAGGTAGTACATGATATCATGGTATAATGACACTATTTCATTCACTTAGGTATTTAGACAAACACTTCGGGAGTATGCTTAGGTCACATAATAGTAAACACACATGGGGATCATAGCTACATCAATTAACTTTTACATCGTAGGGTTTATCATGAAGATTATGCAATTCAACACATATAATGATTAATTCCATGAAAACATGAATTCAATTCAATTCTAACATAAAAGCATGGAATCCAAAGTCTTATATTTTGAAAAAGAGATTGTTGGGATCCATGGAAGGTAAGGATCCATGAATGAACATCTAACATACCTAGAAATCTAAATTCTTGAAGTTCTTGAAGACTCTTGGAGGGATTCTTGAGATTTCTCTTGAAACTTAGAGGCTAGGGTTTTCTATCTTTGAGAGAGAATGTCTTAAAGTTAGGAAAAGTGAGTTAACAATGACCTAAATACATTTTTAGGGATTAAATCCCACATCTGGGTGGATTAAATATGATGAAACTTTATTTTTTTATCGAAATTTCCAATTGGGGCCCTAGCGCGACGTGGCGTAATTGCGGATCCTTACTGGATTTGGAAAATTGGGAATTGAAGTCCTTTCACGATGCATGAGATAATGGAGTCACACTGGAAATTGACAATTGTCATTTGGACCTATGGCGCGACACGCTACTGACTGAAATGATGGTATTTTACGACTGGAAATTAAAATAGCCATAACTTCTTACCTGGTTATCAGATCTGTGTAAATTTTATATCGTTGGAAAGCTGGATGAACTCCCTACAAGATGGTGGGCCTAAATCTGGGAAATTAGGACTAGAACAAAAATTCTACTTAGGGATTCTCTTGTACTAAAGACTAAACTGAGTTGGGAAATTGCGGGGTATTACAAAAGTAGAAGCAGATATACGAACCAAGTATCCTTATCTTTTCTCCGCAAACTCAGACTCAGCTTAAGTTAATAATATTCCTAGAATTTCTTTTCTCCATGCTCAGTTTCAGTTGCATATCATTCTCATGTCAGACATGCATTCACAAAACCAATTCAGTCATGAATCATGTTTCAGACTCAATCATGTTTTCATCACGTATACTTAGAATGTAATCTCAGTTCCTCAGTATTTTCAGCTTAACCAATTTCATTCGAGGACGAATGTTCCAATGAGGGAGATATTGTAATACCCTAAAAATTCAAGCCAATGTTAGCGTCTTGTTTCAATCTCATGCATGGTACCTTATAGATCCTTGATAGTTTTATGAGTTATTTTGAGGTATATTAAGGACTCAAATAACTCCCAGCTATTAGATGAATCAAAATAATCTTTACCGACTGAAATTTTGATAAGAATGTTGCTTTAGTCAACTTTAAATGAGCATATCTTTTTTCTCTACTCAGAATTTTTTAGATCAAGACCCACCAAATGATAGGAAATTTAATTAGCTTTCCAACAATACTAATTTTGCCCAAATCTGATACTCGGTGAGAAGTTATGGCACTTTTAGTTAAAGCAGTAGCTCAATACGAGCAGCATCGTAATGCGTTGAACCCAAAAAGGGTGTTCGTCCTTTTCCAGTGTGTCATTGCGATAAGCACGGTGTCACACTGATGTGCCATTTTGTAATTGTCACTATCTAGTGAGGCTCCGCGAGTGGCACCACATCACGCTGAAATGCCAGTTCAGAATTGTTTTTTTTAGTAGCCCTAGTCAAAATAGGGTTCGTCATTTTTCCAGTGGCCCGACGTGATTGTACCGCATCGTGCTGGGTGACAAAATTGGGATTTCTCAGTTCGCAATTTAATTTTTCCTGGGACCGTTTGGCCATTTCTGAAAGCCCAAAATCCGTCCAAACACGAGAATTAAACCCCAATAAATCATAATTTGCTCATTATTTCACAATTCTCTCAAATTAAACTAATCTTCTCTCAAGAACAGAAACCCTAGACTTCAAATTACAAGATCAAAAATCAAGAACTCACCATTAATTCTCACGAATTCATCAACCCAGGTATGCTAAGTGTTCATTCATAGGTCCCTTTCACCCATGGAGCCCAAATATCCAATTTTAAATTCAAGTTATGATCTTTACAAGTTATTATGATTTCGAATTGTGATGTTAACCATCAACTTCCATGAATTGTAATTATATACCATGTTTACATGAAATTATTGTTGTTATCAAACCCTACATATTTTAATGTTGTTATTCGCTGATTAAATTCATAACTGGTGATGTTGATAGTGAAATCATGCTATTACTACAAGCTTTAAACTATTCTCATGCTTATCTTGAACTATGAACATCAAGTGTTTGATGAAATGCCTAAAAGAATGGATTTTGATATAAATGTTTTCATGTTATTTCCTTAAAGTTTTAGTACTATTTTACTATTACTGCTATCGAGTCTTGGGGGTTACGAATACCTAAAAACTTAGCTGTTTACTTAACCTTAATATCTTTAGAATAGTTTCAGAATATGATTTGAGCATTATCAGTTCAGCCAGTCATCAGAATCAGTTAAACTTAGAACAGTCCAGCATTCTGAGTCAATTCAGTTGGGAGTAGGATTTAGCACCAAGAAAGTGTAGGGATGACGGCTTCCCCATCAAATAGGAAGAGTCGTTAGTAGTAGTTCCTATACTCTAGAACTACGTAGCTAGCGTAGGATCTTAGGAGTCACCCGCCAGTTTTGACTTGACTACCTCCCAGGGGTCACCCATCAGTTTAGGCTTAACACCCTTAGTCCTTTGGGATAGTACATCAGTGGATCCACACAGCCAGTGTTAGTACCCGTGGCACGGTACTGACACCCTTTTAACTGGAGTCACAGGTTGGATCCCAAATTTTCTCATTGGGGCATGTCGGTTAGATGATAGTTCCCACAATCTCAGTCCAGTAATTAGTTCAGTAATTCGGTTTCAGTTGCTTGACCATAGCATACAGATTTTAGTTATTCTATTATTAGATTTTTGTATTACAATTTACAAATTATATTTAGAACATATTTATGCTTGGTCATGCATTCTCAGTATTTACAGATTTTACGCATATTTAGGATTTATAAATTTCATGCATTCTATTTAGTATTTCATGCTATCTATTTATTTAGTCAGTTATTATTCATGCACATAAAACCATGCATATCAGCGTACCTTATTTAGCATACCAGTACATTCAAAGTACTGATTGCATACTCTTTTCTTGCGCTATGATGTATCGTATCATAGGTTCGGGCGCTTAGTTCCCGGATCACACATAGACTTCCTAGATTATCAGCAGTAGCAGTGGTGAGTCCTCATATTTTGAGGACATGATTTATTTATCTCAGATTACTTTATCAGTTTCAGTCATTTTAGTTCATTAGCTAGTTTGAGTTAGTTGGGGCCTGTCCCATCAACTCTTATTCACTCAGTTTAGAGGCTTTCGAATATTTCAAATAGTTAGTTAGTTCTCAGATTTTAGTTGTCATGGTCAGATGTTTTATCAGTATTATTAGTTTTTTTTACAGATTTATATCAGATTTATTTCTTAAAACCTTATAGCATTCCTCAGTTAAATTTTTCATATGATTTTTGTCATCAGTTTTACTCAATGCTCATATCAGGTACCAACTCATGGGTTAGGTTTGGTCCCTCGGGAAGGTAAGCACCATGTGGCACCCAGAGTGTACTCTCGGGGCATCAGAAACTTGGTATCAGAGCCTAAAGATTTACAGTATCATAGAAAGTCTGAAGGCCATGTCAAGTAGAGTTTTGTGCATGGGTGTGAAGTGCGCCACACTTATGGACAAGAGGCTACGAGCATTTTAGAAAAAGTTTCCCTTCTTTCACTATTTATATTGCACGACTGAGCATGATCTCATGTTAAAATCTCTGTCTAATCTATTCTTCCTTCTATTCACAGAACATGTCTCCCAGAAAGACAAACAGAAGAAGAAACGTAAACCAGCCAACACCCCCGTCCTTTCAGGATGATCCCCTGAATGAGCATGTTTCTCATCAAAGTTAAGAGTTGTATTCACTACTCTAGCTCACTCTATAGTGTCTCATAATGCTCATCCAGCCGCTGTTTAGGCCAACCTTGTGGCCAATACCGCCGCAGCTAAGATTTGGGACTTTACCCGAATGAACCCTCCTTTTTTTTCAAGATCCAAATCTGACGAGGAACCGCATGAATTCTTAGACATGGTCCAGACGGTAACAAATATTATGGGGTAAATATTAGTGAGAATGATGAGTTAGCTGCCTATCAGTTGTAATATGTGGCTCATACATGGTTTAAGAAGTAAAAGGTAGATAGAGGCGCAGATGCAAAGCCTATAGAATGGAAAGATTTTGCTACTACCTTCTTAGATAGGTTCTTTCTATTGGAATTGAGAGAGGCTAAGGTTTTAGAGTTCATTAATTTGAGGTGGAGAAACATGAGTGTGAAAGAGTATCCCCTTAAGTTTACTCAGTTAGCTAGGTGTGCTCCTCATGTGGTAGCTAATAACAGGTCTAAGATGAGCAAGTTTATATCTAGTGTATCTAACGGTATGGTCAAGAAGTGTAAGACTGCAATGTTGATTAAGGATATGGACTTGTTTAGGTTGATGATCCATGCTCAACAGATTGAGGAGCAGAAGACTAAGAAGAGAGAGAGAGAGAATAAGAGGGCTAGAACGGGTAGCTTTAATTTTAATCAGCCAAGGTCAGAAGGTGGTAACCGTCCTCAGTATTGTCAGAAATCTTCAGTCCCAGTTTTGTCTTCAGCTAGTGCCCTAGTACCCAAATTTAGGAATGATAATCGAGATAAGGCGCCAGGCTCTTAGTCCCAAGCAGTATTAACAGTGGTCGTACGAATTCTCTTTGTTAGAAATATGGTAGAAACCATCAGGGTGAGTGTAGAGTGGGTAGTGATGTATGTTTTAGGTGTGTCAAGCCAGGCTACCAGATTCAGGATTATCGGGTAGTTGCTCAGAAAGGTAGGGATTTGTGCCAACAGGGCTAGTCCCATCAGTCATCAGTTCCAGCCGGCCACCCGACTCAGTAGGGTGCCTCTTCCAGTGCTACCAGTGGTCAGCATCCAAATAGATTGTATTTTCTTAAGTCCCAACAGGATCAGTAAAATTCTCCTAATGTGGTTACTAGTACGTTGCAAGTCTTTCATTTATATGTTTATGCTTTATTATACCTCATAGCTTCTCTTTCTTTTGTAACCCCTTATATAGCCGTCAACTTTGGAGTTAGTCCCAAAATCTTAGCATAGCCTTTTTCACTGTCTTCCCCAGTGGGTGTCTATATTGTATCCTGGCAGGTATACAGGAACTGCCTGGTTACAGTGTCTCAGAAAGTTACTTCAGTTGATCTTGTGGAGTTAGAGATGATGGATTTTGATGTCATTCTCGGCATGGATTAGCTCCACTCATGTTATGCTTCAGTTGATTGTAGAAACAGAGTAGTTCATTCTCAGTTTCCAAATGAACCAGTCCTTGAATGGAGAGGTAGTACTACAACTCTTAGGGGTCAACTAGTTTCATACCTTAGGGCGAGGAAAATGATATCCAAGGGGTGTATTTATCATCTTGTCCGAGTCAGAGACTCTAATTCTGAGACTCCTAACCTTGAGTCAATTTTAGTGGTAAGGGAATTTCTAGATGTGTTCCCTGGATATCTTCTCATCAAGTTCGAACTGACATAGGTGAATCGGACCAACACCTATCAACCACAAATAAGGAGTCGCTTTAGTTACGCAGTTTGGTTAGTAGGCAGGCCACCTTCCTATATCTGCGGGCTGGTAGGACATACCCTAGGGGGTCGAGGGATGCTATTTGTACTTTTTTGGGGTGAATATCAATTGAAAGAATCTTCTTCGGCTCTACTACAGTCTTTCAGATACTCAGCCTATCTCTATTTTTCCATACAGGATGGCTCCAGCCAAACTCAAAGAGTTAAAAAAATAATTGACAGATCTCCTGGATAAGGAATTCATCAGGCCCAGCATTTCCCCGTGGGGCGTACCATCCTATTCGTGCGTAAGAATGATGGTTCTCTTAGAATGTGTATCAACAAATGTCAGATAAACAAAGTCACAATAAAAAAAGTATCCACTTCCCAGAATTGATGACTGGTTCAACCAACTTTAGGGTGCCAGTTATTTTTCTAAGATAGACCTCAGATCTAGCTATCACCAACTCAGAGTCAGAGAATGTGACATTCCAAAAATAATTTTCAAAACTCAGTATGGTCACTTCGAGTTTCTAGTCATGTCCTTTGGTCTCACCAATGCCCCAGCAGCCTTTATGGACCTGATGAACAGAGTGTTCAAGCAGTAATTGGACATGTTCATCATTGTATTCATTGATGACATTTTTGTCTACTCTCGTAACAAAAATGATCATGCAGACCACCTCAGAATAGTATTGCAGACTTTTAGAGCCCATAAGTTGTTCGCTAAATTTAGTAAGTGTGAATTCTGGCTAAGATCAGTAGCTTTTCTTGGCCATATTATTTCCAGTGATGGCATTAGAGTTGATCCTCAAAACACCGAGGCGGTGAGAAACTGGACCAGACCCATCTCTCCGTCAGATATCATGAGTTTCTTGTGTTTGGCTGGCTATTACCGATGGTTTGTTGAAGGATTTTCAGCTATTTCATCCCCCATGTCCAAATTGACTCAGAAGAAAGTTAAGTTTCAGTGGTCAGATTCGTGTGAGAAGAGTTTTCAGGAGTTGAAGACTCGACTCACTACAGCCCCAATTTTGACATTTCCAGATGGGTCAAATAGGTTTGTTGTGTACTGTGATGCTTCTAGAGTTGGGTTGGGATGTGTTTTGATGCAGAGGGGAAAGGTTCTGGCCTATGCCTCTAGACAACTTAAGCCCCATGAAAAGAATTACCCTACCCATGATCTTGAGTTAACAGCTGTTGTGTTTGCCTTAAAGATTTGGAGGCACTATTTGTATGTGGTTCATGTTGATGTGTTCATGGATCACAAAAACTTGCAGAATGTGTTTACACAGAAGGATTTGAATCAGTGCCAGAGTAGATAGTTATAATTGTTGAAAGATTATGATATGAGTATTTTGTATCACCCGGGCAAGGCCAATGTAGTGGCAGATGCCCTAAGTTGATTGTCTATGGGTAGTGTTACTCATGTTGAAGGTGATAAGAAGAAGTTGGTTAGAGAAGTTCATCAGCTTGCCAGATTAGGTGCTCATTTGGTTGATTCAGCTAAGGGTAGTGTTTGGGTGCAGAAAAGTTCAGACTCTTCTTTGGTTGATGAAGTGAAAGAAAAGCAAGATAGGGATCCTAGTCTAGTAAAGTTGAAGGAGCCAGTCAGATATCAGAAAGTAGAGGTTTTCTCTCAAGGGAGAGATAGGGTGTTGCGTTTCCAGGGTAGATTATGTGTGTCATGTGTTGATAAGCTGAGACAGTAAATTTTTGCAGAATCATATGGTGTGCGTTACTCTATTCATCCAGGGAACACAAATATGTACCGCGATTTATGGGAAATTTATTGGTGGAGTGGGATGAAGAGGGATATCTCAGAGTTTGTATCTAATGGATCCACTTGTCAGCAGGTTAATATTGAGCATTAGAAGCCAAGTGGGTCTATGCAAGAGTTCATTATTCCCACTTAGAAGTGGAAAGAAGTGAACATGGATTTTATGACAGGTTTGCCTTGTACTCGTCAGCAGCATGATTCGATTTGGGTCATTATGGACAGGATGACCAAATCAACCCATTTCTTGACAATCCATACTTCCTTTTTAGATGTGGACTATGAAAAACTCTATCTCAGAGAGTTGGTCAGGTTGCACGGTGTTCCGTTATCTATCATCTTAGATAGAGGTACTCAGTTTACCTCTCATTTTTCGAAAGTTTTTCAGAAGGGTCTTGGTACTCAAGTTAACCTCAGTACATCCTTCCACCCTCAGACAGATGTTCAGGCAGAAAGTACTATTCAGACCCTTAAGGATATGTTGAGAGCATGTGTAGTCAACTTTAAGGGCAGTTGGGATAATTACCTTCCTTTGATTGAATTCATGTATAATAACAACTATCATTCCAGTATTCTCTATATGGAAGGAGATGTAGATCTCTGATTGGTTAGTTCAAAGGAGGTAAGGCCGTAGTAGTAGGGCCTGACTTGGTGTTTGATGCCTTAAGGCAGCCTAGAGCCGACAAAAATCATATACAGCTATGAGGAGGAAAGATCTTGAGTTTAAGATTGGTGATTTTGTATATCTGAAGATCTTACCCATGAAGGAAGTGAAGAGGTTTGGTAAGAAGGGGAAGCTTAGTCCCTGATATGTTGGCCCTTTTAGAATTTTGAGCCGTTTTGGAAAATTGGCTTATAAGCTTGAGTTTTCTGAAGACTTAGCATCAACGCACCCAGTATTCCATATATCTTTGTTGAAGAAGTGTATTAGTTATCCAACTATAGTTGTTCCCTTAGAAAGGATAGATGTTCAGAACAGTCTTTCCCACGAGAAAATTCCAGTGGAAATTCTTGATCGATAAATTCGTAGACTAAGGAACAAAAACGTTCCCCTCGTCAAAGTTCTTTGGAGGAATCAATCCATTGAGGGAGCCACTTGGGAAGCAGAAGAAGATATGCGTACCAATTACCCTCATCTTTTCTCCGCAAACTCAGACTCAGCTTAAGGTAACAATCTTCTTAGAATTTTCTTCTCCATGCTCAGTTTCAGCTGCATATCATTCTCATGTCAGTCATGCATTCACAGAACCAGTTCAATCATGAATCATGTTTTAGACTCAGTCATGTAATTATGTTTTCATCACATATATTTATCATGTAATCTTAGTTCTTTAGTATTTTCAGCTTAACCAGTCTCATTCGAGGACGAATGTTCCCAATGAGGAGATATTGTAATACCCCAAAAATCCAAACCAATGTTAGCGTCTTATTTCAAGATCATGCATGGTACCTTATAGATACTTGGTAGTTTTATGAGTTAGTTTGAGGTATATTAAGGCCTCAAATAACTCCCAGCTATTAGACAAATCAAAATAATCCGTATAGATTAAAATTTTGATAAGAATGTTGCTTTAGTCAACTTCAAATGAGCATATTTTTTTCTGTACTCATAATTTTCCATCTCAAGACCCACCAAATGATAGGAAATTTAATTAGCTTTCCAACTATACTAATTTTTCCCAAACCCGATACTCGGGTGAGTTATGGAACTTTTAGTGAAAGTAGTAGCTTAATACGAGCAGCATCGCGACGTGGTGAACTAAAAAATGGTGTTCTCCCTTTTCCAGTGTTCCATTGCGATAGGCACTGCATCACACCGATGTTCCATGTTACAATTGTCACTTTTCAGTGAGGCTTTGCAATTGGCACCACGTCTCATCAAAATGCCAGTTCAGAATTATCTTTTTTCCAGCGGCGCACCGCGTCGCGCCGCTGGGCAAAATGGGGTTCGTCAGTTTTCCAGTGGCCCAACGCTATTGTACCTCATCGCGTCGGGTGTCAAAATTGGGATTTCTCAGTTTGCGATTTAATTTTTCCAGGGACCGTTTGGCCATTTCCCAAAGCCCCAAATCCATCCAAACACGGGATTTATGCCCTAATAAAGCATTATTTGCTCATTATTTCACAATTCTCTCAAATTAAACTAATCCTCTCTCAAGAACAGAAACCCTAGCCTTCAAAATTCAAGATCAAATCTTAAGAACTCACCATCAATTCTCACGAATTTATCAACCCGAGTATGTTAAGTGTTCATTCATGGGTCCCTTTCATCCATGGAGCCCAAGTATCCAATTTTAAATTCAAGTTATGATCTTTACAAGTTATTATGATTTTGAATTGTGATTTTAACCATGAACTCCCATGAATTGTAATTCTATACCATGTTTACATGAAATTGTTGTTGTTATCAAACCCCACATGTTTTAATATTGTTATTCGTTGATTAAATTCATAATTGGTGATGTTGCTATTGAAATCATGCTATTACCACAAACTTTAAACTATTTCATGCTTAGCTTGAACTATGAACATCAAGTGTCTGATGAAATTCCTACAAGAATGGATTTTGATATAAATTTTTCATGCTATGTCCTTAAAGTTTTAGTACTATTTTAATATTACTGCTACCGAGTCCTGGGGGTTACGAATACCCAAAAACTTATCTCTTTACTTAACCTCAGTATCTTCAGAATAGTTTCAGAATATGATATGAACATTATCAATTCAGTTAGTCATCAAAATCAGTTAAACTTAGAAAAGTCCAGAATTTCGAGTCAGTTCAGTTGGGAGTAGGATTTAGCACCGAGCGAGTGCAGGGATGAAGGCTTCCCCGTTAGATAGGCAGAGTCGTTAGTAGCAGTCCCTGTACTCTATTACTACATATCTAGCATAAGATATGAGGAGTCACCCATCAGTTTAGGCTTGACTACCTCCTAGGGGTTACCCGTCAGTTTAGGCTTGACACCCTTAGTCCTGTAGGATAGTACATCAGTGGATCCACACAGCCAGTGTCCACAATCTCAATCCAGTAATCAGTTCAGTAATTCAGTTTCAGTTGCATGACCATAGCATACAGATATCAGTTATTCAGTTATCAGATTTCAGTATTACAGTTTACTTATTATATTCAAAATATGTTTATACTTGGTCACTCATTCTCAGTATTTACAGATTTCATGCATCTTCAGTATTTATAGATTTCATGCCTTTTATTCAGTATTTCATGTTATTTATTTATTCAGTCAGTTATTATTCATGCACATGAAACCATGTATATCGTCCTACCTCATTTAGCATACCAGTACATTCAAAGAACTGATCACATACTCTTTTCTTGCGCTATGATGTATCATATCATAGGGTCGGACGTTCAATTCTCGGATCGCACATAGACTTCACAAATTATCAGCCGTAGCAGTGGTATGTCCTCATATTTCGAGGACATGATTTATTTAGCTTAGATTACTTTATCAGTTTCAATCATTTCAATTCAGTAGCTAGTTTGAGTTAGTTAGGGCCTTTCCCACCAACTCTCATTCTGTCAGTTTAAAGGCTTTTGGATATTTTAAACAGTTAGTCAGTTCTCAGATTTTAGTTGTCATTGTCAGATGTTTTATCAGTATTATCAGTTTTGTTTTCCGATTTTATCAGATTTATTTCTTAAAACCTTATGGCATTCCTCAATTAAATTCTGCATATGATTTTTTTTATCAGTTTTACTCAGTGCTCATAGTAGGTACCAACTCATGGGCTAGCTTGTAGTCCCTCGGGACTGTAAGAACCATGTGGCTCTCAGGGTGTACTCTCAGGGCGTTACATATACGAAATAAAATTTGACCTAAAAATTGGTCAAGTAGCAGCAGTAGAGGTAAAAACAACAACAATGGTCAACAAGAAGAAGATGATGATAATGAAGAAGAAGATGATGATAATGATGCAGAAGATGATAAATAAGGAAGCAATAACAATGCACAACAAAAATCTCAAAGAGGGAGAAAATAATAATAAATGAGAAGAGAGAGAGACGTGTGTTTTCCCCTCCTTTTTCTAGTTATATTAGGTTTTACATTGGAGCAAAGTGTAAATTTAAAAAGTTGTGGGCTATTCTCAAACTTTCCCAAATTTCTTAATCCATAATAAAGTAATTGTGACCTACACTCAATTATTAAAATTTGAGTCACTTTCACCTCATTTTCAAACTCTTTTGTTACTTTTAACAAAATTGCCCTGGCTACATGATGTTCTTTTTTTTTTTTTGAGGAAACTTCAGAAATAGCGAACCTTAAGAGGATAATCAAGTAGTTGTAGTAACATTATTGTTATTGTAATCACTAGCAATTGTATTTATCATGCAATGTTTTTTTTTAAAAATACATATTCGAATAGTTAAATAATGAGAGATTCAGTTAAATAAGGAGAATATATTTTATTGTACTAAAATAACTTATGAGACTTTAATGAAAGATTATGTTATCAAATATAATGATTTTCTAAATATTGATGATTTTCTCTTTGTTTCTCTCCTCGATCTCTCTTATTTTTCTCTATTTCTCTTCTATAATCTTTTTCTTTTTTTCAATCTTGTATTTCTATCTCTTTTTCAAGTTTTAGCTTTCATTTGTATATAAATAGGTATATGTATTATTTGTATTTGCTTGTGTCACGACCTAAAAATGAGGGTCATGATGATACTTGTCGCGGCGTACCTTGACAAGTGAGCCTATCACTTAAACTGATACAAAAAGAGGAAAAGACAGAAATATCCTAAGGTAAGGCTTCTATAATAGAGGTCGAACCATATAAGTAATCATAACAATGTAGAAAGAACTTATCAAAATTACCAATCATGCCCAAAACTAGGTGTCAATAGTGTAAGAACTACTAATACAATCCAAGAGTCAAATACATCAGAAAAATAATCACAAAGGAATAATATTTGTCTCCGAATACTAATAAAGACATAACTACTATAGAAAGATAGAGGTGAACTTCGGACGCATGAATGTCCAATCGCTACCTTGAAAGCTCCAACAATCGCCTGAGTCAAGTAAGTTAAGGCGCTCTCAAGCTAGGACCCGCACCGAAAGGATGCATTAGGCATAAGTATGGTTCACTTGTACTCGGTAGGTATCATAGACCGACCAAGAAAAGTAGTAAATAAAGCATACAAAATATACACTAAGGGCACGTCACCTGCAATCAAAAAATATCCCACGACGGTAGCCCACACCGCTTACACTAACAGTTCCAATATATCACATACACACCAAGATAGAACACGAGTATGCATTATATCACATATAGGTGAATAAGAGGGAACATTTATATACAAGATCATCAAATACAAGTAAAAAAGATAAAACAATTACATAGATGGTAAGTCAATACGACAATACAACACAATATAAACACAATAAAGTAAGTGCAATGTATATGATGATGATGATGATGCACGAGGTCTTCGTACAACCTCCGGGATCATTGTACAATCCCCGTATATGCTTACGAAGCTAAAGCTTCCCGATGTAGGACCCATAGGGTGTTCGTCAACCCGTATACAATCCATATATCTCATATCTCCTTTCCGGCACATCCCTCGGAAAAGGGTTTTATAAGGTATTATAATATCTCCTCCACATCACATCCCTCCAGGAGGATTTTTAAAAAGGTGTTGCCAATGTTACTCAGGTGTTGTCGCGGTGGTACCAATATTTCATGAATGAGTATGATATGAGGATGTAATGCTCATAACCTGTCACAATGAGTATTTTCACAACCAACCACATGATATATATCCACAACTAACCATACTGATACATGTTTACAACCATGTGAGCCAATATCCACTCATTATTTTCGTTCATCCATGAATTTTCACATGTCTCATATGCCAATAAAGTATGAATATAATCACAATACACCAATGGTACCACATTAAGTATTTTAATGACACGATACATTTATTCATATGTATTCAAGGCAATCAATATCATATAGGACCCCACACGGTCACACATATCACATAATATCTCAATTTCGATGATTACATCACATATAGGCCCTCACACATGCACAACACATAGATAGTCATTTTTTATGATTAGTTCTCTTAACATGCATTTTATACCATCATTTACTATCCATCCCAGTCTGAAAGAGTTAAGCCATAACCTACCTCAAAAATTGAAATCAGTCTGCTACACTTTGAATCCATGACCTTAATTTTCACGAATAATCTCGAACTCCACTAAAAATATCAAATATGAAATCTACGCGTCCAAACAAAACTAGTGACACCCATATTGACTACTTTTGGTTCAGGGCCAAAACGGACCTCCGAAATGAGTTTTTGAAAAAAAAGGGCGAAATTGAAACTTTACTTCAAAAATATGTTTCCCATATTTTAGGAACATGCAGCTGAAAACCTAAGTTAAATCAAGTCAAAAATGAAGTTCAAATCGATGAAAAACCATTTTTGAGCTTTACCGGATAATATCTTTGAAATCTGGGTTAGAATCAAGAATCGGGCTTGTTTTGAAGGTTAAGTTGATGAAAAACTAGTAATTATAAGATAAAAATATTATTCAAGTGAAAAAGAGTGAAATTGGAGTTTAAATCAAGTCCTAAGATTTTTGGGGTTTTGAGAAATTAATTAAGAAATTACTAAGAAAAGAGTAAATTCTTACCTTAAATCCGTAACAGAATCAAGAAATATATGTGAATATAGCTTCTCAAGCTCCCACAAACTTTACTTTTAAGCTCCCACACTATTTTAGGGTTTAACTCTCAAGAGGAAGGTGAAAGAATGAGCAAAAACTAGATAAAAAAGGCTATTTATACTGTACCCGGGTTACCAGACATTTAACACATAAATCATAGTCATCAATACTGATTTACCCTTTATGTATATGGTTGTACCAGTAACCTGGTGCACCAGATATTTTTAAGTCGAAGCAGACTTCGAGGGGGTACCCGAAATTCGATCGGAGTTCGATTTATGCAAACGAACTATGTAACCATACTAAATTCGACGCTCCGAATTCAATGGTGATATCAAAATTTTAAAAAAATATCATTTTCACAAAGTTGACCCCCAAAATCCAAAATTATAATTCTCCAAATCGAGGGTTGAAATGAGATTTAAAAGCCGTAAAATTATACCAAATATGTCACCACCCTGAAATCAACGTTCTAGATCTGTTGGCAAAGTCAGATTTTTCATCCGAGATCGTTTTGACCAAATGTGGATTCCACACCCATATTTTTAATTTTTCAACTTTCCGACCAATAGGTCGAAATGAGCTTGGGTGCACTAGGGCCTAAACCAAAGGTCGACCTAGCCTAAAATCGATATTCTAGAGCTGGTGGCACAGTCCGTTCAGCGATCCATCGCACGGATCAAAAGATATCCCATAAGTCTAAAATAAGGCTCTCGAAGCCATCAAAAACCACAATATCACATAAATGGTATCAAAATGCATCGAAGACCATGTGAATCACTCCCACACCCCAGAAATATCATAATACAACTACGGAGAGGGGTAAAATAGTCAAATCATACAAAATTATAAGTTTCACATATTTAATCAAATTTTTAGGTCGTTACATCTTGAGTCTGTCATATAAATGCAATCGTTTGTATTTATATGTCAAATATATCATTTATATTTGTTTACTCTCTCTAGTTCAAGATAAATACAATTTTAAGATTTTTTTCAATCTCCAATATAAGTGAATTGTTCATTATTCAAGAGACATGTTGAAAATTTCTTTCAATTTTACCTTTTATTTATACTTTCTAGGTTATGAGTTCCAAGAAACTTAGTTTACTTTATTTTAATGTGGCTGAAATCTCAAAAATAGCTTGATAATATCTAAAAGCATGAAAATGAAAAGTAAAGTACAATTTATGTCTTAGTTTCAATTCCCTAATAGGAGTGCATTAAGGCAAAAATTCACTTATTTTGAACTAAAGGGAATATAAAGATTGGTATCAAATTATACATTGCATATTTCGCGTAGTTCAATTTGGATCAATAAAATACAATTTATATTAATAAATACAAATATAAGTAGTCATAGAAAGAGAATTAACCGTTCATTTTTAATTATTTTAAAATACAAATGATGCAGTCAACTATAAATACAAAAATAAATATAAAACAAAATAAATGAAACTACGAAATAGAATATACATCCAACTACATATTCAAATACAAAAAATATTTTTTTAGGATACAAGTGCATCAACAAAAATACTATACAAATACAAACGAGTGAAACTAAAAATACAACATACAGTCAACTACAAATACAAAACAAATATAGTGTCCTTCTTACTCCTTCTACGTTGTATACACCCCTGCACACACACATCTCTACTAAATTTCAATACTTTGAAATTCTCATTGAAAAATACCATTAACACCCAATAGTATACGTACCCGCACGATGCGCGGATGAAATATTTTATATTGAATGCCTCTTTCGAGTGGTAAATCATATTACCTTAAATATTCAACAACGACCTTATAAAAAAATCAAATATCTAATTATATCTCAATTATGAATACAAAAAAAAGAAAAATCTACCCCCCTACCCTACCTCCATCTCCACCCCTACCTCCCCCCCCCCTCTAATCAAATCTATACAAAAAACAACTATATAATTGTAAAAATAACTTTTATGTTTCATATTTTTTAAGAATATTGTTCACAATTTAAAGATATAGATTCTTAATTACCCTCCCCCCCCCCCCCCCATTCTACTCTAATCAAATCTTATATGAGTAAAAATAATATGTAATGGCAAAAAACTTTTATGTTTCATATTTTACTTTATAATATTATTTATTCATTTATCCCCTATCTTTTCTGTTTAAGATTTACAAATAGTTTTTAATTATATTTGTTAATTTTTTTAAATATTCATTTCACACTTTTGTGATGTTTATATACATCAAATTTTCGAAAACTTTATATTCGAAACTTTAGATTCTTTAGTTACATTTCTAACAAAAGATAAACGTAATGTTAGTTGTAAATAATAAAAAATTAATAAATCAAATCAAGTATAAACAACATACCTTGGTAATTATTTTGAAAAATATTATATGCATGATCTATAGCCTCTTTGAATTAAAGAATAAGTTCAAAAGAATTTAAAGAATGAAATGAGAAGTTTGATTGAAAATTTAGTTTATATAGAAAGAGTTAATTTAAAATCAACTTTTTTTAGCATAGAGTTTGTTTTCAATTCAAAAGCTAAAAGAATCCTAACTTCCATTTGAAATTCAAAATTCAAAAATTTAAGATTAATTCAACAAGCTAATTTTCAGCAAACTTATCTTTATCTAAAGACTACTACTTTAAATAATTTATATCTCTAAAAATAATATTTATCCTTTTATAGTTTCAATTTAAAAATATAAAAAATGTTATAAAAAAATTCAAACTAAATATCTTTTTAGAAAACTTTATCTTAATCTTTAAACTAATTAACATAAACTTTATATTTTTGTATATGCAATTTAAAACTGTAAAAATTTCTAAAATACTCTCAAAAGAAGTCATACCTCAAAATATGTAGAATTGGTTTATTTTGAAATTTTAATCTTTATCTTTAAATTTAAATAAATAGTATAATAATTTTAAATAAATTTATAGTTAGTTACTTCTAATTTTCTTACTTTTAAATTTGTAGATTCTCACGTATATACTACTAAATTATTACTACAATACACTATTATTAATTTATTGATTGTTATGATTATGAAATAGTTATAGTTTATTTAAGACTCTTCAATTATGGTTATGAAATAGTTAGAGTTTATGTACTGATATTATGACTTCTATTATTATTTATTTATTTATTAACATTATTATATATTATTATTATAATATAATAATAATATATATTATTATTATATATATATATATATATATATATATATATATATATATGAGTTTCTAGTCATTAAGATAATATATTTCAAATTCAAATACTTAATCTTGCAATTCAAAATTTGTATTATAATATTTTTAACTTTGTCTTAAAATATTTGTTAATTTTGTTCTAAAAACTGCCACGTGGTTATTTTATTATGTTGCCACTTGGCATCTTGCCTTATTTTAGTTTTGTTTATATATATATATATATATATATATATATATATATATATATATATATATAGAGAGAGAGAGAGAGAGAGAGAGAGAGAGAGAGAGAGAGTATTTCTACTATTACTATTATTTATTTATTTATATTATTATTATTATTATTATTATTATTATTATTTTACTACTATTTTTTAATATTTTGTCACTTGGCTTCTTGTCTTGCTTTTAGTTTTGCTTTTTTATACACATATATAGGTTATTATTATTTTAATAACACTTCTATATTTCATTAATATGGTAAATAAATTACATTTAAATAAATTTTATAGCATTTATATTTTAAATGAGATAAGGTTGGAATAGTTAAAGTCTATTGGAACTCTTCAGTTATGGATTTCTAAGTTTAAGATAATGAAATTTCTTTTAAAAAAAAGGATAATGTATTTTAAATTCAAAATTTTAAAATTTGTTAGAATTTTAAAAAGATAAGATTCTAAAATGTCATGATTATCTTATAGTTTACATATTTTGAATTTGCAAAAAAAATAAATTGAAATTAATGATACCAATTAGGAGTTTTCTATAATAAAAATAAATGAAATAAAAATAATATTTTAAGTTAATGATATTGATTCTAAAATATTAGTATCAACTTATTTAACCTTTCGATATGTTTTACCCTTTTTGTTCTCTTTTATCATTTTCATTTAAAAAAATAAATTAATTTATTTTAGGTTTTATATAATTCTTCTATATTATTATTATTATTATTATTATTATTATTGTTATTATTATTATTATTGTTATTGCTATTATTATTGTTATTATTATTATTTTTATTATTATTATTATTATTATTTTTATTATTATTATTATTATTATTATTATTATTATTATTATTATATCCTACTTAGTGCTACTTCTTATACTAATTATATTATGACTACTTCTACTACATATCCTACGTAGTACTACTGTTACTAACTATTATTTTTATTTTAATAAACTTTTATCTTTTATTAATATGTAAATAAATTATATTTAAATATATTTTATAGCATTTATATTTTAGAAGAGGTAAGTTTCTAGTAGTAAAAATCTATTAGAACTCTTCATTTAGGATTTCTAATTTTTTTTTAAGAAATGATAATGTATTTCAAATTCAAATATTTAATATTCTAATTTAAAACTTTTATTACAATATTTTAAAACTTTGTCCTAAAAACTATCACATGACCATTCAATAACTTGTCACTTGACATCTTGTCTTGTTTTAGTTTTTCTTTTATATATATATATAGAGAGAGAGAGAGAGATTATATAATTGTAAAAATAACTTTTATGTTTCATATTTTTTAAGAATATTGTTCACAATTTAAAGATATAGATTCTTAATTACCCCCCCCTCCCCCCCCCCCTCCTACCTCTAATCAAATCTTATATGAGTAAAAATAATATGTAATAGCAAAAAACTTTTATGTTTCATGTTTTGCTTTATTATATTATTTATTCATTTTTCCCTCACCTTTTCTGTTTAAGATTTACAAATAGTTTTTAGTTATATTTGTTAATTTTTTTAAATATTCATTTCACACTTTTGTGATGTTTATATACATCAAATCTTCGAAAACTTTTTATTCGAAACTTTAGATTCTTTAGTAACATTTCTGACAAAAGATAAACATAATGTTAGTTGTAAATAATAAAAAATTAATTAATAAATCAAATCAAGTATAAACAACATACCTTGGTAATTATTTTTGAAAAATCTTATATGCATGATCTATAGCCTTTTGAATTAAAGAATAAGTTCAAAAGAATTTAAAGAATGAAATGAGAAGTTTTGATTGAAAATTTAGTTTATATAGAAAGAGTTAATTTAAATTCAACTTTATCTAGTATAGAGTTTGTTTTCAATTCAAAAGCTAAAAGAATCCTAACTTCCATTTGAAATTCAAATTCAAAAATTTAAGACTAATTCAACAAACTAATTTTCAGTAAACTTATCTTTATCTAAAGACTACTACTTTAAATTATTTATATCTCTAAAAATTATTTATCCTTCTATAGTTTCAATTTAAAAATATAAAAAATGTTATAAAAAAATTCAAACTAAATATTTTTTTAGCAAACTTTATCTTAATCTTTAAACTAATTAAGATAAGCTTTATATTTTTGTATATGCAATTTAAAACTATAAAAAAATCTAAAATACTCTCAAAATAAGTCATACCTCAAAATGTGTAGAATTGGTTTATTTTGAAATTTTATTATTTATCTTTAAATTTATATAAATAGTATAATCATTTTAAATAAATTTATAGTTAGTTACTTCTAATTTTCTTACTTTTAAATTTGTAGATTCTCAAGTATATACTACTAAATTATTACTACAATACACTATTATTAATTTATTGATTGTTATGATTATGAAATAGTTACAGTTTATTTAAGACTCTTCAATTATGGTTATGAAATAGTTAGAGTTTATGTACTGATATTACGACTTCTATTATTATTTATTTATTATTAATATTATTATTAAATGAAATAGTTAGAATTTATTTGATAATTTTCAACTATGCGTTCCTAACTTTAATATAATAATTTTTTTTAATGTTTCTACAATCTTAATATTTTCAAATACAAATATTTAATATCCTTTCATTAAATTTTTTTATTACGATACTATCAAGTTATGTCCTAAAAATTGCCATATTTTTCTTTTAAAATTAAAAGCAATACAACTTGTGTATTACTACTACTACTACTACTACTACTACTACTACTATTTATTGCTTATTATTATTATTATTATTATTAAAATAAACTCTCTCCATCTCTCTCTCTTTCTCTCTCTCTCTCTAAATATATATATATATATATATATATATATATATATATATATATATATATATACATACACACACACACACACACACACACACACACATATATATATATATATATTTTCAATTATGAGTTTCTAGTTATTAAGATATATTCCAGATTCAAATACTTAATCTTTCAATTCAAAATTTGTATTATAATATTTTTAACTTTGTCTTAAAATATTTTTTAATTTTATTCTAAAAATTATCACGTGGCTATTTTAATATGTTGCCACTTGGCATCTTGTCTTATTTTAGTTTTGCTTTTATATATATATATATATATATATATATATATATATATATATATATATATATGTAGAGAGAGAGAGAGAGAGTACTGCTACTATTACTATTATTTATTTATTTATTTATATAATTATTATTATTATTATTTTAATACTGCTTTTTAATATCTTGTCACTTGGCTTCATGTCTTGCTTTTAGTTTTGCTTTTTTATACACATATATAGGTTATTATTATTTTAATAACACTTCTATATTTTCATTATTATGGTAAATAAATTATATTTAAATAAATTTTATAGCATTTATTTTTTAAATGAGATAAGTTTGGAATAGTTAAAGTCTATTGGAACTCTTCAGTTATAGATTTCTAAGTTTAAGATAATGAAAATTCTTTTTTCTTTTTAAAAAGGATAATGTATTTCAAATTCAAAATTTTAAAATTTGTTAGAATCTTAGAAAAATAAGATTCTAAAATGTCATGATTATCTTATAGTTTACATATTTTGAATTTGCAAAAAATATAGTTGAAATTAATGATACCAATTAGGTGTTTTCTATAATAAAAATAAATGAAATAAAAATAATATTTTAAGTTAATGATATTGATTCTAAAATATTAGTATCAACTTATTTAACCTTTCCATATGCTTAACCCTTTTTGCTCTCTTTTATCTTTTTCATTTAAAAAAATAATTAATTTGTTTTGGGTTTTATATAATTCTTCTCTATTATTATTATTATTATTATTATTATTATTATTATTATTATTATTATTATTATTATTATTATTATTATTATTATTATTATTATTATATCCTACTTAGTGCTACTTCTTATACTAACTATATTATTACTACTTCTACTACATATCCTACGTAGTACTACTATTACTAACTATTATTATTACTTTAATAAACTTTTGTCTTTTATTACTATGTAAATAAATTATATTTAAATATATTTTATAGCATTTATATTATAGAAGAGATAAGTTTCAAGTAGTAAAAATCTATTAGAACTCTTCGTTTAGGATTTCTATTTTAAGAGAGTAATTTTTTTTTAGAACGGATAATGTATTTCAAATTCAAATATTTAATATTTCAATTTAAAACTTTTATTACAATATTTTAAAACTTTGTCCTAAAAACTATCACATGGCTATTTTAATATCTTGCCACTTGGCATCTTGTCTTGTTTTAGTTTTTCTTTTATATTTATATAGATTATTATTATTATTATTATTATTATTATTATTATTATTATTATTATTATTATTATTATTATTATTATTATTATTACTTCTTATACTAACTATATTATTACTACTTCTGCTACATATCCCATGTAGTACTACTATTACTAACTATATTATTATTATTATTGTAATAAATTTTTTATCTTTTATTAATATATAAATAAATTATATTTAAATATATTTTATAGTATTTATATTTAAGAAGAGATAAGTTTCAAATAGTAAAAGTTTATCAGAACTCTTTAATTAGGATTTCTATTTGGGGATCTTTCAAAAATAGCAGCACTTTAGTATAAAACCCACCTTCTATAGCCACATTTAACATAATTACAATTTATAGCCGTTGTATTCGATTTACGCCCGCTGTATTCGATTTTACAGATAGTATGTATTCATATAAAATATGAATACAGTCCCTATTTAGTCGCGCCAAAAATGAAATTCAATATTTTTAAAAAGAAAAAAATCTCAATCACGCTTATATTGTTGAACTGAATATTTTCTTGCCTAACACTACCATTATCTTTTTTTATATTTTTTTCTTTTTCTTGTTTTTTTTTTTTTTTTTTCTATTTTTATTTTTTTCGTTTCTTTCTTTCTGTTTTTTTTTGTTTTTTTTCTCTCTTTAATCTCTAACCTCTATTTCTCTTTCTTCTTTTCTTTTCTTCTTTGATTTTTTTTATTTTCTTTTTTGTACTTATTTTCTTTATCATTTTTTGTTTTATTTTATATTTTTTGTATTTTCAAAAAATATGACTAGTCGAGCACAAGTCATGGATGATAACGTAAATACCATAATTGTTTATCGTATTTGTAGTCACACCATCATTTATATTTTTGTATTCATTAATACAACTGTATTTGTATTTTAAAGTTCGCGCTTGTATTTATATTTTATAGTTCACATTTATATTTATATTTAATAGTTCACATTTGTATTTGTATTTGTTAGTTTGCGCCATCATTTATATTTTATATAATTCGCACTTGTATTTTAAAGAACTATTTTGTATTTGTATTTTATAATTGACTGCATATTATATTGGATTATATTTATATTATGGTTTTATTGTGTTTGTATATTTAGATTATATTTGGATTATACTTGTATTTGTATTCTATTTTCGTCGATACCTTTTTATTTTTTTAAAATCATTTTGTATTTGTATTTGTAAGTTGATTGCATATTGTATTTAATTGTGACTATGTACAATTTATTATTTGTATTTGTATACAAACAAGTAAATGCATTAATTGTACTTTCTTGATTTTAAAATATATAAATATGTAATGTATCATTTGATACAAATGTACTGTTTTGTATTTGTGTATCAAAATTATCATTCATATTTGAAAATAAACAAATATCACTTGATACAAATACAATGACAAACAAATGAAACAGATAATTTTACAAATACAAATACAATATGTATTTGTATATATTGTATTTGTACAAAAAATTGAGTTGTATTTATTTGTATAAATAAATACAACTCGTATCAATAAATACAAACAAGTATTCGTAGAAAGAAAATCAATCGTTCCTTTTCAATAATTAAAAAATACAAATGATAGTTCACACTTGTATTTATATGTTATAGTTCACATTTGTATTTGTATTTTATAGTTCACACTTGTATTTATATGTTATAGTTCACATTTGATTTGTATTTTATAGTTTGCACTTGTATTTGTGTGTTAGTTCGCATTTGTATTTATATTTTATAGTTCACACTTATATGTGTTTGTTGGTTCGCACAAATGAAAAGAAGGAGAAAAATTTAAAAGAAAAAAAAAGGAGAAAAAATGAGAGAAAAAGAAGGAGAGTAATAGAAAATAAAGAAAAGATACCAAAAAAAAAAGAGGAGAAAAATGAAAAGGAAAAAAAAAAAGAAAAAGAAAAAAATGAATAAAAAGGAAAAAAAGAAAAAATAAAGAGAAAACAACAAAAAAAGTAAAAGGAAAAAATTGAAAAAGGAAAAAAGAAGAAGAGAATAATAGAAAAAGATAGAAAATACATAAGAGAAGCTATATATTGTAATTAGGAATAATTAATAGGCAAGACGGGCTATGAATTATAATTAATTAAAACTTAGGCTAAATAAAGTAATTGGGAGTCTATGTTTGATAAAATATGTAGTTATCCCTTTCTATTTTAAGAGAATGTTTTTTTTTTTTTTAAAAAAAGATAATGTATTTCAAATTCAAATATTTAATATTTCAATTTAAAACTTTTATTACAATATTTTAAAATTTTGTCTTGAAAATTATCACATGACTATTTTAATATTTTTTCACTTGACATCTTCTTTTATTTTAATTTTACTTTTATATAGATAGATTTGAACCTAAAATTAATAGACAACCATTACCATTACCATCACCCTCATTATCCTTATCCGTCTTCGACGTCATCACCCAAATTCATGATTAACAGACCCATTATTCTATTAATAGAGAAAGACCCCCCTCAAACACAATCCCAACACCAAAAATAGAGGTCAAATATACTTCTCCCATTCAAGTTTCAATGGAAAGCACACCATCACCACCGCCTCAAACTCCGGCCCGCCACCCACTACACCGTTAATCACCAAAACACTGCATCTCCATACACCATCCATACCAAAGTCGCCTTCTCCATTTTGTGGAGCACTAGATTTTTTAAGAAAAACCCGCTTGAAATCATGAAAAAATTAAAAGCTAAAAAATAAGAGAAGAAAGGGTAATGTAGGAAAGAGATAAATTTGAAACAGAAGTGATAAAAATGAGAGGTGTGAAAAGTAGAAAAAGGGTAAAGTTAGAGGGGCAATGTGATAAAAAAGTGTTGAAATTTAAAAAAAGTGACTCAACTTTTAAATATTAAGTGTAGGTGATAAATTTATAATTAGAGTTTAATAATAATTGACTTTGTTTTGAATAAGTCTTCAAGTTTTATTTCTTACACTTTAATCCAAATTTTAACTAAAACTCTCAAGTTTTATTTGTTATACTTTAACCCAAATTTTAACTAAAATCCTAATTTCTAAAAGGGGATAAAACAAGATCTTTTCCTCCTTTCTCTCTAACAATTTCTCCCGCGTTTTTCTTCTTCTTTATTCCTTTTTTCTTCTTCTTCTTGAGAGGTAAAAAGTTCTCAATTTTGGACTAAATTTTATTTGTGCAACATTGAGAATTACTTAAGAGGTGATTTTTTATCATTTTGAGTTCGAACTTTATATTGTTGATCTTGCTATTGCAACATATGTTTCAGCAACTGCTGTAGTAGGTGCTGAAACAGATGCAAAAACTACTGAAAAATATGTAGTAGTTGTTGAGTAATGTATCTAGCAAATGCTTCATCAACTGCAATAACTATTAAAAAATATACAACAGTTGTTGAATATTTATTCAGCAAATGCTTCATTAATCATAACAATTGCTGCATATCTTTTCAGCAGTTGTTGAATTTGTTGCAGTAGTTGCTGCAATATATTCAGCAATTGATGAAATAGAATATTGTAGTTGCTGAATAATGTATAGCAATTTCTGTATCTATTTAATAAAGCAATTGTTGAATAAATTACAGAAATTGTGATATTTTGGTGTAATTTTTTTTCATTTCTATCGTGATCAATTTATTTTGTTCTAAATCATAATATCTTTGGGTACCTTCAAGATCATTAGTGATGGACAAAATAGCACTAGGGATTGATTGTGACGTCGAATGGGTTGAGTCAAACAATCGTTATATTTGGTGTTGAAAAAATAAAGAAATGGCCGAGATAATAGCGATGATTGTGCGTCGAGATGTCGCATATGATGATTTTGCAAATAAAATCATTACTTATTGTGAACTAAATTGTGAGTTGAAAAATATTGTCATCACTTATATTCACAGTTGTGGTGAAAAACAAAAGACTGCTCCTTTTAGAATAAAAGATCAACGTAGTTTGAGTACTTATTTGGAAGATGAATCCAGACCCATTTTGAGGCTATACATGGTTGACAGATTGACAGAGAATCATAATTTGTCTCAAGATCAACAAATGTTAGCTAATGAATGTGGTTGGATAGATATGAATGTTCCAGATAACGAGACTACAGGCCAACAGATTCCTTCAATCGAAGTTGACAGTAATACATTGACAACTACACAATCAACTCAGTCTAGTCATGCTCGAGATGATGAAATGGGATTTTACAATGGTATGTCATTTAAGAATAAACAAGAATTAGATATTGGGCTGAAAATTACTTGTGTGAAGAAAGATTTTTAGAATCAAGAAGGTGATTAACTCCAATTTTGTGTATTGCTACAAATGTGTACATCCCGAGTGCAAGTAGTGGTTGAGAGCTATGAAGCTAAAAAGTTGTGATAGTTTTATATTAGAAAGTATGAAAAGTTGCACACATGTGGTTTGGAATATTTTACAAGTCATAATCCACATGCCACAACAAAAGTTATTGAAGCATACATCCACGATAGGTATTCTGAGGGTAAAGGTCCATCTACAAAAGATATAAAGAACTATCTGTATTGAATTGGGCTGCAAGGTAAGTTAATGGAAGGTTTGGATAGGTAGCGAGATTGGAAAGTCTTTGGTAAGAGGGACACATGGGCATGAATACAGAGTGATTGATGCATACAGTCATATGCTTAGGACATCAAATCTGGGAAGTATGACGACATTGGAGGTTGATGAAAATGGTAGGTTCAAGTACTTTTTTATGGCATATGGAGCTTGGATTCTTGGTTTTGCGCAAATGAGAAAAGTCATAGCTATTGATGGGATATTTTTGAAGAGTAGGTATGGTGGTGTGTTGTTGTCTGTTGTTGCACAAGATGCAGAGAATCATATTTTTCCAGTGGCATTTTGCGTAGTAGACTCTGAATGTGATGCTTCCTACAAATATTTTTTTGAACAAATGAGCAGCTTTGTACTTGATACCCCTGAATTGTGCATAATTTATGACAGACATCGAAGTATAGGAAAGATAGTTTCAGTTGTGTTCCCTTTAGCTTATTATGATTGTTGCATGAGGTACCTTGGAGAGAATATTCAAAAAAAAATTCATAATGGAAGCGTCGTCCACCACATTTTTAAGGCAGCAAAAGCATACAATGTAGATGTGTTTAGTGATCACTTTAATCAAATAAGAGATATGGTTCCAGGAGCCACCACACATCTTGAACGTGTTGGGTTTCACCGATGGAGCAGGGCATTCTTTCCAGGAAATAGGTATAGTTTACTAGTTTATTATTGTTGATAGTTGGTACAACTGCTGCAGTTTTTTACAGTGGCTGCTGTAGTTTTTGTACACCAATTATTGCATATATTTCAGCAACTTTTAAAATAAATACAACTGATGAAAAAAATATAGCAATTGCTATAAATAACTACGCGTGTTGATTAATGTATTGATAAGTTTAGTAGTATATTTCACCAGTTATTGCATTTCTTTAGTAGTTGCTACACTTATTTCAGTAACTGCTGTATTTATTTCCAGAATAAATGCAGAACTATTGAAATAAATACATTAACTGCTTGAAACATACATTTATAATAATAAAATTTGAGACTTACATTTACAGGTACAATATTATGACGACAAATATTACTGAGTCGATTAATGCAGTGCTTCTGAACGAAAGAGAATTTCCCATCACTACTTTATTTGATGCAATAAATAAGTGATTTGCTGAGATATTTCATGAAAGGCATATGATATTCCTTAATACAAGAACCAAATTTGTTCCTTCAATGGAGACAATCATTGCAGAAAATATTGAGTTGGGAAATAAGACATTAATCCATCAAATTGCCAACTATAGGTATATTGTCAATGGTCATGAAGTTGTTGCAACAGTTGATTTGTAAAGAAAATGTTGTAGTTATAGAGTCTTTGATGTTGATAAAATACCTTGTCCACATGCTATGGCGGCGCTTCGGTGTCAATATGGTGAAGACTATGTGAGGTGAATTTATGAGTACTCCTCTTTGTATTATATGGTAGATGCATACATTATGGCATATGTGGAGGAAATTAAACCTGTGCCATCTGAAGATTCTTGGCAAGTTTCAATTGAGATTTTAGAGAGAAAAATATCTCCTCCATTTGTTGAGCCAAGCAAGGTTGGAAGGAGGCCATTAAAAGGCGAAAAGGAGTCGGAGAATCATTTTCAACCAAGAAAAATAAATATTCCATATGCAAAAGGGTTGAACACAAAAAGACTACATGCTCCGGGCGAAATGCTTCATAGAAACACATTTGATCTTATTGTTTTTGTTATTTGTGAACACATCTATTGCTATTGTTATTATTTGTGAGCAAGTTTGATCTTATTGTTGTTCTTGTTATTCAGTTTTTAAAAAATTATATGTTATACTGTCTAGGAGATTCAGAAAATTACAACAATTATTATGAAATGTTCCACAACTAATATACTTGCTGTAACATAATTCAACAATTGCTTAGAAACGTTTAATAACTTACTTGTTGTAGCATAATTCTACAACTGTTGTGGAACGTTCAACAACTAACTTACTTGTTGTAGCATAATGCAGCAATTATTGTGCAATGTTCAGCCACTAACGTACTTGTTGTCGCATAATGCAGTAATTGTTGTGCAATGTTCAGCAACTAACGTACTTGTTGTAGAACATTTAAGTAATTATGGTGTAACATTCAGCAACTAACGTACTTGTTGTGCCATGTTTCAGTAATTGTTATGAAATTCGTAGCAACTAACTTACTTGTTGTATAAAATTTAATTATAATCACAATCAAATATTAATTTTACTCTTAAATTGGTCTAATATCACACCATTATCATTAAATATGATTGATCCAATCAGTTAGTGGTCATTTAACTCAGTTCTAATTTATTATATTTAGAATTATTTAATTGATCATCTCGTGTATCTAAAAATACTATGTCATTGCATTTGATAACTGTAAAATATAAATTACACTCTTCTATTAGACTAATATCACTCTATTTATCATTGAATCATCAATAAATATGATTGATTCAATCAACTAGCAGTCATTTAACTCAGTTTTGAGTTGATTACATTTGCAGTCTTTAATTGATCATCTAGTGTATTTCAAATTACTATCTCATTGCATTTGATAACTATAAAATCTAAATTACACACTTAAATTACACTAATATCACTCCATTTATCATTAAAATGGTTATTTAACTCAGTAACATACTTGTTGTAGCATAATGCAATAATTATTGTGAAACGTTCAGCAAGTAACATACTTGTTATATTATAATGCACCAATTGCTGTGAAATATTCAAAAACTAACATACTTGTTGTAGCATAATGAAGCAACTATTGTGCAATGTTCAACAACTAAACTACTTGTTGTAGCACATTTAAGCAATTGTTGTGGAGCATTCAGCAACTAACGTACTTGTTGTACCATGTTTCAGTAATTATTATGAAATTCCTAGCAACTAACTAACTTGCGATAACAAATTCAATTAAGACCACAATCAAATCTGTAAATTACGCTCTTAGATTATACTAATTTCACTCTATTAATATTAAATATGATTGATGCTATCAACTAGCGGTCATTTAACTAAATTTTTATTGATTACATCTGCAATCGTCTAGTATATCTCATTGCATTTGATAGCTATAAAATCTAAATTACACTATTAAATTACACTAATTTCACTCAATTTATCATTAAATCATCAATAAATATGATTGATGCAATCAACTAGCGATCATTTAACTCAGTTTTTATTGATTACATTTACAATCGTTTAATTGAATGTCTAGTATATCTCAAATTACCATCTCATTACTTTTGATAACTATAAAATCTAAATTACACTCTTAAATTAGACTAATATCACTCTATTTATCATTAAATATGATTGATTCAATCACTTAACGGTCATTTAACATAATTTTAGTTGTTATAATGCAACAATTGCTGCGAAACGTTCAGCAACTAATGTACTTGTTGTAGAACATTTAAGCAATTGTTGTGAAACATTCAACAACTAATGTACTTTTAGTCCCATGTTTCAGCAATTGTTATGAAATTTCTAGCAACTAACATACTCCTTGTAGCATAATTCAGCAACTGCTATAAATAGTTCGACAACTAACGTACTTGTTGTAGCAAATTTAAGCAATTATTATACAATTTTCAGCAACTAACTCCCTTACTATAGCATAATGCAACAATTGCTATGAAATTATCGGCAACAAATGTACGTATTGTAGCAAAATGTAGCAATTGTTGTGCAATATTCAGCAACTAACGTACTTGCGGTGAAAATTCAGCAACTAATGTAATAGCTTTGAAATGTGCTTATTGTAGTAAAATGTATCAATTATTGTGCAATGTTCAACAACTAACGTACTTGCTTTGAAAAATTCAGCAACTAACATACTTGCGGTGAAAATTTAGCAACTAATGTAATAGTTGATTGCAACCAAACAAAATTTATACTAATAAAACAACATCTATGAATTCTAGCTCCCAACACATTACAAATACCAATTCAGATATGAGCCTCATTCACTACTACAACAAAACATAATAAAAAAGTTACGAGTCATCTTTATAAAACACTTAAAATTGGGAGTAGTCATCTAAGGATAGTCATCTAAAAGTTCCTTTTCAATGATATGCTCAACCTGTCTCTTTGCTTTTCTCTTGAAACTTGACAATGCCTTCAAAATTTATTTATTTTGCCTTTTTACACCTTCAGGAGTATACAAGTCCAATATTTTTTATGATGGCCAAATACTCCTCTTAGACATTGTAAGACCCCATAAAAGTTCTAGTTCAATTCAATCCCATATAACTTATAATGAGGGGTCCCAAACTTACAAAAAGTCAGCTAAGTGTTGAGACTTAGAATCATTTTAGACTTCGTAACTGGATGATCTTATTTTCAATCCTTACGACCATAAAGTATCAATTTTTAAGTTGATTCATGATCAGGGATGTCAATAGGTCTTCTTGGGTGAGTTTCAAAATTTTTGGGCAAGCGTAAAGGCATGTTTGGAAATCCAAAATAGTGGCTGCGTGTGATTAGCGTGCGACGCACATTCCAGTCCACCCCCAGGGAGCATGCGATAGAGCATGTGGCGCACGCTCCATTCCATAATCCAAAGTATGTGACGCACGCTCCATAGCACACTCCTGAATTTTTCAACTTTCGGTTTCGCATATTGGAGGGAAATAAGGTCTTTTGTCCCACATCAAAATCATCCAAAACACACAATTTCATCCCCAAATAGCACAGACACATCATTATTCACCTTCATCCTCTCAAGAACAAACCCTAGGTTCATCCAATTCAAGTTCAAGCTTTAATCAATTGCCAACAACTCTCACGAAATCAACAATCAAGGTATGTTAGGTGTTCATCCTTGGATTTCCTTTCACCCTTGGAGTTCAAGAACCTTTTTAAACTACAATTTCATTAAATTCATGATTTACATATTTGAATTGGATTATTTTCATACATGTGTTGATGTTGGGTTTTCAATTTAAGGATAAATTGCAAGTGTCATGAATATAAAATAGTATGTATTTGATTGATATAATTCCCATGTCAAAAACCCTTGAATTATGAAATGATTGTTGTAGTCATGATGCATTAGTATGTTGTTCATGCTCAAGTGTAAGGTTATGCCTCCTAAGTGTTTGATAAAATACCTAGGTGAATAAATTGTGCATTGTGATCCTTTGGTGATCTTAGTAATGAACTCATGTTATCACTACATGTTTAAACTACTTCTATGCTAGAGCTATACATTGAAATTATTTGATAGAATGTCCTTGTGGACTGAATAGTGTATTTTTGACATGTTGGCAAGTGTCCTTGTTCATGTACAAGCTCACGACATCTAAGTATTTGACAAAACGTCTAAGTGATTGCAATGTGAACAATTGACTATTGTTATGTTTTCAAGTTTTGCTATGTTTTATTAGTACTGATGCTATCGAGTCTTGGGGGTATTCAATACCTGAAAATCTAGTTGTTTACTAGAACTGCAATAGCTCAGAATAGTCTTAGTAATGTCACGAATAGTAGTACTAAGTACTCAGTCAGTTACAAAATTCAGTGAACTCAGTCCAGTTCAGTCAGTCAATACGATCAGTAACAGTTCAGTTAAGCCTAGTACAACCTAGTGATCAGTTCAGTGTCTATTCAGTTGGGAGTAGGAATCAGTATCGAGCGAACCCAGGGATAGGGGTATTCCTGCTAGCAAAAGGTTTGACCCATAGTAGCAATCCCTGCATTACAGAACTATATAGCCAGTGTAGGGTAAGACGTCCTCCTGGCAGACTAGGGTTGATGCAACCATACATATATAATTTATGAGTGCTCCTTCCAGACTAGGGTTGACTCAGCATTGTTAGCAACCCTTGGCAAAGTGCTAACACCCTTCCAACTGGGTTAGAGGTTGGACCCCAACTCATTTTATAATCGGGGTATATCGGTTAGATGAACACTCCCAAAATTACAGTTTTAGTTTCAGACTCAGTATAAAACTCAGTTCAGTTCTACAGAATCAGGACTATCAAAAACAGTCACCCAGTTATCAGTAACTCAGTTATCAGTAATCTTATATGCCAGTCATTCAGTTATCAGAACTCAATATTCAGTTTCAGTATGATCTCAGATACAGTATATGTATGTATATGCACAGTATTGCATACTCAGTATTTACAGTAGTCTCAGTTATCCATATGCTCTCATTCAGTTATATTCATATCATTCAATTAGTTATGATCTCATGCATATAAACCCACGTATATCAGCCTACCTCACTTAGCATACCAGTACATTCCAAGTACTGGGACATACTTTTTCTCTTGATCTATGATGCCTCATATCATAGGTTTAGAAGCACGAGCTCCTGACCATACTTAACAGCTCAGCTTATTAGCAGCTATTACAATGGTGAGTCTTTATATTTCGAGGACAGATTTATTGTTTCATTAGTTCAGTACATTTAATTGTTGGAGTTAGTTGGGTACTTATCCCATCATCTCCCTATTCAGATAGTTAGAGGCTTTCAGGCTAGACTATTTCAGACAGGCATTCAGTTTTCTTTTCAGTATTATTATCAGTATTTCAGTATTTGTTTTCAGTGTTTGAGAACCTAATGGCATTTCAATTATATTTCTGCATCATTTCAGTATTATTATTCAGTGCTCATAGCAGGTATCAGTCATGGGTTAGCTTATGGTCCTACAAGATCGTAAGCATCGTGTGACATCCGGGGTACAGACTTAGGGCATTACAAACTTGGTATTAGAGACTAAGTTTCTAAAAAGTCCTAGGGAGTCATAAAGCCGTGTCAAGTAGAATCTTGTGCATGGGTGTGTAGCGTGCCACACTTATGGACAAGAGGTTATTAGGCATTTTAGGAGAAAAAAATTCCCTTCTTTCAGTTTCATATCGTGCGAGTGAGAATTTTCTCAAATTAAAACTCTCTATCTAATCCAATTTTCCCTTTTATTTATAGAACATACCTCCTAAAAAGACCAACGGAAGAAGAACTAGAAACCAACCAGCACCCCCGCCTGTTCAGGAAGATCCCCTAAATGAGCATGTTTCTCACGCAGAGTTCAGAGAAGTTTTCACCACTTTAGCTCATTCTATTATAGCTCATAATGAGTACCCAGCTGTTGTTAAGGACCACCTAGTGGCCAATACTGTTGCAGCAAGATTTTGGGACTTCACCCGAATGAATCCTCCATCTTTTACAAGGTCTAAGTCTGAAGAGGACAAAAAGAAACTCCTTGACATGGTGCACAAGGTCACAAATATTATGGGGGTAACAGATAGTGAGAGTGCTGAGTTAGCTGCATATCAATTGCAGGATATGGCTTACTCATGGTTCAAACAGTGGAAAACAGATAGGGTCGCAGATGCAAGGCCTATAGAATGGGAGGAGTTTGCTACTACCTTTCTAGATAGATTCTTCCCGTTAGAGTTGAGGGAAGATAAAGTGTTGGAATTCATTAACTTGAATCAGGGCACTATGACAGTAAAGGAGTATTCCATCAAGTTTACTCAGTTTGCTAGATATGCTTCTTATGTGGTAGCTGATAGAAGATCTAAGATGAGTAAGTTTACGTCTGGGGTATCCGACAGTATGGTCAAGGAGTGTAGGACCATGATGCAAATTAAGGATATGGACTTATCTAGGTTAATGGTCCATGCTCAGTAGATAGATGAGAAAAAGACTAAGGAGAAGGAGTGTAATACCCTGTACCTTTTCCTAGCTTGAAATTGTCTAAAAAATATTAGGATCTTTCTTTGAAAGATGAATCCACTATTGTAAACATGATATTTTTAAGATTTTCACTTTTGTCATGTGGGAAATTCAATAAGCCTTCCATCGATATAAAATTTGCCTAAATCCGATAACCAGGTAAGAAGTTATGACTATTTTAAGTTCCCATCGTAAAACAGCGCCATATTGGTCAGTGGCGCGCCGCGCCACAAGCTAAAATGGCAATTGTCCTTTTCCAGTGTCTCAGCGTGATTTTCTCCATGTCACACCATAGTTCCAGGTTGTAAAAGAAGAGGCAACACAATGGGTCCGCGTCACGCCATCCCTCAATTTTCCAATTGTCAAATTCCAGTGACATGGCGCGATAGCGCCGCGTAGCGCCAGGGGTCCAATATGGAAAATTTTTACTGAAATTACAAGACACGTCCAGGGTTAAAAGGATCAGTTTCCCACCCTTATTTAAGCCCTTTAACACGTGATTCAACCACTTTTCACCTAAAATACACTCTCTTCTCTCAAAAACCTCTCAAGAACAATCTAGGGCTTTTCATAGAAGATTCAGAATTAAGAATTTCCTCCGTCAATCTTCGTGTATTTACGAACCAAGGTATGCATAGTGTTCATTCATGGACTCCTTTCATCCATGAAGCCCAAGAATCCCTTTTCTAAATTCAAGTTTATGGATTTTCTTATGAATTTCATGATTGGGCTGCTCTTGTTCATGTGGATAATGAGAAATTGAATTCTACTCCATGTTGGGTGATAAATTCTATGTGGGTTAAATTATTATAGATATAGATTCATGCAAACCTATGACTAAACCCTTGAATGATGAAATTAAAATTGAAACATGATTTTTAATAATTGTACAATGATGTTAACATGTACCATGCCTACAATATGTTTGATTAAATGCCTAGATGAAGGAAAAGTGCCTAACTAGCATGATACCATGAAATCCCCATGTATGTACAAGTTATGCCTATCACATGTTTTAATGAAAAGCTTCTATAAATGTATTATAGATTATGATGTTAGTTATATGTTCAAGTAAGTTATACTTGGTCAGTTTCCTTCCATCGAGTCCTAGGGGTACTCGTACCCAAAACATTAGTTGTATGACTAGAGCCATGTCATGTTTTCATGATACTCTCAGTCAAGCTATGAATCCTTAGACTTCAGACATCTTATGACTTAGAAAATCTCCATGATCTTATGAACTTAGCCAGTTGTCAGATATCAGTAGTATTTCATCAGTCAACGGAATTCTGTAACTCAGCCCATGTTCAGAGTCTATTCAGATAGGTGTAGGAATTAGCACCGAGTAAACCCAAGGATGGGAACACACACTATCAGATGAGGGTGTGATTCTTAGAAGTCATCCTTGCATTCTAGAACTATGTAGCGAGCATAGGTTGAGACATGAACACTGTCAGATAAAGGTTGATGAGGTGGATAAGCACTGTCAGATAAGGGCCCCACCATTCTTTTTTGGGGACACTATCAGATGAGGGTTACCCATAACTTGTCCTTACCAGTGGAGCGGCATTGACACTTTTCTAATTAGGGTTACAGATTGGATCCCAACTCAGCCATAATGGCATATTAAGGGCATGTCGGTTAGATAACTATTTCCCACAGTTTTATGTTACAGAATCAGGATTGTCAGACACAGTCAATCAGTCTCAGTAATAGAACTCAAATAGTTCTTCAGATTTCAGAACTGTCAGATACAATCAATTTAGATACAGTACGGGACTCAGCTAGTTCCATTAGATTCAGGACTGTCAGATACAATCACTCATGTTATCAGTTATATCAGTTATCAATATGTAATGTTATCAGTATTCAGATTCAGTAATCATGTTATCATGGTATCAGTGTCAATTATTATGTCCCATGCATGTATTCTAACGTTTATGATAGTCAGTCTACTATTTTTATTGTTCATGCATATGATCCCCATGCATTCAGCCTACCTCACATGCATACTAATAAATTCAAAGTACTGATGCATTTGCACTATGGTGTCTTATACCATAGGTTCAGAGACACGAGCTCTAGAACAATAGTAGATTCCAGTCTCAGCTGTTAGAGTTAGCAGTGAGTCCTTATCTTTCGAGGACATGATCATCATTTTATTATCTCAGTAATTAGTTTATTAGTCAAAGTTAGTTGGGGACATGTCCCATCAACTCCTTATTCAAACATTCATATTTTAGAGGCTTTCCAGACTACAGTATGTTCAGATAACTTATTTTAGTTGTTTTGAGTATTTCATACCCCTCCCAAATGTTACATTTTTTATCAGATACTATATCTCAGTTTTGAACCTTATGGCCTTGAAGTTCATGTTTCCATATTATAAAGTATTTTATGCAGTATACAAGTATAGATATCAGTCATGGGTTAGCATAAGGTCCTTCAAGGTCATGAGCACCATGTAGCATTTCGAATATCAGATTTGGGGCATTACAAACTTGGTATCAAAGCCTAAGGTTCAATAGAGTCCTAGGAAGTCTGAAAGCCGCATCTAGTAGAGTTTTGTACATGAGTGTGTTGCGCGCCACATTTATGTATAGAAGGCTATAAGATGTTTTAGGAACAGTTTCCCCTCTTTCAGAATTTATGTCGTGCCAGTGAGCATAATCTCTAGTCAATCTCTTAGTCTAATCCATTTCTCTCTTTTCTTCTATAGAACATACCTCCTAAAAGAAGAAACGGGAATCAGTCAGCCCCTCAACCCGAAGAACCTTTGGGCGAACATATTTCTCATGCAGAGTTCCAAGCTGCATTCACTACTCTTGCTAACTCAGTTGCTGCTCAAAATGAATGACCAGTTGTAGTTCCAACCAATCCAGTGGCAATTCAGCTGCAACCAGGATTTAAGATTTCACCCGAATTAATCCTCCATTCTTTCTCGGGTCTAAGTTAGATGAGGACCCTCAGGAATTCCTAGATCAGGTGCAGAAGATTACAAACAAAATAGGGGTTACTTCTATTGAGAGTGTTGAGCTATCGGCATATCAGTTGCAGGACATTGCTTAGACTTGGTTTAAACAGTGGAAGTCAGAAAGTCCAGATGATGCAGGGCCTGTTGAGTAGGAGGAATTTTCTTTTGCTTTCCTTGATAGATTCTTTACCCTAGAGCTGAGAGAAGATAAGGTGTTAGAATTCAACAAACTCAGGCAGGGCAATATAACGGTTAAAGAGTAAGTTTACTCAATTAGCTAGATATTCTCTTCATGTGGTTGCAGATAGCAGGGCAAGATGAGTAAGTTCATTTTAGGGGTGAATGATAGTGTGGTTAATGAGTGCAGATCTGCCATGTTGAATAGTAACATGACTTTAGCCAGGCTCATGACTCATGCTCAGCAGATAGAGGAGCAGAAGATTAAGCAGGGGGAGAAGTAAAATAAGAGAGCTAAGACATGTAACTTTAATTTTAGTCAGACTAAGTTAGAGGGAGGCAATCGCTCTCAGATTTATCCTAAGTCATCAGTTCCATCTCCTTCATCAACCAGTTATCTAGTTCCTAAGTTCAGAGAGGGCAACAAAGATAGAGAGACAGCCTCTAAGTCTCAGAGCAGTGTTAGCAGTGCCCGAACTAATCCCTCTTGTCAGACTTGTGGTAAAAACCACAAGGGTATGTGCAGAGCTGGCAGAGATGTCTATTTTGATTATGGAAAGCTAGGCCATAGAGTCAAAGACTGCCCTAAGTTAGGTTATCAGAGTCATCTCTGCTCCTTAGCTCAGTCCGATTGCATAAATCAGCAGGGTGCCACCTCCAGCACCTCCAGCGCTACTAGTGGGCAATGTCCAAAAAGACTCTATGCTCTCCAGTCCCGAAAAGATCAGGAAAATTCTCCTGATGTGGTTACTGGTATGTTACAGATCTTTCATGTGCATGTTTATGCTTTGCTAGATCCAGGTGCTTCCTTGTCTTTTGTTACTCCCTATATATCAGTTGATTTCGGAGTCATTCCCAAAATTCTAGCAGAGCCCTTTTGAGTCTCTACCCCAGTGGGTAAAACCATCATAGCCCGACGGGTATACAGGAACTTCCCGATTATGATATTTTAGAAATCCACTTTAGCAGATCTAGTTGGCTTAGATATGACTAATTTTGATGTCATTCTGGGCATGGATTAGCTTCATTCCTACTATGCCACAGTCGACTGCAGAAATAGGATAGTCCAGTTTTAGTTCCCAAATGAACCCGTCCTTGAGTAGAAGGGTAGTGTATTTGCTTTCAGGGGTCATCTTGTTTCCTACCTTCGGGCAAGGAAAATGATATCTAAGAGATGTGTCTATCATCTTGTTCATTTTAAGGATTCCAATTCCGAAACTCCCAGTCTTGAATCCATTCCAGTTGTGAATGAATATTCAGATGTCTTTCCCAAAGATCTTCCAGGAATTCCTCCCAAAAGGGAAATAGACTTCGGCATTGATCTTCTTCCAGATACTCAGCCTATATCTATTCCTCCATACAGAATGGAACCAACAGAACTTAGGAATTAAAAGAGCAGTTGAAAGATCTCTTATATAAGGGATTTATCAGGCCCAGTGTTTCCCCGTGGGGCGCACCAGTATTATTCATGCTCAAGAAAGACGATTCTCTTAGAATGTGTATAGACTACCATCAACTTTATAAGGTCACGGTCAAGAACAAGTATCCTTCTCCCATAATCGATGACTTATTTGACCAACTTTAGGGTGCTAGCTATTTCTCCAAAATAGACCTCAGATCCGGCTATCATCATCTCAGAGTCAGAGAATATGATATTCCAAAAATAGCTTTCCGTACTCGGTATAGTCACTTCGAATTCCTAGTAATGTCATTTGGTCTTACCAATGCCCCAGAAACTTTTATGGACTTGATAAAACGTGTGTTCAAGCAGTACTTGGCCATATTCGTCATAGTCTTCATAGATGATATTCTGGTCTATTCCCGCAGTGAGCGAGATCATGCAGACCATCTCAGAACAGTACTTTAAACTCTCAGAGATCATCAGTTATTCGCCAAATTCAGTAAGTGTGAATTTTGGCAAAGGTCAGTAGCATTCCTTGGTTATATCATTTTGGGTGATGGCATTAGAGTAGATCTTCAAAAGACCAAAGCGGTAAGAAACTGGCCCAGACCTGTCTCTCCATCAGATATCAAGAGTTTCTTGGATTTGGATGGCTATTACAGATGGTTTGTTAAGGGATTTTCTTCTATTGCATCCCCTATGTCCAAATTGACTCAGAAGAAAATCACGTTTCAGTGGTCAGATCCTTGAGAGAAGAGTTTTCAGGAGTTGAAGACTTGACTCACCTCAGCTCCAGTTTTAGCTCATCCAGATGGTCTAGATGGGTTCGTAGTCTTTGCCTTGAAGATTTGGAGGGATTATCTCTACATAATTTATGTAGATGTCTTCACAGATCATAAGAGTCTTCAGTATGTCTTTTCTCAGAATGATATCAATCTTCGTCAGAGAAGGTGCTTAGAACTCTTGAAAGATTATGACATGAGTATCCTCTATCATTCGGGTAAGGCCAATGTAGTGGCCGACACTCTCAGTAGAATGTCTATGGGTAGTGTTGCTCATGTGGATGACAGTAAGAAGAATTTAGCTCAGAAAGTACATCATCTTGCCAGACTAGGCATTCGCTTAGTTGATACAGATGAGGGTGATATATGGGTTAAGAGTAGTTCAGAATCATCTCTAGTTTTTGAGGTGAAATAAAAGCAAGATAGAGATCCCAGCCTTGTCAAGTTGAAAGAGTCAGTTCAGGATTAGAAAGTAGAGCTTTTCTCCTAAGGAGGAGATGGTGTTTTGCATTGTCAGGGTCATCTCTGTGTTCTAGGTGTAGAAAACTTAAGGCAGCAAATACTTGCAGAAGTGCATGGTGTGTGCTACTCTATTTATCCAGGGGCCTCAAAGATGTACCGCGACTTGCGATAAGTCTATTGGTGAAGTAGGATAAAGAGAGATATTGCAGAGTTTTTGGCTAAGTTCTCTACATGTCCGCAAGTTAAGATAGAGCATAAAAATCCTAGTGGTCATATGCAGGAGTTCATAATTCCTACTTGGAAGTGGGAAGAAGTGAACATGGACTTCGTGATGGGTTTACCTCGAAGACGTCATCAGCATGATTCGGTTTGGGTCAGTGTAGATAGGATGACCAAATCAGCTTATTTTCTTCCAGTCCATACCTCTTACTCAGCCAAGGATTACGCCAAACTCTACATCAGAGAGTTGGTCAGGTTGAACGGTGTTCCGTTATCTATTATCTCATACAGAGGTACTCAGTTCACCTCTCATTTCTGGAAAGTATTCCAAAAGGGTCTTGGTACCCAAATTCATCTCAGTACAGCCTTTCATCCTCAGACAGATGGTCAAGTAGAAATGACCATTAAGATTTTAGAAGATATGCTACGGGCGTGTGCAATTGATTTCAAGGGTAGTTGGGATGACTACTTGCCTTTGATTGAGTTTGCATACAACAACAGCTATCATTTTAATATTTGGATGGCTCTATTCGATGCTCTCTATGGTAGGAGATATAGATCTCCGATCGTTTGGTTCGATGTTAGTGAGTCCTCAATCATAGGGCCTGACTTAGTATTCGATGCCTTAGAAAAAGTCCAGTTGATCAGAGTTAGACTCTGGGCTGCTCAGAGCCGACAGAAGTCTTATGTAGATGTTCATAGAAAAGATATCGAGTTTGAGATTGGTGACTATGTCTATCTAAATATCTCTCCTATGAAGGGAGTGAAACAGTTCGGCAAGAAAGGGAAACTCAGTCCCCAATATGTCGGTCCCCTCAAGATTCTCAGTTGATTCGTCAAGGCAGCTTATGAGCTCGAATTGCCTTCAGATCTAGCCTCAGTTCATCTAGTCTTCCATGTCTCTTTTCTCAAGAAGTGCATAGGTGATCTAGCAGTTGTAGTCCCTATTCAGAGCATTGATGTTCAGAACAGTCTCTCTTAAGAGGAGATTCCAATCGAAATCCTAGACTATCAGACTCGTAGACTGAGGAACAAAGAAGTCCCTCTAGTTAAACTTCTTTGGTGAAATCAGTCTGTCGAGGGAGCTACTTAGGAAGTAGAAGCAGACATGCATACCAAGTATCCTCACCTCTTCTCCCCCAACTCAGATCAAGCTCAAGGTAACAATCCTCCTTAAGCTTACTCAGTTTCATGTTCAGTGTTCATAAAAAACTTGGTATCAAGTATCATTGCATATTCAGTCATGCATTCATGTATCAGTTCAGTTATATAATTATGCATCAGACATTCACTCTCATTATGAGAAACTTAGTTCCTCAGAACATTCTGTCATGCATTCATGAATCAGTTACACATGCATCAGATATGCATGTTCAGTGTGATATATTCAGTTATCAGTCATGTCAGTCATGAGATTATGTTTCAGTTATTCATCTTCAGTATGTATGTCAGTTTATGTTCTTTCCCTCTCTCTCAGTTTCATTCGAGGATGAATGTTCTCAAGGGGGAGATATTGTGATACCCCGTACCTTTTCCTAGCTTGAAATTGTCAAAAAAATGTTAGGAGCTTTCTTTGAAAGATGAATCCACTATTGTACACATGGTATTTTAAATATTTTTACTTTTGTCATGTGGGAAATTCAATAAGCTTTCCATCAATATAAAATTTTCCTAAATCCGATAACCAGGTAAGAAGCTAGGAAATCTGCTATTTTTATTAGTATATCTCATACATGTATTCTTACGCTCATGATAGTCAATCTGCTATTTTTATTGTTCATGCATATGAACCCCATACATTCATCCTACCTCACATGCATACCAGTACATTTAAAGTACTAACACATTTGCTCTATGGTGTCTTATACCATAGGATCAGAGACACGAGCTCCAGAGCATTATTAGATTCCAGTCTCAGCTTTTAGAGTTAGCAGTGAGTCCTTATTTTTTTAGGACATGATCATCATTTTATTATCTCAGTAATTAGTTTATTGGTTGGAGTTAGTTGAGGACATATCCCATCAATTCCTTATTCAGACAGTCATGTTTTAGAGGTTTACCTGACTACAATATGTTCAAATAGCTTATTTCAGTTTTTTTGGGTATTTCATACCCCTCCCAAATGTTACATTTTTTATCAGATACTATGTCTCAATTTTGAACCTTATGGCCTTGAAGTTCATGTTTCCATAATATAAAGTATTTTATGAAGTATACAGGTATAGATATCAGTCATGGGTTAGCATGTGTTCCTTCGGATTCATGAGCACCGTGTAGAATTTCGGGTATCAGATTTGGGTGTTACAAACTTGGTATCAAAGCCTATGGTTCAATAGAGTCCCAGGAAGTCTGAAAGCCGTATCTAGTAAAGTTTTGTACATGAGTGTGTTGCGCACCACATTTATGTACAGGAGTCTATAAGATGTTTTAGAATAGTTTCCCCACTTTCAATATTCATGTCGTGCCAGTGAGATTAATCTCAAGTCAATCTCTCAGTCTAATCCATTTCTCTCTTTTCTTCTACAGAACATACCTCCTAAAAGAAGAAACGGGAATCAGTCAGCCCCTCAACCCGAAGAACTTTTTGGTGAACATCTTTCTCATGCAGAGTTCCAAGCTGCATTCACTACTCTTGCTAACTCAGTTGCTTCTTAGAATGAATGACCAACTATCGTTTTGGACAATCCAGTGTCAATTCAGCTTCAACCAAGATTTGAGATTTCACCTGAATGAATCCTCCATCCTTTCTTGGGTCTAAGTCAGATGAGGACCCTCAGGAATTCCTAGATCAGGTGCAGAAGGTTACAGACATAATGGGGGTTACTTCTAGTGAGAGTGCTGAGCTATCTGCATATCAGTTGCAGGATGTTGCTGACACTTGGTTTAAACAGTGGAAGTCAAAAAGGCCAGATGATGCAGGTCCTGTTGAGTGGGAGGAGTTTGCCTCTGCTTTCCTTGATAGATTCTTTCCCCTGGAGCTTAGAGAAGCTAAGGTGTTAGAATTCATCAAACTCAAGCAGGGAAATATGATGGTTAAATAGTATTCTCTTAATTTTACTCAATTATCCAGATATTTCCCTCATGTGGTTGGAGATATCAGGGCAAGATGAGTAAGTTCATTTTTGGGGTGAATGATGGTGCGGTTAATGAGTTCAGATCTGCTATGTTGAATAGTGACTTGACTTTAGCCAAGCTCATGACTCATCCTCAGAATATAGAGGAGCATAATATTAAGAAGAGGGAGAAGCAGAATAAGAGAGCTAGGACAGGTAGCTTTAATTTTAGTCAGCCTAAGTCAGAGGGAAGCAATCGCTCTCAGATTCTTCCTAAGTCATCAGTTCCATCTTTTTCATCAGCCAGTGCTCCAGTTCCTAAGTTCAGAGAGGGTAACAAAGATAGAGATCCAGGCTCTAAGTCTCAGAGCAGTGTAAGAAGTTCCCAAACTAATCCTTTTTATCATACTTGTGGTAAGAAACACAAGGGTATGTGCAGAGCTGGCAGCGATGTCAGTTTCGATTATGGCAAGCCAGGCCATAGAGTTAGAGACTGCCCTTAGTCAGGTTATCAGATTCATATCCGCTCCTTAGCTCAGTCCGGTTGCAAAAATCAGAAGGGTGCCACCTCCAGTGCTACTAGTTGGCAACGCCCAAAAAGACTCTATGCTCTCCAGTCCCGGAAAGATCAGGAAAATTCTCCTGATGTGGTTACTGGTATGTTACAGATCTTTCATGTGCATGTTTACACTTTGCTAGATCCAGGTGCTTCCTTGTCTTTTGTTACTCCCTATATATCAGTTGATTTCGTAGTCAGTCCCAAAATTCTAGCAGAGCCCTTTTGAGTCTCTACCCCAGTGGATAAAACATTATAGTCTGGCGGGTATACAGGAACTGCCCGATTATGATATTTCAGAAATTCACTTCAGCAGATCTAGTTGAATTAGAGATGACCAATTTTGATATAATTCTCGACATGGATTGGCTTCATTCCTACTATGACACAGTCGACTGCAGAAATAGGATAGTCCAATTTCAGCTCCCAAATAAACCTGTCCTTGAGTGGAAGGGTAGTGTCTCCGCTTTCAGGGGTCAGCTTGTTTCTTACCTTCGGACAAGGAAAATGATATCTAAGGGATATGTCTATCATCTTATTCATGTTAAGGATTCCAGTTCTGAAACTCCCAGTCTTGAATCCATTCCAGTTGTGAATGAATATTCAGATGTCTTTCCCGAAGATCTTTTAGGAATTCCACCCGAAAGGGAAATAGACTTCGGCATTGATCTTCTTCTAGATACTCAGCCTATATCTATTCCTCCATACAGAATGGCACTAACAAAACTTAGGAATTGAAAGAATAATTGAAGGATCTCTTAGATAAAGGATTCATCAGGCCCAGTGTTTCCCCGTAGGGCGCGCCAGTATTATTCATGTACAAGAAAGACAATTCTCTTAGAATATCTATAGACTACCATCAACTTAATAAGGTCACGGTCAATAATAAGTATCCTCTTCCCAAAATCAATGACTTATTTGACCAACTTTAGGGTGCTAGATATTTCTCCAAAATAGACCTCAGATCCGGCTATCATCAGCTCAGAGTCAGAGAATGTAACAAACCAAAAATAGCTTTCCATACTTGGTATGGTCACTTTGAATTCCTAGTAATGTCATTTGGTCTTACCAATGCCCCAACAACTTTCATGAACTTGATGAAGTGTGTGTTCAAATAGTACTTGGACATATTCATCATAGTCTTCATAGATGATATTTTGGTCTATTCCCGCAGTGAGCGAGATCATGCAGACCATCTCAGAACAGTACTTTAGACTCTCAGAGATCATAAGCTATTCGCTCAATTCAGTAAGTGTGTATTTTGGCAAAGGTCAGTAGCATTCCTTGGTCATATCATTTTGGGTGTAGGCATTAGAGTAGATACTCAAAAGACCGAAGCGGTAAGAAACTGGCCCAGACCTGTATCTCCATCAGATATCAGGAGTTTCTTGGGTTTGGATGGCTAGTATAGATGGTTTGTTGAGGGATTTTCTTCTATTGCATCCCCTATGTCCAGATTGACTCAGAAGAAAATCAAGTTTCAATGGTCAGATCTTGGAGAGAAGAGTTTTCAGGAGTTGAAGACTCGACTCACCTCAGCTCCAGATTTAGCTCATCCTGATGGTCCAGATGGGTTCGTAGTGTATTGTAATGCATCCAGAGTGGGTTTATATTGTGTACTCATGCATCACGGTAAGGTCATAGTCTACGTCTCCAAACAGCTTAAACCCCATAAGAAGAATTATCCTACTCATGATCTTGAGTTAGCAGCCGTAGTCTTTGCCTTGAAGATTTGGAGGGATTATCTCTATAGAGTTCATGTAGATGTCTTCACAGATCATAAGATTCTTCAGTATGTCTTTTCTCAGAAAGATCTCAATCTTCGTCAGAAAAGGTGTTTAGAACTCTTGAAATATTATGAAATGAGTGTCCTCTATCATCCAGGCAAGGCCAATATAGTGGCCGACACTCTCAGTAGAATATCTATGGGTAGTGTTGCTCATGTGGATGACAGTAAGAAGAAGTTAGCTCAGGAAGTACATCATCTTGCAGGACTAGGCATTTGCTTAGTCAATACAGAGAAGGGTGATATATGGGTTCAGAGTAGTTCAGAATCATCTCTAGTTTTTAAGGTGAAAGAAAATCAAGATAAAGATCCCAGACTTGTCAAGTTGAAAGAGTCAGTTCAGGATCAAAAAGTAGAGATTTTCTCCCAAGGGGGAGATGGTGTTTTGTGTTGCCAGGGTTATCTCTGTGTTCCAGGTGTAGATGACTTAAGGCAGCGAATTCTTGCAAAAGCGCATGGTCCGTGCTACTCTATTTATCCAGGGGTCTCAAAGATGTACCACGACTTGCGGGAAGTCTATTGGTGGAGTGGGATGAAGAGAGATATTGCAAAGTTTGTGGCTAAGTTCTCTACATGTTAGCAGGTTAAGATAGAGCATCAGAAGCCTAGTGGTTCTATGCAGGAGTTCATTATTCCTACTTGGAAGTGGGAATAAGTGAACATGGACTTTGGGATGGGTTTGCCTCAAACTTGTCAGCAGCATGATTCGGTTTAGGTCATTGTAGATAGGATGACCAAATCAGCTCATTTTCTTTCAGTCCATACCTATTACTCAGCCAAGGGTTACGCCAAACTCTACATTAAAGAGTTGGTCAGATTGCACAGTATTCCGTTATCTATTATCTCATACAGAGGTACTCAGTTCACCTCTTATTTCTAGAAAGCGTTCCAAAAGGGTCTTGGTACCCAAGTTCATCTCAGTACAGTCTTTCATCCTCAGACAGATGGTCAAGTAGAAAGGACCATTCAGTCAAGTAGAAAAGACCATTCAGACTTTAGATGATATACTATGAGCATGTGCAATTGATTTCAAGGGTAGTTGGGATGACTACTTGTCTTTGATAGAGTTTGCATACAACAACAACTATCATTCCAATATTCGAAGGGCTCCATTCGATGCTCTCTATGGTAGGAGATATAGATCTCCGATCGATTGGTTCGAAGTTAGCGAGGCCTCAATCATAGGTCCTGACCTAGTATTCGATAGATTAGAAAAAGTCCAGTTGATTAGAGAAAGACTCCAGGCTGCTCAGATCTGAAAGAAGTCTTATGCAAATGTTCGTAGAAAATATCTCGAGTTTAAGATTGGTGACTATGTCTATGTAAAGATCTCTCCCATGAAGGGAGTGAAACGGTTTGGCAAGAAAGGAAAACTCAGTCCCTGATATGTCAGTCCTTTTAAGATTCTCAGTCGATTCGGCAAGGTAGCTTATGAGCTCAAATTGCCTTCTTATCTAGCCTCAGTTCATCCAGTCTTCCATGTCTCTTTGCTCAAGAAGTGCATAGGTGACCTAGAAGTTGTAGTCCCTATTCAGAGCATTGATGTTCAGAACAGTCTCTCTTAAGAGGAGATTCCAGTCAAAATCCTAGACTATCAGACTCGTAGACTGAGGAACAAAGAAGTCCCTCTAGTTAAAGTTCTTTGGTGAAATCAGTCTTTAGAGGAAGCTACTAGGGAAGCAGAAACAGACATGTATACCAAGTATCCTCACCTCTTCTCCGCCAACTTAGATCAAGTTCAAGGTAACAGTCTTCCTTAAGCTTACTCAGTTTCATGTTCAGTGTTCCTCAGAAACTTGGTATCAAGTACCATTGTATATTTAGTCATGCATTCATGTATCAGTTCAGTTATATAATTATGCATCAGACATGCACTGTCATTGTGAGAAACTTAGTTCCTTAGAACACTCCATTATGCATTCATGAATCAGTTACACATGCATCAGATATGCATGTTCAATGTGATATATTTAGTTATCAGTCTTGTCAGTCATGAGATCATGTTTCAATTCTTCATGTTCAGTATGAATGTCAGTTTATGTTCTTTCCCTCACTCTCAATTTCATTCGAGAATGAATGTTCTCAAGGGGGAGATATTGTGATACCCCGTACCTTTTCCTAGCTTAAAATTGTCAAAAAAATGTTAGGAGCTTTCTTTGAAAGATGAATCCACTATTGTACACATGGTATTTTTAAGATTTTTACTTTTCCATGTGGGAAATTCAATAAGTTTTCCATCGATATAAAATTCGCCTAAATTTGATAACCAGGTAAGAAGTTATGAATATTTCAAGTTCCCATCATAAAACAGCGCCATATTGGTCAGTGGTGCGCCGTGCCCCAAGATAAAATGGCAATTGTCCTTTTCCAGTGTCTCAGTGTGATTTCCTCTATGTCACGCCAAAGTTCCAGGTCGCAAAAGAACGGGCAACGCAATGGCTCCGCGTCGCGCCATCCCTCAGTTTCGCAATTGTCAAATTCCAGTGACACGGCGCGATAGCGCCACGTCGCGCTAGGGGTCCAATTCGGGAAATTTTTACTGAAATTATAAGACACATCCAGGGTTAAAAGGTTCAATTTCCCACCCTATTTAAGCCCTTTAACACGTAATTCAGCCACTTTTCACCCAAAATACACTCTCTTCTCTCAAAAACCTCTCAAGAACAACCTAGGGTTTTTCATAGAAGATTCAGAATCAAGAATTTACTCTGTCAATCTTCGTGTATTTACGAACTAAGGTATGTATAGTGTTCATTCATGGACTCTTTTTGTCCATGAAACCCAAGAATTCCTTTTCTAAATTCAAGTTTATGGATTTTCTTATGAATTTCATGATTGGGTTGCTCTTATTTATGTGGATAATGAGAAATTGAATTCTAATCCATGTTGGGTGATAAATACTATGTGGGTTAAATTATTATAGATATATATTCATGCAAACCTATGACTAAACTCCTGAATGATGAAATTAAAATTGAACCATGATGTTTAATTATTGTACAATGATATTTACATGTACCATGCCTACAATATGTTTGATTAAATTCCTAGATGAAGGAAAAGTGCCTAACTAGCATGATACCATGAAATCCCCATGTATGTACAAGTTATGCCTATCACATGTTTTGATGAAATGCTTTTATAAATGTATTATGGATTATGATGTTAGTTATATGTTTAAGTATGTTATGCTTGGTCAGTTTCCATTCATCGAGTCCTGGGGGTACTCGTACCCGAAACATTAGCTGTGTTCCTAAAGCCATGTCATGTTTTCATGATACTTTCAGTCAAGCTATGAATCCTTAGACTTCAGACAGTCTTATGACTCAGAAAATCTCCATGATCTCATGAACTCAGTCAGTTATCAGATATCAGTAGTATTCTTTCAGTCAACGGAATTCAGTAACTCAGCCCATGTTCAGTTCAATAAATCATGTTCAGAGTCTATTCAGATAGAAGTAGGAATTAGCACCGAGTGAACCCAAGGATGGTAACACACACTATAAAATGAGGGTGTGATTCTTAGAAACCATCCTTGTATTCCAGAACTATGTAGCCAGCATAGGTTGAGATATCAACACTGTCCAATGAGGGTTGATAAGGTGGATAAGCACTTTCAAATAAGGGGCCTACTATTTTCTTTTAGGGACACTATCATATGAGGGTTACCCACAGCTTGTCCTTACCAGTGGCGCGGTATTGACACCCTTCTAATTGGGGTTAAATATTGGACCCCAACTTAGCCATAATGGCATATTTGGGACATGTCGGTTAGATAACTATTTCCCATAGTTTCATGTTACAGAATCAGGACTGTCAGACACAGTCCATTAGTCTCAGTAATAGAACTCAGATAGTTCTTCAGATTTTAGGGTTGTCAGATAGTGTTAACTCAGATACAGTACGGGACTCAGCTAGTTCCATTAGATTTAGGACTGTCAGACACAGTCACTTATGTTATCAGTTATATCAGTTATTAGTATATCATGTTATCAGTAATCTGATTCAGTAATCATGTTATCATGGTATCAATGTCAATTATTATGTCTCATGCATATATTGTCACACTCATGATAGTCAGTCTACTATTGTTATTGTTTATGCATATGAACCCCATGCATTCATCCTACCTCACATGCATACCAGTATATTCAAAGTACTGACGCATTTGCACTATGATGTCTTATACCTTAGGTTCAGAGACACGAGCTCCAGAGATTTAGTAGATTCCAGTCTCAACTGTCAGAGTTAGTAGTGACTCCTCATCTTTCGAGGACATGATCATCATTTTATTATCTCAGTAATTAGTTTATTAGTTGGAGTTAGTTGGGGACATGTCCCATCAACTCTTTATTCATACAGTCACGTTTTAGAGTCTTTCCAGACTATAGTATGTTCATATAGCTTATTTCAGTTGTTTTGGGTATTTCATACCCCTCCCAGATGTTATATTTTTTATCAGATAATATGTCTCAATTTTGAACCTTACGGCCTTTCAATTCATGTTTTTGTATTATAAAGTATTTTATGCAGTATACAGGTACAAATATCAATCATGGGTTAGCTTGTGGTCCTTCGGGGTCATGAGCACCGTGTAGCATTCTGGGTATCAGATTTGTGGCGTTACAAGGAGAGGGAGAAAAAAAGGGCTAGAACAGGTATCTTTAACTTCACTTAGCCTAATTCAGAGGGTGGTAATCATCACCAATTCTGCCCAAAATCTTCAATTCTAGCTCCGTCCTCAGCCAGTGCTCCAGTGCCTAAATTCAGAAACTGTAGTAAGGATAGGGCACCAGGCTCTAAATCTCAGGGTAGTATCATCAGTTCCTGAACAAATCCTCTTTGATAGAAGTGTGGTAGAAACCATCAGGGTGTCTGCAGAGTTGGCAATGATGTATGTTTCAGATGTGGCAAGCCAGGTCATAGAATTAGAGAGTGTCCTCAAGTGGGTTCCCAGAGTCAGCATAGTAGTCCGCCAGCTCTTTCCGATTGCTCGTCTCAGTAAGGTGTCGCTTCCAGTGCCACCAGTGGGAAGCACCCAAATAGGCTCTATACACTTCAGTCCTGACAGGATCAGGAAAGCTCTCCTGACGTGGTCACTGGTACGTTACAAGTTTATCATTTACATATTTATGCTTTGCTATATCCAGGAGCTTTTTTGTCCTTTGTAACTCCTTATATATCCGTTGAATTCAGAGTTAGTCCTAAAATCCTTGCAGAGCCCTTCTCAGTCTCTACCTCAGCAGGTAAATCTATCATAGCCCGATGGGTATACATGAACTGTTCGGTTATGGTATTACAGAAAGTAACTTTAGTAGGATTAGTAGAGTTAGAGATGACAAATTATGACGTCATTCTCGACATGGATTGGATTTAATCATGCTATGCTTCAGTTGACTGCAGAAATAGAGTTGTCCATTTTCAGTTCCTGAATGAACCTATCCTAGAATGGAGGGGTAGTACTTCAGGACTCATGGGTCATCTTGTCTCCTACCTTAGAGAGAGAAAAATGATATCCAAGGGGTGTGTCTACCATCTCATTTGAGTTAAAGACCACAGTTCAGAGACCCCTAATCTTGACTCAGTTTCAGTAGCATGTGAATTTCAAGATGTGTTTCCCAAAGATCTTCCCAGAGTTTCTCCCGAATAGGAAATTGACTTCAGAATAGACCTTCTTCTAGATACTCAGCCCATCTCTATTCCACCATATAGAATGGCTCTATCGGAGCTTAAAGAATTAAAAGAACAGTTAAAAGACCTTCTAGATAAGGAAATTATCAGGCGCAGTAGTTCCCCATGGGGTGCACTAGTTCTATTCATGCATAAGAAAGACAGTTATCTCAGAATATATATTAACTACCGTTAGTTGAACAAATTCACAAACAAGAACAAGTATCCACTTCTCAGAATTGATGACTTATTTGACCAACTTCAGGGTGCCAGTTACTTTTCTAAGATAGACCTCAGATCAGGCTATCATCAACACAGAGTCAGAGAATGTAACATTCCAAAAATATCTTTCAGAACTCAGTATGGACACTTTGAATTCCTATTCATATCATTTGGTATTACCAATGCCCCAGCAGCCTTCATGGACTTGATGAATCGTGTGTTCAAGCAATACTTAAACATGTTCACCATAGACTTTATTGATGACATTCTTGTCTACTCCCATAGTGAACATGATCATACAGACCATCTTAGAATAGTATTACAGACCCTCAGTAGCTTTTCTTGGTCATATAGTTTCTGGTGATGGAATTAGAGTTGATCCTCAAAAGACTAAAGCAGTGAGAAACTGGCCCAGACCCATCTCTCCGTCAGATATCAGGAGTTTTTGGTGTTTGGCTGGATATTACCGACGGTTTATTAAAGGATTTTTGTCTATTGCATCCCTTAAGTTCAGATTGACTCTGAAGAAAATCAAATTTCAGTGGTCAGATTCTTGCAAGAAGAGTTTTCAGGAGTTGAAAACTCGACTCACTACAGCCCTAGTTTTGACTTTACCGGATAGTTCAGACGGATTTATGGTATATTGTGATGCTTTCAGAGTTGGTTTGGGATGTGTTTTAATGTAGAAAGGTAAGTTCATAGCCTATGCCTCTAGACAGTTTAAGTCTCATGAAAAAAATTACCCCACTCATGAACTTGAGTTAGCACTTGTAGTGTTTGCCTTAAAGATTTGGAGGCATTATTTGTATAGGATGCATGTTGATGTGTTCAAAGACCATAAAAGTTTGTAGTATGTATTTTCTCAGAAAGACTTAAACTTAGATCAGAGAAGGTGGTTAGAGTTGTTGAAAGACTATGACATGAGTGTTCTGTATCATTCGGGAAAGCCCAATGTATTGGCTGATGCTCTAAGTAGATTGTCCACGGGTAGTGTTGCTTACGTTGAGGATGGTAAGAAGAAGTTAGTTCAAGAAGTTCATCATCTTGCCAGGTTGGGTGTTTGTTTGTTTGATTTAGCTGAGGATAGTGTTTGGGTGCAGAATAGTTTGAAATCATCTTTGGTTTTTGAAGAGAAAGAAAAGTAGGACAAATTCCCAGTTTAGTTAAGCTGAAAGAGTCAGTCAGAGATTAAAAAGTAGAGGTTTTCTCCTAAGAGGGAGATGATGTGTTGCACTGCCAGGGTAGGTTATGTGTGCCATGTGTGGGTGGCGTGAGGCAGATAATTCTTGCAGAAACGTATGGTGCACTGTAAGAACCCGCAAATTTTAAGCTTAACTCAGTCCTTTAAATCTTGTTAAGGGGGGTCCCAGACTTAGAAAATTTTAGCTAAGTATTCGGTCTTAGTGTTATTTTAGCCTTCATAGGTTGGAGACTCTATTTCACGACCCTCATGACCTTGAAGTAGTGATTTTTTTAGGTTGAATCATGATCAAGACTGTCAGTGTGTGTTCCCAAACAAGTTTTGGATTTTTCAGACTTCGTTTGGATCACATTTGAAAGCTCAAACTAGTGGATCGACGCGCAGCGTCACCCATCACGTCGATGAATATTTTTCTCTAGCTCCCAGTGTAAATTCCAATAAATCGATGCGGACTCGATGCGGTGCATTGTCCATCACATCGATGACAGCGATGCGGTGCATTGGTCTGTGCGTCGCTAGGTCAGTTTTTAGTCATTAAAAAGCCGCATCCTCAGGGGTAATTGGGTCTTTTTTCCACGTTTATCATCCCTAAAATACGAAATTAAACCCTTCTAATAGCAAAAACTATTTATTTTTCATGAGTTGCTCTCAAGAACAAACCTTAGGAGATTTCAAATTCAACTAAAGGCTCAAGAACTTACAGTCAATCTTTTAGAATTTAATTGTTAAGGTATGTCAAGTGTTCATCCAAGGGTCCCTTCCACCCTTGGAGTCCAAGAAACTCTTTTAAACTTAAGTAAATTGATTTCATGATTTCCATGATTTGGATTCAAGTGTATTCATGATTATAATGTTGATTGAGTTTTTATTCCATGATTAAGTCCAAGATTTATGTAAAAACAATTATTATGTATGTAATATCATGTGAATTCATGTTAAAGCCTTGAAATTGTAATGCTCATGTGTTGATTAGTACTATGTGCATATACAATGCCTTTCAAGTGTTTGATGAGTTGTCCATGTGAATTAAATAGTGAGCTTATATCATGTTAGCATGTATACTAGTTCATGCCATGCAAGTGTTTGATAAAATGCCTCTATAGATGCATTATGAACAAGTGTGCATTTCTATGCTATGCAAGGTCATGTGATGCTTTACTTTTCATGCTATCGAGTCTTGGGGGTATTTAATACCCGATAATTTAGTTGTTTATCTAGAGCCAGTGTCAGTTACAAAATAATCTCAGTCATGTCACGATCTGTAGTACTCTCAGTCAGTTACAGAACTCAGGAAAAACTTAGTAGACTCAATATCAATCTAGTCCAATTCAGTATTCAGTTCAGACCTCAGTAAATTCAGTCAATTAATAGAATTCAGTAGTATTTCATCAGTCAATGGGACTCAGTGAACTCAGTTCATTTTAGTTAGACAGTACGATCAGTAATAGTTCAGTCCAGCCTAGTACAGTTTAGAATTCAGTCTAGTGTCTATTTAGTTGGGAGTAGGATTTAGCACCGAGAGAACCCAAGGCTGGGGACTCATGTGCCAGTAGAGGGTGTAATCCTTAGAAGCAGTCCTTGTGTTCCAGAACTACATAGCTAATGTAGGTTGAGACATCAACCTTCCAGTTGAGAGTTGATGATGTGTCCTACCTGTTAGTTGAGGGCACCACCGTTCTCATTCAAAGCACCTGCTAGATGAGGGTGACTCAACTTGGATTTACCCATAGAATAGTACTGACACCCTTCCAGCTGGGGTTATAGGTTGGACCCCAATCTATTCAGGAAGGGTCATATCAGTTAAATGATTAACTCTCACGGTCTCAATTTCAGATTCAGTCTCAGTATAGAACTCAGTTCAGTTCTATAGATTCAGGACTGTCAGATACAATCACTCAACTCAGTATAGAACTCAGACCATTTCTTTAGAATAAGACTGTAAGATACAGTCACTCAGTTATCAGATACAAAGTATTAGTAAACTCAGATATCAGTAAATTAGTAATTCAGAACTCAGTATCCAGTGTTATCATGATCTCAGTTACAATTTACGTATTCATGCATGTACTCTCACTCAGTTATATTCATGTCATTCAGTCAGTATTGTTCATGCATATGAACCCATGCATCTCAGCCTACCTCACATAGTATACCAGTACATTCAAAGTACTGATGCATACCTCTTTTTTACGCTATGATATCTTATATCATAGGTTCAGATACACGGGATCCTGATCATACTTAGAATCCTGATTTATCAGCAGCAGATTTAGTGGTGAGTCTTCCTAGTTTGAGGACAGACTTATTATTTCAGTATTTTGGTATCTCAATTTATTAATTTTCAGTAATCGAGGTTAGTTAGGGGCTTGTCCCATCAACTCCATGTTCAGACAGTAGAGGCTTTTCAGACTAAAGTATTTCAGACAGATGTATCAGTATTCAGTTTTTAGTATTTAGTATTTACTTTCCGTTTGAACCTTTTGGCAAGTTTCTGCCTAATTTCTGCATAATTACAGTATTATTATTCAGTTATTACAGCAGGTACCCGTCATGGGTTAGCTTATGGTCCCTCGGGATTATGAGCATTGTGTAGCGTCCAGGGTACAGACTCGGGGCATTACAAACTTGGTATCAGAGCCTAAGGTTCAACAGAGTCCTAGGAAGTCTGAAAGCTGCATCTAGTATATTCCTATGCATGGGTGTGTAGCGCGCCACACTTATAGACAAGAGGCTATTAGATGTTTTAGGAAAAGTTTCCCTTTTTTCAGTATTCGTGTCGTGCGAGTGAGCATGAGCTCAAGTTAAACTCTCAGTCTAATTCATCTCTTCCTTATGCTTTCAGTACATGCCTTTCAGAGAAGCTAACGAGAGAAGTAATGAAAATCAGTTAGCCCCTCCACCCATTCAGGCACATACGCTGAATGAGCATGTCTCCCACTCTGGATTTAGAGCTGTTTTTATTGCCTTAACTTATTTGGTAGTAGCCCAGAACAATCATCTTACTACAATCCTATCTAGGTCTATGACTCAAGCTCCATAGAATGAGGAGAAGAGATATAGAAAAAGAGGGAGAAAGAATAAGAGGGCCAGAATGCCAAGGCCAAAGAGTGGCCGAACAATTCCTCTCTGTCAGAAGTGTGGAAAAAACCATTAGGGTGTCTGCAGAGATGGTAGTGACGTTTGTTTCAAATGTGGCAAGTCAAGCCACAGAGTCAGACAGTGTCCTTAGGTGGGTTTGCAAAGTCAGCATAACCGTCCCTCAGCTTAGTCCAATCGCCCGAATCAGCAGGATACCACTTCCAGTGCCACCAGTAGGCAATATCCAAATAGACTCTATGCACTTCAGTCCCGACAGGATCAGGAAATTTCTCCTGATGTGGTCACTAGTACATTACAAGTTTATCATTTGCTAGATCTAGGAGCTTCTTTGTCTTTTGTAACTCCTTATATAGTTGTTGACTTCGGAGTCAGTCCCAAAAATTTTAGTAGAGACTTTCTCAGTCTCTACCCCAATAGGTAAATCTATCATAGCCCGACGGGTATACAGGAACTGTCCAGTTATGGTATCTCAGAAAGTCACTTCAGCAAACTTAGTTGAATTAGAGATGACCGATTTTGATGCCATTCTCGACATGGATTGGCTTCATTCCTGCTATGCCTTAGTCAACTGTAGAAATAGAATTATCCATTTTTAGTTCCCAAATGAGCCCGTCCTAGAGTGGAGGGGTAGTACTTCAGCACTTAGGGGTCAGCTTATTTCTTACCTTAGGGAAAGGAAAATGATATTTAAGGGATATGTCTACCATCTCGTTTAAGTCCAGGACTTTAGATCAAAAAACCCTACTCTTGATTCAGTATCAATAGCATGTGAATTCCCAAACATGTTTCTCAAAGATCTTCCTAGAGTTCCTCCCGAAAGGGAAATCGACTTCAGAATAGACCTTTTTCCAGATATCAGCCCATACCTAATCCGCCAAATAGAATGGCTCCAACAGAACTCAAAGAATTAAAAGTACAATTGAAATATCTCCTATATAAGGGGTTCATCAGACCCAGTGTGTCCCCTTAGGGTGCCCCGATTCTATTTGTGATGGTTCATCAGACTTGTTCTTGCCGTCAGCTAAATAAAGTCACGGTCAAGAATAAGTATCCACTTCCCAGAATTGATGACTTGTTTGACCAACTTTAGGGTGCCAGTTACTTTTCTAAGATAGACCTCAGATCAGGCTATCCATCAGCTCAGAGTCAAAGAATGTGACATTCTGAAAATAACTTTCAAAACTCGGTATGGTCACTTCAAATTCTTAGTCATGTCATTTGGTCTTACCAATGCCCCAACAACGTTCATGGGCTTGATAAACCCCATGTTCAAGTAGTACTTGGATATGTTTGTCATAGTCTGCAAAAATGACACTCTTATCTATTCTCGTAATGAGGATGAACCCACTGATCATCTCAGAATTGTACTTTAGACTCTAAAACACCATCAGTTATCATGGTATCTTATCTATTCATATATAACATGTCTGCTCTATGATAATAGCTCATATTTCTGCACATTAGCGAAAATCATGTACGTTTACAGTTCCTAGTATAGGAGTTTCAGTTCACTAGTATTACGAATCATGTTTCATGAACACAGAAACTCCAGACTCAGGTCATGCAACTCATGACTTATGTACTTATGTCATGATTTAAAGTATGCCCAGTTCCCAAGACTCATGATACACTCCTAACGGTCGGCTAAGTTCAGATTATGTCATGTATATCCTCAGTTTAGGTCTCTTGATAAATCCATGGTATTTCTATTATGTTCCTCAGGCCTCAGTTAAGTGTCGAGTTTGGCATAGTATTCATTCACGCTTTAGGTCCTCATGTTTTAACCCTTTAGTGAACTCTCCTTATAAAATGATGTAGCAATGAGTGATTGCTTAGATAGGAGAGAGTAAATATTTCATGATAAGGAAAGATTTTTGCATACTTGTTTTACACGAGGCTATAGTTATGAGAATAGACCTAAATATCAGGGTAGTGTGCTAAGTAAATGGCTAGCAAAAAGTTGTATTTAGTTGTTGAAGAGAGAGAAATCATAATTTTTCATGAGATAATAAGTTGAGAAAATGCCGAGTGTGAGTGTCTATTCGGATCCTTGATTTATGTTAGTCTCCATCATGTAGTTATCAGAACTCAATATTCAGTTCTAGTATAAGCTCAGTTACAGTCCCAGATACAGTCTCATTTACAGTCTTAGTTATCGTCTTAGTTACAGTCTCATTTCAATAATCAGATCAAAAACTCAGTTCAGTTTTAGGTTTGCTTGACCATACCTTATAGTTATCAGTTATCAGTATTTCAATACCTTAGTTTACAGAATATTTTAGAATTATGTTATACGCTAGGTCTTGCATTCTCAAATAATACAGTTTTCATAAATTTAAGCTCAGTTATCTCCTGTTACACAGTCAGTCCTTACGTCATATGTATAATACTCTACAGTTCCAGTCCAACTGTTCAGACTAAGTGCAGTCTAATATTACATGAACAAGTATTCAGCTATTAGCCATTTAGATAATCAGATAAGTTAGTATGTTATGCACTTGTGCTCAGCACCCATGTGAATATTTTTAGTAGTCTCAAGTGATGTGTTGTACTAAGGTGGAGAGTATAGTTGAGAGAGTATTCAAGGGATATGTCTAAGCTTGAAAATTTATAGTTATAGTGCATAAGGTTTAGTCACTTCATCTTAGATGATGTTTCGTAGGCCCTGACTCATATTACAGAATTTTATCCAGGATGTGATTTTCTTATTCAGTTGTTTTATTCAGCCATGTCAAGACTTTTTGCTCCCTAAAGCCACTAGAACTCTATAGAAAGAGTGTCAAAGAAAGTCTCAAGTCAAATATAAGTTTTCAGCATAAGTTAGTCCGCTAAACTAGTAATTCAGTTTAGCAGTTAGGCGGACAATTTTCGTATAGTTGGGTTTCCCATCCTTCCATCTAGTCGCACTATCCAAAGTCTCATAAATGTAACTATTCCAAGATCAAGCAACCATGTGGTTGCGAGTTCAACTCAGTTTGGGTGTCATACCTCAATTTCATATCCCCCATATGTAGTCATGATTTAGTTCGTAGGTGCCTTGTGCATCATCTCAATTTTTCCTCAGTATCTCAGCTAAGTCAGCATTCTTCAGGGGACATAATATCCCAAGGGGGAGACGCACTATAATCCCCTGAGCTTTTATGACCCAAACCTTCCATATTCTTCTCACATAACAAATCAAGTTTGGAGTAGTGGGTACTCATAGGTGGACCCTCAAGTTTCAATCTCAGCCGTAAGCCATGTATTTAGGGGATCAGTTCAGTCCATGATATTCGGTTCATGTATCACGTTTCAGTCTCAGTTATGTTCTCATGTTCCCATTCATGTATGTTTAGTAACTGATCTCAAGTTCATCAGTATTCTCAGCTTAAGGTAACAGTCTTCCTTAGATTGTCTTAGTCCATGTTCAGTTACAGTTATAAACTTGATATCCATTACCGTTGCCCGAATAATTTTGGATTTTTTAAACTTCGTTTGGATCACATTTGAAAGCTCAAACCAGTGGATCGATGCGCCGCATCGCCAATCGTATCGATGAATATTTTCCTCCAGCTTCCAGTGCAAATTCCAGTGACCCGATGCAGACTTGATGCGGCACGTTGGCCATCGCGTCGATGCCAACGATGCGGCGCGTCGGTCTGCGCATCGCTAGGTCAGTTTAAAGTCATTAAAAAACCGCATCTTTAGAGGTAATTGGGTCTTTTTCCCACGTCTATCAGTACCAAAACACAAAATTAAACCTTCTAAGAGCAAAAACTATTCATTCTTCACAAGTTTCTCTCAAGAACAAACCCTAGGAAATTTCAAATTCAACTAAAGGCTCAAGAACTTACCGTCAATCTTTCATAATTTAATTGTTAAGGTATTTCAAGTGTTCATCCAAGGGTCCCTTCCACCCTTGGAGTCCAAGAAACTCTTTTAATTTTTATGTAAATTGATTTTATGATTTCCATGATTTGGATTCAAGTGTATTCATGATTATAATATTGATTGGGTTTCTATTCCATGATTAAGTGAAAGATTTATGTAAAAATAATTATTATGTATGTAGTATCATGTGAATTCATGTTAAAGCCTTGAAATTATGATGCTCATGTGTTGATTAGTACTATGTGCATTTACAATGCCTTCCAAGTGTTAGATGAGTTGTTCATGTGAATTAGATAGTGAGATTATATCATGTTAGCATGTATACTAGTTCATGCCATTCAAGTGTTTGATAAAATGCCTCTATAGATGCATTATGAACAAGTGTGCATTTCTATGCTATGCAAGGTCATGCGATGCTTTACTTTTCACGTTATCGAGTCTTGGGGGTATTTAATACCCGATAATTTAGTTGTTTATCTAGAGCCAGTGTCAGTCACAAAATAATCTCAGTCATGTCACGATCAGTAGTACTCTCAGTCAGTTACAAAACTCAGGAAAACTCAGTAGACTCAATATCAGTCCAGTCCTGTTCAGTATTCAGTTCAAACTTTAGTAAATTCAATCAGTTAACAGAATTCAGTAGTATTCCATCAGTCAACGGAACTCAGTGAACTCAGTTTAGTTTAGTTAGATAGTACGATCAGTAACAGTTCAGTCCAGCCTAGTACAGTTTAGAATTTAGTCCAGTATCTACTCAGTTGGGAGTAGGATTCAGCACCGAGTGAACCCAAGGATGGGGACTCACCTGCCAGTAGAGGGTGTGATCCTTAGAAGTAGTCTTTGTGTTCCAGAACTACGTAGCCAATGTAGGTTGAGACATCAACCTGCCAGTTGATGGTTGATGAGGTGCCCCACCTACCAGTTGAGGGTACCACCATTCTCATTCAGAGAACCTGCCAAATGAGGGTGACTTAGCTTGTCTTTACCCGTGGCACGGTACTGACACCCTTCCAGCTGGGGTGATAGGTTGGACACCAATCTATTTAGAAAGGGGCATGTTAGTTAGATGCTTACCTCTCACAGTCTCAGTTTTAGATTTAATCTCAGTATAGAACTCAGTTCAGTTCTACAGATTTAGGACTGTCAGATACAGTCACTTAGCTCAATATAAAACTCAGACCGGTATTTCAAAAATCAGGGCTATTAGATACAGTCACTCAATTATCAGATACACAGTATCATAAAACTCAGATATCAGTAAATCAGTAATTCAGAACTTAGTTCCAGTGTTATCATGATCTCAGTTACAGTTTACGTATTCATGCATGTACTCTCACTCAGTTATATTCATGTCATTCAGTCAGTATTGTTCATGCATATGAACCCAGGCATCTCAGCCTACCTCACTTAGCATACTAGTATATTCAAAGTACTGACGCATACCTTTCTTTTGTGCTATGATGTCTTATATCATAGGTTCAGATGCATGGGCTCCCGATCATACTTAGAAGCCCGATCTATCAGCACCAAACTTAGTGGTGAGTCCTCATAGTTTGAGGACAGACTTATTATTTTAGTATTTCAGTTTATTAGTTTTCTGTAGTCGGGGTTAGTTGGGGGCTTGTCCCATCAACTCCTTGTTCAGACAGTAGAGGTTTTTTAGACTAGAGTATTTCAGAAAGATGTATCAGTATTCAGTATTTACTTTAAATTTGAACCTTATGGCAAGTTTCCGCCTAATTTTCACATAATTACAATACTATTATTCAGTTATTGCAGCAGGTACCAGTCATGGGCTAGCTTGTGGTCCCTCAGGATTATGAGCACCGTGTAGCATCCTAGGTACAGACTCGGGGCGTTACATATGTGTTACTTGATTCTCCTAGGGACCACTAAGATGTACCGTGATTTGTGGGAAGTCTATTGGTGGAGTGGGATGAAGAGAGACACAACAGAGTTTGTGGCTAAGTTCTCCACGTGCCAACAGGTTAAGATTGAGCATCAAAAGCCTAGTGGGTCTATGTAGGAGTTCATTATTCCCACTTGGAAGTGGGAGGAAGTAAATATGGACTTTGTGATGGGTTTGTCTCGTACTCGTCATCAGCATGATTTGATTTAGGTCATTGTGCATAGGATGACCAAATCAGCCCATTTCTTGCCAGTTCATACCTCTTATTTAGTTGAGAGCTATGCCAGTCTCTATATCAGAGAGTTGGTTAGGTTACACGATATCCCATTGTCCATCATTTCAGATAGAGGTATGCAGTTCACCTCTTATTTTTGGAAAGCCTTCCAAAAGGGTCTTAGTACCCAAATTCACCTCAGTACAGCCTTTCACCCTCATACAGATGGTCAAGAAGAAAGGAATATTTAGACCTTAGAAGATATGTTGAGAGCATGTGTCATTGACTTTAAGGGCAGTTGGGAAGACCACTTACCTTTGATTGAGTTTGCGTATAATAACAACTATCATTCCAGTATTCAGATGGCTCCTCTTGAGGCTCTTTATAGGAGGAGGTATAGATTTCCCATTGGTTAGTTTGAAGTAAGTGAGTCCACGGTAGTGGGTCCTGGCTTGGTGTTTGATTCTTTAGAGAAAGTGTAGTTGATCAGAGAGAGGCTTAAGACAGCTCAGAGCAGATAGAAATCGTATGCAGATATGAGAAGGAAAGATCTCGAGTTTGGGATTGGTGATTATGTGTATTTAAAAATCTCTCCCATGTAAGGGGTAAGGGGGTTTGGTAAAAAAGGTAAGTTTAGTCCCCGATATATTGGTCCTTATAGGATTCTCAGTCGTTTCGGCAAGGTAGCTTATGAGTTTGAGTTGCCTGCAGACTTAGCATCAGTGCACCCGATGTTTCACGTCTCCTTGCTAAAGAAGTGCATTAGTGACCCATCAGTTGTAGTCCCTATAGAGAGTGTATATATTTAGAATAGTCTCTCTTATGAGGAACTCCCAGTTGAAGTCCTTGTTCGTTAGATTCGCAGACTAAGGAACAAAGAAGTTTCTTTGGTCAAAGTTCTTTGGCGGAATCAGTCCATTGAGGAAGATACTTGGGAAGCAGAAGAAGACATGCGAACCAAGTACCTTCACCTATTCTCCACAAACTCAGACTCATCCTAAGGTAACAGTCTTCCTTAGATTTACTCTATTCCATACTCAGTTGCAGCTGCATAGCATTCTCATATTATTCATGCATTCATGAAATAGTTCAGTCATGTGTCATGTCTCCAGAACTTAGTCATACTTCAGTCATGCATGCCATTATAAGTACAGTTCCTCTCAGTTCAGTCAGTCTCATTTGAGGACGAATGTTCCCAAGGGGGAGATATTGTAAGTCCCCGTAAAAGTTCTAGTTCAATTCAGTCCCATATAGCTTGTAATGAGGGGTCCCAAACTTAGAAAAATTTATCTAAGTGTTGAGACTTAGAATCATTTTAGCCTTCGTAATTGGATGATCTTATTTTTTATCCTTACGACCTTAGAATGTCGATTTTTTAGTTGATTCATGATCAGAAATGTCAATAGGTCTTCTTGGGTGAGTTTTAAAATTTTTAGATAAGTGTAAAGGCATGTTTGGAAGTCCAAAACAGTGGCTTCATGCGATTAGCGTGCGACGCACGCTACAGTCCACTCCTTGGGAGAATGCGACGCATGCTCCAGAGCATGCGACGCACGCTTCATTGCACGCCCCTGAATTTTTTAGATTTTAATTCCGCATATTGAAGGGCAATAAGGTCTTTTGTCCCTCATCAAAATTGTCCAAAACACACAATTTCATCCCCAAATAGCATAGACACATCATTTTTCATATTTATCCTCTCAAGAACAACAACTTTCACGCAATCACCAAAAACCCTCATGAAATCAACAACCAAGGTATGTTAGGTGTTCATCCTTGGGTTTCCTTTCACCTTGGAGTTCAAGAACCCTTTTAAACTACAAGTTCATTGAATTCATGATTTACATGTTCGAATTGGATTGTGTTCATGCATGTGTTGATGTTGGGTTTTCAATTTAAGGATTAATTGCAAGTGTCATGAATATAAAATAGTATGTATTTGATTGATATAATTCCCATGTCAAAAACCCTTGAATTGTGAAATGATTGTTGTAGTCATGATGCATTAGTATGTTGTTCATGCCCAAGTGTAAGGTTATGCCTCCTAAGTGTTTGATAAAATGCCTAGGTGAATAAATTATGCATTGTGATCCTTTAGTGATCTTAGTAATGAACTCATGTTATCACTACATGTTTAAACTACTTCCATGCTAGAGCTATACATTGAAATTGTTTGATAGAATGTCCTTGTGGATTAAATAGTGTATTTATGACATGTTGGCATGTGTCTCTATTCATGTACAAGCTCACGACTTCCAAGTGTTTGAAAAAATATCTAAGTGATGCAATGTGAACAATTGACTATTGTCATGTTTTCAAGTATTGCTATGTTTTATTAGTATTGATGTTGTCGAGTCCTGGGGGTATTCAATACCTGAAAATCTAGTTGTTTACTAGAACTACAGTAGCTCAGAATAGTCTCAGTAACGTCACGAACAGTACTACTAAGTACTCAGTCAGTTATAGAATTCAGTGAACTCAATCCAGTTCAGTTAGTCAATACGATCAGTAACAGTTCAGTCAAGACTAGTACAGCCTAGTGATCAGTTCAGTGTCTATTCAGTTGGGCGTAGGAATCAGCACCGAGCTAACCCAGGGATGGGGGCATTCCTGCCAGCAGAGGTTTTTACCATTAGTAGCAATTCCTGTATTACAGAACTACGTAGCCAGCATAGGGTAAGACGTCCTCCTGCCAGACTAGGGTTGACGCAACCATACATATATAATTTATGAGTTTTCCTACCAGACTAGGGTTGACCCAACATTATTAGTATTCCTTGGAAAGGTGCTAATACCCTTCCAACTAGGTTTACAGGTTGGACCCCAACTTAGTTTATAATTGGGGTATGTCAGTTAGATGAACACTCCCACAGTTACAGTTTCAGTTTCGAACTCAATATAAAACTCAATTCAGTTCTACAGAATCAGGACTGTCAGAAATAGTCACCTAGTTATCAATAACTTAGTTACCAGTAATCTCAGATGTTAGTCATTCAGTTATCAAAACTCAGTATTCAATTTTAATATGATCTCAGATACAGTATATGTATGTATATGCATAGTATTACATACTCAGTATTTACAGTAGTCTCAGTTATCCATATGCTCTCATTCAGTTATATTCATATCATTCAGTCAGTTATCATCTTATGCATATAAACCCACGTATATCAGCCTACCTCACTTAGCATACTAGTATATTCCAAGTACTGGCACATATTTTTTCTCTTGCGTTATGATGTCTCATATCATAGGTTTAGATGCACGGGCTCCAGACCGTACTTAGCAGCTCAGGTTATCAGAAACGATTACAGTGGTGAGTCCTCATATTTCGAGGACAGATTTATTGTTTCATTAGTTTAGTACATTTATTTGTTGGAGTTTGTTGGGAACTTATCCCATCATCTCCCTATTCAGACAGTTAGAGGCTTTCAGGCTAGACTATTTCAGACGGATGTTTAGTTTTCTTTGCAGTATTACTATCAGTATTTAAGTATTTGCTTTCAATATTTGAGAACATTATGGCATTTCAGTTATACTTCTGCATCATTTCAGTATTATTATTTAGTGCTCACAGTAGGTATCAGTCATGGGTTAACTTGTGATCCTTCGGATCATAAGCACTGTGTGACATCCAGGGTACAGACTCGGGGCGTTACAGACATCATAGTGGTGCTCTAAAACATCTACCCTAGCAGTTAACAAGTCTATCTTTTCATGACAAAGTTTATAAGAAGGCACCTCTATGGTGGATGGGGTTACTTGAGGACACGAAACATTCTCATTAATCAGAGATCTTCCTGCTCCAAAACCACCACTAAAACCACCAAGTCCATTAGTAATAAATGGAGAAAATCCTCCTCCTCCTCCGGCACCAACATAACTAGTACCTCTATCAACATTTGGAAAAGAACTTCCTCTTCCATCACCAACAATACTACCACCTACACCAACTGCCCTTGAAGGGTAAAAATCCCCCTCAACAACTGTAGAATCTCTTTGATTGCCGCAACACCGTTCAAATCTCTCTCACGCTTTTCAATCTTATCATTTTAGTTAATTGCAAAGGCACAAACCTAGTGAGAAAATCCATCTCTATCTTACTTGGTGTAGAACTTATCCATGGATGCACAATCTACACGTAAAAAAGAATAATATTAAAATATGATAACACAAAGCATATAATTCCATAAGAATATTTCAGAAAATTATCAAAGGCAACATATCTGTCAGACAACATTTTCTATGGAGTTTTGTTCTTTTTTTTAACATGGATGGGTAAATAGTTTGCATGTTCATACCTGATTGATTATAATAGTAGTACCATAAAGTTGGTCTTATATTATTGTTCATTACACACATTATTGTCGGTCCTCTAAATGAATTTCAGTTTCGATAATTGTAAATTCACAAAGTTAATAAAGTTTAAGACAGAGTAAGCAATTAATGATTCACAAAGAACAAGGGTTGCAGGTATGAGAATTTAGCAACTGCTTCTGTTAAGGCAAGCAGACTATACAGGGAGCTAAATGCGCAAACGATCAAACATTTTGTAAGTTCCTACTAGCAATGAAAGCTGACTTATATAGATGCAACCAATATACTAGACCAGAAAAAATTGTTACCTAACAATCTGAAGACATTAAAAAGGACTGATATCAACACTGATTTCTATATACAAAAATAGAAGGAAAATAAAGAAGGGTCACTGAAACAACATTTCATAAAGTCGGCATCTTTGTCGAAAATAGCATATATTTAAAGGTAGCAGTAACAAAACTGGGAAAAATTAAGGTGTACATTGAAAAAAAATCTGACAAAGAAAAGAATGACAGCAACACGAAAATAAAAATATAAGATGATGCTTAACGAGTCTTTGGGGGGTCAAACAACTCATTAATCTCAACAGATATGTTATTAGTCGCTGAAAGCCATCTAAGAATTCTCGGTGAAGACATTTCTTCTGAAAAAACCTTGAATTTTTTTGGAGGGGAGGAATAGCCTCAAATGCCCAACACTACATAAAATAAAAATTTTAAGAGAGATAGCTCAGAATAATGAATGGACCCAAAAATAATTAAAAAAAGAAACATAGAATAAAATAAAATTTATCATGAAAGCCCATGGAAAGCCATAAAGATTGGAGGTCTTCACATTTGGATTAACCGCTTTCAATAGGTACTCAATTGTAAGACCATAACTTACACACCCCCATGGATGGACAGAAAATGTATCTCTATCAGCTGAGAGCAAAACCCATTCAGACGGAAGTTTCGTGTTCAAATCTTTTGCACAAAGAAAATTGTGCACAAAATAGAGCAAGCACAATGACTTCTTTACACTTTTACGAATATCCTCAGATTTGATGTGTTTGATCAACTCCTTCTCTTTGCAAGTCTTTCCCACCAAATCAATAATTTGTTGTCTCCTTCTCAATGTCTTAGTTGATATTTTTTCTTCCTCATACACAACTAGTAAATGACAATTCAAGCCAGAGATGATCGCAAACTCTCTCATGCCAAAACAAATCGGCATGCCACAATAGTTTATCCAAACTTCCTCTTTTCTATGACTTATAATTTTGCGTTTAAGAAGTTGGTAAACTAAATTCATTTGAAATCTTATATTGATATTGTTAGGTAGGTTTAAGTACTTTCCGAAAATCAAATATTTAAAGAACTTCGTCAATTTTTTATCTTCTAAAATCTTTCTAAACTCAGAAAAAGACTTACCCAACCAAGACTTAACATTAACAGAGCCCATCAAACTTAGATACCTTTCAATCAGTGTCTCAAAGCTGTAATCTAAATACCTAATAGGCTTGGCAAGTGAGATATTCGGTGAAGGACTGTCCGGAGAGGACTCGACAGTATGAGATGTCTCCTCCTCTAAGATAGGTGTATCATGTCGGTTTTTCATTCTCTGTTCATCCTTGAATCCTCTATTTTCACCTTCTACATTTTTATTACTTTTGGATTTATCATTTGATTCATCTGCATTAGTGGAAGAAGTATTTGTTCCACTTATTTCTTCGTTTTTTTCTTTCGTAGACTTCTCCAACCTTGTGCTTCCTTCTTCTTCTATAGACTTCTCCAACCTTGTACTTCCATCTTCTCCAATAGACTGCTCCAATCTTGTGCTTTCTTCTTTTTCTTTTTCTATTTGTCTCTGTTTACTATTCGCCTTCTTGTATTTTTAGGAGTAATAGCAATTGTTGCTCTTCTTTTTCTTGGAGCCATTGAATCTACACCACATGAAATAAATTAGAAATCATTAACTATTGTAACCAACAAAAACAAAAAAATAGGTAACATGAATAATTACAGTAAATCTGCAGTAAATGATACAGATGATACTAATAGATACTGTTAATTGGAAAATCCATCCTTAGAGCAAAATGAGTAACATCTCTACTATTCTAGATCAGTTTCTCATCTTCAATTGATGATACTAATAGAATTTAGTGACTGTTCACTACATAGAATACAAAGATGCATTTTCGTTTTAAGACGCATTGTTCTGTAGATAACAAATTGGCTGCATAAAAAGAAGATCGTGAACACTTCAAAACTGAAATTACTTATTTGCTTAACCTTACTAGATGAAGAGCCTGAAATAGATTTTCCTATTTACTCTCTTAAAAATTACTAGAAGGAAAATTGCTCGGAGTTCTATACTAAATCAAAATATCACACTTCACAAATCATAATAAAACTAGACTTAAAAATTCAATATTTCTGCTAGTTAAACAAGTTCTTCAATTTCTCAACTCAAAATTTAGACGTTATTACATTTCACATTAAAATTACAGTTAAAGAATAAGTTTTTTTGTTAAGTGAATTGATTCTTGAACTCACCCAACTCAAAACTTAGGCAAACATTATACTTTTACAATAATGTTACAGCTAAAGATTCCATCTTTGTATGAATTGAACAAGTTATTCAACAAATCTAAGAATTTAGGTTATTTTCAGGTTAATTGGAGTGGAAAATTAAAGATTTTAAACAAACTCAAAAGAGGAATCTTTATTAATTTTTTAATATAGTCTTGATTAACCATTTCAAAAAGAACAAACTCAAAAGAGGACACCACAAATCTCAAAAATCTAAACTCATTTTTTCAAAATCAACACATTCTTATAAATAAATGAAACCTACCATATTGAAAGTAAAGAAAATAATTTTACCTTGGAAAATCGAAACCCTAACTTAGAACGAAGATAGCGACGGAGATGGTGATGACAACACAAGAAAATGGAGATGGCGATGGAGGTGTTTGAGAGAACAGAGAGAGAACGTTGAGATGTTTTATCGTGTTTTCTCTCTGTTTTAGAGAGAGAAAGAATTTTGAACCCAATTCTGAAAAAATTGACAAATGACTCATGTTATTTTATTGTTCTTATTTTGTATTTTTGAAAAGTTTAAAAAGTTTTAAAAAATACATTTTAATCCCAATTTACCTTAATCACTAATTAAAAACAATTGACTTGAATTAGTCAAACTTGTCACCAATTTTAATTTCAACACTTATTTGTCACCCTACACTCAATTTTCTCAAGTAAGAGAGAGGGGTAAAAATAAAAAAGAACGGAAAAAATCTTTTTGGCCACAATTTTGCGACAATAGTAAAAAACCCTATTCACACTATAAACTAGTTAGTTTTTAGACATTTTTTCCCTTTTCATCCTAAATTTAAATTTCTAACATTACTTATTTAATAATCATTTTCTAATACATTGAAAACTACCCCAATACATGAGAATGAACAATTTATGTATTCTATTTTAATTGGCAATTATATAATTAAATAATTGTCAAATACATAATTAATGGATGATTACTCGAGTTAATAATCAGTGATTAGTTAAGGTCCATTTAATGAACAATGGGCAACTCGTCCTACCTTAAGTTTTAGAAATGAATAATTTTTTAATTGACATAATTAAATAATTGTCAAATGTAGTAGTATGTGATTAAGAAAACAAAAAATAATTAGTATAAATTTATTTATTAATTGCTAGGTATATTTTTTTTTTACGTTTGAAGTTGTTTAATTTTAGTTCAACTTTTAATTATGTATAGTTTATACTTTGTACATATTTTGAGAAATTTAATTGAGTTGTTTTATTTGCTTTTTTATCTAGTTTGATTTTATAATTTTTTTTAATGAATATGAAAATTAGTGTACGGAAATAGAGTTTTAGAAGTGAATTCCCTAAATTGTCACCCAAGTTTTTAAAAATTTCCTTCAAACATCACTTATGTTTCATTTAGGATCACAATATCACTCAACTATCACTTTTTTCCTCAAAAAATACTAAACACCTCAAAAAACTTCTTCTCTCTTAGTTGGCATGTCATGTCATTAAACTTTTTTAAAAAAAATACTGAACTTATTTAACTCATTTAATCAAACTATAATTTTATTTACTTATTTTTTTGAAAAAATGCATTAGTTTATTAAAAATAATTTCGTATACTTAAAAAAAATTTATCGATACTAAAACTTGACATATATTTTTTCAAAGGTTATTTTTCTGAATGGTCACTCACATTTTTTGAATTCCCTACAAAATTATTTTTATCTTTTTAGAGAAAACAATATGACTAAACTATCATTATTATCCTCGAAAAAAAAAAAAATTTCACATGTCCCTTTCTCTTCTAATTGGTAGGTCATGTAATTAAATTATTATTTTAATAATAGAACTATTTAAATCATCAAACTTATTTAGCCAAAATTATATTCTTATTATTTTATTTTAAAAAATTATATTAATTTATTAAGAAGAAATTTTCATGCTTAGAGAATTTTTATCATTACTTAAACTTTCAGGTTTTTCTAAAGTTATTTTCTTGGATTGTTATCAATGTTTCTGGAGTCGCTTATAAAAATCACTTTTTTTTTTTTGCTAAAATAATAATGTCACTCAGTTATTAATATTTTTCTCAAAAAAACACTAAATACCTCAAAAGTTCCCTCCTCTTCTAAACAATATGCATGTGTAAACATTTTATTGCACCATAAAATTATCGACCCTTGGGGTATAAAAAACAAGCAATTTAATAAGGAACAAAAACATATTTATAAAAAATTACTACCATGTATAATTCAATTACAAAGGTCTAAATAAAAATATTATTAAAATAATACATGAGGACAAAACTAATAAATATAAGAAAAAAGCAATATGCATGGCTAACCATTTTACTGCACCATAAAAATGAGGACAAAACTAATAAATATAAGGAAAAAGTAATATGCATGTGTAATCATTTTATTGCATCATAAAATTATCGAAATACCCTTGGTAACCATTTAATAAGGAACAAAAAGATATTTATAAAAAAATACTACCATGTATAATTCAATTACAAAGGTCTAAATAAAACTATTGTTAACCCAACCTTCACTTATATATAGTAATAAATAAAATGGTTACACATGCGTATGATTTTTTTCTTATATTTATTAGTTTATCCTCATTTTTATGGTGCAATAAAATGGTTACACATGCATATTGTTTTTTACTACTATATATAAGTGAAGGTTTGGGTGACTACCAAGGGTATTTCGATAATTTTAGTCACCTCAACTTTCACTTATATATAGTAGTAAATAAAATGGTTACACATGCATATGATTTTTTTTTCTTATATTTATTAGTTTTATCCTCATTTTTATGGTGCAATAAAATGATTACACATGCATATTATTTTTTTCTTATATTTATTAGTTTTGTCATCATGATTTGTCTTTTTGTGGGTACGTACTAGAACTACTACTACTACTACTATTAGTACTGCTACTGCTACTGCTACTGCTACTACTAAACTAATAAATATAAGAAAAAAGCAATATGCATGTATAATCATTTTATTGCACCATAAAATTATTGAAATACCCTTGGGGTATTAAAAATAAGTAATTAATAAGGAACAAAAAGATATTTATAAAAAATTACCACCATGTATAATTCAATTACAAAAGTCTAAATAAAAATATTATTAAAATAATAAATGAGGACAAAACGAATAAATATAAGAAAAAAGCAATATGCATGTCTAACCATTTTATTGCACCATAAAAATGAGGACAAAACTAAGAAATATAAGGAAAAAGCAATATGCATGTATAACCATTTTATTGCACCATAAAATTACTGAAATACCCTTGGTAATCATTTAATAAGGAATAAAAAGATATTTATAAAAAATACTATCATGTATAATTCAATTACAAAAGTCTAAATAAAAATATTATTAAAATAATACATGAGGACAAAACTAATAAATATAAGAGAAAAATAATATGCATGTGTAACCTTTTTATTGCACCATAAAAATGAGGATAAAACTAATAAATTAATATTACTACTATATATAAGTGAAGGTTGGGGTGACTACCAAAGGTATTTCGGTAATTTTAGTCACCCCAACCTTCACTTATATATAGTAATAAATAAAATGGTTACACATGCATATGGTTTTTGTCTTATATTTATTAGTTTTGTCCTTATTTTTATGGTGCAATAAAATGGTTACACATGCATATTGTTTTTTACTACTATATATAAGTGAAGGTTGGGGTGACTACCAAGGGTATTTCGGTAATTTTAGTCACCTCAACCTTCACTTATATATAGTTGTAAATAAAATGGTTACACATGCATATGATTTTTTTCTTATATTTATTAATTTTATCCTCATTTTTATGGTGCAATAAAATGGTTACACATGCATATTGTTTTCTTCTTATATTTATTATTTTTGTCCTCATGTATTACTTTAATAATATTTTTATTTAGACCTTTGTAATTGAATTATACATGATAGTATTTTTTTATAAATATCTTTTTGTTCCTTATTAAATGACTACACTGAATGTATATATTATGTTAACATCGGTTTATTGTACTACATTTCTTTTCTTTTACTCCTATACTAAACAATTAAAACAAGTAGGAAATAATCTTCCCCAAAGCTGAATCCCTTTTGCACATTAGTGTTGCTAAAATGCCCGTGCCTTGCATGGACACGGGTATCTAGTTATAACTATATATAAGGGAGAAACTCCTTTTTGGTATTCCTTACAGTTTTTTTTGTGCAATTAAAGAGCCACAGATGTTTATTTTTTTTTCATACATTTTGTTACATTTTTCCTAATTTTTTATTTTATTTTATGATATTTTTATTTGAATCTTTGTAATTGAACTATATATTGTATTTTTTTTATAGATCTCTTCTTGTTCCTGATTAAATTACTTGTTCTTTTTTACTTATTTCTTATATTAAAAATTAATTATTTTTCTTACTTATTATTTTAGTAAATAATGAAATATTTATAATTATCTTTATATTATTATTACTATTATTATTATCAAGTAATTACATAAAGTATTCATATCCAAACTTAAATTTTTAAAACATAATTAATAAGGATAATTTTATATGTTTTACTCTTAATATATTAAATTTTTAAGTTATTTGTCAAGTAAAAAAAAAATAAGTAAGAAGGAATTGAGAGAGTATCCTTTTCTCTCTCTTTTTCATTTTTTCTTGACCTCTATACTGAAAATAAAATTTTCTTTTTACTTATTATTTTAGCAAATAAAGAGAGGTTTATTATTTTAATTTCTTCCAATATTACTTTTATCATTAAGTAACTATACAACATAATAGTTGTCAATCATATACTTTCAAATGATAATTATCGAGATAAATAAATAAATTTCTATTAAATAGCTTCTTATTAATAGGAGTATCAAATCAATAAATGCAAAATAAAATGAAATAGATGGAGTGCATATTTATTTCTTTATATTTTAGTAAAATTTGTGCAATTTTGAAGATACAATCTCATTTTCAATCAGAGCATTTATTATTTTTTAACAATACTTATTCTCTTTTTGGGTGTGTTTGGTACAAACATGTATTTTTAGTGAAAAATATTATTTTAAAAGTATTTTTCAAAAAAAAAAATAGTGTGTTTCTTACTTATTTTCTTATATTTGATATGTTAGTAAATGTTACTTAAAAATCATATATATAATTTAGATAAGTACTATGAGAGGTGGGGTATGGGGTGGCAGGGATGAATGGTACTAGTGGGGCGAAGACAAGGTGTATTGAAGAGCGAAGTACTCAATGAATCTGAATTATAGAATATAATTTTCCTACTTCCTCGAAGTCATTTTTATAAGTCTAAAAAAACTTATTTTCCTAGATAAAATATTTTTTATTAAAAATCTATTAAATATGAAAATTTCGTTAATGCATCTAAAACACCATTTATTTGTTTTAAATTGAATTTTATGTCTATTCGTATTTGCTAATTATCACTTCATACTTGTTTTCTCATAAATAAAGTCCTTTAAAAGTTATCCAAATATAACAAGAAAAACTTTAATAATCATAATAACTTACCACAGAAGACATAATCAACGTATCACTAAACTAAATTAATTATGTAATAGAAAAATGTGACTTGAGTTATATTTTTCTAAAATTAAATTTTATATTCTTTACCATGAGCTTAGGCCCGGGCCTTATGCAACTACTTCTCTTATATGTATTCAAAGGTATAAGATGATCACTAAAATATTATTATTTTTATTATACTAGATAATTTTTTTAAGGAAAATTTTTATTTATATATAAAAGGGTAATAGTTTATAATAAAAATAGCGAAATTTTTGTTTACAACAAAAATAATCATTAGGTCATTTTCTTCCCCTTTTTTCAGCAATAATTTAAAAAAGAAAAAAAAAATGTTGTTTTTTCATGCATTTTTTTTAATTAACTTATTTTTCGTTTTTCTTTTCAAACTTTTCCATACAATTTTATTCATGTATCAAATACTGTATAATAGTGTGTATGTGTGTATATATATATATATAATGTATTAATATTATATAAATAATTATGTAGTCTATGCAATGTATTGATATTGTAAAAATAGTGTATAAACACATATCAATATTGTATAAATGATCTATAAATTTGTATATATGATGTACAAATAGTTAAGTAGTGTATATGTAATATAAGTAATATTGTATAAATGGTGCATAAATATTTATCAGTATTAATTGTATAAGTAGTGCACAAACGTGTATCAATATTATATAAATGGTGTATAAATATTTATTGACATTGTATAGATAATGTATAAACATGCATCTATATTGTATAAATGATATATAAACATGTATATATATACATCCATACATACACACATAGAGTGATTAAGTCCAGACCCCATAATTCACTTGAATAATTCTCCTTCACACCACTAATATCAAATATTTCACTCCAATTCTAATCTATCAGAGAAACACATCAACAATTAATTTATTAGTTTAGGGTGCCTTTTGAGCATTACGTTGTTCTGTAACATATGAAAACAACGAAATTAAAAAGGATAGGATCCAAAGTTATAAACAAATCAATGGCCATTGTATACAACAGAAAATGCAAATCAATATTCAACATGAAGCAGTAGAGTAAGTTTTGCTTTCAAATTCAAACAATTCATTTTACACTTTCAACAACGAACATAACGAGCGCAAAGAGGAGAGTTGAGAAAGAATCATGCTTTCAGAGAAGTGATAATCTTATCTCATCCACGAAAAATAAAATCACCCAAAAAGATTCAATTCACTAATATGCTCCATTCACTCCATTACAATCAAAATCAAGAATACCCACCTTCATTAATTCTCCAATCACTCCCTGAAAAAATATTAGTACCCATTTTCGGCCATCACTGAAAGAACTAGCTAACTACCAAATGAGCTACACCATCCACAACTGCTGATCTTCACTCGACCAAATTACTCCTACTCCGGCCAGTCTCCATCTCCTTGAAAATTCAAACTTCGAAGTCCCATCTCCTTGAAAGTGTGATGAAACATTAACAACAGATCCTTGAAAGTCCCATCTTCTTAAAAAGCCAACTGACCCTTCCCCTATTAACAATAAATAAACCTCGCTAAAAAAATCAATTGAATCAGAAAAACATATCAAATTTTGGTATCTATAACAAACTAACACATACCAAATTTTTGAAAAAGCTAATTTAGTTTTGTGATTGGTTACAACCTGTGATTGGTCTTCATAACATTCATCTTTATTACATTGCTAATTCTACTGTCTATGCAACTCTTATCATCCCACAAAAAGGTTAGAATTAATCAAAAAACTTACGTATCATCAATACTTTATTGCTCCTTGAAGTTAGGGTATTAACAAACGTCCCATTGATTTGTATCTCATATTTCTAGTTGTTTTGTCCAAACATCCAACAAGAAATTAGACAACTTTTCAATGCAACAATTACAAACATTGAATAGTCCCACCTTTTCGCCTCGTTGCTCCGTCGAGGAGCTCCAGTTTCAATGAATTGGAGCAAACTACAAACACCTAATAGCCCTACCTCTTCATCTTTGTCGTTGCCCCATGCGAAGAGCTCCAGCTTTGATGAACAGGAGCAAATCACAAACACCAAACAGCCCCGCCTCTTAGTGGTGTGTTTGAGATGGTTAGAATTTGGAAAGTCCAGGTGGAAGTTCATATGTAAAAGGAATTTGAGAAAATTAAAGTGGTTTTATTACCTAAAATATACAAAACACCCCAAAATAAGCTATTTCGGATAATCAACTTAAAGTTGGATCATTTAAAATTTCAAATAATTTTGATGTGCTGACATTTTGCACAATTATTTTTGTATGTAAATAACATAAATATAATTATCCAAGATTATACCTTATAATGTGTAATCAATGAATTCCTTAGTTATGTAAATTTTTCAAAAAAATATATTCCTAAAAAGAAATTTACCACATAAATCACCTAAAAACTTTTAGAACCAAAGAAAAAAGACCTTAATAAAGTAAAGAGACATAAAAAATTTTAAAACGAAAAAAGAAGACGCATATAAAGAAAACATGGCAACAATAATGTATAAAACATAAATTATACATAAGCACTGCATTAATGTATAAGTTAAACCTATACATAAAAAAGATAATATGGAATGTATAAGGTAAAAAATAACATAAATAAGTATAAGGTGAAACATAACTGCACCGAAAAATCTGAAAAATAGGTCAAACCATTTAGCATAACACAGACATCCCTTATACATATATATGTATAAGATGAGAATACTTCAAGTCATATACATACGACTGACAACCCTTATACATAACACTTGCATGTATAAATAGCAAAATGGGTCAACCATGTATATACATTGCATATCAATGTATATATGAAGTAGAAAATAGAAATTACAGCAGATCTCCCAAAAAAGTGCATCTTTACCCTTATACATAACATAGTTATGCATACCAATGTATAAGAGTGCATAAAATCGAGAAAAAAAATACAAATTAAAAAACAAATCACAAAATCTTTGGAAGCCCAGGTCGTCTTGATTTTGAAAATTAAGCACATGCAACAAAGAAATCGTAGATTTTAGAAGAAGATGATGAAAAAAAATAAACAAACCGTCAGATATCTTAAAGTTGAAATCGTAAACAAACAAACAAACAAACCTCAAAAATAAATTGAAAATGATGATGAAGTTGAGTAATCTGATGAGATATATTTTGAAATCTCTTAATAATGCTAGCTTGATTTTAGGCGTATATTGTGGAGTATTAACCGATCTAAAAGAAATGTTTTGCTATGTTTGAGAGTTTTGGAGAGAGAGTATATAAATGTGATATTTGTAATTAGTTTTGTCAAATTGAATTTTATGTAATAATTATAACTTAAGATGTATATTTATGTAAATTTTAGTTATTTTAAAATATTATTATGGATCATATTACAAGCTCAGATTTGTTATGATGTGAATAGATTGAATTCGAAAAAAATATATCACAAAATAGATATTCATTATATCTAAGGAAGAAAAAAAAGAAAGTACATGGTTGCAATTCATTATTTTGGTTTTACCCTTTTTATTTGGCTAAACATAATTGAGGTCTAGCGCCACTCCCCCACCCCAAGCCTTTTTTTCTTTTAACCGATGATTGGCCCGTGAAAAGAAAAATACACTATTTAAATATATATAAAATTGCATTTAAAGAAGAAATAAAAAGCAATACATAGTTTATACTCATTAGTTCGTTTAAAAAAAAATAAAAAAACTTAGCAAAGATGGAGTACTGACAAATCCATTTTTTAAACGTAAATTCAGAATGAAAAAAAAAATTGCGCAACTAAATAAATAGTCATTGTACAAGATTTTTTTAAAAAAAAAAATTAAAATATGCTTTTATTAAAATGAAGTAAAAGAAATACATTATCAGATCAAATATATCATCGTATATGACAACTGCTAAAAAATATTTCAAATAGAAGCTAACTTTTTGAATTAGGAGATAAGGAGTAAAGACTAAGGGTGTCTAACGGGCCGGGCCACGCCAACCCGGAACCGGCCCTCCCATTTTATCCGGGTTCCGGGCCGGTGACGGGCCGGGTTTGGGGTTAACCGGGCCGGGCCGGGCAAACAGTAAAAAAATTAAAACTCACCCGAACCCGGCCCACTTAATCCAATCCGGTCAAACCCACCAAGACCCGGTCAAACCCGGTTAAAAACCGGTCAAACCCGTTTAAAAAATAAATAAATAATCCAATATACACTATATACACTCCAATATACACTATATACACTCCAATATACAATATATATTTTTAAAAAAATATATAAAGTATAAACAATTACACATATATACGTACCATTCAATATATAATTATATATGACTATACGTACTACTTTAAATAAAACATATGTTATAATAGTATAATATATATATATATATACACTACAATATATATATATACTAATTTATAAAACATATACACATGTATACGTTAAATATATACTACTTTAGAAGATATATACACATATATATGCACCATTCAATATATATGTACTACTTTAAATAAAATATATACTACAGTATAGTGATATACATATATATATATACAACAATATGTATATATATATAGTTACATACTAATTTATAAAACATATACACTTGTATACTTTAAAGATATACGTCTATAGAAGATATATACACATATATACGCACCATTCAATATATATGTACTACTTTAAAAAAAGTATATACTACAATATATATACTAATTTATAAAACATAAAGTAATGTATACGTTAAATATACACGTCTATAGAAGATCTATTCACATATATACACTCTATTCTATGTATATGTAATACTTTAAATGAGATATATACAATATATATACATTACAATATATATTTGTATAGTTATATACTAATTTATAAAATATATACACATGTATACGTTAAATATACACGTCTATAGAAGATCCATTCACTCTATTCTATGTATATGTAATACTTTAAATGAAATATACTATAATGTATATACATTACAATATATATTTGTATAGTTATATACTAATTTATAAAACATATACACATGTATACATTAAATATACACTTCTATAGAAGATATATACACGTGTATACGCACCATTAAATGTATATATACTACTACTTATAAATATACTACATTATATATACATTACAATATGTATAGATATACTTATATACTAATTTATAAAATATATACACATGTATACGTTAAATATACACTTCTATAGAAGATATATGCACAAATATACAAAACATATGCTACTTAATATAATAAATTAATAATATTTGGTAGTAAATTAATAATATATTAGAAGTAAGCTTTTAATTTAAAGTAGAAAACTAGAAATTCAATTTTAAATTTTAAATCGTTAAATAAAAAAAAATAAAAAACAACGACTAAGGAGTGAATGAATTTGGGGAATTTTATTGATTGCAAAATGATCCAAAATTTATAATTTACATGAATGAAAAATCTATAAATTATGCATCATTTTTTCCAACTCATTCATGTTAATATTAATGGGAACTTGCATAGGATAATCGAAGTCAACGGGGGCAAAACCATGCATTGGACTTGATTCTGCGGAGTTCTCCCGTGAAGTCATAATTTCTTCAAGTTTCAGCTCGTCGCTCGGCTCCGGTTCCATTCCTTGGTTTCTTCTTTCCACTCTAATCCAATCTCTGAGGCAAACTAGAACATTCATTGCATTGCTTCCCAATGAGTGTCGGTTGTCTCCAAGCTGTTGTCGTCCCTGACTGAAGGCGCTCTCTGATGCAACGGTTGACATTGGAACATTCAAGATATCTCTAGCTAATCTTGAAAGCACAGGATATTGTGATTCATTATTCCTCCACCAATCCAGCGTGTTGATCCGTCGTCTGCGATCCTCTGGTGCCGTCCGAAGATAATATTTCAGCTCTTCCCGATAAGTTGATGTGTAAGTTCTCTCATCAACACTGTTCCAACAATTAAAATCATAAAACGAATCAGAAAAACCACTATGTGCCGGCCTTTTAGAAGATGATGGCTCCTCGGGAGGATGAGGAGCGACAGTTGGAGTGATATTTGTAGGTAAGGCTGAATCAAATAAATCAGCATAGTGATTATATAATTTTTCTATATAATCCTTTGCATCAGCCGTAACCGTCCACAAATCAGGCTGTACTTGTTCAGAATCATGGTTAGTATTTATTTCTAAGTTAGTATAAATAAGAGTACTAAAGTGACACATATGATTATATTTCATGCACGGATTTAGCATAGCACCAACCAAGTAAATAGGGGGAATCGGGAAAAAATATTTTTTAAATTTCGTAAACATGGCGCCAACAACTTCTTTATAACCTTCTTTATTTTTATATTGTTGGAGCAAACCAGAAATATCGGCTATATATGCCAAAATATTACAAACAGTAGGATAGTAAGCACCGAAAAATTCAACCGTAGCTACATAAAATTTTTCTAAAAACTTAACAAGATCATTAATTACAACCCAATCAGAATTATGTAGCATGCAATCAGCAGAATCAGCAAATGAACCGCAATGTTGGTTAAAAGCTAGTGTAATAGGAATTCTATATTTATAACAAGTTTTTAGAAATTCATACGTAGAATTTCATCTAGTATCAATTTCCTCAGGCATCAAAATCGGTGTAAGTCCATTTTCTTGACATTTAAGTTTAAATTCTCTAATTCTCGATCTACGATTATTTCCTTGAATAAAACCAACGGCAAGACGAATTTTTTCAATATAAAGCTCAAAAAACTCAAGACCATCTTTTACAATTAAATTATATATATGACATGCACACTTAATATGAAAAATTTCAGGCAAGGGTGGAGATAGCGTAGATTTTATTTTTGTTATAGCAGTCTTGTTGTTAGAAGCATTATCAAAAGCAATACATAAAAAATTATTTTCTATACCATAATATCCGGCAATTTTAACAATAGAATCAGCAATAAATTGTCCAGTATGTTTACGATCTTCATCATATAAAAAAGCAAGAATACGTTTTTGCATCACGAAATTACTATCCATCCAATGACAAGTAACGGTTAAATAATCATTTTTATTTACAGCACGATCAAGATCAGAAGTTAGGGACAATCTACATTGAATATTTTTTAACAATGTTGATAAATAAAAACAATATTGTGAATGGAGTCTAAAAATATCAGACCGACAAGTAGTTCTAGGAATACCATTAAACATAGGATTATAAATTGCTTGTATATAACGAATAAAAGCATCAGAAGAAGGAAAACTAAAAGGCAAACAACCCACAGCTACCATTTTAGCTATTTCTTCCCTGTCCCTCAATTTATTATACTTTTTCGCTACTTGACCGGTTGTTGGGTCCATTCTAGTTTGCGTTGACCCACCAACATCCCCACCACCTTTTGCAATTTTTAACTCTCTTTTGTGATCTTCAGTTATATGTCTCATTAACGTACCCGTACCCCCTTGCTTGCCTCCACTTCTATGCTTATATATTTGTTGATAAATATTGCACTGCACCTCAATATCTGATATACGTTCAAAAAATTGTCATGCAATACTAGTTCTTTTACGAGGTTTTGGGGCACTGGGAGGACGGGAAGGGAGATTAACTGATTCAGATCTAACGTTAGCATCTCCTACTGCGGGTGTTTCAGCAATATTTTCATTATCTTCGTCTAAATTAACTGCATCTACTTCATTTTCTTCTTCTATACCGTAATTTTCCTGAGCTTCTACATAATCCATATCGTGAGCACCTACACCTATTTCTTCCTCAAAAGGTGTACCAAGTGGTACCGGAGGCGAAGGCACACGGGTATATCTATTACTTGAACTACCTCTACCGCTAGTAATTCGCTTTTTACTACCACTACCGCTTCCGGGACAAAAAATTTTAACACCTTTAGCAGCGAGGTTTTTTAATTTATCCATAATATAAATTAAATTAAACTAAAAATATTCAAAATACACAAATATAATAAAATTAAATATTAAACAATTAATACAATAAATAAAAATTAAACGTAAGAGATGGAATGACAATACCAAATTTTGGAAGTATCCGAAGATTGCGACTTTAGAAACTTCCGCTCGTACTTTGTAAACGAAAATTAAAAAATTAAAGTGAACACTTTAAGAAATTAAATATATTGAATATTAGAGAATTGAGAATTGAGATTTGAGAGAGAATGAGATTTGAGAGAGTGAAAAATTGTGTGAAAAATGATTTGAAGTTGTAGGGTATTTATAGATTTTTTTTGGGGATTAAAAAATATTTTTTAAAGTTTTTTTTTTTTTTATTAAATGGGCCCAAACTAGCCGTTTGGACCCAAAAACGGCTATATAGCCGTTGGGCCAACGGCTAGTTTGGCCCAAAATCAATTTTTTTTCCCGGGCCGGGCCGGTTAACCGGCGGGCCTGGACCGGACTTGATCCGGGCCGGGTTAACTGGGCCCATTTTAACAAAAAAACCGGCCCGGGACCCGGAACCCTAAAGCCCTAGGGCTTACCGGGCCGGGTCAAACCGGGTCAGGTTAGCTAGTCGGGCCGGGTCGGGCCGGGTAGGGCCGGGTCAGCCCGGGTAGGGCCGGGTCAGCCCGGCCCGTTTGACACCCTTAGTAAAGACTAAAGATTATCAAACAAATTCATGGAGATAATTAAGAGTAGGCATAATTTAGGAAGGGAAATAATGTACCCGAACCAAATTTAGGAGTGTTTTCTAAGTATTCTGCCTATAATCTAAGTTGCCCATACCACAAAATACTAAATTTAAATCTGAAGTCATCATATCCTTTTTATGACTTTCCAATCTATTTTATTTTGCTAGAGCTTGGAGGGTAAAGTTACTACAAAACGTGAAGTCGCAAAACCGAGGGGTAGCATGGAATTCACCTTTTTAGTTCCATTTTACTTTTGAAAGTGTTTGGTAATTTTTAAAATTGCTTTAAGAAAGCCAATTTTGACTTTTTAAAAGTCAAAAGTAAGAAGTAGCCTTCCCTTGTTTTTTTTTTTTTTGGGGGCTTATAAGTCATTATTGTTGACCAAGCAAATGACATTTATGTCCCTTATAATTATCCCTTATTCTGAATATATCCTTTTGTAGCCCTAATGTTCTTTCACTACACAACATATTCATTTTGCTCTCACATAATCTTTTAATATATAACTAACTATCTTTTTCAAACACATTAAAACATTCAACACTTAAACTCTTAAACAAAAATAATTTTTTAGCGCACAAATTAATAGTCATTCATGAAACTATTGTTAATATATATATATTAAAATATATATTAATTTTAATTTGAATCATTTTAACAATAAAAGTTGATAATAATCAACTCTATATATTATTAACAACTATAAAGATATTTCAGACATTTTGACTAAAAAAAGTGCTTAAAAACACTTATTTATCAAACACATCAATAACTTTTTTTCAGTTTCAACACTTTTACCCAAACACGTAACTACTTATTTTTAAAATAAGTTCAACACTTTTAAAATCACTTTTAATTTTTTTAAAAAAAAACACTTTTTTTCAGCCTATCCAAACGGGCTCTAAATCTTTTTCATGTTTATTAAGAAAATAATAAATACAAGCTATAATTTAGTAAATTGCCTCTCTTTGATAAAGGTAGATTGCTTTTCTTCTCTTGAATATTGTACATACATTTTTTATTGTCAAGCATATAATTGAAAACAATTAAACAGGGTAGTCTTAAATTTTTAAGACAATAATTATATTGAAATAATTTTTTTAAAGCTAAAACATCAGTTAAAATGCAAAGGATGGAATGGAGGGAGTATTGGGAGAAGTTTGACATCTAAATTGAATTTTGAGGGACAAAATAATTAGAAGAAGAAAAAGAGAGAGGGACAAAATAATTATTTTCGCCTTTTAAGCAAAAAAATCTTACAAAACAGAAACTTAAATTTCTACTTCCTCTTTCGATCCAAAGAACAACTTGACCTTTTCTTTCTTTTTTCTTTTTTTAAAAAAAGAGACTAAAACATCAAGCAATTATTTCGGAATGAAATTCTAACATCTCCACACGAAGAAATGCTAGCAGGCACACGTGAGTACAAATGGGTCACCTCCTGGTGTTGAGTATGAGTGTCAAACGGGCCGGTTAAAACCGGATCAAACCGGCCCACATAATTAAACCGGCCCGGTTTGATCCAGCCCGGTAAACCGAAGGGCTTTAGGGGTTCGGGTCCCGGTCCGATTGGGTTTTTGATTTGGGCCCGGTTAACCCGGCCCGAACCCAACCTGGTTTGGATCCGCCGGTTAACCGGCCCGGCCCGGTTAAGGTTTTTTTTTTTTTTTTTTTCTTTTGAAAATTCAAAATTTCACAAACTGAAATTAAAAACTTAGTTTTAATACATTATTAATTTACTATCAAGTATTATTAATTTATTATATTAAGTAGCATATGTTTTATACTTTTATTTAAAGTAGTGTATATATTGAATGGTGTATATATATATATATATAAGTGTGTGTGTGTGTGTATATCTTCTAAATCTAAAGTAGTATATATTTAACGTATACATGTGTATATGTTTTATAAATTAGTATATAACTATAACTATATATATATATTGTGGTGTATATATATATTGTAGTATATGTTTTATTTAAAGTAATATATTTATTGAATGGTATATATATGTGTGTGTGTATGCATATATCTACTAAAGTAGTGTATATTTAACGTATAGATGTGTATATGTTTTATAAATTAGTATATAACTATATATCTATATCTATATCTATATAACTATATATCTATATCTATATAACTATATATCTATATCTATATCTATATAACTATATATATATATATATATATATATATATATATATATATATTGTAGTGTATGTTTTAATTAAAGTAGTGAATATATTGAATGGTATATATATGTGTGTGTATATATCTTCTATAGATGAGTATATTTAATGTATACGTTATGTATATGGTTTATAAATTAGTATATAACTATATATATATATATATATATAAATATTGTAGTATATATATATGTATTGTAGTATATATTTTATTTAAAGTAGAACATATATATTGAATGGTGTGTATATATATCTTCTATAGACGTATATATTTAACGTATCCAAGTGTATATGTTTTATAAATTAGTATATAACTATATATACATATACATATTGTAGTATTTATATATATATATATATATATATATATATATATATATATAATATAATATATATTTTATTTAAAGTAGTACATATATATTGAATGGTGCGTATATATGTGTATATATCTTATATAGATGTATATATTTAACGTATACAATGTGTATATATTTTATAAATTAGTATATAACTATATATATATATACATGTTGAAGTATATATATATGTATTGTAGTATATATTTTTTTTAAAGTAGTACATATATATTGAATGGTGTGTATATATGTGTATATATCTTCTATAGACGTATATATTTAACATATACAAGTGTATATGTTTTACAAATTAGTATATAACTATATATATATACATATTGTAGTATATATATATGTATATTGTAGTATATATTTTATTTAAAATAGTACATATATATTGAATGGTGTATATATATGTGTATATATCTTCTACAGATGTATATATTTAATGCATACAAGTGTATATGTTTTACAAATTAGTATATAACTATATATATATACATATTGTTGTATATATATATGTATATTTTAGTATATATTTTATTTAAAGTAGTACATATATATTGAATGTTGTGTATATATGTGTATATATCTTCTCTAGACGTATATATTTAACGTATACAAGTGTATATGTCTTACAAATTAGTATATAACTATATATATATACATATTGTAGTATATATATATGTATATTGTAGTATATATTTTATTTAAAGTAGTACATATATTTTGAATGGTGTGTATATCTGTGTATATATCTTCTACAAATGTATATATTTAATGTATCCAAGTGTATATGTTTTACAAATTAGTATATAACTATATATATATATACATATTGTAGTATATATATATGTATATTGTAGTATATATTTTATTTAAAGTAGTACATATACATTGAATGGTGCATATATATGTGTATATATTTTCTAAAGTAGTATATATTTAATGTATACATGTGTGTAGACAAGTAATACATAAATATTGAATGGTGCGTATATATGTGTATATATCTTCTATAAGCGTATATATTTAACGTATAAATGTGTATATGTTTTATAAATTAGTATATATATATTGTAGTGTATATATATATATATATATATATTATACTATTATAGTATATGTTTTATTTAAAGTAGTATGTATAGTCATAGATAATTATATATTGAATGGTACGTATCTCCAATATACAATATATATTTTTAAAAAAATATATATTGTATATTGGAGTGTATATAGTGTATATTGGAGTGTATATAGTGTATATTGGAGTGTATATAGTGTATATAATTGTAGTGTATATAGTGTATATTGGATTTTTTATTTTTTTTTAAACGAGTTTGACCGGTTTTTAACCGGGTTTTGGTGGGTTTGACCGAATTGGGTTAAGTGGGTTGGGTTAGGGTGGGTTTTAATTTTTTTACTGTTGGGCCCGGCCCAACCCGTTTAGCGCCAAAACTGGCCCTTAACCGGCCCTCAACCCGGTTAAAATAGAAGGGTCGGTTCTGGGTTGGCCCGACCCGACCCGTTTGACACCCATAGTGTTGAGTGTAGAACTGTTAATACGGGCTGACTCAATCTGTTTGGGCTATCCCACACTGGCTTTGGAGTTTGACATGTCAAGCCGGACTGACCCATCAAGATGACATGCCAGAATACAACAAGCTCAACCCATCAACTTGTGGGCTGCTGGCGTTCACGGACCAACCCACTTTTTAAAATATATTATTTTTATAATATTAGTTTAAATTTCAAAATGTTAATTACATAAATATTTACAATATAATATTACATGCGAAGTTACTACTTGTTAATCAAGTCTCAAATTTATAAAAAATCTGCGAAATTAAATAACTTTTGACACCAAATCCAAATCAAATAGAGATGTTGATAAACAAACTAAACAGTTAATGAGTAATAATATAACTAGTTAAATAGTAATATTAACCTAATTTTATTTCAATAGATAACTATAAAATACAAAAATGGTCACTATTTAATCCCTTAAAAGTGAAAATGAACTCCTCAAAAAAAAAAAAAAACTATCATGACACTTATGGTTGTTTAACAATATAATGCCACATCATCTTCATCGAACATATTTGATTCCTTAAAAAAATTACAGTATTTTGTATTTCAATTATTTATATATTTTATAAACACAATTAATATTTAAATATATATGATGTTGTAAATAGACTTTGAGTTTGAACTCCTTTTGTTATTCTAACTTGATTTTATTTTTTAATTATTTTTTGTTTGTCTCACGGGTCAGGCGAGCCCATATTGTTCAAGCCCCACTTGCCAACGGGTTTATTTGAATCGAGCTAAAAAACCCTATTTTTAAACAGGTTGTAAAAATTATCGCCCAGCCTTATTAAATTATAGGTTGGGACGGGTCAGCCCAACGGGCCAGACCCATATTGACGGCTCCAGTTTAGTGGATCATTGATAGAACTTTTTGAAGACAAACTTTTCTTCAATTGGCACGATTGAAATAGACGGCCAGGAAAGTACGAAGTGACTCAACTCTAAAGGAGAGAAAGAGGCCATTGAATGTGGTTACTTTGTTTCTCAACTTTTTGATTTCATTCCAGCCATAACAAATGAGAAGCTATCCGACTCAACTCCAACATAATGTAATATAGCTAGCTTTTTTAGGACTTGAATATTGTCTAATTGCTTAGGTCCATTTATGATTATTGCTTCTGTAAACATAGTAGCTAACTTGGTCTTTGATCCCAATTTGATCGAAGAAAAGAAGTCAAACTTCGGGGGCAAAGACACTCTCATTACGCACATTATGTAAAGAACATTTATTTTATCTCACGAGCTTAACTTTAGGCTCCTTTCTCATAACTTAAGATTGAGCTCGCTTCCCAACAAGCAATCGCTCCTTGAAAGGAAAAATGACTTTAGAAGAACATGATTGGATTTTTCCTTTTACATAAGAATAAGTAAAGCCAATACGATAAAGGCCTTTTGTTATGCTACTAAATCTTGTTGTGCTACTCTGTCTAAGCCTGACTGAGGAAGAATTATAGGACGTAAAACAAAAAAAATATATCGGTCGGATATACAATGTGTAATGATCTCCTTTTGCGATAAATAAAAATTATCACTTCCGTTACATTAAAACATATATATATCTATAATATATTAAAAGTGTGAAGTCCCTTACAAACGTGATTTGAATTTTTTGCCCTTTATTGAAATTCTCTGTTTTAGACAAAATCGTCTTTTCACTAATTTCCTTCAATTATTATATTATTGGGTTTGAATTTGGCTTCCCTAATTCATATTGGTTAGGGGGATCCTAGTAAAACCACGTAGTAAAACTAATCATTATGTAACCCTATTTTCTCTCCGGCTATTGCAACTCACTGCATGTTAACATAAATTAACTCGAGGTTAGTATCTTAATTTCTTTTAATTTGATTTTGTCAATTTCCCTTTCTTCTAAGTAATCATCCATTCATATTGTTGATTGGGTACTTCAGATCTATATTTGATATTCATGTTCCAAAAGTTGCTAATACGAATAAATAAATTATTAATCTCAGAATGTGCGTGAGAATAAATAAGGAGGAGAAGTACGCGAAGCTTAATACTGTACATATTGAGCTACTTGTCACTTGCTACCATTTACACAGAGATGATCTGATATGCTCTTCGAAGGAGATAGAATATGCTTTGAAGGAGATCATGGAAAACAAGGAGAGGGATGGAGTATGCTTTAGCATTATTAATTTGTTTTCTATTAAATTATTATGTTTTTTCTTCAATTCTAATATTGTTTGTTTTATTTGTAGCCCAAAAAAATGTAGAGACAAAAGTAAGTAAAGTCAATTTTTTTTTTCATTTTGAATCTGGGTAGGTGATTCAAACATTATGTTTTTGTTATTTCTTCTTCTTTTTTTCTTTTCAATTTTGGTGTCTCCTTCTGCTTTGGACCGTGTAGGAAAGTCACCTTGTTCAATATATGTTATACAAATACTCACGTCCTTTTTTGCCAAAAATGCATTATGTAATGCCTCCCACTGTTATGCAACATGACATGCTAAGACACCAATAGCAGTCAACATAGTAGCAATGAGGTTGGTACGAGCAGAAACCCGTTGAGGAAGGAGGTGTTAGAGTACATGTCGAATGTAAAGTCACATCTCTAGCGCATGAGGCATAGCAAGACAAATTTTTGGCACCAGATGTCAATTTTCACTGGATTATATTTGCAGCAGGCAGATGGCTCAGAGATATCTGCATGTGGAGGAACCCGATCAAAATAGTCCTCGTGCACATTCTCTTCCTTATGCTCACGTCACTTTCCGAACTTATTTTAGCTACCTTTCTCCTTTACAAGTTTGTAATAGAAATGTGAAATTACTTAAATTTCATGTAATTCGCCTCGAGCTATGTTAAATCACATGTGCATTCATGTGTTGAAGTTGTATTGGTTCAGTTAGAATGATTATTTTTTTTCTTCAAGTTATTTTTCTGACCGGTTCTAGGGAGTTTTGCGGTTTGATCTGATATTATATCAAATATGCATGTTTTGTATATATGAAGATTATATTTCTACTTTATTGAGTGTTGCCAAGACCCCAAAAGTAAACATAATTCAAGTTACTAGCACCAAGAAATTCCTATTCTTTTATGTTAACCTCTCCAAAAGGTATATCCAGCAGTGCAATATTTGTTTTCTAATGAGAAGATCAGGGGCATGAGGGACGAACCAGGAGCCCAACCAATGCTAAAAGCAAAGAGTGAAATAATGTTGGGCAAGATCGACAAGTTTTATGATTTAATGGTTCAGCCACATCAGCACCGGTTGCCATCAAATTAAAGAAAAATATATTCCTGGTGTGAATATAGTCAATTCAATCATATAAACACAATTTCTTTTCTAATTTGTCATTTATCTAAGAATGTGAGATAAGCTAAAAAAGGTGTGCTATATGTATACTGCTTTCTATTATGTGTCACTAAGTTCATACTTTTCCTAAAAAAACAACAATTAACATCCCGCTTTTAAAAATTAAATAAGCTTGGTCATGTAGATTTTGTTTAGGTTTAGTCTAAATATCAAAGTCATTTTAGAGTATATTATCATGTTATTTTAGATCATCATGTTGTCCTTTTAAGTATATTTTTTATCTTATAAATTTATGTTTCTTTTAATTTTTCTTTTTTATTAATAATACAATATATACATAATTATAATATATATATTTGATGCGCTTTATAAAACACGTATCCTAAACAAGTGTATATATATACCTCTATGATGAGTTGGCAAACGTACACATGCATGTTGTCAAGTAGGAACAATATTTGGCGAACAGATGAAACGTGAGATTTCTCTTCTTCAAATTCATTTACTGGTAGTTCTAACTACTACCTTTATTAGCCAAACATTATTTGCTCTCGAATAGTCTTCATTAATTAACTCTCCCAACAATAAACCTACCACATTTAGATTTTGAATTTGTCATTTGGCTACAAGTCAAGATATGATTAGATGAACATTAATGCCATTGGGTAAACCAAGTTTGTTTTGTAAATATTACTAAATTTATTTGTATAATAAAATATTGTAATTGATAAAAATATTAAATACCCTGCCATCATATGTCAAACTGTAATACTAATGTATAAATTTTTACAATTTTTTGTGGCTTAATACATAATCCATTTGTGGCTATTTTATTTAAACACTCAAATTAAGTCATATTTCAATTGAATATATCAATTCGTGATAATATGTTGAATCCAAAAGACACTTCTAATTTAAATTTTGATCTTTTTTTTGTGTTTTCATTCATCGATGTATTAGATAACTAAAGTTAATCAGATAAATACTTCATTTCCTTTAATCATATGTATTCACATCAATAAGCTGTAAAAGTTCAGACATTTTCTATTTGAATTTGAATAATTAAACGAGATGATATATTTTATGTAGTTACCTAAATCATCTAACAGATAAAATGATCAAAGCATGCACAAATATTTTTTCAAAATTTCAATGAGAAATATCTAATTAAAACCCTTTATTAGGAGTTGGTATTTTCAATTGAAATAAACTTAATTAGATTGTCTAAGTTGACAATGCATTAACTATTCAGCCTTTTTTTCCCAACAAAATTCCTCACGATATCAGTTACTCTTTTCCATTAAGTAACTGACGTGGGAATTGAAACATAGAAAAAGAGGAAAAGGACAACAAGGGATGTAAAAAAAATACAGCTATCAAATATTTCAGTTACACACCGAACGGCAAAGGATAAAGAACCATTTATTTATTACATACCAAAAAAGAAAAAAAGTGAGGCTAGGAATTCTATCTAGTGGCAAAACACATTATGGAAATAAAATATTACTACTAATTAGCCCTACAAATATTTCCACAACTGCCGAAGCATGCATCCAGATCTGCACCCGCATCTGCCCAAACCAGTAAATAAATAAATTAGATTCCTTCCAAGTATTGTATATATTACTTGATTTTTGAACAAAAAATGCAACACAAAAGAAAGTCAAGGACATTAAAAAGAGGGTTCCATTTTCTTCCACCATGTTTAATTTCAAATTATATTGCCATCAAATGGTCAAAATCAAATTGTAAGCATAAGTTCATAATTACCCTAATGCATGGATCGCAAACAATGCTAATTTCACAAACAATATAAATTTCCAACATGTTCCTTTCTTTTTCACTAATTAAACATTATTCTTCACATTTAAAAAATGGTCCATTTAGACTATAACTATTTGAAAGATGGACTAAATTAAACTTTAAAAATGCACGAACACGAAGCGAAAATTGCCCAATGTCATCTATTGAGAAACGTTAACAATTCATACGATCCTCAATCAATGTGAGACTTTTTGAAGACCTTGCATGCATTTTCAGGTGTGAAATTAAACAATGGGTCCAACATTGGACACATAAAGAATAGGGATGGACCGACTTAATTAGACGCCTACAAGAAAATGGAAATTGAACTTAACTCAATTTGAGAAAGGCTAGATCATAATGTGAGACTGATCCAAAGTTTTATAACGAGACAACAATTTGTACTCGATCTCTTAACGACAATGTGAGAGTCTAACGCAACCAAGTATGTGCAAATGTAAGTGAATTATAAGGGTTTATTTCTTAGATGGTCCTCCAACATTAAGTAACTTATTTCAGAAAATCACCTTTTTTATTCTAGTTTTCTTCAAACAAAGAAAATGACTTTCTGAGATAATAACTATTAGTTGAGTGACTATATAAGAAAATAATTTTGAATCATAACCGTCGTGGTGATGGAGTGGTAAGTAACGGAGCCTCCATCTGAGTCCTAGCAAGGAATAATGGCGAATGCTTTACCTCTAAAGCGAGACTTCCCAATACAAATCTGAATTAGTATTGGGCCTTAAAACAGGCCATATCGAACACCAAATAGGAAACCAAAAAGAAAAAGAAAAAGAAAAAAACGAAAAAAGACATTATACCATAGCGAGTAGGAATACAGAGCTCCAAGGAACAACCAATGCTGCAATAATCCTGGTATTCAGAAGTAGAACGAGGAATGCACTTGCTTAGACACCGCAGGTAACAAGGATTCGTCTGTGGTGCACGTGCTCGCATGTTCAATAGTATACATTTATTGTAACATCCACCCCAACAAGCATAAGGGCTGTCTCCATTAACAATATACATTTGTTTTCCTAGTACAGTGGTCAGCACTATCAAAAAGGTAACAAAAAACCTAGTAACTCTCTCCATTGCCTCTTAGAATATTCCCTCTTTTTTTTTCCTAGTTTTTGATCGTGGACATGTTTTGGGAGGTGCAGGAAGTGAGATATGTATAGGTGAAAAATCCCCAACTAATTTGGTGTCTATTTATTCATTGGGTATTAAATGCATGCCCTCTTGCACCAACTCTTTTGACACGTTCACACCGCGAAAACCTCAAGCTCATGCATGCAATGTAGGCCCGCATCGGTCGGTTCAGTTTGATTTTGTGTATTATTGATTTAATTTATCGATTTTCGATTAATAAATATGATAATTGAACCAATGAGATATTCGTTATCGATTTTCGGTTAATCGAATTTTGGTCTTTATCGATTCGATTTAACCAATAAGAAAATTCTCCTCTAATTGTTCTTTACTTTCTCTTATTTTATTTATTTTACACTATCTTCACTAGAAAGTCTATAAAAAATATAAGAATTAAGACAACAACTATAAAATACAACAGACAATATGGTATGCATTTAAAATCTAAAGCCACAATTATACAAGTACGAATAAAATCAGAATTTTAATACAATCTTATGAGGTTATCGGTTTAACGATTAACCAAAACTTTAAAACCAAAAATCGAACCGATAGCCCAATAAATTTTTTTACAAAACCGTCAATTTTTTTTTAACTTGATAACCTGATACCGATAAACCAATAATATATTTATCAGTTCGATTTATCGATTGAACTGTTTTTTGCACATCCCTAATACAATTCCATGAGAAATTAATTTGAAGTATAAATAAATAAAGACGGATTTTGAATTTAAGTTTTATGGATTCAATATTTAAAGTTTTTCATATTGAGTTCATAATTATATAAGAATTATAGATTTAAATTTACTATTTGTCGTAATATTAGTATATCAATTATGTTCCATATCATTATATCAGAATTATAGATTTAAATTTACTATTTGTCGTAATATTAGTATATCAATTATGTTCCACATTGAAAGTATTAGAATTCAGATCAAAACACGAGCCATCCACCCCAGTACAATAGTTGTTACGCTGCTGTTCTTATGTCTGGCCCGGCCCCACTAGCTACTGATTATTTTGTTAAAAAAAAAAAAGAAAAAAGAAAAAACTATTGATTGTTTATTTTTTTACAACATCCCCATAGCTAGATCATTTGGATTTTAATTGATCAGTTTTAGTTAGTAGTTACGTACACATCATGTTTCACCTAAAATTTCACGCAACCTCATTCCCTCCCAACCACCTCAACTCAACTCCTAGCTCAGTTGATTATAGTTGAACTTTCATTTTATTTGTAGTGTTTAATTCCTTACTTTATGATTTCTATTTTTCCTTTCCCTACTTTCAATTTTAAATAAAAAAGGAAAAGAAAGGCAAAGCATCATATGAGAAAACTAGCTAGTTGACTCCGAGTTTAAAAAAGGAATAAAAGGACCGGCAAAACATCATATGAGAAAACTAGCTATTTGTATAGTTTCTTGATTTCTGTAAAGTTTTTATTTTTAAGAGATGTAGTGAAGGTAAACCTGTCAAACGGGCCGGGCTGGCCCGGCCCGAACCGGCCCGAACCGGCCCTACATATCAAACCGGACCGGTTTGACCCGGCCCGGTAAGCCCTAGGGCTTTAGGGTTCCGGGTTCCGGTCCGGTTTTTTTTTTAAACTGGGCCCGGTTAACCCGGCCCGGACCAACCCGGTCCAGGCCCGCCGGTTAACCGGCCCGGAACCGGCCCGGAATTAAAAAAAAAAAAAAAAATAAAAAATTATTGGGCCAAACTAGCCGTTGGCCCAACGGCTATATTACCGTTTTTGGGTCCAAACGGCTAGTTTGGGCCCATTAACTTAAAAAAAAAATATTTTTTAATCCCCAAAATAAATCTATAAATACCCTACAACTTCAAATCATTTCTCACACAATTTTTCACTCTCTCAAATCTCATTCTCTCTCAAATCTCATTCTCTCTCAAATCTCAATTCTCAATTCTCAAATATTCAATATATTTAATTTCTTAAAGTGTTCAATTTAAATTTTTAATTTTTCGTTTACAAAGTACGAGCGGAAGTTTCTAAAGTCGCAATCTTCGGATACTTCCAAAATTTGGTATTGTCGTTCCATCTCTTACGTTTAATTTTTATTTATTGTATTAATTGTTTAATATTTAATTTTATTATATTTGTGTATTTTGAATATTTTTAGTTTAATTTAATTTATATTATGGATAAATTAAAAAACCTCGCTACTAAAGGTGTTAGAAATTTTTGTCCCGGAAGCGGTAGTGGTAGTAAAAAGCGAATTACTAGCGGTAGAGGTAGTTCAAGTAATAGATATACCCGTGTGACTTCGCCTCCGGTACCGCTTGGTACACCTTTTGAGGAAGAAATAGGTGTAGGTGCTCACGATATGGATTATGTAGAATTTCAGGAAAATTACGGTATAGAAGAAGAAAATGAAGTAGATGCAGTTAATGTAGACGAAGATGATGAAAATATTGCTGAAACACCCGCAGTAGGACATGCTAACGTTAGATCTGAATCAGTTAATCTCCCTTCCCGTCCTCCCAGTGCCCCAAAACCCCGTAAAAGAACTAGTATTGCATGGCAATTTTTTGAACGTATATCAGATATTGAGGTGCAGTGCAATATTTGTCAACAAAAATATAAGCATAGAAGTGGCGGTAAGCAAGGGGGTACGGGTACGTTAATGAGACATATAGCTGAAGATCACACTAGAGAGTTGAATATTGCAAAAGGTGGTGGGGATGTTGGTGGGTCAACGCAAACTAGAATGGACCCAACAACCGGTCAAGTAGCGAAAAAGTATAATAAATTGAGGGACAGAGAAGAAATAGCTAAAATGGTAGCTGTGGGTTGTTTGCCTTTTAGTTTTCCTTCTTCTGATGCCTTTATTCGTTATATACAAGCAATTTATAATCCTATGTTTAATGGTATTCCTAGAACTACTTGTCGGTCTGATATTTTTAGACTCCATTCACAATATTGTTTTTATTTATCAACATTCTTAAAAAATATTCAATGTAGATTGTCCCTAACTTCCGATCTTGGTCGTGCTGTAAATAAAAATGATTATTTAACCGTTACTTGTCATTGGATGGATAGTAATTTCATAATGCAAAAACGTATTCTTGCTTTTTTATATGATGAAGATCGGAAACATACTGGACAATTTATTGCTGATTCTATTATTAAAATTGCCGGATATTATGGTATAGAAAATAAAATTTTATGTATTGCTTTTGATAATGCTTCTAACAACAAGACTGCTATAACAAAAATAAAATCTACGCTATCTCCGCCCTTTCCTGAAATTTTTCATGTTAAGTGTGCATGTCATATATATAATTTAATTGTAAAAGATGGTCTTGACTTTTTTGAGGTTTATATTGAAAAAATTCGTCTTGCTGTTGGTTTTATTCAAGGAAATAATCGTAGATCTAGAATTAAAGAATTTAAAGTTAAATGTCAAGAAAATGGACTTGCACCGATTTTGATGCCTGAGGAAATTGATATTAGATGGAATTCTACGTATGAATTTTTAAAAACTTGTTATAAATATAGAATTCCTATTACACTAGCTTTTAACCAACATTGTGGTTCATTTGCTGATTCTGCTGATTGCATGCTACATAATTCTGATTGGGTTATAATTAATGATCTTGTTAAGTTCTTAGAAAAATTTTATGTAGCTACGGTTGAATTTTCCGGTGCATATTATCCTACTGTTTGTAATATTTTGGCATATATAGCCGATATTTCTGGTTTGCTCCGACAATATAAAGATAAAGAAGGTTATAAAGAAGCTGTTGGCGCTATGTTTACGAAATTTAAAAAATATTTTTTCCCGATTCCCCCTATTTACTTGGTTGCTGCTATGTTAAATCCGTGCATGAAATATAATCATATGTGTCACTTTAGTACTCTTATTTATACTAACTTAGAAATAAATACTAACCATGATTCTGAACAAATACAACCTGATTTGTGGACGGCTACGGCTGATGCAAAAGATTATATAGAAAAATTATATAATCACTATGCTGATTTATTTGATTCAGCCGTACCTACAAATATCACTCCAACTGTCGCTCCTCATCCTCCCGAGGAGCCATCAGCTTCTAAAAGGCCGGCACATAGTGGTTTTCCTGATTCGTTTTATGATTTAACTTGTTGGAACAGTGTGGATGAGAGAGCTTACACATCAACTTATCGGGAAGAGCTAAAATATTATCTGCGGACGCCACCAGAGGATCGCAGACGACGGATCAACACGCTGGATTGGTGGAGGAATAATGAATCACAATATCCTGTACTTTCAAGATTAGCCAGAGATATCTTGAATGTTCCTATGTCAACCGTTGCATCAGAGAGCGCCTTCAGTCAGGGACGACAGCAGCTTGGAGACAACCGACACTCATTGGGAAGCAACGCAATGAATGTTTTAGTTTGCCTCAGAGATTGGATTAGAGCAGAAAGAAGAAACCAAGGAATGGAACCAGAGCCCAACGACGACCTCAAACTTGAAGAAATTATGACTTCACGGGAGAACTCAGCAGAATCAAGTCCAATGCAGGGTTTTTCCCCCGTTGACTTCGACTACCCTATGCAAGTTCCAATTAATATTAACATGAATGAGTTGGAAAAAATGATGCATAATTTATAGATTTTTCATTCATGTAAATTATAAATTTTGGATCATTTTGCAATCAATAAAATTCCACAAATTCATTCACTCCTTAGTCGTTGTTTTTTATTTTTTTTTATTTAACGATTTATAATTTTAATATCTTCTATACAAGTGTATATTTAATGTATACATGTGTATATGTTTATATATCTTATATAGAAGTGTATATTTAATGTATACAGGTGTATATATCTTCTATAGAAGTGTATATTTAATGTATACATTGTGTATATAGCGTATATAGTGTATATATGTGAATAGATCTTCTATAGACATGTATATTTAGCGTATACATGTGTATATGTTTTATAAATTAGTATATAACTATACAAATATATATTGTAATGTATATATATTGTAGTATATCTCATTTAAAGTATTACATATACATAGAATAGAGTGTATGAATGTTAATAGATCTTCTATAGACGTGTATATTTAACGTATATATGTGTATATATTTTATAAATTAGAATATAACTATACAAATATATATTGTAATGTATATATATTGTAGTATATCTCATTTAAAGTATTACCTATACATAAGAATAGAGTGTATATATGTGAATAGATCTTCTATAGACATGTATATTTAACGTATACATGTGTATATGTTTTATAAATTAGTATATAACTATACAAATATATATTGTAATGTATATATATTGTAGTATATCTCATTTAAAGTATTACATATACATAGAATAGAGTGTATGAATGTTAATAGATCTTCTATAGACGTGTATATTTAACGTATATATGTGTATATATTTTATAAATTAGAATATAACTATACAAATATATATTGTAATGTATATATATTGTAGTATATCTCATTTAAAGTATTACCTATACATAGAATAGAGTGTATATATGTGAATAGATCTTCTATAGACATGTATATTTAACGTATACATGTGTATATGTTTTATAAATTAGTATATAACTATACAAATATATATTGTAATGTATATATATTGTAGTATATCTCATTTAAAGTATTACATATACATAGAATAGAGTGTATGAATGTTAATAGATCTTCTATAGACGTGTATATTTAACGTATAGTCGTTGTTTTTTATTTTTTTTTATTTAACGATTTATAATTTTAATATCTTCTATACAAGTGTATATTTAATGTATACACGTGTATATATCTTCTATAAAAGTGTATATTTAATGTATATATTATGTATATAGCGTAGATAGTGTATATTTGACCGGTTTTTAACCGGGTTTGACCGGGTTTTAGTGGGTTTGACCGGATTGGGTTAAGTGGGCCGGTTCCGGGTGGGTTTTAATATTTTTACTGTGCAGCCCGGCCCGGCCCGGACCGGTTAAGGCCAAACCCGGCCCGTAACCGGCCCGGAAACCGGTAAGAATGAGAGGGCCGGTTCCGGGTTGAACCGGCCCGGCCCGTTAGACAGTCTTAAGTGAAGGTTTGGAAAGAAAGCAACAAAAAGCACAATAAATTATTGCCGACATACTAATGTGATTTTTTAAATAATTACCAACACATCACGAAATATGTGCATCAGTTGGCTTGGTACCATGTTATCTTTATTTTTAAATAAGTGATATTTTAATTTTGACATATCTCTTAAGCAACTATTCATTCCTAGAAGGCTAGAATATAAAGACTGATTTTTAACCTACTCTTAATAAATACCCTCGGCCTTTAGTCCACATTAATTAAGTGAATTTTTTTTCTTTCTTAAAATAACTAAATTGTCAAGAAAATTGTTGAGATTTTTTTCTTTTTTGTTTTGCCTTTATTAACTCCTACTCCCCCAGTCTCAAATTACTCGTTCCAATTTTTTAATTTAATTTCTCATTTTACTTGTCTTTTTTCATTAATTAAGAAGAGATAATTTTTTCTCTCATGTTTTATCCTTTGCATTAATTATTTTTTTTTCAAATTAAAATAAAAACATCATTTAATAAGGGTACTATGGGAAATTAGTCATGTTATTAATTATTTTTCTTAATCAATGTGCCATTTCAATTTGAGACGGATAATTTGGGACGGAGGAAGTATAACATTACATTTTAAGTCATAAATTACACTACTTACAAAGTCATATTCACAACTATTTCTACTTTTAAGAATAGTTTAGAAATTATCGAAAGAATAATAATGTTTTAGAGTATTTTTTTTAAGGGGTGTGCATTACTCCATATTTTTTTTAAGGGGTGTGCATTACTCCATAAATTTACTTAATATGTACTTAGAGGGAGTACCTTGAAAAAGATGCGTAAGTCTTTAATATTTTGTAGTTGTATAAAACTCTCTTTTATTAAAGAAGGATATAGCTGGTGTCTTTGCTTTTCTATTGGTAAATAAAATACTTTAGAGAAAATACATTTTTTTTTTCTGAACTTGTCCTCCAAATTTACTTTAGCACTTAAATTTAATTTTCATTTATTTGCCCCCCTTAACATCTGTAAAATGTATTATTTTCACCCCTCAAAACTGAATACCACTCTTACAACGGAGAGTGTGTTACACTCGCCTACACATCAACGCCATGTCAATGTCACGTCAGAGCCACATCATTGCCACGTAAGAAGTTCGATTTTTCTATAAAAAAAAATTAATCTCCCATATATTATTTTTATATATATTTTTTTAAAAATAAAAAATATATATTTATTATTTTATTTATTTATATATATATATATATATATATATATATATATATATATTAAATAAAAAAGACAATCCCACCCCCATTTTCTTTTTTTTTTTCACACCCCCCACCCCGCCCCCTACCCTGCAACGCAGCCCCCCCTTTTTCTATCTTCTTCAAACCACTCCACCTCCCCCTCTCCTCCATTTTCTATCTTCTTCAAACTTAAAGCATATTACCACTAGCCATTGTTGTTGTTTACTAAGCCAAAAAGAAACCCCAATTCAGATAAGAATCAATTAAATTTGTCAATCAAACAACATAATTCACGTGCTCGTTTAACAGATTATTCAAAGCCACAAAATCCACAAGAATCAGAAAATCAAATTCACCATTGAATCCATACATACAATTAAAGGCAAAAAACAACTAACGGTGACAATCACACAACACTAGGCAAAGTTGACCCACGTTAGAATTTTTTTTTATTTCTTCATCTTTTTAACTGCTCAAAGCCATCAAACTTTCATCTTCTTAATAGCTCAAAGTCACAAGAATCAGATAACCATTCCAGCATTTTATCATCAGCAACTCATGCATAATTTTTTTTTTTGAAAAGTATCAATTTTTCATCTCCTTTATAGCTCAAAATCATCAAAGTTTCAAAAATAAAAAACGCAATTCAGCATTTTATCAACAAATCATGCATCCACAAAAAAAATTGCAAAGTATCAATTTGTTCATCTTCTTAATAGCTCAAAGCCATTAAACTTTCAAGAATCAAAAAACCAATCCAGCACTTTATCTTCTTAATAGCTCAAAGTCATCAAAATCGAAAGAATCAAAATCCTAATTCAGCATTTTATCATCAACAACACATTTTACAGGTATCTGAACTTATCCTCTCAAATTCACCCACCATTAAATTTCATCCACCTCACCTATCATTTTCTTCTTTTCTCCTTTTCACCTTAAACGATATGGGTGGGGTGGAGGTGACGGGTATGGTAGTTGAATGATGAGAAATTGGGATGGGGTAGAGTGGGGGTGACGGATTTGGTGGGTGGGGGTTAGAAGGAGATGAAGAAATAGGGGTAGGGGTATGAAGAAGATGAAGAAATGGGTGTGAAGGGTATTAAGAAGATGAAAAAGGTGGTTTTTTATAAAAAAATTATTAATATATATATATATATATTAAAAAGTGGGGCCATATCAGTTTTTAAATAAAATAACGCGCCTTTTTTTAAAAAAAAAAAAATTCTACGTCAGCTTAAGGGGTGAAAATAATACACTTTAAAGATTTAAGGGGGTAAATAAATAGAAGTTAAGTTTAAGTGCTAAAGTAAGTTTGGAGGACAAGTTCAGGGGGAAAAAGATGTCTTTTCTCAATACTTTATTACCAAATACAAAATGTACAACCAAAGAACATAATGTTGTGTTGGCAGATTGCCCTGACTTTTCACTACAAAAAACTGAATCAAAGTGTAACGCCCCGAGAACCTATCCCGAGACATCACATGGTGCTCAAGGCCACACGTGACCTCAAGCTAACCCTCTAAGCCTGTCATCACCTTCAGAATTCTCCATGACACGAATCATCATAAAGTAGGGAAGAATGATCATGACATGAACATACTGAGATACGAAGTAATACGGTTCTGTACAAATAAAATACTGAAATCTCTGTACATACTGGTACTCTAGTCTGACAAAGCCTCTACTACATAAGACTGAAGAGCCCTTGGGACAGATCCCCAACTGACTCATACTGAACGGAAAAATAAACAACCATCAATTAGCAAGACAAAAATTATGAACATAGGTCCTCGAACCATGAGGACTCACAAATAGAAGGAATATAGATGAAGGTACTCATAGATCACTATCGCGGCTGAGACTGATCACCTGAACCTATATCACGAGGAAATATAGAATACAAAAGAGTATGAGAGTCAGTACTTGGGAATGTACTGAGTATGTGGGGGTGGATGCAACATTTTAAATAATATCATAAGTGTATAAGAAAATCATGCATGCTGACAGTAATAACTCTCTTCGCTTGAGTTATCCGAAACATTATTTCCATAAATCATCAGTAATAACATATGCTTTATAAATCTCATAATTCATTCAACTCAACTCAAAAGCTTTGACTCATGACTTAGAGTGACTCAGTAACTCAAGGTATTTAGATCATTATGGGTTTGGGAGTTTCTTATAACCGACATAACTACTCCATGTGATCCGCATAGAGTCCAACGTGTTGCCCTCCTAAGGAGAGAACCCCACATTGGCAGGGGTGTCGTACTCTTGCCAAGGAGTACAACCTCAATCTCATCATCACAATCTCATACTCGGCCTTTGTCCCACAATTATCAACATCAATCCTACGGTGGCACGTAGTTCTGGAGAAATACCAAATTTCTCGCTCGGTGCTAAATACTCTTTCCAGACCCAGCTCAGAACGTGTTAGCAAATCCACCTCAATCAATATCAACTCATGGGTCTATCATGATGACCAAAACAACAGTATATATCATCAGTAAATTGTATACGACTGTGGATTCCTAACTCGACTCAAATTCAAACAATGTTTCTCAACATCAAGTACATTTGCTTATCAAATCATTCCAAATGCCAAAGCTTCAAGGAAACATCATCAAACTCATTCTTGACATTCAATTCAAATATCGATATATATATATTCAATAGTCAGATTTCTCATAGAAAACCACAAATCTTGACACTTATAATAAATCACTTAGAAATCATCAATATATAATGACAATATACATCTCATGGAATAAATACTCAATTTAAGAAGCATGATGGTGAAATAATCGTAAATATCAAACTTATTCAACTCAAATCTCTTAAATCATAAATAAAGAAATTTGGGTGTAAACCCACTTGCAAAATCATGTAAATCAATAATAGAAAGTAAATCTTTAGGCACAAGAATGAAAAGAGTGTTCTTGTTCAAACCCCACATACCTTGGATTTTGATTTGAAGATGTGAAAACTTGTTTGGAACTCTTCTCACACTTTTAGGCCAAGATTCTTGATTCCTTTGACTTGGGAAACTTAGTTCTTGAATAACTTGGAGAAATTAATGGAAGATTCTCTGAATTTCTTGGAAGAGGATTTAGATTTTGAATCTTGTAGAAACCCTAGTTTCTAGGAGATTCTTGGAAGATTGGAAAAGAAAGGAGAAGGAAATGAGTGGCTCTTCTCCACTTTGATATATATATATAAGACCACATGGGGAGGAAATGACCAAAATATCTTTTTTTGAAAATGCTGAAATTTGCTGATCGGGGCCTGTGACGGTCTACCTGACGGTCCGTCAGAGGGACTGACGGTCCACCAAGTCATCCGTCACTCGAACACCAAAACTGAAATGTTCTGCCTCGACGTGATGGTTGACCTGACGGTCCTTCAGAAAAGTGACGGTCCACCAAGTCGTCTGTCACTTGAGGGCCAGAAATGAGACATTCTGTCTTGACCTGACGGACCCCTTGACGGTCCGTCGACTTTTTGACGGTCCATCAACTTTTTGACGGTCCACCAACTTGGCCGTCACACGATGGACTAAAAAAAGAGTCACTGTCTTGGCTTGACGGGGAACTTGATGGTCCACCAGGGACCTGACGGTCCTCCAGGTCAACCGTCAAACCTGGGCGATTCGATACCGTTTAGTAAAACGGCCATAACTCCCTCGTCCGATGTCGGATTTTGATGAAATTGATATCAATGGAAATATTATTCAATGCTCTATATGAAAAAAGTAGAAATTAGAGAAATACAACATGGTTTAAACATCAATCACTTTGGAAGTCGCACATATCCACTCAAAAGACGAATTTAGACTTAAGAAACGATCGGGGTATTATACAAAGAAAATATAAAACTTTTGCAGTACCAGAAATAACTACATACACTACAATAAAAAGCTTTATTTATGAACAACATATTGGGACGAGCTGATAATTCCGTCTCTAAAAGTATAGGTATTGAGACAAGATTATATTTTGGTCCTTATTTATGTACTTTATTGTGAAGGTACTAAATATGGTCCCAAAAAAATTTAGTATATGGTCTCAAATAATATACAATTGAAGGCATGAGCGGATTTTTTTTTTTGTTCTTTTACCAAAAATTAAAGCGGCAATTCTCTATATGTTGAAACTAAAAAATTCAAAAACATTCCTTTTCTTAAAATTAAACTCATCGCTAATTAAACCCTAGAGCTAGTAATCACTCCCACTTTTCCAATTTCCATCGATCGATCTGCTCTCCGTGATCTCAACGAGAGAGAAATTTTCTCGTAGCTCTACCCTAAATCGAGGAATTTCAAGGTATGCCTCACTTTCCAATCGATCAATGTTGTTGTTTTTCATTCATAGGCTGCTGAGTTTTTGTATTAATATCAAAATTTTTCTTTTTTTTCAATTTTCACTAATCAGCTCTGCCTAATCTCAACGAGAGATAGTTTTTCTCGCAGCTCTAACCTAAATTGAGGAATTTCAGGTATGCCTCACTTTTCAATCGATCGAGTTGCTGTTTTTCATTCATAGGCTGCTGATTTGCAATATTAATTTCAAAAATTTTCTTGTTTTCTAATTTCCAGCAATCAGTTCTGCCTATTCTCAACGAGAGATAGTTTTTCTTGCAGCTCTAGCCTAAATCGAGGAATTCCAGGTATGCCTTACTTTTCAATCGATCGAGTTGCTCTTTTCCATTTATAGGCTGCTGAATTGCTGTATTAATGTCAAAATTTTGCTTGTTTTTCAATTTCCATCTATAATGATTTATTTTTTATTAAAAGGCTAAGAGTAGTTAGTCTCAGATTTCACATTGGTCTTCTGACCTTTACAAAAATCACAGAGCAACCATCAGGTACCACCACAAGGCTCACACAAGATTCCTGCCTCAACCTTTCAATTGAAAATAGGACAGGTAAAGAGTTAGACATTTCTAAAAGGGTCCAAATAGAAACACATTACATTATCATACCAAGATATTTGGATAAGGAATGAAAAAGGGATTCCGTGGAATATTTTGGTAAAGTCCTCCTACCACAGGTTATTAAGAAGAGAGACCAGAGATTGCTATTATCTATCAGTATGGATTCCCAGAGCTCCGATGAATATACACTCTTTCACCTAGTTTGTGGCAAGGGGGATCATCCTTACAGTTGAAAATTTGAAGAAAAGAAAGATAACATATCTTAGCTGGTTTTTTTTAGCAAGGGGTCTATAGGAAACATCTCTACCTCTAAGATATGGGGTCAATAGATGTTTCTGTTTGGACTCTTTTAGAACTGTCTAACTCTTTACCTGTCCCATTTTCAATTGAAAGGTTGAGGCAAGAATCTTGTGTGAGCCTTGTGGTGGTACCAGATGGCTGCTCTGTGATTTTTGTAAAGGTCAGAAGACCAATGTGAAATTTTCACTTCACTTTCTCAAAATCACAACGTAGGGTGTAAGCTGGATCATTTGCTGAATCAAATGGCATAGGTTGACCAGAACATATTACTATAAACAATTTACCATGTCCTTTTATAACATTTCGTTCGAATATCCAAAATAGCCAAGATGGGTGGAGGACACTGGTAGGAGCCAATCCACTTCCAATGACTTTATGGTCAACTGACAAAACTTGACAGTAAGAGAAAATGGTTTTAACAAAACTGACTTTCGCATTTTTTACAACCTTCAATCAAAAAAATGGCATCTACATTACGGTGGTTGCGTACCAGAAGGTCTTTTCATGTAACAATCATTGTTTAGAGGTTTTAGTTAGATGATAGTTTGGTTCCTCTACAACCTTCAATCAACAAAAATGTATCTACAGTGTAGTGATTGCGTACCGGGAGGTCTTTCCATGTAACAATCATTGTTTTGCGTAACCATCTGAAAAGGCCAATATCATTATTAGCTTTTCATATATGAGATGTTTGTCTAGACATGAAATTATTCTGAATGTTGGTCATCCCAAACCTCCAAATGAAAAACCAGTATAAAGTTAAGAAAACAAATAAAGGAAGACAAAATTTCAGTCCATACTTCTCGTCTTTCAGTCCAATTTTTATTTAAATAATTTTTTTATCATCAAGCATTACTTTCTCAGTCTATTCTCGTCTTTCAGTCCGATTTGTATTTTTGTCACTGTTATTTAGTGTTTTGGCTTGTTGAGTTGGAGTTTTTCCTTGAGATGGTAGTTTATTTTTTGTGTTGTCTTTGTTGTTTTAATGTTGAATTTCACTATTTGTAGCAACCTGAGCTGGGGATGTTGTTATTGTTGTTGCAGTAGCGACTTTATCTGAGATGTTTAAATTTTGTTGGTTTGTGATGATTATATGCTTGTTTGGATAGTAAGCTGACAGTTTCAAATAATGTCCGTAAATTTCCCAAAAATAATATAGTTCTAATCTGAAGAGGAGGTCGTACTATGTTTAAAGTTGAAAATACCTGAGGTCGTAATATAGTTCTAATTATTTTTCTTATCCTTTATATTTTCTTAATCTAATTTTTATGTATTCTCCAAGGTTATGGCTCCTAGTAACTAATGGATGCAACTTTCTCTTCATAATCGGACCGACAAAATCTACTTAGATGGGGTAAAAAAGTTTGTGAATTATGCTTTTCGTGGAAAATAAGAAGAATGTGAAATATGGTGTCCGTGTTACAAGTATTGTAATACATCATTAGGAACTCGTAAAATGATTGAGATACATTTGAAAGTCCATGGAATAATTGAAAATTATACCTTTTGGTTTCACCATGGGGAATAGTTAGGTGATCCATATTAGACTTTGAAGATGAAGATGAGGATGAAGCAGATGATTTTGAGAGTGAAGATGAAGATAAAGTAGAAGAACTATTGAGAGATTTATATCCTGATGCTGAAGGTGGAGGAGATACACACACTGGTTTTGATGATAAACTAGTGGAGAATCCAAATGCTGAAGCTGGAAAGTCTTATAACCTTCTGGAGGATTTTGAGCATCCACTGTATCAAAACTCAAAGGCTTCAAAGCTTTCATCTTTGATTAAATTTCTTCACATCAAAAGTATGGGTCGTTGGAGCAATGAATCATTTACCATGCTATTGAAAATGTTAAAAAAGGAGTTGTTGCCTGATGGAGCTAGTTTGCCAAATTCATATTATGAGGCAAAGAAGATAATTACAGAGCTTGGGCTTTCTTACAACAAGATTGATGCTTGTACTAACGATTGCATGTTATATTGGAAGGAGGATAGCTTACTTGATTCTTGCAAAATTTGTGGTGCGTCTATATGGAAATTAGATGCACATAGTAGGGAGACAAAAAATAAAAAGGGTAAAAAGATAGCCTAAAAAACTTTACGCTATTTTCCCTTAAAGCTGTAAGACACCGTATTTCCCTAACATTATCCAAGTCTCAATACATGAGTATTCATGTAAAAAATTTTGAAAAACTCGTTATTCTTTAGTTTAGAGCCTGCCATTGTGTAGGAAATTCAATTAGCTTTCCAACGATATAAAATTTGCCAAAATCCGATAATCGGATAAGAAGTTATGGAGATTTTAAGTTTCAATCATAAAACACTGTCATTTTAAATCTTAGCGTGTCGCGGAGCTAGCATAAATGACAATTGTCAATTACCAGTGTGACTCCACAATATGGCGCGTCACGGAGCAGGCCAATTTCCCGTTTGTCAATTTCCAGTGGGCCTCCGAGATCATGACGCGTCGCGGAGTTGGCCAAATTGGCATCCACAGGATTACCGTGATGGTGGCGCATCGCACCATCTGTCCAGGTCCCAGTTGTCCCAATTCCAATGGCTTGGCGTGCCAAGGCCAAAAATTGAGATGGTCAGTTTTCAGCTTCCATTTTTAAATTCGTTTAAGGGTATTTGGGTCTTTTTCCACGACCTTAATTAACCTAAAACACGAAATTTAACCCCTAAACACCCTAAGTAGACATCATTATTTCAATTCCTCTCACAATAAAAAATTTCTCTTTCAAGAACAAGAAACCCTAGCTCTTAAATTCAAGGCAATTTCTCAAGAACTCTCCATTTATCTCTTCAAATTCATTAACTCAAGTATGTTAGATATTCATCCATGGAGTCCAAGTAACCCTTTTAAATTATTAAATTGTGATCTTTTCAAGTTATCATGTTTTAAATTATGATTTCATCCATGAATCTCCATGTACTATTGATTTTATACTATGTTACCATGAATTTATTGTTATTATTCAATCTTCTATGTTTTAATACTATTATTTACTGAATTAAACCATGATTTAATGCTATTATGATGAATTCATGCTATTCCTACAAATTCCATCACATTCCTATGATTGTTCTAAACCATGAACTACAAGTGTTTGACAAAATACCTACAAGAGTGATTTAATTATTAAGAGCCTTCATGTTTTGATCTCCAAGTATTAGTGTTATTTTACTATAATTGTTTTGAGTCCTAGGGGTATGGAATACCCAAAATCGATAGCTGTTTATTTAGTCTAGTCTCAGTACATTATAGAACAGTCTTCAGAATATACTATGAGCACTTCAGAATAGTCAAATACCAGTCAGTTAAACTCAGAATAGTCTAGTATCTTAGTGTCTTTCAGTTGGGAGTAGGATTTGGCACTATACGAGTGTAGGGATGGCGGGTTCCCCGTCAGATAGGTAGAGTCTTTAGTAGCAGTCCCTATACTTCAGAACTACATAGCCAGCATAGGATATGAGTAGTCACCCATCAGATTAGGCTTGACTATCTCGCTGGAGTCACCCGTCAGTTTATGCTTGACACCCTTAGTCCCTTGGACATTATATCAGTTTACTGGATCCACATAGCTATCATTAGTACCCGTGGTAAGATATTAATACCCTTACAACTAGAGTTACAGGTTGGACCCCGATTAGATCAAATTGGGGAATGTCGATTAGATGATACCTCCCACAGTCTCAGATATAGTCTCAGTTACAATCCCAACTCAGTTATTCAATCTTAGTGTTGTTTGACCAAAGCATACTGATTTTAGTTTACAGACTTTTCTCAGTTCATGTTATATGCTTGGTCATGCATTCTCAGTGTCTACAGATTTTCACGTATTTTCAGTATTTACAGATTCTCTTGCATATACAGTATTTACATGCTTCACGTATCTCTAGTGCCTATAGATTTCATGTTCTTTATTCAGTATCTCATGCTTTACATGTATATTTAGATATTTTATTATTCCAATTCATGAAACCATGCATATCAGCCTACCTCATTTAGCATACCAGTATATTCAAAGTACTGATTGCATACCTTTTCTTTTATGCTATGATGTATTATATCATAGGTTCTGATGCTTAGTTCTCAGATTGTGATTAGACTTATTAGATCCTCAGCAGTAGCAGTGGTGAGTCCTCATACTTCGAGGATAGGCTTATTTTATTTCATGTCTTAGTCAGTAGTTAGTTGGAGTTAGTTGGGGCCTGTCCCACCAACTCATATTCAGTTAGTCAGTTTTAGAGCTTTTTCAGACATTAGAGTCAGTTATTCAACATTCAGCTATTACAGTTAGTTATTGATTTTATCATTATTTTATCAGATTCAATCAGTTGTTTTTATAGACTCGTATTTTAGTTTTAAATTCAGTTATTAAAACTTTATGGCACGCCAATATTCTTTCATATTTATGATCATGTTATTTAGGGCTCACAGCAGGTACAATCTCATGGGTTAACTTGTGGTCTCTCGGGATCGTAAGCACCGTGTAACGACTAGGGGGTAGTCTCGAGTCGTTACAAACTTGGTATCAAATCCAGGTTTTAAAGTGTCCTAGGAAGTTTGAAAGCTGCGTCGAGTAGAGTCTTATGCTTGGGTGTGTAGCGCGCCACACTTATGAACGAGAGGCTACAAGGAGTTTAGGAAAAATTTCCCTTCTTTCAGTATTCATGTCGTGCGAGTGAGCATGAACTCAAGTTAAACTCCCTGTCTAATCCATTTCTTTCTTCCGTTTATAGAACATGCCTTACAAGAAGAACAAAAGATGAACAGGAACTCAGCCATCCCCTCAGCCCGTCCAGGCAGATCCTCTGGACGAGCATGTCTCTTACGCAAAATTTAGGATTGCGTTCACTACTTTAGCGAACTCCGTAGCAGCATAAAATGAATGACCATCTGTTGTTCTGGAAAATCCAGTGGCCAATACTACTACAACCAGAATTTGGGATTTCACCCGGATGAATCCTCCTTCCTTCACGGGGTCCAAGTCTGAAGAGGATCCACAGGAATTCTTAGATATGGTTCAGAAGGTAACAGATGCTATGGGGGTGATGTCTAGTCAGAGTGCCGAGTTGATGCATATCAATTGAAGGATGTAGCCCATACTTGGTTTAAGCAGTGAGTTGATAGAGGTGTTGATGCAGGACCTATAGAATAGAAAGAGTTTGCCACGACTTTCTTGGATAGATTCTTTCCATTAGAGTTGAGGGAGGCCAATGTGTTAGAATTTATTAATTTGAGGCAAGGCAGCATGAGTATGAGGGAGTATTCTCTCAAGTTTTCTCATTTAGCTAGGTATGCTCCTCATGTGGTAACTGACTGTTGGTCCAAGATGAGTAAGTTTGTGTCTAGTATATCTGATAGTATGGTCAAGAAGTGTAGGATTGAAATACTGATTAGTGAGATAGATTTGTCTAGGCTGATGGTCCATGCTCAACAGATAGAGAAGCAAAAAATTAAAGAGAGAGAGAGATGAAACAAGAGAGCTAGAATGAGTAGTTTTAATTTTAATCTTCCAAATTCAGAAGGTGGTAACTGTTCTCAGTTTCATCAGAGGTTTTCAGCCCTAGTACCTTCTTTAGCCAGTGCCCTAGTACCCAAATTCAAAAACGACAATAGGGATAGGTCACCAGGCTCTAAGTCCCAGGTCAGTGTTAGCAGTGCTCGTACCAATTCTTTATTTTAGAAGTATGGTAGAAACCATTAGGGTGAGTGTAGAGTGGGTAGTGATATGTGCTTCAGGTGTGGCAAACCAGTCCATTGGATTCGAGAATATCGGGTAGTTTCTCAGAAAGGTAGGGATGCGCGCCAACAAGGCCAGTCCCATCGGTCGTCAGTTCTATCCGGCCCCCCAACTTAGCAGGGTGTCACTTCCAGTGCTACCAGTGGTCAGCGTTCGAACAGATAATATGCTCTTCAGTCCCACCAAGATCAAGAAAATTCTTCTGACGTAGTTACTGGTATTTTGCAGGTCTTTCACTTACATGTTTATGCTTTACTAGACCCTGGAGCTTCTCTTTGTTTTGTAACTCCATATATAGCCGTCAATTTTGGAGTCAGTCCCAAAAATCTAGCAAATCCCTTTTCAGTGTCTACCCCAGTGGATGTTTTCATTGTAGCCAGACAGGTATACAGGAACTGTTCGGTTACAATATCTCAAAAAGTTACTTCAGTTGATCTTGTGGAGTTAGAGAAGACGGATTTTTACGTCATTCTCGGCATGGATTGGCTCCATTCATTCTATGCCTCAGTTGATTGTAGAAACAGAATAGTTCATTTTCAGTTTCAAAATGAACCAGTCCTTGAATGGAGGGGTAGTACTACAGCTCTTAGGGGTCAGTTGATTTCTTACCTTAGGGCCAGAAATATGATATCTAAGGGGTGTGCCTATCATATTGTACGAGTCAAAGACTCTAACTCAAAAACTCCTACTCTTGAGTCAGTCCCAGTAGTAAATGAATTCTCAGATGTATTTTCTGAAGATCTTTTTGGAGTTTCTCTCTAAAGGGAAATTGACTTCGGAATAAACCTTCTCCCAGATACTCAGCCTATATTTATTCTGCCATACAGAATGGATCCAGATGAACTCAAAGAACTGAAAGAACAGTTGAAGGATCTCTTAGATAAGGGATTCATCAGACCCATCATTTCTCTGTGGGGCACACCTGTTCTATCCGTGCATAAGAAAGATGGTTCTCTTAGAATGTGCATAAATTACCGTCAGTTGAACAAGGTCACAGTCAAGAATAAATATCCACTTCCTAGAATCGATGAATTGTTCGACCAACTTCAGGGTGCCAGTTACTTTTCCAAGATAGACCTCAGATCAGGCTATCATCAGCTTATAGTCAGAGAATGTGATATTCTAAAAATAGCTTTCCGAACTGGGTATGGTCACTTTGAATTTCTAGTCATGTCCTTTGGTCTTACAAATGCCCCAGCAGCCTTCATGTATTTGATGAACCCAGTGTTCAAACAATACTTGAACATGTTCGTCATAGTCTTCTTTGATGACATTCTTGTCTATTCTTGTAGCGAAAGTGATCATGCAGACCATCTCAGCATAGTGCTTTAGACTCTTAGAGATCATCAGTTATTCGCTAAATTCAGTAAGTGTGAATTCTGGATAAGATCAGTAGCATTCCTTAGTCATATTATTTCCGATGATGGCATTAAAGTTGATTCTCAAAAGACTGAAGCGGTGAAAAACTAGCCTACCTATCTCTCTATTAGATATCAGGAGTTTCTTGGGTTTAGCTGGCTATTACTGTCGGTTTGTTAAAGGGTTTTCTTCTATTACATCCCCCATATCCAGATTGACTCAGAATAAAGTTAAGTTTCAGTGGTCAGATTCATGCAAGAAGAGTTTTTAGGAGTTGAAGACTCAACTCACCTCATCCCTAGTCTTGGATCTACCAGACAGTTCAGATGGTTTTGTTGTGTATTGTGATACATACAAAGTAGGTTTGGGTTGTGTCCTCATGTAGAAAGGTAATTTCATAGCCTACGCTTTCAGACAACTTAAACCCCATGAGAAGAATTATCCGACTCATGATCTTGAGCTAGCCGCTGTAGTGTTTGCCTTAAAGATTCGGAGGCTATACTTGTATGGGGTGCATATAGATATGTTCACAGATCACAAAAGCCTTCAGTACGTGTTCTCTTGGAAAGATTTAAATTTCCATCAGAGAAGATGGTTAGAGTTATTGAAAGATTATGACATGAGTGTTCTATATCATCCAGGCAAGGACAATTTAGTGGTTGATGCTCTCAGTAGAATGTCTATGGGTAGTGTAGCTCATGTTGAGGATGGTAAGAAAAAGTTAACTCAGGAAGTTCATCAGCTTGCCCGACTAGGTATCTGTTTACTCGATTCAACAGAAGGTAGTGTGTGGGTACAGAGTAGATCAGAGTCATCTCTAGTCTTCGAGGTAAACAAAAAGTAGGATAGAGATTCCAGTCTAGTTAAGTTGAAAGAATCAGTTAGAGATCATAAGGAGGAGGTTTTCTCCTAAGGGGGAGATAATGTTTTGCGTTGTCAGGGTAGATTGTGTGTGCCTAGTGTAGATGATTTGAGGCAATGAATTCTTGTAGAAGGGCATGGGGCGCATTACTCTATTCATCCAGGGGCCACTAAGATGTACCGCAATTTGCGGGAGATCTATTGATGGAGTGAGATGAAGAGAGATATTGTAGAGTTTGTAGCTAAGTTCTCTACATGTCAGCAAGTTAAGGTTGAGCACCAGAAACCTAGTGGGTCCATGCAGGAGTTCAGTATTCCCATGTGGAAATAAAAAGAAGTGAACATAGACTTTGTAACAGGTTTGCCTCGTACCCTTCATCAACATGACTCTATTTGGGTTATCGTAGATAGGATGACCAAATCAGCTCAATTTTTGCCAGTCCATACCTCTTATTCAGTCGGGGAGTATGCCAATCTCTATCTCAGAGAGTTGGTTAGGTTGCACGATATTCCCTTATCTATTATCTCAGATAGAGGTACTTAGTTTATCTTTTATTTTTGGAAAGCATTCCAAAAGGGTCTTGGTACACAAGTTCACCTCAGTACAACCTTCCACCCTCAGACAGACGGTCAAGTAGAAAGGATCATTCAGACTCTTGAGGATATGCTGAGAGCATGCGTTGTTGATTTCAAGGGTAGTTGGGATGACCATTTGCCTTTGATTGAATTTGCATACAATAACAACTATCATTCTAGTATTCATATGGCTCCATTTGAGGCTCTCTATGGTAGGAGATGTATATCACCAATTGGTTGGTTTAAAGTAGGTGAAGCTACAGTGGTAGGGACTGACTTGGTGTTTGATGCGTTAGAAAAGATTCAGTTGATCAGAGCAGGGCTTAGGGCTGCCTAGAGCCGACAGAAATCGTATGCCGATGTGAAGAGAAAGGATCTCGAGTTTGAGATCGGTGACTTTGTGTACCTAAAAATCTCTCCTATAAAAGGAGTGAAGAGATTCTGCATGAAAGGGAAACTCAGTCCCCGATATGTCGGTCCCTTCAGAATTCTCAGTCGTTTTAGAAAGGTAGCTTACGAGCTTGAGTTGCCTTCAGATTTAGACTCAGTACACCAGTGTTCCATGTCTCATTATTGAAAAAGTGTATTGGTGATCCAACTATAGTTGTTCCCTTAGAAAGTGTAGATATTCAAAACAGTCTTCCCTTTGAGGAGGTACCAGTCGAAATTCTTGATCATCAAATTTGCAGACTAAGGAACAAAGAAGTTCCACTAGTCAAAGTTCTTTGGCAAAATCAGTCCGTTGAGGGAGCCACTTGGGAAGCAGAGGCAGATATGCGGACCAAGTACCCTCATCTCTTCTCCGCAAATTCAGATTCAGTATAAGGTACCAATCTTCTTAAGATTTTCTTTTCTTGGTCATGCTCAATTTCAGCCGCACATCATGTTCATGTCAGTCGGGCATTCATGAATCAGTTCAGTCGTGCATTCCATGCATCAGACATGCATATTCAGTGTGTAAGATCAGTCCATTAGTTCCCTCATCTTAACTAATTTCATTCAGGGACGAATGATCCCAAGGAGGAGATATTGTAACACCCCATATTTCCCTAGCATTATCCAAGTCCCAATATATGAGTATTTATATATAAAATTTTGAAACACTAGTTATTCTTCATTTTAGAGCCTGCCATTATGTATAAAATTCAATTAGCTTTCCAACGATATAATATTCGCCCAAATCCGATAACCGGGTAAGAAGTTATGGTGATTTTAAGTTTCAATCGTAAAACACCATCATTTTAAATCTTAGTGCATCACGGAGCCAGTATAAATGATAATTGACAATTTTCAGTGTGACTTCACAATAATGGCGCATCACGGAGCAGGCCAATTTCCCGTTTGTCAATTTCCAGTAGGCCTCCGCGATCATGGCGCGTCGCGGAGTTGGCCAAAATGGCATCCACAGGCTTACCACGATGGTGGCGCATCACATTGCGCCAAGGCCAAAAATTGGGATAGCTAGTTTTCAGCTTCCATTTTAAAATTCATTTAAGGGTATTTGGGTCTTTTTTGACGTCCCTAATTATCCTAAAACACAAAATTTAACCCCTAAACACCCCAAGTAGTCATTATTATTTCAATTTCTCTCACAATCAAAAATCCCTTTTCAAGAACAAGAAACCCCAACTCTCAAATTCAAGGCAATTTCTCAAGAACTCTCCATTCATCTCTTCAAATTCATTAACCCAGGTAAGTTAGATGTTCATCCATGAATCCCTTTCATCCATGGAGTCCAAGCAACCCTTTTAAATTATAAAATTGTGATCTTTTCAAGTTATCATATTTTAAATTATGATTTCATCCATGAATCTCCATGTACTATTGATTTTATACCATGTTACCATGAAATTATTGTTATTATTCAATCTTCCATGTTTTAATACTATTATTTATTGAATTAAACCATGGTTTAATGCTATTATGATGAATTCATGCTATTCCTAGAAATTCCATGACATTTCTATGATTATTCTAAACCATGAACTACAAGTGTTTGATAAAATGCCTACAAGAGTGATTTAATTATTAAGAGCCTTCATGTTTTGATCTCCAAGTGTTAGTGTCATTTTACTATAATTTTTTTGAGTCCTGGAGGTGTTGAATACTCGAAATCTATAACTGTTTATTTAGTTTAGTCTCAGTATATTATAGAACAGTCTTCAGAATATACTATGAGCACTTCAGAATAGTCAAATATCAGTCAGTTAAACTCACAATAGTCTAGTATCTTAGTGTCTTTTAGTTGGGAGTAGGATTTATCACTGAGCGAGTGTAGGAATGGTGGGTTCCTCGTCAGATAACAGAGTCATTAGTAGCAGTCCCTATACTCCAGAACTACATAGTCAGCGTAGGATATGAGTAGTCACTCGACAAATTAGGCTTGACTATCTCGCAGGGGTCACCCATTAGTTCAGACTTGACACCCTTAGTCCTTTGGACATTATATCAGTTTTGTGGATCCACAAAGCTATCATTAGTACTCGTGTCACGGTATTAACACCCTTCCAAATGGGGTTACAGGTTGTACCCCGATTAGCTCAAATTGGGGAATGTCGGTTAGATGATACCTCTCACAATCTCAGATATAGTCTTAGTTACAGTCCCAGCTCAGTTATTCAATCTTAGTGTTGTTTGACCAAAGCATACAAATTTCAATTTACATACTTTTCTTATTTCATGTTATATGCTTGGTTATGCATCCTCAGTGTCTACAGATTTTTACGTATTTTTAATTTTTACAGATTCTCTTGTATACATAGTATTTACATGCTTCATGTATCTCCACTGCATACAGATTTCATGTTCTTTATTCATTATATCATGCTTTACATGTATGTTCAGATAGTTCATTATTCCTATTCATGAAATCATGCATTTCAGCCTACCTCATTTAGCATACCAGTACATTCAAAGTACTGATCGCAATACCTTTTCTTTTGCGCTATGATGTATTATATCATAGGTTCTGAAGCTTAGTTCCTGGCTCGTGATTAGACTTTTCAGATCCTTAGCAGTAGCAGTAATGAGTCCTCATACTTCGAGGACAAGCTTATTTTATTTCATATCTCAGTTAGTAGTTAGTTGGAGTTAGTTGGGGCCTGTCCCACCAACTCATATTCAGTCAGTCACTTTTAGAGGCTTTTCAGACATTAGAGTCAGTTATTCAGTATTCAGATATCACAGTTAGTTATCCAGTTTATCATGATTTTATCAGATTCAGTCAGTTGTTTCTATAGACTCCTATTTCAGTTTTAAATTCAGTTATTAAAACCTTATGGCATATTAGTATTCTTCCATATTTATGATCATGTTATTCAGTGCTCACAGCAGGTACCAGCTCATGGGTTAGCTTGTGGTCTCTCGGGACCGTAATCACTATGTAATGACTAGGGGGTAGTCTCGGGTCGTTATAAAATCCTAGGTTTCAGAGGTTGTTTATGTCTACAAAGACAACTTCACTAATGACATGGCATAAGGATGAAATAATTGATGATAAAATAATGAGGCACCCAGCTGATTCAATAGCATAAAAGTTATTTGATGAACTATATCCTTCATTTGCAGTTGAGCCTCGTAATATTCGACTTGGACTTGTTAGTGACAGATTCCAACCATTTTGAAATTCCAAAACCTCATATAGCATTTGGCCTGTGGTTATTATTCCTTATAATTTACCACCTTGGTTGTGTATGAAGCAGGAAAAATTTATTTTGTTAATGCTTATTCCTGCTCTAAGTAGTCCCGGAGATTCAATTGATACATATCTTCAACCTCTACTAGAGAAATTGAATGAGTTATGGGAAGATGGTATTGAAACCTTTGATGTATCAACTAAACAAAATTTTAAGTTGCATGCTTCTTTGTTATGGACTATCAATGACTTTCCAGCATATGGAAATTTATCTGGATGGAGTACAAAAGGAAAATGGGCATGTTCATCTTATAATAAAGACAATTCTTCAATTCAATTGGCTAATTGTAAGAAGAAGTGCTTTATGGGTCATCAACATTACCTTCTTTTAAGTCATAGATGAAGGAATGACAAGAAGTCATTTGATGGTACAACAGAGAAAAGGCACCCACCAAAAATGCATTCTGGAATTGAGATACTTAATCAAGTGCAAGATCTTAAAGGGCAACCATTGACATAGAAACCTAAGAAGAGGAGGAAGATATCACATGAAAATAAAAAGGATAATTGGAACAAAAAGAGTATCTTTTTTAAACTTCCTTATTGGAAATATCTCTTGTTGTGACATAATTTAGATGTTATGCATATTGAAAAAAATATATGTGATAGTTTTTTGGAGACATTCATGAATGTCAAAGGAAAGACCAAAGATACAATTAAAACTCGGTTAGACTAGCAAGCAATGAATATTAGGTCGGAATTGCACCCTATCCAAAGAGAGAATGAAGTGGAAGTTCCAACTGCATGCTACATATTGTCTCCTGAAGAAAAGCACAAATTATGTATTTTCTTGAAGAATTTAAAGGTCCGGATGGATTTTCATCTAATATTTCTTAATGTGTGAACTTGAAAGAACACAAGATATCTGGTTTGAAAAGTCATGACTGTCATGTTATTTTGCAGCATATACTCCCTCTTGCACTTCATGATATGTTGTCGAAAGAAATGTGTAAACCTCTTATTGAGTTATCTTTATTTTTTTGTGTCCTTGGATCAAAGGAATTGAGTATTGATGAGTTGAAACATATTGAAGAGCGAATTTCCATTACACTTTGCAAGTTAGAAAAGGTCTTCCCTCCTTCTTTTTTTGATGTCATGGTTCACTTGCCTATTCATTTAGCTGGTGAAGCTAAGATCGTTGGGCTTGTTCATTATCAGTGGATGTATCCTATCGAGCGATGGTTATATTTTTTGAAATCTCTCATTGGTAATAGGGTATGTCCAGAAGGTTCCATTGCAGAGGGCTACCTTGCAAATGAATGTATGACCTTATGTTCAAGGTATCTGCATAGAATTGACATGAAATTCAATCAGCCTAAACGAAATTATGATGGCGGTTAAAAGAATTCAAATGGAGGTTTATCTATATTTTGTCAACCTAGAAAAACTCTTGGAGCTAAAGATCCATGTGAGCTTGAAGCAAATGAATTGGAACAAGCACATATATATATTTTGAAAAATTGTGATGAAGTCTTATCATATCTCGAGTATGGAGGGTTCTTTTGTATCATCTTGTTTTTCCAATTTTCTTTAAGGTAATAATGTTTTTATATGACATTTATGGTTAACCTTAATTTTATAGTGAGTTTGCAAATATGGATATTGCTCAAGACTTGTCAGATGCAGAATGGGATTAAAAATTTATTAAATGGTTTAAAAATAGGGTGAGTAATATGAGCAACACATAAACATTAGATTTAACTTCTTAATGTTGTATTACTCATTTTAAAGTATTAAATGTATTCTTATTTTTAGGTCGTACAATTGCATAAAGCAGATAATAGTCGGCTCATGGAGGATTTTCTCTCACTTTCACGTGGTTCTACCAAATATTCAATACATTGTAATGGTTACATTATAAATGGATATAGATTTCATACAGAAGATTATGATCGATCTTTAAGGATTTAAAATTATGGTGTTGTTGTAGCTAGCAAAAATGATGAAGATAGTGAGATGTTTGATTACTATGGAGTTTTAACAGATGTGATTGAATTGCAATTTGTCCCAAATAGAAGAGTGATTTTGTTTGGTGTAATTAGTTTGATGTGCATGATAAAATAAAAAGAATAAAAAGAGATGAGTATGACTATGTAAGTGTGAATCCGAGTAGATTTTTGAAAATAAATGAGCCTTTTATTTTACTGGATCAAGCATCTCAAGTGTTTTATGCTAATGATAATTCCAACAAAGGCTGGCATGTAGTGAGGACGACTCAACCTCGTGATTCCTATGAGATTGTGAAACAAATGGATGATGATGTAGATGACTTAGAAAGTCCTTCAGATGTTGTAGATGATTTAGAAAGCCCATCACAAAAGAAACGTAAAAGAACTGATGAGGTGAAGTATCTCATTAATTACTTACTTCTAAGAACTTCTATTCTTTTAGCATTAAAATTTTAATTTATAATACTTTTTATATAAATTTTGAGTTTTTTTTAAGCACAAAGACTATGTAGACTGTATTTTTAGTTCACTGGGTAACAAGTTTTCTTACTATTTTTTTACTTTTGGCTCTTTTTGCAGGTTCACTATGAAGACTGAAAATGAGGATGGATCAACTATTAAGAGTACTATGAGATATACTTTCTACGCACCTGGTGCAATTGGAAAGGGATGGGGACGAGGGCTTAGATCTTTGATAACAAAAGGAAAAACTCTAAATAAGAGTTCATTAAGTTCATTTTATCAACCTAATGATCTAGTTAACAAATACATCCAAGAAGTTGAAACAAGTAAGGTTTTTCAAATTTATTAGAGTTTTAAATTGCATAAATAACTTGAATTAAATACCATAACCTATTTTTGGTCAACAAAAATAGCTTGTTCTTCTAATTTATTTTTGGTCGTCCTTCCTTGTGCTACAAAATATAATTCCTCAAGTATTAGTAATATGATTTTCTTTCTCCAGGTGCTATTAGAAAGGGACCAGAAGAAGGACTTACAAACTCTACCATGTGTTCTAGTCCAGTAATGGGAACAACAATACGTAAGAACTTCATGGTTTGGGATAATGAGTGTATGCCAGTTAATACTTCATTACCTCTGTCTACTAATGAGGTTAAGCCATACATACAAGAAGCAGAAACAAGTAAGTTTTTCAAATCAAATTCCTATTGAGGATTGTCTATCTGTGAAAGATGTAATAGCTGCTGTAAAATTCCTGCCATATTCTGTGAAGATTGTAATTGCTACTTCTTGACATAATCTACTTCTTATCATTTTTTTGTTTGATTAGTTGTAATAGTTATGTCACCTATGGTTGTATCATAAACCTGAAAAGTGGCTCATTTGTAATAGTTATGCTACTTCACTGTATCATCTGTATACACAATTGAGAAACCTCCAGACCTATATGATATACATTTCTCACTCTCTCTAAAATGGCTCATGTTGACAATTTATAGGTCAATATAAGAGGCATGGTGTATACATATGAACCGTTGTCCATCAACCTTCTCAAACACATTGTAGAAAACTGTTTTCCCCAGCCGGTACCCTTTGTTTTTCCCATTTCGATGCAAGTAACTTACCTGATATCACCACTAATATTAACTCAGACATCTCTGATCTCTATATCAAGTGGGAAATGATATTTTGTCCAGACAAACTATTAACTTCCCATTACAAGATCATAGCCAATTATGCCTCTCACCCCAGGGTACACAATGCATGTATTTTCACCCCTCGACCAGAGGTCTTTCATAGAAGTTAAATCTCCAGTCTTGAAAGCATTGTAAATCAATCATTTGTTGCTAGTACAGATGCCTCACTATCCCCCTGGTGAAGCCGGAGGCTATCTTTGATTTTTGCTTCTTGGGCACAGTTCTCTTTAATAACAGTTTTTATATCTGTTTTAGATGTATGATTTTTGCTGCTTGGGCATAGCTGACTTTTGACAATATTGTGAACTGCCTTAGAGTATATTCCCGCGAACTAAGTTGTCAAGTTTGCTTATGTTCATGATGATGAACTTCGTTCACTATATTATGAAACTATAGCTCTTGGAATTGAGTCTTAATCAACAGTAACTATTGTCTATTGCTGGCGAGCCCGTTAAGGTACCTAACTTGCAGAGGACAATGAATGAAATGGAAAGAGAAAGAGCATTCAGGTTTTGCAGAGGACTATTGTCTGTTTCCTGTCATGTTTTAGATTCATTTCTAGTGACTCCTTTAAAACAAAATATAGTAAAGATTACATGTGATTGATATATTATAAATACTTCCAAGCTATTAAAGGGATTGAAAATAGTAGCTACAAAGTACTAGATTAGAACTGGGACATAGCCACAGGCCTAACCATCTGCTTGTTATCTTCTAGATTGTTGAAGTGACCATTTAGAAATATATGTAAATAAATCAACCACACATATATATATATATATATATTACATTCATTGGAGAACCTGTTATAGCTGTGATATTAAACTTAAAATGTTAAGCTCATATAAATGTATATTTGTTTTAAAAGGTTCTATTGGGAAAGAGCGTAGAAAAAGACTTATAAACTCTACAATGTGTTCTAGTCAAGTAATGGGAACGACGATACATAAGAACTCCGTGGTTCGTGAGAACGAGTATATGCAAGTTGATACTCTTTTTTCTCCATCGACTAATCAAGTTAAGCAATTCACCAAAGAGGTTGAAGCAAGTAAGTTTTTTTCAAGTCTGTTGAGTTTTTGATTGGATTTATAATTTAAGTATTAGTAATATGATTTTATTTCTCTAGGTGCTATTGGGAAGGGACCAAAAAGAGGACTAAATTTTTTTACCATGTCTTCTAGTCAAGGAATAAGAATGATACGTAAGAACTCCATGGTTCGTGAGAACGAGTATATGCAAGTTCATACTCTATTTCTCCATTAACTAATCAACTTAAGCAACGAACCAAAGAGGTCAAAACAAGTAAGTTTTTTTCAAGTCTGTTGAATTTTTTATTGCATATATAATTTATGTATTAATAATATGATTTTCTTTCTCTAGGTGTTATTGGGAAGGGACCAGAAGGACTTGAAAATTTTACCGTGTCTTCTAATCAAGGAATGGGAAGGATACTTAAGAACTCCATGGGTCAGGAGAATGAGCATATGCAAGTCCATACTTCATTTTCTCCATTGACTAATCAAGTTAAGAAATGCACCAAAGAGGCTGAAACAAGTAAGTTCTTTTCAATTCTGTTGAGTTTTTGATTGCATACATAACTTAAGTATTAGTAACATGATTAGCTTTCTCTAGGTTCTTTTTGGAAGGGACTAGTAGAAGAACGTAAAAACGTTACCATGTCTTCTAGTCAAGGAATGGGAATGATACGCAAGAACTTCATGGTTCTTGAGAAAGCGTATATGGAAGTTCATACTTCATTTCTTCCATCTACTAATGGAGTTAAGCAGTGCACCAAAGAGGTTGAGAAAATATGTTTTTCTAAATCTGTTGAGTATTTGTCCATATGCATCATATCATGCTAAGTTTAGGGGTTTCTAAAAAGTTTTTCCAAATCTACTCAGTATTTGTCCACTTCATCACATCATACAAATATTTTCTTTTTGTTAGGAGATTTTATGAATAATGTAGGATCTAATACCTAGATTTTTGTGCTCCTTGTTAGGGTTTTTTAAGAATAGTGTGAGATATAATCAAGGAATGTGATCAATGGGTAATAATCCTCCGATTCTTGAAAAAAACATGCAAACCAATAGTTCATTGCCTCCGTCTACTGATCACGTTATGAAACCCTCCCAAACTGTTGAAATAGGTATGACATTTAGGCTTTATGTATTATTAAATTTATAGAATTAAATTTTATTATTATAGTTCTTACCAAATTATGTAGCTATAGGATCATCTAATCCTAAAAAGGTAAAAAGAGTTCGAGGGAGCAACAAGTACAAGGAAGTTGCATCACTTGAAGTCGAGCAGAAGCTGAAAGTAACCTTTTACAATAATTGAACGGTTGAAAAAATAGCAATCTATTTTTTAGACACTTAGGAAAAATAGTGTGTGGCAGTAACATGTGTCCATTGACTGCATCATCCTGGTGTGATATTAAGAAATAAAATTTGGATCACATGTGGGCAGCTATTGAGGTAACAAATGTAGTCGATAGTATGAATGGGCATTTGGACCTTTTTTTGTTTCATTCTATCTGATGTTGTGTATTGATTATTGTAGGATAAATTTGAGAGTGATAACATGAATGATCATCGTGATTATATCTTTGGATGGATGAATGAGTTGTGTAACAAATGGAGAGGATACTTGCATAGTAAGTATGTGAAAAATAAGTCAATGATACATGCTCTTAAGTGTAAACCAGAGAGAGTAGAGAAGAAGGAATAGGAGTGGTTAGTTAAGGAACATTTTTGTTCCTAAAGTTTTCAGGTATTCCATTTTGTTGCATTATATTACTTTCTTTACAATCGTGTATGGATTGTCTTTTTTTTTCCTAAGAAATTCAATGGTTCTGTTTATGTTGCTCTATATTACCTTCTAGTTCTTTCCTATAAACTTTATTTATTGATGCAATTTCAGAATTTGCATTTGAATAGATACTAAGCTTTTTGTTTAAGAATAATCAAGCAAGAAGCAGAAGGAATACAACAAATAGAACTAATTTGACAATGCTTCATCATATTGGTAGCAAGCCTATTCGAGAGATAATGTATCAGCAGATAGTATCAAAAATTATTTCCATTAGAAAATACTTATGAGGTATTATTTGACATGTTCTCTTTGATGTAAAGGGCGGAAAAGATGGCAATTCTCCAGATTTGGGGACTATTTTCTATGAGACTCATAAGAAAGGCAACAATCTTGTTGAACCTGAAGCAATTGAAAAACATGTGCGTTTGGTAAATTAAATTTGTAAATTACTTAAAGTTATTATGGGTTCTAATTGAAAATGTCCTTTTATCTATCGTGTACGCTTATATCGAAGAAATTGTGAAAGTAGAGCCTTCTCTACCTACCATAGAGATTGTAGAAAACTGTTGGGGACCTCAAAATCGTAGTCATGTAGTTTTCTTTGACGGTAGAGTAAAGGCGAAAGATATGAAAGGGGGCACTTCTTCAAAGATTGAATTACTGTCCGCTCTATGTTCAACTCGAGAGGACAATAAATCCTTGATTGAGGAAAATAAAGCATTAAATGATCGTTTGTCAACCTTAGAAGATGAGATGGAAAAAATAAGAAAAATGTAAGAATTCTTTTCTGCTCAACAATCACATATCCCTCATACGACCTCACCCATTTCAACTATATAAAACTGCCTTATTTTGCTGTCTAAGTAATTTCTTATTTTACTTGGTTATTATTTAACTACATTTTGTCAATATTTTACCTTGAGCTTGGTTGGAGAATTATGTTAGGCTGCATTTAACTTTATTTTCATGTATAGCATTGTTATAAGTGGAATTGAGTATGGGGATTAGGGTGTGGGGGTGTTGAGTATTTCTTGGTGATGCTTGGATTATAAGTAAATGAGCTTCTTGAAACAGTGTATTTTTTTAATAAAGAAGATGTATGACTAAAAATAAGGATGTACAATTGATGCTGCAAGTAACAAGAGCAGACTGTTGCTTCTTGTGTGTCTACACATCTAGACAGTAGAGCCATCTTTTATTTCTTAAATTTGAGTTTCAATATTTGATTGCATTCCAAATTTTCTACTCGAGCTATTTAGATACATATCGCTCTTTATTTGGCGGAAATCTTCCATGGTATCTTAAGTTAATCTGTAGTCTGACATCTCTATATAAAACAATAACAACTTGCTGATTGAAAAACAACAAACTGCTTTCACCTTTTCTACAAGAATATTTGTTGCTTTAATTTCTCTTTAGTCAAACATGTCTCTGGACAAATTTGGTTTACTTTATTAAAAGAAAAATATATGTGGTGTAACTAATTCACCGGATGATCCATAGGAAACCTGTATCTTTTGAGGTCCTTCTATGCCTATTAACGTTGTGATGTGCCTTAGTGAGTCAGGTCACTCACATCAAGTTCAAAGTCACCAGATATGCCTATTGATAGCTCATACTGTTCTTCAAATATTCGAAGTGCCTTGCAAACCTCACTTCTACATCTTGTTAAATTCTAAAATCAAATTATTGCAATAGTGGATGCTAATCACAGTTGCTTTTCCCTTTCTGAGTGAGCAAGACCTTCACAAAAGTTAAAGCTCCAGTTACCCACTTTATTCCACATGTATCAACTTGAATAGAATCTTCCAGTGGTTTTTTTCTAATATCCCAAGCCAAACAGTCAAGCTGATTTTCAATCTATAAACTATAGAAAATGTCGGGGATCTATTGAAAACAACCTCTCTACTTCATCTTAAGATAGTGGTGTCGAGGGAATACACTGGACATGTTGTTGTTGTTGTTGTCTCTGGATAGCTATGTGGCAAAATCTTGTTTATCACTTGCTAGACGTCCTAATATCCAGAAAGCCAATTAATTCAAACACCTGCATAACTAAAATGTGTATTCTGATAGTTGTGTCCTGCATCCTTGCAGAAATCATCAATCACATAAGGTACAGGATTTTAAAATATTGGCGGAACAAGTCAAACTGTTGTGCAACACTTCATTTTCACGCTTCTTGCTGCTGTTATGTCTATGCTTTGCAAACAGTCAATTGTTGTATGATTTCTCACCTTTGTATTGATAACCTTTAATTACTCTAACAAGGATTGCATTAGCATGTCATGCAACTCTATCATGTTATGTTATTGTGCCAAAGCTTTTGTCGTGGATGTTTAACTTAAGGATTGACTTTTTAAAATTTTGTCCTTACAGATTTTTGAAGATTGAAGTTACAAGAGAAGATGCAAGTTTAGAAGATGCACAAGCTTATTATTATTTTGCTAAGAGCTTTATGTAAAGCTTGACATCATATTCTAGCTCGGGATATTAATTTGTTAAGTGTTTTTTTGTTTAAAAAATATTGAAACTATTGACAATATTCTAGCTCGGAATGTTAATTGGTTAAGTTTTTTTTGTTTAGCAAATATTGAAATTATATTTATTATACTTTGACAGTTTCAATAATAATTTTATATTTAACAATGAAATATATACTTTTATGATATGAAGTTTCAAGACGTACCATTGGTGGTAAATTAGAGATACAAATATAATATTGTTTGGTCTAAACGTTAATTTAGGACGAGTTAGTTGCTTGTCTCTAAAGGTTGAGTTAGTTGCTCGTCTCTAAAGATTAATCAAGGACGAGTTAAATGCTCATCCAGATAGAGTAATTTAGGACAACGTAGTTACTCATCGCAAAAAGGTTTTAGCGACCACAAAATAACTACATTTTAAAAATGAAAATCATCCATTTGGGATGACATATACAGTCTCTAAAAGTGTTTTTGAGACCGGATATGTTACCGTCGCTAATGACATTTAACGATCAGTTAGAGCACCTCGTCGCAATTGACCTTTAGCGAAGAAGGCTATTAGGACGAGCCGCGACCAGCATTTTCCCATCCTAAAAAGTCATTTGCGACCAGAATTGAACTTTTAGGGACCAGATTTCCCTTTTCAGGCTGTTTTTCTTGCAGTGATAGCTGCTATCAACGGACAAAATTATAGATAAAAATTAAACTCTTTCATTTTCTTACCCAAAATCAGTGCTCCATTGGCTTTTACAGGCCACTTCTTGAATGATTCTCCTCACTAAACCATCTCCACTTTGTTGTGTATTTTGGAACAATCTCCCACTTCTTTCCAAGCAAAGATGATATACACAACCCGCCATTATCATTCTAAATACCTCAACCACTACATTTTTTCCTGTGGCATGAGTTGCAGTTAATTCAGCTCGATCTTCTTTCCAGTACTCCATTAAACGCCTATTTATCTCTTGCCATCTTAAAATTTTTTCACAAATATAATTTGAGAATGCACAACAAAAAAAATAAATGTTCAATTGTCTCATCCTTAGAATTACACAAGATGCATTTTTGTTCATCCACCAGCCCCCATTTAGCAAGTCTATCCTTAGTATATAGCTTTTCATGCAATGTCATAACAACAATAAAAATTCATTTAGCCCCCAAAATTGTTACACAATAATTTTCTCCATTGTCACCTTACTAAAAGTTCGCCTCAGCTTCTTATACATGGTCTTTGATAGTGAAAATCTTCATATTACTTAGTTCAGGGATGTTGCCACCAACACTTTTCAGATGTTCCTTGACCTTTAGAATTTTCAGTTCTATCCACGAAGCTTCCTTGCATGAAGACGATCCGATCTCTCTACCTTTTATATAGTAAGTACGTACCCACTGCACCCGTAAAGTATCCTTTTTCCTGCATAAATTTTGGAGCAGATTGCAAAGAGCCACCCTGTTCCATACTAGTACGTCAAGTACATTGAAGTACCCTGCCACTTTAGGATGACAAATTTTCTCCCAAGCTAATAGAGCCTTTTTGGGAGCTCGTTACTTTAAGGACCTTTTGCAAGTAATTTCCACCACTTGAATTATCCTTTTTAGCAAAATAAATATCTGAGACCAAAATGTTTGAATGGAAAAGAGAACGACATTAATCAATTGAAGCCTCCGAGCATATGTTAGAAACTTAGTAGTCCGGGATGTGGTTTTGTCCGTCATCTTGTCAATTGTTGGTGAAATTACAACTGAAAATTACAAGTGATGAGAATAAAAAGGAATATCTTCTTCTTCTTTGGCTAAGGCTCGGATACCTCACACTCTTTAAAGAGATTCAAGCCCACTGTAGTAAATAGTTTCGCCGGTCCAACAGTAATCTTCTCGACTTGTCCCCTCCAGGATACAACAGCCTTCCCAAAGAACAACTCAGGACAAAAGTTGAATTCAAAGATCCACAAAAAGAACACCTCCCTTCAACTAATAAACTCTCTTTTTTACTAATTTTTTGTAAACTCTATAATATCTTGTATATATCAAAATCATGTAAGACCACCTCTATTTATAGGTGAAGAAATCTTCCACGCAATGAATAGGAAGAATAAATAGGAAGATAAAATGAATAGGAGGAATAAATGGGAAGATAAATAGAATAGAGGTTACAAAAGTTATAAGAATTACAACACATAAAAAATAGGATAATGAAGGAATAAAGAGGCTAGAAATTACAAAGATTAAAGGTCAATATATCAACGTTCAGCCTCTAACGTAAGTTGCAATATAATGAGCCACTAATGGCCAATATAGGTTACAAAAAGAAAATAAAGCCAACTAATGGCCAATAACTTAGAAGAATGTTATTCATTCACTGCCACTTGAACCAATATCTATGGATAAGCAGCACTGTTACGGTTAGGCATCAAAAAGGAGAATTTACTCCACATAATGATACTCTCAAAATGAGAGTTAAAGTGGAAGAATGAATTCCTTCATGCATGGACACTAACGGACGTACCGTATTAAACATGCAAAGATGTATTTTTTTAATATTAAAATGTCCAAACTTTATCAATCCCCCACTCAATTTAATATTAACACAAGAGAGTATACTAGTTGAAGGAAGACTATCATGCATAATGAAGGTGTGCTCTGCATTGAACCTTCACTTAGTAATACAATAATTTTTACTCCAGAATCGTAGTGGTCTCAAATTTAAACTATGATTGCTTAGAGAAAATAAAAAGTTACTGCTTACACATAATAGTTAAGGTGTTGAAATGAGTTTTATAACCAACACATTATGGCCTTGTGCTATCCCGATTTTAATAAGTATCTTTTGAGAATGAGCCTAATTATCATAGGAAGCGGTCTACCTCCACACTCACAAAGGTGAAATCCGTCGAGAGTGCCCCTGTAATTTAGCACCCCACTCATACGAGCTATAAATTTTTATAAGAGTTTCTTAAACTCAACCTCACAATCATTACAGGTAAATGCACTCACATCATCGGGAGGGAGAAAAAATAGTACATTTTTCACAACAAGTTATCATGTGATTTATTTTTTTCATTAAACCTGGTTATAGGATCTCTAGTCCCCAGGTTGAGTTTCCTCGCATATGACTCAAGATTCAATAGTCTTCAATCTCATCCCCTCGATGTGCTTCAATAGTCAATGGATCTGCAAGATTATCACAAGATTTGACATAATCAACATTAATGGTACCATTTGTCAAATATGATCTCACATTATAGTGTTTTCTCCTTATAGGTCTGAATTTACCGTTGTAATAACGGTTTTAAACTCTACCAATTGCAGCGATACTATCACAATGAATTAATATAGGAGGAATTGATTTTTCAAAATAAGGTATTTGAAATAACAAATCTCTCAACCAATTCGCTTGCTCACTAGTTAAAGCTAAAGCAATTAGTTCAGCCTCCATGGTAGAGTTAACAATAATTATTTGCTTTTTAGATTTCCAACAAATAGCACCACCACCTAAAGTAAAAATATAACCAGTAGTAGATAAGGAATCACCTGTTAAAGTATTTCAATCCGCATCACAAAAGCCTTCAAGTACAACAAGATATTTTTGATAGAACAAACCACAATTTTTCGTTCCACTTAAATATCTCATTACTCTCGTTATAGCATGTCAATATTCATTACCTGGCTTGCTATTAAACCTGCTAAGTACTCCTACTGCATATACAATATCAGGCCTAGTGCAATCAGTCACATATCTTATCATTTTCACTTTCAATAAAGAAAGTGAACACTAGAATCAAATGAAGTTACAAAATGCTTGCAATCAAGGAAATTATATTTTTTCAAAATTTTCTCAACATAATATGCCAGGTCAAGAAAAATTCCATCACATGTTCTAGTAATTTTTATTCCTAGAATAAAATTTGCCTCACCAAGATCTTTCATATCAAGATGGTTTGTAAGAATATTGTTAGTTTCAACAATAACATTCATGTTAGAGCCAAAGATCAATAAATCATCAACATATATAGATAAATAAGAACATGCGAATTATTCCAAAACTTATGATATATGCACATGTCACACTCATTTGTTTTAAATCCATTATCAATCATACAAGAATCAAACTTTTCATGCCATTACTTTGGTGTTTGTTTTAAGCCATATAGGGATTTAGTAAGTTTACACACTTTGCTTTCTTGGCCAGCTTCAACAAAATATTCGGGTTGTTTCCAGTGACGGAGCCAGCATCTTAATTGAGGGGGTTCAAAATCAAAAAATGTGAATGAAATAATTAGTCGAAGGGGGTTCAACGTTAACTATATATACATGAAAAAATAATTTTAAGCTTGTATACATAGTATAATTTTTCGCCGAAGAGGGTTCGGATGAACCCCCTCACTATGAGTTGGATCCGCCACTGGTTGTTTCATGTAAATCTCCTCATTTAGGTCTCCATTTTAAAAAATAGTTTTTACACCCATTTGATGAATTTGTAAATAAAAAATTACTGCAATAGCAACTAAAAGTCTAATGAAAGTAATTCTAGTTACCGGAGAAAATGTATCAAAAATTCTAGGCCTTCTAGATGTTTAAAATTTTTAGCCACTAGCCTAGCTTTGTATTTATCAACAGATCCATCCGATTTTAACTTTTTATGTAACACCCATTTACATCCAATTGTTTTACAACCCGGAGGTAAATCAACTAGCTTCCAAGTTTTATTGAAAATTAGTGATTCCATTTCATCGTTTACAATCTCTTTTTAGAAAATAGCATGATGTGACTACAAAGATTCTTTTAAAGTGAGAGGGTCATCTCCAACGTTAAAAACATAATAATCAGGATTAAAATCTTTTTCTACTCCAGCTCATTTACTTCTTCTTAACTCAAAATCATCATTTTCTTTATTTTTTAAAGTATAAGTAGAAGAACTAGGTAGTGACAAAATATTTTCTTTAGTCCTTAGACCCCCATCTATTTTTAGAATCAAAAGAAAATTTATTTTCATGAAATATAGCATGACCAGATTCTATTATCACACTATCTTCAAGATTAAAAAATCTATAGACTATACTATTTGAAGCATAACCAAGAAAAGCACAAGTAGTAACTTTTTTACCCAACTTAAAAATTTTAGGATCCATTAACCTTACATAGGTTAAGCAACCTCAAACTCTTAGATATCCCAAATTTGGCTTATGATCTTTCCACAACTCAAAAGGTATTAGTTTATTTTTTATGAGGCACACGATTCAACACATAACAAGCAGTCAAAAGAGCTTCACCCCAAAAATTTAAAGGTGCACTATACTCAATTAACATGACATTAGTTAACTCAACTAAAGTTCTATTTTTTCTTTCCGCTACACCGTTAGATGCAGGCGCATAAGGAGGAGGAGTTTCATGAATTGTACACAATGAGCTAACAAAAGAATTGAACTCATGTGAATCATATTCACGACTTCTATCACTTCTTATTCTTTTTATTTTTCTACCAAACTGATTTTCAACTTCATGGAGAAAAGTTTTAAAGTTCTCAATTTTATTTTTCATTAAGTAAACATATGTAAACTTAGAAAAATCTTCAATGAAAGTGATAAAATATCTATTTCTTCTAGGAGGTAAAATTCTTCCAAGTTCACAAATATCAGTATGAACTAATTCTAATAAATCAGCTTTTTTTTCAATTTGAAAATGAGGCCTTTTTGTGATTTTGGCTTTACTACAAGCCTCACATTTTTCAAAATTCTTTTTGATCACTAGAATTAATCCTAAACAACTCATTATTCCCACGATCATTTATATGACACAAACGAGCATGCCAAAAATTAGTAGAAGAAAGCATATAAACAGAAGTAGATGGTTACTTCATTTCAACATTCAACTTGAACATACCATCACATGCATACCTCTTTTCCACAAAAATATTATTTTTCACAATTACATATTGGTCAAATTCAATAATATGTTTGAAGCCTGCTTTATTAAGAAGAAAATTAGACATCAATTTTTTTCTCATGGAAGGAGTATAAAGTACATTTTAAAATTAATACCCTTTCAGAAGTAAATCTCAACTCAACATCTCCCATTCCAAGCACTTGAGTTGTGTGTGAATCTCCAAGCATGATGATTTTGGGATCCTCAAAAAGAGTATATTTTTAAACCAGTCATTGTCATAACAGACTTATTCTCCACCATATTTATGTCTGTTATCATCGCCACAAATAATTCTTCGGTAGTGTTTTTCTGAGGTGTAGACCCACCTTTTCAAAATTTGTAAAATCCAGCAATATGTCCACTCTTGCCACAGACAAAGCACGATCTTTTTTCTTATACATATTAATTTTTTGCTTGGTTGTTTTCACCATTATTATTGTCCTTGGAATGTTTACCATCATTTTTCTTGAATTTTTTCTTCTTAGGCTTCAAAGGAGTATTTTTGTTAGTTTCAGGGGCAACATTATTTGAAGAAGTTAAATTTACCTTCGGCGTGATATTGTTTTCTTCTGTTTGCAAAAGTGCATCTTGACCCCTTGCCTCTTCTTCCATGTGGATTTTCATTATCAAAGTCTCCAGAGAGTTTCCTTTTGCTTGTGGCACAGAGTTTTTTGAAATTTCTTCCACGAAGGTGAAAGTTTATCAATTATACCACAAACAATAAGGTTATCTCCAATTTTGACTTCCTCGGACCTGAGCTCGCCAACAATCATTATGAAGTCTTGAGCTTGGTCTACCACTAATTTGTTGTCCACCAGTTGAAAACGAAAAAATCTTCTAGCCGCATATTTTTTCGCTCCCGCCTCCTCAGTGTCATACTTACTCTGCAAGGTTTTCTAAATTTTCTTTGCACTAGAGTGAGTTCTATCATAATAATCATAAAAATTATCAGATAGATAATTAAGTAAAAATTACCAACAGTACTTGTAGGAGTCACCATCATATTTTTCAACTTTCTCTTATAGAGAAATAAGTTCATGGTCGGTCATGGAAGAATTATCTACTTTGTTTGGGTTCTTCTCAGTTAACACATAAGAAACATTGAGAAAAGTTAAGTAGAAAAGAACTTTACCCTTCCACCTCTTGAAGTGAGTACCGTTGAATCTAAATGGCTTGTTAAGATCTCCCATCTTGATATTCACGAATTTTTCAGTTATTGCCATTGAATCTCCTTAAATTTATTAGTGAAATTACAATAAAATTACAACTGAAAATTACAAGTAAAGAGAATAAAAAGGAATATCTTCTTCTTCTTCTTCAGCTGAGGCTCGGATATCTCTTTCTCTTTAAGGAGATTCAAGCCTACAGCAGCAAATAGTTTCACCTGTCTAGTAGTAATCTTATTGACTTGTCCCCTCCAGGATACAACAGCCTTATCAAAGAACAACTCAACAACTCTGGACAAGAGTTGAGTTCAAAACTCCGCAAAAAGAATACCTCACTTCAACTAATAAACTCTCTTTTTTACTAACTTTTTGTGAACTCTATATTATCTTGTATATATCATAATCATGCAAGATCACCTCTATTTATAGGTGAAAAAATCTTCCATGCAATGAATAGGATGAATAAATGAGAAGATAAATAGAATTGAGGTTACAAAGATTACAAGAGTTACAACACATAAAGAGTAGGATAATGGAGGAATAAAATGGTTAGAAATTACAAAGATTAAATGTCAATATGTCAACGTTCACCCTCTAACATAAGTTGCAATATAATGAGCCACTAATGGCCAATATAGGTTACAAAAAGAAAATAAAGCCAAGTAATGGCCAATAACTCAGAAGAATGTTATTCATTCACTGCCACTTGAACCAATATCTATGGATAAGTAGCACTGTTACGGTTAAGCATCAAAAAGGAGAATTTACTCCACATAATGATACTCTCTAAATGAGAGTACTTAAAGTGGAAGAATGAATTAGTTCATGCATGGACACTAACGGATGTACCGTATTAAACATGCAAAGATGTATTTTATTAATATTAAAGTGTCCAAACTTCATCATCAAGTAGTGGTTGACACTGCATAATTATCAACCTTTTAGTGCTAAGTGAAACTCCAAAATACCTTATGGGCAGTATCTTTTTCACCATCTCCATTCTTTCCAAAATCTGCTGTTGTATATCTTGAGTGACTCCCCCAAAGTAAACAGAGCTCTTGTCTACATGGAAGTTCAAACCTATAAACACTTGTTTCAGAAATCCCCACTCCAAGGAGTCATATAAGCTTTCTTCATATATTATCTAAAAGATCACTTATTAAGAAACAAAAGGAAAAGACTATACACATGACTTATTTATGAACGAATGGAGTATAATGTTTATTCTATTGTTTTGTCCATTTTTTTCTTTCAACTTCTCGTTTAGTCTCCCTTGTCGTGGTTTTAATTGGTTCGCATTTAATTAATATTCACTATTAATTCAAATAATTTTCACATTATTGTTGAAATTTATCTTGTTTTAGTATGCTACTAGTAAGCTTAGCCTTGCATCGAGCGGTTATGAAATACATTATTAAATATATAATTTAATCTATTTTTAATATATTAAAAAATAATCAAAGGACCTTAAATTATGAAACTCGATCACAGAATGTTTTAATTGTATACAATGATACCAAACACATGTAGTATCATATCAATATACACAAAAATATTTTTTTCATCCCTAGAGTATATTGTGAATGTTTCAGTGTTCAAACATTATAAATTTGTGACTAATTAAATCTACTTTGTTATTATCATTATAATAAAAAAAATTCGCTGAAAAAACTTTTGTATAAGCATAATAGATTATGACAAAACTTCTTCTTACTTGTTACAACTTTTAAGATATTTAAATGTCAAAAATAATTATTATTAAATTATTGTACATCGTGAAATACTAAACTTCAATTGCAATGAGTTCTTTAGATTAACCTAATGCAAATTAGGAGGAATAATTTCTTTTTTAAAAAAACAAGAATATTGAAGTAAATCTTGAATTTTCAAATCGAGAAAAATCAAGGTCATAATTAGATTGATGCTAACACTTTCAAGTTATAGCAAAAAAATTTAGTGTCATACTTTAACAACTTCAATAGGTATCCACCACCACCATATATTTGTCCAAACTTCTTGTCTCCCACCTATAATTGTTTTTCCTCGAGGGTGTGTTTGGTATGAAGAAAAATGTTTTCCATGGAAAATATTTTCCTAGAAAATGTTTTCCTGGAAAACAAGTTGATTTCTTACTTTTTTTCCTATGTTTGGTTGGTTGATGGAAAATATTTTCCAGAAAATATTTTATAGTATTTGATTGATGAATAAAAAAATATTTTTCAAAAAATACATTCTAGCGTTTAGTTAAAGAATAAAAATATATTTTAGAAAAATAATTTTTGATCTCAAAAAATACCTTTTTTAGGGTGTGTTCGATATGAAGGAGGAAAAATATTTTTTAGAAAAATAAGTCATTTCTTACTTGTATTCGTGTGTTCGTTATGCAAATTGGATAAGTATATGTTTTCTAAAAGTATTTGTATATATTTAACAAAAACAATAAGAATGAATAGGATAAAAAGGGTGGGGTAAGAAAAAAGTTTTGAATTTTTTTAAGAAAACAAATTAAAAATATTAATTTATTTTGGAGAGAGGCGGTAGGTGGGGGTTGAAGTTGTCAAAATAGGTAATAAGGGTGGGGTATAAATAATTTTAATTTTTTTAAAAAAATATAATTTTTTGGGGGGCTAGTGGGGGTGGGGGTAGGGGAGTGGGGTAAGAAAAAAAATTAAAATATTTTTTTTGAATGGGGAGTATTAGGGGGTGGGCGCAGGGGGAGGTTGGTAGGAGGTCGGGTAGGGGAGGTAACAAAAAAGTTTGAATTTTTTTAAAAAAATTAATTTTATTTTTCGGAAGGGAGTAGGGTTTTGGGTTTTGGGTAGGGGAATGAGGTAAAAAAAAATTTAAAATATTTTTTATAATAGGAGTGGTAGGGGCGGGGTGGGGGTAGGGGTGGGGGATTGAGGGTCGGAGTAGGATGAGTGATTTTGAGAGTTGTATGAATATTTCAACTTAAGAGTGAAGTTGAAAGGGAGTTTTGAAAAATGTTTTCCTTACGTTTTGAAGGAAAGTCATTTTCCTTAGAAATGAGGAAAATAAGTTGATTTGGAAAACATTTTCCAAAACCTTTAAGCCAACCAAACATGAGAAAATTGGAAAACATTTTCTGAAAAATGTTTCCTCCATACCAAACATACCTGTAGTCTTGATCATAATCACACTGTTGCAAAATGTTAAATAGTAAAGAGTGAAGTTGTGGACATTAAGCATATATAGGAGAGCAATATAGTGGGGCATACCAATAGAGATGAAAGATATTCTATAACGGATGATATAATCAACTATTAATCATAAATACAATGATAATGAGATTATAATTAAATAAAAAAATTATGCATGATTCTTGTGTGGTCTTTTCATTAGGGACGACAAATAACATTAGTAAATAATTTATCGAACGTAATATATTTTATAATATTGTTAAGTAGTAACCTTAAAAGATAGTTTAAGCCAACATATAACTATAACTAAAGGCGGAACTTAACACATATTCAGGGGTTCATCTGAACCCTCTTGGGCTAGTTAGCGTACACATTTAAACTCCCTTTAGTAAATAATTTATCGAACGAAACATCTTTTATAATTTTGTTAGGTAGTAATCTTAAAAGATAGTTTAGGCCAACATATGACTATAACTAAAGGCGGAGCTAGCACATATTCAGGGGTTCATCTGAACCCTCTTGGGCTAGTTAGCGTACGTATTTTTAAACCACCTTTAGTCAATAATTTATGGAACGTAATATCTTTTACAATTTTGTTATAGTAATCTGAAAAGATAGTTTAGGACAACATATGACTGTAACTAAAGGCGGAGCTAGCACATATTTAGGGGTTCATCTGAACCCTCTTGGGCTAGTTAGCGTACGCATTTTTAAACTTCCTTAATGAAAATTTTAACTTCACCACGTATTATATATAATGATCTATGAAAACCTAAGAATATTGAGAAGTTTAACCAATAACCCAAAAGAAAACTTAAGGATTACATTTTTATATGTCAATAAATAATTTTTATGAATTAAACTATATTATAGAAAGTACCACAAACAAACTTTACATTTTTATTTTCTATTAATAGGCTTATTCAAAATTTGTCTAAGGAAACATATATAGTTTCTTAAGCAACATGCACGTATGAGTTGTCTTCCTTCTTCCACTTTTCAAAATATAGTAACCTGGAGATATAAAATATTAATATCATTAATAAAAAAATAACTAAGCATGAAAAATGTAAGAAATACTATAGTTAAGAATTGCAAGGAAAAGATGAACTCTATTACAATATAACATAATCAAATCTTTTTAAAACAGAAGAAAAAAACTAAGCATGAAAAATGCAAGAAAATACTGTAGTTAAAGAATTAAATTGACAAGATATAATATATTACAACATAATATATTCAAATCATTCTAAAAATAAAATGAAATAAATAAATAAATTAAAATTATGTTCTAAAAAGCTTTTTATTCATATCTTAAACAAATTCGTTGACCTTTTTATAACGATCGTGTAAAATTAATACATAACAGTAAAAAATGCGACCTCACAGTACAAATGGAGGTCGAAAACATTATAGACTAACAAAGATCCTTTGGTGTACTGGCCGAAAGAGCCAAAAATGAATCATCCAAGCTGGGTGAAAATGCACAAAGTCCTAAAATTGAAACAAGAACTCGTTGATAAGAAAATGTGCTAGGCCAACTGAAAACTTTATAGCATCCACTTCATTAAACGAAAACTTGAAGGTATAATGCATTAAAGTTATAATTTATAAACATCAAAGCTTTGGGAATTATGGATGTTACCAATAAGTATTAATTAAGAGTAGATGTTATGAAGATGAAAAGATATGAGTTATATATATATATATATATAACTTTTTATAGAAAAATAATTTTTAAAAATGAGAATTTTTTTTTTTTTAAAAAAAAATAGATAAATAGAAATGGAGGTTATAGAGAGGTGTCACATTACCTTGTCTATGACTGTCCTTTATATTATATATAAATTTACCATGTTTGGTTCCAAGTTATATAATCTTTATGGTAAATACAATCGAATAGTTATGTTATTGGGTAGTGGTATTTTTGTTTATATCTAAATAGTAATTTTATTCTATTATAATAAACTAGTGAATTTGTTCGTGCTTTGCGCGGTCTTATAAAATATGTAAAATATTAATAATTTTATTGATATAATTGAGATTTCATAAAGACAAATGTTCAGTAATATGTTGCTATTTTAATGAATATAATAAGCAGCGAAAAATATACTCTAATAACTTAAATGGCAAATGTGATTATTTCTACAAAGTCTTATAATGTATCTATTTACATGACTACAGTATGGAACACCAAATAATGTTATGAATATGATTATTAATTGTTTTAGGAATTACGATAATAAAAATTTGTGAAAGTAATGAAATAAAGATCATTAAGTTTTACATAAAGAACTTCAAGAAAATGACTTTTTAGTATCTTAACTTCCATATTTAATATACTATACTTAAACGATTTAAAAGAGTGAATATTTTAGCTTTATAATAAGGCACAAAAATGAAGAAAAATATAGAGAAAACTCTCCAAAAGGTGAAAAAAATACATCATTATATTTCTTGGCCAAAGAGATGTGTTATATTATTTTATATATTCTTAGGTTTATAAGTATTATAGATTAATTTTTTAGTTAGATATAAATAAGATACACTGACATGCAAATATTTATCAATTAACGATCATTTTTTGTAATAATTTGGTGCGTTAAATATTGCGCATTAAATCTCGACACTCTTTTACATGTGAAGAGAATTTTCAAAAGATGTGGTTATTGTGGGCGATGAAATTTTATTAAATCTAAATTCATATGAAATTCGAATTATAATAAATTCAAAATATATTAGTCCCAAATAAATATTGCGGATTAATATAATTGGATTAATTATTTAAGTCCGAACATATTTGGATTTAAATAAAGTCCAATAATTATTGGGCTAGTCCATTAATTTGGGCAACAAATGGTGAGTCCACTTTGGTAAGCCCAAGATATTGTCATAATCTAGAGATCCAAATGATCGTCACGTGTCAAATGACGTGGCATGCAAAGTCATGGAAAGGAGCCAATAGGACCATGCCACACGTCAAAATGATGCAGCAAGCCGAGCAAAATTAAAACCTCATAAAAGGTGCCACGCCACTTGAATTTAATTCGTCAAAGAGAGTTCATCTTCATCATGACTCTTTCCTTTCCACAACTATAAATAGGAATCTCATAATTGTAAAAAAAGATGAAGAACTCTAACAAGAAATAAGAGAAAACTCGTGGATTAAACGCTGCAATTTCTCTACCAAGCTCAAACACTCAACTCCAGTTCATCAAAATTCAAGATCAAGACCACAAGATTCAAGAACAAGCTCCAAAACCAGTGAATTCAAGCACAAGTCAAGATCAAGTCCATTAAATCAACAAATTAAGTTCAAATTCAAGATCAAGCTTTAAACACTTGAATTTATATTTGAAAAGGCGAATCAGAGGATTCATAGAGATTGTAACACTCACATTTAAATCAATAAATTGATTGTTGCAATATTATTCTTGTCTCGATTATTTCTTTTTCGGTCTCGAAATTTAATTGTCCAACAATTATATCATTAATTTCAAATAGGTACACCTTCTTTTATATGAGGCGAGAATTCTCAAAAGATGTGATTATATCATTAACTTTAAATAGGTACATATTTGGATAATCTAGATGTACAATAATTATAATTTTAGTTGAGATGTTTAGGTTAACACTACATGCAACTTTAAAAGGCGAGAAGTGACTTAAGCCTAAAAATATGGTGCCAATTCTTTTTTCCTTTTCAATTTCTTATCCAAATTCTTAAATTCTATTCTTTTTCATGTCACATGTTTGCCTTCAGGCTCTAACAATTTCTATACAAAATAATATGTGAAACATGATAAAAAATACATTAATTTCAATATTACAATAATAAAATATCTACATACTCTACCGATGTAATGCAATAATTAAAGAAATATCTATTCATCTCTTTCAAAATAAAAATAAAATAATAGAAAATATTATATCCACAAAGTGAAAAAAAAAAACGGAAAATAATTATTAACTACATTTCAAGCAAGGAAAAAGTTGACAAAAAAATTATATATGTAAAGAAAGAAATTATGATATTATAAAATAAATTATTTCATCTTTAATTTTTAGTGATCAATAATAAAAATGAAACACTCATCAATAATTAAAGAACTTTTTTTACACCATTATATACAAATAACATAAAATATTTAATTAAAATAACTTTAAAAATAAAAAGAAAATGAACTATTCACATAAAAAATAAAAAAATCTTGATTCATTTTCCTTCATCTTTTCTTGAATATTTAAATATTCACTAAATTCTATTAACATTTACAATATTTTTATTGAAATTATACTTACCAATAAGTAATCAATGAGCAAGAAGTAATTCAAACTATATATAATTCTATCAAAATTTCTTGAACATTCTTTCTTGCCTTCTTGGTGTATCATAATACCCCATAAACTAAATGTGATCAAATAATAAAAGATGAAAAGAAAGATTTTGAGCAACAATTTTTTTTTGTCTTCACATTATTTTTTTCTTTCACAATTTAGCTAATTTAGAGGAGGCTATAGTGATAAAGAAGGGAAAGAATAACTTGAATGAGAATTTTCATGACATAAAACATGAATTTCTATAGATAAAATGGAGGACTATCATAAGGCACCATAAATTTACAAATTAAATTTTGGGGGTTGTGAAGATTAAAAAAATGAGAGATATGAATATCATTAAGAGTGTAAATTAAAGAGGTTTGAGTTATGATTTTTTTTTTTAATTAAATACATTAAATAAAAAAAATTCAAACATTAGGAGATACTATCATTTTTGTACATTTATAATTAGAATTAAAAAAGAGATAAATTAGACTATAAGAGAATACAAAACATTAAAAAGAAAAGATGAAAAATCATAAAAGAAAGGAATATATTAAAAATCATTTAAAAAAACGAATGTTTTCTTTGAGTGACTACAATTGATGATTTAGTTTTATTCACACACACACATGTATGTATATATATATATATATATATATATATATATATATGATGAAAGTTATTTAATATGACCATCTTTAATATTATGTATAAATGTTAAGGTAATTTTTTAATCTTTTAAATTAAAAAAATGATCAAAAAATCCACAAAAAAGATAAATAGTTTTAGAGGCCTCTAAGGCATGCCATATAGGATTGACTAAGAGTTTCCTTTATATATATATATATATATATATATATATACTAGATAACTTGGCCGCGCTTTGCGCTCACAATTATTAAAATAATTGTTAGAGAATCATTTTTTTCGTTATGATTAATTTTATATTTACTTTATTTTTTAAATTAATATTATCATTTTTAAAAAGTACTAGTATGAAGATAGTTTCAAGAAAATATATAAACTTAGCAAATTTATCATTTTTTCTAATGAGGGATAGTAAATTCTTAATTAATAAAATAAAATATATAATTTCCTAATAACACTATAATTTTATTTTATGCATTTGTTTCTTCTTCTGTAGAAGTTACAATTAGTTGATCATTATGTTGCATTTATCAATCAATTTAGTGACCTGGATATTACAATTTCATTATCCCACTCATGTTAGTGGCAAGAAGATACGCAACCTTCCAATTTCATTTGAATAGAGGATGATCAGTTTTTTCTTTTTTAAAAACAAGTAGAAAAGGTTAACATTATCTAATCAATAATATCCTGGGGATTTATCAAATATAAAAATTCAAGATACTCTGCTAAGGATTACAGTGAACAACAATCTTCCCTAGGATCAAATATGGAGAGAAATTGAAGGAGAATTCAAAATGGACAGAACTCATATGCGAGAAATAGAAGAAAGTTGAAATCTTGAAGCAGAAAGTAGAGGATATGAACTATTATGAGTGAATAAGATCTTTCTGTATATTCAACGATATTGTTTGAACCTTGGTTAGTAGTTTGCAGATTCTCTAGAGTACTAATTTGTGCTTAAATAAAGATACAACTTACAATAATTAAAAAATCAAGAAAGTTCAAACTAAAGAATTTACATAGAGATCACATATGCACACATACAACATACACACACCTTCCTTGGGATCTTAACCATAAGAAAATATACATTAAAAAAAAATACAGAAGCAATGCCTAGTATTTTGAGCTCTTGTCCAACACCCTTTTTGATAAATTGACTAACCTTCAAATGTCTTCTTCGTCAAGTCAAGCTAAAACTTGAATTTGATACTATAAATAATAGTAATAATATAAGGAAATACTATTTAAATAAATAACAAAAGATATATTCTTGAGCATGAGTCTCATGATCACAAAGAATTGTGACTTTATGTAGACGAAAATGGAGGAATATAATATCATAAGACATCTTAAATTTTAGAGATAATGCTCTATTTCACCCTTGAACTATATCCAAAACGGCCAAGACACACCTCAACTTAAAAGGGGTCCTATTACTCCCTGAACTAATTAAAAGTGTAATTTTGACACCCTTAGTGCCTACATGGCACAACACACTGAAGGGGCCATGTAGGCACACATGTGTGCCACGTATGTGCCACGTAGGTACTAAGGGTGTCAAAATTACACTTTTAATTAGTTCAAGGGGTAATGGGACTCCCGTTAAGTTGAGGTGTGTCTCAACCGTGTTGGGTATAGTTCAAGGGTGAAATAGGGTATTTTCTCTAAATTTTATAATTAAATAATTGAATGTTATGAATGTAAAAACTCAAAGGTTATGGAGTTAATGATGTTATTAAGAGTAAAAATTTAATAATTATAAGTCATGAAGGTGAAAATTTTAAAACAAATAAAAGATAACATGTTTTTAAAATTTTATGGGAAAGACAAATAGGCGACATCAAAGATTTTTTCTAAGAAGGAATGTGTTAGAACTTGCCATAGTACGTATATACCAAAAAACATGTGAATTTCAATTGGTAAAAAGATGCATAGACTAAAGTTAGCAATATATAATTTTTATTTTTATTATTATATATTGATAAGACAGTCAAATTCTCCCTAAACTACAAAGAGAATTAAAGAAAAAGAAATCAAATTCTCTAAAAATTATAAAGAGAAGCAAAGAGAAAAAATCAAATCATTTTTTAAGAAATTATATCATCAAAAAAATGAGTTAAAGAGGAAAGAAGAACATTTGTTGTCAACATAACACATAATCAAATTCTTTCAAAACTACAAAGAAAATAACACATATTAATCAAAATCTCTAAAAACTATAAAGAGAAGCAAAGAGAAAAATCAATTTAATTTTTAAGAAATCATATCATCAAAAATTCAAACAAATAATATTAAATGTATAATGCAACAAAGTAAGAGTTGTAACTATATTAGGCATATCAATTCATTTTACTTCATAAAATTGAACCATGCAAAAATATCTAACCATTTTTATTGTAATATCTTCTTGTAATCTGAAAATCAAATAAAAAAATTAATTAACCAAAGATACAAACGATGAAGAAATGAAAATAGAGTAACCATTATATATAGCTCAAAATAATTTTTTATTATTATCAAAAAACAAAATTTATTAATGTGATTTTAATGTGTCATAAACTTGTATAATAAATAATTGAGGGTTATTGATACAAATTTAAATAATAATTGATCTTATTAATATTGAAGGGGTTACAGCTGTATATATAGAGAACTGAAGAATAACTAATTACAGAATAACCCAGATGTATTTAATAATTATATATGTAGTCTATTATCCCCCCGCAAGCTGATCAGCGGTAACGAGGGGCAGCTTGGAGCAGAGAGACTGAAAAGGCTGTAACGGAAGAGGCTTGGTGAGAATATCAGCAAGCTGGTCAGTAGATGGGACATAGTGCGTGGCCATCGCTCCTGCAAGTACCTCATCGCGAACAAAGTGACAGTCAGACCCAACATGCTTCATACGATCATGAAGGACTGGATTTTTGGTAACACAAATAGTGGACTGATTGTCACAATAAATCTGTGGTTTCGTCGGGGGAATGCCAAGTGCATCCGTAAGGTATCGTAACCACATGGCTTCAGCAACACCCGCAGCCATGGCACGATATTCTGCTTCTGTGGAGGAACGGGACACTCGCGTTTGCTTCTTGGTGCACCAGGAAATCAGATTCGGTCCCATCATAACAATATATCCAGTAGTGGACTTTCGATCATCTTTGTCGTTAGCCCAATCCGAATCAGAAAAAACAGATATATCAAACGAGCCCTTTTGAAATAAAATTCCACAGTGAAGAGTACCTTGAAGATAGCGCAGAATGCGTTTCAAGGCCTGAAAGTGTTGTTCTGTGGGAGCATGCATTGATTGGGAGACTCGATTGACTGCATATTGGATGTCCGGACGAGTAACAGCAAGATAATGAAGTCCACCGACGAGGCTCCGATATAGTGTAGGATCGGCAAAGGGAGTATTCGGCCCTGGGGATTGGCGGACTGCCATGGGAGTGACCGCGGGTTTGCAGTCTGTCATTCCAGCCCGATTTAGAAGTTCAAGGGTATATTTTGTCTGATGCATCAATATGGTTCCCGATTTGCGGATGAGTTCGAGGCCAAGAAAGAACTCCAGAGGACCGAGGTCCTTAAGTTTGAAGTCACGATGCATAGCTTCAGTAATTTCAGTGATGAGTGATGACGAGCTGCCTGTAATAACAATATCATCCACATAGATAAGAATGATGACTGTCCCTCGAGAACAGTGAAGGGTGAAGAGGCTGTTGTCATGATGGTAGGTGCGAAAACCAAGACCCTGCAGAAAAGTAGAGAGACGTGTGTACCAGGCACGAGGGGCCTGTTTCAGGCCATACAGTGATTTGCGAAGCTTGCAAACATAGTGAGGACGGTTGGGATTAACATATCCCGGTGGCTGAACCATATAGATTTCTTCCTCAAGATGACCATGAAGAAAGGCATTGCTGACGTCTAGCTGATGAAGCGGCCAATCATAGTGAAGAGCAAGAGACAAGACCAGACGAATAGTCTGTTGCTTAACAACAGGGCTGAAGGTCTCCTTATAATCCACACCATACTCCTGATGATACCCTTTTGCAACCAGACGTGCTTTATAGCGAGAAAGAGATCCATCTGAATTTCGTTTGATGCGAAACACCCATTTGCACCCAATAGACTTTCGGTGACTAGGTAGAGGTACCAAATCCCATGTACGTTGTTCATTCAGAGCCTGAAATTCCTCATCCATAGCTTGGCACCAGAAACTATTTTTGGAGGCTTGGTTGTAGGTAGTAGGCTCAGTTGTGGGATGTGCATCAAAGGGTATTTGAGTGTGGTAGGCTTTGGGTTTGAAGGTACCGGCCTTGGCTCGGGTTGTCATAGGATGAGTGTTGAGTGGAGGGTGATTAGGAAGGGGTGGTGGAGTTGTATGATGTGTGGGCGGGGGTTGGGTGGGGCTGCCGTGGGAGCTGGGATGTGCAGCGGTGGATGGGGTGGCTGTATGTGTGTTAGGAGTATAATGTAGGGAAGTGGTGGGTTGTGTGGTGTAGTGGGGTACCGGGTTAGGTGCCGAGTGAGCCGGAGCATGAGCGTGAGAAAAGGACGGAAATAATGGCACAACGCCAAGTGGATTGGGGGAGTATGGAGTAGAGGAAAGACTTGTGTAAGGAAATTGTTCCTCCACAAAACGAACATGACGGGAAACATATGTTTTCTGAGATACAGGATCGAAACATTTGTAACCTTTGATAGTGGGATGATAGCCTAGAAAGACACAAGGGGTGGACCGAGGTTGAAGTTTATGTTGAGTGTGCGGACGCAACCAGGGATAAACTAGACACCCAAACGGGCGGAGATGGATATAGTCGGGTGGATGATTGTAGAGACGGGCATATGGAGTGGAGTTGGAGAGAGTGTGAGTGGGCATGCGATTTATGAGGTAGTTGGCAGTAGCAAGGGCATCAACCCAAAAGGAAACAGGTAAGGTGGAATCATGGAGGAGCGCAACAACTGTTTCTATTAGGTGACGGTGTTTGCGCTCAGCAACGCCATTTTGTTCAGGGGTATATGGACATGAAGTGTGATGAAGAGCCCCTAGATTTTGAAGAAAAACACCAAATGCATTGTTGACAAATTCTTTGCCATTGTCACTTCGAAAAATTTTGATTTTGGCATTAAATTGATTTTGAACCATTCGGTCAAAGTTTACAAAAATAGTATAAGCTTCGGATTTAAATTTCAGAGGATAAAGCCAAGTGAATTTACTGTAATCATCAACAAAACAGATATAATAACGAAAACCTTGAACAGAAGGAACTGAGGTTGGACCCCAAACATCAGAATGAATTAATTGAAATGGCGCAGTGGCCTTGTGTTCAGACAGTGAAAAAGGTAAACGACAAGATTTAGACACTGAACAGGACTCGCAATGTAATTTTTCTGAAAAATTAAAACCTAAGGAAGATAAAATGGATTTGGTGATGGCGGATGATGGGTGCCCAAGCCGGCGATGCCAGGTTGACGAGAGAATGGCTTGACTCACAACAGACGGATACCTGGATGGAAGAGTGTATAGCCCATGCTCACAGCGGCCCGTGTACCGCACCCGGTTCGTGGTATTGTCCACTATCTGGAAATTGGTGTCATTAAAAATGAGGGTGCAGTTATTTTCTTTAGTAAAGCGATAAACAGATAAAAGATTGGATGTGAGGGAAGGGACGTGGTGAAGGGTTGAGAGATGAAATTTACCATTTGGGGTATAGACATACCCAGAGCCGGTGTTTGTGATGGGAAGGGATTGACCATTGCCTACTGTAATAGTTTCTGAGCCATGATACGGATGAGGAGCTTGAAGGTGTGAATAATCCGACGTCACATGGGTGTTAGCACCTGTGTCTAGATACCAATCGCCAGATTGAGCGTTTGTGGACGCATGCATCGCCCTTGATCCTCCGGACTGGCTATTTACATTCTGCGAGTCATCATAACGATACCAGCAATTAGCCGCAGAATGGCCCCGTTTAGCACAAATTTGGCACGTCGGAAGATCTCGTGTGGGCATCCGCTGGTTTCCTCGTCCCTGTCCGCGGCCTGACTGGAAGCCGTGCCTCGGTGGAGGCCCGCCTCTGCCTTGCTGCCCGGTGTTTCGACGGTCACCGCCGCCGCTGCCTCGCCCTTGGTTACGACGATCGTCACCACGACCCCTGGCCGAGCCTCCGCTGCCAGCCGAGTAAAGAGCCGTGACGCCAGGGGTGGAACTGGCTTCTCCGAGCAGTAATTTGTGTTCCATGTCTAGATTCAATTCTTCTGCATTAAGCCATCCAGACAGTTGATTCAGAGTGATTTCGACAGGCGAGAGGCGAATATGCTGTTTGAGAGAGGAATAGCCAGCCGGAAGACCACGTATCACGGCATTCACCACGTCTCGTTCAGGAATAATCTCGTTCACAGCATCTAGGTCAGACAGAATAGAGGCCACATCATCAAGGTATTGAGTCATCGTCTTCGTTCCCTTCCGAAGAGTATGCAATTTGTCACGCAACTGAAAAATATGAGCCGTGGACACAGAGTTGTACCTTGTGGCTAGTGCGTCCCAAAGTGAAGCCGATGTGAGAAAACCCCGGGCGTGTTTGTGCACAGAGGGGCTAATAACTGCGAGAAGACAGGCTCGGATCTGAGTGTCTACGATCATCCACGGAAGGTAGTCGGGATTTGGGAGCTTGACGCCGTCCTTCTCGGCTGTCTCGGGCTGCGGCTTCTCCGCACCGTCAATCCATCCGAGCAGCAAGTTGGCTGCGAGGGCGGTGCGGACGTTAAGTGCCCAGGCCGGGTAGTTGTTGTCAGATAATTTTTCGGGGATGAGATTGTGGAGATTCCTGAGCAGTAATTTTACTCCAGACGGTAATTTTGACAGAGGATCAATAACCTTGTCCATGGCGCCGACCTACGGCGGAGGAGGGAGGCCGTGCGGCGTGGTGTAGACGGTGGCGGCGGCGCACACACGTCGGAAAAGAGGAGAGATTAGGGTTTGGGCGGAAGAAGAAACCCTAGCTTTGATACCATGATACAAATTTAAATAATAATTGATCTTATTAATATTGAAGGGGTTACAGCTGTATATATAGAGAACTGAAGAATAACTAATTACAGAATAACCCAGATGTATTTAATAATTATATATGTAGTCTATTAGTTATGAATATGAAAGGATTGAGAGTTATGAATATTATCAACGTCAATTAAGAAGATGATTTTATAAAATTAAATAATTAAAAAAAGATGAAAAAAGTCAAAAAAGAAGAAAAAAGATAAATAAGAACGGAGGCCATATAGAGCTACCACATCACCTCCTCTATGACCTTCGTTTATATTATACATAGATTGATTCTCGAGTAATTTATAGTTGAATTCACCAAGAAATACGTCTAATTATTGATGGTTTTTGGTTGATAGGGGGGTGGGAGTTGAAAGGAAGCATTGGAGGAAAATTTTTAAGTTTTGAACAAAAATCTAAGTTGGGTCAATTACCTAATCAGATAAATTTATATACTTCTTTCGTTAATTTTTATTTGTTACGTTGTATTTGAACTTGGCACATGTATTAGGTGTTGAAAATAATTTTGAGATTAAATAATTAATGTTAAGAGTAAAATCTGGATAAAATAATTATCTTTTCTTGATATGTTAAAACTGAAAAATAAAAGTGATTTTTTTTTTTGAAATAGTCGAAAAATAAAAGTGAGACAAGAGGGAGTTGTTGGATATTTCAAAAAGTAACTAATTTTTTTTGAGTATTCCCTCCGTTTCATATAAGTTGACCCCTATGGACTTGACACATTCATTAAGAAAAAATATATTAGGAATTTAATTTATCAAATTAACTTTATTAATTATACTTTAAAAATATAAATTTAAGTTTATACACTTTATTTAGTCATTAATGATAGGGATGATATCGAAAGAACATAATAATATTCTCTTGATTTTATAAAAGAGAGCTAAATTGAAACAAATATTTTTAGAAAAAAGTTCTACTAATACGAAACGGAGGGAGTATTTTCATAATCTGTATAACATCTTTGACACAAAGATTTCACATTTGAATAACTTTAATGGCTAATAATGTTGAACTAAAGCAGATTCTTTATTTCAATTACCATCCTATTAATTTTCGTTAATTAACACAACAAATAACACCTTTTAACCTTTATGATCTCTAAGGCCTTTATCATCTTCACAAGAGACGTTGCTATTAGAAGGTCAAATCAAACTATTCTCTGCCAATATATTCTTCTATTTCTGATTGTTGAGAATAATTAATATATTAAGATGAATTCTTTTGGTTCTCTTCTCTTATACTGGATTTTTTTTTGTTAATTTTATTTTTTAGTTTCTGGCTCTAAATTTAATATTAGAAGAGTTTATTAATCCTGAAGGATCATTTATACCGGGTAAAATATCCTTAAGGACAATGTCTGACTCGCCTCAATTTATGTGAATTTCATAGAATTATTCAAGAATAAACATTTTCCATAAAATTTCCAACAATCTTACGGATATTTCTATACTCTATCTTACGAAAAATTCAAAGAGAGAGCTAAATAAGAGAGTACGTAGGACACCATATATTGAGAGAAAAATGGACTTTTCTAAATAAAACAAGAAATAATGATGGTAGGTTTAGCAAGGAAGAGATTGTTGACAAAGTGAAAAAGCAAAGGCAAAATCAAGCATGTGTTGAGATTCTCTAGCGTGAGAAGTTTATGAATTTCGGGACAGCTAATTTGTTGGTGCTCACGTAAAGAGGTAGTTGGTCAATTATCTTCATCAATTTTGTTGAGATAATTATAACCATTAAAGGAGAGAAAATTACAGCCAAGCAGGTATGTGTACATGTTATAATTAATTTGTACTACTTTCAATAGAAGTAATTAGAGAAAATAATCAAATGCCTCCAAATCTATTAGTCAATTATCAACTACCCACTTATATTTCATAAAAATCGTATTACCCCTTAAACTGCTTTAAAATAAAATAAATAACCCTTTAAAATGTCATAACCAGTCATATGATTAGTGGTGAAACACACCCACTTGACACATGCATTTCATCAATTACTTTTTTATATTTTCTTTTCTTCTTCTTCCTTTCTTCCTTTTTCCTCAATCATTTTTATCAGCCCTAATTCTTTGTGAAAGCTTCAATTTGATAAAAATATTGACGGATTTGAGTCCAACACAAATGATAGGAGGCATGAAGTATTGAATTTTCATTGAAGATTTCATTGCCCTATGCAATCGTAAAAAAATGTGAATTCATCGCTGCCTTCATCCTCTCCTCCACCTCTACTGTGTAAGTAATCACCACCACAACCACCATTGCCAAGTAATCACCACCACCAACTTCACTATTGGCTCCTCCACCTACACAAAACTGCATAAAAATCATTGTTTTTGCCTTCTTCAACATCCATTCTTCAACACCCGCCAAAAAATCAATCAACAAAAAATTATTTACTTGAAAGTTTCTTATATTGTCGACGAATTGAATACAAAGCTCAGCTTTCTACAGCAAATTATATGTCATAGACTTATGACACTTAAAAATAAATTGCTACTTTAAAGACATGTTTTTATGGGTATGATGTACTTTTATTGCATTTGGAGGTTAAACAGGCCCGGAGAAGTAAAGTGCAGTACGTAATTTGAACTTAAAGACATCAGACAAACCTAGGAACGATCGTTGGATCTAATAACGGTCTTCAATAAGATCCTATGATGAATCAGAGAATAAAACATGAAGAAGAACAGATGAGAGGATCCCACGATCATTAGAAGGTACAATAGATTCGTCCTGAAGATCGTGGGAGGATTGCAAAGTAAAAAATTAAAGATGGATGCAGCGGTAGGAAGTAATGATCATCCTTTGATTTAATGATCTCATCTTGAAGATTGTTCCAGCAACATCTACAAGGGTAAAAGTTAGCCTTCCAGAAACAAACAGTAGACACGATCGTGTTATCTACCAACAATCGTTCTATCCTTCATCTGAGGCGTCAACTCTGCAAGTCTTAGTACCTTTAGGATAGGTTTTGTTTTTATCTATAAATACTCTTATTAGGTTTATTGTATTAATTTACATTCTCTTGATATTTTTGAGGCATATTTTTGTTTGAAGTACAACATCGGTTTTTAGGATTTTTATTCAAAGTGAGATATGTGGTTTTCATCTTCTTCGTAATTTCATAATTATGATTTATTATCAGAATTATTCTTGTGTGCTTACAATTATGAATAGCTAAACACTATAACTAGAATTGTTGGAACCATAACGGATGAACAAAGTTGCATTTAAAATACTATGTTATTCTCAAATGGTGTTTGTGCATGTATTGTTATTCTCTTTGGTTTGATTGCTTTTTAACGGTAACCAACATTAAAGCTCAAGTTATCCTTACTCGCAACTAAAGAAGGTGTAACAGATGGAAAAAAAGAATTAAAAATGAGGCATGAAGCTATCAACATTCATTTAATAGCTTAAGCTGATAAATAGGATAATTAATCTAGGATCCATGATAGGGGTTAGTAATGATAGGGGTTAGTAGTGCAAAATTTATGAGAAGATAATACATAATTGAGGATAGACATCTAATAGAGGTTTAAATTCGTTTAGATGAACATAACCTATCGATTCTGCATGTTAAACGCCGAGACCTATAGAGTTAATAAGTTATAGGTAACACAGTCCTAGTGCTTTTATCATATTGATTTCAAACAACTAAAATCACCAATTATTACTATTGGAAGTTGGAATTACAACCTCCCCTTTTACAGGAAATTATTTATTGATCATTTAGATAAATACATTGATAGAGATTTCAGCTTGTTCCTCGTGGGATCGACCCAAACCTAGTTGGATTCTATGTTTGATAAATAACCACTTTATACTTATATTATAGGTATAATTTGGGCGACATCAAATTTTGGCACTGTTTTTAGGGAATACGGTTGCGAAGTTGATAGATTGTGTTTGTTTGGTTATTGGTTTCTATTTTATGATCTTACTTATTTATGTTATTTCTAGGACGCACATATGTGCATGCCCAACACTCGGATTCAAGGTGATACCCTAATTCATCTTAATCCTGAGAATGAAAGGACTCTGAGAACTAGAAGAAGAATGGTTAACGAAAGAGTTCATGACGGGAAGTTCTGAACCAAGGGGTGCAGAACCTAGGACTTTAGGAGACAACTGAGCAAATCATTGCTTGACTAGTTGTTGAAGATTAGGAAAGGTAAGAAGTTGCTAGGAAGGCAACAAGATAAGAATGAGCAAGACAAGTAGAAACAACACATCTAGTCGCACTCGAGGAACAAAATAGGTAGAAAAGGAATAGGGGGTAACAACACCCCAACATTATGTTACTCCATTTAATGATGTAGAGGATGATATAAACTTGCTTGAGGTGACTGATACAGGTGCCATTATTCCACCACAATTGCCATTAAGAATCAAGTTTGACATTATTAGTGCTATGATATAGTTACTGAACTTAAAAGGAGTATTCACAGGCCTTCCTACTACTGATGCAAACCTTAATTTGATGAACTTTGTAGGGATTTGCACTTTCTACAACCTATCGAGTGTGAGTCAGGATGCTATTAGATTGGGGTAGTTTCCCTTCTCTTTAACTGGAAAGCAACTTTATGGTTGATCGAGCTGCCACAAGGGCCAATCACAAATTGGCAAGAGCAAAAGACACAATTTTTGGAGCAATTTTGTCCCACTTCTATAATATTATAATTGAAATATAAGATTTATAACTTCAGGTAGATACAGTCAGAAGCATTGCACAAAACTTGCTTAAAATTTAAGAAAAAGTTGCAGTATGTCCTAAACCATAGAATACCAAGCCAAACTTTACTTGAAATCCTCTACAGAAGGTTCTGATTGCGAACAATAAGGTTATGATGGACACTATCACTGATAGGGCATTATGAGTTTTACTAAGGAGCAGGCTTTTGAGATTCTAGATAGGATTACTAAAACCAAGAGGGGTTAGCATACTTGAGAGACAGACATACCTGCATGAACTTATATGATAGGATCATCCACAGAATAGATAATAGTTGATGATTCTATTGCTCGCAGGAGTTACCATAACTAAGAATCAGATTTAGTTTGTTCATAAAGCAGTTTTCAATAATGAGGGCAGAAAAGGTAAATGTGGTTGGTTTCCTTGGCAACAGAACCAAAATTTGATGTCACATAAATTACACCTTCGGTAAAAGTTCAAAGCAACCATTGACAAATATAGAATCTAACTAGGTTGTAGGGGTGGGCATTCGATTTGTTCGGTTTGATTGTTGAATATCGGTTCGTTTTTTCGATTTTCGGATTGATGAAAATGAAAATCATAACCAAACCAAAATTATTTCGGTTTGGTTCGATTTTTACAAATTCGATTCGGTTATTTCGGATTTCTATTTCGGTTTTAATGATTAAAGTAGTGAGCATTTAATATTGATGATTTTTCTAGAAAAATAATCTTTTTTTCTAACCTATTTTTCATTCCCAAATATAAATAACTATAAAAAGCTCAACACGAACGAAATTACATGATATAACCATAATTTTAACATAATACATAACTTCATTATGCATAAGTTTGCATAAATAGTCCACAAACAACAATAAAGTCGTAAAAACAGTTCATAAAAGAACTACCACAGTCCACACACTATTTCTTCATAAATAGTCTAAAGTCGTCAAAACATTACATAAAACATTCGAGCCACTAAAATAGTCCATAAAACATTAAAATAGTCCATAAATAATAAATCAGTCAATAATACAAATACACAATATTCCATAAAACTGCAAAACAACCACCACTATTAGTCCATAAGGCAGCTATAACAGTCCACCAAAATAGCCACCGATCCACAACCCACAAATCAGCCACAACAATCATCTATAGCTCAAGAAAATTTGTTGTGAGTTCAAACTTTATTATACAAAAAGACTTACTAATACTATAGACTGCATCACTAAACTAAAATAATATACACAACTTTCTTACATTAAAAATGAATAAAATATGCAAATTCCCTACATGGCTACATACAGTTGTATGATACAGAAGTAATATCATATACCAGGTAAATACTTTGCATGCAATTGATAGAAAATATTTCACTATAATCAAACATGCCACCTCATTGTATTATGGCGTCCAGGTATCAAGGATGACACAACCTACACTTGCAATTCCTAAGGGATGACATCAAATCTTCCAATATAAAAATTAAAGACAATATAAAAACCACCTCTTCCAGTAAATAAAGTATTATCACGTTCCAAGTTATATGACCACTTTGAAGCTTTTTAACAACTTATCTGAAAATCTCACTCTCTCTAGTCTCTAAGGCATCTGGAATAATTATTGATCAAGTGAAAGTTTGGTTGTGATATGAAAAATCAAGTTAAAGAGCACACGATTCACTTCAAATTGCATTTTAAATAGTAAAAAAGAAATCAAAGCTATATACATTCTAAAGAACTGTCACTGAGCACACCCAAATTTTAAACGTACCATAGTTCCATGTGGTGCAGAGACACCATCTCAACCAAGATCAAAAAAGAAAATATGACAAATCAGTGTTCCAACAAAGAACAGTCAAAGGAACATCACATGATCCCACTAAGCATCGGATCCTTCAACACATTCAAACATCATATATAAAAATCTGATCAGCTCAGGTTTAAAGCCAATCAAATCACCATAAACAACATACTGCTCTATCTTGATGATCTCTTATTAAATTGCAAGACCAAGCTAGAGATAATGCAGTCATCTGCAACTTGCATAATTCAACCCAAACACACTTTCAAATCAAGGAACTAATAGAAGTGGAAGTAGAAAAAGAACGCAAAAACACACTTACCCACAATCCAAATTTGCTTATTGACAACTATACATCAACAATGCTAGACTCAGTTCCACTACAAGCCATTTTAAAAAAAATATAAGACACTTGTTAGTTGATATGCAATATAAATAAGAAATTATTTTCAATAAAATGAATACAAAATCATAAAATTCTTACTAATTTCAAGTTGCTCAAGATACTCTAAATCTTTCTCAACATTAATTGGAATAGGTTTACGTCTAAACCAATCTTGTAGACAAATAAAAGATTGCACTAGTTTAAGAGTTAATGAACTCCTAAAGGGATCAATAACACGACCTCCCGTGCTAAATGCACATTCAGATGTGACACTGGAAATGGGAATGGCTAAAACATCATGAGCCATCTCAGCAAGAATGGGAAATCTCGGCTCATTAATTTTCCACCAACCTAATATGTCAAAATTTTCCGAATCTGACTCAATCTCTTCAGCAAGATATTTTCCCAACTTAGATTTACTGCTTGAACCTCCACTAATTTATTTATGTTTCTCAAATTGTTGTTTTGTTCTCATTAGTTCTCTTCTTTGAAAGTTTCCATAACCACTTACATATGAAGAGTTTCCAGAATAAGAAGAAGTAGATGAAGATGACGAGTTTTTTGATTTCTTAACATAATGCTCAAACAAGGCTTTCATATATGCCTCCACCGAATCAGACAACTTGTTCCCAATTTCTTTCATAAACATGTCCACAATTGCAAAAGGAACATAGTCTAGTTTGCTACGGGGATCCAATACAGATGAAATAAAGATCATTTTGTTCATTTTCTCTGGATCACCCCAACACTTTCTAAACTTTTTCCTCATATTTATTGCCATTTTCTCAAATGAAAATCTTCATTTTCTATCATCTCTTTCAAAATCAGATCAAACTCAGCAATTTCCACAAAATGCACACTATTAGTAACATATTCTGAACCAGAAACTTTCAAAGTAAGATCATAAAAAGTTTTCAAAAATTTTATCATTGCCCTTACATTTTCCCAATCCTCACTTGTAAAATCCCCTGCATTAGTTCCATCTTCACAAGGAGAAGTACGAAGATAATCCAAAAAACCATTATCATAGAAACAAAATCTTTCAAATGCAAGCTCAAAATGTTGTGCTATTTCAAGCATCAAGTATGTAGAGTTCCATCGAGTAGGAACATCTAAACATAAAGATTTCTTGCAAGTTATCATTTGATATTCACAACATTCTTTGAACTTTTTAACTCTAGCGACAGATTGTTTAACATACTTCACAGCTTGTTTCACTCGCTTGATAGACTTATCAATTTCCTTCAGCCCATCTTCCACAATAAGATTAAGAATGTGTGCCATACACCTCACATGAAGATGCTGACCCTCCATTATGTTAGTTCCCTAATTATTTAACTGTTTAGACATTTCTATCATAGTAACATCGTTAGAACTAGCATTATCAACTGTAATACTAAGAACAGTATCCAAACCCCATTCAAGCAAATAGTTAGTAATGAAAGCAACCATATCAACACCTTTATGAATAGAAATCGGACAGAAATTTATCACTCTTTTATGCAATTTTCAATTTGTGTCTATAAAATGAGCTGTTAGACACATGTAGTTAATTTTTTGTATAGATGTCCAAGTATTTGTCGTAAGACAAACCTTTGGACGTACTTCTTTGAAAACCTTTTTCAAAACTTGTTTCTCTTCATTATAGAACTGATAACAATCTCTTGTCAAGGTTCTACAAGAAGGAATATGAAAGTGTGGAGTTGTGACTCTCATAAAGTTTTTAAAACCTTCATTTTCAACAAAACTAAACGGCAACTCATCAACAACTATCATTTGGGCTAAAGCTTTCCTACTTTGTCCTTGATCAAATGTCCAAGTACCCAATGCCCCTTCCTTTTCACCCACAGAAGATGGTTGAAAAGCTAATTTTGTTTGACTGTCTTTAACACTAACATTGAGGCGATAAAGACATAAATTTAGCATGTGATTATTCATCGCTGAAGTACCACTAACACTTGAAGGAACATCATAAATTTTCCCACAGTACTTACATTTTGCTTTCTTAGCTCCCATTTTTTCATCAACAAACTTGTCAAACCATTTCCAATATTTTTTCCTAGGTTCCATGGCCTTTCTTTTCTTCGAAGGTTCAGCTTCAACGGTAGTTTCAACTTCATTTGGAGATGAAATTGAAATATTTTCATTTGATGCTCCACCTTCACTTACCCTGCTTCCAATTTGTGAAAATAATGTAATTATTTTTAATTCTCACTTCTCCGCCTTTAATCTTAAACTATCAATTTAAATGAGGAATAAAAAAGAATACCGAATTAGACATAATTAGAAGCCTTGACTGATCGAAAAATTGGTCGTCGATTAATTGAATGATTGGTCGCCGACAACCAACTCAAAAAACCCACAGACAGACGACAGTGGTCGTCGCCGGCTCAACTATTCCTCGCCGCCTCCGGTAGATAGCTAAAGCCTACAAGTAACAAGCCCACAACAGTGTCCAGTAGAAAGAAGGAACGCTTGTTGGCTTGTCGCTTGCTCACCGCCTTGCCTTCGCCGTCGCCGGTGGATTGTACGGAGGAGCGAAGCAAGGAAGAGTCGTCGTCGCCGGTGGATTGTACCGTACGTGAGAAATGGTGCGTAACTGTGGCTGCTGGCTTATGTAATGTGTTAGCGATTTAAGGTTTTGAAATTGTACAATTGTGCTTACTACTTACTAGTTACTGCTTACTGAATATATATATATATATATTATATAATATACATATATATATAATATATTATTATATATATTTTTTATATATATAATAAAATATACATATTATTTATTTATTTATAAAATTTCGGTTTTTTGGTTTATCCAATTTTTTTTAAAAAACCGAAACCGATCCTAAAAATAAAAAAACTGAATTTTAAAAATTACAAACCGAAACCGATCCTAAAAACCGAAAAATCGAAACCAAAATTAAATTTCGATTTGATTTTTTGATTTTTTTGGTTTAGACCAAAATATGCCCAACCCTACTAGGTTGGGGTCAATTTCATGAGGAATAAGCCAAAATCCCCATCGATATGTTTATCAAAACAACCAATAAATAATTTCTTCTAAGGAGTGGTGGTGGTTGTAATTCAGATTTTTAATACTAATAATTGATGATTTTAGTTATTTGTAATTAATAAAATAAAGGCAATGGAATTGTATTTTCTATAACTTCTTAACTTTGTAGGTTTTGTAGCAGTGATCTCTCTCGATTCGTGGCAGGTAAAATCAATAGGTTATGTTCATCTAAATGAATTTATTCCCATATTAGATGACTATTGATGTCGCCCAAATTACACTTCTAAGAAAGTATAAGGCGGTCGTTTGTCAAATATAGAATCCAACTAGGTTGGGGTCGATTCTATGAGGAATAGCGGAAAAATTTATCAAGAGCTTGCTGATGTAATTAAAAATTACGTAAATGAAAAAGGGGTTTTGTATGAATGAGAGTAATAGTAATAGTTGTTGGGCAATTAGGGTTGTGACCAATGTGTGATGAGCACTAGGGTTGTGTTCCCTCTAACTTCATCACTCCACAGAATGTTTGTGCTTGTCAAACAATCTCTATGCCTTGCATGCAAAATCTAACAAGTTATGTATCACCTAATCGTCTCTCGATCTTGGTTTGACTGAATTTCACTCATCTCCTTTCGATCTTAGAGTGTCACATTACTAACCCTAGTTTTATGACCTCCAATTAACTATCTCCACTTGGTCTCAAGATAATTAGATGAAGGTTGATCGCTTTAGATTACTGTTGTAATCTCCTTTTCCTAATCTCTACTTCTGTCTTGAGCAAGTATCAAATACTGGTGAGTTCCGAAAGTTTGCAGTCGTTACGAAAACAATCAAAGCAAAGGAAATCCTAATACATACAAGAACATCAATCTAAAATGATTTCGCACTTAAGTTTCTTCATTAATTCATCTGGGATCCCACAATCCTAGTTATAGGGTTTAGCTGCTCATGATTGTAAGATCAAACAAAAATTCCATTGATGAAAGCATAATACTGAACTTATAAAGAGGAAGATAAAAAACCCAAAATATTAATCCAATTATAAACCCTAAAAACGAATAACAATAATTTCAATATTAATAATGTATCTTAGAACTCAAAAAATGTGTAAAAATATGTGGTGTGTAAACTAACAATAAAACTTCAAAGAAATATTTATAGTTACATTAATTTTTTACTAAACAAAATAGGACTACTTAAGTTGGTAAGGACGACACCTTAGGCGACGAGTCATCTAGACTAACGATGAATCATTATCAACCTTCTATTGCAGTTATCATCTAGATTTCCTATGGCTGGTGACGACTTGTTATGGAACTATGCAAGCCGTCTCCCGACTCGTTGGGTCCAATGCTACATCTTCTAAGTTTTAGAACTTTTCTCCACATGCTCAGAACGAGTATTAAGATGAGTCATAGTCTGGCCCTACGACTCGTTGCCAGCTTTCATCTCCACTACCATCAAAATATACCTTTCAGGACTTTGCTTATTTTGCTCAGAACACCTCAGCCTATAACTCGTAGTCTGACTCTATGAGGCGTCACTTTTACCTTCTATCCTTCAAGTTTTTTTGTGGACTAGGATGGCTACGACCTGAATGATGAGTCGTAGCATGACCAAACAACTTGTTGCTCAGAAAGTTTTCTGCTATTTGGTGCATTTTTTTTTCTTATTTCATTCCACTCACTTCTGACCCTATTTTCCTGCAATACTCGACAAATACATCATATCTAGATAAAATTACTATTGACACCCAATTTTGACCTCCCGATGCTGCTTTTAGACTGTTATTTTATCCAAATTATTAATTTTAAATATTAATATTTTAGTATCGAATAAAATTTTATCATGTTATATCCATATTTTAAAAATATACAAACTATTTTATTAATATTTAATTATCATTTCTTATAATTTATTAGTTTAAACATAATATTTAGACATAATCTGTTGTTCACAACTGTAATTTACAAACACTTAGTTGTTATATTAAAGATGATATTTTTCAATTTATAGGTGTATAGTTTATTATTGTCATTAATATTAAAATAATATTTTAGGTGTCATTAATCTTTTTTACATGATTTATTTACATTAATAATTTTTATTTATTATTATTTTAATAATAATAATAATAATTATTATTATTACTATTATTATTGTTGTTGCTGTTGTTGTTAAAATGACAACTAATTTCATCTAATTTTCCTACATATTTGAATTTTTAGCCACTTTTGATGTCAATTTTAACCACATTTGACTCAATCAAAAATCCCCAATTCATCTTTTACACATCCTAAAATTTAAATTAATTAATTAAATTAATTTTATCTCTCTAAAAAATTCTCTCTCTAGGTAGTTATAATTCGGTCATTTCTCGCCAATTACAGCTGGTGACTACAATGGCTTCGCAGCCGCTGGCGTAGCTTCTTCGGCCATCGGACATCTTTTCTTAGGGGAGGCATGCATTAATTCGATCCCCACAGAAAACTCCACCCATACATATGCCACATATCTCTCAGCAAATGCACTAATCTGACGGATGCCCAACTTAAATTTTTGAAGACCAATTACGTTGGGCGTAGAAGATTATCAACCAAGCTCAATCAGAAGTGCAATGCAAGCTAGGGGAGGTGAAGCAGAGCTCAATCCAATACTCATCGGCACCAAATTCAGAACAAGCTAAGATGAATTTATTACCAACAGAGAAGTTGAAAATGGCTGCAGTTCAACCACAATCCATTCCGAGTAGCTTAATGATGGTGAAAATGGATACAATAACATCAACCACTGAAGGTAGTAAGCTCTCTATCCAATCAACTAACCTGTCTAGTACGAAACCTGACATAGTTGATCCTCTAGTAACACTCAGTAATGGCCTCAATGCTGATGTTATGAAGTCTATGCCGGGGTTAATGCCTCGAGCTCCAATGAATGTAGGGGTTCTAGGTTCTACTGTTGTATGGCCCAAACCAGGTCAAGGCACTGAAACCCCCATCCCTAGGGTTACACACTCTTTGGCTACGAAATTGAGAGCTTAAGAGGCTATGAAGGCAGAAATTATTCACATTGAACCCCCCAAAATAACAACCAAACAAGTTCTCCCAACGGTTGTGTTTAGGCCCGAAGATTATAAAGTGAAATTAGCACAGAGGTGTAGGTATACATTTATTGGGAAGTTTGAAAATAGTATGCCTAAGATGGAGGTGATTAGGCGATAATTCATTCTACAAACTAAGCTAAAGGGTCAGGTCAAAATTACTTATTTTAATTCTAGACATCTATATATTGATCTAGATAATGAATACGATCATTCAACCATTTGGTCAAAAGGGAAAATGTATATCCAAGGGAAGATGATGAGATTTCAATTGTGGACCCCCACTTTTAACCCCGAAGAGGAGACTCCATTGGTTCCTGTATGGGTTAGCTTACCTGAACTCCCTTGGCACTGTTATTGCTTGGAGGTGGTGACACCTCTATTATCTCCTATAGGGAAGGTGTTGTTTCTAGACTTGGTAAATTATAAAAAAACCAGGGGAAGTGTAGCTAAGGTCAATATGCAAATTGACCTAACCAAGCCAAGACCCCAGCATGTTTGGATGGGAGATGATGATTATGATGAGCATGGTGAAGGCAGATGGAAAACCATTCAATATAAATATGTTCCAGAGTACTGCTCTTATTGTAAACACTAAGGACATGCTACAAGATCATATGTTGTTAAAGAAAAAGATGAGGCTGCTAAGAAAAATATGGATTTAAATGAGAGATCTTAGGAGAAGTGTAGACAGAAAGGTTACCCTTAGATGAATCAAGGGATGTTGACCACACCTGATACACTACAGAAACATAATGTAGATAGAGGCAAGGCCCTCATTAATGAGTGATAGAATAAAAAAAGGAGAGGTAGAAGGGACAACCAAAAGATGATATTCAAGCCACTGTCTCCAAATAAGCATACAGAGGGTCAACAGTATACTGCTGCTCCAACTACATCTAATACATTTACAGCTCTTCAACAGGACCATGTAGGGATTGATTATGCTTGTCCAGTCAATAGTGATGATGTTATTAAGATAATTCCACAACAACAAGATGGGTCTGACAGTGCCAAGCTAGATAATCCAGAAGTAGCTGAAGGAAGTAACAAAACCTTGTTAAGTACTCCTGCTAAGGAGAACCAGCTGAGCAAATCAGAAGATATTAAGAATCCTTATGAGGAGGTACAGAATGGTGTGATGTACCCTGAAATGGTACAAGGTGTTTCCTCTAACTTTGAGTCTTGTTCTCAAGTGGATGTGGTTCTTGAACAGTTGCATGTTATTGAAAATAAGGAGGTGCAGAATGGTGTGATGGCCCCTGAAATAGTACATGGTGTTTTCTCTAACTTTTATTCTTGTCCTCAAGTGGAAGTGGCTATTGAATAGTTGCAGGTCATTGAAAATAAGGATTAACCTATTGTCACTAAGTCTTATTCTCAGGACCCTTCTCAGGAGATAGAAGATGAATACAGGGTGATACACTCTAAGGATGATATATATAACAGTAAATTGGAACACATGGGGACTTTTGATGAAAATCTGACCGATGTATTTGATCTAGGAGATCAGGAGGAATTTGCAATGGAAGTGAACCAAATTTCTAGCCAGCAAGGGCTTTCTCCCAAGGGGTCTTTACTTAAGTCCACGAAGGGGACCAAACAAAATTTAACTAGCAGGACTGATCACACAGCCAGACCTTTTATCAGGTCTCATTCTCACAAAATAGTTAAATAATTAGACATCTTACTTGGAATGCAGGGGGTCTATTTACCCACAGTGTACTGGAAAGACTTAAACAACTAATAAACATTCTTCAAATATCTTTGGTTGTAATTCTGGAACCTTCTACAACAATACTCATCTAGAAGAAGCTAAAAGAAAACTCAAGATGGAGCATGCTATCTGCAATCCTACTGGCAAAATCTGGATCTTCTGGTCCCTGGATATCTCATGTGACACTATTACTAATGATGATTAATAGATTACCTGCTCAATTACTCATAGTTCTCTTGTTCAATAATATCTAATTACTTTTGTTTATGCCAAGTACAGAGATACTATTAGAAGACCCTTGTGGAATAAACTGGTGCAACTGTCTGCAACTATTTTACCTCGGTGCACAATTGGTAACTTCAATATGATTACTGAAGTAGATGAAAAATTGGGAGGTATCCCTTATGATATAAGGAAGAGTTTTGAATTCTTGGGGGTCATTGAAGCTTGTGGCTTAACTAACCTGGGTTTCCATGGTCCTAAATTCACTTGGTCTAATCTAAGAGGCATTCACTTCAGAATATGGAAAAGATTGGATAGAGCAATGGTTTCAGATGCATGGTTGGAAAAAATGCCAATGTCGAACATTACTCATTTGTCTTCTGTAGGCTCATTTCATTATCCATTACTTCTGGAGATGTAGGAAAATGTGGACTCACATATTAAGTATTTCAAATTCCTGAATTGTTGGGGGAAGAATCCCATATTCTTTATCACTGTGGAGACATGCTGGAAGAAGCCTTGTGCAAAAGCACCCATGTGGAGATTTCAACAAAAGATTAAAAGACTAACTTCTACCCTAAGTCACTGGTCTAAAGAAGAATTTTGGAGACATTTATTCTAATGTGAAAGCTTATGAAGAGAAGGTTAAGGAAGTTGAGGAAAATTTGATCTTAAATGGCACAGATGTGAACAAACAGGAATTTCATAGACTACAAGTTGAATATATTAAACATCTCAAGGTGAAGGATGCTATCTTAAGACAAAAGTCTCAACTGCACTGGTTTAAATATGGAGATGCAAATTCTAGTTATTTTCATGCCTTTATCAGATAAAGAAGAAGAAGAATGTTCATTCACAAAATAAAAAATGAGGAAGGGGATTGGATTCAAGGGGATGCTGAAGTTGCTGCAGCCGCATATAAATATTTCCAGGACATATTTACTTGAAAAACAGAACATGTACTAGAACAAATGTTAGCTAATATTCCTAAAGTGCTCTCAAATGATCAAAATGAGACCCTCCAGGCGATTCCTACTCTGGATGAATTAAAGGCTGTAGTTTTTTCAATGAATGCTCATTCAGCAGCTGGTCCTGATTGCATGAATGGGAAGTTCTTTCAGTCCTGCTGGCATATCATTGGTAAGGATCTTCTTTAATTGGTGATTTTTTTTCTTGTGGACATACTATGCCTAAATACTTCTCTCATAGCTGCTTGGTTCTCTTTCCTAAAGTAACTCACCCCAACAAACTCTAAATCTAGACCTACCAGCTTGAGCAACTTCACCAATAAAGTTATTTATAAACTCATCAGCCTTCCCACTCTTATTTCTAGCAACCAATCAGGCTTTGTGAGAGGTAGGAATATTACAGAAAATATCATGCTTACCCAGGAGATCATTAGTGGCATTAAGAAACCAGTTGTGGGTGGAAATGTGGTTATAAGACTTGACATGGACAAGGCCTATGATAGGGTATCCTGGTCATATACTTTCCTTGTTTTAAGAAGATTTAGATTTGGTAAAACTATTATTGACATGATCTGGAGGACTCTGTCAAACAACTGGTACTCAGTACTTGTGAATGGTACCAAACATAGTTTTTTTTTCACTCCACAAAGGGATTGAAACAAGGTGACCCTATCTCCCCTGCTCTCTTCATTCTTGGGGCTGAAGTTTTATCAAGAGCATTAAACAACTTACATCACAAACCTCAATATTATGGCTTTCACATGAACTAGAAAGGGACTCAATTAAGCTATCTCAGCTTTGCTAATGACATCATCATATTTACTACTGGAAGGAGACACACTCTAGGACTGATTATGAAGACATTGACATCTTATGAAGAAGTTTCTATCCAACTGATCAGCAAGGACAAGAGTCATTTCCTTCTACCAAACCAATACTTTCCCTCCACAGTATCAAGGATTAGAGATAAAATTGGCTTTCAATAGAAGCAAAGCCCTATTACATACCTTGGTAGTTCAATTTATATTAGAAGGCAAATAATTAGTCGTTATGCTGGGTTGGTCGGCAATGTAGCTTCCAAAATAATAGGTTGGTACTCCAGAATGCTTAGTTATGGTGGTAAAGAATGTTTTCCAATCAATACCTATTCACATTCTCTCTGCATCTCTCCCAAGACTATTCTAAAACAGCTCTTGTATATATTTGCTGACTTTTTTTGTGGATGAAAAGACAATAAGAAGAAATATCACTGGACATCTAGGAGGAACCTTTGCTTCCCAGCAACTGAAGGAGGAGTTGGTATAAGGCATATTTCTGAAATATGTAAAGCTATATAGTTGAAAAAATAGTGGATATTTAGAAGCAGAAACACTCTGTGGGGCAACTTTTTACTAGCCAAATACTTCCAGAGAGTTAATGTTATAGCTAGGAAAGGGTCTATTGGTCAGTCTCTGATATGGAAAAACATGATGAAGAACAAGAAGGAAGCTGAAAAACATATACTATGGAGAATTAAATCAGGTACATGCTATTTTTAGTGGGATAACTGGTTTGGTCAGGGGCTCCTACACAACTACAGAACTGATGGAGTAAGGTCAAATAATGTCAAGGTAGTAGTATTCCTAATTGAGGGTGAGTGGAATATAAAAAAATAACAACAATACTTCCCCCTCAGTGTCTATAAACTATCCTCAGATTTTATTCTACTTCCAAGAAGGGGTTCCTGAATCCCCAATTTGGACACTAAATGCAAGTGGTGATTTCAGCTGCTCCTCTGCTGAGGGTTGAAAAGAGAACACAGAGAAATAACAATGATGAATAATTACACCTGCCATAGGCTGATTCAATTCAAATGTTCCTTTCTTTTGTGGAGAACTCTAAGAAAAAAGCTGTAACGCCTCGAGACTGCACCTTGGGCATCACATATTGCTTACAATCTCGAAGGACCACAAGATGACCCATGACTGGTACCTGCTGTGAGCACTGAATATAATACTAAAATATATATATGCGGAAGTAACTAAAAATTCCATAAGGTTCTCAAAATACTGAAATAATAAGAGAGTATAACTGACAATAACATCTGAAAATTAAATAACTGACTATGCTAGTCTGAAAGCCTCTAACTGTCTGAATGTAGAGTTGATTAGCCAAGTCCCCAAATAACTCTGATTACTGAACATACTAAATCTTCTAAGATGCTAAAATAAAATAATATCGTTGATGGATAAGGACTCACTACTGAATTTGCTGCTGATATCCTGAGCTGTTAAGTATGATCAGGAACCCGTGCGTCTAAACCTATGATATGAGTAATCATAGCGTAAAAAATATAAGTATACGATCAGTACGTGAAATGTACTGGTATGATAAGTGAAGTAAGGCTAATATGCATGGGTTCATATGCATGAACAGTAATTGACTTAATGATATAAAGTAACTGAATGAGAGTACATAGAGATCTGAAATTGTAGTAAACACTGAGCATGCATTATTATGCTTGTAAGTATACATATATATATGTATATTATGTATCTGAGATTATACTGAGACTGAATACTAAATTCTGATGGCTAAGTAACTGATAACCGATAGCCATGGTTCTGAAGAACTGTCTGAGTTCTTTACTGAATGTTGAGACTGAAACTGTAACTGTAGGAGTGTTCATCTAACCGACATACCCCGACGTAGACTGATTTGGGGTCCAACCTGTGACCCTGTTGGAAGGGTGTTAGCACCTTGCCACGGGGTACTAATAAAGCTGGGTCAACCCTAATCTGGCAGGAAGACTCATGAAATATAAATAAGATTGCGTCAACCCTAGTCTGGTAGGAGGACGACTTAACCTACGCTGGCTATGTAGTTCTGTAATGCAGGGACTTCTACTAAGGGTCAAACCCTCTACTTGAACGAATGCCCCCATCCCTGGGTTCTCTCGATACTAAATCTTACTCACAACTGAATTGATACTGAACTGATCATTAGACTGCACTAGGCTTGACTGAACTGACACTGACCGTGTTGACTGACTAAACTGGATTGAGTTCACAGAGTTCTATTAACTGACTGAGTACTACGGGTCTTGACCATGACTGAAACTAGTCTATAACTACTGTATCTAAGTAAGCAGCTAGATTTCGGGTAATAAATACCTCCTGGACTCGATAGCATCAAAAATAAAATATAACAAATCTTGAAAATATAGCCATAACCAATTGTTCACAATTCATTCATTGAGACATTTTGTCAAACACTTGCAAGCCATGAACTTGTATAGGAATGAGAACACATGCTAACACATCATGATTTCACTGTTCAATTCACATGGACATTCCATCAAACACTTGGGGAGCATAATTAATACACATGATGATAAACAACACATAAGCATCATGACTATAACTTAATCTTGCAATTTCAAGGGTTATGACATGGGAATTACATAAATCAACATATATGCCATCTTATGTTCATGAAACTTATAATTAAATTTTGAATCAAAATTCATACAATAATACAAACATGAATACAATCCAATTCGAGCATGTGAATCATGAATTTTATAACTTGTAGTTTTAAAAAGGGTTCTTGAACTCCAAAGGTGGAAGGAAACCCAAGGATGAACACCTAACAGACCTGATTGGTTGAATTCTTGAGGTTTCTTGGTGGATTCCTTGAGAATTGAACTTGATTCTTGAATTTGGATGCTAAGATTTTCTATTTGAGAGAGAATGCTCTTTATTTTTTTGAAAAATTTGTGAGAATAATCAATTAATCAACCTTTAGGGGTTAAATCACGTGTTTAGGGCTGATTAAATTCATGAAAAAAGACCAAACTATCCCTAAAAAGAATTTAAATTTTTTTCATTGAACATCTCGATTTTGGCCATCACCGCAATGCGGTGCCATCACGGTGAGCCACTAAAATTTGTTAGCTAGTGCAGTCCAAGGACGAGTTCGAAATTGAACCTTGGTGCACCGCGATAGAAATCACCGTACCTCACTGGAAATTGACAAATGTGAAAATACCCATTGCGCGACGCGGTGCTATCACATTGACACACTGGAAAATGCCAATTGGAAACTTGTAATGACCCGAGTCTGTACCCCGAACGCTACACGGTGCTTACAATAGCGAAGGACAACAAGATAACCCATGGATGATATCTTCTGTGAGCAATGAATAGTCAAATAGTAATAATAATAATAATACTGAGATAAATGCAGAAATTAAGTTGAAGTTGCCATAAGGTTCACAACTGAAAACAGAATACTAAATACTGATAAATAAATACTGAAAACTGAATATCTGTCTGAAATACTCTAGTCTGAAAAGCCTCTAGTTGAAATGTCTGAATGTGGAGTTAATGGGACAAGCCCCCCAACTAACTCCAACTACTAAACTGCTGATAAACTGAAAGCTGAAACAAAAGCATGCCCTCAATAGATGAGGATTCACTACTAAATATGGTGATGATAATCTAGGATGCTAAGTATGGTCAGGAGCCCGTGCATCTGAACCTATGATATAAGACATCATAGCGCAAAAAAAAAGTATGCGTCAGTACTTTAAATGTACTAGTATGCTAATTGAGGTAAGGCTGAATGCATGGGTTCATATGCATGAATAATAACTAGCTGAGTAACATGAATATAACTAAATGAGAGTATACGTATAACTGAAATTGATGAAACACTGATTATGCAATACTGTGCAGATATCTACATATACTGTGTTTGAGGTCATAGTCACACTGGATACTGAATTTTGATAACTGAATAACTAATATATGAGTTTATTGATAACTGTATTATTGATAACTGGGTGACTATTTTTGACAGTCCTAATTCTGTAGAATTAAATTGAGTTCTATACTGAGCTGGGTGACTGTGTCTGACAGTCCTGATTTTGTAGAAGTGAACTAATTATATACTGAGACTGAAACTAAAACTATGGAAGATAATCATCTAACCGACATGCCCCTTTCTGAACTGATTGGGGTCCTACCTATAACCCCAGCTAGAAGGATGTCAGTACCATGCCAAGGGTAACGACATGATGAAGAGTCACCCTCATTTGGTAGGTGATCTGTATGAGAATGGTGGTACCCTCATCTGGCAGGTAGAACACCTCATCAACCCTCAATTGGTAGAGTAATGTCTCAACTTATGCTGGCTACGTTGTTCGAGAACACAAGGACTACTTCTAAGGATCACACCCTCTACTGGCAGGTGAGTCCCCATCCTTGGGTTCACTCGGTGCTGAATCCTACTCCCAAATGAATAGATACTGAAATAATTTCTAAACTGTACTAGGCTGGACTGAACCGTTATTGATCGTGTTAACTGACTGAACTGGACTGAGTTTACTGAGTTCTGTTGTCTGGCTGAATATACTGCGTTCTATACTGACTGAATATTACTGATTGTGACACTACTGAGACTGTTCTATAACTACTGTAACTCTAGGTAAGCAGCTAGATTTTTGGGTATTGAATACCCCCAGGACTCGATAGCATGAAAAGTAAAGCACAACATAAACTTGAAAAGCATAACAATGTCCACTTGCTCACAACTCGTACATAGAGGCATTTTATCAAACACTTATAAGATATAAGCTTGCACATATGCTAGCATGTCATGAGTTTCACATTTAATTCATATGAGAAATTTATCAAGTACTTGGGGAACATAATCTATGCACATGATACTAAACAATATTTAGGCATCATAATTTCAAATCCCAATTCGAAAATCAAGGGCTTTTAGCTTAAATTCACATGATACTACACACATGATAAATAATTTCACATAACGCTTGAAATAAACCATAGATTAAATCACAATTTAACATCATAATCATGAATGCACTCAAATCCCACATGGAGTTCATAAATCAATTAACTTGTAGTATAAAAGAGTTTCTTGAACTCCAAGGGTGGAAGAAAACCCTTAGATGAACACTTCACATACCTGGATACTCGAATTCCTGAAGACTGATGGGTTGTTCTTAAAGATTTTCTCTTGAAATTAAAAGCCCTAGGGTTTGTTAGTGAGTATCTTTGAGAGAATTTGGAAGAAAGTGAACAATTTAGCCTCTAGGGTTGTTTGATTCTATGTCTTCGGGTTGAAAATAGGTGGGATAATGACCCAAATACCCCTATGGATGCGACTTTTTAATGACTAAAAATGTGTCCAGTGACGTGCAGATCGATGCGCCATGTCAACGGCATCAACATGATGACCAACGCATCGCATTGAGTTTGCATTGGTTCACTAGAATTGCACTGAAAGCTGGGGGAAAAATTAACTGTCGATGCGATGGGCGATGCGACGTGTTGAGTTTGCATTGACTTACTGGAATTTGATACTTGGAGCTGAGAAAAATATTTATCAACGCGATAGGCAATGCGGTGCGTCGAGATCGCGTCGATCCACTATTTTGGATTTCCAAACGTGCTTCAAACGATGTTCGAAAAATCTAAAACTCACCCGAAGTGACCTACTGACATTCTTGATCATGAATAAACCTAAAAATCGATATTTTAAGGTCATAAGGGTCATGAAATAGGATCGCCAACTTGCAAAGGTCAAAATACCCCTAAGTATAAGCACTTAGCTAAAATTTTCTAAGTCTGGGACCTCTTTTCAAGCTTTAACGAACTGAGTTAAGCCTAGAATTTTGTGGGGTCTTACAATATCTCCCTCTTGAGAACATTCATCCTTGAATGAAACTGACTAAGCTAAGAATACTGATATCTGTATATGATTTCTGCTAGCTCTGAGCTGTCTTAAGCCTTTCCCTGATCAACTGAACTTTTTCTAAGGTATCAAATACCAAGTCAGGCCCTGCCACTGTGGCCTCACCTACTTCAAACTAACCAATGGGAGATCTAAATCTCCTCCCACAGAGCACTTCAAACAGAGCTATCTGAATAATGGAATGGTAACTGTTATTATACGCAAACTCAATCAAAGGCAAGTGGTCATACCAACTACCTTTAAAGTCAATGGGACACGCTCTTAACATATATTCCAATATTTGAATGGTTCTCTCTGCTTGACCATCTGTCTGAGGGTGGAAGACTGTACTGAGGTGAACTTGGGTACCAAAACCTTTTTGTAAGGCTTTCTAGAAATGAGAGGTAAATAGGGTACCTTTATCTGAGATAATGGACAAAAAAACTCTGTGCAATCTAACCAACTCTCTAACATAGAGCTTGGCATAATCCTCGGCTGAATAAGAGGTATGAACTAGTAGAAAATGAGCTGATTTGGTTATCCTATCCATAATGACCCAAATTGAATCATGATGATGACGAGTATGGGGCAAACCTGTCACAAAGTCTATGTTCACTTCCTACCACTTCCACGTGGAAATACCAAACTCTTGCATGGAACCACTAGGTTTGTGGTGCTCAATCTTAACCTGATGACATGTCGAGCACTTAGATACAAACTCTGCAATGTCTCTCTTCATCCCACTCCACCAATAGATCTCTCATAAGTAGCGGTACATCTTAGTGGCCCCTGGATGAATAGAGTAACGCAAACCATGCGCTTCTGCAAGAATTTATTGCCTCAACCCATCTACACCTGGCATGCATAATCGACCCTGGCAATGCAATACACCATCTTTCCCTTGGGAGAAAACCTCTACTTTCTATTCTCTGACTGACTCTTTCAACTGGACTAAACATGGATCTCTGTCCTATTTTTCCTTTACTTAGGAAAACAGAGATGATTCTGAACTGTTCTGCACCCACACACTTCTCTCATCGACTAAGTGGACACCTAGTCGGGCAATCTGATGAACTTCATGAAATATCTTCTTCTTATTATCCTCTATGTGAGCAACACTACCCATAGACATCCTACAGAGATCATCAGCCTCTACATTGGCCTTTTCTGGATGGTACATGACGCTCATGTCAGTCTTTCAACAACTCCAACCACCTTCTCTGACACAGGTTTAAATTTTTTATGAGAAAACACATTCTGCAGGCTCTTATGGTTTGTGAACACATCCACATGTACCCCATATAAATAATGCCTCCAAATCTTTAAGGCAAACACCACAGCTGCTAACTCAAGTTCATGAGTGGGGTAATTCTTTTTATAGGGCTTAAATTGTCTAGAGACATAAGTTAAGACCTTACCTCTCTGCATCAAAATACTACCCAAACCAACTCTGGAAGCATCACAATATACCACAAAACCATCTGAACCATCTTGTAGTGTCAAAATTGGGGTTGTAGTGAGTCGAGTCTTTAACTCCTGAAAACTATTCTTATAAAAATCTGACCACTAGAATTTAACTTTCTTCTGAGTTAATCTGGACATAGGGAATGCAATAGATGAAAATCCCTCAATAAATCATCAGTAATAGCCGACCAAGCCCAAGAATCTCCTGATATCTGATGGAGAGATGGGTCTGGGCTAGTTTCTTACTGCTTTGGTTCTTTGGGGATCAACCCTAATGCCAACACTAGAAATGATATGGACGAGGAAAGATACTGACCTTAGCCAAAATTTGAACTTATTGAATTTGGTGAACAACTGATAGTTTTTGAGAGTCTGTAATACTATTCTGAGATGGTCCGCATGATCATGCTCACTGTGGGAGTAGACAAGAATGTCATCTATGAAGACTATGACAAACATGTCCAAGTACTACTTGAACACATGGTTCATCAAGTCCATGAAAGTTGCTGGGGCATTGGTAAGACCAAATGACATGACTAGGAATTTGAAGTGACCATACCGAGTTTTGAAGGCTGTCTTTGGAATGTCACATTCTCTGACTCTGAGCTAATGATAGCCCGATCTGAGGTCTATCTTAGAAAAGTAGCTGACACCCTAAAGTTGGTCGAACAAGTCATCAATTCTGGTAAGTGGATACTTGTTCTTGACCGTGACTTTATTTAGTTGATGGTAGTCTATACACATCCTGAGCGAACCGTCTTTCTTACGCACTAATAAAACTGGTGCGCCCCACGGAGAAATACTGGGTCTGATGAATCCCTTATCTAGGAGATCTTTTAACTGTTCTTTTAACTCTTTGAGTTCTACAGGTTCCATTCTGTATGGCAGGATAGAGATGGGATGATTATCTGGAAGAAGGTTGATTCTGAAGTCAATTTCCCTTTTGGGAGAAACTTCGGGAAGATCTTCGGGAAACACATCAGGAAATTCACATGCTACTGATACTGATTCAAGATTAGGGGTCTCTTAACTAGAGTCTTGAACTCAAATGAGATGATAGACACATCCCTTAGATATTATTTTTCTAGCCCTAAGGTAAGAAACAAGCTGACCCCTAATTGCTGAAGTACTACCCCTCCACTCAAGGACAGGTTTATTCAAAAACTAAAAGTGGACAATTCTGTTTTTGTAGTCAACTGAAGCATAGCATGATTGAAGCCAATCCATGCTGAGAATGACATCAAAATCTGTCATCTCTAATTTTACTAAGTCTGCTGAAGTGACTTTCTGAGATACCATAATCGGACAGTTCCTGTATACCCATTGGGCTCTGATAGATTTACCCACTGGGGTAGAGACTGAGAAAAGCTCTACTAGGATTTCGGGACTGACTTCAAAGTTAACAGCTATATAAGGAGTTACAAAGGACAAGGAAACTCTTGGATCTATCAAAGCATGATCATGTAAATGATAAACTTGTGGCGTACCAGTGACCACATCAGGAGAACTTTCCTAATCCTGTCGGAACTGAAGATCATAGAGTCTGTTTGGGCACTGTCCACTAGTGGTGGCACTGGAAGCGGCACCCTGCTGATTTGGGTGACTGAACTGAGCTGAGAGACAATTATACTGACTCTGAGAGCCTGACTGAGGACAATCTTTGACCCTGTGTCCTATCTTTCCACATCTGAAACATACATTACTACTAATCCTACAGACACCTTGGTGGTTTCTGCCATATTTCTAGCAAATAGGGTTTGTTCGGGCACTACTAACACTACCCTGAGGTTTAGGGCCTGGCGCCCTATATTTATTGCTGTCTCTAAATTTCAACACTGGAGCACTGGATGAGGACGGAGTGGATCTAAGGATTTTGTAAGGAACTGAGAATGATTTCCACCTTCTAACTTAGGTTAGATGAAGTTGAAGCTACCTATTCTTGCTCTCTTATTCTCCCTCTCCTTCTCCCTATTCTTAGCCTCCTCTATCTGCTGAGCATGGACCATGAGCCTAGATATGTCCATCTCCTTAATTAGTATTATGGTCCTACACTCTTTGACCATACTATTATATATACTCGACACAAACTTACTTTTCTTGGATCTGCTATCGGCTACCACATGAGGAGCGTATCTGGATAATTGAGTAAACTTTAGAGAATACTCTTTCACTGTCATGTTGCCTTGCTTCAGATTAATAAACTCCAACACCTTCGCTTCTCTTAACTCCAGTGGGTAGAACCTATTCAGAAAAGCAGTGGCAAACTCCTCCCATTCTACGGGCCCTGCATCATCTGCCCTCTCTGCCTTCCACTTCTTAAACCATAAGTGAGCCACATCCTGCAACTGATATGCAGCCAACTCAACACTCTCAATATCCATCACTCCCATAATATCTTTGAATTTCTGCACCTGATCAAGAAATTCTTGTAGGTCCTCCTCTGACTTAGACCTAGTAAAAACTGGAGGGTTTATTCGGGTGAAGTCCTAAATTCTAGCTGCAGTAGTATTGGCCCCTGGGTTGGCCTAAAAAACATCTGGCCATTCATTCTAAGTTGCAACGGAATTTTCTAGGGTAGTGAAAGCGGCTCTGAGTTCAGCATGGGAGACATGCTCATCTAGAGGATCTACCAAAACGGGCTGAGGTGCTGGCTGATTTCTGGTTCTCTTTCCGTTGTTCTTTTTGGGAGGCATGCTATATAAAAAGAAGTAAGAAAAGGATTAGAATGAGACTGTAACTTGAGCTCATGCTCACTCGCACGATATGAATACTGAAAGAAAGGAAACATTTCCTAAAAATGCCTCATATCGTCTTGTCCGTAAGTGTGGTGCACTACATACCCATGCACAAGACTCTATCAGACACGACTTTCAGACTTCCTAGGACTCTGTTGAACCATAGGCTCTGAGACCAAGTTTTTAACACCCCTAGTCTGCACCTTGGACGCTACACAGTGCTTACGATCCTGAAGGACCACAAGCTAACCCATGACTGATATCTACTGCGTTAGTACTTTGAATGTACTAGTATGCTAAGTGAGGTAAGGCTCAATTCATGGGTTCATATGCATGAATAATAACTGGCTGAGTAACATGAATATAACTGAATGAGAGTACATGTATAATTGAAATTGATGAAACACTGATTATGCAATACTCTGAAAATATCTACATATACTGTGTCTGAGATCATAGTCTCACTGGATACTGAGTTCTGGTAACTGAATAACTGATATCTGAGTTTACTGATAACTATATTATTGATAGCTGGGTGACTATTTCTGATAGTCCTAATTCTGTAGAACTGAACTAAGTTCTATACTGAGCTGGGTGACTGTGTCTAACAATCCTGATTTTGTAGAAGTGAGCTGAGTTCTATACTGAGATTGAAATGAAAAATGTGGGAGATAATCATCTAGCTGACATGCCCCGTTCTGAACTGATTAGGGTCCAACCTGTAACCCTAGCTGGAAGGGTAAAGACAAGCTGAAGAGTCACCATCATCTGACAGGTGCTCTGTACGAGAATGGTGGTACCCTCAACTGGAAGGTAGAACACCTCATCAATCTTCAACTGGAAGGTTAATGTCTCAACCTATGCTGGCTACGTAGTTCGGGAACACAAGGACTACTTCTAAGGATCACACCCTCTACTGACAGGTGAGTCCCCATCCTTGGGTTCACTCGGTGTTGATTTCTACTCCTAACTAAATAGAAACTGAACTAATTTCTAAACTGTACTAGGTTGGATTGAACTGTTACTGATCGTGTTAACTGACTGAACTGGACTGAGTTTACTGAGTTCTATTGTCTGGATAAATATACTGAGTTCTATACTGACTAAATACAACTGATCGTGACATTACTGAGATTGTTCTGTAACTACTATAACTCTAGGTAAGAAGCAAGATTTTCGAGTATTGAATACCCCCAGGACTCGATAGCATGAAAACTAAAGCACAACATAAACTTAAAAAGCATAATAATGTCCACTTACTCACAACTCGTATATAGAGGCATTTTATCAAACACTTGTAAGATATAAGCTTTCACATATGCTAGCATGTCATGAGTTTCACATTTAATTCACATGAGCAATTTATCAAGCACCTGGGGAATATAATCTATGCACATGATACTAAACAACATGTAGGCATCATTATTTCAAATCCCAATTCAAAAATTAAGGGATTTAGCATAAATTCACATGATACTACACACATGATAAATAATTTCACATGAAGCTTGAAATAAACCATGGATTAGATCACAATTTAACATCATAATCATGAATACACTCAAATCCCACATAGAATTCATAAATTAATTAACTTGTAGTTTAAAAGAGTTTCTTGAACTCCAAGGGTTGAAGGAAACCCTTAGATGAACATATCACATACCTAGATTCTTAAATTCGTGAAGACTGATGGGTTGTTCTTGAAGATTTTCTCTTGAAATTAAAAGCCCTAGGGTTTGTCTTGAGTAGCTTTGAGAGAATTTGGAAGAAAGTGAGCAATTTAGCTTCTACGGCAGTTTGATTTTATATTTTGGGGATGAAAATGGGGGGAGAGGGAGGGGGGAGTGGGGGAGGGGGAGAGGGAATAATGACCCAAATACCCCTCTGGATGCGACTTTTTAATGACTAAAAATGTGTCTAGTGATGCGTATACCAACGCGTCACATCCATGGCATCAACGCTATGACCAACGCGCCGCGTTGAGTTCGCGTTGGTTCACTTGAATTGCACTGAAAGCTAGGGAAAAAATTAACTATAAATGCAATAGTCGACGCAACGCGTCGAGTTTACATTGACTCACTGGAATTTTGCACTGGGAGTTGAGGAAAATATTTATCGATGTGATAGGTGATGTGGCACGTCAAGATCACGTCAATCCACTGTTTTGGATTTCCAAAGATGCTTCAAACGATGTTTGATAAATCCGAAACTCACCCGAAGTGAACTACTGACATTCCTGATCATGAATAAACCTAAAAATTGATACTTTAAGGTCATAAGGATCGTGACATAGGATTTCCAACTTACGAAGGCTAAAATACCCCTAAGTATAAATACTTCGCAGAAATTTTCTAAATCTGGGACCTCTTTTGAAGCTTTAACGGAATGAGGTAAGCTTAGAATTTTATGAGGTTTTACAGACCTGGAACTTTACCGTGATGTGGTACTATCACGGTGATTCACTAAAAACTGACGAATGCCATTTTGACCCTCATCGCAATGCGGTGGTGCTTATTTAGATAGACTGCATCACTAAAAGTGCTATAACATCTCACCCGAGTCTCTGATTTGGGTGAAATTTATATCATTGGAAAGCTGACTGAATCTCCTACATCTGATGACTCTTAAAATGGGAATTTCTATGTGTATTGAAAATTCTACTTAGAAATTCTTGTACACTAAGAGATGAACTGTGTTAGAAAAATGCAGGGTATTATAATATCTCCCCCTTGGAAACATTCGTCCTCGAATGAGTCTGATTTAAGCTGAAAATACTGATGAACTGAGTTTACACACTGAACATGCACAATGAAGCATGATTACATGACTGAACTGATTCATGACACATGACTGGAATGGTTCCGTGAATGCATGACTGACATGAGAATGATATGCAGCTGAAACTGAGCATGAAAAAAGATAAATTCTAAGAAGATTGTTACCTTAAGCTGATTTTGAGTTTGCGGAGAAGAGGTAAGGATACTTGGTCTGCATATATGCTTCTGCTTCCCAAGTAGCTCCCTCAACGGACTAATTCTGCCAAAGAACTTTGACCAAGGGAACTTCTTTGTTTCTTAGTCTGCAAATCTGACGATCAAGAATTTGGACTGGGACCTCATCGAAAGAAAGATCATTCTGAATATTTATGCTTTCTAAAGGAACGATAACTGCTGGGTCTCTAATGCAATTCTTTATCAAGGAGACGTGAAACACTAGGTGTACTGAAGTTAAGTCTCCAGGCAACTCAAGCTCATAGGCTACCTTTTCGAAATGACTCAAAATCTAGAAAAGGCCAATATATCGGGGACTAAGTTTCCCCTTCTCCCCAAACCTCTTCACTCCTTTCATAGGAGAGATCTTTAGATACATAAAATCACCAATCTCAAACTCAAGGTCTTTCCTCCTCATATCTGTATAAGATTTCTGTCGTCTCTGGGTTGCCTTAATCCTCTCCCTGATCAACGGTACTTTCTCTAGAGCATCAAACACCAAGTCAAGCCCTATTATCGCCGCTTCACCTACTTCTAATCAACCAATTAGAGATCTAAATCTTCTCCCATATAGAGTCTCAAACGGAGCCATCTAAATGCTGGAATGATAACTGTTGTTATATGCGAACTCAATCAAAGGCAAGTGGTCATCCCAACTGCCCTTGAAGTTATCTACAAGTGGTACTACTAAACTCCTTCATAGACCCACTAGGATTTTGATGCTCCATCTTAACCTGCTGACACGTTGAGCACTTAGCTACAAACTCTGTAATATCCCTCTTCATTCCATTCCACCAATAGATTTCCCACAAATTGCGGTACATCTTCATGCCCTCTGGATGAATTGAGTAACGCGCACCGTACACTTCTGTGAGAATTTGCTGTCTTAACTCATCAACACACGGCATGCATAATCTACTCTAGAAATGCAACGCACCATAGGGAGAAAACCTCCATCTTCTGATCTCTGACTGACTCTTTTAACTTGACTAGACTGGGGTCTCTATCTTGCTTTTCTTTCACTTCGGCAACCAAAGAAGATTCCAAATTATTCCGAACCCACACACCACCCTCAACTGAATAAACCAAAGAACACCTAATCTGGAAAGCTGATGAACTTCCAGAACTAACTTCTTCTTATCATTCTCAATGTGAGCAATACGATCCATAGATAATCTACTTAGGGCATCTGCTACTACATTGGCCTTGCCCAAATGATATAGAACACTCATGTCATAATCTTGTAACAACTCTAACCACCTTCTCTGACACAGATTCAAATTCTTCTGCGAAAATACATACTACAAGCTTTTGTGATTTTTGAACACTTCAACATAAACCCCATACAAATAATGCCTCCAAATCTTTAAGGAAAATGCAATAGCTGCTAGCTCAAGATCATAGGTAGGATAATTTTTTTCATAGGGCTTAAGCTATCTGGAGGAATAGGCTATGACCTTACCTCTCTACATCAAAACACATCCCAACCCAACTCTGGAAGTATCACAATACACAACCAACCCATTTGAACCATCTGGCAATATCAGAAATGGAGCTGCAGTGAGTCGAGTATTCAACTCCTGAAAACTCTTCTCACAAAAATCTGACCACTGAAACTTAGTTTTTTTCTAAGTCAATCTGGACATGGGGGATGTAATAGACGAGAATGCTTCAACAAACCACCAGTAATAGCCATCCAAACCTAAGAAACTCCTGATATCTGATGGAAATGGATTTGATCCAGTTTCTCCCCACTTTGACTTTTGAGGATCAACTCTAATGCCATTAATGGAAATAATATGGCCAAAGAAAGCTACTGATCTTAGCCAAAATTCACACTTTCTGAATTTAGCTAAAAACTGATGGGATCTAAGAGTCTATAATACTATTCTGAGATGGTCTATATGATCCAGTGTTTTGGATGGTGAAAGGCGACAAGAAGCGATAAGGCCTCGCCTCGCCACGCGGCGAGGCGAGCGGCGAGGCAAGCTCCTTTTGAATGTATGACGACAATTAATATAAAAATTAAAATAATATATAAATGATCAAAATTTCAATAACACTAGTAAATTAGGAAATATTTTAAGTCAAGAATTAAAAATAAATAGTAGATAGATACTAAAAGTCTAGAACTTAAATGACTCAACAATTCAATATCCATAAAAAAAGCTTATTCTTCTTCAAGATTTGCATAATCTTTAATTCCGACATGCATTTCATTATATGTCCTTGTGTACCATAATTTCATCCTATGTCCTTTTGTTTGCAACTAGTAGTTTGGGATGCCATTGAAATTGAAAGCTGTTAATGATCAAATAATTTAATTAGTATATTACTATATTAATATTACCATAATGAGTTATAAGAATTAAGAATTAAGGAATGAAAGTGGCCACTGGTTACTGTTATAGTAACACTGTAACAGTGTATGTCATAAGTTCACTGTTACAGATGATGCCGACAGAAAAATAAAAGAAGAAGAAGATAAAAAAAAGGAAGAAAAAAAATAACAACACGAAAAGACATATCCAGTCGCTGGATTAAGAAGAAGAATGAAGAAAAAAAATAGAAATCACTACTTATCGGAGTTTCAGAAGTCGCCGGAGTTCATCGCCGGTCGCTGGAATCAACCTTGTGAGATGAGTGGTACCAGTCGCAATGTAAGTTGGTAGTGTTAAAATGTGTTAATAAGCCCTAAAATTAGCTTATATACCTAAAACCCTAAATTTTTAAAAAATAATTTAAAGATGACGCCTTTGTCGCCGCCTCGCCTCACCACTTCACCTTTCTCGCAAAGGCATTGCCTTTTGATTTTTGCCTCGCCATGGACTAAAGAGGCAACATAGGCTCACCTCGCCTTACCATTCGCCATTGGAAATGAGGCGCTCTCCTTTTACAACACTGGTATGATCATTTTCACTCTGGGAGTAGACGAGGATGTCATCAATGAATACTATGATGAACATTTCCAAGTACTTCTTGAACAATCGGTTCATCAAGTCCATGAAAGCTGCTGGGGCATTCATAAGACCAAATAACATGACTAGGAATTCAAAGTGACCATACCGGGTCTTGAAAGCTATTTTTGGAATGTCACATTCTCTGACTCTGAGCTGATAGCCGGATCTGATGTCTATCTTAGAGAAGTAATTGGCACCCTGAAGTTGGTCGAACAAGTCATCGATTCTAGGAAGTTGATATTTTTTCTTGAATGTAACTTTGTTCAACTGACGGTAGTCGATACATATTCTAAGAGAACCGTCTTTCTTATGTACGAATAAAATTGGTGTGCCCCACAGGAAAAAACTGGGCCTGATGAATCCCTTATCTAATAGATCTTCCAACCATTTCTTTAACTCTTTGAGTTCAGCTGGAGCCATTCTGTACAACAGAATAGAGATAGGCTGAGTATCTTGAGGAAAGTCTATTCCGATATTAATTTCCCTTTCGAGAAGAACTCCAGGAAGATCTTCAGGGAAAATATTTGAGAATTCATTTACTACTGGAACTAACTCAAGACTGGGAGTCTCTAAAGTAGAGTCTTTGACTCAGAAAATATGGTAAATACATCCCTTGAATATCATTCTTCTCGCTCTAGGGTACGAAACAAGTTGACCCTAGGTGCTATAAAACTACCCTTCCATTCAAGGATTGGTTTATTTGGAAACTGAAAATGAACAACTCTATTTCTACAATCAACTGAAGCATAGCATGAATGGAGCCAATCTATGACGAGAATGACGTTAAAATCTGTCATCTAAAGCTCTACAAAGTCTGCTGAAGTAACCTTCTAAGATACCATAATCGGACAGTTCCTGTATACCCGTTAGGATATGATAAACTTACCTACTGGGATAGATACTGAGAAAGGCTCTGCTAGGATTTTAGGACTGACTTCGAAGTGACTGCTATATAAGGAGTTACGAAAGATAGAGAAGGTCCAGGTTCTAACAAGGCATAAATAAGTAAATGATAGATTTGAAATGTACCAGTAACCATATCAGGAGAACTCTCCTGGTCTTATTGGGACTGAAGTGCATATAGCCTGTTTTGGCTCTGCCCACTTGTAGCACTAGAAGAGGCACCGTATTGAGATGGGCGACCGAATTGAACTGGGGAACGATTATGTTGAATCTGTGAACCCACCTAAGGACACTTCCTTATTCTATGGCTTGGCTTGATATACCCAAAATATACATCGCTGCCAGCCCTACAGACACCTTTATGGTTTCTACCATATTTCTGACAAAGAGGATTTTTCGGGCACTGTTCACACTACCTTGAGAGTTAGAGCCTGGCGTTCTATCCTTATTACCATTTCTGAATTTAAGTACTGGAGCACTAGCTGAGGATGGAGCTAGAACTAAAGATTTTGGGAGAAAATGAGAACGGTTACCTCCTTCTAACTTTGGCTAAGCGAAACTAAAACTACCTGTTCTATCCCTCTTTCTCTCCCTCTCTTTCTCCTTAGTTTTTTGTTCCTCAATCTATTGAGCATGGACCATCAACCTAAACAAGTCCATATTATTAATCAATATTGTAGTCCTATAATCCTTGACCATACTTTCAGATACCCATACACAAACTTACTCATCTTAGACCTGCTATCAGCTACCACATGAGGAGCAGATTTAGCTAACTGAGTAAACTTGATGGAATACTCCTTCACTATCATGCTGCCCTACTTCAAGTTAATGAACTCTAAAACCTTAGATTCCCTCAACTCTAATGGGAAGAACCCATCTAAGAAGGCATTAGCAAACTCTTTCCATTCTATAAGCCCTGCATTTGCACCTCTATCTACCTTTCACTGCTTAAACCATGAATGAGCTACATCTTATAACTGGTAGGAATTTAACTCAGCACTCTTTCTATCGTTTACCCCCATAATTTATGTTACATTTTGCACCATGTCAAGGAATTCCAGTGGGTCCTCTTCAGACTTAGACCCTAAAAATAAAGGAGGGTTTATTCGGGTGAAGCCCTAAATTCTATCTGCAGCAGTACTGGCCACTGGGTTGGCCTGAACATCAGCTGTGCATTCATTCTAAGCTTCCATAGAATGATCTAGAGTGGTGAAAGCTGCTTTAAATTCTACGTGAGAAACATGCTCATTCAGAGGATCTTCCTGAACGGGCTGAGGTGTTGGCTGGTTTCCGATTTTTCTTTCGTTAGTCTTTTTGGGAGGCATATTCTATAAATGAAAGGGAGAATAGATTAGACAGAGATTTTAACATAAGCATTATGCTCACTCACATGACATAAATACTAAAAGAAGGGAAACTTTTCCTAGAACATCTCACAACCTCTTGTCCATAAGTGTTGCGCGATACACACCCATGTACATGACTCTATTTGTCGCCACTTTAAAATTCTTAGGACACTTTAGAATCTTAGTCTCTGATACCAAGTTTGTAACGCCCAATTGCACCCTGGGCGTTACACGGTTCTTACAATCTTGAAGGACTACAAGCTAACCCATGACTGGTAACTGCTGTGAGCACTGAATATAATACTGAAATATATATATACGGAAGTAACTGAAAATATCATAAGGTTCTCAAAATATAGAAATAATAAGAGAGTATAACTGATAATAACATCTAAAAATTGAATAACTGACTATGCTAGTCTGAAATCCTCTAACTGTCTGAATATGGAGTTGATGGAACAAGTCCCCAACTAAATCCGACTACTGAACATACTAAATCTCCTAAGATGCTAAAATAAAATAATATCCTCAATGGAAGATGACTCACTACTGAATCTTCTGCTAATATCCTAAGCTGCTAAGTATGATCAGGAACCCATATGTCTGAACCTATGATATGAGACATCATAGCGAAAAAATGAGCATGCGATCAGTATGTGGAATGTACTAGTATGCTGAGTGAAGTAAGGCTAATATGCATGGGTTCATATGCATGAACAGTAACTGACTAAATGATATAAAGTAATTGAATGAAAGTACAAAGAGAACTGAAACTGTCATAAACACTGAGAATACATTACTGTGCATGTAAATATATATATATATATGTATATTGTGTATATGAGATTATACTGAGACTGAATACTGAATTCTAATGGATAAGTAACTGATAACTGATAGCCATAGTTCTGAAGAACTATCTGAGTTCTTTACTGAATGCTGACACTGAAACTGTAACTGTGGGAGTGTTCATCTAACCAACATACCCCGATGTAAACTGATTTAGGGTCCAACCTGTGACCCCAGTTGAAAGGGTGTTATCACCTTTCCACGGGATACTAAAAAGCTGGGTTAACTCTAATATGGCAGGAAAACTCATGAAATATATATAAGACTGCGTCAACCCTAGTCTGGCAGGAGGACGACTTACCCTACGGTGGCTATGTATTTTGTAAAATAGGGACTAATACTAAGGGTCAAACCCTCTGCTGGCAGGAATGCCACCATCCCTGGGTTCGCTCGGTGCTGAATCCTACTCCCAACTGAATTGACATTAAACTGATCACTAAACCATACTAGGCTTAACTGAACTGACACTGATCGTGCTAACTGACTGAACTAGACTGAGTTCACTAAGTTCTATTAACTGACTAAGTACTAGGGTTCTTGACCATGACTGGAACTAGTCTATCACTACTGCATCTAAGTAAATAGCTAGATTTCGGATAATAAATGCCCCCAGGACTCGATAGCATCAAAAATAAAATATAACAAATCTTAAAAACATAGCAATAGTCAATTATTCACAATTCATTCATTGAGACATTTTGTCAAACACTTGGAAGCCATGAACTTGAATAGGAATGAGAACACATGATAACACATCATAATTTCACTATTCAATTCACATGGACATTCTATGAAACACATGGGGAGTAGAATTAATACAGATGATGATAAACAACATATAAGCATCATGACTACAACTTAATCTTAAAATTTTAAGGGTTATGACATGGGAATTGCATAAATCAACATACATGGAATCTTATGTTCATGAAACTTATAATTAAATCTTGAATTGAAATTCATACAACAATACAAACATGAATACAATCCAATTCGAGCATGTGAATCATGAATTTCATAACTTGTAGTTTTAAAAAGGGTTCTTGAACTCCAAGGGTGGGAAAAAACCCAAGGATGAACAACTAACATACCTGATTGGTTGAATTCTTGAGGTTTCTTGGTTGATTCCTTGAGAATTGAACTTGATGCTTGAATTTGGATGCTAGGGGTTTATATTTGAGAGAGAATGCTCTTGATTGGGGGAAAAATTTGTGAGAGTACTCAATTAATTAGCTTTTAGGGGTTAAATCACGTGTTTAGGGCTGATTAAATTCATGGAAAAAGATCAAACTGTCCCTGAAAAGAATTTAAATTTTTATCCCTGAACATCCCGACTTTGGCCATCACCACGATAAGGTGAGCCACTGGAATTTGTAGGCTAGTGCAGTCCAAGGACGAGTGAGAAATTGCACCTTGGAGTACCGCAATGGAAATCATGGTTCCTCACTGGAAACTGACAACTGTGAAAATACCCATTGGCGTGACGCGGTGCTTGTTGATACACTGGAAAATGCTAATTGGGAACTGGAACTTCACCGCGACACGGTATTATCATGGTGATTCACTGGAAACTAAAGAATGCCATTTTAATCCTCACCGTGATGCGGTGATTCTCGATTTAGAAGACATCTTCACTAAAAGTGCTATAACTTCTCACCTGAGTTTCGAATTTGGTCAAAATTTATATCATTGGAAAGATGACTGAATTTACTACACTTTGATGAGTCTTAAACTCGGAATTTCTAAGTGTATTGAAAATTCTTCTTAGAAATTCTTGTACTCTAAGAGCTGAACTGAGTTAGGAAAATGCGGGGTATTACAAAAGCTACCTACAAATGAAAGGCTCAACCAATTTGGTATAGCCCCTGCCAGCTATGGATGTTATTCTAATTTTTTTCTGGGACAACATTCCTTATATCTTTGTTGAGGGAACTTTCGCAAACCACATCTAGCAATATTTTTTCATCATCTATGGGGATTACTCATGCCACAACTTCAATCAAGACCCTGATGCTGAAATGGTGGAAATCTAAGTTCTCTAATAGTGCTCATAAGTTGGTGTATCAGGCTCTTCTAATTATTATTTGATAGAATTTGTGGAATAATAAATGTTTTGTTAAGTTTGGTGGAAAACAGCCCCAATTAGCCAGAGTAAAATTCCTGATTTACAAAGACATCTCTCACTTACTATGCAGTGCCTTTCCTTACATCCCTTGGCCTACTGGATGGATCAAACTGATAGCTTATGTTGCAAAATGTAGATAGGAGACAAAAGTCAAAACTGTGTATTGGTCTAAATCACTAGCTACAATGGTCAAGTTGAATTCTGATGGCAGTGTACTCACCAATCCTGGAAGGATTGGAGTAGAGGGTCATTAGAGATCACAATGGTGATCTCATTTATGCTTATGCTATACCTTTGGGGCATGAAACAAACAACCAAGCAGAGGTGGATGCTATTATATGGGGTCTCTCTTGGTGTTTAAGCAATGGTATACAACAGGTTGCGATGGAGGTGGATTCTGAACTCCTGGTCAGATGGATAAGACAACAAATACCAATCCCATATCATCTACAACCTCTAGTGGAGTCTTTACTAAAACTCATATCATAGTTTCAATTGTGCATTTGTAGACAAGTTTACAGAGAAGCCGAATTTGTAACAGTCACCAATAAGAACATCCTTAACCTTTATATTAGTTTCATACATTCAACTGTTGTTACAAAATTTGAGGTCAGGTTTATGCCCCCCTCTATGTACTGTTTTACTTGTGATTAATGATAAAGCCTAGGGGTGATGCTCAACCCCTAAAATTTTATATAAAAAAAATTTAATTTAATTTTTATCTCAGTCATTGATCAAAGTTGATCTAATGGATAAGATCAAATCTCCACTCTTTCCTTTTATACCAAAACTACTCAAACCCTAATCCATTCCCTCATTTTTCATCTGTCTCCCCCTTTATATTTTCTCTCTCTACACTCTCATCCCCTCTTTATCAATAGCCATGGCTACCGCCAGCCATCTTACCGCCAACAAGCCCCTCTCCTCCATTCCCTTAGTCAGAAAGCCAGTGTCACATGCCACCAATGAAACCCTAACTTCAGCCACACTCTCTCTCTCATCTCTCTTATTCTCTCTAAAAGAACGACATTGCCACCATCGGTGGTTGTTTACCGTCGCCCCTTCCTCCTTTTTATCGCTATCATCATCATCTCCCCTCTTTAATGCCACCACCACAACAACAATACCTTTCCTTACCGCTTTACCACCAATAGTCCTAAGCCGCCTCGCCTCTCCTCCACCGCATGCATCCGTCGCTGCTGTTTCCTAGTCAGCAAATAGCTAACAATAAGTCGATCAACCACCGACCAGTCGGCAAAACCCAACCTGGCGTCACATTATTTTTTTCCCTTGATTTCGATTGAAATTCCCCAGAAAATCATTAAAAGTGAGAAAATATCCAAATACCCCCTCAACCTATTACCGAATTCTCAACTACACACTTCAACTTTGTGAGGGTCCTATTATCCCCTGAACTATTTAAAACTGTGATATATACCCCCTTAAAAACTAAAGACCAAATTTGTACAAACAAGTGAATTGCTCGAGCCCTACTAGCTAATGCCACGTAATATTATTTTTGGAATGTGAAAAATGAATTATTTTTTAATCCTATTTTTTTCTTTAATTTTTTCAAGACTCATTTATTATGTCTGTACATCAAAATAAGACCCAAAAGGAAAACAAAAATGAAAAATCCAAATGCTAAAAAAGAAAAAGGGAAAGTGAACAAGGGAAAGTTGTTGCTTCATCATCTTCTTCATTATTTTTATCAAGATTTTACTTATTCATTGAAGAAGTCTGCAACAATGGAAGATAAATCAACTAATTCTTTTATTTTTCATTCATTGTTCTCTTCTCTCATTTCCTTTTTTCTTTGATTTTCACGAATCACAATTTTTTTGATTATTAGAGAAGAATGTCGTGGTTAGACGACACCGGACAAACATAACCCTTACACAAAATTCTAAAATTAAAATCTTGTTCATTCATCCTATATCTAAATCAACTTACAAAAACTTTAAAATGTTTGAAATCAGAATCAAAGAAATCATATATATACTTGTTAATTTTATTTAGATTTTTTTTATCCTTTTTTTCTTCTAGTGATTATTTTTGTGTGTTTTAAGCTCGGACACATTTATGAAAATGAAACACATTTAAATTTTTTAAAGAAGATGAAGAGGAGTCGATGCGTGTTTCATAGGTTAAAGAAATCATTAGGTCTAAAGATGATAAGTGAAAAATTAATGGTGAGAAAAGTGTTGAATTTGTAGTGTAGATGAGAATGAAGATGAGAAAAATGTATATGAAGATGAGAAAGAGGAAGATGAAGATGGTAAAGAAAGATGAAAATGGAGATAAGGAGGTGAATAAAGAATAAAATAAATAAAGAAAAAAATAACTAAAAATACATACACACACATATATATGTGTATATTTATGAAAAAAATATGAAAATAAACTTTAATTTTTATTTTCGGTGCTCACCCTCTCAAGGAGAGTGAAATACACTCACTTTACTACGTAAGCATTTAAGGAGCTAATAATATCATTTTTACACAATTTAGGGAGGTGATAGGACTCTCGTGAAGGTTGAGTGTGTAGTTGAAATTTCGGTAATGGTTGGAGGGGTAATAGACAATTTTCTCTTTAAAAGTGCATGACGGATTCACAAATCCTTCCCAGATTTTGTTCCATTTTATGTTTTGCCTAAATCCTCTTCTACTCTTTTTATTTTCAGACAGATTATTAGATTTAAAATTGGCTATGTCTAACTTTAAATTTTGATTCAATTCCTTCAAATACATGATCATCTACTCATCTAGATTAACATATGTGGAAACACACAAATTTGCACACGCTTGATTCTGACCCTAATGTTGAATGGAATGTTGATTTTAATATATATGCATGCTTATTGATTAATTATGGTAAAATATGTTGGTAAAATAGCTGTTATGATTAATTGATTCGGTCTCTTATTGAAATTAAAGTAAAGTCATGCGTTGGAAGTAGATTTTACTTTGACTATTTTCTCTCTTTATATGACATCTTTGGTACTTGAATATTTATGGTAAATATTTGTGTGATTAAGTATATGTATTGGTTAACTCACTCAATTTAAGCTTTTTGAATGAATTAACAGGCTCCTTATTGTCTATTTACGGTGAAAATTTTCAAGGAAGGAAAATCATGTGGGCTCTCCCTTGTATTTTGGTTTTAACAGATTGTATGTAAATATTTATGACAATTTATAATATTTTCCTCCCCTTAAATTGATTCAGTTTGCTGATTTACAACAATTGATTTTTAGAATATTTTATTTTTCTTCCGTGTTACCACTGATTGACTCTTCCGTATTTCTTCCTTTTAACTCCCTAACATCTCACAATATAAGGCCCCCCTCTTCTCATTAACATATACGTTCTGCTCAACTACTACTCCATTAAAAAAATTCTGGCTATATACTTTCTTTATAGAAAAGTTAAGAAATATTTTTCATGTCCTTTGCATTTTGGGTTTTAAGAAGAAATTAGATTTTGTGCTATTACTTTAACTGCTTTACTTATAAGGTCTTCTTGTATTATTCTCTTCGCAGCTTACCAGTAACTTTCTGTCGACGCAATTGTCATATCTTATGTGATGAGTTTATGATATTAGAAAACATGCCTATAGGAATTATTTGGTGTTTATGTCTATTTGCCGAGCCTTTGTTTCGCCGTTTTTGTGGTTGAAATCATGTCATGATATTCTTGTTTGTCTCTTTTGTGCTTTCTACGCTATCTCGTCTGTCTAACAGGTGTAATTAGAGAGTTTTGGAGTTTGAAGAGTCGCCGGTAGTTTGTGAGAAAGGGGCTACTTATTTCCATACTAGTTAGACTTTTCTTAATTCTCTGTGCTGTAATAAATTCCGTAAACCTCATTGATGTAACAATAATTACAAAAACTTATTAGGAGGTGGGGTTTATATGCTACACGAATCATTTAGGAAAATAAAATTTAGGTTGATTAATCAATTTATTTGGGCATCTAAAGAGCATGTTTTACGATTAATCACTAATTAAAATCAACTTCGAGTATGTAAATTAACTTGTAACGCGCATTAAATATATTTAAGTTAGTTTTTTGTATTTAGTTTAACTTTCAAAATCTTTTTGAGGTAATTAAGTTTTAAATAACAGTCACACAATTTTCTGCATAAAACAAATCACTTTCTGGTTATATGTCAATTTTCCACAACAACATAAGTTTGTTTTTGTTTAAAATGATAATTTTCTTCGGTGACCTAAATCAGTTTCTGGACAAACAACAATTTTTGCAATATACAAATATGTTTCTTTCTAGAATGACAATTTTCTACAGCAATACTAATCATTTTCTATTTTTTTTTTTAACAATTATTTTTTTGCAAAATATTTGTCTTGATAACTTTCTGTAAACTCTTAATAAACCAGTTTCAACTTTTAAATAATTCTTAGAAGTTCAACCTTTTAAAAAGTAGATCTTTGCATATTAAACTATCTATTTCAGCATATTAAACTTTTTTTTCATTTTTAATGTATTACTTTCCTTTTTATGCTCGATACATTTTATTAATTTTTAAATATTCCAGCACATTAACCTACCTTCTTAAACATTCTGCTATGCTTAATTTTAACATACTGTTGATTAATGCTTTAGCATATTTAACCCTTTAATTGTATCAATCGACTATTTATCGCTTAATATCATAGGATTTAACTAATTACCATGCCCATAGGGTTAAATGTTTAATAAGTTATTATTTATTTAATATTCTATCACCTTAACCATCTTTTAATTAATCTAGAGGCTTAATTGAGATTATTGTGTGCTACTTGTTGTCAAATGTATTTTGTCGCACTTTGAGTCTAACTAGGACGCCTAAGTTTATTTGTCTAGACCTAAATTCAATGTAGAAAATTCCAATGCCTCTTGGACGATAGGTTGGGACGGTAGGTATCTTAAGAGATGCTAGTTTTGTCCTTTCTTTTCAAAACATCTCTATGCTTAACAACCAGCCTAGGTGGGGGCTGGGTAGACATTCGGAGATAATGGTAACCCAACATGTTTTGACAATGAGACACACGACATTGCCACTCGGTAATAACTCGGCTGCTGGCTAATGGGCTGGGTAGTGATAAATAATCTGGGTGCTGATCCGAATTAAAACAAATAAATTCTTTGTCCAATCTTGTGAATCTTTTTTTCTCTTTTCTTTACTTCATATGTTTATTTTCTTAGGGATAGTTTAGGTTCTCTAATTTAATATAAATATTTAGTTATAAACCGTGTCATTTCTTTCTTCTCACTTATCTGCTTTGCATTGCTTGTCTTATTTTTATCATCACTTAGATAATTTATAATTAGAAATAAAAACATGTCTTATTTATTCATTAGTCATCACTTAGTTATTATTAAGTTAATAAAAATAATCGACCTTTGTTGATCACGTAGAAACCCCACATAAATTATAAATTCGATCGGAAACCACATTTGTGGACCTCGAAAGATGCCTAACACCTTCCTTTCTAGGTAATTTGAACCCTTACCGAACTTCTAGTGACGTAGACTAATAAATCTGTTCTTAATTAGCCTAGAATGGTGTCCTAACACACCTTAATTCGTTAGATGGTGATTCTTCACTTCTTCAACAATCCCAAAAAGAGTTGTCACGTCGAATCCCTCTTTTCGTAAGAAAAATGGGGCGCGATAGAATGACGACTCTATTGGGGATACTTAGGTTCTAACCATTATGAGTATTTATTTTATGAGGGATTCTACTAATTTCTTTGTTTTATTATTTTCGTAATTACTGACACAACCCAACCCCGGGCCTTGTCGTAATGGGCATCCCAAGTCCAACTAGGACCGGGGACCGCCCCCTGTTACCCAACCTAACCACTATATTCGCCCTATGATGGGATGAATTTCAAAAATATAATAAGATAGCGTAAATGTTCTCATTAAGACTCTTGGATAGGGTCACAACCATGACCGAACCGATCGAGTTCAACCATACCACACCAACTTTCTAACCATACCAAACCAAACCAAAGGCTATAAACCAAGTCATAACCATAGAGAATACCAAAACATAATATGATAATCAATCCCAAAATGTAATACGATAGAACAGTGAGAAATCCTATGATGTGGTGTCATCCCACCAATCTATTCTAATGCCAAGGCCGATACCAATACCGATCCTGCTCATACCAACCCTCAAAAGTACCACAAAGCCTCTATCTAAAAGAGTAAGCAAATCCGGTTGGGACATACCCTCAACCATGGCCAAAACCAATATCCAAAATTAAATAAAAATGTCCAAAGATGTCCATAGCATGAAATTATGCCTTCCAAAAGGATGAAAGCTCACCACTTCAGTCTAAATGCTGATACTGAATTCACGTGCTAAATAGGAGAAGTAGAATGACTGGTTCCTACATAGCATGGGTATACAACCGCCAATAGATGGGTTAGCGAGTGACCGCTAGCATGAATCTCATGATAAAGATAAAATAATGCCAGTTATAAAACCCAGTAAAACCATCCATAATGCATATAACATATATATATATAAGTAAACGGAAAGAAAACCAGTTTTAGCATGCATTCAAAACCTTTATCTGCGCTGTGTAGCTTGGCCGTCCTAAACCACCTACGTGCTATATGAGTTCAGCTCCCCTACTGAAAAGGGCCCCAATGCGTCTAGACGCATGACCAGGGAAGTATCCCATGGGATGACTAGTACATCCCCCAATAGTATGACATCATGCACACGGTCCACTAAGATCAATCCTCATATCAGTAAATACCCGTTTCCAGTTTTGGTCCCCCTGGGACCGCCACCTTCCACGAATTTTCTACACACCCTGCCATTAATGCCTAATTAAAATCATTTCAAAATAACCAACCAATCCATTTATCATTTTATTAACTAAGGCCAATATTAGTGGTATCGTCATACCACCGCTTACTTGCAAGTAATATCCATAACCAAACCTTTTAGGTTAATGGGACTTTCAATATACCATATTAAACTACTTGGGAGGCTTCCATGCTCTCCACAAGCATAACCATTTAGCCTTTAGCTTTTTCAAACCATTTAAATCATGTTTAATCCCTTTACCAAGTTTAAAGCATGCAAGAGTTCCATTAAAATAAGTCAATGCAATGAACATATCTTTATAAGTATTTTATCAAACACATTGGGGGAATAATATAACCAAAAACAATTCCAAAAACCATTAAACCATTATCATGCAATCCAATTATACAACACCACCATTAATGCACACACAAGCATAATTAAAACCATAAAAAACCATAACCATGTATTTAATATCAAAACCCCCAAATAATAGTTGAAAACCATAATCATAAAATAGTAAAACCATGAAATCAATAATATAAATTATGCATTTATTTGAAATTACAATGAGGGAAGAGAATCATGCCATATACCAAAGAATTGATGGAAAAAAATCACCAAGACAAGCCCCAAAGCAATCCTTAAGGTGAAACCCTAACCTTCATCCCCCAAAAGCTCTTGAGAGAATTATGGAGTGTTTTGGAATAGTTTCTAAGTGTTAATGAATAGAATAATAGGGTAAATAACCTCCAAAGTGCATTAGAATTCGTGGGGTACTAATTAGGGTAAATAGGGAAATGTCCAGAATACCCCTACTTAAATCTCTTAAAAACTCGTCACAGGGATACGACTGACCCATATGAGTCATACCCTCCTATAAGATTGGTACCCGCCACTCGTATCCAAGACTCAACCCTTAGATCAAACACTATCCAGTATATGACTCATCTAACTAAGTTGTAACCACATCATACGATCCGTATCCATTACCTGTATCACTGGTAGAATGAAACTCCACCATACGAGTCCCTGATATGACTCGTACCAAGACCTATGACTTACACCTCTAAGTCGTACCCATTCCAGCAACCATAACCATCCTACCAACTAACACTGGTCAGCATACGATAGGACCATACCACCCGTACCCTAACATATAGCTCATACCCATGAGTCGTATTAGGTTTGGAGAACGAAATGCCAAGAAATTTTCTAAAGGTCGAAACCCAGGATGTCTGAATTACCTTATCCCCTTTCCCTTTTATTGTTTATATCTTGATTTATTTTTACATATTTGTCCCTTCTCCTTCCACTTTTTATGTGTTTTTATTTCTCCATGCCTGTCCCCTTCTCTCTTCTCTCTTTTATTGGGATGTGTTTTAATGTTTATTTACTTTTATATTTCTAAACATGTTATTGTATTTTTGCTATGTGTTATGTGTTATGTGATACTGCTTTATATAACTGGCATTCCGCTCATATTTTACTCCACTTGGAAACTCCGTTATTTATATTTTATGAACAGTTTCATGATTGCACAAATGTTTTTTTCTAAAACACCCTTTGGGAAATGCCTTGTGGATCGGTCGATCAGTGGTGCGTCGACAGTCATAAGCTTTCTCACTCTCAAGTTGTCCGCTTGAGGGGATTGTGTCACGCATCCACTCTTATTCCTAGAGCCTCACTCTTTATACCTTTACTAAGGAATAAATATCCCAAAAATCCTAGGGTGTTATGATATAAAGCTTGGCCTTAAGTTCTAAGGGATTTCATAATCTCAAAAAAGAATGCCCCATTTCTTACGTGCATTTTGAGAGATAATTATGCCTGAATGATGTCATTTTCTCTTTAGGGGTAGGGTAGGCTAACACTTTATTTTGTAGATTCAATGACAACTCCAACTTCTTATCCAAGGTTTATCATGGTCTGGTGCATGCCACCGCAAATGAAATTTCGATAGTTGGACTTAGGTTATCATGGGCAAAGTATGGTAAAGAAGGTATTGGGGAACTTTCCATCTCTTATGCAAGTCATCCTATGTAGGGAACACAGTGAAGCAACCACCACATTCTGGGATAAGACAAGGTCAGTATTCAGGTTTGAAGATATAGAGATGACCCAGCTCCTCAAGGAAATTAGAGGATATATGGTAAATAAGAGTTTGTCGTCAGAAATAAGGTGGAAAAAGATGAGGCTATCATCCCAAAGAGTGTCACTCTAGTCGATGTGTACTATAAATTGGGCCTTTAAGGCAGTAAGATAGTATCATTTGTGATGAAGTCCAAAATTCCTAGCGTCTACTTGGTTGATGGGTTTGGGAACAAACAAGAGAGATCAAAGTATGAAGTAGAGAGTCCCGATCCCAAGTCATGGGAAAGTAAGAGAGTTTTTGCATTTATCATTTATTTCCTAGGTATGGTGATATTTCCAAATAGAGCAGAAGAAGAGGTACATACCCACTTAATCACTGTAGCTGATGTTTTATGCAATAGGATTGACAAGGGCCCTTGAAAAATTGCACCGATGATAGTAGCTGACATTTTCCAAGCCCTTGGTTGTTGCAAGAATGGGGACAAGTATTTTGAGGGGTGTAATTTGCTACTGCAACTTTGGTTGATTGAACACCTTCAAAATATTCGTGGTGTACAAAGCATGCATAGATCAATTGGAATCGATAACGTCATTGCACATGAGATCCTAGTCACAGTGGGTGTCAAAAAGATCAAATGGCCGAACAATTGGGGGCAAATATTGAGTTCTTTGACTGAAGACTCCGTTCAATGGATGTTGGAATGGTTTCCTAGCACATACATTGTGATCTGCACTCAGTAACAAGAATACTTGATTTTGATCAGACTTTATGGCTTGCAGTCATATGCTCTTACCAGAGTGATGAGGTAAGTAAGGAGGAAGCAAGTAATCCCAAGGATTACCAACATGGATTCATACCGAGTCGACTAAAAAGATAACAGGATTCCAAATTCTAATGACATTGCCAAGATTCGGGGCAAAAAGACTCATCTATATAAGAAGAACATTGATCTATCCAAGTACCATGCAGGCTACTCGATAGGCTACACTAAATGGTTGCATGCCGACTTACAAAACAAAGTGACTCCAGGCGTAAAAAGGGGTAAGAATGTTAGTGATAAGGATGCTGAGGTGCAAGTTTTATATCACAAACTTAAGAAGAGGGATTTAGAGTCTGAAGCATGCCATCACCAGTTACATATGGATAATGAAAAGGAGATAGTTGAAATAGGAAAAGATTTGGAGTTTTGGAAGCACCATGATCTGAGCGGAGAAAAAAAGGTGCAAGAACTTTGCGATGAATTTGAAAAACAAGGTAAGGACTGGCTTGACATGGGAATCATGAGAGGAAAGATAGAATTTTCCTATCTCTTGACCAGTCCCCATCGCTTCAACAAAGCCTTGGAAGCATACAAGAAGGAGATCCAAGAAGATGATATGTTTAGAATTTAGTTTAGCTTTCATTTTTACAATTTCCTTGTTTTTTTTTCTTTCTTTCAATTTATGAGACACTTTGAGTTCAATAATGTTTATTTTTTGGGGGTTTATTTATGAGAATGACATTATTTTATGGCAATATTATCTCCCAAATAACTACCTCTGTCTCAAAAGAGGCTCCCAAAATAGGAAACATCAAACAACGTGCTTACTTTGTGCTAATTTGTTTACCTCTTTATTCTTCCAACACATTAATTTCTTAATCTTTGTTGTTTTTGTTTATGTTCTGTCCTTCCCAAAAAGCTGATTTGTGCACTCTGGCCTACCGCACCCGATCAAAAGGGGCTCCTCCTTCTTATCCTCCTCTACCTACAAGTCTTACGGGTAAAAAAGTGATGTGAGATCGGCATAATGTTATAGACAAAGATGGTACTAGTTCCAAGTAAGAGAGTGTCGCTGGGAAGAATGAAATGATACTGAAAATGGAACAAAATATTTTGGAGTTACAACGGGAATTGGTGTAAGTACGCAACTTAGCCAAGATTTCTCTTAACCTGAACACTCTCGAGCATCAAGTTGACGTTATGCCATACCAAAATCCCAAACTCCTCCAAATCATGCAATGCCTCCCCCTCAGCCTCAAATTCTTGCAAACGTCTAAAACCTCCCAAATCCCATCCCAAACAAACAAAACATCCTGAATCCTATATATGTGCCTACCCAACATACCCAATATCCTAAAAACTCCACTTATCCATCTCTATAAAAGCCTCAAAATCCAAATGTATACCACCATCATGCATCCGGTAGCCATAATATGAACCACATATATGTTGAAACCCTTACACTAATCTATCCTCAACTCACATTTGAGCCTTTAGAAAATAACTATACAATACAGTCTGTGGTCGAGAGGCTAAGGCAATTAGAAGGAAGTAAGGGATCTAAATGGCTTAGATACAAAGACTTATGTGTTCACCAAAATGTGGAACTATCGGAAGGGTACAAACCTCCTAAGTTCGAATTGTATAATAGGACTGGAGATCATAAAGGTGCACTTGTGCATGTACTGTGATAAATTAATGGGAATGGGGAAGAACGAAAAGATAAGAATAAAGCTATTCATAAGAATGCTCACTGGGGAGTCTCCCACTTGGTGTAGGATTAAGATGTAAAGAAGTGGGCCGACTGGATTGACATGGACTCTATTTTGTAGAGCGATTTAAATAAAACACCGACAATTCTCCCAATTGGTTTTACATGTAGAGATTAAGAAAGAATCTAATGAGTCATTTCGAACTGAAAAAAGCTAATGAGTCATTCCGAGACTACACCATGAGATGTAGAGCAGAGGCTTCAAGAGCTCGACCCTCAATTGAGGAGTCTCAAATGGAGGAGTACTTTGTTAGAGCACAAGAGCCACAATACCTTGATAAATTGCTAACAATCATGGATAAAAATTTCTTTGAGATTATCTAGATAGGATAAATATTTGAAGATTTCCTCAAGGATGATAGCATTATTAGTTTAGAGTCTCTGCAAACTACCAACAAAACTTCCCAAGATGGGGGAACCACGGAAAATAAGAAAAAGAAAGAGATAGGGGTAGTGATGGAAGCCTAGCCTTCAGAGAGCATTTTGAGATATCAAAACCTTGCTCCACCTCCTTTACCTTAACCAAAAACTCCAATACCATACCCAACATCTCCTTATCCACTACAACCCTCAATGACATATCATACCCCACTATATCAAATGCACCCACAGTTCTAAAGTCCCTTATATCTTGTATATCAAACACAACCAGCTCATGTGCAAACACCCTGACCCATTCATGTTCCAACTTCCAAGCCTTTTCTCAAGCCTAAAGCCAATTTTGAAAACAAAAAATATACGCCTTTAGCCGAACCCATGACTCAATTATATAAATGACTCAAAGAAGCAGGCTACATCACAACCATGTAAGTTGATACTAAATCTCCATGGTATCGACATGATCAGACTTATGCCTACCATTCTAGGATGACAGAGCATCCCATTGAGGCATGTTTTTCTCAAAAAAATAAGATTCAAAAGTTGATCGACACCAAAGTCATTTAGTTAAAGGACCCATAATCGAATGTTACCAATAATTCCTCCCAAACCATTAGGTATATATGCTTGACATTGATAAAGATATAGACTTGGAGCACTCTATTTGGTTTAATAAAAAGGGAAATAGTACTCCCATTAGTGTGCAAGAATGGATGAACTTTGAAGTTAAGGCAGCTACGCCTAGAACTCCCTTTACTGTCGTAAGAGCTTCCTCGAATGTTTATAACCCTCATGTAGTTCTATGGAATTATGAACTCAATATTCCTGGGAAGGCAAAGGTAGATGAGGAAAATATCACACAGGGTATGTCTAGATCAAACTGAATATATACGTCCAAAAACTTATTCCAAGAAAGTTTCAACAAGGGAAAGCATCCTGCTATTGAAGTTGAGGAAGATGACATTTGGAGGAAGATACAAAATAAGAAGTATTTTGTAGCAGAGTAACTGAATAAGACTTTGGCCCAGATATCTATCTTGACATTATTGCAGACTTATGAAAACCATAAAAAGGATAAAAAGAGGATTTTAAGTAAAGCCTATATACCAACAACTATAACAGGTGGGGAGATGTCAAATATGGTAGGGTAAGTATTTAATGCATATAAAATATCCTTCCATGATGATGAGTTGTCACCTAAAGGTAGATCACAAGATCGATATTCGCATGTCATGATGTAGCATGAGGAAAGAATGATATCATAAGTATTGATTAATCTAGGCTCGGGATTAAACATTTATCCCTTGAATTCTTTGACCAGGTTGGAGATGGATCTGGCTAAAATTCAAACCAGGAAAATAAACATTAAAGAATTCAATGGCTCCCAAAGAAACGCTATTGGGGAGATCACGCTGGACATGGTGATGGGTCTAGTCACCTTTTCCATAACCTTCCAGGTGATAAATATTTCTTTCTCCTACAACTTGTTGCTTGGGCGGCCGTGGATTCACGCAACTAGTGCGGTCCTCTATACACTTCACCAATGCCTTAAGTTTGAATACGACTACCAAAAAGTAATAATACATGGGGAAAGAGGAAATCCTATATACATTTTTAAAGGAAATGATAGTCTCAACAGAGAGACATTTCACACTTGAGTTGGTTTGGAGCATTCAAGGAGGGTCTCATAATAGGGCATTGCATGTTATAGTATGGTATGAGGAAAGAATAATACCCCGAGTATTGATTGGTCCTGGTTCTGAGATAAACATCTGTCCTTTGGCTACTCTGATATAGTTGGAAGTAGATCTAGCTAAGATGGAGCCTCGGGTAAGGATATTAAGATCATTAGATGTCTCTAAGAAAGGTACTATACGGGAAATTACGCTAGACGTAACAATGGGCCTTGCTACTTTCCTCATAACCTTTCAGGTAATGGATATTTACATCTTTTACAACCTATTGCTTACGCTGCCGGGGATTCACATGGATGGTGCGGTGCCCTCCATACTGTACCAACGTCTTTGGTTTGAATATGGCCATCAAGAAGTGGTGATGCTAGGTGAGAAAGGACAAGAAGGTTTTTGACACTTTAGAGTTGATTGGAAACATTAAATAGGAAATATTGAGCTACATGCAACCACAAAAACTATTGGATGCTCTAATCTACATATATTGGTTGGGATATAAAGAGGATAAAGGCCTCGATGCTAGATTACAAGGGATAGTTGACCTCTTAGATTTTGCTGAGAAAAAGGATACTTTTAGGTTGCACTATCATTGTACAAAATCTTCCACTCTATATAGTTTTGTGATAATGGTGAGAATGAGGAAGATGGTGTATTAGAAATGCTGAAAGATCTCTACATAATAGAGGAAACCACCCTCGCTTCTAAGGGTAATAATGAGATTGAAGACATGAAAGTGGATATGGTTCATGAAGAGAGAGCCTATAGGAATATAGGTGAAAAAATAATGCTCAAAACTAGATACGAATGGGGTAAAGGTCTCAAGGTTGCAAGGAATCATCGAGCCTATATGGCTACAGCCTAAGATGATCACATTCAGCTTGGGATATAAGTGCATTGCAGAAGAGTACCTCAAATAGAGGCTGCCTAAGAAAGGTTACTATAACCCTCTTCCCAATCCCCTACCCACATTGGATGAGACTTTATGCTCTGTTGGATTTAAGGGTCATAGTGAAGAAGAGATTTTGAAGAGCTTGAAGTTCCTTTTTCTGACCGAGAAAGATAGTTTTCATGTCATCATCAGCAAGGAGGGAGGAGCCACTAGTAAAATCCATGGACAGAAGATCATAATCATCAACTGGACCGCTACTCCATCTAGGATTCACCGGGCACTTGGGTAGACTTGACAGTTTTTGATGTTTTCAATATTTCCTTTTCTTTTCAAAGAAATAAACTCAATGTTTAAGATAGTTTGCAATCTGAATTTTCTTATTTTTAAACACTATTATTGGAAACATTTTAGCATCATTAATAAAAGTCCGATTCTTGTATTATTGATTATTTTTATTTACTTATTTTTTTTATTACAGAAAAAACACCATTAAAAGTATTGAATCTGAGATTTTGACATACAATGAGACTATAAGACAAATATAAGCAAAGTAGAAGATATGGAGGAGGATAAAATCCTCGATGAATTTTTTAGTAGGGTTGAAGACTTCAAAGATAACCTAATGCAAACCTCGTAGAATTGAAAATAGTGAACATAGGGAATCCTGAAGACATAAAAGAAACTAGTGTCAGCGTTCATTTGACTAAAGATGAAAAAGATGAATACATTTGGTTCTTGGATAAGCATCCAGATGTCTTTTCTTGGTCCTATGCCGACATAACAAAACTAAGCACCTTGATAGTAGCTCACAGATTGCCCACTGATCTATCTTGTCCTTCTGTCAAGCAAAAACTGAGAATGTATAAGCCCGATATGTGTTTGAAAATCAAAGAGGAGATCTCGAAGAAGATTGAAGCCAGTATCCTTTGAGTGACAAAGTATCTGACATGGTTAGCCAATTTGTGCTAGTTCCCAGAAAGATGGAAAGGTTAGAGTTTGCATGAATTATAGATACCTTAACAAATCCAATCCCAAAGATGACTTTCCACTCCCGAACATTCATATCTTGATCTATAATTATGCCAATAAAAAAACATAGTCATTTATGGATTGCTTTGTCGGTTATTACCAAATTAAAATGCACGAGGACGATGCTGAGAAAATTGCCTTTATTACTACCTGGGGAGTTTTCTGCTACAAGTTCATACCATTTGGTCTTAAAGATACTGGATATATATACATGAGGTCCATGACCACTCTATTCCATGATATAATCCATAAGAAAATTGACGTCTATGTGGACAACATCATTATCAAGTCAAAGAAAGGTATGAATCATTTGGCAGATCTGGAGAAAGTCTTTAATAAGTTAAGGAAGTATAATCTAAATTTGAGCACATCAAAGTGTGTCTTTGGAGTCCTTGCAGGGAAGTTGTTGGGCTTTATCACCAGTCGTAGGGGTATAGAGTTAGATCCAGCCAAGATTAAGGCTATTTAGGATCTTCCTCCTTAAAAAAGCTAGAAGGATGTGATGAGATTCTTTGGCCTCCTCAACTATATCAACCATTTCATACCTCACTTCACAACTATTTGTGAGCCAATTTTCTATTTTTTGAAGAAAGATGCTGTTATAAAATGGATAATGGAGTGTCAATAAGAATTTGGCAACATCAAGGATTATTTGTTGAACCCTCCTATTTTGGTTCCTCTTGAACCTGGTAGGCCACTGCTAGAGTATTTATCTATAATGGATAATGCCTTCAAATATATCTTGGGTTAACAAAACTAGACAGGGAAGAAAAAGCAGACAATCTACTACATGAGCAAGAAGTTCACTTCATACGAGGCTCGATATTTTTTATTGGAGTGCATCTGTTGTGCTTTGACGTGGGTAGCTAAAAAGTTGAGGCACTATATATCGACACATACTTTTCATTTGATCTGCAAAATAGATCCATTATATTATATATTCTAGAAACCAGTGCCTATAAAAAAGCCGGCCAAATGGCAAATACTATTGAGCAAGTTTGACATATACTATATCATACAGAAGGTGGTAAAAGAACAAGAATTAGCAAATCATCTAGCTAAAAATCCTGTGGACGATGAGTATCAACCACTGAAGACGTACTTTCCTTATGAAGAGGTAGTATTCATGGGGAGGAATTCTCTGAATAATATGACGGTTGGATATTATTATTTGATGGGCCACAAATTTCAAAAGAGTGGGTATTGGCACCATTGTGATTTCAGAGACTGGTCAATATTATCCTGTGTCAGCCAAACTTAGGTTTCCTTGCACCAACAACATGGCTGAATACAAAGCTTGTATCTTAGGGCTTCACTTGGATATCGATTTGAATGTACAAGAAATATTAGTGATTGGAGATTCAGACTTATTAATCCATTATGTACGAGGTGAGTGGGCCGTCAAAAATACAAAGCTCCTACCTTACTTGGAGTGCGTTCAAGAAATATGCAAGAGGTTCCGTATGATAGAGTTCAAACATATTCCATGGATCCAGAATGAGTTTGCAAACATGTTATCCACTTTGTCCTCTATGATTCGACATTGAGATAATAACTATATTGATACTATTCCTATCCACGTACACGAGCAGCCTTTATATTGCTTCCATGTTGAAGTGAAATTAGATGGAAAACCATGGTATATAGACATACAAGGATATTGAAGAGTAGAGATTATCCTGAGAATATTACAAGTGTCCAAAACATACTATTCAAAGGTTATCCAACCAATTCTTTCTAAGTAGAGAAATACTGTATAGGACGACTCCCGATTTGGGGTTGCTAAGATATGTAAAAGCTGGAGAGGCGTCCAGACTGATTGAAGAGATACATGCTGGAACGTGTGTGGCGCATATGAATGGCTTCATGTTGGCAAAGAAGATATTGAGATCTGGATAGTTTTAGATGACTATGGAAACCAGTTACATTTGCTTCTTGTAAAAATGTCTTTAGTGTCAAACTCATGCAGATATAATTCGAGTTCCTCCTAACGAGCTCCATGTCACCAACTCAACTTAGCCCTTTGCAACTTAGGCATGTATGTTATTGGTCCTATCAAACCGGCCGTGTCTAATGGTCACAGGTTCATCCTTGTCGCAATTGATTACTTCACTAAGTGGGTGGATGTAATACCCCATACTTCTACCTAGCTAAAATTCATCTCAAAGATGTCAAAGACATGCTTTAAATATGAATACACTTTTATATATGTGGAATTTTCAATATTTTTACTTTTTGTTGTGTGGAAAATTCAATAAGCTTTCCATCGATACAAAATTCGCCTAAATTCGACACCTGGGCGCAGAGTTAGAGACTTTTTAGTGAGACAGTGTCTCACCTGAGCCATCAACGCATTGCGGAGTAGGACAAACTGACAATCGTCAAAATCCAGTGAGCCTCCGCAATTATGGAGCATCGCGCCAAGGCTCAAATTCAGAATTGTCCCTTTTCCAGTGAATCTCTGTGATGTCTCCGCGTTGCACCAAACTTCCAGGATGCAAACTAAGGTGGCAATGCGATTTCCACCGCGTCGTGCCACAAACTAGTTTCCCAATTATCCAGTTTCTAGTGAGCTGCTGTGATTTCACCGCGTTGTGCCAGCATGTAAAATCAGGATTTTTCAGGTTCCATTATTTAATTTCAGGGGCTGTTTGGTAAATTCCAAAAACCCTAAATCAGGCTATACACGACATTAGAACCTAAAAAGACCTATTATCTCATTGTTACCCATATCTCTCAAGAAATAAATCACTCTCTCTCAAAGATAGAAAACCCTAGCGCCAAGTTTCAAAAGAAAATCTCAAGAAATCCATCCAAGAACTCCAAGAACCTTCAAGGTTTCCTTTCTCAGGTATGCATAGTGTTCATTCGTGGATTTCTTTCATCCATGAAGCCCAAGAATCAAGTTTTAAATCATGTATTATGAATATTATGTTGTGGGTTGATTATGTTTATGTGATTGTTGTTTTATGGTTCCTAAGTTGGAATATGAATGTGTTTTTATGGAATTACGTTAGTATATGAGTTTAAATCCATAAATTAAGTGGTTTATGAGGTGTTAATTAAAGATTATACCTATTCCCTAAGTGGTGCATGTAAGGTGTTTGATAACATACCTAGAAGACTAGAAATCATGTAATATAGTTCAAATGTGGCTCAAGTGATGGATTTATGTTTTACCCTTATGTTCAATTGACTCCCACGCTATTGATGTACAATGTAGATATTTGTTGAAATGCTTATGATGCTAGAATGTGGAATTATGACATTGATTATATGCATTTTTCCATGTACAAGATTATGATAACCATGTACTTCATGAAATCCCCAACTTATTGTATTATGAATTGTTGATATTGGTCATGTGTTTAAGAAGTGTCAAGTCTTGTCAATTTTATGCTATCGAGTCCTGGGGGTACTTGAACCCGACAATTTAGCTATATGCCTAGAGCCAGTGTCATGTTTTCATGATATCCTCAGTCAATCCATGTTCAGTAGAATTCAGTCAGTCATGTGACTCAGGAAAACTCAGTAAACTCAGTAATTCCAGTAATCTCAGAAAGCACAGTAATTCAGTAATATCTGTAGTATTCCATTAGTCAACGAAACTCAATGAACTCAGTCCAGTTCAGTTCAGTTAATAATGTTAAGTGTCTATTCAGATGGGAGTAGGATTTAGCACCGAGTGAACCCAAGGATGAGGACACCCACTGACAGTTGAGGGTGTGATCCTTAGAAACAATCCTTGCGGTCCAAAACTATGTAGCCAACATTGGTTGAGACATCAACACTGATAGATATGGGTTGATGAGGTGGATAAACACTGTCAGATGAGGGTCCCACCATTCTCTTTTGGGGACACTATCAGATGAAGGTCACCCACAACTTGTCCTTACTAGTGGCGCGGTATTGATACACTTCTAATTGGGGTTACAGATTGGACCCCAACTTAGCTAAAATTGCTTATTAGGGGAATGTCGGTTCGATGAATTCTTCCACAATTTCAATTACAGAATCAGGACTGTCAGATACAGTCACTCAGTCTCAGTAATAAAACTCAGATAGTTCTTCAGATACAGTTACTCAGTACAGTATGGAACTCAGCTAGTTCCATCTGATTTTAGGACTGTCAAACATAGTCACCTAGTTAATAGTATATTAATTATACAAAATTCATATTACTAATATTCAGGTTTCAGGATTGTCGGATACAGTCAATCAGACAAGTTCTTCATAATCAGAACTGTCAGAAACAATCATTACTTTATAAGTAGTACGACATCAGTTCCTCAACACTCAATGGACTTAGTCATTCAGTATCCCAATATTAGTACTCAGATATCAGAAAATCCAAGTTATCAGAATTCATGAGTCAGTGTTATCACGATCTCAGTTACAGTTACGTATTCATACATGTATTCTCACGTTTATGTTATTCAGTCAGTTATTATTGTTTATGCATATGAACCATTGCATTCAGCCTACCTCACTTACATACCAGTACATTCAACGTATTGATGCATTTATGCTATGGTGTTTTATATCATAGGTTTAGAAGCACGAGCTCTCGAGCATCCTTAGTAGATCAGACATGAAGCAGCAAGACTAGAAGTGAGTTCTCATCATTTAAGGATAGCATAATTATTTTATTACTTTATTATTTTAGTAGTTCGGAGTTAGTTGGATACATGTCCCATCAACTCTACAGATTTTAGATAGTTTAGAGGCTTTCAGACTACAACATGTTTCAGACAATTTATTTCAGTTTTGGGTATTGTTATACCTCATTACAGACATTGTTTTATATTCAGTACTAGTTTAGTTTTTAACCTTATGTCCTTACAGTTTATATTCCGTATATTTACAGTATTTTATTCAGTGCTCAGTTACAAATATCAGTCATGGATTAGCTTGTGGTCCTTCGAGGTCATGAGCACCATGTAATATTTCGGTTACCAGATTTGGGGCGTTACAAACTTGGTATCAAAGCCTAAGGTTCAAAAATGTCCTAGGAAGTCTGAAAATCCACATCTAGTAGAGTCTTATGCATGGGTGTGTTGTGCACCACACTTATGTGCAAGAGGCTATGAGATGTTTTAGGAATAATTTCTCTTCTTCCAGTATTCATGTCGTGCCAGTGAGCATAATCTCTAATTAATTTCTCAGTCTAATCCACTTCTTCCTCTCGCTTACAGAATATGCCTTCCAAAGGGGCTAGCGAAAGTAGAATTGGTAATCAATCAGCACCTCATCCCATTCAGGCAGATCCCCTGGACTAACATGTTTCCCATGCAGAATTCAAGATTGTATTTACTACTCTATCCAATTCAGTCATAGCTCAGAGTGAACAACCAGCTGTTATTTTTACCAACCCAGTGGCCAATTTAGCTGTAGCCAAAATTCGGGACTTCACCTGAATGAATCCTCCCTTATTTTTGGTTCAAAGTTTGAAGAGGATCCACTGAAGTTCCTCGAACAGGTTCAGAAAGTCACAGATATCATGGGAGTGACTTCCAGTGAGAGTACTGAGTTAGCCGCATATCAGCTACAAAATCTAGCCCATACATGGTTTAAGCAGTGGAAAGTAGACAGGGGTACATATATAGGGCCCAAAGAATGGGAGGAGTTTGCTACAGCCTTCTTAGATAGATTCTTTCCCCTAGAGCAGGAAGTATCTAAAGTGTTAGAGTTCATCAATCTCAGACAAGGTAGCATGAGTGTAAAAGAATACTCCCTCAAGTTAACCCAGTTAGCCAGGTTTGCTTCCCATGTAGTTGCAGACAGTAGATCCAGAATGAGTAAGTTTGTGTTTGGGGTTTAGGTAGAGTGGTTAAGGAGTGTAGGACTGTGATATTGATTAAGGAAATGAACATATCTAGACTTATGGTCCATGCTCAATAGATTGAAGAGTAGAAACTTATGAAGGAGGAGAGAGAGAATAAGAGAGCCAGAATAGGTAGTTATAGTTTTTCCCAGCCAGGGTCACAGGGTGGTAACTGTTCTCATCATAGTCAAAGGTTTTTAATTCCAGCTCGTTCCTCAACCAGTGGTTCAGTTCATAAGTTCAGAAATGGTAGCAAACATAGGGTGCTAGGCTTCAAATCTTATAATAGTACAAGCATTATTCGCACTCATCCGCCTTGCGAAGAATGTGGTAAGTATCATAAGGGTGTGTGTAGAGTCTACAGTAACGTGTGTTTCGGATGTGGCGAGTCAGGTCATAAGGTCCGAGACTGTCCTAAACCCGGTCCGCAAAGTCAGCACGATCATCCTTCAGCTCAGTCTGGTCCCTCGAATCAGCAGGGTGCCAATTCTAGAGCTATCAGTGGGCAACACGCAAATAGACTCTATGCATTTCAGTCCCGACAAGATCAAAAAAGTTCTCCTGGTGTAGTCATTGGTATGTTACAATATTTCCCTTACATGTTTACACTTCTTCAGATTCAGGAGCTTCTCTTTCTTTTGAAACTTTAAGGTCAGACAAAATGTTAATATGACCTTTCCAGTATCCACCTAGTGAGTCATTCTAACATAGCCCAACAGGTATATAGGAATTGGACGGTTATGATATCTCATAATTCAGGCCTTCAGGATTCTGGTAGTGGTTCCAGTATGTGTAAAAATTCAGTAAGGAAAAATGATTCCTAACCCATTCCTACCTCAGTGCAAAGTTTTGTACATCAACCATCATGATACTTATGCATGCTTTAGGTTTCAGTTCTATGAACATATTTTACATTCACGCACTTCCTTAGGATTGTGTGCATTTCAAGTTCCTAGTATGAGGAATCCCAGTTCACTCCGTGTTACGAATCATGTTCCATGAGTACAGAAATTTCATACTCAGGTCATGCATTTCATGACTCATACACTCATGTCCTGTCTTACAGTATGTTCAACCCACATGATTCATGCTCCACTCCTAATGATCAGCCAAACTCAGACTATGTCACGTATACCCTCAGTTTAGATCCCTTGGTGAATCGATTGGGATGATATTCTATCGCTCGAGTCTCTGTTACGGAGTCAGTTCAGTAATCTATATTCAGTAAAGGACTCAGGTAGTCCTACAGGACCATGTGTTTCAGTTATTAGTTAAATAGCCATCAAAATTTAGTACTTCAGTACCAGTCTAAACCTCAGTTATCAGAAACCAGCATTCAGTCCCAGTTACAATCTTAGTTGCGGTTACAATCTCAATTACCATCATAGCTATAATCTCAGCCCCAGTTGTAGTCCAACCAGATCAGAAACTCAGTTCACTTTTAGGATTACCTGACCATAGCATATGACCAACAGTTACTCAGTTAGTAGTATTTTAGTACCTCAGATTATAGAGAGTTTCTGAATTATGTTATACGCCTGGTCTTGCATCCTTAAGATAATACAACTTTTACTCATTTATGCTCAGCTATATCATGTTACCCAGTCAGTCTTTACCTTCTATGCATGATAGTCTGTAGTTTAAGTCTAGCTATCCAAACTAAGTACCTTTCAGTATTACATGCTCAGTACTCAGCCATCGGCCAGTCAGCAGATCAGATGAGTTAGTCAGTAGGAATTAGTCTGAACAGCCAATGCCTCAGTCCAATAGTCAGACAGAAAAGTTCATGTATTTTCCTATTCTGTCCATCTAGTCACACTATCCGAAGTCTCATGAATGTGACCATTCTAAGATGGGCCAATCATGTAGTTACGTGTGCAGCTCAGTCCATGTTTCATGTCTTAGTCTCAGATTCCAGATATACAGTCATGATTCAGTTCATAGGTGCCTTGTGCATCACCTCAGTTTTTCTTAACATCTCAATCAAGTCAACATTTCTTCGAGGGACATATTGTCCTAAAGGGGAGATACACTATAACTCTCAAACTTCTATGACCTAGAATTCTATTTTTATCTTCATGTAATGAATCCAGTTCAAAGTAGTGGGTACCCATAGGTTGACCCTCTAGCTTTAATCTCGATCGTAAGCCATGCAATTAATGGCTCAGTTCATCTCACGAAGCTCAGTTCATGACACACATTACAGACTCAGTCATGTTCTCATGTTTCCGTTCATGCATGTTCAGAAAGGATCTTGAGTTTGAGATTGGTGATTATGTTTATTTAAAGATCACTCCCATGAAGGGAGTGAAGAGATTCGGCAAAAAGGGAAAGCTCATTCCCCGATGTGTCAGTCCCTTCAAAATTCTCAGTTATTTTGGCAAAGTAGCTTATGATATTGAATTGCCTTCAGATCTTACCTCAGTTAATCTAGTGTTCTATGTCTCCTTGCTTAAAAAAGTGCATAGGTGACCCAACAATTGTAGTCCCTATAGAGGACATAGACATTCAGAACAACCTCTCTTTTAAAGAGATTCCAGTCGAAATCCTTGACTATTAGACTCACAGACTGAGAAAAAAGAGGTCCCTCTAGTCAAAGTTCTTTGGAGGAATCAGTCCGTTGAGGGAGCTACTTGGGAAGCACAAATAGATATATGAACCAACTATCCTCACCTCTTCTCCGCTAATTTAGACTCCGCCCAAGGTAACAACTTTCCTTAAGCTTATTCAGTCTCAAGTTCAAATTTTAGTTACAAATTTGGTATTTAGTTCCATGCTTAGTTTTTATTTCAAATTTGGTATCTTTACCATTACATGTTCAGTCGCATGTTCATGAGTCAATTCAGTCATGTATTCACGCATCTGATATGTGTGATCATCTTATTAGTACTCCCATCCATACATTCATGTGTCAATTAAGCCATGTATTCATGCATCAGATATGCAGGTTTAGTATACTCAGCTCATCAATGATCCCAGTCAAGCATTTATAAATCAGTTACTCATGCATCAGATATGAATGCTCAAAAATAAATCTCAGTAAAGCAGTAATGTCAGTTATGTACTTATGTTTTAGTTGTTCATATTTCATAGATACTTCAGTTTATCATTTTTCCCATCTCATTCAATTTCATTTGAGGACAAATATTCCCTAGGGGGAGATATTGTAATACCCCATACTTCTACCTAGCTTAAATTCATCCTGAAAATATCAAATACATTCTTTAAAGATTAATACACTTTTATATATGTGAAATTTTCAATATTTTCACTTTTTATTGTGTGGAAAATTCAATAAGCTTTCCATCGATACCAAATTCGCCCAAATCCAACACCCGAACGCAGAGTTAGAGCCTTTTTAGCGAGATAGTGTATCACCTGAGCCATCAACACGTCGCAGAGCATGCCAAAATGACAATCGTCAAAATCCAGTGAGGCTCCATAATTATGGCGTGTCGTGCCAATGATAAAATTCAAAATTATCCCTTTTCCAGTGAATCTCCGTGATGTATCCGCATTGCGCCAAACTTTCAGGTCGCAAACTAAGGTGGCAACGCGATTTCCACCGTGTCGTGCCACAAACTAGTTTCCCAATTTTCTAGTTTCAAGTGAGCTGGCGTGATTTCACCACGTCGCACCAGCATGTAAACTTGGGATTTTTCAGGTTCTGTCATTTAATTTCAGAGGCTATTTGGTAAATTCCAAAAACCCCAAATCAGCCTAAACACAAAATTAAACCCTAAAAAGACCTATTAGCTCATTGTTTACCCACATATCTCAATAAATAAATCACTCTCTCTCAAAGATAGAAAACCCTAACCCCAAGTTTCAAAAGCAAATCTCAAGAAATTCATCCAAGAACTCCAAGAACCTTCAAGGTTTCCTTTCTCAGGTATGCATAGTGTTCATTCATGGATTCCTTTCGTCCATGAAGTCCAAGAATCAAGTTTTAAATTATGTATTATGAATATTATATTGTGGATTGATTATGCTTATGATATGTTGTTGTATGGTTCCCAAGTTGGAATCTCAATGTGTTTTTATGAAATTACGTTAGTATATGAGTTTAAATCTATGAATTGAGTGGTTTATGAGGTGTTAATTGATGATTATACCTATTCCCTAAGTGGTGTATGTAAGGTGTTTGATAAAATGCCTAGAATACTAGAAATCATGTAATATAGTTCAAATGTGACTTAAGTGATGGATTCATGTTTTACCCTTATTTTCAAATGACTCCCATGCTATTGATGTGCAATGTAGATGTATGTTGAAATGCTCGTGATGCTAGAATATAGAATTATGACATTGATTATATGCATTCCTTCCATGTAAAATATTATGATATCCATGTACTTCATGAAATCCCCAACTTATTGTATTATGAATTGTTGATATTGGTCATGTGTTCAAGAAGTGTCAAGTCTTGTCAATTTCATGCTATCGAGTCCTGGGGTTACTTGTACCCGATAATTTAGCTGTATGCATAGAGCCAATGTCATGTTTTCACGATATCCTCAGTCAATCCATGTTCAGTAGAATTCAGTCTATCATGTAACTCAGGAAAACTCAGTAAACTCAATAATTCCAGTAATCTCAAAAAGCTCAGTAGTTCAGTAATCTCTGTAGTATTTCGTCAGTCAAAGGAACTCAATGAACTCAGTCCATTTCAGTTCAGTTAATCATGTTCAGTGTCTATTAAGATGGGAGTAGGATTTAGCACCAAGTAAACCCTAGGATGAGGACACACACTGGTAGTTGAGAGTGTGATCCTTAGAAACAATCCTTGCATTCCAAAACTATGTAGCCAGCATAGGTTGAGACATCAACATTGACAAATGAGGGTTGATGAGGTGGATAAACACTGTCAGAAGAGGGTCCAACCATTCTCTTTTGGGGACACTGTCAGATGAGGAACACCCATATCTTGTCCTTACCAGTGGCGCGGTATTGATGATGATAGGCGTATTTACACGCCTAAAGTACTATAATTTACCCATATTTTAGCTAAGTTTTGAGGACAAAATATATAATTCATGCACTTTTAGTCCTTTTTCCTATAAGTGAGCTAACAAACGTGATTAGCAAGTTTTCAGGTATAAATGATGAAGATTTCAGCATTTTATGGATAACTTGACGCCCAAGGAAGCTTCACGAAAGAAGGAAAGGAGAGATTGGACGCCTAGGGACTAAAAGTGACGCATGGAAAACCTATCCCGGGCAAAAACAATATTTCTAAAGACTTTGGGGATCAACAATAACTTAGTAGGATTAGGATAATGATGCAGTAACCTAGTAGGACTAGGATAAGTAATGTAGTAGCTTAGTAGGAATAGGATATGGGTGTTATAAATACCCTATTTTGCTGGAGATTTTTATTATTCCCATCCATCCACCATCCATCCATCCATCAAAACAATTCTCCACCACCCTCATCCCTATTCTATCCTTCCCTTTTTTCTTCATTAATTCATTGTTGACATTATTTTTCATATATTCGACTTTTAATTTTTACAACAAGAGAAAAGCTATTTACAAGGAATTCACGTGAGATTTTTATGATGATAATGTCTATTGTGTTTTCCGTTGCACTCATGCGTAGCTAAACTTCTCTGTTGGGGTTATGGAAGCCTTATGAGATACTATCTATTGCTATGATTTTGTGAATTCTTGACACGTATGCTGCTTATATCATTACTCTCTTCATCTTAATCTAAATTCTTGTGGTTGCAAACACATAGAATACGCCAGTATAGCATTAACTTGTTCGAAAGAAAAGTTATATGTCTGGAAAAGAGATAATGTCAAGGTAATAGGGCACCAACCCTTGTTAAAAAGTTAGTACCGTAACTGGATTAACCTCTTGGAGAATTTGTACCGTTAGATACGCTTTAAGCTCGAAAGATTTAAAGTGAAATAATCCTTGATGGTCGAAAGATGCCTGAATTTACCATAGAATACAATTCTCTATAAGCACATGCATGTCTGAATTCCGCATAACTCATAGCCAATAGAGACGTATAACTCATAAGGTGGATATAACCCCAACTCTCTATTCTCATTGGTTAAACATCTTACTAATCATTCTTTCTTTTTACTTTGCTATTTTCCATTTTCACTTTGTTACATTATTGCACGTTACAATCCCCCCTTTTACGAAACTTTCACCAAAAGTCTATTAATCTTTGCTTACTTAGTGACCAAGTATTCTCTGTGGGATTCGACACCCAACCCAGTTGGGTTCTATATTTGACAACGACCGCTTACACTCTTACGAGAGCTGTAGTTTGAGCGTTATCAAAAATTGGCGCCGTTGCCGGGGAATACAGTTGTCAACTATGTTTATGATAGTTACTAGACCCTTTGGTCAAAGATTCTTGTACTTTACTTTTAGTTGTTGTTTTTGTTTTTTGCAGGTTTTGTTCAGTGCATGCCCCATACTCGAAGTTCTGGTCAACCGTTATTACCTATCAATCCTGAACCACATCGTATTGGCAGAATGGAGGCGCAACGTGACATTGAAAGAAGGGATGCTCAAAAGGAGCAGGCTAGATTAGCTGCTTTGGCCGCCGCTCAAGTGCATCAACAGAATATTGATAACCCTGGGCGAGCAACAAATCCTGACGATGAGGACCTAGGTGATGACGAGTTACTAAACCCTAGGTGTGATGTCGAGGTGGCGACACCTGCTAATAGAAGAGATCGTCAAGTCAGATTTAGACCGGAATGCCGAGCTATGCAGATTCCGTTTGATGATGAAGATGACGATCTGGACGAAGCTGGTGCCACAGGAGCTATTATTCCTCCGCCCTTGGCACCCGGAGCCAAGTTTAATATCACTAGCACCATGATTCAGCTTTTGCAACTCAAAGGTTTATTTGGCGGACTTGCAGGCGATGATACGAATATGCATCTGATCAACTTTATTTCTACATGCAAGTCATTCGACAATCCTGGCGTTGGACAGAATGTAATTCGATTACGCTTATTTCCATTGTCTCTGTCTGGGGAGGCAACTCTATGGTTGAATGGGCTGACTCCTGATTCTATTACTAATTGGAGGAAATTGAAAGACGCTTTCCTAGAAAGATTCTTTCCGTCATCCAAGAGAGCACAGTTGAGAGATAAAATCAGCAATTTTCGATAGCTTCCAATTGAAGCTCTCCACGAAACATGGGAGAGATTCAAGAAGAAGCTTATGAGATGCCCAAACCATCATATGACCAATGTACACCTAATGAAGATACTATACAGAGCCTTGAATTCAATAACTAAACCAGTGGTGGATGATGCGGCTGGAGGATCATTTATGGACCTCACCTTTGTTCAGGCAAGCAATATGCTAGACCGGATGGCGAAGCAAAGTAGAGCTTGGCATACCAGGGATTCTGAGGTAGCAAGCCCCACTTTGTCTATTGGCATGACTGCAGAACAAAGGAGAAGAGAAGAAGAACGTGACCAAGATATGGCCCACATGAAAATGCAGATGGATCTTCTTACCAAGCATTTATTATCAGGGAAGACCGAAAAAGTTAAGGCCGTTGTAGCACATGGAAGAGATGAATCTGATTTTGAGGAAGAAGCTAACTACTTGAATAATCAGGAGGGTTTCCGAGGCAAACCCCAAGCAAACCAAGGTCGGAACTATTATGATAAATCAGGATACAAGGACCGTGATCAAGGTAGTTGGAAGAATAAGACTGACAGGAGTGGTTTGTATGTTCCTCCTGGAAATCGTGAGGCTGTGGCATCTGGATCTGGGAAGATGTCCATGAAAGATATGATGGCTAAGCTGTTGAAAGGAGTGGAGGCAACCAACATGGGCGTAACTGAGGTGAAGAATGATTTGTCTTCAATAAATCAATTGGTTAACTCGCATTCTACTGCAATAAAATAGCTGGAGCAACAATTGAGTCAACTGTCAGCGGCATTCAATCAAAGAAAGGATGGAACGCTACCTAGCGACACTGTGCAAAATCCGAGAAATGATGGATCGTGTATGGCTATTACTACCCGAAGTGGTAAAGTGTTGGAAAATCCATCCAAAGGCAAGCAGGTGGTTGATAATATAGCAGAGAATGTTAGTGATACAGATTTTGATGATTCTGTAGAAGCTGCAAATTAGAATGAGAGCGTTCATGAGAAAACTATTCCCCTTCCACCACCACCTTTTCCTCAAAGACTGAAGAAGAAGGTTGATGACACTCCTGAAAAGGTTGATAATCGGAAGCAAGATAAAGAGAAAGTGGTGGAGAAAACGATTCCCCTTCCACCACCACCTTTTCCGCAGAGAATGAAGAAGAAAGATGATGACACTAGGTTCAGCAAATTCATGACGATGTTGAAGCAGCTGACCATTAATGTTCCTTTGGTGGAAGCGCTAGAGCAAATGCCCGGATACGCTAAATTCATGAAGGACCTTTTGATAAAGAAGCGGGCAGTAAGTTATGACTTGGAAGATGAGGTTCATCATTGCAGTGCGATTGCCACGAGATCGTTAGTTCAAAAGAAGGCAGACCTTGGTGCTTTCACTATTCCTTGCACAATTGGGTCGTTGGATTTTGCTAAGGCATTGTGCGATTTGGGAGCTAGCATCAATTTGATGCCACTATCTATTTATAGAAAGTTAGGGTTGGGAGACCCTACACCAACCAATATGCGGCTTGTAATGACAGATAGGTCGGTAAAACGACCTGTTGGTATCCTACATGATGTGTTGGTGAAGGTTTCCACCTTCATCTTTCCTGCAGACTTTGTGATTTTGGATTGTGAGGTGGATTCTGAAGTTCCCATAATCTTGGGACGTCATTTCCTTGCAACAGGAAGTGTGCTTATTGACATGAGAGCTAATGAGCTTTTATTTCGGTTGAATGACGAAGTGGTCCGCTTTGATATATGCAAAGCAATGAAGCAGCCCAGCGATATGAATGTGTTCTCTGTAGCTGATGTTCATTATGAGGATAAGAAAGCATTATCTATAGAGAAACAACTTACTGTTGAGCCATTGTCTACTGCGCTGCTGAATGTTGAGCATGAGGATGATGAAGATTATGAAGAAACTATGTGTGCTCTAATAGAAATAGGGTCATATTCTCATACTCCTAAGCAGCCGGACCTTGAACTTAAGAATCAACCATCACCAACAGCGAAGACTTCCGTTGAAGAGCCCCCAGTGCTAGAATCGAAAGAGCTCCCCAATTATCTAAGGTATGCATGCTTGGGAAGTAGAAATACACTTCCGGTGAGTATGACAGATGATTTAAGTGAACAGCACGTAGAGGCTCTCATCTCTGCTCTAAAGAGGTACAAGAGAGCCATTGGTTGGTCTATTGATGATATAATTGGTATCCCACCTGGGATATGTATTCACAAGATGCATCTCGAAGAAGATTGCATGCCCACAATGAAGCATCAGCGTCGTCTGAATCCATTCAGAAAATGATGCACCAAATATCTCGGTGAAGTCTAAGTAATCGAGATAACTATGTCGTGCCGCGACAATAAATCAAGCGCTTGGTGGGAGGCAACCCATCGTTTTTAATTGTTTTTGTTTTCTTAGGATTTTGTCGAGCCACGACCAAAACTAAGGCGCTTGATGGGAGGCAACCCATCATTCTAATCATTTTTGATGTTTTTGAGTAAATGTAGGTGCAAGAGGTGTAAAGGAGGAGATTGGTTTCAAATTTTAATTTGGAAGTATTGCATGTTTAAGGTGGTAAGTTAGGAATGAAGAAGCAAAAGGCTATAGGTTAGGCATTGCTTATGAAAATATAGGCAAAGAACAAGGCAAGGACTATGTAAATCTAGGCCACGAACAAGGCAAGGCCTATGCTATTGCATAAGCTCTCGGATTCTAGAGTGCCATAGCATAGGCGCCGCCTATGCTCAACAATGCCATAGCATAGGAGCCGCTTATTCTCAACAATCCCATAGCATAGGCGCCGCCTATGCAAAAGCCTTCTTCTCAACTAGGCAAAGCATTAGGCATGGCCTATGCTATGGCCTTCTGCTCAACTAGGAAAAGCTAAAGGCGCCGCCTTTGCCTCCCAAAACTCTCGAAACTTTTATTTTTGCTCTTTTAACTTTGCAAGAACATATTCTGAGGCCATCAACCAAGTAAGTACTTCTTTGCTCTTCTTTTATATTACGTAAGTATTACAATACTACGCCTATAATAAGTTGTTAAATCGTGAAGTAGTGTTGGTGATTTGAATGTGGTTGATACAACTAAGTGAGTGAAAGAATATGTATGGATGCTCTTGACTTGTTTCCAACTTGTATTTGATTTTGATACACTGTCATACTTTTGCGAAATCGACATGGTCAAGATAATTGCATAATCTTGTAACTTGAAAGCTTACATGTTGAAATGACTTGTTCATTGAGATGAAAATCATGAGTGACTACAAACATGCGATGTTGTGATTATTTCTATGCCATAAACTGATACGATATCTATGTAGTAGTTTTGTTCAAAAGATGCATTAGTCCAAACATGAAAGCATTGTCAAGATTGCATAACGTTAAGAGGACATGAAAGTATGACTGTGCTGAACATATTGTTGGAACATATCACCTAAATGTATGTCGATGAAGTCTGAGTAATCGACATCATTCACTTAATTAGTTTGTGTCAACAAATTAAGTGTGGGGTGGTGTCACTATTGTTTGTTTGTCGATTGAATCTTCTGAGATGAAGCTAACATGACTCTATTAGGATCTCAGGTAGAATGGCCTCAAAAAGATGACAAGAAAAACAAAATGTATCCACCTCACAGAAAGGTTAGGAAAGCGGAAGAAAAGAGCAAGCTGAATCCTCCTCGCTACAAATACCTCAACGCACTTTTGGATCAAGTGGGGTACAATTTGAGGAAACTCTGAGGATGACGACTCTGATGATGATTCCGACGCAGGGGGTATGAGCCCAGACATAGAAGAGGAGTCCGACTAATCAGGTTTTCCGTATTTATTTTCCACTGAGGGCAGTGTGTCCCGTCTAAGTGTGGGGTGCTGGTATGCGTATGCTGTACTTCTTTGCCTACATTTATTGTCATATTTTTTTGTTTGTTTTAATTAGTCGTAGATTTTTTTAGATTTTGATGCATGAAATTGTTCTGATAGGCGGCATGGTGTTATGACAAGAGTTTGTGCTAGAATCATTACTATTGAGACATTTAGGCTCTAAGTGTGACTCACTGTGTGATAATTATGTGGTTTAATTCATTCATCTGTTAGGGTCAAGAGTCTATAATACTCCCAATAAAGTAGACCATGTGCCTTGTGTGTGTGAGGATATAGTATATTCTGTGTTTGTGGCTGATGCTAGAACTTTCCTGGTGTGTGTGTGAAGTGAAATAAAGAGTGTGAGTTTAGGCGATGATTTAGGCATTTCTTTGGCAACCTGTAATTGTTTACCTTCGTTTTACCTACCCATGGACATTATCCTAGTCAACCCTTTTGAGCCTTTAAGCCTATTTTCTTTGACAGCCTCATATGTAAGCCTAATCCATTTTTTTCAAGACCATAATTTGATCCAAATTCCTAAGAGCTTTAAATTGTAAAGTCATGTGACAAAATAAGAGGAAATTGGATGAGTGTGATGCCTTAGAATGTATTGGTGCTTGAATTCGTTATGAAAAAGAATTGCTATCATAGAGGTGTATTATGAAAAGAAAAATGAAAAGAAAACTAAAAAGTTAGTTATGTTTAAAATTGAAAAACAAAAGAGGTGAGAAGGGGTGGTAGATTAAAAGAAAGTAGAAAGGTTGTTCAAAAGAGAGTGTTAAATGGCATAATGTGATGTATTAAAGCGCTTAGGAACATAGTCACTATTTCTGGCCAAAATAGTCCTACTCGTCCCTTAGCCTACATTACAACCTGTAGAAGACCTATTTGATCCTAAGATTAGCATTCTGATATTTAGTGAAGCATTACACTAAGGGCAAGCCTATGGTCATCAGTTGCAGCATATGAATTCTTTGTGAGAGCGAGAGCAAGGATAATCATATACCCATGCTTCGATAGATGAAAATACTTGTGAGTGATTATGGGTGATATATTGTGAGACACACATGGTTGATGAGTTTTGGGTAGTTGTGTATGATTCTTTCTGCCTTAACTTTTGAATACGAATTAGACATCATCACGAGTCTATGTTAGAGGTTAAATTGTTTCTAGTAGTGATCAGAAAACTACTCTTTATTAATGATTGTCGTGCCTGTCTTGATGAATATTTTGTGTTGTTACTGTGAAACCCTAAGTAGATGTTTAGATGGACATGATATTTTGTTCGAGGACGAACAAAGCTTTAAGTGTGGGGTGTTGATGATAGGCGTATTTACATGCCTAAAGTACTATAATTTACCCATATTTTAGCTAAGTTTTGAGGACAAAATATATAATTCATGCACTTTTAGTCCTTTTTCCTGTAAGTGAGCTAACAAACGTGATTAGCAAGTTTTCAGGTATAAATGATGAAGATTTAAGCATTTTATGGATAACTTGACGCCCAAGGAAGCTTCACGAAAGAAGGAAAGGAGAGCTTGGACGCCTACGGACTAAAAGTGACGCATGGAAAACCTGTCCCGGGCAAAAACAACATTTCTAAAGACTTTGGGGATCAACAGTAACTTAGTAGGATTAGGATAATGATGCAGTAACCTAGTAGGACTAGGATAAGTAATGCAGTAGCTTAGTACGAATAGGATATGGGTGTTTTAAATACCCTATTTAGCTGGAGATTTTTATTATTCCCATCCATCCACCATCCATCCATCCATCAAAACAATTCTCCACCACCCTCATCCCTATTCTATCCTTCCCCTTTTTCTTCATTAATTCATTGTTGACATTATTTTTCATATATTCGACTTTTATTTTTTACAACAAGAGAAAAGCTATTTGCAAGGAATTCACGTGAGATTTTTATGATGATAATGTCTATTGTGTTTTCCGTTGCACTCATGCGTAGCTAAACTTCTCTGTTGGGGTTATGGAAGCCTTATGAGATACTATCTATTGCTATAATTTTGTGAATTCTTGACACGTATGCTGCTTATATCATTACTCTCTTCATCTTAATCTAAATTCTTATGGTTGCAAACACATAGAATACACCAGTATAGCATTAACTTGTTCGAAAGAAAAGTTATATGTCTGGAAAAGAGATAATGTCAAGGTAATAGGGCATCAACCCCTGTTAAAAAGTTAGTGCCGTAACTGGATTAACCTCTTGGAGAATTTGTACCGTTAGATACGCTTTAAGCTCGAAAGAGTTAAAGTGAAATAATCCTTGATGGTCGAAAGACGCCTGAATTTACCATAAAATACAATTCTCTATAAGCACATGCATGTCTGAATTCCGCATAACTCATAGCCAATAGAGACGCATAACTCATAAGGTGGATATAACCCCAACTCTTAATTCTCACTGGTTAAACATCTTACTAAACATTCTTTCTTTTTACTTTGCTATTTTCCGTTTTCACTTTGTTACATTATTGCACGTTACAATCCCCCCTTTTACGAAAATTTCATCAAAAGTCTATTAATCTTTGCTTACTTAGTGACCAAGTATTCTTTGTGGGATTCGACACCCAACCCAGTTAGGTTCTATATTTGACAACGACCGCTTACACTCTTACGAGAGCTGTAGTTTGAGCGTTATCAATTGACACCCTTCCAATTTGGGTTACAGATTGGACCTTAACTTAGCTATAATAGCTTATTAGGGGCATGTCGATTAGATGAATTCTCCCATAGTTTCAGTTACAGAATCAGGACTATCAGATACAGTGACTCAGTCTCAGTAATAGAACTCAGATAGTTTTTCAGATATCAGGACAGGCAGATACAGTCACTTAGTACAGTGTGAAACTCAGCTAGTTCCATTAGATTTCAGGACTGTCAGACACAGTCACCCAGTTAATAGTATATTAATAATATGAAATTCATGTTACCGATATTCAAATTTTAGGACTGTCAGATACAGTCAATCAGACCACTTCATCATAATCAGAACTGTCAGAAATAATCATTCCTTTATAAGTAATACGACATTAGTTCCTCATCATTCATTAGGCTTAGTCATTAAGTATCCTAGTATTAGTACTCAGAAATAAAAAAATCCATGTTATCAGAATTCATGAGTCAGTGTTATCACGATCTCAGTTACAGTTATGTATTCATGCATGTATTCTCACGTTCATGTTATTCAGTCAGTTAGTATTGTTTATGTTTATGAACCATTGCATTCAGCCTACCTCACTTTCATACCAGTACATTCAACGTACTGACACATTTGAGCTATGGTTTTTTATACCATAGGTTTAGAAGCGCGAGCTTCTGAGCATCCTTAGTAGATTAAACGTTCAGCAACCAGACTAGCAGTGAGTCCTCATCATTCGAAGATAGCATAATTATTTTATTACTTTATTATTTCAATAGTTCGGAGTTAGTTGGGGACATGTCCCATCAAATGCACAAATTTCAGACAGTTTAGATGCTTTCAGACTACATCATGTTTCAGACAGTTTATTTTAGTTTTGGGTATTGTTATACTCTATTACAGAAATTATTTTATATTTAGTACTAGTTCAGTTTTGAACCTTATGGCCTTACAACTTATATTCCATATATTTACAGTATTTTATTCAGTGCTCAGTTACAGATATCAGTCATGGGTTAGCTTGTGGTCCTTTGGGGTCATGAGCACTGTGTAATATTTCGGGTACTAGATTTGAGGCATTACCACCATTTCTCATAAATTAGTCACGAAGAAGGTCGTGGATGATTTCATTCGAACTCACATTACTTGTTTGCTCGAAGTTCCCGAGTCTATCATTATAGACAATAGTGCCAACCTCAATAGTGATTTGATGAAAACAACATGTGAGAATTTCAAGATCAAGCATCGAAATTCCACAGCATATAGACCACAAAATAATGGAGCTCTAGAACCTGCAAATAAGAACATCAAGAGGATTCTACGAAAGATGATTGAAAATAGTCGGCACTGGCATGAGAATTTACCCTTTGCATTATTAGGGTATCGCACTACAATCAGAATATCCACAAGAGCTACACCTTATTTTTTGGCTTACAGCAGTGATATCTGTTGAGGTAGAAATACCATCTTTGAGAATCATCTAAGAAGAAGAATTGAGCAATGCTGAATTGAGGGAAGACGAATAAACGAAGTTTTTTATGGTTGGTTCTATCAGAGAAGAATGGCTAAAGCTTTCAACGACAAGTTAAGCCAACACAGTTCACACTTGGGCAATTGGTTTTGAAGCAAATTTTTCCACATCAAGATGTGGTAAAGGGAAAATCCTCGCCAAATTGGCAAGGCCCTTTTGTGGTTCATCAAGTCTTGACATGAGGAGTACTCATACTTGCAGAAATTGATGACATAATTTGGTCCAAGCCCATCAATTCAGATCTTGTCCTGAGATATTATGTTTAATATTTATTTCATTCCCTATTACATTGTAATTGAAACTACGTTTGACTTGATTCCCATTTGATAGGGATACGCATGCACTTCTATAGAGTTCAATCGCATCAAAATAAAATTCTTTTTTCCCTTCTCTATGAGCATTGTAACTGAGGCAGAATTTTTGAGAGGACCTTAAAAATTCTATATGGGAATGACATTGGTATAATTATGAATGGGGCAAAATTTTTGAGAAGACCTCAAAAATTCTTATAAACAGTCTTTTGCGATCTTTGCAACAAGACAATGCTATACTGGGGCAGAAATTTTTGAGTGATCCTAAAAAATTTCTCGACAGGAGAATAAGTTCTTATGAGATGTTGTATTGTCTTGAAACATGGCACAATCAATAATTCAACAACATTTTATTTTATTTTATTCTTAACAAGCTTAACTTATCACTTTCAAAAGATAACTATTTGTAAACGTGATTTTAAAATCATTTATTTTCTGTCTACCCAAGTGAAGACCCAGATGAGGCTCATCCTCGAACGGCGGTATTGATAAGAATACAAGGCAAAGGCACAAATTGACCTCACCATTTTTACAAACTATCAATTTTTCTTTTAGTGTGGAAGGAATCACTCCATGATAGCTCGGATGATTACCATCATAAGAGGCCCAATAGTTGATCCCACATATCATCGAGAGGCCAGACAGGCAATCCCTCATTGCATCGAGATGCCCGTCAATCGATCACACATTACATCGAGAAGCCCGACAGCCGATCCCACATTTCATCACGAAGCTCGGCATCTGATCCCACCTTGCAACAAAAAGCCAAACAGACAATCTCATATTGCATCGAGATGCCCAACAACTCATCCCATATTTCATCGAGAAGCCTGACAACCGATCCCATATTTCATGGATAATCCCAACAGCTGATCCAACAATACACCAAATATACAACAACAACAAAGAACTTCCCTAAGAAGTTTGTCATGCGCCTTCTCCAAGTCGATAAACACTATGTGCAGATCCTTCTTCCTTTTCCTATAATGTTCCACCATTCTCCGCACCAAGTGAATAACCTTCGTCGTCAAGCGCCCGAGCATAAATCCAAATGGGTTCTCTGAAATATACACGATCCTCCTCAACCTCAACTCGACCACTCTCTCCTAAATCTTCATAGTGTGACTCAATAACTTAATATAGTTATTGTAACTCTGAATGTCGCCCTTGTTCTTATAAAGAGGGATCATCGTACTCTATATCCAAGCCTCGAGCATTTTCACCACCTTAAAAATACCGTTAAATAATTCAGTCAACCACCTTAGACCAGCCTCTCTAGAAAACTTTCAAAAATCCACAGGAATCTCATCAGGCCCCATCTCCCTACCCATTTGTATCCTGTGAACAGCCTCTCTGACCTCCTCCATCTTAAAATGTCTATAATAACTAAAATCATGACACACCTCTGAGTGCTCCATCTCCCCTAACTCAATAACTTTATCCCCTTCATAAAACAATACAACAAATATGTTTTCTTTATTCCCATATTTACTTTATGTTTATCAATTACTTATTATTTACATGCCCTAAACCTGGTTATCTAGTATACTATAAATTACGCAAGAAATGAAGGGAGGAGTGACAAATAGGAATAATTTTTTCTCCTATTTTTAGAATATCACCCTATTTATCCATCCGTCACATAAACTCAAATTGAAATGCACCTACCTTTCATTTTCACGCCTCTCCTTATACCATTGTTTCATTCTATTCATTCCCATCTAATCGACCCATGATATCGTTGTCAATGCCCCTACCCTTTATCAATAACAATCTTTAGGAATATCATTCGTTCCTAAATCTAGAACTACACACGGCTCGATTCTCGTAAAACTAGAGATATGTAGGTGACTTAAGACTAAAGTCTCATCCACACTATTTTAAAACACCTCCTACTGCATCGATTTCAACAAACCATTCTCTCGGTCGAACAAAATTGGCTACTACATCAACTTTCGTTGCTCGACAATTCTTTTATCATTTCCAAGAAACAAAGAGGCAGCTGTTGACACCCAATTCTGACCTCCCGATGCTCCTTTTAGGCTGTTATTTATCAAACTTATTACTTTTAAATATTAATATTTTAGTATCGAATAATATTTTGACGTGTCACATCCATATTTTAAAAATATACATATTATTTTATTACTATTTATTTATCATCTTTTACAGTTTATTAATTTTTACATAATTTGTAGACATAATCTATTGTTCACACCTGTAATTTGCAAACATCTAGTTGTTACATTAACGATGATATTTTGCAATTTATAGGTATATAGTTTATTATTGTCATTAATATTAAAATAATATTTTACGTGTTATTAGTTTTTTTACACGATTTATTTACATTAATAATTTTTATTTATTTATTATTATTATTATTATTGTTGTTGTTGTTGTTGTTGTTGTTGTTGTTGTTAAAATGACAGCCAATTTCATTTAATTTCCCTACATATTTGATTTTTTAGCCACTTTTGATGTCAATTTTAACAACATTTGACTCAATAAAAAATCCTCAATTCATGTTTTACACATCCTAAAATTTAAATCTAATTTTTAGTCTCAGCCATTGACCAAGTTGATCTAATGGTTGAGATCAATCCTCACTCATTCCTTTTATACCATAATTACTCAAACCCTAATCCATTCCCTCATTTTTCATTCGCCTTCCCTTCCACATTTGCTCTCTCTACACTTTCTCCCTCTTTCTATCAACAGCCATGACTGTTGCTAGCTATTTCACCACCAGCGAGCCCCTTTCCTCAGCCGAAAGGCCAGCACCACCTACCACAGGTGAAATACCAACTCCATCCCACATCATTATTCTCTCTCTTATCTTTCTTTCTCTCTCTAAAAGAATGGCGGTGCCGTCGCCAGTGGTCAGTCACATCGCATCTTTATTCTTCTCATTGATATCATCATTATCTCCCCTCCCAGCACCACACCATAATAATAATACCTCCTGCCGCTGCTTCACCACCAACAGACGCAAGCTTTCTCGCCACCTCTCCACCGGATGCATCCACCGCTGTTGTTTCTCAGTCAGTAAAATAACCAACATTAAGCCGACCATACACCGACCAGTAGGAGAAGACCAACCCGACACCAAATCATTTTTCTGCCCTTGATTTTAATTGAACTTCGCTGAAAAATCATTTAAAAGTGCATGACGAATTCATAAATTTATCCCAGGTTTGGTTTTATTTTAATTTTTCCCTAAATCCTCTTCTACTCTTTTTATTTTAACTCAAAATGATATATTAGGTAATTTGTTCCCTCTGATTTTCCTTAATTTTAGGCACTTCCTAAGGAAAAAAAGCGTATAAATGGGGAAGGGGAGTTATGTATATGAATTATAGGGGATAAAAAATATAAAAATGAAATATTTGTAATTAGTTTTGAGATTGGGGATATTTTATAATAATAAAAAGTAAATTTGTAGTTTTAAGTAATTTAGGGAACAAACACTAACATCATCCCAACACATCCACTTTTTCCCTTAAAATGACCCAATTTCAGCTAACTAACCCACCAGTCCAACAAATCAACCCGGCCTAAGCAACCCTTAAACCCATTTCCTTTCTCCTCTACAAAATGATACAACAATAACATAAGCGTGATTACAACAAAATCAACATACAAGCAACAATAGCAACACGTACAATGACCCAGCAACACCTCATACCTGATATCAATCAAACGAACCACTAAATCATGAAAATATCTCTCTCCGTCTTATCTCTAAAATCCTCAGACCTCAAGGTTCGATTGTTGACTTTGGCTTAGTGAAATTCTTTCTTTCTTGCCAAAATCTAATCTAACTCAGAAGCCATAAATTCGAATTCAGATTTTGGGGAATATGTTTTCCTTCCACTGGTATTTTCCTTCAACTTTCTTAGTCAATCGCTCATACTTCACTAAAATGACTAATTTTTAAATTCAAACCAATATTTTTGGCTATAAATACATGAGGTTGATGACTAATTTTTCCTGGGAAGCAAAGAGGATTATTTGGGGAAACATTAAGAATTCGGGAGGAGAATTCCTCTAATCCCCAGTAAATAAAGAATTCAAGAAGAAACTCTATCAAAAGAATTAATTCCGATGAAATTTAAAATTCCGGCGAGTCAAAATTAAAACTCCAGGGGAAACAATGTAAATTTCGGTGGAATTCCGATCGTTTAAACCTCGTTTGTCCTAGTTTCTATTTTGAAACAGGTGAAAGCTTCACCCTTTCTTGTAATTTTTTTTTGTGTTTGATGTTATAACGGAGTTTCAAACTATTTCTTTGATAGATTCTAAGTATGGTTTCACTATTTAAAAATTGAAATAGGCTTTACTAGGGCTGTTTCTGTTTACTTCTAGTGTTAAAGTTGAGAAATTTTTAAACATCTTTTCTAATTTCTTGATTGATTTTAATGTGTAAAAAATTTGTATTTTCTTCTTAATCTTCGTATGTTGTGATCAGTGGTTATAAAGATGAATTCAAGATATTATTTTAATTTAAATTTTTGGACAAATTCATTACCTAGGATTAGTCATGTTTAAATTCGATGCAGTGATATGACTGAGAATTTTCACTGCTTCTTTTTATTTCTATTGGTACCTATATGTGTGTTAATATTTTACCCTTGAAAACGTGAGGGAAGTAGGTGTAAAAATCTTCCCAGGACATTAATAAAAATGAAATCACATTGTTATACTTCTCAATTGGACACTACCTCTTTTTGAAGCTGCAATCAAAGTTAAAGGCCACCTTGTTTGCCTATTAGAACATCTTATCTATAGGTTATGTTCATGTTTCACTGCTGTACTATATGTAAAATTCTTAAATTTTTCTAAATTTATTAGTTTGGTATGGTAAAAATTATTTTCTTGTTTTCTATGTGTGAACGTCCTCATTGAGTCCTTAGGACTCCCATCTCTCGCTTTCTGTTGGGTAAAGCCAACCTCCATTGAGTCAAAGCCTCATTAAAATCCAAAAAATGGACTGATATATGCAGGACACGTGTTTCACAAGCTGTTATATGCTTTTATACAATTGGTATACACTAGAATAGCTGCAACTGTACACTATCTTATACGTACATGGAAAATGGAAGTACACATGCTGATTTATACACTGATATATACGTCATATACGTGATGGTGTACCAAATAATACAAGGAATAAAGCTGTGATATACAACTAATATACTAGATAATGGACCCCAAGTCCATAAAAAATGCAGCCCAAGGCTGGACAAGATAAAAAATACGCCAAAGACCAATCCAAACTCTTCTTTAATTATTTATTTCATTTGTAATTTATTTGTGATATCTATGATTCTAACTTTAACTAATTTATGATGAATTCCCTTAAGATATTGCTATTTCTTCTTTTATCTTTGTTTCTTTTCCTTTACTTATTTGGATATTTGCATTTAATTTATCTTGTTTTAAAAAAATAAAATAATAATAAAGTAAAAATGGACATTATACTAATCTACTTGAAAATTTGTCGTCTCATGTTAAAACGTTACTCTTTTCTCTAATATGTTAATTAATCTAATTTAAGCTAAAGGGAATCTTTCTCAAACATAAAAAGCAATAGGTTTTCTCTAATTGATTTCTTTTTCTAAGAAAATGGATTTTCTTTTAAAAAGAACTACAAAGTTTTGATTCAAAATAAAGTAGGGTAGAAAATAAAAATAAAATAAAGTTTTGATTAAATTTTCACTTTCAAATCATTTCTTCTTAGCTAAGGATGAACTATTTAGATTTAAATGAAATAATAATATTTTAAAAATAAATAAGAAATAAACAAATAAAATGATATTTTGAGTTAAAGTTAATATTTTTATACAAAATTGACCTTTTTTGCAAAGTTAACCATTTTTAAGTTAGTCAAAAAGTATTTGGTAAACCATTTTTAAACAGACATTCTTCAGTGATTTAAAAACCTTCTTAGGACGTTAATTGAACCCTTGCCCATTTTCTTTAGTTTTAAATGTTTATTTCTTTTTTTAAACTTTTGAAACTATTTTGAGTTTTTCTCAATTTTTCTATAAAAATCAAGTAGCAGGCTCTGTAATTTTGTTAAATTATTTTAAATTTTTCTTGAAGTTTTTTTGAAATAGTTTTAAAAAGGTCAAACCCATTTTCTCTTAAATAAAATTCGTAAAAGGATAAAATAGAAATGACAACTCTACTGGGGATTTAACTAGGTTCTAACTAAATATTTAAACTAACTTCTTTGACTAACTATTCAGATTGTAATATTTAAGTTGTTTGCTTGCATGTGTGTTTAAAGCTTCGCAAGATATAAACTGTTGTATTTCATGACATATCTACTCCTTGAATATTTAAACTGTTTGGGGTTTCGAGGTAGTTGCTACCCCTATTTATCAATCTCAAATGAAGTATTGAAAATACGACAGTTTATTGGTACATTAGGTATCCGATGACTATTTGTACTCCCTAACTCAAGTTTTTCACTTGGGATCCTGGTCAATGCCCACAATAGACATCTAGGATTGAGGAAAACCAAAATCCTTATGGCATGAGCCTAGGATGACCCAATACCCACGGGGGTACTGGATCCTTTAGAAAACCTATCCTGCGTCTATTGACCACGAGTCAATCACAGATGAATCATATTTATGTGTTGAAGGATTATATGTTAATTAAAATCTAATCCATTATCCTTTGGGGGTAGGGGACTGCTTATTTTGTTTGTTTCTACATAGGAATGGCTCAACCAGTCCCTTTCAGAAAGCTCAAAATGGTTACCAAACCCCCTGACTCCCTTGAAGTTTGGTGGACTCACATGGGTGGGGAAGATAAGAAGATTGTTAGAATGCATATCGGGCACTTACCTTCGCTTACAGAAATGGATGCTTGGCCTAAAATATTCCACATGCTAACAAAATTTTGGTATGATGACAACATGGTGTTCCGCTTCAGGAAAGTTTAATTGACTCCCACTATCGAAGAAGTACTAAATTGTTATGAAAGCATAGACGTGTGCATCAAAAGAAGGAGTGCACCTGACAATAGTATTTTAGTCCCAGTTATATGGAACCGTCAGAAGATTAAGGATGCCTTTTTGATTGAAGATGATACCTGGCTGGGGAAACTTGGCAGGAAAAATATCCCTTTTTGCAAGTTATACCATAGGTTTGGAAGGATTAGTTCTTTTGAAAATTCAAGCATAAATTTGTATCTGAGTCAAAATAGAAGGATAAAAGGGCATTTGCTTTCGCGATGAGTTTACTTGGAACCATGGTATTCCCACGAGGAGAAAATAGCACCATTCATCCAATTATCATTATGGTGACCCATGCCCTTTTCTATGGAGTTGATACAAAACCACTAAAGTATTCCACACCTTATATCCTATGATCATTGCTGAAATATATCGGGCTTCAAGAAATTGTAAAACTAGGCACCGTTTCTTTCAAGGATGCAATCTTATCTTGCAATAGTGGATGATGAAAAATTTGTTAAAAAATACTAGAGTGGAGAAGAAAAACCATCTAACAACGGTAGATCTTTTATCATCACATAGAATTTGGTTGTTCCTGCAAATGTTTAAGAGGGAAAAAGCTCTAGAATTTTGGTTTAAGGCTTTTGGGGAATTAGGAGATGACAATGTCCAGTGGTCAATCAAGTATCTTTATCCAGGAAAGTACATTATTCGAGGAAAAAATGGTCTTTTTTAGTGCTTCCAGGCCTCAGGGTAACCCGTCCTTATATTCCTAACAGAGTTCTTAGACAATTTGAAATCAAGCAAGAAACACCGCAAACTAAGCCTATGGCTATATTTATCACCGAGTATGAAGAAGGAGAGACCCCACTCAAGGACTTTATGGTACGGTAATGGAAGAGAATAAAGACTAGGAAAATATCTTTCCATATTGGGTATGAATCCGAGGATAGTGATACTTACAAAGAATGGTTGAAGGAGAATCTTGCTAGAACATTAGTCCCAAGTCCGAATGTGCCCACACAAATTATCGATGTAGAATCGAAACATCATATTCGGCTCTAAAACCTTCAAGATTAATTTCAAAGAAGTGAGATTGCACACCAGTAAAAACATATGGAGGATGCCTCAACCATACACCAATTGAGGGAAGAACTAAAGTGAGCCAAGCAGGAGGTGGATGATGCTTGGCGATGTTTGATTGATTTTGACGATTACATAGCTTCCCAGATTGATAGCATATGAAGAATGACCTATGAGAGTGGAGCACAGTTATACGGGAGTCACTTGACCACCAATATATATCGCATGTCGAAAGAGGTGGACAAAGCCAAGAATACCGACGAGGGACCATCTGAATGCTAGTATTTTCTATTTCTATCCCTTACACGGGACTATTTTTCTCTCATGTTATTGTTCCTTTCCCAAAAAAAAAATTGTATCCCTTCTTCGATACTTTGTAGGCATTTATTCCCTTTTTTATATTTATGAAAATTTTAGGGATCATGGATTGGTTTTACAAGGCATATACTTTCAAATCCGTTTGGCCAAATCTTGGTTCAAAAGGTTCACCCAATTAAGACACGCACTAATTTTCATATTGTTGTATAATAAGTATTTTATGTGATATAACTTCTATGTGTGCTTATGTGTGTCATTGGAATCAAATGTAAATTGATCTACTCTTTAACAAAGTTTTAGAGACCTTTTAGGTAGAAATAACGCCTATAATCCGAAGTCCGACCAAAACATTCTAGGTCTCCAAGTCTCCCAAAAAAGTCCTCAACCATTCTTCAGTAACTTCCCTTTTAAATGCATTCTTATTTTTCAAGAAAATCGGTCATGGGTTCAAGAATCGCTCACATAAAAAGACAGATAGTGAAGTTAGTCCAAATGGAGGAAGTGTTAAAATCAAATACCAAGAAAGTGATTAGGAAGATTGATTAGGCTGACGAGGAAATTGCTAAAGTCAAAAAACTGATCGCGCAAGTGAAGAAGAATTCTAAGCACTCAATTGTACGTTATGAGAAAGAAAGCATGGTACCAACACCAACTTTAAATACAAGATAAGACTACTGGGCTAAGTTCAAAGGGGAGACTATTTGGACAATTATAATCATCTAGGAAAATGAAAAAATCATCCTTAGATCTCTCTTCAGAGGACTTTTTCGATTCCCTAAGGTTATGAAATACACAAAAGTTTATCAGACTCTGAGAGGTAAGGGATCCTCCACCCTAACCAAATAGAAGGATTTGGTTATTTTCTGAAATATGCTCATAAGAGATATTTTTAACATCCTAATCAACCTGGCCATACCACTGATGAGTGCATCTCTATAAAAGCCAGAATTTGTAACATAATCCACAACGATCAGATAAGTAGTTTGTAGGGGCCACAAATTATTCTCTATTGTGACAGTGTTAATCCAGGCATGCCCATCACCAATAACGTGAAGATTTACAGATGTGACTTTACAAAGTTTGAAGATACCTACCATGAAATTTATTCAAATCTCATCAATTCCAAGATCCTAGAGCTAGTGGAAAGGAAGCCTAACATAATGTCTAAGGCTTGGAAAAATTTCAAAGAGGTCTGTCATTATCATGGGAGAATCGAAGGGCATGACTTAGAGACTTGCCACACTTTTAGAGTAGATTTGGATATCCTAGTGGATACATGAAGGTTCGAACTTAAATTTTCACCAATCCATCCATAAAAGATCAAGATATAAAAGAAGCAAAACAAAACGGGAATGCTCGTACCTATCTAGGATATAGTCGTTCTTATCCTTTCTATTATCATTTTTCATTCGTGTTTTCTTGATGTAATGAACTTTAATGAGAATACAATGAAATAAAGTCTTATCCTTTCTTATTTTGAACTATGTATGACCCGATTTCTCCTTTGTGAGATACGTAGGCAGTTCTTCAGCCTGACCTTTATCCTTTAAAATCATTATCTGTCATTTTCATCAAGGAAAGCCACATGAATCCAAAGTAAGCAAACAGAGATGTCCCAATGGTATAGACTTGGAATACTACTTGTTAAAAGACCCACTTATCCAAAATTATTTATTGCTTGTTAAAAGACCCACCTTATGTCAGATATCTTGCATTATTTGCCAACAATAAGATATAACATATTTTTCTTTGGAGTTGTTTTAACTTTATCAGGTAATCAAGTAAATAGAAATTCATTTGTGTTGAAAAAAGTTGGTTGACCATCCATACATCACTAAATCCAAGGCAAATAAAAATTTTTCCCTTGAAAATTGCTTAATCACTGAAAAGAAAAAATGGCTGGTGTAGCAATGACAATGCTCTTATTGAAATTACTATTAGGGACGGTGTGATAAAAACACAAAGAAAGATGATCATCCAACTAACTAGGAGAATAGAGGATCTTCAAGAAGAAGTGAAATGAGCAAAAGATATGGCTAATCTGGCCATTGTCGCTAATACGCCAGCCTTAGATAACCATGCGCTTCCACTCCGAGGTTGTCCTCTTCGCTTTTCTCACAAAGGGAACCATTAAAATGAGATATCCTTTGCTTTTATTTTTTAGACCTCCTGCTAATTCCAGCAATCCATCATGCAAAACACATACTCTTCCCATCTATACTACCAATTGCAAAAATAATCCAAATGTTTTCTACCCTTACAACTTTCCTCCAAGCTAACAAAATACCTCCCCAAATGCCTTAAGTTCCCAAAATGATGCTCCCACTTTTAATACCAATACCAGTGCTCCGCAAAACTTAGTTCCCACCTACCAAACCTCTACCCATACTACCTAAAATCCTTTGGTAGCCTGAAATATGCCTCATGTTACCCTTTATGCCACCGTAATACCTACATCTTACTATATATTCCCCCGAAACCTAGAAGTTGACCACTATAGGGAGATGAAAAAAAAGTGCAAGGCGCCTGAAGACAAATATGCTAGGGATCTACTATTGACAAAGGAAGAGATCACTAAGATGAAAAAAGTGAATAATTTACCTAATGCAATAGGGTTCAGTTATGATGACCTTTGTATCCACCCCAATCTGAATTTGCCAGAAGGATTTAAAGTTACTAAATTTGAAAGATTCAATGGTACTAGAAAACCTAATGCCCACTTGAGAGGAAATTGTGACCAAATGGAAGAAGCATTAGAATGGTTCGCTTCACAAAAATTGAAAAAGTGGCCTGAATGGAGTGCTTTAGATAGGAATTTTGTTGATAGATTTTCCTACAATGTAGAGATGGTACCTGATCGAATATCTTTGAACATCATCAAGAAAAAGTCTAACAAATTCTTTTGTGAATATGCCTATCATTAGCGGAAAAAGGTATCAAAAGTTTGACTTTCTATGAAAGAAGAATAAATTATCGTTGTATTTACTCGAGCTTAAGAAGGGGTGTTTTATGACAAAATGATATCGAAGGTTTGTGCTACCTTCACTGATTTGGTTAAGATCGGTAAAATATTTGAGGAAGGAATCAGGATGGGAAAAATGAGCAAAACCTCTATACAACTTGGATCTTTAGGATTTCCAAAGAAAATGAGAGAGGATGTGTCATTTGTATCCTCTAGTCCAAACCCAAAGTCAAAGAAATCTTTTAGCTCAAATGTCATGAAAATACCATCACTATCTATATACCCCCCAACTCCATAAGATCCCCAACCTATGTTTTATACTCAACTTAGTCCCCAAGTTCCACAACCAAATTTCCCTACCAACCAACAGAATTAACCAGCTCAATCGCAAGCTATCATCCCACTTACTAAGCTCTACTCCCAAATTTCCAAGACTACCAAAAAGCCTAGTTAACCAAAATTACCATCAAGTACCCTCTTCAACCAACCAAAATGACCACAATCTTGCACGATCAAATCAAGAAAGAAAAGTTACCAAGAGTTTTACTGCTTTGGATGAAACTAGAACTCAATTGTTTGAAAGGTTAAAGGCAATAGGTCTTATCCAACCTATCCCACCAAAATCTACCAATTCCCGACTCTTCTATGCCGATTAGTATTGTGCATATTATTCAGGCGGTGCTGGGCACACGACTCTGGACTGTGTTAATTTGAAGCACAAGATTCATGATTTGATTGATTAGAAGGTGATTTTGTTTCAAATGGTGCCACCAAATTTTACCACCATGCCAATTCCAAACCATGAAAGGGCAAGATTGAGATAGATGATGAATAGGTGGAGAGAAAGTCTATAGTGTAGGCCAGCCTTAAAGAATTAGATAAAATTAAAGAGATAGAAAAGGCAGTGGTTGCCTTAAGTGTTATCGAGAAGCCCAAATTTGGTGCATTCACCTCATTAGACCTTTGACTTGGTGTTCATACGAGAAAATTTAATAATGGAATCCTCTATCGCACAAGGAATTACTAGATCAAGAAGATGTTATACTCCAAAAGAGCTTGCTAATGATGCATATAAGAAGAGTGCTAAAAAAAGTCCAATCACTAAAGGAGAAGCTGAAATTTTTTGGAGAAGAATAAAGCTGAAAGAATACTCTATTGTGAAATATTTGGAGAAGACCCCTGCTCAGATCTCTATTTGGCCATTTCTTATGAGTTCTCAATAATATAAATAAGCCTTGTTGAAGGTCCTTGATAAAGAATACATACCTATAGGAATAAGTACTTTAAATTTGGTGGCCATGATAAGTAGAGTGGTGGGAAACCATCGTATCAACTTTGGCAGAGATGAGTTACCTTTTGAAGGAGTAATGCATAATAAGGCATTGCATATCACTATTAAATGCCAAGATAAGATTGGTAATTTATTGTTAATTGATGATAAATCATGTATGAATATTTGACCCTTGTCTATCTTGACTCAGTTGAACTATGATATAGGGAAAATCCATAAGAACACAGTCAATGTAAGAATTTTTTATGGGGGGTCAAAGAAACACCATTGGGGAAGTTAAGATGCATCTTCAAATGGGGCCTACAGAATTTCTATCTGAGTTTTAAGTGATAGACATTGACATAACTTACAATATGCTCTTAGGAAGACCTTGGATTCATGAAGCAAGGTCATTTCTTCAACATTACACCAATTGGTGAAATTTATGTGGGAAATAATGAAGTAGTCATCCATAGAGAGTGGAGCCATCTGAGTCACCCTAATGGTTATGTTCTTGTGATTGAAGAAATCCCAATAAGGATTGATTTCTTATGGTGAAGATCGTGAATGTAGCTGAGGAAGAATCAACTCCCAACAAGCCAATGCCCTCGATCTACAAAATATTGACCACCATTATATGAGAAATGGCTTCGAGCCTAGACACGACCTAGGAATGAATTTACATAGAATCTATGAGACTGTTGTGATCCCAGAGAACTTGTTCAAATATGGGTTAGGCTATGTGCCAAGTAAAGAATATGAAAGAGAGACAAAGAAGGAAGGTCCAAAATTGGCGAAGAGTTCAACTCCGTTCTACCAGTTATTTCCTATATCTATAAAGCCCATAAACGATGGTCTCAAAAATAGAATAGGGAATTTGTTCAAAGAATGTGATGCTATTATAGAAGATTTCCCTAAGAATACCGAGGTCAAGAAATATGAACTAGGGGAGAATCTATGAAACTGGACTTCCACTCCAATCATGACTCGCCGATTGTTGTGGTAGATGAAAGAATAAAATTTAACTTTTGCAAAATCGATGGTAGTCCAAATGAAGCTCGAGACCCACCTTTTAGTTTTACTTACCTAATTTTCACTTCTTATGCTTTCCAAGAGGCTCAAACCCGCAGTATTGCAGATTATAGACAACGTTTGTAATTTTCTAACATTTAATGAAAGCCTCCCTTATTGCGAAAATATTTGCCATCTATTTTTTGTTGCATTATATGAACACTATAATCTAACATATGTTTTTTATGATTTTAGTAATAATAATAATTTAAAACCTTCCAGTGTCATGTCATGTAAGGAGTTAAATGAACAAATCAAAGCAAATGACGATGAATAAGAAGAGTATGATGAATAAATAATTGACCCAAACCAATTAACAGAGGAACTAAAAGATTTTGAGGATCGAGAAAGACCCAACCTAGAGAAGACTGAAGTAATTAATCTAGGTGATAATGGGGAAGTCAAAGAAACCAGAATCAGTGTTCATTTGACGGAAGCACAAAAAAAAGAACTCATTAGGTTTCTTAAAGAATACATTGATATGTTTTCTTGGTCCTATGATGACATGCCGGTATTGAGTACAAATATCGTGTTGCGGAAGTTGTCGATTGATCCAAGGTTCAATCCTGTAATGCAAAATTCTCAAAAATCCAAGCTAGATCTGAGTCTAAGAATCAAGAAATATCACTAATCAAATCCAGGACAATGTAGTTGAAGTCACGAAGTACCTAACATGGCTAGCCAATATTGTTCCAGTACCAAAGAAGAATGGAAAGATCAGGATTTTGGTCGATTATAGAGATTTGAATAAGGCAATGTAACTTTTCATTATACAACATCCATATCCTCATTGATAATTGTATGAGGCATGAAATTTAGTCATTCATGGATTGTTTTATCGGGTATCATCAAATACTGATGGATGAAAAAGATGTAGAGAAAATGACTTTCATCATACTTTGGGGTGTTTATCACTATAGGGTGATGCCTTTCGGTCTCAAAAATATTGGTGCTACGTATATGAGATCCATGACAATCATATTTCATGATATAATCATAAGGAGATTAAAGTGTACGTGGATGATATGATCATCAAATCTCGTAAGAGTTTGGACCACGTGGCCCCTTTGGGAAAATTCCTTGATCAATTGCAGAAGTACAATTTGAAGTTGAATCCTACCAAGTGTGAATTTGGGGTACCAAATCAGAAGTTTTTGGGTTTCATAGCTAGTAGAAAGGGCATTGAGCTCGACCTCTCAAAAATTAAGGCAATACATAAACTACCTCCTTCAAAGACAAAGAAAGAAGTCATAAGTTTCTTAGAAAGGTTGAATTACATCAACAGGTTTATAGCTCAGTCAATGGTTAGTTGCAAACCAATCCTTAAGATGTTAAAGAAATATGCGGCAAATGAATAGAGCAGGGAATGGAAAAAAGTTTTTACAAGATCAAGGATTATCTATATAGTCCACGAAACACCCTAAACTTGGAACTTTAAAAAAATTTCCTAAGTTTGAGGCTCTGGTCAAGGTACGACTCATGGGTACTAATCATACACTAGGATACAGGTTTGGTACATCTTCTCATATAATGGTCAGTAAGTTTTGGTTGGGTTCTATCCAAGATATGAGTATTTATCATACGAGTCATATAATAGGGTAAGAGTGGTATCTTGCAAATTGTATGATGACCTAAGGTTAGTCTAGTTGATTCAATTCTGTCTAAGGTACGGTTTAGGGTACCATTCATACCTTTGGGTATGAGTTTGGCATAGATTTTGTATGATGAACAGTAAAGAGTTCCATGGTGAGGTCTAGGGTACGAGTTAGGGTGCCACTCATATTCTAGGGTATAGTTTAGAAAGGTGAGTCGTACCCTCTTGGGAGTTGGTTTTCAGGTTTTAAGGTTAGGGCTTTTTGAACATTTCCCACCCCAAAACCCTTATGTCCCCATGTTATATAGATTATTGTAGACTCTCTTAACACTCATTTGGTGTATCAAACATTACAAATACCCTCTCAAACTCACTCTTGAAGATTGGAGGCTAGGGTTTCTACAAGTATTCTTCAAAGGGATCAAGAGTCAACTTTCATTCTGTGAATCTTCTTGTATAAGACATATATTCCTCCCTCATTGTTAGTTACAACTAAAGGCATGTTTTAATGTATTTTAATCATTAATTATGAATCATAAATGGTGGTTTTGAAATCCAATGTTGAGGGTTTTGATGCATATTGTTTACTCTTGATTTAAATAATGATTTCACATGTTTTTGGTAATGGTTTGCATATATGGGTGCTTGTTAAGTATGGTTTAATACATAAGTCATGGGTAACCCTAATATTAGTGGGTTTTATCTTGGTTTTGGTCTTGTTAAAGGTGTACCCATAAGGTGTTTGTGAAAATGTCCAAAGAAAATTACTAGTCACATGTTAATGGTGTTTTGAACTAAGGCAATGGCTTAATGAGCATGAATGATCTGTAAATGGTTTTTTAAAGGCCTTGTTGTCCATGAAAGGGTTTAAACAGAAAACTTGGTAGTTTAATTGATTAAAATAAGTTCAAGTCCTAAAAACCTTGGGGTAAATGAGTGTCCTTGTTGGATGATGGACTAGAGACCCAAAAATCATATAAATGGCTGATTGATACAGGTAATGGCATGTGCATAATTGCAAGTAGTGTTGGATGAATATACAAACTAAGTTTCTTTGGTAATAAATTATCTAAATAGTTGGTTGTGTGTTAATAGTTTAATTTGGGCTTTAAAGAGAGATGTTTAGCCAAGTCGTGAAAGAAGGAGGTCCCGGAGGAACCAAAGATGGAAACTCACAATTTGAAGGTGTGAGGTTGGTCATGGTGATTGTGTGTATGATGTAACACTTATACTCTTAGATATTTACTATTCATATTATATTTTTTTTGTCTCATGTGACAAACACGCGTTGGTGCCCTTTCAGCAGGTGGCGCTGACCCCATATAGCCCATGGGTATATTCTAAATGGTAAGGATACACATCCCAAGTTAATGATTTCAAAGTTCATGCTAAATACGTATCCTTTTCCCAACATGAATATTATATATATATGTATGGAAATGTGTGTATATGGTTGTTTGATTGGTTTTAAAGGCTGGCATTATTTTATCCTTATCCTGAGTACATGCTAGCGTTCACTCGCTAAACCATCTTCGGGCAGCTGTATCCCCACACGATGCAAGAACCAGTCATACTACTCTTATTTATTAATCAAATTCGGGAATAGTTGGTGTTGGATTGAAGTGGTGAGCTTCCATTATTCAGAAGGCATCCATTTCATGTTATGGATTATTTTACTTATTATTATTTTCCCTTAGACTTTGGTTTTTGGATATGTTCGGGGGAATGTCCCGACTAAGTATTCTTCATTTTGGTTTAGAGGCTTTGTATGGATAACTGTGGACTTGGGTATGGAATGGTTATGATTTATATACTATATGCATTAGGTTATCATTTTTGGTTGGGTTGGTTGGTTATTTGATGGATTGACTTGGTTGGGTTGGTCTCGGGTATATACTTATCCCAAAGTCATTATATCTTCTAATTTTCCATCTTGTTATATATTAGGAATCCATTCGACTTAGGATATATATTGGTTGGTTGGATTGAGTTTCAGGGGTGGTCTCCGATCCTGGTTGGATTTGAGATGCCCATTACAACAAGGCCTCAGTTTGGGTCATGTCAGTTCCACCAGTAATAGTTTCTCCAAGAGAAAGAAGTCCTTTGTTGTTGTATTTATAGGTCTCAGTCAATGCATTTAGATGTGTCCTAGGGCAATATAATAAAACTAGGAAGAAAGAAAAAGCGATTTTTTACTTAAGCAAGAAGTTTACTCCACATGAGTCTTGATACACACTATTGGAAAGGATATGTTATGCATTGACCTGGGTGGCCTAGAAGCTAAGGCATTACCTGATGTCATAGATAACATATCTCATTTCTAGAATGGATCCTTTGAAGTACATATTCCAAAAGGCCACGCCCATGAGGAAATTTGACAAATGAAAAATATTGTAGAGTGAGTTCAACATTATATACGTGACTCAAAAATCAATCAAGGGGAAAGCCACTCCAAACTTATTTTCCAAATGAAGAGGTATTGTTCATAGGAGAAGACATTACTGACCTATATCCGGGTTGGAGATTGTTCTTTGATGGAGCAATTAATTTTAAGGGTTCAGTAATTGGGGAGGTCTTAATATCAGAAACTGGGTAGTATTACTCGGTTACTACCAAACTACGCTTTCCATGCCCCAACAATATGGCTGAATACGAGGCTTACATTCTGGGTCTCAGATTGGCTAATGATATAAAGGTTTAAGAATTACTAGTCATTGGAGATTCTGATATATTAGTTTATCAAGTTCGAGGGGAATGGGTAGTAAAGAACCCTAAAATCATACCATATGTATAATTGGTACAAGAGTTATGCAGAAGATTCAAGGAAGTGGAATTCAATCATGTTAGAAAGATACAAATGAGTTTGCTGATGCTTTAGCCACTATATCCTCTATGATTCAACAATTGGATCAAAGTTACATTAATCCTTTAGAAACAAGTTTAAAGGAGAAACTTGCTCATTGTGCACAACTTGAGGCAGAACCCAATCAAAAGCCATGGTACTTCAATATCAAGAGGTAACTAGAAGTTGGGGTATACCCCAAAGATGCAACTATCAATCAGAAGTAAATGATCCATCGGATGACCAATAATTTCTTTTTGAAAAGGGAAGTCCTTTATAGGAAGACCCCTAATTTGGGATTTCTCCTATGTGTGGATACCATTAAATCTAAAAAACTACTTGAAGAAATCCATGCCGGAATATGTGGACCTCATATGAATGGGTTCACTCTAGACAAGAAGATTCTAAGAGTCGGATATTTTTGAATGGCCATGGAAAGTGACTGTAGCAAGTTTGTGTAAAAATGTCATAAATGTCAGATACACGGAGATTTGATCTGGGTGCCCCCACATGAACTTAATGTTATGAGCTCACCCTGGCAGCTTGTAGCTTAGGGTATGGATGTCTTCAACCTGGTTGAGTCACCAACTTCCACTGGACACAGATTCATCTTGGTTGCTATCAATTACTTTACCAAATGGGTGGAAGTTGCTTCATACAAAGCTGTAACCAAGAAGGTAGTAGCATATTTTGTCAAGAACAACTTGATTTGTCAATTTGGAATACCCGAGTCAATTATCACAAACAATGGAGTAAACTTGAATAGTAACTTAATGAAAGAGACATGTCAATAATTCAAGATCACTCATCAGAATTCAAACCGCATATTGCCCTCAAATGAATGTAGCAATAGAAGATTCCAACAAGAACATCAAAAAAATCTTAAGAAAGATCTTCGATAGTCACTGATTATGGCACGACATGCTTCCTTATGCCTTGTTAGGATATCACACGATAGTCAAAACTTTAATTAAGGGCAACTCCTTATGTATTAGTCTATAGGACAGAGGCAGTAATATCCGCTTAAGTTGAAATACCATCTTTAAGAATCATCTGAGAAGAAGGGTTAAGTAATGAAGAATGGGTCCACACCCTCTATGAACAACTTATGATGATTGATAAAAAGAGGATGAGCATCCTATGCCATGACCAATTATATCAACAATGAATGACTCGTGCTTTCAATTAAAGAGTAAGAGCTCACACGTTTGAAATTGTACAATTAGTACTTGTAAGACCCCGCAAAATACTAAGCTCAACTCAGTCTTTTAAGTTTGCTAAGGGGTCCCAGACTTAGAAAATTCTAGCTAAGTATTCAGACTTAGTATTATTTTGGCCTTCGTAAGTTGGCAACTCTATTTCACGACTCTTATGACCTTAAAGTGTCGATCTTCAGATTGATTCATGATCAAGAATGTCAGTAGGTGTTCCCAGACAAGTTTCACATTTTGTGGATTTATAAGTTGGACCCCAATCAGTTTAGAGAGAGGCATGTCGGTTAGATTATTACTTTGCACAGTCTTAGTTTCAGATTCAGTCTCAGTATAGAACTCAGTTCAATTTTACAGATTCAGGACTATCATATACAGTCACTCAGTTCAGTACAGAACTCAGTATAGTTCCACAGAATCAAAACTATCATATACAGTCATTCAGTTATCATTAATTTGGTATCAGTATACTTAGATATTAGTTAATTAGTATTCAGGCTCAGTATTCAGTATTATCATGATCTCAGTTACAGTTTACATATCCATGCATGTACTCTCATTCAGTTATATTCATGTCAGTCAGTCAGTATTATTCATGCCTATGAACCCATGCATTTCAGCCTACCTCACTTAGCATACCAGTACATTAAAAATACTGACGCATACTTTTCTCTTGTACTATGATGTTTTATATCATAGGTTCAGACGCACAGGCTCCCGAGCACCCTTAGCAGTTCAGATCTTTAATAGTCAGAGTTAGTGGTGAGTCATCATAGTTCGAGGACATAATTATTATTTTAATATTTTAGTTTATTTTACTTGTCGGAGTTAGTTGGGGACTTTTCCCATCAACTCCACATTTCAGACAATTTAGAGGCTTTTCAGACTAGAGTATTTTCAGACAGATGTTTTCAATTTTGGTATTGTTATACCGTATTTAGTTTTATTACAGTATTGAAACTTATGGCATGTTTTCCGCCAAATTTAAGCATAATTGCAGTATTACTATTCAATTATTGTAGTAGGTACCAATCATGGGTTAGCTTGTGGTCCTTCGAAATTATGAGCACCGTGTAGCGTTCGGGGTACAATGAGGTGTTACAGTACTCAAATGCATATTCCCTCACCAATAATAATATAAGGGGAAGTTTACTCTAAATTGGCAAGGTTCGTAAGTAGTTTGCAAGGTCTTATCTGGAGAAGCCTTGATTTTGTCTGAGATGGATTAACAAAGGTGGCCCAAGACAATCAATTTTGATGCAGTAAAGAGATATTATGTCTGATGTGTTGTTTTTTGTGTTTATTTCCTTGTAATTGATTTTCCTATTTATAAAATCCTTATGCTTTGAAGTAGCTTACAAATTTCCTTTTTTTTTTATGTAAAAACTATGTTTGACCTGAATTTTCAAGAATAAGATATGTAAGCAGCCTATGTCAGCTTCGGTCAACCCCTTAGAAAACTTTATTTATATTCTCTTAAACTATGTGATGACTAGAATTCCCAAGGATGGGATACGTAGGAGGCCTTTGTAGGCTTCGATCACCTTTTTAATTATATCTTTATTTTCTTTTATGTTGTGGAAACTACGTTTGACCTGATTCATGTTCAATGAGATACGTAGGCACCACAACAACTCATTCATAACCACCCAAATAATGAAAGCTGGTGCAGAAATTTTTAGAAGGAATCTCAAAAATTCAAAAGGAAAATATCGTACTCTCGCAATCCGAATGAGAAAATAACACATGGGATATAGTAAGAGCAAATTTTGAGGGAAATATCAATAACTGGGGTAGAAATTTTGAGGAAAACCTCAAAATTTTCACCATACCTTACTAAAGAGTTCAAATACATAACACCAAAGATTCATTGGCACATAAAGAGCAGAGTCAACTTCATGTACCTTCCGCTACAAAGGCTCATCTCTAAAAATCCTCAGCCCCAATACTAAAAGATCCCATAGATCACCGATATAATAACCGATGTGTCAAAGCCTTGAGCCAAAAATGTTCATTAATGCTAGTACATGGCATGACTTAATTGACAGACACCTCTCCCAAGCTTATAAAAAGATTTTTGAAAATTTAATTATTTGCAAACGTACTTACTGTAATTTAATTTATGTTGTGATTTTGCCTTGTACCTACCAACTCAGGGAGTCGAAGCAGGAGTCAAAGAATGAAAAACACCTAAAGAAGATGAGAACCTGATGACAATAATTACAGAAGTTGAAGACCAAGGATATTAACACAGATCAATTTTACCGAAAACTAATAATTTTTTTGTGGATGTAGGTTATCCTGAAGCCAAAAAAGAACCAATAAAAGCACCGGTTATTCAATATAGTACTTTAATTTAGAGGAATACAACAAATCCAAAATATCCAAAGGCCGATAAGAAAGTGTCAGGATGGTCAGGGAGCTAAAAATAGTAAGTTTTCCAAAAATAACAAGTTTTGTGGTTACAGGTATCATCAAATGTGGAAAGAAAAATGATGATTTACTCAAATCCCCAGAAAATCAAGGATCATAAAGCACATGCGATGTTCAAAAATGGTATATACAAAAGGTCTAATATGCTAATGGATAGTTAAGGTGATGTTTTCTACAATCGCTGCACAGTTATTTGCATTCATCCTTATCTTTCCATTATATCATATCATGTTAAGAAGGACATGCCGAAAGGTCCAAGTTGAGAGGACATGACAAGAGGGTCATTCCAAGAGGGACATGCCATAAGGGTTATGCCGAGAAGGCTATATCGAGAGGGCCATGTCAAAAGGGTCATTCCAAGAGGGCCATGCTGAAAGGGCCACCCCATAAGGGCCATGTCAAGAGGGCCATACTGTAAGGGTCGTATCCCAAAAACCATATTGCCCTCTTATACTAGTTTTAAAGAGACAATAATTCAATGGCATCTCAAATTTGCATTTGATCCCCATGATTGTTTCAAAGTTTTTTATATCCGTTAATCACACAAAGGCAAAATAGCCTAGTGTTAAAGGATATTTTAAGGAATTTCCATATATATCTATTGATTACACAAAGGAGAAAGAGTCTAGTGTTGAAGGATATTTTAAAGTATTTTCATATATATCCGTTAATCATGCAAAGACAAAATTATCTGGCATTAAAGAATAATTTGAAGCATTCATATCTGATCAAATCATGCAAAGGTAAAATAGTCTGGCATTGAGAGATGTTCATCGGCATCTAAGTGTATTAATTACTAAAGATCAAATGAAATTCACCACCGGATCTCAAGAAACTTATGGTCCGAAGAATGTCTATAAGTCGTTATCCAAAGACATATGGCGTATTAGTTTTTACAAAAGTTGACAATCCAAGGGTCATCTATTGGTCACATTATTTGAGCTAGGATAGTGTGCAAGGTTATCTGGGAGTTGATAGTCCATAGTTCATCCATAATCCGTAACAACATCCTAATCGGATAATGTGCAAGGTTACCCGAAGATTGACAGTTTGAAGGCTATCCATAAGTCACAACTAAATCCTTACCAAAAAATATGCAAGATTATCAAAATTGATAGGTCCAAGGATTTTCTATAAGGTGTGTCATATCCAAGATTGATTATGCGCAGGATTACCCAAATACTACCAATTTGAGAGATATCTATTTCATATTGCATCCAAGGTCGGATAATGTATAGGAATACGTGAGAGCTAGAAATTTGAGGGATATATACAAGTCATCTCTTATTAAAGTTTGGATAATGTGCAAGATTACCCAAAATCTATCAACTCAAAGGATATTTTTAAGTCACCTTATATCCAACATCAAATGATCCGCAAAATTACCAAAAGATTGACAATTCAAGTGATATCTATAAGTCGTATCAATACAAAAGATGTGCAAGACTAACCCGAGATCATATTTAAAAGGTCATTGTAGATAACCAAAGATGTTATCGTTCCACATACGAGAAGGATTATAGGTAACCAAAAGGGTCAGCACATCAACATAGAATTATGCGGTTACAAGGATCATTATATGCAAAGTATCATTGATGCTCAAGAGGGCCACCCCCACTTTGAAAATTTTTTGCATCCATCAAAACAACTATTTTTCCAATGACCACCACGGTTTTTGTGTTATTTATCACAAGAGTTGTCGCCCTCCAAATAGGTACACAAGAAAATGATGTGTTTTTCAAGTAGCAACTAATGCGGAGATATGGTAAGACTATAGATCCCTCAGTGAATCATATTTATCACTAACAGTTTTGTTTGAGATGTTGTCGAGAGCATCCAAAAAGGATGAAAATCTCAAACAAAAACCACAGGTGCGGATGACTCCAAAAAAGACGCAGCATAATGTGGAACTTTTTCTTACAAGCGAACTGGGAAATAGTTCAAAGAGGAATATCATACTCTTTGGACGCGAGCTAAAATACGACCTCCACCACCACCAAACCACATCCCTATTAGAAGGCATGAGGGTGTTTTGGGATTTTGGTTCAGTTTCACCTTTAAAGTATATCTAAATTCACGCCAAAAGTAACTTTTCTTTTCCTTCAAATCTGAGTGACTTATACCTAGAGATTTAGGAATTATGTTCATGTATCTCATATTTATATGCGTGAGGTTCCCACATTTTTTACTTGAGATAGTTACAAGACTTTAGTCCCTAAGCTTAATTTTTCGTCGCCCAATTGAGACAAAGGTTGTCTTAGCATAAAAGACTACCTTTTCCACCATTCGAGTTGAACTACGGGCAATCTGATTTCCTGAGTCTCAACCATTGTCTGTCATGGCCATTGGAGAGCTCAGAGGAGTTACATCTATGACCCCAACTAATCAGTCCACGATAGACGTATATAGTGTTCCATAGGAATGTCCTTACCCTATTTTTGTAATTTACTGCTTTTGAGTATTTTGGATATTGCACAGTTGTTTAGTTGGGGGAGGGGTGATACTAACATCCGAGGATTTTTGTTGTCGTGTTTCTTTTTCCTCAGAAGCGCTATCTAGATAGAACTGACATATTTAGGAGTTCTATATCATGTTTTGTTATATTGCGTATCATTTTTGTGTTGCTTGTGTAATCAAGAGAGAAATAAGAGAACTTGGCTCAGTCAGAATAAATAAAGCATGCAACTATTTTTATTAAATATTGATGATACCCCTCATACAAATTTTTTGATGTTTTAGTTGTGTCATGTGCTTACTATGAACTATGACTAATATAGATATCGTCATGGCATTAGGATTACGAACATGATAATCGCTACCTAACTATGCATGAACCAGATAGGCAGTAACTTTGTGTGTAGACCAAAGCCATATGTATTGTAAGGTAATTACCTAGTCAGTGTGTGTGTACAATCTAGAACTTGCCCAATTAGTCTTGTCAAAGTTGTAGGATAGAAGGTTAAGAAAGAATCATAGGTTATTCTTGAATAGCCTACCAAAACAACAACCAAATGGAAGTGTATTATCCTTTGATCCGAACTTTGAGCCTAAATAGATCTTGTTGACACTTTAATTTTTATCCTCAACGACTAGGTTTGATTTCGAGTTCCTTCGATTTTAAATAAAATCAAAATATTTATTTTATCTGGATAAATCTTTGCTAAATTATTAATTTGGGTGAATTTTTCATTTAAGTAACGAATTATATATTTTTGTGCTCGTGCATATGAGATCGTATAATTTTGGTTGCTTAAATAATTATCATTTCAAAAATTATTTTTTAAGAGAGATCTACCTTGAAAATTTTCAAAAAAAGGGTAAATCTTAATTTTAAATGCATTTTTATCTTTAAAATGAGTTATTCAAAAAATAATTATTTTGATTTTGTGAAATCAAGAGGCTCGAAATTAAATCGGTTGTTAATTCGTATTGAATTGCAATTAAATTTAGTTAGTTTATTAAATTTTGCCAAAATTAAAATTGAATTGGCCGCAATTGCATCACAATTAGCCAATTGATATTCAATTCAGTTAAAAATTGAATAAAGTTGACTAAAACCCTAATTTATTGGCTATTTAATGAATAGCCTAAATCTAAATTTCTTGCCTTCATTAAATCTGCGCATTTCTTTTTCTAAATTTCAGCCAACCTAGGCCCATTTTTGCATATAGGGCCAACTCCTTAACATACTTTCTTCTCTCATTTTCCAATAACAAATAATAACATTAGCCCAACACATCCACCTTTTTCTTTAAATCAGCCCAATTTCAGATGGTCCAATCCACTAGTCCAGCAAACCGACCCGGCCCAAGCAACCCTTAAACCTATTTTTTTTCTTCTCTCCCAATCCAGCGTACAAAATGATACAACAACAACAAAAGCGCGATTACAATAAAATCAACGTACAAGCAATAAAAACAACGCGTACAATGGACCAACAACACCTCATACCCGATATCAATCAAACAAATCACTACATCATAGAAATATCTCTCTCCATCTTATCTCTGAAATCCTCAGACCTCGAGCTTTGATTGTTGATTTTAGCTTAGAGGAATTATTTATTTCTTGTCAAAATCTAATCTAAGTCAGGAGCCATAAATTTAAATCTGAATTTTTGGGGATATGTTTTCCTCCCACTGATATTTTCCTTCAACTTTTTCAATCAATCACTCATACCCCACTAAAATGGTTATTTTTTAAATTCAAAACAATATTTTTGGATATAAATGCATGAGGTTGATGACCAAGTTTTCCTGAGAGGCAGATAGGATTCTTTGGACAAAATTCGGGATTCAGGAGGAGCATTCCTCTAATTCCATGTAACTAAAGAATTAAAGAAGAAACTCTATAAAAAAATCAATTCCGACAATATTTGAGATTGGAACTCCGGTGGAAACAACATAAATTTTGGTTGAAATTTGGTCACTTAAAGCTTGTTTGTCCTAGTTCCTGCTCTGAAACGGGTGAAAGCTTCACTCTTTCTTGTAATTTCTTTTCGTGTTTGATGTTATATGGGAGTTTCAAACTGTGTTGTTGCTGGAATTGATTGATTTTGTATGAGTTTCTTTGAGCAATTCTTAATATGATTTCACTATTTAAAAATTGAAATAAGCTTTACTAGGGTTGTTTATGTTTCCTTCTAGCGTTAAAATTGAGAAATTTTTAAACGTCTCTTCTAATTTCTTGATTGATTGTAATACGTAAAAAAATTATATTTTCTTCTTAATCTTCGTATGTTGTGATTAGTGGTTCTAAAGATGAATTCAGAATATTGTTTTAATTTAAATTTTTGGGTAGATTCGTTACCAAGGATTGGTCATGTTTAAATTTGATGTGGTAATATGACTGAGAATTTTTATTGCTTCACTTTCTCTCTATTGGTACCTATATGTGTGTTAATATTTTACCCTTGAAAACGTGAGGAAAATAGGTGTAAAAATCTTCTCCAGGACATTAATAAAAATGGACTCACGTTGATATACTTCTCAATTGGACACTACCCTTTTTCTGAAGTTGTAATCAAAGTTAATGGCCACCTTTTTTGCCTATTAGAACATCATATCTATAGGTTATATTCATGTTTCACTTCTGTCCTATGTGTAAAATTCTTAAATTTGCCTAAATTTATTGGTTTGGTATAGTGCTAATCATTTTCTTGTTTTCTATGAATGAACGCCCTCATTGAGTCCATCAGACTCCCATCTCTCGCATTCCGTTGGGTTAACGCCAACCTCCATCAAGTCAAAGCCTCATTAAAATCCAAAAAGTGGACTGTATACATGGGACAACCATGTTTCACAAGTTGTTATTCACGTATATACATGGGTATACACCGAAATAGCTGCAGCTGTACACTATCATATGCGTACATGGAAAATGGAAGCACACATGCTGATTTATGCATTGATATATACAATATATACATGATGGTGTACCAAAAAATGCAGAGAATAAAGTTGTGATATACAGTTGATGTACCAGATATAAAATGGACCCAAAGTCCATAAAAATGCAGCCAAAGGCTAGACAAGATCAAAAATGAGCCAAAGGTCAATCCAAACTCTTCTTTAATAATTTATTTTCTTTGTAATTTATTTATGATATCTATGATTCTAACTTTAACTAATTTAAATTAATCTAGATGAATTCACTTGAGATGTTGCCATTTCTTTTTTATGTTCGTTTATTTATTTCTTTACTTATTTGGATGTTTGTATTTAATTTATCTTGAAATAAAATAATAATAAAGTAAAAATGGACATTATGCTAATCTTCTTGAAAATATGTCGTCTCGCGTTAAAACATTATTCTTTTAGCTCATATGTCAATTAATTTTATTTAAGCTAAAGGGGATCTTTCTCAAACATAAAAAGCAATAAGTTTGCTTGAATTGGTTTCTTTTTCTAAAAAGAATTGATTTTCTTTTAAACAGAACTACAAAGTTTTAATTCAAAATAAAGTTGGGTAAAAAATAAAAAAATAAAATAGTTTTGATTTAACTTTCAACTAATTCTTCTTTGCTAAGGATGAACTATTCATATTTAAATGAAATAAAAATATTTTCAAAATAAATAAATAAAATGATCTTTTGAATTAAAGTTAATATTTTTTACAAAATTGACCTTCTCGCAAAGAGCCATTTTTAAGTTAGTCAAAAGTATTTGGTAAACCGTTTTTAAACGGACGTTCCTAAGTGCCTTAAAAATATTCTTAGGACGTTAATTGAATCCTTATCCATTTTCTCTAATTTTAAAGGTTTATTTCGATTTTTTGAACCTTTGAAACTCTTTTAAGTTTTTCTCGATTTTTCTATAAAATCCAAGTGAAGACTCTGTAATTTTCTTAAAATTATTTAAATTTTCCTTAAAGTTTTTTTTTGAAATAGTTTTAAAATGGTCGAACCCATTTTCTTTTAAATAAAATTCGTAAAAGGATAAAATAGACCTTTTTCTTGAACTAACCCATTCACCTTCCCAATTTGATTACAATGAACCTACTTTGTCCTTGATGCCTCATCGAACATTGTGCACCTCGACTTAGGTAAATCACTTAAGTTTAGGGTAGCTATCATAGGGGTACGTAAGAAATTAGATATTAGAAGAAGGTTGGCAAAGAAAAAGAGAGTTAGGTGCGGTAAAAGCTGGAAACAAAAAGAAGAGAGAAAATAAAAAGAAACAAATAACGTTTTAAATGAGCCAAAAGTAGTGTAATTCCAAGAAAGGTTGAGTCACTTAATCTAAAATTTTCATACCCACCCCCAAGACTACATTACAAGCCAATAAAAATCTTATAGTGATTCTAATCCAACAGTCCAAAAGACCGAGACATAGAAAATAAGGGCAAACCTATGGTATTTCACATACATGACCTGAACTTTTTTGTGAGAGTGAGTGATTAAATTTAGTCCCCATTATAATATTCATAGTATAATTTGAGTGAGGGGTACTTCTTGTACGTGAGGGCATAAGGGGTGAATTATAGTTTCCATTTATTTTGGTAGTGTCATTAGTTTGTATACTAGGTTGTCTATTGATTGCGTAATGTCATTACTTGATCCCGATGTGTCATGGTAAGTTGTTTGTAAACATGCGAAGATTTTGGTTTTGAAAAGTTTGAAGAGAGTTAAAATTGTATTTTAATTTGTGCATGCTAAAGCTGAGTTTTGCAAGTATGACTGTCATAGGACTCTTGCATTTCTCTTGGTTAAGCATCATGTATTCTGTTGTTTTGGTTTATGTGTGTTTTGTTCGTTTGAGGAAAAGTAAACATTCTAAGTTGAGGGTGTTGATGTGCCGTGGACTTATAAAACTTTCAATGCTTAAAACAAAGGAAATTGCTAGTTTAAAGGCATATTTTTATGAGTATGATATTTTGTATGGTATTTTCTAGTTAAATAAGTTTGAAGAAGTGAAGTATAGGAATTAGGAGTTAAAGACATCAGACAAACCTAGGAACGACTATTGGATCAAATAACAATCTTCCAATAAGGTTACTCGATCAATAGAGAATAAAAATTTGAAGAATAACATATGAGAGGATCCCACAATTGTTAAAAGGTACAAAGGATTCGTCCTGAAAATCATGGAGGATTGTCCTGAAAAGTCAAAAGGCAAAGGTGGATGTAATATAGAAAGTAACAATCGTCCCTTTATTTAATGAGTTCGTCTTGAAGAACATTCCAACAACATCTCCAAAGATGAAAGTCGCCCTTCCAATAACGAGCACTAGGCACGATCGTGGTATCCGCCAATAATCATCCTATTCTTCTCCTGAGGCATCGACTCTTCAAGTTCTAGTGTTTAGGATAAGTTTTATTTTTGTCTATAAAAACTCTTATTAGATTTATTGTGTTATTTTACATTTTCATGATACTTTCGAGGCATATTGTTGTTCTTTGAAGTACAAATATCAATTTTTTAGTGTTTTTATTCAAAGTGAGATTTGCGGGTTTCATCTTCTTCTTAATAAGTTCATAATTATAATTTTTTCTCAGAATTATTCTTGTGTTCTTACAAGTTTGTGTAGATAATAGATATTTCTACACATCCTAATAACTCACATGAGTTATGCCTAATTTTTACCTATGGATGGACTAGGTTGCCTAATTTGTTCCTATGGAAGCGATAAAGATAGTAAATAATGAACAAGATAGTTTTATGTGAAAAACTTTTAGCTTACAAAAGATGTAAAATACCACGACCTGTACCTCTACAAAATTTAACCCCAACTTCACTAAACATTATGCGCTCTCAACAAAAGATTACAAACTCTGTAACCTAAGAAATTATAAATTTTAATTCCTAATATTTAACAATATCTCCAAACCATTGAAACACACTTCAAGTTTCCCTACTTGAAAATCAAATTATAAAACTCTAGCAACCCTAGGAACTAGCTCTAATTCCTAAAAATACACAAACCTCTCAAGGTTTATGTTCCCAAATCTTCGAGTTACACTATCTTGAAGACTAAACTCCTAAACCACTTTATAACATAATGGAACTAAGAAAGTATGAAAATTACAACTCAATAAAATTTCTAATACATAATAACTAGAATGGAAGATTGTTAGACACATGTATGAAACCGATTCTTCAATCTAGTTCATTATATTAAACTGTACTTCTATAGGTAGGCAGGACTCTGTCAAAAATTGTTCTTGCTTATTTGCTCATGTTGTACCCTTTTTTCTCAGTATAACTACATGAATTTTATTTTAAAATACCTTGAGTATTTATAACTCCAACCCAGTAGACTTCTAAATCTATATGGACTCCATAACCCAACTAGTCAAACACTAACCCTACTTTTTCAGCACAGGGTGATCTCCTTATGTTTATCTAAAGTAACAAACTTCTATTCCTTTATTTTTGTACATGTGACTTTATCCACAAAAGTCCTTTTGCAAGTTGAACTCTTTTGAAGCAGTTTTTCACGAACCAACAATGCTTACTTGTTCCATGACCCCCTTCTAATCATCAAAACTTTATAAGTTCTAACACTAAACACCACAACTAGGTTTGTGGCAACCATGGCGGATTAACAAAGTAGAATTCAAAGTTTGATGTGATTTTCAAATGGTGTTTGTGCATGTGTTATTATTCTCTTTGGTTTGATTGTTTTTTAATAGTGACCAACGTTATAACCCATCTTATCCTTACTCACAATGAAAGAAGATGTGATGGATGAAAAAAAATAATTAACAACGAGACTTGAAGCTATCAAACTCCATTTAATAGCTTGAGACAGTGCACAGAGTAACTAATCTGAGATCTATGATAGGGGTTAGCAACTTATGAGATGATAATACGTGATTGGGTATAGTCATCTAATAGGGGCATAAAGTCATTTAGATGAACATAACCTATTGATTCTACATGCCAAGCATCGAAAGATCTTACTCCTACTAAGAACCATAGAGTTAAGAAGTTATGGGAACACAGTCCTATTATTTTTTTCATATCAATTAGAAACAACTAAAATAAGTAATCATTACTATTGGACATCTGCATTACAAAACTCCCCCTTTACAAGAAATAATTTATTGACTGTTTAGATAAACACATTGATAGATATTTAGGCTTATTCTTCATGAGATCAATCCCAATTTAGTTGATTTTATATTTAATCAACGACCACTTTATATTTTATTGGAGGTGTAATTTGGACGACAACAACTAAAAAATTCAATCTAAACCCTCTTTAATATAAAAAGTGATTGAATTTTATTCAACAGTTTAAAAAATAAAAAAGTAGTGTCTATCTTCAAAGAATTAAAAGCACCGTGCCATATAAGAGAGAAGAAAAAGTCTGATGAAAGATGAGCAACTTTCTCTTAAGCTAAGGTTCAAGAAAGAAATCTCCAGAAATCATTCTTTCATTAATAGACTAAACATTTTTACTCTTTAGTAAAGAATTCTTCAAATTTTTGTCTTTCTAAAATGTGGGTTGTTTAGATTAAGGGTTAATTAAGATAAAAAAAATAGAGTTAATTAGGGGATAAATTCCAGAAGGGGAAGCTAGGAAAAAATAGAGAAAAAATAAATAAAGAGAGAAGATAATGAAAATTAAAAGACAAATATAAGAGAAAAGCCAATTCACTCTCTTTGAGAGAGTGAGATACACTCTTTGTGCCAACTCAACATCTAAGGGGTTAATATTCCAATTTAAAGTAGTTCGGAGGGGGGGTTAATAGGACTCTCATGTAGTATTAATGTATAATTATTTTTGTGTGTAGCAAATTAAGTGATCATATCCCTCAATATAGAAGAAGATTTGAGGGATTTGAGGTAATGATAATCTCGCTAAGTAAATTTATTTGAGTAAGTGGATGATATAAATTATTATGGTCATTTCTCAAAAGTGAATCTTGTGACTAATATGTGAAATGCTAGGTTTTAGACTTTAATGCTACTAAGCAACAAATTTAAATTCGTATTTTACACCCAAGTCGAAGAAGAATGATTTATATATATTGGTGGTTCTAGACCTACCTAAGTTCTTAGAATGAAAAATTCTTCTTATTAAACTCACATATGAAATAGTGGTGTTAATTGAGATGGTATAGAGATGGTAATATTTAAACCAACCTGATATTTATGAGATTATTTGAAAAAAAATTGCAAAGATTTTATTTGAGTCTGATCATAAGGTGTTAACAATTGTAATATTCTTATGTGTAGTGAGTATTGTAAGCACGATTTATTTGTGGCTAAAAATTTTTCAAGATGAAAATGCTAATACTTATAATTACTTGACTAATTCATATGATTGTGACATGTTGGGCTTAGAGTCTACTTAGTTTATTTTATATTAAAAAAATGTGAGGTGGCATTTTTAATACTCCATTCATCTCATTTTATGTGTCATCATTTTCTTTTTGACCCGTCCCAAAAAGAATGTCATCTTTCCTTATTTGGTATTTATTTAATGGCATCAATCTCATTTTATCCTCTATAGGTCTCACTTAATAAGAAAAGACAACTAAAAAGTAAATATTAAAGCAACTTTAAGAGGGACAAATTTGTAAACTTTACAAAGTCGTCACTTATTTCTTAAATTTCGTGTCCGATCAAAAGACAACACATAAAATGAAATAGAGGGAGTATTAGTTTTCCAAACATTTTTAAGTGTTAGATTAGTGTCTAATTGATCGACTTGCGTAATTGTTGGCACGTTAGTTTTGAGTTATACAACTATTATTTTCCTACTTTAAATGTTTTGAAAATGTGGGGGTTATAGTGTCTAACTAGAGTTATGTCAAGACAATTTTTTCTAAGTGATATTTTACTTGGTCTTATTATTCAAAATAGTTTTGAATATTAAGATGAAGCTCTTGATATATTTTGATGTACAAATTTGTATGTTACCTGCAAAATAGAAGAGTTTGTCAACTATGACGAAGTTATTCCCTATTATAAAATATTTGAAAGTATGGGGACAACTTGCTAAGATTGTGCCATTTGATTTGGAAAAAAGAAAAAAGAAAGGTTTAAGATTTTTTGTTGCATGTTAATCAATATTGCATGTATAGATTCATGATAATCAATCATGATGTGATTGATTTCAACGTTATAGTGATGAAAAAATTATTGTTAAATTTATTAAAGATGTTGAAATTAATTTAAAAGAGTAGCAATATGAAATAAGAAGTATACAAAATAAATAAGAAGGCAAGAGAGAAGAGTAATATTATTTCTTCCAAGTATCAACTCTAGATAATATTTTTCCTATGTCTCTATTTATAATATTCATAGAGGCATATAAAAGATTGTCAGGAACAAGCATTAACAATGAAGATTATGGGGGAGGTTAAGGGGTGAGAGTTATATCCATAATGGTGGTTGTGGAGTTGAAGAGGAGTAACTTCTTAGGAGTTATGGACATCCACATAAATATTATTTTATAATACTCTCCCTTGGATGTCCATAAATAATGTGTCTCATTAAAACCTTATCAAAAAAACTCTATGGGTAAAAAATTCCAGTAAAGAAAATAGAGTACACATATTTAGCATTACACATTTTTCGTTGCTCGTTAAAAACCTTATCAGAAAAACTCAGAGGGACAAAACTTCGATCAAGGAAAAAAGAGTACAACATGTATAATATTTTCCTGATTAAAACATCACTTAATTCTTATAATGATGCCTATATGTCAGCTTTTAACATGTTAATATTGACATTGACTTTGTGACCAAATCACATTCATGACGATGTTGTTGTTAGCCTCATATTTCTCACTATATGTTTTAATAAGGACAAACTAATAAAAAAAATCTTGCAGGATACACTGAAAATAGAGAAGATCAAAAAAGATCCCTAAGAAATCAATCCAAAATATCCAAGAAAGGAAGCAATCATTCACTCACAAGAAAGTCGGCACCAAGATAGGAAAAGTATCAATCACGAAGATTATTTGCTTCCCAGATTTATGGCAAAAGAAATCAATCAAGACAAGAGAAAAAAAGGAAAGAAGACCACACCTTCTACATGGACATATCTGATATGGACATGTATGGTTGTGAAGGCTGCATCACGTATGGACATACTTTATGGTGTCATCCCTCAATTAAGGAATAAATTAAAATCCTTGATTGAGAAGAAATCTCTTGGATTTCCTTATGAAGAATAGAAGCTGAAGAGTATAAAAGAGAAGACTAAAGATCGAAGCGCTTACGCAACTTCAAGGAGAATCTCAGTGTGTCTCAATCTTAGTCTCACAAAACTTTGTACTTCTTATTTTACAATAGTTACACAAGAATAAGATCGAGTCAACTTTTTCATACCAATTGAAGTTGTGTCATAAGATCTTAAAAAAAAATAATTCAAAACTTGTTTACCATCAATGTACCCAGACTCTTCTTTGTAAAGATCTAAGAAAACTTTGAAACCCAAGGGGACTGGAAGTAGGCATCACATTAGTGTTTCGAACCAGGTTAAATATTCATGTTTCTATCTTAAATTACTTATTTACTTACCTATTTGGTTAAATCTAATTCGACTTGTTAAGTATAGTGTTTTGCAAGTAAGTCAACTGTGAAGGCTCAACAGTCGACTCAAGGAAATTTTTCAATACACCCCCCTCTTGAATTTCAATTGGTATTAGAGTAGATTTCACATACAAGTTTTTCTTAATCGCACGTGAGTAAAGATCAAATGGTAAAATACAAAATTCTAGGTGCTCTCCTTCAAGACAGTCACTCCTCCACAAGACCACCATACTTCAATGGACAACACTACTCCAACTGGAAGAATAAATTCAGAATCTTTGTCAAGTCCAATGACTTCCAAGAATGTGTTGTCTTTAAGATGGGACCTAAGCCAATTCCAGGAATATAGGAAAAATAGAAGGTCAAGGACAAGGACAAGGACAAGAAATCAGCAGTATGGATGTAGAGGATCTGGAAAATTTTGAAGTCACCAAAGAACAAAAAGAGGTAGTTCAAAATAATGCACGAGCTATAAGTTTACTGCTCTATGAAGTAAGTGAAGAAGAATACAACAAGATATCAACCTATGAAATCGTAAAGGAGATGTGGGACAAACTAGAATTAACCTATGACGGGATCACCAAGGTCAAAAGGTCAAAAATCACTGCTCTGGTCAATGAATACGAGATATTCAACATGGAAGAAAATAAAAACGTGGAATCGATGTTTGCCAGATTCATCAAGATTGAATGTGAGCTAAAATCATTAGGGATGATATATCCACACATCCTGCAAGTCCAGAAGCTTGTCAAAAGCCTTCCTAAAGCATGGAAAATCAAGGATGCCATCCTAGAAGTCAAAGACCTCCACAACATGACATATGATGAACTACAAGGTAATCTCATTACCTATGAATAAAATTATATCAATAAGTACAACAAAGATGAAAAAAGAAACCAATAGCCTCCAATGATGTATTAACTGAAGAGGAAGACTTCTTGGAAGAAGCCAACAATGAAGAAATGTCTCTCATAAACTGCGGAGTAAGGTAGATCTTGAAACAAAGACACAGAGACCATAACGAGTCAAAAATAATAAATTGACAAGGAATGATGACCGTGTTATCACTTCGGGAGACTAGGCCACTTTAAACAAAAATGTCCAAAATTGAAAAAAATATCATCTAGAAGAAACAAAAATTTTGGGGCTTGGAGTGATGAAGATAACACTGAAGAAGAAATAGAAGTAGCCAACATATGCGTCATGTGAAAAGCAGAATCAAGTGAAATAAGACCACACAACTGACATAATTGTAACATCCTTGAATCAAATCTAGATATGATAACTGATGAACTTCAAAATCTTATCGATGAGTACAATAAACTTACTCAAGAAAAGAAAAATTGGGAAGCTTAACTTAAACAAAAACTTGAAGAGGAACGAAGGAACTATCAAGTTGAAATGAAGCATGTCAAATCGAAATTAACTTGCTTCAAGAAGAAATTAATGATGTAAGAATACAATTAAATAGCAATAAGAAATCACCAAGTTGTAATTTTGTTAGATCAAACTCTTTTAAAACAAACTTAAGTTTCTCATCAAGATTGTTTAAATCAGAAAAAACCTCTTTCTCATTTCAAGGAGCTGTCTTCTATACTTGTGGGTAGAAAGGGAAAAAATCACACAACTGTAGGCAAAGGTCTAAAGGTGTGTGTGTTTGGAGGCCTTAAGGAAGTACCTCTAACCTTCAAGAACCCAAGACTGCTTGGGTACCTAAACAAAATTGATTTTATTATTTTATAGGAACACATCCACAAAAGCTATAAAAAAGAAATATGGGTCATTGATAACGGAGGTTCCAGACGTATGACCAGAAAGATGGAAAATTTCTGTTCTCTAAAGAAATTAAAAGGAGGATCAGTCATGTTTGATGATATTGCGAAAGACGATGTCATCGGAGTTGGCTTAGTAAAGTTCAATTCCTCATGCAAACTCATTGAAGTATATCTCATAGACATACTCAAACACAACTTGCTCAGTATCAGTCACTTGAGTGATGATAGATTTGGAGTCTCTTTCAAACATGAAAGCTACTCCATCAAACATGATAAAAGAGATATTTCTCATATTGGTGAACGTGTTAATAATATTTATATTTTAAGTAGTCTTGATTTTACCACTTTGACACGCCTCACTGTACAAACCAATGATACTTTTTTATGGTACAGAAAGCTTGGACATGCTAGTGTGCATATCATTGATAAACTCTCCAGAATAGAACTGGTGAAAGGTCTGCCAAAACTCAAGTTTGAGAAGGATCACATCTGTGATGCCTGCCAATTGGGTAAACAGACTCATACATCATTCAAAGTCAAAGGCATTGTCTCTACTACCAAACCCCTTCAAATAATACACATGGATTTGTTTGGCCCCACTAAGATCACAAGTATTAGTGGAAAAAGATGTGTTTTCATTATTGTTGATGATTATTCTCATTTTACTTGGGTAATGTTTCTTACTCATAAATATAAGTCTTTCAAAAACTTTAAGATCTTTTGTTGAAAAGTGCAAAGAGAAAAAGGACACTTCATCACCTATGTTCACAGTGATCATGGAGGAGAATTTGAAAATAAAGCTTTCGAGGAATACTATGCTCAAATGAATGCTTTTAAAACTTCTTATCACCTTGATCTCCTTAAAAAAATAGTATGGTGGAGCAAAAAAATTGATCTCTTTAGGAAACTGCAAGAACCATGCTACTAGAACACAACATTCTAGATCACTTTTGGGAAGAGGCAGTGAGCACAACCTGTCATATCATCAGTAGAAGACTTATCATACTTATTCTAAAGAAGACTCTTTATGAGTTTTAGAGAGGAAAGAAGTCAAATATTATCTAGTTTCATACCTTTGGATGAAAATTCTTCATCCACAATAATGGTAAGAGTAACCTGGGAAAATTCAATCCACGAAGTGACAAAAGTATTTTTCTTGGGTAATCTCCCACCAGTCATGCCTATAGAGCTTATAATAAAAGGACATTATGTGTTGAAGAATCTATGCATGTTGTATTTTATGAAACTAATCACCCTCCTATGAGTTTGAGTATTGATAAAGAACAGGTAAATAATCTGTAATCCGGAGCCAATGCTATCACAACTCCAGAGCTTCCAAAAGACGAGTCAACTACAACTACTCCAGAGTTGACTCTCGCAGTTGAAGTAGCCAAAAAAAGTGTTCCAAGAGAATGGAGACACAATGCTAGCTATCCAAATGATTTTATTATCTAAAATCCATATGATAGGATGCATACAAGAGCCTCATTAAGAAAACAAGCATTTGTTGCCCTTGTGTCTCAAATCGAACCTAAGAAAACTGATGAAGCCATCAAAGATGAATCTTAGGTCGAGGTTATGAAGGAAGAATTGGATTAATTTGAATGAAATCAAGTATGGACTCTAGTTTAGAAACCCAAGAACTGCTCAATAATTTGACTAGATGAGTCTACAGAAACAAATTGAATGAAGAAGGTATGGTTATCAAAAACCATGCTAGACTTGTAGCTCAAGGTTACTCCCAGTAAGAAGTTATTGATTATGATGAAACTTTTAATCATGTAGAAGTTTAGAGTCAATTCGCATTTTGTTAGTTTTTTCTGCCTTCAAATGCTTTTTAAAAGGATTTATTCATGAAAAAGATTTTGTAAAACAACCTCTAGGTTTTAAAAATCCATATTATCCAAACAAGGTTTTAAATTGTCAAAAGCACTCTACGGTCTCAAACAAGATCCAAAGGCTTGGTATGAGAGGTTGAGTACTTTTTTGTTAAATAATAACTTTCAAAGAGGCAAAAATGATACAAATTTGTTAAACCAAAAGCTTTACTCAAATTTACTCATTGTACAAATTTATGTTGACGATATTATTTTTGGTAGTCCTAACATCTCCTTGTGTGAGAATTTTAGTAATCTGATGAAAGAAAAAATTGAAATGAGCCTCATGGGAGAACTCACATTTTTCTTGGGATTACAAATCAAGCAAACCCCCCAAAGGTACTTTCATTAGTCAAGCCAAATATATGAAGGAATTTATCAAAAACTTGGCATGGAAAAGGGAAAGGCCTATATAACTCCAATGAGTCCATCCGCAAGTCTTGATTTAGACTAATCTAGAAAAGACACTGATGAAAAGACATCTAAAGGAATGATTGGATCACTCCTCTATTTGACGTATAATACGCCCAAATTATAACTCTCGTTAGAAAGTATAAGCGGTCACTGTCAAATATAGAACCCAACTGGGTTGGGTATCGAATCCCATAGGAATACTGTGTTCACTAAGTATTGTGGTTGTTACCAGACTGTTGATCGAAGGTTTCAAAATAGAGGAGGATTTTGATTTATTAGTTATATTTAAATATTTGTTACAGAAAGTAATTCAACTGTAGGTTATATTGCTAATAGTAATTCAATAAGAGAAGTCAAACTAGAGTTATGGTTACCAAGATGCTTAAGCAGCTAGGGTTGTGAGCTATTGTGGATTCCCAATGAACAATTCTTATTGCAAGAGTAATTGAATTCTATGATTTACCCATTAGTTTCTCAACCTAAATGAGTAACTTATCCCTTAATTCTTTCAAACTTAAGGAACCTAATATTAATTCAACTATAATCTCACATGGGTTGATCCAGTTAAGGTATCTACCCTCTATCCAAAGGTTAAAGCTTTTAGATTTATGTAAATCCTTTCTTTTCCCAACAAGAACTTTTCTATTTGAACAAGTGTTGTTCTTGGGCTCACTTTTCAAGCTTGCAACCAAGAAAAGTCATTAAAGTGAAGAAGAGTTTATACAATATCAATTACTTGTGAGAATCTACTAGATTCACAACCCAAAATTAGCTTTTCATATCAAGGATCCCATAACCCTAGTTATGGGAGCTTAGCCACACATTTCCACCCAAGAAAGAAAAAAAAACCATTGTGTTATTCATAAATTAATTAAAAGTATACTTACAAAAAGTCACAATTGTTGTTCTTCAATCTTTAATAGAAAATATGATAAAGGAATCTAGATCCCCAAATCTCCAATGAATCTTAGAGAATAACTATGTAACAATGTATTTTCAGTATGAAAAACCCTAATAAAAGATAAGAGATGTCCAATAAAACCTAAAATTGGCTATTTATATGTTCCCAATCAAAAAGGATTTAAAATTTAAAATTATAAAACCCGCATCCAAAGTGACGTCCAAAGTGGTGGTTCGTCGCAAGGTTGAAGGTTTACCATTTGGTCCATCGCTGTTGATCTTAGTAAGTTACTTTATGGATAAGACTAACGATCAAAGTGGTTGCCCATCGCAAGATTGACAGTCCATCATTTTGACTGTCGTTGATGATCCTTGAGAGTTAAGTTCTGGATAGTCCTGACGGCCGAAGTGGTAGTCTGTCGCAAGGTTGAAGGTCCGCCATGTTGGTCGTCACTGAGCATTTCAGGATGCCTGGTTCTGTTTAGCACTAACAGCCAACGTGGTGGTCCGTTACAAGACTGACGGTCTACCATTTTGACCGTCAGAAGTGTTTTTCTTCTAATTTCTGAGATTTTTCCCTCATCTGGCTCCTTACCCTGAAATACTAAAAACCAGCATTAAATGCAACCTTGGTTGCTTGAAAACATGCAATTTTCCCAAGAAAAAAATGAAAAATATTTCGTCAAAAGACGAAACATCAACACCCTCAACTTAAGATCATTGCTTATCCTCAAGCAACTCAGCACCAAATTGCAAGTATAAACATTACAATGATGGGCATTTACTACTGAACCACTTCTTACACAGCCATTCACTTGTCATCCAAATCATATGGTTTAACATGCCAGATTCTATAACCGGCATTATTTCAAATTCAATTCATCTACACAACATGGATACAAGAATCTACAAAGATCAGCCAAATTAAGTATGACTCAGGTTGCCCTCACAGACAAGGAGATCCACCACTTAGTATATTTTGTGGATACAAATCAAACCCTTCTCACTCATCAAAGAAGTAACCAACATAGCAAATGCATCCATAAGCTTGCCTTTATCATCCAACGCCCCCTTATATTTGTGTTCCAAGATCAAGTAGGTCTTTTCTAAGCTAGAAATGAGGTATCAGTCTAGGGTAGGAAGGGATTTTGGATTAAAGTGACTAAGAACTAGGCTTTAACTCTCTTTGCCTTCAAATTCTTCTTACTAAGGCCGTTGCTTTGCTAGCTCACTCACTCTTTTCTCGCTCATTCATGCTTCACCACAATAACCCCCCCTCCTCCCCTCTCTTTATATATATATATACACAAGCATCAGCCACCCTTAACTTAGTCTGATGTCATAAGTCAAGTTGCACATTATCTTAACTAGACCAGGGCCAAATGCTCAAATTCAAATTCTACACCTACTTTCTATTAGGTAGTTAACAATCCTGCAATAGCCACCCTCAACTTAGGTGTTTTACCTAAGTTTAGATACATATTACCTATTACTAGGACAAGGCCAGAGCTAGGAGTCAACAGCTAAAAGAGAGTTAACTAGAATGCTTGGTGATGAAGAAAATTAATAAAGGCTCAAATAAGGATTCAAAAATGGAAAATTATTTTTGGTAGGGTTAATTACTTTGGATAAGAGAACTAAAAGCACAAGGTGGCCTACCATCCCTTCTTATCTCATCAACTACAGAACAACATCAATTAAACCAGGCAAGTTCTAGGTACTATACTATGTAAGAATTAATACAAATACTCGCACACACAATGGAAACTGAGTCAAACTCATTCTACTATTCTTAAGATTTTCATCACATTCCATGTATATTTACAGGTTAATGCCAACTACAGATTCACTAATAGTTGAGAACATATCCTAAGGGACAAATAAGCAGTCATATGGAAATAGTCCTAGCTTTGTGCCAACATCATTCATCATCCGTATTTACAACAAGATACTAACACAAACAACGCTTTTATTCCATGGATCATCATTGGCAACATTACAAGACTTAAAAAGAAGAAAAATGTGAATCTAAAATTAAACCTAGAAAAGAAAAAATGCAAACTTATCATGATCCTAGATATGCCGATTCTCCTAGATAGAACATGGTAGGGTTCAGAATATCGGCAACACCACCACCCATGATACAAGTATGCCAACCCCACATAAAAATATATGCATTATCCTCAAAGTATTAAATTAAAGTACAAAGAAATAGGTATACTTGTATTTTCTCTTATTCATCTGAGGTATCTGTGAAGTATGGTGAGGACCCTGTGTCCTCACCTAGTTCAATGTTGGCCCCTATGGTAGTAAGGGCACTCAAACCTCACCCTCCTGGTTCAAATAAATCAACTCTCGAACTAATGCTGAACTTTGCCCCCTTGCTGGGGCAACACTAGTAGATACTCCAACTACTTCATCTTTCTCTTTCTTCTTTATCATTTCTTCATCTTTCTTTGATTTCTTTTGAGCTCTCTTCAAATTATGTTGTTCTTTTTCTCTGGTGTCATTTCTTCTCTCTTTCTCCTCTTTTCAGCTTTCCTTGCATCTCGTTCATCAATGTGCTGCTTTTTTTTGTCTTTCATAGGTCTTCCCATTAGGTCCACAATGCATTCATCATCATCACTCACCACTAAGGCTGGGTCAAAAATAGTCTGTTGTGGTTGCCTTTCCTTTAACTCTACTATATCAGCCTTCGCCTACTCAAATTCAACCATGATCTTGGCAAGATCAGGGAGGGACAGTACATCTAGCCTTTTGTTGATGCAGTGCTCCATGTTGTCCAACCTAGCTTGAATAGTTTGGAATGGACGGATTGCCTCAGCTACAATTTCGTCAATAAAAGGCTTAAATTTTGATGCCCATTTATCTAACTATCTCTGAAACCTCTTTTACAGCTTCACTAATTTTGCAAAATTTTCCTATGTTAACCTGTATTCGGCAAAGTCTGTTCCATCCATAGACTGTGCAAACCTAAATCTATAGATGTACTCGAGGGCACGTACTCAGGTGGCACATAAGTGGTGATGGCCAAAGGCATACCTACGGGAATTTTTGTAGCATCGGGAGCTGGTACAAATTGAGTTTGATAAGCTCGAGGCTTGGTGACACGCATTTTGAACTTTGAGTCATCTTTCAACTTCTCAATGTCCTATCTATGTATAGCCGGGGCTTCATTGTCAACTCCACGAATCAGGAGCACACCGACCTATTTGCATAAATCAATGATTAAGCATGGGAACGGAAATGCACTAGTTGTTTTATGTGCCCTCACGAATATCTCATCCAAAATAAAATGGCCAAAGTCAACTTGTAGCCCTGAAACCAAGCTTTACACCAATACGACTCTGTGTTTATCCAAGTTTCTATCACCTTTTACTGGCATCAGCCTTAAGCGAACAATAGCCTACCAGAACTTAGCCTTGAAGCTAATGGAATATTTTGCAATATGCTCTCGTGGATTAGTCAACCAAGAGGGGTTACCATCATCAGTCAATAATGAATCCATCTAAGGCCTCTGAGTGGATGTAGTTCTCAACCTATACTCAAGATCAGGTATAGCAGGTGGAGCCTCGTACTCTGGACTGAATAGCATCCTATTGATTATTCGGGTTGAAATATTAATAGTGATTCCTCGGAAAGGTACGGACTCTCTATTCGGCAATCTTGTAACTAACGTCCCCTTTGGACAGTCTTTTTCTACTAGTGCAAGATAATTGGCAAAGAATTCTCTTACCCAATTTGGTTGATATACTCCTAGTGGCCTGCTTATCTATTCTAGTTCATACTCATTGAAATAGAGTTCCAACTTAGGATATTCATGTAGCTCTGTTGTCACCATCTTATGTTCCTCTGCAAATAGCCTTTTTATTGCTCTTGCTGTAGGTGTCAATCCGTCATAGAATTTCTCTCTTGCTCCCTCTATCTTCCATCTAATTACCTCTTGAAATTGAGGATCCTTATTCTTGATAACGTTAGAATCCTCAGGTTCAGTAACCACATCAGTTACTTCCATTTGTTCTCCCACGTTTGTAGCCTCAGTTCCACCCTCAACAGTCTCGGGTTAATTTGTAGAACCGTTGTCTCGTCTGGGCTTGAGTTGGTACTGCTTGTACTAATATCGCTCTTCTCTTTAGACTGGGAGAGTATAAGATTTTCCCTTTCATGTTTCCTGGTGTTGTACGCAAGTGCAGATTCGCCTCAACCCCTTTGGGATCTTCCTCCTTTGTTTAGTGGAAGTTTCCAAGCCATAACGCCTGGAAAAAAAAGAAAGGAATTAGTTCATAGCATAAAAATATCCTAACAGTAGAAACTTAGACTTAAAGACCACACTGGTGGTCCGTCGAGTAACTGGTAGTCCACCAGGTGGGCCATCAGGTCCTATCCAGAAGACCTAAAAATTCAGAGAGATGTGACGATCAATATGGTGGTCCGTCGCAAAGTTGATGGTCCACCACTTTAGCTATCGCATCTTAACCAGTGGGTGTCATTTCTGGAGTCCTTGCGACGGTCAATTTGGTGGTCCATCGCAAGATTGACGGTCCACTATTTCAACCATCACACCCCCTTCTTCATATTCAACTTTCAATTTGGCATTTATTCAAGCATTTGTTGAGCAACATCGTTTGTTTAGCAACAATTGACACCAATTTCACAATTATGCACACAATTATGCACACAATTTCTTAGTTTTAGATGCGTGAGTTACTCAGACTTCACTCAATAGTGCATATTCAAGTTTTTGAACTTACAACAACTCAAAGCAAAAGAATAACACAAGATGGAATTTTAATCAACAAATCACTCATTCATTTCATGTTTTGCAATTCAAAAAGGGAAGAACAGGGTGGTGCTCATACCTTAGTTTTGCAGTAGCTTCTTCTTTTACTTACTTGCAAATTACAAAATCAAGCTTCACTTAAAACTCTATATTTTCTCTCAAGATTATTAGTGATGAAAATAAAGAAGAGATGTGGTCACTTAAATAGGGAAAAAGAGAGTTGATAGAGAGTCCTAGGAAGAGTAAATGCCTTCAGATGCTTTGAATCCAAAGGAATTTGGTCAGTTGAAGAAGTTTAAAATGGTACAACGTATGAAACCGCTCTTTTATCTCTTTAAAATCAATTAGGCCAAATATGGGTCACTTAAATAATGAACATATTTAACCCGGCTCGTCCTAGTGCTAGGGAAATAGTGATGGTTGCTACGACGGTCCATCAAAAATATGACGGACCACCATTTGGGTCATCGCTCCTTACTAGAACATGGGTACATCAGCTTAATTTTGATGGACCGAGTGGCGGTCAATCAAATTTGTGATGGTCCACCACTTTGACCATCGCACCTTACCAGAACTTGGGCATCTCAGCTTGATTTTGACGGTCAGTGTGGTGGTCTACCAATTTAATGATGGTCCACCACTTTGGCCGTTAATTGTCTACAATGAATGAATTTTTCAACTTCTTTTTGATAGTTGAAATGGTGATCCATCAGGTGACTGGTGGTCCACCATTTCGGCTGTCACTTTTGTTCCAGTAGCTTAGGTTTTCAACCCTTTTTCCAATTGTATTACTCCTTCTTTTTGATGCATTTTACATCATACACACTTTACAAACACATCAAAAAAGCACTAAAACAACAAAATAATATAACTAATGCTTTACAACAACACACTCTGGGTTGCCCACTAGCGCCTGATTTATCGCTGCGACACGACTCAGTTATCTCGATTACTTAGACTTCATCGAGATAGATAGTATTAATACTTCTTATCATGTCCATTGGACCGATATACAGTTTCACATGCTGCCCATTTACCTTGAAGACACTTATGTCTTCATTTTCAAGGTCCACTACTCCAGATAAGTAGACTTGACTCACTTTAAATGGGCCGGACCATTTGGATTTGAGCTTACCAGGAAACAGTTTGATTCTAGAGTTGAACAGAAGAACCAAGTCACCTTTCTAGAAATACTGCTTTTCAATCTTGTGGTCGTGGTACTTTTTCATTCTTTTCTTGTATAGATCAGCCCGATCATAAGCTCCAAGATGGAACTCGTCCATCTCATTCAACTGCCCCAGTCTCATATTCGTTGTCTAATTCCAATTCAAGTTAAGCCGCTTTAGTGCCTACAATGCTTTATGCTCTAACTCAATCAGCAAATGAAATGCCTTGACATAGACCAATTGGTATGGCGACATGCCAATAGGTGTCTTGAAAGCAGTTCGATATGCCCATAAGGCATATTTTGCCAAGGCAGCTTTGAAAATCTTATTGCAAAAGTGTGATCCTCTATCGTTGATGATGGTACATGGTACCCCGAATCGAGAGAAGATGTTTTTTCTCAAGAATTCCACAACTCTCTTCCCTTCATTATCTTTCAGATCCACTGCCTCAACCCATTTTGACACATAGTCAACGACAACTAATATGTACTTCATCCCAAATGAGCGCACGAAGGGCCCCATGAAATCAATGCCCTAGACATCAAATAATTCTTATTCCATCATTTTAGACATTGGAATCTCATGGTGCTTTGAGATGGAACCTTGCCTTTGACATTGGTTGCACCTCTTCACGAAATCGTAGGTATCTTTGAACAAAGAGGTCAAATAGTAGCCACTCTGAAGCACTTTCTTTGCAGTCTGATCACTTGCATGGTGACCTCCAACTGGGGAAGCATAACTCGCTTTCAGCATACTCAACATATCTACTTCTGGGATGCACCATCTAATAATACCGTCCACACACCACCAAAAAAGGTACGACTCATCCCATAAGTAATGTGTTACATCATGAAGAAACTTTTTCCTTTGATGAAATAAAAGATTCTCTGGTATTACCTCACTCACCACATAGTTAACGAAGTACGCATACCAAGTTACTTTTTCCATAACAGTAGCCAAGATATACTCATCCGAAAATACATCATTGATCTCAAATTCATCTCTAGCTGCTTGCTCGCCTTTCAGCCTAGACAGATGATCCGCCACTTGGTTTTTGCAACCCTTTCTATCCTTGACTTCGAAGTCAAATTCTTGAAGTAGCAACATTCATCTAATCAACCTTAGTTTTCCATTATTTTTCGCCATCAAATATCTCAAGGCTATGTGGTCGGTGTGGACCACCACCTTGGTTCCTAGCAAATAAACCCAAAACTTCTCAAAAGCATAGACTACTACAAGAAGTTCTTATTCTTTGATGGTGTAGTTCTTTTGAGCTACATTCAGCACTTTGCTGGCATAATAGATTGGATGAAACAATTTGTCTTTCTTTTGTCCTAAAACAGCTCCAAGGGCAACACCGCTTGCATCACACATGATCTCAAACGCTTTTGACCAATCTAGTGCAACAATAATAGGAACATCAACCAGCTTCGCTTTAAGGCATTCAAATGCTTTCAAGAAATCATCATCAATGGAGAATTTGACTTTCTTCTCCAAAAGTTTGCAAATGGGGTTTGTAATCTTTGAAAAGTCCTTTATAAACCTCCGATAGAAGCTAGCATGACCAAGGAAACTACGCACCCACTTCACTAAAATAGGAGGTTTATGATTCTCTATAACCTCAACTTTAGCTCGATCGACTTCAATCCCCTTTTCTAAAATTTTGTGTCCGAGAACAATGCCCTCCTTCACCATGAAGTGGCATTTATCCCAATTAAGCATAAGATTGAACTCCTCACACCACTGTAAGTCCCTACTCAGATTTACCAAACACAACTTAAATGAATCTTCTACCACAAAAAAATCATCCATAAACACCTTCAAGGTGTCTTCAACAATATCTGAGAATATCGACATCATGCACCGCTGAAAAGTGGCAGGTGCACTACACAACCCGAAAGGCATCCTTTTAAAAGAAAATATGCCATATGGGCACGTGAATGTCATCTTCTCCTGATCTTCAAGAGCAATAGAAATTTAGTTCTAACTAGAATACCCATCTAAGAAATAGTACCAACCCCTTTTCCGCTAGCCGATCAAGCATCTGATCCATGAAAGGCATTGGGAAGTGGTCCTTCAATGTCCATGAGTTGAGTTTTCTGTAATCCATACACACCCTCCACCCAGTAATAGGACTGAGTGGGATCAACTTGTTTTTTTCGTTAGCCACAACTCTCATGCCCCCTTTCTTAGGCACGTACTGAACAGGACCCACCCACTTACTGTCTGAAATGAGTTATACTACTCCTGGGTCTAGCCACTTGATGATTTATTTCTTTACTACCTCTTGTATAGGTGGGATTAAACAATTTTGATGCTAAATATTCATAACACAATCCTCCTCTAGCTAAATATTATGTGTACATTTACCAGGAGGGATACCGATGATGTCTGTAATTGTCCAACCAATAGCCCTCTTATATATCTTAAGAATATAGATGAGAGCTTCCACCTATTCCTCACCTAGATCAGCAGAAATAATCATAGATAGTGTATTCCCACTGCCTAGGAACACGTACCTTAAATAACCAGGCAACTCCTTCAGCTCCAATGTAGGTAGCTCTTCTAGAGAAGGCTTAGAAGGTGGACTTGGACAATTTTTCAAGTCCAAATCCAACTTTTTGGGTGCATATGAATAAGACCCCATGCCTATTAAGGTACACACTGTCTCCTTATAATCATCAATACCGTCATGATCAAAATTCATCAATACAGCAACTAAAGTCTCCACAACAAATCTTTCTTCTATAGGCACTTCCTGCTCCTCTTCATAAGAAACATCCACAATAGAAAATATGCTCGAATCTTTATGCTTCTTCATGGATTGGAATACATCAAATTGAACTACTTCATCATTCATCTTGAATTGTAGCTCATTTGCCTTTAGATCAATAAGTACACTCCCGGTTGCGAGGAAAGGTCTACCCAAGATTATAGGAACCTTAAAGTCCACCGCACAATCGTGAATGACAAAATCAGCTGGAAATATGAAACTGGCCACCTTAACTAACATATCATACAGAATTCCCATGGGCCACTTCATAGACCTGTCTGCCATAACTAATCTCATGTTCTTAGGAGTAGTATCCCCCAAACCCAGTTTCTTATACACAACAAGCGACATCAAGTTTATACAAGCTCCCAAATCACATAGAGTTATTGCGAAATCAAGAGGACCAATAGTGCACGAGATAGTAAATTCTCTCGGGTTTGCCTTCTTCTGCACCAAAGACATTGTGGAAATAGCACCACAATGATGGAGATTTTCCACCGTCTCATAACTAACTATTCACTTCTTCGTAACAAGGTCTTTCATGAACTTTACGTACCCGGGCATTTGCTCCAATACCTCCACCAATGGAAAATTGATTTTCAACTACTTAATCATGGCCATAAACTTGCCAAACTTTATATCATCGGCCTTCTTTTTCAACCGATAAGGAAATAGAAGAGGTGATTGATGTGTGAGGAGATGCTAACACATTTGAGGCTTTTAACTAAGAATAATTGTAAAGTATTAAGCAACTTTTATTGTTTCTTGATTGTTTTCTCTTTGATATTGCAGTAAAAGTCAAGATGCAAGAGAACCAACAATAATGGAAGTAAAAGAGTTAAATTTTGAGCAAAATAAGAAGGGAAGTGTAGTTGAAGACTTGTCTGATAAGTCGTCAACTCCCTGATAAGTTATCAGACTCAGCGTCAGCCTTAGATAGAGAATGTGATTCAGCTAGAAGAAGTGATGACAACCTATGATAGGTCGTCAAAGTTGTGATAAGACGTCAGGCTCGTCGTCAAGCTTGGGCAGTGCTTGAGAAACTGAAGTAAAGATGTGATGATATCTGTGATAAGTCATCAGGTGTCTGATAAGCCATCAAGAATGTCATCACACATAAGAAGAAGGAAAAAATTTGAAGCATGCCTGACGACATATTCTGATAAGCTATCAGAACTTTGATAAGCCATCAGACATGTCATCACCTAAAAGAAAAATTCTGAATTTTTAATTTCGAATTTTTCTTAAATTACGGATATAAATAGCAGCTTCTAAGGTTTCATTAGGGAGGGTAAACATATCAGGGTTGGAGGGGGGCAAAAAACTTATTCCAAAGGAGTTCACCTCTCTTTGGGGGCTCTAAACTTAGAATTCAATTTTCAACTCTTTGATTTAGTTGTGGAAATTTTCTCTTAAACTTGGAAGAGAATTAACTTCATACTTCATATTTTGTAAGTTTAATTACTTTGAATGATGAATGTAATTGGTTTTATCTCTTTCTTTCTCATGTGGAACTAAAACCCACAAATAGGGTTGTGGGGTCTATGATTATTCCTCCATGGATTTAATATTTGGTTAGGGTTCGAGTAATTATGGGAACATCTTGATAATTCTTTTGTATTAATTATTATCTGTTGGTTGCAAACAATAGGCCTTACTTACTGTTGATTTGCTTGAGATAAGAAATCAACCCTAGTAAGAAGTGAATTATCAATGAGGACTTAGGAAGGTTAAGTTCTCATTTAATAATTAATGTTGTAACAAGATTGATCAACTTGAGATAAAATTAGTATGAATAGAATGATTTCCTAAGTTTGAGAGAATTAGGTAGTTCAACATCTAAGTATGTTGAGAAACACTTAGATGAACTGTCGAAATTGATAATTTGGTGTTTCCCACAAGTCATGAGAACCCAATACTACAGTTATTATTTAATGGGGATTAATAATCATAGTGATCACAACCCTAGTTCCTCTCTATCACTGATTTGAACTATTGAAATTTTAGTATTGAGCTCTGAAGCAAGTGAAAACTTTAATATTTGTTTTATTATTAAAAACCCCCATTTTATCTTTTCGTATCATTTGTTTGAATTCAACTTATAGCTATAGTTTCAAATTAGTTTAATTGCCACTCATATTGTTCCTCATGGATTCGACCCCGACTCCAAAGTTGGGTAAATATATTGACGACGACCGCCTTGCACTAAATTGATGTGTAAGTTGAGCGTTATAAAAAATGGAGCCGTTGCCAGGGAATAATTTAGCGTATTGAGTTGGTTTGGAATTTTAGCCTACTTGCATGAATTCAAACTTGTAAATATTTATTTTTAGTTTTCTTTTATTTCTTGTGTTAGGTAGATTTTTATTTTAGTGTACTTATTACTATGGCATCGTGGAATGAACATGAGCTTGGTGGTTGTAAATCTTATCTTGATGATCCATGTCCATATTATGATGGACCTTACTTTTGGCAAGATTGTAGATATGCTCCCCGGAGAGAGATGTGTGCACCTTCTCCATCTTACCAGGAGTATGATTGTTCTTTATGTGGTGGTCAAGATGGACATTAGAGTAATTTCCCAAATGCCCCCTCCCCCTATTACGCTAACCCAAATTCTAGTTCTTCTTATGAGTTTGATAGGTCTTATGGTCAAGAAAAGGAAGAACGAAGCACCAGGAAGAGTGGCATTGAAGCTATGTTTCAACGAATGTTGGATCTCTAGAAAGAAACATATGATATTGTATGTGATATATGTCAAGACATGAAGCCAATCATTCATGAGGAGATGGATATAGAGTTCAAACATTTAAGCCATTCTTCTATATTATGTTTAGATGATATCTTGTCTGTGAAATCATTTAAAATAATGGAAGAGTATGAAGATGGGGAGCAAGAACCCTATATTGATGTTGAGCTTGATGTTGAGAAACCCTCAGTGATTTCCCAACCAACCAAACCAACCATAAGAGATGATGCCAAGATTGAGGACATGGTTCTAGAGGCAAAAGAAGAAACAAAGAAAATCTCTAATAAAGACTCTAGCCCAATTTGAAGTGAAGATGTCGAGAAAGTGAATAAAAGTGAGTGTGTAGTAGATAGTGTAAATTTTTAAGCAGAATTTTTTGGGCCTCATTCAAAGCACTTTTCTACATTATGTTTAGATGATATCTTGTCTGTGGAATCATTTAAAATAGTATAAGAGTGTGAAGATGAGGAACAAGAATCCTATATTCTTGATTTTACATTAGACACGCAATATAAAAACACACCTCACTTTAAGGACAAGTGGTTTACCACGCTCAATTCATTACTCGACTTCTTAATTTTTGTACCACCCCCTATTATCGAGGCAAGAAGATAGACTCTAAGTTGGGGGTGAAATTCATATCCTCAAAGTGGAGGAAAAAATTGAGCTGGGTCATGCCGCGATACTAAATTAGGCGCTTCTTAGGAGGCACCCCAAAGTATTTTGTTGTTTGTATTCATATTATGTGATTGACATCAGATCTTCACACCCATGGTACCACAAGTATGTTTCTAACTCTCTTGTTTTAGTTTGACACATTGGGAACATTTCATGATTTTAAGTTGATGGTGGGGCTACTTGTGGGTGTTGATGTCCTCTTGGGGTTTTTGTTGTCGTGCCTGTTTTCCCCGGAGTCTTTTTCCTAGTAGAGCCATTATGTTTAGGCGTATTATGATTTGTTGTAAAATTTTGTAGTTGACTAGGAGAAATACAAGTACCTTAGGCAGTTAACATGTTTTTTTTATTTTTGAACACCTCTCCAATGGTCTGTTTTATAACTGTGTGATATGCATTTATGTGTGACCACTGTGCATCTTGTTATGGCATTAGTACTAGTAACATAATAACCATTGCTAAATAATTGCATGAACCGAATGGGTAGTAGCTTGTGATGTACCTTTGTGCCATGTGTGTGTGAGATACTACCTAGTTCCCATTGTGTGTTAAATCTAGAACTTGCCCGTTTGGTCTTGCCTTGGTTGTAGGATAGCAGTTAGGAAAGGATCATAGGCCGTTGTTGATATTAGTCCACTTTTAGCCTAAATGACCTTCCATGTGTAAATAATATCCCTTGATCCTGATTTTGAGCCTGAATGCCTATTTTTTTATTATACCTATCACCTTCCCATTTGTATCACAATGAACCTGTTTTGGCCCTGGTCCTCCTTGGGCACTGTGCACTTTGACTTAGGAAAATAGACTGAGTTGAGGGTGGATACCATAGGGGTGCATGATGTAAAATGATTATGAAAAAGGTAGAATAAAAGAAAAGAATAAAAAGCTGGGTGCAGTGGAAATGAACAAGAAAATAAAAGTTGTGAAAAAAAAAGTGATTGTAAAAAACACCGCACCCATCATGAATATGTGTGATCAAGAAAAGATAAGAATAGAAAAAGGTTAATGAGTGAGACCCCAGAAGATAGTGTAGTGTCAAGGAGGCTTTGGCACTTTAAATATCATTGAGTATCATACCAGCCCCTAGCCTACATTACAATCCAAAGAGAAGACCTATAGTGATCCTAGCTGACCTGTCTGAAAATCTTGGAAATAAAAATAAGGGCAAGCCTATGGTATTTGGCATACATTGATTGGAACTTCATTCTGAGAGTGACATGTCTTTTGATTGTATCCATGGTTACATATGTGATGTCTGATATAAGTGGAGTTGGACTTCTGTGTAATGAGGGCACACTGGTTACGTTACTGTTTCTAACTTGTTTGGATATTGTAATCTTGGTACATGCATGGTTGTTGTTGCTGAATTGATGCCATATCTTGATTCCTGTGTGTCAAATTGTTGTTCTTCAATAATATGCACAGTTGTTTTTTAAAATTAATTGATCTTGGAGACGGTGAAGATGTTTTGAGATAATATGGATGGTTTACTGTCGAATGTACTCTGTATCCTCTTGGTTGTGTTTTAGTTGCTTAAGGACAAGCAATTATTTTAAGTTGAGGGTGTTTATGTGTGAGCAAATGCTAACACATTTGAGGCTTTTAACTGAGAATAATTGCAAAGTCTTAAGTAACTTTTGTCATTTTTGATTATTTTCTCTTTGATATTGCAGTAAAAGTCAAGATGCAAGAGAACCAGTAATAATGGAAGTAAAAGAGTTGAATTTTGAGAAAAAAAAAGGAAGTGTAGTTGACGACTTGTCTGATACGTCGTCAACTCCCTGATAAGTTATCAGACTCAACGTCAACCTTAGATAGAGAATAAAATTCAACTGGAAGAAGTGACGACAACCTGTTATAGGTCGTCAGAGTTGTGATAAGATGCCAGGCTCGTCATTAGGCTTAGGCAATGCATGAGAAACTAAAGTGAAGATGTGAAGACGTCTGTGATAAGTCGTCAGGTATCTGATAAGCTATCAAGAATGTCGTCACACATAAGCAGAAGGCAAAAATTTGAAGCATGCCTGACGACATGTTCTGATAAGCTATCAGAACTCTGATAAACCGTCAGACATGTAGAAAAACCCATGACAAAATTGTTCTTGAAAATTATTGATTCGATTCCATGGACCAAGGTACGGTCTGTCCTAACATACCACGAGTTGTGGTAAGTGTTCACGGTACTTAGGATAAAAGTTTCCAACCTTCAGGACATTTTTCTACTCTTTAGGTCCCCTAGTAGGTCCATATATCAAATGCAACATCCTTATTTATGTCATCTTCAAGTTTTGAATGTGGTAGTTCTTGACTGGATAACACTCTTCTCCATACAACATAGCCAGATGGACTGCTATTCTGTAAATCACCTAAAAGAAAAAATTTGAATTTTTAATTTTGGATTTTTCTTAAGTTACGGATATAAATAGAAGCTTCTAGGGTTTCATTAGGGAGGCTGAACATATTTGGGGGGGGGAGGGCAGAAAACTTATTCCAAGGGAGTTCACTTCTCTTTGGGGGCTCTGAACTTAGAATTCAATTTTCAACTCTTTAATTTGGTTGTGGGAATTTTCTCTTGAACTTGGAAGAGAATCAACTTCATACTTCATCTTTTGTAAGTTTAATTACTTTGAATTATGAATATAATTGTTGCTACCTCTTTCTTTCTCATGTGGAACTAAAACCCACAAATAGAGTTGTGGGATCTATGATTATTCCTCCATGGATTTAATATTTGGTTAGGGTTCGAGTGATTGTGAGAACATCTTGATAATTGTTTTGTATTAATTATTTTCTGTTGGTTGCAAATAATAGGCCTTGGTTATTGTTGATTTGCTTGAGATAAGAAATCAACCCTAGTAAGAAGTGAATTATCAACGAGGATTTGGTAAGGTTAAGTTCTCATCTAATAATTAATGTTGTAACAAGATTGATCAACTTGAGATAAAATCAGTATGAATAGAATGATTTCCTAAGTTCGAGAGAATTAGGGAGTTCAACATCTAAGTATGTTGAGAAACACTTAGATGGACTGTCGAAACTGATAATTTGGTGTTTCCCACAAGTCATGAGAACCCAATACTACAGTTATTATTTAATGGGGATTAATAATCATAGTGATCACAACCCTAGTTCCTCTCTATCATTGATTTAAACTATTGAAATTTTAGTTTGGAGCTCTGAAGCAAGTTAAAACTTTAACCTTTCTAGGAAAGCCTTTTTCAACTGCCTCCAGTTGGTTATAGAGTCCGAAGTCAGTTCATTTAGCCATAGTGTTACCTCCCCAAAAAGATACAATGGAAACAAACGCAGGCGGATAGCATTCTGACCCACTCCTGGATTATCAAAATACTTGCAAATGGTGACAAAGTTCACCAAATGCATGTTAGGATCATCTACAGGAAGACCACCGAACAACCCCTTAATATGAAGGATTTTAATAATCATACTGGTAATATTAAATTTAGCTCCTGGTGATAGAGGTAGAGGAATGATAGCTCTAGTTACATCTACTCCATCCATTCCATCTTTATCGTCATTCAGATCAAACTGCACTGGTTAACGCTCTTGCCTTGCCCTAAAGGGGTAATTCCTGTTTACATTCTAATTCACAGGTGCATCCATATTCTCTACATACCTTGGTTTAACAGGATCTAAAAATTCATCATCCCCTAAATCATCATCATCAGGATTAGGATGACGTGCCTGCTGGGCATCATTCTGCTGATTTAGTTGAGCTATAGCCAGAGCGGCTAGTCTTTTAGCATCTTGGGGGTCTGTCATTCTGCCAATTAACTACGGTTCTGGATGTATTGGTAACAATGGTGCACCCAATCTTCGTATACTTGGCATACACAATAACTACCCTGCACAGAACAAAAATAACAAAAAAAACTAAAAATTTGAAAACTTGACCAAAGTTCAATTAACAAATAAAAATTTAATTGACAACCGTATTCCCTGGCAAACGGCACCAAAATTTGATACGCCCAAATTACAACTCTCGTTAAAAAGTGTAAGCGGTCTCTGTCAAATATAGAACCCAACTGGGTTGGGCATCGAATCCTACAGGGAATACTGTGTTCATTAAGTATTGTGGTTATTACTGGACTATTGATCGAAGGTTCCAAAATAGAGGGGGATTTTGACTTATCAATTATATTCAAATATTTGTCACAGAAAGTAATCCAACTATAGGTTATATTGCTAATAGTAATTCAATAAGAGAAGTCAAACTAGAGTTATTGTTACAAAGATGCTTAAGCAGTTAGGGTTATGAACTATTGTGGATTCCTAATGAACAATTCTTATTGCAAGAGTAATTGAAGTCTATGGTTTACCCATTAGTTTCTTAACCTAAATGAGTAACTTATCCCTTAATTCTTTCAAACTTAAGGAACCTAATATTAATTAAACTATAATCTCACATGGGTTGATCCGGTTAAGGTATCTGCCCTCTATCCAAAGGTTAAAGCCGTTAGATTTATGTAAACCCTTTCTTCCCAACAAGCACTTTTCTATTTGAACAAGTGATGTTCTTGGGCACTCTTTTAAAGTTTGCAATCAATAAAAGTCATTAAAGTGAAAGAGAGTTTATGCAATATCAATTACGCATGAGAATCTACTAGATTCACAACCCAAAATCAGTTTTTCATAGCAAGGCTCCCATAACCCTAGTTATGGGAGCTTAGCCACACATTTCCACCCAAGAAAGAGAAGAAACCATTGTGTTATTCATTAATTAATTCAAATTTTACTTACAAAAATTCACAATTGTTGTTCTTCAATCTCTACTAGAAAATATGATTAAGGAATCTAGATCCACAACTCCAATGAATCTTAGAGAAAAATTATGTAACAATGTATTTTTAGTATGGAAAACCGTAATAAAAGATAAGAGATGTCCAATAAAACCTAAAACTGGCTATTTATATGTTCCCCATCAAAAAGGATTTAAAATTCAAAATTATAAAACCCGCGTCCAAAGCGACAGACCAAATGGTGGTCCGTCGCAAGGTTGACGGTCCACCATTTGGTCTGTCGCTGCTGATCTTGGTAGGTCACTTTTTGGTTAATACTGACGGTTAAAGTGGTGGTCCTTCGTAAGAAAGATGATCCACCATTTTGACCGTCGCTGATTATCCTTAAGAGTCAAGTTCTGGATAGTCGTGACGGCCGGCGTGGTGGTCCATCGCAAGGTTGACGGTCCACTATGTTGGCCGTCGCTGAGCATTTCAGGATGCCTAGTTCTATTTAGCATTAACAGCCAATGTGGTGGTCCGTCGCAAGACTGACGGTCCACCACATGGGTCATTACTGGGTCTTCTGAAGTCATGGACTCTATTTGGACCTGACGGTTGAGTTGGTGGTCCGTCATAAGACTGAAGGTCCACCATTTTGACCATCAGAAGTGTTTTTCTTCTAATTTTTTGAGTCTTTTCCCTCAACTGGCTCCTTACCCTGAAACATTAAAAACCAGCATTAAATACAACCTTGGTTGCTTGAAAACATGCAATTTTACCAAGAAAAAGATGAAAAATATTCCGTCAAAAGTCGAAACATCAATGACCAGTCGACCAAACATTATGTTCAGTGTTTGTAAGTGTGCAAGGTTCCAGTTGGATCCTAAAGAGTCCCATCCGGCTGTCGTCAAAAGAATCACTCAATATCTCATTGAAACATAGGATACTAGACTATAGTACCCTCACTCCTCTCATTTTGACTTAGTTCGATATTTAAATGCTGACTTTGCAAGTGATAAGAATGATAGAAAAAGCACTAGTGGAATATGTCAAATTCTTGGTGATGCCCTAATTCATGGTACAACACAAAGCAAACTTTAGTTGCTCTATCAACAACTGAAGCCGAATACATAACCGTTAAAAGTTGTGGTACTCAAATTTTAAGGATTATGCATCAACTACTTGATTTTAATTTGTCTTTTGAATCTGTGCCTATAATGTGTGATAACACCAGTGCTATTAGTCTGTCTAAATACATTGTGCTTCATTCTAGGACTAAGCACAGTGATATTAAACATCATTTTATTCGAGATCATGTAGAAAATGGTGACTTTTCTCTAACAATTATTGATTCCAAAAATCAATTGGCAGATATTTTTACCAAGCCCCGTTAGAAAAAAGATTTTGTTTCCTTAGAAAAAGACTTGGTATATCAGCATTAATGACTCATGAATTTTATTTTTGGAAAAATTCCTTTTTATTGCCTTATTATTTTTTTTACTCTTTTTAATTTTGGAAAACCTTTTTGAAAAATTGTCGTCATTACTTTTACCTCTTTTTACACCACCTTTATTGCCTTTTACCCTTTTATCTTCCCAATACCCTCTTTCTGCCATCCTTTCACCTCCGCGGTCGCCTCATTCACTTCACATCTTTTCATCTTACCCTTGGTTCATGCACCCCTCTTCTTCTATCCATCTATTCAACTTCCTCTCTAGACTTTTAAAACCCCCTTTCAAACTTCTCTTCAATGACCAGAACTTGCTCCATGGAAAATCTATCCAAATCCCTTCTAGACCCTCTCTCCAATAATCATATCCTTATCTCTGAATCTTTTGAAGAATGTTCGTCTGACTCTCAAAAGTAGACTATTACCAAAAAAAATTTTGCCCCCAGTCGAGCCTCTTATGTCAAGAAACCTTATTCAAAACCTCTGGATCTTTTTCCTACAGAGGACATGCATAAAATTTGGACCTACTCGCAAAAAGACAAGTTTACCACCTTCAAAAGTCGCTTCTTTGTAGGTGGTCATGTAGTAAATCTCTGTCAATTAAAGGAATCTCATTGCAATGTCAATCACTTCTTTAAATTTCAAAACTTTTCACTGGTTTTTCATCTATGTGGACTTGTAGTTTATGAGGATCCTGTTCAAATGTTTTATGCCAATCCCCGTCTCTCTCCCTATAGCAGCGAACTAGAGACTCTTGTTCTTGGCACAAGAATCATACTCAATGATTTTCTATTTGAAAAGGTGTTTGATATAAAGTTCTTTGTGGTTATTCCCTTTATGAATGGCTCCTGGCCTAGAGATTTTCAAGTCAGCTTTGACGAAGCGAAAAAGACCTTGTCCGACCCGAACACAATGTCTTCTAGCTTTGGTCCCCTGTCTCTCTACTTTAAGTACCGCATCATGTCCCACATCATTGCCACCATACTGATTCCAAGGAAGGGCTTCCTCAGCAACACAACCTATCGAGATGTGTTTGTCCTACATTACATGGTGAAAAAACACAAGTTAAATTATGTTGATTAGTTTCGTGAATATATGCTTGAGAGTGCTACAGATGCTTATGCCTCCTCCCGCCTGCCTTATGGACTGTTGATTACTTAGATTCTCCTGTATTACTCTCTGGACCTTGATGTGTAATAAGATGCTAACACATTTGAGGCTTTTTACTAAGAATAATTGCAAAGTCTTAAGCAACTTTTGTCATTTTTGATTGTTTTATGTTTGATTTTGCAGAAGAAGCTGATATGATAGAGAACCAACAAGAATGGAAGAAAAGAAGTTGAAATCTAAAGAAATCTAAAGAAAAGTGTGGCTGACGATATTTTTTATAAGTTGTCAGTCCCGTGATAAGCTATCAGCTTCATCATCAGCAGTAGACAGAGAATCGGCCTAAGTTGAAAGTTGTGACAACATTTTGTGATAGGTCGTCAAGGGTCTGATAAGCTTTCAAGAATGTCATCAGCCTAAGGCAGTACAGGAGAACTGAAGCAGAGCCTTGATGATATTTTGTGATAGGTCATCAAGGAGTTGATAAGTCATCAAGATTGTCGTAGTCTTAAGCATAAAGAGCCAAAACTGAAGAAGGAGTTGACGACATTTGTGATAAGTGGTCAGCCTCCTGATAGGCTATCATAAATGTCGTCACCTAATCTGAGGGATTTCTGAAATTTATTATTTTATTTCCTTATTTAGGGTGAACTATTTAAAGCCTTATTTAGGGTTTTCTTGGAGAGGCCCGAACATTGAGTTTTGACGATACTTTGATATTTTCTCTCTTTAATTTCTTGGCTTGAAAAAGCAAATACTTTGAAGAGATTATTATCATCATTTTGGGATTTCCTTTGTGATTTAATCTTTGATTCACTTGTTATTATTCTTCTTGTGGTAAGTTTAACTTTCAAAGCATGAATATAACTCGTTGTTTCGATTTTATCATTATGAGTGGCTAAATTCCATTAACCTGAATTATGGGATCTAGGGTTAGGGCTTGATAAAATGCTGAGTGATCAGGATTCGAAAGGTGGTAGGACTTCTTGATAATTCTGAGGTTTTAATTAACGTCTGTTGGATCAAAATAATAGATAAAACCCACGTTGATTTGCTTGAGAAAGAAATCAAATATAGTGGAAAGTGAATTATCAACAGGGACTTGGAAACACTCTGTTTAATAATCAGCGTTGTAACAAGGTTGGTTAACCTGAGGTAAAATCTGGGTTGTGAATATAAATTCCCGAAGTCTGAGAGGATTAGGTAATTAAATTCTTAAGTAGGTCGAGAGACATTTAGGCATAACTCCAATAAAGATAACTTGTTGTCCTATCTACTGTGAGAACCTTGAACTACTATTAGCATCTGTCAAGTACCCAAACCCCTAGTGAACATAATTCTGGTTTTTCATAAACTCTTGATTACGAACACTTAAGTTAAAGTGACCAACAATTTATTGGCTAATCTCCAAAACCCCCCATTTTATCTTTTCGTATCATCTGTTTGAATTCAACTTGTAGCTATAGTCTCAAATTAGTTTAATCACCACTCAGATTGTTCCCTGTGGATTCGACCCCGACTCAAAAAGTTGGGTAAATATATTGACGATGACCGCCTTGAACTAAATTGAAGTATAAGTTGAGCGTTATCAGACCTCTCTGCATACCCTCTTGTGGAAGTCTCCACTACTTATGACTCCAAAATATTTGCCAACATGGGCAACGTTTTGGTAGATAATGAATGGTGCAAAAAGGACTCTGCCTGAGAAAAATCCGATCTCCCTAGGGTAAGCAAGTTTGTTTCTAACCCCATGCTTCCTATGTTGAAGGAATTGAAGGACCTCAAGGATCGCTTAAAAACTATTGAGGAAAGAGTGATGTTGCTTCAAGAGTTGCCTCCCAAGCTGTTGGATCTTGGGATGAGCACGAGCACTGATATAAACAAGGTATGTCTGACCATTAATGGATTCAAGAAAGAAGGCATCAAGTTGTTCACCGGAGTGTTTACTCACATAGACTCCCTCAAGTCTTAAGTCAACTCCTCAAATGATGACCTTGCAATATCCATCCAAAACTCCTACTCCTCCTTCTCTAAAAATATTGAAAAATCATATAAACGATTCTTCCATAACATACACAATAGCCTCACATACTTTTTGGCCAAGCATTGAATGATGACTACTATTCAAAAGAGGGTCCTGACCCTTGTTTTTGGGCTACAAAAGATTTTTACAAACTGTCTGCCATACTTTTTTATTTTATTTAGTCCTTTGGTATCCATTTGACTATTTATCTGCTATATATCTACTGCTTCTTTTTTCCTGTCTGTTGTGTTGTTCTTTTTTATTATGCCAAAAGGAGGAAATAGTAGGAACATCAAAGGTGCTTGCAAGTCAGGGGGGCAAATAAATTATCAAAGGATGAGAGTCAACTGATGCTCAAAGAAAGTGGGAACATCATAGATGTTTTCAAGTTAGAGGGGAGCATATCACCAATAAAATAGGAAAGTCAACTAATGTTTATTATTTTTTATTATAAAAAAGGGGAGATTGTTAGCCTCATATTCTCACTATATATTTTAATAAGGACAAACTAATAAACAAATATCTTGTAGGATATATTGAAGATACATAAGACCAAAAAGATTCCTAAGGAATCAATCCAGATTATCCAATAAAGGAAGAAAGCATTCACTCACAAGAAAGTCGGCACCAAGATTGGAAGAGCATCAATCAGGGAGATTATTGGCTTCCTAGATTTATGGCAATCAAATCAATCAAGGCAAGAGAAAGGGGAAAGAAGACCACACCCTCTACATGGACATATCTGATATTGACATGTATAGTTGTGAAGGCTGCACCACGTATGGATATATCTGATATGGACATACTTTATGGTGTCATCCCTCAATTAAGGAATCAATTCAAATCCTTTATTGAGAAGAAATCGCTTGGATTTCCTTATGAAGAATAGAAGATGAAGCAGCTGAAGAGTATAAAAGAGAAAACTAAAGATCAAAGCACTTACACAACTTTAAGGAGAATCTCAGTGTGTCTCAATCTTCATCTCACAAAGCTTTGTACTTCTTAGTTTACAATAGTTACACAATAATACGATCGAATCAACTTTGGCATACCAATTGAAGTTGTCTCGCAAGATCTGAAAAATAAAATAAGTTTTCAGAACTTTTTTACTATAATTGTACCCAGAGTCTACTTTGAAAAGATCTAAGGAAACTTTGAAACCCCCGAGGACTGGAGTAGGCACCACATTGGTGTTTTGAGCCAGGATAAATCTCTGTGTTCTTATCTTAAATTACTTATTTACTTTCCTATTTGTTTAAATCTAATCCTCCTTGATAAGTATAGTGTTTTGTAGGTAAGTCGACTGTGAAGGCTCAACAATCGACTTAAGGAAATTATTCAATAACCCCCCCCCCCCCCTCTTGAATTTCAATAGGCATCATAGAAGGTCTCATAAATAAGTGTTGCTTAACTGTACGTGATTAAATATTAAATCGATAACTACTTAATTCCATATGTTCTCCTTCAAGACAGTCACTCCTCTATAAGACCACCATACTTCAATGGACAATACTTCTCCTACTGGAAGAACAGATTCAGAATCTTTGTCTAGTACCATGACTTCCAAGCTTTGGTTGTCATTAAGAAGAGACCTAGGTGAATTCCAGGACTCAACAAAAAATAGAAGGACAAGGAATCAAGTAGTACTGATATAGAGGATCTAGAAAATTTTGACATTATCAAAGAACAATACGAGGTAATTCAAACTAATACAGGAGATATAAGTTTAATCCTCTATGCAATAAGTGGAGAAGAATACAATAAGATATCAAACTGTGAAACCACAAAGGAGTCTGAGACAAACTGGAAGTAACCTATGAAGGGACCACTAAGGTCTAAAAGTCAAAAATTACTGCTCTGGTCAATGAATACGAGCTGTTCAAAATAGAAGAAAATAAAAACATGGAATCGATGTTTACCAGATTCAACAAGATTGTATGTGAGCTAAAATCATTAGGGATGATCTATCCACACATACTACAAGTCCAGAAGCTTGTCAGAAGCCTTCCTAAAGCATGGGAAACCAAAGTCATCATCCTAGAAGATGAAGACCTCCACGACATGACATATAACAAACTATGAGGTAATCTCATTGCCTATTAACAAAATTATATCAACAGGTAAAACAAAGAGGAAAAGAAGAAACCAGTAACCTTCAATATTGTATTAACTGAAGACGAAAACTTTTTGGAAGAAGCCAACAGCAAAGGAATGGCTCTAATAAATCACGGAGTAAGGCAGATCTTGAAATAGAGACAAAAGAGACCCCAATGACTCAACAATAATGAATTGACATTGAATAATGATTTTTGTTATCACTACGGGAGGCCAGGTCACTTTAAGAAAAACTTTCCAAAATAGAAAAGAAGATCATCTAGAAGATACAAAACTTTGGGGCTTGGAGTGATAAAGATGACATCGATGAAGAAGTAGAAGCAACCAACATGTGTTTCATGGAAAAAGGTGAATTAAGCGAGGTAAGACCACACAACTTTCATAACTATAACATTCTTAAATCAAATCTAGATATGATAACCGATAAACTCCAAAAGCTTATCGATGAGTACAATAAACTTGCTCAATAAAATAAAAATTGGAAAGCTCGACTTAAATGAAAACATAAGAGGAACAAAGAAACTATCAAGTTGAAATTGAAGCATGTCAAATCGAAATTAACTTGCTTCAAGAAGAACTTGATGATGCAAAAATGCAATTAAATAACATTAAAAAATCACCAAGTCACTGTTTCATTAGAATAAACTCTTTTAAAACAAACTCAAGTTCCTCATCAAGATCGTTTAAATCATCTAAAATGTCTTTCTCCTTTTAAGGACCTGTCTGTTATACATGTGGATAGAAAAGGCACAAATCACACATCTATTTGCAAAGGTCTAAAGTTGTGTGTGTTTAGAGGCCTTAAGGAAGTACCTCTAACCCTCAAGGACCCAAGACCACTTGGGTACCTAAATAAAAATGATTTTCTTATTTTGCATAAACACATCTTCAAAATCTATAAAAAATAAATGTGGGTCATTGATAGTAGATGTTTCAAACATATGAACAAAAAAGAAGGAAAATTTCTATTCTATAAAGAAAATAGAAAGAGGATCAATTAGATTTTGTGATAATACGAAAGGCGATGTCATCAAAGTCGGCTCAGTAAAGCTCAACTCCTCATGCAAACTCATTAAAGTGTATCTCATAGACGTACATGAAAACAACCCGTTCAGTATCAATCAGTTGTGTGATTCTAGATTTGGAGTTTTCTTCAAATCTAAAAGCTTCTCCATCAAACATGATAAAAGAGATATTTCTCTTATCGGTGAATGTGTTGATAATATTTATGTTTAAAATAGTCCTAATTTTACCACTTTGACCTGCCTCATTGCATTAGCTAAAGAGTATAAAAGAGAAAACTAAAGATCGAAGCACTTACACAACTTCAAGAAGAATCTCAGTGTGTCTCAATCTTAGTCTCACAAAGCTTTGTACTTCTTATTTTACAATACAAGAATAAGATCGAGTAAACTTTGTCATATCAATTGAAGTTATGGAATAAGATCTAAAAAATAAAATAAGTTCTCAGAACTTGTTTACCATTATTGTACCCACACTCTACTTTTAAAAGATCTAAGGAAACTTTGAAACCCATGGGGACTGGAAGTAGGCACCAGATTGGTGTTCCAAATTAGGATAAATCTTCGTGTTCTTATCTTAAATTTCTTATTTACTTACCTATTCATTTAAATCTAATCCGTCTTGTTAAGTATAGTGTTTTGCAAGTAAGTCAACTGTGAAGGCTCAACAGTCAACTCAAGGAAATTTTTCAATTCACCCCCTCCCCTTGAATTTTAGTTGCATCATTAAACTCATCCTGATATATCAATTTTGTGTTTCTCATATATATTAAGTCATTTAACTCAGCCAAATACATTCTTATAATCACTTTATTCATGACTTCGTCATTGCAAGAAAATTTTTCATTTATCTTATTTGTAGCAATGCCTAAGTTGTAAATACTTTTGTTTGCATGATGATAAAATTGACTGACTTATAGAATAATATGATATGATAATTTTCTCTCATGCAAATAGATTACGTTCCTAAAATCAAAAAAATTTATAAACCAAATAATTTTCCTGTACTTTCATAATCAACCATTCCTTGACAATATTGGATAGAAATATTGTAATGACTTAATCTATCATAATTAGGAAATATCTCGATATGGGTACAGGTTATAAGAATTATCGAGATTATGTTTGTAAAAATGCATGGGGTGATACAAGTCAAAATTCTGTATTTTTAAAAAATATTGATTGCCCTAGCGCCATACCACTATACCGGAACTTATTCCTCTATAGTGACACCTCTCTCTATAGTGACATAACGTAGACTATCCCACTTAAATGGGTTTTAATCTTTTCTCTCCATAAGTTTAAACCAACAATTTCAGAGGACTAAAAAAACCCTTAGGATTGTTTCCCATGCCTTGGAGATATAGAAAAGGAAAATGGGTTCGAGTGCAAGCCCGTGAATTTTTGCGTAAAAATGTATCTGTGATATTAGCACAATATTGGAATTCCCACTCGTTCATACTTCTTACAACTAGTTGACATCTAGGTAAGTTAAGGTTAATTGATTAGTGTAGACTTGATTTAGAAAGCATAAATATAACATAGATGGATGGGAGATTTCAATGATTAGGCCTTTGGGCATGGATTTTGGATGACTATATTTGGTTAAAGCTTGGTAACTTATGAGAAGGTGGTTATCTTATATCTTATCATGTTATGCCATAGTTATTCTATAAATTGGGTGGTTGATATGCCGTGGAAACACAACACTTTAGATGCTTAAACAATGAAATTATGTTTGAACTTAGGTCATTTTAGTAGATATGATGTGATTTTGTGGTTATTGCAGGTAAAATAGGTCTAGCATAGTGTTGGAAGGAAATTGGAAGAAAAAGACTTAAAAAGGCCAAGTTGCAGCAAGGTACGAGTCATAAACACCTCATACAACTCGGAGGCTGACTCGTAATATCAACAGAAACCAAGAACAAGAAGAAAAACCAAGTGTAGAGAAGATATAACTGAGAGTACAAGCCGTATGATGAGGGTACGATTCGTATCATGAAGTCATACACAGAGTAGAAGACAAGAAAGCAAATCAGAGTTGAAGTGTTAGAAGAATATGAGTTAAAAGTCTGAGTATGACTCGTATAATCCAATCGTAAGTAGACCAGTGTTCAAAACAAGAAAGGAAGAAGTCCCAGGTGGATATGAGTAAAAGGTATGAGTCGTATGATCATGGTACAACTCGTGAGCAGCGGTCATAAGTAGAACAAAAAGTTGAAGCCTGGAAGAGCATACACTGTAGTGGATACCAGAGCCATGGTACGACTCATATGATATCAGTAAGAGTTGAAGAACGAGTAGTACCTTGTGCCAACATAACTTTATCTTTTCCATTTTTATTAGGATTTCTAAGTATTTTTTAGACACTATAAATACCGTAGGGTTTATCTTTTATTAGGTTATGCATTCTTACATTAGTTACTTACTTTTACATATTTTACAATCATTCTTGAGATCTTTGGTTTTTTATTCAATTAAAGACTTTGGAGTTTATTCAACTTATTCTTGTAAAATTAATTACATGTATTCTTCATTGAAAATCATGGTTTCTTGCATGAACATGAGCGGCTAATCTCCCTGACTAGAGTGTTGGGAACCCTGGCAGCTTAGCTATATAAAGGAAGTGGTAGATTCATCTATTCTAGGGTTTATTTATCTTAATTTTTTTGCAATAATTGACCTCAGAGCTACTGCAGAATCTTGGGGATAGCCTGTATATACAAACGTCCTCACAAGGGAGTTTATGATTAGGAAAACAGAATTAAGATAGTAATTGAGATTCACCTCCATCCTACTATTCCATCATCTCATTTAATCAATTAAAACTCAAAAGGTGATAGTCAACTGAAGTCATAAAAATGGAGCAACAAGGCGATGCCCTGAGACTCAAAAGCTAAAGGGTAAAATTTATCAACACGTTCACAAGATGATTGATAATACATATCTTATTAACTTTACATGCAAAGTTGCATAATAGGTGGGTTGATCACATTAATTTTATGGAGTTGAGAAGCCATGGGGAGAACAGTCCTAATGTTCGTCTTCTATTGTCTACAGCTCAAAGCATTAAAGATTTGGTTACTACTTGTGATTGAAACAAAATTCCCCCTATTTACTTTCCTATACAGTTAGTGAATCACAACAAGTTAAGCAACTATTCAGCATCTTCCCTATGGGATCTAACCCAACCTAGTTGGGTTACTATTTTTGGCATTGACCGCAGTATACTTCATTTAGAGGTTAGTTTTGGGTGACATTAAATTTTGGCGTCATTGTCAGGGAAGACGATTTGAGTAGTTAATTGAATTGGTGAAGATCGCGGGTTTTATTTTCTATTTTGATTTACCATACATCGGTGTATGCCAAAAACTAGGAAAAGAGGCAAACCCTTACTCCCTTTTGATCTAGAGACAGAGAGAGTTCTTCAAATACCAAGAAGGATATCAGGACAAGTTTGTGATGGGCTTCAAGACCCTCCACCTGTTGATCCTAATGCAGTAGTCCTGTATTATCTAGTTGATCCATAGAATGTTATAGATTTATAGACACAACAACTAATAGTTACTATCGAGGGAGAGGGAAGAGCATTCGAAGAGGTTCGATTAGCTAAAGAGGCTAGGTTAGCTCCACAAGAAGGATTAGCTAGGCCTAGATAGGTAGTTGAGCATCGAGACAGAGTTTAGAGAGGAAGATCTCTATTGATTCCTACATATCAGCACTTATTCCCATACTATAAGGAGGAGGATATGGGTTATGTTGAACCTGCTGAGACAGGAGCCATTGTTCCTCCCACTTTACCCCCAAATGTGAAGTTTGATATTACAAGTGCCATGATCTAATTGTTGAACTTGAAGGGTGTATTTTTTGGATCAGCTATTGATGATGCAAATATGCATCTTGCTAATTTTACTGAGATCTGCACATCATATACTATTTCAGGTATGGATCAGAAAGCTTTATGATTGAGGTTGTTCCCATTTCCATTGATGGGTGATGCATCATTATGGATAGGGAAACATCCAAAAGGCTTAATCACTACCTGGCATGAGTTGCGTAAATAGTTTTTGAATAGATTTTTCCCTCCTGCAAGGATGCTACTGTTGAAAGATGAGATTTATTACATCAATCAGTTACCTACAGAATCCTTGTATGAAGTATGATTTAGATTCAAGAAGAAGCTGAGCATGGTACCTAATCACAAAATTAGATGATTAAATTTGTTGGAAATCTTTGATAGATCATTGAATGTCAGTTCGAGAGAAATGACAGATATAATTTTGGGAGGTGTATTCATACATCTTTGATGGGATGCTGCACAGGATATGTTGGATGATATTTCAGTGACTAATAGAGGCTGGCATACTAGAGATGCAAAACATGGTGTAGGTACTTATGCTATTGGAGCAGCCATTGATTATGGAGTTGGTCAATATTTGGTTGCACAAGAGGTTGCACAGTTTCATACTGATATTGTGTTGTTTACAAAATAATTCTCAAGAATGAGTGCTGAGAAAATGAATGTAGTGGCGGCATAAGGATATACTTTTAGAACTTTTGAGATTAAATCTGAATATAAAGCAAAGTAACTTGATTGTAGGTTGATGGATTTTTGAGCCCAAGGGAAAGGGAATTAATGTTGAAACTATTATAATGATAGATATAGAGATAGAAGTAGAGAGAGACGGTGATTGGAGGCAAAAAGATGACTACAAGGAGAAAAGTGACAAGTATTTTCCACCAGGTAATCGTGATTCAGAATCCAAAATAGAGGCGATGTTGTCAATATTAGTCAAGGGCCAAAAAATTCAAGAGAGCTGCCTTAAAGATATCATGGCAGACCTATCGGGGCTAAACTAGAAAGTTAAGTCACATGCTACAACAATCAAGTAGTTCAAGCAATAATTTTGTCAGATATCAGCCAAAGTAAATCAAAAACAACTTGACACTCTCCCAATTAACACGATGGCTCATCCAAAGAATAATGGTCACTTCTACGCCATTACCACTCAAAGTGGTAAATCCACCATAAACCTACCTGTACCAATTGTCGATGAGCAAAATAATGATGAGGATCCTATTGATGTGGATAGTAGTAGCAAGAAAGATGAAGGAGAAAATAAGGCCAAGGATCTTATTTTGAAGAATATCCTGAGACCTCATCTTCCTTTTACTTAAAGGATGAAAAATAAATAAGAAGATGGTAAGTATTAGAAGTTATTGTCAATGCCAAAAGAGTTATCAGTCAACATCCCACCTGTAGAGGCAGCAGAGGAAATAATGCTAGGATATGTAAAATTTATGAAAGATCTAATAACCAAGAAGAGGTTAGTTAGTTATGAGCCAGTCGACAACATTTATTCTTATAGTAAGTATCTACTAGATCATTGGTGGAGAAGAAGGAGGATCCTTATACTTTCACTATACCTTGCACCATTGGATCCTTCAACTTCACTCGTGCATTATGTGATTTGGGTGCTAGCATCAACTTTATGCCATTCGCAGTGTTTAAATAGTTGGGGTTGGGGGCTCCCAAACCAACCACGATAAGATTAGTAATGGCAGACATGACAGTGAAAAAGCCAGTTGGTATTCTATATGATGTATTAGTAAAAGTGGCTTATTTCATATTTCCAGTGGAATTTGTAATCTTGGACCACGAAGTAGACTTCTATGTCCCAATTATTTTAGGGAACCCATTCTTAGCTACAGGGAGGACATTGATTGACTTGGTTCTAGGACATTTAATGTTGAGATAGAATAATGAAAATGTGACATTCAATGTATGCAAATCCATAAGGCAGCCTGATAAGGTGAGAGTGATATTTGTGATTGATATGTATGATAATAAAGTGAATTCATTCTATGATGTTGGTTCAATTACTCTCTGGGGTGATGTTTTTGATGTTGTTGTTCCTATTGAAGAAAGGTTGGGTGTTGAAGCTCGTGCAATTGTTATCATGAACTTTGACAGTGATGGCATTAAGGAGTATGATGAGATGGTATGTGCACTTTATGGGAGTGGCTATTACACATATGCACCAAAGAAGATTGATTTGGATTTGAAAAATAGAACTACTCCACCTGCTCATCCATCCATAAAAGAGACACCGGTCTTAGAATTAAAGGCCCTCCCTTCTCATTTACAATATGAATTTTTGGAGACCAACAATAATTTTTCGGTAATATTGCAGCCAATTTTATTGACTTAAAAGTGGAAGCATTATTATCAGTATTATGGAGATTCAAGAGGGACATTAGATGGTCGATTGCATACATTGTGGGTATTTCGTCTGGTCTTTGTACTCATAAAATTCAACTTGAAATGGGGTGTATTCCAAGTATAGAACATTAGTGTTAACTCAATCTTCCTATGAAGTAGGTGGTGAAGAAAAAGATAATCAAGTAGTTGGATACTAGTGTAGTATATCCCATTGCTGACAGCAAATGGGTCAGCCCGGTACAATGTGTTCCAAAGAAAGGCAGGATTACTGTTGTACCTAAAGAGAAAAATGATCTAGTATCGATGAGGCAGTCATGGGATGAAGAGTATGCATTGCTTACAGAAAATTGAATGCAAGGACTCAGAAGGACCATTTTCCCATGCCCTTCACGGACTAGATGTTAGACAGGTTAGCGGACCGAGGATGGTACTATTTTCTTGAAGGGTATTCAGGTTACAATCAAATCACTATTGCGCCTAAAGACGAAGAGAAAACTACCTACATATGTCCTTATGGGACTTTTGCATTCAGACGTATGCCATTCGGTCTATGTAATGCTCCAACCAAATTTCTGAGATGTAAGATGTCCATCATCTCTGATATGGTAAAAAACACCATCGAAGTATTTATGGATGATTTTTTAGTCGTTGGCGATTCTTTTGATAACTACATAGTGTACTTGGCCAATGCTCTTAGAAGGTGTGAAGAATGCAACTTGGTACTTAACTAGGAAAAATGTCATTTTATGGTCAAACAAGGTATTATGATTGGGAACAAGATTTCAAAAAGGGGCATAGAGGTTGATAGAGCTAAAATAGAGGTGATTGAAAAATTACCTCCACCAATTTTGGTAAAGGAAACTCGGAGCTTTTTAGGGCATGTAGGTTTTTACAGGTGCTTTATTAAGGATTTCTCAAAGATTGCTAATCCTCTTTGCAAGCTTCTTGAGAAGGAGGTGAAATTTGTTTTTGATGATGCATGTATGAAGGCTTTTGAAAGCCTAAAAGAGAAATTGGTGTCGGCTCCAATCATTGTGTCACCTGATTGGTCCTTACCTTTTAAGGTTATATGTGACGCAAGTGGAGTTTCTTTAGGTGTTGTCCTAGGCCAAAGAAAATAAAATATTCTTCATCCTATCTACTATGATAGTAAGACATTGAACCCTGCTTAAAAGGACTACACAGCGAATGAACAAGAGTTGTTGGCAGTGGTTTTTGCCTTTAAGAAGTTTCGGTCTTACTTAATTGGGAAGAAGGTAGTTGTGCACATGGATCATGCAGCATTATGGTACTTGATAGAAAATAAACATGTGAAACCTAGACTGATTAGGTGTGTACTTTTTCTACAAGAATTTTTGAAGTCAAGGATAGAAAAGGCACAGAGAACCAAGTTACGAATCACTTATCTAGACTTGAGGAGGAAGATATGCAGAAAGCAGAAAATGGGTTAGAGATAGATGAGAGTTTTCCAGATGAGCAGTTATTGGAAGCTTCCCAAGATCTAATTCCATGGTTTGCAGGTTATGAAAATTATCTAGCCATTGGTATAGTCCTAGAAGATCTTTCCTTCCAACAAAGAAAGAAATTCACGCATGAGGTAAGGAATATTATCTTGGATGAGCCTTATCTATTCAGAATATATGCGAATGGGGTTATTCATAGATGTATACCTGAGGTAGATAGTATGAGAATACTTGAGGCTTGTCATTCTTCGCCAGTTGGGGGTCATCATGGAGGAACCCACACAGCCCATAAAATTTTGCAATGTGCGTATTATTGGCCAATAATCTACAAAGATGCACATGATTTTGCTTCTGTTTGTGATCAATGTCAATGCCAAGGTAATATCCCTAGACTCCATGAACTTCCTATGACTCCCATTTTAGAATTGGAATTATTTGATGTCTGGAGTATAGATTTCATGGGTCCTTTTGTGAGTTCATTTGGCATGAAGTATATACTTGTAGATGTGGATTATGTATCCAAATGGGTGGAAGCAGTTCCGCTCCCCAACACTAAAGCACGTAGCGTCATTGCATTCTTGAAAAAGCATATTTTTTCTTAATTTGGCACCCCACGTGCTATCATTAGTGACGGTGCATCACATTTTTGTAATCGTTTATTCAAAAGTCTTCTTGAAAAGTATAGAGTAAAACACAAGATGGCAATACCTTATCATCCGCAGACTAGTAGACAAGTTGAAGTGTCCAATCAATAAATCAAGTGCATATTGGCCAAGGCAATGAATCTCAAAAGAACTGATTGGTCACGAAAGTTAGATGATGAATTATGGGCTTATCGAACAGCATTCAAGACCCCAATAGGTGTGTCACCTTATCAGCTAGTGTATGGTAAGGCTTGTCACTTGCCTATTGAGCATGAACATAAAGCACTTTGGGCCTCGAAGAAGCTGAATTTTGTATGGCAAGATGAAGCCAAGTCAAGATTGAACAAGATGAATGAGTTGGATGAATTTTGACTTCCATCTTATGAAAGTTCCGCACTTTACAAGAAAAGATAAAGTTGCATCATGATGTAAAAGTGAAAAAAGAATCTTCGTAAAAGGTGAGCAGGTATTGCTCTACAACTTAAAGATTTGCTTGTTTCTAGGTAATTTTAAATTTAGATGGTAAACTACCTTTACTGTGCTAAGAGTGTTCCCATATGGTTCTTTGTAATTGAAGAGGGACGGTGAAGCTCGTTTCAAGGTGAATGGGCAAAGAGTAAAGCACTATATGAGTAATACTAAGGAAGTAAATATGATTTTTAAGATGGACCTTGGTGAAGTCTGAGTAACCAAGGTAATTACGACGTGTCACGACGTTAAATCAAACACTGCATAGGAGGCAACCCATGAGGCTGGTTGGTGAAATCTGAGTATCCCACTTAGCCATATCGTGCCACTATGTTAAATCAAGCATTGCGTGGGAGGCAAATCATGTTTTGTACTTAGTTATTTATAGGGTAATATGTTTGTTCAGTGTACAGGACTAAAGATTGCATAAAATATCTTGAAAAGTTAAAGAAGTTAGGTCATATGAACTCTTCACAAATCGTATCTTAATGGTATGACTCATGAGAAAGAGTTGCAAGGACCTGGGAAACTAATTAGATTTAGGTAAAAGTTTCTTGAGGCTTTACGACTCTTAGAACGAGTCGTACCCTCAAGGTACGACTCGTCACACTGAGTCGTACCCACTTCTGAATGCAGGTAAGGTTCCAGGTCTATATGAGTTGAAGAAAATACCCGTAATCCTGGGTATGAGTCATACCCATGTCTCGTACCCAAGCTTACCAGGTCGTGGGTCGTGGGTCAACCCAACCCAAAAATCAATTTAAAAGAAAATAAGTTGGGTACCCGAGATCCAAAATAAGTTCTACACCGTAATTCCTTCATTTTTTTATAAAATTTTGATCTCCCAAGGAATGAACTCACTTCAAATCACATACCAACGTGCTTAAATTCTTCACATCACTCGATTTAGGCACAAATTTGGGGATGGAAATCATAAACTCAAGAACCTTACATTTTCAACTATTCGAATAAGTTCTTGGACAAAAATTCTTTTTATTTCTAATTGATATTTCTAATGTGTGGTATGGTAAACTTGCTTTGAGTTCATTTTACGTATGTGTTGAAATTTGGTACCTTAAATCATAGAATTTTAGTTGAAAATGGAAAAGACATGTGAAATTGATTTTGGGTGTTAATATTGTGTGACTAGAATTGGGTGATATTGTTGCATAATGTAGGGGGTAATTTGGGAAATTTTAATTTGAGTCAACATTAAAGTTGAAATTCTATGCTGTTGTGGATACGAGATTCCTTACGACTCATACCCACTTGTAACGGGGTTGTAATGAGACTCGTACCTATTGATAACATGAAAGTATAACTAAGTTTAAATTCTGGTATGGGTACGACTTTGCCTAAATGAGTTGTACCTAACCCATACGACTCGTACACGAAAGTTGTAAGGACCTGGGTAGATGTCATATTTTAGACTTATCTCTGAACTGCTTATGGTGTTGGTAACGAGTCATACCTTATCTTACGATTCGTTACAAGGACTTATAAGCAAGCCAGCGAGCACCCATGTATACACTGTGTATCATGCGACCCGGTTATATGATTCGTACCCAGTCAATATGACTAGTACTCCCCACTCGTACCTTGTCCAGAACATGCACACTAATAATTATTTTTTTTATTTTTTCTTTATTTTCTTTATTTACTTACTAATTAATGTGTACTTTCAGGTACAATGCCTCCAAAAGGTGCATCTTCTTCCAAGCAAGTGGCTAAGAAAGAAAATAGAACGGCATCATCTACTGAGTCATCCAACAGTAGCAGTGACTTATACGAATATCCAATGAAAGGCAAGGGTGACCCAAAATACAAAAAGACTGCAAAGGGGAAGAAAGTAGCAATCCCGAAAGACATACCTCTATGGGGAACAAAGAGAAAGAATACAAGTATCTCCCCTCCACACTCACCTCAACCATCGGAGGCAGAAGAAGAAGTTGAATCTAGTTCTGAGGTAGAGATTTTAGAGAATGTTGCGAAAGAAGTTGATGTGCCTTCGATTGATGTACAACACCCTCTACTTGTTTTTGCACCTGCTTCGGTGCCCACCATTGAATGGTGGGGGGTACCCCGGTATGCAGGCTACATATAATTGCAGGGTTGAGCAGATTCCAAAATGGAAAAATCAAACAGAGTTTGTACCTTTAGTGGAAGTTAATTACTACTGAGATGACTGAGCTACCTCGGTTCAAGGAGCAATTCAGACACTATGGATTCGAGTGTATAACTAGGGCTCCCAGCAAATACAGTGTTGATAACGCTCAAACTACGCCTCTCATGTGAGAATGTAAGCGATCGTTGTCAATATATAACCCAACTAGGTTGGAGTCGAATCCCACAGGGAATATGGTGTGAACTTAAGTCATTTGCGATTTAATCAACTGATAGTTAGATGTTTCCTAAAATAGGGGTTTTGGAGATTAGCAAATAATTGTTGGTCACTTTAGTTTTAGTGTTTGTAATCAAGAGTTTATGGAAAATCAGAATTATGTTCACTATGGTTTTGGTACTTAACAGATGCTAATAGTGATTCAAGATTCTCACGATAGGTAGGAACAACAGATTGTCTTTATCGAAGTTATACCTAAATATCTCTCGGCCTACTTAAGCATTTAATTTCCTAATCCTCTCGGACTTAGAAAATTTATATTCACTGACCATACTTCACCTCAGGTTAATTAACCTTGTTACAGCATCAATTATTAAACGAAAGGTTGGTAGCTTCCAAGTCCCTGTCAATAATTCACTTCCTACTATAGTTGATTTCTTATATCAAGCAAATCAAAGCAGGTGCTATCTATCGTTTGCAACCAATGACAATAATTAAAACCTCAAAATTATCAAGGAGTCCTATTACCTTTAGAATCTTGAACACTTAGCAACTTACCAAGACCTAACCCATAGATCCCATAATTTAGGTCAAAGGGATATAGCCACTCATAATGTAATAATCGATACAACAAGTTGAATTACTAATTTGAAGGATGAACTTACAGCAAAATGAATAGCAACGATTGTTTCTCAGATTAGATCAAAGTAGAATCCCAAAATATTGATGATAATCTCTTCAAAGTTAATTGAATTTTTCAAGCCAAGAAATTAGAGAGAAAATAACAAAATACATGTGTTCCAAGATAGGTTTAGAATGTCGAGTACCAGCCCAAGAAAAAACTAAATAATACTTTAAATAGTTCACACTAATTATGAAAACAAAATAACAGAGTTCAGTAATTTCTCAGACAGGTGACGACATTTTATGACGCCTTATCAGGAGTCCGACGACTTATCACAGATGTCGTCATCTCCTCTTTGATTTTTACATTCGCTGCCTTAGGCTGGCAGTGAATCCTGATGGCTTATCAAAGCTGTGACAACATATCACACAATGTCAACACTTCTCCACCTCAGCTCCTATGTTCTAACTGAATCCTACTCTTTGTTTAAGGCTGACGATGAAGCTGATAACCTATCAGAGTGATGATGACTTATCAAGAATGTCGTCAGCCACACTTCTCTTCTATTTTCTTTAGATTTTGACTCATTTACTTCCATCATTGTTAGTTGTCTTGCCTCTTGACTTCTACTGCAAAATCAAAGATAAAACAATCAAAAACGACAAAAGTTGCTTAAAACTTTGCAATTATTCTCAGTTAAAAGCCTCAAATGAGTTAGAATCTGCTCACACATCAACACCCTCAACTTAAAACAATTGTTTGTCCTCAAGCAACTAAAACACAACCAAGAGAATCCACAGTACATTCAGCAGTCAACCATCCATATTATCTCAAAACATTTTCACCATTTCCAAGGTCAATCAATTTACAAACAACTGTGTATGTTATTGAAGAGAAACAACGTGACATACAAGAATCAAGATATGGCATCAAATCAGCAACAACAACCATGCATGCATCAAGCTTACACTATCCAAACAAGTTAACAACTAGCAACATAATTAGTGTGCCCTCACGACAAAGAAGTCCCACTTCACTTATATCAGACATTACATATGTAACCATGGGGACATTCACCAGACACTCACTCTCAAAATGAAGTTCCAATCAATGTATGCCGAATACCATAGGTTTGCCCTTATTTTCATTACTAAGCTTTCAGATAGGTCAGCTAGGATCACTATAGGTCTTCTCTTCGGCTCGTAATGTAGGCTAGGAGATGGTATGATACTCGATGATACTTAAAGTGACTAATCCTTCTTGACACTACACTAGCTTTTGGGGTTTCACTCATTAGCCTTTTTCTATTCTTCTCTTTTCTTGATCACACTTATTCAGGATGGGTGCGGTTCTTTTCTACAATTACTTCTTCTTCTTCATAACTTTTCTTTTCCTTCTCTTTTCCACCGCACCCAGTTTTTTATTCCTTTATTTTACTCTACCTTTCTTCATACTCATTTAACATCGCACACCACTATGATATCCACCCTCAACTTAGGCCATTTGCCTAAGCCAAGGTGCACAGTGTCCAAGGAGGACCAAGGCCAAAATAGGTTCATTATATTATAAAAATAGGACGGTGATAGGTATCATAAAAAGATATCAAAATGGCCTATGATCCTTTCCTAACCCCTATCCTTCAACCTAGGTAAGACTAACAGGGCAAGTTCTGAATCCAACATACAAAGGGAACTAAGTAAAATCTCACACGCACCTGGCACACAAGTATATCACAAGTTACAACTTATCTGGTTCATGCAATTGTTTAGCAATGGTTATCAAGTTACTGTAATGCCCCGAAATTTCCATCCCGAGCTGTCACACAGTGCTTAGGGCTACACGTAGCCCCAAGCTAATAATCGGAGCCAGATACTACCTCAAGGAACTCAATTCAACAATAGTCATGCATAATAAAGAGATATATCACATCGGGTTTAAGAGAGATACTGGAGAATACAAAACTTTACAACTAAAATATATATTGAATGTCTGTAAATACCATCCCTCTAGTCTAACAAAGCCTCTATACATCAAAATCAAGGAGCCTTCGGGACAAACCCCCAACTAACTCAACAATACTGAAAGTCATAACAACAAAATGATATCATAAAAATATAGACACGGTCCTCGAACCATAAGGACTCACCACTAAGGAAACATAGTGAGGCACCCGAATATCGCTAACACGGTTGTAGCTGAGTACCTAAACCTATATTATGAGAAAAAGTAGCCCATAGGAAAAAATATGGGTCAGCACTTTGGAATGTACTGAGTATGTGGGGGTGCATGCAACAATGTAAATATCATTATCAATTTCATGAAAATATTCATATGTACAATGATGTCTCACTTGGCCTGAGTTAGATTGAAACATACTTTTCATGATCTCATAGTAATTAAATCATATGATAAAAACCTCATAAACAACTCAACTCTTCAACTCAAGACTCGGAGTGACTCAGTAATTCAAGAAACCCAACTCTTATGGACATGGGAGGTTCTTATAAGCGACATAAACCATGTGAGCTATGTGGAGTCCAATATTTTGCCCTCCTAAGGAGAGAACCCCACATTGGCGGGAGCATCGTACTCTTGCCAGGGAGTACAACCTCAATTTAGTGGTCACAATCTCATACTCGGCCTCTGGCCTACAAATATCAATACCAATCCTACGGTGGCATGTAGTTTCGGGTAAAATACCACATTTCCCGCTCGGTGCTAAATACTACTCCCAGAATCAAGCTCAGAACGCGTTAGGAAATCCACCAGAAACATCACAAGGGTCTATCATAAAGACCAAAGCAAATCTCTTTCTCATTTATCAAATCATAATCAATTTGTGGATTCCTAACTCCACTCAAATCAAATCAATCTTTCTCAATATCAAAATGTATCAGTTCATTAAATCATGGCAACATAAAAAACTTTAAGAAAATATCAAAACTTATTGTAACAACTCAATCTCATGAATCAATATACTCAGTAATTCAATTTGTCATAAGGAAGCTTAAAGCTTGACACATATCTTGAAAGCACTTGAAATATCAACTCATGGTAGAAATATGAAATTCACAATATTAAATATCAAGTCATAACTTGGGAATAGTAAAATAATCATGTATAGCAAAGCTTGAACAATTTATATTCTCATAGTCTCATGATGAAGTAATTTGGGTATAAACCCACTTGCAAAATCATATAAATCCATAATAGAAATCAAAGCTTTGGGCACAAGAACGAAAGAATTGCTCTTGTTCAAAATCCCACATACCTTAATCTTTGAAGTTGGATGAATTCTAGTGCTTGAGACTCTATCCGCACTTGTAATAAATGATTCTCCAAGCCCACACTATGAGGAACTTGGTTCTTGAAGAAATCTTGAAGATTTATGGATGATTTTTGAAATATTAATGTTCTTGAATGAAACCCTAGATATATTTTCTTAAGAGAATTGGAAGAGAATATAAAGAAATTAGGGTTTGAATAGGGATTCTCATATATAGGGGCCTCCAAAAGATGGGAAAAGACCAAAATACCCTTGCAAAAATGTCCTTTAATTGCTGAAAAAAATAGCTGACGACATTTGTGACAAGTCGTCAAACTTGTGACAAGTCGTCACAAAATTTCATCACAAAAGGGTGGAATTTATGATTTTCTACTTAAGGTTGATGACATTTTGTGACAAGCCGTCAGACTTGTGACAAGTCGTCACAAAATGTCATCACAAAATGTTCGAATTTGTGACTTTCTTCTTAAGGTGACGAAATTTTGTGACAAGCCGTCAGACTTGTTACAAGTCATCACAAAATGTCGTCACACAGTTTTCAGGCTGACACGCTGGAGTAAAATAGGCATAAGTTTTCTCTCCGATACCGGATTTGGGTGAAATTGGTACCGTTGGAAAGATAATTCAATTATCTATCTTTTGGTGGATCATGTGCTAAAAATTTCATAGTGTAATAATAGATATACTCATTTGAAGTTGACTATGCCAAAATCCTTCTCAAGAATTCAATCAGTAAGGGATGTTTTGATTCACCTAATCGCTAGGACATCTTTGAGGCCTTAATACACATCACCCTTGATCAGAAAACAACCAAAGCACTATAATTTATTTCTCATAAGCTTGAGTCATGGTGGAACTATTGGTTAGAGTTCTCGGGGTATTATAATATCTCCCCCTTGGAAACATTCATCCTCGAATGTTGACAGATAGGCCAAGAACAAGAAAAAAATGAGGATGTATAGCTGGAACGACTCACTCAAAGGACTTACTTCACTCTATACCTTCGGATACTATACCAAATGCATGAATTCTTGATGGAAGTAGACACACAGCTGAATCTTTAATAAGAAGGGGGCGGAATTAAGAAAGAATGGTACCTTCTGCTCTCTACGAACTCACAGAAAAGAGGTGAGGGTACTTGGCTCGCATATCAGCTTCAGCTTCCCAAGTATCACCCTCAACAAATTGATTTCGCCAAAGCACTTTAACCAAAGGAACTTCTTTGTTCCTGAGCCTACGGATTTGAAAATCCAAAATCTCAACCAGAATCTCCTCGAATGAAAGGCTATCCTGAATATCTAAGATTTTGGAAGAATCAACCACGACAGAATCACCAATACACTTCTTAAGCATAGAAACATGGAATACCGGATGAATGCTAGACAACTCTGCGGGTAACTCCACCTCATATGCTACTTTCCCAACATGGCTCAGAATCCTGTATGGACCAACATAACAGGGACTAAGCTTTTCCTTCTTCCCAAATCTCTTCACCCCTTTCATGGGTGAAACCTTCAAGTACACCAAATCATTAACATTAAATTCAAGATCTTTTCTTCTCACATCTGCATACGACTTCTAACGACTTTGAGCGGTCTCCAATCTTTCTCGAATTAACTTAACTTTTTCCATAGCCTCGAACACAGCATCAGGACCAATCACAGTTGCTTCTCCTACTTCCAACAAACCTATAGACGATCTATATCTTCTCCCATAAAAAGCTTTGAACGGGGCCATCTGAATACTAGCATGGAAACTATTGTTTTACATAAATTCGATCAATGGAAAGTGTTTATCCCAACTACCTTTGAAATCAAGTGCACATGCCCTCAACATGTCCTCCAAAGTCTGAATAGTTCTCTCAGCCTAACCATTAGTCTTCGGATGAAAAGTGGAACTCAAATGAACTTGGGTACCAAGACCCTTCTAAAAGGCTCTCCAAAACTGTGAAGTAAACTGAGTACCCCTATCTGAGATGATAGACAAAGGAACTACACGCAATCTGACTAACTAATGGATATACAATCTAGCATAATCCTCAGTTGTATAAGACGAATGCACTGGCAAGAAATAAGCTGATTTAGTCAACCATTCTATAATAACCCAAATCGAATCATGATGACGACGAGAAGGAGGCAAACCAATTATGAAATCCATATTCACTTCTTCCCACTTCCAAATAGGAATGCTAAACTCTTGCATTACAACACCGGGCCTTTGGTGCTCTACCTTAACCTGTTGACAAGTAGAACACTTTTCCACAAATCCTGTTATGTCTTTCTACATACCGTTCTACCAATAGATTCCCCGCAAATTATGGTACATCTTGGTAGCACCGGGATGAATAGAATATCATGCGTCATGCGCTTCAACCATAATTCTTTGCCTTAGATCATCAACATCGGGAACACATAATCTACCTTGCAATCTCAAAACATCATCTCCCCCTTGGGAGAAAACCTCTACCTTTTGGTACTTAACTGACTCCTTCAGTCTGACCAAACTAGGATCCCTGTGTTGCTTCTCCTTTACCTCCGAGACCAAAAAGGACTCGGAACTACTCTGAACTAACATACTCCCTTCAGCAGAACCAAGCAATCTAATACCCAACCTAGCCAAACGATGCACATCACGAGCCAATTCTTTCTTATCATTCTCTACATGAGCTACACTACCCATAGACAACCTGCTAAGAGCATCTGCCATAATATTGTCCTTGCCTGGGTGATACAACACACTCATATCATAGTCTTTTAGCAACTCTAACCATCTTCTTTGTCTAAGATTTAACTCCCTCTGAGTAAACACATACTGCAGGCTTTTGTGATCAGTAAACACATCAACAGGAACACCATACAAATAATGTCTCTAAATTTTCAAAGCAAAAACTATAGCTGCTAATTCAAGATCATAGGTTGGGTAGTTCTTCTCATGAGGCTTCAACTATCTAGAGGCATAAGCTATAACTTTACCCCTCTGCATCAACACACAACCCAAACCAACTCTAAAAGCGTCACAATACACCACAAAACCATCACTACTATCGGGTAAAGCTAACACTGGGGCTGAAGTGAGTCGAGTCTTCAACTCCAGAAAACTCTTCTCACAAGCATCTGTCCACTCTGTCCACTGGAACTTAACTTTTTTTTGGGTCAACCGGGTCATGGGAGATGCAATGGAAGAGAATCCCTCAAAAAAATAACGGTAATAACCATCTAGACCCAAGAAACTCCTAATGTCAGATAGGGAGGTAGGTCTATGCCGATTCTTTACAGCTTCTATCTTTTAGGGATCGACTCTAATGCCTTCGGTGGAAATAATGTGACCCAGAAAAGCAACTGACCTTAGCCAAAATTTACACTTGCTAAATTTAGCAAATAATTGATGATCTCTAAGAGTTTGCAAGATAATTCTAAGATGGTCGGCATGATCATCCTCTCTTTGGGAATACACAAGAATATCATCTATGAATATAATGACAAACATATCAAGATATTTCTTGAACACTCAATTCATGAGGTCTATGAAGGCTGCTGGAGCATTGGTTAACCCAAAGGACATGATAAGAAACTCAAAGTGACCATAACATTTTTGGAAGGTTGTCTTTGGAATATCACACTCTCTCACTTTATGCTGATGATAGCCAGATCTAAGGTCTATCTTTGAGAAATAACTTGCACCCTATATCTAATCAAATAAATCATCGATTCTAGGAAGAGGGTACTTGTTCTTGATAGTTACCTTTTTGAGTTGAAGGTAGTCAATGCACATACGCAATGTACCATCTTTCTTATGCGCAAATAGAATAGGTACACCCCACGGGGAAACACTGGGTCTGATAAAGCCTTTGTCTAAGAGATCTTTGAGTTGCTCCTTCAACTCTTTAAGTTCTGCAGGAGCCATATGATACGGAGAAATAGAAATAGGCTGAGTGCCGGGAAGTAGATCAATCCCAAATTTTATTTCTCTATCAGGTGGGACCCCTGGGAGATCTTTTGGGAAAACATCAGGAAACTCATTAACAATGCAAACTAACTGAATAGTCGGAGTCTCGTACTTGAGGTCTTTAACTCGAACTAGGTGATAGATGCAACCCTTGGAAATCAACTTCCTAGCTTTGAGGTAGGATATGAAATGTCTCTTCGGAGTTACAGAACTCACGGACCACTCAAAAATGGGTTCATCATGAAACTGAAACTTAACCACTCGGGTACGACAATCTGTAGATGCATATCACGAGTGAAGCCAATCTATACCAAGAATAACGTCAAAATTAACCATATCTAGCTCAATCAAATCAGCACATATGACCCGATGAAGGATAGTGATAGGACACTTCTTATACACTCTCTTAGCAATAACAGATTCTCCTACCGATCTAGAAACCAGAATAGGTTAGGAATTCATTCAGGGTCCATCTCAAAATTTACAGCAACCAGAGGTTTCACATAAGAGAAACTCGAACCGGGGTCCATTAATACATACACATCAAAATAAAAGACACGGAGCATACCAGTGACAAAATCTAGAGAGTCCTCCTGCTCCTGGCGAGGTGGTATAGCATAGAAGTGATTTTGGCGCAAATCGCTAGTAATACTAGAAGAGACGCCCTGAGGAGGAACTGGGCGGACTACGGGAGCGGGGGCACTAGTATCTTGACTCTGGGGACGAACATCTCGACTCCCCTGTCTAGCATACGAACAATATCTAAGTTGGTGGCCCAACTTGCCACAACCAAAGATACCCCTCTGATCAACAAAACACTCACCAAAATAATTTCTACCACACTTGGCACATAGAGGACGAGGTCTATTACTTACACTTTCCTGAGACCTGGATGGGATAGGCATGTTCCCCTTCTTCTACCTGTTTCTAGATGCGGGAGCACTAACTGAGGAAGGTGCGGGCATAAAAGGACATCTCTAGAATTGAGGGAAATTCCCTCCTTGGAATCTGGACTGACCGAATCTCTGCTGCTCTGATCTAGATATTTTATTCCCTCTTACTCTCTCCCTCTCTTTCACCTTATCAGCTTCAATCCATTGGGCATGTATCATCAACCGAGAAAGGTCCATCACTCTATTAAGCATAGTAGATCTACACTTTCACAACGTAACTCAACACGCCGGTCATGAACTTGCTCATGATGGTCCTGGAGTCAGCCATCATACTAGGAGCATATTGGATAACTAATTGAATCTAAGACAATGCTCCTTAACAGTCATGGATCCTTGTCTCAAATTCATGAATTCCTCTATCTTTGCTTCCCTCTTCTCAAGAGGAAAGAATCTATCCAAGAACATATCTCCATATCTTCACCAAATCATATGCAACATCTTTCATTCGATAGGCAGCCAATTCAACACTCTCCTCCTCAACCACGTGCATAATCTGGGTGATCTTTCTTACTTCATCCAAGTACATCTGTGGGTCTTCACCTACCTTTGACCTATAGAACTCAGGCGAATTCATCCGCATAAAGTCACGAACTTGAGCTGCAGTAGAATTATTCTCTTGCGGAGGCGGAACAGTAGCCTGGGAGTTAGCTTGAGCATTGGCGGTAACTGCCTAGGCTAGTGCCTAAAAAACTGCCCGAAATTCCGCATAAGACACATGCTCGTTCAAGGGATCAACGGGTTGAGTTTGCTTGTTGTTTCTACGAGCTCGACGAGGAGGCATTTTCTGTTATAAGAGAGCACAAGTTAATCATAGATAAAGAGACAGTTGTAGGCACGATAAACTTTAGAAAGAAAGAAATGACTTTTCCTAAAATGTCTCGTAGCCTCTTGCTCATAGATGCGGTGCGCTACACACCGATGATCAAGACTCTACGTAACGTGGATTTCAGACATCCTAGGACCTAGGACTCCTTAAACCTTAGGCTCTAATACCAATCTTTGTAACGCCCCAAAATTTCCATCTCGAGACATCACACGGTGCTTAGGGCTACACGTAGCCCCAAGCTAACCCTCAGAGCCAGACACTACCTTAAGGAACTCAATTCAACAATAGTCATGCATAATAAAGAGATATATCACATCGAGTTCAAGATAGATACTGGAGAATACTAAACTGTACAACCAAAATATATATTGAATGTCTGTACATACCATCCCTCTAGTCTGACAAAGCCTCTATACATCAAAATCAAGGAGCCTTCGGGATAAACCCCCAACTGACTCAACAGTACTGAAAGCCATAACAATAAAATGATATCTAAAATATAGACACGATCCTTGAACCATAAGGACTCACCACTGAGGAAATATAGTGAGGCACCCGAATAGCGCTAATGCAGCTGCGGTTGAGTACCTAAACCTACATTATGAGAAAATATAGCCCATAGGAAAATATGTGGGTCAGCACTTCGGAATATACTGAGTATATGGGGGTGCATGCAATAATGTAAATATCATCATCAATTTTATGAAAATATGCATATGTACAATGATGGCTCACTTGGCCTGAGTTAGATTGAAACATACTTTTCATGATCTTATAGTCAATAAATCAAATGATAAAAACCTCATAAACAACTTAACTCTTTAACTCAAGACTCGGAGTGACTCAGTAATTCAAGAAACTCAACTCTTATGGACATGGGAGGTTCTTATAACCGACATAAACCATATGAGATACATGGAGTCCAACATTTTGCCCTCCTAAGGAGAGAACCCCACATTGGCAAAAGCGTCGTACTCTTGCCAGGGAGTACAACCTCAATTTAGTGATCACAATCTCATACTCGGCCTCTGGACCACAAATATCAATACCAATCCTACGATGGCACGTAGTTTTAGGGGAAATACCATATTTCCCGGTCGGTGCTAATTACTACTCCCAGACACAAGCGCAAAACGCGTTAGGAAATCCACCACAAACATCACAAGGGTCTATCATAAAGACCAAATCAAATCTCTTTCTCATTTATCAAATCATAATCAATTTGTGGATTCCTAACTCGACTCAAAGCAAATCAATCTTTCTCAATATCAAAATGTATCAATTCATTAAATCATGGCAACATCAAAAACTTTAAGGAAATATCAAGACTCATTGTAACAACTCAATCTCATGAATCAATATACTCAGTAATCCAATTTGTCATAAGGAATCTTAAAGCTTGACACATATCATGAAATCACTTGAAATATCAACTCATGGTAGAAATATGAAATTCACATTATTAAATATCAAGTCATAACTTAGGAATAGTAAAATAATCATGTATAACAAAACTTGAACAATTTATATTCTCATAGTCTCATGATGAAATAATTTGGGTATAAACCCACTTGCAAAATCATATAAATCCATAATAGAAATCAAAATTTTGGGCACAAGAATGAAAGAATTGCTCTTGTTCAAAACCCCACATACCTTAATCTTTGAAATTAGATGAATTCTAGTGCTTGAGACTCTATCCGCACTTGTAATAAATGATTCTCAAAGACCATACTATGAGGAACTTGGTTTTTGAAGAAATCTTGAAGATTTATGGATGATTTTTGGAAGATTAATGTTCTTGAATGAAACCCTAGATATATTTTCTTAAGAGAATTGGAAGAGAATATGAAGAAATTAGGGTTTGGATGGGGATTCTCATATATATAAGGGCCTCAAAAAGATGGGAAAAGACCAAAATACATGAGATATGCTCGAGATATGCTTGTTTGAAGTTGACTATGCCAAAATCCTACTTAAGAATTCAATCGGTAAGAGATGTTTTGATTCACCTAATCGCTAGGACATCTTTGAGGCCTTAATACACATCACCCTTAATAAGAAAACAACCAAAGCACTATAATTTATTTCTCATGAGCTTGAGTCATGGTTCCACTATTGGTTAAAGTTCTCAGGGTATTACAATTACTAGAACTAATACCATACAAAGATGAACATTGGTCACAATTAGATGCAAATCACACAGTTAAAGAATTAGACCACTTGAGAGGTGTTCAGAAAATAACAAAACCATATTAAATGCCTCAGGTACTTGTATTTCTCCTAGTCAACTACAAAATGATACAATAACAACTCACCCTACACCCTCAACTTAAAATCAAAGAAAAACTAAACTAAAGGTTTGGGTATACTTGGAGTACATCAAGCATGGAGATCATGGGTTGCCTCCCATGTAGTGCCAGATTTAACATCGCGGCAAGACTCAGGTGTCTCTATTAATTCAAACTTCATCGAGACAGATAGTAGCAGTACTTTTCATCGAGTTTTTTGGACCAATATAAAGTTTGAAACATTGCCCATTTACCTTGAAAGTGTTGTCATATTCATTTTAAAGTTTTACTACTCCAGATGAGTAGACTTGACTAACTCTAAACGGGCCTGACCACTTGGATTTAAGCTTACCTAGGAACAGTTTGAGTCTGGAATTCAACAGAAGAACCAAGTCACCTTTTTGGAATTCTCGTTTCTCAATCCTCCAATCATGATACTTCTTTATCTTTTCTTTATATAGGTCCTCTCTTTCATATGAACCTTCTCCATCCATTCCATCATCATTGAGGTCATACTGGACCGGCTGGTAATCTTTCCTTCCTCAGAACGGACGGTTCCTATTAATATTACATTGTACTAGTGCAGCTACTTTCTCTGCACGCCTTCGGTTACCAGGTTTTAGTAACTCCTCGTCTCCCAAATATTCATCCTCAGTATTTGTATGCCGTACTTGTTGATCAACATTCTGTAAATTCACCTGAGCTCTAGCTAAGGCTACTAACCTATCAGCCTCCTGCTGGTCTGCCATTCTTCCAATTCGTTGTAGTTCCGAATTAAATGGTAATAATGGTTATCTAGAGCTTTTGATTCTTGGCATACACCAAAAAAGTCCTGCAAAAAATAAAAACAGCAAATAAACGTAAAACTAGGAAACTTGACTAACAGTCAATTAGCGCACACAAACTTTAATTTACAATTGTATTACCTGGCAACGGTGCCATTTTTTATAACGCTCAAACTACACTTCTCATGTAAGAATGTAAGCGATCGTTGTCAATATATAACCCAACTAGGTTGAGGTCAAATCCCACAGGGAATATGGTATGAACTTAAGTCATTTGCGATTTAATCAACTGATAGTTAGATGTTTCCTAAAATAGGGGTTTTGGAGATTAGCAAATAATTTTTGGTCACTTTAGTTTCAGTGTTTGTAATCAACAGTTTATGGAAAATCAGAATTATGTTCACTATGGTTTTGGTACATAACAGATGCGAATAGTGATTCAAGATTCTCACGATAGGTAGGAACAACAGATTGTCTTTATTGAAGTTATGCCTAAATGTCTCTTGACCTACTTAAGCATTTAATTACCTAATCCTTTCGGAATTAGGGAATTTATATTCACTGACCAGACTTCACCTCAAGTTAATTAACCTTGTTACAGCGTCAATTATTAAACAAATAGTTGGTAGCTTCCAAGTCTCTGTCAATAATTCACTTCCTACTATAGTTGATTTCTTATCTCAAGCAAATCAAAGTAGGTGCTATCTATCGTTTGCACCCAATAGACAATAATTAAAACCTCAGAATTATCATGGAGTCCTATTACCTTTAGAATCTTGAACACTTAGCAACTTACCAAGACCTAACCCATAGATCCCATAATTCGGGTCAAAGGGATTTAGCTACTCATAATGTAATAATCAATACAACAAGTTGAATTCATAATTTGAAAGATGAACTTACAGCAAGATGAATAGCAACGAGTGTTTCTGAGATTAGATCAAAGTAGAAATCCCAAAATATTGATGATAATCTCTTCAAAGTTAATTGATTTTTTCAAGCCAAGAAATTAGAGAGAAATAACAAAATACGTGTGTTCCAAAATAGGTTTAGAATGCCGAGTACCAATCTAAGAAAACCCTAAATAATAATTTAAATAGTTCACCCAAATTATGGAAACAAAATCACAGAGTTTAGTAATTTCTCGGATAGGTGACGACGTTTTATGATGCCTTATCAGGAGTCTGATGACTTATCACAGATGTTGTTAGCTCCTCTTCGCTTTTGACATTCGTTACCTTAGGCTGATGGTGAATCCTGATGGCTTATCAAAACTGTGATGACATATCAGACAATGTCATCACTCTCCACCTCAGCTCCCATGTTCTGTCTAAGGCTGATGGCGACTCTGACGGTTTATCACAAGGCTGACGGCTTATCACATGTCATTGTCACTTCTTCCAACTGAATCCCATTCTCTGTTTGAGGCTGACGATGAAGCTAATAACCTATCAGAGTACTAACGACTTATCAGGAATGTCGTCAGCCATACTTCTCTTTTATTTTCTTTAGATTTCAACTCTTTTACTTTTATCATTGTTAGTTCTCTTGCCTCTTGACTTCCACTGCAAAATCAAAGATAAAACAATCAAAAACAACAAAAATTGCTTAATACTTTGCAATTATTCTCAGTTAAAAGCCTCAAATGTGTTAGCATATTCTCACACATCAAGTGTAGCACTGGTCCAAGAGTTCTACGCGGCATACAAGTGTGAGTTATAGATACAATATCTGTAGAGCTAATTATAAAGAGGTGGTGACCCCATAGCCTTATTAGTTAATTGGGGTGTGCGGGTCAACATCTCACCACATACGGGCTGGAGTATCAGAGTCTGATGGAGTACAAACTTGAGGAGATACAGAAAATCACCAGGAAATAGATCGGAACGAAGGACAAAATAGGGCATTTGAGGTCAATTGTCGACTTTATAGCAGTAAATGGTGAGAATACTACTTAGTTCGTTGGAGGCTTGGGAGTGTTCTCCCAGAAGATAAAGAAGCATACTCTTAACTTCGAGGCCAAGGCATGGTGGACACTGGCTCGACACCAGTTGTGTCCCACTACTAAGGATAATTTGTTGATACCAGTGCATGCAACTTTGATAGATGGGTTCATAGCCAACTATGAATTTGATATAAGAGAGTTCTTAGCTCGAGAGATGAGATATCGGGCTGTAGGAGGAGAAAAATTATTATTGGAATATCCATGTTTGATCACGCAGTTGTGTCTAGTAGCTGGGGTACCAAAACCCCCAGGTATTGACGAGATAATAGAGGCCATGAACATCTCAAACTTGGGCCTGATCAGAGATGCAGCCAACCCAATATCCAGAAAGGTAAGGTAGGGAGCGGATATTCTTACAGAGATGTTAACAGAGCAGTCAAACTGAGGCTGCTGATACTGTTGAAGCTGCTAAGACAAGTGGACAAACTGTGACCACTTTAGTTGTAAAGGGTACATCTAGTACCCCACCTCTGGTGCAGTATGTACCTCCATTCCTGAGAGGTATGCCTTATTACTATATTATGATTCCACAGGCAGCGTGAATTGAGGTGATGATTAGATTAGGCACACTAGAGGCAAAGGTACAAAATATGAAAAAGGGCATAAAGCCTTAGGTTGATGCGCAGTTTTCTGAATAGGACAGGAGGGTGAATCTTTGGTTAGATACTTTTGAGATGAGGATTACCAATAGTTGGGTAGCGGCTAAACCCCAAACATTATGGAGGTGAAGGCTAAGGTAGTTGAGATTCAGAGGATGGTGGATGAGTTGTACGCACGACTAGTTATCTTGGAGCCCGATGTCATGACTATTATGCCTGAAGTTGATGTTTCTAATATTTGGGTTGTTCCATACCCAGAAAAAAAGACTCGAGAAGAGACTGGAGAGAAAAAAAGAGAGAGAAAAAGGATAAAGAGTCTACAAAGAAGGCTAAGGCAGATAACCTACAGGATGAGAAGGACCTATAGGTAAGGATCCATGAGATGGCTGCTAGAGCCGGTGGATCAAGATCGCTAGCTATTTTTGTTGAGAGAGGCGGTGTTGCAGACCCGCCGAGTGCCACTGTTGTTGATTCAGTCCTCGTAGCTGATGAGATGCATGTTAGTGATAATGGGACCTGATCTGAGGGACCACATGATGATGTTGTTTGAGCTGGCTCATTGAGTACCCAGGTATGTTCTCAAATCCCTTGTACTTTATCTTTAAATGCACTGGGGACAGTGCACATGCTTTAATTTAGGATGGAGTGTACCAATCACTGTGGGCTATACTTGCTATGTTTCGAAGCCCGTGGACATAATTTGAAAATTTTTAAGAGATGGCATGTATTTTTCTTATTTTTGTGCGCTGGAATAGATGAAAAAGGAAGAGAATTAGTTCTTATGGCAGTAGACCTTGTTTGCAATAATTATGCTGAAAAATGGTCTGATTTGAAAAATTATTGTGCTAAAAATTAACACCCTTCCTAAATTTTTGCATTAACGGTGTAATCTGTATGTGTGTGAGACTACTGCGAATCTATTAATGGCATTAGGATTAGTGATAGAGCAACTAGGGCAAAATTTTGCATAACTGGATAAGTAGTACCTAGAAGTATAACCCTGTACGAGTGTGTGTGAATAATTACTGACTTCTCAGTGTATCGCAATCTATAACTTGTCTGGTTGCTTTTACCTAGGCCTAGGATAGTCAAGTAGGAGATGATCATAGGTAATTTTTATTGTAAGTCCACTGAAGCACAAATGCCTAAACCAAATGAATGAATCTCTTTGATCTAAATATTTGAGCCTTAATCAATCAATTTTATTGTTTACACCTATTTTACCTACCCATTTCTATAATGAACCTATATCAATCCTGGTCCTCCCTGGACACTGTGCACCTCAACTCAGGTAGATCACCTAAGTTGAGGGTGGCTATTGTAGGGGTATGTAGGAAAAATGAGTGTGAAGAAAGAAGTGTGCAAGAAAAAAATGAAAGGTGAGGTAAAAACAAAAGAAAATAACAGAAAACAAAAGAGAAAGAAGAAAAAATTGAAAGAAAAGAAAAGGAAAAGGAAAGTTAGGAAAGAAAACCACACCTGGGATATGAAATATGTTTAAAAGATGGAGATATAAGGGCAGAAATAAAAGAAAAAGTAAAAAAAAAATGGACCCCAAAAATACGTACTGTCCACGAGGCTTAGTCACAAAATAAAATCCCAAAAAGATTACCATACCATCCCCTAATCTACATTACAAGCCAAAGAAAGTCCTTTAGTGATCCTATCTTGACTGTCCAAAAACTTTGGGAGAGAGTATAAGGTAAAGCCTATGGTATTCTGTATACACCCGTGAAACTTCTTTGTAAGCAAGATAATTGTTTGATATATCCCTGCATAAATCACTTGATCTTAACTGAGAGTGAATGGGATTTATTTGATCATGAGCGCACATGGGTTATGTTGTTAGGTTGCTAGACTGCCAGGTTAATGTGGTTAGTGTCTATACCCAGTTGTCTGTTGTTAATGTAATGCCATCATCGCATTTCTTTTTGTGATTACATATACTGAGTCATATACACAGTCTGAGTTTTGAAAAGATAAAATCAGGAAGGAAAATAAAAGTTTTGAAAATTGAATTGAACATTCACTACCATAGGTATCCTAGGATCTTCTTATTTCAAGCATCGTTGTTTGTGATAGTTTTAGTTTTTGTTTTTTCCTGAGGACACATAAACTTCTAATTTGAGGGTGTTGATGTGTCATGGAAACACGACACCTTCAATGCTTAAAATAGTGAAATTATGCTTGAACTTAGGACATTTTAGTAGATATGATGTGCTTTTGTGGTTATTAAAGGTAAAACAGATCTACCGTAGTGTTGGAAAGAAACTGGAAGAAAAAAACCCAAATAAACAAAGTTGAAGCAAGGTATGAGTCTTCTTATAAGTCGTCTATACCTCATATGACTCTAAGGCCTACTCATAAGACCAACAAAAACTAAGCACAAGAAGAAAAACCAAGTGTAAAGAAGATACGACTGAGAGTACGAGCCATATGATGAGGGTACGAGCCATATCATGAAGTCGTACTCAGAGCAGAACCTAAGAAAGAAAATCAGAGTTGAAGTGTCAGAAGAATATGAGTCTAAAGTCTGAGTACGACTCGTACAATCTAATCCTAAGAAAACTAGTATTCAAGAGAAGAAAGGAAGAAGTCCCAGGTGGATACAAGTAAAGGACATGAGTCGTATAATTATGTTATGACTCATGAGTAGCAGTCGTACGCAGAAAGAAAGTTGAAGCCTGGAAGAGCATACACCGGAGTGGATAGGAGAGCCATGGTACAACTCGTATGATGTCGGTACAAGTTGAAAAGCGAGTGGTACCTTGTGCTGACATAACTTTACCTTTTTCATTTTTATTAGGATTTCTAAGTATTTTTGAGATTTTATAAATATCTTAGCGTTTATCTTTTATTAGGTTATGCATTCTTACACTAGTTACTTACTTTTACATACTTTACAGTTATTCTTGAGATCTTTGAGTTTTTATTCAATTAAAGACTTTGGAGTTTATTCATCTTAATCTTGTGCAATTAATTACATTTATTCTTTATTGATAATCATGGTTTCTTGAATGAACATGAGCGGCTAATTTTCCTGACTAGAGTTATGAGAACCCTGGCGGATTAGCTACATACAGAAAGTGGTAGATTCATCTATTCTAGGGTTTATACATGTATCTTAATCTTCTTTGCAAAAATTGACCTCAAAGCTACTGCAGAAGCTTAGGTATAGCCTGTATTTGTAAACGTCCTCACAAGGGAGTTTGTGATTAGTAAAATAGAATTAAGACAGTAATTTGAGGTTCACCTCCATCCTACTATTCCATCATCTCATCTAATAACTTCAGACTCAAAAGGTGATAGTGAACTGAAGTCATAAACAAGGAGCAATAAGGCGATGCCCTGAGACTTAAAAGATAAAGGGTGAGATTTATCAACACATCCATAAGACTGTTGATAATACATAATGTGTTGACTTTACATGAAAAGCTTCATAATAGGTGGGTTGATCACAAGAAGTTTATGGATTTGAGAAGCCAGGGGGAGCACAGTCCTAGTGTTCGTCTTCTATTGTCTACAACTCAAATCATTCAAGATTTGGTTACTACTTGCAATTGATACAAAAATTTCCCCATTTACTTTCCTGTACTGCTAGTGAATTACATCAAGTTAAGTAACTATTCAGCATCTTCCCTATGGGATCGACCACAACCTATTTGGGTTACTATATTTGGCATCGACCACAGCATACTTCTTTTGAATGTTGATTTGGGCAACATCAGTGGTTCACTATTGTAGACTCATAATGGGGGTAGTGAAAAGAGCATATTATCAATCATTAATTGATTATCCTAAGGAAAGTGATATATTGTGTGTAGTGTCGGTGAATTCTGAAATATCTAGGGTGGTAATTCTATTAGTTGTTTTAGGAAACAAAAATGAGCTAAGGGTCATGTTTAGGGCTTTGGACAGTAGTGGAGGTGAGGATTACGTAGTTTAATCCAATTGTGTTATGTGGGTATGTTAACTATCTCACATCATTATTTTATTTGTGCGTGTTATTTACCTGTGGTCACCCTATAAATGAATTATACATAAAGATTGTGGATAGTGAAAATGTTGATAGACATCTTTGCTTTGTAAGATTTTGCATATCTTATTATTATTGTGGTATGTCTCGGTAATTGGATATTCTCACGGGATATTAGTGAAATAAGGTTGGCGGGAACTTGTATCTAGGGTTAGGTACATGGATGAAACTTTTCATGTAATGACCCTCATGGTTATTTTCCTCATTTTTGTGTATTTTTTATGTCTAGAGCTTTTCTATAACCTCCCAAGTTATTTATAACTTGCAGGAAAAGATAGTTCAGTTTTCGGAAAGTTCGTTTGAGAATTTTAGTAATATCAGACATATGGTAGAATATTTAATTTAATAGAGAATTTGGTAGATTTCTAATTTTTGGCCTTTCTATAATATTTTAAATATTTATAAAATTCTTTAGATATGATATATATATTTACTTTATGATAGTTTTATAATTTATTAATATTTTAAGCAGAGATAGTGAATCTAGATAAGTTAAATATTATTATTATATGATAGAGACTTTATTAGAAATAATTTTCTACTAATTATGATATATTCAAAATATTATATTTATTTTATCATTAACCTATGCAATACTCGAATATATACATAATGGAAAAAAAGTAAATTTGTAGGGAATTCCACTTCCATATGGAAGTAGAATGGGGTGTACAACTACATATTGTCTTGGTGAGTCAATAACACATTGAACTTACTAATTCTCCTAGGTTTCACTTACTTACATGTGTAGGAAGTAACAAACATTGTTTCTCTTGTTCCTATACATACACGTGTGTGTGTGTGTGTATATGGCTAATAACTATTTCTTATCAATTTTCCTCCTATTTATCAAGATAGTTCAAAATCAGTACAAATTATAAGTAAATATGATGAACATAAGATTTTGTACAAAAATATTTGATGAAATATTCAATCCCCAAAAGAAAATCAATTATGCACATCAAGTTATTCAAGCTCGGGTTCTAGTGGAGAACTATTTAGAAGCTACTTAGAGGGACTTTTTAGATTTGGAGTCCAAGTAGGCTAGGCTTACCCGACCTTTAGATTAAGCTTATTTATGGTAATTGTGTGCTATTATGCTAGTTTCGGAAAGGTACTTGTTGTCTGGGTATCATTTGAAATATTTAATGTATTATTATCCAATTAGGGCCCCCACTCTGGTAAATTTTGATACTGTCATCTCTTAGTATGGTGTAAAGTTTATGAACTTAGGGCATCATATAAAGCTTGGAAACCTTGAATTCCTTCTTTTTAACTAAGTTTTTCATATATTTAAATTCATTTCAGTTACGGTTCAGGGCCATCATTTACTTTATTTATGTTATTTATTGTGGGTTCTAGCATCACTTTGGCATCAATTTCGATATGGTTTGAGATTAGTTGTACAATTACCTATGGTTACTATTAGTTTTGGTTCGAGTCTGATATTTTATTATGATAGGGGTGGCAAACGGGCGGATAGGATTGGATTTGGACGGGTTAAATATGGATCAAGTAAAAATAGTTTGGATTGCAATCCGACCATATAAATATGGGTAAATATGGATTTGGTCAAATATGGATTGGGTAAAAATGGTTTCAACCCACTTTAACTCCTAAATTAAAAACTTAAAACTTCTATATCATATCAACTTGACTTTTTTTTTAGTTTTTTTCTTTTTAGTTTTTTTTTCTCTCTTCTATATGTAGCCTCTAGTTTTCTTTTTTTATTTTTTTGTCATTTTTTTCTCTCTCTCTCTTCTATCTCTACCTTCTGCTCTTTGTTTCTCTTTCTTTCTTTTCTTTTTTTCCTTTACCTTTTTAGTCTCCTTTTTTTCTATTTTTTTATTTTTTTGTTTTTACTTCTTTCTCATTTTTTTTCCTTTTTGGTTGTATTTTATATTTTATATTTTTTTTATTTTCGAAGAACATGGTTAAGTCGAATACAAATTATGGATGATGACTAAAATATCGTAACCACTCAGTATATTTGTTTTCACCGGCATCTTTTTTCTTTTTCCTTTTCTCCTTTTTCATTATTTTTCTTTTTGATTTTTTTTTTCAATTCTTTCTTTACGCTTTTTCTCTCTTCTATCTCTAACTTCTACCTCTCTTTCTACTTTTTTTTGTATTTTTGGTTTCCTTCTTTTTTTATGATAACGAAATATCATAAGTGCATATTGATTTATATTTGCCCAACATTTATAATTCGAGGGCTATGTGGATCCTCAGCCATATAAATTTTATTCTCAAGAAAATACAATTAATTCATATACTTTTTTTTTGTTTTCCATCCGATGTTCGGTGCCTGCATTGGAGCCCCGACTAATTCGGATCGGGCGTTGCAGGTCCCATTAAGGTGGCAGCGCTCCCAACAGAGTTTTCTCCATAACCAGGGTCATACCCTCGACCTCTGGTTAAGGGTGGAGCAGCCTCATCCACTGCACCACAACCCATGTTGATTTTATTCATATACTTATTTGTATATAAATACAAATGATAAATTGCATATATTGACAACTAAACTATTCAAATACAAATAATAAATTTATTTGAAATATATAGTATGATACAAATAAATTTAAAGTAAAAAAATATAAAATGCAATGAAAAAAAAATGAGGAAAAGAATATAAAAAAATAAGAAAAATGACGAACCAAGAATGAAAAAGGGGGAAACGGAAATACAAAAAAAAAAGAATGCAAAGAAATAAAATTAAAAAAGAAAAAAATGATGAAAAGGAAGAAAGAAAAAAGTGTAACAAACGAGTAAAAAATAAGTGGAAAAAATGAAAAACAAAAAAAAAGTAAATTAAAGGAAAAAAAGAAAGAAAAAATAGTAAATTAAAGGAAAAAAGAAACAAAAAAGAAAAAAAAAAGAAAAAAAAGAAAGAGAAATAAAAGATAGAAAAATATAATAAAGGAGTGAGAATATGGATTATATTTAATTGATAAGAGATGTTATGAATTATATAGGCTAAATGGGATAATTAGAAGCTTATATTTATTAACCTATGTAGGTCTCAAGCGAATACGAATGATGAAATAAGAATGAGAAAGGGGAAAGCGAAAAAAAAAAGAATACAAAGAAAAAAGAAATAAAAATAAAAAATAGATGAAAAACTGAGAAAGAAAAAAAAATTATAAGGAATGAGTAAAAAAATAAAAAAAAATGAAAAAGTAAATTAAAGGAAAAAAGAAAGCAAAAAAGTAGAAGAAAAGAAACTAGAAAAGAAAAAAAACTGAAACTTTAAGCATAGGTAGGTGATCTCTGTGTTTAAATAGTTACCCATATTTTACCCATTTTGTCCATATTTGTATGAGCTTTTAAAATGAGTTGAAGTCCATATTTACCCATTTGAAATATGAGTGATCCAATTCACTAAATATGGGTTAAATGAACTCATTTTACAAATATGGGCTGAAATTGCCACCCCTATATTATGATATGATCTGGGAGTTCTGACACTGATTACTACTGTTTTAGGTGTTATGGTTTCTCTAAGTTCTTATTCGAGTTCGGCATCTGATTGTATGTTTTGTTGTATATCATATACGTGACCTCGTCATTACCCATTATTTCCTGTTTGAGTCCTGTATATGGACTCTTGTTATTATCCACAACTAACAGTTTGAGACTGACGACTGGCCTATTGTTACTGTTCATTAGTGGTCGTTTAATCTCGATGCATATCTGAATGGCTACTATGGTTTCTTGGGACTAGTTCAGCTACGTATTTTTTACACTTTTCCTTTAATTACTTCTTGTGTGTCTCCCTAACTTATGAGGGCACGGTTGGATTAATTGTCTTCTTTAGTGTGCCTGACGGTCTTCACACTTTATTCTTGTCTGTCTCCCCAGTTAGGTGATGTTTCATTTGCCTACTCATTCTTTTGTTATTTATCTTTCTTTATTACTTTTACTTATTCTTTTCACATATTTTCATAGTTCGGGAGTTGTTTACCTTTCTATCATTTGTTACTGCTAAGTTAGATTCTAGCTTTATATTGTAGTTATACTTTTCCTATATCTGAGCTCAGTTGGTTGATGATACTTACTGATACCCGTTGTTTTGGTACTTATACTGCACTTCCACATCTTCTTCTTTATGTATATTCTAGTACCAGCAGTCGAGTTAACGTGATTTTCTCCACCCTACTATCGATCTAGAGTATGGTGAGCTTGCTGTCATCCGAGAATGATCCTCCTCCATCTGTTTCAGTTTAGTCTCTTGTAGTCGAGACTACTTTGTACATATTGTGTATATTTTGGATTCTTTCTAGTACTCTAGGTATCCTTTAGTTGTGGCTCTAGTACTAACCATACCAAGTCTTGAGACGGATTCATTTGTATATTTTGGTCCTCTTCCTTCTCCCATTTTTATATGTTTTATATTTTTTTGCTACTTCTACATATTTTTATGACTGTTATTATTTCTATTTGGCTTTTTCTGGTTTCTGCCCTCTACCCCATTACTTATCATCCTGGGGCATGACTTGGCTTATCTACTGGTGGTATAAGGTAGGACCATTATTACTTGATAAACTGGGTCATGTCATTTCACCAACAGGTCATGACTAGAAGATGATTACAATACCTTTAGCGTGTATGTACATGGTGCAGGTTGATTTGACGATTCTATGAGTGGAATGGGCAATGCATATATATATATACACACACATATATATATTATTGTATTTTGTGTTTGACTCGACTATTAATTCTTGTTGGTCGTTTGACTCGACTATTAATTTTGGTTGGTCGTTTTACTTGTTATGTTTTCTCTTGTGGTAAAATGGCATTGGTGTTTAAGGCTGAATGAGGATTTCGATATAAGTAGGATAGTATGAAGACAAGTGTAAGTAATCAGTAAGTTTGGGTTAATATCTTGGGGTCTTGTTAACAGTTTAGTTTTCTGGGTGGGTCATTCCCATGAATGATAGATTGACTTCTTAAGGACTTACATGGATTAGGGTCATCTCTGATATAGTTTTTTCTTTATGATTTTTGTTTGTCCATGAAGTAAAGGCATACTTAGTGGTTCAAGCAGTGGAGTGTATAACCAGGAGGTTAGCAGGAGGATCATTTTGGGGAACAGAGAAGGAAGGCTAAGTGCTTATCAGGTGTCCATACCGAAAAACGATTGATGCAGGGTTAGGTAATGAGAACAATAAGATGCATATTTTCTTTTGAATATTTGTGTTATGTTTGTGTGATCCAATTTTAATGTGAGACCCTTGAAATTTCAATCAATTTATTTTTGACCTTCCCATGTTCATAATATGAATTTTTCACCTGAATTGTGTTTACGGAGGTTAAAAGGGTAATTTGGGAAGGTTTCAAAAATTTTGAAAAGGGGTCGGGGCAATTTTGGAACTTCGAGGTAGTGAGCCTCTGTGTTATCACCGTATCATGGAGGTTACCCTCCGTGATATTAGCTTGGCACGGAGGATAACCTCTGCACTATTGGTGTGCCACTCCAAGGTGAAAATTTCTTGCAGTTTTATTTTTATTCACTTGGAAGAGGGGTTTTTAGTCTTTTTACCCCTTGTATGACTTCTAAAAATAAAATAGACCCATTCTCATCAGTTTTCAAAGATCAAATCTCCCTGGTTCACTCTCAAACAAAAACCCAAGAATATTCAAGGGTTTCACTGTGCATTCACCTTCCGGGTTCCAAACTTCAACTTGACTATGAATAATTGTGTGTTCAGGCATGTTTATCTTTCTCAAACTTTAATTTTACAATGTGACATTTATTTGATGGATTTCCATGTGACATAAAGTATCGGTTTTGAAATTGGGTTGAGGGATTTTGGTTGTTATTGATTTAATTACTTGTCCTATAACTTGAATTGATTATCCATGATTTAAATTGGTATTTTTGGGACTGAATTGATACTTTAATTAAATGATTGGAATGGGGAACATGGTTTTCCCCAAATTGGATGAATTTTGGCTTGGAATTGCATTCACCTCAACCCTCTTTATGAATTTGATTTAAATTATGAAAAACTACATGGTTTAACTTGTTTTTGGACTCAATGCATTTCATTGACGGATAAATGGTTATTTAAATTGATTTTAAAAGGCTTGGTGGTCATGTATTAGATTTTAATGGAACTTAGGGAGTCAATGTGGTTGTACAAATTGATTTGACATGTGTGATTTAACTTGCAAGTGTATTGGTATGACGATACCAAGTGGTTAATGCCTTAATGAATGGATCCTGGGTTAATGATTGGAATTATAGGTGTAAATGATTTTTATTTAGGCTTAAAATGGGTTGTGTAGCTCGTCGTGGAAGGTGGAGGTCTCGGGGGGACCGATACTGGAAACCATATTTGTTGGCGTAGGATTCTTATAGACCATGTGCATAGTTCATATATTATATATATATATTGGAATGGTTGGAGCCTCAGTGGCTTTGGCCCTTTCTCAAATTTCTCCGGTTCGTGCAGCTAACACGCACTAGGCCCTTTCAGCAGGGGGAGCTAAACCCATATAGCCTGTGGGTACCCTTAGAGCTAAATAGTTCAGGTTAATAATTTTAAAATATCATGCTTAGACCTTGTTCCCTATCCCGACATCTTATATATATGTATATAAATGTGTGCATTGTGATTTTGACTGATTTTTGGAGATGGAATTATATTATCATTTCCCCTGAGTTACATGCTAGCGCTCACCCTACTAACCATTCTAGGATGCTACATTATTTCATAATGTAGGGTTCAAATACACGTCTTTTACCTCTGTGCATCATTAGGTGGATTAGGACATTCGTTGAGTAGTTGTGAAGTGGTGAGCCTCCATTCTCCGAAAGGTCTTATCATTTCCATATTCTTTTATTTTGGCTAAGTACTTTTGGATTCTTTTGGTCGTGGTCGGGGGCATGTCTCGACCTGCTTTGTATTCTTGTTTTAGAGGCTATTGTGGACAAATGTAGGTTAGTTGGTTATTGTTTTGACACTTAATTTCATGGAGTCATTTATCCATCTTCTTATTACTGTTTAGTTAGCTTTTGTAATTTTATTATGATTATTATTATTATGCTCTTCAGGTTGGGTTAAGGGGGTGGTCTTCGGTCCTTGGTGGATTTGAAATACCCATTATAGCCAAACCTTGGTTCGGGTCATGACAAGCTTGGTATTAGAACACTGTTTAGAGTCATTGGGTGTCCATAAGGTCGTGTCGAGTAGAGTCCTTTTAATGGGTATGTAGTGCACCACACTTATAAGGAGGAGGCTACAAGGCATTTAGTAATGTTTCCCTTTCTTGTGTTCTATTTTGGGGATATAGAGTCTAGTGTTATGAAACTTCTCTAACTCCTGGAATTCTCGTATTTCAAATTATGTCTCCCTAAAGATTTGATGTTTGTAGAAACTCTGTCGGGAACTCTGTCCTTCCTAAGGACAGTTTAGAAGGGACTCGTTCTATGTATGGAGTGCAGACTCGGTCTAGGGTCCATTCTCTTTATTGTGTTGCTCCATATGGAGTTACACCTGTACCCACTAGTCCACCTCGGGCTTCTCGAGATAGTAATGTTTATGATTAGCCACCACATGGGGACATTGCTAATGCGAAGTTTCGACGGTCTATTCTTTTGCTTATGTATTTGGTGACATCTCAGTCTCATTAGTCGAATCATGTTGGTTCTGTTGCTACTTCGCCTGAGGTCACTCGGGTAGGCTAGTTCATGAGGTTGAATCCCCCAACCTTTACAGGCTCAAAGGTTGAGGAGGATACTCAAGGGTTTATGGATGAGATAGAGCATATTTTCATAGTGATGCATACTACTAATTCTGAAGGTGTAGAGTTTGTTGCATATAAACTAAAAGATGTATCCTATCAGTGGTATGAGGAGTGAAAGCAGTTAAGGTGTAATGATGCAGAGCCGGCATTATGGGATGAGTTTTGGGTGCCTTTCTCGATCAGGTCTTTCCTCAAGAGTTGGGGGAAGCTATGGCAGAGGAGTTTGCTAATCTGAAGTAGGGAAAGGTGAGTGTGAAAGAGTTTTCATTAAAATTTCAGCAGCTGTCTCGTTATGCTCTAGAGTTGGTGTCTAACCAGAGGTCCAAGATGAGAAAGTTTGTTTTTGGGTTGTCCCGTGACATGGTATTAGAATGTAAGGTTGCAATGCTAAACAATGATATGGACATCTCTAAGTATGTAGTTTATATACAACAGGATAAGGATGAGAAGAAAAAACAGGCAGAAATTAGAGAGAGGTAGAATAAGAAGTTCAAGTATTCAGAGCAGGGTAGGGGTTAGCAGAATAGTGGGAGAGATGGTAGACGGTGGACTAAGAAGAAGAACTGGGGAAATTCTTATTTGTTTGTTAGTGCTCCCTATTCTAATCCTTCGGGAGATCATCGTTCTCAGGCTAGCGATGGTTCTAAGGCACATGGTGCCTAGTCTCAGCCTAGTAGAGCTCAGTCAGCCCCACCTCATCCACCATATCATTTTTATAGGTAGCTTTATTATAGTTATTGTGAAGAAGGGAGTAATCGGTGTTATATTATTGGTTAGTTGGGTCACATACGGTGGGATTGTATTTTACCCAAGGTTGATACTAGAGCTAATAAAGTTCCAGTTGCCACGTCTTTAGCTCCTACGCCAAAGGCCAATACTTCGGGTACCGACACTGGATGGAATCGCTTTTATTCACTTGCTACTCGCCAGGAATCTGAGGCATCTCCAGATATTGTTACTAGTATGTTACAAATCTTCTCCCGTGATGTGATTTGTTTGATTAAACCGGGGTCTACCCTTTCTTATGTGACCCCTTATGTGGCTATGTATTTTGGTCTACCCTTTCTGACCCTTTTTTATATCTATCCCGATAAGAGATTCTATTATGGTTAGAAAAATCTATAGGCTTTGTGTGGTATTTATCTTTCATAGAGAGATATTGGTGGATTTAATAGAGATGGATATGAAAGATTTGATGTGATTTTAGGGATAGATTGGCTCCATATATGTTATGCATCTTTGGACTGTAGGACCCGAAAGTTCAGTTTTCACTTTCCTAAAAATCCAGTAATTGAATGAGAGGGAAGTTCTTTAGTGCCTAAAGAGAGGTCCATCTCTTATCTTAGAACTTAGAAATTTATTTCAAAAAGGTGTTTATATCATCTAGTTTGGGTTAAGGATTCTAACTCTAAAAGTCCTTCATTTCAATCTATCCTCGTGGTTAGTGAGTTTACTGAAGTATTTCCCGATGATCTTCCTGGAATTTTTCCCGATAGGGAAATAGACTTTAGGATTGATCTTCTATCGGATACCCGTCCTATCTTCATTCCTCCTTATAGAATGGATCTAGCTAAGTTGAATGAGCTAAAAGAGCAGTTAAGAGATCTTCTTGATAAGGGTTTCATCCGTCCTAGTGTTTCCCCGTGGGATGCTCCTATGTTTTTTGTGCATAATAAAGACAGGTCTCTTCGAATATGTATAGATTACCGTCAGTTAAATAAGGTGACAGTGAAGAATAAGTACCCTCTTCCTAGATTGATGATCTTTTCGATCAGCTTCAGGGTGATGGATATTTCTCTAAGATTGATCTTCATTCAGGTTATCATCAATTGAAAATTAGGGAAGTTTAAATTCCCAAGACTACTTTACGAACCTGGTATGGTCACTATGAGTTTTTATTTATGTCATTGGGTTGACTAATGCTCCGACTGGATTCATGGATCTTATGAATTGGGTTTTTAGGAAATTTTTGGACTTGTTTATGATAGTGTTTATTGATGATATCTTGGTTTATTCTAAGAGAGATGAGGATCATGCCAATCACCTCCAATTGTGTTGTAGACCCTTAAGGACCAAAAGTTGTACGCAAAATTTTCAAAGTGTGACTTTTGGTTGAATTTTGTGACTTTTCTTGGTCATGTTGTTTCTCGTGAGGGGATCAAGGTGGATCAACAAAAGGTTGAGACAGTTTAGAAATGTCCTAGACCCACGACTCCGACCGGCATTAGGAGCTTCTTGGGTTTGATGGGGTATTATAGGAGGTTTTTGGAGCGTTTCTCTTCTATTGCTACTCCATTCACAATATTGACTCAAAAGAAGGTTAAGTTTTTGTGGTTCGATTCTTGTGAAGATAGTTTTGAGAAGTTGAAGAATAAGCTGACTTATGCATCAATTTTGACCTTGCCCGAGGGTACTGATGGTTTTGTTGTATTTTGTGATGCATCCGGTATGGTACTGGGTTATGTGTTGATGCAACATGGTAAGGTTATGGTTTTAATTTGAAGATTCTAGGCAGCTTAAGGTTTATGAAAGGAACTATTCTACTCATGATCTAGAGTTGGCGGCTGTGGTTTTTAATTTGAAGATTTGGTGCCATTATCTGTATAGGATGGATATGGATATATATTCAGATCATAAGAGCTATCAATATTTGTTCACTCAAAAGGAGTTAAATATCAGGAAAAGGAGGTGGCTTGAATTGCTCAAGAATTATGATATAAGTCTTCACTACCACCCAGGTAAAGCTAATGTTATTACTGATGCCTTTGGTAGGTTATCGATGGGGATCTTATACCATGTTGGTGAGGGGAAAAGAGGATTAGTAAAGGACATTCACAAATTGGCTAACTTAGGAGTTCGTCTTTTGGAATCTAAAGATGGAGGAGTTATTACTCAAGAGGTGGTCAAATCATATCTTGGTGCGTAGGTGAAGGAGAAGCAAGATTTGGATTCTATATTTATGCAAATTAAGAAATATGTGGGTCAACAAAAGGTTATGACATTTGAGATTGGTGGTGATAGTATCTTAAGGAACCAAGGAAGGTTGTGTGTTTGCGAGAGAAAATCTTTACTGAGGCTCATGATTCAAAGTATACAGTTCATCCGGGTTTAACTAAGATGTATCATGACTTGAAGGAGATCTATTGATGGAATAAAATAAAAAAGGATGAAGCAAATTTTGTTGCTAAGTGTATGGTATGTCAGCAAGTGAAGGTTAACATTTGAGGCCTAGTAAGATGTCTCAAGAGATAGAGTTGCATGATTGGAAGTGGGAGATGATTAACATGGATTTCACTATGGGTCTTCCGTGGTCTCGTAAATAGTATGATTCAATTGGGGTCACTGTAAATAGAATGACTAAGTCTGCTAACTTATTTCCTATGACTATGAGGACTAACTACTCAAGAGAGGATTATGTTAGGGTTGTTCATTTAGGAGATTGTGAAGCTGTATAGCGCCAGTGTCTATTATTTTGAACCGAGGTACGCAGTTTTCTTCTCACTTTTGGTGTTCATTTCAAAAAGGTTTGGGTACACAAGTAAACCTTAGCACCGCTTTCCACCCCCAAATGGATGGACAAGAGAAGCCTACTATTAAGGGTCTGTGTGAATGATTTTAAGGGAAGTTGGATTGACCATTTACCTCTTATTGAGTTCGCATATAATAATAGTAATCATTCAAGTATTTCGATGGATCCTTTTGAGTCTCTATATGGTAAGAGGTGTAGGTCTCCTATTGGGTGGTTTTAGGTTGGTGAGACTAGGCTGTTTGGTCCTAATTTGGCTCACCAAGCCATGGAAAAGGTAAAAGTGATTAGAGAAAGGCTTAAAACTGCTCAAATTCGCCAAAAGTCTTATGTGGATGTAAGGCAAAGAGAATTAGAGTTTGAAATAAATGATTGTGTATTCCTAAAAGTGTCTCCTATAAAAGGAGTCATGAGATATGGGAAGAAGGGGAAACTCAATCCTTGTTACATTGGTCCATACCAGATTTTAAGAAGGATTAGGAACGTTGCTTATTAGTTGGGTTTGCCTACAAGTTTGGGTTTTATTCATCCCGTGTTCCATGTGTCCATGATGAAAAAGTGTGTGGGTGATCCTTTCTTGATAGTGCCTATTGATAAAGTTGGTGTTACAGATTCCTTTTCTTATGAGAAAGTCCTGATTGAGATACTGGATAGGCAAGTTTGTAAATTCAGGACCAAGGATTTAGCTTCAGTGAAGGTCCTTTAGAGAAACCAAAAAGTAGAAGAGGCTAAATGGGAAGCTGATGTGCTATAGAATATAACACTTTCAATGCTTAAAACAAGAAAAAAATACAAGTTTAAGAGGTTGTTTTGTTAGATATGATGTGTTAAGGGTATGTTTTGTAGGAAATCATGTTTTGGATGCTAAGTTTGTGAAAAAGATAAAAAAGGTGATTTTGGCTATTTATAGGAGCAATTATGGATGTTTTGAGACACTTTTCGAATTGTTCATGACAAAAACATGTGCGGGAATTGAATAAGAGCTAAAAAATAACCTCTGGCATATGCCAAGTCAACATGCTAACCGCATGTAGCACATGTGGGCAAAGTATGTATCAGAAGTCCAAAATCCCGAGAGCTAACCTACAGAATTTTTTGGTATGGGCGTATGCGGTCACTACATACGCCCGCCCTACAAACCGCATGTACCACATGCGCCCAAGGACAGGGCGCATGTAGGGACCACAAGTAGCCACTGACCTTTTTTTCTACTATTTTGTTTGGGCTTTAGTTTTAGGGTTTCCACGTGTACTATAAATACCCTTTATGTGTTTTTTAGTAGAAGTTACGCATTCTTGATACAAACATATTTTGATTCTGAGATTCGATTTTAGTCTTGGAATTCTCTTGTATTAATTTTGGTTGAGTATTTCAGTTATGGTTTTGGGTTTTTACTTCTTATTATTGTGATTTTATCTTATGCTTTCAATCATGAATGTTGTTTTTTACTTCACAAGCATGAGCAGCTAAAACCCTTAGGTAGGGTTGTGAAAACCCTGGTGGATCGACGAAGTAGGGAAAGTGCTATTGTTTTTCTGAACCGATACCCATGCATGCATTTTATTATCTTTACTTTAATAGATTGCTTAACAAGTGCATACGTTAGGATCCCGCCTAGATTATTGCTACTTACTCCAAAAGAGGAGCACTGACTCAGAAAAGATAATGAAAACAGTAATTTGGAGTTTAACGGTCGATCCATGATACTTGGTTTGATCTACACAAGATGGTTAGATTTTATCTAATAACTAGAGACTCAAAAAGGTAATAGTTAACTGGGATCAATATAAGGGTTAGTAAGGCGACATCCTGAGACTCAAAAGGTAAAGGGTGAAATCCTTCTGTTCGTCCAAAAGACTGTAGAAGGTACAAAACATATCGATTCTATATACAAGGTATCGAGTTGGTTCAATAAAGCATGATAAGCCTACGGAGTTGAGAAGCCAGAGAAAATCCTAGTGTTCACCAATGACTGATTACAATCGAAGTTGATAGTCACCACTTGTTTGATATTGCTATTCAATCGCCCCTCCTGATATAAGTGCAACTATGAAGATCAATGTGTGTACAAGTGCAGAAAATTATCATCCTAGGATGTTCAATGTTGAGACGTGAGAAGGATCAAAGACACACCAAAGCCTCCCTATTTGCTCATTTATTACACTAGAGGGGCGCCCCCTTTTCATTAATGGTCTTTTGGTCATTTCATCTTTTATGTAATAAGGAGACTATATATAGTTTAGTATTAGGGATTTTCATGACTTAGTTGATTATTGTTGTAAGTCTTGACATTTGAAACACCAAAGTCCTCTCTCTACTTGAGGCAAACCAAAACTTGTAACTAGGATAGCAATTCAAGGGTGGAATCTCTTGTAATTGCTTGTTTTTGAGAAACCTTGGCGCTTGAGTGGTGGAATACTCTCTTGTGTCATCGTAAGAGTTAGGTGATCGTGTGTTGAGGTGTTAGGGGTCTTAGAGTTTTATGTACTCTTTGGTTACTAGGATTTACACCACCTTTGTCTAACTATCTATCCCTTTACTTTTGTTTTCATCTTGTAGTAGTTGTGTCTTGTCTTCTTGTAATAGCTGGTTGGTGTTATTGTAAGCTTATTTTTCATCACATTAATGTAGTGTTGTTTCTGTTTTGGTGTAGTTATACACGTTATTATCTCTCCATTATTGAAGCATTCTCGGATTTTCTTTTCATTCTTGTGTTGTCATTCTTGGCCGAGACTTGGTTCCTTGGGCTCTTGGTTTGTGGTGTGTTTTGTGACGTTTTTGGGGGTTGTTTTGTGTCTTCTTGGGGTTGTAAGGTATCACCTCCCCTCTCCCCATTTACTCTTCCAGTTCTGCCTATTGATTATAACAACTGAGAGCCATAATTCCACGTATTCCCTTGGGATTCGACCCCAACCTTTGTTGGGTTACTATGTTTGGCAGCGACCATATCATCTTCAGAGTGGAGGTGTAGCTTGGACTTCACCAAATTTTAGCGTCGTTTCAGGGGAATATGTTGTTGATTTGTGATTTAAATTTTTTGCAGTTTTTAGGTTTTATTTTTTGTTTTGTTCTTAGTTGGATATACACCGGTGTATGACTAGCACATGGAGTAGATCCAATCCCTTACTCCTAGTGAATCCAAATCAAGAGAGGATCCTACAAACACCTTGTAGGATGGTGGAACAGAAAAGAGATGATAATTTTGAAAGGGTTCGTGATGTTGTACTTCCCCTCCTCCCAAAGAAGTACAAGATATTTTTTATCAATAGACTGTTGAGATTTTAGCTCAAGCTGAAAATGAGAGGGGGAAATGAAAGAAGCTCAGCGGATAGATAGGGAGGCAGAACTAGCTGAGCAAAGAAAAGAAGTAGACCGTCGATCAGCACTCAGTGGAAATCAAAATAGAGCTAGAGGTGTTCGTGTTCAAGTGATCCCAGCTTACCAGTATGTTTAGCCATATATAGATGATGAAGAATATCTTGGATACGGTGAGCTGGCAGAGACTGGAGCCATTATTCCTCCTGTTTTACCCCAAACATAAAGTTTGACACCATGAGCACAATGATCCAGCTCTTAAATTTGAAGGGTGTATTTGCAGGTTTTCCTGCAGATGATACAAATATGCACCTTGCAAATTTTATCGGGATTTGTAGTTTGTATACCATTCTAGGGGTGAATTAGGAAGCACTTAAACTGAGGTCATCCCCTTCACACTTATAGGAGAAGATCTTTATGGTTAGGGGAACTGCCAAAAGGCTCTATCACTAAATGGAATGAGTTGCATAGGAAATTCTTGAATCGGTTCTTTCCCCCATCCAGGATGTTCCATCTTAAGGACGAGATCTATAATTTCAGGCAGCTGCAGTCAAAATCTATGTATAAAGCATAGTTCAGGTTCAAGAAGAAGTTGAGTATAGTGCCCAACTATCGAATGTCACGGATGAGCTTATTGGATATATTCTACAGAGCCTTGACCATTAGCTCCAGAGACATGGCAGACACCATATCTGGAGAATCATTTATGAGACTATGTTGGGAGACAGCTTCAGAGATGTTAGATCAGATCTCGCTCACTAACCGAGGGTGGCAAACTCAGGAGGCTGAGAGGGGATCTGGCACATATGTTATTTGTGCTTCCCAAGATTAGTAAGTAGTCAATGATTCAGTAGCGCAAGAGATTGCACTGCTAAGAACTGATCTTGGGTTACTGGCAAAAAAGCTTGCATCAACGACTTTTGAGAAAGTAAATGCAATAGCAACATAGGGTTCATCTTCCTAAGCTTACAAGTCAGAATTGGAGGAGGAAGAAAATTATCTATATCGCCAGTTGGCGGGTTTTCGAGCCCAAGGGCAAGGGAACCAAGGTCGTAACTACTATGGCAGATATAGAGGCCATAGTAGAGAGCGAGATGGTAACTGGAGGAAAAAATATGACTAAAGAGAGAAGAAAGATAGGTACATTCTGCATAGCAGACGAGATGCAGAATCTAGAATGGAAGAGATGCTGACCAAGTTGGTAAAGGGTCAAGAAAATTAGGAGATGAGACTTAAAGACATTAAGGCCGACATTTCAGGGTTGACCCAGAAGGTCAAATCTCACGCAATTATTATCAAGTAGTTGGATCACCAATTGGGCAGATGTCAGCAACTCTAAATCAGAGACAACCAGGTATCTTTATGAGCAACACTATGCAGAATCTGAGAAATGACGACATGTTCTTGCCATTACCACGAGGAGTGGTATGACTACTATGGATCCTCCACTACCTGTTATGGAAGTTTTGTTAATGAGATGCTTGTTGTAGAGTCAGACAAGGAAACCAGTGGTGGTGGTGCAGTTGCTAAGGAAAAAGGTAAGGATTCAGTTATTGATCAGGAAATAAGACAAATTTTGAGACCGCCCTACCTTTTCCTTAGTAATTGAAGCAGAAAAGAGAGGAAGGAAAATTCAAGCGATTCACTGAGATGCTGAAAAAGTTGAGATTGAATATTCCTCTTCTCGAGGCATTGGAGCGGATGCCAGGATATGCCAAGTTTATGAAGCAATTGGTCACGAAGAAGAAAGGAGCTATGATTAAGGATGTTAATGGTTTGCACCACTGTAGTGTAGTCACTACTAGTTCTTTGTCTCAGAAAAAGGGTGACCTCAAAGCATTCACTATACCATGTACCATTGGGCCATCCCGATTTGCCAGAGCCTTATGTGACTTAAGAGCCATCAAAAATTTAACGGCATTGGCCGTATTCAAGTAATTGTATTTGAACCCTACGGAATAGACTTCAATGCAGTTGTTGATGGTAGATCGAACGGTGAAGAAACATGTGGGAATTACTTTTGATGTGATTGTGAAAGTCAACAACTTGATATTTTCGGGTGACTTTGTCATCCTGGACTATAAGGTTGACACAGAGATGCCCATCATATTAAGGAGACCATTTATGGCCACAGGTAGAGCGATGGTTGAATGGAAAAAGGAGAGCTGAAGATCAAAGTCAATTATGAGGAGGCCATATTCAACATCCAAAAATCAATTAAGCAACCAACCGACATGAAAATGGTGTTGGTTATTGCTTGTATCGATGACCATGGAGAATAAACTTATGGGTATCATGATGAATTCTGAGTAATCAAGATACCTGCATCGTGTCGCAATGTTAAATTAAGCGTTGCATGGGAGGCAACCTATGGGCTTGTTGGTGAAGCCTGAGTAACCAACACAGCCATGTCGTGCTGCGATGTTAAATCAAGTGCTGAGTAGAAGGCAACCTACTATTTAGTATTTATTTTTTAATATTTTTTATGGGTTTTTAGCTTATGGAGTTTCCTGGAATATGGTAAAATTGTTATTCATCGATTTCCAGGTAAGGGAATTATGTGATCAACCCATCACGATCGCAAGACCCGCATGGGCCAAGTAAGTTGAGTATTAAATTGAAAATATGAATTTTTTAGGACGAGAATGGAAAGTTGTGGACTTTAGTACATATTTATACTTTTCGGACCATAAACTTAAGTTTTGGGACTATGAGTAGCTAGAAAAATATCAAAAAGCCAAGTCCAGACTACAGAAAGAGAGCCAAAAGTTTTTGGCCCTGCATATGCTGGCTGCATGTGGCACATGCGCCCCATGCCTGGCCACATATGTCGTAGGTGCATGTAGCTATCGCAACTAGCTCAGTTATGGGCCCAAATTTTAATTAAAATTTTGGGCCCACCAACACATAGTTAAGACCTAAAATAGCTCCCCACCTATATTTAAGCATCATTAGCCTCATTCTGACTCATTCAAATCCTCAAATTTCTCTTTAAATTCAAACTTCCCTCTTAAAATATAAACTAACCCCACTCTTAAGTAAAGGCTAAATTAAAACTTTTTTGAGAAACCAACTTAACCCAACACACTAAAAATAAGTTTCAACCTTGGTTTTGCTTAATTACTTCATTGTTCACTTTCGAATTTCATAAAAGAGATCATTTTCTCAGCTCTTAATGGTTATGTGTTGATTTATTTATTGTATAAGAAAGTTGATATGTGTGTCCCCATTCAAAATATATTGAATCTATCATGCTTGTATGTATGATCCTTGAAGTATCCTATAATCTTGATGGAGGGCCTTGTTGTGAATTAAATTGAAAACTTAGGCTCCAATCGGAAGTTAACTTGAATGAGTAGAGTAATACCACAAGTTGAGCATGCTTAGTTTGCTTTGAAAATCATGATTCTTGATAGGTGAGTGCATATAGGACTTGTTGGGATTTCAAATAGGTTATAGGGGTGTGAAAATTGAGGAAAAATTGAACTTTTCAAATTTTGAGTATTTCTTCAACTTTTGTTATCCCTCATTTTAGGTTGGAAACTAACGACTAGTTTTTCAGGTACACATGACACCAAAAGCAGCTAATAATAAGAAGGGCAAGACATCTAGGAGATAGGTTGAGTCTTATGAACCCAGTGGTTCAATGGATGAGTACCCGATTCAGTGATGTAGAGACGCTGTAATTGGGGAAACATGCAGAGTGACCAGAGGGCAGATGTGTCAGGCAGCCTAGACTGTTGCAGCCCGGCCAAGGATGAAGTCATCTTGGATTTTACCCCCATACTCTCCTCTACTGAGTGATCATGATGATGATGAGGATGAGGTAGATTATAAGACTACTCTACATGTTGCAGTTCAAGACCCCCAGTCTGAGGAGAAGTCCCCGGATTCATTTGAAGATGCAGAGCAGGAGGAGTCATAAGTGGTACCCCAATTTGAGGAGGGTACCACCACACATGTACAAGAGTTACATGTACCCCAGTCTGAGAAGGGTACAGAGCAGGCTTCCCATGATGCACCAGAATAGTAGAAGTAGAGTCTCATACCCATACATGCCTCGAGGCACCTCTTGATGAAAAAAATCTGAGGTAGTGAGTAGAGAGTATGCGGGAGATATTTGATAGGGACAGTCGCATTTCGGAGGTAGACGTCCTAAGAGGCTTATTTATGAGAAGCGTCAGATTGATCTATCTGGTCTTAGCAAAGTACCATAGTTCTAGGCTTTCATTGATCATTACCAGTTAGAGAGAATGACGAGACCACTCAGTTTATATAGCCCGGCTATGGTACGTGAGTTTTATGCATCCTACCGAACTACAGTAGTTCTTCCTATGCTCATATTTCCAGGCCTAATATGAGATATGGAGCACCAAAGCTTAATCATACACTTGTGAGAGGGATCAGAGTTGATCTTTCAGCAGAGACTATCCGCTGAGTCATTTTTGGTCTAGATTATATCACTCCCACATCTACAATAGAGTGTGACTACAGACTAGAAGTAATACGTGATCGACATATTATAAGAGAGGATAAGCATAGGAGAGAGAGGGTTAACATATCTAGGTATATATCCAGCTATATTTCACCATTAGGTGATGCTACTCTATGGATCGAGGGGCAAGGTGTGATCAAGAAGGGCTCGTTGAACTTTAAGGCTATGTTTTGGTGGTTGCTCATTCGATATCGACTATTCCCCACAGCTTCAAATAATATGTTGACTTGGGAGGGAGCATCCTTGGTTACTAGTATGATGGTCGAATATTCTATTGATTTTACAGCCAACCACCGACATAAAATCCATGATAGAGCATTTAGGGAGACGACCAATCTGCCATTCCCTTGCATGATTCAGAGACTATGTGACAAGGCCGGTGTACTTGAGATACTAAGAGTAGATGAGAGGGTACTTGTGACTACTACTACGCAGAAGAAGAGTATGAAGGATCTGGCACGTCTAGGCCTTCCTAGGATATCTAGAGAGCCTACTACAGTACCTCAGGACTAAACTAAGGGCCCATCAGTTTTCACAGAGCCTGGTGATGTATATGGAGGCGATGTGGGAGTTAGTGTTGATATAGAGATAGGGGAGAAGAAAGGCCCCAGATATGAGTACTCAGGATGAGGGTACACCAGCTACTTCTTTATCAGCCTCGGCTTTGACCTCAGAGCCGATTGGTGTATCTTCAGAGCCTTCTTGCCCATCTATTTCATCTCCTACTACAGGTATAATTACTATATCTTAAGAATTATTGCAGATCTTAGTGGATAGTCAGAGGGCCACTAATTCTCGATTATAGATTATTGAGATCGATGACTACCTTTACGAGCAGATGCATTCAAGGGTTTGGATTAAATTTGAGATGGCAGAATCTAAATGAGAGGCCACACAGAGAATTGTCTTGTCTGAGCTACGTACATATCTTGATGAGTTTGAGAGATAAGTTATAGCCTGATTTACAGACACAGAAGAGATAGATCTAGCCTAGATGAGAGAGGAGATATATATATTACGAGCAGAGGTACGCCCTCTCATAGAGAGCCATATAGAAGCCACTCCTTTAGGCATACCCGCAGTGGTCCAAATATCACCTTTGTGCATACCCAGATATTTTAATTTCTTTACAGAGGATAATGAGGAGATATCGGAAGCTGAAACCAAGAGAGATCATATTAGGAGACTTGTAGGATCCTAATATGCCACACGACCAAACCGTTAAAAAGGTCAGACAAGATTTGATGGATTCCGAAATCATTAAGAGGTTGAGGCATGATGTAATAGTAGCGGGTGCATCATCTAGTAGTGCACCACCACCACTACCACCTCTGCCAGCTGATATGCCCCTATATGGGGTTACTTAAGACACACGCACTTAGTGCGTCCTAGGAATGTTCTCACTTCTCTTTGTTTCATATTATTTTTGCGCATTAAAGACAGTACACAGTTTTTTAGTTGGGGGGGGGAGGGATACCATATCCTCTTTGGGTGTTTGTTGTCATGCTTATTTTCATGTCGGTCGTGGTATGGTTGTAGAACCGGCATGTTTAGGTTAATTTCTGTTGTATTGTGTTTTTTTCTTATTGCATTGTGTTTTATATAATTAGGAGATTTTAAGTATTTAGGAAAGTTGTCATGTTAAGATTGATATTTGAGAAGAATGATACCCCTCTAAAAATTATGTTTTAGAATAGTGTGCAAGTATATATGTGAACATTGCGGATCTTGTTATGGCATTATAATTAGGGACATGATAATCACTTGCTAACAATTGCATGAGCCGGATAAGTAGTAGTTTGTAATATTGACGCTGCGCTATGTGTGTGTGAGATTCTACTTAATTCCCTTTGTGTGCTGAATTCAGAACTTCTCCGGTTAGTCTTACCTAGGTTGAAGGATAGTCGAGTTAGGAAATTATCATAGGCCACTTTTTATTTTAGTCCACGTTTAGCCTAAATAACCTTCCACATGTGAAATAGTATCCCTTGATCCCTGTTTTGAGCCTTGTAGCTTGTTTTCTTGTTTCACCTATTCACCTTCCCATTTGTGCTAATGAAACTGTTTTAGCCCTGATCCTCCTTGGACATTATGCACCTAAACTCAAGAAAAATGCCAAAGTGAAGGGTGGCTATAATAGGGGTGTGTAGTGTGAAGTGGGTATGTAGAAGGATAAAAGAAGAGAAAAAGTTAGTAGGACTGGGTGTGGTAGCAAAATAAAAGAAAAAAAAAGAAAAAAAATTATGAAAAGGTAAAAAAAAAAATAACAAACGACACCCAACCTAAATGTGCAGTAAAGAATAAAAAGGGAGAAATAAGGGTGGAATAAAAAAAAATTAGTTAATAAGTGAGAACCCAAGGTTAGTATAGTGCCAAGGAGGATTAGTCACTTGATATATCCAAATGTACCATACCATAACCCAAGCCTACATTACAAGCCAAGAAAAGTCCTATAGTGATCTTAACTTTACCATCTGAATGTTGAGGTAAAGAAAATAAGGGCAAGCATATGGTATTTGATGCACATTGATTGGAACTTCTTTTCTGAGTATGAATTTCTCTTGAATAATCCCGCATTATCATGCATTACATCATATGAGTGAGTTAGGACTTCTTTGTTATGAGGGCACTTGAGTCATATTGATAGTTATTTACTTGTTTTGGGTAGTGTAACTTGTACATATCTGTGGTTGTTTGTTGCTAATGTAATGTCATACCTTGATCCCATTGTGTCACATTGTTGTGCTTTATATTTATACACAATTTGTTTTGAAAAATAAGATAGGAGGGGGTGTTGTGATTTGAGCTTAAAGTGTTGATTGACTACATTAAATAGCTTAGATTTTCCTAAGTAAGTGTCATTTTTTGTTTTGTTTTATTGTGTTGTGTTGTGTTTTGTTTCTTGAGGACATGAAAACGTGCTAAGTTGAAGGTGTTGATGTGATATAGAAATGTAGCACTTTCGATACTTAAAATGAGGAAAATATGCAAGTTTCTGAGGCTGTTTTGTTAGATATGATGTGTTTTGGGTATGTTTTGCAGTAAATCCTGTTTTTGATACTAAGTTTGTGAAAAAGATGAAAAAGGTGATTTTGGCTACTTATGAGAGCAATTATGGATATTCGGGACACTTTTCGAATTGTTCGTGACCAAAGCATATGCGAGAATTTAAGAAGAGCTAAAAAATAACTTTCGGCACACACCATGTCAATATGCAGACCGCATGTAGCATATGTGGGTCGCATGTAGACAAAGCATATGTCAGAAGTCCAAAATCTCGAGAGCTAACCTGCAGAATTTTTTGGTCCGGGCACATGCGGTCACTACATACGACCACCCTGCAGGCCGCATGTACCACATGCTCCCAAGGACAGGGGTATGTAGGGACCACAAGTAGCCACCGACCCTTTATCTCCTATTTCATTTGGGCTTTGGATTTAGGATTTCCTCATGTACTATAAATACCCTTTATGTGTTTTTTCAGTAGAAGTTACACACTCTTGATACTTACAAATGAATATTAATTTCGAGATTCGATTTTAGTCTTGGAATTCTCTTGTATTGATTTTGGTTGATTATTTCAGTTATGGTTTTGCGTTTTTACTTCTATTATTGTGATTTCATCATATTCTTTCAATCATGAATGTTGTTGATTACTTCACAAGCATGAGCGGATAAAAACCCTTAGCTAGGGTTATGGAAATCCTAGTGGATTGACGAAGTAGGGAAAGTGTTATTGTTATTCTGAACCGATACCCATGCATGCATTGTATTATATTCACTTTGATAGTTTTGTTAATGGGTGAATACATTAGGATCCCACCTAGATTATTGCTACACTCTCCAAAAGAGGAGTAGTGACTAGGAAAAGATAATGACAACAGTAATTTGGAGTTTAACTGTCGATCCACGCTACTAGGTTTGATCTATGTAAAATGGTTAGTTTTCATCTAATAACTAGAGACTCAAAAGTAAATAGTTAATTGAGATCAAGATAAGGTTTAGTAAGGCAACATCTTGAGATTCAAAAGATAAAGGGTGAAATCCTTCTGCTCATCCAAAATACTGTAGAAGGTACAAAACTTATCGATTTTGCATGCAACCTATTGGGTTTGGTCAACAAAACACGATAAGCCTACGGAGTCAAGAAGCCAGGGGATCACAATCCTAGTATTCATCTATGACTTATTACAACTGAAGTTGATATTCATCACTTGATCAATATTTCTATTCAAAATCCCTATTTACTTTTCCAGTTTCACCTATTGATTACAACAGCTGAGAGCCATGATTCCACGTATTCCCTTAGGATTCGACACCAAAATTTATTGGGTTACTATATTTGGTAGTGACCATATCATCTTCAGAGTGGAGGTAGAGCTTGGATGTCACCAAAAGCTGAGGAAGATATAAAGGCTAAATATCCATTCTTGTTCCCCGGATAGGATAAAAGTGCTTAAGGGATGAGTTTCGTTTTCCTCTTGTCATTTTTTGAGTTTGTCATTTAATTTTGGTGCATTCTTGTTATTCTCATGCTAAAAGTATCCTAACTCATCATTCGTGGATGAGTGATCCTAAGGGAAGGATAGTGTAAGACCCTTAAAATTTCAATCAATTTATTTTTAACCTTCCCATGTTCGTAATATCAATTTTTCACTTGAATTGTGTTTAGGGATATTAAAAGGGTAATTTGGGAAGTCTTTCAAGTCTATTTCGGAACATTGAAGAAGTGAGCCTCCACGTTATTGCCATGTCGCAGAGGTTACCCTCCACAAAATTGGCATGGAACGGAGGATAACCTCCGTGATATTAGCGTGCCACGCCAAGGTGAAAAATTCTTGCAGTTTTAATTTTATTCACTTGGGATAAGGGTTTTTGATCTTTTTACCCCTTGTACAACTTTTAAACATAAAATAAACTCATTCCCATCAGTTTTCAAGATCAAATCTCCCTATTTCACTCTTAAACACAAAACCCAAGAACACTGAAGGGTTTCACTCTGGATTCATCATCCGAGCTCCAAACTTCAAATTGAGTACGAATTCTTGTATGTTTCAGGCATGTTTTTGTTCCCCAAACTTTAATTTTACTGCAGCATTCATTTGATGGATTTCCATGTGATATAATTTATGGGTTTTTAAATTGGGTTGAAGAATTTTGGTTGTTATTGATTTAATTACTTATCCCGTGACTTGAATTGATTATCCATGCTTTAAATTGGTGTTTCTGGGACTAAATTGGTCCTTTAATTAAATGTTTGGAATGGATAATATGGATTTTCTCGAATTGGATGAATTTTGACTTGGAATTGCACGAACCTCAATCCATTTTTATGAATTTAATTTAAATTATGAAAAATTGCATGGTTTAACTTATTTTTGAACTCAATACATTTCATTAATGAATAAATGGTTATTTAAATCAGTTTTGAAAAGCCTTGGTGACCATGAATTAGATTTTAATAGAACTTGGGGAGTCAATGTGATTGTGTGAGATGATTTGACATGTGTGATTTAGCTTGCAAGTATATTGGTATAATGATACCAAGTAGTTAACACCTTAATGAATGACTTTCAAGTTTATGGTTGGAATTATGTGTGTAAATAATTTTAATTGGCTTAAAAGGGGTTGTGAAGCTCGTCGTAGAAGGTGGGGGTCCTGGGGGGACCAATATTAGAAATTATGTTTGCCGGTGTGAGGGTCTTAATGACCGTGTGCATAGTTCACACATTACATATATTGAAATTATTGGAGCCTCAGTGGCTTTGCCACTTCCTCAGATTTCTACGTTCCAAGCGGCTAAGACGCATTGGGGCTCTTTCAACAGGGGGAGTTGAACCCATATAGTCTGTAGATACCCTTAGGATGGTTAAAGCAATACAGTCCAGGTTAATAATTTTAAAATATCATGATTTAACCGTGTTCCCTATCCCGGCATCTTATAAATATGCATATAAATATGTGCATTATGGTTTTGACTAATTTTTACACTTAACATTATGTTATCATTTTTTCTGAGTTACATGCTAGCGCTCACCCCGTTAATCATCCTAGAATGCTATATTTTTTCATAATGTAGGGTCTGAAGGAACTTCTTTTACCTCTGTGCAACGTTAGGTGGATTAGCATGTTCGTTGAGTAGTTGTAAAGTGATGAGTCTCCATCCTTCGAAAGGCCTCACCATTTCCATATTCTTTTATTTTGACTTGGTACTTTTAGATTCTTTTTGTTATGGTCAGGGGAATGTCCCGAACTGCTTAGTATTTTGGTTTTAGAGGCTATTGTGGATAAATGTGGGTTGGTTAGTTATTGTTTTGACACTTAGTTTCATGGAGTCATTTATCCATCCACTGTTTAGGTGGCTTCCACATTTTTATTATGACTATTATTGTGCTCTTAAGGTTGGGTAAGGAGGTGGTAGCCAGTCCTTGGTGGACTTGAGATACTCGTCACGGTCAGATCCTGGTTCGGGTCATGATATTGGAGCAATCAATGAGGCTTACTAGTATGTATGGTTTGTACTGATACTACTCTTACTATATCCTTTTTGGGGTATAGTCTTTTACATGAATCAGTGTTGATTTCATGATTGTTTTGGATAGTGATTCCTCAGCATCTCCCACTCCTCATACTTATGGTGCTAGTTGTATTTAGTTTTACTTTTCCTTTAGAATCTCTTGCTCCAGTTTAGACTAGATTTTAGGGTAGTTTATACTTCCTACATTTTCTTTGTAAAAGTTACCATAATAAAGATGAGTTACTATTTTAATAAAGACTTCCATTTAACTTCTTAAAGGAGTGCCCTCTTAAGGGTTCTCCTACCTAGGTGGATTAGAATAGGTGCCCTCACGATTCGATAATTTGGGTCATGAAAAAAATAAATTCAATCAATATTTATTTCATTTAAATTCACATAAAGGTGAATTTAAGTCTTTTCTACAGATTAAAAAAAATTATCTCATGGATAGAAATAGTAGAACAAATTAATGCACCAATTTCACTAACAATTTTCATGAGATCAAAATTGACCTTTCTTTATGTTGAGCGATCTTGTAATTATTGGGATATTCGACCAATTGAATTGCTTTAAACCCTTTAAATCCTTCAAGGATTTTCATATAACTTTTACCATCTAACTAGACATGATAACCATTCATTATACATATTCAAGCTTTTCAGCATTGGCAGACTGAAGAAAACTTATTTCGTCCACCATTGGAGAAACATCTCCATAAATAATGTCAGGACTTGTACAAAAAACCTTTATGACTCAAGGCATAAGTTGTACTTTATATTTTACTTTTTAAATTTTCGCACAATAATTTTACTGTAACCAACTGGCATTATGCCTTAATTTATAGTGTAAGTCCATACCATCACTTTTAAGTATACTTGAATTGCATATTTTATCTGGCCAATAATTTATCTATCCATACTATTTGACAAATTTAAATTCATTATCCTCGTTATCATTTATAATGGTGAGTTCTATATTACACAAAAAAATATTATCGATGGTTATTTGATATTGATTCTATTACCAAACAACATATCGAGATTGATCTCTTCTTATTCATCATTTTCAGATACTTGAATCTTTGCCAAGGTTTTATAAAGAACTTATGTCATAGTATTTTTAAAGAACTTGCCTCATTATCATTGATAATTTTTGTCATTGCTCCTCTCCTTCTTCAAGGAGTTTTACTTTTGGAATCAGTTGATATATTACGCTTCAGGTGTACCATAGATTATATCTTTGAAGGATTTCTCGTTGGAGTATTTATAGCTAAATTATAACATTGAGTCATAAATAGATATAACAATTATTTGTTATATTTTGCAAATGAATTATCTCTTAAACTTTAAGTTCACATTTTTTATGAGGATCTAGATAATTCATCCAACCCATTTTAGTTGTTAATCATATCTCCCCCTAATGTTAGAAAATCTAACATTCACTCTAACCTCATTTTGGATACCCATCTTTGTATGTTGTGTAGCAATTAAATCATAAAACGCATACCCAAATATTTTAGATGGTAATAATTTGGTTCCTGGACCTAAACTAATAATATAGGGGAACCTTGTCGGCTTGACGCATACAAGTGTTGCTAAATACATCTCATATCAATTATTTTGAGAGATTTGTTTTCATAACCAATGGTTCAACTATAATTGGAGGCACACAATTTCTTCTAAGTCAACCAACATTATCAACTTTTATAGCTTCAAACCATGCTCTTAATTTAATCATTTGAGCAAACAATCTTGCAAAAATTAAATTGCAAGTTGATAGCAACGCGCATATGACCAATCATATATGCATCTCATTTCATATAAATGGTCTACATGGCAGGTGAATGGTCACATATTTATCTTGTTAAACGTTTAAAAATTTAAGAATACAATCTCAATATTAGCCAATATAATATTTTATCATGAGAACAAGCAACATAAGAGAATTCTTGAAAGAACTTTTATTTCTTCAATGTATAACTATATGAATTCTCAATTATTTTACATCACATTTGAATTGAGATTATAATCATATAAATTCTCAATTATTTTTTTATCACATTTGAACTGGAATGATCAATCGGTCATGACTACTCTTATATTTTCAGTAAACTTTTAGTTTACTATCGCATGTGATTCCATCACCATTCCCAATTTCACATCAACAAACATGAAAAGAAATAGGTGGTCTTTCACATAAATATTTATAACCTATTTTAATTGTAGTAATATGAAGATATAAAATCTTTCCAAAATTTATAATCTCAATATAAAAACAATTTTTCTTGGCAATCTCCTTGAAACTTAAGTTATTTCATTTAAGAATTACTATAATTTCAAATAATTTCATTCCTCATTGTAATAGCACATTAGCTTTTTCAAAGCTATCAAATACTTATGTACTACCTCATATTCCAAAATACCACACCTGTAATGAAAATCTCCTTTAACAAGAAAATTATATTTGCTCAATCAATGACAAATTTATGTACCTACACGATAACATTCATTAGTGATCATGGACACAACATTTATATGAAAGAATTCTTTCTTTCTTTCTTCCTTCAATAGTTCGTAATAAAACATACCACAATATTTGTGTAAGACTTATTTTTTGCTTTTACTTTTTGATAATACATGATATGACATACCACAATATATGTGACATGCTAAAAGTGCTTGATCAATGATTGTTAATATCAAAATATTTTTTTCTCTCTTAAACCTCCTGTTAAGGTGAGTTGTGAAATTCATCCAGCTACATTTAACCATGTCCTTATCCATAATTTTTATCACATATTTGCATGTTCATTTTCAAGAGTAGCCAAGCATTGACAATGCTTAACATAAGTCACATTCTCTTCAAGAAATGGACTATAATCTTATGTATATACTTCATAACTTTTATCATAAGCCATATTGTTATGTATTGTCATTTTTCATATTTATATGATCCATCTCAACATTACTTTGAAAAAATAAAGTATACAATTACTTTATATTTTTTTATTTTGATGAAAGATTTATAAAACCAATCAAATTAGGTCGTAAAATAACTGTGTGCTAATATCTTTCATGCCAAATTAATGATAAAATTACCATCTCTTTTTGAAAGACTATTTGGAGAACTCATAGTGTTATTTCCTTTTTTATCCATGCCCATATTCATATGTTCAACAACTTATTTTCTTTCAGATGTATTATACATTACTACCACAATCACATTAGAGAATAGAGTAAATCAATTGAATGAGATTCATGACTTTTCATCAAAGTCCATTATTTTGTCTCAGTCATCATTATCATCATTATATTGCATTGAGACTTGAATCCAACGGATTTTTACTAGGGATTTAACCTGAAATCTTATACCTTTTAGTTGATAAGACTTAAATTCACCGTCTTACTCTTAACCAATAGTTTAATAGGACTCACCCACGAACCTTTCAAAATATTTCCACCTTACGATTATATATATATATATATATATATATATATATATATATATAAGTGAATTAAATTCAATAATATTTACTGGATTCAAACAAATACTAATTTTAGAACTATCAAAATTACGGTGATAAAATAAGTTTGTTAAACAAAAATTTCTCTACCACAAAAAGTCTAGCAAGATCTGTACAAATGTGTTACTAACTCAAAAAATAAAAAAATACAAACCAAAAGAACAATAGACCTTTGGAGTCACAATAGAAATCAACTTCAAAAGAATTTTTTCACATCTGTTCACGCCTCATGCTAATGAAAATTTCTATTATACACTCACATATTAAGAGCCTAATAATTTTATGTGAAGAGGTTAGTGATCCCATATTTTAGAATATATTTAATTAGTATAAGTTACCACATGTAATATTATATTTATGCAAATGCAGACTCTCAAAAACAAGTCATCCAAACTAAAATAATTGTTAGTGAAAGAAGTTGGGGACAGTAAGATCATGTCGAGATTTTGACGAGTGTGCGATTGTTTAGTTCTGCACACATAGAGATGCATCTAGGACAATTCATACATTAAACAAAACAAAATTTTGGACAACTAAATTCTGTGCAAACAAAAGGTCAGGAAATTAAGGAATTGAAACTTATTTTGGGAAAAAAAATTGCATACCTTTAATTAGATAGAGCTTCTTATTGATAACATGTTAAAATTAATCTAAAAGAGTAGAAATATGAAATTAAGTAGACAAAAAAATAAGGAGACAAGAGAGAAGATTAATCTTATTTCTTTCACGTATCAAGTCTATACAATATTTCTTCTATGCCTCTATTTATAATGTTCATATACACATACAAACGGTTGTCATGATAACAAGCATTAACGATGAAGATTATGGAGATGTTAAGGTGTGAGAGTGATATTCATAATTGTAATTGTGGAGTAGTATAGGAGTAACTTGTTAGGAGTTATAACAGAAGAATATTTTTATATCTTTGTTGGTGATAATATGAGTTTTGTATTGTATTGAAATTGTACAATGACACAATGTGAATCTCAAAATTCACTAGTGATATTGAGTTATTATTGATGGCAGTTTCAAAACATAAAAAACAAATAAATAGAGTTCATTGTTTTTTAGTTGGTTGGTAATGAGACTAAGTGGTTAAGATAACTCTTTGTGAGTATTCTAATTGGAATAAAATAAATATTTTTTATTAGTAAAATTAGATACATGTGTTTGAGACATAATATGATAAATTATCTATTATGAGATGAAATTATTTACGTAAATAAATTATGTATAGTTAGGGTTCTGATCAATTCAAATACTAAAAGAAACATCGAGAAGTAAAAATTACTAGCCAATTTGAGAAGATTAACAATGATAATGGTAACCCAACTTATGTGATTGGAGATCTCATGAATAAGGTTTATAAGAGTAATAACAAATCATTAGTTGATCAAACTAACCACTATAAGATTTTGTCCCTTCTACAATGTGTGGATATAGTGCAGTGTTGCAAGACAAAGTGAGGGTTGAGTTAAACTCTTAATCCAATTCATATCCTTTATAGGTGGTGCATTGCTTTATCAAATAAACTTGATGATTGGACCTATATGAGTGTGGAGTGGTGATATTCCTATGAAATTATGATAAATTTCTAGAGCAATCATGAATACCAGGATACACACATGGACTCTTAGCATAAAATATGATAATGATAAAGATTATGTGAGTATAATTTGATAAGATAAGATGTAATGACCCTGTAGGTTATTTTTTAAATTTATATACTATCTTAGCACTAGAGATTTTTCATAGCTTTCCCAAGTCATTTATGACTTGCTGGAGTCGACAGTTTGGTTATCGGGCAGTTTATTTGGTTTGTAGGGCCAATTTTATATTTTGAAATTTTTGTTGTCAAAAATTGGGTATTAGGCATAAACTCTGGGTAAATGGCCTCTTATGTTGGTCCTGACAATTTTGATTGATTCAAAATATTAATTTTAGGCTTGGGGAACCCTTAGTTTGGGTTTCAATGCTTCCTTATTTTTAGGCTTGGGGAACCCTTGGTTTGGGTTTCAATGCTTCCAGACTCATTTTGGGCTATTGTATGGATTTTGGTTAAAATGACCCTTAGGTGTGGAACTCACATTTCATCAAAACAACCTCAGATGGAAATTTTAGTAGTGCCATTGAGTTTAGAATATCAAATTTGGTAGGTTAGCGTAAATTGTTTGCATTCACGAGATTTTAAATGAATTTTGAAGGTTCGATCAAAAATTTAAAAAAAAATCCAAGTTACTGTTGCAGGGCAAAAATGTCTTTCATATTAGCAAAGCCATGACTGCATTCGTGAAGACCAAGGTTATTGTCCATCATGTTCGTGCGTCGGCCATTGTATTCGCAAAGAGTCTTTTGGCCGATGGTTTCATTTTACTCTATGCATTCATGGTGGATCGGTCGTGTTCCTAAAAGATAAGCTAGGGCAGACATATCATTCGTGATGGGATCCCCACAGATCATGATGAAGGGAATCCTGGTAGAATTTAAAGTTGTGAAACCTGATTTCTCTCTGTTTTTCTTAAGTCTCAAGTCCATTAAATACCTAGAGAGCTAAGTAAGTGTGGCAATTGATCCTTGGGTGTCCTGGGCGATTTGGAATTATCATTTTGGTCATATTCTTACATCTATTTCTATAAGTTTTCATTAAATTCATGGCTAATCTTTTAATGTAAACCCAAATCCATTGTTTAATGTATGGGCTGATTTAGGATTGGATTTTTCTCGAATTTCACCCATTTTTTAGGATAAATAATCCTTAAGCCTTGAGAGACATTTCTGTAATTTCAAAGTTATGATTCTGAAAATGAGCCCCACTTGGATTTTTTAGCTCAATATTGGATCCAGAATATTTATATGCAATATGGGTACTTTTATTCTTATGTTGATGCATAGATTATTATTTTGATAGTGTGTCATCATGCAGAGGCTTCTTGAAAGGGAAAAGCTTCAATCTAGTAGACTTTATCGAGCTTTTGATGGTGTTCAATTAGGCTAGGATTAATTTTCTCTTCAATTGCAATTTATTGTGATATTAGTGTGGTATTATGCTAGAGCTGGGAAGGATTTTATGACTTGATTATATAATTAGTGACTTTTGAATTATTTAGTCGCTTGGATAGCCATTTTAGGTAGAGTTCGGGCTCATTCCTCCTCTTTTGTGTTAGATTGTTACCTCAAGACTAGTTTTACCTTATTTAATAATTAGTAGTAAAACACTAGAGCCTTAGAGTACTTTTGAGTAGAAACTTTCCTTAATATGTTCCTTTGGGATTATTAGCAGGCCCCACCAGTCCTATTTTAGGTCAAATATCTAGATTATCACTTTGTAGGCATGGAACGTCTTCATTAGTCACCCTAGAATAATTCTTGACCCTTAGGATGATTTAGCCACGATGATTTAGCCACCTTTTTTACTTTTGATTAAACTTGTGACCTTGTACTTTTTTACTAGTTTCGGTTCAAGTCCGGTAAATTATGATTCGTATGTAATATGTTGATATGATGGTGTTAGACTTAGTTCTGGTTTGAGTACAGCCTATATGATTTTTTTATGATATTATTAAGATGATATTGCTTTTTAGTTCTGGTTCAAGTTTGACATTTATCATTTGAATGATATCTTAGGTATGGTCTCACTGTTGTTTACTTAAGTTATGAATATCGGTACGCTCTTTCTTGATTACATCCATTAGACTGATAGGGGCTTAGCTAACTTTGTCCATGTTGTTTGCACCTTCTAGGCCTATGGGGGTCCATTTAGGTTATGGTTAGGCTATAATTATTTTGATTTATTTATTATGCATGTTTATTGCTTTTCTCCATATTTGGAGTAGTATTCTAGATATCATCTTTATCCACGACTTTACATTACTTACTTTCATTTTGTTATATTTTTATTATGACTTAGCTCAATCAACTGATGATGTCTACTAAGAACCCATTGTTTTGGTACTCATGTTATACTTCTGTATCTTTTCTGATGTTGATCAGAGTATGATTCAGCACCACTGACATTTTATGCTATTTGCTTTTGGGATTTGGAGATAGGTTGAGCTTTTAGAGCCAGAGTTGATCCACTCTCCTTCTTCTATTTTTGGACAGTCTTTACTTTTGAGACTATCTGTATATTTTATGCTAGTCAGTACTCCTATTTTTGGGTTTAGTGGCTCGTGTACAACCCTTACTAGGTTGTGGGATATTTTTTCTCTTTATCTCTCTCTTATTTTATAACTTTTTTATAGTTGTACTCATGTTTCTAATGCTTAAAATTCTATTGAATGATTATTTTTGGTAATTCTTATACATTCCACCAATTAGCTCATTACTTTGCGTTCCCAGCTATGGTTTGACTTACCTATTGGTGGGTTAAAATAGGTTCCATCATGACTCAAAAATTGGGTCATGAAAAATTGGTTTCAAAGACTAGGTTCATAGATATTATTCGTATAAGTGCAAGTGTAAAGTAGAGTCTCACGGATCGATGTGATGACGTCTGCATCCTATCATCGGGAGGCTACAGGGCATTCTTAGGAAAACCTTAATTTCCTTATTCATTTTCTTGCATCGAGTATATGCTGGTTTCTAAAGGTCTCCTTATTTCACTCTTTTATAGATAGTTAGGATGTGAGCTACAATGACTGGAGATAAGGACCCCTAGATTGCATCTGGGGCACCACCAAAAGTCGTGGCCGACCTAGACGCTAGTCCCTGCTAGGGCTATATCCCCAACTAGGGGTCAAGACATAACCTTCATCAGATCTTGTTATTGCTTCTGAGCCTGAGATTCTACCACCCAAGCTATTGGTAGGCCAGGAAGAAGCCTAGTCTCTATTGGGGTTATTTTCCTTTTTAGTGCTTAGATACGCATTGCTTTAGTTGTTGGGATTGGTAGGTGGTGCATTGAATGTGGTACTCAGTCACTAGACCAAAATATACTAATTTAGGAGCACAGCCTATAGTTGTAGCTTCCAGAGTTGAGATTCCTCCTGCATTAGTAGTTCCACAATCGGAAGTAGCCCAACTAACTATAACAGTCAAGTAGCAGAATATGTTGGGCCAATTATTGTGATTAGCTCCACCTAGATTTGTAAGGGCCCTAGGCAAGGATGCATTTGAGTTTCTGACTGCTTGTGAGGAGAAGATCCATAATTTAGGCTTGGTTGAGGAACATGGGGTTAAATATACTACCTTTTAGTTGGATTCAAAAGCTATACATTGGTGGGGAGGTTATTTTGATTCCAGGTCAGTTGGATCTCCCCTTATGACATAGACTCAGTTCTCCAAAGTTTTCTTAGAGAAGTATATGTCATGCAGTCTTTGTGAGTGCCTCAAAGATCAGTTTACCAGGTTAGAGCGAGTTTTAATGATAGTTGTGGAGTATAAGGTGAGATTTCATAAGTTTTCTAGACATGCTACTGTGATCTTACCTATCGAGTATGAGAATATTTGGTGTTTGTTATAGGGTTGAGACTTCCTCTTCACATGGCTACTCAAAATTCAGTTACTGCTGGTAGAACCTTTGTTGATATTTTTTATATGCCCAAACTATGGAGGATATGCATCACGTTACCTAAGAGGGCGATAATAAGATACAGTATTGACAAGGTAGCTTTAGTAGAAGCCATAATGGCTCACAGTTTAGAGAGAGAGGTTGTTAGGTTGGTACCCTCCAAATTAGTCTTATCAGCATCGGGTCTAGTCTAGTAGGCCCATTCATGAGAACATCAAATCACGAATGGAGGTCAGTCTAGTTATAGTGACTACAATGGCCTTAGTAGTGGTCAATTCTCAAGAGGTGCACAGTCAGAGTCTTTAAGGCATGGTCATTCTTAGTTAATCGAATCTTCTAGACAGATTAGAGTGACTAGGACTTGTTATGATTATGGGTTTATTTTTCATTTCTCTAGAGAGTATTGCTGGTGTAGATATGATTCATTCTGTAGCACAAAGCATTCAGTCAATCAAATTAGTATTACCGCTAGTGAGGGGTAGGGGTCAGGGTCGTAAAGATGGTCCCCATGTTTTTAGAGGAGGTCCTCAGGCAGGTAGAATAGGTGGTCGGTCAGGTACCCAATCTAAAGGCTAATGGGGTCAATTGTATGTTATACCTAGTACGTTAGAGACAAAGTCTTCGGATGTTGTTATTACAGGTACAATTTTAGTATGTCATCGGTCAGCTTTTGCTTTATTTGATCTGAGATCCACTTATTCATATGTTTTTTCTAATTATACAGTGCGATTAAAGTTGTCTTAGGAGCCTTTATCTGTGTCATTGCATATATCTACTCCCATGGGTGATTCTTTGATAGTGGATCAGGTTTATAGATCATGTGTTGTGACCATTTGAGAGTTTGATACTCAGGATGACCTTATTATGTTAGATATGATGGATTTTGATGTGATTCTGGGCATGGACTGGTTATCCCCTTATTATGCGGTCTTAGATTGTTTTTCCAAGACCGTTACCTTAGCCATGCTTGGCATACCCTCAATTATGTGGCATGGTTATTTTAGCCACGTACCAATAAGGATTATTTCTTATATTTGGGATAGGAGGTTGGTGTCGAGGGGTTGCGAGTCTTATCTTGCTTATGTTCGTGATATTAGTATTGAGAGTCCTATGCTTGATTTTGTTCCTATTATTCGTGAGTTTCCTAATGTTTTCCCTATCAACCTACCTAGACTTCCTCTCGAGCATAATATTGAGTTTACTAATAACCTTGAGTTGGGCACCTGACCCATTTTCATGGCACCTTACCGTATGACTCTTGTCGAGCTTAAGGAGATAAATCTCATCTTTTGGATCTTTTGGGTAAGGTTTTTATTAGCTTGAGTATATTTTCTTGGGGTTATCTTGCCTTGTTTGTGAAGAAAAATGATGGTTCCATGTGTATTCTTATCGACTACATGCAGCTAAATAAGGTGATAGTGAATAATAGGTATTTATACCTCGTATTAATGATTTATTTGACCATCTTTAGGGTGTGACATTGTTTTCCAAGATTGACTTGAGATTCAGTTACCATTAGTTGTAGATTTAGGAAGAGGATATCCCTAAGATAACTTTCAAGACGCGATAAGGCCATTATGAGTTTTTGGTGATGTCTTTTGGGTTGACTAATGCCCTAGTCTCATTCATGGATTTGATGAACCATGTTTTAGTCTCTATTTGGACTCATTATTAATAGTCTTCATCGATGAAATCTTTGTTTATTCGAGGAATAGAGAGGATCATAAGCAGTATTTAAGGATTATGCACTAGACTTTGAGAGAACATAGGCTTCTTACCAAATTCTCAAAGTGTGAGCTTTAGTTAGAGTATGTGTCATTCTTAGGATATATGGGGTCTAAGGATGGGACTTTGGTGGATCCGATAAGGATTGAGGATATCTGTGATTAGGGCAGACCTATATCTCCGACTGAGGTTCGCAACATGGATTGGCTGGCTACTACAGGCGATTTCTTAAGAGATTTCCTACTACTGCAGCACCTATGAGTACGAGTTAAGATTTTGAAAGCTTAAGGACTTTCTCACTTCCGCTCCTATTTTGACTTTTCCAGTTGAGGGCAAGGAGTTTACAATTTATTGTTATGTTCTAGTGTTGTCTTGGGTTGTGTTTTTATGCAAAAGTGTTGAGTTATAGCATATATGTTGAGGCGATAAAGGTGTACGAGCGTAAATACCCACTCATGATTTGGAGTTGGCGGTAGTAGATTTTGTGCTTAAGATTTAGAGGCATTACTTGTATGGTGTTCGTTGCGAGATCTATACTGACCATCGTAGTCTTCAGTATATTATGACCCTGAAGGAGCTTAATTTGAGGCAGCGTTGATGGATTGACTTATTAAAGGACTATGATATCTCTATTTTATACTATTCGAGCAAGACGGGCAAGGTGAATATAGTAGTGTATGCCTTGAGCCTGAAGGCGGTGAGTATGGGTAGCATGGACTTTATTTTATTTTCAGAATGGTCGTTGGCTTGGGACATTCAGTCCTTAGCCAACTTGATGGTTTGACTTGATAGTTTAGTCGCCAGGAGAATTCTTGCCAGTATTGAGGCTAGATCTATTTTGATAGAGTAGATTTAGGATTATTAGTTTAAGAATAGTAGAGTTTATGACATTCGTGATAAGGTGTTGAGGGTGAGCCCAGTTGGGATACCTTAGATTTTGAAGGTATTTTGAGGTCGAGGGTTGGAGACCTAATTCAATTGATAATATGTGAGATTCATGGCTCTCGATATTTTATTCACCCTGGGACAACTAAGATGAATAGAAATTTAAGGTAGCATTATTGGGAGAGTAGTATGAAGAAGCATGTAGCAAACTTTATAACTCAATTTTTTATTATAGTAGGTAAAGATTGAGCACCAGAGATCGAGTAAGTTTCTTTAAAGACTAACTATTCTAGAGTGGAAATGAGAGGTTACTATGGACTTTGTGAGTGGTTTGCCTCATACTTACCATGGTTTTGACATTATTTGGGTCATTGTAGATCGGTTGACCAAATCAATGCATTTCATCCCGATTCAGATTTCCTTCTGTGCTGAAAGGTTAGCATGTATCAATGTTAAAGAGATAGTTTGCCTTTATGGAGTACCTTTGTCCATTATTTCAGATAGAGTCTTAGTGTTCACTTCTAGCTTCTGGAGGACATTTTAGGAGGATTTGAGTACTCAGGTTGATCTTAGCATAGTATTCTACCCCCATACCAACATCAGTTAAAGCGCAGTATTCTAGTTTTGAAGGATATGCTCACCATGTGTGTGATGTACTTTGGAGTTCAGTGGTAGCAGCCTTAGGCTTAGCGGAGTTTGCTTATAACAATAGCTACCATTCGAGTATTAAGATAGAACCATTTGAGGCATTGTATAGTATGCATTATCGATCTTCGATTGGATGGTTTAAGACATCTAAGGTTAGTTCCCTCTGTAACTACTTGTTTTGTGAGTTCTTGGATAGGGTATGAGTGACTCAAGATAGTTTACGGGTAACTTAGAGTAGGCAAAAGAGTTTTGCTGACCCCAGACTTTGTTCTTTGAAGTTTGGAGTTGGTGATCGGGTTTTCCTTCAAGTATTTCTCATAAAGGGTGATGAGGTTCGGGGGGAGGGGTAAGCTTAGCCCTAGGTATATTGGTTCATTTGAGATACATCAAACCATTCGAGAGGTAGCTTATGAGTTAGCCTTGCCCTCATACTTTTTCAGTTGTTTACTCAATTTTTCATATATCCATGTTGTGGTGCTACAGTCTTGATGAGTCACATGTGCTTCGGTAGGACTCGACTCAGATAGACGAGAGGCTGACATTTGTAGAGAAGCCAATTTTTATGTTGGCCAGGGATGTTAGGCGTTTGTGCTCTAGAGAGATTCTAGTGGTTACGATCCAGTAGAAACCCCATCTATTTAAAGAAGATACATGGGAGATGGAGAGTAAGATATGGGCACAGTATCCCCACCTATTCGAGCCTTAACATACATTTTAATCCTATACTTTCACGGATAAAAGTCAATTTAATAGTGAATATTATAATAACCCTCTAGGTCATTTTCTACATTTCCATACAATTTTGGTGCGTAGAGCTTTCCATAGCTGCCCCAAGTTATTTATGACTCGCTAGAGCCGACAATTCAGTTACTGGCAGTTCACTTTATTTTGAGTTAATTCCCCATTTTGAAGTATTTACTACCAAGAATTGGGTATTGAAACTAAACTACACATAAACAACCTCGTATGCCAGCTCTGATAGTTCTGCTAGATCAAAAATATTGATTTTAGGCTAGGATGACACTTGATTTGAGTCTCGATACTTCCAGACTCATTTTGGACTATTAGATCAATTTTGGTTAAAACGACCCTTGGATATGGGACCCATATTTCATCAAAATGACCTTAGCTGAAAATTTAATAGTGTCGTTGAATCTGGAATGTCAAATTTAGTAGGGCATAGTTTGTTTGCATTCACGATATTTTGAACAATCCTGAGGGTCCGAACGGAAATTTGGCAAAGTTGCCAAGTTGTTGGTCCAGGCCAAAAATGGCCTTCGCGTTTGCTAGGCCATGGTTGCAAAGGCCAAGGTTATGGGCCATCACGTTCACAATCGGGCCTTTGCATTCGCGAGGAGTCTTTTGTCCAATCGATTCGGCTTTTTTCTTCGTGTTTGCAAAAGGTAAGTCGGGTTAGGTATCACGTTTGCTATAGAGTCCCTGCAATCGCGACTAAGGGACCCCTTGCAGCATTTAAGGTTGTAGAACCCAATTTTTCTCCATTTTTCTTGACTCCCAAGTCCACTAAATAACCTAAAGATCTCAAAATGTATGGAGATCGATCCTTGGGCATGCGGGGCTATTTGAAAACATCATTTTTGTTATCTTCTCACCTCCATTAAAGTAAGTTTCCATTAAACTCTTGTCTAATTTTTTGATTTAAACCTAAATCTCTAGTTTAATTTAAGGGTTGATTAGGGTTCACTTGTGCTTGGATTTCTCTCATTTTTAGGGTAAATAATTCTTGAGCCTAGAGGGATATTTGACGGTTTCAAAATTGTGATTTCGCAAGCGGACTTCATATGAAATTTTTGGCTCGATTTTAGACTCGGAGCATTTATTTTCAATATAGATATTATTATTCTCTATTAATGTATAAATTATTATTTTAATAGTGTGACATTGTGCGGAGGCTTCTCGAAAGAAAAAAGCTCTAATTAGTGGACTCTATCGAGCTTTCGATGGCGTTCAGGTAGGCTAGGCTTACTTCTCTCTTAGATTGAGATTTATTGTAACATTAGTCTAGTATCATTCTAGCAATGTGTAGGGTTTTACGGCTTGGTTATATGTTTAGTGATTTTTGAATTATTTAGTCACTTAGATACCCATTTAGGTAAAGTTTGGGCTTACTCCTGCCCCTTTGTGTTAGGTTGTTATGTCAAGCCTAGTTTCAAATTATTTAATAATTAGTAGTGAAACACTAGAGCCTTATAATAGTTTTGGGTAGAAACCTGCCTTAGTATGTACCATCAGGGTTAGTAGCGGGCCCCACCGTCCTCTTTTAGATCAAATACCTAGATTAGCCTCGTGTAAATATCCGAGGTCTTCTTTAGTCACCCTAGAATAATTTTGACCCTTAGGTTGATTTAGACACCTTTTCTACCATTGGTTAAACTTGTGACCTTGTACTTGTTTACTAGTTCCGGTCCAAGTCTGGAAAAATGCAATTCATATGTAATGCTTTGATATGATGGTACGATTATTTACTTTTGGTTCGAGTCTGGCCTTTATGATCTATCTATGACATTATTATGGTGATATTTCTCTTCAGTTTTAGTTCGACTCTGACATTATGGTCTGAATGGAATCTCAGGTTTGGCCTCTCTATTGTTCACTTAAAGTTATGATTATCGGTACTCTCTTCCTTATTTGCATCTATCGGCCTTATGAGAGTTGTTTGCACCTTTTGGGCTTATAGGGGTCCAGTTAGGTTATAGTTAGACTGTAATTATTCTGATTCTTTTATTATGCATGTTTATCGCCTATTCCCACATTTGGAGGAGTATTCTTAATATCATCCTTATTCATGATTTTATATTATTTTCTCGTATTTTATTATACATTTCTTATGATTTAGCTCAGTAGATCGATGATGACTACTAAGTACTCATTTTTTGGACACTCATGCTACACTTTTGCATCTATTTTTTATGCAGATCCGAGTATGAGTCACCGTTACTGATGTTCTATCCAGCTTGCTTTTGAGATTCGGAGATAGAGTGAGCTTTCAGAGTCGGAGTTGATCCATTCTCTTTTTTCTATTTTTGGACAGTCTTTACTTTCGAGACTATTTGTATATTTATACTATTTTGGAATTTATTTGCTCATGTACCGGCCTTACTAGGTCGTGGAACATTCTTTTGTTTTCTCTCCCTCTCGTTTGATTTTTTTACTGTTGTATTTCGCGTTTTGGGCTATGATTTGACTTACCTACTGGTGGGTTAAAGTAGGTGTCATCGTGACTCAGAAATTGGATCGTGACATAAGACCATGAGCTTACAAAAGAATTAGTGGTGTATAAAAATTCTAAACTTCACCAACTACTCTATAAGTTTAATTTAACTTCATCTAGGTCTGATTCATAGCCTATAGACATCATACTCGATGCATTGTACTCATGTGAAAACATGGTAAAATTTCTTGGTGAGGGATTGTTGGATATTTCAGAAAGGAAATAATCTTTTTTGAGTATTTTCAAAAACTATGTAACATCTTTAACATAAAGATTTAGCATTTGAATATCCTTAATGGCTAATTATATTGGCATTCAAACTAATTCTTTATTCCCATTACCATCCTATTTAATTTTCTGTAATTATCACAACAAACAACATCTTTTAGCCTTAACGGCCTTTATGATCTTTAAGATCTTTATCATCTTCATAAGAGACGCTGCTATTAAAAGGTCAAAATCAAAACATTTTTTGCCTATATATCTTCAATGAGAAATAGATTATGATACATTTTATTGGTTCTCTTCTTTTATGTTGGGTTTTCTTTTGTAAATCTTTGTTAGTTTCTGCCTTCAAGTTTATTACTAGAAGAGTTTATTGAAGTTATTGAATCCTAGGGATACACCTATACTAGGTGAAATCTCCATAAGGGCAGTGTCTGACACGCGTCAAGCTATGTGAATTTCATACAAGTGATCATGACTAATTATTTTCTATAAGATTTTCAACAGGAGTTGCTCGGAAGGTAAGCACCCCTCACTTCCATCCTTGAGCTTGTGAATTTGAGTTACCAAGGGAGGGAAAAAATGAGAACTTCTAGAGAGGTATAAAAAAAACTGAACGGAGGGAGTCGAATTTTGAGTCTTCATAGTGATGGTCAAACATAGCTATACTTTAAATTTTTCTAGCAAATACCCAATACTATACACTAATTTTCTTCGTGAAACCATGTTCAGTTGTTTATCCTCATTACCTCCTCTTCCTTTCCATTCAATATTCATTAATATGTGCACCCACTGCAAAAAATAAATAAAATGAGACACTCCAAATCCTTCACTATAATCTTTCAGATTTTCTTTTTGAATTTTGATCTAATTTGGTTTGTTATTTGGAGATTAGTCTCAGATTTCTTTGATGGGAGAGAGAAAACGATGATGGAAAAGAAGAGTGAGAAAGCTGATAGATTTATCTCTTCAATGGTACAAAGTGCATTTTTAAAAAATAAGCAAGAGACGACCCCTAGCCAATTTTGCTAGGATTTTGCCTTTATTTTTTTAATTAAATTTGAGTTTTACTTTTCTACAAAACGAAAGTCAAATATTGTCTTAATTGCTTTTACTTTTTCCCTATAAACAAATTATAATTTTCTTTCAGTTTTGGCTAACCTCTTTCTTAAAGGAAAAAACTTGAAACTATATAAATTGAAAATCCCTCTACTTATATCATAACATAGTAATATCCATAATATAGTGATTTAAAAGAGTTTGTTTAGGGAGAGATTTTCATCAAACAGATTTATATTTTTTCAATATACAAGTCACTCCAAACTATATTAATAATATATTTTTCTTTGTCATTTGATTTACCGTCGACATGATTTGCAACTATTAACTTCCTCGTGATGCCTTTATGATTATGAACCCAACAATTTTTCGTTCAGCTATTCTCTACTATCAAAGTAAGAACATCAATGTGAAAATCCCAAAAGAAATTTGATTTTGTGCATTATCGGTGGATTACCTTCTTCTATTTCTCAATTTAGGCAAAAAATATAAAGTATATATATATATATATATATATATGTAGAATCTAATCAAACACATAGTTTGCAGGATCATTGAGTTTGTTTCACTAGTCTATAGTGCAATCACATGTATAAAATACGAACTACACCAAAAGATCACAGTCTATGAATCGTACCTTATTAGAAAGTAATTTCAATATTTTTGAAGAAAAAAACTTCAAAGAATCTTCACTCGAACTTGAGAGAAATTATAAAAGGAAGAAGAAGTTTTTTTTGTTCTTTTTCTTTCTTGCAGAGAATGAAAAGATGTTTTGGTTTCTCCTATGAGAATCCTTTTATAATTCTGAAGGGACACAACTTTTCAAATAGTTGTCTCTTTCTTTCTGTGAGAATCCTATTATAATTCTGAAAGGACACAACTTTTCTAATAGTTGTGTCTCTTCCCTTTTATTTATTAATATATAATACATAATTATATATATCTAATTTCTCTACACATGAATTCGAGTTGACTCACATCGGTGACCCGGTCCAGTATCTTCATCTCCCACTCACACATAGTAGGTCAACTCTCACTCATATTTTGTAACATTCATACTTAGCAACTAGATCGGGTGACCAGTGCATATTTTGAGAGCTTCGTTGCTATACATCTTCTAGGAATATACAACATCTCGATCAATGAAACTTAGAGTAGATTATAGTATGCAGTACCCTAGATCAGATATCTCATTTTCTCTTTTTCTTAATTTTGAGTTCATCATTATGTATTTGTCTCATAGACAAACATAAAGGACGTCAGTGAACACAATTAATAATGTGTTAATTGTTGGGTTCAAAGTATACGAAAAGTGTGAATGGAAAATGGAGGAAACCAAGTGGAAGAAAAAATAGAGAAGAAAATACTAAAATGGAAAGTCTAGTATTTCTGCCACATTGGTGGGAGAATGTGACTTTCAAGTGTTTATATTAATAAACACTTCTTCCACTTGGTAAGTGAGGCAAGAAATAAGAGATGTCTCGCGTCGTCATTGTCGTCGCTCGCTCGGCTCGGCTTCGGATTTGGATTTGAATTTGGATTTGAATAATGATCGATCGATGAGATCTATCTTTTTGGACAAAATTAATTTGACAGAAATTTAATCCGAAGGGAAAATAAAAGATGCAGTAAATTTTTTCTGTGTTTTGGTCCTCCAGTTATATGCATGCATGCAGTGTTTTGAACTGATGCTTCAGAAGGATGCACTGTTTCGAACTGATGCTTTGGAAGGATGCAATCCTTCAACGAAATGACACACTGATTTATAAAATGGTTTGCCTGTTCGAATAATATGCAATCTTTAGACGAACAGACATTATTTTTCAGGAAAGGTCACACCTTTTAAGTGAACCATTGCCACTTTTCAGAAGAGGCATATGAAGGCTATATAAACATGTTTTCATCCACAGGTTTAGATATGAATTTTCTAAAATACAAACTCTCTTCTTGTCTTCAAAAACATTCTATGTGATCAATCAAGTCGTTAAGTGAGTTCGTTGAATCCAACAATTTGAGGTACCGTTATTTTTCTAATTGAAGGTCATTTTGTCCTGGGAGAAAAATTCCATAACCTTGGGTACAGTGAGGGGAATTATTCCTTAAGGACACTCCGTGAAGTCGGAGGACTTGGCCTTAAAATTCTATTTCATCTTTTTCTGAAAATTAACACACTTCTTAGATAGATCATTCATAATCTAGTGTTGAAGGTGTTAGGTAACTTCATAAGTGTTCCTGTCTCAAACTTGAACTAGAGTTGAAGTTTGTGTTGCATGTATACAGATTCTTGTACCCGAATATATACAAAGATAACAATCTTAAGGAATAATCTTTTCAAAATTTGTATTGCTTGTTTTTGAAGATTAAAGCTTTAAGATTTCTACTCCATTTGAACTTAACTAGTGATTTGAAGACATAAAATCTTCATCACAAGTTAAAGATCATTCAGTTGACGATTGGAAGTCATAAAAACTTCATCGTTAACTAGAAACAAGAGGTTTTTTAAGTTATTGCAACTTTTTAGTAAGTATTTCGATATACTAAAGGTATTGTCTTGTGGTGACAGGAAAAATGACTAACGAAAATCAAGTGCAAGATGCGACAACGACTGTGGGGGCAACTAGTATTGCCACGACAAGTCGAGCAAATGCTCCGCAACCTATGACACCTACGGAGAAGCCCAAAAAGTTTGCGAGCATTGACTTCAAGATATGGCAGCAAAAAATATTGTTTTACCTCACCACTCTATGTCTTCAAAGGTTCACTAGTGAGGATACTCCTGAGGTACCCGAGGAAACCTTGAAAAAAGAACGTTTCATGATTGTAGAAGCTTGGAAACACTCAGACTTCCTTTGCAGGAATTATATCTTGAGTAGTCTCCAAGACAACCTCTATAATGTTTACAGTGGAACTAAGACATCAAAGGAATTGTGGGGGGAACTAGAACAAAAATACAATACGAAAGATGCGAAAATTAAGAAATTCTTCGTTGCAAGGTTCTTGGACTTTAAAATGATAGATAGCAAGTTTGTTGTCTCTCAAGTGCAGGAATTGCAAGTAATCATCCATGATCTCCTAGAAGAAGGTATATCTTTGAAAAATACCTTTGTTGAACAAATTGAAAATGTTCTTAGTACTAACATAAACTGTTTTGTAGGTTTGATTGTGAATGATGCATTATAAATAGCAACGATCATTGAGAAGCTACCACCTATGTGGAAAGACTTCAAAAACTACTTGAATCACAAATGCAAAGAGATGATTGTCGAAGATCTTATTGTCTGACTGCGTATTAAAGAGGATAAAAAGGATGCCGAGAGAAGGTCAAAAGGGAATTCTACAATTAATGGAGCACATATTGTAGAAGATGGTCAAAACAATTCTAAGAAAAGGAAGAAAGTTGAACAAGGAAAAAATCAACCCAAGAAGAAATTCAAGGCAAAGTGCTTCAACTGTGGCAAGATTAGCCATAAATCCACGGATTGTCGTGCCCCTAAAAAGGCAAGAAAAAGGACCAAGAAAATATGATTGAGTCCAACAAAGAATGTGATGATATATGTTCTATGCTTTCAGAATGCAACCTGGTGGGGAATCCTCACCAATGGTAGATGGATTCTAGTGCCACCCGCTATGTTTTTGCCAGCAAAGAGTTGTTTTTGACGTTTGCTCCGGCTCAAGTAGAAGAAACGATCTACATGGCTAACTCTGCTACTGCAAAAGTGGAAGGAACTAGAAAGGTGTTCTTGAAAATGACTTCCGGCAAAGTGTTGACACTTAACAATGTCTTGTTGTTCCGGAGTTAAGGAAGAACTTGATTTCAGTTTCACTTCTAGAAAAGAACGGATTCAAATGTGTTTTAGTTTTTGGAAAAATTGTACTTAGTAAAGGAGAAGTGTATGTAGGAAAAGGATACCTCACTGAGGGCCTATTTAAAATGAATGTAATGAATATTGAAATCAATAAAAGTTCAATTTCTTCTTACTAGCTTGAGTCTTATGATTTGTGGCATGAACGTTTAGGCCATGTTAATTACCAAACATTATGAAAACTGATTAACTTAGAAGTTTTACGAAACTTTAAGTCCAATAAATCAAAGTGTCAAACGTGTGTAGAATCAAAGTATGTAAAGCATCCTTATAAGTCTGTTGAAAGGAATTTCAATCCCTTAGACTTAATACACACTAACATTTGTGATATGAAGTCAGCACAATCACGTGGTGGGGAAAAGTATTTCATAACTTTTATTGACGATTGCACTAGATATTTTTATATCTACTTTCTAAATAGTAAGGATGAAGCAATAGATGCATTTAGGCAATACAAAACTGAAGTTGAAAATCAGTTAGAGAAAAAGATCAAAATGATAAGAAGTAATAGAGGTGGAGAATATGAATATTCCTTCGCCGAAATATGTGTAGATAATGGAATTATCCATCAAACTACGGCCCCATATTCACCTCAATCTAATGGAATTGCGAAAATAAAAAACTGAACTTTGAAGGAAATAATGAATGTCTTACTTATAAGTTCAGGTTTACCGCAAAACTTGTAGAGGAGGCTATCCTTACAGCCAACCGTATACTCAATAGAGTTCCCTATAGTAAGACACAATCAATTCTTTATGAAAAATGGAAAGGAAGGAAACTCAACTTAAAATATTTTAAAGTGTGGGGGTGTCTAGCAAAGGTCCAAGTTCCTATGCCTAAAAGAGCTAAGATAGGACCTAAGATGGTGGACTGTGTGTTCATAGGATATGCTAAAAGTAGTAAAGCATGTCAGTTTTTGGTTCATAAATCCGAACATCCGGATATTAATAAAAATACGATAATTGAATCAGATAACGCTGAATTCTTTGAAAACATTTATCCGTATAAAACTAGATATGAACAGTCTAGTGGGGGGTCTAAATGACCTCGAGATGAACCAAGTGAGAATGTATATAATGAAGAAAATCCAAGACGTAGTACACGTCAAAGAACGTCAACTTCGTTTGGTTCGAATTTTGTAATTTTTCTCTTAGAAAATAGCCTCAAACATTTAAAGAAGCGATGTCGTCATCAGACTCATCCTTTTGGAAAGAGGCAGTCAATAGTGAGATTGATTCAATCTTAAGCAACCATACTTGGGAATTGGTTGATCTTCCTCCACGAAATAAACCTTTAGGTTCTAAATGGATCTTCAAAAGGAAAATAAAAGCAGATGGTACTATTAACAAATACAACGCAAGACTTGTAGTAAAAGGCTTCAAACAAAAAGAAGGCCTTGATTACTTTGATACAAACTCGACGGTAACAAGGATAACGTTGATTTGAATGTTAATTGCCTTAGCGGCGGTATATGGTCTTGAAATCCATCAAATGGATGTGAAAACCGCATTCCTAAATGGAGAATTAGAGGAAGAAATTTACATGGAACAACCTGAGAGTTTTGTGGTTCCAGAAAAAAAAAATAAGGTGTGTAAACTTGTTAAGTCACTTTATGGACTAAAACAAGCACCTAAGCAATGGCATGCAAAGTTTGACCAAATCATGTTGGAAAACAGATTCAAGATAAATGAATGTGATAAATGTGTTTATATTAAAAACAATTCAAATCACTAAGTCATTGTGTGTTTATATGTGGATGATATGTTGATCATCAGTAGAGATATTTCATACATAAATGCAACGAAACGAATACTCGAGAGCAAGTTCGATATGAAATATCTTGAAGTTGCGGATGTGATCTTAGGAATAAGAATTCATAGAACTCCACAAGGGTTGGCATTGTCATAGTCTCATTATATCGAAAATGTACTTGAAAAATTCAAGTATATGGAATTCGGCATTGCCAAGACTCTATTGGATATGAGCTTTGGACTTCGAAAGAAAGAAGGTGAAAGTGACTCACAATTGGAGTACGCAAGAGTATTGGGATGTTTAATGTATATAATGAACTGTACACGACCAGACATAGCATGCGCTATTAGTAAATTGAGTCGGTACATGAGTAATCCCAACAAAACTCATTGGATGGCAATAAAAAGAGTTTTGGGGTATCTTAAATACACTCAAAACTATGCCTTGCATTATAATAAATATCCTGCGGTACTCAAAGGATATAGTGATGCAAATTGGATCACCGAATTGAACGAAGTAAAATTCACAAGTGGATATGTATTTACTATCGGTGGAGGATTAGTCTCTTGGAAATAATCCAAACAGACTTGTATTGCTCGCTCTATAGTGAAATCTGAATTTATCGCATTGGATAAAGCCGGTGAAAAAGCAGAATGGCTCCGGAATTTTTTGGAAGATATTCTTTATTGTCCCAAACCAGTGGCACCAGTATGTATACACTATGATAGTCAAGCGGCAATAGGTAGGGCAGGGAGCATGATGTACAACGGTAAATCTCGTCACATACGACGAAGACATAATACCGTTAAGGAACTTCTCTCTAGTGGAATTATCACTATTGACTATGTAAAGTCAAAGGATAATATGTCGGATCCACTTACAAAAGGCCTATCTAGAGAAGGAGTGGAAAGGACATCCAAGGGAATGGGTTTAAGGCCGAGGATAAGTCAGCATAGCGGTAACTCTACCTAGCAGACTGGAGATCCCAAGAGTTAGGTTCAAGGAGATTAAACAAAGTTGTGACTGACAGGTTCAACATTGTCAATATACTCAACCCATTCTCATGATGTAGACAATGGTTAGTAAACAAGGATAAGACTTAAGGTGAAAAGTCTTTTAATAATTGTCTAAATTTGGCAGATTTGACCAAATAGTCTAATTATAGGATTGAACGCTTAGAAATCACCTATGTGAGGGCGAAGTGGAATCCGCTTCAAGGAGAATGTTAGTAAAGGCCTATTCTCTAAGCTCTCATAAAATCGGGACGTGTTCATAGCTGAAAAAAACAAAACCGTGAGAACCATAAACGGTAAAAGGCTGGTTGTGTGACATGTGTTGTCTAGGTATACATTAAAGCTCGATGGTTCAAAGATATCAAATCTACCGATTGACCGAGTGCATCCGATGCATGTTCACTACGAAAAGTTCAAAGGGAAACTCACTTATCTAGATGCAACTAGTCTTTGCTTGATGATCACATACTTGTTCCTAAAAAATTGACAAAAGAAAAAATAGTAATTCCCTATTCATGTGGGGGATTGTTGGGTTCAAAGTATATGAAAAATGTGAGTGGAAAATGGAGGAAACCAAGTGGAAAGAAAAATAGAGAAGAAAACACTAAAATGGAAAGTGTACTCTAAAATGAAAAGCCTACTATTTCTCCCACATTGGTGGGAGAATATGACTTTCAAGTGTTTATATTAAGAAACACTTATTCCACTTGGTAAGTAAGGCAAGAAATAAGAGATGTCTCGTGCCGTCATCGTCGTCGCTCGCTCGGCTTAGCTTTGGATTTGGATTTGGATTTGGCAAATGATCGATCGATAAGAACTATCTTTTTACACAAAATTTATTTGACAGAAATTTAATCCGAAGGGAAAATAAAAAATGCAGTAAATTTTTTCTGTGTTTTGATCCTCCAGTTATATGTATGCATGCAGTGTTTCGAACTGATGCTTCAGAAGGATGCACTGTTTCGAACTGATGCTTCAGAAGGATGCACTGTTTCGAACTAATGCTTCGGAAGGATGCAATCCTTCAACGAAATGACACACTGATTCATGAATTGGTTTGCCTGTTCGAAAAAGATGCAATCTTTGGACGAACAGACATGATTTTTCAGGAAAGGTCACACCTTTTAAGTGAACCATTGCCACTTTTCAGAAGAGGCATATGAAGGCTATATAAACCTACTTTCATCCACAAGTTTAGATACAAATTTTCTGAAATACAAACTCTCTTCTTGTCTTCAAAAATATTCTGTGTGATCAATCAAATTGTTGAGTGAGTTCGTTGAATCCAACAATTTGAGGTACCGCTATTGTTCGAATTGAAGGTCATTTTATCCTGGGAGGAAGATTCCATAACCTCGGGTACGGTGAGGGAAATTATTCCTTAAGGACACTCCGTTAAGTCGGAGGACTTGGCCTTAAAATTTTATTTCATCTTTTTTCTAAAAATTAACACACTTCTTAGATAGATTATTCATAATCTAGTGTTGAAGGTGTTAGGTAACTTCATAAGTGTTTTTGTCTTAGACTTGAACTAGAGTTGAAGTTTGTGTTGCATGTATATAGATTCTTGTACCCGAATATATACAAAATAACATTAATATCCAATGATCTTCCTCTATCTCATGAATCTCTTAATCTCAGCATGATATGCTTTTCTAGAAATATCCCGCCAAACCGAATCAACTATGATCTTTTAGCAACATACTAAGATAACAAACACTAAATTGAATCTCAAGAAACTGATTAAAGTCTTGAGGGTACAGTGTGGAAAACTACTCATAATTTTGGGGCCAAACGTTTTACCATCAATTTTGAGATAATTGAATTTGTAGGTGGATCAAGAGCACGCGTACAACTTAGCTTCACGTTAGTTGCGGATTTTTTGCAAAACAACGAGTAAAGATTAAGGATATCGTAATAATGAACAAGCTAAAGTTAGAGAGCAAATTTGAAACACGGCACATGGCGTATAATCAAGTTTCATTAGCCACAAACTGATTTCAACTGAAAACAAGATTAGACGACAACTAAGCAGGAAAGATAAAATAGAGAAAAAACATGGAGACCAAGCTAAAAGAGTTTTATTTCTTAGAGACAACGATGATAAATCAGATGATCCTTTTACAGTTCTGAGGGGGCATCTATTTTTTTTATAGTATACAAGCTAGGTTGGTCTATGTCGAGAGTGTCACCTGTATCCTGTAGTACCGTGGCCAATGATCAACTACCACTTGCCAAAGAACTGTTGAGAGATGCCAACCAAATATTCTGCGTCTGGCACAGACCTGTTGAAGATCTTCTACGGTCCTGTGAGCCGACACATTAGTTCCCTGTCTGTGCTTTTGTGCGCAACCTAGTAGCTAGTGGCCTTTCACTGTCTTTGCCTAGATCTAGAAGGCATCTTTCTATTTCGGTGTTGTTTCCGGGGCGTCCCGATCATAGACAATTTTCAATTTTAATCGATCCGAGATGACCCATAGTCGCTAATCCTCTTTTACCCCATATAACATCGCTTTTAAAAGTAAAATTATGTATTAGTGTGATTTGCTACTGTTTGTTGAGCTCGTTGGAATTTTATAATTTTGATTATTAATATTATAGAATAGTGTTTCGTTCTATTCTAAAAGATGTTAATCCAAACCTTAAATAATTATGAGAAAGATTAAATTCCTTAATATATATTTACTGATATAATGAATAACTTTTATATTATTGGAGAAACTTAACCCGTTTTAATAGGTTATTGATCATGAGTTTGGAGTTATAACCTACAATAAATACGAAAGATATTTGCACTTGTTTTTTAAGTGATTTAGTAAAATAAATCAAAATATTGTTCATATTAAGCTAAACCTGTAAACCACCAGCCAGCCAACAGAAACAAAGAGAAAAAAGTTGTTACTTCAAGCCAAAGAAGTAAATGGGAGCAGAAAGAAGAGACAAAATGTGCGTAGAATGGCCAACCACGCAAAGCTGTGGACTTTAGCCGTTTCAAATTCCAGTGTCCTCATTGTCATTGGTGTCCTGCCAAATACGGAAAGGAAAAAAAATTTAGGCCAGAAAATTTGCCCATAATTTGATTATAATAGTAGTAATTAAATCATATTCACATTATAAACTAGTTAGTTTTATCATATTTTTACTCTTTTCATCCTAAATTTGAATTTCTAACATTACTTTATTTATTATACCATTTTCCAATATATTGAAAACTATCCCAATACATGGAAATAGATAATTTATGTTTTCTATTTATAATTATTTTTTTACTCCTTCTGTTTCGATTTAGTTGGCCCTCTTTCTAAAAATATTTGTTTCAATTTAGTTGTCCCTTTTGTTGAAATCAAGAGTATTTTGTTATGTTCTTCCAATACTACCCTCAATATTAAATGACTAAACAAAGTATATTTACTCAAATTTATATTTTTAAAGCATAATTAATAAGACTAATTTGGAAAAATAAACCCCTAATAAGTGTTTTCCTAAGGGGAGTGTCAAGTCAAAAAGGGTCAACTATTTTGAAATGGAAGGAGTAATTGACAATTACATAATTACTCCCTCCGTTTCGTATTAGTTGGACCCTATAGACTTGGCACACCTATTAAGAAAAATATTTATTAGGGATTTATTTTACCAAATTAACCTTATTAATTATGCTTTGAAAATATAAATTTGATTATATACAACTTGTTTAGTCATTTAATGATAAAGGTATTATTGGAAGAACATATTAAAATCCTCTTGATTTCATGAAAGGAACAACTAAATTGAAACAAATATTTTTAGAAAGAAGGCCAACTAAAATGAAACGGAGGAAGTAAATAATTGCCAAATATAGTAATATGTAATTAAGAAAATAAAAATTAATTAGTACAAATTTATTTATTAATTGTTAGTTATATTTTTTCTTTTTTACGTTTGTAGTTGTTTAATTTTAGTTCAATTTTTAATTATGTAGTATAGTTTATACTTTGTACATATTTTGAGAAACTTTATTAAATTATTTTATTTATTTTTTATCTAGTTTGATTTTCTGATTTTTTTAATGATTATGAAAATTATTGTATGAAAATAGAGTTTTAAGGGTGAGTTTTCTAAATAGTCAGCTAAGTTTTATAATTTTTCTTCAAATATCACTTATGTTTTATTTAGGAACACAATATTACTCATCTATCACTTTTTTTCTCAAAAAATAGTAAACACCTCAAAAGTCTTCTTCTCTCTTAGTTGACATGAATGTCACTAAAAAAACAAATTTTAAAAAAAGACTAGACCTATTTAACTCATCAGACTCATTTAATCAAACTATAATTCTTTTTTTCTTTGGAAAAATGCATTAGTTTATTAAAAAAAAATTATACTTAAAAAAACTTTATCGGTACTAAAACTTGACATATATTTTTATTTTCTCAATGGCCACTCATATTTTTTGAATTTCCTACAAAAATTATTTTTATTTTTTTAGAGATAATAATATGACTCAACTATCACTATTATTCTCAAAAAAAAAAAAAACAAGTATCTTATATGTCTCTTTCTCTTCTAATTGGTGGGTCATGTTATTAAATTATTATTTTTAATAATAGACTTATTTAAATCATCAAACTTATTTAGTCAAAATTATATTCTTATTCTTTTCTTTAAAAAAAATATATTGATTTATTAAGAGAAATTTTCATGCTTAGAAATCTTTTATCATTACTTAAACTTTCAAATTTTTTCTAAAGTTATTTTCTTGAATTATTATAAATATTTTTGGAGTCACGTATAAGAATCACATTTTGTTTTTGCTAAGACAATAATATCACTCAGTTATCAATATTTTTCTAAAAAAATCACTAAGTACCTCGAAAGTTTCCTCCTCTTCTAATTAGCATGTCATGTTAGTAAACCATCATTTTTAAAAAAATAATAAACATATTAACTCCGGAAACTCATTTAACCAAAATAATAGTTTTACCTTTTAAAAATATATATTAATTTATTAAGAAGAAATTCTCATACTTAGGTATTTATATTTTTTTTTCTAGGGTTATTTTCCTAGATAATCATTCAGGTTTTTATATATAATTGCCTACAAAGATCAGTTGTTTTCTAAAGAAAATAATATCACTAAATTACTTAAGTTATCTAGAGATTTTAATTTGCATATAAAATAATATGATAAAGATTAAGTATGGTAAAGAATTTCTAAACAAGAAAATTTAAAACAAGAAAATTAAACTAACGCATTTTTAAGAAAAAAAAAGAATAAAGTTATAATTTTGAGTAAATGAGTTTGATGAATTAAATGATTTATTATTCAAAAAATATGATTTTAATGATATGGCATGCCAACTAAGAGAGAAGAATCTTTTTGAGGTGTTTAGTATTTTTTTTAGGAAAAGAGTGATAGTTGAGTAATATTGTGGTCAAGAAGTTGAGTAATATTGTGATCCTAAATAAAATATAAGTGATATTTGAAAGAAATTCTCAAATTCTCTCAGAGTTTTAATAATAACATGTTTTGGCATGTTTAAAATTTTGTTATTTTATATTTGTCTACAGATGGATATACTAACAAAATACGTCGTGGTTAAATGTAAAAAGTTATTTTGCTAAATAATTTAACCACAATATTTTTTTCGTAACATTTGTAGAATAAATGTGGCTAAAATTTATATATATATATTTTATATTATCCATGACTAAGAATTTATACTTGTTGCTATGAAATCTATTATGTTGTAGATTGTAGTTACAAAGAAAAATTTACTTTACAATATATATGGTGATTTTATCCACGACAAATAATTTATATCTATCTTCATATGATTAGCGAGAATTAATAAAATTTTCTTTAGATTAAGTATATTAATTAATAAAATAATTAGATATAATAATTTATTTATTCAAATTATATTTGAAACTTATAAATAAGATCCTGTAAATTTGAATTAAGCCGAATAATAAACACCTCTAAAATTCTTAAAACACTTGATCATGAAGAAGCTTGAGTGAAACATATTAAAATTTTGTTTAAATTCTTTATAATTAATTGATTGAAGTTAATAGAATCATTAATATTGACATTTATTTTTTAAAAAAAATTAATTGAAACTTACAAGTTATAAAATTGAATCGCATCATTGACAACACCAATTAAACTAGACCGATAAAGATATTATTTCGATGAAACAAGTCTAAAGTAAAATTTAGTAAATTTAATTTGTTTAAATTTGTTATAATAAGTTGATTGAAAAATAACAAAATCTAATCACTTATTTATTTAGATATAAATTATTGTACAAATACACTGTTGTGATAGCTATGCTCAATTATTAATCCTTGGTTCAACTAATTATAACTATATTTATAATAATTATAAATTGATAATTTAGTATTAGACTATAAAAACATTGTTCAGATAGATGAGGTTCGAATTTTCGAATAAAATACTTGTTGCCGTAACACTTGATCAAGGCAAAGTGTGTTGATTTGTTGTTATCACAATATTTTACAAATTATATTTGAAAATTATATATATATATTAATTTTATTTAAGCGTAATAATAATAAAATCATTAGAGATCATTTTAGTAACAAATATAAGTAATAATTCATAATTTATCAAATCGTCGTAATATAGGGGTGAAAGACGACTTATGTGATTAACACTTATATCTCATTCTCTTTTGTTCGACAGATGTGAACTATATGCATAATTTCTATAAGTGTCAACGTTTATCAGGTTTAAGGTATGTTGAATTGTCGTTATTGCAATATCTTACAAATTATGTCAGAGAATTATTTAAATATATATATTTTAATTTTATTTGACCATATACTTAAAAAATAAAGAATTAGAAGTCATTTTAGTAACAAATATAAGTAATGATTAACAATTTATCAAACCGGCGTAACATAAGGGAGAAAGACTTGTACCATCAACACTTATGTCTCACTCTCTTTCGTTCGACACATATGACTATGTGAATGATTTTTATAATGTGTTGACATTTACCAGTTCTAAATTGTGATGAGTTACCGTTATTAAAATATTTCAAAAATTATTTTTGTAAATTATTCAAATATATAGTTTAATTTTATTTTAACATAATAATTAAAAATAATTAAGCATTGTGCCACTTAAATGGGCATTTGTGATTTATTTATATCACTTATAAAGGATGATAAACAGACAACAGATCAACATGTTTGCTTGTGTTGCCTCCTTAGATATTTTCTTTTATATTTTTTTATTTAACTTTTCTTTTTAATCTATTATATATTGGAGAATTACGTAAAAGTATTATAAATCACAACAATTACCAACTTAAAATAATTAAAACGATGTAAAAAATTTAATTGACTCTCTAAATTTTATTACTGCCACATAAATTGAGACAAAAGAACAAGTACTATAAATCACAATAATTAATAAATTAAAATATATAAAAAAAAATTAGTACACTCTCAAAATTGTATCAATACCACATAAATTGAGACAAAGGGTATACATATATTATTTAAAAATTACGTAGAAAATTACTATGTTTTTTAAAAATTTAAACTACATAATTTAAATAATTTTTTAAATGTAATTTGAAAATATTTTAATAACGAAAGTTAAAACTCTAACACTTTAAACATGGTAGACATTAATGTATCATAAAAATCGTAAAAATTATATAGTTCATAAATATCGATCCTAGTTAATATTAACCTAAGAAAGTCGTGTATTAATATTGTAATCTTGCACCCTTATGTTATGCTGGTTTGATAATTTGTTAATCATTACTTATATTTGAGCATATTTTATTTGTTAAATTTTAAATCTAAATTTTTTCTTATTTGAACGATATTTTAAATATAATTTAAAAATATTGTAATAACAGCAGTCAAGACTTAACACTTTAGATGTGGTGGATATTGACAAGTTATAAAAATCAAAGTATTCATTATTGTCGACTCTAGTTAACAACAACTCAAAGTCTTGCGCCCATATTGCATTGATTTGATAATTTGAGAATCATTACTTATATTTGTTATTATTTTGACTTCTAATTAAATAATTTTATAAATTATTATGTTTAAATAAATTTAAAACATATATTTAAATAAATATTTAAACATAATTTAAAAATAATACAATGACAACAGTAGAAATTAAACTAAAAATATTTTAGACATGGTAGAAATCGCCACTCTATATAAATCATAAAAATCATTAATCCAGAAGTGTCAATCCTATTTTATAACAACTCAAGAGAGTCACGTATTAACGTTGAAGTTTTATAGCTTCCTGGTGTTGTGAACATTCACTTGGTTAAATAAAATCGTTTACTTACCAAAAAAAAAACATTGACGTTTTACATATTTATTAGTTATCATCTTTTAAAAAGTACAATAAAAATTTAAATAATTAATGATGACCTTAGTTAACATCGACCTAAGAGAATACTCACGCACTAATGTTGTATTCTTGCTCCTCTATATTAAGCCGATTTGATAACTTGTGAATCATTAGTTAATTTTATAATTAATAAAACCTCTAATTAAGTAATTCTATTATTTCTTATATTTAAATAAATTTAGAAACTACATATTTAAATATTTTTTAAATATATAGTTTTAAAATATATCAACAAAGATAGTCAAAGTTCAAAATACTTTATAATTATCGACACTAATTAATTACACTAAACACTTACATCTTCTATGTTATGAAAATCTTACAGTTACATCCCAAAAACGCTGATCCTATTTTTGCTAAAAACATTTAAACCTTGTATATAATGAAGATCCTATGTAATTGAAACTTTATTTAACTAGTAATATATAAATAATTTTCAAGGGAAAAATAAATAAAAACTACAGTAAAAAGAGATTATATATAATAAAATATTATAGTTAATAAAATTACAAAAAATGTACGTACTTAAAGCCATAGAAAGTTATAATTTTTAGTGGGTATCTTTTAAATAAGTTGTATCATATCCTATTTTGAAAATATTTTCTTTATTTTTTAATCAATTGTATGAATAATTTTTTATACCCTTGTTTTAAATATTCGTTAGAATAACTTTGCAAAAATATTTTATTTATATTTATGGTTATAATTTATCATTTAAAAATTATATTATATATTTAATTATAGAGACACTTCATATGAGGTGTGAGTGTAAAATTATCAAAGTACATGTGTAAGCATTTCATTTTAAAATTTAGAAAGTCTATTCATATTATAAAGAGTTCAATAACTATTATATATATATATTATATATATATAATTTTCCATTTATGGAATTGCATTTTGTAATGTTTCAAATTTCAATTGTCCTAATCGACCTAACTACGTCCATTAATCACCCCCACCCCCCACCCCCCACCCCCGATATTTTAAAATAAGTTGTAATATCTTATTAAGTTGTATCATATCCTATTACGTAAAATACAAATTATTTAAAATAAATAAATGCATTCTATTATTTTAATGAATGGTCATTTATTTATTATCATTTTCCAATGTGGGAATTGACTTTTAAGTTTAGGGAATAACAAAAACTTTAATTTTCTTTAATTAAAAAAGAAAAGAAAAAAGAATTAGTTTATTTTAAAAGAGAAAGGTCATTGCAGTCTTTTTATAATTATGGCCATTTAGCACTACCCATATGGAAAATATAACCCTCAACTCCTTTGAAGGTAAATGTCCACTATTTGTTAGAAAACCGGGATATATGTACAGAATTTGTTAAACTGTGTGGATATATATATATATATACTAGTTTAGGTGTACGCGCCTCGCGTGTGTACCTCACTTTATTGAGTTCAACTGTTACACTAAATAGGATATTTGTCTAAATAACAAAGATATATACAATAATTAAATTCAACATCTTTTGAAGAATTTATTTAACTACACCTAACCTTTACAAAAAAAAATTGTCAAAGCCGGTCGACATTCATATGCCACCTATAAATTGCAACAAAATATTACGATGATAGAGACATCAAAATAATATAATTACACAAAAAAATTATCAAAGCCGTCTAACAGTCATCTACCATGTGTAAACTATAACAAAATAATACGATAATAGAGATATCAAAGTAATACAACTAAACTTAACCTTTACGCAAAAAAAAAAATCTCAAAACAGAGATATAAAAATAATACAATTAAACCTAACCTTTACCTAAAAAAAATTCTCAAAGTTGATCAACATTTATCTGTCACCTGTAAATTCATCTACGACCTGTAAACTATAACAAAATAATACAATAGTGATCACAAAGTTTTAATTTTAGTGAAAAGAATTCCTATGTGAGCGAAAATTTTGACCCTAAAGAATGACTTTAATGAAAACAAAGAAGATATATCTATACACACACGTTAAATTTTATTATGTTGACAAAAATAATGAAGAGGTTGAAGGTTAGAAAATTAAGCATCCACCAATCTAGACATGCAATCGAATTAAGATAGATAAACATCAATCATATTTTCTCAATAAGTAAATTGATTTCTTCGGTAGTTTAACGTGTATCTCAATATTTATAGAAATATTTTCTTAATAAATTCCTATTTTAGGAGTATTTTTTTATCCTATTTTAGGAGTATTTTTTTAATTGATCAGTATAAGGAAAAATATTAATTGATTCTCCTTCCATATATTTTAGGAGTCTAGTTAATATAATAAAAATAATTAATTAATAATTAAAAAAATAGTGAAAAGATAATTTTGTCTAAAGAAGAGTCTTTTAATGAAGGACAAAAAGTTCAAATCACTTTTCTAAGGTGTTCACACTTTTAATATAGTCTTAAGTCATCGTCACGCACCTAAACTTGTTCCGAAAATTCACTCAGACCCTCAACTAAGGCTTGTACCTATCAGACACCCCAAATGCTAAAATTGGTACCTATCAGGCACAAAATATTGATTTGGCAAAGAGAGTGTGTTACATTCTCCTTGAGCGCGTGAATCAGAGAAAAAAATATTTTACTTCTTTTAATTAAAAAACTTATACTTAAATTATTTAATTAATATAATTTTTAATTAATAATAATTTATTTTTAAAAAAAAGCCCCAGCCTCCTTCCTCCCCCCCCCCCCCCTTCCCGTGTCTTCTTCTAAGTGAACAATCTGTTCTTTGAGTAACAAAATGGAAAATCTCCATTAACATAAAATCAGCAACTCTAACAATAAAATTACTAATCAATCTTCCCTATTGAAGACAACATCAAAGAATGCAGAAACACCATTAAGCACAAAATGAGTAACCATTCTTCACCATTATCAACAACATCAAAGATGTGAAAAAAAATTCTTTCTTTTTTTACAAAATCAGTTAATTGATTATGAATAACATTTTAGGACTATTCAACTTTTTGTTTCTTGAACTTTTGATACGTTGTGAAAGTTCACTGGTATTTTAGGTCCATACGATGCTGGGTAGGTGATTGGATTCTCACCTAGGGGAGAGTATATCAATGTACACTCACTTTTCTTACCTAAACTTCCATTTGAGTATTTTGCATTTGACAGTGGCCTAATATGACACTTTGAGTTCATTTTTCATTTCCAGCTCAAGGATTCTTGGGAAAATTTTACTTCTCCTATGGAGTAAGCCTGGAAAAAACATTAGCTTGCGGGAATCAAGTGGGGGGGCTTTATGTGTGAAGACGATGGGGGAGGAGGATGAAGACGATGACTGTGTGTGTGAAGATGAAGAGGGTGGGGGCGTGGGGCTTTGTGTGTGAAGATAACTCTGTGTGTGTGTGAAGAGGAAAGAGATGGGGGATGAGGGTGGGGAAGACGACCACTGGTGAGGCTGGGGTGTTTTTTTCTTTCTTTTTTTAATCAAGAAATTATTATTAAACGATAATTAAATATAAAATGGACAAATCAACATTTCCATAATATAATTTTTTTTTGCCACGTATTTTTCTAATTGGTCAGTTTTGCCACATCAGCGCGTGTGGTTGTACACACTTGAGCTTTTAGCTGATTGTCCAAAAAAGGCTTGATAGGATCAAATTTCGGGTGGGTTAGGGGCCTGATAGGTACAAGCCTTAGTTGAGGGGGCTAAGTGAATTTTTGAAACAAGTTTAGGTGTCTGGCGATGACTTAAACCTTTAATATATTATAGATTATAGATTCACTATTTTTTATGAGGAATATATTATTTTTTTCAATCGCAAAGTTGAGAGGTATATTCATTTCTTTTTCCTATTTTTGTTAATATGTATTTCCTCACTTCATCTTCACTTGTTCAATTTGGACTTTACATGCCTTTTAAAAATAATAATTGATATGACTATTTAATCATAATATTCATATTTCTAGTCTTAATTAAATAATTTTAAAAAATAAAAGATAAAAAAAAATATTTTTCTCCTAAAAGTTACAGTAAAGCGAGCGAATAGAGGAAGTGCATCTTTTCCTTTTTAAATTTGAAATATTTAATTTAAATTGTTTAGTTTGTCCAAAATGATACTCTTAGGGGTCGGTTGGCGTGCGGTATTAAGGTAAATAACTTTGGGATAAAATAATAATCCCGAGACAAAAATTTTAATCACTTGTTTAGTTGTCAATATTCGGGATAACTTATTCTGAGACTAATAATCAGTCCCGGGATAAGTTATCCATAGATATGGTGGGATTACTATCCCAACTTAATTTATCCTTGGTATAAAATTATAAAATGACAAAAATACCCTCAAACCCTATGATTTTCATTTCACACACACATATATATATATTTTATTTATGAATATATTATACATTAAATTTATTTGAATAATTATTATGCTTATTTATATATTTTAATTTCTCTAAAAAATAATAAAAATGTCGACTCCAATGTTGAATTACATATTTTAAATTAAATAATTTTTTAATCACTTGAAAATTGATATTCTATGTATCAATTAAAATGAATTTTAATATTCTATTATACGAGTGATATGTGTTTAAATGAAGTGACATAAACAATAAATCCTCTTTTACTTTAAACAAACTTAAGTTGAAAGTTTTTATTTTAAACTAAATAAGATGTAGTAAGATTTTTTTTTAAACGCACACGGCATAATCATGGGAAGGCACACGGAAAAAAATAAAGCTAAATAAGATGAAAGTGTTATTTTTAAAATACACATGATATAATCACGAAAATGCACACACAAAAAAATTAAGCTAAATAAGATAAAGTTTTATTTTTAAGAATAAATATTTAAAGCTTGAAAATATATATACAAAAATAGTTAAATAAGATGGAGGGTATTTTGGTAATCAATTAATTTATTCTAAGAAATTATACCATGCATATTACTTTGAATACAACAAATCAAACACTCAACAAAAAATAATCCCAGCATAACTAATCCCAGTATAACGTATCCTATCATAACTTATCTCAACATAACTAATCCCATCATAACTACATTCCCAACCAAACGACATAGTCAAACATAAAAAAAAATTAAAAAATATTTTCCTTCGTACCAAATACACCCTTAATGGCAGGCTAGTTCTTATAATCCTATAGATATAGTATAATAACATGTTTAAAATCATAGTAGTATATTTTAAGAATGTTTATATACTAAAAATATTTTTTTTTAAAACCTTTTTTATGTCTAGTCAAAGATATCCTTTATATTCAAAATGAAATGGATGATGTTTTACACTGAGGAAGTGAAACAAGACAAATGGTTTGATGTAAACAAGAAAGTCATGAGTAATTAAACACTCGGCACACGTTGCAAATTTACTTATATTTTGTGACTCCCTAGGTAAATTAATTTTAAAAATCTTTCAAAAATAGCTACATTTTGCTGCAAAACTCACATTTTATAGCCATATTTTACATAATTATCATTTATAATTATTGTATTCAATTTACGCTCGTTGTATTCAATTTTATCAGTAGCCTGTATTCATATAAAATATAAATACAGTACTATTTAGCTGTTGTATTCGATTCACAGTCGCTGTATTCACTTTTACTTAGTGATCTGTATTCATAAAAACATAAATACATTACATATTTAGTCTTGCCAAAAACACTACCATTTTTTTCTTTTTATTTTATTTTTATTTTTTCTTTTTTGTGTTTTCCTCATTTTTCTTCGTCTTTTTTCTAATTTTTTCTATTTTTATTTTTTTCGTTTTTATATATTTTTTTCTCTCTTCTATCTCTCTTTCTTTTTTTCTTTTTTTTCATTCTCTTTTTTTGTACTTATTTTCTTTATCTTTTTTTTGTTCTATTTTATATTTCTTATATTTTTAAAAAATATAACTACTCGAGCACAAGTCATTGATGATAACGTAAATATCATAATTGTTTATCTATTTGTAGTCACACCGTCATTTGTATTTTTGTATCATTGATACAACTATATTTGTATTTGTATTTTAAAGTTCGCGCTTATATTTGTATTTTATAGTTCGCACTTGTATTTGTATTTGTTAGTTCGCACCATCATTTATATTTTATATAATTTGCACTTGTATTTTAAAGAAATATTTTGTATTTATATTTTATAATTGACTGTATATTATATTGGATTATATTTGTATTATGATTTTATTGTATTTGTATATTTAAATTATATTTGTATTTGTATTCTATTTTCGTCGATGTCTTTTTATTTTTAAAGAATTATTTTATATTTGTATTTGTAAGTTGATTGCATATTGTATTTAGCCGTGATTATGTACAATTTATCATTTGTATTTGTATACAAACAAGTAAATGCAATAATTGTATTTTCTTGATTCTAAAATATATAAATATGCAATGTATTATTTGATATAAATGTACCGTTTTGTATTTGTATGTCAAAATTATTATTCATATTTGTAAATAAATAAATATCACTTGATACAAATACAATTACAAACAAATGAAATCAATGATTTTAAAAATACAAATACATATTGTATTTTTATAAAAAATTGAATTGTATTTATTTGTATCAATAAATATAACTCGTATAAATAAATACAAACAAATATTCATAAAAAGAAAATCAATCGTTCCTTTTCAATAATTAAAAAATACAAATGATAGTTCAAACTTGTATCTATATGTTATAATTCACATTTGTATTTGTATTTTATAGTTCCCACTTGTATTTGTATGTTATAATTCTACTTTGTATTTATATTTTATAGTTCACATTTGTATTTATGTTTGCTAGTTCGCACAAATAAAAATAAGGAGAAAAATAAAAAGAAAAAAAAGGAGAAAAAATGTTAGAAAAAGGAGAAAAAATACAAAAAAAGAAGGAGAGTAATAAAAAATAAAAAAAAAGAAAAAAGAAAAAAATAGAAGGAAAAGAAGAAAAAAAAAGACAAAATGAAAAAAAGACAACGAAAAAAGAAAAAATTGAGAAAAGAAAGAAAAAAGAGAAAACAAAAAAGGAAAAAAAAAATGAAGAAAAAAATTGGAAAAACAAGAGTAATATAAAATAGAGAAAAAAGCAAAAAAAAAAAAAGAGAAAAAAAATACAAAAGAAAAAAAAGAAAACGAAAAAATTGATAAAAGAAAAGAAAGAAAAAGGAAAAAACTGAAAAAGGAAAAAAAAGAAAGGAAAATAATAGAAAATAGAAAAAAAGAAAAAAATACATGAGAGAGACTATGAATTGTAATTATGAAAAATTAATAGATAAAAGAAGGCTATCAATTGTAATTAATTAAAATTAGGCTAAATAAAGTAATTAGTAGTCAATATTGACTAAGTTATATAATTATCCCATTAATTTTACTTGTTATTACCAATGGAAAACTTCAATGAGATAAAATCCTAATAAGTGCAAAAAGTAGAAAACTACTCCCCGCGTTTCAAATTATCCGTTTCAAATTGAGATGACACATTAATTAAGAAAAATAATTAATAACATTATTAATTTACCATAGTGCTCCTATTAAATAATGTTTACATTTTAATTTGAAGAAAAAATAATTAATGCAAAGGATAAAATATGGATTTTTTTTTGTTTGTCAAAATCAAATTAGGAAATTTGGAACGGATAATTTGGGACGGAGGGAGTAGAAATTAATCATGTATATGGAGAAGATTGGATGCGGTAGAATTAATTGGATGGTTATGATTCAGTGGCTTTTGTTGTCACAAGTGAAAAAGGAGGATCAAGTTGTGTTAACAACAAAGATTTATGGTTGCTGGGGAGGATGCTACAATAATTGTTTTATTCTTCAGAAAAGAAGTGATAATGATTCAGCTAAAATTTATGGATGTTATTTCAAGTGATAATGATTCAGCTAAAATTTATGGATGTTATTTGAGTTGTTTGAACAATTGCACATCTTCTACTCCAGCTACTTCTTCTACATCATCATCTCCTTCAGATTTTGAAAGTTTCTGCAAAGGTGGTTGTTACTTGATGATTTACATCCCACTTAGCTTTGGTAAGTCATCCCCCCCCCCCCCCCCCCTTCTTTTTCTTTTTTCTCTTAATCATTTCTTATTCATGACACTAATGGAAGTTTGGTGAGTTAATTACTCCCCTCCTCCCAATTTAAGTGCATTTGTTTTCTTTTTGGTATGTCAAATAAAAAAAGTGTCTCGTTCATTTTATATTTAGTATGTTTTTTACTTGCTTAGTTTCATTTTAGTTAACTTTTTTACTAAAAATATTTATTTTAATTTAATTATTTTATTTATGAAATCGAGAGAATTTTATTATGTTTTTCTAATGCTACTACTATCATTAAATAACTACATAAAATGTATATACTCAAATTTATATTTTCAAAGTACAATTAATAAGCTTAATTTAGTAAAGAAACTCATATAAATATTTTCTTATGGAGAATGTTAAGTCAACAAGGGTCAACTATTTTAAAATGAGGGAGATTTTTAATACTTCCTCTGTTTCAAAATAGTTGATCCTTTCTGACTTGACACTCCCTTAAGAAAATATCTATTAGGGGTTTATTTTTATCAAATTAGCCTTATTAATTATACATTGAAATATAAATTTGAGTAAATACATTTTGTTTAGTCATTTAATGTTGAGGGTAGTATTGAAAGAATATAGTAAAAATTTTGTTGATTTCATCAAAGAAACAACTAAATTGAAATAAATATTTTTAGAAAGAGGATCAACTAAAATAAAATAGAGAGAGTATTCTACTCCATCTGTCCCATATTAGTTAATCTCTCCTTACTAAACCACATGTCCCAAATTACCTGTCCACTTATTAAAATTAATATAACTTAATTATAAACTTTCCATTTTACCTTACAACTAATACTCTTTAGAAGTGTAAAATAAATGTAAAGTTCTAAAAAGGTATCTTAAGGGGTAAAATTATGTTTCTTATTTATAATTTTATAAGAAGCGTGCAAAAATAAAAATAATCAACTAATACAAGACAAAAAAGTACAAATCACAAGATTTGAATGGTTAACAAATCTTTACTTTTAATCTAAGATCACTACTATGTTTTCATTTTTTTTAAACTCCATGCTTACTGAAAGACACTTAAATTGAAATAAAGAGGATAAATAGTTCGCTTCACCTTCAAAGATTGTGACGAAATAAATAATCCTTCATTTTTAACAAAAAGTTTTGGACTCAAACCTAGATATGGTGTAGTCTTTGATGGAGTGTAAGTTTCTAATAAGTTCACATTGTCCTCCTGTTTTTCTTTATTATGATTTCTAACAAAATATTGTAATTATGAAATTTTGACTTGGCATGCTGTTGGTGCAAATGTTGCAGATTGCTTGGGCAGCTGTGGAAACCTCTGCAAGTTTTTCAGCACATTCACAAAGATGCAGCTAATAAAAGATTAATCAATTTGCTCAATGTGTATCTATCTAAGATCTTCCTTCAAAATTGCGTATGAAATGACCAGATTACCTTCATGTATCTACAAATTACATGTTTTTTTCCTTTTGTATTACTTTCTCCATTTCAAAATACTAGTTACAAATTCCCATTTAAGAGTTAAATGATATGAACTTTGATCAACATTTTAAAATGTATTTTTTCATTACATTGATATGAGAATTTCAAATTATAATAAATTTTGTATGGATTTTTGAATATCTAAATTTTAATTTTAAGATATCAAATTAATATAATCTAGTTTAACTTTGAAAATTAGTTAAATTGACTTTTAAAAATGAATTATGACAACTACTTTGAACACAGGAAATATAAAAGATTAATACTTTCTTGTTAATTGTTCAGGGTACATTTGAGATTAAAAAATAATGTTCTATAAGCCAATAAACTATCAAATGACATATACGCTAGAGCACTTTTTGCCCGTTTCTATGTATGTATTTTTTTCAATTATGTTTCGCAAAAGAAGTGGTTGAACAAAATAATTAGACAAAGATTAACTAAATTCTTGAATTAACTCAAACCGTTATCAAGCAAGATTATACTATAATATTGGATTTTAATTGAAATAGCTTACTATAGTAATTCGTATACTTAAATGCCCTAGTTAATAATACGTATATGGGATCTAATACAATATTTTTGTCGTCAATTGATCCTAGTATTTCTTCATGCATCACTATTTCAATGACTTTGCCACATTATTGGTTGTGCTTACTTCTTTCTTTAGTAACTAATGTAGACAATCCCACAATATAATGCATTTATTAATACTTGTTTTGGTGCTTATGAGCGACCAACCTCTTGAAACTTAAAGTGAGATCAATGAATAAAAAGGACTTGCTAACTTTTTTTTCCTAAAAAAAGATACTTATTCTACTAATACGAGAATGCTAACGCTTAATTGCACAATATAATATTGTATTCTATTCATATTATCTATCTTTCAATATTTTTTTTTATAGTAAACAACCCAATCATGAGAATATTTTGTTGGGTTCAAGTTGAATGTATGAATGGAAAATGGAGGGAAAATAGTGGAGGAAAAGTGAGTCCACACTAAAATGAAGTGTGCTCAAAATGAGAAAAGTCTACTAAATTCTCCCACATTGGTGTGAGAAAGAAACTTTCATGTGTTTATATTGAGAAACACATCCCCACTTAGTAAATGAGGCAAGAACTAAGAGGTGTCTCGCATCGTTGTTGTCGTTTGCTCGGCCTCGGTGATCAATCTTTTTGGACAAAATTTATTAAGAACGCAACAGTTTTGCTCCTCCATTAACATGCATGCTTCTGCATGCAGAAACGATGCTGAAAGCTGCTCGGAAGAGACACAACTCTTAGAGTAAAAGACACTATTTCGAAAAAAGGTGTGGCTGTTTGGATGGTTGTGGCTATTCAGAAAAGACACACTGTTTCAAATGGACATTCATGACTATTCATAAAAGATACACCTTTCTGATGAACCATTGTCACCTTTTGGAAGGGACACTTCATGGCTATATAAATCTGCATTTTTCCACAGGTTTAATAACAAAAAATTTATGATTTAAAAACACTTCTTATCTTCTAAAATACTCTATGTGATCATCTCCCATTGAGTGAGTTTGAAGAGAATCCGAGCGTTTGAGGTACCGATACTGTCGGGTTGTTAAGCCATTTTATCCTGGGAGAAAAATTCCGCAACCTCGAGTACTTGAGGAAAATTATTTCCTTAAGGACACTCCGTGAAATCAGAGGACTTAGCTTATTCTGCTTCATATATTTTTCTTAAAAAATACAGATTAACATACTTCTTTGAAAGGTCATTTTGATCTTGTGTTGAAGGTATTGGAAAACTTCAAAAGTGTTCTTGAAAAAAAAAACTTAAACTTGTGGTGAAGTTTAGTGTGAACCAACATACAGATTTTTGTGTACCCGAAACAACAATCTTAAGAAAATAATCATAATCTGTATTGTTTGATTTCTGGAGATTAAAGCTTTACACATTCTACTCCATTTGAACTTAACAAGTGATTTGAAAACATAAAAACTTTACCACAAGTTATAGGTCATTCGGTTAACAATTGAAAGTCATAAAAACTTCATCGTTAAACTAGAAACAAGGGGTGTTTAAAGTTTTTGCAACTTTATAAGTAGTATTTCAATATACTAAAGTTGATTGTCTTTTAATGACTGAAAAATGACTACTGACAGTCATGTGAATGATGTTGGGACAAGTGTGGCAGGAACTAATGTTGCCACAATGAGTCATACGAGTGCTCCTCAGGTAATGGCACCAACAGAGAAATCCAGAAAATTCACAGGTGTTGATTTTAAAAGGTGGCAACAGAAGATGTTCTTCTACCTTATAATGTTATGTCTTTAAAGATTTACATCTGAAGAAGCACCAGAGTTTTCCGAAGGAACTTCGGAACAAGAGAATTTATCATTATGGAGGCGTGGAAACATTCTGATTTTCTATGCAGAAATTACATTCTAAGTGGTCTCCAAGATGACCTATACAACGTGTATAGTGGAATGAAAATGTCAAAAGAGTTGTGGAGTGCGCTAGAAAGAAAATACAAGACTGAGGAAGATAGAACCAAGAAGTTCTTTGTTGCAAGATTCCTAGAGTATAAAATAATTGACAACAAGTCGGTTGTATCTCAAGTACAGGAACTGCAAGTTATCATCCACGATTTCCTTGCGGAAGGTATGAGTATGGTAAATACCTTAGTTGAACATGTTAAAAATGATCTTAATGTTCACATAAACTTTATTGTAGGTTTGGTTGTGAGCAAAACATTTCAAATTGTAGCAATAATAGAGAAGTTGTCACCTTTGTGGAAGGACTTCAAGAATTACTTGAAACATAAATGAAAGGAGATGACAGTCGAAGACCTCATAGTGAGAATGCGCATTGAAGAAGATAACAAAGCCACAAAAAGAAGGCCAAAAGAAAATTCTGCAATGAGTGGAGCAAACATTGTAGAAGACGACCATAACAACTCAAAAAAATAAAAGAAAGATAGACAGGAAATCAACCAACCTAAGAAGAAATTCAAAGAAAAATGCTTTAATTATGGCAATATTGGCCACAAGTCAACATATTGTCGTGCCCCAAAGAAAGGCAAAAAGAAGGACCAAGCAAATATGGCTGAAAGAAATCGACGATCTGTGTGTCATGTTGTTTGAATGCAACTTGGTGGAAAATCCTCGAGAATGGTGGATGGATTCCAGTGCCACCCACCATGTTTGTGCAAATAAGAAGTTGTTTGTTGTATTTGCTCCAGCTCAAGTCGAAGAGAAGATCTATCTGGCAAACTCCGTAACAGCAAAAGTTGAAGAAACAGGAAAGGTCTGCTTAAAAATGACATCAGGTAAAGTGTTGACTTTGAAAAATGTCCTGTATGTACCAGAGTTACGAAAGAACTTGATTTCTATATCACTTCTTGATAAAAATAAATCTAAATGTGTATTTATTTCCGAAAAAATTATACTTAGTAAAGAAGAAGTATACGTAGGAAAAGGCTACCTCACTGAGGGCCTATACAAAATAAATGTAATGAATGTTGAAATCAATAAAAGTTCAGTTTCTTCTTACTTGCTTGAGTCTAATGATTTGTGACATGAACGATTAGGACATGTCAATTATAAAACATGGCGAAAACTGATTAACTTAAAAGTTTTGCCAAACTTTAAGTGTAATAAATCAAAATGTCAAACGTGTATGGAATCAAAGTATGCTAAGCATCCGTATAAGTCCGTTAAAAGGAATTTCAATCCCTTAGACTTAATCCATATTGACATTTATGATATGAAGTCAACACCATATCGTGGTGGGAAAAAGTATTTTATAACTTTTATTGACGATTTTACTAGATATTGTTATGTCTATTTGCTAAACAGTAAGAATGAAGCAATAGATACGTTTCGGTAATATAAAGCAGAAGTTGAAAATCAGTTAGAGAAAAAGATCAAAATGATAAAAAGTGATAGGGGCGGAGAATATGAATCTCCCTTTGCAAAAATATGTGTAGAGAATGGAATTGTCCATCAAACTACGGCTCCGTATTCACCTCAATCTAATGAAACTGCGAAAAGGAAAAACCAAACCTTAAAGGAAATAATGAATTCCTTACTTATAAGTTCAGGTTTACCGCAAAACTTGTGGGGGAAAGCTATTCTTACAGCTAACCGAATACTCAATAGAGTGCCCCACAGTAAGACACTATCAATTCTATATGAAAAATGAAAAGGAAGAAAAACCAACTTGAAATATTTCAAAGTGTGGGGGTGTCTAGAGAAAGTCCAAGTTCCTACACCTAAAAGGGTGAAAATAGGACCTAAGATAGTGGACTGCATGTTTATAGGCTATGCTAAAAGTAGTAAAGCATGTCGGTTTTTGGTTTATAAATTTGAATATCTGGATATCACTAAAAATATGATAATTGAATTAGATAATGTTGAATTCTTTGAACACATTTATCTGTATAAATCTAAATATGAACAGTTTAGTGGAGGGTCTAAACGACCTCGAGATGAACCAAGTGATGATGTACATAATGATGAGAATCGAAGACGTAGTACACGTCAAAGAACATCAACTCCATTTGGATCAGATTTTGTAATATTTCTCTTAGAAAATGAGCCTCAAACATTTAAAGTAGCGATGTCGTCTTCAGACTTATCCTTTTAGAAAGAGGCAGTCAATAGTGAAATTGATTCAATCTTAAGCAAAAATACGTGGGAGTTGATTGATCTTCCTCCAGGAAATAAACCTTTAGGTTCTAAATTGATCTTTAAAATAAAAATGAAAGTGGATGGTACTATTAACAAATACAAGGCAAGACTTGTAGTAAAAGGCTTTAAACAGAAGGAAGGTCTTGATTACTTTGATACATAGTCTCCTGTAATGAGGATAACGTCAATTCGAATGTTAATTTCCTTGGTGGCGGTATATGGCCTTGAAATCCATCAAATAGATATGAAAACAACATTTCTAAATGGAAAATTGGAGGAAGAAATTTACATGGAACAACCTGAGGGTTTTGTGGTTCCAGGAAAGGAAAATAAGGTGTGTAAACTTATTAAGTCACTTTATGGACTAAAACAAGCACCTAAACATGGCATGTAAAGTTTGACCAAACCATGTTGGCAAACGGGTTTAAGATAAATAAGTGTGATAAATATGTTTACATTAAAGACACTCCAAATCACAAGGTCATTGTTTGTTTGTATGTGGATGATATGTTGATCATCGGTAGCAACATTTCTAACATAAATGCTATGAAATGAATGCTTGAGAGAAAGTTTGATATGAAATACCTTAGAGTTGCGGATGTGATCTTAGGAATGAGAATTTATAAAACTCTACGAGAGTTGGCATTATCACAGTCTTATTACATCAAAAAGGTACTTGACAAGTTCAAGTACTTAGAATTTGATATTGCCAAGACTCCATTAGACGTGAGCTTTGCACTTCAAAAGAATAAAGGTGAAAGTGACTCACAGTTGCACTACTCAAGAGTGTTGATATGTTTGATGTATATCATGATTTGTACACGGCCAGACATAATATGTGCTATTAGTAATTTGAGTCAGTGCACGAGTAATCCCAATAAAACTCATTGGATGGCAATGAAAAGAGTTTTGGGGTATCTTAAATACACTCAAGACTATGCTTTGCATTATAATAAATATACTGCAGTAATTGAAGGATATAGTGATGCAAATTAGATCACCGGATCAAATGAAGTAAAATCCATGAGTGGACATGTATTTACTATTGGTGGAGGACCAGTCTCTTGGAAATCATCCAAACAGATATGTATTGCTCACTCCACAATGGAATTTGAGTTTATCGCATTGGATAAATCCAGTGAAGAAGAAGAATGGCTCCGAAATTTCTTAAAAGATATTTTTTATTGGCTCAAACCAGTGGCACCAGTATGTATACACTATGATAGCTAAGCGACAATAGGTAGGGCAGGGAGCATGATGTATAACGGTAAGTCTCGTCATATAAGATGAAGACATAATACCATTAGAGAATTTCTCTCTAGTGGAATTATCACTGCTGACTATGTGAAGTCAAAGTATAATATGTCGGATCCACTTACAAAAGGCCTATCTAGAGAAGGAGTTGTGTCATACCTGTGCCTTTTTCCTAACTAGAAATCATCTCAAGGATGCTAGGACTTACTTTAAAATGCAAAACTATCTTTGTACACATGGTATTTTTGATATTTTCACTTTCTATCACGTGGGAAATTGAGTTAGCTTTCCAACGGTACCAATTTTGTCTAAATTCGGCATCAGACGAGGAAGTTATGGATATTTTACTTGGAACTGTCGGAAACGCCCAGGTATGACGACCAAGTTGACGGACCGCCACATAAGTGACGAACCGCCACTTTGATCATCACAGCCAAGGTAGTTGAGCCACGTAATGATAAGAACTGACGGAGGAGTTGACGGACCGTCAAAGTTATGACGGACCGTCATCCAGGCCGTCAACTCTTATCCAGTGAACTCCATTTCTGGTCCACGTCTGACAGGCTAAGTGACGGACCATCAAGTTTCTGATGGACCGTCATTCGGAATGTCACACACCACGTTCAGTTTATTTCCAGGTCATTTTAACAGGGGTATTTTGGTCACTTATCACTCGCCTACATATACCCAGATAAATCCAAATTCAGCCATTATGCTCATTATTATTTTACAAACAAAAACTAGGATTTCTCTCAAAATTTAATCTCCAAGAACAAGACTCAATCTTCTTCAAGAATCAAAGGATTTCAAACCCTTCAAGTTCAAAAACGTTAAGAACCCTGAGTCAGGTATGCGTAGTGTTCATCTATGGACCCCTTTCGTTCATAGAGTTCAAGAACCATGCTTTAAAATGAGAAACTTTGATTTTCTTGTTGTTATGTGATGTTTTTCATGTTAATGATCTTATTTAAGATTAAAGATATTAATTTAAGTTGACTTCCATGATGTATGCATGCTTATAGTTAAAACCCATGAATTTGGGTAGTTCAAGATGATTTAAATTGTTGAGAAAACCTATGCCTCAAAGTGTGCATGCAAGGTGTTTGTTAAAATTCCTAGAATGCTAAAATTCATGTTCCCATGACCCCATAGTAGTTAAATGACAAGCTATGTCAACTCTTAAGATGATTCCACATAAACTTCCATGTTATTGATATGTGTTACTAGTATGATTATGCAATAAACATGATATTAAGATTGTGTAAGTACTTCCATGTTACATGAAATCCTTTCCATGCAATACATTGTTGATAACCATGCTTGGTATGAAATCCCTTAGGTACGATATTATGAATTGTGAACTCAAATCTTGTGATCAAGTCATGTCATGTGTGTCCGTTTCCTTCTATCGAGTCCTGGGGGTATTCGTACCCGAAAAATATAGTTGTGTACCTAGAGCTAAGTCACGTTACCCTGATAATATCAGTCAATCCATGATATATAGTACTCATTCAGTCATGTGACTCAAAAAACCTCCAAAATCTCATAATCTCAGCAAAATCTCAGATAGTAGTGCTATTCCGTCAGTCAACGGAAGTCAGTTACTCAGTCCATGTACAGTCAGTTAAATCATGTTCAGTCTCTTCAGATGGGAGTAGAAGTTAGCACCGAGTGAACCCAAGGATGGGAACTCACTTGCCAGTTTAGGGTGTGATTCTTAGCAGTCATTCTTGTGTTCCAGAACTACGTAACTAGCGTAGGTTGAGACATCTTAGCCTATCAGACTAGGGTTGATGAAGTAGATTAACCTGTCAGTTTTGGGTTCCCACTATTCTCATTTGAGCACCTGCCAGATGAGGGTCACTTACAATTATCCTTACCAGTGGCGCGGTATTGACACCCCTCCAGTCGGGGCAGAGATTGGACCCCAACTTAGCTATATGCATTATTGGGGCATGTCAGTTAAACAACTACCTCCCACAGTTTCAGGCTTAGTCTCAGTAAAAAAACTCAGATAGTTCTTCAGATATCAGTATACCAGGACTTCCAGATACAATCAAATTCAGTTATAGTACAGAACTCAGATAGTTCCATCAGACCCAGGACTTCCAGACACAGTCACCCATGTTAACAGAACCATAGTTTCAGTCATGTCACAAATCAGTAAATCATGTATTAGCGTACAGATCCACTATTACGTATTTATGTTTCCAGTTATTATGTATATATGTTTGCACTCTCACGTTCATATTAGTTGATCAGTTAGCATTGCTCATGCATATAAACCCTTTTCATTTAGCCTACCTCACTCGTATACTCAGTACTCCAGTTGTACTAGCGCATTTGCGCTATGGTGCTTTCTTTTCATGTTACACCATAAGTTCAGAGACACGAGTTCCAGACCAGCAGTACCATTCGCATTCCAGTATTCAGAGCTGCAGTGAGTCCTTTTCATTCGAGGATGATATGATTCGATTCATTTATTATTTCAGTTATTTTTCAGTTTATGGAGTTAGTTGGAGACATGTTCCTTCAAATCCTTATTCAGTCAGTACTTCGAGCCTTTCAGATACAGTTCAGATTTAGTTTAGTTTTGATTCAAACTTCAGTTATCTTAGGTATTTTTCACCCACATGGATGTTATAATTATTTCAGTTGAACCTTATGTTCTATTATTTATGTTTTTCTCATATTACATGTATGTTAAGCAATGTACAAGTACAAAAATTAGTCATGTGTTAGCTTGTGGTTCCTCGGGTTCATGAGCATCGTGTAGCATTCTGGTTTAGAAAATCGGGGTGTTACAAACTTGGTATCAGAGCCTAAGGTTCAATAGAGTCCTAGGAAGTCTGAAAGCCACATCTAGTAGAGTCTTGTACATGGGTGTGTTGCGCGCCACATTTATGTACAGGAGGCTATAAGATGTTTTAGGAACAGTTTTCCTTCTTTCAGTATTCATGTCGTGGTAGTGAGCATAATCTCAAGTTAAACTCTCAGTCTAATTCATTCTTCTCTTATTTCAGAATATGCCTCTAAAGAGAAGAAACCAACTATTTTCTCAACCCGAAGACCCTTTGGGAGAGCATGTTTCTCATGCAAAGTTTAGAGCCGTATTCACAACACTTGCTCAGGCTGTAGCTGCCCAAAATGAACGGCCACCAGTTATTCCGGCCAATCCAGTGGCCAATTCCGCAACAGCTAGAATTCGGGACTTCACCTGAATGAACCCTCCATCTTTCTTCGGGTCTAAGTCTGATGAAGACCCTTAGGAGTTCATTGACCAAGTCCAGAAGGTCATTGACACCATGGGAGTTACTTCTGTTCAGATCACCGAGTTAGCCGCATACCAGTTACAGGATGTTTCTCACACTTGGTACAACTAGTGAAAGTCTGAGAGGTTAGAGGATGTAGGTCCTATAGAGTGGGAGGAATTTGTCACAGCTTTCTTAGACAGATTCTTTCCCCAAGAGCTGAGGAAGGCCAAAGTTCTTGAGTTTATCAACCTCAGGCAGGGAAATATGATGGTTAGGGAGTATTCTCTCAGATTTACTCAGCTAGCAAGATATGCCCCTCATGTGATTGAAGACAACAGGGCTAAGATGAGCAAGTTCATGTCAGGAGTGAATGATAGCGCGGTAAATAAGTGTAGATCTGCAATGCTGAATAGTGATATGAATTTAGACAGGATCATGACCCATGCTCAGCAAATAGAGGAGCAAAATGTTAGGGCTAGGGAGAGGCAGAATAAGAGAGCAAGATCAGGCAGTTTCAGTTTTGCTCAGCCCAAATCAGAGGGAGGAAATTGTTCCCAGTTTTATCCCAAGTCATCAGCTCCAGTTCATTCTTCAGCCAGTGCTCCAGCTCCTAAGTTCATAGATAGAGAACCCGACTCTAAATCTCAGGGCAGTGTCAGCAATGCCCGAACTAATCCCCTATGTCAAACTTATGGTAAGAACCACCAGGGTGTTTGCAGAGCCGGTAGTGATGTTTGTTTTGGTTGTGGCATGCCAGGCCACAGAGTCAGAGATTGTCCTCAGTCCAGTTATCAGGGTCAACAAAATCATTCCACAGCTCAGTCCGATCGCCCAAACCAGCAGGGTACCATTTCCAGTGCTACTAGTGGGCAACACCCAAATAGACTCGATGCTCTTCAGACTCAAAAGGATCAGGAAAATTCTCCTGATGTCGTTACTGGTACGTTACAGATTTTCCATGATCATGTTTACATTTTGCTAGATCCAGGCGCATCCTTGTCTTTTGTTACTCCATACACAACAGGCAATTTCGAAATCAGTCCTAAAATTTTAGTAGAGCCCTTTTCAGTCTCTACCCCAGTGGGTAAAACCATCATAGCTTGGCGGGTATACAGGAACTGCATGGTTATGATATTTCAGAAATCCAGATCAACAGATTTAGTCGAATTAGAGATGACTGATTTTGATGTCATTCTCGGCATGGATTGGCTTCATTCTTGCTATGCCACAGTCGACTGCAAGACCCGGATAGTTCAATTTCAGTTCCCAAATGAGCCCGTCCTAGAGTGGAAAGGTAGTACTTCATTTTTTAGGGGTCAGCTTGTTTCCTACCTCGGGAAAGGAAAATGATTTTAAAGGGATGTGTGTATCATCTCGTATATGTAAAGGATTCCAGTTCCGAATCTCCCAGTCTTAAATTAGTTCTAGTTGTTAATGAATATTCAGACATCTTTCTCGAAGATCTTCCAGGAATTCCTCCCGAAAGAGAAATAGACGTCGGCATAGACCTTCTCCCAGATACTCAGCCTATTTCTATTTTGCCATACAGAATGGCACCAACAGAACTTAAGGAACTGAAAGATCATTTGAAGGATCTCTTAGATAAGGGATTCATCAGGCCCAATATATCCCCATGGGGTGCACCATTCTTATTCGTGTGCAAGAAAGATGGTTCTCTCAGGATGTGTATTGATTATCGTCAGCTCAACAAAGTCACGGTCAAGAACAGATATCTGCTTCCTAGAATAGATGACTTGTTTGACCAACTTCAGGGTACCAGTTATTTATCCAAGATAGACCTCAGATCAGGCTATCATCGGCTCAAAGTTAGAGAATGTGACATCCCAAAGACAATTTTTCATACTCAGTATGATCATTTCGAATTTCTAGTCATGTCCTTTGGTCTTACCAATGCCCCTGTGGATTTTATGGACTTGATGAACTGGGTGTTCAAGTAGTACTGGACATGTTTGTCATAGTCTTCATAGATGATATTCTGGTCTATTCTCGCCCAGAGCGTGATCATTCAGACCTTCTCAGAATTGTTCTTCAGACTCTCAGAGATCATCAGTTATTCGCCAAGTTCAGTAAGTGCCAATTTTGTCTAAGATCAGTAGCATTCCTTGGTCATATTATTTCTGGTGATGGCATTAGAGTATATCCTCAGAAGATCAAAGTGGTAAGAAACTGGCCTCGCCCTGTCTCTCCATCAGATATCAGGAGTTTTTTGGGTTTGGCTGGCTATTACAAATGCTTTATCGAGGGATTTTCTTCTATTGCATCTCCTATGTATAGATTAACTCAGAAGAAGGTTAAGTTTCAATGGTCAGATTCATGTGAGAAGAGTTTTCAGGAGTTGAAGACTCGACTCACCTCAACTCCAGTTCTAACTCTTCCAGATGGTTCAGATGGTTTTACAGTCTATTGTGATGCGTCTAGAGTGGGTTTAGGTTGTGTTCTTATGCATCATGGTAAAGTCATAGCCTATGCCTCTAGACAGTTAAAGCCCCATGAGAAGAATTATCCTACTCATGATCTTGAGTTAGCAGTCATAGTATTTGCCTTAAAGATTTGGAGGCATTATTTATATAGAGTTCATGTAGATGTCTTCACAGATCATAAGAGTCTCCAGTATGTCTTTTCTCAGAAAAATCTCAATCTTCATCAGAGAAGGTGGTTAGAGCTCTTGAAGGATTATGACATGAGTGTCCTCTATCACCCGGGCAAGGCCAACGTTGTGGCCGATGCTCTCAGTAGACTCTCTATGGGTAGTGTTTCTCACGTTGAGGATAGCAAGAAAAAAATAGCCCAGGAAATCCAGCAGCTTGCCAGACTAGGAGTTCGCTTAGTCGACTCTTCAGAGGGTGGTGTATGTGTTCAGAGTAGTTCAGAGTCATCTCTAGCTTCCGAGGTGAAATAAAAGAAAGATAGGGATCCCAGCCTTGTCAAGATAAACGAGTCATTTCAGAATTAGAAAGTAGAGGCTTTCTCCCAAAGAGGAGATGGTGTTCTTTGTTGTCAGGGTCGTCTGTGTGTTCCAGGTGTAGATGACTTAAGGCAGCGAATTCTTGCAGAAGCGTATGGTGCGTGATACTCTATTCATCCAGGGTCCACTAAGATGTACCAAAACTTGCGGGAGATCTATTGGTGGATGGAATGAAAAGAGATATTGCAGAGTTTGTTGCTAAATGCTCTATATGTCAGCAGGTTAAGATAGAGCATCAGAAACCTAGTAGGTCCATGCAGGATTTCACCATTCCTACTTGGAAGTGGTAAGAAGTTATCATAGATTTCGTGATGGGTTTGCCTCAAACTCGTCATCAACATGATTCGGTTTGGGTCATTGTAGACAGAATGACCAAGTCAGCTCATTTCCTTCCAGTTCGTACCTTTTATTCAGCCGAGGATTATGCCAAACTATATATCAGGGAGTTGGTCAGATTACACGGTGTTCCATTATCTATAATCTCAGACAGAGGTACGCAGTTCACCTCTCAATTTTGGAAAGCATTCCAAAAGGGCGTGTGCAGTTGATTTCAAGGGAAGTTGGGATGACCACTTGCCTCTGATTGAGTTTGCATACAACAATAACTTTCATTCCAGTATTCAGATGGCTCTATTTGAAGCTTTCTATGGTAGGAGGTGTAGATATCTAGTCGGTTGGTTCGAAGTTAGTGAGGCCTCAGTCATCGGTCCTGACTTGGTATTCGACGCCTTAGAGAAAGTTTAGTTGATCAAAGAGAGACTTCAGGCTGCTCAGAGCCGACAAAAGTCTTATGTAGATGTTTGTAGAAAGGATCTCGAGTTTGAGGTCAATGACTATGTCTATATCAAAATCTTTCCCATGAAGAGAGTGAAGAGGTTCGGCAAGAAAGGGAAACTCAGTCCTCACTATGTCGGTCCCTTTAGGATTCTCAGTCGCTTCAGTAAGGTAGCTTCTCGAATTGCCTTCAGATCTAGCCTCAGTTCATCCGGTCTTCCATGTCTCCTTGATCAAGAAGTACATAGGTGACCCAACAGTTGTAGTCCCTATTCAGAACATTGATGTTTAGGACAACCTTTCTTATGAAAAAATACCAGCCGAAGTTTTAGACTATCAAATTCGTAGGCTGAGGAACAAAGAAGTCCCTCTAGTCAAAGTTCTTTGGCGAAATCAGTCCGTTAAGGGAGCTACTTGGGAAGTAGAAACAGACATGCGTACCAAGTACCCTCACCTTTTCTCTGCCAACCCAAATCAAGCTCAAGGTAACAGTCCTCCTTAATCTTATTCAGTTTCACGTTCAGCATTCAATACAACTTGATATTTTTTTTCATGTTCATGTTCCATCACAAATTTGGTATCAAGTACCATTGCATATTTAGTCATGCATACATGTAATAGTCCAGTAAATATTTATACATCAGATATGCATTCTCATTGCGAGAACCCCAGTCATGCATTCATGAATCAGTTACGCGTGCATTAGATATGCATGTTCAGTATAACGTGTTTAGTTTGTCAGTCATAAGATCATGTTCCAGCTACTCATGTTTGGATTATTATTTCCCCTCTCATTCAGTTCCATTCGAGGACGAATGTTCTCAAGGGGGAGATATTATAATACCCGTGCCTTTTTCCTAGCTAGAAGCTATCTCAAGGATGCTAGGACTTTAAAATGCAAACCTATCTTTGTACACGTGGTATTTTTGAGATTTTCACTTTCTATCACGTGGGAAATTGAGTTAACTTTCCAACGGTACCAATTTTGTCCAAATCCGATATCAGACGAGGAAGTTATGGACGTTTTACTTAGAACTGTTAGAAATGCCCAGGTATGACGGCCAAGTTGACGGATCGCCACATAAGTGAAGGACCGTCACTTTGACCGTCACAGCCAAGGCAGTTGAGCCACGTACTGGATAAGGACTGACGGGCGAGTTGATAGACCGTCAAAGTTGTGACGGACTGTCATCCAGGCCGTTAACTCTTATCCAGTGAACCCCATTTCTGGTCCACGTCTGACGGATTAAGTGACGGACCGTTAAGTGTCTGACGGACCATCACACACCACGTTCAGTTTATTTCTAGGTCATTTTAATAGGGGTATTTTGGTCACTTATCACTCGCCTACATATACCCAGATAAGTCCGAATTTAGCCATTATGCTCATTATTATTTCACAAACAAAAACTAGGGTTTCTCTCTAAATTTAATCTCCAAGAATAAGACCCAATCCTCTTCAAGAATCAAAGGAGTTCAAACCCTTCAAGTTCAAAAACGTCAAGAACCCTGAGTCAGGTATGCGTAGTGTTCATCTATGGACCCCTTTCGTTCATAGAGTTCAAGAACCATGCTTTTAAATGAGAAACTTTGATTTCCTTGTTGTTATGTGATATTTTTCATGTTAATGATCATTGTTTAAGCTTCAAGATATTAATTTAAGTTGACTTCCATGATGTATGCATGCTTGTAGTTAAAACCCATGAATTTGGGTGGTTCAAGATGATTAAAATTGTTGAGAAAACCTATGCCTCAAAGTGTGCATGCAAGGTGTTTGTTAAAATGCCTAGAATGCTAAAAATCATGTTCCCATGACCCCATAGTATTTAAATGACAAGCTATGTCAACTCTTAAGATGATTCCACATGAACTTCCATGCTATTGATATGTGTTGCTAGTATGATTATGCAATGAACACGATATTAAGGTTGTGCAAGTACTTCCATGTGATATGAAATCCTTTCCATGCAATACATTGTTGATAACCATGCTTGGTATGAAATCCCTTATGTACGATATTATGAATTGCGGACTCAAATCTTGTGATCAAGTCATGTCATGTGTGTCAGTTTCCTTCCATCAAGTCCTGGGGGTATTCGTACCCAAAAAATATAGTTGTGTGCCTAGATCCAAGTCACGTTACCTCAATAATTTTAGTCAAGCCATGATCTATAGAACTCAGTCAGTCATGTGACTCAGGAAACCTCCAAAATCTCATGATCTCAGCAAAATCTCAAATAGTAGTGCTATTCCATCAGTCGATGAAAGTCAGTTACTCAGTCCATGTACAATCAGTTAAATCATGTTCAGTCTCTTCAGATGGGATTAGAAGTTAGTACCGAGTGAACCCAAGAATGGGAACTCACCTGCCAGTTTAGGGTGTGATTCTTAGCAGTCATCCTTGTGTTCCAGAACTACATAGCCAGTGTAGGTTGAGACATCTTAACCTATCAGACCAGGGTTGATGAGGTGGCTTAACATGTCAGTTTAGGGTTCTCACTATTCTCATTTGAGCACCTGCCAAATGAGGGTCACTCACAACTGTCCTTTCCAGTGGTGCGGGCAGAGATTGAACCCCAACTTAGCTATATGTATTATTGGGGCATGCCGGTTAAACAACTACCTCCCACAGTTTTAGGCTCAGTCTCAGTAAAAAAATTTAGATAGTTCTTCAGATATCAGTATACCAGGACTGCCAGATACAGTCAAATTCAGTTATATTACGGAACTCAGATAGTTCCATCAGACCCAGGACTGTCAGACACAGTCACCCATGTTGACAGAACCATAGTTTCAGTCATGTTAGAAATCAGTAAATCAGGTATTAGCGTACAGATCCACTATTATGTATTTACGTTTCCAGTTATTATGTATGTATGTTTGCACTCTCACGTTCATATTAGTCGGTCAGTTAGCATTGCTCATGCATGTAAACCCTTTTTATTTAGCCTACCTCACTCGTATACTCAGTACTCCAGTTGTACTGACTTATTTGCGCTATGGTGCTTTCTTTTCATGTTACACCATAGGTTCAGAGACATGAGTTCCAGACCAGCAGTAGCATTCGTATTCCATTATACAGAGCTACAGTGAGTCCTCTTCATTTGAGGACGATATGATTTGATTCATTTATTATTTCAGTTAGTTTTCAGTTTACGGAGTTAGTTGGAGACATATTCCTTCAACTTCTTATTCAGTCAGTACTTTGAGGCTTTCAGATACAGTTTAGATTTAGTTCAGTTTTGATTCAGACTTCAGTTATCTTAGGTATTTTTCACCCACATGGATGTTATAATTATTTCTGTTGAACCTTATGGTCTGTTATTTATGTTTTCCGCATATTACATGTATGTTAAGTAATATACAGGTACAAATATTAGTCATGGGTTAGCGTGTGGTCCCTCGGGGTCATGAGCAACGTGTAGCGTTCCGGTTCAGAAAATTGGGGTGTTACAAGTTGAGAGAACATCCAAGGGAATGGATTTACGACCTAGAAAAAGCCAGCATGGCGGTAATGCTACCTAGAAGACTGGAGATCCCAAGAGCTAGGTTCAAGGAGATTAAACAAAGTTGTGTTTGATAGGTTCAACATTTTCAATGTACCCAACCCATGCTCATGATGTAGACAATATTTAGTAAACAAGGATAAGACTTATGGTGTGAAGTCTTTTAATGATTATCTAAATTTGGAAGATTTGACCAAATAGTTTGATCTATTGGATTGAACATTTAGAAATAACCTATGTGAGGGCGAAGTGGATGCCGCTTCAAGGAGAATGTTAGTAAAGGCCTATTCTCTAATCTCTCATGAGACCGAGACGTGTTCATGGTTGAAACGAACAAAACCATGAGAATCATAAATGGTAAAAGGATGGTTGGGTGATATGTGTTGTCTAGGTATACATTAAAACTCGACGGTTCAAAGATATCAAATCTACTAATTGACCGAGTACATCCGATGCATATTCACTACAAAAAATTCAAAGGAAAACCTACTTATCCAGATGCAATCAGTCTTTGCTTAATGATCACATACTTTTCCATAAAGTTTTACAAAGATAGCCATTTCCCATTCTAAATGTGTGAATGGAAAATGGAGGAAAAATAGTGGGGGAAAAGTGAGTCCACGCTAAAATAGAAAGTGTGCTCAAAATGAGAAAAGCCAACTAAATTATTCCACATTGGTGGGAGAAAGAAACTTTCATGTGTTTATATTGAGAAACAAATCTCCACTTGGTAAGTGAGGAAAGAACTAAGAGGTGCCTCACACCGTCGTCATTTTTGCTCGCTTGGCTCGGTTTCGGCTTCGACTTCAGATTTGTCAAATAACCGATTGATGAGATTAATCTTCTTGGACAAAATTTATTTGAAACTTTAGAAGAAATACAGTCCAAAAATCCATTGAAAGAATGCAACGTTTTGCTCCTTATTAACGTGCATGCTTCTGCATATAGAAACGATGCTGAAAGCTACTCGAAAGAGATACAACTCTTCGAGTAAAAGACACACTGTTCTGGGAAAAGGTGTGACTGTTTCGATGGTTGTGGCTATTTGGAAAATACACACTGTTTCAAATGGACCAACATGACTATTCATAAAAGATTCACCTTTTCGATGAACCATTGCCACCTTTCGGAAGAGACACTTCATGGCTTTATAAACCTGCATTTTTTCATAGGTTTAATAATGAAAATTTTTTGATTTAAAAACACTTCTTATCTTCTAAAATACTCTGTGTGATCATCTCCCGTTGAGTGAGTTCGAAGAGAATTCGATTGTTTGAGGTACCGCTACTGTCGAGTTGTTAAGCCATTTTATTCTGAGCGAAAAATTCTGCAACCTCGGGTACTTGAGGGGAATTATTTTCTTAAGGACACTTAGTGAATTCAGAGGACTTGGCTTATTCTGCGTCATCTATTTTTCCTAAAAAATACAGATTAACACATTTCTTTGAAAGGTCATTTTGATCTTGTGTTGAAGGTGTTGGAAAATTTCAAAAGTGTTCTTGAAAAAAAAACTTAAACTTGTGTTGAAGTTTAGTGAACTAACATACACATTTTTGTGTACCCGAAACAACATATTTACAATTTGTTCTCCTTAAACATTTTGATTGATGAACAATCCACCAAAACAATAAATGTAGTTCAATGCTAGTGACTAAAAGTGATTTCTTGTTCTTCAAAATACCAAATATTTTGGAATAAACATACTTGTTTGTCAAAAAATCTAATATTTGGAGTGGGGAGGAAACAACATATTTCATGGACTAAAAAAGTAAAGTCAATTTTGTTTTTATATGTCACAATTTAGTGTAATTGAATTTGAGAGAGAGGGAGAGAAGCCTTTTGCTTGCAGAAGTTGAAGCAATTGGTTGTTGGAAGAAATTAATGTGAGATAAGATCTCTTTACTTTTAGTCAGAAGCTTTAGGTTTAGAGCTCTAATTAAGAATGAAAAACTGGTTACACACATTTTTTCAAGTCTTTTTCAACACGAATTAAGATTAGTTGGATTTTCCAAACTAGATACAATGAATAATAGGTGAAAAATAAAAAAATACAAGATAATTGACTTGTGCAACTAGTTCACATCCTTTTATATTTCCATCGGTGTGTAATACATTCTAAAAAATTTAATATTAAAGACTTTTGACAGGTCAAAACAAGACTTTTGAGTAGGAATCCCTCGGTAAAAGAGACCTGTCTAGTTAAATAGACTTCTAATAAGAAATTAGCTCATTAATTGATTGCTTATGCCATGACTTTATTTTTCGTAGACTCAACGTTACTGTTGGTGTAATATACCACAATTACAATAAATTATAGTTGAAATAATAAAAAAAACATAAAGTAAAGAATATAATACAATTTTCTTCTTGGCTAAGACACGGATATATCGCTCTTTTTAAGGAGACTCAAGCCCACTGGAACATAATCTACACCGATCCAACAGTATATCTATTGGATTATCTCATCCAGGATGCAACAACCCATCAATAATGTACAACTCAAGCAACTCTAGATTAGTTGAAGAGTCCAAAGTTCAATCATAAGAATACTTTCCTTCAACATATTAAAACTCTCTTTTGTATAGTGAATATAATTGTAGACTTAAAGTATTTTCTTTCTCTCAACTCTCTCTTTCACTAATATAATTAGTCTCTTTTGTATAGTGAATATAGTTATTGACTTAGAATAGTTTTGTTTGTCTCAACTCGCTCTTCCAATACTACATTACATATTCCCACACTTATATTTATTCCTCATATCTCACAATATACTACAACTTATCTCTTTTCTTCTTCCATCACAGAGGAAAAAACACCACTATTTATTGATGATGAATCTTTCTAGCAATGAATAGAAAAATTAGTGGGAAGATAAATAAAATAGAGGTTACAAGTGTGTTACAAGAGTAATGGGGTAGAATAATGATAGATGTTACGAGAAACTTATGGACACATTCTTACCACTAATTCATAAGATTAAAGACACAAAAATAATGAGAGTAAGGGGATATTAAGTGGTAGAATTATGGATGAATAAAGTGAGATGTTACAAGAGTTATCAAAAACTAATGGTCATTAATTTCTATACTTTATAATGTCCATAAATTATCATGCAATTTAATTTTAATATTAAAATGCACCAATATTTTTCCACTCATTTGAATATTCAAATAAGAGAGATCACCAAGACAACCTCCTGGAGAGAGCGATGTGCATAGACCAGGTGAGTAGGGATGCATCTCCGTGGATCACTCGCCGGGCCTGATAGGTGGTGGTATCACACCCTTCTCAAAGGAACCATATGTGACACTGTCGCGTCATACAACTCCATCCCAAAAGTAGAACCTTCCCTTTTCTTTGACCAACGGGCCATCAAACTTTTATGATTTCATGCCGAACCTGATCTCCATCTTCGAACTTCTCATTCGATGAAACCCCAGGTCTCACTGTTTTAATTTTCTAGGTCATGCCTTAACCCTGTTAGAAAGCAAAGTTGGCTAGATACTGGCATATATTTTACGTCATCGGCCATATAGGCCGCAACGTCTTTCACTGCATCGCATTTGCCAAGGCTGAATCCCCTTTTTAGTTGAAGAGAGACTATTATGCATAATGAAGGTGTGTTGTACATTGAACCTTCACTTAGTAAAATAGTAACCTTTACTCCAGAGTTAGTAATGGTCTCAAACTTGAGTTACGACTGCCAAAGAAAAATAAAATATCACTCTACACGTAATAACTAAGGTGTTGATAAGCTTTAACAACCAACACATTACGGTCTTGTGTGATATCGATTTTTATGAGCATTTTTAAGAATAAGCTCAATTTTCATAGGAAGTGGCCTACTTCAGCACTCACATAGATAAAATATATCAAGGGTGATCCTGTAATTTTGACATCCCACTCATACGAGATACAAAGTTTTATTAAGAGTTCTTTGACTCAACCATCACAAATATTATAGGAACAAAATGCATTCATGCCACAGAGAGGAATAAAATGATAGTGCATTACACAATAAGTCATCATATGATTCGTTTTCTCATTGAACCTGATTGTAGAATTTCTGATCTCCGGGCTGGATTTTTTCATATATGACTCAGATTTTTGAGCTTCAATTCCTTACTCGTCGATGTGTTTCAGGACCTTTATCTTACTAAGGTTTTGTTTAGGTCATTTGCAAAATTATCACAAAATTTGACATGATCAATATTTTAATACCATTTGTTAAATATTATATTATAATATTATCTTCTCCTCGTGAATTTGAATTACCATTATAATAACAGTTTTAAACTATATAAATAACTTTGGTGTAATCACAATAACTCAAAATTAGAGAAATCACTTTCTCAAGATAAAGTGATTGATCAATTCACTTTTTTACTAGTTGAAACTGACGTAATTAGTTCAACCTCCACAGTAGAGTTCACAAATAATAATTTATTTAGTTTATATCAATAAATAACACTAATTTTTTTATTGCATCAAAAAATACTTTACCAGAATATTTTTTCTTTATAAAACAAGCCTCAACTTTTGTACCAAGTAAATGTACCTGATTTGCTTGTATCTGCTAAGTACTTTTAGTGCATACACTTTATCATGTCAAGTGCAATAAGTCACACATCTCATATTTTTATCAGGCTAGCAAACTCTTTTTTTAATTTTTCACACAACTTTCACATATATGTATTAATAAGAATTACAAGGTTCATACAATCAATAAAATTGTATTTCACAATTTTTCATCATAATGTGACTTATCAAGAAAAATTTCACCACAGTCTATGATGTTTTTCATTCTAAGAATGAATTTATCTCATCGAAATATTTAATATCAAAATGGCTATTCAATTTTTTCATTTCTCTGATAACACTAATGTTAGAGCAAAATTAAAGACATAAGATCATATGCAAACTAATAATGACATGTGATTTGTTCTAATACTAATACATGAACTTGTAACACTTTATTGTTTCAAAGCACTCTCAAAAATGTAAAAATTACATTTTTCATGGTGACTTTTTTCTCATTTCATTAGCCCTCACTATTTCGAGAATTTAACAAAAATATTTTTTCATGAAAAGTAGTATCATTTTATTCATAAAAAATATCAGGTAAATTTATTTTATTTTACCTTTCCTCCATAACATGTAGAAAAGTTTTTACCTTTCTTTCGCTTGAGTTGAGAAAGTAAAAAATACTTTACTCTTTATCTCTTTCCTTCCATCTTTTGTAGAAACTAGTGATATTGACATCTCCATCTTGATATCCGCAATTTTTCAAACTGTAATACAATAGGAATCTCCCTAAAATTATTGGTGTAATATACCATAATTACAATAAATTACAGTTGAAATAATAAAATGAATAAAAAATAAAGAAAATAAGATAATCTTCTTCTTGGCTAAGGCGTGGATATCTCGCTCTCTTTAAGGAGATTTAAGCCCACTGCGGCATAATCTACACCAATCTAGCAGTATATTATTGGCTTGTCCCCTTCAGAATACAATAATCCATCAACAATGTACAACTCAAGCAACTCTGAATTAGGTGAAAAGTCCAAAGCTCATCATAAGAACACCTTCCTTCCACATATTAAAACGTTCTTTTGTATAGTGAATATATTTGTACCTTAGAATATTTTCTTTGTCTCAACTTTTTCTTTCACTAATATAATTACTCTCTTTTGTATAATGAATATAGTTGTAGACTTATAATACTTTTATTTGTCTCATCTCTATCTTTCACTACTATTACAATATTCCCACACTTATATTTATTCCTCATATCTCACAATATACTATAATTCATCTCTTTTCTACTTCCGACACAAAAAAAAAGAAGAAACACCATCATTTATAGGTGATGAATCATCCTTGCAATGAATAGGAAGAAGTGGTAGTAAGATAAATGGAATAGAGGTTACAAGTGTTACAAGAGTAATGAGGTAGAATAATGATAGATGTTACAAGAAACTTATGGCCACATTCTTACCACTAACTCATAAGATTAAAGACACAAAAATAATGAGAGCCAAGGAATATTAAGTGGTAGAATTATGGATGAATAAAGTGAGATGTTACAAGAGTTATCACAAACTGATGGCCACTACTTTCTCCACATTATAATATCCATAAATTATCATGAAACTTAATTTAGTATTAAAATGCATCAATAGTTACTTTTATATCTCCCTCGTCTAGTCGAGATTATTGCATCCATGTGCATATGCAGGCTGCATGGTCAGACAAGTAGTAACGAGACTCTTTTTGAGGGTCAGGTTGTTGTACCCAAGGGACTTGAAGTTACTCAGTTCTAATTCCAATTATACTTATCAATTTAATGAGGATAAGTTTGTAACAAGATTATGAAAATTGTAAATATAAACTAAATAACAAAAATAACAATGGCATGAAATTGGAATTATAAATAATATATGGAGAGTTTCAGGGTTGAGAAATCTATTTCACATTCATACATAAACATGATTTTTAGTTTTTTTTTTTTTGTGATTGTTGATTTACAGGGCTGGTAATAGAACTTGAACATGGTCATCCTCTAAGTCATCTATCCAAAGTAGTCTCACAACTACATCATTGAGCAGGGAAGTGAGTCTCTAATTTGGATTCATTAAGCTATCTTTCTGTTTTATTAACCAGGTGAGGCAATTAGGTATATCTCTATCCTATTGCAAATCATATTTTAACAATTAGTCCCAAATCAATTAAAGATATGATCCATACTCCCTACGTTCTTCGTTCCTCACCTCCACTCCTAGGGTCAATGTAACACCCCAAAATTTTATCTTGAGATGCCACACAGTGCTTAGGGCTACTAACCCTTGGAGCCATACACTACCTCAAGGAATTCAATTCAATAATAGTCATGCACAACAAAGAGATATACCACATTGGGTACAAGAGAAATACTGGAGAATACTAGACTGTACAACCAAAATATATTGAATGTCTGTACATACCAACCCTCTAGTCTGACAAATCCTCTATACATCTAAATCAAGGAGCCATTGGGACAAACCCCTAACTGACTCTAACAGTACTGAAAGCCATAACAACAAAATGATATAACCAAAAATATAGACACGGTTCTCGAACCATGAGGACTCACCACTAAGGGAACGTAGTTGAGCCACTTGAATATCGCTAACGCTGTTGTGGCTGAGTACCTGAATCTACATTACCAGAAAATGTAGCCCATAGAAAAATATGTGGGTCAGCACTTTGGAATGTACTGAGTATGTGAGGGTGCATGCAATAATGCAAATATCATCATCAATTTCATAAAAGTATGCATATGTACAATGATGGCTCACTTGGCTTGAGTTAGATTGAAACATATTTTTCATGATCTCATAGTAAATAAATCATATGATAAAAACTTCATAAATCATCATAACTCAACTCTTTAACTCAAGACTCGAAGTGACTCGGTAATTCAAGAAACTCAACTCTTATGGACATGGGAGGTTCTTATAACCGACATAAACCATATGAGCTACATGGATTCCAACATTTTGCCCTCCTAAAGAGAGAACCTCATATTGGCGGGAGCGTCGTACTCTTACCAGGGAGTACAACCTAAATTTAGTGATCACAATCTCATACTCGGCCTTTGGCCCACAATTATCAATATCAATCCTATGACGACACGTAGTTTCGGGGGAAATACCATATTTCCCGCTCGGTACTAAATACTAATCCCAGACACAAGCTCAGAACGCGTTAGGAAATCCACCACAAACATCACAAGGGTCTATCATGAAGATCAAATCAAATCTCTTTCTCATTTATCAAATAATAATCAATTTGTGGATTCCTAACTCGACTCAAATCAAATCAATCTTTCTCAATATCAAAATGTATCAATTCATTAAATCATGGCAACATCAATAACTTTGAGGAAATATCAAGATTCATTGTAACAACTCAATCTCATGAATCAATATACTCAATAATCCAATTTGTCGTAAGGAAGCTTAAACCTTGACCCATATCTTAAAAGCACTTGAAATATCAACTCATGGTAGAAATATGAAATTCACAATATTAAATATCAAGTCATAACTTGGGAATAGCAAAATAATCATGTATAACAAAGCTTGAACAATTTATATTCTCATAATCTCATGATGAAGTAATTTGGGTATAAACCCACTTGCAAAATCATATAAATCCATGATAGAAATCAAAGCTTTGGGCACAAGAACGAAAGAATTGCTCTTGTTCAAAACCCCACATACCTTAATCTTTGAAATTGGATGAATTCTAGTGCTTGAGACTCTATCCGCACTTGTAATAAATGATTCTTGAAGCCCACACTATGAGGAACCTGATTCTTGAAGAAATCTAGAAGATTTATGGATGATTTTTGGAAGATAAATTTTCTTGATTGAAACCCTAATATATATTCTTAAGAAAATTGGAAGAGAGAATTAAGAAATTAGGGTTTGGATGGGGATTCTCATATTTATATAGGCCTTCAAAAGATGAGAAAAGACCAAAATACCCTCGCAAAAACCTTCCTTAATTGCTGAAAAAATAGCTGACGACATTCGTGACAAGTCGTCACGAAATGTCGTCACAAAAGGGTGGATTTTGTGACTTTCTGCTTATGGTGATGACATTTTGTGACAAGCCGTCAGGCTTGTGACAAGTCGTCTCAAAATGTCGTCACAAAATTTCCAGGCTGACACGCTGGAGTAAAATGGGCATAACTCTTTGCTCCGATACCGGATTTGGGTGAAATAGGTACCGTTGGAAAGCTAATTCAATTATCTATCTGTTGGTGGGTCATGAGCTCAAAAATTCTTAGGGTAGCAAGATATATGCTCGTTTGAAGTTGGCTATGCCAAAATCCTTCTCAAGAATTCAATCGGTAAGGGATGTTTTGTTCACCTAATCGCTAGGACATCTTTGAGGACTTAATACACATCACCCTTGATCAGAAAACAACCAAAGCGCTATAATTTATTTCTCATTATCTTGAATCATGGTTGCACTATTGGTTAGAGTCTCGGGATATTACAATATCTCCCCCTTGGAAACATTCATCCTCGAATGTTGCCCAATAGGCCAAGAACAAGAGAAAATAAGGACGTATAGCTGGAACGACTCACTCAAAGGGATTACTTCACTCTATACCTTCGGATACCATACAAAATGCATGAATTTGTGATAGAAGTAGACACACTACTGAATCTTTAATAAGAAGGGGGCGGAATTAAGAAAGAATGGTACCTTCTGCTCGCTCTGAACTCACAGAAAAGAGGTGAGGGTACTTGGCTCGTATATCAGCTTCGGCTTCCCACGTAGCACCCTCAAAATATTGATTTTGCTAAAGCACTTTAACCAAAGGAACTTCTTTGTTCCTTAGCCTACGGATCTGAAAATTTAAAATCTCAATCGGAATCTCCTCGAATGAAAGGCTATCCTGAACATCTAAGCTTTCAGAAGAATTAACCACGACAGAATCAACAATACACTCCTTAAGCATACAAACATGGAATACTGGATGAACGCTAGACAACTCCGCGGGTAACTCCACCTCATATGCTATTTTCCCAACACGGCTCAGAATCCTGTACGGACCAACATAACGGGGACTAAGCTTTCCCTTCTTCCCAAATCTCTTCACCCCTTTCATGGGTGAAACCTTCAAGTACACCAAATTATTAACATTAAACTCAAGATCTTTTCTTCTCACATCTGCGTACGACTTCTGACGACTTTGAGCGGTCTTCAATCTTTCTCGAATCAACTTAACTTTTTCCATAGCCTCGAACACAACATCAGGCCCAATCACAGCTGCTTCTCCTACTTCAAACCAACCTATAGGTGATCTACATCTTCTCCCATAAAAAACTTCAAATGGGCCCATCTAAATACTAGCATGGAAACTATTGTTATACGCAAATTCAATCAATGGCAAGTGCTCATCCTAACTACCTTTAAAATCAAGCGCACATACCCTCATCATATCTTCTAAAGTCTGAATGGTCCACTTAGCCTGACCATCTATTTGCGGATGGAATGCAGAACTTAGACGAACTTAGGTACCGAGACCCCTCTAAAAAGCTCTCCAAAACTGGGAAGTAAACTGATTACCCCTATCAGAGATAATAGCCAAAGAAACTCCATGAAGTCTAACGAATTCTCGAATATACAATCTAGTATAATCCTCAGCTGTATAAGATGAATGCACTGTCAAGAAATGAGCTGATTTAGTCAACCGGTCTACAACAACCCAAATCGAATCATGATGACGACGATAAAGAGACAAACCAATTACGAAATCTATATTCACTTCTTCCCACTTCCAAGTAGGAATGATAAACTCTTGCATTACACCACCAGCCCTTTGGTGATTTACCTTAACCTATTGACAAGTAGAACACTTTGTCACAAATCCTGCTATGTCTTTCTTCATATCGTTCCACCAATAGATTTCCCGCAAATCGCGGTACATCTTGGTAGCCCCGGGATGAATAGCATATCGTGCGCCATATGCTTCAGCCATAATTCTCTGCCTTAGATCATCAACATCGGGAACACACAATCTACCCTGCAATCTCAACATACCATCTCCCCCTTGGGAGAAAACCTCTACCTTTTGATCCTTAACTGACTCCTTCAATCTGACCAAACTAGGATCCCTGTCTTTCTTCTCCTTTACCTCCGAGACCAAAGAGAACTTGGAACTACTCTAAACTAACATACTCTCTTCAGTGGAATCAAGTAATCTAACACCTAACCTAGCCAAACGATGCATATCATGAGCCAATTCTTTCTTATCATTATCTACATGAGCTACACTACCCATAGACAACCTGCTAAGAGCATCTTCCATAACATTGGCCTTGCCCGGGTGATACAACACACTCATATCGTAGTTTTTTAGCAACTCTAACCATCTTCTTTGTCTAAGATTCAACTCCCTCTGAGTAAACACATACTGCAGGCTTTTGTGATCAGTAAACACATCAACATGAACACCATACAAATAATGTCTCTAGATTTTCAAAGAAAAAACTAAAGCTGCTAATTCAAGATCATGGGTTGGGTAATTCTTCTTATGAGGCTTTAACTGTCTATAGGTATAAGCTATAACTTTACCCCTCTGCATCAACATACAACCCAAACCAACTTTAGAAGCATCATAATACACTACAAAACCATCAGTACCAACGGGTAAAGCTAATACTGGGGCTGAAGTGAGTCGAGTATTCAACCCCTGAAAACTCTTCTCACAAGAATCTGTCAACTGAACTTAACTTTCTTTTAGGACAATCGGGTCATGGGAGACGCAATGGAAGAGAAGCCCTCAACAAAATGATGGTAGTAACCAGCTAGACCCAAGAAACTCCTAATGTCAGATAGGGAGGTAGGTCTAGTCCAATTCTTTTCAGCTTTTGTCTTTTGGGGATCACTCTAATGCCTTCGACGGAAACAATGTGACCCAAAAAAGTAACTGACCTTAGCCAAAATTCACACTTGCTAAATTTAGCGAATAATTAATGATCTCTAAGAGTTTGCAAGACAATTATAAGATGGTCGGCATGATCATCCTTACTTCAGGAATATACAAGAATATCGTCTATGAATACAATGACAAACATATCAAGATATTTCTTGAACACTCAATTCATAAGGTCCATGAAGGCTGCTGGAGCATTCTTTAACCCAAAGCACATGACAAGAAACTCAAAGTGACCATAACGGGTTCGAAAGGATGTCTTTGGAATATCACACTCTCTCACTTTAAGCTGATAATAGCCGGATCTAAGGTCTATTTTTGAGAAGTAGCTCGTACCTTGTAACTGATCAAACAAGTCATCAATTCGAGGAAGAGGGTACTTGTTCTTGATAGTTACCTTGTTGAGTTGACGGTAATCAATGCACATACGCAATGTACCATCTTTCTTACGCACGAATAGGACAGGTGCACCCCACGGGGAAACACTGGGTCTGATAAAGCCTTTGTCTAAGAGATCTTTGAGTTGCTCCTTCAACTCTTTAAGTTCTGCGGGATCCATACGGTACGGAGGAATAGAAATAGGCTGAGTGTCGGGAAAGAGATCAATCCCAAATTCTATTTCTCTATCAGGTGGGACCCCTGGGAGATCTTTCGGGAAAATATCGGGAAACTCATTAACAATGGTAACTGACTGAATAGTCGGAGTCTCGGACTTGAGGTCTTTAACTCGAACTAGATGATAGATGTAGCCCTTGGAAAACAACTTCCTAGCTTTGAAGTAGGATATGAAATGGCTCTTTGGAGTTACAGAACTCTCGGACCACTCAAAAATGGGCTCGTTGGGAAACTAAAACTTGACCACTCGGGTACGACAATCTATAGACGCATGGCACGAGTGAAGCTAATCCATACCCAGAATGACATCAAAATCAACCATATCTAGCTCAATCAAATCAGCACATATGACCCAATGAAGGACAGTGGCAGGACACTTCTTATATACTCACTTAGCAATAACAGATTCTCCTACCGGGGCAGATTCTCCATTAACAACATAACCAAGCAAATAATAATATGTTGGAACAACTAAGGGTGGAAGCAAGAAGTCTTTAAGGAGTAGATTACCCTTACAATCACAAGAAACTATGCTTAAGTACCGCACCTCCCCTTTATCCGAACAACCTTCTAAGAAAAAATCAACTAGTCTATCCACATAAGTGTGACAAGAAACAATGAACAAGAGTTGTTTATCAAATAGAACCATAGACTCTTCTTAAAACAACAAATAGACTTGCCATCCGAAATAGGGAAGCCACACATTTTATGCACATTCAAGACATTCCAAGAGACATCAATACCATCTAGGTAGGACTTTAAAGCAAATATCTTTATAGAATTGTCTACTCTAGGGTAAATGCCATCATAATACCAAGACACGGGACAAATCATGTAACCACCATACTTCAAATAATCACTAGGATCAAATGGGAGGAGTGTCCATATCCACGGGCTTAGGAAATACTTCTTTCCCCCAAGATTACCGCCAATACAATCATTTACACCCTCTATACTAACATGATCATCAACAAACATAATTAGAGAGTTATTTCCATTCAATCGACCAACACTTTCAACATCACCATTTTTACACACAAGTTGGTCCTCATGACTTCCACATGACAATGTACCATCACTTATCTCAATGGCTTCAACACTAGGTGGACACAAATCAATCTTGCTAGAAGAATCAATTTTGTCATCATTAGGATCAACTAGTGTATCCACAATCTCAAGTTGTACATTATCATTATGAAGTAAAGAGACATTCGGCTCACATAAAGATAAGTTATCATTCACACTTAGTTGGCTACTAGCCTCACTCACTAGAGTGCAAGAGTTAGCTTTGTTACCTTGTAGCTCATTTGGAGCATGTCCATACTCAAGGAAGCTTGAAAAATGGGTGGATTGGAAAGGGTGAATTTGGGAAAACTTGGATGCTCTATCATGTTATCCAACCTCTTTGAAAGAGAGTTTTCCATCCCTCTTATTCTTTTCATTATTCCTTCCATTCTCTCCATTCTTCCTTCTATTTTCTCCATTCGGTTACTAACACCCATTATGGCCGCCATCAAATCTTTCATGGTTACCTTTTCCAATGCCATAGTACTTATTAAGAAATACTAAACAAAAATAAAAAACAACAAACAAGTTAAGGTTTCCAAAGAAAACATCCTCACAAGCTCTCAAGCTCACACCTTTGAAATGTCACTCAATTGGCGTCGCAAGTATTGGTATCTCGTTTATACTCCAATAAGATTGCTTGGTACCAATTATGGCTTGAGGTCGGAATAGATTCTTTTTTTTAAATCACTTAAAGAAAATATGTACGGACTTAAACCAAGAAACTATAATGAATCAGAAAGGTAAAAGCACACAAAGAACGCTTAACACGAAGAAACGAATTCAAACAACTAATTCTCAACCTAGTAGATGATTACTAGTTGATAATTAGTATTAGAACCAAGAAATGAAACTAATGAAACAAAGAAAAGAAACTTAGAAATCTAAAATTTTGAGCCTAAAAGGGTGAGTTGTATAGAATTGATGACGTGGCAGCCTCCTATTGGACGCGAAATGCCGTGAAAATCTGGAAAAAAAATTCATGTCAAAAATTTGGATTGGTCAATTTAAATTTGGAAAAGTGTATTTTCGATTTTGGGAGGGAAATAGAAAGACTTGAAGGCTTTTCAATGTTCAAAAAGACTTGACTTTTCTTTCACCTTTTTGGCAAAACACCTTTTGAAAGTCTTTGTCCCCCTTTCCTCTTTGGTAAGTCCTTGGAAGACCCCTTCCTCCCTTTTTGTAGTTAGACTTTTTGAAAGACCTCTTGTCCCCTTTATTCTTTTGTATGTTCTCGGGACTGTGTCTTTCAAGACTAACACTTTTTCTTCAACAAGGTATGAAGATGGTGAAGAATACCAAGAACACAACTCTTGAAACTTGGAGTTCTAAGGTTCACGTTGGGCCCCCCAACATCAATAAAACATGTTCAACCATAAATTTTCAATAACAAACAACAACAACACATTTTTCCAGCCACCAATCCTTAACAATAAACATCAACAACACGTTTTTCAAGCTCAAGATTTAGATCTAGACTCAAATAGTATTAGTGAAGAAGAACCTAACACTAGAAATAATCAAAACACAAAAAGGACTCCTAGATCTAAGTTCAACTTTTGGCCAAGACACAACAACAAGAACAACTATAGTTTCAGCCAAGACACAAACGAGACAAAATATCTTTTTTTTTTTTTTGATTTTTGGTTTATCAACATTTTTTTTTATTTTCAAGTTAACAAGCCCAAGATTGATTCCATAGGAACGAAATAAATCCTTGCTTTGATACCAAATGATACAAACCAACTATGAAAACACTAAAAACAGCCAACAACCAAACTAAGGAAACAACAATAAAGCCAAGAATAACAAGGAAACAACAACACAAGCGGAGACAAGATATCAAAGACAACAATATGTAGAGATAGATAGATAACGAGACATATGAATGCACAAATACTAAGAACCAAAATGTGTATCAAACATTAATACCCTAAGATTCATACAAACAACACCACACTCTTACTAAGACCTCAAAGGAACCGCAATTCCCAAGCAACCCTTGTTTCTAAATGGGTAACCAACACTAAACGAATCCACGTTCGGCCACAAGTGAATCCACACTTGGACAAGTGATTCCACACTTGTATAAGCACTCTCTAAGAGATGTCTTTTAAAATAATATCAAATTTGAAGAAAAATGACCTAATAGGAGCTACTTATAGTCTTGGCTAAACTTATTACATAGTATATGACCAAAAGGCCCTTAATGAAACCAACAAAAAAGGCGGCCTTAGAGTGTAGCCTTGGGGAAGATTTGGAGTGTTTGAAGGCCTTATTCACACTTCAAAGCTTGTTCTCTTGGTTGGGAATCCCCCAAGCTCGAGTCTTTACGTATTGGCTTTCAATCATGTCCTCGAAATCTAAGATGCCCTTTAGACTCATGTCTATCATGATTATTGATTTAGGAGGTGGATAATAGGAATGAGAAATGGTTATCCTCTATGTCATGTACCAAAATTAGTCTCACAACTACATCGTTGAGTGGGGATGTGTGTCTCAAATTTGGATGCATTAAGCTATCTTCCCATTTTGTTAACCAAGTGGGGTGATTAGGTATATCTCTATCCTAATCGCAAATCATCCTTTAACAATTAGCCCCTAATTAACTAAAGATATGATCCACACTTCGTATATTCTTCGTTCAATCCCTCGACACCTATGGTCAATTCATTTTGAGGCTTGGATTTATCCTAAAGTTCATGACTCTTTTTAAAGTAAAGCAAGAATGAAAACACAACCGCATGACATGATAAACTAATAAACCAAAATTAAGAAATCATGGTTTAGTCTCAACCCTATAAAGAGGGTGTTTATCCACTCATAGGTTTAAAAATAATCACCATTAATAAATTCATAAAGTAAAACTACAAGAAAGAAAAGTAAAAGAACAATGAACCCTAGTTTGAGCTTCTTGATATCTTGTTTGCTCTTCAATTCGTGTATGATCCCAAGATAGCTTGAAAATATGAATAATGACCCTTTTTATAGGCCTCCAAGTTGTCCACGCCAAGTTCCATAGGGATTAGATACAATTACCAACAAGTCCCTTAGCTAGAAATGTGTTTCAAGTGTGTTTTGTCCAAGTAGTAGTCGGATTGCCCTCTTGGCGTGACCCCTTCGGGCACCTCTTTTTTTGATCTATGTCACTCCTTAGATGTGCCAAGCTGCATTATATGGACTGCTGGTCGCTCAAAATTCTGTGGCATGCCATGGACATGCCAAATAGGTAGAGTGTCAATCATGCCCATTACATCCTCCTTGATATTTTCCATCATTAAAGCTTAAAACATGATGCATTAGTCAACTAACATAAGCTCATTACAAGCATTAGACCATACATTACATAAAGAAAATCAAACACACACAAGAACAAGTATCATTTTGGGTTGTCTTAATAGTTGAACTCGTCTAGTCTTGCCTTTATTGTTTTTGCTCTTGAATTGATTCAAATGCATCTTAAACCATCAAAACTTGAGTCTTAGAACACAAATACACAAAGAACACTATATATGTACATCCCGCGTGAAATTATGCTTAAAAGTCCTTAAAACTAAGCTAAACGTGCATGGATAATGACATTACGTGTATAAATATGCCTAAGATCAGGATTCCGTAAGAGAAAGGGATCAAATTTGTAGTTGTAGTTTCTATATGTCAATCTAATTACCTCCTCTCTCTGATTTTAATCGACTTGCCCACACAAAGTCTTTTTTGAGAGAAGAGGTCAAGGGACTAAATGACTCTTAAAAGACATCTTATGTATCGCGTCAAGAGAAATGAAATAGATAAGATCATTGCTTAAGGAGTTTCATAGTCCAATTGATCTCGAAATTGGACCCCAATAATAGGTGTTTCCTAAAGGTGCTTTGTGAAAGTTGGTAGCTATCAGAGGATTCATTTGTGTCTTTCCCCTTTCAGAGAATTTTCAATCGCAATCCAAGTTGAGCAAAGAATTAAAACCTTCCCCAATAAATATTGATCGCTTTGATAGTCCATGAATATGTCGCACCCAATAGTTCGAGTATTTTGATGAAATGCTCTGGATTCTTCGTCGGATGTAAATTTGTGAGCAAAGTTGATTAAAGAGTGTAGTGTACTTTTTCTCACTTGGAAGGGTAAGGATCGGCTAGATGCCATGGTGGCACCATAGATTTCATCATTGGCACGACGTATTAGCTATTGAACTCGAGCTTAAAAATGATGAATAAAAAGAAAGAAATTAGGGTTCCATGAAGGTCAAAGAGAGAATCTAGAAGCTTTCTGTGCATTCCTTGAAAACTGAAAATGAAAAATATCTCTTTCTCTTTATACAAATGAGTTGGGCCTTGTGTTTATATAGGACCCAAAAAATAGACAAATCATGTAATAGACTACTTGTCTTAGCGGGTCAAGCCCAATACAAAGATATAGACTAACTAATCAAATAAATAGAATACATGTGGGAATAGAACATGTTATCCAACACCCCCTTCAACTTGGAGGGTGACAACACTCCCAACTTGCGCAGATGAAGATGATGAGCAACACCAGGGAGAATTTTGGTGAAAAGATCAGCCAACTGAGAAGAGCTGGAAGTATGAATGACTGACAAGACCTCCTCAAGCTTGGAGCGTACAAGGTGACAGTCCAATTCAATATGTTTTGTACACTCATAGAACACCTGATTGCTTGCAATATGCAAAGCAACTTGATTATCACAATAGAGGGGAATGGGCAAGTCAATAGTGACACCAAAATCAGACAACAAATGGACTAGCCAAGTCAACTCAGCCACTGCCTTGCCTATAGCACGATATTTAGCCTCAGCTGAAGACAAAGACATAACCTGTTGCTTTTTGAACTTCTAACCAATAAGAGTATCACATAAGAAAACAGCAAAACCAGACACAGAACGACGACTGTCAGGGCATGCCCCCCAATCGTTATCACAATAAGCAGATAAAGTAAGGCTAGAAGAAGAACTAATAAACAAACCAAAATCAGATGTACCCTTTAAGTAATGCAACAAACGTAGAGCAGCGCGCCAATGAAACATACATAGAGCCTGCATAAACTGGCTGAGAAGTTGGACAACAAAGGAAAAATGTGGGCATGTATGGGTCAAAAAAATTAATTTCCTAATCAAACAATGATAGAGCTCCGAATTAGGAAGAGGATCACCAACACATGCTTGCAACTTACCATAAAGCTCAAGAGGAGAAATAACTGAACTACAATCTGAATAGTTAAAATCAGTGAGCAAATCAGCAATGAATTTCTTCTAATGCAAAAGAACACCCTCAGATGAGTACATGACCTCAATAGCCACAAAATAATGCAAGATGCCCAAATCTTTAATCTGGAACTGGTCATGAAGGAAAGATCTGAGGGAATCAATCTCAACAAGATCAGTGTCAGTCAAGATAATATCATCAACATACACAACAAGTATCACCAAAGAAGATCCAACCCTTCTGGTAAAAATTGAATAATCATTCAAAGAATGAGAAAACCCTGAGAACAGGGAGCCTGAGAAATTTTAGCGTACCACTGACGAGAGGCCTGTCTGAGTCCATAAAGAGACTTCATTAACTTGCAGACTAAAGAAGAAACAACTGAAGAACTAGAAAAATCCAAGTTAGGAGGCAATTTCATATAGACCTCCTCATCCAAGTCACCATGCAAAAAGGCATTGTTGACATCAAGCTAGAAAAGTGGCCAATGGTATTTCACAGCTACAGTAATAAGAGCCTTGATAGAATACATCTTGACCACAGGGGAGAAAGTTTCATGAAAATCCACTTGAGTTTCACCCTAAACCATCAACCTAGCCTTATACCTTTCTATGCTACCATCAGCGCGATGCTTAATTTTATATACCTATTTTTACCCAATAGCTTTCTTACCAGGAGGGAGAGGAACCAAAACCTATGTGCCATTAGCCTTGAGAGCCTCAAACTCCTTTCTCATGGAATCCTGCCACCCGGGAATAGTGAAAGCTTAAGAGTAAGAGTGAGGCTCAAAAGGAGAAGGCTGACTTTCCGTAGAAACTGATAAAATAGACTTGGAGGTAGATGGAAGGGAACAAACAAATTCATTAAGATAGGTAGGTAGTGTATGATATTTGGTGGACCATCTGACAATAGAAAAAGAGGGAGGAGGTAGAGGTGAAGGGGTAAGTAGAAAAGAAAAAAGGAATTAAGGTAAAGGAGAAGGTGTAGAAGGAGAAAGAGCAAGAGTAGAAGAAGGAATTGAAGAGGTGGAGACAAGTGGAAAGTCATTAAGAAATTGGAAGATAGCTGGATAAATAGAAGAGGGAGTAGAAAAGAAGAAGAAGAAGAAGAAGAAGAAAAAAAAACGAAAATAAATGTTCATGGAAGATAACATCTCGAGAGACAAAACAAGATTTGGAAACAAGATTATAAAGTTTGTAACCCTTCTTACCGAAGGGATAGCCTAAGAACACACAAGGAACAACATGAGGTGAGAACTTGTCTCTTTGTGGTTTAGGAATGGTGGAATAACAAAGGCAACCAAAGGCTCTCAAATAGGTGTAACTGGTAGCATATCCATAAAGCACTTCATAAGGTGTCTTGCTCTGAAGCAAAAGAGTAGGGAACCTATTGATCAAATAGGGGACAGTAAGAATTCAATCTCCCCAGAATTTGATAGGGAGATTGGATTGAAAAAGTAAGGATCTTGCTGTTTCAAGTAAATGCCTATGCTTTTCTCAACCACCCTATTTTGCTGAGGGGTGTGAGGACAGGTTGTCTGATGTAAAATGCCTTTATCAATAAGGAACTGTGTGCCTAAGGTGATAGAACCAAGTTCCAAACCATTGTTAGACTGGACTGATTGCACAATAGTCTGAAACTGAGTTTCAACCATAGTAATAAAGGACTTAAGTATAGTAAAAGCATTGTTTTTAGCTCCAAACAGATGGGTCTAGGTGGCCCTGGAATATTCATCCACAATAGTTAAGAAATACCTTGACCTATAAAAAGTAAGAGATTTATAAGGCCCCCAAGCATCTACATGAATAAGTTAAAAATGTTTAGAGGTTTTGATAGAGCTGTCAGGGAAGGAGAGTCTAGTCTGCTTAGCAAGTGGACAAATGCGATAATGGAAAGACTGTTTAGAAGAAAAAAATACCATTAGGAATTGATAAAAATTTTCATTGTAGAAAAAGCAACATGACCAAGTCTGTAATGCCATATAACATCCAATTTATACATATCAACATTAGGAATAATAGGTATAATTGTCGACATAGAAGAAACAGTAGAAGTGATAGACTCAATAGAATGCATAAGTGGAGATGAACTGGAAGAAACAAAAGCAGTAAGCACAGGCAAATCAGTATGTGTGGCACATAATGTAGGAGAGGTAGGAGGTTGTAGCAATTTATACAGTCCTTTGTCCACTCTACTAAGAACTAGAGGCTTCTTCATTTAAGGGACCTGTATAAAATAATGAGTCTTGGTAAAGAAGGCAAAATAGTTAAACTGTACAAGCAGTTTATGAATTGAAATTAGATTATAGTGAAAAGAAGGTATGTAAAGAACATGATGGAGAGTGAGCCCTGGCAATAAGGTAAGAGAACTAGTATTGGTAACCTTAACTTTATAGCCATTAGTTAATGAGACAAGATATGGAATAGGTAAGGGCTCTATATTAAAGAGAAGAGATTAATTGGAAGTCATATAGTCTGTAGCCCCAGAGTCTAAGATCCATACAATGTTATCTACTTGAGAAAGCAAATAAGCCTTAGGCCATGATAAATCTGACACCCTCTTACCAGTAAAATTTGTAGATCCTGTATACTCAGAAGAAGAAGAAGCAGATCCATCAAGATTAGATTAATGGAGCAAATATATCAGCTGGCAATGTTGTTCCTTTGTCAAACCAGGTATGACAAAGCCCTGTTCAGCAGAGGTGGAACAACCAACGGAAGTAGTATGGCTACTAGATCTAGAAGCGACATTAAAACTAGTATGGTTAGATATAATATGTGATTCCAGTTCAGCATGAGCAATTGATTTGTGAGGTGTTGAAGACTTAGTGAATTTAAAATTGGGAGGAAATCCATCTAGTTTATAAAATTTATCAATAGTATGCCTTGACTTCTTGCAGTATTTGCAAGTGAGGGAGGACTTTTATTAATAAAAAAATAGTCTAGGAAGACCATGTTGCCTAGATACTCCTAAATGGAATGAAGCAGAACTAGTAGACAATTGAGAGGGACCTAAAATTTATCTCTATTTTTCATCAGACAGTAGAATGCTATAAACAGTCCCAATGGAAGAAAAAACATTAAAATGTTACTCCTTGTTTGTATATATGTATTATTCAAACCCATTAGGAATTGATAAGCCCTTTGGACATCTTCATCCTTCTGATACTCACTACTCGCTCCACAAGTACACGATTTGACATGAGTAATAGAAAGGGAAACAATCTCATCCCAGAGTTGCTTGATTTTATTGAAATAAGATGCTATGTCTAGGGAGCCCTGGGAAATATGGGCCAATTCCTTATTTAGTTCAAATACCCTAGAAGCATCAACTTTACCATACCGCTCCTCTAATTCGTTACAAATATCTTAGGCAAGTTCAGAAAACTCGACACTACGAGCTATTTCCTTAGTCATAGAATTAGTTAGCCACGAAATCACTAAATCATTGCATCACTTCCACTGTCTAACTAAAGGCGAAGCTCCAGGAGGTCTCCCCCATCCACCATTGATAAAATCAAGTTTGTTCCTCACAGATAAAGAAATTAATATAGTTCTTCTCCAACTTTCATAAAAAGTACCATCAAACGGTACAGAAACTAAAGAGTTGCCTAAGAAATCATAAGGATGAACATATAAAGGGTGACAAGGATGAGTATAGTCATCCTCGTGAAATACAGTGCATGACAGAATCGACGGAAGAAGGAGACTTAGTAGTAGATGCATTTACAGTCATCATGATGGTAAAAAATCAAGCAAATGTCATACAATGCAAAAATAGGAAAAGTTGGACGAAGTTACCGATTGTCTCACAAACAATGCCTTGAAACTGAAGAAATTCCAATCTACCTTAAAAAAATCAACAAACTTGTGAAAAAGAGCCGCAAACCGACAACACTAACTGATTTTAGCTTTGCTTGCACTAAGCTGAACTGAATCACCAATCTGAGCTGAAATAGAGACTAGAAAAACTCCAAAACACACCGAGGGTACTATCGCAAGCAAGATAAGCACTAGATGTTGTAGGAACTAGACTCTGATACCATGTTAATTATCGAACTCGAGCTGAAAAATGATGAATAAAAAGAAAGAAGCTAGGCTTCTATGAAGGTCAGAGAGAGAATCTAGAAGCTTCCTGTGTATTCCTTGAAAACTAAAAATAAAAAATATCTCTTTCTCTATATACAAATGAGTTGGACCTTGTGTTTATATAGGACCCGAAAAATAGACAAATCATGAAATGGACTACTTGTCTTAGCGGGTCAAGCCTAATATAAAGATATAGACTAACTAATCAAATAAATAGAATACAGGTGGGAATAGAACATGTTATCCAACACGACGCTTTTGAGTGCCCCTAATCGGATCCCCCTAATCTTAGGTCATCTGAGGGTTCACCGTGGTTTATTGCCATCTGCTAATGTGTAATGTGCTGCCTGGTGACAAATTACCAACTCGAGAGTCCTTGAAAGTCTTGATCTACCTAACTGACATATACTTGCCCCCAATGCATCCATCATCATCAGAAGTGGCACATAAAATAATTCTCAAATGGAACATCTTGAACACCAAATTAAAAGAAGTTTGGTTTAGAAAAATTGAAAACATTATTACTATAAGTTTATTAGATTAAAATGTTTGTTTAAGGTCTTGGCCTTGAATCATGACTTTGATAATGCAGCTCATTCCTTTAGAAGAAAAAATAAGGTACAGAAGCATGAGAATAGACCAAAGTAAATCAATTAGCTAATGAACCAAGTTCACAATGTGGGGGTGTTTGTATTTTTTTCAGGATGAAACAAATAAAAAGAATATAAAAACAAATAAAAAGAATACAGAAGGACAAGTGCAAAAAAAAAGTACCAAGGTACATCATCCAGTCAAACACGTTTTCTCAAATTCAAATCAGTTCAGATGAGAGGCGAATGTAGTTTCAATCTTGGATTCGCCTATAGTTATATATATGATGGAACTACAGTACATGTTATGAGTTCGACAAAATCCAGTAGCTTTGACCCAACCCCCTTCACTTAATACGTATAAATAATCTAATTTTGAATCTAGTAAGCAAAAAGGGTTGCGAGTTCAGAACCCATAAACTTAAAAATCTTGAATCTAATACGATTTACAACGGAATAATAGATGGAGCGGTTAGAAGTCGTTAAGGATATTTATTGCAATTACAATTAAGTTCCTCAAGTTAAGTTTTTAGTTATTTTATTTCCTTTTGAAGCCTAGAAGTGGTTATGACACATCAGCTCTTTTCTTACTTATATTTTGTATTGGAGCAAGGGGAGAATAAGAAAGAGTGAACGTTATTTTTCTCTAGTTCCATTATATCTTTTTCTTCTGTTACTACCTATTGCTATGAGTGGTATCAAAGCACTGTCCTGACTCTGTGGCTTGTTACCATGGATGGTAAAATTAAGAAAGTCTTAGATTGATTGGATCGAATGGCTCAAAGGAAAGATCAATTAGAAGTTGTACATGCAGCTTTCTTTCGTGAATTGAAGGAAGATCTGTTTTCACACATTCCCCTCGAAGGTAGACAACCTCAATCAAAGTCGACCTTGGATCCTATTGAGCTCTATTCTCTGACCGTCAGACCTGGGACTCTATTAGGGTTTCCCCGCATAACTATACTTCCACTGGTATCTCATTCCCTTTTGAGTCCTAATCCCCAATTCTCTCCATCTACTCCCTTCAATCCCAATTTGTCTTTTTTCCAAATTTCTAATACAACAGTAACCCATATTCCAAACTCAAATCCCCATACCGTTACATCTTTTCAAGAAGATGGTCCATTGATGCCTGTACCACCCTTCTCAACCTACCACGTTCCTCATTCTGCAGGTTCAGTTCTGAGCTCATTCAACCCTTACTCTTCTTCCCCAATGCGTCTCGTTGTAGCTCCTTATCAAACTATTCCTATCCCTCAATACCCACTTCATAATAGTTATTACTACCCCTAAAGTCACCTCCTACCTCTCCTAATCCCTAATCATGGCTTACCCAGATTATCTAGAGCGGAATTTTCTAGATTTAATGGGAAAGGATTTCAAGATTGGCGGTATAGGGTCGAGTAATTTTTCTCTCTAGATGAAGTACCTCCACACCAAAGGGTCACCATATAAGCTATTCATTTTGATGACATAGACCTCCAATGGCATTAAGCTTATCTACGGAGTAGAGGTCCTCTTCCATTTCCATCTTGGAATGAGTATTTGAGGGATTTATCAGATCGATTTGGGATAGAGTATGATGATCCCATGTCTGAATTGTTGAAGTTAAAACAAACAGGTGGTGTGGCTGAATTTCTAGAAATTTTTCATAGATCTATGACACTGCTCAACTTAGATCCCAATCATGCTATTAGCATATTTCTAAATTCTATCAAACCTGAGCTTAGTGATGCAGTTTGGATCCATAAACCTTACTCACTACCCCATGCCTACCATCTAGCAAGAATGTAGGAGTTGATTTATCTTAAGCAGTCAAAAGCTATGAAGAGTTCTTTTAATTATCCTCACCACTCCAAAACCATATCTTCTGCACTTCATTACCTGTCTTCTCGACCTATTAACTAACCCAATACTCACTTGTACGACTCTCAGATGATCAAAATAGGAGAAGTAGATTAACCCCTGTAGAACTTAATGAGAAGAGGGCTAAAAGACTTTGTTATCTCTATGAAGAACCATTCCAACCAGGTCATGTTTGTAAGCACAAGGGTCAATTGTTCTTATTAGAGATTGAGGAGGTAGATCCTGAAGAGCAAGTAGAAGAGGATCTAATTCTATCAGAGGCCTTACCGGAGCCTTGTGAAATTACCTTCAATTCTCTTCATAGTACAGTGGGGCATCGAACACTGCGAGTGACTGGGTATTGTCACAAGAGGTAATTGAACATTCTGGTGGACAGTGGCTCCACTCACAACTTCTTGGATTGTGATTTAGTTTCTCGACTAGGATGGCCCATGGAAGAATGTAAACCTATCTGTGTGAGCTTAGTAGATGGTAACTCAGTGCAAATTAACAAGGTTTGTAAAGGTTTAAAGTGGTTATTGCAGAGCACGACCTTTAAGGTTGATTTTTTACTATTGCCCTTGGGTTCTTGTGACATGGTCTTAGGAGTTCAGTGGATTTATGAATTAGGTGATATCAAATTCAATTTCAAGTTGCTGACAATGTAGTTTCAACATCACAGCAAACTGCTCTCATTGAAAGGGTGACCCCCAACTTTAAGATGATTGACTATGATTCTGTCCCGAAGGGGTCAACTGACCAGGTTCAGTTATTTATGATTAAAGCCTATGCTTCTAGCCCTGCGAAACAATCAGCGAGGAGCTCAAGAACTAAAGACATGATGGTTCAAGCTGTCTTGCACGACTATATTGACTTATTTGAGGAGCCTATGAAATTACCTCTTTCTAGGGAAATGTTTGATCATCATATACCTTTATCAGATGGGGCCACAACACCGAATCACGAGCCTTATAGGTACTCTCCCATGCAAAAAGATGTTATAGATAGGATGGCTCAGGAACTGTTAGACCATGGATTAATCAGACACAGTTCTAGTCCATTTGCTTCACCCGTCATCTTGGTAAGTAAAAAAAGATAGAAGTTGGAGGATGTGTGTGGATTATCGAGCCTTGAATCGGGTTACAATTAAATACAAATTTCCCATTCCTGTCATTGAAGAGTTGTTGGATGAGTTGGGAGGTTTCAAGGTGTATTCTAAGCTTGACTTAAGGTCCAGATATCATCAAATTAGAATGGCACTGGAGAATATCCATAAAACTATATTCCGAACTCATGCTGGTCATTTTGAGTACTTGGTCATGCCCTTTGGGTTGACACATGCCCCTTCCAGTTTTCAAAGCCTGATGAATCATATATTTTTAGCTCATTTGTAGAAGTTTATCTTGGTTTTCTTTGATGATATTTTAATATACAATAAATCTTTCTCTGATCATATTCATCACCTCCGGATTGCCTTTGATATCCTCCGAAAACATCAAATCTTTGTCAGGGAATCCAAGTGTGTATTTGCAACAGCCGAAGTAAAATATTTGGGCCAATTTATTTCAGCTGCAGGGGTGGCTACTGACAATAAAAAGATCCAGGCTGTTAAAAAATGGCCAATTCCACGAACAATCAAACAGTTGAGAGGGTTCTTGGGCCTAGCCGGTTATTACCGACGATTTATTAAAAGGTATGGAGTTATTAGCAAGGCTCTAAATGATCTCCTAAAGAAGGATAGTGTTTTGTGGACTGACGAAGCTACGCAGGCTTTTGTTGCTTTAAAAGAGGCATTGACTTCAGCTCCTTTGCTCACCTTACCTGATTTTACTATTCCATTCACTGTTAAGATTGATGCTTGTGATGTTGGGATCAGAGTTGTCCTGATGCAATTGGGCAAGATTATTGCCTACTTAAGCAAAGGGTTGGCTCCTAAACATCAAACCTTATCAGTGTATGATAAAGAATTGTTGGCCTTAGTGATGGTCGTGTCTAAATGGAGCCAATATTTGCGATGCAACCCATTCGTCATTAAAATTGATCAGAAGGCCTTAAAATTCCTTTTGGAACAAAAGCTACATACTGTCTCACAACTAAAATGGGTCACTAAGTTGTTACAATTCAATTTTGATATTGAATACAAAAAGGGATGAGATAATAAAGTAGCTGATGCTTTATCTAGACTACCCGTTGGTGAACTAACAACTCTAACCCTTTCTACTGTTAGAGCAGACTTGCTGCAAGATATAATGCACAGCTGGAAGGATGATCCTACACTTAAGAGTTAGATTGAGCAATTAGAACAACCTGGAGGGAATGTCAAAGGGTATACTGTTATCCACCAACAACTTAGAAGATATGGAAAATTAGTAGTTAGAGCAGATTCAGTTTTGCGACATAATTTGATCTATTTGTGGCATGCCTCCCCTCAAGGTGGTCACTCGGGCATAGATAATACTCACAGGCTATTGGCTTCTTTATTTTATTGGAAGGGTATGAGAGATGATGTCGTGACTTACGTCAAGAATTGTGCTATCTTTCAGAGAAACAAAAATGAGACCATTGCTTATCCTAGCTTGTTGCAAGCTTTTCCTATTCCCTCTACTACCTGGAGTAGTGTGAGCATGGATTTTATTGAGGGATTGCTTAAATCTACGGGTAAGACTACTATATGGGTGGTGGTAGATCGATTAACCAAATTTGCTTATTTTTTTGCCTTATCTCATCCCTATTCTGCCTGTGATATCGCCCACCTGTTCATGGATAATATATTCAAACTTCATGGTATGCCTGCTGAAATTATTAGTGATAGATATCCTATCTTCACTAGCAAGTTTTAGCAAGAACTTTTTGCTATTCAAGGAGTGTCTCTCAATACTTCAACGGCCTATCATCCACAATCTGATGGCCAAACTGAAGTTGTTAATAGATGTCTCGAAACATATCTTCGATGTTTTTGCTCTAATTCTCCTACTACTTGGGCTCAGTTCTTGAGTTATGCAGAATGGTGGTACAATACATCCTTCCACTCGACTATACATGGTACTCCCTACGAGGCTTTATATGGACAACCACCTCCCATATATTTGCCTTACTTGGCTGGTGAATCTGCGATAGAGGAGGTGGATAGGAGTTTGATTACTCGGGATTTCAAATTTCAACTGCTTAAGTATCATCTGGCTCGAGCACAACAAAGGATGATAGATCAAGCTAACAAACACAGGACGGACAGATAATTTCGTGAGGGAGATTGGGTTTATGTCAAGCTTCAACCTTACCGGCAGGTCACTATGTCTCATCATCATTTTAGCAAGTTTTCCTCTAAATACTATGGCCCATATATGATAGAACACAAGGTTGGGGCAGTAGCCTACAAACAAGTTATGCCTCCGGACTTGCTCTTGCACCCAACTTTCCATGTTTCTCTTCTCAAACCTTGCCATGCTATTCCTGATAGCATTTGTCACCCCTCAGTTCTGAACATATCCAGTCCCTTTTGTCCACAGCCACTTAAAATTCTAGCCCGAAGATTAATTCAGAAGGGAAGTAAGGCCATTGCTCAGTGGTTGATTCTTGGGATCAGTTCCCTGAAGATCAGGCTACTTGGGAGGAGGCTCACGAGGTTAGACTCAGATTTCCTTCCTTCTTTCCTTGAGTAAAAGAAAGTGGTTGTCCAGGGGGACCTGATACGATTTACAACGGAACAATAGATAGAGCGGTTAGAAGTCGTTAAGGATATTTATTGCAATTGCAATTAAGTCCCTCAAGTCAAGTTTTTAGTTATTTTATTTCCTTTTGAACCCCAGAAGTGGTTATGCCACATCAACTCTTTTCTTCCTTATATTCTGTATTGGAGCAAGGGGAGAATAAGGAAGAATGAACGTTATTTTGCTCTAGTTACATTATATCTTTTTTCTTCTGTTACTGCTTATTGCTATCAGAATCCGCCTCTGAATATATACAGCTGCTAGTACACCTTTCAGTTTCAATAATACATGCTAGCTATACACTTCTAACAAGACTGAATGAAACTAACTCCTCCTAAGGTACACGTGTATGGGATACAAGTAACTCAAACAAGTGAAGTCTTGTATATATAATGTTTGATGTTTCTTTTTTCGACTATCCAAATGGATTTCCTCCCCCAGTTGAAAAACTGCTCGGTCTAGCTGGCGCGAAATATGCATCATTGGATTGTTGAAGAGGATTTAAGGAAGCGAAGGTGGAATCATCTTTGCCAAAGCTAGTATTCCCTTGTGGTCTGTGATGAAAGATTGAAATGCTAATTTACATGATAAGAACTAACACCGTGTATTCTTCATCCGATAAAAGGATCATAGGAAATACAGTATTCATGGTTAACGAAACTTTACCTGGCAAAGGCCATGTTGTTGGGAATCTGTTGCCCTGCATATGCTCCTGCACGCATTTTTGTCAGAGACGACAAGCAAAAGAGAAGATCAAATATAACGAATGGACGGCTGAAAAGAAGTTCAAACTAGTATATATTGAACTAAATTATCATCTCATCTAAAAATTTAAGCGGTCAGAGAGAGCACATTCATTTACCTAATTACTAATGTCATAAGAAGTTGATCTTACCTCCAGAAATGGGGGGCATCCCATAGTTAACTATCTGTGGAGGCATATGCATTGCCATAGCATAAGGAAGTGGCTGAGGCTGTACGTTTGTTGGTAGTGCTGCTTGCATAGGTAACATTGAAGGGAACTGAAAAAAGAAGAAACTTCTCAAAGTGAGTGTGAACAAAACTAAACACTCTTTTCCTTCTCCATTTAGTTATTTTTCTCCCCTTTTCCTAGTTCTCGTCCTAGTTCGATCTATTGGTATCTAGAAGGTACACATTCCACAGGGTTTGTGAAAAACTTGTTAGCTAAATCGTTAGGACCAACTAAATACATCTAGAGCTTAATAACCTTGGTGATCATGTAAATGATTAGAAGATATAAGGGAATCATCTCAGCACTTCCATTCTAAACGATTTATCTCCCCTAAACTGGATTTGTCAATAGAATTATAATTAAACATTTTAGACTTCTAAAGAAATTGACAAAGGTTTGTAGAGCAAACATTATTCGAACAGATAATACAAATCCCTCAAAATACATCACCAAACAGTTTGACGATGATATAAATCAGAGCAGTAAGAGGAAAGAGTACATCTTAACTTCAATTATACTTGTGGCATCAAATCATGAATTCTGTAATTGGTCACCTCTTAAAATTCGCTCATGTTTATCATTCATTGTTTTCTTTCCTTTTCTTTCCATGCTCTTGTTGCATAAAACAATCCACTGTTGGGGATGCAACAGTCAGCTTAATGTGTTATGAACTTATAATACAACTTAATAGCATTCCTAAAGCAGAAGTGAACACACTGGGATTTAACAAGAATTGTGGATTATGATTAGTCCAGAAAGACAAACTAACCTATATACACAGACAACATACCTCTGAGCCTTGAACTTGAGGTCCATCTTGACCAATATCGAATGGATTTCTTGATCTTGCTGAGTTTGGGTGAGCTGCCTGTAAGTAGCACTTCCTTTATATTAGAACATTAAGCTATTTCTTGGATTTAAATTGGTAGAGTTTTGAAATGTGATTTACCATAGCTGCCGGGTGGTATTGCATGCCGTACGCCATTCTGTGAGGGGCAAATTGCCAACCAGGAACAGCTGCAGCAAGTGGAGGATAGCTCAAGGTGAAAAGGTCCTGTATAAAAATTATCCCCATTTTACACTCTTTTAGGCGATATCCAACTACTTAAGATGCTTAAAATCCAGTTTGAAATTTACCGCTGGGAGTTCCTTTCTTCCAATAGATTTTGGATCATTTGATGGACTACTATTTAGAGTTGACACAGAGGCAGCTTGAGATGGCTGAAGAGATAATGGATTTGCAGGTGGTGCTTCAGCATTTCTTGTAGGCTGCAAAGTATTTTGCTGCCAATAAGCACAAAAAACAAAATCAGTTCCATCTCCGCTACAACAAGACAGAAACAAAGAGCCTTGTTTCAACTACTGAAGTTCAGTATTTACAAATAATAGTAATGGCCATCAGCATTTGAAATACTGGTAAAATATTGGAAAACTTGTTTGAGGGGCATAAGTATATGAAGTGAGATGATGTTTTTTCTCTCAAAAAATTCAAGTTTTTTCCAAGTAAAATCCATATCCAACCACAACTTCAGCTTCCACATATTCTTTTTCAACTTCATTTTTCAGCAGCAACCAAATATTGTCCGAAAACCTAGTTATCCTACTTTATAAATGTTTCAGAAAATTTTACATCATGTGTAAAGCATTGTCAAAGTCATCTAATGATAAAGACTTCACAATCTTTCTCACCTGAACTCCAAATGATGCAGTGCTTTGTTGAATATTGGAGCTATTGATGCCTATGGGGACTGCAGAATGCTGATTTTTGATAGAGAGTGCCGTGGAATCATTTGGTCCAGGCAATGCTACGGAACTCGTGAGAAAAGCCACAGGAGGTCCAAAACTACTAGAAACTACAGGGGGAGCTCCAGCTGTTTGAGAGATATTGCATGAAGATACAGTTGCAACTGGTGTAGCTTCAGTAGCAGCTTGAATTTCTGTTGACGCAACTGGTGGAGTTGACATGTCAAGAAACAAAGATTCCAGTAAATCCATATTGGAAACCTTCTCTGCTGAGGAAGACGGAATTGAGGCATTGGTGGTTTCTTTAGGTGGCTCTGTTTGTTGTGTCTGTTGCTGAGGCTGAGGTTCATTTTCCAAATCAATTAAGCTACCAATATTGGCAGAAGGTGCTTCCTCCGTTGCCATTTTCTGCAGTTAAGAATTTTAAAAAGATCAAGAACGTCAATATGGAAATGACAGTGCACCTACAACTTCCCAGGTATCCAAAACTCAAGCTGCAAGAATGAAGGCATAAAAAGCAGACTTATTCCATTAAAAGATGAATAACACTCAACTTTATCATTTTACTTGAGAAAAGAACTACATATCTAATAAAAAGGCAGCCCAGTGCACTAAGCTCCCCCTATGTGCGGGGACGTCCCGAAGGGCCAGACCACAAGGGTTTATTGTAATGCAGGCTAGTGCTGCATATATAATGATGATAAAATATCCATATTAAGGCGGGTAAAAGAGCTAATGTTGCATTATGGCTTGAAGAACACAACTTGTATCCTAGTTAGGCCACCTTGTTACTCATGTTTCTTTGACAGTTTGATGCTTTGAGCTGAGCTAGTTTCTGGGACTTCATCCAGAAACTTGCTCTTTTATTGTTCTTCAACGTTTACTTTTGTAATGAAAATAAGTTAGTTACCAATATATGTGTGTGTGTGTGTGTGTGTGTGTGTGTGTGTGTGTGTGTGTATGATGTATGTATATGTATGTGACAATTATTTTTGGACAATAGCTCGATGTGAATGAGGTGATACAAAGGAAAGAGCAAGACATTTAAGATCCATTATTATATAATGATTGCATAGTTATCATGACATTTGAGAAGTTTGCAGGACTAAGTACTCAAGTTGGCTTTTTCCAGTAACATATATTTTCTCTGTCAAATTTTATATGTTAATGTTTAACTAAGCACAAAATTTAAGAAAGAAAGACGTCTGGTAAATATTAAAAGTATATCTTGAACTCGTGATCTTAAACACACCATGATGTTTTTGCAACTCTAAGAGCATGTCATTAAGGGTAAACTGAGAAGTCTAAAAGGGTTTTCAAATATAGAAAGTGTTGCTTATATCCCGAAAAAGGCTAGCCAAATAAAATGGAAGAAATGATCACAGATCTTACCTCATCATTAGCAGGGCTTTCACTAGTAACTCCGGCTGCACTTTGTTTAGGAGATTCACCAACCTCTAGTGGTACAACTTTTTCACCCAAGATGTCTTTGATTGATTGTATTTTGGGGGAACTAGGTGAGTTGCTTCTACGCTCTGATTTTGAGAATATATGATATTGATATCTCTTGACATCACTAGTTCCATCATCTCGGAACCTGTCATCAATTATTTCAAAGCGAGTTGGTCGGCTTCTCGCCCTGCTAGATCTATTACCTTGGTTGTTATTATGGGGACTTCTTCTATCCTCAATATTGGAGTATGATCTTACGTTTATATCATCACTTCTTCTTCTTGGACTGTATGTTTCAGATGACCATCCGTCAGCATCTCTAGCTCCAGGACTGTAATAGTCATCTTTAAAACTCTGTGGAATGCAAAACATAAGTTTCTGAAGAGCAGCAGTGAAGATATCTCTTAAAAAGTGATGCTCCAAATGGAAAGACCGGTTTCAACATTTCAAAACGTTCAAGTAACAAAAGGAGCCGGAAAATCTGATTATTTACAAGATCAGTTTCAACATTTCAAAAACGTGTTTCAATACTTGGTACTTATCTGTTAAGTTCAATCAAAATAAGCCAAAATGGACTATAATACATTATCAACTGCAGGATCCAGCAAAATGTTTTTTGGTGGAGACTTACTGTTTTCACTACGGGAAGCTTCTCGCGGCCCCTGTCACTTGAATATTTCCGGTCCACATAAACATGCTTTATAAACTCCCGAAGTCTGTGAAGATCACTGTAATGCAAAAGCAACATTAGTATTGGGCCACACTGCCGAATAACTTTCTAGAAAGAAATATTACCTGGGATCTGGATATGAATTACGATACGTATCCCATGTTCTGAAGTAGATTTCTTTTGCTCGCTAAAAAGTAAGAAGTGAATTAGCCTATTATCAAAGAACAATTTAAAAGTAAACTTAAAAAGAGAATGGCAGTTTTTGGACTGGCAAAATGTGCACGCATACCTCATTCCCTCCGGCTTCCAGAGCACTAACTTCTTCTTCAGTAAATCTAGCCATTGACACGGATTTTACTCTATGTGTGAACTCACGGCTGAAAAATCGTTTCAATGAATCATCAAATTCAGAAATTCCAACGGTATGCATGAAGGGGAAATTCTGGTGGGGGCTAAATGATACTTACTGCACTCCGCTGCAACGTGTGCAGACAAATGTCCAGAAAGTTGTGCAAACGTATTGTGGCCCCTGCTAGGAACAAAAAAAAACATTAGCAAGGTATTTGTTCTTATGTTAGAGAGTGAAAGACTATGATACTTAGGATCTTCGTAAAGAAAGATCAACGATACAGAATAAACAAAGATGGACACCTTTCCTTTTCATATCTGTGCCAAAATACTATCCACTTTCCTGAAATGGAACTTTGCGCACACATGTATGTTCTCTCAATCATGTTGGGGTCAGTTATATGAATCCTAATTATACATATTGTTCTAATTAAGCTCATTTGGGTTCAATACTACATAAAAAAATGAAACAACAGTAAGAACATATATATTTGCCACGACTAAAGGACTTCTAGAGAAAAGGACCTAAAGTCAGACTTACTAACGTGACTAAAACGTAATTATCACAACTAACTGGTATCAGCTATATATATATATATATATATAGCATTTTCTTCCATTGTGTTCTATTCCAACGTCGAATCGGGGCGTTTGAAGGAAAAATCACATGCAACTTCTACTCTTCAAGTGCAAAGTTCAATTTCATTCATCACTCCCCTACCCAGCATCAGAGGCGGATTGTCGTAGGACGAGTTACGTTCTATGGTTTAACTGAACTCAGTACTGTATACATATTTTAAAATGAATGTATAGTATAAGAAAGCATTCATTTTGAACTTATTGACTCTAGATTCCAGATTCGTCTCTAATCAAGAAACACAGAAAATGAATAATTTGAAAGGGTACGGTTACGTACCAAACTGTTGCAGTTGATACATCTCCTGTTGTCTTGAAGCTTTAAAAGACCACGAATTAACTTTTCTATCCTCTCCTCTCCTTTCATTCGATTGAACATTTTATTCATCTTCCAACAATTTCAATCTTTTCTCCCAAATTACCTGTTTTATTTAAAGACAAAGAAAATCATCAATCTCAATGATCACAAGTAATAAGCATCCTAATACAAAGGAAAAATCAATCCGTCAACAGGGGCGGAACTACGTAGGGTCGAGCCCTTTACACTATGTACACATGATTGAAATTATATTTTTATATATTTGGTAGATGTTGTGTTCCTTCATTTGATCCCTTAATGGAAATTATGGTTCTGTCACTATTCGTCAATATTACAAACTGAACACATGTATATCCTCCATGATTTTTCCATTCCATACTTTTGCAACCCCAGAAGAAACAACCAACATGACGAAAAAAAGATCATATTGGGTATGTTTTTACTAAGCATGTTATGTACAAAAAAAATAAAAATAACACTTGTTACCGTGGTATTAATTAAATGATTTTTGAAAGAGCATAAGATTAAGAAAATAATACCAGATTTAATTGATGATAGAAGGGAAATTGTTGGAGATGTAGGAAAACAGGTGATAGTTGTGTTCTCATGGTGGACAAAATATTATTTCTTTTTTCTTTTTTTGGGATTGAGTGGGGGGTGGAAGGGAGAGGTGAAGAGGGAATTTTGGCAGTTTTTTTGGTTGGCTGATTGTTCTTTTTCATTCAGTGGCGTTGGATACTAAATTTGTTTTTTCCGAAGCATGGAAAATTTTGTTAATTCGTGTGTTGAAGGAAAATGTTTTCATAAAAAATAAATAGATTATTTACTTTATTTTTTTGTATTTAACATGTAATAAAAAATTATAATTTAGAGGAATATTACAAGAGATGGATATGAGAATGTCAATGTAATCACAAGTTGAAGAGAATCGAATTGAAGCTCCAGTTCATCATATACATTGTTACACTGTATTGATAATATACATGAGCATTTGAGTAGTCTCGAATTACCAGAATTTTAAGAGAGATATAATAGAAGGTTTTGAAATAGTTCCAAGTAGTCACTCTGTCCATAACAAAAAAACTGTAAACACAAAATACCAGCTGGACATTTTACACTAACGAAGTTAAAACAATCTAAAATTTTATTTCGGGCATAGAGAATTTACTTCGTCTCCTTCAAAAATATAATCTCCTTTCAATATACGAGGTATATTATTATTTTCTTCTCGGACGGAATTTATCTTACTGGAATAGCTACCCGAGATATATAATGGGGTATATAGAAAGAGGACACGTGATCTACCCTTAATATATTTTATCAGAATCCTATACGAGGCAACTCCTCATCAGTAGTATATATTGTTTTGACTTTGATGTAAGCATGTATGTCCTTATTCACTATTCAAATTTATACTATTTTAAAAGTGGATGTAACAAGTGCTGATGATAAATGAAATTGTTCACATTGCCATGATAACTAAGGCCATTGGCTGAATCCCCTGTAAAATTGCACCGTTGAAGTTTCAGACAATTTGGGGTCATAATGTTCATTCTTCTACAGATTGTACACACTCACCATTTCATAATTCATTGTTTTTACTGCTCTTATTTCTGTACTAGTTGGCCCGTGCTGTATCACTGCTTCTGTTATCGATACAACTTTAGGATAACTAAGATGATTAAATAATTAATTATATATACCGCATATCATGTACACACTCATAGACACAGACAATATTCTTTTATACATGAAATAAATTTCTCTTGAGTATTGAAAATTTATAAAGCAAATGAATTTCTCTTAAATGTTAGAAATCTATAAAGGAAACAAATTTCTCTCGAACTTTAGAAATCTATTAAGGGAACAAATTTCTCTTGAATGTTGTGTTAGAAATCTCTTAAAGTTTCAAATTTAGCTATGGTTTCCAAATTCTTTCGTAGATCCTCCTTTGTCATACCAACACCTCTGTCATGAATGGAAAGAATTTTATTTTCTTTATCGAGTTTAATCTGCAATCCATGAAATAACCACAATTAAATGAGCTCAAAAAGGAATTCTCAATGGGTAACCAACAGAGATATAGTAAGTCAATAAGGTACGGAATAGTAATAGTAATCGTAAAAAAACTGAATAATATAATAATAATAATAATAATTTCTCTTATATATAAATGAATGTGTAAACATTTTATTGCACCATAAAAATGAGGATAAAACTAATAAATATAAAGAAAAAGCAATATGCATGTGTAACCATTTTAATGCATCATAAAATTATCGAAGTACCCTTGATAGTCATTTAATAAGGAACAAAAAGATATTTATACAAAAATAGTACCATGTATAATTCAATTACAAAGGTCTACATAAAAATATTATTAAAACTGATCTTGTCCAATCCCTGAATCAAACAGTAAATAATTCCAGAACAAACTTTTACAGTTCACATGGAACAAACACCAAAACTGAAATTCAAACTTACATCAGAAGCATTGGAAATCAACTTTGTCAAGAAGATGTCCTTGTAAAGGGAGTTCCATAAGCCGAGAGACCTCAGCTTGGAACTCAAACTTATCCGCATTAACCCAGAGAGTTTTCCTTGAAATAGACTCAGCTTCCCTAAATCGCATAATGATACAATACTTAGTATTGTATGAACAAATGAAATGACCGAACTTTTCTAAGCACATAATTTTACCGTAATTAATATTGAATGGACAAATAAATTAGAGTAAAAATTAAGTGAATCAACAGCAGTTCCACGAAGCTTTCAATGACATCAGAATCAGTCGATAAACCATTAGGAACAACACCAAGCTTTTCCTCAACCTTAGGTGGATCTACTTAGGCATCAGAATCAGCTTCTGCATTTGCCTGTATCTTTTGACCTATCAAGTACAATCAAACACCGTTATGTAACTTTACTGACAAAGTAAGTATGTTACACTAAATAACAAGCAGGACCAAAGAATGTTATACCAAATAACAAGCAAGACCAAAGCAATTAAAGCCTCAAAATATTCATAAATTGAAACTCAACACTTATTCTGGCTCGACCTCCCCCGACTCTTCTCTTCTTATCCTTCTTTATAATAAAGTCCATCACCAGAAGACTGTGCTGGTCGAAAGATTCTCACTCGGAATGACCTTACAATCCTTACACAACGCCCTATCCCTCTTTCTAAGCAGAAAAAAGTCAATCTGGGTCTTGGCTATCGCGCTTCGGAAGGTAATCAAGTGATCCTCCTCCTTCTGAAAGCTCGAATTCACTACCACCATTCCAAAGGACCTCGCAAAATTCAAACAGAGTAGTTCTCTCTTCATTCCTCACCCCAAAACCAAAACCTCCATCTAAACCTCACACCTAAAAAAGTCAACATCTAAGGTTTCATTGAATACTCAAGTATATGATGTGAATTTTTTTGTTTTTTATTTTATTTTGGGTACTGTGTAAATGGTTAACTAAAGCCTACTTCAGTACATTTCAGACTAATAGGCTTCACAATAAACTTCACATCTCCCACTTCTTTATTGCGGAAGAAGTGATTGCAATAAATTAGAACTCAAATAGAAACACCAACCTGAATTCATCAGGAGCAGACATGATATCATAGGGCTCTATAAAAAGGCGTAGAGCAATAATTGCATCTCCAATAACAAGATCAAATGAATTTGAATGTGTAACTAAAAAAACATCAACATGGAGTTTACACGGATCAATTGTGATAGCATCTTTTAACTGAACCAAGGAGGCGGTTGGAAGTGGGGTATCTGATTGGATCTTAATAGCAGCAATATTATAATGAAAATCGTATGCCTCTATTTGATCATTTAATGATCTTCCACCTGATAGGTGCATAATGACCTAAAGAAATAATTATAATTATCAAGTAATCTACCAAGAATTTGGCTAAAAATACCATACATATAATCAAGTGGATCAACAAAAATAAATTCAGTATAGTAATTAGACAAATCTAAAAACATGATAAAATTAAACAAACCTTAACATCATCCGCTTCAAAATTTCTACTTCTTAAACACTTCAGGAGACTTGCAGAGGTTAATACTATACTACAGGTATTAACATTTTCTATAATAACTCCAGAACTTTGAAGTATCGCCCCTTCCTCCGAGGATGAACATAAAATAAAACAGTAGATAAAATTACTCCACACGATGTTAGAACTAAAAACTAAGGCTCCAAGTATGAAAACAAAAAAAAAAATTATTGAAATAGTGCCAGAGTGAGATTCAAGACTGACAACATATGGAGAAGCTTTTAAAGCAGCCTTCTTTGTATCAATATTTAAATGCAAATTTTGAGGATATACATTAAACTTCTGTCACATCAGATTGGAATCCTCCAATTTTTGTATAACCTCACTGCCTACATAATTTTACAAAAAAACATCATAAACAAATGAATTTTAAAATCAATAGAAGTTAGAGAAAATTTATGAAACTCACTACAATAAGGCTTCTTAGGTTCCCTTTCCCATGGGTTGTGAGCTTCCTCGCACTTGCTTTTGTGACGACGAAAAGACATAGCTTACCTACAAAATGATTATCTATATCAATGGTTAAAATTAAACAAAATCATAACTGATGATCAATATATTTCTGTTAATGTATTACTCTCTTTGTCCCAATTTAATGTCTTACTTTCCTTTATAGTTTGTCCCAAAAAGAGTGCCTCTTTTCATATTTAGTATTTTTTTTCAATTTCAACATTTTATCTAGCAAGTTTTACACCACAAGACTTAAAGGACAACACACATCTTTCATTTAAGACCACAAGATTCAAAAGTCGATCTTTATTTCTAAAAATTCATGCCTAGTCAAACTAAGACACTTACATTGGGATGGAGGGAGTATTCATTTTTGTTATTTAACTACAGTTGTTCATGTGCTATAATGATATAAACATCAAATCAACTATCTATCATATGGAGGGAGTATCCATTTTTACTATTTAACTACATCTGTTATGTGCCATAGTGATATAAACATGAAATCAATTATCTATTACATTAATACTACTTTATCAACCTCCAATGAAGTGTTTTGCAATAAATTGACCTCAACTTCTAATTGAATTCTGATATGATATCAAAATAAACTCCAAATGCATACGAGACACATATAGACAAATATTTGAAAATTTACTGAACAAATCGATGAATGGACAGTGGTGGTATTAGCATCTTAGGATGCTCATTCCATTGTCCGGTAGTCAAAAAGGAGAAAGAAAGTGCTAATTCTAAGAATGTCAACATCCAAATCACAGCTCAATACAACTATCATCTATGCGATGAAAAACACCAAAATGAGGATGCAAAATGAAACAATAAACAAATTGCAAATCTTAGAACACAAGTCATTGCAACGATTACTATTTTCGATCTGATAGGATGACAACTTCTGTACATGAGTTATACACCAATCTTTGATCTTTAAGTATAGAGAAAACCCCACAAAAAATACCAACTTTTAAGGCTAAATTTCCAGCTCAAAATTCAAGAATGAAGAGAAAGTTGTAAGCTTTCTTTGTCAATAACAGTAGACAAAACCTCATAACAAGTCTAAAACACACACACAGACACACAAAGACCAATCTGTAATCTTCAAGCCCAAAAATTGAAGAATGAACAGAAAATCAAAACCCCATACTTCATAATCTATAAATCAATAATAAAATTCAAGAGAATTAATTTTTTTGGGTAAAAAACAGTAAACAAAAACAATCCTACTTTGAAGATTTGAAAATTTACTAAACAAATCGATAAATGGATAATGGTGGTATCAGCATCTTAGGATGCTTATCCCACTGTCCGAAAATCGATGAAAATCAATGAAGGATCAAAACCACAAGAGCCTGGTAAACATCAACTGCGAAAATATGCTTGGACAACATAAGAGAAGCGACAAGCCAAACAAATATGAGATGTAAATCAAAGAAAAAATGAAGAGGGAATCATAACACACATCTTCAGAACAATCAACGAGCTACGAAGAAGCTATAGAGTAAACTACTGCATCTAGCTGGAGGGGAAATGGATCGGGTGCTATACCGAAGCTAACATGACCAGCAGTGAAAAAGGAGAAGGAAAGTGTTAGTTCTAAGAATGTCAACACCCAAATCACAGCTCAGCGAAGTCAACCTCTCATTCAGTCACTACCACATTGGCTAGTTGCGGGCATATAAATCAAAACATACACCAAGCAGAGCTACTCTAAACATATAATACACAAAACAAGATCACTTAACACAGAAACATAGCTAATAAATTCAGTCACCACACAGTAAAATCGCTAAAATAAATTGAACACACAAAGCAATCTAGCTCTTAAAATTCAGTCACTATCTCATTTTCAAGGAAATCTTGCAAATCCTTATTTTTAAATTCATGTCATTGACCAATAGACTAATAGGCCATGCCTATTTTTATTTGTGAACTGCAAAACATCTCATGATTTTCACTTTTTGTATCCTTGGAAGATCAACCAAGAAGAAATTTCAAGAACTGGCCTCTAAAGAACCTAAAATTAGTCATATATGTTCACTGTTCTAATGCAATAATAAAGAGAAATAAGTTTGATTTCACGGCTTAGTTTGACAACGGAAAAGGCCGAATTTGTCACTCAACTATTAGAAATGGATCAATTATACTCTCCTACTGCTAAAGAATTGCACCACGTATACCCATAGCCCTTACACCAACGGAATTGCCAATTCACCCATTCAAACTTAAAATCATGTTGACATGGCTGTAGAAAGATAGTAAAATTGCTAAAACAAATGGATTCACACATCCACCTGGCTCGTAAATTCAGTCACAATCGAATTCTAAATAAATCTTAGCTCAATTTCACAGCGCAAATCTGCAGTCACAGCTGACTACTACAAATCACATTGGCATTCAATTACCAAGCTGATTCTAGCAACTAATACACAAAATAAAAATTACAGAATAGCGGAGCATCTTAAATAAAAAAAAAAGATTTCAGTCAACTTGGATTCTGGAGTCATAAGAACGTGGAAATTGGACACACAATTTCAGAGAGACAAAAAGAACCATCATCCAGCTCAAAATTCAAGCATGAATAAAAAATCAAAATCCCATACTTCATAATCTACAAATCATTAATAAACTTGAAGAAAATTAATTTTTTAGGGTCAAAAACAGTAAACAAACCTCGTTTGAAGCCTGTATTTTGGTGTGAAAGCGAAAGAGAAAATGGACCTGGGAGAAGAATTTGGGAAAGTTATAAAAAGGAAAAGCAAAAGACACGTGAAAGTGTCATGACCAAAAGACCTTTATTATTGATGGGAGGTTTTAGTTATGAAAATACCCTTATTATTGATGTTATTTACCAAAATGTCCTTCATAGTCATGCTAACTCTCACTTATTTATATTAATGAAGGATCAAAATCACAAGAGCCTGGTCAACATCAACTGCGAAAATATGCTTGGACAACATAGGAGAAGCGACAAGCCAAACAAACGTGAGATGTAAATCAAAGCAAAAATGAAGAGGAAATCACAACACACCAACACCTTAAGAACAATCAACGAGCTACGGAGAATATATAGAGTAAACTACTGTATCTAGATGGAGGGAAAATGGATCCGGTGCCATACCGGAGCTAACATGACCGACAATGAAAAAGGAGAAGGAAAGTGTTAGTTCTAAGAATGTCAACACCTAAATCACAGCTCAACGAAGTCAACCTCTTATTCAGTCACTACCACATTGGCTAGCTGCGGGCATATAAATCAAAACATACACCAAGCAGAACTACTCCAAACAAAAATACGCAAAACAAGATCACTTAACACAGAAACATAGCTAATAAATTCAGTCACCAAACAGTAAAATCGCTAAAATAAATTGAACACACAAAGTAATCTAGCTCTTAAAATTCAGTCACTATCTCATGTTCAAGGAAATCTTGCAAATCCTTATTTTTAAATCTCTGTCATTGACCAACAGACTAATAGGCCATGCCTATTTTTATTTGTGAACTGCAAACATCTCATGATTTTCACTTTTTGTAGCCTTGGAAGATAAACCATGAAGAAATTTCAAGAACTGGCCTCTAAAGAACCTAAAATTAGTCATATATGTTCACTGTTCTAATACAATAATAAAGAGAAATAAGTTTGATTTCGCGGCTTAGTTTGCTAATGGAAAAGGCCGAATTTGTACCACAACTATTAGAAATGGATCAATTATACTCTCCTACCGCTAAAGAATTGCACCACGTATACCCATAGCCCTTACACCAACGGAATTGCCAATTCACCCATTCAAACTTAAAATCATGTTGACATGGCTGTAGAAAGGCAGTAAAATTGCTAAAACAAAATGGATTCACACATCTACTTGGCTCATAAATTCAGTCACGATCGTATTCTAAATAAATCTTAGCTCAATTTCACAGCGCAAATCTGCAATCACAGCTGACTACTACAAATCACAGTAGCATTCAATCACCAAGCTGATTCTAGCAACTAATACGCAAAACAAATTCACAAAATAAAAATTACAGAATAGCGGAGCATCTTAAAACCAAAAAAAAAAAAAAAGGATTTCAGTCAACTTGGATTTTGGAGTCATAAGAACGTGAAAATTGGACACACAATTTCAGAGAGACAAAGAACCATCATCCAGCTCAAAATTCAAGAATGAACAGAAAATCAAAACTCCATACTTCATAATCTACAAATCATTAATAAACTTGAAGAAAATTAATTTTTTGGGGTCAAAAACAGTAAACAAACCTCGTTTGAAGCTTGTGTTTTGGTGAGAAGGCGAAAGAGAAATTGGACCTGGGAGAAGAATTTGGGAAAGTTATAAAAAGTAAAAGCAAAAGACACGTGAAAGTGTCATGACCAAAAGACCTTTTTTATTGATGGGAGGTTTTAGTTATGAAAATACTCTTATTATTGGTGTTATTTACCAAAATGCCCTTCGTAGTCATGCTAACTTTCACTTATAAATAAGTTCATTTCTTTTTTCACTTATATATAAGTTAAATTTTTTTTTTTCTTTTAATTGCTTGGATCCCTACAAGGTAGAGGTAAAGTACGCGCACACTCTCTCCAAACTCCACTTGTTGGATTTCACGGAATATGCTATTGTAAAGTTTCAGACAGTTTACTTTGCAAACTTGCTTACACCAGAACTTCAAAACCTCAGGTTCTGAAGAAAAAGTCATACAATTATGACACCACACATCTAAAGAGATATATACGCTAAGAAAGTCATTATCCAAAATGACATCGTTGTTGCGATGAAACCCTCGTTAACATGTTAACAAGTACACACGCACGTGCATAGTAGACCAATTCTAGTTACAAAAAATTACGTACTAAACTTGTTTCTGTTGCATGTTACACATGCGTGCGCCATAGTGTGCGTGCTGTGTGCAACCAAAATAATAAAATAAAATTTACTAGACACTGGTTCTTCTGGAACTAAATAATGCCACGCACAAACTTTGAACTGAAACAGAGAAAAGTTGATGCACTTTATAGAAAGATCATGCAAAAGCAAGCTACACTTTTGCTGCTCATAAGAACATTTGAAATCGTTTAGAACTTCATCATACGCTGTAGAAGCAAAAAAAGATTAATGCCTCATTTAATGGGTGATTTACTTACAATCACATCATCTGTTTCCCATCAAATAAGGTGCTCGCCTTCAATACAAATAATAGGTGCTCCATGGCCCAAACTAAAATTTGTGATTTGCTTTCAAGACATGTATTATATTATTTCGGACAGTTTCTCCTTCAGCATCAAGCGCTACGCTAAGGTTAAGTGGGTCAATAAAGACGCACAAACTAAAAGAAGGGGGTAACACTGATAAAATCTGTACATTGATCAGCATAGCAAAATTCCATGCACCCCTTACCGGCAAGAGCCCTTCAGTCGCAATGAACTGGAAAAACTTACTCCCCGAACACTATGTGGGCAAGGAAAGGCTAAAAACTATGTACCAAAACTGCCTTTACGATGACGACGTATAAGTGGACAACGTTGCATCATGACTTAGGCAGAAAGCAAATTCTGCTACCCCAAGAATACCCCAGTCACCTATGTTGAATATCCTTCTAAAAGCTATCAACGATGATGATGCCATGCCATTGCCATTTTGCTAAATTAGCACATTCCAAAGGGAAGATGACGACTTTGGTTGGACATGCCATCCGCAGGGGTCACGGAAGTTGATCCCTGGTAGTACATATTCAGAGACAACCTAACCATCAATATTTATGCTCTCAGCAGCAGCTTTGATTGCCTCAGCAGTCATGAGAGCAACAGCAGCTTTATGGATGGCTAGATCAGCTCTACACTGTAACCTTTGGGCCTTCTCCCTCTTCAGTTTTGCCATGTTACGAGCATGCTGTGCTGCTCCAGAGGCGTCACGCAACCTGAACTCATGAAGATCTGAACTGTCAAACTGCTCAATTGCAGGCCCGCGAGATCCTTCAGGATGGCAATTCTTTTGACCAGGCCCCTCAGGCAAGCTCATATTCCACCTATGAACCCCATTTCTCTTCACAAAAGTTCTCTGATCATATGAAGCCACCATATGTGGATTACTAGGAGAGTGAAACGACCCTATCTTCTTCTGTTTGCTCCTATAAAATTTTGGCTGATGATTCCAATCTGACACATCTGGATTCAAGGAAAAATATCCAAACCCAGAAGCTTCTCGTGGTGAAAAAACTCGGGGTGACGCATGAAGCATAGGGGAACCATCTGAATATTCATGGCTTGGATACATAACCATCTCTTCTCCATGTGAATATCCATTAAATCTTCTCCCTATGAAGAAAAACATCACATTTAAGAAATCACTATATAGTATAAAGTAGTTAAGCAACAGTAAGAAAATAATGGGTTTTTTTACAAACAAAGGGAAAGGATGCTAGCAAATTGGCAGGAGAGGTACCAAAGGGATGAAGACCATCTTGATCTCTTGAGACAACATGATTGTGTCCTGACCCTGAGATTCTTCTGTGCGAGCGTTGTTTTGAGCCCTTGTTCGGAACCTCCAGACCTCGAGGCTTCATACAAAATGCAAACATAGGTGGTTTCTCCACGGAAGTTGCTTTCTCCTGGCATATGCTAGCAAAGCCAAGATTAGCATTTGACATTGCTTGTTCCCAGTCCTTCACTTGCTGCTGATACTTCATCCAAAGGGGAGGCTGAAAAAAAAAAAGAGGATCAATAAATTGTTTCAGAAAAATAAATCCCTTAATTTTTCTTGCATGGAATACAAAAGAAACATAATCACGAAGGGCTTCTAAAAAACACGACTAGGAGAATTACCAATCACAAAAATAAATAATATGACCAGTAGAAAGACAAGACAAATGAAAGGGTATTAATCTGAATTAGACGTTCATATGAAGACAAGACACATGAAAGGGAATCAATCTGAAATACAGTTCCAGTCTCCAGTGAAATATTCATCACCATGAAATCTACAAAACTGCACAAGGTCCCTATACCATGCTATACCTTTCGTCATGAGTACGTCAAGGAAAATAAAGAAGTTCCCAAGCCATAAAAAAAAAGGTGTGCTTCAGGTTTAGCAAGATAATAGCTCACTTCAAAGGACCGTGTAAGGTTCCATACATTGTTATACTCTTTTATTATGGGTACATCAATGAAAATGAGGAGTCATGGTGGCACAAAAGTGTTCTGCCTCGGAATAAGTTACTATACACTCGCAACCCAGAGTTTACCAAAAGCAAAGCGAGTCAACCAAAATCAGTTAGATCATGAGAGTATTAAGGATCCAATGGTCCATATATTTTGCATTAGCCAGGACAACAAAAAAGTACAGTAAAGACAACAGCACAATTCTTTTACAGTGCACCTTTATAAAATTGGGGCACACGTGCCTCTGAAGTGCCTGCCAAACAGGCTGACCACTGTAATCATCTCTCAACCATCAAAACAGTCCATGCCTCAAAACGGAACATCTTTAAAGATTCACATGAAGGCATATCTTAATTGCACAGAGACTTAGGTTATCTCTTCCCTTCCAAGATGGGTTCAAGCCTATTCTATTGTACATTAATAAGTGTTATCAAGCCTAGTCTACTTACACCTACAAAGGAGCCAAGCCTAGTCTATTTGAACGTTAATCAGTGCTATCAAAAGTGAAAAGCGCAAAAACCTTTTAGGCCCATTGGGGCTTTAAGTGCAAACCGCAAATAAAGCGTGGCTTTAATGAAAAAAGGCGCAAAAGGGGAATATATATATATAGATATAGATATATGGACACAGTATTTGAAAAAAAATTATAATAAAGTGAAACAACAATTGTTTAATGTCGCTTCTTAAGGAAAGGCTCACGAGGAAGGAAAAATGTCTTAGATCCTTGATGACGACATTAAAGCGCATATTAGAGAGGCGAAGCGCTCAACACGTTTCGAGCCTCGCTTTAGGGTTTAATAAGCGCACCTTTTACAGCACTGACATTAGTAGAGTTACCTTCTTGGTGCTTTAATAAAACAAGTTATTGAGGCTCGTGCTAAGCCCGGTCCCAAACACAAAATATAAAAATAGTAATATTTAATTAAAGTATAATTTGTATTATAATTTCTTATTGTGTAACTACTATCTTCACAATTATTTAAGTTTCTTAGTAATCTAATTAGATAATTTTTAAACATTAAATTATGTATGAGGAAGGAAGTTTGGCTATGAGAATTATCAAGTACCAATAGAACACAAGCGATTTAACATTCTGTAAAGCAACATGAATTAAATTATGTAGATAATTACAACTCAATAGAAATTATAAACTCAAAAATATTGGCATTTTTATGAATTTGTGGCATACAATTTCTTTATATGTAGAAATATACTATTTTAGTATTTAGTAAGTGTTAATTTCACTCATGGTATTTCATGCGGCAAGAGTTTATGCTAGTTAAATGAGGCGATTCAAGTTTACTTTTAGATGAATTAAGGAATAAAACTAAATTCACTAAATGAGACTCAAGAATCAATTTTGTTCTTCATACATAGTTTATGCTTTAAAATATTAGTTCTCAATAAAAATGAAAATTTACAGTACTTTTTGTATAGCTTTTAACTAACTATATTTTAATTTAAAATATTTAAGTACAGCAAATATATTTTAGTTTCAAAATTTAGTAGAATAGAGTCTCGAAAAATAAGAAGAGCCACATAAATTGAAATTAAAGGAAGAGTAATCAGTAAGATCCAATTAATGCTACAGTTGGAAACAAAAAAGTGGCTCCAAGGCTGTCTAAATTTTACCATGTATAATGTCAATTTCAAACTAATCATACCTGGAGATGACGTATTAATGACATGCCATTCTTCTGCCGCTTATTCTGCCAATGCTCATAAATGGATTTAACTTCTTCCATTGGCCCTACACCAACCATCAGCTCTTCCAGCTCATCAGGCGTAAAGTGATCACGTTGTTGGGAATATGCAACTTTCTCGAACATGTCCATCACCTTCTCGAAGAATTCGTCAGATATCTCTTCATATTTACTCTCACCGGAGCAAGAAAAATTCTTCTTGGATAACCACTGCTCATCCTCACTATCCATGTCATATAGCATACGTGATGGATCCATGGCCATTTCAACATCACTTTCTGCCTGTCGATAGTACTTTGGTGAAGAGCGAATGAAGGAGACTTCTGATGCATAATCTTCAATTTCTTCTATCAAACAAACACCAGGAATAGGGATGTTTTTAACAGAGGCAGCACGTATATTCCTGTTATAACACTCTTCATGCAACTCCTTGAACAACATCCACTGGCTTCTGTCAGGGAACTCCAGAATCCAATCCTTCCCTCCTTTCCACATCATGGCATGCGTAAAGCGATTGGTAGAGCCAGGCTGCAAAACATTATGAACTTTATATGAATACTTGGTAACCCCAGAAAATTTGACAGCAATTCTCCATTCATTGTGACCCGCAATTTCCAGGACTATACGAGCACCAAATTCTCTCCACCCTTTGACCCCCCCAAGAGTAACCAACACATTTGCATCACAAGCTAGTAACTCTATATTTCTCTGCGAACCAACACAACTATCTGCATTCTTCTTCTCACTAGCTCTTCTAATTCTTTTATAAGGAAGATTTCGTGGGCTGTGAGTTTTTTGCATTGAACTGAAATCATAACCTCCGTATGGCAGTGTGTACTGCACCTGCGTTCGAGGCCTCTTTGGACCACTGCCAAATCCACCGCGTGTACAATTTGCCTTCCCATCAACCCATACAGGTGAAATTTCTCCAAAAGGAGAAGAACTAGTACTGTTTCTGTTACGATATAGCAATCCTCCAGGGCCTGAAAGGTTGGGGCTCTGGAACAAGCCATCAGTCGCTCCAGTAATACTGGGGCTCCGGACCACATTACTCGTAACAGTATGGTTTGGGCTGGAAATCATATCATCACCTGTATTCAAAGTCAAATGAGACGCCTCTCCCAAGATAATTTCTTTTCCATCAGATAGTCCATCCATTTGGTCAAATGATGGAATTACAACACTCATCCCCGCCAAACCAGAATGGCACCGAGCATTAGACAAGCTGTGGGACAAATTCTTAGAATGACTTTTCCCTGGAGATTCAACAAACTGGTCCAATACTTGATCATCAGATTCCAATTTGGTTGACACAACAATCGCATCAGAAGTGTCCAATTCAGAATGTTTGGCAGTAACGAAAGAGCTCAGGGAAACATCTAAGTGACAATTTTGAGATGACTTCAATGAAACACGCTCACTCCCCAGCTGTTGTTCACACGCCAAACTCCCCAGTTGCCGTTCAGCAAATGATGACCCTCCAGCAGAACTAGCTCCAGTAAATGAAGTTTCTGAAATATTGTCAGCGAGCTCAGAGCAATTCACCTGACTGCCATCATTCTTAATTGGCTGGCATGCATTTAGAGAATCATAATCCTGAAGGCTAACACAGGCAAAGTTGCGCTCCATGAGTAACCTGAGATGTAGACATATGAAGAAAGTGGGTGCAGCAGCAAATGAAAGAGCAAAAGGAGGAATTCTTCCGAGCTTCATCGCAGAACTAAAAGTAGAACTAGAAAGCCTCGCACTGCAACACTCTGTCGAGATGCCTTTGGGGAGACAACCTGGCACAAACTTCTTCTGCAAGTAAATAACATATATGGGGATGAAAAGAATAAAAAGTAAAATCCAGAAAGATAGGGAAAAATAAGTAGAAAGAAGAACAAGGAGAAATAGTATGCAATCCTATCAATATTCTATAGAATGAAGAACAATAAGTACCTTAAAAAGACAAAGGACAGAAAGAAGAACAAAAAAAGAGATAGCATATGTACATATAACATTGAGAATGATAAATACCTTCAATGAGGAAGGGCCTGCATGAGCATTGAACTGTAATTGCTCACTTCTGCAATCCAGGGACTTGATATTGTCGTATGTGCACTCAGAGAGAGGCAGCTGCCTAGCAAGCAAACTACGTTTCTGAAGCTTGGAGTCCAGGTATAACCATTTTGACTTTTTAAGTTTGGAGAAACAGGAAAATGCAAAAGATTGCTGCTTCCTAGAATCCTGAATAGAAGAAAGCCGAAACCTTACTGAAGTTACAGGTAACTGAAGACTTTCAAACCTCCATTCTTCATCAGCTTGACTGAATAATGTTAGGACAAGGAAAATAAAGGCCACAGCGTGGTTGAGGCAACACTCAAATATAAGAAACCTGAGTCCAACTACATTATCAACAAAAAGCATCTCTAACATAAAATTTGGCCACCTTATCATAATGGCGCCATGCTGCTGCAGCAAAACAGTGCGAGATAACCAACCCTCTTCTGCTTCAAGCAGCAACAAAGGCAAAACAGGTAGGCATATTTCCACCTTGAATTGCTTATCTTCTAACAATGACATGTGTAATCTTAGCACCTCTTCATCATCAATTGCAGACAGAAGTTTCTCACTCTCAGTGCCAGGAATGCACATAACACTGGTATTGCAGTTCTGTAATTCATCCACACCTGCTGCAACAGAAACAGAAGCTATATCAGCAGCTACATGAGCTTTGTCAGCTTCACACAGAGGTAATAGTCCATCCCTCTTCTTACGGAAACGTTTTCGAACATAAACAACAGGTTTTCCATCCTTGGGACTGCCATTACTTTCGATAAAAGCATTCTCAGCCTTGCTAAGATCAATCAGTTTATCTGGGAATAAAAGATCATTATTTGTGTTGCCTTTACTGCTATTCATGGAACCTAAATTCCAGTCTGCACCCTCAGTTTTGACATGCAGCATTGATGACACAACAGGTGTAGATAACTGTAATGCTTTCTGTTTCTTCAACGGCCTGGAAGGAGAAGACTTTACTCGACGAGATGATCGAGCCAACCAAGATATAATGGGCTCTGAGTCCAGATTGTTACATGGGTGACTGTCATCATCTACGACCAAATCAAGTTTTCTTTCGCCAATGCTTTTCGTAGCATTTGCAGATTTTCTGATTTTCCTTTTTCCAGGTAGCTCCCAAGGGAAAAGCAAAAGTTTAAACCGCTCATTTTCTAGGTTTATCCATTCCTCATCTCGGTCGTCATATTTAACATGATGGAGTTTACTCTCTGGATCATAATCCTTCAAAAGACCATAATACCAAAGCTCATCCAATGGCCAGAAGACTTTAATCCTTCGGTTCAGAACCCAGTAAGCATCCAAGTCCCTAGGAAGAACTTCATAGAAATGACGGCGTTTCCTAGAAATGCCCCTCTCTTTGAGCTTCTGTCTAGGTCGTAGAACTCTGCTAGCCGCATCAATTGATACAGATTCTGAGCCAGTCAAGGAATTTCTGTCCCGGCTAATAAAATCCTGACCAGGAGTGAGTAAAGAAGATACTCGTTCACCAGATTGCGATGCTGAAGATCTGCTTTTTGAAGAAAATCCTGTACAATTAGGGTCAAATCTCGATGACAGCATGATTGCTGCATTCTGCTCGAGGTTCTCCTCATCATCATCATTCAGAGAATCTTGACCAAAGCTTCCAAAGTTATCTCCAGATGGTACACCATTTCCAGATGGTACACCATTCTTTACAGATTTTCTACTCCTGGATGACGAATCCTTTCTCTTGGTACGACGACTACTGTGTTTTTCAGAAGATGCTTCACCATTATTTACAGCAACATGACCATCTTCCTTAGCATGCTGAATTGAACTCGTCCTATCTTTTTTCTTTTCCCGTGAATCATCAACACTTCTCTTTCTCTTTACCTTGCCAGTAACACCGTTGCCAGCAGAATGACTAGGTAATATAGAACTCTGTTCATCACTTTTTTTCTTTTCCCGTGAAGCATCAACACTTATCTTTCTCTTACCCTTGCCAGTAACACCATTGCCAGAAGCTGAATGACAAGGCAATTTAAAACTCTGTTCATCACTTTTAGCTTCTCCACCAGACAAAGTACACTTTTTCGGAAGCTGATCACGCGCAGTTTTCCCAGGTTCAACTTTTATCTTACCATTGCCCACGACAGAACTCTGAACCCTCGGCAACTGCAAACCTCTACCATTATCCAATTTCCTTCGCCCCACAAAACCACGCGGTCGCTTTGGAATTCGAATAGCATTACCACTACTATCTAAACTAAGAGGAAACCCACTCAAGCCATTGCCATAACTCAATCTTTTCGCCAACTTCGACGATGATAACCTCGAAGACTCAACTGGTCCCACACTATCCCCATCATTCACATGATCCTCATCTATACTACTACTACTCTTTTTCCCGGATGGTTCAGCCTTATCCAATCCCACCTCTTTTATACTCTTCTTCCTCTTCTTCTTCTTATCCTTGTTCTTCTTCTTCCTTGCATCATCAATTTCATCATCAACTTTCCCCTTCTTCTTCTTCTTCAAATCCCCAGACTTATATAGTGTCTGCAGATCCAAAGACCTCTGTTTCTTCGAATTCTCAATAGAACTACCTCCAGATTTCTCTTCTACACCACTTTCCATCTACAGTAATAATAATCACAACAACAAATACTTCCACAAATACTGTATTCCACAAATTTCACATGCTTCCAGATCTGTTATACAACAATTTCACAACAAAATACTCAATCAAAACACAAAAACCTTAAATTACATCATAATTGACACAAAAAGAATGATGCATTTTCACAACTCATACAAATTACATAAAATTCAACAAATACAGGCAATCTAACCTCGGAATTATCGAAAGGGAAAGCGGAAATGGGGAAGATCCAACACATGCAGAGGGTGAATTTTATTTATCTAGGGCTCCGATCAAGAGAAATTGAGGAATTTTATGATTCGGTCCGATTTGAAACCCTAAAACTGATTTTTATCTTTTTTAATCTTTTTAATAATAAAATGAAAAATGAAATAATTATCGTTTTTTTTTTCTGAATATTTACCCAGCTAAAATGTGACAAAAGCCTCTAGGGTTCAATTTTAGAAAAGAAAAATATTCGTAATAAATATTGCCACGTGGCGTTTTTATTTTCGTTGATGATTACATTTGACGGTGGAAGATTTAAGAAATCTGAGAAAATATAATGAAAGATTACCTAACGTGGCAAGATCTGGAGTGCTATTTGTTTGACGGTGGAGATTGGATTTATTCGGTAAAGTGGTTAAACATGGAAAGTTTGACGGTTGAGATTAGATGATGGCTGGAATGAACGGACTGGATTAAAAGTTATTTGGGAACAGTTCGGTAATTAATAATGGGCTTTTACGTTTATGTTTAATGAAAAATGGGCGTATAATTGGTGGAAAATTACAGAAAGACCCTATTATGCCACGTTGAAATATGCATGACGTTAACCTATATATGCTTTTTACTGCAATCACTTGCCACCTCAATAAAATACTCCAAATCCAAACTATGAATGTCTACTAAGGCGGATTTAAAATCGAAAGCCTTCGGATATCAAGTAGACTCATTGATTAAATTAATAGAGACTTTAAATTTTAAATGTGCGCCAATTAATGATCAAGGGGTTCATTCGAACTCCTTCGGTGAAAAACTATCTATTTATATATAATTAAAATTACTTTTATGTATATATAGTAGATATTAAACCTCTTTTTACCAGTTTGTGTGTTTACTTCTTTTGATTATGAACCCCCTAAAATTTTGGTTGCTTCAGCTATTTTTATATTCTAAAAGAGAAAGCAAAAAAAATCTTTCAAAGTTACAAAGAGTTGTGGACATTGAGAAAGCAGTGGAGTGATGACATTGCGACAGTGACTAACAAAGAAATTCCGCAGAGTGGAGTACGAGAGAAGAAGCAAGAAGTGTGATGGAGTTGGTAGAGCCGGTTTAGGAAAAAGAATTCACCGAGATTTTTTAAAAAATTAATGAGGGAGAAAGAGAACAAAACGTGTTCATCTTACTAATTAATAAGAAATAAAAGAAAAATCAAAGAAGGAAAATAACTGAATTAATAAAACTTGTCAAAATTAAGTGGCAAAGAAGTTTTGAACTAGCGCCCACTGGGCAAAACCAAAGGCCCTTTGCCACTGACACTACAGACCATTTTTCATTTTTTGGATGACAAGTTTATTATTTATATATATTTTCTAAATATATATACCTATATAGAGAGTTTCCGTCGAAATTTGTGGACGGCGTGGCATCCTCACGGACCTTAATAGATCTCCTCCTAACTATGGATATCATTTATCTACTTTAAAATCATTACTATTATAATATATAAATTTGTTTTGTTTTCAATCTAAATTAAGCTAGGAGTCTCATTACACAACCACTAGTTTGAATTGACTAAGCAAATCCTGCGCCTATCGGTTGATTCTATTGTCTGCTAGTTAGCGAAACTTTTTCGAGAGTACGAATTCTCCAGAGACTGAGTTTCTGATCATAATGACCACCTAAAGTTGGATTTCTAGTTGTAGTTTTTTGTTTGGGGTGCCAATAGTAGCATAGTTGCTTAGTCGTCCTTCCTCTTACGTAAGATAACTCGATGGGACGTCAACAACAAAAATGTCAAAAGTAAGACCTAGACTTGATTCACGTAGTCAAGCAGCAAAGAACTCTTTCTCTTCAGGAGTTTTCGTAATGGTTTCCTCTGAAATGAGGCATGTAAGGGAGCAACTACGAAGAAGTTCGGGGAGTTATGAAGTCGTATCCTTTAAAAATTCATTCCAATTCATATATCGAATTATTCAAATTTTGATGCAAAAGATTTATAGATGGAGCTAATCGTTTCGATAATATATTCAAATTCACTCCCTCTTGGTTGAAAGGAGTTCCAAGCTTTTTCAACCTACCGAGGTAAGGAAGTAAAGCAACCAATACCTTTTTTACCTATTATGCCTTTCACCGCGTGAGCAAAAAGTAGTTACCTTTAGCTCGATCTTTCTTATTAATTATTGATAAGGCACGTGGAAAACATCATTCTTATAAGACTGTTGCTAACAAAAGAAATTCGGTGAAATGTTTGAAAAATATTTTTGAAAGAAAATATTTTCATAAAAATAAATATTTTCTTACTTATTATTTTTATGTTTAATACGTAAATAAAATATATTATCCTTAAAATATTTATATATATCTAACATAAGACTATGAGGGTGGGTGGAAACAAGCAATATGATGGAATTGTTAGCCTTAATAGATGGGCTTGAAGTTATTGAATCTAATAATCTTTTACCTATTGAAATAAATATTGATTCACCGGAAGTACTCCATATGCTCATAAATGGTAACCTTCACTATGACGCTATTATTGTTGACTGCAGGTCAAGATTAAGGAGGTTGGGAGCTCCGACAGTTCAGCACTGTTTTAGGAAACAAAACCAAGCGGCGGATGCTCTAGCCAAAGAAGGAGCAACAGATGAAACTTTTGAAGGCAGGAAGCTTTTTGTAGTTCCTCCGGTGTTTGTCCGAAAAATAGTCTGGTTAGACATGGTAGGAACTATGTATAAAAGATATATTAATCAGTGTATGGCTGCCCAAACTAATGGGTCTAGAACCTATTTTGTGCTTGATTCAGGCTAACGAAATCTGGGAATGCTTGTATTCGTATCGTTTTAATATATTACCTAGTTTACGAAAAAAAGAAGAAGATGATATGTGTTGTGGTGGGGACAATGGTAAGGGTGGGGGGGTGGGAGTTGTGCTAGTTGTGAGGGTGAAGGAGAAAATGCTACTTATTTTTTCTATTTTCATTAAGAAAAAAGTTTATTTTCTTTAAAAAAAATAATTTAACCAATCAAACACGAGAAATAATATAAAAATATTTTTAGGAACACACTCTACATGATTTGATTAAGAGAATAACATAATTATAAGAGATTGTCTGGTGTGTTGAACAAGTATAAATAGTCAACAAATTGGCTTATTTCTTATTTGATTACAATGTAGATGTTAATTTGATTTTTTAGAAAATTAAAGAGATTTTTTATTTGTTTTCTTATGTTCCACACGTATGCCAAAAAATATTTGTATGCAGTTAGGGGTGGGATAGGGGTGGTGTAAGTTGGGGGTCTGTGGTGTGGGAGTGAAGAACAGATGTATTGGAGCGTTGGTAGTTGCGAAGCCACCTTATATCAAGGGATGTCATTTCGTCAAACATTACAACGTTTAGTTAGTTTAGAGTTTTAGCTTATTTATATGTGTGAATAGACATACGTGTGTGTGTCTATATATATATATAGAGAGAGAGACTTCCATTATTTTATTAAGGATATCTAAATATTTTATACATATAAATTAAAAATATTTTCCCCTCCCACCGAATAAGAAAACACACCTTAATAGTGATAATATTTTATAGTTAATTTCTACATGATTATTTAAGTATTGAAAAGATCTCAAAAAAGTCATTATTAATTTTTTTTTCTCTAAATGATCATTCTAGTATTGGAAAATTTTCACTAATCTCACTTTTGAATTATTTTTTTCCTAAAATGTCATCATACTATAATTTTTTGTCCTAGAGAGAGAAAAACCTTTCTTATGATAGATTTCTTAGTTGACACATCACTACATATTAGTTTTTTTATTTTTTTTGTCATGCATATATAGCCCAGACTAATTTTAGACACAAAAATATTGAATCTATCTGTTTAGTTTTAAGTATCGGTCAATTTAAGTCTTAAATCATTTTTAAAATGAAGATGTATTGTAGGTGACTTTTGGTGTAGTTACTAATTAATTTGAGTTTAAAAAATAAAGGTTCTTGTTAAATTTGAGAGTGAGCTTTTATATCTCAACTAATCAAATAATTCATCTATAGATGTCTGAATAAAAAAATATTATAAATGAAATTATATATTTTTAAAGAAATAATCAATTGATAAGATTCGTAAAAACCTTGTATGCTACACATAAATACAAGTCACATATTTGCAATACTTCAAAATTTGAATTTATTTCATATCAGGTCAGATTACAGTGAATCATTGGCATTTTTTTTTTCAATTAGTATCAATAGTATTTGAATCATAAACACAAATTTAGGAGACTTACAATTTATCCATGACGAAAGTAGATCTGCAACAATTATGATTCGCTTTATTGATTGTCTTAAATCCTCATAAAACGAATGATCTCCCTTTGATGATTACAACTTGGATATCCTTTTGAGATGCAGAATGCTTCAAACCCTAGCCGTTCGTAAAAACTCTTTTTGCTACACTCATAATAATATATTTATACGCTAAGGTTAGGATTAAGAGGAAGGACAAACTAATGAACTGATGTGTCAATTTACACCCATTATGTATGAACCCGGCCTAACAAATAGTTATAATAGCATCTTTGGTTAATATACTTAAGCTAAAATGACTAAATTTTATTTTTTATATATTTAAAATTAGTTTAGATTTTATCCTGTATGATTATTAAAAATAAATATGAAATGACATGTCAGCTAAGAAATGTATTGAGAGAAAGAAATATTTTAAGACAAAATTATAGTTGAATGAATTATTAAGGGGAAAAAATTCAAAGATAATATTAGTGAGATCTTCTCAATAAGTAAGTTGAAAAAAATTAAAAGTAACTATAGTTAAATCTTCTTAATACTTTGACTGACCATATAAAAACCAATATGGTCAATGTAGAAGGTGATATGGTCAAGGAAATGAGGTGGGAAATGATGCTTGGAAGACCCACGTTAGATTTTTGGAATACTTTAAGCTTGTTTGAATTGACTTTTGACATTTGATTTATAAGAAAAAAATTATAGGTTAGAAATCATAACTTATGATTTTTGGTTTAACTTTTTGCATTTTCACTTAATTAAAATTTCTTATAAGCACTTCTTTTATTTTGGTGAGACACTGCAAAAGTGATTATAAGATATTTTAGCAAAAGTGATTACAAAATATTTTAGCTTAAAAGCATTTAAAATAAATCAATTCAAACATACTCTTCGTCACTTTTATGTTTTCTACCTTTTTTCTTTGGAGAAAATTAATAATTTTTTTTCAAAAAAAATATTATGTATTATAAGGGGAGAGAGAAGAAATGGAATCGAAAATTACAATATAAGAATCAATCAGACAGCTATAAAATAAAAAGTTTAAATAAACGATCAATTAAATTATATGTCATGGTTTCCAGTAATTAAACGCCTCAAATATGGTGTGCTAATTGGTAGAGAGAATTTTTTTTTTCAAGAAAATATTTTAAAGAAAAACTTGTAGGTTATAACTTATTTTTTTGTGTTTAATATGCAAATAATAAAATCTAAAAATTATCCTAAACATATTGATAATGTCACTCATTTTTTTATTTATACCAAGTCATTTTCCTTGTTTTCGGGGAGATTATTTTACTAAAGAAAATATTTTTCAAAATGTTAATCAAACAGGCAAGGTAAGACTGCATACAATAGATCTCGGTGATCGGGCCCTATCCCGATAGAGCTTTAGTGCACTGAATTGCTCCTTTTTTTCATTTAATTAAACAAGCATGAGAAAATTTAAAAAAAAAAGAAGAAGATATTTTCATAAAAATGTTTTCCACTATACTGAAGACACAATTAAAGAATCTCAATAGAAACCAGAAATTGCTCAAGCTATTAATAATCTCAAATAATTGGTTGTTAGTTAACAAACATCAACTAGTATGCTAGATGTTAACTTCTGATTACTTGTATATCCAGTGATTAATTTTTCTTGCAACTTTTAAGTTTTCACGTCAAAAATCTTTTATTAATTTAATTACAATCTAATGTATTTTGATACAAAATACTAGCTTAAGAATACCTTTTTTTTTTTTTTAAACAACAATGATAATTATATTCATATAAAACCTCGATTTGGTTTGTATTACCAGGTATAGAAAAGTCACTTAGGACTAGTTTTTTCTTTAAAAAAAAAACTATAATTGTTAGCTGTTATACCATAGTCTAGTTGGTGCATGGTGGAGTAGCATAATTCTTAGTTTCATCAGATGTGGACTGGTTGGTGGTGTGCCAAAATAATAATAATAATAATAATAATAATAATAATAATAATAATAATAATAATAACAATAACAATAACAATAACAATAACAATAACATTAACAATAACAATAACAATAACAATAACAATAACAATAACAATAACAATAATAATAACAATAGATAATATGGTCTCATAATATTTGCGGTATTTGTACGTTGTAGTAGCATAGAACGTATTGTCCAAATACCTTTACATCAACTGTCAGGGATTATCCTTCCATCGAAGGTCATGATTTTCGAGGAGAATTATTACTTCCTCTGTTTTGTTGCGTTCATACAACTCTGTATTCCCATTATCATCTTTAAGAAATAATAATAATAATAATAATAATAATAATAATAATAATAATAATAATAATAATAATAATAATAATAATAATAATAACAACAACAACAACAACAACATACCCAGTGTATTCCCACCTAGTGGGGTCTGGGGAGGCTAGAGTGTATGCATACCATACCACTACCTCAGGAGAAGTAGAGAGGCTGTTTCCAATAGACCCCCGGCTTAAGATCGATAACAGTATAACAAACACAAAAGATAAATGCATATAGACTAGTATGGTACACAAGACAAACTAATGGTATAACAAACACCAAAGATAAGTGCATATAAACTAGTACGGTATGCAAAATAAACTACCACCGCTAGCCACGAACAAGAAACTCCAGACACAAAGGAGTGCTCCCCTACAATTACCGACGCACTCCCACCCCTTAACCCTCTACGCTAATCCGCGTCCTCCACACCTTCCTATCAAGGGTCATGTCCTCCGTAAGCTATAACTGCTCCATATCATGCCTAATCACCTCCCTCCAATATTTTTTCGGTCTGCCTCTACCCCGCCTAAAATCATCCATAGCTAGTGTCTCACACCTCCACAAAGGAGCATCAGAACCCCTCCCCATCACGTGTCCGAACCAACGTAACTTCACTTCTCGCATCTTGTCCTCCACCGAGGTGACCCCTACCTTCTCCCGAATAATCTCATTCCTCACCCTATCTTTCCTGGTATGTCCACATATCCATCGCAACATTCTCATCTCCGCCACCTTCAACTTTTAGATATGGGAGTTCTTAACTGGCCAACACTCCGCTCCATACAACATAGCCGACCGGACTACCACTTTATAGAATTTACCTTTAAGCTTCGAGGGCACCTTCTTATCACATAGAACTCCCGAAGCGAGCCTCTATTTCACCCACCCTGCCCTAATACGATGTGTGACATCCTCATCAATCTCACCATTGCCCTGAATCATAGACCCTAAGTACTTGAAACTCTCCCTTTTCTGAATGGCCTGAGAGTCCAGCTTCACAACCATTCCAGACTCTTGCGACACATCATTGAACTTACACTCCAAGTACTCCGTCTTGGTTCTACTTAACCGAAATCCTTTAGACTCAAGCGTCTGTCTCTAAATCTCCAACTAATCATTAACTCCACCCGAGTCTCGTCAATCAGTACCACATCATTCGCAAATAACATACACCAAGGAACCTCCCTTTGAATATGACGCCTCAAAACATCCATCACCAAGGCAAATAAAAATGGGCTAAGAGTCGATCCATGGTGCAACCCTATCAAAACTGGAAAGTGTTTCGAATCTCCATCTACCGTTCTCACATGAGTCTGCGACCATCATACATATGCTGAATTGATCTAGTGTACGCCACGGGAACCTCTCTAGCCTCCAAGGACCTCCACAGAACCTCTCTAGGAACTCTGTCATAAGCCTTCTCAAGATCAATAAACACCATGTGCAAGTCCTTCTTCCTCTTCCGAAACTGCTCCACTAATCTCCTCATAAGGTGAATGGCCTCAGTGGTCGAGCGACCTGGCATAAAATCGAACTTATTCTCGAAGATTGTCACGATCCTTCACATCCTCAACTCTACCACCCTTTCCCAAATCTTCATAGTATGACTCAACAACTTAATACCTCTATAGTTGTTGCAACTATGGATGTCTCCCTTGTTCTAATACACTGGAATCATCGTACTCCACCTCCATACTTCAGGCATCTTCGTTGCCCTAAAAATAATGTTAAACAACCTTGTCAACCACTTCAAACCTGCCCCGCTAGTGCTCTTCCAAAAATTCACTGGAATCTAGTCTAGCCCTGTCACCCTACCCCGCCACATCCTGCAAATATCTCTCTTGACCTCTTTAACCTCGATACGCCTACAATTACCATAATCGCGACACTCCTTAGATTTTTCCAAGTTCTCCAACATGAAACCTTTGTCCCCTCGTCATTCAAAAGTTTATAAAAATAGGACTGCCACCTCTCCCTAATGAGGGCCTCCTCAACCAATATTGTACCATCCTCTTCTTTGATGCACTTTACTTGGTCCAGGTCACGAGCCCTCTGCTCCCTGGCCTTGGCCAGCCTAAATAACTTCTTATCTCCGTCTAGTGGTATACTAATAATAATAATAATAATAATAATAATAATAATAATAATAATCATTAAGAAGCGCTCTTAGAGGTTCTTACGGTGAAATTCCATGGGACAAATATACCAATGATAAATTGATAGGAGTTTTCACACAAGAAGGATTGAATTTGTGCAATGAATTAAAGCTATCTAGATGACTTAAGATTGATAAGCTAAAAGAGCGATCTCAATTAGGAGATTTCTGTACTCATTTTGGTGTACCCGAACCAACCTTTTCTAAGAAAAGGAATCATAGATATTCTAAGAAGTATGTATTAAATTTCTGACAGGTCATTTGCTCGGGTAAAAGATTAATACTTCCATACAACCAATAAGTTGTAAAAAATTCTCGTATATTTTGGTTTTTCCAACAGTATAGGTTTGGATGGCTGCGTGGATTACCGCCAGAGGGATGATTAGAAAACAACCGAGTAAAAATCCCAAATATGTTGATTTACCCCATTTGGAAACTTATTACTATCCAAGACCGACTCCTTAAGATGTTCTGATAGAGGAAAGGGACTGGAATCAGACTAATACGTCTTATAGTGGCTCTGATATATATATATGGAATCTAGATGGCCTAACTAATAGGCAATTAACTATTCTTATTCACCGCATGATGCTGTGTTCAACAGTGTGCAGTGCGACTAGTGACAGGAACACAAATAAAATTATCTGTAAAATGATAATTGCTGGTTTTACTGACCAACTTCGTGGCTGGTGGGACAATTTTCTAACTACTGAACAAAAAACGACTGTTGTCAATGCCAGAGCTATTGAGGCAGGGGTTGATAATTTAGGTAGAACCCTACCAACAAATAGAGAAGATGCTGTTTATACTCTCGTTCTTACTATTTTAGAATATTTTAATGGTAGATTCACCAATTAGTATAAAACTGTCTAACCCTCCTAAACGATCTTAGATGTAAAACTCTAGGAGAATTTAGGTGGTATAAAGACACCTTTATGAGTCGGGTTGTGGAATTACCTGAAAATAGGTATGCTCATTGGAAGACAGTTTATAGACGGACTCCCTCCATTATTTGCTAAAAGGGTAATAAAGGATCTTAGAGGTTCTTATGGTGAAATTCCATGGGAAAAATATACCTATGGTAAGTTGATAGGAGTTTTCACACAAGAAGGATTGAATTTGTGTAATGAATTAAAGATATCTAGACAGCTTAAGATTGATAAGCTAAAAGAGCGATCTCAATTAGGAGATTTCTGTACTCATTTTGGTGTACCCGAACCAACCTTTTCTAAGAAAAGGAATCATAGATATTCTAATAAGTATGTATTAAATTTCTGACAGTTCATTTGCTCGGGTAAAAGATTAATACTTCCATACAACCAATAAGTTGTAAAAAATTCTCGTATATTTTGGTTCTTCCAATAGTATAGGTCTGGATGGCTGCGTGGATTACCGCCAGAGGGATGATTAGAAAACAACCGATTAAAAATCCCAAATATGTTGATTTACCCCATTTGGAAACTTATTACTATCCAAGACCGACTCCTTAAGATGTTCTGATAGAGGAAAGGGACTGGAATCAGACTAATACGTCTTATAGTGGCTCTGATATATATATATATGGAATCTAGATGGCCTAACTAATAGGCAATTAACTATTATTATTCACCGCATGATGATGTTTTCAACAGTGTGCAGTGCGACTAGTGAAAGGAACACAAATAAAATTATCTGTAAAATGATAATTGCTGGTTTTACTGACCAACTTCGTGGCTGGTGGGACAATTTTCTAACTACTGAACAAAAAACGACTGTTGTCAATGCCAGAGCTATTGAGGCAGGGGTTGATAATTTAGGTAGAACCCTACCAACAAATAGAGAAGATGCTGTTTATACTCTCGTTCTTACTATTTTAGAATATTTTAATGGTAGATTCACCAATTAGTATAAAACTGTCTAACCCTCCTAAACGATCATAGATGTAAAACTCTAGGAGAGTTTAGGTGGTATAAAGACACCTTTATGAGTCGGGTTGTGGAATTACCTGAAAATAGGTATGCTCATTGGAAGACAGTTTATAGACGGACTTCCTCCATTATTTGCTAAAAGGGTAATAAAGGATCTTAGAGGTTCTTACGGTGAAATTCCATGGGAAAAATATACCTATGGTAAGTTGATAGGAGTTTTCACACAAGAAGGATTGAATTTGTGTAATGAATTAAAGATATCTAGACAGCTTAAGATTGATAAGCTAAAAGAGCGATCTCAATTAGGAGATTTCTGTACTCATTTTGGTGTACCCGAACCAACCTTTTCTAAGAAAAGGAATCATAGATATTCTAATAAGTATGTATTAAATTTCTGACAGTTCATTTGCTCGGGTAAAAGATTAATACTTCCATACAACCAATAAGTTGTAAAAAATTCTCGTATATTTTGGTTCTTCCAATAGTATAGGTCTGGATGGCTGCGTGGATTACCGCCAGAGGGATGATTAGAAAACAACCGAGTAAAAATCCCAAATATGTTGATTTACCCCATTTGGAAACTTATTACTATCCAAGACCGACTCCTTAAGATGTTCTGATAGAGGAAAGGGACTGGAATCAGACTAATACGTCTTATAGTGGCTCTGATATATATATATGGAATCTAGATGGCCTAACTAATAGGCAATTAACTATTCTTATTCACCGCATGATGATGTGTTCAACAGTGTGCAGTGCGACTAGTGAAAGGAACACAAATAAAATTATCTGTAAAATGATAATTGCTGGCTTTACTAACCAACTTCGTGGCTGGTGGGACAATTTTCTAACTACTGAACAAAAAACGACTGTTGTCAATGCCAGAGCTATTGAGGCAGGGGTTGATAATTTAGGTAGAACCCTACCAACAAATAGAGAAGATGGTGTTTATACTCTCGTTCTTACTATTTTAGAATATTTTAATGGTAGATTCACCAATTAGTATAAAACTATCTAACCCTCCTAAACGATCTTAGATGTAAAACTCTAGGAGAATTTAGGTGGTATAAAGACACCTTTATGAGTCGGGTTGTGGAATTACCTAAAAATAGGTATGCTCATTGGAAGACAGTTTATAGACGGACTTCCTCCATTATTTGCTAAAAGGGTAATAAAGGATCTTAGAGGTTCTTTCGGTGAAATTCCATGGGAAAAATATACCTATGGTAAGTTGATAGGAGTTTTCACACAAGAAGGATTGAATTTGTGTAATGAATTAAAGATATCTAGACAGCTTAAGATTGATAAGCTAAAAGAGCGATCTCAATTAGGAGATTTCTGTACTCAGTTTGGTGTACCCGAACCAATATTTTCTAAGAAAAGGAATCATAGATATTCTAAGGATGAAAAGCCTTATAGGAAGAGGAGATCTAGATATAGATCCAAAGAAGAGTGTGAAGCTAGGAAAACTTATCGCAAATCTACCAGATTTGCGAAAAATAGATCTAAGCGAGATCTTGCTAAAATTAAGTGTTACAAATGTGGTAAGTTTGGGCATATTGCTCCTAACTGTAAACTTGAAAAGCTGAAGTTTTTAGAACTTGATGAAGACCTTCATGATAAAGTTTATGGATTGTTATACACCTTAGTATTAGAATCTGATTATAATTCTGAATCTGAATCAAACAATGAAGTCGATTTGCTTGATTTACCTGATAGTGATAAAAATATTGATACTACTTATTCTGATTGTAAAGGGCATACCTGCACTTGTGATGATGCATTTTATAAATTGCAATCCCAATTTGAAGATTTGAATATAAAATTCATTACTTCTGATAATGTTTTGGAACTCTTAAAAGAGGTTTTGGATGAGAAACTACGTGAAAAAATTATTAATTTTTCTACTAGTTCAAAACCTAGTACGTCTAAAACTATTGATAGCAATTTTCTTGAACCAGTGAAACTCTAATTATTTTACGCCCTATTATTTAACAGAGGTTAATAAGCATTTTGCAATGAGTTCTGCCCCTGGAAAATCTACTTCTCTTGATGATTTAAGAACTGAAGTTAAAAACTTGAAAAGAAAGATTAAATTTCTTAAACAAAATCAATGATTTGTGATCATATGATTTCGCTAATTGAGGAAGATATTTCTCCTACTAAAATTTCTAAAAGAAAAGAAAAAAATCCTAATGAAAATGAGGAAAATGATATCCTTCAAAAATCTCTTGATTTAAAGAATAATTACTTTCTAGGTATGATGCAAATTGTTACTGCTCATAAATGGTACATTAAATGCACTATTTTAATTAATAACTAGTTTTCTATAACTAATATTACTATGATTGGTAGTGGAGCGAATGTTAGATGCATTAAAAAAAGGTTAATCCCTACTAAATATTTTCAAAAGACTACTCATATGGTTAAATCTGCATCTGGACATGATCTAGATATAGAATATAAATTAGCAAAATCTGATATTTGCCAAAATAAAGTATGCATTCCGCATTTCTTCTTCTTGGTGAAAAATCAGTTATACCCTCCAATTATACTTGGAATTTCTTTTACTACTGCAATATACCCTTTTACTTGTCTTGATTGTAAAGAATTTACTGCTACATACAAGAATAAAAAGCTATCTTATTCCTTTGTTACAGATTCCGTAACTAGAGATATAAATGCTTTAATTGATATGAAGCAAAAACATGTTGATTCTTTACAGTTTGAACTTCTTAGCATGAATATTTGTGATACAGTAAAATCTGCTAAGATACAGGAAACAATTAAATTGATTTCTGAACAAATGGCTGTTGATATTTGTGCCGATCACCCTAGTGCTTTTTGGAATAGGAAAAAGCACATTGTCACTCTTTCATATGAAGATAAATTTTCTGAGGATGATATCCCGATCAAATCACGGCCTTGTCAAATGAATGCCGAATTGATTGACTTCTACAAAAAAAAAATGATAATATGTTATAGAAGGGTTTGATAAAACCTTCAAAATCCCCTTGGTCTTGTACTGTATTTTATGTTAATAACGTTGTAGAAAAAGAACGTGGTGTTCCTAGGTTAGTAATAAATTACAAACCCTTGAATAAATATTTGAAATGGATTAGATATCCTATTCCAAACAAAAAGGATTTACTAGCAAGATTATATATCGCCAACATATTTTTAAAATTTTATTTAAAATTTAGTTATTGGCAGATTCAAGTGTTTAGGAACATACATACCTACAAAACTGCTTTCAATGTTCCTTTTGGATAATATGAATGGAATGTTATGCCATTTGGTTTAAAAAATGCCCCTTCTGAATTTTAGAAAATCATGAATGATATTTTTAATTCTTATATGGATTTTATCATAGTTTATATTGATGATATATTAGTATTCTCCAAGACATTTGAATTTCATATCAAGCATTTAGATATTTTTAAGAAAATTGTGATACAAAATGGTTTGGTGATATCTAAACCAAAAAATGAGTTTATTTCAAATAGATGTTTGATTTTTAGGACATAACATTTCTCAAGGGAAGATTACTCTCATACAACTATCCATTGATTTTCCATCTAAATTTCCTGATGTTATTACGGACAAAACTCAATTGCAGAGATTCTTGGGAAGCTTGAATTACATTTCCCATTTTTATAAAAATTTATCTCGTGACTTAGCCCCTTTATATGATAGGCTAAAAAAGGATCATAAAGGTTTTTGGACTAATAGTCACACAGATCTTGTTAAACGTATTAAACAGAGTGTTAAAACTTTGCCCTGTTTAACTTTAGCCAATCCTACATGGCAAAAAATTATTGAGACGGACGTGTCTACTATATGTTATGGAGGAATATTGAAATAGGTAAATTCCCATGACAAATCTGAATACTTGATAGATTTCATTTTGGAAAATGGACTGAAGCCCAGAAAAAATATGCTACCGTGGCTCATGAAATGCTTACAATTGTTAAGTGTGTTTTAAATTTCAAGATGATTTATATAATCAAAAGTTTTTAATAAAAACTGATACTCAATCTGTAATATACATGTTTGATAAAGACTTTAAACATGATGCTTCAAAATTGATATTTGCAAGGCGGCAAGCTCAATTAACCCCTTTTGACTTTGAAATTCATTATAAAAAAGAAATTGATAATTTCCTTCCTGATTTCCTATCTAGGGGAATATCTAAATTAAAAATAAATTTTTATACTTATTTTCTTACTGAAAAGACCACAAGCACCATCTTAAAGGTAATACCGTTATACAGAGATTTACAAAATCTTATAATTGAAAAAATTATCCATGATATGGTTGAAGAAGAATTTTATGTCTATGATTATGAAGAGGCCAGAGAAATGTTTGATGAACATGAATTCGATATATCTACCTAAAACTAATTGTTTTATCAGCAGTATAGATCCTATATGGAAATTGGACAGAGGAAGAGAAAGAGGTAAATCAGGAGGAAGAAAATCCTCTAGGGGAAGATCATCCCCAGGAAGATCATATTCTCAAGGATCGTCATACGGATCCTCATCTAATTCTCCAGTTATACAAATGGGAAATAAGATTTTTATAAACTCTAAAATAATGTAGAAAGGCGAATCATCATCATTTCCTTCAATTCATCTGGAAGATATTCTAGAGGACAGTCCGTTATACGGACAGCTGTAGGCATACCTAGCGTCGCAAAAGCAAAGTGATACATTTGCTTCTATAGCTTAAAAAGAAGACAATGATGATATCAAGTCCTACGAAAAAATAGAAAACAAAGAGATGATATTTCTTGTTGAAAACTCTAAGATTCAAAGGAGAGATGAACCATGGAAGATACTCCAGAAATATTTAATGAATAACTTATATTTCTCGGGTGAGTCATATAAAATCCGTACTTATTATGAGACTATTCTCACTTCTACAGGTAGTGCATATTTTGAGCACTTTACTAAGTATAATACAGAAGAGAATGTTTATAACTTCTCAAAACTTATTATTAAATGGATTATATCCATTGAAGATTAGGGGATGACCGCAATGACCGAAAGACAGATCAGTCTTAAAGGATCTCGTATAAATTTTACTTATTGAGATTATATCCAGGCCTTTGATAAAGTGCTTTATTATAATAATGATCGACATAAACATACTTGGTTTATGAAAATATGTGCAAAGATATTTGCAGAATCAATTCCTAACTGGTTTTTGAACTGGTGGTCATACCACGGTCCAACTACCAAGATATTGTCGGATCAATTTCTTAAGTTATACAAGAAATGGAACCAAGTTTCTCCAAAGTTAAACGAGCTATATCACGCAGATCATATCTGCAATCTTGAAAATATCGATCAAATCTACTTCTTTATTGAATTTTCAATTCCATGGATACACAAATGGGCTCCAGAATTGGGATTCACAGAAGAGCAGATCCCTTGTCTATACAGGGTATTTTATAATAATTTTTGGGAAAAACTAATGAGGACAGATCCCAAAACAAAACTTTTACATGGACAAGAACTTCTGGACTCTATTAAAATTAAAGTTTGGGAATACGCAGCAGCCCCTCGAAAGGATATTATTGAGGACAGTGCGATTAAGCACATTGTTTGAAGGATTTTCGTGCAAGACGGAGACAGAATTGAAATGATAGAAAAATACTTGGAAGAAGTTAAAAGAAATCTACTTCAAATTGTTAACCAATATGATAAGTCAGACACTTCAATGAAGAGTGTCACCAACGATGATATCGTCGAAGAAGATATTCAGGATTCTCAGCTTATTCCCTCAGATAAGACACTATCTAACGATGCCATTAGATGAACGGAAGAATTCCTTAGGAAATTAAAAAAGAATGATAAAATATAAGTAATACTGTTTACATAGTAATTACACTGTGCACGGGACCCGAATGTGGGACCCATATTACTGTTCATACTATTTACACAATAAATACATTGTGCACGAAACCTGGATGTGGGGCCCATATTATAGATTCTTTTCTTTTGCTATATATAGAAGCCTTCGTTTGTTAGGGAAGGCAGAAGAAAAAGGTTTTTTTAGAATTTTCTCTCTACTTGTAAATTGCTCTCTTATTTTGGAGTGTGAATAAAGATCGTTGTTAAATACTATTCCGGCCTTGCTTTCAGCCATTAAAGATATTTTAATTTCTCTTTTATTTCAAGTTATTTACTTACTCTCTCTCTCCCCGGCCGTGACTTTGTTCGGCTAAATAGTTTTCATATCTATGCTGGAGATCTAACTTCTTTTACATAATAACTATGAAAGATCCAGACTCTATCAAAATATAAAAGAATTTTTCTATAGTTTATTGGCTTGGTTTCAAGATGGTGGTACAATCGAAATTAGTACTACTTTTGTTGGCTTTGTCTTAGTGACTACGTCTAGCAAGCCGTGACTCTTAAGCCCGTTAAAGTTGAAAAGGGCGTCCTTTTTCACGGTTAGAATTGCTAGACACATGGGCTCAACTCAAGTATGTATTAAATTTTTGATAGGCCCTTTGCTCGGGTAAAAGATTAATACTTTCATACAACCAATAAGTTGTAAGAAATTCTCGTATATTTTGGTTCTTCCAATAGTATAGGTCTGGATGGCCGCGCGGATTACCGCTAGCCCTCATATCTCGTCTAGCAATTCTAACAGTGAATAAGGACACCCTTTCCACTTTAATGGGCTTAAGAGTCACGGCTTGCTAAACGTAGTCACTAAGATAAATCTAACAAAAGCAGTACTAACTTCGACTATACCACCATCTCAGAACCAAGCCAAGAAACTATAGAGAAATTCCTTTATCTTTTGATAGAGTCTGGATCTTTCATTGTTATTATGTAAAAAAAGTTAGATCTCCAGCATAGATATGAAAACTATTTAGCCTGACATAGTTACGACCGAAGATAGAAAGAGAGGGTAAGTAAATAACTTAAAATAAAAGAGCAACTAAAATACCTTTAATGGCTGAAAGCAAGGCCGGAATAGTATTTAACAACAATCTTTATTCACACTCCAAAATAAGAGCGCAATTTACAAGTAGAGAGAGAATTCTAAAAAAAACTTTTTCTTCTGCCTTCCCTAACAAATGAAGGCTTCTATATATAGGAAAAGAAAATAATCTATAAACAGTAATATGGGTCCCATATTCGGGTCCCGTGCACAGTGTATTTACTATGTAAACATTATGAACAATAATATGGGTCCCACATTCGGGTCCCGTGCACAGTGTAATTACTGTGTAAACAGTATAACTTATATTTTATCTTTCCATTTTAATTTCCTAAGGAATTCTTTCATTCGTCTAATGGCATCGTCAGATAGTGTCTTATCTGAGGGAATAAGCTAAGAGTCCTGAATATCTTCTTCGGCGATATCATCACTGGTGACACTCTTCATCGAAGTGTCTGACTTATCATATTGGTTAATAGTTTGAACTAAATTTCTTTTAACTTCTTCCAAGTATTTTTCTATCATTTCAATTCTGTCTCCGTCTTGCATGGAAATCCTTCTAGCAATGCACTTAATTGCACCGTCCTCAATAATATCCTTTCGAGGGGCTGCTGCATATTTTTGAACTTTAATTTTAATAGAGTCCAGAAGTTCTTGTCCATGTAAAAGTTTTGTTTTGGGATCGGTCCTCATTAGTTTGTCCCAAAAATTATTATAAAATATCATGTATAGACAAGGGATCTGCTCTTCTGTGAATTCCAATTATGTAGCCCATTTGTGTATCCATGGAATTGAAAATTCAAAAAAGAAGTAGATTTGATCAATTTTTTCAAGATTGTAGATATGATCTGCGTGACATTGCTCGTTTAACTTTGGAGAAACTTTGGTCCATTCCTTGTATAACTTAAGAAATAATCCGACAATATCTTGGTAATTGAACCATGGTATGACCACCAGTTCAAAAACCAGTTAGGAATTGGTTCTGCAAATATCTTTGCACATATTTTCATAAACCAAGTATATTTATGTCAATCATTATTATAATAAAGAACTTTATCAAAGGCATGGGTATAATCCCAATAAGTAAAATTTATACGAGATCCTTTAAGAATGATCTGTCTTTCGGTTATTGCGGTCATCCCTTAATCTTCAATGGATATAATCCATTTAATAATAAGTTTTGAGAAGTTATAAACATTCTCTTCTGTATTATACCTGGTAAAGTTCTCAAAATCTGTACTACCTGTAGAAGTGAGAATAGTTTCATAATAAGTACGGGTTTTGTATGACTCACCCGGGAAATATAAGTTATTCATCCAATATTTCTGGAGTATCTTTCATGGTTCATCTCTCCTCTAAATCTCAGAGTTTTTAACAAGAAATATCATCTCTTTGTTTTTTATTTTTTCGTAGGACTTGATATCATCATTGTCTTCTTTTTTATCTATAGAAACAAATGTATCACTTTGCTTTTGCGAGGCTAGGTATGCCTGCAACTGTCCGTATAATGGATTTTCCTCTGGATTATCTTCTAGATGAATTGAAGGAGATGATGATGATTTGCCTTTATTCATTAGTTTAGAGTTTATCAAACTCTTGTTTCTCATTTGTATAACTGGAGAATTAGATGAGGATCCGTATGACGATCCTTGAGAATATGATCTTCTTGGGTATTATCTTCCCCCAGAGGATTTTCTTCCTCCTGATTTACCTCTTCCTCTTCCTTCGGCCAAATGCCATGGAGGATCCATACTGTAAATAAAACAATTAGTTTTAGGTAGATATATCGAATCCATGTTCATCAAACATTTCTCTAAGCTCTTCATAATCATAGACATAAAATTCTTCTTCAACCATACCATGGATAATTTTTTCAATTATAAGATTTTGTAAATCTCTGTATAACGGCATGACCTTTAAGATGGTGATTATGGTCTTTTCAGTAAGAAAAGAAGTATAAAAATTTATTTTTAATTTAGATATTCCCTAGATAGGAAATCAGGGAGGAAATTATCAATTTCTTTTTTTATAATGAATTTCAAAATCAAAAGGGGCTAATTGAGCTTGTCACTTTGCAAATATCAATTTTGAAGCATCGTGTTTAAAGTCTTTATCAAACATGTATTTTACAGATTGAGCATCAGTTTTTATCAAAAACTTTTGATTGTATAAATCATCTTGAAATTTTAAAACACATTTAACAATTGTAAGTATTTCATGAGCCACAGTAGCATATTTTTTCTGGGCTTCAACCCATTTTTTGGAATGAAATTTTATCAAGTATTCAGATTTTTCATGGGGATACCTATTTCAGTATTCCTCCATAACCTATATTATATGTGTCTATCTCAATAATATTTTGCCATGTAGGATTGACTAAAGTTAAACAAGGCAAAGTTTTAACACTCTGTTTAATACGTTTAACAATATCTGTGTGACTATCAGTCCAAGAACCTTTATGATCCCTTTTTAGCCTGTCATATAAAGGGGATAAGTCACGAGATAGATTTTTATAAAAAGGGAAAATATAATTTCAGCTTTCCAAGAATCTCTGCAATTGAGTTTTGTCCGTAATAACATCCGGAAATTTAGATACAAAATCAATGGATCGTTGTATGAGAGTAATCTTTCCTTGAGAAATATTATGTCCTAAAAATCGAATATCTATTTGAAATAGACTCATTTTTGATTTAGATATCACTAAACCATTTTGTATCACACTTTTCTTAAAAATATCTAAATGCTTAATATGCAATTCAAATGTCTTGGAAAATATTAATGTATCATCAATATAAACTATTATGAAATCCATATAAGGATTAAAATATCATTCATGATTTTCTAAAATTCAGAAGGAGAATTTTTCAAACCAAACAGCATAGCATTCCATTCATATTGCCCAAAATAAACATTGAAAGCAGTTCTATAGGTATGTTCCTTAAACACCTGAATCTGCTAATAACCAGATTTTAAATCAAATTTTAAAAATATGTTGGCGTTATATAATCTTTCTAGTAAATCCTTCTTGTTTGGAATAGGACACCTAATCCATTTAAAATATTTATTCAAGGGTTTGAAATTAATTACTAACCTAGGAACACCACGTTCTTTTTCTGCAGCGTTATTAACATAAAATACAGTACAAGACCAAGAGAATTTCGAAGATTTTATCAAACCCTTTTGTAGCAGATTATCAATTTCCTTTTTTGCAAAATTCAACCAATTCAACATTCATTTGACAAGGTCGGGATTTGATCGGGATATCATCCTCAAAAAAGTTACCTTCATATGGAAGAGTGACAATGCGCTTTTTTCGATCCCAAAAAGCACTAAGGTGATCGACACAAATATCAACAACCATTTATTCATAAATTAATTTAATTTTTTTCCTTTGTCTTAGCAGATTTCATTGTATCACAAATATTCATGGTAAGAAGTTCAAACTATAAAGAATCAATATTTTTTTGCTTTATATCAATTAAAGCATTTATATCTCTAGTTACAGGATTTGTTACAAAGGAATAAGATATCTCTTTATTCTTGTATGTAGCAGTAAATCCTTTACAATCAAGATGAGTAAAAGGGTATATTGTAGTACTAAAAGAAATTCTAAGTATAATTGGAGGGTATAACTAATTTTTCATCAAGAAGAAGAAATGCGGAATGCATACTTTATTTTAACAAATATGAGCATTTGGTGATTTATATTCTATATCAAGAGCATGTCCAGATGCAGATTTAACCATATGAGTAGTCTTTTGAAAATATTTAGTAGGGATTAACCCTTCTTAAATGCAGCTAACATCCGCTCCACTGTCAATCATAGCAATATTAGTTATAGAAAATTAGTTATTAATTAAAATAGTGCATTTAATATATCATTTATGAGAAATAACAATTTACATTATACCTAGAAAGTAATCATTCTTTAAATCAAGAGATTTTTGAAGAATATCATCTTCCTCATTTTCATTAGGAATAATTTCTTTTCCTTTGGAAATTTTAGTTGGAGAAATAACTTCCCCAATTAGCGAAATTCTGTGATCACAAATCATTTGATTTTGTTTAAGAGATTTATTCTCTCTTTTCAAGTTTTCAACTTCAATTTTTAAATCATCAAGATAAGTAGATTTACCAGGGGCAGAGCTCATGGCAAACTGCTTATTAACCTCAGTTAAAGAATAGGTCGTAAAATTGTAAGACCCCATAAAATCATAAAGCTTAATTCAGTCCTTTAAGCTTGTCAAGGGGTCCCAGACTTAGAAAATTCTAGCTAGGTTCCCAGACTTAACCTATTATTGGCCTTCGAAAGTTGGAAATCTCATTTCGCCACCTTAACTTCCTTTAATGGTCCGTATTTTTATAAGTTCATGATCAGGAAGGTCAATAGGTGTTCTCGGACAAGTTTCAGATTTTTTGAAACACGTTAGATCATGTTCGGAGTCCCAAAATAGTGGACCAACGCAATCATAGCGCGCCGCATCACCAATCGCGTTGGTCTACATTTGTGTAGGTTGCCAGAGCCAAAACTTCTTAGGCTTGACGCGATCATGGCACGACGCGTCGAGTATCACGTCACAGCCATCAACGCGCCGCGTTGCTTTTAGCGTCGGAACCCAATTTTTAGTCATTAAATGTTCGTATTTTTAAGGGCAAAAGGGTCAATTTTCCATCCTTAGATAAATCCAATAACACGTGATTCAGCCATAGTTCACCCAAAATACAGAGATTCTCTCAAGAACAAGTTAGTGTTTTCAATTAAGGATTCAAATTCAATACTCAAATTCAAGAATCTCTCCGTCAATCTTTGTGAAATTAGGAACTAAGGTATGTCAAGTGTTGATTTATGGATTCTTTTCATCCATGAAGTCCAAGAATCCTCTTTCAAATTATAAAACATTATATTTATGTTGTGGGTTGTTTGTAACCATGTTTATCTTATTGGATTATTCCCAAGTTGGAATCTTTATGTGTTTTCATGAAACTACGTTAGCATGCAAGATCAAATCCATGAATTGAGTTTTTTATGATGTGTAATTTGATGATTTCACCTACGTCCTAAGTTGTGCATGTAGGGTGTTTGAAAAAATGGCTAGGAGGATAGAAATTGGGTATTATAGCTTAATTGTGACTCAAATAATAATTGCATACTTTACCTTTATGACCAAGACTGGCTTCCATGATATTGTGTGCATTATGAGTATTTGATGGAATGTTCATGAGATTAGGTTGATGAAAGTATGACATGTCTATATGCAATACCATCTATGTACAATAATATGACAACAATGTGTTTCATGAAATCCCCAACTTATTGTATTAGGAATTGTTGATATTGGTTATGCGTTCACGAAGTATCAAGTCTTGTCAGTTTTATGCTATCGAGTCCTGGGGGTACTTATACCCGATAATTTAGCTGTGTGCCTAGAGCCAGTGTCAGTTTTCATGATACTCCTATTTAAGCCATGATAATTAGAATTCAGTCAGTTACATGACTCAGGAAAACTCAGTAATCTCAGTAATCTCAGTCAGTTATCCGATCTCAGTAGTATTCCATCAGTCAACGGAATTTAGTAAACTCTGTTCAAATCAGCTAAAAGATACTATCAGTAATAGTTTAGTTCAGTTTAAATCAGTTCAGTGTCTCTTCAGTTGGGAGTAGGATTCAATATCGAGTGAACACAAAGATGGGGACTCACCTGTTATCCAGTAGAAGGTGTGATCCTTAGAAGCAATCCTTTCATTTCAGAACTACGTAGCCAGCATAGGTTGAGATGTACCCTACGAGTTTAGGGATTAGACACCTCATTTGAGTTTTTCCTACTAGATGGGGTTGATGGAAGAGCTCCCTGTCAGAGAGGGTTTACTCACAACTTGTCTTTACTTGTGGCACGATACTGGCACCATTCCAGCTGGGGATACAGGTTGGACCCCACCATTTCAGTTTTGGGGTATGTAGGTTAGATGATTACCTCCCACAGTCTCAGTTTTGGATCCAATCTCAGTAATAGAACTTAGTTCAGTTCTACAGTTTTAAGACTGTCAGATATAGTCGCTCAGCTCAGTACAGAACTCAGCTAGTTCCATAAGAATCAGAACTGTCAGACACAGTCACCTAGTTAATAGTATATTAATTATACGAAGTTCATGTTACTAGTATTTAGATTTTAGAACAGTCAGATACAGTCAATCGGACTAGTTCTTCTTAATCAAAACAGTCAAAAACAGTCATTTCTTTATCAGTAATATGACATTAGTTCCTTTTACTCAATAGACTTAGTCTTTCAGTATCCCAGTATTAGTACCTAGATATCAGTAAATCCACATTATCAGAATTCATGAGTCAGTGTTATCACGATCTCAGATATAGTTACGTATTCATGCACGTATTTTCACGTTCATATTATTCAGTCGGTTAGTATAGTTAATGCATATGAACCATTGTATTTAGCCTACCTCACTTGCATACCAGTACATTTAATCATACTGACGCATTTATGCTATGATGTTTTATACCATAGGTTCAGATGCACGCACTCTAGAGTATCAGTAGCATTCTAGTTTCAACAGTCAGAGTCAGCAGTGAGTCCTCATCATTCGAGGATATTATTATTTGATTATTTCATTCTTTTATTACTTAGTTTATTTTAGCAGATGGGGTTAGTTGGGGGATTGTCACATCAACTCCTTATTCAGACAATTCAGTTTTAGAGGCTTTCAGACTATAGTTATTTGAGTTATTTTGGTATTGTTATACCATATTTTCATTTATGTATCAGTATTAAACCTTATGGACTTTCAGTACATGTTTCTTTATTTATGATATTACCATTATTATTCAAGGCTCAGTTACAGATATCAGTCATAGGTTGGCTTGTGGTCCTTCGAGATTATGAGCATCGTGTAGCATTTCGGGTACTAGATTCATGTCGTTACAAACTTGGTATTAGAGCCTAAGGTTCAACAGCGTCTTAGGAGGTCTGAAAAGCCACATCTGGTAGAGTCTTGTACATGGGTGTGTTGTGCACCACACTTATGTATATGAGGCTATGAGATGTTTTAGGATCAGTTTCCTTTCTTTCAATATTCATGTCATGCGAGTGAGCATGAGCTCCAGTCAAACTCTCAGTTTAATCCCTTCTTCTATTTTATTTATAGAATATGCCTCCCAAAAGGGCTAACGAAAGAGGAACAGGGAATCAGTCAGCACCTCAGCCCGTCTAGGCAGATCCTCTGGATGAGCACGTCTCTCATGCAAAATTTAGAACTGCATTCACTACTCTAGCTAATTCAGTCACAGCTTAGAATGACCAGCCAACTGCTGTTCTGGCCAACCCAGTGGCCAATTCTACTATAGCTAGGATTCGGGACTTCACCCGAATGAATCCTCCCCTATTCTCCGGTTCTAAGCCTAAAGAAGATCCACAGGAGTTCCTCGACCAGGTTCAGAAAGTCACAGATATCATGGGAGTGACTTCCAATGAGAGTGCAGAGTTAGCTATCTATCATCTACAAGATGTAACCCATACGTGGTTTAAGCAGTAGAAGGTAGATAGGGGTGCAGATACAGAGCTCATAAAATAGGAAGAGTTTGCTACGTCTTTCTTAGGTAAATTCTTTCCCCTAGAGCAGAAAGAAGCCAAAGTGTTAGAATTCATCAACCTTAGACAAGGTAGCATGAGCGTAAAAGAAAACTCCCTCAAGGTCACTCAGTTATCTAGATACGCTCCTCATGTAGTAGCAGACAGTAGATCTAGAATGAATAAGTTTGTGTCTGGGATATCGGGTAGAGTGGTTAAGGAGTGCAGGACTGCGATGTTGATTAAGGAGATGGATATATCTAGGATTATGGTCCATGCTAAAAAAATTGAGAAGTAGAAACTTAAGAAGAAGGAAAGGGAAAATAAGAGGGCCAGAACTGGTAGTTATAGTTTTTCTCAGCCAGGGTCGCAGGGTGGTAACCGTTCTTAGCATAGATAGAAGTTTTCAGCCCTAGTTCTATCTTCAGCTAGTACACCAGTACCAAAGTTCAAAAATGACCGTAGATATGGGGCACCAAGCTCCAATGCCCAGGGTAATGAGAGCAGAGTTTTTACTCATCCACTTTGTGAAGAGTGTGGTAAGCATCATAAGGGTATATATAAAGCCGGTAGTGATGTGTGTTTCAGATGTGGCGAGACAGGTCATAAGGTCCGAGATTTTCCTAGGCTTGGCCCTAGAAGTAAGCACGATCATCCTTCAACTCAGTTCGGTCCCCCGAATCATCAGGGTGCCAATTCCAGCGCTATCAGTGGGCAACGCCCAAATAAACTCTATGTACTTCAGTCCTGATAGGATCAGGAAAGTCCTCCTGATGTAGCCACTGGTATGTTACAGATCCCTTATTTACATGTTCGCATTTCTTCAGATTTAGGAGCTTCTTTTTTCTTTTGTAACTCTTTGCATAGCATTCAACTTTAAGGTCAGACCAAATATTAACAGGACTTTTTTCCAGTCCCCACCCCAGTGAGTCAGTCTAACACAGCTCGACAGGTATATAAGAACTGTCTAGTTATGAAATCTTTGAAAGTCAAGCCTTCAAGTTCCAGTAGTAATACCAGTATGTGTAGGAAATCCATAAGAAAAGATGATTCTCGACCCATTCCTATCTCAGTGCAAAGTTTTGTACATCAACCATCACGATACTTATGCATACTTTCTATTTCAGTCCCACGAATACAACTTATATCCATGTGTTTTTCATAGAATAGTATGCGTTTCAAGTTCCTTGTATGAGGAGTCCAAGTTCATCCAATGTTGCAGATCATGTTCCATGAATTCAAAAATTCCAAACCCAGTTCATGCAACTCATGACTCATACACTCATGTCATGTTTTACAGTATGCTTAGCCCACACGATTCATGACTTCACTCCTAGTGTTCAGTCAAACTCAGATTATGCCGCGTATACCCTCAATTTAGATTCGTCGGTGAATCTGTAGTGTTAATGTTCCATCCCGCAGGCCTCAGTTACAGTGTCAGTTTAGTAATCAATATTTAGTAAATGACTCATATAGTCCTACAGAACCATGGCTTTCAACTATCAGTTACTTAGCTATCAGAATTCAGTACTCCCGTACCAGTCTAACCCTAAGTTATAGAAAACCAACATTTAGTCTCAATTACAATCTTAGTTACGGTTACAGTCTCAATTACCGTCTTAGCTATAATCTCAGTCCAGTCCTAGTCCAGTAGTCAGATCAGAAACTCAGTATAGTTTCATGATTACCCGACCATAGCATATGGCCATCAGTTACTCAGTTATTAGTATTACAGTACCTTAGTTTATAGAATGTTTTCGAATTATGATTAAACGCTTGGTCTTGTGTTCTTAAGGTAATACAATTTTCCTTCACTTATGCTCAGTAACCTTATGTTGCCCAGTCAGTCATTACCTCCTATGTATAATACCCTATAGTCTCAGTCCAGCTATCCAAACTAGGTACAATTTAGTCTTACATGCCCAATATTTAGATATAAGTTATTCACTTAATCAGATAAAGTTAGTATATATTTATGCATTCGTGCTCAGCACCCACGTAAATCTTTTCAGTAGTTTCAGTTGCAGTGCATAAGGTCTAATCACTTTGTCTTAGCTTTAGATCCCAGATGTCTAGCCACGATTCAGTTCATAGGTGCCTTGTGCATCGCCCTAGTTTTCCTCAGTATCTCAGCAAAATCAGTATTCTTTGAGGGACCTAATGTCCCAAGGGGGAGATACACGATAATTCTCCAAATTCTCATGACATAAAACATGCCATTATCTCTTCTCGTAATGAATCCAGTTTGGAGTAAGGGGGTACTTATAAGTTGACCCTCAAACTCCGACCTCAGCTGTAAGATGTGTATTATAGGTATTCAGTTCAGATCACGATATCCAGCTTATGTATCACGTTCCAGACTCAGTTACATTCACGTGTTTCTGCTCGTGCATATCTAGTAATTAATTTCAGGCTCATTAGCATTTTTAATTTAAGGAAACAGTCTCCCTTGAACTTATCTAGTTTCATGCTAAGATTTTCATGATAAACTTGGTATCAATTACCATTGCATATTCAGTCATACATTTATAAAACAGTTAACCATGCATCAGATATGCATGTTCAGTATGATACATTCAGTTTATCGATCATGTCAGTTATGGAATCATGTTCCAGTTGTTCATGTTCAGTATGTACGTTAGTTTATCTTTTCTTCCCTCTCAGTCAATCTTATTCGAGGATGAATGTTCTTAAGGGGGTGATATTGTAAGAACCCGTAAAATCCTAAAGCTTAATTCAGTCCTTTAAGCTTGTCAAGGGGTCCCAGACTTAGAAAATTCTGGCTAGGTTCCCAGACTTAGCCTATTATTGACCTTTGAAAGTTGGAGATATTATTTCACCACCTTAACGTCCTTTAATGGTCCGTATTTTTATTAATTCATGATCAGGAAGGTCAATAGGTGTTCCCGAACAAGTTTTGAATTTTTTGGAACACGTTTAGATTATGTTCGGAGTCCCAAAATAGTGGACCAATGCGATCATGGCGCACCGCATCTCCAATCACGCTGGTCAACATTTGTGTAGGCTGCCAGAGCCAAAAATTTTGAGGTTCGACGCGATTATGACGCGACGCGTCGAGTATTGCATCGCAGCCATCAATGCGCCGCGTCGCTTATAGCGTCGGCACCCAGTGTTTAGTTATTAAATGTCCGTATTTTTAAGAGAAAAAAGGTCAATTTCCCATCCTTAGATAAACCCAATAACACGTGATTCAGCCATACTTCACCCAAAATATAGAGTTTCTCTCAAGTTTCTCTCAAGAACAGGTTAGGGTTTTCAATTAAGGATTCAAATTCAATACTCAAATTCAAGAATTTCTCCGTCAATCTTTGTAAAATCAGGAACTAAGGTATGTCAAGTGTTGATTTATGGAATCCTTTCATTCATGAAGTCCAAGAACCCTCTTTCAAATTATAAAATATGATATTTATGTTGTGGGTTGTTTGTAACCATGTTTATCTTGTTGTATGATTCCCAAGTTGGAATCTTTATGCGTTTTCATGAAACTACGTTAGCATGCAAGATGAAATCCGTGAATTGAGTTGTTTATGATGTGTAATTTGATGATTTCACCTATGCCCTAAGTTGTGCATGTAGGGTGTTTGACAAAATAACTAGGAGGTTAGAAATTGGGTATTATAGCTCAATTATGACTCAAATAATAAATGCATGCTTTACCCTTATGACCAAGACTGGCTTCCATGATATTGTGTGCATTATGAGTATTTGATGGAATGTTCATGAGATTAGGTTGATAAAAGTATGAACTGTCTATATACAATTCCATCCATGTACAACATTATGACAACCATGTGTTTCATGAAATCCCCAACTAATTTTATTATGAATTGTTGATATTGGTTATGTGTTCACGAAGTGTCAAGTCTTATCAGTTTCATGCTATCGAGTCCTGGGGGTACTTGTACCCGACAATTTAGCTATGTGCCTAGAGCCAGTGTCAGTTTTCATGATACTCCCATTCAATCCATGGTCATTAGAATTCAGTCAGTTACATGACTCAGGAAAACTCAGTAATCTAAGTAATCTCAGTCAGTTATCCGATCTCAGTAGTATTCCGTCAGTTAATGGAATTTAGTGAACTCTGTTCAAATCAGCTAAAAGATACTATCGGTAATAGTTTAGTTCAGTTTAAATTAGTTCAGTGTCTCTTCAGTTGGGAGAAGGATTAGCACCGAGTGAACCCAAGGATGGGGACTTACCTGTTAGCCAGTAAAGGGTGTGATCCTTAGAAGCAATCCGCGTATTCCAGAAATACGTAGGCAGTGTAGGTTGAGATGTACCCTATGAGTTTAGGGATTAGACACCTCATTTGAGTTTTCCTACTAGAAGGGGTTGACGAAAGAGCTTCTTGTTAGAGAGGGTTTACTCAAAACTTATCTTTACCCGTGGCACGGTACTGACACCTTTCCAGCTGGGATTACAGGTTGGACTCCACTAGTTCAGTTTTAGGCATGTCGGTTAGATGATTACCTCCCACAGTCTCAGTTTTGGATCCAGTCTCAGTAATAGAACTCAGTTCAGTTCTACAGTTTCAGAACTGTCAGATACAGTCGCTCAGGTCAATACGAAACTTAGCTAGTTCCATCAGAATCAGGACTGTCAGACACAGTCACTCAGTTAATAGTATATTAATTATACGAAGTTCATGTTACCAGTATTCAGATTTTAGGACTGTCAGATACAGTCAATCAGACCAGTTCTTCATAATCAAAACTTTCAGAAACAATCATTCCTTTATTAGTAATATGACATTAGATCCTCAGTACTCAGTAGAATTAGTCTTTTAGTATCCCAGTATTAGTACCCAGATATCAGTAAGTCCATGTTATCAGAATTCATGAGTCAGTGTTATCACGATCTCAGATACAATTATGTATTCATGCCTGTATTCTCACATTCATGTTATTCAGTCAGTTAGTATTGTTCATTCATATGAACCATTGTATTTATCATATACCTCACTTGCATACCAGTACATTCAATCGTACTGATGCATTCGTACTATGGTTTTTTATACCATAGGTTCAGAAGCATGCGCCCCAGAGTATTAGTAGCATTCCAATTTCAACAGTCAGAGTCAGCAGTGAGTCCTCATCATTCGAGGATGTTATTATTTGATTTTTTCATTCTTTTAGTACTTAGTTTATTTTAGCAAATAGGGTTAGTTGGGGGATTGTCCCATCAACTCCTTATTCAGACAGTTTAGTTTTAGAGGCTTTCAGACTACAACACGTTCAGACAGTTATTTCAATTGTTTTTGTATTATTATACCATATTCTTAGTTATGTATCAATATTGAACCTTATGGCCTTTCATTTCATGTTTCCACATTTACGATATTATCATTATTATTTAGGACTCAGTTATAGATATCAGTCATGGGTTAGCTTGTGGTCCTTCGGGATTATGAGCACCGTATAGCATTTCGGGTACCAGATTTAGGGCGTTACAAAAATAATTAGAATTTTTCACTGGTTCAAGAAAATTGCTATTAGCAGTGTTAGACGTACTAGGTTTAGAACTAGTAGAAAAATTAATAATTTTTGCACGTAGTTTCTCATCCGAAACTTCTTTTAAGAGTTCCAAAACATTATTAGATGTAATGATTTTTATATTCAAATCTTCAAATTTGGATTGCAATTTATAAAATGCATCATCACAAGACAGGTATGTCCTTTACAATCAGAACAAATCGTATCATCATTTTTATCACGATCAGATAAATTAAGCAAATCAACTTCATTGTCTGATTCAGATTCAGAATTATAATTAGCTTCTGATCCTGAGGTGTATAACAATCCATAAACTTTATCATAAAGGTCTTCTTTAAGTTCTAAAGAATTCAGCTTTTCAAGTTTACAGTTAGGAGAAATATGCCCAAACTTACCACATTTGTAACACTTAATTTTAGCAAGATTCGCTTAGATCTATTTTTTGTAAATCTGGTAGATTTACGATAAGCTTTCCTAGCTTTACGCTCTTCTTTGGATCTATATCAAGATCTCCTCTTCCTATAAGGTTTTTCATCCTTATAATATCTATGATTCCTTTTCTTAGAAAAGGATGATTTGGGTACACCAAACTGAGTACAGAAATCTCCTAATTGAGATCGCTCTTTTAGCTTATCAATCTTAAGTTGTCTAGATAGCTTTAATTCATTGCACAAATTCAATTCTTTTTGTGTGCAAACTCTTATCAATTTACCATAGGTATATTTGTCCCATGAAATTTCACCGTAAGAACCTCTAAGAGCCTTTGTTACCCTTTCAGCAAATAATGGAGGAAGTCCATCTATAAACTTAGTCTTCCAATGAGCATATCTATTTTTGGGTAATTCCATAACCCGAATCATAAGTGTCTTTATACCACCTAAATTCTCCTAGAGTTTTACATCCAAGACTGTTTAGGAGCGTTCAAACAGTTTCATATTGATTGGTGAACCTATCATTAAAATGTTCTAAAATAGTAAGAACGAGAGTATAAACAACATTTTCCCTATTTACTGGTAGGGTTCTACCTAGATTATCAACCTCTGCCTCAATAGCTCTGGCATTGACAACAATAAACTTTTGTTCAGTTGTTAGAAAATTATCCCACCAGCCACGAAGTTGGTCAGTAAAACCAACAATTATTATTTTACAAATAATTTTATCTGTGTTCCTTTCACTAGTCGCACTGCACACTGTTGAATACATCATTATGCGGTGCATAAGAATAGTTAATTGCCTATCAGTTAGTCCATCTAGATTTTATTCATATATATCAAAACCACTATAAGACATATTAGTTTGATTCCAGTCCCTTTCCTCTATCAAAACATCTTGAGGAGTCGGTCTTAGATAGTAATAAGTTTTCGTAGGGGTAAATCAACAGATTTGGAATTTTTACCCGGTTGTTTTCTAATCATCCTCTGAGCTTATTAAGATCTAATTTAGTCTAATTTTTCATAACAGAGGTTGCTTCTAATTGATCAGCAAAATCATTTGATAAATCAATAGGTTTAATATTCAAACCAGAAAACTTTTTATTAAGAAGCTCTTCAAATCCTTAAAAGGTGAACTGATTTGAAATCCCTGAATATGAGGAGGATTTTGAATACTAGTATTAGTTGTTAAATCTTCTGACTTACTTCCGGAAGAGGAGGCAATATCAGCTGATTTTGAACTAGTACTCAGATTTTTAACCAAATTTGTTAATTCATCAAGTTTTTTATCAAAAGAACTGATATGTTCTCCTAAGACTTTAACATATAAGAGCAAATAATTATTTTGAGAAATCAGATTATTAATTCCGGTGATGCTCACTTTTGTAACTTCATTATTAATGAATTTCTGAAAAGCAGAGAAAATGATACCTGTATTATTAGGTAAAATAAAAGGTGCCTATGGCGGGTAAATTGCTTTAACAATATTACCACTTATATTTTTATAAGATCGTTCTAAAATCTTTATGTATAAAGGTAAATAAGTGGTCATATACCAAGGAACAAAGTGCATAATTTAATTATTCAAGGCACAAAATTCATAGAATTTTTGAGAAATATTATGCAATTCATCGAGACTATAAGTCTCAATAAACCAAATTCTAAACTGATTTCATTTTTTATTAAAAAATTTTGTTTTAACATAATTTCTTGTATGAGATCCATGACTAAAATTAATTTGGTGTGGAATCATCAAATATTGTTTGGATCAAAGTTCATTTCAGAAGCAGTATGTATATCTCTATCAAAGATATTATCATTATCTTGAACAATATTTGTTCGAGGATTGATCTTAATTTTTTCTACAAATCTTATAGGAGTAGAATCAATTGTATGCAAAGAGGCATCATGACTTCTAGATGGACCATATGACAGTTCTACAGGAGAAATATGATGCATAACAGATAATAATTTAGGCAGAGAAAATGAATGTCTATTATAAACAATAGACTTATCATCAAACTGAATACATATCTGCCCATTCGGATCGTGTGTAACATGAAAAAGGTCTCTATTTTTCAGGTCATTTGTAACCTCACTCAGAGATACAATAGAATTTAAGGTCCATGTAGTGGGAAAATTAATTTCATCCCATTTAATAAGTCTTTTAGTAGTGACCTTAGACCTTGCAAAATTAGTTTCGAATAATATAGTCTGATATGATGTATCGTATAACTTACATCAAGTATTTAAAGTAGACAACAGTCTATAATAAATCCTATATGATAAACATATAATTTCAGATCCAGGCACATAATTATAAACATGCGTTTTTACATTTAATGTCAAAGCATCAAGTATATTCACATCAGTCAAAGATAATTGCAAATTTGGCTGAGTATTAAAATAAACTGGATTATAGGCCATAGTGGATTCAATTGAACCCATTAGAGGCTGTCGACTTGGAATTATGATTCCTTTTTTTCTCTAGGTTAGGAGGTTTAATTCTGCAACACAATTGATAGTCTCATAACTTGCTTGATTAATGCTTAGTAGTGTTATTATGGTTGTTATTTTTTTCTATATATTGATCAAGATGTACCATACAACAAAGGAAAAATATCTATATTAAGAAGGCTAACAACGTGTAATGTAAGTTGGCCAGGAAGTGGATGAGTTAGCTTTAAAGGTTATATCTGAGATAATTTGGACAGAGAAAGTATCATGCATGGATATAGTATGCATGGATTGTATCATGATAGTCATAGGAAGTATTTAATTTGTCGGTGCATTTTAATATTTTAATTATATTAAAGTGCATTATATCAAATGACAAAGTGCGTTGTTGATGGTTGCATTTCTCCGATGCATATTATAGTGAAATATTATTAAAAGTGTGTATTTACTTTGTGTAACTCTTATAACCACTAACACTTTATTTCACTCATTATTTTATGCTAGGATGTGACATTTAGTTCTTGTAACATGTACCATTAGTCTACCTCATTACTCTTGTAACTCTTATAATATCTGTAACCTATAGACCATTCAATGTATCACTTTACTACACCATATTCTTTCTATTCAATACAAGGATGAATTTCTTACATATAAATAGTGATGTTTCTTCCTTTGTTGTGGTGTAAGAAGAAAAGAGATGAGTGGTTGTGCATTGTGAGAGATAAAGAAAAGATGATAAGTGAAAGAGAGAGTTGAGACATAGAAAATATTCTAAGTCTTTAACTATATTCATTATACAAAGAAAGTTTTTACATGTTGAAGAAATGTGCTCTTATGGTGGAGCTTTGGACTCTTCAACTAATCCGGAGTTTCTTGAGTTGTACACGTTGATGGGATGTTGTATCTTGAGGGGAAAAGTCAAGAAATATATTGCTGGATCGGTGTAAATTATGCCGTAGAATCTCCTTAAAGAGAGCGAGATATCCACGTATCAACCAAGAAAAAGATTATTTTATTTTCTTTAATTTTTATATTTTCAACTGTAATTTAATTATTGTGGTATATTACACTTACATGATCTTATTTGTATTATTGAGATTCCACCCTGAGTTCCTGGCACTCTTGTGTTACCATACTAGTATTTAGTTTTTCTCACCCTAACATGACCTTATTTGGATGGTCTTGTTAATTAACTATTGTCGGTTTAAATACAATATTTATTTAAATTTTATTGTATCACATTGTTGTTGGTGTGATGTCTTGTTGTTCATAGATATATATAGGCTTGTTGGTGTCTGTCATAGTACTAGTCGTATTTTTGTAGGTTGTTTTTAATAGTTATCCCATTATGAATTATTAGTCATGTCCTTCGGATTGACTAACGCCCCTGCAGGTCTCACGGACCTAATGAATAGGGTGTTCCATCAATTTCTAGATCTGTTTTTTCATAGTCTTTATTGACGACATTTTGGTTTACTCTAAGAATGAGGAGGATCATGCCAGTCATCTCCGAACTATCCTTCAGACCCTCAAAGATCATAAGTTGTATGCAAAATTTTTCAAGTGTGAATTCTAGCTTAGTGATATTTCTTTCATGGGGCATATCGTGTCTAGTGGGGGAATTAAGGTGATCCCCAAAAGATTGAGGCAGTGAGAAAATGGCCCAGACCCACGACTCCAACCGATATTTGGAGCTTCTTGGGTTTGGCAGGGTATTACAAAAGGTTCGTAGAAATTTTTTCTTCCATAGATGCTCTACTTACCAGGTTGACACAAAAAAAGGTAAAATTTGTGTGGTCTAACTCCTGTGAGAATAGTTTTATGAAATTGAAGGACAAGTTGACTACTACGCCTGTTTTGACCTTTCCCGAAGGTACAGAGGGTTTTTTTGTGTACTGTGATGCATCTTGAGTGGGACTTAGATGTGTACTTATGCAGCATGGTAAGGTGGTAGATTATGCATCTACGCAGTTAAAGGTGCACGAGCGAAATTACCCCTCCCATGACTTGGAGTTAGCAGCAGTGGTGTTCACACTTAAGATATGGCGCCATTATTTATATGGTGTATATATTAATATATTTACTGACCACAAAAGTTTACAGTATGTTTTCTCATAGAAAGAACTTAATCTCAGGCAGAGGCGGTGGCTAGAATTGTTGAAGGACTATGATATGAGCCTGCACTATCATCCGGGCAAGGCAAATGTAGTAGTTGATTCCATTAGCAGGTTGTCAATGGGCAGTCTTTCTCATCTTGGGAAAGGTAAAAGAGAGATGGTGAAAGATATTCACCTGCTTGCAAATCTAGGGGTTTAACTTTTGGATTCCCAAGATGGAGGAGTAATTGTTCATGAGATAGCTAAATCTTCCCTATGTGCTGAAGTTAAGGAAAAATAGGTTGAAGACCCCATCTTGATGCAGATTAAGAAAGATGTTGGTCAACAGAAGGTGATGGCTTTTGAAATTATAGATGATGGGATTTTAAGGTATCAGGGTAGGCTGTGTATGCCAAATGCGGATAGATTGCGGGAAAGAATTCTTGACGAGGCTCACACTTTGAGGTATGTTGTTCACCCATGCTCTACAAAAATGTATCATGATCTTAAGACAATTTATTAGTGGAATAATACGAAACATTATGTTGCTTATTTTTTTTCTAAGTGTTTAAATTGTCAACAAGTCAAAGTGGAACATTTGAGACCAGATGGTACTTCTCAAGAGATAGCCTTGCCTATGTGGAAGTGGGAGATGACCAATATGGATTTCATCACAGGGCTTCCAAGGTCCCAAAAAAATATGATTCTATTTGGGTGATCGTAGACTAGATGACCAAGTCAGCTCATTTTCTGCCTGTGAGTAATAACTACTTGGGTGACGATTATGCCAAGATGTACATTGAGGAAATAATTCATTTTCATAGGGCACCGATATCCATTATATTTGATTGAGGTACGCAATTTCTTCGCAGTTTTGGTGGTTTTTAGGTACCCAAGTAAACCTGAGCACTGCCTTCCACCCTTAGACTGATGGCGAGTTGAACGCATCATTTAGACCTTTGAGGATATGTTAAGAGCCTACGTAATTAACTTCTAAGGTAGTTGGGTAGATCATTTGCCATTGATAGAGTTCGCATACAATAATAGTTATCAAGCCAGTATTCAGATGGCTCCTTTTGAAGCACTTTATGAGAGGAGATATAGATCACTAATTGGGTGGTATGAAGTAGGTTAAACTCGATTGTTCGGGCCTAATATTGTTCATTAAGCAATGAAGAAGGGGAAGATCATTAGAGAGTGACTTAAGACAGCTTAGAGTCGTCAGAAATTCTTTACAAATGTTAGGAGAAGGGAGTTAGAATTTGAGGTTGGTGAGTGGGTGTTTCTTAAAGTCTCCCATACGAAGGGAGTCAAACATTTAGGAAGGAAAGGGAAGCTTAGTCCTCATTACATAGGACCGTATCAGATTTTAAAGAAGATTTGTGGGTTTGCCATGATTTAGATTTCCCCGCAAGCCTGACTTCTGTTCATCCAGTATTTCATGTGTCCATATTGAAGAAGTGCATTGGAGATCATTCCGTAGTGTTGCCTGTAGAGGATATCAATGTGAAAGACTCTTTTTCGTATAAAGAATAACCCATTGCCATTTTGGATCACCAAGTTCGGACGTTGAGGAGCATGGAAATAGTTTTGGTTAAGGTGATGTGAAGGAATAAAAAGGCCGAGAAAGATACTTAGGAGTCAGAAGATGATATGCGTGAGAGGTACCCAACTCTTTTCAAAGCCATGGATGATGATTTAAAAGGTACAAATCCTATACTACTCATATTCTTCCATTTAGTTCTTGAAATCGTGCTTGTTGTCTCCTGAGTTATCATTCAGGGACGAATGATCCCAAGGGGGGATAATGTAACAACCCGCATTTTGGGCTAGAATGTAAATCATCATTCCTACACGTAATAGTTCCAAAGGCAAATAAATCCTATGAAATTTAGTGTTTTAATCAATTATGTAGTGTGGGAATCTAATTGTGCATGAATTGAGATCATAGAGGTCCCTTAACTCAAAGACGAGTGGAAAGCTTTCCTATCGATTGAGTTTTAGTGAGTGTCTAAACTTAAGTCAACTTCCATCGACCATAACTTTTAGTATATAAATAATTATGGGGCCTACTATATATTAAATGAAAGGTCTTTGAGTCCTCTTTCCAATGCCACTAGTTTGCCTTAATCCGATATCGGGTAAAAAGTTATGCCTATTTTATTGAGAGGTATCAGTCTAACAAGGTGTGATGGCCAGACTAACGGACCATCAAGCCAGCGACGGCCCATCAAGTTTCTCGTCAAGCCTTAAGCAGTAAGCTCTTTTAAAGGCCAAGAACTGAAGGTTGGAGTGATGGTCCTTCACCAGACTGACGGTCCGTCAACCAAACCGTCAGTTAAGGCTGAATCGTGCAAAAAATGCATTTTTAACAAGCTATTTTGGTACTTTTCCTCCCCAGAAACTTCTCACACTAATTAAATTATATTCTAAACGTTATTAGTCAATCATTGTCATTTATACAACATCAAAATCCTCTTTTTACTCTCAAAAATAAGATAAAACTAGGGTTTCTTCCAAGAACAAGAGAATCAAGAAAAATTAATCCTTAAGTCCAACATTTCCAAGGAACAAATCAAGATTCAAGTTCTGCACTTTAAACCTTGTAATCTAAGGTACTTGGGGTTTTCCTAAACTACATGGGCATGATGAAATTGTTTCAATAACATTTACATGTTGAGAAATCATGAGTTTACAAAATGGTATTGAAGTTTCAACTACAATTATGCATTGTGAATCTTTCTTGCTAATAAAGTTTTGGTCTTGAGGGCTTCCCTTTAAATTCAATTATCATTTATATATATATATATATATATATATGTATACATATGGTTTGGCATTTTGAAACTTGAATTGAGAGAATGAACATTTGTAATCCCTCTCTTATTATAAATTCCCTTATGTTCATATATTATGAATTATTTCAACTTCATATTGAGAAGTATGTACAAAGGTGTTTACTATTGTTTAAGACTTTGTTTTGATTATGAATTGAAGAGAGAGGGTTTTACATGTTGATAAATATCGAAGATGTATAACTAAAGAATTACATAGTTGTCACAAAATGCATGACCACCACATGTTTGTTGAAATGTTTAAAAGAGAGAGTCCTCGCATATTTTTGCATAAGTTTGAAGTACAAATCTTTTTGAACTGTTTGAATGATATGGTGGTCTAATCCTTGTGTTTTAAATGAAGAGAATATCCCATAATATTTTATCACTTAGAGATATGATTTGCAAGTAATTGGTATGACGATACCATTTAAATGAATGCCATAACATAGTAAGAGTTTCAGTTTTTGATTTTAGAGAATACATGTCTTACAAATCTAAAAATGGGCTTAAAGAGAGTTAAGTGGTTGCCTGAAGAAGGCTTTAGTTCAGATAACTCCTAGCCTAAAATCATGTTTCACCGATATGGGTTTATTATGTCCCCAAGAGGGACCATACACTGGCCTAGTTCCCTTTAGCGTATTAGAGATAGAGACTCCAACCCTTGCGGTCTTGGCTGCCGAGTTAAGAGAAGATTCCATATAGTCCGTGTGATTGTACAGTTGTAGGGTATACCTCCTAGCTCAGAAGTAAGATAAAGACTGAGTCATGGATTTCAAATTATTATTTAAAGTCTTTTAAATATGCCCATGTATTTTTCATATATCATATATAAATTGTTTACAAACTACTCTCAATTATTTTGTATAAAAATTCTTTATTTTGGATTACTCTGCGTACCAGTACATTTGTATTGACCCCCTATATTTCAGGGTCTGAGGCTTAGTCCAGTGGACCCGCCAAACTGTAGAATCATCAGACCGAAATGTGCAGTTGGTGTGCCTTCTTTATTTTGGAAAGCCATCGTTAGAGTATTGTTTTGCATTTTAGTTTTTGTGTTTGACTGGGGCCTTGTCCTAGATTTAGATAAGTTATTATATTCTGATGAATTAGAGATTTCATAGACTGAGATGGATGTTGTCTAGACACTTATTGATTTTCTTCCGTGTTGTTAAATTGAACTCAGAGAATAACCATGATTCCATTTGTTTATTTACATATTACTCTTATATTATTGTGAATATTGTGCATGATTACTAGATATAGAAGGGTGCCCGGGCCCTAAATGGTTTGGGATGCTCGTCACGTCCAGGACATCGGTTTGGGTCGATATAATAACCCATGTAAATCAAGAATAATTATCAATTATCATAAAAGAATACATTTTACCACCAATGTTAGTAGTACTAGTGGGACCAAATAAATCCATATGAAGTAGCTGCAAAGGTTTAGTTGTAGATAAAATATCTTTAATAGGAAAATATTTCTAGTATGCTAACTGAGTTGACAGGCATCACAGATGTGAGTCTTTTTTAAATCAATATTTTTAAGACCAGTCACAAGTTCATGCTTGACTAATTTTTCAATATGCCTCATGCTGGCTGATAACGCTCAAACTACAACTCTCGTAAGAGTGTAAGCGGTCGTTGTCAAATATAGAACCCAACCTGGGTTGGGTATCGATCCCACAGGGAATAGCTTGGTCAACAAGTAAGCAACGATTACTAGACTTTTAGTGCAAGTCTCGTAAGAAGGGGGGTTTGTAATGTGTAACCAAATTATTAAAGTAAAAACTGAAAATAGCAAAGTAAAAAGAAGGAATGTTTAGTAGGTTGTGAAACAATGAGAATTGAGGAGTTGGGGTTATGTCCACCTTCTGAGTTATACGTCTCTATTGACTATGAGTGTGTTGAATTCAGACATGCATGTGCTTATAGAGAATTGTATTCGATGGTAAATCCAGGCGTCTTTCGACCTATTCGAGGATTATTTTACTTTAACTCTTTCAAGCTTAAAGCGTGTCTAACGGTATGAATTCTCCAAGAGGTTAATCCAGTTACGACACTAACTTTTTAATAGGGGATGGGACCCTACTACCTTGACATTATCTCTTTTCCAGACAGATAACCTTTCTTTCGAACAAGTTAAATGTTATACTGGCGTATTCTTGCGTTTGCAACCACAAAGAATTTAGATTAAGATGAAGAGAATAATGATATAAGCAACATACGTGTCATGAACTCACAAACTCACAACAATAAATAGTATCTCATTCGGCTTCCATAACCCCAACAGAGAAGTTTAGTTACCCATGAGTGCGAAGGAAATCACAATTGACATTGTTGTTATACCACAATAAAGATTTCACGTTTGTAATGGTGTGGTAGGCGTTAGGCGTGAATCCCTTAGCAAAGTAACGTTTCTCTTGTTGTGGAATTTAAGAATAGATGAATAGAAGAAGAAAAATAGAATTAATGGAAGAATGATTGTTTAGAACTAGAATGTCTTAGAAGTAGAATAGAATTGAATTGAATGTAAGAAGATGTCTCAAAATCTCTAGCAAGATAGGGTATTTATAATACCCATATCCTATTCCTCCTAACCTAATGAAATGCTTAACCAAATCCTACTAAGCTAATGAAATACTTAACCCAATTGTACTAGGTTAATGTATCATTATCCTAATCCTAACAAGCTAATGTAATACTTAACCCAATTGTACTAGGTTAATGTATCATTATCCTAATCCTAATAAGTTACTGCTAGTCCCCAAAGTCTTCAGAAATGTTGTTTTAGCCCGGGACAGAGTTTCCATGTGCCATCTTTAGTCCTTGGCGTCCAAGATTGGTTTTTCTCCTTTCGTGAAGCTTTCTTTGGCGTCAAGTTATCCATGAAATTCTGAATTCTGCATCATTTACACCTGAAACTTTGCTAATCATGTTCGTTAGCTCACTTACAGGAAAATGGAATAAAAGTGCATGAACTATATAATTTGTTCTCAAAACTAGGCTAAAATATGGGCAAAATATAGTGCTATAGGCGTGTAAATTTGCCTATCATCAACACCCCACACTTAAAGCTTTGTTCTTCCTCGAACAAAATATCATGTCCCTCTAAACATCAACTTAGGGTTTCACAGCAACAACATAAAATATTCGTCAAGACAAGCACAACAATTATCAACAAAGAGTAGTTTTCCAATCATTAGTAGAGACCATTTAGCCTCCAACATAGACTCGTGATGGTGGTCAACTCATATTCAAAAGTTAAGGCACAAAGAATCATACACAACTACCCAAAACTCATCAACCATGTGTGTCTCACAATATATTACCCATAATCACTCACAAGTATAGCATATTTTTCAAACATGGGTATCAAAATATCCTTGCTCTCACTCTCACAAAGAATTCATATGCAACAACTGATGACCATAGGCTTGCCCTTAGTGTAATGCTCCACTAAATGTCAGAATGCTAAGCTTAGAATCAAATAGGTCTTTTGATGGTTGTAATGTAGGCTAAGGGACGGGTAGGACTATTTTGGCCAGAAATAGTGACTATGTTCCTAAGCGCTTTAATACATCACATTGTGTCATTAACACTTTTCTTTCTAACAACCTTTCTTTCATTTATTCTACCACCCTTTTTCTCCTCTTTTGTTTTTCAATTTTAAACATGACTAACTTTTCAGTGTTTTCTTCCTTTTTCTTTTCATAACATACCTCTTATGATAGCACTTTTTTTTCATAGCAATTTCAAGCACCAATGCATTCTAAAGCATCATACTCACCCAATTTCCTCTTATTTTGTCACATGACTTTACACTTTAAAGCACTTAGGAATTTGGATCAAATTATGGTCTTGAAAAAAATGGATTAGGCTTACATATGAGGTTGTCAAAGAAAATAGGCTAAAGGCTCAAAAGGGTTAACTAGGATAATGTCCATGGGTAGGTAAAAATGAAGGTAAACAAATATAGGTTGCCAAAGAAATGCCTAAATCATCTCCTAAACTTACACTCCTTATTTTCTCTTTACATACATACCAGGCAAGTTCTAGCATCAGCCACAAGCACAGAATATACTATTATCTCACACACACAAGGCACATGGTCGACTTTATTGGGAGTAGTATAGACTCTTGGCCCAACAGATGAAGGAATTAAACCAAACAATATCACATAGTGAGTCACAATTAGAGCCTAAACGTCTCAATAGTCATGATTTTAGTACAAACTCTTGTCATAATCTCATGCTGCCTATTAGAATAATTTCATGTGATGCTAAGTTAAAAAATAAATAAATTTTAACTACTGAAAAAAAACAATTAACTACTAACAAAACACACAAACATAAATAAATGCAAATGTGGATAGAGAAGTATAGCATGTAAATACCAGCACCCCACACTTAGACGGGACACACTGCCCTCAGTGAAAAATAAATAAGAAGAACCTGATTAGTCGGACTCATCCTCTATGTCTGGGGTCATACCTCCTGCATCGGAATTGTCATCAGAGTCGTCGTCATCAGAGTTCTCTTCCACGTCGGAGTCTAGCATTCGTCGATCATCATCGGTTTGCATATCGTCATCAAGAGGTTCCTCAAAATATACACCTTCTCCACACATCTCCCTCGCATGCTCATTCATTGGGTAGTCATAATCCAACTGTTGGAGCTCTGCATCAGTTGGAACATGACCCCCGCTCATCATGGTAAACTTCATCATGCCATATAAATGGTGGGAGAAGCTTTCGTCGCGAGCATGCCTTTCTGAAGTGGTAAGGTTGACTCCATGAGTGGTTTCAGCATCTTTAACCTTCGTGAGGTCAACCTTCTTTGTGTTGTGTGGGAGTTTGTGATCAGCCGGTTCCTCTTCGATGTCTTTTTTCCTTAGTATTGCAGTCAACAGGTTGCCAAAACTGAAGTGGGACCTCTTGTGTAGCCTAGCTTTCCGCATTGTGGAACGAATAATTGCCCCGACGTTGATAGGGACATTCGTCATCAATGCGTATACCAAGCACACTCTATCTCTTGTTATCTTGGTGTACTGAGTCCCTGGTATGAGGCAAGAGTTGACAATACACAACCATATCCTTACTTCCCTATTCAAAGGAGCATAAGGAAAGGTGTTGTGTCTCCCAGTGTCTTTATGTCTGCTCCACCTTGCCATGGATCTACTTCCACAAAGTGTGTGTCGAATTTCTCTATATGGAGGTCTACTGTACAGCTCTTTGAATGGTGTTGGATCGACTGAAGGCAAGCCAAGAAAGGAGTTGAAGAAATCCGCATTGAGTTGTAAAACTTGGCCCCGAATCTTGACCTCGCTTCCTGTGGTTTTCGGTGACCAGTTGGCATAGAATTCTCTTGTTAAATCGAGATTGCATTCTCCCATGTCTCGGAAGATGAAATCCAGATGTAATGCCATGATCTTGGACAACATGCGCGGCTCCTTCTTCGCTAGGCTTTCCTTGTTGATTAGGTCTACATGAACATATTTTCTTTCTTTGTTGTTCCTATACCATTCCTTCGCTTCCTCCTCAAGAACCCATTTTATTCCAAACGTGCGGCGTGGTAATTGCATTGAGGATGATTCTCCTTGCTCCTTGCGACTTCTTTTCTTTCTCTTTTGGGAAGTGGTAGCCTTATCTTTGCCTTGTCTTGCTTTGGGTGCCATTGTACCTGAGACTTGAAATAGAGTTCACGTTAGCACAATCTCAATGGATACAATCTATACATAAGCAGTAGGGGTACCACCCCACACTTAGTTTGTTGATACGAATTAGTGAAGTGAAAGTGGTCGATTACTTAGACTTCATCGACATACATTGTAGGAGCTATATTCCAACAAGAAAATAAGAGATGTATCACTTCTTGCAACCTTTGCAATATTTTCATGTTAGATATATCAAGACTACTACATAGGGATTACATCATGGTATTGTTTCTATCAATAATCACAACCTCCTATGTCGGTAGGCAACTATAAGTCTTATTCCGATGAACGGGACATTCTAACATGTAAGCATTCTAGTGACAAGATTATGCAATGTTCATGACTATAGCAATTCCTCAAGTAGTATAACAATGCATCAAAATCAAATTCAAGTTGGAAACAAGTTAAGAGTATCCTAACGTACATGTTCACTCACTTGGTTTTGTATCAACAATTCAAACACATTAACATCACCAATATTTTTTCAAGATGTAGCAATTCATAATAGACATAGCAACGTAGAACTTACAAAAAATAGATGAAGAACAAAAGAGTACTTACGTGATTGAAGCCTTTGGAGATGTTCTTGTGAAGTGGGAGAGCAAAAAGAAAAGTTTTGAGATGATTTGGAGAGTATGTGCGGCGCCTAGGTCAAGTTTTCAATGTGTTTGTGTTTCAATACTAAGTCTCCTTTATATAGGAAAAGAATGGGTCGGGTTTTGACCCATTTAAAATCGGATTTGGAGACATAAAGTGACCATAGGCGGCGCCTTTAGCTTTGCCTATGCGTGGCATAGGCGGCGCCTTTTTCAAAGCATTGTCTAGCATAGGCGGCGCCTATGCCATAGGATTTGGTGAGCATAGGCGGCGACTTTTACTTTGCATTTGAGATTCAGAGACAAAATGCTTTAGCATAGGCGGCACCTATGCTATGGCATACTTGAGCATGGGCGGCGCCTATGCTATGGCACACTAGATTCCGAGACCTTGGGCCATAGTATAGGCCTTGACTTGTTCGCGGCCTAGTTTTACCTAGGCCTAGCCTTGCTCGATGCCTATATTTTCATGAGAAATGCTCAATCCATAGCCTTTTGCATCTTCATGCCTAACTTACCACCTTTACCATGCAATACGTCCAAATCAAAATTTGAAACCGATCTCCTCGTTGAATACCTCTTGCACCTACATTTTCTCAAACCAATGAAAACAATTAGTACGATGGGTTGCCTCCCATCAAGCGCCTTAGTTTTGGTCATGGCACGACTCTTATTTTTGGATTTTTTTTTATTTATCAAAAACAAAACACGTACTAAAATGAAAGAAAAAACAAAAAATGTAAAACGATAAACGATAAACGATAAACGATGGGTTGCCTCCCATCTAGCGCCTTATTTATTGTCGTGGCTCGACATAGTTACCTCGAGTACTTAGACTTTGTCGAGATAAGTGATGGCCATGAAGTTTATCGAATCAAGAGGACCGATATAAGGTTTCACACGTTGGCCATTCACTTTGAAGATAACACCATTATTATCTTCCAATTCAACTACTCCAGACGAGTAGACTTGGATAACTTTGTATGGACCAGACCACTTGGACTTTAAATTACCTGGGAAGAGCTTCAATCTGGAGTTGAAGAGAAGTACCATATCATCCTTTTGAAAGTTTCGACGAACAATCCGCTGATCATGATACTTTTTCATCCTCTCCTTGTATATGTCTGATCTTTCATAAGCATGTAGATGAAATTCATCCATCTCATTCAGTTGCTCCATCCTCAGCTTCATTGCATCATCCCAATTCAAATTCAATCGCTTCAGCGCCCACAATGCCTTATGCTCGAGCTCAATGGGTAAGTGACAAGCCTTCCCATAAACTAGTTGATAAGGGGACATGCCAATTGGCATTTTGAATGCAGTCCTGTACGCCCATAGTGCATCGTCCAGCTTCCGATACCAATCCTTCCTATTAGAATTTACCGTCTTCGCAAGGATTTGCTTGATCTCTCGATTGGAAACCTCTACCTGTCCACTAGTTTGTGGGTGATAAGGCATGGCTACCTTATGTTGCTTGACACCATATTTTGCCAACACGGACTTGAATAGCTTGTTGCAAAAGTGAGATCCTCCATCGCTTATGATAGTACGTGGTACTCCAAAGCGAGAGAAGATATTCCTCTTCAAGAACGCTACAACACGCTTTCCCTCATTGTCGGCCAATGCTACAGCTTCAACCCATTTCGAGACATAATCCACAACAACTAAGATGTATTTCATTCCAAACGAATTCACGAATGGACCCATGAAATCAATGCCCCATACATCAAAGAGTTCTACCTAAAGAGTTTTCGATATGGGCATGTCATGGTGTTTCGAAATAGCACCTTGTCGCTGGCATTGGTCGCATCTTCTAACAAAGTCATGAGCATCTCTAAATATGGAAGGCCAATAATATCCACTTTGCAATACTTTTCTTACCGTCCGATTACCTGCGTGATGTCCCCCAACTTGGGAAGTGTGGCATGCTTCCAATATATTTGGCACCTCTTCATGGGATATACATCGTCGGATAACACCATCCGCGCATCGTCGAAACAAATATGGCTCATCCCAAAAGTAGTGCTGTACATCATGCATAAACTTTCTCTTTTGATGGTAAGATAAATTTGCAGGTATCACATTACTCACCACAAAGTTTGCAAAGTCAGCATACCATGGTAACTCTTCTATTATCGTGGCTAAGATCTCCTCATCAGGGAATGCATCATCAATCTTGATTTCAGGTTGCGCCACATGCTCGTTCTCGAGTCTAGAGAGATGGTTGGCCACTTGGTTCTCGCAACCTCTTCTATCTTTAACTTCGAAATCAAACTCTTGCAGCAGCAATACCCATCGAATTAGTCTTGGTTTTGCATCCTTCTTTGTCATTAGATACCTAAGAGCTGCATGGTCTGTATGAACGATCACCTTAGTACCCAATAGGTAGGCACGAAACTTCTCAAACGCATACGCAACCGCTAGGAGCTCTTGTTCAGTAACAGTGTAGTTCCTTTGGGCTTCATTTAGGACCTTACTCGCATAGTAGATAGGATGAAATAGCTTCTCCTTTCTCTGACCAAGTACAACACCAACGGCTACACCACTAGCATCACACATGACTTCGAATGGGAGAGACCAATATGGTGCTACCATGATAGGGGCTTCAATGAGTTTTCCTTTGAGGCATTCGAATGCCTTCAAGCAATCGTCATTGAAGTCAAACTTCGCATCTTTCTCCAAGAGTTTTCACAATGGACTAGCAATTTTGGACAAGTCTTTGATGAACCGACGATAGAAACCTGCATGGCCGAGAAAACTACGAACACCCTTCACCGAAATTGGAGGCGGTAGCTTCTCAATGACTTCAATTTTCGCTTGATCAACCTCAATTCCTCTTTCAGAGATTTTGTGCCCAAGAACAATACCTTCTTTTACCATGAAGTGGCACTTTTCCCAATTCAGCACTAGGTTGAATTCTACACATCTTTGCAACACCATACTTAGGTTTGTCAAGCACGTTTCAAAAGTCTCACCAACAACTGAAAAATCGTTCATGAATACCTCCAAAGTGTCTTCAACCATATCAGAAAAAATGGACATCATACAGCGTTGAAAGGTAGCTGGTGCGTTACATAGCCCGAATGGCATACGCTTGAAGGCAAACGTACCATATGGGCATGTAAACGTTGTCTTCTCTTGGTCTTCGGGAGAAATACAAATCTGATTATAGCCTGAATAACCGTCTAAGAAACAAAACCATCCTTTCTCCGCTAATCGATCTAGCATTTGGTCCATAAATGGCATTGGAAAGTGATCTTTGAGCGTCCAAGAATTCAGCTTCCGGTAGTCCATGCATACTCTCCATCCAGTGATGGGTCTGAGTGGAATAAGTTCATTTTTCTCATTCGCGACCACCGTCATGCCTCCTTTCTTGGGAACACATTGTACCGGGCTTACCCATGTACTATCAGAGATTGGATAAACAACCCCTGCGTCTAACCACTTGATAATTTCTTTCTTCACCACTTCTTGCATAGGTGGGTATAGACGTCTTTGATGCTCAATGGTTGGTTTGCAATTTTCTTCAAGCTGAATCTTGTGAGTACAAATCCCAGGTGGAATACCAATAATATCCACAATGGTCCATCCAATGGCTCTAATATACTTCCGTAGAATAGCAATAAGAGCTGCAACTTGTTGCTCACCCAAATCTGCTGCCACAATGACTGGAAGTGTGCTTCCGCTTCCTAAGAATGCATACTTTAAATGACTTGGCAGCTCCTTCAATTCTAACGTGGGTGGCTCTTCAATAGATGGCTTAGCTGGTGGTGTGGGTCGTTTTTTGAGATCAAGGTCCAGCTTCTTGGGAGCATAGTGATATGTCCCTAATCCTGATAGAGCACAAATAGCTTCTTTGCAATTTTCAGCATCCTTACTCTCTCCATTCATGAGCACAACCGCCAAAGGGTCAACAATAATTTGCTCTTCTTTAAGTAATTCTTTCTGATCATCAAAGAAAACATCAGCCACCGAAAATACACTCGGATCTTTGGGTTGCTTCATTGATTTGCAAACATCAAAGCGAACCACTTCGTCATTTATTCGGAATGAAAGCTCATTGGCTCTCAAATCAATGAGAACACTTCCTGTAGCAAGGAAAGGGCGTCCCAAGATTATGGGAACCTCTGAGTCCGCTTCACAATCCAAAATAACAAAGTCTGCTGGAAATATGAATGAAGAAACCTTTACCAAGACATCACATAGGATACCAACAGGTCGTTTTACCGACCTATCCGCCATGACGAGCCTCATATTGGTTGGAGTAGGATCACCCAACCCCAACTTTTTATAGATAGATAATGGCATAAAATTGATGATGGCTCCTAAATCACATAATGCTTTGGCAAAATTCAAAGATCCAACGGTGCAAGGAATAGTGAAAGCTCCGGGGTCAGCCTTCTTCTGAACTATTGATCGGGTAGCGATTGCGCTGCAGTGATGGACATAATCTTTCAACTCATAACTTGCTGCCCGCTTCTTTGTCAAAAGATCCTTCATAAATTTCACATACCCAGGCATTTGTTTAAGTGCTTCCACCAATGGAACATTAATGGTCATCTGCTTTAACATAGTCATGAATTTACTGAACTTCGTATCATCCGCCACCTTCTTCAATCTTTGGGGAAAAGGTGGTGGTGGGTATGGAATTGTTCTCTCCACGGCTTTCTTCTCCTCTTGCTTTCGTTTTTCAGCTTTTCTAGGCTACACGTCGTGAGGAGTGACGTTAAGGACGTTAGGATCGGCTGCTGCGGCATCTTCCCCTTTCGCCTTATAATCAATTTCCGCTTCTTCGTCAACCACTTGCTTGCCTTTTTCTAAAGTTTCCAGTACCTTACCACTTCGGGTAGTGATGGCCATGCATGACCCATCATTCCTTGGGTTTTGCACAGTATCGCTAGGTAAAGTACCAGCATTTCTTTGATTGAGTGCTGCTGAAAGTTGGCTCAATTGCTGCACTATTTGCTTGATTGAAGTGGAATGAGAATCAACTAATTGCTTCATAGAGGACAAATCATTTATTACCTCCGTTACTCCTGCGCTCGTTGCTTCCACTCCTTTCAGTAGTTTAGCCATCATGTCTTCCATACTTCCAGAACTAGATGTGGTGGTGTCACGTCTTCCAAGGGGTACGTATAAACCACTCTTTTCATTGTTTTTCCTCCAACTACCTTTGTCCTTGTTTCCAAACTTATCATAATAGTTCCGACCTTGGTTTCCTTGGGCATTGCCTCGGAAACCCCCCTGATTGTTCAAGTAGTTGGCTTTCTCTTCCGAATCAGATTCGTTTCTTCCTTTTGATGCAATAGCTTTCACTTTTTCGGTCTTTCCTGATAATAAATGCTTTGTAAGAAGATCCACTTGTGTTTTCATGTGCGCCATATCTTGATCACGTTCTTCTTGTCTTCTTCTTTGGTCTGCAGTCATGCCAATAGATAAAGTGGGGCTTGCTACCTCAGAATCCCTGGTATGCCAAGCTCTACTTTGTTTCGTCATACGATCTAGCATATTGCTTGCTTGACCAAAGGTGAGATCCATGAAGGATCCTCCAACCGCATTATCCACCACTGGTTTAGTTATTGAATTCAAGGCTCTGTAAAGTATCTCCATTAGGTGAACATTAGTCATGTGATGGTTTGGGCACCTCATTAGCTTCGTCTTGAACCTCTCCCATGTTTTATGAAGAGCTTCAGTTGGAAGCTGACGAAAGTTGCTGATTTCATCTCTCAATTGTGCTCTTTTGGATGACGGAAAGAATCTTTCTAGGAAAGCGTCTCTCAATTGCCTCCAATTTGTAATAGAATCAGGAGTCAACCCATTCAACCATAGAGTTGCCTCCCCAGACAGAGACAATGGAAATAAGCATAACCGAATTGCATTCTGACCAACTCCAGGATTGTCAAACGACTTGCATATAGAAATAAAGTTGATGAGATGCATATTTGGATCATCGCCTGCTAGTCCACCAAATAATCCCTTGAGTTGCAATAACTGAATCATGGTGCTCGTGATGTTGAACTTGGCTCCGGGTGCCAATGGTGGAGGAATAATGGCTCCTGTGGCTCCGGCTCCATCAAGATCATCATCATCATCATCGTCGAAAGCTGGCTACATAGCTTGGCGTTCAGGCCTAAACCTGGCTTGACGGTCTCTTCTGTTGGCAGGTGTTGCGATCTCAGCGGCATGCCTAGGGTTTAGTAGCTCGTCATCACCTAGATCTTCATCGTCAGGATTTGTTGCTTGCCCAGGGTTATCAATATTCTGTTGATGCACTTGAGCGGCGGCTAGCGCAGCTAGTCTCGCCTGTTCCTGTTGAGAAGCCATCCTTTTAATTGCGTGTTGTGCCTCCATTCTGCGAATACGTTGTGGTTCAGGATTGATAGGTAATAACGGTTGACCAAAACTTCGGGTATGGGGCATGCACTGAATAAAAAAAACCTGCAGCAAACAAAAACTAAAAGTACGAGAATCTTTGACCAAAGGGTCTAGTAATTATTACGAACTTAATTGACACTTGTATTCCCCGGCAGCGGCGCTATTTTTTGATAACGCTCAAACTACAGCTCTCGTAAGAGTGTAAGCGGTCGTTGTCAAATATAGAACCCAACCTGGGTTGGGTATCGATCCCACAGGGAATAGCTTGGTCAACAAGTAAGTAACGATTACTAGACTTTTAGTGCAAGTCTCGTAAGAAGGGGGGTTTGTAATGTGTAACCAAATTATTAAAGTACAAACTGAAAATAGCAAAGTAAAAAGAAAGAATGTTTAGTAGGTTGTGAAACAATGAGAATTGAGGAGTTGGGGTTATGTCCACCTTCTGAGTTATACGTCTCTATTGACTATGAGTGTGTTGAATTCAGACATGCATGTGCTTATAGAGAATTGTATTCGATGGTAAATCCAGGCGTCTTTCGACCGATTCGAGGATTATTTCACTTTAACTCTTTCGAGCTTAAAGCGTGTCTAACGGTACGAATTCTCCAAGAGGTTAATCCAGTTACGACACTAACTTTTTAATAGGGGATGGGACCCTACTACCTTGATATTATCTCTTTTCCAGACAGATAACCTTTCTTTCGAACAAGTTAAATGTTATACTGGCGTATTCTTGCGTTTGCAACCACAAAGAATTTAGATTAAGATGAAGAGAATAATGATATAAGCAACATACGTGTCACGAACTCACAAACTCACAGCAATAAATAGTATCTCATTCGGCTTCCATAACCCCAACAGAGAAGTTTAGTTACCCATGAGTGCGAAGGAAATCACAATTGACATTGTTGTTATACCACAATAAAGATTTCACGTTTGTAATGGTGTGGTAGGCGTTAGGCGTGAATCCCTTAGAAAAGTAACGTTTCTCTTGTTGTGGAATTTAAGAATAGATGAATAGAAGAAGAAAAATAGAATTAATGGAAGAATGATTGTTTAGAACTAGAATGTCTTAGAAGTAGAATAGAATTGAATTGAATGTAAGAAGATGTCTCAAAATCTCTAGCAAGATAGGGTATTTATAATACCCATATCCTATTCCTACTAAGCTAATGAAATGCTTAACCAAATCCTACTAAGCTAATGAAATACTTAACCCAATTGTACTAGGTTAATGTATCATTATCCTAATCCTAACAAGCTAATGTAATACTTAACCCAATTGTACTAGGTTAATGTATCATTATCCTAATCCTAATAAGTTACTGCTAGTCCCCAAAGTCTTCAGAAATGTTGTTTTAGCCCGGGACAGAGTTTCCATGCGCCATCTTTAGTCCTTGGCATCCAAGATTGGCTTTTCTCCTTTCGTGAAGCTTTCTTTGGCGTCAAGTTATCCATAAAATGCTGAATTCTGCATCATTTATACCTGAAACTTTGCTAATCATGTTCGTTAGCTCACTTACAGGAAAATGGACTAAAAGTGCATGAACTATATAATTTGTTCTCAAAACTAGGCTAAAATATGGGCAAAATATAGTGCTATAGGCGTGTAAATTCGCCTATCATCACTGGCATTACCAAGTTTTCATGCCAAATCAAGGGATCCTCTGAGATAGAGGTAAGATATGTATGCCCTTTTGTTATTTTGATGGAATCTAGTACTTAAACATTTTTGTGTCTGTTTCCATCAAATGATCTATCTTCCATGTTTTTCAATGTTACACTATTATTTTTTAACCATACCTCCAATCCAACATCACATAATTGACTGATACAAAACAGGTTATACTTTAAGTTTCTGACCAAATATATGTTAGTAATATCACACGAATTATTAAAGGATATGGTACACATACCTATTATTCTACTTTGGGATTATCTTCAAAGCTGATGTCACCTACATCAAAATCAGTTACTATTTCAAATAAATATTTTCTTTCAGTCATGTGATTTGAACATCCACTGTCAAGATACCATTTGCCTTTAGACTTTGAGTAGAGTTCCTGCAAAAAAATGTATTACTTATTTTTAGGTACCCAGGTATTCTTGCGTCCCTTATGGTTAGTCCTTGGATTTTTTGACTCTATTTTGGATATCCAAATCCATTAAGGATTTCTAGAACAAAATCTGCAATTGTAATATTTATGACCAAACTTTCCACAGTGATAGTAAGAATTATTGTATTGATCAGTGGTTGTATAATAGGTATTGTGACTGTGGCTGGGTACCTTAGTCGACCAACTTAAGTTAGTTGACTTTTGAGATTTATCACAGTATAATAACTATTATGATAGGTAGTATGACTGAAATTAATCTCTTTGGTTGACCTAATATAGTTAGTTGGCCGTTGAGATCCTTCAAAGTTACAATATCTATTACTATTTATACCACTGTTAGATTGATCATTTGACTTAGTTGTGCTAATCGACTAATTTGATCTAACAATGCTGTGACTGGAAAATTTTAGCAAGCTATTAATTTTGATTTATAAATCTTCAACTTCTTCTAAAAAATAATCTTTTTCAGTTTCAGAAACTTCAAGTTTAAGTTCCCGGCCTCTTCATTCTCTTAATAAATCCTTTTTTCCATCATGGGCATTATTTTGATCAGCAGTAGCAAGGTCTAGCAAATTTTGTGGTTTTGAAAATTCATTATAGGAGTTGGTTATTACTTGGTTAGATTAGACAATTCCCATGAAACAATAGTCTCTAATGTTATCATTTCATAGTCTGATTGTTCTTTATCACCCCATTAGGAAGGCCTTTTTTTTTTCTTTTTTTTTTGGTGGGAGGGGGGGGGGAGGCGAGGGTTCCTCTTCTAGCTTCTAGACAATCTTAAACAATATGACCATATCTACCATAATTATAAAACTTACCTTCATTTCTTTTCTGATCAATATGTTGTTTTCCCTTTGAGTAATTTGGTTTTGCCCTTCTTTGATTTCTCAATTTTTTAAATTTATCATAATTATCCTTGTGATGAGAGAAAGTTCATTATCTCCTAGGGCATCATCATCTTCTTAATCTGTAGCTTTGAAGGCCAAAATTTTCTCCTTTTTATCTTGTTATTGATACTTCTTATTTAGGTGAGCCTTTTCAAAGACTATGATATCTTCTCTTACTTCATCATAGGTCATTTTATTTAAGTCCATGCTTTCAAGTGCCACAACATTACAAAGCCATTGAGGAGGCAAACATCTGAGAATCCTGCTGATCTGATCTACTATAGGGTAGGTTTTTCCTGTAGCTTTGAGTTCTCCAACAATCTGGATAAATATGGAAAATGTTTGTTCAATGGATTCACCACTTCATCTTAAGAAATTCAGAGTCATAGACTAATAAACTTACAAGAGTTTGTATGACCTTCTCAGTTCCTTCATATGTCACTTTCAATTTATCCCACAAGTTTAGCAGTTTCACAGCAGGATATCTTCTCATATTCTTCACCACTATTGCATTGTACAACATATTTTTTTTTGCCTTAAATTTGATCGAAATGATCTCCATTTGTTCATTAGTGTAGTCCTCCAAGGACGGGATGCTATCAGTGGATGTTTCATCATTTTCTTGGTTTCTTCCTATCTTTGTTGTTGTTTGTCATGACAAGTGAAAGATCACAAAGTTTCATCACCCTCCAAACTTTGACAACATAAGACTTGATTAAAGTCTCCATCCTTATTTTCCAATGAGAGAAGTGTTTCCTATTGAAATAAGGAGGTCTAGTTTGGGATGGTCCTTCCAAAAATAAAGCTTCAGCAACATTCTGTTCCATGAACTTTTCTTATATTTTGTTAAGAAAATAGTTGTGAGTCCTTGCTCTGATACCAATTAAAAGTAGTAAGATGGGGTTAAATTAATCCTTTTTTAAATTAGAGAGTTGACTTTATTTGACATATTGTCGACTATTGATGCACTAAGGAGAAATCCAGGAAATAAAGTGTTAAATGTAAATAACACTGGATATTTTATACTAGTTGGGACCTCTAATAGGTCTTATTCAAGTCCCCTTTGGTTTCAAGGGATTCAACTAGTTTTTTTTGAAAAAAAATCAAAGTACAAGGATTGAGTTAAGCTTTTTGGATATGACTCACACTCTGTTTCTTTCTTCCACACTTTGATACAATGTCTCACCAACTATGTATTTCTCTCCACTCTTTTTGAGTACAGGGTAAACCTTAAGTGAATACACTGCTTGAATAATGTAAAGGACTAGAGATGGTTGTTAAGACAAAATTATATTTCTTCCTTTGTCTTCCAATGCTTATATAGTAGAGATTGGAATACTACTAGCCTTCGGAATCTAGATATAGAAGGCAACCCTAAAAATTTTTCTTATTAGGAAAATGAATAAGGAATACTCAATTTCAAAGAATAAGTAATTACTAAAATAATAATCTAAGTACAATCTATACATAAGAGAGAGAGACACGGGAATCCCAAGATTTATGCAATCCATTGAATGCAGTAAATGTTCCTCCTTTTGTGGAATACATTTTGAGATTTTGGAATATCTTATGAGATGCTTTCTTTCTTTCTGAGTATTAATGAGGATTTTGTCCAATTATCCCTTTTCCTAAATTCATATAGATCAGTTGTAAAATAATTCATCAAAACTTAATATTATCATTATTTTTATCATGTGCCCTTGTGTGGGCTTATTTTCATATTGTTGTTGACTTATGAGTATAATTGTCATGATACCCAAGTGAGGGTTTTATTGGCATATATAGACCTCATTTGTGTGTTAAATGTAATTATCATTATTTTGTTGACCGTGCGGGAGCTTAAATAGATATTATAGGCCTTTCTGAATTTTATTTGCCTTTATCAGGATGTAATACCCAAGAAAGGGGTTTTGAGATGATATTATTGATGTTTACATGACTATTCAATTTAGTGTTGCCGAGGAGGGCTCATATAATGGACTATAATCATATTGAGAAGATTTGAGCTTATTTTACCATTACTGAGTTGGTTCATTGTCATCATATTCATCATCATATTCACTTGGTTATGAGTATGCATCTTAATTTTGTTTATTTATATTCATGAAAATTGATTCCTCCGAGAAACACTTTATAAAATCTTTGATCCATGAACATTGCCAAAGAGGTTAAAGAGACACTTTATAAAACTCTTAATCCTTGAACATTAGCAAGAAAGGTTAATTAACATATGAAATTAAGATATGAGAAAGTAACGTTGGCTCATATTAAAAATACGTAAGGATAAGGGCTCACATCGCTATCATTGTATTATGCGATGCTGCAAGCGAATGCACGAACACTGCTCTTAAGTGTTTTTAATTTTCGTATGAAAACTTACCATTTCCACTTTTTTCATCTAAATTGCACAAAATCGTACATAAGTGATAAGTGAAATTTGGTCTAAAACCAAATATACTTACCATCCACCATTTTGAACATATAATTTTTTCCTTCAAATTATAATATTATGAATAACATATAGGAGTATATTTTATTACTATTATAAATATTTATGTCATTTTAGAATTTTTTTATAAGTTAATATGAAATCATGTGCAATCCACAAGTTAATATTCTCAAATGATTATTCTTTCATTTCAATATTCAAATCATGACAATAGCTTTTGAAAAGCATTTAAGATCTTCAAATCATAGTAAGATTTTGTATGTCGTAATGTAACTCAAATCATGGCTCTTATATCAAGAATCCTCAAAAAAAATAATTTCATAGAAGTGGTATGCAATTTATGGCATAAAATCTCAATTCTTTGGGCACAAGAATGAAAAGATATTCTTGTTCAAAACCCCACATACTAAGTTCTCACAGAATTTATTTTAAGTTCTCAAATCATCGGAAATTCATCGATCGTAGCACGACTAAGATTATCGCGGAACTGACTCAACTCTAGACCAGCAGACTATTTCGAGGATACGTACCCCCAGCAATCAATAACATAAGTAATACGTAGTATAAAACAACACATACTCACATTCCCACAGGCCATCATGCACTATGCATTCATTAACACCTCACACCAATCATTTGAAGATCATATTCATATACAAGTATTGGGATCTCATGCCATTACATCGTAGATCATTCAACAAGGATGCATATGGTTAAGGAAGAATACAACATAACATAGTTCATCCAATCGGGATACACACAAATAACATACATTCAACACATCATGGTTCACTTCTCAAGGTTCTTTCTTTTAAGATCTTGATATATGTAATTCGACCCATAATTAGACATTTCACACTTAGCGTGGCCTAATGGCCTTACCATTTCCCTTAAGCATCATATTAAACACGTAGCATGCAAGTATGGTATGAACTCATCACTTCGATCACAAGGGGTCATACGATCCACTCTTCTTCAACTAGGCATTTCTACAATTACCTTGCATGCACCATTTAGGGCATAGGTCAGTATGAACAATTACATGTGCTACAACACCATCATTCATCTTAATTCCACCAACTAAATACCTCGTCCGCACTTACAACCATATCATAAGCCTTCCACACAACATCCCCAATTTTAGACAATAACATGGAGTTCATGTTGAACGTATACATAGAAAGTAGTCTAGTTATTTAGAACTTATTATATCCTAAGAACGCAAATTTATAGCCTCTTAGATAATTCCACAAACACATTACATGCACTTTTAGGCATTGGTGAATTCGTCAAGTTCTCATGTTTTTCGCCACCCCATATATCTCATCCAACACACATAATCATCGCATGCATGTATCAACCAACATACACCATCACCACACATATATATATATCAACCAACATGCATAATCATCATATATATATATATATCAAGTAACATACATAATCCCCATATATATCTCAACCATCAAATATCAATCAACATATATATATATATATATACATCATCAAAGTCTAGAATATATATATATATATATATACATACATAACTTAAACTTTCAAAAAGGGATTCGTGGACTCTATGGACGAAAGAAGTCCATAGATAAACACTTGCATACCTTAGACTCCGTAGCCGAAAGAGATTGACGGAAGGAATTCTTGAATCAAAGCCTCCAATTAATTTCCCCCAATTCAAAACCCTAACCCTAACTTGATATATATATATATATATATATATATACATACATATAAGAGAAATGAGAGGAAAATAATACAAGTTCTCAGATGAATGGGGTATTTATAGAGGTTTAAAAGAGTGGTGAAAGACCAAAATGCCCCTAAGAAACAAATAAAACCCGAATCTGTCCATGGGGGACTGTTTTGATAGGCTGAAGTAGATCGACCATAACATTTTACTCCAATATCCAAATTGAATGAAACCAATTTCATTAGAAAGAGGACTCTCAGAGATTTCCGTTGATATATAGTAGCTCATCCAGATCATTATTTACAAGGAGTTATGGTCATTTGAAGTTGACCTAAAAATTCGCTTTTGATAGGCTGAACTAGATTGACCATAACTTTTTGCTCCGATAGACAAATTGGATGAAACCAAGTTCATTGGAAATAGGACTCATAGAGATTTCCGTTGATATATAGTAGATCACCTAGATCATTATGTACATGGAGTTATGATTTTTTAAAGTTGGAGCAAAAATACGCCTGGCCTCAGTGCTTTTTCCTGCACGTTTTACTGTTCATCACTATTCACCGTTCGATCGGAATGTTCGTGAATCATCGCTCGGGTGTCCGTTTTGGATGATCCACATATCGTTGGAAAGCTTATTCGATGATCTTCGCAATGGTGGGTCTAACTCTAGGAAATTTCACACGAAAAATTATAAATCATTCTAAAAGATAGGACCCAATACGTTTACGCACAAAATTTCGACGAAAAATTTTCTGGGGTATTACAAGGACTCACCACTATTACGGCCTCATAGTCTGGAAAATTTGTGAGTGATTCGAAAACTAAGCGTCTGAACGTATGATATGATACATCATAGTGCAATAAAAGAGTATGCGATCAACACTTTGAATGTACTGGTATGCTAAATGAGGTAGATTGATATGTATGGTTTCATGAACATGAATAATAATTGTTTAAATATACACACACATATATATACAACATGAAGTACTGAATAGAGTGTATGAAATCTATAAATACTGAGGATACATAAAATCTGTAGGTACTGAGGAAGCATAAAATCTGTAAGTACTGAGGATTCATGACCAAGCATATAACATGTTCTGAATATAATCTGTAAATACTAAAATTTTAAAATCTAATAACTGAATCACTGATATCTGTATGCTATGGTCAAGCAACTGAAACTGAATTACTGAAATGATTACTGGATAAAACTGTGGGAGGTATCATCTAACCGACATGCACCAATCTGAGCTAATCGGGGTCCAACCTATAAATCCAGTTGGAAGGATGTCAGTACCGTTCCACGGGTACTAACGCTGGCTGGGTGGATCTACTATACTGATGTACTATCCCGAAAGACTAAGGGTGTCAAGTCTAAACTGACCGGTGACTCCTGTGAGGTAGTCAAGCCTAATCTTATGGGTGACTCCGCATATCTTATGCTGGCTACGTAGTTCTAGAGTATAGGAAATGCTACTATAGACTCTTCTTATTTGATGGGGAAGCCACCATCCCTGCATTCACTCGATGCTAAATCCTACTCCCAACTGAACTGACTCAGAATTATGAACTGTTCTAAGTTTAACTGATATCTGATGACTGACTGAACTAATAACACGCATAATATATTCTGAAACTATTCTTAATATACTGAGACTAGGTAAGAAGCTAAGTTTTTGGGTATTCATAACCCCCAGGACTAAATAGCAATAATAGTAAAATGGTACTTAATCTTGGAGGACATAACATGGAAACATTTAATAACAATCCATTCTTGTAGACATTTCATCATACACTTGATATGCATGGTTTAGGCTAAACATGGGAATAGCATAAAACTTGGAGTAATCGCATGGTTTCAACCTCAACAACACTTAATCATGATTTAATTTCAAAAATAGCAATATTAAAACATGCGGAGTTTGATAATAACAACAATTTCATGTAAGTGACAGTGCCCAAGTGCACACGCAAGTGTACGTGGTTGTATCAAGTAATATAGTGACTTCAAGGAAGCCCAAGTATCGATCTCTCAGGGACTTGCGTTCGCGGATTATCTAATTCTAGTCTAACTAATTGGGGGAAAAAACAAACACGAAGAGTTTTGAATAATTGTAAACTAAAAATAAAATAAACAATGCATAAAATAAAATTCTTTGGACAATCAATGGAGAAAAGCCCAGGGTTAAAGCACTTCTAACAATCATACTATGTTTTTGAATTTCCTTCGCTAACTTGCTTATCTTGGTTGTTGATTCGTAGGTTTAATTGCATGATCATGGTTTCCCAACCTCTAATATTTCACATAATACGGATATTACAACTACATCGTTGAGCAGGGATGTAATAATTCAATTAAGTTAATTAAATCTATCATCTTACATATGAATCAAGTAAGGCATCTAAGTACATCTCTGTCCTAGATGCTAAGTTTAATTCTTTATTTTATAAAAGAATAAAAACCAAAACTTTGTTTATTCCCATGTTCTATCTCCCTATTCCCTCTCCCGAGATCAAAATATTAAAAATATATGTATTTTATGGGTGATCAATCCATAAAATAATTAAAACAAGAATAAACAAACAACCAAATATGATAAGCAAAATTAAACGAACTTAATTCAAAACAATCGTACTCGTGTTCTTGGCTTTAACCCCGGAAAGGGAGTTTTTAGCCACTCATAGCCATAATCAACATTCAATTAATTGTATGAATGATTAAAACCATAAAAGAAAGCTAAATTAAAGAAATAAAAACCTAAAAAGAAGTTGTGGTGACCTCTAATGTTGTCCCAAGTGATCTAGGGTGTTCCAAGATACCCAGGATGATTAAAACAGAGTTTGGGACATTATATTTATCCTATACAAGTCATAAAACGACTTGGATTGGGTTTCCACGCTGTTTACTTTCATCTAGGAAGAATTATCCCAATTTTGGGCATCGGCGTGACGCAGTGACATGCAAATTCACAATTGTCAAAAAATCTGTCAAATTCCAGTAGCTGTTCGCGATTTCAACGCGTCACGGGGCCTCCTTAAACTCAAATATAAGCTACACGCACAATATGGTCAAAAACTTGGGCCTATTATGAATCCATTAATATTTTGAACTCATCCAGTGACCCCCTGTTCAGTCCACACGGTCCCCATACTTTTCAGGGGTCCAAATTGCGTCCAGCTTGCGTCTTGTGCTTCCGTGGTCATTTACGAGCCTTTTTGAGTTGTTTTCACTTAATTTGAATCTTGTATATCCTTAATATATCATGATAACCCATTCATAAAGTATCATATAGCATTAAAAAAAATAATTTAGAGCTCAAAACAATACAACATCCTCAACGATGAACTAGAAACACGAGCTAAGCATTGGCTAAATTCACATTGAGCTTTAACTCATTGTTTTGACTCCTTTCTTGATCCAATTGACCCTTGAACATTATAACTAAGTTGTTTTACATATAAATACATAATAAAAACCTTAGTAACTCGTTAAAACACATTAGAAACCAACACAAGAGATTAGACAAACACCTAGCTCAATCTAGTTACACTAGTTTTCTCGGTTAAACTCTAAATGTTCAAATTGAATCAAAACTCATGTGAAAACAACATTAAACAATGTAAAAACTTACTTGGAAACATAAGTGATCATTTATATCATTATCAACACATATAGTATAAGAATCATCTTCCAAACAAGGCTAAAAAGGCTAGAATAATGATGCTATAAATTGTAATGGTGCTTGAATGTGTTATGAAAAAGAAAGTGCTATCATAAGAGGTATGTTGTGAAAAGAAAAAGGAAAAGAAAGCTGAAAAGCGAGTTGTGCTTAAAATTAAAAAACAAAAGAGGAGAACAAGGGTGGTATAACAAAAGAAAGAAGAAAGGTTGAAAGAAAAAAGTGTCAATGATACAAAGTGATGTATTAAAGCGCTTAGGAACTTGTCACTATTCCTGGCCAAAATAGTCCTACCCGTCCCTTAGCCTACATTACAACCATCAAAAGACCTACTTGATCCTAATCTTAACATTCCAACATTTAGTAGAGTATTACATTAAGGGCAAGCCTATGGTCATCACTCGCTACATATGAATTCTTTGTGAGAGTGAGAGCAAGGACATTTTGATACCCATGTTTGAAAAATATGCTATATTTGTGAGTGATTATGGGTACTATATGGTGAGACACACATGGTTGATGAGTTTTGGATAGTTGTATATGATTCTATGCACTTTAACGTTTGCATGCGAGTTGATCACCATCACGAGTCTATACTTGAGGTTAAATTGTTTCTACTTATAATCGGAAAGCTACTCTTGGTTGATAATCGTTGTGCTTGTCTTAATAAATGTTTTGTGTTGTTGCTGTAAAAACCTTAAGTTGATGCTTAGAAGGACATGATATGTTGTTCGAGAACGAACAAAGCTCTAAGTGTGGGGTGTTGATGATAGGCGGATTTACACGCCTATATCAATATATTTTGCCCATATTTTAGCCTAGTTTTGAGAACAAATTATATATTTCATGCACTTTTAGTCCTTATTCCCGTAAATGAGCTAACGAACATGACTAGGAAAGTTTTAGGTATAAATGATGCAAAATACAGCATTTTATGGCTAACTTGATGAAAAAGAAAGCTCACGAACGAAGGAGAAGGAAGTGGGACGCCTAAAGGACCAAAACTGCTGCATGGAAAATCTGTCCCGGGCTAAAACAGCAATTCTGAAGACTTTGGGGACTTACAGACACAAAGCTGGATTTTGATAATGATACATTAACCTAGTGCAATTAGGTTATGTATTTCATTATTTTATGAGGATTATGATAATGTTACCTTAACCTAGTACATTTGGGTTAAGGATTTCATTAGTCTAGTAGGATTTGGTTATTTATTTCATTAGCTTAGTAGGAGTGGGATATGGGTATTATAAATACCCTATCATGCTAGAGATTTATGGTGGGGGGGGGGACATTCATCATTCAAAAATTAATTTTCTTCCATCCCTCTCATCTTCCACTACAAACACTTCTAATCTACTCTTCTATTCTTAAACTCCACAGCAAGAGAATCGTTACTTGCTAAGGAATCACGTCTCACGCCTATCACTTGATCTACACGCCATTACTCAATATCGTGATATAATAACAATGTCAATCGTGATTTCCTTCGCATTCATGGGTAACTAAACTTCTCTGTTGGGGTTATGGAAGCCGAATGAGTTACTATCTATTGCTGTGAGTTTGTGAGTTCGAGGCACGTATATTGCTTATATCATTATTCTCTTCATCTTAATCTACATTCTTTGCGGTTGCAAACGCAAGAATACGCCAGTCTAACATTTAACTTGTTCGAGAGAAAAGTTATTTGTCTGGAAAAGAGATAATGTCAAGGTAGTAGGACACCCTTTCCTATTAAAAAGCTAGTGCCGTAACTGGACTAACTTCTTGGAGAATTCGTACCGTTAGACACGCTTTAAGCTCGAGAGAGTTAAAGTGAAATAGTCTTTGTTTAGGTCGAGAGACGCTTGGATTTACCATCGACTACAATCCTCTATAAGCAATTGCATGTCAGAATTCTACACACTCATAGCCAATAGAGACGTATACCTCAGAAGGTGGACATAACCCCAACGCTTCAATTCTCATTGTTTACAACCAACGTAACAATCTCTCTCTTTTTACTTTATTATTTTCAGCTTTTGTTTACATTACTTGCAAAACAAGAATCCCCCCTTCTTACGAGACTTGCACCAAAAGTTTAGTAATTTTACTTACTTGTTGGCCAAGCTATTCCCTGTGGGATCGACACCCAACCCAGGTTGGGTTCTATATTTGCTAACGACCGCTTTACACTCAAACGAGAGCTGTAGATTGAGCGTTATAAAAAATTGGCCCCGCTGCCGGGGAATACAAGTGTCAATTAAGTTCGTAATAATTACTAGACCCTTTGGTCAAAGATTCTCGTACTTTTACTTTTAGTTTTTGTTTTTTTCTACTGCAGGTTTTTATTTTAGTGCATGCCCCATACTCGAAGTTCTGGTCAACCGTTATTACCAATCAATCTTGAACCACAACGCATTGATAGAATGGAAGCACAAGCTGAAATCGCAAGGATGGCTGCTCAACAGGAACAAGCAAGATTGGCTGCCCTTGCCGCAGCCCAGGTTCAACAGTAGAACATTGATAACCCTGCACGAGCACCAAATCCTGACGATGAGGATCTAGGTGATGACGAGCTACTAAACCCTAGGCATGCCGCTAAGATCGTAACACCTGCCAACAGAAGAGATCGTCAAGCTAGGTTTAGGCCTGAACGCCAAGCTATGCAGCCAGCTTTCGACGATGATGATGATGATCTTGATGGTGCCGGAGCCATTGGAGCTATAATTCCACCACCATTAGCGCCCAGAGCCAAGTTCAACATCACAAGCACCATGATTCAGTTATTGCTACTCAAGGGATTATTTGGTGGACTAGCAGGCGATGATCCGAATATGCATCTCATCAACTTTATTTCTACATGCAAGTCTTTTGACAATCCTGGTGTTGGTCAGAATGCAATTCGATTACGTCTATTTCCATTGTCTCTGTCTGGGGAGGCAACACTATGGTTGAATGGGCTGACTCCTAATTCTATTACAAATTGGAGGCAATTGAGAGACGCTTTCCTAGAAAGATTCTTTCCGCCATCCAAACGAGCACAATTGAGAGATGAAATCAGCAACTTTCGTCAGCTTCCCACTGAAGCTCTTCATGAAACATGGGAGAGGTTCAAGACAAAGCTAGCGAGGTGTCCAAACCATCATATGACTAATGTTCACCTAATGGAGATACTATACAGAGCCTTGAATTCAATAACTAAACCAGTGGTGGATAATGCGGCTGGAGGATCATTTATGGACCTCACCTTTGGTCAAGCAAGCAATATGCTAGATCGCATGACGAAACAAAGTGTCACATGACTTTTTCACTTTAAAGCACTTAGGAGTTTGGATCAAATTACGGTCTTGAAAGAAATGGATTAGGTTTACATACAAGGTTGTCAAAGAAATAGGCTAAAGGCTCAAAAGGGTTTAACTAGGATGATGTCCATGGGTAGGTAAAACTGAAGGTAAACAAATATGGGTTGCCAAAGAAATGCCTAAATCATATCCTAAACTTACACTCCTTATTTTTGCTTTGCATACATACCAGGAAAGTTCTAGCATCAGCCACATACATAGATTATACGATTATCTCACACACACAAGGCACATGGTCGACTTGATTGGGAGTAGTATAGACTCTCGACCCAACAAGTGAAGGAATTGAATCACAATATCACATAATGAGTCACAACTAGAGCCTAAACGTCTCAATAGTCACAATTGTATCACATCCTCTTGTTATAATCTCATGCTGCCTATCAAAATAGTTTCATGCGAAGCTAGAAAAAATAACAAAAACAAAAAAACAACAAAAAAAACAACAAAATAAACAAACATAGATGCGATAGAGAAGTATAGCATACGATACCGCCACCCCACACTTAAATGGGACACTGCCCTCAGTGGAAAATAAATACGAGGAACCTGGTTAGTCGGACTCTTCCTCAATGTCGGGGGTCATACCCCCTTCTTCGGAATCATCATAAGAGTCGTCGTCAGAGTTCTCCTCCTCGTCAGAGTCTGGCAAGCGTCGATCGTCATCAGTCGGCACATCATCATCTAGAGGTTCCTCAAAGTATGTACCTACTCCACACATCTCCCATGCATGAATATTCATTGGATAGTCATGGTCCAGCTGTTGGAGCTCTGCAGCAGTGGGAACACGACCTCCGCTCATCATTGTAAACCTCATCATGCCGTACATATGGCGGGAGAAACTCTCATCCCGAGCATGTCTCTCTGCCGTAGTAAGGTTTATGCCATGTGTTGATTCAGCATCTTTGACCTTTGTGAGGTCAACCTTCTTCGGATTGTGTGGGAGTTTATGATCAGCTGGTTCCTCTTCGATATCCTCCTTCCGCAAGATTGCTGTCAACAAATTGCCAAATGTGAAATGGGACCTTTTGTGGAGTCTGGCCTTCCTCATGGTAGATCGAATGATTGCCCCAAAGTTGATAGGGACATTCGTCATCAAAGCATAGACCAAACACACTCTATCTCTCGATATCTTGGTGTATTGAGTCCCAGGAATAAGACATGAGTTGACAATGCGCATCCAGATTCTTGCTTCCCTATTTAGTGGAGCATAGGGGAAGGTGTTGTGTCGGCCGGTTTCTTTATGTCTGCCCCACCTTGCCATCGATCTGCTTCCACAAAGCGTGTGTCGTATTGCTCTATAAGGAGTCCTGCTGTACAACTCTTTGAATGGTGCTGTGTCGACCGAAGGTAAGCCAAGAAAAGAGTTGATCCAGTTCGCGGTGAGCTGTAACACTTGGCCCCGAATTTTGACTTCATTGCCTGTTGTGTTCGGCGACCAGTTGGCATAAAACTCTCTTGTTAGATCAAGATTACACTCTCCCATGTCGCGGAAGATGAAATCCAACTTCAAAGCCATTATTTTTGCCAACATACGTGTCTCCTTCTTTGCTAAGGTATCCTTGTTGATCAAGTCGACGTGCACATATTTTCTTTCTTTGTTGCTGCTGTACCATGCTTTGGCTTCTTCCTCAAGAACCCATTTTATTCCGAACATTCTGCGTGGTAGTTGTGCTGAGGATGATTCTCCTTGGTCTTTTCGACTTCTCTTCTTGCCCTTTTGGGAAGTGGTCGCCTTCTCCTTGCCTTGCCTCGCTTTAGGTGCCATTGTACCTGAGACTAGAAATAGTGTTAGTTGTAGCACAGTCTCACTTGATACAATCTATAAGCAAGCATTAAGGGTACCACCCCACACTTAGTTTTGTTAACACAAATCAGTGAGGTGAAAGTAGTCGATTTACTCAGATTTCGTCGAGATACATTTTAGGATTGTATTCCGACAAGAAAATCAGCAATGCATCACTTACTTGCAGTCATTGGACTACTTTCATGATAGATATAGCAACACTACTACATAGGGGTTACCACATGGAATCGTTATTCTTACAACAATCACAACCTCCTAAGTCGGTAGGCACTATAAGTCTTATCCCGATGGCCGGGATAGTCTAACATGTAAGTATCCAAACAACAATCTTAAGCAATATTCATAGCCATAGAAATTCCGAAAATATCATAACAATGCTATTGAAACCAAATTCAAGTCGGAAACAAGTCAAGATTTTCCTACGTATATGTTCACTCACATGATTTTGCAACAACAATCCAAACACATGAACATCACCAACAATCTTATATAATTTAGCAATTCATAATAGCCATAGCAACGTAGTACTTACGAGAAATAAATGAAGAATAAGAGAGTACTTACTTGCTTGAAACTTGTGGAGATGGTTTTGTGAATTGGAAGAGCAAAAGAAGAAAATTTTGAGAAGATTTGGAAGAGTATGCGGCGCCTTTAGGGTATTTTCTATTGTGGTTGTGTTATAAAACTAAGTCCCCTTTATATAGGAAGAGTATGGGTCGGGTTATGACCCATTTTCACTCAGTTTTGGAGACAAAAATCCTACATATGCGGCGCATAATACTCGGCATATCAATGACATATGTGGCGCATTGTCTATGGCATAATGGGACATATGCGCCGCATAGTCTATGGCATTTATAGACATATGCGTCGCATAGTCTATGGCATATGAGATACTGAGACCAAATGCCATAGCATAGGCGGCGCATAGTCAAAAGCATACCTAGGAATAGGCGGCGCATAGTGTATAGCACACTAGATTCCGAGACCTTAGGCTATAGGATAGGTTGTGCATCGTTCGTGGCCTAGTTTTACCAAGGCCTAGCCTTCCTCGAAGCCTATTTTGGCGTGAGAAAGGCTCAATCCATAGCCTTATGCATCACCCTTCCTAACTTACCAACTTTACCATACAATGCGTCCAAATTGTCAATTGAAATCAATCTCCTCGTTGAATACCTCTTGCACCTACATTTGCTCAAAAACAAATGAAAATGATTAGTACGATGGGTTGCCTCCCACCAAGCGCCTTAGTTTTGGTCGTGGCACGACATGGTTATCTCGAGTACTCAGACTTCGTCGAGATAGATGGTGGATCGTTTTCTGAATGGATTCAGACGACAATGAGCCTTACTTGTAGGAGGGGTACCAATTATATCATCAATAGTCCAACCCATAGCTCTCATGTATATCTTCAGAGTAGAGATGAGAGCCTCTACGTGCTGTTTACTTAAATCATCCGCACTCACCGGAAGTATCTTTATACTTTCCAAGAACACATACCTTAGATAATCGGGGAGCTCTTTCGATTCTAGCATTGGTGGCTCTTCAAGGGAAGTCTTCGCTGTAGGTGAAGGTTGATTCTTAAGATCACGGTCCGGTTGCTTAGGAGTATGGGAATAGGACTCTATTTCTGTTAGAGCACCCATAAGTTCTTCATAATCTTCATCGTCCTCATGCTCAACCTTCAGCAGAGCAGCAGACAATGGCTCAACAGTAAGTTGTTTCTCTACAGATAATGCTTTCTTATATTCATAATGAACATCATCTACAGAGAACACATCCATATCTTTTGGCTGCTTCATCGCTTTGCACAAATCAAAATGAATCACTTCATCATTCATTCGAAATAAAAGCTCATTATCTCTCATGTCAATAAGCACACTTCCTGTTGCAAGGAAAGGACATCCCAAGATTATGGGAACTTCAGAATCCACCTCGCAATCCAAAATCACAAAGTCTGCAGGAAAAATGAAGGTAGACACCTTCACCAACACATCATTCAAGATACCCACAGGTCATTTTACCGACCTGTCAGCCATCACGAGCCTCATATTGGTTGGTGTCGGATAGCCTAACCCCAACTTCTTGTAGACAGATAGTGGCATCAAATTGATGCTAGCACCCAGATCGCACAATGCCTTAGCAAAATTCATAGATCTAACCGTGCAAGGAATAGTGAAAGCACCAGGGTCTGCCTTCTTCTGTACTAAGGACCTTGTGGCAATTGCACTGCAATGATGAATATTATCTGGCGGCTCATAGCTTACTGCCCGCTTTTTTGTCAACAGGTCCTTCATGAATTTAGCGTACCCAGGCATCTTTTCTAGCGCCTCTACCAACGGAACATTAATGGTCAGTTGCTTTAACATGGTCATGAATTTGCTGAACTTTGTTTCATCCACCACCTTCTTCAATCTTTGAGGAAAAGGTGGTGGTGGGTATGGAAGTGTTCTCTCCATGGCTTTCTTCTCCTCTTGCTTCCGTTTTTCCATTTTTTCAGGCTGCACGTCACTGGGCGTGACATCCTTGACGTCAGGACTGGTTGTTGCGACATCTTCTCCTTTTGCGTTATCATCCATGTCCGCTACTTCGTCAACCACTTGCTTGCCTTTTGCTGAAGTTTCCAACACCTTACCGCTTCTGGTAGTGATGGCCATGCATGACCCATCATTCCTTGGGTTTTGCACAGTATCGCTAGGCAGAGTGCCAGTCTTTCTTTGATTGAGTGCTGCTGACAGTTGGCTCAATTGCTGATCTATTTGCTTGATTGAAGTGAAATGAGAATCAACTAGTTGTTTTATGGAGGACAAATCATTAATTACCTCAGTAACTCCCGCGTTTGTTGCTTCCACTCCTTTCAATAATTTAGCCATCATGTCTTCCATACTTCCAGAATTAGATGTGGTGGTATCACGTCTACCAGGGGGAACGTACAAACCACTCTTTTCATTCTTGTTCTTCCAACTACCTTGGTCCATGTTTCCAGATTTACCATAATAGTTCCGACCTTGGTTTCCTTGGGTATTGCCTCGGAAACCCCCCTGATTATTCAAGTAGTTGGCTTCTTCTTCCGAATCAGATTCGTCTCTTCCTTTTAGCGCCACAGCTTTCACTTTTTCGGTCTTCCCTGATAATAAATGCTTTGTAAGAAGATCCATCTGTGTTTTCATGTGCGCCATATCTTGATCACGTTCTTCTTGTCTTCTTCTTTGGTCTGCAGTCATGCCTATAGATAAAGTGGGGCTTGCCACCTCGGAATCCCTGGTATGCCAAGCTCTACTTTGTTTCGTCATGCGATCTAGCATATTGCTTGCTTGACCAAAGGTGAGGTCCATAAATGATCCTCCAGCCGTATTATCCACCACTGGTTTAGTTATTAAATTCAAGGCTCTGTATAGTATCTCCATTAGGTGAACATTAGTCATATGATGGTTTGGACACCTCGCTAGCTTTGTCTTGAACCTCTCCCATGTTTCATGAAGAGCTTCAGTGGGAAGCTGACGAAAGTTACTGATTTCATCTCTCAATTGTGCTCTTTTGGATGGCGGAAAGAATCTTTCTAGGAAAGCGTCTCTCAATTGCCTCCAATTTGTAATAGAATCAGGAGTCAGCCCATTCAACGATAGTGTTGCCTCCCCAGACAGAGACAATGGAAATAGACATAATCGAATTGCATTCTGACCAACACCAGGATTGTCAAAAGACTTGCATGTAGAAATAAAGTTGATGAGATGCATATTCGGATCATCGCCTGCTAGTCCACCAAACAATCTCTTGAGTTGCAATAACTGAATCATGGTGCTTGTGATGTTGAACTTGGCTCCGGGCGCTAATGGTGGTGGAATTATAGCTCCAGTGGCTCCGGCACCATCAAGATCATCATCATCATTGTCGAAATCTGGCTGCATAGCTTGGCGTTAAGGCCTAAACCTAGCTTGACGATCTCTTCTGTTGGCAGGTGTTGCGATCTCAGCGGCATGCCTAGGGTTTAGTAGCTCGTCATCACCTAGATCCTCATCGTCAGGATTTGGTGCTCGTGCAGGGTTATCAATGTTCTGCTGTTGAACCTGGGCTACGGCAAGGGCAGCCAATCTTGCTTGTTCCTGTTGAGCAGCCATCCTTGCGATTTCAGCTTGTGCTTCCATTCTACCAATGCGTTGTGGTTCAGGATTGATTGGTAATAACGGTTGACCAGAACTTTGAGTATGGGGCATGCACTAAAATAAAAACCTGCAGTAGACAAAAACAAAAACTAAAAGTAAAAGTACGAGAATCTTTGACCAAATGGTCTAGTAATTATTACGAACTTAATTGACACTTGTATTCCCCGGCAGCGGCGCCAATTTTTTATAACGCTCAATCTACAGCTCTCGTTTGAGTGTAAAGCGGTCGTTAGCAAATATAGAACCCAACCTGGGTTGGGTGTCGATCCCACAGGGAATAGCTTGGCCAACAAGTAAGTAAAATTACTAAACTTTTGGTGCAAGTCTCGTAAGAAGGGGGGATTCTTTTTTTGCAAGTAATGTAAACAAAAGCTGAAAATAATAAAGTAAAAAGAGAGAGATTGTTACGTTGGTTGTAAACAATGAGAATTGAAGCGTTGGGGTTATGTCCACCTTCTGAGGTATACGTCTCTATTGGCTATGAGTGTGTAGAATTCTGACATGCAATTGCTTATAGAGGATTGTAGTCGATGGTAAATCCAAGCGTCTCTCGACCTAAACAAGGACTATTTCACTTTAACTCTCTCGAGCTTAAAGCGTATCTAACGGTACGAATTCTCCAAGAGGTTAGTCCAGTTACGACACTAGCTTTTTAATAGGAAAGGGTGTCCTACTACCTTGACATTATCTCTTTTCCAGACAAATAACTTTTCTCTCGAACAAGTTAAATGTTAGACTGGCGTATTCTTGCGTTTGCAACCGCAAAGAATGTAGATTAAGATGAAGAGAATAATGATATAGGCAATATACGTGCCTCGAACTCACAAACTCACAGCAATAGATAGTAACTCATTCGGCTTCCATAACCCCAACAGAGAAGTTTAGTTACCCATGAATGCGAAGGAAATCACGATTGACATTGTTATTATATCACGATATTGAGTAATGGCGTGTAGATCAAGTGATAGGCGTGAGGCGTGATTCCTTAGCAAGTAACGATTCTCTTCCTGTGGAGTTTAAGAATAAAAGAGTAGATTAGAAGTGTTTGTAGTGGAAGATGAGAGGGATGGAAGAAAATTAATTGTTGAATGATGAATGTCCCCCCCACCATAAATCTCTAGCATGATAGGGTATTTATAATACCCATATCCCACTCCTACTAAGCTAATGAAATAAATAACCAAATCCTACTAGACTAATGAAATCCTTAACCCAAATGTACTAGGTTAAGGTAACATTATCATAATCCTCATAAAATAATGAAATACATAACCTAATTGCACTAGGTTAATGTATCATTGTCAAAATCCAGCTTTGTGTCTGTAAGTCCCCAAAGTCTTCAGAATTGCTGTTTTAGCCCGGGACAGATTTTCCATGCAGCAGTTTTGGTCCTTTAGGCGTCCCACTTCCTTCTCCTTCGTTCGTGAGCTTTCTTTTGCGTCAAGTTAGCCATAAAATGCTGTATTTTGCATCATTTATACCTGAAACTTTCCTAGTCATGTTCGTTAGCTCATTTACGGGAATAAGGACTAAAAGTGCATGAAATATATAATTTGTTCTCAAAACTAGGCTAAAATATGGGCAAAATATATTGATATAGGCGTATAAATCCGCCTATCATCAAATAGTAACGCTAAAATGCATAAATACACCCAACATCACCACCACACACTTGAAACCTTGTTCGTCCTCGAACCACTCTAAACTATAAACACCATGAGTTGAAGAGACTCTACACTTCTTCTACATGCAAGAAATTCAAGCTATCACTACAATGACTACATGGAATACAAGTTTACAATACTAAGCATGTTATAGACAATTGAACGATCAAGAACACTACTCCAAAACATCCCATTCTCAAGAATTGACCCAATACAGGGCAAACTCATGCTTATTATTCTGTTAAGGACATCATAAAAATCATCCATATTCATCAAACATGTGCCCCGGACAACAAGAGAGTTACCTATAATCACTCAAAATTACGCAATTCATAACATGATGGGTATAGGAATCAAATTACACTCACTCTCATAAAGAATTCACAAGTTACACATAATGAACCATAGGCTTTCCCTTAGTGTAATGCTACACTAATAGTCGAATGTAAAGCTTAGGATCAATTAGGACTTTTCTGGGTCGTAATGTAGGCTAAGGGATGGGTAGAAACTATTTGGGAATAGTTACTAACCTCTCTAAGCGCTTTAATACACTACATTATTCATTAAAAACAAATATCCAAGAGACAAATTGCACCTTTTCCATACACCCATACCTTTTATTTTTTCCCGATCTCTTTTAAGCATTTTCACAAACACTTGGTGGACGCATAGTTTACTACCACAAGGATCAATTTTTCTCTCTTTTTCACAATCATGGAAATATTTCTAACATCATTTATACCACATCAATCCACCACACATCAATTATAAACACCAATAACTATTACCTTAGGGAATCAATTTCACCTTTTTCTTCTTCAATTTCTCAAACTCTTTTCTAATTTAATTTTTTTATTAAAGCACTTAGGAGCTTTTTGGATCAAATTAAGGTCTATCAAAGATGGGATTAGGCTACATATGAAACTACTAAAGAAAAAGCTAAAGGATCAACAGGGTTTAACTATGATAATGCACAAGGGTAGGTCTAAAATAAGGTAAAAACAAGGCTATAAAAGAAATTCCTATATCATTTTCTAAACCCACATTCTTTATTTCTCTTTACACATACACCGGGCAAGTTCTAGACATTACATGCAACAAAGAATATACAAAAATCTCACATGCACATGGCACATGGTCAACTCAATAGGATCATCATAGAATCCCAACCAACAATAGCATAAATTCAAATTTAAGCCACAAAACTAGAGTCACAAACTTGAGCCTAAGAGTCCCTAAAGATAGCAATTCACTCAATTCAACATGCTTTTACCAACAAACCCACTTGCACCATGTAATAAAAAATAGCACCAACAAGAATATCTAACTCATTCCTAACCTAAATTTTTTTAAATTGAGCCAAAATTTGGGAATTTCCCCACCCCACACTTAAAAATATACTTTGTCCCCAAAGTGAATTTAAAAGTAGAAAGATAGAAATACTCCCTGAGGTGTCTAGGCTTAGCTAGTAGCATCTTCACACATAAAGGATATCCATGGGATCCCATATTCAATCTTTGCCATGCTTCAAGCTCAAGTTTATAGTACTCAGACTTCCCATGAAACTGTGACTCAACCAAAAACAAAAACTATGTGAAATAAAAACAAAAAAACTGAAAATAAAACCTACTTACGTTGGGTTGCCTCCTAAGAAACACCTAATTTAGTTTCACGGCATGACCCAATCATGTTTTTTCCTCCACCTTGAGGATATAAATTTCACCCCCAATTTCGCATCCATCTTTTTGCCTCATTCATAGGGTGGTGGTACAAAAAATAATAAACCGAGTAATAGAATATGCATGGAAAACCACTTGGCCTTCAAGTGAGGTGTGTTTTTATGTTTCTAATCTGGTGTAAAATCAAGAATATAGGATTCTTCTTCCTCATCTTCACACTCTTCCACTATTTTAGATGACTCCACAGACAAGACATCATCTAAACATAATGTAGAAAAGTGTTTCGAATGCAGCCCAACAAATCCTACTTCATAATTTACACAATCTACTACACACTAACTTTTATTCACCATCTAAATTTTAGTCTCAAGATCAAGATGAAAATCGAGTGGCTGCGATTCTTATGTTTTCTCTACACATTGGCTAGTATCCTCCCATTATTTCTTTGCTTAGCCACTGAAGACATGGTGACAGTGGTGTCTCCTTAATAATTTCCACAATATCAGTTTTCGAGTACTCAGACTTTCTCGAATTATCCGCATCATATTGTGAAGGTTCTGTCCACGTACTTTCATAAAAATCTAGCTAATAAGCCACAAGGTGGTGTCCTCCATAAAAATAACAAGAATTTTCATCACTCGAAAACCATCTATCCCAGACTGACATCTCGAGAAGAGTGTGAGAAAAATATAAATAAAGGAAAATAAAAATAAACTCAACAAAAGTTATTTATAACTCAATATAGAAAAATTAAAAATAAGATAGTTGCCTAATAACATATCCCCGACAACGGAGCCAAAAACTTGACAACGCCCAAGCGCATACGCAAGTGTACGTGGTCTTATCAAGTAATATAGTGGCTTCAAGGAAGCCCAAGTATCGATCTCTTAGGAACTTGCGTTCGCCGCCTCCCTAATTCTAGTCTAACTAATTAAGAGAAAAAAAATAAACATGAAGAGTTTTGAATAATTGTAAACTAAAAATTAAATAAACAATGCGTAAAATAAAATTCTTTGGACAATCAATGGAGAAAAGCCCAAGGTTAAAGCATTTTGAACAATCATACTATGTTTTTGAATTTCCTTCGCTAACTTGCGTATCTTGGTTGTTGATTTATAGGGTTAATTGCATGATCATGGTTTCCCAACCTCTAATCTTTTACCTAATATGGATATTACAGCTACATCATTGAGCAGGGATGTAATAATTTAATTAAGTTAATTAAAGCTATCATCCTGCGTATGAATTACGTAAGGCATCTAATTACATCCATGTCCTAGATGCTAACTTTAATTTTTTATTTTATAAAAGAATAAGAACCCAAATTTGTTTATTTCTATGTACTATCTCTCTATTCCCTTTCCCGAGATCAAAAGGTTGACAATATATGTATTTTATGAGTGATCAATCCATAAAATAATTAAAAATAAAATAAACAAACAACCAAATACGATAAGTAAAATTAAACGAATTTAATACAAAATAATCGTACTCATGTTCTTGGCTTTAACCCCGAAAAGGGAGTTTTTAGCCACTCATAGCCATAATCAATATCCAATCAATTGTATGAATGATTAAAACCATAAAAAAGCTAAATTAAAGAAATAAAAACCTAAAAAGAAGTTTTGGTGGCCTCTAATGTCGTCACAAGTGATCTAGGGTGTTCCAAGATGATTAAAATAGAGTTTGGGATGTTATATTTATCGTATACAAGTCATAAACCGACTTGGATTGGATTTCCGCGCTGTTTCCTTTCAGCTGGGCAGAATTATACTGATTTTGGGCATCGGCGCGACTTAATGCATAAATACACCCAACATCAGTAAGCATGGTATGGAATCAAGATTAATAGAGATTCATGTTGAAATCACAACTTAAAATCATAATAAGTTTAAAAGATCATAACTTTGTATTTAAATTGGATACTTGGGCTCCATGAGTGAAAGAAACCCATGGATGAACACTTAACATACCTGGGTTAATGAATTCTTGAGAATTGATGGTGAGTTCTTGAGATTTGATCTTGAATTTGGAAAGCTAGAGTTTGTTCTTGAAAGAGAATTAATTTTTTAAAGATTAATTTATGAATAATGGGGCATATAATGCCCTTTTAGGTTTTAAATTTATGAAAAAGACCAGACGGTCCCTGGAAATTAAATCGCGGAACTGGGAAAAATACTGATTTTGTCACCCAGCGCAATGCGGTACATTCACGTCGGGCCACTGGAAAACTGACGAACCCCATTTTGCCCAGCTGTGTGACGTGGTGCTATTATGGTGCGCCACTAGAAATGGACAATTCCCAACTGCACTTTTGGTGTGATGCAATGGCTATCGTGGTGCCTTACTGGAAAGTGACAACTACAAAAATACCCCTTGGTGCGATGTGGTGCATATTATAGTGACACACTGGAAAAGGATGTATGTGAAAATGGCCATCACCGTGATGCGGCCTTATTGCGTTGGGCTACTATTTTGCACTAAAAATGCCATAACTTCTCACCCGAGTATCTGATTTGGGCAAAATTTGTATTGTTGGAAAGATAATTCAATTTCCTACCATTTGGTGGGTCGTTAGATTGAAAACTCTTAGTAGGTAAAAATATATGCTCATTTGAATTTGACTAAAGCAACATTGTTGTATGAAATTCAATCGGTAAGGATTATTTTGATTCGTCTAACAGCTGGGAGTTATTTGAGACCTTAATATACATCAAAATAACTTGAAAAACTATCAAAGAACCATAATGTACTATGTATAAGCTTGATATATGACTCTAGCTTTGGCTTTAATTTTTGAGGTATTATAATATCTCCCTTTGGGAACATTCGTGCTCGAATGAGACTGATTAATCATAAAATACTGAAGAACTGAGGTTACATATTGAGTACACATGATGAAAATGTAAGTACATGACTGAGTCTAAAACATGATTCATGACTAAGCTGAAACTATGAAGGCATGATGGACATGAGAATGATATGCATCTGAAACTGAGCATGGAAAAAGGGAAATTCTAAGGAGATTGTTACCTTAAGATAAGAGTGATTTTGCAGAGAAAAGATGAGGGTACTTCTTCTTCCCAAGTGGTACCCTCAATGGACTGATTCCACCAAAGAACTTTGACTAGGGGAAATTCTTTGTTCCTCAGTCTACGAATATGTCGATCAAGAATTTCGACTGGAATTTCCTCGTAGGAAAGACTGTTTTGAATGTCTATGCTTTCTAAGGGAACAACTATAGCTGGGTCACTAATAGACTTCCTCAACAAGGAGCTATGAAATACTGGTGCACTGATGCTAAGTCTACAGGAAACTCAAGCTCATAAGCCATCTTTCTGAAATGACTTAAAATCCTATAAGGGCCAACATATCAGGAAGCTTCACCTTCTTACCAATCCTCTTCACTACCTTTATAGGAGAGATCTTCAGGTTTACAAAATCACTAATCTTGAACTCAAGATCTTTACTTCTCTCATCTACATAAGATTTTTGTTGGCTCTAGGCTATCTTAAGCCTCTCCCTGATCAACTAAACTTTCTCTACAACATCAAACACCAACTCAGGCCCTACTAGCGCGGTTTCTCCTATTTTAAACCAACCAATTGGAGATCTACATCTCCTTCCATATAGAGCCTTAAATGGGGCCATTAGAATACTGGAATAATAGCTGTTATTTTATGCCAACTCAATCAATGGAAAGTGATCATCCCAACTGCCCTTAAAGTTGACTACACACGCTCTCAACATATCGTCAAGGGTCTGAATGATCCTTTCTCCTTGACTATCTGTCTGAGGGTTGAAGGTCGTACTGAGGTGAACTTGGGTACCGAGACCCTTCTGAAAAGCTATTCAAAAGTGAGAGTTAAATTGAGTACCTCTATCTGAGATAATAGCAAATGGAATACCATTCAACCTAACCAACTCTCTGAGATAGATTTTGGCATATCCCTCGGCAGAATAAGAAGTATGGACTGGCAAGAAATGAGCTGATTTGGTTATTCTGTCCACAATGATCCAAATCAAATCATGCTACTGATGATTACAAGGCAAACCTGTCTCAAAATCCATGTTCACTTCCACCCACTTCTAAGTGGGAATACTGAATTCCTGCATAGACCCACTTGGCTTCTGATGTTTAATCTTAACCTGCTGACATGTGGGGCAGTTAGATACAAATTCTACAATATCTCTTTTCATCCCACTCCACCAATAGCTTTACCACAAATTATGGTACATCTTAATGGACCCTGGATGAATAGAGTAACGTGTACCATGTGCTTCCGCAAGAATTTGCTGTCTCAACTCATCAACATACGACACACACAGTCTACCATGGAAACCTAATACACCATCTCCCCCTTGGGAGAAAACCTCCACTTTCTGATCTCTTACAGAATGCTTTAGCTTCACTAGACTAGGATATCTATCTTGCTTTTCTTTCACTTCAACAACCAAGGAAGATTTCGAACTATTCTAAACCCAAATACTAACCTTAGCTAAATCAACCAAACGAATACCTAATCTATCAAGCTGATGAATTTCCTGCACTAACTTCTTATTGGCCTCAACATGGGCAACACTACACATAGACAATCTACTTAGGGCATCTTCCACTACATTGGCCTTTCCCGGGCAGTACAGAACACTCATATCATAATCTTTCAACAATTCTAACCATCTCCTCCGGTGCAGATTAAAATCCTTCTACGAAAACATATACTACAAGCTTTTGTGATCTGTGAACACATCAACATGCACCACATACAAATAGTGTCTCCAAATTTTTAAGGCACAATGACAACAACTGCTAAATCAAGATAATTGGTAGCGTAATTCTTTTCATGGGGCTTAAGATGTCTAGAGGCATAGGCTACAACCTTACCCCTTTGCATCAAAACATATCCCAACCCAACTCTGGAAGTATGACAGTACATAACAAACCCATCTGAACCATCTGACAATGTCAAAACTGGGGCTGTAGTGAGTAGAGTCTTCAACTCATGAAAATTCTTCTCACAAGAATCTGACCACTAAAACTTAAATTTCTTCTGAGTCAATCTGTACATGGGGGGAGAATTAAATGAAAATTCCTCAACAAACCATTGGTAATAGCCAGCCAAACCCAAGAAACTCTTGATATCTGATAGAGAGATGGGTCTGGGCTAGTTTCTTACCGCCTCAGTCTTTTGAGGATCAACTCTAATGCCATCACCATAAATAATATGTCCAAGGAAAGCCTATTGATCATAGCCAGAATTTGCACTTACTGAATTTAGCAAACAACTTATGGGCTTTAAGAGTTTGCAATACAATTCTGAGGTGGTCTGCATAATCATTTTCATTATAGGAGTAGACAAAAATGTCATCAATGAAGTCTTTGATGAACATGTCCAAGTACTGCTTGAACACTCGGTTCATCAAGTGCATAAAGGTTATTGGGGAATTCATGAGACCGAAGGACATGACTAGAAACTCAAAGTGACCATACCGAGTTCTTAAAGCTATTTTCAGAATGTCACATTCTCTGACTCTAAACTAATGGTAGCCGGATCTAAGGTCTATCTTAGAGAAATAACTGGTACCATGAAGTTGGTCGAACAACTCATCAATCCTAGGAAGTGGATACTTATTTTTTATTGTGACTTTGTACAACTGATGGTAGTCGATACACATTCTAAGATAATTATCTTTCTTATAAATGAATAGGACTGGTGCGCCCTATGGGGAAATATTGGGCCTGATAAATCCTCATCTAAGAGATATTTCAACTGTTCTCTTAATTCTTTGAGTTCAGTTGGAGCCATTCTGTATGGAAGAATAGAGATAGGCTGAGTATCTGGAAGAAGGTCAATTCCGAAGTCAATTTCTCCCTCAAGAGGAACTCCGAGGAGATCTTCAGGGAACACATATGGAAATTCCCTCACTACTGAAACTGACTCAAGATTAGGAGTCTCGAAATTAGAGTCTTTCACTCAGACAAGATGATAAATACACACCTTGGATATCATTTTTCTCGCTCTAAGGTATGAAACAAGCTGACCCCTAAGAGTTATAGTACTACCCCTCTATTCAAGAACTGGTTCATTCGGAAACTAAAAATAAACTATTCTATTTCTACAATCAACTAAAGCATAGCATGAGTGGAGCTAATCCATAGCGAGAATGACGTTAAAATCCATTATCTCTAACTCCACAAGATCAACTAAAGTGATTTTTTGAGATATTGTGAACGGACAGTTCCTGTATACCTGCCTGGCTACAATTGAGACACCTACTGGGGTAGACACTAAAAAGGGCTATGCTAAGATTTTGGGACTGATTTCAAAGTTCACGGCTATATAAAGGGGTTACAAAAGAAACAGAAACTCCAGGGTCTAATAAAACATAAACATGTAAATAAAAGACCTGGAACATACCAGAAACTACATCAGGAGAATTTTCCTGATCCTATCGGGACTGAAGGGCATACAATTTGTTTGGACACTGACCACTGTTAGCACTAGAAGTGGCACCCTGCTGAGTTGGGCAGACGACTGGGGCTGATGACTGATGACTGATGGGACTGGCCCTGTTGGCGCAAATCGCTACCTTTCTGAGAAACTACCCAACACTCCCAAATTTGATGGCCTGGCTTGCCACACCTAAATCATACATTACTACCTGCTCTACACTCACCCTGATAGTTTCTACCATATTTTTGGAAAAGAGGATTTATACGAGCACTATTAACACTACCCTGCGACTTAGAGTCTGGCGCCCTATCCCAGTTATTACTTTTGAACTTAGGTACTAGGACAGTAGCTGAAGATGGAGCTGGGACTAAAGATTTTTGTTGAAACTGAGGATGGTTACCACCTTTTGACATTGACTGACTAAAATTAAAGCTACCCATTTTAGCCTTCTTATTCTCTCTCTCTTCTAAATATTCTACTCCTTAATCTGTTGAGCATGGACCATCAACCTAGGCAAGTTCATTACCTTAATCAGCATTGTGGTCCTACACTCCTTGACCACACTATTAAATATACCAGACACAAACTTACTTATCTTGGACCTGTTATCAGCTACCATATGAAGGGCATACCTAGCTAATAGAGTAAACTTGAGATAATACTTCTTCACACTCATGTTGCCCTACCTCAAGTTAATAAACTCTAACACCTTGGCTGCTCTCAGCTCCAACAGAAAGAATCTATTTAAGAAAGCTGTAGCAAACTCTTCCCATTCTATAAGACCTGCATCTGCGCCTCTATCTACCTTCTACTATTTGAACCATGTATGAGACACATATTGCAAATGATAGGCAACTAACTTAGCACTTTCACTAGAAGTTACCCCCATAATATCTATTACCTTCTGGACCATGTCTAAGAACTCCTACGAATATTCTTCAGATTTAGATCCTAAAAATAGAGGAGGATTTATTCGGGTGAAGTCCTGAATCCTAGCTGCAGCAATATTGGACACTGGGTTGGCCAGAACAGCAGTTGGCTGAGTATTCTAAGCCACTACAAAATTATATAGAGTAGTGAATGCAGCTCGAAACTCTGCATGAGAAATATTCTCATTCAGGGAATCTTCCTAATTAGGCGGAGGTGCTGGCTGGTTTACGTTTCTTCTTCTATTTGTCTTTTTAGGAGGCATGTTCTGTAAACAAAAGAAAAAATAGATTAGACATGGATTTTAGCATGAGCTCATGCTTAGTCGCATGACATGAACACTGAAAGAAGGGAAACTTTTGCCAAAATCCTTGTAGCCTCTTGTCCATAAGTGTGGCGCGCTTCATACACATACATAAGACTCTATTTGACGCGACATTTAGACTTCCTAGGACACTTTAAAACCTTCGGCTCTGATACTAAGTTTGTAACGCCCTGAGAGTACACCCTAGGAGCCACATGGTTCTTATAGTTCTGAGGAACCACAAGCTAACCCATAAGCTGGTACCTATTGTGACCACTAGGTAAAACTAATATTGACATAACATATGCAAAATTTAATTGAGGAATGCCATAAAATCTAATAAAATCCGTAAGGCATAACTTATACTACTAATAAAACATTTGGTAAGGACAACTGAAATTTGAGAAACTAATTAACTATCTGAAATAGTCTGAAAAGCCTGTACTGACTGATTGAGGAGCTAACGGGACAAACCCCCAACTAACTCTGACTAAATAAAAATGACTAAAACTAATAAACTAATTTAAACTAAATAAATCATGTCCTCGAAATATGAGGCCTCAACACTGCATTGGCTGATAGTCTATAAAATCTATGCGAGATCTAGGAACTAAGCATCCGAACCTATGATATGATACATCATAGATCAAGAAAAGAGTATTCGATCAATACTTTTAATGTACTGGTATGCTAAATGTGGTAGGCTGATATGGATGGTTTCATGAACATGAATAATAAATGTCTGAATATATATATATCACGAAGTACTGAATAGAGTCCATAAAATCTATAGATACTAAGAATACATAAAATCTGTAGGTACTAAAGATGCATGAAATTTGTAATTACTAAGGATGCATGACCAAGCATATAACATGTTCTAAATATAATCTATAAATACTGAAATACTAAAATCTGATAAATGAATCATTGATATTAATATGCTATGGTCAAGCAACTAAAACTAAATTACTGAACTAATTATTGGACTTAAACTATGGGAGGTATCATCTAACCGACATGACATAATCTAAGCCAATCAGGGTCAACCTGTAACCCTGGTTAGAAGGGTGTCAGTACCGTGCCATGGGTACTAACGTTGTCTGGGTAGATCCACTATACTGATGTACTATCCCAAAGGACTATGAGTGTCAAGCCTAAACTGACGGGTGACCCCTGTGAGGTACTCAAGCCTAATCTGCCGGGTAACTCCTCATATCCTATGTTGGCTGCGTAGTTCTAGAGTACTAGGACTGCTATTAATGACTGCCTATTTGATGAGAAAACCACCATCCCTACACTTGCTCGGTGCTAAATCATACTCCCAAATGAACTGACTTAGAATGCTGAATTGTTCTAAGTTTAACTGATATCTGATGACTGACTAAACTGATAATGCTCATAACATATTCTAAAACTATTTTGAAGATACTGAGACTAGTTAAGCAGCTAATTTTCCAGGTATTCATAACCCCTATAGTAAAATGGTACTTATGATTGGAGGACATAACATAGAAACATTTATTAACAATCCATTCTTGTAGGCATTTCATCAAAAACTTGATATGCATGGTTTAGGCAAAACATAGGAATAGTATAAAACTTGGAGTAATCACATGGTTTCAACATCAACAACCCTTGATTTAGAAAATAGCAACAATAGAACATTGGGGTTTGATAACAACAATAATTTCATGTAAGCATGGGATGAAATCGAGATTCATGGAGATTCATGGTTGAAATCACAATTTAAAATCATAATAACTTGAAAAGATCATAACTTTGTATTTAAATTGGATACTTGTGCTCCATGAGTTACAGGAACCCATGGATGAACACTTAATATACCTGTGTTGATAAATTCGTGAGAATTGATAGTGAGTTCTTAAGATTTGATCTTGAATTTTTAAAGCTAAGGTTTGTTCGTGAAAGAGAATTAATTTCTTAATGAGTAATTTGTGAATAATGGAGCATATAATGCCCTTTTAGGTTTTAAATCAGTGTTTGGGACGAGTTTAGGGCTTTGGGAAAAGACCAAACGGTCCCTAGAAATTAAATCGTGAACTGGGTAAAATCCCAATTTTTTAACCCGACGCATATGGTACAATCGTGTTACGTTACTGTAAAACTGATGAACCCCATTTTTCCTAATGCCGCGGCGCGTTGCTATTGCGTTGCGCCACTGAAAATGGACAATTCCCAACTGTAGTTTTGGTGCAATGCGATGGCTATCGCAGTACCTCACTAGAAGTTGACAATTGTAAAAATATCCCTTGTCACAATGCGGTGACTCACCGAAAAAGGATGAACGTGAAAATGGGCATCACCGCGACGCGGCCTTATCATGTTAAGCTACAGTTTTTTACTAAAAGTGTCATAACTTCTCATCCGAATATCGGATTTGGGGAAAATTGGTATCGTTGGAAAGATAATTCAATTTCCTAAAATTTGGTGGGTCCTAAGCTAGAACCTAAGCTAGAAAATTCTGAGTAGATAAAAAATATGCTCATTTGAAGTTGACTAAAGCAACATTCTTGTATGAAATTCAATAGGTAAGGATTATTTTGATTTGTTTAATAGCTAGGAGTTATTTTATACCTTAATATACATCAAAATAACTTGAAACACTCTTACAGGATAGGGAGAATTTACGTATTACGAGAATTTCATTTAAGTAGGATCCCTGTAAGCCCACACCTGTGTAGAGTAGATCGTTTAACACCTGCGGCACAAACCCCTTAAGATTTATTCTCCTTCACTCGGATGCAATCAAAGAACCATAATGTATGATGCATGATCTTCAAACATGACTCTCGCATTGGCTTGGATTTTTGGGGTATTATAAGGACATGCTAGGGTAGCCTCTTTAAAACCTAAAAGTTATTATGATGTTGAGGACCATCTTATAGAGGATGTTAGGGAAACTCAGTTTCTTTAGAGTTCCATTGATACCCCAATTTTATAGGATTTGTTAATTAGTCTGTTGGGTCATTTAGATTGAATCACCCAAACAAGTGTTCCAATGGATGTGTTGGGTACTTCTCAGACTCCAGGAGGTATCCTGCCATTAGGGTAGACTCATACTTAAGGTTTTCTTACTTTAGGGGTATAACAGTCTTATTTGATCTCCTCTCATGTTAATCAACTGCCTACTAGACTCATTGATCCTCCTTATTCTTCTAGTCCTATGATAACTTTTGATTATCATAAGAGATTTGAGAGATTCATTTACATAGCTCCTCCTATGTTATGTAATGCTATTCAAGAGGATATGTAAATTGTTTGTTTGATTTCCAAGAGAGGTTTCCTAACTTTGTGATATTTTAAGTATCGTGTAGTTTCATATACTACTTATCTATTGTTTGACATGACCAGATAGTGTTGGAGGTCTCTTGCTAGTTATAGACAATTGAGTTATTTTACTATGACATTGACCTAGTTTTCTGAGGTTTTTTTGGAGAGTTTTGTGCATTACAGCTTAAGGATCAGATAAGAGATACACTTGCTCATCTTGAGTGGGGATTCATAACTACTGTAAAGTATGACAAACATTTCATCCACCATCCAAATATGACACTGAATCTCCACTTAGTCATAGAGGATCAAGAAGTTTATCAAGGGGTTGGTAGGTTATTTTCAGTTGGATACAACCTAGATGGTGATTTCAGTATATTCTTTTTTTTATATTATAGATCATTCTAAGTTGATTGAGTTAACTTATCAGAGTACTCAAGGTGGTTACTGTGTTAAGAAGAACAGTCAACAAGGCTAGTTTAGTGTACATGTATATCGATTTAGAGGTTTCTTTGGGAGAAGTGCTCATGATTATTATTGTAGAATAGTTCAGGCAACTTTACAAGGTCAATATAGTAGGTCTACAATTCTCAGAGTTTCAGACAATCGCAAGTTAAGAGATATAGGAAGGAACTCTGGTTTAGTTCTTTGGGATAGGGAGGTCGATCTGGTTTTTTTGGTCCTCCCTCCCTATAGACATGCAGTAGATTGAATTAATTATGTGAGGATATTGGTCATATGGTGAGGAATTATCCTCGCTCTGTGTTTAGTCCTTCCTGGTAGAGTCCTCAGCTTCAACTGTGTCCTACTTCTATTTCTGTGGCTAGAGATTATTCATAATGTTATTGGGGTGGTACTAGATGTTCTTGAGATAGAGCTCGAGGATCTTGTTATAGTAGCATGTTGTTTCTTATTCTAGTACAAAGCATGGTTAGTGTTATTATACACCTGGGCGATATGAGGCAGAGGCCTCTAATGCAATTATCACAGGTATCATACCGGTTAGCCATCGTTCTACTTATATATTTGTTAACCCGGGGTCTAAATTCTCCTAGAAGAATCCCAAAGTTATGCTCTTTCTTCATTCCTTTACCCATAATTGAACCCTCCATGCACATTATCATAGCTTCTTAACAATTAACCAATATTCCTATTAAAATTATTATTTATGAAAAGATTCTTGCTGCTCAGAACGCCTCTCACAACCTCATCTAGAATGTCTCAGAATAACTTTTTTATGCCTTATTTAATCCCACATATAGAGTGTAGGCAGTAATAACGTTCCATGAAGACTCTCCAATCATAAACTTAATCTGAATCAACCTATCATTAATCTTATTGATATGCCTTATGCTGCCAGTGTACCACAACTTATATCCATCCACATACTTCACCTTAGACCCTAACCATTTGTTCTCTTAGACAAAATCCATACTAGTCACCCTCTTCCTGAGAATCTTCACAGGATTGAGGGAACTACATTGAAGATTTCCTATTTTCTAATACCCAACTCTCAACCTATAGATTCTCTTATCCTACTTAACCCAACTACCCTTAGCCCCTAAACTCGAGCTTGAACCTAACCCATACCTTGAGCGTACTTTGGACATTAGTAACAACCCCATGATCCTAGTCTACCATCCACCACCCAAGCCACTACTCAATAAGAAAATCAAACAAGAAGACACACAAATAGGTAAGGCTAAAAAACCAATAGGCAAGGCTTAAAAAGAAACAATGGCTTTTAATAACTAAATTCAGTAATGAAATGTGAAGTTTTGTAAACTACATGATGAGGAAAACAAAAAGAAATCTACATAAAAGAACAAAGAATCACCACAAACTAGAATGAAAATAAAAATGGCTTTTAAAATAGGAAACACTAAATGATATGGAAATCTCCACTAACTAGTATAATGCCACAGAAAAATAGAAACAATAATAAGTATAATCATAGATGAAGAGTCAATAAATAGATATACCATTAATGATGAAATAGAATAAGAATTACCTTACCCATGATTTAGAATTGGTAACCTTAGAGGTTGTGTTGAAGATGTAGAGATATTACTTGTTTGGAGTTCCTCGAAATATTTTCTTAAATTATCATGGGTTTCAGTACTTCTTCAACTAGAGAGTTCTTAATATGAGATAGCAACATTTGTTTGAGTTAATATCTTTAACATCTCGGTATGTCTAATGTGGTTGTGGATACCTTGAGCTGGAAAACAACTAATACATGATGTTTTTCTTATCTTATGACTTAATATCAGCCTCTAACCTTGGAGGTTCAATCATTATCTAATTTGATGTATAGATGTGAAATTTTGATATTTGAAAGAGTTTTAGTCTTCGTTAATGCTAAATATTCTTTGATGGAGCAGATTTGAGCTCACTTATTCGATGATAATAGTTTAAGAATGATTCAAGATAAGGTGTTAAATGGAAAGTCTAATGCAACATCTTTTTAGTCTAATGTAGTTTTGAGGATTGGTGGTTAATTTAGTATGTTGAGAGTTTGTGGATAGGTGGGATTGATTTTTGAGGAGGTGCATTGTTCAAGATATTCTATTCATCTAGGGGTGAGCAATATATATTTTGATATAATGTAGTATTACAGGTGGGGTGGTTTGTACATGGATGTAGCTGACTTTGTATCTTGTTTATTGTGTTGGTAGTAGTTGAAGGTTGAGTATTTGAGATCAGGTTATTTGCTTCAAAGATTACCCATTCTAAAGAGAAATGGGGGTGGATCACTATGGACTTCATGAGTGGGTTTCCTTGTACTTCTCATGTTTCTGATATCATTTGGGTCATCATGGATCATTTGACCAAATAGACTCATTTTATCATCATTCCGATATCCTTCAGTACCATGAGGTTGGTTTGTACTTATGTTCATAAGGTAGTTTATCTTGTTGGGGTACCCACGTCTATTACTTCAGCTAGGGGTTTAGTGTTTACTTTTAGATTTTAGAGGGTATTGTAAGATTAACTGGGTGCTCAGGCTAACTTTTAGCATATGTTTTAACCCTCAAACCGATGGTCACTTGTTATGCCCAAGTGCACACATAAGTTTTTGGCATCGTTGCTGGGGACTTTTCAATATCCAACTATCTTAGTTTGGTTTTACTTTTTGATTTCTTTGATGCTTTTCACTTGGTCTTTGTTTCTATATTTGTAGGCAATAGGTTAACAAGAAAGTTAGCTAGCAAAGGATCAAGAATTAGTTAAACCATACCGTAAGCTTGATCAATGCTTTTACCAATAGAGGGGAGAAGCAGTGTTTTTCTATTGTATCCTACAAATTCACAAGGAACAAGACGTCCCTCCTCCCATTGTTGAGAATAAAATAGACCACAAGATAATTCTTTAAGTTACCATCCCACTTACGGCTCATATGACCTCCACTATTTGTAGACTGACTGCTGAAGGTAGATTTGAACTAAAGCAGAATATGGTGGAGCTTTTGTTAAGTAGTAGACCATTATTCAGACTATCACATGAAGATTCGAATTCAATCTACAAAACTTTCTTGAGATCAGTGACACATTTATCCCTACAAGTGTGTCAACATATTATGTTAGGCAGACACACTTCAAATTTTCACTTTTAGGGGAAGAAAAAAAGTGGTTGGATGCTAAGACAATAACTACTATCACAACATGGGATGACTTATCCTGGAAGTAGCTCATCCATTTCTTTCTATTTGCAAGACTGAGAGACTTTGCAGTGAGATTTTGATCTTCAAGTTAGACAAGATAATACCCCGTATCATGCGTGGGAAAGGTTCAAAGATCTCTTTCAAGATGATCTACATCATCATCAGTCTAATGTGGTATTATCTCACACCATTGTAGAAGCTCTTGACCATGATACAAAGATTTTGCTAGATTCAGTTGTAGGTGGTCAAGCTTTGGAAAAGACATATTATGAGCTATACACCTTGTTGAACCTAATTGCCCAAGAAAATTTGGATTGACATGGTGATACCTCAAGGATAATGGTGAAAAGGCTACGGTGTGATTGAAGTTGATATCATCACTGCCATGGACACCCAACTTTGAGCAATGCAGAATCAGATGATGACTCAATTTGGCAAGTTAGGTGTGCAACAAACTTAGGTACATGCTAATGTAGTGTTGAAAACCCCATCATGGTAAAAGATTTATGGCAATAGTGCACACTCTATAGATATGTGTGGTGCCAATCCTGAATCTATCAACTTTGAGGGAAATGCACAAAATTCGAATTATTGTAACGCCTATAATCAAAATTGGCAGACTCAGCCAATATATCCTTGGGGAAACAACCAACAACAACAGTATCAGCAACAACAACATCATAATACTCAAGTCATAACATTAAAGAGACTCTAAAAGGATTCTGGCCATCCAAGAACAGATAGATTCTTTAATAAAAACTCAGCAAATTGCACAAAAATAGTTAGAGCAACAAGTGAGACAACTGGCACAGGAATAAAACACAAGGCCTCAGGGTGGATTTCCAAGTGATAATGAACCTCCAAAGAAAGTATTGAAAATTTTAGGAGTGGTAAAGAGCTGAATGATAGGCCTCCAAAGACAAATAAAGAGGTAGATGTAGAGTCATTCCTCAACCGATTGTAGACAACATTGCTAAAAATGTGAGGAAGACTGAGTACCTAAAAACAAAATTTGTTGAGAAAGAAAGGCCACCATTATCATTCCATAATAGTTCTAAAAATCAAAGGAGTATGCATGCTTCAAGAAGTTCTTTGACACGTTTAGAGGTCTTCACATTAACATTCCTCTTCTAGATGTTTTGCAAGGAATGCCTAAGTATGATAAGTACTTGAAGGATGTGGTGACTAATAAATTAAAGTTGTTTGACATTGAGACTGTGGCACTCACCGAAGAGTGTAGATTTGTTGTAACACAAAGGAATAATTGAAGACTCCCTCATAAAGGTTGGTGAGTTTGTAATTCCTACAGATTTAGCCATTTTGGATTATGATGCAGACAATAGTGTGTCGGTCAATCTGGGACGTCTATTCTTATCCATGTGAGGAGCGTTGATAGACATAAAAGAGAACACCCTTACAATGAAATTAGATGATAAAAAAATGGTTTCAGAGTTTATAAGATACTTAATCCACCTTCCTACTACAAATATTGGTGTATGATTATAGTGATGAAAATGGATAAGTATGGGATAGTAGATAGTGCACCACCAAAGATCTCATCGGGAAATATCATTGAGTGGCCCTAGCTAGCACCTAAGGCGGTGTTTATGATGATTGATGATCCTAAAAATGTTAAAATTTAAAAAGTTATTGACCTTGATAGTTCACACTCAAAAGGTAAAAAGAGAGTGACAAGATGGCCTCTAAGCAGAAGAAAAATGATGAAACAATTAGGTTGAGTGTTGATGCCGGGTCATGCCGCGACACTAAATCAAGCGCTTCTTAGGAGGCAACCCAAGTTAAGGTATATTTTATTCTTAGTATTTTAGTTTTTACTTTATGTTGTGTTTATTTTTATTAAGTCACAGGTTGATGGGATGTCTAAGTACCAGAAAGCCAAGTTAAGGGTCACGACAAAACTAAATGTGGGGTCCTCAGAACCTCTTGATGTTTAAAGATACTGCTAGCTAGGACTAGAGTTCTTAGGGAGTATTTAAATTCAACTTTTGGGACAACGTAGATTTTTAAGTGTGGGGTGGAGAAATTCACATTGTTTCGGGTGAACTGAAGTTGTAGGGTCTTAGTTTAAGTGTTTTCTTAGTTTTCTTTAGGTTAAATTTGAAATTTTTGAAAAATTACAGAATGATTTCCTTTTTAGTTTATAGTTTCAATTTGTAGGTGTCAATTAAGTAGGTGCACACTTCACCAACCCCGTGGTTATTCTTTTTGGTTCTTTTTCGTAGGGCACCCTTTTTACCCAATATCCTCAATCATTTTAGGAGTAATTTTTAAAATTTTAGTGTTATTTTAATGAGATATTCTTGTTGGTGTTGTGTATGAGTTCATGCTTCAAGTTGTTTTATATGTAAAGAGCATGATGATTGTGTGAATTACTTCTTTTGAGACACCTAGGCTCCTGTTTATGACTCTTGTACATTGTTGGTTTAATGTTGAACTCGTGTGGTTTTATGGTTGAGAGTCTATGATGATCCTACTTGAGTAGAGCATGTGACATGTGTGTGTAATGTTGTTGTGTATTCCTTTTTGCATTTGATGTCTAGAACATGCTTGGTGTGTATGCAAAGAAAAATAAATAGTTTGGGCTTAGGAGATGATATAGGCGTCTCTTTGATAGCCATGGTTTATACCCTCTATTATCTACCTTTGTACATAATCCTAGATAGCCCTAGTGAGCCTTTTGCCTACTCTTTGACAGCCTCATATGTAGACTATTTCCCTTAGTTATTTGACTTTAATTTGATCCAAAGATCCTAATCCGCTGTGTTCTTAGCGTGCGTGAGCTTTTTAGTAAAAACTTAATGAGTAAAGGAGTGAGACAAACAATTAGGGAAGAGGTGAAAGTGAAGCTCCAAAGAAATAGCTATTGGTGTTGAAAATTGATAGCTCTTGTGTTTGGAAGTTGTGTAAGAAAATTGTCACGACCCGATCTGAGGCCCTGGCCGCGATGGGAATCCCGAACTATGAAGGCCCAAGAGCCCCTCTAACTAGCGATCATATACAAAATCCATATACTATAAAGATGCGGAAAAACAAAATGGAATCATGGTCATCTAATTTCAACAAAACCATATGGTTATAATTTCAACAACATATGATTGAAGATCGGGAAAAGGCCCCCGATTGAACCATAAACTAAAAATAATGAAATCATCACATGAGATAAGGCCTTCCAAAATAATGGAGGCTCACAACTCAAATTGTCTAACAAATCAATCTATGGCTTAGAGGGACACCGGGAGTGCCTAAGATCCTGAAATATAGGGGTTCAATACAAATGTACTAGTACGCAGAACAATCCAAAATAATGTATTTCATATAACATAAGTGAGAGCAATCCATAAACTAGTTTACACACGATATAGGAAAAACACATGGGCCTTCGTTGATAAATTTCAAAACACGTTCTTGAGATCATGACTCTACTCTTTATTTATATTTTGAGATAGATAGTACACCCTACAATTTGTAATTCTATGGGCTATATGGTATCCTCCCTTGACTCAGAGGCCAAGCCCCCAATCTAAGTTTGCCATAAGGATTGGAGTATCTATAAGGAGGACACAAAAGATCGTATAGAAGGGTGGAAAAATTCCCAATCAAATCAATATGTCATGGTAGTGCACAAGATCACAAATAAGGGCTCCTAACCGTAGTCCTAATTTGGGACGAAATAAATCAAGGTACACAAGATAACAAAGAAGGGTACCATAATCCCATGTCGTCAAATCACGGTTTCTAGAATAGAGTCTTTCAACTCGTATTTTCTTCGGGTAACCATCTAACTCTCTTTAAGACCATTTTTAGTTCTCTTATAAGAAAACATGTGTCATGCTTACACCCCACTATTTTCTTATTTTGTTAAGGGCAGTTCATAACGCGGTATCGTCATACCCCTATTTACAAGTCATTTGTATCATATCATTCCACAACCCTTCTCATCAACCCATTTATAATATTTTACTTTGTATTTTTCAATCAAGTCAATCATTTGATCCCCAAAAATATTTAAACAATGCAAGGGAGTCCTTATTTCTAAACATATGCAAACTTATGCAAATATTCTCCCCTTTTCAATATCTCAACACATGATGGAAAATTTTCTCAAAACAATACATGCAATTCTTTCAATTTTTCACATTGTCAATTATAAACAAGAAAACACCCTCTCTTCAATTCATAATCAATATCAAGTTCAAAACAACAGTAAAACACTTATCTCATATTTCAAAACATGCAATTGAACAACCCACAACATGTGAGATCAAGCTATATCATAACAAGAAAGGGATTGTATATGTTTTATGCTCTAAATTCAACATTCAAACTCAAATGCATACATACTTATAGACGAGTACCAATCAAATTTAGGGGAAGGCATCAAGACCAAAACATTATATTATTTAAAGAGTTTATAAAGCATGCTTTTTATTGTAATTCAAAAGCCTTCATGAATACATGATTTATTAACATCCAAAATATTATTAAAACAGATTTCACCATTCCCATGTAGATTTGGAAAACCCCATGTACCTTAGATCACTTAGTTTGAAGGATGAAACCCAAATCTTGATTCGTTTCTTGGAAATCTTGAACTTAAAGATTGATTTTTTTTATCATTGGGAGAGGGTTAGCATTTTGTTTATGAGAAAACTGATCACTTTTCAGCCTATCATGCCCTATAAATGTTTAAATATTTTGTTTTCACGACTAGGGGCTGTAGGGAAAAGATTAGACTGCCCCTCGATTTTAAAACTTTCAGCAGAAATCCAATTAGGGGCCCTACCGTGACGCGCCAAGTGGCTTACTGCTACAGGCACCGCGACGCGGTGCAATCGCAGTGACCTACTTATTTGGGAATCCATAACGTCTCCAACATCATCCAAAGAATCCAAAAATCCCCCAAGACATCCCCCTTGGACCCTTAAATATGAATTAATTCAAAATCTACATCTCGAGGTCAGAAAGATTGATTTGGAAATCATTGAAGTTTAGTAGCTTAAAATATGACTAAGTCCGTTTAACACTTAGAAAAAAATTCCAGGTTGTTATCTCGTAAAGCATGATACTATGTGCGGTACTAAGTCGAGAAGGCTACGGGGCATGGGCATCCAACCCCCTTTAGGGACACTAATCATAACTTCCTTCAATCCCCAAAGTCATCAACTTGTGACTAACATTCCCTTCGGGCATGGGCATCCATGCTTCTAAACACTTAAACCTCATCTTCAACTCCATAAAATACTAGCATTACACCTCTAATCACATAGCTCACAACTTAACAACATTTGCAAATCTATACCAAAGGCGCATAATGCCTACCTATTTTTTATTTTTTTTCTCAATTCAACTCTAAAGAACACCATACAACAACTCCCCAGACTTCTCCATACTACAAAATTCATAAATGTGAACTAGGTACACATAACACTTATACATATATAAACCTTATCTAATAACATGCTACCTGGGGTTTCAACTTATTCTTATATACCCACGCTCTTATCCACTTATTGATTCAACCATAATTTATCATTTTACTCATGTTCTCATGTATACATATACATCACAATTGTCCCCTCATTATTCCACAAGTAGCCAATCTAGGCTATCACACTCATCAAATTAAGCCTACTACTTACTCCCATAAAACATGCATCATTAATCTTAAGCTACTATCCCTTTTATAACCACAATCCACATCTAAAGTTCAAGCCTATTTTCTAACCCCAATCATGTAACACCAATGAAGCATGCTGCATAATGTACTAGTCCATTAAATAGAAATATCAACCTAAGTCACTTACTTCACTTAAGTATGACCCATAAGTTCATCCTCTCCACGACATTACTACTATACCTCAAAATCTACTACATACCTTCTCACATTAAGTTGACTTTCCAATGTATACATTCTCACTAACATCAAATTCCATACACACTAATGAGTCTCTACCCATAACTTATTGACAAGTCTACCCCTTTCTATTCACAACCTATAATTGATTTCAATAACCACCATAACTATCCACTCTTTCTATAACATTAGCCAACCACCATAAAAGGAAAAACCACCACCAATCAAAGAGTTATACAACTAAAATTACTTATTTACGCAAAAGTCACCCTCACTCTAACTGCTAACCTTGTGACTTTATGTCACCAACTTCTAGACCATCTCACTACCGATAGGTCATGACACTTTAACATATACTAATACTCAGGTGGAAATATTGTTCCAACATTCTACTAAACATCATTACCCTTATTCATTACATGTGCAACAAGAATTTTATAAAAGGAGACCGAATACACTCCATAACTCAGGCTCAACCGCATGACTGATGTAGATAGGGGTATAAGCTTAAATCATCATACTTTAAAGCACTCATGGACTCCTCTCAAGTTCTTCTACAATTTTATAACTATATGGATAACTCAATAAGACCGAACCACTCACTGGGGGAGCTAGACTCTTAGACTTGTATCGCCTCGATAATGAGGCATAGCCCATGAAATTAGAACAAGAATGGAATTTGGATAACTTTCTTATGGACAATGCAATAGCACAAACTAGTGTGTGGAAGAATAATAAACAACTCATAAATGCCCGGTAGCCTCTTAATTATAAGTGTGGTGCACAACACACCCATAAGAAAGACTCTACTAGACAAGATTTTGTAGACACCCTGGGACTATGAACCATGCTCTGATACCAAGTTTGTCACGACACGAACTGAGGCCCTGGCCACGATGGGCATCCAAAACCATGAAGGCCCGAGATCCCCTCTCATTGGCTATCATATACATAATCCTTATACTATAAAGATGCGGAAAATCAAAATGGAATCATTGTCATCTAATTTCAACAAAACCATATGGTTATAATTTCAACAAGACCCAAATCCATCTAACACCTGTATGCAAAATCTTTACTAACTGAAAGAAAACAACATCTATTTAAAGACCGAGACAAGGCCCCCAGTCGGACCATAAACAAAATATAATGAAATCATCACAAGAGATAAGGCCTTTTGAAATAAGGGTGGCTCACCAACTCTAATCGTTTGACAAATAATCTATGGCTTAGTGACACCCCGTGACAATGCCTACGATCTTAAAATATAGGGGATCAATACAAATGTACTGGTACACAGATCAATCCAAAATAATGTATTTTATAAAACATAAGTGAGAGAAATTCAGAAAACAGTTTACATACGATATAGGAAAAACACATGGTCATTCTTTGATAAATTTCAAAGCAATTTATTGAGATCATGACTCAACTCTTTATTTCTCTTCTGATCTATATGGTACATCCTACAATCTGTATTTCCATAGGCTATATGGAATCCACCCATGCCTCAGCGGCCAAGCCCCCAATCCAAGTTTGCCGCAAGGATTGAAATATCTATAAGTGAGACATGCAAGATCACATAATAGGGTGCCAAAATTCCTAATAAAATTAACATGCCATGGTAGTTCACAATATCACAAAGAAGGGATCCTAACCATATTACCAAATAGGTATGACATGAATCAAGGTTCACAAGATCACAAAGCAGGGTACCATAATCCCATGTCGGCCAATAATGGTTTCTAGCATAGAGTCTTTCAATTCGTACTTTCTTCGGGTAACCATCTAACGCTATTTAAGCCCATTTTTAATCCTCTTATAAGAAAAAATGCGTCATGCTTACACACCACTCTTTTCTTATTCTATTATGGAAAGTTCATAACGGGGTATCGTCATACTCTGACTTGCAAGTCATTTGTATCATATTATTCCACAACCCTTCTCATTCAACCTATTTATAATATTTTGCTTTGGATTTTTCAATCAACTCAATCATTTGACCCCCAAAAATATTTAAACTATGTAAGGAAGTCCTTATTTCAAAATGTGTACAAACTTATGCAAATATTCTCCCTTTTTCAATATATCAACACATGATGGTAAATTTTCTAAAAAAAATTCATGCAATTCTTTCAATTTTTCGCATTGACAATTATAAATAAGAAAACACCCTCTCTCTGATTCATAATCAATATAAAGTTCAAAACAATAGTAAAACACTTATCTTATACTTCAAAACATGCAATCAAACAACCCACAACATGTGAGATCAATATGTATCATAACAAGAGAGGGAATATATATGTTTTATGCTCTCAATTCAACATTCAAACTCAAACGCACACATACTTATATACGAGTACAAAACAAATTTAGGGGAAGGACTCAAGACCAAAACATTATATCATTGAAAAAGTTTATAATGCATGCTTTTTATTGTAATTGTAATACTTCGGGAATTTTTTCGTTGAAATTTTGTGCGTAAACGTGTTGGGTTCTATCTTCTAGAATGAATCATAAATTTTTCGTGTGGAATGTCTTAGATTATGACACACCATTGCGTAGAGTATTGAATAAGTTTTCCAACAATATATGGATCATCCAAAACGGACACCCGAGCGATGAGTTATGAACATTCCGATCGAACCATGAATAGTAGTAAACAGTAAAACGTGTAGGAAAAAAAGTACTGAGGCCTGGCATATTTTTGCTCCAACTTTAAACGATCATAACTCCTTGTACATAATGATATGGGTGATATAATATATATCAATGGAAAGATCTGTGAGTCCTCTTTCCGATGAAATTGGTTTCATCCAATTTGTCTATCGGAGCAAAAAGTTATGGTCGATCTACTTCAGCCTATCTAAAGTGAATTTTTGGGTCAACTTCAAAAAATCATAACTCATCATACACAATGATATGGGTGAGTTACTATACATAAATGGAAATATATGAGAGTCCTCTTTCTAATGAAATTGGTTTCATCTAATTTGGATATCCGAGTAAAACGTTATGGTTGATCTACTTCAGACTATCAAAATAGTCCACCAAAGGACAGATTCGAGAATTATTTGATTTTTAGGGGCGTTTTTGTCAATCCCTCTCACCCAAAATCCGTCCAAACCCTATATTAAAGCTTATTAGAAGCATTATATATTATATTTCATCAAATACCCTCAAAAAGAAAACCCTAAGCTCCTACATCCAACTTCAAGAACCTCCAAAGTTCACCATTAATTCTGCAAATTTATTCAAGATTCCAAGTTCCTAGTTCAAGAACTCGAAGAACCATCATTCAAAGGCACGATTAACATCTCAAAAATGAGTATCGATCTAAAGTTCATCATTCAAGGTATGTGGGGTTTTTCAATAAGAACAATCTTTCGTTCTTGTGCCCAAAAGTAATTCTCTTTACGAAGATATGATCTTTATATGTTTATTATGATTTTGGAGCATGAACTTATATTCTATCTTGGTTATCTTGATATTATGATGTTTATGACTTTGAAAAGTCGAATTTATATGAAATTATGACTTAAAGCATGATGCTTGAAAGAAATTTACTATGATTTTGATATTTGGGTCTTGAACCCCATTTGAAATTGTGCCTTTGAGAAAATATGTGCTATATGCACGTTGATGTTGAATATTTGATATGTTTTGAATGATTTGACCTTTTGGTCATGAATGAGTCATTTTGAACTCGTCTGTGAAAGAAATCCACGTTTTTATTCATTATGATAAAGGGGTAGCAAATTGGCTCCCGATGAAAATTGTTGAAGTGTTTATTGTGAATTTTCTTTAATGTGAGCCTGAGGCTGGTTTAAATTTATGAGCTAAGTTTTGGAGTAATATTTAGCACCGAGTGGGAGGTATAAAGTGACCTTACTTCCCTAGAACTACGTGCCCCCATAGGATGTGAGCCTGAGGCTGATTTATATAGTGATCACTAGTGTTTTTGAATTGATACTGGAAGTCCTACTCCGATGGCAAGGATAGGATGGCTCTCCCCAATGTGGGTTGTACGTTGGACTCCATGTGGCTCACATGGTTTATGTCGGTTATAGGATCTCCCAATGTGTGTGTGTGTACTCTTCTATCTGAGATGAAAACATATTTACTTAAAAGGCTGAGTTTGAGAAAGTCATAATTCTTAAAAGATTTAAGGAATATATTCTAATAAGAATTGACATGAGATTTGATTGTTTTGATGATTTGAAATTGAGATGAAAGTGAATTGAGAACGTATTGTAATGACTCACTTGTTTTACTTTACATGTATTACTCATCCATGATTTTGATGATTTAATTCGAGCTAAGTGAGTCATCTATATCAGCATGCATAATTTTATAAACTGTGATGATATTAAGATATTATTTTATATATGCATTGCACCCCCATATGCTCGGTATCTTTCCATGGTACTGACCCACATATTCGTATGTGGGCTACATTTTCTTGGAATATAGGTACAAGGTATAGTTGCACCTTCGGATCCAGTCAGTTTGTGGTATCCATTCAGTAGGTGATGAGTCCTTTTGATTCAAGGGCTTGGGTTAGTTATGCAGAGTTATAGTGTTGTATTTTCTTTATTCAGTCGTATTGAGTTGGGGTAGTCGGGATTCATGACCCGGCTACCTATAGTCAGTACTAGTAGAGATTTCATAGACAGTCAGTAGAAGTTGATGTATTTTGTTTCAATTTTGGTTGTAAAGGCAGAATTATAATCTTGTAAAATTCCATTTTTGTATCAATCAGATTCAGAAAGGAGTTAATTTCTACTGATTTGTATTTTTATCCAGTTGCTTATGAGTTATGCCTGTAGAAGGGTTATCTTGGGGTCACTTGTGACCCTAAGCACCGTGTGACGTCTCGGGACCCAATTTCGGGGCGTTACAGTAATTCAAAACCGTTCATGAATACAAGATTTATCAACATTCAAACCATTATTAAAAATGATTTCACCATGACCATGTATTTTAAAAAATGCCAACGTACCTTAGATCACTTAGTTTGAATGATGGAACCCAAATCTTAATTCATTTCTTCGAAATCTTGAACAAAAAGATTGATTTTTTTGATCTTAGGGAGAGGGTTAGCATTTTGTTTATGAGAAAAACTGATCACTTTTGAGCCTATGATGCCCTATAATCATTTTAATATTCTATTTTCATGACTTCGGGTTGTAGGGAAAAGATGAGACTGCCCCTCGATTTTAAAACTTTCAGCATAAACCTAATTTGGTGCCCTACCACGATGCGCCAAGTGGTTTACCGCTATAGGCACTGCGACTGCATTACCGTGATGCGATGCAATCGCGGTAACCTGCTGGTTTGGGAATCTAAACACATCTCAAAACTCATCGAAAAAATCCAAAAATCCCCTAAGACATCCCCCTTGCACCCCTGAATATGAATCAACTCAAAAATCTATATCTCGAGGTTGAAAAGATCGATTTAGAAATCACTAAATTTTAGGAGCTTAAAATACGACTAAGTCCATTTAACACTTAGAAAAAAATTCCAGGTTGTTATCTCCTAAAGCATGCTTCTAAGTGCGGTACTAAGTCGAGAAGGCAATGGGGTGTTACAAAAAAGAATAAAGATTGTTCAAAATTTAATAATGTATGCATAAATAATACTCCCATTAAAATGTATGTAGTTAGCTTAATTTGATGGGGCAACACAGAAGATGGGTTTAGAAAGAAGTGATGAATTGGTTGTTAATATAGAAATCTTAATGTTCATTTCTATATTTAAGCGCTTAGGGAAGTTAGTCACTACTTTTAGCCAAAGAGTTCCTACCCATCCCTCAGCCAACATTACAACCCTTAAAGACTTATTTGATCCCAAGTCCTAACATTTTTTATATTACTAGAGTACTACACTAAGGGCAAGACTATAGTTCATCATGTGTAACTTGTGAATTCTTTGTGAGAGTTAGTGTAACTTGATTCAAATACCCATTTAGTGATAAAGTGCATTTGCATGATTGATTGTTGGTATCTCTATTATTGTGATGGAACATATTTAATGATAGTTGTGTGATTTGTATGATCTCTTTGGCTGATTAATACTCTTGAGTTTTCCAACTAAGTGAGTCAATTATTTATGTTAGATGTTTTGAAGTAGTGTTCATGAGCTTCAATTTTGCGTATAACATGGTTAGTGTAAAAACTTGCATTCTATGTAGTCATTGTAATGCTAGCTTAAATGCCTTTGTAATTATAGAAGTGTGAAGTCTTCCCTTATTATGATGTTTAAAGTAAAGAGTTTTTATATGAAGAACAAGTCTTGAAGTGTGGGGTGATGATCAGACATTGATTTATGCATCTTATTATTATTATCCAAGAATATTTAGCTTAGTTAAGAGGAGTTCTCCATTGAAATTAATGAGTAATTAGTGTTATGTAGTGTAAATGTAATGTACAAAGTGTGTTCAAAGTGAATTTTGAGTCAAAAAACCAAGAATCAAGTGACAGATGCTAGTACACTTAGCTTGAGCTATGTCCTTTACTAGTTTGTTGTCTAGAATTGTATATGTTTTGTGCTCTAATGTGTGGTGTTTGATATTGTAGGAAGATTTTTGAGTTGACAATTATGGTATATGGTTTATTTAAAATCTGTAAATCGCATGGAAATAACACCACAAAGTTTGGAGTTGAAGGACAAAAGAATGGGACAAAGCTTGGCCAAAGTGGGACGTTTTGGAGTGCTTGGTTTGTCACACTGCCTAGGTGCCACAAAATGGCCATGGCACACACTTGGAAACTTCCTTGATGTCAATTTACAGTGATACACCACATTTTTTTCATGCCTTACTGCCTACATGGAGCAATATTTGCGTGGCACACCCTTAAGTTGAAAACGACAACTAGTGTCTTCCTATAAATAGAACAACAAACACTTATGTAAGGACCTTGGGACTTGAAGGGAGGCTAGAGAACACTTCAGTTATGGATTTTATATATTTAATTTAGTTTGTTTAAGGATTTTTACATGTATTCCTTCATTTTGAATACAGTTATGTCTATGAGCAGCTAAACACCCGTTTAAGGGGTTAAGGCCAAGAACATGATTACTATTGTTTGGAATTGTTTTGGTTATGGTTGTTTATCATTATTGTATGTTTAATTATCCTTTTTATTACTATTTTAAGAATCCATGACCCTAATAATACATGCTATAACTCTATTGTGAACCCAAAAGGTGAATGATAGAGTAGAACGTGCGAATAGAATAAAATCATAATCTCAATTCTGTGCTGTTATGATTTGCACTTAGGATAGGAATATAGTTAAGTGCCCTATTTGGTTCAAGTACGAGATTGATATGAAAGAATATAACTTAGTTTTTGCATCCCTGTTAAGCGATGTACTTGCGGGTATAAGTTAGATAATTGCTTAGAGGTTCGGATGACCATAGTCATGGAATAGACCCCGTGAACCGGCAACCAAGAGAAATAACCTAACTAATGAAATTCAATAATGTAGTATGATTGTTTGCAGTACCTTAACCCTATGTTTCTCACCATTTATTGTCCAAGAACTTTAATTTACCGCATTATTTTAGTTTACATTATATTATAGTTGTAAAACTCTTTTGGTTATGTAGAACTTGATTAATCTTATTAGTGAACAAAGCTTGGATAGTTGTTAACACAAGTCTTTGAGGGATTGATATTCGGATTTTAATAAGTCCATTGTATTAATTTGTTTGACCACTTACACTTGCGTGTGCTTTTGGGTGAAACAAGTTTTTGGTGCCCAAGAACTCCAAAACATCCCACTTTGGCCAAGCTTTGTCCCATGCTTTTGTCCTTCGACTCCAAGATTTGGGGTGTTATTTACATGTGATTTATAGATATTACATCAACTATATACTATAATTAACAACCCAACAAGCTTTATAAAACATCAAACACCACAAAATAGAGCACAAACACATACAATTCAAGACAACGAACTAGTCAAGGCCATAACTCAAGTTAAGTATACTAGCTTTTGTATCTTGATTATTAACTTGGTGTTTTGACTCCAAATTCATTATGAACACACTTTGAATATTAAATTTGTATAACATAACACTAAGACACTTATTTATGACCAGAAATACTCATTAAGCACAAAATAACTCCTCTAAACTAGGCTAAATAAGCCCGGATAACAACAATGAGGTGCATAAATCCACCTTAGATCATCAGTTAAAGCGGACTACTCAGGTTTTGGAATATATGATATGTATGTGTGCTATGGACTTCATAGATTTGTGAGAGAAGTATTTAGCCTTAGTGGACTTTGCTTATAGTAAGAGATACCATTCGAGTTTTATGATGGTACTTTTTGAGGCATTGTTTGGCAGGCATTATTGATCTCTGGTTAGTTGTTTGAGACTTTTGAAATTATTCCCTACTTCTAAAGTCTTTTAATAGAGTTTAGGTGATTAAGGATTGACTTCGGGAAGCCCAGGGTAGGCAAAAGTGTTGTGCTAACCGTATACTTTGTGCTTTGAAGTTAGGGATTGATGATTGAGATTTCCTTCATGTGTCACCCATAAAGGACAATGAAGTTTGGAAGATAGGAATTCTTAGCTCAACTTACATTGGACCTTTTGAGATTCTTCGGAAAGATATAAAAGTTGCTTATGTGTTTGCCCTACCTCCAAACTTTTCGACCATTCATCTAGTTTTCTATGTATCATTATTTGGCGGTATATTCCTGATGAGTCTCACTTGGTTTATTGGTATTCTATTCAATTAGAAGACTCCAGATTAGTCCAACGTACTTTGCTGGGAATCCGTTCAATTAGAAGAGAGGTTGGCCCTTATAAAAGAGACACTTTCCAAATAAGCTAATAATGCTAAACGACGTCCTACGGAGATTTCTGTGGTTAAGGTTTAGTAGTGAAATTGTCCCATCATGGAGGATACTTCAGAGGCCTAGTCTAATATACATTGTATTTACCCCTAACTCTTTACAAATTCAGGTACTTTTACAACTTTTAGAATTTTCACAACCAAAGACTACACCCTAATCGCAATACGGTGCTTAGAGTTCCAAGTGACCCCAAGCTAACCCATGTTATGGTACCTACCATTAGCAATGAAGAAAATAATAATATAACATGTTGAATCTAAACTAGGGAAAATATGACTATATGTATATTACTGAAAACAATACTCAATCTGTCTGAACAACTGATAAAATAGAAAACAAGTCTGACTATCTGAACGCCTCTAAGGGCATGAAGAGTTCACACAACCCGAACTAGGGCCTTGTCACAATGGGCATCCCAAGTCCATGCAGGATCATGGACCACCATTGTTTCCAAACCTAACCTCCAAATGTTCATACCATGAGTCAGATGAATTTTGAATGTATAACAAGTTAGCATTAATTACAATCTAGACTCTGTGATAGGTCTATAACCATGAACAACCCAAACAAGTTCAAACATCCATTACCAACCAACAACCATAACCAAACCAATATAAAAACCAAGTTCTTATCCATAACATAACATAAAAGGATGAATCAATCATAAATTCAGTCCAATGATATCAGCCCTAATACCAATGCCAATGCTAAGGCTGACATCAATACGGACACCGCCCATTCCAACCCATAGTAGTCACAAAAAAGCCTCTAACCAAAAGAAAAACAATATTCGGTTGGGATAAGACCCCAACCATAGCAAAAATATATATCTAGAAAATAACCAAAGTATGTAAAGACATCCATGATGTGAAATGGAGTCACAGAATATGGAAGCTTACCACTTCAATCCAATAGCTGGTCCAAACTCTGATCACTAAGAATGAGGGGTAAAATGTTCGGTTCCTACATCGCATGGAGATATAACAGCCTAAAGATAGGTTAGCACATAAACGCTAGCATGAACTCAAGATAAGGATAAAATAATGTCATCTGGTAAAACCAAGGAAGCCATCAATATGAATACAAACCATACATACATACAACCGCACACACACACACACACACACTCTTATATATATAACTATGACGGGAAAGGGATCTGGCTTAGCATGCATTTAAATCCTTTAGCCTAGGTTTGTGTAGATTAATCGTCCTAAAACCAACCATGGGCTATATGGGTCTGGTGTAACCCCCTGAACGGGCCCTGATACATGTAGCCACATGAACCGGAGATACCATAAGAGTAAAGGATTCACAAGTACCATTTACTATCTATGATACATATGTACAGTGTACTTAGAGGATTCCCATGTACCTCATAGTATCATATATGATCGCCATGACCAACTCTCTTGTCGGCAAACATGAGTTTCTAATGTCCGTCCAATGGACTCGCACCTTCATGGTTAGCTATCACACCCCTCCATTATTGCCCATTTAAAACCATTACCATCCAACCAAACCATTATTACATTATTATTAACCAAAGCTATGAGTAGTGGTATCGTACCGACTATAGTTTGCAAGAAATGTCCTTAGCCAAACTTTTTATGTAAAGGGATTCACATGTACACATAGATTACATTATAAAGTTAACTTTGGGGAATCCCGTGTACCCCACAAGTATCCCATTATTAAGTTTTCTTGGGGTAATCCCATGTACCTCACAAGTTGTTCATTAATATGTTTACTTAGGGGATTCCCTTTTACCCCACAAGGAAGTTTAATTAACCATAACCATGACTACCAAACCTTACCATTTAACCATTCCAAACCATTTAAAGCATTTATGCCATTTAGGGATCCATTACCAAACCATACCAAGTAAATAGTTCCATTAAAAGTACAATGATAAAGTAAAAGTATTATCATAGGCCCTTTATCAAACATGTTGAGGGCATAGTATTTCCAAAACCAAATTCGATTACCTATTTATCATTCCCATGGAGAAAATTCTCCAAAGCACCATTAAAGAATGTAAATACATAATTAAAACATGGGAAAACCATAACCAAGCATTTAATACCAAAACCCCAACATATATTTGAATACCCCAAAACCATACAATAATCATGCCATGAAAACATAGTATAAAACTGTAACGCCTCGATTTTCAGAACCAAAATACTACACGGTGCTCATGACCCCGAAGGACCACAAGCTAACCCATGAATGATATTTGTACCTATAAACTGCATAATATCTCATAAAATATGTGGAAACATGAACTGTAAGGCCATAAGGTTCAATACTGATACATATTTGAAAAAAATAGTATAACAATACCAAAAAGAAACATAAATACTGAAGTCTGAACATCTAATCTGACATCTAGTCCAAAAGCCTCTAATTGAGCTGAATAGGGAGTTGAAGGAACATATCTCCAACTAACACCATGAACTGAAAAATTAATCTGAAATACTGTAATAAAGTAATAATAATATTGTCCTCGAATGAAGAGGAGTACTGACTGTTTAAATCTGCAATGCTACTGCTTCTCTGAAACTCGTGCCTCTATACCTATGGCATCAAATAAAACACCATAGCACAAATGCGTCAGTACAACTGAATGTATTGAGTATACAAGTGAGGTAGGCTAAATGCAAAGAGTTTTGTATGCATGAACAATGCTGACTGATATGAACGTGAGAATACATACATACATACATAACTGCAACTAAACTCGTGGTGATACTGACTACTGAGTCTGAATACTGACAACATGAGCGTAATGATGCTGAGATACTGAATGACTGAGTTTACTGATATTGATATGTAATTCACTAATAAGTGAAGAACTGATACTGCATTACTGAATACTGGGAGACTGATACTATATTACTAATAAATGAGTGATAGTTTTTGATAGTTCTGATTATGAAGAACTGATTTGATTGACCGTATATAATAGTCCTGAAACTGAGCTCGTGATAACATGACTACTGAGTATGAATACTGATGACATGTATTTACTAATAACATATCATGAATGATAACTGAATTCTGATAACTGATATATCTGATAACCTGAGTTTTGATAATTGATAGCATGAATGACTATATCTAACAGTCCTAAATCTGATGGAACTAGATGAGTTCCGTACAGTATCTGACAGTCCTAATATCCTGAAGAACTATCTAAGTTCTTTTACTGAGACTGAGACTGAAATTGTGGGAAGTAGTTATCTAACTGACATGCCCCAAATATGCTATAATAGTTAAGCTGGGGTCCAATCTCTGCCCCGACTGGAGGAGTGTCAATACCGCGCCACTGGTAAGGACAACTGTGAGAACCCTATACTGGCAGGTACTCAAAATGAGAACGGTGGGAAACCTAAACTGATAAGTTAAGCCACCTTATCAACCCTAATCTAACAAGTTATGATTTCTCAACCTACGCTGGCTACGTAGTTCTAGAACACAAGGATGACTGCTAAGAATCACACCCTGAACTGGCAGGTGAGTTCCCATCCTTAGGTTCACTCGGTGCTAAATTCTACTCCCATCTGAAGGACACTGAACTGAAAACTAAGCTGAACTGAATAACTGAACTGAACTGATTAGCTGAACTTATAATGATTAACTAGACTGATACTAGTGGTATTGTTTAGCAGAGCTAAACTAAGTTTACTGGATTCCGATGACTGACGAAATGTATTGAGTTCTGAGGACTGGTTGAGAGTACTGAAGTTACTAAGATTGACTGTGAATACTGAGGTTGCTGAGGTTACTAAGTATTGAGATTACTGAGATTACTGGACTACTGAGATTACTTAGATTTCTAAGTTTTCCTGAGACACATGACTGACTGAATTCTATAGATCATGGCTTGACTGAGAGTATCGTGAAAATATGACATGTCTCTAGGCACAGAACTATATTTTTTGGGTACAATTACCCCCAGGACTCATGGAAGAAAATTGACACAACTTGAATTTCTTAAGTACACGACCATCAATAACAATCCATAATACATGAGAGAGGGATTTTATGAAGTACATGGTCATTATAATATCTATCATGAATAGGAATGCTTATAATCAAGTCATAAATCTCATATTAATATCATGGGCATTCCGACAACATATACTATTCATAGCAAGGGCATGGAAACCATTCAAGCATAAGGGAACGACAACATGTAACATTTAGTTCATATTGTAATGACTTGGGGATATTAAAATTCATGTATTTATTCAACATCTCAAACATGGTAGGGAAAGCATGGATATAATTTGCATACATAATTCATATCTTCATCATCATACATGCTTCATGCCACTACCATAAGAATACATAATTAGCATGGAAATTCATATTGAAGTGTATAGCTAATATGGACTTGTCATGTGAATATCATGGAATCATGTAAATAGTAATTTCTAGCATCCTAGGCATTTTATCAAACACCTTGCATGCATTCTTTAAGGCATAGGTGGATTTTATACTTGCATTATATTAAACCACCCAAAGTTCATGATTTTCAACCAACAACCACATATATTTCATGAAAACATCCTTAGATATCATCTTGAAACTTAAACATCCATCATCAACATGTACATATTCATATCACCACAAAAAGTTTACAAAACAACATTTAAAAGCATGATTCTTGAGCTCTATGAACGAATTGAATCCATAGATGAACACTACGCATACCTTGGAAGGGAGGTTCTTGATGATTGACGGAGGAATTTCCTTGAAATTTGATCTTCAAGCTTGATTGTGCAACCCTAGTTGTTTTTCTCCTATGGTGCTCTTGGATAATGAGCTTTGAGATGTTAATAGGGTTGTAATGTGATTAGGAGATCTATATTTCATAGGGTTAAGTTTAGGGACTTGTAAGGAGTGTTAAAAGACATAATTACGCTCAAAATAACTCAAAACGGAGTGTTTTTGGCACTTGGAACTGACTTAGACGACGCCTAACCAATCGCCTAAGTTTGGTTGGGCGGTACCGAGCCAATCGCCTATCCTTACTGTCTCTCACGAAAATGGGCATAACTTTTCGCTCGGGTATTGGATTAAGGAAAAATTGGTATCATTGGAAAGCTAATTTAATTCTCTATAATTTGTTGGGTCTAAATATGCAGAAATAACACATTAACATCGAGTTATACTCGTTCAAATATGACCCTTACGAAATCGAACACTAAAACTTGATGGATTCAAAAACTCTTAGCTTGTATTACCTTAAGTGACTCATATGAACATGATTAACGCATCATAAGCTATCTTATCGCTAGGATACTCATTGTAAGTCGTGCACTAAAATGCTACTCACAGGATAGGAGGTTTCATACATAGGAAAAATGGTTCGTCTCCTAGCTTAGAAACATGCGGGGTATTACAAAAACACACCTTTAGTTGGAACTAACAATACATGCCTTAGATTATGAAGATGATAGAGAGAAATCATCCATCCTAGCCCTAAATTGATCCTCTGGATGTAACCCTAGCCTACTTTACCCAAGATCCTTAGATAGAATTAGAGAGAGTTTCTAAGTGTTTGAAATTAGAATAAATGGGTAAATGATGTCCCAATAGTGATATAAGTCATGGGGCCTTAATTGGTTAAATGGAGAAATGTCCAGATTACCCCTAACTTAAAATGCTTAAAATTCTCGTTAGATGGTACGACTCCCTCAAGCCAATCATACCCTCAAATAGTAGTGATACCTACCACTCGTACCCTAGGCCTCTCTCTTGGAACTAGCACTGTCCAGCATACAACTTACCTAAAACAAGTCATACCTAGCCATACGACAAGTACCCTCTAACCATATCCGTGGCAGGATTAAACAAAAGAAATTTTGAACATTGTCTACCATACGAGTCAATGGTATAACTCGTACCCTATCTTATGTCTCATGGTGAACCACTCATACCCAGACCCAAGTTAAAAAACAAAGTCTTAGATTAAGTGAAGGAAGAACCCAAACCATACGACCCATCACCAACCATACGACTCGTACCCACCAAGTCGTAACTATTCTAAAAACCAATTCAACACACCAACCAACACTGGATTGAATGCGACCAAGAGTAAACTAACCGTACACTATCACACAATTGTTACCCAAAAATTGTATGATGTTCGAAAAACAAAAATCTAGGAAATTTTCTAAGGGTCTAAACCCAGGGTGTTTCATTCTCCCCAACTAGGATCATTTATCCTCGAATGATGGACAAGGTAGGTCAAACACAACCATGATTCATTTGCATTATCAAATATCAATCCATCTTTCAACCATGTTCGAAAACAAAGATGTGATGAAGAAGACATACCTTCCGTATGAATATCCTAAGCAGAAAAAAATTACGGATATTGGACTTCATGTCTTCTTCAAGTAGCCTCTTCCACTTGTTGTACAATCATAGAACCTTAACCGAGGACACATCCTTTGTCTGTAACCGATAAAATTGCCGATCTAATATCTTAACCAAGACCTCTTCATAAGACAGAATCTGAGAAACCCAATCTTTCCAAGGGAACCATTAAAGAAGGATCACCAAGACACATCCTCAACATAGAGACATGAAATACCGGATGAATAGAGCTTAAACTAGAAGGAAAGTCTAATTTATAAGCCATATTACAAACCTTTTGTAAATCCGCATAAGGAACAATATACCGGGGAGTGAGCTTCCCCCTTTTTCAAAACCATATCACTCCCTTCATGGGAGATACATTTAGGAATACCTTGTCCCCAACCTCAAACTCCAAGTCTCTACGCCTTACATCAGCATTAGAATTTTGGCAACTTTAGGCAATCTTTAGCCTATCCCGAATCACCTTTACCTTTTCCATAGCCATCTAAAACAAACACAGATCAAACATATCCACCTCACCAATCTCAAACTACCCAATCGGAGATCTACACCTCTATCACGACCCGAGATGGGGCCCTAGACGTGATCAGCATCCCAAAACGTAAAGTCCCAGGCGCCCTTCTCTATTTGGCAATCATACACACTTTCACAAAATATGAAGGAAAATGTGGAAATATGAACAATACGAGATCATGGTCAATATCATAATTCAATTGAACAATTGGGAATGAAAACTATAAACCTCTAACAACGTCTAACATCAGTCTGCGAATTCTCTACTAACTAAAAATGACATCTATATGAAATCTGGGACAAGGCCCCCAGTCGGATCATGAATCAAAATAAAATAACAATATCAAGTTTCATGACCAGGCCTTCCAAAAGAAGGGAGGCTCACCATCTGCAAACTTCTGACAAGTCAATCTACTGCTTATGAAACCCCAGGACTGTGTCTCAGAATCCCGAAATATAGGGGGTCAATACAAATGTACTGGTACGCAGAGCAATCCAAATAGATTTTTTTATTCAACATAGGTGAGTGAAATTTATAGAAAGTTTTATATAAGATATATGAAAAACACATGGGCATATTTAAAAGACTTTGAACAATTATCTGAAATCCATGACTCACACATTATCTTACTTCTGAGGTTGGTGGTATTCCCTACAACTCTGAAATTCCACGGGCTATATGGAATCTACCCTTGACTCCGTAGACAAGTCCCCAACTCAAGTTTTCCGCAAGGGTTGGAGTCTCTTTCTCTGATACTCCACAGGGCACTAGGACAATGTATGGTCCTACTTGGAGACATAATAAACCCATATCGGCAAAACACGGTTTTGGTCTAGGAGTTATTTGAACTCAAGCCTTCTTCGGGCAACCACCTAACTCTCTTTACGCCCATTTTTAGCTCTTTTAAAACATGTATTCTGTGAAATCAAATCTGAAACTTTTACTCTATTATGGCATTCATTTATATGGTATCGTCATACCATTGACTTGCAAGTAGCATCTCTGGGCCATTCATAGCATATTATAATCTCTTCTTTCAAAACATGAAGTTTGGGACAACCACATCAATCAATAAATTCAAAATGACTCTTGCTTTAAACTCATGTGAACACATGCATGAAAGTCTCTCTTTTTTAACCTTTCAACAACATATGGTGGTCATGAAATTTGTGGCAAATCATGAAATTCTTTTAGCAATTTTCTTAACATTTAACATCAAATAAACTGTCCCCTCTTAAGTTCAAAATCATAATCAAGTCATAAACCAAAAATCAAGTCATTCATATCATGCTTTCTCAAAACGCAATCGAGTATTTCATAACCACATAGAAACAAACAGCTTAACAACAAGAGAGGGACATTTATAGGCTTATGCTCTCAATTCAATCCTCAAATCTTAATTTTATACATATATGTATAAGATTACAAATCAAATTTAGGGGAAAGGCCTCAAGACCAAATCAATAGTATCATTAAAGCATTCATAATGCATGATTGAAAATATACTTCCAAAACCCCTTTAAAATTTCATGATTTCTATAACTTTAAATCTTATTCAATGTGTTTTCATCAAGCCCATGTAGTTTAGGAAAAATCCCACATACCTTAGATTATCAGATTTGAAAGATGAAACTCGGATCTTGATTCTTTTCTTGGAATTCTTGATCTTATGGATAGTTCTTGATCTTTGAGGATAAGTTGGGGTTTTGATTTTTGAGAGAGAGTGAATAATAGGCAATTTTGGCTTCTTGGGGCTAAAATTCTATGTTATAGACGGATTTTGGGTGTGGGGAAGTGACCAAAATTCCCCTAGACCCATTAGGAACTGAAATAATGCTTAAAACATCTATAAATTTACGTTAGATTTCATGTCGGGGCGCAGTCGACGCGACGCATCAAGATCGCGTCGGCTTACTACCTTACACGGAAAATGCCATAACTTTTTGCTCGGTTATTGGATTTTGGAGAAATTGGCATCGTTTAAAAGCTAATTAAATTATCTAAAATTTGGTAGGTCTTGAGCTGCTAAATTATATGTGTATCAAAAGTTATACACGTTCAAAGTAGACCCTTATAGAATCAAATATCCGATTATTGATAAATGAAAGATTCTTAGCTCAACTTTTCTTTAGGCCATTTCTATGAACATTTTTCACCTCATAATCACTTCATATACTAGGAGAAAGATCATGACACATGAATCTAAACAAAAACCATGGATTTAGAGCTTACACACGTAGGAACGACGATTCAATTTCTAGCTAAAATTTGTGGGGCGTTACATTATCTCCCCATTGGGATCATTCGTCCCTAAATGATAGGTAGGGACTTTTGAGGATCTAAAAGTGTATAATAAAGAATGTAATCTTGCATAGAATAATTTTCCTCAACAAAACATACAAAGGCATCAAACGAGTTTCATAGTAACCCCGATCAAAATGTGTAAGCACGAAGCATGAGGCAATGAGACTTTATATAGGGATGTTCTTGCATATGAGATCTATGAACCATAATCATCACAACATAAGGCAGGAGTTAATTTGGTGATAAAAAGACTGACTTACATCGGTACTAATCATGAAATAAGATTTTCATGGGACATAGGATTTAGAAGCATTCTCCACCTTGCAAGGTACAACTAATAGGTCTAGCCAACTTACATTTATCCCATAACACGTCTAGCCACAAGAATTTGAGTTAAAAGGTGCTAACTTAAGCTACTGGGTCCTATACTTTACACCTCTTTCAGAATATTTCTTCACCTTATCACTACCATCAAACACACTCGAGATTTAATTTAGAGAGTACTAACCACATAACATGTAGGTTTGTGTTTCCAGCAACCATAACATTCAAGTCTATCATTACTACAGCTACTTCATGGATTCCCCCCACTAAGACCAGCAAATTCAATCACATTCACAAAGATTTTCTCTATATATCTCATTCCCAACTTTTTCTCATTATAAAAATCCATCCCCTCCTTAGCTATTTTACACAAAAAAAGTTCATCTCCTTCTTTTTCCTTTCACCTATAACCTTAGCTCGAGAATTTACATCAAATTTTTCAGCTTCAAGAACATCTACTCCCCTACCTAACATATCACCACACTTCCATAGCCACCATCATATTATCATATGGAGGGTCATTAAGGGACCCAAACACAAATGTCATGAATGGGAGTAACACTATTAGACCATAACTTATACTTGTTGCACTACTCAAGGAGGTAGATGAAGTGAAGATACAATAAAATAGACATGAGGTGCTCCATATATCAAGTTTTTGGATCACAAGCAGAGAGTCATTCAGAAAAACACAATAAAACATGAATTTTTAGGATAGAGCACTGTGAGAAAACATTGGTGCACATTTCAAGATAAAATGAGGGAAAGAGACCAAATTACCATCCTGAACTCAGAAATAAGTAAGACAAACTGGGCACTCTATGCGATAAGCGTCGCGTCGTGTTGGTCCTTACTGACGCAATTCCTGGCGCGATGCGTCAATATCGTGTTGGCCCACTATTTTGATCATCCAAACATGCCTCAAATAGTGTCTGAAAAATCCAAAACTTTCCTGAGACACCCTCTTTACACCGCTGATCATGAATCAACTCAAAAATCTGCATCTCGGGGTTGGGAAGATCAATTTGAAAATCGTGGAAGTTAATAGCTCAAAAATATGACGAAGTCTTTTAACAATTACAAAATTTTTCAAGTTGTCAGCTCTCCATACATGCAACCAAGAGTGGTATTTAGTCAAGAATGCTATGGTGTGTTACATTACAACTAAGACAAAAATTTCCACTTGAAGTGATTGCTCCTCATTTAAAGAACTAAAATTGTCCGTGAGTTTACATAAACTCTATCACTTTGGCTAAACCTGGCATAGAATGAATCAGTAACATATAGAAACATATTTCCTTAGGACCAAGCATGTTGAGAGACATATATTTTCATGGATCACAAACAAAATAACATATGGCTTGAATACATGAATGACTGGATTACTTAGAGTTATAATTGCTTCTAGTTTGGAGGTCAGATCATAAACATAAGTCCATAGAGAACTCAAACCATAGACATAGGCATGACGTAGGACATTAGCAGAATAATCTTCGAAACAGAAGTATGAGGAGTATGCTAGGGTAGGAATAGATTTATCATGACTCCTCCTCGCAAATTGCTGCATTGAGAAAAAAATTCGAGAACTAACTTAATTCCCCATCTCCCCTTTTGATCATAGTCACAATCCTAGACTTACGGACATATCCCCTTATCAAATCTATAGCCATAACTCTCAACATAAAAAAGACATCACCACGCACTTAAACTTGAAACTCTTCGAGAAGAACTATACTCTGAAGGCCTTGCTTTTTTGTAAATGCTACTCTTAACATTCGCTAGCCTCTATAGCCATCACTCTACATCTTCCACTCGCATAAGCATACACATCCACACTCCTTATCACAAAAAGGGGGAATCAGTATATACATGAACACAAACTCATCTCATTAATCTCTAATACAAAGACATTAAATTTTTTTCTAGGACATCTCCTTTCACGGACACTAATCATAATTTCTTCTAACCCCCAAAGTCATCAACTTACGACTAACATTTTCATGGGCATAAACACCCACGTTTCTAAAGACTTAACTCTCTATCATCAATTCCTTATACTAGCATTACACCTCTAATCACCCAACTTGAAACTTCAAAAACTCTGTAAGACTATACCAATGGCGCATATTGCCTACTTATTTTTTCTCAATTCAACTCTAAAGAGCACCATACAACAACTTCCCAGACTTCTCCATACTACAAGATTTAAGAATTAAATCTAGGTACACAAAACTCTTATACACATAAAATTTAATTTACCAACCTGCTACCTGGGGTTCATGATCTTATCCACTTAATGATTCAACCATAATTCATCACTTTAACACTAGTCCTCATGTACACATATACCTCACGAGAACTACTTAAACTTTTCATAAATCATCAACCTATGCCATTTCGCACATCACATCAATCCTGCTAATTACTCCACAAAACATGCATCATAACTCTCAAGCTATTATTCTCACCACTACACTCCACATCTAAAGTTCAAGCCTGTTGTTTATCCTCAATTATATACCACCGGTAAAGCATACTACATACTATACTAGTCCATCAAATTGGGAAATAAGCCCAAATACTTCACTTTTCTTAGCTACTACCTACAATCACAACCCCACCATAACCTCATTATTACAACTCAAAATCCACTACATACCTTCTCGCATGAAATGGTAGTTTACTACTATTGAAGGAAATACCATCAAAGGGGTAAAGGCACACGATAGGATTAGTCAATCTTAATCTTGTAATATAACCCATTTCAGTCTTATCAACATATTCTAATTCCTCACATCATACTCACTTACCTAATCATAGATCACAATGATCTTCAAAATTCAATAAAGACTAACGAGCCTCTACTAATAACTTATTAACTAATCTACCCCTTTCCTTTTACCACGTATAATGATTTCTACAACTACCATAGGTATCCACTTTGAGCTCCCTCTCTATTTTGAACAAATAATAATCATATCCAGTCACTTTCTTCACAGACTACCATACAAGCTACAATTATTGCTACCACATAAGTCTATCACTATAAAATGGCAAACCATCCCTCAATCAATGGTTATACAACTAAAACTCTCTAATTACACAAAAGTCACCCTCACTCTGACTTCTAATCTTATGACTCCATATCACGAACTTCTGGACCAACTCGCTATCAATAGGTCATGACACTTTAACTTACACTACTACTCGGGTGGAAATATAGTTCCAACATTTTAATACACATCATTACCCTTCTACATCACATCCCCAATAAGAATTTTATTAAAGGAGACTGAATATACTCCATACCTCAGGCTCAACAACACATCTGATACAGAAAGGGGTATGCGCTTAAATCAACATACTTTAGAGCACTCATGGACTCCTCTTAAGTCCTTATGCAAATTCATAACTTTATGGACAACTCAATCAGAGAGAACCACATCGTTGGGAAAGCTAGACACCTGGACTCGTATCTCCTTGACAATGAGGCATGGACCATGAAATTAGTGTGAAGAATGAAATTAGATAACTTTCTTATGGACGACTCTATACCATGAACTAGAGTATGAAAGAATAGGAAACATCACCTAAATGCTCGATAGCCTCCTGATTATAAGTGTGATACACAACACACCCATAAGCAAGACTCTACTAGACGCAATTTTGCGGACATCCTAGGACCATGAGCCATGCTCTGATACCAAGTTTGTCACGACCTAAGGTGGGGCCCTACCCATGATAAGCATCCCCAACTGCGAAGGCCCGAGTACCCTTCTCTATTTGGAAATAATAGAGACTTTCATATAATATAAAGGAAAATGCGGAAATATGAACAATACAGGATCATGGTCAATATTATAATTCAATTGAACAATCTGGAAAGGAAACTATAAACCTCTAATAACATCTAACAATAGTCTACGAAATCTCTACTAACTGAAAATAACATATGTCTTAAATATAGAACAAGGCCCCCGGTCGGACCATGAATAAAAATAAAATAACAATATCAAGTTTCATAACCAAGCCTTCCTAAGTAAGAGAGGCTCACCAACTGCAAACTTTTGACAAGTCAATCTACTGCTTACGGGATACCAGGATTGTGTCTCAGAATCTTAAAATATAGGGGGTCAATACAAAAGTACTGGTACGCAGAGCAATCCAAAATAAAATTTTTTATTCAACATAGGTGAGAGAAATTTATAGACAGTTTTATATAAGATATATGAAAAACACATGGGCATATTTAAAAGACTTTCAACAATTATCTGAAATCCATGACTCACTCTTTATCTTACTTCTTAGCTAAGTGGTATACCCTACAACTATTAAATTCCATAGGCTATAAGGAATCTTCCCTTGACTCGGCAGCCAAGCCCCCAATTCAAGTTTGTTGCAAGGGTTGGAGTCTCTGTCTCTAATATGCTACATGACACTAGGCCATCGTATGGTCCCTCTTGGGGATATAATAAACCCGTATCGACAAAACACAATTTTGGGCTAGGAGTTATTTGAACTCAAGCATCTTCGAGCAACCACCTAACCCTCTTTACGCCCAATTTTAACTCTTTTAAAATATGTGTTTTCTAATATCAAATATGAAACTCTTACTCTGTTATGGCATTCATTTATATGGTATCGTCATACCCTTTACTTGAAAGTCGCATCTCTGGGCTATGCATAGCATATTATAATCTCTTCTTTCAAAAAATAAAGTTTAGGACCACCATATCAATTAAAAAATTCAAAAGGACTCTTGCTTTAAACTCATGTGAACACATGCATAAAACTCTCTCTTGTCAACCTTTCAACAACATGTGGTGGTCATTAAATTTGTGGCAAATCAAGAAATTCTTTTAGCAATTCTCTTAACATTTAACATCAAATAAACCGTCTCCTCTTAAGTTCAAAATCACAATCAAGTCACATACCAAAAATCAATTCATTCATATCATGCTTTTTCAAAATGCAATCTAGTATTTTATAACGCACATAGAAACAAGCAACTTAACAACAAGAGTGGGACACTTATAGGCTTATGCTCTCAATTCAATCCTTAAATCTCAATTTCATACATACATATAAAAGATTACAAATCAAATTTGGGGGAAAGGCCTCAAGACCAAAAACATAGTATCACTAAAGCATTCATAATGCAAGATTGAAAACATAATTCTAATATCTGTTTAAAATTTCATGATTTCTATAACTCTAAATCTTATTCAATGTGTTTTCAACAAGCCCATGTAGTTTAGAAAAAACCCCACGTACCTTAGATTATAAGATTTGAAAGATGGAACCCGAATCTTGATCCGTTTCTTGGAATTCTTGATCTTAGGTATGAGTTCTTGATCTTTGGGGATGAGTTAGAGTTTTGATTATTGAGAGAAACAGTGAATTATAGGCAATTTTTGCTTCTTAGGGCTAAAATTCTATGTTATAGATGGATTTTTGGTGAGGGGAAGTGACCACAATGCCCCTAGACCCATTAGGAACTAAAATAATGCGTAAAACAACTTTAAATTCACGTCATGTTTTGTGTCAGGGTGCAGTCGACGCGACGCATCAAGATCGTGTCGTCTTACTGTCTCACATGGAAAATGCCATAAATTTTGGCTTGGTTATCGGATTTTGGCGAAATTGGTATCGTTAGAAAGTTAATTAAGTTATCTACAATTTTGTGGGTCCTGAGCTGCAAAATTCTATATGTATCAAAAGTTATACACGTTCAAAGTAGACCCTTGTAGAATGGTATGTCCAATTTTGGATGAATGAAAGGTTCTTAGATCAACTTTTCTTTAGGACATTTCTATGAACATTTTACCTCATAATCACTTCATATACTAGCTGAAAGATCATGACACATGAACCTAATAATAAACCATGGAATTAGAGTTTACGCGCGTAGGAATGTCGATTCAATTTTTAGCTAAAAATGTGGGGCGTTACAACCTCCTACTATACAATGCCTCAAAAGGGGCCATCCCAATGCTAGAATGATAGCTATTATTGTAAGAAAACTATACCAAAGGTAGATGCTCAACCCAATTTCCACCATATTCAATCACACACACATGAACCATGTTCTCCAATGTCTAAATAATCCTCTATGCTTGCGCATCCTTCTAAGGATGAAAAGCAGAACTCACTCTAACCTTAGTACCAAACCCTTTATGAAAAGATCGCCAGGTGTAAGATGAAAACTGCATACCAAGATCAGAGAAAATTGAAATAGGATCCCCATAAATCTTTACAATCTACTGAAGATACAACTGTGCATAGTCCTCACCCCAAAAGTTAGTCCTCACTGGCAAGAAGTCAGCGGACATTTTCATCCTACCAATATTGACCCAAATCGAATAAAATTTGTTCCAAGACCGAGGAAAACCGGTAATGAAATCCATATTGATTACTTCCCATTTTTGTTCTGGAAACTAAATTTCTTGATTCAACCCTCCAGGCCTCATGTGCTCAACTTTGACTTGTTTGCACACCATAGACTTGGATGCAAAATTAGCCATATCCCTCTTCATACCATTCCATCAATACATCTCCTTGAGATCATAATACATTTTTGTTGAACCGGGATGAACCACATAGCACAATTAATGCGCCTCATCCAATATCATTCATTGCAAACCATCGACATAAGGAACATATAACCTTTTTTGGTACCTCAAGGGACCATCACCTCTAATCTCAAATACCCTCACTATTTTCCACTAACATCACTCATGATTTTCATCAAGATGGGATCTAGCATTTGCTTTTCCTTGATCTATGACCGAACCACTTCTTGTACCATCACACTACCATCATTGGAGTCCAAGAGAAGAACTCCAAGATCAGCTAAGCAATGAATATCCTTCACCAATTCCCCCGACTCCTTATCCATATGAGCTAAAATCCCCATGAGAAACTGCTAAGAGCATCAGTAACCACACTAGCTTTAACTGGGTGGTAGTGAAGACTCATATCATAGTCCTTGAGAATCTCCAACCTTCTCCTTTGCCTGAGATTTAGCTCCTTCTAAGTGAACACATACTGTAGACTCTTATGATCGGAAAAGATGTCCATGTGCACTCCATAAAATAATGCCGCCAGATTTTAAAACAAAAATCACCACTAAAAGCTCCAAATCATGAGTAGGATAATTCATCTCATTCACCTTCAACTTCTTGGAAGCATAGGCAATCACCATTCCATGATGCATTAAAATGCAACCAAGTCCCACTCGGGATGCATCACAATAAACCAAAAACCCCTCATTACCTTCTGGCAATGTCAAAAGTGAAGTAGAAGTTAGCTTATCCTTTAGATTCTTGAAACTCCCCTTACAAGCATCTGACCAACAAATTTTACCTTCTTCTGAGTCAACTTTGTCAATGGGGCAGCTATCATTAAGAAAGTTTCCATGAACCGCCAGTAATACCCAACCAAACCCATGAAACTTCGAATGTCGATTGAAGTCATGGGTCTAGACCACCTTTTAACTACCGCCACCTTTTGTGGATCCACAATGATTGCCTCACTAGAAATAATATGACCAAGAAAAGTTACAACGTTCAACCAAAACTCACATATGGAGAATTTTTCATACAACTGCTGCTTCTTTAAGGTCTGCAACACCACACGAAGGTGATTGGCATGATCTACCTCACTCTTAGAATATACCAGGATGTCATCAATGAACACAATGAAAAAAAGATCCAAAATCTAAATGGAAACCCTATTCATCAAATTCATAAATACCGTCGGGGCATTATTCAAACCAAATGACATTACCAGGAATTCGAAGTGGCCATTCTGAGTACAAAAAGTTGTCTTATGGATATTCGCCTCCCTAATCTTAAGTTGATGTTACTCAAACCACAGATCTATCTTAGAAAAAGAATTTGGCACCTTATTCAATTGTTGATATTCAATGTACATCTGAATATTTTGCACGAATAACACTGGTGCACCCAATGGGGACACACTAGGACGGATGAAACCCTTATCCAAAAGATTGTTATGTTGCTCCTTGAGTTCCCTCAACTCAGTTGGAGCCAATCTTTAAGAAGGAACAGATATTGGATGAGTGTTCGAAACCAAATCAATACCAAACTCAATCTCCCTGTCGGAAGAACACCAGGAAGATCATCTGGAAAGACCTCAGGAAACTTATTTACTACCAGAATCGAATGTAAAGAAAGACCTTTCGAGTTAGAATCTTTAACCTAGACAAAATGATAGAGACACCTTTTTGAGATTAAACTCTGGGATCTAAGATAAGAAATAAACCTCCCTAGGTGCTAGGGAACCACCCTTCCACTCGATAAATGGTTAACTAGGGAAACTAAAGACAATCTTACGGGTCTAGCAATCTAAGAACACGTAACAAGGTGTAACCAATCCATCCCCATAATAACGTCAAAATCTACCATATCAAGTTCAAACAAATCCACCAAAGTTTTCCTACTATCAACAGATACCACACACCCTCTATAGACTCTTTTAGAAACCATTGAGTCATGTACCAGGGTAGAAAGAGAAAAAAGATCTGAAATAACTACGAGATCAAAACTAAAATATATAGCCACAAATGGGGTCACATAAGAGAGAGTGGAACTTGGATCAGGAAAATAATATATTTCACGAGAAAAGAGTTGTAACATACTAGGCATGACATCAGGTGATACCTCAGATTCCTGCCGAGTATCAAGAGCACATAACCTATTCTGACCTAAGCCGATACCAGAAGAAGAAACAGATGCATAAAAACACTTTTTGGTGCTGGAGCAGAAGATGAAGCAACTGGAGCCTTACTCACTACTGAAGCACCATTACCAACAAGATATTTTTAAGCATATGGCCTGGCTGACCACATTTGAAACACCTGTCCCCCCTCCACATCACAGAAACCCCTATGCAACCTACCACAGAATTGGCATGAAAGACATGATGAGGCCGACTAAGCCCTACTGGCCTGAGATTTTGCACCCTGTGCCTGGAAATTATCACCAACCTACTGACACCTATCACCTGACTACTTCGAGTAAGGAGCACTAGTTGTAGAGAAGGAACCAAAACTTCCTCACTTCTTATTTGTCCACTTACCGCCATCCTTACCACCTTGTTATTGAACATCACCCTATTCAGAAGATCTGAACTTCTTTTTTTACCTTTCCCCAAACTCAGCCTATTTTCACTTTTGATCCTCCACCTGCTGCATATGAACGACCAACCTAGAAATATCCATATTTTTAATCAGCAGTGTAGTCTTGCATTCAAGAATCAAATCCTGAGATAGTCTAGAAGTGAACTTTCTGATCCTTGCCATCATATCCAAAACTAATTCCGTAGCATAACTTGATAGCTCGTAAAATTTCAAGGCATATTCCTTGACAGATATTTTCCCTTGCCTCAGGGTAACAACTTTCTCCACCTTCGTATTCCTCGACTCCAAAGAAAATAAGCGATCCAAAAAAGAATTAGAGAAAGTCTCCCACAAAGTTGACTTCTCAACATTACCTCTCATCCTATCCCACTCCTTGTACTATTGGTACGCTACATCCTTAAGATGGTAAGCAGCGAAATCCATCCCTTCCATATTCATCGCCTGCATCACCCAAATTTTTTTTTCCTATTCATTAAAAAAACCTTGAGGATCCTCCTCCACATTCACCCTAGTAAAAGTAGGAGGATTCATTTTCATAAAGTGGCCAACCCTTGTGGCCTGAGCATATGAAACACAAGATGCACCCCACTTAGCCTGAGCACTAATGAACTGAGCCATAACATGAATCGATTGTCAAAATTCTGCATTATTCACCTTATACGAAAGAAGACTAGTAGCAACTGGTGGAAATGCAGAAATATCAAGGATTAGACCCTTATACCGAGTATGGATCCCATGAGTAGATCGTGTCCTATCAACATTGTCCCCAGTTGGGATAGAAAAGTTACCTTGTATCATAGATCATTAAGGAATGATCTGAATAACAAACAAACCAGCATTAAAGAAGATTCCAGGACTTAGACTCCAATATTCAAAAATAGAATACCAGAAAAGTGAAACATTTCCTAAATGCCTTGTAGCCACTCTCTTATGAGTATGGCATGCTACACACCCTTAAAGAACCTCTATTCGACATGGCTTTGTGGAATCCCAATTTACTATGAACCTAAAGCTCTGATACAAACTTGACATGACCAAAACTAGGGCCTTGTCGTAATGGTAATCTCAAGTCCATCCAAGTCCATGGACAAACCTTATTTCCCAACGCAACCTCCAAATATGCATACCCTGAGCCAGATAAATTCTAAAAATATAACAAGATAGCATTTATTACGATCCCAGACTTCGGGATAGGTATGTAACCATGACCAACCCAAATAATTCCAACCATCTATTACCAACCAACAACCATAACTAAATCAATATAAAAACCAAGTTCCTGTCTATAACATAACATAATAGGATGGAACAATCATAAATTTAGTCCAACGGTATCATCCCCAATACCAATGCCAATACTAAGGCTAACACCAATACCGACATCACCCATTCCAACCCATGTTAGTCATACAAAAGCTTCTAAATAAAAGAAAAACAACATTTGGTTGGGACATGCCCCCAACCATAGACAAAACCAATATTAAGAAAATAGCCAAAGTATGTAAAGACATCCATGATATGAAATGAAGTCTTACGAAATATGGAACTTACCACTTCAATCTTATAGCTGATCCTAAATTCGATCACTAAGCAGGAGAAATAGAATAGTTGGTTCGTACATCATATGGGGATACAATCACTTGATGACGGGTTAGCGGGTGAACTCTAGCATGAATTCAAGATAAGGATAAAATAATGTCTTTTAGTAAAACCAAGTGTACCATACATATACATACAACCATACATATATATATAACCATGCCAGGATATAAAAACTAGTTTAGCATGTATCTAAAATCATTAACCTGGGTATATGTAGCTTAACCATCCTAGAACCACCGACGGGCTGTATGGGTCACGTGTAACACCCTGAACAGCCCCCGACATATGTAGCCACACGAACCAGAGATACTATAAGAGTAGGGGATTCCCAAGTACCCATTGCTCAAAATGATACATAGGTACAATGTACTTAGAGGATTTACATGAACCTTATAGTATCATATATGGTCTCCATGACCAACCCTCATGTTGGCAAATATGAGTTTCCACTATTCATCCATTAGACTCGTACCTTTGCTATGATATCCTACATTATTGCCCAATTAAAACCATGATTCCATTATTATTAACAAAGGCTATGAGTAGTGGTATCATCATACCGACTAAAGCTTGCGAGCAATATCCTTAGCCAACCTTTTTATGTAAAGGGTTCCCATGTATCCATAGATTACATTATTAAGTTAACTTGGGGGAATCCCATGTACCCAACAAGTGTCCCATTATTAAGTTTGCTTGGGGGAATACAATGTACCCCATAAGTTGTTCATTAACATATTTATTTGGGGGATTCCCTTGTACCCCACAAGGAAGTTTAATTAGCCATAACCATGACCATTAAACCTTGCCATTTATGCCATTTAGGGTTCTATTACAAACCATACCATAAAATAGTTCCATTAAAAGTCCAATGATATAGTAAAAGCATTATCATAGGCATTTTATCAAACATGTCGGGGGCATAATATTTCCAAAACCAAATCTGATTACCAATTTGTCATTCCCATGTAACCAATTGTCCAAACCATTATTAAATCAAGTAAATACCTAATTAAAACATGCGAAAACCATAACCAAGAAATTAATATCATAACCCAATATATATTTGAAAACACCAAAACCATAAAATAATCATGCCATGAAAACATTATATGAAACATGCCTTTAGTTGGAACTAACAATGAGGGAGGAGTAAATGCCTATGATTATGAAGATGATGGAGATAAATCTCCCATCCAATCACCAAATTAATCCTTTAGATGAAACCCTAGCCTTCCTTTTCCAACAACCTTAGAGTGAATTAGAGAGCATTTATAAGTGTTGAATATTAGAATAATAGGGTAAATAATGTCATAATAGTGATGTAAGTTGTGGGGCCTTAAGTGGTTTGGTAGGGAAATGTACAGATTACCCCCAATTTAAATTACTTAAAATTCTCATTAGATGGTATAACTCCCCTGTACCAGTCGTACCCTACAATAAGAGTGGTACCTACCACTGGAACCCTATGCCTCCCCTTGGACCCAACACTATCTAGCATATGACTTACCCAAACCAACTCGTACCTAGCCATACAACCAATACCCAAAAACTTTATCCCTAGAAGGATAGAACCAATAGATGTTGGAACACTATCAACAATATAAGTCAATGGTATGACATGTACCCTATCTTATGTCTTATGGTGAGCCACTTGTACTAAGTTTCAAGTTAATTTACTAAGTCTTAGATTAAATAAAGGAACAATTCAAACCATATGACCCATCACCAACCATACGACTTATAACCATCAAGACGTACCCATTCTAGAAACCAATTCAACCCACTACCAACCCTTGTTAGCATACAAATAGGAGCATACCAACCATAACCGATCATACGACTAGTACACTTAATTTGTATGATGTCTAGAACCCAAAAATCTAGGAAATTTTCTAAGGTTACAAAAACTAGGGTATTTCAGAAGTTTATAGGACAACCCCTAAGTAACTCTGACTGACTGTATAAAAGATGTACTAAAAGTAATAATGGATAACTTGTCCTTAGAGGATGAGGACTCACCACAACTACTACTCAGTGGAACATGAACTACCTAATTATGATCAGTGAACTGGGCGTCCAAACCTATGTTATAAGACAATATTGCACAAAAGGAGAGTATGCAATCGATACTTTGAATGTACTGGTATGCGAGATAAAGAACTAGTTGACATGCACATAAAATGAACATGAATACGTTAACATGGAAATCGAATACAGTGCCAAGCATAAAACATGTACTGAATTAATTTTTAATAATGGAATAACTGATAAACTGAACACTTGGTCATACAAACATTAACTAGTATAATTTGAATTCTAAACTGAGACTGTGGGAGCTAACTACAACCAGCATACCCCAATATGAGCCAAATAGAGGTCCAACTAGTAACCAAAGTTGGATGGGCATTAGTACCTTTCCAATGGTACCAACACTTGCTGGCATGAATCTACTATCTGACGTACCAAAAGAGGAGGGTATTATGCCTCAACTGACAAGGGACCCTTCATAATCTATGGTGGCACCGTTGGTCTATAACTTAGGGACTGCTACTAAGGAGTCATGCCTAACTAATGGGGGAGCTATTATCCCTGCATTCACTCGGTGATAAGTATGACTCCCAACTTAATGGCACTGGTATGGATATTCATTTAAAATGATCTAGTACTTATAAGTGCTCATTATAATAATATTCTAAATTTAATGATTCCAAAATAATCTAAATGACTTGTATCCTAAAATCTGTAACATCATTACCTACCTAGGTATCGAGTGTTCATAACCCGCAAGAATAAACTAATGAATTGAACATGATGATGAAATCTTAGTGTGGAATATCATGAATAGTACACAATATGATAACAATGATCATGGGGTGTGTGACTGAGATTATCAAACTTATGGAAAAAAAATTCACATGGAAAAACATACTTCCATGGTTCATACTCAAAACTCTTGAGAGAAAATTTATATAATCCATATTTGACATAAAATTCCTTTAAGAAGGGAAATGGATTTATAATTGTAAAAATAGGGAATTCTTAAGACTCCACGGGCGATAGGGACGCTTTGATGAATATCCCATATACCTAGTTGTAAGAGACTTGGGAAGTTCTTTGAAAAATTCTTAATCTTGAAGAACCATAATTGCTACTTGGAAGAAGAGAAAACTACCTCTCTTGATTTTCTTTGGGTGGAATTGAGGATTATGTCAGGAATTGGGAATAATTTAGACCACCCTTTGGAAAGCAAAATAGATGTGGTTTTTCCTTTTAAGGAAGTGGGAAAAACATAAAAGTCCCTAGAAAAACAAGAAGGAAAACACACTCCCAGTCGTTACGACTCACCTCATGACTCATGATAACTAGTTACAAGTCGTGGTCTGAATCATAACTTGGGATCCTTAGATCCTAGGTACATTCTATTATGACTATGACTATCCACCTAACAACTCTATATGACTGACTATGAGTCATTGGGTGAAGTAATAGTCTGAGGCTTATCCGTGGATCATTCATTGGTCGGGTGATGAGTCCATACAATGACTTATAAGGTCTAATAATGAGTCATGTACTGGAATCGTGACCACTGGACTGGGTTCATGGACACATGATGTTGTGATAAAGAGTCCCTCCTTATGACTCATAATGTATTTAACGAGTTCATGGGGTTGAGTCGTTATCACTGGGCTAGTTGTTGAGGATCTAACTATTGTGACTATGACTACTAATAACAAATTGTAAGGTCTAATTACGGGTTGTCAAGTGAGTCATGGTCACTGGCAGCTGATAGACTCCTGGGGAGAAATTTTTTTCATTACTTTTTTTAGCCACTATGTCGGATTAGGGAGAGACTTCTGGTTGTGTAAAGTTAATTAAATGGCCAATCTTTTGAGAGGTTAGAACATGAAAAATCGAGGTATTACAATATCTCCCCCTGGGATCATTGGTCTTCAAATGAAGCTACCTGAGTTGGAATACTAGGAATACTAGATCATGCACTGAATACTTATTAGCTGAATCATGACTAAATATCTAAATTTGAAACTTAATACATGGACTAAACTAAATTCATGAATGCATGCTATGACATTAGGATGGTTGGATAGTTGAGATAGAAAATAAGAAGGTTAATTTAATGAAACCATTACCTAAAGATGAATCTGAATTCTTTGAGAAAAGATATGGGTACTTGGCCTGCATATCTGCTTCTGCTTCCTAGGTAGATCCCTCAACGGACTAATTCCTCCTCAAAATCATTACTAAAGCAACCTCCTTATTCCTTAACCTATGAATCTGGTAGTCAACAACTTCAATTAGGACTTTCTCATATAAGAGGATATCTTCCATACCCATACTCTGTAATGTAATGACTGAAGATGGATCACTAATGAATTTCTTTAGCAAAGAGATATGGAACACCGGATGCACTGATGCTAACTCTACAAAAAACTCTAACTCATAGGCTACCTTCCCAAAATGGTTCAAAATCCTATATGGGACAATATAGTAAGGACTAAGCTTCCCATTCTTACAAAAACTTTTCACACCTTTTAGGGGCAAAATTTTCAGATACACAAAATCACCAACATCAAAATCAAGCTCTCTTCTCCGCATGTTTGAATAAGAATTCTAACGGCTCTAGGTTGTCTTCAACCTTTCACGAATCAATTGAACCTTTTCCATCAATTCAAATACTGAACTTGGCCTTATTAAAGTAGCGTCACCTATATCAAACCAACCAATAGAAGATGAACACCTCCTACCATAGAGAGCCTTAAACAAAGCTATCTAAACACTAGAGTGACAGCTATTATTATAGGAAAACTCAATCAATGGAAAGTGATCATCCCAATAACCCTTGAAATTGATAACTCAAGCCCTCAATATGTCGTTCGAGGTCTAAATGGTCCTCTATGCCTGACCATCAATCTGTGGGTGAAAAGTTATACTGAGATGAACTTAGGTACCAAGACCCTTTTTAAAAGCCTTCAAAAAATGAGAGGTAAACTAGGTACCTCTATCTGAAATGATTGTCAATGGAACTCCATACAACTTTACCAACTCCCTGAGATAGCATCTAACATGATCCTTAATTAAATATAATGTATGGATAGGCAAGAAGTTAGCTGACTTAGTTATTTTATCCATAATGACCCAAATCAAATCATACTGCCGATGCTTATGTGGCAATTCAGTAACAAAGTCCATATTAAATACTTCTTACTTCAAAGTGAGGATTATAAACTCCTAAAGTATACCACTAGGTCTCTGGTTCTCAACTCCGACCTACTAAATATTTGATCATTTAACCACGAATTCTGCTTTATCCTTCTTCATACCATTCCACCAATAGACTTCCCATAAATTATGATACATCTTAGTGGATTCTCCATGAATAGAACATTGTAAACAATGTACTTTTCCTAACATTCATTGCCTTAAACCATTCATATTTAAAACACATAACCTACTCTGACAATAGAATATACCATCTCCCCTTTAGGAGAAAATATCAACCTTCAGATCCTGAAATACCACTTTTAACTTAACCAGAATAGGATTGTTGTATTGCTTTTTCTTTACCTTTCCAACAAAAGAGAATTCTGAACCATTATGAACCAATACATACCTTCATCCAAATTAACCAACCGAACAACCAATCTAGCCAACTAATCAAACTCGCAAACTAAATCCTTTTTATCATTGTCAATATAGGCAATACGTTCCATAGATAGTCTACTGAGGGCATCATTAATATAGGCAACACTTCCCATAGATAGTCTACTAAGGGAATTGTCCAAAACATTCGTGTTACCCAGGTGATACAACACACTCATATCATAATTTTTTTACAATTTAAGCCACCTTCTCTGATGAAAATTTAGGTCTTTTTGCATGAATATACTATAAACTCTTATGATCACTAAACACATCCACATAAACCCTATATAGATAATGCCTCCAAATATTTAAGGTAAAAACAACTGCTGCCAACTCAAGATCATGAGTCGGGTAATTCTTTTCATGGGGTTTAAGCCATTGCGGGGCCTAGGCTATAACCTTTCCTCACTACTTTAAAACTCAACCTAGACAAACTCTAAAAGCATTGAAATTTACCACAAAACCATCTAAGCCCTCTGGTAAAGTCAAAACTTGAGCAGATGTGGGTCGAGTCTTCAACTCTTCAAAACTCTTCTCACAAGAATTGGACCACTGAAATTTGACTTTTTTCTATGTCAGACTTTACTTAGGAGAGGCAATAGAAGATAATCCTTCAACAAACCATCTTTAGTAATCGACTAAACCTAGGAAACTCCAGATATCTGATGGCGAGATGGGCCTAGGCCAGTTCCTTACTACTTTTGTCTTTTGAGGATCAACTCAAACGCCTTTATAAAAAATAATATGATTGAGGAAAGCTACAGACTTTAACAAAAATTCACACTTGCTGAACTTAGCAAATAACTAATGGTTCTTAAAGGTCTGCAAAATAATTCTCAAATTGTGTGCTTGCTCACCTTCACTACGAAATAGACGAGGATGTCATCGATGAAAACTATGAAGAACATGTGCAGGTACTTCTTAAACACCCTATTCATCAAGTCCATAAAAGCTGAAGAAGCATTTGTCTTTCCAAAAGATATAAATAAAAATTTGGAGTTACCATACTAAGTTTTAAAGGCTATTTTTATAATGTCATATTCTAAGACTCTGAGATAATGATAGCCAGATCTGAGATCTATCTTAGAGAAATAATTTTCACCCTGTAGTTACTAGAACAAGTCATCAATCCTGGAGAGAGGATACTTATTCTTGATTGTGACTTTGCACAACTAACGATAGTCTATGCAAATTCTGAGAGAACCACCTTTCTTATGCATGAAAAGAACTGAGGAACCCCCATAGGGAAACACTATAAGAGATCTTTCAACTATCCTTTCAATTCCTTAAGCTCAGCTTGAGTTATTCTATCAGGTGGAATTGAAATAGGCTGGGTATCTAGAAGGATATCTATCCAAAAACTGATTTCCCACTTAGGAGGAGCTCCGAGAAGATCTTCAGGAAATATTTTAGAAAAAATCATTTTCTACGGGAATTGACTAAAGAGTTGGAGTTTTGGAACTTGAGTCTTTGACTCAAACAGGATGATAGTTACTCCCTTAGAGATTATCTTCCTTGCCTTAAGGTAAGATACAAATTGACTTATAGGCACTAAGGTACTACTCCTCCATTCTATTACTGGCTCATTAGGGAAATCAAACTGGACTATTCTATTTCTACAATCAACTGAGGCATAACAAGAGTAAACCTAATCAATGACTATAATGACATCAAAATCAATCATCTATAATGACATCAAAATCAATCATCTCTAACTCTATAAGGCTATTAAGGTGACCTTCTGGGAAACTGTGACTAGGCAATATCTTTATACTGGGAAATTTATATGTACCATCCTAGCTCTAATGAAACTACCCACTGGAGTAGACACTGAGAAGGGTTCTACTAATATTTTAGGATTGACGCCGAAATCTACTGCTATATAAGGAGTGACGAAGAAAGAGAAGCTCTGAAGTCTAATAATGTATATACATAGAGGTGAAAGACTTGTAACATACAAATTACCACATCAGAGAACCCTCCTGATTCTGTCAATTCTAAAGGGCATAAAATTGGTTTTGGCACTGTCCACTCACTGCACTATAAGTTTAACCCTATTAAGTAGGGCAACCTATTGGTGCTACTGAAGAATTATTTTATCCCTGCTGACGATCATTCATTCCCTACCATATACCCGTTGAGTAATCCCATATCTTGTAGCCTATTTTTCCACACCCAAAACATGCATCGCTGCCTACCAAATACTTACCCTTATAGTTCTTTCCACACCTCTTACAATTTAGTTTGTGTGACCATTGTTCATACTACTGTAGGACTTATATCCTAAAGCTTTATCATGAGTATCTATCCAGAACATAGGCACTCGAGCACTTTTAAAAGATGGGTCAAGGGATGAAGGTTTCTGGCAGAACTAAGAACAAATTCCAACATCAATCATTTGATTTGAGTAGTTAAAGCTACAACTTCTGAAATTCTTATTCCCCCTTTTCTTTTCCTTAAGATTACCTTCTCAATATCATGAGCATGAAACATCAACCAAGAGAGGTCTATCTCCTTAATCAATATCATTATCCTACACTCTTTGACTATTTCCTCTAAAACTCTGGACATAAACTTACTCATTCTAGCCCTAGAATCAGCCACCAAAGTTGGAGCATACAGGGAAAACTTTAGTACTCCTTCACACTCATACTTACTATATTGAGGTTAATGAACTCTTGCACCTTGGATTCCCTCAGCTTAAGTAGGATAAACCTATTTATGAAAGCTGTAGAAAATTCATCCCACTCTACAGGCCCTACATCAGTACCTTATCCTTTTTCAACTGCATAACCCAGGTGTAAGCCACCCCTTGTAATTGGTAAACAACTAAGTCAGTACAGTCATTTGATGTAACACCTATGATATCGGTTACTTTCAGCACAAAATCAAGAAACTCATGTGGATCCTCCTTCAACTTAGATATAGAAAATTTTTGAGGATTCATTCGAGAAAAGTCTCAAATCCTTGATGCTGTCATATTAACCACTAGATTAGCTGGGGAAATAGCCTGCTGGTTATTTTGGGTAGCCATAGAATGGTCCAAAATTATGAAAGGGGCCCTGAATTTGGCATGGGAGAAACTTTCATCTTGAGGGTTATCCTGAACAGGTGGTGGGGTAGGTTAGTCCCTATTTATTCTTCCATTATTCCTTTTGTGAGGGATTTTCTATAAAAGAATTAATGCCAAGTTAGAAGAGAAAATTCAATAGATCTCAAGCTGCATCACATAACATGAATAATGAAAGAAGTGAAACTTTTCCTTAAACATCTCATAGCCTCTAGCTTATAAGTGTGGTGCGCTTCACCCCCATTCATAAGACACTACTTAACGCAACTTTTAGATACCATAGTACACTTTAAACCTTGTACTCAGATACCAAGTTTCTCATGACCTGAGACTACTCCCTAGATGCAATTCGATTCTTAGAGTCATAAGTGACCCCAAGCTAACCCATGGTATGGTACTGTCGTGAGCACTGAAGAAAATAATAATAGAACAAGAAGAATCTAAACTAGATAAAATCCAAACCTATATATAGATATATTTATATAAAATACTAAAAACAATAGTTAATCTGTCTGAATATCTGCTAAACTAAAAATGAGTATGACTATCTGAAAGCCTCTAGGTCATGGATAGCTGATGAAACAAACCCCCGACTAACTCCGACTAGCTGTAGGAAAAAAAGTACTGAAAGTCACTCTGGATAACTTTTCCTCGGAGGATGAGGACTCACCATAACTACTGTTGAGTGGAAGTTAAAGTACCAAAGTACGATTAGGGAACTGAGCGTCCGAATCTTTGTTATAAGACAACATAGCAAAAATAGAGTATGCGATCAGTACTTTGAATATATTTGTATGCAAGATAGGAACTAACTGAGATAAATATAAACTAAAAATGAATACATAAACATGGAAATCGAATACAAGACCAAGTATAAAATATTTACTGAATTAATCTTGAATAACTGAATAACGGAATAACTGAACACTTTGTCATACGAACCTAAATTGGTATAATATGAATACTAAACTAAGTCTTTGGGATCTAAATACAACTGACATACCCTAATTTGAGTAAAACTAGGGTCAAAATAGTAACCCTACTTGGATAGGTGTTAGTACATTGCCAATACCATCATTGGCTAACATGGATCCACTATCTGATATTTTGAAGAATGAGGGTTTCATGCCTCTACTAATGTGGGACCCCTCATAATCTAAGGTTGAAGCATAGGTCTAGATCTTAGGGACTGGAACTAATGACTCATGCCTAACTGACAGGGAAACTGCCATCCCTTCATTCACTCAATGCTAAGTATTACTCCCAACTAAATGACACTGGTATTGATATTTACTTAACATAATCTGATACTAATAAGTGTTCATTATAATAATATTCTAAATTTAATGATACTAGTATAATTTGAATGACTTGTATCCTGAAAACTATAGCATGCATGATCTACCTAGGTATCGGGTGTTCACAACCCACCAGCATAAACTAATGTAACTAAACATGATGAGGAAATCTTGGTGTGGAATATCATGAATAGTACACAATATGACAACATTAATTATGGGATGGGTGACTCAAATTATCAAACATATGGAAACTCAATTCTCATAGAAAAACATATTTCATGGTTTGTACTTATTACACTTGAGAGAAAATTTATAAAATCCATATTTAACATAAAATTCCATAAAGAAGGAAAAAGGGTATATATTTATGAAAATAGGGAATTCTTAGGACTCAACGGGCGGAAGATAACCATTGATGAATATACCACATACCTAGTAGTAAGAGCCATGGGAAATTCCTTAGAAAATCTCATGATCTTGAAGAGCCCTAATTGATTATTGGAAAAGGAGAAAACCATCTCTCTTGATTTTTATTGGGTGGAATTGAGGATTATGTTAGTAATTGGTGAATTTGGGTCCTTTTTACCACTCCTGGAAAGCCAAAATAATGTGGGTTTGGATTTTAAGCGAGTGGGAAAAGACATAAAAGTACTTGGAAAAACATGCAAGAGAACCTGCTTCCAGTCGTTATGACTCCCTCACGACTTGTTAAGAGTCATTATCTGAGTCTTAACCTGGGATCCTAGGATCCTAGGTACATTTTATTATGACTACGACTCGCCGCCTAACGACTCATTACGACTGACTATAAGTTATTGGGTGAAGTTATAGTTTAAGGCTTGGTACTTGAATCATTAACTATTCAGGTGTAAAGTCCACATAATGACTCATATGGTCTGATAAAGAGTCATGTGCTGGACTTGTGACCACTGGACTGGGGTTTTGGCCACAGACTATTGTGATAACGATTCTCTCCTTATGACTGGTAATGTCTTGTAACAGGTTGTAGTGTTGAGTCATCATCACTGGGCTATTTTTTATGGATCTAAATATTGTGACTACAAGTACTCATAATGACTCATAAGGTTTGATTAAGGGTCGTCAAGTGAGTTGTGGTCACTGGCAGCTGACAGACTCCTCGAAGAAATTTTTTCATAATTTTATTGCCATGATGTTGTATTAGGGTGAGACTTGTGGCATTGGAAATCTAACTAAATGGCAAATCATTTGAGAGGTTTAGAACATGAAAACTTAGCATTTTACGAGTTTGAGGACGAACTTGAGTTTTAGTGGTAGATCCTCTAATGGTTTGATTTGTGAAATTTTACTGTGTATGTGATTAGACTAATTTTCCCTTCCCAGTAGTTGCCAGATGTTGATTTTGGGGTATGGAGAATGTTGTCATGATTACCGATGACATTGGGAGGGTTTTGGGAGATTTGGGATTTTTAGAGTCTTTAAAATTTGTATAGTGACATTGATCAATATTTGATGCTCAGAGTGGCAAATGACAATTTGGAGTGGGTTCATTTGGGTTAAAAACCTTTCTTTTTTGTTTCGCCCCTTGTTGTGTAAACTAGTACAATTGCATAAAAAGGGTCCAAGTGTTAGTTTGTTGAAAATGACCTATTTTAAAAAATCTATCATTGTTACTAAGTCTAGAGCATTAAAAGTAGTATAGTAGCATAGTTTAATTATATTCTTGAAATTCCAAATGAATCATGCGTGTCGATCGACAACTTTATAACTTAACAAAGTTGTTAATACAATTGATATCTTTTGTTGCCGCTTAAGCGTCCAAAGATAGCTTTAGCAGCCTAGCTTCGCTTAAGTAAGATTTGGTTACCTATTTTCTTAAGAGGTAGACGCTTTAGAATTTTTCTTTTACCCCTTTCATTTTTGAACTCATTTTATACCCAACAAAGAAAATAGTCAATATGGGTTTCATTTTATTTCTTTTAACACGTACATATTGTATTTGTATGTTTTTGTTGATTCTTGAGACAATTCAAATGTGAAAAACTTTGTGTGAAGGACTTTAGGCTAATATTTCAATACTTTGAGGAAGGTTATGTCTTAACTTTCTAAAAACTAGATTGGGTAGTTAATAAATAAGTAAATGTTGGGGAAAATAACTATGTAAATTATTTTTGAGCTATTATATATTGCATGATGCCTGTGTGGGGCCTTATATTCTTGATGTTGTTGACTAGTGATATTATATATCACGTGTTTCCCATGTGGGATCTTTAGTTGACATCATTGGCCTTACCTCTGCAGTTAAATGCATTTATTCTAGATGTGATTCCCATGTAGAGGCTTGAATAGATATTATAGGCCATATTGAGAATTGGTTTCCTTTATCATGGTAGCAATGTCTGAGTTATGGGTTAATATGATGTTAATGATTTCATACATACATATTTATTCCACTGGTTCAAAAGTAGAACAGATATCTCAAAATGTTGACATATCAAGTTGATTTCTAGGCTCACTTATATACTTATAGAATATTTTTTTTATCTTCATAGTAATTTAATAATAAACATTATTTCATCATTTAATACATATACATTCATGAGATATCAGTACCATTGAGGAACACTGTTTGAAAGAAAATAAGATATCTTTGGAAAATTTTTGATCCTGAACATAAGTCAAAGAGTTATATTGAGATTTTGAGATAGTATACGGGATATGAACGTCCCATGGGATGTGAACATCCCATGGGTCTTATTTTGGGGCATTGAGGCTTGATATGTGTATACATTAATTCATGAAATGACTTTCAAATTATTCATTTCATCATTCATTGCATTGCATTTGCATATGTATTTCATGAGTTTCCTTTGTGTGCTACTTCACGTGTAATCAGATTCAATGTACGTTTGTGAATGTTGGTTTCTATTTGATTTCATACACACACACACACATATATATTAGAACTATTAGTAGAGACGGTATAAGCTATTATTTGGGAACTTTTCTGCTTGCAGGTGACGTGCTCATAGTATTTTATTTACATGCATTATTTTATACTTTTCTCAGTCAATCTATGATACCTACTGAGTACAAGTGAACTTTTCTCATCCTTACTATGCTCTTTTAGTGCAGATCCTAGCTCAAGCGCTAGTCTTGACAGTTGAGTTCGGGTGGTGATTATCAGATTCTCGAGGTACTAGTTTGCTCCATGTTTATGGTAGATTCTATATCTCCTCTTTCTAGTTGTCTTTGTTTTAATTTTAGAGACAAACTATGTACTATTCAGGATTCTGAGTTGTATTAGATATTCTTATAATTGTGAAACTACTTCGTGGATTTTTATGGTATTTTTTATCAGTCTTCCGCTATAGTGTGTATGCTTGACCTGAATTCCCTCTTGAAATCTAGTTTTTATAATTTTTTATTTATTATATTGGTATTCCTTCCTTCATAGGTAATTATCTTATTTTTCGAGTCTTGGTATCAATAGTTGCAATAATGATCTCAACTTTTGGGTCGTATCAAAAAGCAATTAGTTCACCACTCACGGTTTAGTTAGAAATAATTGTTTGATTTTTGATTTCCAACAAATAGAACCACCACCCAAAGAACTTATATAATCAATAGTAGAAAAAGAATCCCCTAATAAAGTGTTCCAATCCGCATCACAAATGCCTTCAAGTACAATTGGATAGTTTTTATACAAGAAATCACAATTTTTTGTTCTAATTAAATATCTCTTTACTCTCAATATTGCTTGCCAATGTTCACTATCTGGTTTGCTAGTAAACCTGATAAGTACTCCTAATGCATATGGAATATTTGACGTAGTGCAATCAATCACATATCTCATTCTTTCTATAATACTAGAATATTTCGTTTTATTTATAACATTATATTCACTTTCAGAAGGAAACAAGTAAACACTAGAATTAAATTAAGTTACAACATGCTTGAAATCAAGGAAATTATATTTTTTTTAATAATTTTTTCAACATAATGTGACTGGTCAAGGAAAATTACAGCACACGTTCTTGTAATTTTTATTTCTTGAATAATATTTGTCTTACAAAGATTTTTAGAGATGAATTGAGGTCATAGAAAACCCCCAACTCAAAGTTAAATTGAGACTTTTTCTACCGTTTGATTTTTAGCAGATGTTCTTACGTGGGTCAACATCCAACAACTATTACACCTAGAATATAATGGGCTAGGTGGCCTACTATATAAGAAATTAAAGAAATTTTAGTCTTCTTCCAACTCAACTTGCCATTCGTCAATTCGAGTTCAGAGTAAAAAGTTATGGGCGTTTTAGTGAGACACTGCCCAAGGTGCACTATGGGACGCCTGAGGCACGACTGCTGGGGAGTGATTGGGCTTGTGGATCTACCCCCGATCCCCCCACCCAACATAAAATTATGTATTTCTCTCAATAAATCAAGGGCAAACTAGTACTTTTACCTAATGTAACTCCCCTAAACCTATAACCCTAGTTATCCTAAAGTAGTAGAAATCTCCCTAAATTCTCATTCTCTTCCTCCCAAGAACTTCAAGAAAATTTCCCAATTCCAAAGTTCTTAGGTTCCAATATCAAGGTTCTTCTTTAATTTTCTTCCGTCAAAAGGTATGTTGACCGAGCTAATAGTGATGGGCTTCATGATGATGTTTTGATAAACTCTAAGTTGTATATATATGTGTTTGTGTGTATAGCTGTGTGTATTTCTGTGTGAGTGTGTATGTTGAGGGTTTTTAAATCATTTGAACAAAATGAATTATGAACACTATTTTGTGATGAGAATTATGTGTTAAAATCGTATTGTGGATTATTTACTGAACAATGAAAAAGGTTGAGTTTCAAATATTCAACATATCAAATTATACATTATTTAAAGGTTGAGTTTCAAATGTTTATCATATAAAATTATACATTATTTATATATACGATTTTTAAAAGGTGTTTCTTATATCTCAAATGCTCTTATTTTCCCATAAGAATTGTATGAATTATGAAAGAGATGACCACCTAAGAGTGAAGTTTTGAAAGAAAAATGTTTTGCTTAAACTTGTATGATCATATAGAATATAAGAACACTCCTGTGATATTTGAATCATTTGATGGGCAATAATATACTTTGAATAAAAGGCTACAGAGATAATCTGATATGATTTACATGTATTGTAAGTCTAGGTGAGACAATACCTTTTATAGAGTGCCCTTAAAAAGAAAGAGATGAATTTCTATAAGAATGAAAGATGATTTTAAGAGGATAAAAATAGGATTAACGAGGGTTAGATGGTTTATCGAAAAAGGATGATTTGAAAGACTGTAAAACCCCGCAAAGTTCCCTCATATTCCGAGCCTTAGAGTGTGTCAAGTGAAGTATAATTCCATCCCTAAAAGATTAAAAAGAGACTTTCCAAGTGATTGGTGTTTAAACCATACAGAATTTTCTTAAATTTGACTTTTTGTCATGTAGAGAGTTGAATCAACTTTCAAATGATACAAATTTCGTCCAAATTTGGTAACGAGGAGAGAAGTTATGGCCGTGTTACTGTGAGTTGTTGGAATCGCCCAGGTACGATGGATGATCCAATGGACCATTGAGCCTGCGATGGGACGTCACTCGGACCATCACAACCAAGGCAGTAACTCCTTTTTCTGTCCCAAGTGCGATGGCCAGGACGACAGACCGTCAAGGCTGCGATAGACCATCTCTGATACCATCAGATCGAGGTAGTGTGGCCTCATCCTGGACAACATGGGACGATTGATCCGACGGACCATCAGATTTGCGATGGACCGTCGCTTCGACCGTCGTAGCCCACGTTTAGTATTTTTAAGTAATTTTAAAAAGGTTTTTTTGGTATTTTCCACTCTATTATCAACCAGATATATTCCAAGAGAAGCAAATGGCTTCATTATCATCCAAAACACAAGAGAGCTTGGGTTTCTACCTCAAGATCAAATAAAAAACTCTTCTCCAAGAAATCCAAGAATTCACCATAGATTCTACAAATTGAGTTGAGATTTGGTCCAAGATTGCAAGGACCCTCTCTCAAAGAGTAAGAAGAAGATTATAGAGCAAGATTGTTCATCCAATTTCATAATCCAAGGTATGTGGGGTTTTGAACAAGGGTAATCCTTTCACCCTTGTGCCCAAAAGCTTATTTAAACTACAATTTCATGCAATTTGTGAGATTTTACATGAAATTGAATTGGGGTTTTTCGCCTATTGTTATTGGTTGCAAGCTTTTGATGTTTCCCATGAATTCAAAGTCTAATGACATGATTTTTTACATATTTTATTGAGAAATTACAGCTGGGTCTATACCCCATGATTTTAATCCTTGAGAAGTTAATAGTTGAAATGTTTGAGATATTGAAGTATATGAGTATGTTGAGATTTTGAGCTAAATTACTGTAAATTCCCGATTTCTATATGATTTATGAATCTATATGCTATCTAATATGCATTTGATGAGTTTTAACTTGAGATTGAATTATGGGTCATTAATCCCTACTTGAGATTTGCAATTTTATGAACTCTTGTGCTATAAACACCCATGATTTGAGTATTTTGAGATTATTGAAAAATGATTTGACCTAATGGTCATAGATCTTTGAAATCCACTTCATTACATGAGATTACAGATTTTACAGTTGGGTTCTTACTGAACCATGAGAATACTCTAAAGTAGATTTTCATGAGATAAGCGAGATAAAAAATGGAGTAGTATTTAGCACCGAGATGGGTAAGTTACTACGGTTTCTTACCCCAGAACTATGTGCCGCCGTAGTATTGAGATTTTGAGCCTGAGGCCGAGATAAGTGATCACTGAGTTGAGGTTATACTCCTTGGCAAGAGTATGACGCCTCTCCCTAATGTGAGGTTTCTTTCTTAAGAGGACATGACGTTGGACTCCATGTAGCTCGCATGGTTTATGTCGGTTAAGAGAACCTCCCTTGATATAAGTTATTTTCCCTAAAACTAAAGTATTTTCCATTGAGATAGAATAATTTTCCTAAAACTTTGAGATAAGATATTTTCCAAAATGAATGAATTGCTTTTGAGTGTTTTCCAAAGAAGGAATTAGTTTTCTCTACTAATACGAGTTGATCACCGGTTTTCTTAAACCAAAGTTATATGTTTCCGAGTTCAAAGTGTTTGAGTTCAAAAGAGTTATAAGTCCTTGAGCATTAAACAAGTCTTACGCTCTAGGAGATATATGCATGGGTTTGAAAGTATGGTTTAAAGATTTCTTTAGTCTTTGAGTAACAAAAGGAAGAGAAGAGTACTGATACTAAAGTTGAAGTATAATGGCTCACGAGATTTGTGTTACATGCTTCGTCATACATGATTTATGAGCTTTACATTTTGACTTATTCAAGCTATTGGAGTCATTCCTATTGCATACATGATTTGATATTGTTTTATGTAAATGCATACACCCTCATATATTCAGTACATTCCTAAGTACTGATCCACATATACGTCTATGTGCTGTATTATCTTATAATGTTGGTTTAGGTGCTCAGTCCCAGCATCGTCAGTGATTCCTGAGTACCTTTATCTACATTTCTCCAGTGGTGAGTCCTCATGATTCGAGGGCCTATTTTCAGATATTTCAGTACTTGAGCGTTTATGTTATTACTTTTAGTTCAGTTTGAGTCAGTTGGGGACCTGTCCCAATGGCTCTCTAGTTTATGGAGTAGTAGAGGCTTTGTCAGACTAGTTATCAAATTGTGGTTGCATTGAGATTTCCAGTATTGTGGTCATATTGACCAAGTATTACCATCGTATTTTCTTTAATTTGACATGATAGTGCCAGTGTGTTTGTGTATTTCTTCTTAAAATGAGTTATTGTGATTAGTAAGGCTCAAACGGTTAACTTGGGGCTACTTGTAGCCTTAAGCATCGTGTGACATCTCGGGAGGTGATTTTGGGTCGTTACAAACTTTGTATCAGAGAATAAGGTTTTAAAGGAGTCCTAGGGAGTCTGACAAGCAGCGTTGAGTAGAGTCTTGATCATCAGTGTGTAGCGCACCACATCTATGAGCAAGGGGCTACAAGAAATTTTAGGAAAAAGTTGTTTCTTTCCTTCAGATTCCATCATGCCAACAGTTGTCCCTCTCATCTAATAATTCGTGCTCTCCTATTTTAGAAAATGCCTCTCCGAAGATCGAATGTCCGCAGAGACGATAATGAACAACCGCAACCTATTGATCCTTTGAATAAGATAGTGTCTCATACTGATTTTTGTGAGGCCTTTCAGGCATTAGCCCAAGCAGTCACCACTAATGTTCAGGCCAATAACTGAGCCGCAGTTCCAGATCAGCAGGGAGGTGATGTAGCGGCAGCTAAGATTTATGATTTCATACGGATGAATACGCCAGAGTTTTATGGGTCTAAGGTAGATGAGGACCCACAGTTGTACCTTGAGGGGGTGAGAAAGATCACATAGGTGATGCTTATTTCTGAGAAAAAAAATGTCGAGTTAACATCTTATAGATTGAAAGACATTTCTTATGACTGGGTTGTATCGTGGAGAAAGGGTAGAGGTGAGAATGTTTCTCCTATGACTTGGAAGGTGTTCCAAAATGCATTCTTGGATAAGTTCTTTCTGCTTAAGATGAGAAAAGCAAATATTGAGGAGTTTATGAACTTGAGGCAAGGCTCCATGACTGTTAAGGAGTACTTCTTGAAGTTCAATAAGATAGCTAAGTATGCTCTTGATTTGATTTCTGACACCTGTGCTAGTATGAGCAAGTTCGTGAAAGGTGTTTTTGGTTTGGTGCTGAAAGAGTATAGGACTGTGATGCTGTATAGGGATATGGATCTGGCTAGGTTGATGATGCATGCACAGCAGATAGAGGCAGATAAGATAAGGGAGAGAGATAGAGTGAGGGGTAATAAGAGGGCTAGATCTGAGAAACATAAGTATAGTCAGCCTAGGTTCCATAGAGGAAACCTCCCCCAGTTTCAGAGACGTCCATCTATTCCAGTGCCTTCATCAGCTAGTGCTCCCAGGCCTAGAGGCAGGCAGGAGCAAGGAAGTAGGTCTTTTATGTCTAGGTCATAGAATAGTGTTGGTAATAGGACCCATTATCCTTCTTGTGCTAAGTGTGGTAGGGATCATCCTAGTGCATGTTTTGCAGATTTGGGGGGTTGTTTTGGTTATGGAAAGCAGGGCCACAGACTTAGAGATTATCCTCATGCTAGGCAAGGGATCATAGATGCCCTCCCTCGGGCACGGACTACTAGTACACCAGCTCTTGTCCCTCATTCCACCCCTGTTCAGGGCGCTTAATCTAGCACTGTTGGCGGTTAGCGCTAGAGCAGATTCTATGCCTTACCATCCCATTAGAAGCAGGAGGACTCTCCCGATATTATTACTAGTATACTCCGCGTATTTTATTTTGATGTTTATATGTTGTTGGACCCCAGGTTAAGTCTCTCTTTTATGACCCCACTTGTGGCTGTGAATTTCAAAATGAGTCCCAAAAAGATTCCTTAGCCTTTCCTAGTCTCCACACCCATAGGGGAGTCAGTTGTTGTTAAACAAGTGTATAGAGATTTTCCTATTACAGTTCTTCATATAGTCATACTTGCTAATTTGATAGAGTTAGACATGGTGGATTTTGACCTTATTCTGGGTATGGATTAGATTCATTCTTGCCATCCATCTGTAGACTATCGTACCTATTTGGTCAAGTTTTAATTCCTTGATAAGCCAGTTTTTGAGTGGTTCTGGAGTTCGGTATCTCCCAGGAGGCATTTTATCTCTTATCTCAAATCGAAAAATCTAATATCTAAGGGTTGCATCTATCACCTAGTTAGAGTCAAAGACACTAAGTCAATGGCTCCAACTATTTAGTCAGTCGATATTGTTAATAAATTTCTAGATATTTTTCTGAAAGATCTCCCAGGGGTACCTCCCGATAGAGAGATAAAATTTGGGATTTTCCTTCTTCCCGACACTCAACCTATTTCTATTCTTCCATATCGTATGGAACCTGCAGAGCTTAAGGAGTTGAAAGAGCAACTCAAAGATCTTTTAGACAAAGGTTTCATAAGGCCCAGTATTTCTTTTTGGGGCGCACCTTTTTTATTCGTGCAAAAGAAAGATAGTTCTTTGCATATGTGCATTGCCTATCATCAACTTAACAAGGTCACCATCAAGAATAAGTATCCTCTTCCGAGAATTGATGACCTGTTTGATCAGTTGCATGGTGAAAGTTATTTGTCGAAGATAGACCTTAGATCCGGCTATCACCAGTTTAAAGTCAGGGAATGTGATATCCCAAAGACAACCTTCCAAACCCGCTATGGTCACTTTGAGTTTTTAGTCATGTCTTTTGGGCTAACTAATTCCCCAGCAGCCTTCATGGACCTCATGAATCGAGTGTTCAAGCCATATCTCGATATGTTTGTCATTGTCTTCATAGATGACATCCTACTGTAGTCCCGTACTGAGAATAACCATGCGAATCACCTTAGAACTATCTTGCAAACTCATAGATATCACCGGTTATTTTCCAAATTCAATAAGTATGAATTCTGGCTAAGGTCTGTATCCTATTTGGGCCACATTGTTTCAACCGAAGGTATTAGAGTTGATCCCCAAAAGACAGAAGCTGTAAGAAATTGGCCTAGACCTATTTCCCCGTCTGACATTAGGAGTTTCTTGGGTCTAGCAGGCTACTACCGCTATTTTGTTGAAGGTTTCTCTTCTTTTGTGTCTCCCATGACCCAGTTAACCTAAAAGAAGGTTAAGTTCCAGTGGTCAGATTCCTGTGAGAAGAGTTTTCAGGAGTTGAAGACTCGACTTACTTCAGCCCTTGTGTTAACTTTGCCTAATGGTACAGATGGTTTTATAGTGTATTGTGATGCCTCTAGAATTGGTTTGGGTTGTGTGTTGATACAAAGAGGTATGGTTATAGCCTATGCCTCAAGACAGTTAAAGCCGCATGAAAAGAATTACCCAACCCATGATCTTGAGTTAGCTGTTGTCGTCTTTGCTTTGAAAATCTAGAGACACTATCTTTATGGTTTCTATATTGATATGTTTACTGATCATAAGAGCCTTTAGTATGTGTTTACTTAGAGGAAGTTGAATCTTAGGCAGAGGAGATAGTTGGATTTATTAAAAGACTATGATATGAGTGTGTTGTATCACCCGAGCAAAGCTAATGTAGTGGCAAATGCCCTTAGCAGAGTGTCTATGGGTAGTGTTGCTCATGTAGAGGAAGGTAAGAAAGAGTTAGCTCGTCATGTCCATTATCTGGCTAGATTGGGTGTTAGGTTGCTTGATTCAGTTGAGGGAAGTACTTTGTTGCAAAGTGGTTCCAAATCCTCTTTAGTTTTAAAAGTAAAGGAGAAGCAAGAGAGAGATCCTAGTTTGGTCAGACTGAAGAAGCCAGTTAAGGACCAAAAGGTAGAGGTTTTCTCCCAAGAGGGAGATGACGTGTTGAGATTACAGGGTAGGTTTTATGTTTCGTGTGTTGATGATATGAGACAAAAGATTATGGCTGAAGCACATGGCACGGGTATTCTATTTATCCCAGCACTACTAAGATGTACCGTAACTTGCGGGAAATCTATTGGTGGAATGGTATGAGGAAAGATATAGGTGAGTTTGTAGTAAAGTGTGTAACGTGCCAACAGGTTAAGGTAGAGCACCAAAGACATGGTGGTGTGATGAAAGAGTTTGGTATACCTACTTGGAAGTCGGAGGTGGTGAATATGGACTTCGTGAATGGGTTACTTCTTTCGCGTCATCATGATTCTATTTGGGTCGTTATAAATAGGCTGACTAAGTTCGAGCATTTTTTGCCCGTGCACACATCTTATACAGCTGAGGATTATGCCAGATTGTATATCTGGGAGTTAGTCAGGCTGCACGGAGTTCCCTTGTCTATCATTTTCAATAGGGGTACTCAATTTACTTCTCAGTTTTGGAGGGAATTTCAGCAGGGTCTTGGTACCCAAGTTCTTTTGAGTTCCACTTTTTATCCGCAAATAGATGGCCAGGCAGAGAGGACCATTCAGACTATAGAGGATATGTTTAGGGCATGTGCTCTTGATTTCAAAGGTATTTGGGATGAGCATTTTCCATTGATAGAGTTTGCCTATAACAATAGTTACCATGCTAGCATTGAGATGGCACCATTTAAGGCTTTGTATGGTAGAAGATGTAGATCACCCATAGGTTGGTTTGAAGTGGGTGAAGCTGCCGTGATTGGGCCTGATACAATATTTGAAGCTATGAAGAAAGTTAAGTTTATTAGAGAGAGGTTAAAAATATCTCAAAGTCGTCAAAAGTCATATGCCAATGTAAGGAGAAGAGATCTTGAGTTTGAAGTGGGTGATTTGGTATTCTTGAAGATTTCACCCATGAAAGGGGTGAAGAGGTTTGGTAAAAAGGAAAAAGTTTAGTCCCCATTATGTTAGCCTGTATAGAGTTTTGATCCGTGTTGGGAAAGTAGCCTATGAGGTTGGGTTACCTGCGGAGTTGTCAGCCATTCATCCTATTTTTCATGTCTCCATACTTAAAAAGCATATTGGTAATTATGTTGTAGTAGATCCCTCAGAGAGTGCTGATATTCAGAACAGTTTTACATTCGATAAGATTCCCGTTGAGATCCTAGATTTTCAGATCCGCAGACTGAGGAACAAAGAAGTTCCCTTGGTCAAAGCTTTGTGGCGGAACCAATCAGTAGAGGGCACTACTAGGGAGGCAGAAGCAGACATGTGATCCAAGTACCCGCACCTCTTTTCCGCGAGTTTAGATCAATCTGAAGGTATTGTTCTTCCTTAATTCAGCCCTTCTAATCTAAATTTCAGCTATATATCTATTCTTGCATGAGTTCTTGCAATTTTTGATGTATTCAAGAGTTTAGATAGATTTTGAGCCATTTAGCAAATTGCTTTAGCTATGTGTCCTCTATTTTCCTATGTTCCTAGTCTAACTAGCGACATTCGAGGACAAATGTTTCCAAAGGGGAGATATTGTAAGACCCCGCAAAGTTCCCTCGTTGTCCGAGCCTTAGAGCGTGTCAAGTGAAGTGTAATTCTGTCCCTAAAAGATTGAGAAGAGACTTCCCAAGTGATTTGTTCTTAAACCATATAGAATTTTCTTAAATTTTACTTTTTGTTATGTAGAGAATTGAATTAGCTTTCCAACGATACCAATTTCCTCCGAATCTTGTATCGGGGTGAGAAGTTATGGCCGTGTTATTGTGAGTTATCGAAACCGCCCAGGTTTGACGGACGATCCGACAGACCATCGAGCCTGCGATGAACCTTCACTCAGACCGTCACAACCAAGGCAGTAACTCTCTTTTTTGGCACAAGTTCGACGGCCAGGACGACGGACCATCATATAGACCGTCGTATCGAGGTAGTGTGGCCTCATCCTGGCCAACGTGTGATGGACTATCCGACGAATCGTCAAACTTGTGAAGGACCATCGCTTTGACCATTGTAGCCCCCGTTCAGTATTTTTAAGTCATTTTTAAAAGGGATTTTTGGTCTTTTCAAATCTTTTATCAACCAGATATATTCCAAGTGAAGCAATTGTCTTCATTCATCATCCAAAACACAAGAGAGCTAGGGTTTCTCCCTCAAGATCAAATCAAAAACCCTTCTCCAAGAAATCCAAGAACTCACCATAGAGTCTACAAATTGAGTTGAGATTTGAGTTCCCCAAGTCCAAGGTTGTAAGGACCCTCTCTCAAAGAGTAAGAAGAAGAGTTTAGAGCAAGCTTGTTCATCCAATTTCATAATCTAAGGTATGTGGGGCTTTGAACAAGGGTAATGCTTTCACCCTTGTTCCCAAAAGCATATTTAAACTACAATTTCCTACAATTTATGAGATTTTACATGAAATTGAATTGGATTTTTTCACCCATTGTTATTGGTTGCAAGCTTTTGATGTTTCCCATGAATTGAGAGTCTAATGGCATAATTTTTACATGTTTTCTTGTGAAATTGCAGCTGGGTCTATACCCCATGATTTTAACTCTTGAGAAGTTAATAGTTGAAATGTTTGAGATATTGAAGTATATGAGTATGTTGAGATTTTGAGCTAAATTGCTGTAAATTCCAGATTGTTATATGATTTATGAATCTATATGTTATCTAATATGCATTTGATGAGTTTTAACTTGAGATTGAATTATGTGTTATTAAACCCTACTTGAGACTTTCACTTTTATGAACTCTTGTTCTATAAGCACCCATGATTTGAATATTTTGAGATTATTGAGAAATGATTTGACCTAATGGTCATAGAGCTTTGAAATCCACTTCACTACTTGAGATTACAGATTTTATAGTTGGTTTCTTATTGAACCATGAGATTACTCTAAAGTGGATTTCCATGAGATGAGTGAGATAAACTAAAGGGAGTAGTATTTAGCATCGAGTTGTGTTAGTTACTATGGTTTCTTACCCCAGAACTACATGCCACCGTAGCATTGAGATTTTGGGCCTGAGGTCGAGATGATTGGGCCCGAGGTCGAGATAAGTGATCACTGAGTTGAGGTTATACTCCTTGGCAAGAGTATAACGCCTCTCCCTAACGTGAGGTTTCTTCCTTAGGAGGACAAGACATTGGATTCCATGTAGCTTACATGGTTTATGTCGGTTAAGAGAACCTCCCTTGATATAAGTTATTTTTCCTAAAACTAAAGTATTTTCCATTGAGATGGAATATTGAGATAAGATATTTTTCAAAATAAATGAATTTTTTTGAGTATTTTCCAAAGAAGGAAGTAGTTTTCTCTACTAATACGAGTTGATTACCTCTTTTCTTAAACCAAAGTTATATAATTCCTAGTTCCAAGTGTTTGAGTTCAAAAGAGTTATAAGTCCTTGAGTATTAAAGAGGTCTTACCCTCTAGAGATATATGCATCAGTTTGAAAGTATGGTTTAAAGCTTTCTTTAGTCTTTGAGTAACAAAATAAAGAGAAGAGTATCAATACTAAAGTTGAATTATAATAACTCACGAGAGTTGTGTTACATGTTTTGTTATTCATTATTTATGAGCTTTACATTTTGACTTATTCATGCCATGTGAGTCATTCATATTGCATGCATGATTTGATTAAAGAGTATTGATATTGTTTTATGTAAATGTATACACCCCCATATACTCAGTACATTCCCAAGTGTTGATCCACATATGTGCCTATGTGCTACATTGTCTTATAATGTAGGTTCAGGTGCTTAGTCCCAGCCTCGTCAGTGATTCCCGAGTACCTTTGTCTACATTTCTCCAGTGGTGAGTCCTCGTGGTTCGAAGGCCTATCTTCAGATATTTCAGTACTTGAGCGTTTATGTTATTACTTTCAGTTCAGTTTGAGTCAGTTGGGAACCTGTCCCAACGGCTTTCTAGTTCATGGAGTAATAGAGACTTTATAAGACTAGTTATCAGATTGTGGTTGTGTTGAGATTTCCAGTATTGTGGTCGTTTGGACCGAGTATTACCAATGTATTTACTTTTATTTGATATGACAGTGCCAGTTTTTTTGTGTATTTCTTCTTGAAATGAGTTATTGTGAGTAGTAATAGGCTCAAAGGGTTAGCTTGGGGCTACTTGTAGGCTTAAGCACCGTGTGACATCCTGGGAGGTGATTTCGGGTCGTTACAAAGACTCATTGCTGGAATCCGTATTTTGTTGACGTGATATTTATTTTGTACAAAAATAGGGATAATCATGGTATACTTATTGTTTAATGTTGTATACTATTATGCAGAGACCCCAATCATTATAACAAACTTTTATTGGGGGCTTGTTCGTCGAGTTAATGATGGACCCATATAGGTCGTAGGTAATATGTATGTTACAATAACATCTAGCTCAAAAATTAAAGAAAAGAGTTGAATCTATTCTTTTACGAGGTTGATTAAAGATTTTAATTACGCCATTGTGTCTTGATTTCTACTATGTTATTTTTATGATTCTCTTGTTTATTTTGTATAAAATATATATTATGTTTAGGTTGTTTTACATGCCAATATATTACAAGTATTGACAGTCCTCATGCGAAACATTGTCTCATAATGTATGTTCTGAGGCCTAATCTAGTGGTCCATCACAGTAGTAGAACCTTCAAAAACCTCAGAGTTGGTGAGCCATCTATCTTCAGGAAGGAATTTATTCAGATATTCTTTTCTTTCAGTTTATGTTATGTTCTGGAGCCTTGTCCCGGTCTAGACAGTTTATTCACTAGTAGAGGCTTCTTAGACTGAATTTGGTAAATGGGATTTGGACATTATTGATATAGTTTCCTTATAAGATTCTATGAACATCATTATATCTTCTGCATTTATACGAATTTTGCTTATAATAGTATGTTAAGGGGTAACTCGGGCCTTTGTGGTTCTGGATGCCCGTCATAGCGAGGGCCTTAGATCGGGTCCTGATAGCTATCTTAAAAATTAAAAAATCTATAGGCTGTACTAATTGAAGCATAACCAAGCATCACACAAGTAATAACTTTTTTTTACCTAATTTACATTTTTAGGATCCATAAACCTTACATAGGCTAAGCAATCAAAAAATATTAGATTTTACAAATTTGGCTTACGACATTTTTACAATTCAAAAGATGTTAAATCGACCATTTTATGAGGAACACAATTTAACAAATAAAAGCCAGTCAAAATAGCTTCACCCCAAATATTTAGAGGTGTGCTTGAATCAATTAGCATAGCATTCGTTAACTCAACCAATGTTTTTTTCATTCTTTCCACTACACCATTAGATGCGAGAGAAAAAGAAGGAGTAGTTTCATAAATTATACACAATGGTCTAATAAAAGAATTAATCTCATTAGATTTATATTCATGGACCCTATCACTTCTAATTCTTTTTAATGTTCTACTGAACTAATTTTCAACTTCATTGAGAGAATTATGTATATGTTGTGGATTTTGAGATCGTTTGAAGAGCATGAATCATGCACCAAATTTTGTGATGAGAATTATGTGCTAAACTAGTATTGTGGATTATTTTTCTGAACTATGAAAAAGGTTATGTTTCAAATATTAATCTTATCAAGTTATACATTGTTTATTTATACGATTTTTAAGAAGTGTTTCTTGTCTTTCAAATGCTCTTGTATTTTCATGAGAATTGTATGAATTGTAAGAGACAACCACCTAAGATTCATGTCTTGAACAGAAAATATTTTTCTTAAACTTTTATGTCCATTTCTAATATAAGAACTCTCTTGTGATATTTGAATCATTCGGTGGTCAATAATATGATTTGAATAAAGGGCTATTGTGATGATATAATATGACTTATGCAACTTACAAGTCTACGTATGATGATAGATTTCAGTGATTGCCCTTAAAAAGATGATGATGAATTTCTATTCGAATGAAGGATGACTATAAGAGGATAAAAATTAGATTAAAGAGGGTTAGATAGCTAACCTAGAAGGCACAATTTTAAAGACTCATTGCTAGAAACTGTATTTTGCCAACGAGGGATTTATGTTGTCCCAAAATAGGGATAATTGTGGTATACCTGTTGTGTGATCTTGTAAAATATTAAGCAGAGACCCCAATACTTGTGACATTCTTGGATTGGGGTATTGACCGATGAGTTTATGTCGGGCACATACAGCCTGTGGGTAATATGTATGTCGGGATACCATCTAGCTCTTAATTAAAGGAAAGAGTCGAATCTAATCTTTTATGAGTTTGATTGAAGCTTTTAATTAAGCATGTGTCTTGATTTCTATTTTGTTAAATTATTTTCAAAATGCTATTATTTATTTTGTATAAAATATATGTTTCTTATTGGGTTGTTCTTCATGCCAATACATTCCAAGTATTGATGTCATGGGGTTGCAACATTGTCTCATGTAGGTTCTGAGCATCACTCTCGTGGTCCATCATAACAATATACCCTAAATATATACTAAACTAGTAGAAATCTCCAAAATTTCTCATTCTCTTCCTCCCAAGAACTTTAAGATGAATTTCAAATTCCAAAGCTCGTAGATTCCAGGCTCAGGGTTCTTCTTAAATTTTCCTCCATCAAAAGGTATGTATAATTATTCTAACACTCATGGTATTAATGATGATGTTTGGATAAAACCTAAGTTATATATATATATGTGTATGTGTGTGTGTGTGTATGTATGTTTTGGGTTTTGAAATCATTTGAAGAGCATGAATTATGAACCTCATTATTATGATAAGAATTATGTGTTAAACTAGTATTGTGGATTATTTACTAAACAATGAAAATGGTTGAGTTTCAAATGTTTATCTTAACAAATTATACACTTTAATTTATATAATTTTTTAAAAGGTGTTTCTTGTATTTAAAATGCTCTTGTTTCTCATGAGATTTGTATGAATTATAAAAGAGATGACCACCAAAGAGTTAAGCCTTGAGAGAAAAATGTTTTGGTTAAACTTGTATGTCCATTACAAATATAATAACTCTCTTGTGATATTTGAATCATTTGGTGGTCAATTATATGCTTCGAATAATGGTCTTTGGAGATAATATGATATGATTTATACGGCTTGCAAGTCTAGGCATGACAATACATTTCAGAGAATGCCCATACTAAGAAAGAGATGAATTTATATATAAATGTAGGATGATTTAAAGAGGATATACATGGTCTTAAAAAGGTTAGATGGTTAATCGAAAAGGCATGAATTTAAAGACTCATTGCTAAAAACTATGTTTTGCTGACGTGGGATTTCTGTAGTCCCAAAATAAGGATAATCATGGTATACTTATTGTGGGATCATATATACTAGTATGTAGAGACTCCAATCCTTGCAACAAGCTTGGATTGGGGGTTTGGCCGACAAGTTAATGTCGAGACCATATAGCCCTGGTCAATATGTAAGTCGGGATACCATCTATCTCAAAATTAAAAAAAAAAGTTGAGTTAATTCTTTTACAAGGTTGATTAAAGCTATTAATAATGACCATGTTTTTTTAATCCTATTTTTAAAATTATTTTCATACCTTGCTTGCTTATTTGGTGTAAAATATGTGTTGTTTTTTGGTTGTTCTACATGCCAATATATTCCAATTATTGACCATCCATGGGAGGCAACATTGTCTAATAATGTAGGTTCTGAGGCTCAGTCCCACGGTCCATCTCAACAATATAACCCTAAAGTTGTCCTAAACTAGTAGAAATCTCTCAAATTCCTTATTCACTTCCTATCAAGAACATCAAGATGATTTTTCCAATTCAAAAGCTCATAGGTCCCAAACTCAAGGTTCTTCTTCAATTTCACTTTGTCAAAAGGTATGTAGAACAATTCTAACACTCATGGGTTTAAAAATGATGTTTTGATAAACTCTAAGTAGTGTGTATATATATGTACGTATGCGTGTACATGTTGTGTATGTGTGTATATATATGTTGTGGGTTTTGAAATTGTTTGAAGAGCACAATTATGAAACCCATTTTGTGATGAGAATTATGTGTTAAACTAGTATTGTGGATTATTTACTGAACAACAAATAAGGTTGAGTTTCGAATGATTATCATGTCAAATTATACAATGTTTATATAGACTATTTTTGAATGGTGTTTCTTGTGTCTCAAATGCTCTTATTTTCCCATGAGAATTGTATGAATTATTAAAGAGATGACCATCTAAGAGTTAAGTCTTGAAAGGAAAATGTTTTGCTTAAACTCTTATTTCCATTAAGAACATATGATCTCTCTTGAGATATTTTAATCATTTTTTGGTCAATAATATTCTGTGAATAAAGGGCTATGGAGATGATATGAAATGATTTTACGTCTTGTAAGTCTAGGTATGATGATACATTTTTGAGAGTGACCTTAAAAAGAAAGAGATGAATTTTATAAGAATGAAGGATGATTATGAGAGGATATAAATGGGTTTAAAGAGGGTTAGATGGTTAAGCGAGAAGGGACGAGTGGAAAAACTCATTGCTCGAAATCGTGTTTTGCCAATGCGAGATTTGTGTTATCCCAAAATGGGATTATCATGGTATACTTATTGTGTGATCTGGTATGCTATTATGCAGAGACCCCAATCATTGGGGCAAACTTTTATTAGGGGCTTGGCCGACGAGTGAATTCGGACCTATATTACCCGTGGGTAATATGTATTCCGGGATACCATCTAAATAAAAAATAAAGAAAAGAGTTGAGACTATCAGGTTATAAGGTTGTTTGAAGCTTTTAGTTATGACAATGAGTATTGATTTCTATTTTTTAAAACTATTTTCATAACGGTCTTGTTTATTTTGCATAATATATATATATCTTTTTGTGGGTTGTTTTAGATGCCAATACATTCCAACTATTGATAGTTCTCGGGCGGCAATATTTTATTATAATATAGGTTTTGAGGCCCAGTTTAGTAGTCCATCACAGTAGTAGAGACTTCAAAAACATCAGAGTTGGTGAGTCATCCATCTTCCGAAAAACATTTATTCAGATATTCTTTTCTTTCAGTATATGGTATGGTCGGGGGCCTTGTCCAAATCTAGACAGTTTATTAACTAATAGAGGCTTCATAGAATGGATTTGATAAATGGTTGTTTAACATTATTGATATAGTTTGCTTATAATATTTCTTTAACTTCATAATATCTTCCACATTTCACACTAATTATGCGTATGATAGTATGTTAAGGAGTATCTCGGACCTTCGTGATTCTAAATTCCTATTGCGGTTAGAGCCTCGGCTCAGGTCCAGACAACTATCTTCAAGATTAAAAAGTCTATAGGTTGTACTATTTGAAGAATAACCATGAATAATAAAAGTAATAACTTCTTTTTCCTAATTTAGATATTTTAGGATCCATAAACTTTACATAGTCTAAGTAACCAAAAACCCTTAGATATTACAAATTTGGCTTATGATATTTTTACATTTCAAAATATGTTAAATTGGTTTTTTTACGAGGAACACAATTTAACACATAACAGGAAGTCAAAAGAGTTTCACCCCAAAAATTTAGAGGTGCACTTCACTCATTTATCATAGCATTAGTTAACTCAACCAAAGTTTTATTCATTCTTTTTGCTTAACCATTAGATGCAAGAGAATAAGGACGAGTAGTTTCATGAAGTATACACAATGGTATAATAAAAGAACTAAACTTATTAGATTTATATTCATGGCCTTTATCACTTCTAGTTCTTTATAATTTTCTACCAAGCAGATTTTCAACTTCATCGAGAAAATCTTTAAATTTCTCAAAAGCATCACTTTTAATTTTCATAAAAACTTAGAAAAATTATCAATGAAATTGATAAAATATCTATTTCCTTCTTGAGTTAAAATTCCTCCATGTTCACAAATATCAGTATAATCTAATTCTAGTAAATAAATTTTTCATTCAACTTGAAAATGAGCTTTTAGTATTTTGCTTCACTACAAGCCTCATATCTTTCAAAATTCTTTTACTCACTGGGATTAATATTTAATACTCATGATTCCGACAAAATGATAATTAATATGAAATAAATGAGCATGCCAAAAATTGGTGTTAAAACATATAAATAAAGGTAAAAAATTTTCATTTCAACATTCAACTTGAACATCCTATCACAATCATACCGTTTTTCCTCAAATATACAATTTTCAATAATCACATATTGGTCAAATTCAATAATCTATTTGATGCTTGTTTTATTAATAAAGAACTAGACATCATGTTTTTTTTCTCATGAAAGGAGTATAAAGTACATCTTTTATAACTAACACCCTTAAAGAAGTAAAACTCAACTTGAAATCTCCCATTCCAAGAACTTGGGTAATGTGAGAATCCCCAAACATGATAGTTTTAGGCTCCTTAAAAGGGGTATAGATTTTAAACCAATTTTGATAAGAGCAGACATGACAGTTTGCACCATAATTGGCCCAACATCTATCAATAGCCTCGAGAAAATTGAAGGAAAGGCGTTATTTAAGTCTTTAATGAAGAATTGGTGTCATTGACCAACTAAAAGAGTCTAACATAATTAGAAAATTTAATTAAGTTAATTGTGGACTTGATTAATATTATTAAAACTTTCTAATCTTTTAAAAAATACAAATCATTTCATACCCCTCTTCTCTCCAAATCAATCATCTCTCCTCTCTCTCGAGACAGTTTCTCCCAACCAATAGTTTTGCAAATTTCTCTTTTCAATCCATGGCGACTTTAACCTCCAGCGATAAATAGTTATTCTTCAAGTTCACAACAATTGACATGATAGCCTTTTTTGACTTTCAACCATCAATTGACATGATAGCCTTGTTTTCCGGCCACAACAGCTTCGAATTCTTCATCGTCCCTTTTCTTCTTTCATAGGTAAAAAGTATGGTCTTTTTAGTTTTGAAGAAAGCGAGGAACTTGAGTCAACTTCTCTTTTAGTATTGGTTAACAATTTCAATATTTGTTGCTTTTATTTGAAATGTGGTCTGAATAAAATCCTAATTTTTGGTATTTCTTCTCTTTTCATTTAAGAGTGAATTATGATTTTTTGTTGTTTGTTACATTTTTTGAAGTTTGATTTTGTTGTTTGTGCTTATACAAAGAAAACAATGATGTTGGTGTTTTTCGTATTGCGCCCATTTCTGGGTTAATTTGTTGTTATTCTTGATAAAAATGGTGCTATTGTTGTTGTTCTATTGAACAAAATCATGCTACAATTTTTTTATGCTACAAATTAACCATCTGATACAATAAATTAACCATCTGATGCAATAGATTAACCATCTAATGCATCATATTTAGCATATCGTGCAATAAAGGAACCATCAGATGAAAAATATGACGTAACATATTAACTATATGATGCAACAAATTAACCATTTGATGCAACAGAGGACCTATTAGATAAAAAATCTAATGCAATAAATTAACCATATGATTAAATAAATTAACCATCTAATGCAATAGATTAACCATATATTGCAACATATTAACCATCTAACGCAACAGATTAACCATAAAATGCAATAGAGGAACCATCAAATTAAAAAACTAATGCAACAGATTCACCATCTGATGAAATGTCGGAAATATCGAATTAAAAATCTGGTGCAACAGATTAATCATCTGATGTAACAGATGAACCTTATGTTGGATAATATCTTATCAAATATTCAAATAAGACATGTCCAAGACTTGATTTTTCTAGATGATCATTCATATATCGTGATAGACGACCCTTCTGTTGGAAGAAATCTAAACAATACTGACAGTTGATAACTGTTCCAATAGATCACTCATATGTTTCAACAGATATGTGATCTATTTCAGATACCATTCATTTGTGTCAATAAATGAGTGATATATTTTGTATTGTTGCAACAGATTACTCATCCATTGCAACGGTTAGTTAACTATTGCAACAGATCACTCATATGTTTAACAGATGTGTGATTTGTGGCACAGACCATTCATTTTCCTAAATAGACAAGTGATATGTTTTGTATTATTGTAATAGATTACTCATCTGTTACAATATATTACTCATCTGTAATAACAGGTTAGTTATTTGGTGCAATAGATAACCCACTTGGTGCAACAGATGTGTTATCTGTTGGAACTGTTATTTTACTATTTTGCATGTTAGATTTACGGTTATCCCTTTTTAATGATGCATTAATCAACTATAATCTATTTTTTTATGTTTATGTCAATTTTAGATAATATGGTTCCCAAAAAGACAGAATTTGAATCAAGTCCAAGTAAAGGAAAAAGTAAAGCAGCTAGGCCACATCCACCACTCTATGAGCTTGCTTTACAAGCGTTATCTCAATCAAGAGAAGAATATGATGAACACAGGGAAGAGGAATTTTTCAAAAGAGATTATTCAAATGCTAATAGACCTTCACCGAAGATTTGGTCAAAACCTTTATCATTAATTGTTATCCTATGTGAATACAGTGAGATGGTGCCACTGATAAAATGGGTGATTTTGTGGTTAAGTAAGCCATGAGAAAATCTTTCAAAGACTTCAGAAAAATACTTCGATAATGAAAATTAGAAGCCTATTTCAGGGACAGCTGCTTTGGGAAATATCTATATTTATCGGAGGACAACAGTGCTCATTTCCAAACAAAAATGGTATATAATCTTCTCAAGTGTAGGTTTATGTATGAAAACAAAGATAAGATGGATGAGGTGTTGATAAATTACTGTGGCATGCCTATTTGTTTTGGTTGGAAGGAGTTTGCCATAGTCACTTGACTTAAATATTATTCTCCTTCTATTTCTCAAGTTATACCTATTCTAACCCCAAAAAACACCCCGCACACCCAAAAGAGGCAAAGGCAAGTCGAGTGATTGTGATGACCTGGGGTCCATTGTTAGTCCAAGCTTCAAAAACAAAAATTTGATAGAAGCGTTGAAAGGTAAAAAATTTCAAAGAAGCACAAGCAATCATTGTGCTTGGTTTGATTTTTGTACATAATATTCTTTGGGCGAGAGATGTTAACAACAACATAAGTGTTGGCTTAATAAAGATCTATGAGCATCTTGAGTCATTTAAAATCTATCCTTGGGGTTATGAAAGTTTCAAAATGACTGTCAAATATTTGTTGACTCTATTAACTCTAAAGACAGTCGAATCATATGGCTTTCCATGTGTTTTCATGGTAAATGTTTCTTTTCTTATGATATGATTCTTTTTTTTATTCAATAATTGTTTTGATTTATTGGCCTTATTTTATAGGCTTGGGCATTTGAAGTCATTCCTTATTTGAGATAACAAGTGAACTACCAAGAAGATTTTTTCTGTCCAAGAATCTTGAGATGCTTGTCGGCTAAAATTGATAAAAATACAAAATTTCTTGATCTCTTCAACCCCCCGAAGGATGTAGTAAGTATAATTGTAATTAAGTTTGTTTTTAGTTAATGGTTTTTTAAATGATCTAATCATCATTCTAATATATGTATTGATTTATGTTAGATTGTGCATCTGTCGCTTGTTCCGACCAATCGAGAGTTGAAGATGTAATTTTTTCTTACTTTATAATCTGTGCAAACTTTATCGGACACTAAGGTCATTGAAAGAATAAAAATAGAATTATTTGGAGCAACAACCATCACAAGAAAAACAATTTTAGAGGGTAGGCTTATTGTTGCCGTTGATGGTCTTAGTATGGATGGAGCTGTTGGTAGTGGTAATGGTGTTGCTGTTGGTGCTAATGATACTCCTCTTACAGTTTATAAAACAAACAATTATGAGTGTGATCATACTAGTTATACAGACTTTGCCTCTCCTAGCGAATATTCTGCAAGCAAATGTGAAGACTTCAAGGTGAAACATAATATAGTGATTATTGCCATTAATGCATTAACTGCTTCTATAAAGTAACTGACATCTAAGAGGGGTGTCATTCCATCAAAGAGAATTTTATATCAATCCACTACATTAGAGATTAATGCTAAGAAGAGAAGGAAAGTAATTTCTAAGACATTATCAAGCATACAAAAAAATAAAATTGCAACTCCTCTATCAGTGTGTTGCACTATTGAGCAATGTACAAGGGCCATAAGAGAGCAATACGAGCTGAAGAAGGTGAATATATATCATTTGTTCCAAATAACAAACAGACACATATCTATTTCAAAAGATGACACATCTACTGAATATTATCAAACAAATATATACATTTGTTGCAACAGTTGACTAACCTATTTCATCAGATAAAAAATCTGTTGCAACAAAAGTCTCGTATGTTTTAGCAAATCAAACAGCTCTATGTACCATTTTTATTTGTACCAACAGATGACCTATCTGCTGTAATAGATGGGTTATCTGTTAGGACAAATTAAATCAAGACTTCCTCATGTTTCAGTTTTTTCAAACAGATATGTCATATGTTGTGACATATGGTTCATCTATTGGAAATTATCATACTGGTCTTCCTCATGTTATAATTTATCCCAAAATTTGATCCATCTATTGCAATAGAAATATAATCTATATGGGATAATTTAAAATAGGAGGAAGACCTGTTTGATTTGCTAAAATAGATTAGTTATCCTTTTCCATTTTTTTGTATCTGTGATTAGCATTGACCAATTTTGGCTTTCCAGGTGGATGTCACTGTAGAAGCTACCACTAAACACCATTTATAATATGCTACTCTTTTTATAAAAATATGGAGAAATGAAAGAGCAGAAACCATACGCAAGCAACATTAAAGATCCACGACGACCAAAGCAAAATTCCATAGCACTGGATGAAGAACAACTTGTCCATATTGAGTAGATCTTTATAGCTTGAGTTTGTCAAAGTAACCTTGCCATTCCTTAGGAATTGTTGGCATCAAAACTTAAATTATTTAATTATTTGTTGAGATCTGTACCCATAATAATTTTTTTACATTTCATTTATTTGTTGATTTATTTCATGTAATTTTCGAAGACTATGATTTATTTTATTTTTTCTATGAATTTTATTTTATCCTTAGATTTGAACTTATTAATTGAAATGAAATACTAGATTCAAATATTGCAACAGCTAAGGTATTTGTTGCAACGGATGACCTATTTGTTGAAAAATATCAAACAAATTTATACATATGTTGCAACATGTTGGTAATCTGTTGGAAATTATCAAACAGGTCTTTCCACTATTGCAACTGATATAGTTAGATAGAAACATCGACATAATGCAACAAAACATTGACATAATGCAACTGATGACCAACCTATTGCAACAGATAAGCTATCCGTTAGAAAAGATAGAATATCTGTTACAACAGATGGACAATCTGTTGCATTATAAAAAATTCAACTTTCATTAGACATAAAATATTACCACTAAATGTAAAGTGAAGTGACTCTAGATAAAAAAAAGGCCGAACCCATCGACAGACACCTAAAGTTGTAGTGATCTTTCAATTTGGTAGCTCGCATGTAATTCACACAGCCAAGGCTCGTTGAACCCCAATTTTTGCTAACTTAGCGTCTGATTTGGCCCCCAACAATTATTTTTCCCTCTTATATATTCATCTTCTTCCTCAAATTTTACCCTAAATTCCCAAATCTTCTTCTTCATCATCCTTTTTTCTCTATTCAAATTATTTGTATTTGTTTTTTCCACATATTTTTTTTATTTTTTCCAGCTGATCTTGACTGTGGTCATGACACTCTATTGAAGACTTCTTGGACTCAACATAATACAGGTCATAGGTATTTTATTTGTAGGATTTCAAAGATAATATTTTTTATTTAATTAGTTGATTAATTATTGACTTGTGATTGTGGTCTTGTTTCTATAGAAGTTGGGTGGATGTGATTACTTTGATTGGTATGAAGAATGACACCCTTCACAGGAAAATCATGTAATCTTGGGTTTGTTGAAGAAAATCAAGGCTTTTGAAGAGAAACAAAATTGGGCTACAAGGTACTACATTGTTGGAGTTATTGCTACTGGTTTGTTGTTGTTGGGCACATGGATATTCAAGCCAAATTGCTGAAATTTTCATGGTGGTGTATTTATACTTACTACTACTTTGGTGTTGTTCAGCACATAGATATTAAAGCGTAATTATTGTAAAATATCAAAAAAATTCTACTACATGTAAAGTTATGTATGTAAACTGAAGTTATGAAATAAAAAATTATTATTTCACAGGCTCTTTTATATACACAGGCTCCAAGTGTCCTGTTATTACCCTATAAGCCCAGACCACTAGCATGTTTTCCACAGGACATAAAAAGGTAGTTGACTCAGCCATTTCTGTGTCAGTCAGCAAACATTTGATGTGTACAAGTGCGTGCGATCCGCTCGCAGCACCAATTTTATTTTTTGGAAGGTCCATGTCCTTGTTTTGACCATTAAAATCCCGTGGTTTCTTCATCAACACTTTTGCTGGCAAATGATCCATCAGTTTACTGTTCCTCAACAAGATGGGGAACAACTCCAACAGTGGCTGCATGTGGGTAAAAAATTGGCCTCATCTAAGGCAGGTAAGTTGCAGTCATAAACCTTGATCTTTCCCTCCTCGAGTAGTATCTCAATAGCCCAATAACATATGTCGTCCACGTTCATGACTCCAAGAATCATCTTTTCCCTGGTCCAGATCTCGCCGTGTGGATTTAGCCTCTCACCTCTAACATATTTTATCATTTCTTTATCCCATTGGAACCCAGAAACTAACAAATAAAATCCCGTGCCACTGTGAGTTGATGCTCGCTTACTGAGATCATCATCGTACATATCCTTTAAATTCTTGTAGAAGTCGAGGTCCATTATCCTATCCTCAGCATCATAAGCCTTCGAGTACACTAATTGCCTACCCCTCATGAGACAGAGAATTTCTTCAACATACTGTGATATAAGAAGTTAATTTTTAAATAGGTTAGTAATTTTAAAGATGGAAAACATAGTGGAAAGATGCAATGGATGGTCCATCTTTTGCAGAGAGTTCTCTAAATCTATTCACAAATTATCTATCTAACAGTATGTATGCAAGAGAAGGGTAATATGTTGCAATAGAACTACCACAAGTTGCACCAGAATACAAAGTTGTTGCAATAGATGACCCATCTGATTCGTAGTTTATTCTTCGTAGAGTAGATTAGAAGGCTAGGTTAGGAAAAGTAAACTTACCCTGTCCACGTAATATGTACGCATATCTTTCATACTTTGTAAGAATTGAGTGGAAAAGGTATGGATGGGGTAATCTTGGGTGCCTTGCTTGGCATTCTTGACCCGTCGCAGATCCCTCTTCTCTTTGGTGCCAAGTTTCGCGTATATGTCCACTTTCTTCAAAGGCCCCTAAACTTCAACAACTTTTGAAGAGGGAGGAGTTGTAATTTTTTATATTTCTGATTGGAGAGTACTTGGCTAATTTCTATTTTCTTTCTCCCAACCGCGACTGTAGGAGTGTATGGCTCCCTCACCTTCTTGTATGGTATGACACCGCTTTTGGATTTCAATTCCCCAACAGCTTTAGTGATAGCCTCTACTTTTTCAAAGAGTTTATCCTTGCTGTCCTTGCACTCTTCGTATTTGCAATGAGAACATGAGGGTGAAGAGGGGTGAGATGTACCAGCGTAAGGGTGAGAGGGACATGTGTAAAGGTGAGAGAAACCTGTGAAAGGGGTGTTTTCAAATATATTTATTTTTTCTTGAGCATCAATATGCTCATCATTATGACTGGCAGCAACATAAGTATTCCTACCACCAACATCACCAATATAAACCAGCAACACCCCTAGAAAAAACACTCGGATCTATTGCAGTAGGTTGGTCATGAAGATCCTCAACATTAGGCTGACCTTTCCTAACTGCTCTTCTTATAGCTGTTGCTCCAGCCAATTCCTTCTTTATTAACTCCACTATTGGGTTTACTATTGTATCAATAAGACCTAGAGTAATAATAGAAATCATCCTCAACTCCTACTCAGTAGGCACGATCCATAATGCACGACCTATAAAAAAGACAGATACATTTAAATTATACAATAATTTGCAGTCAGTTAAGTTAAATATTAACACAAACAACTTATGCAATAGATAATCTTTCTTTCGCAATAGTTAATTTGTCCGTCACAACATATTAACAATATGTTAAATAAGATTACCCATCTAATGCATAATTTACAATTGGTGGGTAATCTGTTGAGTCGGGTTCAAAGAACCAAAGAAACAGATGGGTAATCTGATGCAAAATATGAATCGTTTGTTGTAATAGATTACCCATCTGTTGTACCAGTTGTAGTAGATGAATAGTCTATTGCAATAGATAACCCATCTGTCGCAATAGATGGAACATGTGTTTCAATATCTTTCTTTGAGTCAAATTATTTTACTCGGTAGAAGTTGTTTTGCATTATTCGGAGGGTTAAAGAGATCAGCTTCCTAAATTCTTATGTTGCTCTTTGCAGCCAAGCACTTTAGGATCCTTGAAAGAGAAACCTCATCTGGGTAATCCTTGACCTACTTTTGAAGGTGAGGAAAGGCTTCAAATACCTAAGCCTAAAAAATGCAAACAGGAGCCAAGCAAATAATTATTCAATATAAACTAATGGATAAGTAAATAAATAGTGATTAAATTTACCATAAAAGTCCAAGGAAAGCCGTATAATATGATCGTCTTTGGGGATAGCTTCGTCAGTAAATATTTGACAGTCAATTAGTAGCTGTCATATCCCTAGGGATATTTGTTGAATTTCTAAAAATCCTTAGCAAGCTTTAACAAATCATTTTCTATGACTTTGTAGACGTCTCTTGCAAATATTACGGAATGGGAAAATCAAACTAAGCACAATTACTCCTTGGACTTATTTTCTATGGTTTTATCCTTGAGATGTTCTATCAACTTATTGGCTTTGTACCCATTTCCAGCAATGTCCATCAATCCATCTATTTTTTCCTTGCGTTTGTTGGTTTAGGTGGGTGGTCGCTGTGACAATGCCTTCCCTGTATTTAATGGTGATAGTTTGGTCGTCCTTCTTTCCTTGAACCTTTTTTGTGTTGTTTCTTTGGTGAAAGGTTCTTCTAGACGGTCACATCTTAAGCTCGTCACTATGGTAAACACTTTTAAGTCAAAACAAAGAGTCATGCCACAGTAGTTGATCAAGATTTCATCGATCATTTTTTCACCCTCCTTCGAATATTTATCATACACCACATTCTTGATCATACACTTCAGAAGACCATATACCATGATTATTTGAAAATGGGTAGTGTGTTCCTCAGTCAGCTCAAGAAAGTGTCCAAAGTAGCTTTTTAAAAAAAATCTGTCTATGTTTTAATTCTTCATAGTTTTCCTAAATTCATCAAAAGGTTTCCCCAACTGAGATTTAAGTCCAAGATCACCAGTTAGTTATGTAGGGTCCTCTATCGGCATAGCAACATGAAACCTATAAATACTAATAGTTTTGACAGCCTCATGCTAGAATTTCAATCTTAATTCATGCCCCATTGGTGATGCATTATCATTATGTTGATGATCATCCTCTTTCTCACTTTATACTTCCTCTTCTTCTTGTTTATCTTCTTCTTCATCCTCCTCACTTTTATTTTCCTCATCACCATCCATAGACCCTTGTCTATCTCCCTTAATGTCATTTTCATATCTTTCCTCAGTTTTACTATTCCCTGACTGATATTGTTCAGGAAGCTCTTCCGAATCCCTCTGTACTGTAGCCTTTATTGTTAGGTGGTCAGAAGTTGATCCACTTTCACTTTATTTTGTTTTGGGAGACATGTTTTTCCAAAAACAACAGAAAAAAAAAATTATATTACAATTGATGTATGAATAAAATTTAGAAAATACATTACAAACACCACCAACAGCCATCACAAATACCACCAATCAATGCCACCAACAGCCACCAACACCGCTACCAACAGCCACTACAAAAACACCACCAGTACCACCACCACGACCACCACCACCACCAATGCCACGACAATCAATGAAATACTGCGACACAAACTAGGGTTTTCTCGGATTTTTCCTACTATTTTACCATCAAAACTCAAAATTGTAAACCCATTCTTGAAGATAATACAACTAAAAGTTTTCTTTTTCATCATTAACTTAAAATCCCTAATTTTTAGCAAAAAATAAAAAATATAGAACTCTTCTCGAACTCTATTACCTACGAAGATAGACAAAACAATGAATACATGTAAGAATGAAGTTGAAAATAACACCTATGTGATCGAAAATAGGAAGAAAATTGATCTACTGTGAAGGGTTGAGGAATTTGTTGAGTAGTTGTTGTTCCTATTATTGAAAGAGAAAGAAAAGAGAGAGAACTCGAGATTTGAAATGATGAAATATTTTTCTAGAAAATGGATTATTTGTATGGATTGATTTGTATTTTTGAAAAGAATGAAACGTTTTGAAAATGTTAATAAGGTTCGAATTGATCTTAATTATTTTTTTAACTGTTAAAATATATACGTAATTATTAATTATCTCATCATAACAAAATATATTAAGTTCAACTTGAAAATGATTAATTTTAGGTATTTACTTGATAATGATGTAATAAGAATCATTTCAACTCAGAGTGATCGATCAATGACTCAGGTCAGAAGGAACTCAATACAAACATCATACAATTGCCAAAAACTAAATTAAAGTTGTAGTTGACCGCATGAACTCACCTCTAGTTCTATTTAAATAAATTTAAGCACTACCTTGATAATGAGTTAATGAGAATCATTTCAAATCGGAGTGATCGGTCGACTACTCAGATAAGGAGAAATACAATACCGACTTCATACAAATGCAAAGACTCAATTGAAGTTGTAGTTGACCACATGAACTCACCCCTAGTTCTAGAAAAATCAATTTAGGTATTAGCTTGATAATTAATTAAGTTAATAATATTTTTTTCAACTCGGAGTTATCGATCGACTACTCAAGTCGGGAGGAACGCAATACCAACATCATGCAATTGTCAAAGAATTAATTTAAGCTGTAGTTGACCCCATGAACTCACCCCTAGTTCTAGAAAAATTAATTTAGGTATTACAGTGATAATGAGTTAATAAGAATCGTTTCAACTCAGAGTGATCGATCGATGACTTAGGTCGGGAGGAATGCAATACCAACATCATGCAATTGCAAAGACTCAATTGAAGTTGTAGTTAACCCAATGAACTCATCCCTAGTTCTACCTAAATCAATTTAGGTATTAACTTGATAAGTAATTTAAGTTAATAAGAATTGTTTCAACTCGGTGTGATCGATCGACGACTTAGATCAGAAGGAATGCAATACCAACATCATGTAATTGCCAAAAACTAAAATGAAGCTGTAGTTGACCCCTTGAACTCACCCCTAGTTCTAGATAAATCAATTTAGGTATTACCTTGATAATGAATGAGTTAATAAGAATCATTTCATATTGGAGTGATCCATCGATGACTCTGGTCGAGAGGAATGCATTACCAACATTATGTAATTTCAATGACTCAATTGAAGTTGTAGTTGACCCCATGAACTCACCCCTATATCTAGCTAAATCAATTTAGGTATTATCTTTATAATTAATAAGGTGAATAAAAATTGTTTCAACTTAGATTGATCGATCGATGATTTAGGCCGAGAGGAATGCAATACCAACATCATTCAATAGCCAAATACTCAATTAAAGTTGTAGTTGACACTATGAGCTCACTTCTAGTTTTAGCTAAATAAACTTAGGTATTACCTTGATATTGAGTTAATAGAATCATTTCAGCTCGGAGTGATCGATCGATGACTCAGGTTGGGAGAAATGCAATACCAATATCATCCAATTGCAAAGACTCTATTGAAGTTGTAGTTGGCCCTACTAGTTCAAGCTAAATCAATTTAGATGTTAGATTGATAATTAATTAAGTTAATAAGAATTATTTCAACTATGCGTGATCAATCAATAAATCAGCTCGGGAGGATGCAATACGAACATCATACAATTGCCAAAGACTCAATTAAAGTTGCAGTTGACCCCATAAACTCACCCCCAGTTCAAGATAAATAAATTTAGGTATTATATTGATAATTAATTAAGGTAATAAGTATTGTTTCAACTCAAAGTGATTGATCGATGACTCAGGTCATGAGGAGTGCAATACCAACAACATGCAATTGCAAAGACTCGATTGAAGTTGTAGTTGACCCCATGAATTCACCCCTATTTTGATATAAATAAATTTAGGTATTACCTTGAGAATAAGTTAAAAATAATCATTTCAACTCAGAGTAATCAATCGTTGACTCTAGTCGGGAGGAATGCAATACAAACATAATGCAATTACCAAAGACTTAATTAAAATTATAGTTGACCGCACAAAATCACCTCTTGTTCTAGGTAAATAAATTTAGGTATTACCTTGAAGATGATTTAATAAGAATCATCTCAACTTGGAGTGATCGATCGACGACTCAGGTCGGCGCAATACCAATAGCATGCAATTGCAAAGACTCAATTGAAGTTGTAGTTGACCCCTTGAACTCACCCCTAGTTCTATATTAATCAATTTAGGTATTATATTGATAATTAATTAAGTTAATAAGAATCATTTTAACTAGGAGTAATCGATCGACGACTCAAATCGGGAGAAGCGTAATACTAACATCATGCAATTGCAAAGAATCAATTAAAGTTGTTGTTGAACTGTTTAACTCACCGCTAGTTCTAGCTAAATAAGTTTAGGTATTATCTTGATAATTAATTAAGTTAATAAGAATTATTTCAACTCAGAATGATCTATCGACGTCTCAGGTTGGGAGGAACGCAATAGCAACATCATGCAATTGCCAAAGACTCAATTAAAATTGTAGTTGATCCCATGAACTCACCCCTAGTTGTAGATAAATAAATTTAAGTATAACCTTGATAATGAATTAATTAGAATTGTTTCAACTCAGAGTGATCGATTAATGACTTAGGTCGGGAGGAACATAATACCAACATTATGCAATTACAAAGACTCAATTAAAGTTGTAGTTGACACGATGAACTCACCCATAGTTATAGACAAATAAATTTAGGTACTTTATTTATAATTAATTAAGTTTATAATTATAATTTCAACTTGGATAGATCAATCGAGGACTAAGGACGGGAGGAACGCAATACCAACATCATGCATTTTCCAAAGACTCAAATGAAGTTGTAGTTGATCCCATGAACTCACCCCTAGTTCTAGATAAATAAAATTAGGTATTACCTTGATAGTGACTTAATAATAATTGTCTCAACTCGGAGTGATCACTCGATGACTCAGGTTGGGAGAAACGCAATACCTAGATCATGTAATTACAAAGACTTAACTGAAGTTATAGTTGATCCCTTGAACCCACCCCTAGTTCATGATAATTAAATTTTGGTGTTATATTGATAATTAATTAAGTTAATAAGAATTATTTCAACTCGGAGTGATCGATCAAAAACTTGGGTCGAGAGGAATGCAATACCAACGTCATCCAATTATCAAAGACTCAATTGAAGTTGCAATTGACCTCATGATCTCACGCTTAGTTATAGCTAAATAAATTTAGGAATTACCTTTTTATTGAGTTAATATGAATTGTTTTAACTCAAAATGATCGATCGATGACTCAGGATGGAAGAAACGCAATACCAATATCATGCAATTACAAACACTCAATTGAAGTTATAGTTGACCCCTTGAACACACCCCTAGTTATATATATATCAATTTAGGTAATATCTTGATAATTAATTAAGTTAGTAAGAATCATTTCAACTCAAAGTGATTGATCGATGACTCAGGTTAGAGGAACGCAATGCTAACATCATGCAATTGACAAAGTCTCAATTAAATTTGTAGTTGACCCAATGACCTCACCCCTAGTTCTATCTAAATCAATTTAGGTATTACCTAGATAATGATCTAATTAGAATCATTTCAACTTGGATTATCAATCTATGACTCAGGTCGGGAGGAACGTAATACCAATATCATGCAATTGCCAAACACTTATTTGAAGTTGTAGTTGACCCCATAAAATCACCCCTAGTTGTAGAAAAATTAATTTAGGTATTACATTGATAATGAGTAAATAAGAATTTTTTGAACTAGGAGTAATCGATCGATAAATCAGACCGGGAGGAACGCAATGCCAACATCATGTAATTGACAAAGTCACAATTAAAGTTGTAGGTGGCCCCATGAACTCACCACTAGTTAAAGATAAATTAGTTAAGGTATTATCTTTATAATTAATTAAGTTAATAAGAATTGTTTCAACTAAGAGTGATCGATCAATGACTCAGGTCAGGAAAAACGTAATACCAGCATCATGCAATTGCAAAGACTCAATTGAAGTTGTAGTTAACCCCATGAACTCACACCTAGTTCTAGCTAAATCAATTTAGGTATTAGATTGATAATTAATTAAATTAATAAGAATAGTTTATACTCAGAGTGATCGATCAATGACTCACGTCGGTAGGAGCGCAATACCAACATCATACATTTGCAAAGACTCAATTGAAGTTGTATTTGACCATATCAACTCATTGTTAGTTGTAAATAAATTAATTGAAGTTGTATTTGAACTAAATCAATTGAAATTTTATAAAAACAAATGTTCAATCTGTTGTAATTGATGATTTATCTGTTTGAATTTATCTGATAGATTAAGTGATATATTGCAAAAGATTAACTATCTATTTTAAATTATCAAATTGGCATTTCCATCTATTGCGATAGAGGACTTATCTGTTTGAATTTATCAAATAGATTAAGTCATCTATTGCAACAAATTAACTATCTGTTAAAAATTATCAAATAGGCATTGCCTTCTGTTATGATAGATGATTGAGTCGTTGGAAATTTTAAAACAAAAACTGTCATCTATTGCAATAGATGACTAAGCCATTGGAATTTTTCAAACAAAAATTGTTAAGATCTTTTTTTATTTTAAAGCAATTTCCTAATTTTCTGTCCGAGATAAAAAAGATAAAATACTATGGAGGTAAAAAATATTACTTGGACAACTCATAAATCTACTCCTTGAGTAGTCTTATATTGTATTTTCAATGTCACCATCTCTAGAATTCTCTCTTCTTTAGTGATAAATTAACTCAACTTATCTCTCTTCTTTATTTAGATTCATAATTCTATTTCTCTCCTCTTTAGGGTAATCACAACCATCTCTTTTTTTCCTATATTTTCTCTCCACTTTTACATGAGGATCCTTTAGGATCTCAACCAATCCCCCAACATCTTTGATTGACTGAAATGGCTGTTCTAATCCCTTTGCTTTTTTCACATTGAAGGTATGGTTTAAATTAGATATTTACATATGTTGTTATTGTTGATTTACCCATTAACAGTTTCTTATTTATTAAGAAATGGGTGTTGATGTTGTTGGAATATATGTTGTTTGTGTTGTTGATGGTTTTGGAATATATGGTGTTGTTTTTTTGTTGATGCTGTGTTGATTCTATTGGTGGTGTTTCAATAGTTTTCTCAATTGTTGAAACTGATGAATCAACTATTGGAATAAAGGGAGCAATTGTTGGAAGAAATCAAACTAGTAGCAAGGTTGGTTTGATTTATTCCAATAGATGACCTATCTGCTACAATATGTCATCCATCTGTTGCCATAGATACGTCACCTATTGCAATGGATGACTCATCTATTAAATAGATATGGAATCTCTTGCATCAGATGGGTCATCTGTTGATTCATTCAATTTTGTGTTACCATTTTGTAATGTTATTTTTGTTCTTCTCTTGTTTGACATGAAATTTTTTTCTCATGTTTGTAGATAAAAGGAAGTGAAACTGGATAAACTTTTGCCCGACCAGTATTAAAGGCTATAGTAAATATGGGTTCGAAGGAATATGGTGCTTGCAGATGGAACAACTTTATGTATGGGAGGTATGTATTATTGATCAAACAATCGTGAAAACATACATGTAGTACACGAATTTTGTGAATGTTAGTTCTTCACCTATTAGGTATTAATCTTTCAAACAAGATATTGCATTTTATAGTTAAGATTGTTAAGATTGTTAGGTTCGAACTGGTAAGGCTGAGGGACCAAGTAGGTGGTGATCCTATTACAGTTTAATAAAGATTTTGCTAATGTTTATGTGTCAAGTTTGGAGAAAGATTTAAGATTTTGGTGGCAGTGTAAACATTCAAATAGTGATTGTACTGATTTTAAGGGTTCAATGGACTTTTGAAAGGCCTCCAAAGCCTTGCACTGCTGCAAACAAGAATGAAAATGAATATAGTTATTGCTCTGGTGCAAATGTATATGGATGGGCTACTCGAAGAGACTATTATATAATGGAAGGTGATTGGAATAATCAATGTATGGGAAGGGTGAGGTGGAGATGACCATAAATCAACTTTGACCCTATTAAAGAAGAATCACAGGGTAGGAAGGAAAGTGTAGCAAAACTGGCTGATGAAATTGACTCCAAAAATGAAAAGCCATCAGTCATTTTGAAAAGAAAAATTCTAAAGAGGACAGGAGCTGCGTAATTTTCTAGGTACTGTGACTAGCTAGCGTGGCCTGAATGAAAAAACACAAAATGTAGGACCAGAACTCTAAGGTTTCATCTTTGTGAGCACCAATGGTGATAAGATTGTCGGTCAGGAAAGAAACCTAACCAACAACTCCTGAAGTAAATCTAAGGTGGAGATTTCTCAAGATAAACTTGTATCTCATGCCTCCTATTTATGACTCTGGTCTAGTCAAAGGTAGTAGAAACAACAAGGTATGGGATTTCTTCCCAACTTCAGAACTTTTTGTTTATACTGCCATTGTCCTGATCAGAACCAGAAACAGAAGGCATGGGATGCAAGTTAGACTTCAGAAATTGATGCCTTGGCTTCCCTTATTTACTTCTGGAGTTGTTGGTTCAGGTTTCATTCTTGACTAAAAATCATACCAATCCTCTGTGCTTGCTAAGATGCTTCCTTAGAGTTCTTGTCCTACACTTTGTGGGTCTTTATTGAGGCCATGCTCACTAGTCGCAGTCCCTAGCAAAGTGTCCAGCTCCAGACCTCTTGAGCATTTTTCTTTTTCAAGAACGACTGATAAATTTTAATATTTGGATACAGTTCCACATTTGAAGCTCATTTAGTTTTTTCATCTCGCAAGTCAATTTCATTTGCCAGATTCGCTAAAAGTTCCATACTTTCTTCCCTTTGTTTCCTCTTAAACAAGATCCGAGATGATATATGGTCTTCTCTTCCCTCCCCCTTCCCATATAGGTATTCTCTTAAGTACCTTCTTCCGTATAATAGTTTCCTCGAGCAACCCATCCATATAAAATCTACCCAGTGGAATTCCTATTAGTTTTTCATTCTTGTTTTTTGCAGTGCAAGGCTTCAGAGGCATTTCTAAAGTCCACTGCACCATTAAAATCGGTCCAATAACTATTGGATATTTACATTGCAAAAAAAACTTGAACTGTTCTCCAAACTTGACACATAAAAATGAGCAAAACCATCAGTAAATTGTAACAGGGTATCAATACCACCATCTTGGAACCCTTCTGCCTTATCAGTTCACACTGATCAAACTAAACTATAAAATGCAGGATCTTATTTGAAGGATCAATGTCTAATCGGTAAAAAAATACATTTAAAAAATCATTGTACTTTATGTGAGCCTGCTATGATAGCCTGATTAATAATACATAACAAGTCACCAATTTGGATTAATTAAGGTATGTGCTAACTATTAAAAAAGAGGTAACAACTATGACATTTTTTCTAACACATTTATAATAGCTAATGAATTAAATTCCCTATCTAATGTAACTGATGAATCGACTATTAGAAGAAATAAAAATATCTCCTCCAACAGATGGTCCAACTGTCGCAACAGATAATATATCTGTTGTAACAGATGTCTCATCTGTTGCACATACAGACTATATATTACAACAGATGGTAAATCTATTGTGCTAGTTGGTTATCTGTTGTGACAGAAGGATGATCTATTGCAAAAACTCAATAATAATGGTTGTTATTAAGTCCCAAACCATTTTGGAATGGTGAGAATTTTGAATGTAAAAGAAAAAGTCATGAATTTTCACAGAAAACAAAAAGCCAACAATTTGAATATAATTAATATAAGGGAGCTGAACAGTCATGTATTTTTACTTAACACATTCAGATTCAATCCTCTGTAAATAGGTCCCTCCTTAATCTTTATTCTACTCCACTTTTATTTATTTCTTACATTTTGTCTTTTCGTATTACGTCTTCAACCACTTCTATTCAAAGAGCATATTTCTTTCTCGTTGAGGTAAGTTTTTTCTGTGTAAATCTACTAGTTGATAGTATACATTGTATTACATTCAGACTCTTTTCTTTAGTTTTTTGTTTACGTTTTTTGTAAATTCTTGTGTGTTCTAGATATGGCTGATTTTGTTTGCCACATTGCTATTCTGAATAACACCGTGCAGGAACTTCAGAGGTAGGTTAATGCGCTATAGAGAGAGTTGGTTGTTGTGAGAGCAAGGATGTTCAAAGAGATGCAGAAGCTAATGAGGGCCCAACTGCTGCCGGTTGATGATTGGTCGGCTAACAATAATAATGATTATAATAATAATTAGAATGTGTTTTATCTTTTAGTGTATGTATTTTAATTTTTTTATATCGGATCTATACCTAATGTATTTTATTTTTCATTTAATGAAAAATTTATTTTTGGTCGACTTTGGCTTTTTAATTTTTATTTAATTTTCATTCTGTCTATTTCTTCTTCTAAACATGTTAACATGTCGATGTTTAGAGGTAAAGAATAATTTTTAATCCAGTAGCAATAGCAATTTTGGCTTTTGACTTCTTTCAACAGATGGACCATGTGTTTGAACAGATTGGTAATCGGTTGGGTTACGTTAACAGATTATCCATCTGTTGCGATAGATTTTTCATTTGTTGGAGGAAAAAATTCAAGTTGGATGAACAATATTGTGTTCTTCCAGCTAATTACCATTTATTGTAATAGATAGGTAATTTGTTGAAAATAATTTTGTGGTCTGCTGTATTATGTTCATGTTTTGCCTATTTTTATTGATGAACAAGTTATTAAAATGATATTTTATTTAATAAATGGTAACATTTACGTTCACAACAATGATTTAAATATATAAAAGTCCAAAATGAACAACAACACAAGTTTTTGCAATTACAACGATCATGATGGATTACAATCCGGGCATGTAGTTCTTTTGTGGCAAGCGCTCTTACATACAGAGCACTTGTTTCTTCTTGATGGAAATGATTCTCAAACTCCATGCCTCCTCTTATATGGCCTTCTTCCTGGTTTGATAGTGCTTGGGTAAATATATGGAGGAGGTATTAATCTCCCCAAAAGATCTGCAGAAACAATCCAATATTCTTCGGGAGGCATTGGATTAATATGCCAACTATATGCCATTGTATATTTTTTCACCGAATAATATGGAGAGGAGTACTCATAAATTTTAGTTCCATATTCTGCACCGTATTGATCTCGATGATGACATAGCATGTGAACAAGGTATTTTGTCCTAGTCAAAAACTATGCACGTACAAGATCTTGTTTGAAGATCGATCGTGGTAATATCACCATGACCGTTGATACTAAACTTAAAATCTGCTATTTGATGAGATAATAACCTATTCCCCAGACTAATGTTCGTTGATATTATTTTTTCCAATTCTAGAACAAATGGGGTTCCTGGGTCCTTGTACTCCACATTCCTTTCATGAAAAAATTAGCCATCCTTCTTGTTTATTATTTCAAATAGAGTCTTCATGGGAAATTATCTTTCATCACCAAACAATGAATTCACCAATTCAGCTATGTTTGATGTCATAATATTATACCTATACAAAATAAAAACTTTCTATGACATCATACAATACTTTTAACTCAAAAAAGACATTCAATTCATAAGAATGTACCTATTTTCCGAATAGAATACCCGACTCCATCTCTTGAAACCAAAACATATGAGATTTTCTGCTGCTTTGGGATACATATCCGCTATTTTATTGAAATGGTCTAAAAACTCATCTCTACTATATGTCTTAGCTGCTCTACAAAAAAGCTTCACGGCCATTTTCTTGTGAAAGTTGGTCCGAATGTTCTCTCCAAGATGCTTGATACAACAACCAAAGTAAGATGAAGAGAAGAAAATTGAACCCATCTTTGGAATACTTGGATACGTATCCAAAAGAAAACACAACTCTTTGGTATCTTCGACATAGCTTCACAGTTGTTCAAAAAAATCCATAAAAGCCATCACATTTCTTGTCCGCTACCTAAAAAGTGATAGAAAAGATGTGATTCTCCGCATCCTGTGCCATCACCGCTAGCAGAACTCCATTATACCTTCTCTTCATGAAGGTACCGTTGACGGCTATGCCTTTTCTCAAATGTCGAAAACCTTGAATCCAAGCACCATAGTATACAAAAAACTACTTGAACCTTCTATTTTCATCAACATGTAATGTCGTCTTGCTTCTGGGATTTGTGGACTCAAGTATGTAACGGTAGGCATCAAGGACTTCATGCCCATGCTCGTATGTCCCCCTAACCAAGTCCTTGGAAAGACCCACGGTTGTATATATCTTCTAATAAATGACCAGGACATCCAATTTCGTAAGGAGTTGATTGTCCATAACCCTTGTAGAAGGGCTTTTGCCATCGGGGAATCTATTCTTGGAATATTCACCGAGGACCTTTGATGTGGAGTAAGGATTTTGGCTAAAGATGTGCTCCGAACCACATGTGTGAAACTTTTCATATTTATGAATGACAAGTCTGTCAGAACTTAAGTACTTCACCGCTCTTAACCACCACTTACAGTTGAGATTAGAATATTTGCAGCAAAAGACTTTGCTGGAATTAATCACCTTAATTATTCTGAAATCTTTTTTCAAGAAATAAATAAAAGTAATAGATAGTTCTTTCTTGTCTTTGAATTACATTCCATTCAAAAAGATGGAACCGTCGTCTTGATAATTTCTAGATTATGTCGATCGAGAAGAACTGCCACCATATTGGTCGCATCAACGAGCTTAGGTGTTTGATCATCATCTGTAATATTCATGTCTAGATCATCCAACCTATCATCAAAGATGTCTTGTTGTTATTTTTCTTCTACATTCTGGTTCTCATTCTTTCTCGTATTTTCAACCACGTACACCGTTATAACTGGACAGGATGAATCATTAAGATAAGCACGCAACCGAACCTAATCGATTATCTTGAAAGGTTGTACCTTCTGATTTTCAAAGGAGCTATGCATGTAGCTGATGATGAGTTCTTTGAGTTGACAATTCAGTCCACAATAGGTGATGATTAATTTACAAAATCATCATACGAAACATCACTTTGAACTGTCATAGATATCGTCTCTAGCATTTTACCCTCCTTTCAATGCCATACATATCGATTGGTCTTCTCGATCCATTGACCATGACAATCCACCACTACTTTTATTGATCCCTCTATTAGTGGTACCTTAATAAAGTCCTTTGTCTAAAAAATTTAATAGTGATTTCATAGTGCCGTACATGAATCTTAAAAAATGTGTAATCTATTACAACATGTGAAAAATAAGTTGCAACAGGTAAGTGATTTGTCGCAATAGATTAATAACCTATTAGGATTCATATTACGCTTCTAAAGATAATTTCAACAGATGAGTCGTCTGTTGTAACAGGTGAATCATATATTGCAACAGACTATACATCTATTGCAACAGATGAAACGCATATTGGGATAGATGTTACAGTACTAAGCAACCTTTGAAGCTGATTCTAACAAATGAGTTACATGTTGCAATAGATAATGTCACAACCCGATCTGAGACCATAGCCACGACAAGAATTCCGAACCATGTAGGCCCGAGCACACTTTTCCAACCTGGCAATCATACACAACGTTCATATGATATAAAAAATATGGAAAAAGTTAACAAAATGGAAACATGGTTAAGGTCACAACTCAATGAGCAATACGAAATGAAATCCATAAACATCTAACAACTTCTAACATCAGTCTGCGAAATATCTAACCATTAAAAAACCAACATCTGTCTAAGACTAGGACAAGTCCCCAATCGGACCATAAACCAAAATAAAATAACAATGTTCCAAAAACAGGCCTTCCGAAGTAAGGGAGGCTCACCAATTGCACATTTTTAATGGACAAGTCTACGGCTTAGCAGGACTCTGGGACTAAGCCTCCGATCCTAACATATAGGTGGTCAATACACATGTAATGGTATGCATATCAATCCAAAATAAAGTATTTTTATACAACATAAGTGAGAGCAGGTTATAAAAAAAAAAATTCCACAGGGCACTAGGCCAGCATATAAATCCATCTTGGGGACATAATAAACTTGTATCGGCAAAATACGTTTTTTGGCAATGATTTTTCTGAACTCGTGCCTTCTTCGAGTAACCACCTAACATCTATTAAGACCACTTTTAACATTTTACTACATGAATCCTTCTTAAATCAAATTCTGAAAATCTGAATGAAATCTGACTTTTATTCTATTATGTGGCATTGTCTGTTTTGGCATTGCCATAACAAGTCTTACAAGTCGTATGTCTAAGCCATAAAATATCATGTACAACTCTTTCATTCAAGTTTTTAGACCACCCAAAACATTCAAACAGTGTAAGAGGATTCATATTTCAAAACATATGCTAAATTATGCAAGGATTCTCTCATTTCGACATTTCAACAAATGGTGATCAATTTCTCAAAAACCATCATTCAATTTCTTCTATTATTATATTTAACATTTAAAAACATGAAATATCCCTCTTTTCAATTCTCAAATAACATAAGGTTCATATAAGATAGTAAAGCTTTTAACTTATTCTTTAAGACGTTCAATTTAGTAACCTATAATGTGTAAATCAAGAAGTAACACAATGAGAGAGGGAAAATTCATTATTCATGCAATCAATTCATGTTTCAAAACTGAAAGCACATATATACTTATACACGTGAAAAGTCCCCAGTCAGACCATAAATCAAAATAAAATAATAATGTTCCCAAAACAGGTCTTCCGAAGTAAGGGAGGCTCACCAATTGCACACTTTTGATGGACAAGTCTACGGCTTAGCAGGACCCTGGGACTAAGCCTCCGATCCTAAAATATAGGGGGTCAATACACATGTACTAGTATGCATATCAATACAAAATAAAGTACTTTTATACAACATAAGTGAGAGTAGGTTATAAAATAAAATTGCCACAGGGCACTAAGCCAGCATATAAATCCATCTTGGGGACATAATAAACTCGTATCGGCAAAATACGTTTTTTGGCAATGATTTTTATGAACTCGTGCCTTCTTCGAGTAACAACCTAACATATCTTAAGCTCATTTTTAACATTTTACAACATGCATCCTTCTGAAATCAAATTCTGAAAATTTGAATGAAATCTGACTTTTATTCTATTCTGTGGCATTGTCTGTTTTGGCATTGTCTGTACAAGTCTTACAAGTCGTATGTCTAAGCCATAAAATATCATGTACAACTCTTTCATTCAAGTGTTCAGACCACCCAAAACATTCAAACAATGTAAGAGGATTCATATTTCAAAACATATGCTAAATCATGCAAGGATTCTCTCATTTCGACATTTCAAGAAATGGTGATCAATTTCTCAAAAACCATCATTTAATTTCTTCTATTATTATATTTAACATTTAAAAACATGGAAATATCCCTCTTTTCAATTCTTAAATAACGTAAGGTTCATATAAGATAGTAAAGATTTTGACTTATTCTTTAAGACATTCAATTTAGTAACCCATAACGTGTAAATCAAGAAGTAACACAATGAGAAAGGGAAAATTCATTATTCATGCAATCAATTCATGTTTCAAAACTAAAAGCACATATATACATATACATGTGTAAAATCAAGATTCAAGGAAAGGTCTCAAGACCAAAACATTATATCATTGGAAAGGATTCATAATGCATATTATTTAAATTATTCTCAAAACCCTTCATGAATATATGATTTCTAAACCTTAAACTTTAATAAAACAATTTCACCTTTCCCATCTAGTTTAGAAAAACCCCACGTACCTTAGATGACTCAAACCAAAGAATGGAACCCTAGCCTTAAATCTTTTCTTGAAAATCATAACTTAGAAGGTGAATCCTTGATCTTTGGGAGGGAAGTTAGGGTTTAGTATTGAGGGAATTTGAGTGGTTTTTGGCATAATATGCCTTAATGACGACTAAATTTCATGTTATGGCTGGGATAAGATGAAGGAAAAATACCAAATTGCCCTCATGTATTGGAAAATTATTAACCCAAACTGGAAAATCGATGAACTACCTGGCGTGCCACATTGGTGCCATCGATACAATAGGCGACGTAATGAGTCGAGCTCCATTGATGCAATTTTTTTTGCGACGCAACAATTTTGCGTTGAGCTACTATTTTAACCATCTAAACACGTCTCGAATGTTTTTCGAAAAATCCTAAACTCTCCCGAGACAACTCCTTTATAATCCTAAATATGAATGAACATAAAACTCTATGTCTCGGTGTCGGAAAGATCGATTTAGAAATCATTGAAGTTTAGGAGCTTAAAATGTGGCTAAATCATTTCGACATTTAGAAAAGTTTCAGGTTGTATGCTACCTATGCAAGCCACCAAATATGGTGAGAAGTCAAGAGTTCAATAGGGTATTATATTATCCCCCATTGGGATCATTCTTCCTTGAATGATAGCTCAAAATACAGACAAGAATGAACGCTAACACACTAAGGAAAGATAAAGAAAGTACTGTAAAGTTTGTACCTTTATGTCGTCATCCGCGGGCTAAATAAAGTTAGGGATCAAGCAAGTATGTCACCTTCCGACTACTAAGTAGCTTCCTCAGCTTTTTGATTCTTCCATAACATCTTAACCGAAGCTATCTCCTTACTTGTAAACTTCCGAACTTGGCGATCTAAAATGGAAATAGGTTCTTCCTTGTATGACAAGGAGTCTTTCACATTGATTTCCTCTAGAGGCAACACAAGAGAGCTGTTTCCAATGCACTTTTTCAACATGGACTCATGGAATAATGGATGCATAGAGTCCAGACTTACCAGCAACTCTAACTCATAGGCAACCTCACCTATCCTTCTAACAATCTGATATGGTCCTATATAATGAGTACTAAGCTTCCCTTTTTTCCAAATTGCATGAGTCCCTTTATGGGATAGACTTTTAGGAATACCCAATCATTAACCTTGAATTCTAAATCTCTTGTTCTAACATCGACATAAGATTTCTTGCTATTTCAAGCAGTCTTAAGTCGCTCCCTAATGACCTTCACCTTCTCCATTTCCTGATACACAAGGTCAGGCCCAAACAATCGAGTTTAACCTACCTCATACCACCCAATTGGTGACCTACGTCTCCTATTATAAAGTAGCTATTATTGTAGGAAAACTCTATCAACAAAAAATGATTCACCCAACTACCTTTGAAGTCAATTACACAGGATCTCAACATATCCTCAAGGGTTTGAATGGTGCGTTCAGCTTGCCCATCACTCTAAGGGTGGAAAGCAGTACTCAGGTTCACTTGGGTGCCTAAACCCTTCTGACAAGATCGCCAAAACTGTGAAGAAAATGGTGTACCTCGTTCAGATATAATGGACACAGGGGAACCATGCAAATGGACTATTTCTCGAATGTACATCTTAGCATAGTCATCCCCCGAATAATTCGTTTGAAAAGGAAGAAAGTGTGTGGACTTAGTCATTCCGTCTACAATCAACCAAATAGAGTAATATTGGTTTCGAGACTTCAGAAGCCCCATAATGAAGTCCATGTTAATCATCTCCCACTTCCACATAGGCAAAGCTATCTCTTTAGAAGTGCCACCTGGTCTCAAGTTCTCCACCTTGACGTGTTGACAATTCAAAAGCTTAGAGAAAAAATTAGCAACATCTCTTTTCATATTATTCCACTAATAAATAGACTTAAGGTCATGATACATTTTCCTAGAGTTTGGGTGAACAACATACCTCAAAGTGTGAGCTTCTTCGAGAATCCTTTCTCACAACCCATCCACTTTCGGTACACATAGCCTACCTTGATACCTCAAAATCCCATCGCCTCAAATTTCAAATGCCATCACCTTCTATTAACCAATATCTTTCTTAATTGCAATAACATAGGGTCTCCGGCTCGATTTTCCTTAATTTCTACACATAAAGAGGATTTATATATCTCATGAAAAAACACTCCCTCATCCTTGGAATCCAAAAGTATGACTCCTAAATTTGTAAGCCGGTGAATATCTTTCACCATTTCCCGCTTTCTTTCCTCAACATGAGAAAAATTTCCCATTAACAACATGCTAAGGGTGTCGGCCACCACATTCGCCTTGCCCGAATGGTAGTGCAGGCTCATTTCATAGTCCTTCAATAGTTACAACCAATACTTTTGCCTGAGATTCAGTTCTTTCTGCGTAAAAACATACCGCAAACATTTGTGATCAGTGAATATTTCAACATGTACTCCATACAGATAATGCTGCCATATCTTAAGGTAAAACACCACAGCCGATAACTCCAAGTCATGGGTGGGATTATTTCACTCGTCTTTAAATGCCTAGATGCATAAGACACCAATTTATCATGCTGCATAAGCACACAACCAAGTCCTACCCGAGACGTATCACAGTATACAACGAAACCCTCTGTACCCTTGGGAAGGGTCAAAAATAGCGTGGTATTGAACTTATCCTTCAACTTCTCATATCTATTCTCATAGGAGTAAGATTACAAAAATTTCACATTTTTCTATGTTAGTTTGGTAAGTGGAGAATCTATGGAGGAAAAGCTCTCTACAAACCTTCTGTAATACCCTGCCAAACCTAAGAATCTTCAGCTATTGGTTGGATTCGTGAGTCTGGGATATTTTCTAACTGCTTCAACCTTTTGAGGGTCAACTTTAATTCCTTCACTACAAACAATATGCCCCAGAAAAGCAATCGCACTAAGCCAGAATTTACACTTGGAAAACTTGGCATACAATTCATAATCTTTGAGGGTCTGAAGGATGATTCGGAGGTGACTGGCATGATCCTCCTTATTCTTAGAGTAAACTAAGATGTTATCAATGAAAACTATGACAAACAGGTCTAGAAACTGATGGAACACCCTATTTATTAAATCAATGAAAACTGCAAAGGCATTAGTCAGTCAAAAAGACATAACTAAAAAAATCATAATGGCCATAGCAGGTTCGGAAAGCTGCTTTGGGAATATCATCCTCCCTAACCCTCAACTGATGATTCCATGAACGAAGGTCTAATTTAGAGAAATATTTTGAACCCTGAAGTTTGTCAAAAAGATCATCAATTCTAGTAACAGGGTACTTATTCTTTACTTTGACCTTATTGAGCTAACTATAATCTATACACATACATGGTGAATTGTCTTTCTTACACACAAAAAGTGCAGGTGCACCCCAGGGAGAGACACTTGAACTGATAATGACTTTATGAAGAAGGTCTTTTAACTATTTTTTCAGCTTTTACAATTCTGTAGGAGCCATCCTGTATGGCGGGATAGTGATAGGATGAGTGTCCGACAAAAAATCAATGCCAAAGTATATCTCCCTATCAGGTGGTATCCCTGGGAGTTCATCGAGAAACATATTTGGGAATTCATTAACTATAGGGACAGACTGTAGGGAAGGGCTTTCAATATTGGAATCTTTGACCTTAATTAGATGATACAAGCAACCTTTGTCTATGAGTTTATAGGATCTAAGATAAGATATGAAATTTCCCCTACGTGGTATGGAATACCCCTCCTATTCTATCTCTGGCTCATTTGGAAAGAAGAAAGTAACCATTCGGGTTCTACAATCTAATGTGGCATAACACGAATGGAGCCAATCCATTCCTTAAATAGCATCAAATTCAATTATATCAAGCTCTATAAGGACAACCACAGTATCACGATTACAAATGGACATAACACAATTTTTGTACACCCTTCTAGCCACAATAGAGTCACCAATAGGGTTGGTAAAAAGAAAGGTTCGAGAATGATTTCAGGCTCAAAACCAAAACTAACGACCATATAAGTGGTCATATACGACTAGGTAGACCCTAGATTAAGCAACACATACATATTACGGGATAAAATTTATAACGTACCCATTACAACATCTGGAAAAGCCTCTGCATCTTGGCAGTTAGATAGAGCATATAACGGTTGCAACTTCCCTCAGTAGATGAAGTAGTACCCTTGGGAGGTGGTGGTGGAGCTGAGGAATTGGATTGGGAGCTGTCACCACCGAAGTTCCCTTTGGTGGAAGGACAATCTCTCTGAAAAAGTAACCACAAGAATAGCATACCAAGGTGCTAAACTAACACTTCCTTGGGTAATTTTTACCACAAGTCTCACATCGTGGAAAAGACAGATGTGGCGGAGCCATACTGCCTTGGGAATGAGTACCCTATACTCCTAATCCCTAGTTAGGGTGAAAACTCTAAAAATACTGATCAACTGGAGGTCTAGGCACTAGGGCGCTGGCTGAAGACTGAACATTACTCCAAAACATTCTCTTAAACCACTTGTTACCCCAGGTACCACCCTGGTGCTGACTGTTATTATGATTTTAAGACCTGGCCCTCTTGATCTGGCCCTTTTGACCTGCGTATTTTTCTCCTCTGCCTTTACCACCTTTTTCTTCTGCTCTTCAACCTGCTGCATGTGAACAGAAAACTGGGAGAAATCTATATTTTTATTCAGCATCGCTCTCTTGAACTCTAATACTAGATCATCTGAGGTACCGGATGCAAACTTCCTTATGCGAGCTCTCATATTACCTGCCAATTCTTGAGCATAACAGGAAAACTGGTTGAATTTAGAGTGAATTCCTTAACACTCATTTTCCCTTGCTTTAAGTTGATGAATTCTTTTGCCTTTGATTCCCTTAATTCCTGAGGAAAGAATCGATCTAGAAAAACCTCCACAAATTTTCCCCAAATCGAAGGCTCAACATCTCTACCCTTCAAATCCTCTCATTCATTGTACCACTGATTGGCTGCATCCTTTAATTGATAAGCCTCTAATTCAACCCCTTTAACTTCATTCATATGCATAACCTAAAATTTTTTCTCTTGTTCATCGATGAACCCTGCTGGGTTCTCCTCAACCTTCATACCCATAAACATGGGTATGTTTATTCTCATGAATTGAACAACCTGGATAATCTCTTATGAATAAGACACATACCCCACATCTTCAGACCAACAGGCTTAAGATGTCACTAACTGGGCTATCATATGCATGGATTGTTAAAACTCATCATTAGATACCTCTCTCTGAGTGTTTTTAGTAAAGTTGACTCCAGATCGAGGATCCCGAGGTAGACTAGTCTGAACAGGAGGAACTCCTAAAATATCAAAAAAATCTGGAGTACGAGCTCTGTTATGAGTCCGCATTTCGTGGGTAGGGCGAACATCCTCAACCTGAGCATTTTGCTCGTTTGATCGATGGGGAGGTATGATAACTTTTTGAAATATAGGAAATCCTTGATTAGAAGACATATAGACTCTATAGCATGAACTAAATCATGAAAGAAGAGAGACATTCCTAAACGCCTTGTAGCCCCCTATTTATAAGTATGGCGTGCAACACACCAATAAACATGACTCTACCCAATGTGATTTCACAGACACCTTGGGACCATGAACCATACTCTGATACCAAGTTTTTCATGACCTAATCCAAAACCCTAGCCACGACGAGCATCCCAAACCATGTAGGCCCAAGCTCCCTTTTTATATCTTGCAATCAGTCACAACGTTCATACGATATAAAGAAATGTGGAATAAGTTAACAAAACAGAATCATGGTTAATCTCTTAACTCACTGAAAAATAAGAAAGAAAATCCATAAACATCTAATAACTTCAAACATCAGTCTACGAAATCTCTAGCTATTATGTAACCAACATCTGTCTAAAATTGGGACATGGCCCCAAGTCGGACCATAAACCAAAATAAAATAACAATGTTCCAAGAATAGGCCTTTCGAAGTAAGGGAGGCTTGCCAATTGCAAATTTTAGATGGACAAGTCTACGGATTAATAGGACCCCTGGATTGAGCCTCACATTCTGAAATATAAGGGGTTAATACAAATGTACTAATATGGAGAGAAATCCAAAATAAAGCATTTTTATACAACATAAGTGAGAGAAGGTTATAAAACAATTTACATAAGATATATGAAAAACACATGGGCATGCTTACAAGACGTTGAATATTTATTTGAATCCACGACTTACTCTTTATCTTACTTTTGAGCTAGGTGTTACACTCTACAAGTATAATATTCCATGGAATATATGGAATCCGCCCTTGACTTGGTGTCCAAGCCGCCAACCTAAGTTTTCCGCAAGGGTTGGAGTGTCTGAGTCTGATACGCCACAGGGCACTGGACCCGCGTAGAAATCCCTCTTGGGGATATAATAAACCCGTATTAGGAAAACACAATTTTGGGCTATGAGTTTTCTGAACTCGTGCCTTCTTCAGGTAACCACCTAATATCTCATAAGCCAATTTTTAAAATTTTACAACATGCATCCTTCTAAAATAAATTCTGAAAATCTGAATGAAATCTGACTTTTATTTTATTCCGAGTCTGTTATAGCATTGTCTGTTTTGGTATCGTCATACCAAGACATTCAAGTCGTGTGTCGGCATTGTCTCTATTTTTGAAATTTCAATAAATGGTGGTCAATTTCTCAAAAACCATTATGCAATTTCTTATATTATCACATTTAACATTTAAAAACAAGGAAATATCAATCTTTTCAATTATTAAATAGCATCAGGTTCATATAAGATAGTAAAGCTTTTGACTTATTCTTTAAGACGTGCAATTTAGTTGCCCATAACTTGTGAATCAAGAAGTAACACAATGAGAAAGGGAAAATTCATTACTCATGCTCTCAATTCATGTTTCAAAACTGAAAACACATATATACATATACACGTGATAAATCAAGATTCAAGGGAAGGGCTCAAGAAAAAAACATTATATCATTGGAAAGAATTCATAATGCATATTCTTTAAATAGTTCTCAAAACCCTTCATTAATAGATTATTTCTAAACCTTAAACTTTAATAAGACAATTTCACTTTGTCCATGTAGTTTAGGAAAACCCTACTTACCTTAGATGACTCAATCTGAAGAAAGGAACCCTAGCTTTAACTCTTTTCTTGAAAATCTTGACTTAGAAGATGAATCCTTTATCTTTGAGTGGGAAGTTAGGGTTTAGTATTGATGGGATTTGAGTGATTTTTGGCATAATATGTCCTAATCATGACTTAATTTCATGTTATGGCTGAAATAAGATGAAGGAAAAAGAACAAATTGCCCTCTTGAACCCAGAAATTATTAACGCAAACTAGGCACTCGACGCGCTACACGACGGGTCGTGTCGGTGCCCTCGACGTCATAGGCAATGCAATGCATTGACCCCCATTGATGCAATTTCTGGCGCGATGATATCACGTTGAGCTACTATTTTTACCATCCAAACACGTCTCAAACGTCATCCAAAAAATCCGAAACTTCCCCGACACAACCTCTTTACACTCTTGAATATGAATCAACTTAAAAATCTACGTCTCAAGATCGGAAAGATTAATTTAGAAATCATCGAAGTTTAGGAGATTAAAATGTGACTAAGTCATTTCAACACTTAAAAAAATTTCAAGTTGTAATCTACCTATGCAAGCTACTAAATGTGGTGACAAGTCGAGAGTTCGATGGGGTATTATAGATAATTAACTTATTGCGACAGATGACTTACCCGTTGCAACAGACAACGCATCGGTTGGAATCGAATTTAGATTCTATTGCAACAAGTTACTAATTTGTAGCAATAGATATTTACTCTGTTGCAACAGACGACACATCTATTGGAATTGAGTTTAGGTTCTGTTGCAACAGGTTACTAATATGTTACAATAAATATTTATCTTGTTGCAACAGATAACTAATATGTTGCAATAGATGGGTCATATATTGCAATAGATGACACATCTGTTCGATTCATGTTACGACACTATAGAACCATAAACAAGAATCCAACATATGAGTCTTCCATTGTAACAGATGGCTCATCTGTCGCAACAGATGATTGATCTATTTTAATATATGTCTCTTATGTTGCATTCATGTTCGCATGCTATCTATTATTGAAAAAACAACACAATAGCAGTTACCCAGATGACAAATTCAACTAAAAATCATAATTTGACTTACCAAAGTCTCCTATGAAGTAATGACTAAGTGAAAAGTGATGTAAGAAACAAAATTTGACCTAAGAAATTGGACAAATAGCAGCAGTACTGGTAACAACAACAACAACAATGGTCAACTGGGAGAAGATAAAGATGATAATAAAGTAGAAGATAATGATAATGAAGCAGAAGATGATGAATAAAACATCAGATATAATGAACAACAAAAATTGTTAAGAGAGAGAAAACAACATTGAATGAGTAGAGAGAGAAACACGCCTTTTTTTTCTTGGTTTCATGTTATATTAGGTAAACATTTGGATCAAAGTGTAAATTTAAAAACATGTGGTCTATTCTCAAACTTACCCAACTTTCTTAATCAATTAAAGTAATTGTCACCTCCACTTAATTATTAAGACTTAGTCACCTATACCCTATTTTCAAACTCTTTTGTCATTTTTAGCTCAAAACCCCAACAGTCTCAATCATATTTATGTCTATTATTATCGTCACAAAAGGTTCTTCGATAATATTTTCCTGAAGTGTAGGCCCATATTTTTTAAGTTTACAAAATGGAGCAATATTCCCTCACTTGCCACAAAAAAAAGCACAGTCCCTTTATTTGAACATGTTGATTTTGTTCTTGGATATTTCAACCATTATTGTTCCTGGGAGATCTACCATTATTTTTCTAGAATTCTTTCTTCTTGGGCTTCAAAAAAATATTTTTGTTAGTATTAGAGGCAATATTAATTGAACTAGTTAAATTTACCTTTGGAGTAATGTTGTTCTCTTCTATTTGCAAAAGTGCATCTTGTCCCCTTGCCTCTTCTTCCAAGTGGACTCGTATTATCAACGTCTCAAGAGAAGTTTCTTTTCTTTGTGGCACATAATTTTTTGAAATTCCTTTCAAGGAGGTGGAAGTTTATCTATTATGCCACAAACAATAATGTTTTCTCCAATATTGACTTTCTCGGACCTGAGCTCTCCAAAATCATTAAAAAATCTTGAGCTTGGTCAGCCACTGAATTACTGTCCATCATTTCAAAACGAAAAAATTTGCTAGCAACATATTTTTTTGCTTCAGCCTCCAGAGCATCATATATAATAAGTAATTCTGTTCAATTTGTTTTGCACTAGAGTAAGTTCTATCATAATAATCATAAAAAATATCAAATAGACAATTAATTAAAAATACGACACTTGTAGGAGTCACCATCGTACTTTTTGACCTTCTATTGAAGAGAAATAAGTTCATCATCATTCATGTTGAAATTGTCTATTTTATTAAGATTTTTTTTTGTCAACACATAAGAAACATGGAGAAGACATATGTTAAGAAGTATTTTACCCTTCCACCTCTTGAAATGAGTAACATTGAATCAAAATGGCATGTTAAGATCTTCCATCTTGATATCCGTGAATTTTTCAATTGTGGCTATTTAATCTCCTTAAATATATTGGTGAAACTTACAAAAATGAAAATTGAAAAAATACAAATGAAGAAAATAAAATATCATCTTCTTTACTAATGCACCAAAATCTCGCTCTATTTAAAGAGATTCAGGCCCACTACAACAAATGTTTTCACCGGTTCAGTAGTCATCTTCTTGACTTGTTCCCTTCAAGATACGAATACCTTCTCCCAAAGTACAACTCAACAAACTTTAGACAAGAGTCGAGTTCAAAGAGCCACCCTAAAGAACACCTTTCTTCACATAATAAATTCTGTTTGTACTAACTTTTATGCACTATATATTTCCTTGGACTGTAAAAAAAATATGCAAGACCACTGTTATTTATAGGAGAGGAAGACTTCCTTGTATGGAATAATTTATAAATGAGGGGTAGTAAACCTGAAAGATCTATGGCCTAGAAATTATAAGAATTAGAAGAGTCAAGAAAGAACTTACGACCACATTCTACCATCACTAACTAATAAGATTAATGGAACATAAAACCACCAATAAAATAGTAAAGCTACTGATCAAATAAGCAAGAAACTGAAGGAAGAAACATGGGAAATAAAGGCCAACAAAACGTGGGTTTTAAATGCATCATAATGGAAACAAATTGTAACATTTCTGTCTACCTTTAAAAAAATAATGCTCCATAATGACAAATATTAAGCAATAGTAACTCCCACGTTCCAGACTTGTTATGGCCACTTACTGTCATTGAAAAGAACTAGTACTACTGTTATTTAGGAAGCTGAAAAGGTGATCATTAATCGAATTATTTGCCAAATGCTTGAAGCTTATCACCATAAAATTTTCAAAGCCTATATTCAGGAATATAATGAGGTCCCATTTTCTATTAGAAATTAATACCTTGTTCATTTCAATCAACCACAAGCCAATCAACTATCCCCATTCCCATTGCAACAACAGAAAATAACAACTTTCAAAGCCTCCTCCCCCTATATCAATTCCTCACAAACATTTAGTATAGAAATAAACCAGGCTTCAAAAATAAAACCTGTGTAGCCAGGAAAACAAATACATGACCCACTACATAAACATTACAATTAATATCCTCACGACCATTAAATTTTGAACTATAAGTGTCGAGTTCGGAGTCCAAAATTCTCAAATGATCAAAATTGTAATTATTCTTGATAATAGGGAGAAATTAGTACTATGGATGGATGATTTTGTGATCTGAGCAAAAGGGTTGGGAGAAGTGGGAGGGTTAAAAGGAGGATTTGATTATTTGAATAAATTGTTGTAAAGTGATGTCTCTGTGGTAGTGAATATATATGATAGGACATGGTACTCATCCATTTGTGTAAAGAGTTTGTGAAGATGTGGCACGTCTGCTTCTCCGGCTAGGCGGATTCTGGCAGAAATCTGGTGGTTGAAAGTAGTGTTTGGTTCTTTGGTTTGAATTGAGTTGATGAGAGTACTTGTAGAGTATTCCATGAAGAATTAATATGATCTTGTTGGTGGTGTTAAATTCTTATTGATGACGGAAAAGTTGGCAAAACTATGTATGACTAAGTTGATTGTGATGATAATAGTAGCTTGTTAGAGACGGTATTTATAGCAGGAGTATGACAAAAGATAATTTCATTAAGTTCTTATGATAATGTATTACTTTTTTTCTATCTGAATTTATGTAGCACACTTTACTTTTAATATGTATATCCGAGAAAAGAATGTGATATTTCTATTTTCAGAGACAATTTAACTATAAAATTTTCATTTTACCATTAATGAGAAGATTTTTAACTACGTATAAAACTGTCAAAAGCTAGTACTTTAGACCATATATTTTCAAAAGTTTTCATTTTTCTCTTAATCTATTATCTTTACATTCAATCAACAGCTACATATATGTCCTTCCTCGCAAAATACTTATCGTATCGAAAATAGTTTTCATTATTTTAAAATACATTAACAATTTGAAAAATAATTTACTGGGGAGATGGATTACCACGATTTATGCTCAAAGTTGATTCTCAACCAAATTAAAGAAACCTGGTATTCTCTATTTCAATATTCCTAGTAGTCTTTGCTCAAAGTTTTTTATATACTTCCGAGCTCTATCACAAATTGCGTCAGTGTTTATTTAAGGAACAACATTCAAAAGCAGGAATTGATGGCCTTGGTGTTGTTTTTCCGAGTCTCTTCATTTTCCTTGTAAAACTTTGGAACTAACCAACCTTCTACAACCAAGGCATATGACCTCCATTGATATTTCTCTCCAGATGAGTCAACAGTAGTCCACACGCCAATCTCACCCGATTGTTTCACACTGTCCCATCGTCCTGTTTTCTCCCACTAACTATCTTGTAGCTCCGAGCCTGCTCGGGCCACAAAGGTAGCAACCTCTCCAAAGCCCAAATTGAACAAAGAACAATAGCACTCAAAGTTCTAGAATCTATGTTTCTACTACTTTTTGTCTCATTTGATGAAGCCCTTAACATAGTTTGTCTTAACACACCCAATTCCTTATATATGCTAGCAAGAAAAATAGTAACAAGCGCTTGTCGATTAACCCTCGCACGATTAATATCTCTAGGGAAAACATGTGTACCAATTTTACCTGGAAAAACAAATCTTGATAACCAATGTTAAACAAAAGCTTCATGTTCGAAGATGCTTCCACTATTCATGAAAAAATATAACCACCTTTTATTATTATTATCCTTCAATCCAATAATGCCCTTTGTGATTTTTCAAGAATTTTTTCAATCTCTCTCTCTCAAGGGATTGGGCAGGGAACAAAATAGGGCCACCTTAAATAATGAACCCTTTCAAAATCATCAAGTAATAGTAGCTTCACCCCATGGAAACACAAAAGTGTTAGCCTCACAACACCACCTTTCTGCCTTCCCAAATATCAAATCCTTCTCTGTACGGAGATTGTATACTGAAGTCATAGCAGCCTCATATATACCAACCGTTTTCCATATAGAATGATAGACAGGCTCCATGGTCTCAACCATTTTCTTCCATTTGTTCTGTTGAGGCCTATAGCCTTTGTAGGAGACTTTTAATGGTGATCAAGATTCAAATGAAAAATGAAATAAAGGAAGTTTCAAATTTTTACCTTCAATGGATTCAAATTTTGACCTTCAACGGAAGAAACAATTGGATTTAGGGTGTGTTTGGTATGATGGAAAATGTTTTCTGAAAAATGTTTTTCTATTTTCCCTTGTTTGGTTGCAACAAAATGTTTGAAAAACATTTTCCACAACAACTAATTTTCCTCAATTTGAGGGAAAATGACTTCCCTCATGGGCCAAGGGATGTCATTTTCCAGAAAATGACAAATATGACTTATGACCCCACCCCCACCCCTCTTCTCCACCTCAACAACACTCATATTCACATTACTCAAAATATTCACATTTCTCAAATATTTACATTACTCGAAAATATTTTTCACTATGTTTTGCTTCAATTTTTCAATGCTTGAAATAAAAATAGTGAAACCCGATTTTTTTTCATTTCCAATGTTATTTGAATGTATTGTTATTTTCATATACATAGAGGAAGACTTACCTATGTTACTTTTGCTAATTGCATATTTCATTTTGTCATCAATGTAACATGTTTCACGAGGTTGAATAAGCTTGTCTTTCCGTTATATTTCTATTGATTGTAGTATCTTGAGATTGTCCTGACAAAATATTAAAAAGTGTCTCCTATATTTGTTAATTAATTGTTGCTTAAATTTAGTAATTGTAATATTTTAGTAGTCTATATTGATATTATTTGTTATGCTTAAATTAGTTCTTACAAATTGTTGAATTGTTAGAGGTAGTTAACAGTTAGTAGTATTTTCTAAAAGAATATTTTTTCACTCACCATCAAATACTAGAAAATATTTTTCTAAAAAATAGGCTCTACTCACCAACCAAACACCATAAAATATTTTTCAGAAAATATTTTCCACTCACCAACCAAACATGAGAAAATAAGTAGAAAACCAACTTATTTTCCAGGAAAACATTTTCCAACAAAACATTTTCCATGGAAAATATTTTCCATCGTACCAAACACACTCTTAAGAAATGGGATTTCTCAGTTGTGTGATTCCACCAAAAGGTGAAACCATCAACTCTTCTCTTTCAACAGAAATTGAATTTTGCATTGATTTTTGAAAATGATTCAGATAGAGTTTAAGTTCTATAACTCTTGGGACAAAAATACAAAGGAATGTCCGAAGAAATGAGAGTAAATTCTTTCTAATAACGATCCAATAGTGAAAATTTCTTTTTGTCTCTCCTGTATATAACAGAACTGACTCTCTATCTAAATTTTCATTTTCAAGAATATATAGAAAATTCAATGTTTGTTAGCACAAAAGAATTTATGGTTTCACCATTTGGTGGAATCCCACAACTGAGATTGTTCCATTTCTTGAATCCCATTGTTTCTACCATTAAAGGTCTAGATTTGAAGCTTCCTCCACTTCGTTTTTCATCTCAATCGGGATTGCCATTAAAAGTCTCCTCCAAAGGTTGTACGTTCGTTAGAGCAAATGGAAGATATGAGTTGAGAACATGGAGACTATCCATCACTCTATATGGAAAGTTGTTCTTATATATGAAGCTGTTATTGCTTCAGTGTATAATGTCCACAGAGAAGGATTTGATTTTTGGGTTGGCAGAAAAGTGGTGTGGTGAGAGTAACACTTTTGTGTTTCCATGGGGTGAAGCTAATTCTATGATTGAAGATATGATGATTTTGGGAAGGTTTGTTATATTAGGTGGCCCTGTTTTGTTCCCTGCCAAATCCCATGAGAAGGGAGAGATTGATGAAAATCTTGAAAAAGCACGAAGGGGTCTTATTAAACAGAAGGCGAATAATCTTAATAGGTGGTTAAATTTTTCCATGATTAGTGAATGAAGTTTTGAACATGAAGCTTTTCTTTCACTTGGTTATCAAGATTTTTCTTTCCAGGTAAAATAGTTGCACATGTTTTCCTAATTATTGTTAATCTTTCAAGAGGTAAGCGACTAGCGCTTGTTGTTGTTGTTCTTGCTGACATAGATTGGGGATTGGGCGTGTTAAAAAAATATGCTAAGGGATTCATCAAATGAGACAAGCAGTAGTAGAAACAGATATTAGATTCTAGAATTTTGTGCACCATTGTTCTTTATTCAGGTTTGGGCTTTGAAGTGGCTGCTACCTTTGCAGCTAGAGCAGGCTTGGAGCTACAAGATGGTTAGTAGGGTGAAAATAGGACAATGGCACTGTAACACCCCGAATTTCGGGCTAGAATAAAAAAATATGACTCTGATGCGTTGATAATCCCAGAGCCTTAAATCCTATACCAATTTGGCATGTTAATCAATTTTGTAGTATGTGAATCCATTTGAGCATGAATTTAGACCATATAAGTCCTTCAACTCAAGGACGAGTTAAAGCCATTTTGATCGATTAAGTTTTAGTGAACGTTGTAATTTGTGTCAAATTCTATTGACCATAACTCATTGTATATGATGAACTGGGTGGCCTACTATATACCAAATTGTATATAATTGATTAAGATTTCCAACGACACCAAATTCGCCTAAAACGGACACCCGGTGAAGAAGTTATGGCCTTTCAAAGTTGAATGTGTCGCCTATGCACATATAGGCGATGCATAGGGCGGCGCCTATGCAAATATAGGCGATGCATAGGGAGGCGCCTATGTAAATTTAGGTAATGCAAAAGGGCGGCGCATAGTTATGGTTTCAGGTGACGAAAACACTCCGTTTTGAGTTACTTTAAGTGCAAGTTAGTCCTTACAAAACCCAAAATCGTCCTTACCCACTCCTAAACGGATTTGGGCCTATTAACAACATTGAAGCCTCCTATTAAATCCAAAAATCTAATCCTTCAAGAACTTAAGAGAAGGAACAACTAGGGTTTGAGAAAATAAGCTTGAAGGACCGATCATTCCGAAACTCCTTCGTGAAACAAATTACAGATTCGGAATCCTCTCGACGTAGGCTTCGATAGACACCAAAAATTCGTGGAGAATAAGGTACGCGGGGTTTTCCTATAATCTCATGGGCATAGAAATCATGTTTTAAGAATTGGGTTTTCGAATTCATGTACATACTCATGTTTTAGAAGTTTTAATGATATTGTTTTGGCCTTTTGGCTTTCCCCCAAAGTGATTTGAAAATTATATGTATATGTATATATGTGTTTGTCCTGAAATATGAATTGAAAGCATGATTTTCATGAAATCCCTCTCTTAATGTAAATTTTTCCATGTTTCACGTAATATACAATGTTTTGAACACGAAAGAGAGGGTTGTAAATGTTGAATATGCATGTAATGAAAGAATGCATGGTTTTGCCAAAATACACATGACCACCATATGTTTGATGAAAGTTTTGCATGGATTTGACTTGAGTTTCGGAACATGACATCTTTAATGCAAATTACATGTTTTGGTGGTCTAAACTATGTTTTGAATGAAAGCTCTTGCTTAATACATTATGTCTCAAAAATAGGACTTGCAATTCTTGGTATGACGATACCAACTCAGACAAATGCCATAACATACACAGACTAGTTCAGAAATCAGATTTTTATCAGAATTTCATAATTTAGAAATTTCAGAATGATACATGTTCAGAAAAGGCTAAAATGGGGCATAAAGAGAGCTTAGGTGGTTCCCTGAAGAAGGCGGGAGTTCAGACAACTCATTGCCTAAAACCGTGGTTTGCCGATCAGGGTATACTATTATGCGCTGACTTAAATGTCCTGTGGCGTATCAGACTCAGACACTCCAACCCTTGCGGCACACTTGGGTTGGGGGCTTCCCCGCCGAGTCAATGGCGGATTCCATACAGCCCGTGGAATATTCAGACTTGTAGGGGAATACCACCTAACTCAGAAGTAAAACACAGATCATGATTTGAAATGAACAGACAGGTTGCATGTTTTCAGAAAGTGCCCATGTGTTTTTCAGAAATAGTTTTATACATGATGTCTTGATGAAAAATTGCTTTCCCTTAATATATATATATATGTATGTTCTTAGTAGAGATTTCGCAGACTGATGTCAGATAGTATTATTCAGAAATATTGCAGGACTTGACCATGTTTTCCGTACTCAGTTTCAATTCCGCATTTTATTATGATTATGAATGTTGTGCATGATAACCAGATAGAGAATGGGTGTTCCGGGCCTTCATGGTTCGGGATGCTCATCACGGCTAGGGCCTAGGCTCGGGTCGTGATAGGCACAATGTGAAATGATCGGGTGTGATTAGCGTGAGGAGTACTATTGACTCGTCTGGCGAGACATTTCAATGGAGGACATATTCCTTGGTTGTACAAGGTTGGTTAGTTCCAAAGATTCACATTGAAAAAGACAACATTCTGAATGAAAACATCAAGGTCATCAATTGTGATGCATCATTATGTGGACTTATACATAATAAGTCCACATCATAAAAAAATGAAGACAAGATTTATATAAAAATACCTCAGTAATTTTTATTTCGAGCTATTTGCTTCTATAATATTTGTTATGTATAAATTAATAATTACTGTTCTATTGCAATTCTGTTTTTTTACTTGTGAGTTGTATATCCAACTAAACTATCAGTCCAAGATACTATTATTTTTGTCTAAATGATCTTTATTGACAAATGTGCACTACCAATCTACTAGTAGCTTTAATTATTTTCTATGTAACCTCTATACTTGCAATTCTCAGAGCTTGTATGTATAAATGTAAACTATTTAAATGTTTCACATCAGGATATATTATCTCACATTTTTCTATCTTATTTTTTTCTCTAAAAACATTCTTTCACTGAAAATTATAGTTTTTGCTCGTTAATGTGTCAGAAGCTCTATGAAAAATATTTTTTTTTGAATTAATAAACACCAACGAAATAAAGATCTCGTATAACTGATTATAACAACAACAACAACAACAACAAACCCAATGTATTCCCACAAAGTGAGGTCTGGGGAGGATAAAATGTACACAGTCCATACCACTACCTTCGAAGAAGTAGAGAGGCTGTTTTCGATAGACCCTCGGGTCAGGCTAGAGAATAGTACACAAGGTCGTAACGAAACATGAAGCAGGATGGATGACATAACATAAATAAGGAATAAGCAATAATAAAATAGATATCATAGAAATGCAAAATAAGAGAAATATGAGTAATTCGAAATAAGAAATAAGATATAGGACACCCACCTTGTAGTAACATACACTCATAGAACAAAGACACCCACCACACACAAACTTACTGACTAGGGGCTCCTACTAATGGACATAGTCCTATGCTTACTAACCCGGTTACACAAGAGCTCTCCTAACATCTTGCTATAACCCACACACTCACACTAGCCTTCTACCCTTATCCGCGACCTCCACACCTTCCTATTTAGGGTCATATCCTCAGTAAGCTGAAGCTTCTCCATGTCATGTCTAATCACCACCCTCCAGTATTTTTTTGGCCTACCTCTACTCCTTCTAAATCCATCCAAAGCTAACCTCTCGCACCTACGAACTGGGGCATCCGTGCCCCTCCTCATCACATGCCCAAACCATCATAGCCTTTCTTCTCGCAACTTGTCCTCCACCGAAGCCACTCCAATCTACTCCCTAATAGTCTCATTCCTAACTTTATCCCCTCTAGTAATTCCACAAATCCAATGCAACATTCTTATTTCCACCACCTTCAATCGTTGAATGTGGGTGTTCTTTACGGGCCAACACTCTGCTCCATACAGCATGGCCGGTTGGACTGCCACTCAGTATAATTTTCCTTTTAGCTTAAGGGACACCTTCTTATCATACTACACTCTCGAGGTGAGCCTCCACTTCATCCAACCTACTCCAATACGTTTAGAGATAATCATTTTTTTAAGACCCTAGTTCTTTTGTCTGAAATTGGTTCTCTAATCATTGCAGTCAAATGCATAACTACAAAGCCCAAAAAAGAACATTTAGCAAATTCAAATTTGCAATTTTCCATACTTATAGACAATAACTGTAAAATTGAGGCATTTGAATTGCATGCTAAATTTAATTGATACATAAAACTCAGCTGACATTTTATTTTGTTTTCACAATAAGATTTTGCAAGTCATCAAACCATAAATCATATGATGAGAACACACTAACCTCAAAATAAAAATACATATCTATGAAAATATATTTTAATGTTAATAATACTCCGCGTAAAGAGGAAAAAAGGCTAATATGAATTTTGAGTCTAAAAAGATACTCATAATATAAAGAGTACCGTCATTTGGTTGAAAACAAGTTATCTGAGAATTATTAATCTCAAGATTACCTATCCCAATATTTATCCCACTATGTATACAAGGTAACTTATCCCATGATTATAGTATAAATGGTGGGATAAATAGTTCTGAGACTAACTAATACCTCCAAACAAATGCAACAAAAACAATTCTGCATTTTATTCCATAATTATTATACCCTATACCTTATGCCAAATGCCAGTTAACAAAACTAGAATTACTTTTTATTGGCCCATTGATCTTAGATTTGTTGAAACAGATTTACAGCTGTTACATTTATACAAACACATATTTTTTCTTTATTAGGATTATTTTTTTAAAAAATTTATAAATTTCACATTATAAATTATCTTAGAATGTATTTATACAAATGAAGAATCTACCAACACTAAATGAACTAAGAAGTCATACATTTATACAACAACAACACACCTAGAATATTCCCACAAAGTGGGGTCTGGGGAAGGTAGTGCATATAGTTCATACCACTACTTCAGGGTGAGATAGTGAGGTTGTATTTGATAGATCCCCAAAAAAATCTAAAAAAGAAACAGTAGAGGAACACAAAACAGCATGTGTTAACACACCAGATAATAACATAAATCCAACTAGCACCAAGTTATATGACATACGATAACATACCTTGAACCAAGACTAGCACTGTGACTACTAGAAAGGAAGAACTCCTCCCTACTATCTCTCTTCCATAATTCACATCCTACAAACCTTCGAATCTAGGGCCATTTTCTCAGTTAGGTGAAGTTGCTATATGTTTTCTCTAATCAACTCCCTCTAAAATTTATTCAGTCTTGCTTTACCTCATCTAAATCCATCCCTAGCTAACCTCACATACCCTTGTACGGGCATCTGTGCACGTCTCCTCATCACATGATCGAATTATCTCAACCTCACTTTTTGCATCTTAACTTCCACATAAGCCAATTCACCTTATCATGAATAACCTCATTTCTAACCTTATATTTCCTTATAAACACATACATAAATTATAACATTCCTATCTCCACCACCTTTATCTTTTGGATGTGAGAATTCTTGACAGGACAACACTCTTCACCGTACAACATAGTCGGTCTAACTACTATTCTATAGGACATGCCTTTGAGTTTAGGAGGTACCTTCTTATAACATAGCACTTGGAAAGTGTGTCACTTTTCATCCACCTTACCCAAAAATGATGAGTGGTATCCTCGTTAATCTCTCTATTCTCTTGGAATATAGGGCTAAGATACTTGAAACTATAAAATTTTTGAATGGCATAGGTATTGAGCTTTACAACCACTTTGGGCTCTCGACTTACCTCACCTAACTTGCACTATATATATTTTATCTTGGACCTACCCAGCCTAATGCCTTAGACCCAAAGGTTTTCCTCCATACTTCTAGCTTAGAATTAACTCCACCACAGGCCTCACCAAGCAAGATAACATTATTTGAAAATATCATACTCCATGTAACCTTACCTTGAATTTTCCATTTCAAAATATCCATCACTAAGGTAAATAAAAAAGGAGCTAAGAGTAGAGCCTTGGTGTAACCCCATCAATTTAGGAAAGTTCTCAAAATGTCCTTCCAAAGTTCTAACACAAGTCTTAGCTCCATCATAAATTTCCATAATCACCCTAATATACACAATTGGTATACCTCTAGCCTCCAGAACCACCAAAGAACCTCCCGAGGGAGTCTATCATAGGATTCTCTAGGTGTATGAACACCATGTGCAAGTGTTTCTTCCTATCCCTAAACTGTACAACCATCTTTCAAATGAGATTAATGGCTATGATATTCGAACATCCTGGAATCAATCTTAAGTGATTTTAAGAAATAAACGTAATCCTTCTTAACCTTATCTCTACTACCCCCTTAAAACATCACAGTGTTGCTTAAAAAATAATACCCCTATAGTTGTAATCTTGAATTTCCCCCTTGTTCTTATAAAATGATCCATTGTACTCCATCCAACAGATTTGTCCATCTTCTTCATCCTAAAAATTATATTAAACAACCTAGTCACCACTCCTTACTACCCGTCTTGAGCACTTTTAAAAATTTATTGGAATCGTGTCTAGACCTATTGCTCTACCCTATGCAGCCTACGAATATCACCCTTAACCTCTTCAACCCTAATGCACCTATAATAATAATATTCTAAAAGCTTCTCTGAGTTCTCCAATTCCCCCACCACTATGTTACTATAACTCTTTTCATTCAAGAGTTTATGGAAATAAGACTGCCATCTCCGTCTTATAAGAAACTCTTCCACCAAGACTTTGTCATTCATATACTTTAGGAACTACACATTGTCAAGGTCTTGAGCCCTCCTTTCCCTAACCTTGACTAGCTTGTACAACTTCTTATCACCACTTTTACCCTTTAATACAATGTATAATTTCTTAAAAGCTACATTATTAGTAGTCGTAACCGTAAACTTTTCTTTTTTCTTTTCAATCTTACGTCATCCCTATTCTTCTACTTCTACTCCTCATCTTTACTCTCAACCACCTTCACGTAAACAATCTTCTTAGACTCTACCATTTATATTTTCATCATACTAGTAACCTCGGTGCTTTTAAGATCTTCCTTATAAGATACCCAACATATCTCTAGCCGAATCTTTAATGTAACTGGTATTGTGAAACACCTTGGTTTATGGACCTTAGAAAATTTCTTGGAATTTTAATCTCAGGACCTAATATGACTCATGGGTATGAGTCGTATGATGGGTTATGGATGGTATGGTCCAGCCATATAGTGACTAGTGTTGGTTGGTGGGATTGATTTTGGTTACTGGAATGGGTACAACTTAGGGGTACGAGTCATGTTGGTGGTTACAGATCCTTTGTTTCCATAACTTAATATTAGACTTGGTTACTTAGGTTGGATCTGAGTATGAGTGGCTTACCATGATCCGTAACCTAGGGTACGAGTCATACGCAGGACTTGTATGGTGGATAATGTCTAAATCATCCTTGGGTGTAAATCTGATAGGGGTACAGATGAAGGGTACGAATCGTATGTTGTCAATACGACATGGTTGGATAAGTTGTATGCTGGACAGTGTTGGATCCAAGTGTTGAGGGAAGGTTACGAGTAAAGGATACCAAATTTATTAGAGGGTACGACTCGTGTGGGTCAGTCATATCCCTGTGATGGGATTTTGGTACAATTTAAGTGAGGGTATTCTGGACATTTCCCTACTTATCCTAGTAGGGTTCCACGTATTCTAACCTACTTAGGAGGTTATTTACTTTATTACTCCATTCATTAATACTTAGAAAATCTTCTAAAACACTTCATAATTCTCTCAAGAGCTTTTGGGCAAGGGAAGCTAGGGTTTCAACTAAAGTATCAATTTGGGGCTTATCGTGGTGATTTCTTTCTGTCATCATCTTTGTTTAAGGCATTTTCTCTTCCCTCATTATTAATTCAAACTAAAGGCATGGTTCTTTATAATTTTTCCATGATATCATTAATTGTATAATTTTGGTTTTCAAATATGAATTGATGGTTTTGATGTTAAATGGTTGGTTATGGTTTCCCATGGTTTTAATTGTCATTTTATATGCATTAATGGTATTTTTGGATAATTAGATTTTATGGGAATGGTTTAATTATTATTGGAATTGGTTTTTCTCATATTATGCCCCAATGTATTTGACAAAATGCTTATAAAGAGAGGTTCATTACATTGACAACTTTTAACAGAAATCTTGCATGTTTTAAAACTTGGTAAAGGAATTATGCATGTTTTAAATGGATTGGAATGGTAAATGTCTAAGGTTATGCTTGAGGGGCACATGAAATCCCCTAAGTGGTTTAATATGGTAAATTGAACGACACTTAAAAGTCCCCTTACTGCTATAAATGGTAGGCTATGGATTATACTTTAATGTAAGGGTTGGTATGATAATACAAATACCAATGGCCTTGGTTAATAAATGGATATTGGTTTGGTTATTTGGAAATTGGTTTTAATTGGAAATAATGGTGGAAGGTGTCGCTATGTTGTGAAACATGGAGGTCCCGATGAGACCAAAACTAGAAACTTATATTTGTTGATATGAGGTTGGTCTTGGTGACTGTGTGCATGATGTCACACTATATTTGGTCCATGTACTATTCATCCCAAAGGATACTTCCCTTATCGTGTGGCTAAACGCACTAGGGCCCTTTCAACAGGGAGAGCTGAACCCATATAGCTCGTGGGTAGTTTAAGAAAGAAAAGCTACACAACCCAGATAAAAGGTTTTAAAGGTAAGCTAAAACCAGTCCCTTTTCTTGGCATGGTTATATATATATATTGTATGTATGGTTGTGTGCATATGGTTAGTTTTACTTGGTTTTATAAATTGCATTATTTTATCCTTACCCTGAGATCATGCTAGTGTCCACTCAATAACCCTGTCTACTAGTGGTTGTATACCCATGCTATACAGAAATCAACCACTTTTCTTCTCATTCATAGTGATTGACTCGGGGACATCATTTGGACTGAAATGGTGAGTTTCCATCTTTTTGGAAGGCTCTATTTCATGTTTTGGATATTTCTAAATACTGAGGTTTTATTCTGGACATTGGTTTTGTCTATGGTAGGGTGCATGTCTTAAGCGGATTTCATTATGCTTTTGGTTAGAGGCTTTGTAGTACTTCTATAGGTTGGAATAAGCAAAATCATTATTGGTGTCTGCCTTGGCATTGAAATAAGCCTGGAGGCTGGCATAATCAGACATAATTTCTCACTATTCCATCATTTTACATTTGGGTATTAATTATATTATCTTTTGCAACGTCCTTGGTTATGGCGTGGTTTATGGCCCTTGTTTTAGTATGGTTTGGTATCGCTGGATTATTGGTATGGTATGGTTGAACTCAGTTGGGTTGGCCATGATTGTGATTTTCTCCTAGAGTCTTTGTGTGAGCTATTGCACTATCTTGTTACATGCTCAGAATTCAACCAATTTTAGAAGGTGGCTGGAGGTTGGGTTGTGTAACAGGGGTGGCCTCTGGTCCTGGTCAGACTCGGGATGCCCGTTACAATAAGGCCCCAAGATGGGTCATGTCAAGTTAGTATCAGGGCCTAGGTTCATGGTCAATTTAGAGTCCAAAAGCCGTGTCGAGTAGAGTCTCTTTAAAGGGTGTGTAGCCCGACACACTGATAAGGGAGATGCTACAAGATATTTAGTAATGTTTCACATTTTTGGTATTCTATTTTCAAGCATAGAGTCTCAATCCTGGTATCTTCTTTAATCCTTGTTTTTTCTTCTTTCAAATCATGCCTTTTAGATCTTGAACACATGGAAATTCTTCTATCCCATCTAGGGATAATGCTTATGGGGTGAATCCTACTTTTGGGATTTATTTTTGATCCCAAGGGCCTATCCCGGATAGTTCTAGAGTTCTACCAGTTTCTACTAGTCCTCCTCAGGGCGAGGTGACTAATGAAGAATTTTTTCAGCCTATTCATGCTATTACTAAATTTTGTTATTGCTCAGGCTGAGTGAGATGTGTCTAGTGCTTTATTTACCGAGGCCGCAAGGGTTGGCAAAGTTATGAAGATGAGTCCTCCCACTTTTTTTTGGAGTGAAGGTGAAGGAGGATCCACAGGGATTCTTGGATGAAATAAAAAAGATATTTTGGGTGGTGTAGGCTACAAATATGGAGGGGGTAAGCTTTGCAACTTATCAGCTCAAAGAGGTTGCATATCAGCTATTTAAAGAGTGGGATATGAATAGAGGAGATGTGGAGGAGTCATTTTTATAGGATACCTTCTCTGGTGCTTTTCTAGATCGTTTCTTTCCCAAGATTTAAAGAAAGCAAAAATGGAGGATTTTGTGAGCCTCAAGCAAGGGTAATGTCTATCAAAGAATATTCCATGAAGTTTCATCAATTGTCAAGGTATGCTCTTGATTTGGTGGCTGACATATGGGCTAGACTGAGGAAGTTTTCTTCTAGGTTGAATTGAGATTTGATTTTGTAGAGTAAGATTGCCTTGCTAATCAAGGATATGGATATCTCTAGGTTGACTATTCATATGCAACAAATGGATGATGAGACAAGAAAGCAGGCAGTGTTTGGGGATAAACACGGCAAGAAAAATAGGTTTTTTGACTAGGGAGGTGCTAAGTCTTAAGATGGTCATGACGATAGAAAATGGCATAAAAAAGTGGAGGAGTTCTAGTTCCTACTCTTTTGCAAGTGCTCCTCACTAGTCGGGCGATATACGTTTTCATGGTAGTGACAAATTTTGGATACAGGGTGCCTAATCTCAGGCCAACATAGGTCAGTTAGTTTCATCATGCCATCCTTCTTGGTTCTTTGGTCATATTTATGGGGGTTATTGCGATGAAGGGAAGGACAAATGCTTCAAGTGTGGCAAGGAATGCCATCGGCTCAGGATTATTCGATCAATAAAGTTGCTACGGGGGTGAATAAGATTCATGTGGCTTCATCTTCTACTCTTAGACCTCGTGGTGTTGCATCTACTTCTGTTACTACTCCTGTTTCTAGTGTTGGTCGGAATAGGTTGTATACTTTTGTGTCTCGAAAGGAATCTGAGGTATCACCTGATGTCGTTAATGGTATGTTGCAACTTTACTCTCGTGACGTATATTGTTTGCTTGATCTGGGGTCCACTGTCTTTTATGTGACTCCTTATATGGTTGTATCTTATTATTTTAATCCATAATTTATTTAAGATCCTTTTTCTATTTCTACCCAGTGGATAACTCGATTATTTCTAAAAGAGTCTATAGAGAGTGTGTGGTATCGATTGGTGGCATGCAGACCTTGGTGGATCTATTTGAGTTAGATATGGTGGATTTTAATGTCATTCTGGGGATGGACTGGTTACACTCTTGTACATGTCCTTGGATTGTAGGACCCATAAGGTTATCTTTAGGTTCCCTAGAGAGCCAGTTATACAATGGGAGGGTTTTTTTTTTATCTCCTAGGGGGAGGTTTATTTCTTATCTTAGAAACCAGAGTTTAATTTCTAAAGGGTTTCTTTGTCGCATGGTCTAGGTTAAAGATTCTAACTTGGAAAGTCCTTCTTTCTAGTCAGTTCTAGTGGTTAATGAGTTTCCCGAGGACTTTTTGGATGATCTTCTTGGTGTTTCTTTGGATAGGGAAATAAAGTTGGTATTGATCTAATTCTAGACACTAGTCCAATTTCTATTCCTCCATATAGAAAGGCTTCAACTTAGTTGAAGAAACTCAAGAAACAACTTAAGGATCTTTTGGATAAGGGTTTTATTCATCCTAGTTTATCTCCTTGGGATGCATTGGCATTTTTTTGCGCAAGAAGGATGGTTTCCTTTGGATGTGCACATAATATAGGCAGTTGAATAAGGTGACGGTCAAGAATAAGTATCCTCTTCCAAGGATATGTGATTTACTTGACTAGTTGCAAGGTGCCAAGTTTTTTTTTAGATAGATCTTCGGTCTGGGTACTATCAGCTAACTATTGGGGAGGTGGATATCCCTAAGACGACTTTTCGTACTTGGTATAGGCACTTTAAGTTTTTGGTGATGTCATTTGGGTTGAGTAATGATTCGACGGTGTTTATGGATTGAATGAATAGAGTTTTTTATTAGTATTTGGATCTCTTCAGTATTGTGTTTAGTGATGACATTTTGGTTTATTCAAAGAGTGAGGTAGATCATGCTAATCACCTCTGTGTGGTGTTGTAGACCTTAAAGAAACAACAGTTGTATGCCTAGTTATCTAAGTATGTGTTTTGGTTGAATGTTGTAACTTTCTTGGGTCATATTAGTTCTAGTGAGAGGATCATGGTGGATCCACAAAAGGTTGCTGTGGTGAAGAGGTGGCCTAGACCTATGAATCTATCCAACATTCGAAAATTCTTAGGTTTAGTTGGGTATTATAGGTTATTTATTGCAGCTTTTTATCGAGAACTGCTCCTTTGACTAAGTTAACTCAGAAGAACGTTAAGTTTTCTTGGGCGTATTTTTGTGAAGAGAGTGTTGAGAAGTTAAAGGACAGGTTAAACTTCGGCTCCAACTTTGAGTTTGTCCGAAGGCAATAATGGGTTTGTGTTTTAATACGATGTATCTCGGGTAGGTCTTAGTTGTGTGTTGATGCAACATAAGAAGGTTATTTCCTATACTTTTAGGAATTGAAAGTACATAAGAGTAATTATCCTACTTATAATTTGGAGATGTTGGTGATTGTTTTTTCTTTGATAATATGGCGGCATTATTTGTATAGTGTTCACATGGATTTCTTTTCTGATCATAAGAGTGTATAGTATGTGTTCAACTCGAAAGATCTTAATCTCAGGCAGAGGAGATGACTTGAGATTCTCAAATGTTATGATATGAGTCTTCACTATCACCTAAGTAAGGCTAACGTGGATGCTGATGCTCTTAGTAGGTTATCTATGGGGAGTTTGGCTTATGTGTTGAGGAAGGAAGTTGGAATTGGTGAAGGATATTCACTGCTTGGCTAATCTTAGAGATCATCTCTTGGACACCAAGGATAGTGGTGTGGAGGTGCAAGAAGTGGTTTGATCTTCTCTTGGTGCAGAGATTAAGGAGAAGTAAGTGCTAGATCCTATCTTGAAGAAAAGAAAGAGTGATGTTGGTGGGCAAAAGGTAGTAGTATTTGAGATCAGTGGTGATGGTACTTTACGGTACCAAGGGGGGTTGTCTGTTCCTAATGTTGACATATTGCAAAAAAAGATTTTGGCTGAGGTGCATGAGTCACGCTATATTGTTCATCCTTGCTACACTAAGATATATCATGACATTAAGGAGATCTATTAGTGGAATGGCATAAAAATAGATGTGGCTAATTTTGTGGCCAAGTGAATGGTATGTCAATAGGTTAAGGTTGAGCACATGAGGCCAGAAGGGTTCTATCAAGAAATGTATTTTCCAGAGTTGAAGTGGGAAGGGATCAATATAGACTTAATTAAAAGTCTTTCTCGGTCTCGGAATTAATATGATTCGATTTGGGTCATCGGGGATAGGATGACTAAGTATGCCTACTTTTTGCTAGTTCGGGCAACCTTTTCAGTAGAGGATTAAGCTAAGTTGTATCTTCAGGAGATTATAAAGCTACATGGGGTGCTTGTTTTGATTATTTCTTATCATGGTATACAGTTTATGTCTCACTTTTGGCAGTATTTCTGAGATGGTTGGGGACTAACGTGAGTCTGAGTACTACTTTCCATCCGCACACGGATGGGTAAGCGGAGAGAATTATTAAGACATTAGAGAATATGTTTCAAGCCTGTGTGATTTATTATGGTGGGAATTGGGTTGAGCATCTACCTTTGGTGGAGTTTGCTTACAACAATAGCTATCATTCTAGTATTGGTATGGCCCCTTTTTAGGCATTGTATGGTAGAAGGTGTAGATCTCCTATTGGTTGGTTTGAGCTTGGTGAGTTTGACATGTTTGGTCCCAATTTAGTTTACCAGTCGATGAAGAAGGTGAAGTTGATATGGGATAGGCTTAAGGCTTCACTAAGTCGCAAAAAGTCCTTTGCTGATGTTAGACGTATAGACTTTGAGTTTGACATTGGGGATAAGGTTTTCCTCAAGGTATCTCCTATGAAGGATGTAGTGCGGTTTGGCAAGAAAGGGAGGCTCAGTCTCCGGTATGTGCGTCCTTATGAGATTTTATGGAAAATTAGTATTGTTGCTTATGAGTTGGAGTTGCCTTCTAGTTTGAGCTCGGTTAATCTGGTCTTTCAGGTTTCCATATTGAGGAAGTACATTAGTGGTCCTTCTTCGATTGTTTCTTTGGAAATATTGGGTTTCACTGATTCTTTGTCTTATGAAGAAGTCCCAATTGAGATATTTGTTACGCAGGTTTGTCGATTGCAAACAAAGGATGTGGATTTGGTTATGGTTCTTTGGCGGAACCATAAGGAGAAAGAATCTACATGCAAAGTAGAAGAGTACATGAATTTCAAATATCTGCATCTGTTTTATGCTCCTGGGATTCATGCAGAGGGTATGTGTCTTCAACACATCTTTACTTTTAGAGATTGTTAAAGGAAAGATTAATATCTTTGCCTCTTTGTTTTCAAACTTTGTTAAAGATTAGGAATATATTTGATAAGATAATGCAAATGAATCGTGCGTGTGGTTGTCCCTACCTTGTTCTTCATTCGAGGATGAATGTTCCTAGATGGGCGTATGGTTAACCTTATCTTGTTCGCTATTTTTTCGGTCATCATCTTTGTTTAAGGCATGTTATCTTCCCTCATTGTTAATTCTATGTAAAGGCATGTTTTTTAATGAATGTTTTCATGATTTCATTGATTGTATGATTTTGGTTTTCAAACATGAATTGGGGGTCTTGATGTTAAATAGTTTGTTATGGTTTCCGATGGTTTTAATTATGCCTTTATATGCATTAATGATGTTTTTTGAAAATTTTATTGCATGGGAATGGTTTAATGGTAATTGGAATTGGTTTTGGTCATATTATGCCCTCAGTGTGTTTGACAAAATGCTTATAAAGATATATTCATTGCATTGACTACTTTTAATGGAACTCTTGCATGTTTTAAATCTTTGTAAAAGAATTATGCATGGTTTAAATGGCTTGGAATGGTAAATGGATAATGTTTATGCTTGAGGGGCACATGGAATCCCCCAAGTGATTTAATGTGGTAAATGGAAGGGCACTTGAAAGTCCCCTTAAACATATAAATGGTTGGCTATGGATGATACATGAAAGTAAGGGTTGGTATGACAATACCAACATCAATGGCCTTTGTTAATAAATGTATAATGGTTTGGTTATTCAAAAATTGGTTTTAATTTGGCAATAATGGAGGGAGGTGTAAATAAGCCATGGAAAGTGGAGATCCCAAGGGAACCAAAACTAGAAACTCATATTTGCTGATATGAGGTTGGTCTTGGTGGTCGTGTGCATGATGTAACACTATATTTAGGGGATGTACTAGTCATCCCAAGGGATACTTATCTGTTCGTGCGGTTACACGTACTGGGGCCCTTTCAGCAAGGGCAGCTGAACCTATGTTGCCCGTGGGTAGTTTAGGAAGAAAACAACACAACCCAGATAAAGGTATTAAAGGATGCTAAACCCGATCACTTTTCCCGTCATGGTTATATATATGTATGGTTGTGTGCATAAGGATGGTTTTACTTGGTTTTATTAATGGCATTATTTTATCCTTACGATGAGTTCATGCTAGAGGTCACTCCCTAACCCCGTTTACTGATAGCTGTATACCCACGCTATATAGGAACCGATCGCTCTACTCCTCCTATATAATGATTAACTCGGGGACAACATTTGGTCTGAAGTGGTGAGCTTCCATCCTTTTGGAAGGCTTCATTTCGTGTTATGGATATTTCTAGATACTTTGATTTTATTCTAGACATTTTTTTGCTATAGTGGGGGCATGTACCATCCGGATTTCATTACTCTTTTGGTTAGAGGCTTTGTGGTTCTTCTACAATTCGGAATAGGCGGGATTGGTATTGTTGCCGGCCTTGGCATTGGAATAAGTCGGAAGGATGGCATCATCGAACATAATTTCTCACTATTCCATCATATTTAATTTTGGGATTAATTATATTATGTTTTGGAACGTCCTTGGTTATGTCCTGGTTTATGGCCCTTGTTTTTTTATGGCTTGGTATGGTTGGATTATTGTATGGGATTGTTGGACTCGGTAGGGTTGATAGCTATTGTGATCTTCCCCCAGAGTCTTTGTGTGAGCTGTTACACTATCTTGTGAGCTATTACACTATCTAGTTACATTCCTATAATTCAGCCTATTTGGGCAGACGACTAGAGGTTGGGTTGGGTAACGAGGGTAGTCTCTGGTTCTGGTTGGACTTAGGACACCTATTATGACAAGGACACTGGAAGGGTAGTGTCATATTCATATCCTATATTCCATTTGTATCCCTTCTACTCTCCCAAGCCCTTCTAGCCTTTAAATTCCCCTTTATCTCAATCGCATTGGCCATAGCCAGGCAAACCTATTTAATCTATAGCTGGCCCTCCACACTAATATGATATAGAAATATTTGTCTTTTGACACTTAAAATGAGAAAAATATGAAAGTTTCTAAGGGCTTTTTGTTTGGTTTGATCTGTTTTGGGTATGTTTTGCATAAAACCATGTTTTCGATGATAAGTTCGTGAAAATGTGAAAAAAGGTGTTTTTGGCAATTATTGGAGCGATTATGGATAATTGGGATGTTTTCCAGCTTGATCATGATCAATGTATGCTTGAGAGACGAAGAAGAGCTAAAAAAACATACTCCCGACATCTACTAAGTGACCCATGGATCGCAGGTACAAAAAGTGGGTACCAGAAAGCCAAAATCTCGAGAGCTGACTTGAATGAATTTTTCCTATCCGGTACCTGCAGTTCGTACCTATGCCTGTAGACAAACCGTAGGTACAACCTACGCTCATGCCTAGACTGCAGGTGCAGAACACATGTGTTTTCTACTGTTTTATTTGGTCTTGGTTTTTAGGGTTTTCTCTTTTACTATAAATGCCCCTTATGTACTTTTTAGTAAAAGTTACACATTTTTTATACTCACAAACATATTTTTATTCCAAGATTCCTCTTTTATCTTGAGATTTTCTTGTATTAACTTTAGTTGATTAATCAAATTACGGTTTTGGGTTTTTATACATCTAATCATTGTGACTTCATCTAAGCGTTCAATAATGAATGTTATTGATCTATTCACAAGTATGAGCGGCTAAAACCTATTTCTAGGGTTGTGAAAACCCTGGCTGATTAATGAAGTAGGGGAAGCATGAATGTTCAATTGAACCAATACCCATGGCATGCATTGCATTATTTTCATTATAATACTTGTCTTAGCGATTGCAAACATAAGAATCCTGCCTAGATATTGCTACTTACTCCAAAAAAGGAGTAGTGACTAGGGAAAGATAATGACAACAGTAATTTGGGAGTTAGTTGTCGATCCATTTCCACACAATGGAATATAGTGAATGAACGTTATCATTTATGTAATAGCTATAGAATTAAAAGGTAATAGTTAACTGGGATCAACATAAAGGTTACTAAGTCGACATCTTGAGACTCAAAAGGTAAAGTGTGAAATCCTTCTACTCATCCAACAGATTATAGAAGGTACATAACTTATTGATTTGACATTGAAGGTATTAGGTTGGTACAACATAGCACGATAAACCTACAGAGTTGAGAATCTATAGGGGAATACAATCCTAGTGTTCACTGATAACTGATTTCAACCAAAGTTAATAATGTGACTAGTTCTAGACTACTACAAACAAATCCCCCATTTACTTTCCAGTACTTCCCGTAGACTACAACTGTTGATAACTGCAATTCTATGTGTTCCCTTAGGATTCGACCCCAATCTTAGTTGGGTTACTATATCTTGACAATGATTGTACCATAATCCAAAAGTAAGTGTTTCTTGGAAGTCATCTAGAAATTGGCAGCGTTGTCGGGGAGCACAGTGTTGTTTGGTGAATTAAAGTTGTTATAGTTTTAAGGTTTTTCTTTTTTTTTTGTTCTTAGTTGGCCCTAGGTTGGTGTATGCCAAGCACATGGAGTAGAGACAATCCCTTACTCCTATGGATTTCAAAGAAGATACTACTACCACATAGTTGGATGCTAGAGCCAAAGAGGGACAATCTCCCTGAAGACAGAGTTTAAAGTGGTGTTGATAGACAGAGAGCAGATCTCCGAGAAACACTCGGTGAAAATCAAAACAGAGGCTAACTACAAGTGATCTTGGCATACCAGTTTGTTAAACCATATATTGATGATGAATAAGATTTGGGATATGATGACCTGGCTAATAAAAGAGCCATTATCTTTCCTACTTTAACCCTTAATATCAAGTTCAATATCTCTAGTGCCACGATTCAACTCTTGTATATGAAGGAAGTGTTTGCATGATTACCGATAGATGACGCAAGAATGCACCTAGCAAATTTTATTAAAAAATATGCACTTCATATACATAACTAGGGGTAGATCAGAAGGTACTGAGACTGAGGTTGTTCTATTTCTTACTCATTGGTGAAGCATCATTCTGGCTTGGGGAACTTCCAAGAAGGTTTATTACTATATAGAGGGAGCTACACAAATAATTTTTGAAAAGGTTCTTTTCTTTATCAAGGTTATTGCAGCTCAAGGATGGGATTTACAACTTCAGGCAGCTGCAGTCAGAGTCTATGTATGAGGCATTGGTTCTTTTTAAGAAGAGGCTTATCATGGTGCCCAACTATTGGATATTAGGGAAAAACTGATCTAAAGTATTCTATAGAGCCCTAACTACCTATTTTAAAGCAATGGTAGACACTATTTCTAGAGGAGCCTTTATGAGATTACGATGAGAGATAGTTGTCGGTATTATGGATCAGATCTCATTAAATAACCAAGGGTGGAAAACTTGAGAGGTTGACAGAGGTTCTGATATTTATGACATTAGATCTTTCAGTGCACAAAGAGTAGCTGAGGACGTTATAGCCCAGGAGATTTCATTATTGCAAAAAAAACTTAGTGAGTTGGTCAAACAATTGGTCACCATAAATTCTTCTAAAGTGCATGATTTTGGGATATATGAGGAGCAAAGTATGTGGATCGTCAGTTGGCGAGTTTTTGAGCCCAAGGAAAAGGGAATCAAGGTCGGAACTATCATGATGAGAGAGATAAGTACATTTCACCTGGCAGAGTGAGGTGGAGTCTAAAATAGAAATGATGTTGACCATGTTGATAAAGGGGTAAGAAATCCAAGCGACTTGCTTAAGTGAACTTAAATCTTAAATTTCAAGTTTAGCCAAGAAGGTTTAGTCACATGAAACTGCTACTAAGTAGTTGGAGAAGCAATATGGGCAAAACTCTATTACGTTGGCAGAGCGACAGCCAGAAGTAGTATCTGATGATAATGTGTAGAATCCTTCGACACTTGTTCACTGTATGGATATTTGATGTTGGGTGTATTTATGCACTCTAGTGTTGTTATCCTAGATTATTTAGCCTTCTTTTAAGGACAGTTCATGTTCTTTATGTCTTGATGATGATATAAATAAGATAATAAGTGTTCTGGTATGTGTTTATAAGGTTTAAGGTGTTTCCAAAAAAGTTTGTGCTTAATTGAGTCACTTAAAGTTTAGACAAAAACTAGTGTTACTAGCTTGAGCTAGGTGTCTTTCTTGTTAGTCGCGGAGGATTCTAGTGTGTTATATGAGTTCCTTAAGGTTTTCATATGTAATATAATGTGTAACAACTTGTTTATAGTGTGCAAAGTTCAATTATAATGATCCAAGAGTCAATAATATATTATAGCGTTAAGTGGTCGAGACTAGTGCTTAGATTGCGCTTTTAGTTTGTCGTTCTTTTCGTATGATGTGTTGAAATCTAATATGTGGTGTTTGATCATGTAGGATGATTTGAGGGTAAATTTTGATGATATATTGATGAGATACAAGCTGAATACTAAAGCAAAACAACACAACAAGTTGGGGAAATACTAAGACAAATATTTGATCGATTGGCACATTCTTGTGGCTGCCCACGATTTTCACGCATCGCCCCCTCTAATGCAGTGCTATGGAGAATGAAAATCACAATTTTATAGGTTATATATATCCCTAGGTTTTCCTTGTAGTGCGGTTCTATGCAGCCCGCGACGCATGGGTCATTTACAAGCCGGCCAAGTGCGTTCTACTATAAATATTAACATTGGACACTTTGGCAGATATCTTGTAACGTCTTGAACTATATGGGAGGATGATCCACTTCATATTTGATGTTTTTTATTCTTAATTTAGATTTCTATTAGATTATAACATTGATAACGCTCAATCTACAGCTCTCATTTGAGTGTAAAGCGGTCGTTAGCAAATATAGAACCCAACCTGGGTTGGGTGTCGATCCCACAGGGAATAGCCTGGCCAACAAGTAAGTAAAATTACTAAACTTTTGGTGCAAGTCTCGTAAGAAGGGGGGATTCTTGTCTTGCAAGTAATGTAAACAAAAGCTGAAAATAATAAAGTAAAAAGAGAGAGATTTTTACGTTGGTTGTAAACAATAAGAATTGAAGCATTGGGGTTATGTCCACCTTCTGAGGTATACGTCTCTATTGGCTATGAGTGTGTAGAATTCTGACATGCAATTGCTTATAGAGGATTGTAGTTGATGGTAAATCCAAGCGTCTCTCGACCTAAACAAGGACTATTTCACTTTAACTCTCTCGAGCTTAAAGCGTGTCTAACGGTACGAATTCTCCAAGAGGTTAGTCCAGTTATGGCACTAGCTTTTTAATAGGAAAGGGTGTCCTACTACCTTGACATTATCTCTTTTCCAGACAAATAACTTTTCTCTCGAACAAGTTAAATGTTAGACTGGCGTATTCTTGCGTTTGCAACCGCAAAGAATGTAGATTAAGATGAAGAGAATAATGATATAAGCAATATACGTGCCTCGAACTCACAAACTCACAGCAATAGATAGTAACTCATTCGGCTTCCATAACCCCAACAGAGAAGTTTAGTTACCCATGAATGCGAAGGAAATCACGATTGACATTGTTATTATATCACGATATTGAGTAATGGCGTGTAGATCAAGTGATAGGCGTGAGGCGTGATTCCTTAGCAAGTAACGATTCTCTTGTTGTGGAATTTAAGAATAGAAGAGTAGAAGAAGAAAAATAGAATTGAATTGTAAGACGAGAAGTTAAGAAGATGTTAGAAGATGTAAAAAGATGATAGAAGATGTGAGGGATGGAAGGAAGTATTGTGTTCTCCCTCCTTCCTCCCTCCTTATTCTAAATCTCTAGCATGATAGGGTATTTATAATACCCATATCCTACTCCTACTAAGCTAATGAAATAAATAACCAAATCCTACTAGACTAATGAAATCCTTAACCCAAATGTACTAGGTTAAGGTAACATTATCATAATCCACATGAAATAATGAAATACATAACCTAATTGTACTAGGTTAATGTATCATTGTCAAAATCCAGATTTGTGTCTGTAAGTCCCCAAAGTCTTCAGAAATGCTGTTTTAGCCCGGGACAGATTTTCCATGCAGCAGTTTTGGTCCTTAGGCGTGTAAACTTTCTTCCCTTCCTTTGTGAGCTTTCTTTTGCGTCAAGTAAGCCATAAAATGCTGATTTTTGCATCATTTATACCTGAAACTTTACTAATCATGTTCGTTAGCTCTCTTACAGGAAAAAGGACTAAAAGTGCATGAAATATATAATTTGTTCTCAAAACTAGGCTAAAATATGGGCAAAATATATTGATATAGGCGTGTAAATCCGCCTATCATCAACACCCCACACTTAGAGCTTTGTTCGTCCTCGAACAACATATCATGTCCTTCTAAACATCAACTTAGGGTTTTTACAGCAACAACACAAAACATTCTTCAAGACAAGCACAACAATTATCAACAAAGAGTAGCTTTCCGATTATAAGTAGAAACAGTTTAACCTCTAGCATAGACTCGTGATGGTGATCGTCTCGCATGCAAACGTTAAGGTGCATGGAATCATATACAACTATCCAAAACTCATCAACCATGTGTGTCTCACAATATAGTACCCATAATCACTCACAAATATAGCATATTTTTCAAACATGGGTATCAAAATGTCCTTGCTCTCACTCTCACAAAGAGTTCATATGTAGCGACTGATGACCATAGGCTTGCCCTTAATGTAATACTCTACTAAATGTTGGAATGTTAAGATTAGGATCAAGTAGGTCTTTTGATGGTTGTAATGTAGGCTAAGGGACGGGTAGGACTATTTTGGCCAAGAATAGTGACTAGGTTCCTAAGCGCTTTAATACATCACTTTGTATCATTGACACTTTTTTCTTTCAACCTTTCTTCTTTCTTTTTTCTACCACCCTTGTTCTCTTCTTTTTTCAATTTTAAGCGCAACTCACTTTTCAGCTTTCTTTTCCTTTTTCTTTTCACAACATACCTCTTATGATAGCATTTTTTTTTTCATAACACATTCAAGAACCATTCCAATCTATAGCATTATACTCACCCAATTTCCTTTTATGTTGTCACATGACTTTTTCACTTTAAAGCACTTAGGGATTTTGGGATCAAATTACGGTCTTGAAAGAAATGGATTAGGCTTATATACAAGGTCGTCAAAGAAATAGGCTAAAGGCTCAAAAGGGTTAACTAGGATGATGTCCATGGGTTGGTAAAACTGAAGGTAAACATGTATAGGTTGCCAAAGAAATGCCTAAATCATATCCTAAACTTACACTCCTTATTTTCGCTTTGCATACATACCAGGCAAGTTCTAGCATCAGCCACATACATAGAATATACTATTATCTCACACACACAAGGCACATGGTCGACTTGATTGGGAGTAGTATAGACTCTCGACCCAACAAGTGAAGGAATTGAATCACAATATCACATAATGAGTCACAACTAGAGCCTAAACGTCTCAATAGTCACAATTGTAGCACATACTCTTGTTATAATCTCATGCTGCCTATCAAAATAATTTCATGCGAAGCTAGAAAAAATTTACTACTAAAAAAATGAAACAACAACAAAGCAAACAAACATAGATGCGAGTAGAGAAGTATAGCATGCAATACCACCACCCCACACTTAGTCGGGACACTGTCCTCAGTGGAGAATAAATACGAAGAACCTGGTCAGTCGGACTCGTCCTCAATGTCGGGGGTCATACCCTTTGCATCGGAATCATCATCAGAGTCGTCATTCTCAGAAGTTCCTCATAAGTATCCCACTTAATTCCAAGAGTGAGTCGAGGTATTTGCAGCGAGGAGGGTTCTCCTTGCTCTTTTCGGCCTCTTTTCTTGCCTTTTTGTGAAGTGGTCTTGCTTTGGGTGCCATTGTACCTGAGACTTAAAAAAAATGTTCATGTTAGCATCATCTCGATGGATACAATCTATAAACAAGCAGTAGTGGCACCACCCCACACTTAGTTTGTTGGTACAGACTAGTGAAGTGAAAGTGGTCGATTACTCAGACTTCATCGACATACGTTTTAGGGGCTATATTCCAACAAGAAATTCAGATATGTAAAACTTCTTGCAATCTTTGCAATACTTTCATGTTAGGTATATCAAGACTTCTTCATAGGTATTACATCATGGTATAGTTTCTATCAATAATCACAATCTCCTATGCCGGTAGGCAACTATAAGTCTTATTCCGATGAGCGAGACATCCCAACATGTAAGTATTCAAGTGACAAGAGCATGCAATGTTCATGAATATAGCAATTCCGCAAGTAGTATAACAATGCATCAAAATCAATTTCTAGTTGGAAACAAGTTAAGAGTATCCTAACGTTCATGTTCACTCACTTGGTTTTGTATCAACAATTCAAACACATTAACATCACCAATATTTCTTCAAGATGTAGCAATTCATAATAGACATAGCAACGTAGCACTTACGAAAAATAGATAAAGAACAAGAGAGTACTTACGTGATTGAAGCCTTTGGAGATGTTCTTGTGAAGTGGGAGAGCAAAAAGAAAAGTTTTGAGATGATTTGGAGAGTATATGCGGCGCCTAGGTCAAGTTTTCAATGTGTTTGTGTTTCAAGAATAAGTCTCCTTTATATAGGAAGAGAATGGGTCGGGTTTTGACCCATTTACAATCGGTTTTGGAGACAAAAATGCTACATATGCGGCGCATTGTCTATGGCATAATGGGACATATGCGCCGCATAGTCTATGGCATTTGTAGACATATGCGGCGCATTGTCTATGGCATAATGAGACATATGCGGCGCATTTTCTATGGCATATGAGATACTGAGACCAAATGCCATAGCATAGGCGGCGCATAGTCAAAAGCATACCTAGGAATAGGCGGTGCATAGTGTATAACACACTAGATTCCGAGACCTTAGGATATAGGATAGGTTTTGCATCATTCTTGGCCTAGTTTTACCAAGGACTAGCCTTCCTCGAAGCCTATTTTGGCGTGAGAAAGGCTCAATCCATAGCCTTATGCATCACCCTTCCTAACTTACCAACTTTACCATACAATGCGTCCAAATCGTCAATTGAAATCAATCTCCTCGTTGACTACTTCTTGCACCTATATTCACTCAAACAAATGAAAACGATTAGTACGATGGGTTGCCTCCCACCAAGCGCCTTAGTTTTGGTCGTGGCACGACTCTTATTTTTTGATTTTTCATTTATCAAATCAAGTACTAGAATGAAAGAAAATGATAAACTATAAATGAAAAACGATAAACGATGGGTTGCCTCCCATCTAGCGCCTTATTTATTGTCATGGCACGACATGGTTACCTCGAGTACTCAGACTTCGTCGAGGTAAATGGTGGATCATTTTCTAAAAGGATTTAGACGACAATGAGGCTTACCTATGGGCATGCGATCTTCTTCGAGATGGCTCATACATTTCCCCGGAGAGTCACCAATTATATCATCATTAGTCCAACCCATAGCTCTCTTGTATCTCTTCAGAGCAGAGATGAGAGCTTCTACGTGCTGTTCACTTAAATCATCTGCACTCTCCGGAAGTATATTTCTACTTTCCAAGAACACATACCTTAGATAATCGGGGAGCTCTTGCGATTCTAGCATTGGTGTCTCGTCAATGGGAGTCTTCGCTGTTGGTTGATTCTTGAGATCACAATCCGGTTGCTTAGGAGTATAAGACTCTATTTCTGTTAGAGCACCCATAAGTTCTTCATAATCTTCATTATCTTCATTATCCTCATGCTCAACTTTCAGTGGCGCAGCAGACAATGGCTCAACAGTAAGCTGTTTCTCTACAGATAATGCTTTCTTATCTTCATAATGAACATCATCTACAGAGAACACATCCATATCTTTTGGCTGCTTCATCACTTTGCACAAATCAAAACGAATCACTTCGTCATTCATTCGAAATAAAAGCTCATTATCTCTCATGTCAATAAGCACACTTCCTGTTGCAAGGAAAGGACGTCCCAAGATTATGGGAACTTCAGAATCCACCTCGCAATCCAAAATCACAAAGTCTGCAGGAAAAATGAAGGTAGACACCTTCACCAATACATCATTCAAGATACCCACAGGTCATTTTACCGACCTATCAGCCATCACGAGCCTCATATTGGTTGGTGTCGGATCGCCTAACCCCAACTTCTTGTAGACGGATAGTGGCATCAAATTGATGTTAGCACCCAGATCGCACAATGCCTTAGCAAAATTCATAGATCCAACCGTGCAAGGAATAGTGAAAGCACCAGGGTCTGCCTTCTTCTGTACTAAGGACCTTGTGGCAATTACACTGCAATGATGAATATTATCTGCCGGCTCATAGCTTACTGCCCACTTTTTTGTCAATAGGTCCTTCATGAATTTAGCGTACCCAGGCATATTTTCTAGCGCCTCTACCAACGGAACATTAATGGTCAGCTGCTTCAACTTGGTCATGAATTTGCTGAACTTTGTATCATCCGCCACCTTCTTCAATCTTTGAGGAAAAGGTGGTGGTGGGTATGGAATTGTTCTCTCCATGGCTTTCTTCTCCTCTTGCTTCCGTTTTTCATCTTTTTCAGGTTGCACGTCGTGAGGAGTGACGTTAAGGACGTTAGGATCGGCTGCTGCGGCATCTTCCCCTTTCGCCTTATCATCAATTTCCGCTTCTTCATCCACCACTTGCTTGCCTTTTTCTGAAGTTTCTAGCACCTTACCGCTTCTGGTAGTGATGGCCATGCATGACCCATCATTCCTTTGGTTTTGCACAGTATTGCTAGGTAAAGTGCCAGCCTTTCTTTGATTGAGTGCTGCTGAAAGTTGGCTCAATTGCTGCTCTATTTGCCTGATTGAAGTGGAATGAGAATCAACTAATTGCTTCATAGAGGACAAATCATTTATTACCTCAGTAACTCCCGCGCTTGTTGCTTCCACTCCTTTCAATAATTTAGCCATCATGTCTTCCATACTTCCAGAATTAGATATGGTGGTATCACGTCTACCAGGGGGAACGTACAAACCACTCTTTTCATTCTTGTTCTTCCAACTACCTTGGTCCATGTTTCCAGATTTACCATAATAGTTCCGACCTTGGTTTCCTTGGGCATTGCCTCGGAAACCCCCCTGATTATTCAAGTAATTGGCTTCTTCTTCCGAATCAGATTCGTCTCTTCCTTTTAGCGCCATAGCTTTCACTTTGTCGGTCTTCCCTGATAATAAATGCTTTGTAAGAAGATCCATCTGTGTTTTCATGTGCGCCATATCTTGATCACGTTCTTCTTGTCTTCTTCTTTGGTCTGCAGTCATGCCAATAGATAAAGTGGAGCTTGCTACCTTAGAATCCCTGGTATGCCAAGCTCTACTTTGTTTCGTCATACGATCTAGCATATTGCTTGCTTGACCAAAGGTGAGATCCATATATGATCCTCCAGCCGCATTATCCACCACTGGTTTAGTTATTGAATTCAAGGCTCTGTATAGTATCTCCATTAGGTAAACATTAGTCATATGATGGTTTGGACACCTCGCTAGCTTTGTCTTGAACCTCTCCCATGTTTCATGAAGAGCTTCAGTGGGAAGCTGACGAAAGTTGTTGATTTCATCTCTCAATTGTGCCCTTTTGGAAGGCGGAAAGAATCTTTCTAGGAAAGCGTCTCTCAATTGCCTCCAATTTGTAATTGAATCAGGAGTCAGCCCATTCAACCATAGTGTTGCCTCCCCAGACAGAGACAATGGGAATAGACGTAATCGAATAGCATTCTGACCAACACCAGGATTGTCAAAAGACTTGCATGTAGAAATAAAGTTGATGAGATGCATATTCAGATCATCGCCTGCTAGTCCACCAAATAATCCCTTGAGTTGCAATAACTGAATCATGGTGCTTGTGATGTTGAACTTGGCTCCGGGCGCTAATGGTGGTGGAATTATAGCTCCAGTGGCTCCGGCTCCATCAAGATCATCATCATCATCATCGAATGGTATTTCACGTTGTGCATCCATTGATGCACTTGAACAAAAACCTGCAGTAAACAAAAACAAAAACTAAAAGTAAAAGTACGAGAATCTTTGACCAAATGGTCTAGTAATTTTCACGAACTTAATTGACACTTGTATTCCCCGGCAACGGCGCCAATTTTTGATAACGCTCAATCTACAGCTCTTGTTTGAGTGTAAAGCAGTCGTTAGCAAATATAGAACCCAACCTGGGTTGGGTGTCGATCCCACAGGGAATAGCTTGGCCAACAAGTAAGTAAAATTACTAAACTTTTGGTGCAAGTCTCGTAAGAAGGGGGGATTCTTGTCTTGCAAGTAATGTAAACAAAAGCTGAAAATAATAAAGTAAAAAGAGAGAGATTGTTACGTTGGTTGTAAACAATGACAATTGAAGCGTTGGGGTTATGTCCACCTTCTGAGGTATACGTCTCTATTGGCTATGAGTGTGTAGAATTCTTACATGCAATTGCTTATAGAGGATTGTAGTCGATGGTAAATCCAAGCGTCTCTCGACCTAAACAAGGACTATTTCACTTTAACTCTCTCGAGCTTAAAGCGTGTCTAACGGTACGAATTCTCCAAGAGGTTAGTCCAGTTACGGCACTAGCTTTTTAATAGGAAAGGGTGTCCTACTACCTTGACATTATCTCTTTTCCAGACAAATAACTTTTCTCTTGAACAAGTTAAATGTTAGACTGGCGTATTCTTGCGTTTGCAACCGCAAAGAATGTAGATTAAGATGAAGAGAATAATGATATAAGCAATATACGTGCCTCGAACTCACAAAATCACAGCAATAGATAGTAACTCATTCGGCTTCCATAACCCCAACAGAGAAGTTTAGTTACCCATGAATGCGAAGGAAATCACGATTGACATTGTTATTATATCACGATATTGAGTAATGGCGTGTAGATCAAGTGATAGGCGTGAGGTGTGATTCCTTAGCAAGTAACGATTCTCTTGTTGTGGAATTTAAGAATAGAAGAGTAGAAGAAGAAAAATAGAATTGAATTGTAAGACGAGAAGTTAAGAAGATGTTAGAAGATGTAAAAAGATGATAGAAGATGTGAGGGATGGAAGGAAGTATTGTGTTCTCCCTCCTTCCTCCCTCCTTATTCTAAATCTCTAGCATGATAGGGTATTTATAATACCCATATCCTACTCCTACTAAGCTAATGAAATAAATAACCAAATCCTACTAGACTAATGAAATCCTTAACCCAAATGTACTAGGTTAAGGTAACATTATCATAATCCACATAAAATAATGAAATACATAACCTAATTTTACTAGGTTAATGTATCATTGTCAAAATCCAGCTTTGTGTCTGTAAGTCCCCAAAGTCTTCAGAAATGTTGTTTTAGCCCGGGACAGATTTTCCATGCAGCAGTTTTGGTCCTTAGGCATGTAAACTTTCTTCCCTTCCTTTGTGAGCTTTCTTTTGCGTCAAGTAAGCCATAAAATGCTGATTTTTGCATCATTTATACCTGAAACTTTACTAATCATGTTCGTTAGCTCTCTTACAGGAAAAAGGACTAAAAGTGCATGAAATATATAATTTGTTCTCAAAACTAGGCTAAAATATGGGCAAAATATATTGATATAGGCGTGTAAATCCGCCTATCATCAAACATATATTCAACCCGTTGGATCATGATTATGTCAATAGTGGCAAAAAACTCCTTTTCCGGGGTTAAAGCCAAGAACATGACTATTATCGTTTTGAATTGATTTCGTTTAATTTGCTTATCATATTTGGTTGTTTTTTATCCTATTTTTTAAACTATTTTAAGAATTGATCACCCTTAGAATACATATATTGTAAACTTTGCAATATCGAGAGAGGGAAGAGGATGATAGAACATGGGGATGAACAAAGTAGGGTTCTTATTCTTTTTAAAAAATAAGAAATATGAATTAGCGTCTAGGAATGGGATGTACCTAGAAGACTTAATTGATTCATATGTAGGATGATAACTTTATGAACTTAATTGTATTATTACATCCCCGCTCAACGATATAGTTGTATTTTCCAAGTTAGGTAAACGATTAGAGGTCAGGAGACCATGATCATGCAATTAAACCTACTAATCAATAACCAAGATAAGATATTTAACGAATTAAGCTCAATAACGTATTATGATTTTTCAAAGTGCCTTAACCCTGGGTTTTCTCCTATTGATTGTATCAAGACCTTTATTTTATGCATTTCTTAATTTAGCTTTGTTTACAAATATTAAAAACTCTCTTTTGATTATGCTTGCATCAATTAATCTAAATTGTGAACCAGAATTGATTAGTAGTTAGAAAAAGACCCTATGGGATCAATTTAGGCTTTCTTGATGGCCACTATATTATTTGGTAGATCAGTTCACTTGCGTATGTTCTTGGGATCTATAAAGTTTTTGGTGTCATTGTCGGGGAATTGATAGTTGGTTACTGCTTTAATTTTTGTTTTACTTTTTAGATTTCTTTGGTGTTTTATGCTTGGTCTTGTTTTTGTATTTGCTGGAAACAAGTTTTCAAACTAGTAAGCTGGCAAGGGATCGAGAATCGGTTGAACCATGCCCCAAACCTGAGCAACGGCTCCATCAGTAATGGAGAGAAGAAATCCTTCTCCCATGAATTCCACAAATAGAAGAAGATCAAGATAATCCTACTCTCATGGCTAAAGAACAAGTAACCCGCAACACAGTTCGTGAAGTGGCAATCCCACTTCCGATAAATCTAACCTCCCCTTTTTAGAAACCAGGTGCGGGAAAGAGGTTCAATCTAAAGAACAATATGGTGCAATTATGGATTAGCAATGGGTTATTTATAGGTCTTGCAAATGAAGATTCACAGGTCCACTCGTAGAATTTTACTGAGCTAACTGACACTCTTCCTTTATTCACTTATTTGGGAAGCTAAAAGGTGGTTGAGCTCTGAGCCAGCAAATTCAATCACATCATAGGATGGCTTAGACCAAAAGTTTCTCTTTAGATTCTTTCCATCTTGCAAGACTGTTAAATTTCATAGTGAGACTGTGAGCTTCAAATAGAGGTTAGACGAGAATCTCTATCATGCTTGGGAGGGATTTAAAGCTCTTCTTTGAGACTGTCCACATCATCAATAGTCCAATGAGGTACTTGCTCATACTTTTGTAGAATCACTTGACTACAACACAAAAAATTCACTAGATTCAGTTGTAGGTGGTCAAATAGTAGAGTTGACATATCATGAGCTATACACCTTATTGAACTGCAGCGCACAAGGAAATTCAGAGTGGCACGATGGTTCTAGGAGTGCCACGAGGAAAGTTGTTGGTGTTTTGTAGGTTGATCACCATACCACTTTATCATCTCAAGTTGCGACATTAGAAATTTGATAAACACTCATTTCCGTAGCCTAAAATTGGGAGCTATACAACCTGCAATAACTAATATAGTTCAACAGACTAGTGGTTGGTGTGAGGTTTGTGGAAACACTAGTCATTTTGTGGCCAGTTGCGCTGCAAACCTGGAGTCAGTGATTTTTGTGGGAAATGTGCAAAAGTCGAATTATAGGAACACCCAAAATTACAAGTGAAAGACAAAACATCTAATGAATTTCTGGAACAATCAGCAACAGACTCAACAACTGTAGGCTAAGAATAATTAGGGAATAACTCAGAATAGCAGTATGGAGGAGATGATTAAAAAACTTATAGCTTGTCAAGCACAGTTGGTAGTAGAGATAAAGATCCAGCAAGAAGCTACAAGAAGCTTGGAGTAGCAGGTAGGTCAGATTGCAGCAGCAGAATACCAGACCTCAAGGTGGTTTTCCAAGTGATATTGAATAGCCTAAACAAGTATTGTCAATCACTTTAAGGAGTGGCAAAGATCTTAATGAAGAACCTCCAAAGACAACAAAAGAGGTAGATACTGATGTGGTGACTGTACAGGTAAAGGGAAAAGTTGTTGAAAAATCTAGGAAGTTTGAGTACTCGAAAGAAGAAGTTGCCGAATAAGTTGCTGAAGAAGTAAAGAATATACCACAACTTACTTTCTTACAGAAGCATATAAAAAAAGGAGGATGCATGCTTTAAGAAGTTCTTTGACACGTTTAGAGAGTTACATATTAATTTACCTATTTTAATTTTTTGGTAGGGAATGTCGAAGTACGCTAAGGGTTTATTTGGTCGGGAAATTGTTATCCCGAGATAACTAATACCGGGATTAGTTATCCCGGGATTACCCAAGATAACTTATCCCACCATGTATATGGGATAAGTTATCCCATCACTATGGAAAAAATGGTGGGATAAGTTTCCCAGCATGGATTAATCCCTCCAACCAAACAAGAGATTTAAGTGATCTTTTATATTATCCAGGGATAATTTATCCCTTGGTTTACTTATACCTCACACCAAACAACCCTTAAGTACTTTATGGATGTGGTTGCGAACAAAGTTAAGTAGCAAAATTTTGACGCGGTGGCACTTACTGAGTAGTGTAGCATTGTGGTGACTCAAAAGATGCCCAAAAAGCATAAGGATCTTGGAAAGTTCACTCTCCCAATTTAGATTTGCAACAGATAGGTGGTTTATTCACTTAGTGATTTAGGGGAAAGTATCAACTTAATACCCCTATCTTTATTTAACACATTGGTCTTGGGAAAGCCTATACCGAGCTCTGTGCTACTGAAACTGCCAAATGGGACCATAGCCCATCCTAAAGGCATTATAGAGGATGTGCTCATAACGGTTGGTAAATTTATTATTCTTGCTGACTTTATTTTTATTTATTTTTAGGTAGACGAACAGGTACCAATCATCTTGGTACGTCTATTTTTAGAAACCAAAAGAACTTTGATAGATGTGAGAGAGAGCATGCTAATACTGATGATAGAGGATTAAGAGGCAATTTTCAAAGTATACAAACCATTGAACACACTATCTCACTATAAATACTTATTTATGATTACTATGATTGAAGGGGATAAGTGTTGGATGGTGGAGCCTGTTCTGCAAAGGACCTCTTCAGACTTGCTCATTGAGCAGCCCAAGCCACAATCACCTAAGACTGATAGGATGCAGATTGATGAGCTTAAAAAGGCTAAAATGGAAAAAGATGTTTACCTTGATATTGCACACTCAAGAGTTCAAAAACAAATAAGAAGATGGCCTCGAAGTTTAAGGAAAATGATGCAGGAATTTGGTTGAGTTATAGTTGGATTGTGCCGTGACAATAAATCAAGCGCTACTTGGGAGCCAACCCAATTTAAGTAGGTATGTTTTATTTTTAGTTTTTTAGTTTTTAGTTCACTAGTTTTTGTTTTAGTTGATGCATAGGGTGATGGGAAGTCTGAGTACCGAAAAACCTTAGCTAAGGAGCATGACCAAGACTGAGTGTGGGGTCCCTAGACCCTCTTGAAGTGTAAAGATGCTACTAGCTAGTCCTAGAGGCCATAGGGAGTATTTCTATCTATATATTTAAAGTATACTTTTGGGACAAATAAGATTTTTAAGTGTAGGGTGGGGAAATGCCCATTTTTAGGGTTAATTTAAATTTTTTAGGTAAAGAATAAGTGAGATATTCTTTTTAGTGCTATGTTTGACTGCATGATGCAAGTGTTTAGTTTGCAAAAGCATGTTTATTGTGTGAATTTCTACTTTTGAGACTCCTAGGCTCATGATTATGACTCTTGTAGTTGTTGGCTTAATGATTGAATTCATGTGATTGTTTAGTTAAGATTCTATGATGATCCTACTTGGTTTGAGCATGCACCATGTGTGTGAGAGATGTTTGTATAGTCCTTGATGCATATGATGTCTAGAACTTGCCTAGTGTGTGTCTAATGCAAAATAAAGAGAGTAGGTTTAGGAGATGATATAGGCATTTCTTTGATAGTCTTGTTTTATACCTTTTTATTGACCCACCCTTGAGCATAATCATAGTAAGACCCATTGAGCCTTTATATTTTTTATTTGGTAGAATTATGTATAGACTAATCTCTTCTTTGATAGACCGGATTTCAATCCAAAAGATCATAAGCACTTAGTGAAAAATTAGTTGAGTTGAGGAGTTTAAAAATAAGAGGGGAAAAGGTGAAAGTGAATCCCCTAAGTGATAACTAATGGTGTTCAAAAATTTGATATGTGTTGAGGTGAGCAGTTGAGTAATGAAAGCAATAAAAATTTTTCCAAATTGAATAAGTTATGTATAGAATTCTCCAACCATAGTTTTGAGAATGATCTTAATGAGATGGGGGAAAAAAAAGACGTGGTAGATGAAAGTAGTGTACATAGGGTGTAAGAGATTGATCTTATGTGATGCCCCGAAAAAATTTTCCGTTAAGATCTCAATGAAAATGTGTTGAATTATGTTCTTTATCATGATTAATAATTTTTCTGTGTCGAATTTTTGGATATGCGACCCATCATCGCGTAGAGCATCGAATAATCTTTCCAACTATATATGGATCATCCAAAACGGACACGCGAGTGATGAGTTATGATCTGGGTCAAATTCAAACGATCATAACTCCTTGTACATAATGATCTGGGTAATATACTATATATCAACAGAAAGATCTAGAAGTCCTCTTTCCAATGAAATTGGTTTCATCCAATTTGGCCATCGGAGAAAAAAGTTATGGTTGATCTACTTCAGCCTATCAAAGGACAGATTTGACATTATTTGATTTTTAAGGGTATTTTGGTCATTCCCACTCCAATCCATCCGGGTAAACCATGGATTTAAGTCCATTAAGAGAATTCAATAGCTCATTTTTCTCCAAAATTTCCTAAGGCTCAAACCCCAACCCCACTACTCCAAATTTCATCCTTCTATGTCTCTTGATTGAACCGTAGAAATTTTAAATTGATTTGGGATTCGAGTTGATCATGTTAAGGGCTTCGAGAAGCACCCTTTATTTTCGTGAATAAAGTTCCAAAGTCGGAAGTTCATTTTAATTTTCCATTTTTAGGTATGTGGGGCTTTGAACAAGATTATCCTTTCGATCTTGCGCCCGGTATTTTTGTTGAATTACATTGACATGAGATTTTACATGTTTTACAATGAATTAAAAATATGGTTTTATATCTTATATTATTGTCCATGAGCTATGGGATTATGTCATCCGATATGTGTATGATTTTAAGATGGAATTATGTCCAAAAAGTATTTGATTATGAGAGTATGATGATTTAATTTGTTAAGCCTTGATTTATACTATCATTCCACTATTTCCTTATTATGAATTTATAATTGATATTGGAAATTCTATATCCCTACTATAGGTTGATGTCTCAAGTACCTTTAAATGAGAGTTGGATGACAAATTGAGAAATGTTGATATTGAAGTTGCAATGAGTCTTGGTATTTTCCGGATGGTTTTGATGAGTTAAATTATTGAAAATATCATGTATTGAGTGTTCATATCCTTGTCCAAATGTCAAGTCGGTTATGGTTCAATGCATTGATACCTTGTTGATGTTGAGGAAGATTAAAATGTTTTGAGCTAAAATGTGTTGAGTTAGGAATCCACAAATTGATATGATTTGATAAATGAGAAAGAGATTTGATTTGGTCTTTATGATAGACCCTTGTGATGTTGTGGTGGATTTCCTAACGCGTTTTGAGCTTGTCGGGGAGTAGTACTTAGCACCGATAGGGAAATTTGGTATTTCCCCAAACCTATGTGCCACCGTAGGGTTGTTTGATAATGATATTATTGGCTAGAGAGCCCGATTGTGATTATTGCTATTTTAAGGTCGTACTCCCTGGCAAAGAGTATGACGCTCCCGCCAATGGGGGTTTCAAACGTTGGTATTCCACGTAGCTCACGTGGGCTTTTTGGTTATAGGAAACTCCCCTGTCCATAAGAGTTATGTTTATTGAAATACCGAGTCACTCCGAGTTTTGATGTGGTAAGTCAAGTTTCCTATGATGATCTATAATGATTTATGAGGTTTTTCTCCTACATTTCCTATCTAAGATGTTATGAGTTGTATGTTTCAATGTCAGTCAAGCCAGGTGTGTCATTATGGTCCGTATGTACATTTTTACGAAATTTATGGTATTATTTATATTTTGCATGCTCCCCCACATACTCAGTACGTATCTTGTGCTGACCCACATATTTCTCTATGGGCTACATTCTTACCATGATGTAGGTTCAGGTACTTATCCACAGCCACAACCGCGACAGTGATATCCGAGTGCCGAATCTACGTTCCTTCAGTGGTGAGTCCTCATGGTTTGAGGACCAAGTTGCTAGTTTTGGTGCTATTGTTTTGTTATCCCTTTGGTCTGTTGAGTTAGTTGGGGGTTTGTCCCAATGGCTCGTTGATTTTACTGTATAGAGGCTATGTCATACTAGTGTATTATTGGGTTGGTTTATGTATAGACATTCCATATATGTATAGTTCAACGATATTCCGTGCCATGTGCGAGGTGATATGATATATACTTATATAAATACCCTTAGCGTAGCGTGTATGTTGTTGTGTGGGAACCCAAGGGTAGTGTTTTATCTTAAAGGGTTAGCTTGAGGCTACGTGTATCCTTGGGCACCGTGTGGCATCTCGGGATGATATTTTGGGGCGTTACAAACTTGGTATCAGAGCCTAAGGTTGTGAAGAGTCCTAGGGAGTCTGAAAAGCAGCGTTACATATAGTCTTGAGCATTGGTGTGTAGCGCGCCTCACCTATTATCAAGAGGTTGCGGGGCGTTCTAGGAAAAGTCATTTCTTTCTTTCTACAAGAGTCTATCATGCTTACAACTGTTTCCTTTTGCTGCTAATTCATGCGTTCTTACAACAGAAAATGCCTCCACGTCGAGCTCACGGAAACAATAACCAACCTCAACCCGTTGATCCGTTACATAAGACGGTATCCCATGCCGAATTTCGGGCAACTTTTCAGATGCTAGCCCAGACAGTTACCGCCAATACTCAGGCCAACGCTCCACCTCCGCAGGAAAATAATTTGGCAGCAGCATGAATTTATGATTTTATGCGGATAAATCCGCCAGAGTTTCATGGATCGAGAGTAGGTGAGGACCCACAGATGTATGTTGATGAAATGATGAAAATTACACAGATTATGCACGTGATCGAGGAATAAAGTGTGGAGATGGATTCTTATCAGTTGAAGGATGTTGCCTATGACTGGGTGCAGATGTGGAATAAGGCTAGAGAGGAAGATACCGCTCCGGTGACTTAGCAATTGTTCCAAGATACTTTCTTTGATAGATTATTTCCTCTTGAGTTATGGGAAGCTAAGTTAGAGGATTTTATGAATTTGAGACAAGGCTCTATGTCGGTTAAGGAGTATTATCTTAAGTTTAATCAGGTATCGAAGTATGCTCCCAATATGATGGATGACTCGAGGACTAGTATGAGCAAGTTTCTAACTGGGGTGTCGAGTTATGTGGTGAAAGAATATAGATCCTCTATGATCAACAAGGAGATTGATCTTCGTAGGTTAATGATTCACGCCCAACAGATTGAGTTAGACAAGATAAAGGAAAGAGAAAGAGTAAGAGGGATTAAGAGAGTCAGATCACAGCAACTAGGGTCTGGTCAGACTAGATTCTCCGAAGGGAGTCTCCCTCAGTTTTAGAGATGTCCATTTATACCTGCGCCTTCCTTAGCTAGTCCGCCCGTATATCGAGGTAGGCACGAGCTCTAGAATAGGTCGGTACCTTCTAGGTCTCAGGATAGTGTAAGCAACCGGCCTCATCCTCCTTCGTGTGCTAAGTGTGGTAAAGACCATTTTGGGGATGTTATATGGGGCAGCGGGGCTGTTTTGGTTGTGGAAAGTTGGGCCACATACTTAGAGACTGGCCATATGCTAGACAACAGAGTCGTGATGCACATCCCCAGAGTCAGGCTACCAGTACCCCGCCTCCCGTAGCCTTTCCAGTTCCTCCTTACGGTGCTTCATCTAGTACTGCTGGCGGTCAACGCCAAAATTATTTCTATGCTATACCACCTCGTCAGGAGCATAAGGACCCTCCCGATGTTGTCACTGGTATGCTCCATGTTTTCTATTTTGATGTCTATGTGTTGATGGACCCCGGTTTGAGTTTTTCTTATGTGACACCTCTGGTTGCTGTAAATTTTAAAATGGATCCTGAACTAATTTCTGAGCCTATTTTGTTTTTTACTCTGGTAGGAGAGTCTGTCATTACTAAACAGGTGTATAAGAAATGTCCTATTACTGTCTTTCATCGGGTTATGTATGCTGATTTGATTGAGCTAGTATGGTTGACTTTGATATCATTCTGGGTATGAATTAGCTTCACTCATGCTATGCGTCTATTGATTGTCATGCTCGTGTGGTCAAGTTTCATTTTCCTGATGAACCTATCCTCGAATGGTCTGGGAGTTCTGTGATTCCTAAGGGTCATTTCATATCCTATCTCAAAAATAGGAAGTTGATTTCCAAGGGTTGCATCCATCATTTGGTTCGGGTTAAAGACACTAAGTCTGAAACCCCGACCATTCAGTCAATTAATGTTGTTAATGAGTTTCTTGATATCTTTCCAGAAGATCTCCCTGGAATACCTCTTGATAGAGAGATAGAGTTCGGGATTGAACTTCTTCCCGATACTCAGCCTATTTCCATTCCTTTGTATCGCATGGCTCCCGCGGAACTTAAAGAGTTGAAGGAGCAATTGAAAAATCTTTTAGACAAAAGATTTATCATACCTAGTATGTCCCCGTGGGGTGAACCTGTCCTGTTTGTGCATAAGAAAGATGGTTCTTTGCGAATGTGTATTGATTACTGATAGCTTAATAGGCTTACTATCAAGAATAAATATCCGTTTCCTCGAATTGATGATTTATTTGATCAATTGAAAGGTACGAGCTACTTTTCGAAGATAAACTTCAGATCCGGTTATCACCAACTTAAGGTTAGGGAATGTGATATCCCCAAGATAGCCTTCCGAACCTGTTACGGTCAGTTTGAATTTCTAGTGATGTCTTTCGGGTTAACTAATGCTCCAGCGACTTTCATGGATCTTATGAACCATGTATTCCGACCATATTTGGATTTATTTGTAATAGTGTTCCTTGATGATATTCTTATTTACTCCCAAAGTGAGGCTGATCATGCGGATCATCTCCGAATCGTGTTGGAAACTCGTCGAACTCATCGGTTGAATGCTAAGTTCAGTAAGCGTGAGTTCTGGCTGAACTCTGTAGCCTTCTTGGGTCATGTTATTTCTTCCGAAGGTATTAGAGTTGATCCTCAAAAGATAGAGGCTATAAAGAGTTGTCCTAGACCTATTTCTCCTTCTGATATCAAAAGTTTCTTGGGTCTAGCCAGTTAGTATCATCATTTTGTTGAAGGGTTTTCATCTATTGCATCTCCTATGACCCGTTTGACCCAAAAGAAAGTAAAGTTCCTGTGGTCAAAATCTTGCAAGAAGAGTTTTTAGGAGTTGAAGACTCGACTCACTTCAGCCCCTGTGTTGATTTTGCCTGACGGTGTTGATGGTTTTGTGGTGTATTGTCATGCTTCCAGAGTCGGTTTGGGTTGTGTATTGATGCAAAAGGGCAAGGTTATAGCTTATGCTTCCAGGCAGCTAAAGCCTCACGAGAAGAATTATCCTACCCATGACCTTGAATTAGCTACCATGGTTTTTTCTTTAAAAATCTGGAGACATTATTTGTATGGTGTCCATGTCGACGTCTTCACAGACCATAAGAGCTTGCAGTATGTATTCATCCAAAAAGAGTTGAATCTTAGGAAGAGATAATGGTTAGAACTGTTGAAAGATTATGATATGAGCGTGCTATATCATCCGGGCAAGGCCAATGTAGTAGCAGATGCCCTTAGTCGGAAGTCCATGGGTAGCGTAGCATATGTGGAGATTGGTAAGAAGGAGTTCGCTCGTGAGGTACATCGTTTGGCTAGATTGAGGGTTAGGTTGTTTGGTGATGCTGAGGGTAGTATAGGAGTGCAAAGCGATTCTGAATCCTCTTTAGTTTCGCAAGCGAAGGACAAGCAAGATAGGGATCCTACCTTGGTCAGTTTAAAAGAGTCAGTTAAAGACCAAAAAGTGGAGGTTTTCTCCCAAGGGGGAGATGGCGTTTTGAGACTTCGAGAAAGATTATGTGTGCCTGATGTTGATAACTTGAAGCAGAGGATTATGGAAGAAGCGCATGGTACGCGATACTCCATCCATCCTGGTGCTACCAAGATGTACCATGATTTGCAGGAAATCTATTGGTGGAACGGTATGAAGAGGAACATAGAAGAATTTGTGGCGAAGGGTTCCACGTGTCAACATGTTAAAATAGAGCATCAAAGGACAGTGGAATCATGCAAGAGTTTAGCATTCCTACTTGGAAGTGGGAAGAAATGAATATGGACTTCATAGTTGGTTTGCCTCCTTCTCGTCTCCATCATGATTCAATTTGGGTTGTCGTAGATCGGCTAACGAAATCAGCTCATTTCTTGCCTGTGCATTCATCGTATACAGCTGAAGATTATGCTAGGATATATATTCGGTTACTCGTCAGACTTCATGGAATCCCTTTGGCTATTATTTCTGACAGAGGTACTCAGTTTACCTCTTAGTTTTGGAAATCTTTCCAGAAAGGTATCGGTACCCAAATTCGTTTAAGTTTTGCTTTCCATCCGCAAACAGATGGTCAGGCCGAGATGACCATTCAGACTTTAAAAGATATGTTGAGGGCTTGTGTGCTTGATTTTAAAGGTAGTTGGGATGAGCACTTAGCATTAATCGAGTTTGCTTACAATAACAGTTTTCATGCTACTATTGAAATGGCCCCATTTGAAGCTTTGTATGGTAGAAGGTGTAGATCACCCATTGGTTGGTTTGAAGTTGGTGAGGCTGTCGTGACTGGACCGGATACGGTGTTTGAGGACATGGAGAAGGTTAAGTTAATTCGGGAAAGGTTGAAAACCGCCTAAAGTAGTCAAAAATCATAAGAAGATATAAGGAGGAAAGACCTTGAATTTGATGTTGGTGATTTAGTGTACTTGAAAGTTTTACCCATGAAAGGGGTAAAGAGATTTGGGAAGAAAGGGAAACTAAGTCTCCGTTACATTGGTCCCTATAAGATTGTGGATCGCATTGGGAAGGTAGCGTATAAGGTTAAATTGCCCACGGAGTTATCTAACGTCCTTCTGGTTTTTCATGTTTCTATGCTTAAGAAATCTATTGGTGATTCTGTTGTGATTGATTCTTCCGAAAGTTCGGGTATTCAAGATAGTCTTTCATATGAAGAGATTCCGGTTGAGGTTTTTGACTTTCAAGTTCGTAGGCTAAGAAACAAGGAAGTTCCTTTGGTTAAAGTGCTTTGGTGAAATCAATCCGTGGAGAGTGCTGCTTGGGAAGCCGAAGAGGATATGCGCGCCAAATATCCCCACCTCTTTCCTACGAATCCTGAGCATGTCAAAGGTATCGTTCTGTTTTGATTTAATCCTTAATGCTATGTTTATCTTGGCTTGTCTGTTTTCTACGATATCCAAAAAAATCTAAAATTGAGTATATACTTGGGCAAGATGATTTTTCTCTATATAATCATTTTCATAGTATTCTTGACCTACCTATAAACATTCGAGGAAGAATGTTTCCAAGGAGGAGATGATGTGATGCCCCAGAAAATTTTTCCGTTAAGATCTCGAACGAAAATGTGTTGAATTCTGTTCTTTATCGTGATTAATAATTTTTTAGTTTTGAATTTCTAAATATGATGTGAATTTCTACGACCCCTCATTATGTAGAGCATCGAATAAGCTTTCCAAAAATATGTGGATCATTCAAAACGGACACTCGAGCGATGAGTTATGATCATTCCGATCTAATCGTGAATAGTGGTGAACAGTAAATGTGTAGGAAAAAAATACTGAGGCCAGGTGAATTTTAAGGTCAAATGCAAACGATCATAACTCTTTGTACATAATTATCTGGGTGAGCTACTATATATCAACAGAAAGCTCTGAAAGTTCTCTTTCCAATGAAGTTGGTTTCCTCCAATTTGGCCATCGGAGAAAAAATTTATAGTCGATCTACTTCATCCTATCAAAACAGTCCACCAAAGGACAGATTTGACATTATTTGAGTTTTAAGGGTATTTTGGTCATTACCACTCCAATCCATCCGGGTAAACCATGGATTTAAGTCCATTAAGAGAATTCAATAGCTCATTTTTCTCCAAAATTTCCGAAGGCTCAAACCCCAACCCTACTACTCCAAATTTCATCCTTCGATGTCTCTTGATTGAACCGTAGAAATTTTAAATTGATTTGGGATTCGAGTTGATCATGTTAAGGGCTTCAAGAAGCACCCTTTATTTTCGTGAATAAAGTTCCAAAGTCGGAAGTTCATATTAATTTTCCATTTTTAGGTATGTGGGGCTTTGAACAAGATTATCCTTTCGATCTTGTGCCCGGTATTTTTGTTGAATTACATTGACATGAGATTTTACATGTTTTACCATGAATTGGAAATATGGTTTTATATCTTATATTATTGTCCATGAGCTATGGGATTATGTCATCCGATATGTGTATGATGTTGAGATGGAATTATGTCCAAAAAGTATTTGATTATGAGAGTATGATGATTTAATTTGTTACGCCTTGATTTATACTATCATTCCACTATTTCCTTATTATGAATTTATAATTGATATTTGAAATTCTATATCCCTACTATCAGTTGATGTCTCAAGTACCTTTAAATGAGAGTTGGTTGGAAAATTGAGAAATGTTGATATTGAAGTTGCAATGAGTCTTGGTATTTTCCAGATGGTTTTGATGAGTTAAATTATTGAAAATATTATGTATTGAGTCTTCATATCCTTGTCCAAATGTCGAGTCGGTTATGGTTCAATGCATTGATACCTTGTTGATGTTGAGGAAGATTAAAATGTTTTCAGCTAAAATATGTAGAGTTAGGAATCCACAAATTGATATGATTTGATAAATGAGAAAGAGATTTGATTTGGTCTTTATGATAGACCCTTGTGATGCTGTGGTGGATTTCCTAACACGTTTTGAGCTTGTCGGGGAGTAGTTTTTAGCACCGAGAGGCAAATTTGGTATTCCCCTAACCTATGTGCCACCGTAGGGTTGTTTGATGATGATATTATTGGCCAAAGAGCCCGATTGTGATTATTATAGTTTTAAGGTCGTACTCCCTGGAAAAGAGTATGACTCTCCCTCCAATGGGGGTTTCAAATGTTGGTATTCCACGTAGCTCACGTGGGGTTGTCGGTTATAGGAAACTCCCTTGTCCATAAGAGTCATGTTTATTGAAATATCGAGTCACTCCAAGTTTTGATGTGGTAAGTCAAGTTTCCTATGATGATCTATAATGATTTATGAGTTTTTTCTCCTCGATTTCCTATCTAAAATGTTATGAGTTGCATGATTCAATGTCACTCAAGCCAGGTGTGTCATTATGGTCCGTATGTACATTTTAAAGAAATTTATGGTATTATTTATATTTTGCATGTGCCCCCATAAACTCAATACGTATCTTGTGCTGACCCACATATTTATCTATGGGCTACATTCTTACCATGATGTAGGTTCAGGTACTCAGCCGTAGCCGCGACATTGATATCCGAGTGCCGAATCTACGTTCCTTTAGTGGTGAGTCCTCATGATTCGAGGACCAAGTTGCTAGTTTGGGTTCTGTTATTTTGTGATCCTTTTGTTCTGTTGAGTCAATTGGGGGTTTGTCCCAATGGCTCATTGATTTTGCTGTATAGAGGCTATGTCAGACTAGTGTATTGTTGGGTTGGTTTGTGTATAGACATTCCATATATGTACAGTCTAAACATATTCCGTGCCATGTGCGAGGTGATATGATATGTACTTATATATATACCCTTAGCGTAGCGTGTATGTTGTTGTGTTGGAACCCAACGGTAGTATTTTGGCTTAAAGGGTTAGCTTGAGGCTACGTGTATCCTTGGGCACCGTGTGGCATCTCGGGATGATATTTTGGGGCGTTACATATTAATTGTCAAAAGTGATGTAATAAAGCGCTTAGGGAAGATGGTCACTATTAAGGCAAAATTGTTCCTACCAATCTCTTAGCCTACATTAAACCCTTGAAGACCTATTTGATCTTTTGCTTCATTATTTTGATATTAGTAGGGTGCTACACTAAGGCCAAGCCTATGGTTCATTATTTCTAACTTGTGAATTCCTTGTGAGAGTGACCGTTACTTTATTTGTATACCCATTGTGTTATAGATTGCAGTTATATGAGTGATTATGGGTAACTCTCTTGTTGTGAGGGAACAACATGTTTGATGAATGTGGGAGATTTGTATGATGTCCTTGATTGAATAGTGTGCATTAGTTTTCCAACTAGGTGAGTCTATTCTTGAGGCTAGGATGTTTTGGAGTAGTGTTCTTAAGCTTTCAATTGTGTTTATAACATGCTTAGTGTAGAAACTTGAATTATGTTTAGTCATTGTAGTAATATCTTGAGTTTCTTACATGTAGTAAAAGCGTAGAGTCTCCTCAACTTATGATTCTTAGAGTGATGAGTAGTTCGAGGAAAAACAAGTCTTTAAGTGTGGGGTGGTGATGTTGGGTGTATTTATGCACTCTGGTGTTGTTATCCTATCTTATTTAGCATTGTTTTTAGGAAAATTCGTGTGCTTTATGTGTTGATGATTATATAAATAAGCATATAATATTTCCAGTATTTTTTATAAGGTTTAAAGGTGTTTCCAAACAACTGTGTGCTTAATTGAGTCACTTAGAGTTTAGACAAGAAAACTAGTGTTATAAACTTGAGCTTGGTGTCGTTCTCATTAGTCGCGGAGGATTCTAGTGTATTATATGAGTTCCTTATAGTTTTAATATGTAATAAAATGTAAAAACTTGTTTAGAGTGTCCGAAGTTCAATTATAATGAGCCAAGAGTCAACAATACATTATAGCGTTAACTAGTCGAGGCTAGTGCTTAGATTGAGCTTTTAGTTCATTGTTCTTGTCGTATGATGTGTTGAAATCTAATGTGTGGTGTTTGATCATGTAGTATGCTTGGAGGGTTTATATTTATGATATATTGATGATATACAAGCTGAAAACTAAGGCAAAACGACACCACAAGCAAAGGAACAAGTAGAGAAAACACTTAGTCAAATATTGGATCGATTGGCACATTCCAGTGGCTGCCCGCGATTTGCACGCGTCGCCCCCTCCATTTTAGTGCTATGGAGCATGCGCAGAACCCTTGGGGTGGTGCAATAGAGCCTGCGGTGTTCCTGGTAGTGCGGTGCTATGCAGCCCGCGGGGCATAGATCATTTATATGTCGACCAAGTACTTTATACTATAAATATACACCTTGCACACTATGGCAAATATCTTGTAACGTCTTGGATGAATTGGGAGGTTGATACACTTCATCTTTGAGGTTTTAATATTCTTAATTTAGATTTCTATTAGATTATAACATGTATTCAAACCGTTGGATCATGATTATGTCCATTAGTGGTTAAAAACTCCTTTTCCGAGGTTAAAGCTAAGAACATGACTATTATCGTTTTGAATTGATTTTGTTAAATTTGCATATCATATTTGGTTTCTTTTTCATCCTTGTTTTAACTATTTTAAGGAATGATCACCCTTAGAATACATATATTGTCAACCTTGCGATCTCGGGAGAGTGAAAAGGAAGATAGATCATGGGGATGAACAAAGTAGGGTTCGTATTCATTTATAAAATAAGGAATACGAATTAGTTTCTAGGATAGGGATGTACCTAGAAGCCTTACTTGATTAACATGTAGGATTATAACATTAAGAACTTAATTGGACTATTACATCTTCGACTATTACATCCCTGCTCAACGATGTAGTTGTAAGATCCAAGTTAGGTAAACAATTAGAGGTCGGTAGGCTATGATCATGCAATTAACCCTACGAATCAACAACCAAGATAAACGATTTAACGAATGAAGTTCAATAACATGGTTTGACTGTTTGAAGTGCTTTAACCCTGGGTTTTCTCCTATTGATGGGTCAAGACCTTTAATTTACACATTGATTACTTTACCTTGTTTACAAATATTTAGAACTCTCTTTATGTTATGCTTGCATCAATTAATCTAAATTGTGAACTAGAATTGAATAGTCGTTAGAACAAGTACCTGTGGGATCGATATTCAGCTTTATTGAAGGACGCTATATTACTTGGTAGACCATGTACACTTGCGTGTGTGCTTGGGCGTTGTCACCATTAATACTTTGATGACTCTTCACCTGATGAACACTATTTGCCTACGACTGATGAGCCAAATAAGAAGGATGATGATGTTTAAGAACAGCCTGAGGCAAAGTTTGAGAAGTTGACCTGTACTGATGATTATTTCGATAGCGATTATGATGATGCCTAGATTGGAAAAGAGATCCAAAACATAGTTAATGAATTTAGCTCAAGTTTTCCCACAATATAATTTGAAGAGAAAAATGATCCAGGTACAGTGACCATCCTATATTTTATTGGGCCGTATGAGATTAAGCAGGCCCTATGTGTTTCGGGAATAAATGTTATGCAACTGGTTATATACAAGGTGTTGGGATTAGGAGAACTCAAGCATACATATTTAAGGTTGTTAATGGCTAACTCATATTTAAAGAAGATAGTGGGCATTGTTCGTGACGTGGAGATAAGAGTAGAATACTTCACATATCTTGTAAATTTAATGATTCTAGACTGCGAAGTGGATACCTATTTTCCAATCAAATTGGGCAAACCATTCTTATTTACTGGTAGTGTTTTGATTGACATAGACTTGGAAGACATCACTTTTATGTGGAATGACGAGCAAATTGTATTAAATATATGCGTGACAGTTAAGCAACTTGATGACATGATACTTGTGGCAGTGATATATGACGTAGATGATAACATGATCAGAGTTGATGTGCCTATTGAGAAGAGATTAGGGGTTAAAGCATTTGCCACAGTAATTATAAACTTTGAGAGTGATGGAATTGCTGTTATGATGAGATGGCTAGTGCCCTACATGGAACAGGCTCTTACAAGTGTGCCCATAAGAAGCTCGATCTTGACTTAAAGAACAGAGCCACACCGCTTTAAAGATCATTGATTAAAAAACCACTAGTATTGGAATTTAAAGTCCTCCCTCATCACTTGCAGTGCAGTATGCGTTCTTGGGGACCAACAATACCTTATCGGTGATCATTGCAGAAGATTTGATAGGAGCGCAGGTGGAGGCTTTATGTAATAACCTGTATTTCCAAAGCTTAACTTAACTCTCAGTTAATGAGTTATCCAATATAATATTTTTGAAATACTCAGTATTTTTCAGTTTAGAGTCTACCATTGCGTAGGAAATTGAAATATCTTTCCAACGATATAAAATTCTCCTAAATAAGATAACCGGGTAGAAGTTATGGATATTTTAAGTTTCAGTCATAAAACACCGTTATTCAGAATAGTAGCGTGTCACGGAGTATGTTAAAATAGAGATTGTCAATTTCCAGTGAAGTACTATGATACCGGCGCATCGCGCCACAACTTATTTTCACAATTGTCCATTTCCAGTGCACCAAAGCGATTTCACCGCATCGCGGTGAACTTTCAGGTCCCAACCAAAGTTGCAATGCGATACCACCAAGTCGTGCCACCATGCATTTTCCCTGTTGGCAATTTCCAGAGACACGGCATGAAAGCGCCATGTCGAACCAGGTGCCTATATGAAATTTTTTTAACAAAAATTAAATGTTTCATCCAAGGTTAAAACAAGCTTTTCCCTTGATTTTAACATGCCCAAATATGGTATTTAATCCCTAAAAATATTTTAAGTCATTACTCACTCAATTTATCCACAAATTAAAAAAAATTCTCTCTCAAAACTACAAACCCCAGCTTCAAAAAACCAAGATAAATAAGGGATTCACCAAGAACTTCAAGAAACTCATCAATTAAGGTATGTTTGGTGTTCATCTATGGGTTCCTTTCACCCATAGAGTCCACAAATCAGTTTTCAAAATACAAGATTTTTAAATTATGAACTTCCGTGCTTTAATTGAATTGAATTCATGTTAATGTTATTATTGGGTTTTAGTCCATGATTAAATTACATGTTTTTATGAAATTAATCATTGTATGTGTTGAATTAAATGATCTTCATGATAAACCCTTCAATTTGCAAGTTGATTGATGTAGCCATGATAACTATATGTTCTGATTTTTGTATAACCTAAGCGTGCTCCCCATGTGTTTGATAAAATGCCAATGTGAATGAAATAGTGCCATTATAACATGATAGCATGTATTCCCCATTCATGTATAAGTAAATGCGTTACATGTGTTTGATTAAATGCCTCTATGAGTGACCTATGGACAAGTATACATTGTTATGATTTTCAAGAGTATATTATGCTTTATTTTTTTTTATGCTATCGAGTATTAGGGGTATTTAATACCAAAAAATTTAGTTATATGCCTAGAGCCAGTGTCAGTAACAAAATCTCAATCATGTCATGATCAGTAGTACTCTCAGTCAATTACAGAACTCAGTAGAACTCAGTCAATTATCGAACTTAGAAAAACTCAATATGCTCAGTATTAGTCCAGTATACTCAGTTTAGTGTCTTTCAGTTGATGTACGATTCAAGACCGAGTGAACCCAAGGATAGGGGCTCACCTGCTAGAAATGGGTGTGATCTCCAGAAGCAATCCTTTCATTCCAAAACTACGTAGCCAACATAATTTTAGAAATCAAACCTACCAGTTGAGGGTTGCTGAGGTGTTTTATCCTACCAGATTAGGGTTCCACCATTCTCATTAGAGAACCTGTCAGATGAGGGTAAATCTTCAGTGTCTTGACCTGTGACACAGTACTGACACCCTTGTAACTGGGGTCACAGGATGGAACCCAACTCAGTTGTCTTATTTGAGGCATGCTGGTTAGATAATTTCTTCTCATAGTCTCAGTCTCAGTCTTTAAAATAGAACTAGGTTCAGTTCTACAGAATTAGGACTGTCAGATACAGTCAATCAATATTAGTAACTCAGTTATCACTAACTTTAGATATCAGTTACTCAGTATCAGAACTCAAGACTTAGCTTCAGAAAAGCTTAGTCACAGTATTTATTTATATGTACATTAGTGCATACCCAGTTTTTATAGAAGGATCAGTTTTCCATATACTCTCATATTCAGTTACTCTATATCATGCAGTCAGTTATTGTTCATGCATAAGAAACCTTGCATTTAGACTTACCTCATATATCATACCAGTACATTCCACGTACTGACACATACTCTTTATTTGCGCTATGATATCTCATACCATAGGTTCGGATGCTCAGGTTCTCAACCGGGCATAGATAGACTCAGATTCATCCAGCAACAGTAGATTAGCAGTGAGTCCTCATCATTCAAGGATATTATTTTATTTCATTAATTCAGTAGACTCAATATTTAAATAGATGAAGTTAGTTTGAGGATTGTCCCATTAACTTCACTTTCAGACAGTTTCAATTAGAGGTTTTTCTGATAGTGTGAAGTTTTACAGATTATTATTTCAGACGATATAATTTATCATCATTTTAGATGTTTTGAAACTTATGTCATTTTAGCCTATTATTTCGTATTTATTACAGTATCATGTTTCAGTGCTCATAACAGATATCAGTTATGGGTTAGCTTGTGGTCTTTAGGGGTCATAAGCACCGTGTAGCATCCGAGGTAAAAACTCAAGGCGTTACAAACTTAGTATCAGAACCTAAGGATCACCAGAGTCCTAGGAAATCTAACAGCCGCATCTAGTAGAGTCTTATGAATGGGTGTGTAGCGCACTACACTTATGGATAGGAGGCTATGAGATTTTTTAGGAAACTATTTCCCTTCTTTTAATAGTCATGTCATGCGAGTTAGAGAATTAGAAATCAGTCAGCACCTCAGCCCATTCAGGCAGATCCTCTGGATGAGCATGTCTCCCATGCATAATTTAGAGTTGCATTCACCACTCTAAAAAATTCTGTAGCAGCTCAAAATAAATGTCCAGCTACTGTTCTGGCCAACCCAGTGGCCAATACTACTGAATCCAGGATTTGGGACTTTACCCGATTGCATCCTCCCCTATTCTCAGTATCTAAGCCAGAAGAGGATCCACAGTAGTTCCTCGATCAGGTTTAGAAAGTCACAGATATTATGGAAGTGACTTCTAGTGAGAGTGCTAAGTTAACCGCCTATCATCTACAAGATATAGCTCATACGTGGTTTAAGCAGTGGATAGTAGACAGGGGCACTGATGTAGAGCCCATAGAGTGGGAAGAGTTTTCTATAGCTTTCCTAAAAAGTTTCTTTCCCTTAGAGATGAGAGAGGCCAAGGTCTTAAGGTTCATCAATCTCAGGCAGGGCAGTATGAGTGTGAAAGAGTATTCCCTCAAGTTTACTCAGTTAGCCAGGTATGCTCCCCATGTAGTAGAAGACAGTAGGTCCAAAATGAGCAAGTTCATATCTGGGGTGTCAGATAGTATGGTTAAGGAGTGCAGGACAACAATGTTTATTAAGAAGATGGACATATCCAAGATTATGGTCCATGCTCATTAGATAGAAGAGGCTAAGAACAGAGAGAAAGAAGCAGAACAAGAGAGATAGAATAGGTAGCTTAAATTTCAATGAGGCTAAGTCAGAGGGCGGTAACCGTTCCCAGTTTTATCCAAAATCATTAGTTCCATCTCCGTCCTCAGTCAATGCTCCAGCACCTTAGTTCATAAATGATAACAAAGATAGGGCGCCAGGCTTTAAATCTCAGTATAGTATCAACAGTGCTCGAACAAATCCTCTTTGCCAGACATGTGGAAGAAACCACAAGGGTGTCTGTAGAGCTGGCAGTGACGTTTGTTTTAGGTATGGTAAGCCAGGACACAGAGTTAGAGATTGTCCTCAGTCAGGTTCTTAGGGTCATCATACTCATTCTTCATCTTAGTCAGGTCGCTCGAATCAACAGGATGTTGCTTCTAGTACCACTAGTAGGCAACACCCAAACAGGATTTATGCGTTTCAATCTAGACAAGATTAGGAAAATTCTCCTGATGTGGTCAATGGTATGTTACAGATCTTCTATTTACATGTTTATGAATTGCTAGATCCAGGAGCTTCTTTATCTTTTGCAACTCCTTATATAGCCATTAACTTCGGAGTCAGTCCAGAAATCCTAAATGAGCCTTTCTCAGTTTCTACCCTAGGGAGAAAATCTATTATAGCCCGATGAGTATACAGGAACTAGATGTCATAAGGTTAAACAAACCATATATAAATATGGAATGTTCAGCAATTTGTCTTAAAATCTCAACATACTCATGTACTTCAATTTCTAGAACATTGGCAAATCTCAAAATCTCATGCATAGTAATATTGGGTATGAACCCACACTTCGAATTCATAGGAGAACTCATAAAGTCATATAACTTTGAAATTTAAAACAAGTTTTGGTCACAAGGATGAAAGAATTGTCCTTGTTCAAACCTCACATACCTTAGATTGTAACTTAGATGAACAAACTTGCTTGAGACTCTTCTTCTTACTCTTGAGAGAGGGTTCTTGAAGCCTTTTACTTGGGAAACTTAAATCTAAACTCAATTTGCAGAATCTATGGTGAGTTATTAAATTTCTTGGAGAAGGGTTTTGGATTTTCTCTTGAGGGAGAAACCCTAGATCTTGGATGTTTTGGGAGATAATGAGGCTATCTGCTTTGTTTTGAATATATCAGGATATTAAAAGGCAAAAGACCCAAAATATCCTTTTAAAAATGACTTAAAAATATTGAACGAGATTTGTGATGGTCGGAGCGACAGTCCGTCGCTAGTGTTACGGTCCGTCGGATCGTCCGTTGCACGTTGGTCAGAAAAAAACCACACAGCCTTAGTTGCGATGGTAGCGATGGTCTATCACTAGCTTGACGGTCTGTCATCTTGTCTATCACACTTAGGACAGAAGAGGGAGTCACTTCCTTGGTTGCAACGGTCCAGGTGATGGTCCATCGCAAACTCGATAGTCCATCAACCTGTCCATCACACCTGGATGGTTCCAACAACTCTCAGTAAAATGGTCATAACTTCTCACCCCGATACCGGATTTGGACAAAATTGGTATCGTTGGTAAGCTAATTCAATTCTCTACCAGACAAAAAGTGGATATTAGGGAAATTCTACATGGTTTAAAATATTTCTCACTTGTAATGTCAGACCTTACTTTTCTTAAAGATGAAACTCGACTTAAAGAAAATTCAGGGTATTACAGTTAGTATGTATATATATATATACATACATATATTGGAAAGAAAAGTCATCGTTTCACCCCCGAACTTGTCTCCACAACTTAATTTAGTATTTAAAATAAGATTTTATTTATTTACCCCCCTAAACAACTTTATAGTGAATTAATGTTACCACTAATATTGAAGTGGCATTTTTTCAAATAGAAAGGAAAAATGCGTATTTTATTTAAAAACAGTCATGTTACAACTTTAGATTCATATATATATATATATATATTCGTATCCCCCACCCCCTAGTTTCTTCATCTTCTTCGTACCCCATACCCACCCCAACACCACGTTTCTTCATCTTCTTTAGAATTACCACTTTTTTCTAATTTTATATCATAAATATCTATAATTCTATTTAACTATCAAAATTATCACTTACCTTAATATTGAGTTGATCAAATATTTATCCTCAATCATTGAACAAACATACCTAGGCTAACTTAGAATCAGAGTTTTTTTTAATACAAATGAGTATTCGTTGAAAAGTTCTAATTTAGGTAGTTATATATATTAAACTCATAAAAAATGTGATCCCTATATGTTTTTTTACCATTCGTCTTCCTTTGGGGTGCACTGTGTTTTCTCACCATGCAATTATTTTAAATTAGAGTCCCCATCTAAGATCTGCGCGTCTGATGTAAACAAATTTCGATAATTTCATTGTAACCTCACACACCTAACATCCCTTTCAAAAATTCATAATTTTCTTGTAATTCAATTTTACCAAAATATCATTAACATCTTTACACAAAAGACCTCTTCACAATCCTCTCACTAACCCAAATCCATTATCCCCACCATATTCCATCTTTATTTTCTAGAAAAGCAATGGTTGTTCCCATTAACTAGGAATTTGATTTGTATTTTTCTACCAAACAAGGATATATCATCAACTCCTTGTTAATTTTCCTCATTTCTCGCGTCTTGTGCTTATCGTGAATTCACCAAATTTGGTGAACTCAATTTCGTATAATCGGGTGAATGGGTTGGTGGATTTGTTTGTTATTGAAGAGAAGATGATTCCTTTTTTTGATTGAGTTGATGCACATTTAGGCATTTTATTTAATAGATGGTTGATTGGATTCAGATTTTGGTGAGGCATTTTGTCAAACGAGTGGTGGGTCTTAATTTGTCCATATTTGACTTCATTTTATCCATATTTGACTCTAATGGTGGATGGTTTCAGGTAAGGGGAAGGGGGTGAGGGGATTTAAGAAGAAACATTTTGGGGTTTTGGGGGGAAGGTGCAGTAGCAGTTTTGCAGATAGAGAGGAAGGGGTGGGTGGGGTGGGCGTGGAGTTGAAGAAGATTTTTTTTATATATATGTGAAATTATTTTTAAAAAATATATTTTTATGTGTCTCCGACGTGACATTGACATGGCGCTGATGTATGGGTGCGTTTAATACACTCTCCGTTGTGAGGGTGGTATTCAGTCTTGAAGGTTGAAATTAATTCACTATAAAACTGTTAAGGGGGTAAATAATTTTATGTTTAGTTTAAGGGCTAAAGTAATTTGAGTAGACAAGTTCAGGGGTAAATTGGTGTCTTTTTTCTATATGAAAATAAGAAGAGAGGGTGAAAAAATAAAAGTAGCATTTTCTTATCGGTTAAATTGATAAACCTGACCATGAAGGTCAAAGACCGATAAATAAAAAATTGCTAATTAATATCTCATTGGTTTGTTTATCGATTTAGTGTGTTGACAAACCAAAAATCAATTATCCAAACTAATAATATATAACATCGAACTAAACTAAAAGATGCACACCTTTTGCCTCATTTACCCCAACCTCCCCTATCTCTCAAACCTGACCCTATCGCCAACCTTGAACACAGTCCATCCCTTAGGCATGACCCGAATCACCCATGTCCAACCCGAGCCACAAATTACATTGTAGGCTAATAAGTGGAAAACTAATGTTACCAAGTAACTTCTAAGAAAACACACCTCAGGCAACAAAGAAACCCAAAAATCAAATGCTACCAAGACCACCCACCCTTAACACAACAAGCCTATGAGAAAAGAAACAATGCAATTATGAATGTATTAAGAAAATATCAATAATGAAGATTGGGACATGCAGCTCAGAAGGAAATATAATTGTCCAATCTATATGCTAAGTAGAAGAAAAACTCCATCAACACGTTCAAGAATATTGTGGAGAACTAGACAAGAAATCAAGAGAAACGAGATAGAGACACAGATATCAACTAAACAACAAATATCAGCAACCAACAGTCAAGAAACATACATAAAATTACTAGATGATAGGGAGTGAGTGAACCTGGTAGTCAACAATGAGATTACACGGTTCGCCTGGTCCTTTCAAGAGTTTGATTTGCTAGATTCTGGAAAGTTGGTGCAAAGATTGGTCACCGAGATCTAACTGACTAGGACTTTCTCACTACTATCTTCCAACTGGTGTAGTAGATAAACAAGAAATGCTAGACATAGGTAATAGTACCTGCAAAAAAGAAAAATATAAAGCAAAAAACAAGGGAGAACAAGCCACCAGAAAAGTAATGTCCGAGAAGATGTCGGCAGCAACGATAGAAAACCCTTAACTGAGAGAGGGTCTCATAGGAGAGGGGTTTTACAGTGGGTCGGTGATGGTTTAATTGAGAATCATCTTCACAAGTGAAAGAGAAATTTTTTAAAGAAGTTAGCTGAATATATTAGGGACTCGAGGACTAGAGAGAAAGAGCTTCTTAGAAGTGTATATTTTTGTCAAATAAATAGAGGAACCTCCAATGAGTTATTGGTAGTATTCATATTTCCCTAAGTTTTTTCAAATATTTTGACATGACCCGAACCATGGCCCAGGTCATGAAGGGAATCCCAAACAAATGAAGTCCTAAGATTAACACTTAGAATAATATCATAAGCACAATCATATCTAAAGTCACAATAATAAGGCCATATGAAGAGAGGTTCAACGCAAAAATAAAATAACATTCATGTCATAAGAGTTAGATACAAACCATTACCCAACACCTATCTACGAAGACTCTAACTTTAAGAATTTTCCTAAGTCGGGACATGGCTCTGACTATGCCATAAAATCCTTAAAATGATAGAATGGTAACATAAGTAAAATGAACAATCGCCTTCCAGATGATGGAGGCCTAACCAATTATCATGAGTTGTCCAAGAGAGAATATGAGCACCCTAATGCTGCACAGAAGGATTGAAAATGCCTCTAGACCTGCATCATCAAATGATGTAGCATCCGAGAACGGTCAGTACAATGAGTATTGACATGCGACTCAGGAAAAGGCATAAAATATTAATTTATAAATCCAATCATAAAACTTATTTTCTTTATCGATTATCATAATAATAAAGTACGAGACAGGGGACAAGGAACATAAATACATAACCAATTAAAATTTAGTCCTAAACTATGTAGCTTCTCACTGACATGTTGTAACCCATAGGCTATATAAGTCTAGTACACCCCAAATGGAAGTGCCCCAATCTATGTTAGTCGCATGCACTGAGATTAGGAAAAATAATCAATATTCAATAACCACCATAAACATAACTGGATGCTTCTTTGCAAATCCAGCATATGACGGTCATCCTCTATTCAAGACTAGACCTCCCATTGTCTGCAAACACTATTTTAAGTGTAGAAACAAGGACTACCCCTTCTCGGTAAAGCTACACAATTTTATTTAAAGTTTGATTAAAGTGTTTTCACAACAATTAATTCATAGATTCTTTCATTAAGGCATTCTCATATTGGTGTCGTTATACCAAGACCAACAAGTCATTAACAACATGCAAAACCATTTTCATATAATGTTTTAGACTCCCATATTCATCTTTAAAGTTCTTTAACATAATTCCCAAGTGTTTTAAAAATGCCATTCCCCTTTATTCTATCATCTCATACCTTATTAAAAAGATGGTTTAAGAAATCATAATTCCCATGAGAAAAACAATTTTTTGAAGTGGGTTGAGGGTCATATTTTTATCTTACAAAATTGTTAAAGTTTTTGTATCCATGTTAACAATTTCACTATTTTTATAGAACATGTTACATCTCAAAACCCATCATTGATTCTTAGAAAATCCATAAAACAAGAAACAAAATCAAAATTAGGGTTTTTACAATAATAACCTCAACCCTAGTATCAAACATTCATAAAAGAGACATATTTACTAAATAAATTGATAAAATTTAGTAATACTTAGAGTAAGGAGTGTCCAACATGCCTTTTACATGAATAGAGCTTAAATTTGAGCCTTGAATCTTGAACCCTAGGTGTTCTTGCCTCTTTAAATATTTTTGGGGAGAAGAAAGAGTTTCTAAGGTATTGTTATTACAAAAGATCATAAATTAGTGTTTTAAAGAGACTTTAAGCATATAAGGGTCTGACCTCATAAGAAAAATAACCAAAATGCCCCTAAGCTTACCAGAAAAATTTCCTAGAAATAAGTTCCGATAGCTTTATCTACTGAATATAGGTTGAACCTATGAAACATTGGAAAAATTATGGGAATCAGACCTCACTTTTCAGATCTCAGCTAAAGACCTCAACCTATTACCCCACGGTTTAACTTACGAACCGAAGGTAGCATCATAGAAATTAGAAATTTTTTTAGCTCTTAGGAATCTACATACGGCCTCAACCTACGTCCCCATGGGTTAGGGTCATAGGTAGTGAGGCATCTTGACAACACTTTAGTAAAATGATCATATTTTTCACTTCGACATTGAATATAGGCAAAACTAGATACATTGGAAAGTTAATTCAAATATATATCTTTTAGTAGGTCTTGACCTCAAATACACTATATATAGTAGTATTTAAGATCATACAAAGTTGAATATAGCAAGATACTTCATGAGAAATCAATTGGTAAACGAGGTTTTGACTTGGCTAGGAGATTGGAGTTATGTAAGGCCTTAATAAATGTATAAATAACTTTCAATACTACAAAAGTACTACAAAGACATGAAGTTTGTTTTCAACTTTACTTTCATTTTATAAAATGTTGGATGCACGAAGGTTCTAAAAATTTTGGGGTGTTACATTATATCCTAAATGGAATCATTCATCCTTGAATGATAATTAGGAACTTATTGAAGAACTAGAAATATGAAATAAAGGATATAAATTCACATTAGGAATTCACCCTCAACAAGACATACATAGGCATAAAAAAAAGCTTCATGACAACACCAAGAAAATTGTGTAACCACAAATCATGAGTTGATAAGACTTGAAATAGAGATGATCTTGGGCATAATTCCTATAGAACATAATCATAACAATGTACAACATGATATTATTTTGGGATCATAGGTCCTGATTTATATTGATACTTGATATGAAATAATATTTATATAGAACATAAGAATAGAAGCATTCTCCACCTCGGGTGTTACATCTAATATATCTTTAATTTAGATATACTTCTCAATTATACTTTCATCCATGAATTCCAAACTTCACCACTTCAATCTTACAATTTCCCCGAAAAACACATAACTACAAAAGCCTAAGTATAATTGCATATTCCTTCAATGTTGAAGCCAAAGTCAGAGTTAAAAGGTGCAAGCTTAAGCCATGGGACTCTATACTCTACACTCATCCAAGCATACTACTCCATTTTATCACTATAATAAAACAACCTTAGGTATTAATCAAGGATTACTAGACCCATAACACATTGCTTTGTGTATATTTCAATCACAAAATTGAAGCCTATCATTACTAAACCCACTTTATAAATATCCCCACCAAAAACTAGTAACTTCAATCACTATCACAATGATTTTCACCAAAACTCCCATCCCTAACTATTTCATATAACAAAAGTTCATCTAACTCTTCCATATTCATATACAACCTTAGCTCGAGTAGTCACACCAAAATCATCAAATAAAGAACATCAAATCTCTTATCTAAAACATTACTATGCTTCCATATCCACTATTACCCTAACATAAAGAGGGTCATTGAGAAACAAAAGTAAGTTTTAGGAATAGGAGTGATACACCTTAATTATGACTTCTATTTGTAGTACTACTAACGGTGAAACATGTGAAGTGATATAAGGTACAATAGTATAATGCCCCAAAATCTAATTTCTGGGAATATGAGTGTATAATAATAATAGATGCGGGAAACTATCTGAATTATCTAATAATACTAATCTCATCAGTCTGATAAAGGAAATATTACAAATCTAAATACTGCAACTAAAATCTAAAACTAGATATAGTAGTCCGAAAAGCCTCTACTTACTGAATCTAGAGAGCCACTAGGACAGACCCCAGCTGACTCAAACTTTTTGAAATGAATACTAAATCATCTACTAATGAACTGAAAATTTGAATAGAAATGTCGCCAAACTATAAGGACTCACAAACTATAGGGATATAGATCAGATGCTCAAAAATCACTTATGCTGCTGAGACTGAGCACCTAAACCTACATTATAAGACAATGTAGCTCATAGACGTATATATGGATCAGTACTTTGGGAAGGTACTGAGCATGTGGTGGTGAATGCAATCAGTAGGCAATATCATCACAATTTATAAAATCATGCATGCTAAAAGTAAATGACTCACATAGGATTGAGTAATCTAAAATTTAAAGATCATAAATCATGAATAGTAAAGCATATAATGCAAATCTTGTGAGTCATAACACTTAGTTCTAAAAATCTGTATTTTGTTCTTATTTTCAAATAATATAGACTAAGTGAAATCTAAAAAATTATTCTGCATAGGAAAATACTTTATCTGAAGGGAGGTTCTCTTAACCGACATAAACTATGTGAGCATTCATAGAGTCTAACATTTTTGTCCCCCTAAGGAGGAATCCTCACGTTTGGGAGAGGTGTCATACTCTTGCCAGGAGTATAACCTATCTAAGTGATCACATATCAATCATCCATATAGAATTAGAAACAATCTAAATCCTATGTTGGCATGTAGTTCTAAGGTATGAAACCGTAGTAACGTACCCATCTCGGTGCTAAATACTACTCCCATTAAATATGTATGCTCATTCTAAGAGAAATCCACTTTTAAAATAGTCTAATGGTTTATAATGAAAAACCCAACTGTATATCTGTAGAGCTAAATCTGTAATCTGAATCAATAAAGTGGATTTCATATCTACAAAGTGGATTTCATATCTATTCTGAGACCAAAAGGTCAAATCTTCATTAATAATCTAAAAGGAATCTAGTCATAGGGTTCTTATAGCACAACAAAGCTCGAAATAGCAATCTTTAATTAGGGCTTAATGACCCATGCTTCAAACTCATGTTAGGCATCAAAATTTGCATGCTCGGTAATGTAAACATTGATAAATTAAATCAAAATCAGGATATTTCTGCCATATGCATGAAGATATGAACATGATTATGTAATTAAACTTCTAAATCATTGAAAATCTCATAATAGCAATATCGAGTATAAACCCTAACTTCAATTTCATCAAAAATCGTATAAAATTTAGAAAATTTGTAATTAAAATATGTTTTGGGCACAAGGATGAAAGGATTATCCTTGTTAGAAAATCCCTCATACCTCAATTGATGATCTAGATGCTAAGACTTGAATCTTGGATACCTATTGATGCTTTTAAATTTGAATTCTTGGAGTTATTGAGTTGGGAATCCTTAATCTTGAATTGTCTTTGAGAATTTATAGAGGAATTGGGTTTCTTGGAGAAGAGGCTTTTGGTTTCTAGGATTTTACTTTTGAAAAGAATGATTATTAATGAGCATAAACTGCTTGGAATGTGATTAATTTTATGTTTTGGATGGATTGGGACTGGGTAATTTACCATAATACCCTCTTTAAACCCCTAAACGGACTGAGAAAATATAATATTTTCCGAACTGGGTGGTCACCGCGATGCGCCACAATTGCGGTGGCTTACTAGAAAAGGGATGAATAGGAACTGGGCTTTCACCGCGATGCGCCACAATCGCGGTGCCTTACACAAGTTATTATAGCTCCTAATCAACCCACAAGACTTAATTTTTAGTCAGCAATCACGCATGGCTTCTAGGGTTTGGAAAGAAATGAAAAATACCCAAAAAATTTGCCTAAATGGCCTTTTATACGAGTTAAAATGGACAGTAATGTCAAAACTTATTTTTGACCTCACGTACTCATTGAGACTATGTTTTTCGCAAACGAACTATGTAAACCTACTCAATTTAATATTTTGGATGCATTGGTGAAGTCGTATTTTCCATTCGATATCATGTAGGTCACTTGTTGGTCCCACACCCATATATTTTGGTTTTGAACTTTCGACTAATGAGTCTAAATGAGATCGGTGCTGTTGGATCCAAAAAAAGGATCTACCTACCTTAAAATCGATATTATATAGATGCTGGCGCAGTCAAAATTTTCATTTAAAGTTATTTTACTGAAGTTTTTGCTCGGCGTCCATTTGGAATTGATGAAGACTTCAAATTGGAAAAGTTGTTCTAAAAATCAAATGAGCCATCAGGTAACCAAACTATCAATTATAGAAAGTCACTAATATCTTGGGACGGCTATGGAGGTGCTCTATTGGAGAAGCTAAGCAAGAACACGGCTAATGACCTAAAGGGTCATTACACTTCTTAAGTATTTTCACTAGCTCTACAGACTTCTCCGATAAGGATCTTGTATTCCAAGACCTTGATCTCAACCTAGGGGATCCCTTTCACCACTTAGGAGTGTGTCCAAAAACTAAATTAACCTATAAATAAAATTGAATTTTTTTTATTGGTTTATAGATATTGGGTTATTGGGTTTAATGTTTTCAAACTATTTTAGAAATTTATTTGTTAGGATATTGGTTCAGTTATTGGTTTTGAAGTGTTAGTCAATGGTTTTTACAATAAACAAATAAGATGATAGTAAAAATATATTTTTATATCTAGTTATATAATAACGGCTTTATATTTTAAATACACACCCAATTGTTTTCTTGTTTTTATTTTATAGTTGTTGTCTTAGTATTGACATTTTTGTTTATAAACTAGTAGGCATGTTGGGTTCCACCCATTAGTATGAATAATAAACCTACAATGATTTTCGTTTTTGAGATATTTTTATCGATTGCTAGAACTTTCAAGTTCGCTACTTAGCGAAAAAGAAAACTGGTTTGTTTTAGTAGTAATGTATTTGAATTTACTTCTACTTGTACTTTGTGTAGGCTTTTTTTTTATGAAGGTAGAATGTATATATATATATATATGAAAAATAAAAGTCATCATTTCACCCCTGAACTTGTCGCCACAACTTACTTTAGCATTTAAAATAAGATTTTATTTATTTACCCCTCTAAACAACTTTAAAGTTAATTAATGTTACCTCTAATGCTGAAGTGGCATTTTTTAAATAGAAATAAAAAAGCGCGTATTTTATTTTAAAAAAAGACGTGGTCCCACTTTTATTTCATATATATATATATATATATATATTCGTATTCCCCACCCCGTAGTTTCTTAATCTTCTTCATACCCCTACACCCACCCCAATACCACGTTTCTTCATCTTCTTTAGAATTACCACTTTTTTCTAATTTTATATCATAAATATCTATTATTCTCTTTAATTATCAAAATTTTCACTTACCTTAATATTGAGTTGATCAGATATTTATCTTCAATCATTGAACAAACATACCTAGGCTAACTTAGCATCCGAGTTTTTTTTTTTAATACAAGTGAGTATTCACTGAAAAGTTCTAATTTAGGTAGTTATATATAATGAACTCACAAAAAATTTGATCCCTGTATGTTTTTTACCATTTGTCTTCCTTTGGGGTGCACTGTTATTTCTCACCGTGCAATTATTTTAAATTAGAGTCCCCATCTAAGTTCTGCGTCTGATGTATACAAATTTCCACAATTTCATTGTAACTTTACACAGCTAGCATCCCTTACAAAAATTCATAATTTTCTTGTAATTCAATTTTACCAAAATATCATTAACATCTTTACACCAAAGACCTCTTCACAATCATCTCATTGACCCAAATCCATTATCCCCACCATCTTCCATCTTTATTTTCTGGAAACGAAATGGTTGTTCCCATTAACTGGGAATTCGATTTGTATTTTTCTACCAAACAAGGACATCATCAACTCCTTGTTAATTTTCCTCATTTATCATGTCTTGTGCTTATCGTGAATTCACCAAATTCGATGAATTCAACTTCGTATAATCAGGTGAATGGGTTGGTGGATTAGTTTGTTGTTGAAGAGAAGATGATGCCTTTTATTGATTGAGTTGATTCCCTTTGAGGAATTATGTTTAATAGATGGTGGATTGGATTCGGAGTTTTTTGAGGCATTTCTTCTACCGGGTGGTTGGTCTTAATTTGTCCATGTTTGACTCCATTTTGTCCATATTTGAATCTAATGGTGGACGGTTGCAGGTGAGGGGATTTAAGGAAAAACATGTTGGGGTTTTGGGGGAGGGTGTGGTTACAGGTTTGTAGATAGAGAGGAAGGGGTGGGGTGGGGTGGGGGTGGGGGGTTGAAGATGAATTCTTTTATATATATGTGAAATTATTTTTAAAAAATATATTTTTACGTGGCTTCGATGTGGCATTAACATGACGTTGATGTATGGGTGCGTGTAATACACTCTCCGTTGTGAGGGTGGTATTCGGTCTTGAAACTTGAAATTAATTCACTATAAAACTGTTAAGGGGGCAAATAATTATATATTTAGTTTAAGGGCTAAAGTAAGTTGAGTAGACAAGTTCAGGGGTGAAATGATGTCTTTTCTCTCTATGAAAATAAGAAGAGAAGGTGAAAAAATAAAAGTAGTATTTTCGAATCTGTTAAATCGATAAACCTGCCCGTGAAGGTCAAAGATAGATAAATAAAAAATTGATAATAAATATCTTATTGGTTTGTTTATCAATTTAGTGTGTTGACAAACCAAAAATCGATTATCCAAACTAATAATACACAACATCGAACTAAACTAGATGATGCACACCTTTTGCCTCATTTACCCCAACCTCCCCTATCCCCAACCTTGAACCCAGTCCCGATATTAGGGATGACCCGAATCTCCCATCACCGACCCCAACCACCAAAGATATTATAGGCTAATAAGAGGAAAACTAATCAGACCAGGTAACTTCTAAGAAAACACACCTCAAGCAATAGAGTAATCCAAAAATTAAATGCTACCAAGACCACCCACCCTTAACATAACAAGTCTATGAGAAAAGAAACAATGCAATTATGAATGTATTAAGAAAATATCAATAATGAACCTTGGAACCTGCAGCTTAGAAGGAGATATAATTGTCAAATATATATGCTAAGTAGAAGAAAAGATCCATCAACACGTTCTAGAATATTGTGGAGAACTAGACAAGAAATCAAGAGAAAAAAGACAAAGACACAGATATCAACTAAACAAAAAATATCAACAACCAACAGTCAAGACACATACCCAAAATTACTAGATGATAGAGAGTGAGTTTGCCTGGTAGTCAACAATGAGATTAAACGGTTCACCTGGTCCTTTCAGGTGTTTGATTTGCTAGATTCTGGCAGGTTGGTGAAAAAATTGGTCACCGAGATCTAGGTGACTAGACTTTCTCACTTCTATCTAGCAGTTGGGGCATTAGATAAATAAGAAATGTTGGTTGTATCTAATAGTACCTGCAAGAAAGAAGAATACAAAGCAAAAAACAAGGGAGAATGAGCCACTAGAAAAGTAATGACTGAGAAGATATTGTTGGCAATAATAAAAAACCCTTAATTGAGAGAGGGTCTCATCGGAGAGAGGTTTTGCAGTGGGTCAGCGATGGTTTAATTGAGGATCAAATTCACTAGTAAAAGAGATATTCTCTAAAGAAGTTAGCCAAAGACATTAGGGACTCGAGGATGAGAGAGAAAGTGCTTCTTTGAAGTGTATATTTTCATCAAATAAATAGAGGAACCTCTAATGAGTTGTCAGTAGTATTCATATTTCCCAAAGTTTTTCCAAATATTTTGTCATGAACCGAACCATGGCCCAGGTCATGAAGGGAATCCCAAACAAGTGAAGGCTCAAGATTAACCCTAAGAATTATATCATAAGCACAATCATTTCCAAAGTTGCAGCAACAAGACCATATGAAAAGAGGTTCAACATAAAAATAAAATAACATTCATGTTATAAGAATTAGATACAAACAATTACCCAACACCTATCTGCGAAGCCTTTAGCTTTAAGAATTCTCTTAAATCGTGACATGGCTCCGACTATGCCATAAAAACCTTAAAATGATAGAATGGAAACATCAGCGAAATGAACAATCACCTTCCTGATGATTGATGCCTCACCAATTATCATGAGCTATCCAAGAGAGAATATGAGTACCCTAATGTTGCACAGAATAATTGAAAATTCCTCCAGACCTGCATCATCAAATGATGTAGCATCTGAGGACAGTTAGTACAATGAGTATTGACATGTGACTCAGGAAAAGTGATAAAACATTCATTTATAAAGCCCGTCATAAAATTTATTTTCTTCATCCATAATCATAATAATAAAGTATGAGACAGGGGACAAGGAACATAAATACATGAACAATTAAAATTTAGTCCTAAACTATGTAGCTTCTCACCGACATGTTGTAACCCATAGGCTATATAGGTCCAGTACACCCCAAATGGCAGTGCCTTAATCCATGTTTGTCGCATGCACTGAAATTAGGAAAAATAATCAATACTCAATAGCCACCATAAACATAACTGGATGTTTGTTTGCAAAACCAACATATGACGGTCATCCTCCATTCAAGACAAGACCTCCCATTGTCTGCAAACACGATTTTAAGTGTAGTCACACGGACTACACCTTCTCGGTGAAGCTACACAATTCTCTTTAAAGGCCGATTATAGTGTTTTCACAACCATTAATCCATTGAGTCTTTCATTAAGGCATTCTCATATTGGTGTCGTCATTCCAAGACCAATAAGCCATTAATAACATGACAAACCATTTTCATATAATGTTTTAGACTCCCACGCGCATCTTTAAAGTTCTTTAACATAATTTCCAAGTGTTTTAAAATTATCTTTCCCCTTTATTCTATTATCTCATACCTTATTGAAAAGACGATTTAAGAAATTGTAATTCCCATGAAAATCATAATTTTTTGAAGTGGGTTGAGGGTCATATTTTCATCTTGCAAAATTTTTAAAGTTTTTGTATCCATGTTATCAATTTCACTATTTTTTAGAACATTTTATACCTCAAAACCTATCAATGATGCTTAGAAAATCCATAAAACAAGAAACAAAATTAATATAAAGGTTTTTTACAACAATCACCTCAACCCTAGTTTCAAACTGTCTTACAAGAGACATAATTACCAAATAAATTGATAAAATTTAGTAATACTTAGAGTATGGAGTGTCCAACATGCCTGTTAGATTAATAGAGATTGAATTTGAGGTTTGAATCTTGAACCCCAGGTGTTCTTGCCTCTTCAAATATTTTGGGGGAAAAGGAAGAGTTTCTAATGTATTGTTATTGAGAAAGATCATAAATTAGTGTTCTGAAGATATTTTAAGCATATAAGTGTCTAACCTCATAAGGAAAATAATCAAAATGCCCCTAAGCTTACCAAATTTTTTTTCTAGAAATAAGTTCCGACAGCTTGATCTACAGACCATAGGTTGAACCTATGAAACTTGGGTAAAGTTATGGGAATCAGACCTCACTTTTCATCTCTCATCTAACAACATCAACCTACAACCCCTAGGTTTAACCTAAGAACCGAAGGTAGCATCATAGAAATCAAAAAAAAATTAAGCTTCTAGGACTCTACATACGGCCTCAACTTATGGCCCCATAGGTTAGGGTCGTCGGTAGTTAGCCAGCTTGACAACACTTTAGTAAAATGATCATACTTTTTACTCCGACATCTAATATAGGTAAAACTAGATGCGTTGGAAAGCTAATTCAAATATAGGTCATTTGGTAGGTATTGATATCAAGTACACTATATATTATAGGAGTTAAGATCATTCAAAGTTGACTATAACAATAAACTTCATGAGAAATCAATTGGTAAACAAGGTTTTGACTTTGCTAAAAGATTGGAGTCACATGAGGCCTTAATAAATGTATAAATAACTTCTAGTACTACAAAGACATTAAGATTGTTTTCAACTATACTTTCATTTTATACAATGTTGGATGCACGAAGGTTGTAAAATTTTTGGGGTGTTACATTATCTTCTTTATGAAATCATTCATCCTCGAATGATAAGTAGCAACTTATTGAAGCTCTATAAATATAAAACAAAGTATATAAATTCATATTAAGAATTCACCCTCAACAAGACATACATAGGCATCAAAAAGAGCTTCATGACACCAAGTAAATTGTGTTACCACAAATCATGAGTTGATAATACTTGAAATTGAGATGCGCTTGGGTATGATTCCTATAGAAAATGATTATAAGAATGTACAACATGATATTATTTTGGATACCTGACATGAAATATTATTTTTGTAGGACTTAAGAATATAAGCATTCTCTAACTCGGCTAATACGCCTAATATCTCTTTAATTTAGAGATGTTTCTCATTTATGCTTTCATCCATGAATATCAAACTTCACCACTTCAATCTTACAATTCCTCCGTAAAACATATAACTACAAAATCCTAAGTCTAACTGCATATTCCTTCCATGTTAAAGCCTAAGTCGGAGTTAAAAGGTGAAAGCTTAAACTATGGGACTCTATACTCTACACTCATCCAAGAATACTACTCCATCTTATCACTATAATGAAACAACCTTAGGTCTTAATCAAGGAGTAATATCCCCATAACACATTGGTTTGTATATATTTCAATCACATCAGTCAATCCTATCATTACTACACCCACTTAATGAATATCCCCACCAAAAAATAGTAACTTCAATCACTATCACAAAGATTTTCATCACAACTCCCATCCCCAACTATTTTACATAACGAAAGTTTATCTTACTCTTCCATTTTCATATACAACCTTAGCTCAATTAGCCACAACAAAATCATCAAATAAAGAACATCAAATCTCTTATCTAAAACATTACTATGCTTCCATAGCCACTATTATCCTAATATAAGGAGGGTCATTGAGAAACTAGAGTAAGTTTTAGAAATGGTTGTGTTACACCTTAATTAAGACTTCTATTTGTCGTACTACTAATAGTGAGACATGTGAAGTGATATAAAGTACAATAGTGTAACGCCCCAAAATCTGATTCCCAGGATGCCACACGGTGCTCCGAACTATAAGTAGTCCTGAACTAACCCTGGTTGTCTTATACTAAACTTGAATCTCAAAATAAGGGAATATAAATGTATAATAATAATAGATGCAAAAAATTGTCTGAATTATCTAATAAAACTAATATCATCAGTATGATAAAAAAATATTGCAAATCTAAATACTGCGACTAAAAGCTAAAATTGGATATAGTAGTCCAACAAGACTCTATTGACTGAATCTAGATAGCCACTAGGACATGCCCCAGCTGACTCAAACTGTCTGAAATGAATACTAAATCATCTACTAATAAACTAGCAATCTGAATAGCAAAGTCCCTGAACTATAAGGACTCACCAACTGCAGGGATGCAGATGAGATGCTCGAAAATCACTCACGCTGCTGAAACTGAGCACCCGAACCTACATTATAAGACAATGTAGCTCATAGAAGTATATGCGGATTAGTACTTTGAGAAGGTACTGACAATATAGTGGAGAAGAAAATTAGTAAGCAATATCATCACAATTTATAAAATCATGCATGCTGAATATAAATGACTTACTTTGGCTTAAGTAATCTAAAATCTGAAGAACATAAATCATTAATAGTAAAGAATATAATGCAAATCTTGTGAGTCATAACACTTATTTCTAAAAATCTGTATTCTATTCTTATTGTCAAATCATATAGTCTAAGTGAAATCTAAAAACATATTCTGCATAGGAAAATACTTTATTTGAAGGGGGGTTCTCTTTACCAAAAAAACCATATGAGCATTCATGGAGGCCTACATTCTTATCTGTATTCTTTTCTTATTGTCAAATCATATATTCTAAGTGAAATCTGAAAACTTATTCTGCATAGGAAAATACTTTATCTAAAATGGGGTTATCTTTACCAGCAAAACCATGTGAGCATTCATGGAGGCCAACATTCTTATCCCCCTAAGAATGAATCCTCCCGTTAAGGAGAGGATTCATACTCTTGCAAAGGAGTATAACTGTAATGCCCCACACTTTCCTAAACTAGAAAGCGAACCGTTGCTCTTACATGTGAAACCCCCAATTTTGTAAGCCATATTTGGTCACATGAATTAGCAGGAGTACCCTAGTTATAAGAGATCTTATTATGTGTTAAGTGTGGTTATATGATTCACTTAAGGTAGTACAATCTAGGAGTTTCAAAATCCATCAAGTTTTATTGTTTGAATTCACAAGGGTCATCTTTGAATGAGCATAACTAGATAAATATGTGGTATTTCTGCATATTTATATGCACCAACTTATATAGAATCGAATTATCTTTCCAACGATACTAATTTCATCAAAATCCAACACCCGAGCAAGGAGTTATGGTTTTGCGAAGTAGAGTGCGTCGCCTAACCAATCGCACATGGCTACTGGAATAGTTGTGCTATAAGCAATGCGGCGCATACCTAAATTTATGCAATAAGAAATGCGGCACATACTTAAATGTATGCGATAAGCAATGTGGCGCATACGTAAATGTATGCGATAAGCAATGCGGCACACACTTGGTGTTTCAGGTAGTAAAAACACTCTGTTTTGAGTTATTTTGAGGGAAATTAAGTCTTTTGGCACTCCTTACACACCCCTAAACTTAACCTTACGAATTTAATAGAATCTAAACACATCATAACCCTATTATAAATCTAAGTTCATCATCCTAGAGAACTAAAGGAGAAAAACAACTAGGGTTGCACAATCAACATTGAGGGTCCATTCTTTCAACGAATCCGTTACCATAAAGGTATATGGGGTTTTCAACAAGAACATCCTTTCGTTTTTGTTCCCAAAAATTTGTATTATTTTACGAAGATACATTATTTTAGTTGTTTAATTATAAATTTGAGATGGAAACTGTTATCCTATATTCTTGTTCAAGAAACTATGATATTTTTGTTATGTATTAAAGATAAATTCCTTGAGTTTTGATGTTAATATCATGTTTCAAGTTGAATTTCTAGATTATGATATATGGGATCTAAACCCTCTTTGAGATTATGATCTTTGGTGCATTAATGGGTTATACACACCTTGATATTTGATGATTTGACCTTTTGGTCTTGAAAGAGTTATTTTTGAACTCGAATGAGAAAAGAAATCCACATGTTGATTTAATATGAAAAAAGGTTGCATAATGGCTCCCGATATGAATTGTTGAATTGCGTTGTTGTGGATTTTCTTTTGAAGTGATCTTAGATAAGTCCGGGATTAGTCTTTAGCACCGAGTGGGAGGTATAGCTGTGATTGGTACTTCCCTAGAACTACGTTCCCCCGTAGGATGTGAGCCTAAGGCTGATTGATATAGTGATCACTAGTGAACAAATGATTAAGGTCCTACTCCAATGGCAAGGATAGAACATCTCTCCCCAATGTGGGTTAGAAGTTGGACTCCATGTAGCTCACATGGTTTATGTCGGTTGTAAGAGACTCCCAGTGTGTGTGTATTCTTCTAATTGAGATGAAAAATGTAATAGTTTGAAAGTGTGAGTTGAGAAAGTTATCGTTTTTGAAGAATTTGATGAATATTTCTATATCTTAAATAGAATTGTTATGAAAGCTACTCGTTTTGATGACTTTAAAGTGATTGGGATTTACTATGATGACTCACATGTTTTCACCGATGTGTTTTACTCTATGGTGATTATGATGATTTTATTTTGAGCTATGTGAGTCTCTTATTACAACATGCATATTTTCCTATGAATATTTGTGATATAGGACTTTTATGAAAACTTGCATACACCCTCATATACTCGGTCAATATTCCATGGTCCTGACCCATGATTTGTACGTGGGCTACATTTTACCTATAATGTAGGTCCAGGTGCTCATTCCTAGGCTTGATGTGATTCTCTGAGAACATTGGTCTACATTTTCTACAGTGGTGAGTCCTCATGGTTCGAGGACTGGTTATTTCAGATTTGACTTTTTTGTTTTGAGTTATCATTTTATTCCCTGATGTTAGGGTCAGTTGGGGTCTATCCCAATGGCTCAGTGTTATACAGTTTAGTAGAGGCTTGTCAGACTAGATGGTTAGATTGATCAGTCTTGTGGAGAGGTCGTATTTTGTTACTTTCCGCATCTCTTTTGTCTTGAAATATGATATTATGGAGAATATCTTGATGTTTGATTATAGTAATCCTGTCGATGAGTGTTGAATGGTATGAAAATGGCTCAAAGGGTTAGCTTGGGGATACTTGTAGCCTTAAGCACCGTGTGACGCTTCGGGACCCATTTTTGGGGAGTTACAAACTTGGTATCAGAGCCTAAGGTTATTGGAGTCCTAGGGAGTCTGACAAGCCGCATTAAGTGGATTCTTGATTATCGGTGTGTAGCGCGCCACATCTATGAGCAAGAGGCTATGAGAAATTTTAGGAAAAAGTGTTATTTCTTTCTTTCAGAAGTCCATCGTGCTTACAGTTGTTTTCTTTGAGCTATTAATTCATGCTCTCTTCTTTCAGAATATGTCTCCTCACTGAGCTAGAAGAAATAATGATGGTCAGCAACCCCAGCCTGCTGACCCACTGAATGAAAATGTGTTCCATGCTGAATTTCGGGCAGCCTTTCAGGCGCTGGCCCAAGCTGTCACTACAAATGTTCAGGCCAATCCGGCCCTGACTCCACAGCAGTAGGGAGGTGATTCAGGTGCTGCAAGGATCCATGACTTTATGCAGATGAATCCACCAGAATTTTATGGGTCCAAGCCAGATGAGGATCCACAGTTGTAGTTGGAGGAGGTGCAAAAAATTACTTAGGTGATGCATGTCTCTGAGGAGCATAGTGTGGAGTTGGCAGCATATCGGTTGAAAGACCATTCTTATGATTGTGTAGTTTCTTAGAGGAAGGGTAGAGGTAAGGGTGCCACCCCTACGCCTTGGAAGGAGTTCCAGGACGTATTCCTGGATAAGTTTTTCCCTTTAGAGATGCGAGAGACGAAGGTAGAGGAGTTCATAAACTTCCGACAGGGATCTGTGACTATTAAAGAGTACTGTCTGAAGTTCAATCAGTTGGCCAAATATGCTCCTAACTTAGTAGCTGATAATCGGGCCAGTATGAGTAAATTTGTGATAGGAGTGTCTAGCTATGTTGTTAAGGAGCGCAGGTCTGCTATGTTAAATAGTGAGATGAATCTTTACAGGCTGATGACTCATGCCCAACAGTTTGAAGCAGAAAAGATCAAGAAGAGGGATAGAATGAGGGGGAATAAGAGAGCTAGGTCTGAGCAACACGAATAGGGTCAGACTAGATCGTAGGGAGGGAATGGCCCTTAGTTTCAGAACCGTTCATCTACACCAGCACCATCGTCAATTAGTTCTCCCGTACCTAGGGGTGGGTAGGAGCAAGGTAGCAGATCATATTCAGCCAGGTCCCAGTACAGTGTTGGCAGTAAGCCAAATTATCCTCCGTGTGGTAGGACCCACCCGGGTGAGTGTTGGGGTTAGAAGAAAGGTTGTTTCGGGTGTGGTAATTGCCCTCAGACTAACACTAAGACTACTAGTTCTCCAGTTCAGGTGACTCGTCTAGCCCCAGCTCAGGGCGCCTCTTATAGCACTACTGGCGGTCAGTGCCAGAATAGGTTCTATGCTTTGCCATCTTGCCAGAAGAAGGAGGACTCTTCCGATGTTGTTACTGGTAGGCTTCGTATATTTCTGTTTGATGTCTATGTTTTGTTGGACCCTGGGTCCAGTTTTTCATATGTTACACCTCTGGTTGCTGTGAATTTTGAAATGAGTCCTAAAAATATTCCTCAACCTATCTTAGTTTCTATTCCAGTGGGTGATTCGATTGTTGCCCAGAAAGTGTATAGAAAGTGTCCTGTTACAGTCCTTCATAGAGTCATGTTGGCTGATTTGATTGAGTTAGACATGGTGGATTTCAATGTTATTCTGGGTATGGACAGGCTTCATTCTTGTTATGTCTTTATAGATTTTCGTACACGAGTTGTCAAGTTTCAGTTTCCTTATGAACCTGTGTTTGAGTGGTATGGGAGTTCTGTATCTCCCAAGAGTCATTTTATCTCATATATTAAAGCTAGAAAACTTATTTCCAAGGGGTGCGTTTATCATCTAGTCAGAGTCAAGGACACTAAGTCGGAGACTCCAACTCTCCAGTCAGTTAACATAGTCAATGAGTTTTCTGATGTCTTTCCGAAAGATCTTCCAGGGATACGTCCTGATAGAGAGATAGAGTTCGGGATCGATCTTCTTCCCGATATTCAGCCCATTTCTATTCCTCTTTACCATATGGCACCTGCAGAACTTAAGGAGTTGAAAGAGCAACTCAATGATCTGTTAGATAAGGGTTTCATAAGGCCCAATGTTTCTCCTTGGGGTGCTCCTGTGTTATTTGTGAGAAAAAAAAATGGTTCCCTGCGTATGTGTATTGACTATCACCAGTTGAATAAAGTCACTGTCAAAAATAAGTATCCTCTTCCTAGAATAGACGATTTGTTTGACCAATTGCAAGGTGCAAGTTACTTCTCAAAGATAGACCTTCGATCCGGCTATCATCAACTAAAAGTTAGGGAGTGTAACACCCCGAAAATAGCTTTCCGAACTTGCTATGGTCATTTTGAGTTTCTTGTTATGTCCTTCGGGTTAACTAATGCCCCGGCATCTTTCATGGACCTCATGAATTGAGTGTTCAAAACATATCTTGACATGTTTGTTATCGTATTTATAGATGATATTCTACTATACTCCCGTAGTGAGAATGAACATGCAGATCATCTCCGAATTGTCTTGCAAACTCTTAGAAACCATCAATTGTTTGCCAAATTCAGCAAATGTGAGTTTTGGTTGAGGTCAGTTGCTTTTTTGGGTCATATCATTTCTTTCGAGGGTATTAAAGTTGATCCCCAAAAGACAAAAGCTATTAGAAACTGGCCTAGACCTATCTCTTTGATTGACATCCAAAGTTTCTTGGGTCTAGCTGGCTATTACCGCCGTTTTGTTGAAGGTTTCTCCTCTATAGCATCTCTTATGACCCGGTTGACCCAAAAGAAAGTGAAGTTCTTGTGATCCGATTCTTGTGAGAAGAGTTTTCAGGAGTTGAAGACTCGACTCACTTCAACCCCTGTTTTGACTTTGTCTGATGGTGTTGAGGGTTTTGTAGTATATTGTGATGCTTCTAGAGTTTGTTTGGGTTGTGTATTGATGCAGAAGGGTTAGGTGATAGCTTATGCTTCTAGATAGTTAAAACCCCATGACAAGAATTACCCCACCCATGATCTTGAGTTAGCTGTTGTTGTGTTTTCTCTAAAAATCAGGAGACACTACTTTTATGGTGTTCACATTGATGTTTTCACTGATCATAAGAGTTTGGAATATGTATTTATCCAGAGGGATTTGAACCTTAGGCAAATAAGGTGGTTAGAGCTATTAAAAGATTATGATATAAGTCTGTTGTACCATCCAGGTAAGGCCAATGTAGTGGAAGATACCCTAAGCAGGGTGTCTATGGGTAGTGTTTCGCTTATTGAAGAGGGTAAGAAAGAGTTGGCTCATGATGTGCACCGTTTGGCTAGACTGGGGGTTAGATTGCTTGACTCTACTGAAGGTAGTATAGGGGTGTAGAGTAGTTCTGAATCCTCCTTGATTTTAGAAGTAAAGGAGAAGCAAAACTTAGATGCTAGTTTGGTCAGACTAAAAGAATCAGTCAAGGACCAAAAGGTGGAGGTTTTCTCCCAAGGGGGAGATAGTGTGTTGAGATTGCAGGATAAATTATGTGTTCCGAATGTTGATTATCTGAGATAGAGAATTATGGCTGAAGCGCACGTCGTGCGATATTCTATTCATTCTGGTGCCACCAAGATGTATCGCGATTAGCGGGAAATCTATTGGTGGAGTGGCATGAAGAAGGATATAACAGCATTTGTGGCTAAGTCTGCGACATGCCAACAGGTTAAGGTAGAATACCAAAGACCTGGTGGTATGATGTAGGAGTTTGGTATTCCCACTTGGAAGTGGGAAGATATAAACATGGATTTTGTGACTGGTTTACCTCCTTCCCGATGCCATCATGATTCCATTTGGGTTGTTGTGGATAGATTGACTAAGTCTGTGCACTTTTTGCCTGTGCATACTTCTTATACTACTGAGGATTACGCTAGATTGTACATCCGAGAATTAGTCAGATTGCATGGAGTTCTCTTGTCCATCATTTCAGATAGGGGTACTTAGTTCACTTCGCAGTTTTAGAGAGCTTTTCAGAAGGGTCTTGGTACCCAAGTTCATTTGAGTTCTGCTTTCCATCCGCAGATATATGGTTAGGATGAGAGGACCATCCATACATTAGAGGATATGTTGAGAGCGTGTACTCTTGACTTTAAGAGGAGTTGGGATGAGCATTTACCATTGATAGAGTTTGCTTACAATAACAGTTTTCACTCTAGCATTGGCATGGCTCCATTTGAGGCTTTGTATGGGAGGAAATGTAGGTCACCCATAGGTTGGTTTGAAATGGGTGAAGCTGCCGTGAGTGGTCCTGACTCAGTCTTTGAGGCTATGGAAAAAGTCAAAGTGATTAGAGAAAGATTGAAAACCGCACAGAGTCGTCAGAAGTCGTATGCTGATGTGAGGAGAAGAGACCTTGAATTTGAAGTTGGTGACTTGGTGTATTTGAAGATTTCACCCATGAAGGGAGTGAGTAGATTCGGGAAGAAAGGGAAACTTAGTCCCCGTTATGTTGTCCCCTACAGAGTTCTTAGACGTGTTGGTAAGGTAGCGTATGAGGTTGAGTTGCCTTCAGAGTTATCTTCCGTTCACTCTGTCTTCCATGTCTCCATGCTTAGGAAACACGTCGGCGATTGTGTTGTTGTAGATCCTTCAAAAAACCCTAATGTGCAAGATAGTCTTTCTTTTGAGGAAGTTCCTGTTGAGATTTTAGATCACCAAGTCCGAAGCCTAAGGAACAAAGAAGTTCCCTTGGTCAAGGTGTTATGGAGAAACCAATCTGTTGAAGGTACAACTTGGGAAACTGAGATGGATATGCGATCCAAGTATCCACACCTATTTTCCGCAAGCCCTGATCAAGCCGAAGGTACCATTCTACTCTAAATCATTCCTTTTCTATGCAGAATTGCAGTAGTTCACTAGTTATTTTATACTATTCAGCTGTGATTTCATGAGTCATGCACTCCTTGTTGTGTCCAAAATATAGATTGAAGTAGAGGAAAGATTAGCAAGTTGCTTCAGCTATGTACCCTTCGTTTTATCTTTACTCTTAGTATACCCAACGTCATTTGAGGACGAATGTCCCCTAGGGGGAGATATTGTAATGCCCCGCACTTTCCTAAGCTAGAAAGCGAACCGTTGCTCGTACATATGAAACCCCTAATTCTGTAAGCCATATTTGGGCCAATGAATTACCAAGAGTACCTTAGTTATAAGACAACTTATGATGTGTTAAGTGTGGTTATATTAGTCACTAAAGGTAGTACAAGCTAAGAGTTTCGAAATCCATCAAGTTTTAGTGTTTCAATTCACAAGGGTCATCTTTGAATGAGCATAACTTTATAAATATGTGGTATTTCTAAATAGTTCTATCCACCAACTTATAGAGAATCGAATTAGCTTTCCAACGATACCAATTTCATCAAAATCCGACACCCGAGCAAGGAGTTATGGCTTTGCGAAGTAGAGTGCGTCGCCTAATCAATCGAACATGGCTACTGGAATAGGTGTGCGATAAGAAATGCGGCGCATACCTAAATGTGTGAGATAATCAATGCGGCGCATACTTAAATGTATGCTATATGCAATGCGGCGTATGCGTAAATGTATGCGATAAGCAATACGGCGCACACTTTGTGTTTCAGGTAGTAAAAACACTATGTTTTGAGTTATTTTGAGGGCAATTAAGTCTTTTGGCACTCCTTACACACCCCTAAACTTAACCTTACGAATTTAATAGAATCTAAACACATCATAACCCTATTATCACTCTAAGTTCATCATCCTAGAGCACTAAAGGAGAAAAACAACTAGGGTTGCACAATCAACATTGAGGGTCCAATCTTTCAATGAATCTGTTACTATACAGGTATGTGGGGTTTTCAACAAGAACATCCTTTCGTTTTTATGCCCAAAAATTTGTATTATTTTACGAATATACATGATTTTAGTTGTTTAATTATGAATTTGAGATGGAAACTAGTATCCTATATTCTTGTTCAAGAAACTATGATATTTTTGTGATGTCTTAAAGATAATTTCCTTGAGTTTTGATGTTAATATCATGTTTCAAGTTGAATTTCCATATTTTCATATGAGTTATACTTGCTTGCTATACAAAGTATGAATCTTGAAATGTTTTGCTCAAGTGTTGATATATGGGATTTAAAACCTCTTTGAGATTATGATCTTTGGTGAAGTAATGTGTTGTACACACCTTTATATTTGAATGATTTGACCTTTGGTCTTGAAAGAGTTATTTTTGAACTCGAATGAGAAAAGAAATCCACATGTTAATTTATTATAAAAAAGGGGTATCATAATGGCTCCCGATATGAATTGTTGAATTGCGTTATTGTGGATTTTCTTTTGAAATGATCTGAGCTAAGTCCGGGAGTAGTCTTTAGCACCGAGTGGGAGGTATAGTTGTGATTGGTACTTCCCTAGAACTACGTACCCCCGTAGGATGTGAACCTAAGGATGATTGATTTAGTGATCACTAGTGAACAAAAGATTAAGGTCCTACTCCGATAGCAAGGATAGGACAACTCTCCCCAACATGGGTTAGATGTTGGACTCCATGTAGCTCACATGGTTTATGTCGGTTGTAAGAGACTCCCAGTGTGTGTGTATTATTCTGATTGAGATGAAAAATGTAATAGTTTGAAAGCGTGAGTTGAGAAAGTTATCATTTTTGAAGAATTTGATGAATATTTCTATATCTTAAAGAGAATTATTATGAAAGATGCTCGTTTTGATGACTTAAAAATGATTATAAAAGTGATTGGGATTTACTATGATGACTCACATGTTTTCACCGATGTGTTTTACTCTATGGTGATTATGATGATTTTATTTTGAGCTATGTGAGTCTCTTATTACAACATGCATATTTTCCTATGAATATTTGTGATATAGGACTTTTATGAAAACTTGCATACACCCTCATATACTCGGTCAATATTCCATGGTCCTGACCCATGATTTGTACGTGGGCTACATTTTACCTATAATGTAGGTCCAGGTGCTCATTCCTAGGCTTGATGTGATTCTCTGAGAACATTGGTCTACATTTTCTACAGTGGTGAGTCCTCATGGTTCGATGACTGGTTATTTCAGATTTCACTTTTTTGTTTTGAGTTATCATTTTATTCCCTGATGTTAGGGTCAGTTGGGGTCTGTCCCAATGGCTCAGTGTTATACAGTTTAGTAGAGGCTTGTCAGACTAGATGGTTAGATTGATCAGTCTTGTGGAGAGGTCGTATTTTGTTACTTTCCGCATCTCTTTCATTTTGAATTATGATATTATGGAGAATATCTTGATGTTTTATTATAGTAATCCTTTCGATGAGTGTTGAATGGTATGAAAATGGATCAAAGGGTTATCTTGGGGCTACTTGTAGCCTTAAGCACCGTGTGACGCTTCGGGACCCTTTTTCGGGGCGTTACAATAAGCTATCTATGTGATCATATATCAATCATCTAGATAGAAGTGGGAACAATCTAAATCCTATATTGGCACGTAGTTCTGGGGTATGAAACCATAGTAACATACTTATCTCAGTGCTAAATAGTAATCCCATTAAATTTGTATGCTCATTCTGAGGGAAATCCACTTTTAAAATAGTCTAATGGTTTATATTGAAAAACTCAACTGTATATCTGTAAAGATAAATTTGTAATCTGAATCTCTAAAGTGGATTTCATATCTATTCTGAGACCAAAAGGTCAAATCTTTATCAATAATATTAAATGAATCCAGTCTTAGGGTGCTTATAGCACAACAAAGCTTGAAATAGTAATCTTTAATTACGGCTTAATGACCCATGCATCAAACTCATGTCAAACATCAAAATGTTTATGCTCGATAATGTAAACATTGATAAATTAATTCAAAATCAGGAAATATTTGCAATATGTATGAAAATTTGAACATAATTATGTAATTCAACTTCTAAATCAGTGAAAGCCTCATAATATCATAAATAGCTATATCGAGTATAAACCCTAGCTTCAATTTCATGGAAAATCGCATAAAATTCAGTAAATTTGTAATTAAGATATGTTTTGGGCACAAAGATGAAAGGATTATCCTTGTTGAAAAATTCCACATACCCCAATTGATGATCTAGATGCTAAGACTTGAATCTTGGATCCCTATTGATGCTTTTAAAGTTAAATTCATGGAGTTCTTGAGTTGGGAATCCTTAATCTTGAATTGCCTTGGTGAATTAATGGAGGAATTGAGTTTCTTGGAGAAGGAGATTTTGGTTTCTAGGGTTTTGCTTTTGAAAAGAATGATGAATAATGAGCATAAAGTGCTTGGAATGTGATTAATTTTATGTTTTGGATGGATTGGGTCTGGGTAATTATACAAAATACCTGCTTTAAACCCCTAAACGGACTGGAAAAATATAAAATAATCCGAACTGGGTGGTCACCTCGATGTGCCACAATTGTGGTGGCTCACTGGAAAAGGGACGAATGGGAATTGGTCTTTCACCGTGGCGTGTCACAATTGTGGTGCCCTTTAGTTTGCCATTTTGGCCACTTGCGCGACGCGCCAGTATCGCGTTGTTCCATTAGAAATGGACAACTAGGAATTTGGATCTCTCCGCGATGCGCTAAAATTGTAAAGTCTCACTAGAAATTAACAATTGTTTTTTAAACCCTCTCCGTGATGCGCTAGTGACCGAAATGACGGTGTTTTACGACTGAAACATAAAATAGCCATAACTACTCACTCGATTATTGGATTTGGGCAAATCTTATATCGTTGGAAAGCTAATTAAATTTTATATGAATTGAAGGGTCTAAAACTTGAAAATTCTATATGTAAGAAAATTCATCCTCTCTTGAAGCCAATGCTTGACGTTCTCAATGCTAAGTTGAACTAGGAAAAAGTATGGGGTATTACAATATCTCCCCCTTGGAAACATTCGTCCTCAAACATTTATAGTTAGACTAAGAATACTGAGGAATCTGAGGATATATGAGAGTCATCCACAACTGAAATAAATTACAAAACTGTATCTACAACATTATGAGCTTCTGAGTTAATTTGTGAGTGCATGAACTTTTATGAGGACAACTATATAGATGAATCTGTGATTAAAAAAGAACTGAATTAAGGAATAGTATTACCTTCATCTAAATATGAATTTGCGGAGAAGAGGTGAGGGTAATTGGCTTGCATATCTGCTTCTGATTCCCAATTAGAGCCCTCAACTAATTGATTCCGGAAAAGAACTTTGACCATGGGAACTTCTTTGTTCCTGATAACGCCCGAACTACAGCTCTCATTAGAAAGTGTAAGCGGTCGCTGTCAAATATAGAACCCAACTGGGTTGGGTGTCGAATCCCACAGGGAATACTTGGTCACTAAGTGTTGCAATTGTTAGTAGACTGTTGGTCGAAAATTCCACGGAAAAGGGGGGTTTTGATTTAGGCGTGAATTAATAATATCAAAGTAACGAATGAATGATTTGTTTAGTAAAGGTTAATCACAGAGAATAATAAGTTAGGGTTATGTCCACCTTGTAGTTTCTACTTCTCTATTAACTATGAGTAACGCGGAATTTAGACATGCATGCACTTATAGAGAATCGTATTCTAATTCTAAATCCAAGTGTTTCCCAACCATCAAGGATTTATTTCACTTTAGCTCTCCCGAGCCTAAAGTGTATAACAAATGGTACATATTCTCCAAGAAGTTAATCCGGTTAAGGCATTAACGTGTAAATAGAGGTTAGAAGCCCTATTTCCTTGTCACACTCTCTTTTCCAAACATGTAACTATTCTCTCGAACAAGTTAATGCTATAATGGCGTATTCTCTATGTTTACAACCATGAGAATTTAATTAAAACGAAGAGAGTAATGATATAAGTAGCATACACATCAAGAATTCACAAACTCATAGCAACAAATAGTATCTTACAAAGTTTCCATAACCCTAACAGAGAAGTTTAGCTACTCATGAGTACAACTGAAATCAAAGAAGACATCATCATCATACCAAAGTTAGAATAATCTCACGATGGGGATGAAGTTGGCGTCAAACAAGAGGTTGACGTTTTTCTTCCCTTTAGCCGTTCGTGTAGCCTTAGCATTTTTCTCTCCCTTAGACTTACAGAATCTGTAAACTGAATAATGACTAATGATCGAATGAATGCTGAAAAATTCAGCAAATAAGGTTTTTATAACATCCTTGTCCTACTAAGTTACTGCTGCATCCCTAAGTATTTAGAAATACTGATTTTTCCCGGGACAAGTTCTCCATGCATCACATTCAGTCCACAAGCTTCCAAAATCTACCTTTCCTCTTATGTGAAGTTTCTCTTTGCTGCCCAAATGTCCACAAAGTGCTGAAATCTTCATCATTAATACCTGAAAAACAAGCTAATCACATAGGTTAGCTCACTTAAAGGAAAATGGACTAAAAGTGCAGGAATTATATATTTTATCCTCCAAACTGAGCTAAAATATGGGTAAATTATGGTTCTTAGGGGTATAAATACTCCCAACATCACCACCCCACACTTAAATCTTTGTTCGTCCTCGAACAAAATATTACGTCCATGCAAACACCTAACTAGAATTTCACAATAGCACGACAATTATTAACAGAGAGTAGGTTTCTTGATCACTACTAGAAACAATTCAACCTCCAACATAGACTCGTGAGGATGGTTAATTCGTATCCACAAGTTAAGCCACAAAGAATCATATAACACTACCCAAAAATCATCAACCATGTGTGTCTCACACAAGATATTACCCATGATCACTCACAGTTTTGCAATTTTCCAAACATGGGTATAAGACTCTCCTTGCTCTCATTTCTCACAAAGAATTCTTATGTTGCAACTGATGACCATAGGCTTGCCCTTAGTGTAATGATCTACTAATATCGGAATGCTAAGCTTAGGATCAAATAGGTCTTTACAGGTTGTAATGTAGGCTAAGGGACAGGTAGGACTATTTTGGCCAGAAATAGTGACTATGTTCCCTAAGCTCTTTAATACACTACGTTATGTCATTAACACTCTCTTTTAAACAACCCCTCTACTTTACTTTCATCTACCACCCCTTTTCACCTATTTTGTTATTCAATTATAAACACAACTATCTTTTTATTTTTCTATTTTTTTTTTTCCTTTTTTTTTTTTATAAAACACCTCTATGATAGCCACTCTTTTTCACAACAATTTAAAGTACCAATACATTCTGAGGCATCACTCTCACCCAATTTCCTCTTATTTTGTCACATGACTCTACAATTTAAAGCGCTTAGGAATTTGGATCAAATTATGGTCTTGAAAAAAATGGATTAGGCTACATATGAGGCTGTCAAAGAAAATAGCTAAAGGCTCAAAGGGGGTTAACTAGGATAATGTACAAAGGTAGGTAAAAAGAAGGTAAACAATTACAGGCTACCAAAGAAATGCCTAAATCATCTCCTAAACTCACACTCTTTATTTCGCTTTACACACACACCAGGCAAGTTCTAGCATCAGTCACAACACAGAATATACTATAACCTCACACACACAAGGCACATGGTCAACTTTATTGGGAGCAGTATAGACTCTTGACCCAACAGATGAATGAATTAAACCACACAATTATCACACAGTGAGTCACACTTAGAGCCTAAATGTCTCAATAGTAATGAATTAGCACAAACTCTTGTTATAATACCATGCCGTCTATCAGAACAATTTCATGCAAAATATTAAAAAATTCGAAAAATTTAACTAACTAATTACGACTAATTAGCAAAAACAAGAATAAATGTAGGCAAAGATGTACCATACAACAGACAAATACCAGCACCCCACACTTAGACTTGACACACTGCCCTCAGTGGAAAATAAATAAGGAGAACCTGATTAGTCGGACTCTTCCTCTATGTCTGGGGTCATACCCCCTGCGTCGGAATCATCATCAGAGTCGTCCTCATCAGAGTTTTCCTCTACGTCTGAGTCTGGAAGTTGGCGATTATCATCAGTCGGCACGTCATCATCGAGAGGTTCCTCAAAATGTACCCCTACTCCACACATAGCCCACACATGCTCATTCATCGGGTAGTCATAATCCAACTGCTGAAGCTCTGCATCAGTCGGAACCCGACCCCCACTCATCATGGTAAACCGAGTCATTCCATATAGATGGCGAAAGAAACTTTCATCCCGAGCATGTCTTTCTGCAGTGGTAAGGTTGATGCCATGACCAGTTTCAGGCTCTTTAACTTTCGTAAGATCAACCTTCTTCGGGTTGTGTGGAAGTTTATGATCTGCAGGTTCCTCTTCAATGTGCTCCTTCCTTAAGATCGCAGTCAACAAATTGCCAAATATGAAATGGGACCTTTTGTGCAACCTAGCCTTACGCATTGACGATCGTATAACCGCACCAATGTTGATGGGAATATTAGTCATCAGAGCGTACACCAAGCATAATCTATCATGTGTGATCTTTGTGTACTGTGACCCAGGAATCAGGCAAGAGTTGACTATCCTCAACCATATACGAGCTTCTCTGTTCAAGGAAGCATACGAGAAGGTATTGTGCCGACCGTTATCCTTGTGATGAATCCACCGGGCCATGGACCTTGTTCCGCACAGTGTGTGTCTGATTGTCCTGTAGGGAGGTCTGTGATAAATCTCCTTGAGCGGTGATGGATCCACAGATGGAAGGCCCAGAAAAGAGTTGAAGAACTCCACATTCAGTTGCAAGACTTGGCCCCGAATCTTTACTTCACTTCCGGTAGTCTTTGGGGACCAATTGGCATAAAACTCTCGCGTTAGATCAAGATTGCATTCCTCCATATCTCGGAAAATGAAATCAAGATTTAGTGCCATGATTTTAGCCAAAATGCGGGGCTCTCTCTTTGCTAGACTCTCCTTCTGTATCAAATCCACGTGAACATATTTTTTTACTTTGTTGTTCTTGTACCACTCCTTTCCTTCCTCCTCTAGGACCCATTTTATCCCGAAAGTGCATCGAGGCACTTGCAAGGAGGAGGACTCATCTTGCTCTTTTCTTGACCATTTCTGACCTTTGGTGAGGTGGACACTTTTTCTTTTCCTTGTCGTCCTTTTGGAGCCATTCTACGTGAGATCAAAATAGAGTCATGTTAGTTTCATCTCGGAAGATTCACTATAATCGAACAACAACCAGTGATGGCACAACCCCACACTTAATTTGTTGGCACAGACTAATTAAGTGAGTGATGTCGATTACTCAGACTTCGTCGACATACATTTAGGCGATATGTTCCAACAACATATTTAGAACATTCATATTTTCATGTAACCTTGACTATCCTTTCCAACTTTATTTCAATGGATTTATGCACTTTTTGAACAAGACTACCACATAGAGTTCTTATCAGGTTATTGCATAGAAATAATCACACCATCGTGTACTTGTGGTCAATCATAATCCATACCTCGATGAATGAGTCATTCAAACATTCAAGCTTAAAAAGTTCAAGATTACGCATTAACTTCACAATTTCGACTCCATAAAAATATGACAGTGTATAACAATCAAGTACAAGTCGGAACAAAGTCAAGAACGCCCACACGTATTCTTTCACTCAATCTAGATGTATCATAACAAACCAACCACATTTTAATCACCACACCACTTCAAAATCTAATAAATCATTATAAACGTAGCATTTCAACAACTACGGAATATAAAAGAATAACTTACGTGATGATGGATTCGGAAGATGAGCTTGCAAGATTAGATGAGAAAAAAGAAAAAGTTTGAGAGAATGGGGAAGCTTGGGCGGCGCCTATATGGAGCAAACAATTGCATTCTATTCTAAGGGTGAAGATCTATTTATAGACTAAGCCATGGGTCGGGTTTGATCCATGTAAAATCGGGTTAGGAGACAAAAAGGCATAAGTAGGCGGCGCCTAATGCTTTGTCTATGCTTAGCATAGGCGGCGCCTTTGTCAATGCCTAGTTGGACATAAGAGGCACCTTTGTCAATGCCTTGTTGGGCATAGGAGGCGCCTTTGCCAATGCCTTGTTGAAACAGTGAGCATAGGCAATGGCATAGGCGGCGCCTATGGTATTGCCTAGATTTACATAGGCGACGCCTATGGTATTGCCTAGATTTGCATAGGCAATGCCTTGTCCATTGCCTATGTGAGGAAGTAAGCATAGGCAATGATATAGGCCTTGCCTTTTCCATTTCCTAGATTTGCATAGGCCTTGCCTTGTCCATTGCCTAGATTAGTATAGGCATTGCCTTGTCTATTGCCTAGATTAGCATAGGCAATGCCTAGATGATAGCATTTGCTCCATCATTCCTACTTTACCACCTTTAGAATGGCTCACTTTCAACTCAAAATTTAGGACCAATCTCCTCCTTTATACATCTTTCACCTACACTTAATCAAAAACAACAAAAAATGATTAGACAGATGGGTTGCCTCCCACCAAGCGCCTTAGTTTTGGTCGTGGCTCGACTCTTCTTTTTGGATTTTTATTTTAAAAAAAAAAACTCCTAGTAAAACAAAACTATTAAAAACCATGGGTTGTCTCCCATGTAGCGCTTGATTTATTGTCGCGGCATGACATAGTTATCTCGATTACTTTAGACTTCATCGAGATAGACGGTGGCTATAAATTTTATCGAGTCAAGTGGACCGATATATGGCTTCACTCATTGGCCATTCACCTTAAATACACCACCATCATTGTTTTCTAACTCTACTACTCCAGACGAGTAGACTTGGCTAATTTAAATGGACCAGACCATCTAGACTTCAACTTACCTGGAAATAGCTTCAGTCTGGAGTTGAAAAGAAGTACCAAATCACCCTTCTATAAGTTTTGTTGGATAATCCTCCGATCATGGTACTTTTTCATCCGTTCCTTGTAGAGGTCTTCTCTTTCATACGCGTGTAGACGGAATTCATCCATCTCATTCAGCTGTTCCAATCTCAGATTAATAGCATCATCCCAATTCAGGTTAAGCCATTTCAATGCCCACAACGCTTTATGTTCGAGCTCGATTGGCAAGTGACAAGCCTTCCCATAAACTAGTTGGTAAGGTGACATACCAATTGGTGTCTTGAATGCAGTTCTATAAGCCCATAAGGCATCCTCCAGCTTTCGGGACCAATCCTTTCTACTGGCATTGACAGTCTTAGTAAGGATTAACTTGATCTCCCGATTAGAAACCTCTACCTGCCCACTAGTTTGTGGGTGGTAAGGTGTAGCTACCTTATGTTGCTTGACCCCATATTTCACCAACACGGCTATGAACAACTTGTTGCAAAAGTGTGATCCTCCAACGCTTATGATGGTACGTGGTACCCCAAAACGAGAGAAAATATTTCTCTTTAAGAATGCTACAACACGCTTACCTTTATTATCAGCCAGCGCTACCGCTTCGACCCATTTGATACATAATCCACAACAACTAGGATATATTTCATCCCAAACGAATTCACAAATGGGCCCATGAAATCAATACCCCATACATCAAATAGCTCCACTTCAAGAATTTTAGACATGGGCATCTCATGGTGCATTGAAATCGCGCCTTGCCTCTGACAGTGATCACATCTTCTCACAAAATCATAGGCATCCTTGAATAATGAAGGCCAATAATAGCCGCTTTGCAATACCTTTCTGGCTGTCCTATCACCTGCATGGTGACCCCCAACTTGGGAAGCATGACTTGCTTCCAAGATGCTAGGCACCTCCACATCAGAGATGCATCGCCTAATAACACCATCAGCACATCGTCGAAAAAGATACGGTTCATCCCAGAAGTAGTGTTTCACATCATGCATGAACTTTCTCTTTTGATGAAAGGAGATATTCTCAAGCATCACTTTACTTACCACGTAGTTCGCAAAGTCTGCATACCACGGTAAGTCTTCCACCATAGTGGCTAGGATCTCTTCGTCGGGAAATGCATCATCAATCTCAAGGTCGGGTTGCGCTATGTGCTCACTCTCAAGTCTAGATGGATGATCAGCTACTTGGTTTTCGCAACCTTTTCTATCCTTTACCTCGAAATCAAATTCTTGAAGCAATAACACCCACCGAATTAGCCTTGGCTTAGCATCCTTCTTTTCCATTAAATTTCTCAGAGCCGCATGATCTGTATGAACCACCACTTTGGTTCCCAACAAGTAAGCACGGAACTTTTCAAAAGCATAAACAACTGCTAGAAGCTCTTGTTCTGTGATGGTATAGTTCTTCTGGGCTCCATTCAAGGCCTTGCTCGCGTAGTATATTGGATGAAATAGCCTTTCTCTTTTCTGACCAAGTACATCACCCAAAGCTACCCCACTTGCATCACACATCACTTCAAACGGTAGAGACCAATCGGGTGCTACAATAATAGGAGCTTCAACTAGCTTCCCTTTGAGGCATTCAAATTCCTTCAAGCAATCTTCACCGAAGTCGAACTTTGCATCCTTCTCCAAAAGTTTGCATAATGGACTAGCAATCTTGGAGAAGTCTTTAATAAACCTCCGATAAAAACCTGCATGACCGAGCAAACTATGAACTCCCTTTATAGAAATTGGAGGTGGTAGTTTCTCGATAACTTCAATGTTGGCTCGATCCACCTCAATTCCTCTTTCAGAGACGTTATGCCCAAGAACAATGCCTTCTTTCACCATAAAATGGCACTTCTCCCAGTTTAGCACCAAGTTGAATTCAACACATCTCTGTAACGCCATACTCAGATTTGCCAAGCATGATTTAAAAGACTCACCTACTACTGAAAAATCGTCCATGAACACCTCCAAGGTGTCTTCAACCATATCAGAAAAAATGGACATCATACAACGCTGAAAAGTGACAGGTGCGTTACATAACCCAAATGGCATACGTTTGAAATAAAACGTACCATACGGGCATGTAAAAGTTGTCTTCTCTTGATCTTCAGGAGCAATGCAGATCTGATTATAGCCGGAATAACCATCTAAGAAACAAAACCATCCCTTCCCTGTCAATCGATCAAGCATTTGGTCCATGAATGGCATTGGGAAGTGATCCTTTAGCGTCCACGAATTCAGCTTCCGGTAGTCCATACACACTCTCCACCCTGTGACAGGTCTGAGTGGAATTAGTTCATTCTTTTCATTTGCGACTACTGTCATGCCCCCTTTCTTGGGCACACATTGTACTGGACTCACCCATTTACTATCGGAGATTGGATACACCACCCCAGCATCTAACCACATAATAATTTCTTTCTTCACCACCTCTTGCATAGGTGGATTCAAACGATGTTGATGCTCAATTGTGGGCATGCAATCTTCTTCGAGCTGAATCTTATGCATACATATCCCAGGAGGGATACCAATTATATCAGCAATAGTCCAACCGATGGCTCTCTTGTATTTTTTTAGAACAGAGATGAGAGACGCTACTTACTTTTTACCTAAATCAGCCGCAACAATAACCGGAAGTTTATCACTACTTCCCAAAAACGCATACTTTAGGTGGCTGGGCAGCTCTTTCAATTCTAGCACTGGTGGTTCTTCAATGGATGGCTTTGCTGGTGGTGAAGGTCGATTATTAAGATCAAGGTCCAGCTTCTTAGGAGCATGAGAATATGACCCTATTCCTGTTAGAGCACAAATAGTTTCTTCATACTCTTCAACATCCTCACGCTCAAAATTTATAAGCACAACAGTCAATGGATCAAAAATAAGCTGCTTCTCTACAGATAATTATTTCTCATCTTCATAATAAACATCAGCTACAGAGAACACATTCATATCTTTGGGCTGCTTTATTGATTTGCATACATCAAAATGGACCACTTCGTCATTCATCCGAAATAAAATCTCATTAGCTCTTAAATCAATAAGCACACTTCCTGTTGCAAGGAAAGGACGCCCCAAGATTATGGGAACTTCAGAATTCACCTCACAATCCAAAATAACAAAGTCTGCAGGAAAAATAAAGGTGGAAACCTTCACCAATACATCATATAAGATACCAACAGGTCATTTTACCGACCTATCTGCCATCACGAGCCGTATATTGGTTGGTGTAGGATCACCTAACCCCAACTTTCTATAAATCGATAGCGGCATCAAATTGATGCTAGCTCCTAAATCGCACAATGCCTTAGCAAAATCCAAAGATCCAACCGTGCAAGGAATAGTGAAAGCACCAGGATCTGTCTTCTTCTGAACTAACGATCTTGTAGCAATTGCACTGCAATGATGAACATTATCTGCCAGCTCATAGCTTGCTGCCCGCTTCTTTGTCAAAAGGTCCTTCATGAATTTAGCGTACCCAGGCATCTGTTCCAGCGCCTCCACAAAAGGAACATTAATAGTCAGCTGCTTCAACATAGTCATGACTTTACTGAATCTGGTGTCATCAGCTTTCTTCTTCAGTATCTGAGGAAAAGGTGGTGGTGGAAGGGGAATAGTTTTCTCTACCACTTCCTTTTTATCTTGCTTCAGACTATCAATCTTTTCAGGCTGGTGACGTCTAAGTGTTGTGTCATGAACGTTTTGACTTTCAGCTTCTACAGAATCATCACAATCTGCTTCAATCACATTCTTTTCTGTATTATGAACCACCTTCTTTCCTTTGGATGGATTTTCCAATACCATACCACTCCTGGTAGTAATAGCCATACATGATCCATCATTCTTTGGATTTTGCATGGTGTCGCTAGGTAGGGTGCCAACTTTTCGTTGACTGAGTGCCACTGATAGTTGACTCAATTGTTGTTCCAACTGTTTTATTGAAGTGGAATGCGAATCAACCAATTGATTTATTAAGGACAAAATTTTTTACCTCCGTTACTCCCGTGTTGGTTGCCTCCACTCCTTTCAACAGCTTAGCCATCATATCTTCCATGGACATCTTCCCAGAGCCAGATACCGCAGCCTCATGATTTCCAGGAGGAACATACAAACCACTCCTATCAGTCTTATTCTTGTATCCGTATTTATCATAATAGTTCCGACCTTGGTTTCCTTGGGCATTGCCTCGGAAACCCCCCTGATTATTCAAATAATTTGCTTCTTTCTCAGAATCAGATTCATCTCTTCCCTGTGATACAACGGCCTTAACCTTTTCGGTCTTCCCTGATAATAAATGCTTGGTAAGAAGATCCATCTGCGTTTTCATGTGAGTCATATCCTGGTTACGTTCCTCTTCTCTTCGCTTTTGTTCTGCCGTCAAGCCAATAGATATAGTAGAGCTTGCTACCTCAGAATCCCTGGTATGCCAAGCTCTACTCTGCTTTGTCATACGATCTAGCATATCACTTGCCTCAATAAAAGTAAGGTCCATGAATGACCCACCTACAACATTATCTACCACTGGCTTAGTCACCGAATTCAAAGACCTGTATAATATCTCCATCAAGTGGATATTGGTCATCTGATGGTTTGGGCACCGCATAAGCTTCTTCTTGAACCTCTCCCATGTTTCGTTGAGAGCTTCAGTTGGAAGCTGTCGAAAATTGTTGATCTCATCTCTTAATTGTGCTCTTTTGGATGGTGGAAAGAATCTTTCTAGGAAAGCATCTTTCAGTTGCCTCCAATTAGTAATAGAATCAGGAGTTAGCCCGTTCAACCATAAAGTTGCCTCTCCAGATAGAGACAATGGAAATAAGCGCAGTCGAATTGCATTCTGTCCAACTCCTGGATTTTCAATCGACTTGCATGTTGAGATAAAGTTGATCAGATGCATATTCGGATCATCGCCTGCAAGTCCACCAAATAACCCCTTAAGTTGCAATAGCTGAATCATGGTGCTAGTGATATTGAACTTGGCTCCGGATGCCAAGGGAGGAGGAATAATAGCCCCTGTGGCACCAGCCCCATCCAGATCATCATCATCATCATCAAAAGGAGCCTGCACAGCTCGGCGTTCAGGTCTCATTCTAGCTTGACGATCTCTCCTGTTCACAGGTGCTGCCACCTGATCTGCACGCCGTGGATTAAGTAACTCATCATCACCCAGGTCCTCATCATCAGGATTTGTTGCCCGACCTAGGTTATCAATATTCTATTGATGCACTTGAGAAGGTGCCAACGCAGCTAACCTAGCCTGCTCCGGTTGAGCAGCCCTTCATTCAAAGTCACGTTGTGCATCCATTCTTCCAATAAGTTGTGGTTCAGGATTTATGGGTAATAATGGATGACCAGATCTTCGTGTATTTGGCATGCACTCTACCAAACCTGAACAAAACAAAAACAACAAACAAAAAGTAAAATTCAAGAATCTTTGACCAAAGGGTCTAGTAACTATCACAAACTTAGTTGACAACCGTATTCCCCGGCAACGGCGCAAAAATTTGATAACGCCCAAACTACAGCTCTCGTTAGAAAGTGTAAGCGGTCACTGTCAAATATAGAACCCAACTGGGTTGGGTGTCGAATCCCACAGGGAATACTTGGTCACTAAGTGTTGCAATTTTTAGTAGACTGTTGGTCGAAAATTCCACAGAAAAGGGGGGTTTTGATTTAGGCATGAATTAATAATATCAAAGAAATGAATGAATGATTTGTTTAGTAAAGGTTAATCACAGAGAATAATAAGTTAGGGTTATGTCCACCTTGTAGTTTCTACTTCTCTATTAACTATGAATAACGCGGAATTTAGACATGCATGCACTTATAGAGAATCGTATTCTAATTCTAAATCCAAGTGTTTCCCAACCATCAAGGATTTATTTCACTTTAGCTCTCCCGACCCTAAAGTGTATAAAAAATGGTACAAATTCTCCAAGAAGTTAATCCGGTTAAGGCATTAACGTGTAAATAGAGGTTAGAAGCCCTATTTCCTTGTCACACTCTCTTTTCCAAACATGTAACTTTTCTCTCAAACAAGTTAATGCTATAATGGCGTATTCTCTATGTTTGTAACCATGAGAATTTAATTAAAACGAAGAGAGTAATGATATAAGTAGCATACACATCAAGAATTCACAAACTCATAGCAACAAATAGTATCTTACAAGGTTTTCATAACCCTAACAGAGAAGTTTAGCTACTCATGAGTACAACTGAAATCAAAGAAGACATCATCATCATACCAAAGTTAGAATAATCTCACGATGGGGATGAAGTTGGCATCAAACAAGAGGTTGACGTTTTTCTCCCCTTTAGCCGTTCGTGTAGCCTTAGCGTTTTTCTCTCCCTTAGACTTACAAAATCTGTAAACTGAATAATGACTAATGATCGAATGAATGCTGAAAAATTCAGAAAATATGTTTTTTATAACATCCTTGTCCTACTAAGTTACTGCTGCATCCCTAAGTATTTAGAAATACTGATTTTGCCCGGGACAAGTTCTCCATGCATCACATTCAGTCCACAAGCTTCCAAAAGATGCCTTCCCTCTTATGTGAAGTTTCTTTTTGCTGCCCAAAGGTCCACAAAGTGCTGAAATCTTCATCATTAATACCTGAAAAACATACTAATCACATAGGTTTGCTCACTTAAAGGAAAATGGACTAAAAGTGCAGGAATTATATATTTTATCCTCCAAACTGAGCTAAAATATGGGTAAATTATGGTTCTTAGGTGTATAAATACGCCCAACATCAGTTCCTTAGTCTACGGATTTGATGTTCTAAAATCTCAACTAGAATCTCTTCGTATGAAAGTTTGTTATGAATATTTGAGCTTTCTAAAGTAACTACAATAGTGGAGTCATCGATGAACTTCTTAATCATAGAGACATGGAATACAAGACGAACGACTGATAAGTCTGTAGGAAACTCGAACTCATAAGCTACTTTCCCAACACAACTTACAATTCTGTAAGGGCCAATATACCGGGGAATAAGCTTCTCCTTTTTTCCAAATCTCTTTACACCTTTCATGGGTGAAATTCTTTAGATACACTAAATCACCAAACTCAAACTTAAGGTCCCTTCTTCTTACATCTGCATATGATTTTTGATGACTCTGGGCTATTTTTAATCTTTCTCTAATTAACTGAACCTTCTCCATATCCTTAAACACTGCATTAGGCCCAAGCAAAGTGGAATCACCCACTTTAAACGAACCTTTAGGTGATCTACTTCTCCTTTCATAAAGATCCTCAAATGGGTCCATCTGTATGACCAAATGGTAACTATTATTATAAGATAATTCAAGCAATGGCAAATGCTCATCCCAACTACCTTTGAAATTAAATGCACATGCCCTCAACATATCTTCTAGAGTTTTGATGGTTCTCTCTACTTGACCATCTGTCTGAGGGTGGAAAGATAAACTAAGATGAACTTGGGTACCAAGACCCTTCTGAAAAGCTCTCCAAAACTGGGAAGTGAACTGAGTACCCCTATCTAAAATGATAGACAAGGGAACTCTATGCAGTCTGACTAACTCTCTGATGTACAGTTTAGCATAATCTTCAGTTATATAGGACGTATGAACTGGCAAACTATGCACTGACTTAGTCAATATGTCTACAATAACCCAAATCGAATCATGTTGTCAACGCGAATGGGGTAAACCAGTCACAAAATCCATATTCACCTCTTCCTACTTCCAAGTGGGGATACCAAACTCTTGCAACATACTACCATGTCTTTGGTTCTCTACCTTAACCTATTGACAAGTTGCACACTTGGCTACAAACCCGCTATATCTCTTTTTATACCACTCCACCAATAGATTTCCCGCAAATTCTAGTACATCTAGGTAGCACCTGGATGAATGGAATAACGCGTACCATGCGCTTTCGCCATAATCCGTTGCCTCAGATCATCAACGCATGGTACACATAATCTACTTTGATATCTCAATATGCCATATCCCTATTGGGAGAAAACCTCTACCTTTTTATCTTTAACTGACTCATTCAGTTTGACCAAACTAGAATCCATATCTTGCTTCTCTTTCACTTTCGAAACCAGGGAAAATTCGGAACTACATTGAACCCAAACATTCCCTTCAGTTGAATCAACCAACCTAACACCCAATCTTTCCAAATGATGAACTTCTCGAGATAACCCTTTCTTACCATTCTTCACATGAGCAACACTGCCCATAGACAATCTACTAAGGGCATCTGCTACTACATTAGCCTTTCCCGGATGGTACAACATACTCATGTCACAATATTTCAATAACTCTAACCATCTTCTCTGGTGGAGATTCAAATCCCTTTGGGTAAACACATACTATAAACTTTTGTGGTCTGTGACACATCAACATGCATACCATACAAATAATGTCTCCAGATTTTCAAATAAAATACTACCACGGGTAGTTCAAGATCAAGGGCAGGGTAGTTCTTTTCATAAGGCTTAAGTTGTCTAGAGTCATAGGCTATGATCTTACCTCTCTTCATCAACACACAACCTAAACCAACTTTAGAGGCATCACAGTACACCACAAAATCATCTGTACCATTAGGTAATGCTAAGACTGGGGCTGAAGTGAGCCGAGTCTTCAACTCCTGTAAACTCTTCTCGCAGGAATCTAACCACTGGAACTTAACTTTCTTTTGGGCCAGTATAGACATAGGGGATATAATAGATGAGAAACCTTTAATAAAATAATGGTAATAGAAAGTTAAAACCAAGAAACTTCTAATGTATGACGAAGAGATAGCTCTAGGCCAATTCCTTACAACTTCTGTCTTTTGGGGATCAACTCTAATACCTTCACTGGAAAAGATATTTCCAAGGAAATCTACTAACCTTAACCAAAATTCACAGTATCTGAACATGAAAAACAACTGGTGATCTCTAAGAGTCTGCAACACAATTCTAAGATGGTTTGCATGATTATCCTTACTACAAGAGTAGACAAGAATGTCGTCGAAGAAGACAATGAAAAACATATCCAAATATTATTTGAACACTCTTTTCATCAAGTCCATGAAAGCTGTTGGGGAATTTGTTAGTCCGAAAGACATGACTAGAAACTCAAAATTACCATAACGGGTTTTGAAAGCTGTTTTTAGAACATCACATTCCCTTACTTTAAGCTGATAATAGACGGATCTAAGGTCTATCTTTGAGAAATAACATGCACCTTGGAGTTGATCAAATAAGACATCAATTCTAGGAATATGACATTTGTTTTTGATAGTGACTTTATTCAACTGACGATAGTCAATGTACTTACATAGAGAACCATATTTCTTTTGCACGAATAGGATGGGAGTTCCCCATGGAAAATGTAGGCCTTATAAAACATTTATCTAAAAGATCTTTAAGTTGCTTCTTTAACTCTTTAATTTCTGCGGGAGCCATACAATATAGAGGGATATAAATAGGCTGAGTATCTGGGAGAAGGTCAATGCCGAATTCTTTTTCCCTATTAGGAGGTACCCTTGGGAGATCTTCGGGAAAGACAATGGGAAACTCATTAACTACACTGACTGACTGAATTGTTGGAGTCTAAGACTTAGTTTCTTTAACTTGAACAAGATAATAGATACACCCTTGGGAAATCAACTTTCAGTCCTTAAGATGAGATACGAAATGACTCTTGGAAGACACTGAATTACCTGACCGCTCAAAGACTGGCTCATGTGGGAATTGAAATGCCACCACACGGGTGCGACAATCTATGGACGCATAACAAGAATGAAGCCAATCCATACCAAGAATTAGATCAAAATCAACCAGATCTAACTCAATTAAATTTGATAAAATAACCTTATGAAGGGCAGTGATAGGACACTTTCTATAGATTTGTTTAGTAACAACTGACTCACCCACTGGGGTTGAAACCAAGAAAGGCTCAGGGATCTTTGCATAACTTAACTCAAAATTTACTGCAACTAGTGGGGTAAGATAAGAGAAACTCAACCCAGGGTCAAATAACACAAAAACATCAAGATGAAAGACACGAAGCATACCAGTAATACCGCTCAAAGAATCTTGCTGTTCCTGATGGAATGGAAGAGCATAAAACCGATTCTGGCGCTGACCGCCACCAGTACTGGATAATGCGCCCTAAAGAGGGGATGGGAGAAGTAGAGGAGCTGGTGCACTAGTAGCCTGATTCTGGGGATGGACATCCTTATTCCTTTATATAGCATGCAGGAACTCTTTGATTCCGTGACCTATCTGGACACAACCATAAAAACATTTTTGACCACACAAATATTCACCCACATGATTCTTACCACACTTAGCGCATAGGGGATGATTGGGCTTACCACTCATACTATTTTGAGATCTGGACATAGAAGACTTACCCCACTATTCTTTTCTGTTTCTGGGTGCAGGAGCACTAGATGAAGAAGATGCGACATATATGACCAATTCTGAAACTATGAATGATTTCACCCTCCAGATCTATTCGTACTATAATCAAACTGCCCAGTTTTAGCCCTCTTATTTACTCTCTCTCTTTACTTTAACTTCTTTGCCTCTATCTCCTGAGCATGAATCATCAACTTAGAAATATACATGTCTCCAATGAGCATAACAGTCCTACACTCCTTAACTACCAACCCATACACACCGATCAGAAACTTACTCATGCTTGACCTAGGGTCATCCATCTTATCAGGGGCATACTTGGACAACTAGTTGAACTTGAGGCAATACTCTTTCACTGTCATTAAGCCCTGCCTCAGGTTCATGAACCCTTCTATCTTATCTTCCCTTATCTCACATGGGAAGAACTTTTCTAAGAACGCATCCTAAAATATCTTCCAAGTTATGGGAGCTACATTCCCCCATCTACTTTTCTTCCATATTACTACCCAATCATATGTAACATTCTTCAGCCTATAGGATGCCAATTCTATACTGTCCTCTGAAGAAACATGCATAATTCCGGTGATCTTCTTCACCTCATCTAGATAAAGCTGTAGGTACTCAGCTGCCTTCGATCCAAAGAATTACGATGGGTTCATTCTTATAAAATCTCAAATTTTGGCTGCGACTAAGTCCCCATCCTACTGAAGTGGGACTGCAGTATGATAGTTGCCCTAAACATTTACTGTCACAGCTTGGGCTAGAGCTCGAAAGGATACCCGAAATTGTGTATGTGATACATTCTCATTCAAAGGATCTGCGGGCCGAGGTAGCTGGTTATTATTTATGCATGTGTTAGCTCGATGAGGTGGCATTTTTTGTCAAGTGAAAACCCAAGTTAGAAGAAGATACAGAAACTGGATGCATGATAGATCATTAAAGAAGAGATGATTTCCTAAATGTTCCATTGCCTCTTTCTCATAGATGTGGTGCGCTTCACAACGATTATCAAGACTCTACGTAACGCAGCTTCTCTTACTTCCTTGGACTCTCTAGACCTTAGGATTTGATACCAGGTTTGTAATGCCTCAAAATCTAATTCTCGGGATGCCACACGGAGCTCTGAACTACAAGTAGTCCTGAGTTAACCGCGGCTTCCTTTTACTAATCTTGAATCTCAAAATAACACAATATAAATGTATACTAATAATAAATATGGAAAACTGTCTGAATTATCTTATAATACTAATCTCATCAGTCTGATAAAACAAATATTACAAATCTGAATCCCACAACTAAAAGCTAAAACTGGATATAGTAGTTCGACAAGCCTCTACTGACTTAATCTAGAAAGCCACCAGGACAGGACCTAGCTGACTTAAACTGTCTGAAACAAATACTAAATCATCTACTAATAAACTGGAAATCTAAATATCAAAGTCCCCAAACTATGAGGACTTACCTACTGCAGGGATATAGATGAGATACTCAAAAATTACTCAGGCTGCGGAGACTAAGCACCTGAACCTACATTATGAGACAATGTAGCACATAGAAAAATATGTGGATCAGTACTTTGGAAAGGTATTGAGCATATGGAGGTGAATGCAATTAGTAAGCAATATCATCACAATTTATAAAATAATGCATGGTAGATGTAAGTGACTCACATGGGCTTGAGTAATCTGAAATCTAAAGATCATAAATCATGAATAGTAAAGCATATAATGCAAATATTGTGAGTCTTAACACTTAGTTCAGAAAATCTGTATTCTGTTCTTATTTTCAAATCATATAGGCTAAGTGAAATCTAAAAACTTATTTTGCATGGGAAAATACTTTATCTGAAGGGAGGTTCTCTCAACCGACATAAACCATTGTAAGCATTCATGGAGTCCAATGTTCTTGTCCCCCTAAGGAGGAATCCACACGTTGGGGAGAGGATTCATACTCTTGTAATGAAGTATAACCTATCTATGTGATCACATATCAATCATCCACATAGAAGTGGGAACAATCTAAATCCTACATTGGCACGTAGTTCTAGGGTAAGAAACCATAGTAATGTACCTATCTCGGTGCTAACTACTACTCCCATTAAATCTGCATGATAATTTTTAGGGAAATCCACTTTTAAAATGGTCTAATAGTTTATAATTAAAAACCCAACTGTATATCTAAAAAGCTCAATCTGTAATCTGAATCTGTAAAGTGGATTTCAAATCTATTTTGTGACCAAAAGGTTAAATCTTTATCAATAATCTTAAATGAATCAAGTCTTAGGGTGCTTATAGCACAACAAAGCTCGAAATAGCAATCTTTAAGTAGGGCATAGTGACCCATGCATTAAACTCATGTTAAACATCAAAATATTCATGCTCGATAATGTAAACATTGATAAATTAATTTGAAATCTGGAAATTTATCCTATATGTACGAAATTATGAACATAATCATGTAATTCAACTTCTAAATCATTGAAAATCTCATAATCTCATAAATAGTAATATCGGGTATAAACCCTAACTTCAATTTCATGGGAAATTGCATAAAATTAGGTAAATTTGTAATTAAAATAAGTTTTGGGCATATGGATGAAAGGATTATCCTTGTTGAAAACCCCACATACCTCAGTTTATGAACTAGATGCTTAGACTTGAATGTTGGATCCCTATTGATGCTTTTAAAGTTGAATTCTTGGAGTTCTTGAGTTGGGAATCCTTAATCATGAATTCCCTTGGAGAATTAATGGAGGAATTGAGTTTGTTGGAGAAGGAGATTTTGGTTTATTGGGGTTTACTTTTGTAAAGAATGATGAATAATGAGTATAAAGTTCTTGGAATGTGATTAATTTTATGTTTTGGACGGATTGGGGCTGAATAATTTACCAAAATACCCTCTTTAAACTCCTAAACAGTCTGAAAAAACGTAATATTTTTTGAACTGGGTGATCACCGTGATGTGCCACAATTGCGGTGTCTCACTGGAAAAGGGATGAATGGGAACTGGGCTTTCACCGCGATGCGCCACAATCGTGGAGCCCTTTAGTTCGCCATTTTGGCCACGGGCACAATGCACCAGTATCGCGTTGGTCCTCTGGAAATGGACAACTAGGAATTTGGACCTCTCTGCGATGCTTTAAAATCGTGGAGTCTAACTAAAAATTGACAATTTTCATTTAAACCCTCTCCGCGATGTGCTAGTGACCGAAATGATGGTGTTTTACGACTGAAACTTAAAATATCCATAACTTCTCACTCGGTTATCGGATTTGGGCAAATATTATATCTTTGGAAAGTTAATTAAATTTTCTACACATTGAAGGGTCTAAAACTGGAAAATTCTATATGTAAGAAAAGTCTTCCTCTATTGAAGCCAACGCTTAAAGTTCTCAACGCTAAGTTGAACTAGGGAAAAGTACGGGGTGTTACAAATAGGCATGAACTACTTTATAGAAAAAACCTAGATTATAAATAGAGGGTTGTACAGGCATAAACATAACATAGCTGGCGTTCTTAGAACTGGACATAGTGAGAACATGAGTGCATGTATCATGAGTCATATAACATAAAGCCAAAATTTATATATTCATGGAATAAGATAAGGATTGTCGCTTGAAGCTATTACTTCTCATTCTAAGAACTGAGAATGGTCATGAGTTTGCATAGATAGTATCACTTTGGGATAAGACATGACATAAAATGAGTGGTAATATATAGAGAGTATAGTTTGTTAGAACTAAGCACTAAGTGAGACATGTGTTTATGGATCATGAGCTTAATAACATAGTTCTTGTATACTTGAAATCTTAGATTACTAAGAGACATTATTACTTCTCGTTCAAGGGTCGGAACATAGACATAAGTTGCAAACAGAACTCGGACCTTACGCATAGGCACATTTTTAAAATATAAGACATTGGTAGAATGTCCTTTTAAATCGAAGTAGAAAGAATTTTCTATGATAAGAATAGATTTATCATGACACTTCCCTGAAAATCAACAGCAGGAGAAAACACAAGATCTGCCATAGTTCATAATCTCCCCTTTAGCTCAAAGGAGACTATCCTAGACTTGCAGACATATCCTGTGATTAAATCTACAAGAATGACACTCAACACAATAGGGGTATCACCATAAACATGAATGCCAAACTACCCTAAAAACTGTAATATAAGAACACTAAGTTCTTTCTAGGATATCCCTTTAAGGGATACTAATCTTCATTTCTGCTAGGTTCATAGTCATCACCCTATAACTCACACTCTCATGAGCATACATATCCAAACTTCTTAACGCATAACAATCCATTTCTTACTCCATAGTATACTAGCATTAAACCTATAATAGCATAACCTCATAATTTAACAAAACTTTTAAACTTATACCAAGGGCAAACAACGTCTATCTATATTTTTCTACATTAAGCTCTATTGAACACAATATAATAGCTTCCAAGACTCCTTCATACAAGAAATTCAAGAACATGAACGAGGTACACATGGATCTTATACACTTAAAACCTCATCTAACAACATGCTACCTAGGGTTAAACTTATTCTTATAAACTGAACACTATTATCAACTTAATGACCTTGCTACAATTCAATATTTCAACACTAATCCTCGTGTAGTTATCAACCTAGGATCTTTCACACATCAAATCAAGACTATTAACATACTCCTACAAATCTTGCATCACTATCCCCAGCTAACAATTTTATCATCATAATGAACATCTAATACTTCACCATAACATCTATTACCAATCATCAATTGCTAATAAAACATCTCACATACTGTACCGATCAATTAAAATATATGACAAATTAATAAATCTAAATTCCTTATTTTACTTAACTCCAACCTATAAACACATCTTCTTCACAATGCTTCTACTATACCTTAAAATTTACTACACATCTTGTTACCTATTAGAATAGCTTACAACTAATAGATAAAAAATAAAGGGACTATCGATGTAGTAAAATCACATAAGCAAGATAGTCGATCATAATCTTATATCACAACCCATTACAATTAATTAGCACATTTTCCTTCCTCTCATCACATCTACTTACCCATACATACCTTTAAACTACATTCAAAATTCTAAACACCACTGAGTCCCCCTTTCTATGATTTCCCAATTAAATGCTAAATTTATAAATTATTTGCCAATATATCCTTCCATTCACAACTAATGATTAATTCTAACTATTAAACTAACATCCATCATGAGCTCCATCCCTATTTCAAATAAATTCTAATTCATAAGTAATCACTACCTCTGCTAACTTACATAAAATCTACAATTCTTTCTACAACCATAGCCAATAACCACAAAAGCATACCACCCCTTTACTCACTTTATGGTGACACGAATACAACCACCCTTTTCACTTAAAAGCTACCCCACTCTAACTTTTAAACTTAACATTTCATATCCCTAGTCTTTGGATCATCTTACTACTCATAGATAATAATACCCCAATTTATACTACCTTTTGGATGGAAATAATATCCCAACAATTGGATACATATCACTCTCCTTAAGTGAAATGTTTATAATAATGTTTCTGAAAGGGACTAATGTCACAAGCCAAACAAGGTCTTGTCCATGATGGGTATCTCAAGTCCATCGAGGATCGGAAACCACCCTTTATTCCTATTCCAATATAACCAAGAACACCTAGCAGTGGATGAATACCAATATAAAACAAAATCTGAAAGATAAATTCAAGAGTATAGATAAGATCAATATCAAAAAATGATCCACAATACCTATGTCAACAGTACCCACAAAGCCTCTAACAAACCGAGCACTAATAAAGTGTCGCGACATACCCCCGACCATAGCCAAAACCAATTTGAAACCAAGTCTAAAAGATGAGAAACCAAAAAACAAAATGATGTTTTCCGGATGACGGAAGATCACCGCTTTAAGTTAACTCACAAACTAACAACAAACATGTGATCACTTCAAAGAAAATGTAGGCTTGTCTTTGGAGCCTGTATCGCGTGAGGATAGAACATCTAGAGATGGCTAACGGTTGGAGAACTAGTATGTATCACAGGGTTAAGGGAACAAGTAATGCTATGCATAGTAATTCAAACCAAGTCAAACCTCATGCACACCATCAAATGGAAATACACACACATATATATATATATCACATGTCGAGATAGGGGACAAGGCTTATCATAAAAGTTTAAAACCTTAACCCAGAATGTGTAGCTTAACTGTCACAGTATAATAGTACCCACAGGCTATATGGTACACAACTCTCACCCTCTGGTCATCCCCCAGTACGTGTAGATGAATAAATAGTAGAAAAATTATTTATATTTTCTCAGGGAAATCTAACCTCCCAATCATATACTAAGGTTAATTAAGAACTCGATCATGAAATATAGTATGGGGGACCCTAACCTCCCAATCATAAAGTAAGGTGGACTCTAACCACCTAGTCATGAGCAAAAGGGGACTCCAACCCCTACATCGGCTAGTGAGGTTTCCTGTGTTAGACCCTTATGACCTCCACTGTCACGACCAGCTACACAACCCTATTTTAAGCCCAATTAAAATATTTAACACATATTTCTATATTATAAAACCAATTATGTACAAAAGCAAACCGTTGGTATCATCATACCAACATCACTTGCAAACTAATATCATCATGCCATATCATTTATTTAACCAACTGGAACTCTAACATATCGGTCACATATTTTTAAGTAATTAACCATTTGGGACTCAAATCCATTTCGCTAACCGAACCCCCAAGGTTCCGATTCCATAAGCAAACCATGGCGACCAAGGCCTTTAATAAAATTAGTTATACCATATAAAACCTTTTTTTGTCAATGCATTAGTACAAGTGAGTCAAATCAAACTATGAGATAAAACCATGTTCAATATCAATTTCAAAAATAGGTTGTGGGCACATAATCTTCAAATAATATATCAAGGCAAATTCATCAAATTGGGGATTAACCATGTGTAACGCCCCAAAAATGGTCCCGAGATGTCACACGGTGTTTAGCACCACAAGTGATCCCAAGTTAACCCTTCTACTGGCATAATTCATAAGCAATTGAATAAAATACATAAATCTAATCAAAATAAGCGGAAAATGAATCTTTCCTAAATCTGATCAACATAGAACTAAATTAAAATGATTACAACTCTGCTTTTACAAAACAATACTAGAATCAATACATTAACTCTACTGACTGTCTTGTCTATGAAGCCTCTATTGGTATTGACTATAGGTAGCCGAGACATGACCCCAGCTATCCCAAATCAATATGCTTGAATAAATAAAAAAACATACTGCTCAAACAATATGACCTATTCGAGCCCTTGAATTAAGAGGACTCCTCACCTATTGACTGAAAGCTGCAAACTGTCTGAATATAGTATGTGTGCTTCAACTCAACTGATACCTACATTATGAGACAATGTAGCATATAGACATATATGTGAATCAGTACTTTGAGGATGTACTAAGTATATGGGGTGAAATGCATAAGTAAAACATCATCTCATCATCATAATTTATAAAACAATGCATGCTAAGTGTAAATGACTAACATAAGCTGGAATATCCAAAATACTGAAATAATAAGAAGCAAATCGTACTTTATAAATATAGTGAGTCATCATTTATATCTGACAGTAGAAAGGACTCACTCTTAATTTTGAAATCTGAAAGATAAAGTCTGTAGCTAATATCTTTCCATAAAGCATAATCTGAGCAAACTTTGTGAGCCTTTACACTTAGTTTTCTAAAAACTTTTCTGTTAATCTTTTCTAAAACAATTAGTCTGCAGGGAGGTTCTCTTAACCTACATAAACTATGTGAGCTAACATGGAGTCTAATGTCTCGTCCTTCTAAGAAATAAACCTCACATTGGGAGAGGTGTTACACTCTTGCCAGGGAGTATAACCTAATCCATGCAATCGATCACAAGCTAAATCTTTTATCCATATAGAAATAAGAATAATCTCATAATTTGTACCTACGTTGGCTACGTATTTCTATGGAAGATAGGGCATACTAATCCCATACTTTTCGATCGGTGCTAAATACTACCTCTTAAGTCTGTGTTCTCAAACCATTGGAAATCCACGTTTTAAAACTAGCATAAGGGTATATATGGAAAACCAATTATGCATTTATATGTGTAAATCTGTAGATAAAGCTAATCTAAACTCTATAAACTATAATAATCTGTAAAGTGGATTCCAAAGCTAAACCAATGATTGAAATATCAAAGCTTTACTGAAAATCTGTAAATAATTTGCTCATAAGATGTTTAAAGCATTATCTTTCATAAAGTAATACTATTCAATCTTGGATAATACCCCATTCATAAATCTCATGTTAAAATATCAAATTGATCATGCTTGATAATGTAAACATTGAGAAATTTATTCAAAATCTAGAAATTTCATCATTATGTATGAATACATGAACATAATCATGTGATTCAACTTCTAAATCGTTGGAAACATCATAAGCTTGTAAATAGCAATGATGGGTATAAACCCTAACTTCAATTTCTTGGGAAATCACCTAAAATTCAGTAAATTTGTAATTAAAACAAATTTTGGGCACAAGGATGAAAGGATTATACTTGTTGAAGAACCCCACATACCTCAATTGATGAACTTGATGCTAAGGCTTGAATTTTGGATCCCTATTGATGCTTTTAAAGAGAGTTCTTGGAGTTCTTGAATTGGAATTCTTAATCTAAAGCTTTCTTGGAGAATCTATGGTGGAATTTGGTTTCTTGGAGAAGGGTCTTTTGGTTTCTAGGGATTTGCTTTTAAAGAGAATGGTGAATAATGAGCATAAAGTTCTTAGAATAAGCTTAAATCTTATGTTTGGACGGTTTGGGGGCTTGGGAATTGACCAAAATACCCTCTTTAAACTTCTAAACGGAACTGAAAAAGAGAACCAAAAATCTCGATTTAGTGGGCCACCGTGACGCCCCACTATCGCATTGGCTTACTGGAAATTGGCGACTGGGAAATGGGGGACCTCCGTGATGCGGAGCTATCACGTTGTACCACTGGATTTTGACAATTGAGACTTGGAACTTCAACGCAATACGAAGTGCTACCATTGCGGTACCCTATAGTAATGCCAATTTGGCCTTTGGTGCGACGCGCCATTATCACGTCGATCTATTGGAATGGGACAATTGGGAATTTGGATTTCTCCGCGATGTGGGGCTATCACGGAGGGACACATGAATTGACGATTGTCATTTTGCCTGTCTCTACGATGAGCCACGTGCCCAGGTGGCACACTGTCAACTTAAAAATCCCATAACTCTTTCACCGAGTGTCGGATTTGGGTGAATCTTATATCGATGGAAAGCTTATTCAATTTCCCACACAATGGGAAGTAGAAATTTTAAAAATACCACATGAAATAAAAAGGAATTCATCTTAGAAGAAAATCTTTGACATTCTAGGGACAGTTTTAAGCTAGGAAAAGTGTGGGGTGTTACACCATGACCCCTCAGTTTATTCAACATTCCTATGCATTCCACAATGTTTGAAATTATTAACAAAACATGAATATTGCATAATAACCCATGGAAAATAAATTTAATGACAAATTTTGTCAAAATCCCCCAACTATGTAAAAACCCCACATCAAAATCATACATTAGTAACCAATTCATGCCATTTAGAAAAATATAATTGTAAGTATAGGGAAAGAGGTACATGCCTTATAACCAAGCTATTTGAAGAAGACAACACTCTTAGTGCCCTAGATGACCACCTCCTTGAACTTTAACCTTGATTTTAAAAGGGGGATTTGAGAGGAAGGATTTTTTAGAGTGAATAATGACATTATTATTGAGGAAAACTGATGAGAATTGGCCATTGTAATGTTTAAAAGTCATTTATAGTTTAAAAGATCTCCTTACACCGTATCTCAAATGAAATAGAACAAAACAACAAAAAATTTACATAGGTTCGTGAAACAGATCTTATGCGGAGTCTATCCTCTGGGCCGCAGACCCTATCACGTAGACCAAGCCTCCGTGAAACAGAGGTAATCACAAAGACTAACATCCATGACACGCCAATATTGCAGAGGCCTACTATCTCTGGGGTCCAAAACCACCCCAAACCCCATCCAAAAATTTTGATATTCTACTGGGTTAGCTCTAAACATCCCCAAACATAATTTAAGTTAGAAATCAATGTTTCGAACATGGGCAGGCAAAAATTAAAATGCTCAAAAATTTGAGGGTGTTAAATTATTCCCCCACTTAGGATCATTCATCCCCAAATGATTAGATAGGACACTCTTCACATTAGAAATTGACTATTACACCATAATAAAATGATAAACCCATATGATAAAAAGAAAAAATAAAAGTCATACCTTACGGCTCTCCGTCAGACACATGGAATAGGAATGAGTACATAGTCTTTATGTCCTCTTTTTCTTCCCAAGTGTCTTCTTCAATCTTATGGTTCCTCCGAAGGACCTTTACCCTACATCTTTAGTCTTCAACCTATGAACGTGTCTACCCAAGAACTCTACCGGGAGCTCCTCATAAGATAGAGAACCTGAGATGCCAACACTGTCTATAGGCACCACAAAGGAAGGATCACCTACACATTTCTTCAACATGGACACATGAAATATAGGGTTAATAGAACAAAAACATGTAGGAAATTCCAACTCATAAACAATGTTTTTCACTCTTTTCAAAATCAAATAAGGGCCAACGTAACGGGGATTGAGCTTCCTCTTCTTTCCAAATTACATCACTCCCTTCATGGAGGACACCTTAAAGAACACCCAAGCACCCAAAATAAACTTCAACTCTCTTCGCCATACCTCCGCACATAACTCTTGGAAACTTTGGGCAGTCTGAAGCCTATTCAAAATCACCTTGACCTTTTTCATTACTTGATGTACTAAATCAGGACCGAAAAACCATGCCTCACCAACTTTGAACCACCCTATAGGAGATATATACCTCCTACCATATGATTCCTCAAACAGAGCCATACAAATGCTAGAGTGATAGCTACTACTCTACACAAACTCTAAAAGAGGTAAGTGGTCATCCCAATTACCACCAAAGTCAATTACACAAGATTCAAGTATATTTTCCAAAGTATAAATGGTCCTTTCTGCTTGTTCTTTTATCTACAAGTGGAAAGCGGTACTAAAGGTTACCTTAGTCACCAAACCTTATTGAAACGACCTCCAAAAATCTGATAAGAACTGAGTACCATGATCCAAAATAATGGAAATTGGAGCACCATTCAACTTCACAATCTCCTGAATAAACAACCTTGCATAATCCTCTACAGAAAAATTGTCCCTCACTAGCGTGAAGTAAGCAGACTTAGTCATCCTATCCTTGATGACTCAAATTGAATCAGACTGGTACTGAGATCGAGGAAGATCGATAACAAAATCCATATTTATCACTTCCCACATCTACACAGCCAACTCAATTTTTTGGGATAACCCACCAGGCCTCAAGTGCTCCACTTTCACTTATTGACGAACTATGCACTTAGCCACAAAATTAGCCACATCTCTCATTATATTATTCCACCAATAGATATCCTTAAGTTTATCGTACATCTTTGTATAACAAAGATTATCCAAATAACACAATTCATGAGCCTCGACAAAGATTCAACCTCGCAGCCCTTCCATATCGAGAACACACAACCTACCTTGGTACCTCAAGATGACATCATCATCAATATCAAAAGCCATTACCTTTTCCATACCCACATCATCTTTTATTTGCATCAAGATAGGAACAAAGACGTGCTTGTCCTTTACCTCAGCACCAAGAGATGACTTCTCCATATCTTTCACAAACACACCACCATTCTCAGAATCCAAGTGATAAATTCCAAGACTAGCCAAATGGTAAATGTACATCTCCAAGTACCTCTTCTCCTTATTCACATGGGATAGACTCCCCATAAATAACTTGCTAAGAGAATCAACAACTATGTTAGCCTTACCTGGGTGATAGTGGAGAATCATGTCATAGTGCTTGATCAACTCAAGCAATATATTTTGCCTGAGATTCAAATCCTTTAGGGTGAATACATATTGCATGACTTTTATGATCTAAAAAAGATGTCTATATAGACCCTATGTAGATTATGCCGCCAAGTATTTAATGAGAACAACACAACAAACAACTCCAGATAATGGGTTACATAATACCTTTTATGAACTTTAAATTGCCTAGAGGCATACACAACTACCTTTCCATGTTGTATCAGTACACAACAAAGTCGCACACATGATGCATAAAAAAAACAACAAAACCATCACTACCCCTGGGAAGGGTCAAAATCAGAGAAAAAATTAATTCATCTTTCAGCTTCTAAAAACTACCCTAACAAGCATCGAACAAAAAATATTTCACGTTCTTTTTAGTAAACTTAGTTAAAGGTGTAACAATCGATGAAAAGGTCTCCACAAATAACCTATATTAACTAGCTAAACCCAAGAAACTTTGAATGTCGATGGAGTCTTAGGTCTAGGCCACTTTTAACTACCTAAACTTTCTATGGATCCACCATAATTTGTTCACTAGACACAACATGACCTAAAATAGTAACAACATTCAACTGAAATTCATAGTTAGGAAACATAGAATACAATTGCTGATCTTTTAGGGTCTGCAACTCAACATGGAGGTGATTAGCATTATCTACTTCACTCTTTGAATACACCAAAATGTTACCTATTAACACAATGACAAACAAGTCCAAAAACTAACAGAATACCTGATTCATGAGATCCATAAATGACACCGGGGCATTGGTCAACCGAAAAGACATAACAATAAACTCAAAATGTCCATATCGAGTATGAAAGACAAACTTAGGGATATCCTCCTCCATAATATTTAGTTGATGATAGCCCGAATGGAGATCAATTTTAGAGAAACTCGTAGCACCATGAATTTGGTCAAACAGATCATTAATCCTAAGAAGAAGGTATTTATTCTTCACTGTCACCTTATTTAACTTATAGTAAACAATACACAACTGAAGAAAACCATCCTTCTTGTGGACAAAAATAATGGGAGCACCCCACAAAGACACGCTAGAGTGGATAAAACCCTTGTCAAGAAGATCTTTCCACTGTTCCTTAAGTTTCTTCAACTAAGTAGGAGCCATTGTATTAGAAGGGATAGACATAGGATGAGTTTCTGGCAGAAGATCAATCCCAAAATCAATTTCCCTATCGGGAGGAATACCAGGGAGATCATCAGAGAAGACCTAAAAAAAATCACTAACCACAGATACAAACTGTAAGGAAGGACCCTTCGAGTTAGAATCTTTGGCATAGACCAAATTATAAAGACAACCCTTGGAAATCGTTTTTCGGGCCCTAATATATGATATGAACCTTCCCTTAGGAACTACGAAACTCCTTTCCCACTCAATAACTGGATAATTAGGGAATTTATATAGCATAAATGAAACCAATTTATCCCCAAGATAACATCAAAATCTAGTATGTCTAATTCAAAAAAATCTGCCAATATTTCCCTACCACCAACGGATATAACACAAACCTAATAGACCCTCCTAGAAACCATCGAGTCACCCACTTGGGTGGAAATAAAAAAGGCTTCCAAAGTACACTTAGGACCAAAAAAAAATTCATAGCCATAAAATGAGTCACATAAGATATAGAAAATCTTAAATCAAATAAAAATTACACATCACAAGAGAAGAATTTTAACATACCGGTGAAGACATCACGAGATGCCTCAGACACCGGATACATGCTAATAGAATACCGGTGAGTTCAACCAATATCGGTACTAAATATGGCACCCCTCGGTGTAGGATCTTATGGCGTAGAAATAGGAACCTTGTTGGCCCTAAAAGCAACCTTTGAAGGACAATCCGTTTGTATATGAAAAATCAGATCACATCTAAAACACATATTCCTACCCTTGTCATACTGGCCACGGTGCAACTGAACACATAATTTTCAAGAAGGATATAACAGAGATGACTCAGCCCTAACGACCTGATATTGGGCATTATGTGCCCTATAACTATTGCCCTTTGAAAATGATGATCTTCGAATGACTTAGAATAAGGTGCACTAGCTGTCGAATAAGAAATAGAGTTTACCCATTTCATCATCAACCATTTACCACCATCTATACCAATCTGTTGTTGATCTCTACCCTGATATAAATATTAAAACTTCTTACTCTGCCTTTCTTCCATCTCTGCTTGCTTCTTCTTGTCCTCCTCAACCTGCTGCATATATACCATAAGTCTAAAGATGTCCATATCATTATTAAATAAGGAAGATATAATATCAAAAATAAAAACATGAGATAACCCAGAATAAAATTTCCTCATTCGAGCCCTCATGAAAGATACTAGCTCAGAAGCATATCAAGACAACTAGTGGAATTTCAAAGCAAATTCCTTTACTGCTATTTTTCCTTACTTCAAATTCACAAATTCATCATCTTTTTCCTCCCTCGACTCCTGAGGAATAAAACAATACAGAAAGGTACTAGAGAAATCATCCCACAAATTAGACTCAACATCATCACCCCTAAGTCGCTCCCACTCCTCATACCACTGGTATGCTAGTTCATTCAACTAATAAGCAACAAATTCCACATCCTCTACTTTAGTACTATGCACAACCTATAAGATCTTCTTCATCTCATCTACAAGACTTTGAGGATCCTCCCCACCTTTAGTACCAGTAAAAGTTTGAGGGATCAACCTCATAAATTAGCCAACTCTAGCCTTAGATAGACACCCAGTAATACCAGCAAAATTCGTCTGATGTTAATGAGATGCCACCAAATGGTTCAACAGATTAATGGATTGGCAAAGCTAAGAATTAGAAATAACTCCCTGAGGTGACTTAGTATGAGTGTCACTAGCTGGAGGAGGATCAATAGAGATGGGTGGAAATCCATGGGAACAAACAGAAGTAGTGACCATAGATTGGGAATGTACCCCATAAGTTGGGTGAGATCCACCCACATTGTCCTTAAGAGGACATTTGAGTTTCCATGAACTTCAAATCGTCAGGGAGGCATGATCTGAAAGGTGAATAAATAGGATTTAGAGGAATTCATGACCTTAGACTCTATAGTCCGAAAGTAAGACAAAAATAAAAATAAATATTCATAAATACCTCATAGCCTATCCCTTATAAGTATGGCATGTAACATACCCATAAAAAAAATTGACTTAACACGACTTTGTGGACACTTAATGACACCAAAGCTAGGCTTTGATACAAACTTTGGCATGAACCAAGCTAGGACCTGGCCGTGATGGGTATCTCAAGTCAATAGAGGATAGGAGACCACCCTTGTGCCTTTTTCAATATAACCAAAAACACCTAGCAGTGGATGAATACCAATATAAAACAAAATATGAAAGATAAATTCAAAAGTCTATATAAAATGAACGTTCGAGAACCATACATCATAACCATCTACATAGTACCGACATATCCTCTAACAAATCGAGTACTAATAAAGTGTCGAGACATACCCCCGACCATAGCCTAAACCAATATAAAACCAAGTCTAAGTCATGAGAAACTAATATATGAAATAAAGTCTTCCGAATGAGCTCACCACTTTGAGTCAACTTGCGAACTAACTACGAACACCTTATCACTGTGTAGGAAATGTAGATTTAGCTTTGGAGATGCACCGCATGGGGATACAATGTCAAAAGTTTATTAATGATTGGAGCACTAGCATGTAACTCAGGTATAAGGGAATAAGTAATGCCATACATATTAATTCAAAACCATTCATAACTCATGCACAATATCAATTACAAATGTGTATATATATATGTATGTATGTAGATCACTTATCTGTATTAGGGATAAGGCTTAACATGAATAATAAAACCTTAACATGGGTTGTATGGCTTAACCATCATAGTATAATAGTATTCACGAGCTATATGGGTCCCAACTCTCACCTTCTAATTGGGCCCCAGTGCATGAAGATGCATGAATCAGAGAAAGATCATATATATCTGCATGGGGGACTCTAACCTCCCAATCCTATTATAAGGTGACTTAAGTACCCAATCCTTCTATATAGTATGGGTGAATTTAACCTCCCAATCATAAACTAAGGTGGACTCTAACCACCTAGTCATAAAAAAAGGGGACTTTAACCACCGTACCACTTAGCGCGGTTTTTTGTGTTTGTTTCTTAGGACTGCCACTTTCACGACCAGCTTAACATCTATCTATTATGCCTAATTAAAATATTTAACATACAATCCCATTTTATTAAATCAATTATGCCCAAAGTCAGCCAATTGTTATTGCCATACCAATATCGCTTGTATGAACATATCGTCATGCCATGTCATTTATTTAACCAATTAGGACTCTAACCCATCATTCACAAATTTTATGTAATTAACCATTTGGGAATCAAACCCGTTTAGCTAAACGAACCCCAAGGTTCCAATTCCAAAATCAAACCATGACCAACAAGGCCTTTCTAAAACCATTTGTACTCCATTAACCCTTTTTATGTCAATGCATTAGTACAAGTGAGTCAACTTAAACTATGTAACAAAACCAAGTTCAATCTCTATTTCACATATAGGTTGAGGGCACACAATTATCAAACCGTATATCAAGGAAAATTTATAAAATTGGGGATTAACCATGACCCCTCAGTTTATTCACCATTCCTATGCATTCCATAATGTTCAAAATCATTAATAAAACATGAATATTACATAATAAACCATGGAAAATGAATTTAATGACTAATCATGTCTAAAGCCCCCAACCATGTCAGAGCCTCACACCAAAACCATGCATTAGTAACCAATTCATGCCATTTAAAAAAATCTAATTATAAGTATAGGGAAAGAAGTACATGCCTTAATTACCAAGAAATTTGAAGAAGTCAACACCCTTAGTACCTTAGATGACCACCTCCTTGAACCCTAACCTTTACATAAAAAGGGGGTTAGAGAGATAGGATTTTTGAGAGTGAAAAATGACCTTAGTATCATGGAAAACTGATGAGAATTGGATCTTGTAATGTAAAAGTCATTTATTGGTGAAAGGACCTCCTTTCCCCTCATCACAAGTGAAATAGAACATAACAATCAAAACAATCATGGAGGCTATCCTCCATGCCATGGACCCTATCGTAAAGACCCAACAACGGTGACATGGATGTTATCGTAGAGACTAACCTCTATGACATGCCAATATCATAGAGGCCTACTATCTCTAGGGTCTAAAACCACCCTTATCTTTTTCCAAAGATTCCAACACTCTCTTGGGTTACCCTCTTAACATCCCCAAACATAATCTAAGTCAAAAATAGATGTTTTAAACACGGGGAGGACGAAATAAAAATGTCCAAAATTTTTAGGGTGTTATAACTGAATACATATCTTACCTCGGGCTGAAATACATGATTCATAAAAATTGATGTATACATTTGAATCAATATACTTTGATGCACTTATTGGAAGGGGTTCAGGGATACTTTGGAACTCCGAGGTAGCGCGCCTACATGATAGTGGCATGACACGATACTAGAGTTCCGCAATAGACGCATGACATAAAAGCTAGCCTCCGTGATATTGTCTTGCCATGTTAATGTGTTAAAAATTGCTAGTTTTTGTTTTTTCACTTAGGGTGAGGGGATTTTGGTCTTTTATACTTTGCACGACTTTTTAACACAAAATCAACCCTTTTCCTTTAGTTTTCAAAGTTTAAAATAATTATTTCTCAGCTGTAACTCAAAACACAAGAATGCTCAAAGGTTTTTACGAGGATTTCACAGTTCAAGCTCAAAACATTGAATTGTCTTCAAATTCATGTATATTTTAGGTATGTTTCTCTTATCCAAGCTTAAGTTTTACATTGTGGCATTTAATTCTTAAATATTCATGTGATTGAAATTGTTTGTTTTAAATTGGATTGATGAACTTTGATTGAGTTTACTTGAATCACTTGTCCTATAATTTGAATGGATTATTTATGTTTTAGTTGATAATATTTGGACCGATTCGTGCATTATCTTAAAGGTTTTAATGGGAGACATGGGTGCACCCAAATTGATGGAATTTTGACTTAATAATGGCATTAACCTCAATCCACTTTGTAAACTTAATTTTGAATATATATAATTGTATGGTTTAACTTGTATTTTAAACCCATTGCATTGCATTTAAGGGTAAATGGATAACAATGGATTTGAATGGCTTTGGAGGCCGTGGTTTTAGACTTTAAATGGAACTAGTGAGTCAAATAGTTAAATTGATTGGCTTGGCATAATTATATTAGCTTGCAAGCTTATTGGTATGACGATACCATGTTGGTAAAAATGCCTAAATTAATGACTTCTGGATTAATTGTTGGTTATGTGCAAATTATTTTAAATGTGGCTTAAAGGGAATTGTGTAGCTCACCATGATGGTGTATGTCCTAGTGGAACTAACACTGGAAATCACGTTCATCATCATAGGGGTCTATACGACTGTGTGCTTGGTGAACACATTATATATATATGTATGTATATATATATATATTGAGAGGGTTATAGACCTGATGTCTTTAGTGTTTCCTCAATTTTTCCTCAATTCATGCAACTGTCACACATTAGGACCCTTCCAATAGGGGAAATATGGCTTAAAGGGAATTATGTAGCTCAACATGATGGTGTATGTCCTAGTGAAACTAACACTGGAAATCACGTTTGTCAGCATTGGGGGTCTATACGACTGTGTGCTTGGTGAACATATAATATATATATATATATATTGAGAGGGTTATAGATCTGATGTCTTTAGTGTTTCCTCAATTTTTTCTCGATTCGTGTAGCTATCACACATTAGGACCCTTCCAATAGGGGAAATAGACCCTTCCAATATTAGGTGGGTTGATATTCTTATGGATCTGCTATGAAATAGTGAGCCTCCATCCTTTGAAAGGCCCTATCATTTCACTACTTCTTTATTATTGGTCTTAGTACTTTTAGATTCTTTTTGGTCATAGTTGGGGTATGTCCCAACTTAGTTGGTATTTTTTGTTTTAAAGGCTTTAGTGGACAAGTATTGGGTTGACTGTTTTTGTTTTGATACGTAGAATCTTCATTTGACTTATTTTTCTTCCTTTTTAATATTTTTGGTTGTTTTTGCTACTTATATTTACGTGCTCTTAAGGTAAGGCTATTAAATAGGAAAACAACTAAGAATCCAAAACTACACTAAAGAAGATGAGATAAAGAAGAAACAAACATAAAGAAGACAACACACAAACGAATTCAAGAATAAAAACACAAAACTTGCATTAAATGTAAAGATAGGTAGTGAGACATACATCTTTACAAAATGTAGGATCTCAGGTGTGTATCAAAAACCAAAACCCTCTACAATACACAAAGGCAATACCACACTCTTACTTTACTCCAAGCACCCCAAAGCACCAACGTTTCTTAGCCGGATTGTCAACTCAAGTGAATCCACACACAAGCTAACCCTAGTTACAATGACTTTTCCATGTCCTACACTAAAATGGATTTTCCAAAACCTACACTTAAGCCCTCTCTCTTAAGAGAAGAAAATGTTCTTCAATATTCATTCAAAATTAATAAAAAATAGAAGCCTTATTGTCTATTTATTGCTTATTACATAAAATACCAAAATACCCTAAATGAAAAGGGGCTCTTATCGAGTGTAAAGAAAAGGCACAAAAAGACCAAAACACCCTTAATAAGCGGGGCGGTCATGGTGTTCTTTATGTGTTCTTCTTCAAACTTTAACATGAGCCTTTATTTTTGTCATTTTGGCCTTCATAATTATTCTTCGATACTTGGTCATTCGGATGCCTCATCAAGAAAAACTTCCCAAACAACCTTTCACACATGGCATTGATACATTGAGTGTCCAAAATGATCTCTCCATGCATTCTCTCAAGCCTTCAATAAGGCCAAAGCCGGATCCTTCATGTGTTGGCCTCGAATTATGGCATCCAAAGCTATGATGGCCATTTGGCTTGTATCATCCTTCCCTTCTTGAAAAGGATTTGATCTCTAATCCAAACCTTGCAAAAATGTAGGAGACACAAGGAAACATAATTTCCTCATGGCATGAGGGTTAGGATTAACATAATTAATCATAGCATCATGCCAAGGTTGCATACATTTCACATATAACCAAGCATCCTTCTTTTGAAATATTTAAAACACATTGAAAAGGGTACAAAGGATTTGGTTATTGCAACCATCAAGATGAAATAAAACTACAAAGGTCCTACCCCTACATAAAATGAATCCAAGACTAGCATGGATATCAACGTAAGCAAAGAGGTAGTATAGGAAGGCATCAAGTCTAAAGGCATCCTCCAAGGTTCTATCATCTATAAGAATGCCAATTGATTTAAAAGATATAGCACATAAGGATGTAATCATGTAACTTAAACACATACAACTTCTTCCTTTCAAGTGAAACATCAACATGGCATCCACAAGTTGAGATTCAAGAAACTTAAGCACAAGTGTGTAAAACAAGGATGCACATGTATAAGTAATTCCCCAAAGAGGCAATGACACATTTTCCGTAGGGTCCTTAACCATGAAACCACCTTTAAGAAAGGGGTCTCTCATCAAAACAAAGTCACAAAGAAGGGCATCACAAGAATGGCGTTCATCTATAGTGTTTTCAAGAGGGAAATTTCTTCTTGGCATACAAGTAGTGATACCTTGGTCAAGAATGGAAAAACTCAAGGATGAGCTCTCTTGGCTCTTTTTATACTCCACTTCTTTAGTGAACACTTAACATTGTTGGAAATTCCTCTCGTGCACAACTTGGGTCTATCAAGTGGATTGTAAATCCCCAAGAAAGACTTTTCTTCATAGGGAAGGATACCAACATCCACAATTAACCTATGCTTATCATCTTGACCGAGCACCAAGTTTGTTGTGTTACAATTTTCACAACCCAATTGGTCACCGAGTTCAAATAGGAGAAGTAGCCAAGAACATAGGTCAAGGCTATACTCATTTTTCCCTAAGGTACCATGCTTACAATTAGACATACCCTCTATATCACCATTGGAAATATCCGAAGCACAAAGAGGGTAGAGAAAGGCGTTACACAAGTTAACTTCAACTATGGTGTCCTTATGCATGTACTCACTATTTTCAAGTTCATCACCACTAGGATGCTCAACATAGAAAACACACAAAGAAGAAGTGGATGGCATTTCTAAACAAGCACCACTTTCTCTTTTACAAGTGTGGTCCTCATATATAAAAAACCACCATGGGAAGCTAAGGGACCACAATCAAAACCGTCTTCACAAGGACAATCAAAACTAGGGTTTTCTAAACATTTAAGAAAATCAAGGTCATCTTCAACAATTGATCATTTTGCACACCCTCACTAGATGTTGGCAACACACATACCAACGTAGAATGACCTTGGTTTTCACAAGGGTCAACTAGTGTGTAAATACACTCATCACTTGGTATTGGGAACTTATTCAAGTTACAAGTGCTAGCACTAGGAGGACTCAATTCATTCTAATGAGAAGAATCAATTTTGTTATTTATTGGATCAACTAGTGCTTGCTTACTTACAACAAGAATTGGATCTTCATGCATCCTGGCAATATCAATAGTATCACAAAGGGCCGAATCTTGCAATTCCCCTTTAGGAAAACAACCAACTATATCCACTTGGATACTACTAGCCGCATCACCTCATTCTAAGTCTATAAGAGTGTAGCAGACAACTTTTTCACCTTGCAACTCACATGAGCTATGGCCTTCACCTTGACGTGTGTCTGGGCAACCTACTTTATACCTTTGTAAGACATCATCATAAGTGAGTTTTTGATTAAGTGGTGTTGGATTGGGTAGTCTAAGTGTGGATATCAATCAGCGTGGCTCTTCAAGGCTTTGTAGGAAACTTTCACTATTGACTTTGAGGCTATCAAACGTGGCCTTCAAAGCATTATTTTTCATAGTACCTAAGAAAAGACACTAAAAAAAACAAATAAACAATGTTAGCTCAAATTATCCTTACCACACTCACTCTCGGTTTTTACCTCACACTTGGTTTCACAAGTGCTGAAAATTTGGCTTGTACTTCGTGAGTGATTGAGGGATAAGTCCACTATTTCCTGGAATAGATTTTTATTTGAGGTGGCTCAAAGAAAAATTTCTTTTGGACTTGAACCAACAAGATACTACGAATTATAAAATGAGAAAAGCACACAAAGAACGATAACACGAAATAAAGGACCCTAGACTAATTCACAACTTAGTAGGTAGTTACTAGATTTCCAATTAGTGATAGAATCAACACAAAAGAAACTATTAACAACAAATTAGAAACTGGGAAATCTAAATTTGAGCTCAATTCAATTTTTCACAAAATTGAAGACGTGGCACCTTTTGATTGGACATCAACTTTTACAATTTTTTTGTTCTTCAAAACTTGTGTCTCGGCCAACTCAATCCCAAAAGAGTGTGATTTCGGTTTTGGGAGAAATTTTCAAGGTTTTTGGAGCCTTTTCAAGCTTCAAAATTGATTTGAAATGAATTGGTCCCCCATTGTACTTGCAATTGTACTTGAAGATTCCTTTTGTCTTTGTTGTTTTCTTCTTTTGGCAAGACTAGGAAGCTTGTTAGAAATTGCCTTTAACAACTAATACACTCTCTTTCCTCCCTTTTCAAGATCAAACAAGCACTTTTGAATATTATTCTCCAATAAGATATGAATATTGAGGAAGAACAATATGAATACCCAAGAGTTGACCAAGTTTGACCACAAGGCAAATGACCTCTAAATTCAAATTTTCTTTTAGATCTAGGTTCCCTTTGACAAGCCAAGCAGAAACAACACAAAATCAAGTCCAAAATGTAAAAACCACAATATACCTCACGAAATCCACCCTCAAAAAACTTCAAACTCAAGATCAACAATGTGGAATGCTCAAAACAACTTGGATCTTGCTCAAAACTTAGATCTAGACTCTCTTAGTGCTAGAGAACAAGTATCTAGCACTAGAAACTTAAAAAAACAAAAAAACAAAGTAGATCTAAGATATAAAATATTGTCCAAACACACAATGCGATACACCCTTTTTTTTATTTTTTAGGTTTGGACACTCTTTTTGTGTTGATTTTAGTCAAGGTAACAACAATCCAATACTTAGAGTTGTAGGAAAAACCCTAAAACATGTCTCTAATACCAAATAATATATGAAAACAACTAAGAATATGAAACTAAGCTAAAGAAGATGAGATGAAGAAGAAATAAAAACAAAGAACACAAGACACAAACGGATTCAAGAATAAAAACACAAAACATGCATTAAATGTAAAGATAGTAAGTGAGACATACACCTTTACAAAATGTAGGAACCAAGGTTAAGAGAAAAAAATATTCTTCAATATTTATTCAAAACTAATAAAAATAGAAGCATATTGTCTATTTATAGCATATTACATAAAAAATCAAAATACCCTTAATAAAAAGGGGCTCCTATGGAGTGTAAATAAAAGGCACAAAAATACCAAAACACCCTCAATGAGAGTAGCGGTCATAGAGTACTTGATGTGGTCTTCTTCACACTTTAACATGCGCCTTCCCTTGTGTCATTTTGTCCTTCATAATTATTCTTTGGCACTTGGTATCTCGGGTGCCTCATTAAGACAAACTTCCTAAGAAACCTTCCATACACGACATTAATCCATTGAGTGCCCAAAATGATCTCACGATGAATGCTCTCAATCCTTCAATGTGGCCAAATGTAACACCCCGAAATCGGATTCTGAGACGTCACACGGGGCTTAGGGTCACAAGTGACCCCAAGCTAACCCTTCTACTGGCATAACTCATAAGCAACTGAATAAAAATAAAAATCCATACAAATCAGCAGAAATTAACTCTTTTCTGAATCAGATCGATACAAAAATGGAATTTTACAGGATTATAATTCTACCTTTACAACCAAAATTGAAACAAAATACATCAACTTCTACTGACTGTCTATGAAGCCTCTACTAGTACTGACTGTAACTAGCTGGGTCATGACTCCCGACTACCCCAACTCAATACGACTGAATAAAGAAAATACAACACTATAACTCTACATAACTAACCCAAGCCCTTGAATAAAAAAAGACTCATCGCCTTCTGACTGGATACCATGAACTGACTGGATCCGAAGGTGCAACTATACCTTGTACCTATATTCCGAGAAAATGCAGCCCACATACGAATATGTGGGTCAGTACCATGGAAAAATACCGAGAATATGGGGTGTATGCAGTTGTATAAACATCATCATCATAAATATTTATAAGAAATATCCAAGATGTATGAAAGACTCACATAGCCCGAAGAAAATCATCATAATTATGAGAGGATGAAATAAGTATAATAACACATGTGAGTCATCATATAATTTGTCAATCACTTTTAGTTCATCAAGAATATCAATTCTCAAAATGTAAATATCATTTAAATCTTTCGAAAGAATAACTTTCACAATTCCACTTTCAAATCACTTCACTGTTCACCATAAACATAAGGAAACACACACACACTTTGGGATATTCTATAACCGACATAAACCACGTGAGCTACATGGAGTCCAACATACAATCCACGTTGGGGAGAGCCATCCTATCCTAGCCATCGTAGTAGGACTTCCAGTATTAATTCAAAAACACTAGTGATCACTATATAAATCAGCCTCAGGCTCACATCCTATGGGGGCACGTAGTTCCAGGGAAGTAATGTCACTTTATACCTCCCACTCGGTGCTAAAGATTACTCCCGAACTTAGCTCAGAAATTTAAATCAGTCTCAGGCTCACATTAAAGAAAATCCACAATAAACACTTCAACAATTTTCATCGGGAGCCAATTTGCTACCCCTTTATCATAATGAATGAAAACGTGGATTTCTTTCACAGTCGAGTTCAAAATAACTGATTCACGACCAAAAGGTCAAATCATTCAAAACATCTCAAATATTCAACATCAACGTGCTTATAACACACATTTTCTCAAAAACATAATTTCAAATGGGGTTCGCGACCCAAATATTAAAATCATGATAAATATCATTCAAGATTCATGCTTTATATCACCACACATGTAAATTTATCTTTCAAAATCATAAACATTAAGATTTCATAATAATCATCATAAGATATGGGTTCATGCTTCAAATTCATAAAAATCAAATAAAAATCATGCCTTCGTGAAGAAAATTACTTTTGGGCACAAGAACGAAAGAGAGTTCTTGTTAAAAAACCCCACATACCTTGAATGATAAACTTTAGATCGATACTCATTTTTGAGATGTTAATCGTGCCTTTGAATAATGGTTCTTGGAGTTCTTGAACTAGGAACTTGGAATCTTGAATAAATTTGCAGAATTAATGGTGAACTTTGGAGGTTCTTGAAGTTCTTGAACTAGGAACTTGGAATCTTGAATAAATTTGCAGAATTAATGGTGAACTTTGGAGGTTTTTGAAGTTGGATGTAGGAGCTTAGGGTTTTATATTTGAGGGAATTTGATGAAGTATATCGACCATAACTTTTTGATCCGATAGACTAATTGGATGAAACCAATTTCATCAGAAAGAGGACTCGCAGAGATTTCCGTTGATATATAGTAGATCACCCAGATCATTATGTACAAGTAATTATGATCATTTAAAGTTGGAGTAAAAATACGCCAGACCTCAGTACTTTTTTTCCGGCATGTTTTACTGTTTGCTACTATTCATGGTTCGATCGGAATGTTCATAACTCGTCGCTCGGGTGTCCGTTTTGGATGATCCACATATCGTTGGAAAGATTATTCGATACTCTATATAATGGTGGGTCATAATCTAATACATTCCGCATGGAAAATTTATAATTCATTCTAGAAGATAGAATCCAACACGTTTACACAAAATTTCAATGAAAAATTTCCCCGGGTATTACATCATCTCCCCCTTGGAAACATTCGTCCTCGAATGTCGATGAATAAGTACAGAATACTATGGAAATGAGGACAAAAGGCTAGGATAACGAAGTCAATCCACTTACTTTACTCCAAACTTTTGAATACTTCATAGAACATGCCATTCATAATGAGAATGGTCACATAGTTGGATCTTAAACAAAGTAGACTGATTTTAAGGAATCGATATATTTGGTTTATTCAGAGACTGAGAATCAAAGGTCTCTAAGGGGATCTCATCAACAGAAGGACCACTTGCGCCGAAATGAAACATCCCTCAACACTCCCTCCAAAAGATTCAAATGACATTGTTCGGGGAGAAAATGAACCATAATTTGATACAATCCTATCGTATGGGAACAAGGACCCATATGGCATAAATTAAGATAGGAATTTCTAGGTCTTGGGAAACATAACTCCTTGCTTCCAAACTTAGCAACACTTTCCCACTACTCCCGCGACTATGTTCAGGCCTAATTCGAAGTACTCATGACATACGCCACATAACACTATAATATTAATCTATATCATGAACCTCAATACACACTGAGCCTCACAACTCCTCACTTCAAACATAACTCTTATTGCTACTCCAACAACCACATACAATCTTATACTAGGGATCCGCTAACTTGCGGTGCATTCTTTTAGATATACATCCATAACATTAAAGCCTATACTCATAACCACATACGCACTTCGCACGCACTTCGCACATGCACCTCTAAACGAACACTCATAAAGCATCTTCCTTGCTTTCTCTAAGATTCTATCAACTACATCATTCACACATACTGGTCAATTTTAAATGGCACATATAACATTTTCTCAACCAATTGAACTATACACAAAAACTCTGTATTACTATTCCTACAACCTCATAGAAGTGCATAAAACCAACGCACAACAATCTTTCCAAATAAACATTTAAAACTTCAACTAACCATAACATGTATCAAGGACTTAGCCTCAATCTAACTTCACTTCACCGCCGTGAGCACACCATCTTTTATCATAGATAAGGAAGTATCTTCTCTCCCTTCTAGACAACTGCTCAACACCATTAGCTTGACTTAATGAAAAGGTCACAAAATTTTAAAACATGAAGACCTGAAACATGAAGGGATAATGTAAATAACTTGACTCTCTCTATTGAGGCCTTAGGAATAAAATATCAAAAATAATGGGTTCATTAAGGTATCAAAACTGAAGACACCCATAGAGGAAACTGAATCTCACTGATTAATAAGAGTATTGCCTGAGTACTGGAACTGAACATACTGTAAAACTTGAGTATATGAGTCATGGGCGGCATGCCCTGAATTTAGTGCTCATAACTTATGAAATGTGATTCCAACTGCTAGAAGAACTGGAATTTCTCATTTTTGGAAACTAGAAGAGTATGTAATTCTCCATCACGTGTATGAACATGAATTAAGATCATGGAACTGAAATGTAAAGCATGAGTAGGTTTGGGACAGCTGAAAATACTGAAATAACATTGGGTCAAGCACCGGTCTTTCTCACAGCAAATTTACAACTTACTGGTACTTCTACTAAAATGTAAAAGCTTGACTTGACTACTTGTTCTATCATCTCCCCCTTAGCTTTAAGCCACCACTTAAATTCTCAAATGCTTACTAATTTCGAATCTCCACGAACATCTCTATCGCCGGAATGTACACCATCTAGTGTTTCAACTCTTATTTCTATTAGCTCAACTTGAATACTTTCTAACCTTTTGATAGACCATGCTACTTCTGTCTTCTCCCTCTAATACCATTCCTATGAACTTATGTTTCTAACCCATAAGAATCAAAATCACACTTAAGAGGCTCAACATTTCCAATCATACGCCTCGCCTTAACTTAGCCATCAAAACATCATCCATCGTTTAACGAGTATTTATCCATCTAACAATCCCATGGCACGAATCACTACACTGCATACACTAATCCTCGAAATTAAAGCAATCCCATAATATCTTGGGTGAACTTTCTCATCAAAATATAATATTAAACTTAATTATAAGTCAACTACACTTAAACTCTTGTGTACACTGTTCAAGCCTATTAGGTCACTTCCGACAACTAATACCATTAATTCGGAAACCGTCACATTCGGCTTCATGATCACCAATCATTCAAACTTAAGGTCTCACACTTCACATAATTTACAACTCCATCTCTCACATAACTCCCACGTGAAGATTATAAAATAACACATCCATGAACGCTAGCCCACTTAAACTTCATAACAATAATAATTGGTCCTAATCATATAGCCTATCATATTCACAATCCATTAACACATCCTTCTTTCACCCATCACTACTATTTATCCTTCATACACAACTTAACATAGTTCATAGCTCTCTACGTCTTAACTTAACTTCCTCTTGAAATCTGAAGAGCGCCTAGATTAACAACACTTACCCATCGAGTACTTCCATCACTAACCTATACTCCCTGTCATACAAATACCGTCAACACCCGTTTCATACCTCGAACAAACTATATCACTTCCTATTAACCCAATTGCATGCAAAAAAGGATTTCTCTATGCTTATGCTCAACAAATCACACTTACCATTCTTCTTACTACTACACCTCCACATCCCACATTTTCAGCCAGCACAAGGAACAAGATGAACTACAAGTTGCTAGTGGATCGAAATAGGCCTCACACGGCTTCACTAGACTTTGGTTTTTATTTTGAACAAGAAAATGAGATGAATAACAAAGAAGCTATGCTAGTGAATAGAAAGAGCCCCACACAGCTTTACTAGACTTTGATTTTTCACAAACATAATGATAATAAGATTACATAATACAAGAGATAGAAACTTGACACACAACATTCAGCGATCTAAGAATACACCTTACTCTGTCTTAATTAAATAACTCATAAGAATGAGGGCATAACTTTCAACTTAAGGAACTTAACACACTAGAGAGCTCCTCTCAAGCCCTTTGTGTAACTTTTGAAATTTCTTCTAGAAAATATAGAAGCATTACCTGGGGAAGAACTGGAGCTTGCGAATTATGTTATTTCAAAAATAATACATAGATGGAGAAGTATAGATTAACATTATATATTCTCAGGAGGAATCTGAAAGCACATCTAACCTAGGCTTAGTTCACGACTTTTATGAACATGAATAAAGTACTTCAATCTTTGGAACTCAAAAGAACTGACAAGATACTTTCTAGCTCTCTTACAATCCCATAACTATCTACGGAGAATTAAGCTTAACTATTTCTGATACCTTAAAAATGAGGGAGAGTTGGTCAGAATAGAGTAAGATGAGAATCTATATAAGCTTCTTGGAGAACCTTTTTATAGCACGATCTTTGACTTAAAAGAAGGGAAACATTTCCTAAATGCACTGTAGACTCTCAAAGAAAAGTACAGACGTCTCCGTATCATTCTGCAAGAATCTACTATACACGACTTCATAGACACCCTAGGACACTTAAAACCTATGCTCTGATACCAAGTTTGTAACACCCCGAAATCGGGTCCCGAGACGTCACACGGTGCTTAGGGTCACAAGTGACCCCAAGCTAACCCTTCTATTGGTATAACTCATAAGCAACTGAATAAAAATACAAATCCATACAAATCAGCAGAAATTAACTCTTTTCTGAATCTGATCGATACAAAAATGGAATTTTACAGGATTACAATTCTGCCTTTACAACCAAAATTGAAACAAAATACATCAATTTCTACTGACTGTCTATGAAGCCTCTACTAGTACTAACTGTAGGTAGCCGGTTCATGACTCTTGACTACCCCAACTCAATATGACTAAATAAATAAAATACAACACTATAACTCTGCATAACTAACCCAATCCCTTGAATCAAAATGACTCATTACCTACTGACTGGATACCAAGAACTGACTGGATCCGAAGGTGCAACTATACCTTGTACCTACATTTCGAGAAAATACAGTGCACATACGAATATGTTGGTCAGTACCATGGAAAAATACCGAGTATATGGGGGTGTATGCAGTTGTATAAACATTATCATCATAAATATTTATAAGAAATATACAGGATGTATGAAAGACTCACATAACCCGAATAAAATCAGCATAATAATGAGAGGATGAAATAAGTATAATAACACATGTGAGTCATCATATAATTTGTCAATCACTTTCTGTTCATCAAGAATATCAATTCTCATAATGTAAATATCATTTAAATCTTTCGAAAGAATAACTTTCACAATTCTATTTTCAAATCACCTCACCGTTCACCATAGACACAAGGAAACACATACACACTTTGGGAGATCCTATAACTGACTTAAACCATGTGAGCTACATAGAGTCCAATGTACAATCAAGGATGGGGAGAACCTTCCTATCCTTTCCGTCGGAGTAGGACTTCCAGTATTAATTAAAAAACACTAGTGATCACTATATAAATCAACCTCAGGCTCACATCCTATGGGGGCACGTAGTTCCAGGGAAGTAAGGTCACTTTATACCTCCCACTCGGTGCTTAAGATTACTCCCGAACTTAGCTCAAAAATTTAAATCAGTCTCAGGCTCACATTAAAGAAAATCCACAATAAACACTTCAACAATTTTCATCGGGAGCCAATTTGCTACCCCTTTATCGTAATCAATAAAAACGTGGATTTCGTTCACAGTCGAGTTCAAAATAACTGATTCACAACTAAAAGGTCAAATCATTCAAAACATCTCAAATATTCAACATCAACGTGCTTATAACACACATTTTCTCAAAAACACAATTTGAAATGGGGTTTGCGACCCAAATATAAAAATCATGATAAATATCATTCAAGATTCATGCTTTATATCACCACACATGTAAATTTATCTTTCAAAATCATAAACATCAAGATTTCATAATAATCATCATAAGATATGGGTTCATTCTTCAAATTCATAAAAATCAAATAGAAATTATGCCTTTGTGATGAAAATTACTTTTGGGCACAAGAACGAAAGAGAGTTCTTGTTGAAAAACCCCACATACCTTGAATGATGAACTTTAGATCGATACTCATTTTTGAGATGTTAATCATGCCTTTGAATGATGGTTCTTGGAGTTCTTGAACTAGGAACTTGGAATGTTAAATAAATTTGAAGAATTAATGGTGAACTTTGGAGGTTCTTGAAGTTCTTGAACTAGGAACTTGGAATCTTGAATAAATTTGCAGAATTAATGGTGAAATTTGGAGGTTCTTGAAGTTGGATGTAGGAGCTTAGGGTTTTCTTTTTGAGTGAATTTGATGAAATATAACATATAATGCTTCTAATAGGCTTTAATATAGGGTTTGGATGGATTTTGGGTGAGGGGGAATGACCAAAACACCCCTAAAATTAAATAATTCTCGCATCTGTCCTTTGGTTGACTATTTTGATAGTCTGAAGTAGATCAACCATAACATTTTACTCCGATATGTAAATTGGATTAAACTAATTTCATTAGAAAGAGGACACTCATATATTTCCTTTGATATATAGTATTTCACCCAGATCATTGTGTACGAGGAGTTATGATCGTTTGAAGTTGACCCAAAAATTCACTTTTGATAGGTTGAAGTAAATCGACCATAACTTTTTGCTCCGTTAGACAAATTGAATGAAACTAATTTCATCGGAAAGAGGACTCGCAAAAATTTCCATTGATATATAGTAGATCATCCAGATCATTATGTACAAGGAGTTATGATTGTTTAAAGTTGGAGAAAAAATACGCCGAGCCTCAGTACTTTTTTTCCTGCACGTTTTACTGTTCACTACTATTCATGGTTCGATCAGAATGTTCATAACTCGTCGCTCGGGTGTCCTTTTTGGATGATCCATATATTTTTGGAAATCTTATTCGATACTCTACACAATGATGGGTTATAATCTAAGACATTCTGCACGGAAAATTTATAATTCATTCTAGAAGATAGAATCCAACACGTTTACGCACAAATTTCAATGAAAAATTTCTCGGGGTATTACACCAAAGTCATATCCTTAATGTTTTTTCCTCGAATGATGGCATCCAAAGATATGATGTCCATTTGGCTCGTATCAGGCTAAAGGTATTTTCTCTAGCCCAGGATGGGCTTAACATTACCCGTCATGAGAAGGCTCGAGTTTGGATCGTGAAATGCTTGGTATCTGAGCATTGTTCAGGGTCATTATATGTACACAAAGTCATATCAAGTAGTGTCTTTTTTATAGGTATGTCACGCGCCACACATATAAGAAGGAGGCTACAAGGTATTAAGGAATGCTTTCCTTTATTTTGTAGTATTTTGGTCGATATTGTCTAGTTTCTATAAATCTTACCTAACTCCTGGATTACTCATATTTTATATCATGTCTCCCGAAAGATCTAATTATCATAGAAACTCTATTGGAAACTCTATCCCACCTTAAGATAATGTGAAGGGAATTCACCTTGTTCATAGGATGCTAACCTTGATAGGATCCTTGATCCTAACTGTACTACTCCACTTGGGGTTCTAGTGCTCCCTACTAGTCCTCTTCAGGTTTCTTGAATTGGAAAATCTTATGCTCAGTCACCTCAAAGAGACATATCTAATACGGAGTTCTGTCAGTCTATTCATATGCCTGCTCAGCTGGTGGCATCTCAGAACTATCGGCTTGATCATGTTGGTTCTATTGTGTATTTATATGAGGTCACTTGAGTTGGCTAGTTTATGAGGTATAATCACCCAAGCATTAATAAGGAGGTTCCTCAGAGGTTTACTAATGAGATGGAGATGATATTTAGGGAAATGAATGCTACTAATTCTGAGGGTATGAAGTTTGAGTCCTATCAGTTAAAAGATCTTGCTTACTTGTGGTGTGAGGAGTGGAAAGGAATGTGGGGTGATTATGCTAAGTTGGTAATATGGGATGACTTTTCAAGTGCCATTCTTGATTATTTCTTTCCTCATAAGTTGAGGGAAACTAAAGTTGAAGAGTTTATGAACTGGAAGTAGGGCAAGATAAGTGTCAAGTGTACGCTCTAAAATTTCAATAATTGGCTCATTATTCTCTAGGATTGGTGTCTAATATGATTTCTCGAAGGATAAAATTTTCTTTAGGTTGTCCTCTGATATGGTGTTAAAGTGTAAGGATGCTATGTTAAATAATTATATGGACATCTCCCGACTGGTGGTTTATATGCAATAGGTAGAGGATGAGAAAAAGATGCAGGTAGAGATGGGACAAAGATAGAATAAGAAGTGTAGATATTCAGAGCAGGGTGGAACTTAACAGAATATTAGGAGAGATAGCAGGAAATAGACTAAGAAGAAAAATGAGGAAGTTGATATTCTACAACTTGTGCTCCTTATCATAAGACTTTAGGTGATCATCGTTTTCAGGAAAGAAGTGGTCATAAGGCATAAGGTGCCCAATCTCAAGCTAGTGGAGCTCTTTCAGCCCCACTTTATCTCCTTGCCATTTTTATGGGTAGCTTCACCGGGGGTATTATGTGGATGGAAGAAATTGGTGCTATAATTGTGGTCATCTTGGTCATATACAGTGAAATTTTCCTTTTGCCAGGGTTTCCACTAGAGCTAATAAGGTCCCAGTTACTACTTATTTGGCTCATGCACTTAAGGGAGACACTTCTAGTACTGATAGTTGCTAGAACTAACTTTATGCTCTTGCTACTCATCAAGAATCTGAGGCATCCCCCGATGTTATCATTGGTATATTACAACTCTTCTCTCATGGTGTTTAATATTTTCCTTAGTTGGGTTCTACCCTATCTTATGTGACTCCTTATATGGATGTACATGTTGATTTTTATCTGGAAAATATTTTCAACACCTTTCTGTGTCTACTTTGGTCGATGATTCTATTGTGGCTAGAAAAATCTATGGCAGTTGTGTGGTGTCCATCTTTCATAGGGAGACATTAGTGGATTTGATAAAACTTGATATAGTGGATTTTGATGTAATCATGGGTAGATTGATTAACTTCATTCATGATATACTTTTTTGTATAGTAGGACAAAAATTGTGCGTTTTGATTTTCCAAATGAACTAGTGATTTCATAGAAAAGGAGTTCCTTAGTACCCTGTAATACCCGTACTTTTTCTTATCTTGAAAATCCTCTCAAGGATGTTAGAACTTTATTTAAAATAATAATTCATTCTTATACATCTGGTAATTCCATAATTTTCACTACCTATCACGTGGAAAATTGAATAAGATTTCCATCGATATATAATTCGGCCAAATCCGACACACGGGCGAAGAGTTAGAGCCTTTTTAGTGAGATAGTATTTGACCGGAGACTTCAGCACGTCGCGGAGATAGATCAAATGTCAATTGGCAATTTCCAGTGTTACTCTGTGATACTGGCACATCGCGCCAATCTTCTAGGTCATAGACAAGTTGGCAACGCAATAGCTCCGCATCGCCCCACCATGCAATTTCCCATTTGTCAAATTCTAGTGACACGGCGCGATAACTCCGCCTCGCGAAAAGGCCCCAACTCTGGAAATTTTACTGAAAATTTAATGATGTGTCCAGGGTTAGTTAAAATGGTCAACTTCCTACCCCTATATAATCCCTTTAACACATGATTCAGCCACTTTTCACCCAAAATATATTAGTTTCTCTCAAGTTTATCTCAAGAACAAGCTAGGGTTTTTATTGGGGATTCAAATTCAGGAAGGTTTCACCATAAATCTTCACGAAATCATGATCTAAGGTATGCATAGTGTTCATTCATGGACTCCTTTCGTCCATGAAGTCCAAGAATCCTTTTTAACTACAAGTTATGGATTTTCTTCATGTTTTCATGCTTTGTATGTTCTCTTTCATATTGATAAATGAGAAATTGATTTCAATTCCATTACTTGATGATAAATGCCATGTGGGTTGATTAGTATAGATAAATATTCATGAAATCTCATGACTAAAACCTTGTATGATGAAATTGGAATTAAACCATGATGTTTAATTTCTATACCATGATGTTTACATGTACTATGCCTGCCATATGTTTGATAAAATGCCTAGATGAAGGAAATTTACCTAACTAGAATGATATCATGAAAATACCCATAAATGTACAAGCTTATGCCTATTACACGTTTGATGAAATGCTTCAATAAGCATATTGTGGTGATTATCATGTATTGAAGAATATCAAATCATGTCATTTTCCTTATATCGAGTCCTGGGGGTACTTGAACCCAAAATATTAGTTGTGTGCCTAGATCCATGTCATGTTTTTCACGATACTCTCAGTCAAGCTATGAACTCTTAGACTTCAGATAGTCTTATGACTTAGGAAAAATCACACTGATCTCAGACTCAGTCAGTTGTCAGATATTAGTAGTCTTTCATCAGCCACGGAAATTCAGTAACTCAATCCATGGTCAGTTCAGTTCAATAAATCATGTTCAGTGCCTCTTCAGAGGGGTGTATGAATTAGCACTGAGTGAACCCAAGGATGGGAACTTACCTATTATATGAGGCCACAATTCCTAGAAGCAATCCTTGCATTCCAAAACTATGTAGCCAACATAGGTTAAGAAAACATAGCCTACTATATGAGGGTAGATGAGGTGGATTAACCTGTTATATGAGAGTTCCCACTATTCTCTCTAGAGTTACCTATTATATGAGGGTTACCCACATGTTTTCCTTACCAGTGGCGCGGTATTGAGACCCTTCCAATCAGGGCATAGATTGGACCCCAACTCAGCTATTATAGCACCTTTAGGGCATTTCAATTAGATACTACTTCCCACAGTTTCATGTTACAGAATCAGAACTGTCAGATACTGTCAATCAGTCTCAGTAATAAAAATTAGATCGTTCTTCAAAGAAAATGATATCTAAGGGGTGTGTTTATCATCTAGTTCATGTTAGAGATTCCAGTTCTAAGGCTCCCAGTCTCGAATCTGTACAAGTAGTGAATGGATATTTAGATGTCTTTCCTGAAGATCTTCCAGGAATTCCTCCCAAAAGGGAAATAGAATTCAGTATTGATCTTCTTTCAGACACTCAGCCTATCTCGATTCTTCCATACAGAATGGCACCAGCAGAACTCAGAGAACTGAAAGATCAGTTGAAAGATCTCTTAGATAAGGTATTCATTAGACCCAATGTTTCCTCATGGGGTGAACCAGTCTTATTCGTGCGCAAGAAAGATGGTTCACTCAGAATGTGTATAGATTATCGTCAACTCAATAAGGTTATGGTCGAGAACAAGTATCCTCTTCCCAGAATCGATGACTTGTTTGACCAACTTTAGGGTGCCAATTATTTCTCTAAGATAGACCTCAGATCCGACTATCATCAGCTCAGAGTTAGAGAATGTGACATCCCCAAAATAGCTTTCCGTATGCGGTATGGTCACGTCGAATTTCTAGTCATGTAATTTGGTCTTACCAATGCCCCAGCAGCTTTCATGCACTTGATGAATAGTGTGTTCAAGAAGTACTTGGACATGTTTGTCATAGTCTTCATAGATGATATTCCGGTGTATTCCCTCATTGAGTGAGATTATGCAGACCATCTCAGAATAACACTTCAGACTCTCAGAGATCATCAGTTATATGACAAATTTAGTAAGTGAAAATTTTGGCTAAGGTCAGTAGCATTCCTTGGTCATATTATTTCCGGTGATGGCATTAGAGTAGATCCTCAAAAGATCGAAGCAGTATGAAACTGGCCTCACCCTGTTTTTTCATCAGATATCAGGGGTTTCTTGGGTTTGGCTGGCTATTACAGACGGTTTGTTGAGGGATTTTATTCTATTGCATCCCCTATGTCCAGATTGACTCAGAAGAAAGTCAAGTTTCAGTGGTCAGATCCATGCGAGAAGAGTTTTCAGGAATTAAAGACTCGACTCACCTCATCTCCAGTTCTAGCCCTTTCAGATGGTTCAGATGGTTTGGTAGTTTATTGTGATGCATCTAGAGTAGTTTTGGGTTGTTTCCTCATGCAGCATGGTAAGGTCATAGCCTACGCCTCGATACATCTTAAACCTCATGAGAGGAATTATCCTACTCATGATGTTAAGTTAGCAGTCGTAGTCTCTGCCTTAAAGATTTAGAGGCATTATCTCTACGGAGTTCATGTAGATGTCTTCACAGATCATAAGAGCCTTCAGTATGTCTTTTCTCAAAACGATCTTAATCTTTATCAGATAAGGTGGTTAGGGCTCTTAAAAGATTATGACATGGGTGTCCTTTATAATTCGAGCAAGGCCAATGTAGTGGCTGACGCTCTCAGTAGACTCTCTATGGGTAGTATTTCTCATGTTGATGATAGTAAGAAAAAGTTAGTCCAGGAAGTCCACAAGCTTTTCATACTAGGCGTTCGCTTAGACGACTCTTTAAAAGGCAGTGTATGTGTTCAGAGTTGTTCAGAATCATCTCTAGTTTCTGAGGTGAAAGAAAAGCAAGATAAGGATCTTAGCATTTTCAAGCTAAAAGAGTCAGTTCAGAATTACAAAATAGAGTTTTTCTCCCAAGGTAGAGATGGTGTTCTTCGTTGTCAAGGTCGTCTCTATGTTCCATACATAGATGTCTTAATGCAGAAAATTCTTGCAAAAGTGTATGGTTCGTGTTACTCTATTCATATAGGGGCCACTAAGATGTACCGCAACTTGCGAGAAATCTATTGGTGGAGTGGATGAAAAAAGATATTGCAGTGATTGTGGCTAAGTACTCTACATGTCAACAAGTTAAGATAGAGCATCAGAAGCCTAGTGGTCCTATGCAGTAGTTAAGTATTCCTACTTGGAAGTAGGAAGTTATGAACATGGACTTCGTGACGGGTTTACCTCGAACTCATTGTCAGCATAATTCAGTCTGGGTCATTGTAGACAGAATGACCAAATCAGCTTTTTTCCTTCTAGTTCATACCTCTTATTCAGCTGAGGATTACGCCAAGCTCTATATCAAGGAGCTGGTCAGATTGCATGGTGTTCCATTGACTATTATCTTAGACAGAGGTACCCATTGACTATTATCTCAGACAGAGGAACCCAGTTCACCTCTCATTTTTTAAAAGCATTCTAAAAGGGTCTTGGTACCCAAGTTTATCTCAGTACAACCTTTCATCCTCAGACAAATGGTCAAGTAGAAAGGACCATTCAGACTTTGGAAGATATGCTAAGGGAATGTGGAATTGATTTCAAAGGAAGTTGGGATGGCCACTTGCCTTTGATTAAATTTGCATACAACAACAACTATCATTCTAGTATTCAAATGGCTCCATTCAATGCTTTCTATGGTAGGAGATATAGATCTCCAATCGGTAGGTTCAAAGTTAATGAGGCCTTATTCATAGGTACTGACTTAGTATTTGATGCCTTAGAGAAAGTTCAGTTAATTAAACAAAGACTTCGGGCTGCTCAGAGCCTACAGATGTCCTATGCAGATATTCATAGAAACGATCTCGAGTTTGAGATTGGTGACTATGTCTACCTCAAGATCTCTCCTATGAAGGGAGTGAAGAGATTTAGCAAGAAGAGAAAGCTCAGTCCCCGATACGCCTGTCCCTTCAAGATTCTCAGTCGATTCGGCAAGGTAGCTTATGAGCTCAAATTGCCTTCAAATCTAGCCTCAGTTCATCCAGTCTTTTATGTCTCTTTTCTCAAGAAGTGTATAGGTGACCCATAAGTCGTAGTCCCTATTCATAGCATAGATGTTCAGAATAGCCTCTCTTATTAAGAGATTCCATTTGAAATCATAGACTATCATACTCGTAGATTGAGAAACAAAGAAGTCCTGCTAGTTAAAGTTCTTTGGAGAAATCAGTCCGTTGAGGAAGATACTTGGGAAGCAGAAGCAGATAAGCATACCAAGTACCGTCACCTTTTCCCCTCCAACTCAGATCAAGATCAAGGTAACAGTTCTCCTTAAGCTTACTTAGTTTCATGATTAGTGTACATCACTAACTTAGTATTCAGTCTTATGCTCATTTTCCCATGATAAGATTGGTATCAAGTACCACCGCATATTCAGTCATGCATTCATGTATTAGATCAGTTATATAGTAATGTGTCAGACATGTATTCTCATTATGAGAAAACTTAGTTCTTCAGAACATTCAGTTATGTATTTAAGAATCAGTTACGCATGTGTTAGATATGCATGTTCAGTACGTTATGTCCAGCTTGTCAGTCACGTCCGTCATGAGATCATGTTCTATTTATTCATGTTCAGTTCATTTTTAGTTTATTGTTTCCCCTCTCAGTCAGTCTCATTCGAGGATGAATGTTCTTAAGGGGGAGATATTGTAATACCCATACTTTTTCTTAGCTTGAAAATCTTCTCAAGGATGTTAGAAATTGCTTTGAAATAATAATTCATTCTTATACATATGGTATTTCCATAATTTTCACTTCCTATCACGTGGAAAATTGAATAAGCTTTCCATCGATATATAATTTGCCCAAATCTGACACCCGAACGAAGAGTTAGAGCCTTTTTTCTGAGACAGTGTTTGACCTGAGCCGTCAGTGAGTCGCAGAGATAGCTCAAATGGAAATTTTCAATTTCCAGTGTTACTCCACGATATTGATGCCTAACGCCAAACTTACAGGTCGTAGACAAGGTGGCAACGTGATAGCTCTGCGTCGTGCCACCATTCAATTTCCTATTTGTCAAATTCCAGTGACATGACGCGATAACGCCGCTTCACGCCAAGGGCTCAAAACGGTAAATTTTACTAAAAATTTAATGACGTGTCCAGGGTTAGTTAAATGGGTCAACTTCCTACCCCTATATAATCTATTTAACACGTGATTCAGCCACTTTTCACCCAAAACATATTAGTTTCTCTCAAGTTTATCTCAAGAACAAGCTAGGTTTTCTATTAGGGATTCAAGTTCAAGAAGGTTTCACCATCAATCTTCAAGAAATCACGATTTAAGGTATGCATAGTATTCATTCATGGACTCCTTTCTTCCATGAAATCCAAGAATCTTTTTTAACTACAAGTTATGGATTTTCTTCATGTTTTCATGCTTTGTATGTTCTCTTTTATGTTGATAAATGAGGAATCAATTTCTATTCCAAGATTTCATAATAAATTCCATGTGGGTTGATTAGTATAGATAATGATTCATGAAATCTCATGACTAAAACCTTGTATGATAAAATTGGAATCGAACCATGATGTTTAATTGCTATACCATGATGTTTATATGTACTATGCCTGCCATATGTTTGATAAAAATCCTAGATAAAGGAAATTTGGCTAACTAGCATGATATCATGAAAATCCCCATAAATGTACAAGATTATGCCTATTAGACGTTTGATGAAATGCTTCAATAAATGTATTGTGGTGATTCTCATGTATTTAAGAATATCAAGTTATGTCAGTTTCATTCTATTGAGTCCTAGGGGTACTTGTACCTGAAATATTATCTGTGTGCCTAGATCTATGTCATGTTTTTCACGATACTCTCAACCAAGCTTAGAACTCTTAGACTTCAGATAGTCTTATGACTCAAGAAAAATCTCCATGATCTCATGACTCAGTCAGTTGTCAGATATCAGTTGTATTTCATCATCCACGGAAATTCAGTAACTCAGTCCATGCTCAGTTCAGTTTAGTAAATCATGTTCAGTGTCTTTTCAAATGGGAGTAGAAATTAGCACCAAGAGAACCCAAGGATGGGAACTTACCTGTTATATGAGGGTGCAATTCCTAGAAGCAATCCTTGAGCTCCAGAACTATGTAGCCAGCATAGGTTGAGACATCATAGCCTGCTATTTGAGGGTAGATAAGGTGGCTTAACCTATTATGTAAGGGTTCCCACCATTCTCGCTAGAGTTACCTATTATATGAGGGTTACTCACATGTTTTCCTTACCAGTGGTGCGGTATTGACACCCTTCTAATGAGGGCATAGATTGGACCCCAGCTCAGCTATTATAGCACCTTTATGACATATCGGTTAGATACTACTTCCTACAATTTTAAGTTACAAAATTAGGACTATCAGGTACAGTCAATCATTCTCAGTAATATAACTCAGATCGTTCTTTTAATTTTAGATACTGTCATGTTTAGATTTCAGTATTTTCAGTTTTGTTTTGGGTATTCTATAACCCCACATAGATGTTATATCATTCAGTTAGGTTCAGTATTGAACCTTATGGCCTTTCACTACATGTTTCCGCATTATTATGTTATCTTATGTAGTATACAGGTACAGATATCAGTCATGGGTTAGCTTGTGGTCCTTCGGGGTCATGAGCACCGTGTAGCATTACGGTTCAGCAAATCGGGTTGTTTCATACCCAAAAGGAGGTTTATTTCTTATTTTAGAGCTTAGAAAATATTTTCAAAGGGTGTTTATATCATGTAGTTTGGGTTAAGGATTCCAGTTTTCAAATTCCTTCTTTGTAATTTGTCCTGTGGTTAATAATTTTCCTGAAGTGTGTCTTGATGATCTTCTGGGATTCCTCCCGATAGGGAAATAGATTTTGGGATTTATCTTTTACTAGATACCCATCCCATTTCCATTCCCCTTTATAGGATGGGTTTAGCTGAACTAAAGGAACTTAAATAGTAGTTAAAGAATCTTCTTAATTACGGGTTTATTCGCCCTAGTATTTCTCCATGGGGTTCTCCTGTAGTTTTCATGAAAAAAATGTTTTTTTGAATGTGTATAGATTATTATTTGTTAGCTAAGGCTAAAGTTAAGAATATGCATCCTCTTCCTAGTATTGAGGATCTTTTCAATAAGATTAGGGTCCTAAGTGTTTCTCTAAGATTGACCTACATTCGAGTTATCATTAGTCAAAAATTAGGGAGGCTTATATTCCCAAGACTACTTTTTGATCCTGACATGGTCATTATGAGTTTCTTGTTATGTCCTTCAGGTTGACTAATGCTCTAGTTGCTTTTATGGGTCTTATGAATTGATTTTCAAGAAATTTCTAGATCCATTTGTTATATTCTTCATTGATAGCATATTGGTTTACTACAAGAGAGAGAAGGATCATGCTAATCACCTCAAGTTTGTGTTGCAAACTCTTAAGGACCATAAATTGTATGCAAAATTTTCTAAGTATGAATTTTTGTTAAATGTTGTTACCTTTCTTAGGTATGTTGTTTTTAGTGAAGGGATCAAGTTCGATCCATAGAAAGCAGAAGAGGTTAAGAAGTGACTTAGACCCATAACTCCAATTGATATTAGGAGCTTTTTAGGCTTGGTTGGGTATTATAAGAGGTATGAAGATATTTTTCATCCATTCTTTCTCCGCTGACAAGGTTAAAATAGAAGAAGATTAAGTTTTTTTTCCCAATTCTTGTGAGGCTAGTTTTGACAAGTTGAAGGATAAGTTGACTACTACACCAGTCTTGACCCTATCCGAGGGTACTGAAGTGTTCGTCGTGTATTGTGATGCATTTCGTGTGGGACTATGTTTTGTCTTAATGCACATGGTAAGGTTGTCGCTTATGCTTCATGACAGCTTAAGGTGCATGGGAGAAATTAACCGACTTACATTCTATGTTTGTAGTTGTGGTCTTTACATTGAAAATCTAGTGTCATTATTTGTATGGGGTGCATGTGGATATTTAATCAGACTAGAAGAGCTTGTTGTATGTGTTTACGCAGAAGGAATTTAACCTCAGCAGAGGTGGTGGCTTGAGCTACTTAAGGATTACGATGAAAGTTTGTACTACAATCCAGCTAAAGCTAATGTTGTTGTTGATGCTCTTAGTAGGTTGTCTGTTTGATGCTTAGCTCACATTTATAAGAAGAAAAGAGGGATGGTGAAGGATATTTACCAGTTTGCTAATTTTGGGGTTTGCCTTTTGGACTTTGAAGATGGTAGAGTAATTGTTCAGGAAGTGGTTAAATTACATCTTAGTGCTAAAGTAAAGGAGAAATTAGTTATGGATCTCATAGTATTTCAGATTAAAATTGTTGTGTGTAAGCAAAAGGTTATGACTTTCGATATTGGAGGAGATGGACTCTTGAGGTATCAAGGAAGGTTGTTTGTTCCTAATGTAGATGGGATGTGGGAAAGAATTTTGACCAAAGCTCATGAGTCCTTATATATAGTTCATCCGAGTTCAAAAAAAATGTATCATGACTTGAAGGAAATATATTGGTGAAAAATATGAAGAGAAAAATGAAAAAATTTATGGCTAAGTATATGTTTTTTCAGTAGGCCAAGATTGAAAATTCAAGTCCCGATGGTATGTCCCAAGAGATAGAGTATCGTATATAGAAGTGGGAGATGATCAATATAGATTTCATTATGTGTATTCTTCAGACTCAAAATTAGTGTAGTTTTATTTGGGTCATTATAGATAGAATGACTAAGTCTACTAACTTTTTGCCTATGGGGACTAACTACTAAGGAGAGGAATATGCCAAGTTGTTAATTAAAGAGATAAATAAGTTGCATGGAGCCCCGATATCCATTATTTTAGACTGAGTACACATTTTTCTTATCACTTCTGGCATTTGTTTTAGAAAGGTTTTGGTACTCAAGTGAACCTGAGCACCGATTTCCAGCCTCAAGCTTATGGCCAAGAAGAATGGACTATTCATACTTTGGAGTATATGATAAGGGCATATGTGATTGATTTTAAAGGTAGTTGGGTTGACCATTTTCCTCTTATTTCTATTTCTTAGAATAACAGTTATCATTCTAGCATTCAGATTACTCCTTTTGAGGCATTAAACGATAGAAGGTGTAGGTCTTATATTGGGTGGTTTGACATAGGTGTGACTAGGTTGTTTGATCCTAACTTGGTTTACTAAGCCATTGACTATTTAAAGGTGATTAGAGAAAGACTTAAGATTAAGAAGAGTCTCCAAAAGACTTATGTGGATGTGAGGTTAAGAGAGGTGGAGTTTGAGGCTAGTGATTGGGTATTCTTGAAAAAATTTCCTGTGAAAAGAGTCATAAGACTTGGGAAGAAGGGGAAGCTCAGTCCCCATTACCTTGTCCCAGATCAGATTGTGATGAGGATAGGGAATGTCCCCTATGAGATAGATATACCTATGAGTTTGACTTCGATTCGTCTTATGTTTCATCTATCCATGCTGAAAAGGTGTGTGGATGCCCTTTCTATTATAGTGCCTATTAAGGATGTTTTTGTCACGGATTCATTATCTTATGAGGAGGTCCCGACGGAGATATTAGATAGGCAAGTTCATATATTAAGGACCAAGGATGTATCCTTGGTGAAGGTTCTCTAGGAAATCAAAAGGTATAAGAGGCTACAAAGAAAGTTGATGAAGATATGAGATCCAAATATGCATTCTTGTTTCCCATGTTGGATGAAAGTGCTTGAGGTATAAGTTTCCTTTTCTGCTGGTCCCATTTCAAATTTGTCATTTGATTTTGATTTATTATTGCTATTCTCATCCTAAAGGTATCCTAACTCATCATTCAGGGATGAATGATCCTAAGAGGGGATAATGTGAGGCCCCGTAAAATTTTAGGAATTTTTTTTTACCCTACCGCATGATAATGTCAGTTTTTTACTTGAATTATGTTTAGGGATGTTAAAAGCTGTTTTGGAATTTTTTTGGAAATTTAGGAATGGGTTTGGGGCAAGTTTGGAACTCCGAAGTAGTGTGCCTCCATGATAGTGGCGTGCCACACCCCTAGAGTTCCACTATAGAAGAGTGGAAGGGAGGCTAGCCTCAGCGATATTAGCGTGCCACACTGCTATTTTAAAAATGTCCAGTTTTTATTTTTCACTTGGATTGAGGGAATTTTGGTCTTTTTACCCCTGGCACAACTTTAAAACACAAAATCAACTCTTTTCCTTCAATATTCAAAGATCAAAACCATTCTTTTTCCACTCTAACATGAAATGCAAGAACGCTCAATGTTTTTACAAGAATTCGTTGTTCAAGAACTACACATCAAATTGTCTTCATTTTCTTGTAAATTTAAGGCAAGTTTCTCTTTCCCAAGCTTAAATTTTACATTGTGGCATTAAATTATTGAATATTCATGTGATTTAAATTGTGGGTTTGAAATTGAGTTGAGGGATTTTGATTCAGTTGACTTGAATTACTTGTCCCATGATTTAAATGGATTATTTATGTTTTAATTAATTATATTGGGACTGAATCAATGCATAGTTTAATGGTTGGAATGGGGGATATGGGTTTCCCCAAATTGATGTAATTTTGACTTGATAATGACATTAACCTCAACTCACTCTGTAATCATGATTTTAAATATGAATAATTGCATGATTTAATTTGTATTTTGAACCCATTGCAATGCATTGAAGGATAAATGGATAACAATGGATTTGGATGGCTTTGGTGGCCATGGTTTTGGACTTTAAATGGAACTTGGTAGTATAACGATTAAAAGGATTAGTTAACGATAATTATATTAGCTTTCAAGCTTATTGGTATGATGATATGATGTTGGTAAAAATATTTTAATGAATGACTCTTTGGTTAATAGTTGGTTATGTGCAAATTGTTTTAAAGTCGGTTTAAAGAAAATTTAGTTGATCACCATGAAGGTGTAGCTTTCGGGGGGATCAACACTTGAAACCACGTGTTGTCGGCCTTGGGGATCCATGTGACCGTGTGCTTGGGGCACACATTATATATATATATACATATATATACATATTATATCTATATATATACATAGATAGATATATATACATATATATATATATACATATATATAGGGAGGTCTAGAGCCTTTAGGTCCTTAGCCTTTCCTCATTTTTTCATCGGTTTATGTGGCTAACACGCACTGGGCACTTCTAGTAGGGGGAGATAGACCCATATAGCCCATACGTTCCTTTAGGAAGGAGGGAGCTTCATAGTTCAAGTTAATACTTTAAAATTTCATGTTGATGACCCTTGTCCCTATCCCAGCATTCTATAAATATGTATATGAATATGGTGCATATGGTTTATGACTGGATTTTCGTAATTTCATTATATTATCCCTATCCCTTGAGTTATATTCTAGTGCTAACCCCACTAATTGTCCCTGGACGCTACATTATTTCATGATGTAGGGTCTGAGGGCTTTTCTATTACTCATTTGCAGCACTGGGTGATTCAGTATTCTTGTGGATCTGCTGTGAAGTGGTGAGACTCCATTATTCTAAAGGACCTTCCATTTCACTAGTTTCTTTATTATTGGTCTTAGTACTTTTGGATTGTTTTTGGTCATAGTCTTGAGCATGTCCTGACTTAGTTGGTCTTTTTGGTTTTAGAGGCTTTTGCAAACAAGTATTGGGTTGATTGTTTGTTTTGATTCTTAGAATCTTTATTTCACTTATATGTCATCATTTTTTCTATTTTGGTTGGTTTCTACTTCTTATAGTTATGATCTCATGGGGTAAGGCGAAGGGGGTTGTCTCCGGCCCAGGGAGGGCTTGATTTTACCCGTCACGGCCAAGCCTGGGTTTGGGTCGTGACATACTCACAAGGACTACACCTTCTTAATGAAGCTATAAAATTCTCTTTAATGTCAAGTTAAAATGTTTTCATAACCATTAATCCATGGAGTCATTCATTAAGTTATTCCAATATTAGTATTGTCAAACCAAGACTAGAAAGCCATTCGTAACATACCAAATTGTTTTGATAAAATATCCTAGAGTCGAATATTAGTCCTTAAAATTCATAAACATAACTGCATAATGTTTTAATAAAGTCATTAGCCTTTCATTCTTTTATATCATACCTTTTTCATAAGATGGTGTAAGAAATAATAATTTCCATGAAGAAACACCAAGATTTTATAAGTGGGTTCAGGGTCATATTTTATCTTGCAAAATCTATAAGGGTTGTTAATCCATGTTAACAATTTAATCATTTTTATAGAACATATTCCATCCCAAAACCTATCAATAATTCTTAGAAAATCCATAAAATAAGAAAAGAGATCAATATAAAGTTTTTCATAACAATCTCCTCAAACCTAGTTTCAAACAATCATTCAAGAACGCGTAATTAGGAAACAAATTGACAAAAATTAGTAACACTTAGAGAAAGGTGTGCTGAACATTCCTATTAGATGAATAGATCTTGAATTTTAGCTTTCAATATTGAACCCTTGGTGTTCTTACCTCTTAGAATATTTTGGGGAGAAGGAAGAGTTTCTAATGTATTCTTTTTGACAAATGTCGTAAATAAGTGTTCAAAAGAGATTTTAAGCATATAAGGTTTGGACATCCTATGAAGTGACCAAAATGAACCTATTCTTACCCATAAAAATTTCCTAGAAAAAATTTCCCATGCTTAACTTACTGACCGTAGGTTGAACCTTCAGACTGTAGATTAAGTCGTGGCAATCAGACCTCACTTTTCGGGCCTCAGCTAATGACCTCAACCTATGATTCCTTGGTTGAACCTATAGATAGTAGGTAGGGTCATAGTAATCAGGACTTCAGTAAAATGACCATAACTTCTTACTGCGACATAGAATTTATGCTAAACTGGATGTGTTGGGAAGAAACATGAATTATCTATAATTTTTTTGGTTTAAGTGGAAAAGCACTATATAATTTGGGAGTTATTCTCTTTTGAAGTTGACTATAGCAAGATACTTCATGAGAAATCCATCGGTAAGGGAGGTTTTGACTTAGCTTGGAGATTGGATTTACATGAGGCCTTAAAACATATATAAATCACTTCCAATACAACAAAGACATGAATTTTATTTTAACCAATACTATCATTTTACACAATGTTGCGTTCATGAAGGTTCTAAAATTTTCAAGGTGTTACATATTTATACAAGCTGAATAAAATTTTCATCGCTCAAGTACACCTTCAATAAATCCAATTCTACAATAATGTATAAAAGGAAAATCCATCTAAAATCACAAATAGAACACCAAGTAAACCTACAAAAATTAATCAAAAATAACAAATACATGAATATGTAGCGACCCAAGCCGAGACCCTGGCCGCAACGGGCATCCCGAATCATGATGGCCCAAGAGACCCCTTAGCATACTATTGTAAGCATAATTCATATGAAACAAAATTATGGAATATATAATGAAAATAAAGGTACAATCAAATTATGTCAATAATGTTATGAAAATAAAATTACCAAATCTCGTGTATGAAGCCTCTACTAATAACTAATTATCTAGGACGAGACAAGGCCCTTGGCTGGAATATAAATTGAAAGGAACAAACATATGAATAAAATTCCTTCTGGAACATGGATGGTTCACCAACTCTGACATATTCTAATGTTCTAATAAAGTGATGGACCATGGGACCAAGACTCAGAACGTACATTATGAGACAATGTAGCCGCTCGAGGAGGATCAATACTTGGAATTTATTGGTATGCAAAACAATCCAAAAATAACATATAAATCATATAAAATAATCAAGAGCATTGTGAAAAAAATTTATCATAATATAGATAATAACACATGAGCATAATTGAAGAGCTTCATGGACTCCATGCTTTACTATAGTTCTAATCTAAATAGTTCACCCTACAATTCTTATTACCTACGGGCTATATGGGTCCTTCATTAACTCAGTGTCCAAGAACTCAATACTAATTTTTTGCAATGATTGGAGTTTCTGTGGAGAGTCTACCCTCTTTCAGGCACACCGTAGTCATCCCCTATTTAGGACACCTAAATTATCCTCCATTTGGGATAATATATCATAATTCCTGCATCAGTAAAACACGATTTCCAACAATGATCCCTTTCATATTAATGCTTTCTTCAGGTAATCATCTAGCTATCTTTAAGGCCAATTTTAACCTTTTCAAAGACATGTTTCATAATCAAACACCTTTACTTCTTCCATTTTTTAAGTGCATTGAATATTAGGTACAGTTATACCTAGACTTGCAAGCCATAGTATAACAATTCATGTCCAAATCCCTTTTATTGAAAATCAAGTTAATAACAACCAACAAAGGTAAACATCACATGAATATTCTGATCATAGATAGCCATACGAAACTTATGCAGAAGCATCCTCTTTTCAAAACATTAACACATGGTGGCCTTCTCTTGAATAAATCACATGAAATCTTCCATTAAAAGAAAAGAGCATTTAGAAAACAAGAACACACCCTCTCATTGGATCATAAAACTATGTCAATACATAAATAATAGTAAAGAATTTAGACTCAAGCTTTTAATCATCAGTTTGAACAACCCATAACATATTGAGACATTAGATTTCATCATGAGAGAGGCAATTTAATAATCATTCTCATAAATTAATTCTCGAAACTCATATCATATATACACATGAAGATGACTCAAGTTTATGGGAAAACCCCATAGTGAACACATAATTTATTAAGAAAAAGTGGTTCATGATGCTTTCTCTTCAAACCATTTTAAATTCTATACAACATACATATAAACACTACTTAGAGTACTATAAAACATATGTTTCAAAACCATGAATAGTTGGATAGGTCTACTTTCCTTTTGACGAAGGAAATTGAATAATATCTTTGAGATTGGAAACTGCAAGGCTTGGAAATTGAGAAATTCTTCATGGTTTTATTAAGAGGAAGAGAATGATGGTTTTAGGGGATTTTTCCCTAGTCTTGTATGACATTAGGGTTATAAAATGTATTGGGGGAGTTATAGGGGGTGAAAGGATAATTTTGACCTTGTTTTAAAGAAGGGAAAATGTATTTTAAAATTTGTGAAGGTAGGGTCATGCTGTGAACCAAAAATCATAGCTCTAGTTGTGCCCCACAACTCGCGTAACAAAAGCCTTGCCTCGCGCGCCCTGTCATGCACCCGTGAAAGTACCTCTATAAAATGCCTACATGTTTTAACTCTAAACTCGGATTAACGAATGGTAAGTTTCATTGGAAGGTAGACTCAAAGGGATTTTACTTGCTATAAAGTAAGCCATATAACTCGTTATACTCTAGGAGAAATGGTTGTCATAATTGGAAGTTGACCTTAGTAAAGTTATCAACTAAATCTTAACCGGTGGGAAAGTGCTCAACTTAACACTAAGCGAGGAGATTTTAATGACCTATATTCAACTCCAAAGATTCTTCCTCACTAAAAAATTGTTATTTACATTTATATATAATTATAAATCATATGGTTCTGGTCTATTTATGTAAAACATACTATCCAGGTTCTAGCCCAAAAATATTGAGTGTTACATTATCCTCTCTTGGGATCACCAGACCTCGAATGATAGATAGGAACTTGCTGAAGCTATAGAATTACCAAATAAAGGACCTAACATCAAATTGGGAATATTTTCTCAATGAAACATACATGGCATGAAAAAGGACTTCATGACATCCCGAAGTAAATCATGTAAACATAAACATTAGATAAGGAGAATTAACATAGATATAAACTTTTACATGAGTTATATGGATCATAATAATCAGAATATATGGCATGATTTTGTTTGGTTATCATAGTTTCTAATTTACATTGATAAGAAAGATGAAAGAAGGTTTTGGCGGGACATAGGAATGGATGCACTCTCCACATTACATGATATGATGAATAGATCTTAAAATTTGTGACACTACTCAACTATGCTCTATACAAAAAATAACACCCTTAATCCATTCCAACTTACAATTCACCCAAAACACACCTAACTATAAGACTCTGAGTCCCGCTGCATAATACTTCCATATTAAAGCCTAACCCAAAGTTAAAAGGTTCTAGCTTGAGCTATGGGAAGCTATACTCTATGTCCCATTAAGAATACTACTCCACCTTATCACTATAATCAAACAACCTTGGGTCTTCATCAAGGAGTAATAACCACATAAAAAATTGGTTTGTGTATTGATCAATCACAATATTCAATCCTAACTTTACTACACCCACTTTATGAATCTCCCCATAAAAAAACAACAAATTCAATCATTTTTACAAATATTTCCGCAACATATCCCCTTCCTAACTATTTCACATAACAAAAGTCCATCTCCCTCTATCCTCTTCACATATAACTTTAGCTCAAGCAGTAACATCTAAATTTTCACAATAAAGGACATTTGCACTCTTATCTAAACATTACTATATTTCTATAATCACTAACATCCTAACACAAGGAAGGTCATTGAAGGACTAGAGTTCAAGCATCAGGAATAAGAGTGGGCACTATTGAATTATAACCTAAGATACAACACATTAAGCATGAAGTGCTTTACATATAGCCACATGGATTATAAATTGAAAGTCATTCAGGCATACACATAGCATAGCATGAGTTATGAGAATTAGGAACTGTGAAAATATGATTGCATATATCATGAGTTGTATAACATAAAACCGATAATCTTAAACTTGAGGAATAGGATAAGGATTGATTTCCATCTTAGAACTAAGAATGATCATGAATTGGCATAGATTGTATCGGTTTGGTCTAGACAAAATGTAACATGAGTCGGCAACACACATAAAGTATAGCTTCTTAGAACTAAGAGTAAAGTAAGATATTGATTTGTGGATCATGAGTATCATAACATAGAGCTTAAATACTTAGATGCTTGGATTGCTAAGATATGTCATTTCTCCTAGTTTTGATAAGAGAACATGAACAGAAGTTGCATAGAAAATTCAGACCTTATGAATAGGCATGACTTGAATACATATTACATTATTAGAGTGCCGTATTAAATCAAAGTAGGATTAACTTTATAGAATTAGAGTAGATTTGTCATGACTCTTCCCTGAACCTCACCACCAAAATATAATTCAAGAAATACCTTAGTTCATAATCTCCCCCTTGGCTCAAAGGTCACTATCCTAACATTGAAAACATATGTTATCATTAACTCTATAAGTACAACACTCAGAACTATACGGGTAGCACTGTACATATAAGCGCCAGTCTCTCCCTAATAACCTATCCTAGGAAGAGTACTAACTTCTTGCTATGACATTCCTTCCGAGGCACTACTCTTAACTTCCTATAGCCTCTAAGCTTGAAACCTAACCATATAGTTCTATAGTTGAGTTTTGAAGAGAAGAATAACCCCTTTCAAGTAACTATGTATGTTACAAAGACTAGGAATAGGTTAAATAAAGATATGAAAGTTTATTGGACGTAAAAGCATAAAAATAATCTTCATGCACATTAAAAAGGTCTCGTCGATGAAAATGGGAGGTTCATGGTGTAAAGAAAAGGTAAACCCCTAACTTTGAGGTGCGAAGCCCATAATCAAGCACCAACTTCGTGGTATGATAACTGCAGCAAATCTGAGGCAGTGAGCCCTCCTGAGCTAATTCACTATAAAAAGATAATGCACACCCATACCTTAACAATGCACGACCTCTTTTAGGTCCCAAAACATCGCCCAATGCACCCAAACTCTTTCTGAAATGTTTACACTCAAGATAAGGGTTATAAAGGCTTATTTAAGATAATTTTGGACCTCATAACACCTCGGGTGTAATAAACTCATTGCTCAGACACTAGTCTTCATATATATGTCATGATTATCCACTCAAAATTCTCATAAGTTATCAACCTAGGCTTTTTAACACTTTATATCAAGCCTACTAAGTCATCCCTACACATCTTACATTACTATCCACTAGCTAACATCCTTATCATAATAACCAACATCTAAAGTCCAAACTTAGTGTCTAGCATCAAACATGTACCACTGATGAAACATATCGCATACTATACTAGTACATCAAATTAGTAAATCAACCTAAATTCCTTATTTAACTTAACTACAGACTACATCCATATATTCTACACAACATTACTACTACACCTTAAAAATTTACAATATGCCTTCTCACATGTTGTACTAGTTTATAACTACAAGCAAAAAAAGAGACTCACAGGGTATAAAGTCACATAATATTGGAAACCAATTTTCACATTATAATCTAGCCCATTACGGTCTATAAAACATTCACCTCTCCTACATAGCATGCACTTACTCATGCATGTATCCCAACTACCTTCAAAATTCTATAAACATCAATGAGTATAATTTTTAAGATTTTCCCAAAGAAGTCTAAATCATAAATTATTGGCTACTCTATCCTCCCATTCAAAAAATCTAAAAGATTTTAGAACCATAATATATATCCATCTTGAGATACTTCCCTATTTTGAAAAATAATAATAATAGCTAATCACTTCCTTCACTAACTTCCACACAATCTACAAATCTCGCTACAATAATAGTCAATCGTCATAAAAGGGCATACCACCCCTCACTAAATTTTTATTCGACTAAAACGACCCTATTTACTCAAAGTTTATCTTTACTATAACTTATAAACTAATGGATTTATATCACTAACTCTAGTTTCATCTTACTACTCATAAGTTATAAAACCTTTTCTTATTCACCTCTCGAGTGGAAATATTATTCCAACATTTTGATTCTTTACACTTAAGAATGAAATCTACAACAAATCTTTTGAAATGGAATAGATAAACATCTTACCTTGTTCTAAAATGTTCATGAAGAGAGAGGTATACACTTGAGTCAGTACAATTTGACATACATATAGACTCATTACAAGTCCTTGTACCATTTCATAACTTTTGATGACTCATTCAAAAAGGACCACCTCATTAGGAATCTAAGATATTACATTTGTATTGAATCAATAATAAGACTTAGTCAACAGAATTAAGCAAATAAGGAATTTGGATAACTTTCATATGTACAACACTATCTCATAATCTAGAGTATAAAAGAATAGAAAACATTTCAAAAATGGTTGGTAGCCTCCTGATTATAAATGTGTTGCACAATACACTCATAAGAAAGACTCTACAAGATATGGTAGCTATAACACCCCGTATTTTAGGCTAGAATGTAGATTGTCATTCCTACGTGTAATAGTTCCAAAGCCAATAAATCCTATTCAAATTTAGTGTGTTGATAAATTATGTAGTGTGGAAATCTAGTTGAGCATAAATTGAGATCATAGAGGTCCCCTAACTCAAGGAAGAGATGAAATCTTTCCTATCGATTGAGTTTTGGTGAGTGTTAAAACTTTGGTCAACTTCCAACGGCTATAACTTTTTGTATATAACAAATTATAGGGCCTACTATATACACAATAAAAGGTCTTTGAGTGTTATTTCCAATGAAAATTGGTTTGCCTTAATCCAATATAGGGATAAAGAGTTATGCTTATTTTACAAATAGGTATCAAGCTGCCGAAGGTGCGATAGCCGACCCGATGGACCGTCAGGTCCGTGACGGACCGTCAAGCCTTCCGTCGCCCTAAAAATATTGAGTTTGGTCATTGGAAATGACCCAAAGGTTGAGTTGATGGTCTTTAACCCTCCTGACGGTCCGTCAACCAAGTCGTCGGGCAAAATTCAAAGTTTCAAAGGTGAGATGTTTTAAAAGGGGTGTTTGGTACTTTTCCTCTTCCGAAAGCCTCCCCAATGGATTTAATTACTCTCTAAACATTATTAATCAATCATTATCAGTTATAAAACATCAAAAAATCCTCCTTTCATTCTCAAAAATAAGATCAAACTAGGGTTTCCTCCAAGAACAAGAAATCAAGAAAATCAATCCTTAAGTCCAAGATTTCCAAGGAACAAATCAATATTTGAGTTCTATTCTATAAACCTTTTAATCTAAGGTATGTGTAATTTTCCTAAACTACATGGGCATAATGAAATTGTTTCAATAATATTTAAACGTTAAGAAATCATGGATTTACGAAAGGGTATTCAAATTTTAACTACAATTATGAATTGTGAATCTTTCTTGATAATAAAGTTTTGGTATTGAGTCCTTCCCCCTTAAACTCAATTTTGTTGGTATATATATATATGTATTTATGCATAAGGTTTGATGGTTGAAAATTGAATTGAGAGCAGGAAGAATTATAATCCCTCTCTTGTTATAAAACCCCTTGTTCTCATATGTTGTGCATTATTCAATTGCATATTGAGAAGCATGATTCATATGTCTCTACTATTCTTAAGCATGGATTTTGTATATGAGCTGAAGAGAGGGTGATTCTTGCTAATACAAATAAAAAGGGGTGATTCAAAGAGATTGCATGGTTTGTTACAAAATACTTGACCATCACATATTTGTTGAAATTTTGAAAAGAGAGAGTCTTTGCATAATTTTACATATATTTTGAAATATGAATTCTCTTGAACTATTTGAATGATAGGGTGGTCCAAACTTTATATTTTGAATGAAAAGACTGGAACTTGATATTTTATGGTTTAGCGATACGACTTGCAAGTCTTGGTATGACGATACCAAATAGATGAATTCCATAACAGATTCAGGAAACACTAAAATACAAAATTTTGCTAAGATTTTAAGAATTTTATTTCATAAAGATGGATGTTTAGAACAGACTAAAATGGGCTTAAAGAGAGTTAGATGGTTACCCAAAAAAAGTACTAGTTGAAAGACTCAATGCTAGAAACCGTGATTTGCCGACATGGGATTATGGTACACTACTTTGTGATCTTGCGTACCTTAATTCATGTTATCCAAAATTGAAACTATGGTTAGGATCCATACTTTGTGATCTAGTGCACTACCATAACGTGTTGATTTGGTTGGGGATTTTGGCACCCTGGTGTGTGATCTTACGTTTACCCTTTATAGATACTCCAATCCTTGTGGTAAACTTGGATTGGGGGCTTGGCCGCCGAGTCAAGGGTGTATTCCATATAGTCCATTGAATTACAGATTGTAGGGTGTGCCATCTAGCTTAGAAGTAACATAAAGAGTGATTAATGAATTAAAAGAAATGTTTCGAAGTCTTTACAGTGTGCCTATGTGTTTTCATACATCATATGTAAAATATTTTATGAATCGCTCTCACTTATGTTATATATAAATACATTATTTCAAATTGCTTTGTGTAAAAGTACATCTATATTGATCCCCTATATTTCAGGATTTGAGACATAAATCCCGAGGTCCCGCTAAGCCGTAGATTGATTGGCTAGAGATTTACAGTTGGTGAGCCACACTTATTCCAAAAGGCCTATTGTATAAGTCATTGTTATTTATTTTGATTTTTGGTCTGACTGGGGGCCTTGTCCTAGTCTTCAAATAGAGGTTATTTTCAATTAGTAGAGATTTCGCAGACTAGTGTTAGATGTTGTTGATCTTTATGAACTCATTTTAGTATTGAGAAGTTTCAAATAAAATTTCACCATGATTTCATTTTGTTATGTATTTCTGCATTTCCTCTTATATATGAATGGTGTATGTGATTGTAAGTTAGAAAGGCTCTCAGGCCTTTATGGTTTGGGATGCTCGTTACGGCCAAGGCCCCAGCTTGGGTTGTGATAAAATTGGTATCATAGCATGGTTCATGGTCCTAGGGTGACTGCAAAATTGCATTGGGTAGTGTCCTTTTTATGGGTGTGAAGCGTGCCACACTTATAAATAAGAGGCTACAAGACATTTAGGAATGTCTCTCTTTCTTTATGTTCTAGTTCGTTCTATGGAGTCAGAATGTTACTCATTTATACTCTAGTTCATGCTATGGTGTCGCCCGTACAAAAGTAAAGTTATCCCAATTCTTTCCTTACTCTGATGTTCTCAGATATGTCTCATTATTGAGGTGTCTCAAGTGCAGAAGTCTGGTATCTAAATGGTATGGTACTTTCTGATTGAGTCATAAAATATTATAAAATTGTTCAAGGACTTGGGAGGAGTCTGTTAGTAATTCAAGGTGTACTAATTCTAGAGTAAACTTTGATCCTGATGAAATCGTGCTTTTCAGCCTGAGGTATTAAGTGTATCCAGTCCTTTTCAAAATTCTTGTTATAGGGAATATTGTGCAGTAGAATGTTGGAACTATATTTTACCTGAGTAGTAGTATATGTTACAGTGTCATGGCCTAATGGTAGTGATATGGTCCAAAATTTGGTGACATAAAGTGACTAGGTTAGCAGTCAGAGTGAGGGTGACTACTTCATAAATAAGTAGTTTTAGTTCTATAACCCTTTGATTTATGGGTGGTTCTCTCTCTTTTATGGTGTTTGGATAATATTGTGGAAAGACTTGTAGATTGTATGGTGGTGTGTGGAGAGAGTGTTTGGCTTTGATTTTTTTTATTTATTCAAAATAGGGAAGGATCTCAGAATGGATAGTTGTGGTGGATATAGAAATTAGTTATAGGTTGTAAATGGAGAAGGAATAGATTTGTCAATAAGTTGTAGGTAAAGACTCATTATCATTTATGGGATTTTAAAGGTCATTTTGATATATGAATAGGTAAGTAAATATGATGTGAAAAATTAGAATATGTTGATAAGATTGAGATCAACTATCCTTCTTATGTGACTTTATCCCTTGATTTTCTTTTCTCTAGTAGTTGTAAACTAGTACTGCTGGTGAGAAGGCATGTAGTATATTTTGAGGTGTAGTAGTAATGCCATGTAAGGGATTTGATTATAGGTAGTATCTAGGTGAAATGAGGTGTTTGGGTTGAATTTCCCAGTTTGATGGACTAGTATAAGATGTTGCATGTTTCATCGGTGGTACGTGATTGTTGCTATACTATAGTCTTGAAAACTTTAGATGTTGAATGTGGTGGTAAGAATAGTAGCTTAAAATTAATGATGTATGTTTTGTGGGAATGAATTTGTAGGATTGATGTGATTTGTGAAAGAGTCTAGGTTGATAATTTTTGAAAAGTTTAATTGGTAATTATGAGGTATATGTGTATATGAGGACTAGTTTTAAATTAATGAATTATGGGTGAGTCATTAACTGGATAAGGGAGTAAATATATAGGAATAAGTTGCACCCCCCGATAGTATGACATTAAGGTAAGATTTTATGATATAAGTTATGTGATTAATAGTCTAATGTTAAAATGTAAAGTAGTAGAGAGTGGATTTTTATGTGATAAGGAGTGAGGATGTGTATTCTCATGAGACTGCGAGTTGTTGGTTGATGACATTAGAGGATAGTGAAAATTACAAGTAGTGTTCTTGGAAAGCAATGCCTTTAGAGTATGCTTAAAAGGGAAAGTTTAGCATTTATGTGTATGTGTTTTGCGTACCTAGTTTGTTTTCTTGATATTGTAGTATGGAGAAGTCTAGTGAGTTGTTGTACGGTGTTCATTAGAGTTGAATTGAGGAAATATAGATAGGCAATACGAGCCATGGGTATGGTTTTACAAAATTAATGAAGTTGTAAGTTATGTGATTAGAGGTGTATTGCTAGTATTCTAAAGAATTGAAGATAAAGTGTTAAGTGTTTAGAAGCGTAGATGTCCATGCCCATAATATTGTTAGTCATAAGTTGGTGACTTTGGGGTTAGTGGAAGTTATGATTAGTATCCCTGAAGGGGGATGACCCAGAAAGAATTTAGTTTCTTTATGTAAAATTCTTGAAGGAAGTTTGTGTTCGTGTGTATACCGATATCACCTATTGTATTGAGAACTGTGGTTATAGATTGATGAGAGGTTATATTCTCAATGTCTAGGAGGGTGATTTTGATCTAAGGGGGAGATGATGGATTAAAGTAGCTCCCAAATTCTTTCTTGTGGTGTCAAGTTTGCAAGTTAGAGTCATGTTAAATCAATTCCTATTCAAACAATCTCCTTTTACTTTGATTTGAACGGACTTCTACCAATGTCTTATGTATTCATGTCTTGCCTATGACTAAGGCTTGAGTTCTCTATGTAACTCATGTCATGTTCCGATATCACGACAAAGAGCAATAATGTCCCTGAGCGATCTAATATTCCAAGTATCTAAGCCATATGTTATGTTACTCATGATCTAAACCTATATCTAACAGCATGCTTGGTCCTAAGAACACATGTTTCTGTATGTCACAGAATGATTTTATGTCGGAATTAGCCAAAGTGATAAAGTTTTGTGAACTTATGACTATCTCAGCTCTGATAATGAAAAGTAATATCTTCAAGTATTAATTTTTGTCTCAATCGTTGACTTTATGAATTCCGGCCTTATGGTATACAAATCATGAGATATGTGCACCCATGTTTCTCACCGTAGTATGTCCTAAGAAATCATGTTTTGTTGTTGTTATCTAGAACGACCATTACTTATGATCCAGACACTTGATATCTGATTGATATCTGAAGCGCTCCGTGTCTATTCTATCGTATCTTCACTTCATGTCCCTCTTTGAGTAGTGCTATAAGTATGGGATATGAATTGACAAGTGTTACATCCATTCATGTTGTTTAGACTCGGGTCCCTCAATGACCCTCCGTATATCAGTATGACGGTGGTTGTGAAAGTGTGGTAGTGTGTTGGGCGGGGGATTAGATGTTTTTGAAGATGGATATTTTGATGTGATTTCTTTACCTAAAGTTATAGGAGAAGGGGGAAAGAAGGAGATGAACTTTTGTTATGTGAAATAGTTAGGAAGGAGATATGTGGTTAAAGTCTTTGTGAGAATGATTGAATTTTCTGGTCTTAGTAAAGAGATCCACGAAGTGGGGCATAGTAATGATAGGCTTAAATTTTGTGATTGATGAAAACACAAACCAATGTTCCATGTGGTTAGTATTCCTTAAATTAAGACTTGAGGTTCTGGGATTATAGTGATAAGGTGAGATGATTTCTTAATGTGATTTAGAGTACAAGGTCTCGTAGTTTAAGTTAGCACCTCTTTCCCCCGAGTTAGGCATCAACATAGAGGTATTATAAGGCGGGACACAATTCTTGGGGTTAGATGTGTTATGGGATAATTGTAAGTTGGAAATGATGAAGCATGATGATTAATGTTGGGGGCATAGATGAATAGTGTCTCTAAATTTAAGGTCCATTCATTTTGTCTTATAAGGTAGAGAATGCTTCTAAATCCTATCTCCCGCGAAGTCTCATTTCACGATTAGTACTAAAGTAAATAAGGCCTATGATCACCAAATAAACTCATGCCTTATGTGATGATGATAATGATACATAGAACTCATGTACAAGGTCATCCCTATGTAAAGTTTCATTACCTCATGCTTCGAGCTTACGCCTTTCATAATGGGTTATCATGAAGCTCTTTCGATGACTTTGCATATTTTGTTGAGGAAAAATTTTCAATGCGATGTTACGTTCTTTATTCCACACTTTTAGATCTTCAAAAGACCCTACCCATCATTCAGGGATGAATAATCCCAAGGGGGAGATAATGTAACACCTCACATTTTGGGCTAGAATGTAAACCATCATTCCTATGAGTAATAGTTCCGAAAGACAATAATCCTATTCAACTTTAGTGTGTTAATCAATTATTTGGTGTGGTAATCTACTTTAGCATGAATTGAGATCATAGAGGTCCCCTAACTCAAGGACCAGTTGAAAGATTTCCTATCAATTGAGTTTTGGTGAGCGTCTAAACTTGGGTCAACTTACAACGGCCATAACTTTTTGTATATAATGAATTATAAGTACTACTATATTTAAAATAAAATGTCTTTGAGTCTTCTTTCCAACATAACTGGTTTTACCTTAACCCGATGCCGGGGTAAAAAGTTATGTTTGTTTTACAGAGAGGTATCAAACTGCTGAAGGTGCGATGACCGACCCGAAAGACCGTCACACCTTCCGTCACACCAAATATAGTGAGTTAAATCATTGTACATGACCCAACGGTTGAGGTGATGGTCCGTCACCCTCCTGGCGGTCCGCCAACCAAGTCGCCGGGCAAAATTTGAAGTATCTAAGGCGAGATATTTTAAAAGGGGTGTTTTGGTACTTTTCCTCTTCCGAAAACCTCTTCAATGGATTTAATTACTCTTTAAACGTTATTAGTCAATCATTATCATTAATACAACATCAAAAACTCCTTATTTCACTCTAAAAAATAAGATCAAACTAGGGTTTCCTCCAAGAACATGAAATCAAGAAAATCAATCCTTAAAGTCCAATATTTCCAAGGAACAAATCAAGAGTCGAGTATTATTCATTAAACCTTATAACCTAAGGTACGTGGAATTTTCCTAAACTAAATGGGCATGATGAAATTTTTTAAATAACATTTAAATGTTAAGAAATCATGGATTTACGAAAGGGTATTGATATTTCAACTACAATTATGCATTGTGAATCTTTCTTGATAATAACATTTTGGTCTTGAGGCCTTCCCCCTTAAACTCAATTTATATATATATATATATATATGTATGTATGTATAAATATGGTTTGATTGTTGAAACTTGAATTGAGAGCATAAAGAATTATAATCCCTCTCTTGTTATAAAACCCCTTGTTTTCATATGTTGTGCATTATTCAATTTCATATTGAGAAGCATAATTCAAATGTCTCTACTATTCTTAAGCATGGATTTTGGATATAAACTGAGGAGAGGGTGATTCTTTCTAATACAAATAAAAAGTGGTGATTCAAATAGATTGCATGTCTAATACAAATAAAAAGTGGTGATTCAAATAGATTGCATGGTTTGTTACAAAATAGTTGACCACCATATATTTGTTGAAATGTTGAAAAGAGAGTCTTTGTATAATTTTACATATATTTTTTAATATGAATTTTGTTGAACTATTTGAATGATTTGGTGGTCCAAACTTTATATTTTGAATGAAGAGACTAGAACTTGATATTTTATGGCTTAGAGATACGACTTGCAAGTCTTGGTATGACGATACCAAATAGATGAATGCCATAGCAAATTCTGAATAGACTAAAATACTGAATTTTACTCATATTTTTAGAATTTGATTTCAGAAAGATACATGTTTAGATAAGACTAAAAATGGACTTAAAGATAATTAGATGGTTACCTGAAGAAAGTATGAGTTGGAAGACTCAATGCTAGAAACTGTGATTTGCTGACACGGGGATTATGGTACCCTGCTTTGTGATCTTGCGTACCTTGATTCATGTCATCCCACATTGGGACCATGGTTAGGAGCCCTTCTTTATGATCTTGTGCACTACCATAACTTGTTGATTTGGTTGGGGATTTTGGCATCCTAGTGTGTGATCTTATGTGTCCCCTTTATAGATACTCCAATCTTTGTGGTAAATTTTGATTGGGAGCTTGGACGCAGAGTCAAGGGTAGATTCCATATAGCCCGTCGAATTAAAGATTGTAGGGTGTACCATCTAGCTTAGAAGTAACATAAATAGTGATTCATAAATTCAAAGAAATATTTCAAAAAATTTAAAATGTGCCCATGTGTTTTCATATATCATATGTAAAATATTTTATGAATTTCTTTCACTTATGTTATATATAAATACATTATTTTGGATTGCTCTGCATACCAATACATCTGTATTTTCCCCTTATATTTCAGGGTCTGAGACATAAATCTCGGGGTCCCGCTAAGCAGTAGATTGATTGTTCACAGATTTGTAGTTAGTGAGCCTCCCTTATTCCGAAAGGCCTAATGTATGTGTCATTGTTATTTTATTTTGATTTATGGTCTTACTGGGGGCTTTGTCCTAGTCTTTAGATAGAGGTTATTTTCAGTTAGTAGAGATTTTGCAGACTTGTATTAGATATTGTTGATCTTTATGAACTCATTTTAGTATTGAACAGTTTGAAATAAAAGTTGACCATAATTCCATTTTGTTATGTATTTCCACATTTCATCTTGTTATTGAATGGTGTATGTGATTGGAAGTTAGAAGGGCTCTCGAGCCTTCATTGTTCGGGAAGCTCGTCACGGCTAGGTACCCAACTCGGATCGTGACATTATTGTAGAAACCCTAGCACCCTAAACCGTGCTCTGATACTAAGCTTGTCAGTACCCAAGTCGAGGACATTTCCACAATGGATATCCTGAACTATGATGGATAGAGAGATGCCTTAGCATACTATCATAAGCATACTTCATATCAAACAAAAGTGCAGAAGGTATAATAAAACTCAAGGAAAACTTACAACCATATTATCTCAAAATTTTTGTGATAATACAATTACCAAATTATATCTATGAAGCCTCTACTAATGACTAACTGTCTAGGCCGTGACAAGGCCCATGGCTTGACCATAAACTAAAAGAAATAAACATACATTATGAGAAAATGTAGCTTCCCAAGGAAGATCAATATTTGAAATGTATTGGTAAGTAGAACAATCCAAAAATAATATATAAATCATATACAATTGTAACACCCAACATTTTTGGGCTAAAGTTTGAACCATCTTTACTATGTGTATAGACCCAAACCCTATGATTTCAATATTATTTATGCGGGAATGAAAAATCTTTAGTGTGGGAACATCTTCAAAGATGGATTGAAGTCATAAAAAATTCTCCTAGCTCAAAGTTATGTTGAGTACTTTTTTACCAGTTGGATTTTAGTAAATGATTTTTATTAGGTCAATTTTCAATGACCATTACACTTAGAATACAATGAGTTATGAGGCCCATTATATATCAAATTAAATACCTTTAAATCCTTTTTCTAACGCAATTGCATGTTCATCAATTCGAGTTCTGAATCAAAAGTTATGATTCCTTTAGTGAGACACTATCCAGGGTGCATGATTGGTCACGAGGAAATGTTGGTACATCACATTTGGGGTCACAAGGCAAAGCTTTTTCTCTATGTTTGGCTCCACAATGTGAAACTTCTATCCCTAGTGTTAAAACACATTTTTCTCACGTCTAATCAAGGGAAAAGGTTCCTTTAACCCCGCATAACTCCCCCAATCTGTCATATAACCCAAAGCTCATTCCAAAATTGAGTAAAATCCTCAAATCCTCACTCTTTTCCTCCCAATAACACCAAGAAGGGATTATCAATTCTAAAACTTGTAGATTTCAAACTAAAGTTTATTCTTCGATTTTTATCAATCAAAAGGTATGTGGGACTATCCTAAATCGCATGGGCATAAATTTTAAATTTTATCAAGCTATAAAGATTATATGTATGTTTATATAATGGATTTAGAATTTGTTTGAAGAGCATGTATTATGAACTCATTTTTGATAAAAGTATTGCATTTTCTATAAGGTCTTTCTATAAACTTAAATTATAATCATGCGTGTATATGGTATGAGTTTCAAAAATGATTTATAAGCATGAAATATGAAACCCCTCTACCATGATGAAATTTATCGTCTTAACATGTTATTAAATTGTGAAATGAGATAGAGAGCATGAATTATATGTCCTCTTTTTCAATCATGAGATTTATGTATGACTAGTATTGGGGATATTTTATGAATGATGATAATTATTTAGTTTAAATTCCACTTTAATTATTATAATTTATTAGTTTAAATGGTTTCAAAGAGTTGATTATGATTCTAAAATGGTTTTATGTCTTAATGGAGAAAATGCATGTAATAAATGATTGAATTGGCCACCATATTTTAAATTCTTTAAAGGAGAGTGTTTTTCATAAGTTTTATATGCTATTTGAAATTAAATACTTTCATGTGATGTCTAAATTATTTTGTGATTATTATCATGATTTTGAATGAAAGGGGTTATGTACATAATTTGATATGATATGAATTTCAAGTATAGGTATGACGATACCTATTATGGAGTGAACTTAACATAAAAGAAATGAATATCTTGAGAATGAAGAATGGCTTTAAAGGATTAAAATTTGGCTTAAATAGAGTTATGGTTACCCGAAGAAGGCATTTGAGTGTAAGGGCTCATGAATGGAAATCGTGTTTTGCCGACGCAAGATTGATGATATGTTATCCTACATGGAAGGATAATTGGGACATCTCATGTGGGGGATCTCTATGAAATACTCACATAGGAGGTATACCAGTTTTTAAAAAATCCAATCTTGCAGCAAACTTGGATTGGGGGCTTGGCGCCGAGTTATGGTCAGATTCCACAAAGCTCATGGGATTTTAGAGTGAATGGTGAACCATATAGCTCAGAACTAAAGCAAAGAGTTGAGTCCATGATTTATAAGAATGCCTTGAAGCCTTTGAACTAAATTGTCTTTACAATACCTTCAATTATTTTATAGGAAATATATGTTAGTTTTGTTAGTTCTGCATACCAATACTTCCAAGTATTGAAACCCTATAATATAGGTTCTAAAGCACATTCCCATGGTCTATCACATCATTTTATCATTTGGATATGGTAGAGTTGGTGAGCCATCCATCTTTTGGAAGGCAATTTATTCATATGTTTATTCTTTCAGTTTAAGGTCTATCTAGGAGCCTTGTCCTATCCTAGAAAGTTAGTATTCGGTAGAGGTTTCATTAACTAGATTTGATTATAGTATTGTCACTACTCTATTGATACAATTTAGATTATAAGATCAACTTGAATTTACATATATCTTCCGCACTTTTATTCATGTATGGATTATGCTTATGATAGTATGCTAAGAGGACTCTTAGGCCTTCGTGGATTGAGATGCCTGTTGTGACCAGGGACTCAACTCGGGACGTGAAAAACTTGGTATCAGAGTATGGTTCATGGTCTTAGGGTGTCTATGAAGTTGTGTCAAATGGATTCTTGCTTATGGGTGTGTTGTGCACCACACTTATAATAAGGAGGATTTCGAGCATTTAGGATATGTTTCACATTCTTCTATACTCTAATTCATGCTATAGGGTCATCTATAAAAATGGTATCAAAATTCCTTCCTTACTCTAACTTTATTGGACATGCCTCATTGTCAAGAGTATCAAGTGCAAAAGCATAGAGTCAAAATTAGGTGGTCCTTTTTGGTTGAGTCCTCGAAAGGGCTATGAAATAGCTCAAGGACTTGAGAGAAGTCTATTAGTGCTTAAAAGTATGTTTATTTGAGTGTATACCCCTATTTATATCAATTATACATTTGAACTTGGGGTAAAAGGTGTATTAAGTCCCTTTCAAAAGCTTTGCTGGAGAAGTAACAATTAAGGATAGAGATTTATAGTAGAATATTAGAATAGTGTTTCAACATGAGAGGTAGTAATTTAAAGTGTTACAACCTATGAATAGTAAAATGTTCCCAGCATTAGTGATATGAATCCATAAGTTTAGAAGTTAGAGTCTAGGTAAATTTGGAGAGATAAAGGTAGTTGTAGTTGTGTAACAATTGAGTTAGAGGTTGATATCCCCTTTTATGGTGATTGTCCAATATTGTACGAAGAATTCTAAGTTGTATGGTAATTAGTGGAGTGGTTAGCTATGATAAATATTTATTTAAATAAGGAAGGAGCTCAAAATGGATAGTTATGGTGGTTGTGGAAATCATTTACAGGCTGTGAATGAAAATGGGTAGATTATATAATATGTTATAAGTAGAGACTCATTGGTGTTTATAGAATCTTGAATTTAGTTAGTATGTATACATGGGTAAGTAGATATGGTGTGAGAAAGTAGAGTATGCTAATAAGATCGTAATGGGTTATATTATAAGATTACGATCAATTATCCTCATTATGTGACTTTGCCCCATTGATTCCTTTTTTTCTAGTTATGGTAAACTAGTACAACATGTGGGAAGGGGTATAGTAAATTATAAGGTGTAGTAGTAAGGTTACGGAGAAGATGAACGTGCAGGCCGAAGTTAAGTGAAATAAGAGATTTAGGTTGATTTCTCTATTCGATAGACTAGGATAGTATGTGGAATGTTTCATTAATTGTACATGATTTATGCTACACTAAGCTTGAAATTTAGATGTTGATCATGGTGATAAGATGTATGCTCAAGAACTGTGATGCATGATTTCTTGGAATGAATAAGTAGGCTTAATATAATGTGTGAAATAGCCTAGGTTGATAACTTATGAGAAGTTAAGTGGAAAATTTTGATATATATATGTATATGAGAATTAGTGTTGGAGAAATGAGATTTTAACATCCTGGGTAATTGTAGACACTAAATTATGCATACAATGAGCCTACGTGATCGCTAGATTGAGTGTAGAGTGCCTCAATATAGGTTCCAATGCATTATGGTAAGTTTGGGAATGGAAAATAGGTCGTAGATCACGAAGGGGTGGGTTAGCATTGGTTTCATCCCATGAAGGAGCCCGCGAGGGCTCGCTGCCTTAGCTTCACACTAGGCTTTACATTGCAAAGTTATTGCTTCGTATTGCGTATTACACTGTGGAGCTGGAGGTTCACCTTGGCACCATGAAACTGCCTTCATTTGTCGATGGTACATCATTTTAAAAGTGTTTTAGAGCTAATTTTGGTATTTTTATGTCCTATATATCATCCAACCTTTTCATAACTCATTTTTAACCCTTAAAAATTTTGTATTCTTTCAAAAGGATTCACTATTCATTCCCAAACTAAGGTTGAAAGGTAGTGAAGTTAGAGTATAAGTTTTAAGGCTAGAGGAAGTTCAGAGTAGTTCCCCTAGGAAGAATGTCATAGTAAGAAGTTAGTACTTTTCCATAATAGTGTATTAGGGAAAGCCCAAAATTTATGTGTATAGTGATTTCTAGTTTATGCAGAGGGTTGTGGTTATAGATTTTGATGAGAGGATATGTCTGCAAGTATAGGATTGTGACTTTGATTTGAGGGAAAGATGGTGGATTAAGGTAGTTTTTGAATTTTCTCATTGTGGCAAGTTTCAGGGAAGAGCCATGGTAAATCTATTCCTATTCTAGCAAACTCCTCGTACTTCAATTTAAAGAGGATCTTCTACCAATGTCTTATGTATTCAAGTCATACCTATGCCTAATTATCTAGTTTTCTAGGCAATTTCTGTCCATGTTTCACCCCTCCAAACTAGGAGCAATAATGTCACAGTAATCTAATTGTAACGTCTCAAGTCTGTTCCTCAGGCGCTACACAGTGTTTATAATCCCGAGGGATCACAAGATAGCCCATTTCAAATACCTACTGTACCAACTGAAAAATAATTCTGTAATTATGCAAAAATTAGGAGAAAACTTGCCATAAGGTTCAAACTGAAAGTAAATACTGAATACTGAAAAGTTAATACAGATACATCTGTCTTAAATACTCTAGTCTAAAAAGCCTATATTGTCTGAACAAGGAGTTAATGAAACAAGTCCCCAACTAACTCCGACTACTAAAAAAATTGAGTACTGAAATAATAAATTTGTCCTCAAACTATGAGGACTCATCACTAAGTCAACCGCTTATAGATCAGGATGCTAAGTACGATCGGGAGCCCGTGCGTCTGAACCTATGATATAAGACATCATAGCACAAAAAAATTGTATATGTCAGTACTTTGAATGTACTGGTATTCTAAGTGAGGTAGGCTAAGATGCATGGGTTCATATGCATGAACAATACTTACTGAATGGCATGAGTATAACTGAATGAGAGTACAAGCATGAATACATAAACTGTAACTAAGATCATGATAACACTTGATACTGAGTTTTGAATTACTGATTTACTGATATCTGAGTTTACTAATACTGGATTACTGATAATTGAGTTACTGTATCTAATTGTCCTGATTCTGAAGAACTGGTTTGGATTCTATACTGAGCTGAGTGATGGTATCTGACAATCCTGAATCTATAGAACTGAACTGAGTTCTATACTGAGACTGAACCTGAAACTGAGACTGTAAGAGGTAATCATCTAACCCACATGCCCAAATAAGATAACTGGGTTGGGGACTAATCTATAACCCCAATTGAAAGGGTGTCAGCACCGTGCCACGGGTAAAGACAACTGGCTTTGGGGTCATTCCTAGTCTAGTGGGTGATCCCTGAGATAAGTCCTAACTAGCGAGTGATCCCTAAGTATGTCAATCCTATCTAATGAGTGACATCTCATAACCTATACTAGGTACGTAGTTGTGGAACTTAGAGACTACTTCTAGGGACCTAGTCCTAGATAATGGGTGAGCCCCATCCCTAGGCTCGCTCGGTGCTAAATTCTACTTCTACCTTAAAGACACTGAACTGATTTATAAACTGTTCTAGGCCTGACTAAACTATTACTGATCGTGCTATCTGACTGAACTGGACTAAGGTCACTGAGTACTGAACTAATTTCTAACTGAATTCTATTAACTGACTAAGTCTACTGAGTTCAGAACTGAATACTACTGAGTTTTAAACTTAATACCGAACTGAGATTGATTATTGAGTACTACTGAAACTATTCTGTAACTACTATAGCTTTTGTAAAATGCTAGGTTTTTCGTGTATTAAATACCCCCAGGACTCGATTGCATGAAGGTAAAACAGTGTGTGAATTTAGTAACATACAATACTTTCTCACTAACGATGCATTCATCTAGTCTTGTTACCAAATAATTGATATACATTAGCATGTTCATGATTTAGATCACTTAATAGCATGATATGCTTACACTAGTCAAGTCATATTATCTTATTTACAAACACTTGGAGCACATAATCCATGCACATGACACTAACCATATATCAACACCATAATTCAAATCCCCATCCACAATTTTAAGGGTTTAGCATGGATTCACATGATTCTATACATATATCAAATAATTCCACCTAAACTTGTAATAAAACATGGATTAGAAACCCAATTAATCATTATAATCATGAATATCATCAAACCCAACATGAAATTCATGAAAACAATACACTTTAAGTTTTAAAAATAGATCCTTGAACTCCAAGGGTGGAAGGTACCCTTGGATGAACACTTGACATATCTTAACAATTAAATTCTGAAAGATTGATGGTAATTTCTTGAGCCTTGAATTGAATTTAAAATCTCCTAGGGTTTGTTCTTGAGAGAAACTTGTGAATAATGAATAGTTTTTGCTCTTAGAAGGCTTAAATTTTGTGTTTTAGGGCTGATAGATGTGGGAAAAAGACATAAATACCCCTGAGGAAGCATTTTTTTAATGACTAAAAACTGACCTATCAACCCACAGACTGACGCACCGCGTCGTTGGCATCGATGTGATGGCCGATGCACCACATCGAGTCCGCTTCGATTCACTAGAACTTTCATTAGGAGCTAGGGAAAATATTCATTGATGCGATGGACGACATGGCGCGTTGATATGTCATCTATCTACTAGTTTGAGCTGTCAAATATGATCTAAACAAAGTCCGAAAAATCCAAAACTCATTCGAGAACACCCACCGATATTCATGATCATGATTCAACCTAAAAATCATTACTTTAAGGTTTCGAGGGTTGTGAAATAGAGTCGTCAACCTACAAAGGATAAAATAACACTAAGACTGAATACTTAGCCAAAATTTTCTAAGTCTGGAACCCCTTAACAAACTTTAATGGACTTAGTTAAGCTTAGGATTTTGCGAGATCTTACAATATCTCCCCCTTGGGAACATTCATCCTCGAATGAGGCTGACTGAGATGAGAATACTGATAAACTGAGCTTACACATAACACCTACATATCTGATACATGGAACACCTGACTAAAGCTACTGATAAGACGATCTTTCAAACTGAACATGCATATCTGATGCATGAGTATATGACTGAACTGATTAGTGAATGCATGACTGAATATGCAACGGTAATGGGTACAAAGTTTATAGCTATAACTGAACATGGACTAAGAAAATCTAAGGAAGACTGTTACCTTAAGCTGAGAATACTGATGAACCTGAGATCATTTACTAAACATGCATGAACGGGAACATGAGAACATAATTAGACTAAAACGTGATACATGAACTAAATATCATGAACTGAACTGAGACCCTGAATACATGGATTACGGCTAAGATTGGAAATTAGGGTCTACCTATGAGTACCCCCTACTCTAAACTAGATTCTTTACGTGGAGAGAAGATGGAAGGTTTAGGTGTAATACCCATGCTTTTTCTTATCTTAAAAATCATCTCAAGGATGTTAGAACTTTTCTTTGAAATAAGAATTCATTCTTATACATGTAGTATTTCAAAAATTTTCACTTCCTATCATGTGGGAAATTGAATAATCTTTCCATCGATATATAATTTACCCAAATCCGACACCCGGGAGAAGAGTTAGAGCCTTTTTAGCGAGACAGTGTTTGACTTGAGCCTTCAGTGCATCGCAGAGATAGATCAAATAGCAATTGTTAAATTCCAGTGTTGTCCTGCGATACTGGCGTGTCGCGCCAAACTTCAAGGTCATAGAAAAGGTGGAAACGCGATAGCTCCACATCGCACCACCATGCAATTTCCCAATTGTCAGTTTCCAGTGACATGGTGCGATAATGCCTTGTGCCAAGGGCCCAAATTGGGAAATTTTACTGAAAAATTAAATTACGTGTCTAGGGTTAAAAGGATCAGTTACCCCCCTCTATAAGCTTCCAAACATGAGATTTAGCCCTTATTCATCCAAAGTATTGATGTTTTTCTCAAATACTCTCAAGAACTCAAGGTAGGGTTTTCATAGAAGGTCCAATTTCAAGAAGGTTTCACCATCAATCCTCACAAAATCACGATCTAAGGTATGCATAGTGTTCATTCATGGACTCTTTTCGTTCATGAAGTCCAAGAATCCTTTTTAACTACAAGTTATGGATTTTCTTCATGTTTTCATGCTTTGTATGTTCTTTTTCATGTTGATAAATGAGAAATTTATTTCTATTCCATGATTTGATGGTAAATTCCATGTGGGTTTATTAGTATAGATAAAGATTTACGAAATCTCATGACTAAAACCTTGTATGATGGAATTGGAATTGAAGAATGATGTATAATTATTGTATGATATGCTTTACATGTACTATGCCTACAATATGTTTGACTAAATGCCTAGATGAAGGAAAATTGTCTAACTAGCATGATATTATAAAATCCCCATGTATGTAAAAGATCATTCCTATTACATGTTTGATGAAATACTCCTATGAATGTAGTATGTATTATGATGTTAGTCAAGTCTTCAAGTAAATTATGCTATGTCAGTTCCCTTCTATCGAGTCCTGGAGGTACTTAAACCAAAAATATTAGTTGTGTGCCTAGATCCAAGTCATGCTTTTTCATGATACTCTCTGTCAAGCTATGAACTCTTAGACTTCAGATAGTCTTATGACTCAGGAAAAATATCCATGATCTCATAACTTAGTCAGTTGTCAGATATCAGTAGTATTCCGTCAGCCACGGAAATTCAGTAACTCAGTCCATGCTCAGTTTAGTTAAGTAAATCATCTTCAGTGTCCATTCAGATAGGAGTAGAAATTAGCACCGAGTGAACCCAAGGATGGGAACTCACCTGTTATATGAGGGTGTGATTCCTAGAAGCAATCCTTGCATTCCAGAACTATGTAGCCAGCATAGGTTGAGACATCGTAGCCTACTATATGAGGGTAGATGAGCTGGCTTAACCTGTTATGTGAGGTTTCCCACCGTTCTCGCTAGAAATACTTGTTATACAAGAGTTACTCACATATTGTCCTTACTAGTGGTGCGGTATTGACACCCTTCTAATTATGGCATAGATTGGACCCCATCTTAGCTATTATAACACATTTGGGGCATATCGGTTAGATAATACTTCCCACAGTTTCATGTTATAGAATCAAGACTATCAGATACAGACAATCAGTCTCAGTAATAGAACTCAGATAGTTTTTTAGATTTTAGGACTGTCAGACACAGTCAACTCAGATACAGTACGAAACTCAGTTAGTTCCATCAGATTTAGGACTGTCAACTACAGTCACCCACGTTATCAGTTATACTCAGATACAGTCACCCATGTTATCATCATTATTCAGATATAGTCCTTCATGTTATCAGTTATATCAGTTACTAGTATGTTACGTTATCAGTATACAGACTCATAAATCATGAAATCACGTTGCCAGTTACATTTACGTATTTATGCATGTATTCTCACGTTCATGTTAGACATTCAGTTAGCATTATTCATTCATATGAACCCTTGTATATAACCTACCTCACATGTATACTCGGTACATAGGTACTGACGTATTCATGCTATGGTGCTTTCTTTTTATGTTACACCATAGGTTCAGAGACACGAGTTCCAGCTCAGCAGTAGATTCCAGATTCAGCAGTCAGAGTAGAAGTGAGTCCTCATCCTTTGAAGAAATAATGATTTTCTAGTATCTCATTGATTTTCTTATTAGTTGGAGTTAGTTGGGGACATGTCCCATCAACTCCTTATTCAGATTTTTCAGACAGTAGAGGCTTTCAAACTAGATGCAGACTAGATGCAGTCTAAATGCAGACTAGATACAGACTATCATGTTTTAGACTTCAGTTTTGTTTTGGGTATTCTATTACCCCACACAGATGTTACGTTATTCAGTTATGTTCATGATCAAACCTTTTGTCTTTTCAGTGCATGTTTCTGCATTATTAAGTTATCTTATGCAGTATATAGGTACAGATATCAGTCATGGATTAGTTTGTGGTCCCTTGGGGTCATGATCATCATGTAACATTCTGGTTCAACAAATTGGGTCGTTATATTAGGTCATGAAAACTCTCGTTATTATAGTGCATCTCCCCTTTGGACGTTTTGTTCCCTGAAGAATGATGACTTAGCTGAGATAATAAGGAAAACCTGAGATGATGCACAGGGAACCTACGAACTGAATTGTCACTGCATATTAGGGATTTGAAATTGAGGCATGACACCTAAATTGAGCTAAACTCACAACCACATGGTTTCTCAATCTTGGAATAGTTACATTCATGAGACTTCAGATAGTGCGACTAGATGGAAGGATAGGAAAATCAACCATACGATCATTATCTACCTAACTGATAAACTGAATCGCTAGTTTTGCAGACTAACTAATGCTGAAAACTTATATTCGATAGGAGACATTATTTGACATTCTTTCTATAGATTTCTAGTGGCTTTAGGGAGTAAGGAGTCTTGGCATGGCTGAATAAAATAGCTGAATAAGATAATGATGTCTTAGCTAAAATTCTATAATATAAGTCAGGTCTTACAAAACATTATCTAAGATGAAGTGACTAAGCTTTAAGCACTACAACTATAAATTTTCAAGCTTAGACATATCCCTTGAATACTCTCTTAACTATACTCTTAACCTTAGTAAAACACATCACCTGAGACTACCAAAAATATTCACATGGGTGCTGATCATGAGTGCATACACTTACTAACTTATCTGATTATCTAAATGGCTGATAGTTGAATACTTGGTCATGTAATATTGAACTTTACATAGTCTGAATAACTAGACTGAACTGTAGAGTATTATACATATGAGGTAAGGAATGACTCTGTAACAGGAGATAACTAAGCTTAAATTTGTGAAAACTGTATTATTTGAGAATGCAAGACAAAACGTATAACATGATTCTAAAATTGTCTGTAAACCGAGGTACTGAAACACTGTAACTGAATAATTGATAATTGTACGCTATGGTCAAGCAAATTTGAAATTGAACTGAGTTACTGATATGATTACCGGGCTGGGACTGTGACTAAGATTGTAACTAAGACTGTAACTGACATCGTATAGGAACTGAATACTAGGTTCTGATAACTCTACCTACTGAGGTCTGATCTGGACTGAATTCTTCGACTATGTTCAAGTCTACTCAAATCTCCAAAATGCATTTATACACTTACACATCAACATGAATTTCAAGCCAATCTTCATAACTAAAGCCTCAAGTAAAACTAGCATGCATTAATATTTTCTTAACATGAAATGTTTACTCTCTCCCTTCTAAGAAATTGCTCATCGCTATATTATTTCATAAGAAGAGTTCACTGAAGGTTAAAACATAAGGACCTAAAGCATGAATTGCACTATACAAAACTTGATACTTAACTGAGGCTTGAGGAATAGGACATCAACATCCTGGATTTTATCAAGAGATGTAAATTGAGGATTTACACAATGAAATCTAAATTTATCTGATCCTTAGGAGTATAGAATAAGTCATGGGAACTGAGCATACTGTAATGCACGACATAAATAAATGAGTCATGAGTTGCATAACCTAATTTTGGAGTTTCTGTATTCATGGAACATGATTCGTAACATTGGGTGAACTGGAACTCCTTATACTAGGAACTGTAAGTGTACATGATTTTTGTTAATGTGCACGAATATGAGCTATGATCATAAAGTTGACATGTAAGGCATGAGTATTTATCGTGATAGCTGAAGTACAAAACTTTCCACTAAGATAAGGACGGGTTGGTCATCAACCTCTCCCACTGCCTTTCTACACATACTGAATACAAAAATATGAAGGCCTAACTTTCTAAGATATCATAACCAGATAGTTCTTATATACCCGTCGGCTATGATACACTGACCCACTGGGGTGGAGACTGAGAAAGGTCCTATTAATATCTGGTATGACCTTAAATTTGACTGTTATGGAAAGATTTACAAAAGAAACCAAAGGTTCTGGATCTGAAGGGGCATAAACATATAAATAGAAGATTTGTAACATACCAGTGACCACATCAAGAGAACCTTCCAGATATTTTCTGTACTAATGTACATAAAACATGTTTGGGCATTGCCCACTAGCTGCACTGGAAGTGGCACCCTGCCAATTTGGATGACCAGACTGAGCTTAAGGATGGTTAGACTGACCCTGTGAACCTGACTGAGGAAAATATCTGACTCTATGTCCTGGATTACCACACCCGAAACAAATATCACCTCCATCTCTACACACTCGCTTATCGTTCTTACCACATTCTCCGTTGAGCGGATTAGTACAAACACCATTCCCACTACCTTGTGACTTAGAGCCTGGTGCTCCATCTTGACTGCCATTCCTAAACTTTGGTACTGGCGCCTTGAATGAAAGTGGAATAAGGGATGAGAATCTCTGATGGAATTGGGAGCGGTTACTACCCCCTAATCTTGGCTTAGAATTATTTGTTCTAGCCATTTTATTTTTCCTATACTCCCCTTCCTCACTCTGCTAAGTGTAAATAAAAACCTTAAATAGGAAAACAGTCTATAGGTTGTTCTAAGAAACTATTGAATTGGTTAAAGTAGTGAACGCATCTCTGAATTCTGCGTGGGAGACATACTCGTCCAGGAGATCTGCCTGAACGGGCTGAGGAGATGACTGATTTTCGGTTCTTCATTTATTAGTATTTTTAAGAGGCATGTTCTATAACCAGAAGGAATAAAAAGATTGGACTGAGAATTTAGCTTGATCTCATACTCGCTCACACAACATAAATATTGAAAGAAGGGAAACTTTTTCTAAAACATCTTATAGCCTCCTTTCCAAAGTGTGGCGCGCTGCACACCTACGCACAAGACTCTACTAGATGTGGATTTTAAACTTCCTAGGACTTCGTTTAACCTTAGGCTCTGATACTAAGTTTGTAATGCTTCGATTTTGTACCTCGAACGCTACACAGTCCGCATAATCCCGAGGGATCATAAGCTAAACCATGACTTGTACTTGTTCCAATAACTAAATAATAATTTTGTAATTATGTCGAAATTAGGAGGAAACTTGCCATAAGGTTCAAACTAAAAGTAAATACTGAATCCTAATACATCTATCTGAAATACTCTAGTCTGAAAAGCCTCTACTGTCTGAACAAGAAGTTGATAGGACAAGTCCCCAACAAACTCCGACTACTGAAATAAACTGAGTACTAAAATACTGAAATAATAAGTTTGTTCTCAAACTATAGGGACTCACCACTAAGTCTACCACTGATAGATCGGGCTGCTAAGTAGGATCGGGAGCTCATGCATCTTAACCTATGATTTAAGACATCATAACACAAAAGGAAAGGTTTGCGTCAGTACTTTGAATGTACTAGTATGCTAAGTGAGGTAGGCTGAGATGCATGGGTTTATATGCATGAACAATATTGACTTAATGACATGAGTATAACTCAATGAGAGTACATTCATGAATACGTAAATTGTAACTAAGATCATGATAACACTGGATACTAAGTTCTAAATTACTGATTTACTGATATCTAAATTTACTGATATTGTATTACTAACAACTGAGTAACTGTATCCGACAGTCCTAATTCTGAAGAACTGGTCTGGGTTCTATACTGAGGAGAGTGACTGTATCTGACAACCCCAAATCTGCAGAACTGAACTAAATTCTATACTGAGATAAAATTTGAAACTGAGACTGGGGGATAATCATCTAACCAACATACCCCAAATAAGATAACCGAGTTGGGGTCCAAATTGTAACCCTAATTGGAAGAGTGTCAGTACTGTTCCATGGGTAAAGACAACTAGTTGTAGGGTAAGTCCTAGTCTAGTGGATGACCCCTGAGATCAGTCCTAACTAGTGGGTGATCCCTGAGTATGTCATCCTATCTAACGAGTGACATGTCATAACCTACACTGGCTACGTAGTTATGGAACTTAGAGATTACTTCTTGGTACCCAGTCATAGCTAATAGATGAGCCCTAATCCCTAGGCTCGCTCAGTGCTGAATCCTACTCCCAACTGAAAGACACTGAACTGATTTCTAAACTGTTCTAGGCCTGACTAAAATATTACTGATTGTGCAGTCTGACTAAACTGGACTGAGGTCACTAAGTACTGAACTGGTTACTAACTGAATTCTATGAACTGACTGAGTCTACTGTGTTCTGAACTAAATAATACTAAGTTCTAAACTGAATATTGAACTAAAACTTATTATTGATTACTACTAAAACTATTCTGTAACTACTATAGCTTTAGTAAACAGTTAAGTTTCTCGGGTATTAAATACCTCAGTGCTTGATAGCATGTAGGTAAAATACTGCTTGAATTTAGTAGCATACAATACTTGCTAACTAACGATGCATTCATCTAGACATTTTACCAAACAATTGATATACATGAGCCTGTACATGAGTGAGACCACATAATATCATGATATGCTTACACTAGTAAAGTTTTATTAGCATATTTATAAACACTTGGAGCACATAATCCATGCACATGACACTAACCACATATAGGCACCATAATTCAAATCCATATTTACAATTTCAAGGGTTTAGAATGGATTCACATGTTTCTATACATATATCAAATAACTCCACCTGAACTTGTAACAAAACATGGATTAGAAACCCAATTAATCATGAATATAATCAAACCCAACATGAAATTCATGAAATCAATAAACTTGAAATTTTAAAAATAGATTTTTGAACTCCATGGGCGGAAGGGACACTTGGATGAACACTTGACATAGCTAACAATTAAATTTTGAAAGATTGATTGTAAGTTCTTGAGCCTTGAATTGAATTTAACATCTCCTAGGGTTTGTTATTGAGAATAACTTTTGAAGAATGAATAGTTTTTTCTCTTAGAAGGGTTAAATTTCGTATTTTAGGGATGATATACATGGGAAAAAGACCCAAATACCCCTGAGGATGCGACATTTTAATGACTAAAAACTGACCTAACGATGCACAGAAAGATGCGCCGCATCATTGGCATTGACACGATGGTCAATGCACCGGGTCGAGTTGGCATCGGTTCACTGGAACTTGCATTGGGAACTGGATGAAAATATTCATCTATGCGATGGGATGCAACGCGTCGAGATCGCATCGATCCACTAGTCTGAGCAAAATGAAGTCCAAAAAATCTCAAACTTGTCCGAGAACACCCACTGATATTCCTGATGATGATTCAACCTAAAAATCATTACTTTAAGGTAATGAGGTTCGTGAAATAGAGTCTCCAACCTACAATGGATAAAATAACACGAAGTCTGAATACTTAGCTAAAATTTTATAAGTCTGGGGCCCCTTAACAATCATTAATGGACTAAGTTAAGCTTAGGATTTTGTGAGGTCTTACACTAATCATCTATGTATTCAATCTCTATGTTATGATGCTCATTATTCATAGATCCATGTCTTATTTTATGCTCATTTCTAAGAATCTATGCTTTCTATATGTTCTTGATTTATTTTATGTTTGGTCTATCCCAAAGAGATAAGGTTTATGCAAACTCATGACCATTTTTAGTTATTAAAATGAGGAGCAATAGCTTCAAGTAACAATCAATGTCTTAGTCATTGGCTTAATGAATTTTGGCTTTATGCTATTCGACTCAAGATATATGCGTTCATGATTCTCACTGTGCCCAGTCCTAGGAACTCATGTTGTGTTATGTTTATCTCCGGACGATCCTCAAATTATGATCTATACATTTGATAAATGAATAACTTTATTCGTATTGAATCGTATCTTATATCTCAAGCCCCACCCTAAGTAAAGCGACATATCTAAGTTATACTTGAATAGTGTTACTCCCATTCATAATGTTTGTGCTCTAGTCCCTCAACGACCCTCATTATATTAGTATGATAGTGATTATGGAAGCATAGTAATTTTGAGATTATAGAGTAGATGTTTCTTATTATGTTAAATTTAGGTATGACTACTCAAGCTAAGGTTATAGAGGAAGAGGGAAGAGAGATATGAACTTTCACTATGTGAAATAGTTAGAAAGGGGATATGAGGTAAAAATCTTTGCGAGAGTGATTACATTTGCTGGTTTTTAGTGGGGAGATCCATAAAGTGGGTGTAGTAAAAATAGGCTTGAATGTTGTGATTGATGAAAACACAAACCAATGTGTTATGTGGTTAGTACTCCTTAATTTAAGACCTAAAGTTGTTTGATTATATTGATAAGGTTAAGTAATATTCTTAAAGGGATGTATAGTATAGGGTCCCATGGATTAAGCTAATACTTTTTAACTCCAGGTTAGGCTTCGACATAGAAGTACTATGCTGTGACACTCAAACTCTTATAGTTAGGTGTTTTGTAGGGTAAATAGTAAGTTTTAAATGTTGAAGTGAGTAATTCATTGTATAGAGCATAGTCGAGTGGTGTCACTAGATTTAAGGTCTATTCATCGTGTCATGTGAGGTGGAGGATACCTTTATTCCTATGCCCCGCAAAACCTTATTTAATGTCAAGTATTAATGTAAATCAGGACGTATTATCACCAAATAAACTCATTCCTTATGTTGAGATGATTATAGTCCATAGGACTTATGTGCAAGGTCATCTCTGTGTCAATTCTCATTACTCACGCTTCTTGCTTATAGAATTTACTTGGGGATGTCATGAGGCTCTTATTGATGCCTTTGTATGTTTGGTTGAGGGGAAATTCCTAATATGAGGTTACGTCCTTTATTATATACTTCTATAGCTTCAATAATTTCCTACCCATCATTTGAAAATAGATGTTCCCAAAGGGGAGATAATCTAACACCCTACATTTTGGGCTAGTGTTGGAACTACCTTTACTATGTATATAGATTTGAATCCGATGATTTTTATTTTTATATAAGCATGAATAACAATTCTTTTATGTGGGAACATCTTCGGAGATGGATTGAATTAATAAAAAATCTGCTAGCTCAATGTTAAGTTGAGCACTTTCCTACTGGTTTGATTTTAGTATGTGATTTTTCTTAAGTCAAATTTTAATGACCATTATCCTAGAATATAACAAGTTATGTTCCCCATTATATATCAAATTAAATCCCTTCAAGTCCTCTTTCCAATAAATCTAACCCAATCAGAGTTATGAATCAAAAGTTATGAGTGTTTTAGTGAGACACTGTCCAGGGTGCGCGATTGGGTCATGTAGTAATGTTGGTGCATCGCGTTTGCGATGACGATGCAAAGCTTTTTCTCCGCATTTGGGTCTGCAGCGTAAAAAAATTTCCCAAACAATATAACATATTTTTTCCACCTCTAATCAAGGAAAAAAAGGTCCTTTAACTCCTCATAACTCCACCAATTCATCATATAACCCTATTTTCATTCCAAAATTAATTAAATTCACCAAACCCTCATTCTCTTCCTCTCAAGAACATCAAGAAGGGATTTATCAATTTTAAAGCTTGTAGATTCCAAACTCTAAGGTTAATCTTTGAATTTTATTCATCAAAAGATATGTGGGACTATCCTAACTCTCATGGGTGTAAATTTAATGTTTTATCGAGCTTTAAATATGTATATGTATCTATATAAAAAGAATTTTGAAATTATTTGAAGAGCATGTATTACTAACCCATTTTTTATGAAAGTATTACATTTACTATGGGGTCTTTCCATAAACTTGAGTTATAATCATGTGAATATATGATATGAGTTTTGAAAAGTGATTTATAAGCATAAATTATGAAACTCCTTTCCCATGATGAAATTTATGGTCTTAACATGTTATGAATTGTTAAATGGGTTTGAGAGCATGGATTATAAGTCCCCTTTTTCGATCATGAGATTTAGGTATGACTAGTGTTTGGGATATTTTATGAACGATGATAATTCTTGAGTTTAAATACCTCTTTAATAATTATGCTTTGTTATTTTAAATGGTTTCAAAGAGGTGATTCTTATTCTAAATGCTTTTGTGTCTTAATAAAGAAGATGCATATGATAAATGATTGAATTGGCCACCATATATTAAAGTCTTTAAAGGAGAGTGTTGCATAAGTTTCATATTCTATTTGAAATAAATATTCTCATGTGATGTTTAAATCTTTTGGTGGTCATTATCTTGATTTTGAACGAAAATGGCTATGGATATGATTTTATATGATACAGCTTGCAAGTCTAGGTATGACAATAACTGTTATGAAGTGCCCTTAACATGAAATAAATAAATATTTTGAGAATGTAGCATGGTTTTAAAATATTAAAATTGGGACTAAAGAGAGTTAGATGGTTACTCAAAGAAGGCATTTGAGTTTAAGGACTTATGGACGGTAACCGTATTTTGCCGATGCAAGATTTATGATATGTTATTCCATATGGTAGGATAATTAGGAAATTTCACATGGTGGGTGGGGGGAGGGATGCCTATGGTATACTCACATCGGGGTATACCAGTTTATGAAAAATTCAATCCTTGCGGAAAACTTAGATTGGGGGCTTGGCCGCCGAGTTAAGGGTATATTCCATATATCCTGTGAGATTTTAGAGTGTATGGTGTACCATCTAGCTCAGAACTAAAGAAAAATATTGATTCCATGATTTGAAAGAATGTTTTGAACCCTTTGAATTATGCATATGTGATTATATATATATATATATATATATATTATGCTAAATTGTTTTCACAATGCTGTCAATTATTTTTCATGAAATATATGTTATTTTTATTTAATTATGCATACCAACACTTCCCAAGTATTGACCCCTCAGAATACAGACTCTGAGGTACAATCCCGTGGTCCAGCGCATTAGAAGAACATTTTTATATGGTAGAGTTGGTGAGCCATCCATCATTTAGAAATCAATTTATTCATATGTTGAATCTTTGAGTTTAAGGTTCAGTCGGGGCCTTGTACCGGCCTAGATAGTTAGTATTTAGCAGAGGTTTCGCAGATGAGATTTGAATATTGTATCGTCACTACTTTGTTGATATAGTTTGGATTACATGATCAACTTTAATTTCATTATGTCTTCCGCACTTTGATTTATGTATGGATTATGCTTATGATAGTATGCTAAGGGGTCTCTTAGGTCATCGTGGTTTGGGATGCCCACTGCGTCTAGGGCTTCGGCTTGGATCGTGACAAAAATAATCAAGAGCATTGTGAAATTTTTTTATCGTAATATAGATAAAAACAAATGGGCACAAATAAAGATCCTCAAATCATTCTTGTAAAACATGGACTTCACTCTTCAGTTTAGCTCTGATCTAGATGGTGCACCCTATAATTATGATACCCCACGGGCTATATGGGTCTACCATTGACTCGAAAAACCAACCCCCAATCCATGTTTGCAGCATGGATTGAAGGTTTTGTGTGGTGGTATACCTCCTTTCAGGCATACCATAGGCATCTTCCTTCAGGACACCTAAATTATAAAAATATATCATGATTCCCACATCGACAAAACACATTTTCCAGCAATGAGCCCTTTTAGATCAATGCTTTCTTCGAGTAATCATCTAATTCTCTTTATTCCCAATTTTAGCCTTTTCAAAGCCATGTTTCATGATCAAAAAACTTTACTTCATCCATTTTTAAAGGCATTCAATAGGTAACGTTAAACCTAGTCTTAAGCCATAGTATACTAAACTTATGTCCATCGCCCTTTTAATCATAATCATGTTAATGACCACCAACAAATATAATCACTATATGAGTGTTCTTATAACAAATATCATATGAAACTTATGCAGAAGCATCCTTTTTTCAAAACATTGGACCTCTCTTGCATAAGTCAAATAAAATCATCTATTAAAAACATAGAGCATTTACAAAATAAGAAAACATCATATCATTTGTTCATAAAACAATGTCAATCCATAATTAATAGTAAAACATTTAGACTCAAGGTTTTAATATTTGTTTGAACAACCCATAACACTCTAAGACAAATAGATTTCATCATGAGAGAGGGAATTTCATAAATCATGCTATTAAATCAATTCTCAGAACTCATATCCTATATACACGTGAAGATAACTCAAGTTTATGAGAAAACCCCAAGGTACACACATAATTTTATTATAAAATAGGGTTGATGATGCATTCTCTTTAAACCGTTTAAAAATGCATACAATGTACATATAAACACCATTTAGATTACTATAAAACATATATTTCAAGCCCATGAATAGTAGGATAGTTCTACATACCTATATATGGAGAAAAATTGAATAATAACCTTGAGACTAGAAACTACAAGCCTTAGAAATAGAGAATTTACCCTTGATGTTCTTGGCATGGAGATAATGAGGGATTTGTAGGTTTTTCTACTAGTCTTGTACGACCCTAGGGTTATAAAACGTATTGGGGAGTTATGAGAGGTTAAAAGATCATTTCCACCTTTATTTAAGGAGGGAAAAACGTATTTTCACATCTAGGAAGGGAGGTTCATACCCTGTAGATAAAATAATAGCCCCAGATATTCCCCTCAACCCCACTCACTCCGCAAGAGATTTTCCTTGCAGGCTCCGTCACGCGCCCTAGATAGTACCTCACCAAAATGCCAATAGCTTTTGACTACGAACTCTGATTGAAAATCGGTCAGTTGCATTAGAAAGAGAACTCAAAGTAATTTAATTTGATATATAGTAGGAAACATAACTCATTATATTCCAGGATTAATTCTCATTGGATGTTGACCCTAGCAAAATTGTCAACCAAAAGTCAACTAGTTGGAAAATGTTCAAGTTAACTTTAAGCTAGGAAATTTTTATGACCTATATTCAACTCCAAAGATGTTTTCTCACTAAAGAATTGTTATTTAGACTTATATATAATTATAAATCATTGGGTTCGGGTCTATATACGTAGAAAAGACGATTCAAGTTCTAGCCTGAAAATGTGGGGTGCTACAAAAAGTATCTGATTTTTATTCCTCAATTCTTTCAATAGGTAGGAAACCAAGGATTCATTCAAACATAAAAAAAAAAAATTGTGAAATATTCATTTGTTCAACAATCAAAATCGAAAAACTATATTTCACTAACAGAACCCTTAGCATTAGCTAAAGAATTACAAAATTAATTATTTTTTTATAAAATCAGATTTAATTTATTAAATTACTATGCAAGGAGTTCATGACGAGATGCGACCAAATGGATGACGAAGTTTCCACTTCCTATGGGAGAAAATGGAGGAAACTATAAGATATAAATTGTATAAAGGGGAGAAGTTGGAGAAAGCTTGGTACAAATTTGTGTAATTTGATACTGAGAATTGATATTATAAGCCTACCCTATTAGGGTTATCGATATAATGGATTAATTTTTTTAAAAAAAATTAAAGCTTAGTGTTTCTCATTATTTAAATACTTTTCTATATTATTTATGTTCATTTATGTCTATAGTAGTCAAGTAATGTATCAAAATATTTGTTGACATTCTTTTACTATTACTATAATAAAAATTATAGTGAGATAAAATTAACAATATATAGAAATTCAAATTTAAATATTCCAACTATAGTAATGAGACTTCCAACTAATTATTTGTATTAGGGGGTTATAGTAAGAAAATGTAAAATCTCTAGTAGTGTATTATCAAGCTTTAGATCAGTTTGTCTAAGCTGTTCGGAAGGTTTCATTTAAATGCACTGATGTTAGTCGAATATCTATAAAGTTTTATGATTAAACTCTGTACCACTTGACTAGTGTTTTTCAAAATATTTTACAGAAATTCTATAGAAATATTTTAAACCCTACAAAACTTCAAAAAATATAATAAATGAATTTTAGACCTTTTGATCTTATATTATCGAGATGTACTAGTATAAATTTTCATGATTTTCAATTGTGTAATGAATGAGTTATATTTACATTTTCTTAGCAGGGACAAAACATATAAAGCAACCTCAAAAGGGACATGTTGTGCACTTCATCTTATACTTTCGTAAACCTACCCACTCGCGATGAGTAGAAATAAAATAATTTACGGGTCAAATTGAAGAGATTACTACTTTCAAGATCACTTTAGAGGGCAGTAAAAAAATTCAATATATCTACTTCAATAGAATTATTAAAGTGCACTTTATATCATAAATTATTATATTCAATTGCTTAACTTGTTAAGCTTAATTGGAGGAGTGTTATTAATGGATGAGTTTTAGACTAGTTATAACAAAGAATTCTAATATCACATTAAGTAGGTATGAGTGAGATCTGGGTTGAATAATACCCTTTTCCATGAAACAATGGTTGAAATTTTTTTTATTCGTTTTGATTATTTTTCCATCCTCATAGTTGCTACATGCTATTTGTGAGTTATGGGGACAGTTTACATGTTCCCCAATGTATTCAGATGTGATGTGGGAGTGTTTGAGACTATTAGAGGTTTAAATCCAATTGTTTGACTTTACTCATCATATTGGGTTCCGGGCAACAGATGGAGATTTGAAAAGTTTCATTTGATCCGAAATGTCGATTTTGCATAAGTAGTAGGGTTGGTGTGTATTCGAAAAACTTTATTTAGCAATTTGATCTCTTGTTTGGAAACTACTTTAAATAAGTTTTTAAGGATATCAGGAGTTAATTGGTTGTATTGAACATCTTTTCAAAAGTCCAACGGTGCGATTGGGTTTTAAATGTCAAAATAGCCTAGTAGCATATATGATTTACTTATTTGAGGCCTAAAGAGAATTACGAGGGTTTGTTCAAAAGAATTTTTAATCTTGCTTTACTAATTTGTTGTCAATTGATGTAGCTCCTGATCCTTCATTGAAGTTGGAAGGGCTGGTGACTTAATTGTGGGGCTTGACCAAGTAATTAATCACGATCATGTTCTTGCTTAACCACGATCACGATGGGTATTTATGGTAGATCGAGTGGGGTTCTGCATTGCGATCAAAAGTCCCACCTCGTGTGATCGTGATAAGAAATCAAGCCCAGTTAAACAAATAGCCTTGCAACCATAAGATGGAGGACCATGAACGCGAGTTATTGTTCAAAGAACAGTATAAATGCCTCCTTTTAAGTATTTAAGATTTTTTTGAGCTTAGAAGAATTAAATGGGTTAGTATTATGTTTTTATTCATCATTCATGCTCCAATCTTGAAGGGTGAGCCACGACAGGGGTCACATGGATGTAAAATCCCATTTTATCATAAGTTTTTTTACGGCAAACAGGTTATTTAGGTCTAAATGATCCTATAACTCCAACTAAATTGGTTTCTCTTATTCCATACTAAAATTTCATTATTCTCTGTCCTCCAAAAATCTCATGAACACCAAAAAAGGGGGATCTCAAAAATTTCCACCTCAAGGGCTCCAAACTCAAAGTTTCTTTTAAGAAATCGAGAAGTTCAAGTATGTGGGGTTTGAAAAAAGGATTTCCTATCACCTTTGGGAACTTTATTTTCATAAATGATTTTACAAAGTTAATTAATAGGGTTCATACTCGCTTTACATGATTTTGAAATTATGATGCTTTTGTTGTGAATTAATCTTCATTTATTATAAGAATTCATGTTTCGCTCATGTTTTCACTATCTGGTTGATCTTATTAATTTGATTTTAGAGTTCTTGACATGAAATACCATAGTTGGTAATTATATATATTTTAAGAATGATTCACTCAGTTTACAAGAAATTCAAACTTACTATATCAGATCCAATATGAAATTCATATATGTTCTTTTAAATATAAAATAGAAATAGAAGCATGACTGGTTATTAGACTTATAAACCTATATACATAATTTGCGGTCGATTTCATTATTATGAGAACTAGTATGATTTTGGGAGCAGTATTTAGCATCAAAGGATTACGGGTATAATTATCATGACCCGAACCGAGATCCTGGCCGTGATGAGCATCCCAAACCATGAAGGACCGGGCGCTCTTCTATATCTGGTAATCATGCACAATATTCACAATAATAAAACAGAAATGCAAAAATAAACAAACGGAATCATGGTCATGCACTGAGTTCAACTTAACAATACGGAATGAAATCATTAAGTATCTAGATAACATCCATCTCAGTATGCAAAATCTCTAATACATCAGAATATAATAACTTGTCTAAAACTGAGACAAGGCCCCCAGTAGGATCCAAAACCAAAACGAAATAATAATATTCTAAAAACAGGACTTCCGAAATAAAGAAGTCTCACCGACTGCATAAATCTATTGCTTAGCGGGACCTCTGGACTGAGCCTCAGACCCTGAAATATAGGGGGGTCAATACAAACATACTGGTATGCAGAGCAATCAAAAATAATGTGTTTACATATATATAACGTAGATGAGAGCAAGTCTGAAATATCATGCATGAAATAGTTAAAAACACATGGACAATTTCAATGATCTTAAAATGATTTTGACAATGTAGTTCTAATCTTTGTATTACTATTGAGTTAGGCAGTACTCCCTACAATTCAATGACCACACGGGCTATATGGAGTCCACCCTTGACTCGGCAGGAAAGATCCCAACCCAAGTTTTCCGCAAGAGTTGGAGTTTCTGATTCTAATTCTGATACGCCACAGGGCACTAGGCCAGCATATAATCCCTCTTGGGGATAAAATAACCTATATCGGCAAAACACGGTTTGGAGCAATGAGTTTTCTGAATTTGTGCCTTCTTCGGGTAACCACCAAACATCTATTGAGCCAATTTTTAACCTTTTCTGAACAATCATCATTCAAAAATCATATTTTGAAAATATAAGTGAAATCTAACTTCTATTATATTCTGAATCTATTATGGCATTATCTGTGTTGGTGTCGTCACACCAAGACTTGCAAGTCATATTTCTGAGCTATAAAATATCACAGTAAAGTCTCTTCTTTCAAGCATAAGGTTTGGACCATCATACTTCCAACAATTTACGAAAATTTATACTTTAAAATATTTATCAAATTATGCAAAGATCACTCTTTTCAACATTTGAATAAACATGTGGTTGTCATGAAGTTTGTGAAAAATATGTAAATCTTTTTCTTTATATCTTCAACATTTATCAAATTGTAAAAGCACCCTCTCCTGAATTGAAAATTATAATCAAGTCATAAACAATAATCAAGACAATTGTATCTTACTTCTCTAAACGCAATTTAAACTAATAATGTATGAAAACAAAAGGCTTAGTAAAGAGAGTGGGGTTATAATTTTTCATTCTCTCAATTATACATTTAATCTCAATTTCATACATACGTATATAAGAGTACAAATTAATTCAGGGGAAAGGCCTCAAGACCAAAACAATAATATCATTTAAAGAGTGTATAATACATAATTACAAATGCAAATTCCAAAACCCCTTTATAAATTCATGATGTTTATAAATTTAAACCTTATTCAATGTGTTTTCAACAAGCCCATGTAGTTTAGGAAAATCCCACGTACCGTAGATTACATGATTTAAAGAGTAGAACTCGAATCTTGATTCGTTCCATGGAAATCTTGACCTTAAGAGTTTGATTCTTGATCTTGAAGTTTCTACCTTGTTCTTGAGAGTTAAGAGGATTGAGATGTGTTTAAAACTGATAATGGTTGAGTAAATAACATTTAGGGTGTAATTTAATTTGTTGGAAAGGTTTTTGGAGTGAGAAAAAGACAAAAATACTCCTAAGAAAACCAAAAAAATCACAGAATTACATCAGTTGACGACCAAGGTTGATGGGAGGTCACTCAGGTGTTAGGATGTCACCTAGGTCTTTAGTTTTGGGATGAATTTTACCATTTTCTACCCTAGGCTGACTACTAGGGTTGATAGGTCGTCAGTCTCATCGTCATATTTTGGCAGACAGGCACTTCAAAAGTTAAATGATCATAACTTTCTACTCCGATATCAGATTAAGGTGAAACCAGTTGCGTTGGAAAGAAGACCCAAAGATCTTTAATTTGATATATAGTAGGCCCTCTAACTAATTATATAGAAGAAGTTATGATCAAAGGAAGTTTACCCAAGTTTAGACATTCACCAAAACTTAATCGATAAAAGTGTTTTCAACTCGAGTTTGAGTTAAGGGACTTTTGTGACCTCAATTCATGGTAAAACGTATTCACACACTATAGGATTGATCATAATACATATATTAACAAAGAATCATTGGGTTTGGGACTATACACATAGGAAGGCCGGGTCAAACTTTAGCCCGAAAGTGCGGGGTATTACATTATCTCCCCCTTGGGATCATTCATCCCCGAATGATGGGTAGGGACTTCTTGAATCTCTAAAAGTGTATAATAAAGAACATAACATAACATTAAATATTTTTCCTCAACAAAATATGCGAAGGCAGTGAACAAGATTCATGATAACCCCTAGGGAACGTATAAGCACGAAGAGTGAGAGGATAAAAACTGACATAGAGATGACCTCGCACATGAATTCTAGGGATCATGATTATCACAACATATGATATGATTTTATTTGGTGATAACAAGCCTGATTCACATCGGTACAATCATGAAATGAGATTTTGCACGAGATAGGAATAGAAGCATTCTCTACTTTACATGATACCACGAATAGACTTACACTTAGACCCGCTACTCATATATTCCCCAAACAATAAATTACATACCTCATTATTTCCAACTTACAATTCTTCCATCACACTTATAACCACTAGAGCTTGAGTCCCACTGTATAATACTTCTATGTTGAAGCGTAACTCAAAGAATAGAGGTGCTAGTGTAAGCTATGGGACTCCATATTCTCCATCCACTTAAGAAGATTTACTTCACCTTATCACTACTGTCAAACACACTCAAGTTTTAAATCAAGGAGTACTAATCCCTACAGAGCATTGTTTTGTATTTTCAACAATCACAACATTCAAGCCTAATCATTAATACACCAACTACATGGATTTCCCTACTAAGACTAGCCAATTAAATCATTCTCACTAAGATTTTCGCCATATAACTTATTTTTAACTATCTCACGTATTGAAAGTTCATCTCCTTCTTCCCTCTTCTCCTATAGCCTTAGCTCAAGAAGTCACATCAAAATTTTCATCTTCAAAAACATCTACTCCCTCACTTAACACACTACTATGCTTCCACAACCACCATCATACTAACATATGGAGGGTCATTAAGGGACCCGAGCATAAGCATCATGAATGAATATAACATTATCTGACCATCACTCATACTTATTACACTACTCAAAGAGGGACATGAGGTGAAGATACGTTAGAATAAACATGAAGTACGCCATATATCAAGTGTTTGGATCATAATTAAAGAGTCATTTGGCATAAACACAACACTATATGATTTCCTTGGATAGACCACAATGAGAAACATGGGTACCCATATTGTAAGATATATAGCATAAATCTAGAATTTATGTAGTTTACAACTAAGACAAAGATTTCCACTTGAAGCAATTGCTCCTTATTTAAAGAACTGAAATTTTTCCACGAGTTAGCATAAACTTTATCACTTTGGCTAATCCCGACATAAAATGAATTAGTAACATACGAAAACATATTTTCTTAGAACCAAGAATGATTTGGGACGTAGATTTATGGTTCATGAGCAACATAACATAGAGCATGGATACTTGGAATATTAGATGTTATGTTGGAATGCTACTCTTAACTTTCACTGACCTCTATAGCCATCACTCTACAACTCCCACTCTTATGAGCGTACGCATCCACTCTCCTTATCACAAAGGGATATCAATATACCCATGAACACAAACTCCCCTTAATAAATATACAAAGATACTAAATTCTTTCTAGAACCTCCCCCTTCAAGGGAGACTAAATCGTAATTTCGTCCAACCCCCAGGGTCATTAACTTATGACTACCATTATCATAGGCATAGACACCCCCGGTTTTAAACACTAAACACTCCATCTTCAATTCCTTGGAATACTAGCTTTACAAATCTAACCACACAAATTACAACTTAACAAAATTTATGAAACTATACTAAAAGGCACATATTGCCTACCTATATTTCCTCAATTCAATTCTATAGAGCACCATACGATAACTTCCCAGACTTCTCCATACTACAATATTCAAGAATCAAATCTAGATACACCAAACATTTATACACATTAAACTTTATTTAACAACCTTCTACTTGAGGTTCAACTTATTCCTTTATACTCACGTTCTTAACCACTCAATGATACAACCACAATTCATCGCTTTATCACTAGTCCTCATGTACACATATATCTCACGATTAACATATAAATCTTTCATAAATTATCAACCTAGGCCATTTCATACATCACATCAAGACTACTAATTAATTCCAACAAAACATGCACCATTAATCTTAAACTACAACTCTTACCACCACACTTCGCATCTAACTTACTTATCAACATATAATATAACCCATTTCAATCTTATCAACATATTCTAATTTCTTACATCATACTTACTTACCCATGAATGTATTCTCACTATCACCAAATTCCATAAACACAAATGAGTCTCTACCCATAACTTATTGACTAGTCTACCCCTTTCCATTCACAACCTATGAATAATTTCTACCACCACCATAACTATCCATTCTGAGATGTTTCCCTATTCTGAATAAATAATAATCATATCTGGATACATCCTTCAAAGCCTACCATACAATCTACAATTATTGCTACCATATTAGTCTATCACTATAAAATGGTAAGCCATCCCTCAATCAATGGTTATACAACTAAAACTATTTATTTACACAAAAGTCTCCCTCACTCGAACTTCTAACCTTGGACTTCATGTCACCATCTTCTTGACCATTTCACTACCAATGAGTCATGATACTTTAACATATACTACTAATACGGTGGAAATACAGTTCTAACATTCTACTACATATAATTTCCCCTATGCATGACATCTGTAACAAGAATTTTAAAATGAGACTGAATATATTTCATACCCCAGGCTGGAAAGCACAATTTTTCTAGGATAAAGGTATACACTCGAATCAATACAACCTAAAATACTAATAGACTCCTCTTAAGTCCTTGTGCTATCTCATAACTTTTATGGATAACTCAATCAGAGAGAACCACATCATTGGGGAGCTAGACTCTTAGATATGTATCGCCTCGATAATGAGGCATGGCCTATGAAATTAGAACAAGGAAGGATATTGGATAACTTTCTTATGGAAGATGCTATAGAACAAACTAGAGTATGAAAAAATAAGAAACAACTCATAAATGCCTGGTAGCCTCCTGATTATAAGAGTGGTGCACAATACACCCATAAGCAAAACTCAACTAGATACGATTTTGTAGATACCCTGGGACCATGAACCATGCTCTGATACCAAGTTTGTCACAACCCAAACCATGGTCCTGGTCGTGACGATCATCTTGAATCATGAAGGCCCAGGTGTTCTTCTATATCTGGTAATCATGGATAATATTCAAAATAATATAAGAGAAATGCAAAAATAAACAAACAAAATCATGATCATGCACTGAGTTCAACTTAACAATATGGAATAAAATTAATAAGTATCTAGACAACATCCATCACAATATGTGATATCTCTAATACATCAGAATATAATAACTTGTCTAAAATTGGGACAAGGACCCCAGTAGGACCCTAAACCAAAGTGAAAAAATAATGTTCTAAAAACAAGCCTTTTGAAATAAAGAAGGCTTATCAACTGCACACCTATGTCTGATAAATCTACAGCTTAGTAGGACCTCTGATCTAAGCCTTAGACCCTGAAATATAGGGGGTCAATACAAATGTACTGGTACGCAGAGCAATCCAAAATAATGTGCTTACATATCTATAACATAGATGAGAGCAAGTACGAAATATCATGCATGAAATAGTTAAAAAAAACATGGGCAATTTCAATGATCTTAAAACAATTTTGATAATGCAGTTCTAATATTTTTATTACTTTTGAGTTAGGTGGTATGCCCTACAATTCTATGACCCCACGGGATATACGGAATCCACCCTTGACTCAGCGGCCAAGCCTCTAACCCAAGTTTTCCGCAAGAGTTGGAGTTTCTAATTCTGATTCTAATACGCCACAAGGCACTAGGTCAGCGTATAATCCTTCTTAGGGATACAATAACCCATATCAACAAAACAGGATTTCAGACAATGAGTTTTCTGAATTGGTGCCATCTTCGGGTAACCACCTAACATCTTCTGAGCCTATTTTTATCCCTTTCTAAACAATCATCATTCAAAACTTACATTCTAAAAATATAAGTTAAATCTGACTTTTATTATGTTCTGAATTTGTTCTGGCATTATCTGTATTAGTGTCGTCATACCAAAACTTGCAAGTCATATTTCTAAACCATAAAATATCAGAGTAAAGTCTATTCTTTAAAGAATAAGGTTTGGACCACCATACTTCCAACAATTTATAAAAATTTAAACTTCAAAACATTCATCAAATTATGCAAAGATTACTCTTTTCAACATTTCAACAAACATGTGGGGTCATGAAGTTTGTGAATATGCAACTCTTTCTCTATATATATTCAATATTTATCAACATGTAAAAGCACCCTCTTCTCAATTCAAAACTATAATCAAGTCATAAATAATAATCAAGGCATTTGTATCTTGCTTCTCTAAATGCAATTTAAATGGCTCATAATGTACGAAAATAAAAGTCTTAGTAATAAGAGAAGGGTTATACTTGTTCATGCTCTCAATTAAACATTCAATCTCAATTTTATACATACATATATATGAGTACAAATCAATTTAGAGGAAAGGCCTCAAGACCAAAACAATAATATCATTTAAAGAGTGCATAATGCATAATTACAAATGTAAATTCCAAAACCCCTTTATAAATTCATGATCTTTATAACTTAAAACCTTATTCAATGTGTTTTAAAAAAGATCATGTAGTTAATAAAACCCCACATACCTTAGATTATAAGGTTTAAAGAGTAGAACTCGAATCTTAATTCATTCGTTGGAAATCTTGGACTTAATAGTTTGATTCTTGATCTTGAAGGAAACCCAAGTTTCTACCTTATTCTTTAGAGTTGAGAGGATTGAGATGTGTTTAAAACTGATAATGATTGAGTAAATAACATTTAGGATGTAATTTAATTGGTGGGAATGGTTTTTGGAGTTAGAAAAATACAAAAATACCCCTAAGAAAACCCAAAAAATTACAGAATTACATCAATTGACGATTAAGGTTGATGGTCCGTCACTCAGATGATAGGTCATTACCTAGGTCATCTGTTTTGGTATGAATTTTACCATTTTTTCCCCTAGATTGACGACTAGGGTTGATAGGTCGCCAGCCTTGGCACATTTTAACAGAGAGATGCTTCGAAGTAAAATGAGCATGACTTTCTACTACGATATCAGAATAAGGTGAAACCAGTTGCGTTGGAAAGAACACTCAAAGACCTTTAATTTCATATATGGTAGGACCTATATCTGATTATATAAAATAATTTATAATCAAAAGAATTTGACCTAAGTTTAGATGTTAACCAAAACTTAATCGATAGAAGAGTTTTCAACTCGAGTTTGAGTTAGGGGACTTTTGTGAATTCAATTCATAGTAAAAGGTATTCAAACACTATAGGATTTATCATCATATATTTATTAAGAGAGAATCATTGGGTTCAGGTCTATACTCATATGAAGGACGGTTCAAACTTTAGCCCAAAAGTGCGGGGTGTTACAATAATGAACCCAATTTCCTAAACTGCATGCCCCCATAGGTTAAGAAGGGAGTTATCGTTAGTTTAGAATGTCTCTCTTCATAGGAAGTCTTCGTTAGTTGAGAATGGAGTCCTTCTCATGTGTGAATTCAGACCAATCATGGTTTTTTTATCCTGGGAAAATATTGAGCACCCTCCCAACAAGAGTTACGAGTTAGGATCCAAGTTGATTAAATGGGGATTATTGGTTGTAAGAATCTCCCTCAGAAATATTAATATTAGAAACTAAGTGTAATGACCCACTAACTTTGCTAGATTTTTCTTTTCTACTTATGCTTTATTATATTTTATCTTTTAGTATATTCATATATGTGTGTGTGTATACACTTACCATTCATGTTTTGAGATTATTATTAAAACTAATTTTACTTATTACATTCACCCCATATACTCAGTATTTTCCAACAATACTGACCATAAAATTTTTGTTCTCTGTATCCTATTATGATTTAGGTTCCAGTGTTTTCTCTTAGCATCATGACTAGCCATGATCACGACTTCCTACCTATTGTTAGTTGGTGAGCCTTTATGTTTCGAGGACTTGAATTATGTTTGCTTTTAGTAGCTCATTTCTAGTTAGATTTAAAAATCATTTTTTTTCTTTTGGGTCAGCTAGGGTCTGTCCCAATGAATCATCTGCATGTTCTGAGGCTTTCTAGACTTGGTATTTGTTTCAGACATTCATAAATTTTAGTTGATATTTATTTCATATTTCATTGTTAATATTGTTTATCCAAATAAATATTTACTATTAAGTTAAAGCTTCTTCTCATGTTTAATGTAAGTTTATTATGATTTAATGCTTAGAAGATACCATGTGTTGTCTTTGGGACTACTTGTAGTTCTATGAACTGTGTCACATCCGGGGGTAGTCTTGAGGCATTACAAATTTTCTATCAAATCCAGATATTTTAAGAGTCTTAGGGAGTCTGACAAGCTGTGTTACATAGATTCTTAATCATGGGTTTAAAGTGAGCCATACTTATGAGAAGAGGCTATGAGAAGTTATTAGGAACAATCTATTCTTTCATTATCTCAATCATGCTCTAGAGTTATCTATATCTCTTTTAACTCATGCTTTAAAGTAAAAAAGAACACCTCCCCGCAGACCTTATGTCCATAGAAATGAGAACCAAACAGCCTCATGACCACCTTCATATCCTTTGAAAAAAAATGTCTCCCAAGGTGAGTTTAGGGATACCTTTCAAGTGTTAGCTCAGGTTGTGAATGCTCATGGTAATAAACTAGTGACAATCCCAATTTATTAGAATTGTAACTTTTCTACAACTATAGTTTGAGATTTCATAAGGATGAATCCCACCAGAGTTCTTTAGTTCGAAGGTGAATGGGGATCTAAAGATTTTTATTGATGAGGTGAAGAAACTAATTCATATTATGCATGTCACTAAATTAAAGAGTTTCAAATTGGCATTCTATCAGCTGAAGGATGTTGTTTATGACTGGGTTACCATATTGAAGAAAGGAAGGGGTGAGAATGTAGTTGGAATATGTTTCAGAAAATTTTTTTGGACATGTTATTTCCTTGTGAGATGAGGTAGGCTAAGGTGGAGGATTTTATGAACCCCATACAGGGTTCTACATTAGTGAAAGAATACTCTCTCAAATTCTCACAACATTCAAGGCTAACATGATACTACTGAAAATGAGGGCTATGGCAACAGTTTTAACCGTCGCATAATATGATCGTATCTAATGGGATAATTTATTATAACAACCATCAGACATTATACTTAACCGTCCTTATAAACTAAAGTATTGTAATAGTTATTTTAATTGTCACTATAGATTACCTATAGCTACGGTTAAATTATACCAAAAATAAAAATACCCGGGTATATTTCCCTCCAACTCTTTATTTACCCGCTAATATTGCTATATAAATTTAAAAAATTAAAAAGACAATAAATTGGAAGTTTAGGGTTAGGACAACCCATTTCACTTCTCCCCATTTTCTTTGTCTAACCTAAGTTTAGGATTCCATTTTCATTGAAAACATCTTGTAACAAAAATGGTGGAAAAACTCTATTTTCCACCATTTTCTAGATGAAAATATTGTATGCTCTGAGTTAATTCCATTTTGGAGTGTATTTTCTTGATTTCATTCGATTTTAGACTGATTTCAAAAATAATTTCATCTCCAGCTTTACAGTCGCCGACTGACTTCTCAATGAAAGGTGTTCTCCAGCTTCTACTTTTTTGAAAACTCAATTACCGCTAATTTCAACTCCTTTTCATTTTTGGCTTCTACTTTTTCGATAAAAAGTTTTCTTAGGTAGGTCATCTTACTGTGAAAATGATTATTTTTATTTGTTTTATTGTCTAAATCAATTTGATGGGTTTCTTCTCTATCAAAACTGTTTGCATGGATGAATGAATCGATCTATTTTCTGGTTTTTTGATAATATACAAAATAAAATCCTTGAGAACATGTTACCTTTCTAATTATTTTTTGGGGAATTTTGTTTGGATTTTGTGGTCTATTTCTTTTGGAATTGTTTTATCTGGGTTTAATTATTTGAGTCATCATTCAATTGTTAATTACATGCATTTGTCCACACGTTTCTTAAGTACTAGTTTTTAGTCTTGTGTTTTTAGTAGTCTTTTTCTTTGGTTATATAATTTCTATTCTAGGTATTCTGGAATCTTGACTTTCACTTACCAATAAATTGTTATAACTTAAGATTTTTGGGGTTATAGCTAGTTTATTGATGTAGTATATATGATTTCAGGTTTGGGTATTCTGGAATGTTTAACTTAATACTGAATTGTATGAGAAAGTTAATCTTTTGGGAGGTTATAGCAAGTGGCCTTATGCAGTTTGTATGTTTTTCAGTTTTGATATTTTGGAATTTTGATTCTACCATGGTCGAACTGTGTGAAAAAGTTGAGCTTTTATGATTTATTTGTTTGTTTCTCCATACAGTTTATGTGATTCCTATTCTTGGTATGTCATATTATTCCTTTTAAAGCTCTAATACGTGGGAGATTTGGATTTGAATTCTCAATGGTTGTTATTCCGTATAAATAGTTTAGTTTTTTGGGGTCATAGCTCGTGGTCCTATACAATTTATATGTTTCCAGTTTAGGGTATTCTAGAATTTGTATTCTCTAGGGATCGAATGGCTAATTTGAAAATATGAATACATGAGTTTTTCTGACAATATATTATTTATTTTTTTATTATTGTAGTTTCCTTTTTTGAATATCAACAATTCTCGAGCATTTTCCTATTGCATATTCTTTCTTGGTTGTAATCATGTTATCTATGTTTTTAGAACTAATAACATCTATGTTTCATAAATAGGTTGGTGCATGTAACACCCCGCAAAATCGTCCATGCGTTAGCTCGTGGTAATATGTTCTTAGAGTTAAATGACTATAATAGTGTCAAAGAGACTTAGTCTCATTTTTGGCTTCCAAAATGAGTAAAGTTTAAACCATATATAATTTTCCTAATTTCGACTTTTTATCATGTGGGAGATTGAATGAGTTTTCCGTCGACATAAGATTCGCCCAAATCCGATACCCGGACAAGAATTTATGGTTAATTTCAGTCCTAATCGTAAAACACCGTCATTTTGGTGCTTGGCGCGTTGCGGAGTGGGCCTATTTAGCAATTGTCAAATTCCAGTAGCATAGTGCTATTGTGGCGCGTCGCACTGAAGTTCCAGATCTCAACCAGTGGGACAACGCAATGGCTCCGCGTCGCGGTGACCTTAAAAATCCTATTCATCAATTTCCAGTGAACCACCGCGATCGTGGCGCGTCGCGGTGGTCCATAAAATTGGACTCCTAGTTATATTTTTATTCCGGCTCATTAAGGGTATATTGGGTATTTTTCACCCCCCTTATCAGCTTAAACAAGGGATTTTAATCCCAAATACCTCATTATTACTATTTTCATCAGAAACCATCAAGAACACTCCTTAGGGTTTCACACAATAAAACACAAACAACTCAAGATTCAACCTTGGGTTTTAGAAATTGAGTGAAGATTTGGAATTCCCAAGCCGTGGGCATCAAGAATCATCCTTTAATTTTCTAAATAAAGGCACGTGGGGTTTATCCTAAAAATTACATATGCTTATCAACACTAGAACATGATTTAAAGATTACCCAGTATGAATTTTAAAGGGGTTTTTGAACTTATGATTTAAATTTTGCATCTTGGATATGTTGATGATATTATTGTTTTAGTCTTTAGGACTTTCCCCCTTAAATTGATTTAAACATATATGAATATGTATGATGTTGAAGATTTGATTGAGAGCATTATTATTGAAACTTCTCTCTTTGATGATTTAGAATTGATGAACTTGTTGGGAATGATTTGAGATGCTTGTTTAATGTTTTGAAGGGGATCTTTTCAATATTTAAGTATTTAACATGATTTTTAGGATGATGAGAGAGAGTGTCTTGTTATGATTTCATCCTTGTCTTAAAAAGAAAGAATAACATATGACTGATATCTTTGACATGACCACCTTGTGTATTTGAAATGATGAAAAAGAGAGTTTCTTGCATATGTTTATATGATATTTAAGAAAGAGTTTCTTGAAATGATTTATTGATATGGTGGTCCCATATTCACGTTTTGAAACAGAGATTATTATATACTAACAATGGCTTAGAGATATGACTTGCAAGTCAATGGTATGATGATACCATATAAATGTATGTCATAACAGAGTTAGAGTTTTTAGAGTATGTTTTCAGATAATGCATGTCTTAAAGAGTTAAAAATGTGTATAAATAAAGTTAGGTGGTTTCCTGAAGAGGGCCATAGTTCAAGTAACTCTTAGCCTAAAACCATGATTTGCCGATCCGGGCATATTATTTTTACGCTTGCGATGGCCGTGTGGCATAGCAGAGTCAAAGACTCCAACCCTTGAGGCATACTTGGGTTTGAGGCTTCCCCGTCGAGTCAATGTCGGATTCCATTTGGCCCATGGAATTTTAGAGTTATAGGGTCTACCACCTAGCGCAGAAGTAAAACAAAGAATGCCTCAGAGTTCAGATGATTTTCTTTCAGAGTCTTTCAGAAATGCCAATGAGATTTCTTACTATATGATATGTTTATGAATTATTTTTAAATTGCTCTCATATATGTTGAATATAAATTATTATTTTGGATTTGCTCTGCGTACCAGTATATCTGTATTGACCCCCTATCTCTCAGGTTCAAAGGCTCAGTCTAAGGGTCCGGCTAATCAGTAGAGTATCCCAGAGAGAAGTGATCTATGCAGTGGTAAGATTTCTTTGTTCCAGAAGGCCTGCTATTTCAGATTATGTTATTCTATTATTTTGGTCTACTAGGGGCCTTGTCCCAGCTTTCAGATAGTTATCAGATTTTCATATAGTAGAGAATTTGCAGACTGTTCCAGATGTTGTTTAGTTGAGTTCGGATTTCATTCCTTATTGTTAAACTAAATCCAGAGTATGACCATATTTCCGTATTAGATTATATTTCCGCATCTTCTTTTATAATATGAATGTTGTGCATGATTACCAGATAGAGTAGGACTCCCGGGCCTTCATGATTCGGGATTTCCTTCACGGCCAGGACCTAGTTCGGGTCGTGACAGTGCATGTATTATTGCTATTTCTACAGTTACACAAGAATTTAGATTTCTAGCATCTGTAGTAGTTTACATTATATGGTGGTTTTATATGGTATATGGTTCATCACTCTTTCTACTTTGTCAATTTTTCGTTTCATTTTCCTTTTCTAGTTTCTTATGAATATGTAGAAATCTAGTACACGTGTAAAAGTCAATTACTTAATTCACTCGATTCCACTATGGTTTCTTCTATTTAATAACATCCACTTTAATAGAATGTTACTGATTACATTTGTAGCAGCTATGCCAGATTCCTCTTATACTTCCTTCACCTCTCTCCACTTCTGATCACTATCAATTGATTTGATGAGAAACTTTTTTCTTTTGTTATATCCGTATGAATATGAATGTGTATGATAATGTTTATATACTCAACTAATAGTTTACGTTTTTGAAAATTTGATATTTGAGAAGCCATGATTTAGTTTTATGAGTCTAATTCAGATTTGTAATTATTTTAATTCATTGTAGGTTGAAAAATATTTCTTCAATAATTTGATATCTTGGTACTAGACCTCTTCCTCCTTTGCCTTAATCACCAGGTAATGTATCTATTTCATCTGTTTAATGTTTATCTTTCTTTAACGTATTACTTTACATGATCTGATATTTTTTGGTCTTGAGGTTCTGTCATCTACTTTGATACTTTTCAAACCTAACAACTTCATTTATAAACCAAAACTAAAGTGACACTTTCAGTTCTCAGTCAAAAGATATTTCACTTTCAACCAGTTTCTTTTGTTGCCCTTTTGAGTTCTTAAGGTTTGATTCTAATTTGTGAAGAATAAGCTTTGAACTGAAAATTATTAGATTAAAACCTACACATATAGTAAATATCTTACATGTACAGTGGCATGTCTCTTGCATTTGAACGGAAAATTATTTAATTAAAACTTATTTGTTTATCTGTTTAGGAGACTATAGTGAATAGTTTTTGTGTTTGTTGCTTTTTTACCATTGCTAAAATATGTAAAAAAAAATATATGAATATCATTTCTTTGTTTTATTCTTTATGAATTATATTTTCTACAAATTATTTCACAGACCTAATGATACTATTTGTATGTTGATACTGACTGTACTCATGATTTTATTAATTCAATATTTTAAATATGTAACATAGGGTATTTAATGGATGTTAGAGATAAAAGTTGGATGTATCTCCCAAAATCCACCAATCATTATGAAAATGGAGTCAAGGATTTTCTCAATAAGGCTTTTGAACAAGCTTCTCTAGGAAATGAAATATTATGCCCTTGTTGATTGTGCTTTAATTGATATTAGAATTATCGAGATGTGATGAAGGATCACTTTTACGCATATGGATTTCCTCCTAATTACCCTCAATGGGTTTTCTATGGAGAAGGGGTTTCATCAACAAATATTCAACATTCAAGTAGTATTGGTAAAAATTTCGAACAACATGATGATTTTGATAAACTATTTCATGACACTTTTAGAAATGTAGACTATGATAAGAGAAATGAAGGGCATGAAGGAGTAAGACAGGGACAATCTTTAGATATTAAGAAATTTTTAAAATTAGTGGAGGAAGCGAAACAAGATTTATATCCATGGTGTAAGAGTTTTTATAAGTTGAGATTCACCATCCGATTGTACTTGTTCAAATGCATTCATTAGCTTAGTAATGTAGCTTTCTAATTCTTGCTAGACTTGATAAAAGAGGCTTTTCCATTCACTCAGGTTCCCAAGTCTTTCCACAATATAAGAAATATGATAAAAGATTTGTATCTTAATTATGAAAAAATCCATACATGCCCTAATGATTGTATGATGTTCTGGAATGACAATGCAAAGCTCGATAATTGCATTATGTGTGGGTCTTCTAGATGAAAGAATGTTCATGATAAGTTGACTAATAAGACCACTAAAGTTCCTAAGAAGGTGTTAAGGTACTTTTCTTTAAAGCCTAGGCTTCAAAGGATATTCATGTGTTATGAAACATCTGTAGCTATGAGATGTCAAGCTATTAAACGAACCAAATATGAAAATTTAAGACCTCATGCTGATTGGGAAGCTTGGAAACATTTTGATTCCATGCACCCTGACTTCTTCAAACATATTCGTAATGTTAGATTAGTTCTTTCAAGCGATGGTTTCAATCTATTAAGAATAATGGACATTTCTCATAGCACAAGCCCATTTATGTTAATCAACTATAATTTATCACCGTGGATATGCATGAATCTGGAGTATATAATGTTATCAATGATTATTCTAGGTCAAATGATATTGATGTATACTTGCATCCACTAATTGAAGAGTTGAATGAACTATGGTAGGTGGGAGGGGAAATATTTGTTGCTAAATCTAACCAAATATTTAATATGCCTACAACTTTATTGTGGACAATTAGTGTTTTTCTAGCACTAGCAATGCTTTCTGGATGGAGCACCTAGGGGAGTTGTTCATGTCCCACTTGTAATCATAATACTTGCTCCTAATATTTCAAACACAGTCGTAACATGTGTTACTTGTGTCATCGAACATTTCCCCCACTAATCATTCATATAGAAGAGATAAAAAATCATTTAATGGTAAAGAGGAACAAAAATCTACACCTACTCCCTTATCAGTTGAGCAAGTCCTTGAAGAACTATGAGAATTCAATAATATTTTTGAAAAGAGACTGTAATACCCCGAAAATTTTCTTAATCGTTAAAGCTCTTTAAAGCATGCTAAGAGAAGCTTCACACTTAGAAAATTTGACTAAGTGTTGGAAATTTTTCATTTCATAAGCCTTTGAACTTTGATGATTTATTTCATGATCTTTCCGACCTCCGTTTGCCGATTTTAAAGTTAATTCAATATGGGGAAAGTCAATAGTACATCTCGGGTGAGTTTCGGAATTTTTCGGATAGTGTAAGGGCATGTTTGGTTGCCCAAAATAGTATCTCGGGGCGATTATCCCACGCCTCCCTTGCTATTCTCCCGGTATAATCAGGGCACCGCCCAGGATAATCCCCCGAGCTAAGCAGGGCACCGCCCTGGGTACTCCCCTGGCCTAAAAATTTCAGCATTCTACCTCCGTGCTTTCAAAGGAAAATGGTCAATTTTCTACCCCTATATAAATCTATAAATACGAAATTCAGCCTTATTACACCCAAAACATAGTGGTTTATCATAATTTCTCTCAAGAACAAGTTTGGATTTTCAATTGAGGAACCAAATTCAAGAAAATTCCTCTATCAACCTTCGTAAAATCAAGAACTAAGGTATGTTAGGTGTTGATTCCTTGGTCCCTTCCACCCAAGAAGTTCAAGAATACTTTTCTAAATACAAAGATTATATATATTTGACTTTTTCATGATTCATGTGAATAGAAATTGAAGTTCTTATTGTTGTTGAGTTTTAATTCATGTTGTGATTACAAAGTCCCAAGCTTTGATCCTAGTATGTGATATTTATGTGATACTCATGATAAAACCCCTTCAAGTTGCATGTTGATTGATGTATCCATGATAATGTGGTGTAGAATTTATTGTATAACCAAAGTATGCTCCCTATATCTTCGATAAAAAGTTTATGTGAAGAAAATAGAGTCATTATAGCATGTTAGTATTAAATCCACAATTACGTATAAGTTAATGCATGCCTAGTGTTTATTGAAAGGACTTAGTAAATGAATTATGCTATGTTGCATGTATTCTAATTCATGTGCATTCCTTATTGGTTGAATTATGATATATTAGTGTGCATTCCTAAGCATGTACAAGTTTATGATTTTCAAGTGCTTGAAGAGATGCCTTATTGATTGTATGGTGAATGATAGGCTATTGTATGTTATTCAAGAATTGTCATGTCTTATTATTTATATGCTATCGAGTCCTGGGGGTACTTGTACTCGACAATTTAGCTTTATACCTAGAGCCGAGTCAGTTTTCAAGATAATCTCAGTCGTACCATGATCATTAGGACTCAGTCAACTACAAAACTTAGAAAGACTTGGTAACCTCAGTCTAGTTCAGTCAACCAGTATGATCAGTAACAGTTCAGTCTAAGAATTAGTTCAGTGTCTTTCAGTTGGGAGTAGGATTCGTCACCGAGCGAGCCTAGGGATGGGGCCTCACCCGCTAGATAGGACTGAGATCCCTAAGAGCTATCCCTAAGTTCCACAACTACATAGCCAACATAGGTATGAGATGTCACCCGTTAGATAGGACTTACATATTCCGGGATTACCCATTACTGCAGGACTGATCTAAAAAGTCACCCACTAGATTAGGGCTGACTCCATAGCAGTTGTCTTTACTCGTGGCACAATACTGAAACCCTTCCAGCTGGGGTTATAGGTTGGACCCCACTATTTCAGAATCTGGGGCATTACAAACCTGGCATTATAGCCTAAGGTTCAATAGTGTCTTAGGAAGTTTGAAAGTCGCATCTAGTAGAGTCTTGTGCATGGGTGTGTTGTGCTCCACATTTATGTATAGGAAGCTATGAGATGTTTTAGGAATAGTTTCCCTTATTTCAGTATTAATGTCGTGCGAGTGAGAATGAGCTCAAGTTAAACTCTCAGTCTAATCCATTTCTTCCTTTCATTTACAGAATATGCCTCCTCGCAGAGATAATGCCCATATGGAGGATAACAAGTCACCTTAGCCCGTAGATCTCTTGAATAAGAATGTGTCATATGTAGAGTTTTGGGAAGAATTTCAGGTGCTAGACCATGTTGTGACAACTAATATTCAGGTTAACCATCAGGCTGAATCCCTACCTCAGTAAGATGGGAATTTAGCCGCAGCCAGATTCAGAGATTTAGTGAGAATGAACCCTCCAGAATTCTTTGTGTCAATAGTAGGTGAGGACTCACAACTTTATCTTGATGAGGTGAAGAAGATCACCAAATTTATGCATGTTTCAGAAGAAGAGAGTGTAGAATTGGCATCCTATAGGTTGAAGAATGTTGTTCATGATTGGGTAGTGATGTGGAAGAAGGGTAGATGGTAGGATGTAACTCCTATGACTTGGAAGATATTTCAGGATGCGTTGTTAGATATGTTTTTCCCAATTGAGATGAGGGAAGAAAAGGTAGAAGATTTCATAAACTTGAGGCAAGGCTCTATGATAGTGAAAGAGTATTACCTTAAGTTCAATCAGTTATCGAAGTATGACCCTTAGCAGATGGATGACCCTAGGTCAATCATGTGTAAGTTTTTGATCGGTGTGTTAGGGTTGATGGTTAAGATGTGTAGGACTGCTATGCTCAACAAGGACATAGATCTTTCTAGGTTGATGATGCACGCTCAGCAAATTGAGGCAGAGAAATCTAAGGAAAGAGAGTGAATAAGAAAGCTAGAACAGGTTGTTTTAGTTTTTCTCAGCCAAGGTCATAAGGTGGTAACCATTCTCAGCATAGTCAAAAGTTTTCAGTCCCAGCTCTATCCTCAGATAGTGCACCAGTACCAAAGTTCAGGAATGGCAGTCATGATGGGGTGGCAAGCTCGAAAACCCAGGGTAGTGTGAAAAATAATTGTACCAATCTTCTTTGTGGAGAGTGTGGTAAGAATAACCTAGGTGCATGCAGAGCAGGTAGTGAGGTATGCTTTGGATGTGGTAAGACAGGCCACAGGTTGCGGTTGTGTAGATTAATGGCTCAGAGGGGTAGAGATTTACATCAGCAAGGTGCCACTTCTAGTATCACTAGTGGACAGTGTTAGAATAGATTTTATGAACTCTAGACTCGCCATGATCAAGGAAATTTACCCAACATAGATTCGGGTACGTTTTAAGACCTTCATTTTCATGATATGTATTATTAGATCCTTTTCTCCCATTTGAGCTTAAGTTTTCAGCATGGGTTAGTTGGTAAAGCCAGAAAGTCAGTTTAGCAGTCAGACAGTCAGATTCATATAGTTTGTTTTCTTATCTTTCCATCTAGTCATGCTATCATAAATCTTAGGAATATAACTATTCCAAGATAGAAATTCCGAATATTTTAAATATCAACTCAGTTTATGAGTCATGCATTAGTTTCAGGTCCCAGATGTTTAGTTATGATCTAATTCTTAGGTGCCTTGTGCATCGCCTTGGTTTTCCCAGTATCTCAGTAAAGTAAGAATTCTTATAGGGACATAGTGTCCCAAGAGGGAGATACCCTATACTTCCCCGATGCTTTCATGTTCCTGAACCTATTCAGTTGCATGTTCAGATATTCCTTACAAAGTTAGTATCAGTTATCATTGCATATTTCAGTCATGCTTTCATGAGAATCAACTCAGTCATGTATTCCATGCATCAAATATAGATGCTCAGTATAAGAATTCCGTCAAATATTCATGTATCAGATATGTATGTCCAGTATGAAATTTCAGTATATCAGTAGTTCCAGTTATGTAGTCATGTTTCAGATGTTCATGTCCCCCAAGTAAGTTCAGTCTATTAGTAATCTCAGCTTAGTCGGTCTCATTCGAGGACGAATGTTTCCCAGTGGGAAATATTCTAATACCCCGCAAATTTTATCAGTCGTTAGAGCTCTTTAAAGCATACGACTAAGAATGTTCCCAAGTGGAATGTTCTTAGTTGTAGAAAAATTGACTAAGTGTTGGAACTTTTTCATTTCATAAGCCTTTTGAGTTTTTCATGATTCATGTGAATTGAAATTGAAGTTCTTGTCGTTGTTGAATTTTAATTCATGTTATGACTACAAAGTCCCAAGTTTTGACCCTAGTATGTGATATTTATGTGATACTCATGATAAAACCCCTTCAAGTTACATGTTGATTGATGTATCCATGATAATTAGGCGTAGAATTTTTTGTATAACCAAAGCATGCTCCCTATATGTTCGATAAAATGCTTATGTGAAGAAAATAGAGTCATTATAGAATCTTAGTATGTAATCCCCAATTATGTATAAGTTAATGCATTCCCAGTGTTTGTTGAAAGGACTTAGTGAATGAATTATGCTATATTGCATGTATTCCTATTCATGTGCATTCCTTATTGGATGAATTATGAGATATTAGTGTGCATTCCTATGCATGTACAAGTTTATGATTTTCAAGTGCTTGAAGAGATGCCTTATTGATTGTATGGTGAATGATAGACTATTGTATGCTATTCAAGAATTTTCATGTCTTATTATTTACATGCTATCGTGTCCTGGGGGTACTTGTACCCGACAATTTAGCTGTGTGCCTAGAGCCGAGTCAATTTTAAAGATAATCCCAGTCGTTCCATGATCAGTATGACTCAGTCAGTTAAAGAACTTAGAAAGACTCAGTAGCCTTAGTCCAGTTCAGTCAACCAATATGATCAGTAACAGTTCCGTCTAAGAATCAGTTCAGTGTCTTTCAGTTGGGAGTAGGATTCAGCACCGAGCGAGTCTAGGCATATGGGATCACCCGCTAGATAGGACTACGATCCCTAGGAGCAATCCCTAAGTTCCAGAACTACGTAGCCAGCGTAGGTATGAGATATCACCCGTTAGATAGGACTAACATACTCAGGGATTACCCGTTTGTGCTGGACTGATCTTAGGAGTCACCCGCTAGATTAGAGCTGACTCCATGGTAGTTGTCTTTAATCGTGGCATGGTACTGACATCCTTCAAGTTGGGGTTATAGGTTGGACCCCACTAGTTTAAAATCTGGGGTGTTACAGTGACAAAAATAGAAAAAAAATTGTGATGGTCACTGGGAAAAAAGATCAATATTTTTTTAATTGTCATATTTGCCGTAAAGTAGAGTGCGACACATCCTTGACCCGATGCATATAGAGAAGAATTTTTGTGATAGTTTGCTTGGTATTTTGTTGGATATATCTGAAATGTTCAAAGATCATGTAAATTTTCGCTATGACTTGTATCTAATGGGGATACACAAATATCTTCAACCAATAGAAAATGATAGTAGTGGAAAACTTAATCTGATTAAAGCTTGTTTCTCTATGAAACCGGAGGAGAAAAGGTTGTTTTGCATTGTTTTAAAAGATGCCAAAATGCCAAAAAGGTGTGACTCTAATATATTTGCACTTGATATATTAGATGCACATCCTTTTAGCAATTTGGAATTTTTTAAAATAGTGCAAAACAACCTTTTTCCCTCCAGTTTCATAAAGAAACAAGCTTTAGCCAGATGAACTTTTCCACTATTATCATCTTCTATTGGTTAAAGCTTTTTGTGTAACCCTATCTGATGCAAGTCATAGCAAGAATTGACATGATCTATGGACTTTTCACCTATATCCAACAAAGTACCAAGCAAACTATCACATAAATTCTTCTCTATGTGCATTGGATCAAGGTTGTGCCATAATCTATTTTGTGGCCAATACACAATTCAAAAAATGTATCTTTTTTCTAGGACCATCACTGTTTCATTTTATTTTTATTTTTCTAATTTTTCCAAAAACATTATTGAATTCATGTAGTTCTTCAAGGACTTCTTCACTTGATAAGTGAGTAGGTGCAGCTTTATGCTCCTTTTTACCAATAAATGATTTTTTATCTCCTTGATATGGATGATTAGAGGGAAAACTATTCGATGACTCAAGTAACACAACTTACGACTATGTTTGAGATATTGGGACCAAGCATTTTGATTACAAGTGGGACATGACCATCTCCCCTTTGTGCTACATTCAAAAAATAATTGCTAGTGCTGGAAAATCACTAACTATCCACAATAAAGCTACACACATATTATATGTTTTGTTAGTTTCAGCATTAAATGTTTCCACTCCAACCTTTCATAGTTCACTCAACTCCGCAATTAGCGTCTGAAATTATACATCAATATCATTTCCACGAGATGAGGGACTTGAAATAATCATTTATAACATTATATACTCTGTCTTCATGCATAACCATAGTGACAAATTATAGTTCATTAATATAACCAGCTATGTTCTATGAGAAATTTTCATTGTTATGAATGTATTGAAACCATCGCTTGAAGGACCCAATCTAACATTACAAATATCTTGGGTGAAGCTGGGGTGAATGAAATAAACATGTTACAAAAATTTTCCATCAGTAGGATGTCTTAAATTACTATATTTGGGTCATTCGATAGCAAGCCATCTCATAGCTACAGATGTTTCTGTACACATGAATACCCTCTCAAGACTAGGCTTTAAAGAAATGTACCTTAAGACCTTCGCAAGAAATTTAGTGGTCTTATTATTCAACTTATCATAAACATTCTTTCATATAAAAGACCCACACACAATGCAATTATCGAGATTTGCATTGTCATTCTAGAACAACATAAAGTCATTAGGGCATGCATGGATTGTTTTCATAATTGAGACCTTAATCTCTTATCACCTTTGTTACTTTGTACAAAGACTCGGGAATATGAGCGTATCGAATAGACTCTTATAAAGTCTATCAAGCCTGAGAAAGATACAATACTCAGCCTGTGAATGCATTTGAACAAGTACAACTGGATGGTGAAACTTAGCTTAGAAAAATTCTTTAACCCCGGATATAAATATTGTTTTCCTTTCTCCACTAATTTAAAAATTTTCTAAACATCTTCAAATGTTCCCTGCCTCACTTCTTCCTGCCCTTAATTCCCATGATCATCTTCTACATTTCTAAAAGTATCATGAAGTACTTTATTAATATCATCATGTTGGCCGAAAGTTTCATCAACACAACTTAGATATTGAATATTTGTTAAACCCCTCCTCCATGAAAAATTCAATGAGTGTAATTTGGAGCAGATACATGACCATACAAGTGATCCTCCCCCAGATCTCGATAATACCAATAGCTATTAAAGCAGAATCTCTAAGGGCACAATATTTCATTTCCTAGAAAAGCTCATTCAAATGCCTTATTGAGAAAATCCTTGACTACCTTTTCGTACTGAGTGGTGGATATTAAGAGATACATCCAACTTTTATCTCCAACATCTATTAAATACCCTTTGTTACATATTTTAAATATTGAAGTCAAAAAATCATGAGTATAGTCAGTATCAAGATACAAAGAGAATTATTAGGTATGTGAAATAATTTGTATAACTTATATTTAATGAAGAATATAACAAAGAAATGATAATCATGCATTTTTTTTATGTATTTTAGAAACGGTAGAAAAAACCACTACAAACACAAAAATAATTTACAAATAGACACCTAAATAGACAAACAAACAAGTTTTAATTAAATAATTTTCAGTTCAAATGTTTGAGATATGCTACTGTACATGTAAGATATTTACTGTACAAGTATCTTTTAATTAAATAATTTTCAGTTCAATGCTTCTGCATCACAAATTATAATCAAATCTTAAGAACTGAAAAAGACACCAAAAGAAACTAGTTGAAAGTAAAAATTTTGTTGGCTGTGAACTGAATGTGTCACTTCAGTTTTGGATTGTAAATGATGTTGTTAGGTTGAAAAGTATCAAAGTAGATGAGTATAGAATATCAAGACAAAAAATATCAGATCATGTGAAGTCATACATTAAAGAATGATAAACATTAAAAAGATAAAATAAATACATTACTTGGAGACCAAGGTATAAGAAGCATAGATGTAGTATTGAGATATCAAATTATTAAAGCGACAATTTTCAACTTACAATGAATTAAAACAATTACAAATCAGAATTTGACTCATAAAAACTGAAACTTGGCTTCCAAAATATCAATTTTTCACAAACTTAAAGTATTAGTCGAGTATTTAAACTTAACCATACACGTTCATATTTATGCAGAGATAACAAACGAAAAATGTTTCTCATCACATCAATTAACTGTAATCAGAAGTGGAGAGGGGTGGAGTAAGTATAAGAGGAATCTAACGTAGCAGTCAGAAATATATCAATAACATTCTATTAATGTGGAGTTTATTATAAAGAATAAACCATGGTGGCATCGAGTGAATTAAGTAATAAACTTTTATGCGTGCGCTGATTTTTGACAAATTTTTAAGAAACCAAAAAAGGAAAATTAAATGAAAAATAGACAAAGTAGAAAGAATGTTGAACTAAATACCATATAAATCCAACATATAATGCAAACTACATTAGTTACTTGAAATCTAGATTCTTGTGTGACTGCAGCAATAGCAAGAATACCTGCACCTACCTATTCATGACACAAAGATGTGATTAGTCCTTTCATTCATACTAATTAAGAGTAAAAATATTGATAAAATAATGCCAATTAAGAATGAATCTACAATCAGAAAATGCTCGAGAATTGATGATATTCATAAAAGGAAACTACAACAATCAAAGTATAAATAATACATTGCCAAGAAAACTCATGTATTCATATTTTCAAATCAGCAATTCAACCGCAAGAGAATTCAAATTCTAGAATATGCAAAACTGGAAGCATATAAACTGAATAAGGACCCTAGCTATGACCCCATAAAACACAACAATTTCAATAGAATAACAACCACTGAGAATTCCAATCCAAAGCTCTCACGACTTAGAGCTTTAAAAAGAACAATATGAAATACCAAGAACAAGAATCACATAAAGTGCATGGAGAAACAGGCAAATAAATACAAAAAGCTCAACTTTTTCACTCAATTCAACCACAAACAAAATTAACCAGAATACCTAAAAATAAAAAATAAACAAACTACATAAGGCCACTATATATAACCCCCCCAAAGCTCAACTTTATCCCACAAATTAGTACTAAGTGAAAGATTCTAGAATAACCAAACATGAAATCATATAAACTTCATAAAGGAACTAGCTATAACCCCAAAAATCTCAACTTATAATAATTCAATGGAAAGTGAAAATAAGATTCTAAAATACCCAAAATCGAACTTATATAACAAAAGAAAAACACTACAAAAAGCACAAGACTAAAATCTAGTACTTAAACATCATTTGGACAAACACATGCATTTAACAATTGAAAGATGACTCAAATAACCTCAAATAATAAACCCAGATAAAAACAAATTCAACATAAATAGACCACAAAATCCACCTAAAATCTAAGCAAAATTGCCCCAAAAAAATAATCAAAAATGTAATTTCTCCTTTTTAGGGATTTTAGTGTATATATTATCAAAAAAATCAGACAATAGATATATTCATTCTTACATGAAAATTATTTCAATAGAGAATAAACCCACAAAAATAACCACATTCATAGTATGAAGATCTACCTGAGAAGACCTTTTATCTGAAAAGTAGAAGCTGGAGATGAAAAACAGATGAAATTAACGATAACTAAGTATCCGGAAAAGTAGAAGACTGAGAACACCTTTCACTGAAAAATCAGCCGGAGACTGTAAAGCTGGGGATGAATTTAGCTCAAAAAACACTCAAAACTCGAATGAAATCAAGAAAATACACTCAAAATGGGATTTTACTCGGACCATACAATTTTTTCATCAAGAAAATGGTGGAAAAGAGAGTTTTTCCATGATTTTCATCACAAGATGTTTTCATTGAAAAAGGAACCCTAAACTTAGCTTAGACAAAGAGAATGGGGAGATGTTAAATCGGGTTTTCCTAACCCCAAGCTTCCAATTTTATGTCTTTTTAATTTATTTTTTAATTAATTTATCAATATTAACAGGTAAATAAAGAGTTGGGGGAGAAATACATGGGTATTTTTATTTTTAGTATAATTTAACCGTAGCTATAGGTAATCTATAGTGACGGTTAAAATAAACATCACAATACTTTATTAGGACAGTAAAGTATAATATGCAACTATTGTCTTAATTAATTCCCCCATTAGATACAACCATATTATGCGATGATTATAACTGTTTTCATAGGATGTATATAGCGACGATTGTATAACAATCATGAAATAATTATTGTCATGCCCCTCATTTTTAGTAGTGATAAGTTTATTTGTCAATAGGGTGTTTGACTTAGTGGTCAAGGTATACAGGACATCTATGGTAATTGGATATTTTGATATTGCCTAATTAATGTCTCATGCTTAGCAGATTGAGACTAAGAAAATGATGGAATGGGAAAGGGAGACCAAAGAGGCTAGGATCAAATAATTTGAATATAGTGAGTAGAAGTGATGAGGGGGAAATCATTATTAGTTTTAGAGTCTTTTATTAGCTCCTACACGATCTTCAGCCAGTATCCTGACACACGAGACTATGTAGGAATAGTAGGGTAGAGAACCGACCACTAGATCTCAGAGAAGCACTTTTAGGGGATATATATTTCCAACCTGCAAAAATTATGGTAAGAATCATCCAAATGAGTGAATAATGGGTAAGGACGGCTTTCATCAGTGGGGTAAGCTAGGACACAGATTTTGTGATTGCCCATTCACTAAGAAAAGTGGCTAGAACATTTTCCCTCATACTTAGTCCTCAGAAGCCCATTCAAGTCTCCCAACCCACTAACAGGGTGCTTCATTTGAAACTGATGGTATTCAGAAGATGAATTGATTTTATGCTTAACTCTCCAATAAGGAATAGGAGAGCTCCCCAAACGCGGTTACTGGTATGCTTTGCATCTTTCATATTGATGTCTGTGTAACATTAGAACTAGGTTCAAATCTTTCATTTGTAACTCCATTTGTTGCTGTGAATTTTGGTGTTAGTCCTAAAAACTTTTCTACGTCTTTCTCAGTTTCCACCCCCCTTAGTGAGTTAGTTACTTCAAGATGGGTCAATGGAAAGTGCGCTATTACTACCATTCATAATATAACCTCAATAGATTTATTAGAATTAGAGATGGCTAATCTTGATGTCATCCTTAGCATAGATTGACTTTATTCATGCTATGCTTCAGTTTGTTGTTAGACTAAAATTGTTAAATTTTACTTTCCTAATAACTTAGTCCTCGAGTGATAGCGCAGCTCGGCGTCCCTTAAAGGATATTTCATCTTCTATTTTGTAACGCCCTAATTTTCTGAATCGGAATGCTACACGGTGCTATGACCCCGAGGGACCACAAGCTAACCCATGACTGATATTTGTACCTGTACACTGCATATATAACATATTAATGCAGAAAACATGAACATATAGGCCATAAGGTTTAACTGAATAAACAATCTGTCAAACATAATATCGATATGGGTGAAAGATACCCAAAACAACTGAAAACTAAATCAAATCTGAACATAAGTCTGAATACTGAATCTGAAAGCCTCTAAGTGTTGTCTGAATAAGGATTTGAAGGAACATGTCTCCAACTAACTCCGTAAACTGATAACTGGATAAAATAATAATGAATAAATCAAATCATATTGTCCTCGAATGAAGAGGACTCACTGAATCTCTGCGACTGGAAATGTTAATGCTACTGCTGATCTGGAGCTCGTGTCTATGAACCTATGGTGTAACATGAAAAGAAAGCACCATAGTGCAAATGCGTCAATACGAGGGAATGTACTGAGTATACGAGTGAGGTAGGCTAAATATAAATAGGGTTTACATGCATGAACAATGCTAACTGTCTGACTGACATGAACGTAAGAGTACAAACATGCACACATAGTAACTGAAATCGTGGGTGGATAATAGCTAGTTCTGTATGCTAATACATAGTTTACTGATGGCTAACATGACTGATATAGAAATTCTGATAACATGGGCGACTGTATCTGACAATTCTGAATCTGATGGAACTATCTGAGTTCCATACTAAAACTGAGTTTGACTGTATCTGATAGTCCTGATATACTGAAATCTAAAGACCTATCTGAGTTCTTTTACTGAGACTGATTTTGAAACTGTGGGAGGTAGTTTTTTAAGCGACATGCCCCAATAACGCATATAGCTAAGTTGGGGTCCAATTTCTGCCCCGACTGGAGGGGTGTCAATACTATGCCATTGGTAAGGATAGTTGTGGGTGAGCCTTAGCTGGCAAGTATTCAAAAGAAAAATGGTGGGAACCCTACATCAACCCTAATCTGACAGGCTAAGATGTCTTAACCTACATTGGCTACGTAGTTCTGGAACACAAGGATGAATACTAAGAATCACACCCTAAACTTATAGGTGAGTCCTCATCCTTGGGTTCAATCGGTGGTAACATCTACTCTCATTTGAAGAGACTAAACATGATTCAACTGACTGTACATGGACAAATTAACTAACTTTCGTTGACTGACCGAGTAGTACTATTATCTGAGAGTTAACTGACATCATGAGATTTCTGAAGTTTTCCTGAGTCACATGACTGACTAAGTTCTATAAATTATAGCTTGACAGAGATTATCGTGAAAACATAACATGGATTTAGGCACACAGCTATTTTTTCCGGGTACGAATACCCCCATGACTCGATAGAAGGAAACTGACACACATGACATGACTTGATCACAAGATTTGAGTCCACAATTCATAATATCATAAGTAGGGGATATCATATTTCATATAGTTATTCAACATCTTAAACATTGTAGGGAATGCATAGATATATTTTGTGTACATGTTGTATATCTCCATTAGCTTACATGTTTCATACCACCACAATAGCAACACATGAAAAGCATGGGATTCATATTGAAGTATATAGCTACCATGGACTTGTCTTTTAATCATCATAGAACAATTCAAACATGAATTTCTAGCATCTTAAGCATTTTATCAAACTCCTTGCATGCATTCTTTAAGTCATAGGTGGGTTTCATACTTGTACCTTATTAACCCACCTAAAGTTCATGGTTTTCAATTAACAAACATATATATTCCATGAAAACACCTTTACACATCACATTGAAACTTAAACAACAATCGTCAACATGTACATACTCATATCACCATAAAAATTTTACAAAATAATTTTTAAAATATGGTTCTTGAGCTCTATGAACGGATTGGATCCATAGATGAACACTACGCATACCTTAGAAAGGAAACCTTGATGATTTGCTGGAGAGTTCTTGGATATGGGAAACTTAATTCTCAATTATATTGGAAAAAGTCTTGAATCTTTCTTTTGAGAGATGAGTTTGATGGAAACCCTAATCTTGTGGTTGAGAGCGTAAGAGGGGGTTTTTGAGATTCTTAACTGAAGAAAAAAATAGGAAAAATTATGCCTCTTTAGGGTTATAAGTCATGGAAGGTGAAGGAAATGACCAAAATACCCTTATGAAATAAATTCCCAGTTGCTGAAAAATCATAGCTTACGACCTTCGTGATTGGGCATCACAAATGTGATAAGATATCACGAATGTCGTCACTTAGGAGTTGGTTTCTGCCTAAGGCTGACGACCTTTATGATAGGGCATCACAAATGTGGTAAGCTACCATGAATGTCATCACTTAGGAGATTGTTTCTGCCTAAGGCTGACGACCTTCGTGATAGGGCGTCACAAATGTGGTAAGCTACCACGAATGTCGTCACACTGTTTCCAGCCTGACATACTGGAGTAAAATAGGAATAACTCTTTGCTCCGATATCGGATTTAGGCAAAATTGGTATTGTTGGAAAGATAATTCAATTATATATCTTTTTATAGGTCATGATATGAAAAATTCCAAGTATAATGAGAGATATTCTTATTTGAAGTTGACTATACCAATATCCTTCTCAAGAATTCAATCGGTAAGGAATATTTTGATTCGTCTGATATCTAGGAGATATTTGAAGCCTTAATATACATCTAACCTAGTCATAAAACTATAAAAGAACCATGTTGTACCATGCATGATCTTGGTACATGGCTCTAATATTGGTTTGGATTTTTCGGGGCATTAGAATATCTCCCCCTTGGAAACATTCTCCTCGAATGATGACTGCTTGAGAGGGGAGAAAAGATAAAATGATGCATACACTGATTATGCTCAACTGGCACATGATTTTAGGACTGAATTAAATTCTAAACTAAATATAGCCCAACTGAACATGCATATCTGATGCATGACTTATAAGCTGAACTCATGAATGCATGATAAGCTATGCACTGATACTTGATACCAATTTTATACTCGAATTTTGAAAATGTAACTGAATAAGCTTAAGGAAAATGGTCACCTCGAGCTAATTCTGAATTAGTGGAGAAAAGATGAGGGTACTTGATTCACTTGTTTGCTTCTTCTTCCCAAGTCGCTCCCTCCATGGATGATTCCGCCAAGGAACCTTGACTAGAGGGATTTCTTTGTTCCTCAGCCTACGAGTCTGATAGTCGAGGATTTCGACTGGAATCTCTTCATAAGAGAGGCTATTCTGAATTTCAACACTCTGAATAGGGACTACAACTGTTGGGTCACCTATTCACTTCTTGAGCAAAGAGACATGGAAGACTTAATGAATTGAGGCTAGATCTGAGGGAAATTAGAGCTCATACGCTACCTTGCCGAAGCGACTGAGAATCCTGAAGGGACCGACATATTGGTGACTGATCTTTCCCTTCTTGTCGAATCTCTTCACTCCTTTCATGAGAGAGATCTCCAGATAGACATAGTGATCGACCTCGAATTCGAGATCCTTTCTATAAACATCCGCATAAGACTTCTGTCGGATCTGAGCAGCCCGGAGTCTTTCTCTGATCAGCTAAACTTTATCTAAGGCATCGAATACAAAGTCAGGCCCTATGACTATGGTCTCACTAACTTCAAACCAATCGATCGAATACATACATCTCCTACCATAAAGAGTTTTGAATGGAGCCATATGAATAATAGAGTGATAGTTGTTGTTGTATGCAAACTCAATCAAAGGAAAGTGGTCATCCTAGCATCCCTTCAAATCAATTGCACACGCCCTTAGCATATCTTCTAGAGTCTGAATGGTCCCTTATGATTGACCATCTATTTGAGGATGAAACGTTGCACTGAGATGAACTTGGGTACCAAGACCCTTTTGGAATGCTTTCCAGAAGTGAGAGGTGAACTGGGTACCTCTATCTAAGATGATAGATAGTGGATCACCATGTAATCTAACCAACTCCCTGATATAGAGTTTGGCATAATCCTCGGCTGAGTAAGAGGTATGAACTGGAAGGAAATGAGCTGACTTGGTCATTCTGTCTACAATGACCCAAACTGAATCATGCTGATGACATGTTCTAGGCAAACCCATCACGAAGTCCATGTTCACTTCTTACCACTGATGTTAGGCGTATTTACACGCCTAAAGCACCTTAATTTACCCATATTTTAGCTAAGTTTTAAGGACAAAATATATAATTACTGCACTTTTAGTCCATTTTCCTGTAAGTGAGCTAACCAATGTGATTAGCAAGTTTTCAGCTATTTATGATGAAGATTTCATCACTTTGTGGACCTTTCGGTAGAAAGGGAAACTTCACATAAGAGGGAAGGCAGCTTCTGGAAGCTGGTGGACTGAAAGTGATGCATGGAGGACTTGTCCCGGGCAAAAACAGTATTTCCAAAGACTTGGGGGATCAGCAGTAACTTAGTAGGATTAGGAAAAGTATGTAGTAACCCAGTAGGACTAGTACAAGGATAAAAACCGTATTTCAGTAGGACTAGGACAAGGATGTTATAAAAACCCTATTTTGCTGAATTTTTCAGCATTCACTCATTCATTAATTCAAGTCTTTTTCATTCGACTTCTTGCTCCTAATTCACGTTACAATTTCTGACAGAGGACACGGCTCTCTTGAGAGCAACGGACCAAGAGGACAAAAACGTCCAACCCTAGTTGGCGTCTAAACCATCTCCATCGCCAAGATTATTCTAGGTTGCGGTATGATGATTATATCTGTTGTGACCTCTGTTGTAATCATGAGTAGCTAGACTTCTCTGTTAGGGTTATGGAAGCCTTATGATATACTATCTATTACTATGAGTTTGTGAATTTATGATGCGCATGCTACTTATATCATTACTCTCTTCATCTTAATTTAAATTCTTGTGGTTGCAAACATATAGAATACGCCAGTATAGCATTAACTTGTTCGAAAGAAAAGTTATATGTCTGGAAAAGAGAGAGTGACAAGGAAATAGGTCTACCAACCCCTGTTTAAAATTTAGTGCCGTAACTGGATTAACCTCTTGGAGAATTCGTACCATTAGTTATACGCTTTAAGCTCGAAAGAGTTAAAGTGAGATAATCCTTGATGGTCGAAAGACACTAGGATTTACCATAGAATACGAATCTCTATAAGTGCATGCATGTCTGAATTACGTATAACTCATAGCCAATAGATACGTAAAACTCATAAGGTGGACATAACCCTAACTTACAATTCTCATTGATTAAAATCTTACTAAACATTTCGTTTTTACTTTGCTATTTTGATAATTTTACTTCATACATAAAATTCCCCCCTTTTTTCGCAGAAGTTTCACCAAAAGTCTACTAATCATTGCATACTTAGTGATCGAGTATTCCCTGTGGGATTCGACACCCAACCCAGTTGGGTTTTATATTTGACGACGACCGCTTACACTCTTACGAGAGCTGTAGTTTGAGAGTTATCAAATTTTGGCGCCGTTGCCGGGGAATACGGTAGTCAACTAAGTTTGTGATAATTACTAGACCCTTTGGTCAGAGATTCTTGTATTTTACTTTTAGTTGTTGTTTTTGTTTTCTGCATGTTTTGTTCAGTGCATGCCCCATACTCGAAGTTCGGGACAACCATTATTACCTATAAACCCTGAACTGCAACTTATTGGCAGGATGGAGGCGCAACTTGACATTGAAAGAAGGGCTGCTCAACAGGAGCAGGCTAGATTAGCTGCTTTGGCCGCCGCTCAAGTGCATCAATAGAACATTGATAACCCTGGGCAAGCAACAAATCCTGACGATGAGGACCTAGGTGATGAAGAGTTACTAAACCCTAGGCGTGATGCTGAGGTGGCGACACCTGCTAACAGAAGAGATCATCAAGCTAGATTTAGACCTGAACGTCGAGCTATGCAGATCCCTTTTGATGATGATGATGACGATCTGGATGGAGCTGGTGCCACAGGAGCTATTATTCCTCCACCCTTGGCACCTGGAGCCAAGTTCAATATCACTAGCACCATGATTCAATTATTACAGCTCAAGGGATTATTTGGTGGACTTGCAGGTGATGATCCAAATATGCATCTGATCAACTTTATCTCTACATGTAAGTCATTCGACAGCCCAGACGTTGGACAGAATGCAATTCGGCTGCGTTTATTTCCATTGTCTTTATCTGGGGAGGCAACTCGATGGTTGAATGGGCTAACTCCTGATTCTATCACTAATTGTAGGCAATTGAAAGACGCTTTCCTAGAAAGATTCTTTTCGCCATCCAAGAGAGCACAGTTGAGAGATGAAATCAACAATTTTCGACAGCTTCCAACTGAAGCTCTCCACAAAACATGGGAGAGGTTCAAGACGAAGCTTATGCGGTGCCCAAACCATCATATGACCAATGTCCACTTGATGGAGATATTATACAGATCTTTGAATTTGGTGACTAAGCCAGTGGTTGATAATGCTGCAGGAGGGTCATTCATGGACCTTACTTTTATTCAGGCAAGTGATATGCTAGATCGTATGACAAAGCAGAGTAGAGCTTGGCATACTAGGGATTCTGAGGTAGCAAGCTCTACTATATCTATTGGCATGACTGCAGAGCAGAGGCGTAGACAAGAGGAACGTGACCAAGATATGGCTCACATGAAAACGCAGATGGATTTTTTTACCAAGTATTTATTATCAGGGAAGACCAAAAAAGTCAAAGCGGTTGCGTCAAAAGGAAGAGATGAATCCGATTCTGACGAAGAAGCTAACTACTTGAATAATTAGGGGGGTTTCCGAGGCAATTCCCAAGGAAACCAAGGTCGAAACTATTATGATAAATCAAGATATAAAGACCGTGATCAAGGTAGTTGGAAGAATAAGACTGACAGGAGTGGTTTGTATGTTCCTCCTGGAAATCATGAGGCTGTGACGTCTGGCTCTGGAAAGATGTCCATAGAAGATATGATGGCTAAGCTGTTCAAAGGAGTGGAGGCAACCAACATGGGCGTAACTGAGGTGAAAAATGACTTGTCTTCAATAAATCAATTGGTTAACTCACATTCTACTGTAATAAAATAGCTGGAGCAACAATTGAGTCAACTATCAGCGGCATTCAATCAAAGAAAAACTGGCACCTTACCTAGCGACACCGTGCAAAATCCAAGAAATGATGGGTCATGTATGGCTATTACTACTCGGAGTGGTAAGGTATTGGAAAATCCGTCCAAAGGCAAGCAGGTAGTTGATGATATAGCGGATAATTTCATTAATGAAGAATGTGAAGAGGCCGAAGAAGCTGAAGAGTGTGTTCATGACGTCACCCCTAGACGTCTGCAGCCTGAAAAGATTGCTAGTTGGAAGCAAGATAAAAAAAAAGTGGTGGAGAAAACTATTCCCCTTCCACCACCACTTTTTCCTTAGAGAATGAAGAAAAAGGCTGACGACACTCCTGAAAAGGTTGATAATCGGAAGCAAGATAAAGAGGAAGTGGTGGAGAAAACGATTCCCCTTCTACCACCACCTTTTCCGCAGAGACTGAAGAAGAAAGATGATGACACTAGGTTCAGCAAATTCATGGCTATGTTAAAGCAGCTGACTATTAATGTTCCTTTGGTGGAGGCGCTAGAGCAGATGCCCGGGTATGCTAAATTCATGAAGGACCTTTTGACAAAGAAGCGGGCGGTAAGCTATGAGCTGGCAGATAATGTTCATCATTGCAGTGCAATCGCTACAAGATCGTTAGTTCAGAAGAAGGTAGATCCTGGTGCTTTCACTATTCCTTGCACGATTGGATCATTGGATTTTTCCAAGGCATTGTGCAATTTGGGTGCTAGCATCAATTTGATGCCACTATCCGTCTACAGGAAGTTGGGATTGGGCGATCCGACACCCACCAATATGCGGCTAGTGATGGCAGATAGGTCGGTAAAATGACCTGTTGGTATCCTAAATGATGTGTTGGTGAACGTTTCCACCTTCATCTTTCCTGCAGACTTTGCCATTTTGGATTGCGAGGTGGATTCTGAAGTTCCCATAATCTTGGGACGTCCTTTTCTCATAACCGGAAGTGTGCTTATTGATTTACGAGCTAATGAGCTTTTATTCTGGCTGAATGACGAAGTGGTCCGTTTTGATGTATGCAAAGCAATGAAGCAGCCCAGCGATATGAATGTGTTCTCTGTAGATGATGTTTGTTATGAGGATGAGAAAGAATTATCTGTGGAAAAGAAGCTTACTGTTGAGCCACTATCTGATGTGTTGTTGAATTGTGAGCATGAGAATGTTGAAGAATATGAAGAAACTATTTGTGCTCTAACAGGAATAAGCTCCTATTCTCATGCTCCTAAGAAGATGGACCTTGATCTTAAGAATCAATCTGCACCAACAGCGAAGACTTCCATTGAAGAGCCACCAGTGCTGGAATCAAATGAGCTCCCCAGTCACCTAAGGTATGCGTTCTTGGGATATGGAAATACACTTCCGGTGAGTGTTGCGGCCGATTTAGGTGAACAGCACGTAGAGGCTCTCATCTCTGCTCTAAAGAGGTACAAGAGAATCATTGGTTGGTCTATTGATGATATAATTGGTATCCCACCAGGGATATGTATGCACAAAATGCATCTTGAAGAATATTGCATGCCCACAATTAAGCATCAGCGTCGTCTGAATCCATTCAGAAAATGATGCACCATATATCTCGATGAAGTCTAAGTAATCTAGATAACTATGTCGTGCCGCGACAATAAATCAAGCGCTACATGGGAGGTAAGCCATCGTTTTTAATTGTTTTGTTTTTCTAGGATTTTATCGAGCCACGACCAAAACTAAGGCGATTGATGGGAGGCAACCCATCGTTCTAATTGTTTTTGTTGTTTTTGAGTAAGTGTAGGTGCAAGACGTATAAAGGAGGAGCTTGGTCTCAAATTTTGATTTGAAAGTGAGCAATGTAAAGGTGGTAAGTGAGTAATGAAGGAGCAAAAGGCTTTCGGTTAGGCATTGCCTATACAAATCTAGACAATGGACAAGGCAAGGCCTATGTAAATCTAGGCAACGGACAAGGCAAGGCCTATGCTATGGCCTTTGTTCTCTGAATCTACAATGCCATAGCATAGGCGCCGCCTATGCCCAACAATGCCATAGCATAGGTGCCGTCTATGCTCAACTAGGCAAAGCATTAGGCGCCGCCTATTCCAAGCATAGACAAAGCTAAAGGCGCCGCCTATGCCATTGCCTTTGCTCTCTGAATCTACAATGCCATAGCATAGGCGCCTCCTTTGCCTCCCAAATCTCTCAAAACTTTTCTTTTTGCTCATCTAACCTTGCAAGATCATCTTCCGAGTTCAACACCAAGTAAGTTCTTCGTTTATATTCCGAAGTTGTTAAAATCTTACGCTTATAATGGTATTTTAGATCTTAAAGTGGTGTTGGTGATTTGAACATAGTTGATTTTTTATGATACATCTAGTTGAGTGAAAGAATACGTGTGGGTGTTCTTGACTTGGTTCCGTCTTGTAGTTGATTTTGATACACCGTCATACTTTTGTGAAATTGAAATGGTGAAATTGCATACTATTTAAAGTTGAATGCTTGATGTTTGAATGACTCGTTCATCGAGATAAAGATCATGATTGAATACAAGCATGAGATGTTGTGATTATTTCTATGCCATAACTTGATACGATCTCTATGTAGTAGTCTTGTTCAAAAGGTTCATTAATCCACACATGAAAGTATAGTCAAGATTACATGAAATAGAGTTGGAAAGGCTAGTAAGATGACATTAAAGTATGACTACGCTGAACATATTGTTGGAACATATCACCTAAATGTATGTCGATGAAGTCTGAGTAATCGACATCATTCACTTAATTAGTTTGTGCCAACAAATTAAGTGTGGGGTGGTGCCACTATTGTCTATTTGTCGATTAAATCTTCCGAGATGAGCTAGCATGAATTTATTTTAGTCTCAGGTAAAATGGCACCAAAAGGTCGACCAGGAAAAGAAAAAGCGTCCACCTCACAGAAAGGTCAGAAAAGGGGAAGAAAAGAGCAAGCTGAATCCTCCTCTCTGCAAATACCTCAAATGACGATGTGAAGGACAACTCTGGTAATGACGACTCTGATGATGATTCCGACGCAGGGGGTATAACCCCGGACATAGAAAAGGAGCCCGACTAACCAGGTTTTCCTTATTTATTTCCACTGAGGGCAGTGTGTCCCGTCTAAGTGTGGGGTGAGGGTATTTGTATGCTGTAGTGTACTTCTTTGCCTGCATTTATTCTCGTTTTTAGTTAAAAAAAATTGATTTTTAGATTTTTTAGATTTTGCATGAAATTGTTCTGATAGGCGGCATGGTATTATGACAAGAGTTTGTGATAAAATCATTACTATTGAGACATTTAGGCTCCAAGTGTGACTCACTGTGTGATAATTGTGTGGTTTAATTCCTTCATCTGTTTGGTCAAGAGTCTATAATGCTACCAATAAAGTCGACCATGTGCCTTGTGTGTGTGAGGATATAGTATATTCTGTGTTTGTAACTGATGCTAGAACTTGCCTGGTGTGTATGTAAAGAAAAATAAAGAGTGTGAGTTTAGGAGATGATTTAGGCATTTCTTTGGCAACCTGTGATTGTTTACCTTCGTTTTACCTACCCGTGGACATTATCCTAGTCAACCCCTTTGAACCTTTAGCCATTTTCTTTGATAACCTCATATGTAGCCTAATCCATTTTTTTCAAGACCATAATTTGATCCAAATTCCTAAGCGCTTTAAATTGTAAAGTCATATGACAAAATAAGAGGAAATTGGGTGAGAGTGATGCCTTGAAATGTATTGGTGCTTGAATTTGTTATGAAAAAGAGTGGCTATCATAGAGGTGTGTTATAAAAAAAAATGAAAAGAAAATTAAAAGTTAGTTCTGTTTAAAATCGAATAACAAAAGAGGTGAGAAGGGGTGGTAGATTAAATGAAAGTAGAAAGGTTGTTTGAAAGAAAGTGTAAATGGCATAATGTGATGTATTAAAGCGCCTAGGGAACTTAGTCACTATTTCTGGCCAAAATAGTCCTACCCCTCCCTTAGCTTACATTACAACTTGTAAAGACCTATTTGATCCTAAGCTTAGCATTCTGATATTAGTGGAGCATTACACTAAGGGCAAGCCTATGGTTATCAGTTGCAACATATGAATTCTTTGTGAGAGTGAGAGCAAGGAGAATCTCATACCCATGTTTTGAAAAATGCAAAAAATTGTGAGTGAATATGGGTGATATCTCGTGTGAGACACACATGGTTGATGAGTTTTGGGTAGTTTTGTATGATTCTTTATGCCTTAACTTATGGATAAGAATTAACCATCATCACGAGTCTAGGTTGGAGGTTGAATTGTTTCTAGTAGTGAGCAGAAAACTACTCTTTGCTAATAATTGCCATGCCTGTTTTGATGAATATTTTGTGTTGTTACTGGGAAACCCTAAGTAGATGTTTATATGAACATGATATTTTGTTCGAGGACGAACAAAGATTTAAGTGTGGGGTGTTGATGTTAGGCGTATTTACACGCCTAAAGCACCTTAATTTACCCATATTTTAGCTAAGTTTTAAGGACAAAATATATAATTACTGCACTTTTAGTACATCTGTAAGTGAGCTAACCAACGTGAGTAGCAAGTTTTCAGGTATTTATGATGAAGATTTCATCACTTTGTGGACCTTTCGGTAGCAAGGGAAACATCACATAAGAGGGAAGGCAGCTTCTGGAAGCTGGTGGACTGAATGTGATGCATGGAGGACTTGTCCCGGGCAAAAACAGTATTTCCAAAGACTTGGGGGATCAGCAGTAACTTAGTAGGATTAGGACAAGTATGGAGTAACCCAGTAGGACTAGGACAAGGATAAAAACCCTATTTCAGTAGGACTAGGACAAGGATCTTATAAAAACCCTATTTTGCTGAATTTTTCAGCATTCACTCATTCATTAATTCAAGTCTTTTTCATTCGACTTCTTGCTCCTAATTCACGTTATAATTTTTGACAGAGGACACGGCTCTCTTGAGAGAAACGGACCAAGAGGAAAAAAACGTCCAACCCTAGTTGGCGTCTAAACCATCTCCATCGCCAAGATTATTCTAGGTTGTGGTATGATGATTATATCTGTTGTGACCTCCGTTGTAATCATGAGTAGCTAGACTTCTCTGTTAGGGTTATGGAATCCTTATGATATACTATCTATTACTATGAGTTTGTAAATTTGTGATGCGCATGCTACTTATATCATTACTCTCTTCATCTTAATTTAAATTCTTGTGGTTGCAAACATATAGAATATGCCAGTATAGCATTAACTTGTTCGAAAGAAAAGTTATATGTCTGGAAAAGAGAGAGTGACAAGGAAATAGGGCTACCAACCCCTGTTTAAATGTTAGTGCCGTAACTGGATTAACCTCTTGGAGAATTCGTACCATTAGTTATACGCTTTAAGCTCGAAAGAGTTAAAGTGAGATAATCCTTGATGGTCGAAAGACACTAGGATTTACCATAGAATACGAATCTCTATAAGTGCATGCATGTCTGAATTACGCATAACTCATAGCCAATAGATACGTAAAACTCATAAGGTGGACATAACCCTAACTTACAATTCTCATTGATTAAAATCTTACTAAACATTCCGTTTTTACTTTGCTATTTTGATAATTTTACTTCATACATAAAATTCCCCCCTTTTTTCGCAGAACTTTCACCAAAAGTCTACTAATCGTTGCATACTTAGTGACCGAGTATTTCCTGTGGGATTTGACACCCAACCCAGTTGGATTCTATATTTGACGACGACCGCTTACACTCTTACGAGAGTTGTAGTTTGATTATTATCAACCACTTCCAAGTAGGAATAGTGAACTCCTACATGGAACCACTAGGTTTTGGATGCTCTATCTTAACCTGTTTACATGTAGAGAACTTAGCCACAAACTCTGCAACGTCCCTCTTCATCCCACTCCACCAATAGATCTCCCACAAGTCGAGGTACATCTTAGTGGCCCTTGGATGAATAGAGTATCGCGCACCATGCGCTTCTACAAGAATTCGCTGCCTCAAGTCATCTACACCGGGAACACACAGACGACCCTGACAACGAAGAACACCATCTCCCCCTTGGGAGAAAACCTCTACTTCCAGACTCTAAACTGACTTTTTTATCTTGGCAAGGCTAGTATCCCTGTCTTGTTTCTCTTTCACCTCAGAAACTAAAGATGTCTCTGAACTACTCTGAACACATACACCACCCTCTGAAAAACCAACTAAGAGAACACCTAGTCTGGCAAGCTCATGAATCTCCTAAGCTAATTTCTTCTTACTATCCTCAACATGGGAAACACTACCCATGGATAGTCTACTGAGTGCATCGTCCATTACATTAGCCTTGCTAGGATGATAAAGGACACTCATGTCATAATTCTTCAAGATATCTAACCACCTTTTCTGACAAAGATTGAGATCTTTCTAGGAAAATACATACTGAAGGCTCTTATGATCTGTGAAGATGTCTACATGAACACCGTATAGATAATGCCTCCAAATCTTTAAGGTAAAGACAACGGCTGCTAACTCAAGGTCATGTGTAGGATAATTCTTCTCATGGGGCTTTAACTTTATGGATATGTAGTCTATGAATCTACCATGTTTCATGAGGACACAACCTAAAACTACTCTGGATGCATCACAATATACTACGAATCCATCAGAATGGTTGGGAAGTGCTAAAACTGGAGCTGAGGTGAGTCGAGTCTTCAACTCCTGAAAACTCTTCTCGCAAGGTTGTAACCACTGAAACTTGACCTTCTTCTGAGTCAATTTGGACATAGGAGATGCAATAGAAGAAAATCCGTCGACAAATCATCGGTAATAGCCAGCCAAACCCAAGAAACTCCTGATATCTAATGGAGAGACAGGGTGAGGCCAGTTTCTTACCGCTTTAATTTTTTGAGGATCTACTCTAATACCATCACCAGAAAAAATATGGCCAAGAAATGCTACTGATCTTATCCAAAATTCTCACTTACTGAACTTGGTGAGCAACTGGTGATCCCTGAGAGTCTGAAGAAAAATTATGAGATGGTCTGAATTGTCACGCACTGTGTGAGAATAGACCATATAAAGACTATGGCGAATGTTTCCAAGTACTGCTTAAACACCCGATTTATCAAGTCCATGATATCTGCAGGTGCATTGGTAAGACCAAAGGACATGACTAGAAATTTAAAGTGACCATACTGAGTACAAAAAGCTATTTTCGGAATGTCAAATTCTCTAACTCTGAGCTGATGATAGCCTGATCTGAGGTCTATCTTGGAGAAATAACTGGCACCCTGAAGTTGGTCAAATAATTCGTCTATCCTAGGAATCGAATACCTGTTCTTAATCGTGACTTTGTTGAGCTGGCGGTAATCAATACACATTCTGAGATAACCATCTTTCTTGAGAATGAATAAGACTGGTGCACCCCATGGGGATACATTGGGCCTGATGAATCCCTTATCTAAAAAATCCTTCAACTGATCTTTTAGTTCTTTGAGTTCTTCCGGTGCCATTCTGTATGGCGGAATAGAAATAGGCTGTGTATCTAGGAAAAGGTCTATGCCTAAGTCTATTTCCCTTTTGAGAGGAATGCCTAGAAGATTTTGGAAAAACGTCTGAATATTCATTAACCACTGGGAGTGAGTTGAGACTGGGAAATTCAGAACTGGAGTCCTTAACATGCACAAGATGATACACACACCCCTTAGAAATTATTTTCCTTGCCCAAAGGTAGGAAACAAGATGAACCCTGAAAGACGAAGTGCTACCATCCCACTCTAGGACGGGTTCATTCGGGAACTGAAACTGAACTATCCTATTTCTGAAGTCGACTGTGGCATAGCAGGAATGAAGCCAATCCATGACGAGAATGACATCAAAATCAGTCATCTCTAACTCGACTAAATCTGCTAATGTGGATTAAACTAAGAGACTGACTTGAAATTATGCTTACTATAATGGTATGAATACTGAAGAAAAGGAACTGTTCCTAAAACATCTCATAGCCTTCTATACATAAATATGGCGCGCAACACACCTATGTACAAGACTCTACAAGATGCTGATTTCAGACTTCCTAGGACTCTATTGAACCTTAGACTCTGATGCCAAGTTTGTAACACCCCAATTTTCTGAATCAGAATGCTACATGGTACTCATGACCCCGAGGGACCACAAGCTAACCCATGACTAATATTTGTACCTGTACACTGCATATATAACGTATTAATGCAGAAAACATGAAGATGTAGGGCATAAGGTTCAACTGAATAAAGGATCTATCAAAACATAATATCCATATGGGTGAAAGATACCAAAAGAAGCTGAAAACTGAATCAACTCTGAACATAAGTCTGAATACTGAATCTGAAAGCCTCTAAGTGCAGTCTGAATAAAGAGTTGAAGGAACATGTCTCCAACTAACTCCGTAAAATGATAACTGGCTAAAATAAAAATGAATAAATCAAATCATATTGTCCTCGAATAAAGAGGACTCACTGAATCTCTGCGAATGGAAATGTTACTGCTACTACTGATCTAGAGCTCGTGTCTCTGAACCTATGGTGTAACATGAAAAGAAATCACCATAGCGCAAATGCATCAATACGAGGGAATGTACTGAGTATACGAGTGAGGTAGGCTAAATATAAATAGGGTTTACATGCATGAACAATGCTAACTGTCTAACTGACATGAATGTAAGAGTACAAACATACACACATAGTAACTAAAATCGTGGGGGAATTATAGCTAGTCATGTATGCTAATACATGGTTTACTAATGGCTAACATAACTGATACTAAAATTCTGCTAACATGGGCGACTGTATCTGACAATCCTAAATCTGATAAAACTATCTGAGTTTCATACTGTAACTGAGTCTGACTGTATCTGACAGTCCTGATACACTAAAATCTGAAGACCTATCTGAGTTCTTTTACTGAGACTGATTCTGAAACTGTGGGAGGTAGTTGTTTAACCAACATGCCCCAATAACGCATAGAGCTAAGTTGGGGTACAATATCTGCCCCGACTGGAAGGGGTGTCAATACCGCGCTACTGGTAAGGACAGTTGTGGGTGACCCTTAGCTGGCAGAAATTCAAAAACAGAACGGAGGGAACCCTAAAATGACAGGTTAATCCACCTCATCAACCCTAATCTGATAGGATAAGATGTCTCAACCTACGCTGGCTACGTAGTTCTGGAACACAAGGATGACTGCTAATAATCACACCCTAAACTGATAGGTGAGTCCCCATCCTTGGGTTTACTCGGTACTAACTTCTAATCCCATCTGAAGAGACTAAACATGATTCAACTGACTGTACATGGACAGATTAACTGACTTCCATTGACTGATGGAGTAGTATTATTATCTGAGAGTTAACTGCGACCATGTGATTTTTAAGGTTTTCCTGAGTCACATGACTGACTGAGTTCTATAGATTATAGCTTGACTGAGGTTATCATGACAACATGACATGGATCTAGGAACACAACTATTTTTTTGGGGTACGAATACCCCCAGGACTCGATAGAAGGAAACTGACACACTTGACATGACTTGATCACAAGATTTGAGTCCACAATTAATAATATCATAAGTAGGGGATATCATATTTCATATAGTTATTCAACATATTAAACATTGTAGGGAATGCATGGATATATTTCGTATACATATTGTATATCTCCATTATCTTACATGTTTCATACCACTACAATAGCAACACATGAAAGCATGGGATTCATATTGAAGTATATAGCTAACATGAACTTGTCATTTAGACATCATAGAACCATACAAACATGAATTTATAGCATCCTAAGCATTTTATCAAACACCTTGCATGCATTCTTTAAGGCATAGGTGGGTTTCATTCTTGCACCATATTAACCCACCTAAAGTTCATGGTTTTCAATTAACAAACATATATATTCCATGAAAACACCTTTAGACATCACATTGAAACTTAAAAAACAATCATCAACATGTACATACTCATATCACCACAAAAAGTTTACAAAATAATATTTAAAACATAGTTCTTGATCTCTATGAACGGATTGGATCCATAGATGAACACTACACATACCTTAGAAAGGAAACCTTGATGATTTGCTGGAGAGTTCTTGGATTTGGGAAACTTAATTCTCAATTATCTTAGAAAAAGGATTGAATCATGCTTTTGAGAGATGAGTTTGATGGAAACCCTAATCTTGTGGTTGAGTGTAAGAGAGGGTTTTTGAGATGCTTAACTAAAAAAAATAGGAAAAATTATGCCTCTTTAGGGTTATAAGTCATGGAAGGTGAAGGAAATGACCAAAATACCCTTATGAAATAAATTTCCAGTTGCTGAAAAATCATAGCTGACGACCTTCGTGATAGGGCGTCACAAATGTGATAATCTATCACGAATGTCGTCACTTAGGAGATGGTTTCTTCCTAAGGCTGACGACCTTCATGATAGGGCATCATAAATGTGGTAATCTACCACGAATGTCGTCACTTAGGAGTTGGTTTCTGCCTAAGGCTGACGACCTTCGTGATAGGTCATCACAAATGTTGTAAGCTACCCCGAATATTGTCACACTGTTTCCATCATGACATGCTGGAGTGAAATAGGAATAACTCTTTTCTCCGATATCGTATTTAGGTGAAATTGGTATCGTTGGAAATCTAATTAAATTATCTATCGTTTTATATGTCATAAGCTAAAAAAATTCCAAGTATAATGAGAGATATGTTCGTTTTAAGTTGATTATACCAATATCCTTCTCAAGAATTCAATCGGTAAGGAATGTTTTGATTCGTCTGATAGCTTGGAGTTATTTGAAGCCTTAATATACATCTAACCTACTCATAAAACTATAAAATAACCATGATGTAATATGCATGAACTTGGTACATTGCTCTAATAGTGGTTTGGATTTTTTAGGGTATTACATATTTTAAGGACCGAAATTTAATCTCTAAGAGGTATATCTATCACTTAGTTTAGGTTAAAGACACTAAGTCTTGGAATCCAACCCTCGAGTCAGTTCATGCATCCAATGATTTTCTAAAGTCTTTCTATATGATTTTCCTAAACTAACTCCCGATAGGGAAATCTTAAGGATCTCTTAGACAAGGGGTTCATCAGATCGAGCGTTTATCCATGGGGTGCTCAAGTTTTATTCACATACAACGACTATGATACCATCAGAATGTGTATAGATTACGTACAGTTAAACAAGGTCACCATCAAGAACAAGTAGCCTATCCGCTAAAGAGTGCCTATTTTACTAGCTTCAGGTATTCGATGCTTTTCAACATTTAATCTCAAGTCAAGATTGAAGGTCAGAGAATGTGATATTTTGAAGATTGCTTTTAGAACCTGTTAAGGTCAATTTGAGTTTGAGCTAATGTTTTTTTGAAAAAGAAATTCTTTGCATCTCTTATGCATATATTGAACATGGTTTTCAATCAATACATAGAAACTATCATCATTGTCTTTATTAACGAGTTGCTTATGTATTCTCTGAACAAAGAGGAAATGTATACCATTTGAGAATAGCATTGCAGACCCTCAAGGATCACCAATTACTTGTAAAATTTAGTAAGTGTGAGATTTTGTTGGACACCGTTACCTTTTTAGGGTATGTGATTTCAGTTGAATGTATTCATGTAGACCATCAAAAAATAGATACAGCGAACCACTGGCCTAGGACCATTACTCCATCCAACATTAGGAGCTTTCTAGTCTGTAATATCCCGTACTTTTCTTAGCTTAGTTCAGCTCCTAGTTGCATGCATAAGAGGCTTAAAGCCTGAAAAATTCATGAAGTTTTGGGGACTTAGTCTTATTTTTAGCCTCTTAACTTTAAAGATTTTTAAATTGGTCTTCTCGAACTCAAAATGTTAGTTTTTGAGTTAATTCATTTTCAGAGGTATAAGGAGCATGTCTCGGGTAAGTTTCAGATTTTTTAGAAGAGGATAAAGTCGTGTTTGGATTTTGATTCTATAACCTCACCACGATAGTGGCGCATCGCGGTGGCTATAGTGATGGATCCTTCACTACATTGTGTTGAGCCTTTAATTTGCATTCCAGCTATGAATATAAATTCCTGAGGGGCAATTTTGTCTTTTTCTCTCAATCCAATCCGTAAAAACACAAATTAAAGCTTCAGTTAGGGAATTATATGCCTAATTTTACTCAAAAAATAAACCCTAATCATCCCTCAAGTTCATCAATTTCATTCCTTTATCTTTAAGAAAACCAACAAATCAAGCTCCCCAATCCAAGAACTTTTAAGAAAAGCATCAAGATTATGATTCTCTTTCAAGCAAAGGGATTTAAGGTATGTGTGATGTTCATCCATCCTCCCTTTTCACCCATGGAGTTCAAGAATCCATTTTTATTCTTTAATTCATGAATTTTATAGTTCTTATGTATTTTGCTCAGCTATTCATGCATGCTTATGCAGTAGTTTCATGCTATTCATTCAGTTATTTTTTCATGCACAGTTAACCCTTGCATTTCAGCTTAACCTCATCTCATATACCAGTACATTCAAAGTACTGACTGCATAGTTTTCTTTGTGATATGATGTGTTATATCATAGGTTTGGATGCTCAGTTACCTGATCGTGCTTTGAGAAGTCCAGTGTTACAGCAACACCAATAGTGGTAAGTCAGTATCCTTTAAGGACAAGTTTATTTTTTACTCTGTTATTTCAGTATCTCTTTATTATAGTTAGTTGGAGTTAGTTGGGGGTTTGTCCCATCAGCTCTACAGTCAGTCAGTTAGAGGTTTTTCATACAATAAGATAGTCAGTTAGATATTAAACTTTCAGTATTCATATTGGTATGACTATGATTCTCAGTATATCTTCCATATAGCTGTTTTGTTTCTATTATACTCCATGCTCACAGCAGGTAGAAACTCATAGGTTAGCTTGTGGTCACTTGTGACTGAAAGCACTGTTGTCGTAACTAAAGGGTATCCTCAGGTCGTGACATAGTCTTAGCTTGATATTACAGGAGTGCTAAGGGCTTTTCCTCAATATTTTCACCATTGATTAAGTTGAAACAAAAGATGTTGAAGTTCCAATGGTCAGACTGGTGTGAGAATATTTTTCAAGATTTTATGATAGATTGACTTCAACATCGTTATTAGCTTTGTTGGATGGGTTATATGGATTTGTGGTGTTAGTGATGCCTCTATTGTAAGGCTAGGGTGTTTTTTAATGCAAAACAGAATTGTGATAGCTTATTCCTCAAAAAAAACTTAAAGAGACTGAGAATAATTATCCAAATCATGATTTGGAATAAATAATAGTTATGTTTTCCTTGAAAACCCTAAGACATTATTTATATGGAGTATGGATATTGATGTTTTCATAGGCCATAAAAGTATCTTCTGTATGTTTTCTGAAAAAAGTTGATTCTTTGTCAAAGAAGGTTGTTAGAGTTGCTAAAATACTATTACATTAATATGGTCTACCATCTAGGTAAAGAAAATATGGTGGCTTATGCTTTGGGTAGATTGTCCATGGTAGTGTAGCCCATGTTACGAAGGAGAAAAAAGAGTTGGGTAAAGAGGTGCATAGATTAGCTAGATTAGGAGTTGATTTTATTGATATAGATGATGGTGGGTTGAGGTGTGAAATGGGTCAAAGTCACCTCTTGTAGAAAATTTGACGGAAAAACAACGTAATGACCCTATACTTAGTCAGTTAATAGATCCAATCAATCGATAAAAAATAGAGGTTTTCACCCAAGAGGGAGTAGTTCTCTTAGCTATCTGGGTCATTTTTGTTTTCCCAATATGGATGGGTTGAGAGATAGAATGTTAGAAATGCTCATATCCTATGTATTAGATTTACCCTAGTGCCACCAAGATGAACAACAAGCTTTGGGAAGTCTACTAGTTGAATGGTATGAAGAGAGACATAACAAAGACTATGGCTAACTTTACAAATTATCAGTTAGTGAAAATTGAGCTTCAAAGACCAAGATGTACACTTCAGGATATGTCATCTCCACTTGGAAGTGGGAGGATTTTAGTATGGATTTTAATATGGGACTTTCTCACACTACATATTAGTATGAGTTGTTTTAGGTCGTCATGGAATGAATGATCAAGTCAGTGCATTTTATGCCAGTTAAAACCTCCGATATGACTGAATATTATGCTGAGTTGTATGTTCGTGAGTTGGTAAAACTTTTGGGGATTCCTTTATCCATCATCTCAGATCAAGATACCCAGTTTACTTCTCAGTTTTGCAATTATTTCAGAAAGGCCTTGGTACAAACGTAAAGCTTAGTACTGCTTTGAACCCTTAGAAACATGGTGAGGCCAAGCATACTATCCAAACTCTAGAATATATGTTTATATTTGTGTGATTGACTTCAAAGGACATTGGGAGGACCAGATGCCTTTAATTAAGTTTTCTTATAATAACAGTTACCACGATAGTATTCAAATGGCTATCCTCAAAGATTTCACGGCATTGATATAGATCCCTTATAGGGTGGATTAAGGTTGGTAAATCTTCTTTGATTAGGATAGTTCTTATTCTCTAAGCTATGGAGAACATTCAGTTGATTCATGAGATGTTTAAAAGTGCTCAAAGCCATCAGAAATTGCATACATATGCTAGGATGCAAGGAATGAACTAAATACAAAAACTATTAGCTTGGCATGATACCAGTGTACCATACTAGTTGGCTACCGAGATAAAGGCATGCCACACCACTGGCTTAGCGCAATAAGGGTGTGCTATTCCAGTGGTTATGGAAATGCTAAAATTCTATTTTCCTTAAGATTTTTCTAGAAAAATAGCCCTTTACATCAGAATTGATCCTATAACACTGACTAAAATGTTTTCCCACATTATATGGTAGGATTTCATAGCTCCTTGTCCTCCCAAACTCTCAAGAACACCAAAATAAAGGGTTTCTATGAAATTTCCATCTTAAGGGCTCCAAACTCAAAGTATCTTTCTAGAAATTGAGAAGTTCTGGTATGTGGGCTGTTAACATTATTTTCCTTTATCCCTTGGGCCCAATAAATTTATCATAAATGATTTTATGGATTTACTGAATAGGTCTCATACCCACTTTACATGATTTTGAAATTATGATGCTTTATTATGAATTAAACTTTATTTATTACAAGAATTCATTATTTACTCATTTTTTACTTATATGGCTGATCTTATGAATTGAATTTTAGCATTCTTGACATGAAATACTATAATTGGTAAATGTAAATGATTTTTGCATGAGTCACTCAGTTTACAAGAAACTAAAATTTACTATTTTAGATTCAATATGAAATTCACATATGTACTTTTAAATATGAAATAGAAATAGAAGCATAGTTAGTTGTCAGACTTCTTATAAACCTATATGCTTACTTTATGGGGGATTTCATATATTATGAGAACTAGTATAGTTTTAGGAGTAGTATTTAGCATCGAGGTAATGCAGGTTTAGCTCTTCCAATTTCCAAAATTATGTGCCGGCATAGGTTAAAGTGGGAGACCTTATTTGTTTAGCATTCTCTTATTAGAGGAATTTTTGTTAGTTGAGAATGGCTTTCTTCTCATTAAAGAATTCACACGAAGCATGGTTCTTTATCCTAGAAAGGTAGTGTATATCCTCCCAACAACGGCTACAAGTTGGGCTCTATGTTACTCAAATGGGGCATGCTAATTGATTGAATCTTCCATTGGGATATTGATTTTAGAAACTAAGTGTAATGACTCACTAACTTTGCTATATTTTGCTTTACTACTTATGGTTTAAAATATTTCATCTTTAAGTATATCCCTGTACAAGGTGAGCCTATATATACTTAGTGTGCAGGTTTTAAGCTTATGATATAAATCAAATTTACATATTCCATGCACTCCTATATACATAGTATATTTCAGAAGTGTTGACCACATAGTCTTTATACTCTGCATTCTATTACGATGTAGGTTGTCGTGTTTTCCCTGTACATTATAGTTATCCATGATCAACACTTTCTATGTCTCATCAGTTGATAAATTCTCAAGTTTCTAGGACCTGGGTTATGTTTGTTTGTAGTATATTAGTTCTAGTTATATTCAAACTTTATATTTTAATTTTGGGCCAACTGGTGTTTGTCCCAGTAGCTCTTCAATATGTTTACAGGCTTGTCTAGAATTGGTAGTTATTTTAGAAATTATAATGATTTAGTTTATGTTTAGTTCCCATTTCTTTGTTGAGATTATTTATCCAAATAAATTCAGACTTTTAAGTTAAAGCTGCAGCTCATATTGTATGTTTATTAAGAGTTAATACAAAGAAGATACAATTGGATAGATTTTGGACTACTTGTAGTTCTTAGAACCATGTGACGTCCAGGAGGTATTTTTGGGGTATTAAAAAAGCATACTATGTCTTAGGAAATTTAGTCAAGGGATTTCAGAATTATAATCTCGCTCTTGTGCCCATGTGTCGGCTTATTTTCATATTGTTGTTGATTTGAGTGAATATAAATGGGGAGATTCCTGAATGGGGATTTTATTTTACATATGTCGGCCTTGTTTGTGCATTAAATGTCATTATCATTATTATGTTTCCCATGTGAGAAATTGAATAGATATTATAGAACTTTCTAAATTTTACTTTCCTTTATAATTATAGTAATCCTAAGAAAGGGGTTTCTGAGATGATATTACAAATATCTACATGACTATTCACTTTAGCGTTGCTGAGGAAGGCTTACATCATGGAAAATTATCATATGGAGAAGAGTTAGACATTATTTATAACATTATTGAGTTGATTTATTATCATTATATTGACTTAGTTTTGAACATGTATCCTCGTCTTGTTTATTTAAATTCATGTAAATTATTACCACCGAGAAACACTCTATAAAACCCTTGATCCAGGAATATTAGCCGAAGAGGTGAATGAGAAACTTGAAAAGACACTTTATCCTTGAATATTAGCTAGAGAAGTGAATTACGATAGGAGATTGAGATATGAGAAAGTATATGGGTTTTGAACCTCCTATTGGTGTTATCTTGAAGCCCGGGGCTTAAGATATGTATATGAAAAGCCATGTGATGGCTTACATTCATAATTGACATATCATCATTTCATTGCATTTCGTTACATCATTGTATCTTCCTTATGTATTGTTGTTGTATACTTTGGTTCTTAGCTATATTTTGCATGTAGTTTTTATGTTTTTTTGTTTATATTATAAAATTATTAGTGGAGACTGTGTGAGCTACCATTTGAAAAGTTTTTGTTTGTAGGTGACATTTTAATAATATCCTTTATATGTTTTATTTTCTAATTGGCTCAGTCGCTTTATGATGCCTACAAAGTACAAGTGGACCATACACATTCCTACTACACCCTTTTGGTGTTGATCTTTGTTTGAGTAAGACTCATAATAGGGGATTTCATGTTATCTAGGACTGTATTTTAGTTATGGGTAAGCTTGAGTGTTTGGGGAAACTTTCAAACCTCCTCTTAGTTTTATCATGTCTTCACTGACAAACTACTATATTTTTTTTTGGACTTTGTTGTTGATGCTCACTACTTGTGACACTAGTATTTAAGGATATTGTTGTATTTTCATTTATACATTATATTATGATTACTATGACCTGACTTCATCCTAAAAGCCTCATATGCACTTATTTTTCTTCATTTATCATATTTCTTTTCTTTATAGGTTCTTTGACTTACCTATCAATATTGGGTCGAGGTACGTTCCATCATGACCTCAAGTTTAGAGTCATGACAAATTGATATCAGAGTTATGGATTAATCAATCTCATAAATAAAGAGCATAATGTGTAGTAGAATCTCATGGATTAGTGCATAGTCATGTGTATCTATCATCAAGAGTCTATAAGATATTTTCAGGATAACTTCTCAAATTTGATTTCTTATCTTGTGGGTTATTCGTAAAAAATATTCTAAATTAGTATTAGATTATTTTTTGAATATGTGCTGAGGACTAGATCTTGATATGTAGAACATGTTGAGCAACACCTGTTGTTGGATTCCTAGTTAGAGGGTGATGCATTGGTTATGACCGTGGTAGAGGAAGGCAATGGGCATGTGAGTTTCTCTCACTAGGGTAGCCTTTCTCGAGCGTAAGAGTTTTAAAAAAATGAGGGAAATCTAACAAAGAATATAAGGACAAATCAATTTCTCCAAAGTTTAGTTGACACACCAGTGTTATAGGATTTATAATTCATCTATTTGGTCATTTGTATGGCATCTCCTAGAATTGTATTCCAACGGGGAGTGTCGGGTACTTCTCATACTCAAGGAGGTATCCCACTGACTTGGTAGGATTTTACTTATGGTTTTCCAACTTTAGGGGTATAGACATCTTGTGCAATACCCCTTCGTCTTAACTCACTTACTCCTAGACTCACTATTTTTCTTATTACTTCTGGTCCTGTGATGACTTTTAATAATTAGAACAGATTTTCAGATTCATTTGCTTGGATTGTCTCAAGTTTGGTAGTGTTGTTGGAGATGAATCCTATGATTTTTTCTTGACAACCAGGAGAGGTTGCATAACCTTAGATCTATTAAGTCCCATTGAGTTGCATATACTACTTTTCAGTTAACTGACATGACTAGTTTGTGGTAGAGTTCTCTTACAGGTTGTAGATGACTGGGTTTGCCAACTATGAAATGGAACCCGTTTTCCGAGGCTTTTCTAGAGAGGCTCGTGCCTTGAAATTTAAGGGATCATATGAGCTATTAGTTTGATCACTTGGACAAGATTTTAATACTATTGTAGAGTATGAGGTATATTTTCATGCAATATCTAGATATGCCACTACCAATATCTACACAAAGTCTGATAGGATCAAGAAGTTGGTCAAGGGGTTGACAGGTTATTAATAGTTTGCTACAACCTAGAGAGTTATTTTAGTAGAATCTTTTCAAATTATTATAGTTCATGATTAGTTTATTGAGTAAATTAATTAGATTACTTAGTGTGGTAGCGGCATTAAGGACATTCCTTGACAGAGCGAGTTTAAAAGACATGCATGATGAGGTAGAGGGTTCTTTGGATGAGGCACTCACAATAACCATGATAGGGAAGTTTACGATGCTTTATAGGGTTTAGATAGTAAGTCAGTGGTTCCCGTGGTTAAGGCAGCCAGTGGTTAGGACATGCAGGCAAGAGCTCCAATTTTTGTTCTTTGGTATAGGGAAGTCGATATGGTTCTTCTAGGTCCCCACAAATAGAGTCAGGTGGTAACTGAATTACTTATGTGAGAAGATTAGTCGTATAATGAAGTATTGGCCTCATTGTGTTTTTGGTCTTAACCAACAGAGTTCTAAGCTTCAGCTTTGCCTTTTTCCAAATTTTGCGGTTAGATTTTGTTTATAAAGTGGCACGGGTGTTACTAAAGGTGCTGAAGGTGGAGATCGAGGAACTCATAGTAGTAGATGTGGGGTATTTCACAATAGTATCGAGCGTGGTCAATACTATTCTATACCTGGGAGATTTGAGATAGAGCCCCATGATGCAATTATCATAGGTATCATCCCAGTTTCATATCATTCTACTTCAATGTTATTTGATTCGGGGTCTACATTCTCCTAAAAAAATCCAAAAGTGAGGTTCCTCCTTCATTCCTTTCCCCTTAATCAAAACCTCCATGCACATCAACATAGCCTGTTAATACTGATTCAGTATGCCTGTTAAAACACCACCTATGAAAATCTTCTTAGTTCATAGAAAACTCTAACCACCTAATCCAGAATCTCTTAAAATCTCTTATGTTCTCCTTATTCAAGACCACTCACAGAGCCTAGATACTAATAATATTCCACGTAGACTCTACAATAACCAACTTAATTGACAACAACCCATTGTTGACCAGCCTAACCTCCACTACCTATCCCCTAAGCTTTTTATCTACTAAGATAATGTCATGGCCCAAATCAAGGCCTGGTATTGATGGGCATCAAAAGTGCGTCGGGGGCCTGGAAATCACCCCCTTACACCTAACCAACAAAAACAACATCCCCAATGTCGGATGAATTATGAGCATATAACAAGATAACATAAGGATAAGCATAAATATATTTAGACCATGTCCATAATCCATCAACCAGAGACCGTCCAAGTAACCTACGAACAACACCCAAGCCCACAGTAATCCAACAAAGCCTTCTAACAAAAGACCAAAACTGAACACCAATAAAGTGTCGGGACATGCCGCTGACTATAGCCAAAATAAGTCTAAACAACCTGAGACATAAGAGATCAAAATATGAAATGTAAACTTCCAATGTATGGAATCTCACCTTTTCAATGTAAACTAATGAACTTACCCAGAATCTGAATCACTATGCAGTGAAAGTAGAAGTATGGCCCATTCCTGCATTGCGTGGGAATACTGCATTCAAAAAAAGTTAGCATGGTGAATACTAGAATGTAACTTGTGGATAAGGATAACATAATTCCATGATCTATAGTTTCAAACTCATTCAAAATCCAATGCACGTAATTAAATGCGTATACATATATATATATATCACATTTCAGAATAGGAAACAAGGCTTAGCGTGTACTTTAAAACTTTAGCCTAGATTTTGCATATCAACCGTCATATAATAGTACCCGAGAGTTATATGGGCGTCAACTCTCACCCCCTGGTCGGGCCCAAATGCATGTAGCTACATGAACTAGAGAAAGATCACATATATATGAATGGGGAACGCGAACCATCCAATCTTTTACTAAGGTGACTTAAGCACATAATCATGAAATATTATATGGGGGACTCAAACCTTCCAATTATAATAATAACAATAAGGTGGATTCAAACCACTTGGTTAAAAGAAAGGGGACTTGAACCCTCAAGCCATAATGACTGCAGTTCCCAGTATTGGTCACTCGGAACTCCACCTTCATGGTTATGCTACACAACCCTTTTTTAAAGCCCAATATAAAACATTTGTCACACATTCCCATTCATTGAATCAAATTTCACATTAAGGCATACATTGTCAGTATCGTCATACTAGCTAAACAAGGTAACAACAACATGAAAAAATAATTACATTACTTGAGGGAATTCACAACCCCCTTGTTCAATTATGCAATAATTTTTTAAAACATGAATCCATAAGGTTCAATTCAACAACACAATGCAATAGTTCAAGAATAGTTCAATTCCCATATTTTTTCATAACTAAAAATGAATTCCACATCAAGTGGTTAGGATCATAACCACTTCAAAAGTCACAAGTTTGAGAAAATCACAATTCCCTAGTTCATTCACCTTAACCATTCACCCATAAGTTCAAAACCTTTTTAAATCATGACTATTCAACAATAAACCATGGGAAAACATTATTGAATAACAAGCATTCAAAACCCCCGACCTTTATTTCAAAACCAACATCAATATCTGATGAACAATACTTTATATCATATACTTTTACAAAATAACATTGAGGGAAGAGTAACATCCCTGAATTACCAAAGATTATGGAGGGAGATTGCCCTTGGAAGCTCTAGTTGACCCGCTTCTTGGAAACCCTGAGTATTGTTGCTTGAGAGAGTTTTAGAGGGAGGAGAGTGTTTTCTTTTATAAGTTACAAATAAAAATAAAGTCATAATAGGGTTTATATATCTAGGGTTATATTTAGGGCAATAGAGAAATGACCAAAATACCCTTAGTAAAAAGACCGAAAAACGCTGCCCAATCGCTATGAGTGACTTTATGACTTTTGGGGTCACCCTACGACTTCAACCATCTAGTCGTAGCCAAACAAGAACCCCCCCTCCTTGAGTTCTTCATTGTAAACCTTACGAATTTCACCCTACATCTCATAATGAAACACTACGACTCGTAAGTTCAAGTCGTAGTCTCAATAGTTTTAATAGAGGCACTACACTGGAGAACTTACGAAATACCCTCCTTTCGACTCCTCAGGAGTCTATACGATTCGTTAAGTATAGTCGTTAAGTGACTTAGGTAAATCCTTCTGGACTCATTACGACTGGGTCCTATGACCCATAAAGACACATTACGACTCGTCAGGTGTGTCGTTGCCAAGGTAGAAATCTTAGAACTAAGGAACTTTCAAAGGACCAAAATTCTGGGGCATTACATACTCCCCCTTTCGAATCATTTGTCCTTGAATGATAGGACAATGTACTTATTAGCTCAATTAGACTCCAAATACAATCATACTTACCTTTAACAAAGACCAAAAACAAAATGTTAAGAAATGCACATATCTCAAGAACGATTAACAGGAGCTGGGAATAAGAAGAGATAGTTGGATTTTATGTCCTCTTTAGCTTCCCACATAGCTTCTTCCTACCAAACAATACATCTAATAATGATTAAATATGACCATACTCTTTACTAAGCTTTAAACTATGGATACAAAACTCTACCATTTCAACCTCCTAACTCCCCTACAAAACACATAACTACGTCACCTGAGAATTTTCTGCATCTCCCTCCCATGTTAAAGCCTAACTCAAAGTTAAAGTTGCTAGGGTAAGTCATGGGTCCTTATACTTTTCACCACTCCAATAGTAGTAGTTGCTCTTATCATAACAATCAAGTAACCTCAGGTCATAATCAAGGATTACTAAACCCATAACATAATGGTTTATGTATCTATAAATCACATCATTCAAGCTTGGCATTCTATCCCCTCTTTACGGATCTCCCACTCAAAAACTAAAAACATCAATTACTATTGCAATGGATTTCACCACATCTCTTCCTCTAAACTATTTCACATAACAAAAGTTTATCTTACTCTTCCATCTTTATCTATACTTTTAGCCTAAGTAGTCACTGCAAATTTTAAAAAAAAAGAACATCTACTCCCTCATAAAAAATATTACTATGCTTATATCGCCACTACCATCCTATCATAAGAAGGGTCACTGGGGAACTAGAGTACCAGCATCAACAATGAGGGGGTTACTTCTCAATTATGACTCCTACTTGTCGTACTACTCAAAGTGAGACCATCGAAATGAGACACGATACAATAGGCACGAAGTACTTCATAGAAACCACCTAGATTATAAATGGAAAGTCTTTTTGACATAAACATCCCATACCACGAGTCCATAGGACTAGGCACCAGAAGAAACACGACTTCTTATATTGTAGGTAATATAACATAAAGCCGAGATTTATATTCGGGGAACCAGGAAAGAATTTTTGCTTGAAACCACTATTTTGTGGAACTAGGCATAACATGAGACATGAATGTATGGTTCATGAGCGTCGTGACATAGATATTGAATAAATGGAAGCTCAAATTTTGAAAAACCATTATTGTCTTTGGTTAAGGGGCTGAAGTATAGACATACGCGGCATGTAGAATGTAGGACTTAGGCATAAGCACTATTAGAATGTATACGACACTAGTAGAGTACCCTATTAACCAAAATAGTAGGGAATTGCTAGAATAAGAGCAAATTCACCTTGACTCTCTCAAGAATAGCACCACCAGGAGAAAATTTAAGATTAGCCCTCGATCTCTATCTTACTACACCAATAAGTAAAATACTCCGCTCGAAGGGGTATCACTATGGATGTGTACTATGGACACTTGGCTCTCTTTTACTTAAAACCTCATCTATCTATATTCTACATGGGGTTAATCATATTCTTAAGAACTCCATTCCTTAATACATACAATGAATTATCCCCCCAATCTATCAGTTAAAACCTGTACCTCCAGCCTAAATGTCATAATTTTCCCACTCTAGTGTTCCGTAAGTCATCAACCTCATCCCATCCCACACCCCATCAATCCTATCAATTTGCTCCCAAAATTCTCGCATCGGTATCCTCGAGCTAACATACTTCTTTCACCAACATCAATATCTAAGGTTAAAACTTGTTATCTAAAAACCATCATGCACTACTAACAGAGTACCCTGCATAATATATATATATAGTGAGAGAAAGAGAAGGAGAAAGAGTCCACCCCATGAGGAGGTCACCCTATATTCTTTATTCACCTGGTCATACCCTATAAATATTAGGAAGAAACCATCCTCACTACACACAAAAGAGTGGAAGAACCCCATGGGGAAATGCTAGGGAGGATAAACCCGCATCAAGAAGATCTTTTAACTGCCTTGTAGGTTATTTCAACAAACCCTGAGCCCCATACGAAGGGATAAAGATCGGATGAGTGTTCGGAAGGAGATCAATCCCAAAAATCCATTGTCCTATCGGGAAGATCATCAGGGAGCACCTCAAAAATTTCATAGACCATAAGGATAGACTACAAAGAAAGAACTTCAGATCAATAATCCTTAACATGCACGAAATGGTATTGACACCATTCTAGAGATCAATTTTTGGGCTCTAAGATGCAAAACAGACCTTCGCTTAAGCACTTGAGAACTACCTTCCCATTCAATCACCGGCTTATATAGGAATTTAAAACTCACCCTAAAGGTCCGACAATGAATATAACCAATCTATCCCTAAAATAACATCAAAGTCTATCATGTCAAACTCTTTTAGATCCACCATTGTCTCCCTACCCTGGACCGACATCACATTACCCCTATAGACCCTTCTAGCTAGAATAGTCATCCATTGGGAGGACACAGAAAAAAAATTTGGAGTACACCCAAGATTAAAACCAAAATGCATGTAAGGGGTCATATAAGAGATATTAGACCCCAGATCAAGAAATCAATACACATAACAATGACATCAGGTGATGCCTCAAACTCCTAGCGAGTTGCAAGATTATAAAGATAATTCTAGCTAGGGTCAATTTTAGAAGTAGAAACTCTTGGTGCACAAACTGAAGAGATAGTAATCAAAATCTTATTGAATCTATTAGCAACGCTAATCGAAGGACAATGCTTCTATATATGACCAGGTTAACCACACTTGAAGATTTGATTCTTTCCCTCATAATAAAATCCATGATGCCACTGGCCATAAAATTATCAAAGAGGATAAGGAGGGACTAACTGGGATCCATGAGACTTATATTGGGCATCCTATACCCTAGGACTAACACCATTTTGAAAATGATGATTACTAGATAGCTTTTGGAATAGGGCTCTAGCCAATGGCTATGAACTAAAATTTCCCCTACTAACTTGCTTAAGTTCATGTCTCCCATGTCTACTGCTATTGTGATGACTCCTACCCTACTCTAAATATCTAAATTTTTTATTATGCATATCCCCAACCTTAGTATGATATTATCTCCTACCAATAAGATAAGATTGGCATGACAGAGAGATCGTTATCTAGGTCAATAGATGAATAGAATGATGAAACTTACACTTTGCCCTGAGGTGTCCAAGGAGGACTAGGGGGAACCGGTGGAACTCCACTAGGATAATCAGAAGCAGCGACCCTAGACCGGGTCTGTACCCAAGGGGTAGGATGAGTTCTTTCCAAATTGTCCTTATATGAGATAGAAGAGTTTCCATAAGCATCAGATTTTCTGGGATGCATGATCTGAAAAGCGAACATACGAGAATTAGAGGAGATTTCATGACCTTAGATTCTATAGCCCGAAGAATAAATTACAAGAAAGAAAAAGATTCCTAAATGCCTCATAGTCGCTCCCTTATAAGTGTGGCACACTATCTACTCATAAAAGAGACTCTACTTCGCATGGCTTTGTTAGACACCCAATGACACCAGACATGGCTATCTAACTCAGGCCTAGTCATGATGGGTTTCTCATGATCATCGTGAATCGGAGATCACCCCGTACACCTAGCCAATTCACACAACATTCCCAATATTGGATGAATCCCAAACATATAACTAGATAACAAAAAGATAAGCTTAAATATATTTAAGCCATGTACATAATCCATCAATCGAAAACCAGCCAAATAACCTACCTACAATATCCAAGCCCATAGTAATCAAACAAAGACTTTTAAACAAAGGACTAAAGCTGAATACTAATAAAGTATTGGGACATTAGCCCAACTATAGCCAAAAATAGTTTAAACAATCGAAGACATAAGAGACTAAAATATTAAATTTGGCCTTTGATGTATAAAGCTCACCACGTCAATGTCAATACATGAATTGACCCTAAATCTGAATCACTATGCAAAAGAAGTAGAAGTATGGCAAATTCCAAAGTTGTATAGAGATACAACATCCGAAGACAGTTAGTAGGGTGAATGTTATATTATAACTTAGGGATAAGGATAACATAATTCCATGATCAATAGTTTCAAACTCATTCAAAATCCAATGCACATAATTACATAGACACACACACATATATATCGCATGCCGAGATATGGAACAAGGCTTAAAGTGAACTTTAAAAATTTAGTTTGGATTATGTAGCTCAACCATTATACAATTGTACCCATGGGCTATGTGGGCCCCAACTCTCACCTCCTGGCGGTCCCAATGCATTTATCTGCACGAATCAGATAAAGATCATATATATAGATATGGGACTCAAACCCTTCACTTATTTACTAAGGTGACTTAAGCACCCAATCATGAAATATGATGTGGGGGACTCGAACCCTCAAATCATAATAATAACAATAAGGGACTCAAACCACCTGGTCATGAGCAAGGGGACTCAAACCCTTAAGCCATAATAACCCCTGGATCAGCTAGCACGATTCCTAAAATCGGTTACTCGAACCTCCACTTTCACGACTCAGCTAAACAACACTTTTTTAAATCCAAATTAAGAATATTTATCACACAATCCTATTCATTGAACAATATTTTACATTAAGTTATACATTGTTGGTGTTGTCATACCAGCTACACTTGCAAGGTAACAACAACATGCCAAAACAATTACATTACTTGTGGGAACTCACAAGCACCTCAATTCAATTATGTAATAATTTCTGAAAACTCGTATCAATAAGATTAAATTAAACATTACAATGCAATTGTTCAAGAATAGTTCAATTTCCATATTTCTCATAACTAAAAACCAATTTGATATCATGGGGTTGGCATCATAACCACTTCAAAAGTCACAAGTTTTGGAAAATCATAATTCCTTAGTTCCTTCACCATACCTATGCACTCACAAGTTCAAAACCCTTTCTAAAGAATGATATTCAATAATATGCCATGGGAAAACATTGTTCAACAACAAGCATTCAAAACCCCCAACCTTTGTTCAAACCAACATCAATATCTCATAAAATAATACTTTAAATCACATATTTTTACAAAATAACAATGATGGAAGAGTAACATGCTTGAAATACCTAATATTATGGAGAGAATTTTCCCTTGGAAGCTCTAGTTCACCCACTTCTTGGAAACCCTAAATATTGTTGCTTGAGAGAGTTTCTGAGAGACGAAAGTGTTTGATTTTATGAGTTATAAATAAAAATAAAGTCTCAATCGGGTTTATAGGTCGAGGTTTATGTTTAAGGAATGAGGGAAATGTCAAAAATTACCTCAGTGATAGGACTAATAAATATTGCCAAGTCGCTACGAGTGACCTTATGACATGTAGGGTCACTGTGTGACTTAGACCATCTAGTTGTAGCCTAATCAGAACCCCCTTGGGATCTTTACTATAAAACCTATGACTAGCACCCTATATCACTTAATGAGAACTCATCAGGTCAAGTCATTGTCTCAATAATTTCAATAAAGGGACTACACTGGAAAATATATGAAATACCATACTTATAACTCATTAGGAGTCTATACGACTCATTAAGTCTAGTCATTATCAAGGACGTGACTTAGGAAAATCCTTCTAGGATTATTATGATTGGATCATATGACCTGTAAAGACGCATTACAACTCGTTAGTTGAGTCATTTCCCGCAACAAATTTCCAAGGACCAAAAACTTGAGGCATTATAGATAACTACCCCATTCCTATACCTTATACTACAAGAGTACCACTTCTTATAACAATCAATATCTTTCACGTTAGACTCTGTCCATTTGGTTTTCTAACACAAGCCATAGTAATCCTCCTCTTCCTATGAATCTTCATGAGCTCTATGTACTAACTTAGAGATGTTCATATGTTCCAAGACCCAAATATAAATATAGAGGCACTCTTATGCCACTTAACCCCACTACCTCTTTACCCACAACCCTAAGCTCGACCCTAACCCAAATTTTGACCCAGATGTCAACATTACCGTAGAAATTAATCCTAACCCCAAATCTGACTTATGACATAACCTTAGTTTACCATTAACCTCCGAATATAATTCTCAATAAGTGAAGGATAAATTCATTCAAATAGGTGAGGATGAAGATTGAATAGGCGAGGCTTAAGAAAAAACAATCTTTTATAATCAATGAAATTAGTAATAAGTGTAAAGCTATTTAAATAATGTTCTAAGGAAAGCAAACATAAATCTACATGAAAGAACCAAGAATAACTCAAAACTATAATGACAATATTAATGACACTTGAAATAGTCAACACAAAAAGATATACGTGTCTCCACTAACTACTACAATGACACAGAGAAATAGAAACAATAAGAAGAATAATTAAAGATAAGAATTAAACAGATAGATATACCACTATAGATGAAATAAGATAAGAATTACCCTACACATAATTTAGTGATGGGATTCATAGTGTTTGTGTTGCAGTTATGGCGACATTACTTATATAGAGCTCATTGTGAGGTTTTCTCTAATAATCATAGATTTTAGTTCTTTTTACACAAGTGAGTTCTTACAAAGAGACTGTGATGTTTCCTTATGTTACTAAAGGATTATGATCACTCTATTGTATATCATGTGGGTAAGGCTAATGTGGTTGTAGGTGCCTTGCGTCAGAAGACTACTTACAGCATCTCAAATTTTTTATCTCTAAAAACTTTCTTGACTTTTATGCTCACTGTGCAGGTAACGACTCACCTAATAAGTCATGAATACTCATTATGAGTGTTAGGGATAAAGTCATAGGCAAACTAGTGAGGAATGACCAAATTTCTATTGATGTCACAACTTCAACCTTATGAGTCATAAGGTGAGGTTACGATTATTGGGTGTGATGTGTGACCTTAGAAGTAAGGTTTCCCTGAGTCATAACCTAGAATATAAGTCCAACAAATGAATTTTACCCCAATGTTATGAGTCGAGACATGACTCGTAGAGACTAGGGGCAGTTTTTCTACACATTATCATTAGGGGAAAATTGGCCTTTTCTCTCATCCAATTTCTATTCCATGATATAAAACACTCTAGTAGCCCAATCATGATAAAATTATCATAACATTAACATTATTCTTCAATCAAAATACCCATGTGAAGAATAAGTTAGGGTTTCTAAGGATTGGTCATCTAGATCTTCAATTGGTGGATTCTCTCAATAACTCTTGACATCACAGGCATGTATCTCTTCCCTAAAACTTATTTTATTTAGATAATGTGTTAATTGTTATTTGTATTGTTTTAATATTTGTTTTTGGAACTTGGATTGAGGGTTTTTAATAATTGTTGTTTATTGGTCTTCCCATGATTTTTCATGTATTATTTGTGCTTTATTGATGAATTTTGGAACTTATAAGGTGCATGGGCATGGTGAAAGGAATAGGGGACGTTGATTCTCCCAACTTTATGGATTTTGATAATGGAATTGGTAATAACCTCAACCCACCTTATGAAATTGGCTTTGTAAATATGGGTACATGCATACTGATACCAAATTGAAACTATTGCATTGCATAACAGGTTAATGGGACACTGATGGCTTAACAAGGCCTTTATTGCCGAGACTTTATTTTAAATTGAACCTCGGGGTCATGGATTCTAGCAAGTTAATGAATAATTGGATCATGGGGGTCATGGATTCTCCCAAGTTGATAGTCAATTGCAATGGCATAGTGATAATAACATACAAGTATAATTGGTATGACGATATCAAGAACATATGCCTTAATAGAAGATTTATGGTTTAATGAATGAGAATGTGCAAATATTTTAATTAGGCTTAAAAAGGGTTGTGTATATAGCTGTGATAGTAGAGGTCCCAAGGGACCGATACTGGAAACCCATATTTATCAGCATAGGGATTGGTTTTAATGATTGTGTGCTTGTGTCACACCATATATATATATATATATATATATTAATCATGGATTGGTGAATGGTCATAGATTCCATGGCCTTCCTTGATACCACTGATTTGTGTGGCTGACATGCACTAAGGTCCTTTCGGTGGGGGAATCCAAACCCATATAGCCCGTGGGTGCCTTTATAATGGTTAAAGATACATAGTCCAGGCTATGATTTTAAATCTCATGCTAAACTTTATTCCCTTTCCTAGCATATGTAAATATATATGTATATGGTTGTCTGCATATAGTTTTAAATGATTTTGGACTAATTTGATCATGGCATAATTTTATCCCTTCCCTAAGTTTCATACTAGTGATCATACTACTAACCATCCCCATTCAGTGTATCCCCACACAATGCAGGGTCTAAAAATACTTTATTTTCCTTATACAGTGGTAGGTGATTTATTGATTATCTGTGAGTTGGCTTTGACGTAGTGAGCTACCATTCTCCAAAAGGCATTTATTTCATAGTCTTGTCTTTATTTATGTTTTAGACTATTTCTATGGGATCTTTTTAGCTTTGGTCGGGGGTATGCACCAACATTGGTTGATATTTTCTTTATTAGAGTCTTTTGTGGACATAGTATGGGTGGATTATATTGTGGATTCTCAAATCCCTCTTGTTATTGATTTATCTATCCTGTTATATCTTCATAACTCATTTCTATATTTTTATATGTTAGAAAACCATTCACTACTAGTTATATAATGTTTTGGTTGGCTAGGCTAATGGGAGTGGTCTTTGACCCTTGGTGGACTTGAGATACCCATAATGACTAGGCCCGGGTTTGGCTCATGACAGGTTTTGTATCAGATCATAGGTTCATGTTCATTGGGTGTCCACAAATTCATTTCAAGTGGAGTATCTTTTATGGGTGTGTAATGTGCCACACTTATAAGGCAGAGGCTATGAGCATTTAGGAATGTTTTCCTTTCTTATGATATATTTTTTGAGCTATAGAGTCTAAGGACTTGAAAACTCCTCTAATCTCTGGTTGATCGCATTTTAGATCATGCCTCCTCAATGATCTGATGCTCATGGAAACTCGTCTTTCCACATGAAGACAATGTGGATAGAGCTCGTCCTACTTATGGGGTATAGACTCGGTCTTGGGTTCCTACTCCTAATTGCTAATGTGGATATTCACCAATTCTTACCATTCCTCCTCATGCTTCATGGGTTGATCAGGTTCATGATGCACCTCCCCAAGGATATACTTTTAATGTCGAGTTTCATCAATTTTTTCATCCACTGACTTAGTTGGTGACTTATTAGTATCCTTAGCCTGGCTGTGTTAGTTCTGTTGCTCCATCTTTTAAGGTCACTACAGTTTGCCAATTTATGATGTAAATGTCCAGACATTTGTAGGATTTAATATTGAGGAACATCCTCAAGGGTTTATTGAAGAAATAGAGAATATATTCAGGATGATGCATGCTTTTGATTATGAGGGTGTGGAAGTTACAACATTGCAGCTGAAAGATGTAGCTTAGTAGTGGTGTGAGGAGTGGGAGTATTTGAGGGGTAATGATGCTGAGCCTCCTTTAATTTGATGCAGGGGACAATGAATGTATAGGAGTATTATTTGAAGTTTCTTGTCTTGTTATTCTACATAGTTAGTATCTGGATAGAGGTCTAAGATGTGGAATTTTCTTTTAGGTTTGTCTCATGATTTAGTGTTGGAGTGAAAGGCGGCAATGTTGAATAATGACATAGACATATCTAGGCTTATGGTATATATGCAACAGGTTGAAGATGAAAACAAGAGGAAGGAAAAAATGGGAGAAACGTAGAATAAGAATTTCAAATATTTAGAGAAAAGAGAAAGTCAACAAAATGGTGGTAGAAATGGTAGACATTGGAGAAAGAGGAAGACTTGGGGAAATTCTGGTTCATATTTTACAGCTAGTGCTCCATATCCTAAGCTTTATGGTGATCGTCACTTTTAGGCTAACAGTGGGTTTAAGGCCCAACGTTCCCATTCTCATGCAAGTAGAATTTAGTTTGCTCCACCTCACCCTCCTTGTAGATTCTATGTACAGTTACACCATGGTCAATGTGATAAGGGGAGGAATAGGGGTTAGAATTATGGTCATCTAGGAATTTTGCAGTGATGCTGTGCAACTAAGGTTGGTTCAGGAGATAATAGTCCGGTTACTACTTCATAAGATCCTATGCCAAAAGGTGCAACTTATGGTGTTAGCATAAGGCGGAATCAACTCTATGCTCTTTCAACTAATCAAGAATCTGAGGCATCTTCTAATATCATTATAGGTATGTTGAAACTTTTATCTCATGATGTATATTGTCTACTTGATCTGACTTATACCCATTATCGTGTGACCCCTTATATGGTTTTTTATTATGGTTTTGGTCCTGAGAATCTTTCTCTATATCTACCCTAGTGGGTGATTCTTTCATAGCTAAAAAATTCTCTAAAGGGATGCATGGTGTACATCTTTCATAGGGAGACTGTAACACCCCGAATTCTGAGTTTCCAAAATTACACACAATGATCCAAACTACAAGTAGTCCTGAGCTAACCCTGACTGCTTTCTACTAAGTCTAGATCTCAAAGTAGGGGAAATAAATATGAAATCATAATAGATGTAGAAATCTTATCTGAAAACATACTAATCTCACAATTCTTGGTAAAACAATACTGGAAAATCTTAATGCTAAATCAAAAGTCTAAAATTGAATCTAGTAGTCCGACAAGCCTCTACTGACTGAATCTAGAAAGTCACTGGGATAATCCCCATCTAACTTAAACTGTCTGAAATGAATACGGAAACATCTATTAATAAACTAAATATATGAATAGATAAGTCCTAAACTATGAGGATTCACCAACTTTAGAGATGTAGATGAGATGCTATGAAATCACTCATGCTGCTGAGACTGAGCTCCTGGACCTCCATATGAGATAATGTAGCACATAGACGTCTATATGGATTAGTACTTTGAGGATGTATTAAGTATATAGGGGTGAATGCAATAAGTAAACAATGTCATCACAATTTTACAAAAAAGATCATGCATGTTAAATGTAAATGACTCACATAGGCTTGAGTAATCTAAAAACTAAAGATCATAAATCAGGAACAATAAAGTATATAATATGAATGTTGTGAGCCCATTATATTCAATTCTAAAATCTGTTCTTTCTGGAGGCTACTACATCATCTTGTCAACTTGCAATGGAAATACTTCATCTCAAGACTTTAGGAATCTTAAAACCATAGCTTTCAAAATATATGCTTTTATCGTAAGGATTTAAACCAATAGATTGTTTTAAGAGTAGGGGAAATCTTTTTGGGAGGTTCTTCTAACCAACATAAACCATGTGATCATTCATGGAGTCCCACGTCTTACCCACATTGGGTTGAGTTGTTCTAACCTTGCCATAGGAATAGAACTTCTTATCTTATGTGATCACAATCTTAGTCATCCACGTAGAAGTGGTAATAATCTTAATCCTATGGTGGCTCATAGTTATGGGGCATGAAACCTTGGTAACATACCCATCTCGGTTCTAAATACTACTCTCATTCTTATGATCAAGATCTTATGAAATCCACTTCAAAAATATAGCACAAGGTTTACAAGAAAACCAATTATGCTCTTTCTTTCTTTAAATCTCAAGTCATATGAACAAAGTGGATTTTTTGTCTTAGCTCAGGACCAAAAAGGTCAAATATTTATAGAAAATTTGACAATAATCTCATCTTAGGGTGCTCATAGCACAAACAATCTTGAAATAGCAATCTTAATTAGGGCTTAAAGATCCATGCATCAAAATCATGTTAAAACATCATAATATTCATGTGTGGTGATGTAAACATTTATAAATCAACTTAAAATCAGGAAATTTATACAATATACATGAAAATATGAACATAAACATGCAATTCAACTTTTCAATCATTGGAAATATCATAAACTCATATGTAGCAATATTGGGTTTAAACCTTAACTTCAATTTCATGAGAAATCACATAAAATTTCAGTAAATTTGTAATTAAAATAAGTTTTGGGCACAAGGATGAAAGGACTTGTTCATACCCCACATACCTCAATTAATGATGTTTAGATGCTAAAACATAAATGTTGGATTCCTATTGATGCTTTAGAGATGACTCCTTGGAGTTTTTGTATTGGGATTCCTAAATCTTGAATTTCCTTGGAGAATTAATGGAGGAATTTGGATTTCTTGGGGAGAAAGTTTGATGATCTAGAGTTTTTCTTGAGAGTATTTTGGTGAAAAGTGAATGTAATATGCTGAGGATGTGTTAAATCATCTGTTATTCACGACTTAGGGCTTGGGAAAAGACCAAAGAGACCCTTTTAAATTCTTAATCGGTACTGGGAAAGTTCCTAAATTTGGCCTACGGCGCGACGCACCATGATTGCGGTGGCCTATTGGAAATTGCCATTTGGGACCTCGAAAGACACCGCGACAGAGAGATATCACGGTGCTATGCTAAATTACCATTTGGGACATCACCGCGATGCACCACCATCACGATGAGACACTGGAAATGGACAAATTAGAAGTAAGGCTTCTCCCCGATGTGGGGAAATAAAGGAGGTTCACAAGATTTTAACGAAAGGAAAATTGGACCACTCCGCGATGTACCAATATTACAGAGTCATACTAGAATTTTAAAATTGTCATTTAAACCTTCTTCGTGACGCGCTAAGGACCCAAATCACGGTGTTTTACTACTGAAACTTAAAATTGCCCTAACTTCTCACTCGGTCATCGGATTTAGGCGAATCTTATATCATTGGAAATATTATTAAATTTCCCACACAATGGGAGGTCTAAATCTAGAAAATTCAACACGAAATAATTATTCTTCATTTTAGAAGATATCCCTTAACATTCTAGGGGCGGATTTTAGCTAGAAAAGGTACGGGGGATTACAATATTTCCCCCTTGGGAACATTCGTCCTCGAATATGGATAGATAAGATGAGAATACTAAGGAATCTGAGGTTATAATCTATCATGCACAACTGAAATAAACTGAACAAATGAATCTAAATCATTCTGAGCTTCTGAGTATTCTGTGAGTGCATGAACTTACATGAGGACAACTATATGGCTGAATATATGATTAGAAAAGAACTAAATCAAAGAAGGGTATTACCTTCGGCTAAATATGAGTTTTCGAAGAAAAGGTGAGGGTACTGGGCTCGCATATCTGCTTCTGATTCCCAAGTGGCACCCTCAACGGACTGATTCTGCTAAAGAACATTGACCAAGGGAACTTCTTTGTTCCTTAGTCTACGGATATAATGATCTGAAATCTCAACTGGAACCTCTTCGTATGAAAGGTTGTGCTAAATATCTGAGCTTTCTAAAGGAACTACAACAGTGGAGTCACAGATGCACTTCTTAAGAATGAGACGTGGAATACAAGATGAACGGCTGACAAGTCTACGGGCAAATCAAGCTCATAAGCTACTCTCCCAACACGACTCAGAATTCTATAAGGGCCAACATACCGGGGACTAAGTTTCTCCTTTTTACGAAATCTCTTCACCTCTTTCATGGGTGAAATTTTTAGATATACTAAATCACCAACCTCAAACTTGAGGTCCCTTCTTCTAACGTTTACATATGATTTTTGATGACTCTGGGCTATTTTCAATCTCTCTCTAATCAACTTAACTTTCTCCATGGCTTCAAACATTGCATCATGACCAAGCAAAGCGGCCTCACCCACTTCAAACCAACCTATGGTTGATCTACATCTCCTCCCATAAAGAGCTTCAAATGGGGCCATCTGAATACTAGAATGGTAAGTGTTATTATAAGCAAACTCAATCAACGACAAATGCTCATCCCAACTACCTTTGAAATCAAGAGCAAATGCCCTCAATATATCTTATAACGTTTGTACGGTCCTCTCTGCTTGACCATCTGTCTGAGGGTGGAAAGCCGAACTAAGATGAACTTGGGTACGAAGACCCTTCTGAAAAGCTCTCTAAAACAAGAAAGTAAACTAAGTACCCCTATCTGAGATGATAGATAAAGGATCTCCATTCAATCTGACTAATTCTCGAATATACAACTTAGTGAATTTTTCTACAATAACCTAAACTGAATCATGATGATGACATGAATAGGGTAAACTAGTCACAAAATCCATATTCACCTCTTCCCACTTCCAAGTGGGGATACCAAACACTTGCAATGCACCATCAGGTCTTTGGTGCTCTACCTTAACCTGTTGAAAAATTGCACACTTACCTATGAACTCTTCTATATCTTTCTTCATACCACTTCACCAATAGATTTTTTGCAAATCGTGGTACATCTTGGTAGAACTTGGATTAATGGAATAATGTGAACCATGCGTTTCTGCTATGATTCACTATCTCCAATCATCAACATAAGGCACACCTAATCTACCCTAATATCTCAACATGTCATCTCTCCCTTGGGAGAAAACCTTTACCTTTTGGTCTTTAACTTACTCCTTCAGTTTGACCAAACTAGAATCCATATCTTGCTTCTCCTTCACTTCTGAAACTATGGAAGATTTGGAACTACTATAAACCCAAAAATTCCCTTTAGCTGAGTCAATCAACCAACACCCAATCTCTCTAATCTCGGAATTTTTCAAGTTAACTCTTTCTTATAATTCTCCACATGAGCAACACTATCCATAGACAATCTACTAAGGGCGTCTTCCACTATATTGGCCTTTCCCGGATGGTATAACACACTCATATCATAATCTTTCAACAATTCTAACCATCTCCTCTGACGAAGATTTAATTCTCTATGGGTAAACACATACTGCAAGATCTTATGGTATGTGAACACATCAACATGTACACCATACAGATAGTGTCTCCAAATTTTCAAAGCAAACACGATAACAGCTAATTCAATATCATGGGTTGGGTAGTTCTTCTCATGAGGCTTAAGATGTCTATAGGCATAGGCTATGACTTTACCTCTCTGCATTAACACACAACCCAAACCAACTCTAGAGGCATCATAATACACCACAAAACCATCTGTAACCTCTGGTAACGCTAAGACTGGGGCTGAAGTGAGTCGTATCTTCAACTACTGAAAACTCTTCTCGCAGGAATCTAACCATAAGAATTTAACTTTATTTTGGGTCAGGCTAGACATAGGAGAGGCAATAGATGAGAAACCTTCAACAAAACGGTGGTAATAGCCAGCTAAACCCAAGAAACTCCTAGTGTCTGATGGAGAGATAGGTCTAGGCTAATTTCTTAGGGCCTTTGTCTTTTAGGGATCGACTCTAATTCCATCGGCGGTAACAATATGACTGAGAAAGGATAATGATCTTAGAAAAAATTCACACTTGCTGAATTTGGTGAACAATTGATGATCCATAAGAGTTTGCAAGACAATTCTAATATGATCTACATGAACATCTTCACTATGGGAGTGTACAAGGATATCATCTATGAATACTATGACAAACATGTGTAGATACTGTTTGAACAGTCGGTTCATCAGGTCTATAAAAGTTGTTGGGTAATTGGTAAGCCTAAAGGACATTACTAGAAACTCAAAATGACCATAACGGGTTCTAAAGGATGTCTTTGGAATATCACACTCACTTACTTTAAGTTGATGATAGACGGATCTAAGGTATATCTTTGAGAAATAACTTGAACCTTGGAGTTGATCAAATAAGTCATCAATTCTAGGAAGAGGATATTTGTTCTTGACTGTGACCTTATTTAGCTGATGATAGTCAATGCACATTCACAAAGAACCATATTTATTTTGTACAAATAGGACGGGAGAGCCCCATGGAGAAATACTAGGACTTATGAAACCTTTATCTAAAGGATCTATGAGTTGCTCTTTCAACTACTTAAGCTTTCTAGGAGCTATATGAGATAGAGGGATAGAAATAGGCTGAGTATTTGGGAGAAGGGCAACACTAAATTCTATATCTCTATTGAGAGGTACCCCTAGGAGATCTTTTTAGAAAAACATCAGGAAACTCATTAACTACACTGACTGACTGAATTGTTGGAGTCTCAAACTTTTTGTCTTTGACTCAAACTAGGTGGTAAATGCAACCTTTGGCTATCAACTTTCTAGCTTTAAGGTAAGATATGAAATGACTTTTGGGAGACACTGAATTACGTGACCACTCAAAGACTGTCTCATTTGGGAATTGAAACTTCACCACACGGGTGCAACAATCTATCGAAGCATAACAGGAATGGAGCCAATCCATACCAAAGATAAGATCAAAATAAACCATATCTAACTCTATAAATTCTGCTAACATGACTTTATAAAGGACAATGATAGGACACTTTTTATATCTTTGTTTAGCAACAACTGACTCACCTACTGAGGTAGAAACCAAGAAAGGCTCAGGGATCTTTTCAAAACTTATCTCAAAATTCACAGCAACTAACGGGGTCACATAAGAGAAACTCGACCCAGGGTCTAACAATACATAAACATGAAGATGAAATACACTAAGCATACCAGTAATAACATCTGGCGAATCTTCCCACTTTTGGTGGGATGGTAAAGCATAGAATCGATTCTGGCATTGACTGCCACCGGTACTAGATAATGTTCCCTAAGGAGGGGCTGGCCAACCTAGAGGAGCTGGTGCACTATTAGCCTGAGTTTGAGGACAAACATCTTTATTTCCCTATCTAGCATGCATACACTCTTTGATTCTGTAACTCGTCTGGCCATAACCATAACAACCTTTCTGATCCCATAAACACTCACCTAGATGGGCCTTACCACACCTGGCACATGGCAGATAACTGGGCTTACCACTCACACTATTCTAAGATATGGACATGGAAGACTTACCCCACCATTTCTGCCTGTTTTTAGGTGAAGGAGCACTGGCTGAAGAAGGTGCAGGCATATATCAACGATTCTAAAACTATGAATTGTTTCCTCCTCCAAACCTATTTTGACCATGATAAAACTTCTTTGTTCTAGCCTTCTTGCTTACTCTTTTTTTCCTTCAATTTTTCTACCTCAATCAGCTGAGCATGCATCATTAATCAAGCAAGATCTATATCTCCAATGAGCATAGCAGTTCTACACTGCTTCACTACCAACCTAGAAACACCGGTCATGAACTTACTCATGCTTTACCTAGGGTCAACCATCTGATCAGGGACATACTTAGATAATAGGTTGAACTTAGGCAATACGTCTTCACTTTGATTGAGACCTGCCTTAGGTTCATGAACGTTTTTAAATTAGCTTCTCTCATTTGAAGCATCTCCTAATATCATTACAGGTATGTTGAAACTTTTCTCTCATTATGTATATTGTATGCTTGATCTGACTGTTACTCATTATCGTGTGACCCCTTATTGGCTTTTTATTTTGGTTTTGGTCTCGAGAGTATTTTAGGGCCTTTCTTTATATCTACCTTAGTGGGTGATTTTGTCATAGCTAGAAAATTTTATAAAGGGATGTGTGGTGTACATCTTTCATAGGTAGACTTTAACGCCCCAAAATCTATGTTCCCGGGATGCCACACGGTGCTCCGAACTACAAGTAGTCATGAGCTAACCGTGACTACTTTATACTAAGTCTGGATCTCAAAAATAGGGGAAATAAATATGAAATCATAATAGATGCAGAAATTTTATCTGAAAACAAACTAATCTCACAAGTCTTGGTAAGATAATAATAGAAAATCTGGATGCTAAATCAAAAGTCTAAAACTGAGTCTAGTAGTTGTACAAGTCTCTACTGACTGAATCTTAAGAGTCACTGGGACAGGCCCCAACTGACTCAAATTGTCTGAAATGAATACGGAAACATGTATTAATAAACTGAAAATATGAATAACTAAGTCCCTGAAGTATGAGGACTCACCAACTGCAAAGATTTAGATGAGATGCTCTGAAATCACTAACGCTGCTAAGACTGAGCACCTGAATCTACATTATGAGATAATGTAGTACACAAACGTATATGTAGATCAGTACTTTGAGGATGTACTGATCATATGGGGGTGAATGCAATAAGTAAATAATATCATCACAAATTTTAAAAAAAAAATCATGCATGCTAAATGTAAATGACTCACATAGGCATGAGTAATTTGAAAATTGAAGATCATAAATCATGACCAATAAAGTATATAATATGAATCTTGTGAGCCATTGCATGCAGTTCTAAAATCTATTCTATCTGAAGGCTACTACATCATCTTGTCAACTTGTAATGGAAATACTTCATCTCAAGACTTGAAGAATCTTAAAACCATAGCTTTCAAAACATATGATTTTATCTTAAGGTTTTAAACCAATAAACTGTTTTAAGAGTAGCGGACATTTTTTTTGGAGGTTATTCTAACCAACATAAATCATGTGACCATTTTTGGAGTCCCAGGTCTTGCCCATGTTGGGTTTAGTTGTTCTACCCTTGCCACCGGAATAGAACTTCTTATCTTTTGTGATCCCAATCTTAGTCATCTAAGTAGAAGTGGGAATAATCTTAATGCTACGGTGGTTCGTAGTTCTGGGCATGAAACCTTGGTCACATACCCATCTCGGTGCTTAATACTACTCTCATTCTTATGCTCAGGATCTTAAGAAATCCACTTCAAAAAATATAGCATAAGGGTTTACAAGAAAACCAATTATTCTCTTTTTTTCTTAAATCTCAAGTCATGAACAAAGTGGATTCTTTATCTTAGCTCAGGACCAAAAAGGTCAAAACTTTATAGAAAATCTGAGAATAATCTCATCTTAGGGTGCTCATAGCACAAACAATCTTGAAATAGCAATCTTAATTAGGGCTTAGTGACCCATGAATCAAACTTATATTAAAACATCATAATATTCATGCTTGGTGATGTAAACATTTATAACTCAACTTAAAATCTTGAAATTTCTGCAATATACATGAAAATATTAACATAAACATGCAATTCAACTTCTAAATCATTGGAAATCTCATAAACTCATAAGTAGCAATATTGGGTATAAATCCTAACTTCAATTTCATGAGAAATCACATAAAATTTCAGTAAATTTATAATTAAAATAAGTTTTGGGCACAAGGATGAAAGGATTATCCTTGTCCATACTCCACATACCTCAATTGATGATCTTTAGATGCTAAAACTTGAATCTTGGATACCTATTGATGCTTTGGAGATGACTCTTTAGAGTTATTGTATTGGGATTCCTAAATCTTGAATTTTCTTTGAGAATTAATGGAGGAATTTGGATTTCTTGGAGAGAAAGTTTGATGATCTAGGGTTTTTCTTGAGAGTATTTTGGTGAAAAATGAATGTAATATGCTTAGGATGGGTTAAATCATCTGTTATTCATGACTTAGGGCTTGGGAAAAGACCAACGACACCATTTTAAATCCTTACTCAAAACTGGAAAAATTCCCCAATTCGGCCTACGGTGCGATGCGCCATGATCGCGGTGGCCTACTAGAAATTGCCATGTTAGACCTGGAAAGACACCGCGACGCGGAACTATCATGATGCTATGCTAAATTCCATTTGTAACATCACTGCAAAGTTCCATCATCGCGATGAGCCACTGGAAATGGACAAATAAGAAGCCGCCACTGGAAATGGACAAATGGGAAGTAAGGTTTCTCCGCGACGCGGATAATCGCGGAAGTCCGCTGGATTTTGACTAATGGGAAATTGGACCAATCTGCGATGTGACAATATCATGGAGTCATTTTGGAATTTGACAATTGTCATTTTAACCTTCTCCACAATGCGCTAAGGACCCAAATCACTGTGTTTTACAACGGAAGCTTAAAATAGCCCTAACTTCTCACTCGGTCTTCGGATTTAGGTGAATCTTATATCGTTGGAAAGCTTATTAAATTTCTCACATAATGAGAGGTCTAAATCTGGAAAATTCCACATGAAATAATTATTCTTCATTTTGGAAGCTATCCCTTAACATTCTAGGGGCGGATTTTAGCTAGAAAAGGTATGGGGTATTACAAAGACATTGGTGGATTTGATAGAGTTGGATATGGTGAATTTTTATGTGATCTTCAGGATGGATTATCTCTACTAGTTCTATGTCTCTATAGATTTTAGGACCCGAATGATTAGTTTCCAATTCCTAAATAAACATAGTATAGAATTGTAGGGAAGCTCCGTAGTACCTAAAGGTAGGTTCATCTCTTATGTGAGAGCCCAAAAGTTAATTTCCAAAGGTTTCCTATACCATCTAGTTTGGGTTAAGCATTCGGATTCTAAAAGTCCTTTCTTGCAATATGTCCCGGTGGTTAACGAATTTCCTGAACTATTTCCAGATGATTTTCCTGGTATTTCTCCTGATAGGAAAATAGACTTTAGGATTAATCTTCTGTTGGATACCCATCCTATCTTTATCCCTCCATATAAAATAGCTTCGACTGAGTTGAAAGAACTTAAGGATCAGTTAAAGGATCTTCTTGATAAGGGTTTCATCTGTCTTAGTGTTTCTCCATGGGTGGATCCTATGTTTTTGTGTGTTAGAAGGATGGGTCTCTTTGGATGTGCATAGACTATCGAGAATTGAATAATGAGATAGTGAAGAATAAGTATCCTCTTCCTAGGATTAATGATCTCTTTTGACCAGCTTTAGGATGCTAGATGCTTCTTTAAGTATCATGACCCGAGCTGAGGCCCTGGCCGTGGTGAGCATCCCAAACCATGAAGACTCGAGTGCCTTTTTTTATCTGGAAATTATGTACACCATTCATATACTATAAAGAAATGAGTAAAAGATAATTAAAATGGAAACATGGTCAATCTCTTAATTCAACTGAACAATACGAAATTAAGTCCATAACATTAAAAACAAATGATACCAATCTGGAAAATATCTAACAATGTGAAAACTAACATCTGTCTAAAAATTAGGACAAGGCCCCTTGTCCGACCATGAGCTAAAATAAAACAACACTATCTCATAAATCAAGCCTTCAGAAATAAGGGAGGCTCACCAATTACAAATTTCTGACAACACAACTCTACTACTCAGCGAAACCCTTGGACTATGCCTCAGATCCTGAAATATAGGAGGTAAATACAAATATATTAGTATGCAGAACAATCCAAAATCAAAATACATTTTTATAAAACATAGGTGAGAGAATTTCATAAAAACATGTCATCTTATAATATTTGAAAACACATGGGCATAATTTGATAAATTTTAGCATACTTTCTCGAATCATGACTCTACTCTTTGTTTCTCTTCTGAGCTAGATGGTACACCCTATAATTTGTAATTTCATTGGCTATATGAAATCCTCCCTTGACTCGATGGCCAATCACCCAATCCAAGTTTGCTACAAGGATTGGGGTATCAATAAGAGGAGACACGCAAGACCACACAACATGGTTCCATGATCCCCAATCAATTCTACATGTCATGATAGTGCACAAGACTATAAAGTATTTATCCTAACCATAGTCCCAAATTGGTACGACATGAATCAAGGTACACGAGACCACAAAGCATGGTATCATCACCCCGTATTTGCAAATCACGATTTTAGGATAAGGTTTTAAAATTGTACTTTCTTCGAGTAACCATATAGATGCCTTTAAGTCCATTATTTTAATTCTTTAAAACATGCTTCATGCTTTTAAAACATTCAATACTTATTTTGTTGAGGGAACATCATCACGGGGTATCGTTATACCCAGACTTATAAGTCATTCATATCATATTAATTTCATGGATCATCTCAGTCAAAACATAATATTTGGATAACCAAATCATTCAAACAGTACAAAAGAATTTGTATCTCAAAATATATGAAACTTATGCAAAGATTCTCTCTTTCAATTATTAAAACATATGGTGGTTAATTACCTTGTAGCAAACCATGCAATTCTTTCAATAATCATATTTAACATTTACAAGAAACAAAATACCCTCTCTTTAATTTACAACTAATATCAAATCCACAACAATAGTGAAACATTTATCTTATGATTCAAAACATGTAATTAAACAACCCATAACATGTGAAATCAAGAAGTACAAAAATGAGAGGGGTTTCATCATTTATTCTCTTGATTGAACTTTGCAAAAATGAAAATGCATATGTATATGTGGTTATATTTCAATTCTATAAGAGGGGTTCAATACAAATATTTACTTTCATCAAAACAAGTTCATAACACATGCTATTCAAAACCAAATCAAAAACCTTTTTCGTAAATGTTATTGTATATCTTTAAACTTGATAAAAACCATAAAGCTCAGACACAATGATTTTAGGATATCTCCACGTACCTTAGGTTGTTTAACTTAAAGATTGGAACACTAATCTTAACCCTTTTCTTGAAATCTTGAACATAGAGAAAACCCTAATTTTCTCTTGCTCTTTAGAGTGGAGAGAATTTAAGATGTTTTAAAGTTGATAAAATATTTATTATAACATGTTTTGGATGATTTAAATCATGTGGGAGAAGTTTGAGGTGAGGAAAATACAAAAATACCCCTAGGAAAAGAACGTACAAATTGCACAAATTTTTAGATGATAACTTATGAACTAGTTGATGGATTATCAACTCAAGTCATCACTTCTATAGCCAGGATGGTTATGGGTGATGACTTGGTTGATAAGTCATCCCTTATTTGATGACTTACCAACTAAAGTCGTCACTTTGTAGCTGAAGTTGATAACATTCTTGTTAAGTCTAATGACTTGGCTGATAAATCATCACTTAGTTGATGGCCTATCACCTCTGGTCATCATCTTATTAACAGAAGGACATGCTGAGGTAAAATACGCATAATTTCCTACTCTGATATATCGGATTAAGCTAAAACTAGTTGAGTTGGAAAGAGCACTCGAAGATATTTCTTTTGGTATACAGTAGGCCATGTAACTCATTTTATACAAGGAGTAATGGTTGCTGAAAGTTGACTCAAGATGAAACATTCAATAAAACTTAATCGATAGAAACGTTCTCAACTCGTCTTTGAGTTAGGAGATATTTGTGATCTCAATTCATATCCAAAGGTATTCCCATATTATATAATTGATCATAACACATATATTAATAAATAATAATTAGGTTCGGATGTATACACGCAGGAATGATAGTTTGAAATCTAGCCCAAAAACTGTGGGGTGTTACACTAAGATTTATCTTCGATTGGGTTATTATTGGTTGAATATTAGGGAGGTAGATATCCCTAAGACTTCCTTCCAAACATAATATGTTCATTATGAGTTTCTGCTTATTTTATTCGAGTTGACTAATGCTCTGGTTGCCTTTATGGATCTTATGAAGTGGGTATTTAGACAATTTTTGGACTTTTTTGTTATTATGGTTATTGATGATATCTTGGTATATTCTAGGAGTAAGGAGGATCATGTGAATCACCTCTGAATAGTTTTGCAGACTCTTAAGGATAAACGATTATATAATAAATTTTCTAAGTGTGAATCTTTGTTGAATATGGTGACCTTTCTTGGTCATGTTATTTTGAGTGGGGGGATCATGGTTGATCCACAAAAAGTTGAATCGGTAAAGAAATGCCCTAGACCCATGACTCCAACTGATAGTCGGAGCTTTTTGGGTTTGGATGGGTAGTATAAGAGGTTTGTGGAGAGTTTCTCTTCTATTGCTACTCCATTGACTAAGTTGACTTAGAAGAAGGTGAATTTTCTATTATTTGATTCTTGTGAGGGTAGTTTTGAGAAGTTGAAGGATATGTTTACTTCTGAACCATTTTTTACCCATCCCAAGGTAATTGATGGTTTTGTTATTTATTGTGATGCATCTCATGTCAGACTTGTTAGTACATTAACAGAGCATAGTAAGGTTGTGTCTTATTCTTCTTAGAATCTTAAGGTTCATAGAAGGAATTATCTAAGTCATGATCTAGATTCGGTGGTTGTGGTATTTGCATTGAAGATTTAGAGTTATTATTTGTATGGGGTGCATATTGACATTTATCTAGACCATAAAAGCTTGTAGTATATGTTCACTCAGAAGGAATTGAATATCAGGTAGAGGCGGTGGCTTAAATTACTTAAGGACTATGATATATATCACCAAGGTAAAGCTACTATATTTGTTGATGTTCTTAGTAGGTTGTCCATGGGGAGATTATCACTTATGGAAGAGGATAAAAGAGAGTTGGTGAATGATATTCACCGATTGGCTACTATGGGAGTTTATTTTTGGGACTCTGAAGATTGAGGAGTGATTATTTAAGAGGTAGTTAAATCATCACTTTGGTGCTAAGGTGAATTATTCTTATATAGATTAAGGCTGATGTGGGTCAGTAAAATTTTATGGATTTTGAAATTGGTGGTGATGGTATCTTGAGGTAACAGGAAAGATTAAGTGTTCCTAATGTTGATGGGTCGGGGGAAGATTTTGGCTGAAGTCTATGAGTTGAGGTATACTATTCATCCTTGTTCGATGAATATGTACCATGACTTTAGTGAGATATATTACTAGAACAATACAAAAAGGGATATGGCTAACTCCGTGCCTAAGTGTATGGTGTGTCAGCAAATGAAGGTTAAGCACATGAGGCTTGGCGGCATGTCTCAAGAGATTGAATTGCCCATGTGGAAGTGGAAGATGATCAACATGGATTTTATTACAAGTCTTCCACTGTCTCAAAATCTGTATCATTCGATTTTGGTCATCGTGTATAGGATGAATAAGTCTGGTCACTTTTTTCCTATGATGACTAATTGCTTTAGAAAGGATTATACTAAGTTGTTTATTCAGGAGATTGCAAAATTACATTGTGCTCCAGTTTCCATTATTTTGGATTGCGGTACATAGTTCTATTCTAAGTTTTGGTGTTTGTTTTAGAAATTCTTGGGTACACGAATGCACCTTAGCACCGCATTCCACCCTCAGATGGATTGACAAATGGAGAGTACCATTTAGACTTTAGATGTTATGCTAAGATGGATTTTTGAGGTATTTGGATAGATCAGTTACCTCTAATCGAGCACACTTACAATAATAGTTATCACTCTAGTATTGGGATTGCTCCTTTTGAAGATCTTTATGGTAGGAGGTGTAAATCTCTTATTGGGTGGTTTCAGGTTTGTGAGACTGGAATATTTGGTCTGGACTTGGTTCACCAATCCATGGAGATGGTGATGGTGATGGTGATCAGGGATAGGCTTAAGACTGCTCAAATTTTCTAAAAGTCCTATACGGGTGTGAGGTGAAGTGAGTTGGAGTTTGAGGTTGGCAATTATGTATTGTTGAAGGTATTTCCCATGAGGTGAATGACGAGGTTTGGTAAGAAGGGTAAGCTTTGTCCCCGCTATGTGGGTATGTACTTGATCTTATGGAGATTTGGAAATATTTCTTATGAATTGGAGTTGATTTCGAGTCAGGGTTCTATTCATTCGATTTTCCATATATCGATGTTAAAGAAGTGTGTGGGCAATCCTTCTTTGGAGTATCAATTGAGAGTGTTGGTATTTCAGATTCTTTTTCTTATGAGGAAGTTCAAGTTAAGATTTTGGATAGGTAAGTCCGTCGTTTGAGGACTAAGGATATGGCTTCAGTGAAATTCATTTGGAGGAACCAAAATCTTGAAGAAGATACTTAGGAGGTTGAAGAGGACATGATGTCCAAGTATCCGTTCTTGTTACCTAAGTTGTACAATTGTTCTTAAGGAATGTATTTTCCTAGTTCTTATTTTTTTTTATTTTGGTTCATGATTTAGGTTACATTTTGTCTTATAATCATACAAATTGATACATTGGTTCATCATTCAGTGATGAATGATCCTGGGAGACGGGGGGATGCAATACCCTAAATTTTTGGCCTCTAAAAATTTCTTGACTATGTGCTTACTACCAAGGAAACAACTCACTTAATGAGTCATGTAGACTCATTACGAGTCGTAGGCCTCAAGACGTAGGCAAACCAATGAGGAATGTCCAAGTTTCTGTTGATGTCATGACTTCAACCTTATGAGTCATAAAGTGAGGTCACAAGTCATAGGGTTTGACTCCTGGACATAGATGCACGGTTTCCCTGTGTCACTTCCCATACAATGAATCTAGGAAATGACTCATACTCAGACATCATGAGTCATGACATGACCCGTAGAGACTGGGGACAGTATTCCTACACGTTCTCATTAAGGGAAAATTAGTTTTTTCTCCCATCAAACTTCTATTCAATGACTAAAGAACTTTTTTATCCATATTACCATCAAATTATCATAACATAAATATTATTCTTCTCTTAAAATCTCCAAGTCAAGAACAAGCTAGGGTTTTTGAGGATTGGTCATCTAGAGTTTCAATTGGTGGGTTCTCTCCATAACTCTTGACACTACAGGCATGTATCTCTTCCCTAAAACTTATTTTATGAAAAACATGTGCTAACTATTACCCATGTTATTTTAATGTTTGATTTTTTAACTTGGGTAGAGGGTTTTGGATGATTTATTATTTAAATTGTCTTCCCATAATTTTACATGCATTGTTTATTCTTTATTGATGGATTTTGGAACTTATTGGGTGCATGGGCATGGTCAATGGAATGGGGGTTATGGATTCCCCCAACTTTATGGATTTTGATAATGGAATTAGTAATAACCTTAACCCACATCATGAAATTGGTTTTGAAACATGGGTATATGCATATTGAACCCATTGCATTGCATAAAAGGCTAATTGGATACAAATGGCTTTAAAAGGCCTTTATAGCCATGACTTGATTTTAAAGTAAACCTCGAGGGTCTTGCATTCACCAAGTTTATGAATAATAGACATTACCCAGAGTTGATGGTCAATTGCATTGGCGTAATGATAATAGCTTGCAAACATAATTGGTATGACAATATCAACGACATGTTACTTAATGAATGATTCTTGGCTTAATTAATGGAAATATGCAAATGTTTTAATAGGACTTAAAGTGGGTTGTGTAGCTAGCTGTGAAGGTAGAGGACCCAAGGGACCGATATGGTAAACATATTTATTGGTGTGAGGGTTGGTCTTAATGACAATATGATGGTGACATACCATATATATATTTATCATGGATTGGCAAACGGTGTGGATTCCCTGGCCTTCCATAATACCTCCGGTTCATGCGGTTAATACGTACTGGGGCCTTTCGATGGGAAAGCCAAACCCGTATTGCCTGTGTGTTCCCTTATGATAGTTGAAGCACTACAACCCAGGCTAAGGTTTTAAATATCATTCTAAACCTTATTACCTACTGAGACATATATATATATATATATATATATATGATTGTGTTCTATTTGATCATGACATTATTTTATCCCTTCCCTGAGTTACATGCTAGTGTTCATTATGCTAATTGCACCTGCATGTTGTATCCCTATTCGATGCAGGGTCTGAAGACACTTTTGTTTCCTTGCACAGTGGTAGGTTATTTTTGGATTATCCGTGAGTCAGCTTTGAAGTGGTGAACTTTCATTCTATGAAAGGACCTCATTTCATAGTCATGCCTTTACTTATGTCTTAGACTATTTCTACGGGATCTTTTTAGATATGGTTGGGGCTATGTCCCAACTTCGGTTTATTTTTTAATTAATAGAGGCTTTTGGGAACAAAGTGTGGGTTTATTGTGTTGTGGATTCTTAGATCCTTTTTGTTATTGATTTATCTATCTTGTTATATGTTTGAAACTCATTTATATCTTTTCATACATTCAAAACCCATCCGTTGCTAGTTATATTGTGTTCTACATGGCTAGTCTAATGGGGGTAGTCTTCGATCCTTAGCGTACTTGAGATACCCATTATGATTAGGCCCTGGTTCATGTCATGACACAACTAGTATAGAAAGTTTAGCTTATCTCTTAGATTAAGATCAACCTTTATCCTTGGAGGTTAAGTTATTAGCTAAATAAATGGTTAGGCTTGATATTTCAACACTCAAAAGTATGTTATCCTTTTTTTATGCTAGATCTTATTTGATGAAGTAGATTCGATCTCACTATTTGATTATGACAGTCTGAGGATGATCCAAGATTAGGTGTTTAATGGTGACGCTAATTTTGTATCCCTTGATTCTATTTGTGTATTAAGGATTAGTTGTTGATTTTGTGTGCCAAAAGTTAGTGGATGGCTGAGATTAATTTTGGAGGAGGCGCATTGTTACATACATTCTATTCATATAGGTTGACTATGATGTATCATAATTTAAAGTAGAACTACAGGTGGGATGGTATGTAGATGGGTGTAGTGGACCTTGCAGCTCGTTGCTTGTATTATCAACAGGTTAAGGTTAAGCATCTGAGATCTGGAGGTTTTCTTTATAGATTACCCATTCATAAGTAGAAGTGAGAGTGGATAACTATGGACTTCATGAGTGTGCTACCTCATACTTCTCGTGATTCTAATAGAATTCAAGGCATCATGGACCGATTGACCAAATTGGCTCATTTCATCACTATTCAAATTATTCAGTATCAAGAGGTTGGCTCATATCTATGTTGATGAGGTAGTTCGTCTTCTTGGAATAACCGTGTTTATTATTTCAGGCAAGGGTTTAGTGTTCACTTCTAGATTTTGGAGGATGTTTCGGGAGAAGTTATGTATTCAGGTTAACCTTAACACAACATTTCACCCTTAGAATGATGGTTAGTTATAGCGGACTATTTGGATTCTATACAATATGTTCCATGTGTGTGTTATTGTCTTTGGAGTTCAGTGGGGGCAAAATTTATCCTTAGTAGTGTTTACTTATAATAAAAAATACCATTCAAATATTGACATGGCACCTTTTAATGCATTGTATGGTGGCATTTTTTAATCTTAGATTGGTTGGTTTGAGACTTTATAGGTTACACATTATGGTACTGACTTGCTTCTCAAGTTTTTTAATAGATCGTTTGTGTGATTAAGGATAGGAATCGGGCAGTCCAGAGTAGGCAAAAGTTTTATGTTTACCGCTGACTTTGTACTTTGAAGTTTAGGATTGGTGTAACACCCTCGAAATTTTGGGTATTTTATTTTTGACCTTTTTTCTCTTTAAATATCATTTTTTTACTAAAATTACATTTGAGGATGTTAAAAGGGTAACCTGGAAGAATTTCAAAAAATTTGGATGGGGTTTGGGGAAATTTAGGGACACAGAGGAAGTAATACTCCGTAATAACCCAGCATCAAGGAGTCTGGGTGTCTGCGATAGGTTCCACTGTATGAAGGATACCCTCTATGATAGCCCCCGCACTGTGGAGGCTGTGTTTCCCTGCAACATTTATTGAAGTCCTAAAGGATATTTTTGGTCTTTATACCCTTTTTAGATCCATCCCCAATGACTTAAAAACATTCTTTAACATTATATCACCTTAGTAAATCCACAAAACATTGTTCCATAGAAAAAAAAGAGAAACTACCTAGGGTTTGAAAATTTAAGCTTCAAGGGTCAATTTTTCCAACGTTTTCATTGTTATCAAGGTATGTGGGTCTATCCTAAATATCATGGGCATAAATTTATTGTTTAAACAAGCTTTAAAGATATGTAATTATGTATGTGAAATTAGCTTTGAAATTGCTTAAGAGCATGCATTGTAAACCCTGTTTTATGATGAAATTTGGTATAAACTATAGGGCTGTTCTCTAAACTTGAATTGTATTCGTAGGTATATATAATTCTTTGTGTTTATATATATATAAATATATATATATATATATATATATATTAAGAGTTGTGAGAATCTATATGAGAACATGATTTACAAAATCCTCTCTGTTGTTATGAAATCCATTGTCTAAAGATGTTGTGGGTTGTTTATACAGATAGTTAAAAGTTTGAGTCTAAATGTTTTACTATCAATTGTGGATTTTCTTTGCTTTATGATCCAATGAGGGAGTGTTTTATTATTTTATACATGATCTTATGTCCTAATGAATAATTTGCATGTGATTAGAGATAGCCACACAATGTTAAAGTATTAAAAAAGAGTGTTTTGCGTAAGTCTCATATATTTTGAAATACGGACTCTCTTATTATGTTTAAATTTTTTGGTGGTAAAATGGCATGTTTTAAATGAAAAAGTCTATGGCACGATCTAACATGATATGAAATGGATAATATGACTTGCTAGTCTTGGTAAGACGATACAAATTTAGATAAATGTCATGACAGACTCAGAACAGACTAGACAATGGACTTTTAAAACTTCAGACCATGTTTTAAGAGAGATGAATGTGTTAGAAAGGCTAAAGATAGGCACTAATAGAGTTAGATGGTTACCTGAAGAAGCCACGGATTCAGACAACACATTGCCTGAAATTGTGTTTTGCCAACACGAAATTAATCTTGGCCTAAAATACGGATGATCATTGTATACTTTCCATGAGCAATTGTATACCAGATGGGACACTCCAACCCTTGTGGTAAACTTGGGTTAGGTTCTTGGACGCCGAGTTAAGGGCGGATTCCATATAGCCTGTAGGATAAATTTAAAAAATATAGGGTGTACTATCTAGCTTAGGATTAATGTAAAGAGTTGAGTCAACATTCCACAAGTATGAATAGAAGATTTTCATTTTATGCCAATGTGTTTCAATAGGCAATGATAAATTGTGTAAACAATGCTCTCAATAACTTTACATGAAATATTCATTATTTTTGGATTGTTTATCAGTACTTTCCAAGTATTGACTCCCTTACCCTACAGGTTCTGAGACACAGTCTCGTGGCCCAGCTCAATAATAGATTATACCCAGACATTTAGAGTTGGTGAGCCTTTTTTTCTTTGGAAGGCAATCTAGACATATCGTTCTTTCAATTTTTTTATGGTCCGGTCGGAGGCCTCATCCCGACTTAGTCAAAATAATATTTATGGTTTAGTAGAGGCTTCGTAGTTTAGCTTTAGACTTGAATAGGTTCTTTCTTTTATGGATTGTTGTCATGAAATATTAATTTTGACTATGGGATTTTCATGTTTCGGTTTATCTTATGCACTTTACTTCATATAGATTAGGCTTATGATAGTATGCTAAGGGGTCTCTCAGGCCGTTGTGGTTCGGGATATCCGTCGTGGACAAGGCCACACCTTGGTTCTTGATAATTAGTTATTGAGTTTTCCTTTTTGTGTCGCCCATGAAGGGCGTTGAGTTTCGAAAAGAGGGATAAGATTAGACCAAGGTACATTGGACCTGTTGAGATACTTTTGACAAGTCAAGAGGTTGCTTATTAGTTTTCTTTACATCCATAGTTTTTAGCCGTTCATCCAGCCTTCTATGTATCTATGCTTCGATGTTATATTTTCATGAGTTTTGCACTCTTTGTTGGGATTTGGTTCAATTAGACGAGTTGTTAACTTTTGTCGACAAGCCAGTTTCCATATTAGCTATAGATGTTAGTCGATTGTTCTTTAAAGAGATTTTGATGATTAAGGTGCAGTGGAGATACCATCCCATTGCTAAGGCTACTTCAGAGGTCGAATATGACATGTGTAGTAGTTACGCCCATCTCTTTATCAATCCATATACTTCTTACACCTTTTAGTTCGAGTAAGAACAAGAGTTTAAGTGGTAGATACTCTAATTGCTTATTTTGTGAAATATTAGTTTTAATGCAATTAGACCATTTTGACAGTCCCCATAGTTGCTACCTATTGATTTTGTTATGTGGGGATTGTTAGAATGGTTAACAATAACTTTGGCAGGGCTTTGGAAGAGTTTTATGTTTTTAAAGGCTTAAAAAGTCCTATAGTTGACTTCAGTCAACATTTGACTCTCCAAGTGCCGGATGGGGATTTAAACAGTTCTATTAGATTTACAATGTTGAATTTGGCTTTGAAGCAGGGTTTATTCGGGTTCGTAACATTTAGTTTGTATTTTTCCCCTCCTTGTGAAAACTAGTAAAATCGCCTAAATAGGGTCTCGGGGTTTAATTTGATGAAAGTGATCTCTTTTTGAAAATTTGACATTGTCATTGAGTCCGAAACTTCAAGAATATCATAGTAGTATATTTTATTTGTATTCTGAGGATCAATCGACAATTTCGTAACTTAACAAAGTTGTTGATACAACTGATATCTTGTACAGTCGCTTAAGAACTCAAAGAACGTTTTAGTTGGCATTTAGCTGCTAAAGTATCAATCACTATATATACCCCTTTTTTGCGATTTTTTACAATTTTTGGACTTTTGAACTTCATGTTTGGTTGCGTTTTAGGGTTTTCATCACAATTTGAGCTTGGGTAAGCTCCAAAACCTTATTTTCATTGTTTTACTTTAATTATTTTATCGAATACACTCATTAATCAAGATTTCCAAATAGGATTTGAAGATTTATCGGTAAAGCTTATGAATGAGTTTTCTTCGATTTGGACCTCATTTTAAACTCTTTTTATCATGGGTTTTAATAAATAGACTCCATAACCTTGGAAAACATATTTTAAATTAAAATTTGATTTTACCCCTTTCATTTTCGAATCCATTTTAGACCCGACTAAAAAATAGTCAATATGAGTATCATTAGCTTTTTTTTAATGCTTAGATGTTATATTTCTATGTTTTAGTTGATTCTGAGAATATTCAAAAGGGAAAGACTTTTTGTTGAAGGACTTTAGGCTTGAATTTTAGCGCTTTGAGGTAGTTTATAACCTAACTTTCTTTCGGATTGGATAGTTAAAAAATAAGTAAAGCATGCGATGGGTTGGGGATAAATAACTATGGAAATTATTTTTTGAGCTATTATATATTGTGTGATGGATGTGTGAGGCTTATATTTTTGTTGTAGTTGACTTGTGATATTATATATTGTGTGTTTCCCATGTGGGGGTTTTATTTGACATCATTGGCCTTATCTTCACATTTAAATGTCTTTATTCTTAATATAATGCCCATGTGGAGGCTTGAATAGATATTATAGGCCTTATTGAGCATTGTTTTTCTTGATAATGGGAGAAATGCCTGAGTTATGGATTCATATGATATTAATGATGTCTTACATGTATATTTATTCTAATGGTCCCAAACTAGAACTTAAATCATGAAATGTTGACATATCAAGTTGATTTCTAGTCTCACGTATGTACATAATGAATAGATTTGTTATCTTTATACAAATTTGATCGTTAGCATTGTATACTAATTTCATACCTATAGATTCATGAGATATCAGTATCATTGATAAATATTGTTTGAAAAATGTTATTTTTGGAAAAGTTTTAATCCATGAACACACTTCAAAGAGGTGGAATGATATTTTGAGATAGCGTATATGTTGTAAACCCCCCATGTGTCCTATTTTTGGAGAACTGAGGCTCGATATGCTTATACAGAAAGTCATGCAATAACTTTCAAAATATTTATTTCATCATTCATTGCATTGCATTTGCATATGCATTTATGTGCTACTTGACGTGTAATCAGATTCTATGTAGTTTCTTGAATGTTTGTTTCTATTTTATCTCATATATATATATATACCACTAGAACTGTTAATGTCATTAATATTTTCATTCTAGTTTGCGGTCACCTGCAAGTAGAAAAGTTCCTTTGACACTTGTAGGAGTACTTTTCAACTTTCTCTTGAAGATAAATAAGTTCATCATCATCATTTATGATGGACTTAACTATTTTATTAGAATTCTTTTGTGTCAACATATATTTCTTGATCTCTTTAAGGATATTCAATCCACTACAACAAATGTTTTCACACCGGTCTAGTAGTAATCTTCTTGACTTGTTCCCTACAGAATACAACGACCTTCTCACAAAGTGAAACTCAAAAAAATCTTGACAAGCATCGTGTTCTAAGCTTCACCAAAAAGAATGCCTCCCTTCACCTAATAAAATCTATTTTTACTAGCTCTTATGTACTCTATATGTTCTTGTACTTAGAAAAAAATATGCAAGACAACCATATTTATAGGAAAGGAAGACTTCCTGGTGTTGAATAATAGTTAATGAGGTGTAGTAAACATGAAAGGTCTATAGCCTAGCAGTTCTTTGGGTTCTTGAATGGAGTTGATTAGAGTACTTGTTTTCTTGAAAGTATTGTTTTGTTCTTTGGTTTGAATGAAGTTTATGAGAGTACTTTTAGAGTATTCCATGAAGATTAAATATGATCTTCTTGTGATGTTTAATTATTAATGATGAGAGAAATGTTTCCACTACTATATATGACTAAGTTGACTTGTGATAAGAATAGTAGATAGATAGAAATGGTATTCACAGCAAGAGCAAGACAAAAGATAATTTATTTAATCTCTTATGATAATGTATTACTTTTTTTCTATCTCAGTTTATGTGGCAAACTTTGCTTTTAATATGTATATTCCATAAAAGAAAGTCATCTTTCTATTTCAGAGACAATTTAACTCGAAAATTTTAATTTTACCTTTAATGAGAAGATTAATAACTACGTTTAAAAACATCTAAAGCTAGTTTAAACCATATATTTAAAAAGTTTTCATTTCTTTCTTAATTTGTTCTATCTCTAAGTTCAATCAACTGCTACATATACATTCTCGGAAAATACTTATCATATCGAAAATAGTTTTCATTACTTTAAAATATATTAATAAAGTGAAAATATTTTACTAGGGAGATGGATTACCATGATTTAAGATTAAAGTTGCAATTCTCCATTTCAATAATCCTAGTAGTATTTGCTCAAAGTTTTACTATATACTTCCCAGCTCTACCACAAATTTCATCAATGTTTTCTTAGGAACGACATTGTCACGACTCGAACTAGGACCTGGCCGTCATGGACATCCCAAACCATGAAGGCCCGAAATGCCCTTCTCTATCTGGTAATCATGCACAACATTCATATAATAAAATAAGATGCAAAAACATAATCTTCTATGAAAACATGGTCAATTCTAAATTCAACATAATTATGGAAACTGCAATTCAACAACATCAAAATAACATCTGACTCAGTCTGCGAAATCTCTACTACATGAAAATCTGACAACTATCTGAAACTGGGAAGAAGCCCTCAATAGACTAAATCTAAAATAAGTAACATAATCTGAAAAGACAGTTCTTCTGGAATAGAGAAGGCTCACCACTACATAATCTGATCAGCTGTCTAAATTATCTACTGCTTATCTGGACCCCTAGACTTTGCCTCAGAACCTGAGAGGTTGGAAGGGGAGGGGGTCAATACTGATGCATTGGTACGCAGACCATATCTAAAATAATCATTTATTATCCAACATATATGAGAGAGATATAAAATAGTTCATGAGTATATCATATAGTAAGAATTCACATGGGCATTTTAAAGAATCTGTAAAAAAATCATCACAACTCTGAGAAATCTGCGTTACTTCTATGCTAGGTGGTATACCCTAGAACTCTAAAAAATTCCATGGGCTATACGGAAACTACCATTAACTCAGCAGCGAAGCCCCCAACCCAAGTGTGCCACAAGGGTCGGAGTCTCTGAATCTACTATGCCACACGGTCATCGCCAGCGTACAATAATAATCTACCCGTATCGGAAAATACGGTTTCAGGCTAAGAGTTTCTAGAACTTGCGCCATCTTCGGATAACCACCTGACCCTCTTTAATCCCCTTCTTATAACTCTATCAAAACATGCAGTCTCTGCAAACATACTTTGAAAACATGCTCTGAAAACATAATCTGTTATGGCATAAATACATATGGTATCGTCATACCATTGACTTGTAAGTCACATCTCTGAGCCATTATTAGTCTATCATAAATCTCTGTATGCAAAACACAAGTTTTGAGACCATCATTTTAATAATTCAATTCAATGAATCTTTTCCTTCTCAATCCTCATGTAAACACATGCAATTCTTTCTCATACGCACAAGAACATATTGATATCAAGAAACACCCTCTCAACTATTCCAAATCATGTTTAAATGCTAGGATATAGCAAAAACATCTTTTAAATCACAAAACCATAATTCTTTAAATCATTACAAGAGTGGGAGTTCATAATTTATGCTCTCAACAATCTTAAATCTCAAATTCATATATATACATATATATATGTAAATCAATTTAGGGGAAAAGACCACAATGTCAAAGCAATAGTAGCATTGAAACTTCCAAAAAAACATAATCAATAATATAGTTTTCAAAAACCCCATAAAATACATGCATCAAAACCTTTAAATCATGTTTTAACAATTTAGATTTTTTAGGATAAACCCCCACGTACCTCTATTTCGAAGAATAATGAATGATTCTTGAAGCTTACGGATTGGGGATTCCAAATCTCTAATTATCTTAAAAAACTCACGGTTGAATCTTGAGTTACGAGGATTTTTAGTTTGAAACCCTAATGGAGTTTCTTGAGAGATTTTGATGAAAATAATCTTACTTTGGTGTTCTTGGGATTAAATCCTGTGCTAGAGATGATAAGGGGTTGGAGAAGTACCATTCTACCCTTAATGAGATGGAGTAAAAATATAACCGGTGCCCGATTTTATGGGCAACTACGACGCACCACTATCGCGGTGGCTCACTGGAAATTGACGAATGCAAAATTGGGATTCTTCGCGATGCGCAACTATCGCGAGGTCCCACTGGAATTTGACAATTTCTAATTAAACCATCTCCGCGACGCGCTAAACACCAAAATGATGATGTTTTATGACTAGCACATAAAATAGTCATAACTTCTTCACCGAGTGTCCGTTTTAGACGAATCTTATATCGACGGAAAGCTTATTTAGTCATCTACGTAATGAAAAGTTGAAATCTGCTGAATTGCATAGGAAAATAAGTGTAAATCATTCTAGAAGACAAATCTTGACACTTTAGGGACCAAATTTAGCTAAAAAAAGTTTAGGGGCGTTACAATATCCCCCCTGGGAACATTCGTCCCCTAATGTTGACGCGGGACATAGAAAAGCATAATTTTAAGCATACTAAGTCATAAAAAGAATAAATCAAGGGTTGTACCTTCGATTTTGTCATCCATTCGATAAAAAAGGTTTGGGTATCTAGCTCTCATGTCAACTTCTGATTCCCAAGTCGTTTTTTCAATTTTCTGGTTTCTCCACCATACTTTACCTGATGCTATCTCTTTGTTCCTCAATATTCTAACTTGGCGATCCAAAATTTCTACAGGCTCTTCTTCATAGGATAAGGAGTCTATCACTTTGATTTCTTCGACAGGAAACACTAAAGAGTGGTCTCCAATACATTTCTTCAACATAGATATATGAAACACCGGATGTACAGAACCCAAACTAGATGGAAATTCCAACTCATACGCAACTCCACCTATCATTTTTACAATCTGATATGGTCCTATATAACGAGGACTCAACTTACCTTTCTTTCCGAATCTCATAACTCCCCTCATAGGAGAAACCTTGAGAAATACCCTATCTCCAACCTCAAACTCTAGATCTCTTATCCTAACATCGACATAGGACTTCTGGCGACTCTAAGCTGTCTTAAGTCATTCTCTAATGACTTTCACATCCTCTATTGCCTGATGAACAAGATCAGGCCCAAATATCTGCATCTCGCCTACTTCATACCATCCTATCGGAGATCTACATCTTCTCTCATATAGTGCTTCAAAAGGATCCATGTTAATGTTGGAATAGAAACTATTATTATATGCGAACTCTATCAATGGCAAGTGCTCTACCCAACTACCTTTAAAATCAATCACGCAGGCCCTCAACATATCCTCAAGGGTCTGGATGGTGAACTCATCTTGCCCATCTGTCTGAGGGTGGAAAGTCATGCTCAAATTCACTTGGGTACCTAAACCCTTTTAAAACGATCTCCAAAACTATGAAGAAAATTGTGTACCTCGGTCAGATATGATGGACACAGGTTCCCCATGCAAACAAACTATTTCTGCAATGAACAGCTTGGCATAATCCTCTCCCGAATAATTAGTCCTGACAGGTAGAAAGTGAGCTGACTTGGTCAACCTATCTATAATCACCCAAATAGAATCATACTGGTTCGGGACCTTGGAATTCTGATAATGAAGTCCATATTAATCATCTCCCACTTCCACAAGGGAAAAACTATCTCTTGAGAAGAACCACCTAGCCTTAAATGTTCCACTTTAACTTGTTGATGATTCAAACACTTGGCAACATAATTAGCCACATCATGCTTCATATTATTCCACCAATAAATAGTTTTCAAATCCTGATACATCTTAGTAGATCCAGGGTGAACAACATACCTCGATGTGTGAGCTTCATCAAGGATTCTATTCCTCAGACCATCTATATTTGGCACACACAACATACCCTGGTATCTCAAAACTCCATCACCGCCAATTTTAAAAGACAATACCTTTTGTTGACCAACATCTTTCTTGATCTGCATCAAGATGGGATCTTCAACCTGCTTCTCTTTAACTTCTACACAAAGGGAAGATTTAGCTATCTCATGAGCAACCACTCCTCTATCTTCGGAATCCAAAAGTCGCATTCCTAGATTTGCAAGTCGGTGAATATCCTTCACCATCTCCCTCTTCCCTTTCACTACATGAGAAAGACTTCCCATGGACAATTTACTGAGGGCGTCAGCTATAATATTTGCCTTTCCCGGGTGATAGTGAAGGCTCATGTCATAGTCTTTTAAAAGTTCCTACCATCACCTCTTCCTGAGATTCAATTCTTTCTGCGAGAAAACATACTGTAAACTCTTGTGGTCAGTGAAAATATCTACATGAACCCCATAAAGATAGTGCCGCCAAATCTTGAGTGCAAAGACCACAACCGCTAATTCCAAGTCATGAGTAGGGTAGTTTCACTCATGCACCTTCAACTGCCTAGATTCATAAGCCACCACCTTACCGTGTTGCATAAGAATACACCCAAATCCCACTCGGGATGCATCACAGTATACAACAAAACCTTCGGTACCCTCCGAAATAGAAAAACAGGAGCAGTAGTCAACTTCTCTTTTAACTTCTCAAAACTATCCTCACAAGAGTCCAACCACAAAAACTTTACCGTTTTCTGAGTCAACTTAGTAAGTGGTGCAGCTATGGAAGAAAAACTCTCTACGAATCTTCTGTAATAACCCACCAAACCCAAGAACCTTCCAATGTCGGTTGGAGTCTTGGGTCTGGGGCATTATCTCACTGCTTCAATCTTTTGGGGATCAACCTTAATCCCCTCACTGGACAAAATATGCCCTAAGAACGCAATAGAAGTTAGCTAAAATTTATAATTGGAAAATTTTACATACAACTTATGATCTTTAAGGGTCTGAAGGATTATTCGGAGATGATTGGCATAGTCCTCCTTACTCTTAGAATATACCAAAATGTCATCAATGAATACAATGACAAACAGATCTATAAACTGATGAAAAACCCTATTCATTAGATCCATGAAAGCTGCAGGGGAGTTCGTTAACCCGAAGGACATGACTAAGAATTCATAATGGTCGTATCTGGTTCGGAAAGCTATTTTGGGAATATATGACTCTCTAACTTTCAACTGGTGATATCCCGAACGAAGGTCTATCATTGAAAAATATTTAGCACCCTGAAGTTGGTCAAAAAGATCATCAATCCTAGGAAGGGGATATTTATTTTTAATCGTGACCTTATTCAAGTGGCGGTAATCTATGCACATACGAAGGGAACCATCTTTCTTTTGCATGAAAAGTAAAGGTGCACCCCAGGGGGACACATTGGGGCGGATAGAACCTTTATCTAGAAGATCTGCTAGCTGTTCTTTCAACTCTTTTAGTTCTGCAGGAGCTATCCTATATGGCAGAATAGAAATAGGATGGGTATCTGGCAATAAATCAATACCAAAATCTATCCCCCTATCAGGTAGTATTCCTGGGAGATCATTTGGAAAGACTTCTAGAAATTCATTCACTATAGGGACAGACTGAAGAGAAAGAATTTCGGCACTAGAATCTTTAACCCGAATAAGATTGTACAAACAACCCTTAGAAATAAGTTTACGGGCTCTGAGGTTGGATATAAAGTGCCCTCAAGGTGCTAGAGAATGCCCATCCCATTCCATCACAAACTCATTCGGAAAAGAAAAGGTGACCCTTCAGGTCCTACAATTCAAGGTGGCATAGCATGAATGGAGCTAGTCCATCCATAAAATGGCATCAAAATCAACCATATCAAGTTCTATGAGATCTGCCTCAGTATACCGGCTGAAAATAGACACAACACAATTTCAATACACCCTTCTAAAGACAACAAAATCTCTTACCAGGGAGGAAACCAAAAAAGGTTCAGCAATCACATCAGTCTCAAACCCAAAACCAACATCCATGTATGGGGTCACATAAGACAAGGTAGACCCAGGATTAAGTAATACATACACATCATGAGAAAATATTTGCAACGTACTGGTGACTACATCTGGTGAGGCCTCTGCCTCCTGGCAGTTGGTCAAAGCATACAACCGATTCCAACCATTTCCGGTGGCTGAAGTGTCACCCTTCTTAGGTGGTGGTGGTGCAGAAGAATTCTCCTGAGACTTGGATCCTCCAACATTATTCCTTGCAGTCGGACAATCTCTCTGGATATGGCCTAGCTGGCCGTACTAATAACATACCAAAGCACCAAATTGACAACTCCTTATATGATTCCTCCTGCATCTCCTAAAGCATGGATAGGACCGAGAGGTCTGGGCAACACTTCCCTGTGACTGCGTACCCTGCATCCTCGGCCCTTAACTAGACTGGAAATTCTGGGTGCGCTGCTCAGTTGCGGTTCTAGACACTGGAGCACTAGCTGCCGACTGAGCATTACCCTAATTATTTTTCTTTTGCCATTTTCCACCCCAATTGTCGCTCTGTTGCTGACTATGACTCTGGTCTTCCACTCTAGCTCTCTTTGCCTGACTGTCTTTTTCCCAAGATTCGGCTATCTTCTTCTTTCCCAAGATTCGGCTATCTTCTTCTTCTTCTTCTCAACTTGTTGCATGTTAACTAACAGTCTAGAAAAGCCCATATACCTGTTCATCATAGCTCCCTGACACTCAAGCACCAGATTATCTAAAAGGCCGAATGTAAACTTCCTCATTTGGGCCCTCTTACTACTCATCATCTCAGGGGCCTAACGGGCCAGCTGATTAAACTTTAAAGTATACTGTTGTACACTCATCTTACCCTGCTTAAGGTTCATGAACTCCTCGCTCTAGATTCCCTTAGCTCTAGAGAAAAGAATCAGTCAAGAAACGTTTCCATGAACTCATCCCAAACTGTGGGCTTAGCATTGGTTCGCTACATCCTTTAGCTGCTATACTGCTAGCTCAACACCTTCCACCTGATCAATATGCATTACTTTGAAAATATTCTTCATTTTGTCTACGAAATCTTGCAGGTCCTCTTCTACTTTAGCACCAGAGAACTTGGGCAAGTTCATTCTCATGAACTGGTCCACTCTAGTAACTTCAGAAGTAACAGACGTCCACCCCATATTCTCCGACCTATGAGTCTGGGCAGTTACCATCTATGCAAGCATGTGAATAGACTGTATGAATTCAGCATTAGACACATCTCCTTCACGAGGCTTAGTGTGATTGGACCCCGTCCAGGGAGCTCTAGGAGGACTGGTCGGTATAGGAGGTACTTCCGGAGTAGGAATAGGTTCTGGGGTATGGGCTCTATTATGGGTCCGCATCCCATAGATGGGACGGACTTCATCATCCTGAGCATTAACGTTGGTGTGACGGGGAGTCATAGTTGGCTTTCTGAAAAGCAAGAGATCATTGATTAGGGGACATATTAGATTTTGAAGATCGAACTAAATCACAAGGAAGAGAAACATTCCTAAATGCCTAGTAGCCCTCTGCTTATAAGTGTGGTGCACTACATACCCATAAACAGGACTCTACCCGTCGTAATTTTGTAAACACCCTAGGACCATTAACCATTCTCTGATACCAAGTTTTTCACGACCCAAACTAGGGCCTGGCCGTGATGGACATCCCAAACTATAAAGGCTTGGAACGCCCTTCTCTATTTAGTAATCATGCACAACATTCATATAATAAAAGAAGATGCAGAAATATAATCTTCTATGGAAACATGATCAATTCTAAATTCAACATAATTATGGAAACTGCAATTCAACAACATCTAAATAACATCTGACTCGGTCTGCGAAATCTCTACTACATGAAAATCTGACAATTGTCTAAAACTGGGACAAGGCCCCCAGTAGACCAAATCAAAAATAAGTGACATAATCTGAAAAGACAGGCCTTCTAGAATAGAGAAGGCTCACCACTATATAATCTGATCAGTTGTCTGAACTATCTACTTCTAATCTGGACCCTAAGACTGTGCCTCAGAACTTGAGAGGTTGGAGGGGGATGGGGGGTCAATACTGATGTACTGGTACGCAGAGCATATCCAAAATAATCATTTATTATCCAACATACATGAGAATGATTTAAAATATTTCATGAGTACATCATATAGTAAGAATTGACATGGGTATTTTAAAGACTGTAAAAAAATCATCACAACTCTGAGAAATATATGTTATTTCTGCGCTAGGTGGTATACCATACAACTCTGAAAAATTCCATGCGCTATATGGAAAATGCCATTAATTCGGTAGAGAACCCCCAACCCAAGAGTGCCGCAAGGATCGGAGTCTCTGAATCTACTATGCCATACGTCCGTCGCCATCGTACAATAATAATTTACCCGTATCGGCAAATACGGTTTCAGGCTAGGAGTTGCTTGAACTCGCGCCATCTTCAGGTAACCACCTAACCCTATTTGAGCCCCTTATTAAAACTCTATCAAAACAAGAAGTCTCTAAAAATATACTCTGAAAACATGCTCTGAAAACATAGTCTGTTATGGCATAAATACATATCGTATCGTCATACCATTGACTTGCAAGTCACATCTCTGAGCCATTATTAGTCTATCATAAATCTCTGTATTCAAAACACAAGTTTTGAGACCAGTATTTCAATAATTCAATCCAATGAATCTTTTCCTTCTCAATCCTCAGTAAACACATGCAATTCTTTCTCATACGCAGAAGAACATATTGATATCAATAAACACCCTCTCAATAATTCTAAATCAAAACATCTTTCAAATCACAAAACCATAATTCTTTAAATCAATACAAGAGAGGGAGTTCATAATTTATGCTCTCAACAATCTTAAATCTCAAATTCATACATATACATATATATGTAAATCAATTTAGGGGAAAAGGCCACAAGGCCAAAGAAATAGTAGCATTGAAACTTCCGAAAAAGCATAATCAATAATATAGTTTTCAAAACCCCCATAAAATACATGCATCAAAACCTTTAAATCATGCTTTAACAATTTGAAGCCCATGTAGGTTTTTAGGATAAACCCCACGTACCTCTATTTCGAAGAATAATGAATGATTCTTGAAGCTTACGGATTGGGGATTCCAAATCTCTAATTATCTTCAAAAACTCACGGTTGAATCTTGAGTTACGAGGATTTTTAGTTTGAAACCCTAATTGAGTTTCTTGAGAGATTTTGATGAAAATAATCTTACTTTGGTGTTCTTGGGATTAAATACCATGCTAGATATGATAAGGGGCTGGAAAAGTACCATTTTACCCTGAATGAGATGGAGTGAAAATATAACTGGTGCCAATTTTATGGGCCACCGCGACGCGCCACTATCGTGGTGGCTCACTAGAAATTGACGAATGTGAAATTGGGATCCTCCGAGATTCGCCACTATCGCGTGGTCCTACTGGAATTTGAAAATTTCTAATTAAACCATCTCCACGATGCGCTAAACAACAAAATGATTATGTTTTACGACTAGCACATAAAATAGCCATAACTTCTTCACCGAGTGTCCGTTTTGACAAATCTTATATCGACGGAAAGCTTATTCAGTCATATACAAAATGAAAATTTGAAATCTATGGAATTAAATAGGAAAATAAGTGTAAATCATTCTAGAAGCCAAAGCTTGACATTTTAGGGACAAAATTTAGCTAGGAAAAGTTTGGGGGCATTATAGACATTCAAAAGGAGGTATTGATGACCTTGATGTTGTTATTCAATGACTTCTTTGTTTTTGTAAAACATTGGAACTAACCAACCTTCCACATCCAAGGCATATGGCCTCCATTGAAATGTTCTTCAAGACGAGCCAACAGTAGTGATCATGCTATCACACCTGATCATTTCACATTGTGCCATCGCCCTATTATCATCCCACAAACTATCTTGTAGCTCCAACCCTGTTCTTTTCATAAAGGTATCACCCTCTCCAAAGCCAAAACTTGAGCAAAGAACAATGACACCCAAGGTTATAGAATTTGATATATGTTTCTACTATTGTTTGTCTCATTTGATAAAGCGCTTAACATAGTTTGTTTTAACATGTCCAATTCCCTATATATGCTAGCAAGAACAACAAGAACAGGCACTAGTCGATTACCCTTCACAAGATTAACAACTCTAGGGAAAACATCTGTACCTATTTTACCTGGAAACACAAGTGAGAGAAAAGCTTCATGCTCAAAACTGCTTCCACTATTCATGAAAAAATTTAACTACCTATTACGATTATTATCCTTCAATCCATAAGACCCCTTCATGTTTTTTCATGATTTTCTATAGTATCTCCCAACTAAGGGGAATGGGCAGGGAATAAAACAGAACCACTCAAAATAGCGAACCCTCCCAAAATCATCATATCTTCAAGCATAATAGTAGTTTCACCCAATGGAAACATAGTTTTTCTCTCACAACACCACTTTTCTGCCAACCAAAAACTAAATTCTTCTCTATATGGACAATCTATACTAAATCCATAGCAACTTCATTTATACCAACAACATTCCATATAGAGTGATGAACAGGATCCATGGTTTCAACCCTTATCTTTCATTTTCTCTGATGAGGCATAAAATATTTTACTGAGACTTTCAATGGCCATCCAAATTCAGATGAAGAAAAAATAAGAGAAGGAATCTTCAAATTTCAATCTTCAATGGAAGAAACAATGGAATTCAAGAAATGGGGCTTTTTTGTAGTGGGAATCCACCAAAAGGTGAAATCATCAACTCTTCTCTTTCAACAAACATTGGATTTTCCATCGATTTTTGAAAATAAAATTTTAAATAAAGTGTGAGTTCTGTTACTTTTGGGTCAAAAAAATAAATGAACGTCCGAAGAAAAGAGAGTGAGTTCTAACTGATAATGATCCAGTAGTGATACTTTGTTTTTTTTGTCCTTTATCAGATAGAACTCACTCACTATGTGAATTTTCACGTTCAAGAATCAATGGAAAATTCATCGTTTGTTGTAAGAGAAGAGTTGATGGTTTCACCTTTTTGTGGAATCCTCAACTAAGAAAATTCCATTCTACCCTTAAATTTCTGAATTCTAAGTTTTATCTACTTTGTTTTTTATCTGAATTTGGATGACCATTGAAAGTCTCCTTCAAAGGTTGAAGGCCTTATCAGTACAAATGGAAGATATGGGTTGAGACCATGTAGCCTGTCCATCACTCTATATGAACGTTCATACAGAGAATGATTTGATTTTTGAGTTGGCAAAAAGGTGGTGTTGTGAGACTAACACTTTTGTGTTTCCATGGGGTGAACTTGCTATTATGCTTGAAGATATGATGATTTTGGGAGAGTTTGTTGTTTTGTGTGGCCCTTTATTATTCTCTGCCCAATCCCTGAGTAAGGAGAGATTGAAGAAAATCTTGAAAAGGCACGATGGGGTGTTATTGGAATGAGGATAATAATCATAATACGAGGTTAAATTTTTCCGTTGTAAGTGGAAGCAGTTTTGAACATGAGGCTTTTCTTCCATGTTGGTTATCAAGATTTGTCTTTCCAGGTAAAATAGGTGCACATATTTTCCCAATAGTTGTTAATCTTGCGAGATTTAAGCGACTAGTGCTTGCTCTAAATGTTCTTGCTAACATATATAATTGACCGTGTTAAAAAATTGTTAAGGGCTTTATCAAATGAGACAAGCAGTAGGAGAAACATGTATTACATTCTAGAACTTTGGGCGCAACTGTTCTGTGTTCAGGTTTGGGCTTTTGTTAGGTTATTTCCTTTGTGGCGCGAGCACGCTCGGAGCAACAATATGGCTAGTGGGGAATGAATAGGACAATGGAACAATGTGAAATGATCGGGTGTGATTAGTGTGAGGACTACTATTGACTCGTCTGGAGAGACATTTCAATGGAGGCCATATGCCTTGGTTGGGGAAGGTCGTTTGATTCAATAGTTTTACAAAGAAAAAGAAGAGTGTCTGAATGACAACAATACAACAACATCAAGGTCATCAATTGTGATGCATCATTATGTGGACTTATACATAACAAGTTCACATCATCAAAAAGAAAAAAATGAAAGAAAGATTGATATGAAAATACCTCTGTAATATTTATTTTGAAATATTTTCTACTTTAATATTTGTTATGTATTAATTATTAGTTACTTTTCTATTGTAATTCTCTTTTTTTACTTGTGTGTTGTGTATTCAATTGAACTATCAGTCAAAGATACTGCTAATTTAGTCTATATAATCTTCATTGACAAAAGTGTAATACCGATCTACTACTATATGTTGCTGTAACTCTTGTCTATGTAACCTCTGTATATGCGATTCTCAGAGCTTGTATTTATAAATGTAAAATAGGGAAATATTTCATATAAGGATATGTTATCTCACATTTTGCTATCTGATTGTTTTCTCGAAGAACTTTCTTTCACTGAATATTATAGTTTTAGCTCGTTAATGTGTCAAAAAATTTATGAAAAATCATTTTTCTTTTTCGAATTCATAATTGGCAGTTACAAAATAAAGATCTTGTATAACTGATAATGATATTTTTAGACCCTACTCTTTTGGTCTGAAAGCGGTTCTCTAATCTTTCTAGTCAAACACATAACTAAAAAGTCCCCAAAAAAACTTATATAGAAAATTCATGTTTGCAATTTACCATACTTCTAGACAATACTAGTAAAATTGAGACATTTGAATTGTGTGCTAAATTTAATTGTTACATTACACTCAATTAACAAATTTTTGGTTTTGCAATAAGAATTTGTAAGTCCTCAAACTGCAAATCGTATGATTAGAATACACTAACCTTTAAATAAAAATATCATATCTAAGAAAACACCTATTAATGTTAATAATACCCCACGTAAACAATGGCAAACCCAGTATATTCCCACAAAGTGTATGGTAAGTGTACGCAGTCCATACCAATACCTTAGGGTAAGATAGAGAGGTTGTTTTCGGTAGAGCCTCGACTCAAGACAAAAACTATTAAAAAAATAAATAGTAGAGGAATACAAAACAACATGTATTAACAAACAAGATAATCACATAAGCACGACTAGCACCAAGTAATATGACAATTAATAACACACTTCGAAAAAAGACTAGCATTGTCAATACTAGAAAGGACAAACTCCTCCCTACTATCCTTCTACCCTAATACACATCATTCAAAACTTCCTGTCAAGGGTCATGTCCTCGGTAAGCTGAAGTTTCTCTGTGTTATGTCAAATTACCTCCCTCTTATATTTCTTCATTCTATCTCTACCTTATTTGAATCCATCACTAGCTAACCTCTCAAACCTCTGCATTTGGGAATCCGTGCCCCTCTTAATAACATGCTCAAATTATTTCAACCTCGCTTTGTACATCTTGATACCCACAGAATCCACTCCCACCATATTACTGATAACCTCATTTCTATTTTTATCTTTTCTCATAAGCCCACGAATCCATTGTAGCATTTTCATCTCCACCAAATTCATCTTTGGGATGTGAGAGCTCTTGACTGGACATCACTCTTCCTTATAAAATAGAGTTGGTCCAACTATCATTATGTAGAAATTTCCATAGAATTTAGGAGGCACCTCTTTATACCATAAGACTCCAAAGAGAGCCTTTATTTCATCCACCTTACTCTGATATGATGGGTGATATCCTCGTCAATCTCTTTTCTCCCTTGGATCATAGAACCAAGATACTTGAAACTATCTCTATTTGGAATGGCCTTAGTATTGAGCTTTACAACTACATTGGGCTTGTGACTCACCACACTAAGCTTGCACTCTAATAATTAAGTCTTGGACATACTCAACCTAAAATATTTACATGTGAGAGTTTGCCTCCATGCCTATAACTTAGCATTAACTCATCCACAAGTCTGGGTAATAAGGATAACATTATCTGTAATTATCATAACCAAGTCACCCCAGCTTGAATTTTCCATGTCACAATGTCCATTTCTATGGAAAATTAAAAGGGGGTAAGAGTCGACCCCTAGTGTAACCCCATCTATTAATGGAAGTGCTCAAAATCCCATACCTTAGTTCTAACACGAGTCTTAGCTCTGTCATACATATCCTTGATCTCTCTAATGTATGCCACTGGTGTACCTCTAGCTTCCAAACACTCCCATATAACCTCCCAAGGGACTTCAATATAGGCTTTCTTTAGGTCGATAACTCATGTTCAAGTCTTTCTTCCCATACGACTACTTCTTAACTAGACTCCCAACTAGATGAATGACTTTAATTTTTGAATATCCTAGAATAACTTATATCTGATTCTCAAAAATAAACATAGTTGATCTTAACCTCAACTCTACCACCTTCCCTCAAATATTTATATAGTGTGACTTAACAATATAATACCCTTATACTTCTTGCTATCCTTAATTTCCTCCTTATTCTTATACAATGCAACCATCATAATCTATCTCCAAGGATTGGGCATCTTTGTCAACATAAAAATGGTGCTAAACAACCTAGTTAGATACTCCATACCTGCCCCTCTTGGGCACTTCCAAAAATCCCTCTGAATCTCGTCTAGACTTATCGTCTACCCTTGAACATCCTACGAATAGCAACCTTAACCTCCGCAACCCTAATGTGCCTATAATAACAATAATCTTAAAGCCTCTATGATTTGTTTGATTCCCCCAGCATAATGCTAGTGTCCTTATCTTTGTTCAACAGTTTATGGAAATAAGACTGCAATCTCCTTCTCATAAGAACCTCATCTACCAAGACTTTGTAATCTGTATTCTTTAGGCACTTCACTTTGTCAAGGTTTGTACCCCTTCTCTCCCAAACCTTAGTTAGCCTAAACAAATTTTTATCACCATAATTACCCTCTAATACATTGTATAGGTTTTCAATAGCTACATTGTTAGCTTCCATAACCACCAACTTATCTTTTATCCTATCAATATTATACTCCTCCATATTCTTTTGTTTTTCCTTATCCTTACTCTCAGCCAACTTCTCAAAAAGCCACTTCTTAGATTCCACCTTCCTATTTACCTCTTTCTTCATTCTCCAATCCCCTCGGTACTTGCCAGAGAATCCTTCCAAGATAGACAATACCTCTCTAGATGACACTCTAATGAAACAGGTAGTTGTATCCCATATCTATCTATATTCCGTTAACTCTCCCAATCCCTTTTAGCCTTTAACTTCTACCCTATCTCAATTGAACTTCAAAGCTACCATATTTAATCCTTAGTCGGTCCTCCTCACTCCTCTTTTTCTTTACCTTCTTTATCTCTAAGTCCATCACCAAAGTCCTATGCTCGATTGAAAGGTTATCACTTGGTATAAGCTTACAATCTTTACAAGGACCCCTATCATTGTTCCTAAGAAGAAAAAATTAAATCCATGTCCTGGCCAACGAAACTATAGGAAGGTAACTAAGTGAACCGCTTTCTTTGAAAATCTAAAATTTCCCACAGTCAACCCAAAAGACCGAGCAAAATTCAAAAATGAAATTCCTCTGTCTTTCCTTTCACTAAAACCAAAACTTCAATGATCATCATTATGACCCCTCGATGATGAATCGAAGTCCCCACAAAAATACGCTACTATAAAAAGATTCTAGGTGTCCTGAATACCCCTCACAACCTTAACCAAATCCTCCAAAAGTTCTTCTCTTCCTTATCCAAGACTATATGTGGGGCATAAGACCTAATAATATTCAAGGTAGACCCTTCAATGATAATTTAATCAACACCATCCTATCATTTGTCACACCCCTTTTTTTCACTCCAACAAAAAAAAATTAAAGTTAGAAAGGGTTTTTATTATTAAGTGACAAAATGAAGATTTGTTTCGAAAAATACTTTTATATTCAAAACTCAGAGTTGCCACTTGGCATAAATAGGGTGTGCCAAGTCACCTTTGGAAATCCCTTTTCAAAACGATTTTGACTCTTTTAAACTGATCCGCGAACAGAGATTTTGATTAAGGAATTTTGTTGACTGGGGGAAGGAGTTAGGTACCCCTCGGTCCCGTGGTTCAACCAAGGTCGCTTGGTGGAACATATCGACTAATTTGATACTACAAAATGTATAAACCACACAAAAACACACGAAAACAATCAATCAAACAAACAAAATAAAACCAATCAAAAAATATAGTGTCCAGTGCAATTATTACAACCCGAAATGAAAAAGGTACTAAAAAGTAAACCTACGCTAACCTACACTAATCCTAAACTACGCTCCAATACCTTACTCGATGCTTTGGGCCTTCATCATGGGCGTCCTTCGAGTACATGATACGTCGGGGCATTCCCCGGTGAATAAATACAACTGTGACCTCAGGGCATTCCCCGAAAAATGAATACAATTGATCCAAATTCATAAAATAAAATCATTCAACAAATATTTTCAACATTCAACAATCCAAAAGTTCTAAATTTGTCTAGCCGTCCTACCATTTGCCTACCAATTTCATCCTACCATTCAACAAATATTTATTCCGAATTAAACTGATAACAATGAACCGAAACACACACACATTCAATTTTATCAATTTCAGCTCTGCCTAAAGAACCAATTATTAATACATGCTTCGGTTATCAATTCACTTTACAAAGTTCGAAACCAACATCAACCAACACACAACAAAGATTCAAACATACCAAACAACAAATCATTCACATTCATGTAAAAATTAAAGGGAGATAAGATAGAATTAGACCTCAATGCCACTTTCAAAATTGATGTATTATTCGATTAATCCGGTAGAATCTGCGTACGAAAACCTCGAGTCGAACCTCAACAACAATTAAACCAACTTCGATAGACCCTTTTGTTCTATTTTTCCGCCAACCTGAATCAAAATCAAGAAAGTAATGAGAGACCCGCACCCAAATTCATACACCCCTTTTCCTGTTTCTCTTATTTTCTGGCTAATCTTGTTGGAATCAGGAAAAATGGGTCGAGTATGATTTGTCCGAGACGGACTTATGATTCTAGACTTGTCGCCAAAATAGAGAAAATCAGGTCGATGTAACGTTCTCTGATGAGGATTATCCAGAAAAATCTCTCTCCTCTCCTTTCTGTATGTTTCCCATCACTCTCCCTTGATCTTCCAGGGAGATTCTCCCTCAGTTCTCTCTCTCTCATTTTGGCTCTTTATGGGGATGAGAGTATGTTGTTGTGTGCATGTTCTTTGTGTGTGGTGTGGGTGTATATGAAAGAAGGGAAAAGATGAAGAATTTTATGGCTCTATGTGCGTATGCTCTGTGAAAATGGAAGAAAGGATGTGTCCATGGAGATGGAATCCCCTCCCCCTATAGCTGAATATGTGTGTGTATATATGGATCCCCCTTTTGTGCGTAACCTGTGTGTGTATAATTGTGGGAGGTGAGTCATGTGTATTTTTATGGGCCCCATGGTTTTGTATTCTCCAGAAGGAACCAAAAAATTGAAATTCTTTTTTTTCCTTTTTTCCAGTGGGCCCCCTTCTCTTATTATTGTGTATTTGGTTAAAAAGAATAAAATGTGAGGGGGTTGAGGGGGTTGCCTAAGGGTGAGGTAGGGTAGGGATTGGGGTAGTGGTTAGGATAAGATAAAATTAGTTAAAGGGGTTGTTATTTTGTTAGGGAGTTTGTTATTTTGTCATTTTATGGAGGGATAATTACACAGGGTAGGGTACGTGGTAAGATGAGGGTGAAAACGGGTAAATTAGATTTTTAAGAGGGACAAAATTAGGTGTCTACATCATTGACCCTGCTAACCACTCCCAGTTGTTACCTAAGCTCTTCATCTACATAGATACCTACTGTATTTCTCTTTTCATGCTACCCGAGCACTACAACTTATACCCATCTACTACTTGCGCTTTAGTAACTACTGGCGCTATATTAATCCGCCTCTTTCTAAGAATTTTTGCTAGCTCTATCGAATTCTTTGATAAGGATCCTTTATTCAAAGACTGTACTCTCAACCTAGGGGGTCCCTTTCCCATATAAGGACTGTGCAAAAATCCAATTAACTGATAGATCAAACCAAAAAAATCATTATTGATTTATCGGTATCAAGTAATTAGGTTTTAATAATTTTTAAATGGTTCTAAAAACTCATTTACTGGGATATCAATTTGATTTTCAGTTTTAACGTTTTAGTTAATGGCTAAACCAATAATTTCATGACCCAAATCGCCATGTGTGGCACCCACGCTAATTTTTCTGTGGGAGAACCATCTAAATCGAACCATTACCCAATCACTTAATCAATATTATGATGATATTATTATAAAATTAATATAATAACAATAATCCCGAACTAATCATTATTAATGCAGAAGTCAAACAAACTACTTACTTAAACCCTAAGATCCGAAACTCATCGTACAAGAACTACAAATAAAGCTTATATCTAAAGAGATAACCAAAAATAAAGTAAATAAAGAATGTTTCATAGCCCGAAAGATGGACAAGAACAAATAAGATGACCCATGGCAGCCTGAAGACGGAGTGATCACCTTTGGATCAAGATCTGCTATCAAACTTAAGAGGTGAGATCATGTCTGATCTTGTAGAACACATTATGCACTTAACAAAAGAAGAGTACATTGTTGTATCAGTACAAACCACCATGTATAGGTAGGTGTCATAAGATAACTCAATTTAATAGCATGTACACAACATAAATCAAATAACAAGTATACAAGCATCATCATATAACAAATATTCAATGAATAACCAATACAACAACAACAGGTCAAATAGTGCTCACAAACAAGACAGATAACCATCAAGAGTATCAACCATACTGTACAGATCCACTGAATCAACACAAATATGTACACCCATGCTGTGGGACTTATTTTTTTTCAAATAGTCTCGACATACAGGGAACAATCTATATTCATATACCATATCGGCGTGGTATCCGATCCATCATTTACATATCTATACTGGCGTGGTACCTGATCCAAAATATATATACACTTATCTGCGTGGTACCTGATGCAACATATACATATATGTACTGGCGTGGAACCCGATCTAATATATACAAATTCGTACCGGCGTGGTACTCGATTCAACATAGACATATTCGTACTGGTGTGGTATCCGATCCAATATATACATATCCGTACAGGTGATCGAACATATACATATCTGTACCGGCTTGGTACCCGATCCAACATATACATATCTGTACCGGCGTGGTACCTGATCCAACATATACATATTCGTACCAGCATGGTACCTGATACAACATATACATATCCATACCGGCGTGGTACCGATCCAACAAACACAAGTACTATCAATGTAAAATTTACACTGCCTCACAGCATATAATAGGATGTACCAAATTTATAAGTACACTTAAAGTTATAAGACAATTCATTCAAGTAATTTTCAATAATCATTTATGTACGCCTCAACAATCCAAACATCATCAATTTCAAGCATGTCTGAATACCAATCAACAAGTATCCAATTTACGAGCATACACACAATTAAATTGAGTCTAAACTCCAATAAAACCATAACCTACATCAGCCGAAGAATCCAAAACTAACTAGTCCACAAGTGTCCTGCCCTTCCTCACAAATTCGGAACGTTCAAAATTTATAACTAATGGCGCCATCCTTTTGTACGTGAAAGAACTATAAGAAATAAGTACACCACATAATTTTCTCATGGTTACTGCCAAGAATTTTCCATAATCCTACATTTTTGTCATTATTAAGAATGACTAATTAATTATTATAATCTGAGTAATATACCCACTAACGCACAAATCCACAAATCAGAACCAAAGTAAAACTATAATGAGGCGTACATGTAAACTATTACCTATTATCCATTCTCCATATATCAATACCACCATTGCCAAATTATACTAGGTCAAACTTGCTAATATTGACATAATTATTAGCAATTTCCCTCTTAAATAATTCATATGCAACAACTACTAACCTCAGCAGTAAACTGATTCCCACTGTGCACGTCATTTTTGTTCTTTTATTCTGTGCCTCCTCTCTCTTCCCCTTTTTTGTTCTAATGAATTTACCGTATAATTTTTGTTCTAATAATCCATTACCCCAATTTTATACATGACGGCATGACCAATAATAATTTAATAAAATAATATCTTCATTAACCATTAATTAATTTAATAATTTTAAATACCCAAAACATCTAATAAATCCTTCGTTCGGAATACCATTGAAATAAATTAATTATGTAAATTGACTAAAAAATACGTTTCAGGCCTATTGGAAACATTAACATACCAAATCGGGGTCGTCTTGACCAAATTATGACCATGATCAAGCGCAATTTTTTTAAAACTCGATAATACAACTAATGACTTAAATTGCTTCTGAACACCTCAAGAATTGGTATTATCCATCTCCGTAAGTCATAAATAACGTATATAAACTATGGAGAGCGCTAAAAATAGGGAAGAGGAGAAAATTTCCCAAACGACCGGGAGGGTTGTTATATCAGATACCAATTAAACAACTGTTCATCCCCTAATAGCAACAAGTGACAAGGAGGGGAAACAGGAAATTACCTGAATGAGCAAAAAGATGTGGATACTTGCTACGCATGTCTGCTTCGGTCTCCCAACTGGCCTCTTCAATAGGACGATTCTTCCGCTGGACCTTTACAGACACAATCTCTTTAGTCCCCAACTTACGAACAACCAAATACCTAGCCGAGCCTATGCGTACCTCCACCGCCCCAGACTTAGAAGATTCAATCTGTATACAACAACACAAGACATATTCTTCACCCACATATATGCAACCGTCCTATACTGACTGATAAATATAGATGCATACTGTTGATAGGCGATAAGCACGCAGGAATGAATGCAAACTACATAATCAATATCACAACTCATCATAACTGTCCCTATCAGGACCGTCATCATTGTAATCAACCTCCATCCTTGTTGGATATCGACACATCATCAATAGTATCCTCCGACTTTGCAGGGTATCAACATATTATAAATATATCCTCCGGCCATGTCGGGTATCATTATCGTCACAACAGTATCCTTCAGCATTGTCGGGTATCAACATGTCATAAATATATTCTCCGGCCTTGTCAGGTTTCAACATTATCACAACAGTATCTTCCGGCCTTGTCAGGTATCAACATATTATCATAATAGTGTCCTCTAGCCTTTCCGGGTATAAATATATCATCATAATAGTCATTACCGAATAACACACACTAAAATACTCATAAAAAATAGTCATATCACCATAGAATATCTATCTAATAAATACTTCCCAACCACTCGTTATTATCTAACCAAAACTTATTATAATAGAAACACTAGTTCGCTAGTCATCACGTAACCTTTAGTTATTAGCCTAAACATTATCCTTCACATAATCCTTATTCTCGGAATTGCAACTAACCACTAGTTATTTAATAGCAAACATCTAACATCTAGTCAATGTTCATCACTAGACCCAAACCGCCATTTATCCACTATTCATTATTATCAACTAATCAGCCTATAGCTGTTAATCATTACTAGACAACACATTACTATTTGCCACCTAACCATCTTTTATTAACTGACTCCATTCATCAACTAACCATCGTTTACCAACTAATCCTTACTTAACTATTCATTAGTTAACCATTTAGAAACTATTCAAAGTTATTAACTAGCCACCTCTTATTACCAACATCTCTACAACTCCCCATTTATTGACTAATCGACATCATGAACTTAGTCATCAATACCAACTAATTATCACCTATGCTAGACCCAACCACACTATAAGTCACACATTAACCATTGCTAGCTAACATGTTTCAACTATGCAAGATTCACTAACTAATACATTAGATTCCTATCCATCAAGTTCTATAGTCCTCTAATAGACAACTAGTTACTACCTAGCTTAACCGTTTATTAGGCAGAACAATTGTAAGATTATATTTTATCTACAATCACATCAACTACTGATATAATACTCGTGAATGTACCAAATCTATGCATGACATCACCAGTATCTAATAAATAAAGTCGTAAGCAACATACCACATCTTTTTCCATCCCATACCGGAGAGATGTGTATACAAATATATATGAGAAAGAAGAACTAAGATCAAATAATAGAGTGGCCATCTGATCACAAAAAAAAATAGTACCTGTAATGACAATGTTTGATGCCCCTGCCTCAGGCCTACTTGGACAAGCATAGATATGGGCCCTAATACCGATTTAAACATCATTTTTATCACCCTGAGAACCACCTCGACGAGGTCGATTACCACCCCTACCTGCTAGAACTAAAGCTCGAGGATCTTACTACTAGCCAAACTAATTGTAAGGCCTCAAATTAGGACAAAACCTCCTGATGTGACTCACTCCACCGCACCTAAAACATACTCACACTCCTAGAATAAGAACCACTGAAACTACCTCCTTTGTGGGAATTCTTTTCTACTTCCTTGGCATAACCCTTTTGCATAACGCCCTCCACCTTCATATCAAAATGCACCATTTCCACCACATCTTGGCATCCCCTAGAAACTAGAAGGTAACTAGTTCTACACCATACCTCTCAACTACACCCATCTTTGAGAATAATAATGAAATAAGTCATATATCAATTGGAATCGCCAGAAACCAATTGAAATCAAGTAATAACACGTAAGAAAGAAGAATTTGAATTTTTATAGTGTCCTATAGCCTCTCAAAGAAAAGTACATACGTCTCTGTACCGTTTCCCAAGACTCCACTAGACACGTTCTTGTACGACGAGATCGACGAACCTAGGTCTCTGATATGAACTTTATCACTACCCAAATGGCCATGAGTGGCACCCATACTAATTTTCCTATGGGAGAACCATCTAAACCAAATCATTACCGAATCACTTAATCATTATTAAGATGATATTATGATAAAATCAACATAATAACAATAATTCCAGATGAATCATTATTAATACAGAAGTCAAACAAACTACTTACTAAAACCCCAAGAACCAAAATTCATCGTACAAGAACTACTAACAAAGAACATGTCTAAAGAGATATCCAAAAATAAAGTAAATACAAAATGTTTCATTACCTGGAAGATGGACAAGAACAAATAAGATGACCCATGACAGCCTTGAGATGGAGTGCTCACCATTAAATCAAGATCTTCTATCAAATTCCAGAGGTGAGGTCATGTCTGAGCCTCTAAAATAATTTCTGCACTCAACAAAAGAAAAGTATAAGGTAGAATCAGTACAAACCACTATGTACTGGTAGGTGTCATAGGCCAACTAAATTTTATAGCATGTACAAAACATAAAAAAATAACAAATAGACAGGCATCGTCACATAAAAAATATTCAATGAATCAACAATACAGTGACAACAGGTCACATAGTGCTCACAAACAAGCCACATAACCATCAAGAGTATCAACCATACTGTAAACATCCACAGAATCAACATAAATATGTACACACATGCTATGAGACTTATTTTTTTCCAAATAGTCATGATCGGTAGGGAACAATCATATTCATGTACCATATCGGCGTGGTACCTGATCCATCATATACATATCCGTACCGATGTGGTACCCAATCTAACATATACATACTCGTACCGGTATGGTACCCGATCCAACATATACATATCCGTACTGATGTGGTACCCTATCCAACATATACATATCCGTACCGGCGTGGTACCCGATCCAACATATATATATTCGTACCGGTGTAGTACCAGATCCAACATATACATATCCATACCGGCGTGGTACCCGATCCAATATATACATATCCATATCGGCGTGGATGATCCAACATATACATATTCGTACCGGTGTGGTACCCGATCAAACATATACATATCCATACCGGCATGGTATCCGATCTAACATATACATATCTGTACCGGTGTGGTACCCGATCCAACATAAACAAGTAATATCAATATCAAATTTACACTACCTGAAAGCATACAATACGATATACCAAGTTTACAAGTACACTTAAAGTCATAAGATAATTTCATCTAGTAAATTTTTAATAATCATTTACACACACCTCAACAATCCAAACATCATCAATTTAAAGCATGTTCGAATACCAATCAACAAGTATCCAATTTATGAGCATACACACAATTAAATCGAGTCGAAACTCTAATTAAATATAACCTACCTCAACCAAAAAATCTGAATTTCACTAGTCCACAAGTGTCCTACCTTTCTTCACAAATTCGGAATGTTCAAAATTTGTAACTAATGGCGCCAACTTTCTGTACGTGAAAGAATTATAAGAAATAAGTACACCACATATTTTTCTCATGGTTACTGCCAAGAATTTTCCTTAATCCAACATTTTTGTCATTATTATGAATGACTAATTAATTATTATAGATAATCTGAGTAATATACCCACTATCGCACAAATCAGCACCAAAGTGAAACTGTAATGAGGCATACATGAAAACTTTTACTTATTAGACATTCTCCATATATCAATACCACCAGTGCCAAGTTATACTTGGTCAAACTTGCCAATATTGGCATAATTATTAGCAATTTTCCTCTTAAATAATTCATATGCAATAACTACTAACCTCAGCAGTAAATTGATTCCCACTGTGAACGTCGCTTTTGTTCTTTTCTTCTGCTCCTCTTTTATCTTCCCCTTTTTTGTTCTAATGAATTAACCATATAACTATTATTTTGATAATCCATTACCCTAATTTATACGTGACGGCATGACCACTAATAATTTTATAAAATAATATCTTCATTAACCACTAATTAATTTAATTATTTTAAATATTCAAAACTTCAAATAAATCCTTCATTTGGAACAGGATAGAAATAAATTAATTATGTAAATTGACTAAAAAATTTGTTTCGGGACTATTGGAAACATTAACATACCAAATCGGAGTTGTCTTGACCAAATTATGACCATGATCAAGTTTAAATTTATTAAAACTTGATTATCCAACTAATGACTTAAATTACTTCCGAACACCTCAAGAATTTGTACTATCCATCTTCGTAAGTCAAAAATCGCGTATATAAACTATTGAGAGCGCTAAAAATAGGAAAGAGGAGAAAATTTCACAAACGACCGGGAGGGTCAATACAAATAACCCAATAAGATTATATTAAAAGTTTATTTTTAACCCTAGCTAGTTATTTAATAGTGGATTTATATTTTAAATAAACACCCTATTAAGTAAAAATTTTTTTGCATATTATTGTTGTTGTCTTAGTGTTGGTCTTTTCTTTATAAACTTATTGGCTTGTCGGGTTCAACCCATTAATATAAACTATATACTTACACTGGTTTCTTTTTTGAGATATCGTTATCGATTACTACTGCACTCATGTTCGCTACTTAACCAAAAAGAAAACATGTTTGTTTTAGTAATAATTTATTTGAATATTCTTCTACTTGTTAGGCTTTTATGCATAAAGGTAGTGTGTATATATGAACATATGAAAATAAGAAGAGAAGGTGAAAAAAATAAAGGGAGCATTTTCTTATTGGTTAAACCGATAAATCGAAATGTTAAGTTCAAAGATAGATAAATTGAAAACCGATAATAAATATTTTATTTATTTGGTTATTGATTTAGCTTGTTGGCCAATCGAAAATCGATAAAGCGAACTGATAATGCACATAACCGAACTTAACCAATCGATCCACACATCTAGCACAGCTTATCACTCCTGCCCCTATCCCCCTACCTTGATCTCAGCCCCGAACAAAGACATGACCCTAGTCTATCATCATCAACCCCAGTCACAAAAGAAACTGCTGGCTATTAAGGAGAAAATTAATCGGACCAATCTAACTATTAAGAAAACACACCTCAGGAAACAAAGCAATCCAAAAACAATAAATGCTACCAAGACCACCCACCCTTAACAAAATTGGCCCTAAAAAAAAAGAAGAAACAATGTGAATATGAATGTATCATGAATTAATAAGTAAAGAATCTTGGAACAATTCAAAAGAAGATAGAATTGTCCCAACTATATGCTAAGAAAAACTAAACGTGCTTCAGTATGTTCAAGAATAGTCTGGAGAACTAGACAAGAAATAAATAGAAAAGATGCAGAGATACACATGTCAACAAAAAACAAATAGCATTCACCTATAGTCAAGGAAAAGACACAAAATATCTAGATGATAGGGAATGAGTACACTTAGTAGTCGATAATGAGAATACACAGTTCACCTGTACACTTTCAAGTATTCGATTTGCTAGATTCCAGCAAGTTGGTATTTAAATTTGTCACGGGGATCTTATTGACTAGGACTTTCTTGCTTCAGTCTTGATATTGGGGCATCGTGGAAACCAGAAACGTTGGACAAATCTGATAGTACCTACAAGAAAGAAAAAATCAAAGCATAAAATAAGGGAGAAAGATCCACCAAAAGAGTAATGGTTAGCAAGAAGTCGACGGTGGCAATAGAAAATCTTAAATTGAGAGAGGGTCTCATCAAAGAAGAGTTTTTTAGTAGGGTGGTGATGGTTCTATTGAGAATCTACTTCTCTAAAGAAATAGAAATTCTCCAAAGAAGTTACTTGGAGAGATCAAGGATGAATGTCAGCGGCGGACTCGAGGATGAGATTGAAAGACTTTCTTTTAAGTGTATGTTTTTGTAAAAGAAAAAGAGAAACCACCGATGAGTTTTCGACAGTAATAATATTTCCCTATGTTTTTTCAAATGTTTATACAAGATGAATAAAATTTTCATCACTTAAATACTTTTTCAATCATTGTCAAACTACAACAATGTATAAAAGAAAAATTCATTACAACAAGCCTTACCAATAGAAAACCAAGTAAACTTATGCATCATAAAGTATCCAGTTTTTATGCATCAATACATTCAAAAGGTAGAAAAAAATAGATTCATTCATAAAGAAAAAATTGATTGTGAAAAATAGTTTGCTTAACAAATAAAATTTTAAAAAATACATTAAACTGAAAGATCACTTAGCATTAGATAAAGAATTACAAAATAAAACAAAAATATTTAATTTATTAAAATTACAAAATGGATGTCAAAGATGCCGCTACCTAAGCGAATAAAATTGAGAAAACTATTAGATCTAAAATCGAAATAAAGGGGAGAAGTAAGAGAAAGCAAGAAGGAAATGTGTAATTTGATATTGATATCTGATAATATAAGCTTTCCTGATTAGGGTTATTGACATACTGGACCTATTTTCAATAAAATGTAAAGCCTATTGTTTCTCTTCATTTGAAGATATTTTTATATATTATTTATGTTCATTTATGGATATAGTAGTCAAGTTGTGGGTCAAAATATTAGTCCTATAGTAGTCAAGTTGTGGGTCAAAATATTTGTTCACATTCTTTTACGATTAAAATAATAAAAATTATAGTCAGATAAAATTTAAATTTAATTATTTTTACTACAGTAGTTGGCCTTCAAATTAATTATTTGTATTCAGGTATTTCAGTCAAAAAATATCAAATTTTTAGAAGTGTGTTATCAAGCTTTAGATCAGTTTGTCTAAATTGTCCGAATGATTTAATTTAAATTCACTGAATTTAGTCGAATAACCATAAAGTTGTATGATTAAACTCTATACTACTTGATCTAAATTTTTTTGAAATATTTTATGTAATTCTCTAAAAGTATTTTAAACCCTGAAAAACTACAAAAAAATATATAATAAACAAATTTTAGACCATTTGATCTAATATTCTCAAGAAGTAGAAGTATAAATTTTCATTATTTTCAATTTAGTAATGAATGAGTTATATTTACATTTTCTTAGTGGAGACAAACCATATAAGTGACCTCAAAAGGGACTTGTTGTGAACTTAAGCTTGTATTTTCATAAACCTACCGGCTGACAATGAGTAGAAATAAAATATTTTAACAGTGAATTTGAAGAGATAACCACTTTCAAGATAACTTTAGAGCATATTTAAAAATTACAACATAGTTAAGATTTAACTACTGCAAAATCAAAATTTTAAACTTGAGCACTTAAAACTTTCTGCCCCAATATTAGAAATTCTAAGTGTTAGTATTGAAAATATGAAGTTTAAATCACAGTTCAAACTTTTACTCATACTTCATATGTATAATAGTAACCAATTTTAGGTATGAAAGAAAATTGTTAATTGGTAATCTAGGTCACTATATCTACTACATCAATAGAACTAGTAAAGCGTGTCTCATATCCTAAATTATTATATCCTCTTGCTAAACTTATAATCTAAATAGGAGTGTTGTTATGAATAGCCGAGTTTTAGACTAGTAATTACACAAAAGTCGACTATCACATTAAGTAGGTATGAGTGGGATCCGGTCGACTATCACATTAAGTAGGTATGAGTGGGATCCGGGTCATTAATAGCCCTTTCCATGAAACAATCATCATTGTAATTTTTTATGTTTTTGATTTTTTTGTCATTCCTCTTAGTTGCTACTTGCTATTTTTGAGTTGTGGCGGTGGTTTACACAGTACCCGATGCATTCAAGAGTGATTTGGAAGAGTTTGAGACTATTAGAGGTTTAAAAGCTAATAGTTTGACTTCGATCAACATATTGAATTTTGGTCACCAAATGGAGATATGAAAAGTTACATACGATCCAAAAATGACGATTTTGCATTAGTAGTAAGGTTGGTTTGAATTTGAAGCCCTTATTTAGCATTTTGACCCTTCATTTGCAATTTAGTTAAAATAAACTTTTAAGGATCTCGTGGGCTAATTTTTGTATAGAAATTATTTTCAAAAGTCTAATAGTGCCATTGGATCTGAAATGCAAAATATCCTAGTAGAATATATGATTTTACATATGTGGGGTCCCAAATGAATCTCGAGGGTTCATTTGAATGATTTTTAAACCTTTCTTCATCTGGTTTGCTTTCAATTGGTGCAGCTCCCAATTCTTTATCTCTATTTAAAGGCCAAGTGACACAATCATGGTGCTCGACGAAGATTTCATCGCGATCGCATAGTGGATTAACCAAAATTGCAATGGGTATTTCTGGTATATAAAGTCGGGTTATTCATCGCGATGGTGATGCCTACCTCATGTGATCGTGATGCGCGATATATCCCAATTCAACATTGATCCTTGCAACCACGACCGCTAGTTATTGTTCAAAAAATAGTAAAAATACCTCATTTTTGGAAATTTTACCATTTATGAACCTGGGAGCATCAAATTAGGGTAAATTATATGGTTTTCTTAATCATTCCTGCTCGAGTAAACTTTAAGCTCTTAGTTTTATTAACTCCTTGTGATTATATCTTCAAAGATATCTTTTAACATATTTTTCAAACTAGAGTTTGGAGATTTTTTTGGTAAACTCCTAAAATGGGTTTTCATCGATTTGAACATCAATTTTTATTCCTTTTCACCTGTGTTTTCAAATATATTCTTGTTTTGACTTTAGGAATGTGTTTCTTAGATAAAGTTATGATTTTAGCCTTTTTATTTTTGAACCCTTTTTTTCAACTAATTTTGAATCTAATTCAAATAAATCGACATGGGTATATTATCTTCCTTTTGAGGCATATACTATTTTCTTGATAGTATTAGCTCATGTTGAGCCTGTTTGTGAAGAAAGGCTCTGCATTAAAGGCTTAGGCTTGGATTTTTTACTTTTCGAGGTAGGTTATGGATTAACTATCTTTCGACTAGGCTGCATAGTTAACATTTTATGTAAAGAATACTATTTGTTAGAAAATTTAGTCAAGGGAGTATTATTTCAGAATTATTATTTTTATCGTGTGCCCTTGTGAGGGCTTATTTGCGTGTTGTTGTTGTTGACTTGAGACAATATAATTGGGTGATGCCCGAGTGGGGTTTTTATTTTGCATATGTAGGCCTTATTTTTGCATTAAATGCCATTATCATTTTTGTATTTCCCCTGTGTGAAACACCCTAAACCTTGGCCCTTGCAAAAATTCATAGGTTTTGGACATTCAGTCCATGGTATGACTCATGGCTATAATTCGTACCCTAGGATATGACTTGAGGTGTCTCTCTCATATTTTAGGAAGTGGGTTTCTGTTGGGTTTCTACCCAAGGTATGACTCAACATCATACTAGTCGTATGGTACGATACGAGATGTATGATGCCAAGTCGTATGAGGCTTATTGGCTTGCCTAGTTGAATATGTCCAAGATACTGTTTGTGGGTATTTTTCATACCCTAATATACTACTTATACCTAAGTGGTCGTATGATGGTTAGTATAGGGGACCATTGTGGGGTCTAGGGTATGAGTTAGGTACTACTCGTACCCTAGGGTACGACTAAGGGGGTTGGGTCGTACCCTTTGGGACTTGGTTTTCAGCTTTTAAGTTGAGGATAGTTTGGACATTTCCCACCACAAACCCTTATTTCATGAAGTTATATAACCCTTGGTGGCCTATCATAATACACTTTAAATAACATAAATACTTCAAAATACTCTTTCAAACTCACTCTTGAAGATTGGAGGCTTCGGTTTCTACAAGTGTTCTTCAAAGGGCTCAAGAGTCAAGTTTCTCTCTGGAAACTTCTTGTATAAGGCATGCACTATTCCCTCATTGTTATTTCCAACTAAAATCATGTTTTAATGTGTTTAAAACAATGATTATGAATTATGAATGGTGGTTTTGGAAATGTATGTTGAGGGTTTTGGTGTATATTATTGAATGTTGGTTTAAATTATTTTTTCATATGTTTTTTGTGATGGTTTTCATATGTGGGTACTTGGTTAAGTTTTCACAAATGGGTCATGGTTAACCTTAAATTTTATAGTTTATGCTTGGGTTTTGGTCTTGGTAAAGGTTTGCCCTCAGCATGTTTGATAAAATGCCTAGGAGAATGTTTTTACTCCATTATTGAACTTTCACTGGAAAAATTGAATGGTGTGGTTTGGTAATGGAACCCTAAATGGATTTGCATTATTTTTCATGGTTTAAATGGTTTGAATGATATAAGTGGTTTAAAGGTTTGGAATGGTTTTAAATGTTATGATTGGTTTGAATGGTTTTGAGTGGTTAAATGGTAAAGCCTAGAAGGCTATGAAATTGGTTTGAATGAAAACCTTGTGGGGTAGACAAGAATCCTCCAAGTGAATAAAATAATAAAATTGGTTTGAATGTTGAATGTCTTGTGGGGTTCAAGGGAATCCCCCAAGCAAAGCTTAATAATAAAATACTTGTGGGATACACGAGAATCCCCCAAGTAAGCTTAATAATGATGTGCTTGCTAGGTATATGGTAATCCCCTAAGTAAATTAATTAATGTAACCTATGGGGTACATGGTAATCCCCTACGGTTTGATAAATACATTGCTTACAAGCTATGGTCGGTATGACGATACCACTTGTAATAGCCTTGAATGAAAGTAAATGGAATAATGGTTTGGTTGGATGGTAATGATTTTAATTGGGCAATAATCGCGGGGTGTGCTAACAGTGGGGTGTGATAGCTAACCGTGAAGGTGGGAGTCCAAGGGACGAGCACTAGAAACTCATGTTTGCCGACATGAGGATAGGTCATGATGATCTCATTTATGATACATCTAGGGTACACGTTAATCCCTTAAGTACATTTATACATGTGTATCATGGAAAGCGACGTGTACTAGGGAATCCCCTACTCCTATTGTATCTTCGGTTCATGTCGCTCATGCACCGGGGCCCATTCAGGGGGTTACACTGGACCTATATATCCCATGAATGGGTATATGATGGTTAAGCTTCACATATCTGGGTTAATAGTTTTAAAGTCATGCTAAACTTGGTTCCCTTTTCTGACATGGTTAAATATATATTTATTTATATATATGTGTGTATTGTTTGTCTGCATGTAGTTTGTTTACTTGGTTTTGAAGGTTGCCATTATTTTATCCTTATCCTGAGTGCATGCTACCGTTCACCCATAAACCCATCTTTGGGTGGCTGTATCCCCACGCGATGAAGGAATCGACTATACTATTACTCTTGCCCATTGATCGTATTCAAGGACAGTCAGTGTTGGATTGAAGTGGTGAGTTTCCATAGTTTGGAAGACATCTATTTATATCATGGATTACTATGTATACTTTTGTCTTTCATAGACTTTGGTTTTTAGCTATGGTCGGTGGCATGTCCCAACTTAATACACCTTGGATTTTTTAGAGGCTTTGTCTGGACAACTATAAACTTGGGTATGGATTGATTTTGTTATATATATATATATATATATATATATACATTGGATTAATGTCATGGTTTTGGCTTATGGTTTGGGTTTGGTTATACAGTTGGTTATTGGGTGATTGACTTGCTAGGATGGTCATGGTTATAGACCTATTCCAAAGTATTAGATCTTGTATTACACTTTTTTGTCATATGTACAGAGTTTATCTGACTCAGGGTATATGTTGATTAGTTGGGTTAGGTATCAGGGGTGGTCTCCGATACCGGTTGGACTTGAGATTGATCATTACGACATAGCCCCAGTTCAGGTCATATCAAGTTGGTATCATAGCCTAGGTTTTGGTGTCATGAGGTGTCTACAAAGTCCTGTTAAGTAGAGTCTTGCTTATGGGTGTATCATGCACCACACTTATAATTCAGAGGCTATGGGGCATTAAGGAATTTTCCACTTTCTTATTGTTCTACTTTTGAGCTATGGAGCCTAAGGTCTTGAATTCTTCCCTATATTATTTTTGTTTCATCTTTCAGATCATGTCCTGTCAATGACCTAAAGATCATGGAAACTCACCGGTTCAACTCAAGGACTATATGGATGGATCTCGTCCAGCTCATGGGGCACAGACCCAGTCTAGAGTCAAAGTTTTTCAATTTCCCTATAGAGTCTCATCGGTCTCCATTGATCCAAATTCAAAAGGTGGTACTTATTCTCGATTACCTCAAGGAGAGGTTACTAATGTTGAGTTTTATTATTTTATTAATATATTAACCCAGATAGTGACAACTCTATCACACTAGTCCAATATTATTGGTACGGGAAGGAATAAGGCAAGGTCAGGAAATAGGCGAGGTAAGGGGTCTCATTTGTTTTGAATAAAGGGGAGGCCAATGTTATATTGGTAAATAGTTCAAAAAGAAGTGTTGGGTGAGTCCAAATCTTTTTCTATGGCTTGTTCTCCCCACATGAATACGTTTGGAGGTAGATATTTTTAGGATGGTAATTCTTCTACGACACAAGATGCCTAATCTCGGGCCAGTGAGGCCCAATCTACATCATTCTACCCTTCTTATAGATTTTATGGTCGGTCGCATCGTGGTTGTTGCGAAGAAGGGAGTAACCATTGTTTTAATTGTTGTCAATTGGGTCATATGTAATAAGAGTGTCCCATAATAATTGTCACTTGGGAAAATCGGACACGGGTTACCACCTCTCTAGCCCTTGCACCAAGGATTGCTACTTTTGGCTCTAACACTGGTCATGATTGTCTCAATTCCCATACTATTCCTCGAGAGTCTGAGGTATCTTCTGATGCTTACACTGGTATTTTCAAACTCTTTTCTTGATGTGTATGGTTATATGGTTCGAAATCCCCTCTCTTTTATGACCTCACTTGTGGTTGTGTATTTTGGTTTTGGCCCTAAGGTTTTTTCATATTCTTCTCTTTTTTATTTTTTACCCTGGTAAGTGACTTTGTGATTGCTAGAAGAGTCTATGAGGGTGTGTGGTATCTGTTGGTCTTGGTGGGTTGGTTTGACTCGGATATAGTGGAATTTGATATTATTCGGAGGATGGATTGGTTTTAATCATGCTATGTATTATTAAATTATTGGGTCCGTACAGGTTGTCTTTAGACTCCACGGTGAGTCGGTTATAAAATGGGAGGATGGATTCATTCCCTATCTATTAAGGGAAAGGTTACACTTTATGTTAGAACTCAGAGATTGGTCTCCAATAGGTTTCTCCATCTTTTGTTCTGGGTTAAAGGTTCTAACTAAGAAGGTCTTTCTTTCCATTCGATTTTAGTAGAACATGAATTTATTGGGGTCCTTTATGATGAACCTTATGGTGTCTTTCCAATGAGGAGGTTGAGTATGGGATTTTCCTTATTTTGGTCACTTATCTAATTTCTGTTCTTTCTTTATTGAATGGTTCCGGTTGAATTAGAAGAGCATATAGGGCTCGAAAGGCAATTAAGGGATCTCTTAGATGAAGGGTTCATTATTTTTGCATGCTTAAGGGAATGGATTCCCTGGGAATGAATAGGTTGTCGGTGGGTGAATAAGGAATATTAGGGTGTTCTCATAGTAGGGTGGATCCTGTATGCATTTTTTGTATGTGCATATTCTATATGGGGTACTTTGGTGATATTACATGGTGGTCGATAGATACTAGGCTTGAAACTACGTGTTGATGTTGATAAATGAAGTATGTTTGCTCAGGGATAGAAATATAGGCATGGTGGAGGTAAATTGGTAGGTTGATGAGGTGTGTAGAAGGGGTGAGGTTGATGTCTTTGGGAATACAATAGTAGGGAAGTTATGACATATAGGTTGAAGGTTCAGGTTAAACGGATAGATTGGGAGTTTATTTATTGAATGGGTCAGAGCATGTGGTTTGTATGACTATACTAGGCTCTAGGTACCATATGGATAAATAAGGTATTAGGTATAGAAAAACCATGTATCCCTAGTATACATCCTTTGTGATACCTATTTGAGCAGAGTGTTATTCTTATAGGTTTCATGGGATGAAGGCCGAGGATTAGTCAAAAAAAAATTCTTTAGTGGTGGACTTCAAGCGGAGGTCGGGTTGCCTATTCCAGTGATTCTTTTCTATCTCGGTTAAGATAGTACTCTACTAGTGTTACGTGCGTTCTTATAAATCTTATGCTTAAGGTTCACATTTTGTATTTGCGATGCTCCCTGGATATGAGTCTTGACTTTACATTATATTACCTAAGGTATATGCAGTCATGTGTCTTTCGGAGTCCATTCCTAAAGACTCCTTTTATGGTAGGTTATGTTGGGGTGGTTCTTCATAATGGTCTGGGTGGTTTCTATGAAGTACATAGTGCCTATAATGCCATATCTTTTTTTTGGCATTTTGCCAGGGTGGCGTGCATATTTCTTACAATTTGGTTCCTTAATGACCCTTCTTATGATTAGTGTGGTAGTGGCTTGGAAAGCATAGTGATTTTTAAGAAATGAGGAATGTAGAGCTCCCTAAGTGGGGGAGATTTCGGGATGACTTCTAGAGTTAAGGTTTTGGATTGTGAGGTAAGGTTGTTGTCATGGGAAATGGTTAAGAGAGGAGTAGGTGGTGGAAACCTTTGTGAAATTTATAGGGGGTGCAAGATCTTTGGAAGGATAGATCATACCGTGGGCATGTAGGGGGTAGGCTTTAATGTTATGATTGGTAGATATACCAATAGTTGTGTTGGGTGCTTAAGAGGCTTGGGGAGGCATGATTTATGAATTGTTTTCACGGTGAAATTGTATCATGGTTTTGGGTTTTCAACTATATGTTGGGGTTTCTAGTTATAATGGTTGGTTATGGTTTTCCAATGTCTTTTTCTTATGGTTTTCATATTATAATAGTAATGGAGTGGATCAGTGTTTCGGGATAGATATAAGGAGTAGAGCCTGGTGGCCTAAGTTAACTCCTTAGTATTGGATAGGCTTGAACGTGGGGGTGGTGTATAGCTAGACTCAAGCTTTAGTAGTGATGTGTTTTTAGGAAATTATAAGTTGAATTGGACTTGCTCTCTAGCATGAGTTCCATTCATCTAGTATTCCATGTGTTGGTGATGAGGTAAGGTATGGAAGGTCCTTAGTTAGTTGTTTCCTTTATGTGGTATTGGTATCTCAGATTCTATGTCCTATAAAGGAGGTCCCTGTGAGGATCTTGGGTTGGTAAGTTTGCCGGTTGCGAACAAAATGGTGGCTTCGGAGAAGGTTATATGGTGAAACTACAAGTTCAAGGAAGCTATTTGGGATACGGAAAATGACATAGAGTCTACTTCGGAGAAGGTTATATGGAGAAACCAAAAGTTCAAGGAAGCCATTTGGGATACGAAAAGGGACATAGAGTCTAAGTGTCCGCGTTGGTTCTTCATTCCGAAATCTCATACGTAAGGTATGTTATCTTTGTCACATCTTGGTTTTCTAACTTGGTTAAAGGAAAGAAATAGTTACTCTTGCATTGTTGTTTTCTAACTTTGATAGAGATCGGGATAAGGGTGTTGGGGTGTAAATCATGCTTGGGATATATGGTGATATTCTTATCTTTGTTTATATCTTTATTTTCTAATTTGATTGGAGGAAAGTTTGATGAGAGTTAATGTGTTATCTCATGCTTGCTCTAGACCTTACCCAACATTTGAGGAGGAATGATCCTAAGAGGGGGAGAATGAAACACCCTAAACATTGGCCGTTGCAAAAATTCATGTGTTTTGGATATTATGTCCATGGTACGACTCATGGGTACCAATCGTACCCTGCTATACGACTTGGGGTGCCTCTTTTATATGTTAGGTAGTGGTTTTTGGTTTGGATTCCACAAAAGGTACGACACAACATCATACTAGTCTTATGGTAGGATATGAGTTGTATGGCACCAAGTCATATGATGCCTATTGTCTTGCCGAGTTGAATCTGTCTGAGATACAGTTTATGGGTAATTTTGGTACCCTAAGATACAACTCAGACTTGGGTGGAATATGAAGGTCACTATAGGTGACCATGTTGGGGTTTAAGATGCGAGTTAGGGTACCTCACGTACCCTAGGTTATGGCTAAAGGGGTTAGGTCGTACCCTCCAAGGACTTGGTTTCAGCTTTTAAGTTGAGGGTAGTCCGACCATTTCCTACCTAAAACCCCTATGTCCCCATATTATATAACCCTTGGTGACCTCTCATAATACACTTCAAAGAATAGAAACACTTCGAAATACTCTCTCAAACTCACGCTTGAAGATTGGAGACTAGGGTGTCTACAAGTGTTCTTCAACGGTCCCAACAATCAAGTTTTTCTCCAGAATCTTCTTGTATAAGGAATGTACTCTTCCCTTATTGTTAGTTCCAACTAAAGGCATGTTTTAATGTATTTAAAACCTTGATTAATAATCATGAATGGTGGTTTTGGAAACATATATTGAGTGTTTTGGTGCATATTGTTAAATGTTGGTTTAAATCTTGTTTTAACATGTTTTTTGGTGACGGTTTGCATATGTGGGTACTTGTTGATTATGGTTTAAAAAATGGGTCATGGGTAACCCTAAATATGATGATTTATGTTTGGGTTTTGTTCTTGGTAATGTTATGCCCTCAACATGTTTGATAAAATTCCAAACAGAATGTTTTTACTCTATTGTTGGACCTTCATTGAAACTTTTGCATGACATGGTTTGGTAATGGAACCCTAAATGGATTTTGATGGTTTTTCATGGTTTAAATAGTTTGAATGGTATAAATGGTTTAAAGGTTTTGGAATTGTTTTAAATTGTATGAATGGTTTGAATGGCTTTTGAGTGGTTAAATGGTAAAGCCTTGATGGCTATGAAATTGATTTGAATGAAAACCTTTTGGGGTACACGTGAATCCCCTAAGTGAATTAAAAAATAAAATTTGTTTGAATGTTGAATGTCTTGTGGGGTACAAGGGAATCCCCCAAGCAAAGCTTAATAATGAAATACTTGTGGGGTACACGGTAATCTCCCAAGTAAGCTTAATAATGATGTTCTTCCAAGGTACATTGGAACCCCCCCCCTCAAGAAACTAAATAATGTAACCTATGGGTTACATGGGAATCCCCTGAGGTTGGCTAAACACATTGTGTGCAAGCTATAGTCGGTATGACGATATCACTTGTAATAGCCTTGAATGAAAATAAATCAAATAATGGTTTGGTTGGATGGTAATTGTTTTAACTGGGCAATAATTGCGGGGTGTGATAGCTAACCGTGAAGGTGGGAGTCCAAAGGAAGAACACTGGAATCTCATGTTTACCGACATGAGGATAGGTCATGGCGACCTCATATATTATACTTCTGGGGTACATAGGAATCCCCTAAGTGCATTTATATATATGTGTCATGGAGAGCAAGGGGTACTTGGGAAGACCCTACTCTTATGGTATCTGATACACCCAAATTACACCTCTCTTACAAAAGCGTAAGCGGTCGCTGTCAAATATTGAACCCAACTAGGTTGGGGTCGAATCCCACATGGAATATGGTGCTAATTAAGTTGTATGCAGATTAGTTGACTTTTAATCATTCATTTCCGTAAAACAAAAATGGGGAATTTGATTCAGTTCACAAATTAATGGTTTCAGTTTAACAAGATGAGATATGTGTAGCGGTATTTGACTTCAGAGAAATAGCAAGCTAGGGTTATGTACAACTTGTAGTTTTCAATACTTTCTAATAATGGGCTTTACGAATTCATACATGTATCATGCTTACACAGAAACGTATTGTATTTAATAACATAATCCTAGTGTTTCTCAACCATCAAGGACTAATTCACTTTAGTTCTCTTGAATCAAAAGTGTTTACAAAAACAATACGAAATCTCCAAATAGGGGTTGGAAATCCTATTTTCTTGTCACTACTGTCTTTTTTAACCTCAACCAAGTTGAGTTTTAAGGCACATCCTCCATTTTTGCAACCATGAGAATTCAAGATAAATGGATAGAGTATGATATAAGCAGATCAATACATGATGAATTTAAAAAACCCAAAGTAATAGATTGTATGTTACAAGGCTTCCATAAACCTAACTAATAAACTTAGCTACTCATGAAGAAAATGGGAATCACAATAGAAATATTCATTATACCAAAGAGTTAACACAATCTTAGCGGAGAAGATGAAGTTGCGTTACTCCTCTAGTAGTAAGACACCACTCTCCTCTCTCAAAATAATACAGAATAATGAATAATGATAAAAATTCAGCATCAAGTCTTTTTAATAATCTTTTCTCTCATATTTGCCTTCTAAATCCCTGAACTAATTATAAATGACAAATTAGTCTTGGACATAGTTTCTAGGAGCCACATTTAGTCCAACAAGCTACTTTTCTCTTGTGTCATATGCCATCCGTATTCCGTAGTATTATGTCTCTATCTACCTCATTAATATCTAAAATCATGCTAATCACATCGGTTAGCTCAATTACATAGAAGTAGAGTAAAAATATAAGAAACTAGACACTTTGTTCTCCAAACTTAGCTAAAATATGGGTAAGCTATGATGCCTAGGCATATAAATACACCCAAGATCAGTATCTCCAGTTTGTATGGCTATACACATCGGGACCCGTTTAGAGGGCTACACTGGTCCCATATAGCCCATGTGTAGTTCTAGGATAGTTAAGCTTTATTCCTAGATTAGTGGTTTTAAAGGCATACAAAAACTGGTTCCCTTTCCTGACATAGTTAAATATATATATATATATATATATATATATATATTAAAATGGTTTGTATGTATATGGGTTAACTTGGTTTTAAAGGATGTTATTATTTTATCCTTATCTTCAGTGCATGCTAGCGTTCACCTGCAAAGCCATCTTCGGGCAGCTGTATCCCCACGCGATATAGGAATTGGCCATACTACTCTTTCTGCTTATTGATCGAATTTGGGGACAGTCGGTGTTGGATTTAAGTAGTGAGCTTCCATAGTTTCGGAGGCATCCATTGCATGTCATGGATTACTATGTATACTTCTATCTTTGATAGACATTGGTTTTTAGCTATGGTCGGGGGCATGTCCGAACTTAATAATCTTTGGTTTTTGTTTAGAGGCTATGTATGGACAACTGTGGACTTGGGTATGGATTGATTATGTTATATATATATACATTGGATTATTATCATAGTTTTGGATTATTATTTGGGATTGGTTATACGGTTACTCATTGGGTGGTTGACTTATTTGGGTGGTCATGGTTATAGACCTATCCCAAAGTCTTGGATCGTGCATTACACTATCTTGTCCTATGTAGGGAGTTCATTCGACTCAGGGTACATGCTGGTTGGTTAGGTTGGTCATTGAGATTGGTCTCCGATCCCAGTTGGACTTGAGATTGCTCATTACGATAAGGCCCCAGTTCGGGTCAAGTCAACTTAGGCCTTTCTGAACTTTATTTTCCTTTATCACGATAGTAGTACCCAAGAAAGTGGTTTTTGAGATGATATTATTGATGTCTACATGACTATTCACTTTTGTGTTGCTAAGGAGGGCTCTAGATTATTTATACCGTCATTGAGTTGATTTATTATCATCATATTGGCTTAGTTATGAGCATGCATCCTCACCTTGTTTATTTAAAATCATAGAATTGATGTCACAAAGAAAAACTTTACATAACCCTTTTACCCTGAATATTAGACAAAGAGGTGAATAAGACACCTTATAAAACCATTCATCCTTGAAAATCTACTAGAGAGATGAATAGAGGTACAATATTAAGATATGAGAAAGTATATGGATTGCGAACCCCCTATGGGTCCTATTTTGAGGCCTGGGGGTCAAAAGATGTATATGAAAAACCATGTGATAGCTTACATTCATCATTGTCACATCATCATTGCATCGAATTACATAACATTTGTATTTTTCTTATATTTTGATGTTGTGTAATTAGTTTTCTTAGCTATATTATGCGTGTTGTTTTTCCAATCTTGTCTTTATATCATAGAGTTGTTAGTAAAGATGGTGTGAGCTACCATTTGGAAACTTCACTATTTTTAGGTGACATGTTCAGAGTATCTTTTACTTGTTTTATTTTCTGCATTGCTTAATAGACCAATGATACATGCTGAGTACAAATAGACCATACTCCTTCCTACTGTACCCGATCCTAGTTTGAGTATGACTCGCAATAGCTAATTCATGCTATCTGGGTTGTTGTTTTTAGGACAAGGGTTAGCTCAAGTGTTTGGGTCAACTTTCAATTCTCATCTTATTTTATCATGTGTTTGGTTAGATTTACAGATCGATTATTGTATTTTAGTTTTCAGAACTTATTATGGAGCTCACCACATATGATACCGGTATTTTAGGATTTTATCATATTTTCTTTAATACATGGGATTATGATTACTATGACCTAATTTCATTCCAGAAGTCTCACATTCACTTATTTACTTTATTTATCATATTTCTTTTCTTTAGGGAACCTATAAAGATTGGGTTAAAGTAGGTGCCATCATAGCCTCAGCATTATAGTCCTGAAAAAATGCATCAGAGTTTTAGGTTTATTAATCTCATATATATGAGCAGAATATATAGTAGAATCTCATGGATAAGAATGTAGTTATGTGTATCTATCATCGAGAGGTTACGAGATAACTTTAGGAAAAGTTTTATTCCTTATTTTGGGATTTATTCATAACCAATATTCTAAACTAGTATTCTATTTCTAAATAGGTGGTGGAGACTAGAACTTTAGATGTCAAGGATGTTGATCCAGCACCCGCTGGGTGTGGCAGGGGTTATAGCTGAGCTTGAGGTAGACAATGGCCACAAGGAACTTCTATGGAAAGAGGACGTTCTGGGGAAGCCTTTCTAGAGCCTAAGAGTAATTATGATGATGAGAACTATGTGACAATAGGTTCTCTAGATTTCAATTGATACCCCGGTGTTATAGAATTTATCTATTTATCTGTTTGGTTATTTGTATGGAAACCCCTGATAGTTGTTCTGACAGTACCCAAGCGCACACTCAAGTGTACGTGGTCTATCAAGTAGTAAAGTGTCTTCAAGGAAGCCCAAGTATAGATCTCTCAATGACTTGCGTTCACCGCCTATCAAATTCTAGTTTAACTAATTGAGGAGAGTAGAAAATAGAGTTTTAGAATTGAAAAAAAAAAGAAATTAAACTAATGTGGAAAAGTAAATGACTCAGGACAATCTATGGATAAAAATCCAGGGTTAAGGCTTACGACTAATCATACTGTGTTATTGAACTTTATTCGTTAAATTGCTTATCTTGGTTGTTGATTCGTAGGGTTAATTGTGTGATTATGGTTTCCCAACCTATAATACTTTACCTAAGTTGGACCTTACACCTACATCGTTTATCGGGGATGTAATGATACAATTAAGTTATGTAAGATGTCATCCTACGTGTGAATCAAGTAAGGCATCTAAGTACATCCCTGTCCTAGATGCTAATTCAAATTCTTTATTGTATAAAGAAACAACAACCATACTTTGCTTATTCCCTTGTTCTATCTCCCTATTCCCTCTCCCGAGATCACAAGGTTGACAATTAATGTATTCTAAGGGTAGGTAATCCTTAAAATAGTTAAAACAAGATTAAACAAGCAACCAATAATGATAAGCAAATCAACAAACTTTATTCAAAACTAAAGTATTCATGATCTTGGCCTTAACCCGGGAAAAGGAGTTTTAGCCTGTAATGGAAATATTCATCATCCAATCTCTTGGATTGATGATACAAACCATAAAGAAACTAAATTAAAGAATTATAAAAACTAACAAATGTGTAGATCATCCTCCTCTTGTCCAAAGACGTCCAAAAGTATGTAAAAATGTGATATAACATGTATTTATAGTATAGGAGTAAGCCCAATCCGTGTTGGAGTTGAAAACCTTCAGATATTGAGCCCGAGAGTGGGTGAGTCATATAACTGGTTATCCCCACACTCCAGGTGGGGAGGATCCCTGGATACAGCCCTGATCCAGGTGGGACGGCGCCCTTAAATCACCCTACCTCTGAGGAATTTGCTCTTCAAAATTTGTTTATGTGTTGAGTCTCCCCTCTTGATCCTTTGTCTTGTGGAGTCTTTCCATTGAATTACATGCCTCATTAACATCAAAATATCATAATATTCAGCTACAAAATACTCCTACATCATCACACCACACGAATTAAGAGAGAAACACAACACAACACCCATAACGACGAATCAAAACAAGAGCTAAGCATAGCTAGTTAGCATTGATCTTTCACTTATTGTTCCAGCTGTAGACTCATTCAAATTGAACTTTTGTCACTACCAAAAAGTAATTCCACTTACAATCACCCATTAAAATAATTTGGAACAACTTAAACACAATAGAATCCACCTTAATCAACTTGACAACCACCTAGCTCAAGCTAATAACGCTAGTTTTCCGGGTTGAACTCTAAATGAATCTTTTATATAAAAACTTGTTTGAAACTCACTCTTAACATCATAAACACATGCTTTAACACTTTGGTACACATTTATGTCATTATCAACTCATATAGCACATGAATCATCCTAAAAAAAAGGCTAAAAAGGCTAGTTTAATGACGCTAGAATGCATAAATACACCCAACATCACTACCCTACACTTAAAGCCTTGTTCTTCCTTGAACAAATCTTCACTCTAAGTATCATGAGATGGATATTCTACACTTCTACTATATGTATGACACTCAATCTAGTACTATAATAACTACACGAAATGCAAGTTTCTACACAAAGCATGTTATTTACACACTTGAAAGCTCATGAACACTACTTCAAAACATACTAGCCTCAAGAATTTACTCACTTAGTTGGCAAACTCATGCTTATTATTTAGTCAAGGACATCATACAAATAACCCTAGTTGATCAAACATGTGCCCCTCATATCAAGAGAGTTACCCATATCAGTCACAATAATGTAATTTATTACATAATGGGTACAGGAATCAAATTATTCTCACTCTTACAAAGAATTCACAAATTAATCATAATGAACCATAGGATTTCCCTTAGTGTCATACTCCACTAATATTACAATGTGAAATTTAGGATAAATTAGGAATTTTTTGGGTTGTAATGTAGGCTAAGGGATGGGTAGGAACTATTTTGGCCAAAAATAATGATTAACCTCTCTAAGCTCTTTAATACACTACATTAAACATTTAAAACCAATCTCCAACAACTAAAGTACAATTTTTCATCCACCCATATATTTTATTTTTCCCTATCTCTTTTATGCATTTCACAAACACATGGAGGGCATATTGTTTATTCCTTCAAGATTCAATTTTTCTCATTCTCTATAATCATGGGAATATTTCTAAAACCTTTTATACCAATCCGAACCACCACACATCAATTATAAACACCAATAACTCTTACCTTAAGGATTTAATTTTGCCTTTATCTTTTTAAAGTTCTCAAACTCCTTATTCAATTATTTCTTTATCAATTAAAGCACTTAGGAGCTTGTTGGATCAAATTATGATCTATCAAATAAAGGATTAGGCTATATATGAAGCTACCAAAGAAAAGGATAAAGGCTCAATGGGGGTTAACTAGGATAATGCACAATAGGTAGGACAAATAGAAGGTTATGGAATAAGGCTATCAAAGAAATGCCTAAATCATCTCCTAAACCCATACTCTTTATTTCTCTTTAAAAGCACATCGGGCAAGTTCTAGACATCACATGAAATAAGGAATATACAAAAATCTAACACGCACATGGAACATGGTCAACTCAATAGGATCATCATGGACTCCCAACCAAACTCTTGCATCATGTAATAAAAAAGCACCAACAAGAATATCTGACTTATTCCAATCCTAAAACTTTTTAAATTAAGTTAAAATTTGTGAATTTCCCTACCCCACACTTAAAAATCAACTTTGTCCCCCAAGTGAATTTTAAAGTAAAAAGATAGAAATACTCCCTGAGGTCTCTAGGCCTAGCTAGTAGCATCTTCACACATAAAGGAGATCCATGAAACCCCACACTCAGTCTTTTCCATGCTCCTTAGCTCAATTTTATGGTACTCAAACTTCCCATTAACCTGTAACTCAATCAAAACCAAAAAACTACGTAAATTAAAAACTAAAAAGAAAACATACCTTATCTTGGGTTGCCTCCCAAAAAATGCCTAATTTAGTGTCACAGCATGACCCAAATAAACTTTTTCCTCCACCGTGAGGATATAAATTTCACCCCAACATCGCATCCATCTTTTTGCCTCAATCATAAGGAGGTTGTACAAATATTAAGGAACTGAGTAATAGATGATGCATGGTAAACCACTCGACCTTGAGGTGAATTGTGCTTTTATGTTGCTTATCAGGTACAAAATCAAGAATATAGGATTCTTGTTCCTTATCTTCACACTCTTCAACTATTTTAAATAATTCCACAGACAAGATATCATCTAAACATAATGTAGAAAAATGCTTCGAGTGAGGCCCAACAATCCTACTTTAAAATTTACACTATCTACTACACACTCACTTTTATTCACCTTCTCAATTTCAGTCTCAAGATAAAGATGACAATCGAGTGTCTACGATTCTTGTATTTTCTCCATAATTTGGCTAATATCCTCTACATATTTTTTTTGCTTAGCCACTGTAGACATGGTGGTAGTGGTATCTCTTCAACCTGTTCAACAATTTAAGTTTCTGAGTACTCAGATTTCCTCGAATTATCCTCTACTTTATCTACAACCGGTTGTAAGGTCAACTCTACATCTATTTCCAATTCATTATTCACTTTCTTTGTAGCCTCCCTCTGGTTCTTCATGTATGCCAACAACTCATTTTGAGACACTAAAATTTGTTTTATTAACTCTTCCAAGTTGCTAGTTTGAGTTGTAGCCTGCATGTTTAGTTGTTGTTGCTGAAATTGCTGCTGCTGGTACCATGATTGAATTTATGACTGATTCAAACCCGTTCTATTGCAGTAGTTTATATAATTTTTCCTTTCAGCATAGCCCACAAATATTACTGTATCGGGGTTGACAGCAAACATATCTTTAGAATGTCTACTTTGACCACAAATCACACACCATATACAATCATCATCACTTAAAAATCGTCTATCTGTGGCTGACATCTCAAGATGAGTGTGAGAAAGAGAAATAAAATAAATAAAAAAATAAATAAAAAGAAACTAAAAAACAAAAACTATTTACAACTCAATATAGAAAAATTAAAAATAAGATAGTTGCTTAATTACAAGTCCCCGGCAACGGCACCAAAAACTTGACAACGCCAAAGCGCACACACAAGTGTACGTGGTCTATCAGGTAGTAAAGTGGATTCAAGGAAGAACAAGTATTGATCTCTCAGGGACTTGCGTTCGCCGCCTATAAAATTCTAGTTTAACCAATTGAGTAGAGTAGAAAATAGAGTTTTAGAATTAAAAAAAAAAAAAACTAAACTAATGCGGAAAAGTAAATGAATTAGGAAAATCTATGGATAGAAATCTAGAGTTAAGGCTTACAACCAATCATACTTCGTTATTGAACTTCATTCATTAAATTGCTTGTCTATGTTGGTGATTTGTAGGGTTAATTACTCGATTATGGTTTCCCAACCTCTAATCCTTTACCTAAGTTGGACCTTACACCAACATCATTAAGAGAGGATGTAATGACCCAATTAAGTTATGTGGTCTTTCATCCGAAGTGTGAATCAAATAAGGCATCTAAGTACATCCCTATCCTAGATGCTAATTCAAATTCCTTATTTTATAAAGAAATAAGAACCATACTTTGCTTATTCCCTTGTTCTATCTCCTTATTTCCTCTCCCGAGATCACAAGGTTCACAGTTAATGTATTTTAAGGGTACCTAATCCTTAAAATGGTTAAAATAAGAATAAAAATCAACCAATAATGATAATCAAATCAACAAACTTAATTCAAATAGAAAGTATTTATGATCTTGGCCTTAACCTCGGAAAAAGAGTTTTAGCCTTTAATGGAAATATTCATCATCCAATATCTTGGATTGATGAAACAAACCATAAAGAAACTAAATTAAAGAATGATAAAACCTAAAAATGTGTATATCAGCCTCCTCTTGTCCAAAGACGTCCAAAAGTATGTAAAAACGTGATGTAACATGTATTTATAGTATAGGAGTAAGCCCAATCTGTGTTGGAGTTTAAAACCTTCAGTTATTGAGCCCGGGAGTGGGTAAGGCATCTCCCTGGCTATCCACCCAGTCCAGGTGGGGTGGAACCCTGGATAGAGCCCTGCTCTAGGTAGTTCGGCGCCCTCAAATCTCCCTACCTCTAAGGAATTTGCTCTCTAAAATTTTGTTAAGTGTTGAGTCTCCCCTCTTGATCCTTTGCCTTGTGGCATCTTTCCCATGAATTCCAAGCCTCATTAACATCAAAATATCATCATATTCAGATCCAAAAGCCTTATACATCAGCAAAACACATTAATTAAGAGATAAACACAACACATCATCCATAACGATGAATCAAAACAAGAGCTAAGCATAGCTAGTTAGCATTGATCTTTCACGTATTGTTCCATCTATAGAGTTATTCAAATTGAAATTTTCTCACTACCAACATGTTATTCCACTTACAATCACCCATTAAAACCATTTATAACACCTTAAACATAATAGAATCCACCATAATCTACTAGACAAGCACCTAGCTCAAGCTAGTAACGCTAGTTTTCCGGGTTGAACTCTAAATGAATCTTTTAGATACTTAACATCATAAACACATGCTTTAACACTTTGATACACATGTATATCATTATAAACTTATATAGAACATGAATCATCCTAAAAAAGGCTAAAAAGGCTAGTTTAATGACACTAGAGTGCATAAATACACCCAACATCATATTCCAATGGGTTTGTTGGGTACTTGTTAGAGTATGAGAGGTCTCCTGCCAATATTTCTAGCTCATACTAAAGGTTTTTTATGTTTAGGGGTACAACCACCTTCTATGATACCCCCCATGTTAATTCACTGCCTAATAGAATCATTGCTCCTCCTATTAATTTTTGTCTCCTGGTGACTTCTGAAAATCAGAAGATATTTACGAAATTTATTTTCTTGGATCCACCCTATTTTTATATGCTATTGGAGTGGACGCCTATGAGTTTTTGCTTGACAGTAAGGAGAGATCGCATAAACTCAAAGCATTTTAGATTCCTGGAGTTGTACATACTACTTATCAGTTAACTAACATGGACAATAGTGGTAGAGATCTCTTGGTTGGTATAGATAATTGAATTTTATTCTATAAGATAGAACTATCTTTTGATACTTTTCTATAGAGTTTCGTGTATTAAAATTTAAGGGATCACACGAGAGATGAGGTTGATCACCTAGAGTAGGGTTTTGTGATTATTATAAAGTTCAAATTAAATTGTTATGCAATATTCAGATATGCCACTGCTAGTATCGCTACTATGTCAGAGAGGATCAAGAAGTTTGTCAAAGGGTTGGGAGGCAATTATTAGTTATCTACAACGTAGATGGTTCTTTTAGTAGCTTCTTTTCATAGTATTATAGATAATTCTAAGTTTATTGAGTATATTCATCAAAGTACTTAGGGTAGTAATAGTGTTAAGAAGTTCTATCAAAAGAGTAAGTTTAGCGGACATGCATCTCGATGTATAGGGTTCCTTAGGAGAAGTATACAGGATTATGTAACCTAATTCTATCAATATTTCTCAGCTTAATCAGTGTCATTTGAGGACGAATGTTCCCAATAGGAAGATATTGGAATACCCTATATTTCTCTAACTCAGTTTAGGTCTTAGTACTCAAGTATCTCTATATGAAATTTTTTCAAAATACTTAGAATTTTTTTGTTTAAAACTTGTCATTGTGTAGGAAATTCAGTTAGTTTTCCAACGATATAAATTTTGCCCAAATCCAACACACGGGTGAGAAGTTATAGCTTTTTTAGTGAAATAGTGTGTCAAAGTGGGCATCACCGCATCGCGGTGAGGGTCGAATTGGCATTCGTCAATTTCTAGTGTGCAATCATGATAATCCCGCATTGCCCCAATGTTCCAGTTCCCGTTTGGCATTTTCCTGTGAGCCATCGCGATAACGGCGCATCACACCATTGTCTATTTTTGCAATTTTATGTTTCTAGTAAGGATCCACAATACCTCCACGTCGCGTCAAAAGCCAATTTCATGATGGTCCATTTTTGAACAGTTCCAGCTAGTTTCCAGTGGATCACTATGATGCGGTGGCATCGCAGTGAAGATAAAAATCGATATTTTCAGTGACATAAATTTAATTCTTTCCAGTGGTAAATTTATCTTTTCCCCCATCCCTAGTCAGTCCTAAACACGAGATTAATTCCCTAATTAACCTAATTAGTTGTTATTTTCTTAATTTATCTCAAAATCAAATTATTCTCTCTCAATTAACAAAACCCTAGCCTTCTAGAATCAAGAGCAATTCTCAAGAATTCCTCCAAGAATCTTAAAGAAGTGAATTTCTCAGGTATGTTAGGTATTTATTCATGGGTTCCTTTCATCCATGGAGTCCAAAAACCCTATTTAAAAATACAAGTTTATGGATTTGTGATTTTCATACTTGAATTATATTGTATTAATGATTATGATGTTGTTTGGGCGCCAATCTATGTTAATTACAAGTATCATGAAATTAAGATAGCATGTGTAATGAAATATGTGATTCTCATGATTAATCCTTGAATTTACAAGTTTAATGTTATGTCCATGATAATTATATATGTTTATTTCTATGTGATATAATCATGCTCCCAAAGGGTTTGATAGAATGCCTATGTAATTTGAATAGTGAAATCTTGACATGTTATCATGTGGTCCCATTCATGTACAATTCATGTCTCTCAAGTGTTTGACAAAATGTCTAAATGAATACATTGTGAACAAGAAACTAATGTCAAGTTTTCATGATTGTGCAATGTTTACTATTGATGCTATCGAGTCCTAGGGGTATTTAATACCCGAAATCTAGCTGTATACTTAGAATCACAGTAGGTATAGAATAGTCTCCATAATATCGCAATAGTAGTACTCAGTTGGTTACAAAACTCAGTTAAACCCAACTCAGTCCAATGACTCTAATATTCAGTTTCACTCAGTTGGGTGTAGGATTCAGCAAAGAGCGAATCCAAGGATGGGGGTTCACCTGTCAGTAGAAGGTGAGATCCTTAGTAGCAGTCCTTCCTTTCCAGAACTACGTAGACAGCCTAGGTTGAGATATTAACCTTCTAGTTGAGGGTTGATAAACTATTTCTTGCCAGTTAAGGGTAATACCATTCTCATCAGGGAACCTACCAGTAAAGGGTGACCCTTAGTCCTTCGGGATGACATTTCAGTGGATCCACACAACCAGTGTTTGTACCCGTGGCATGGTACTGACACCCTTCCAACTGGGGTTATAGGTTGGACCCCAATCCATTCAGAGAGGGGCATGTCGTTCAGGTGATTACCTTCCATAGTTTCAGTCTCAGTCTTAGTATAGAACTCATTCCAGTTCTACAGAATCAGGACTGACAGGAACAATCACCCAGTTATCAATAATTCAGTTATTAGTAATCTCAGATATGAGTTACTCAGTTATCAGAACTTAGAACTCAATTTTAGTGTATATATATATATATGCGCAGTATTGCATACTCAGTATTTACAGTAGTTTCAGTTATACATGTACTCTTATTCATTTATATTCATATCGCTCAGTCAGTTATTGTTCATGAAAATAAACCCATGCATTTCAGTGTTACCTCATATAGCATACCAGTACATTCCATGTACTGATCGCATACTCTTTTATTGCCCTATTATGCATTATATAGTAGGTTCAGACACTCAGGTTTCTGACTGTGCTTAGTCAGATTCAGTTAGTAGCAGCAGATTCAGTAGTGAGTCCTCATCCATCGAGGATATTATTTATTTGAGTATGAAAGTCGATTCATTATTCTATTAGTCAGAGTTAGTTAGGGGCTTGTCACATCAACTCCACATTCAGACAGTTCAGTTAGAGGCTTTTCAGACTAGACTAGTTCAGACAGTATTCAGTTTTCAGATATTATTATCAGTTTCTATATTTATCAGTATTCAGGTTGTGAAATTTATGACATTTAAGTCTAACTTTTTCTTTATTTCAGTATTATTATTAAGTGCTCACAGCAGGTATAAGTCATGGGTTAGCTTGTGGTCCTTTGAGGTCATAAGCACCGTGTGGTGTCCATGGTGCAAACTCAGAGTGTTAAAAAATTGGTATCAGAGCCTAAGGCTCAATATAGTCCTAGAGAGTCTAAAATCCGCATCAAGTAGATTCTTGTGCAAGGGTGTGTAGCGCCCCACAATTGTTGGCAAGAGACTATGAGGCATTTTTAGGAAAAGTTTACCTTATTTCAATATTCATGTCATACGAGTGAGCATGAGCTCAAGTTAGACTCTCAGTCTAATTCATTTATTCCTTCCATTTATGGAACATGCCTCCCAAAAAGACCAAACGAATAAGAACTGGAAACTAGCCAGCACCTCGGCCCATTCAGGCAGATCCCTTGGACGGCATGTCTTCCATGCTGAATTCAGATCTGCGTTCACTACTCTCGCCCATTCTGTAGTAGCCCAGAATGAACGGCGAGATAATGTTAAGGCTAATGCAGTGGACAATACTGTTGTATCCAGGATTTGGGACTTCACTTGAATGAATATATTCCTATTTTCAAGATCTAAGTCTGAAGTGGATCCATAGGAGTTCCACGATCAGGTGTAGAAAGTCATAGATAATATGGGAGTGACTTCCAATGAGAGTGATGAGTTAGATTTTTATCATCTATAAGATGTAGCTCATATGTGTTTTAATTAGTGGAAGGTAGACAGGGGCACAGATGCAGGGCCAATAGAATGGGAAGAGTTTTCTTCTGCTTTTGTAGATAAATTCGTTTCCTTAGAGATTACGGAAGCCAAGGTGTTAGAGTTCATCAATCTCAGGTAAGGAAACATGAGTGTGAAATATTATTCCCTCAAGCTTACTCAGTACTCCAGGTATTCTCCCCATGTATCAGCAGACAATAGGTCTTGAATGAACAAGTTCATGTCTGGAGTCTCAGAGAGTGTGGTTAAGTAATGCAGAACTATGATGTTAATTAAAGAGAGAGACTTATCCATGATAATGGTCCATTCTCAGCAGATAAAATAGGCTAAGAATAAGGAGAAAGAGGGAAAACAAGAGAGCTAGAACAGGTAGCTTCAATTTTACTCAGCCTAAGTTAGAAGGTGGTAACCATTCCTAGTTTTGCTCAAAATCTTCAATTCCATCTCCATCCTCATCCATTTATCTAGTACCTAAGTTCATAAATGGTAACAAAGATAGGGCACCAGGCTCTAAATCTCAAGGTGGTGTCAGTAGTGCTTGAACAAATTCGCCTTGTCAGAAATTTGGCAGAAATCATCAGGATGTTTGCAGGGCTGGTAGTGATGTTTGTTTTGGGTCTGGTAAGCCAGGCCATAGAATCAGAGATTGTACTCAGTCAGGTTCATAGGGTAAGTATAATCACCCTTCAGCTCTGTATGGTCACCCAAAATTAGCAAGGTGCCGCTTTCAGTGCTACCAGTGGGTAACGCCCTAACAGGCTTTATGCACTTCAGTTCAAACAAGATTAGGAAAGTTCTCCTATTATGGTCACTGGTTCATTTCAAATCTTCCATTACATGTTTATACCTTATTATATCCAAGAGCTTCTCTGTGTATTGTAACTCCTCAAATAGAAGTCAACTTTAAGGTCAAACCAAAAGTTTTAACAGAACCTTTCTCAATCTCTACCCTAGTGGGTTAGTCTATCATAGCCCGACTGGTATACAAGAACTAATTGGTTATGATATTTCATAAAGTCACTTCAACAGACTTATTAGAGTTAGAGATGCCAAATTTTGACGTCATTCTTTGAATAGATTGGCTCAATTCATGCTATGCCTTAGTTGACTGTAGAAACATAATTGTTTATTTTTAGTTTCTGAATTAACCAATCCTTGAATTGAGGGGTAGCACTACAACGCTTAAGAGTTAGTTGATTCCATACCATAGAGCGAGAAAAATGATATCCAAAGGATGAGTCTATCATCTTGTGCGAGTCAAGTACTCTAGTTCATGGACTCCTTGTCTTGATTCAGTTCCAGTAGTAAATTAATTCTCAGATATATTCCCTGAAGATCTTCCCGGAGTTCCTCCCGAAAGGGAAATTGACTTTGAAATAGACCTTCTTTCAGATACTTAGCCTATATCTATTGATCTATATAGAATGGAACCAGCTGAACTCAGAGAGTTAAAAGAATAGTTAAAGTACCTTTTATACAAGGGGTTTATTAGACCCAGCATTTCCCCATGGGATGCACCAGTCTTATTCGTTCATAAGAAAGACGGTTTACTCAGAATATGTATAGACTACCATCAGTTTAACAAAGTCTCAGTCAATAACAGATACCCACTTCCCAGAATTGATGGCTTATTTGACCAACTACAGGGTGCCAGTTATTTTTCTAAGATAGACCTTAGATTTGGTTATCATCATCTCAGAGTTAGAGTTTGTGGCATTCCAAAAACTAGCTTTCGAACCCGATATGGTCACTTTAAGTTTCTAGTCATTTTCGTTGGTCTCACAAATTCCCCAACAGTTTCCATGGACTTAATGAATCACGTGTTCAAGAAGTACTTGGACATGTTCATTAAAGTATTCATCGACAACATTCTTATCTATTCCCGTAGCAAGAATGATCACGCAGATCACCTCAAAATCATACTTTAGACTCTCAGAGCCCATTAATTGTTCACCAAATTTAGTAAGTGTGATTTTTGTCTAAGGTCTTTAGAATTCCTTAGTTATTTCATTTTAGGTGTTGGCATTAGAGTTGATCCTCAAAATATCGAGATGGTGAGAAACTGGCCTTGACCTATTTCTCCATCAAATATCAGAAGTTTCTTGGGTTTATCTTGCTATTACAGTCGGTTTGTTAAAGGGTTTTCGTCTATTTCATCCCCCATATCCAGATTGACTCAGAAAAAAGCTAACTTTCAGTGGTCAGATTCTTGTAAAAAGATTTTTTTGGAGTTGAAGACTCGACTCACCTCAACCCCATTTTTGGCATTACCAGATGGTTCAGATGGGTTTGTTGTGTACTGTGATGCATCAAGAGTAGGTTTGGGTTATGTCCTCATGTAGAGAGGTAAGTTCATAGCCTATGCTTCTAGACAACTTAAGCCCTATGAGAATAATTACCCTACCCATGATCTTGAATTAACAACTATTGTGTTTTCCTTAATGATTTAGAGGCCTTACTTGTATGGGGTGCATGTTGATGTGTTCATAGATCAAAAAAGCTTGCAGTATGTGTTCTCATAGAAAGATATAAATTTGCATCAAAGAAGGTGGTTAGATTTGTTGAAAGATTATGATATGAGTGATCTGATCATCCTGACAAGGCTAATATAGTGACAGATGCTCTTAGTAGGTTGTCTATGGGTAGTGTTGCTCACGTTGAGGATGGTCAGAAGAAGTTAGTTCAGAAAATTCATCAGCTTGCCCGACTAGGTGTTCGCTTGGTCGATTCAGTAGAGTATAGTGTGTGGGTGCATAATAATTAAGAATCATCTCTGGTTTTTGAAGTAAAGGAAAAGTAGGAAAGAGATCCCAGTCTAGTTAAGCTAAAAGAGTCAGTCAGCAATCAGAAAGTAGAGGTTTTCTCCCAAGGGGGAGATGGTGTGTTGCGTTTCCAAGGTTGGCTATGTGTGCTAGGTTTAGATGACTTGAGATAACAAATTCTATCTGAAGCGCATGGTGCGCGCTACTCGATTCATCCAGGGGCCACTAAGATGTACCACGATTTACGGGAGATCTATTTGAAGAGTGGGATGAAGAGAGATATCACAGAGTTTGTAACTAAGTGCTCTACGTGTTAGCGGGTTAAGATTGAGCACCAAAAGCCTAGTTGGTCCATGCAGGAGTTCAGTATTCCCACATGGAAATAGGAAGAAGTGAATATGGACTTTGTGACGGGTTTGCCTCGTATTCGTCTTCAGCATGATTCGATTTGGCTTGTTGTAGATAGGATTATCAAATTCGCTCATTTCTTACCAGTCCATACTTCTTATTTAGCCGAGGACTTTGCCAAACATTATCTCAGAGAGTTGGTCAGGTTGCACGGAGTCCAAGTATCCATCATTATATATAGAGGTACCCAGTTTACCTTTCACTTTTGGAAAGCTTTTCAGAAAGGTCTTGTCACCCAAATTTACCTCAGTACAGCCTTCCACCCTCAGATAGATGGTCAAGCAGAAAGGACTATTCAGGCTCTAGAAGATATGTTAAGAGCATACGTTGTTGATTTTAAAGGTAGTTGGTATGACCACTTTCCTTTGATTGAATTTACATATAATAACAATTATCATGCTATTATTCAGATAGCTCCATTTGAGGCTCTTTATTATAGGAGATGTAGATCCTAAATTGGGTGGGTCGAGGTAGGTGAGTCCATAGTATTAGGGCCTAATATGGTGTTTGATGCCTTAGAGAAAGTTCAGTTGATTAGAGAAAGGCTTAGGGCAGCTCAGAGCCGACAGAAATAATATGCCGATGTAAGGAGAAAGGATATCGAGTTTGAGATTGGTGATTTTGTGTGCTTGAAAATCTCTCCCATGAAAAGAGTAAAGAGGTTCGTCAAGAAGGAGAAGCTTAGTCCCCGATTTGTTGGTCCTTACAAAATTCTCAGCCATTTATAAAAGGCAGCTTACGAGCTTGAGTTGCCTTTAGACTTAGCTTTAGTGCACCCAGTATTCCATGTATCCTTACTAAACAAATGCATTGGTGACCCAACAGTTGTAGTCCCCTTAGAGGGTGTGAATATTCAGAATGATCTCATTTTCAAAGAGGTTCCAGTCCAAATCCTCGATCGCCAGATTCGTAGACTTATGAACAAAGAAGTTTCCTTGGTCAAAGTTCTTTGGCAGAACTAGATAGTTGAGGGAGATACTTGGGAAACAGAAGTAGATATAAAGACCAAATATACTCACCTCTTATCCCCAAACTCAGACTCAACTTGAGGTAACAGTCTTTCTTAGATTTACTCTGTTCCATGTTCAGTTACAGTTACAAACCTTAGTATCAGTTACCGTTGCATATCATCTTCATGATAGTTATGCATTCATGAATCATTTCATCCATGTATTCATGCTTCAGTTGTGTATTTTTAGTATGTAAACTCAGTCTATCAGTATTTCTCAGCTTAATCAGTGTCATTCGAGGATGAATGTTCTCAAGGGGGAGTTATTATAATACCCCGTATTTCTCCAGCTCAGTTTAGCTCTAAGTACATGAATATCTCTATATAAAAAATTTCAACATACTCAGAATTTTTAGGTTTAATACTTTCCATTGTGTTGGAAATTCAGTCAGCTTTCCAACGATATAAATTTCACCCAAATCCGATACCCGGGTGAGAAGTTATAGCATTTTTAGTGAAACAGTGTGTCAAAGTGGGCATCACCGTATCACGGTGAGGGTCGAATTGGAATTCGTCACTTTCTAGTGTGAAATATCAATAAGCCCACTTCGTACCAATTTTCCAGTTCCCGTTAGGTATTTTCCAGTGAGCCATCATGATAACGGTGTGTCTTGCCAATGTCTATTTTCGCAATAGTCATTTTGCAGTAAGGCTTTGTGATACCTCCGCGTCGCGCCAAAAGCCAATTTCATGATGGTCTATTTTTGAATAGTTCCATCCAATTTCCAAGGGCTCACAACGATGCCACCGCATCGCGATGAATGCCAAAATTGGGATTTTTCACTGACAAAAATTTAATTTTTTCCTGGGGTAAATTGATCCTTTTCCATGTCCCTAGTCTATCCTAAACATGAGATATCCTAAATAACCTTATTAGTCATTACTTGCTTAATTCCTCTCAAAATCGAATCATTCTGTCTCAATTAACAAAATTGTTGCCTTCAAGAATCAAGAGCAATTATCAAGAATTCATCTAAGAATCTTCAAGAAGTGAATTTCTCAGGTATGTTAGGTGTTCATTTATGGGTTCCTTTCACCCATAGAGTCCAAGAACCCAATTTAAAATACAAGTTTATGGATTTGTGATTTCCATTCTTGAATTAGATTATATTCATGATTATGATATTGTTTGGGTTCCAATCCATGATTAATTTCAAGTATCATGAATTTAAGATAACATGTGTGATGAAATATGTGATTCTCGTGATTAATCCTTGAATTTACATATTGAATGTTGTGGCCATGATATTAGTTGTGTTTATTTCTATGTGATATAAACATGCTCCCTAAGTGTTTGATATAATGCCTATGTAAGTTGAATAGTGAAATCATGACATGTTATCATGTGGTCCCATTCTTGTACAATACATTTATCTCAAGTGTTTGATAAAATATCTAAATGAAAGAATTGTGAACAGGAAACTAATGTTAAGTTTTTAGGATTGTGCCATGTTTACTATTGATGCTATCCAGTCCTGGGGGTATTTAATTCCTAAAATCTAGCGATATACCTAGAATCACAGTACCTACAGAATAGTCTCCGTAATGTCGCAATAGTAGTACTTAATCAGTAGCAAAACTCAGTTAAACCCAACTTAGTCCAATGAGTCTAATAATTAGTGTCATTCAGTTGGGAGTAGGATTTAGCAGCAAGCGAATACAAGGATGGGGGCTCACCTGTAAATAGAGGGTGTGATCCTTAGTAGTAGTCCTTGTATTTAAGAACTACGTAGCCAACATATGTTGACATATTAACCTGCCAGTTGAGGGATGATAAGGTGTTTACTTGCCAGTTGAGGGAAATAAATTCTCATCAGGGAACCTTCCAGTAGAGGGTTACCCTTAGTTCTTTTGGATGACATTTCAGTAGATCCACACAGCCAGTATCTGTACCCATGGTACAGTACTGACACCCTTCCAACTGGAGTTATAGATTGGACCCTAATCCATTTAGAGAAGGGCATGTCAATTAGATAATTACCTCCCACAGTTTCAGTCTCAGTCTCAGTATAGAATTCAGTCCAGTTCTACAGAATCAGGATTGTCAGGAATAGTCACCCAGTTATCAGTAGTCACCCAGTTATCAGTAATTCAGTTATCAGTAATCTCAGATATCAGTTACTTAGTTATCAGAACTCAAAACTTAATTTCAGAATATATATGTATATGTGCAGTATTTCATACTCAGTATTTACAGTAGTTTTATTTATCTATATCCTCTTATTCAGTTATATTCATATCACTCAGTCAATTATTGTTCATGCATATGAACCCATGCATTTCATCCTTACCTCATCTAGCATACCAGTACATTCCACGTGCTGATAGCATTCTCTTTTCTTGCACTATGATGTATTACATCATAGGTTCGGACGCTAAGTTTTCTGACCGCACTTAGTCAGTTCAGTTAGCAGCAACAGATTTAGTAGTGAGTCCTTATCCATTGAGGATATTATTTCTTTCGGCATTACAATAGATTCATTACTCTATTAGTCAAAGTTTGTTGGGGTCTTGTCCCATAAACTCCACATTCAGATAGTTCAGTTAGAGGATTTTCATACTAGACTAGTTCAGACAGTATTCAGCTTTCATACATTATTATCAGTTGCTATATTTTTCAGTATTCATATTTTGAACCTTATGGCATTTCAGCCTAACTTCCATATTATTTTAATATTATTATTCAGTGCTCACAGTAGGTACTAGTCATGGGTTAGCTTATGGTCCTTCAGGGTCGTAAGCACCGTGTGGTGTCTGGGGTGCAGACTCCGGGCGTTACAACCTATCTATAGTAGTTATTGTATTACAGTATGTCCCTTCTTTCATTTATTCATGATGTATACACATTCATTGGCCTTTTATACATATATATATATATATATAATTGTGAAATGAAATACGATATAATGCTTAGATTCCAGAATATGGCTAGAATAGGATAATTCGTCCTTATTGTCTCCTTAGATTTAGTATGTAGTATCCTGCATATTTGGGTGTATTTTACATTGTTTCTTGCATTTTTTTTTGCATTATCTTCAGAAATTAGTCATTAGTTGCCTAGTTTGTACCACATGTTTGGTGCTCATACAATACTTTTATTTCCTACGGATCATAGTACGGCTTCTCATTATTGTTATGTGCATCGTGTGGAGAAACTATGGTTCGAAGTCATAGGGTAAGCTTCTGGAAATCAGAGCATTGCTATTCTCTCTCCTATATATTAGACTAATCTTTATGTTGTATGTTGGGATAGGTTGTATCAGTATATTCATTTATTACTTCATTTTGTAATCTTATTACATTAGAAGCTCTTGAACTAATTCCACCACGTTTTAGGTTATGTTGTGTATTTTCTCCTTCTTATTACATTTGTGTTGCATTATTACTTCATTTATCTTGGTAGTCCATTACCAGTAGTTCCAGAGTACGGGTTGACTTACCTACTGGTGGGTTATAGTAGGTGTCACCATAGCCTAAGAAATCAGACTGTAACAGGTCACAAGGACTACACCTTCTTAGTGAAGCTACATAATTCCTAATTAAAATATTTTCATAATCGATAATCCATGGAGTCTTTCATTAAGGAATTCCCATATTGGCATCACCAAACCAAGACTAGAAAGCCATTCATATTATGCCATTCCAAGCCAATTAAAATATTTTAACTCAAAATTTCAATTTACAATTTATAACCATGGCCCCCAAGGGCATTTCAAAGACTGTTAAACCTTTTCTCCAATTAATATAACACAACCTCTTACCAATGAAATAAACATCATTCAACTCTTACTTGAAAACAAAACCTATAAAGTGGTTAAGGCTCACATATTTATTGTGCAAAAACACAATAAACTTTTAGAAACCATATTACCTATTCCACTATTTTTATCTAACATATTTTAGTTGAAAAATCATCATTCACAGTTAGAAAATCCATTAAAAACCCAGAGGATTCCAATATATATGTATTTTACAACCCAATCCCTTAACCCTAGCTTTAAAAAGCCATTAAAAATATGATTATTCCAATATGTATGTATTTTGCAACCCAATCCCTCAACCCTAGCTTTAAGAAACCATTAAAAATATGATCATCAAGTAAATATCATTGTATAATGATAATTAAAGTAAGGGTCTGTGAAAAATGACTTTATATAATAGTTTAGTCGTACTTAGGGTCATTGAAACGTATTGGGTGAAGGGGAAATAGTTTTGCAAGGGAAAAATGACCAAAATACCCTTAAATAGTATTTAAAACATCGACCCATAGATGAATAGGGAAGGGGTTGCATCTCAATCCCCAATAAAAAGGTGAAGCCTTGAAGCACAAGGTCCAACTTGAGGCAACACCCTCGCAGTTCAGGGCCCACTATGAGGGTAAGGAAGTAGCCCCTCACATGGTCCCAGGCATCGTAGGGCCATTGCGTATTAGCTCCCTCGCAACACACGACCTATTTTCTTATCCTAAACCTCCCCCAACACATTTTGTATACTTCCCAATGTGTTTACCCTATAATTTAGAAGTCATATAGGTTCAATCTTATCTCAATTTTGACTTCCAAACACCCAGGGTGTTACATTACCCCCTCCGTAGGATTATACATCCTCGAATGAGAGTTTAGGACACTTTTAAGATAATTAAAAGAAGAACATTTTGGGTCAGCGAATATAATCAAATGAATCTAGAGAAAGTGTAAGTTTCATTCCTTAAGAGCCATCATCCAATTATGGAAACAAGAAGGGATCTCTAGCTTTCATGTACTCCTCCAATTCCAATGTAGCTTCCTCCACTCTTCTGTTTCTCCATAGCAGCTTTAACAAAGCTATCACCTTAGTTCTGAATTTCCAAACTTGTTTATAAAGGATTTCGATAGGAAATTCCTCATACAATAAAGAATCATTCACACCAATATTCTCAACGGGCACTACCAAGGAATGATCACCATACATTTCTTATGCATAGACATATGAAAAATAGTAATAACCGATGCAAAGCTCACCGGTAAGTCCAATTCATAAGTAACATTCCCAAACCTCCATAGAATTTGATACGGACCAATGTAATAGGGACTTTGCTTTCCCCTTTTCACAAACTGCATAACATATTTCATGGAGAGTCTGTTAGGAACACCATATTGCAAACTTCAAACTCTAGCTCTCTTCCCGTCATATTTGCTTAAGACTTTTAGTGACTTTGAGCTTTCTAAATAAGCCATTTGGATGCTGGAATGATAATAATTGTTGTAAGCAAACTCAATAAGAGGCAAGTGATCAACACAACTCCCTTTACTGTAAATTACACAAGCCCTAAGCATATGTTCTAGTATCAAAAAGTGGAATGCAATACTAAGGTTCACCTGAGTACCCAACCCCTTTTGGTAAGATTTCCAGAAATGAGATAAAAACAATGTTCCTCTATTGGATTTAAGAGTCATTAAGTCCCCATTCAATCCAACTAGATCCTAAATAAACAACTTCGCATAATACCCACTTGAGTAAATAATCCTCACGGGCAGAAAGTAAGCAGTCTTGGTCATGCTATGGAAAATGACCCAAAAGGAATCGTACTAGTTTCTAAAATACAAAAGACCGATAACAAAATCCATATTGATAATTTTCCATTTCCACATGGGTAGAGCTAACTCTTGGGATGTGCTGCCCTGTCACAAATGCTCAAATTTCACTTGCCGATAGTTCATATATTTTACAACAAAATTATCTACATTCCTTTTCATATTGTTATACTGGTATATCACTTTTAATTCATGGTACATCTTTGTCGAATCAGGATGAACTGTATACCAAAACACATGAACCTCGATCAAGATCCTCTCCTGCAACCCATCTAAATTAGGCTTGCATAAGCTCTCTTTATATCTCAGATCACCATCTCCCCCAATTTTGAATGCCATAACTATCTGCTAAACCACATCATCCTTGATTTTGGAAAGTATAGGATAATAGACCTATTTTTCCTTAACTTTGGCTCCAAGAGATAATTTTTCCACCTCATGAACAACCACTCCCCCATCATCAGTGTATAAAAGGTGGACACCCTAATTTGCAAGCCGATGAATATCCTTCAACGATATTCCCATCTTCTTCTCAACACGTTACAAGCTTTCCATGGACAACCTACTACTAGCATCAGTAACAGTATTAGCTTTACTTAGATGGTAGTACATGCTTATGTCATAATCCTTATGAAATTGAAGACACCTTCTCTGTCTGAGGTTCAATTCCTTCTGGGTGAATACATATTTCAAACTGGTATGGACCGAATAGATGTCCATATGCACTCCATACAAATAGTGACACTGAATTTTCAATGCAAAAACCACTGCCACTAACTCTAGATATTGAGTCAGGCAATTCCCCTCGTTCAACTTATGTTATATTGAAAAATAAGCCACAACCTTTTTGTGTGCCATTAGAATCCAACCAAGTCCCACCCGAGATGTATCACAATACACAACAAATCCCTTAGCACCTTCAGGATGTGTCAGGTAAGGAGGAGTAGTAAAAAGATTCTTTATATTTACAAAACTACCCTCACAAGCATCAGACCATAAGAACTTCACCTTTTTTTGAGTCAAGGTAGTAAGCAAGGTCGCAATAGATGTGAAAGTCTCCATAAATCTACAATAATAGCCCAAAAAGCTCCTAATGTTTGTTGGATCCATGGATTTAGTCAATTTCTGTAATACCTTAATCTTCTGTGGATCAACCTTAATCCCTTCACTTGGGACGACATTGCCAAAAAAAGTCACATAAATCATAAAAATTCACATTAAGAAAATTTGCATACAAATCCAGATCCTTAAGGGTATGCAACATAATTTTGAGGTGATTGGCATGATCCTCCTCACTTTTTGAGCACACAAAGATGTCATCAACAAAATCTACTATGAACAAATCCATAAACTATCTAAACACCATACACATATGGTTGTTTAAAGTTACTAGATTGTTAGTCAATCCAAAAGACATGACCAAAAATTATTACGGCCTAATGGGTTTCGAAAGGCAGTCTTAGGAATGTCAGCTTCCCTAATCTTTAACTGATGGTAGCCTGTATAAAGTTTTATCATAGAAAAATATTTTGCACCCTAAGTTGATAAAAAGGTCATCAATCCTAGGAAGAGGATACTTATTTTTCATAATGACCTTATTAGGTTGATGGTAGTCTATACACAATAGGATAGACCCATGGTATTTCGCATGAAAAGCACAAGAGAACCCAGAGGAGAACAAATATGATGGATAAAACCTTTATCAATGAGGTCTTTTAATTTCTCTTTTATCTCTTTCATATTTGACGGAGCCATCCTATACAGTGGGATAAAGATGGGATAGTATCAGGTAGAATATCAATCCCAAAGTCTATTTTCTTATCTAAATAAATCCAAGAAAGATCATCGGGGAAAGCTTTGGAAAATACATTAACCACAGGAACAGACTGCAAGGAGGGACTTTTAGAGTGAGAATCTATGAATGGATCTAAATGATACAAACACCTCCTGGAAATCAATTTTTGAGCCCTGAGGTAAGAAATAAACTTCCCCTTTGGTACTAAGGAACTCCCCTCACTTTTATCACTGGTTTATTCGGAAAAAGAAAAGTTACCTTTTGGCCCTAATAGTCCAAAGTAGCATAGCACAAGTATAGCTAGACTATTACTAAGATCACATCAAAATCTACCATACTAAGCTCTATCAAATCTACTACTATCTCCATATGAAAAATGGACACATTAAAACCCCGATAGATTTTTCTAGTAATAATAGAAGAACCAACCAAGGTAGAAATAAAGAACGAGTCAAAAATATTTTTAGGACAAAAAACAAAGTGTATAGCTACCTATGGAGTAACATAGGATAGGGTGGAACTGGAATTAAGCAACACCTCAACATCACAAAAAAAAGTTATAACATACTAAGTGGCAAAATCAGGGGATGCCTCAGATTCTTGATGAGTGGAGAGTGAATATAGGTGATTACAACTATTTCCCATCCCTAAAATTGCACTCTTTTTAGTAGGAATGGAAGAAGTGAGAACAAAAGTATTATTTTCCATAGATGTACCTTTAGTTGAAGGTCAGTCTTGTTGTATATAACCAAGTTGATAATAGTTAGAGTAAAAGATCATCTACTCATAATAATATCCATAGTGAGTTTTTACACAATTATGCAAGGAGGGCAAGGTGGGGTCGACTTATCTACTTTGGCTTGAGACTGAGAACCTTGTTCTATTGGACCATTGATAGGCGCTGGAAGTGCCGATCACCTGAAGGCTTGGAGACTGAAAAGCTATCTGATGAATGAGAATTACCCTAAATCTTTATCTTAAACCATTGACTCTCCCCTTTTCCACTGTTCTGAAAGATTGCATCCTGATGTGCATAGTTAGACTTCATACATTATCTTTCCTTGATTTTTGCCTACTTTTTTTCTCATCCTCTACCTGTTATATATAAACTATAAGACGTGATATATTCATGTCATATTTTAGCATAGCCTCCTTAAACTCTAGTACTAAATCATGAGATACACCTGAAGTAAACTTCCTCATACTAGACCTCATGTTAGATACAAGCTCAGGAGAATAATAAGACAATTGGGTGAACTATAGTGCATACTTCGTGACACTCATTTTCCCGTACTTCATATTTACAAGCTCCTGCACCTTAGTTTTCCTCAACTCCTGATGAAAGAAGTGGTAAAGAAAAGTGTCAGAGATCTACAGCCACACTTTTGTCTCAATATTATTTCCCTTTAATGTTTCCCACTCATCAAAATATTATTTAGACACTCCTTTCAACTGGTAAGCTGTAAAATCTACCATCTCTCTATCACTATCATGCATAACTCTGAAGATTTTTTCTATCTCATCTACAACTTTTGAGAATCCTCTTAAACCTTAGAACCCAACAAAGAGAGGGTACTAATCCTCATAAATTAACCAACCCGAGTAACATCAAATGACCTAATGACAGGGCTAAAATGATCTATCGGATGGGAATGTGATGGCATAATCTAAGAAAGCATGTGAATAGACTATAGAAACTTGGTATTGGTGACATCCCTCTATGGAGACTAAGTATGATTAATATTAGCTTAAGGGGCTCGAGGAGGACTATTTGGGTCAGTGGGACCTAGGGGGAACAGAGAAATCAAGTGTACGGTCCCTATATCGAGTCTGCATCACATTGGTAGGATGAAACTCTACAACATTTGCTTTAGTTTTAATAGAGGCTTCAGTTGAATTTGTATGACCGTCAGATATTCATGAAGGCATGATCTTAATGCGAGAAGGTCAAGGGTTATAAAGAATTCATAGTAACTAAACCCTTTAGCACGGAAATAGAATACAATGAAGGAAAAAATTCCAAAATTCCTCATAGCCTGCCACTTAAAAGAGTGGTGTGCTACACACCCATAAATAAAATTCTACTTGACACGGGTTCATAGACACCCAGTTACCTAAACCATGCTCGGATACAAAGATTATCATGACCCAAAAGGGCCCTGCCTATGACGGGTACCTCAAACCAACTAAGGCCTGAGATAACCCCTTAGCCTTATATCATAGGCATAGTATCTTAAGAGATTTACGGAAGCCAACCCATTAAATAAAAAGTTTAATAAACCATAGAATGAAATTCATAAACCAGACCTAAGTACATAAAATACTAACCTAATACCTTCTATAAAGAATCTATACCTAAAACAAATAATTAGTCGACGTTGGACCAAATCTATGCCAAAAGAAAAAACAAAGTACATGAGTGGTAAAATGACCCAAAAGTAACAATGTCATCCTAATGAAGGAGGGTTCACCACTTCTAACAAGCTTCCCAGTAAACAAAATGGAAAACCTAATGATGGATAAAATCACAAGAAAAGGCCTCCAAACCTACATCATGAAACAATGTAGCATTCGCATACTGTTAGTACAATGAGTACTGGCATGCAACCCAGGGAAAAGGATAAAACATTCTTTTACCAAAGTAAATCAAAAAACATATTTTCATCATCCATAACAATAGTAAAGTAAGGGAAAAGGGACAAGGACAATAAAGACATGACCATTAAAAATTTAATCCTTGACTTTGTATCTTTTTACTGACCTCTAGTATTCCACAGGCTATATGGTCCTACCCTTAACCGACAGGGACCTAATCTATGTTAGGAGGATGTTCTTAGGTTTAGAATAAATTAACCAATAGCCACCCTAAACATAACTGATAACTACTATGTGAAGAAAATATACAAAGGTCATCCTCCATTCATGACGAAACCTGCTAAAGTCGAAAAAAGTGGTTTTAACTGTTGGTCACAAGGACTATACCTTGTTAGTGTAGCTACACAATTCCATTTAATGCCCAATTAAAAATTTTTCATAAGTATTCACACATAGAATCTTTCATTAAGGTATTCCCACATTGGTATCATCATACCAAAAATTTAAGCCATTCATGTTAGGTAATTCCTTGCCCATTAAAACATTTAGACTCAAAATTTCAATTAAAAATTCATAACTATGGCCTCCAAGGGCATTTCAAAAACTATTAATCCCTTTTCCAATTTACTATCACACAACCTTTTATTAATAAAATAAATATTTTGGAACTCTTACTTGAAAACCAAACTTTAAAGTGGTTGAGGCTCATATCTTTATCATGCAAAACCCCTATTAAATTTGAGAAACCATTTTATAAATTCCACTATTTTTATGTATTCGCATTTAGAAAATCCATTAAAAACCAGAGGATACCAGTATAAGTATTTTACAACCAAATACCTCAACCCTAGCTTTAAACAACCATTATAGTATGTGATTATCAAGTAAATATAACAATAACATGATTATTAAAGAAAGGGATTGTTCAACATGCCTTTTTGATGAGAAATTCCTTGAATAATGCAAGAGAGATGAGCCTTAAGCTTGAATTATAGCCTTTTTTCTTTCATTTTTTAGTATTTTAAGCGAAGAATGTTTTACTCATCTTTAGGGGATTTGAAATATATTGGGTAAAGTAAGAATTGTTTAGTACGTGACTAATGACTGACACACCTCCAAATAATTTTTTAAATGTTGACCCATCGATGAAGTGGGTAGGAGGTGCGACACGAGCTCCAATGCAGAGGGCAATCCTCATAGTGTCAAGCCCAACATGAATCAAACTCCTCGCAACATAGGGCCCAGTGCCAGGGTGTGGAAATAGCCCCTCGCAGAGTCTCTCTCTACCTAGGGCCATCGCACGTTGGATCTTTCATGATGCATGACCTATTTTTGCATACTAAACCTCCCCAACACGTATGTACCCTTCCTGAAGTGTTTCCCATTTAATTTAGGTGTCACATAGGTTTTTTATCTCGATTTAGACTCCCAAACACCCAAGGTGTTACAATATCCCCCTCTAATGAACATTCATCCTCGATTGAAAGTTTAAGACACTCATGCATGGTATAAAAAAGAACATAGCAGGACTTAGAGAGTTAAATAAAATGAATTGAGGGAAAGCATAAGTGTTATACCTCACTCACCATTGTCCAATGATGGAAACAAGAAGGGATATTTGGCCTTAATTTTCTCCTCTGATTTCCAATTAGCTTCCTCCACTATTGGGTTTCTCCATAGGACCATTGTCGAAGCTATCTCCTTAGTTCTCAATTTTTAAACTTGTAAATCTAGGATTTCGATAGGAAATTCCTCATACAATAAAGAGTCTCTCATAGTAATATCCTCAATAGGAACTAACAAGAAAGGATCACCCACATATTTCTTGATCATGGACACATGAAATATAGGACTAATCGATTCCAAGATCATTGGTAAGCCTAATTCATAAGCAACATTCCCAACCTCCTTAGAAGCTAATATGGGAAAATGTAACAAGGACTAAGCTACCGTTTTTTCCAAACTTCATGACTCCTTCATAGGAGAGACCTTCAAGAGCACCAAATCGCCAACTTCATGCTCTTCCTCTCTTCGCCTCACATTCCTATAAGACTTTTGGTGAATTTGAGAGATCTTAAGCCTTTTTTTGATAATTTTGACTTTCTTCATGGATTGATGCACCAAATTGGGTCAAAACAATATATTCTCATGAACCTCATACTAACCAATCAGTGATCTACATATCTTACCATAGAGGGCCTAAAAAAACTTTTTGGATGTTAGAATGGTAACAATTGTTATAAGTAAAATCAATAAGCATAAAGTGATCCACCCAACTCTCTTTAAAGTCAATTTCATAGGACCTTATCATATCTTCTTGAGTTGGAATAGTACACTCTGCTTTCCCATCTATTAGAGCGTACAAAGCAGTACTAAGGTTCACCTGAGTTCCCAACCCCTTCTAAAATGATCGCCAAAATGAGACAAACATTGCGTACCTTGATCGGATATAAATGACATTGGGGCCCATGAAACCAAACTATATTCTTAACAAATAACATTACATAATCCTCTCTCGAGTAATTAGTCCTCACATGCAAAAAAATGAGATGACTTGGTCATCTTTTTTATAATGACCCAAATGCAATCATATTGTTTTCTAAACCATAAAAGACCTATAGCAGAATCATTGTTGATGATTTACCATTTCCACATGGGTAGAGATATATCCTAAAAGGTGTCACCTGGTCTTAAATACTAAACTTTGACTTGCTGACAACTCATACATTTGGTATCAATATTTTCTACATCTCTTTTCATATTATTCGACCAGTCCATCTCTTTCAAGTCATGGTACATCTTTGTCAAATTGAGATGAGTTGTATACCTATAAACATGAGCCTTAATCAAAATCCTCTCTCGCATCCCATCTATATTGGGTTTGTATAATCTTCTTTGATATCTCAAAACACTATCTCCCTCAATTGTAATGGCATAAATTTCTATTGACATAGATCATCCTTGATTTGTATAAGTATATGATCATAGACCATTTTCTCCCAAAATGCACTCCAAGAGATGATTTGGTCATCCCTTTAACAACCACTCCCCTTCTTCAGAGTCTAAAAGGCTGACTCCAAAATTTTTTAGCCGATGAATATTATTTACCAATACTCTTTTCTTCTCCTCAATATGAGACAAAATCTCTATGGACAACTAGCTAAGAGCATCAGAAACAATAGTAGCTTTACTTGGGTGGTAGTGCAGGCTCATGTCATAATCCAAAAGTAATTCAAGCCACCTCCTATGTCTGAGGTTTGATTCCTTCTAGTAGAATACGTATTGCAAAATCTTATGGTCTTAGTAGATATCGTATATAGAAATAATGATGGAAAATTTTCAATGCAAAAACCACTGCCGCTAAATCTAGATTATGAGTAGGTGATTCCTCTCGTGCACTTTAAATTTTCTTGAAGAATAAGCCGCAACCTTTCTCTCCTACATTAGAACATAACCAAGTCCCACCATACATGTATCACAATACACAACAAACCCCTTAGTACTTTCAAAAAGAGTCAAGAAAGGAGAAGTAGTCAAACGATCCTTAAGTTTCACAAAACATCCCTCATAAGCATTAGGCCATAAAAGTTTGAGCTTCTTTTGAGTCTATCTCAAAAGTGATGCTACAATAGACAAAAAAACTCTCCACAAATCTATAATAATAGATCTCCAAGCCAAAGTAGCTTCTAATGTTAGTTGGATTCGTGGGACTAGTCCATTTCTTTGCCACCTCAATATTTTGTGGATGCACCTTAATTCCTCCTTAATTTCTTCACTAAAGACGACGTGCCCAAGAAAAGTCATAGCACTTAACCAAAATTCATACTTAGAAAATTTCACATATAACTCCTGATTATTAAGTGTTTACAATATAATTCAAAGGTGATTTCCATGATACTCATTACTTTTGGAATACACAAAGATATCATCAACTAAAACTATGAAGAAAAAATCAAGAAACTATCTAAACACCATGTTCATAATGTTCATGAAAGAAGCTGGAGCATCAGTCAATGCATAAGGACCAAAAATTTATAATGGACATAACGGGTTTAAAAGGGAGTCTTAGGAATGTCAACTTTCGTATTCTTTAACTAATGTTAACCCGAATAGATGTATCTCTTTTAAAGATACATAGCACCTTGAAGATAATCAAAAAGGTCATCAATCTTAGGAAGAGGATACTTATGTTTTTTATTACCTTATTCAGCTAATGGTAGTCTATACATATCCAAAGACACCTATTTTTTTGCAAGAAAAGCACAAGAGTACCACAAAGAGAAATACTAGGACGGATAAATTCCTTATTAATGAGGTCTTTTAATTTATCATTTTAGCTCTTTTAGCAATATCAACAACATCCTATATGGTGGAATGGATTTGGTACGAGTGCCAGGTAGAAAATCAATTCCAAATTCTATTTCCCTATTGACATGAATCTCTGGAAGATCATTAGGGAAAAACTTTGGAAAATTCATTAACCATAGGAACGGACTCCCACGATAGACCTTTAGAGTGAGAATATTTGATCCTAACTAAACAATACTAGTACCCCTCGGATATCAATTGAACTCTAAGATAAGAAATTAGCTTCCCCTTAGGTATTAAACTTTCCTCCCATTCTATCACTAGTTTATTTGAAAATTGAAAAATGGCTTATCAGTTCCTACAGTCCATAGTAGCATAGAAAGAGTGAAGTCAATCCATTCCTAAGATCCATAAAAATCCACCATATCAAGCCCTATCAAATCTTCTACTATCTCTCTATGAAATATGGACACAATATAATTGCTATAGATTTTTGCTGCAATAATAGACTCACCCACCAAGGTATAATCTAAGAAGGGGTAAAAAATATTTTTGGGACCAATACAAAAGTGTGAAACCACATACAATGTCATATCGGATAAGGTAGAACTAGAATCAATCAAGACATAAACATCACAAGAGAAAATTTATGACATACCAATAACAACATGTGGGGATGCCTCCGATTTATAATGAGTGGAAAGTTCATATAGGCTATTACGTTTATTTCCTATCCTATAAGTCAAAACCTTTGTAGCAGAAACTAGAAAAGTTGCAGCCAAAGAATTATTCGCCCAGATGCACCTCTCCCTAAAGGGCAATCTCACTATATATGATCTGGTTGACCATAATTAAAGCATAAGTTCTTCCCCTCATAACAATATTCATGGTGAGGCTTTCAACAAATTTAATAAGGAGGGCAAGGTGGGGTTGAATGAGCTACAGTAGCCTGATACTGATCACCCTGTGCCCTAGGTCCATTACTAGGCTTTAAGCATTGATCACTTAAATGCTTGGGAACTGGTGCACTATCTTACGTATGAGAACTACCCAATGTCTTCTTGAACCATTACCTCTCTCTTTTCCCATAGTTCTGATATCTCTCATCCTGTTGTGCATACATAGACTTCTTACTTTGTCTTTCCATTATTTTTTCCTACTTGTTTTTTTGATACTTCACCTATTGTATATAAACCACTACCCCTGATATATCCATGTCATTGTTTGGCATAATAGGCTTACACTCTAGTACTAAATCATAAGAGAGACCTAAAGCAATCTTCCTCATCGTAAACCTCATATTGGAAACAAGATAAGGAGAATAACGAGACAGTTGGGTAAAATTAAGTGCATACTCTTTGACACTCATTTTCGTTTGCTTTAGATTCACAAAATCCTCTGCCTTTACTTCCCACAACTCCTGAGGAGAGAAGTGGTTAAGGAAAGCATCAAAGAACTTTACTCATGATGCTGGCTCAACATTTTGACCTCTCAACACATCGGGATCATCATACCACTTGTAAGACAATCCTTTCAACTGGTAATCTGCGAACTCTACCACCTATATCACTAGCATGCATAAATCTTAGGATCTTTTCCATCTCGACTACAAACGCATGAAGATTCTATAACCTTAGAATCAATAAAAGCTGGGGGATTCAGCCTCGTAAATTGACCAACATAAATTACTTTAGATGAGATATTGATAGGGTCAATGTGATCATATCGAAGGTACTGTGATGCCACAATCTATGAATATTTGTGAATGGACTATTGAAACTCGGCATTTGAGACATCTCTCTGAGGAGACAAATTATGGTTAATGCTTTCCCAAGGAGCTCAAAAAGTACTAGTTAGTGTTAGTGGGACCCCAGTGGGAGTAGTGAATTTAGGTGTATGGGTCTTATACAGAGTCTACATCCTATAGGTAAGTGAACCACATCAGCATTTATCCCTATTGGGATGGAAATTTCAAATGAATTTCTACGGCTATCAAAACTTTGTGGCGGTATGATCTTAAATGTGAAAAGGTCAGGAGTTAGGAGAAATTCATAGTAACTAGACCCTCTAGCACAAAACAGAACACAAAGAAGGGAAAAATTCCTAAATGCCTCATAGCCTCCCCCTTATAAGTGTGACACACTACTCACCCATAAACAGGACTCTACTTGACACAACATTGTAATACCTAGTGACCCTGAATCATGTTCTTATTCCAAGATTTTCAAGACCCAAACCGGGGCTCTGGACATAACCGACACCTAAAGCCAACAAAGGATCGAGATGACCCCATAACTTTACATCATAAGAATAGTATCATAAGAATTTGGAGAAAGCCAACCCATTAAATCAAATGTTGGATAGACCATAAAATGAAATTCATAAGTCAAAAAGAAATCCTAAAAATAGTAACCCAATACCATCTACAAATTCTCTATTCTTAAAACCTCTAATAAGTCAATACATGACCCTGACTTTGACAATAGAAAAACAAAAAGTACAAAAATAGTAAAATAACTAAATAACATTATCTTCTGGATGATAAAGGGATCACCATTTCTAACCAACTGTCCATTAGAGGAAATGAATACCCTAAAGATGCACAAGATCAGAAGAAAAGGCCTTTGAACCAACATCATAAATTGATGTACCGTACCGGGATGGTCAGTATGGCGAGTACTGTCATGTAACCCAGGGAAAGGGATAAAATATTTTTTTACCAAAATCAGTCATAAAACACTTTTTCATAATCCATAATAAAAGAAAAGTAAGATATAGGGGACAGGGAATATAATGCCATGACCATTTAAAACTTATCCTAAACTATGTATCTTTTAACCGATCTGTATTAACTCATGTGCTATCGAGGTACGGTACCCCCGATTGGTGGGGCCCCAATGAATTCTAGCTGCATGGACTGAGGTTTTGGCTAAAATCACCAATAGCCACCCTAAAATAATAGAATACTATTGCATAAAGCAAGCATACAACGGTCATCCTCTATACGGGATAAGACCTCCCGACATCGGCAAACACTGTTTCAAGTGTTTGTCATAAGGACTACACCATCTCGGTGAATCTACACAATTTCTTTTAATGCCAAATTAAAAAATTTTGTAACCATTAATACATAAAATCTTTCATTAAGGCATTCCCATGTTGGTAATCATACCAAGACTTGTAAGACATTTATATTATGCAATTCTATGCCCATTACATTATTTGGACTCAAAATTTTATTTCAAAATTCATGACTATGTTACCGAAGAGCGTTTCAAAAACTGTCAAACTTTTTTCCAATTTAATATCACAAAACCTTTTATCGATGAAATAAACATCATGTAACTCTTACTTGAAAACCAAACATTGAAAAGGGTTCAACCTCATATCTTTATCACGCAAAACCCCTAAAATATTTGGGAAACCATATTACCAATTTCACCATTTTTATGTAACACATTTTAGTTTAAAAATTGTCATTCACACATAGAAAATCCATTAAAACGAAGTGGATTCCAATATAAGTTTTTTACAACCAAATCCCTCAACCCTAGATTTAAACCACCATTAAAACATATTATTATCAAGTAAATATCATAATATAATGATTATTAAGTAAGGAAGTATTCAACATGCCTTTTTAATGATAAATTCCTTAAAGAATGCAAGAGAGATAAGCCTTAAGTTTTAACCATAGCCTTTTTGCTTGCAACTTTTTGTTTTTGAAGTGAAGAATGTGTTATTATAATGGTTTGGTTATACTTAGGGGCTTTGGAACATATTGGATGAAGGAGGAATGATTTAGTAGGTGAGGAATGACCAAAGTGCCCTCAAATAGTGTTTAACACTTTGATCCATCTATGAATAGAGGTGTAGTCGCGGTTTGAGTCCCAATATAGAGGGAAAGCTTTACAGTGCAAGGCCCAATTCAAGGCAGCCCCCTCGCAGTGTGGGGACCACCCTGAGGCTGAGTTAGTAGTGTCACGACCTGAGATAAGGCCTTAGCCGCGACGAGCACAATGAACCAAAAAGGCCTGGGTGCCCTTCTCTATCTAGAAATCATGCATACCATTCATATACTATAAAGTAATGTCGTAAAGATAACAAAGACGGAAACATGGTAAATCACTTAAGTTAACTAAAAAGTATGAAATTTGAGTTCATGACATTCAAAATCATACGATACCAGTCTGCAAAATCACTAACAATATGAAGATCAATATCTGTCTTCAAAACTGGGACAAGGCCCCCAGTTAGACCATAAATCAAATAAAATAACAATATTCTAGAACAGGCCTTCCGGAATAAGGGAAGCTCACCAACTGCAATCTGTGAAAGAAATCAACCTACTTCTTAGTTGAACCTTGGGACTGTGCCTTAGATCTTGAAATATTAGGGGTCAATACATTGGTACCGGTACGCAGAGAAATCCTAAATAATATATTTATATATAACATAAGTGAGAGTAATTTATAAGACACGATACATAAGATATAGGAAAACACATGGGCAAACTTAAAAGACTGTGAAATATATCGTTGAAACCATGACTCACTCTTTGTCTTACTTTTGAGCTAGGTGGTACACCCTACAAGTCTAGTAACCCACAGGTGATAATGCTTAAACTACACTCTTGAATGGGTGTAAGTGATCATTGTTAATATAAAATCCAACTAGATTGGGGTCAAATCCAACTTATCACCTTGTTTCTCCAATGATGGTGATTCAGACTCAGTTTCTTCAGCTGCAGGCCTCTCAGAATTCTCATTTTCAAATTCTTGTTCAGTGTCCTCAAACTCCTGCTCAGTGTGTTCTGATCCTTGTTCCTCCAATACTTGCTCAGATAAGGTTGTTACCTCAATATCATCAGTATCATCCACCTCAATAGGCTTAGGTAGAGGTGGTTCCTTTGGACTAGACCTCTTTCTTGTCCATCTGAGCAATGGTTTGTCGTCTTTATAATCAAAGTCCTTATTGACAAGTTTTTGAGGTACACTCACTTTAGCCGCTTTCTTTGGTATGGTTAGATTCTTTTTCTTGGGTTTCATGCTCAATTCTGCAACAACATAGAAATCCTCAATTAGTGTCCACAATCAAATAAGAGAAGAAAAAGGATCACCTCAGTTTAACATGATTACTATTTTTAGTTTGAAGGTTTGACGGCCTTTCTGATTTGCCATCACGGGTGTGAGGGCACTTCAAAAGTGTCATCCACCTTATACAAAACCCACAATATTTTCTCAATGGTTGACGACATTTTTGAATAGCCGTCACACAGGTGAAAGGCCGTAAAAACTGTCTTCAAACAAAATTACAACTTACAATTCTTGATTTTTCATCTACCATTATTCTCATTTTCAACTTAGGTCATGTTATTTAACTGAAATTTCAATAAAGTTGTACAGCATAACACTACAAACCCTAGTTTTCGAAGGAGCTTGAAACATGTTAATGGGTTCAGCTCATTTCTTTAAAACCAAGGTTTCTTGTAGTCCACAATTTATCCAGATAAAGATAAAGTGGAAATTTTTGTCATACCTGGATGTCGACACTAAACTGGTGTACTTTGAGCACTTAGAATTGTGTGTAAGAGAAGATTTAGACGAGAGAGAGAGAAGGTTTCTTGACTTAACTCTCAACCTTCCACTTACAAGGAAAGTTTTAAAATTTTCCTTAGATGGAAACAAATTTGAAAAAGGAAGGGAAATAACTAACTAAGGAAAGAAAACCAAAACTAAAAGAAAAATATCTATAGTATGCAGGAATGTAAATAGTTGCTGCTGGGACGGATTAGCTCAAAATTTTTAAATTGGGCCCAACTCATTCAACGACATTTTTAACGACGAGTCAGAGTTCGGATGGCGCTTCAAAATTGTAGTCAGCCTTAACAGTATAAGGCTTTGACTTGATTGTTTTAACGACATTTCTCACGGCTTGTCATACTTGTGATAGCCCGTCAAAATTATGGTCAACCTTCTTAAGCTAACTGCAACAATTTTACTTCCTTTGTACAACTCTTAGCTACAAAAAAAAATTAAAAACACTAGTGCAATAAAATTAAAACTTTGGGTTGCCTCCCTAATAGGGCCTGATTTAACGTCGCAACACGACTTGGTTATCTCGACTACTCAGACTTTGTCAAAATACCGTGTCTATACCTTATTACTATTTTCGTGTAATACATCCATAACTGAGAAGATATTCATCTCCTCTAACTGCTTCATAGGAGGATGTATTTTGAACCTGGCCTCTTTTTTTTTCATACCTGAACTTTAGCTCATTTAGCTCCATATCAACCAATACTCTTCCCATGTCTAATAGTGGTCTACCCAAAATGATGGGTACCTGAAAATCAACATCACAATCCAATATCACAAAATCTGCAGGCCGAATAAAGTCATCTACCTTTACCGGCACATCATTCAATATACCAACTGGTCGTTTCACCGAACTATCTACCATCACAAGATGGATCAAAATGGGGGTAGATTCCCCTAATCTAAGCTTCTTGTTGATATCAAGTGGAATCAGATTAATACTTTCTCCTAAGTCACATAAAGCTTTGGTAAACTTTATGGAACCAACTGTGCACGGTATGGTAAATGCTCCATGGTTAGGCTTTTTTTGCACTAAGGATTGTGAAGAAATAGCACTACAGTGGTAGATGTTGTCCACCGTCTCACAACTTACCTTCCGCTTCTTTGTTAACAAATCTTTCATAAATTTAGCGTAGTTTGGCATTTTCTCAAGTTTCTCTATAAGTGGTACATTCACTATCAATTATTTCAGCATTGCCACGAATTTGCTAAATTTTTCATCATCTACTTTCTTCTTCAATCTCTGAGGAAAGGGAGGTGGTGGTCTTGGCATTTCCTTCAATACCACTTCTTCACCTTATCTTTTCTTTTATCAAATGTATCAACAGAACTACTCAACTTTTCAGAATCCACTGGACTAGGTTCTTCGGGTTCATCAACACTTACCTTAATCTCCATAGATTTGCCCACAGAAGGGCCAAATAACATCCTACCACTCCTAGTGGTAATCTCTATACACGAGCCATTATTCCTCAGGTTCTAAACCATATCACAAGGTAAAGTACCAGTTTTTCTCTGGTTCAGTGTAGTAGAAAGTTGGATCATCTGCTACTCTAACTGCTTAATAGAAGCAGAGTATGAGCTAACCAACTGACTGAGGGTAGAGAATTCACTCTTCATAGTATTTACCCCCTAGTTGGCAGCTTCAACACCCTTCAACAAATTTTCCATCATGTCCTCCATAGACATCTTGCCAGAGCTAGTTGTTGCAGCATCCCGACTTCCAGGAGGTATATACAAACCACTCCTTTCATTATTGTTTCTCCAGTGTCCCTACTCCCTATCTTTATAATCAGGCTTGTCATAGAAATATTGACCTTGGCTCCCTTAGTTGTTGCCTCAGAAACCCCCCTGATTACTCACATAGTTTTCCTTCGCATTAGTACCTGTAGAAACAGTACCCTGAGATTCCACAGCCTTAACCATTTCAGTCTTACCGGATAACAAGTGCTTGGTCAGCAAGTCCATCTATGTCTTCAAATGGACCATGTCCTAATCTTGCTCCTCATCCCTTCTAAGTTACTCCGTAGTTATACCACTAGCAAAAGTCAGGCTAGCCACTACAGAATCCCTAGTATGCCAATCCCGACTTTGCTTGGTCATTATATTCAACATGTCAGAAACTGCTAGAGAAGAGAGGTAAATGAACGAACCACCTACAGAGTTATCAACAATTGGCTTTGTCACAGATTCGAATGCTCTGTACAAAGTCTCCATCAAGTGCAAGTCCTTCATGTTGTGGTTCTGACATTGTGCAAGCTTCTTCTTAAATCTCTCCCAGGTTTCGTGCAATGCTTCAGTCGGGAGTTGTCTGAAGTTACTGATCTCGTACCTCAACTTTACCCTTCGGGAAGGTGGAAACAACCATTCTAATAACGCATCTTTCAACTGTCTCCAATTGGTTATAGAATCAGGCTCCAACTCATTCAGCCACATTGTTGCCTCTCCAGAAAGATACACCGGAAACAACCTCGACCTAATCGCATTCTAGCTCACTCCCAAATTTTCGAAAGATTTGCAAATAGTGATGAAGTTCACCAAATTCATGTTTGGATCGTCACCAGGTAAGCCTCCGAACAACCCCTTCAGATTTAGGAGTTGGATCATGGTGCTAGTTATGCTGAATTTTGCACCTGGTGCCAACGATGGAGAAATGATAGAACCTATTGCACTAGCTCCATCCATTCCTTTATCATCTTCATCAGCCTAATATTGAATAGGCTGTTGGCCATACCTTCCTCGGATTGGATGGTTTCTATTGATATTTCGCTGCATTGGTGCAACAATTTGCTCAGGTCCTCTTGGGTTTTGAGGATTAATCAATTCCTCATCACCCAAGTCTTAATCATAAGGGTTATGGTGATGTGCTTGTTTACCCATATTCTGCACATTCACCAGAGCCCTGGCCAAAGTATCTAGTCTTTCTGCCTCTTGTTACTCAGCCATTCCCCCTATCAGGTGAGGTACTGGATTGATTGGTAATAGTGATTCTCCAAAACTTCTTGTTTTTGGCATAAACAACACAGTACATACAATAGACAAAAACAACAAATAATCGTAAATCTAGGAAACTTAACTATCAGTAACTTTCCACGAAGAAACTTTTAGTCTACAACCGTATTCCCCGGCAACGACGCCATTTTTTATAACGCTCAAACTACACTCTTGGATTGGTGTAAGAGATCGTTGTCAATATAAAACCCAACTAGGTTGGGGTCGAATCCCACAGGGAATTGTGTGTGAACTTTGAGTTTTTTACAAAATAATTTACTAGTAGTTTGTTGTTTCTAAAAATGGGGGTTTGAGTTTCACAGAGAGTCAATTTTCACATCTGAATTTATTTTTTGTAACCAAGATTTTATGAAATAACCAAGATTATGTTCACTAGGGCTTACGGTACATGACAGATACTAAAATCTACTCAAGGTTCTCACGGTAGTTAGGATGACAAGCTATCTTTATCGATGGTATGCTCAAATGTCGTTCGACCTATTCAAACGTCTAATTTCCTAATCCTCTCGGATGTAGGGAATCACTTATCACTACACAAACTTTACCTCAGGTTAATCAACCTTGTTACAGCACTGATTATTAAACGAAACCTTTCTGATTCCCTGTTGATAACTCATTTCCGACTGTTTATGATTTCTTTCTCAAGCAAACCAAAGTAGGTACGCCTATTATTTGCAACCAAAAGACATAAATTATAGTCTCAGAGTTATCAAGAAATCCTAACACCTATTAAACCTTGAATAATTAATTTATCACCTTATCATGACCTAATCCTAGATTTCATAATCCAGGTTAAAAGAGTTTAGCTACTCATGACGCATGAAACAAGCATGGATTTTGAATTCATAATTGAAAGGATTAACTTACAATGATGAATGAAATTGAAAGTGAACTTGTATTTGAATCACATGACAAAACACTGAAATATTGTTCTTGAGATAGAGAGGAAAGAATATTATTTTTTCTCCTCAATAATAGATGATTAGTGCTCAAAACCCTAAAAGTGCTATAAATACATAATTCTAAATAAGGAAACAAAAATTAAGGTTTTATTTTTCTCTTCGCAATAGACGACGACGATCTTGACAGTGTGTCAGACGTTTGACGGCGTGTGCAAGATGTCGTCAAGAATTCCAGTGAATTGATATCTTCTGATTCTTCTGACGACAAATCTGACAGCGTGTCAAATATGTGCCGGCACGTGAAAAATGTCATCACATCTTCACTGGAAATCAACATGATCTTCTTCAGGTTAACGGCAATTTTAATGCCTCATCACAAATTTGACGGTGCTTCTGAAATATCATCACATTTCATCTCAACTCCTCAGGTTCTGTCTAAGCTTGACGGCAACTTTGACAGCCTGTCCCATGTCTGACGACGCTTCAGAAATGGCGTCAGCTACACTTTAGCTTATTCTCACCATATTTCAGCTGATTTATTCTTTTTTTCTTTGGTTTCCTCCCCGATCACTTGTATCTGTATTAAAATAATAAAAAAAATCAAAAATAACAAAAGTTGCTTAAGGCTTCACAATTATTTAGAGTTAAAAGCCTCATATGTGCTAGCATCTTCTCACACATCAACACCCTCAACTTAAAATAATTGTTTTTCCTCAAGCAACCAAAACATAACTAGGAAGATACAAAGTACAATCGGTAGTCACTCATTCACATAAGCTCAAACACACTTTACCTTCTCCAAGGTCAACTGTTTCAAACTCAACTGTGTATGTTATTGAAAAACAACCTTATAACACACAGGAATCAAGATTTGGCATAAATTCAGCAACAACCATGCATATAAAAGCATTACACTATCCAAATAAGTTTGCAACTGGAAACATACTCAGTATGCCCTCACATCAAGGAAATCCTTTTTTCACTCATATTAGATATCACTTAATCACATAAGGATAATCAAGAGACACTCGCCCTCATAAAACATTTCCAATAATTTCATGTCATACCAAGGTGTTCAGACAAGTAAGCTAGGATCACTATAGGTCTTTTCTCGACTTGTAATGTAGGCTTGGGGATGGAATGGTGTTCAAGGATATTTAAAGTGACTAAGCCTCCTTGATACTACCCTACTCTTTTGGGGTCCCACCTTTTAGCCTTTTTCTATTTTTCATTCATTCTTGATCACACACTTTCTGAATGAGTGCGGTCTTTTTAGCACTTAGTGCTTTCTCTTCACCATCTTTTTTTTCTTACTCTTTTTCTACCACATCAGGCTTTTAAATTATTTTTCTTTTTAATCAAACCATCTTCATACTCATTATACATCATGCACCCCTATGATAGCCACCCTCAACTTAGGCTATTTGCCTGAGTTAAGGTGCACAGTATCTAAGGAGGACCAGGGCTAAAACAGGTTCATTGTGATATAAATGGGAAGGTGATAGGTGTCATAATAAGAAATGTTCATTAAAGCTCAAAAAAATAGGGTCAAGGGATATCATGTATTTAGGGAAGGTCATTTAGACTAAAAGTGGACTAAACGGCAAACATGGCCTATGATCCTTTCCTAACCCCCATCCTTCAACCTAGGCAAGAAAAACCAGGCAAGTTCTAGCTTTGGAATACAATGGTAACTCTCTAAACCTTTCACACACTTGGCACACGGACATATCACCAGTTACTACTCTTTTAGTTTATGCAAGTTGTTCAGCAAAAAGTCTAATATTACCAGAACTAATGCCATAACAAAGATTCATAATGGTCATAACCAGATGCAATTCACACAGTTATAAAATCAGATCAATGGAGAAATTTTCAAAAATCATAAATACATTTTACTGCCTCAAGTACTTGTATTGTTACTAATTATCTACAAAAAAAAAGATTTTTTTTTACAACAACATATGCCCTACACCCTCAAATTAAGATTGAAAGTATAATGAACAAGAGATTTGAGGCATACCTGAAGTGGTCAAGCATCAAAATCATGGGTCCCCGATCCTGTAGCAGTCTCATCTTCAGCAGGAGTTTTTTGTTGTTCCGATGTAGCTGCCCTACTAGAGAAGGCTCCTATAACCCTTTCTCGCAGGGCTTCTTTCCACTTCCAATTGTCCTCTAGGGATACTTTTATGGACTTCTTTAGATTTTCTTTGTCAGTAGTTGCTGCTTCATCACTTGATTGCACTATCTTCTATGCGACAACTTTCTTAAATTTCTTTTTTTCTTTTTTCTTTACCTTTCCTTCTTCTTCGTTATCAGCATCTTCTCTCTTATTTTTTCCTTTCTTCTGGTCCTTTTTCTTCTTCCCCTTTTGTGAGTCTGCAGTGAGATCAAGTAAGGGAATTTCACCCTCATACTTATCCATAACTATATCTGTCGGTACCATGAATTAGTGTTTCGGTAAAATTTACACATCTGCTTTGACTTTGCTCAGTGCGGTCCTGAACTGTACCATCTCTGTACCTAACATCTCTTTTGTTCAGGCATCAAACTTGTTCTCTAATTCCATAACCCTTCCAGGAAGAGTTGAATAAGAATCAAGAGAAGTTTTTATTCTCTTGTACACTGCAGAGGAAAATTGTTTGGAAAAAAGTTTCAACTGATCCTCACACCACTGCGCTTGCCTTGCTGTCTTTCTAAAATTTGGCACGTTGAAAGAAATGCATGTTGGTGTTTTAGGGGCTGAAGAAGTCGGCTCACTTTGAGGAATTGAGCCTGCCTGAGCTGAAAATACTGGTGGTGGTGGTACAACTTCAGAGCTTTGCACCCCCACATCTGGTACTGAAACAGTCTTAGTGACTGGAGGATCTGCTACACCAACTGCATCTCGATCAAGTCTCAAGCCCGACTAAAGTTTATCTTTTCTGATAGGGTTGTGGGTCTTCTTGTCATGTAATTCATCATCAATACCTAAAATCTCAGGTACATTAGCTACTCCACACATCCTAGTAATCATACATGGGAATGGATATGCAGCATCGGGTCTTGCGAGCCGAATCTTGATCTCTTTCGTTATAATTTCTCCGAAATCCAAGGGAGTTCTTTCCATCAAGCTTGCAACCAATATCGCTCAATCATCCCCTAATATATTGTCTCCCTCGGTGGGTATAAGATGAATCCGCACTAAACCCTACCAAAATCTTGCCTCTGAATTTAGGGATGCTTTGGTTATCTTTTCTGCAGGATTATTTAGCCACTCAGGTTCTCTATGTTCTATGAGAGTCGCTAGCCATTTGTGCTGATTTTCCCAATTCTTTAACCAAGCATAGAAGGTAGGTAAAGTGACTCATGGGACGAAGGCTGGCCCATGAAGCAACCTGTTTATGGTGGTGTCTGATATATCCACCATCACCTGACGTACTGCAACTTTGGTCAGTAAAGGCTTATCTGAAGTTCTATCCCCATCTTTGCACATATTTTCCATTGTAGCCTGGTAGTTTGCGTAGAACTCCCGGACTAACGAAGGACAATAAGAACCGTTTTCTCTAGTAGTCCACTCCAGGCCATAATCCTTGAGGATTTGCATCACCTCAGGGTATCTGATAAACCCTGTAGTGATAATCTTCTTCTCCTCTAAAATTTTCCTTCTAGCACTTCTTCGATAGTTCTGCGAAGTTCATCCCAAAAGATCTTTTCAGCCCCAGGGATGTTCCATCTCGCATTGTTTCTAATTTTGGGGGTTTTTGCATTTCACCAAAGTTCCCCATACTGGAGAATGCTTATCACCTTGCTGCTCCGATTATGGTGATTCATACTCAGTTTCTTCAGTTGTAGGCCTCTCAGAATTCTCATTTTCAAATTCTTGTTCAGTGTCCTCAGACTCCTGCTCAGTGTGTTCTGATCATTGTTCCTCTGATGCTTGCTTAGATGAGGTTGTTACCTCAGTATCATCAGTATCCTCCACCTCAAAAGGCTTAGGTGGAGGTGGTGACTTTATACTAACCCTCTTTCTTGTCCATCTGAGCAATGGTTCGTCATCTTCATAATCAGAGTCCTCATTGATAAGTTTTTAAGGTACACTCTCTTTAGATGCTTTCTTTGGTATGGTTGGATTCTTTTTCTTGGGTTCTATGCTTAGTTCTGCAACAACATAGAAATCCTCAATTAGTGTCCACAATCAAATAAGAGAAGAAAAAGGATCACCTCAGTTTAACATGATTATTGTTTTTAGTTTGAAGGTTTGATGGCCTTTCTGATTTGCCGTCATGGGTGTGACGGCACTTCAAAAGCGTCATCCACCTTATACAGAACCCATAATATTTTCTCAATTTTTGAGGGCATTTTTTAATAGGCGTCACATAGGTGACAGGCCGTAAAAATTATCGTCAGACAAAATTACAACTTCCAATTCCTTTTTACTTGATTTTTCATCTGCCATTATTCTCAGTTTCAACTTAGGTCATGTTATTTAACTGAAATTTCAATGAAGTTGTACAGTATAACACTACAAATCCTAGTTTTTGAAGGATCTTGAAATATGTTAATGGGTTCATCTCATTTCTTTGAAACCAAGGTTTCTTGTAGTTCACAATTTATCCAAAGAAAGATGAAGTTGAAGTTTTTCTCATACCTGGATGTCGACACTAAACTGGTGTACTTTGAGCACTTAGAATTATGTGTGAGAGAAGATTTAGATGAAAGAGAGGGAAGGTTTCTTGACTTAACTCTCAAGCTTCCACTTACAAGGAAAGTTTTAAAATTTTCCTTAGATAGAAACAAATTTGAAAAAGGAAGGGAAATAACTAACTAAGGAAAGAAAACCAAAACTAAAAGAAAAATATCTATAGTACGCGGGAATGTAAACAGCTATTGCTGTTAGCTTGAAACTTTTAATCTAGGCCCAACTCGTTTGACGGTATTTTTAACGGCACGTCAGAGGTCGGACGACGCTTCAAAATTGTCATAAGCGTTAATAGTATAAGGCTTTGACTTGATTGTTTTGACGATATTTCTCATGGCTTTTCATACTTTTGATATCCCGTCAAAATTATCGTCAACCTTCTTAAGCTAACTGCAACTATTTCACCTCCTTTGTACAACTCTTAGCTACAAAAAAAAAATTAAAAACACTAGTGCAATAAAATTAAAACTTTGGGTTGCCTCCCTAATAGGGCCTGATTTAACGTCGCCGCACGACTTGTTTATATCGACTACTCAGACTTTGTCAAGATACCGTGTCTATACCTCATTACTATTTTCGTGTAATACATCCACAACCGAGAAGATATTCATCTCCTCTAACTGCTTCATAGGAGGATGTATTTTGAACCTGGCCTCTTTTTTTTAATACCTTAACTTTAGCTCATTTAGCTCCATATCAACCAATACTCTTCCCGTGGCTAATAGTGGTCTACCCAAAATGATGGGTACCTAAAAAAACATCACAATCCAATATCACAAAATCTACAGGAAGAATAAAGTCATCCACCTTTATCGGCACATCATTCAATATACCAACTGGTCATTTTCCTGATCTTTCTGCCATCACAAGATGCATCGTTGTGGGGGTAGATTACCCCAATCCAAGCTTCTTGTAGATATCAAGTGGCATCAGATTAATACTTTCTCCTAAGTCACATAAATCTTTGGTAAATTTCATGGACCCAACTGTGCACGGTATGGTAAATGCTCCATGTTCAGGCTTTTTCTGCACTAAGGATCGTGAAGAAATAGAACTACAGTGGTGGATGTTATCCACCAGCTCACAGCTTACCTTCCGCTTCTTTGTTAATAAATCCTTCATAAATTTAGCGTAGTTTGGCATTTGCTCAAGTGCCTCCATCAATGGTACATACACTGTCTGTTGTTTCAGCATTACCATGAATTTGCTAAATTTTTCATCATCTGCTTTATTCATTAATCTCTGAGGAAAGGGAGGTGGTGGTATTAGCATTTCTTTCAATACCACTTCTTCACCTTATCTTTTCCTTTATCAGATATATCAACAGAACTACTCAACTTCTAAAACTCCACTGGATTAGGTTCTTCGGGTTCATCAACACTTACCTTATTCTCCATAGATTTTCCCACAGAAGATCTAAATAAAATCCTACCACTCCTAGTGGTAATCGCCATACACGAGACATTATACCTTGGGTTCTTAACTATATCACTAGGTAAAGTAACAGTTTTTCACTGGTTCAGTGTAGCAGAAAGTTGGCTCATCTGCTGCTCCAACTTCTTAATAAAAGCAGAGTTTGAGCTAACCAACTGACTGAGAGTAGAGAATTCACTCTTCATAGTATTTACCTTCGAGTTAGTATCTTCAACTCCCTTCAACAACTTTTCCATCATGTCCTCCATATACAACTTGCCAGAGCTAGTTGTTGCAGCATCTCGACTTCCAGGAGGAACATACAAACCACTCCTGCCATTATTGTTTCTCCTGTTTCCTTGCTCCCTATCTTTATAATCAGGCTTTTCAGAGAAGTTCCGACCTTGGTTACCTTGACTGTTGCCTCAGAAACCCCCTGATTACTCACATAGTTTGGCTTCGTATCAGCACTTGTAGAAACAATCCCCTGAGATTCCACAGCCTTAACTATTTCTGTCTTGCCGGATAGAAAGTTCTTGGAAAGCAAGTCCATTTGTGTCTTCAAATGGGCCATGTCCTGATCTCTCTCCTCATCCCTTCTACGCTGCTCCACAATTATACCACCAACAACAGTCAGGCTAGCCACTACAGAATCTCTAGTGTGCTAAGCCCAACTCTGCTTGGTCATTCTATTCAGCATGTCAGAAGCCGCTAGAAAAGAGAGGTCATTAAATGAACCATCTGCAGTGTTGTCAACAATTGGCTTTGTCACACAGTGGAATGCTCTATACAAATTCTCCATCACGTGTAACTCCGTCATGTTGTGGTTCGGGTATTGTGCAAGCTTCTTCTTAAATCTCTCCCAGGTTTCGTGCAATACTTCAGTCGGGAGTTGTCTGAGGTTACTAATCTCTTCCCTCAACTTTACCCTTCTGGAGGGTGGAAAAAACAGTTCTAAGAATGCATCATTTAACTATCTCCAGTTGGTTATTTAATCGGGCTCCAACTCGTTCAGCCACATTATTGCCTCTCCAGACAGAGACAACGAAAACAACCTCAAGCTGATCACATTCTAGCTCACTCCTGGATTGTTGAAATATTTGCAAATAGTTATGAAGTTCACCAAATTCATGTTTGGGTCGTCACCAGGTAAGCCTCCAAACAACCCCTTCAGATGCAAGAGTTGGATCATGGTGCTTGTTATGCAGAATTTTACACCTGGTGCCAACGGTGGAGGAAAGATAGCACCTATTTCACCAGCTCTGTCCATTCTTTCATCAACTTCATCAGCCTCATATTGAATAGACTATTGGCCATACCTTCCTCGGATTGGTAGGTTTCTATTGATATTTTGTTGCACTAGTGCAGCAATTTGCTCAACTCGCCTTGGGTTTTGAGGATTCAGAAATTCCTCATAACCCAAGTCTTCATCATAATGGTTATGGTGACGTTCTTGTTGACCCATATTCTGCACATTCACCTGAGCCCTAGCCAAAGAAGCTAGTCTTTCCGCCTCCTGTTGCTCAGCCATTCTCCCTATCAGCTGAGGTTTCGGATTGATTGGAAATAGCGGTTCTCCGGAACTTCTTGTTTATGGAATAAACAACATAGTATCTACAATAGACAAAAACAAAAAATAATCATAAATCCAGGAAACTTAACTATCAGTAACTTTTTGCGCACAAACTTTTAGTCTACAATCGTATTTCCCGGCAACGACGCCATTTTTTATAATGGTCAAACTACACTCTTGAATGGGTGTAAGCGATCGTTGTCAATATAAAACCCAACTAGGTTGGGGTAGAATCCTATAGGGAATAGGGTGTGAACTTTGAGTTATTTACGAAATAATTTACTGGTAGTTTGCTGCTTCCGAAAATGGGGGTTTGAGTTTCACAGAGAGTCAATTTTCACTTCTGAATTTATTGTTTGTAACCAAGATTTTATGAAATAACAAGGATTATGTTCACTAGGTCTTACGGTACATGACAGATACTAAAATCTACTCAAGGTTCTCACGGTAGCTAGGATGACAAGCTATCTTTATTGATAGTATGCTCAAATGTCTCTCGACCTATTCAAGCATCTAATTTCCTAATCTTCTCAAACTTGGGGAATCACTTATCACTACACAGACTTTACCTCAGGTTAATCAACCTTGTTACAACGTTGATTATTAAATGAAGCCTTTTTGATTCCCTATTTATAACTCACTTCCTATTTTTTATGATTTCTTTCTCAAGCAAACCAAAGTAGGTACGCCTATTTTTTGCAACCAACAAACATAAATTATAGTCTCAGAGTTATCAAGAAATCCTAACACCTATTAAACCTTGAATAATTAATTTATCACCTTATCATGACCTAACCCTAGATTCCATAATCCAGGTTAAAAGAGTTTAGCTACTCATGACGCATGAAACAAGCATGAAATTTAAATTCATAACTGAAAGGATTAACTTACAATGATAAATGAAATTGAAAGTGAACTTGTATTTGAATCACACGGCAAAACACTGAAATATTGTTTTTGAGATAGGGAGGAAAGAATATCATTTTTTCTCCTCAATAATAGATGATTAATGCTCAAAACCCTAAAAGTGCTATAAATACATAATTCTAAATAAGAAAACAAAAATTATGGCATCAGTTTTCTCTTTGGACTAGACGACGGTGATCTTGACGGCGTGTCAGACGTCTGACGGCGTTTGCAAGATATCATCAAAGATTCCGGTGAATTGTTATCTTTTAATTCTTCTAATGGCAAATCTGACGGCGTGTCAAATATGTGATGGCGCGTGAAAAATGTCGTCACATCTTCACTGGAAATCAACATGATCTGCTTCAGGTTGGCGGCAATTTTGACGCCTCATCACAGATTTGACAGCGCTTCCAAAGTGTCGTCACATTTTATCTCAATCCTCAGGTTCTAAGCTTGACAGAAACTTTGACAGCCTGTCCCATGTCTGACTACGCTTCAGAAATGGCGTCAGCTACACTTTAGCTTATTCGCACCAGATTTCAGCTGATTTATTCTTATTTTGTTTGGTTTCCTCCTCGATCAGTTGTATCTACATTAAAATAATAAAAACAATCAAAAACAACAAAAGTTTCTTAAAGCTTCCTAATTATTTAGAGTTAAAAGCCTCAAATGTGTTAGCATCTTCTCACACATCAACGGGCTATATAGAGTCCGCCCATGACTCGAAGTCCAAGCCCCCAACCCAAGTATGTTGCAAGGGTTGGAGTTTCTAATTCTGATACGCCACAAGGCACTAGGACAACATATAATCCCTCTTGGGGAAATAATAACCCGTATCGGCAAAATACACTTTCGGATAATGAGTTTCTGAACTCATGCCTTATTCGGGTAACCACCTAACTCTCTTTATGCCCATTTTTAACCTTTTCTGAACATGCATATTTCTGAATTCAAAATCTAAAAATCTAATTGAAATCTATATTCTGTTCTGAATTTATCAAGGCATTTTCTATTTTTGTATCGTCATACCAAGTCTTGCAAGTCGTATACCTAAGCCATATAATAATCTGAATTAGTTCCTTCAATTGAATCGATCTAGTTGACCACCAAAAACATTTAATAATGCAAGATAGTTCTTCTTTTCAAAATACATTTCAAATTATGCAGGGATTCTTTTTTTTCAACATTTCAACAAACATTTTGTGGTCAAGTGTATTGTGGAAAACCATGCAACACTTTAAAATCATCACTTGTCATTTATCTAAATAAGAAAACTCCCTCTCTTTCAATACATAACCAAAATAGATTCCATAGCAATAGTAAAGACATTTATATCATGTTTCTAAATATGCAACTCATCAATTCGTGACATGGGAATCAAGAGGATGCCCTAACAAAAGAGGGAGTACAATTATTCATGCCCTCAAATTCAAGTTTAAAAACATCAAATGCATACATATAAATATGAGTATCCATCTATTTAAAGGGGGAAATACCTCAAGACCAAAACTTTATCATCAAATGGGTTCATAATGCATTATTGTAAATATAAATTCAAAACCCTTGGAAATACATGATTTCATAACTTTAAACATTTTCAATAAGACCGTGTAGTTTAGGAAAACCCCACATACCTTATATTTCTTATTTTGAAGAATATAACTCAAATCTTGACCCGTTTCTTGAAAAACTTGAACTTAAAGATGAATTCTTGGTCTTTGGGGCTGTAGGGTTTTCTTGAAGTGAAAGGAAGAGAATAATGAGGTATTGATCTCTTAAAGTCTCAAATCTTGTGTTTTTGGACGGTTTTAGGTGGGATAAATAACCCTATTGCCCTTAATTATGCAAAATCAGAACTGGAAAATATTGGAGCATGCTATAGAGGGCACGATGCAGGCTCTATAGCATCGGAATAGAGCTCATGAAGCGTTCTCTGTAGACCTAATATGGAGGGCGCAGCATGGGTATATCGCGGGCAGCTACTATTTTGGTATCCAAACTTTCCCTTGCGCTCGTTTGAAAATTCAGAAAGTCACTCGAGATGTACTACTTACTACCCCGATCATAAATCAACTTTCAAATCGACGTTCTAAGGCCGTGAAGGTTGAAAGTAGAATCATCAAAGTTTAGGAGCTTAAATATGTGTCTAAGTCCTTTTTAACACTTAGAAAAAAAATTAGGTTACAAGCTCTTTGAGCAAGCTATTAAGTGAGTTAGTAAGTCAAGAGACTTACGGGGTGTTACATTATCCCCCCTTGGGATCATTCATCCCCGAATGATGGATCGAGTCACGAACAAGCATGATTTCAACCATACTATGGAAAAGCTAAAGAGAGTATTATATGATTTATACCTTCTATGTCATTATCCATGGTCTCAAAGAGACTTAGGTATCTCACTCGTATGTCATCTTCCGACTCTTCAGTAGCTTTCTCAACTTTTTGATTCTTTCATAACACCTTAACCGAAGCTATTTCTTTACTTCCGAGATTCCAAACTTGGCAATCCAAGATGGCAATGGGGTTTTCTTCATAAGACAAGGAGTCTACCATATTGATCTCTTCTATAGGAAACACAAGAGAGTGATCTCCAATACACTTCTTCATCATTGACATATGGAATATTGGATGCACAGAAGCTAGACTCGTGGGAAATTCTAACTCATAAGCAACCCCACCAATTCTTCTTAAATTCCGATATGGTCCTATATAGCGGGATTGAGCTTCCCTTTCTTCCCAAACCGCAGTACTCCCTTAATAGGGGAGACCTAAAAGAAAACCCAATCACCCACCTTAAATTCTAAATCTCTCCTTCTAACATCGGCATAAGATTTCTGGAAACTCTGAGCAGTCTTAAGACATTCCCTGATATTCATCACCTTTTCCATTGCCTGATGTACAAGGCCTAGTCTAAATAACCAAGTTTTATCCAATTCATACCATCCAATTAGTGACCTACATCTCCTCCCATAAAACGCTTCAAAAGGAGCCATCTGAATACTACAATAGTAGTTATTGTTATAGATGAATTCTATCAATGACAAATGGTCTACATAACTATCTTTGAAGTCAATCACATAAGACCTCAATATATCCTCAAGGGTTTGAATGGTGTGTTCAGCCTACCCATCAGTCTGAGGGTGAAAGAAAATACTTAAGTTCACTTGGGTACCCAAACCTCTTTAAAAAGACAACCAAAACTGCAAAAAGAATTGTGTACCTCGACTGGATATAATGGATATTGGTGCCCCATGCAAGCAAACTATTTCTCCAATGTACAGCTTGGCATAATCGTCTCCCGAATAGTTAGTCCTCACAGGAAAAAAGTGAGTTGACTTGGTCATCCGGTGTACAATCACCCAAATGGAGTCATATTGGTTCCACGACTTCAAAACCCTCATAATAAAGTCCATATTAATCATCTCCCACTTCCACATAGGTAAAGCTATCTCTTGAGAAATGCCACCTGGTCTCTAATGCTCTACCTTGACTTGTTGGCAATTTAAACACTTAGAAACCAAATTAGCAACACCTTTTTTCATATTATTCCACCAGTAAATAGTCTTAAGGACATGATACATTTTTGTGGATCTCGGGTGAACAACATACCTCGAAGTGTGAGCTTCATCAAGAATCCTCTCTCGCAGTCCATCCACCTTCGACACATAAAGCCTACCCTGATACTTCAAAATCCCACCACCCCTAATTTCAAATGCCATCACCTTCTGTTGACCCATATCATTCTTAATCTATAACAGGATAGGGTTTTCGACCTGCTTTTCCTTAACTTCAGCACATAGGGAGGATTTAGCTATCTCATGGATAGTTATTCCTCCATCTTTGAAATTTAGAAGTCGAACACCCAGATTTACAAGTCGATGAATATAGTTCACCAACTCCCTCTTGTCCTTCTCAACATGAGAAAGACTACCCATTATCATCATTCTAAGAGCGTTGGCCACCACATTGTCCTTGCTTGGATGATAGTGTAAGGTCATCTCATAATTCTTTAACAATTCTAACCAACTCCTCTACTTAAGATTCAACTCTTTCTGCGGAAAAACATATTACAAACTTTTATGGTCAGTGATTATATCTACATACACCCCATAAAGATAATGTCCTGATTTTAACTACAAACACCACAACCGCTAACTCCAAGTCATGGGTGGGGTAATTTTGCTCGTGCACCTTCAACTTCCTAGATGCATAAGATATAACCTTACAATTCTGCATAAGTACACACCCAAGTCCCACCCGAAATGTATCACAGTACATAACAAAACCTTTTATGCCATCAGGAAAAGTCAAAGCGGGCGCGGTAGTGAACTTATCTTTCTGTTTCTCAAAACTATTTTCACATGAGTCCGACCATAAGAATTTTGCCTTTTTCTGAGTCAATTTAGTAAGTGGAGCATCTATAGAGGAAAAACTCTCTACAAAACTTCTGTAATACCCTGCCAAACCTAAAAATCTTTGGATATTGGTTGGAGTCATGGGTTTGGGCCATTTTCTCACTGCCTCAACCCTTTGGGGGTCAACCTTAATCCCTTCACTAGAAACAATATGCCCAAGGAAAGCAATAGCACTAAGCTAGAATTCATACTTGGTTAATTTTACATTTAACTCATGATCTTTGAGGGTATGAATGATGGTTCGGAGGTGACTGGCATGATCCTCCTAATTCTTAGAATAAACTAAGATGTCATCAATGAAAACTATGATGAACAGGTCTAGAAACTGATGGAACACCCTATTCATTAGGTCCATAAAAGTTGCAAGGGCGTTTGTCAATCTAAAAGACATGACTAAGAATTCATAATGGCCATATCGGGTTCAGAAAGCTATTTTTGGAATATCATCCTCCCTCACCTTCAACTGATGATACCCCAAATAAAGGTCTATCTTGGAGAAATATTTAGCACCCTGAATTTGGTTAAAAGAGATCAACAATTCTAGGAAGAGGGTATTTGTTTTTTAGCAGTGACCTTAATCAGCTGACGGTAGTCTATACACATATGAAGGGTACCATCTTTCTTACACATAAAGAGTATAGGTGCACCCCAGGGAGAAACACTAGGACGGATAAAGCCCTTGTCAAGAAGATCTTTTAGTCATTCTACCAACTCTTTCAATTCAGCAGGAGCCATTCTAAATGGCAGATTAGAAAAAGGTCGGGCGTCCGACAACAAAACAATGCAAAATTATATTTCTCTATCAGGTGGTATCCTTGGGAGATCATTGGGGAAGACTTTTGGGAATTCATTAACTAACGAGATAGGCTGGATGGAAGGAATTTCAATATTCAAATCTTTAACCCAAATAAGATGATACAAACAACCTTTAGATAAAGTTTACGGGCTCCGAGATAAGATATGAATGTCCTTTTAGGTGCTAAAGAGTACCTTTCCCACTCTATCAGTGGTATATTTAGAAAGGAGAAAGAAACTTTTTGGGTTTTATGGTCTAGGGTGGCATAACATGAATGGAGCCAGTCCATTCCTAAAATAGCATAAATGTTAACTATATCAAGCTTTACAAGATCTGCCACAGTATCATGATGACCAATTGATACCACATAATTTCTATACACCCTCTTTGCCATAATAGAGTCACCAACAGAAGTGGAAACAAACAAAGGTTTCAGAATAATTTCAAGTTCAAAACCAAAGCTGATAGCTACATACGAGGTCACATAGGACAAGGTAAACCCTGGAGCAAGCAACACATAGACACTATGGGAGAAAATTTGTAACGTATCCATTACAACATCCAGTAAAACCTCTACATCCTGGTGGTTGGATAAAGCATACAACTAATTGAGACCACTTTCGGTAGCTGAAGTAGTACCCTCGTAAGGTGGAGGTAGTGCTGAGGAGTTTTCTTGTGCCTTTGAACCACCAAAATTCCTTCTACCGGAAGGACAATCTCTCGGAAATGGCCTAACTGACCACAAGTATAACACACCAACCTGCCCAACTGGCACCTCCCTAGGTGATACTTACCGAAAGTCTCACACCATGAAAAAGTCTAATACGGCTGAGCTACACTACCCTGGGGCTGAGTACCCTGCACTCCTGAAATCCATTATTAGGCTGAAATTTCTTAAACCAACGATCAACTGGAGGTCTCGGTGCTGGGACGCTGGTCGAAGGATGAGAATTACTCCAAATCTTTTTCTTAGACCACTTATTACCCCAATTGTTACCACATTTTTTCTAACTATTATTCTAGTCTATAGATCTGGCCCTCTTAGTCTGTCTGTCTTTCTTCCTTACTTCTGTCATCCTTTCTTCTGCTCTTCAACCTATTTCATATGAATGGATAGCCTGAAGAAATCCATGTCCCTATACAGTATTGCCCCTTTGCATTCCAATACCAAATCATTCGAGAGACCAGACGCAAACTTTCTCATGAGAACTTTCATATTACCTCTCAATTCTAGAGCATAACAGGATAACTGGTTGAATTTCAAGGTGTACTCCTTGACACTCATTTTCCCTTACTTTATGTTCATAAATTCTTCATCCTTTGACTCCCTAAATTCCTGGGGAAATAAATGGTCTAGGAAAGCTTCCACAAACTCACCCCATATAGAAGACTTAGTATCACTACTGCTTGAATCCTCCCACTCATTATACAACTAATTGTCCATGTCCTTCAACTGATAGGCTGCTAACTCAACCCCTTCAACCTTATTCGCATACATAACTCTGAAAATTTTCTCCATATCATTAATGAACCCTTGGGGGTCCCCCTCAAACATTGTACCAGTAAATATCGGTGGGTTCAGCCTCATGAATTGACCAACACTTGTAACCTCAGATGAACCAGACACAAAACCCATATCTTCAGATCGATGGGTCTGAGAGGCCACCAGCTGAGCAATAATATGGATGGACTGTAGGAACTTTGCATTCGAAACTTCCCTTTAAGAAGGCTGGGGATGGTTAACACCGATCTATGGAGCTCGAGGTAGACTACTCAGAATTGTAGAAACTTCCAGAGTAGAAACAAACTCTGGGGTACGAGCCCTATTACTAGTATGTATCCTATGAGTGGGAGGGATATCTTTAGCTTGGGTGTTTAGTTCGTTGGCCCTATGAGGAGGCATGATCAATTTCTAAAATACAGAGAATCATTGATTAGAGGATATTTAGACTCTACAGCATGGATTGAATCATGAAAGAAAGAGAGAGACATTCCTAAATGCCTTGCAGCCTCAAGCTTAAAAATATGGCACGCTACACACCCATAAATGGGACTCTACCCAACGCAATTTTGTAGACATCCTGGGCTATGAACCGTGCTTTGATACCAAGTTTGTCACGACTCAAGCTAAGGCCCTGGATACGATGAGCATCTCAAACCAAAAAGTTTAGGGCACCCTTCTCTATCTGGCAATCATGCATACCATTCATATACTATAAAGAAATGTAGAAAAAATAATAAAGACAGAAATATGGTCAATCACTTAATTAAATTGAATAGTACAAAATTTGAGTTCATAATATTCAAAATCATTCGACACTAGTCTGCAAAATCTTTAATAATATATAGATCAACATCTGTCTAGAAAACTCAAACAAGGCCCCCAGTTGGACCATGAATCAAATAAAAGAGCAATATTTTAGAACAAGCCTTCTAGAATAAAAGAGGCTCACCAACTGCTATCTCTGATAGAAACCAACCTACTACTTAGTTGGACCTCAGGACTGTGCCTCAAATCTTGAAATATAAGGGGTCAATACAATGATACTGGTAAGCAGAGTAATCCAGAATAATATACTTATATATCACATAAGTAAGATAAATTTATAAAACATGTTATATTAGATATAAGAAAGCGCATAGGCATACTTAAAAGACTTTGAAACATTTCTTTGAAACCACGACTCACTCTTCGTATTACTTCTGAGCTAGGTGGTACACCCTACAAGTCTACGACCTCATAGGATATATGGTGTCTTCCCTTAACTTGGAGGCCAATCCCCCAAAGCAAGTATGCTGCAAGGGTTAGAGTTTCTGATTCTGATACGCCATAGGGCACTAGGCCCGCGTATAATCCCTTTTGGTGACACAATAACTCGTATCTGCAAAACACAGTTTTGGGCAATGAGTGTCTGAACTCATGACTTCTTCGATTAATTACCTAACTCTCTTTATACCTATTATTAACCTTTTCTGAACATGCATATTTCAGAATTCAAAATCTGAAAATCTGAGTGAAATCTATATTCTATTTTGAGTTTATCATGGAATTTTGTATTTTGGTATCGTCATAGAAAGACTTGAAATTTGTATTCATAAGTCATATAATAATATGCATTATTTTATTTAATCCAATTTATTCAGATGACCACCAGAATCATTTAACAATGCAAGAGAGTTCTTATTTTCAAAACACATTTCAAACTATGCAGGGATTCTCTATTTTAAACATTTCAGCAAATAATTGGTGATCAAGTGTTTTATGGAAAACCATGAAACTCTTTAAAATCATCACTATGCATTTATCTAAATAAGAAAACTCCCTCTCTTTCATTTCATAACCAAAATCAATACCATAACAATAGTAAAGACAATTATATCATATTTATAAATATGCAACTCATCAAGTCGTGACATGGGAATCAAGAGGATGCCATAACAAGGGGAGAGTACAATTATTCATGTACTCAAATTCAATTTTCAAAACATCCAATGCATACATATACATATACATATGCATATATATACGAGTATTAATCAATTTCAAGGGAAGAGGGCCTCAAGACCAACACATTATCATCAAAAAGGTTCACAATGCATAATTGTAAATATAAATTCAAAATCCTTTGGAAATACATGATTTCATAACTTTAAAACTTTTTCAAAATGTTTTCAATAATCCGATGTAGTTTAGGAAAATGCCACATACCTTAGATTTCTTAGTTTGAAGAATATAACTCTAATCTTGACCCATTTCTTGAAAAGCTTGAACTTAAAGATGGATTCTTGATCTTTGGGGATCTAGGGTTTTCTTGAAGTGAAGGAAAGAGAATAATGAGGTATTGAGCTCTTTGGGGCTCAAATTTTGTGTTTTGGATGGTTTTGGGTGGGGTAAATGACCCTACTGCCCTTAACTATGCAGAATAAGAACTAGAAAATATGGGAGTGCATGATAGTGGGCGTGACACAGGCTCCATAGCGCCAGAATAGAGCGCACGATATGCGCTATGTAGCACCGATCTGAAGGGTGCTACACAGGCATATAGCGAGCAACTACTGTTTTGGTTATCTAAACTTTCCCTTAGGCTCATTCAAATATTTCAAAACTCACCCGAGATGTACTACTTACTACCCCGATCATAAATCAACTTTAAAATCGATGTTCTAAGGACAGAAAGGTCGAAAGTAGAATCATCAAAGTATAGGAGCTTAAATATGTGTCTAAGTTCATTTCAACACTTAGAAAAAAATTCAGGTTACTAGATCTTTGATCATGCTATTAAGCGAGTTACTAAGTCAAGAGAGTTACGGGGTGTTACAAGTATCTCCTTGCAGGGTCCCTCATTGTGAAGGGCCATAGCGTGTTTGCTCCCTCGTGACGCATGGCCTCTTTACACATCCTAAACTGGTCCCCATGTATACACACCCTTACTGAAGTTCTTTTCACTCAATTTAGGAGTCACGAAGATTCACTCTAGCTTGATTTAGACTCCCAAACATCTGGGGTGTTACAACCTATATATATGTGTGTGCTAGATACATACATACATACATACATACATACATAAATAAATATATATATATATATGTGTGTATGTGTGTGTATAAGACTTACATATTTCATAAGACTTATTTGAACCCAGTTCTTTTACAAACCTACAATATTCAACCAACTTCCAAGTTTTACTGGAAATTTGTGATTCTATTTTATCATTTACAACATCTTTCCACAAAATAGTATCATGTGAAGAAAAAACTTCTTTTAATGTGAGAGGGTCATCTTAAACATTAAAAAAAATAACCAGTACCAAAATTTTTCTCTACACTAGCTTTTTTACTTCTTTTTAACTGAAAATCATCATAATCTTTATTTTACAAAATAGAGGTAGAAGAACTAGGCAGTGAAAAAATATTTTCTTCAATCCTTTGATCCCACTATTTTTTGAATCTAAAGGAAATTTATTTTAATGCAAAATAGCACCTCCTAATTCAATAATATACTATCTTCAAGACTAAAAAATCTAGAATTTGTACTATTTGAAGCATAACAAAGAAAAGCACAAGTAATAACTATTCTTTTACCTAATTTAGAAATATTAGAATCCATTAACCTTACAGGCTAAGCAACACCAAACTCTTATATATCCTAAATTTGTCTTATGACCTTTTTACAATTCAAAAGGTGTTATTTTTGTCGTTTTATAAGGCACACAATTTAACACATAACAAGCAGTCAAAAGAGTTTGGTCCCAAAGAGTTTGAGGTGAACTTGACTCAATTAGCATTGCATTACCTTACTCAACCAAAGTTTTATTATTCATTTGTGTTGCACCATTATACACAGGAGAATAAGAAGGAGTAGTTTCAGAAATTATGTTCAATGGTATAATAGAAGAATTAAACTAATTAGATTTACATTCACGACCTATGTTACTTCTAATTCTTATTAATCTTCTACAATACTAATTTTCAACAACATGGAGAAAAGTTTTACAATTCTCAAAAGCACCACATTTATTTTTCCTTAAGTAAACATATTTAGAAAAATCATCAATGAAAGTGATTAAAATTTCTATTTCCTCCACGAGTTAAAATTGCTCCAAGTTCAAAATTATCAGTATGAACTAATTCTAATAAATCAATTTTTCTTTCATCTTGAAAATGAGGTCTTTAAGTGATTTTGGCTTTATACAATCCTCATATTTTTCAAGTTCTTTTTTATCATTGGGATTAATTCTAAACTACTCATTATTCCTACATGGCGATCATTAATATGACACAAACAGGCATGCCAAATATTAGTGGAAGAAAGAATGTAAGAAGAAGTAGAAGTTTTATTTATTCAACATTTAACTTGAATATCCCATCACATTCATATCCCTTTTCCACAAATATATTATTTTTCATAATTACATATTGGCCAAACTCAATAATATGTTTAAAACCTATTTTATTAACAAGAAAACTTGACATCAAACTTTTTTTTATGGAAGGATTACAAAGTACATCTATTAAAACTAATATCATTCAAAAAGTAAAAATCTACTCGACATTTTCTATTTCAAGCACATGAGCGGTGTGAGAAACACCAAGAATGATAGTTTTAGGCTCCTCAAAAGGAGTATACATTTTAAAGCAGTTATTTTCATATCATACATTATTGTTTGCACTAGTATCAGTCCACTATCCATCAACATTCTCTATAATACTTATGTTTTGTTGTTATCACTACAAAAGTGTCTTTGGTAACATTTGTCTAAGGTGTAGGTCTACATTTTTGAAATTTAGAAAATTGAGCAACATTCTCTCTCCTAGAACAAACAAAGCACGGTCCCATTTCTTTAACATGTTGATGTTGTTCTTGATTATTTTCACCATTATTGTTCTTGGGAGATCTACCATTATTTTTCTGAAACCCTTTCTTCTTTGGCTACAAAAAAGATTGTTTGTTGTTATTAGTGGCAACCTTATTTGAACTAGCTAAATTTATCTTTGGAGTGATGTTGTTCCCTTCTATGAGTAAAATTGCATCTTAACCCCTTGCCTCTTCTTCTATGAGGATTCACATCATCATCATCTCAAGAGAAGTTTTCTTTTATTTGCGGCACATAGGCTTTTAAAATTCTTCCAAGAAGGTGAAAATTTATCTATTATGCCACAAATAGTAAGGTTATCTCCAATAATCAATATAAAATCTTGTTCTTGGTATACCATTGATTTATTGTCCACTATTTTAGAACCAAAAAAACTGCTAGCAACAAAAAAACTATCTCTAGCCTCTGTGGTATCATACTTACTCTGTAATGGTTTTAAAAGTTGTATTGCACTAGAGTAAATTCTTCATAATAATCATATAATTATCAGATAAACAATTAAGTAAAACATACTGACACTTATAGAAGTCAGTATCGTACATTTTCATCTTTCTCTTGGAGAAATACGTTCAACATCATTCATGATGGAGTTGTCTATTTTATTAAGATTATTCTCCGTCAAAACATAAGAAACATGGAGAAGGCTTAAGTAAAAATTATTTTACCCTTCCACCTCTTGAGATGAGTTGGATTGAACCAAAATAGTTTGTTAAGATCTCTTATTTTGACATGTTGGTATGTTTCAATTTTTCCATTTCATCTCAATAATATTGCTGGTGAAATCCACAAAAATTACAATTGACAAAATATAAATAAAGAAAATAAAATATCTTTTTCATGGTTGAGACACTAATATCTCACTCTCTTTCAGGATATTCAAGCCCACAAAAACAAATGTTTTCACTTGTCTAATAGTAATCTTATTGACTTGTTCCCTTCACAGTTCAACAAACTTCTCACAATGTACAACTTTTCAAACTCTGGAAAAGAGTTGAGTTCAAAGCTCCACCAAAAATCCAAAATGATTAGCTCTTTCAGCTAATAAACTCTCTTTTTGCTAACTTTTATGCACAGTTTATTTTTTGTAGTAGAATAAAAATAGAACATAGCTATTTGTAGGAGAGGAAGTTTTCCTTGTGTTGAATAAGGATGAATGAGGGGTAGTAAACATGAAAGATCTATGACCTAGAAGTTATAATAATTACAAGACTTACAAAAGAACTTACAACCACATTCTATGACCACTAACTAAGAATATTAATTGCACATAAAACCATAAATGAAATAGTCAAGTTGATGATCAAATCAACAAGAAACTGAAGGAAGTAACATGGGAAATAAAGGCCAACAAAACGTGGGTTTCTAGATGCATCATAACTGAAACTAATTTTAACATTTTTGGCTACCTTTAACAAAAGAAACAAAATTCTCCTTAATGACAAATATATGAAGCAATGGTAACTCCCACGTCCTAGACATGTTATGCTCCATAATGACAAATATGAAGCAATGATAAATCCCATGCCCCAGACTTCTTATGGTTGCTTACTGTCATTAAAAAGAACTAGTACTACTAGTATTTGATAAGATTAAATGGTGATCATCAACAGATTTTCCAAATGCCAGAAGCTTATGATCATTCAATTTACAAAGCCTATATTCAGGAATATAATGAGATCCCCGTTTCAATTTGATACAAGCAAAATTGTCTCCGAACCTTTAGATGAGATATGTATGATGCTCGAGGTGCTTGATGACTCCTTAGTTCTATTAAAAGATGCCACATGGATGAAGATTAACATTTAGGAGGGTCAACGGACTTTGACGAGGTCGCAGGGGTGCAAAACGGGGCTCAAAAGTCCCTTGGAAGGGTCATGCACCTAAGCCACTTTGGATCCACTTTTGATCCACTCTAGCAGTTTAAGAGCAGGTTAAAACAGCCTCTAGTAGGTCATTTCTTGCATACTTTTGGTCCCTAATTATATAATATTTATCCAAACTATAAATATTTGGTAGCTAGGCTTATGTAGTTAGTTTTTGTTGATTGATAATGATGAATTCATGAACCTCCATTAGGAGTGTTTTGAGATCTTGGAAAAGTGAATGTTGATCTTTAATTAGAAACATTGGTTTTAAGGGAGATTCAATCCCCTTTGCGGTCACGTAAGAGTTAGGTGATATTTGATAATTTTTAAGGGAGGTTTTTGGGTTTAATACACCATTTGATTGCCCTTTTGTATCATATTTGTATCTATCTTTCTATCTTTGATATTCTATCCCTCTATCTTTACTTTTCCATATTTATATTCGAGTCTTTATTTTGAGAATCGTATTATTTTCTATCATATTCGCACTTGATTTTGTTCTTACAAAGTCAAATCTTGGGTCTAGTCCTCTTAAAAAATCTAAAATTACTATTCACGTTTTAGGTCTTAGGTCAAATTTTAAGTTATTGATTTTTTTTTATTTCTTGTGTTTCTAGTGTTAGAATTGTTTTTGATACTACTATATGAGTTTTTAAACCAAATTTGAGTTAAATCAGAGCTTATTTGAGTGTTCTATCCTTGTTGGAAGCTTGGATTGAAGAAGTTTGCGGGGAATTAAAAATCTAAAAATTTTAGTGAAGAATTTGGACAAATAGATGTTTGAAATAAGTTTAGAAGGCTAAGAAGTGCCTACATTTAAAATTTCAATTCACTCAAAGCTCTGCAGAAAAAAGTTAGAAAGACTGATGTTCTTGGTTTGTTCTTGAGAAGATTGTTATATTCATGTTGATATTTCAGCCAAAGGTGCTTGTTTGATCCTAAAAGAAGGGGAAAAAAGAGTTAAAAGTTTTTTTTTTCTAAGGCATCTACAAAGATTCCAAGGATATACCGACAAAAGAGGACACAAAGGACCAATTGGAGGGCATTTTTGCCAATTCAAAGGCATGGGACAGCCAACTTGCTTTGCAAGTGTGCTTTAGGTATTGCATCACCTCAAAGTAGTAGCACCTGTGTCCAGGATGCCTCAGACCTGTGCCCCACTTGCTAGAGAAGGTCTAAAAACACAGATACAAAGATCAAGTCCCAAACACAATATTCAAGCCTCCAAAATCAATTCAACACTTAAATTACTCCATTGCTCAAAGTTTACGTTCTAAGTTTCATTTTCTTGATTCCTAAACTCATCTTTTGATTCTTAAACTGTTCAAAAACTAAGTAATTTATCTACCAAGTTGATTCATTAGTTCTTGAGTTCAATTTCTTTCATCGTCCAATCTCATTCAAGCTTTTCTCTTTGTAAATTCATTGTGATTTCTTGATTCAATACCTTAAGTAATTTTTATTTTGAGTCATTCAAATAAGAATCCAGTTTGACCACAAGTAGATATTGACACCTTATTTCTCACTAGAGTATAATAAACTTTCAACATTCCCTTCTCCAATTGTGAGTATCACAACAGTGAGATTCATATGAGTGTTGGTGAAGAGCTTTACTACTAATCTTGTTTGTTTATTTTGTAGGTACAAGGTTAATAAGGAAGTATGTCTTTAATAGCCTTGGATACTTGTGACTACGACATAGGAGTCTACAATTGTGGTGAAGATAGTTATGGCTACAAAGAAGAGAGAGATTAAGAAGGCTATGAATATAGCCATGATCAAGAATTGGATAAAAATAAGTGATACTATTCCGAAGGCGAATGTGACATAAATTGTGATCCTAGTTCTTATAGTGAGTATGGAGATGATGAAGAGCCTTGTGATGGATTTTATGGAGAAGATAGGGCATGTGAAAAGTATTACACTTCCTACTCTGAGCCTAGAGGTGTTGTAAGGTATAACCCATTTATTTACAAATCTTAAAAGGATCATGGTAAGTATGTATGTAAGGATTGTGAAGTTTCGTATTCCTAGTCTTATAGTACTTCTTATCAAGGTCGAATTGATGTGAATGGTTATGCTAACTACAGTAGAGTTTGCTCCATGGGAATGAAAGAGTATTCATCTCCAAATCCTAGGGTCTTACTCTTCTTATCCTAGTGTCCAAACATATGGAAATGGGAACTAAAGTAGATATGGAGGGTATTGTAGGAGTCAAGATCTTCCTACTCTCCCTATCTTTATAAGAGAGTCGGGTCCTGAATAATATCTTGATTGGGAATGGGAAAGTGAAAGGATCTTCATGGATTATAATATAAGCAAAGTCGAAAGAGCTACGTCTGACCTTAAACATATTCAAGGTCCAACACCGTTGTGGTGGAAACCCATAATGAAGTCTTTCCAAACATAGAGTGCCTTGAAAGAAGTCATTAAGGGTACCAATGCACCATTGAGGTATACCAAGCATTATAATGCTGATCTAAGAAGAAATGTTCACTCTGGAAAGATAATCATTTGTTGGGTTCAGAGATGCCTCCTTGTGCTAGATGATTGGTTCTATAGAAACTACATCTTTCCACCCATGGTTTACAATCTAGGGATACCTCAAGATCCTCTACTTATTCTATACTTCTTGGAGGCATATAGAGTTTTTGAGAGAGTAATAGTTTCCTTCACCTGATATGGGTACTATGAGGAGGTATGGTGTGACATCTTCCCCTTGGAACATGGACAATTATGCTTAAGTGTCAATTTTTTTGCACAACATAAGGTTCCAAATGTAAAAAATTGGCCTAAGATTGTAAAGGACCAATGAGGAAATCATCTTTTTCCATCCATTCTTCCTATATCTCAAAGATATGTGACCACTTACTCCAAGACTAAGGAAATTGAGAGAAAATAGAGTGAGGAGTGTAAGAGAGTGCAAGGTGGAAAACTAAGAGATAGAAAAGGAGAGTTTGAGAGGAGTGAAGTGAAGGGGTTTCCACCAAATCGAGCTAACGTTGTTTGTCCTTCTTTTAACAAGGACATGTGTGTATATACCAACATGAAAGGCAGAGGAGAACAAGAACAAAAAGAGAACACTCCCTTTGAATATTCGAAGAGGTCAATCTGAGATGTTTCCAAGTCTTGTGAAGGACCTTCGTCCCAAGGCAAAGAATAATATCTTCTGAATTTCAAGGTAAAATAGCTAACTCTTCTACTTTTGTACATGTGAATGATGATTATGTGGCTAGTATCATATTAAGTGTGAGTAGTAGCTTATCTATATATGAGTCTCGTGATTCTTTGCCTCTTGTTTATGATGTACCCATTGAGAGTGTAGAAACACTAGTCGATCCTATTGATGACCTTATTGACTCTTCTAGTAAGATTAATTCGAGTAGACCTAGTGTTGAAGAAAATATGATGAATGATGGTACACAGTCTTATGAAAATTGTGTTGAACAACTAGTGGGTGAAATGAGTACAACACTTGAGTGTGGTTGTGACATGATTAATTAACCTCAAGTGAGTGATGATATTGAAAATGTTGGTCAATTAAATAGAAGTGAACCCTTGAGCATCTCCTTTCTTGAATATCCTATTATTTTTCTTGCTCATAGGGATGATTATGTGCTTGAAACTTCTTTGAAACTTGATAGTTGTGTTATTGAGAGTGAACATACAAGTTCTAATTCTCCTTCATAATTTGATCCTTCTCAGTTTAAGTACAATATCGTGTTTGTAGATGGTATAATCACTCCTAGTGAACTTAGTTGTAATACCCCTATTTCCCTAGCTCAGTGTAGCTTTTAGTACACGAGTATCTCTATATAAAATTTTCAAAATACTCAGAATTTTTCAGTTTAAGACTTGCCATTGTGTAGGAAATTTAGTCAGTTTTTCAATAATATAAATTTCGGCCAAATCCAATACACGGGTGAGAAGTTATAGCATTTTTAGTGAAACAGTGTGTCAAAGTTGGCATCACCTCATCGCGGTGAGGTTCAAATTGGAATTCGTCAATTTCCAGTGTGCCATCGCAATAAGACAGCATCACGCCAAAGTTCTAGTTCCTGTTTGGCATTTTCCAGCAATCGATCGCGATAACGGTGCGTCGCTCCAATGTCCATTTTTGCAATTTTCATATTCCAATGAGGATCTGCGATACCTCAGCATCGTGCCAAAAGCCAATTTCACGATGTTCCATTTTTGAACAGTTCCAGTCGGTTTCCAGTGGCTCACCGCATGCCACCACATCGCAGTGAAGGCTAAAATTAGGATTTTCAGTGACAAAAATTTAATTCTTTCCAGGGGTAAATTGGTCATTTTCCATGACCCTAATCAGTCCTAAACACGAGATTAATGCCCTAAATAACATTATTAGTAATTATTTGTTCAATTCCTCTCAAAAATCAAATCATTCTCTCTTAATTAACAAAACCCTAGCCTTCAAGAATCAAGAGATATTCTCAAGAATTCGTTCAAGAATTTTCAAGGAGTGAATTTCTCAAGTATGTTAGGTGTTCATTCATGGGTTCCTCACACCCATGGAGCCCAAGAACCCTATTTAAAAATACAAGTTTACAGATTTATGATTTCCATGATTGAATTAGATTGTATTCATGATTATGATGTTGTTTGGGTTCCAATCAATGATTAATTACAATTATCATGAAATTAAGATGGCATGTGTGATGAAATATGTGATTCTCATCATTAATCCTTGAATTTACAAGTTGAATGTTGTGTCCATGATTATTATATGTGCTTATTTCTATATGACATAATCATGCTCCCCAAGTGTTTGATAGAATGCCTATGAAAGTTGAATAGTGAAATCATGATATTTTATCATGTGGTCCCATTCATGTACAATTCATGTCTCTCAAGTGTTTGGCAAAATATCTAAATGAATCCATTGTGAACAAGAAACTAATGTTAAGTTTTCATGATTGTGCCATGTTTACTATTGATGCTATCAAGTCTTGGGGTATTTAATACCCGAAATCTAGTTGTATACGTAGAGTCATAGTAGCTTCAAAATAGTCACAGTAATGCCACAACAATAGTAATCAGACAGTTACAGAACTCAGTTAAACTCAACTCAGTCTAATCAGTCTAATAATCAGTGTCATTCAGTTGGGAGTAAGATTCAACACTGTGCGAATCTAAGAATGGGGGATCACCTGTTAGCAGAGCGTGTGATCCTTAGTAGTAGTCCTTGCATTCCAGAACTACGTAGCCAGCGTAGGTTAAAATATTTACCTACCAGTTGAGTATTGATAAGGTGTTTACCTTCCATTTGAGGGTAATACCATTCTCATCAAGGAACATGATAGTAGAGGGTGATCCTTAGTCTTTCGAGATGGCATTTAAGTGGATCAACGTAGACAGTGTCAGTACCCGTGGCATGATACTGACACCCTTTCAACTGGGGTTACAAGTTAGACCCCAATCCATTCATAGAGGGGCATGTCAGTTAGATGATTACCTCCCATAGTTTCAATCGTAGTCTCAGTATAGAACTCAGTCCAGTTCTATAGAATTAGGACTGTCAGGAATAGTTACCCAGTTATTAGTAATTCACTTATCAGTAATCTTAGATATCATTTACTTAGTTATCAGAGCTCAGAATTCAGTTTCATTATATATATGTATATGCACAGTATTGCATACACAGTATTTACAGCAGTTTCAGTTATCCATGTACTCTTATTTAGTTATATTCGTATCACTCAGTCAGTTATTGATCATTCATAAACCCATGCATTTCAGACTTAACTCATCTATCATACTAGTACATTCCACATACTAATCGCATGCTCTTTTCTTGCACTATGATGTTTCATATCATAGATTCGGATGCTCAGGTGCCTGACCGCACCTAGTAAGATTCAGTTAACAGCAGCAGATTTAGTAGTAAGTCCTCATCCATCAAGGATATTATTTATTTTAGTATTATAGTAGATTCAATATTCTATTAGTCGGAGTTAGTTGAGGGATTGTCTATTCAACTCCACATTCAGACAGTTCAGTTAGAGGTTTTTAAGACTAGACTAGTTCTGATAGTATTCAATTTTCAAATATTATTATCAGTTGCTATATTTATCATTATTCAGATTGTAAACCTTATGGAATTTTAACCTAACTTCCGCATTATTTCAGTATTATTATTTAATGCTCACAGTGGGTACCATTCATAGGTTAGCTTGTGGTGTTTCGGGGTCGCAAGCATCATATGGCATCTGGGGTGCAGACTCGGGGTGTTACAAACTTGGTATCAGAGCCTAAGATTCAATGTAGTCCTAGGGAGTCTAAAATCCGCATCAAGTATATTTTTGTGCAGGGGGGTGTAGCACGCCACACTTAAGGGAAAGAGAATATGAGGCATTTTTAGGAAACGTTTCCCTTCTTTTAGTAATCATGTCATGTGAGTGAGATTGACCTCAAGTAAAACTCTTAGTCTAATTCATTTCTTCCTTCCATATATAGAACATGCCTCCCCAAAAAACCAATGGAATAAGAACTGGAAACCAGCCAGAACCTCCACCTATTTAGGAAGATTCCCTGGACGAGCATGTCTCCCATGTAGAATTCAGGGTTGCGTTCACCACTCTAGCCCATTTTGTAGTAGCCCAGAATGAACGACCAACTGTTGTTAAGGCTAACCAAGTGGCCAATTCTATTGAGATAGGATTTGTGACTTCACCCGAATGAATCCTCTCCTATTTTTAGGATCTAAGTCTGAAGAGGATCCATAGGAGTTCCTCGATTAGGTGCAGAAAATCACAGATATTATAGGAGTGACTTCCAATAAGAGTGCTGAGTTTCCAGCCTATCAGCTACAAGACGTAGCTCATACGTTGTTTAAGTAGTGGAAGGTAGATAGGGGCACAGATGCAGGGCCTATAGAATGGGAATAGTTTGTTACTGCTTTTCTAGATAGATTATTTACCTTAGAGTTGAGGGAAGCCAAGGTATTAGAGTTCATAAACCTCAAGAAAGGAAACATAAGTGTGAAAGAGTATTCCCTCATGTTTACTTAGTTAGCCAGGTATGCTCCCCATGTAATAGCAGACAATAGGTCCAGAATGAGCGAGTTCATGTATGGAATATCAGAGAGTGGTTAAGAAGTGTAGAAATATGATGTTAATTAAGGATATGGACATATCTAGGCTAATGGTCCATGCTCAGTAGATAGAAGAGGCTATGAATAAGGAGAGAGAGAGGGAAAATAAGAGACCTAGAATAGGTAGCTTCAATTTCTCTCAACCTAAGTCAGAAGGCAATAATCGTTCCCAGTTTTGCTCAAAATCTTCAATTCAAGCTCCTTCCTCAGGCAGTAGTACTCTAGTAGCTAAGTTCAAAAATAGTAACAAATATAGGGCATGAGGCTCTAAATCTCAAGGTTGTCTGAGCAGTGCTCGAACAAATCTCCTTTGTAAGAAATGCGGCAGAAACTATTAGGGTATCTGCAGGGCAGGCAGTGATGTTTATTTTGGGTATGGCAAGCCAGGCCATAGAATTAGAGATTGTCCTCAGTCAGGTTCACAGGGTCAGTACAATCGTCCTTCAGCTCAGTCCGGTTGCTCGAATCAGCAGGGTACCGCTTCCAGTGCCACCTGTGGGCAAAGCCCAAACAGGATTTATGCACTTCAGTCCAGACAAGATCAGGAAAGTTCTCCTGATGTGGTAACTGGTACGTTACATATCTTCTATTTACATGGTTATACCTTATTATATCAAGGATCTTCTCTGTCTTTTGTAACTCCTTACATAGTATTCAACTTTAAGGTCAAACCAGAAGTCTTAACAGAACCTTTCTCAGTCTCTACCCCAGTGAGTCAATCTATCATAGCCTGACGATTATACAAAACTATTCGATCATGATATTTTATAAATTCACTTCAGCAGACTTAGTAGAGTTAGAGATGACAAATTTTTACGTTATTCTTGGTGTCATGGATTGACTCCATTCATGCTATGCCTCAGTTGACTATAGAAACAAAATTGTTCATTTTCAATTTTGGAATGAACTAGTCCTTGAATGGAGAGGTAGCACTACAACGCTTAAGGGTCAATTGATTTCATACCTTAGAGCGAGAAAAATGTTATCCAAGAGATGTGTCTATCATCATGTGCTAGTCAAGGACTCTAGTTCAGAGACTCTTAGTCTTGAGGCAGTTCCAGTAGTAAATAAATTCTCAGATGTGTTCCCTGAAAATCTTCTCGGAGTTCCTCTTGAAAGGGAAATTGACTTCAAAATAGACCTTTTTCCAGATACTTAGCCCATATCTATTCCGCCATACAGAATGGCACCAGATGAACTTAAAGAGTTAAAAGAACAGTTAAAGGACCTTTTATGCAAGGGGTTCATCAGACCCAGTGTTTCCCCATGGGGCGCACCAATCTTATTCGTGCATAAGAAAGACGATTCACTCAGAATGTGTATAAACTAACATCAGTTGAAAAAAGTCACAGTGAAGAACAAATACCCGCTTCACAGAATTGATGAATTGTTTGACCAACTTCTGGGTGCAAGTTATTTTTCTAAGATAGACCTTAGATCTAGCTATCATCAGCTCAGAGTCAGAGAATGTGACATTCCAAAAATAGCTTTTCAAACACGGTATTGTCACTTTGAGTTTATAGACATGTCCTTTGGTCTCACAACTGCCTCAGCAGCTTTCATGTACTTAATGAATCACGTGTTTAAGTAGTACTTGGACATGTTTGTTATAGTCTTCATCGGTGACATTCTTGTCTATTCCCATAGTGAGAATGATCACGTAGATCACCTCAGAATCATACTTCAGACTCTCAGAGCCCATTAGTTGTTCGCCAAATTTAGAAAGTGCAAATTTTGGCTAAGATTAGTAGTATTCCTTGGTTATATCATTTCCGGTGATGGCATTAAAGTTGATCCTCAAAAGACCAAGAAAGTGAGAAACTGGCATAGATTTATTACTCTGTCAGATATTAGGAGTTCCTTGGATTTAGCTGGCTATTAACGTTGGTTTGTTGAAGGTTTTTCGTCTATTACATCCCCCATGTCCAGATTGACTCAGAAGAAAGTTAAGTTTGAGTGGTCAAATTCTTGTGAGAAAAGTTTTCAGGAGTTGAAGGCTCGACTCGACTCTCCTCAGCCCCAGTTATGGCGTTACCAGATGGTTTAGATGGGTTTATAGTGTATTGTGATGCATCTAGGGTAAGTTTTGGTAATTTCCTCATGCAGAGAGGTAAGGCTATAGCCTATGCTTCTAGACAGCTTAAGCCCCATGAGAATAATTACCCTACCCATGATCTTGACTTAGTAGCTGTAGTGTTTTCCTTATAGATTTAGAGGCATTACATATATGGGGTGCATATAGATATTTTCATAGATCACAAAAGCTTACAGTATGTGTTCTCACAAAAATATATAAATGTACGTAAGAGAAGGTGGTTAGAGTATTTGAAAGTGTATGATATGAGTGTTCTATATCATCTAGGCAAGGCCAATGTAGTGGCAGATGCTCTCAGTAGGTTGTCGATGGGCAGTGTTGCTCACGCTGAGGATGGTAAGAAAAAGTTAGTTCAGGAAGTTCATCATCTTTCCCGACTAGGTATCCGCTTGGTCGATTCAGTAAAGAGTAGTGTGTGGGTGCAGAATAGTTCAGAATCATCTCTAGTTTTCTAAGTAAAGGAAAAATAGGATAGAGATCCCAGTCTAGTTAAGCTGAAAGAGTCAATCAGCGATCTGAAAGTAGAGGTTTTCTCCTAAGGGGGAGATAGTTGTTGTGAGTTGTTGTATTACCAGGGTCGGCTAATTATGTCGGGTGTAGATGACTTGAGACAATGAATTCTTGCTAAAGCGCACGGTGCACGCTACTCGATTCATCTAGGGGCCACTAAGATATACCAGAATTTATGGGAGGTCTATTGGTGGAATGAGATGAAGAGGGATATCACTAAGTTTGTAGCTAAGTTATCTATGTGTCAGCAGGTTAACATTGAGCACCAGAAGCCTAGTGGGTCCATGTAGGAGTTTAATATCCCCACATTAAAATAGAAAGAAGTGAACATGGACTTTGTGTCGGGTTTTCCTTGTACTCATCATTAGCATGATTTGATTTGGGTTATCATTGACAGGCTGACCAAATTCGTTCATTTCTTGCTAGTCCATATTTACTATTTAGCTGAGGACTATGCCAAACTCTATCTCAGAGAGTTATTCAGGTTGCACGGAGTCCCATTATCCATCATTTTAGATAAAGGTACCCAGTTTACCTCACACTTTTGGAAAGCTTTTCAAAAGTGTCTTGGTATCCAAATTCTCCTTAATACAACCTTCCACCCTCAGAAAGATGGTCAAGCAGAAAGGACCATTCAAACTCTAAAAGATATGTTAAGAGAATGCGTTGTTGATTTTAAAGGTAATTGGGAAGACCACTTACTTTTTATTGAATTCGCATATAATAACAGCTATTATTCTAGTATTCAGATGGCTCTATTTAATGCTCTTAATGGTAGGAAACATAGATCCCCAATTAGTTGGTATGAGGTAGGTGAGGCTATAGTATTGGGGCTTGATATGGTGTTTGATGCCTTAGAGAAAATTCAATTGATCAGATAAAGGCTTAGGCAGCCCAGAGACGACAGAAATTGTATGCAGATATAAGGAGAAAGAATCTCGAGTTTCAAATTGGTGATTTTGTATACTTGAAAATCTCTCCCATGAAGGGAGAGAAGAGGTTTGGCAAAAAGGGAAAGCTCAGTCCCTGATATGTCGTCTTATATAATTCTCAGCCTTTATGATAAGGTAGCTTACAAGCTTGAGCTACCTTCAAACTTAGCTTTAGTGCACCCAATATTTTACGTCTCCTTTCTAAAGAAATGCATTGTTGACCCAAAAGTTGTAGTCCCCTTAAAGGGTGTAGATATTTGGAATGATCTCTCTTTCGAAGAGGTTCCGATCCAAATCCTCGATCGCCAGATTCGTAGACTAAGGAACAAAGAAGTTCCCTTGGTCAAAGTTCTTTGGCTGAACTAGTCAGTTGAGGGAGCTACTTGGGAGGAAGAAGCAGCTATGAAGACCAAGTATCCTAACCTGTTCTCTGCAAACTCAGACTCAGCTTGAGGTACCAGTCTTCCATATATTTACTCAGTTCCATGTTTAGTTAAAGTTGCAAACCTTTGTATCATTTACCATTGCATATCATCTTTATGACAGTCATGCATTCATGAATCAGTTCAGTCGAGTACTGATGCTTCAATTGTGCAAATTTAGTATGTAAACACAGTCTAACAGTACTTCTCAGATTAATCAGCCTCATTCGAGGACAAATGTTCCCAAGGGGGAGATATTGTAATACCGCGTATTTCCCTAGCTCATTTTAACTCTTAGTAGATGAGTATCTCTATAAAAAGAAATCAAAATACTCAAAAAAATTTGGTTTAAGACTTGCCATTGTGTAGGAAATTTGGTCATCTTTCTAACGATATAATATTCGGCTAAATCCGATAACCGGGTGAGAAGTTATAGAATTTTTAGTGAAACAGTGTGTCAAAGTGGGCATCACCACGTCACGGTGAGGGTCCAATTGACATTCGTCAATTTCTGGCATTTCATCACGATATGTCCGTATTGCGCCAAAGTTCCAGTTTCCGTTTGGCATTTTTTAGCGAGTACATTTTCTGAATTGTCATTTTCTAATGAGGCTCCGCTATACCTCCGCGTCATGCCAAAAGCCAATTTCATGATGGTCTATTTTTGAACAGTTCCAGACGGTTTCCAGTGTCTCACCGCATGCCACTGCATCACGGTGAAGGCCAAATTAGGGATTTTAAGTGACAAAAATTTAATTCTTTCGAGGGGTAAATTGGTCTTTTTCCATAACCCTATTCAGTCCTAAACATGAGATTAATTCCTTAAATAACCTAATTAGTCATTATTTTCTCAATTCCTCTCAAAAATCAAATCATTCTCTCTCTATTAACAAAACCCTAGCTTTCAAAAATCAAGAGCAATTCTCAAGAACTCCTCCAAGAATCTTCAAGAAGTGAATTTCTCAGGTATGTTTGGTGTTCATTCATGGGTTTCTTCAACCCATGGAGTCCAAGAACCCTATTTAAACTACAAGTTCACGGATATGTGATTTCTATGCTTAAATTAGATCGTATTCATAATTATGATGTTGTTTTAGTTCCAATCCATGATTAATTACAAGTATCATTAAATTAAGATAGCATATGTGATAAAATATGATTCTCTTGATTAATCCTTGAATTTTCAAGTTGTATGTTGTGTTCATGATAATTATATATGTTTATTTCTATGCGAGATAATCATGCTCCCCAAGTATTTGATAGAATGCCTATGTAAGCTGAATAGTGAAATCATGACATGTTATCATGTGGTTCAATTCATGTCTCTCAAGTGTTTGACAAAATGACTAAATGAATGCATTGTAAACAAGAAACTAATGTTAAGTTTTCATGATTGTGCCATGTATACTATTGATGCTATCGAGTCCTCGGGGTATTTAATACTCAAAATCTAGCTATATACCTAGAGTCACAGTAGCTACAAAATAGTCTCAGTAATGCCACAACAATCATACTCAGTCAGTTATAGAACTTAGTAAAACTCATCTAAGTCCAATTAGTCTAATAATCAGTGTCATTCAGTAGGGAGTATGATTTATCACCGAGCAAATCCAAGGTTGGGGGCTCACCTATCAGCAGAGGGTGTGATCCTTAGTAGAAGTCCTTGCATTCCAGAACTATATAGCCAGCGTAGGTTGAGATATTAACCTACCTATTGAGGGTTTATATGGTGTTTACCTGCCAGTTGAGAGTAATACTGTTCTCATCAGGAAACCTGTCAATAGAGGGTGACCCTTAGATCATCGGGATGAGATTTCAATGGATCCACACAGCCATTGCCTATACCTGTGTCATGGTACTGACACCCTTCAAACTAGGGTTACAAGTTGGACCCCAAACCATTCAGAGAGGGGTATGTCGGTTAGATGATTACCTCCCACAGTTTTTATCTCAGTATTAGTATAGAACTCAGTCCAGTTCTATAGAATCAGGACTATCAGGAACAATCACCCAGTTATCAGTAATTTAATTATCAGAAATCTCAAATATCAGTTACTCATTTATCAGAACACGGTTTTAATATATATATGTATATGCACAATATGGTATACTCATTATTTACAGTAGTTTCAGTTATCTATGTACTCTTATGCAGTTATATTCATATCACTCAGCCAGTTATTGTTCATGCATATGAACCAATGCATTTCAGCCATACCTCATCTAGCATACCGGTACATTCCATGAACTGATCTCATACTCTTTTCTTGTGCTATGATGTATCATATCATAGGTTCGAATGCTCAGGTTCCTGACTGTGCCTAGTTTGATTCAGTTAGTAGTAGTAGATTCAATAGTGAGTCCTTATCATTCGAGGATATTATTTATTTCAGTATTACAGTAGATTGATTATTCGATTAGTCAAAGTTAGTTGGGGGCTTGTCCCATTAACTCCACATTCAAACAGTTTAGTTAGAGGATTTTCAGACTAGACTAGTTAAGACAGTATTATGTTTTCAAATATTATTATCAGTTGCTATATTTATCAGTATTCAAATTGTGAACCTTAAATAATTTGAGCCTAACTTCCGTATTAATTCAGTATTATTATTCACTGCTCATAGAAGGTACCATTCATAGGTTAGCTTGTGTTTCTTCCTGGTCGTAAGCATCATGTAGCGTCTGGGATGAAAACTTGGGGCATTACATTAGTATTGTGAATAATTTTGATGGTGTATCTCATCTTGAGGGATATAGGCTACATGACAACCCACTATGGTATGACTACATTTCTCCTAAAGATGGAAATATATTCCTTGAAATAAGAGTACTCTTAAGGGAAAAGAATGTGAGGTTTTGAAAAGAAAGGATCATTTGAGTTATCATAACTTTGATTTACTGGAATATTTAAGAAACCCAATTAGTTATTGATTATATAAAAATACTTGTGGTTGTGATCCTTTGTACGACACCCTACCCTTGTTTGATAATTAGGAGGATGAATTGCTTGATTCTTGTGATGGCTTGAGTAATGATTCCTTTGATTATAGTGGTGGTATGTGTCTACTTGAGGATTATTCCTTTGAAAGAGAAAGTATCAATTTTCTTGAAATTGTTTCTTCTTCTACTTTGTGTTCTCCTATTGTTGAGAATACTCATGGTGATGATCTTGAATCTAATAGTTAGTATATACATGAGGACACATTGGTTAAAGTTAACTTGAGTGATACCTCTCTCCACTTTCCATTTTCTTTTGATGATGCTTATGCTAGTGTGGAGAGTATATCTATTGATTAGGGTAATGTATTTGGGGGGAAAGAAGTATTGTCTAAAACCATGTTTATGGCCACTCCATCCATTTGTCCCAGTGACAAATTTGAATATGGTGATTTCCCCACACACAACTTGATGCTTGGTCTAGTATACAAGAAAAGTTTAAAAGAAGATGTTGGAATCCTTCCCTATGAAGTCTTTATTGGGGATTTAATACCTACTTGATATACCCAAGTTGTGCATGAGAGTAATTTCCAACAAAGATAACCATTCATTAAAGAAGAAAAATAAAGAAAAGATCCAAGAGAATTAAACATTGTGTTGTTGCTATCTTTGACAAGGTTTCACTACTTGTAGGTCAAGGAGAGAGCCTCCTCTTGAAAATACTTTGGGTTGATTCCATACTTGTGATCCCCTTTTTTGTGAGCTGTTTACAATTGGTGACCTTTATCGTAAATGATGTTGTTTGAAGGGAAAATGTCATATGTGCTTAAAATGTTTTGATTCCATCCTTGTATGCATTAAGTGTTATATCTTTTGAACCAAATGGCCTTCTTGTAGATAATAGCACCTTGAATGATTCTTTAACCCTTGATTCCTTTCGATACTAGTTCTTTGCGAATGATGATATCCATGATAGTCTTGTATTTTCTTTATGTAGAGGTAGGAAACATGTTGGTTGGTCCAATTTTTTTAATTACAATGCTATATGGATCTTTTTGACTTTAAAACAAATTGAGGCACCACTCTAGATGTGGTCTCTTAAAGAGGTGATGAAGCAATTGTGTCTTATGTCTCCTAAGGTGAAGGTAGCCTTACATTTGGCATTTCGTGATGCTATTATGACCTTTATGGTTTCCTTACCTCTTGGTGATTCCCATAGCCAACTCTTTTTCTCATTTTTTAATAAGGTTCAGATGTTTACCTTGAAGGATCCTTGGTTATATCTTAAGTGTGTCCAACCTTGGCATGCTGCTTTGATCATTTGTGCTAATTCTAACCCTCATTTCATGAGGATGTTGTATTTGTTTTTCCTTCTTTTGTTTTTTTAAGGTTTGGATTTGAGGTCGAATCCTTTTCAAGAAGGGGAGGATAATACAAGCCAAATTTCCTTCGAACCTTTGGATGAGATATATATAATGCTCAAGGTTCTTGATGACTGCTTAGTGCTATTAAAAGATACCACATGGAGGAAGATTACCATTAAGGAGGGTCCAAGGAATTTGATGAGGTCTAAGAAGTGAAAGATGGGGCTCAAAATTTCTTGGAAGTCTCATGCACTGAAGGCACTATGGATCCGGTTTGATCCGCTCTAGCATTTCAAGAGCGGGTCAAAACAGGCCCTAGTGGACTTTTTCTTGCATTTGGGTTACTTTTGGGCCCTAATTATGTAATATTTACCCAAACTATAAATACTTGGTAGGTAGGCTTATTTAGTTAATTTTACTTGATTGATAATGATGAATTCATGAACCTCCATTGGGAGTGTTTTGAGAGCTTGGAAAAGAGAATGTTGATCTTTGATTATAAACAACTGTTATAAGGGAGAGTCAATCCCCTTTGCGGTCACTTAAATTTAGGTGCTATTTGGTAATCCTTAAGGGTGGTTTTTGTGTTTGATACACCCTTTGACTACCCTTTTGTTATCATATGTGTGTCTATCTTTCTATCTTTGATATTCTATCCCTCTTTCTTTACTTTGTAGTATTTAGATTCGTGTCTTCGTGGAAAGAATCTCACTACTATTATAAATTAATACCTTCATCATTACAATCAACCACAAGCCAATCAACAAACCCCATTCCCATTGCAACAATAGAAATTAACAACATTCCAAGCCTCATCCCCTTATAACACTTCCTCACAAAGACTTAGTTTACAAATAAACCAAGATTCTTAAAAAACCATTGTAGCAAGTAAATATAAGTACATGTCCCGCTAAATAAACATTACAATTATTATACTCAAAACAATTAAATAAGGACCTATTGTTACGACTCGAGCTGGGGCCCTGGCCGCGATGAGCATCCCAAACCATGAAGGCCCGAGCACCCTTTTCTATCTGGCAATCATACACAACGTTCATACAATGTAAAGAAATACAGAATATTAACATACGGAAACATGGTCAATCTCATAGCTCAACTGATCAAAATGAAAGAAAGTTCTTAACATTCAAAAAAACGACACCAGTTTACGAAATCTCTATTAACTGAAAATCAACATCTATCAAAAAACTGGGACAAGGCCCCCGGTAGGACCATAACTCAAAATCTGACTAACAATTTTTAACAACTAGGCCTTCCGGAATAAGGGAGGATCACCAACTGCAAATCTCTGACACACCAATCAACTGCTTAGTGGGACCCCAGGACTGTGCCTCAGATCCTGAAATATAGGGGGTCAATACAGGTGTACTAGTATGCAGAGCAATCCAAAATAATGTATTTTATGCAACATAAGTTAGAGCAATTTATAAAACAGCTTACACACGATATATGAAAACACATGGGCATAATTTTATAAAGTTCAAAACGCTTTCTTGAGATCATGACTCTACTCTCTATTTATCTTCTGAGCTAGATGGTACACCCTGCAATCTGTAATTCCATGGGCTATATGGAATCTACCTTTGACTCGGCTGCCTAGCCCCCAATCCAAGTTTTCCACAAGGATTGGAGTATCTATAAGGTGGATACGCAAGATCACAAAGCAGGGTGCCAAACTCCCCAATCAAATCAACATGTCATGGTAGAGCACAATATCACAAAGAAGGGCTCCTAACCATGGTCCCAAATATGTACGAGATGAATCAAGGTACAGAAGATCATAAAGCATGGTGTCAATAATCTTGTATTAGCAAATCATGATTTCTAGTGTTGAGTTTTTCAACTCGTACTTTCTTCTGGTAACCATTTAACTCTCTTTAACCCCATTTTAAAATCTTTAAAAAATGTTTTATGCTTTTAAAACATTCAATACTTATTCTATTAAGGGCATATAATTACCGGGCATCGTCATACCCAGACTTACAAGTCATTTGTATCATATCATTCCACAGCCCTTCTCATTCAAACCATTTATAATGTTCAGCTTTCGATCTTTCAATCAACTAAATCATTTAACTACCAAAAATATTTAACAACGCAAGGGAGTCCTTATTTCAAAACATGTGCAAACTTATGTAAAGATTCTCGCTATTCGATATTTCAATAGATGATGCTCAATTACTTTATAACAATCTATGCAACTCTTTCAATTATCACATTGAACTTTTATAAACAATAAAACACCCTCTCTTCAATTCATAATTAACATCAAGTCCAAAAATATAGTAAAACACTTATCTCATGCTTCAAGACATGCAATTGAACAACCCACAACATGTGAAATCAAGAGGTATCATAACCGGAGAGGGGTTTCATCAATCATGCTCTCGATTTAATGTTTGCAACACTAAAAATGCACACTTACATATATACGAGTAAAAATCAATTTTTAAGTGGAGGCCTAAAGACCAAAATAATACATATATCATTTAAAAGGATTTCATGATTTGTCTATTCAAAACAATTGTTCAAACCATTGTTATAAACATCATAACATGCTTTCAAAAGATTGATATAACTTATGCCCGTAGAGTTTTTAGAAAAGTCAAATGTACTGTAGATTAGTTATTTCGAAGGATAGAACCTGAATCTTGATTCGTTTCTTGAAATCTTGACCCAAGAGCTTGATTCTTCATCTTTGCAGGCTTAGGATTTTATTGAAGAGGAAGAGAGAATAATGATGTAACTAATTCTATTTGGGGTCTTAAATTTTGTGTTTTGGACAGTTGTGGGTGAGGTTAATGACCCTATTTCCCTCAAATACGCGAAAATAGAAACTGGAAAATAAGGGGTGAAATGGATCGCGAGACCTCACTGTTTCTCTCATGAAAATAGCTATAACTTTTCGCTCAGGTATTGAATTAAGACGAAATTAGTATCGTTTCAAAGCTGACGCAATTATATACAATTTGGTGGTCTTGAGCTGAAAAAACTATACTTGTATCGAAAGTTATACACATTCAAAGTAGACCCTTGTAGAATCGAATACAAAGATTTAGCTGAATCAAAGGCTCTTAGCTCGACTTTGCTCTACGTGTTCCTATGAACATTTATCACCTCGAAAGCACTTCAAACACGAGGAAAAAGATTATGAAACATGAATTTAAATATAAATCATGGGATTAGATTTTACACACGTACGAACAATGGTTCAATTTCTAGCTAAAAAATGCAGGGTGTTACATTATCTCCCCATTTGGATCATTCGTTCCCGAATGATGGGTAGGGATTTTTTTGATGCTCTAAAAGTGTAGATTAAAGAACGTAACCTTACATTGAACATTTTTCTCAACAAAATATCCCATGGCATCATATGAGCTTTATGACAACCCCTAGTGAAATGTGTAGTCCCAAAACATGAGATAATAAGAATTTACAATAGAGATGACCTTGCACATGAGTTCTAGGGATCATGATCATAACAACATATGGTATGAGTTTATTTGGTGATCATAGTCTTGATTTACATTGGTACCAATCATGCAATACGATTTCACGAAAGATAAGAAATAGAAACATTCCCTACCATACAAGATACCATGAATAGGCCTAAAACTTAGAGACACTACTCAACTATGCCCCAAACAATAGATAACACACTTCATCATTTCCAACTTACAATTCTCCCATAACATATCTAACCACAAGAATTTGTGTCCCGTCACATAATACTTCTATGCTAACCCTAACTCAGAGGAAAGAGGTGCTAACTTAAACTAAGGGACCCAGTACTCTATATCAGATTAAGAAATCACCTTACCTCATCACTATAATCCAACAACCTCAAGTCTTAATTCAAGGGATACTAACGATATGTCACACTGGTTTATGTTTTCATCAATCACAACATTCATGCCTATCATTACTACACCCCACTTCATGGATCTCTCCAATAAGACCAGCAAATTCAATCATTCTCACAAAAATTCTTGCCATATATTTCCCTATTAACTATTTCACATAATGAAAGTTCATCTCCCTCTTCCCCCTTCTCTTATAACATTAGCTCAAGAAATTACATCAAGATTTTCACCTTCAAGAACATTTAATTCCCTAACTAAAACATTACTATGCTTCCACAACAACCATCCTACTAACACATGGAGGGTCATTGAGGGCCCGAGCATAAGTATCATGAATGGGAGAAAATTTAGGAACTACCTTAATTCACCATCTCCCCCTTAGGTCAAAGTCACAATCCTAGACTTCCAAACATACCCCTTCATCAAATCAATAACAACAACTGTCAACACAATAGGGTATCACCATACACATAAATGCTAAACTCCCCTTTTTTTAACTATGCTCTAAAGGAATTGCTTCCCAAGAATTCTACTCTTAATGCTATCCTCTACAACCTAAAACCTAATACTCACACTCTCATGAGTATACCTATCATCACTCCGAATTCTGTAAGTTGCCAACATAAGTTATTTCAAATATTGCAACAATTCCACTAATTCATTCCCACAAAACACAGATTAACAATCTTAAGCTACTATTTCCACCATAATACTCCATATCTTATTGTTTATCACCACCAATCATATAAAGCATGCTAATAGATACACATTATGGGATAAAATCTATAACATACCTGTAACAACATTTGGCGAAGTCTCCACATCCTAGAAATTAGATAAGGCATATAACCTATTGCGACCACCACCGACAGCTGAAGTAGTACCACTAGGAGGAGGAGCTGTAGACGCGGTTTGGGACTTAGCTACCCCTATATTCCCTCCAGCTGAAGGACAATCTCCCTGAATATGGCCCAATTAATCGTAAGAGTAGCAAGTCCATTTCTCAAAATAACACTTCCCTGGATAGTTCTTCCCACAAATGCTACAATGAGAAAATAATCTAGTGGGATGAGTCACGCTCCTCTAGGACTATGTTTTATGGACTCCGAGCCTATCTCCTGAATGGAATCATTGTTCACCTGATGGCCTGAGCTCAGGTGCACTTGCTCACAACTGAGAATTGATCCAAAACTTCTTTTTAGACCACTTATTTCCCTAATTTCCACCTTAATGCTGACTGTTATTTTGATCTATAGACCTAGATCTTTTAGCTTCTCTTTCTTTTCCCCTTACCTCATCCAACCTCTTCTTTTACTTTATACCTGCTACATATGCACTAATAAACCTAGAGAAATATATAACTTTATTTATCTTTTCTCCATTACATTCCAACACCAATTCATTAGAGAGGCCAGATGCAAACTTTCTCATGCGAGCTCTTATGTTACCCGCTAATTTTGGAGCATACCTGGACAGCTAGGTGAACTTTAATGTATACTCTTTTACACCCATCTTTCCTTGCTTTAAATTCACAAATTCATCAGCCTTTGCTTTCTTCAATTCTTAGGGAAAGAAGAGATCTAGGAAGGCCTCTATAAACTCACACCACACAGAAGGCTCAGCATCACTACCCTTTGAATCCTCTCATTCATTATACCATTGATTGGGCATATCGTTCAACTGATAGGATTTCAACTCAACCCTTTCAACCTCATTCGCATGCATAACTCTAAAAAATTTCTTCAGTTCATCAGTGAACCCTTGGGGGTCCTCGTCAAACTTCATGCCAGTAAATATAGGTGGGTTCATTATAATGAATTGAACAACCCGTGTAACCTCAGATAAACCAGACACAGAACCCACATCTTCAGACCGGTGCGTCTGAGAGGCCACCAGCTGAGCAATCATATAGATGGACTGTCAGAACACAGCATTTGAAACTTCCCTCTGAGAAGGCAGGGAACGGTTAACACCGGTCTGTAGTGCTCGAGGTGGATTAGTCGGAACTGGAGAAACTCTCGGAGTAGCAACAAACTCTGGGGTACGAGATATATTATGGGCTTGCATCCCATGAGTAGGACGGACATCCTCAACTTGGGCATTCTGTCGCTGGATCTACGGGGAGGCATGATAACTTTTTCAAATATAGGAAATCATTGATTAGAGGACATTCAGACTCTATTGTATGAACTAAATAATGAAAAAACAAAAGACGTTCCTAAATTTCTTGTAGCCTCGTGCTTATAATTGTGTCACGCTACACACTCATAAATAGGACTTTACCCAACGCAATTTCGTAGAAACACTAGGACCATGAACTGTGCTCTGATACCAAGTTTTTCATAACCCAAGCCAGGGCCCTAGTGTAACGCCCCAAAATCGGGTCTCGAGACATCACACGGTGCTTAGGATCACAAGTGACCCCAAGCTAAACCTTCTACTAGCATAACTTATAAGCAACTGAACAAAAAGTATAAATCTATACAAATCTAAAGAAAATAACTCTTTTCTGAATATGATAGATACAAAACTAATTTTACAAGATTATAACTCTGCTTTTACAACCAAAACTAAAATAGAATACATCAACTTCTACTGACTGTCTATGAAGCCTCTACTAGTACTGACTGTAGGTAGCCGGGTCATGACTCCCGAATAACCCAACTCAATACGACTGAATAAAGAAAATATAACACTTTTCAAACTGTATAACTAACTCAAGCCCTTGAATCAAAGAGACTCATCACCTGATGATTGGATGTCGCGAACTGACTGGATCTGAAGATGTACACTATACCTTGTACCTACATTCCGAGAAAATGTATCCCACATACGAATATGTGGGTCAGTACCATAGAAATGTACCGAGCATATGGGGGTGCTATACATATATAAAATAATATCTTAATATCATCACAGTTTATAAAATTATGCATACTGATATAAATGACTCACTTAGCTCGAATTAAAATCATCATAATCATAAGAGGGTAAAATATATCGAGTGAAACATGTGAGTCATCATAATAAATCTCAATTCACTTCCATCTCAATTCCAAATCATTAAAGCAATCAAATCTCATAACAATTCTCTTTGAAGTTGACCCTTGTAGAATCGAATGTCAAACTTTGGATGAATCAATTGGTCTTAGCTCAACCTTCTTCTAGGTCATTTCTATAAACATTTTCCACCTCTAAACTACTCCATAGACTAGGATAATGATCATGCAACTTGTATTCATGTGAGAATCACTTGGATTAAGGCTTAGACGCGCAAAAATGATGGTTAGAATTCTAGAACGAAAATATGAGGTATTACATTATCTCCCCCTTAGGAACATTCGTTCTTGAATGTGGATAATTAACCTGAAACACAGAGGAATATTAGTCTTCAAGCTATCATGTGTAATTGATAGAACTAAATCACTGGATCTCAAGAATAATGAGCTACTGAACTGGTCTTCAAGTGCATGAATCCTCAAGAAAAATAACTATATGGCTAAGATAGAAACGAGAGTGGCAACTTATGAGTAACCATTACTTTGCACTAGATCTGATCTCATGAGAAAGGATGAGAGTTTTATGACATGAAAACTTGGGGTATTACAACATCTCCCTCTTGGGATCGTTCGTCCCCGAATGATAATAATTTGATGAAAATACTAGGAAGAGACTATGATACTACACAGGATACTTACGAACTGAATCATGACTTAATATCTGAAACTAAAACTGATGCATGAACTAAGATGAATTCATAATTAAATTGGACACAAACACATTGCCTCTCGGAATGTACATACGTATAAGACTGCGGATAGTAAGACTAGCTGGAAAATTAAGAATCTATAGGAGCTTATATCCTTGCTTGCTAAGCTATATTACAGGCTATATGGACTGGATCATACTGACTACCCATACTCAAATAGAGTATTTCTTTAGCACTTTTCTACGAAATTCTATTGTCATTAGGGAGCAAAGAACTTTGGGTATGCTCTGAACAAGACATTTGACTAAGGAATTACAACATTGATATAACTCTATAGCATGGAATATAATTATATAACTCATAAACTAGGATAGGATTGCTAGGCCGTAGGCAACACAACTTCTTACTTTCAAGCTTAGCATCACTTCTCAAATGCTCTCTCAACTATACTATTCCCCTTAAATACCATACTCATTTGATTCAACTTATAATTCTTATATTGGAACTGTGAAATCTTTCTACAAAGGTCTAAACTAAACTAAGTTCTCTCACCATGATCAAGACTAACAGTAAATCACAAGATACAACATGCCAAACCACAATACTAGTCTAAACCACAAGGTTCAATATTCTATATCTTCTTAGAGCTCACACCCTAAGCATAACATGCCTTACCACTTCAATGACTAATTTAAAACTCTTGATATAGATTCACTAGTGCATATTGCATTCATCATCTTACACCCAACATGACATTCAAGCCTATCATTAAAAATCACATATAACTTTAAGGCAAATACCCCTAAAGGCATACTTCGCATATTCTCTAAACCTTTATCAACAACAATTTTCTTGCACTATTCTTAAAAACATACACACAATTTCTAACTAACCATGACATGTATCAAAGACTTGGCCTCAATCTTACTTCACACTTTATCCTTAGATAGAAAAGCATAAATAATCTTTCTTAATGAGGGTCATCAACTCTCTCATATATAAACCATTTCTTATCCACTATCATCACCACTATCTTAACATAGGAAGAGGTCACCGAAGGGCTAACACATAAGAACCTGAAGCACAGAAACTGCACTACATAACATTAACACTTATCTTAGGCCTGAGGAATAAAATATCAAAGGCATGGATTCATTAAAGAAATCTAAGCTGAGGACATACACGATATAATGCGAACTTCACTAATATCATGGGTTTAAAAATTGGTCATATTCTGAAACATGAGTTTATACTTATCATGAGATATTCAACATAAGACTGGAGTTCATAGATTCATAAGAGATAACTCGAATCACAGAGTGAATCTGTTACATGCTTTCTAGAAGCTGAGAATGGGCTTGAGCACACATAATAGGTATAAGCATAGGCTTGAGGCATGAATTTGTCAAGCAAGTGATGGATTTGGTGTCGTAATGACTGAAATCCAACGAATACTCTAGAGTAAGAAGGGATCACTATCTCATCATAACTCATTATTGACATGTATCACAATCTAATTCTCAAAACTCGGTTTGGTTCTTCACTAACCATCTCTCCCTTAGGTCAAAGCTGGTATTCAAAGTATGATGGTTTACTCCATATCCTCGAGATTAAGCCATAATTTCATCATTCTATTATCTACACATAAATGCTAAACTCACAAGAATAAACTAATTTCGAACTTACCGACTTCATTCTTAAACAACCCATCCATATGCCATCCTTAATTCCTAGCTTCAATAATTATCATCAAAGACTTACACTCTCATTTGCAACCATATCTACATCTCTAATCACATAATCATAGCCTACTAAGATCACACTTCTATACATATATTTTTCCCAAACCATGAGAATAAAATCATACTAAAAAGACTCAACATCTTCAATCATAACTCCCTAACTTAGCTATCAAGAACAACATAAATTATCTAACTTGCCTTTCTCCACCTAGCAACTCAATGTTACTACTAACCACACAATATGCAATAATCCTCAAAAAATAATGCATCCCCATAGCACCTTGGGCACACCTCTACACCATACTTAATTACGAACACATGATCTTATACTCTTGCATACACTGTTCAGGCCTACTAAATCACCTCCATCTAACTAGCATCAACAACCGAACCATCAATTGTTCAAACTTAATGTCTAGAGCTAAACATGATTTACAACCCAATCTCACACATAATTTTCACTTCAAAACTATAGAATATAGAATTAAGAAAAAACAGTATACAATGACAATTGATCATAATCATATGGCCTATCTTATTCATAATTTTTTAACGCATCCTCCTTCTTCACATCATTACTATTTACCCATCTTCAAACCTAAATTACTTTCATAGATCTATAAATTTCAACTAAACTTCCTCTTGCAATCTCAGGAAAGCCTAAATTAACAATACTCAACCACCAAGTACTTCCATCAAAACCTATACTTTCCTAGCACAACAAATACCATCAATAACTCTTTTCATACTTCAAGCAAACAACAATCCACCTTAACTAATAATCTCCTTCTCTAACTTCACTAAACTAACAAACAAGGGTATATCACTTCATTACTAATTCAACTATAAGCGAAAATTCAGCTATACATATTCAATAAATCGCCCTTACCACCATTCTTGCCACTATACTTCTAAAACCACAAGTTTAACTAACACAAGACTTTCAACTAAACATTTCTACTTCTGTCACTACATAGAAACCCATACTTTCAACTAACACCAGAACAACAAGATAAACAACAAGTTGCTAGTGAATCGAAATAGGCCTCACACGGCTTCACTAGACTTTAATTTTGTATTTTGATTAAGAAAATTATATGAATAACAAAGCAACTATGCTAGTGAATCGAAATAGGCCTCACACGGCTTCACTAGACTTTGATTTTTCACAAACATAATGATAACAAGATTACATAATACAAGAGATAGAAACTTGACACACAACATTCAACGATCTAAGAATATACCTTACTCTGTCTTAATTAAATAACTCATAAGAACAAGGGCATAACTTAAATTTGAAGGACTTATAACACACTAGAAGGCTCCTCTCAAGCCACTTTATGAAACTTCTGAAACTTCTGCCAGCAAATATAAGAGCATTATCTGGGAAGGAAAATGGAACTTGCCGAACATGTTACCTCAAGAATAGTACATAGATAGAGAAGTATAGATTATCATTATGGATTCTGAGAGGAAATTTGAAAGCATATCTGACTCGGGAGTAGTGCACGATTTCTATAGGACGGATAAAGAACTTTAGTTTTTGCAACTCAAAAGTACTGATAAGATACTTTTGTAGCTCTCTTACAATTCCATAACTAAATATGGAGAATTAAGCTCAACTATTTCTGATACCTTGTAAATAAGGCAGAGATGGCCTGACTAGAGTAAGATGAGAATCTGTATAAGTTTCTTGGAGAACTTTTCTATAGCACGATTTAAGACTTGAAAGAATGGAGACATTTCCTAAAATCCCTATAGCCTCTCAAAGAAAAGTACAGATGTCTCTGTACCGTTCCGCAAGACTCTACTAGACACGGCTTCATAGACACCCTAGGACACTTGAACTATGTGCTCTGATACCAAGTTTTTAACACCCCAAAATCGGGTCCCGAGATGTCACACGGTGCTTAGGATCACAAGTGACCCTAAGCTAACCCTTCTACTGGCATAACTCATAAGCAACTGAACAAAAAGTATAAATCAATACAAATCTGTGGAAGATAACTCTTTTCTGAATATGATAGATACAAAACTAAATTTACAAGATTACAACTCTGTTTTTACAACCAAAACTGAAATGGAATACATCAACTTCTACTGACTGTCTATGAAGCCTCTACTACTACTGATTGTAGGTAGCCGGGTCATGACTCCCGACTAACCCAACTCAATACAACTGAATAAAGAAGAATACACACACACATTAGGAGTCTCTTACAACCGACATAAACCATGTGAGATACATGGAGTCCAACATCTAACCCACGTTGGGGAGAGCTGTCCTATCCTTGCCATCGGAGTAGGACCTTAAATCATCAATCCAAATACTAGTAATCACTATATAAATTATCCTCAGACTCACAACCTACGGGGGTACATAGTTCTAGGGAAGTACCTATCCTGCTATACCTCCCGCTCGATGCTAAAGACTACTCCCAAACTTAGCTTAAATCTTTTCAAACAAAAATCCACAAATAAACAATTGACCAATTCACAACGGGAGCCATCATGCTACCTTTTTTATAATAATCAATAAAAGTGGATTTCTTTTCTCATCTCGGGTTTAAATCAATCCCTTTTTACGACCAAAAGGTCAAAGCTTCATTATCATCTCAATTCATTCAAACACAAAGTGTTTATAACACATTATTTCTAAAAAAAATGACAATCTCAATTAGAGTTCAAAACTCATGTCTCAACATCATATGAAAATTTATCAAGGTTCAAGGTTTACATCATAAACATATATAACTTCCTTCAAAATCTGTAAATTTAGCCATAAGGCACAAAATATCATAATTCTCATATAATTTCACTTCTAAAATATCAAAAATATCATAATCTTATGATAATCAATATAGGATATAATTCATGCTTCAAAATTATAGTAAAACATATAAAATCCATAACTTCATAAAAGAAAGTATTTTTAGGCACAAGAATGAAAGGGTGTTCTTGTTGAAAGACCCCACATACCTTAAACTTGAAGTTTTGAATGAACTCTTGACCTTGGGACTCTATTCGTGAAAATAATGAGTGTTTCTTGTAGCCTTCGGAATGGGGATTCCGAATATCAAAGAATTATTGAAAACTCATGGTTGAATCTTGAGATATTTGAATTTTTAGGTTGAAACCCTAATAAATGTTCTTGGTGATTTTGAGAGAAAGTAAACTTATTTTGGTATTATGGGATTTTAATCCCATGTTATAGACATATATAGAGGTGTTTTTGGAACTTGGAAGTGAGGTATGTGGCGCATTGCTTATCGCACACATTTAAGTATGAGCCGCATTGCTTATCACACACATTTAAGTATACGCCGCATTGCTTATCGCACACCTATTCTAGTAGCCATGTGTGATTGGTTAGGCGACGCACTCTACTTCGCAAAGCCATAACTCCTTGCTCGGGTGTCGGATTTTGATGAAATTGGTATCGTTGGAAAGCTAATTCAATTATCTACTATTTGATAGGTCTTGGGATGAAAAATTCCATGTATATTAAGATATATTCACGTTTGAAGTTAACCCTTGTAGAATCGAATGTCAAACTTTGGATGAATCAATTAGTCTTAGCTCAACCTTGTTCTATGTCATTTCTATAAATATTTTCCACCTCTAAACTACTCCATAGACTAGGATAATGATCATGAAACTTGTATACATATGAGAATCACTTGGATTAGAGATTATATGCACAGGAACGACGGTTAGAATTCTAACACGAAAATACGGGGTATTACACCTAGCCGTAACGAGTATCCCAAACCATGAAGGCCCGAACACCCTTTTCTATCTGGTAATCATACACAATGTTCTAATAATGTAAAGAAATGTGTAATATTAACATAAAAAAACATGGTCAATCTCATTACTGAACTGATCAAAATGAAAGAAAGTTCTTAACATTCAAAAAACACGAAACCAGTATGTGAAATCTCTACTAACTGAAAATCAACATCTATATAAAACCTGGGATAGGTACCCCAGTTGGACCATATCTCAAACTCTGACTAACAATGCTTACCAACTAGTCCTTCCAAAATAGGAAAGCTCACAAACTGCAAATCTCTTACACACCAATCTACTGCTTAGCGGGATTCCGGGACTGTGCCTCTGATCCTTAAATATAGGGGGTCAATATAGATGTACTGGTATGCAGAGCAAACCAAAATAATGTATATTATACAACATAAGTGAGAGGAATTTATAAAACAGTTCACAAACAATATATGAAAACACATGGGCATAATTTGATAAATTTCAAAACACTTTCTTCAGATCATAACTCTACTCTCTATTTCTCTTCTGAGCTAGATGGTACACCCTACAATAGGTAATTCCATAGGATATATGTAATCCTCCCTTGACTCAGCAGCCAAGCCTCCTAGCCACATTTGCCGCAAGGATTAGAGTATCTATAAGGGGGATACGCAAGATCACAAAGAAGGGTGCAAAAATCCCCAATCAAATAAACATGTCATGGTAGTGCACAAGATAACAAAGAAGGGCTCCTAACCATGGTCCTAATTTGTGATGACATTAATCAAGGTATGCAAGATCATAAAGCATGGTACCAATAATCTCGTGTTGCCAAATCACTATTTGTAGCATTGAGTCTTTCAACTCGTACTTTCTTCGAATAACCATCTAACTCTGTTTAAGCCTATTTTTAATTATTTAAAATATGCTTTATGCTTTTAAAACATTTAATACTTATTCTGTTAAGGACATATAATCACCGGGTATCGTCATACCAAGACTTGCAAGTCATTTGTATCATATCATTCCACAGCCCTTCTCAACCATTTATAATGTTCATCTTTAGATCTTTCAATCAACTCAATTGTTTAACCACTAAAAATATTTAACAATGCAAGGGAGTCCTTATTTCAAACCATGTGCAAAATTATGCAAAGATTCTCCTTATTCAATATTTCAACAGATGATGCTTAATTACTTTAGAACAATCCTTGCAACTCTTTCAATTATCACATTGAACATTTATAAACAAGAAAACACCCTCTCTTCAATTCATAATCAATATCAAGTGCAAAATAATAGTAAAATAATTATCTCATGCTTTATGACGTGCAATTAAATAACCCACAACAATTGAAATCAAGAGGTATCATAATAGGAGAGGGGTTTCATCAATCATGCTCTCGATTTAATCTTTACAAAACTAAAAATACATAATTACATATATATGAGTAAAAATCAATTTTAAGGGGAGGCCTCAAGACCAAAATGATACATATATCATTGAAAAGGATTTCATGATTTGGCTATTTAAAACAATTATTCAAACCCTCATTATAAACATCATAACATGCTTTCAAAAGATTGATAAAACTATAATTTATGCCCATAGAGTTTTTTGAACAGCCCCACATACTATAGATTACTTTGTTCGAAGGATAGAACCTGAATCTTGATTTGTTTCTTGGAAATCTTGACCTAAGAGTTTGATTCTTGATCTGTGGTGGCTTAAGGTTTTCTTAGAGAGGAAGAGAGAATAATGATGTAATAAATGCCCTTTGGGGGGCTTAAATCTTGTGTTTTGGACGGCTTTGGGTGAGGTAAATGACCCTGTTACCCTTGAATACACGGAAAAAGAAACTTGAAAATAAGGGATGAAATGGAGCATGCGTCACACGCTAATCGCATGACCTCACTGCCTCTCTCACAAAAATGGCTATAACTTTGCGCTCGGGTATCGGATTAAGGTAAAATTGGTATCTTTGGAAAGCTGACTCAATTATCTATAATTTGGTGGGTCTTAAGCAACAGAATTCTACTTGTATCAAAAGTTATACACATTCAAAGTAGACCCTTGTAGAATCAAATACAAAAATTTAGCCGAATCAAAGGCTCTTAGCTCAACTTCACTCTTAAGTAATTCCTATGAATATTTATCACCCCGAAAGCACTTTAAGCACGAGGACAAAGATCATGAAACATGAATTTAAATATAAATCATGGGATTATAGTTTACACACGTAGGAACGACAGTTCGATTTCTACCTCAAAAATGCAGGGTGTTACACCTATATAATTATTCTTGATAATAGAGACGAAATTGGTACTATGGTCAAATAATTTTGTGATTTAAGGAAAAAGTTTGGGAGAAATTTCTAAAATCAGGGTTGTGGGAGAGGGAAAAGGAGGATTTGATGAAATGAATAAAATGTTGAAAATGATGTGTCTGTGAGTGAATATTTGTTGTAGGACATGGTACTTTACCATTTGTGCAAGGAGTTTGTGAAGATTTGGCACGTTTATTTTTGTGTCAAGGCGGACTATGGAAGAAATTTGTTGGTTGAGAGTAGAGTTTAGTTCATTGGTTTGAATGGAGTTGATGAGAGTATATGAAGAGTATTCTATGAAGAATGACTTTAATCTAGTTTTTAGTTTTGAATTCTTAATGATGAGAGAAAAGTTGGCAATACTATGTATTCCTAAGTTGATTTGTGATGATAATAGCAGCTCGTTAGAAATGGTACTTATAGCAAGAGTATGACAAAAGATAATTTTATTAAGTCCTTATGATAATGTATTACTTTTTTTCTATCACAATTTATGTGGCACACTTTACTTTTAATATGTATATCAAGGATAAGAATATCATCGTTATATTTTAAGGGACAATTTAATGCCAAAATTTTCATTTTACCATTAATGAGAAGATTTATAGCTATTTATAAAATTGTCTAAAGCTAGTTTAGACCATATATTTTTAAAGTTTGCATTTTCTTTCTTAATCTCTTCTATGTCTATGTTCAATCAATGTCTACATATACTTCCTTCCACACAATATACTTATCATATCGAAAACAGTTTTCTTTATTTTAAAATACATTAATAATATGAAAAATATGTTACTGGGGAGATGGATTATCATGATTTAAGATCAAAGTTGATTCTCTACAAAATTAATCAAACTTGCTATTCTCTATTTCAATATTTCTAGTAGTCTTTGCTCAAAGGTTTTTATATACTTCTGAGATCTATCTCAAATTGCATCAATGTTTTTTTAGGAACAAATTTCAAAAGGATGAATTGATGACCTTGATATTGTTATTCCATGACTCTTCTTTTTCTATGTAAAACTTGGAAACTAACCAACCTTCCACAGGAAAGACATATGGCCTCCATTGAAATGTCTCTCCAAACGAGTCAATAGTAGTCCTCACGCTAATGACACCTGATCGTTTCACATTTTTCCATCATCCTATTTTCTACCCACTAACCATATTTTGCTCCAAGACTGCTTTGTCCTTAGTGGCAGAAACCTCTCCACAGCCCAAACCTGAACAAAGAAGAATGGCGCCCAAAGTTCTAGAATCTGACATCTATTTCTACTACTATTAGTTTCATTTGATGAAGCCCTTAACACAGTTTGTTTTAACATGCCCAATTCCCTATATATCCTAGAATGAACAACAGGAACAAGCACTAGTCGAAACTACCTTAGGGAAAACATGTGTACCTATTTTACTTAGAAAGACAATTCTTTATAACCTAAGTGAAAGAAAAGCTTCATGTTCAAAACTGCTTCCACTATTCACATAAAAATGTAACCACCTATAATGATTATTATCCATCAATCCAATAACACCTCTTCTTGCTTTTTCAAGATTTTCTTCAATCTCTCCCAACCCGAGGAATTGGGCAGGGAATACAATAGTGCCACCCAAAATGTTGAACCCTCCCAAAATCATCTTATCTTCAAGCATAATAGTAACTTCACCCCATGGAAACACAAAAGTTTTATTCTCGCAACACTATGTTAGTGGAAACCATAAAATAAAATCGTTCTCTTTATGGACATTGTATACGGAAGACATAGCAACTTCATATATACTAGCAACTTTCCATATAGAGAGATGGATAGGATCCATGGTCTCAATCTTTTTCTTTAATTTATTCTGATGATTCCTATAAAATTTGAAGGAGTCTTTCAATGGCCATCAAAATTTAGATGAAAAATGAAGAGAAGGAAGCTTCAAATTTGGACCTTCAATGGAAGAAACAACGGGATTCAAGAAATAGGATTTTCTTAGTTGTGGGAGTCCACTAAAAAGTGAAACCATCAACTCTTTTCTTTCAACAAACATTGAATTTTCCATCTATTTTTTAAATCAAAATTCAAATAGAGTGTGATAATTTTTTTTCTCTATCCTTTATTTGACAGAACACACTCTTTATCCGAATTTTCATTTGCAAGATTCAATAAAAAATTTAATGTTTGTTGAAACAGGAGTTAATGGTTTCACCTTTTAGTGGAATCCCACAACTGTGAAAACCCATTTCTTTAATCCCATTATTTCTACCATTAAAGGTTCGGATTTTAAAGCTTCCTACACTTTATTTTTCATCTAAATTAGGACGGCAATTGAAAGTCTCCTTCAAAGATTGTAGGCCTCATCAGAATAAATTGCAGACAATGGTTGAGACCATGGAACCTATCCATCACTCTATATGAAAATTTGATTATATATATGAAGTTTCTATGGCTTCAATCTACAATGTCCATACAGAGAAGGATTTGATTTTAGGGTTGCCATAAATAAGGTGTTGTGATACTAACACTTTTGTGTTTATATCAGGTAAAACTACTATTACTCTTGAAGATATGATGATCTTGGGGGGTTCACCATTTTTGTTGGCCCCATTCTATTCCCCGCCCAATCCCCTGAGTTTGGAGAGATTAAAGAAATACTAGAAAAAGAAATAATGGGTCTTATTGGAATGATGGAAAATAATCATAATAGGTGGTTACATTTTTACATGAATAATGGAAGCATTTTTCGACGTGAAGCTTTTCTTTCACTTAGTTTAACAAGATTTGTCTTTCAAAGTAAAATAGGTAAACATATTTTACCTAGGGTTGTTAATCGTGTGAGGGTTAATCAATTAGTGGTTGTTCCCGTTGTTCCTTCTAGAATATATATAGGGAATTAAGCAAGTCAAAAAAAACTATGTTAAGGGCTTCATTAAATAAGACTAACAGTAGTAGAAACAGATATCAGATTCTAGAACTTTGGGCGCCATTCTTCTTTCTACAGGTTTGGGCTTTGGAGAGGTTGCTACTAGTGTGGCCAAAGTAGGCTTGGAGAAACAATATGGTTAGTGGGGAAAAAATATGATGATGGAACAATGTGAAACTATTGTGCATCATTAACATGAGGACTACTATTGACTCATCTGGGCAGACATTTCAATGGAGGCCATATGTTGGCTGTGGAATGTTGGTTATTTCCAAAGTTTTACATGGAAAAAGAAGAGTCTTTGAATAAAACTATCAAGGTCATCAATTATTCCTTTTGAATGTCATTCCTAAGAAAACATTAATACAATTTTAGATAGAGCTCGGAAGTATACAAAAACCATTGAGCAAAGACTACTAGGAATATTGAAATGGAGAATAGCAGGTTTGATTAATTTAGTTGAGAAGAAACATTGATCATAAATCATGGTAATCCATCTCCCGAGTAAAATATTTTTCACATTATTAATGTATTTTAAAATAATGAGAACTGTTTTCGATATGATAAGTATTTTGTGTGGAAGTAATTATATGTAGCTATCGATTAAACGTAGAGATATTAGAGAATAATCTAATAGTGACAATTTATTTTGTTATATCCTTTATCTGATAGAACTCACTCTCTATCTGAATTTTCATTTTCAAGTAATAATGGAAAATTCAATATTTGTTGAAAAAGAAGAGTTGATGGTTTAACCTTTTGGTGGAATCCGACAATTGAGAAAATCCCATTAGTTCAACCATTAAATCCACGAATTTTATAGCTTCTTACACTTTATTTTTCATTCATATCTAGATGGAAATTGAAAGTCTCCTTGAAATATTGTAGACCTCATCAAAACAACTAGAAGGTATGGGGTGAGACCACAGGCCCTGTCCAGTACTCTATATGGAAAGTTGTTGGTATACATGAAGCTTTTAAGTCATTAGTAAACAATGTCCTTAACAGAAGTATTTGATTTTTAGGTTCACGAAAAGTTGGTGTTGTTAGACTAACACTTTTGTGTTTACATGGGGCGAAGCTACTATTATGCTTGAACATATATAAAATGATTTTTGGAGGGTTATCTATTTTGATTGGTCCTATTTTGTTCCGTGCCCAATACCTTGAGATTGAAGAAAATCATGAAAAATCATAATGGGGTCTTATTAGATTGAAGGATATAATCATAATAGGTGGTTAAATTTATCCATGATTAGTGTATGCAGTTTTAAACATGAATCTTTTCTTTACCCTTGTTTATCAAGATTTTTTTTTCAAGGTAAAATAGGTGCACATGTTTTCCCAATAGTTGTTAATCTTATGAGAGGTAAGTGACCTGGTCTTGCTCCTATTGCTCTTGCAAGAATATATTGGGAGTTAGGTGTATTTAAACAAACTATGTTAATGGTTTCATCAAATGAGATGTTGTATGGAAGGAGATGTAGGTCTCCAATAGGGTAGTATGAAGTAGGCGAGACATAGGTGTTTGGGCCTAACCTTGTTCACTAGGCAATAGAGGACATGAAGATCATTAAAGAATGACTTAAGATAGCCAGAGTAGACAGAAATCCTATACTGATATTACAAAAAGGAAGCTAGCATTTGGGGTTGGTGATTGGGTGTTTCTCAAAGTTTCTCCTATGAAGGGAGTCATGCATTTCAGAAAGAAAAGGAAGTTGAGTCTTCTCTATATAGTACTATACCAGATTTTGAAAAGAATAGGTGAAGTTGCATATGAGTTAGAGTTGACTGCAAATCTGGGTTCTGTTCACCCGGTGTTTTATGTATCCATGTTGAAGAAATGTATTGGGGACCACTCTCTAGTGTTACCCATAGAAGAGATCAGAGTGTTAGACTCCCTATCTTATGAAGAAGAGCCTATTGCAATCTTAGATCGTCAAGTCCTGAAGTTGATGAGCAAAGATATAGTTTTGATTAAGGTGTTGTGGAGAAATCAAAAAGTTGAAGAAGCAACTTGGGAATCAAAAGAGGACATGAGAGCAAGGTACCCAAATCTATTTGATCCAATGAATAATGAAACACAAGGTACGATTCTAATTGTACTTTTTCCATGTCCTTAATATGCTGGTAATGATATTTTTCTGTGCCCCGCACCATCATTCGGGGACAAATGATCCCAAGAGGGGATAATGTAACACCCCACCAATTCGTCCATGCATTAGTCTCATTTATTTTGACTTCCTAAGTTATTAAAGTTTAAACCATATATAATTTCCTTAATTTTGACTCTTTATCAAGTAGGAAATTGAATGAGCTTTCCTTCAATATAAGATTTGCCCAAATCCGATACCCGGGCAAGAAGTTATGGCTAAATTTAAGTCCTAGTCATAAAACACCATCATTTTTGTTCTTGGAGCATCACGGAGGGGGGCTATTTAACAATTATCAAATTCTAGTAGCCTAGCGTGATTGTGGCATGTCACGCTAAAATTATAGGTCCCAACCAGTGGGACAACACGATGTCTCCGCGTCGTGGTGAGCCCAAGAATCCTATTCGTCAATTTCCAATAAGCCACCGCAATAGTGGCGCGTTACGGTGGCCCATAAAATTGGGCTCCCAGTTATATTTTTTCCAGTTATATTAAGGGTTAAAAGGGGGGTATTTTGGGAAATTACCCTAGCCCTAATCCGTCCATAAACATACAATCAATGGCATAACAAAGCACTTTATGCCCAAATCTTCCTTCTCTATAAAGAAAAAGCCCTAAGAATATCAAAAACCTTTTCCAAGAATCTCAAGATTCAACCGTGGGTTTTCAAAATTGACTGAAGATTTGGAATTCCCAAACCATAGGCTTCAAGAATAAGTCACTAAGTTCATAATTCAAGGTATGTGGGGTTCATCCTAAAATCTACATGGGCTTGAAAACATTAGAGTATGATTTTAAGAGTTTTATGCATGAATTTCAAATGGGTTTTTGGAATCTATGTTTTAAATTACGTATTTCAAATGCTTCAATGTTATTATTTCTTTGACCTTATGGTCCTATCCCCTAAATTGTTTTGCATGTATATGTACATGTATGGAATTTGAGATTGAATATTGTTTGAGATAATAAACTATGAACTCCCTCTCTTGTATTGAATTAAAGTTATGGTTTTGTTGGAAAAAGAATTGACATGCATGTTTCATGAGTGGAAATAGTTTTCTAAATCTTACAGTATTTGAACATGATTTATAGATGATGAGAGGGTGTTTCTTGATATAAATGTGCTCTATGTTAAATAGAAAGAGTTTTATGATATTAATACTTTTGAGATGACCACCTCTGTTATTGAATCGTTGATAAAGAGAATTATTTGCATGGTTTTACATGGGTTTTCAAGAAAGAGTTCTTTGAAATGATTTGTTGATATGGTGGTTCTAAATTCCTTGATTTGAGAAAAGGGACTTAATTTGCTATAAATGGCATAGAGAATGTGACTTGCAAGTCAATGGTATGAAGATACCATAAGCATATATGCCATAACAGAGTATGTTTTCAGAGTGTGTTTTAAAAGAATGCATGTTTTAAAGAATTAAAACTGGGCTTAAATAGGGTTAGGTGGTTACCCAAAGAAGGCATGAGTTCAAGTGACTCTTAGCCTAAAATCGTGATTTGGCGATCCGGGTATATTATTTTTACGCTGGCAACGGCCTTATATCATAGAAGATTCAGAGACGCCAACCCTTGTGGCACACTTGGATTGGGGGATTCCCCACCGAGTCAATGGCGCATTCTATATAGCTAGTGGAATTTCCAAGTTGTAGGGTATACCACCTAGCGCAGAAGTAAAACAAAGAGTGTCACAAAGTTCAGATGATTTATCAGAGTCTTTCAAAATTGACCATGTGATTTCTTATCATATGATATGTTTATGAACTGTTCTAAATTTCTCTCATATATGTTGAATATAAATTATTATTTTAGATTTCCTCTATGTACCAGTACAATTGTATTGACCCCCTACCTCTCAGGTTCAGAGGCTCAGTCTAGGGGTCCGACTAATCAGTAGAGTATCCAGAGAGAAGTGATCCATGTAGTGGTGAGCCTTCTTTGTTTCAGAAGGCCTGTTATTTCAGATTATGTTATTTCTTTGTTTTGTTCTACTGGGGCCTTGTCCCATCTTTTCAGACAGTTTCCTTTGGATCATGTAGTAGAGATTTCACAGACTGTTCCAGATGTTGTTTAGTTGATTTCGGATTTCATTCCTTATTGTCAAACTAAATCCAGAGTTTGACCATGTTTTAGTATCAAGTTATATTTCCTCATCTTCTTTATTTATATGAATGTTGTGCATGATTACCGGATAGAGTAGGACATCCGGGACTTCATTGATCAGGATGTACATCACGGCCAGGCCCTAGTTTGGGTCGCGACAGATAATCTATTTGTTGCAACATATATCTTTTTTAATAATCAACATATCTTTTTAATCCAAATTTGGTGAATTTTTTATTATATAAATTAAAAAAATAGATTTAAAAATAAATATGCCGAAGAATCATGATCAATTATTAAAATTAAATAACCATTATCTTATGGTTATAAATTGTGTTTATCATTTATTTCCTTATTATTTATTTACGAACCGTTTTTCATATTAAATAATCGGAAAGTCATGTCTTTTCACCCTCCCAATAACAATAACAATAATCCCTTTTTATCAATAACCACCTGTTGCAACATATGATCGATTTGTCACATTAGATTAACCTCTGTTGACATGTTGAGAATAAGGAATAAACAGAATGATAATTAAATACTAAATAAGAATTAAAAATTCAAAGTCGACCACTATGTCCAAACATAGATTTTTGAATTTCTTGGGTAGATCCGATATACAAAAAGGGAAAATACATACATTTATACATTACATACATACGCTAAAAGAAAAATATCACCTAATTATTATTTCTGACATTATTATTATCATTACTATTATTATTATTATTATTATTATTGTCAAACGGACAATTTTCATCCGACAACAGCAGGGCCCTCCTCAACCTTGCTCCAAAGTCGGCCAAATTCCTCTAGAGTTCATCAAAATGCCTTTAAAGTTCCCACAAGGAATCGAAATGAATCTTCTTGTATGAATCTAGATCAGCCATATTTGTATTGTAAGAGTAGTAGAATGAACAAGTGAGATTGAGTAAGAAGGCCGAAGGTTCCTATTTATAAATGATTGAATTGGAAGGAGTTAGTCAAACAAAAAGACACGACTGTTCATATCCCTTAATTAAATAAAACTGGTGTCTTTTCGAATATGTAAATTAAAAAAAATGGATCTCAATACAATATTTTATCTTTTATTGTATTTCAGAAAGAAAAGAAAATTGCTTTAAAATAAATCTAACAGATGGGTAATTTATTGAAAAATATATTCCACCTGTCAGATAACTTACAACATATTGACAATCCATTGCAACAGATGGATATATCTGTTTTCTTGTCTAACAAATATGTCATATGTTACAACAGATTGATCATTTGTCGTAACAGATGTCTGCAATTGTTTCACAATTTAAATAGATGTGGCATCTGGTGTAACTTGATAGTCATCTGTTTATTCAATTTAAGCCACAGATGGGCTTGGAAGAATAAGTTGCATGTAGATGGATCCACTATCATATGTGTTGCAGTTAAGTAAGTATTACTAATAAGGTCACTGGAATAACACACACAAAGTACAATAATTTTGTTAATGCAATTTTTAACCGATTAGGCACTGATCATTCAAACAAGATCCTGCATTATATAGTTAAGTTCGATGGGTTCAAATTTATAAGGCTGAGGGCCCTATGAAGATGGTGCAGATACCCCATTATGAATTACTGACAGTTGTTGCTCATGTTTATGTGTGTCAAGTTTTGAGAAGGGATCAATATTTGGTGTGATTGAAGAGATCCAATAGTGATTGGACTTAACTTTAAGTGTGCATTGGTTTTTGAGAAGGACTTGGAAGCCTCGCACTTCATCAAACAAGAATGGAAAACCAATAGAAATTACCCTGGCCCAAATATATATGGAAGGGTTGATCGAGAAGATAATTATATGCCAGAAGGAGCCGAAGAAGAATCCCTAAGAGGGAAAGGGGAGTTGATGAAAGACTATATCATCTGAGAGCTAATTGAAGAATAGACATAGGGTATAAAGTAACTTCTAGCGAATCTGGCCGATGAAATTATCTTAAAACATGAGAAATTTGAATCAAGTGCAAATATGAATGTGTATCCGATAATGTAAATTCATTTGTTGTCTATCTGAAAGAAAAATAATGTAGAAGGACAATTTTCTAGGGAGATATGACTAGGTAGCGTGGTCGGGATTATCACCTAGATAGAAAATAGCAGAAGACCAAAAAAGCAGCCTTACGGGCATCGAGGGTTGAAATGATGTACAGTATGTCTAGAAAACTTCCGCCAACAGCAACTGCAGTTAAATTAAGGAATCTAAGTGAAGGCAGAAATTTCTAAATTTTAAATTTCAACCCATGCCTTCTTGTTTGTGGTTCCGATTAGGTCCACTATTGTTGACTTGATCAGAACCACAAACGAGATTGAAAGGTGATTTGAGTATCATTACTTCCTTAGAAATATGGATTAATTGATTGTATTTTCTTTTCTTAGCATGCTTTCAACATTCCTTGGAGAAGATCAAAGTCTTACTATAGTATACAAATTTCGATAATTTTCAAGCTTGCCACCAGCTTGCCGATTTGGTCTTTAAGTTTGTCGTTGCCATCTTTGAATTTGATATAGAGTTCCTAGTCTCTTGTGAGATCAATCAGGAACACTATCTTTAAAGTTATGGCATTGAAGAAGGCCTTCAGAACACTTTCTTCAGAATCCTTAAAGGATACATGGAGGGTCGTTGTGTTTGTTTTAGGTCAAAATGTTTTGATGCACACTTAAGATGTTATCCCAACTGTTGAACATCTCACTTTTATCGAGCATTTTTCAATGCATCTTGCTCAACCAACCTTCAAAGTATTTGATAAATTAATAAGAAATGAGTTACATAACATTTGATCTAAAGTGACTCTACCAAGACTATCAAACATTATGTAACTCCAGGCTCATTACCCTATCAAAAAACTTTTCTCGAGTTAGTGGACAAATTAAATGAGCTCAATCTCTCAGCCTTTTTACTGATCGCTCATTCCTAATATAGATGACAAGATATCCACCATGCAAAAGTATACACTGTCACCATAAATGCTTGTCAGGGCGCAAGTCTTCAAAAGACATCAATAGTAATCTCCTACTATCAAGTGATATTGAGATATTCCTAGTCATGCCTTCTCAAGACTTTCTCTACGACAAGAATTTCTGTTGATGACAAGATATCTTCCATGCAAAAGTATACACCGTCAACAAAAATCTTGCCAGAGAAAAAGTCTTCAGAAGGAATTATTAGTAATCTCTCAACATTAAGGAATTCTTGTATGAAAGTCTTCAGAAGACAATCGAAAATAAGAAATTTTACAGCAATGACTACACATAATTACGACATCAACAACCTCACCAGATTCACTCTTCATACAAAAGAAAAGACAAAAATATTATCATTTGGATTTCCTTGTTAAATAAATAACATGCGAATACAATTGAAAATATTTTTTCCTTTTCTTTGAACGAGGAGATAATTTGGTGAGGTTGTTGATGGTAATTATGTGTAGTCATTGCTGAAAACTTCCTTATTTTTGAATGTCTTTGGAAGACTTTTGTACAAAACTTCCTTGATGTTGAGAGATTATTAATAATGCCTTCTGAAGACACTTTCTTTGGCAAAAGTTTATGCTGATGGTGTACACTTTTGCATGGAAAATATCTTGTCATCAGCAGAAATTCTTGATGTAGCGAAAGTCTTGGAAAGGCATGACTAGAAATCTCTCAATGGCACATGATATTGAGAGATTATTGTTGATGCCTTCTGAATACTTACGCCCTAGCAAGCATTTCGGGCGACGGTGTAGACTTTTGCATGGTAGATATCTTGTCATCTATATTGAAGAAAAACGATTAGAAGAAAGGCTCAGAGATTGAGCTCGTTTGATTTTTCTACTAACTCGGGCAAAGTTTTTTGATAGGCTAATGATCCTGGAGTTACGTAATGTTTGATAAGCTTGGTAGAGTCGGTTTAGATCAATTGTTACGTAACTCCTTGCTTATTAATTTATCAAATTCCTTGAAGGTTGATTGAGAAACATGTATTAAGCAACGCTGGATAAAAGTGAGTTGTTCAACAGTTGGGACCACATCTTGAGTGTGCATCAACATATTTTTACCTAAAAACATACACAACTACCCTATATGTATCCTTTAAGGCTTCTAAAGAAAGTATTTTGAAGGGATTCTAGAATGCCACAACTTCAAAGATGGTGTTCCTGATTGAGCTCACAAAAGATCAGGAACTCTATACCAAATTCAAAGACAGCAACGACAAACTTAAAGACTGAATCGACAAACTGGAGGCAATATTGAAAATTATTGGGATTTGGATACTACAACAAGCCTCTGATCTTCTCTAAGGAATATTGAAAGCATGCTAAGGCAAGAAAATACAATTAATTATAATCGCATTTCTAAGGAAGTAATTTAACTTAATCTGCCTTTCAATCTCGTTTGTGGTTCCAATCAGGTCAACAGCAGTAGACCTAATCGAAACCTCAAATAAGAAGGCATGAGATGTAATTTAAAATTTAGAAATTACCGCCTTCACTTAGATTCCTTAATGTAACTGCAGTTGCTATTGGTGAAAGTTTTCTAGACTTACTGTACATCATTTCAACCCTCGATGCCCATAAGTCTGCTTTCTTAGTCTTCTGCTATTTTCTATCTAGGTGATAATTCATACCATGCTACCTAGTCGTAGCTCCCTAGTAAAGTGACCATCTGCACTATTTTTCTCTTAGAGAAATAACAGATGGATTTTTCATTGCCGGATACACTTTCATATTTGCACTTGATAGAGATTTCTTATGTTTTAAGATAATTTCATTGGCCAAATTCGCTAGAAGTTACTTTCTACCCTATGTATCCTTTTCAATTAACTCTCAGATGATATAGTCTTTTATCAACCACCTATTTTTCCTTGAAGGCATTCTCTTACTGCACCTTTTGGTGTATAATCATCACCTCAACCAACCCAACCATATAAATTTGGGCTAGGGAAATAACTATATTGGTTTCTCTTTCTTGTTGGATGCTGTGCTAGGCTTCGAAGGCCTTCCCAGAGTCCAATGCACCCTAAAACTTAGTTCAATCACTATTAAATCTCTCTACAATGACACATAAACTAGATACCTTCACAATACTTGACAAATAAACATGAGCAACAACAGACATTAAATCTTAATAGGGTATTAGAACCATATTCATGGTCCCTCAACCTTATCAGTTTGGACCTACCAAACGTAATCATAAAATTCAAGATATCTTGTTTGAATGATCTATGACTAATCGGTAAAAAAAAGCATTCACAAAATTAGTGTACTCTATGTGTGTTTCCACGATAATATTATCAGTAATACATACCTCCCATATATGAAGTGGTTCCATTTGCATACAGCTTATTCCTCTGAACCCATCTTTACTACAGCCTCTTGTGATGGTCGGGTAAAAGTTGATCAACTTTCAGTTTCTTATATCTACAAATAAGAGGGAAAAAATTGATGTGACAGAAAGAACATTATCCATCTGTTGTATCAGATATAGAGTTTGTTGCATCAGATATGAAGTCTATTGCATTAGATGTTGAGTCTGTTGCATCAGATATGAAGACTGATGCAATAGATGTGGAGTCTGTTGCAACAGATATGGAGACTGGTGCAACAGATGTGGATTTTGTTGCAATAGATGTGGAGTTTGTTGCAACAGATGTGGAGTCTGTTGGAATACATCAAACCAGCCTTGCTGGTGGTTTGATTTGTTCCAACAGTTGCTCCTTCTGTTGCAACATCAGCAATAACATAAATTACAAAGAAACAACAAATAAAAAATATCAACAACAAAAAAACAACAACATTTGTTTCAATACCATCATCAACATTATCAACAATAAAGAAGCAACATCTTATGTTCCAACACCATTAACAACACCACACCACAAGTTCCAACAATGCCAACCTGATAACGCTCAATCTACAGCTCTTGTAGGAGTGTAAAGCGGTCGTTAGCAAATATAGAACCCAACCTGGGTTGGGTGTCGATCCCACAGGGAATAGCTTGGCCAACAAGTAAGCAAAATTACTAAACTTTTGGTGCAAGTCTTGTAAAAAGGGGGGATTGTAATGTGTCACCAAAATAATTAAATAAAAGCTGAAAATAGCAAAGTAAAAGAGAAATATTGTTACGTAAGTTGTAAACAATGAGAATTGAGGCGTTGGGGTTATGTCCACCTTCTGAGGTATACGTCTCTATTGGCTATGAGTGTGTAGAATTCTGACATGCGACTGCCTATAGAGAATTGTATTCGATGGTAAATCCAGGGGTCTTTCGACCTATTCGAGGATTATTTCACTTTAACTCTTTCGAGCTTAAAGCGTGTCTAACGGTACGAATTCTCCAAGAAGTTAGTCCAGTTACGGAACTAGCTTTTTATTAGGGAATTTTAGGGGGTGACCCTACTACCTTGACATTATCTCATTTCCAGACAAATAACCTTTCTTTCGAACAAGTTAAATGTTATACTGGCGTATTCTTGCGTTTGCAACCACAAAGAATGTAGACTAAGATGAAGGGAATAATGATATAAGCAGTATACGTGTCGCAAACTCACAAACTCACAGCAATAGATAGTATCTCATACGGCTTCCATAACCCCAACAGAGAAGTTTAGTTACCCATGAATGCGAAGGAGATCACGATTGACATTGTTGTTATACCACAAGATTGAGTAATTTCGTGTAGCTTAGGTGGTAGGCATGAGGCGTGAATTCCTAGGCAAAGTAACGATTCTCTTGTTGTGGAATTTAAGAATAGAAGAGTAGAAGAAGAAAAATAGAATTAATGGAAGAATTAGAAGATGTAAGAAGATGATGTTAAAAGTAGAATGAGAGTTGTAATTCGAAGTTGTAAAATCTCTAGAAAAATAGGGTATTTATAATACCCATATCCTAATCCTATTAGATAAATAAAATATCTAACCAAATCCTACTAGGCTAATGTAATACTTAACCCAATTGTACTAGGTTAATGTAACATTATCATAATCCAAATAAACTAATGAAATACATAACCCAATTGTACTAGGTTAATGTATCATTGTCCAAATCCAACAAAGTTACTGCAAATCCCCAAAGTCTTCAGAAATGTTGTTTTAGCCCGGGACAGATTTTCCATGCAGCAGTTTTGGTCCTTAGGCGTGTAAACTCCCTTCCCTTCCTTCGTGAGCTTTCTTTTGCATCAAGTAAGCCATAAAATGCTGAATTCTGCATCATTTATACCTGAAACTTTACTAATCATGTTTGTTAGCTCATTTACAGGAAAAGGGACTAAAAGTGCATGAAATATATACTTTGTTCTCAAAACTAGGCTAAAATATGGGCAAAATATATTGATGTAGGCGTGTAAATTCGCCTATCATCAACACCCCACACTTGAAGCTTTGTTCATCCTCGAACGAAATACCATGTCCTTCTAACCATCAACTTAGGGTTTCACAGCAACAACACAAAACATTTGTCAAGACAAGCACAACAATTATCAACAAAGAGTAGCTTTTCGATTATAGGTAGAAACAATTTAACCTCTAGCATAGACTCGTGATGGTGATCAACTCGCATGCAAATGTTAAGGTACAAGGAATCATATATAACTACCCAAAACTCATCAACCATGTGTGTCTCACACTATAGTACCCATAATCACTCACAAGTATAGCATATTTTTCAAACATGGGTATCAAAATGTCCTTGCTCTCACTCTCACAAAGAATTCATATGTAGCAACTGATGACCATAGGCTTGCCCTTAATGCAATACTCTACTAAATGTCAGAATGCTAAGCTTAGGATTAAGTACGTCTTTTGATGGTTGTAATGTAGGCTAAGGGACGGGTAGGACTATTTTGGCCAGGAATAGTGACTAAGTTCCTAAGTGCTTTAATACATCACTTTGTATCATTGACACTTTTTTTTTCTTTCAACCTTTCTTTCTTTTATTCTACCACCCTTGTTCTCCTCTTTTGTTTTTCAATTTTAAGCACAACTCGCTTTTCAGCTTTCTTTTCTTTTTTCTTTTCACAACATACCTCTTATGATAGCACTTTCTTTTTCATAACACATTCAAGCACCATTACAATTTATAGCATCATACTCTCCCAATTTCCTCTTATGTTGTCACATGACTTTTTCACTTTAAAGCACTTAGGAGTTTGGATCAAATTACGGTCTTGAAAAAAAATGGATTAGGCTTACATACAAGGTTGTCAAAGAAAATAGGCTAAAGGCTCAAAAGGGTTTAACTAGGATGATGTCCATGGGTAGGTAAAACTGAAGGTAAACAAATATAGGTTGCCAAAGAAATGCCCAAATCATATCCTAAACTTACACTCCTTATTTTCGCTTTGCATACATACCAGGCAAGTTCTAGCATCAGCCACACACATAGAATATACTATTATCTCACACACACAAGGCACATGGTCGACTTGCTTGGAAGTAATATAGACTCTCGACCCAATAAGTGAAGGAATTGAACCACACAATATCACATAATGAGTCACAACTAGAGCCTAAACGTCTCAATAGTCATAATTGTAGCACATACTCTTGTTATAATCTCATGCTGCCTATCAAAATAATTTCATGCGAAGCTAGAAAAAACAACAAAAACAAAAAACTAAAACACGAAAATAAACAACATAAAAAACAACAAAATAAACAAACATAGATGCGATAGAGAAGTATAGCATACGATACCGCCACCCCACACTTAAACGGGACACTGCCCTCAGTGGAAAATAAATACGAGGAACTTGGTTAGTCGGACCCTTCCTCATTGTCGGGGGTCATACCCCCTTCATCGGAATCATCATAAGAGTCGTTGTCAGAGTTCTCCTCCTCGTCAGAGTCTGGAAAGCGTCGATCGTCATCAGTCGGCACATCATCATTTAGAGGTTCCTCAAAGTTTACACCCACTCCACACATCTCCCGTGCATGCATGTTCATGGGATAGTCGTGGTCCAGCTGTTGGAGCTCTGCAGCAGTTGGAACACATCCACCACTTATCATAGTAAATCGTGTCATGCCATAAAGATGACGGAAGAAACTCTCATCACGAGCATGTCTTTCCGCAGTAGTAAGGTTGACACCATGAGTTGTTTCAGCATCTTTGACCTTAGTAAGGTCAACCTTCTTTGGGTTATGTGGGAGTTTGTGGTCAGCTGGTTCCTCTTCGATATCCTCCTTCCGCAAGATTGCTGTCAACAAATTTCCAAACATGAAGTGGGACCTTTTGTGGAGTCTGTCCTTCTTCATGGTAGAGCGAATGATTGCCCCAAAGTTGATAGGGACATTCGTCATTAAAGCATAGACCAAACACACTTTATCTCTTGATATCTTGGTGTATTGAGTCCGAGGAATAAGGCATGAGTTGACAATACACATCCAGATTCTTGCTTCCCTATTCAGTGAAGCATAGGGGAAGGTGTTGTGTCGTCCTGTGTCTTTATGTCTGCCCCACCTTGCCATCGATCTACTTCCACAAAGTGTGTGTCTAATTGCTCTATAAGGAGGCCTGCTGTACAGCTCTTTGAATGGTGCTGGGTCGACCGAAGGTAAGCCAAGAAAAGAGTTGATCCAGTCCGCGTTGAGCTGTAACACTTGGCCCCGAATTTTGACTTCGTTGCCTGTTGTTTTCGGAGACCAGTTGGCGTAAAACTCTCTTGTCAAATCAAGATTACATTCTCTCATATCGCGGAAGATGAAATCCAGCTTTAATGCCATGATTTTTGCTAACATACGCGGCTCCTTCTTCGCTAAGGTGTCCTTGTTATTCAGGTCGACGTGAACATATCTTCTTTCTTTGTTGTTCCTGTACCATTCTTTGGCTTCCTCCTCAAGAACCCATTTTATTCCAAACATTCTGCGGGGTAGTTGTGTTGAGGATGATTCTCCTTGGTCCTTTCTACCTCTCTTCTTGCCCTTTTGGGAAGTGGTAGCCTTCTCCTTGCCTTGCCTCGCTTTAGGTGCCATTGTACCTGAGACTAGAAATAGTGTTAATGGAAGCACAATCTCAGTTGATACAATCTATAAACAAGCAGTAGGGGTACCACCCCACACTTAGTTTTGTTGATACAAATCAGTGAAGTGAAAGTGGTCGATTACTCAGATTTCGTTGACATACGTTTAAGGATTATATTCCGACAATAAAATCAGTAATGTATTACTACTTGCATCCATTGCACTACTTTCATGTTAGATATAACAACACTACTACATAGGGGTTGTAACATGGTATGGATGTTTTCAACAATCGCAACCTCCTAAGTCGGTAGGCCACTATAAGGCTTATCCCGATGAACGGGATAGTCTAGCATGTAAGTATCCAAGTAACAAGATCATAACATGATAGTCAATGTTCATCACCATAGCAATTCCGCAAATCGTATAACAATGCTATTAAAACCAAATTCAAGTCGGAAATAAGTCAAGATTTTCCTACGTATATGTTTACTCACATGATTTTGTATCAACGCTCAAAACACATGAACATCACCAATCAATCTTATACGATGTAGCAATTTATAATAGACATAGCAACGTAGTACTTACGAGAAATAAATGAAGAATAAGAGAGTACTTACTTGCTTGAAGCTTTTGGAGATGGTTTTGTGAATTGGAAGAGCAAAAAGAAAAATTTTGGGATGGTTTGGAGAGGGAATGTGGCGCCTTTAGGTTAATTTCTAGTGTGGTTATGTTTCAAGACTAAGTCCCCTTTATATAGGAAGAGAATGGGTCGGTTTTTGACCCATTTACAATCGGTTTTGGAGACAAAAATGCTACATATGCGGCGCATAATGCTTGGCATAGGCATGGTATATGCGGCGCATAGTCTATGGAATTTAGGGACATATGCGCCGCATAGTCTATGGCATTTAGGGACATATGCGGCGCATAGTCTATGGCATTTAGGTACATATGCGTCGCATAGTCTATGGCATATGAGATCCTGAGACCTAATGCTATAGCATAGGCGGCGCATAGTCAAAAGCACACTTAGTACTGGGCGGCGCATAGTGTATAGCACACTAGATTCCGAGACCTTAGGCTATAGGATAGGTTGTGCATCGTTCATGGCCTAGTTTTACCTAGGCCTAGCCTTCCTCGATGCCTAGTTTGGCATGAGCAGTGCTCAATCCATAGCCTTATGCATCACTATTCCTAACTTACCAACTTTACCATACAATGCGTCCAAATCGTCAATAGAAATCAATCTCCTCGTTGAATACCTCTTGCATCTATTTTTTCTTAAAACCAAATGAAAAAGATTAGTACGATGGGTTGCCTCCCACCAAGCGCCTTAGTTTTGGTCGTGGCACGACTCTTATTTTTGGATTTTTGTTTATCAAAAGCAAAACACATACTAGAACGAAATGAAAAATGAAAAACGATAAACGATGGGTTGCCTCCCATCTAGCGCTTGATTTATTGTCGCGGCACGACATAGTTACCTCGAGTACTTAGACTTCGTCGAGATAGATGGTGGATCGTTTTCTGAATGGATTCAGACGACAATGAGGCTTACTTGTAGGCATGCAATCTTCTTCGAGATGACCCTTGTGCATGCCTATCCCAGGAGGGATACCAATTATATCATCAATAGTCCAACCCATAGCTCTCATGTATCTCTTCAGAGCAGAGATGAGAGCCTCTACGTGCTGTTTACTTAAATCATCCGCACTCACCGGAAGTATATTTATACTTTCCAAGAACACATACCTTAGATAATCGGGGAGCTCTTTCGATTCTAGCATTGGTGGCTCTTCAATAGATGGCTTGGCTGGTGGTGTGGGTTGATTTTTGAGATCGAGGTCTAGCTTCTTGGGAGTATGGCGATATGTCCCTAATCCTGATAGAGCACAAATAGCTTCTTCGCAATTTTCAACATCCTTACTCTCTTCATTCATGAGCACAACCGCCACTAGGTCATCAATAATTTTCTCTTCTTCAAGTAGTTCTTTCTCATCATCATCATCCATCGAGAATACATTCAGATCTTTGGGTTGCTTCATTGATTTGCACACATCAAAGCGAACTATTTCATCATTTATTCGGAATGAGAGCTCATTAGCTCTCAAATCAATAAGCACGCTTCCTGTAGCAAGGAAAGGGCGTCCCAAGATTATGGGAACCTCTGAGTCCGCTTCACAATCCAAAATAACAAAGTCTGCTGGAAATATAAATGAATTAACCTTTACCAAGACATTACATAGGATACCAACAGGTCGTTTTACCGACCTATCCGCCATGACGAGCCTCATATTGGTTGGAGTAGGATCACCCAACCCCAACTTTTTATAGATAGATAATGGCATCAAGTTGATGCTGGCTCCTAAATCACATAATGCTTTGGCAAAGTTCAAACATCCAACGGTATTGTCGATGCCTTGTCCCAACTTAGATAGATTTCATTATGTGAGAGGCTTCATGGATAGGATTGGTTAAGAGTTTTTTATGCCATTATTTAAGAGTTTGGGATCATTGCTTTATGTAATTAAATTCTTTTGACTGAGTTATCTTTCCACAACATCTTTGATTTTTTAACCATGTTATGAGACAATGTTTAAGAGGTCTTTCCCAGGCTACAAGGGTCTAGGATGCATGTCTCAACCAAGGCCTCAGCTTGGGTGTAGAACCTCTCCAAAGCCCAAACTTGAACAAAAAACAGTAGCGCCCAAAGTTCTAGAATCTTATATATCTTTCTACTACTGTTTGTGTCATTTTATAAGGCCCTTAACATAGTTTAGACACACAACTCCCTATATATACTTAAAAAGAAAAATAGGAACAAGTTCTAGTTGATTACCTCTCAGAAGATTAATAGATACAGGGATAACGAGTGTACCTTATTTTAGCTGGAAAGAAAAATCTTGACAACCAAAGAGAAAGAAAAGCTTCATGTTCAAAACTGCTTCCACTATTCATGAAAAAATTTAACCACCTATTATGATTATTATTCTTTAATCAAATAAGAACTTTTCGTTCTTTTTCAAGAAGCCTCATATATACTAGTAGTTTTCCATATAGATTGATGGACTGGCTTTATGATCTCAACCCATATCTTTTATTTATTCTGATGAGGCCTAACACCTTTTAAGGATACTTTCGATAGCTATCCATATTCAGATGAAAAATAAAGTAAAGGAAGCTTTGAATTGGTACCTTCAATGAAAGAAACAATGGGATTCAAGAAATGAGATTTTCCTAGTTGTGGGATTTTGAAAAACATTGAATTTTCAAAAAAATGTGAAACCATCAACTCGTCTCCCTCAACAAACATTTTTCTTCAATTTTTGAAAATGAAAATTTAGCCAAAGAGTAAGCTCTATTAGTTTTGGGACAAAAAACCATAGAAATTCTGAAGAAAAGAGAGTGAGTTTTTTTATAAAAGATCCGGTGGTGATAATTTCTTTTTTTCTATCCTTTATAAGACAGAACTCACTCTCTATCTAAATTTTTATTTTTAAGAATCGGTGGAAAATTCAATGTTTGTTTGAAGAGAAGAGTTGATGGTTTCACCTTATGGTAGGATCCCACAACTAAGAAAATCTCATTTCTTGAATCCAATTGTCTCTACCATTAAATGTACAAATTTAAAGCTTCCTTCTCTTTATTTTCCATCTAAATCTGGATGGCCATTGAAAGTCTCCGTCAAAGGTTGTAGGTCTCATTCGAACAAATGAAAGATATGGGTGGAGACCATGGATCCTGTCCATCCCTCTATATGGATAGTTGATGGTATACATGAAGTTGTTCTGGCTTCAGTATACAACGTTTATATAGAGAAGGATTTTATTTTTAGGTTGGCAAAAAGGTGATGATTTGGTACTAAAATTTTTCTGTTTCCATAGGGTAAATCAACTATTACACTTGAGTATATAATAATTTTTAGAGGGTTCACTAGTTTGGGTGGCCCTGTATTGGTTCCTTTCCAGTCCCTTGAGTAGTAAAGAATTAATAAAAATCTTGAAAAAAACACGAAGGTGTCTTATTGGATTAAAGGATAATAATCATAATAGGTGGTTAAATTTTTTCATAAATAGTGGAAGAGGTTTTGAACATGAAGCTTTTCTTTCACTTTAGTTATCAAGAGTGGTCTTTCAGGTAAGCTTTTCCTGTTTCTGTTAATCTTGCGAGAGGTAAGCAATTAGCATTTTTCCTATTGTTCTTGCTAGCATATATAGGGAATTAGGCGTATTCAAACAAACTATGTTAAGGGCTTGATCAAATGAGTCAAACAGTATTGGAAACAGATATCAAATTCTAGATCTTTGGGCATCAAGGTTCTTTGTTCAGGTTTCGACTTTGGAGAGATTGCTACCTTTGTGGCCAGAAAAGGCTTGAAGCTATGGGGTGAGAATAGGGTGATGGCACAATGTGAAATGATCGGGTGTCATTAGTGTGAGGACTACTATTGGCTTATTTGGAAAGATAGTTCAATGGAGTCCATATGCCATGGATGTGTAAGGTTGGTTATTATAAGGCCCCTAAAATTTGATTCTTTTATTTTGGATCCTCCCTCGTGCTTAATGATAAGTTTAAACTTGAACCAGGATAAGGGATGTTAAGGGATGATTGGGGAGAATTTTGGAATTTTATTAAAGCACTGTAGGGTCATTTTAGTACCCCAAACCAGTGAGGGTCTATGATAGTGGTGTTTCATGCTCTTGGAATGCCCAATAAGGCCATGGCATACCCTTGGGCTTCCGCGATAGCAGCGTGGCACGTCCAAAGGAACAAAATAGGAAATCTTGCTTTATTTAGATTGGGGGTGAAGGATTTTTGGTCCTTAATCCCATTAAATAACATTAAGCATTCCCCAACCCCTATTAAGCTATCAATTGACAACTTTTATCATCGTTCTTTCCCCTTTCAAATCTGAAGTAAAGTAAACTAACAGTTTTCTTAAGAATTCAACGTTGCACGCTCGAAACTCAAATTTTTCTCGAAATTCTTCTATCATTAGGGCTTGTTGGACACTCTCTATTTTAATTCTAGTTATATTACGTCAAATACTTGATTTTTTATGTATTCATTAATTATGGTTTCAAAACTAGGGTTGAGGTAATTTTGTGGTTAAAGCTTGAAGTTGATTTCCTTTTATTTTAATAGGCTTTCTATATGTGAATTATGATCTTGTAGTTGAAATATGTGCATAAACATGGTGGAATTGGTAATGTGGATTCTCAAGATTTTGGGGTCTTGCATGATAATGACATGAACCTCAACCCATATAGTAATTTAGTTTTTTAACAAGGATTTCATAGTGTCTAAACTGTTCATTGAAAAATTACATAACAATAATGAGTAAAAACATGAAATGGTTTGGAAATGCCCTTGGGACTATGGTTATAGATTTTTAAATAGAAATTGGAGTTTAAATCGTTAAATGGATATGGTATGGCATAACTGGAATAGCTTGCGAGTCTTTATTTATGATGATACCAATATGGGAATGCCTAAATGAAAGACTCCATGGTTAATGGTATGTGAAAATGATTTAATTAGGCTTAAAGAGAATTGTGTAGCCCATCGAGAAGGTGTAGCCCTCGGTGGACCAATACTGGTAACCATATTTGCTGACGTTGGGTGTCTATGACCTCTATGTCTACTTTACACAGTATATTTTTAGAAGCTATTGCCTTTGTTCCTTTAGCCAAATTTTCTTGATTCATGTGGCTAACATGTATTGGGGCCATTTACAACAAGTTGAGTCGGACCCATATAGCTCGTGGGTACCTAAAGGTCGGTATGAGCTACATAGCTCTAGATTAAAGTTTAAATGGTCATGTTCATGTTCCTCGTACCCTACCCCGACATTCTACTACATTATTAATATTGGATATATTTTTTATTACTTTTTTTGGTATATGTATATTTTATCCATTTCATTAGGTTGCGTACCAATATTCGCCATACCTACCTTCCTCGGATGCTACATTATTTTATAATGTAGGTTCGGAGGTATTTTATTTTGATCTTATGTAGCATTAGGTGGTTCGGTATTCTTGTTGGATAGCTATTGAAATGATGAACCCTCCATTATTCAAAAGGTCTGGTTTCCATTAATTATTTATTATTTTAGTACTTTCTTTTGGGTTTCTCTCCTGGCATAGTCGAGGTTATATCCCGACTTGATTGGTATTATTCGTTAGAGGCTTTATGGACAGTGTTGGGGTATTACCTTACAGATTTGGTTTTTGATTCATAAACTTACTCTTTTGATTATTACATTCCTTTTTTTATTCTATTGGTTAGCTTCCATAGTTTATTATTATTATTATCATGATCTTAAGGTAAGGCTAAGGGTCATCTCAGGCCATGGTTAGTTTGGGATATCTTTCATAGCCAGGGCCCAGTTCGGCTCGTGACAAGCTTGGTATCAGATCACGGATCAAGGTTATTAGGTGTCTATAAAGTTATGTCGAGTAGAGTTCTTTTTATTGGTATATAGTATGCCACATTTGTAAAGGGGAGGGTATGGGGCATTTAAGAATAATGTCAGAGAGTCTAATTACCTTAAATTTTCTCTAACTCCTGGCTTACTCGCATTTCAGATCATGCCTCTATGAAGATTTGATGGACGTAAGCATATAGTCAGAACCTCCATCCCAACTAGTGCAAGTGTAGAGGAATTTATCCCTACACAAGGAATGCAGACTCAGTACAGGACACATACTTCTGACTTCACTGCTTCACCTGGGTTCCACCGGTCCCTACTAGTCCTCCTCGGGATATTTGAGCTGGTGCTCCTCGTACTAAGTCCCCCTATAGAGATGTATCAAATGTTGAGTACCGTCAGTCCATCCATATTGTTTCTCAGATTGTGGTATCATAGTCTCATCAATCTAATCATGTTAGACCTGTCACTAGTTCATCTACGGTCACTCAGGTTGGCCAATTTATAAGGTTGAATCCCCCAACCTTTACAGATTCTAAGGCTGGGGAGGATCCTAAGAGTTTATTGATAAAATAGAAAAGATCATTAGAGTTATGCATACTAGTGATTCAGAGGGGGTTAAGTTTGCAGCTTATCAACTGAAAGAAGCTTCTTACCAGTAGTATGAGGAGTGGGAAGAGCTAAGGGGTGAAAATGTTAAGTCAATTGTATGGGGAGAGTCGAGTGTTTTTCTTGATCATTTCTTTCCTTAGAAGTTATGAGAAGCCAAATCTAAAAGGTTTGTGAATCTAAAGAAGGGTTAAATAAGTGTTAAGGAGTATGCATTGACGTTCACCCAACTATCTTGGTATACTTTTGAACTTATATCTAGTATAAGACCCATGATGAAGAAGATTGCTTTGGATCTGTCTCGTGACTTAGTATTGGAGTGCAAGGTTGTTATGTTGAATAATGACATGGATATATCTAGGCTAGCGGTTTATATGCAGCAGTAGAAGATGAGAAAAGAAAGCAGGTTGAAATAAGGGAAAGGCATAGTAAGAATATTAAGTATGTAGAGATGGTACAAACTAGTCGAACAGCAGAAAAGAGGGTAGGAATGTCCTAAGAAGAAGAACTAGGGAAATTCTTATTCATCAAGTAGTGCTCTTACTCCTAAGACTTTAGGTGATTTGTGTTTTTAGTTTAGCAATGGTACTAAGGTATAGGTACCCAATCTCAGTCAATAGAGTTCAGTCAACCCCACCTTACCCTCTTTTCCATTTTATGGGTAGCTTCATCATAAATATTGTGTGAAGGGGAAGAATTTGTTCATTTATTATGGTTAGCCTAGTCATTTGCAGCGGAATTTCCCTTCAACTAGGGTTACACCTACGGCTAATAAGTCTCAGGCTGCTATTTTATCAACTTCTACTGCTAAAGGTACTATTTTAGGGATAGGAACTGGTCGGAATTACCTCTATGCACTTTCTACTCGCAAGGAATTTGAAGCATCCCAAGATGTTGTTACAGGAATGTTGATGTTTATTGCTTACTTGATCTTGGTTCCACCCTATCTTATATGACTCTTAAGTGGTTGTACACTTTGGTATTGGTCCTGAAAGTATTTCTAACCCTTTTGAATTTCTACCCCAGTGGGAGAGTCTATTGTTGATTGAAAGATCTATAGGGGTTGTTTGGTGTCCATCTTTCATAGGGAGACATTGGTAGATTTGATAGAGATTAATATGGTAGATTTTGATATATTCTTAGCAATGGATTGGCTCCATTCGTTCTATGCTTCTCTGGATTGTAGGACGTAAAAGGTCACTTTACACTTTTCTTAGAGACCAGTGGGGAGTTCTATAGTTCCAAAAGGAAATTGTATTTCTTATCTTAGATACCAAAAGCTAATATCCAAAGGGTATCTATCTCATTTAGTTCCGTTCAAGGATTCTAAGTCTGAAAATCCCTCAATGTAGTTTGTTTCTGTAGTTAATAAATTTCCTAAAAAAAAAAATTAATGATATTCTTGGGATCCCTCTAGATAAGGAAATAGACTTTGGGATTGATATTTTACCGGATACTCATTTTATTTTCGTTCCTTCTTAAAGAATGACTCCAGTAGAACTAAATGAACTAAAACGCATTTAAAGGATCTCTTCGATAAGGGTTTCATCCATCCTAGTGTTTCTTCTTGGGGTGCTCCTGTGCTTTTCGTGCTAAACAAGGATGGGTCTCTTTGAATGTGTATAGACTATCGTTATTTGAATAAGGTCATCGTAAAAAATAAGTAACCTCTTCCTAGGATTGATGACCTCTTTAATCTTCTTCAGGGTGACAAGTATTTCTCAAAATAGATCTCTGTTCGGGCTATCATCAATTGAGACTAAAGAGGTTGATATTCCAAAGATTATTTTTTGAACCTATTACAGCCACTATGAGTTCTTGGTCATGTAATTTGGGTTGACTAATTCCATGGCTGCTTTCATGGACCTGATGTACCGAGTATTCAGGCAGTTTTTGGATTTTTTGTTATAGTATTCATTGATGACATCTTGGTATTATTCAAACATGAGGAGGATCATGAAAATCACCTCTGAATTGTGTTGTAGACCCTTAAGGATCAGGAATTGTATGCAAAAATTACTAAGTGTGAAGTTTGGATAAGTGTTGTGACTTTTCTTTGCATGTTGTATCTGGTGAATGTATCAAAGTAGATCCACAAAAGATTGAAGCGGTTAAGAAATATCCTAGACCAACGACTCCAGCCAATATTATGTAGTTCTATGGCTTTGCATGTTATTATAGGAGATTTGTGGAGATTTTTTCATCTATTGTTGATCCACTTACAAGGTTGACTCAAAAAAGGTAAAGTTTCAATGGTCTGATTCTTATGAGGATAACTTTGAGATGTTGAAGGATAAATTGACTTCTACTCTTATCTTGATCCTATCTGAGGTTACTGAGGGGTTTGTGGTGTATTTTGATGTGTCCCGAGTAGGAATAGATTGTGTCTTAATGTAGAACGGTAAGGTAGTATCTTATGCTTCCAGGCGGCTTAAGGTTCATGAGGGAAATTACCCGACTCACAATCTAGATTTGACGATTGTGTTTTTAGCTTTAAAGATTTGGAGTTAATATTTGTATAGGGTGCATGTATATATTTACTTAGATCATAAGAGCTTGCACTATGTGTTTACATAGAAAGAATTTAATTCAGACGGGGATGGTAGCTCGAATTGCTCAAGGATTATGATATGAGCCTACACTAGCACCCAGGTAAAGCTAATATTGTTGTTGATGCTCTTAGTAGGTTGTCCATGGGGAGTTTGTCTCATATTGAGAAGGAGAAAAGAGGAATGGTGAAGGATATTCACAGGCTAGCCAACCTGGGAGGCCATCTTTTGGATTCTGAGGATAGGGGAGTGATAAGTCACCCCCTAGGGATAAAGTTAAGGAAAATCAAGTTCTAGATCACATACTTATGCAAATCAAGGGTGATGTTTGGCAGCAGGTAGTGATGGCTTTAGATATTGGGGGAGATGGCATTCTGAGATACCAAGAGAGATTATGTGTTCCTGATGTAGATGGGCTGCATGAAAGGATTTTAACCGAAGCTTATGTGTCTAGATATATAGTTTATTCGGGTTCGACAAAGTTGAGTCATGACTTAAATAAAATTTATTAGTGGAATAATATGAAAGGAGATGTGGAAAATTTTGTTGCCAATTGTATGGTTTGTCAATAAGAAGGTTGAGCATTTGAGGCCTGGTGGCACTTCTCAAGAGATAAATCTACCCATATAGAAATGGAAATCATTAATATAGATGTCTGTCACAGCCAAAGCCTCAGTTTAGGTCGTGACAATCTGGGTATCAGATGGCTAACTACTCTAGAGAGGATTATGCCAAGTTGTTTATTAAGGAGATAGTCAAATTGCATGGGGACCAGTATCTATTATTTCTAAATGAGGCATGCAGTTTTCCTCTCATTTTTGTAATTCTTTTCAAAAAGTGTTGGGTACTCAGGTGAACCTTAGCACTGTTTTCCACCCTCAAACTGATGGAAAAGCTAAGTGTACTATTCCAACTCTAGAGGATATGTTAAGGGCCTATACAGTCAACATTAAATGAAGTTAGGTTGTTCATTTGCCGCTTATTGAATTCGTGTATAATAATAGATATTATTTTAGCATTTAAATGAATGCATTTATTGCTCGTTATGGTAGAAGGTGTAGTGTCACGACTCGAGGCTACCCCTTAGTCGCGACAATGGTGCTTACGGTCACAAGTGACCACAAACTAACCCATGAACTCGTACCTACTGTAGGATTAAGTAAACTAATAATAAAATACATATGCAAAAAACAATTAAAAATGCCATAAGGTTTAAATACTGAAAATACAATTGAATTCACAAGTCTCGAACATGTGCGAAAATTACTGAAATCCAACTGATAAGTCTGATAAACTAACTGACTATCTGAATGTCTGATAAGCCTCTAACTGACTGACGGTGGAGTTAATGGGAAAAACCCCCAACTAACTCCAACTAATAGAAATAGTGGAATACTGAAATAACTAAATACAAGATAAAATTGTTCTCAAAAGTTTGAGGACTCACCAGTGTTGTTGCTGCTATAATACTAAACTAGGTAAGCACAGTCAGGTAATTGTCCATCTGAACCTATGATATAAGACATCATAGCATAAAGAAAGTATGTGGTCAGTACTTTGAATGTACAGGTATATAAGATAAGACTAGGCTGAAATACATGGGTGTTCCGTGCATAAAGTAATGACTGGCTGAATACCATGGATAACTGAAAATGCATGCATGAAAACTGAATTACTGAGAATGCAATACCAAGCATATAATATTTCTTAAATATTCTGTAAACAAAATTACTGAAATCTGATAACTGATTAACTGAAAGCCTGTATGTTATGGTCAACCAAAGTTGAACTGAAAACGATACCGAATACTGAACAGAGACTGTGGGAGGTATCATGTAACCGACATGCCCCAATTTAAGCTAATCGAGGTCCAACCTATAAACCCAGTTGGAACGGTGTTAGTACCGTGTCACGAGTACTAACACATGGCTAGGTGGATCAACTCAACTGGTTTTCCGAAGGATAAGGGAGTCAGTACTAAACTGGCGGGTGACCCCTAAGGAATATTAGACCTAAACTAGTGGGTGACATCTCAGAGAATGTCAGTTTTAAATTGGCGGGTGACATCTCATAATCCTACGTTTACTACTTAGTTCTTGAACATAGGGACTACTTCTAAGGACCCAGTCCAAGATGGCGTGTGAGCCCCCATCCCTAGGTTTGCTCGGTGCTAAATCCTACTCCCAACTGAATTGACACTGATTATTGGACTGAACTAAGCTTAACTAAGCAACCAACCGATCCTAAGTATCTTGACTGAATGGCAATGCTCGTAGTTTATCTAAAATCATTCTTAAGATAATGAATTTATGTAAGCAACTAGGTATCGGGTGTTCATAACACAACAACACTGAATAGAAATAACAATAAGGACATATAAAAGCTTTAAAAAACATAATGGGAAATTATCATTCAAAACCCATCACTTAGGCATTTCATCAAACACACGGAGATCAAGACATTAACAAGGGGGCCTTTAAAAACATGAGGAGATAGCATGAGTACATGACAAAATCATAATTTGAGGATTATTCTGACTCGCATGATAATGTTATGGGAACTAAAACATTCAAAACATACTATAATCCATTCCACTTGAAAATATTCATAATCCTAACTTGAAGTTGAAAAAATAAAGGATTCATGAAGATAGTTCAACATAATCATGTAGAAACTCATACTTGAAAATCAAAAAGGATTCTTTGACTCTATGGGTGAAAAGGGCCCATAGATGAACATCATACATACCTTAAACCCTTAAGCTTGAAAGAAAAACACCAATCTTGATGCTTTCTTGAATGCTCTTGAATGGGGGAACTTGAATTTCTTTGTTTTCTTGGAAAGAAAGTAATGGAATTTGATGTTCTAGGGAGGTGTATAGGGTTTATTTGAGAAGAGAGTTGAAGAATATGGCCAAATCATTCCCTAACTGACATTATAATTCATAATTTAACGACATGGATTGAGGATAAAAGAAATAATTGCCACTCAGACATTTAACTTCATAATTGAAACGCATTTTAAAGGGGCACCACGATGCGATGAGGGATCTATTGCTATTACAACTGTGACACGTCCCTACAGTGATGAGCTACAAGAATTATTATCCAAACATGACCCAATCCTCGACAAAAATTTAAAGCTTCCCTGAGACATGCTTTTTACACCCCTAAACATAAATTAACTCAAAAACCAATACCTCGGGGTCGGGAATACCAATTTAAAGATCCTCAAAGTTAAGAGGCCTTAAAAATGACTAAGTCCCCAACCCTTAGTGAAATTTTCAGGTTTTAAGCCTCTTATGCATGCCACTGGGAGCTGAACTAAGCTAAGAATAATATGGGGTATTATAATATCTCCCCCTTGGGAACATTCATCCTCAAATGAGACTGATTAAGCTGAGAAAACTGGGGAAACTGAGTTCTTAAACTAAACATGCGTAACAGAGAACATGATTACATGACTGAGTTTGAAACATTATACAAGACTGAAATGAATTTGTGAATGCATGCAATGATATGAGAATGATTACATAGCTAGAACTGGGAATGGAAAATAAACAATCTAAGGAAAATTGTTACCTTAAGTTGAATCTGAGTTTGCGAAGAAAAGATGAGGGTACTTGGTATGCATATCTGCTTCTGCTTCCCAAGTATCTCCCTCAACGGACTGATTTTGTCAAAGAACTTTAACCAACTAAACTTCTTTGTTCCTTAGTCTACGAATCTGACGGTCGAGGATCTCGAATTGGATTTCTTTATAAGAAAGGTCATCCTGAACATATGTGCTTTCTAAAGGAACTACAACAGATGGATCACCAATACACTTTTTTAACAAGGAAATGTGAAACGCTGGATACACTGATGCCAAATTTGAAGGCAACTCAAGCTCATAAGCTACCTTTCCAAAATGACTCAAAATACTGTAAAGGCCAACATACTGGGGACTAAGCTTCTTCTTCTTGCCAAATCTCTTTGTTCCCTTCATGGGCGAGATTTTCAAATACACCAAATCCCCCACTTCAAACTCAACATCTCATCTCCTCACATCTACATAGGATTTTTAATGGCTTTGTGTTGTCTTAAGCCTCTCCCTAATCAACTAAACTTTCTCCATTGCATCATACACCGAATCTTGTCCTATGAAAGCAACCTTACCTGACCCAAACCAACTAGTAGGAGATCTACATCTCCTCCTATAAATAGCGTCAAACGGAGCCATCTGAATATTGGAGTGATAACTGTTATTATAGGCAAACTAGATCAATGGTAAGGGATCATTCCAACTACCTTTGAAATTAAGAACACATGCCCTCAACATATCTTATAAGGTTTGAATGGCCCTTTCTGCCTGAACGTCTGTCTGAGGAGGAAACATTGTACTGGGATAAACTTGGGTACCAAGACCCTTTTGAAAAGCTCTCCAAAACTTAGAGGTAAACTGAGTACCTCTATCTGAAATAATAGACAATAGGACTCCATGTAACCTAACCAACTCTCTGATATAGAGCTTGTCATAGTTCTTGGCTTAATAAGAAGTATGAACTGGCAACAAACAAGCTAATTCGGTCATTTTGTTTATAATCACCCACAACGAATCAAGCTAACGACGCGTACGAGTTAAACCCATCACAAAGTCCATGTTCACCTCTTCCCACTTCCAAGTAGGAATGTTGAACTCTTGCAATGTGCCACTAGGCCTCTTGTTCTCAAACTTAACCTACTGACAATTAGAACACTTAGCTATAAACTATGCAATAACCCTCTTCATAACACTCCACCAATAGATTTCCCACCAATCACGGTATATCTTAGTGGATCTTGGGTGTAAAGAGAAACACACACCATGAGCTTCTGCCAAAATCCGTTGTCTCAAACCATCAACACACGGCATATACAGCCTACCCTAACATCACAACACACCATCTACCCTTTGCGATAAAACTTTTACTTTTGGATCTCTAACAGATTCCTTCAACTAAACAAGACGGGAATCCCTATCTTGCTTTTCTTTCACTTCGGTAACCAAAGAATATTCCAAACTGTTCTGAATCCATATACTACCTTTAGTTGAATCAACTAACCGAACCCCTAATTTAGCAAGCTGATGAACCTCTCTGACTAACTTTCTCTTATTATCCTCAACATAAGCAACATTGTCCGTAGACAATTTACTAAGGACGTCCGCCACTACATTGGCCTTGCCCGGGTGATACAACACACATATTATAACCTTCAACAACTCAAGCCACCTTCTCTGATGAAGATTCAAATCTTTCTACGAAACATATACTGCAAACTTTTGTGATCCGTGAACACATCAACATGAACTCCATAAAGATAATGCCTCTTAATTTTAAATGCAAAAACAATAGCTCCCAACTCAAGATCATGGGTAGAGTAATTCCTTTTATAGGGTTTAAGTTGTCTAGAGGCATAGGAGATGATCTTACCTCTCTTCATCAACACACAACCTAGAATAAATCTGGAAGAATCACAATAAACAACGAACCCATCAAAATTATCTGGTAAAGACAAACTAGGGCTAAGGTTTGTCAAGTCTTCAACTCCTAGAAACTCTTATCGTAAGAATTTGACCACTGAAACTTGATTTTTTTCAGAGTCAATCGAGACATGAGGATGCAATAGACGAAAACCCTTTAACAAACCATCGGTCATAGACAGCCAAACCTAAGAAACTCCTGATATCTAACGAAGAGATGGGTCTAGGCTAGTTTCTCACTGCTTCAGTCCTTTAAGGGTCAACTCTAATGCCATCACCATAAATAATATGGCAAGGAAATATTCTAATCAAAGCCAAAATTTTCAATTACTTAATTTGGCGAATAACTAATGGGCTCTAAGAGTCTCCAATACAATTCTGAGATGGTCTGCAAGATCATTTTCACTACGGGAATAGACGAAAATATCATCAATGAAGACTATAACTAACATGTCCAAGTACTGCTTGAACACTCTATTCATCAAGTCTATGAAAGCTGATGGGGCATTCGTTAGTCCAAAAGACATAACTAGAAATTCAAAGTGACCATATCGAGTTCTAAAGGTTGTCTTCGGATTGTCACATTCTCTCACTCTATGCAGATGATAGTCGGATCGGAGATCTTAGAGAAATAACGGGCACTCTAAAGTTGGTCAAACAAGTAATCAATCCTGGGGAATAGGTACTTATTCTTGATTGTGACTTTGTTCAACTGATGGTAATCGATGCACATTCTGAGAGAATCGTCTTTCTTACGCATGAAAAGGACTAGAGCACCCCATGGGGAAACATTGATCTTGATGAATCCCTTATCTAAGAGATATTTCAATTGTTCTTTTAACTTTTTTAGCTCAGTTGGAGCCATTCTGTAGGACAAAATAGAGATAGTTTGAGTATCTGGAAGGAGATCTATTCCAAAGTTAATTTCTTTTTCGGGAGGAACTCTGGGAAGATCTTCAGGGAACAGATCTGGAAATTCCCTTACTACTGAAACTGACTCGAGACTTGGGGTCTAAGAACTAGATTCTTTTACTTGAACAAGATGGTATACGCACCCCTTAGATATCATTGTTCTTGCCTTAAGATATGACATAATTTGGCCCATAAGCTCTAAAGTGCTTCCCCTCCATTCAATGACTGGTTCATTAGGAAACTGAAACTGGATGACTATTTCTACAGTCAACTGAAGCATAGTACAAATAGAGGTAATCCATGTAGAGAATGCATCGAAATCAATCATCTCTAGTTCTACAAGATCTACTGAAGTGATTTTTTAAGATACTGTAACTAGGCAGTTTCTGTATACTCATTTAGCTATTATAGAGATACCTAATGGGGTAGACACTAAAGAGGGTTTTTTTCTAAAGATTTGGGACTGACACCAAAATTTATAGCTATATAGGGAGTTACAAAAGAAAGTGAAGATCCAAGATCCAATAAAGCATAAACATGAAGAAGAAAGGCATGTAATGTACCCATAACCACATCAAAAGAGCTTTCCTGAACATGACAGGACTAAAGTTCATACAGCGTATTTTGGTGTTGTCCACTGGTGGCACTGAAAGTAGCACCTTGCTAATTCGGGCGACCTACTGGAGCTGATAATAGATTGGACTGACCATGTTGGCGTAAATCTTTTCCCCTCTAAGAAACTACTGGACACTCTCTGACCCTGTGGCTTGGATTGCCACACCCAAAACACACATCACTACCAGCCTTGCACACACCCTGATGATTTCTCCCAAATTTTTGGCAAAGTGGATTAGTACGACCACTGTTCACACTACGCTAGGACTTGGAGACTGGCGCCCTAGCCCAACTACCATTTCTAAATTTTGGAACTAGTGCACTAGATGAAGATGGATTTGGGGCTAAAAATATCTGATGAAACTAAGAGTGGTTACCACCCTCTGTCCGCAGCTGAGAAAAGTTAAAGCTACTTATTCTAGACCTCTTATTCTCTCTTTCTTTTTCCTTAATCTTCTATTCCTTAATCTACTAAGCATGAACCATAAGATTAGATAGGCACATCTCCTTAATCAACATAGAAGTCTTACACTCCTTGACCACACTATCAGCTACCCCAAAAACAAACAAACTTCCTCATTCTAAACCTATTAACATCTTGTATTAGAGGAGCATACCTCGCCAACTGAGTAAACTTAAATGAGTATTCCTTCACACTCATATTACCCTACTTCATATTATTAAACTCCAACACCTTAGCTTCCCTAAATTCTATTGGAAAAAAATATCTAAAAGGGTTATGGCAAACTCCTCCCACTCTACAAGCCCTACCTCAGAAGCCCTATCCTATTTCAACTACTTATACCACGTATGAGCTACATCCTACAACTGATATGCATCCAACTCTGCACTATCACTCAAAGTGACACCCATTACATCAGTCACAGTCTAAACTATATAAAAAACATATGCAGATCCCCCTCATACTTGGATTCCCAAAAATAAAGGAGGGTTCATTTAGGTGAAATCCTGAATCCTAGGTGCAGTTGTATTTGCAACTGGATTAGTTGGGGCAATAACCTAATAATTGTTTTGAGAAGCTACTGACTGAGCTAGGGTAGTGAATGCAGCTCTGAACTTAGTATGAAAGATGTGCTCATTCAGGGGATCTTCCTGAATAGGAGAAGGTGAGGGTTGATTTCTATATCTTCTTTAATTATTTCTTTTAGGAGGCATTGTCTATAAGCAAAAGGAAGAATGAGTCATAATGAGATTTTAAGTAGAGCTTATGCTCATTTGCACGACATGAATACTGTAAGAAGGGAAAATTTTTCTAAAATATCTCTTGGCCTCTAGTCCATAAATTTGGTGCACATCACACCCATGCACAAGACTCTTCTCAATGCGTCTTTGAGACTCTCTAGGACATTGTAAAACCATAGTCTCTGATACCAAGTTTTGTCGCAACTCGAGGCTACCCCTAGTCGCGACAACAGTGCTTACAGTCATAAGTGACTACAATCTAACTCATGAACTGGTACCTGTTGTAAGCAATGAATAAATTGATAATAAAAGACATGTGCGGAAAATCACTGGTAATTCCATAAGGTTTAAATATTGAAAATACAACTGAATTTGAAAATCTAGAACATGTACGAAAATTACAGAAATCCAACTAATAAGTCTTATAAACTAACTGACTGTCTGAATGTCTGATAAACTTCTAACTAACGGTGGAGTTGATAGGCAAACCCCCAACTAACTCCAACTAATAAAAATTACGGAATATTGAAATAACTTAATGAAACATCAACTTGTCCTTAAAAGATGAGAACTCACCACTCTTGTTGCTGCTGTAATACTGAACTATGTAAGCGAGGTCAGGAAATTATGAGTCTGAACCTATTATATAAGACATCATAGCTCAAAGAAAGTATGTGGTCAGTACTTAGAATATACTGGTATATGAGATAAGGTTAGGCTAACATACATGAGTTAACTGTGCATAATGTAATGACTAACCGAATAGCATGAGATAACTGAGTATGCATGCATGAAAATTGAAATACTGAAAATTCAAGACCAAGCATATAATATTTTTAAAACAATCTATAAATTGAATTACTGAAATTTAATAACTGGAAAATTGGAAGTCTGTATGCTATGGTCAACAAAACCTGAAATGAATTCTGTATTAAATACTGAACTGATTCTGTGGGAGGAAACATGTAACCTAGAAGCCCCAATCTGAGCTAATCAGGGTCCAACTTGTAACCCCAGTTAGAAGGGTGTCAGTACCGTGCCACGGGTACTAACACATGGTTGTATGGATCCACTCAACTGGTGTTCTTAAGAACTAAGAAGTCAGTCCTAAACTGGCAAGTGACCCCTGAGAGAATGTCAAACCTAAACTGGCTGATGACATCTCAAAGAATGTCATTCCTAAACTAGCGGGTGACATCTCATAATCCTACACTGGCTACGTAGTTCTGAAACTTAAGGACTGCTTCTAAGGACCCAGTCCTAGCTGGTAGGTGAGCTCGTATCCCTATGTTGGCTCGGTGTTAAATCCTACTCCCAACTGAACTGACATTGAATACTAGACTAAACTACGCTTAACTAAGCAACCAACTGATCATAAGTAACTTGACTGAATAGCAATGCTCATAGTTTGTTTAAAATTATTCTGAAGATACTGAATATATGTAAACAACTAGGTATTAGGTGTTCAAAACTCAACAGCACTGAATGAAAATAACAATAAGGACATATAAAATCTTTGAAAACCATAATGGGAAATCATCATTCAAAACCCATCACTTAGGTATTTCATCGAACACAATGAGATCAAGACTTTAGCATGGGGATGTTCTTAAACATGAGGAGATAGAATAAGTACATGGCAAAATCATAGTTTGAGGATTTATTCTGACTCTCATGACAATGATATGGGAACTACAACATTCATAACTTACACTAATTTATTCCACTTGAAAACATTCATAATCTTAACTTGAAATTTAAACAACAAAGGATTCATGAAGATAGTTCAACATAATCATGTAGAAACTCATAATTTAAAATCAAAAAGGATTCTTGGACTCTATGGGTGAAAAGGGCCCATGGATGAACATCACACATACCTTAAACCCTTAAGATTGGAAGGGAAACACCAATCTTGATGCTTTTTTAAATTGAGGAACTTGAATATTTTGGAGAGAAAGTAATGGAATTTGATGTTCTTGGGAGGTGAATAGGTTTTCTTTAAGAGGAGAGTTGAAGAACATGTGCAAATAATACCCTAACTGGTGTTATAATTTGTAATTTGACAACTTGGATTAAGGGTAAAAGACACAATTTCCCCTCAGACATTTAAATTCATAACTGGGACTCATTTTAAAGGGGTACTACAATGAGATGAGTGCTCTCTCACTATTACGACTGCGACGAGGCCCTATCGTAATGAGCTGCTAGAATCGTGATCCAAACATGACCCAGTCCTTATCTGAAAAATCTAAAATTACCCTGAGACATGCTTCTTACACCCCTGAAGATAAATTAACTCAAAAACCAACACCTCAGGGTTAGGAATATCAATTTAAAAATCCTCAAAGTTAAGAGGCCTTAAAAATGACTAAGTCCCCAACCCTTAGTGAAATTTTCAGGTTTTAAGCCTCTTATTCATGCCACTAGGAGCTAAACTAAGCTAAGAATAATATGGGGTATTACAATATCTCCTCTTTTGGGTACATTCATCCTCGAATGAGATTGATTAAGCTGAGAAAATTGGGGAAACTAAGACCATATATTGAACATGTGTTACTGAGAACATGATTACATGACTGAGTCAGAAACATGATACATGACTAAACTAAATTTATAAATGCATGAAATGACATGAGAATGATTATGTAGTGAGAACTGAGAATGGAAAAGAAACAATCTAATTAAAATTGTTACCTTAATCTGAGTTTGAGTTTGTGGAGAAAGGATGAGGGTACTTGGTACGTATATCAGCCTCTGCTTCCCAAGTGGCTTCCTAAATTGAATGATTCCACCAAAGAACTTTGACCAAGTGAATCCTTTTGTTCCTTAGTCTACGAATTTGACGATCGAGGATCTTGAATCGGATTTCTTCATAATAAAGGTCATCTTGATAATCTGTGTCTTTGATAATCTGTGCTTTCTAAAGGAACTACAACAGCTGGATCACCAATTCACTTCTTTAACAAGGAAACGTTAAACACTGGATGCACTGATGAACTAAAGCTCATAAGCTACTTTTCAAAAACAACTCAAAATTCTGTAAGGGCCAACATATCGAGGACTAAGCTTCCCTTTCTTGCCAAATATCTTTACTCCCTTCATAGGCGAGGTTTTTAAATATACCAAATACCTAACTTCAAACTCAAAATCCCATCTCCTCACATCTGCATAGGATTTTTGAAGGCTTTGGGATGTCTTAAGACTCTCCCTAATAAACTAAACCTTCTCCATTGCATCAAACACCAAATCAGGTCCTATCAAAGCAGCCTCAAACAAATCAATAGTAGATCTATATCTCCCATAGGGAGCCTCAAATGAAGCCATCTAAATACTGGAGTGATAACTGTTATTATAAGCAAACTTGATAAATGGTCAGTGATCATCCCAACTACCTTTTAAGTCAAGAACATGTTCCCTCAATATATCCACTAGGGTCTGAATGGCCATGTCTGTTTAACCATCTATTTGAGGATGAAAAGTTGTACTGAGATGAACTTAGGTACCAAGACCCTTTTGAAAAGCTTTCCAAAAGTGAAAGGTTAATAGAGTACCTTTATCTATAATGATTGACTACAGGACTCCATATAACCTAACCAACTCTCCAATATAGAGCTTAGTATAGTCCTTGACTAAATAAGAAGTATGAATTGGCAAGAAATAAGCAAATTTGGTCATTCTATCTACAATCTCCCATATCGAATAATGTTGACGATGCATATGAGGCAAACCTATTACAAAATCTATGATCACCTCTTCCCACTTCCAAGTGGGAATACCAAACTCTTGCAATGTATCACTAGGCTTCTGGTGCTCAACCTTAACCTGCTGACAATTAGAATACTTAGCTACAAACTCTGCAATATCCATCTTTATACCACTCCTCTAATAGATTTCCTACAAATCATGGTACATCTTAGTGGATCTTAGGTGTAAAGAGTAACGTTCACCATGCGCTTCTACCAAAGTCTGTTGTCTCAAACCATCAAAACACAAGACACACAGCCTACCCTAACATCGCAACACACTATCTCTTCTTTGGGAGAAAACTACTACTTTTTTATCTCTAACAGATTCCTTCAACTTAACCAGACTAGAATCCCTATCTTTTTTTTTTCACTTCAGCAACCAAAGAATATTCCAAGCCATTCTGAACCCTTATAATACTCTCAGCTTAATCAACCAACTGAACACCTAAATTAGCAAGCTGATGAACCTTTTTGACTAACTTTTTTTTATCATCCTCAAACTGAGCAACACTACCTATGGAAAATCTATTAAGGGTGTATGCCACTACACTGGTCTTGCCCGAGAGATACAACATACTCATATCAAAATCTTTCAAATAATCAAGCCACCTCCTCTGAAGAAGATTCAAATCTTTCGTGAAGACACATAGTGCAAACATTTTTGATCCGTGAACACATCAACATGAATTCTATAAAGATAATGCCTCCAAATTTTCAAGGCAAAAACAATAAATGGCAACTCAAGATCATGGGTAGGGTAATTTATTTCATAGGTTTTAAGTTGTCTAGAGGCATAGGCCATACCTTTCCTCTCTACATCAACACACAACCAAGACCAACTCTAGAAGCATCACAATAAACAACGAACCCATCTGAACAATCTAGCAAAGACAAGAGTGAGGCTGAGGTGAGTCGAGTCATTAACTCCTAAAACTCTTCTTGTAAGAACCTAACCACTAAAACTTGACTTTTTTCTGAGTCTATCGAGACATGGGAGATGCAATAGACAAAACCCCTAAAAAAACCATTGGTAATTGCCAACTAAACTCGAGAAACTCCTGATATCTGATGAAGAGATGGGTCTGGGCCAGTCTTTCACTACTTCAGTCTATTAAGGATAAACTCTAATTCCATCATCAAAAATAATATTGCCAAGGAGATCTACTAATCTAAGCCTAAATTTATGATTACTGAGTTTGGTGAATAACTGATGGGCTCTAAGAGTCTGCAATACAATTCTGAGATGGTCTGCAGGATCATTTTTACTATGAGAATAGATGAGAATATCATTAATGAAGACTATAACAAATATGTCCAAGTACTTCTTGAACACTCTATTCATCGAGTCCATGAAATCTATAGGGAAATCGTTAATCCAAAAGACATAATTAGAAATTTGAAGTGACCATACCGAGTTTTGAAGGTTGTCCTTAGAATGTCATATTCTCTAACTCTAAGTTGATGATCTAACTGACATGCCCCAATCTGAGGTAATCAAGGTCCAACCTGTACCCGTGTTGAAAGGGTGTCAGTACCGCGCCACGGGTACTAAAACTGGTTGTGTGGATCAACCAAACTGGTGTCTCGAAGGACTAGGAAGTCAGTCCTAAATTGAAGGGCAACCCCTAAGAGACTGTCAGTCCTAAACTGGCGGGTGGCATTCCAGAGAGTGTCAGTCATAAACTAGTGGGTTATATCTCATAATCCTATGCTGGCCACTTATTCTAGAACTTAGGGACTACTTCTAAGGACCCAGTCCTAGATAGTGAGTGAGCCCCTATCCCTAGTTTTTCTCGATTCTTAATCCTACTCCTAACTAAACTGACACTAATTACTGGACTAAACTAAGCTTAACTTAGCAAATAATTGATCATAAATAACTTGACTGAATGGCAATGCTCATAGTTTATTTGAAATCATTCTGAAGATACTGATTTTATGTAAACAACTAAGTATCGGGTGTTTATAACCCACCAGCACTGAATAAAAGTATCATTAAGGATATGTAAAGCTTGAAAACATATTAAAAGATCATTTCTTAAAACCCAACATTTAGGCATTTCATAAAAACTCAAGGGAGTCATGAATTTAAGCATGGTAATAGGTAAAGCATGTAATTGAAAACATAGTTACAATACTAAGACCATGAATTAAGGATTTAACATGGAAATTCATCATTCAAACGTGTAAAGGGCTCATCCCATCGAAAACACTTGTAAACACAGTACATAAATCAAAATTAATAAGAGCATCAAGGAGATAATTCATCATAGACAAGTATAATTCATAATTTAAAACATAAATATGGATTCTTGGACTCTATGGGTGAAAGGGCCCATGGATGAACATCACACATACCTTAAAGCACACGATCTTGATGTTTTTTCATAAAAATTCTTGGATTAGGGAACTTGAATCCTTGGTTTTCTTGAAGATGAAGGAATGAAATTGATGAACTTATGTAAGACCTCGCAAAATCCGAAGCTTGATTCAGTCCTTTAAAGCTTGTTAAGGGGTCCCAAACTTAGAAAATTTTAGCTCAGTATTCATGCTTAGAGTTATTTTAGCCTGCATAGTTGGTGATCTTATTTTTCGATCCTTATGACCATTAAATGTTGATATTTAAGTTGCTTCATGATCAGGAATATCAGTAGGTGTTCTCGTATGAGTTTTGGATTTTTTGGACATCGTTTGAGGCACGTTTGAGAGTCCAAACCAGTGTATCAATGCGATATCAACGCGCCACATTGCCTATTGCATTGATGAATATTTTCCCCCAGCTCCTAGTGAAATTTCTACTGGACCGACGCGGACTTGATGTGGCGCGGCGGTCATAGCGTCAACTCCATCAACGCGATGTGTCAATCTGCGTGTCACTAAGTCAGTTTTCAGTCATAAAGATTCCGCATCCTAAGGGGTATTTAGGTCTTTTACCATGACTATTCGACCCCAAAAACATGAAATTTAGCTTCCTTTAAGCAAATTACACTTATTCTCTGTCAAATTACTCAAGAACAAACATTAGGGATTTCCATTCAAGAGTTGAATCTCAAGAAATTCACCATCAATCTTCAAGAATTAAAGCATTAAGATATGTGAAGTGTTCATCCAAGGGTTCCTTCCACTCTTGGAGTCCAAGCAGCTCTTTTAAAACTTAGAGTAGATTGATTTGATGAATTTCATGATTGAATTTGATTGTGTTCATGACTATGATTATAGTTGGGGTTAGAATCCATAAATAATTTACAAGTTCATGAGAAATAAATGTCATATGTAGGTTGTTGTATGGTTTTATGTTAAAAAAAACCCTTTGAATTGTGTGTTGGGTTTATGATTATGATGCTTGCATGTTATATTACATTCATGTGCATAAATTATGCTCTTCAAGTGATTGATGAATTGTTCATGTGGGTTGAGTAGTGTAACCATATCATGCTAGTATGTGTATAAGTTCATGGCATGCAAGTGTTTGTCAAAATGCCTCAATAAGTGAATTATAATCATGAAATTTGTTATCATGTTTCAAGATTGTGTTGTCTTATAATTTATGCTATCGAGTCTTGAGGGTATTCAATACCCAATAATTTAGTTGTTTACCAAGAGCTACAATAGTTACAGAACAATCTTAGTAGGGTCACAAATAGTAGTACTCAATAATCAGTCATAGTCTCAGTTCAGAACTCAGTGAACTCGGTCAGTTAACAGAACTCAGTAGTATTCTATCAATTAGTGGAACCCAGTGAAATTAATTCAGTTCAGTTAGACAGTACGATTAGTAATAACTAAATCAAGTCTAGTACATCTAGGAATCAATTCAGTGTCTATTCAGTTGGGAGTAGGATTCAGCACTGAGTTAGAGCAGGGATGGACCATCCCGTTAGGTAGGTAGAGTCATTAGTAGCAATCCTTGTACTCTATAATTGAATAGACAGTGCAGTATGAGGAGTCACCCATCAGACTAGGATTCACTACCTCCCAGGTATCACCCATCAGATTAGGGTTGGCTTCGCCCAGGTGTCACCCGCTAGTTAGGCTTGGCATCCTGGTCTTTCCAGTGTTAGTACCTGTGGCACAGTATTATCACTCTTCCAACTGGGGTCACAGGTATGACCCCATCAGTTTAGATTTGGTTCATGTCAGTTAGATGATTACCTCCCACAGTTTCAATTTCAGTCTTACTATAGAACTCAGTTCAGTTCTACAAAATTAGGACTGTCGGATACAGTCACTTAGATCAGTATAGAACTTAGATCAGTTCTATAGAATTAGGACTGTTAGATACAATCACTTAGTTGTCATTTATATAGTATTAGTAACTCGGATATCAGTGAATCAGTAATACAGAACTCAGTATCCAGTGTTATCATGACCTCAGATACAGTTTATATATTCATGCATGTATTCTCATTCAGTTATGTTCATGTACTCAGCCAGTTATTGTTCATGCATAGGAACCCATGCATATTATCTTACCTCACTTATCATACCAGTGCATTCAAAGTACTGACGCATATTTTTCTTTGCACTATGATCTCTTATATCATAGGTTCAGACGCACGGGCTCCTGACCGCACTTAGAAGCCTAGCCTATAAGCAGCATACTTAGTGGTGAGTCCTCATAGTTCAAGCACAGAGTATTATTTCAGTATTTTAGATAGTTTCCAGTAATTGGAGTTAGTTGGGGGGTTTTCCCATCAACTCCATAATTCATACAGTTAGAGGCTTTTGCACTAGAGTATTTCAGACAGTTCTTTTAGTATTCAGTATTGATTTTATTGTTAGTTATGAACCTTATGGAGTTCTTAGCCTAACTTCCGTATTTATACCAGTTATATTATTATTACAGTGTTATGATTATTCAGTGCTCACAACAGGTACCAATCATGGGTTAGCTGGTGGTCCTACGGGGTCGCTAGCATCGTGTAGCATCTGGGGTACAAACACGGGGCATTACAAACTTGGTATTAGAGCTTAATGTTAAACATAGTCCTAGGAAGTTTGAAAGCCGCATCAAGTATAGTCTTGTGCATGGGTGTGTAGCGCACCATACTTATGAACAGGAGGCTACGAGATGTTTTAGGAAAAGTTTCCCGTCTTTTAGTATTCATGTCATGGAGTGAGTATGAGCTCAAATTAAACTTTCAATCTAATCTTTTATTCCTTCTATTACAGAGCATGCCTCCCAAAAAGAACAAAAAATTAGCTAGCCCCTCAGCCTACCTAGGAAGATCCTCTAGACGAGCATGTCTCCCATGTGGAATTCAAAGCAGCTTTCACCACCCTAGCTCATTCTGTGGAATCCCAGAATAAATGCCAAGCTATTATTTCGGCCAATGCAGTGGCCAATACTGCTTTAGCTAGGATTCGAGACTTCACCTAAATGAACCCTCCCTCTTTTATCGGGTCGAAGTCAGATGATGACCCACAGAAATTTATTAATCAGGTGCAGAAGGATATAAATATTATGGGAGTGACTTCTAGTGAGAGTGTTGATTTGGCTGCATATCAGTTGCAGGATGTGGCTCACTCATGGTTCAAGTAGTGGAAGGCATAAAGGGCTACAGATGCAGAGCCCGTGGAATGGTAGGAGTTTACCATCACTTTTCTTGATAGGTTCTTCCTATTGGAGTTAAGAAAAGCTAAGGTTTTAAAGTTTATAAATCTGAGGTAGGATAACATGACAGTATAAGAGTATTCTCTCAAGTTTACTCAGTTAGCCAGATATGCCCCTTATGTGGTAGCAGATAGAAGATCTAAGATGAGTAAGTTTGTGTCTAGTGTGTCTAGCAGTGTAGTCAAGGAGTGTAGGACTGTAATGCTGATTAAGAAGATGGACATATCCAGGCTTATGGTCCAAGCTCAGCAGATAGAGAAGGCTAAGAATAAAGAGAAGGAGAGGGAGAATAAGAGAGCTAGAATAGGTAGTTTAAACTTTGCCCAGTATAAGTCAGAGGGTGGAAATTGTTCTCAGTTCCACCTAAAATAGTCAATCCCAGATCCATCCTTAGCCAGTGCTCTAATGCCAAAATTTAGGGATGGCAATAAAGATAGGGCATCAGGCCCTAAACCCTAGGGTAGTGTTAGTAGTGCCCGAACGAATCTTTTTTTTCAGAAATATGGCAGAAACCATCAGGGTGAGTGTAGAGCTAATAGTGGTGTGTACTTCGGGTGTGGAAAGCCAGGCCATCAGATTCGGGAGTGTCGGGTAGTTTCTTAAAGGGTAGGGAGTTGCACCAACAGGACCAGTCCCATCAGTCATCAGTTCCAATCGGTCGCCCAACTCAGCAGGGTGCTTCTTCCAATGCTACCAGTGAACAACGTCTAAACAGACTCTACGCACTTCAGTCCCAACAGGATCAGGAAAGTTCTTCTAATGTTTTCATTGGTACGTTACAAGTTTATCATTTACAGATTTATGCTTAGCTAGATCCAGGAGCTTTCTTATCCTTTGTAACTCCATATATAGCTGTTGACTTCGGAGGTAGTCTCAAAATCCTAGTAGAGCCTTTTTCAATTTCTACCCCAGTGGGTAAATCTATCATAGCCCGATGGGTATACATGAACTGTCCAGTTATGGTATCTCAGAAAATCACTTCAGCAGACTTAGTAGAGTTAGAGATGAAAAATTTTGATGTCATTCTCGGCATGGATTGGTTTCACTCATGCTATGCCTTAGTTAAATGCAGAAATAGAATTGTCCACTTTCAGTTTCCGAATGAGCCCGTCCTAGAGTGGTAGTATAGTACTTCAGGATTTAGGGGTCAGCTTGTTTCCTACCTTAGGTCAAGGAAAATGATATCTAAGGGATGTGTCTACCATTTCGTTTGAGTCCAAGACTCTAGTTCATAAAACCCTACTCTCGAGTTAGTATATGTTGTATGTGAGTTCCCAGATGTATTTCCCGAAGATCTTCCCAGAGTTCCTCCCGAGAGGAAAATTAACTTCGGAATTGACCTTCTTCCAGATACTCAGCCCATTTCTATTCCACCATACAGAATGGCTCCAGTAGAACTCAGAGAATTAAAAGAACTATTGAAGGATCTCTTAGATAAGGGATTGATCAGACCTAGCATATCCCCTTAGGGTGCACCAGTTTTATTCATGCGTAAGAAAGATGACTCTCTCAGAATGAGAATAGACTACTGTCATCTAAATAAAGTCACGGTAAAAAACAAGTATCCACTTTCCAGAATCGATAACTTGTTCGACCAACTTCAGAGTACCAGTTACTTTTTTAAGACAGGCCTCAGATCAGGCTATCATCAGCTCAGAGTCAGAAAATGTGACATCTCGAAAACAACCTTCTGAACTCGGTATGCTCACTTCAAATTCTTAGTTATGTCATTTGGTCTTACCAATTCCCCAGTATATTTCATGGACTTGATTAATCGTGTGTTCAAGCAGTACTTGGATATGTTTGTCATAGTCTTCATTGATGACATCCTTGTCTACTCCCGCAGTGAACATGATCATGCAGACTATCTCATAATAGTGTTACAGACTCTCAGAAACCATCAGTTGTTCACCAAATTCAGTAAGTGCAAATTTTGGCTAAGGTTAGTAGATTTCCTTGGCCATATCAATTTTGGTGATGGCATTAGAGTTGATCCCCAAAATACCAAAGAAGTGAGAAACTAGACCAGACCCATTTCTTCATCAGATATTAGGAGTTTCTTGGGCTTGGCCGGCTATTATCGATGGTTTGTTAAGGGATTTTCATCTATTTCATCCCCTATGTACCGATTGACTTAGAAGAAAGTCAAATTCCAGTGGTTAGATTCTTGTGAGAAGAGTTTTCAGGAGTTGAAGACTCGACTCACCACAACCCTAGTTTTGTCTTTAACAGATGGTTCAGACAAATTTATAGTATATTATGATGCTTCTAGAGTTGGTTTGGATTGTGTTTTGATGCAGAGAGGTAAGGTCATAGACTAGGCCTCTATACAGCTTAAGCCCCACAAAAAGAACTATCCCACTCATGATCTTGAGTTAGCAGCAGTAGTGTTTGCCTTAAAAATTTGGAGGAAGTATTTGTATGGAGTGAATATGAATGTGTTCACTGACCATAATATCCTACAGTACATATTTTCTCAGAAAAATCTAAACCTCTGTCAGAGAAGGTGGTTGGAGTTGTTGAAAGACTACGACATGGGTGTCCTATATTACCTGGGCAAGGCCAATGTGGTGGTTGATGCTCTCATTAGGATGTCTATGGGTAGTGTTGCTCACGTGGAAGATGATAAGAAGAAGTTAGCTCAGGAAGTTTATCAGCTTGCCCGACTAAGTGTTCGCTTAGTTGATTCAGCAGAAAGTAGTGTATGGGTGTAGAGTAGTTCAGAATCATCTCTGGTTTTTTAGGTGAAGGAAAAGCAGGATAGGGATCCCAGTCTAGTTAGGTTGAAAGAATCGGTCAGAGATCAGAAGGTTGAGGCTTTCTCCCATGGGGGAGATGGTGTGTTGTGTTGCCAGGGTCGACTATGTGTGCCAGGTGTGGATGACTTGAGGCAGCAGATTCTTGCAGAAGTTCATGGTGTGCTCTACTTGATTCACCTAGGGGCCACTAATATATACCGCGACTTGCGAGAAGTCTATTGGTAGAGTGGGATGAAGAGAGGCATTACAGAGTTTATGGCTAAGTGCTCGACATGTCAATAGGTTAATATCGAGCATCAGAAGCCTAGTGGGTCCATGCAGGAGTTTAGTATTCCCACATGGAAATGGTAAGAACTAAACATGGATTTTTTGACGGGCTTGCCCCATACTCATTTTGGGTCATTGTAGACAGAATGACCAAATCAACTCATTTTTTACCAGTCCATACCTCTTATTCAGTTGAGGATTATGCCAAGCTCTATGTTAAAGAGTTGTTAAGAATGCATGGAGTTCCCTTATCCATTATTTCAGATAGAGGTATGCAGTTCACCTCTCATTTTTGGAAAGCCTTCCAAAAGGGTCTTGGTACCCAAGTTCACCTCAGCACAGCCTTTCACCCTCAGACAGATGGTCAAGCAGAAAGTACCATCCAGACTCAAGAAGATATGTTAAGGGCATGTGCCATTGACTTTAAGGGCAGTTGGGATGACCATTTTCCACTGATTGAGTTTGCATATAATAACAGTTACCATTCCAGCATTCAGATGGCTGCGTTTGAGGTTCTCTATGGGAGGAGATGTAGATCTCCCATTAGATGGTTTGAAGTGGGTGAGGCCTCAGTGGTAGGTCCTGACTTGGTATTTGATACCTTAGAAAGAGTTCAGTTGATTAGGGAGAAATTAAGACAGTTCAGAACCGACACAAATCGTACGCGGATGTACGGAGAAAAGATCTTGAGTTCGAGATTGGTGATTATGTATATTTGAAGATCTCTCCTATGAAAGGAGTGAAAAAAATTGGCAAGAAAGGGAGTCTCAATCCCCGATATGTCGGTCCTTACTGAATTCTCAGTCGTTTAAAAAAGGTAGCTTACGAGCTTGAGTTTCCTTTAGACTTAGCTTCAGTCCACCCAGTGTTTCATGTATCCTTGCTAAAGAAATGCATAGGTGACCCAACAGTTGTAGTCCCTATAGAGGGCATAGATGTTCAGAACAGTCTCTCTTATGAAGAGGTTCCAATCAAAATCCTCGATTATCAGATTCGTAGACTGAGGAAAAAAAAAGTCTCTCTAGTCAAAGTTCTTTGGTGGAATCAGTCCGTTGAGGGAGCTACTTGGGAAGCAGAAGAAGATATGAGGACCAAGTATCCTCACCTCTTCACCGCAAACTCTGACTCAGCTCAAGGTAACAATTTTCCTTAAATTTACTCAGTTTCATATTCAAGTGTAGTTACCAACTTGGTATCAAGTAACGTTGCATACTCAGTCATGCATTCATGAATCGGTTCAGTCATGTACTCATGCATTAGTTATGCATGTTCAGTATACAAACTCAGCTTATCAGGAATATCAATGACGAATTCATACATCAGTTATGCATGTTCAGTATGATATCTCAGTATATCAGTAGTCTCAGCCATGAAATCATGCTTCAATTGTGCATGTCCAGCATATACTTTTAGTTTATTAATTCTCCCATCTTAGTCAGTCTCATTCGAGGAAGAATGTTCCCAAGGGGGAGATATTGTAAGACCCCGCAAAATTCTAAGCTTGATTCAGTCCTTTAAAGCTTGTTAAGGGGTCCCAGACTTAGAAAATTTTAGCTCAGTATTCATGCTTAGAGTTATTTTAGCCTGCATAGTTGGCAATCTTATTTTGCGACCCTTACGACCATTAAATATTGATCTTTAAGTTGGTTCATGATCAGGAATGTCAGTAGATATTTTCAAATGAATTTTGGATTTTTCGGACATCGTTTGAGGCACGTTTGGGAGTCCAAACTAGTGTATCAACGCGATCTCAACGCGTCGCGTTACCTATCGCATCAATGAATATTTTTCCCCAGCTCCCAATGCAATTTCCAGTGAACCAACGCGGACTCGACGCGACGCGGCAGCCATAGCATTGACCCCATCAATGCAATGCGTCGATCTACGTGTTACTAAGTTAGTTTTTAGTCATTAAGATTCCACGTCCTCAGGGGGATTTGGGTCTTTTCCCATGACTATCCAGTCCCAAAAATATGAAATTCAGCTTCCCTTAAGCAAATTACACTTATTCTCTCTCAAATTACTCAAGAACAAACCCTAGGGCTTTCCATTCAAGATTTGAATCTCAAGAATTTCACCATTAATCTTCAAGAATTAAAGCATTAAGGTAAAGTGTTCATCCAAGGGTTCCTTTCACTCTTGGAGTCCAAGCAACTCTTTTAAAACTTCAAGTAGATTGATTTGATGAATTTCATGATTGAATTTAATTGTGTTCATAACTATGATGTTAGTTGGGGTTAGAATCCATAAATAATTTACAAGTTCAAGAGAAATAAATGGCATGTGTGGGTTGTTGTATGGTTTCATGTTAAAAAAAACCCTTTGAATTGTGAGTTGGGTTTATGATTATGATGTTTGCGTGTTATATTACATTCATATTCATAAATTATGCTCTTTAAGTGATTGATGAATTGTTCATATGGGTTGAGTAGTGTAACCATATCATGCTAGTATGTATATAAGTTTATGTCATGCAAGTGTTTGTCAAAATGCCTCAATGAATGATTTGTGATAAAGAAATTTGTTATCATGTTTCAAGATTGTGCAATGTCTTATAATTTATGCTATCGAGTCCTGGGGTATTCATTACCCAAAAATTTAGCTATTTACCTAGAGCTACAGTAGTTACAGAAAAGTCTCAGCAGGGTCACGAACAGTAGTACTCAGTAATCAGTCACAATCTCAGTTCAATATTCAGTTCAAAACTCAGTGAACTCAGTCAGTTAACAAAACTCAGTAGTATTCCATCAGTTAGTGGAACCTAGTGGACTCAATTCAGTTCAGTTAAACAGTACAATCAGTAACAGCTAAATCAAGTCTAGTACAGTCTAGGAATAAATTCAGTGTCTATTCAGTTGGAAGTAGGATTCAGCACCGAGCGAGAGAAGGGATGGTTGCTTTCCTATCAAGTATGCAGAGTCGTTAGTAGCAATCCCTGTACACCAGAATTGCGTAGCCAGCGCAAGATGAGGAGACACCTGTCAGACTAGGATTTACTACCTCCCAGGGGTAACCCGTCAGATTAGGCTTGGCTCCGCCCAGGTGTCACCTGTCAGTTAGAATTGGCATCCTGTTCTTTTCTATGTTAGTACCCATGTCATGGTATTAGCACCCTTCCAACTGAGGTCACAGGTTAGACCCCATCAGTTCAGATTTGGGGTATGTCGGTTAGATGATTACCTCCCACAGTTTCAGTTTCAGTCTCAGTATAGAACTCAGTTTAGTTCTACAGAATCAGGATTATCGGATACAGTCACTCAGATCAGTATAGAACTCTGATCAGTTCTACAAAATTAGGACTGTCAAATATAGTCACTCAGTTATCAGTTATCAGTTATACAGTATCAGTAACTTAGATGTCAGTGAATCAGTAATCCAGAACTCAGTATCCAGTGCTATCATGACTTCAGATACAATTTATGTATTTATGCATATATTTTCATTCAGTTATGTTTATGTACTCAACCAATTATTGTTCATGCATATGAACCCATGAATATCAGCTTACCTCATACCAGTATATTCAAAGTACTGACGCAGACTTTTCTTTGTGCTATGATGTCTTATATCATAGGTTCAGACGCAAGGGCTCCTGACCCCACTTAGCAGCCCAGCTTATCAGCAGCATACTTAGTGGTGAGTCCTCATAGTTCGAGGACAGAGTATTATTTCAGTATTTCAGTATAGTTTCTAGTAGTCGGAGTTAGTTGGGGGCTTGTCCCATCAATAATTCAGATAGTTAGAGGCTTTCAGACTAGTGTGTTTCAGACAGTTGTTTCAGTATTTAGTATTGATTTTTTGGTTAGTTATGAACCTTATGGAATTCTCAGCCTAACTTTCGTATTTATACCAGTTATATTGTTATTACAGTGTTATTATTATTCAGTGCTCATAGCAGGTACGAATCATGGGCTAGTTGGTGGTCCTACGGGGTCGCTAGCATCGTATAGCGTCTGGGGTATAGACTTAGGACGTTACAACTTAGGGGATAATTAGGGTTTGTTTTTTAGAGGAAATTGGGGGAAAATAGGCATAAAATGCTCTAACCGACTATTAAATTCGTGTTTTTATGAATTGCATTAAGGGGAAAAGACTCAATTGCCCCTCAGAGAATTAAATTTGCAACTGGAATGCTAATTAAAAGGATATCATGACGCGATGAAGGACTCGTCGCTATACCCACCACGAAGATCCACTATTGCGGTGAGGTTCTAGAATTGAAATCCAAACATGACTCAATCCTCTTCCAAAAAATCTGAAACTTTTTCAAGACATGCTCTTTATACTCCTGAACATGAATTAACTCAAAAACCAGCATCTCAAGGTCGGAAAGACCAATATAAAAATCATTAAAGTTAAGTGGCCAAAAATAAGACTAAGTCCCCAACACTTAGTGAAATTTTTAGGCTTTAAGCCTCTTATTCAAGCAATAAGGAGTTGAACTGGGCTAAGAAAAGTATGGGGTATTATAGTTTGACCCCAACCTAGTTGGGTTACTATATTTTGATAGTGATCGCTTTATACTTCTAAGGAGGTGTACTTTTGGGCGATATCACTTAACCCCATGAAAATACTTTTAACATTCCCCAACCTCTATTAAGCTATCAATTAACAACTTTTATCATTGTTCTTTCCTCTTTCAACTCTCAAGTGAAGTAAACTAAGGGTTCTCTCAAGAATTCAACTCTCCGGGCTCGAAAATCAAATTTCCCTCGAAATTCTTCCGTCATTAAGGAATGTTGGACACTACATATTTTACTTCTTGTTATGTTGCATCAAATTACTTGATTTTTTATGTATTCTTTAATTATTGTTTTGAAAAAGGGTTGAGGTAAGTTTGTGGTTAGAGCTTTAAATTGATTTCCTTTTATTTTAATGGGTTTTCTATATATGTATAATGATCCTGGAGTTGAAATATGTGTATAAATATGGTGGAATTGGTAATGTGGAATCTCAAGCTATTGGGGTCTTGCATGATAATGACATAAACCTCAACCCATGTCGTAATTTAGTTTTTAAACAAGGATTTCATAGTGTCTCAATTGTTCATTGGAAAAATTGCATAACATTAATGGGTATAAAGGTAAAAAAAAATTGAAAATGCCCCTGGGGAAATGATAGTGGATTTTTAAATAATAATTAGAGTCTAAATGGTTAAATGGATATGGTATCGCGTAATTGAATAACTTGCAAATCTCTTGGTATGACAATACCAATATGGTAATGCCTAAATGGAAGATTCCATGGTTAATGGTATGTGAAAATATTTTAATTGGGCTTAAAGGGAATTGTGTAACTCACCGAGAAGGTGTAGTCCCAAGAGGACCAACACTGGAAATCACGTTTGCCGATGTTGGGGGTCTATGACCACTCTGTCTACTTTACACAGTATATTTTTTAAAAGGTATCGCCTCGGTGTCTTTATCCAAATTTCCTCGATTCATGCGGCTAACATGGATTGGGGCTCTTTTGTCAGGAGGAGTCGGACCCATATAGCACGTGGTTGTTTGATGGTCTGTATGAGCTACATATTTCAGGATTAAAGTTTTAATGGTCATGTTCATGTCCCTCGTCACCTACCCCGACATTCTACTACATTATTATTGTTGGATATGTGTTTTATTACTAGTTTTGATATATGTATATTTTATCTTTTTCTTTGGGTTGTATGTCAATACTCGTCATACTAATCGTCCCCGAACGCTACATCATTTTATGATGTAGGTTCGGAGGTCTTTTCTTGTGACCCTGTGCAGCGTTAGGTGGTTCGGTATTCGTATTGTACAGTTATTGAAGTGGTGATCCCTCCATCATTCAGAAAGCCTGATTTTCTTTAGTCTTTTATCAATTCAGTACTTTCTTTTTGGTTTCTCTCCATACATAGTCGGGGTCATGTCCCGACGTGATTGGTATTCTTGGTTAGAGGCTTTGTGGATAATGTTGGGGTATTACCTTGAGGATTTGGTTTTTGATTCATAGACTTACTCTTTTGGTTATTACATTCCTTTTTTTATTCTATTGGTTAGCTTCCACAGTTTATTATTATTATTATCATGCTCTTCAGGTAAGGCTAAGGGGTCATATTAGGCAATGACTGGTTTGGAATGTCTGTCCCGACAAGGGCCCCAGTTCGAATCGTGACAATTAGTTCCAAAGTTTTACAAAGAAAAAAAAGAGTGTCTGGATGAAAACATCAAGGCCATCGATTGTGATGCATCATTATGTGGACTTATACTTGCCTTCCTCAAAAATGTTAGAGCTTCACCATATATATTCCACTTTTCATATTTATTTTTGTTTTAGTACCATTTCACTTTTAAAATATATGTTTTCTGTGTTGACCGAGTAAAACACCTTTACACAATTTTCATATAACCAATACAATGACTACAAGCTAAGTGATTAAAAAAAGAAAATAAGTTACCCAGTCCTTCTAGGGACAATTTCTGGATTAGCAAAAGGTAGCAGAGGGAAGGTAGATCTGACCACAATTACAACACTTATTTGTGGTACTATCACCCGAAAGCCAAAAGAGGCCAAACAAACAAGAGCTAACTTCTGGCAAAGTTACCATCTAGTTCATATAAAAGTTAGCTTTGTTAAAATTGATCCTAATGTTAGGTATTTTCCGTTTACCAAGTTAAGAGGGTACACTCATGATCGATAAACATTAGAAGTAGTAATTAATCACCCGATAAAAATGATAACTAAAATACCCTCACAAATTAGACTATAATAATATTGTAATAGTTCGTTCTGTTATTGTAGTATGTATAACTTAACTTCTACTTTAAATTGTTAGAGAACTATTTCTTTTTTCTGCTTTTACAAATAGAAAAAATAAAATGTTCGATAGGAACCTATAATTACCTTCAAGAAGCCAATTGGAAGTGTAAGTGTCTCTAGCCACAAAATCTTGGGATATCCAATACCTTGTGGCATTCAAATAGCAAGAAAAAAGCACGTTGACATACTATCAATGAATATTGACTATATTGCTTCAACATATACCACAATTTCAGGCAGTCCAGGTGACCATGCCAAAATTTTCTTATGGCACAGTTTGAGCAAAAAGTGTCACATGACTTTTCAAGATGATGCTAAAAGGTGCCTGAATATGGTCAACATTTGAAAGCTAGCCTATGAAACTCAGGAATAATCCCCATGCTCAATGAACATAGCATCACAGTTATTTTCGAGAGACTGATGGAACAAGAGTTTGTTCATAAATGTAAACTCTCATGTGACTGGGAAATGGCAGCTGTGGTTGTTATGCCTGGTTTTACCATTGAAATGTGCTTGACAAATTCGTAAGTGGATTTGCCAAGAAAAGGTTGATTTGGTACTAATATGGAAATAAGGTTCTGCCACCTTGTCTTGCAAATGAAATAGGTACACAAAATTGTGTCTGTCCTCAGCACAAAAATTGATGAGTTCTTTCATTTTTTTAGAAAATTTTGTGGTTACATTTTGTTGGAGCAATTTCATTTGTTGGTTGAATTCCTCTCAATATTTCAATTTTTTTTATTTTTTTTGCGTAAATGTATGTTTGAGAAATTACATGAATAAATTTCAATAGCAACTTCATTCATCTATATTAAACCCTTAAAATGTAGCTCATGATTGAGTTCGGCCGAACTTATTAGTCGGCTTGTTTTATATTCATTAATTGTGTCATGAGATTCACAAAATATGTGTAAGTTTCAAATTTAGAACTCGGTTATTAGCACTTGAAACTGTTGTATAGAATTCAGAACTCAAGAAGAAGAATTGATTGTATGAAAAAATCATTCAAGAAGTTAGGCAGGGAGATGTGCCTGGCAAAATCTGACTAACCTTGATTCATGTGTCAACATATTTTTTCCAAGAAGTTGATCGTGTTAAATCAAATTTGGAATAAACTCAAGTACAAACGGAATGCATGGGCTGCAAAAAACCTACATCGTGAACAATCAATTACAAGAATATAAATAATACACCCATTGTGAATTCACAAGTGAAGTCTAGAGAGGATAATGTTTAGGAAGATTTTACCCCTACCTTATAAAGGTAGAGAGGTTATTTACCAACAGACTTCGACTCAAGTAAAAAACTACGTCAATACTCAAATAGTAATTGTATAACATATCTTAGAGAAAACAAAAGAACTAATACTGCTAGTATTTAAGAAGCTGAAAAGGTGAGCATCAATTGAATTTCATGCCAAATGCTTGAAGCTTATCACCATACAATATACAAAGCCTATATTCCGTTCCCATTTTCTGATAGAAATTTATTGTTTCTGCATTCCAATCATCCACAAGCCAATCAACCATCCCGATTCCCATTTTTTCAGCCAGCATTACAACTATAGAAAATAACAATATTCCAAGTCTCATCCCCCTATAATACTTCCTCACAAACATTTGGTCTAGAAATAAACAAGGCTTCTCAAAAAAAAGCATTGTAGCTAGGAAAAACAAGTACATGACCCTACATAAACGTTATAATTATTATTCTCACAACCATTAAAATTTGGACCTATAAGACTCAAGTTCAGGGTCCAAAATTTCCATTTGATCAAGGTTGTAATTGTTCTTGATAATAGAAGCAAAATTAGTACTACGGTCTGATAGCAAGTGTAAGCCTTAATCTCGTAAAAGATAATTTCATTCAAGTTCTTGTGATAGTGTATTATCTCCGTGATTTCTGTGACCTACATTATCTTTTAATATGTTTATCTCAATTCTCAACAAAGAATGTTATCTTTTTGTATTCGGAGACAATTAACTCAAAATTTATATTTTATTTATTTTTAATGAGATGATTTATAACTGTAAGCATATCTAAAGCTTATTTAAATTTTAAGCCTTGCATTATAAAGTTTTCATTTCTTTCTTAATCTCCATGCACAATCAAGTGTTGTATACTCCCTCGTATCAATATATACTTGACTTGCAAATAGTTTTCGTTCTCTTTGTTAATAATAAGGAAAACACTTATATACTACGGGTGTGTTCGTTATAGAGATTTTCTCATGTTTAATTGGTCAAAAATTTTAGAAATATTTCTCTTGCTAAAGAAGTCCTTTAAAAATGGGAAAATATTGTATCTTGGCCAACCTCCAACACACGATTATCATCACCCTCACTCCCATAACCTCCATCCTCACCACCCCACTTTCAACTTTCATAGTATTTTCCTAAATTATATAAATCTTGTTAGGATAATATTTCTGTAATTACAATCAAACATAAAAAAAAAATAATAAGAAACCCACTTATTTTTATGAAAAAACATTTTTGATACACCCTTAACCCCCAACACACACTAAGGGGTCATTTTGTATGGGGATGATATCAACAAAGTTATATTATGGATCAGAATATCACATGAGATTAATTATTTCCCCATATATTCTATTAATAGAGATAATACATCAAAACACCCTTAAACTTGTAGTCAAAATTTACTTTAGACCCTAAACTAATCGGGTAATTATTCACCCCCCTTAACAACTTTCAAATGAATTTTTTTCCACCCTATGAAAATTATACCACTCTCACTACGGAGAGTGAAGTACACACGCCCCACGTCATTGCCAAATCAGTGTCATATCAGTGTCATGTCATTGCCACATAAGAAATTGTAATTTTTTAAAAAAAAATATCCAATACACATATTATTTTTATATATTTTTTTAAAAAAGAAAAAAATATATTTGTACTTTATATATATATATATAAAATAAAAAAAGAACCCCCCTACTTCTTCTTCTTCTCCAGCCTCCTCCCCCCCCCCCCGGCCAGTTCCTCCTCCTTCGATTTTTTAACAGCCCCCATTTCTCCTCCTTTTTAATTTATTTTTCACCATTAACACCAAAAACTTGATTCGAATTTAACAAAACATTGATAAATAACTTGTTCATGTAGATTAAGCCATGGCTCCTCCGTCAACATTTAAAAATCAACAATTGCAAGTAGAACAAAACCTAAACTCATCCACAATAATTTCATATCTATCAAACGATTTAGCAGTAATAATACTAATATTTGTTCCTTTGTTCCGATCTGCCATGAAAATGATTCCTCCTTTAATTTTCTTCACCATTAACACCATTATTTCAAACCTTCTCAAATGCTCCAATAAGCGCAAGACGAGGAAGTGATAAATTGTCATAAGTTATTTATCATCACAAATTGGATGTAGTCATTTGAAAAAATTAAATAAAAGGCAAAAAAATAATGAAGGGAGGGGTTAATGGAGCTTAGTAATGGTGTTCTTGAAAAAAAATGAATTTAGCCTAAATGAAAAAGATGAAGAAACGGGGTGGGGTGGAGGTGGAGAATATGAAGAAGATGAAGAAATGGGGTGGAGGGTACGAAGAAGATGAAGAAATGGGGGTGCTGGGGGTGGGGGAAGAGGGTGGTTATGAAAAAGATGAAGATGGAAGTGGATTTTTGATTTTTTTTTTTAATTTAATATATATATATATATATATATATATATATATATATATAAAGAAAACTTATAAAATTAAGAGGTGGGATCCACCATTTTCCATGTTTTTTAAGCAATTAACGCGCTGATTTTTTAAAAAATTATCACGTCAGCAATTAGGGTGGAAAAAAATTCACTTAGAAGTTGTTGAGGGGGGTAAATAATTACCCGATTAGTTTAGGGTCTAAAGTAAGTTTTGGCTACAAGTTTAGAGGTGTTTCAATGTATTATCTCCTATTAATATGACATAAATGATCGGATAAATAATCTCTACACTAACTAATGCCTCTGACCTGACATATGATAAAATAATCCTTATATTTTTTTATGAAATTATTATCCTTTTATCCCTTAAACCAAATGATTCCCAAGAGAATAATAGACTAAGGGATCATTTGGTAGAAAGGGGAAAAGAGATCACTAATCAGTGGATTAAATTCAGAATGAATTTATCCCACGTTTGGTTGAGATAAAATACAGAGATAATTCATCTCAAGATTAGTTATCTCAGAATTGTAGTACTACTATTATTCAACCTTAAGAATGGAATAACTAATTTATGGATAACCAATTCCGAAATAATTAAACCCATAATAACTTGTTTACAACCGAATGACACCTCAAGCTGTTATCATTGTGATTTAGTTTAAAACGGGTCTATCTCTTGGCTACTGTGCAGTATATCCATGTGGGCATCAGAAGGTGTTAGGTGAATAATTCGTAATTAACTAAGAAAGTCAAATTAAGAATTTATTAAAAGGGAAACTAGGTAACTCAAAACGAGCGTTAACCGACCTTTTTCCGACTATGCATTGAAATGGTTTAACACTTCACAATTCATTTTCTTTTCTTTTTTTTTAGTTTAAACCACCCGATGTCCGATACCTGCTTTTTAAGAGTTTGACTATATCTGAATTCGCCCCGCATCGAGCCTCATTTGAAGGAGAGAGCTCCCAACAAAGTGTTTGTCCATACCCAGGGTCGTTCACAACTCATTTTCTTAAAGCTTGTAATAAAGTATAGGTAGCAAAAACAACACAATATATAATAATTTTACATGATCTTACTAGTAGGTACGGAGTTGACTAACAATTCCTACTTTCTTGACCATTTGCCACAATGTGAAAGTTGAACAAGTGCTTTGTTTCCCAATTTGTTCACAAAAAGTGCCGAGATTACAAGTCATTAATGAGTTCAACTAATGAGATACATATACAAGCTTAATTAAGCCAAATATAGAAAACTATCACCATCTCAAGCAGTAAAACAAAATCATTATGATTATATTACTAACATGAATAATTATGAATATTATTCATTAATAGGAGAAATTTTGGATAACACTACCATAAATTTTGATATTTATTTGATATACTCCGATTACAAATAGTTAGTCGAAAGTCCAGCTAATGTATTTGAAAAAATTTAAATTAAATGTTTATGCTTTTTTAAAAGTCTGTCCAACTACAGTTTTCATTATTATTGTCATTATTCGGACAGAATAAGCAAATCACAAGTAAAAGAAAACAAGAATAACACACAAATTTACGTGGAAATCCTTGCGGGAAAAAACCACGGGCAGAGGCAGAGGAGATTTCACTCTAATGGAAAGAGAGTACAATGTGGAGAAGGCTGAATTTTCTGAATAATAAAATAATCCACTAAATCGCACTTATATATTACGCGCGTACAAATAGGTCCTAGGCCTAAGAACATAAAGGTCCATCAACAAAATTCAGGTCACAACTCTAACAATCTCCACCTTGACACGAATTCTAATTCAGAACTCAAATCCATTTCAAGACATAAACTCTCCACCTTTTCCACAAAATCCCCTAAGGGCACATCTTAACAGTTAACACTAACCAAGTCCAAGCAATGCTCAAACTTGGCACTTGGTAGTGTCTTGGTCATCATATCAGCAGGATTATCATGAGTACTAATCTTGCTCACCAGAATAGCACCACGAGCAATAATTTCACGCACTAAATGATACCGAACATCGATGTGCTTTGTCCTCTCATGAAATATCTGATCTTTCATAAGGAAGATAGTACTCTGACTGTCGCAAAAGATCGTAGTAATCTGAAAGTCTTTACTAAGTTCGCCAAACAGATCCTTCAACCAAATAGCTTCCTTGAAAGCCATTGTAATAGCCATGTACTCTGCCTCAGTAGTTGACAAAGCAACTGTAGTCTGTAAGGTAGCTTTTCAACTAATAGCACAACCACCAATGGTGAAAACATAGAATGTAAGGGATCTTCTTTTATCATGATCTCCTGTAAAATCAGAATCAACATACCCGATTACTCCATCTCTGTTTCGCCCAAACTGCAAACAAACATCAGCAAATCCATGCAAGTATCTGAAAATCCACTGAACTGCTTTTCAATGTTCTTTGCCAGGATTTGCCATGTATCTGCTTACTGCATTGACAACATAAGATAAATCTGGTTGGGAACAAACAATAGCATACATAAGAGACCCGACGGCACTAGAGTATGGAACTCGAGATATTTAGTCACGCTCATCATCTATCTTTGGAGATAAAGTGGCCGAGAGTTTGAAGCGAGCTGCCAATGGAGTACTAACAGGCTTGGCATTTTCCATATTGAACCTGTGAAGCACTTTTTCAATATATCTTTTCTGACTCAAGTATAACTTACAATTCTTTCTATCCCTCAGAATCTCCATGCCAAGAATCTTCTTTGCTACTCCTAGATCCTTCATATCAAACTCCTTACTAAGTTGGGCTTTGACTTTTATTATCTATCTCATATCCTTTGTTGCAATCAATATATCATCAACATACAAGAGAAGATACACGAATGAACCATCACTCACCTCATTGAAGTAGACACAACTATCATAGCTGTTTTTCTGAAATATATGAGAGGTCATAAAAGATTCAAACCTCCTATATCACTGTCTGGGCGACTGCTTTAAGACATAAAGACACTTCTTCAGCAAGCATACATAGTCCTCATTTCCTAAGACTATAAAGCCCTTTGGTTGCTGCATATAGATGTTCTCCTCAAGTTCTCCATGTAAGAATGCAGTTTTAACATCCAACTGTTCAAGCTCAAGATTATGCACGGCCACAATACCAAGCAATGCTCGAATCGAACTATGTTTTACAATTGGAGAAAACACATCTGTGAAGTCAATACCTGGAACCTGATTGTAACCTTTAGCAACTAGTCTTGCTTTGTACCTAGCATCTTCAACTCCCGATGTTCCTTCTTTCTTTTTGAATACCCACTTACAATGGACAACTTTCTTATCTTTAGCCAATCTCACCAAATCCCATGTGTCATTCTTATGAAGTGATTGTATCTCCTCCTGCATAGCAATCATCTATCGGCCGAAATCATCACAACTAACTGTCTCTGAGTAAGAAGAAGGATCTTTACTGAAATCAATACTTTCTGCTACACTCAATGCATAAGTAACTAAATCAGCTTCAGCATACTTCTGAGGAGGTCTAATATCTCTTCTAGGCCTGTCTTTAGCAATAGAATATTGTGGCATCACTGGTGGTGAAGAAGAAATAGTACCACTCTGTATCTGTGGGCTAGACTAGAAGTAGGCACTGGTGTAGATTCTGCTCCAATCTATAATTCAACATGGGTGCTTGACTTTTGCTGATTCATGTCACTAAGCTCGTCTGGGGGCAAAACACTAGATTCGGAGAGAGCCCAAAGCATGGCAATTTCATCAAATACAACATCCCTGCTAATTATAACCTTTCTGCTTTTTGGACACCAAAGTATATAACTTTTAACATTAGGCTTATAACCCATAAATAAGCACTTGACAGATCTAGGTTCCAACTTTCCATTATCAACATGAGCATACGCAGGACATCTAAATATCTTCAAATTAGAATAACTAGCAGGAGTACCAGACCATACCTCTTGTGGAGTCTTTTTATCAATTGCAACTGAGGGAGAGCGGTTAATAAGAAGGCAAGTTGTGGAAGCAGCTTCATCCCAAAAAGACTTGGGTAAACCAGCATTAGAGAGCATACAACGCACCTTCTCCATTATAGTCTTATTCATTCGTTCAGCCACACCATTCTGATGCGGAGTATTACGAACTGTCAAGTGCCTTACAATTCATTCTGACTTGCACAAAGCATTAAATTCATTAGTATAGAACTCTAAACCATTATTGGTCCGAAGGTGTTTTACCTACTTCCCTGTCTGTTTTTCAATCATAGTCTTCCACTCTTTGAAAGTAGGCAATACATCATTCTTTTGCTTGAAAAAGAACACCCAAAATTTTCTGGAATAGTCATCAATAATAGTCAACAAGTAATTAGCGCCTCCTCTAGAAGTTACTCTAGCAGGACCCCAGAGATCAGAATGAATGTAATCAAGTGTGCCCTTAGTTGAATGGATGTCTTTAGTGAATCTGACTCTCTTTTGCTTCCCGAATACGCAGTGCTCACAGAACATCAATTTGGTAATACTCTTCCAACCAAGAAGTCCTTTCCTTCTTAGTTCAGCCATCTCGTTTTCACTCATATTCCCCAGGCGCATATGCCAAAGTTTAGCAACGTCACTTTTTGTAGAGATAAGGTAGAAATAGCTACATCGCCTGTAACAGTAGAGCCTTGCATGACATACAAATTTGCAAACTTTCTCTATCCCTTCATCACAATAAGAGCACCTTTAGTAACCTTCAAGACTCCACCTTCACCAATGTACCTATAACCGTTCGAATCAAGGGTACTCAAGGAAATAAGATTTCTCTTCAGGTGTAGGACATACCGCACATCACCAAGTGTCCTCATAACCCCATCAAACATCTTGATTTTGATTGTTCCAATATCATCTATCTTACAAGATGTGTTATTTCCCATCAACACAACACCTTTAGAGACTGTTTCATATGTTGTAAACCAATCCCGATTACGAAACATATGAAACATGCAAGCTGAATCAAGAATCCAATCCTCACAGAGTTTGGAGTTACCATCAGAAACTACCAAGAGTTCTCCATCACTGCTGTCATCTTTCACAAAACTGGCTTCACCGAACTTCTCTGGTTGGTTTCCCATCGGTTTTGGAGCTTTTTTTCTCTCTATTCTGTAACTTTCAATACTCGGATTTGATATGGCTTTTCTTCTTGCAATAATTACAGGTTTTGTTTCTATTTTTGGATTTCATCCTATTCCTTTCATCATCCCCAGAATTTCTCTCACGAGTCTTTCCTTCTTGAACAATGAGACCATCTCCTTGAGTCTCTGACCCATTCACAAGATGCTTTATCTTCTCCTTAGAGAACAATGTATCATAGACTTTATCAATCGACATGGTATCATGACTATATAAAATCGTATCCCTAAAGGTCGTGTATGATGCAGGCAGCGAATACAACAAAATCAACCCTAAATCTTCCTCATCATACTTAACCTCCAAAGTCTCTAAATCACAGATGATTTCTTTAAAGACAGATAGGTGATCTTCCAAACACACACCCTCAAACATACGATGGGAATAAAGTCACTGTTTGAGATGCAACATACTTGTTAGGCTCTTCGTCATGCATAAAGATTCCAGTTTCAACCACAACGCAGTGGCAGTGGTCTCCTTCAAAACATCCTGTAGAATCTGATTAGATAAATGAAGGTGGATCTGAGATAGAGCCTTCCGATGCTTACGTCGTTTGTCCTCGTCCGTCCACGATGAGGGCATCTTATCAAACCCTAATAGAGCATCGTCCAAATCCATCTGCGCGAGCATAGCCCACATCTTAATCTACCATAACGAAAATCTGGTGTTGCGATCCAAAACAACGGAATATCATACTTCATGGTTTCCATCCCCGATAAAATAATCAACCAAACTCTGATACCATTTTGTTATGATTCGGACAGAATAAGCAAACCACAAGTAAAAGAAAACAAAAACAACACACAAATTTACATGGAAACCCTTGCGGGAAAAAACCACGGGTAGAGGCAGAGGAGGTTTCACTATAATGGAAATAGAGTACAATGTGGAGAAGGCTGAATTTTCTGAATAATAAAATTACCCGCTAAATCGCACTTATATAATACGCGCGTACAAAAAGGTCCTAGGCCCAAGAACATAAAGGTCCATCAACAAAATTCGGGTCACAACTCTAACAATTATAGTCGAGAATAAAGTCAACAATTTTTTCGATCCATTACCCGACTATTATAGTTGAAAATGGACATAATTAATAAACAACAGTATTTGTTAATTAAGAAAACACTAGACTCCGTTTTTAATTGAATATGGATCCAATATCCTAGCTACTGTTATCGGGTAGTCTTATAATATCATATCTCAATACCAAATTACCCGCACTCTCGTCTCTCTTTCTCTCACTTCATTTGGGACACTTTGTCTGACAAACTCATAGTCACTCTCTCTCCCTCCTTCCCTCCTCTCTCCTCCCTTTATTTAAATTGTAAGTGTAATAATTTTCTTCATTTTTGCCCACAGGTAGGGGCAACTCAAGTGTCAATTCGGCGGCATCTACTATATGTTCAACAGAAAAATACATTTTTTCATAAAGTTCTGATACATTAGAGAGTTAAAAAAACTAATTTCTAGTGAAGAAAAATTCTTACAAAAATAAAAAGCAGAAAGGTTGCAAAATGTAAGACAATTTATCAGGATATGAAGCATCTCAATATTTTACATCTATACGTTCAATTAGTTATGAAAATTGCATACATTGACAAGAATTACAGCTACATATAATGCTCCCACTTTCGCTAATGGAGGTACATAGAAAAGAGTTGCTCTTTGCATCACAAATTGAAGTAGTTTCATTATTTCTTAAACCCCTTGTTTTTCTTTTGACATTTACCATGTGCTTTGTTCTCCGTTATCCGATAAGATCTAAATGAAGACAGTATGTTTTCTTGACATGGAGCACATTTATTCTTTAAGGTGTCTTTGTTCTTGGTTGATCCTAATGACCATGACTTTCATTGCTAGTGCCAGTATTTTTGGATGCAAAAAGTGTTGACCACAGTTATCTATAAGTTTATTACTAACCAATTCTGCACTTGGTGTTGGTTGTATATCATCTAAATTGCTAGGTTTCATGATGTTTGTTGTACAAAAATTCTCAACTACTCCATATGAGTGTTAACGTACTGCACTAATTCACGAAATTAGGCATCAGATGAATGAACATTTTGCAGAATGTATAATATTAGGTGCATTTTCATTTTCCATCTGATCAATACTAATACAAGAGGAAAGGAAAGCACGGAATATGCGAGTACTGTTTTCATATGAAATTGTTGTAGTTCCAACACAACAAAAGTACTTGAGATCCCATGTTTGTTTTGACAACTATTGCATTAGACTAAATACCAGAATAATGACATTCCTATTTAGATGCTTGTTTCATTTTCAAATCTCGTTTAGCTACATTCAATACTAGAGTATTCTAATGTAAGTTGAGCGGAATTATTCTAATGTAAAATATATCAAAAATTATAGTATATCGGATAGATAAAGAACCTTTTGAGATTAATTGTCTTTAAGAAACTCCTATTATTCTTTATGTATATTCATGAGTTCTACATCACCATCAATGTATATAAATAATCTAAAAAGGTGAAATACCAAACAATATCAGTCATTGACAACTTTTAGGAGGATTTTTTTCGCAAAATGTTAAGGCTAATAAAATATATTTAGCATTATCTAACTTGAATCATATTTTCCTAGCTTTAACATTTAGCAAAAAATACTCCTAAAAGTTCCAAATGACTAACGTTTTACGGCGTTTTCATTTTTAGGTCATATATGTTGATGGTGATGTAGAACTCTTGATTCTACATAAAGAACGATGGGAGATGCTTGAAGACAATTCATTTCAATGGTTTTTTGTATCAATATGATAAACTGTTGTTTCTGAAGATTTCATATTAAAATAATTTCAATCAACTTACATTAGAATTCTGTAGTATTACGTGTGATTAACAAGAGTTGAAATGAAAAGTGCATTTTAGGGTGAATGCAATTATTCTAGTATGTATTCGATCTGATGTAATATTTAACCAAAAGAATGTGGAATGCCAATTCATTTTGTCATGTTCGAATTACAACAATTTTATATGATAACAGTATTAACATATTCTGTTATTTCCTTTTCACTTGTATTAGTATTGATTAGATGGAAAATGAAAATGCAACTGATATCGTATATTCTGCAAAAGTTGATCCATATAATCTCTAATTTTGTGAGCTAGAGTTGCACGCTGACATTCACATGGCGCAACAAAGTATTCTTGTACAACAAACATCGTGAAATATGATAATTCAGAAGATGTACAACCAGAAATAAACACAGAAGTAGTTTCAAGAAAAAGTAGTAAACTTAAAAAAACAATAGCCAGCATTTTTTGGCATCCAAAATTCTTGATATTAGCAAAGCAAGTCATGATCATTGAGGCAATTCCATGAACAAAAAGACCCCGATATATGAGGATGTATATTTACTTGGGTATGCTATTTTTAGCAGGAGATATGTCTCAAGTTAAGAAAAAAGTTCTCTTTATTTAGGACTCACGGGAGGGAAGAGAACTAAGGCATGGCATACGCCAAAAGAAAATCAGGAAGGAGTTCAAAGAAGAATCGAATCCAAATTGTGATGCAGATAAAAAAAAAAATTGAAGTTTAACATAATAAATGAAGATGGAAACATCAGTGAAAAAGAGGAGTTATCAATTCAAAATATTGTTATTAAGATTTAAGTTACTGAAGAATATGAAAATACCTCAGTAATATTTACTCTGAGATATTTGCTACTTTAATATTTGTTATGTAGAAATTATTCATGACTTATCCATTGCAATTCTCTTTCTGACTTGTGAGTTGTATATTCAACTAAACTATCAGTGGAAGGTACTGCTACTATCGTCTATATAATTTTCATTGGCAAAAGTGCAATACTGATCTATTACTATATGTAGTTGTAATTCTTGTCACTGTAACCACTATGCATGCAATTCTCACAACATGTATGTATAAATGTAACATATTGAAATGTTTCATACCAGGATATTTTGTCTCGTATTTTGCAATCTATTTGTTTTCTCTAGAAACTTTTTTCACTGTAAAATTATAGTTTTATTAGCTCGTTATGTGTCGAAAACTTTATGAAGAATCATTTCTCTTTTCTGAATTTATAAATAACACCAACAAAATAAAGACCGCGTATAATTGATAATGAATTTTTAGACCCTATTCTTTTGGTTTGAAACTGGTTCTCTAATCATTGTAGTCAAATGCATAACTACAAAGTACAAAAATAAAAACTCATTTAGCAAATTCATGTTTGCAATTTACCGTACTTATAGACAATAACTGTAAAATTGAGACATTTGAATTATGTTCTAAATTTTATTGTTACATTAAACTCAATTAACATTTTCTTTTGTTTTCATAATAAGATTTTGCAAGTCCTCAAGTTGTACATCCAATGATCAGAATATACTAACCCCAAAATTAAATACTCCCTCCGTTTCGGAATAAGTGAATTGTTTGGGTATTTATTGGTATTTCAAAATAAGTGAATTCATCATTGAATTTTTTTCCAAATTTACCCTTATGATTTGACAACCAATTAACTTTTGAAAAGGTATTACAAGGTCATCTTTTTCTTTTTTGGGATGAAAATGGAAAGTTGTGTTAAATTTATATCTTTAGGCTTTTTCCTTAATCTGTGTGCCAAAATTCAACAATTCATTTATTATGAAACGGAGGGAGTATCATATCTAAGAAAACACCTATTAATGTTAATAATGCAACGCATAAGGAGGAAAAAAAGCTAAAATGAAATTCGAGTCTAAAAGTTACTCCTAATATAAATGTTATAAATTGGACAGTATTAAGCAAATCACTAACAAAAGAAAAATAAGAACACACAGATTTACGTAGAAATTCTTGGGTAAAAACCATGGGCAGACGCAAGGAATTCACTATAATGGAGAGAGAAGTACAATGTTGGAGACTTAGGCTGCATTTTTTTTTTTTTAAGATTCAAATGTCTGAATGTGAATGCACATCTGAATAATTAAGATGTTGTCTGTATATCTGAAAATTAAATGATTAAGACTGTTTGTTTTTCACCATCTGAATGTACAACAAAAAATTATTTGTATATATAATAAAATAAAAATACAATTCGAATAAAAAACTAATTATATATCAGAAAAATATGTAATTGATTATTATTGATTGAAAAAAAGATATTTATGTTTGTTAGTGATAGTGGAGATGATTTACAATGGTGGTTGCGGTGACAATGATTGATGTTAGTGATTGTAATGTTAGTGGTGATAATTGTGATGGTTGGCATTGTAGTGACTGTTATGATGGTGACAGTTGATAGTAGTGGTGGTGGTTGTGATGTGACGTTGATTGATGTTAGTAGTTGGAGGTGTTGATTGTAATGACTGAAAAATGAATGCATAATGATTGACGATGTGTTGATGCTAGTTAGAGATATTGTTAGTTGTGATGGTGGAGATGGCTGTTAGTAGAGATAAATTATAGCGATGATAGTGATTGAAGTGGTGGTAGAGGTAGTGTTACTAGTGACAATGGTGGTGGTCGCCGAAGAATGTGTGGAGGTTATGGTGTATTAGTGGTAGTTAGCGGTGGTGCTAGTTGTAATAGATGAGTTGGTTGATAGTGGGGATTGGCTGATAGTAGTTGATAATGGTGGTGCTATTGATGATGGTGGTGTCGGTAAATATAATTAGAATAATAGAGGTAGTAGGTGTGGTAGCAGTTGACAATAGTGGTTAGTAGCGATATTTATTATCGATGGTAGAGGTGGTTGGTGGTGGTGGGTGGTGGTTGACAATGATGGAGGTGGCAGAGGTGGTGACTGATGATTATGAATAGAGTGGCGGTGAATATAATCCAACACCAGAATACTTATTCAGACCTATTAAGACTTGATTCTAGATCTGAATGATTAAGACATATTCAGACCTATTAAGAGCTAAAATCTTAATAAAAAATAAATGCACTTAATGGTCTGAAGTCTGAACCATTCAACTTCAAACCTCCATTAAGTGCAAACAAATGAGCCCTTAGTCTCAATGACGTAATTTTGTTACATCCGAAATGACCCACTAAATACACTTATATAATACATGCGTACAAATAACCCTAGGCCCAAAAATCCCTACGCTACAACCATAGACCCCATGAAAAATCAGAAACATGGGTTGCACCACAAAACTTTCAGGGTTGGATCAACAAAATTCGGATCAACTTTAACAATAAATAATAACGTTGTTTAGTTGGAAACAAGTTATCTCAATATTATTAATCCCGAGATTAGCTATCCCGATATCAATGTCACTATGTATATGGGATAACTTACCCCATCATTATGGTAAAAATGGTTAGATAAATATTTTCAAGACTAATTAATACCTCAAACCAGGCGCAAGATAAAATAATTTTGCATTTTGTTCCGAAACTATTATACCTTATACCTTACGTCAAACGAGAGTTTTAAATAAACTAGCATTCCTATTGATCTTGGGATTGTTTAAACAGACTTATAGATATCACATCAATACAAACACATAATTTTTTGTTGTATGGATTAACCATTTTTTACAAATGATAAATTTCTTATTAGATATTGTGTTAGAATCTATTAATACCAATGAAGAATCTTAGAATCTATTGATACCAACGAAGAATCTACCAACACTAAATGAACTCAGGAGTCAAACATTTATACAACAACAATAGTAACAATAAGAACAACAAACCCAGTACATTTTCACAAAGTGGGATCTGGGAAGGGTAAGTGTACGCAGTCCATACCACTACCTCAGGTTGAGATAGAGAGGTTATTTTCGATAAAGCTCTGGCTCAAGGAAAAAACCATCGAGAAAAGAAATAGTAGAGGAAACCAAAACAACATGTATTAACACACCAGATAATAACTTAAACGAGACTAGCACCAAGTAATACGAAAAATGATAACACAATTCGAAACAAGACTAGCACTGTGACTACTAGAAAGGATACACTCCTCCCTAATATACTTCTAACCTATTTCACTTCCTCCAAACCTTCCTATCTAGGGTCATGTCCTTGGTAATCAAAAGTTGCTCCATGTTATATCTAATTGCCTCCCTTTAACATTTCTTCGGTCTACCTCTACCTCATATGAATTTGTCCCTAGCTAACCTCTTACACCTCAGCAGTAGGCATCCATGCTCCTCCTCATCACATACTTGAACCATTCTACTTCACTTCTTGTATCTTAAATTCCACAGAAGACACTCTCACCATATCATAAATAACCTTATTTCTAATATTATTTTTCCTCGTAAACCCACGTATCTATGGTAGCATTCTCATCTCCTTCACTTTTATCTTTTGGATGTGAGAGTTCTTGACTGGCCAATACTCTACACATATAACGTAGCCAGTCTAACCACCACTCTATAGAACTTGCCTTTGAGTTTAGGAGGTAGCTTCTTTTAACATATGACATCGGAAGAGACTTTCTATTTCATCCACCTTGCTCTAATACGATGAGTACCATCCTCATCAATATCTGCATTCTCTTAGATCATAGACCCAAGACAATTGAAACTATATCCTTTTTGAAAGGCCTAGGTATTGAGTTTTACAACTATATTGCATTCTTCACTCACCTCACTGAACTTGTACTCCAAATATTCAGTTTTGGACCTACTCAATCTAAACCCTTTTGGCTCTAGGATTTTCCTACTTAGAATTAACTCAACTATGGGTCTCATCAATCAAGATAACATTATCTTCAAAAGCATACACCAAGGTACCTCACCATGAATTTTCTACATCAAAATATCCATCATAAGGCAAATACAAAGTAGCTAAAAGTCAAGCCCTTGTCTAACCCTATCAATATAGAAAAGTGCTCTAAATTCCCTTCCATGATTCTAACACGAGTCTTAACTTCGTCATACATATCCTAATGTACTTAATCGGATACCCCTAGCCTCTAAGAATCTACAAATAACCTCCCGAGGGACTCTATAATTGATCTTTTCTAGGTCGTGAACACCATGTGCAAGTCTTTTATCCTCTCCCTATAGTGCTACACCAACCTCCAAATGAGATGAACGACATTGTCAGCCAAACATCATGGCATGAATCAGAACTAAGTCTTAGAAATAGAAATAACCCTTCTTAACCTTGACTCTATTACCCTCCCCCAAACCTTCATAATGTGGCTTAACAACTTAATACCTCTTTAGTTATTGAAATCCTGAATGCTCTCTTGTTCTTATGCAATGGAAACATCATAATTTATCCCAAGTTTAGGGAATCTTCGTCGTTATAAAAAGGCACAATACATAAACATCCCCTTTAACTTGACCACAAATTATATCTATGACCTACAACTTTGGGTGAGCACAAGTAGGCTCTTAAACTTGTATAAAATTGAACAAGTAGACATAAACGACCTACATGGCATAATACACCTAGGATGCTATGTAGGACGAGAATTGACCATGTAAGATGCCACATAGGACATATGTGTCTACTTGTTCAACATTATACAAGTTTAAGGGCCTACTTGTGCATACCCAAAGTTAGAGGTCATAGATGTATATGGAGTCAAGTTAAAGGACATGTTTATGTATTGTGCCTTCTAAAATGGTCTTAAACAACCTAGTCAACCACACCTTACCTTCTCCTCTTGGCCATTTCCAAAATCCATAAGAATCTCATTTGGATTATCGCTCTACCCCTATGTATCCCACGAATAGAACCCATAACTTTCTCAATCCTAATGAACCTATAAAAACCATAGTCTTAAAGCCACTTCGGGATCTCAAAATCCCCTAACATTTTGTTCAATATATTAGGGAAGTAAGACTACCGTCTCCTTCTAATAAGAACCTCCTTCACCAAGATTGTTGTGTGCATCCTTTATACACATAACTTGGTTAAGGTCCTAAACCCTCATCTCCCTAACCTTAGATAGCTTGTACAACTTCTTATACTATGTATAAGTTTTCTAAAACTACTCTCTTAGCTTCCATAACTACCAACATAGATTTTGTCTTATCAATCTTATATTTCTCCCTATTTATCCATTTTTCCACCTCAGCCCTACTCTCGGCCAACTTTATGCAGACTCTTTTATTAGACTCTACCTTCCTATTTACCTATTTATTCTTCCACCAATCCCCTTGGTGCTTGACAGATCATCTTTACAATAAAACTAAAACCTCTCTAGCAAACTTCCTAATACAACTGGCAGTCGTATCCCACATACTATCTGCATTCCCTCTACTCTCAAAAGCTCTTTTAGTCTTTAACTTCTTTGCTATCTCTATCACATTGGCCATAGTCAGGCTTTCCGATTTAATCCTTAGATGATCCTCCACACTCCTCTTTCTTTTCACCTTCTTGATCTCTAAGTTAATGACCAAAAGCATGTATTGGGTTGAAAGGTTCTCACCTGGCATGATCTTACAATCTTTGCATAGACCCCTATTACCTTTTCTAAGAAGCAAAAAGTCAATATGAGTATTGGCCACAAAACTATAGAAGATAACCTTGTGAAATTGTTTCTTTGGAAAGCTAGAATTAGCCCCCATCAACCCAAAAGACCGAGCAAAATCAAAAAGTAAAGCTCCTCCTTCATTCGTCGTACTAAAATCAAAACCTTCATGCACATCATCATAACCCCTCAGTGATGATCGATGTGCCAATTGAAATTTCCTCCAATGAAAAGCTTCTCAGTAATAAGAACACCCACTACCACCTCATCTAAATCCTTCCAAAATTTCTTCTTCTCTTCCTCATCCAAGCCTATATATGAGGCATATAATCACTAATAATATACAAGGTAAACCCTTTAATTACTAATTTAATCGACATAATCTTATTATTTCCCCTCCTAACCTCCCCCTCTTACTTTATAAGCTCTTTATCTACCAAAATACTTACTCAATTTATATTTTTATACTTCCCAAGTACAACAACTTATACCCATCTACTAATCATGCTTTAGTACCTACGCATTTGGTTTCCCGGAGACAAACTATATTAATTTGCCTATTTGAAAACAAATTTGCCAGCTCTATAGACTTCATTGATAAGGAACCTAGGATCTATGACCCTACTAACGATCTCTGCCTAACTGACGGGGGAGCCGTCATCCTTGCGTTCACTCGGTGCTACGTATGACTCCCAACTTAATGACACTGAAGCATAAACTAAATTGCTCATCATGATATCATGCTAAAAATAGTAAAGCATGCATAATCTGAAATACTCATAATCATATAAATTGATGTTTGTCTGAATTCTTGGGTATCGGGTTTTCATAACCCACTAGCTTTGTCCAATGCAATTGAGCATTATGAAAATTTAATGTTGATCATAGCAGAGGGTTTTACAAAACATACCCAAAAACAATAACTTATCAACGAAATTCATGGCTTTTGAACATGGAAGATGGCACTCGCATGGGAGGAAATATATTCATGGTAGGATTACAAAGCAAACAAAGTAAATTAAAGAAAACTTTATATTTGACCTAGAACCCAACATAAAGGGAAACTAAACTTGAGGGTTAAAAGCTTTTTGGAACTCAATGGGTGGAAGGGACCCATTGATGAATCCCCACATACCTGAAGGTGAAAGCCTTGGAGAAATCCTTGGAATTGGACTTGAGATGGAGAAACCCTAACTTGATTTTGGAGATGAGAGAATCACCTCTATTTCTTGTTGTGGATTGATGTTATGATTAAATAGTGACTTTGAGGAAGTAAGGGATTTTATATCACTCTTGGGGAAGCCTAAACGATGTGGGTACGGAGTTAATAGAATGAGAATTAACCAAAAGGCCCTTTTTAAATCGTACAGGAAATTTTGGTGTCAGTCATAACGACTCAGGCTATGACTCATTACTATTGGTCACGAGTCATGTTCTAGGTCGTGATTTAAAGTCTTGAATTTTTGAGTCATTTCTGTTAAGACAATGATTCCACTCTTAATGACTTATTAGGTCTAATCATAGGTCATTAGGAGAAGTCGTGGTCGCAGACTCAATTTCTGGATTTTTTTTTGTTGTGACGACAGGTCCACCCAATAACTCGTTAGGACTAAAAATGATTCGCGGGCTAGACTCGTCACCACTGGGTTGAATTTCTAGAATATCTCACTATCGTGGCAACAAATCCACACAATGACTCATTATGACCGGTAATGGGTCGTTGCCTGAGTCGTTGTATTGACAGTTGACTGACCCTTAGGAAATTTTTCATAACTTTTTGCCATGATATCGGATTAAGGCGAGCCTTGTGATACTGGAAAGATAATTTAATGGTCTATATTTTGATGGGTCTAGAGCTTGAAAAGTTAGGGTATTACAATATGTCCCCTTTGGTATCATTCATCCTTGAATTAAACTGACTAAGCTGAGTGGCTAGGGGAAAGTTGAAATCTTACACTAAACACTTACAAACTAAATCTTGAACTGATATCTGAGTTTATGAATGATGCATGAACTAAATTAGACTCATAAGTGCATGCTATGACATGAAGCGTACCACTAGGCCTCTGGTTCTCAACCTAACTTGCTAGCAATTTGGACATTTGGCCACCAATTCCACAATATCCTTCTTCATATCATTCCACCAATAGACTTTCTGCAAGTCACTTTACATCTTAATGGCTCCTGGATGAATAGAATATCGAGAATTGTAAGCTTTTACTAACATTTGTTGCCTCAAACAATCCACATTTAGAACATATCATCTACCCTGACAGCAAAAAACACCATCTCCCCCTTGGGAGAAAATCTCAACTTTCTGATTTCGAACCGCCTCATTCAACTTAAGCAAAACAGGATCTCTATCTTGCTTTTTCTTTACATAGGCAACCAAAGAAGATTTTGAACCATTCTAAACCCAAATGCTACATTTATCCGAATCAACCAACCGAACTCCCAATCTAGCAAGCTGATGAACTTCACAAACTAACTCTTTCTTATCATCCTCCACGTGAGCAACACTTTCATAGATAATCTGCTAAAGAAATCAACCACTACGTTGGCCTTTCCCGGGTGATACAAGACATTCATATCATAATCCTTTAACAACTCTAGCCACCTTCTCTGACAAAGATTTAAATCTTTCTGAATGAAAACATAATGAAGACTTTGGTGATCAGTGAATACATCAACTTGAACCCCATAAAGATAGTTACACCGAATCTTTAAGGCAAAGACAACTACCGCCAACTCGAGGTCATGAGTTGGGTAGCTCTTCTCGTGATATTTGAGTTGTCTAGAGGCATATGCTATAACCTTGCCCCGCTGCATCAACACACGACCAAGGTAAACTCTAGAAGCATCTCAATATACCACAAAACCATCCAAACCCTATAGTAGAGTTAAATCTGTGGTGGAAGTGAGTCGAGTCTTCAACTCCTGAAAACTCTTTTTGAAAGAATCAGACCACATGAATTTGACTTTCTTCAGATTCAGTCTGGACATGGAAGAGGCAATAGAGGAAAATCCTTCAACAAACCGTCTGTAGTAGCCGGTTAAACCCAAGAAACTTCTGATATCTAATGGAGATATGGGTCTAGGCCAGTTTCTTACTAATTTGGTCTTTTGAGGATCAACTCGAAGGCCTTCACTGGAAATGATATGACCAAGGAATGATACTGATTTCAACCAGAATTCAAACTTACTAAAATTAGCAAATAACTGATGATCTTTAAGCGTCTGCAAGACAATCCCTAAGTGATCTGCATGTCCACCCTCACTCTGAGTATAAACGAGGATGTCATAACTAAAGACGACAACAAATATGTCTAAGTAATGCTTGAACACCCTGTTCATTGATATCGCCCGAAGTTATGCCTCCAAACAAGGCTAAAGCAGTTGATGCAAAATATAGTAACCCAACTCAAGTTGCGATTGAATCCCAAGAAAATATGTGAATTATCTCTTTCTAGTTTGTTGAAGTCAACAGGCAGTACTAAAAAGTAAATAGGGGATTATAGTTGTAAACAATCAACAGTCACGGAACTCAACTTTGGTTATAATTAATTAGAAATAAACACTAGGATTGTGCCCCCTAGCTTCTCAACTTTGTAGGTTTATCGTGCTTTGTTGAACCGACCTAATATCTTGCATGCAGAATCTGATAAGTTATGTACCATCAACTGTCTTGTGGACTTATTAACAAATTTCACCCTTAAACTTTTAAGTCTCAGGATGTCGCTTACTAACCCTTATCCTAGATTCCAGTTAACTATTATCTTTTGAGTTTTAAGTTATTAGATGAAAGATAATCGTCTTAAGTAGATGATGCTGATTAGCCTAGATCAACAATTAATCTTCAAATTACTATTGTGATTATCTTTTCCTAATATCTACTCCTCTTGTAAAGTAAGTAGTGATATATTAGGCAAAATCCTAACATTTGCAACCACTAAGAAGCTATTAAACTGAAGATAACCATAATACATTCAATAATACTAGTTCAGAACAACTTAGCACTTTATCTACTTCGTCATTTCGTTGGGGTTCCCATAACCGTAGCTAAAGGTTTTAGCTGCTCATTATTAATGATCAACAAAATTCATAATTGAAAGCATTAAAAAATATCACAATGATCAACAAATAAACCCAAAGTTACAAATCAAATTATCAACCAAAATCAAGAACAAAACAATCCCAAGATCAAAATTGAATCCTGGAATCAAATATATATTTGTAAGTATCAAGAGTGTGTAAACTAATAAAAAAATGTCAAAAGGGTATATATAGAGTACAAGGAAATCCTAAGAAACAACTCCTGAACAAAGAAGGAAAACTGAGGTCGGTGGCCACTTACTGGGCCACCTACAGGCCGTAGGTGGAACCTATGTCCGTAGGTGGCACCTACGTTCGTAGGTGGTCCTACATAGGTTCCAAGGCCTCAAAATCTTCTGAATATCTCTCTAGACCTGGCTCTTCTGCAATATATCCTGGCACCTATGGACTATAGTGCCCTCCGTAGGTGGCAGGGTCAACTTTTTCAGTTTCTCAGCTTCTCTGACACATACTCTGGCACCTAGGCCCATTAGGTAGTACACACGAGTCGTAGGTGCCCACTTCAATGGTCCAAACCTTCAATTCCCACTCCTTTTCTTCAGAACAGTTCCAAAACCTAATTTTCTACAAAACATAACATAAAACACATCATATCTAACAAAAATACCTAAATAACTTGCATAGTTTCATCATTTTAAGTATCAAAAGTGCTATGAAACCATATCAAATAAACATCTTCAACTTAAAATATCTGCATGTCCTCATGCAATATAACATAACTAAACACAACCACGACACTTAACTAGGAGAAACCTAAGGTATCTACGTCAGTCAATCATCAACTTTAGCTCAAAAACATTACCCCACCCCCACCCCCCTCTTATTCTAACTCTTCAAAACCAATTATGTGTATACATGAAGCACAACAATAGGACACAAGGGGTGCTAATGTGGGGTTACAGGATTTGTTAATTGGGTCAAAAAATGGAAAGTTCACTTGGTATTGTAATTTCTCCCTATTTATGATTTGATTCTATTTGTTTCTAGTTTTGTTTTGTTGATAATGCTTACCAGTATGTACGGTTGTACTGATTCTGCACTTACTATATCTTCAATCGGAGGTATATCCATAATGCAGGTTAGTTGAAGTTTCTACAGGAGCGATGTCAATCATTCAACAGAAACTTCTGCCCTCTCTATTCTGCATGGATATTGTATCATGGATGTCACTACTCCTTGTTTAGTGTTCTTGTTCTGATTTAGGCTAGGTTATGGAGAGTCACTTATAGTTATTTTTCGCATTTACTTTTCTTGTTTGATGTATTAAAATAAGTTTGAAAACAAGTTAAATGAGTAATTGTATTTAAATAGTTGAGTAATTATTCATATGACAAGACATAAATTGACTAAGTATATATCATAGTAACTTTCGCATTTTGTTGAATGGTGGGATATTCAGGGTTCTCCTATCTAGGGTTGGTGTAGTTAGTGCCCGGCATGACTCGGTGGGTTGGATCGTGACAGGTGGAGAAGAAGTCACAAGTGAATATCTCTTTACCCTCACTCTTTAGTCAATGTTTTGGCCTTCGTCTAGTTTTCCCTTTTAATTAGTTTATTTTCGTGTGCGGGGCACTTTTTTAACCTAATCAATAGTTGTTAGGATAAAATACATGTTGGAGAGATATGAAATCTCTGAGCAGACAGTAATCCCTTACATTGTCATTCTTTTCATAATAGGATTTTGCTTAGTATCATTTGGATGGACTTAGATCCTTTCATGTAAGAGAGTTTTTGATGAGCTTTGAATTTGGACAAATCCAGAGGGCCTTGCCTTCTTGCGTGGACTTAGGCTAGCAAATTTGATACGATTTAAATAGGGTCCGGCAGTCTACACCTACTTCGGCCCAATATATAAATGGGATTGACGGCTCTTCTTACTTAGTTGGTGTTTGGTAATAAACAATTAAAAAATCACTTTATTTAAAATATTTAAAGTTTGAGTTGTGTTTGATCAAATGTATTACAATAAATATTTAACATTTGAATGTATTTATTTTTTTTAAAAAATATGAAATATGATTTAGACATGAAACATAATTTAAATGACATAGAAATAATAATTTTAGGATAATTTTGAAAAAAGAAAAATTTATGAAAGTGTGAGTGAAAAAAGTTAGCAGGTTTTTTTGGATATTTTTCAAATACAACTTTAAATTATATTTTGAATTTTTATAGCCAAATGCTAACTTTAAATAAAATTTAAAAAAAAATAAGAAAAAAAGGTTAAAAAAATGACATGACTGAAATTGCAATTATAACTAAATTATTTTTATTTATAATAAAGACGAACTAAAAAAAGAAAGGTACAATATAAATTGAGAGGGAGATAAAAGAAAAATACTTACATACACGTGATGTATACACTAAATCAATATATGCATATCATGTCTTTGAATCTAAAATTTATACTACTTAATCATATGATTAATCAACATGTATTTTACTTAATTAAGTTTTTATCGAGATAAAATGGGTAAAGGAAAATTTTGAAGTCTTTAACGAGGGACAGCGTCATATTCAAAACCCAGAGGGTGCCTGGGCACTCTTGATTTTCGGGCAATGAAGCAGCTTCAGCTTCACTATCTGGGCCTCAAAGACAATGTGTATTTCCCAAAATTCACGCCCATGGCGATGCCGCTACCTACACCTCCATTAACTCCACTTCCTAAACTTCCCCTTAAACTCAAAATTTCACCTATTACTCCAACCAACGCCTCATCTCGTCTTCTTTGTAAATTCAAGGATTCCGGTAACACCCTTTATCTATCTTTTGATATAGGTTAATTTATTGAATTTATGATTAGTTCTGTGAAATTGGCTTCATTCATCTGTCCAAGTTATACTGATGCTTAGTCAACTTGTAAACAAAAATTCGTACCTATTTTCTTTCGTTGTTGGTTGTTTTTGGTGTCAGTAGTATTTTTTGCTAGTTAAAATTAAGTGACCTGTGCATCTTTTTCCTGCATTTTCCTTAAGAGTTATCGGTCATATGAGAAATAGAAGGGGCTTTTAGATATACGTAACAATGACGGATTGTGGGCAGAAATAGTTGAATTGATAATTGAAGGTGAAGAAGAGACTAAGAGTGTTGGTATCTTGTTAACGCATTAGTTTCAAAATTGTAGTAGGAGTAGAAAATTATTCCGAGCACACAAGTTGCTTGTTTCTCCACAAGGAGCTATCACCCCCTCGCTGTTGCCAAAGAATTGAATTACTTCCACCGGCAAACTCAAACGTGGAGAAAAGCACCCGACACTTACTTTGTTTTCAAAAACTATGCAGAAATGAGGGGAGAAAGTTTGTAGATTTCAGTATTTCAGTGTATTCGATGTCTTAAATTTGAGAGGGTGAGATGGAGAGGTGCAATTTAAGAAGTGTCTCTTTGGTGCAATGCAAAATGTGCCTTATCTCATCTCCCATTCACATCTTAAAACCCCAACAAAGAGTTGGGTTGATTACTCGGGGCTGTCATTTATGCCTCCACATCTATGTATGAACCACAAAATGTACACAATCTGTTCTCCTATTGCTTGTGCCCAGATAGACATTTCAAATATGAGAAATGCTATTGTGGTAAAGAAAAGAATTGGATAAGATTGGCTAACACTACTGCTTTTGTGCTCTGCATGATTTTGTTGTTGTTACTCTTCTTTTTCCTGTTTGTTGTGTAACACTCTCCATTTTGCATCGTTTTGTCGTTGTTATTGCTCCCGTAGCTGTATCATTGTTTGCAGATTGTTTGACAGGCTTTATTTAAGCTGAGAGTCTATCTGAAACAACCTCTCTATCTCTACGAGGTAGGGGTAAGGTCTGCGTACATTCTACCCTCCCCGAACCCCACTTGTGGCCTGTGGGATTACACTAGGTATGTTGTTGTTGTTGTTAAAGGATTGGATAAGAATCTGTTTTGCAGACTCTTTTTTTTACTTTAGGTGGATAGGGTTTTGAAGTTAAAAGGCAATTTGGATATTTCCTTAGTGTTAGTTTACTCTACAGTTCTAAAATCTATTTCCTTCTGTGCCATATGTGGTCTGAGTTTTTCTGGGATCGGTTGCTCGTATAGTTTCCCTGCTCGATTATTTTTTGATTTTAACATGTCTGAAAATTTTGGCTAAGGATATAGATTAAGCTGTTAAATGACACCTTTACTAGATATGACCTCACAGCTGGAAATTCTGAAGCCCGAAGGGAAGAAACCAGAGAAGCGTGTCAGCGGGATATTCTGGATACTACTTCTTAACCTGGGAATATATGTGGCAGATCATGTCTTCCAGGTTTGGAAACTGCTTTTCCCCGCCTTATTGCAGCTTTCATTGAATATATTTAGTTCAATGGCATCAAGATAATTGGCAACGACAAATATTTATGATCCATTTTATTCAGTATGCTATTGAACATGCACCCAATCCTGGTAAGGTGGACCAGGGCTGGTGAGTTCCATTGAACATGAATAGTTGGGGTGGCATGATGAGGGATCAGCAATTGAACACGTATAGTGGCACTCAGCCATATATGGACTCTATGAAAATAATGTTACTCTTATCTGCTGGAATAAAGGGATCTAACAGAAAAAGTAATTATATCAGGTTCGGGCAATAAAAGCGTTATACTTTTACCACAATCGGCCTGCTTGGTACCAGTTTGTGACTGCAACATTCTGTCATTTTAACTGGTGAGAATGTAGAGTATTTAAGTTCTTCTTGCAAATGCTAGAAATGGAAAGTAAAATATTCATTATCAAGCAGAATTATCAGTTGCTTTCTCTCTTGTTCTGTTTACACTTATGTCTAATTGTTACGTTTATGCCTAAGTGACTTTTTATTTTCATCTGCACTTCACTCAACAGGAATCACCTGTCAAGCAACCTGTTTTTTTTGTATATTTTTGGTAAGACTTCTTGTTATCCTTAAGGATAAATTTTCACTGTACTTGATAGCAGATGATAAACGTAGACGTTAACCTACTTTAAGCTTCCAGGAAAACTCGTTGAAGAGGAGGAAGGAAACTTTGGATTGTGGCTTTCTTATATATTAACTGGGGCTGGAGCTAACCTTGTCTCATGGTTGATTCTGCCAAGAAATTCTGTTTCTGTTGGTGCATCTGGTGCAGTGTTTGGACTCTTTGCTATTAGTGTACTTGTGAAGGTGATTTCTGCATTTTTTTTATTGCATTTGTGCCTCAGTTAAATATCAATTGACTGTGTGTGAGGATTGATGTACATAGACAGAACACTGTCGCGCTTGGTTGTTTAACCAGTCTAACCATCTTGGTTTTAACTGCAGATGTCTTGGGACTGGAGAAAGATTCTTGAAGTAGTTGTATTGGGCCAGTTTGTTATAGAAAGGGTATCCCTCTGCTTTTCCTGCTAATTGAAACGTGATCAATCACACATGACAATTGACGTTTTTACTTATTCAAGTGCGCTAGATTCACATCAAGTTTCTTCCATGACATAGCTTAATTGTTGGACCAAGCAGTTTACTAGTGTAACTACATATATTTACAAGGATTATAGCACAAAAGACTGGATCTTTTCCCAAATTTAATGGGTTATATGCACATTACACTTCAACATGAAGTTCTAGGCCAATAGCTTTCTCAACGCTGTGACAATATGATGGTTTCTTTCTTATTTTAATCTAGTAACAATTATAAAAAGTTTATTTGAAAGGTCCTAAGTTTGTTTTAATCCCATGACGTCTAGTTCAAATCTCAGTAGAGACAGAAATACTAGGTGATTGTGTTACATTTGTCCTAACTTGGTGGACAAATTATCTGGTATCTGCTGGTGATGGGAGGTGGCAGGTATCTCCTGACAGTTATCAAAAAAAAAAAAATCTAGTTTTCTTCCATCGGAGTCACTGGTTCATCTTGAAGGGGATCTAAAACTTGATAGTTCACTCTCCTACATGTTAGTATTCAAATGAAATTCGTCATCTAGACGATGGATTATGAACTACCGTAGATTTCTGTGATTAACTGTCATATCATATTTGACCAATGGCTCTCTCGAAGTATGAGATTAGTATTTACTGGTTATCCCACCTTATTTCATAATGCAAGAAGATGAAGTGCCATTTTTAGTGCTAAACTTATGGCTTTAACTTGAATTTGTAGTAATAGAAATGTGGGAGGGGGAAGCTAGTGTTGTATATCCCGAATGAGAAGAAAAAGGCCAAAAAGTCCCATCAACAAACCCAGGGGTGATGGTGATGGTCATGGTAGAGAATGTTCTTTTTGCATCTGGCCGACCAACTACTCCTAGTGATGATGATAAATTCAATGAATGTTGCTTACTCTTCCCAAGTTTCTATTTAGTTTCTTTAAATCAAATTGATCTGTGTTCCGGGGTATCTCAGGTAATGGAAGCAGCCCAAGCTTCAGCAGGATTAGCGGGAGGTATTAATGGAGGAGTTTCTGCCTTACAAAATGTTAATCACATTGCACATCTCTCTGGTGCCCTTATTGGTGTTGCTTTGGTATTGATGCTGAGTGGAATTTCTAGTGAACCGGATGCACGGAACAATAAAAAGTGACAAGGAAAGTTTCTTTACAAACATGTATTAATTTGCTTATTGAGTAAAGCAATCAGTTCAATGACAGACGGGCATTTTATGCATATTTTTAGTACACTGAACTGTACCAAGGATAGTGTTGGTAATTTTTGTGTGGATAGGGTGTATCAATTTAACATCAGATTTGACATGGTGTATAGACGATTTTTGAAAACCAAATACATATTCTATCATAACTACTACTACTTCCTCAATTATGATTTACCCCTTTTAAGCCACAAAATTTAAAGAAATTTTCTATTGTTGTTATGAAATATAAAGCAAATACTACAAGATGAATAGAGAGAAGAGAGAGTAATTATTATTTCTCTTTAGAAGTTTTTTGATGAGGGTTTTACAATGAAGGAAAATCTCTTTATTTATAGGGGAAAACAAAGACATTGACTATATATGGTAAAAAAAATCTAGTGAAAAAAAAGAATGCACATCTTTAACAATATGCATATAGACTGCCTCATTAAAAATCTTACAAGAAAAACTCAGTGGGGCAAAACCTCATAAAGAAAAAAGAGTGCAGCGCGTATTAACTCTCCTTAATGAGAACATCCCGATCTAGTGCACCATCTTTTTTAAAGTTGCAATTGTAGGAGACTTGGTGAATAAATCAACCACATTGTCACATAAACGAATATGTTGCACGTTAATATCACCATTCTTCTGTAGCTCGTGTATATAGAAAAGCTTTGATGAAGTGTGTTTCGTTCTATCTCCTTATGTGAATCTTCCCTTATGTTGTGCTATGCATGCTACATTATCTTCATATAAAATTGTGGGTACTTTGTCACATTTCAAACCACATTTTTCTTGAATGAGATGTATCATGAACCTCAATCATACACATTCTCGGCATGCTTCATGAATAGCTATTATCTCAGCATGGTTCGATGAGGTGGCTACGATAGACTGCTTTATATATCTCCAAGATATGGCAGTATCCCCACATGTGAACACATTACATGTTTAAGATCAAGATTTATGCGGGTTAAATAAATCCCTAACATCAACATAATCAACAAGATCGAGACTGCAATCTTTAGAATAAAATAAGATTCATTTGTTTGATCCCATTCTAATGTCTCCTAGCAGGAGCAAAACTATATCTTGCTAACAAATTAATCGAAAAAGGCTATATCATGTCTTGTAGTATTTGCAAGATACATTAGTGCACCAATTACACTAAGATATGGTACTTCAGAACTAAGAAGTTCCTCATTCATTTTTTTTTAGGTCGGAATGGATCCTTCTTCAATTATGCATGTTTCTCATTTAAGTAAATATTCTATTACTTTTGAAAACTCTCCAAGAGTTTCAATAATATTAAATCCATCAATTTATCTCTTATAAGGATAATAAACAAGTTTCCCGAAAACTTTATATGCTTCAGGCTTATTGAAACCTTTAGGGATTTTCATATAGATTTTTGTCAAGTGACAATATTTAACACTTCCTATTTGACATCTTCTAGCGTCTGAACTGTAAATCAAATAAGTGTTATGCTTACCAAGATGCATCCTTTCATGTCACTTGATAAATGTTTCTGCGTCAGCATGCTTAATAGACGTAAAATTCATATCTTCGTAATCTTTCACAATATTGCACAAATATTGTCTCAAATATATAATTGATGATATATCATTTTGTATCGGTTCACAGTGTGACATAACATTTTGAGATCTCATTACTTTATTATTTTCAGGTACCTGAACATCTCTAAGGTTTCATGAACTGTTATGTCGTAGGCGCTTTAAGAACACATTGCCTTCTTATTATGATTATTTGCTCTGTATCCTTTTCAATGATTATTTCATTTGGAACCGATTGGTCTATAACGCTCCACGCATGCATAGACCCTGTCCTCCAGGGACACAAAATAGGAACACTTGCAGCTTAAACATGATATGTTTTTAGCATTTGACTTGAATTATATTTGGAATGAGGATCAGATGATAATTCCTAACATATTCAATAGTTGCTTATAATCTCCTCCTTACGTTAGAAAAACTAACATACATTCTCCATCTTCTTTAAGGAATCCATCTTTATGTATTATAGTATATTCATTTATCAAATACCACACATCAAAACTACTAGATGGAATAATTGATTCCTGACCTTGAACCAATTGAGAAGGGAGTATTAATCATAATTTATGGTCTAATGCAAACAAGTATTATTGTATGCAATATATCATACTTCAGACCAACACATGTGGCTTTGTTCTCATAAACAATGATTCAACTCTTTATCGAAGGCATTTAACACCAAATTAATTAGCATTATCAAGATGAACTGCCTTAATTACACAATTTGAAAATTATGCTCTTAACTCAATTTTATTGAGCAAGCAACTTTATGAATGTCAAATTGCAGGTTGATAATAAATGTACATGTGATCATCTTATTGATGCATCTTTTCAACATATCACATGATCGGTGAACGGGCCCATATTCACCTTTTATAATTTTCAGCTTTTAAGGGATTCAATCCCAATATTTGTTGGTCCAACTAACTTATCATGAGAACAAGCAACATTAAAAGTAATGAAGAATTTTGTAATTCTTCAATATATGTTAAATACTCAGTATGCACATCTTTGAGATGTCCCAAACGATCATGTCAATTTGATGAATTTTTTTTCTAGAAAACTCTAAATTTACCATGACATGTACATTTTACTTTAGTAAATTTCAGATTTACTATTACATGAATAAATTTCAAATTTGTTACTTTAGAAGTAGATTTCAAAATAACTCTTCTCAATTATTCAGCCTCTTTCGGAGGTGAGTTGTGATACCATCACAATCAAGTGCACGTTTGCTTTAATAAACTTCTCATTCCCCAGGAATGAAATATAACCGTACCTTAAGTCTATCAAATTCTGATAGTTTATAACCTCTTTCAAGATATTGCTACATCATATATTGCTACCACATTCACTTCAAGAATGGAGCAAATTGTATCTTTCAAACTTATCATATGTTGCTACCATATTCACTTTATGGAATGGAGCTTATTCAATGGACAAGTTTCATGACTTTTTATCAAATACATATTATTTTTGCCTTAGCCATTATAATATCATTAATATGCATGGTGCATTGAGATTCAAACTTAACGTCTTATCCATATAAAGACATCTTAGGCATAACTCGGTGGGAATTGAACCCAACATCTTATCATCATGGTGCATTGGAACTTTTAACCCAATGTCTTACCCTCTTAATGACATGAGACTTAAATTCATCATCATATTTTTTAACAATATTATTTTACATGAATAAATTGAAAGCATTAGTGGTTCCAAATCAATTATTTTTTCTCAAATTCAACAATAATTATATCATTAGTAGCAAAAAATAAATAACCTAAGGAATCACTAACCTTGAAATTACCTTTAGATTTATAATCTCACCTTGTTTGGCAGAGTCTCGTGTTGATAACGTGTTATGAAATATAAAGCAAATATAAGAAGAATCGTGTTAATAACGTGTTATGAAATATAAAGCAAATACAAGAAGAATAGAGAGAAGAGAGAGTAATTATTATTTCTCTTTAAGGGTGTGTTTGGTATGATGGAAAATATTTTCTTATTTTTTCTTGTTTGGTTGTAGTTAAATGTTGAGAAAATATTTTCCATAACAACTCATTTTCCTCTATTTGAGGGAAAATGACTTCCCTCATGGGCCAAGGGAAGTCATTTTCCGAAAAATGACAAATGTGACTTATGCCCCCACCCCCGCCCCTCTTACCCCACCCAACAACACTCATATTCACATTTCTCAAAAAATTTACATTACTCAAAAATATTTTTCACTGTGCTTTGCTTCAATTTTTCACTACTTGAAATAAAAAATAGTGAACCCCGAATTTTTTTTTTCAATGTTCGTGAATGTATTGTTATTTCCATATGCATAGAGGAAAACTTACCTATGTTACTTTAGCTAAATGCATATTTCATTCTGTCATCGATGTAGCTTGTTTCACAAGGTTGAATAAGCTTGTCGTTCTGTTGTATTTCTATTGATTGTAGTATCTTGAGATCTTCCTAACAAAATGTTGAAAAATGTCTCATATATTTGCTAATTAGTAGTTGATTAAATTTAGTGATTGTAATATTTTAGTATTCGATATTGATATTATTTGCTATGCTTAAATTAGTTCTTACAAATTGTTGAGTTGCTAGAGGTACTGATATACTAGTTAACAGTTAGTAGTATTTTCTAAAAAAATATTTTTTCACTCACCAATCAAACACTAAAAAATATTTTCTACTCACCAACCAAACACCATAAAATATTTTCCACTCCCAACCAAACAAGAGAAAATAAGCAGAAAACCAACTTATTTTCTAGAAAAACTTTTTTCAGAAAAATATTTTTCATGGAAAATATTTTTCATCATACCAAACACACCCTAAAAGTTTCTTGATGGGGGTTTTACAATGAAGGAAAATTCTTTTTAAATTTTTCATAAATAGACATTGACGATCAATCCGGCTAAAAAATAGCATATTCCGCACTAAAGTTTGTGTTGTTAGCTTTTACTGTCCTATTAAAACAAGTTCCTAACATGTATGCCTAGACAAATTCTAAAGAAAACACAGGGGGAACTTCCAAAATATGGTTGGATCTAAAAATTCTCCTACGTGCTCCTTCCTTTGCAAGTGAGTCTGCTACTTGATTTTGCTCCCTAAAACAGTGTTGCACTGCTGGTCGTCCCACTCTTGTCAGCATGGACCTACAAATATCAATAATAGGATCATAATGCATATTTTCATGTTTTAGCATGTATATAACCTGTTGTGAATCAATATTGATCTTAATGGGAGAGAGATTGTTCTCAGCCACTATTTTCAGACCCTCCAACAGTGCTAGGAGTTTTATTTAATTATTAGTGACATTAGGGTAGCCCTTATAGTAGCTGAGGATCCATTCACCATTTCTATTTCTGATTACACCACCTATGCCCCTAATCCCGGGATTCCCCAAGCTGGAGCCATCCGTGTTAAGCTTATATGAACCTCAAGGAGGGGGGAACCATTTAATAGAGATAGTGACTAGAGGGGCTGTTGAGTAGAGGGATAGTTGGTTAGGTGAGTGTATTCAATAGTTGTAGCATACGCACTTTCAAAAGAAGGCGTGGAGTTAGAGTTGTTGAAAACATTACCATTTGTACAATTTCAAATTTTCCAAAGACAGAAGACAAGGAGAACATCTAGATTAATGTGGTTGTCAAAGTGTTTGTTGCACACCTAATTTTTGACAACATCGAGCATGTTGTCCTCAGCAGTGTCATCCAGGTTCGGGATATTGCAACCCAGGTGGATGAACTGGTTGGTCCAGAGCTGAGAAGTTTTAGGGTACTTTCAGAAGATATGAGGTATATCTTTTTGGGTGTTAGTACAGCAGTAGCAGCTTGGGGTGATAGAGACACCTCTCCTAGAAAGAATGGAGTTTTAAGGGAGTCTGTTATGGTTGAGCAGCCAAAGAAAATGTTTCATCATGTTGGGGACATTCATGTTCCAAAGCCAACCGAAATTTTTTTGGCTCTTGAAAGGGCATGATTTTGAGCTGATGAGCTTGTAAGCACTACTACTCTTGAATTGACCACTACTAGTTAGTCCCTAAATAGGGTAGTCCGTAGGACTTTTGGTTGTATGGAAGAAGCTAGACTAAATAGCTTGGATAGTGGAAGGGGAAGTTCAAAAGGGGGGAAGATAAGTCCCAAGTCCCATTTTTTCAGAAGTCTGAGATTGTGGCATTGGGAAGGTTTTTGGTAGGAGGACCTTGGATAATGTTATTCAGGGCATCAATGTTGGGAATCCATTTATCAGTCCAAAATTTTGTTTTTTCTCCTTTATGGATGATCCACAAAGAGGCTTCTCTGCAAACAGCTTTGCCCTTGGTGATGCATTTCCAGGTTTTGGAAACTCTTTGATTGTTAGTGGTCAGACAGTACTTGTTGAGTAAAATTCTAGACCAGAGGGAATGAGGGTTTTTGGTAAGTCTCCAAGCTAGAGCACAATGCATAGTATTATTTTTTATACTAGCTTTCTGGATTCCTAAGCCACCCAGATCCTTGGGTTGCGTATTGACATCCCAATTAACCATATGCATATTTTTCTTAACATCAGTGGTGCCCCTAATAAAGTTCTTTTGGATTTTATCAATCTGATTGGTAATCTTTTGGGGCAGGGAGATATATTGCATACATGAGCCGGAATACTATTTAGGAAGGCTCTAGTGAGAGTGGTTCTGTCAGCTTGGTTGAGGAATTGAGTTTTCCACCCAGCTAGCTTGGGTTTCATATTTTTAATGATGAATTGGAAATCTGCATTGGTAGGGGATTTATGAAAGATTGATAATCCAAGATATTTCCCAAAATTATCTCTCTGATGAATGTTAAGGATGAAAGCAAGGTAATTGTAAGTGTCGGTGGAGCAATTCTTGGAGAAGAGAACCTTGGACTTGATTCTATTTATTTTTGTCTCGAGAAAGCACTGGAAGAATCAAGAGTCTTCTTAATAGTATCATAGTTCTCTTTAGTGGCTTTGGCAAAAAAGGTTAGATCATCATCGAAAAAAAGATGGGAGAGTTTGGGGCATCTTCTGTGGATGGAGACGGGGGACCAATTGAGGAGGTCAACCTTATAAACAATCCTTCTAAAAAGGAGTTCCATGCTCAAGATGAAAAGGTAAGAAGAGATTGGATCCCCCTGTGTTATACCTCTGGTGGGTTAGAAGTACTGAGTGCTAGTACTATTTGTGAGGACAGAGATAGAAGAAGTGGAGATACAAGACATGATCAAGTTGGAAATCTTGGTAGGAAAATTAAATACGTGAAGGACTTACCTAATGAAAGACCACTCAAGTCGGTCAAAAGCTTTCTCAAGGTCTATTTTGATAATCATGTTGTCCATGTTCCCTTTTATTTTTGTGAAATGGCTTATGTACTCTTGGACCATGATTACATTATCAGAGGCCCTTCTGTTGGCTAAGAAACTAGCTTGAGTAGGACCAATGATACCAGCCAGGAAAGGTTTGATTCTATTGGCTATTATCTTTGTAATGATTTTGTATTAGGTGTTGCAAAGGCCAATGGGTCTGAAGTTCCATAAAGAAACAATATTTTGGCATTTGGAGATAAGACAGATTAGGTAGTATTTACCTAATTATCCATCTTGCCGGTCGAGAAAACTTTGCTGCAAAAGGAAATGAGTTGCGGATTGGTGGTGTCCCAGAACTTCTGAAAGAAGAGCGGATGTAGGCCATCAGGGACCAAAGCTTTGGTAGCTTTGAAGTTGAACACAACTTTCCTGATCTCATTGATAGTGGGGATACTGTCTAGCATATCATGTGCTTGATCTGGAAAGAAACCTCTAGTTAAGGGGGTTTTTGACAAGTAAAGTAGGAGAAGCTATGGTCTGTACAATAGAGGTCTTTATAAAAGGAAAGAATGGCTTGGGTTATGTCTTCAGGGTTTGATACCCAGCTACCATTATCCAATTTTAAAGAGTTGATTCTATTCTTTCTTCTCTTATTGAGGGTGACAGTATGGAAGAACTTAGTATTGGCGTCCCCTTCTGTGAGCTAGTTTATTCTGGACTTGAGCTTCCAGAATTCGTGTTCATGCTTGAGGGTGTCACTATACTCTTTAAAGAGGATGGATTCAAGGTTCTGGAGGAAGGCGCTAGAAAGGTAGTGGGTACTCTTTTGGATACCCGCAAGTCTAGCTAAGATCTTTTTCTTTTTGGAGACGATGTTTCTAATAACTTCTTTATTCCAAAGGAGGACTATGGATCTAAAGGAGTCAATGAAGTCAGTGAGATTTCCACTAGAAAGGAAAGCTTGGTTTATGAGAGAGGGAAAATCAGGGTGAGAGCACCACATGGGTTCCATTCTGAATGGTTTGGCCCTTGTGGTAGAATGGTTAGTGAGACTGACCAATAAGGGGCGGTGGTCAGAGCGGATTCTAGGAAGGTGGGTTACAATAGTTTCAGGGTAAAAATGAATCCAGCTACCATTAGCAAAGCATCTGTCAAGTCTTTCAAGAATCAGGTTATTTTTATTCCTATATCTCTTATTTGTCCAGGTGTACTTATTTCCTTTAAAAAACAAGTCTACTAGACAACAGTTATTGATACAGTCCCAAAAACTATTAGACCTACTGTTGCTAATGGGGTTACCCTCATATTTTTCAGTAGCTCTGAGGACTTCATTAAAGTCCACTCCCACCAGCCAACTAGTATTACTGCTACCTATGATGGTATTCGCAATAGTATTTAGCTGGTCCCAAAGGGTTTTTCTATCATTTAGGTTAGTACTAGCATAAATGATACTGAGAAACCAAGAGTGAGAAGAGGTTTTTACCTTAATGATAACGCTCAAATTACACTCTTGAATAGGTGTAAGCGATCGTTGTCAATATAAAACCCAACTAGATTGGGGTCGAATCCCATAGGAAATATGGTGTGAACTCAAGTTGTTTGTGATTTAATCCACTGATAGTTTAATGTTTCCTGAAATGGGGGTTTTAGGTTTAACAAGTTGTTGTTTGTCACTTTACTTTCGATGTTTGTAAATCAAGAGTTTATGAAATAACTAGAATTATGTTCACTAGGGCTTCCGGTACATGACAGATGCTAAAAGTGGTTCAAGATTCTCACGGTGGGTAGGATAACAAGCTATCTTTATCGATGTTATGATTAAATGTCTCTCGACCTACTTAAGCATTTAATTCCCTAATCCTCTCGAACTTAGGGAAATTCTATTTACTGCCCATATTTTACCTCAGGTTAACCAACCTTGCTACAGCGTTGATTATTAAACGAAGTATTTTCCAGTCCCTGTTGATAATTCACTTCCTACTATATTTGATTTCTTTCTCAAGCAAATCAAAGCAGGTGGGTCTACTGTTTGCAACCAACAGACATTAATTAAAACTTCAGAATTATCAAGAAATCCTGCCACCTTTTAAATCTTGAATACTTAGCACCTCATCAAGACCTAACCCTAGATCCCATAACTAAGGTTAATGGAGTTTAGCCACTCATGAAGTAACGAACGAAACACATAATTGAATTCATGATTTGAAATATAAACTTACAGAGCTGAATAATAACTAGTGAATCACAGATTAGATCACAAAGGAAAAATCCCAAAATACTGATAATAATCTCTCAAAAATAGTTGTACTGTTCAAGTACAGAAGTAAAGAGAGAAAATATCAAAATATCCTCCCAAAACTCGAGGTGTCCACCTTGTGCGGAATAATGATAATAATAATAATGTTAATAATATCTAGAAAACCCTAAAACAAAGTTTTAAATAGTTTACCCTAAATAAGGAAACAAAATCAAGGTTACAGTTTTTTCTCAGAATAGACGACGACTATTGGTCTCCTTATCAAGATCCTAACGACTTATCAAGAATGTCGTCAGGTCTTTTCCAAATCTGCACTCGTCCCATCTTAGGTTGACAGCAACTTCTGACGGCTTATCAGGACTGTGATGACTTATCAAAAATGTCATCACACTTTTGCTCCATTTCTCATGTCCTGCCTAAGTTTGACGACACTCCTGACGACTTATCACTATTATGACGGCTTATCACAAAATGTCGTCACAACTTCCACTTTAGGCCAATTCTCTGTCTACTAATGACGACCAACCTGATAGCTTATGACAGGGCAGACGAGTTATCACAAATATCGTCAGCCACATTTGTCTTCAGATTTCTTCAAATTTCAACTTCTTTGCTTCATTTCATGTTGGTTCTCTATCATATCAGCTTAAACTGCAAAATCAAACATAAACTAATCAAAAATAACTAAATTTTCTCAAGACCTTGTAATTATTTAGAGTTAAAAGCCTCAAATGTGTTAGCATATGCTCACACATCAACACCCTCAACTTAAAACAATTGCTTGTCCTCAAGCAACCAAAACATAACTAAGAGAATACAAAGTACAATTTGGCAGCTAACTACTCATATTAGTTCAAAACAATTTCACCATCTCCAAGGTTAGTCAATTTAAAACTCACTGTTGATGTTTTGAAAAACAACCATGCAACTCACAAGCATCAAGATATGGCAAAAATTCAGCAATAACAATCATGCCATACCAAGATCACACTATCTAAACAAGTCAGTGACTTAGCAACATACCCAATGTGCCCTCACCACAAAGAAATCCCTTTTTCACTCATATCAGAATTCACATACATAAACATAGGTATAATCACAAGTCTCACTCTCAGAATGAAGTTCCAAACACTGCATGTCAAATGCCATAGGCTTGCCCTTATAGTCAATACCCACATCTTCAGGTAGGTCAGTTAGGATTACTTTAGGGCTTTTCTTAGGCTTGTAATGTAGGCTAGGGGCTGGTATGAAATTCATGGATATTTTAGAGTGACTATGCCTCCTTGACACTATACTAAACTCTTAGGGTTTCACTTCTCATCCTTCTTTTCTTCCTCTTCTTTTATTGATCACACATGCTCAAGATGGATGCGTTCTTTTCAATCATTATATTATCTTTTTATCATCTTTAACATAGCTTTCTCTTTTCTTATTCCTTTTTCACCGCACCCAACTTTTTATTCTTTTCGCTTATTCTATCTCTCTTTATGCTCATTTTGCATCATGCATCCCTATGATAGCCACCCTCAACTTAGGTTGTTTATATAAGTCAAGGTGCACAGTGTCCAAGGAGGACCAGCGCCAAAATAGGTTCATTGTGAGGTAAACGGGAAGGTGGGAGGTTTCACAGAAAGAAACAGGCATATAGGCTCAAATAAGGGATTAAGGGATATTATTCACATTGGGAAGGTCATTTAGGGTGAAAGTGGATTACAATAAAAAATGGCCTATGATCCTTTCCTAACCCCTATCCTACAACCTAGGCAGGACTAACAGGGCAAGTTCTAGATTCGGCACACAGCAGGATCTGAGTAAAACCTCTCACACACATGGCACACAAATTCATCGCATATCACTACTTATCCGATTCATGCAATTTGTTCATCAAAAATCATCAAGTCGCCAGACTAATGCCACAAAAAGATGCACCTCAGTCACAGATGAATGCATTTCACATAGTTATAAACTCAGATCAATGGAGAGGTGCTCAAAAGTCACAAAACAAGCTAACTGGCTCAAGTACCTGTATTACTCCCAATTATCTACCAAAAATTTGTTACAACAGCATCCTACCCTACACCCCCAACTTAAAATTGAAAATAAAGTTAAACTAAGGGTTTAGGGCACACCTGGAGTGACTCAAGCTTGGGGGTCATGGATTGCCTCCCATACAACGCCTGATTTAACGTCGCGGCACGACTCAGGTATCTCGATTACTTCAGACTTCATCGAGACAGATAATGATAATACTTTTCATTGATTCTTTTGGACTAATGTAAAGCTTGACACGTTGCCCATTTACCTTGAAGGTACTGCCGTCATCATTTTCAAGTTCCACTACTCCAGATGAGTAGACTTGGCTAACTTTAAAAGGGCCTGACCACTTAGATTTCAGCTTACCTGGGAACAATTTGAGTCTGAAATTGAACAGAAGCACCATGTCACCCTTTTGGAAGTCTCGTTTCTCTATCCTCCAATCGTGGTATTTTTTCATCTTTTCTTTATATAGATCTTCTCGTTCATATGCCCTGAGAAGGAATTCATCCATCTCATTTAGTTGTCCCAGTCTTAGCTCTGTTGCCTCCTTCCAATTTAAATTCAGCCTTTTGAGTACCCATAAGGCTTTGTGCTCCAGCTCTATTGGTAGGTGGCAAGATTTTCCATAAACCAGCTAAAATGGTGACATGCCAATGGGTGTCTTGAATGCAGTCCAATATGCCCACAGGGCATCATCGAGCTTTCGAGACCAATCTTTTCGTCTAGCATTCACCGTTTTGGCTAGGATGGCTTTAATCTCTCAATTCGACACCTCCACTTGCCCACTGGTTTGTGGGTGGTATGGAGTATCTACTCGGTGCTGTTTTACCCCATATTTTGCTGAAGCTGCTCGAAATAGTTTGTTGCAAAAATGAGATCCCTCAGCGTTTATAATAGTATGTCGTACTCCAAAATGAGAGAAGATGTTCTTCTTGAGAAAATCAACAACCCTCTTCCCTTTATTATCAGACAATGCTACAGCTTCGACCCATTTTGAGACGTAGTCAACAGCAACTAAAATATACTTCATCCCATATGAGCTTACAAAATGACCCATGAAATCAATGCCCCAGACATCAAATAATTCCACTTCAAGCATCTTAGTCAAGGGCATCTCATGTCTTTTGGAGATTGACCCCTGCCTCTGACATTGGTCACATTTTAGCACAAACTCGTTGGCATCCTTGAACAATGTTGGCCAGTAATAGCCACTCTGCAACACCTTCCTAGTTATTCGGTCGCCTGCATGGTGACCCCCAACTGGGGAAGCATGACATGCTTCCAATATGCACAATACATCCACTTCCAGTACGCATCTCCTTATAATATTGTTCGCATATCATCGAAAAAGATACGGTTCATCCCAGAAGTAATGAGTCATATCATGTAAGAATTTCTTCCTTTTATGGAACAAAAGGTTTTCTGGGATGACCTCACTCACAACATAATTTGCATAATCCGTATACCAAGGCAATTTTTCCACAGTGGAAGCCAAGGTCTCCTCATCAGGGAATGCACCATTTATATTCGTTTCATCATTAATTTCCTGTTCACCTTCCATTCTAGACAGATGATCTGCAACCTGGTTTTCACAACCTTTTCTATCTTTGACCTCAAAGTCAAATTCTTGCAGCAGCAATACCCATCTAATCTGCCTTGGTTTTGCATCCTTCTTAGCCATCAAATACCTTAAGGCAGCATGGTCGGTGTGAACCACCACTTTGGTCCCGAGCAGATAAGCTCTGAACTTCTCAAAAGCATACACGATGTCCAGAAGTTCCAGTTCAGTGACGGTGTAATTCTTTTGCGCTCCATTCAGTGCTTTGCTGGCGTAATATATCGGATGAAATAGTTTGTCCCTCTTTTGTCCCAATACAGCTCCCAAGGGCAACACCACTGGCATCACACATAATCTCAAATGGTTTTGACCAGTCAGGTGTAACAACAATAGGGGCCTCAACCAGCTTCTTTTTGAGGCATTCAAATGCCTTCAAGCACTTATCATCGAAGGAAAACTTCACTTCTTTGTCCAAAAGTTTGCAAAGTAGATTTGCAACCTTCGAGAAGTCTTTTATAAATCTTTGATAAAAGTCAGCATATCCAAGAAAACTACGCACTCCCTTCACTGAAATGGGAGGTGGTAGTTTCTCAATAACTTTCACTTTTGCTCGATCAACTTCTATCCCTTTTTTCAAAAATTTTGTGGTCGAGAACGATGCCCTCTTTTACCATGAAATGGCATTTTTCCCAGTTAAGCACCAAATTAAATTCAACATATCTCTGCAAGGCTATATTCAGATTTGCCAAACACATCTCGAATGAATCACCCACCACAGCGAAATCATCCATGAATACCTCTATGGTGTCTTCCACCATGTCTAAAAAAATAGACATCATACACCGTTAAAAAGTGGGCGCGGGCGCATTGCATAGCCCAAATGGCATCCTCTTAAATGCACAGGTGCCATATAGGCATGTGAATGTCGTCTTCTCCTGATCTTCAGGAGCAATGCAGATTTGGTTGTATCCAGAATAACCATCCAAGAAGTAATACCACCCCCTTCCAGCCAATCGATCAAGTATTTGGTCCATAAAAGGCATCGAAAAGTGGTTTTTTAGAGTCCAAGAATTCAGCTTACGGTAGTCTATGCAAACTCTCCACCCAGTTACAGGCCTAAGTGGAATCAACTCACTCCTTTCATTAGCAACCACGTCATGCCCCTTTTTTAGAGCACGCATTGAACTGGGCTCACCCATTTACTGTCAGAAATAGGGTAAACCACTCTTGCATCCAACAACTTAATAATCTTCTTCTTAACCACCTCTTGCATTGGTGGGTTAAGACGGCGCTGATTCTCTATGGTTGGAATATAATCTTCCTCAAGTTGAATTTTATACGTGCAAATGCTTGGGAGAATGCTAATAATATCTGCGATGGTCCAGCCTATAGCTCTTTTGTGCCTCTGAAATAAGTGTGTTTACCTATTGCTCATTCAAATCAGCCGCAATAATAACAGGTAGCGTGTTTCCGTTGCCCAAAAATATGAACCATAAGTGTCCAGGCAGTTTTTTTAATTCCAACACTGGAGGCTCCTCAATAATGGCTTGGCTGGTGGTGTTGGTCGATTAGCAAGGTGAAGGTATCTCATTTTAGGAGCATAAGGATATAAACCCATTCCTGTCAAAGAAAAAACGGTCTCTTCATACTCTTCAATGCCTTCACTATCATAATTCATCATAATTGTAGCCAAAGGTTCGATAACAAGTTGCTCAGCTATGGACACTTCCTATTCGTCCTCATAATACACATCAACTACTGAGAACATACTCATTTCTTCATGTTGCTTTATTGACTTACCCACATCAAATCGGACCACTTCATCATTCATTCTGAATAAAAGCTCATTCGCTATCAAATCAATCAACCATTTCCGGTTGTGAGGAAAGGTCGACCCAAAATTATGGGCACCTCAAAGTCCATCTCGCAATCCAGAATGACAAAGTCTGCAGGGAATATAAAGCTGGACACCTTCACCAACACATCATGCAGAATGTCAACAGGTCACTTTACTGACCTATCCTCCATCACGAGTCGCATGTTGGTGGGTGTGGGATTTCCCAGACCTTACTTTTTATAAATAGTCAGTGGTATCAAATTAACGTTTGCTCCCAGATCACATAATACCTTGGCGAATTCCATAGTCCCAATTGTACAGGGAATAGTGAATGCACCCGGGTCTGGCTTCTTCTGTACCAAGGTTCTTGTATAAATAGCACTACAATGGTGGAGATTTTCCTCCAATTCGTAGCTCACATCCCTTTTCTTAGTCATAAGGTCCTTCATGAATTTCGTGTATCCTGACATTTGCTCAAGTGTCTCAACCAAAGGCAAATTTATTATTAATTGCTTGAGCATTGCCATGAATTTATTATATTTTGCATCATCAGCCTTCTTTTTCAATCGTTGAGGAAAGAGAGGTGGTGGTCTTGGGTAGTTTTCAACACCACTTTCTCTTTCTTCTCTCTTTCCTTCTCTGAAGTATTAACAGAACTATCCAGCTTCTTAGACTCTACTGGATTGCTTTCTTCGGATTCATCAACAACTACTTCACCATCTACAGATTTTCCCACAAAAGGGCCAGGTAATATCTTACCACTCCTAGTGGTAATCACCATACATGAGCCATCATTCCTCAAATTCTGAACCGTATCGCTTGGTGACGTTCCGCTCTTTCTATAGTTGAATACAATAGAAAGTTGGCTTATCTGCTGCTCCAACTGTTTGATGAAAGTGGAGTGTGAGTGCACCAACTGACTGATGGATGTCATATCGGTCTTCATGGTGGTTACACCAGAGTTGGTGGCCTCAACTCTCTTCAATAATTTCTCCATCATGTCCTTCATGGACATCTTTCCAGAGCTAGTTGCAGCAGCTTCCCGATTTCCAGGAGGAACGTATAAACCACTCCTATCATTATTGCTTCTCCAGTTTCCTTGCTCCCTGTCTTTGTAACCAAGCTTGTCATAAACGTTCCGACCTTGATTCCCTTGTCTATTACCTCGAAAACCCTCTTGATTATTAACATAATTCGTCTCTTCTTCAGGCTCCACATCCACTCGGTCTTGAGACGTTACATCTTTTACTTTCTTAGTCTTCCCTGATAATAAGTGTTTGGTGAGCAAATCCATCTGAGTCTTTAGATGGGCCATGTCTTGATCCCGCTCCTCATCTATCCTACATTATTCAGCAGACATACCAACAAAAATAGTGGGGTTTGCTACCACAGACTCCCTAGTATGCCAAGCTCGACTCTGTTTGGTTATCCTATTTAGCATATCTGAGGCATCTTAAAAAGACAGATCAATAAATGAACCACCAGCAGCATTATCTACAATTGTCTTTGTTTCAGAATTGAGGGCCCTGTATAAAGTCTCCATCAAGTGTAAGTCCGTCATATTATGGTTCGGACACTGTGTTAGCTTCTTCTTGAATCTCTCTCAAGTCTCATGCAAAGCTTCAGTAGGAAGCTGTCTAAAATTATTGATTTCGTCCCTCAACTGTACGCTCTTGGAGGGTGGGAAAACCCGTTCTAGGAATGCTTCTTTCAATTGCCTCCAGTGGGTGATGGAATCAGGCGTAAGCTTATTCAGCCACAATGTTGCCTCCCCAGATAGAGACAACAGGAACAACCTCAACCATATAGCGTTCTGTCCCACTCTTGGGTTATCAAAAGATTTGCAAATGGTGAAAAAATTCTCCAGATGCAGGTTCGGATCATCCCTAGGAAGGCCACCAAATAACCCCTTTAGATTGAGGAGTTGGATCATAGTACTCGTAATGTTGAACTTGGCTCCAGGTGCCAACGGTGGAGAAATAATTTCACCCATTGCACCTACCCCGTCCATGCCATCATCATCATCATTCAAATCATACTGGACCAGCTGGTACTCCTATCTTCTTTAGAACAGACGGTTTCGGTTAACATTATGTGGCACTTGTGTAGCTATCTTCTCTACACGCCTTAGGTTACCAGGGTTCAATAACTCCTCGTCCCCCAAATCTTTGTCCTCAGGGTTTGGATGTCGTGCATGTTGCTCGATATTTTACACATTCACCTGAGCTCTAGCTAAGACTGCCAATCTGTCAACCTCTTGTTATTCTGCCATTCTTTCAATTCATTGCGGTTCCAGATTTAGTGGTAATAATGTTTCTTCGGAACTTCTAGTGCTTGGCATACACTATAAAATCCTGCAAATAAACAAAAACAATAAATAAACGTAAATCTAGGAAACTTAACTAACAGTCAACTAGCGCATCCAAACTTCAGCTTACAACCGTATTCCCCAGCAACGACGCCATTTTTTATAACGCTCAAATTACACTCTTGAATAGGTGTAAGCGATCGTTGTCAATATAAAACCCAACTAGGTTAGGGTCGAATCCCACATGGAATATGGTGTGAACTCGAGTTATTTGTGATTTAATCCACTGATAGTTTAATGTTTCCTGAAATGGGGGGTTTAGGTTTAACAAGTTGTTGTTTGTCACTTTACTTTCGGTGTTTGTAAATCAAAAGTGTATGAAATAACCAGAATTATGTTCACTAGGGCTTCCGTTACTTGACAGATGCTAAAAGTGGTTCAAGATTCTCGCGGTGGGTAGGATAACAAGCTGTCTTTATCGATGTTATACTTAAATGTCTCTCGACATACTTAAGCGTTTAATTCCCTAATCCTCTCGAACTTAGGGAATTTTTATTTACTGCCCAGATTTTACCTCAGGTTAACCAACCTTGCTACAACGCTGATTATTAAATGAAGTATTTTTGAGTCCCTGTTGATAATTCACTTCCTACTATATTTGATTTCTTTCTCAAGCAAATCAAAGTAGGTGTGTCTACTGTTTGCAACCAACAGACATTAATTAAAACTTCAGAATTATCAAGAAATCCTACCACCTTTTGAATCTTGAATACTTAGCACCTCATCAAGACCTAACCCTAGATCCCATAACTCAGGTTAATGGAGTTTAGCCACTCATGATGTAACGAATGAAACACATAATTGAATTCATGATTTGAAATATAAACTTACAGAGATGAATAATAACTAGTGAATCGTAGATTAGATCACAAAGGAAAAATCCCAAAATACTGATAATAATCTCTCAGAAATAGTTGTATTGTTCAAGTCCAGAAGTAAAGAGAGAAAATATCAAAATATCCTCCCAAAACTCGAGGTGTCCACCTTATGCGGAATAATGATAATAATAATTTTAATAATATCTAGAAAACCCTAAAACAAAGCTTTAAATAGTTTATCTTAAAGAAGGAAACAAAATCAAGGTTACAGCTTTTTCTTAAAATAGACGACGACTATTGGTGCTGCCTTATCAAGATCCTGAAGACTTATCAAGAATGTCGTCAGGTCTTTTCCAAATCTGCACTCGTCCTGTCTTAGGTTAACGGCAACTTCTAATGGCTTATCAGGACTGTGATGACTTATCAGAAATGTCGTCATACTTTTGCTCCAATTCTCATGTCCTGCCTAAGTCTGACGGCATTCTTGATGACTTATCACCATTATGACGGCTTATCACAAAATGTCGTCACAACTTTCACTTTAGGCCAATTCTCTGTCTACTGATGACGACCAACCTGATAGCTTATCACAGGGCTGGCGACTTATCACAAATGTCGTTAGCCACACTTGTTTACAGATTTCTTCAAATTTTAACTTTTTTGCTTCATTTCATGTTGGTTCTCTATCATATTAGCTTAAACTGAAAAATCAAACATAAACTAATCAAAAATAACTAAATTTGCTCAAGACCTTGCAATTATTTAGAGTTAAAAGCCTCAAATGTGTTAGCATATGCTCACACAGCACTTAACAACAACATGGATGTTTTGGGGGGTAATAGAGATGTCATTGATGTTAAAGTGATCGTCCTTCCACATCAACATAATTCCACTAGACAACCCAACTGCCCCAGATTGTATTTGACAGTCAAATCCAAGATCATGAGTCAGAGTATGATGGTCAGCCATTCTAGTCTCGAGAAGGGCTAGCATGGCTGGCTTGTGCAGGTCGACCATAGCACTGCAGTGTCTTTTGAACTCTGCATTATAGGCTCCTCTAGCATTCCAAACAATGATGTTCATCATTATTTTTTATTGAGGTTGTTGTTGGTCTGCTACCACTGTCTTCCCCTTGCCTATTGAGGTAGGGGGTGATCGAGGTAGATTCACATTTATCATTGATTTCAATGGGTTCAGGGTGGTCCTGAACATCCTCCCTGTCAGTATATTGGGTTGCTTGATTTTCATTGTGAACTTGGTTAAGTTTCGGGGGAGTAAGATTATCTATATCTCGCTGACTAATTTTCCAAATGTTAAAGCTATTGTTTTGTCGAGAGTGGCTACCTCTGTGATTGGGACTATCATGGTTGCTAGAATAGCTTCCATTTCTTTGTTGCTTGCTCTTAACATATCAAAAGCTTTTTCTCTTTCCCAACCTCTGGTGATAAAGGCGTTGGTGGGTTCACACCCACTGGAGAAGCTGTATTCTCCAATTGAAACAGCTTTGGTCCATTCAAGAGAAGATTTGGGTTCAAAGGTGGGAAAAGGGGAGGCTCTGTGCTACATGGCTCATTACTCCCGCTATGGTCTCCGTTGATAGAGGTTCGGGTTGGTTCAGGCCTCCTATGGATATTAGAGTCGACATCCATAGATTGTTCCCATAGGTTGCTAGGCTTTGGTTTAGGCCCTCCTTCACCAGAAGTGCTAGGTAAGCTGGGTGATTCAGTATTACTTCCACTGGTTTCCTCTCTATTTCCCCTTTCATGGTAAGTGATAAGCCGTGGAGGACCATCTCCAACCACGATGAGGGAGCATGATCTAGTGGGGGTGGCTCTGTGTAGAGAGTCAGTTTGGCCTTTTCCATCTTTTTTTAAGGCTTTTCGATATAAGATTGTGAGAGAGAAGGAGAGATGGTTTTATCTTTACTAAATAAGGGAGTCGGTAAACTCTCATTTGTAATAATAAGAGCAGACTGGTATTTCAAAGTTGGCACCCGAGCTTCCTGGATGATTTGACCGTAAGTGGTCATGTTGGCAGTGAGATGATTGCTCTGTAACTGACAATTTGAAAAGATGGGTGTTGACATAATATCCCCTCCCCCCTTTGACTTTTGGGTTTTATTTTTATTCTCTTTTTGTTTTGGGGGCTTTGAGTAGTTTTTGTGAGAATTTACCAGAGGCCCAGTATGGGTCTGGGTGTTTAGACCCGTCTATTAGGATGGGCATCTCGTTGGGCCTTCTTGCTAAGGCCCAAATATGGATCGCTAGACTTGCTATAGATCCAGTGTCCAGGTGACCCTGTGAATAAAGGCCCAAAAGAGAGAAACTATCGTTCTTTTTTTGTTTCCCCTTGTTAGGGATTTTTCCAGATAGGTTTACCGCCGGCGCTAAAGGGGTTGGGGAATGAGGCTCAAGAAACTTACCTGCCGCTGCACTATACTCCTTCACTGACCCGGCATGAAAGTGTTGTGATTTTACCTTTTGTTGTGCGTTTTTCTTTTGGAAATGAATAGTTCTCCATTCATTACTTTGAGATACCCCTTTTGAGTTCTTCTCCTCCGATTTGGCTGGCATCTCTTGAGGGTTTTCCTTGACTTTGAAATCACAATATCTTGCCACAATATGCACTGGAGTCTAAAATTGCATAGTATCATATTTCATGTGAAAAAAAGACTATAGAGATCCATATCTTCACAAAATCATCACCCAAATGGTAAATTACCATGGCCTATCTGAGATTGTCAGGAGGATATTTTCATAGCGGGTCATGTGCTTGTTTTTTCGAGCTACAACATGTTCTTTAAAAAATTGGGTCTAAGCTAGTGTTTTGCTATCTATTGCCAAATATTTAGAAAATTTGCGCCATCCATTCCCAAATACATTTGGAAAATCAAATTTGGATAATGTTTGGATTGATGTTTCAATATGCATTTGACCATATTTTACCATTTTGAAATGAATTATTCAAACAAGCTAACAAATGCCTAATTCAATAGATTGTCCTAAAATAAAAGGCCACATAAAAATTAAGATCTCGATCTTGAGACAAATAATGCAAACAACTTACACATGAAAAATTTAAAAATCAAAAGATTATCCTAAAATAAGAAGTCAATTGAAATTAACACTGCCATTTCGAAATAGATAATACAAACAACTTATGCACTCAAAAAAGTTAAAAAATCTAAAATTTTCTAAAACGAGAAGCCAAAATCCTCAAAATTAAAACCTCAATGTCAGAGTAGATAATGCAAACAACTTAAACAAGAAAAAACAAACTTCCTAAATTAGAAGCCTCAACCAAAATTTCAAGTTTCTTTTGTTCCAATTGTTGAAGATTTAAAAGAGTTAATATTGCTTCTCTTTGGCCTCATAATGACGCCAAATGTGTACTTATTAGATTTCTGAACCACCAATAATTAGATGTTAATATTGTCCAGTTTGGAAAATCGGACGATTTATTATTTATTTCTATATAGCTTGATATATTAAATACTATTTATTATTTAATATAATTTCTTAAAATATTAAATTTATTATATTCAAATAATTATATATTAAAATTACTCATATTATTTATTTCATTGTCACTTTTTGATGGCATATTCATTAAAATAATAATGAATGATATGGTGATTTTATCATATTACTCATATTAATTGATCTTTATTTAGTAATAGATATAGAAAATAAGTAATTAATGTAAAGGGTCAAATATGAAAAAAAAAGTTATTTTTAATAATTACAAGCGAATGGAGAAAGTATTATTTATTAAGATGTTTGTCAAATATTATTGAAGAGAGGAGTCCTATAAAATTTGATTAGAAAAAAGATTAAAAAACAAAAAAGAAAGAAAGAAAACAAATAATTATAAAGTGAAACAGGTGATAGTTTGAGTGAGTAGTGTAGTTACTTGGGGTCTCTAGTTTGTCACGTCCACTACTTAAGCAGTTGTATTAGGAACAAATTAGTATGTACTGTACTTTAATTACCTCATAATCACCTTCTTCTCCATGCATCTCTTCGCTTCAACTCCATAACTCCCATGCCTCCACACTCACCGTCACCGTCGACGAAAAATGTTAACAACACTTCACTAGCCACTCCTAAACCGCCGCCAACCGTCGTTAACTTCTCACATTCACCACTATCGCCGTCGCCGTCGCCATCATCCTCGGGGGACGCAAAGTTAAAGCCAATAACTGATGATAAAGTGGTGATATATCCACCGCCGCGAGCGATGTTTAGTCCGCCGTTAGCGACGCCGATTCCGGTAGTTTTATCACCACCGCCGCCAGTAACGGCGTTACTGTATCCTGTGAATGAAACTTCGCATATTAAAGTTCAATCGGCGTCGTCGTCGTCAAGTACATCAATTGGAGCTGTAGTTGGAATTTCTGTAGGCGTTACTGGAGCTTTCTTCATTGTCGCTGTTATTATATTCTTCGTTTGTTACAGGAATAAGATGCGAAGTGGAAAGTTACATGATCATGAAACTCCACGTTCAAAAGGTAAGCTTTTTCAGTTTGGTACAGGTGTTTTTTTACTTAGGATAATTTTGAATAATTTTCACACATAGAAGCATAAACCAATTGTCCCACATTGGAAAAATAGATAAATGCTAAGGGGATTATAAGTCGAATGCGTTCTGCCACCTATTAGACTATTCTTTTGGTTGGGCTCTCTCGTTTGGTTTAGTTTATAACATTGGTGCTTTCACTGAGAGTCCACGCGTTGGGCCGTGACTTGGAGTGGTGGCCTGCGCGTTAGGAGTGGTGGCCTGGACCCAAGAGGGGTGCCAGCTTTGACCAACGAGGATCGATCCATGTGTGGGGAGCCGCGCATTGGGCCGTGACTCGTAGTGGTGGCCTGGACCCAAGAGAGGTGCCCTGGACCTAAGAGGGGTGCCAGCCGTACCAATGAGGTCGTTGGTTCTCAAGCGGAGGCGATTGTTATGAACCAATTGTCCCACATTGGAAAAATAGAGAAATGCTAAGGGGATTATAAGCCAAATGGGTTCTCCCACCTATTAGACTAGTCTTTTGGGTTGGCTCTCCCGTTTGATTTATAACACATACATAGTTTTTTTTGGTAACAAGGAACATAGCCATCCGCCCTTCCTCGCGGAGTTTTGATCAAAATAGACTATTATTTAAATCACTTTATCAAAATAGTTAAGTTTTTTTTGAAAATTTGTACAGTCAACTCTGCGATATGTCAGTATATTTGTACAGTCAAAATACAACTTTAACAACAGATTTCATACAAATACCTGGTTCTCAAGCGATGGTGATTGTTATGAATCAATTGTCCCACATTGGAAAAATAGAAAAATACTAAGGGGATTATAAGCCAAATGGGTTCTCCCACCTATTAGACTAGTCTTTTGGGTTGGCTCTCCCGTTTGGTTTATAACACATACATAGTTTTTTTTTGGTAACAAGGAACATAGCCATCCGCCTTACCTCGCGGAGTTTTGATCAAAATAGACTATTATTTAAATCACTTTATCAAAATAGTTAAGTTTTTTTTTGAAAATTTGTACAGTCAACTCTGCGATATGTCAGTATATTTGTACAGTCAAAATACGACTTTAACAACAGATTTCATACAAATACCTGGTGTAGAGTTGCAAGGATTCGATTCCTACTTTAACTCAGCCAGTCAACTAATTTTTAATCTGTTTATTTTTTAAAATAAAATATAACCTAATAACATCAAGTATGTTTATACTAGTTTTATAAAGTTTCAAAAAAAGATACTATTTTGGTGAATTAATTTAAATAATAGCTCCTTTTGGTCAAAACTTCCTAGCTCACAAACTACTCACGAGATGTAAACTGCAGTAGTAGAAACGGATAGCATTTTTAGTATCAAATAGTTAAATTGTTGTCGTAGGTACAGATGAACTTGAAATAGTAATATATGCAGTAAAATTGTACAATATTTGAAGATGAAAACCAGTGATATCAAAGGCGTGCTTATGTGCGCTTCACTGTCGTCATCGAGTTTTTAAGACACACTTTTCGTTGCCAATGGGTTTCTTCATAAGAGGCAACACTAAATAATGGATATTTCACTTTATTGTAATTGTTTTTCCATATCTTTGTTCATATATTTGTCATTCATACTTATAATTAGTCTTGGACTAAACATAAATATTTACATTTTTTTCTCCCTTTGCGTCCTTTTTCATTGAAGCCCACGCTTTTATTTCTGGCACTTTAAAGCCCAATAGACCTTATAGCTTTTTTGCGCTTTTTGCTTTTGATGACACTGATGAAAACTTCCACCTATATAATTGAAGGAAGCTCCTTTTTCATGGAAAATGTGTTCCAATTATCAGAAAATATTTTTCCTTGCTCATCAAGCTTTTAATACTAGTATTTATATTTATTTTCAGTAATTTATTTCCTTGCTAGTTTGATATTTTGCAAAGAGTTGTAGGTTCAGGGTTAAGTTCTTCACTTGTCTGGTGAATTTTATTTTGCCAAAGGTGATTGAAATAGCTATTAATTTATCAGTATTTATTTGTTTTATGATTCAGTAGGGATAGTTAATCCTTTTACAGATTAAGCGATGAATTTTACCTCTAAATCAGCTATTGAAAAATTTATCAGTGATCCAAATTGTTGGTTTTCCTCTTACAATTTAATAGCAACTTCTTTAAAAATTTACTAATAATGAAAATAGCGACTTTTCTTTCTAAATTCATCGTGGAATAAAATTATCATTTCTTAGAATTTTATACTTCTTCTGTTCATTTTATATGATTGTGTTTGAATGTATATGGACTATAGGGTTTTAAGAAGAAAAAAGGGACATGTGAGATATAATGTAGTGTATGTCTCATACCAAAAGGAGATCTTATGCTTTTAAACATGTCATTCTGGAAATGTGGTTTGGAAATGTGGTTTGGACATTTATCTCCTAAATGTGAAACTTTCCGTCTAACCAGATATAATGCTTAAATCTTGTTTAGGCAGGCTCATTGTTCAGAACTTGTTTTCATTGATTTCAATTGAATTTAAATGGGGTCTAAATAGTAGTAGGTTAATATATCAACATGAGTTCAAAATACTTGTTCACTAATCATAGGAGTTCAACTTGATAAATCTAATTGTTTCAGTTGATTCATCAGATGACGTGTACCATGTTTTGCGTCAAAGTTTTAAACAACAAAATGTAGCGAATGGTTCTCCTGTTTCCCCAAAGGAAGTGACACCATTCCGCCCACTTCACTGCTTTGACAATAATGCTCATTCCAATTCCCCCAATTTGGACACTGACAATCATTTTTCACCAAAAGACCACATAGTGGCTTTAGCTGTTTCGGGTGGCCATTTCACATATGAAGAGCTGTGGTCAGCAACTAGTGGATTCTCCACGTCCAACCTTCTAGGTGAAGGTGGATTTGGGTATGTACACAAAGGAGTCCTCCCAACAGGAAGAGAGATTGCAGTTAAACAGTTGAAGGTTGGTAGCCATCAAGGGGAGCGTGAATTTCAAGCAGAAGTAGAGACTATTAGCCGAGTGCATCACAAACATCTTGTGTCTTTGGTTGGATACTGCATGACTGGAATAAAGAGGTTGCTTGTTTACGAATTTGTCTCCAACAGGACCTTAGAGTATCATTTACATGGTATGTTCTTCTTTTTTCCATAATTCTGGATGTTAGTAGAATTGTGTATCAATAAGATTTTGTGAGCAGGTTAAGTCATTTTTTGAATTCTTCTAATATGTATACAGCAGAAAATTGATAATTAAGGCTAAAATAAATCTGCATTAATGGACAATCTTTAAGGGACTGCTTAAACAAGCCTTTTAAGTAAGATTCCTTGGTGATCTATGCCTATACCACACAAAGGTGGCCTAGAATTTCACGAAACCATGGTTTTTAACACGAGAAGGTAAAAAAAGAGCTTGCAAATCCATGCCACTTCTGTCTCCCGAAGCCCTTTAATCTTGCATGTTGAAGCACTGTTACTTCCTATGCTTTCGGAAATAAATTTAATATCTTCAGCTGTCTCTTGCACTTCACTTGCTATTTTCCACATACTTTTCGCATTTTAGGTAAGAATATAGGTTCATCCTGGTATGTGTCACTGGTTTGTCCAACAGTTGATTGCCCTTTATACCGTTATGGTTTATATTAACACTCTTCATGTGAGGTACATTTGATGGAGGATCCTTCATAAGTGCCACACTTTAGATGTGATTTGTTTCATTATCAATTTTAAGGCTTAGTATAAAGAAAAGAACGTTCCTATTCATCCTGATGCATGTCTCCTTTTGACTTTTGTTTCACAGAAATGCTCTTGTATCAGTTATACTTCTCTGATCACTTCTAGACATCTGAGTGAATAGAGTTCATAAGTTCCTCTGATATAAATATCTTTCTACCATGATGCTAATTAGAACAGATTGTATGATATGCAGGGGCAGCGCTATCCTGTATGGAATGGGCATCTAGGATAAAAATTGCTATAGGGGCAGCCAAAGGATTGGCCTATCTGCATGAAGACTGTGAGTGTGATCCGTCTCTGCCTTGGCTTCCTATGTTTGTTCTTAATTTGTGTGTTCGTCTGTTGTGTTTAGGGAAAAATGGTACAGTTGAATTTGTTTTGAGGTCAAGGACACGTGAATCAATTTAACTCTTTGATAAGTATTTTAGTAAGTAAATATGTATACAGTAAAAAAGTAAATTAAGTCAGTGGAATAATGGAGCTAAAATGCTTGATGTTTCAGCCTGAATCTGGAGATAATAGCATGTAGCTGGTTCCAGATTCAGAAACATTTTCGGTGTAAATCTAATTTTCTCCTTCGCAATAGATACCATTGATCCTTACTCCTATAATACCACCACTTCTCTGAATCTCCTCTGGATTTGAGAGCTGTGTATACCTAGGTTCTAGGGTCTGCAAATGGAAAGTCGAAGGCCATAATAATTCTTAATTTGTCAAAGATATCACCTGAATATGCATCAGGGAAACTGTACTTCACCATCTAATTTTCTGTGCCATGTTCTCTCCTGTCAATTTTGAAATCAAATAGTTTAGCGTATTTTTCTTCTACTACTATCAATTTAACATAGATGTCAACCTTTCCCTGTGCCCTGTCAAGTAGTCATGAATAACATGTGATGGTAGGACAATTCAATTGGGGTTGTTTGTGTTAACTTGAATAGAATAAATATCACTTCTTTTGGTGTAGCAATCACAGGTAAACTAACTCTGAAGATACCAACTTGTGACTGCAGGTAACCCCACTATCATTCATCGTGATATCAAGGCAGCTAATATTCTTCTTGATTCTAACTTCGAAGCTAAGGTAACTCCGTGTTCACTTTTTGGAATTGCCACTATATTTTTCTGTTCTATCTTTACTGTCAAGGAAAGGTCAGGCTGCATTCTTTTATCGACAGCTGGCTTCTGAAAACCTAGAATGCGTGGTTGATGTAAATAGTTTCTTGTTCTTAATAATAAAATCCATATAATGAGATTAATTTGGACGCAAATGAGTATTTATACAGATGTAAATTTTAACTGCATTATTGATCTTCTTCTGTTTCTTTAATTTTCATGTGACAACAAAGTACGTATTTCCTCAGGACTTATTTAACATGAATCCAAACTTTGATTTGCATCCAGGTTGCAGACTTTGGACTAGCCAAGTTCTTATCTGATTCAAACCATCACAATAAGCATGTCTCCACTAGAGTGGTGGGAACTTTTGGGTGAGTTTTATTGACCCTGTCTCTGTTAACATGGATTGGATCCGAAGGAAAAAGATTTTACATGATCAGCACAGAATAAGCAAATTTAATATACAGGTCACGATACTGGGTGGACCAATCTCTGCTACTTTTACCAAGTAAAAACTAGTGCTTCCCTCGTTCTAGAGTTACTAATATTCATTTTTTCCCGACTGAGCCTCATACTTAGACTATGCCCTTCCCATGTTAACTTTGTTTCATCCAACTTGCAAACTGATATCATAATCAGATATCTGCAGAAAATTGAGCTAGAACAGGACTCTCAAATCTTGGGGATTTTCAAGGCATTGACTTGCATGACATTGATTTCAGGTCAACCTGCTCATGTGCTGTGGTTGTTCCTCTCAGCGTTATAACTGAAGTTATCCTGCTACTCTGACGTTGAGAAGAGAGCATGGGACTCTCCACTGTTTTCAAGTGTCTGATAGTTTCTAGTCCTTGATTTTCTCTTACTAACGCAGGTTGGGGGAAGAGGGGGGGCGGGGGGATCAGGAGAGGGGCGTGGATTTTGGAAACTGTAGATCTTAGACTACTTCATAATTAGTAATGATCTCCAGATTACACAGCTTCAGGTACATGAACCATGTAAGAACTAACAAGGGAAAACCTACATTTCCTGATCACAATTTCTTCATGTATATGATAAAATTGACGTCTTGCAGGTATCTGGCCCCAGAATATGCACAGAGTGGGAAGGCCTCGGATAAGTCGGACATCTTTTCCTTTGGAGTCATGCTTCTGGAGTTAATTACAGGGCGTCCACCTATAATCTCAACCGAATCCTCCGCATGCAGCAGCTTGGCCACATGGGTATGTTTGCAGCACCATTTTCTTGACCGCAACATTTTTAAGTGCCTAAAATTAATATTCCATTAGATGCATGAGTAGCAGGATTATGCGCAACCTTTATAACTTGTCAAATAACATAATGCTTAAACTTACTTTCGGACTAAACACATATCCTCAATATGGAATAACATTCATCTTACTATAATCTTATCCTAAACAAGTATATATGCACTGTATTTAATAAGAGACAGAACATGCAAGCATCTGATGCAATTTTCTGAGATTGCCTTCCCTAAATATCTTTTATTTTTCTGGAAGGTCTATCATTGGTGATTTCATAAGTACTGGATGTTTTCCTTTATTCCTTTTCTTTTTTGCGAGTGATAAAGGTTGAGAAATCTTATCATGGCAGCAATCAATATCACTTAATATCAGCCTCTTACTGGAGAGAAGAAAAAAGAACCATGGGAAAGCGCTGCCTTAAAATCAGAAGTTGGCAAACCACCTTCCTTGTACAAAAGAGATAAGCAAATCAAAAGGATTTAGTCTTCTTGAAATTTCATCTGTTACGCCAAAGGCATAAAATATATGTCCATCACAGTATATTTTGCAAATCTTTGTCATCCTTGTACCAAAAGATTTGACTTAGGACACCCCCTTTTGACGATGGAACACATCTCAATTTTTGTAGTGCATCTCTTACAACTATTAGAATGTTCAAAATTTCAGTCTTAAGGCATGAAGTTCACTATGAATTTGATATCATAAGATCTATCAAATAGTAAAGCCCCTTTTTCTTGGGAAATCTTGGAGGCATGGGTTCCTAGAATCATTTTGTTGATCTCAAAGATTATTATTGTTAGTTCTACTTTAAGTCCCACAACTGATCAGAATTACTACAACAACAACAAACCCAGAGGGTAGTGTACGCAATCCATACCACTACCTCAGATATGACATAGAGAGACTATTTCCGATAGAACTCCGGATCATGACAAAAACAGTACAGAAAAGAAATAGTAAAGAAACACGAAACAACGGGTATTAACACACCATATAACAACATAAGCAAGACTAGCACCAAGTAATACAACAAAGGAAAACACTCTTCGAATAAAAGAGTAGGCAAGGACACACTTCTCCCTACTATCCTTTTACCCTAATTCGCATTCTCCAAACCTTCCTATCTAGGGTTATGTCCGAGATAAGATGAAGTTGCTCCATGTTAAGTTGCTCGGACTTAGGTGCGGGTATCCGAGACGGGTGCGGATCCGAGAGTCGGATTCGTCAAAATATAAATTTTAAGATTCGGGGGTGTGAATCCAAGTATGGATACGGGTGTGCGGATTCGGCTAAAAAAAATCAAATATTATAAATATAGAGGTATAGAGATATTCTAAAATACTTTATTAAACTTTTCCCAATTTATTTGATAAAGAATAATCAAATTTTTTAAGTTAAATTTTTTTTTGACGAAGATAGTTTTAGACTTTTTCCAATTTTAACCCAATTTATTTTTCCTTGACCCATAGGGATTCGAATTTATTATTTTAGTTACTTTTTTCATTGATTTTACTTTCAATTAGGAATAGTATTTGTATTAGAAACTTTTCCCAAAATTATAACTCACGTTTATTTACCAAAAAAATAAGTATAATTAAGAATTTAAACTAACATAAAGCTGTCAAAGTAAGTATACTGCTGTCAAAGTATATCATAATAAACCGACATACTGCTGAGTGCTGCCAAAGTTTACTTTTACTTTTTATTAAAGAAATTGCTTTTTATTAAAAAATATATATATTGTTAATATTAATATTAATATATATTATTAAGAACACAAACAAATAAAACGGCGTCACTGTGTCCAACGCCGACGACGACTGAAGTGGGAGAAATGGATGAGTGATGACGACGACTAAAGTGGTACGGCGACGATGGTTCCCAGCAACGGCGACGGCAGTGGCACATCGACAACGCCGTCTCTGTTCCGGTGGTCATTGGTCGGGATTTTTTTCAGTAAGTCGTCGGTTAACATTCCATGTTTTCCCTCAAATTTCTTCTTTAGTTTGGTCAACGTCTCCACAATTCTAACACGAGTCTTAGCTCTGTCGTAAATATCCTTAATCGCCATAATGTATGCCACTAGTATACCTCTAGCCTCCAAGCACCTCTAGAGAACCTCTCGGGAAACTCTATCATAGGCCTTTTCTAGGTCGATGAACACCATGTGTAAGTCCTTCCTTCTTTCCCTATCCTGCTCCACCAACCTCTGAACGAGATAAATGGCTTCAGTAGTCAAGCATCTTGGTGTGAATCCGAATCAATTCTCAAAAAATAGACAGTCTTTCTTAACCTCAACTCTACTACCCTCTCTCAAACCTTCATAGTGTGGCTTAACGACTTAATACCCCTATAGTTATTGCAATCCTGAATGTCCCCTTGTTCTTATACAATGGAACCATCATACTTTATCTCCAAGCTTTAGGTACCTTCGCCTTTTTGAAAATGATGTTAAACAACCAGGTCAGCCACTCCATACTTGTCCCTCCTGAGCACTTCCAAAAATTCATCGAAATCTCGGGTTGCCCTGTCGTTCTACCCCTATGAATCCTACGAATAACACTCTTAACCTCCTCAACCCTAATATGCTTACAATAACCATGGTCGCAAAACCTCTCAGAGTTCTCCAAATCCCCCTACACAATACTAGTGTCTCTCTCTTCGTTCAAGAGTTATGAAAGTAAGATTGTCATCTCCTTCTGGTAAGAACCTCCTCCACCAAAACTGTCATCTACATCCTTTATGCACTTTACTTGGTCAAGGTCCCGACCCTACTCACTCTAACCTTGGTCAGTACAACTTCTTATCACCACCTTTATCCTCTAACTCATGTATAAACTTTCAAAAGTTGTATTCTTAGCCGTTGTAACTGCCAACTTAGCCTCCTTCCTAGCAATCTTATACTTCTCCCTATTTGTCTGTTTGAACTCCTCATCCTTCCTCTCGGGCAACTTCGCATAAGCCCCTTTCTTAACCTCCACCTTCTTTTTTACTTCTTCATTCCCCCAACAATTCCTCAGCCAAAGCGTCCTCATCTCCCTGATACAACTGGCAATCTGGCAATCGTATCCCACGTACTATCCGCATCCCCTCTACTTTTCCAAGCCCTTCTAGCTTTCAACTTATCCCCTATCTTAAACGCATTGGCCATAGTCAAGCTACCTCATTTAATCCTTGGCCGGTCCTCCACACTCCTCTTCCTCTTCTTCTTTTTGATTTCCAAGTCCATCACCAAAAGTCTATGCCAGGTCAAAACATTCCCACTTTGTATAACCTTACAATCTTTACGAAGACCCCTACCACCCTTTCTAAGAATCAAAAATTCAATCTAAGTCTTGGCCACTAAACTACGGAAGGTAACCAAGTGAACCTCTTTCTTCAGAAAGCTAGAATTAGCTACCATCAACGCAAAAGCCTAAGCAAAATAGGCTCCTTTGTCGTTCCTCTCACTGAAACCAAAGTCTTCATGCACATCGTCATAACCCCTCGATGATGACCCAATGTGTCCATTGAAATCCCCTCCTATGAAAAGCTTCTTGGTATTGGGGACAACTCTCACCACCTCATCCAAAGCCTCCCAAAAGCTCTTATTCTCATCCTCATCCAAGCCTACATGCGGGCGTAAGCACTAATAATATTCAAAATAGACCCCCAATGACTAATTTAATTGACCTCATCCTATCGTTGACCCTCTTAACCTCCACTACTTGCTCCCTAAGCTCTTCATCTACCAAGATACCTACTCCATTCCTATTCCTCACGCTTCCTGAGTATCACAACTTTTACCCATCTACTACCCAGACTTTAGTACCTACCCATTTGGTTTCCTTGGAGACTAGCTATATTAATCCGCCTCTTCCTAAGAATTTCCACTAGCTCTACAAACTTCTCACCCTATCTCAACCTAGGGTCTCCCTTGCCCCGCTTACCCCTCTTGGCACCTACTCCCGCCCCAGCCTACAACCCCGACCGAAGACATGACACTGATCTATCAACATCAGCCACAACCACCAAAGAAATCGCAAGCTAATAAGGGGAAAACTAATCAGAAACAACTAAACTTTGAGAAAACACACCCCAGGCAACAAAGCAATCCAAAAAAAAATGCTCCCAAGACCACACACCCTGATCACAACAAGCCCGCAAGAAAACGAACAATGCAAATACGAATATATCTATAAACAATCAGTAATGAAGCTCGAAACAGCCAGCCCAAAAAGAGAGATGATTGTCACTATTATATGCTAAGAAAAAATAAAAATGCCTCGGCACTCAATCAAGAATATTCAGGAGAACCAGACAAGAAATCAAGAGCAAAGAGAGACACAAATATCAACGAAACAGAAAGTATCGGCCACCAACAGTCAAGGAACATAAACTAAAATATCTGGTTGTTTTCGTGTCTGGTTCTCCTGAATAGTCTTGACTGAGTGCTGATTCATTTTTAGTTTTTCTTAGCATACAGTTGTCATAATTGATCAGAACTAATTAGATAAATAATACTAAATTGAGATGAGAAAAAAGGATTTCCGAGTTGGCAGCTTCTTGCATGCAGCCTCCACACAGACAGAATTAATTAGGTCACCTTAGTTAATCAGAAATAAGTTTACAGCTCTGCAAGAACAGTATTTCTAATAACCTCGTTATCAAATTTTTGTATTTGTAATTATTCTGATATATTCAACAAAACCAATCAACAGTAACCTTTGTTTCTGGTTGTCATATTCTTCGTTTTTTGCTTTAGTTATTGCTGAATGTTGTTTATTTACTAGATGTACGCAATTAACTTCAGCATGTAGGTTTCTTGTTGCAAATTAACATTTTGGGAACTAGAAGTATCTCTAAATGCTTAAATGCACTTTCAAGGATATGCTTTTCATTGTTGTCAACTCTTTTCTCTTTCTGTCTGATGCGCAGGCATGGCCTTTGCTTAGAAGAGTGTTGGACGATGGAAAGTTTGACACACTAGTGGATCCATGTTTGGGAAAAAATTACAACAGTGAAGAGATGGCTAACATGGTTGCTTGTGCTGCTGCTTGTGTGCGTCATTCGGCGTGGAGAAGACCCCGAATGAGTCAGGTGATTAAACCTTCTTTTCCTATTTTCTTTTTCAATTGGCGATTTCACTAAAGGGGTTTATAGGCCAAAACCTTTATGCACCCTCAACAAAATGCTAAAGACGGTATACAAAATTTTCAGGTAGTTCGAGCTTTAGAAGGCAATGCCTCTATCCTGGACCTTGATGAGGAAAACAGACCAGGACAGAGTACCATTTGTGACTTTGATTACGATGGAAGCAAGTTTTTTAAGAATTTAAAGAAATCCAGCACAAACCTTTGAAATCAAAAGAAGAAATGCTAATACCAGCACATACTGTATCGACTATGCACCGGGGCTTTCCTGGCACTACACCAGCCAAGATGAAGTGATGTCAGACGTGAATGAAGCTCTTTTTATCTTTTTTTCTTCTTTCTTTTCACTGGTGTATATAATAAATCTAGGGTGTTCAGGATAGAATATATTGTCATTATCATCAGAGTTTTGTCTCACTTAGTAATGATACTTCTGAGACGCCGATTGATTGTTATTAGTTATTTGGAAGTGCAAAAAGAGAAGAAGAAGAAGGAATTGGCATGAGATAATCAGGATATCACCAAGTAAAAGCTCCATGTGTAAGACGCTAGTACAGATATATAGATTTCTTCCCCTCTTCTCTTTTCTTCTTCCCTTTTTGAGAACTCTTGCATGATAGCAATACTTGAAAATGTATACCACCCTCATAGAAAAGAGTACTCTTGAGATATTACACCATCATTTTATGAAACAGAATAGATATTAAGCAGAGCTTGAGTCATCCTTCTAATTTTTGCTATCCTTCTCGTCGTATGTAATGAAGGGCAGTGGAAGTGACTTGAATGCTCGGTACTCCCCAACCTTGTTTAGGTGCTCATTCTCCAATCTGAGATAGATATCATAACTTACAACATATCCATTTTATAAGTGGTAAGAAAAGAAGAAAAGATGCACTTTACACTCTCAGGGACAGTAAAATTTTACCTAAAGAAGTTCCAAATACCACGACGACGAATTTCTAAGCTTGCAAATGTGCTTGTTATGACTTTTCCACGCAGCGGGCGCATGTCAAAACCCAATACTACTTGAAGCCATACAAATCTCAGGAGAACCTCAAGAATCTATCATCAAATGTGCAAGAAAATAGAAGATTAGCACATAAGAGACGGTACTTCGTGTTTCACCAACTTGGAAACTTTGCCATGGCTATACAGTACGGAGTCTTATGGTGTAGTAAAAGCTCGTCTCTCAGAAGAAAATTTCTCGACTTCCGTTGAAGAAGACCCCAGTCCATCTTGATATCCCAAGATATGTTTGCCAGAGCTGCAACAACTGAGCTCGCCAAAACCCACACTTTCCAAGTCATTCTTTTCCGGAGTCTGAATGTTGACTGAAAGATAACTGATAGAAGCATTGAGAAATAGGTGAAACCATTGAATCCATGCTTCATCTCTTTCTCTTCCACCAATCGTCGCATGCACTGGTCATTAATTTGGTCTACTAAGTACATGCAGATAGGCTAATGTAGATATCATGACGAAATGTTAAGTACCTGTAAGAAGCGGATCCAAAAAGGAATTGCAGCTGAAATGTAATAGAAGACGATGTAGACATCACTAACGTGGCACATTTTTCGTCCTGTAGAGCCTTTCCCCCAACCATAATAACAAATATAGTATACGAAACTTCTTATGGCTTGTGTCTGAGGTCAAGCGGATGCAGGTAAGGGTCAGAAATCCAAATTAATAAAATGAAGATCCATATCACCTATTGATGGCACAACAAAGTAAGAAACTTGGCTGGTTAGCTGGTCTGATAAGAAAAAATCTATCATATTGACCTGCAGGTAAAGACTATCAACATTCAACAAAAGGTTGAGAAAAAATATATACATATACAGTATTCAAGCAAAGCATAGTAGAATCAACCACCTTGTAGAAAGGAGCACAAATACTACGAAATAGACTTCGAATAAGTAAGAAACGGCTTGAACAATAATATTAAAAGGACAGAGACATATGAGAACTAAACCCTGCATTTGCATCAAAGAATTGATTAGATAAAATGTAAATGATTATGTTCATCCGGGATTCAACTTAATTGTATAAAATCTCACAATAAGTAATCCCAATGGAACCAGTTCAACATACGTTTCATAATCTTGGATCCTCGAGTCCATCCTGATATGCAGTTGTACCAGGCAACCAGTGAGTACAAGAACTGAAAGACCAGAGGCTAAAAGGAAAACTTCCTTGTGGTGTAATTCGGTTCCTGGATAGAATCCTAGTATAAACAAGTAGTTGATTCTGTAGGACCTCCATAGGTATATATTTGCAGCACCAAAAAGCATATGCAAGATGATGTAACCGTAGAAACTGCAAGAAAACTTTAAGGTTTCAGAGAAAACTGAGAAGGTCATAAGTATGATGCTCGGACTTCTCAAACAACTGTCGGGTGTGTGTCAGATCCTCCAAAATGTCAACACCATTTTTGGAGAGTCCAAGCAATATAGGTAATAAGTAGGTGAATATAGCTGTGTTCTTTCATTTTAAGCAAGGATTTATTTGAAGATCCTTAACCTGTAAAGGGGGAAGATGCTATCCAAATACACAGTAGCCTCCTCCTTGTCCAACAACTTTCTTGTTTTTATGATTAACACAACAGCCATAATTAGAGCAATCGAGAATCCACAGAAGAATCCTAAACATTGAGCACAAAGGATATATTAGAAAGCCATGATCAGCTAATGAGATGTCGAAAACTATGAACTAAAATCTTCAACAAAGGAGAAGTTCTCAACCTGAAACAAACCGTACACTGCATTTCTCTCTTTTCCTTTTTGGCGTTAATAATTTGATGGCGTCCCCCTGCTCAGAATTGGAGAAGTGCTTGACAAATGTTGCTTCTACCTTGTTCAAAAGATTATTAACCTAGAACATGGAAAATAAACTAAGTGAATATGTATTGGTGCATATAACAAATCTCGGAATTTATCAAAATTCGGACAGACCTCATCAGAACTTCCAATATAGGAGCTATCCACGAATTTCATGTACGATCTCTTCACTTTTCTTGAAGTAATCTACAGTCAGTCAGTCATGCAAGTTACGTTCAAGTAGTTGGAAAGAAGTACTATTATAACTGTGAATGCTCACAGAATGCAATTGTCTATGCCTACTTCACGAATTGAAGTTTTATTCAGAAAGTTAATTATGCACCTGATGCCTTTTCATATTTTTCCAGGATCACAGAAAATGCTGAGAGGTTTATAAAACTGGTTCATCATTGAAAAAAAGGAGTCAGAATAGCCGAAGAAAATTCAGAAGCACCAAAATATCTCTTTTGCAATCTAAAAAGTTAACTTAGAACCTGTACTGATTTTGGTGGCGAAGTTTCTGGTAGAATTCAACAAAGGCCTTTTTCAACTTTACTTCAACCTCCTTTAGCTCTTCTCGACTGAAGCTACACTCTTTCTCTGCGGTAGCAAGCAATAGTCTTTCTACCGATGATTTTGGACCGCCGGACGTATGCTGAATATTGACACATTCAAGAACATCTGAGGGAGTACGTCCATGTTCATATAGTAAAGGATCTATATTATTGCTTGAAGAAACCGGTTTTATGATAGTCTCACCGAACTTGTCCACTTCTTCTTTGAAGTCTAGCTGTTTTTTCTCTGCATTTAGGCATCTAATTAGAGGCAAAGCAAATCTCATGAAGTATAAGCTTATCAGAGTGTCTTCACTACTAGCCCATGAACCCTGGTGGTTTACTTTGCAACTGTTAGAGTGGGTTAGATTCCCACATTGATTGGGAATGGATTAGTATCTCCTTATATAGTCTTGTACAAATGTCCCTTCATGAGATAAATTTTGGGGTTGAGTTAGGCGCAAGTGCCATATGGATTCTCATTCAGTGGAGGCCCAAGTTTTGTCAAGCTGCTTAATGTGGGACATTAACAATTCGAAAAATGACTTCTCCTTTTGTCCTATTTCAGCTGGTATAAACAAATTTCCATTCCACAAATTTGTCGAATTTTCATGGTGGTTTTTCCCAATTTCACTTTCTTGATTCTCAATATCTCCTTTCCTCTTGTAGTTTATGTCACTAACAGCTTGTTTGGATGGTGGTTTCCCATGGTATGGTATGGTTACCGTGGGAACCATGTTTGTTTCCATGATATCCTGAAAATGATGGTATAGTTTGGTACTATATCCCATTTTTCTGAACTACCAATTAGGTGGTATGTCATGGTTTCCTCTTTTTCTTTCAATTATGTCCGGTATAATCTTGTTTAATCCTATTTTATCCTGCACCTTATTTTCTTGTTCTTTTTTCTATTCTTTGCGGTAATTTTCTAGCAGCTTCAACAACAACAAAGACGAGGCTTTTGCTAAAAGCCTAAGAAAAAAAAATAATGGCGAGGCTTTTCTTTGCAGTAAGCCCAAGAAAAGAAAAATTATAGTCCTTTTGATAATTTTGTTAAAAAGTGATCTAAGAGGTTTTGAATTTCAGTTCAAAAGTTCAAACTTGGAAGGGTACCGATGGTGAAGTTTACAACAATTTTAGCAATAATCAAATAAAGATATTTTAGTAAATTTACCAGTTATCATACAATATCATACCATCTAACCAAACCAAAAAACTATTATTAAACCACAATAAACGATACAGTCAATCCAAACATGATATTGTACCATACTGCACTGTACTATGTCATATCATATTGTACCATACATTATGAAATCATGACAAACTACCGTCCAAACAAGTTGTAAGGAGGTGTTTGAGCCTAGCATAGTCCATATAAGCCTCAATCCACTCAGGCACCATTTGATCCTTAAATTCTTTCCCAAATTTCATTTTTTTAATGTACTCAGCAGGTCAGGGGTCCTATCTATTTTTAGAAGCCAAGATCACCTATGAACCTGTATTACAAATTACCAAATATCTAAGGGATCGTTTGGTAGAGTGTACAAGATTAATGTAAAATATAATGTATTAATAATGTTTATATTAATAATGTTTGTAGTACTTATACTTGTATTAATTATGCATGTATTATTTTGTATATATTGTTTGGTTTGATAAATAAGAAATAATACATCTTACATAATTTTTATAAAAGAAATATTTGTTTACAAAATTACCTTTTTTTTAATTTTGTACACTTTTTTATAACAAAATGTTTTTCATCTCAAATATAATTAGTATTGTTGAACTAGTATATAGAGTTTCGGATTAATTACAAGACCTTCGTCTTTGCGCATGAAATATTACGCCAACAAATTAACATAGTCGAAACAAAAATAAAATATAAGACGCAAAATTAAGAAATAGTCTCAATTTTAAAAAATAAAAATAAAAACCTTCGAAGCAAAGCAAAAATATGTTACAATTATTTAAATCAATTATTCATTGTTGTAGATTAAAATGATGGGAGAAAATTATGAAATGTTTTGAAAAGATTCACTATTGTAAATTAAAATAGCGGGAAAAGGAATGGTGAAATATTTTGAGAGGGAAATTGAGGGGTATTAAGGTCATTTAATAAATTAATGCATGTATTAAAGACTTTGCATTACTAATACATAGAAAACGGGTGGTATTAGCAATACACACCTTAATACACAATAGAATGTATAACTAATACTTGCATTAGTTATACATTGACTACAAATTGTACCAAATAAGATATTTTTAATACATATTAATTAATACATGTATTATTTTTGTCAATACACTCTACCAAACGATCCCTAAGTATATCTTCTCTGGTGATAGTTGTAAATGTTATAAACACAATAAAACATGGTATATATTGATGAACGAATTAAAAAAGGAAAATGAGTTGTACTACTAATTAGGAGGAAATAAAAAAAGAACACTACTAAAGATAGAAGGATGTATTAGAACAATACTTGTACTAATTGGTCTGATTTCAATTTCTTTCTTTTATCACTCATAAATTTGAATTTAGTCGGATTTTGAATTAATCAGATTTTAATGCGATCAACGAAAGTATTACTCCCATGATAACTGTTCAGAGCTACACTTGAAAGTCTCTAAACTTTGTTTACCCTCCTAAACCGTATTACTAGTACTTGTAGTTTTAGTTTCTAGACAATTTACATGTACCTCAAAATTCTCGTGTGTTTTCTTCAGATCTTATTTGATACTACTAGATATCGACGGGCTAAATATATATTATTTTTTATCATAATTTATGTGACATAAATAGAATTTAGATTAATTTCGAGAATCAGATAACTATTTTATATTTTTTGAATTTTTTAAGTTACTAATTATGTGATTTGTAATGCTTTTTACATAATTTTTTAATAAGAGATGAATTCTCTTCATCCCAGTTTACGTGACATAGATAAAATTTTGATCGTCAATAAAAAAAATTTAATATTTTTTTTATATATATTTTAAAAAAATTAAATTATTGTGATTTACAATACCTTTTATCTCATTTTTAAATAATATATGTTACTTTATTTTGTCTCTGTCTCATTTCAAATTATGTGACACTAATATAATTTAGATAGTCAATCAATATTTTATGTTGACATATCATTTTGTCTATTTTACCTTTTTTTTAAAATATTATTAGTTTTTTAATGCTTAGATGACCATAATAATAATTATGGATGATATGGTAAAATCACAATTGAAGCAGCAAAGCAGACATGTCTTAAATGACTTATAATAATAACTAATTAGAAGTGGTATAGCAAAATTACTATTAAAATACTTGTGACAAAAAAATTAAATAGGCTTAAAGTGATATAGCAAAATTACTATAAAAAAATTCTTGTGACAAAATTTAAGTTAGCGTTATATAACACCTCAAGTTAATTTAAAATATAAAGAATTAATTTATCATTTTATGTCTATTTTATTTTTTATTAAATATTACTATTGTTTTTTAACACTTAAATACAACAACAACAACATACCCAATATATTTCCACCAAGTGGGGTCTGAGGAGGGTAAGTGTACGCAGTCCATACCACTACCTCAAATGAAAGATAGAGAGTTGTTTCCAATAGATCCCCGGCTCAAAATAAAGTAATCTAAGATATGATAAGGAATAGTAGTAGAACAAGATAACACTGAAGTTAACATATTCAATAATAACAAAAGCAAGATACTCCAAGTAAACACCAAAACATACAACATCCTAACTCAGACTTGCCTTCTATCCTAATTCTCTTCCTCCACAACTTCCTATCCAGGGTCATGTCCTCAGTAAGCTGAAGTTGCTCCATGTCAAGTCTAATCACCTCCTTCTAATATTTTTTCGGTCTACCTCTACCTCGCTTGAAACCATCCCTAGCCAACCTCTCACACATTCGCACTGGGGCATCCGTGCTCCTCCGCATCACATGACCGAACCATCTCAACCTCGTTTCCGTCATTTTGTCCTCCATCGAAGCCACTTCCACCTTATCCCAAATAACCTCATTTCTAATCCTATCTTTTTTAGTACACCCACACATCCACCGAAGCATTCTCATCTCTGTCACCTTCATCTTCTGGATGTGGGTCTTCTTAACAGGCCAACACTCCACCTCATACAACAAAACTGGTCTAACCACCACTTCGTAGAACTTACCTTTAAGTTTGGGAGGTACCTTTTTAACACTTAAATAATTTATAATAATTAATATAATTAATTAAAAGTGATGTATTAATTTTAATATATAAATAGCTTATAATAATTAATTATGAGTGATATAGTAAAATTATAGTTAAAACAGGTGAAAGACGGCAAGCTGGTAGAACGACCCTGACCAACTTACCTTCCCTCTTCTATATATTAGAATAATTTTATTTATTTTAATTTATGTATTTTTTTTTTTTTATGAAAGCTATATTTTTAGTTTTAATATTTTACGAATATTTAAGAACGATCATAACATATTCAGATATTATTTTAATATATTTATATATATTCAACTTAATTTTATAAAATTCAAAAATCTTCAAAATATGTCAAAACATATAAAGAAAACGGATCGAAGATTACGCTATATGTAGTACCTCCAACCAGTATAAGTGAACTTCCCTCATAAAAATTTAAGCAAAATGAAAAATATTGGCAAGTATTTTTTTTCTTTCACTCTGTTAGTTAAATTTAGTACTCAAAGTAGCCCTGAAGCACAAAGTTCGAATCTTAGTGAGTAGAGATGAGAAATTATAGAAGGATGAAATATCAATAAGTGTCTATTATTGTATTCATTCACCCAAATTTTTAACTCATTCTACTATATATATATATATATATATGCTTGAGATTTACAATTCTTTCGTTTTATTAAATGTTATCAATAAATTATTCTCATCATTCTAAAAAACAAAAACGATCTATAATTTTTATTCCATTTTACTATGTATGTTTGAGATTTACAATTCTTTCGTTTTATTGAATATTATCAATTTTTCATGTAATGTATTTAAAATCACAAATTTAAAAAATATTTTAATATATTTGATATACTTTTAATTAAATATTATAAAAAAAATTAAAAATATTTTTTAAAAATTTAATATCAAATCAAAACGGATGAAGTAGATTTACAAAAAACGCGAAGTCCACCAAATTAGAAGTCAAAAAAAGAGAAATGTAGTATCTGACACGTGGCAGCAAGATACTCAACGGCAAAGCCATCTGTAACATTGTAGAAATGTGCGCATTCCTTTGTCCATTCTTTACGTCATTTTGCCACAAATTCCACTTTTTTTTTTAAACTAAAATCCTACCATATTAATTACTCCATCCGTTTAAAAAAAAATTGACCTAATTTAACTTGATACGAAATTTAAAAAAAAAAAAAAAATTAATTCTTGTGATCCTAAATTAAAGTTATGTAAAATATATCAAAATACCCTTTAATCATGTGGTTTTTAACATGCCACGTATAAAATTGAAATTAAAATATTATAAAAAAAAGGGGTCATTCATTTTGGAACAGATTAAAAAGAAAAGTAAACAATTCTTTTTTAAATGGAGGTAGTATTAAGCATGAGTCGCCATTTAAACTACTTTTCTTTTTAGTTCGTTTAAAAAAGAATGACTCCTTTTCTTTTTTGACAATACTTTAATTTTAAATTTTCACATGACATATTTAGGACCACAAGATCAAAGGGTATTTTGATACATTTGACACAACTTTAATTTAAGGCCACAAGATTCAAAAGTCTTCTTTATCTTCTTAAACTTTGTGTCAAGTCAAAGTAGGTCATTTTTTTTTAAACGAAGGGAGTAATAATTTTTTAAAGTTTACAAAGTAGCTCCTCTTAAAGTTACTTTAATATTTACTTTTTATTTATTTTTTCTTATTAAAAAGGATGTAATAAAAAATAAAATGGAAATAATGTCATTATATAGTTGTCAAATAAGAAAAGATAACATTTTTTTTTTATGGATAAAAAATGAAATGAGAACACATAAAATGAGACGATGGAGTACTTCATTGATTCTATTTTATGTGATACTATTTAATTTTACATGATATTTTTTAAAAAAAATAAGATTTCAAAAAAAATATCCGATCTAAAATAATTTTTAAATATTATGTAATTATAAATTATTTTATTAAAAATCAAAAATTAAAATTAAATTATTTTCAATTATAATAAATTAATACTTTTATGGAACAAACTAAAAGAAAATATCATATAAAATGAAATTGAGATAGTAATACTTAAACGATAAGAGTCAAATAGTGTAATAATCAAATTGATTGATACCAATTATCAATCAATTGGGAAAAATAAATCCAAACAAACACTATGTGGCAATGAACTAGAAAATTGTGTGGATGGATTTAATGTTGAATTTATTTGAAATGTTTCGCAATTTCTTGACACGGGACATTTGCTTAAAGAGGTCAACTGTAGTATAATTACTCCTCCCAAAAGTCAACAAACATTACAACATCACGCACCTATAGCTATAAATTCTCAATTATGAATTTAAAGATCGTAGTTAATATTTATTAATAGTAACAAAATATGAAAATTGGGTTAAAATTATTTGCACTCTCAAACTTTATTGTAAAAATCAAACACCCCCTCAACTTTGAACAATAATCATTCTTCCTTTTTTTTCTTATTTGATTTTTCGAAATACCTACTTTACCCTTGTATTTATATCAACATTTAAATATTTTTTTTAAATAAACTTTTTTATAAACATAATTTTTATTTTTTAATAACATATTGTCTATAAAAAGCTAAAGGTTATTTTTTAGATGAAAAAATAAAAGTGAGAAATATTAATTTAGTATATAAGTTAATGACATTCTATAACGAAATAAATGAGAAAAAAAAATTATTAAAATTAAAAATTCTAATATCTATTTATACGTGAAAATAATAGGTAATTATATTTTTATAAATATATTTCAATGCAGGTAATATAAATTAATTAATAATCGACGGTCCTTCAAAAACAACTTTTCTACCTCCCCACAGTAGTGGTAAGGTTTGCATGCCCCTACCCTCCACATACCTCACTTAGGGGATTTCACTCGCTTTTATATGAGCACTTAAATATATGTATTATATGCATATTTCATGTCAATTAATACACAGTTTGTATTGCTAAATTACTAATGGATAAACATTTAATATAAATATTGATATTATTAAGACGCATTGTAGTACAATGTTGAATAATAAATTAAAATTTATAGTATAAGTTGATTATTTGAACAATACGCACTTACAAAAGCGTATTATCATTTAACTACTGACTTGTTTTAACACAAATAAATTGATACCATAACACAAAATTATTATTTATTAATTTATAATTGATCGTTAAGAAATTGTTGTGCCGCCAAAGTAATAAAGACTCATCAATATCAATAATAGGGGAAGCAAACATTAATGTTTTCATTAATGTAGACTTTTTATATTACGCCTTTAGGGTGCGACTCTTCCCTGAACTCTGGTAATGCGAGATTGCACTCAACTATTTTTTTTTATTGCATTTTTAAAAATCCTAAATATAAAATTAATTTGCATTATTAGTTTATCTTACGTTATTAATTAAAAAACACCTATTATTATTTTTTGTTTTGAAATTGTCTTTAGGTGAAACCCAATTGGATCGGGTATAGAAATTAAAAGGAATATATTTTTTTAATGTGGATTCTTGTTTATATGGCATAAAAAATAATTTATTTTTTCATGTTATTTTTGTAAATAATAAATATAGTTGAGTAATTTTAAAAAATAAAAAAAACTTTAAATCGAATGTCGTTTTTGATACAAATCAAAGTTCAACAACTTTGTAAATTAATTTCAATAGTTTAATGACCTTGAGATATTAACTCTATCTATTTGTATCTGTCACTCTAATCTGTCATATTTTTTATTTTATTTTATAAACTCATATTTATAAATATAACTAACGCCATTTCTATCATGAATACAATCAAATATAACATAGGAGAAAGCGCAATAAGAGAATTATTTTCATATTCATGAAAATCAAATAATGTCTTATTTGCAATTTTCTAAGTTCATAAATATTCATATTAAAGTTCATTGAGTTTCTAGCCTTACAAATCTTACATAATAAATTTTTGAACTTAACCAAATCAAAAGAATCAAAATGTTAATTAGAATTAACAGACTAAAGGCATTTTTAAAACAATATGTTACATGATTGACAACAAAAATAAACTCAAAATACATTTTCTAATAAAATTATACGTAACAAATAACGTCACTCTCTATTCATACGCAAAAGTATACCCATACAAAAAAAAAATTAAAGATTTGTGTGGATTTTTCGAGATGGAGAAAGTCGGCTCATTTAATACTTGCTCTCGCCTTTCAGTCTGTCTTTCCCAATCCATCTATTGAAAATGGCTTAGGAAGAAATATGACACTCTCCGATTTATTCTTTTTCACACCTGATATTTGATATCTACATTGAAATTTGACTAATTTAAATTGTTGAAAAATTCCTATTATAAGAGGTAAAATGATCTCTCTCAGAGCTGGGAACCAAATATGCCATGGAACTAAAAAAAATAAAATTAAAATATGTCATATTTTTAAAGTGTGACCAAAATATGCTTAAAGTTATATGCATTATTTTTAACGGTAGTGATCAAACGGTGTTAAGTATCAGAAAATGTGCATAACTCTCTTAAAAAGAGAGTTATGCATTTTTTTTAACATAACTCTCTTAAAAAGAGAGTTATGCATTTTTTTTTAACATAAAAAGAGAGTTATGCATTTTTTTTTAACATAACTCTCTTAAAAAGAGAGTTATGTATTTTTTTAACATAACTCTCTTTTAAGAGAGTTATGCATTTTTTTTAACATTTACATAGCTCACTTTTTAATTGAGTTATGTAATAGAAGTCATACTACTCTCTTGAAAAGAGAGTTATGCATTTTTTAACTCGCTCAAAAAGTGAGTTATATAATAAAAGCTTAACTTGCTTTTTTTCTCTACGTAAATATAATAAAAATTATATAACTCACTTTATAAAAATTTACATATTATGTGAACAATTAATTTATTTTTTAAAGTTTTATTTTTTTAGAAAGAAGACCAACTATTATGAAACGGAGAGAGTAAAACTCACTGATTATATAAGTTAGGTAGGAATAAAATGCATAACTCACTATTTAAGTGAGTTATCCATCATCTGAATATAACTCTACAAATATATGAGTTATGTGTAAATAACTTCTCCTATTTAAACAGAAGTATACATTATAGACTTTCATTCTTTATTCACTCATTTCCTCTTTTGAAACTGCATTTTTCTTCTTTAAATTTAATTCTTCTTTTTCAAACTTGTTCAAATTCGACTCTTCTTTTCAAAACTTAATCAAAGCTTAAAGAATGAATACTGAACGTGTTAAAGTTGTACTTTTTTGGGAGGGCGAAATTATTCATGAGGGAAATACAATATATTACAGTGTCTCCCCCAAGTTCAACGTCAAGTATCCAATTTCAATTGGTTACAGAGACTTTGTAGAATCTATTTTAGAAGAATGAAAACAAAAAATGATGATTTTGATTTATTTATAGTTGGATAGTATCCAAATTCGTTCTCATCATAAGGATTGGTAAATTATGGAGAATGAATTATCAGTGACGATGAGTCGTTGACTGAATTTCTGAGGGCTCCTTGTGACTATGCTGGTCAAATAAAGTTGAACATTCTTCAAGTTTATGTTAAGAAGGAGTGTAAAAATCGTCCTGCGCACTCTCCGACACAGACGAATTTGCAGATGCAATTTGATGATCCAACTAATGTTGTTGATGCTCGTTTAACTCAGTATAATACTTTTTTTGAAATGAATGCTCCACAATACTTCGTGTCGAGTAACATGCCAACACAATCCTTAGTACCTGATTTGAACGAAACTGTGAATGAAAATGACTGGTAATGTCTCTTAATTTGTGTTATTCTTAATATTATATATTTTCAATGATTTTTTTTATCTATTTCTATGTTACATTTTTAGGGGCTTAACTCTGCGTGACGGGAATAATGATGAATTTTTTGAAAATCATTGAAATTATGATCAACCATCTCAACTTGAATGGATGGACAATGTTGGAACATCTACAAATATTCCTTTGTCACTGAGTTTGGATACTGCCGATTACTATCGGTTGGTCTACAATATTATTGATAATAATTTATGATGGTTAATTTCATGTATTTATTATTTATGCTTTTGAAATGTACTAAAATTATTTTATTATTTGAAATGTAGGGATCATGTCACACGAGGTGAACATATTGTACCAGGTGATATTGAAAATGGTGATTAGCCAAATTATGGTGAATTGTCACAGGGCGATGATAGTGAGCCTAATAATGCTGAAGGCGGTGAATGCCCTTATGACTCATCATCGAGTGACGATGATGTGAGGTCAAATTCTGAACAAAGAGGCATGTCCATGAGCCCTTATCCTCAAGAAGAATCAATTCCACAGTCGGCGTCAATATCGCTACCAATCAATAGGCCTCATTTTTATTCCAATGAAATTTCATTTCTTGATCATTTTAAGGAAGGACCAGATGTTTTTATGGATATACATGAAAATGATTTTATTTCTACGAATGTGTGGCGTGAACCGACAGATTTTCTAAATGAGAATTTTTATCTTGCTAGCAAAATATTGTTCAAATCCAAAAAAGATCTACAAAGAGCAGTTAGGCTCTATCATTTTAAAGAAGGTAGGGAGTTCTTTGTCGTTAAGTCGGGAAAAGAAATCTTTAAAATTTGTTGCAAGCGTGCAGATGAAGGTTGTTTATTCAAACTTTGTGCTACTAAAGATAGTAGTAATAACTTATGGAAAATTGGAAAATACATCGGAAAGCACATTGTAATATGGGTGACTGTCGCGGAGGTCACTTCAATTTGGATATAAATATGATTGCACCTGTTCTTGTACCATATATTGAAAAAATACCAAGGTACTATTTTTTTGAATTTATCTAACGATACAAATTAATACGTTATTTTATTTATAATTGTTATGCGAAATTGTTCACAGGTATCCTATCAAAGATTGTCAAACATTCGTTCTCAATAAATACCGCAAAATAATAAGTCGTCGTAAGGCTTATCTTGGATGAAAGCGCGCCTTTGAACTGGTCTATGGAAATTGGGAGAGCTCCTTTCGTGAATTGCCAAGGTTCATGGCAGCTATGAAACATTTTAATCCCGGCTTCATTGATGAATGGCGATTCGAACAACATGAGGGAGTTGATGAACATATTTTTAATTATGTGTTTTGGACGTTTTCAGCCATGTGTCGATGGTTTGCGTTATTGTCGATCAGTGATATCAATAGATGGAACACACGTATATGGTAAGTATGATATTAAATTATTGATTTGCGGTAGGTACAGACGGCAATGGATCCATATTTTCATTAGCTTTTGCTATAGTAGCGGCATATTGTATCTGCATATTTAATGTTAAATATTGGCCAGATAGTGAAAAATAACACATATCCAACGAAATAATTGAGGTATGCTCAATTTTTTTTCTATGATCAACGAAAATGTTTTTCCTAAACTATTGCAAATCCGCAATGAATAACATCTGATTATGATTGAACTATTAAAGAGAAAATAAGACCCAACTATACTTTTGAAAATAAAAAAGAGCTAAACTTCATGTGCTCTCCATATAAAGAAAAATGAATATTCGCCAACCTTTTACTAACATTATCCATTTCACTACCTAAATTCAGTAACAATATTCGCCGACCTTTTAATGACCTTTTGGAGGTTGGCCTACTTTTACTATTATTAATTCTCTTCTCAAATTATTATAATATATATTTCACTTATGCATATACATAACTCAAAATTAAAAATAGTATAAATGATCATGAGTTAATTCAAAATTAGCGTCACTAGTAAAGAAAATCGTACGTAAAATTCAAGGCGCAAGAAATCTAATAAGTCATTTTCTTATCTTTTTTCTCCCTTTTCATACTAAGTTTAGAACATCTCATTCAAAAGTATGAATAATTTATCCCATAAGTATTGCCCATTACACAAGCTACTATAAAATACCACATCAATTCTAAATTCATACTTCAATTCATTATTAAAATATAAACAAAACTAAAAAAATACCTCACTTGTTTGTTTTATAGGCATATAATGTTACCATTTCTATCTCATTCTAGGACCCAACCGAATGTACTACCCGCCACTAGTTTTGCTTCTATTTTCTACTTTTGGAGTCACCAACATTTCACCTTCATAACACATCCTACCCACAGAATTGCTCATGGTTGTGCAAGTATACTCACATGAAACCAGACAAAAAATCAGTTGATCCTTGTCAAGTAAAAAAACTGAGACGTGTAGAAGGAAAATGGAATCTATACTTTTTAAATTAGTCAAGGCGCAAGAAATCTAATAAGTCATTTTCTTATCTTTTTTCTCCTTTTTCATACTAAGTTTAGAACATCTCATTCAAAAGTATGAATAATTTGTCCCATAAGTACTGCCCATTAAACAAGCTATTAAAAAATACCACATCAATTCTAAATTTATACTTCAATTCAGTATTAAAAAATAAGCAAAATTAAAAAAATACCTCAATTGCTTGACTTTGAAGTACAAAAAAACAAGTAGGACCAACGATTACTAATCAACAAAACTAATGTTGGATGAGGGACTAGTGGAGAATCAATTTTCTAATTTTATATGTGTTATTGCATATAAAATAAATGGGGGACCAGTGGGGTTTTGTGGGTTCTTGGAAGATTTTGTTGTTTGGAGTAAAAAGGGTAAAGTGAAAGTGAAGATGAGAGATGTTTGTTGTGGGTAAAAAGGGTTTTGTGGGTTCTTGGAAGATTTTTGTTGTTTAAGAGAGTTATGTTAAAAAAAAAAAAACATAACTACTTAAGAGAGTTATGTTAAAAAAAAAATACATAACTCTCTTTTTAAGAGAGTTATGCACATTTTCTGATACTTAACATCGTTTGGTCACTATCATTAAAAATAATGCATATAACTCTCTTTTTAAGAGAATTAAGCATATTTTGGTCACACTTTAAAAACATGACATATTTTTGTATTTTTTTAAGTTCCATGGTATATTTTGGTTCCCAGCTCTCTCTCTCAAATGTGACTCCATATTCAAAGCAAGAGTTCGAGACCTCTAATTAAGAATAAAAAAAATGCTTATCACTCCATCACAATCTTTAATGGTCCAATCTTACCAGCATACATAATAAAGAGTTAATTACCTATATCGTCACTTAATTATTGAATATGATATAAAAATCTTTTTTTAATTTGACAGTAAAAAGGTCACTTAATTATGAAAATGATAATAATTTTTTTTTTTAACTGTATAACCTATTCATTAATTATTAGGTATTGCATGTATAACAAAAGAAATTTGAGACCGAAAAATCACTACTTTATTATTATACTAGATAGACCAAATTTTATATTATGATTATTGCATATATAATACATCCAATCAAATAAGACCTAGTATCTTGTATGGATTTGTACATTTACGATTCAAATTTATGATATGTATTATATGTTTTGGTTTGATATAGATCAGCTAACAGATTTGTCTTTAAGTTCATCATCATCGAGTCCAAAATTAAGCACACATACCACGTGAGCTTTCGTTGTGCCTTATAAATTTTTTATTTTTTTTAAATTTATTTCAATGTAAGATTCACCTAAAATGTAATATAGTATGCCTTTTCTTCAAATTTCCCAGCCAAAGTTTGCTAGTGCCGTTTAATTTGTCGCCATTCGTCGTGCCACCAATGTAAACTGAGTAGTACTATAACTTGACCTTGTACATTATTTGGATTGAAATAGATGCAAAGTTGAAATGTTGGAACAAACAAACCACGTTCTAAGCTACGCAAAATTGAGCTAATAAATGCAATTTCATTGATAATCATCTCAATTTCATTATTACAACGATATAATAGATTCTTGTGATTTGATTTTTCTTTATATTTCGCACATATTGAAAGCTTAATGCATTAAACTGTTTTTTGGGTGCATCACAAAAATGAGGTGAAGCAGCAACACGACACATACTTTCAGACCACAATTATAAGATTATAATTATTCGGACAGGGACACAAAAGCAAAAAAGTGTGAACCAATCCAAACTGTTAGTAAAAATTGTTAGGGGTTTAAGGGTAACAAAAAACTTGAAACTTTCTTTGTTTCATAATTAAGGTGAAATGGTCTAGTAGACTTTAGTATTTCTCTCCGTTTGTAAGTTGGGTCTTCCTACACCATAAAGTTTCAATTAGACACTTGAACTTGTTCAACTCACGAATTTTAAGCCCCTCTATCAGCGTGCGTTTCTTACTTGCTATGATACTGTTATACCTTATTTTAACACAAGTCAAACCGAGGTTCAACATATTGAAAACCTCTAAATAAAATTAAGGAAGTCGCGCACCTAATTAGTTCTATGGTGAATTAGGACACCTATTATCAACTAAGTGATTAAAAATAACAAAAGATTTCATTTTAGGTCTACTTAGCTAAGTGATTTAGGTAAGGATTTTAATTATCCTATAGGAAAGGGATTAGGCACCCTAAAGGATCCGTTAACTACGATTAACTGGTCAAACTTAGATTTAGATAAGAAAATCAAATGTTAAATTAAGAAAAGATATAGATAAGGCATTAAAAATATTTTTTGTCTTTTATAAGACAATATAAGCTAATTATTTATAAGAATAAGATTAATTTTTTTTTAGAAGAACCTCGTCATAAAACCTACTTCTCAAATACTGCCGAAAATAATCCTGATAGATCCTTATAAGAGTGATGCAACTTTATTGTTGCCAAAAGGAAAGTTAATTTTAAAATCATTTCTTTTAAAAAAAAGATATACATAAGCTTTCAATTGCTAATAAAAGTTAGTTAAGAGACTTCACATTTTTAATTCCAAAGAAAAACATGACTTTTACTCCCTTTGAATCAAATTTTATGAAAATGGATTAATTACCCAACACTAGATGAATAGCTAAATAATACCCAGTTGTTTAAGTCTATAATAACTTGAGAATTTACCATTTAAAATAAATAAGTAAAATATTTCTTTTTGTTTAAAATTCCAAAAGGGGGCCTAGCAAAGTCGGTTTTGCAAAGTTGTCATCTTATATTTAAAATTGATGAAAAGTAAGGTTGATTTACCATATCTAAATTGTTAAAGTCGATTTTCGAGTCTAGCGACGATAAATTTATCTACCACAAAATTTATTTTTTATCAATTCCATATTACTAATGTCACGACCCAAAAACGAGGGTCATGATGACACTTGTCGCGGCGTACCTTGACAAGTAAGCCTATCACCCAAACTGATACGAATAGAGAAAAAGACAGAAATACCCAAGGTAAGGCTTCTAGAATGAAGCCGAACCATATAAATAATCATAACAATGCGGAAGGAACTTATCCAAAACACCAATCATGCCCAAAACCAGGTGTCAATAGTGTAAGAACTACTAATACAATTCAAGAGTCAAATACATCGGAAAAATAACCACAAAGGAATAATAACTATCTCCGAACACTAATAAAGACATAACAAGTATAGAAAGATAAGGGTGAACTTCGGACGCATGAATGTCCAACCACTACCTTGGAAGCTCCAACAACCGCTCGAATCAAGTAAGCTGAGTCGCACTCGAGTTAGGATCTGCACCGAAAGGGCGCAGTAGGTGATAACGCTCAATCTACAGCTCTCGTAAGAGTGTAAAGCAGTCGTTTGTCAAATATAGAACCCAACTGGGTTGGGTATCGATCCCACAGGGAATAGCTTGGTCAGCAAGTAAGCGAAAATTACTAGACTTTTAGTGAAAGTCTCGAAAAAGGGGGGAGTCTTGTTATGCAAGTAATGTAACCAAATAGTAGAGAAAAAACGGAAATAGCAAAGTAAAAAGAAAGAATGTTTAGTAAGATGTAAACGATGAGAATTGAGAAGTTGGGGTTATGTCCACCTTATGATTTGTACGTCTCTATTGGCTATGAGTTATGCGGAGTTCAGACATGCATGTGCTTATAGAGAATTGTATTTGATGGTAAATCCAAGCGTCTTTCGACCTGAACAAGGACTATTTCACTTTAACTCTTTCGAGCTTAAAGCGTATCTAACGGTACAAATTCTCCAAGAGGTTAATCCAGTTACGGCACTAGTTTTTTAATAGGGGATGGGACCCTATTACCTTGACATTATCTCTTTTCCAAACATATAACCTTTCTTTCGAACAAGTTAATGCTATACTGGCGTATTCTATGCGTTTCCAACCACAAAGAATTTAGATTAAGATGAAGAGAATAATGATATAAGCAATATACGTGTCACGAATTCACAAACTCATAACAATAGATAGTATCTCATATGGCTTCCATAACCCCAACAGAGAAGTTTAGTTACCCATGAGTGCGAAGGAAATCACAATAGACATTATTAATATACCACAATAAAAATCTCGTGTAGTAAGGTGTGGTGTGGCGTTTTAGGCGTGAAATCCCTTGCAGAGTAACGTTTCTCTTGTTGTGGAAATTAAGAATTGAATAGATGAATAAAAAGTAGAATTAAAAATAGAAGAATTGTTTTCAGAGTTAAAAGTAATGGAAGAATGATTAAAATCTCTAGCAGAATAGGGTATTTATAATACTCCTATCCTATTCCTACTAAGCTACTGCATTACTTAACCCAATCCTACTGGGTTACTGCATCATTATCCTACTCCTAATAAGTTAATGAAATACTTAATCCAATTGTACTAGGTTAATGTATCATTATCCTAATCCTACTAAATTACTGCTAGTCCCCAAAGTCTTCAGAAATGTTGTTTTAGCCCGGGACAGATTTTCCATGCGCCATTTTTAGTCCTTGGCGTCCAAGATTGGCTTTTCTCCTTTCGTGAAGCTTTCTTTGGCGTCAAGTTATCCATAAAATGCTGAATTCTGCATCATTTATACCTGAAACTTTGCTAATCATGTTCGTTAGCTCACTTACAGGAAAAAGGACTAAAAGTGCATAAAATATATAATTTGTTCTCAAAACTAGGCTAAAATATGGGCAAAATATAGTGCTATAGGCGTGTAAATTCGCCTATCATCAGTAGACATGAGTACGATTCACTTGTACTCAGTAGGTATCATAGGCCGACTATGCAAAGTAGTAAATAAGGAATACAAAATATACACTAAGGGCACGTCACCTGCAATCAGAAATATCCCACAATGGTAGCCCACACCGCTTGCACTAACAGTTCTAATATATCTCACATATATTGCAAAAACACATCAAGATATAGAACACAAGTATAAATTATGTCACATATAAAATAGAGTAAGAGAGAACATGTAGATACAAGATCATCAAATACAAGTAAAGAAAGGTAAGACAAATACATAGATGACAAGTCAATAAGGCAATACAACACAACATAAACACAATAAAGTAAGTGCAATGTATATTCGCACAACCTTCGGGATCGTTGCACAATCCCCGTATACACCTACGGAGCCAAAGCTTCCCGACATAGGACCCATGGGTGGTTCGTCAACACATATACAATCCACATATCTCATATCTTCTTTACGACACATCCCTCGAAAAGAGTTTTATAAGGTGTTACAATATTTTTAAAAAGGTGTTGCCAGTGTTTCTCAGATGTTGCCACGGTGGTACCAATGTTTCATGAATGAGTATGATATGAAGATGTAATGCTCACAACCAATCACAATAAGTATTTCCACAACCAACCACAATGATACATTTCCACAACCACATGAGCCAATATTCACTCGTTATTTTTATTTCATCCATGAATTTTCACATGTCTCATATGCCAGTAAAGTATGAATATAATCACAATACAATCATGGTATCACATTAAACAATACAATACAATTACTCACATATATTCAAGGCTATCAATGTCACATAGGACCCCACACGGTCAAACATATCACATAATATTTTAATTTCGACAATTGCATCACATATAGACCCCCACATGGGCACAACACGTAGATAGCCATTTTTCATGATTAGTTCCCACTCTTAACATGCATTTTGTACCATCATTTACTACCCAACCCAGTCTGAAGAGTTAAGCCATAACGTACCTCGAAAGCTGAAACTGGTCCGCTACACTTGAACCCGCGACCTTACTTTTCACGAATAATTTCGAACTCTACTAAAAACATCAAATATGAAATCTACACGTCAAAATAAAACCAACGACACCCATATTGACTACTTTTGGTTCGGGATCAAAACGGACCCCCAAAATAGATTTCCGAAAAAGAAGGGCAAAATTGAAACTTTACTTCAAAAATATGTTCCCCATATTTTTAGGAACCTACAGCTGAAAACCATAGGTAAATCGAGTGAAAAACGAGGTTCAAATCAAAGAAAAATTATTTGAGCTTTACCGGGTAAAATCCTCGAAATCCAGGTTAAAATCAAGAAATAAGTGTTAATCTAGCTTCTCAAGCTCTCACAAACTTCACTTTTAAGCTCCCAAAATATTTAGGGTTTAACTCTTAAGAGACAAGATGAAAAATGAGTAAAATGGGCCAAAAATGTGAAAAAGCTGTTATATATATTGCAGATTTTTTCTGCATAACTGTGCAGATTTAATTCTAACTATAAATGGACTTCGACAGGGTGCTCGAAATTCGTTCAGAGTCCGATTTATGCAAACGAACTATGCAACCACACTAAATTCGATGTTCCGGACGCGATGGCGATACCAGATTTTTCAGAAAAATTCGTTTTCACAAAATTGACCCCCGAGACCCGAAATCATAATTTTTCAAACCGAGGGTCGAAATGAGATTTAAAAGCCGTAAAATCATACCAAATATGCTAACACACTAAAATCGACATTACGGATCTGTTGGCGAAGTCGGATTTTCCATATGAGGTCGTTTCAATCAAAAGTGGGTCCCACACCCAACTTTTCAATTTTTTCAACTTTCCAACCAATAGGTCGAAATGAGCTCGGGTGAATCAGGACCCGAACCAATGGTCCACCAAGCCTAAAATCGATATTCCGGAGCTGCTGGCACAGTCTATTCGTCATCCGTCGCACGGATCAAAATAGAATTACATAAGTCCAAAATAAGGCTCTCGAAGCCATAAAAAAACCACAATATTGCATAAATGATACCAATATGCATCAAAAATCATGTCAACCACTCCCACACCCCAGAAATACCATAATGCAACTACGGGGAGGGATAAAATAGTCAAATCACACAAAATCATAATTTCATATATTTCATCAAATTTTTAGGTCGTTACAACTAATTTGTAAGAACCTAACTTGAATTTAAAGGAAAACAATTTTCTAATAACTAGGTCATTAAACTCTAAGATATATTTTTACCTATCATTTTTTAACCTTTAACACCTAAACCTAGCGATAATGCAAAAATTGACATCTAAGAGGCAAAAAGGAATGAATAAATTTGCTATTCATTTAAAAGAGTTAAACCATTTCCAAACAAACGTAAGTTCCAGATGAAAATGTGCCATAATTTTAAAGATATAACATGTGTAAGTAGTCAAAGGAAAACAAAAGTTTAGGAAGGGAAAGAGGCACTAGATTGCTAGACGAAAACATGTGATGCATCTATTGTCGCTTCTCCGATTTGGACAGAGATGGAGTCAAGTCGTGAGACTCTAAATGCGCTCTCGATTCCCATGAGGCAAAAAGAAAAAGATAAGGATTAGTGACTGATTGACTAACAAAATAACATGATAAGATCACATTAACAAAATATTTTAATAAAGAAAATTTCGTAGAAACTAAATTTTGCAGCTAACAACAATAAATCAGTAGAAGTGCAAGGACATAAGAGTGGCGTATGAGCACCATATAGCACAAAGAAAGCTTCTACCACACTAAATATCACGTCTACATTATAGGCTAACTTTATCTAGTAATCCAACGACTAAGGCAACCACTGGTAATATACCTAATATGTCTTTTGAATATTTCTCTAAAAAAAGGGGTAACACTAGGCTAATACTAAGCCACTGATCGAGACACACAGAAACCAAACTCTTTCATCACTTTCAAGTATCCAATAGTTGTAATCCTAATATATTAATCTTGTATGAAGCTTATTAATTAAATCTAACATCACAAGCATCAAAACATGAAAGCATGAGTTATAAATCTTAAACACAAAGTAAGCAGGGACTTTGAGAAAATAGAAAGTGCAAACAAACAGGAATATGAAATCAAATTGCCGATTTAAGAAGTGAATAATATGTAACCAAGGCAACGAACTTCTTTATGCTAAACTTAGATCGAATACAACAACCAAGGCTATAGTTTCTCTACAACTTTGATAGCAACACAACACATATCAACCCCCCACAGTGCAGGGAATAACGCAAAAAGCAAAAACAAAGGAAAAAAAAAAGCAAACTTCCCGAACGTTCCATATACTTAGACACGAGGCAACCATATATATCGAGATAGCCAATGATTGGGACATAACCTTACTCCAAATTTGTTCTCTTATTTTTTTTTTAAAATGAGCAGCAACACTAAGACAAGGCGAACTTAAGTGTATATATACACATATATATATGTATTCCCGTCAAAAGAAAACAAAACAAAAGGGTTAGTACAACAAAATTTTATACCTTAATAATATATGTGAATAATAAAGGCAATGTAAAAACCATTGTTGAGCCTTTACAGAAATGAATTTGATGTCTACCAAAACAAATACTTGAAGAAAGTAAGCTAAATAGAATTTCAGATAAAAAATTAAGCATGGTAATCTACTATCCAGGAAGTTTCATGTTGATTCCCTAAGTAAACTAATTGTTAGTCTAGGCAGGGCCAAAGTTCAGGACTTCTAAAATATTAGATAAGTGCGATCATTCCAAATAGTTTAATCACTTGACAACAGAGATGTACAAGCAGTACGTCTATAGGACTATATCACCTAGAGGAATCAAAGTAGTCAGAATACTAAATCAGGTCAAGATAGAAGCTGTATTGAACCTCTTTTAGACTTAACTTGTTGAGACTATTTACAAAACTAATTAAAGAAACATATATAGCTATATGATCAAAAATAAAGAAGAGAACACTTAACAGACACAACAATAACATATTAAAAAAAAATAGGGAGTGCATTTTTTTTTAACAAATCAGACCTTTAAGAAGTAACCATGTTGTGAGTTAACATTTAAGTTTCCATTTTTCTTTATGTAAAGTGATAGATGAACCAAATATCAAACCTCCATACTTACCTGTTGATTGCAGTATGCCCAATTTCAACAGAAAATATGAATGAAAGTTGAAACACAAATTTAAACTAAATGAGTGATGCATTCCTTTGGTTAATTTATAGACGATATCCTATTTTCTAGGAGAAAGAAAGATACTATATTTGATTACCTGTTAGATTAAAAAAAATGCAGTATGAATCTAGCCACGCAAAACATGAATACCAAATAAGAGTGAATAGTTGCTGAATTTTAAATGATAATATGTTATTCAAAACTACACCGACAGATAATTTGCGGGTATAGATGAATAGCAACTTAGAACCTATTTTTAGCGAACCTTCTCGTTCTATATTACTCAGACAATGATTTAAACTCATATTCTCTAACAACCACATACATCATGTATTCACATATAAGCAACCCATATGGTATGTAACAAGATGGGATTACATTTTGAACTTAGTTTACATTTTTGAACTTAATTGACAGCGAGTAAATAAGTGAAATAACATAAATTTAAAACTTCAACAAATCACCTATTGACAGAACAGGAGTAGATGAAGGAGAGGTACACAAAAGTTAAATAAAATGATAGATTCGCACGAAAATAACTTCTTAATAGATTCTTTAACAAAGATAAATGTGAAAACATTAGATATTCATCTATTTAACTCAAACTGAGAAAACACGACAACATATGTATATACATGCATGAGACAAGGAAAACCTTCAATTCTCAAACTGAGTATTTGTCAAGGACAGCTTCGCTTAACCAATAACCCTTTATATACTCAACATGTATTGTCGTTAAAGAAGTAAACAAGACATAAGATAAATTTAGAAAAATAAATTTTGACAACAAGCAACCCCTTCATATTGTGATCAAATGGAAAATTTTGTTTCACTGTAATACATCAACAACTAATAAACAAATAGTGGCCCAAACGATTGAGAATCAAAACAGTAAAAAAACACGAAGCTATAAATCTGTGTTAACCATTTTTGCATTTTCAAACTTATTTAGAGACACAAACCCACATATTATCACTCACCTTTTACCGTAAATAAACTAAGGGATGATTGATAATTCCAACCAAGCAGTCACATTATTATATATCATGAACAGATAGTTACTAATCTCTTATGCAATCATATCTTGAGTGACAAATGGGGGAGAGAATCATTTAGAGACCGATGTTCATATGAATATTTTTCTTACTATCGTGAAAGATATTACGAGTTGTTCATGATCCAAACTATATTATACACACATGAACGTCCATTTTTACTGTCCAAAACCAACACAAAAAAATAGAGGAGAACAAATAAAGAAAAAACAGTCACCGATCTTTCCATGACGGAAAGCCAAGCATACTTAAAATTTTAAACCTTGTAGGACCCTTCTCAAGCTAAATTAATGGCCTACCATATCTAGTAAACACAACATCCAAACATACACATATTTAAGTCACCATTACCACATTAAAACGGCCAAAACGACATCAAAATAACCCCCAAAATTGTCCAGTAAACATGTATTGCAAACGTACAGCTTTAAGGAGTTTATTCGGGGCTGATTCACGTTCACAAATAAACTATAAGCATACTACCAGATGTATAGAAGGCTAGACGACGTGATAAATACCGCTTTGAGTTCACCTTCGCGGGCAGCGAAACAAAACACTCAATTTTATTTTAAAAAACAGTTATAGATTTATTCAAGCAAGATTGCAAACTAAAATATTTCACAAATCGTCGTCTAGTGTGAACAAAACGACCGGCCATTTTCTCCAATTTATCCCATATCCAGGATCAACCAGCAAACCCAAACGATCAATAAATTGCAGAAAAATAAATATAGTACGGTTAGACGGGATGAAATTTACTTAAGCTAAGCCTCAAGTCATGAAAATCTTTACGAGCACCCTATTCACAGTAAATTAGATCCAAATGACCCAAAATGATTTCACATATTTGTACCAAAATCAAATCGGCCAAAACGGCTAGTTCCCAACCGAATAAGCAGAACCTAGTGGAAGAAAAATAAATGTGTTAACGTAAATGAGGAAAGTGTATTAACGGATGTTGTACAACAAACTAGGGCTCCAAAGTCAAATTTCGACGAGATTCCGACCTCCTCAATTTAAACTCGAATTTGACTCCAATTAAGAAAATAAATAATAGCCAAACAAGGAACTTTTCTTCCTCCTTTTTGAATGAATAGATGGTTGTATTTATAGGCAAAACACAACTCTAAATTCAAAATTCAAAAACTAAGAAAAGAGTGGGAAAAAGAAGAAAGAAGTCTTCATTTTCAGAGTTTTGAGGTGATGGAGAAGACCATTGGATCAGCAAAAGCCAATATTTTCGACGAATTTGCCGTGATTGCATTGATGAAAGCTTATTTGATTGAATTTCACGTGAAGGAGAGAGAATTTAGGGATATGTCGTGTTGTATTGCTGATGTTGTTGTTGGGGTTGTGTTATTGTATTTGGGTTAAAGAAAAAGGGGGGAAAAGGTGGTTTGGGCCGGGTCGTGAGTAATTGAGCTAAAAAATGGGATTTGATTGTTGGGCTGGGGAGGTTTAGGGAGATTTTGAGCTGGTTTTATTTGGGTAGTGGTCTTTTTTTCTTAGCTGAAAATTAATTAAAGGGATTGACCCAAATTCATAATCTAATTTCCCCGAATAAATCTCAATTAATTAATTCAACGATTCTTATTTTGACCTATGTAATTTTTCAAAAAGTGTACGTATATATATATAATTTCCACACCTACAGATAGATATACGTACGCGCATGATTTCAAATATGTACCTTTATTATATTAAAATACGTTTAGCAATAATTCAAAATTAAATACATAAAAAATAAAGTAGAGTAAATTTGTGATAAAAAATATAATAATATAACAAGGATTATATTAATATGCTAACATATATTTATTTATTCATTTTAGAAAAAGTAGTGGAATGATGATAAAAAAATATATTTATTTATTTATTTTAATTAAATTTATGAGATGCGATATTAATAAGAAAAACATCATTTTCAAACTGTTAACGTTAAAATATATTAAAAGAAAAAAAAACAATCAGAAATTCTAAGCATCAAGAAATTATTTTTATGAAATAGAGAGCCAAAATTGCATGTCAATAACTTGTCCCTCTTACACCAAAGATGATGAAAGAGTCTTTGGACGAAGACGTTGACGTAAATCAATTTTATCTCGACTGATAAATTATACCGATTATGGGAAGGCTACACCTAAAAGGTGGAACAATGATGCTAGAATCAGCACGATTATGATTATGGATTTGACCGAACCTTGGTTCCTGATTCGCCTACATATCCCAAGTTTCACGAGAATCAGGTCGATGTAGTTCAAAAGTTATGCCATGCAAAAATTTTGAGAGAATCTCAAAATTTGTCCCAGTTTCAGATTTAGGAAGACACTGGAATATGAGAATAGATTTGTGAAAAGATTTGAAGTTATATGAGAAATTTTAAAAATTGAGTCGAGTCGAGCTTTGAATCATCGACGCTGCTAGGGATACTTGACGTTCCACTAGCTTTGCCTTAGTTCGTTGCTTAGAGATAGTTCCACGTTTTTGCTAAGGTTCCTGCAAAACTTAAACTAGATAAAGCAATTAGTACATAAATTGTAAATGCATTTAGCAAATTAATGAAAATAACACCTCGAGCGTTACTCTATACAAATATAGTCGTGCAAGCTGGAAATAAAGCTTATGCAAAAATGAAGTTTTAGGCCGATGATTCATGTGAATGATGCCTTTCGGCAATGAAAATGAGGCCTTAAACCAAGTAAATTATGAAGCTAAGGCATTTTCATCCAAATGATTGATGGATGGAGGATTTTCTCTACGCTAATGATTTATGAAAAATAACTTTTGCTAGCAATGAATTTCTACAAAACATTTGTTTGGTGCGTCTATAAGTTTCGTGCAGTTATTAGAAAGCAACTTTACAGTGCATTTGAAAGCAATTATGCAGTGATATAGAAGAAATTTAAAGTCATGCATTTTGCGAAATAAGTTAAAGCGATTGTGTAACGTCTTTAGAAGTAAATGAAAGTCATGCATAGTGCGAAATAACTTAATGCGGTTGTGCAGTGCTCGAAAATAAAATGAAAGTCATGCATAGTGCAAAATAACTTAAAGCAATTGTGCAGTGCATTTGTGCCCATGCAAAAATCAGTAAAGCCATGTACAATGCATTCTAAAATATGTTAAAGCATTTGTGTAGTGCTTTTTAGAGCGTATATGCAAAGTAATTGAAAGCCACGTGTAGTGCATTTTAAAGTAATTTAAAGCGATTGTGCAATGCATCTGTGCTTATGCAAAACCATTATAGCCATGTGCAATGCGTCTGTGCTTATGCAGAGTCATTATAGCCATGTGCCATGCATTTTAACATTTTTAAAGCATTTGTGAGTGCATGTGCGGTGCATTTTAGAGCATATACACAAAATAATTGAAAGCGATGTATTGTGCATTTTAATTATTTGAAAACACTTGTGCAGTATATTAAAAGACATCTATGTAGACTAACCAGAAATCATGTGCAGGGCGCTTGAAATCTTTGTAAGATTTTCAAAATTATTTAATTTATAATTTTAAAATCAATATCACTACAAAGGCGTAGTTTATTTTAAATGCTTTAAAGGAATCCAAATCGTTCTAGGTGTAATCCTCACAAGACTGTAAACGTTGTTAACTTTTAGCTTCTACTAATCTGTAGAACCTGCATCCAAAGAAAAATTTGTAAGTTTGGGGGGTGGTAGATTTGTGTTGACTTTGAAAGCCTGGCTCTTGATACTTCGTGCTTCCAGATTTGTTTGGACTCATAACCCCATCTATTCCAAATCTTGGCCAGTGGATAATAAGAAAATATTTGATTAAAAACTATTTAAAGTAATAGATGAATAAGAGTAACAAATAACTTGATAAATAAAATATGAAAATATGCATAGTGGTGAAAAGAAATTTTGCCAAATTTGAACTGTGACATATTGTGAAACAAAGCGAATTGTCCTTTATCCAAAACGAATGTCTCTTTATCAACTACGTGATTGAACCCAACTCTTCAATATCTCTTGACGTCTTCTCAACCATTCCTCGAAATGATGCCCCCTTAGAAGCTATCCCAGCTTTGGCTTGAGAGATACTGACGTTCCAAAATGAATAAGACCGAGACTTGTATAGGCTGCCTACGTATCCTGCCAAGGGAATCAGGCCAAGCATAGTTCATAAAATATATTTAAGAGAATTAAAACTAAAAGGCCGAACCCTTCGTGAGGTTGCCTACGTATCCCAAGGAAATCAAGCCGAACGTAGTTCATTACATATGAAATAATAAAAGGGGGGGGGGGAGGAAATTGAATTTTCTTCTAATGTGACTGAGGCCGATGTGGCCGCCTACGTATCCGCCAAGAAAGTCAGGTCAATCGTAGTTCACATTACAAGCAAAGAGGGATTTTTTGGAAAATTTCTACTTAAAAGACCAAACCCGATATGGGTTTCCTACGTATTCCCCTGAGGGAACTAGGTCATTCGTAGTTTCATTAAATAGAAAAAGGAAAATTACATAAGAAATAGATAAAGATTTCTAGACATAGTATCTCTTAACAATATCTGCATTGATGGCTTTTAGCCATACTTCACCATCCATTTCTGCTAGGATCAGTGCTCCGTCTGTCAGTACTCGGTGAACGACATAAGACCCTTGCCAGTTAGGTTCAAACTTTTCTTTAGCTTCATTCTGGAGCAAAAATATGTGCTTCAACACCAATTGTCCCGATTTTAATTATCTCGATCTTACCTTCTTGTTGAAAACTTTGGCCATTCTATTCTGATAAAGTTGTTCATGACAAACTACGTTCATCCTCTTTTCATCAATTAACATCAATTATTCATACCGGTTTTGAATCCATTTGGCATCACTCAACTCAGCTTCCTGAATGATTCTCAAAGATGGTATTACTACTTCTGCGGGTAACAATGCTTCTATTTCATAAACCAGCAGATAAAGTGTTGCTCCAGTAGAAGTCCTAATAGTGGTGCGATAACCAAAGAGGGAAAATGGCGAATTCGCATGCCAATGCTTATAGTTATCAATTATCTTCCTCAATATCCGTTTGATGTTCTTGTTGGTGCCTCGACTGCTCTATTCATCTGAGGACGATAAGGGGTTGAATTACGATGAGTGATCTTAAACTTCTCACATATCTCACACATTAAGCCACTGTTGAGATTAGCTTTATTATCTGTTATAATTGACTTCGGGACTCCAAATCAACATATAATGTTAGTGTGAACAAAATCTGTCACCACTTCTTTATTACTGACTTGTACGATGAGGCTTCTACCCACTTAGTAAAATAATCAATAGCTACCAAACTGAGTCTATGTCCATTTGATGTAGATGGCTCAATAGGACCAATGACATCCATGCCCCATACTGCAAACGACCAAGGAGAACTTGTCACGTTGAGTTCATTTGGTGGAACATGAATCAAGTCACCATGAATCTGACATTATTACACTTTCGCACAAAGTGAATGCAATCTGCCACTTTGCTAGCTTTCCGGTAGACATGGGCTTCTGTTAAGACTGTTATGTGGGCCGGGCCGGGACAACCCAGAATCGGCCCGTGTCATTTAATCGGTTTGTGGGTCGGGTCGGGTCCGGGTTGGGGTCTAAGTGGGCTGGGTCGGGCTCAACAGTAAAAAAATTAAAAACAACCCTAACCCGGCCCACTTAACCCAACCCGGTCAAACCCACCTAAACCCAGTCAAACTCGATTAAAAAACCGGTCAAACCCGGTCAAAAATATAAAAAAAAACTTTTTTTCAATATACATTATATATGCCCATCTATATACATTATAAATACGTTAAAAAATATATATACACTATATATATAGTATATACTAAATTAGAATTTAAAAAATATATACACATATACACAATTACACAAATATACGCACCATCCAATATATATGTACTACTTTAAAGTTTAAATAAAATATACTACAATATATATACATTACAATATATATATATATATATATATATAGTTATATACTAATTTATAAAACATATACACATGTATACGTTAAACATACACATCTATACTAATTTATAAAACATATACACATGTATACGTTAAATATACATGTCTATAGAAGATATATTCACATATATACACTCTATTCTATGTATATGTAATACTTTAAATTAAATATACTACAATATATATACATTACAATATATATATATATAGTTATATACTAATTTATAAAACATATACACATGTATACGTTAAATATACATGTCTATAGAAGATATATTCACATATATACACTCTATTCTATGTATATGTAATACTTTAAATAAAATATACTACAATATATATACATTACAATATATATATATATATATATATATATAGTTATATACTAATTTATAAAACATATACACATGTATACGTTAAATATACACATCTATAGAAGATATATTCACATATATACACTCTATTCTATGTATATGTAATACTTTAAATTAAATACACTACAATATATATACATTACAATACATATAGATATAGTTATATACTAATTTTTAAAACATATACACATGTATACGTTAAATACGCACGTCTATAGAAGATATATACACATGTATACGCACCATTCAATGTATATATACTACTACTAATAAAATATACTACAATATATATACATTACAATATATATATATATATATATATATATATATATATATAGTTATATACTAATTTATAAAACATATACACATGTATACGTTAAATATACACATCTATAGAAGATATATACATATGTATACGCACCATTCAATGTATATATACTACTACTAATAAAATATACTACAATATATATACATTACAATATATATATATATATATATATATATATATATAGTTATATATAGTTATATATAGTTATATACTAATTTATAAAACATATACACATGTATACGTTAAATATACACATCTATAGAAGTTATATACATATGTATACACACCATTCAATGTATATATACTACTACTAATAAAATATCCTACAATATATATACATTACAATATATATATATATATATATATATATATATATATAGTTATAGTTATATACTAATTTATAAAACATATACACATGTATACGTTAAATATACACGTTTATAGAAGATATATTCACATATATACACTCTATTCTATGTATATGTAATACTTTAAATTAAATACACTACAATATATATACATTAAAATATATATAGATATAGTTATATACTAATTTTTAAAACATATACACATGTATACGTTAAATATACACGTCTATAGAAGATATATTCACATATATACACTCTATTCTATGTATATGTAATACTTTAAATCAAATACACTACAATATATATACATTACAATATATATATATATATATATATATATATATAGTTATATATAGTTATATACTAATTTATAAAACATATACACATGTATGCGTTAAATAGACATGTCTATAGAAGATATATACACATGTATATGCACCATTCAATGTATATATACTACTACTAATAAAATATACTACAATATATATACATTACAATATATATATATATATATATATATATATATATACTAATTTATAAAACATATACACATGTATACGTTAAATATACACGTCTATAGAAGATATATACACATGTATACGCACCATTCAATGTATATATACTACTACTAATAAAATATACTACAATATATATATATACATTACAATATATATATAGTTATATACTAATTTATAAAACATATACACATGTATACGTTAAATATACACATCTATAGAAGATATACACACAAATATACAAAACATATGCTACTTAATATAATAAATTAATAATACTTGATAGTAAATTAATAATTTATTATAAGTAAGTTTTTAATTTAAAGTAGAAAACTAGAAATTTAATTTAAAATTTTAAATCATTAAATGAAAAAATATAAAAAGTAAGGACTAAGGAGTGAATGAATTTGGGAAATTTTATTGATTACAAAATGATCCAAGATTTATAATTTACATAAATGAAAAATCTACAAATTATGCATCATTTTTTCTAACTCATGCATGTTAGTATTAACGGGAACTTGCATAGGATAGTCGAAGTCAACGGAGGCAAAACCATGCATTGGACTTGATTTTGCTGAGTTCTCCCGTGAAGACATAAGTTCTTCAAGTTTCAGCTCGTCGCTCGGCTCCGGTTCCATTCCTTGGTTTCTTCTTTCCGCTCTAATCCAATCTTTGCGGCAAACTAAAACATTTATTGCATTGCTTCCCAATGCGTATCGGTTGTCTCCAAGCTGCTGTCGTTCCTGACTAAAGTTGCTCTCTGATGCAATGGTTGACATTAGAACATTCAAGATATCTCTAGATAATCTTGAAAGCACAGGATATTGTGTTTCATTACTCCTCCACCAATCCAACGTGTTGATCCGTCGTCTGCAATCCTCTGGCGTCGACCGAAGATAATATTTTAGCTCTTTCCGATAAGTTGATGTGTAAGCTCTCTCATCAACACTGTTCCAACAAGTTAAATCATAAAAGGAATCAGGAAAATCACTATGTGCCGTCCTTTTAGAAGATGATGTCTCCTCGGGAGGATGAGGAGCGGCAGTTGGAGTGATATTTGTAGGTACGGCTAAATCAAATAAATCAACATAATGATTATATAATTTTTCTACGTAATCCTTTGCATCATTCATAGCCGTCCACAAATCAGATTGTACTTGTTCAGAAACATGGTTAATATTTATTTCTAAGTTAGTATAAATAATAGTACTAAAGTGGCATAGATTATTATATTTCATGCACGGATTTAACATAGCACCAACCAAGTAAATAGGGGGAATCGGGAAAAAATATTTTTTAAATTTAGTAAACATGACACCAACAACTTCTTTATAACCTTCTTTATTTTTATATTCTTTGAGCAAACCAGAAATATCGGCTATATATGCCAAATATTATAAATAGTAGGATAATAAGCACCGAAAAATTCAACCGTAGCAACATAAAATTTTTCTAAAAACTTAACAAGATCCTTAATCACAACCCAATCAGAATCATGTAGCAAGCAATCAGCAGAATCAACAAATGAACCGCAATGTTGGTTAAAAGTTAGTGTAATAGGAATTCTATATTTATAACAAGTTTTTAAAAAATCATACGTAGAATTCCATCTAATATCAATTTCCTCAGGCATCAATATCGGTGCAAGTTTATTTTCTTGACATTTAACTTTAAATTCTCTAATTCTCGATCTACGATTATTTTCTTGAATAAAACCAACAACAAGACGATTTTTTTTCAATATAAAGCTCAAAAAACTCAAGACCATCTTTTACAATTAAATTATATATATGACATGCATACTTAATATGAAAAATTTCAGGCAACGACGGAGATAGCGTAGATTTTAATTTTTTATAGCAGTCTTGTTGTTAGAAGCATTATAAAAAACAATAGATAAAATTTTATTTCCGATACCATAATATCCGACAACTTTAACAATAGAATCAGCAATAAAATCTCCAGTATGTTTACGATCTTTATCATATAAAAAAGCAAGAATACGTTTTTGCATCACAAAATTACTATCCATCCAGTGACAAGTAACGATTAAATAATTATTTTTATTTACAGCACGACCAAGATCAGAAGTTAAGGACAATCTACATTGAATATTTTTTAACAATGTTGATAAATAAAAATAATATTGTGAATGGAGTCTAAAAATATTAGACTGACAAGTACTTCTAGGAATACCGTTAAACATAGGATTATAAATTGCTTGTATATAATGAATAAAGGCATCAGAAGAAGAAAAACTAAAAGGCAAACAACCCACAACTACCATTTTAGCTATTTCTTCTCGGTCCCTCAATTTATTATGCTTCTTCGTTACCTGACCGGTTGCTGGGTCCATTCTAGTTTGCGTTGGCCCATCAACATCCCCACCACCTCGTTCAATATTTAACTCTCTTTCGTGAGCTTCACCTATATGTCTCATTAACGTACCCGTACCCCCTTGTTTGCCTCCGCTTCTATGCTTATATATTTGTTGACAAATATTGCATTGCACCTCAGTATCTGATATACGTTCAAAATATTGCCATACAACACTAGTTGTTTTACGAGGTCTTGCGGCACGGGAAGGACGGGGAGGGAGATTAACCGATTCAGATCTAACGTTAGCATTTCCTACTGCAGGTGTCTCACCAATATTTTTATTTTCTTCGTCTAAACTAACCGCATCTACTTTATTTTCTTCTTCTATACCGTAATTTTCCTGAGCTTCTACATAATCCATATCGTGAGCACCTACACCTATTTCTTCCTCAAAAGGTGTACCAAACGGTACCAGAGGTGAAGGCACACGGGTATATCTACTACTTGAACTACCTCTACCGCTAGTAATTCATTTTTTACTACCACTACCACTACCACTTTCGGGATAAAAAATTTTAACACCTTTAGTAGCGAGGTTTCTTAATTTATCCATAGTATAAATTAAATTAAACTAAAAAAATTCAAAATACACAAATATAATAAAATTAAATATTAAACAATTAATACAATAAATAAAAATTAAACGTAAGAGATGGAACGACAATACCAAATTTTGGAAGTATCCGAAGGTTGCGACTTTAGAAACTTTCGCTTTTACTTTGTAAATGCAAAATTAAAAAATTAAAGTGAACACTTTAAGAAATTAAAGTTAACACTTTAAGAATTGAGATTTGAGAGAGAATGAGATTTGAGAGAGTGAAAAATTGTGTGAAAAATAATTTGAAGGTGTAGGGTATTTATAGATTTTTTTTTGGGATTAAAAAATAATTTTTAAAGTAATTTGTTTTTCTTTTTTAAAGAAATGGGTCAAAAACGACTATATAGTCGTTGGGCCAACGACTAGTTTGGCCCAAAACTCAAAAAATCTTTTTTTAAAAAAATTGAATCTGGGCCGAGCCGAGTAACCGACGGGCCTGGACCGGGCTAGGTTCGGGCCGGGTTAACCAGTCCCAAATTAAAAAAATAACTGGCCTGGGACCCAAAACCCTAAAGCCCTAGGGCTTACCAGGCCGGGTCAAATCGGGCTGAGTCCTTTAAGTGGGCCGGGTAGGGCCGGGTCAGCCCGACCCACTTGACAGGCTTAGCTTCTGTAAGATATACTTGAGCGAATCCATTCTAGAAATAAAAAAAGTGGTATACGCACATATGTAATGCCTTAACTTTTGTGCAATCCAAGTCAAGGCACAACATGTACGCTCCAATAATGTATACCGGGCTTCATAAGGCGTGAAATTCTTGCTCAAGTAATATATAGTTTGCTCCTTCTTTCCAGTTTCATCATGTTATCCTAAAACACACCCAAATGCATTGTCTGACACAGACAAATACAACAACAATGGCCTTTCGAGTTCTGGGGGCACCAAAATGGGTGGATTAGATAAATACTCCTTGATTCTATCAAAAGTTTGTTGGCACACTTCTTTCCACTTTGTAGCAACATCCTTTCTCAACAACTTGAATATTGGTTCACAAATCACCGTGGATTGTGCAATAAAGTGACTGATGTAATTGAGTCGACCTAGGAAACTTATCACGTCCTTTTAACTTTTTGGAGGAGGCAAGTCTTGGATAGCCTTTATTTTTTAAGGATCCAATTCTATGTATTTCCTACTCATGATGAAACCCAATAGCTTCCCAGCAGGGACACCAAATGCACAATTTGCAGGATTCAATTTCAGATCGTACCGCCTCAACTTGTCAAAGAACTTCTTCAAATCTGTCAAGTGATCTAAGCTCTTTCACAACCTGATACTGACATCATCAACATATACTTCAATCTCCTTGTGTATCATGTCGTGAAAAATAGTAGTCATGGCCCTCATATAAGTTGCTCCCGCATTCTTGAGTCCAAAAGGCATTACCCGATAACAATACACTCTCTAAGGTGTGACAAAAATAGTTTTCTCGACATCTTCTTCATTCATCAGGATCTGGTGGTACCCTGCAAAGCAATCAACAAATGACTGTAACTCGTGCTTCACGTAATTATCAATGAGTATGTGAATATTTGGGAGAAGAAAATCATTTTTTGGGATATCCTTGTTGAGATCTGAGTAATCCACGCATACTCTGATTTTTTCATCTCTCTTTGGCACGGGTACAATGTTGGCTAACCAAGTGGGATACTTCGTGACTCGAATGACGTTGACATCGAATTGCATAGACACTTCTTTCTTGACTTTCAAGCTCAAATCAGACTTCATCTTTCTCGACTTTTGCTTTACAGGAGGATAAGATGGATCAGTTAGCAACCTATGTGAAACAATGTCCGTGCTTAGACCCAGCATATCATCATAGGACCATGCAAACATGTCTATATATTGCATCAAGAGATCGATTAATTCTTTTTTTGGGACGGAGTAAAATGGATGCTAATCCTTGTTTCTCTTATGAATTCTGAACTCCCTAAGTTTTTTTATCCCAGTTTCATCCAAATTCAATTTTGTCTTATTTTTGAAATGTTCAAATTCTTTAGTCAACTCTTCTGACCAAGGATCTTCTTTATATTCTGAAAAGTCTTGTTTTCTATTTGGAATTGTTTCGCTTGTTTCATTATATGTCACATTCATATTATTGGCAGATTTGTTAGTTTGCTTGTTGAAAAAGAGAAAAAGGAAATAAATTATTAATAAATACAATTTAAAATAAAAACAACAAAACATAGTTTGGATTTGGCATTTACTCTTTCAAAAATGAAGGCAAAACACATAAATTCAGAAACACGATTCAGGCCTTCATTTTGAATCATGTTGTAAATACTAATACAATCATTTACCAAGATTCTCAGAGAAATGAGGATGGGGTACAAGTCCAATTGTTCAAAGCATCTCCAGTCTCAGCATCCCAAATAGTCAGGGTCTCGATGCAATCCTCCAGAATCACATTACACTCAGCTTCTTCTTTAGTAATGAACAAGTTTTCGACTCCTTCGATGAGGTCTTCTTCAACATCTTATTCTGATACTTGGGCAACAAACTCTTTAAAAAATGATTGTTTCAGGAGCGGGATAGGCTTTGACAGGAGAATGTCACCTCTTCTTTTGAGATTAGCCGATTAGACTTCTTCGGGAGTGGGCTCATATCCAAGACCAAAAGTGCTCTTTTTTCCAAACAATTAAATTGGCTCTAGTATTCCATCCAAGTTCACACCAAGACCTAGACCAGGAACAAAACCATTCTTCAATATTTCCAAGGCCACCATCTTAAGTGTCTGTGGCAGCTTTAACCTTTTTACCTGAGCAGTACACATGATCTCCTTAACATGAAAAATGGATGTGTCGAGGTGTTCCGCTCGTTCAATCATTGGAACTGAGTTCTCCTGGTAAATAAAACTATTATTTTCTCCATGAATCACAATCTCATAATAATCCCAAACAAATTTCAAAGTCTGGTGCAGGGTAGAAGTGACTGCGCCAGCACTGTGAATCCATGGTCTTCCGAGTAACAAATTATAACTAGCAGATATGTGCAACACTTGGAATTCCACTGTAAACACCACAGGTAAAATTTGTAGAACCAAATCAATTTCTCCAATAACTCCTCTCTGAGTCCCATCAAAGCCTTTAACCCTCACATTACTTTCACAAACTTTCCTAATATCAATTCCCAAAGATCGAAGGGTAGTAAAAGGACAGATATTAACAACTGAGCCATTGTCAATAAGAACATTAGAAACAAACTTGTCCCTAAACCTGACAATGATGTTCAATGCTCTGTTATGACCCAAGCCCTCAGGTGGAAACTCATCTTCATGAAAAGAGATTGTATTAGCTTCCAAAATTTATCCCACCAAAGCTGAAAGGTTCTCGCTAGTCATCTTAGTTGGTACATAAGCTTCATTCAGCACCTTCACCATAGTACTCCCACGAGTTACAAAATTCATCAATAATGATAACAAAGAGATTTGGGCTGGAGTTTTCTTTAACTGTTCCACAATAGAATATTCATTAGTTGACATTTTTCTCCAGAAATCCTCTACCTCAGCCTCTGTCACAACTTTCTTCTAACTATTCTCCTTATTAGACGCTCCTTGCACAACTCCTTCAGGGTTATAACAATGTCCAGATCTTGTCATTCCCGCAGCAGCAACTTCTACAACCAACTTTCTTTTTTCTTTGTCCTTTACATTAATTAAGTAATTCCAAGGAACTGCCTTAGTATTTGAAGAAGTTTGAGAAACTAAGGTCGTGATAGTGGGCTTGGGAACAACAACTTCTACTTCAATTGGTACTCACATCTGGACTGTAATTATAGGTGCGACAAAAGCTGATGTTTCTACTTTTTCTTTATCATCGACTGATATAATAGTTCCTTTTAAATTACATTTTTCATCGATACTGATCATGTTCACATGGGCACTCCCATGATTTGGCAAGGGATTGTTGTTCACATTTGGGGGAGCTCCTTTGAGTTGAATAACACCTTTTTTGATTAGTGCCTCAATTTTATCCTTGAGAGTAAGGCAATTCTCAGTGTCATTCCCAGCAACCCCAAAGTGGTAAGCTCAATACTTTGTCCCATCATACCATCCAGGAAGGGGATTGAGAATTCTACCTTGGATCGGCTGGAGTACTCCTGCAGTTCTCAATCTTTCATACAATTGGGTTAAGGGCTCAGCTAGAGATGTGTAGGTTTTAATTGGCCTTTTTTCATAGTCCGGACGAGTCCTGGGTGAATTTAAAGGACGATTTTATGGTCGGTAATGGCTTTGGGAAGGATAGGTAGGTTGATATTATGACGGGTTTTGATAAGCTGGTGCTCGAGGTGGACAATATGCTGGCTGGGTGGCATAAAATGGATATGGGGCAGGTAAAGGTTAGTAATACGGGTGAGGATTTTTGGCATATTGGTTATACTAGAAAGGCTGAGATGGTGGATTTTGGTATGTTAACATTTGGTTTGGTCTTTTTACCTGAATGGTCATGACGGCGGAAACTCCATCCTTTTTCTTTTTATTCGCTCCCCCCAGCTGGATCAGACTGCATTACCTTACTTATTGCTTGTAAAGCTTCCACATTAGTGATTCTCCCAATTTTAATACCTTTTTCAACAAATTCTCCTATCCTAACAACCTCAGAGAACTTTATGCAACCACACTTATCAACTTGTCATAATACGTCACATCTTTTTGAGATTGCACAAAAAGAGAAGTCATCTCACTTTCCGCCATAGAAGGTTAAACTTTTGCAGTGTCATCTCTCCACCATATATCATATTCTTTGAAGGAATCTGTTGATTTTCTCTTCATCTTCATCTAGTGTAATCGATCCGGGATGACTTCAATGTTAAACCTGAACTTATCCATAAATTCTTGCACCAACGCATTCCAACTATGCTATTTCTGTGGGTTTTGGCTCGTGTACCAATCTAGAGCTTCTCCCGTCAAACTCCTTATGAACAACTTCATTCTAATGGCCTCATTCTTCCCTACTCCCACTATCTTGTCATAATATGACCTTAAATAAGCTCGAGGATTCCCTCTTTCATCAAACACATCAAATTTCGACACCTTATACCTACCAGCAACTCAACATCTAGATGAACACATAAATCTTTATACTCAAGTCCTTCACATCTTTTCTGTTGTTGGATGCTTCTGAATGCTTCATTTAAACTGAAAATTTCCTTTGCTACATTTTCATCTACTTTGGACCTTGCCTCTTTCTCTATCTCTTTATAAGGATCAACTTCTTATGTGGTTGGTATTGGGATATTGAAAGATTGAGCTCCCGCTACATATACTTATGGCACATATTGCATGTTAGGAATTGCAGAATGTGCCACTGATATATGTGAGGCCGCTTGGTGGTTTTGGACAACTGGGGTAGTTTGGACAATTGGGATATTTTGGGTATGTGGAGTTGGGTAAGTGGAGTTTGGGTAAATGGAGCTTGAGGAACATATGGAGTGGTGAAGGGTAACAAATTTATTTGTTGGGATTCCACTTGTTGCAATTTGTTTTCTTGTGGGTTAATAGGAGATTTGGAAGAAATTGGGTTGTTTTGGTGGAGTGTAGGATTTGCTAGGAGGCGGGAGAGTAAGTTGGTGGAAAAGAAGATGGAATAGTGATATTTGTTTTATTTTCGGGAAGTGGAGTATTCATGGTAATGGAAAGTTTGGTAAGGTTCCAAAGTCGATCAATCTCACTTTGCATGTCGGCCATTTATTGCATCATACAGGCTATATGTTCATCATGAAGGGTTGCATCCATCTCCCCCGAAGTTTTGGGTTCACCTCTTGGGACGGTGACAAGTCCTAAGCCATCAGGTGTACCTAAATCAATCATGTTGGTGTTTGCTCGTGCTTTTGATCTCATAAAGTATGGGTGATCAGCCAATTTGTTTTCAACACAAATCAACCTTTGGATAATAAATTAAAAGAAAGAAAACCTTCAAAAGAAAGAAAAAAAATATCAATATAGGAAAATAATTTGCATAAATAAGATACCTCGCAAACAACGTTGAAAAGAAAGAAAAGTATGCATTATGTTGCAAACAAAACACATAATAAAAAGAAAACTTCAATGATAAAAAATGCATCCTATTATGCACGGGGCCTCTTTTAGCCAAGAGGTGGGCCTAAGCATCAATATTGAGATTATTATAAATTGATCCAAGCCATTAATTTAAGATAAACTTTGAGTTTGGAAATAAAAGGTCAAATTTCATGGAAAGTCTGATCGAGTACAAAGAAATGAATCTTGAGATACATGAAAAATAAAAAAAGACAACCCTAAGACTTGGCCTAGACCTTACTTCTGATCACGAAAATGAAGATGATGCCCGGATATTGCTAGGACCCGCTCCCGCATTATCCAAATACTGCATTATGTTGTCCATTTGAGATCACATTTTAGGCGTGACCACTGTGGTTCCTAGATGAAAATGTCTTATCCAAATAGTCATCCCAACATCCTCAAAACCTTGTTCCCTTTTCGGAATGGGGTTTAAATCACCACGATATTATCGAGCCCATACCTGATATTATGGCATATAATCTGCTGGTCCTTGTCCCACATCTATTTTGAGAATATTACTCCATTCATACAGAATTTGACTGGCCCTAGAAACTCTGGAGTCTGGTCCAAAGAGGATTTCTGAAACTTGCATATCTACTCGAAAAGGGATGATCTGCATCTAACAAAACTGTCAGAGCACACGCACTGGGGCATATGGTTGTAAACCTCTTAATTCGATAAGCTCAATATAATAAAGCCCTCTGCACCGTATGTAAGCTGTGGAATATGAAGGTAGCGGGTATCTCTATTGGATTTGGTCACTGGTACGAGAGGCTAAAAACCCAAATCAATCATCAGAGCCGACCGGGGACACGAACCTCCTCAGTATTTTATAATGAGTACCGATCTTATGTGAGGCGCTAAATATTATATCAGTCATATTATCACGCTTGTAGAAATACTTTTTTGTCCACATCTGTAGAAGGAGATTGCAACCTTCAAAGAACTTTGTTTCACCTCTCTTACACTTTCCAAGTGCGCGAAACATTTCTGCCAAGATCATAGGAACCAAGGTGATTTTTGTGCCATTAACTCCTTTAAAAAATGCTCGGGCCATAGAACATATGCAAGTACTGATCTTTCCATATTCTTGTGGAAATACCAAAGTCCCTAGCAAGGCAACGACAAATGCAATTGGATGTCTAACCCGCCAATGGGTAGAAGTGCAAGCGAATTCTTTCTTGAAAAATTTATAACTATCTTGACGACCATATCTTTCATACAAATAATCCAAAGAAACCCAATTGTTTTCGAAGCAACGAAATTCATCAGTGTTCTTTAATCCCAAGTAGCGAAGAAATTTCTTCCCTGACTGACTGTGCGGGATGATCTGACCTCTTCCTTAATACTCCAAATTAGTGATGTAATAGATCTTCTCTATTGTGGGGGTGAGTTCACACTCTTTGAATGCAAAGATAACTCGATCTGGGTCCCAAATTAGAATTAATGCTCTAACTACATGCTTGTCGGGGGAGATCTTAAAGAGTGTAGGGAGGAACCCTAATTTCTTGGTGATCGCTAATTTTTCAGTTGAGTCATAATTTTCCCACCATAGCCTCAACTTGTACGGAATACCTTCGACCATTTTAATTTTAGGGACTTGGGGAACTAAATCCATCCTACAATTTAAATATAATAAAATAAGTACACATTTTCCAAACTCGCGGTGTCACAATTAGGCTTGGATCTGTTTATCATTATCACATGCACATAATATGAGCGATTGTCATCGGGTCGTAAACCCATTTGACATCTGGCATTTTTCCTAAATTCATGGAATGACACCTTAGGTCAAACTACCTAAGGCTTATATATGCATGACCTATGTCCAGGGAAGTTCTATCTTAAGTTCTTGTAAGATTTGGCTCGCTAGACACAAGGTTCTCGAGCGGAAAATGCGAGTGAGAAGGCTACGCGTGTAAGACCCCACAAAATCCTAATCTTAATTCGGTCTTTTTGGCTTGTCAAGAGGTCCCAGACTTAGAGTATTTTAGCTAAGTACTCATACTTAGTGTCATTTAGCCAACAAAGGTTGGCAATCTTATTTCACAACTTTTTCGTCCATTAAATGTTGATGTTTTAGTTGATTCATGATCAGAAATGTCCGTAGGTATTTTTGGACAAGTTTTGGGTTTTTTGGACTTCGTTTAGAGCTCCTTTAGAATCTTAAAATAGTAGATCAACGCAATCTTGGCATGCCGTGTCGGCTATTATGTTGATTAATATTTTTCCCAGCTACCAGCGTCCAATTCCAGTGAATCGATGCAAACATGACATGAGGCGTTGGCTATCGCATCGATGGCATCGATACGCCGCATCGACCTGCGCGTCGGTAGTCCAATTTTTAGTCATTAAAAGATTGCGTTCTTGGGGGTATTTGGGTCTTCCCCCCCCCCCCCCCCCCCCAACCTTCAGCCCCCCAAATCACGAAATTCGGCCCTGATTCACAAAAGTATACTTGCTTTCTCTCAAAATCTCTCAAGAACAAGCCTTAGGGTTTTCAATTCAAGATTAAAATCTTAAGAATTCCACCATCAAGTTTTCAGAATTTAGGCACTAAGGTATGCGAAGTGTTCATCCAAGGGTTCCTTTCACCCTTGGAGTCCAAGAAACCATTTTTAAACTTCAAGTGTATGAATTTCATGAATTCCATGTTGATTCATGTTTATAATGACAAATTGAGTTTCAAATCCATGCTTCATGATAAGTTTCATGTGGGATAAATTGATTTATATGTGTTATCATGTGAAATCATGCTAAAGCCTTCAAATTGTGAATTTGGTATTTGAAATTGTATGCTCACATGTTGATTGGTGTTATGTACATATTTTATGACTTTCAAGTGATTGTTGAATTAAGCATGTGAGTTAAATAGTGGAATTATATCATGTATTTAAATTCATGCCATGCAAGTGTTTGTTAAAATGCCCCAATGAATGAATAGTGATCAAGTACTTAGCCTACATATTTTAAGTTTGTGCCATGTCTCTTAATTTATGCTATCAAGTCCTGGGGGTATTTATACCCAACAATTTAGCTGTTTACTTAGAGCCATGGTCAGTCATAAAACAGTATCAATCACGTCACAATCAATAGTACTCTCAGTCAGTTACAAAACTCAGGAAAACTCAGTAGATTCAATAGTAGTTCAGTCTATGCCAGTATTCAGTTTAGACCTCAGTAAACTCTACCAGTTAACAGAATTTAGTAGAATTCTGTCAGTTAACGGAACTCAATGAACTTAGTTCGATTCAACTAAATAGTAATCTCAGTAACCATTCAGTCCAGCCTATTACAAACTAGAAATCAGTGCAGTGTCTATTCAGTTGGGAGTAGGATTCAGCATCGAGAGAACCTAAGGATGGGGACTCACCTACTAGTATAGGGTGTGATCCTTTGAAGTAATCCTTGTGTTCCAAAACTTTGTAGCCAGCGTAGGTTGAGATATCTTCATGCCAGATGCTATTAGGGCTGATATATCTCATTTGAGTTTTTCTTATCAGTGAGGGTTAATGGAAGAGTTTCCTGTCAGAGAAGGTTAACCCACAGTTTGTCTTTACCCGTGGCACGGTATTGACACCCTTCCAGCTGAGGTTACAGGTTGGACCCCAATCAGTTTAGAGAGGGGAATGTCGGTTAGATGATTACCTCTCACAGTCTCAGTTTCATATTCAGTATCAGAATAGAACTCAATTCAGTTCTACAGATTCAGGACTATCAGATATAGTCACTCAGCTCCGTATGGAACTCAGTATAGTTCCACAGAGTTCAGGACTGGCAGATACAGTCATTCAGATATCAGTAGACTCAGTAATTAGTAATCAGTATTTAGACTCAGTATTCAGTGTATCACGATCTCATTTAAATTATATGTATTCATGCATGTACTCTTACTCAGCTATACTCATTTTATTCAGTTAGTATTGTTCATGCATATGAACCTATGCATTTCATCCTACCTCACTGAGCATACCAGTACATTCAAAGTGCTGACACATGCTTTTTGCTCTATGATGTCTTATATCATAGGTTTTGATGCACGAGCTCCAGAGCACCCTCAGTAGACCAAACTTTCAGCATTCAGCATAGTGGTGAGTCATTTTAGTTCGAGGACATGATTTCAACTTCCAGTATTTCAGTTTATGTTAGTAGACGGAGTTAGTTGGGGACTTGTCCCATCAAATCCACAGTTCAAACAGTTAGAGGCTTTCCAGACTAAAGTGTTTTCAGATAGTTATATTTTGTTTAGTTTTTGTAATTAATACTGCATTCAGTATTATACAATATTATTTTTAGATTGAACCTTATGGCATGTTTCTGCCTAATTCTGCATATGATTCAGTATTATTATTTAGTTATTGCAGCAGGTAACAGTCATGGGTTAGCTTATGGTCCTTTGGGATTATGAGCACCGTGTAGTGTCGGGGGTATAGACTCAGGGCATTACAACGCGGTCACACAAAAAAAGATCCGTACACACCTCTCATACACCAACTCTCCTAAAATTTAGAGTTTGAAAGAAATTTGCGAGTGCGCAAAACACACCTCACATGTACGTGTGATTGTGTCAATTTTCCCGAATGAAAGAATTATGAACGGAATGACATTTTACATAAAGCAATAACAAAGAGATCATACAAAGTAATAGTAAATAAACAACTTTAATCACATAAACATGTTAAATACATAACGCAGATAAGGTAAAATAAATAAATATTAGAAAAACTTACTTATTAACCTAAGTTTATTATGGTTAGAACCTAATATCCCCAGTGGAGTCGCCAAGATTTTATACCTTATTTTAACATGAGTCAAATCGAGGTACAACATATTGGAAACCTCTAAATAAAATTAAGGAAGTCGCCACCTAATTAGTTCTATGGTGAATTAGGACACCTATTATCAACTAAGTGATTAAAAATAACTAAAGACTTCATTTTAGGTCTACTTAGATAAGTGATTCTAGGTAAGGATTCTAATTATATTATAGGGAAGGGATTAGGCATCCTAAAGGATCCGCTAACTACAGTTAATCGGGGCCAGACTTAGATTTAGATAAGGAAATCAAATGTTAAATTAAGAAAAGATATAGATAAGGCATTAAAAATATTTTTTGTCTTTTATAAAATAATATAGGATAATTATTTATAAGAATAAAATTAAAATTTTTTAGAAGAACCTCATCATAAAACCTACTTTTCAAATACTGCCGAAAATAATTCTTATAGATCCTTATAAGAATGATGCAACTTTATTGTTGCCAAAAGGAAAGTTAATTTTAAAATAATATCTTTAAAAAAAAAGATACACAAAAGCTTTCAATTGCTAATAAAAGTTAGTTAAGAGACTTCACATTTTTAATTCCAAAGAAAAACATGACTTTTACTCTCTTTGAATCAAGTTTTATGAAAATGGATTAATTACCCTACACTAGATGAATAGCTAAATAATACCCAGTTGTTTAAGTCTGTAATAACCTGAGAATTTACCATTTAAAATAAATATGTAAAATATTTCTTTTTATTTAAGATTCCAAAAGGGGGCCTTGCGAAGTCGGTTTCGCAAAGTTGCCATCTTATATTTGAAATTAATGAAAATTAAGGTTGATTTGTCATATCTAAATTATTAAAGTCGGTTTTCGAGTCTAGCGACGATAAATTTGTCTACCGCAAAATTTATTTTTTATCAATCCCATATTACAAATTAGTAAGAACCTATCTTGAATCTAAAGGAAAATGGTTTTCTAATAACTAGGCCATTAAACTCTAAGATATATTTTTACCTATCAGTTTTTAACCTTTAACTCCTAAACCTAGCGATAATGCTAAAATTGACATCTAAGAGGCAAAAAGGAATGAATAAATTTGCTATTCATTTAAAAGACTTAAACCATTTTCAAACACACGTAAGTTCTAAAAGAAAATGTACCATAATTTTAAAGATATAACATGTGTAAGTATTCAAAGGAAAACAAAAGTTTAGGAAGGAAAAGAGGCACTAGACTGCTAGATGAAAACATGTGATGCATCTATTGTTGCTCCTCTAATTTGGACATAGATGGAGTCAAACCGTGAGACTCCAAACGCGCTCTCGAGTTCCCATGAGGCAAAAAAAAGACAAGGATTAGTGACTGATTGACTAACAAAATAACATGATAAGATCACATTAACAAAATATTTTAATAAAGAAAATTTCATAGAAACTAAATTTTGCAGCTAACAACAATAAATCAGTAGAAGTGCAAGGATATAAGAGTGGCGTATGAGCACCACATCTCACAAAGAAAGCTTCTACCACACTAAATATCACGTCTACATTATAAGCTAACTTTATCTAGTAATCCAACGACTAAGGCAACCATTGGGAATATAACTAATATGCCTTTTGAATATTTCTCAAAAAAAGGGGTAACACTAGGCTAATACTAAGCCACTGGTCGAGACACACAGAAATCAAACTCTTTCATCACTTTCAAGTATCCAATAGCTGTAATCCTAGTATATTCATCTTGTACGAAGCTTATTAATTAAATCTAACATCGCAAGCATCAAAACATGAAAACATGAGTTGTAAATCTTAAGCACAAAGTAAGTAGGGACTTTGAGAAAATAAAAAGTGCAAACAAACAGGAAGATGAAACCAAATTTCCGATTTAAGAAGTGAATAATATGTAATCAAGGCAACAAATTTCTGTATGCTAAACTTAGATCGAATACAACAATCAAGGTTATAGTTTCTCTACAACTTTGATATCAGCAAAAGACATATCAACCCTCCACAGTGTAGGGATTAATGCAAAAAACAAAAAAAAAGGGGAAAAAAGTATATATATATATATATATATATCAAGGCAGGCATATATATCGAGATATCCAAAGGTTGGGACATAACCTTACTCCAAACTTGTTCTCTTATTTTTTTTTTAAAACATGACCAGCAACACTAAGACAAGGTGAACTTAAGTGTGTGTATATATATATATATATATATATATATGTATGTATGTATTCCCGTAAAAAAAAACAAAAGAAAAGGGTTAGTACAACAAAATTTTATACCTTAATAATATATGTGAATAATAAAGGCAATGTAAAAACCATTGTTGAGCCTTTACAAAAATGAATTTGATGTCTACCAAAGAAAATACTTGAATAAAGTAAGCTAAATAGAATTTCAGATTAAAAATTAAGAATGGTAACCTACTCTCCAGGAAGTTTCATGTTTATTCCCTAAGTAAATTAATTGTTAGTCTAGGCAAGGCCAAAGTTCAGGACTTCTAAGACATCAGATCAGTGTGATCATTCCAAATAGTTTAATCACTTGATAATAGAGATGTACGAGCAGTACGTCTATAGGACTATATCACCTAGAGGAATCAAAGTAGGCAGAATACTAAATCAGGTCAAGATAGAAGCTGTATTGAACCTCTTTTAGACTTAACTTGTTGAGACTATTTACAAAACTAATTAAAGAAAAGGATATAGCGGTATGATCAAAAATAAAGAAGAGAACACTTAACAGACACAACAATATCATATTAAAAAAAATAGGGAGTGCAGTTTTTTTTTTTTTAACAAAACAGACCTTTAAGAAGTAACCATGTTGTGAGTTAACATTTAAGTTTCCATTTTTCTTCATGTAAAGTGATAGATGAACCAAATATCAAACCTCTATACTTACCTGTTAATTGTAGTATGCCAAATTTCAACAGAAAATATGAATGAAAGCCGAAACACAAACTTAAACTAAATGAGTGATGCATTCCTTTGGCTAATTTACAGACGGTAACTTATTTTCTAGGAGAAAGAAAGATACTATACTTTTTAAGAATGGACACTTAGAACTAAAAATTTGATTACCTGTTAGACTAAAAAAATGCAGTATGAATCTAGCTACGCAAAACATAAATTCCAAATAAGAGTGAATAGTTTATGACTTTTAAATGATAATATGTTATAGACGAAACCGGTAGACTTGTTTAAAACTACACCAACAGATAATTTATGGGTATAAATGAAGAATGACTTAGAACCTATTTTTAGCCAACCTTCTCGTTCTATATTACTAAGACAGTGATTTAAATTCATATGCTCTAACAACCACATACATCATGTATTCATATATAAGCAACCCATATGGTATGTAACAAGATGGGATTACCTTTTGAACTTACTTTACATTTTTTAACTTAATTGGCAGAGAGTAAATAAGTGAAATAACCTAAATTTGAAACTTCAACAAATCACATATTTATAGAACATGAGTAGATGAAGGATAGGTACACAAAAGTTAAATAAAAGGATAGATTCACATGAAAATAACTTCTTAATAGATTCTTTAACAAAGCTAAATATGAAAACAGTAGATGTCCATCTATTTAACTCATACTGAGAAAACGCGACCACATATGTATATTCATACATGAGACAAGGAAAATCTTCAATTCTCAAACTGAGTATTGGTCCAAGACAACTTCGTTTAACCAATAAACCTTTATAAACTCAACACATATTTTCGTTACAGAAGTAAACAAGACCTAAGATAAAATTCGAAAAACAAATTTTGACAACAAGCAACCCCTTCATATTGTGATCAAATGAGATATTTTGTTTCACTGTAATACATCAACAACTAATAAACAAATAGTGACCCAAACGATTGAGCATCAAAAGAGTGAAGAAACATGAAGCTATAAATCTTTGTTATCCATTTTTGTATTTTTAACTTATCTAGAGACACAAACCCACATATTATTACTCACCCTTTACCATAAATAAATAAAGGGATGACTGACAATTTCAACCAAATAGTCACATTATTATATATAATGAATAGATAGGTACTAATCTCTTATGCGATCATATCTTGAATGACAAAGGGGGAGAGAATCATTTAGTGTCTGATGTTCATATGGATATTTTTCTTACTATCGTGAAAGATATTACGAGTTATTCATGATTCAAACTATATTATACACACATGAACGTCCGTTTTACTGTCCAAAATCAACACAAAAAAATAGAGGAGAACAAATAAAGAAAAAACAGTCACCGAGCTTCCCATGACAGAAAACCAAACATACTTAAAATGTTAAACCTTGTAGGACCTTTCTCAAGCTAAATTAATGGCCGAACATATCTAGTAAATGCAACAGCCAAACATATACATATTTAAGTCACCATTACCACATTAAAACGCCAAAAGGACATCAAAATAACCCCCAAAATTGTCCAGTAAACATGTATCACAAGCGTACAGTTTTAAGGAGTTTATTTGGGGCTGATTCACGTTCACAAAAAAACTATAAGCATACTACCATATGTATAGAAGGCTAGATGACGCGATAAATACCGCTTTGAGTTCACCTTCGCGGGCAGTGAAGCAAAACACTCAACTTTATTTTAAAAAACTATTATAGATTTATTCAAGAAAGATCACAAACTAAAATTATTTCACAAATCGTCGTCTAGTGTGAACAAAACGACCAGACATTGTCTTCAATTTATCCCATATCCAGGATTAACCAACAAACCCAAATGATCAATAAATTGCAGAAAAATAAATATAGTACGGTTAGACGGGATGGAGTTTACTTAAGCTAAGCCTAAAGTCATGAACATCTTTACGAGCACCTTATTCACAGTAAATCAGATCCAAATGACCCAAAATTATTTCACATATTTTTACCAAAATTAAATCGGCCAAAACGGCTAGTTCCCAACCGAATAAGCAGGACCTAGTGAAAGAAAAATGAATGTGATTACGTAAATGAGGAAAGATTATTATCGAATGTTGTGAAATAAACTAGGTCTCCAATGTCAAATTTCGACGAGTTCTTGACCTCCTCAATTTAAACTCGAATTCGACTCCAATTGAGAAAATAAATAATAGCCAAACAAGAAACTTTTCTTCCTCCTTTTTGAATGCATAGAGGGTTGTATTTATAGGCAAAACACAACTCTAAATTCAAAATTCAAAATTAAAAACTAAGAAAAGAGTGGGAAAAGAAGAAAGGAGTCTTCATTTTCAGAGCTTTGAGGTGATGGAGAAGACCATTGGGTCTGCAAAAGCCAAGATTTTCAGCGGATTTGCCGTGATTGAATTAATGGGAGCTTATTTGGTTGAATTTCACGCGAAGAAGAGAGAATTTAGGGATATGTCATGTTGTATTGCTGATATTGTTGTTGGGGTTGTGTTACTGTATTTGTTGTACTGTATGGGGTCGTTTGGTTGGGAAATTATTATCACAAAATAATTAATACTGGGAATAGTTATCCCTGGATTACTCGGGATAACTTATCCCACCATGTATATGGGATAAGTTATCTTATCACTATGGTGGAAATGATGCGATAAGTTATCCCACCATTGATTAATCCCTCCAACTAAACACTCATTCAATTGATCTTTACATTTTATTTCGAGATTACTTATCCCTTGGACTACTTATACCTCAAACCAAACGACCCCTATGGGTTAAAGAAAAATGGGGAATAAGGTGGTTTAGGCGGGGCCGTGAGTAATTAGGCTAAAAAATGGGATTTGAATGTTGGGCTGCATCGGTTTTAAGGAGGTTTTGGGCTGGTTTTATTTAGGCAGTGGGCTTCTTTTCTTAGCTGAAAATTAATTAAAGGGGTTGACCCAAATTTATAATCTAATTTCCTCGAATAAATCTCAATTAATTAATTCAACGATGCTTATTTTGATCTAAGTAATTTTTCAAAAAGTGTACGTATATATATAATTTCCATACCTACAAATAGATATACGTACGCACATGATTTCAAATATGTACCTTTATTATATTAAAATACGTTTAGCTATAATTCAAAATTAAATATATAAAAAATAAATTAGAGTAAATTTGTAATAAAAAATATAATAATATAACAAAGATTATATTAATATGCTAACATATATTTATTTATTCATTTTAGAAAAAGTAGTGGAATGATGATAATTTTTTTTTTTAATTAAATTTATGAGATGCGATATTAATAAGAAAAACATCATTTTCAAACTGTTAACATTAAAATATATTAAAAGAAAAAAAATATTCAGAAATTCGAAGCATCGGAAAATTAATTTTATGAAAAGGAGGGCAAAAATTGGGTGTCAATAACTTGTCCCTCTTAGACCAAAGATGATGAAAGAGTCTTTGGGCGAAGACGTCGACGTAAATCAATTTTGTCTCGACTGATAAATTATACCGATTATGGAAAGGCTACACCTAAAAGGTGGAACAGTGATGCTAGAATCGACACAATTATGATTATGAATTCAACCAAACCCTGGTTCCTGAGTCGCCTATATTTCCCGAGTTTCACGTGAATCAGATCGATGTAGTTCAAAAGTTATGTCATGCAAAAATTTTACGAGAATCTTAAAATCTATCCCAGTTTCAGATTTAGGATGGCACTGGAATATGAGAATAGATTTGTGAAAAGGTTTGAAGTTATATGAGAAATTTTAAAAATTAAGTCGAGTCGAGCTTTTAATTATCGACGCTGCTAGGGATGTTTGACATTCCACTAGCTTTGCCCTAGTTTGCTGCTTAGAGATAGTTCCACGTTTTTGCTAAGGTTCCTGCAAAACTTAAACTAGATAAATAAATTAGTACATAAATAGTAAATGCATTCAACAAATTAATGAAAATAACACTTCGGGCGTTACTTTATGCAAAAATGAAGTTTTAGGCCAATGATTCATGTGAATGTTGCCTTTCGGCGATGAAAATGAGGCTTTAAACCAAGTAAATTATGAAGATAAGGTGTTTTCATCCAAATGATTTATGGATGGAGGATTTTCTCTACGCCAATGATTTATGAAAAGTAACTTTTGCTAGCAATAAATTTCTACAAAGCATTTATTTGGTGTGTCTATAAGTTCCGTGCAGTTATTAGAAAGAAACTTTGCAATGCATTTGAAAGCAATTATGCGGTGATATTGAAGAAATTGAAAGCCATGCATATTGTGAAATAACTTAAATCGATTATGCAGTGCCTTTAGAAGAAAATGAAAGTCATGCATAGTGAGAAATAACTTAAAGCGGTTGTGCAGTGCCTGAAAAGAAAATGAAAGTCATGCATAGTGTAAAATAATTTAAAGTAATTGTACAGTGCATTGGTGCCCATGCAAAAGTCAGTAAAGCAATGTGCAATGCATTCTAAAATATGTTAAGGCATTTGTGCAGTGCTTTTTAGAGAATATATGCAAAGTAATTGAAAGCCATGTGTAGTGCATTTTAAAGTAATTTAAAGCGATTGTGCAATGAGTTTGTACTTATGCAAAGCCATTATAGCCAGGTACAATGCGTCTGTTCTTATGCAGAGCCATTATAGCCATGTGCCATACATTTTAACATTTTTTAAAGCATTTGTGAGTGCATGTGCGGTGCATTTTAGAGCATATACACAAAATAATTTAAAACCATGTATTGTGTATTTTAATCATTTGAAAACACTTGTGAAATATATTAAAAGACATCTATGTAAACTAACCAGAAGTCATGTGCAGGGAGTTTGAAATCTTTGTAAGATTTTCAAAATCATTTAATTTATAATTTTAAAATCAATATCACTACAAAGGCGTAGTTTATTTTAAATGCTTTAAAGAAATCCAAACCGTTCTAGGTGTAATCCTCACAAGACTGTAAATGTTGTTAACTTTTAGCTTCTGCTAATCTGTACAACTTGCATATCCGAGCACAATATTATGGACTTTAAAAGAATAAATTTATGTACAGAGTCGCCACCTAATTTGTAAGGAAAATAGGAAACCTATTTATTTATTAACAAGTATGAATTTAGTTAATTTATGAACCAAATTAAATTCTAGGTAAGGGTTCAAATTATTCTGAAGGGAAAGAATTAGGCATCCTTCAGAATCTACAAATGTGGTTCCCGACCAGACTTAGGTTTATTAAAAGATAAAAGAAAAAATCAATCTTTGTCATTACAAATATATGCATTAAATAATATTATACGTATGCTGTCATAAAATATATAAACAAAAGAATATTAGTGTATGTATGTAAAGAATAAACTAAATCGAATAAAGAAAACTTGTTTTAAAGAAAAGACCACATAATATTTTTAGTATAAAAGTGTGAATTATTTGATTAAATATGTAAATCAATTTAATATAAACATTGACGGCCTAAATTTGCCTAAACGAGCGATGGATACTGTGTAATTAAAAATATCCCCGCCCAAACCCCCAAAAATAAATTTTTTACTATAATCGCTATTTGTACAAGTGTAAGAATATAAAATACAAACATAAAATTAAAATCTTCTTTGCATGCCATTCCCGATAAATATTCCTAATAACCTGTATAAAACTTATAGTAAAATGTTAGTAACAAATAAATAATTATCCAAATAAATTGAGAACATATGTGTGCATATATGTATAAAAAAATATAATTTTTTGTTAAAAGGTGGGCTCAAATTAGATTTTAAATACGACATGGCTACGAAGTGGTTGCTGATTTATTAGCCGTCCTAAATCGTCCTTCCAAGATACGAATCATAAAACCTTTGCGTTGTTATAAAAATTTCATCATCGTCTGAATTTATTTATTGTTATTACGTATTTATATGTAATATCCATCTTTTTATTTGCAAAGGCCTCAAAAATCGGTGAAAATTTCTTCATTGGTCATATCGTGTAGTATCTTGTTGTTTATCAGTCAAGTGAAGATATGTAAATGACAAAAATATCCAAAATCAATGCCTAATGCAAAACAACAGCCAACCAGTGACAAAAAATAATAAAAAACGGAGCAAATATAGCAACAACAACAAGAATGAGCAACAATATACAAATATACTACGGTGAATGTTAAAAATACTATAACCAACCAGATCTGCAAAATCACACCCATCCGGTTCAACCAAGGAAAAAGTAGATTAAGCAAGAAACATTTCTAGCAAAGTTGAAGATTTTTACTTCCTCTTTTCTATCAGTTAAGTTAATAAACATATGGGGGGTGAAGGGATAGTAACTAGTAATTAAAAAAAAAAATAAGCATAGAAAAATGAGGGTGAATGGGAAAGATGTAGTGGCAGCACTTAAGAAGCTTCGTCGGTCACCATCTTCGGCGAAAGGATAGCGAAAACAAGAGAGGAAGAGGGGGAAGGGTGGCTGGAGGTGCTTAACCAGAGGCCTGCCCACCGGTAACCAACTCCGGCGAGGCATGGCCAAATATAAGGGAAAAGGTAAGGGGAAAGAGAGGCGGCTCGGTGGCGGAGAAGCTGGCAGTGACAGTGAACTTGGGGAAAAGGCATGGGGTGAGATAGTGGGTTAAGAGAGGTGATTTTGTGCGTGTGGTATATTTGCGTGTGTTTAATTGTGTGGTGTCAAAAAAAAAAACTCTCCTCTTGATTTATAAAAAAGAACCCAGATTTTTTATTTAAAAATAAAGAATTACCCCCTTTAACCAATAAATAGTATGTTACTATTAACCAATAGAAAAAATTGTCATCTTTAAAAAGTTGACATGATCTTGATTTGATTGATTTATTGCTTTGTGTATTAAAATAATTGAATCAATTTTATCGTTTGCAAACTGTATTAAATAATATGCAAAGATATAAATATCGATATATAATTACTAAAAAAAATGCAAACAACAAATATAATATTTTAAAAAATATATATTACGCTATAAACAATTAAAATTATAATATGTAAAAGAGGAATTGCAGTGTTATGTTATGTACGTATGCAAATGACTATGTAAAAATATTAAAATAATAATAAATTAAGAAAAAATTTAAAATTTATGAAATTAATGATAATTATCAATAAATTATGTAAAATTAAAATTGACAATAAATTAAGAAAAAATCCTAAAAAATGATGATTATCATTAGTTTGCTAAAATATTATAAAATATATGTGAAAATTGTATTTTATGTTCTTTAATGATCATAAAGTCTAGAAATGCTAATTTTAAGTATGGAGAGCCAAAATTGGGTGTCAACAGATACGATGACATGTCATGTGCACATCAGAAAAATTAATGCCACATCATATCTGCATCATTAACCACATCATTTTTATATTCATATGTAAAAACAACCTCTTTATCCTATATTTTTTTTTTATAAAATAAGTTTTATATGAAAATATTGCAACATCATAGTTGAAATAAAATTCAATTAAATGTTAAAACACTATTTCTACTGCATAAAACAAATAAAATTCAATGGAAATGAATTCAATAAAATTCAAGGAGCTCCATCACTATTTCTACTGCATAAAACAAATAAAATTCAATGAAAAAATATGAAAATATATTGAAATGAAGAATATCAGAGTTGCAATTTTCGATCACAAAAATGGAGAATTGAGGCTCACCGAAATGGAATACAAAATGGAAAAGTTCATCGAAATTATGATTTTCGACCAGTAATAATGGATAATCACAACAACTCAAACAAAACAATAACTATTTTTTAAAATAAAAATAAAAATAAAAAATACAAGTGCTGCCAGTTTTGATGTGTGTTCGTTGGAAAATACAAATCCGAACAAATCTAGTCTTTTTTGAAGGAGATAAAGCCAACGATATCTCAGATCTACATCTTTGCTTCAACGGTGAAAATGCCAGAGCAACTCTAGAGTGATGAAAACACGTCTAAATCTGAGATTTCAAGGTGGTGACCACCATTTTTTACGGCGTAACTTGCTGTGGCGAGTACTATCGTTGTTGTCAAGATTATTTTAAATGGATATGAACTTAATTTAGTTGACGTTATTGCTTTATGTAATTTCTTTCTCTATTCTAATAATAGCTATTTTTGAAAAGAAAGTTAATTGTTTTTCTCAAATATTAAAGGTGGTGAAAATGGAAGAAGAATGGAGAGATGGGGTGGGGATAGAGAAATGGGGGGGGGGGGGGAGAAGAAAGGAGTGTTAGAGTTTTTTTTTTTTTGAAAAATATTTATTTTAATTAATTTTTAGTCAAAATTCATGTGTGTGCGCATATAACATGTGATTCACATAATTGCTCCAACCCAACCCTCAGATTGCCACATATGTTTGGTCAACAGTTCGAGGGGTTTAAATTGACGTATTTTATTGAGTTTAAGGGTTCATTTGGAAAAGAGATGAGTATTAAGGTTAAGAATACAAATAGAGACAAGTACAAGGGTCTACTAGACCAGTTCACCCACACGTAAATCCAATGGCTATGAATTTTTTTATTATGATCGAATACAACCAACAAAAGCAGTGTGAGGCTCTATTAAATTTTTGACACTTCAAATAATGAGTTCTATCATTCTACTTTCTCAAATAAAAGCTACGAACAAGAGAGCAGAGATATTTATATAAGCCATGAACAGTTGTACGGAGAGAGAAAAATAGTAAAAAATTGCAGCGTCTAGGGTTTGCTGGTGTAAGTTCTTGCAGTTCATCGTCTGAATGAGTCAAAGAGGAAATAAAGAGGAAAAAAGAGAGAGAGAGTGTGTTGTGCATGTAAGGCGACTACTTTGGGATATAGTCGCATGAAAGAGAGTGTGGGATTTGAGGGGATATCTAATGTAGTGTAAATTGAGAAATAACATTGAAGTTTAGAAGTCTTGGGTCTGAGTCGGCTAATTTGAGGAAAATAAAGAGGAGGGTCCAATTTTCTAATTTAGCCAAGCTAACTCAATAAAATGGTCAAGATGAGGTCAATTGGGATTTAAAAATGAGATGAAATTAATTTCTAATTTATTTAACAAGATTCTCTAATTCAATAATCTCAAAATAAGTATTTAACAAAGCAAGATTATTTTGTTTGAAAATCAAGAAACTAATTTTGCTATCAATACCTCATTTTCAATCAATTTCTGAGAAAAGTAGGATACTTGCAATTTAAATAAACTTTTCATTCAAAATAAATTCTATAATATTTCTTTAGTTGAAAATTATATGATTCAATATAATTATACGTAGAACATATAATTACACCTAAAATTTAAAAAGTAGATCTGAAATTATTCTCAAAATAACTTACCTTAATAAAACAATTATTTTGAAATTATTTGGAGTTAGGAAAATAAAAAATAATTCAGAACTGTGGAGGGTAAAATTGGGTGTCAACACACCTTTTTACCCTTCGCTAACTCAACATTCTGATTTCCGTAACTTCTAACTCACACTAGAATAAATTTTCTCGATAATTCACTATTATATTGCACCTCAGGGTATACCATCACCAAGGTTTAGAATTCTAATGACCCGGGGGGGGGATACCGTACAATACACTCTCATAAATATACACTTAGAACAATTAACATTAAACTTGAATTAGGATGTACCTTGAATTCACGGTGTGATACTATATTCCATCACTACTACTAATGGACCAATCCACTCAAGAAACAATATGTAAAACCCCAAGAAATGTTTCCAATTTTTAATTAATATTAGGGGAATTATGGTGTTTATGCCCCAAATAATGTCTTAGTCTGATTATTTTAACCCTATTTAGCCCCAAATTAGTGAGAATTCCTTGAGTTATTTCCTTCTCTTCTCTCTCAAACCCCGAGGCTACATTTTCAAGAAAAATCAAAGCTTAAGATCTCCAAGCAAGATTCCATCAAATCTTCTTCAAGTTTCTCAATTTCTCAGGTATGTAAAGTTATTCCTTTTGTGTGGGAACCTGTTCTCCCACAACCAACTTATATTTTTAGTTTATGCCATGCATCATGTTAGGGCTCGTAAGAGTTGAAATCCTTAATTTAAATTCTTGGTCTCTTAATGATATTCTTTGAACGTCGTACGATTTTTAGTACAAATTTTATGAGTTTGGAGTCTTTCTTTTGATTTGATTTGTATTACATGTCTATTGAGTTTTCAAACAAAGTTTATGAATTTCCTATAAGTTATTAAGAGTTTATTTCATGATTTGACTAATTATTCATGATTTCATTGAGGTCTATACTAAAGCTTTGTTGTGTCTAACCTCACACGCAAGTATACGTGGTCTCACTAAATAATATAGTGGCCTTTTACAAGCCAAGTATCGATCCCTCAGAGACTTGTGTTAACAACTATCCAATTCAAGTTCAACTATTAAGATTAACTCAGTGCTAACGTAACCACATGATTGTTTGAGAGTAATCCAAGAATAAACTTAAAAAAATTGGTAAATTAAAGGTTCTTGAACAATAATGGAGATAAACCAGGGGTAAGGCATGAAAAACAATCTACTACATTATAGAACTTCATTAGTTAAGTTTATCTTGGTTGTTAGTTCATGAAGTCTATACTATGACTATGACCTTTTGAACCTCTAATAGATTATTTAACTTAGACCCACAACTACATCATTGAGAAGGGATGCGAGAACTAAGTCAAATACATTCATATTTCATCCCATACTTGAACCAAATAGAGCACATAGGTATATTCTGTTAGGTCCTTATTTTTTATGATTGATAAATTCATAGTTTGAGACCTATTACCTGAAGCTTCTTTTGTGATAACAAAGGCCTATAAACATTAGGGAACAGGTTGGGCTCACCTATTGCTGCCACAGTCAACAATCCAACTGACATATAGTACAAAAGTTGGTGAAAAGTTACTGCCACCTTTTTGCCTCAACCAATGAGATTGCTTCTAGGTTTTCTCGTGTCACAATATATAATGCTTATATTAATCAACAAGAAAACCAACACTTTCATATACTCACAGTTAATGATCTTTCTGAAGTGGTTCAATACTGTAATCAAAGGCTGGAACGATAATAGAGAACCTGTTGTTCATCGAGTTGTATCTTTGTTTTCTTGTTATAGTCGAGTCTTTGTATTTTGTTCTTAAATAATTTCCTACACTTTCTTATGATTGTATTAGGTTTTGTGGTGTAACTGTATAGTTGTAATCATCTAGAGTTAGGTAATTGTCTAGGCTAGAGTTAGCTAGAGGAGTCCAGCTAAAGTTAGCTGGAGGTGGAAGCAGTAGATTTACTGCTTGGTTTCCTTGTAATAGAGTTATTGCTATAAAAAAAGAATTAGGAGGTTAATCCCTGGAGTCTATATTAAAGAGTTTGCTTGAGTATAGTGGAGCTTAAAATCTTGGAGGCAGGTTGTAGTTTTTCTCCCTTGAGCAAGGAGTTTTCACATAAAAATCCTGTATCTTTACTTTTCTGTACTCCTGTACTTTTTACTGTAATTATCTTCTAGTTCTTGTTGTGTGTGTGATTCTGGGAATAGTTCACTGAGTAGAGGAGCAATCCACCCCAAACCCTTCATTTGGTATCAAAGTAGGTCTTCCATAATAAGGTTAACACCTTGGAAGGATCCTGAGAAATAGAGGAGTCACATATTGCTTACACCTCAGGAGGAAGTGAAATAACTTGTATTGCAAAAAAGGTTCTCAAAGCCTTGGATAGATCTGAAGAATTGTCCAAAAGAGGGAAGCAGAGGGTCACAGAGAAGTGTTGTAAAACTAAGGTTGGAAAAATTGCCAATCAGATACTTGTATCTTTGTGGAATGACTCATCAAGTGACTCAACTGAGTCTGAGAAAAGGGAAGACATTTCCATCATAGCAATAGAAGAGAAGGTGCAAGTCTCTAATGCACTCATTGCTTCGATGGCAGACATCGATAAAAGTAAAGATAAACCTACCACTCTCCATGACATAAAAATTTTTTTAGAGGTGTACTCCTTGAGTAGGCTCAGATCTCTTTCCTAGGTACTAATTGAATCTTTAAATGATATTGTCAAATATAAAAGAGATTTAAAAGAGGCCTTGGAAAAACATGAGGAAGAGATAATTAAAATGAGCGTTCAAGTAGCTAAACTCACAAATGAAAGAAGAAGATTGATGGAATAGCTATAAAAATATGTAGAAGAAATAACAAAACTGAATATGCAAGTAGCAGAGCAACAACCAACTTGTATGGACCTTACGTGTAAAAATGATGAATTGAACAAGACAATAGATGAGATCTACAAGATGGATCTTAAGGATAAAGGTAAAGGGAGCAGAATTCAGTTTCGGCTGGAAGAAGATCTGACAAGTGTCAAGGCTGAACTGATGCTTCACTTGATAGAAACACAGTATTTGAGAATGAACTTGTTCATTTGAAGACTGAACTTGATAAATCTCACAAGTGTACTACATTTTCACAAACACTGATTGTCTCCTTTGGCTAAGAATCCAGTAGCAGTAGAGGAGTAGGATACAACAGATAAAAAGATAGACCTAACTCTTTAGTCAGACACGTAAGGAGAAAAGGTAATGTTTCAGGCATCCATTGTGCAAAGGATGGTCACTCAAAAGATACATGTCCCTTCAAAACCACAACTTCAAAAAGGGGGAGGAATCAAAGATTGCCAACCTGGACAAGAAAAATTATCATTTTTCCTCTGTCACCCTTTTGGGAACCTAAAAGACTAACAAGTGATTGATGATGCAGAGAAGGCAAGGGGGAGAAACCAACTCATGAATAATAACTATGGTTGCTCAGAGCTCATGATTGAAGATTTAAAGATAACCCCTTGCTGAATGTTTTCAGAGGAAACATGTCTTAGTGATGGAATTAAGATGAGAGTTTGATTAATGCTGATGGTAATATGGCTTAAGCAGAAAAAGAAAAATAGGTAACTATTCAAGTACCACTTAAAAAGGTAGGAGATGGATGAAGTTATATAAATATAGGAGACCTTCATGATCCTCCACTCATGGTTATAAATTGGTGAGTAGGTATTTGGGTTAGAGAATGTCTTAAGTATTTAATTCAGTCTCATATCCTTGCAGATATACACCCATGGCATGGAAGGAAAGATATGATTGGAGTTTTGAGATAGCACCAAGTCAATTGAATTCTATCATCGCCTAGGGAAAAGGTTCGTAATCAGGTTATTATCACTTACTACTCCTAAAATAATGATTGTTATTTAAATATTTAGTGACTATTCACTTTATCGCCCTCTCAAAAGATGTCTCTTGTACTTTAAATTAAAAAAAAACGTCCATCTGATCAAACATGTCACATCAGAACCTTCGCATTATTCAATCTCAAAATCAGGTTATCTTTTCTCTAACTTTTTCAAGAAAAACAAAACAAACAAAACTCTCTCACATTAAATCTCTTTAATTTCCTAACCGTTCAAAGATTTTGCTTCTCTCATTACTTTCAAATACTCCATCTCCAAAAGAGACATTTGACAACTGATTATTCCATGAGTAAAGACGTAGGAGCTCAAAGCCAGACAACCTTAAGCACTAAACCCTCTAAATAGGAACTTCTCTCACCAATCTTGTTCACCAGTAGGCATAATGACTTACTTGAAGGTACTGATGATGCTGATATGATACTTTTACCCACTCACAATTTATCAAGATATATTAGAAGTTATATGGACCACATGAAAAAAGAGGTATGCGAGAACGGAGCTACACAGTCAGAGTTGAAAAAACTTCTATGAAAAATGCAAACATTGAAGAATCAAAGAAAGTTACTAGGACTATGACCAACGATAGTGAGGATAGTGAGATTGAGAGGATTTTTGAAGGACTAAGTGATTATTAGAATGAATCACTTAATGCTGATCTTGAGAAATACTTTACTGATATAGAAGAGAACGAAAGATGAAAAGAGGACTCCTCTCTGAGGAAAATGAGGGGTTGTCAGCTATGAAATCAGTGTCCACTAGTAAAAGAAAAAGACCAGAAAAAATTGCTGACAAGAAATCAGGCTTAGAATCAAGATTTTTTAAAAGGGAAGGGCACGAGGTTCTTAAGGATCAGAAAGTTCTAGGTGGAAGATTATTTAATCCCGCTGTAGCTAATACACTAGAAATGAGAGAGGTGCTTGACATAGTGCAATTTCATAATTGGGAGAACTTATTTGAATCGGGTGTGCCGTATGTGTATAAGGAAGAAGTAAGAATGTTTTGTCATAACCTAAAAATTTCTGATGATGACCTCTACCTAACCTCTCAAGTAAATAGTGAGGCTATAGGATTGGATGAAGAGACACTCTCTAAAATTCTTGGTGTTCCATTTGTAGGAATGCGATCCATTAAGAGAGAGAAGAAGTCCATTGAATTTCTATTTTTTTTGTACTATTGACACCTTCAACGCTCAAAATTTCAAAAAAGGGGTTCTCAAAGGAGAACTTCAATTGTTGCTTAAGCTTGTGACAGAGGCACTACTTCCCAGGTCTGACGTGGGAAGTACTATGATATATTATGATCTATTCCTAATGGAGATATTATTTAAGTTCATGAAGGTTAACCTACCAACCATTATTATTGAACATATGAACACCGTCATCAATGCCACAGTTGGAAGGCATGGGCAACCCTATGGTTTTTGGATAAATAGGGTATTTGCTTACTTCAACATTGAGTGTGGGAAGGTGAAAGTTGAATCAATAAAGAAAGTGTTTGGTATCTTAACTCTTGAGGAAGACAAATGCATTTTTCAGGATGAGTGATGAAAAGTCTAAGTCTTTGGTAACTGACCTCATGGACAAACAAAAATGATTGAAGGGAGAGATAGAGACTCTTACTGCTTTTCTCATTTTATGAGATACAAAGATAGTTGTGATAAAGGCAGCTTCTGAAAAAGAAAAGTAAAGTAGAACAATATCAAGGAAGGATGTGTGTTCTGAAAATGCTGCCTCATCGAAAAGGGTGAGGAAGCCATAAACTAAGATTGTTTTTTTTTGCCTAGAGCTTCTCCCTGGAATCCTATGTGATTTCCTTCTTCCTCTTTTTCTTATTTGTCTCCATATGCCCTGTTATTTTTGACTCCTGTCCTTATTTTTGAGATGTCACCGGCTTTGTGAAACATTGTCCTCTCTTTTTCCTATTCTTGTCTCTAGTGAATGATTTTCACAACTATTTGAATATTTTATGGACACTATTTTTGTGAATAGTTTATGGTACTAATGTATGCCTGGATGAATGAAACTTTACTTCTGATATCACTTCTTCTATTTATATCTAATCCTCTCTTGCACATGTAAGTGTTTCCTAAATGTCCATGAATTAACATTTATGACTTATTTATGTTTGGTTTAATGCTACCCTTTTTGATAATATCAAAAAGGGGAATAAGGTGGAGGATTCCCACATTCTTATAGGCATCACAATCTATAGATATGTAGTCTGTCAGTTGTATCTATAGATTACATAGACTACACATATCTACACATATACTATACATTCTACTCAAGTCATCAAGGCTCCAAGCAATCTTCCACACTCAGATTTGTTTAATGGCATGCTCAAGACGACCCCTCCAAGTATGATCCCGTTCCCTCCATACGACCAAAGCTTGATTCTTCACGTAGTGACTTTGAATGATGTCATCGAAATTTAATGCGGCCATTTGACTTGTATCATCCTCTCCTTCTTGAAAAGGATTCGACCTCGAATCCGTACTTTGCAAAACTAGAGAAAAGACAAACAAGCACAACATCCTCATGGTATGACGGTTAGGGTTAGCTCAATAATAAACATCATCACGCCAAGGCGGCACATACTTGAAGTATAACCAAGGATTCTTTGAATGAAATATTAAAAACTCAATGAAAGATGTATAAAGGATTTGTTTATAGGATTCACCAAGAGTGACACTTTGCTTGTCATGTAGACCAAGCAACAAGTTGGATGCACCAATATCACCATTTCTAGATTTGGCACCGTGGTCAAACGGGAAGAGTGTCCATGGACACGGGTCTAGAACGACATTCCCCTTTCTCGTGGTCTCCACCCAAACTAAATGGCATACTCTTTACAATAGCATGCATATCATCCAAAGCAAATAGAGAGTAGAGAAAGGTATCACTCAAGTCAACTTCTACTAAGGTACCCTCATGTGTGTACTTACTGCTAGTTTCCCAATCATCACCATGAGTACTCTTAACAATAAAGTCACACAAAGTAGAAAGAGAAGTAGTTTCCAAGACCACACATCCCTTACTCTTAAGAGTACTCTCATCTTCCAAGAAGAGATTTCCATCTTTAGGAGGAATGTTGTCACACCATAGTAGGTTAGCGTATCGGCTATAGCTTCTAAGGCAAGCTATACCATCTTTTTCACCACTAGGTCTATTAAGAGTGTTTATATCATCTTCAAACAAGACATTATACCTAAAGAGAGCATTATCTATTTCACGGGCAGATTCAGAACAAACACATTCATCACTCTCTAAAAGATCAATATCAAGTTTCAAAGAGATTTCAAGTACAAGATTATCCTAAGAATAGCTCTCGGGTTCACTCCCATTTTGCTGACCAACATTTTTAAATACTTCACTCACTTGAGTTCTATTAGGCACATTACACATAACCTCAAGTGGCGAGCAAGTTTCACATATGAGTTGATCAACACTAATTACACAAGAAGATGTACTTTCGTTCAACATATTGGTTTCAACACTAGGTGGACATAAATTGATCTTACAAGAAAAGTCAATTTCATCATCAATAGGATCAACTAGTGTATCCACACTCACAACATGTACATCATCAACAAGAGGCAAAGAATCATTAGACTCACAAGTATGTAAGCTACAACTCATACTCAATAGGATACTAGCCACACAATTATCATTCACACGCACCAAAGTGTAAGAGTTAGCTATTTTACCTTGTAGCTCACATGAGCTATAGTCTTCTCCTTGACGTGTGTCCAGGCATCCCACTTTCTCCCTTGGACCTACCATATGATCCAATATTTCATTAACCATAGAAATAGCTTGGGAAATAGTGTCAAGGTAGGCCAAATGACATTGGTGACATTATTGTCCATGGTTTGAGAGGTGAAAGCCTCGGATTCTATTGCAGTTGTACCTAAAACAAACAAATAAACAAACCTACAAAATGAACAAACAGTTTTAGTAGTAAAATCTCCTACAACACTCGTAGAAACTCATTTTTGTGATCTTCACAATTGGAGCGGCGAATATTGAAAGTTGCTTATACTCCGGTAGTCAATTCTACTTGGCGGCCAGAATGGATTCTTGTTTGATTGACTCAAGACACAAAAAAAAATTTTACTTACGAACTTGAAACAAAGAAATTACTACGAGTTAAAAATGAGAAAAACACAAAAATAACAAATACACAAAAGAAACGGATTCAAAGGACTAATTGACTACCTAGTGGGAGTGTACTAGTTTGTTAATTAGTTCTAGAACCAAGTAATAAAACCAAGAATCAATAATTAGAAACTAGAAAATTCCAAATTTAAGCTTATTAGTGATGTGTACAGTAGCAATGGTGACGTGGCAGCATGCAATTGGTCTTGGTCCCACACGAATTTTAGTCACAAATTTGAAATTTTAATATTCTCACAACTTGGAATGGATGACAATTGATTTTGAAGGGAAAGTAAAAGTCTTGTAGTCTTTTTCAACTTTTCAAACTCAAAAAGGTGAGATTTGACTTTACTAGTCCCACAAGACAAGGTCCCTTGATTTAAGGAAAAGTGGTTGTCAAGAATAGGAAGTGATGTGTGCAAGTCTTCTCACAAACAACTTTACAACTTTTGTCTTACAATTTTTTGGATCTATTTTACACTTTTTGTTGTCTTAAGTTGTAAGAATAGACGAAGAACAAGATGAACACCACAACAACCTTAAATAACACAATAACAACTTCTTCAAGAACACAATACAACACCACCAATTGTCAACAACAAGGTACAACATACGTCCATCTTCAAGTAACCACAACAATGGTCAATTTTATAAGCTCAACTTTAGATCTAGACACTTTTAGTGTTGGTGAGAAAGAAACCAACACTAGAAACACACTAAACAAGTAAAAGACTACTAGATCTAGTACAAATCTTGGCAAGACAACTTCATAAGAACAACAATTTTCCTTGGCCAAAAACAAGATCTTCAAGAACACTTTGTTTTTAATTTTCTAACAAGCAAGCCCAAGATTTGATCTTGTAGAAACAAGATCAAGCCATGCTTTGATACCAAATGATACAAAAAACAAAGCTTTAAACCGAAACTATAACTCAAGAAAGGAGAGAAGATGTTAAAAATGACACAAGATGAAAAAGACACGAATTCAACACAAACACAAGAGAAATTGCATAGAAAATAAAGATAGATAGTGAGACCAAGATTATTACAAGATTAAGAACCAAGTGTATTTCAATACTAACCCCTAATGAATGTAATAATCAAAACCACACTCTTACGGTGATCACCAAGGGAATCAACTTACCTCAACATCCACCATTTCCAAGCAAAGGTCAATATTGGCTTTTCCAAGCTCTATAATGAGGATGGCTTTTCCAAGCCCTAATTGAGACTACACTAAGGTGGTCTACTCTCAAGAGAGAGGATTTTCAAGTGTTTTATACATTCATCATTCAAAACTAATGAGAAAAGACCTAAAACAAACTATATATAGTATATTATAAAAGAAAGACAAAATAACTCCAATGCCCTTAATGAGGTGAGTGGCCATGGAGTGTCATTTAGATAAGTCTAAATGACCAAAATTCCCTCAACGTTAAGTGACCAAAATTCCCTTAATAAAAGGAACCAAAACCATGAACCACCAAGTATGGCCCAAACCCAAGAGTCCCCAAGTCATCAAGGCTCCAAGCAATCTTCCTCACTCAGATTTGTTTAATGGCATGCTCAATATGACCCCTCCAAGTATGATCCCATGCCCTCCGTGTGACTAAAGATTGATTCTTCATGTAGTGACTTTGAATGATGTCATCGAAAGCCAATGCAGCCATTTGACTTGTATTAGGGGTTCTCTTATTCAGGGGAAACTTAAATACTCATTGATAAGGGGAATAAGTTGGAGGATGCCTACATTCTTATAGGCATCATTGATAGGGGAAATTGGTTGGGTAAACTGGCCTGGTGTGTGCTCTTGTGGCTTATGTTGTGTTGCTGAAGTGTGAGTTGTGTTGTGTAGAAATTGATTGATGATTCAGAGCATGCTAATTTGATTGTATGGGTTTGTCACCATAAAAAATTGGGAAATTGTTATGTCCTTAGTTTTGATGATTGATAAATTTATAGTTTAAGACTTGTTTCCTGAAGCTTTTTTGGTAATGACAAAGGCCTCTACGCATTAGGGAATAGGTTGGGCTTACCTGTCATTGTCACAGTCAATAGTCCAACTAACACATAGTACAAAAGTTGGTGAAAAGTTGTTGCTACCTTTTTGCCTCAACCAATGAGATTGCTTCTAGGTTTTCTTGTGTCACAATATATAATGCTCATTTTCCTCAACAAGAAAACCAACACTTCCATATAATCTTAATTAAATATGTTTCTAAAGTGGTACAATACTGCAATCAAAGGTTGGAACTATAATAGTGAACCTATTATTTATCGAGTTGTATCTTTATTTCCTTGTTATAGTCGAATCTTTGTATTTTATACTTAAATGCTTGCCCAAGCTTGCTTATAATTGTAGTAGGTGTTATGGTGTAGCTGTGTTATTGTAGTCATATAGATTTAGGTGATTTTTTGAGCAAGATTTACCTTGAGGAGTCCAATTAGAGTTAGCTGGAGTCGGAAATAGTAGAGTTACTATTTGGTTTTCTTGTAATAGAGTTATTGCTAAGAAACAAAGGATTAAGAGGTTAATCCTTAAAGTATTCAAGAGGTTTCTTGAATATAGTGGAGCTTGAAATCCTGGAGGCAGGTCATGTTTTTTCTCCATTGCGCAAGGAGTTTCCACGTAAAATCCCCGTGTTTTTACTTTTCTGTATTCCTGTACTTCTTACTATAATTATCTCCTAGTTCTTGTTGTGTCTGTGATTCTGGGAATAGTTCCCTGAGGCGAGGAGAAACCCACCCCAAAACCTTCATATTCCTATCCTAAATGTTAATTATAACTCCGTTCAGTTAGAAGATTACAATTCTATTCTATTTATCCCACGTTCTATCTTCTTGTTCCTCCTTCCAGGTTCACAAGGTGATTATGCATATATTCTAAGGGTCATAAAGCCTTAAATTAGTGATAATAAGGATACACAAAATCCCAAAAATGATAAAAATACCATAACCAAATCAATTCATAACAATAAAAATCATGTTCTTGGCCTTAACCCCAGAAAAGGGTGTTTAGCTGCTCATGGATGTAACCATAATCACAATGATTGAATACATTTTAAAATCTACAAACAAACCAAAGTAATGGAAAACAAAAATCTAATTGAAGTGTTCTCTATACTCCCTTAAAGTCCCAAGGTCGTCCAAGGTGTGTAACATAACAACAAAGTGTCCTATTTATACTTGGACTAAAGCAACCAATTTTGACATAGCGGCATGCCACACCCATATTGCGGTGCCTAGGGACTGTGGCATACCCTTATCATGGTTATATAATGGAATTGACTTCCTAGTATGCTTAAAAGGGTGTGTAATGGCCCTAAAGTGGTGCCTAAGGTCCGTGGCATGCCAATGACTCCAAACCGTCCGTTTTTGGTCAAATCTTGTCCCAAGTGTTTAGCCATCCATTCCAAGCCTTGTGATGTTGTTTCCAATTGATTTACAGATTTTGTATCATAAATATATAATAATGATCAACTCACAAAGCAATCTATAGCATCAAACAACACTAATTAGAGCTCCATACAACATAGAATCCAAGACGATGAACTAGCAACTTAAGCTAAGAGTACTAGTTTTGTCCTTTTGATATTTAACTTAGTGTTTTGTCTCTTGGATTGTTTAAATTGAACCTTATACACTATAAATAAGTTTTTAAACATAATTACACTTTCACACCCTTAGTAACTCATTACGCACACTATAATCCATCGATAACAACTAGAACTACACATAGCTCAAGCTAGTAACACTAGTTTTCTTGTCTAAACTCTAAGTGACCAAATTGATTCCAAACTTGTTTGAAACACACCTTAAAAATTATAATCAAGTAGTTTAACTATAAAATTCTCAATTATACAAATATATACTTAATAATCAAAATATAAGTCCTCTAAACTAAGCTAAATTATCCCGAATAACAATACTGAGTTCCATAAATCCACCTCAGATCATCACCCCACACTTAAATACTTGTTCATCCTTGAACAATTCTTCACTATAAGAATTATAATAAGAGAAGATTCCATACTTCTATAGCAAGCAAGACACTAAATCTAGTACTACAATGACACCACATAATGTAAGTTTTTACACTAAGCATGTTATACAGTTAACCGAAAGCTCATGAACACTACTTCAAATGTCCTAACCTCAATAATTGACTCACCATGTTGGAAAAGTCATGCATATCACTCAATCAAAAAGATCAAACAACACACCCAACTATCATCAAATATGTGCCCTCACAATAAAAGAGTTATCCATAATCACTCACATAGATACAATTTATCATAAAATGGGTATAAGAATCAATTTATGTTCACTTTCACAAAGAATTCACAAGTTACACAGATGAACCATAGTCTTACCTTTAGTGTAGTACTCCACTAATATTAGAATGTTAAGGCTCAAGATCAAATAGGTATTTATGGGTTGTAATGTAGAATAAGGGACGTGTAGGAACTATTTAACTAGAAGTAGTGACTAACTTCTCTATCCTCTTTAACACATCACATGAACATTAAGATTAATCTTTTAACAACCAATTTCCACCACCTTCATCTACACACTTCTCTCATTTTTCCTCATCTCATTAAGATAATTCACATACAATGTATTAGTAGTATTATCTATGCATACATTATTCAATTTTTAACAATATTCATTCTCTTCATTACACAACTGACAACACATATCAATTTTCAACACCAATAGCTATTTTTAGGGGCTTAATTTTCACCTCTTCCCTACTTGTTTTTCACACTCATTAACTCATTAAGTTTTCAATAAAGTGATTAGGAGCTTTGAATCTAATTAAAGTAAAAAAAGGAAGGTAAACAGGGTACATATGAGGCCACCAAAGAGTAGGCTAAAGGCTCTACGGGGCTAACTAGGATTATGCACAAGGGTAGATAAAAGAGGGTATAAACCATAGCTATCAAAGAAATGCCTATATCATCTACAAAACCCATACTCTTTATTTTGCTTTGCACACATACCAGGAAAGTTCTAGACATTAAATACAACAAAAAATACACAACAATCTTACATAAATATAACACATGATCAACTCAAGTAGGATCATCATAGACTCTCAACCAAACAATCACACGAATTCAACATTAAGCCAACAACGTTTAAGAGTCATAAACTAGAGCCTAGGAGTCTCAAACATAGTAATTCATATAATTAACATGCTTTAACAACCAAAAAAACTTACATCATACAGTCATACATAGAACCAATAAGAACATCTCACTTACCTAAAATAAATTTTTAAAATTTACTCCTAAGAAAAGGATATTGGGTTCAAAGGGCACCCCCGTGGAAAAAATCAAAAAGAACAACCACGGGTAGGTGAAGTGTGCACCTACTCGAATGACCCAACTAAACTGAAACTAAAGAGCCAAATCCTTTTCAATTTTATTTCAAAATTTTCAAATTTAACCCAAAACAAACTAAGAAGCACCAAAAATAAACTAAGATCCTACAACATCACTTCACCCGAAACTATGGGAATTTCCCCACCCCACACTTAAAACTTACTTTGTCCCAAAAGTAAACTTAAAAGTAGATATATAAATACTCCCTGAGACCTATAGGCCTAGCTAGAAGAATCTTTAAATATCAAGAGGGTTTGGGGACCTCACACTTCATCTTCGCCATGCTTCTTAGCTAAGGTCTCTGATACTCAGACTATACCTCAACCTATGACTCAAGAAAAACATAAATAACATGAATTAAAAACTACAATATTGAAAATAAAAACTAACTTAACTTGGGTTTTCTCCCAAGCAACGTCTGATTTAGTGTCGCGCACGACCCAATATTACTAACTCAGTCGTTTTTCTTCACCTTTTTTCTCCTACTTAGAGGCCAGCTTTTTATTTGTTTCTGACCACTTGAGTGTGAACTCTCAAGGTCAATAACTTTTTCAACAATAGCCCTATCAGACTCCTCAATCATCATCACTCCGAGCTTATATTGTGGCTTGGGCAACTCAATAAAGACTGTCCGAAGAGGTTTTTAGTGGTGCACTTTCTACCACCTCAGACTTTTCCACTTCCATCACTGTAATCTTATATAATTCTTTGTATTAGTAAGGTTGATTAAGTGTTTTATATACTTTGAAAACCACCTCTTTATCATCCAATCTCATTGTGAGAGTGCCCTCCCTCACGTCTATCAACGCTCAACCCATGTCTAAGAATGGGGGTCCAAAAATGATCGTTACCCTACTATCTGCATCAAAATTCATAATAACAAAAATCAGCTGGAGTTACAAACTTACCAACCCTTATGAGGATGCCCTCATTAATCTATTTGGGCTTAACTATGGTCTTATCCGCCAATTGAATCATTATTTGGGTTGGCTCACCCAACCCAAGAGTTTTGAACATAGACAGAGGAACTGAATTTGTACATACCCCCAAATCACTCAAGGCATGTACTACTTCATCGTCACCAATCTGAATTGGGAGGGTGAAACTTCCTGGGTCCTTAAGTTTTTTGGGCATTTTTTTCATTACCATAGAGTTGTACTCCTCTATCAGTGTCACTATCTCAATATAATGCAGCTTAACTTTATTAGTCACCACGTCCTTTAAGTACTTTTCATACTTGGACGATCCCTGCAAAACATCTAGAAGAGAAAGGTTACTGTGAATCTCTCTGAATGTGTCAAAGAACTTTTTGATACATGCAACCTCCTTTGCTTTCTGGAATCTCTTTGGGAACGACAGTGGTGGTATTTCCTTCTCAATAATATTTGTTTTTGGGTACTCAGACTTTCTTAAATTTTTAGCAACTTTGTCTGCAACCAGCTGAGGAATCAACTCTGTATCTACCTCTTTATTTGTCTTTGGAGGCCTATCATATAGCTCTTTGCCACTCCTCAAAGTGATTTTCATTACTTATTTTAGAGGATCATTATCACTTGACTAACAACCTTGAGGCCTGGTATTCTATTGCTGCACTAGTTACCCCACTTGCTGCTCTAACTATTTCTATGCAATTTGATAATTTTTTATTTTCGCATCCATCTGTTCTTGGTTGGACAGAATATTTTTTAGAATCACTTCAATGTTACTGTCCAGAGTATTATGTTGCTTCTTTTAAAACTATGGTTATTGATTGTTTCCCCAAGGATAGATTCACTGAGTCTACCACTTTTGATTATAGGCATTACCATAATTTGGATTTTGTGCATTGCCCATAACATTGATGGATTTAGGATTGGCACCACCCATATCTGTAGAGTGGCAACTGTTGCCACAAATCTCACACTATGATGGGGTTTGTTGCACTACATTAACCAATACCGGACTCTGTTGCACACCCAATTTGCTGAATTGAGTCATCATTTAATTCTGCATAGCTAAAAGTTGGGCGGCCAAGGCGGTGACGCTATAAATTTCAATCATACCCACAACCTTTTTCAATGAGATTCTTCCGATATCACCATGCCAATATGAATTTTCTTGGGCAATCCAATTCAATAAGGTGTATAACTCATCATATATTTTTTCCAGACCTTGACCACCTGCAGTTTATCTAGCAAAATTTTTGTGTTATGGTTAGGTGCCTCAACAAAGGTGTGATCTAGTACCTTATTGGAATGTTGGTGATGTGGACAGTCCCGAAGAAGAGACTTGAATCTCTTCCAAGCATGGTATAGGTTCTCATCTGGCCTCTGCTTGAAGCTCAAAATCTCACTATGTAGTTTCGCAGTTTCACTGTGTAGTCTCGCAGTCTTGCCAAGTGGGAAAAAATGGATGAGGAACTTATGGGAAATGTCATCCCAAGTTGTGATTGAACCCATCAGCTCAGCACTCAACCACTTTTTTTCTTCCCCCAAAAGTGAAAATGGGAAGAGTGTCAGCCTCACATAATTAGTTGACATACCTGTCAGAATGAATATGTCACTGATCTCCAAAAAGTTTTGTAGGAGGACTTGAGGATCTTCATGTGATAGCCTAGTGAATTATACACTGCTATGAAGAAGATGCACCATGTTCTATTTTAATTCAAATCTACCGCCAGGATCAGGTCTTCAAATGGTGGAGGTCACATTGGTTACGAGTGGGATTTCCACTTCGCAAATTATCCAGCGGGCTGGTGGATCCTCATCCATAGAAGCAGGACTGTTTTGTTCCTCATGAATTTGCAGGATACGATAGAGAAGGATTGTTTCTCTCCTTTATTAGTGAAGGTGTTGCTTGATCTTGAGGTCTGGTTTAACCAATTCTCGGTCCCTTGAAAGATACTAGCGTGTTAACCTGTTCCTGCACATTCAGATTCCAAGACCAAGTGAAAAGTACCAAGGAAATCTAAAAAAAAAAACTAAAACACAATGGTTGCAAAATTGCAAGACCCCGGCGACGGTGCCAAAAACTTATTGCGTTCAAGAGTACACTCAAGTGCACGTGCTCTCACCAAGTAAACTAAGATTGGTGACCATAAGATTGTTTGAGAGTAAACTTAACAATTCGGTAAATTAAAGGCTCTTGAACAACAGTGGAGAGAAACCAGTGTTAAGGCACTAAGAACAATCATACTACATTATAGAACTTCATTAGTTAGGTTAATTATCATTTTTGTTGGTTCACGGGGTCTATACTATGACTATGGCCTTTGGCCTTTTGAGCCTCTAATCGGTTATCTAACTTAACTCCACAACTATATCGTTGAGAGGGGAGGTGAGAACTAAATCAAATATGTTCATATTTCATTACTTACTTAGACCAAATATATAACATAGGTATATTCTTATCCTAAATTCAAATTATAACTCCATTCAATTAGAAGATTACAATTATATTCTATTTATCCTACGTTCTATCCTTTTGTTCCTCCTTTCGGGTTCACAAGATGATTATGCATGTATTATAAGGGTCATGAATCCTTAAAATAGTTAAAATAAGTATAAATAAACAACCAACAATGATAAACAATCATATCCAAATCAATTCATAACAATATAAATCATGTTCTTGGCCTTAACCCCAGAAAAAGGGTGTTTAACCGACATAGCCGTAATCACAATGATTGAATACATGTTAAAATCCATAAAAAAACAAATTAATGGAATAAAAACCCTTATTTAATTGGTATACATCCATACTTAAAGTCCCAAGGTCGTTCAAGGTATGTAACATAACAACAAAGTGTCCTATTTATACTTGGACAAAAGCTGCCGATTTTGACATAGCGGTATGCACTCCCTTATCGCGGTGCATAGTATCCTTGGAATGACCTTATTGTGGTGATATAATTTAATTTAATTCCTATGATAATTAAAAGTGTGTGTTAAGTTCCTAAAGTTGTGCCTAAGGTCCTTGGCACGCCGATGACTCCAAAACATCCGTTTTTGGTCAAATCTTGTCCCAAGAGTTTGTCCATCCATTCCAAGCCTTGTAATGTTGTTTACAATTTATTTAAAGCTTTTGTAACATCAATATATCATCATTATCAACTAATAAAGAAACTTGTATCATCAAACACCACGAATTAGATCTCCAAACAACATACAATCTAAGACGGTGAACTAGTAACTTAAGCTAAGAGTGCTAGTTTTGTCCTTTTGATTTTTAACTTAGTATTTTGTCTCTTGAATTGTTTCAATTGAACCTTAAGAACTATAAATAAATTATTACACACATAATTATACATTAATGCCCTTATTAATGCATTATGCACACTAGAATCCATCAAGAACAATTAGAACAACACATAGCTCAAGCTAGTAACACTAGTTTTCTCGTCTAAACTCTAAGTGACAAAATTCATTCCAAACTTGTTTGAAACATAGTTTAAATATTATAATAAAGTATTTTAACACTTATATTCTCAATTATACAAATATTTACTCATTAATAACAAGAGAATTCCTCTAAACTAAGCTAAATAAGCCCGGATAACAACACTGAGGTGCATAAATACACCTTAGATCAAGCTTGCAAATTATATTCATGAAAATTTTATAGAAAATATTTATTCTAGTATATGTCTTGAAAATAGAAAATCTTGTTGTATCTTGAAAGTTAAAGTTAAGAAAAGTTAAAGAGATTTAGAGCCAAGGCTTACAAAGAATACATAAATATATATATATATATTCTTGATACGATATTTTTGAGTCAAGAATGATTTTAAAAAGTATTTTTAAGACTAAAATATGAGAAGATAGTATATTTTGGGAGGATTATTTAGCACTGAGTTGGGTATAAGTCTGAGGTCACACGCCTCATAACTACATTGCCACTGTAGGTTTGCCTTCGGGCTAAGAGTTGGATCCATAAGTTACATTTCGTCTTACACCCTGACAAGGTGTAGGGCGGCTATTCTCAATGCAAACAAGACATTAGACTCCAAATTGCTAACATGGTTTATGTTGGTTAAGAGAAACTCCCCAAAAGAAAAAAATATTATTGTAAGATAATGTCTGATTGACTGAGGCCACCAGTTTAAAGAGGGTTTTAATGGAGTATTATTTTTCTTAAGTTTTTTTTAGACTTTAATTCAGTTTTTGTTTCATAAACATATTTTAGATGATTTTACTTATATTACTTTGAGTTTCATCCTTCAAGTTAGTCATTCACAATTTTCAGATATTCAACCCTATTTATGATTATATTATTCATGTATCAATTTCCAATTTTACATACTAGTACATTCAAAGCACTGACGTATACTTTTTGTGCCTACATTATTTCATAATGTATACCTAGGTATTTCTCGTACTTTTTTGGGGGATTTTTGGTGCAACTCTTTGAGTTCAAAACTTGGGGTGTTCTTAAATGAAAGGACAAGAATGTTAGATGCTCTTATATTTTCAATGCTCCCACAATGTTTAGGACATAAGATTAATATAGTTTATGGAGGATTTCAACCGTGGAAGGTTGAAGAAGGAGGGTCATCTTTCCCTTGGGTGAATTAGGGGTGAATTCGAGTGTTATAAACTCCCATTTTAGTGTAAAAAGGTTCCTACAAACTTTACCACACCCGATCTATTCTGAAAACTTGGAAATACAAAGAAAGTTCAAAATTCTATCATGGAAGGGGAGGTTAACAGGTTGAAAACGACAAACCGCTGCAACGGTATTTTTTCTGCAACAACATCGTCGTAACAATGGCGTTATAGTGATTAATTAACCAATGATGCGGTACTGGGTAGTAGCTTCCTAGTCTTTCATTAATTTTGAATTTTCTTTCCTCCCTTAGTACCCCATCTTGGTTTCTAACCTGGTATTGTGGCATTTTTAGATTTATCATAGCCCAACAAACCCACTACCAAAGATTTTCCAACACCAAATATCGTGACTATTATAAGGAAGAGTTGTATACTAGGGGTTCCATTCTTGAGCTTGGTATGCTGATAAAGAATGTGATGGAGAAGTTATCGGAGTTTCACCACTAGGTGAAAGCCTTTGGGTGGAAGTTGTTTTGTTACTTTTTACTCTGTTATCCCCTATGAACCCAAATTAGTACTACAAACATTATTATCGTTGAAATATACAATATAGTAGAGTTACTATTTTGAGATTTAAAATTGCATGCTTGGATTTGAAATGGAGGGGAATAATTAATTTGCACAAATCAAAGGTGATATTTTCAGATTTCCTTTAGTTTGAGTAGATGATTGTGTGTGAATTAGGAGTGGAATGATAAATGGATCTATCAAGTCAATGGTATAGGGTTTAAGTATGTTAAAACCCGAATTGAGATGGGACGAATCGGATCTCACTTAAAATAGTAGGACCCTATGGACGACACTTATCCATAATCGATGGTTCGCACAATGATCGTGGTTCGTACTCATTCTAGGAGGGTTGAATAAAACTTATATGGGAACCTACAAAGCTTAAGGATTATTATGGTATGTAAACATGACCATTCCTTAAAATCGTAGGTTCAATGCTCTGCATGTTGTTTTAAAGGAGTTTGATCATATGATTGATACCACAGTCGTGTCATCTAAGTATGATCATTGTGACCAATCATAAAATAACTCCTAAACTTCATTCCTCTGTACTTTGTGTAGAAAAATGAACCCACAATTGTGGAACCTTCCCACGATCGTGCAATCCTTTTGTGGATTCAGTGCTGACTCTAGTTTTGTAGTTTCTTTTCTACCCTATGAAAATAAAAAATACAAAACCATAGGTTTCCTTCTATAAAGCACTTAATTTAACATGATGCCATGAAGTAGCTATGTTGGTTACTCAAACTTCACCAACTTACCTATGGGTTATCTCCTGTGAAGCGCCTGATTTAACGTCGCAGAACGACTTAGGTGTCTTGACTTCTCAAGCACCATATAGATCCACTTTACATATCACTTTTACTTTATCAATGCCACCGAGATAATGTTTCACCTTTTAGCCATTGACCTTAAACTTTGGCCTTCTTTATTTTTCAGTTCAATTGCTCCATAGGAAACACTCTAGTCACTCTATACGTTCCTCTCCACTTTGACTTTAGCTTGCTCAGAAACTACTTCAGCTTAAAATCAAATAACAATACCATATAGCCTATAGTAATTACTTTTTTTCATTCCTATGATCATGGTATAATTTCATCCTCTTCTTATACAAAGTGGATCATTCATAGGCATGGAGACAAAATTCATCTATCTCATTCAACTACTATAGTCTAGATATAGCTGCTTTACTCTATTATAGATTCTACTTCTTTAGTGGCCATAATGCCTTATGATCAAGTTCAACAAGCAAGTGGCATGCTTTGCCATACACAAGCTGGTATGGGGAAGCACCAATAGGGTCTTAAATGACGTCCAGTAGGACCATAGTGAGTTATCTAACTTTTTAGCCTAATCTGTCTGATTGACATTCATAGTCTTTGCCAAAATGGACATGATCTCACGATTAGTGACCTCAACACACCCACTTGTCTGAGGATGGTAAGGTGTTGTCACCTTATGTTTCACACCATATTTCTTCAGAAAAGCTTTAAATAGACTATTGCAGAAGTGTGAACCTCCATCACCAATGAAAACCCTTGGTGTCCCAAATTTGGAAAATATGTTCTTTCTCAAGAATGTGTTGTTTAGAAGCACAACTGCCTTTACCTATTTTAAAACATAGTCAAAAACCACTAAAATATACTTCATACCATATGATCTCACAATGGGACCCATGAAGTTAATACCCTATATGTCAAACAACTCAAGCTCAAGAATTATGGTCAGTGGAAGATCTTGCCTTTACGAGATGTTTCCTTTCCTTTGGCATTGGTCACAATCCTTGGCATAGTCATGTGCACCTTTGTAAATAATGGGCCAATTTTATCCATGCTACAAAATCTTGTGTGCAGTCCACACACCACCGCGATGACCCTCAACTAGTGATGAGTGATATGCTTCTATGATGCCCATCATCTCAATCTCAGGAACACATCTCTAAATCACTCCATGTTCAAAACTTCATAATAAGTATGGCTTATCCCAAAAGAACTTCCTCACATCATTCATAAACTTCTTATGTTGCTGAAATGACGGGTCTTCAAGAACCACATCACTCACCAAATGAAAAATATGGCTCATCCTAACACATGCTCATCCAAAAAATGTCATCAATCTCAAGATTTTCTTTTAATTTTATCATGGCCTCTTCTTCAAGGCATGATAAGTGGTCCACTTGATTCTCTACCCATTTTCAGTCCTTGACCTCAAAGTCAAATTTCTATAATAAAAGTAACCAACAAATCAATCTTGCAAAGTTTAGCTCCTAGAATGTCAAGGGTCAATTTTAAAAATGTATAACACTTGATACGTATAGAATTTTCCAGTACTAGACCTACCAAATGATATATAATTGAACCAGTTTTCCAATGATACCAATTTTGCCTTAATTTGATACTCGGTTGACAAGTTATGGCGATTTTAGTGAAAAACAGTAGAGCACCGCATCGCAGTGAGGTGCAGAATCGCAATTGTCCAATTTCCAGTGAAGCACCGTGATTAGCCCGCATCGTGGTGAAGTCCAAATTCTCGTTCGTCCCTTTTCCAGTAGATCACCGCAATTTGTCCGTATCGCGCCAAAAATATCAATGGGACAAACATCACGTCGCGATGGAGTGCACAATGACACTCGTCCTTTTCTAGTGATGCAACATGATTTCGCCGCGTCACACCAGAGGACAAAATGACACTTGTCCTTTTTCCAGTAAGCCACTGTGATAAGCAGTGCGTCATACAGAGGCCCAAAATTGGGATTCCAGTTCCGAGATAATTTTTCCAAGGGCAACCTAGTTATTTCCCAAGCCCCCAAATCATGTAAAACACAAGATTTAACCTATTCTAAGCATTATATGCTTACTTTTCATCAAATTACTCTCCAAGAAACCCTAGAACCTCAAAACTTAAACCTTAAGAAATCCAAATTTCACCATTCTTTTTCTAAGATAACCCAAAATTGAAGATTCACAATTCAAGAACTTCAAGAATCAATCTTCAAGAAGACAAATAGGAACTCAAAATTCAAGCTTCTTCGATTATTCATCAATTAAGGTATGTAGGGTTATGCACAAGGATAATTCTTTCATTCTTGTGCCCAAAATTAGTTTTAAAGTTGAATTTTATATGAAATTATACAAATTTCAGTCTAGGATTTATACCCACTTATTACTATTTAAAGATTATGAGATTTTGAGAGATTTAGATGTTGAATTGTATGTCTTCTTTCGTATTTCATGTGCATTGCAAAAATTTCCAGATTTAGAATTGATTTATCAATATTTTTATTATCAAGCATGAACTTTATGATGATTTTTCATGAAATAATGCATGAGTTATTAGCCCTAGTTTGAATGTTGTTACTTCAAGAAAATTATGCTTTTAAGAATCTCATGAATTGTTATATACAGATTTTGAAAAAAGATTTGATCTTTTTATCTCAGCTTAGATGTGGAATCCACTTCACATATTTAACTACAGTTTACAGTAAATAAATTTACAAAAGGTTTTCATTGTAAACCCCTATACTAGTTTTAAAAGTGGATTTCCTACAGAATGAGCACACAGATTAAAGGGAGTAGTATTTAGCACCGAGTTGGGTATGTTTACATGCCCCAGAACTATGAGCCAACATAGGTATAGATTATCAGATAATTCTCATTTCTATATGGATAACAGTTGCAGATGTGATCACTTAGATTAGGTTATACTCCATGGCAAGAGTATGACACCTCTCCCCAATATGAGTTTTTCCCATAAGGGAACTAGACATTGGACTCTATGTTAGCTCACATGGTTTAAGTCGGTTAGAAGAACCTCCCTACAGCCTACAGAAAAGAGTAAAGAATAACAGAAAAGCTTTCAGAAACTAAGTGTAAAGTCTCATAACTTTATTCAGACATTGCTTTGCGTAATACATTAGCTACTAGATTTTAGCTTTCAGTTTACAGATATAACAGTGAGTTTTTTCTACACTTAGACCGCATGATTTAGAAGATAGAATACCAGTATAGCTTTTAGAACTAAGTGTTATGACTCAAAAGATTTATATAGTAAGTTTTATCACTCATGATTCATGATTTATAGCTTTCAGTTATTACATCCAATGTGAGTCATTTATACTTAGTATGCATTACTTTACAAGTTTATACGAACATTGAGATATTGTTTTACTTATGCATTCACCCCTATATACTTAGTACATTCTAGAAGTACTGATCAACATATACGTCTATGTGCAACATTGTCTCATAATGTAGGTTCAGGTGCTCAGTTTTAGCAGCGTGAGTTATTTCAAGCATCTACATCTACATCCCGATAGTTGGTGAGTCCTCATAATTTAGGGACCCAGTTATTCAGAATTTTTAGCTTATTATAGTAGTTGGTTTAGTATTTCCAGTCAGTTTGAGTCAGCTAGGGGCTTGGCCCAGTGGCTCTCTAGTTACTAGTAGTAGATGCTTGTAAGACTTCTAGCTATGATTCAGATTTCTAGTGTTGATTGTTCAGACTTTTAATTATAATATTTTCAGATATTATATTAAGATAATTTCAGCTTAGATCAGACAGAATTTTGCATTTTAACATTGATTGTGTATCCATATTTCTTTATTATGAGCTTTAGATCTAGTAGAAGTCTAAAAGGGTTAGCTTTAAGGCTACTCGTAGTCTTAAGCATCGTGCGACATCTCGGGACCTATTTTGGGGGTGTTACGAGAAATTTGACCAAACTATTGCTCAAGTTGTTTGATAACGGTAGCATGCGATTCAACTTTCTGATTCATTCCTGAAATATCTATGTTAATCTCCTTAAGGCAGCCTTCCACCTTCTCTACCCCTTTTACAATATTTGCAAGCATGTTTTCCATCCTCAAATTTCTCAAACCAACATTTTAGTTTCCAAGTGGAACTTAAAGGCCACTCTTATCCTTGTGATCATCCTTTTTCCTCCAATAACCATCTCTATCCCTACTCCTATCTTTATACATGGACTTATTGTAATTTTTATCTCCACAGTAGTTCTAACCTTGATTTCCCTTCCTAGAGTTCTAATTTTCTTGGTTAGACCCTTGGCTCTTAGCTCAAAAACCTACCACCTCTCTATATAAATATTTTTCCTTCTCTTTAAAATCCAAATTTTCAAACTTAGGTAACCTTAGGCAAATATATGCATCCAAGTGTCATTATCTATGTGTGTTTAGCTTGGTTTTAAGGATAACTTGGTGTGATTAATGAAGTATAAAGTGTGTATTTGTGTGATACGCTATATTTTTGGCTACATGGTTAGATTTTTAAGGTGAATTTGAAACAATTCAAGAGTCAAAATAATCAAATGGAGTTTAGACAAAAAAACTAGTTCGCTAACCTATGTTATGCTTGTTCTAGTGCACTTTTATGAGCATTATTGTGTTGTATGGACTAATGTTTGTTATGAGATGTTGTAGTATACTATTGGAGAAGGAATGAAAGCTAAATTAAGCCTACAAACAAGATGTAAGGAGTGGGAAACAAGGACTAAGTAGAGGAGAAGAAGACGACAAGAATTGGGCAAAACCTCATTTTAGGGAGGCAGCAATGCGCCACACCCCCTATGGGCAGGGAACACTAGTTGGGGTGTGCTAGAGCCCATGCACCAGAACACTTGAGGTGTGCAATGTACCTTGCATCACAATCCACTTCCCCCCCCCCCCCCCAAAAAAAAAAAGGTTTAAAGTTGGTTTTTACTTGGTTTAAATGAGGGTAACGTTGTCAATGATTATATTTTGTTTGGGGAAACCAATGGAAGACTTGAGGAACTATATAAGTAGTAATTATCCATATTTACTAGGTTTATTGGGGAACAATACACGTTTAGAGAGAGGATAAGGCAACAAGGGCTCTACGCTAGGGTTTTTCTTGTTTTAACTTTGAGTTTTCTTGTATTTTACTTATGAATTCATTCATGGTGATTAATTGTATGACTATAAGTGTCTAAACACCCTCTTTCTATGGTTGAGGCTACAAATATGATTGCTTAGCATACATTTATGTTGGTTAATGTGAATTATAATATTTGGTTGTTCTTATGTTCTTGTACTTACTATTCTATTGATTCACGGCCTTTAGAATACATCTATATTTATTTTGTGAGCCTGAAAGAAGTAAAATTCAATTAGAATGTGGAACATAAGGAATGAGTTCTTATCTTTCAGATGACTTAAAGACTAGATTCACAATTAGGATAGGAATATACCTTATTTGCCCCATTTTTCTCAAATACGGAATGAAATACAAATGTGTTTAAATTAGTTCCCACATCCCCACTCAATAATATAGTTGTGAGACTAATTTAAATAGGCGGTTAGAGGTTTGGAAGACCATAATCATGAAATTAACCCCGTGAATCAACAACAAAGATAGATAACTTAACCAACAAAATTGTATAGCTTTTCATGCGTATTCAAGATGCCTTGTTCTTGGAACTCTCCAATTTTTTTTTATAACACCTTTAATATCCATTATTTTTCATTGTTACTTTTATCATAATAAAACTTGAACTCTCTTTGGTTACAAATTGCACTCGTTTAACTCAAATAGTAATACTTGAATTAGATTGTTTGCTAAATGCCAAGTCTCCGTGAGATCGATATTTGGCTTGAAAGAGACACTTTATTACTTGCATGACCGCGTACACTTGTATATAGTTGGACGCAATAAGGTTTTGACGCCGTTGTCGAGGGCTTGAAAAAATTATTTTTTTAATTTTTATTTTACTATTCTATTTAATAAGTACTGACAACTTAGTCTTAGCAATTGACTTTACATGTACAACTTTGAATCTTAAGCAAGTTAGTAAGAGAGAGAGGATTGGTTTAATCATATCACAAACGTGAGTGACGCTTGCACCAATTAAGGAGTAAAGCAACACTTTTCTATCCAATTATGCAAGTTCAATAGGTGAGGCCATTACTGTAGCAATGGGTGATGAACAACCTGCCCGCAGGACAGTGCGCAAAGTGGAAATCCCACTCGCAGCTATTGTGATCTCCAGTATAGAACAACTAGAAATATGTGGCAGATTTGAGCTTATATAGAACATGGTACAATTGTTGCACACAGGAAGGCAGTTCATAGGCCCGCCACATGAGGATCGACCGGTTTATCTTCAGAATCTTCTAGAGATTACTGACACATTCATTCCCATAGAAGTCTCCAAAAATTACATGAGGCGCACATTTTTCCCATTTTTACTCTTGGGAGAAGTGAATAAATAGTTAAAAGTGGAACCTTCAAATTCAATCACAACATGGGACAACTTCGCAAGAAGTTCCTCATTTGATTTTTTCCATCTAGAAAAACTGCAAGGTTGAGGAGTGATATCTTAAGTTTCAAGTCAAATCTAGACAAAAATCTCTATCATGCATATGAGAGGTTCAAATCTCTTCTCAAAGATTGTCCACATCACTTATATACCAATGTGGTATTAGCTCATACTTTTGTTGAAAGTCTTGACCGTAACAAAGAGGTTTTTCTAGATTCAGCAGTAGGTGGTCAGGCTTTGGAGAAAACCTATGATGAGTTGTATACTCTCATTAATTATATTATACTAGGTAATCTAGAGTTGTAGGGTGATGTATCTAGAAGTATGGTGAAGAAGCCAACAAGTATGATCGAGGTAGATAGTATCACAACATTGGTTGCATAATTGGCCTCTTTTCAAAACTAAATTATGACTTAGTTCAACAAGTTGAGTGTAGCTCAACCTTAGACCTAGGTTAATGCAGTTCAACAGGCACCAACTTAGTGTGAGATTTATGGTAGTAATAGTAAATCTACAAATTTATGTGGAGCAAATTCATAAATGGTGATTTTTGTGGGCAATAAACAAAAGAAGAATCAGAACAATGGTAATGCCTACAATCATAATTGGAAGAGTCAGGTCAACTAATTTTGGGGCAATAATTAGGTCTAACCTCACCAATTTCAGCAGCATCAAGGTATTCAAAACAACTCTCAGGCCAGCAGTATAGAATAAACTTTGAAAAGATTCTATGCAATCAAGAACAAATAGCTACAAAGATAAAACAATCAGAAATTGGCTCAAAATTTTTTAGAGATGTAGATGGGTCAATGAGCTCAGGCATAAAGCACAAGGCCTCAAGGGGGTTTGCTTAGTGATTTAGAGTAAAATCCAAAGTAAATTATAGAAATTACCTTGAGGAGTGGAAAAGAGATTTTTGATACACCTCCAAATAAAAATCATGAGGTGCAAGCATAGTTGATCATACCTAAGCAGACGGAAAAGCAAGTTGAATCTAAAGAAGCTGACAAAAAGGGGAAGCCCGAGTACCAAATAAAAAGTCAGTTGATCAATCTCAAAATAGACCACCACCACCATTTCCTCAAAATCTTACAAAGACAAAGAGGATGTTTGTTTTAAAAAGTTCTTTCACATATTCAAAGAATTTTATATTGATCTTTCTTTCTTAGATGTTTTACAGAAGATGCCCAAATATGCTAATTACCTAAAGGATGTGGTGGAGAATAAAAAGAGTCTTGGTGATATTGCAGTTCTGTGGTGATGAGAAAGATGCAAAAAAAGCTCAATGACCCTGGAGTTTCACCCTCTGATGTTGTCCAAACTTTAAGTCATTTAGAGGCAAGCATAAATTTTATGCCCCTTTTTATGTTTGAAACATTGTATTTGGGAAAGCCACGACCTTGTTCAATTGTGTTACAAAAGGCGGACAGAAATAAAGTGGTCCTAAATAAATCTTAAAGGATGTTCATATTGAGGTTGGTAAGTTCATTATTCCTACTGACTTAATTTTTCTTAACTATGATGAAGATGACAGGATATAAATTATATAGGGACGTCCATTTTTGTATATTGGTGGACTTTTGATAAACTTTATAGAGAGAACGCTCAAAATAATATTGAATGATGATGAGGAGATCATTAGAGTGTATAAAGCACTCAATACACCCTTATACTATAGAGATTTATGCATGATCACAACTATAAAAATGGATAAGCATGTGATGGAGTGTGAATTTTCCATTAACTTTTCAAACTCTCTCATAGAGTTTCCAAAATTGATTGCTAAGCCTGAGCTTAAAAAGTTTGCATGTGATTCTACAAGGGTTGAGAAAGTAGCAAAAATACAAATTGTAATGGTATTATTGGTAGAGTAAAGAAGAGAAGAAAGTTGTGATTGAAAAGGACGAAGAGATTAAGAGACTATGGGTGATAGTTGTAAACTGAGTCATGTCACTACACTAAATCAGACACTGCTTGGGAGGTAATTTATGTTGTATTAGTGTTAGTTATTTTTATATAGTGTCATCTTTGTTTTTATTTTTGTTTATTTATTTTGCAGATTAGTGAAAGTTCGAATACCCAAAATCTAAGCTAAAGAACATGATAAAAGCATAAGTGTGAAGTCCCCAGGACCCCATGATGAAAATTTGAGAAAGTGGCATGCTAGTAGCTAGGAATAGAGGCCTCATAAAGTATTTCTAATCCTTGTTCTTAACTTGATTTATACTTTGGGGGCAAAGAATAATTTTAAGTGTGGGGTATGGAATCTTCCGATCTATTTAGGGTGAAGTGTGTTATAGGATTTATATTTTTATTTAGTTGCAAGTTTTTGACTAAATCTTAAAAATTACAAAACGATTTTATCTTTATTTATTTTCAGTTTTTTTTGTTTTATCCATTTAGTAGAAGCACACTTCACCTACTCCTTAATTTTTTTCAATTTTTTTCGAGGGGGATCCTTTTGAACCCGGTATCCTTTTTAATTTTTAGGAGTAATTTTTAAATTTTTATCATTTAAAATAAATAGATATGTTCTATCTAGGTACTACACATGATTACTTATGGCAAGTGGTGTTGAATTCTAAGGCATGATGTAAAAACTGAATGACTTCTGTGAAACACCTAGGCTCTTTTATCTGACTTTTGTGTGATTTTGGGTTAAATTATATACTTGCAATTACTTGATTGAGAGTCTATAGAGATATTCTTGAGTTAAACATGTGTCATGTGTGTTGAGGTCTTTGTTATTTTCTATGTTTGCATATTGATGTCTAGAGCTTGGTCGATGTATTTACAAAGCGAAATAAAGGATGTTTAGTTTAGGAGATGATATTGGCATTTGTTTGATAACCATACTTTTTACCCACTTTATCTTCCCTTTTGCATTACCTTAGTTAGGTCCATTGAGCATTTAGCATATATTTTTTGGTAGCCTCATATGTAACTTATTCCTTTTCTTTCAATTGACCGTAATTTGACCCAAAACTCATAATCTCTTTAGTTGAAAAATTAAAGTTGGTAAGGAGTGAGAAGTGAAGAAGTAGGAAATAGTGAAAGTTAAACCCTAAACAATAGACATTGGTGTGTTGAAAAAGTTATGTGTTATTGGTGGGGAGTAGTATAATGAAAAGAAAAATTTATCAAAAGAAGTGAACCATGTATTGAAGGAAAATACTCCCTGCTAAAGATGTGTAATATAGCTTAAAGAGATGGGACAAAAAAAATTGGTGTGAATATAATAGTGATGAAAAATAGGTTGGCTGGAGATGAGTTTAATGTAAATTGTTGGGTATTAAAGCATTTAGAAAAGATAGTCACTCTTATTGGCTAGAATAGTTCCTACCTATTCCTTGGCCTACATTACAATCCTTAAAGTCCTACTTGATCTTAAGCTTAGATATTCTGATTAGTGGAGTGGTACACTAAGGTAAAGTTTATGGTTCATCTTATGTGACAAGTAATTCTTTGTGTGAGAGAGAAAAATTTGATTATTACACCTATTTCTGTGATAAATTGCATATTTATGAGTGAATATAGGTGAACCTCTTATGATGAGGTCACATGTTTAATGATGGATAGGTGACTTATATGATCTCTTTGTTGAGTTATGTGCATGAGTTTGCCAACTTGGTAGAGTCAATCCTTGAGGCTAGGAAGTCTTGAAGTAGTACTCATATATTTTCAATTGCAATATGACATGCCTAATATAGACTTTCTATTCATGAGTCATTATAATTTTAGCTTGAGTGTCTTAGTGTGTCTTACATTGCACACCAACCACATTTACCTTTTTTTGCTCTAGCTGTAGGAATTTTTTTTGAAAGCAACCTAATTTTAGTCCTCAGTTGTGCTACCTCTTTATCTACTAATTCATCTAATTCTCTTTGCTCTATGGATTCTCCAATTGCATAAGTACCCGAGGGTCTATTTGAATCTTGATTATTTCAACCTTATTTGGCTTTTGTGATCTGATCTAGGATCTTAAAAGTGTGATCTCAACGTAGACTCGTGAATGCCCCACCTATGATAGTGTCTGCTACAACTTTGGTGTTTGAATTCAAGGCTCTGTAGAATATCTCAAGCAAGTTACTTCTAGTTATCATGTGATTTGAAGCATTCCACAACTTCTTCTTAAACTTCAACCTAGTCTCATATAATGCCTCTGAATGTAATTGCCTGAAGTTATAAATCTTATCGTTTAACTGCAACATTCTAAAAGGTGGGAAAATCTATCAAAGAACTGCATTCTTAACTCATTCCAAGTAGTAAACGATCCACGCAGTAACTCAGCCAACCACAATATAGCCTCTCTTATTAGTAAGAAAGGAAATAGTCACAATCTAATCACCTTTTGACTCACAACGGGTAGATCATAAGACATACAAATCCCTATAAAGTTCATCATATGTAGATTTGCTTCATTAGTGGAAAGGCCTGAGAAAACTCCTTTCAACTTCAGCAAGTGGATCATGGGACTTATAATGTCAAACTTAATCCTTGGAGGAAATTCTGGTAGAATTATAACTCTTGTTACAATCGGCTCCAAATAATTTTAAAATCTTCTTCTATATTTTGTAATGAGAGAGATACTATTCTAGAGGTTGTTTCCCTTATGCCTTCTCTGTCTTTCTCTCTCATCTAGTATAGCTAGATGATTTCCATCATTTTGCCTGGCATTTTCTTCCCTATCTGCTCATTTAGAGGCTTCTTGCCTGGCATTTTCTCAGCCATTAATCTAGCAGTGATCTGTTATATATTTTTTTGACCATTTCATTGATGTTCTGGCTGATTAAAGACTGCATCACCATCATGAACACCCTTTAGTAGGGCTCCTTGATTATGAACTCCTTTGTTTACCATTCTTCTATTAGTTTTTAGAGTTGTCTCAAGTTCTGTATCAAGTGGAATTAGGGGTTGCCTTGACTCTGAATATTAGGCATACACTAGTGTGTATCCTAAAAACAATAAAAAGTAAAATTAGAAAACAAAAACCCCAACAAACAAAATCAAATCAACTCTATAATTGTATTCCCCGATAATGACGCCAATATTTGATGTCTCCACAAATGTACCTCTAAAAATAGCATAAAGTAGTCGCTGATCATAGATAGAACCCAAGTAAGGTTGTGGTCATTCCACAAGAAATAAGTCAAAATATAAATCAGTGTGTAGTCGAGGAAATCAATAACAATCTCCAGTAAAAGAGGGGGTTTCATAAATAAATAATTTAGTAGTAATAGTTGTTGATTTGTTGGGTTTTTAATCAGTATAAAAAAGGCACTAGGACTGTGTTCCCCAATAACTTCATAGCTCCATAGGTTCTTCATACTCTGCAATCTCTTTTGGTGTTTGACATCCAGAGTCAATAAGTTATGTATACTTAGAACAACTTTATGCTCTAGTCTAAGCAATATCCTCAAGTAAGTTTCTCTTTTCATGAGTCTGTATGACTAACCCCTATCTTAGATCCCATATAGCTATCTCAGATTATCCGCTCAAATTATTAAGAGAAGGATGGTAGCTTTAAGTCTCTATTGTTTATTCACTTATTCCTATCTATTGTTCATCCTTTCTTCTAGAGTAAGGATAAGGCAAGTTCTGATATTGAACACCGCCAGAAAGAAATCAAACCTAAGAAAACAATAATACATTTTGAGAATTGCATTGTATTATGAACACTAATTTGTTATTCTGTCATGGTTCCCACAACCCTAGTTATGGTGTTTAGCTACTCTTAACTGCAAGAACAAAAGTAGAATTCTGATAAGAAAACATAATAATGAACTTACTATAATAAAATGAAAAACTCTAAGATCTCACTTTTAATTAAAATCCTAAAAATTAATATTTGTAATTCCAAGACCAAGAATGTTTCATAGAACCTTATAATAATATAATAGAATGTAAACTAATACAAAATCACCAATAAGAGTATTTATAAACAAAATAACACTTATCCAAAACATAAAAAAATTTGTTGAGTTGGTCATATCAAACGAGTAGAAGGTATGATCGAGGTTTGATCCCACAATCATCCTTGGTGCTCGTGGTATGTACATGGACTTTTTCATCTTCAGATTGTTAATGGTATAGTTCTATGTATGACTCTGTGTCTTCTTTCATCAACTATACAATTTGGATGTCTGATCTACTTAAATGTCAATTCCTGAAGCCTTCATCTCTGAACCTTTCTTCCACGACCTCTTAGTACGATCATGGCTTTAAGGTATGATCAAGGGAGTCACTCATATGATCCTCTTCATACTTAGTTCCTATAGCTATGCTTCCAGGAAGTTCTTCCCAAGATCAGTTTGTACGATTGTGACATCAATGCACGTTCATGGGAGGCTTTCATTTGATCATCTCCTAAGAGACATCCTCTGATTCACACACGACGGCATAGTACTACCGTGGTCAGATCCCATAGTCTTGGAATGGGTTGATTTGATGCAATTTCTTTCCAAAATTTAGTACTCCACTTCTCCAGACCTAGCTGACCTACAACCACCTCAAAATACATCATATCCACATAAAAATACCTTTATACTTACAAATGTTCATAGTTTTAAGTGTCTACAGTGTCGTAAATTCATGACACATCAGATGATGACTGATCCAAACATAGAATACAACATGGAGGTTATTCAAGAGATTTATGCCAATCTCCCGAGATTGTGGACTGGTCGGTGTCTCTTCCTACTATCTACATTTAAGGGAAAAAAGGTTTTGGTGGATGTTGGCACCATCAATGATGCTTTAGGGGTACCAAACCCCTCTAATACCACTTTTGAGGCAAAAATTAGGGAATCTAACTTTAAGTGGGAAGCCAGGGTCTTAGCATTGGAGGGTTGAGCTAATAAGGTGAAATGGTCCAGCATTAGGGGGACTAAGAGCACCTACTTCTCAGTCTAGGAAAGAGTGTGGTTATAGTAGGTATTGCGAGGGACTTGTCCTTCAGTAAATATTATTAATGTGACCTTTCATCGAGATATTATGGTGGTGTATGCTCTTTCAAGGATTAAGGTAAACACAGGGTCGTAGATTGTGGATGAACGGCCATATTTCTATTCTAAGGAGAGGTCGACAAGAGATATTTTCTTCTTTTTCTTGATCACCGCACTATGAGATAGAGTAGACGTGTCTCAAAAGATTCAAGGCATTATGGATAAGTTTGAGGTAGTATACAACCTGTTGAGGAGTAGGGGTATATGAGGAGGGAGTAAGAAGAAGAAAGAGATGGGGGAAGAAGGCGAGAGTAGTTGGGCTGGCGGGTTGGAGAGTTAGGAGACCCTTCTACTTAGGATCCCACATTTCTTGGTTTTGGGAGGTCGACCTTGTTGTTGTTTGTGGATACCTAGAGAGGACTTAGTTGCCTCATCTTGGGTTTACTCCTTCGATCTTGGCTACCTTCGTGGATCTGGACCGAGCCTATGCTGAGCTCCGAATAATAATAGATGCGGAGAAAAATAAGCACCACTCTCATGACCATATGCTAGTGAGGATTGAAAAGACGGTCCAAGTGATGTTTAAGTATGCCTCCCCCACTAAGAAGCTCTTGAAGCTGAAAATGAAGAATACCGAGGAGTTCTCCTTTCTTAGCAGAATGGATGAGGAGGGCTCGCATGCCCCAAGCCTCAGAGATGACACCACCCATTAGATGTACACTCTCTCTCCCTTCCCCCATTTCACGTTTTTAAGTATTTAGATTTGGGTTTCCCCCGTTTAGGCATTTTCATTTTATTTTTCTTACATCTTTTAAGACATTTTCCATTCCCACATTTCTAATAATAATCTTTTTAGCTATATTGCATATCAAAAGTGAGTTTTGTCAAATTAATATCTCAAAAATAAGGTTGTTTTGCAAAAGTTGCAAAAGCGCAAAACTAGGAAAAATTTAGCAGCTTACTGCCTGGAGCCGCTGCAGTAGTTTATTTTAGCGCTGCAGTGGTACCACTCCAGTGGTAAATGTTTTATTACAGTGGTAACCTCTAGTAGCGCTGCTTTTTTACTTATTGCTAACTGTTTCTAGGTCTCTTCTCACAATATGCCATTCTCGGAATACTATTGTATTTTCTAACTTTCACATCCTGGGGTTTTTAAGGTATGAAGTGATTATATCACGACTCAAATTACTGTAAATGAAACTAATTCCTCAACTCGATTAGTTCTAACATATTTTTTGCCTTCTTTCCTCTTATATACCACGCCCCTCATGATATTGTTCATAAAATGACAAAGCATCTAGGTAGTTCGTTAGGATTGGAATAGAAATTAAGGAATACTCCAAATCACACATAGATGGGGTGTACCTCAAGTCACGAAATGAATATACATCTCGAGATCATACCAATCCTCATGATCCTCGGGTCTCTTGGACACATATCATACAAATCAAATTATGCAATCAACATACACAATAGATTTTTGTACTTAAGGAGTTTGACAACCCAACAGCCCAATAATTATAAGATCAAACAATAAACACCCACATAAGTATACCCCGTGTATTTTATCAGACCAAAATAAAACATTTAAAGAACCAGTATTTTAATACAATACCACATGGAGTTTAAAACATAACAATTCAACACCTACATTCCTTATTGACCTCTACTGGTTGGAATACTCTGCCTAACCTTTCAACGGTTAGAGAAAAACCAATTGGGACAAATAGTCTCAGTTGTGATGGTTGAGATACAAATTGGACTCAACTTAAGTAGACGATACTAAGATGGCATGATAGAGGAGAAGAAAGTGAAATAGTTTCCAAGATGCCTTGTAGCATCTTACAGATTTGATGTTGACGCCAAAACACCAATCTATAGGAATCTACTTGATATTTGCTCTTATACTGAGAGACCGATAATTTAGGCTCTGATACCATCTCATCGCAATCCAACCCATAGATCATGCGGCCATCTACCTAACACCTACCCCAGATAGAAGGACTCTTACAACCTAACCATTTATTTAATGCAAAAGTTACAATAATTTATTTTTCAATAATATGATTCAGTTAACTCATACATAAATAACTCTGGTTCAATACATTTGGTAACTAAAAGTAATATGGAATAAAATCAATAGTGAATTCTCAAAAACTAGCCTATACCGGTATAAGCGCATTAGATAAGGAATAAGAGAATCCATGACTCAACATCCATGTAGAAAAGAGAGGGTAGGAGATGCTAATGAGTGGTCATCATTGCTGCTATAGAAATCCCAACTGACTTACACCATGTCTATATCCCCGAATGGAGATATAGTAAGTGTAGCATCAGTACAATCTTATATACTGGTAGGCATAATCGACCGACTAGAGTTAGAAAAAATAACATTAATAACAAATCGGGAGAAATCATAACATCAAATAAAGTTTCAATTTCTAAATCCCAAGTTATGATTTTTTAAAAATTAAAGTTGGGCTAAAGTCCATTTTATAAAACAAAAAGGGTCTAATTTTACATCCAGACAAGTTCGGTCCAGAAATGGCCTGAACTGGATACAAAAGAAATAAATATCCAACAACAATATAAAAATTAAGTTAGATTAGGAAAGTTCTCTCCTCATCTGCCTTTTGGTGTCTCTTCATCTTGACCATTGTTGAAGCTCTGATTCCACTTACTGCTCTGTGACCGTACCCTCTGGATCTGATTTAGCATCTTCACCCGTCTAAGATAATTTTCTAACCTTTAGCTTACTTTTATCCCATATTTAGTTCAGTGGGTTGAGCTTCTATGGAAGCCGATACTACCACCTCCACTAGAGATTAGATTCGAGTGAGGTAAGGTCTAAGTTCTAAGTTTTTTAGGGCTATAGATTATTCCTATTTATATCTAGAGATTTCCTATTTAGATTTTACATATCTACTATTTGAATACTCAGACCATCAACATCCCAAAATCTCATTGGATGTAGATTTTGTATTCAAAGGAAATCATTTCCATCAGCAAGTATACTCATTTCCATAGTCAATCCCTAATATATATATATATATATATATATATTGTAAAATCTACTTACACTTCTTATGTGAAACACCCTGGGTTTTGTCCCTTGGAAATTTCCTGAGCTTTGAGCTCACTGTTCTTATAATGACTCATCATACGAGTTATATGATCTGGGTACGAGTCAGGTGGACTAACTCGTAAGGTGCCCAGTGATGATGGTTGGGTTTCAGTTGTGGTTACGATTTGGTGGTACGGGTCGTTAGGTGTGGTGACGAGTCATTCGGGTGATCTTTCACTTAATTAGAAACTTAGTAACTTGACTTGGATTTGAGTACGACTGGCTCACTAGGATCCGTGAGGATAGGTTACGAGTTTCTTCGACAAGTCGTGTATTGTCCAATATCAATCCCTTTAGATTCTGTCTTGGGTACGACTGGACCATATGAGTTGTATGGTCTGGTCACGAGCGGGGGCAATGGAGTACTATGGTGGACAATGTGTGGGTGTCTAACTCACTGTATTGGTGATGACTCAATGGTACGAGTTGTATGTCGTGGTCACAAGTTAAGGGGTCGACTCGTAACCACCTGTGGCAATTTTACAGTTGTAAGTTGGGGGCATTCTAGACATTTCTCCTTTTAGCTCCTTTGGAGACCATGACATAAAACACCTTTTGGGAATTCATTAACCTATTATTCCCAATCAAACACTCTTAAAATCTCTCTCAAGCAAAGGCTAGGGTTTCATTAAGATAATTAATTGGGGGCTTTCAAGAGTGATTTTCTCCATCTTTCTTTGTATCTAAGGCATGTTACTCCTCCCTCATTGTTATTTTACAAAGAGCATGAGTTTTAATGTATTATTTCCATGATATTGTTATGGTTTGAAATAATGGTTGGGTTTTTTGAATATTTATGGTTGAATAATGTTTCTCATGGTTTAATGATGTTTCTTTCATGCTTTTAATATAATTTTGACATTGTGGAATGCATGGTAATGGCAAATGGATTTAGGGGTACTTTGGATTCCCCAAATTACTTGGTTATGGTTTTGAAGCTTATGTTCCCTCAACCTCTTTGTTAAAATGCTAATGAGAATGATTTTTGTCACATAGTTTGACTATTCTTGAAATCTTTGCTTTGCATAAAAGGTAATGGAACTTAAATTGGTTTGGTTGGTTTTAAATGGATTGGAAGGGCCTTGGTGGCCATAGTCTTAGTTTAATTGAAAACTTTGGAGTCAACTTGGTTTAATGGCTTTGGTATGACATAAAAGGATAGACTTGCAAGCTCTAATTTTTGGTATGACGATACTAATGGTTAATGCCTAATAAAAGACTCCTTAGTAAATGGTTGGAATATGTAAATGGTTTTGATATGGGATTAAAGGAAGGGTGTAGAAAAGTCGTGGAAGGTGGGGGTCCCTAGGGGACCAATACTGGAAACTCATGTTTGTCGATGTGAGGTTTGGTCTTGGTGACCGTGTGCATGATGTCATACTTTATATTTGGGGAGATATACTAGTCATCTAATGTTCTTTTCTTTGGTCGTGCGGCTAACAAGCACTGGGGCCCTTTAAGCAGGGGGAGCTGAACCCATATAGCCCATGGGTGGTTTTAGGATGACAAAGCTACACAACTCAGGTAAAGGTTTTAAATGCATGCTAAACTCGGTTCCCTATCCCAGCACGATATATATATATATATGTGTGTGTGTGTGATTGCATATGGTTATTTACTTTGGATTTGAATTACTGGGATTATTTTATATTATCCCTGAGTGCATGCTAGTGTTCATTCCGCTAGCCGTCTTCAGGTGTTGTATTCCCATACGATGCAGAAAACGTCTATACTACTATTCCTCTTGCTCAGTGACTTGAATTCGGGGACAACTTTTAGTCAAACTGAAGTGGTGAGCTTCAATACTCCGTAAGGCTCCATTTCATGCTATGGATTTATTTTATTTTTGTTATTTCTTTCATTTGGTTTTGGTTATGGTCAGGGGCATGTCTCGATCAGAAGTTATTGATTCTAGTTAGAGGCTTTATCAGACTACTATGGGCATTGGTGTCAGCTTTGGTATTGGTATTGGCATTGGGGTTGACACCGGTTGGATAATTGATTGAGGTTGTTAAATTTTGGATTATAGACTTTATTTGATGTCTTTAAGCTATTATTTTTTTATCTTGTTATATGTTTGGAATTCATCCGACATAGGGTGCAGGGTGATTATGGTTGGGTATCAAGGGTGGTTTTCCGTCCTGGTTGGACCTGAGATGCCCGACACGACTAGGCCCTGGTTCGGGTCGTGTTATTATGAATCCGGAGTTATGAATTTATTAACATCACACTTTTAATATCTTTATGGCTTATCTGTCATTTAACATTTTTGTATATCTTTGTCGTTGCACACCCTCTCTAACTTACACCTTTTTAACCTTCACTAACTCATTATCCCAGTTTCTACAACTCCTAACTCACACTAGAACAGATTTTCTCAGTAATTCACTATAATATTACACTATGGGGTTTACCATCATCAAGGCTTAGAATTCTAATGACCATGTGGGAAGAGAAAATATCATACAGTACGCTCCTATAAATATACACTTAGAATAATTAACATTAAACTTGAATTAGTACTTACCATGAATTTACAGTCTGCTACCTTATTCCATCAATACTACCATCGGACTGATCTTCTAAAAAAAATCAACAAAAATATATAAAATATAATAGAATGTCAAGAGGTATGAATGAATACATTTATGCAAGATGAGCACATCATCTTTTTCTCTTCCCAACCCCATTAACATCATTTCCCCATCATGAACATCATGATCCAAAAATAATATCACCACTACCATCATCAAATCATCAAGTATCATGAACATCATGATTGCAATAATAACATCAATATCCTAATCATCTCACCTCCACGACATCAAAGTGTATGAACATGCAATGCAATTGACTCACAAGCATTAATCGAAAGCAATCATAATCACTATTTCACATATAAATATACAAACATCAATCTTATTTCCATACATATTCCTGGGTACATACATTATTAAAGATCGTTCATTCCACACCTTCTACCAAACTGTAGTGTTTCTACCTAGGCGTCGTAACTAATATGTCTACTCATGAGTCTCATTCACGTTTTTGACATTGTACTCAAACTCTTTCCTAAATACTTCTAATTATCATGCTTGGCCTTACAACCTTACCCCAATTATTCGATGACTCTTATCGACTTACCTATTCTATCATGTACCCTACCACTAGGTTGTCACTCAGATTGTCCTACCCATCTAATTTCGCCCATAAGTCATATAAAAACTCTATTAGGTTGCTTTTAACCCCTACGCTCTATTTACGTTTTGTTAATCTTCCCCAATGCAAGACGTAACTATCCAATTCACCAAGAGCACCCTCTATCACACTCTAGATTAATATTTCTCTCCTTTTTTTCTGTACTTCTCACATTATGCTTACAGACCACATATTCACTAAGCTAGTCAAAATCTCTATAATATTCAAGTCATTCTATACTATAAATATCACATCAATGTGGTACAATAACAATTAACCACATTATTAAAGCCTATCTAGATTTTAACACTTTCATTCTTCCAAACACCATGCCTGAAAGTCTAATGCGTGAGAACTCTCGATATTACTATCCCTGTTATATAAATCTAATAAAAGTCTAATCGCTACAATAAATAAACTATAACCTACCTCAAAGATAAATCATGACGTTATTGAGTGGAGAAATTTATCCCACAAGTGCTAAACGTCTTCCCATGTTAGATTCCTATCGAGTGTACCTCAAAACTTCTCTCATGAACTCTGGTTTCTGAAATCTCATGGTTGGGATGGTGAGATTTTTTAGAGTGTTTTTGGGAGAAGGGGGCGGCCTATAAAGTAATAAAGGAAAAAGTTTTTAAGAAACTTAGGGTTTGCTACTGTCGAGTACCGCAACAGTGGTTATCTAATCATTATAGCGGTAGGAAGCAAATCAATCCAATTTCTTTTGGGACTCATTTTATCTTCTCAATTTAATTTTTTTCAGGTCCAATTCGAGCATATTATTTATCATAAATTATTTCTGAGGTGTTATCACACATAATGATATTTGGGGTCATTACATTAATAATGTTTCCTCTCCATTTATCATTCCAAAACACCTAAATTTTAAAATAACAGAACAACAGTTAGCTACAACATTCTCCATCCCAAGCTTCCTTCTATAATTTTCTAATTCACGAGGACCTTGGAAAGGTTCTAGAAGGGAAATTTATTTCTCTTTATTAAATCAACCAATCTCTCCAAAGACTTCTAATATTAACTAGTCTAATATTCCAAAGAAGTAATTTGTCCATAATCATCTAGATAATGAAGGTTTTTTAGAGCTACTCCTTGTGCTTCTGACATTGCCAGATTTTTTATTCTTTATTCTAGATCTCATCTCTTTTGTGTGTCTTGGTAATAGTTCTCCCTTTTCACTTATATCCTTGATATTTTCTTGTATGAATTTATCGTTTTCCTTATCCCCTTTTAATCTGAAATATTTGTGTCTTGATGTTGTAATGAGTCTTTTTCAGAATCATCATTATTTGTCATACCTTGATTATTTGTTGTTGAGCCTTTATCTTCCTTATCAGTAAGTATTTGGCTTTTTTTGGGATTTAGTCGCTTCTCCTCTTCACTTTCCACTTTAACTGTTTTATCACCAGCACTATGATTGTCTTTCTTATTACAACCTCAATAATTATGATTGGCTTCTTGTGCTCTGTCAACTCTTTTTCTTTGTCGTTTTCTTTCCTTATTGATATCCATGTTCTTGTCCTTATTACCCCCCCCCCCCCATTATTCCTTGTTCACCTTCTGTAGTCTTTGAATTAATCCAGTTATTATACTGTTTTTGACTTATTTTGTTTCCTTTACTCTCACCCTATTTCCAAACACCTCATCTACCTATTTCTTGTTGATTTTTTCTCATTATGCTTTTCTTTATTCCTTATGTTGGACTTGTATTTAGCTGATGCATACTTATGGGTCTTCAATATCTTTGTTCTCATCATCTTCATTCAAAGCACCAAATTTATTTTCTGTGATAACTTCATCTTCCTCCATGGATGGATATTTTGGGTTCCATCGTTGAGCCATACCACCTCTATAAAATTATCTTCCTCTCCTTGCACAGTTTCTTTGTCTTGCCTCCTAAAAATTATTATCTTTTTTTCTTTCCTTTATCAATCTATTCTTTCTTTTTACCTCTTTCACTGGTTGACTTCTTCTCCTCTTCTTTCTTCTTAATGTTTTCTTCCTGGGGATATAGTTCAGGATGCAAGATGAAACATTCTTTCTCATTGTCCCTGTAATTTACAATTCTTTCAATACTTTGGTAAATAGTCATATTTGACAGTAATCTATTTAGCCACTATTTCTCCTAACCTCTTCTTAATTCTCACATTGACTATTTTTGGAAAATCATTCAACAAGTCCACCTCTACCTTGACCCTAGCATAGCTGGATTTTGTTTTCCAGCTTGTGGCCATATCAACTTGAAAACGTTTACCAACTGCGGCAGAAAGGGAAAAGATGGCTTCTTTTAAAAAAAAATAGATTGTAATGCAAGCAATGAGATCCATGCAATTGCTATTGATACTCCTCCTTAGGTTCAAATAAAGGATTTCATTTGAGCGTCATCATGGGGTAATTCCTTTTCCCATGGGCAATATAGAATATAGGTTTAGATAGTAGGTTAACATAGTTTTCGATCTGTGATGCCCTAATGATCACATATTGATTGCATAGTAATTCTATAGACATAATATATAAACATGCCCTTTAACTTTACCTCAAATTATATCTATGACCTCTAATTTTGGGTATGCACAAATAGGTCCTTAAACTTGTATAAAGTTGAAATATATGACCTACATGGCATAATACACCTAGGATGCTATGTAGGACAAGAATTGGCCACGTAGGATGCCACATAGGACATGTGTGTCTACTTGTTCAACTTTATACAAGTTTAAGGGTATATTTGTGTACACCCAAAGTTGAAGGTCACAGATGCGATATGAAGTCAAGTTAAAGGGAATGTTTATGCATTGTGCCAATCCTATATTAACATTTCCTTTGAATTCACATTGTTTGGGAGTGATCTTCCTTAACTCCTGAATGTCCATCCATCCATACGAGAATTTTCCTACTACTGCAAATTTCAGATCCTCATTGACTATTATCTATATGATTTCCTCTTCTTTCCAAACCACTCTTAGTTCTCCTTGCAAATACGTTAAGGGTTTTATGGTTAAGGTCGTGTGTGCTGATACTGTGGATTGTAAGGTTATTGCATGTCATCTCCACTCCATTATTAGACAAAGGGGAAGTATTTTGGGGTTGAGCAACCGTAGGGGAAGGTTGCCCACCGGCCATATTGGTCATTCTGATTAAGCGAAAGTAGGGTTTTATCGGCTAGGGTTTAGAGAGTGCTACGTTAGGGGAGAATTTCACCCCAATATTTTTTTATTATTTATTTTGAGTGCAACATATGTAGTTGTTTGAATATTTTGGCATTAGTATTATGATAGTTTTATAGACTGATACTTTTTCGTTTGAATTTATTTGTTATATTTTGACTTGACATGAAATTTAAGAAAGTAGATTGTACCAAAATGTTTTTTAATCTTATGATTTTAAACATGTCATGTGAAAAGTATACATGAAGAGTTACTAAAAAGAAAAAGACGGACATAAAAAAAAGTTGTTCAAATAAATTGAAACAGAGGAAATAATACATATTCTTTTAAGAAAGATACTAGTTATGAGTAGCCCGTGCAATGCAGGGCCTAATATCTATATTAAATTAATATTATAATAATAATTAAATTATAATATGTATATATTTATTCATTTGAAAAAAGATTTTGTTTTTCTTTTTAAAAAATAATAATTACTCAACTCTCAATGTAAGTGAGTCAATGCTTAGATGTCCATAATAATTAATTAGGGATGACAAAGTAAAATTACGATTGAATCAGCGAAGCAGACATGTCTTAAATGACTTATAATAACTAATTAGAAGTGAAATAGCAAAATTACTATAAAAATAATACTTGTGAAAAAAAAATTAAATGGGCCTCGTATGTCAAGTTAATTTAACATTAAATATATTAATTTTAAATACTTAGATGACTTTATAATAATATTTTAATATTTAGATGACTTAGTAATTAATTATGAGTGATATAGTAATATTACGGCTAAAGCAGACAATGTCATGAATACCTATTTTACTTTTTTTTATTAAATATTATTAATTCTTTAATACATAAATGACACATAATAATTAACTAGGGGTGATATAGTAAAATCACGGAGTAAGCAACTGAACGGATCTGCAAGCAGACATGTTGATGGGCTCCTGCTTGCTCTTTCCCTCTTATTAGATTCAACATCTATCCTAAATTAACATTATAATAATAACTATATCAATTAATGTGACATTTTTTGAATTTTGAAATTTAAATAAATTTATTTTTTAGAGTAATTTTTGCATATATTCTTAAAATGTTTTAAATTATCAATTATTGTGATTTATTATTCAAATATATAATTTTATTTTAAAAAAATAATTTATGGTCAATATTAAACTCTACAAATGTATAAATTAATAAAGAGTGTGAAAAGCAAAATCCGACGTGCCTATATTACTGATTTTTAAATAACATGGACTTAGTATACATTATTTTTTTGTATCAATTTATGCTACACAAATAGAATTTAGATAATCAGTCATACTTTTAATATGTTTTTAGATATTTTAAGTTGTTAATTATTGTAATTTATAATATTTTTTATGTAGTTTCCAAATAATATACGTTACTCTCTCTGTCCAAAATTTGTGGTGCTGATAGTCAATTATATTTTTTAAATAATTTAAGTTTTTAATTATTGTCACTTATAATACTTTTCTTCTATTTCAATTTAAGTGACATTTATATAATTTCGAGAGTCAATCAAATATTTTACACCAACAACATACCTAGTGAATTTTCACCTAGTGGGGTCTGGGGAGGGTAATTTCTATGCAATCCATACCATTACCTCCAAAGAAGTAGATAGACTATTTTCGATAGACCCCCGACTCAAGGCACAGAAATAGTAAATAAGGTCGTAATAAAACATGACAGGATGAAAGAAAAAAATAGAAATAAGGCACCCACGAAGTAGTACGATATACTAACAAATCGCAAGCGCCTACCTCTCCTAAACCACCTAACTAGAGACTCCATCCTATGTGCATAGTCCTATAACTACTAGCAGACTATCCCAAAGCACACCTAACTACTGGATACGACTCACCCACACGCACTAACCTACTAACCTAATTTGTGTTCTCCATACTTTTCTCTCTAGGATCATGTCCTCAGTAAGTTGTAGTTGTTCTATGTCATGTCTAATCACCTCCCTCGAGTATTTCTTTGGTCTACCTCTACCCTACCTGAAATCATCCAAACTAACCTCCCGCACTTTCGAATCAGGGCATCCGTGCCCCTCCTCATCACATACCCAAATCATCTCAACCACACTTCTCACATCTTTTTCTTCACTGAGGCCACTCTCACCTTCGACCAAATAATATCATTCCTAACTCTATCTCTCCTAGTAAGTCCACACATCTAACACAACATTCTCATTTTCGTCACCTTCAACTTTTGGATGTGAGAATTCTTGATTGGCCAACACTCCGTTCCATACAACATAATCGTACGGACCGCGACTCTATAGAATTTGCCTTTAACCTTGGGAGGCACCTTCTTACCACACAAAACTCCTGAGGCAAGCCTCAATTCCATCCATCCCACCCCAATATGGTGTGTGATATCCTCATCAATCTCTCTATTTTCCTGAATCATAGACTCAAGATACTTAAAACTATCCCTTCTACAAACAACCTGCGAATCCAACTTCACTGCTACCTCGTCTTCATGTGTCACGTCACTGACCTTACATTCCAAGTATTTCATCTTGGTCCTACTCTACCTGAACCCCTTGGACTCCAAGTTTTGTCTCCAAACCTCCAATTTATCACTAACACCCCCCTCCCCCCTCGGGTCTCATCAATCAAATATTATATATCTTTTAAATTTTTGAAGTTGTTAATTACTATGATTTATAGTATTTTTTATAATTTTTTAATATATAAAAGTTTAATTTTTTTAAGATGTTTTAAGTTGTTAACTATTGTAATTTATAATACTTTTTATATAATTTTCAAAAATATATGTTACTCTCATTGTTCAAACTGTTATGACATTGATAGTCGATTACATTTTCTAAATAGTTTAAGTTTTTAATTATTGTAATTTATAATATTTTTTCTTCTATTCCAATTTAAGTGGCATAATGCTTAGATAACCATAATAATTAATTACGATTGAAGCAGCGAAGCAGACATGTCTTAAATGACTCATAACAACTAACTGAAAGTGATATAGAAAAATTACTATAAAAAAATACTTGCGAATTTTTTGTTACGTGGGCCTCATATAAGATGTCAAATTAATTTAAAATATCAAGAGTTAACTTACCATTTTATATCTATTTTACTTTTTTATTAAATATTATTATTATTTTTTTAATATTTAGATGACTTATAATAATTAATTAGGAGTGATATTTAGTAAAATTAAGATTGAAGCAGCTGAAAAAGATATGTCATAAATGTTTATTTTATTTTTTTATTAAAAATATTATTAATTTTTTAATATGTAAATGACTTATAATAATTAATTAGAGATGATATACCAAAATTACGAAATAAGCCGCTGAAGTAAGCAGACATGTTGAGGTTGTGCTGCCGGCTTCTCTTGCTTTTCCCTCTTATTAGTTACTTTAGATAGTAAAATTAGATAATAATGCTAATAATTTTATATTGAAATATAACCACTTAATAGTATCATATTTGAGAAAATTGTTACACACACACAAAAAGTTTTTTCTTCTGAAAATAAATCCAATATAGAAGGGGAATCTTAGTAGCTTAGTTGGTTAGTTACTGAACTTTCACCTTATTGGTGAGAGTTTGATTCCCCACATTGTAATTCCCTCCATCATTTCCCATCCCCTACCCCCAACTAAAAAAAAAAAAAAACGATATAGATGAGGTTTCGATTCCCACATTGTAACACCCTCCACCATTCCCCATCCCCTACCCACAATTTAAAAAAAAAAAAAAAACAATATAGAAAAAAGAATGAGGATTTCATCCAAATTGTCTCTTTCAAAATTTACAACCTCTCGTCTCCATTCCTTATCTTTTGGAACTTGGAAGGACACTATTGCTATGCAATCCATTTGTATAAATTGTCCGTGGATAAGATAATTTTGAATAAAAAAAAAAAATTGTGTCAACTCATTGTATCTTTTCTTAATATAAGAAACCAAGTGTGTGTAATACAACCCCCATGCAAATTTAGCTGTCCCCCTCTCATTCTGCTAGCCAATCCTACAACTCCAACTAAGGTACTACAAAGATTTCACGTTTTCCTTTTTATTTTCTTTTTTAAGAACTTAAGTGATGCTAAGTTTGGTTTTTTGCTTATTGATTCTTGAATGGGTATGGAAACAGCCTCTTTACCTTCACGAGATAGTAGTAAGGTAGTTTATAAGGTAGTTTATACTCTATCCTTTCGGACTCTACTTGTGGGATTTCATTGTTGTTGCTGTTGTTGATTGTTGGATGGGCTTTTGATCGGCGTGATAGTTAACGTTTGTGTTAGAATCATCTTCTTATCTTTGTCTTGTTTTTTAGTTCTCTTGGGTTGTTTTTCAGTGATTTTCTTGGTCTGAATTTTTTAGTTCTGGGAGAAATGGGGTTTTTGTGGAGTGGGTTATGCTTGTTTTGTTGATTGCAGAAATGGGTTTATTTGGGATTTCATTAGAATTTCTTGTGTCAAAGTTTTGGCTGTGTATTCTGAAACTGGGGAGTCATTTTCTCTTTCTATAGTTCTCTTCTGTATGTGTCACTTCAGATGCTAAGAAAAGCATGTTGCTATGCACTTTAACAAGGCAAGGTTGTTTTTGATTAATAAATAGTTCTTATTGTAGAATGCAAAGTAAGGTTATGGTCGGCCCTTCGGCAGACCCTGCGGATAGCGGGAGCTTAGTGCACCTAGCTGCCCTAATAAGAATCTTGCAAAGTGCAGGGTAAGGCTGCATACAATAGACCCTTGTGCTCCGACCTTTCCATGGAACCCAAGCATAGTGGTGGAGTTTAGTGCCGCGGGCTCCGCTAATAAATAGTTTTGATTCTTTGGGGGAGGGATTGTGTTTTGGGGTTAGGGGAAAGGGGAGGAGGAGAACAGGCTAGGATCAGACCTTGCACCTGTGGATGCCGGATAGGACTCACATAATGAGCTATGCTGCTCGGACTCTTCAAAAATGATGCCGCAGCCATGTCGGATTCTTCAAAAATACACGAGAGTCCGACATACACTAGTCGACATTTTTGAAGTGTCTGAGCAACATAGATAATGAGTACCATCAAGTGAGCCCGTCGGATACAACAACCACGCCTCGATTCCAAACTAGTTGGAGTTGGCTAAACGAATCTTCTATATACATTGCTCTCTATTTGGGGCCATTTTATTTTCGTTACTCAATAATTAGCCTACAGGAAATGGCCGATTGATCTCAAATTTTTTATCTGAGTAAATTTCTGTGAACAATGGATGTCTTGTTGTTGATTGCTGTTTACACTTCTACTGTTTTAGGAATCAAGCTCTTCCTGAAACCTTCAGCGCACTTTCTATTAATTGCATAGACCATAAAGGTAGTGTCAGCTTCATTTTAAGTGTGATATTTCCCTGCAGTCTGTCACCTTCACAATTTTGATACTTTGTCCCTTCAGGGACATCTGCTGCAATTGTAATGATACAGTTTTATAACTCTTTGCAAAAGAGTTTAGCCAAACTCACTGATATAATAAATTGCATGAAAAAGACGTAGATCTGAAGAGTTATGCCTTATGTTCTTTAGTGTTTTGTTCCAGAAGCCAGATCTCGATCTATATATTGTACTTTCAAATTTTCTAAGTTAACATTACCCCTTTCTAGTTAATTTGTTTGTGGGATTAAGCTTCCACAGTAAGCCTGTTTAGTTACGTAGTTTCCAAAGTTAATCAATTATACCAATATTCAGTTGGCAAGCTTTTTCACGTTTTCAGGAAATTACATGGATGATTTTAGAACAGAAAGGCCCACCTATGAAAAATTTCGCAAGAAGTCGGGAATGAGAACCCTTATCAGAAAAGAGTTGCTGCATCCATTTCCAATCAAGGTATATTTAACTCGATAACATGTTACTCAATCTCTTCCAATTTAGACACCCTTCACAGTTTGGAACGTTTCAAAATGTTTGATGTCTTTCTATTTTTACTACTCACAATTTCCAAGAACAGGAATCTATTAATCAATTTGACTTTAAACTTTGATGTGATGTCTTCCCATCAACTAACTTAGTAACCATTAAGTTAGTATTTCTCCTTCAATTATCACTCATACAGGATATACGTAAATTAACATTTCCGTTGGGAAAATCATATTATATTGCAGATTCTCTACTTTTCAGTGTGCTTCTTGTATATGGGAGATCTTCCCATTGTTAATTAAATTATTTCCCTTGTAAGAAAGGGATCGTAAAGACTTCTATCTACCATAGGGCTACTCCTTCCTTTTGAAAGTTTTCTTTCTTTTTTGTTTGTGATTGGTACTGCATCTGTTCTGTGTCTGTCCTATGCATGTCACTCTGTCAAATCTCTATTCATAATGATTACATCACAATAATCAGAAATCCCAAGAATTAGGTTACTTCCCTTGTATCGTGTAACTCTAGTCCTACGCAAGGACCTTATATCTTATTAACCACCAATTCCAACATAATAGGTTTCTATGCCCCCCCCCCCCCCCCAACCAACACACATCATTTCGCATTTATATAATGGGATGCTGGAGTGAGTTATGACACGACCTACCTGTTTTGGGAAAACATATGAAGGGTATTATTGCATAATGTTTTGAGTTGGGAGAAATACGAGGAGACAGATGCTTGCACCAACATGTGTTTAACTAACTATGCTGGCACCGTTCTGGCCTATTTCATATTAGGAGTCCTTTTATTTGCTATGAAGAAGGTAGAATTTTTTTTGTTAAGCTTGATGTCCAGGCCAGCTTGCGTGTAGCTCAACTAATTTCATAGGATACTTGCTACCTTCCACAAGCAACAGGTAGCATGTAAGTATGTAACTCCGTCTCCCAAGGCTAGGACAGATGGGATCACTTGTCTCTGCTGGAATTTGAACCTGAGACCTCATGGTTCTCAACCCACTTCATTGACCACTAAGCCACACCCTTCGGTTCTAAGAAGAAGGTATCATTTGGTCCTACTCGAGAAAACTAGAGGTCCATGTTTGGACGAGGACATAAACTGTGCCTTCTCTGTTGTAGCAAGTCGTAAGCCTCTCAGTATGTAGAATAGTTCTCCCATTTTTCTGGTTTTTGTTCTTTTTTCAAGTCTTTCTTTGGTAAGTTATTTCTGTACATTATCTCCTTGTCCTCAAAGGAATGATAGTTGTCCTTGTTAGAAGATAAGTATTCCTACTCATATTCTAATAGTCCTTATTTAAAGAACTCTACTCCAAAGAAATTTTCTTTATTGGAAATATAATGATATGTTTGTATGACTACTATCTGCTATTGAAGTAAATGCAATCACCAAAATAATAGTGCTTTAAACAACAAATATTCATCAAGGGTATTGAATTAAGGTCCGAGGCATAGTTGTATAGTTGTCGTACATAGAGATATAGTTTGACTACTACATGAAGCAAAAACATCAAAACATGAAGCTAATTTATTAGATTTTATACTTTACAAGATGCTTTTGCAGTTCTCGATTTAAAAACAAAAAATTCTAAAGCTAAAGAATATCTTTTCTGCCGTTGTTGTCCCAAGTATCAGTGATTGTTTCTAAAGTCTTAAAGCTTTCGTGATTTGCAGGAAAAAGATCTAGATGATAAGATGCCACTGCGACCAACACCAGAATCTGGCCTCTGTGCCTTCTGTGTGAATGGTAATAGCTGTAGAACTGTTCGCTCAAGAACAAAACTGATGAACACTGTTTTAGAAAGAGGGAGGCCCGAGGAAGCCCGGCTAATTTTTGATAGCTTGATTAAAGGAGGGCATAAACCATCTCTAATTACATACACTACCCTCTTAGCGACTTTGACAGCCCAGAAGCGTTTCAGTCACATCCATTCCATTTTGTCTGAAGTGCTAGAGAGCGGTATGAAGCCAGACCCTGTTTTCTTCAACGCTGTTGTTAATGCATTTTCTGAATCTGGAAACATGGAGGAAGCAATGAAAACTTTCTTGCAAATGAAGAAGAGTGGGATAAAGCCTGCAATCAGCACTTTTAACACTTTGATCAAAGGGTATGGAATTGCTGGAAAGCCTGAAGAATCTTTAAAGATAATGGGGTTAATGTCGCAGGAGGTTAACGTGAAACCAAATTTGAGGACATACAATGTACTTGTTAAAGCATGGTGTAGCAAAAAGAATTTTACCGATGCATGGAATACTGTGGATAAAATGATAGCTTCTGGATTACAACCAGATGTTATCACTTACAATACGATAGCAGCAGCTTATAGTCAAAATCATCAAACTGAAAAGGCTGAAAGAGTGATTTTAGAAATGCAAAGGAAGAATGTGCACCCTAACGAAAGGACGTGTAGCATCATCATAGCTGGATACTGTAAAGAAGATAAACTAAAGGATGCCTTGAGATTTGTATACACAATGAAGGATCTTGGAATGCATCCTAACCTTGTTATTTTCAATTCACTGATCAAGGGCTTCCTAGACATGTCAGACAGCAACGGTGTTGATGAGGTTAGTATTGATATGGCTTTTGATTGATAAGTATTAACCTTCTATTAGATGTCAGAAAACAATCTAGTTATTAGTTGCAGACAGGGACGGAGCTAGCCCATTAAGGGGGGTTCGGACGACCCCCCTTCGACGGAAAATTATATTATTAATACAACAACAGGCCCAGTGTATTCCCACAAAGTGAGGTCTGGGGAGGGTAAGATGTACGCAGTCCATACCACTACATCCGAAAAAGTAGAGAGGCTATTGGAAAATTATATTATTAATACATGATTAAAATGATTTTTATTTATATATTCTAGATGTTGAACCCCTTCGATGAGTTTTTCTTCAGATTTTGACCCACCTAAGCAAAAATCCTGGCTCCGCCTCTGGTTGTAGATTAGAGTTTATATACTTTTTTAGGTCTTAGGATGGTTAAAATTTTGCAACTTTTTCAATTACTCTTCGGACGCTTACCAATTTGCGTAATATTTTACTTAGCATGATGTCTGGTAAAAGGTTTGACGCTTCATCAATTTGATCAGGTTCTTACATTAATGGAAGAGTTTGGTGCCAAACCTGATGTCATTACTTTCAGCACCATCATGAATGCCTGGGGCGCTGCAGGATATATGGCTAAGTGCAGGGAGGTCTTTGATGACATGGTCAATGCTGGCATTCCACCTGATGTCCATGCGTATAGCATTTTGGCCAAGGGTTATGTCCGTGCATTGGAACCAGAAAAAGCAGAAGAGGTCCTGAATGACATGATTGAATCTGGTAATCGTCCAAATGTTGTGATTTTCACCACTGTAATTAGTGGATGGTGCACTGCTGGTAGAATGGATTATGCCATGAGGATCTTTGAGAAGATGTGTGAATTGGGAATATCTCCTAATTTGAAGGCTTTCGAAACTCTGATATGGGGTTATGCAGAAAATAGAAATCCTCGGAAAGCGGAAGAGATAATCCAAATCATGAAAGCATTCAATGTTCAACCCGAGAAAAGCACCCGTCTTCTAGTCGCAGAAGCCTGGGGTGGTGTTGGATTAGTTGAGGGAGCAAATGGACTGTCCTACTCAGTTGAAAAGCAAAGCTTAACTAGTAAACTCGATATGAAAGATGGAACAGAAGTGGAGAACTTAGAAAAGGTCTACCAGCAGGATGCTGATTGTTATCCCAAATTTTTGCAGATACCCAATGAACTAATTAATGAACCAAAGGGGACAGTAACTGCAGTTAAAAGAAGTGGTATGGTGCTAAGAGAAGCTGAATTTTCATGTGATACTTTGTCGGCTGCAACTAGGTCATTGCATATTAGCTGTAGATTTGGAATGCGGGCTCCTGTTGTTTGCCAGAGACAATTCCAAGTGCAGCTTTGTGCATCTGGTCAGGTCGGATACTCAAGTTCAGTTGTGTTCTTGACCTGAAGAGAGAAATGGCTGCAATTTCTGCAGCTGAATGTAGCTGGATGTGAAAGTAATGTGATTAGAGTCGAGTACATATAAAGAGTGACTTCAAATTGCTCCTCTCTCCGAGTACATGGTTTTGTAAAGCTTTGCTGATCTTATTACTCATATCTTTTTTTGTCCATTGTATCTGTATACTGTGCAGCTGTAGAAATCATATTTGGATATATGCAAAGTCCAGTTGTGAATGCACTGTTCGGCCCTCGGTATTCTTACCTCCATGAATGCCTCAAAATTTTAAGGAGCAACTTTATGTAGTTTCAATTTTCATGGAGAATTATGCTTCTGTTTTTGTTCTTCGTTTTGATGAGAGGGACAAGAGATAGCAATCCATTGCAACATACTAAGACAAGCACTCCTCTCCCAAATTTATATGACACATTTTACTTTTTAATCTATCCCAAAAGAAAGACATCTTTCATTATCTGAAAACTACTCCCTCCGTTTGCTTTTACTTGTTATAAATTTTCTAATTGTATTTCTATTTTTACTTGTCATTTTTGATATATCAAGAAAAGACAATTTCTTTTTTCCTATTTTACCCTTAGTTGTTATTGCTTTTTGTCCAAATTAATTTCAACACACAATATAAACATCATTTAAAAGGAGTACTATGGTAAAATAGGCATGTTATTAATTGTTTTTCTTAATGAATGTGTCAAAGTCAAATTGTTACATGTAAAAGCAAACGGAAGGAAGTATTTAATCTTAGCATCCTAGTTTATATTGAGACTCTGACCACCCTTCATTTAAAATGAAAAGACGTGAAACTGGTTTATAGAATAATTTGGTTATTTTGCATATATTTGGTTGTCTAGAGTAGCATTTTCCTTTTGACTTGTTTTTTTGGATTGGAATCCTCCCAACTTATTTTTCTTTAGAATGACCAACTCAATCTTCAGCTCACTTTTTGGAAAAAGAATAACACAAGGAGAATCCGATGTATCAAGCAAGGTCTGCTTTTATTGGACGATCATATAAAAGAATGATTATCAAACTTTTATTGGACGATCATATAAAAGAATGATTATCAAAATGAAAAAGGAATATGTTATGTTATCGTTGTATATAACTGTTTAAGCACAAGATGAGATAAAATTGACTACTGATAATAGTCAGCTCAAGATATCAGTATCCTGCAGATTATATTAACTAGCAACTCTGTAAGGCATATTAAAAGCTTGTATAAGACCGATAACTTCCTTTAAACAGGCTTTACAATGGCAATAAAATAATTTACGCCAAATGCTATAGCAAATTGGCAGTCATATGAAGCTTCTAACCTTGATATTTTCCAAGTTGCATAAAAACTGTCTCTGACCAAACAATGAGCTCTTACCAGACTACTAAACACTGTTTGTGCTCTCATCACATGTCCTAAAGATACTCGTCAATACTAACACAAGTTTTCACATCAAACTGCATCTCATCCCCATGACAACGTTTCAGCAAGTATATGATAAATGGAAATCCCAAAAGCTAGTAATCCATATAAAGTTTCCACCACCACAATATTTTATCAAAAATAGAGGCAGAACATTTATTCATCAACTAATCTTCAAATATTTGCTTTAAATCAAGAGACCTAAGAGATACAAAGACTAGACAACCTTCGTGGCTTATCCACGAACCACTCAACAGTTAACAAATCAGAGAAACTTAAGTAGCTGTCTTCGGTTCGGCAGCTGTAGTGCTTGAGTAGATTGGGAGAAGCAAATGCCCATCCTTGGGCTCAACATGCACCCATTTGCGCCCACTCAACTTGTGGTGCTCAAACTTAACACAGCCCTCCTTCAAAGCATAAAGCGTGTGATCTTTCCCAATTTCAACATAGTTTCCAGGATGAAATCGGGTTCCCCTTTGACGAACAATAATATTTCCTGGAATCACTCTCTGCATGTAAGAAAACTGCTTAACAACAAAAGTGATGCTAATTGGTTTTAAAGCAAGTTTTATATGCAACATTGGGACAAAAATAAGTTTCTCTTTTTGAAATGGCGGAACAGAGTTTCTCTAAACCAATTAATGCTTCATCCAAATTTTTCCAGATTCTTACCTCCCCACCAAATTTCTTCACCCCTAGATTCTTTGGTTTTGAATCACGGCCATTTTTTGTAGACCCTGCTGTCTTTTTGGTAGCCCACCGTCTAAACATCAAGCTCAATCCATCTCCAGAAACATCTTAAATTTGCACAATGGGAATATAGATCAGAGTCTTTACAGATTTCATCTATTTCAAAAGCATATGCTTCGGGTAAGAATGAATGCATACCACTAGCGGTATTGTAAGCAGGTGTTCTTGTTACCAGCTCTCTGATATTTAACCTCCTAAACAACGATGTTGCAGCATTCATCATGTAAATTCACCAACCAAGCCTGGGACTCTGAAGAAATGGTTAGAAGTTAGGTTAATTACAAGATTAGTTCATCCATGCCCCAGCATGCATGAGCATTTGCAACTAATTAATTACTATTTGATTAGGCCCGTATAGAGCAAAAATTCAGAACAGGTGCCCCGTATCATGTACAGGAACATAGGAGGGAAAGGAAACCGATTAAAATTGACACCTTAACTCCCTGTCGTTGGTTCTGCGGGTCTGGAACAAGTGAAAATTCCAATTATTTGGAGTCCCTGTGCTTTTGCTTTCTGGCCCTCAAATCACATCCCGTTGTGAATTTCTGGTCTCTACGTAATACTTACTTTAAATTTAAACTATTCCAACCAACATTTCATTCCCCTAATATCCCATCCCATAATGAAGAGGACTTTCTCCAGTCAACCGGCAGAGACGAGGAAGCATTTTTTATGCATTTCACTTTCGACTAACCAATAGTTCGGGTTAGTTGATTCCTCTCTAATAACCAATAATCACACTGTAAATTAACAGAGAAACTAATTATAATTCTCCAGCATATTAACCTAGCTCGACTGGTTTAGACTAATCAATTTATTAAAGGATATTTTGAATTAATCAAGGGCTCCATTTCGATGGAAAGAATCCTAATTTTTCGAACTGTAATAATATATCTAAGAAAAATTGGATTTGACGCACAAACTCAAATCAATAGTTGGGTTTATCATACAAACTCAAATCCCGGTTATTTGATTCTGATTTCAATTTATTTATTTTTCATCAAATGACAGTTGAAAATCATGTCATGTGAAATCAAAAAACGTTTGAATCCACTCATTTAAAATCTAGATGTTTGCATCCAAACGGATCTCCAGTCAAACTGCTTACATTTACGATAGTTAGAAATAGGAATTGTATTGGCCAACAATTAGAGAGATTCGGTATATTTAATACTAACTTATTCCTTTCTTTCCCTTATTTTTCAGACTTCTTATCACTATCTGAAGTTACAATACAAGCATCTTATTATTTTTTTGATAACGACAGTGTGAACACCTGTTTACCTGCACCTCGATTAATTTCACGGGAAATCTACCACCTCCCACCAGCAATACATACCAGGTAAATCTGTACAACCAAGGCTAAGACTAAGACAGATGGATAGAAATCAATTTTTTTTTATCTTTTATATGCTGATATTGCGTTTTTCACGGTTTGCCAGCCTCGAGTCTGCATATACTCTACCCTCCCAGACTGGATTTGTTGTTGGTAAAATATATAACTTTGAGCCCAATTGGTACATGCTAAACATAATAGGGAATCTTTAAGACGAGCAACAAATTTGGACCCATTAATCAAATTATCTTATGCATAATCCAAAATACAAAATTTCCAGAAAACTGATTACAACAGTACTAACAAAGCATAGAAGCTAAAATCACATGAGATTACTAGTCATAATCATGGAAAAGGGGGGAAACCCACAGAGAGAGAGCACTTACAAGTTACAAGTCGAAGGAGAGAGAGGGAAGATTGCGGAAATGTGAAAATTGGGTCCGAAATGTATCCATCTTCCTCAAAAGTAATTGGGCCCTATTGGTAATGGGCTAGCCATATTTTACAAAGTTTAAAGTTGTTTGAAATGTAAAATTTAGACAAATTTATTTGTGGAATTTACATCTAATGTCCCAGTGTTCTGTCTTGAATTTTTATGTATAAATAACATAAATATCAATTTTTAAAAAGTAATTATACCCTCTCCCACTTTTTTAATTACTTTACTCTCTCCCTATTAATGTACATAACTTAGCCGACATATACATAGTATTCTGTGTGTATGTGGAATTTTTGTAATATGTTTAGGGAGTTGAGATTTTTTGTAATATTGAAAATATAAGTTGTGCATTTGTGTAATTTTTAGAATTTTTATCACTCCTAAAAAAAAATCTAATGTTTGCCTATAAGGTAAAATTTGGGATCAATTGAGCAAGTTCATTGTCTTAAAATGTCCTAAATGTATACCTTATTAACAAGAGTTAAAACGTGTGTCTAATGGACACCATATCTAAATTCTAAAAGTTGCCTATAAAGACAAAACTTCTGATTTCTTTGTGCAGGTTCATTGTCTTAAAATGTCATAAAGTTTGTCTTGTGGGTTTGTCTTGTGGGCAAGTGTTAAGACATGTGCCATACAAGCAAGAGTTATTAAGAGGGGCAAAAAAATTAAGATCTCCCCTTTTAAGGCTATTTTTGTAAGATTTTTTTTATAGAAAACAAAGTATCAAGACCAACTCATTTTATAACGGAAATTACATGGGATGACCCCAGTAATGGTGACTTTGTTTTTTAGTCCCTCATAAGAAAAATCTTTAGAAATTAGCTTTCCTTCCTTTTTATGTATAAGGGCCCGTTTGGATAAGCTGAAAAAAAGTGGCTTTTAAAAAACTCTTTAAAAGTGTTTTTGAAAGTGATGAACTTATTTTAAAAATAAGCAGTTACGTGTTTGGATAAAAGTGTTAAAACTAAAAAAAAGTCATTGATGTGTTTGGTAAACAAGTGCTTTTAAGAACTTTTTTTTATCAAAATGTCTGAAATACCCTTAAAGTTGTTAACAATATATAGAGTTGATTATTATTAATTTTTATTTCTAAAATGATTCAAATTAAAATTAATATATATTTTAATATATATATATATATATATATATATATAATATTTTCATGAATGAATATTAATTTGTGCGCTAAAAAACTTTTTTTTGGTTAAAAAAGTTTAAATCATTAAGCAAAATATATATGTTACTAATCATCATAATTACGTTAATGGATAAATAGTTGGTCACAAATGATACTATTTATTTGATAAAAAGTCTTTTAATTAGAAAACATATTACTCGTTGATTGAGTAATGACTATCACTATTAAAACATTGGCTAATATGAATGTTGCGTCATGAAATATAGATGGATCATTCACTAATCGCCCATGAAGTTGTATATCTTCAATGAGTATTCTCCATATATTTTGGTTGGTGAATTATTTTTCTTATTAGAGAAATTCATATGTTGAACAATAATAATTGTTCAAATTTAAAAGAATATATTAAAGAAGGAGAAAAATATATAAAAATTCACATTTCATAAATTAGAAGTTTCATACAAAAGAAGTACTAATATAGTTAAAGTTAAGTTCGCCATAAATACAAAAAGTAAAAATATTCAATTAATACAAGCGTTAAGCATTAAAACCTATTCTGGGCTACACAAGGATAATTTTGAAATAACAGAGAATTTTGAGGGATAAAAATGTCTTTTAATTGGTCAAACTAAAATGGCTTAAAAGTAAAAAAAAAAAAAAAAAGTTAGGAATTTGAGCTTTTGGTTTTTGGCTTTTTTTAAGTCAAAATTGGTTTGTTTTAAGCAATTTTCAAAATTGTCAGACACTTTTAAAAACAAAAAGTGGCTTTTAAACCATTTAGACCAACTTATAAGCTCTTCCAAACACCCTCTAAGACAAGCACCTTTTGGCCCCTCTAGCTTCAAATATTTTTATACTTTTCATGCTCATATGTTTCTCAAATTCTTTTTTTCTTTATTTTAATTTTTTCTTATCTCTTTTTTTTCTTATTTTAATTTATTTTTTTTTTCTTATTTTAATTCATTTTTCTTAACCTTTATTTTCTTTTCGTTTTTCTTTTTTTTTTCTTCTCTTATTTTTCTCAAACATTATTTATTATTCATTTCTCTCTTTTTTTAATTCATTTGTATCCACCTTTATTTTTTTTTGAGATAATACATAAATATGACCCTAAACTTGACACCAAATTATAACTTTGACCTTAAACTTTGACAGTGCACAAATATGACCTTTAACTATTCAAAACTGCACATATATGATCTTCGATCCTATGTGGCAAAACGCGTGTTCAACATGCAAAACTGGGCGCGTCCTGCGTAAAATCTATGGGCATAATACATAAATATGATCTTAAACTTTGACAGTGCGCAAATATGACCTTTAACTATTGAAAACTGCACAAATATGACCTTTAAATGACTTTTCACTATTGTTTTTTAATTATTTTCGGCTCAAAGATGAAAATGGCATCTAATTTCTTTTGTCATTGCGGAAAAAGAGCAATATTGAAGATTTATTAATTAGGTGGGTCAGCCTCATACGAAAAAACCGTGCGGGTATGTATATATATTATAAAGCAGAGGAAAAATTTAAGTTATATAATTTATTTAAATATTAAATTAAAGATGAAACTCTACTAATAATAAAAAAATTATAGTTTTAATAAAACGTTATTAAATTAACGTTATTAAGGATAGTAGTAGTAGTATATTAAATTAACATTATCAAATTAATGTTATTACAATGTTATTAAATTAACGTTATCAAAACGTTATTAAATTAACGCAGGGGCGACCTACGTGGTTGCCATGGGGTTCACCCGAACCCCCTCGGTAAAAAAATTACGTTATATATATAAGGTAGAAAATCTATATTTATGTACGTATATTAATGTTGAACCACATGAAACAAGGCACTTAGATAGCCCAGTGGTGTTATTTGCTCTTCTTGGGCGCTTCCTTCAGCCTACTGCGCGGGTTCAATTTTTTAATTAAAAAAAAGCTAGGTGTTGCTACTATAGAAATAAATAAAAAAATTATAATAATAATAATAACAATAAAAACGACGTTGTTTTAACACAAAAAGCAAAACTTTGACAATGCACAAATATGATCTTTAACTATTCAAAACTGCACAAATATGACCCCCCCCTCCAAGTCAGCCCTTTTAACGATGTGACACTGTGTGATTGAATTACCTTTCCACGTAGGCGCGAGTGAAACTCACGCATGGGGTTGCAAAATCGGAGGTCATATTTGTTCAGGTTTTGAATAGTTAAATGTCCTATTTGTGCACTATCAAAGTTTAAGGTCAAAGTTATAATTTGGTGTCAAGTTTAGGGTCACATTTATGTATTATATCTTCTTTTTTTCTTTTCTCAAGTTTTATTTTTATTTTTATTTTTATTTTTTCTTCTCATTTTTGTTTTTTTCAACCTATATTTTCGTTTTAACCTTTATTTTTTATTTTATTTTTCTCAATCTTTATTTATTCCTCTTTCTTTTCCACTTTTTTTTTTGCTCGACTCTTATATTTTTTGCTAATAAACAGGAAGTTGGATAATTCGTAAAGAGTATATTCTTTCTTTGACATCGAAGTAAACTTAAGGGCGTAAAAGTTCTTACGTTAAGTCTTACCTCTAAGATAAGAATTATAGAACATCTCATAAATCTAGACACGATATCAACTTTTGTCCACAAGGCATAACTTATTGTTTGAATGTCCTTGGACTAAGTGTTGCCTCTAAGGTAAGAGTTATAGAGCATCTCATAAATCAAGACACAATGTGGTAGTGTCAACTCTTGCCTATGGGGTGTACCTTCTTGTTTGAAAGTCTATGTGCTAATTCTTGCCTCTAAGGCAAGAGCTTTAGAACGTTTCATAAATCAAGACACAATGTGGTAGTGTCAACCCTTGTCCCATAACTTATTCCTCTAACGTATTAAATCTTGTCTCTAGGGCAAGAGTTTTAGAATATCTCATAAATCAAGACAGAATGTGGTAGTGTCAACTCTTCACATACAGGGTATAACTTGATGTTTGAAAGTCTTTGGGCTAAATCTTGCCTCTAAGGTAAGAGTTATAGAGTATCTCATAAATCAGGATACAATGTGGTAGCGTCAACTCTTGCTCATGGGGCGTAATTTGTTGTTTGAAAGTCCTTGAGCTAAGTCTTGCCTTTAAGTTAAAAGTATAGAGCATCTCATAAATCAAAAAATAATCTAATTGTATCAATTCTTGCCCACGGAACATAACTTGTTGTTTGAAAATCATTTGGCTAAGTCTTGCCTCTGAGACAAGAGTTATAGAACATTTCATAAATCAAAATATAACGTCGTAGCCATGGGGCGTAACTTTTTGTTTGAAAGCACTTGGTCTAAGTCTTGCCTCTAAAGCAATAGTTATGGAACATCTCATAAATCAAAACACAATGTGGTAGTGTCAATTCTTGCCCATGGAACGTAACTTGTTGTTTGCAAGTCTTTGGGCTAAGTCATACCTCTAAGGCAAGGTTTATAGAACATCTCATAAATTAAAACACAATGTGGTAATGTCAACTTTTTCTCTTGGGGCATAACCTATTCTTGGATGAAACTGGAGGGAATAAAAGAAAAAAGAAAAAAAAGAAAAAAAAGAAAAATTGAGGAAAAAAATGAAGAAAAAATATTTTTAAAAGAATAAAAAAGAAAAATCAAAGAAAAAAAAGAGAAAAGAAAAAGGAAAAAATCGGAGTTGAAAGGGGAAAAGAAAAAAACTAAAAAAAAAAGGTTGAGAAAAAAAGAAAAAAAAATAAAACAAAAAATAAAGGTTGAGAAAAATTTTTAGAAAAAATAAAAAAATAAGAAAAGAACAAGTAAAAATCAACGAAAAATAAAAAAAAGAGAAAAATAAATAGAGGTTGAGAGGGAAAAAAAAAAGAAAAAGTAGAGGTTGAAAAGGAATTAAAATAAAAGAGAAAAAAATTAGAAGTTGAAAGATAAATATGCATGGAGAGTTGTCTAAAATTATATGAGGTATAGAGCGGCAAATAGGTAAAAGTCTTATACATAAAAAAGAAGGAAGACTAGTTTTGTAGGATTTTTCTCATGGGGACAAAAAATTAAAGTCACCTACTATAGATGTTATTTGTGTAGTTTACCCATTTTATAGCCATTTGTGAACTTAACATATCTCAAAAGATAGAATCCTTGATGTGTTAACCTTATATAAAATTGTATAATAATATATGAAAGGTACTTATATATAAATATGGATTAAATTGGATCTAATATTATAAAATATTTATACTAGGTTACGTAATATAAATATTTTTTGAATAAGGTGTTTGATCAAGCTTTTAATAAAAAATGTGCTCTTGAGCAATAAAAGAGGTTGTTTTTTCAGTACATAAAAAAGTAATTTTTCTCAAACATATTTTTGAAATATTGTCCAAGCATAAAATATTGCTCTATTATTGGCAAAGAAGAAATATTTTTTATCCTTGTGTTATAGCTCTTCCATGTTTGATCCTTCTGTAATCGGACTAAGCGTATTTAACCCTCAATTAGCATATATATGTTATTTTGATTCCTCAAATTAATGAAAGTTAAAAAATTTAACGGTATAATTATTTTTGTTAATTTAAAAAAAAATAATAATAATAATGTGTCACAAACGATATCCGCCAACAAGAAGGCACGAAGATTCAGTCCCCCATCAGCTCCACCCTCCAAATGAAAATCATATGGGTACAAAAATTTCTCTTAACCCCCCCCCCCTCTCTCCCTCTCCTCCTCATCTTCTCTCTTCGTTTACTAGAAATGATGCTCTGTCTTTTTATAATTTTATATTTAAAAAATATAAGTTTTGTAAATAAATTTGTTTTAACTTAGCACTCTCGGAGGGATGAACATATATGTGTGCATAGATTAAAAGCTTTGACAATATCACAACTGTTAAAAAAAATTTAACCAAAACTTTTTCAGCAAGAACATGTCTTTGAAAAATTGACCAAGGATTTTTATTTTTTTACCTTAAAATTGTGAAGAAGAAAAAGAAAGAATGTTGGACCAAGTCTTTTAAGAATGTATCTTTGAGTCATTGTTCCAGCTTTAAGTTTTTAATTTTCGTTAATTTGGAGATTAAAATAGCACGTCTATGTTAATTGAAGGTTAAATATGCTTAGTCGAAGTATACAAAGATCAAAAAATAAAATAACACTATAATATAAGGACCAAAAATGTCATTTCCCCTATTGGAAAAAACACTTTCAAACTGATTAATCAAACACAATTTGCTACTCTTCGCAAGAATTTTTTTTTCTAACAACACTCCTGACATAAAACACTTACCAAAAATGGTCTATTACCCCCCCCCTCCCCTCCCTCCAACCTTTATCCAAAATTTTAACTACACACTCAAATTTCACGGGAGTCCCATCACCCCTCCCTGAACTATTTTTTCTATATTTAGTACCCCCAAGTGTTAACGTGTCAATATAAATCAAATAATAAGACATGCGTGTTCGCACGCGCTGATCCCACTCCAACTTTTTCATTTTCCACCTAAATGAATAGGGCCCCATTTTCTCCATTTGCTTAAAATATTTTTTCTGAAAATTTCAGACAACTTTTTCAACTTTCTCTTTCCTCTCTCTTTGAGATTTTCTCTTTTTTTAATGTGATAATTGAATCTTAGTGATAAAGGATTGTAGATTTCGAAGGTAAATCATCTTATTGCTGGTTTAATTTAGTAAAGGTGTGGTTTTTGTGCCCTAAATTAATTTTAATCTTAATTAGAATTTACAGTTAATCTCAAAAATTAAGAGGTTAATTGTGTGAAATTAAGTTGTGTGTCTTACTGTTATGTTGTCTAAGTTTTCAATTAAGACCATATTAGAAGGTTCAAAATTACATTTAATTAAGTTTTTTGTTGATTGTTTAAGTCGGGTAATTCAAAATTAGCGCTTTTGTAGGATTTACTATTAATCTAAAAATTTAAGAAATTAATTGTGTGCAATAGCATGTGCATGTTACTATTTTATTGTGTAGGTGTTCATCTATACCATATTATAATAATTTTCATGAAATCATTTATTTCCTTCTCATCTAAGTCGCATGATGTTCTATATGTGTGTGTCTTAGTATTAGGTTGTTACATCGTTCAAAAAGTAGCATATTACATTCATATCTTCATATTATGTGTTTTTTCATTATTGTTTAAGCCTGACAATGTTGGATTAAAGTCTGATAATGCTTGGATTTTTGATAATGTTGCTATGCTAGTATGCTACTATGTCTAGTCTAGTAATTCTTATTTGATCTTTATTGTCATCAAGTAAGACATGAATAGGTTTACTTTGATTATTCTAAGATGGTATCATGATGGGGTGTTAGATTTAAGTAGTGGGGAACCAGTTTATAATGGTGAAAAAATTACTAAATTTTTTAATGTTGATGTAATAATATGTCATATTTTGAGTTGAGAGACTATATTAGAAAATTAGAATATAGCATAACTTGCACCTTTAGCATTAAATCACCTAGCAGTGGCATTTTGGTAGATGTTGATAATGATATGGGTATTTTAGACATGATGTGTTCCTTGGAAGATGGGGATGAAGTGGAGGTATTTGTCAACCATTTGGTTGATGAGCTAATTGTGGGCCCCATGTTATTAGAAAATGTTAGCCATCGGGATATGGAGAAATTTGGTGCATCTTTTAATACTAGGCCTAACGTTAGGATAGGTGAGGACCATTTAAATGTGGAGGGCCCTTTTACTTTTTTTTCAACATCACCTCATTTCACCACCACACCACATTTTACTACTATAGATAGTGCTACTGCAGATAGTGTTGTTGCACCTAGTACTGCTTTATCTAGTGTTGTTGCACTTAGTATTGCTGCACCTAGTGCTACTGCAGTTGATGATATAGATGTTGATCCTACTGGAAGTGATTTTTCAGAAGAAGAAGTAGAGGGTTCTGATTACTCTACTAAGGATAGTGTTGAGTCAGAAGCAAAATTAGTTGGAGATGATGAGGAGGGAGAGTATGGTAGTGATGTACATGAGGAGGTTAGGGAGTTGAGAGCTGAAAAGAGAAAGTTTCAAAGAGGGAAAAGAAATGAGAGAATATCATCTTACAATGCAGGGGTATCAGTAGGTGAAGCAGAACCATATTTAGGTTTTGATGAAACTAAAACAGGTAAAGTAAGTCAAGAAGGAACGCTAGGAGGTGATGAGCCTTACTTTGCAAGTTCTGATGAAGGTAGTTTTGGGTTAGATGGAGATAATTATTTTGGTGATGATGAACATGATACGGTTCCATCTGGTAGGGCAAAAACTATTAAGTTGTCAAGAAAAAGAAGGACAACAACTCAGAAAATCATTCATAACCCAACTACAAAGAAAATTGTTTGGCAGTGGGTATGGTGTTTAAAGATGTGAATGAATTTAGAAGAGTAGTGACTAAATATGCAGTAAGAAAGAGAGTTCATGTGGAGAAGCAGATGAATGAGCCAAAAAAATGTTAGAGTTAGATGCAAGGACGGTTGTCCATGGCTTTTGTATGCAGGTCTTTACAAGACAACAAATAATTTCAAGATAAAAACTTATATTCCAAAACATACTCGCAACAAGACAATCAGAAATTACTTGTGCAATGCAAACTTTGTAGCTGAAACCTTTAGAGAAAGAATAATTGAGCAACCAAATATAAGGGTAATCAAGTTGCAAGAGTTGATTAGAAAAAATTTTAAACCTTATGTTGGTATGACTACTGTGAGAAGAGCAAGAGTTAAAGTGTTGAAAGATATAATAGGTGATCATGATGTAGAATTTGGAAGAATTCTTGACTTCAAGCATGAACTGTTGAGGGCAAATCCAGGGACTAGTTGTGTTGTTAAACTTCGTGAGGCTGATGCAGCAGGTAAATCAAAATTTTAGAGCTTCTACATCTGTTTTGATGCTTTGAAGAAGGCATGGGTACATTATAGAAAGTGTATAGTTTAGATGGTTGTTTTCTTAAAGGTATTTGTAAAGGCCAATTGTTAGTTGTTGCGGCTAAGGATGGAAATAACCAGATACTGCCACTTGCTTGTACGGTAGTTGAAAAAGAGAACACAAACACATGGACTTGGTTCGTTAGGTGCATAAGGGATGACCTAGGACTTGGAGAAGGTGAAGGTCTTACCTTGTTTACAAATATGCAGAAGGTATGTATACTATTTTACGTTTTATTTCTTTTTAGTTTAACTTAGTTTATGTAATTATGTTTTAATTTCATCTTTTTTATGATATGTAAGTGTATTGTAGGGACTATTTGCAGCATTTGGGCAGTAGTTGAAAAGGAGAACACAAACACATGGACTTGGTTTGTTAGGTGCATAGGGGATGACCTAGGACTTGAAGAAGGTGAAGGTCTCACCTTGATTACATATATGCAAAAGGTATGTATACTATTTTATGTTTAATTTTTTTTTAGTTTAACCTGTTATATTATGTCTTAATTTTATCTTATTTTATGGTATATATGTGTATTGTAGGGACTGTTTGCAGCACTTGAGAAGGTGTTACCTCAATCTGATCATAGAAGATGTGCAAGACACATTTTAGCTAATTGGGCTAAGGATTGTAGAGGTCTTCAAAGAAGATAACAATTTTAGAAGATTGTCAAAAATACATTTGAGTCTCAATTGAGGAAAAACATAGAGAAGATGAAGTTACTTGGTCCTAAAAAATGATAGATGAGTTAATATACTACAACATTAATTACTGGTGCAAGTTTTACTTCAACACTGAAGTCAAGTATGATTCTGTGAATAAAAACATATCTGAGTGTTTTAATGCATGTGAAACACCCTGGATTTTGTCCCTTGGAAAAATTCTTGAGTTTTGAGCTCACTTCCCTATTGACGACTCATCATACGAGTCGTATAGTGTGGTTACAGGTCTAGGGGCCTAAGTCGTAACCAAACCAGTGTGGAATTGGCTAAGTTCTGCTCTGACTACGAGTGACTCACTACGAGTCGTAAGACCATGTGTGGGGTTGATTCGTATGTTTTCCAATGTCTAACCCCTTTGGGTACTATATTAGTCACGATTAGACTCTACGAGTCGTAGGGTCAGGTTACGAGTGGGAACATGGAGTCATAAGGTGGACAGTGTATGGGTTCCCAACTCACTATCTAAGATACGACTCATGGCTACGAGTCGTATGATGTGGTGAAGAGTCAATGGATTGACTCATAACCAAGGACGATTTTTTTCAGCTTTTAAGTGGGACACTTTGGACATTTTTCACTTTAACCCTTTTGAACCCACGACTTAAAACCTTCCTTGGGACTTCATTATCACATTATTCCCAATAAAACACTCCCAAAATTCTCTCTTAAACTCTTTGTTCAAGATAAGGCTAGAGTTTCAAAAAAAGTGATCATCTAGCGTTCTAGGAGTGCAATCTCTTTTAAATTTCTTGGTATTTCAGGCATGTTACTCTTCCCTCATTGTTATTTTTTTAAAAGCACATGTTTTAATGTATGAATTTCATGGTATTGTCATGGTTTTGAAATAAAGATTGGGGGTTTGGAATGTTTATGGTTGAATAACGTTTTTCCATGGTTTAATTATGTTTTTCTATGTATTAAATATGGTTTTGAACATGTGGGTGCATGGGTATGGTGGTTGAACTTGATAATGGTATTTTCTCTAAACTTGTGACTTTTGAAGTGGTTATGACCCTAACCCTGTATTGTAAAATTGGTTTCTAGCTATGAGAAAGGTGAGAATTTGAATTAGGGGTACAATAGAATCCCCAAGGTATTTGATTTAACTTGTTTCTTGAAATTAATGCATGGAATAAATAATTAAATAGTTAAGGATGGTTTCGAAAACCTTGTGGGGGTACACGGGAATCTCCCAAGTGAATTTACAATGAAAACCTTATGGGGTACACGGGAACCCCCAAGTGATTTTAATAATGGAATCTGCGGGGTACATGGGAATCCCTTAAGTATTGACTAATGGCATTGCTTGGAAGATATGGTCGGTATGACGATATCACTTAATAATGCCTTAATAATTAAATCTTGAAATTGATGGTTTGTTATGTGTTAAATGTTTTAATTGGGCAATAAAAGGGGTTGTGATAGCTAGCCTTGAAGGTGTGAGTTCGAAGGACGGACACTGAAAACTCATATTTGCCGACATGAGGGGTGGTCTTGATGACCTTGAGCTTATGGGGTATAAGGGAATCCCCTATGTCTATACACGTATATATGTATTATATAGGGCGAATGGTATAAGAGAATCCTTGGCCATCTATGGTATATCCTGTTTGTGCAGCTACACATAATGGGGCCTGTCTAGGAGGTAACACTGAACCCATATAGCCCATGGGAAAAATTATGACGGTAAAGCTACACAATTTAGTTTAAGGTTTTAAAATACATGATAAACCTTGTTCCTTATCCCGGCATGATATATATGTCTATGTAATTACACATAGTTATTTGCATTGGTTTGATTTAGTTTGTATGGATGTCATTATTTTATCTTTATCACTAAATTACATGCTAGCGTTCACCCCGCTAACCGTCTTCGGACGTTGTATCCTTACGCAATGCAGGAATCGGCCATACTACCACTCCTCCTGCTCAGTGACTTGATGACTCGAGGACAGCTGTTGAGTCAGGCTGTAGTGGTGAGCTTTCACACTCCAAAAGACCCTATTTCATGCTATGGACTTCTTTATGTCATCATTATTCTTTGGTTTTGATTTTTGCCTATGGTCAAAGTCATGTCCCGACTGGATATTCTTTGGTTCTAACTAGAAGATTTATGGTACTACTATGGACATGGATAGTGTCGGTATTAGTGTTAACATTGGTATTGGCATTGACATTGGATGGTTAATTATTTTTGGATTTCAGTTTGATTATAGACTTGTTATTATGTATTCAAATTAATACTATTTTATCTTGTTATATGTTTGGAATTCATTTGACATAGGGTGAAGGGTAGTCAATGGTTTGGGTATTGGGGGGTGGTCTCCAGTACTGGTTGGACTTGAGATACCCGGCACAGCCAGGCCCTGGTTTGGGTTGTGTCAGCATGGATCTTGTCATCTAGACATAAGACCATCATTACCACGCTTGAATATAATGACAAGAATAAGCTTTTTAAGGGAGTTTTCAAGTACTTGAAAGTGTAATTACTCTCCACTGTGTTTGAAGGTTTTAGAGAAAAACATCAACAGGTCTACGGATTGTACTATTAAGTTTAATAGTGTTGTTGGTTTAAAGTGAAAGAAGGGCTTTGTCAGCACAAAGTAGATATTGTCAAGAGGACTTATAGTTGTAGGGTGTAGAAGTTAAAGGGCATACCATGTGCACGTGTTTTGGCTGCATTGTTATTCAAAAAGTACCCTCTGTATGACTATATTGACAACAGCTACAGTAAGGAAACATACTTGAGGACTTATGCTAATGTTCTTTAACCACTAATAAACATGAAAATGTGGACAATTTCTTCAAATATTACTGTTGCACCACCTAAAATCACAAGTATGCCTGGTAAACCATCTAAGATTAGGAGCAAGGAAGTTGGAGAAATAAAGAAATCAGAAAAAATACCTAGAACTAGACTAGCAATGACATGTAGTATGTGTCATGTTAGAGGCCACAGCAAGAGAGGGTGTCCTCAAAGTGTACCATCAACAGAACTAAGTGCACCATCAGTAGCAACACCTACTGGTTCAGGCAGGGGAAGAGGCACACTAAAGGTAATTTTTACACTTGAATTTATTATATTATAACTTTTCTAATTTTTTTATATGTAGAAAACTCCATCAGAAACCATTAGTGCACCTCCTCAAGGAAAAAAAGAAAGAGGAAGACCAAAGAAACCAACATCAGTAGCACCTAGTGTACTTCCTCTACCTACAACACCTCTTGTACCTACTATTTTTCCAGCATCCTTTTCTATACTTCTTGATTATTGTGCATCAACTTCAAGAGCTGAAACTACAAAAAGAGGAACGGGTAATGGTAGGGAAACACAACTCCATTCAAAAGGCCAAGAGTAATGGGAATGAGTATTTTCCAAGCTGAAAATGGCTTCAAAGTCCTGAATGTAAGCCTCTTGTGTAAATTAAGTGTTTTGGGTATATCTTGATTGTCGAATTTTTTATCCTGCATTATAGTCTTGCATGCCTAGCAGTAAGAACTACTTTACTGGTCAAGCAAAGGCGATAAGATCAGCTGATGTCAGTGGTGACATTAGTTATACATCAAGTACTACCAATAAGTTGAAATGAAATAGCAAAACAGTAATTTCAACAAGAAAACTATAAGAACTTACAGAAAAGAAAAGAAAGAAGACAGTGGGAAGTAGTTCAAACAATCTAAGTCAGAATAACACTTCTTCACATTCAAAGATGCTATGAGAATTGTAGTGATATCGACGTATTTTAAGCATTATCTTAAGTTAGTCCAATGACATGAAAATAGTTTTATTTTGTATTTAAGAATAATGATGGTGAACTAATTTGGGGCTTACTATTTATTTTTTTATTGATGAATGTTGCCTTATGGTACACATTATGAATGTAAATTTATTTTGGAATGAATGGTGAGATTGTGTGAAGTTGGACTGTTGTGTTGATGAATGTTGTCTTATGTTTCCTTTTGGAATTTCGGGTGAAGTTGGAATGAATAATGATGTTGTGTGAAGTTGGAATGTTGTGTTGATGAGTGTTGTCTGATGTTGCCTTTTGAAATTTCAGATGAAGTTGGAATGAATGATGATGTTGTGTTCAAATGGAGAAAATTATATATTTTTGTGTTCAAATAATGATGTTGTGGTGTTGTAAAGTTGTGTTGTCACAACAATTGCCTTTACAAAATGGTGGTGATGTTGGCTATATAATTTTGTTGACACAACATTGTAACTACAAGATGTAAATGTAAATAATTTACAAGATGAACATAGCAACAACACAAGACACAATTGAATTACTGCTAGGCACAATTGAACAATTTACTCAAACACCATAGCACAATGTAATCTTATATAGATAGATAGATAGATAGATCGAGATACAAAATTTACACCATAAACAGTCAATCTAACTACTTTCAATAGATTTGTTGTTGATGAATATAGCAGCAACACAAATCAAAATACATAAAAATATCTTCCTATTAAACCTACAACATTTCCATCTTCCATTAAACCTTCTCTCTAATCTCAAATTGTCAATTTGGATTTGCTTAAGCCACAGTTCTTCTTCCAACTCTTTGATTTTGTTCACCAATCTTGGAAGGATAAAATTTGATTTCGAATTCACTTTTTTTTGTCCCTCCATAGGAAAAAAGTATAATTTTGAGACTTGAAAAAATTGAAAAATCAGTACATTAACATCAATTGAATCTAAAGTAGAGTAAAATACAATATAAAATACATACACCATAGTAGGGGCAAGACCAAAATCGTCTTTTCAAATTTAATTTCGACCATGAAGTTTGCAAGTTCAACAAAATAACATGTTTGCATCTCACAATAACATTGAGCATTGGGTCAGATTCATCCATACAAAGCTTATTCAATTCTGTATTTGTCATTTGATGAATTTCGATAAAATCAATCAATAAATTACAAAATCTAAATTAATACTTGAACCAGATTACAAATCATAATTTCAAGAATTAAACTAGGAATTGGGATTAATAACTAAATCTTAGGTTAAAGAAAGAAAATCAGGAAAAAAATTGAGGAGATGAAAGTTTATGGTGGAGAAGATGACCGTTGGGGAGTGTATTAATTCATGAATTAATGACGTGCATTATACACGTGGCAGACCATTTTCGTGATTTGGGAGTCTTGATACCTCCATTAGCGCGCCTAGATGAGGTGTTTCACCTTCTATGGCAGGTCAGCACTTGGGGGTAATAAATGTAGGAAAAATAATTTTGGAGGGTAATGGGACTCCCATGAAGGTTGAGTGTGTAGTTGGGATTTTGGATAAAAATTGAGGGTTAATAGACCATTTTGTCAATTTTGAAAGTATGATCAAAGAGTCTATTATGTGTCTAAAGAGTGTCTATAAAGACTTGGGGAGCCCAAGGGCCTTGTCAAGGTTAAGAGGGTTTGCATGCGCAAGAAAACATTTGTAATAACCCAGACTTTTAATGAGGGGTAGATTGGTCATTTAGCCTATATTATTAGTATTAATTAATATAATTAAAGTGGGCAAGCCAAAAGCCAAAACTCATTAATCTTCAGATCCCACGACTTAGTAATATAACAGGTTCTCTGTTTCATTATTTTGGGGGAGAAAGCAAGCACGCAATTTTAACTAGTATTTTCTTTGTGGCTTAGAGACTTGAAAAATTGAATGTAAAAGTTGTCCACTAAATTGGGAATTTCCAGAAGGCTAGTAGCAGGTACCAACTATACCTATTCTTCATGGTTACTTTTCTCGAATTGGAGTTGTCATATAAAATAAAGCTTTAATAGTAAGCTGATGGTTGAAGCACTAAATTGTTGGTCTATGATTAGTTGTTAGTGGAGTTAGACAACGATTAATTGTTAACGGAGTTAGACAAACAAATAGTATTAGAACTTAGCACTGGGAAGCAACCATTCATTATTTTCTTTCGTATTTATTCATATTGTAACTTTGATTTCTATTACGTCTAAGAGTAGAGAAATAAATATTTTAATTGGGGAATAATTGACTAACAATGAGAAACCCGTATGGCTATAATAGTGGATCTATTAACAAGAGGATGAGATATTGGTCAAAAAAATTGATGTCTTTGTTCGAGCAATTCATCTTCTTTGGAAGTACTAAGTTTGGATAGCGGGTTGGGATATTTTTACCTTTCCAATTCATGGTTAAGGTGTGAGATATTAAGGAGTAACAATAAGACTTAGAGTTATGGATATTGACGCTTGACCCCGACTAGTATAGTTGATATCGACAATTAATATTTTTCATAGATTGAAGCCACTGGAGGCTATTTGGTTGGTGTTCCATGATAAGTCGTCAATTTGACGACTTTCTAGCACCTTTTAAGCCTAAATTATTATGCTTTTCCATTGATTTTATGGTACTCTCTTACATAATGCCCATTTATATAGGTAAAAGTAAAAAGAGAAGATTGGGCAAGTCATTCAAGTCATCAAAAGGTCAAATGTGAAGAAAATGAGTGATACAAGTACAATCATAATTATGGACCAATACGTAAAGGCTCGAGCTCAGGTGGTTGTCCAACCAATAAAACAAGCTTTGAAGTGTAGAGAACAAGTCCTAACACTCCAAAGCCATCCAATATGCACACTCCAAGGCCACCTCTTTGTCTTGGTTCATTAAGGGCATTATAGTCATTTTGTAATAAGTTATAACCTAGACTAATATGTTTTATTTATAGTCTAGGTTATAACTAATTACAAAATGACTATAATGCCCTTAATGAACCAAGACAAAAGAAAAAACTTGATCTTCTAACAAAGCATGTGATGGTAGGTCCTCCTAAGGAGGTTAACATCGTTTCTTCTAAGGGTGCTAAAGCTTATGATGATGAGGAAATGGAGTCCCTAGATGAAGAAATTCGGTTCTTGTCGAACCAATCGGGGGGTTCCCGCCCTACCTATCAAAGGCAAGGTAGGAATCAAGGTTGGAAGGAAAGAGTTTGTGATAGAGATCATGATAGATATCAGGATAGGAGAGATAATAAGAGAGATTATGATCGGTACGTACCTCTACATAATCCGTCAAAGGGTAAAGAGTCAAGTTCTATTGACCCGGATAAGCTCAAGAATGAAGATACCCTTGCTTGGATTTTAATGAGTGTTGAGGGGACCGATAAGATGGTGAGAGAAATAAAAGGTGACTTCTCACAACTAAGTCAAACGGTGATATCTCACTCGGCCTCTATCAAGCAACTTGAAACTCAATTGGGACAAATCTCAGCACAACTTAATGCAAGACCAAAGGGTGGATTACCTAGTGACACGGTTGTCAATCCTAAAAATGATGCTCACATCATGGCTATTTTCACTAGGAGTGGTCGGACTCTTGGTAAAGATGTTGTTGATCGTGGTGAAGACCCAAATAAAAAGTCAAATAAAGAACAAGCCAATGCAAAAAGAAAACAGCTAGACGAGCCAATTGATAATGAACCAAATCCTAATGAGACAAATGTTGAACAACCAATGGTAGTTGAAGAAAATGTTGAGAGTGAGAAAACTTCGATGGTGATTGATGATGATATTCTAAAGTGGATGAAACTCCAATTGTTCCATTGCCACAAATCAAAATTCCTTCCACATTCCCACAAAGGATCAAGAAGAAGGATGATGATACCAAGTTTAAGAAGTTTCTTCCGAAGTTTAGCAATTTATTGGTGAATATTTCTTTGCTAGAAGTCTTACAAGAAATGCTTGGGTATGCTAAATTTATGAAGGACTTGGTTACAAAGAAACGAGTCATAGATTTTGAAATAATTGAGGTAACCCACAATTGTAGTGCTATAATGTCTAGCACAATAGTGGTGAAGAAAGAAGACCTGGGCGCATACACTATTCCTTGCACTACCGGGGTCTACAAATTCGGAAAAACATTATGTGATCTTGGGGTAAGTATTAATTTGATGACATTCACCATGTTTTGAAAGTTAGGCTTGGGTTCTCCTAAGCCTACGACTATGAGGCTTCTAATGGCCGATCGTTCAATCAAAAAGCTTGTTGGTGTGTTTTATGATGTTTTGGTGAAAGTTGATCGATTTATCTTTCTGGACGACTCCATGATTCTCGATTGTGAGGTTGATCATGAGGTCCCAATCATTCTTGGTAGACCATTTTTAGCTACCGGAAGGGTCTTAGCGGATGTGGAATGTGGGGAGATGAAATTTTGGGTGAATAATGAAGAAGTATCCTTCAATGTGTGTAAGTCCATGAAGCAACCTATGAACTTACAAGTTATTTCGGTGATTGATGATGAGGTAGCTAACACCATTGAAATGGATCTTGTGAATGACCCCTTGGTGGGTATATTGTGGAACTTTGTAAGTGAGGTGGTTGAAGAATATGATGAGGTGGTAGCTTTATTGACGGGTCTTGGATCTTACACCAAGAACCGGGTCAAATTGGATCTTGATTTAAAATACCATGAGAGTCCACCTGCTAAGCCATCTATTATTAAACTACCTCAACTCAAACTTAAGTCGTTACCATCCTATCTCTAATTTATCTTCTTGGGTAAGGATAATACAATGCTAATCATTGTAGTGGGTGATCTTGAACCTTATCAAGTGGATGCCTTGAAATCAATTGTGAAAAAGTTCATTCGTGCTATCAGATGGACTATCGCAAACATTATAGGCATTCCTCCCAGAATTTGTTCTCATAAAATCAAGATAAATGTTGATCATTTTCCTAGTGTGGAACACCAAAGGCGACTAAATCAACCGATGCAAGAGGTGGTCAAGAAGGAAATTATTAAGTGGCTTGATGCGGGAATTGTCTACCTAATTTCAAATAGAACGTGGGTGAGTCCGGTTCAATGTGTTCCTAAGAAGGCCGGCATGACAGTGGTCCCAAATAAGAATAATAATCTTGTACTTATGCTCCCAGTCACGGGGTGGAAAGTGTGTATGGATTATCATAAATTGAACTCTTGGATCGAGAAAGACCATTTTCCCATGCCATTTAAGGATCAAATGTTGGATAGACTAGCCGGTCGAGGTTGTTATTGCTTCCTTGATAGTTACTCGGGGTACAATCAAATTTGTATCGCCCCGAAAGACCAAGAAAAGACCACTTTCACTTGTCCCTATGGCACATTTGCTTTCAAGCACATGCCCTTTGGGGTTATGCAATGCTCCAGCCACATTTCAACGATGCATGTTGTCCATTTTTGCTGATATGGTAGAGGATACAATGGAGGTTTTCATGGATGACTTCTCCGTGGTTGGGGATTCATTTGACTCTTGCCTCGCTCACTTAAGTCAAGTCCTTGAATGATGTGTGGAGACTAATCTTGTTTTGAATTGGGAAAAATGTCATTTCATGGTCAAGGAAGGCATTGTTCTAGGCCACAAAATTTTGTGAAAGGGCATCCAAGTGGATCAAGCAAAAGAGGAGGTGATCGCTACGTTACCTCCACCGATCTCCGTAAAGGGCGTTAGAAATTTTCTTGGTCATGCCGGGTTCTATTGGCGCTCCATTAAAGATTTTTCGAAGATTGCTCACCCGTTGTGCAAGCTTCTTGAAAAGGAGGCAAAATTTGAGTTTGATGGTAATTGTGTAAAAGCTTTCAACTGTCTCAAGGAACTCCTTATATCGGTTCCTATCATAGTAGCCCCTGATTGGTCATTGCCCTTTGAATTAATGTATGATGCAAGTAATGTTGCTTTAGGTACGGTTTTGGGCCAAAGAAAAGGGAGATTGTTCCACCCAATTTACTATGCAATCAAGACGTTGAATGATACTCAACGTAACTATACGATTACGGAACAAGAGTTGTTAGCGGTGTGTATGCTTTCAAAAAGTTTTGGGCCTATTTGTTGGGCATGAAAGTGGATGTGAACATGGACCACTCCTCTCTTCGATATCTCATGGAAAAGAAAAAGGCAAAACCTCAATTGATAAGGTGGATATTGCTCTTGCAAGAGTTCGATTTTGAAGTGAAGGATCGAAAGGGTTGTGAGAATCAAGTAGCCGACCACCTTTCCTGCCTTGAATACAATCATGAGAAGTTGGGTGAGATTGATATTGATGAAACCTTCCCCGATGAGCTAGTCATGTCATTTTTAGGGAGCATTACACCTTGGTATGCGGATTATGCGAACTATATTGTGAGTGGTGTGTTTCCCGATGAGTTAAATCATTATCAAAAAAAGTGGTTCTTATTTGATGTGAAAAAATATTTTTGGGATGAACCATTCTTGTTTAGGGAATATGCGGATGGTGTGATCCGTCGATGTGTCATAAAGGCAGAAATGAGAGATATGCTTGAGGCTTGTCACTTCTCTCCGTTCGGTGGTCATCATGGTGGGATCCGAACGGCCGCTAAGGTTCTTCAAAGTGGATATTATTGGCTTATCCTTCATAGAGATGCTTATGAGTTGGTCAAAACATGCCCTCAATGCCAAATGCAAGGTGGTATTTCCAGGAGGCATGAGATGCCTCTTAAGCCCAATCTCGAGGTTGAACTATTCTATTTGTGGGGGATCGACTTTATGGGTTCCCTTTGTGAGCTCATATGGCAATAAATGTATCTTGATAGCCATCGATTATGTCTCGAAGTGGGTGGAGGCCATTGCTTTACCGAACAACGAAGGCAAGAGTTACTTTTTTCTTGAAGAAGTACATCTTTACAAAGTTCGGGACTCCAAGGGCAATCATTAGTGATGTCGGCTCTCATTTTTGTAATCGGATCTTCGGTGATTTGGTTGATAAGTATGGGGTGAAGTTACTCCTTATCACCCCCAAACTAGCGGCCAAGTTAAAGATTCAAATCGTGAAATCAAATCCATCCTTGAGAAAACTGTGAATGTTGGTCGTACGAATTAGGTGAGACAACTTGATGATGCTCTTTGGGAATATAGAACGGCCTATAAAACTCCTATCGGTACGTATCCTTACCAATTGGTATTTGAGAAGGCTTTTCACTTACCCGTTGAGATGGAACATAAGGCTTTATGGGCTTTGAGAAAATTGAATATGGATTAGGAGGACGCTTCAAAATCGAGGGTCAATCAACTTCATGAGTTGGAAGAGTTTGGGTTCAAGGCGTATGAAAACTCCATGTTGCACAAAGAAAAGATGAAGAGGTGGCATGATGCCAAGATCCTAAAGCGAGAGTTTCAAGTAGGTGATGATGTCCTCCTCTTCAATTCGAGATTAAAACTTTTTGCGGGGAAGCTTAGATCGAAGTGGTCGGGCCCGTTCGTGATCTCAAATGTTTACCCGAGTGGAGCTATTGAGTTGGAAGATCAGGAGAAGAAGAAATTTGTAGTGAATGGGCAAAGATTGAAGCACTACTATATGGGTGGACCCGGAGCGACTAAGGTTGAGTCACTTTGTTTCAAGGATCCAAAATAATGATCGAGTGATGTCGTACCACGACTTTAACTAAGGCGCTTCTTGGGAGGCAACCCAAGGAATATTTCTTAATATTTTCTAACGTTTTTTATTCACATTTTAGTTTAGTGTTGTTTGATGCAGGTAATATCATAAAATTTGGGTGCGTGAAGCTAGAGTCGGAGGCTCGAAAGCGAGTCCTGAACCAAAGATTTTGTTCAAAGAAAAGGTGTGTACCAAGCTGGAACGATCTGTGTTGTACATGTTTGAGCAGGCTAGCCACATATACAAGGCAAATGGAGCACAGATTGCTCGAGTTTTGGGCCAAGGAGAAGCAGCTATTCTACCTCAACCTGTGTTGGACATGCTCAAGCAGTCCAAGCACAGTTCAGACACACTTGGAATGCATCACCTGTTGATTTTCACTGGTAGTTACTGTCCAGACCTGCGTCTGGACTGCTTTAGCAGTTCCAACGCAGGTCAATCGCATTTTGGAGCGCAGATTCAGGCAAAGAAGCTAAAGGTACTGCTTGTACCTGCGCTGGACATGCTGCAGCAGTCCAGACGCAGGTCAGACGCACCTTGGACGCATATCAGGCTGCTACAGACTGTTTTCAGCTGCCAAGGATCTGCTTGCACGGCTCAAGCGCATCTCAAGCGCAGGATGGACGCAAGTGCCTTAAAACTTGAAAAATATGCGTCTGTTTTCAGCAACAATTTCAGGAAATGGTCAGATCTTATTGGGCTGACCCGACCCGGTCAACCCAAAACTTCTTTAAACACATAAAACCGGCGCCCAAAGTAGTCTACACTTCAACATTTTTTCATTACAACCCCCTTACACGACTCTTTTCTCTCAAACTCAACATACTCTCTTTCTCTACCAACAATTGAGCTAACAAAAAGTTAATAATTCTTTTGGGACTTGTGCTTAAATTTTTCTCCTCTCTTAAATCAAGAAAGGTATGCTCTCTCATAACTTCACTTTTGAATTCTCTCTTAAGGGATGGACATAATACTTGATACCTCATGATAGTTGGTCATGTAAAGTTGGTTTTTGTGAGCTTATTGGGGTGATTAATACTTGTTGGAATAATTAGATTGTCATTGGTGCCTAGTTTTACTAGTTTAACTCATAATACTCTCATAAATGAAGCTAGTGCACCATGTGTTTAACAAAATGTCCATTAAACATTTCTTGCTTATTTTGTGTGGTGGGTGACTCAAGTACGATAGTATGAACACCTTGAATATATTTGGAGATGATTTGGTGAGATGAGCTTGCCCTCTTGTGCTCTCATTTTCTTTCTCCAAGTTCTTGGTTGGCATGCCCACTATGTGTGTTTTGAAATGACAATAAGAGAGGAATGTGTTGTATACTTGTAATGGCCAATGTGACTTTCATTAGGGCATGGTGTGGTCATTTTTTATGCATCGTTTTGAGTCCAATTGAACCTAATAATGAAATAGTTGGTAGTCATTGGTTGAGGGAGATTGTTGAGAAATACGGCATCCATGGTTCTTGTTGGTCACTAAGCCTAATCGGGAAACATGAATGTTTTTCTTGCCCTATGATAGATTGGATGACATCATTCTTAAGGGTATTGGTCATTCTTGTTTCCATTGGAGGTTATGGATGCCCTATGAGCTAGTTTTGAGAAATGTGAAGAATGTGAGACAATGTCATGCCTAAATGATTAAGCGTTGTAATAAATGAAACCCATGGACTCTAGTGATGAGTTACCTAGCATCCTATTTTCTTTTCTTATCTTTATTTTTATTTTCTTTCTTAACTTACAAAATTCCAAAAATAAGTTTTACCTTTTGTCTTTTGTTTTGGTTTTGTTTTGTGTCTTTCTCATAGGTGTGTCTCCAAGGAAAAACTTGCCATGAGAAATTATCCAGGGATGATGAGTCACCCTTCATAGCAGACTCGATGAGAGGAGCTCAATCTGATGAGGCTCCTATTGAGACAGTACGATCTTTCACCGATATGGACCCGAGAGCCTAGTACGCCACAGGGAGTCTTTACCCTCGTTTACTCTCTTTTATTTCTGCATTGGGGACAATACAATGTTTTTAGTAGGGGTGGGGTATCGTTATGATTCATTTAATGGTTGGTACCTACTATCTCATTTTATGGCATGTGGTTTGATAAATTGTGGAGACATATTCTATTTTATTACTTTGATGCTTGTGTACTTTAGCCCTTGTGGGGCATGTTTATTATTGGAATTGCTTTGGATGGACCCTTGTTGGGCATTTTTATAATGATGTCAAATATTGTCATTTGGTTTTTGAATTTGTGTCATGCACTTAATTTAAATGTGGTATCCGATTGTGCACATTACTCTTATCGCCTTTTGTATATACGTGTCTAATAAACTCCAAGAATTTTCTTTGAAACTCAGTTCTTTCCTAAGAAGAAAATTATTATTTTCTCTTTCTTTTGATCTTTATTTTAATTTTAGTTTAATTTCTTTATCGAACCGAGTGATAATTCACCCATGGGGAATGACGAGGCGACATCCTTAGGTGAAGTATCTGGTCATTTTGGTTAACTAGGAAGAAGAAAAAATTTGAAAAATACTTCCAAAATATCATTGGCAAGGAATAAAATATTTTTGAGAAAAAAACAAAAATATAGTTGTAAGATCAAGGATGTCTTGAGTTTCTTTTGAGTGAGACCATTAAACTCAATTTTTGGCTCTCTTTACAAGGATGAATCGTTGACTCGGAGTAACTTATGAAGCTCAAATTGCTTAAATTGGTTGGGAGGCTAACTTTTTTCTCTATGAGTACGATGTCATGAGTGGTGAAACTTTTGAAAAATTCTTGTGCATTGGTGTAGTCTAGAACTTAACCCGAGTGTATTCAAAGCTAAATTCTAGACAATCTTGGTTTGGAGGATGACCCAAGGCCCTTTTTGACCCCTCACATAGCCAAATTCCCACCTCAACATTGTTTCCTAGTTAACCCATTTGAATCTTTTTGCCCTTTGTTCTTTCTTATTGTAATTATAACCATGCTAAAACACGTAAACCCTTTTGAAAACCTCTCTTTTGGCACCTAACCTCCTTTGATGTGTTGCATGATTCTAGAGAATGTATTATAGGCAAAAGCCTAAGTTTTGGGGGTTGTGTATTTGGGAGAAGATGATCAAAGGAAAGATAAGAAAGGTGCATGTAAAGTTGTCAATACATGTGCTTAAAAGACAAGAGATGTGCTTGATGATAAAATTGAATAGCCTAGCCCATAGAACTTGAAAAAAAAAATGAGTGAGGGGCTAAGAAAGGCTTATAGGTAGAAAATATCTTGAAAAGGTCAAAGAAGTGAAAGAAAGAAAATGGTGGCTTTGAATGATTTGGTAAATGCTAAACAAAAAATGATTTGAAAAAGAATAAGGTAGTTGGTTTGAAAATTTTGAGGGTAGAAAGGATTGAGCGATTGCATTAAAGGAGGTCCTTTAGTCACTTGATCCATGTGTATTCCTTCCCGCACCTTAAACCTTCATCTTGACCCGCAAGACCTTGGTGATTTCAAACTAAGTAAGTCTACATTAGTGGCCAAAAACACAAAGGGCAAGCCTATGGTTCTATGCAATGTACTTGAATTTCTTTGTGAGAGTGAGTGTGAATTCTTTCTTTATTTGAGCTCCCTTCATAATTGAAAAATCTTTGATGTGAGGAGCTAACTCTTGCATGTGAGCGGCATCGGTACTTGTGGGTAGAGGGTGATATTTTAATACCGGTTTGGGTAAATGAGTGAAGTAAATTGCATTGTGAAGATTGAGAAAATCTTTGATGATTTTGTGTCTTACCTTAAGATGTTTTGTGATTTGAAAAATTCATTTGACACACACTTGCCCTTGCTTCATAAATATGCGCTCATTGAAAAGTTTTGGTTTACTTGTTGCCATGACATGTATGGAAAGTGTTTGTAGAGTTTTGTTAGCCTATTCCTTTAGTATAGCTTTCTTCTATGTGGATTTGAGTTAAATATCCTATCTCATTGAGTTAGTCTTGGGTGCTTGAGGACAAGCAATAGTTTAAGTTTAGGGGGTTGATAAGTCGTCAATTTGACGACTTGCTATCACCTTTTAAGCCTAAATTATCATGTTTTTCCATTGATTTGATGGTACTCTCCTACGTAATGCCCATTTATGTAGGTAAAAGTAAAAAGAGAAGATTGGGCAAGTCATTCAAGTCATCAAGAGGCCAAATGTGAAGGAAATGAGTCATCCGCTTCGCATCTGCTTCATATCTGCTTTGGAGCTGCTTGCCATCTGCTCTCTGTCTGCTCTCCATCCGTTTTGGATCTACTCAAGCAGATCAAGAATAAGGTGGCAGTTTTGTAATTTCCATCAAATGTAGAGTGGAGTTTAAAAGGAAGCTTTTAGCTCATCTTTCAAGACCTAGTTTTCATCTTTTGAAGATAGCCTCTCTTTTAGCTTTTTAGCTTCTCTCTTCTCTTTAGCATCTATCTTTTCATCTTTTGAGAAATTTGTACTATGCTTGAATGAAAAATATACGTTAGTGATTTTCCATTGAAGAATTATTGTAACCCCAAGTATGGAACTACATTGTCTCTATTTCTCATGGATGAAGTTAATAATAACTTTGGATATTCTTCTCTCTTTTATCTATGAGTAACTAATTTCCAATCTTGGGGTTATGCTTGCTTAGGTAGTGGTAGTGCGTGGGTCTTAGCTAATTAGTTAGTTTTGATAGGTGTTGCATTTATTTCATGAATTAATTGAGAGTTGGGGGTTGCAAACTCCAACCACCCTAGAACCCATGTCATTCTTGAAAGAGAGGACATGGGTGGAGAATAAATGCAACTAATAACTTGATTCATTTCATTTAATGATATCTCTTAGACATAAGGATATCAATTGAGGCAATAGATGTGGAAAATTATCACACTTATGAGGTGTTCGAAAGAACCTATTTGTGAAATTTGGTGTTGTAACTGAAAGATTGACACCAATACGTTGACATCTAGTCTACCCATGACTTTTAGCTAAAAGTTGAATAAATGGCTAAATACCCATGCATGATCTCACACATATAATTGCATAACCCCAAGGCTTATTCTCAATTGAATTCACTCTTAGCATTCTTCAACGTCAAGCTAGTGCACTAAAATTGAAGTAGTTGTCATTTATAAACACATTCAAACTAAATCCCCCATTTTACATTTATGCTTGCTTTATTCACACTACGGGTCATCTTTTAGTAGACTATCAATATTCTTGAAATTTGAATTCCATGCTTTCACTCCTTGTAGATTTGACCCCAACCTAAGTTGGGTTATTATATTGACAACGGTCGCTTACACCCATTCAAGAGTGTAATTTGAGTGTTATCATTCCACGCATTGCCGGGTTGGAGAACTTATTATTAGCGAGGTATGTGAGACTTTAAGCTTTGAGTGCTTGCTTTTTAAATATTATTTTAAAATTATATTTTTGTCTGCCCGATCCATGTGCTGGGACGAGCGTGTGCTTGGCAGAATCGGTGGCCTTCAAGGCCATCCGTATATACTTTATGTTTAAGAATATCAATTCTCTTGTTATAAATTATTTCGTGATGTGATATGATTGTCTATTGTGAGATTGGGGCATTGCGTATACTTATTAATTCCATTGAGGCATTGTGTATGCTCCTCTTGAGCATTGTGTATGCTTGTTGATTTGATATGGGACATTGTGTATGCTTTTCTTGAGTATTGTGTATGCTTGTTGATTTGATATGGGGCATTGTGTATGCTTCCGAGTTTTGTGTATGCTCTTGATGTATTTGGTGCATCGTGTATGTTGCCCAAAATTTCTAGTGTTGGCTAATTACTTTAATTACAAATTATGATAAGTGCTTTGTATGAATTGTATTGAGGTATATAGTTCTTGATGAAGGATTGTTGGGCATCATTGGTCTCCTTATTATGATATAATTTCTGCATGAAATAACTTTACGTTATTGGTGTTGTTGTATTTTCTAATATTAGTCCCAAGAGTACTTAAAGCAGCAAGTCGATGATCTTACTGAGTTATATTTATATATATCTCACTCCTTACTTACATGTCTGCAGATACTAACGCGCAAGGTGAAACTAGTGAGTGACAGTTCCTTCGTAAGGATTTTATTGCCAAGGTGAACCTTCACATTGTTCGTGGAGGCTTTCCTTTCATCTTTGTCTATCTAGTTTATGTTTTTTTTTCATTGGATTTGCATTCTCGAAGTTTTAAATTATGTAACTCTATTTTAGATGCTCCATGTCTTAGTGTGGGATTTGAAACAAAGAATTAGCTCGCGAGTGATTGTTGAATTTACAGTTTGGTTATGAATTTTTGTTGAATGATTATTTGTTATTTATTGATGTGTTGGAGTTGCACATACCCTATGTTAGTGCTTAGTAACCGGTAAAGTGTAAGGAAGATTGGTTCTCCCGACAAGTGGTGTTAGCGGGAGCCAGTCACGTCTAGGGATTATTTTGGGACGTGACAATATTATCCATCACATGTTCTTATGAGTTGAATTTTAGAAAAGCTAGTGTGTTAAGATGTGCAAGGTTGCGCCCACCAAGTTGGCTATATAGTAGCTCTTTTCAACTTTTTGTCTGAAGTGCATTTAAAATTTCAAGTGGTGTATGTCTTAGTAGGGGTGTGCAAAAATCGAACCGATCGATAAATCGAACCAATAAAAATGTTATTGAATTATTGGTATTGAGTATTGTATTAACAGTTTTTTAATTGGTTTTATAAAAAAAATTATTGGGTAAACGGTTCGATTTCGATTTCAGCTTATTGAATTAACCGATAACCCAATAAGGATATGCTAAATTATTGTTTTACCCCAATTTATATTTTATATATAAATAATTATGTTGCTTATTTATAATATATATATATATATATATATATATATATATATATATATATATATATATATACTAGCATAGTGTACGTGCTTTGCACGTGTGTCTCGCATTAATTAATAAAATTATATATAAAAATAATTTAACTAATTTTATGCATTATTATCTTTTTTCTCTAGTCTTCCATCAATAATGTAGAGATATGATACATAACTCTTCAATAGATATACATATCTATTGAAATTTTGAGACACTTTCAAAACAAGTTGAGAACAATAAGACAATATTCTGTTCATTCACAAATTTACCATATCAAATCTTGCAAAAAAATAAGGACTCAAATCTAACAAAATAGTAAGGTGTAATTAATATAAATTAACAAAATAATTAATGATATATAATTTAAGGGAAAAAAGTAAAAACACACATATTTTATACTTTTGAATCAAACGTTCACCTAATCTGAGCAAATTTAATACTTTTTGCGTAACCAAGAAAACGAATTCTTAATGTGCGTTAAAGCAGTTAATTTTTAAGACTTTTATAACTGAACAAATAAATATGACTATATATCTAATTTTCATGATTAGTATGATGTAGCGGATATAATATATAAACACACATAATGAAGATAATGATAAACAAACCCAATGTAATAAAAAGGAAAATCTAAAATCTAAAAATCACAAAATTATGTTGGAGATTCTATAACGAAAGTTACTTACAAACATAAAAAGATGTTTTGTTGTTCTGATAAATATAACCAACTTAATAGAAAAGGAAATATGAACCTTAAAATTAAACAAAAAAGTTACGTTAGAAACTCAATAACAAACGCCGCTTACGAACAAAAAAGGACGATTTGTTAGTATCACCAACAAAACTAATGTTAACATGCAATAAAATAAACGATGTAAAATACAATAAAAAGCTATAAAATAAGGTTTACCAGAATTATATGCTTTCATAAGAAATATTACTGCAAATCCTATGTACAATAACTATAGAACCCTATTGAAGCTTTTTTCTTTTTAGAAAAAAAATAAAAATAATAGGCATATATAGAGACTCACAACCCATGATCTATTAGGACTCTCCTTTGTCGTGTGATCGCTAATCCTTTGAGATCAATTTTTGTAGAGCCCATAATTTAATAGGAATGCAATTTTGTGAATCCTAATAGAAAAATAAAAGAGAATTAATGTAATTATGATTATTAATTATAGTAAAGTCATACTAATTGTACAATAAAAAGCTAAAAATATAATAATTGGAGAAAAATAAGTGAAAAGACAATTTTTTACTTATTCACAGTTCATTGATTCACAAAGTATTAATCTATTCAGGGCAAAAAGGCACAATACAAAGCACGGGTATTGCCGTATTGAAAAACTTGAAGCATTCAGTAGCTTACAATAACTAGGATTTAGTTTTTTCCGGAACTAACATTTAGTTCAAGTTTGAAGTTTCTTATTAATGAAAACGCATTGTGTAGGAGTTTGGCGGCAACTAAGATTTTATTTTTTTTATATTAGTTGTTACTATTTCTATTTTATGAGTATTTTCTTATTGGTTAAATAGAAAATTGAACCGCCGATCAACCAAAAACCGATAAAAAAAATATCTTATTAGTTAGTTATTGATTTTGCATATTTAAAAATCGAAAATCAATAAACCGAATCAATAACACATAAAACCAAACCGAACCGACCGATGCACACCCAGACACCCTATGAGGTTTTGATTCTTTGAGAGTTGTTATCAACTCCCATTAGTTCTGAAGCCTAGGGGTATACATAGGTCGGGTTGGTTTGGTTTTCTATTGGAAAAAAAACAGATCAATTATGTCGGTTTATTAAAACTATAAACCAAATCAAACCAACATAAAATCGGTTTTTTCGGTTTAGGTTTTAGTCGGTTCTTTCGGTTTTTTTGGGTTTTCTCGGTTTTTTTTATAATCTTTATTTTTTATAATTATATTGTGATTGAAGTTTATATCAGGTATGTTTTCACTCATGTACTAATGAAAAACCACAATTATGAAAAATTGAGAAGCGAAAAACTCTCTTGAAACTAAAAAATAAGATGAAGAGTGAAAAGTTTAGGTTTTAAGTTTATATTGGATTTTGGATCATTTTATTAATAATTAATGGATAAATATTACAACTTAAAGGCCCAAATATGAATATATATATATATATATATATATATATATATATATATACTTTTTAAATATTGAAAATTAATAAAACTAATTGAAAAAGTATTTAAAAAGTAGATTATAATTAATATTTTATGTATAAAAAGTTAAATTATATACATGCATATATATAGATATATACACACACATATATATATATTATGTCGGTTTGATTTGGGTTCGATTTGTCTTTTTTTTTGTTAACACCAAACCAAATCAAGAATGGTCAGGTTTTTTTTTTCAAACACCAAACCAACCAAACCAAACCATAAGTCGATTGTTTTTCTCGGTTTGGTTTGGCTCTTCGATTTAGATTGACTTGACGATTTGGTTTGTACACCCTTAGTGAAGCCAAAATGTCGTCCCTTCATGCTAATGTCCACAGAAAGTTTCTTTTCTCTTTTGCCCGAGAAGCCGCTGGTTATTTAAACATCTTTGAAAGATCTTTCATTTCCTTACTGACGGCAATAATACAACCACACGTCTTTTGTAAGGGTAATCAAAAATATTTAATAGCTTGTTGCTCAGAATTCTTAGCACCTTTATTTCTCATTTTGCCACCCAGTGCATGTAATACAACAAAATATGCCTAATAAATCAGACACATTTGGTCTTGAAACTAGTTGATACAGAAAAAATACAGATAAACAGATAAAATTTGGAAAAGATCACTTGAAATTGGTCGCAAAGGACCACCACGACGTGCCCGTGGGACTTTTCTATTCAATCACAAGGTACAAACGTAAATATTTTGCCGCAGAATTACAAGGTACGAGCATGAAACACTTAATAGACTCATGTTGTACACCACATTGACTCTTATTGAACTTGCCACAAAATAAAATTACAAAAGGAATGTGAATCCACTAATACTTTCTAAGAAGTGTTACAACAAGAGGGTTCATCCGAGTGACTATAAAAATCCGAATTTGGACAAGGCTGACTGGAACAACTCTGAGAAGGCCTGAGATGTACTCTGATCATCAGCTTTGATCTTTAACTGTACTTTACACGACGATGAATTAACTATACACTCTACGAGATAGGTAGACGGTTCCTCTGCTTTTTGTGCATAGAAGAAGAACTTGAAGTTTGGGGCTTGACCACCGGAAGCTATGCAATGGATTGAATGGCCTTGCATGTGACGAATAAGTGTTTGAGGAGATGTCATTGCAGCCACTCCTTGTGGATTAATGGAAGTTTCCTGATGAAGGAAAAAGACAATCAAGATGAAAACAATTTACCGGACAATAAGGGATGTCTTAATAGTAAAGTTCTCACATTCATATCAACGACAAAGAGTGTACAAGTATCCAAAGGTTACAAGGCTAGTCACAGACTCACATTAACATGGTAACACTCTTTTTAATTGTTGTAGGCTTAAGTCATCGCCAGACACCTGAAGTTGTCCCGAAAATTCACTTAGACCCCTCAACTAAGGCTTGTACCTATCAGGCACCTCAAGTGCTAAAATTAGTACTGATTTGGCAAAGAGATTGTAACACACTCTCCTTGGGCGCGTGAATTGGAGAAAAAAATAATATTTCTCTTTTTTTTAATTAAAAAACTTATACTTACATTATTTTATTAATATAATTTTTTAAGTTAAAAAAAAAAAACACCCCCCCTCCCCCGTTTCATCATCGTCTTCATCACCCCTCCCCACCCCGCATCATCATCTTCACCCCACACCCACAGTCATGCTCCCTAATTCTCATTCACAGTAAGAAAAATACACACTCACAGACGACGAGTGAAAGGAGAAAAAAACATGGTGTCACACACATAGTTCATAGCTTCATACAGTAGCTCTGCACACGCTCCATTTTCCGTATAGACACACGCACACTGAGACAGAGAATCGAGAGAGTGAGGGTGAATGGAGAAACAAATTGAGCGAGGAGGTGAGGATAGCGACTTGAGAGAGGATCAAGAGACCCTTTTTCCGGCGAGTTCTCACCGGAGACGTTGTTGCCACTAGATTTTCTCCATTTTTCATCACTGTCGAAGCTCGCCGGAGCTCCGGTGAGACGAAAACGATGAACCCAGCTCCATTCCGGCGACCCATCAACAAAAACCGACCCCCCCTTCCATCGAAAAACACCAATTATCTCCACCCATCCCAAAATCCGACGAAACCTTATCAAATGAAATAGAAGCAAAGAATTAAAAAAAAAACAGGAACAGATTTTGAAAAATGAAAACAGAGGAGAGTGAAGAAAGTAAAAATGGAGGGGAGTGAAGAAGAATTAGTCTACTGGGGGTGGGGTGGGGTGGGGGTGGGGGGTGGAAGGGTTAAGTTATTGTTTTTTTTTTAATTTTAAAATAATTTTTTTTTTCTATTTTTGTTTTAAAATAATTTTTTGACCCACACGAGTGTCATTATTTAATTGGATTTTTAACTTATAATTTTTTTTTTAAATTTGTTTGTCACGTGTTTTTTTTTATTGGTCATTTTTGCCACGTCAGGCGAGTGTATTACACACACTCTATGCCTGTTGTTGATTAGGCAAAAAAGGTCTGATAGGATCAAAATTCGGGTGGGTTAAGGGCCTAATAGGTACAGGCCTTAGTTGAGGGGTCTAAGTGAATTTTCGAGACAAATTTAGGTGTCTGGCAATGACTTAAGCCATTGTTGTAATATGATAGCATTTTTCCTATAAAAATGAACACAAGATTTGGACATCATGCAATATCAGAGCCAAGAGATTAGGCAATCCGATGACATTTCTTTGGCCAGCAATTACTGCTTTACAATTCCAAGTTCAAAGAAGTTTTGAAGCTCTCATTTACTAGAAATAACACATTCCTGACATGATTTGTTCTAAAAGAGGTAACAGAAAATTCCTGACATGATTAAAACATTATCTTCCTGTGAATAGGATATTTAGAGCGGACAAATATAAGGCAAAGTATCAGATAGTGCAAAGATTTTCTGGCAATAGCTATCCCCTTGGTAAAACCTTATATGCGAAGATTCAAATGTTTCTTCTTCTACCCTTATAAAAATTATTCAGTCTATCCCAGTGTAATGGAAAGATGACAAGCCACAAGGAGAAGTACACTCTAATTAAGCTGAAGCAGTAAGCAGTTCAACAGAATCCTACAAAATGTTGTCTCTCCAGGCAAGGAGATATTTCCTAGGTCTGCCTCACGTACTAAAAGTAAAGTGTACCTGTGATATTGATATTGGAAGTTGACGCCATTTCTGCTGGAAAGCATTTGGTTCCAGAGCAGCTTTCGTATTGAGCTTTAAAACAGGAGGTGGTGGAGGGGGGGTAGCAGTAGCAGGCAAACCAAGACCAAGCAGATCATCAATTGCAAAAGTAGCTGATGGAACATTTGGAGTAGGTTTGTAATCCAAGGAAACAAGATCAGCTTGAGATGATGCAGCCAAAGAACCATCATATCCAGGAGCATTGTATGCAGAATCATTGTGGCTAGAACCTTTGCTTTCTTCTTTATCAGAAGTACTCAAAAGTAAATCCTTGTCATTTGCCTCGATTCTTTGTGCCGGGACTACATTATCAGTCGATTCTGCCCCAATAGATAAATTTCCAATTTCCTCGGAGAAGGCAAATGGCCCTCTATGTTCCTTATCCGTGAACATGTACGAAGGCTGCAAAATGGTTATGCTTTAAAAATAGGTAAACTAGATTTCTAGGGTCTTAGCAAGATAAAAATGAGAAACATATTTCATCGTTCATTATGTGTAGTAACATTGAAATTTACACTACTAACTATAAACCTCAAATTATGCAATTGATAGGAGGAAGAACATCTGGGATACCTTTTGATAAACAACAGAGAGGCTGTTAAACTCGTCGAAGATGCGATCTTTAATTTCACTACTTTGTGTATCAGCAAAGACAGAAACAGCTTGCTTTGGAGGATTCACCACACGCTCTGCTATGAAGACATCGTACTGTAGAAGTCTATAACATAATAATGCCCTGTCATGGACATCCTGCAAAAATTCCAGCACATCATTTAAAGGCACAAATACTTCATACTAATATCTGTTAATCAACTATGCCTCAATCTCAATCAAGTCAGGTTCAGCTGAAAGAATCTGTTGGAACAATTCTATTCGGACCTCAACAATTTGTCTCTTATATAGATCATTTTCGAGAATAAAACAAATAGAAGGTATACCTGATGAAAATCATTAATACCAGCAGCCAAGGCAGCTCCCAAGGCTTTCTGAGTCTCTGGCGGTCTTCTGAAAAAACACTTAACTACTGCTGTAAGAAGATGCAAACGAACCTGCAGAACACATCAAAGCCAAGTCTAATAAAACCCCATAGACATTTTATTCCTCATAAATGAGAAGGATAGAAGAACTATAATTATACCGTCTATGCTAACATGCCAAACATTACGGATATGAACAGTTACGCAAGTTGGAAAATCGACAGCACACATTGAAAAAACTGTGATTTGAAGAGAGGTAAATTTGCAGCGGGTCACACACAGTAGAGCGGTGCATCTAAAAGGAAAAAAGTGTGTACAAGAGACTTGTCTTTGCTTTTTAAATTTCAGGATTACAATTGCAAAATTTAAATACAAGGTGTTCGAAGTCCCACTTGAAGAACGGATTCTTCAATTTTTCCTTTTCAAGGTTGTTGTCTTGTACAAGCATTAGCAATGGAGAAGGTAAGGTTCTGAGAAGGGAAAAGATAGGCATGAATCATTCTGTTAAATCCTTACACTTTATAAAAATAATTTGAAAACCACATTAACAAATGCCTTTTAACATACCCGAACCTTCCTTCTGTTAGAGGAGCCCGAACAAGAAATTCACAATATTTTTTCATTCATTTTCATTGCCACACAAATGCTTTTCTTGTATCACTTGAAAAAGGGATCTGATGACTATGGATACTATGAATGATGAGGATGACTTCAAAATATAGAATCAAGAGATCCTAAACTGAAGCAATCAGGAAGGAGGAAACTGAACACGGGAACCACCTTTTGCAATTTTGACACATCACCTTTATACCAAGAGCTTGTTTGAATTGGCTTTTTTTAAGTGCTTTTAAGCCAAAATAGCTTTTAAACACTTTTGTAGTGTTTGGGTAAAATAAAAGTGCTTAAGAACTTGGTTTTCAGCCAAAATGATAAAAATAAGTCAAAAGCCAGAAGTTAGAAATCCTAATCCAAACAGGTTCTTAGTACGTCATTCACAGACTTGCCAACAAAACACAAGGTTACTGACGAAAGTTGGGGAGAAGGAATGCTTAATCCAAACAACGGATCATTTTCAAGGCTTGAAGGGGAGCCTTGGAGTAACTGGTAAAGTTGTTGCCATGTGACCAGGAGGTTACGGGTTCAAGCCTTGGAAACAGCCTCGAGCAGAAATGCAAGGTAAGGCTGCGTACAATACACCCTTGTGGTGGGGCCCTTCCCTGGACCCTGCGCATAGCGGAAGCTTTAGTGCACCGGGCTTCCCTTTTAGAGCCTCTCAAATGAGACAACTAATCAGATTGTGGACACGCTTGCAATGCGCAGTAGTTAGAAAGATCAACAGCAGGGCATAAAACAGTACAAAAATACTTGCATAGATAAGATAAGCCAAACACATAAAAAAGAAATATGCAGCTTGATTACCTCTGCAGAGTTCTCCTCTTCCCAATTCTCAATAAGACTCTCCAATACGTAAGGAGCATCTTGCATGTCTTGGGCATATTCCCCTAACATCCAAATAAGAGCTGCCTTGGCTTTGGGTTCCTGGACATTTTTGCTACTAATATTCCCTACAACTGCTATACAATCATGGCTCCATTGAGGATATTTCCTAAGGAGATCTTTCACAAGTACCTATATGAGAAAAGCTTAAATGGTCAGGCGAAACAAGAATAGCAAGACATGAGGTCTCGCATGATTTCACATGTTTAATGCAATATTCCTCTAAAGCAATATCACAAAAACTCCAAAATGAGGGGTGTGTGTGTGTGTGTGTGTGAGAGAGAGAGAGAGAGAGTGACAACGTACCAGAGTTTCTGCAGTGACATGGTCCTTCTCCATTTCTAAAAACTGGAGAAGTCTATCTACAATTGCATTAACATCATATTGTTGTAATGCTATTTTGCCGACAGCCCTGATCGATTCTCTCGCCATGGGAATGTCAACATTTGCAGCATACTCACATAGCTCCGTCACTGAAGTCAATCCACAAAGAAATCAACATCAGACTGGCTAGTTAAAAATGCAAACTAATTGGTGATTGAGGCAATAACTAATGGCTGGTGCAACACCAATAATCCCTTTAACCATGATCTGACACCCGGAAATGAGGTATACACAAAGACCTTGAGGTTGAAAACTTCCATTTAGGTGACTGATACTGATATACTCACCAATTTCATATGTATTGCTCTCATTTGCCACGGCAGTCAGCATCTCAAGCTTTAGCTTTTTGACATAAAATGGCTCATTGTATTGACAGTAGAAGTGCTTGTAGTCTGCTGAAAAAATATATGGTGCACGCATCACCAGCAAATGTAGATGGCTTAGCACAGCATAAGATTGCTCTGGACCTCCTGAGCTAACTAATGTAAGTAGAGGTGCTTTTATACGCTCATATACCTAAACAGAAGAATGAATAAACAAAAATTAAAACCCAGCCTTAGTTAAGCATTACAATGCCTCAACGACGAAAATTACAGATTTTGCACAAAACAAATTTTGAATAACAGCATTTTGCATTTTATGCAACTGTTACGTAAAAAAGTTGTCAGACCATCAATTACAGCATGATAATCAAGCTTAGGCTGGTTCACATAGCTAAGTGTGAGTAGTCATACGTGACGTAATACAGTTTTACATGTGTCCTCCATCAGGTAAATATAGTTATGAACATTGTAATGTGTTTCTCTTAACATGAAAATTGTAATGTGTGCCTATAGAAGGAATCAGATTGCAAACATTAGTATTTATGCATTTTCTCACTATCTCCTCCTTGTTTCTCTTTTTTTTTTTTTTTGATCAGGTAACAATTTCATTAATCACAAGGCCAAACTAGGCCATATACGAGCAGTATACCAAAAAGTAAAGAACCTACGACACCACATGGTTCTCTATGAAAGACATCCAATCCTCTATACAACCTGGCACTACATGTGTGCACCAAAAATAAATAAGGGACTGGAGGCTACTCCTCAACTGCCCAAAAGTGATTTCTAACCCTTCAAAAGCCCTCCTATTTCTCTCTGTCCAAACGATCCACATCAAAGCAAATTCCTTCACAGATCTAGGCATCACCAAAGATATACCAAATCAGCTAAATATATCCCACCAGTCTCGATGTCGGGTTGCAATGTAATAGAAGATGATCAACTTCCTCACCCGTTTCCTTGCATAAGAAACACCAGCTAATGCAAATGAACTTTCTTTTTCCTTAGGTTTTCCGCTGCCAAAAAATCACCCGTTGAACAACTAACCATGAGAAAAACGCACTTTCCTCGGCACCTGAGGAATCCAAATCGACTTTACGCAGAAACCTCCACATCCCTCACCAAAAGCTTCTCATAAAAGGACTTGACAGAAGAAACCCCATTACTACCCAACTTTTTTTTTTTTTGATGAAGGCTGATTTTGTGTATAAATCATCAGAACATAATGCTGGGGGCCAAAATTTACATCAATGATCCAACCGTCAAAAGAGCAAAAACATAAACTTCCTCTAGATCCTATCTCTTCTTACAAGGATCCTAAGATGTCTGCGATAGAAATTGGATCATCTAAATACTACACCAATAGCAAAAACTTATAATGCAATTCATTTTTAACTTCTGTATAGAGCTGCTGCAAAGCACCTAGAATTCCTCTCCTTCCATACCGTCCACCATATTACTGCTGGGACAATTCTCCATTTGCTTTTGTTGGTGCTGCCTTCCCCCTCAGTATTCCAGCTTAATAATGCCTCTTCTGTTCTCGCTGGCATGGTCCATTTAATGCCTCTGAAGTTGGTAAATAGATTCCACAGCTGGGTCACCGCTTTACAATGAAGGAACAGATGGTTAATTGTCTCTGCGTTCTTTTCACAAAAAAAACATCTGGAGCACAAATGTATGCCCCTCTTCTGTAGGTTTTCCAGAGTTAAAGCAGCTTCTTTCACAACCAGCCAAGTAAAAACAGCTACTTTGTGTGGAATTTTGATTTTCCAAATAAGCTTCCAGGGTAGAAAATTACTATGAGAACCCATCTGGTTCAAGTCCTTGTATGCAGAACTTACAGTGAAAATGCCCTTACTGTGGCATTTCCATCGTAAGGTGTCTTCCCCTTCCTGTAGCCCTTTGCACTGGTCTAGCGTGCCATAAAAACTGGCCAATCTTTCAATCTCCCAATCTTGCATCAATCTTCTATAGGTTAAATTCCAACCTTGATTAGACCATACTTCATGTAGCGTAGATTCTTGCTGCTGATTTAGTAAGAAAATGTCAGGGAACATTTGCTAGAGAGTACCATTCCCTAACCAGTTATCCATTTCAGAGTATCGCGTCTTGGTGAAACATTTAAAACCAATAAGAGCATGGGGACCCCATTTGTCTATAAACTATACACTAGTACCAAAGATTTGTTCCAAGGGTTTGCTTGATTGACAGCTAGGGGTCCAATACTGACAACTGAAAATTTGAGGAAAGAGAGGTTATATATATAAGCTAGTTCTAAATTATGTAAATACTCGAGAGAAGATGTGGATCACCTCATGTTGCACTACTAGATGTCTACAGAATTGTGGTGGGCTGTCTTGAAATGATTCAGAATACAATGGATGATGCCGAGCACAATAAAAGAGGACACTGTTTTAGAAGGTGAAGACCTACGGCATAGGATTTTGCCGCCTAGCTCTAATGTGTGTTTCATGGGGCTGTAACTTTTCTAGAAAATCACGTTTTGGTATAGACGGTGTAATTTTTAGAATTCTGCTTGTATACGTGGTTTTGCTCAACATAATTAAAATAATTTTTGTTGTGTATGAAAAAAGAAGGATGAAGAGCATGATAGGTCAATACATATTGAGATATGCTTTTCTTACGTCCAGATAAAGCAAGCATATGACCTAAAACAAATATATCAAAAATGTCACGCATAGTATTGGGGTGGGGTGAGGTGGATGAAATGGAGGCTAGCATCTGGTGTTGTGTGTGACAAGAATGTACCACCCAAACTTGAAGGGAAGTTCTACCGAGTGGTGGTTAGACCGACTATGCTTTATGGGGCGGATTGTTGGCCGGTCAGGAACTCTCATGTCCAAAAGATGCGAGTGGCGGAGATGAGGATGTTGAGGTGGATGTGTGGACATACCAGGAGAGATAAAATTAGAACAAAAATATTCAGGATAAGGTAGGAGTGGCTCCCGTGGAAGATTAGATGAGGGCACTCAGGCTGCAATGGTTCAGGCATGCGAAGAGGAGCGGTGTAGATGCCACGGGTAGGAGGTGTGAAGAGGTTGGTTGTAGTAGGCTTGAGAAGAGGCAGAGCTAGGCTAAGAAGTATTGCGGTGAGGTGATTAGGCAGGATATGGCGCAGCTCCAACTCACTGACGTCGTGACCCTTGATAGGAGGATGTGGAAGTCAAGGATTAGGGTAGAAGGTTCATTACAACTTAAACAGTGTTGCCATAAACATGTACTAAATTTCACACGCCCCCTCCTACACAAAGAAATTTGGACCAAAAAGAGAAATAAAATTTATAAGAAAAGAGCTGTCAGGAAACATAGTCAGAAGGGTAGTGGAAAACAAAGACAGCAAAGTTAGTTGACTTCATGGACAGTAGACACTTAAGCTGGATTATTATTTTGTTGTTGACAAGGGAACGCGCAGCCGCTATCCTTCGGGTGCGCACAGAGTAAACACAGGTCTAGTGTAATAACCCGCAAACGACATGAGAGGAAAACCACACTAAGTAAACCTAGGGCAACAAGCTCGACTGAGAAAGCATACGGGGGGTTTCAAACCTGAGACCCCATTTGGTAGATCACCTGCTCAACCAACTCAGCCACCCTTGCTACTGTAGCTGGATTATTAGTAAAACAGAGATGGTCGAGTAACCGTAGACAATACCATCTGCTAAGGAAACATTCAGATGAATACAAAAATGGGTACCTGTTGATGAATATCAGCCATGGAGAGTGTCAGTTGTAGAAATAACTTGATTGTTGCCAAGACAACAGCACCATTAGCATGTTGAAGCCTATCTTCGAGAAGATTCATCATGTCAAATATCTCATCACTGTCAGAAGGCACATACTTAGAAACCAGCTCAAGAACAGCACATTGAGCCCATTCGCTGAATTCCTTGAACCTGCACAATCATGTTTGAAAGATAAGGCAATCTCTCACAAGAAAGTCCAAACACCACAACGACGGAGAAGGGGGAGCAAGAGAGGTCTAGTTCTTTTTTCATAGGATTAGAAGAAAAAAAGATATTAAAGTCAAAACTGACACAGAAAGTTTATAATCCATGTAGTCCACATTAAAGAAAGAGCCTCCGATGCAAAAGACTTTAACATTTACAGCAAGATATTAAGCGGCAAGAAAAAATATTAACATGGTAACAAAATATCAAAATATAGAGAGGAGAGTGGCAAATTTAACCATTCTTGCTAGTCTCAGTAAAGAGATATCTTCACCGAGCAGTTTGAGCTTATTTAGAACCTGCCTCTTCCCCAAGTACACTAGCTTTTAGAAAATAAAACTTTGTTTCTTTGGCAGAATACATTGTCCAATACATTTTTTGATGACCAGAAAACATAGTGCAATAACAAAAAGAAGATAAAACTAATTGTGGTCCATCTTCCAGTGAAAGGATCAAGACTTTAAAGAGCATTGAAACATTACATTCCCTTCAGAAAACAAGTATTACTGTTAAATGTCTTCTTCTAATTACAGCCGAAGGCAATTTTTTGATACATCATTGGTCAAAAGCAGAAAACAACTTACTAATAGTTTTTCACTCCTAAAAACTTTTTCTCTAGAAACCACCCTCACCACCCCTTACCCCGGGCCAAACCTAAGCATCATAGTTGACAACCTGAAATAGACATTGGTATCCAATTGTCCGTGATTTTCAAATTATCATTAATTGTATATCAAGTATCAACAGCATGAAAAACATAGAAGGTGGTTGGGCAATCTAAAAAGTGGGTTTGACAAACAGCTCACAACTACATTTTGCCTTGTATACGAATTTGGTAAATGCAGAGAGCGGTTATAAGTCAAAATTAGTCAAAAATCATGAGTTGGTAAAAAAATTATTATTTTATTCTTGATAATTATTTTTGTAATCCTGAAATATCCTTGTAAAACAAAAATTCATAACTCACTCTCCAGTCTGTCTCCCTCTATTCGTCCTTTTGCATGCAAAGATACATTTAAAAAAAAATTACATAAATAGCTTTATAAGTATCTGTCATTCTAACATAAAAGTGTTTATAACCACTTCTTTATCAAACTCAACAATTGTTTATTACTCGTCCATCCCAATTTATGTGACACTCTATCCTTTTTATTCAGTCCCGAAAAGAATGACATTTTCCATATCAAACAATTTAACTTCAAACTTCCCATTACCCTTGATGAAATGAATTATAACCACAGAAATTTCTATGACTTATTTTAGACCACTAGTTTCAAAAGACTTCCTTTTTCGCTTAAACTCCGTGCCCAATCAAAAACCTTCACATAAATTCGGATGGAGGGAGTATCGGTTCAGTACTTCTATAGTTCTTTTCATACATGTAACTACTTATTTGTAAAATCAGTTTCAACACTTGAAGGTATTTTACAACAAGTGATTTTATCAGCTACTTAGTTGAAAGTATTTAACAACAAGTGATTTTATCAGGCTACTTTTAATTAGCTAAGCTAAATAGACTCTTACTTAAAAAGAGAAAACAACACAAGTCACATGTCAAAGACAAATAAGGAGAGAGGAAGAATACGAAAAGGCAAGATGAATAAGCTACTGCAACATTGCATGCATGACAAGCTGATTAACATCATCAACATGAGGCATGGTACAGCTTTACATCTTGTTCACTTGTTCATCTTCTACTTGTTAACTTCATAAACAAGTTCATCTTTTACTTTTGGAAATTTTCTCCTAATGAGAAAAAAAATTAGGAGAAATACAAGACACAAAGGAAGAGGAGATGTTTAAAACAAAAAAAAAAATAGAAGATATAAGACAAGAAAGCACTAGACAAGTAAGTGTAACCATTCCTTTATAGATCAATTTAATATACAACTATACTTGATAAAAGAATTAGGTTAATGTTCACCTAAAAACAAGAAGTCAAACCATTCCCTTTGGAGATTGGTTTAACACCAGAAATGAGAAAACAATCCACCTAAATATCTGCTAAGCTAAGTTGCGGGGACTCTTCATTTTTTATGCCGCACCCATGTCCTATTCTAGAAAATACACTAATTTTGGCAAATACGACACGCACCCATTGACATTTTTGACGAGTCTGAGCAACATAGCTGTTAAGTATCCCTAGCTGGTCAAGAGAATGGCTTTTGTTGTTTCATTATATGGTCTTGGGTAATCCTTACTTTATAAGCTACTAGCTATTGAGGTTGAGTTAGACCTACAACCCATTTTTCTTAAATGGTGTCAGAGCGAGGCATATCTCAATGCTTGGTTTATCCAACACTGGGAGCCCAGATTATGTTGTTCACCCTCTAAAGGTCCAGGCTGGCATGTAGAGAGGAAGAGGTTTGTTATGTGGCCTATATAGATCGGAAATGAGTTGTTGTCTCCTTGTATATCTTTAGGAAATTCTCACCTCATGATTGCCTTTGGGGTTAAGTTAAGCCAAAAGAACTTTTTATTTACATGAGTACTACAAACAAATATGTCCAAGTTGTTGTGGTCCCCTATCATTGGATTCTTATATTATATTATTCACACTCTAATTGTTCAAGCCTGGACATGCGAGGAGGTATTAATAGATCCTGTATTAGTTGAGAAAATAGATTGTTATCTTCGTATATGATTTTGGGCAATCATCGGCTCATGAACTAGCATAATTAAGCTGTCTATGTCCCAAATCAAAGCTAGTTGCATGATTTTGTTTCTGAACATTATAGTATCATGCTCCATCTGAATACATCAGAAAACTGCAACTCTGCCAGCATAGTTATTTCATGACGAGCAACTTTCAACAACAATTAATATGTCTCAATCACAAGTAAATTGGAGTCTGTTATATTAATCTTCATTAACCATGTAACTCCGTTTAAACTTCATTTCCAGACAATATAATACAAGATAAAAATAAATTAAAAAGTACCAGAAGTTCCCAATATTTTTCTGCAGGCCTATAAATCTCTAGAAGACTACTAGATAGAATATGAACCAAAGTAACCATACTAACATGAGTACGTGACTACATATTGCTAAGCATTGCATGTATAGATCTTTTTCTTCAGTTGTACCTACTTTTTGACTAAATTTGCATGAATTCCAAGAGCTCATAAATAATCAAATGTAAAGGAATTCACAAAAACGTTCAGTAAGAACATCCTTCTCCAATGACAGAAAATTATCCTATAACATATTCCCTCCAGGAAAGACGATGCATAAACAAGTGCATGTAACTGTACTTTTTCACAATCAACAAGATTCTAGATTTGTGTTTTTTATCCAAAAAATTCTACATTATCATAGAGTCCCTGAAGATGACAAAAGATTTCTTGTTACTGGTCTTTCTAACCTGAGCAGAAGAAACTATTAAAGAACTCTGCATTTTTATTAAACTAAAAGCATGTTCGTCTTTAGGAATGCAGATTTACCAGCAACACTTCTGTTCTATAGCATTCAAACAAGTGAAGCTACTTGAAATCCTCAAAGTCACACAAATGCAAGACCTTCCTAATGAAGAAAACCAATAAGTTAAATGTAAGAAAGAACAAAAAAACAGCATCACACCAAGACAGACATAAAGTACATTTCAACGCAATTCAGATTTGACTGCAGAAAATACAACCACAAACTGGTTTCTTTTTTCTGTTTGATGAGTACACAGAGTTGATTTACTCCGTAAAGTACAGAGACCTGATCGCAAAAAAGTAAAAAAGCAGATTGGAGATTTTATTCAATCAAATAATTATGACAGCAATTTACCTATTTAAAAGGTAATAAATAAGTGGCTTGCTTAGCAGGGTTTCTCTTTCTGTTGCTGCTTCCTCAGATTTGGTTGCTTCCAAACCCCAGATTTCCTGTAGAGCGCACAAACAGTTGGCTACAACCTGAAGAAAGAAAATAGATGATATGAGTAAACGGTAAGTCTAAAGATAATGAAAGGACTGCCTTTTTGCACATGAAATTAGAGTTGCTTAATGGTTTCTCGTGTTAAGTAAAGAGCTTTGAGATTTGTTGAAAAGCATTCCATGTTGACGCATGTATATGGAAATAAACCATGATTGGAGAATCTTAAGCATATCGGGAACTGGATCAATACTTAATAATTGTGTGAAGCAAATGATGAAGACATGGGAAAGAAATGTCAATCTTTCGTGGAGTAGAGGCATTCAATATATACACAATACAAACTTAAGTGACATCTGAAGACTATTCTTGAACGTAGCACGTATCTGGGATGGTAAAAACAAGAACTTCAACACCATCTAACATAAAAAGGGCAAACCAGTCCACTAAAGCTACCGCTATGCACGGTGTCCGGGGAAGGGCCCCACCACAAGGATGTATTGTACGCAGCCTTACCTTGCATTTTTGCAAGAGGTTGTTTCCAAGGCTTGAACCCAAGACCTCCTGGTTACATGGCAGCAACACCATCTAACATCAACAAACAAAAATAAACACACAGGAACTTCCATCAACCTGAATTTAGAGGCAACACACCTAAGGGAGAATACAGAAGTGCTAAGTTGCTCGGACTCTCCAAAAATGTTGCCGCACCCGTGTCGGATCCTTCAAAAATACACTATTTTTGGAAGATCCGACACGCACCAATAGACATATTTGAAGAGTCCGAGCAACTTCGCAGAAGTGTACTCAATTTTTTGCAAAACATGTTCCGGCAGAAATCAATAAACCAGCAGAAGATTTTCTTTTCTCTCAAAAGAAAAGGAGGGGCACGTGATGAGGAGGGGCACGGATGCCCCAGTTCGGAGGTGTGAGAGGCTAGCTTAGGATGGCTTAAGGAGGAGTAGAGGTAGGCCAAAGAAATATTGGAGGGAGGTGATTAGGCATGACATGGAGTTGCTTCAGCTTACTGAGGACATGACCCTAGACAGGAAGGTGTGGAGGTCACGAATTAGGGTAGAAGGCTAGTGTGGGTATGTGGGTTGTGGCTAGGTGTTAGGAGAGTTTGGGTGTGGTGGGTGCCTTAGGTCTGTGAGTGTATGTTACTACTACAGGGGTATCCGTTTTTCTTTTCATATTTCGTATTGTTCGTATTTCTCTTATCCCTGATATAAATTGTTATTATTTCTTATCTCTTATTTCCGTTACGCTATCCATCCTGTTTCATGTTTCATTACAACTTGGTATACAATTCTCTATCTTGAGCCGGGGGTCTATCGGAAACAGCCTCTCTACTTCCTCTGAGGTAGCGGTATGGACTGCGTACATTGTACCCTCCCCAGACCCCACTTTGTGGGAATACACTGGGTCTGTTGTTGTTGTTATTGTTGTTGTTGTCAAAAGTAAACTAGCTTCCAAAAATTGCAAACATTAAAGAAACTTGTGAAAATATAGAAGAATCTTCTTGATTAACAATGTACGAGATACGCTTCTCAGATAGGAGTCTTAAACAATGTATAATATGATAGCAAAACAATTCTTATGCTAATTAGGTTATGCAAATAATTTTTTAACTAAAATAGAATTTAATTTCCTAAGGAATATTTTTTGGGGGGATAAGGTAAATATTCTATTAATGATGGTGAAATCCCACATACACGTCGTATGTTAAAAGTAGAGAACCTACACCAAATTATAATTCTCTATGAAAGAACAACACCCAATCATCAATACACAAAGGAACCTCCTGGATGCACTAAAAATAAGAAACCAAAGACTATATTGCAACTTAACAAAATCACTATCAACAACAACATACCCAGTGAATCCCACAAGTGGGGTCTGAGGAAGGTAGAGTGTACGCAGACCTTACCCCTATCTTGTGGAGATAGAGAAGTTGTTTCCAGCTCATGAAAAGCATTTTAAATCAATTTGAAAGAAGAAATACGAAAATGAAGGAGACATGACAACCAATAAGGAAAACAATTCATCCATTTAGAAAAGAGAACTACACAACACAAACAACGAAAAAATAAACAAAATAAGAAATGATAAACCAAGGCACCAGAAACATATGTGGTAACCGAAAATGAAGGACAGGAAACTACGAGAATAGTATTAATACTACTGGTAAGAAAGTAGAAACAGATAGGACAGATACGGTATTCCAAACGACCACCAAGCCTATCTGACAGAAAATCAACACGCCCAACTACCTACTAACCCTCCACCCTAATCCACTCATGTCCTTGGTAAGCTGAAGACGTGTCGTGTTTTGTCTAATCACCTCCTCTCAAGGCCTACCTCTACCTCTCTCAACTCACCATCGTCAACCTCTTACACCTCTTCCCTGGGGCATATATTCATCTCCTCTCCACATGTCCAAACCCTAAGTTGCGCAGACTCTTCACTTTTGATGCCGCACCCGTGTCGGATTCTCCAAAAATACACTACTTTTGGAGAATCCGACACGCACCCACCGGCATTTTTGAAGAGTCCGAGCCAACATAGTCCAAACCCTCACAATCTCACTTCTCTCATCTTGTCCACCATGGGACCCACTCCGACCATCTCCGACCTTATTCTGAATACGTTCATTCCTAATTTTACCTCTCCTAATATGCCCCTATATCCATCTCAGCATCCTTACTTTCGCAGCTTTCATATTTTGAACATACGAGTTCTTAACTGGCCAACACTCCACACCATACAACATACTCGATCTAACCACCATTTGGTAGAACTTACCTTTAAGTTTCGGCGGCACCTTCTTATCACACAAGACTCCAAAGGCGAGCCTCCACTTCATTCACTTCACACCAATACAATGTGTGACGTCATCGTCAATTTCCTTATTACCTCATTCACTTCACACCAATACAATGTGTGACGTCATCGTCAATTTCCTTATTACCTTGGGTTAAGGACCCGAGATACTTGAAACATCCTCTCTTATAGATGACCCTCGTGTGTTCTACATAGCTACAACAAATACACCACATAACTTCTCTCTAGAGGCTGAGAGAACTGGTCGTAAGTCTTAAAGATACCCTCTCTTGGCCAGTCCTAGAGCTGGGAAGGTGTCGGAAGCTGAAATCAGGAAATGAGTCTTGTTTCTCTGTTTCAGATGAGAATATACAAAGAAGAATGGTCTTTTTGAAATCTTGTTTGGTTGGATCATTCTCAAATGGGTGGGCTCTCAGGGGCGGTTGGAAATTGGGCTGTAGAGGTATGGGGTGTAGAAGGTGGCATGAAAATTTCACAGGTGGGGGAACGAGGAGCAAGCTTCTTTAGTTCTTCTAGGAGGAAGGAGATGGCTAGGAGGGAACTATGTGAGACTGGAATATTGGGCAGAAGGGGTTGGGTGTGCTAATCCACTATCATCTAGTAACTCTACAATCATAAACTTGGTGGGGTTACCGGCACACTTGTGGTGCTATGACCTCTTTAAGAAAGTTGAAGATCTATGTGCACGCTTTATGGATGTTGTTTGTAGCATGCATGATCTGACAAGAGTGAGGATTTTAGTGAATAAAGGTGGCAAAGTTCCAGTTTCAGTGGTAGTTGATGATGGAGCTTTGGAGATTCGAATCTGGATGTTTCCCAAGTTCAGACATGAAGTGAGGGTGAGGGAGAGAAGAGAAGAGAATGAAGGGGCGGGAGAGTAACGTGAAGGTGCAGGGTTTGCAGTTTGAGGAGGAAAAGTTTGATTCCCGGAGTTCTTTACCGAAAAAGATTGGGTTTAAGAATGTAACAGCTAGAAGGAGATCAAAGTGTAGGGTTTTCAAACTTAAGGCGAAGAAGTAAAGGCGAAAAGACATTTTTACCCTTGGTTAAATGAAAATGTTTGGAGGTAAAATTTGAACCAATTCACTAAGGAGGCTTTTCGGGAGGAATTGAGAGTTGGGATGGGGAGATGGGATATCCCTTTGGTGGTGGGGGGGAGGGGGGTTAACACCATTAAATTTCCGAAAGAGAAGTTTGGGTGTAACGTGGTGTCTAGGCCATGAAGAAGTTCCCAAGAGATGATCATGAAGAAGACTAGGCCATGACACCTAGTAAGGCACAAGAGATGGTCTACATCTCCCACATATATGCACATTGGGGACCAACTAATAGGTGATTAGCTGATTCTCCTCTTCCTCAAATTCTTTGTTATCAAGATCCATCTATGATGAAATGCTACCTAATGGCCTACAGAGAGAAGGAAAAACTATAACCACAAAAGAGGGAAATCTATGATTACATCAAAATAGTGTGAACAACTACTTTGTTGTCATTGAAAGTCATGTAGCAACCAAATAGTAGGTGATAATTGCTTTGAAAAACTCAAGCACAAGAAATGTATAAAAAGCAGAAAGATGTCATGTAGATTACAATGCCAAACCTGAGCATCTCGATCATTCAGCATCAAGTGCTTAAGCGTGGCAGGAAAATCTGCATCCATGCAGGTTGATGCTGAGATATGATACAACTTCAGAACACCAATGGATGCAACTGTCCTAACATAACCATTTGAATCCTTCAACCCTGAACCCAAGGGGCCGACCAGGTACTCAACCAAATTTGTCACCCGCAGAGAACACAAGCTCCGTAGAGCCAAACCCCGAATCATGGGATCCTCATCTTTGCAGTCCCTCTGAAGAAAATTAATGGTCAAAAGTGCGAGATCTGGGTTGTGTTTAGCATAGTTACCAACATAAAGGTAGCACATTTTTTTCAGCACAATGTCTGAGGTTGCTGAGCACATAACCATTTCGCTGAAAACTGAAGAAACATCAATCCCAATTGTCATACACGAAATCACCTTCTTAAACAACTCCCTCTTTGCATCATCAGTACCCGGAGCTCGACTACCTGCCAGCTGTCTAAGCTGCATCTTCAAATCTGAAACTTCCCCTTTTCTGCCCCAATCAAAATTAACATCATCACAATTATATACGTTTCATATTGTACATAAAATTCCAATCTTTCCCATTCCAGAATCCCTAATCTTTCTTCACCAGAATCCATTACAAGCAAACAAAGCTCATTATCAACAAGAAAATTACCTTATGCAATTATAATAAAATAGGACATATGATACAATCATTACAATTTAAATTGGAAACTTTTTAGGTCAATGTAAGTAATACCCATATCATGATCAAAATCAGAAAAGCCAATTTTAATCGATTCTTGAGTAGTTCAGTAGTATTTTCAACTTGGTTATTTCAAGAATTCAACTAAAGACAGTCAATTTCATGGCTTTTTCCAAAAGGGTACCTGAAAAAGAATATAAAGGAAGGAAGAATAGTTACCCGGAAGGTTGAGAAGGTGAAGGTGATCGATGAGTTTGAGCTGGAGGAGCCATTGACTGGATCTTGATTCGCTGGATCTCAGTTTTAGTTATGGAATTCCTAAGCGTAAAGGATCAAAGGGAGTTAAGAGAGTTTGCTGGTGTTTCTGAGGCTCTCTCTGTATGCTGCTGTGACATGGATGTGGAAGTACCAATATTTACTTCACTAGTCCTTGATAAAATTGTTGAATTAACACATTGCATCTCAAATCACGGGTCAATGTGTCGAGTTAGGCGTGCGAGTCGGGATCCGAGTCGAGGCATTATCTAATAGTAATATAAGAAAATCGCATGTCATAGACCCAAATATAGAAAGTTTTAGATATTTGATCCCAAATAGTCTTTTTTACTTTTTAATATACTAAAAGTATCATTTTGCCCTTCCACACCTCAAAAATATATTTTTAACCTTTACATACTCATTTATTTCTCAAAATTTATTTTTTATTATTTTTACTTTTAAATTTTTCCTTTACTTTTTTTCACTCTTTTTTTTAAAAAAAAAAATATTATTGTGATTTTTATTATTTTCAATTTTTATTTTTTTCTTTAACTTTATTTTCATGTTTTAATTTATTTGTCTCAACCTTTATTTTTTCTTCTCTTTTCCTTTTTTTTCAACCATTATCTATTTCTTTATTTTTTTCCTTTTTTAAAATTTATTTATCTTTAATCTTTATTTAGAGTTTTTTTTAATTTCTCTTTTTTTTCCCAGAATTTTCGTCAGTTAATTCTCGTTCATTTTTTTTCCTCATTTCTCAAAACCCCTCCTCTTCCCCTTCATCCGATTTCTCTCAAAAATTCAAACTCGCTTAACAGAAAAAATGAATGTTGCTTCTGATGAAGAAATAGCACGCCTATCAGTAGATGTTGCTTCCAACTCTTCGGGACTTTTGCCTTCAAATTTAATTGGCATCATTGTTGAGGTAAGTTGCTACTAAATTCAGTTTGTCATTTACAAGTATTTTATCTTTTTTTTATATTTTTAAATTGGGTATTTAAATCTCTTTTTGTTGTTTACGTTTAAGATTTTAACTCATAATACAAAGTTGTTGTATTTTTGGGAGTTTGTTTAGGGATTTGTCAGATTGGTGGTTGTATAGTTAAGAAGTTTTAATTTTGTTAGTTGTGTGTTACTAAGTGAATTTTGAATAATCCCACATTCTTGATTTCATGGAAAAAGTAAATCTTGATTGAAATTAAAAGTTTTATGTTACTAGAAATCTTAGTAGCTCGGTTGATTGACTATTTGAACTTTGTGTTATTGAAAAATCTCAGTAGCTTAGTTGGTTTACCTGAATTTTGTGCTAGCAGGAAACCTAGCATCTCAATTGGTTGGTTAGCGAAACTTTCACCTTGTTGGTGAGGGTTCGATTTTCCATCTTGTAATACTCTATCACCAATTGAACCAAAAAAGTTTTGTGCTACTAGATTTGAAATCTTTGATAATTTTTACTTGTACTGTGTAATTTCTATTGTGTCAAGTTGGAGGTCTTGTAATAGACCTTTGCAATGTGGATATCTTTATTTTGCCTCTTAGATGATGGTTCGATTTCTTTTAATGAAATGCATATTTTTGTTTTGGTTTTCGCACTTGTGGGATTACACTAGATTTGTTGTTGTTATTAAAATACAGATTGTTGTTTTGATTTGTTATCCCATCGCAGTTGCTTTCGGTAGTTCAGTTTTTAATTAAAGACTTTATGAATTTCTATTAAAGTCAATCATTTGATAGAAAAGACTTAATCGTTTCTACTTATTTAATCCTATGTATAAGTAGTACATGTAATTATATGGCATATTTAATACTCCTACTAGTTTAATACATAATAATCACGACATTAACAACAGGAGTACTATTCTTATTCAAATAAGCCCTATTAAGTACTATTCTTATTCTAACACAACCTATTTGTTAAATATAAAAAAGAAAACTGTCAATAAAAGATAATGTCAACATTACTAGTGCACCCTACTAAACGACCCATGAGTGTATAATTTTTAAGGGAAAACTTGAATAAGGGATCTTAGACAAAGAAAAAGAATAATCTTGTAGCTCATGAAGCCAGACTCAAGGAATAGTCTTTCCTATTTTTTCTCAGTTCTCTGCCCCCTCCTCCCGGCAAGAATCACCATCATCAGTTCATCAAAAAGGAGCTCCACTTCAGTCATGTCTACTTCATCTTTATCTCTATTCAATACCATGTCAATGATAAGGACCTTCCATTTTCTTCCTCCATCGTTATATGTGCTAGCTTTTCTGTATCTCTTTAGTATCTTTACACAATCTTCGTCCTCCAATTATGCATAACTAGCTGCAAAAAATCATATTTTCTCAAACATCATAATCAGTGACTTGTAGCCTCTACTATACAAACTAGAAATACTCAGCGCTGCAAGAGTTAATTAGAAAATTACACTATATATACAAGATCAAAATAGTATTTTATTTCTATATAGTACATGTTGAATCGCGTTAGCTTTTTCATGTGTTTACTTTTTCTATTTTGAATACCTTTAGCATAAAGAAAAATAGAACTTTGAAGGACATGTTAAGAATAAACTTTTGTGCATACCTTAAGCAAAATAGCATTAGCATGGGGAATAGACTGAAACATATCCTCTCCTACAAAGCTTAAATTTTCAATTTGTGGCATGTTTGCAACAACATGTGAAAGATAAAAAATGGTGCATTTCATGTGGAATAGAGGTTGTTGTTGTGTTTGTTTTCAAAATCTTGTTGTTTGCATGACGACCTTCCCATGTACATTAGTATTTGATCAAGAACACCATCGTTGTTTGATTTCTGAATAATTGTACTTCTGAAGAGTGCTGATGATGAGTTCTGAGGACTCTCAAGAGCCTTATGGTAATTCTTCTTCTTGAACACACGGCACACCACCCACCTTTCTTCCTGGTTACTTGATTTTGATGCCTGGATATTAATGAAACAATATAATTATATATATCGTCAGTACACTATACTATAAGGTTGTCTTACTTATGTATATACTGTAGCAAGCAGGTTACTATCTTAGTTTCAAAGATGAAAAAGGCATACCGTGCAAAATTTGTTTGCACAATCAAGATATTCTTTCTATACACATACATTATCGTAACATGGTATGGGTGCTTACATTAATATTGAGGGAGGGTGCTTACATTCTTTCTATGTGATGTGCTAACATTAATGTTGAGGGCTCAAACTCAATGGTATCTCATTGCATTTATTTTTTAAATGTTCATTTCACTTTTATTTTGTTGTTTTCCATATATTCACGCAATATATTTCTTTTGTATCACAGTGATTGTGGAGCATTTGTTTGTACGTTTGCTATAAGCCTGTCAAACGGGCCGGGTTGACCCGGCCCATTTATTGAAACCAGCCCAATTTGACCTGACCCGGTAAGCCCAAGTTCTTTAGGGTACCGGGTCCCGAGCCATTTTTTTTGTTTTGGGCCCGGTTAACCCAGCCCGGACCCAATTCGATTGGGGGCCGCCGATTAAGCGCCCGGCCCGGCCCGACCCATTTTATTTTTTTTGGATTTTGGGCCAAACTTGTCATTGGCCCAACGGCTATATAGCCGTTTTTGGGTCCAAACGGCTAGTTTGGGCCCATTAATTAAAAAAAAATACTTTTAAAATTATTTTTTAATCCCAAAAAAAATTCTATAAATACCCTACACCTTCAAATCATTTTTCACACAATTTTTAATTCTCTCAAATCTCACTCTCTCTCAATTGTCAATTCTCAAATATTCTATAAATTTAATTTCCTAAAGTGCTCACTTTAATTTTTTAATTTTGCGCTTACAAAGTACGAGTGGAAGTTTCTAAAGTCGCAACCTTCGGATACTTCCAAAATTTGGTATTGTCGTTCCATCTCTTACGTTTAATTTTTATTTAGTGTATTAATTGTTGAATATTTAATTTTATTATATTTGTGTATTTTGATTTTTTTTAGTTTAATTTATATTATGGATAAATTAAGAAACCTCGCTACTAAAGGTGTTAAAATTTTTTGTTTCGGAAGCGGTAGTGGTAGTAAAAAGCGAATTACTAGCGGTAGAGGTAGTTCAAGTAGTAGATATACCCGTGTGCCTCCGACACCGCTTAGTCAACCTTTTGAGGAAGAAGTACGTGTACCTTTAGGTGTAGGTGCTCACGATATGGATTATGTAGAAGCTCAGGAAAATTATAGTATAGAAGAAGAAAATGAAGTAGATGCGGTTAATTTAGACGAAGATGATGAAAATATTGGTGAAACACCCGCAGTAGGAAATGCTAACGTTAGATCTGAATCGGTTAATCTCTATTTCCGTCCTCCCCGTGCCCCAAGAGCTCGTAAAACAACTAGTATTGTTTGACAATTTTTTGAACGTATATCAGATACTGAGGTGCAATGCAATATTTGTCAACAAATATATAAGCATAAAAGCGGAGGCAAGCAAGAGGGTACAGGTACGTTAATGAGACATATAAGTGATGCTCACGAAAGAGAGTTAAATATTGCACGAGGTGGTAGGGATGTTGGTGGGCCAACGCAAACTAGAATGAACTCAGCAACCGGTCAGGTAACAAAGAAGTATAATAAATTGAGGCACCGGGAAGAAATAGCTAAAATGGTAGCTATGGGTTGTTTGCCTTTTAGTTTTCCTTCTTTTGATGTCTTTATTCATTATATTCAAGCAATTTATAATCCTATGTTTAATGGTGTTCCTAGAAGTACTTGTCGATCTGATATTTTTAGACTTCATTCACAATATTATTTTTATTTATCAACATTGTTAAAAAATATTTAATGTAGATTGTCCCTAACTTCTGATCTTGGTCGTGCTGTAAATAAAAATGATTATTTAACCGTTACTTTTCACTGGATTGATAGTAATTTTGTGATACAAAAATGTATTCTTGCTTTTTTATATGATGAAGATCGTAAATATACTGGAGATTTTATTGTTGATTCTATTGTTAAAGTTTCCGAATTTTACGGTATCAAAAATAAAATCTTATGTATTGCTTTTGATAATGCTTCTAACAACAAGACTGCAATAAAAAAATTAAAATCTAAGCTATCTCTGCCATTGCCTGAAATTTTTCATATTAAATGTTCATGTCATATATATAATTTAATTGTAAAAGATGGTCTTGAGTTTTTTGACCTTTATATTGAAAAAATCTGTCTTGCTGTTGGTTTTATTTAAGAAAATAATCGAAGAAAAAGAATTAGAGAATTTAAAGTTAAATATCAAGAAAATGGACTTGCACCGATATTGATGCCTGTGGAAATTGATATTAGATGGAATTCTGTATTATTGTTTAAAAACTTGTTATAAATATAGAGTTCCTATTACACTAGCTTTTAACCAACATTGCGGTTCATTTGCTGATTTTGCTGATTGCATGCTACATGATTCTGATTGGGTTGTAATTAATGATCTTGTTAAGTTTTTAGAAAAAATTTATGTAGCTACGGTTGAATTTTCCGGTGCTTATTATCCTACTGTTTGTAATATTTTGGCATATATAGTCGATATTTCTGGTTTGCTCAAAGAATATAAAAATAAAGAAGGTTATAAAGAAGCTGTTGGTGTCATGTTTACTAAATTTTAAAAATATTTTATCCCGATTCCCCCTATTTACTTAGTTGGTGCTATGCTAAATCCGTGCATGAAATATAATACTATGTGCCACTTTAGTACTATTATTTATGCTAACTTAGAAATAAATACTAACAATGATTATGTACAAGTACAACCTGATTTATGGACGACTATGGGTGATGCGAATGAATACATAGAAAAAATATATAATCACTATGTTGATTTATTTGATTTAGCCGTACCTACAAATATCACTCCAACTGTTGCTCCTCATCCTCCCGAGGAGCCATCATCTTCTAAAAGGCCAGCACATAGTGATTTTCCTGATTCCTCTTATGATTTACCTTGTTGGAACAGTGTTGATGACAGAGCTTACACATCAACTTATCGGAAAGAGCTGAAATATTATCTTCGGTCGCCGCCAGAGGATCGCAGACGACGAATCAACACGTTGGATTGGTGGAGGAGTAATGAAACACAATATCCTGTGCTTTCAAAATTAACTAGAGATATCTTGAATGTTCCAATGTCAACCGTTGCATCAGAGAGCGCCTTTAGTCAGGGACGACAGCAGCTTGGAGACAACCGACACTTATTGGGAAGCAATGCAATGAATGTTCTAGTTTGTCTCAGAGATTGGATTAGAGCGGAACGAAGAAACCAAGGAATGGAACCGGAGCCGAACGACGAGCTGAAACTTGAAGAAATTATGTCTTCACGGGAGAACTCAGCAGAATCAAGTACAATGCATAGTTTCCCCCCCGTTGACTTTGACTATCCTGTGCAAGTTTCCGCTAATATTAACATGAATGAGTTGGAAAAAATGATGCATAATTTGTAGATTTTTCATTCATGTAAATTATAAATTTTGGATCATTTCGCAATCAATAAAACTCAACATTCATTCACTCCTTAGTCCTTACTTTGTAATTTTTTCATTTAATGATTTAAATTGAATTTCTACTTAAAATTAAAAACTTACTTGTAATAGATTATTAATTTACTACCAAGTATTATTAATTTATTATATTAAGTAGCATATGTTTTGTATATTTGTGTATATATCTTCTATAGTTGTGTATATTTAATGTATACATGTGTATATGTTTTATAAATTGTATATATATATATTTATTGTAGTATATGTTTTATTTAAAGTAGTACATATATATTGAATGGTGCGTATATGTGTGTATATATCTTCTATAGACGTGTATATTTAACGTATACATGTGTATATGTTTTATAAATTAGTATATAACTATATATATATATATATATATAAAATAATGTATATATATTGTAGTATATTTTATTTAAAGTAGTACATATACATTGAATGGTGCGTATATGTGTGTATATATCTTCTATAGACGTGTTTATTTAACGTATACATATGTATATGTTTTATAAATTAGTATATAACTATATATATATATATATATATATATATATATTGTAATGTATATATATTGTAGTATATTTTATTTAAAATAGTACATATATATTGAATGGTGCGTATATGTGTGTATATATCTTCTATAGGTGTGTATGTTTAATGTATACATGTGTATATGTTTTATAAATTAGTATATAACTATATATATATATATATATATATTGTAATGTATTTATATTGTAGTATATTTTATTTAAAATAGTACATATATATTGAATGGTGCGTATATGTGTGTATATATCTTCTATAGACATGTATATTTAATGTATACATGTGTATATGTTTTATAAATTAGTCTATAACTATATATATATAGTATATATATATATATATATATATATATATATTGTAATGTATATATATTGTAGTATATTTTATTTAAAGTAGTACATATACATTGAATGGTGCGTATATGTGTGTATATATCTTCTATAGACATGTATATTTAACGTATACATGTGTATATGTTTTATAAATTAGTATATAACTATATATATATAGTTATATATATATATATATATTGTAATGTATATATATTGTAGTATATTTTATTTAAAGTAGTATATATACATTGAATGGTGTGTATATGTGTGTATATATTTTCTATAGACGTGTATATTTAACGTATATATACAGGTATATGTTTTATAAATTAGTATATAACTATATATATATATATATATATATATATATTGTAATGTATATATATTGTAGTATATTTTATTTAAAGTAGTACATATATATTGAATGGTGCATATATGTGTGTATATATCTTCTATAGACGTGTATATTTAACATATACATGTGTATATGTTTTATAAATTAGTATATAACTATATATATATATATATATATATATATATATATATATATTGTAATGTGTATATATTGTAGTATATTTTTTTTAAACTTTAAAGTAGCAATATACATTGAATAGTGCGTATATATGTGTAATTGTGTATATATTTTTTAAATTCTAATGTAGTATATACTATATATATAGTGTATATATATTGTTTAACGTATTTAAAATGTTTATAAGTGGGTATATATAGTGTATATTGAAAAAAAGTTTTTATTTTTATTTTTGACCGGGTTTGACCGGATTTTTAACCGGATTTAGGTGGGTTTGACCGGGTTGGGTTAAGTGGGCCGGGTTAGGGTTGTTTTTAAAAAGTTTACTGTTGAGCCCGGCCCGACCCACTTATCCCTAACCCGGACCCGTCCTAGCTCGCAACCCGAATAATTTTAACGGGTCGGTTCCGGGTTGACCCGACCCGACCCACTTAACATTCTTAGTTTTTTGAATATGTCATTCATGGTAGAGATATTCCTAAAGAGATTGACATTGGTCATGTTCGCATGAGGTATGGAGCTTTGATGTGGGATTATGGAAAGAGAAAACTAGAAGTTGGTATAAAAGACAACACTACAGAAAAAGTTGGTAGATTATTTGGAAAGGAAAAGAGGAAGAAGATGCACCACGAGTAGTAGTTTAGTTTTGTAGTTATTGAAACTCACTGCACATGAAGGATTTTTAACTATTTTTAGTTTTGTAGTTATTGAAACTCACTGCACATGAAGGATTTTTAGCTATTTTTATGCGATTATGTAAAGTTTAAACAATCTTTTTAAATTGAATCGACTATTTTTTATGCGATAACGTGAAGTATACAATGTAGAATCGCTACTGATTCATTTGTTGGTATCTTTGTATACTTATGATTTATTATCGAAGAATATTTTTTGCCTTTCCTTATGGCAAGTCTTGCCCCTGAGGCAAGAGTTAATGAGTATCTCTTAAATTAGTAAACAATGTGGCAGGGCCAAGTCATGCCCATGAGGTATAACTTGTTCCTACGGGGGCTGTCTTATCATTAATTATGTGCGAATGCTATATGAGTATTTTGATCATTGTGAACTTTTCAATCGCATTTGTCCTCGATTAAATGGCATAAAATAAGAAACAGTTTAGACCTTGTAATCCAAGGGTCATCTACTCCTCCCCAGTAGTTGGTTCTCCACTTTTATTTATTTGGTTAGATGCTTGATTTTGTTGATTGGTATCATCTTATTTTCTACTCGCAATTGAATACTCCCCCGTACTTTTCTTTTTGTAGTTTTTAATGTTTATTGCTTTTGTTCTTGGCTTATATTATTTTAGTTTTTGGTCTAGAAGATTGATTCTCATATGGTTGTAAGATGGTAATATTCCTATAAACATATTTTATATGGTAGAGGAAGAATGTTCTTTGAAAAAATTATTAGTTGAACCACCTTTGATGTCTAAGTCTTACCTCTGTGGCAAGTGTTACAGATCATCTGTCGAATCATTGCAGAATAAGCTAGTGTCAACTCTTTCCCATGAGGCATAACTTGTTCCTTTGGGGTCTAAAAATCTTGCCTCTTGGGCAAGACTTATGAATTATCTACCAAATCATCACACACTAATTTAGTATCAACGCTTGGCATTGGGACATAACTTGTGCGTTTGTTATATTAAGTTTTGCCTCTAGGGCACGACCTACAGATCATCTACCAAGTTATTACACGCTAAGTTAGTGTCAACTCTTGCCCATATGACATAACTTGTTTCTTTGGGGCTTAAGTCTTGCCTCTAGGGCAAGTGTTGTAGATCATCTGCCGAATCATTGCAGAATAAGTTAGTGTCAACTTTTGCTCATGGGGCACAACTTGTTCTGTATCTTGCCTTCAAGGCAAATTTTAAAGTGTATCCCGTGGAATTATTCACATCACATCTCTTGGAGGTGTAGTCTTTCCCCGAATCCTGTTAATATGATATATTTTTGCACATCAATATATAAAAAAATTTAACATACTAAGTAATTTTTATAAACACTCAATAAAAAGGTATTGAGTTAAATACTTCACCACAAGTTAAAACTTCAATATAAATAAGAAGACATTCATGATTGAAAGTCAAAAGCACTTGTTACTAACTAAAATAGGGATAAAAAAAATCTATTATAACTGCTATTTTGATCCAACTTCTCGGATAAAAAGTAAAACTAATCATGTATTCTTATTTTTCTTTCTATATCTTCTTGCATATGGATGAAGGATAGGAGTATAGTGACAATTTGATCTGTTATGCTCGGTTCTTTTGCATCTCGAACATCTGTAATTATTTCTTGAAGATTCTGTTCTGCAAGGATATCTGGATGTTTGTCTTCTCCCAAGAAAAATCTCCTTATCTGGGGGAGTTTGTGATTAGATCCTTTATGCTATTTGGAACAATCCATGATGATGTGCTTCCAACTGGTAGGATTTCTCCCTGGTATGTTTGTAGCCAAGATTGTCTTGAGAACCAATGAGAACAATAACTAGATTTGTTCATATGTCTACTCTCTATCACTGCAATTGCATGGGTGCATGGTATCTCATCTGTTTGAAATACCAAGCATTGACAAGTCCTACTCTTCAGGTCTACAATATATTCAACCCTTTCTACTCTTACAACAAATCTTGTTACATCAATGAGGTCTACCTATAAATAAAATGATAAATAAATGACAAGTTATAGTGAAACATCTAGTATATGAGCAAAATCAGACATACAGAGCAATCAACCATACATAGGGGACGAATCTTGAGGCAACCAAAAAACAGCTACAATTAACCATATAACATCAAATCATAATCTAATATTGAACTAATCGGAAATCTAATAATAAGTGACCAATAATAAGGAGTAACAATTAAGGTTCTATTTCAAAATAGAAGAGAAGGGCCAATATAGGGGATAGTTAGAGTTTTGATGCTTGGCTTGGTCAGGAAAAGTGCAGGAGAAGGATCTGTCATCCAAGGAATGAGCTTTCAAAGACAAATTCCCTGTATTATATGGAAAAGACAGAACCTTGCTCAGGAACAACAGCCGATTCAATAGTGATGCTTCCAACATATGAGCAGGAGAATCAACTACAAATAAACTGAGATAAAACAAATAATGCATCTAATCTAGGAGTAGAATCAACTATGATAGTGAAACATCTAGTATATGAGCAGAATCAGCCATATAGAGCAATCAAACATACATAGGGAATGAATCTTGATGCAACCAAAAAACAGCTACAATCAAGCATACAACATCAAAACACAAACGATCACGCAGCTATGAGCAGAAGCAACAAAACACATATTTCGCGCGCGAATCTCAAGAAAATAAAAAAACTAGCAATAAATCACAAATAACAGTAAACCAGCTATGTATAATCTGCAATAAAAAATAGTAACAGTATATTTTCCTATTATCAAAATACAATTTCAATTACTTACTTTCAATTTCAAGGCGACTTTAATCTTGTCAGTCACCTCCACTCCCGCCCAACGTGTGATGTCATGAAAGTTGCCTTGCGATTCCATTTTTCTTTTATAAAATCAACTTTGTAACTTGTTCTGAATGTAATCGATCATTCCCAGTATTGGCAGTTGCCTGGGTTTTCTCTGTACCACATTCATGGACTCCATGTTGTTAGTTGTAAGCATATTGTACCTTCTGTTGGTATAAAACGAACGAGCCCATCTTTCTGGTTCTTCTTCTTTTAAGTACTCTACAACAACTTTGTCGACTTTTTCTATCTCATCCATGAAAGTATAAAATTCAGTTCATTTGTATGTTGTTGCTGCGTTGTAGAAGAGTGATAGAACCACATATGAGAAATATCTTTTTCTTAAATTCTTCTCCATGTGATAGATGCATAGCCCGTGTTGACACTCTGGATAGACATTTATAATTGCATTTGCAATGGCTAGGTGACGATCTGATAGAATAGACAATTGTTCATGTACCCCAATTGCATGTCTTAACTGATTGAAGAACCAGTTCTAATACTCATTATTTTCTGAGTCTGCAATTCCAAAAGCCAAAGGAAATATGTTGTTGTTTTCGTCCTTTGACACTGCTATCATGAGGACACCACGATATTTTTCCTTAAAAAATATTGCATCTACCATTATTACTGGTCTACAGTTGGTCCATCCAATGATTGAAGCGCTATAAACAAAGAATGCATATTGAAACCTGTGTTGAGCAAAAGAATGTTAGTAACAATTTGCATTTGATGTTTATAATCAGAGTACAACAATTTTCTAAACTAAGTCTTGCCCATGAGGCAAGAGTTGCATCTATGTTAATAATCTAATCAGTGCAATTAAAGAATAAACTTTTGCCTCTTGGGCAAAAGTTTTCAACTTCAACAGGATAGCATTTGTACAACAATTTTTTAAACTAAGTCTTGCCCATGAGGCAAGAGTTCCATCTATGTTAATAATCTAATCAATGCAAATAAAGGATAAACTTTTGCCTCTTGGGCAAAAATTTTTAATTTCAACAATTTTTTAAACTAAGTCTTGCCCATGAGGCTAGAGTTCCATCTATGTTAATAATCTAATCAGTGCAAATAAAGGATAAATTGTTGCCTCTTGGGCAAAAGTTTTCAATTTCAACAATTTTCTAAATCAAGTTTTGCCCATGAGGCAAGAGTTCCGTCTATGTTAATAATCTAATCAGTGCAAATAAAGGATAAACTGTTGCCTTTTGGGCAAAAGTTTTCAATTTCAACAATTTTCTAAACCAAGTCTTGCCCATGAGGCAAGAGTTCCATCTATGTTAATAATCTAATCAGTGCAAATAAAGGATAAACTATTGTCTCTTGGGCAAAAGTTGTCAATTTCAACAGTATAACATTTGTACCTGCTCTCATCGTCCCTCTTTATGTTTGTGTACGTGCCTGGGTTATTTTCTTTCATCATGTTAAGATACGATAGCAACCTGTTGTAGTTCTCTTTCGCGATTCCTCTTATCGCCGTATAGGCATGTTGTATCGCTCGCCATCTTTTATTGTAGGATATCATGATTTCGTATTTCCTTCTCATTTCATCTACCATGAAGTTAGGTGTGATTACATTACTAGAGTCACGCACGAGCTCTAGTATGTAGTCACATATGACCTTTGATGTTGCATTCCTATGGTCGGACGTTATGAAATCAACCGAGCAACTATGAGCCTTTTCATATGTAGTAACCTGAAAAAGCAAAGAATCGACAATCTTCGAGGCATGAAACTGCCACACGCAGTTGTCGTCCAAACATCACAGTGAATATCTTGTTGTGCTTGATTTGATAACCTTAAATTGGATATTGTGTGTAATTGCAATATTTGACATGCACGTCATCATATTTTGTTTGTCAATGAAGATCAACTTGACATTTACCTCATTCAAAGAGGCATTGTATCTCAAGAGAGTAGTCTCGACACCAAGTATCCTCTTCTTTTTTTGGCGTACCCTCTTAATCTTGGATGGCTCAGCTATTTCAGCCTCCAATATTTGTTCAATAACTTGTAACTCGTTATTTCTATCAATACTTTCAATATTCATTTCATTTTAATCCATTCCAAGCACAACCCTTGTGAAAAATAAAACAACAAAAAATTAGTAACAATTTAATTTAGAATATATATCTTCAATAAGTAAAATCATTAAGGAGTAAGGCATAGTCAAGTATTGCCCATGGGGCATCTCTGTCAAAGTCTTGCCTCTAGGGCAAGAGTTATAAGTCATCTGCCAAATCATTACAGACTATGGCAGTGTCAACTTTTGCCCATGGGGCATAACTGTCTAAGTCTTGCCTCTAAGGCAAGAGTTATAGGTCATCTGCCAAATCATTACAAACTAAGGTAGTGTCAACTATTTCCCATGGGGCATAACTTGAAATATATGGCAAAATCTGAAGATGCTAAAATCGCACTTAAAACTACTGAATAACACACACTATAGGGGTGATTCTGAGAGGTCTGTTTACTTCAGAGATACGTTGTAAGTGATACAACATAGTTTATCAACTCAATATTCTGATAGTATGGTCTTGAAAGAGAATGATGTACTGGCTATTAATGAGAAGTGGAGCAATATTGAAGAGAGCATATTACAATAAAAATTTAGATTTTTGTGTACAAGCTAGGTGATTCAAACCTCATGTATTTTAGTGCAGTTAGACTCAAACATAAGGCATCTAAATGCTATGATAAATGCTTAATTATGTGAACATCTCATCGAAAAGTTTCAGATGTTAGAGAGCAAACTTCGAATGCTTCACTATATATTCTTAAGCAAACACAACAGGTCAAATTGGTTTCACAGCATCAATTTGCATGTATACAGATTTTCTAATCATATTAATTTAACGTTGCAGGTCAAATGCACACAATCGTGGCATCGTAAGAGGTCATTATGGACACGTCAATCAGATGGGACATAGCTTCAAAACCGATACATCAGATTATGAGGTGAAATGTGTTGATCATGTTTATGAGGAGCAGTGCCACCATGTTCAACATTCTAGACAATCAAATCTCCATCTGTATGGAAATGATTTGTACGATGATACTGACAAGAACCACGCAATACATGATGAAGAAAATGACACGCCAGCTCCTAAGCTAGTTGGATTACTAAGCTTGTTCAAATACTCAACTAAGTTGGATATAGTACTACTGCTGTTAGGTTGTATTGGGGCTCTAATAAATGGAGAATCGCTTCCTTGGTATTCTTATCTTTTTTGTAATTTCGTAAACAAAATTGCTCTGGACAAAGACAAAGACCAGATGATAAAGGATGTGGGAACGATAATATATACTTAAACTTTTATTGTATGCTTCCAAAGCTCTCAGTTAATAAACCCCTTACCCTTCCATACCGCTAGCAGTAAAAAGAGATGAATTCATGAATACTACTATCCTAAAGTATACGTAACCAATACTACTGTAGTTAACAAAAGATGAAGGATTAAATATGATGCGTGTTCAACAATGAAGGATTTTTTTAACATGAAAAAGTTGTATAATGCAGTGAACTGTACAATAGTAACCTTGTTAGCTAAAGTGCCAAATCCTACTACCATTAGATAGTTTAAACCCATTGTCTGTTGCTCTATGTTATACAAGCTAATAGCTAAGGTGTTCTATCTTAGAATTAACAAGTTAGTGCTTCTTTACTCTCTAAAACATAGGCTGGATTCATCCGAGATGGAAAACACAGCCTTTGCCTCCAAGACGAAACCCTCGTAACTACTCAAACACAATTATAATCGCAATAACAAACTCTCCACAACCTGTTCGACACAATTCCTCATCATCTTCGAATGCTAATTATACCACTGCTTTGAATACTTTGAACTAATTTCTTGTACCACCTTGACCTTATACGTTTGGCCTTCCCAAAATAAGTTGTGATCAACGTTAACTCCCATATTAATGGTCTTTCCCTCCAAGACCGCCCCCCCCCCCCCCACAACTGCTCAAACATAATTATAACCGCAATAACAAACTCCCCACAACCAGTTCGACGCAATTCCTCAATGGTAAATATGTTACTACAACAACATCATATCCCAACTTCAGCTTACGTTCACCTCCCCAAAAATCAAATCAATATGCTAATTATATAACGAGCTAAAATTACCACAATGCATCAATAAGCTAAAATTACCACAATGAATTTTGGTGATGAATTTCATACCTGAAGAACCCTTACGGCTAAAGTCGATTCTGCGAATATTTGGAAGTCGATTATGAAATTTGGAAGAAAGAGATTTAATAGTGAGTATTTTGACAGGAGATCGATTCTGAAATTTGGAAGAAAGAGAGGAAGAAAGATGTTTAACGACAAATATTTTGCTGGAGGGTACTTTCATCCAAGAAAATATGACTTAACAAGTTAAGGCTATTTTAACAAAACCTTTTTATTTGGGACTAAAATTTGAAAGCCACCCTAATTTGGGTCTATATTTGAGAATCTCCCAGTAATATGTGTACCCGCTATGTGCGGTCATTATGTATTAAAAAGTTGAATTATTTTTAAAAAAATCTTATGCATTTAAAAGTAAAAATGAAAAGTGTCATTCAAAAGACTTACACAGGTGATAGTTGACATATATTCTTCCTTATAAGAATATTTGTGAAATTCTAAATTGCTATTGTTTTAAAGATTTTGTACCATTGCTATATAAATGTATTTTTGTAAATTTTAGACAAAAATAATAATTTATATTCTATTTATTACTTGGTCTAGCCGAAAAGTAATGTTAAGGCTTTTTTATTTTGTGGGTCTCATTTATTTTTCCAACATTTGTTTGAAAATTATCTCATTAGATCACAATAATTAATAATTTTAAATATCTTTAAAATTATAAGAAAATTTGATCGACTCAGGATATTTTATTTGTGCTATATAAGTTGGACATAGAGAATAACATATACTATGTAAAAATTGCATAAAAAAATGCTATAATAAATATAATAATTAACAACTTAAAATAATTAAAATTATATAAAAGTTCGCTTGACTATAAAGTTTATTTGTATCAAATAAATTGAAATCAAAAGAGAAACATATATTAGGTCCGATGTAGATGTCTGTATCTAGTTACAAAAAAAAGTGATGCATGTATTGCTCAAAAGAGCATTCACATTTCTTTGTCACCGTATAGCTCTGACATTCTGATTTTTTTTTCTTTTTTTGAAAATATAAATTAAATTTTTCTATCCGTTTGCAATGGACGATATATAAATGCCTGAAAAAATTACAATAGAGACCACGTCAGAAAACAATATGATACCATGCAGAATAAGCTCTCAACATTAGACCATTATGAGTATTATTTATCATTTTCATGTGATTTTTAAAATCTTGCAATTTTAGTTATTATTTGTGTTCATCAGTGTTTTTAGATTACACCACTTTGACAGCAAAATATTTTCAGTTTTTCTTTTTGGGACTTGAACTCCAAAAAGCACTTGGCCCTTAAAGATTCAAAAATATTTAAGTTCAACTTGAAGTTGAATTTCTAGTTTTTGAAAAATATGAAAAACAACAAAAAGTTATTTTCACTTTTTTTTCTCTAAATTACTCACAATAATTCAAAAATAATTTAAAAATAATTTCAATTTATATTTATACCAAATTACTTTCATCTTAATTCAAAAATTTTATGTTTCAATTCAAATTAAGAACTTTTTCAGCACCTGATATTTTTAGATTTTTGATGTTTTCATTATCTTCTCAAATAAAAGTTATTGAGATGCTTAAATAATTTAAATTAATTATAGGAAGATATTTATAATTACAGAAACCACAATAGGCTTTGTTGGTTCATATTTTATATAAATTCAATTACTTTCATCTTAATTCAAAGTTTTTATGTTTCAATTCAAATTAAGAACTTTTTCAACATCATCAAATATTTTTATCTTTTTGATGTTTTCATTATCTTATCACATCAAAGTTTTTTAGATGCTTTAACAATTAAAAATAATTATAGGAAGATATTTATACTGACGAAACATACAATAGGCTTTGTTGGTTCATATTCTACATAAGTTGAATTCAATAATTTTTTATTTTTTTTAAATTGAATAAGTAGCATAACGACGATAAAATACTTGAGAAAAATGAAGGAAAAGTGTCATTTAAATCTTGGATGAAGGATTGGTGACATTGACCCACTTAAAAGGTCAAACATAATTAGGAAACTTAATTAAGTTAATTATGAACTTGATTAATATTTTCAAAACTTTCTAATCTTTTCAAAAATACAAATCAACCCACACCCCTCTCCTCTTCAAATCAACAGTGTCTCTCCTCTTTTCCCTCTCTCTATCTCGACCGTGTCTCTCAAGCTTCTCCCAACCGACAGTTCTACAAATTTCTCTCTTCAATCCCCAGCGAATTCAACCTCCTGACGACAAATAGTTGGGCTTTGAGTTCCTTTTTGACTTTCAACCGTCAATCGATATGACAGCATTGCTTTCCAGCGACAACAACTTTGAATTCTTCATTATCCCTTTTCTTCTTTCACAGGTAAAAAATTAAGATTTTTTAGTTATTAAGAAAAAAAGGAACTTGCGTCAACTTCTCTTCTAGTTTTGGTTAATAATTTCAATATTGGATGCTTAAATTTAAAATGGGGACTGAAGAAAAACCTAATTTATGGTATTTCTTCTCTTCTCTTTTCGGAGTGAAATATAATTTTTTTTTGTTATTGCAGTTCTTGTTGTCAACTGTTGATTCTATTTGTTGGTGTCTATTGAGTTTTTTAAAGTTTGATTTTTGTTGTTTGTGTTTGTACAAACAAAACAACAATTTTGGTGTTTTTGGTCATTGTTGATGTTCTTGGTGTTTGTGTTGTGTTGGTGTTGCTGGGTTGATTTGTTGTTGTTCTTGGTAAAAATGGTGTATTTAATATTAAATGGTGATATTTCTATTGTTCTATTGAACAAAATCTTGCTACTATTTTTTTTTCTGCAACAGATGAACCATCTAATGCAACAGATGAACCATCTGATGCAACAGATAAACAATCTGTTGGATGAAATCCTATCAATTATTCCAACATGACGACATGTCTAAAACTTTGATTTCTCCCAACAGATAATTCATCTGTTGCAATAGATAATGCTTCTGTTAGAAGAAATTTAAACAATATTGACAGTTGATCTATTTCATAAATCAGTCATCTGTTTTAATATATTAGTGATCTATTGAAAGAAATCACAACAGTATAGAAACTGTTTTTATTATTTACAACAGATTACTCATCTGTTGCAACAAGATAGTTATATATTGCAACATATAACACACTTGTTGCAACATATGTGTGATTTATTGCAACTGTTATTTTACTGTATGGTACATGATAGATTTACTGTTATCATTTTTTTAATGATGCTTTAATCAATTATAATCTTTTTTATTTTTCTGTTATTTTTTTTTAGATAATATGACTCTCAAAAGAAAAAAAACTGAATCAAATCCAAGTAAAGAAAAAAGTGAAGCAGCTAGACTACATCCACCACTCTATGAGCTTTCTTTACAATCATTATCACAATCAGAAGTAGAAGATAATGAACAGGGAAATGAGGAATATTTCAAAAGAGATGATCCAAATGCTAATAGCCATTCCACTGAGGAGTTGGTCAAAACCTTCAGCATTGATAGTTATACTGTGAGAATGCAGTGCGATGGTGCCACAAATTTAACTAGTGATTTCATGGTTAAGTCAGTCATGGAAAAATCTTTTGACGCCTTTAGGAAAATACTTCGAGACCAAAAATAGATGCTTATTTCAGGGACAACTGCTTTGGATAATATCTTGATTTGTCGGAGGATAACAATGCTCGTTTCCAAATGAAAATGGTAGATGATCTTCTCGAGCATAGGTTTATGTATGAAAATAAAGATAAGATGAATGAGGTGCGAATAAATTATTGTGGCATGGTTGTTTGCTTTGGTTGGAAGGAGTTTATCATAGTTACTGGACTAAAATGTTATCCTCCTTCTCCTTCTCAAGTAATACCTATTCTAACTAAAAAAAAAGCATCCCGTACACCCAAAAAAGGCAAAGGCAAGTCAAGTGACAGTGATGACTTGGTGTTCCTTGTTAGTCTATGCTTCAAAACAAAAATCTGATAGAAGCATTGAAAGGTAAAAGACTTTCAAAGAATCATAAGCGATCATTGTTCTTGGTTTGATTTGTACATAATATTCTTTGGGCGAGAGATGTTAACAACAACATACCACTTGGTTTAATAAAGCTCTCTAAGGATCTTGAGGCATTTAATAGATATCCTTGGGTTATAAAAGCTTTAAAATGATTGTCAAATATTTGTTGACTCTATTAACGCCAAAGACAGTCAACTTATATGGCTTTTCATGGGCTATCATGATAAATATTTCCTTTATTATGATTCATTTAGTTTTTATTGAATAATGTTTTTGATTTATTGACGTTATTTTATAGGTTTGTGCATTTGAAGCCATTCCTTATTTGAGACAACAAGTGAACTACCAGAAAGAAGTTGCATGTCCAAGAATCCTGAGCTTTTCAACCCCCCGAAGGAAGCAGTAAGTCTAATTCTAATTAATTTTTTATTTTAATTAATGATTTTTTAAAAGAATTTAATCATTATTCTAATATATGTACCGATTTATTTTAGATTGTCCATCCGTGGATTTTTTCGATCAATTGAGAGTTAAAAATGTCATGTTTTCTTATTTTACGGTCTGTGCAAACTCTATCAGCCCCTAAGGTCATTGATAGAAGAAAAAAGGAATTATTTGGAGCAACAACCATCACAAGAAAAATAATAATTTTAGAAGGTGGGCTTATTATTGTTGATGGTGTTAGTAGTGATTGAACTGTTGGTGGTGGTAGTGGTGCTGCTGTTGGGGATAATAATGCTCCTCTTGCAATTTTTGAAACAACAAATCATTATGATTATGATCATACTGTTTTGACAAATTTTGCCCCTCATAGCTAATGTTCTACATGCAAATGTCAAAACTGCAAGGCGAAATATGATGTAGTGATTAATTTTATTAATGCATTAACTACTTCTATAAAGAAATTAACATCTAGGAGAGATGTGATTCTATCAAAGAGGATTTCATATCCATACACTCCATTAGAGATTAAGGCGGCTAAGAGGAGGAGGAAAGAAATTTCCAAGGCATCATCAAGCATCGAAAAAAGCAAAAATGCAACTCCTCTGTCTTTGTCTTGCACTTTTGATCAATGGTCACATGAGAGCAGCATGAGATGAAGAAGGTGAATATATATCATCTGTTCCAACAAACAAACAGACTACATATCTATTGCAAAAGATGACACATCTGTTGAAAATTATCAAATAAATATATGTATTTGTTGTAATAGTTGACTAACATGTTGTATCAGACGCATTATTTTTTGCAACATATGTCTCGTCTGTTCTAGCAAATCAAATAGGTATTCATACTATTTTAATTTGCACCAACAGATGACCTATCTGCTGCAACAGATGGGTAATTTGTTGAGACAACTTAAATCAAGACTTCCTATTGTTTTAGTCTGTCCAAACAGATGAGTCATATGTTACAAAAAATAAATCATCTGTTGAAAATTATCATACAGGTCTTCCTCCTATTTTAATTTGTTCCAACAGATGATCCATCTGTTGTGACAGATAGGTAATCTATTGGTACAATTTAAAAACAGGAGAAAGACCTATTTCATTTGGTAAAACAGATGAGTTATCCTTTTATGTTTTTTTATATCTTTGTGATTGCCATTGACAATTCTGGCTTTCCAGTTAGATGTCACAGTAGAAGCTACTGTTGAACAGCATAATGTCACAGTTGATAACCCATCAACTGCTTCCAAATACGAAGAAAAAATGAAGCATGTTAGTCCGAAAGAATGAAAGAATTGCCCGTTTAAAAGGTTCAATATCTCGGATGAGGCTCCAAAAAAATTAACAAAGTTGATCGACGACTACTCAGAATGGATTGCTGATGGGTTGTTAAAGCTTCATGCTGGCAGGTACATAAATTATTTTTAAAGATATTGATTTATACAATTCTTGTTGTAAAAACATGACATTAACACATATAAATCATGCAGAAAATAAAATGATAAACACTACAAAGTGAACGAATCGGGTCTTAGTTTTGATATGTTCGACTTTGTTATTGCACATCCTAGAACAAATAATTGGTTCCATTTGATGTCACAGCCCTAAACTTGCTGGAATAATGAGGTTTAAATATCATACATCTTACTATTAATACTTTATTTAATTGTATCTGTGTATTAATTTTATTGTCACATAATAAAAATTATTTGATAATATGTGCAATACATCGATGTCATTTTTACTACCTCCGAAAGAATGCTAAGTTGCAAACACAAGAACAATAGATACACGACAGACAATTGTTAGTACAAAATTTACATCAATAATGCCTACGATAGGTATTGTCAATAATAGCCGAAAGTTTTCCGAAATGAAAAATGCTTAATCAATATCATCAACGGTTTTAACATTCCAGTTGGCTTACCTTGACATTTGATCGATGAAGTGTACATCCCAATTAATTGCGGTGATGAATTTTATTGAGTGTTGGCTGTCGTTGTTCTAAAAGAGAGGCACATTTAAGTTTATGACTCGATGTCGGGGAGTAGACGTTCTAGGTCGTCGTCTAAGATACAAAAACTGGCCAAAATATTTCCTAATTACCTTGATATACGTGGCTTTTTGAATTAAAAGATTCGTATTGATTGGTCGATGATTAAAGTATACCGAGATAAAATGGTCAATCCATTTGATGTAAAATATGTTGAAGGAATTTCTCAACAACCCATTGGTAGCCTGTAAGTATCAATCAAGTATCATGACTTAGTTTTATTTCTTAAATTTCACAACGCTTATATTAATTGTAAGATACGGATTATCTGATTTTTACAAACACAGGAATTATGGTCTTTTTGTTGCCGCTTACGCCGAGTATTTGAGCGATGGATTACAAGTACCAAATGATGGACTTGATGTCGGATCACTCCGTAAAAGATATGATACTCTTTTATAGAAATACGGAGAAGCGAAAGCTCAAAAATCGTATGCAAGCGATATTAAAGATCCACGATGACGAAAGCCAAATTTCATAGTACCGGTTGAAGAACAACTTGTCCATATTGAGTAGATCTTTACTGTCAAAGTAATAACCTTTCCTTAGGAATGTTAGCACCATAACTTAAATTGTTGATTTATTTGTTGAGTAGATCATCTGTACCCATAATAATTTTTTTATATTTTATTTATTTATTGATTTATTTCATGTAATTTCTGAAGGGTTCGATTTATTTTATTTTGTCTATGTTATCCTTAGATTTGAATTTATTAATTAAAATGGAATACTAGATTCAAATATTACGACAGATAATGTATCTGTTGCAACAGACCATATATCTGTTGGAAATTATTAAACAGATTTAGACATATGTTGCAACATATAGGTCATCCGTTGAAAATTATCAAACAGATTTTCCTATTATTTTAATTTGTTCTAATAGATGACGTATCGGTTGTAACAGATAGACTTAGATATAAAAATTTGCATAATGCAATAGATGACCAACCTATTACAACAGATAAACTATCTGTCAGAACAGATAGATTATCTGTTATAACTGATAGACAATCTGTTGCATTATAAAAAATTCAATTTTCATCAAATATAAAAATTGTCATGACATAAAAATTGTCATGGTGTTTGTGTTTCTACATCTTCTTTTTTATACACAAGCTCTAAACATTTAGTTAGTACCCCATAAGCCCAGACCTCTTGCATCCTTGCCACAGTGTTGTCGCTTAGAAAAGTTGTTGGCTCAGCCATTTCTATGTTGGTCAGCAAACATTTAATGTGTGCAAGCGTGTACGACCTGCATGCGCCACCAATTTTATTTTTTGAAAGGTCCTTGTTCTTGTTTCGACCTTCAAAATCTCATGTTTACTTCATCAACACTTTCATTGGCAAATGATTCATCAGTTTACTCTACCTTAACAAGTTGGGGAACAACTTCAACAGTGGCTGCATGTGGGTAAAAAAATTAGCCTTGTCGAAAATAGGTAAGCTGCAGTCATAAACCTTCATCTTTCCCTCCTCGAGTAGTATCTCAAGAGCTAGAAAATGTTTGACCTCCATGTTCATAACTTCAAGAATCCTCTTTGCTTTGGTCCAGTCATTGCCGAGTAGATATGGCCTCTTTTCTCTAACATAATTAATCATATTTTCATCCTATTGAACCCAAAAACTAACGAATCAAATTCAGAGCCCCTGGGAGTTGACGCTAGCTTAATGAGCTTAGCGTGCCTATCCTTGAAATCATTATAGAAGTTGAGGTCCATTATCCTATCGGCAGCATCATAATCTTCTGGGTACGCTAATTGCCTATCCCTCATGAGGCAAAGAATTTCATCAACATACTATGATATAAGAAGACAATTTTTAAATAGGTTAGTAATTTTAAAAAAGAAAAACAAAGTGAAAAGATGCAACGGATGGTCCATCCGTTGTATAGGGTTCTCTGAATCTGTTAATAAATTACCCATCTAATGCAACTTATGCAACATATGGGTAATCTGTTGCAATAGAACCACCGAAAGTTGCACCAGAATACCCAACTATTGCAATCGATGACACATTTATTATGTAGCTTCTTCTTCATAGAGTAGATTAGAAGGCTAGGTTATAAAAGTAAACTTACCGTGTCCACGTACCACAGACCCATATTTGTCATCTTCTTGAAATATTGGGGGAAAAGGTATTCATGGTGAAGGTTTTTGTGCGTTGCTTGGAATTTATGGTCTTTCTCAGAACAACCTTCTGTTTGGCATCATGTTCCACGTATATGTCCACCTTCTTCAATGGTCCCTGAACTTCGACAACTTTTGGAAGAGCATGAGTTGCAATTTTTTTAATTTTATATTTGAGAGTATATGTCTAATTGATTTTTTTCTTCCTAACCTCCACTGTAGGAGTGTATGGCTCTCTCAACTTCTTGGATGGTATGACACCCCTCTTGGATTTCAATTCCTCGATAGCTTTAGCGATAGAATCTATTCTTTCAAAGAGTTTATCCTGTTTGTCCATATTGTCTTTGTATTTGCAAAGAGAACATGAGGGTATAAAGGAGTGAGAGAGACCACTATAAGGGTGAGACAGACCGGTATAAGGGTGAGAGGGACCAGTATAAGAGGTGATTTCAAACATAATTATTTTTTACTGAGCATCAATATGCTCATCATCACGACTGGCTGCAGCATCTGCATCAGCATGGCTGCCACCAATATGAACAACTCCACCAGCAATACCCCCTGAAGCAGCACCCAAATCTGTTGCAGCAGGTCATGAAGAGCCTCAACATTAGGTTGACCTTGCCTAACTGCTCTTCTTATGGATGTTGCTCCAGCCAATTCCTTCATTATTAACTCTATCGTTGGGTCTTCTATTGTATTAGCAAGACCTAGAGTAATAAAAAAAGTCATCTCCAACTTTTGTTGAGTGGGTCCGATCCATGGATGCACAACCTAAAAGAAAGGGTAGATATGTTTAAATCAAATAATAATTTGCAGTCAGTCGGGCAATATGTTAACGTAGACAACTTATGCAACATATGATCTTTATGGTTTAACAAATAATTCATATGTGGCAATAGATTAACTATTTGTTGCATTAGATTACCCATCTGTTGCGTAAGTTGTAGTAGATGGGTAATCTGTTAAGTCAGGTTTAGAGAACCAAAGCAACAAATAGGTAATCTGTTGCGAAAAATGACTTATCTGTCGCAACTGATTACCGATATGTTACATCAGACGAGTAATCAATTAAGATAAATTACAACAAATTACCCATTTATTTCAATATCTTTCTTTGAGTTAAATTATTTTACTTGAAAGAAGACTTACTGCATCATTCAGAGGGTTAAAGAGATCAACCTCCTTAATTCTTGTGTTGCTCTTTGTAGCCAACCATCTAAGGATCCTTGGATGAGAAACCTCATCCAAGTAACCCTTGACCTACTTTCAGAGGGGAGGAATGACTTCAAATGCCCAAGCCTTAAAAAATGTAAACAGGAAGCAAGCAAAAAAAAAGTCATAATAATTATTCAATATAAATTAATGGAAGAGTAAACGAATGGTGATTAAATTTACCATGAAAGCATAAGGAAAGCCGTATAATGTGATCGTCTTTAGAGATAGCTTTGTTAATAAATATTTGACAGTCAACTTGTAGTTGTCATATCCCCAAGGATAATTGTTGAATTTCTCAAAATCCTAAGCAAACTTCAACAAATCATCTTCTATGACTTTGTTGACGTCTCTTGCCAAGATAACGGAATGGGCAAACCAAACTAAGCACGATTGCTCCTTGTACTTCTTTGGTATGATTTTATCCTTGAGATTTTATAACAACATTGTGGCTCTGTAGCCACGTCCAGCAATGTCCAACAACCCATCTATTTTTTCCTTGCGTTTGTTGGTTTTGGTGGGTGGATGCTTGGATAATGTCTTCCCTTTATTTGATAGAGGTGGTTTGGCTGTCCTGCTTGCCTTGGACTTTTTGCGGTGTGTTTTCTTGATGAAAGGTTCTTTTGGACGATCGTATCTCAAGCCTGCCACTATGGCAAACTCTTTTATGCCAAAACAAACCGGCATGCCATAATAGTTAATCCAGATTTCATCCATCTTTTTACCCCCTCATTCGAATCTTTATCATCCCCCACGTACTTGATCCTGCGCTTGAGAAGATCATATACCATGCTCATTTGGAAAAGTGTCCAAAGCAGCTCTTCTTAAAAAGTTCATTTATGTTTTCCCTATTCATAGTTTTCCTATAATCATGAAAAGGTTTTTCCAACTGAGATTTAAGTACAAAATCACCAGTTAGTTCTGCAGGGTTATCTCTCGGCATCGCAACTTAAAACCTGTCAATACTAATAGTTTTGACAGGATCATGTTGGGATTCGATCTTAATTCACGCCCCATTGGTGATGCATTATCATCATGTTGATCATCATCCTCTTTTTCACTTTCTACTTCCTCCTCTTCTTGTTTATGTTCTTCTTCTTCCTCCTCACTTTTATTTTCCTCACCAGCCTCTACATACCCTTCTGCACATTCCTCAACATTATTTTTATAACTTTTCTTAGCTTCACTTCTTCCTGACTGAGATTGTTCAGGAAGTTCCTCCGAATCCTTTTGTACTCTAGCCTTTTTTGTTAGGTGGTCAGAAGTTGATTCACTTTCAGTTTCTTTTCTTTTGGGATATATCTTTTAACTACAAACAACAGAAAAATAAAAAATACATTACAATTGATGTCTGCATAATTTTTAAAAAAAGGTTAGACAAATTTCAATAAACTTTTATACGCCACGTTACCAAAAAAATTCCAACAAATAACCCCTCCGTTAGAACAGATGAATCATCTGATGGATGAGATCAAAACAGTCATGTTACTGGTTTGTTTTATGCCAACAGTTGAAATATTTGTTGCAACAGATGGGAATCTGTTTGAAGACCTATGTTTATATCTCCCAATAGATGTTCCATCTGTTGCAACAGATGGGCCACCAACACCACCAAGAAAACCACCACCACCACCACCACCAATGCCACCAATACCAACACCTCCACCAACACCACCAATACCAATACCACCTCCAAGACCACCACTAATACCACCAACACCAACACCACCAACACCACTACCAACATCACCGATACCAACATCACCACCAATACCACTACCAATACCACCAAGACCACCACCACCACCAATGCCACCAATACCAACACCAAGACCACCAACACTACCAATGCCACCACCAAGACCACCAACACCACCAAAACTAAGACCACCACCAACACTACCAAGACCACCAACACCAAGACCACCAACACCACCAATGCCACCACCAAGACCACCAACACCACCAAGACCACCACCACCACCACCAATACCACTACTAATATCACCACCACCACCACCAATACCACCTCCAATACCACTAATACCAAAACCATGACCACCACCACCACCACCAATACCATCCAACAATACCATGACAATCAACGAAATACTATGATAAAAACTAGTATTTCTTGAGTTTTTTTTTACGTTTTAGCATCAAAACTCAAAATTAATAACTCATTCTCGAAGATAATACAATTAAAAGTCTTCTTTTTCATCATTAACTAAAAAACCCTAATTTTTAGAAAAAAGAATAAATTTAGATTTTTTCTCGAACTCTGTTACATGCGAAGACAAAGAAAACAACGGATACAAGCAAGAATGAAGTAAAAATAACAACTATGTGGTCAAAAATGGGAAGAAAATCAATCTGTTGTGAAGGGTTTAATAATATGTTGAGTAGTTGTTGTTTGTATTGTTGAGAGAGAAAGAAAAGAGCGAGAACTCGAGATTTGAAATGATGAAATATTTTTCCCGCAAATGGATGATTTGTATGGATTTATTTGTATTTTAAAAAAGAATGATAGATTTTAAAAATGTTAATTTGGTCCGAATTGTCTTAATTAATTTTTAAAAGATATAAACTTTAACTGTTTCATCATAATAAATTGGATTAAGTTCAATTGGAACATTAATCAATTTAATAATATTTCAAATAATAATTTAATATGAATTATTTCAGCTCAAATTGATCAGTCGATGACTCAGGTCAGGACAAACACAACTCCAACATCATACAATTGCAACAACTCAATTGAAATTGTATTTGACCCTATCAACCCATTCCTAATTCTAGATAAATCAATTTAGATATTATTTCAAATAATAATTTAATATGAAACATTTCAACTCAAATTGATCAGTTGATGACTCAAGTCAGGACGAACGCAACTCCAACATCATGCAATTGCAACGACTCAATTGAAATTGTAGTTGATCTTAACAACCAATTCCTAATTCTAGCTAAATCTATTTAGATATTTCAAATAATAATTTAATATGAATTGTTTCAACTCAAATTGATCAGTCGACGACTCAGGTCAGAACGAACGCAGCTCCAACATCAAACAATTGCAACGACTCAATTGAAATTATAGTTGACTCTATCAACCCATCCCTAATTCTAGCTAAATCAGTTTAGATATTATTTCAAATAATAATTTAATATGAAACATTTCAACTCAAATTGATCAGTTGATGACTCAGGTCAGGACAAATGCAACTCTAATATCATACAATTGCAACGACTCAATTGAAATTGTAGTTGACTCTATCAACCCATCCCTGATTCTAGCTAAATTAATTTAGATATTATTTTAAATAATAGTTTAATATGAAATATTTCAACTCAAATTGATCAGTCGACAACTCAGGTCAGAACGAACGCAATACAGTAACGTGCAATTATAATAACTCAATTGAGATTATAGTTGACCCTGTCAACCCATCCCTAATTCTATCTAAATTATTGCGATTCAGATGCACACATAAGTGCATGTGATCGTTCAAGTAATATAGTGATTTAGACAATCAGATATCATTCCCACGAGCACTAAACAACTAGAATTTAAACTAAATTTTAGTTTCAGACAATGAGTATTAGGTGTTTTATATTATCAAGATGATTTTAATTTTGTGAATAAAAATGTATATTAATAAAAAAGAAATAAAATTTTATGACTAGAGCAAAGCAAGCAACGGTTGTAATTAATTATGATGAGGATTCCAGGGTTGAGGCATTTCGAATAATCATACAATTCTCTATTCTTATCACTGTCTTATTGGTTATTAGGTTGTTGATTCGCAAGGTTTATACCATGATCTTGGTCTTCCTACCTCAAATCTTCTATCTATTGAATATTGTAGCTACAACTCCTGCAGAGATACAACAATTCTTCTAGATTCATAAAGTTATCTTCTTGCACTTGAACCAAGCAAGACTTCTAGGTATATTCCTATCCTAGATGCTAATTCAAACCCCTTATTTTATAAAAGGATAAGAACCTTGCTTCTTAATTTCTTCGTTCTATCCTATGATTCTCATCCCGAACGCACATAGAAATATAGATTTATTCTAATGGTGGCCACTCATCAAAATAATAAGCTCAAAAAATTAAGAACAACCCAGATGATAATCCAAAAAGAAACTATGAATAAGAATATAAAAGAGTAATCACGTTCTTAGCCTCATCCCCAGAATAAGGGTGTTTAGCCAGTCATGTTTGAATTCAATATCCAAAATAAGTAATTATTCTTACCCAAAATAATTCTTGAAGTAAAGAAGTTCAAAAGAAATATTAAGAACCCTAAAAGAGAAAATTTTATGCTTTTTCGCCGTTGCTATGCTTGCCAAGACCCCCTCTATAATTGTGCTCACGTGTTCCTTTTATACTTGGAAATTTTTTACCAGATCTGCACCATTAATGCGACGCGCCATAAATCGTGTTAAGACAACCAATGCGTTGCGTCAACATCGCGTTGTCACACTGAAATTCATCTTTAAAAATCAAGCTAAGTCCATTTTTTCACCACATGACATGACACATTGACATCGCGTCATGTCACTGGAAGTTACTCCTCAATATTCAGCTAAGTGTTAAAACCTGAAGCATCAACACGATGCGTTGATATCGCATTGATGCACTGGAAGTTACACATGGAATTTCTGCTAAGTCACAAAAATCACGCATCGACGCGGCGTGTTGACATCGCGTCGATGCACTGGAAATTGTTCTTCAAATTCTGGCTAAGGCTCATAATGTTACCAGTTGAGGCGACGCGTTGAGATCACATCGTGTCACTGGTATTTTTCTCCAATTTTTTTCTTTTATCTCATCTATCCTCAACTCCTTTCTTTTCTCTTTACTCTCATGCATCTCCATTTGTTTTTGCCTTTGATCCGCATGGTCCTTTGCCTCATCATGATATGTATCCCATTTTCTTCCAAATCCATAGAAAATCAACCCTGTTTCTCTAATCACATCGGTTAGCCATGAAACATAATTTAACTAGCAAATCAATGTATTTAGCATACTTTTTATTTTTGAAACAAGTCCAAATATGGGTAAATAGCGATGTTTGGACTTATAAATACACCTAAGATCACCACCCCACACTAAAACCTTGTTCATCGTCGAACAAACTTCAAGCATCACAATACTCAAACCTTTTAATCGCAACCTAAGAATCATATTGGTGTTGGACACATAAACTTTTATTTCACAATTCATTGTCCCAACAGTGCATTCAATTTGTTGGCAAACTTAATATAAACATGAAATCAGGGATTCACTAAGTAATCCAGACTTTCATCCGCATGCACCCTCAAAGCAAGAAAGTTTTCCCATATCACTCACATTTCAACAATCTTAATCAGAATGGGAATATTAAATTTCAAACTCTCGCTCTCAACAAAGAATTCACACATATACAAATATGATCCATAGGCTTGCCCTTAGTGTATTACTTTACTAATAGTCGGGTGTTAAAATAGATCAGTTAGGTTTTTTCATAGTTGTAATGCAGGCTAACGGACGGGTAGGAACTATTTTGAAAATAGTGACTAATCTCCCTAAGTACTTTAATAAATAACTACCTTAATTCAAAATTACATTCTTTTCAATCAAACTTTTCACTTCATTATCTTTACACATCCATTGTTCTACCCAGATCTTTCTAAGCACATTAACATCACTTTGGCAGGAGCATTTTCTTTTACATTTCAGTATTTCTTTAAATCCCAAATTTTGTTACGCACCCCTATAGTAGCCACCCTCAACCTAAGTAATTTTTCTTAATTGAGGTGCACATTGTCCTTAACGGACTAGGGCCAAAACAGGTTCATTGTAATGCAATAACCGGGTAATGAGAACTTAACTTTTTATCACACATTAATTTTTAACTCCTAACCATCATACACAAATGCACAAATTACTTCTCTTATAGCTTTACTTTCACCTTTTTCTCTATTTTATATTTCAAATTCCCCCTTATTGCATTATTCACATTAAAGTGCTTAGAAGATATGGATCAAACTAAGGTCTTACCAAAGAAAAGGACTAGGCTACATATGAGGCTATCAAGAAAATCAGGCTATAGGCTCAACGGGGCTAACTATAAATATGCATAAGGGTAGGCAAATAAAGTCTTTAAAATCTGGTTAACAAAGAAATGCCTAAATCACTTCCTACTCCCCACACCCTTTATTTCTCTTTGTAAACACACCGGGCAAGTTCTAGTCATTCTCATTCATGCAGAATATGAACAATTACTCACACACTCTGTGCATGCTAAGATTTAAGTCGGATCCTTAAGGTCTTCGATTTTTGCACTTTATCAAATTCAATATTAAGCCAATCAAATCAACTACACCTATTGATATTTCACATAAAAAATAAAATTTCCAACACGTACATTCCTCAAAGGTTGCAGGGGTCTTACTACTTTCTCAGCTTCTAAAGACGCACTCCCCTTAAGACGGTCTCCATCCATCCATCATAGGGGAAGGCACTAACTAAGATAATTGCATAACAAAATTTGCCAGAAAGGGAACACCTAATTACTGTAATTTTAAATTGCACCACAAAGGGTAAAAATAAAATACTACCATTATCTTAAACCAATAAAAATAATTCTTTCCAAAAAGGAAAATACTTGTCAACTTACCCGTTTATGAAAACATCCAAAAACACAAAAATGAATAAAAATTGTTTGTTCATCCAACCAAGCCAACACAACATAGTCAAATAGAAGAGATGAAGAAGAAGATGAAGATCGACCACCCCACACTTAAGCCGAGCACTGTCCCAGTGCTGGCAAAATGGGCATGGTGGCGTAATAATCCCTGCTCAGTCAAATGTCACCATGACAAGCACATCACCAGCTTCAACATCATTGCCATCACCAACATCATCAACAGAGTCATCATCATCATCAGACTGTTCTTCTTTGTCAGACTCATCATCAGAGTATGCCATACGTCTTTCCTCATCTGTCGGGATATTATCATCCATCGGCTCATCGAACTCATCACCTATCCGTAATATGGTCTTGGCATGACGCCCTAACGGATAATCCAACTCTATATCAGGGATTTTCTATTGGGTGACTGCTCGCCCAGACGCCCTCAGTAGCAACTTGGTATACCCATACATCCGGACCATAATCTCATCATTCCGAGCATGACGCTCGGGCATAGTCAAATTTTCCCATGAGCAGCTGGCCCTTTTGTGCAAGAAATATCAAGTGGCTTGTCACTGACAGGCGGTAAATAATTTGCATTTTTTTTCGGCACCCCGTGTTGCCTCAAATATCTAGTTAACAATCCGCCAAACCTGTATCTATGCCCCCTAGAAATTTGGCCTTCCTCATTGCCAAGAAGATAATTGGACCTATATTTAAGTCCACATCCTCACACATGAAGGCAAATATCAGATAAATTCTATTGCGGGTCACTTCCGTCATGTGTGTCCCATGAATTAAGCAGGCGTAAATGATTCTGGCCCATAAACGGGCCTCCCTGTTTAGATGAGCGAAAGAAAGTGAACTATGTGTACCTACCTCCTTATAGCGAATCCACCTTGCCATCGATCGAGTATCACAAAGGAGGCGACGTATTTGCTGATAAGGGGGTGTGACTATTATCCTCTTCAAAACCTCAGAATTTACATAGGGTGCAGGTACGCCTAACATCTCATTAACCGTGTCCGCTGTGAAAGTGATTATCCGACCACACACTTCAACTTCCGAATCCTTCGGGTTCCAGTTTGTGTAAAATTCCCTGACCAATCTCAAATTATATTCCCCTGGCTGCTCGAAAAGAAACCCCATATGTTGAGCCTCAATCTTCCTCACTATTGAAGGATACTCCTTCATCAAAGTACTCCAGTTGATTAACTGGTCAGCTGAGTATTTGGATTCCTTGTGCTGCGAGTACCACTTTCTATTCGCTTCAGCAACAACTTTTGTTCCGAACCTGCAATGCCCCCTAGGAACCTGTGGAGTTGCTGGTACTCTATCAGCTTGTCTACTCCTCTTGTGTGCAGACCCAGATGTCCCAACTATATTCTTTCCCTTGCTAGACATGTTACCTGTTCAGCACAACAACCCACAAGAATATAAAACATGCACCTTCGACACTAGCTACCACTAAGTGTGAATGTTACCCCACACTTAGTTTCTAGCACAAGTTGCTATAAAAATTACATGTACTCGGTTACTCAGACTTTCCCTTTTATTTCACAAGTCCATGGTTAGTTATCCAACATTACTCATTCAATATCGATTAATCTCGTGGAAGTGCCAAAGAAAATTATCTCATTATGATCACTTACAGTTCATCTACACAGAAACTACCTTTACTCAAAGTGCAAGGCATCATGTCAATTAAAGCCAACTCATAAGAGCCCATATTTAGTCACCAACATACGTCACCTATTCAAATGCTCCATACTACTTCAGTGCAACCCCACACTTAATTTCTATCATGTAGTGAATCAATAAATCTCAATTGTAGTGAATCAATAAGCACATTTGATTCTCAAAATTTAAACTCAAAGTATCATGAGAACTTACCTTGTCTTGGTTGAGAAAAAAGGTTGAAGTTAAAACCTTGTGAAATTTTTGACAAGACTTAACTAAGGAGTGATTTATGGTTTTTGGGGGAAAGGGGGTGACGCGCAGCTAGGGTTAGGTGAGGGGAGTGAAAATGGTTAAGTATGGTATTTATAGATATGACACAACAATAAGGATTGACACGACACATTGTATATCGCGTTGAATAATCAACGCGACACGTCAAGTTCGCGTCGATTCTCTGGAAATAGCCTTGAAAATTTTTTCTAAGTGTGGAATTTATTCCCATCGACACAACACGCCAAGATCCCGTCGATTCTCTGGAAATTGCGACCAAAAATTTTTTTGAGGCCAAATTTCTTAGATTTTTAAACATCTTTTCTTACCCCTTACCTTTTTCACCACTTGTCAGCTATTTACTTACTCAATGTCCCATGTTCAACATCTTCTTTATCTCCCCCTTATTTTTCATTCCTGAACATCAATCAAAAACAACAAAATTACGCCATGAAAAGTGGGTTGCCTCCTACTAAGCGCCTTATTTTAGGTCGTGGCTCAACTCATTTTTTTGTATTTTTCTTTTTGTTCTTCATCTACTAAAAAATTAAATTTCCTATTACATTACATTTGTGGGTTGCCTTCCATATAGCGCCTTATTTTATGTCGTGGCACGACTCATCTCATCATCACTTTTTAGCAAAAGTGATAGATTCCTTGTGTTTGTCCAGATGATCCGCCCAATAGTGCTTTACACGCTGTCCTTTCACCAAAAACTTTTTGCCTTTTCTTTATTCCACAGCTCCATGAGGTGTCATACGCACCATCTCAAAAGGCCCAGACCATTTCTACCGTAATTTTCTAGAAAATAACTTAAGCCATAAATTGAACAACAAAATAAGTTATCCGGGTTCAAATACTCTGTCTTGAATTTGCTTGTCATGCCATCTTTTGGTATTCTCCTTGTATAGCTTGGAATTTTCGCAGGCATGAAGCCTAAACTCATCAAGCTCATTCAGCTGCCGTAACTATTTCTCTCCCATAGTCTACATTTCAATATTTAGCTTATTTACAACCTAATATGCTTAGTGTTCCAGCTCCACATGAAGATGGCAGTCTTTACCATACACCAAGCGATATGGAGATGTCCCAATAGGCATCTTGTAAGATATACGGTAGGCCCAGAGTGCATCATCTAGCTTCTCCGCCCAATCTTTTCTCTGCCCATTCATAGTCTTATAAAGTATTTGCTTAATCTCCAGATTTGACACCTCAACCTGTCCACTAGTTTGGGGATGGTATGCAGTGGCAACCTTGCGCCTAACACCATATTTAGAAAGAAGTTTTTTGAACCAAGTGTTAACGAAATGCGTACCTCCGTTACTGATTATTGCTCTTGGTATACCAAATCTGGAAAACATATTCTTCTTCACAAATTTTAGCACCACTCTTGCATCATTAGTTGGACTCGCCACAGCTTCCACCCATTTAGAGACATAGTCAACCACTACAAGAATGTACAGATTGCCTTTTGAAGGTGGGAATGGGCCCATGAAATCAATCCCCCAAACATCAAAGATTTCGACTTCTAAAATATTATTGAGGGGCATCTCATGACACCTAGATATGGTACCCAACCTTTGACATTGATCACAATTCTTTACAAAGGAAACTGCATCTCTAAACAATGTAGGCCATAAAAAACTTGATTACAACACTTTTCTCACAGTTCTCTCACCCCCATGATGTCCACTATATGGAGATGAGTGGAAATCTTATAGCACTTTTGAAAATCCAGCCTTTGGGATACACCTACGAATTACTCCATCTGGACCCTGCTTGAAGAGATATGGTTCATCCCAAATATAGGCACGAGAATCATTGAGTAATTTCTTTCTTTGTTGTGTGGTGGCATCAGGAGGATACACCTCAGAAGCTATCAAGTTCACAATATCAACATACCATGGGAACTCAACTACATTTATGGACAACAACTTCTCATCAGGAAACTCTTTCTTAATACTAAGGAAGTCATCAACAATATAGTCTCAATTTTCCAGCCGTGACAAGTGATCAACAACTTGATTTTCAGCTCTTTTCCTATCTCGTACCTCAAGATCGAATTCTTATAATAGAAGAATCCACCTAATCAGTCGTGGCTTAGCATACTTTTTGTTTACAAGATACTTAATGGCATCATGGTCAGTATGAACAATGACCTTAGTACCAACTAAGTAAGATCTAAACTTATCGAATGCATACACCACTGCCAACATCTCTTTCTCTGTAACCGTGTAGTTAACTTGAGCATCATTCAACACTTTTCTAGCATAGTAGATCGAGAAAAATACCTTTTATTTTCTGTGACCCAAAACCACTCCCACAACAATGTCACTAACATCACACATTAGATCAAAAGGTAACTCCCAATCTGGTGCGATCAGAATAGGTGCTTCAGTCAATTTATTCTTGAGTTTATCAAAAGCTACATGGAAATCGATCCCGAACTCGAACTTGGCTTATTTCTCTAACAATCTGCTCACGAGGCTTGCAATCTTTGAGAAATCTTGAATGAATCATCTGTAGAACCCTGCATGTCCTAGAAAGCTCTGCACTCCTTTGACTGTGACTGGATGTGGCAACTTTTCAATCACTTCAACCTTTGCCTTGTCCACTTCGAGTCCTTTGCATGACACTTTATAGCCTAGAACAATTCCTTCCTTAACCATAAAGTTGTATTTTTCCTAATTCATCACTAAGTTCATCTCTTCGCCTGTAAGCACTTATCAAAAGAATTACCATACACAGAGAAATCATCCATGAATACCTTCATAAATTCTTCCACCATGTTTGAGAATATTTCCATCATACATCTCTAAAATGTTGCAGGTGCATTGTATAAGCTGAAGGGCATGCGTCTGAATGCGTATGTACCATATGGACACATGAAAGTGGTCTTCTTCTGGTCTTCCTGTGCTATGATTATCTGATTGTAGTTGGAGTACCCATCCAAAAAATAATAATACTCTTGCCCCGCCAATCTATCCAGTATTTGGTCAATAAAGGGAATTGGATAGTGATCTTTACGAGTTGCTTCATTTAACATTCGATAATCAACATAAATCCTTCAACCGGTCACCGTACGTGTGGGAAGCTCATTATCATCATTGGTTACTACAGTCATTCCTCCCTTCTTTGGTACACAGTGCACCAGACTAACCCATTGCTATAAAAAATTAGGTAGACAATACCACTATCTAACCACTTGATCACTTCTTTTCTAACCACCTCCTTCATCACCGGATTCAACCTTTGTTGTTGCTACACTCTAGGTCTGTAACCCTCTTCCATGTAGATGCTTTGCATGTAAAATACTGGATTAATTCCTGTAAAATCAGACATCTGCCAACTAATCGCCTTTCTTTTTATCTTTACAACTGCTATAGCTTCTTTTACCTATACATCTAATAATCCCGCAGACAATATAACAGGCAAAGTATATTGATCACCAAGAAAAACATATTGCAAGTGACAAGAAAAAACCTTAAGCTCTAACTTAGGAGCTTCTTTAACTGAGGGCTTGGGCGATGGACCAATTAGCATATTTAATGGTTCGACAGACACTTTCATCATCCCAACCACTACCAAATTCATAACCTGGATTAGTTCTAATGCTTTCACGTCTCCATACAGATCATGACCCATTAAAGCTCGCTCTAATAGATCATCAAACAACAACAACTGCCAATCCAAAGCAAGATCAATAACCGATATAGAAGATAACTCCTCATATATGGATGGCAGTTTTCCCGCTTTGCACACATAAAAAACTTCCACTTTATCATATGCTTGCATTGTCATTTTTTTAGCTGCTACATCAATGAGTGACTATCATGTTGCTAAAAAAGGTCATCCCAAAATAAATGGAACAATAGGATTAGCCTCAAAGTCAAGAATTACAAAATCCACCGGGAAGATTAAAGATTCCACTTGCACCAACACATCTTCAACAATACCATCTGGCCTAGCAATGGACCTATTCGCCAACTGCAACACAATAGTCGTGGGTTTGGGACTCCCAAGACCCAGCTTCCGGTACCATGATGTGGGTATGAGATTTATGCTAGCACCCAAGTCGCACAATTCACGTGCACAAATAGTCTATTCAATGGTAATCTGTAAGGTGAAACTACTTGGATCCTTCAATTTTATGGGCAGTTTATTTTAAATTTTGGACGTGCACTCTTGAGTAAGTGCAACTGTAGCATATTCGGTCAACCAATTCTTATTAACAACAATATCCTTCAAGTATTTCGCATATTTCGGCATACTCTGTAGAATGTCAACAAGAGGCAGGTTTACTTGAACCTGCTTCAAAAGATCTAGGAACTTCTTATAACTTACTTCCTCTTGATGCTTCCTTGTCTTTTGAGGAAAGGGTAAGGGTATAGTCTTCTTTTCCGCATGAATTTCATCTCTTGCCTCTTTTTTCTTAACTTCCTTATCTACATTATCTTTTGAACTGTCATCAGTGAATGTGGGATTATCCTGCTCCTAAACTGTCTCCTTAGTTTGTAGCCCACTCCATGTTGTAACAATATTTACCTACTTTGGATTGGCCTCTATATTTCTAGGTAATGATCCTTGTGGCCTTGTATTCCTTAATACTGCAATTTGACCCAACTGTAACTCTAGATTTCTTGTAAGCAATTATTGACTCTTCAACTCAGCTTTAAACTGTGTTTGTTGAGTCTTTATGTCAGCTGCAAATTATGTTTGTTGAGCCATAAACTGCTTAATCAATTCCTCCATATTGCTAGTCTGAGTGATTGCCTAATTATTTTGAGCCAGCTGTGGATTTGGTTGCACTGGTCCTTTGTACTGATTTGCATTTTGTGCCTGATTTTCACCCCATGAAAAATTGGGGTGGTTCCTTCAATTGGGTTTATATGTGTTACCAAAATTCTGTTGACCCTGACGATTTGCATTCCCCACATAGTTAACTAAATTTGGATTAACAGAACATGCGTCTGCTATGTTCTCACCACTTCTGCAAACTTCACACCATGAATATACCTGTTGAACTGCATTTGTTGCGGCTGCTGGTTGTGTCACACCCAACTTTAGGTTGTTTAGCTGAGTAGTCATATGGTTTTCCATTGCTGTAATCTGTGCCTGTAATGCAGTGAACTAATCTACATCCAATACCCCTACAACCTTCTTGGGAGCACTCTTTGAGTCTACATGCCAGTCAGGATTCCCTTGTGAGATTCAATTCAAGAGTGTATACAATTTTTCATAAGTTTTCTCCAAAGCTTGGCCTCCTCCTACTGAATCCAAGAGAATCTTTGTATTCGACTTAAGTACTTCTATAAATGTGTGCACCAAGATATTATTCGATTGATGGTGATGAGGACAATTTCTGAGCATGCCTTTAAATCTCTCCCAAGCTTGGTAGAGATTTTCTACATCTTTTTGTCTAAAACTCAAGATCTCACTCCTCAATCTTGCAGTCTTCTGGGATGGAAAGAATCAAATAAGGAACTTCCGAGCATAATCTTCCCAAGAAATGATGGAGTGTGGTGGTTCATCATGTAACCACCTCTTTTCTTCCCTATTTAGAGAGAAAGGAAAGAGTGTCAATCTGACATAATCAACATTTACATCTTTAGGAATGTATGTATCACTTATTTCCAGGAAGGTCTGTATATACTGCTGCGGATCCTCGTGTGAAAGTCTGTGAAATTGCCCCACAGAATTCAACAATTGTACCATATTTTGTTTCAATTCCCAAAGACCTCCTGGCTCAGGCTTCCGAATGTTGTTAGTCACATGGTTCGTAAGTGGGATTGCCACCTTACGAACAGGTTTTACGGCTGGTTGAACAGGAACTACTTGAATAACAAGAATGACAGGAGGTGGGATATTCCTGGCATTTGGATCAACCGGTTTATTTCGTTGTTCAACCATTCTTCGCCTCTGTTGAAAGATTCGCTCTGGTTCTGCAAAAGTCTCTACTAGTTCTTTATGTCTCGCCAGTCCTGGATTCAGCTAAACCTGCAAATATTCAGCCGCTAAGATCAAGTTGTTAACACCTACACTTAATATCAAAAACCAAAAATTTAGCAATTTATTAATTGTACTAGATCCCCGGCAACGGCGCCAAAAACTTATTGCGACTCAGACGCACACGCAAGTGCACGTGATCATTCAAGTAATATAGTGATTTAGACAATCAGATATCGTTCCCACGAGGACTAAACAACTAGAATTTTAACTAACTTTTAGTTCCAGACAATGAGTATTAGGTGTTGTATATTATTAAGATGATTTTGATTTTCAGAATAAAAATGTAAATTAATAAACAAGAAATAAAATTTTATGACTAAAGCAAAACAAACAACGGTTGTAATCAATTATGATGAGGATTCCAGGGTTGAGGCATTTCGAATAATCATACAATTCTCTATTCTTATCACTGTCTAATTAGTTATCAGGTTGTTGATTCGAAAGGTTTATACCACGATCTTGGTCTTCCTACCTCAAATCTTCTATCTATTGAATATTGTAGCTACAACTCCCGCAGAGATACACCAATTCTTCTAGATTAATAAAGTTATCTTCTTGCACTTGAACCAAGCAAGGCTTCTAGGTATATCCCTATCCTAGATGCTAATTCAAACTCCTTATTTTATAAAAGGATAAGAACCTTGCTTCTTAATTTCTTCGTTCTATCCTACGATTCTCCTCCCGAATGCACATAGAAATATAGATTTATTCTAATGGTGGCCACTCATCAAAATAATAAACTCAAGAAATTAAGAACAACCCAGATGATAATCTAAAAAGAATCTATGAATAAGAATATAAAAGAGTAATCATGTTCTTGGCCTCAACCCCAGAATAAGGGTGTTTAGCCACTCATGTTTGAATTCAACATCCAAAATAAGTAATTAATCATACCCAAAATAATTCTTGAAGTAAAGAAGTTCAAAAGAAATATTAAGAACCCTAAAAGAGAGAAATTTATGCTTTTTTGCCGCTGCTATGCTTGCCAAAAACCCCTCTGTAATTGTGCTCATGTATTTCTTTTATACTTGGGAAAATTTTACCAGATCTGCACCATTGACGCGACATATCACAAATCGCATTAAGACAACCAACGTGTTGTGTCAACATCGCGTTGTCACACTGGAATTCATTTTTAAAATCAAGCTAAGTCCATTTTTCACCACACGACGTGATGTGTTAACATCGCGTCGTGTCACTGGAAGTCGCTCCTCAATAATCAGCTAAGTGTCAAAACCTGAAGCATCAATGTGATACATTGATATTGCGTTGATACACTGGAAGTTGTACATGGAATTTCTGCTAAGTCACAAAAATCATGCATCGACGCGATGCATTGACATCGCGTCGATGCACTGGAAATTGTTCTTCAAGTTCTGGATAAGGCACACAATGTTACTAGTAGATGCGATGTGTTGAGATCGCATCGTGTCACTGATATTTTTCTCCAGTTTCTTTCTTTCATCTCGTGTATCCTCAGCTCCTTTCTTTTCTCTTTACTCTCTTGAATCTCTATATGTTTTTGCATTCGATCCGCGTGGTCCTTTGCCTTATCATGATTTGTATCCCATTTTCTTCCAAATCCATGGGAAATCAACCCGGTTTCTCTAATCACATCGTCTCCTGGTTCTCCTCAAAGAGTTTCACTACTATAAATTATTAATAAATATTTAAACCCATCTAATCTCCTTCAACCACATATTAAATAATTCATCTATCTTCTTTCTCTCCTCTTTAGGTTAATATCGAACGTCTTTTTTTTTCTCTATGCTCTTTTTTTCCTCTCCTTTCGCTTGAGGATCCTTTTGGATCTCAACCAATTCATATCTTTTCTCGACTGAAATTGGTGTTTTGATGCCTTTGCTTTTGACATCCAGGTATGGTTCACTATTAGATCTACGCTCTCTGCTATTATTCTTGCTTTCTCGTCTTCTTTTTTGCCTGTTTCATTAAATTTATCATGTTTTCTATGATGAAAATTGAAATTATGAATATCATATATTTACACTGGTTATTTAAATTAGTTATTTTCATTTATTGATTTTATTTATTTACCCATTACTCATATCCTATTTATTGAGAAAATTGAAGAAAAGGGGTCTTTTGAGTCTTGAATGAACAAACTGTTGTTTTTATTAGAATATTTAAAAAAGTCATCTAATGGGAGAACTTAAAAAGTCTTATTGGTTATTTCTTATTTCTTTCTTTGTTGTTGGTGGTGTTGGTGTTGCAACTGTTACAACTAATGAATCAGTATCAGTCTTCCAGAAGATTTCCCATCTATTACAACTGATGAATCAACTGCTGGAATACCCTTTTGTTGCAACAGATGGTACACCTGTTGAAAGAAATCAAACCAGTAGCAAGGCTTATTTGATTTCATCAACAGATGACCCACCTGTTGCAACTGATGGGTTAGCTGTTACAACAGATGGGTCACTGTTGCAACATATTGTTTTTTTATGTTACACCTTTATTGAATTTTGTGTTACCCTCTTTTTTTAAACTATGCAGGCATCAATTGTGATGTTATTTTTTATTTTCTCTTGTTTGTATATAAATATGTCTCCCAAAAGAAAGAGAAGTGAAAGTGGATCAATTTTTGCCCGACCAACATAAAAGGCTAGAGTAAAGATGGATTCGGAGGAATAAGCTGCTTGCAGATGGAACCACTTCATATGTGGGAGGTATGTATTACTGATCATATTATCATTAAAACACACATAGAGTACACTCATTTTGTGAATGAAGTTTTTTACTGATTAGGCATTAATTATTCAAATAAGATATTGCATTTTACAGTTAAGATTGATAGGTTCAAACTGATAAGACCGAGGGACCAAGTAGGTGGTGTCGATACCCTTTTACGGTTGAATGATGATTTTGCTAATGTTTATATGTCAAGTTAGGAGAAGGGACAAAATTTTTGGTGGCAGTGTAAAGATTCAATAGTGATTGGACTGATTTTAAGGGTTCAATGAACTTTTGAAAGGCCTCCAAAGCCTCGCACTACTGCAACCAAGAATGGAAATCAATATAGTTATTGCTCCGATCCAAATTTATACGGCTGGGTTGCTCGGGGTGACACTTAAACAACATAAGGTGTTAGGGAGAATAACTGCGAGAGAAAGGGGAGGTGTTGAAGACCATATATCAACTCAGACCTTATTAAAGAAGAAAAACTAGGTATCAAGGAACGTGTCGTGAATTTGGCCAATGAAATTGACATGAAAAATGAAAAAACTGAATAATCTGAAAAAATAAAAGTGTATCCAAAAATGAAAATCCATCAGTTGATTTTGAAAAGAAAAATGGAGAAGTAGTTTGGAGTTATGAACTTTGCTAGGGAACTACTAGCTAGCGTGGACTGAGTAATGACCCACAAAGTGTAGGATTAGAACTCTAAGGTTGTAGCTTTGTGAGCACCGAGGATGGTAAGATTGTCTGTCAGGAACAAAACTTGAACCAACAACTCCTGAAGTAAAAAATAAGGGATCAAGCCAAGGTGACAATTTCTGAAGTTAAACTTGCCTCCCAGGACTCCTGCTTGTGGTTATAGTTAGGTCAAAGGCAGTGAAAACAATAAGGCATGGGATTTCTACCCAACTTCAGACCTATTTGTTTCTACTGCCATTGACCTGATTAGAACCAAAAACAGAAGTCATGGGATGCAAGTTAGACTTCTGGAATTGACGCCTTGGCTTCCCCTATTTTTATTCAAGAGTTGTTGGTTTAAGTTTTATTCTTGACTGAAAATATTACCAATCCTCGGTGCTTGCCAAACTGCTTCCCTAGAGTTTTAATCCTGCTCTTTGTGGGTCTTTATTTAGGCCACGCTAGCTAGTCACAGTTTCCTAGCAAAGTGTCTAGCTCTAGTCCACTTGAATATTTTTCTTTTCAACAATGATTGACGAATTTTAATCTTTGGATATATTTTCACCTTTGCAACTCATTCAGTTTTTTCATCTTTCAAGTCAATTTCATTGGTTAGATTTGCTAGAAGTTCCTTACTTGTTGTCTTGTGTTTCCTCTTAAACAAGGTCTGAGATGATATATGGTCTTCTCCACCTCCCCTTTACCGCATAGGTATTCTCCCAAGAACCTTCTGTTGTATATAGTCTCCTCAAGCAACCCATCCATATAAATTTGGACCCGGGGAATTTCTATTGGTTTTTCATTCTTGTTTACTGTAGTGGGAGGTTTCGAAGGCATTCTCAAATTATATTGCACCATTAAAATCGGTCCAATCACTATTGGATGTCTATAATGCCATTAACTATTGATTTTTTCTCAGAACTTGACGCATAAACATGAGCAAAACCGTTATTAAATTGTAACAGGGGATCGATACTACCTTCTTGGAACCCTTGGGCCTTATCAATTTACATCTATCAAACTTAACTATAAAATGCATGATCTTGTTTGAAGGATCAATGCCTAAGCGGTAAAGAACTGCATTTACAAAATCATTGCACATTATGTGTGTTGTCACGATAACCTGATCAGTAATACATAACTCTCATGCATGAAAATGGATCCATCCATCTTCTCGCACCTTATTCTTCCTACCCCATTAATGTCAAACAGTGTTTAATCTTCAATTCTCATTGTTAAATAGTGTATAAAACTACCGTGGCTCAACACGTAACCATCATGAACGTCAAAGGACTACATGCCCGTCAAGAAAAAACAAGTGCTACGTATGTAATACACCATGATCGTTGTAATAGTAAACTCATGTTGTTGTTTGATATGGACTTTGATAATTTTAACTCATTGTTAGGGATGTAAATGTTATTATTTATTATATAAAATATATTTTTAATAACTTGTGCATCAATAAAAATAGGTAACCGAATAGGAACTAAATACAACAGATTACAAAAAATATATTCAGTAGACAGACTGCATTGCATTCAACCAACAGATGACCAATATGTTACAATAGATGAGTCATCTGTTGGAAAAACCCAAAACACCCTTCTTGCAACAGATGTTCCATCTGTTGCACAGATCTGCTGGAAGAACACAATACAGTTCTTGCCACTAGTTTGTGTTCTTCGAAAAGATGATAAATCTGTTTCAATAGATGGTCCATCTGTTAGAAAACTGACTTAAAATGATTATTAATAAAAAAAGGTTATTGAAAGGGAAAGAGTGAAAAATCACGACTTTTCAATTATTTAATAAAGAAAAATGATTCATAAATAAATAATAAGAAAATATGATAAACACAATTTAAAACCGTAAAAGAAATGGTTGTTTATTTTTAATTAACCGATGTAAAGAAAAAAGTCATGACTTTTCACCTTTTTTATTTTTGAATCTGTTTTTTAATTTAAATAATTGAAAATTCACCAGTTTGAATTAACTGAGGTATATGGAGATTATTAAAAAGGATGGCCCCGAACAGATGGTCCATCTATTGCATTAGATAACCCATCTATTGCAACAGATGGATCATCTGTTGCATAGATGGATAATCTGTTGCACAAATAGACCATTTGTTGTAACAGATGAAAAATTTGTTTCCACAAATGGGTTATCTGATGCATTAGATGGACCATTTGTTGCCACAACTCAATGAAAATGGATATTATTAAAAGAAATGGTTATTGAAAAGCTGAGAAGTCTTCAATTATTTAATTGATAAAAATAGTTATTTAATTTTAAGAACTAGTTAATATTAAGAAGCTGAAGAGTCATGACTTGTCACAATAATAAAAAAGTCACCATCTTAATTTAATTAAGTCATGACTTTTCATAAAAAATCAAGAAGTCACCAGTTTGAATGTAATTAATAAAATGGAGGTGAACAGTCGTGCCTTTTTGCCTAACACATTCAAATTCAATCCTCTATAAATAGGCCCATCCTTAACCGTTCATTCTACTACACTTTATTTATTTCTTATATTTTGCCTTTCGCGTTACGTCTTCAACCACTTCTCTTCAAAGACCAGATTTCTTTCTCGTTGAGGTAAGTTTTTTTTTGTGTGTGCAAATCTACCAGTTGGTAATATACATTGTATTACATTCAAACTTTTTTCTTTACTTTTGTGTTTACGTTTTATATCAACTCATGCGTGTTCTAGCTATGACTGATCCTATTTGAGACATTGTTATTCCGCACGACATTGTGAGGGAACTTCAGAGGCAGGTTAATGACCTGCAGTGGGAGTTGGGCAGCATGAGAGCAAGGATGCTCTGAGAGATTCGCAGGCTGAGGAGGGCCCTGTTGCTGTAGATTGACGATTGTCCGTCTGTGAATAATAATAATAATAATAATCATAATTAGGTTATGTTTTTTCTTTTAGCGTATGTATTGTTTAATGAAAAATTTATGTTTGGTTGAGTTTGACTTTTTAATTCTTATTTAATTTTTATTCTGTCTATTTCTTCTTCTCAACAAACATGTCGACGGTTGGACGTAAGGAATAATTTTGAATCCAGTAGCAATAGCAAGAGTTTTGAGTTCTTTCAAAAGATGGACTATTTTTTGAAACAAATTGGTCATTTGTTAGGTTTGTGACAGGAACGATCATGGTGGCTTACATCCAGGCGTGTAGTTCTTTTATGGCCAACGTTCTTACATATGGATCACTTATTTTTTCTTGATGGAAATGATTCTCTGAATCCACGCCTCCTCTTATATCACATTTTTCTCAATTTGATAGTGCTTGGGTCAATATATGGAGGGGGTATTAATCTTTCCAAAAGTTCTACAGGAACAACCCATGATTCTTTGGGAGGCACTGATTAATGTTCTCACTATATGCCATTATATATCTTTCCATCGAATAATATGGAGACAAGCACTCATAAATTTTAGTTCCATATTGTGCACCGTATTGGGCTCGCAGCACTGCCAGAACATGTGGATAGGATATTCTGTCCAATTCAAAAACTCTGCATGTACAATATCTTGTTTGAAGATTGACCGTGGCAACATCACCATGATCGTTGATACTGACCTTGTAATCTGCTATCTGATGAGAAAATAACCTATTCCCCAAACTGATGTACGTTGATATTTGCTTTTTTGTTTCTAGAATAAATATGGTTCCTGTATTCGCGAACTGTACACGCCTTTCGTGAAATAATTTGTCATTATTTATTTCATCAAATAGTGCCACGATGGAAAATTCTCTTTCAACACCAAACAATAAATTCACTAATTCAACAATGTTTGACGTTATAATATTATATCTATAGAAAAGAATCACTTTGTACGACATCATACTAAACTTGTAACTTAAACGAAATATTAAATTCATAAGAATGTACCTATTTGTTGGGAAGAATGCTCAGCTCCATCTCTCAAAATTGACACGTAATCCATTATTTGATTAAAATGGTCAAAAAACTCATCTCTATTATATGCTTTAGCTGCTCTATAAAAAAGGGTCACGACCCTTTCATTATGAAAGTTGTTTCGAATATTATCTCCAAGATGTCTCATGCAACAACCAAAGTGAGTTGAAGTGTAGAAATTTGAACCTATCTTTGGGATACTTGGATGCCTATCTGAAATAAAACACAAATCTTCGGTATCTTCGATGAAGCTTCATATTTGTTCAAAAAAATATCCATACGAGGCATCACATTCCTTGTCCGCTTCACAAAAAGCGACAGGAAAGATGTGCCTTTCCGCATCCTGTGCCACCGCCGCTAGCAAAACTCCATTATACTTGCTACTTAAGAAGGTCTCGTCGATGGCGATGACTTTTCTCAAATGTTGAAAACCAAGAATCCAAGCACCATAGGATACAAAAGGGTATTTGAACCTTCCGTTTTCATCAACATGCAACGTCGTCTTACTTTCGAGATTTATAGACTCAAGCATGTAATGGTAGGCATTGAGGACTGCATACCCGTGCTCGTGTGTCCCCCTAGACAAGTCCTTGGCAATCCCCATGATCGTATATATCATCCAATAACTGTCTGTAACACCTAATTTTGTAAGGAGTTGATTGGTCATATCACTTGTAGAAGGGCCTTTGCCATTGGGAAATCTATTCTAGAAATATGGACCAAGGATCTCTGCCATGGCTTGAGGATTTTGGCCCATAATATGCTCCAAACCACATGTGTGATACTTTTGATAAACATTAATGACGAAGCTTTCAGAGCTTAAGTGCTTCACAACCCTCAACCACCACTTTCAGGTCAGATTAGCACATCTGAAGGAAAAGAATTTACTCGAATTAATCACTTTCTATACTCTGAAATATTTTTTCAAGCAAGCAATAAACAAAGAAGTAGATAGTTCTTTCTTATCCTTGAATGACATTTCCTTGTAAAAGTCACTCTCATCATTTTGATGATTCCCCGACTGTGTTGATTGAGAAGAATTGCCCACCATATTGTTCGCAACAACGGACATAGGTGTTTGATCATCATCTAGAATATTCATGTCCAGATCATCCAGTTTATCATTAAAAATGTCTTGTTGTTATTCTTCTTCTACATTATGGTTCTCATTCTCTCTCGAATTTTCAACCACGTACACCTTTAACACCGGCCTAGCTGAGTCACTAAGTCAAGTACACAATCGAACCTGATCAGTTATCTTGAAAGGTAGTACCCTCTAATTTTCAAAGGAGTTGTACATATAGCTAACGACGAGTTCTTCTGGTTGACAATTTAGTCCACAATAGGTGTTTATTAAGTTCACAAAATCATCATACAAAACATGACTTTGGACTGTCATAGTTATTGTCTCTAGCATTTGACCCTCATTCCAACGCCATACATATCGATTTCTCTTCTCGATCCATTCACCATGACAATCCACCCCTATTGTTATTGATCCCTCCATTAGTGGTACCTAAATGAAGATATTTGTTAAACAAAGTTAATTATGACATCACAATAAAATTAATAGTGATTTTATAGTGGCGTAACATGAACCCCAATAGATGAGTAATCTGTTGCAACAGGTGAGTTATATGTTGCAATAAATGACTTACCTGTTGGTAATTTATGTTATAGTATTATAGAACCTGAAGTCGATACCAGCAGATGAGAGATCTATTGGAACAGGTGACTCATATGTTACAACAGATTATACATCTATCGCAACAGATAAAGTGCCTGTTGGGATAGATGTTACAGTACTAAAGAACCTTTGAAATTGATTCCAACAGATGAGTGACATATTGCAACAGATAACTAACCCGTTGCAACAGATTGGTCATTTGTTGCAATAGACGACTCATCTGTTGAAATTGAGTTCAGCATCTGTTGTAACAGATGACTAATCTAGTTCAATAGATGACTTCTCTGTTGCAACAAATAACTAGTCTGTTGCAAAAATGACCAATCTATTCGATTTATGTCACGATACTATAGAACTATAAACATGAATCCAATCTATGAGTCTTCCATTGCAACAGATGAGTGATATTTGGAAACAAATGGCTCTTATATTGATTCGTATTCGGGTTCTATCCATTGTTGAAAAAATAACATAGTAGCAGTGTACCCAGATGATAAAATTCAACTAAAAATCATAATTTTACTTACCAAAGTCACCTATGAAGTAATGCCAAAGTGATGTACCAAACGAAATTTGACCTAAAAAATTAGTTAAGTAGCAACAGTAGTGGTAATAACAACAACAATTGTCAGCAGTTGGAAGATGATGATGATAATAAAGAAGAAGATGATGATAATGAAGCAGAAGATGATGAATAAAGCAACAACAATAATGAACAACAAAAATCGCAAACAGAAAAAATAACAATGAATGAGAAGAGAGAGAAACACATATTTTTCCCCTCCGTTTTCTGTTAGATTAGGTCAACATTTGGATCAAAGTGTAAATTAAAAAACTTGTGGGTCATTCTCAAATTTTTTCAACTTTCTTAATCACTAATAAAGTAATTGTCACTTAGACTCAATTATTAAAAAATCACCTACACCTCATTTTAAATCTTTTTTGTTACTTTTAACAAAATTACCCAAAATACATTGTAGGTTCATATTATATAACATTCAATTCAATAACGGACAAAAAGGTTAAGAAGACTAATAGACACCATAACAATTAAAAAATCCTTCTCTCTTTTTGGAATTCATATTGCAGTGTTTAATATCCTTGTGCAGTATATCACTAAATGTACGTGGAAAGCTTATATGTTTCATAGGAAATTTCAAATTGATAAGAATAAAGTTGATTAAAATGGGAATGTGGAAATAACACTTCTGCGAGTATTATTCCATTTCATATTTTTGTTGACTCCACAATTCATGTGAAATTTATTTTTGTTTTATGTAAAAATTTATTTGATCTTAAATGAAAGAATATTCAGTTTCATGAAACCTGGATGATTGTCATCTCTGCATTGACAAAAATGCATAAAATCAATTTTGACCATAAATTTTCAAAGTTGATAACCCTTCATCAATCGTATTCATAAGCACCAATTGAACGTTTGAAGAATCACAATCAAAATTTGTTCCATAAAAACTATTGTAAAACGACAATTATTGATAAACACTTGAAGAATTAAGTTTTTCAAGTTTTGTTTCTCTAAAAATTTAAGATGTGGAAGAAAATAGACGAAAAAAAAGAGATGTATGATTAAAAAAATACAGATTTTATAATTATCTGGTAGAATAACTGCTATAAGCAATAAAACAAAAATTATTTAAATTTTTAAAAATAAAATAATATTAAGAAGACAAAAACTAACTTTGTAGTTGCAATTAAAAAAAGCAGTTGCTATAAAAAGGAGTTTAAATGTGATTTATATTTACATTGTTAGAGTTTCTTTGGTGTAGTTATCTATTTTGTGTAGGATTTTGTGAATTTTGTTATAAATGTATTTACATTATAGTGAATGTCTATCAAGATCTACTTTGATATCTATTAGGATTTGAAGCATCCATTTTTTACTCAGATTAGGAGTAAATTTTCTCTATAAATAGAGGAGTTTTGTTCATTGTATTTACAATCTTATGATCTCTCATCTCTCAAGAGAAGAAATAGGAATTACTCTCTCTATTCTCTCTACTCTTCTTCTTTATTCTTTCTTGTTTTATAACACATTATCAGCACGAAGTCTCTTATCAATTGAGATCTGTTCGTACGTGGCTACACAAGTTTTCGAGTCTCTAACTAATTTAGATTATCAACACGAGATTTTGCCAAATAAGGTGAGATTATAAATCTAAAGGTAATTTCAAGGTTAGTAATTCCTTATGTTATCTGTTTTTTGCTACTAATAATATAATTATTGTTGGATTTGAGGAAAAAAATTTGGTTTGGAACCATTTATATTTTGAATTTATTTCTCAAGAATAATATTATCAAAAGAGATGATAATATGTTGGGTTCAAGTCCCATCGATTTATGCCTAAGACGCCTTCATATGGATAAGACGTTGAGTTTGAATCTCAATGCACCATATTGATATATTATGATGGCTAAGGCAAAATAATGGGTATTTGATAAAAAGTCATGAAATTCGACACATTGAATATGCTCCATTCCATGAAGTGAATGTGGTAGCAATATATGATAAGTCTGAAATATGACAACTCACTTCATTCTTGAGGTGTATGTGGTAGCAGTGCATAATATGTCTGAAAGAAGACAAGTGATTGAATGCACGAATATACGTGTGGAGGGATAATATGATAATGATCATCAAAAGTGATGATATTTTCACACGCTTATATGATTATAAGATATGCTAGAGAAAAATTTTCTATATTATATGTATGCCTCAATTTGCTTCTGAAGTAGCAAAATCTTGAAAGAGGTTATAAGCTATCATAATTTAATAGACTTAAGGCATGATTATATTCCATTCGTGGGGAATGAGAAACTTATTAATGCAAACGTGCACTTGATCACAGCTCACCTCCGAAAGAGGTTGAATAATTTTGAAATCTACTTCTGAAGTAGTAAATCTGAAATTTATTCATGTAATAGTAAATCTGAAATTTACTAAAGAAAAAGTACATGTCATGGTAAATTTGGAGTTTACTAGAATAAAAGTTCATAAATTGATATGAACGATGAAGATGTGCATGTATTGAAGAACTAGACGATTCTTCAAGAATTGTTTATGTTGTTTGTTCTCATGACAAGTTGGTTGAACCAACTAATATTGGGATTGGATCTCTTCAAATCTGAAAATTATAAAAGATGAATAAGGGTCCATTCACCTATCATGTGATATGTTGAAAAGATGCATCAATAAGATGATCACATGTACATTCATGGTCAACCTACGTTTGACATTCATAAAGTTACTTGTTCAATATAAATTGAGTATAATTTTCAGATTGTGTAATCAAGATAATTCATCTTGATGATGATGGTTTAGCATTGAATGTCTTCGATAAATATCTAAATCATTGTTAATGAGAACAAAACTTAATGTATCGGTCTGAAATATGATATATTGCAATAGCATTTGTATGCATTAGACCAATAAATTATGATTATTTCTTCCCTCTCAATTGGTTCAAGATCGGGAACTAATTATTCCATCTAATAATTTTGATGTGCGGTATACGATTAATGAATATACCATAATGCACAACAATGGATTCCTTAAAAAAGTAGAGGATGTATGTTAGTTTTTCTAACATAAGGGGGAGATTATAAGCGCTATGAAATATGTTAGGAATCATCACCATATCCTAATCCAAAAGATAATTCAAGTCAAATGTTGAAAACATCTCATATTAAGCGCAAATGCTCTTATTTTGTGTTCCTAAAGGACAAAGTCTATGCATGCATGAAGCGTGGTAGATTGATCGATTTCAAATGAAATAATTCTTGAAAAATAAGGAGCAAATAATCATAATAAGAAGGCAATGAGCTCTTGAAGAGCCTACGACGTACCACTTCATGAAACCTTATGAGAGGTTCATGTACCTGAAAATAATGAAGTGATGAGATCTCAAATGTTATGTCGCATTGTGAACCGATAAAAAATGATATATCATTAATTTCTTTGACACAATATTGACGCAATATTTTGAAATATTACGAGGATCTGAATTCTACGTTTATTTAAGCATGCTGACATAGAAACATTTATCAAGTGACATGAAAGGATGCATTTTGGTAAGCGTAAAACTTATTTGATTTGCAGTCCAGATACTTGAAGATGTCACTCATGAAATGTTAAATATTGTCACTTGACAAAACTTATATGAAAACTTTTAAGGATTCAAACTGCTTGAAGCATATAAAAGTTTCTGGGAAACTTATTTATAATCCTTATATTGTATAAGCTTATTGCTTGAACATCATTGGAACTCTTGGAGAGTTTTCAAAGCAATAGATTATTTGCTGAAATTCAAAATATATCGAATAGGATTGGTTATGAAGTACCATATCTTAGTGCAATTGATGCACTCATGTACCTTGCAAATACTACAAGGCCTATAGCCTTTTCAGTCAATTTGTTAGCAAGGTATATTTCTGCTCCTACTATGAGACATCGAAATGGAATAAAACACATGAGCTTATTTTATTCTAAAGATTGCAGTCCTGATCTTATTAGTCATACTGATGTTGGGTACTTATCTGATCCGCATAAAGCTCGATCTCAAATAGGCTATGTGTTCATATGTGGTGGTACTGCCATATCTTGGAGATATACAAAGCAGTCTATCGTAGCCACTTCATCGAATCATGCTGAGATAATAGCTATTCATGAAGCAAGCCGAGAATGTGTATGGTTGAGGTCCATGATACATCTCATTCGAGAAAAATGTGGTGTGAAATATGTCAATCTACCCACAATTTTATACAGAGATAATTCAACATACATAACACATTTTAAGAGAGGATTCATAAATGGAGATAGAACGAAGCACATTTTGTCAAAGCTTTTCTACATACATGAGCTACAAAAGAATGATGATATTAACGTACAACAGATTCGTTCAACTGACAATGTGACTGATTTATTCACCAAATCTTCTTCAATTGTAACTTTCAAGAAGATGCTGCACAAGATCGAGATGCAAAGGTCAAGGATGTTCTCATTAGGGGAGTTAATACGAGCTGTACTCTTTTTTCCTTACGAGGTTTTGTCCCACTGGGTTTCCCTTGTAAGGTTTTTAATGAGGCAACCGAAATGCATATTATTAGAGATGTGTACTCTTTATATTTCACTAGATTTTTTTCCTACTGGGTTTTTTCTAGTAAGGTTTTAACGAGGCACATTATCTACCAATTAGACATTCAAGGGGGAGTGTTATAAATGTATTTACATTATAGTGAATGTCTATCAAGATCTACTTTGATATCTATTAGGATTTGAAGCATCCGTCTTTTACTCAGACTAGGAGTAAATTTTCCCTATAAATAGAGGGGTTTTGTTCATTGTATTTACAATCTAATGATCTCTCATCCCCCAAGAGAAGAAATAAGAATCACTCTCTCTATTCTCTCTACTCTTCTTCTTTATTCTTTCTTGTTTTATAACAAGTTTGCAGTTTTCTACAATCGTTTTTCATGTAGTTCTATTTTATGAAGGATATATATATATATATATAATTTATCAGTATAGAAGACAAATAAAATGAAAAAAAATATATGAAAATATTATTTTATTTATTTGATCATATTATATTTATGTTATTTTATTAATTGTGCAATAAATCATTCAAAAAGTTTAATAAATTATATTTCCGTTACTTTTATTTTCAAATTAAGTTAAAATGTATAACGTTTTATATTTAATATTTTTTATGGATGAAGTGGAATTATAAAAGGAAATGGAAACAGAAAAGACAGTTAACATATTTCAAAATGTACGGGACAATCAACTCACGTTTATTTTAATTAAAAGATTTTAATGATAATTATTGTTTTTGTGGTATTCACTGTTCACATGTGGCAATTATTGATTTATAAATTATTATTTAAATTTTTGATGATAAGTACTAATTTTTTGTGGTGCTGACATGTGACAGTTTTGCCTCTCCTATTATATATAGATAGATTTAAGTCGAAAATATATTTTTATATCTCAAAACATAATTAATATGATTATTAATAATTATTTAATATTTTTTGTTTGATAGGAGAACGTATAAAACAGGTTAGTCAATAAAAAGGCTTAATAAGTAAAAAGTAGTTTGCTTCATGAGGACTAAGGCCTTGTTTGGTTGGTGGAGTAAGCCAATAAGATATGATAATTTTGGGGTTATTGTAAAATTATTTTAATTTGTGTTCGTTTGAATTTTTGAATTTGAAATTAACAATTTTGGAAAATCCAAGGTTGAAATTGAAAATAAAAAATTATCCTAACTTGTCTAGTATGGACCAAATACATGTTTTAATAATTTTCATTTAATGAACAGAACATCTCTCAATAGAAATATATTAAATAAGTACTTTTATTATTTTCTAATCTTTATACTATAATTGTCACTATAATGCTTGGATGACTTATTTCCTGACCAAACAACCCATAAGATAATAGTAGATCACTTGATTTTTTGCTTATTTTTATTTCATGTAATTGCAGAAATTTTATTAAAAGATTTTAATTTTTATACCTTTTAAGTCTTTGTTAAGTTTGTGCTGCAAGTTGAGGGATTCAATCTTTGTATTTATCATATATTTTATTATTTATAGCTTATAATATACACATAATAAGTAAAAAAAAAAAAAACTAGCAAGGGGCATCATATGAATTGATGTGCGTGGTTCGCCACCAATTTCATGCATAACTAGTGAATTTATCCGCACTTCATGCGGTCGTAGAAGATTTTGATAATTTATAAGCTAATTTGTCTTTTAACTATTAAATGTTAAAAATAGGTATTAAACCATACAATTATATATATGCATAACTCATCTATAATTCAAAATATCACTTATGGAGTCCATCAAATACTATTAAGAGAGAATTTAAGGGAACGCGTAAATTGATGTTAAAAAAATACTTAAAAAATAAATAATATGAATATTAAACCCTCATCTACAAATTCAAAATATCATTTGTCGAGTCCATCAAGTACTATTAAGAGAAATTTAAGAAAATACGTAAATTAATGTTAAAAAATTACTTAACAGATAAATAATATGGGTATTAAGGTGACTAGTGAATCAATTACTATAGGAAGGTAAAAAAAGAAATGATAGAAAAATTAAAAGCAAAGTGATAAAGACAAAATAAATTTCTTTACCCATAAATAAGTGACAAAATCTTCTTACAATACAAAAGAAAAAAATAGCTTTTAAATTTTCATAATGTTTGCATTGCTACAAAATTCAACGGGTTAAACTAATTGAATAAAAATATCTTCAAAATATGCCTCAATATGTTGTATGCATTAAGAAATATGTCGTTAAAATATATGTCATAATATTATTTAAAAAGACTTTTAAATTCAGGTGAGAGAATGTGTCATCTTTTTGTAACATGAATAAAATTAAAAATAATATTGAAAAACAAAAGAACAGAACTAACATAATCACACGATTTATAAACAAACTACATGTTTCTCGTAAAACTTTTGAGTTTATTTAAAATAAAAAATATTCACCTCGTTCCAAAATACTCGTTATGTTTTATTTTTTGAGATAATTACACGCAAAACCTATAGAGTTTGTGTCAGAAACAATAGTCAGTCTTGCTCCTTGACACATCTGCTTGTGTTTATAACCAAATCAATACCTCAAACTTCAACCCTCGTTCCTCTTTATAATCTCTGATCAACCTCCATGACCTTAGTAAAGAATAATTAGACAATATATAAAATGATCAAACAAAAAATATAAAAGGTTAAGTAGTAATACTAAACAACTTCCGTCATATTTGTAGATATAAATTAAACAAAGTCTCTTTGTAAATAATACTGTAGAAGAACAACTGAAAATTTAGAAAAACAAAACAATGCAATATAGACAAAAGACTTACCCGTCGAAAAAAATTCTGAGAGAGAAAATGAAATGTCAAGATGCTTGTGGAGGCAGTCAAATTTCTTGAATAATTTTATTTCATGATGCATGATTTTTATATTTATTGTCATTCATTTATAATGAGTCAATGAAAAAAGAAAAGTTAGGTCCCTCACCTAAACATAATCGTTACACCTAGTACTATTTCTCTATATGAAGGGAACCATTATGCCTAGGACTATTTTCTTTATGAGGAAAAAATTATTTAATATGAAAAAAAGATAAATGACAAATAAATAAATAAAAAGAAGATAAATGACTTTCTTGATCATTCTTAATTTATTTCCTTATTGAATTTTGGTTGATTAGGACGAAGTTCCTTAAAAACCTCGTCAATGTTCATCCTGAGTCAGGATCGAACTCTCCATGAGATTCATAGTTGCATTACTTGTAGCTTTCTTGTTCGTAGACAAAGCGGATTTGAAATTATCTTTCATTTCAAGGCATAACTTGTATCCATGCACTTCATATTCGTTCGGAGTTCGCTCCCAATATATATATATGTGTGTGTGTGTGTGAGTGTGTAAAGAGAGAGAGAGATATTCATCTAACGTGGACTTTTGGACTTGCATAAACTGCAACGTCTTTTAACTTCCTTGATTTCATTTCTCCATTCAATTTCCTTTATGTTATAATTTAAAGCAGAAAAGTTTAAAGTATTAGGAATTGTGATTCGTAATTTAGGAAATACTATGTTGCTATATTAAATCATGTCATCTTTTGAAGTAAAGATATAAGAATCTTATTTTTGTTTATAGCTTATGTTCTTTTGATCTTTTTTTCTATTTTTTAACTTATTTTTGTTATATAAGACAACTTCATCCATTATTATATAATGCACAAGACAACATAAATTATATAGATAACAATTAAATTATAAAATTAACATTACGTAGAAGTCGTACATACAAATATTCGATCAATATATGTCTTCTTTGTGATGAATAGTAAATCATTATCAATTTCATAATATACATCACACTTACAACTGGTAAAAGAGAATAAACGTATTTGTTGTTTAATCTTTACATAGAAAACTAAGACTACAAAATTCTAAAATAATTTGTAATATCTTTGTTGTATTCAACCATCTTTAACATCAACATACATGACACTTACAAATAGTAAAAGAGAGTAAACGTATTTGTTGTTTAACTTTTACATAGAAAACTAAAACTACAAAATTCTAAAATAATTTATAATACCTTTCTTGTATTCCACCATCTTTAACATCAACTCTACGGATTTAGCCGTTTATGAAAAGGACAAATGATATCAAAAGATCATGAAATGCACTCTATTTATAAGGGGAAAGTTACATTACATGCATATTCATTTAAAAGTATATTGGAAAATGAAAAGCCAAAGAAAAAAAAAACTTAAAAAATAATTATAGAATATTAGAGTTTTAAAGAAATTTTAAGATATTTAAACTCTTACATTGAAGTATAGGAATAAGTGGATGAGTAGTAATTGTAATATTCATTTTTGTGCAATAAAAAAATAAGAAAATTGTCAAAAAATCCACAAAAAAGATAAATAGCAATGGATATCATAGAGAGGTGCCACATCACCTCCTCTGTGTTTCTCCCTTATATATATATATATATTGATTGTAGTATTTGTTAGAGTTTTTGCTTTGATTTTTCTGTCAAATTTAAGTTTTACTTTTTCTTGAAATGAAAATAAAAGTAATACTATAATTACTTTTACTTTTCCTACAAGAAAAATATAAAACTCTTTCATACTTGACTATCTCTTTCTTGGAGGAAATGTTTTGGACCTCTATAAATGAAAGTCGCCTCTTTTCATATCATAACACAATAATATCCATAATATAGTCATTAAAAAAAAATTATTTTGGGAGAGATTTTCTCTCAAACAGATCTTATGTTTTTTCCACATTATATTAGGTTTTCATATGTAGGTCAATTGGTCAAACCTAATCAATAATCTATCTTTTTTATAGTCTTATGTGTCATCTGAATCATTGTCTACATGATTTGTCACTATAAGCTTCTGCACGACGCCTTCTCGATTTAAAAAAATAACAAGTGGTATTGGAACTATGATTCAAAGATCTGATGGTTTAAATTGAAGACATGTCAAGATTAAAGTTACATCCAACTAAACGATAAAGAAGGTTTTTTTTAATAATAATAAAAAGAGTCCAAAATACTACATGTGGAGACAATTTTCAATAATCCTGTTGCTACATTTTAAAAGATAAAACTCACTTTTACCCTTCAAAGGACTCCAATATTTTTAACCCAAATTGAATCATATATTGCTAACCCCAAAGCTCTATTTTTAACATGTCAAACACTAGTGATGGAGATTATGTGAAGAAGAAAAGTCATGTTTGCGAAGAAAGTGGATCAAGTAAAGAAAATGAAGCCAAAAGGGGGAGATTTATTAGGTTTTTGCCCTAATTTTCTTATCAAATTTAAGTTTTAGTTTTTCTTGGAAGGAAAATAAAAGTAATACCATTTACTTTTACTTTTCCTAAAAGGAAAATATAAATCTCTTCCATATTTGGCTAACCTTTTTCTTGGAGGAAATGTTTTGGACCTCTGTAGATAGAAGTCGCCTCTTCTCATACCACAACATAATAACATTCACAATGTAGTCATTAAAAGAGTTTTTTTTTTGGGAGAGATTTTCTCTCAAACAGGTTTTATGTTTTTTCAATATTATATTACTTTTTCATATGTAGGCCAGTTGGTCAAAATCTATTAATAATATATTTTTTTATAGTCTTATGTGTCATTTTAATTATCGTGTACATGATTTACAACTATAAGGTTCACATGACGCCTTCTCAATTTCGAACACAACAGTATTAGGTATCTTTTTGCTCATCCAACTTTTTTGAGGCACCCAAAATAAAATTAGTTATTGTCTGCTAACTAGTTTGATAATAGTGGTATATTCACGAAAAAAATAATCTTTTTTAGGAAATACCTTATAACCAAACGTGGTATATTTAAGAGGATAATAATTATAAAGTATAGAGAAGGAGAGTCCTGAAGATAAGAAAAATATAAGTGTGTTACAAATTAAATACATAAATCTAATTAGATTAAAAGAATTTATTATTATCACACTCCCTCTAAATAAGCTCAATTTCTTGAGACCAAGCTTGTGAATAAATTGTTCAAAGAATCTTTTGCATAATGCATTTGTAAATCATGTTCAATAGGTATTTAACTAACTAAAAGCTTATTCCTTTCACTTGATCATGAATAAAATGGAAATAGATGACCACATATTTCATCAAGTTGAGAAAGACTGATTTTGAGCTTAAATGAATTACATTAATGTTATCACATAGTGCTTTGTTGGGGACATGGGAACATATCATTTCTGGAGGAACTTTATGATCCAATAAGTTCAGCTACAATAGGAAAGACAATTCTATATTTTGTCTCAAGACGATTTGGCTATCGTGGATTACTTTTTAGAGCACCATTAAATTTTTGTCGATACAATATAATTAAAAGTTGATTGCCTAACACCTCATCTAGTATGTGAACAAGTGAGCAACTTTAATGAAATAATAGGTGTAACATAAAGACCATGAGTAATTGTATCTTGTCATAGTCAAGAAATTTTTTGGCTGCTAATCAATATTTCATGCTTGGTCTATGCTAAAATTAAACAAGTTTATTCTGCGTAAAATATATATCTAGACAAATGTTAAATATTATTTGGAACTAATGATATGATATAGCAACTGAACGATCCTATTTGGTCAAATACCTTGCGACAAACTCCTATGTTCCTTTTATCATGGTATTTCTGAACTGGATAAGAATAACTTAGCATTCATATACGATGAATCATCATTCGATGACAGAGGTTCACTAGTTGACATAAGAGTACTAACATTACTTATACTTAACATGTGAAATCTCTGTAGAAGATCAGTAATGGAGCTTCTTTGATGGGAATTAATCCAGAAAATATTATAAGACTTTAATGTCAAGGAAAAAACACAAGATCCTAAGCTCTTAATGGAGAATTCAGCACCAAGTAATGTAATAATAATTTAGGCATGAGATGAGTTAGAATCAGTAATGAAAATGTCGTGATATAGATCATCTCAAAGAGTAATAAGCCAGTAACATATTTCAGGAATAAAAAGTTATCATATTTTAGTAGATTTTTGAAATTCACAAAAGAGAATATAGTGTTTAAGATCATTATGCCAAATTTTAAGTGTCTGATGAAAATCATATATTGAGTTCTTAAGTTTGCCTTTTTCTGTTGTTCAATTGTAATGACCCTTTTCATCGTAATGGTGTAGTTTAGCGTGTCAAAATCCGAGTTAAGATTTTCTCAAATATAGAGTTAGAAATTCCAGGTTGAGCCAGTCTTAGATGAAATTCAAGTGTGGTATGGACTAGAATAGTTCGGGAATGAATAAGTTGATCTTTAAATAATGTGAGATCATTTTATGATAGCTAACACTTTAAGGAGTTTGTAGAAACTTTTGAAATTGAATTTAGGTTAGTAAAACTCTGGATATCGCGTTTGACATAAAGAAGATAGTTTGAGATGTTAATACCTGAAAGTGTGTTGTGCGATGGGTAAATTTCTGGGGTAGTTAGACCTTTCGCCATCTAGGTTGTTATAGCGGAAGGCAGGCCGCTATCACAGGCCCGCTATAGTGGGAGTTTGAGCAGGTCAATTCCGCCATAGAGGGAGAATCCCACTATAGCGATGTCGCTATAGCGAGATCCTCCCATTATAACGAGACAGGTATTGTTTAATGCAAAAAATAGATCAAAACGTATTTTTCATTCCAAATACATTCCAGAGCTGGGAGAGGTGACTTTTAGTTTTTTTCAACTGATTTTATACCAAAATCCTTCGTTAATGTAAGTAATTCTACCTGTTTAACTAATTTTTCAACGAATTATCCTTAGAATAACTAGAGTTTGATTCTTTTTTTTTGGGGGGGGGGATTGAACTGATCTAGGTGGAAATTTCAGTACAATTTAGTGAAAATAGGGCGAAACCCTTAGATTTTGGTTAAAGGTAGATAAATTATGACTGCATACTGGAATTCATCATTTTAATCATGAAATTGGTAGAATTAAGATGCAATAAAGGTAGAAAACCAATAGAATGAGGGAATTATCATGAATTTGACCTTTTGGTTTTGAGATTAGGTTATAATCCTTGATATTGTTAGGTCATTAGTTGAATATGTGTTGTGTTATTGTTTTTACCCTGCTACCAAGTTAAATTTATAAGAAAGGGAAAAGTTGTCACTAACAGATTTCTCAGGTCATGATGACACCTACCATAACCCACTAGTAGGTAAGTCAATCCTTAATTCAGAACAACTAGTAGCAATAGAAGAAAACAGAAGCAATATTACATGAAAAGAGAAAGACTACAAGAATGAAATAAATATGTCCCCAAAACCTGGTATAGTCAGTATAAAAGCTTCTAATATAATAAGAGTATAAATTAAAATATAGATTAAATATATACAAAGTCATTTTTGAAATAGAAAAGTAGAGATCACTCAAACAATAAGAGGGAGAGAAAGAACAACTCCAAACATCAGGAGCTCACCTTAAATTTGTGATTCATGACATCTCCGCACAATACACACGTCAGCGTTTAGAACTCGTACTATAATTTGTAGGGTGAAGAAGTATAGTATGAGTACCAATACGAGGTACTCAGTATGCATCAGCCGAGTAAGCTTCAAAGGCAATGTAAGTATTGACAACATATAGAGCAGGAATAACATTAGAGACGAATATCTAATAAATGAGACATAATAATATGTAAAGGAGAAGTAAGGATAAACTATCATATCCTACAAGTAATTCGGGATGAAGCTACACCAGTAAGTAGTCAGTCAACGTGCGATAGTATAGTAAAGAAAGAGATATACAATATATAATAGAGGTATGAAGGAAGATATATACAAGAGATATATAATAGTAATACAAAGAAAGGGTATATATATACATATACTGATAATACGAAAGAAACCAGACATAGATCATAAGAATAGCTAAATCCAAAAGTGCTAACAAAAGGGAATTGGCCTAACATCTTGAGGATCATAACTAACTAGGGGAGCTAACTCTAGCATAATTAGTCTCTAACATAAATATGAATATCATAAAGCTTATCATAATAAGAGAAAAGTGTCTAGAAGCGTACCGACAACCTCTGATGTCAGTGTATAACCATTCTGCCATGAACTATACAATAATAACCAAACAATAGTGTAACCAACTATCCCTGACAAATAATAGCCTAATCGAGCCCCCATAATCCTGGAAGGTACAATCATTCACTCAGCAAACAACAAGCACCACCTATACTTATACAACTCTCCATAAGACTGATAGATACAAGTATCATATATTTATGCCGGTGATCAGCGATTAATGCAAAAGAATGAGAACCATGAAAAGACCTAGATGGAGCAAGATAACCTAAGTATCATATCCAACACAAGTGTATACACCTCCTCCAGTTCAACAGCTTACAAAGGCAAGACCTACGGTGACCATCTTCCTCCAGCACTATGACTCATAAACGTAGAGGCCCATAGGAGTCTCGAGATATCTATGTACATTGTTGGTCTCAAACCAGGAATTTTATAAACCAAATCCAAAATAGTAGTAATAACGAGAATAAGAAACAAACCAAAATCAGTGGATGATAATAAGAGCCCAGATAATCCATAATTGTACGATAACAATAGGTGGGTTCAAACTAGAACCATAGGTCAATAAAAAGAGGCCTGATGATCCATAAATATACAATAACTATAGTCTAGCTCAAACTGGAGCTATAGGGTAATAACAAAAGGCCTGATAATCCATAATTGAGCAATAAGGCTCTCAAATCGTAACCATAAATAGTTATCGGACTCGAATGGAACTCATAATTATGGCATAAATAGTGGTAGTCTAGGGATCATAAACCCATCACCAAATTTATTTATACAATTCAGTCTTGAGCGGTCAAAGATCAGCTACTGCCTTTCCAAAGGTAATAAAGTTAAAAAGGTGGGTTATCAAAACTAAGTCAACCCAGACCAAGGTAAGAACCTAAGAAAGCAGTCATAAGTCCGTTTAAGTCTAAAGAAAAGTCATTCAAAACATTTTATCTAAAAAAGGCAATGGGATCCATTACCATCCCCTAGTAACCCAACCTAAGGCAACACCTGCCGAACCTAAGCTAAGGTTTCTCAACCCCATACCAAGGTGCTAAAGGAGCTAAGTTTAGTCTTAGAAGTGAACCGTAGACTAACCTAAGGGAAAACGGGCCTGAAGTCTGGCATAAAAGGGTCTTATTGGCTAAAATAAGCATAAAAAAGTAGCTAATGAATGCATGTTATCACCAGTATCCAAACAAAGAAAATACAAGAGCTAAAATATCTATAAACTATACCACAACTTCTTTAAGGCATAATGAACTAGCTTGGTGTCCATGGTCTCATAACTAAGGCCTCGTTCCCAATAGTGTAATATATAGAACATGAAGAGTATATAAGTATACGTAGGAAATCAAAAGCGAGATCAACATGAGACATCATTCTACCAGGTGTGTTTAACCGAAGAATATTATTGAAGAAGATAAATACTACCTTAACTCCTACACTAAGGATTGTCCGTGCCAACCTAAGATCTTTTACATAACTAAACGAGCTTAACAACATGCTAAAGCTATGGCGGGTATTCTAGGCTTAGGTTTAATTAACGATTTTATGCTACCTCCCCTAAATAGGCTAAATGCTACTACAACTAGCCTCAATCCTATCTTATAACCCCCACATAGCATGCAATCAATATAGTACATAATCTTACAGAGAAGAGTAGACCAAAGCCTCCCCCAATGTCGAATCGTAGATCTTGAACCATCCACAAACCGCTCGTCCCCACTCCACGATCTCAAGATATTGTTGTGCTATAAAATTATAAACTACACATTAATAAGAGTAAACTGATACTCATATTGCTATATAAAACTCCGAGACCAAAATTGGGAAAAAATAGGCCTGTGGGTCCCCCTAACAAAATTCCAAATTTGAATCCCCACGAGGTCCCTCGAAGGACAATGAATGCATGCTAAAAAATTGAGCATAAACAAAGTCTCAATTGGGTCTTAAATCAGCCCCAAGAGTTAAGGGAAAATAAGAGTGAAATCAAGAATTTAATGAAGAATTAAAGTAGAAACTTATGGAATAATGATGGGTGAATAATCACTAATGTATCACCGACTCAATTGCAGCTCCCATTAATAATATCCCTCAAGTTCTTGAGTTTACAAGTTCAATAATAGTGGATAAGGGTTAGAAAGATGATGGATTTTTGGGGAAGACAACAATATATAAGTTCAGGGGTTACTCATTCCGTACGCAAGACCCTTTGGCCCGTTTGCGATAGACTGAGAAATTATTTATCACAAATGCGAGGAACTGACCACAATCATAATAAATAACTGGAGAAGGCCATCGTGAACGCGAAGAAGAAACTAGACCAGGTTCGACTGACCCTTTATCATGAACACAAGAGGAGGCTCGTGATCGGAAAGGTCAAAGACTTGACCTTTCATGAATGCGTTAACTCCTTGTGGGGAGAAAAATGGTAGGGTGGCCTGCACCAAGTATTGCTGCACCAGAAAAACTCAAGTCCAAATGGACTCCAACCGAGTTCTCGAGATTCAGTTAGAATCCTGCGTGCGCAATAAAACTATGATACCATTCTAAATTTGAAATTTTAGACTTAACGGAACCTTCAAAATTTCCATTCAAGGTCTTTTTGATTAATTATGGGTCCTACACCCATAGTTCTATTTTATCAAATTTATCCAATAGCCCAAAATGAGTCTCGAAGATTGGGGACCCAGACCAAGGGTCCCCCAGCCTAAAATCCACATTCCAGAGCTATCAACATTGTAGAAATTCTCATTCGAGGCTATTTACCAGGAGTTTTAGTCTGAGACAAATTCCTTAACAACGAAAGCTATAAATAAAGAATTAAGCCTAAAATCCAAATAAATCATCTAATAACTGAATTGATAGTTCTAGAAAGTCATAAATGTCCTATGGACTCTATGGAGAGGCTTAAACATAAAAAGTATGTGTAAATTGAGAAATGACCTAAAGGGTCATTACAATATCCACTACTAAAAGGACTTTCGTCCTTGAAAGTCAATGGATAGAACGAGCATGAATGCTCAAGAGAATGAGGTACTGGGGTTACATGCCTCGAGAAATACTCCCTAGATAACATCTAATACAAAGCAACATTTTCGAGGGATTTCACTAAAGGTATCCCTTTTTAGATAACTTCCTTGCTTCACTTTTCCAAATAACCATAAACCCATACTCAATAACCATTTGGCCTCTAAATTAATTGAGCATGATAGAGATATGCAAACCCAAACCATAATATACTAATATCGCACTAATACAAGCACTAATAAGCGATGGTCTGCCAACTCCAAGGCATGAACCATACAACCAACTCCAAACTTTAGAGCTAACCTTTTCTTACCCTTTCAAACTTGATGTCTACTCCAAACTGTATTAAATCTCCCAAATATCATTTAAGTCTTGCATGTGTAAAACATCACACTAATCTCAAAGACTGAAGTCAATCTACCAAAAAGATTCAAATGGACTAGCATAAGAATAACGTCTAATATGGTCTGCCTGAATATCCAAATGGTGATGAACAATGTCTATGATCTCAACTAAGACACTAACTAGTCTAAATGTCCCTAAAAATTAATATTCTTGAGTCCTAAGCACAAACTCTCAAAATTGACAGTCCACTCCAAAATGCTTCACCGATTGTGGGTGAAACTATGCTAAGACAAACTTAGGTACACTCTTTTTATTGAGTAGACATACAAAATTTTGTCAAAAAATAAGAACCAAGGTCAGAAGTAGTAGAAACCAATACCATATGTTGATGGACCACCCTTCGAACATTTATCAAGTATAATCTATTAGAACTGAAGAAAACTGAACCAACAGATATGAGTAGGCTTACGCAGCCTGTCGACAAAGTCTCAATTGATTCAAATTTCAAATGAAGGTTGCAACCAATTTACATAATCCATAACTATAATATTTACATCGAAGTTGATCTACTTGATCTCAAATTATCCAAAGTGATCCTGTTGATAAATAAGAACCCATACTCCAAAATCTATCACCACCTTTAAGTTATCATTCAAAAGAGTCTAAAAATCAAAACTGGGGCTAACAAGTCTTGCCTAAGGCCAAATACCCGAAACAACCTCACTATCATCAATCAACATATATCTAACGATTCTCATAGGGGCTAAAACTAAAATATTGCTGAAGACCATAACAACAACAAAGGAAAAACACTGGCTGAATATATAAGAACTCAAATTGACATCCGTTGAGGGCATTCACATCAAGGCATAACCAAGAGCTCACCACGGTTGCAAAGAATCTCAATAGCATTCAAATCTTGGGAAATTCAAAAAACATGATCTTAACCTGAATCTGGTTTAACCACTGCCCAATATATGGTATTAAATACTCACTCCCAAAGGTCATCTACTTAGATCACCCATAACTAATACACAAACATATATCTCAAAGCTGAAGCATTCTACGAATTCATGACATGTTGAATAAGTACCGAAATAAGAAATTTATGAATCCACTCGCTTAAACCACCCCCAACTCAATTAAACCATGAACCATATCATAAGAGGGATATAGTACCCAACTCAACATCAATACCAATATTAAGACTACCATCAGGAAGCAAATAAAACAAACAGGAGGGGCAACCCTCAACTTATCAATGTTAGAAGCGGACTTTCGAAAAGGATTGCCAAAGCTAGAATCATAAAAAAGGGAACACTAGCTACATAAAATTATTTTAGCCATCTATCTAGTAAAGATCTATAGTAAACAAGGTAATAAAAACAACCATAATAATACCAATATAAAGTACACGAGGTATAAAATTTAAAAGAACCAGTATCATTCTAAAATCATTGCAAGGCCACTCTGCCAAAGGAAGGGACTTTACCCAAATGTTACACCCCAAGGAATATGCCATACCAATTCACTCAATCTACTACTAAAATATCATCTACGATGGTAGTCAAACATGTTTAAACCTACTCAATGGATTAAAATATTCCATATAGTGATATCAGGGCATGTAACCACTGATGGGTATGAAAATCCCAACATAATTCAAATAGACACTAAAAGATAGAAATTAAATTGAACCGATATTAATGAAATCTTATTCATTATCTTTGACATACCCAAAGAAGTATAAATCTGAATGCATCGTCTCTCAGACTGAGTCTCTGAATGACCAACTGGAATACTAAGTGCACTTCCTCTGCCCAAAGGTACCACATCCCTAAGATACTGATCTGACTGCTCAATAATCCCCCCACAAGGATACTCTCTGGACCAATGACTGGTCTCTCTAGAGTTATCACAAATCCTTAAGGCTCTAAGTTGGCAAGAAAGATGAGTTAACCCCAAATGGATGACCAAATCATGTTTGGGAAACTCCTTAGACCAGTGATCGACCTCATAATAATCAAAGCATGCCCCTCTTACTCTTTGATGCACTAAACATACTGACCCAAAATGGCCACCACGACCTGAAGACCTAAACTGAATGCCCTATAGTATCTGACCAGAACTCTGCCCACTTCGACTACCATGACCTATCTAGATGCCACCTATACTCCAAGGTGCTACTTTTATGGACCTAATAGGCTGCAAGTAATGTTGACCTCCGAGAGGATTCCTACCTTCGGACTAAATATCACTGATGTTCCATTGGTTTATGGCACTTTTCGATGCTTAAAATAAGGAAATTATGTAAGTAATGAGGTATTTTTGTTAGATGTGATGTGTTTTTATGTTCGTTTTGCAGGAAAACAAAGTTCAGAGTAGAAAAGGAGCAAAAGAGATAAAGTGAAGAAGAAATTCCTACCTACGGGCCTACTTATGGGTCGTAGGTAGTACTTATTGGCCTGCTTGTGACCCACGTAGTTGATCCTAAAAAGTTTTAAATGTTGTTGAGTTTCTCTTATTCCTACAAAGCCTATTTATGAGGTGCAGGTAGTTCCTATAGCCCCGTAAGTACCCTCGTAGGTAGAAGCTCTAAAAGTTGCAGACTTCTCTGATTCCTACAAACCTACCTAAACCCATAGGTACTACCTATGACCCGTATATGGGGTCGTAGGTTAGTGCCGACTCTGCTTTCCTACTTTGTCTAGGATAGGTTTCCTAGGGTTTTTGGTGTATCTATAAATACCCATTGGATGTTTCATTATTAGCTTACACGCTCTATATGTTTATTACATTATTTTTGAGTTCTGAGATACATTTTTGATCTTTGGATTTTTGTTCTTAGTTTTTAGGCTTTGATATTAATTTGAGATTTTGGTTTTCATTCTTAATTATTTGTGAGATAATTCTCATGCTTTTAATTATGAATTCTATATGTGTTCTTACAATCATGAGCAACTAGAACCCATAACTAGGGTTGTGGGAACCTTGATGGATTCACAAAGTAGAGGAAGTGAAAAGTCATTCTTGATTGGTTTTCTTGCATGTATAGTGGTTTTCTTGGCTTTGATTGCTTTCTTAACAATTGCAAACATTAGAAACTTACCTTTATTCGATACTAACTCAAGAGAGAGGTAGACATAGGAAAAAGAAAATCGCAACACTAATTTAAAGCTATCAACCATCATCTAATTAACTTGAGACTGAGAAGATATAGTTAATTTGGAATACAAAACAAGGGTTAGTAATGATACACTTTGAGACCGAGAAGAGATGAGTGATATTCACCTAAACTAATGTAAATAGGCGATTAGGTGATACACAAGTTGTTAGATTTTGCACGCAAGGCACTGAGATAGTTTGATGAGCATAATAAGTCTATGGAGTTATGAAATTAGGGGGCACACAGTCCTAGTGATCATCTAATAATGATAACAACCCTATTTTCCAACATTGTTACTATTACTATTGTTCTTACAAAACCCCTCATTTACTTTTCTCACTTTCTAGTTACATCAGCAATCTTGTGATAGATTTTTATTTTATTCCCTGTGGAGTCGACCCCAACCTTGTTTAATTCTATATTTTACAAGCGAATCGCATTATATTTTTTAAGAGGTGCAATTTGAGCGACATTAAATTTTTGCACCGTTGTCGAGGATTACAGTTACATATTGATATATTGAGTTTGTTGAGGTTGTTGGTTTTTGATTTTCTATTATTCTTAAGGTATAAGACTATGTATTCTTGTGCTAAGAGTCAAGGCAGTTCCCTGATTTCTTTTGATCCCGAACTCGTATGGACCTTACGATAGAATCATAAGTTGGAAGAGAATGAGAATGGAGCCCAACACAAAGGGCTCCAGGATACCCAAATGCTTTAAATCTACCCTCTTCGTCTGGTGTTCATAAAACTGTTGAGGAAACTAGTAACCGAATGATAGCCGAAGAGAATGTGAGGTTAGAACTTCCCTGACATTCCAAAGAACAGGCTATATAGGAAAAATCATATCATCGAGAAACACTCGACATGGACAAACTTAGAAGGGATAGAGTTCAACCACTCGCTTATCATTACTTGCTAGTTTATGATGATCTAGAAATATATTGAAATGATTGAGATGGGAGATATCATTCCCTTAGAGTTGCCTCAAGGAATGAAATTTTACATGACAAGTGCAATGATTCAGTTGCTTAATCTGACACGGTGTGTTTATTAATTTGTCTACTGATGATGCAAATATGTAAATATGAAATTCGTTGGGATTTGCACTTTATATAATCTACCAAAGGTGAAACATGAAGCTCTGCGACTCAGGTTGTTCCCATTATCTCTTACATGTGAAGCGACAGGTTAGGGGAACTACCTCGTGGGTCCATTACCACTTGGAATAATTTGAGAATAGAATTCTTGGACCAATTCTTATCTCTTTCTATAATGCTGTAGTTGAAGATGGGATTTATAATTTTTGACAATTATATTCAGAGACATTGTACGAGATTTGGTTGAGGTTTAAAATAAAGCTTATGAATGTGCTTAATCACAGAATTTTAGGAAAGAACTTGTTTGAGATATTTTATAGAGTCCTGAATGCAAACACCAAAGTTATGGATGATACTATTACTAGTGGGGCTTTTATGAGCCTTCGTTGGGAGCTGACTGCGAAAATATTAGACTAGATCACTTAAACTAATCAAAGATGGAATACTCGGGAGGCATAAAGGGGAGTCAGTACTTATTCTATTGGCACTTTTCAGTGAGCAAAGAGCTCTATATGAGATAGTAGCTTAAGAAGTAGCACAATTGTGAATTGCTCATCTAGGGATCTTAAACTTTTAGACATGATGAATCTGATACTGAGGAGGAAGCTAAGTACCTGGAGAGAAAGATGGCAAATTTTTTAGTAAATGGCCAAGTGTCCTATTCTGAGCCAAGGGTCAAGGGTCCAATCAGGACACTTAAAATTAAGTCAAAAAAATCAAGGTCAGAACTATTAAGGGGACAGATATATGGACAAGAGCAAAGAGCGAGATGGTGACTGGAGGAGAAATAGTGACTATAAGGAGAAGAGTGTTCTGTATGTTACACCGGGGAACCGTGATGCTTACTCAAGGATAGAAGCATTGCTTGCTAAGTTGGTTAAGGGTCCAAAGAGCCAAGAGAGTTGCCTTAAGGCGATTAAGGGAGATATATCAAGGCTGAGCCAGAAAGTTAAATTTCATGCTACCATAATTAAGTAGCTTGAATGGTAGTATGGTTAGATGTCGGCTACATTGAATCATCATCAATCGAATACTCTTACGAGCAATACCATTCAAAATCCTAAGAACGACTGTCACTGCGGAGCTATAACTACTTGGAGTGGTAAGGATATTATTAATCCCCCTATGTATGTGGTTGATGAGGTAAGAAATGATACCGTAGATGTTTATATTGCACTTGAAGTTGAAACTGATAAGATGATAACTAATGGTGAAATGTCACAAAAATCAACGTGTGTAGAAAAATAATTTAAAAATAATAAAGGAAAGGGTATGGAGGTTGAACAAGTCTTAAATATCTACCTCATCCATATTTTACTCAAAGGTTTAAGAAGAAAGCAAAATAGGGTAAATATCATAAATTCATATCGATGTTGAAGAAATTATCTGTGAATATCTATGGTATGGAAGCTTTAGATTAGATGACTGATTATGCAAAGTTCATGAAGGATTTGGTGACTTAGAAGTGGACAAAAAGTTTTGAGCCTGCTGATAATAAGGAGGACCTTGGAGCTTTCAATAGTCGTTGCACTGTTGTGTCCTTAAATTTTGCACAATTATTATGTAACTTAGGAGATAGTATTAATCTAATGTCGCTAGTTGTTTACAAGCAGTTGGGGTTGGGGTCACCCAAGCTGGCTTTTATGAGACTATTGATGGTCGATCATACTGTGAAGAATTTTGTTGGTATATTCTGTTAGGTGTTGGTCAAGATAGCTTTTTTTATATTCCCAATTGACTTTGTGATTCTCGACTATGAGGTGGATTTTGACGTCCCTATTATCTTAGAAAGGCCTTTCCTAACCACGGGTAGGGTACTAGTTGACATGGAGATATGACAGATAAAATTTAGGTTGAGTGATGAACATGTTACTTTTAATGGGTGTTATTCGACGTGACAGCCAAAATATATGTGGATGGTGTCTCTGATCGACATTGTAGATGAAGATGCATCAATTGCACCCATTGAGAAAAGACTTGGTGTAGAGGCATTAGTGATAATGATCATAAATTTTGATAGTGATGACATCAATGAGTATGATGAGATGGTGAGCACTCTTATTGGCAAAGGTTCTTATTCTTATACGTCAAAGAAGTTGGATCTTAATTTGAAGAATAAACTAAGCCATCAGTCTTGGAATTGAAGGCCCTACCCTCTCATTTGTATTATGCATTCTTGCACGCGAATAATACCTTACCATTTATCACTTTTCTAAATTTATTGGTCACACAAGTTTTGAGGCCTTAATTTTAATATTGCATAGGTTTTAATAGGCCATTGGTTGGATTATTGTGGATATTGTTAGAATTCTACTAAGAATTTGTACTCATAAGATTCATCTTGAGCTATAATGTATGCCTAGCATTTAACATCAGCATTTTCGGAATCCACCTATATAGGAGGGGGTGAGGAAGGAGATTATTAAGTAATTAGATGCAGGCGTAGTTTACCCTATTGCCAACAACAACTAGGTGATACCAATTCAGTGTGTGCCAAATAAGGGTAGGATCATTGTGGTCCTTAATAAGAAGAACGAGTTAGTCCCCATGAGACCAGTTTTGCGGGATAGAGAGCTTATATGGATTATCGTATGTTGAATACTTTGATATAGAAGGATCACTTTCCTATGTCATTCACAGACTAGATGTTAGACTGTCTTACAGGTAGAGGATGGTATTATTTTCTTGATGGTTATTCGTAGTATAATTAGATTTCTATTTCCCCCAATAACTAAGATAAAACCACTTTCACATGTCTATATGGTACGTTTGCATTCAAGAGGATGTCTTCCAGTCTTTGTAATGCTCCTACGACCTTTCAGTGTTGTATGATGTCTATCTTTTTTTATATATTAAAGGATACTATAAAGGTATTTATGGATGATTTCTCTATTGGGGTAACTCATTTGATGACTGTTTCGTTTACTTGTCTAATGCACTGCAAAGATGTGAGGAGTGTAACCTAGTTTTGAATTGGGAAAAGTGTCACTTCATGGTTAAAGTGGGGATAGTTCTTGGGCACAAGATTTTGAAGAGGGGAATAGAGGTTTATAGGGCTAAAATTGAGGTGTCTGAAAAAATGCCTCCACCGATTTATGTAAAAGGTATTCGGAGTTTCTTAGGTCATATAGGCTTTTATAGGTGGTTCGTTAAGGACTTCTCTAATATTGAAAATCCATTGTGCAAATTATTAGAAGAGGAGGTTAAGTTTGTGTTTGATGATGCTTGTCTCAAGGCCTTTGTTGCCTAAAGTAGAGGTTGATTTCTTCTCCTATCACCGTGTCTCCGAATTTGAACCTTCCATTTAAGGAAATGTGTCACGCCAGTGGTGTGTCCATAGGAGATGTACTAGGACAAAGATCTGAGAAAATACTTCATCCCATCTATTATGCCAATAAAACACTCAACCTCACATAGAAAAAATACATAGTTACTAAATAGGAGTTGCTTGCGGTGGTGTTTGCTATTGATATATTCTGGTACTATTTTATTGGGACCAAATTCATTGTACACACTAGTTATACAAATCTTAGGTACCTTATGGAGAAGAAAGATGTGAAGCCTAGGTTGATTTGATGGGTACTATTCGCAGGTGTATTCCCAAAGTTAAGATGATGAATATTTTTAGGCCCGTTATTCGTCTTTGGTGGGGGGACCATGGAGGTACTCGTACAGCCCATAAAATTATGCAGTATGGTTACTATTGGCTAAGATTTATAAACATACATATGACTATGCTTGGCCTGTGACCAATGCCAGTTGTAGGGAAATATCTCACAGAAGCATAAGCTCCCCATGACACCTATTTTTTACCTTGAGTTGTTTGTTATGTAGGGAATTGATTTCATGGATCCATTTGTGAGTTTGCATGGCATGAAATACATTTTGGTGGCAGTCAACTATGTGTCTAAGTGGGTGAAGCAGTGGCGCTTCCCAATAATGAGGGTCGAAGTGTTACAACATTTTTGAAAAAGAATATTTTCTCTCGATTTAGTACTCCATGAGATATCATTAGTGATGGTGGGTCCCATTTATACAATAGTATATTTAAGTCCCTACTTGAGAAATATGGTGTGAAACATAAGGTGGTAACACCTTACCATCTGCAAATAAGTAGACAGGTTGAGATCTCCAATTGTGATATCAAGTCTATTTTGGCAAAGACTGTGAATGCCAATCGGATTGACTGGTTGAGAAAGTTAGATGATGCACTTAAGGACTACCATACAACTTACAAAACTCCAATAGGTGTCTCTTCTTATCAGCTTATGTATGGCAAGGTATGCCACTTGCCGGTCGAACTTGAGCTTAAGGGACTATGGGAGTTGAAGAAGCTGAATTTTGAGTGGAGTGATGTTGCACACTTGAGAATGGATAAGATGAATGAGTTGGATGAATTTTTCCTCTGTGCTTATGAAATTTTAGCCTTGTATAAAGATAACATTAAGTTGTACCACAATAAAAAGATTGGGAGAAAGGTACTCCAGCCCAGTGATGTGGTGGTACTCCATCCTGGTGATGTGGTCTTGTTGTATAGTTTGAGACTTCGCTTGTTTACTGGCAAGTTGAAGTTTAGGTGGTTTGGACTATTCACCGTGGTTAGAGTATTTCTGCAAGGTGCAGTTGAGTTAAAATGAGATGGTGATGCCTCATTCAAGGTAAACAAACATTGCATTAAGCATTACATTAGAAGTATGGAGAAGCTGAAAGTGTGTGAGAATGTTAGCCTTGGCAAAATATGAGTATCCAAGGGAGATGAGTCATGTTGCATCTGTAAATCAGGCATTGAAATTGAGGTAACCCATAGACTTGTTGGTGAAGTCTGAGTACCCAACATAGTCATGTCGTGCTATAATGTGAACGTCAACCTATGAACCCAACCTATGGACCCGCAGTTACTACTTATGACCAATAGGTAGGGGACGTAGGAGTCAGATCCAAAACAAGGCTTCAGGACCTACCTACAAATTCACTTATGGGGGCATAGGTACTACCTACGGCCCATAAGTAGGTTCGTAGGTAGGGTTTTCCAGTGGATTATTTTTGTAAAATTTTACGGGTTTGGCCCTTTAAACCCGACCCAATTTGGCTTACCCACGTTATTTAAAGCCTAAATCTGACCCTTTAGTACCCCATCTCTTCAGTTACACTCTCCCTCTTAAATTCAGACTCTCAACCTCCCAATCTAAATTTTAATATGCAAAACACATTCGACAACATCTCACTTGCACACATTATACTAAGAACCTAGGGCTAAATCACTTGTTCATCTTCTAATTTTACAATCTTCACTTTAGGTAAGATTTTCTTAGTTCTAATTAGTTTTAAGAAAATTGTTAAACTTAAGGCTACACTTGAAATAAATCTGAAATTACTCAATTCTCATACTCTTGAAATATTTGGAGCCTAAAAATGGTGAAAATTCAATTGTCGCATGATTTTTGGTTTAGGAAGCCTGTGATCACATTAAAAGTAGAAGTAGTAGTTTATTACCTCGAATAATGTTATAAATACCCATGGAAACTAAAATGATGCATGTTATAGTGATTGAAATTGGTCTAAAAATTTGAAAATTTATCTGTATTGGATGGGAATTTTGGGAAAATTTTGATATACCCTCAGTTGGAACGTATGAAACCCACTTACGAGCACATAAGTTATAATTATGAGCTTGTAGATGGCTATGAAGGTATCAGACATGAAGCCCTGAAGGTTCAGGGATTTGTATTCAACCTACAAAGGCTACATATGACTCTGTAGGTACTATCTATGACCCATAGGTACTACCTACGACCTGTAGGTACAACCTATGACTCGTAAGTAGGGGTTTTAGGTATCCTATGCGTTAGAATGTCAAATTTTCTTTATTTTTCTAATTTATTTCTTATATTTCAATTACTTACAACTTTTTTTACATTTACTATGGTACACAAGGCTACACTGAAGTAGTGAGTACAGTCCAAGTTGAGAAATGAGTCCCCCGAGAGGAGTGGATTCATGAAGAAGTACCCCGTGAGTTAGGATAGTGCACCCTTAGATTCATACCAAACTAGGCACAAGGAACAGAGGCAGGCTGTAGCCAAGAACACAATTCAATTGGGTTTCTATCCTATAACAGCTATTATTTAGTCGGACTCTCAGCCTGCACCACTATAGGCACTGTAGTTTGAGCCCTAGACTTTACCAACTCATTTAATTTAGATGGGGCCCCGGATGAAGTCATCCACAACTTCACCACCCTACTTTATTGTTTCTCCCTAATATGATGAGTTAGAGGATGAGTCAGGTTCTAGTTTTGGTGAGAAGGAGGATTTAGCCGACCCCCTAGTCTGAGGAAGAGTCAAAGTTTACATCTGGTTTAGGTGATAGTGAGTAACATGCACCCAATTTTGATAAGGGTGATGATGTAGTTTAGGGTACTCAGGAGGTTTCTTATTTAGTTCAAGGTACTCAGGCTACTATAGCTTTAACTTCTATTGTTAAGGAGTTAAGAGTCTTTACACATCTCTGTAGTTCCACTTGCTTAGGTTATTTCAAAATGGTGTGAGGAGCGTATGCAAAGTATTTATGAAAAAGACAACACTATTATCGAGTAGGGTATATCTGAACACGATATTGTGGAAACGACTTTATTTGAGTTGGCTGCTTTGGCAGGTGCTCCAGACGTACAGACTGTATTTTAGAGATATCGACTTGGGTGGATGACCCAGACTTCAGGATCTCATTGCTAGAGCTTGTTCTAAGAGTTCTATGTTTTGTATGCGGTGTCGGTTTATTTGGTTACCCCAATTGTGGGTAGAGGAGTAGACCATCCCTGATCGACTTACACACTAGTTAGAGGGGTTAGGGTTGATATATTAGATGAGACTATTAGGCATTTCTTATTTGGGCCAGAGTTTATGGGGTCGACCACCACTGCTGAGTTTGATTATCAATTGAGGCTTGTGAGGAGTAGGCATACAATGAGATACGTCGAGCAAAGGGTGAAAATGATAGACTTGGCTAGATTGGTAACTGAGTAGATTACTGAGTTGAGTACTAATGCCCCTTGGGTTGATGGGAAAAAGGATATTAAGAAGGTATCGCTACGCTTTGTAGCATAGTTTTGGTGGATGATAGTGAGGCACCAGTTGAGTCCAATATTTGTGAACAACGGGCTTATTTGGGATAGAGTCGTATTGGCTCCTAGACTGATAGCAGGCTATGATATTGATTTTCTAGGTGGATCCAGGCTAAGATCCATGGGAGATTATTCTGCAAGTTCACTACCCTTTTCTTCCCTTGTCTAGTACAGAGGTTATGTAATGTTGCAGGGGTACCGGGTATTCCAGTGATTAATAAAAAGGACAAGGCTACCCGCATAGAGGATATTTATTTGATTAAGGATGCAGCCAACCCAATTGTTCTACATAGTGCACAACCAGCTACTTCTTCAGGTACAACCCACTTTAAGGGGCCTCTTCTGCCAGCCACGTAAGTTTAGAGGTTGATACTATTTAGTAATATTGATACTAGTAATCAGGGTAGAGCTTACTACTACTAGACAGTGAGGAGGCTATGGGTACTTCAGCACCAGCCTCAGCTTCTACTTTGCCTCCCCGCCCACCAGTTGCAGGTTTGGTTAGTGTGCCTCGTGGAGTTTTTGCAGCAGTTGGTGGATCCACAGCAAGAGTTGGCCAATCGCCAAACACAAACCAAGACCCAGTTGGCCATATTATTTGGTCAGATTGGGCGATGGATTTGGACCTCATTAAAGGCTTCTGAGGATAATGTTGAGGGTAGGATGATGTCCACCATAGAGCAGTTCATGAGAGATCTACATGGGTAGATTGACAATTTTGAGGCCTGGGTGAGAGCACTACTTTGTGAGATGCATGTATCAAATTTGTTTAGCCTTCATGAGGAGGTGGCTACACTGAGATATGAAGTGCATTTGTTAGCTCATAGCTATATTCCAGCCATCCCTCCAGTGATTCCTGCTTTTACATAGCCTCTACCCAAATTTCTATCTATGGTTTTTGTTTTATTTTTTGAGGATAATGAGGCCCCTCTTATAGGGAAAAATAGAGGACATGAGGGGGAGGAGTTAGATATGACTCTGAGGAGTTTCAGTGGCCTTGAAAAAAGACACTGCAGAGTTGAGGATTCAACTTACTATTGATGAGTGAAGGCATACCGTGATGGCATTGGGCGCTTCTTCTAGTCACGCACCACCACCTTCTTCTGGAGATAAGCCATGTGATTCCCCATATAGGGGGCGAGCCCACTTTTGATGCCTAGAGCGTCATAGGTATATCCCTACACCCTATTTTTGTTTAGTTTCTAGCATTCACTGGGGACAATGCATCAACTTTTGGTTGGGGTTGGGGTATACCACAACCGAGGATTTTTGTTGTCATCTTTTTTTCTCGTCGGCTAGTTTATCTTTAGTTTGAACTGGCATATTTAGGTATTGTATTGTGTTGTTTTGTGTATGTGTTATTTATGTTTAATTAGAAGAAAAATAGGGAACTTAAGTGTAGTTGACATGTTTTGTTTTATGTTTTTAAGTGTTTGTAAAAGATGATACCTATCCAAAATTATTGTGAACTGCGTGTAAATATATGTGTGTGACCATTGTTTGAATCTTGTTATGGCATTAGTATTAGGTACAAAACAATCAAAGCTTATAATTTCAGGAACTGGATAGGTAGTAGTTGATTATATGACCATGTACCATGTGTGTAAGGCATTTACTTAGTTCACTTTGTGCATTTAATCCAAAACTTGCCTGATTAGACTTGCCTAGGTTGTAGGAGAGTTAGTTAGGACATGATCATAGGCCATGTTTAAATAAGTACACTCTTACCCTAAAAGACCGACTAAATGAGAATAAGTATCCCCTCATCACTAATTTGAGCCTAAATTGACCTATTTTCTTCTTTTCACCTTGTCACCTTCCCGTTAATTATAATGAACCTATTTTGGCCCTGGTCCCTCCTTGGACACTGTGTACCTCAACTCAGGAAAATTGCCTAAGTTAAGAGTGGCTATCATAGGGGTGCATATTGAAATGGATATGAAGAAAGGTGTTTAATAAATAAGAAAAAGAAAGTAGAGTTAGGTGTGGTAGAAAAGTGTGAAAAAGAAAAAAAAAAGAAAAAATGAATAATAAAAAAATAGAGGAGTGAATAAATGCAAAGCAAGAAGAAAACCACATCCAATCCGAATAAGCAATAGAGGACAAAAAAGGGGAGGAATAAAGGAAGCATGGTTGAGAAGTGGAACTAATAATGTAAGTGTAGTGTCAAGGAGGTCGATTCACTATATCCCAAATGTACCATAACTGCCCCTAAGCCTACATTACAAGCCTAGAAAAGTTCTATAGTGATCCTAGTCCAACCGTTTGAAAAATTAAGGCACAGAAATAAGGGAAAACCTATGGTATTTTGTTCACATTGTTGGAACTTCTTTTAAGAGCGTAAATATCTTGCCATCGTCCTTGCATTAGCACGTATTATTATACCCTGAGAGTTGGGACTTCTTTTCTATAAGGGTACATGGGTTGTATTGTTAACTGCTTATCTATTCTAGTAGTTTTAATTGCATATACACTTGGTTTTTTTATTGTTAATGTAATGCCATCATATGATTCGTTTGTGTTATATTGTTGTGATACACGGATTCCCACAATGATTTTAAAAGATTTGAATAAGAGGGGGTAAGTAATTTGAGCCAAATTGAGTTGACTATTGTAGGTGCCTTAGGTTTCTTTAAGTTAAGCATCGTGTCTTTTTGTTTTGTGTTAGTTGCCTGAGGACATGCAAACATTCTAAGTTGAGGTGTTGATGTGCCATGGTTTCATGGGACTTTTCATGCTTAAACAAAGAAATTATGCAAGTACTTAGGTATTTTTTTAGATGTGATGTGTTTTTATGTTGGTTTTGCAGGAAAACAAAGTTCAAAGTAGAAAAGGAGCAAAAGGGATGAGGTAAAGCAGAAAGTCCTACCTATGGGCCGTAGGTAGTACCTACGGGCCCGTAGGTAGCCCATGTAAGTACATCCTGAAAGTTTTGAATGTTGATGAGTTTCTCTGATTCCTAAGAAAACTACCTACGAGGTGAAGGTAGTACCTATGACCTCATAGGTAGATGTTCTGAAAGCCGGAGACTCCTATGATTTCTACGAACCTACCTACAACCCGTAAGTGGGGTCATAGGTTGGTACCGACTTTGATTTTCTACTTTGTTTAGGATAGGTTTTTTAGGGGTTTTAATGTATCTATAAATACCCATTGGATGTTTTGTTATTAATTTGTGCACTCTATACTCTTATTACATTGTTTTTTAGTTTTGAGATACACTTTTGATCTTGGATTCTTGTTCTTGGTTTTTAGGGCTTGAAATTATTTTGAGATTTTGATTTTCATTCTTAATTATTTGTGAGATCATTCGCATGCTTTCAATTATGAATTCTTTATGTGTTTGTACAACCGTGAGAAGACAAACCCCATAACTAGGGTTGTGGGAACCCTAATGGATTAATAAAGTAGAGGAAGTGCAAAGTCGTTCTTAATTGGTGTTCTTGTTGCAAATGTTAGGAACACACCTATATTTGATACTAACTCTAGAGAGATGTAGATATTGGGAAAAAGAGGTCACAATAGTAATTTGAAGCTACCAACCTTTATCTAATTAACTTGAGACTACGAGGAGATAGTTAATCTAGGATTCAGAACAAGGGTTAGTACTGCGACACTCTGATAGTGAGAGGAGATGAGTGAAATTCACCAAAACTAAGGTCGAAAGATGGATAGGTGATACATAAACATGTTATATTCTATATGCAAGGCGCCAAGATAGTTTGACGAGCACGATAAGACGTGGAGTTATGAAGTCAGGGGGTCACAATCCTAGTAATCGACTCATACAGATAACAATTTATTTGCTAGCATTGCTACTATTACTATTATTTTTACAAAACCCCTTATTTACTTTATGCACTTCCAACTACATCAGCACTCTCGTGATAGATTTTTGTCCTATTCCCTGTGGGATCGACCCTAACCTTGTTAGGTGAGGTTGGGTTCTATATTTGATAAGCGATCATGTTATAATTTTAGGTGGTGTAATTTGGGCGACATCACCACTAACACCATACTATTGTTATGGTCTGTCCCGCCAACTCCATAGGTCTCAAGACATGCCCTCTCTATAATCCTCTCATAATCAACACTTGAATGAAAGTAGACCCAGCTGCTACCAAATGCTTCGATGCCAAGCAGATTGGCAAAATTAATCCTCTAATAAATCCATGCACCATCTCTTGCTCTATAGAAAATAAATTAGAAGTATGTTTGCCCTACTCGAGAAACCAAATATCATACTCTAAAAATGATAAAAAGCCTTGTTGTACACTTAAAAACCCAAATCAGGCCTGAAAACCACTCGATGCACTGGGATTAACAACTATTGACTGTGAAGTATCTATGAAAAGACTCAAAATCTCTAATGCAGTATCCAGAAAAGCTGAGGTGATCACAAACTTTGTTGAAGCTTGGTTTGGCCCTAAACCATCTGGTTGATATTGAATATCCTCAATACTAAGATCCAACTTATTCGTCTGAGTCTAAATTGAAAATCTAGCGACATGTGTAGAAGCCCATCGGTATCTATCGATAACCTTATGTTATCTTGCTATCCATCTGAGCATGAGTGGTGCCAAAAGAAGTAATCAAAATTTTATAGAGGTTAAGACACACTATAATGAATCAAAATTGGAATTTTCTAAGATTGCCCTAAAGCCTCCCAAAGATAGGATATGAATGTTATCATACCGATTTGCAAAACTCTACTAGGCACTTTGATGTTGTCCCCAAAACACCAATGAACCTAGGCTCTGATAGCAAACTGTCATGGCCCGATTTCTCAGGTCATGATGGCACCTACCACAATCCACCAATAGATAAGCCAACCCTTAGTCCGGAGAAGCTAGTAGTAGACTAATAAGAAAACAAAAGCAATATTACATAAAAAGAGGGAGAATACAAAAAGGAAATAAATATGTCCCTGAAACCTAGTGAAATAAGTGTAAGAGCTTCTAATAAAACAAGAATACAAAGTAAAATACAGATTAAATATATACAAAGTCATCTCAAAAATACAAAAATAGAGATCAGTCTAACAATTAGAGAGAGTAGGGAAAACCCGATCGTTAGGAGATTACCCCAAATCTTCGATCCATGGCAGCACTGCATGATGCATACATCATCGGCGAGAACACGTACTATGATTTGTTGGGTGCAGAAGTATAGTATGAGTACCAATATGAGGCACTTAGTATGCATCAGTCGACTAAGCTTCAAAGGAAATGTAAGTATAGACAACATGTAAAGCAGGAATAACATCAGAGACAAATATCTAACAAATGAGACATAATAATACTTAAAAGAGAAGTAAGGATAAACAATCATATCCTACAAGTAATCCGAGACGAAGCTATATAAGTAAGTAGCTAGTCGACGTACGATAATATACTGAAGAAAGAGATATACAATAGACAATAGAGGTATAAAGGAATATATATATAAGAGATATAAATAGTAATATGAAGAAAGGTTATATATATACATATAATAATATTATGAAGGAAATCGGGCATATATCATAAGAATATCTAAAGCAGAAAGTATGAACCAAAGGAAATTGACCTAACATCTCGAGGATCATAGCCAACAAAGGGAGATACTCTAGCATAATCAGTCTCTAATAGAAATGTGAATAATCTTAAAGCTCATCATAATAAGAGAAAAGGGCTCTGAAGCGTACCCACAACCTTCACTGTCAATGCACAACCAACTTGGCCGAAGTATACTGTAATAACCAAACATTAGTGTAACTTGCTAGCTCATACAAATAATAACCTAAACGAGTCTCCATAATCTCAAAAGGTGTAATCAATCACTCAGCAAACAATAAGTACCACTTATACCTATGCAGCCCCCATAAGCCGGGTAGGTACAAGTGCCAAACATTTATACTGGTGATAGGCAATGTAAGAAAAAAAATGATAACCATGAGAAGATATAGATGGAGCAATATAACCCAAGACCATATCCAAAACAAGTTTATACACTTCTTCTAGCTTAACAACACGCAAAGGCAGGACCCACAGTGACCATCATCTTCCAGTATTGTGACTATAGATGGAGGGTCCTATAAGGGACTCGAGATATCCATATACATTGGTTGGTCCCAGACCAGGACTTTTATGAACCCAATCCATAATAGTTGCATTAAAGAGAATTAGAATCAAACCAAAACCAGTGGATGATGACCAGAGACCAGATAATCCATAACTATACGATATTAATCGACGAGTTGAAACCAAAACCATAGGGTAATAATAAGAGGCCTGATGGTCCATCACTGTATGGTAACAACAACGAAGATCAAATTAGAATCATAGGGTAATAACAAAAGGTAGGATAATCCACAATCGAGCACCAAGGCTTCCAAATTGTAACCATGAATAAATTTTCATCTTGAATGGAACTCATAACCGTGGAATAACTAATGATAGTCCAAGGGTCCTAAGACCATCACCAACTTATTTATTTATACAATTTAGTCTTGAGCAATTAAATATCAGCTACTGCCAACCCCAAAGGTAATGAAGCTAAAAAAGTGGGTTATCAAGTCTAAGTTAACCCAGACCCAAGGTAGAAACCTAAGAAAGTAGTCATAAGTATGTCTAAAGGCTTTTGAAGCATTTAATAGAAATAGGACCCACTACTAGCCCCGAGTAACCCAACCTAACAAAACACCAACTTGAGCTCTTCCTAAGATTTCTCAACCCCGACCCAAGGTACTAAAGAAGCTAAGTCTAGTCTTAGAGGTAAAAAATATACCAATCTAAGGTAAAATGAGCCTGAATTCTAGCATAAAGGGGCCTTAACTGACTAAAATAAGCATCGGAAAGCAGCTATCACCATTATCTTAATAAAGCAAATGCAAGAGCCAAAACATTTATAAACTAAGCCAGAACTTCTTTAAGCCATATGGAACTAACTTGGTATCCATAGTCTTGTAACCAAGGCCTCAGGATAATAGTGTAAGATATAGAACATTCAAAGTGTATAAGTACATGTAGTAAATCAAAAGCGGGATCAAGGAGACATCATTCTACGAGGTGAATGCAATTGAGGAATATAATCAAACAAGATAAATACCATTGTATATCCTACACTAATGATTTACAGTTCTAACCTAAGGTCCTTTACATAACTAAATTGGCTTAACAATATGATAAAGTTATGGCGGGTATTCTAGGCTAAGGCTCAATATACGATTCAATTCTACCTCCCCTAGATAGTCCAAATACTAATCCAACTAGCATAGACCCTATCTTATAACCCCCACCTAAGATACAATCAATACAGTACATAATACTACAGCGAAGAGTAGACTAAAGCCTATCTCAATGTCGAACCACAGATCTTAAACCATCCACAAATAGCTTGTATTCACTCTATGTTATCTAGATGTTATTGTGCTATTAAAATAATAAACTATGATTAATATGAGTAAAATTATACCCATATTGCTCTATAAAACTCCTGACCCAAAATCAGGTCAAAAATAGGCTCGTGGGGCTCGTTAATAGTATTTTAAAACTAAACCTATCACAAGGTCCTCGAAGAACAAAGAATGTGTGCTTATAAATTGAGCACAAATGGAATCTCAATTTGAGCTCAAATCAGCCCTAAGATCTAAGGGAAAATAAGGGTGAAACTGAGCATTTGATGGAGAATTAGAGTAAAAACCTTATAGAATAATAACGAGAGAATGATCACCAATGCATCCCCAACCAATCCCAGCTCCCATTAATATTTTCCCTCAAGATCTGATCTTACAAGTTGAATAACAGCAGAAAAGGATTAGAAAAATGATGGATTTTTAGGGAAAACAACAATATATAGGGCAGGGGATTACTCATCATGAACATGAGGCCCTCAGCCGTGTTTGCAACAAACTTAGAAATCTTTCATAAAAATGTTAGGAACTAGCTATGATCAATATGAACAACTGGAGAAGGCCATCGCAAATATGATGAATTTTTTGGGAATGTAAATAAAATACTGGATCGGGTTTGATTATTCCTTCATCACAAATGCGTAAGGAGTCTTGTGATTGCGAAGGTCAACACTTGAACTTTCATAAACGTAGTCAATACCTCATGAATGCAAAGGGGAAAGGTGTCCTGTACCAGCAAAAATCAAATCCCAACAGACTCTACCCAGGTGCTTGAGATTTGTTTGAAACGTCGTGCGCGCAAATAAACTATGCTACCATACCAAATTTGACATTCCAGACTCAAAAAAACTATCAAAAATTTCCATCTAAGTACATGTCAATTAAATATGAGTCCCACACTTATAATTTTATTTTTAATTAAATTTACCCCTAGCCCAAAATGAGTTCGAAAGCCTCAAGTTTCAGACCAAGGGTACTCCTAGCCTAAAATCCATGTTCTGGAGCTAACAACACTGTCAGAGTTCTTATTCGATGTTGTTTACTAGATTTTTTGATTTAGGACTAATTCCTTAACAACAAAAGTTCTAAAATAGAAAATTGAGTCTAAAATCTAAATGAACTGTTCGATAACCAAACCGATAGGTCCAACAAATCATAAATGACATATGGCCACTATAAAAAGGCTCCAAATATTAGAAACACACAAATATTAAGAAAATAACTTAGAGGGTCTTTACAATAGCTCAAGTTCGTTAGAGCAAGGTCAATATTGGATTGAGGTAGGTGATGATTGTAGTTGAAAAATTATTTTTTTATGTGTGCATGCTAACAGTCTCTTTATGTACTTATTACAATGCATATCTTAAATGTTGAAGTGTTGGATCATATTACAAGTGCTTGATCACATATAATATAGTTGTATAAAAGACTTGTCATTTGTCCAGGTGTGATTATGTTATTCTCATTTTGATTGTACTTGTTGAGATCTGAGTTAATGTTTTAAGAAGAATAAAAGTCATCATCACTGAATTAGTGGAACTCCAGAAGTATAAGGGTGGGGTCGTTGGAATAAGGGTGGTACAATATTTATTTGGGATAAAATTGACAAACACTAGATATCTAGATTTATTATTACATGGACTGAGTTTGTCCCCTAAAGATCATGTCTAGTAGGCAACCATAAGACCCTTAGCTTGTATTTACACGATATTGATGAGTTTGATGATTTCTTAAGTGGATCAGGTTATATTGTCATTATAATTTAGGTTCCTTGAGTGAACCAGTTGATTTTATTATTGCTATTGGGATCCATGAGTGGTTTGGTCTTTTGGTCTATTCGAATTGTGTAATTATTTATTAAAATCTATCGAAAAGAGTAATTGTGCAAATGTTGTGTTTATTATTGTTGGTCATAGTTTTGTACTTGATTATTGTTGTTAATTCTGGTTATTGACAAGGTTATTATTGTTAGATATGGTGTTGTCTTGGTGGATTCTATATTAGGATGTGATTACCTAAATTGTTGATATTGTTGAGAAAGACTAAGTGAAGTGTATTTGTTAAGTGTTACATGGTTAAGTAAGTCTACAAAGTGTTAGTTAAGTGTACATATTTATTATTTTTAGTTGGCCGATGACTCTACTGATACATAGTGACTTTGTACTGATAGTACTTGTACTCTTCTTTTTGTTGAGTGTATAGCATCTTCTAGTGGCTTCTTTAATAGATAAGCTTTAGTAAGTGATTTGCTTCCAACTCAAGAGTGAGCTACATCTTTGGGTCATCCATGATTCATCTCACTATTAGTTCTTATCCACTTATTTCAGGCATAGACATTTTACTATTCTATTTTTCTGGCTTGAACTCGCAGTTGACATTATTAGATTTTTGGGTGCAATGACTTTCAATTCTTGAGGGTATTTTTATTATTTCACATGTTTTGTTATTTATTAGAATGATTGATATATCGTTTATTAATGGATTTTTTATTTTTATTTTAAAAATTTGTTAAGTATTGGTATTGGAAATTTAGGGTAAATAATTCTCTCATCGAAAGGATAGTGTGGGTTCCACTCTGTCACACCCCGAGAGTACACTCTGTACATGACACTATGCTTAGGATATAAGTATCCCAAAGTCAATCTGTGGCATCTGGCATACCACTAAATTCATATTCTATGTATTTTAATACCATGAGTGAAAGCTACAATTTTGTAAGTTTGGATTGGAGTACATAAAATAGGTCTCAATACTTTCAATATCAATTGAAAAAAAATCTGAACATACTAATGAACTGAACACCTACTAAGTTTAGATAAGCCTCTAAATTTACTGATGAGCCATTGGGACAAACCCCCAGCTAACCTAAAATCATATAAGTTTGAACTGAATATAAAGTTTAACTACTAAAAACAGGAAACACAATCAAAGTCCTTGAAATGTGAGGACTCACCAACTGAACGAGAGTAGACACTGGCGATCACAACTAATTGTAAGTATGAGGGCGCACTAAAACCTACATCATGATAGGATGCAATACAAAAGATATGTGGTCACTACTATGGAATGTGTTGAGTATTCGAGGATGTATGGAATATATAATACTTAAGTATATAATGTGGAGAGTAAATGATATACATGAAAAGTATATAATTATTCACTCCATTTTACTACTATGTAACGAGTGAATCTTTGGGTGGACGACGAATGACACTATTATAATATTATTGTTGTCATGACATTTTGATAATTTTGTTTGAAAGTACACAATATTCCATATCTTTCACAACACCTGGTTCTAATGTGTCCTCCATTTAAGTATACACCATTTACTTCTTTGTTAATTTTTACAAGCAAACTTTATGGCCCTTCTCTCCATTCTTACTCTCTCTACTTTTTCTTTGGCTTTTTCACTCTCTGGTAAGGGTATTTTCTTCTTCTTCTTTTTTATTATTTTGTTCATCTTTTATTTATTTATTTTGTAATGTTTGATTTTGATGTTCTTCTAATTCATTTTCATCGGTGATTTCTTAGTTTCGCTTTTGCTAACTCTAGTTTTTCAACCATACATATATTAATTTATAATAATGTGCACTACTAAATAAAAAAATCCTCTATTAGGGCATAGAGACAATGTAACCCATTTATTAAAAAACTTTACATGTTATGTGATTTGAGGCTTCTCAATCACATGTAACAATCTTCTTTATAGTCATAGAAAGTTAATCTTCTCTTTACATTTAGAAACACCGAATGAGTCTCAATGTTGCTATAGATTATGTGTGTCCATTGATCAGTGCAAATACATTTTAACTTTTTGTGAATTTATCTCACATAAAGTATTAATGTGAATTGGAAATTACTTGTTTATTCACTTTTTAGTTTAATTTGTTTGTAAGCTCGTATTTTTTTTGCTGGATGAAATTAATAATGGTAAGCTCTTTTTCTTTCTCTGGCTTCTAAGTATACACAACATTATGTTGATTTTTTTTTACTTAACTATAATCTTTTTTTTTAATTATTTAGCATTCCTCGACTATAATGATTTTGAGAAGATGGCTCTTTAATTTTAAGGTCTAGAAATTTACATATTTTTACTATTTATGATTTGTGGATTAATTGAAATAATGATCAAAAATATTGATTTCACAGGATTTTGCGAGTGAAAATTTTTAGGTCTACCAATTTAAATCATTTTACTATTCAGTGTTGTATGATGTCCATCTTTTCTAACATGTGGAGAACACTATTGAGGTTTTCATGGATGACTTTTTAGTTGTGGGTGACTCATTTGATGATTGTTTGGCATATCTCATCAATATTCTGAGAAGGAATAGTACTCAATCATAAGATTTCTAATAAGGGGATTAAGGTTGATAAGTCAAAGATTAAGGTGATTTAGAAATTGCCTCCACCAATTTCTTTGAAGGGCGTTTGTAGTTTTTCGGGACATGCATGTTTCTAAAGATGATTTATTAGGGACTTCTCTATAATTGTGAATCCATTGTGCAAGTTGTTGGAGAAAGATGTAAAATTTATGTTTGATGAGGCATTTCTAAAAGCGTTCGAGTGTATGAAAGAGAGGTTGATTTCAGCCCCTATCATTGTTCTCCTAATTGGACTTTTTTATTTGAGGTTATGTGCGATGGTAGTGGTGTGGCACTATATTACATCAATCTACTATACTAGCAAAATGGTTAATCCTACTCAGAAGAATTACACTGTGGTTGAACAAGAGTTGTTTGTTGTTGTGTGTACATTTGAGAAATTTCTATCTCACTTGATTATCACAAAATTCCTTATGCGTAATGACCATGCAGATCTTAGATATCTTATGGAGAAGAAAGATTTAAAGCCAAGGTTGATTAGATGGGTACTTCTGTTGCAGGAATTCGACTTTGAGTTCAAGGATCGAAGAGGGGATGAAAATACAATGACTATCCAGTCCATTTCCTTGATATGCATGTATTTCTAGTATTTTGAGCCTTCCTAAAGCAGCTATATGTCATTTATGACTTGTTAGAACTATTGGTTCAATTATCGGACCGTTTATTTAAATTTTAGGCTTATTTCTTTATTTTGGAGCTTTTATTATTTAGGGTTTGGTCTCGGATAAAAACTCCTAGTACATGACCTTGTATGAGAATTTTGATAGCGCCATTAGCTCTAGAACATTAATTTTAGGCTAAGGGATACTTGGTTAAGGTCCCCAGGCTTCCAAACTCGTTTTAGGTTCTATTGAGTTTAGAACATCGAATTTGGTATAGTAGCATATTTTTTTGCTTGCACAGGGTTTTGAACGAATCCATAGCACTCAGTTAAAGTCTGTTTCTAACTTAGCAAATATGGTGTATCAGGTCATTGATGTGACCGCTTAGGCGGTCATCGCATACTCTACATCGAGTCACTTAAGCGACATTGACCATTTGGTCAATGGTTGCTTAAGCTATTATTGTGTCTGCTTAAGTACATATCGATGTCTGTTAGTCATTTGAGCGACGGTATCCATCGACCTTGCCAGATCACTTAAGCGACAAAATGGTCACTTAAGTGACACCTGGTGGCTTTACATTCCCTTTTGTCCACCCAATTTTCAATCAATTCTTCCACCATTTTTACACCAAGTTAAGAGCTCAAAGAGAGGAAAAGGTGGAAAATCATCCAAAAAAATTAAGGTAAACTAACCCAACTTTTCTTGGCCATTTTCCCATTAATTTTTTATTTAATTTCCATCCGAATTCTTGGTAAAATTCTTAGAAATTAGGTTTTAAATTCCTAAATTTTGAGGGTTTATTTGAGACACGATTTATGCTCAACTTTTGAGCACACATTCCTTGTCCTTTGAGGGACCCCATGACGGATTTAATTTGAATTCTATTTGCAGGTTCTACAAGCTCGTTCTTGACCCAAAATTCAACCCAACTCTTATTATAGAAATATAGGCCTTGTTATAATACTAATAACGTGTAAGATACTATTTTGATAGTGTAATGGAATTTTAGGATTATGGAGAGAAGATGAATGATTCACGGAGAATTCAAGGGTTGCGGTTCGGCATCGAAGTAGGTTTCTATCTACTCTTCCTCTTGAGATATTGTTTGATATATGTTGTATATTAGATAGATATGTTAGGATTTTATTATGGGTAGAATACCATGGCTTAGCCTATATTATGAGTTTGGGGATTAGATGGGTGAATCAACCTTTAACATGAAATACTTATTATGCTTTTATAATCTTATTACCTTAGATAGTTAGGCATAGTTGAGACTAATGAACCTTTAGTATAAGGTTTCTAGATAACTTGGTGGATTGTGATAATTTTCTTGAATTATGATGTTATGGTTATGTCAAATATGTATTATTGTGTCAAAGGTTGTAATTGTATTGCCTATCACCGGTATGCCCTATATCTATCTGCCTTATCGGGGGTTGCATAGGCATAGGTATGAGTGTTACCTATAGTATATTATGTGGTGTTTGTATTTATAATCCTTATGGGGGGTTTGCATAGGTATAGGCTCTGATTGTTGTCTAATGAATGTTGGTTGAACCGTCCAAGCCTATATCAGCGATGCTTTATGAAAGGCCCAGTTAAGTCTTGTTTGTTCGGGATAGATGGTTACTTTACATTATTATTGTAATTATTATGGTTAGTTCATGACAAGTTGATTATTGGACTAGTTTGATATTTGAGGTATGATTCTAATTCTTTATTCTTACGATTATATTATTACGCATGATCATCCCATGGTTAAGAAATATGGTTTAGACCCTGATTATGTTAGAACTAGTTTCTACCATGATTAGGAGGCCTTAAGATTCCAATATGACTACTTAGTTTGTACCTTTGAGTTAGCCTTGTTATGGTAGATATATATGTATGTATATCTATCTATGTGTAGTTATGGAATTACTATACATTCCTTCATTTCTTCATTGTTCATGTTGTATATCCATTCCTTAGTCTTGTATATTACTATGTATATCCTTTATTTGATCTTTATTTGTATATTGGCTAGTGATATATGATACAGTGCTTAAGACTTGGATTTTGGTTGGAATAGGCTAGTTTATCCCTATTGCCTCTTTAGTTTTACTATGTTAGTTTTCATGGATATTGAGCATAGTTTACATTCTTGTTAGCATGTTATGTATTTTTGCCTTATCTTTGGAGCTCAATCGATAATTTCCTACTAAGTACCATGTGTTTGGTACTCATACTACACTTTTGTAGCCAGCAGATTATAGTACGGGTTTTTCCCGTTGTTGTGTGTATCGTGTGGAGCAGCTATAGTTCAAATAAATAGGGTGAGATCCTGGCATTTGGAGTATTGTTATTCTCTGTCTTATGTACTAGACTAGTTTTTATGTTGCATTCAGAGATGGTTTGTATCAGCATATTCATTTAGTACTTTATTATGTAATCTTATTACATTAAAAGCTCTTGTACTAATTCCACCTGGTTTTGGGGCTATCTTATGTATTTGTCTTTTATGTTATTTACTATGCATTCTTCCTTCCTTTCTCTTGGTAGTCGGTTACTAGCAGTTTCAGACTATGGGGTCGTCTTACCTAATAGTGGGTTATAGATGGTGCCATCATGACCTAAAAAATTAGGTCATGACAATTTAATATCAAAGCCTAGGTTTATCGATGTATTGATATAAGAACTAAGTGTCTAGTAGAGTCCTGCAAATCAGTGTGGAGACATCTGTAACCTATCTTCGAGAGGCTACACAATATTTTTATAAAACTCTTTTCTTGATTCTTTGTTGGGTTTCCATATTTCTATGATCCTCAAGTACGTTATTTGACTCTTTTTTGTCCCAAATAGATGATACAAGGTTGTTGATCGATGTGGACGGAGATTCAACATGCATTTCTAGAGCTTCAGTGCAACGTCAAACCAAGGAGTCAGGGTAAGAGAATTTTGGGCCAAACCAGGCTCCGGTGGAGCTCGTGACTACTTTAGTTATTCGAGATTTAGCATTGGGGATCCTCATTCTCTTTGTGTATATCTCATAGCCAGGGATGACATTTAATTTATCGAGTAGTTCTCAGGCTAGAGTTAGATTTGTTGGTGTTCATCAGGATTCCTTGTCAGTTTCAGAGTATGAGATTAGGTTTCTAGAGTGGGCCAGACATATTCTTATGCTATATCCTTCAGAGCATGACATGGTGCATAGATATGTTAGAGGATTAGCATTTCTACTCTATTTGGCATTGGAGCACTTGATAGAAGGTGGGCCTTTATTCTCCCAGGTTGTTGATCATTTAAGGTCCATAGAGAGAGCATGTATTGATACTTATAGAGGTGGCAGTAAGAGGCCATGTCATCAGTACAGTGCTATTAGTATGCATTCGGGAGTGAGGATCCTCCCGATAGAGGTCAGCTTAACTTCTAGCCTATTGATTCTACGCAGGTAATATTCTAGGTTATGGGTAGCTCTCAGATTAGTCTTGGTGATAACTATAGGTAGAGTTCTCGTCGAACCTTGTAGAGTTTTTGGTATGGATCTTCAGGCCATGGTGTCTATTCTAGATCAGGAGGGGCAGCATCTCAAAGTATTCCAGAAGCTTGTTTTAGTTGTAGCGAGATAGGACATTGGCCTAGAGAGTGCCCCAGATACAAGTTAGTTGTCAAGAAAAAGTTAGCATATATTTCTCGATGATCTAGATTTCTTGAGGTGTGCTATGATTGCGGAGATAATGGATATTTCTATAGGGAGTGCCCTCAGCATTAGTTGATTAGCCATATAGGTTCAGCTCATGTTTCTCGCTGGGTTAGGGTTTCATGTATTTTTTACGACTGTAGAGAGATCGTTCACTGGTCTAAAGAGTGTCCTAAACGTGGGATTACTGGTCATTTAGCTCATGTGGATCAGTCTCAGAGTATTGTGGCACTGTCAGTTATAGGGAATGGGCTTAGCACCTCAGTTGATGATTTCGATGCTCAGTCCAAGTTTGGACCTGTTCAGATTTGTACTCCCACAGACACGTCAGGCATGTGACTTCGGGTTTCACTATGATAGGTGTTTTTTTTTATTTCCTACCTTTACCTTGTGTGTATTAGGGTTATCATACCTATCGATGATTGTATGCATTAGTAGTTTTATATCAATTGTGGTGTACCTTGAGGTAGAGTTTATGATTATATGACTACCCCTGCAGATTATTTTTTTAGTAGTGGATGAAGTGGGTCAACATTGATATTTTCCCCTTTAGGTCTAGCATTTGGGTTGGAGTCATATTTACCTTAGCATATAGGCCTTCTTATTTCCCTACAGTGATACTTGCTATGGACATTTGTTTTTGGTACCGCCTATCCCTTATATTGATGTTTATATTATTATTGCAATTATTATCATTATTTGATGTTTATCGATCCTCTCTTGGTAAACGACTAGACTAGCAATATCTAGTTAGAATTTCCCTTTCTCGTATTTTTTATTTGTTGTTTTGGGCGACTAGCTTGGTTGGATGAATTCGCTCTTATAGCGAGGTGAGGTTGGTCATTTTATTCTTCTATCGGTGAGGCTAGATCGATTGTGGAATGGATTATGGCAGTGAAGGTAAGTTGACCTTACGTGGTTCTGTTATGGTTCTAGAGATGACAATTGTCTATAATTTCCATTTCTGGGTTTGATATTCTTGGACCTTTATCATGGATTGCGGAGGTTTAGCATTGGCTATCCCTCTCTATGTAAATCATTTCTAAGGTTGACCAGTTTGGGGTCTGTTCTTTTAATTTGACTAGTTCCTTGTCCAATGGTAATTTTAATGTCGAGAAGGCTTGGATTTGTCTTACAAGTTTGTTGGGTTTATATCCAGGTAATGGTTTTCTCTTGGTATTGGTGTGGAGATGGATACATATTTTTATGTGATATGGTTTTTGTCTAAGTGGAGTTAGAGAGTTGGAGGTAGGTGATATTTCCCATGACTACTTCTTAAGTTGGCAAATTAGAAATTCATTATCTTGGTTCATTTTCGGTAGTGGTTTGGACATTGGCATTAGTGATGAGATCGGTAATCTATTCTTCGATAATATAATCCATCGGTTGATTGGATTAAGGTTATTCTACTTGGGTGGATTCAGGGAATCCTCATTTTGGAAATTGTTTAACCGAATAAGACTTGGTAGAGTGTTTTTCCTTAGTGATATGTGTCTATAAGTATTCGTTGATGAGTAGAGTATTGGATTGATTAGTTTCTGGCTAAAGTTGTATTTTCTCGAGTTGCTAGAGTTTTGGTTATCTCCAATACGATTTTTAGCCTTGGTGAGTTCATGAGTATGCCTTAGTGGTTCGTGCCCTTTAGTGGATATGGAGTTGGTTGTTTATGTTTTCAGCTAGTGATTTATCCTTCGTTGTGATATTTTTCATCCACTATGTTTTGATTTTGGCTTGACATGATTTGGTAAGGATATGTCTGATTCATATAGTAAGGTTGATTTAAGTATTTGGACTTAGTTTAGGCTTGTTCACTCAGTTTTATATTCGACGCCTTGGAATGGCAATTTAGAAGTTATGATGGATTTAGAGTGTGGATGTGTAATACCCCAAAAAATTCAAACCAATATTAGTGCCATGTTTCAAGCTCATACATAGTACATCATGGTTCTTTTATAGTTTTATGATCAAGTTAGATGTATATTAATTCTTCAAATAACTCCTAGCTATCAGACGAATTAAAACATTCCTTACCGATTGAATTCTTGGGAAGGATATTGCTATAGTCAACTTCAAATGAGCATAGCTCTTGTTATACTTCGAATTATTGAGATCATGACCTACCAAAAGATATATAATTGAATTATCTTTCCAACGATACCAATTTTGCCTAAATCCGATATCGGAGAGAAAAGTTATGCCCATTTTACTCCAGCATATCAGGCTGAAAAACTGAGTGACGACATTTTGTGATAACTTATCACAAGTCTGACGGCTTATCACGAATGTCGTCAGGCCTAGGAAGAAACCCAAAAATTTCATCTCCCAGGTGACGACCTGGGATGACAGGCTACCACAGAGTTGATGGCTTATCAGCCTTGGTCGTCAGCTGATAAATTCAGCAACTAGGAAGTGGTTTTGTAAGGGTATTTTGGTCTTTTCCTTTGCTTCCCACAACTTAAAACCCTCAAGGGACGTAAATTTCTCCTATTTTTCTTCAGTTAAACATCTCAAAAATTCTCTCAAACATTCTCAACCACAAGATTAGGCTTTCCTCTCAAGATCATTTCCTCAAGAACAAGAACATTCTCTTCCAAAGTGGTTAAACCTTAGTCAAGAAAAATCAAGAGCAAGCCTAAGGATTTCTTCAAGAAACATTAGATCTCTTTCAAGATTCAAGCCGATTTCACCGCTAGTTTTCACGGATCTTCAATCTAAAGTATGCGTAGTGTTCATCCACAGATTTCATTCATTCGTGGAGTTCAAGAACCCTCTTTTAAACTATGAATCATGAAGTTATGTTGTGGGTTGATTATGTTTGTGTGATTGATTGTTATACAACTCCCAAATTAGAATCCTTATGTGATTTTATGAAAATAGGATGACATGCAAATTGAAATATATGAAATTTGGGTGGTTTAAATCACTAAGGTGGTGAATATGCCTATGCCACAAGGTGTGCATGCAAGGTGTTTGATAAAATACCTAAGAGACTAAAATCATGTATTATAGCTAAATAGAACTTAAATGACAAGACCATGCTCTATTCCTTACGACTCAACATGAATTTTATGCTAATTGTTGTGTATTGTTGTTGTGATATGGAATGCTCATGAAATTGAAGTTATGCAAGTATTTACATGTTATACGCATTCCCTTTCATGTATATGGTGTTGAGAAACATGTGTAGTATGAAATCCCCTACTTATGGTATTATGAATTGTAGATGTTATTCCTATGATCAAGAAGTGTCATGTGTGTCAGTTTCCTTCCATAGAGTCCTGGGGGTACTTGTACCCGAAAACATAGTTGTGTGCCTAAAGCCATGTAATGTTATCATGATACTCTCAGTTAGGCCATGATCTATAGAATTCAGTCAGTCATGTGACTCAAGAAAACTCAGAAATCTCAGTAGTCTCAGTAGTTCAGTAATCTCGGTGATCTCAGTACTCAGTAATCTCTGTAACCTCAGTATTCATAGTGAATCTCAGTAACTTCGGTACTCTCAATTAGTCCTCAGAACTCAGTACATTCTGTCAGTCATCAGAATTCAGTAAACTCAGTTTAGCTCTGCTAAACAATACCACTAGTATCATTTCAGTTCAGCTAATCAGTTCAGTTCAATTAATCAGTTCAGTGTCTATTCAGTTGGGAGTAGAATTCAGCATCGAGAGAACCCAGGGATGGGGACTCACCTGTTATTCAGTATAGGGTGAGATCCTTAGAAGCAATCCTTGTGTTTAAGAACTACGTAGCCAGCGTAGTTTGAGATGTCCCTACACATAGGGCTAATACATCTCATTTGAGTTTACCCGATAGCAGGGGCAGACGAAAAGAGCTCCTAAATAGAATAGGGTTTACTCACATATTGTCTCTACCCGTGGTACGATATTGACATCCTTCCAGCTGGGGTTACAGGTTGGACCCCACCAGTTCAGATTCGGGGCATATCGGTTAGATGATTACTTCCCACAGTCTCAGTTTCAGTCTCATTCTCAGTCTCAGTAAAAGAACTCAGATAGTTCTTCAAATTTCATGACTGTCAGATACAGTCAACTCACATACAGCACGGAACTCAGTTAGTTCCATCAGATTTAGGACTGTCAGATACAGTCACTAATGTTATCAGTTATATCAGTTATCAACAACTCATGTTATCGGTTATATCAGTTATCAGAACTCATATTATCAGTATTCACATTCATGACTGTCAGATATGGTCAAGCATATCAGTTCTTCATATTCATGGTCGTGAGATACAGTCAATCAGATTAATTTTTTATAATTAGACTATCAGATACAGTCAACCAGGACAGTTTTTCATAATCAGAACTGTCAAAAATAGTTATTCATGTATCAGTAATATAGTTCCAGTCCTTCAGTATTAAACAATACGATATCAGTTCCCTACTTATTAGTGACTTACATATCAATATCAGTAAACTCAATCAATCAGTATCTCAGTATCAGTAAGCTTATGTTGTCAGTATTCAGACTCCGTAGTCAGTATCACCGCAAGTTTAGTTACAGTTACTTATGTATGTATGTATGTATTCTCACGTTCATATCAGCCAGCATTGTTCATGCATATAACCCTTTGCATTTAGCATACCTCACTTTCATACCAGTACATTCAAAGTACTGACGTATTTGCGCTATGGTGTCTTATACCATAGGTTTAGAAGCATGAGCTTCAGAGCATCAGTAGCATTCCAAAATTCAGTAGAAAGAGTCAGCAGTGAGTCCTCATTATTCGAGGATGATAGTATTTGATTAGTTCATTCTTTCAATACTTATTTATTTTAGTAGATGGAGTTAGTTGGGGACATGTCCCATCGACTCCTTATTCAGATAGTTTAGGGGCTTTCAGACTATAGCATGTCAGACAGTTATTTTAGTTTTATTTTGGTATTGTTATACCATTTTCAGACATTGTTCTTATCAGATGTTTATTCAGATTTGAACCTTATGGCCGTTCAGTACATGTTTCCGCATTTTTAGTATTTTATGCAGTATACAGGTACAGATATCAGTCATGGGTTAGCTTGTGTTCCTTCGAGGTTATGAGCACCGTGTAGCATTCCAATTCAGAAAATTAGGGTGTTACAAACTTGGTATTAGAGCCAAAGGTTTAATAGAGTCCTAGGAAGTCTGAAAGTCGCATCTAGTAGAGTATTGTACATGGGTGTGTTGTTCACCACACCTATGTGCAGGAGGCTATGAGATGTTTTAGGAACAGTTTCCCTTCTTTTAGTGTTCATGTCGTGCCAGTGAGCAAAAGCTCTAATTAAACTCTCAGTCTAATTTACTTCTTCCTTTCATTTACAGAACATGTCTTCAGAAAGGACTAGTGAAAGAAGAACCAAAAATTAGTCAGCACCTCAGCCCGTCCAAGAAAATTCCCTGGATGAACATGTCTCTCATGCAGAATTTAGGACTGCATTCACTACTCTAGCCAGTTTAGTCGCAGCTCAGAATGAATGACCAACCGCTATTCCGGCCGACCCAGAGGCCAATGCTGCTGCAGCTAGGATTTGGGACTTCACCCGAATGAATCCTCCCTTTTTCACCAGTTCTAAGCCCGAAGAGGATCCACAGGAGTTCCTCGATCAAGTTCAGAAAGTCACAGACATCATGGGAGTGACTTCCAGTGAGAGTGTAGAGTTAGCCACCTATCAGCTACAAGATGTAGCCCATATGTGGTTTAAATAGTGGAAGGTAGACATGGGTACACATACAGAGCCCATAGAGTGGTAAGAGTTTGCCATATCTTTCTTAGATAGGTTCTTTCCCATAGAGTAGAAGGAGGCTAAAGTGTTAGAGTTCATCAATCTCAGATAAGGTACGATGAGCGTAAAAGAATACTCTCTTAAGTTCACCCAGTTATCCAGGTACGCTAATCATATAGTGATAGACAGTAGGCCCAAAATGAATAAGTTTGTGTCTGGGGTATCAGATAGAGTAGTTAAAGAGTACTGAACTACGATGTTGATTAGTGATATGGACCTGTCTAGGCTGATGGTCTATGCTCAAAAGATTGAGGAGCATAAGATTAAAAAGAAAGAGAGAGAAAATAAGAGGGTTAGAACAGGTAGTTACAGTCTTTCTCAGCCGAGGTCAGGGGGTAGTGAGAGCAAAGTTCTTACTCATCCCCTTTGTCAGACTTGTGGTAAGCATCATAAGGGCGTGTCTAAGGCTGGAAGTGGTGTGTATTTTGGCTATGGAAATCTAGGCCACAGATTTAGGGATTGTCCCAAGTCAGGCTATCAGAGTCATCTCCGCTCCTCACTTCAGTCCGGTTGCCCGGATCAGCAGGGTGCCAATTCTAGCGCTATCAGTGGGTAACGCCCAAGCAGACTCTATGCACTTCGGTCCTGGCAAAATCAGGAAAGTCCTCCTAATGCAGTCACTGGTAAGTTATAGATCTCTCATTTACATGTTCACGCTTCTTCAGATTCATGAATTTCTTTTCTTTTAAAACCTTGCATAGCAGTAAAACCATGGGGTCAGAAAGTCAACACTTCAGATTCTAGTGATAGTTCCAGTATGTGTAGGTAACCACTAAAGGAGATGATTCCTGACCTACTCTTATCTCGGTGCAATTATTTTGTATCACATTCATCACCTTACCTACGCGTGTTTCACACACTTCTCATATGATAGTGTGCGTGTCTAATTCCTAGCAGGACGAGTTCCAACACCTTTAGTAGTACGAGTCATGTTCCATGAATACAGTTAATATTCACACATTTTCCATAATGATAGTATACGCTTTCAGTTCCCAGTATAAGGTGTTCCAACTCATTAAGTGTTAAGAATCATATCTCATGAACATAGCAACTCCAAAACTCAAGTCATGCAGCTCATAACTCATGTATTCATGCCAATCTTTACAGTATTCTTAGTTTTTTCTATTTATTCTATGATCCTAACGATCATATAAATTCAGAACAAATCCCGTAAATCCCCAATTTAGATCTTGTGATAAATCCATGATGTTGACATTCCATCCTCCGGCCCTTAGTTACAGTGTTCAGTACCTGGTGATCAATATTCAGTAAAGGACTCAAATAGTCCTACAGTACCATGGTTATCAGTTATTAGTTTCTTAGCTATCAAAATTCAGTACGTTAGCGTCAGCATCAGCCTCAATTACTAATGTTCAGTTCTAGTATTTAGCACTCAGTAATTAGTATTCAGTCATAGAACTAAGTACCTCATTGTCAATCTAAAACTTCAATTTCATAAATTTAGCTAATCGAACCCAGCATTCAATCCCAATTCAGTAATCAGATCCTAACCTCAGTTCAGCCTCAGATTCGCTTTGCTATAGCGTGCAACTATCAGTTTCTCTTTCAATTATCAGTACCTCAGTTTACCAAATCTTTTGGAATCATGTTACACGCGTGGAACTTCATTCTCATGTAATACAGTCTCCATGAATCCATGCTCAGTTACCTCATGATACTCAGTTAGTCCTTACCTCCTATGTACAATATTCTATAGTCTCAGTTCAGTTATTCCGACTAAGTTTAGTTCAGTTTTACATGACTGATACTAAGTTATCAGCATAAGTTAGTCAGTCAAGCTAGAAAATCAGTTTACCAGATGGGCAGTCAAATTGGTAGGGGTTGTTTTCCTATCTTTCCATCCATCCATACTAACAGAAATCTCAGGGATGTAACCATTATCCAAGATAGAGCATCCTGGTATAGGCAAGTTCAACTTAGTTTATGTATCATGTCTCAGTCACGGATTTTAGATCTCATATAATTAGTCGTGATTCAGTTTCCAGGTACCTTGCGCATCGCCTCAGCTTCCCTTAGTAGCTCAGCCAAGTCAGTATTCTGTGAGGTACCTAGTGTCCCAAGGGGGAGATACGCTATGATTCCCCAAACTTTCATAACATAAGCATTCCATTCTCTCTTTATGTAATGAATCTAGTATGGAGTAGGGGATACTCATAAGTTGACACTGAAGCTCCAACCTCAGTTGCACGTCATGTATTACAGACTCAGTTCAGTTAATGTATCACGCACCAGACTCAGTTATGTTCTCATGTTTCCACTCATGCATATTGAGTAATTAGTCTCAGACTCATCGGTATTTTTAGTTCAAGGTAACATTCTTCCTTGAAGTTACTTATTGTCATGTTCAGATTTCAGTAACAAACTTGGTATTCAGTTTCATGCTCAGTTTTCAGTTCAAACATAGTATCTTTACCATTACATGTTCAGTCGCATGTTCATGAGTCAGTTCAGTTATGTATTCACGCATCAGATATGCGTGATCACTTTACCAGTACTTTCAGTCATGCATTCACGTATCATGTCAGTCATAAAATTAGGCATCAGATATGCATGTTCAATATGATGTATTTATGCCAAAGTTTGGTCGTCACTTGTCAAGCATCGGATCACACCCACAGCCAATACTAACACATTGGGTGTGACCAGTGTCTGCCTAGTGGCAGCTTTTATTTAGAGTATAGATTTGAACATCCTGCGGATCATCATAAAGGATATATGAGATAGGGTGCTCCAGTTTAGCACCATATTACCTTTCCTTGTCTCATTACTCAGTTGATGAAGAATTCATAGGTTTTGACTATTGGTGTAGTGTACCAAGTGATTTAACCGACTAATGTTGATGAAATGTCACTAATAAAGTATATATGCAATCTGACTGCCCCAGCAAGAGGTCTTGAGATTCTAGATATAGTTGGGGGTGCCCCAGCTAGTGACTTACCAGTGTCTATTATCGGTTCCCCTTCCTCTTTTGCCCCACTAGTAATCGTTCATAGTCGACCATTGGTTCTGATAGGATGTATATTGATTTTGACTTCACAGTTGGAAGAGTCATGTGGATCCTGCTTGTACACAATGCCAGTATTAAAAAGTTAGAGGTTGAGATTAAGCCCTATATCAGTGATGAGATTAGGGGTGCGGTCAGGGCAGTGCAAACCTGAACAGACAAGTTTGAGAGCCAGATGACATCTAGGATAGATGTATTTTAGGCACCAAATATGATGGATTTTGGGGCAGACCTAACCGAGCTTAAGGAAGCGACCAGGGTATTAACTGAGAGAGTTGATGTTTCACCTTGTCTACCACCACGTATTCCTTCATTGACAGCTCTTACGGTGGACGTGGACTCATTGGTTCCTGACTTTTATACTCTTGTCTCAGATATAGAGGAGGCAAATATTGAGAAGATGGGTAGAGATTTGGAATTCCAAAAAAAAAGAGTAATGAGATGAAAAAGGATGGTCCAAAAAAATCTAAAAAGAAGAAAAAGAAGAGAAGAAAGGAAAAATCAATCAGGCAGACCTCTAAGGTAGTGATTCTGGAGAGGGGTGAGATACCACCTACCACAGAGGTAGTTTTACAGACAGGAAGGGGTACGGAGCTTGTCCCCGAATTGAGTACCTCAAGTGCACCAACTACCACTGGTGCAAAATTAAATGAAAGTTCCATGGCCACGACCGTACTAGATTTGAGCACAATGTTAGAGACTATAATACCCCGTACGCTTCTAAGCTAGAAATCAGACCTTCGTTCCTACGAGTGTAAACTCTAGTCCAGTGATTCCTATTTGAATCCATGTTTCATGATCATTAACCTAGTATAAAATAAAGATTATGAGGTGGGAAAGATGTTCATAAGTGTCACTTAGAGCAAAGTGAGCTAAGGGCCTTCGATTCGGCCAAATTTTGGTGTTCGATTTCGCAAGGGCCATCTGTGAATGAGTATAACTTTTTATGTATGTAGAATTTTCCATATCTAGGCCCACAAAATTATAGAGAATTGAATCAGTTTTCCAAAGATACCAATTTCGCCTAAATCCGATACCCGATTGAGAAATTATGGCACTTTTAGCGAGAAATAGTAGGCCAACGCGATAGCATCGCGTCGCGGTGGAGGGAAGATTTGTAATTGTCCTATTTATCATGATTACGCTGCATCATGGTGAACTCTTAAATCCCATTTGTCTCTTTCCATTAGCTCACCGCGATTGGCCAGTGTCGCGCCAAAAATCGTGGTGGAGCATAGCTCCGCGTCGCGGTGGAGTGCAAAATAGCACTCGTCCTTTTTTAGTGATGCAACGCAATTATGCCGAGTCGCGCCAGAGCCCAAAATAGCATTCGTATCTTTTCTAGTAAGCCACCACGATGGTGCCGCATCGCGCCGTAATGCAAAATTGGGATTTCCAGTTCCAAAGTTATTTTTCTAAAAGGCAATTTAGTCTTTTTCCAAGCCCCCAATTCATGAAAAATAAGAAATTAAGCCTATTCTAAGCATTATACGCTCACTTTCACCAAAAATTATCTCAAAGAAACCCTATAACTTTAAATTTCAAACCTCAAGAAATCCAAATTCCACTATTCTTTCTCCAAGATAACCCAAAATTCAAGATTCCCAATTCAAGATCTATAAGAACACAAATAGGAATCCAAAGTCAAGTGCCTTCATCAATATAGTCAATTAAGGTATGTGGGGTTATGAACAGGGGTAATTCTTTCACCCTTCTACCATAAACTAGTTTTTAATGATGTTTTTACATGAATTTCAATTTAGGGTTCATACCCAATAATCATTATTTGCAGATTAGGATATTACTAGTGACTTGAACGATGAATTGCATCTCTATAATTATATGTCCATATATTGGGCTTGTTTTACATACATTGAGAATTTAAATTGCATTGTCTTTACTAGTATTGTTAAAGAAATTTCAAGATCATATTTATCAAGCATGAACATGATGATGATTTGACATAAGTTAAAGCATGCGTATTAAGCCCTAGTTTGAATATTGATGTTTCAAGAAAGATATTGCTTTTAAGCACCCTATGACTAGCTTATATTCAGATTTTCAAAAAGGATTTGATCTTTTGATCCTCAGTTAAGATATGGAATCCATTTTACAGTTTTATTACAGTTTACAGAAAATAGATTAGTTTTGATTACAGTTTAAAACAGACAGATATATAATTGGTTTTCATTATAAACCCTTATGCTAGTTTTTAAAGTGGATATCCTACTGAATGAGCATACAGATTAAAGGGAGTAGTATTTAGCACTGAGCGGGAAGTGTGAGTTTAGCTCATCCTACTTCCCTAAAACTATGAGCCAATGTAGGTACAGATTCAGATTATTCCCATTTCTATATGGATGATAGTTACAGATATGATCACTTAGCTCGGGTTATACTCTTTGGCAAAAGTATGACACCTCTCCCCAACGTGAGATTTTTCAAAAAGGGAACTAGGCATTGGACACTATGACAACTCACATAGTGTATGTCGACTAGAAGAACCTCCCTAATAGAAAAGAATAACAGAAAAGTTTTTAGAAGAAACTCCCTAAGACCTAAAACAGAATAATAGAACAACTTTTAGAAACTAAGTGTAAAGGCTCACGATTTATTTCAGATATTGTTTTACATAAGTCATTAGCCATGAGATTTTAGCTTTTAGTTTACAGATACAAAGGTGAGTCCTTTTACACTTAGCATGTACGATTTGAAAACAGACTTAACTTTAGTTCTACTTAGTCCACTAGCAGAAAGAGTAAAAATACATCTTTTAAAACTAAGTGTTATGGCCCACAAGATTTATACAGTATGCTTTATTATACATGATTCATGATTTTCAGCTTTTAGTTACTCCAGCCAATGTAAGCCATTTATACTTAACATGCATCCTTTTTACAAGTTTATGTGAACATTGAGATATTATTTTACTTATGCATTCACCTCCATATGCTCAGTACATTACAAAAGTACTGATCCACATATACGTCTATGTGCTACATTGTTTAATAATGTAGGTACCAGTTCAGTTGTAGTCCATGTACCACGATCAAACAGTTGCAGATTCCAGCCAGCAGATGATAAGTCCTCCTACTTCAGGGACTCCAGTTAGATGTTATTATGTACTTTACTTTCTTACTCATATGTATTGATTAGTAGTAGTGGGAGTCGCATCCCAGCTATCTATGGTCAGTATAGTAGAGGCTTCATAGATGTCAGTCAGAGTCAGTAATGTAATTTCAGTTTTGCTCTTTAATTTTATTAGAATGTAAAATTATATCAGTATTGTATTTTTCTCAGATTTCATCATGATTTTATTTCCGCATAGTAAAATCAATCATTTTATACATATTTAAATTTGTTGCTTAACAGTATGCCAGTGCAAGGGTTAGCTTGGGATCACTTGTGGTCCTAAGCACCGTGTGACAACTAGGGGGTAGTCTCCGGTCATTACAGGGACCCACCTGCATTCCCCCGTGATTAGAGTTTGACAGGATCCTAGAGTGCTATAGGTATGTCCCTTACCCTAGTTTTTAGATTTTCATGATTTCTTTCAATGAGGACATTGGATGATTTTCAAGTTAGGGGTGGGGGTGTACTACAGTCGAGGGTTTTTATTGTCGTATTTCGTTTTCCTCGATTGCATTATCATAGTTAGAACCATCATGTTTAGGTGTTTTATTATTTTTCTATGTTGTTTTATTAGATTTTTGTGTAACTTAGAGTAAAATAAGAAAAATTGGTGCAGTTAAAATAAAAGAGTCATGAGAACTTGTTTTTAAAGCTTAAAATGATGCCCCTCCAAAAAAAACTTTTGTAAGTGTTGTGTGTTTGCATATGTTGAAACAATGTTAGGATCTACATATGACACTAGGATTGTTAGTGTGGTAATCTGGATGACCTTGCATGAACTGATTAGGTAGTAACTTAGACAAACTCTACCTAATCGGCATATGTGTGCAATCTAAAACTTACTCGGTTAGTCTCGCTAAAGCTGTAGGATAAGGAAGTTATTAAAGGATCATAACCCGTGTTTGAAAGAGTCCAGTATAGCTTAAATATCCTACCAAATTATCATAGATCCCTTAGACCCAAATTTTGAGCCTTATTAGACCTTTTCTTTAAACTACCCAATTTACCTTTCTAATTTTTATAATAAACCTTCATTGGAATTGGTCCCTCCTTGAACATTGTGTACCTTAACTCAATCAAATCACTTAAATTGAGAGTGTTTATTGTATATGAGTGCATAGAAAGTGGATATTAAGGATTAACAATTAAAAAAAATGAGTCAAGTGCGGTATGAGCAAAAGAGAAAAAAAAAAGGAAAAAAACAAAAAAAATAGTGAGTTGTGAAAATAAAACTGCACCCGAGGTCCAAAAGCAAATGAAAATATGGAAAAGGGAAAATAATGCATGAAATTAGGAAAGGGGAGCCAAAGTTAGTGTAGTTTCAAGGAGGAATAAGTCATTGTACCCAAACGTACCATACCCATTCGCAAGCCTATATTACAAGCCTAGAAAAGACCTATAGTGATCCTAACTCGACTATTCAAAATATAAAGTGTAGAAAATAAGGGTAAGTCTATGGTATCAAATTCACACTACCTGACTTCATTGTGAGAGTGAGAGATTTTATTCAATCCCGGTTTGGTAAATTCATTGCATATGCTGAGTGATTAGGGGGCTTATTTGATATGAGGGCATAGGGGCTATAATCTAGTTATTGTTTGTTTAGGTAGTGTGTTAAGTGTTAGCTTATCTACTCACCATTTAATGCCATGTCCTGATCCCATTGTGTTAGGATACCTTGTTTTGCATACGCACTGCAGTAGTTAATTTTGAAACATGAAGGGTGTTGAAAATACTTATATGTTTGCATCTGAAAAAATTAATTTTCCGCAAAGTGACTGACGTAGTAACCTTGGTTTTACTCTAAGTTAAATGTCATAGTGAGTCTAGCATATTTTGTTTGCCTGAGGATATGCAAACATACTAAGCTATGGGTGCTGAGTGTCGTGGATTTACGACACTTAATATGCTTAAAACTATGAATTATGGGGGTATTTTTCCATGAATATGATGGGTTATTGTATGATTGCAGGATAAATAGGACCAAAGAAGAAAAGTGTTGAAAATTTAACATAAGGAAAATCAGACAATCAAAGCCACGATCGTGAGATCTGACCACAGTCGTACCAAATATATTGTACCCAAAAAAATAGGGTGGTTCTAAGAAGTCAATCAGACGAAAGGATCATAAGATCTTATGTTGATTGTACAATCATATAAAACAATCATAGAAAAACTGTTTAAATCCATCTACAGAATTTAAGTGAAGAGGATCAGACGGTAGCATCCCACGATCATACATTCAAGTAACAATAATAGCATGAGGTTGTGGGTAAGAAGTCCAGATTTTCAAGTCTCAGAGGTTGATGTATAGGATGATAATACGATAATATAGTACGGTCGTAGGTTGATACCATGGATCTATACTGAGAATCGTACCAGTGAAGATCTAAAGATGAAACTTTATGAGCCAAACCACGAGCACCAAAGGACGATCATGGGTTGTAACCATGATCGTACCTTTCTGTCGTTCGAGGCCACCAACCTAGATTCTCTGCTTTGTTTAGAATAGGATTTATTTTGTCTATAAATATCTTATAGGATTTATTTTGTCTATAAATATCTTATAGGATTATTTCTATGAGTTTACACTACTTTATATTTTACAACATTATATTGTGAGATTCTAAGGCATTTTTAAAAAAAAAATTACGAACATCATTTCAAGGGTTTAAATTCAAGTTGAGATTTTGGAGGTTTATTCTTACTTTAAGTTTATAATAGTGTTTTCATCTATGATTTCTTCTAGTGTTCTTACAATCATGAATAGCTAAACACCACAACTAGGATTGTGTCCATGGTGAATTAATGAGAGGGTTAATTACAATGCAATTCCAAACTTGTGTGCTTGCATGTTAATTACAATGCAATTCTAGACTTGTGTGCTTGCATGTATTGGTATTTCCCTTCTTATGATTACTCTTCTAACGGTTGCAAATATTAGGAACTCACTTATATTCTAAACTTGGTTGAGAGAGAGGTGGAGATTAGGAAAAAAAATAACAATAGAGATTTAAAGATATCAACCTTCATCTAACAACTTAAGTTGTAATAGAGAGAGTTAATATGAGATTAAGAACAAAGGTTACTAGTGCAACACTCAGAGTCCAAGAGGAAAAGAGTGAAATTCATCTAACCAAGGTCGAAAGACATTTAGATGAACCCATCTTGTTAGATTTTACATGCAACACATCAGATTAGTTTAGTAACACGAGAAACCCATATAGTTATGAAGTCACAAGGAATACAATCCCAGTGCTTCTCATATCGATTACAACTCCAATAATTTTGTTACTATTTTTCTTTTGTTTCATGAAATCCCTCATTCTTTTACTTATTTTCCAGTTACCTAGACAAACACTTGATCAAATTTTATCATATTTTTGTAGGTTTGATTCCAACCTTGTTAGGTTTTATATTTAATTTAGTGATTGCTTTATACATTTTAGGAGGTGTAATTTGGGCGACATCACTAATTCTATTAAAAATTAGAATAGTGAAACATCATTTTTCAATAGAACTTCACAATCATTATTACTCTCTCCATTTCTTAATACATGTCATTTTTTTATTTACACATTTCTTAAGAAAAATATTAATCAAATTACCCTTATTTACTACTCATCTCTATTTAATACTTGTCTTTTTTGAACCATATTAGTATTTTCTCATATTTATGACTAAGGATAAAAGTGAAAACAATAACTAATTATATATTGATTTTCTTAAATGACAAGTACTATGGAATATCTATTTTTAGTAAGCATGACAAGTATTTAGGAACGGAGGGTAATATAATGAATTAAGGATGACACAAAATTTTTAAAATAAAATTGTAGTGGCTCATGTTTTAATTAATGAGCAGGGGTGACAATATTAGATTAAGGATTAAGGAGTTTGACTCATGCGTGGGAGTTGCCCTCAATTTTTTTATTTTATACTTAGCCCATTTTATAAGACCCTAATTGCAACTAAAAAGGGGGGGGGGGGGGGGGGACACACCAGTGTTGCTCTTTTTTGTGGTCGCTACTGTTTTTTCTTCTTCTCTCCTTCTTCTTGTTCTTCTTCTTCTTCTTGTCATGGTTGTTGTTTTGTTTCTCTTCTTTTTTTTGTAATTTTTAAACTAAATTTTATTATATATCACTGGAAATTATTTTATAGGTAATTTTGATAAGTGAAATAATAATTGTTAATTTAATTTTTCATCTGAATAAATCTGCTGCTTTTTCAATAATTTACAGTACTGTAGCCTACAATTCTAGTATTCATTTATAATAATTGTTGGATAGTTTTCACTATTGTTAAAAACTCATTAGTAGTTCCAACAGATAATTCACCTATTCCAACAAATAAGAAATTCGTTACAACACATGTCTTAAGTGAATCCAATAGAATAGTAATCTGTTGCAACATATCACTTAGCTGTTGGATAGCTTCTATTAAAATTGGGACAAATTAGAAGTTGAATTCAATAGATAAGTCATTTGCTGCAACATGTTAGTCATCTGTTGCAATAAATAGCTCATTTGTTGCAATGGATGACTTACCTATTGAATATATCTTACAGAATGTGGTAATACTAGGATAGAACTAGAAGTTGAATATAACCGATTAGTCATTTATCGTAACAGAATAGTGATTTGTTACAATAGATGACTTATTTATTACAAAAGATGACTTACCTATAGGATACATGTTGCATCATTTGGCAAGATATATTCATCAAATTAGTCATCTATTGCAATATAATAATGAGTTGCTTCAACAAATATGTTTGTTGTATATAACCACTCAATTTACTATACTATTATTATTAACTTTTTTATTAATAAATTTCTTTAGGTATCATTAATAGAAGAATCAATAACAATAGGAGTTGATTGTCATGGTGAATGGATTGAGAAGAATAATTGATTTATTTAATGTTGAAAAAATGGTGACATGTTAGAGACTATGGCGATAACTGTCCAAAGAGATATTTTGTATGACGTTTTTGTGAACTTAATCATCAGTTATTATGGAATAAATTATCAATCGAAAGATCTTGTCACCAGTTACATGCACAACTCTTTTAAAAATTAGAGGGTCCTACCTTCTAAGATAAATAAATAAATTTGTTTGCATGTTTATTTGAGTGATGCAATTAGGTCTATTTTAAGGGTGTACATGGTTAAAAATTTTTATAGAAAATCAAACTTTAAAACAAGACCAACAAGATATGTTAAATAATGATTTGAATGAGGTGAACATGAATATTCCACATAATGAGAGTGGAGATAGACTGAATGTGCCGGACTATAGGGAGTACCAAACTCCTACACCTCCACCTGTTGTTGCGATCAATACAGTGGAGAATTCTCAATCAACATAGTCGAGCCATGTTCAAGATGATGAAACTGATTTTCATAAGAAAATGTCATTCAAGAACAGGAAAAACTAGAAACTTCATTGAAAATTGTTTGCTTGAAAAAAAATTAGACTCAAATAAAATTATTCTATTAAGTTAAGTAAAAAAAGACCCATTGCATCATCAAGAGGGTTAAAAAGATCTAGACATTTACCTTTTTGTCACTATTGGTAGTCAACCACCTAAAGATCCTTGGTGGAGAAATCTCTTTTGAGTAATCTTGACTTGTTGATGGAAGTGAGGAATGACTTCAAAATTTCAAGTCTAAACAAATGATACCAACAAAAAATCAGAATAATTATTCAATAAAAAAAATAAAACATAAAAGAAAAAATTAAATGTTTACCACGAATGTCCAAGAAAAGCTATATAAGTTGATTGTCTTTGATGATAATTTTTTCAATAGATACCTGACAATCAACATAAAGTTTTTATAACCTCATGGATAGTTATTGAATGTCTCTCAATTTTGAGCGATCTTTTATAAACCAACAAAAATGACATTGTTTATGTCTCTTGCCCATAGAATGGCATGCATAAATCAAACTAAGCAAATTACTCTTTATGCTTCTTTAAGAACTTTTTAGACTAAAGATCAATTAACAATTCTCTACTTTTGTAGTTCCTTTCAACAATATTCACTAACTCATCATCATCAATTATTTTATCTTTGCGTTTGTTGATTTTGTTGTTTGTCTTGATTGTCTTACTGTCCGCCTTGAGTGTCTTAGTTATCGTGCCTGCCTCGGCTATTTTATATGTCTTGTTTGTTTTGATTGTCTTTGAAGTCTTTAATATGTGATTTTTTTATGTAATAGTGGGAAGAGGTTCAAAAGGAGGATAATATCTTAGTTCAGTCACTATGGCAAATTTTTCATGCCAAAATAAATCAACATGCAACAGTAGTTTATCCAGATCTCATCTTTCTTCTTATCCTCCTTCTTCTTATTTTTATCATCCTCAACCTCATACTTAATTTTGCACTAGAGAAAATCACATGACATCATTATTTGAAAACATGCATTGTTATCCTTTGGAAGATCAAGAAAGTGCACACAACTGGCCTTAAGGAAATTCTTTAATTTTTTTCTTTCAATATCTGTCTGAAATTATCAAAAAAAAATTCATGACTGATTTTACCACAGAATCATCAGTCAAATCTGCACGGCTATCCATAGGCATCTCCACCTAAAACTTGTCAATACTAAAAGTTTTGAGAACAATATGTACAGCTTTCGATCTAGGTTCACGATCGGTCATTGATATCTCAACAACATCTTTTTTATTATCACCAGATCCTTCATCATCTTCATTATCATTAGTTGCTTCATTTTCTTCCTTTCTTTTCATTTCTTTATTTGCTTTACCTCCAATATCTATCTTCTTCATGTCTTTTCTTTTCATCATCTTTATCTTCGTCCCCACTTTTTTCTTCATCTCCTTACTCACTTTTCTTTTTATCTCTTTTCTTAATTTCTATTTCATCTCCTTCCTAACTATTCTTTCCATCTCCTTCTTCATTATTTTTTTCATCTCTCTCTCCTTCTTTTTCTATTTCTCTAGATCCTTTAATTTTTCTCCTTTAATATATTCTTCATGATTTCTTTTTCTTATTTTTTTTGTACATCTACAGATGGTAACTCTTCATCTGTAAGGGCTTGTTCGACAAGTTCTTCTAATGTTGTTTGTAATTTATATAGTTTACTTGATCTATTAAAAATTGATTCACTTTTTTTATCACAGACATTTTATCTATAAACAACACAACAACAACAGCATACCTAGTGTATTCCAACCTAGTGGGGTCTGGAAAGGATAGAGTGTACGCACACCATACCACTACCTCAGGAGAAGTAGAGAGGCTATTTTCGATAGACCCCCAGCTTAGAACCAATAACAGTATAACAATAAAATATAAATGCATATAAACTTGTACAGGCAAAATAAACTACCGCTAGACACAGATAATACTAGTGTCATAAGATACCACTAAAACTATATATCTGAAACCATAGACAACACACAACCCACGAACAAGAAAATTTAGACACAAATAAGGAACGCCCCCTACTGTGATCGACGCCCTCTCACCCCCTAACCCTCTACCCTAATCCGCATCTTCCACACCTTTCTATCAAGGGTCATGTCCTCCGTAAGTTGTAACTACTCTATATCATGCCTAATCACCTCCTTCCAATATTTCTTCGGCCTACCTCTACCCCGCCTAAAATCATCCAAAGCCAGTGTCCTACCCCTCCACACTGGAGCATCATAACTCTTCCTCATTACATGTCCGAACCAACGTAACCTCACTTCTCGCATCTTGTCCTCCACTGAAGCCACTCCCACCTTCTTCCGAATAATCTCATTCCTCATCCTATCTTTCCTGGTATGACCGCACATCCAACGCAACATCCTCATCTCCATCACCTTTAACTTTTGAATGTGGGAGTTCTTAACTGGCCAATACTCCACTCCATACAACATAGCCAGTCGGACTGCCACTCTGTCGAACTTACCTTTAAGCTTTGGGAGCACCTTCTTGTCACATAAAACTCCAGAAGTGAGCCTTCATTTCAACCACCCTGCCCCAATACGATGCGTGACATCCTCATCAATCTCCCCATTACCCTTAATCATAGACCCCAAATACTTGAAACTATCCCTCTTTTGAATGGCCGGAGAGTCTAGCTTCACAACCACGTCAGCCTCCTGTGACACATTGCTAAACTTACACTCCAAGTACTCCGTCTTGGTCCTACTCAAACGAAATACTTTAGACTCAAGGGTCTGTCTCCAAATCTCCAACTTATCATTAACTCCTTCCCGAGCCTCGTCAATCAATACCACATCATCAGCAAAAAAAATATACACCAAGACACCCCACCTCTCTCCTTGAATATATCGCGTCAAAACATCTATCACCAAGGCAAACAAAAAAGGGCTAAGAGTCAATCCCTGGTGCAATCCTATCAAAACCCAAAGGTTCTCCGAATCTCCACCTATCATTCTCACACGAGTCTTCGTGTTATCATACATGTCCTGAATCGACCTAATGTACATCACGGGCATCTCTCTAGCCTCCAAGCACCTCCACAGAATCTCCCTAGGAACTCTGTCATATGCATTCTCAAGATCAATAAACACCATATGCAAGTCCTTCTTCCTCTCCCGAAACAGCTCCACTAATCTTCTCATAAGGTGAATGGCCTCAGTAGTCGAGCGACCTGGCATGAAATCGAACTGATTGTCAAAGATAGTCACGATCCTTCTCATTCTCAACTCTATCACCCTTTCTCAAACCCTTAATTTGTACATCATTACACAAAAAGATAGTAGTGAATTTAACAAATACAATAAAGTAAAAGAATATTTTCAATAATTGAGTCATTTGTCACAACAGATGAGTGGTCTATTGCAAGAGATAAGTGATCTGTTGCTACAAAAGAGTCATTTATTGAAAGAAATTAAAATAACAAAGCTACTGTAATATTTTTCCAACAGATGTTAATATGCTTCAATAGGTTATTAATCTATTACAATATATTATATATCTGTTAAGATATTAACAATATTTTACCATAATATTTTGTCTTTGTCCAATAGGTGACTAATCTCCTATAACAGATGAGTCATCTATTAAGAATAATCAAAACACTTAGAAAAAATAACACTAACAACAACAGAGGACAACAACAAAAAATTAATCAAGATCATTCTCTAAGGTTCAAGAACAACAACAACAACAACAAGCCATAAATATCAACACTTAAACAACGATGATCAAGAACAACCGCAACAACATAAATAAATTCATATTCACTGAAGAAGATGCATAAATTATTTACAATACAACAATCATATCAAGTTTTAAGAGAGAACAAACACCACAAATTAATTAACAATCACATTAACTTTGAAGAGAAGATAATTTTAAGTTTTTATTAACTAAAACTATAATATTCAACTTTTTGTGAACTCATTTCACTATACTTTTACACTCATTTAAAAACACAAAATATAATCACAAATAATTGTTCAAGCGTTCACTAAAAGTTATTGCACAATCTCAACAGTCGTTGAATTTTGTCACAACGAATTTCTCAAAAAAAAAAATCAATTCAAATTTTACTATATTTATAACAATGTTCGAGAAAAACAAAAAAAAAGGTATCACAAATATAACAACCGCCATATTAAGAGAATAAAATACCACAAATAGAATTTTTCACGTTCTTCTTTATTTTTTAAGCATAAAATTTTAAAATTATTAATCGAACTTTGAAGAGAAGAGAACTCAATTTTTTTTTTCTTCATTAACTCAAAAGTTCAAACTTTGTTTAAAAAAAAAAAAAATTACCTGAGAAGATAGAGAAATTCACAGTTTAGAATGAAAGAAGAAACAATAAAGAAGTCGAAGTTGAGATCATTGGAGGTTGAAGTTGTCGGAGATGGCAGGTCACGTCGTTCTGTTATGAAATGGGAGCAACAATTAGGTTTGAGAGAGAAAAGACATTTGCAATTAGAAAAAGCTAAATGGAACGATTTTAATTTTGATTTTATAAAAAATAAATTTTGTTTTTGGATTAATTGGATCTGAGGTTTTCTTGATATTTTGAAAAAGTTTTAAAATATTAATCTAGGTCTCAATTAATTTGATTAAATTTTTGAGTGGCATTTAATCTTAGCTAGTCAAACATATCACCAAAATATAATTGAAGAATTAAAATACACCTTTCTTTCAATCTTTTGAAGAGAAGTGGATATTTTGGCATAACCAAAAAGTTTGAAAAATATTTTCCTACAAAATATTTTCATAGAAAATAAGTTGGTGTTTTACTTATTTTCTTATGTTTGATTGTTGAATAAAAATTATTTTTCAAAAAATATTTTATGGTGTTTGGTTGGTGAATAGAAAATATATTTTTTTTCTACCTAAATTTTAACTTTACATAAGCATGTGTCCCTCTAATTAAAAGTATAATATATTTTCTAAAACATAATATTTAACTACACATTTTTAATCATTCGGTCAATTTGTATGAGATGTGACATCAACAATTATTATTCATCTAACCAAATTTAGAAAATAATATAATTTTTTATTACGTATTAATAAAATAAATTTATAATTACGTATTTTTTTATTTTTTTATTTAGAGAAAATACATCAAATCCCCCTGAACTTGTAGCCAAAACTTACTTTAGACTCTAAACTAATCGGACAATCATATGCCCCCTTTAATAACTTTTAAGTGAATTAAATACCCCCAAAAAATATATTACCACTCTCACAAAGGGAGGTGCACTCCACACGCGCCCCCGTCATTGTCATGTCACTGCCACGTAAATATTTATTTAAAAAATAGTGCCACACACACACACACACACACACACACACATATATATATATATATATAAAATAAAAATAAAAAATCACTTTCTTCTTCACACCATCCACCCCCAACCCCCACCTCCATTGCCACCCATACCACCACCGCAACATTCACCATTAACACAAGATTTCACTTTCACATTAGCACCATTAATCACATTCATCTTCCACCATTAACACACCATGTTTTTCGACGTCTACTAACACTTTTCTCCAATTTCAATTTCATTTCAATTTTTCATATCCACAAAGATAAATGAAACTCCCTTCAATTTCAATTTCATTCCAATTTTTCATATTCACAAAAGTTATATATATTGTGATGGGTGTGTCTATTATGACGAGAGAAAAAATGAAGTCTCAATCGTGATAGGTGTATCTATTGTGAAGAGAGAAAAAAATGGATTCCTCTGTATTCAATGGAAAATTGACCCATCTGTTCCTTGATTGTGTATGTGCTCGTTTCTGGTGAGGTGGGTGTTTTCCAATGATGTGTGCGCCTCCTCTGTTTACTCTCGATCTCACTCTGTATGTGTGTGTGTGCACAGTGATCTGTGGAGTGAAAAAGGAAAAAAATAGAGTATCTAATCTTCCAATGTCACATTAAAATTTTTTATCAAACTTTTAGAAAGTCTCAATCATATTTGACAATTGGATGAGAAAAAGCCAAGATCTTCCAACTTTAATCTTGTTTCTTATGATGACAATTTACAAATAATGCACCAACAATGTGTTGGGGGATGGGGGTAGGGTGGGGTGAGGGGAATGAGGGAGGAGGGGTTGGAGAAGTTGAAGAAGTGAAGAAGATGAAGAAGAAGTTGTTTTATTTATTTATTTATTTATATATATATAAAGAATTTGTAAAATTTAAAAGGTGGGTCCCGCATTTTTTTTTATGTTTTTTGGTTGTTCACTTGCAGTTATTTTTTAAAAAATTTCACTCAGCAATTTGAGTGGCAAAAATTTCACTTGAAAGTTGTTAAAGAGGGTATATAATTGTCATACAAGTTTAGGGTCTAAAGTAAGTTTTGGCTACAAGTTTAGGGTCTAAAGTAAGTTTTGGCTACAAGTTTAGGAGTGATTCGATGTATTTTCTCTTTTATTTATTAAAAAGTAACTTCTTAATACAATTTATGAAAGAAAGAGTCAAAAAGAGCGAGCTAGGTGGTACTTGATTTGACAAAATGAAGCAATAACTTTTAAAAAAAAAAAATGGTAAGAAACGTAATAAAAAGTTATAATTTATAAATTGTAATAAAAAGTTTTAATTTATAAAAGTTTAAAAAGTTATAAAGTTTTAATTTATAATTTTAAAAAAAAAAACTCAGTGTACTATTACATCACTTTTTTATGTCAAATCATGTAAACATAATAAATTATTATGTTTTACAAAAAAAAATTGTAAAACGTAATAAATTATTATGTTTTATAAAAAAGTTTTTGTAAAACGTAATAAATTATTACTACGTTTTACTAAAAAAAAATTACTGCACACATCCGCTATCAAGCCGTTAAAAAGGTATAAAACATAATAAATTATTACGTTTAATCTATTTTGATAACTTATTAAATAGGTGACCTATTTTGATCACTTTATTCATATTTTGGTTTCAAGTTTCCATAAGTCACATCTCAATATTTTCTTGAAAAAATATTTTCCTTGCCCATGAGGGAAGTCATTTTCTTTCAAATAACATAAAGTGAATTCCTTTAGAAAATATTTTCCCAAAATTATATTACAATCAAACAAGGAAAACTAGAAAAATATTTTTCATCATACCAAACACACCCTTTTTCCATCATACCAAATACACCCTTTTTCCACCCTTCCTTGTCTTTGACGGACTATCTTCACTGTAGTTTTGGTCTTTTGGACGTGTTAATTTTGTTTTTGTTTTCTTTTTTCCTTTTAATACACCCTCCGTGACTTGAAGAGAGACACAAAACAAGATGTTTGTCACTCATCTTCCAAAGATTTTCTTCTACCCAAAACCCAAGATTATCATCACTTCAGCACTCTTATCCAAATCCAAAACGACCCCACTTTCCCATTTTTCATCCGTCACTTCAGCCGCCAACACACTCCTTCAACAAACACCAGATTTACAAATCAAGAATTTGGAAATTGAACATGTTCAAGAAAAACCCCACTTTGAAGTTTCCGTTGAAAAGTTATTTTTCCCACCTGATACTGATGTTTCTTCTGGTTCAAGGCCTTTGAGTAGTAGGATTTTGAAAGGGTCAAATATTGTGCTTAGTAAGTATGCTGGTGATGCTCAAGTAGAGCAAGCTGAGTTTGTGAAAAGTAGTGTGGAGACTGAGGAGTGTCCTTCTGATGGGTTGCCTGAGTTTGCTCTTGTTGGGAGGTCCAATGTGGGGAAATCTTCTTTGCTCAATTCACTTGTCAGAAGGAAAAAGCTTGCTCTTACTTCCAAGAAACCAGGTTTTTCATATACTTTTTGTTGAAGTATTTTATAGAATTGCTGTTAATTTGATGAACTGTGATTCCTGATAGTTGAAAAGATGTGATTTTTGAGGGCTGAAGTTGATAATGTGTGATTCTTGACTATAGAAAAGATGTGATTTTTGTGCGCTAAATTTGAGAAAATGTGATTCTTGACAGTGGAAAAGATGTGATTTATGAGGGCTAAATTTGATGAAGTGTGATTTTTGACTGTAGAAAAGATGTGATTTTTTAGTGCTCTTTGGTTCATTAAAGATAGATGTTTGAGCTTACCTAGCTAAAATAGTAGGTCTTCACTTAATTGAGAAATTAATGATCCTTTCATTATTGATTACATCTTTGTGTGGACTGTGGCTTCAGCAGTATGTTAACTTCTCACAAGGTAACGTTTGGTGAGTTACTTCATATTGACTTTTGAACAGTTAATAGCCAACGTTTTGGTGAAGCTTGAAGGTAACAAAGATAGCAGAAAGGATTGGATAACAGGAGAATCAACAAATCAATTGTATCTATCAACAAGTTCCAAGTAGTAAAATCTGAAAGTGAGCTTTGTTTTTGGAGGTTGATTTCCCTTCTAAATTTTGGAGACTCTAATGAGCAAGTGATTTTTTGTCTTTTGATGTAGTAGACCTCACTGAGTGTGTTGTTGTTGATGCAGTAAACCTCTGCCATACCCAGCAGCCCAATAGAGGTCATTTCCCATTTTGCCTCCTTGGTGATGTAAACCCCCAACCTAATGAATAACAAGTTTTTTAACTTTAATGAAAGATAAAAAGAAGGTAACTTTTGTTATTTTGGATATTATAGTCCATTAGGTAGGTTAGTTTTACATTTCTCTCTTGCCTAGCTAATCTTACTGATGGAGGACCTATAATTTCATCATAAAACAGTTCAGCTACTTAGGAATGGATAGATTCCTAGGGAGCTTTAGATTAACAAAGTGACAAGGGTGATGAAGTGGAGGGAAAGGGGATGCTCAGGGCTTTTTTAGTGACAAATGCTGGGATTTTTTCCTACAGACTGTACGAGGGAAAAAAGCTGGAATAGTTGGCTCAAATGCGGATGTGGAAGAGATGGAGGAACATAAGTACGATGGCATGCTTTTTGGCATAGCTAGGACCTAGTTTATAGGGACAGAGAAGAATTAAGGAGAGGAGGAGTGGAGGAAAACAATACTGGGTTTTCTGAAGTTTTTCTTTCAACTTCTGCTTAACCTTGAAGATGCATGCTCTCGTATAAGTATAGTAGCTTGGAGTCTTTGAAACAAGCTAGTCAAAGACCTTACAAAGACTATATAAGGCAGCCTATGAGCAGGAATGTCTCACACCACACTGCAATAATTTAATAGGACTATGTCATTCGAGGCTTGGGTTGTCCAGTCGAATTCCTGAAAATGTCAGTCTCTTCAATTACTTAAGTTATAAGACCATGCCTTCTCTACTTGGTATGGGAAGAAAGACTTAATGCAGTTGCATCAATTTTATTCTCATTATTTCATCCGATTTCCTTCTCAATGCTTCTGTCTCTTTCAATTACCATCAGTTGTCATTCTACTGTGAGATCTGACCAACTGTTATTGAGTTCCTTGGAATGACCACAATCAAAACTTGATATTACTGGGTTTTCCACCTTTACCATTGTGCTAGCCAATTCTTCCTGGTGGGATCAAAGTGCCAGTGTCATGTCTTTATTCTATTTTTTATGGGTCATCTCTGGTTATATTCACTCCAGTGAAATTGTATAGACTGTACCTGTTCGAAAAAATTCTATAGGTTGTAATCTTTTCTCCATGAGGTATGCAAAACGATATAATTAATGACTTCATGTTACATGTCAGTAACTCAGTATGTGGAAATTTTGATGGTACATACCTTTTCTTTTTTCTGATAAATTTGATTTGTGGTAACGCTCTCTTTGTTTAGATAGGCAAGCCAACTTTGACTGGAAACTAAATTTTAAGCAGCTAGACATATCGGCATCATCTTATGAAGCTTCCCATATGTTTTACCTTTCAAGATTTTCTTTACAGATTTAATATAAGGAACCATAAAAGTAAACCTGCCCTTTTTAATTGCAGGAAAGACACAATGCATCAACCATTTCCGGATAAACAATAGCTGGCATCTTGTGGATTTACCAGGCTACGGGTATGGAGTTCACTGCAGAATGTTTAAATAAAGTTGTGTATACTTTCCTGCAGCATTTTGAAAAACTACTGTAAGATGCACCCAAGGGTGTGGCCTAGTGGTCTAAAGTAGGTTCAAGACCACAAGGTTTCAAGTTCAATTCCCATATGTCCAAGCCTTGTTGGATAGATTTACCCGGTACCTGTGTTGGTAGGAGATAACAGGTACCCGGTAAAATTAGTCAAGGTGCGCACAAGCTGCCTGTACACCACAATTATCAGCAAAAAAGAATTACTGTAAAATGTGATGCTCACATTCTGTCATGCCGATGCACTTTCATGATAGCTTATCTGATGGTTTTCCTTAAGTTTTTGGTGAATAAGTCATCGTTACCTGTTGTAGTTTGAAATGTCAGAACTCCTTGCTATGTCATTCTAGGTCTGTCAAACAAGGTTGACTAAATTCATATAGAGGATTTTTTATTTCATGAGAAGGAGAATATTAATTACATAAAACATAAGTTGCTAAGTTGAAATCTAATTCTAAAAGTAAAAGATTAAAATCTAGAAATAAAGTAAATTGCTTCTTAATGGATGTGAATAGAACCTCGCATAGTGCAGTGTGTGGTTATTGAGCCATGGTCGAGGAATATGGTTAAAGTGCTGGATTGAAAACATTTACACGTCATATTGTGATAGTCAGGTTGATGCAAGTTTTGGCCGAGTTTACTAGATTTAGCAAGCTGTCCGAAAGACAGACTGAGATGTTTGTAAAATGCTTGAGCATCTATAGAAATGTTCTTTGAGTCACTTTATATAACAGTTGAATGTTTTATTCCCTCTACTATGTAGATCCACTTAGAACAAAGCTCTTTCTTGTGCATTTAGATTATCGTGCGCAGCTGCAAGCCACTTTATTTTGTTCTCTATCTTCATGGTGATCAACTTCTGTACAAACTCTCCTCTCAATCATATTTTTCAAAATTTCCGTCTCTATCACTCCCAAACGTTCATTAGAATAAATAATGTTGCTCCTTTTCGTGCCTCAAATTGACATCGTTAACGTGTATGTTTTTTTATGTGCAAGCTTCTTCTTCAATTGTCATTGTTAACAGTACTTGCATATTCAAGATTAAATGCTGACTTTCTGTTATATGGTGAAGATATGCAGCTGCACCACATGAAGTACGAACAGATTGGGCCAAGTTCACCAAAGATTATTTCCTAAACCGACCAAACCTTGTTTCAGTCTTCCTCCTCATAGATGCTAGCATTCCTGCAAAAAGGATTGATCTTGAATATGCAAGTTGGCTGGGAGAGAATAAGGTGAGATTCGGTCTAATAAGTTATCTCCTTTCTAATTTTAATAAAAGACGAAGCTATAAGATCATGTCATGTTAATATGAGGACTCCTTTTGCCATGTAATCATCATTTCAAGTTCTGATTTCTTTCCCCTATTCTTCAAGTTGTTCCTTCTCTGTCTTTGCTATCTGCATGATCCTGTGAAGTGTTAAATCTTTATACTGCCTATTCCAAGACGACTCATTACACTTAATATTAGAGAAAAATGGAGTGCCCCCTCCATCCCCCACTTACTACTTTGGATATCATTTTGCCCCCACCTAAACAATCGATATTAGAAATGCCTAACCAATTTGTTTCTAATGTTGATGCTTTTCTGTTTATTTATGAGGTAACTTTTCCAAGTCTTGTGCTGTAACGTGGGTGCTCTGTTTCAGATCTCAATGACAATAGTTTTTACCAAGTGTGATAAACGGAAAAAGAAGAAAAATGGAGGGAAAAGGCCCGAAGAGAACTTGCAGGATTTTCTGGAGTTGATACAGAAGTTCTTCCAAACTGTACCACCTTGGATTATGACCAGTAGTGTCACCAACCAAGGCCGAGACGAGATACTGTTGCACATGTCCCAGCTGCGAAACTATTGGCTCAAGCATTGAGTTGCCATCATATGCTTTATTGGTGGTGTGACAATTTTGTCCAACATCTTAAACTAACCTGTGTTGGCAAGTGTTTATGGAAGAATCCAATGCGATGGTTAAGCACAAGTATGTGCAGGGTGCAAATTGGCATCGTGAAGAATGGGGTGCCTTGGAAGCCTGAGTTATTGGAACAAATGGAACCATAGAGCCTTGTGGTTGCTGCCTTAAGCAATTCTTGTTATTGGTTATGCTTTCAGAAAACTTATTATACCCGATGTGGAATCTGTCACTAATTGAATAGGCTGCAGTCTCCCGTATATACACATAGCTCTCTTTCTATTTGATCTATGTAACGTTTGTTTCGCCGAAGAAATGGAAATGGACTTGATATTGGTGGCATTGTCATTTATTTTCGTGACTAGCTGGTAAATGGTTTTTGATCAATAAAATGGAGGCTCTTTTAAGTATCATTTCCTAGTCAAATTTGAAAGGCGAAGGATTACAATGATTGGCATGACGAACATTAGCCTTTTGGAAATGAGATTTTATATCATGATTTTAACATATTTTGAAATACAAAATTTAACCCATAAATTAATATTTTATAAAAAAAATCCTCATCATTTTAAATTTTGTCAAAAAGACTCGTGCTAGACATAAAATTTGCCCAAAAAACTAATGCTCGGCATGAAAATATTGTCTGTATCGTGTGAAAAAATTATACTAAATAATAATTTGTTGCTTATTAACATTATATAAGAATAGGAAAAAATTTAGTAGTAGTTCTCACAACTTGTGAAATTGTGAAATTTTATGTTTATGAGAAAACATACAAGTTGAAAAAATCCAAGTTAACTGTCCAAAGAAAAAACTTCAACATCGCCTCAAATAATTAGCCGTTATGACTCTAGTCCTCTACAAAAGTCATGTCATAAGACGGACTACCACTAGCATTCCCAAACTCATTTCAATGCAAATGTTCCGAGTTCAGCAACAGTGTTATAGGATGAATCTGCAACATTCGAAGTCCTACCTACCACAACTAAAAGTATATCATTAGCCTTTAAATGATTAGGCTAAGAGGAGTGGGAAACGAATACTATATCAAAGGCAAAGCAATCCATAGGACATATATCTTAAACAACAAATATCTCCGACATAACAGATGAGAGGTAATATTCAAACTTTGATTCATCAACAAAATGGAAGGCAAAATCAAAATGAAACAATGTCAAACTGCTTCTTTAGAAATTTAAGAGGGTGCAGCAGTGCCCTTCTTCCTTGGAGTTGCCTCGGTTCCTGAAGTGCCCACAAACAGAAAAGCCAGTTATTAATCAAGCATTTAACACGGCCAAAGCTTGCAAGCTCCAGGTTTAAGAAGAGATGCAGCTATGGTTCCTATATTACATGTACTACTTGCATATATATAATTTACACATTCATCCTTAAATTTGTTAGTCTCTACAGACTGTCTTAAACAGAAACTAGGTAAGCTTATATACCTAAACCCACAACTTAAGCAATGAGTATCTCTAAACAGACATGTTCATGTAGTGTGAAAAATAATGGATACGGAAGAAAAGATTACAAGAGAAATGTACCAAGCCGAGGGAACCCAGATAGAGAAAGGAAACAAAATCTGAGCAAAAGAGAAACACACGAATTGGAAAGGAGATAAATGTATGCCCCCAGAACAAAGCCATCAAGAAATCGATAGCCGAAAGAAGAGGCAAGTAGAGGAAAGAATTATTTTAGTGTATGCATGTCATAAAAACAAAGCAGTCTTCCCTCAAAATGGGACCTACAAGACGATAGTAACCTGGGCAAATTAATTAAGGGTGACAAAAAAGTTTCAAAACTAAAAAGGAGTGACACAAGTCTTAAATATTGAGTAGAGGTGACAATTTTAAGATTAGTGTTAATGACACTAATTTTAAAACCCTCAAGTTTTATTATTTACACAAAGATGCATACCCCATATTTACACAAAGATCCCTAACATCAACTTTGGCAGTTGTTGCAGCAACTTCGACAGGTTACAACAACTAATAGTAGTTGTTGCAGCAATTACCGTAGTTGTTGAAGCAACTCTCGTAGTTGTTGAACCAACTCTCGTAGTTGCTGAAGTAGTAACTATTGCTGAAGCAACTCTTGTAGTTGCTGAAACAACTCTCGTAGTTGCTGAATTTGCAAAATTATTTCTTCATTGATTTTTAAAAGAAATCAAAAAATTTCTTCTCAAACTTTTCAAATTTTTTTTATAAAAATAGTTCATGAAAATTAAAAAAGGTTTAACGAAATGAAAAGAGAAAGAAAAAGAAGAGAAGATGGAAGAAGAGAAAAATCTATAGAGAGAGAAAAAAATAAGAAGAAGAAGATGGGGAGAAAGAAAAAGAAGAAGAAGGATTGAAAGATAAGAAAAGGGGGGAAACTCTAAAATTTGAAATTTGGAGTTGGAGGACTTTTAAAAAAATTAAAAAGTTTTTAAAAATTACATTTTACACCCCAATTAATTTAATCACAATTTAAATGAAGCTTTGACCTTAGCTGGTCAAAGTTGTCACCAGTTTTAATTGAAAGACTTTTTTGTCACCTCCCACTGAATTTTCTCTCGTAACCTCTAGAAAAAGTATGCATAAAAACATAAGTTAGGGCTGTTAGCATTAGCTACTTTTTTTTTTTTTTTTTATGATGACCACAAAGAAATCATCCTGGGCGACCCTTAGGACCACTTGCAGCATTCAAACACGGGCATAATGGGGCTCCCTACTCCACTTAAATACCAGGCTTCACCATATGGCGCAGGGATCGAACCTGTGATCTAACTCACAACTACCTCAAGCTTTGCCACTTGAACTAAGCTCTGGGGGGCTAGCTAGTTTGTCTACTAGAGATATTATAAGTTAATAGAATCTGCTAAACCAAGGGTTAGATACACAAGGTTGTAAAATTGAAGGTCCAAGAGAAAATATTCTCTATTTACAAAAGTTGATAAAGATAACTTACCTTCTCTGAAGTTCGTCTTAAACCTGCGGGGCACATTGCGGAGATACCTCATACGACCAGTTCCAGTGGTCTTTCTTCTAAGTGCCTTGACGCTCCAGTTATCTACAGCCAGATACAATAATCAGCAAATACTATCCTCCTTATTAGGTTGCAAAAAGCACCCAGAACAACTTGTATTGCCTATTGAAACTAAACAACTGTAGCAATGGTTTCTCAATAACCCAATTGGATCTCCGAGCTGGTTTCAGAAATCAAACATAAATCTAACTTCAGTACTTCATAATGAGTAAAAGTTCCCAACCCCTTTATTTCTTTTTTGATAAGAAGAAAAGGTTGGGTTTGAAACAGATACTTGAAAACTAATCATCATGAAGCGCCCACATGAGACCTCAGATCCCTTTATTTCATCTATATTACCATATTTAAACTCATTTGTTTTTTTGCTTGACAGCTGTTTAAGATCATGGACGGAGAGGTCCGGTCTCTATTTCCCTTTCCCATGTTTGAACCATATGGCCAGAAAGTACTTACAAAAAATGAAGTTCAGTAGCAAACAGATTTTAATCGATTTTCTTGTAATTTATGTTACTCTCAAAGGTAGATAACCAAATCCAAACACTAGTTTCCAAAACCATTTTTTTCCAAACCAACCAAACACTTAACGGGTATCCACGAACCAAACTTAAGACCTCAAAAACAAATAAGATTAAGCTTAATCAAACAATCGTGGGACATGCAAAAGGAATATACCAAAGTGTAGAAGAACACAATAGCTAAATAGTGTAATCTGATACTATGCAAATGATTTTTATACCATCCAATTCATTAGTTAAAGCTCCAGGTAAAATATGAAAAATTAAGATACAATTCCAGTAAGACATCACAACTAAGCTACCACCAACCAATACCCAGCAGCCCAATACCACTAAGATGATACACACAATCCATTAGTATCTAAACCCATTCCTAATCAGTACAGGGAAAATCCAACACAAACTAATACCACACAGCTACACACTGACACCAACCCCCTTAAGATGGCTTGGACAATAGTTCTTAGTTGTCTAGGCAAGGTCAAGTACCATAAGTCCATAACTGACTTGTAAGCATGCATTATTAACAGCTTGAACCTAAGTTGCACGGATTCTTCACTTTCGACGCCGCACCCGTATCGGATTCTTCAAAAATACACTAGTTTTGGCAAATCCGACACGCACCCATTGACTTTTTTGACGAGTCCGAGCAACATAGGCTTGAACAAGAGCTGCAGATAATATACTCACTTCATCATCCTTACACCTACCAACTCCAACAAAGAAACATTTGAACCAAATCATTTCCAGTTCCATCCTCTTTGCAGCTTACATTTTGTCACCAGATATTAAAAAAAAAAAAGGGGGGGGCAGCCCGGTGCACTAAAGCTGACGCTATGCGCGATGTCCGGGGAAGGGCCCCACCACAAGGGTGTATCGTACGCAACCTTACCTTGCTTTTCTGACAGAGGCTGTTTCCAAGGCTTGAACCCGTGACCTCCTCGTCACATGGCAGCAACTTTACCAGTTACTCCAAAGCTCCCCTTCTTTGTCAGCAGATATTATAAAGTCAAAAAGAACCCAAACACTATGAACTTTAAGACCAATTGGGTTCCCATTAATTTCACTCAATTTACCCAGTTCCCTTAATTGCTCAAAAATTTCAATTTATATGTGCAATCCCCTGAATGCTAGATGACGTTCTCATATTCTTTTGTACATAATTCTTGACACAATCACTGATTTTTGATCTTCTTACAAACCTTCATAATAATCTTTTATCTGTGAAAACCATAGGGAATGATGACCTTGGGTTGTCAAGTGGACTTATTTTTGTCCCTTAATCCCCAGTTATTATACATATCATGATACGCCATAATCTAGATCGTTTTTCCATCTCAATTTTTAAGGGATCTTTTTGAGCTAATAGTAAATTGCTAGCTCAGTGACCATGTCAATCAATATTTTAGTAATTACTTATTCAACAATTGGAAACTAAAAGGACGATCCAAACCAAACAGGGCCCTAGTTTTGATGAGATTCAACAATAACCACTTATCAACTGAAAAAAGAATACATCAATTTGACATCCAATTGAAGTTGTCATTCTAGATCCGACAAGTAAATTGCAAGTGCCAAGAATATCATAAAAGTAAGCAAAGAAAACTCAAACCAACGAGAACTTCAGAACCCATTTTCATTATTTCAAGTTTTCAACTTACTTAACCACTTTCTTTAATCAAAATGATAGTGCAAAGCACTAGACTTTTTACCTAATAGCAACTAATAGGCTCAGTAAAACTGACCATCTCCATCATATATCTTAGAAATAACTATGTAAATAACAACCAACTTTTTTTCTAATCCAACCCAAACAAGCGCATACTTTAATGAAATTCAAAACTACCCTCAAATCAACTAAAAAATTCCAACTTAAAACATCTTTAAATGTCAATAACAACAAAAAATTAACAAAAGGGTGCTTCAAAGTTAAAGAAAAGCATACATTTTCTAAGACGAGCAGCAGGGTAAGCACAAGCAGAACAACGACTCTTCTGGATATGGAAGCTACGACGACCACATCTAACACACAGTGTATGAGTCTTATTCCTCCTCTTACCGAAACTTCCTGTTCCTTTTCCCTTAATTTACATTAAATCAAACAAAACAAAAATCAACAATTTAATATATACAGTTAACCATTTATCCGTGCGTTCTTGTATATTGGATAGTTACCATTTGTGCAGCTTTTTCCTTAAGCTTCGAAGATGCTCTTGGATAGAAAAGTGTATTGAGTTGCAAAGGAACTAGGGTTTTTAGGGCTTCACAGTTCTTATTTGGGTTTTGCTTTATGATTTGGGCCTGGAAATGAAGTCCATTTGTGTACTTTGTTTGGTAGGAGTTGCACCATTTAAAACACATCCACTTTTATAGAAATTATTTAAGTTTGGGGGGGGAGGGGGGGGAAATAGAATACACCATTTATAATCTATCCTAAGGGCCCGTTTGGCCATTGAAATTTTTTCCTTTTTTTCAAAAAAAAAAAATCGGAGTTGGAAATTATGGTGTTTGGCCATGAAAGTTCGGAAAATAATTTCAAAAAAAAAATTTGAAAAGGGAAACAGGTTTTTATTGTTTTCACAACTTTCCAACTCCAATTTCAACTTTTATTATTATTACATATAACTCAAATCTTTTAAATTTTTACATAAAACTCTCCTTATAACATTACTTTTTCAATATTACGTATATAGCAGTTTTAAAAAATAAGATAATTATAATTTCAAACTTAATACTATCCTAATTAATAGATATCTCTTTTTCTCTCTCATTATTATTTTTATCCCTTATTTAAGACATTATTTTACTGTTAATTTATATTTATACCCATAAATATATAAAGTATTATATTTATACCCATAAATATATAAAGTATTATATTTATAATAGAAATATACAAAGTATGCTATATATAAAGTTTACCATGTATATATCATATACACATATATAAATATACAAAGTATTAAGAAACATACTAAGCATATTTATAATATAAATATACAAAGTATGTTATATATGAAGTTTATACCATGTATATACCATATACATACATATATAAAAATACAAAGTATAAAGAAACATACTAAGCATATTTATATATTTATGGTATATGACATAATATACCATAAATATGCAAAGCATGTTTTACATAGAAATAATTTATTCACACACGGTAAAAAATTTCATGTATAAGAAAATTAATGAAATAAATTAGTGGCACCCTAAAAAATCATATTTAAAAAAAAAAAAAAAATCAAAAGTCAAAAAAAAAAATTTGATGGTTTGTAAAAGTTAGGGCATAAAATTTTGATAGTTTGTAAAAGTTAGGGCATAAAATTTTGATAGTATGTAAAAGTTATGGCATAAAATTATATTTAAAAAAGTTTTTTCAAAAGTATAAAAAAAAAAATCAAAAAAGATATGGTCAAACACGACTCCAACTCCAATTTCAACTCCAACTTCAACTCCAACTCCGAAAATTTTTAGTTTTCATGGCCAAACGGCTACTAAATATGTTTCACTTTATTTGTCCATTTTCGCAAATCAAGAGGTTTTATCATTTCTTTCTCATATTACCCTTATTATTAAATAATTTTAAAAATAATAATAGTTAGATTTAGCATTTCAAAGCATTATTGATAATGTTAATTTAGTAAAGTACTCTCTAATTAAAAAATTTCTAAGGGATGTGCAAAGTCATTAGAGACCAAGGAAAATAAAACAAAGAGAATATTGTGCAATCAAATCTCGTTATAGTGGCAATGCCTGAAAAATGGATGCTATAGTGTGGGTTTTCTGAGTTTTTGTTTGGATTTCACTTTGGGTCGTTTTGGTAGAGTGTATTAAAAAAAATAATGCATGCATTAGTTAATGTGTGTTATTAATATCTTATTTGGTATATTTTTTAGCTTATGTATATACTCTATTGTGTATTGAGGTGTGTATTAGTAATACACATCATTTTCTATGTATTAGTCATACAAAAAGTTACAACACATGCATTAAATTGATTAATGACCACACTACCCCTCAAATCTCTCTAGATCATTTTTCAATTAATCCCTTTCCACTTTTACTGTGCCTCTCTTTTCTTTATATTTCGCCATGGAAGAGCCACAAGTTCCAACTGAGTTAACTTTGGAACAACAACTATTTTTCATTACAATTTGTTTACTGAAGTATATGTCATCAAAGTATATGACATTTTAATGGCGCCGTGGGTAGACTAACGAAAGGACTCAGCTATTTGTTTCACAGGTGCAAGGTGTTGTTGTACGCCATGCTCTTCACACGACAAACTACCGAGAGTACAATGAAGCAATGTTAATTAGCAGTTGATTTTAGAGATAATACATAAATATTACTCTAAATTTTACACCAAATTATAACTTTGATCTTAAACTTTGATAGTACACAAATTTGACTTTTAACTATTCAAAACTGCACAAATATGACCTTCGATCCTACGTGGCAAAACGCGTGTTCAACACGCAAAATTGGGCGCGTCCAACTTAAAATTTAAGGGCATAATACATAAATATGATTCGAAACTTGACATCAAATTATAACTTTGACATTAAATTTTGACAGTGCACAAATATGACCTTTAACTATTCAAAACTGCACAAATATGACCTTTAAATGACTTTTCACTATTATTTTTTCATTATTTTTGGCTCAAAGATTAAAATGGTATCTAATTTCTTTTGTCATTACGGAAAAAGAACAATATTGAAGATTTATTAATTAGGTGAGTCAGCCTCATACGAAAAAATCGCGCGGGTATGTATATATATTATAAAGCAGAGGGTGAATTTAAGTTATATAATATATCTAAATATAATTTATTTAAATATTAAATTAAAGATGAAACTATACTAATAATAAAAAAAATTATAGTTTTAATAAAATATTATTAAATTAACGTTATTAAGGATAGTAGTAGTAGTATATTAAATTAATGTTATCAAATTAACGTTATTAAATTTTATTAAACTAACGTTATTAAATTAACGCAGGGGCGGACCTACGTGGTTCACCCGAACCCCCTCGGTAAAAAAATTACGTTGTATATATAAGGTAGGAAATCTATATTTATGTACGTATATTAATGTTGAACCACATGAAACAAGACACTTAGATAGTCCAGTGGTGTTGTTTGCTCTTCTTGGGCGTTTCCTTCAGCCTGTTGCGCGGGTTCGATCCCTAAATAAATAAAAAAATTCTAATAATAATAATAAAAATGACGTCGTTTTAACACAAAAAACAAAACTTGACAGTGCACAAATATGACCCTTAACTATTCAAAACTGCACAAATATGACCTCCCTCCAAGTCAGCCCTTTTAACGACGCGGCACCGTGTGATTGGATTACCTTTCCACATAGGGGCGAGTGAAACTCCCGCATGGGGGTTGCAAAATCGGAGGTCATATTTATTCAGGTTTTGAATAGTTAAAGATCCTATTTGTGCACTATCAAAGTTTAAGATCGAAATTATAATTTGTTGTCAAGTTTAGGGGCATATTTATGTATTATCTCTTGATTTTATTTTGGAGAAAATGAGTCAATAAAGTTTTAAAGGTAAAAGAATTTTGTTGCAAAGAAAGTATACAAAGTTGAATGAGGATATTTTTGTAAATAAATAGTTTTTAATAGAAATTATGTAAGAGATATTATTTTTGATACATCAAATCAAACAATGTATAAGAAATAACGTCAGCATTACTAATACCAACGTAACTAATATCAATATTTCTAATGCAAACATTACTAATACATCATATTCTACATTATTTTTATACACTCTACCAAATAACCCCTTTATGTTTTGGATTTGAAAAATGAAGTCCATTAGTTACTTTGTAAAAGCCTTTAATTGTTAGTCTGGTAGGATTAGAAGGGCTATTTAAACATAGTCCAATATTTAAACATCAAAATAGCAAGGGAAAAAGACGCCACATAGTCATTTTTAAAATAAATAGTCCAAGTTTGACATTTTGCTAAAAAATAGTCAGTCAGCTATTTTATTTTCATATTATAGCCATTTTTTAGTTAGGGTCATTTTGATTTATGTAGTTCAGATACAGTTTATATACTATATTGATACACTTCATATATAATATTGGTACAGTTTTCAACTTGGGTCATTCGCCCCTTTCCTAAAAATATTTCAGCTTTTCTTCTTGTTACAAATTTTTTAACTAAAAAATATTCTATTTTTTAGTTTTTTAAAAATAATAATTAAATATATTTATATAAAAACGGTATAGTTGTTATATGAAATATGTGTAGAAATTGTATAGCTCTATCAAATATGTATATTGTATAAAATATATATAAAAAAATATAGAAAGTGTATAAAAATTATATAATTATTATATAAAATATGTAAAAAGAAAATTGTACAATTATTATATAAATTGTGTATCAAAACTATATAATTTTTGTATAAAATATTTATACGTATAAGATATGTATAGAAACTGTATAGAATATGTATAGAACAAGCCAGAAAATTTAAATTGCTAGAAAATGGAATTTGAATTTCATAGCCATTTTGTGAAATTAATTTTGATTGAGTGGTCATTTGTGTCCTTTTCCCAAGTCGCTATTTAAGCATAGTCCAAAATTCAAAAATAGCAAATCTAAGCCTTTAATTAAGGGATTCATAGCAATAAGTTGTTAATTATTCAAAATAATAATTTATATTTTATATTTGAGATTTTTTTTACTAATAAATTACATATAAAAATATTTGAACAACCCATCTTTTCCTCCATTCTATTGAGATAAATAAGGAACTAAATATCCTAACCACTACGATCACTCGGACATTTTAAATTGAAGATTTCATTTCCACAAACGATGTTAATTCAACGAAATACATAACAAATAATACTCACAGTTTAAATTCAAAAAAGAATTATCAATTTTTTTTCATCTGCTTCAGAATAAATCATTATTTCATCTCTCAAATCAAATCATTACATAAAAATATCAAATTTGAATACAAATCACTAGTAGTCCAGAGCAAATACATATGCATATTTTGTTAAAAATACAAAAAAATGATAGTATTGATAACAATATTACTGTCGATGTTAATTTCAGATACAAATATAAATACAAACTGATTGTATTTATATAAATGCAAAATACATTTATATGAACTAATACATATTTGTATATAACTACAAATCTAATCACAAGGTATATAACTTACAAATACAAACTGATTGTATATCTATAATCTATATCTATAATATATTAAAAGTGTGAAGATCTTTAGAAAAGTTATTTAAACTTTTTGCCCTTCATTAAAAGGCTCTTCTTTAGACAAAATTGTCTTTTCACTATTTTCTTAATTTATTATTTAATTATTTTTTATTATATTAACTAGACTTCCTAAAATATATGGAACTCCTAAAATATATGGTAGGAGAATTAATTAATATTTTTCTTTTTATTAGACTTCCAAAAATATATGGTAGGAGAATTAATTAATATTATTTTTTCTACTGTTCAATTAGGAAAATACTCCTAAAATAGGACTGTATTAAGAAAATACTTCTATAAAAATTGAGATGTACGTTTAAACTAGAGAACAAACCGGTTTGTCTATTGGGAGAATATGATTGATGCTCATCTAACTTGATTCGATTGCATGTCTAGATGGTGGATGCTTGATTTTCTAACCTTCAACTTCTTCACTGTTGTTGTCGGCATAATAGAATTCAACATGTGTATATATATCTTCTTTATTTTCATTCAAAATCATTCTTTAGGGTCAAAATTTTCGATCAGAAAAGAATTAGTTGGATAAAAATCAAAGTTTTGTGATCACTATTATAATTTTTTTTATAGTTTACAGGTCGTAGATGAATGTCGGGTGGCTTTGAAGAATTTCTTATGTAAAGGTTAGGCTTAATTGTATTGTTTTGATATCTTTATTATCTTATTATTTTATTTTAATTTACAGATGCTAGCTGGATGTGGGTCGGCTTTAATTTTTTTTTAGATAAAGGTTAGGTTTAATTGTATTATCGTGATATCTCTATTAGTTTGTTATTTTGTGGTAGTTTACAGTTTGTAGATGAATCGCGATCGGCTTTGAGAAACTTTTGTGTGTAAAATTTAAGTTTAATTGTATTGTTTTGATATCACTTTTATCGTATTATTTTGTTGTAGTTTATAGGTGATAGATAAATGTTGGTCCGCTTTGAGGAATTTTTGTATGTAAAGGTTAGGTTTAGTTGTATTATTCTGATATCTCTATTATTGTATTATTTTGTTATTATTTATAGGTGGTAGATGAGTGTCGGACGACTTTGAATTTTTTTTGTATGCAAAGATAAGATTTAATTGTATTATTTTGATGTCTCTATCATTGTATTGTTTTGTTACAATTTAAAGATGGTAGATGAATGTCGATCGATTTTTAAAAATATTTTTGGTAAAGATTAGGTTTAATAAATAAATTCTCCATCTTTACATACTCAAAAGATATTAAATTTAATGATTATATTCATGTTTAATATTTAAACAAATATCTTATTTAATGTAATGTTTGAATTCATTAAAGTAAGGTACACACTCAAGGCGCGTACACCTAAACTAGTAAATATAAAAACGTTAGCTAAAATCTCCGCAATGAATAAAATTATTTAATTTTAAATAATCGAACAATACGCGTACGGCTAAACTAGTATATATATAAATACAAAATACAAGATACATTTTAAATGAACTATATGTTAAATACATATGCAAGACATTAATCATTAGAAAAAATACACACACAAAAATTAACATAGAGAATTAACTTACGTACTGAATACATATACAAATTGCAAAAATTTTGAAAAATAAAATTCTTCTTCTTCATCTTCTTCAGAATCATCTTCAATTTTTTTTCAATTTCTGAACTTGAAATTTTGCTAGTTCCTTTGATTTCTTTTTTTTTTTTAAATAAAATAAAATTGTTTAGCATTTTTGGGATGTTTTGGAGAAGAAGTATTTTTTTCAATCACTTTGCTTTCATAATTTCAGTCATTTTCATTGGATCATTTCGATGCTTCGATTTCACCTCTTCAACAGTCACTAATTTTAGCAATTGTATAAGTATAGAAACTGCATTTGTATTTTTAACTTGAGAAAGTTCAAAACTAACGGATGATGGCCTATTCGAAACTAAATTGATAGGGAGTATACTTCCATTAGATTTTCTACGTGGTGTGTGTTATGTCATTAGAGCAGACCTCCACAATTCTAAAATCAAAAAGCTTAAAAATTAAAATATGGTGATAAAGATGGTAAAGAGAAGAATATAAAAGACAAATTAGATGAATTTTGAGGAAGAGATAACATACAGTAACTGAAACTAATGCTTACCTGATTTTGTGGAACATGACCTTGTGTAGAAAACGTGAGAAATATAGTAGAATTTGAAATTTAAAAATTAAGAGAATAATTAAAAAAATATAAAAGAAAAAAAAAATTAAAAAGGAAGGAAATAAATGCATATGTGTGAAAAGGGGAGGAGTTACACAAGGTAACTGTAAAAAGTGGCAGTAACTTAGTCCCACTAAAAATACTATAACTTTTGCTATATAATTTAATTTTATAAAAATATTACTATTTATCTTAATTATAGGCTTAAGTTTGCTATTTCTTGTACTTTTTCCTTTAAATTTATGAAAAAACAAGACATAACTACACAATCTATAAGAACCCCCATTTACACAATCTATCCTAAATATTGTACAGTCACACGAGAGTGGCATTATTTGACAATTGATATAATACGTGAGGTTTTATATATATACCTATATAATCTATATCTATATCTATAATCTATAATCTATAATCTATATCTATGTCTATATCTATATCTATATCTATATCTATAATATATTAAAAGTGTAAAAGCCATTAAAAAAGTGACTTGAACTTTTTGCCCTTCATTAAAACACTTTACAATTGACAAAATTGTCTTTTCACTTTTTTTTCTCCAATTATTATTTAATTATATATATATAATATTGAATCCTAGAATATGTGGGTTAGGATTTTAAAATATGGTAATGGATTAGGACTTTAAAATATGGTAAGTTTTTTTCTTAAACTAGGACTAGGTTTAATTTTCAACATATTTTTATATTAATATATATTGTTCCATCCCACGCTTGTATTTTATGTTTCTTCAATCATTGTAATTGTCATCCGCTAGATTAGTGTGTTATTCTCTTTCTCTTTTTTTTTTGAGTTATTTTTTCTTTTCTATTGGTTGTCGTGGCTTATTATTTTTTCTTTAGCTTGGGAGTGATTTTAAGTTTAACACATCATGCATTATTACATCTGTTTTATTTGTGAATTTTGATTTCTAGATTTGATATTTTGGTATGTTCGAATCTAACAACGTAATTATTTTTCTCATATATATATATGTGCTTACTATAAAATATCTGTTTTGAACTTTTTGTACTTCATTAAAAACCTTCGTAATAGATAAAATCGTTTAATTTTAAATAATAAAAATTTACACGTGCGAGGCACGTGCAACTAAACTAATAATATTAAAAGTGTGAAGACCCTTAGAAAAGTGAATTGAACCTTTTGTCCGTCATTAAAATTTTTAGTAATAAGCAAAATCGTCTTTTCACTTAATTTCTTCTATTATATTATTATATTTATAAGGGAAAAGGTACAAATATACCGTCAAACTTTGATAAATGGTACAAATATACCCTCCGTCATATTTTGGGTACAAATATACCCTTACCGTTAATGAAAAGGTACAAATATACCATTATCACTAACGGCGGAACACGTGTCACGATCGTGTTCCTCCATTAGTGATAAGGGTATATTTGTACTATTTATCAAAGTTCGAGGGTATACTTGTACCTTTTTCATTTTTATAATTTACTTTCTCCATTCCATATTCGGATCATTTTATTAAAAATAATTATTTTAGATTAATTGTCCATTATACTAAATCAAAAAAAGCATTGACGGAGAGTTGCCTGCTTCCGTGGCCTGCTACTCCTGCCTGCTTCATCAGCTTTTTTGATTTAGTATAATGGACAATTAATATAAAATAATTATTTTTAATAAAATGATCAATTAATATGGAACGGAGAAAGTAAATTATAAAAATGGAAAAGGTACAAATATACCCTCGAACTTTGATAAATGGTACAAATATACCCTTATCACTAATGGAGGAACACGATCGTGACACGTGTCCCGCCGTTAGTGATAAGGGTATATTTGTACCTTTTCATTAACAGTGAGGGTATATTTGTACCCAAAGTATGACGGAAGGTATATTTATACCATTTATCAAAGTTCGAGGGTATATTAGTACCTTTGCCCAATAATATTGAATCCTAAAATAGGTAGAAGAATGTTGAAAAATTAAAAGCTCCTAAAAATATAATAGTAAAAGGACTCCTAAAATAAATTGATCATAATTTCTTTTAAGAATTTTAGCTTATATATTCCATTAAATAATATTATGAATCATAATTTACATATAAGGCTTTCTTCGCCAGCGTATATTCCTTCACCATCCATAGGAGTACGATGTTTCATCTCAGTTCGAAAAAAGATTGTCATCGTGATAAGTGCTATAGTCAAAAGCTGAAAATAAATTAATTGAGAAGATTTTTGCTTAAAAAAAAATCTTGATATATCTCATCATTGAAGAGATAAATTTAATGGTGATTTGAGGTAAGTTTCTAAAATTTTAATATGTTCTTGATTTATAATTTTGATAATATCTATATAAATCAAAAAGTCAGTTTTTCTGTTTAAACTTAGATGTTTTTTATTTTTTAAACGAATTTGCTTGTGATTTGACATAAGTTTTTTAAAATTTCAGTACTATTTGATGGAGAGTCTTGGAGTAATTGGTAAAGTTGTTGTAATTTGACTAGGAGGTCACGAGTTTAAGCTTTAAAAACAGCCTCTAACAGAAATACAATGTAAGACTACGCATAATACAACCTGTGTTGAAGCCCTTCCCCACCTTACGCATAGCGAAAACTTTAATACATCTGACTTTTGTTGAGGCCCGGCGAAAACTTTAATGCACCTGTTTTAAAAATTCTTAATATTTAGAAATTAAATATCAACTAAGATTTTACTTATATAAACAGAAAGTCTTTCCTTATTTGAATTATTATCTTATAGAAGCGGTTATTCTTAATTTCTAAAACTCTTTTGAAATAACAGTGACATTAAATAACTCTACAAGTCTTCTATTTCGACATAATGTTTACTTATAAAATGCACAAATTATTTATAAAATTTTTTTACAAGTTATAAAAAGTAATAATTTTAGAAGGAAAAAAAAGCGTCCAATTGTAATTTCTTAAAGTTATAAACAACCATACATCATGCTTATTATAATAATATAATAGAAAATCACGGAATAAGTTTTTTATGGCCATCATGCTTATTATAATAATAGAAAATCATGGAACAACTTTTTTATGGCATTTTTGTGCAGTGAAATAAATATTACTATCTATGTTCATTTTTATTTGTCACATTTCGCTTACGAAAGTCAATTTGACTATATTTTAAAATAAATTTGAAGTAGATTAATTAAATACTTTAAATTTAAATGATCAAAAAATATTGTAAGATGCAATCATTCTCATATTAATATGATGAGAAATACATCTTAAAATGTTGGTCAAACTTCACTCAGTGTGACTTCCGAAAATCAAAACGTGACAAGTAAAAGTAAATGTTGGGAGTATAACAAACTGACCGACGAAGATTCACATGGGAGGGGATGCAAAACCCATAAATATGATTTGACATTAATCATTTTTAGAAATTTATATTTGTTAGTGGTAAAAATACCATATGTAGACACCTAATTTCGTCCCTCCGCAATATCATTTTTATCCATTTTTTACCTTATCCTATCGTGTACCCTCAATCATGTAATTATCATTCCACAAATGACAAAAATCAAAACCAACTCTAAACAAATCTTATCCCAAAATTCCCACATAATCCCAATTGATAACAAATTAACAACCTTCCCAATTAAAAGTGGACACCTAACCCTTATCCCTCCAATTAAAAAACAACACCTACCTACCCTACTCTAACAAACTCTATCCCTACCCCTACCCCTACCCCTACCCCTACCCCTACCTCACTACCCTACCCCACTACCCCATCCTAATATATAGACCACACAGATTCAGAGAAAGGAGGACCCCCATTTTTTGATTTTTCTCTCCATATATTCATATACACAGAGAAGAGGGGCTGGATCTTGATTTTTTTTTCTTTCGTTCATCACTCACAGTAGTCACACACGCACAACCACATATGCATACATCCACATAGACGGAAACACAACACAAAAACCTTACAATTTCCATTCTCTGGGACACCATTAAAGGTCCTGTTTCATTCTTACTATCGTCATTCCTCACCGTCCATCACTGTACGCACACATATGCACACTTAATCGCACTCCATACGTTGAAGAAATGGAATAGATCGAGAGGGTTTCAAGTCGTTGGTCACTGCTCCGGCAACTTAGCTCGCCGGAATCGACGTCAGACTCATCATCTAGGTCTGCTCCATCCTAAAATTCCCAAAATCCTTTTGGTCGTCTTGATTTCTAGACGAAATCCTGCTGGAATCCGCTCTACTCCGGTCAATTTCTGTCACTGGTAACTCGTCGGAGTTCGGGGTTCGAATTTATACGCGCCCTCAGTTTTCTACCGTGAATTGGGCTGGAATTTTTGTTGTTAGCGTTCGGTTCTGAGTCAGTTGTTCTACTTCGAGACTTTTCATCAATTTTTTAAACCGATTTGAGTTGGGGTTTTGTCGTTGTTGCGGTTTTCTCGTCGAGCTTTCGGATTCGGATTTCTTTAACTCATCACTATCAACGACAGTCGATTCGGAAGGTCCATTTCTTAGCCCTCTCTCTTTTTATCTATCTTGGTGCGTTGAATGATTTGTGAATATGTGTGGTGTTATTATGTTTTGTTGGATTCTTATTGATATTGATCATGGCGTTTGTGATTCGCCTATGTTGGTTTGAGGAATGAGTTTGATCATGTTTTAATGGGTTGATAAAAGAAAAATTGGGGTGGAATTACGAGATTGATAAAATGATGAATTAGGGGTTAATGATGGTTTTTTGGTTACTTTTTGTTCAACTTGGAATAAACATGAATAATGTTGGTGAACTCGATAGTGTCACTGTTTTAGGTCGAATGGGTAGGCAATCGTAGGTTCGGGTAGGCAAAATTTAGAAATAAGGGTTTCGTTGGATGTTTGAAGATGGAGTTATGTGTTGAATGTTTTCTACTTTATCGCATTCAATTCAAATGTATTCATTTAGCCGAGGAATGCCCCGAGGTCTTATGTACTTATTCACCGGGGAATGCCCCAACTTATCATGTTGGCGGAAAATGATCGTGATGAAGGCCCACGGCATCGGGTAAGACATTGGAGTTTAGTCTAGATTTAGTTTAGAATAGGATTTATATTTTCGTATTTTTCTATTTTTTAGATTGTATAATTGGACTGGACTTTACATTTTGGATTGTTTTTTTTTTTTGTTTAATTGTTTTTGCGTGCTTTTGTGTGGTTTATACACTTCGTAATGCCAAAATAGTTGATACACTCTACCAAGCGACCGTGGTCGAACCACGGGATCGAGGGGTGCCTAACACCTTCCCCTCGGTCAACAGAATTCCTTAGCCGAAGTCTCCGTTCGCAAACCAGTTTAAAGAGTCAAATGGTTTTGAAAAGGATTTTCCAATGGTGACTTGGCACACCAGATTATGCCAAGTGGCGACTCTGAATAAAAAATGCAAATAATCCTTTTTTCCGAAACAAATTTTCATTTCTTGTCACTTAAATAATAAAACCCTTTCGAACTTTAAAAATGTACCCATTTTTTGGAGTACCCGTCGAAAAAGGGGTGTGACAGCTCTGGCGACTCTGCTGGGGAAGTTTCAGAATTCGAGCTTATTTTTGAGTCGTATCGACTTTGTTTGGCATTACGAGTGTATAAATATTGTTTGTGATTATTGTTTTGTTATTGTTTTCACTTTTGTGCGTTTTCGTGCTCTTTGTTTATAGTATTTATCCTATGTGTTACCGCTTTATATCTGTCATCATGAGTCCATCCCCCCGGCCTTCTTTCTGCAACAAGTCTCGGAGCGCACGTCGTGCGCACGAACTCTAGTTGAGTCACCTTTATTTTAGGGGGGGAGCCGTTGGATGTATGGAGTAGGTGGAAAGCAAAACAGCCACTATCGACCATATGCTCCCCCGAACGGCCTTGTTAGTAAACCACAACGTAGGTCAGCCTTTAGGTCATTCTTATGTGCATCATATTGAGACCTAGCTGGGCCCATACGGCCGTTTGTAGGAAACTCACCCCTAAAGCATTCCTACGTGCTAAATGTTGCATCGTTAAGGGTAACATGGTCGTTTGACGGACTGATTAAAAAAAAAAAAAAAAAAAAAGAAAATATAGAAAAGCGAGTCGAAAAGAATGAATCAAAAAGAATGTCGTAGTTTATTTTAGAATTCCTTATGGCTTTTGTTCTTCACGATCCAAAACTCAAAAAGATTTTTTTTTTTTTACATTTTTGCATTGGTCTTCTCAAAGTACCGTAAATTCAAAAAAGAAAAAAAAAAGTTTTTCTACGTATTTGTCAAAAGCAAAAATACCAAAAAAAAGATTTTTTTTTTCCATAATGGATGGTGTCAGTCTTAGTTAAAGTGTCTAATTGAAAAATCCAAAAATAGTTTTTTCGTTTGTTTTTTGTTGTGTCTCTTAAGTTAGGGTCAATTTATTAGTTAATCGTTAATTGTCCAATCTGGACGAACTACGCATACCTGATTTCCGTCCCTCGGGGCGGGATACGTAGGCAACCCTCGGTGGGTTCGGTAACCTTTATTTTGGTCTTCGTCTTAGTCTTAGGCTAGGTCTTTTACTCCGTAACCTAGAGTTGTTAGCCAAGTAGGCTGATTTTATTCAGCATTACTGTTCGGCGATTGAGAGTCATGAAGCGGTCTGTCCCATCGACGTATGTCCGCATCAAATTCCCGTTGGTTAGGAACCTTTTGCTCTTATCAAATTTTGAGACAATTTCTTATCTGCTACTACAGGATGGACCTGTCCACAAAGTCTAGAGTCCTCAAGGTACCCAAAAAGTTGATCAAGTGGTGGAGCACGTTCAATTACTCCGAAAAGCACGAAGTGAGGAAAGTGTTAGGCAATCTTGTAACACTCATGGATCTCACGCCTCGTCCGTATTTAATAGAAGCTGCATTGACTTTCTGGGATCTAAATAATTTGGTGTTTAGGTTCGGAAGTTGTGAATTGACTCCTACCCTGGCAGAAATATCTTGTTTGTTTCGGTTGACTTACATGGACCAGCAGATGATTTTAGCCCGCAATCATACTCGTAAGAAATTCCTTCGACTCTGTGGATTAAAAGATAACAAGCATCTGGGATGTCTCAAACAATCTTGGATTTCCTTGGACTATTTGTTTGCTAGATTTGGGTCTTTAGAGGGTTTCGACTGTTTTTGGGATGAATTCTGTACTACCAAAAAAATCTGGGAACAACGTCGTCTGGAGGTTTTCTGTCTGGCTTTGTTGGGTATCTTAGTGTTTTCGTTAGATGAGAGGTGTATCAATACTCATCTACAATCAGTGGTGATAGCTTTATTCAAGAAAAAAGATGAGGTCACCATTGTACCAATGATCCTAACAGAAATATATGAAGCTTTAACTGAAGTAAAAGGAGGGGTACAATTTTTTGAGGGGAGTAATCTGATATTGCAGTTGTGGATGATGGAGCACTTGCATACGCCTTCTTTGATTAGAGCAGATGTGATCGACCGTTGTCTGAATGATCGAGTGCAAGCCATGCAAGAAAGAATGCGTTTTGACAATTTTTTTTTTCCTATTGGAGTCGATTCTTGGATCGAATTTCTCGGATCAAGAACTCCAAACAACATTCTTTGGTGCTATATGTGGTTTTGTCCTAAGAAAATCTTGATTGGATCTCAAATGCAACTCTTTCTAGTTTTGATAGGACTTAACTGCACTAGGCCTTACAGTCCAAGAAGGGTGATGCGTCAGTTGGGTAGAATGCAAGACGTCCCCCCAATAATGGACCTTCTAAAGGATGTAGAGTACTTTAAAGACCAAGCCGTAGGGGAAAGCAAATATGAGCAATTCTGGAATAACGCGATAAAGTTGGGTGTCGATACTTTTGAGGAAAATCCAGGATGCACTCAAAACTATGAAATCTGGCTACAATCTCTGCCCCGTGGCATTAGTAGACCCTTACCAGCCCAACTTAGAGGGAGAATACGAGAAACAATCATGGTAGAAGATGATGAGCAGGAAGATCCGGGTGTCAAGGTGGAATTTTTGAGAGTTCAGTTGTCGCGTTTGATCACAACTGTGGATGGGTGTCAGAGAAACCTTTGCGGGTGTACTCTCCAAGAGGCGGGGATACGGGCAAGAAATTTGTTTCCGAGTATCAAAATGTCATTGCAGGACATGTTGCAAAGTCTAAGTGGAAAAATGGGGACTTCACAGATGGGTTCATATCAGCCGGGGACATCACACAGAGCACCAGTTTGAAAGAACATGTCTTATCTTTATGTAGTTTGAGTCTTTTATGTTTCTGTCATTGTAGGTTGGTGTCTGTGTTAAGTCGGAGTTAAGTTGTTTTTGATATTCGGGTATTTATTGCACGCATATCGTTAGGGGTTTAAAGTGTTTTTTTTGTATTTGTTGTTTAGTTTTAAAGTGGTCCTAAATTCGTTGTATGTTTTGCTATCTTTCATCGAAATGTTAGGATGTTACGTCTTTCTTTTGTTTACTTGTTTTCGTGTTTCGTGAAAAAAAAAAGAAAAAAAAAACCTTCAATTGTGTAATGTTTATGCATAAGCTGCCTGAACTACGCAAGATCTAATTCATGTACAACATGATACGTAGGCAGCCTACTTTTGGGTTCAATCTAATCATTTTGTTTCGTTGTTTTTCATTATTTTTCCTCTTTTAAGGAAAACAAAAGTCATAAAGAATGATAAAATAAAGGTATATAACGTGAGGAAAAGAGCAGATATTGATAAAAAAATAGTAATAGGTGTAGATAAAAAAAAGTGTGTAAATAAAAATCGGGATGATGTTGAAATGACCTCGCTACCCTCAAAAGCTGGTAGAAATGAACATGAACTTAGGGCAATTTTACCAATGTGATTCCCATGCTTTTGGTATACCCTAATCCTAACGGATGTCGTCTTTGATGAGCATGTTCTTTCAGATAAAAGTGGTAGGTTTGCAGCACTCTGGCTAGTCACCCATACTTCACTAGATCCAAAGCAAAGCTCGCAATGGCTAGCAGGGAGATTGAAAATTTGCTCATTGACCCGGATCAGGATCACAGGGAAGAAAGTTCAGAACACAATGATGAGGTAGTAAGGCTCAGGCAACAATTGATAGATTTGCACCGGGCATGGGCCAGCGGAATGCCTCCTCCTCCGCTCCCTGAAGGTCTTGGGAATATCTCTAATTGCCCACCGCTCTCTCAAGCACAATTCTCTGCTCCTACTGAGTCACCTGAACATGCGCCAGGATTCACTCCGCGACATTATTATCCGGGCAATTCTGGTGTGCCCTTGGCAGCTCCCCAATTAAGACCAGCTGCTCAACCAGCGCCACCGATCACACCGGTATTCGTGGCCCCGCCACCACAAGAAACTCCCATATATGCTGTGCGTCCCACAATGAGGCTTCCTCGGTCTTCCAGTGAGCCAGCACTGAAGGTTTCAGATGGTCAGTATTATGCTACGGAGCCTACTCTACAATTGAATGAACCGTATGGGTACACTCAGCCGCCTGCATTTCCATTTGATACGGAGAAACCTGTCGCAACGGAGGAACAGAATGTCATAGCCCGGAAACTGAAGAGTTTAGAGCAAGCTATGAGGAATTTGCAAGGAATCGGAGATTATAGAAGTGTTTCCTATAAAGACCTGTGCATGTTCCCAGACATCAACCTGCCCCCCGGTTTTAAGATGCCTAAGTTCGAGAAGTACGCAGGGCACGGTGATCCTGTTGCACACTTGAGACGTTATTGCAACCAGTTGAGGGCTGCAAGAGGAAAGGAAGAACTACTCATGGCCTTCTTTGGCGAGAGTCTTTCAGATCTGGCTTCAGAATGGTTCATCGATCGGGATATCGATAAATGGAACAGTTGGGATGATTTGGCTTCTGAATTTGTTCAATATTTTCAGTACAACATCGATTTGATTCCGGACAAAAAATCTTTGGTCAACATGAAGAAAAAGAGCACTGAAGGTTTTAGGGAATACGCTATAAGGTGGCGTGAACAGGCCGCTAGGGTAAAGCCTCCAATGAAGGAAAGTAAGTTGGTAGAAGTTTTCATTCAGGCGCAGGATGAGACCTATTTTCAACATTTACTTCCGGCAATGGGAAAGTCTTTTATGGAAGTCCTCAAAATGAGGGAGATGATAGAGGACTGAATTAAGACCGGTCGAATAGTGAGTTTTGCTGCATTAAAATCTACCACACAAGCGATTTAAGGTGGATCTGGCGCATTTGGAGGAAAAAAGAAGAAAGAGGATATTGCGACTGTCGTAGCCGGAACCCATACTTATCCTAAAAGGCCACCTCGCCCCTATCCCCAATCCCAAGCCCAAGTCTACGCCCAAGCTCCATATATTCCTCCCCACCATTACTACCCTCCACAAAATCCTTTATATTCCATTCCACCACCCCCTTACCCAGTATATAGTGCGCAACCATATGCCCAAACCCCTTCTTACCCGCAGTGGCGCGCGCAAACTTCACAAAATCGCCCATTCGCTCCACCAAATTACCAAAACCCCCCAGACCCAGTTTTCAGCCTAGGCTCGAGTATAAGCAGGAGAAAACGGTCAAAAATCAATTCACACCTCTTGGGGAGTCATATGCTAGCTTGTTTGATAGGTTGAGGAAGTTGAAAGTCTTAAGCCCAATTCAAGGAAGGCTTTCAAATCCACCACCAAGGAATCTCGATTATTCTTTAAGGTGTGCGTACTGTTCTGATATGCCAGGCCATGATATTGAGAAATGCTGGCATTTAAAGAGAGCTGTCCAAGATTTGATTGACACAAATCAGATGTTGGTCCAAGCCCCGGAGGGTCCAAACATTAACCAGAATCCATTTCCAACCCATGCTGAAGACAATATGTTAGAATTGATATATGATGGGAAAGATTCTTCGAGGGGTTATAAGCCTATTGTCATGATACACACCACTGAGGAGAAATCGGTGAATGTAGCAGAGTCTTTGAAAGCAATGTCATTGAGCCAGGAAGGAATGAGGGAGGATAAATCCCGAGAAAGCACAAAGAAGCCCCTGATCACAGTACAAGGCGCCAGAAGGTATGGTGATTCGAGTCAGGATAAACCTAAGTTGACAGTGGTGGGAGCTTTGAGTCAGCCTATCTTGATGGAGAAAGGAGCACTGGCAGCGCCTATTGTCCTCAAACTGGTGACCCAACCTCCGATAGCTGATATGAAAAGGATTCCCTGGAATTATGGGCGGACTGTGATGACCTATCACGGGAAATAAGTTGTGGAAGATGTAGATGAGGTAGGAGGTTTGACCAGGTCAGGAAGATGCTTCGTGCCTGAAAGCTTAAGAAAGTCTAAGCCAACGGTGAGTGAACCGTCGTCTATCAAAAAGCCTATCACTGAGGAGGAAGCCGAAGATTTTTTGAAAAAGATGAAATTGCCAGAGTATTCAGTATTAGACCAGCTGAAGAAAACCCCTGCTCAAATTTCCCTTTTATCTTTGCTGTTGCACTCCGTGGAGCATCGTGATGTTTTGCTGAAGGTATTGAATGAAACATATGTTCCAAGGGAGATTACAATCAACCAGGTTGAGAAAATGGTGGGAAAAATCTTTGAGGTCAATCGGATCAGCTTTTCTGATGATGAATTGCCTGTTGAAGGTACAGGGCATAATCGGGGTCTTTACATTACAGTGAAATATGAGGATTTCTACGTCACTCATGTTATGATTGATGGAGGTTCAGGTGCAAATATTTGCCCTATTTCTACTTTGCAAAAGCTGAATGTTGGTGCTGATAGGATCAATCCCAACAATGTATGTGTTAGGGCTTTCGATGGTGCAAAGTCAAATTCCATTGGCGAAATAGAACTAATGTTGACCATAGGGCCTGTTGAGTTTGCCATAGAGTTTCAGGTATTGAACGTAGAATCCTCTTACAATCTGTTGTTGGGAAGGCCCTGGATCCACAAGGCCAAGGCGGTTGCATCCACGCTGCACCAAATAATTAAGTTTGAGCATGACAGGCAAGAAGTAGTTATTCATGGTGAAGGAGATTTATCAGCCTACGAAGATTCTCCCTTGTCCTTTATTGAAGTAAATAACGTAGAGGAGACATTCGTCTATCAAATTTTTGATACAGTGCCAGTGAGTCGTATCCCTGAGTGGCAAGCTATACCGGGACCGCAATTGTCTTCTGCTTCTATCATGATGGTGAGTGAACTTTGGAAATACGGATTTGAACCAGGAAAAGGTTTGGGAGCATCTCTGCATGGTATAGTTCATCCCATATGTTCGAGTGAGAACGTGGGCACGTTTGGTCTGGGATTTGAGCCTACAGCTGAAGATCTGAAGAAAATCAGGGGAAAGAAGAAGGAAATATGGTCACTCCCTCGCCCAATGCCACTACTCAGTGAGTCATTTGTTAAGAGCGATGTCGCGAAGCATGTGGAATCTGAAGTTGAATTGGTGGGTGACCTCCAGAACTTTTTTATTGAAGTTGATATGGTTGAAGCAGGAGAAGGTACCAGTATGGAAGATGTGCAATTCATAGGTCCAGCTGTCCGGCTCAATAATTGGGAAGTCACTCCTCTCCCCGTCAGGAGGGAGTTTTGGTAGTTTATTTTGTTTTCCTTTCTGTTTATCCGAGTTATTTCAGGGTTGTAATTCGGATTTTAGTTTGTTTATGTTATATTGGTGTCTGTGTTTAAACCCTTCTATCTTTTATTTAATGAAATGCAATGTCCCTTTTATTTTGTGTCTAATATAGTTTGTTTTTCTTTTTACACAGTTCTCTTTATGCTGATTCTAATGACATGACATGCATGCGGAATTTTCAGCCTGGTCTTAAAATCCAAAATAATCCAGATGTAATGGAGCAGGATGAGGAATATGATGAAAAAGAAGCATTAGAAGAAATAAGCAAAGGGTTGGAACAATTTGAAGACAAACCGAATCCTAATTTGAATGAGACTAAGCCAATAAATCTAGGGGATCAAGAAGATGTTAGGGAAACTAAAATCAGTGTACATGTTTTTCCCCAGCTAAAGGATGAAATGATTCAAACGTTAATGGATTATAAGGATGTTTTTGCACGGTCTTATGATGATATGCCTGGTTTAAGCACTGAATTAGTGTCTCATAAATTGCCAACGGATCCCGCATTCCCTCATGTCAAACAGAAGTTGAGGAAGTTTAAAACAGATGTAAGTATTAAAATCAAAGAGGAAATCATGAAACAACTTGAAGCCAAAGTAATTCGAGTGGCTCGTTATCCCATGTGGTTATCCAATGTTGTTCCCGTACCAAAGAAAGATGGCAAAATTTGAGTGTGTGTTGATTACCGCGATTTGAACAGGGCAAGTCCAAAAGATGATTTTCCACTGCCCAACATCCATATTTTGCTAGACAACTGTGCTAAACACGAGGTTGCCTCTTTTGTGGATTGCTATGCCGGATATCACCAGATCATTATGGATGATGAAGACGCGGAGAAGACATCTTTTATCACACCATGGGGAACTTATTGTTATCGGGTGATGCCGTTCGGTTTGAAGAATGCTGGAGCAACATACATGAGAGCCATGACCACTATGTTTCATGACATGATGCATAAGGAGATTGAGGTTTACGTGGATGATGTGATTATTAAGTCAAAAAGTCAGGCCGACCATGTAAAAGACTTGAGAAAGTTCTTTGAAAGACTTCGCAGGTATAACCTCAAACTCAACCCGGCAAAATGTGTATTTAGAGTTCCATCTGGAAAGCTGTTGGGGTTTGTAGTCAGTCGTCGGGGAATTGAATTAGATCCCTCGAAAATCAAAGCCATTCAGGATTTGCCCCCGCCCAAGAATAAAACGGAGGTAATGAGTTTGCTTGGTAGACTGAACTACATTAGCAGGTTTATTGCTCAACTCACAACCACTTGTGAGCCCATATTCAAGTTGCTGAAAAAGAGTGCTGTGGTAAAATGGACTGAAGAATGTCAGGAAGCGTTCGATCGAATCAAAAGATATTTGTCAAATCCGCCCGTGTTGGTACCCCCGGAGCCTGGTAGGCCTTTGATCTTATACTTGTCAGTCATGGACAATTCTTTCGGGTGTGTCCTGGGGCAACATGATGTCACAGGCAAAAAAGAGCAGGCTATTTACTATCTTAGCAAGAAGTTCACCACTTATGAGGCCAGGTATACTCTTCTTGAAAGGACGTGTTGTGCCCTAACTTGGATAGCACAGAAGTTGAAGCACTATCTCTCATCCTATACTACTTATCTCATCTCCCGCATGGATCCTTTGAAGTATATCTTTCAGAAGCCTATGCCGACAGGTCGATTGGCAAAGTGGCAAATTTTGCTTACCGAGTTCGACATCGTATATGTGACTCGAACCGCCATGAAAGCCCAAGCCTTGGCAGATCATCTTGCTGAGAATCCCATCGATGAAGAGTACGAGCCATTAAAGACATATTTTCCTGACGAAGAAGTGTCGTGTGTCGATGAAGTCGTTATAGATGTTGATCCAGGTTGGAGGTTATTCTTCGATGGAGCTGTCAATATAAAAGGAGTCGAAATAGGTGCGGTTCTTGTCTCTGAATCGGGATAACATTTCCCGGTAACAGCACAACTTCGATTCTACTGTACTAACAATATGGCAGAGTATGAAGCCTGCATCCTTGGTTTGAGGTTAGCTGTTGATATGGGAGTCCAAGAATTATTGGTGTTGGGAGATTCGGATTTACTCGTCCATCAAATTCAAGGCGATTGGGAGACGCGAGATTTGAAGCTCATCCCGTATTGACAATGCTTGCAGGAGCTATGCCGACGATTTATGTTAGTAAAATTTAGGCACATTCCAAGGATTCGTAATGAAATTGCTGATGCTTTGGCCACTTTGTCTTCAATGCTCCAACATCCTGACAAAGCCTACATCGATCCAGTGCATGTACAGAGTCGTGATCAACATGCTTACTGCAATGTGGTTGAAGAAGAGCTCGATGGAGAACCTTGGTTCTTGGATATCAAGCGGTACATTCAATCAGGAGAATACCCAACATATGCCACCAACGATCAAAAGAGGACTCTTAGGCGTTTGGCTAGTAGATTTTTCTCGAGCGGGGGAATCTTGTATAAGAGGACCCCAGATCTGGGACTTCTAAGGTGTGTAGATGCAAAAGAAGCCTCGACAATCATGGTTGAAATACACTCTGGAGTATGCGGGTCACATATGAACGGTCACGTCTTGTCAAAGAAGATTCTTCGAGCAGGTTATTACTGGCTTACTATGGAGAGGGATTCTATTCAGTTTGTTCGAAAGTGTCATCAATGTCAGGTGCACAGCGATCTGATACGTTCTCCTCCTGTTGAGTTGCATGCAATGGCCGCTCCATGGCCGTTCGTAGCTTGGGGAATGGATGTGATTGGACCGATTGAGCCGAAGGCATCAAATGGACATAGATTCATTTTGGTAGCCATTGACTACTTCACAAAGTGGGTGGAAGCAGTAACTTTCAAGTCGGTGACAAAGAAGGTTGTGGTAGATTTTGTTCATGCCAATATCATTTGTAGATTTGGAATTCCTAAGATGATTATTACAGACAATGCTGCCAATCTCAATAGTCATTTGATGCAAGAAGTGTGTCAACAGTTTAAGATCGCACATCGAAATTCTACTCCATATTGCCCAAAGGCCAATGGTGCTGTAGAAGCCGCCAATAAAAATATAAAAAAGATACTGCGAAAAATGGTACAAGGTTCTAGACAGTGGCATGAAAAGTTGCCGTTTGCATTGCTAGGTTATCGCACCACTGTTCGCACTTCAACAGGGGCAACTCCATATTTATTAGTGTATGGGACAGAAGCAGTCATCCCTGCAGAAGTTGAAATTCCTTCTCTTCGGGTCATTGTAGAAGCAGAGATCGATGACGACGAATGGGTAAAAGCCCGACTGGAATATTTGAGTTTGATCGAGGAAAAAAAGCTAACGTCCGTGTGTCATGGCCAGTTGTATCAAAGGAGGATGGCTCATGCGTATAACAAAAAGGTCCGTCCCAGGAATTTTGAAGTTGGTCAGTTGGTATTAAGACGTATCCTTCCTCACCAGGTTGAAGCGAAGGGCAAGTTCTCCCCTAACTGGCAAGGTCCCTTCGTTGTGAAGAAAATGTTACCCAATGGAGCCTTATATTTGACAGATACTGAAGGCAAAATGGCAGAAATGGCTATCAATGTTGATGCGGTCAAAAGATACTATGTATGATATTTGATCCTTTGTTTGAGTTTATTGCATGTTTAGTACTTGCATTTTTTAAGATTGATATGATGAAGGCATTTTATTCTTCTATCCAAACATTGTGTCACCCTTTGTTTACCCGTTTGAGCCTCGTTTATTTTTCTTTCATATCCCTCTTTTGGAATCAAAATAGAGTCAAAGATAAATGTCAAGAAAATAAGAATAAAAGAAAGAGTTCGAAAATAAAAGAAAAAAATCAAATCAAAACAAAGAACAAGCTGATGGAACTACGTGCGACCTGATTCTCCTCTCTCGGGAGTGAGATACGTAGACTGCCCTATTTCGGGCTCGGTTCAACCAAATAAAGATTTAAGATTCACCCAGTCAACAAAACTGGGGCATGAGTTAATGCATTGTTTGAGTCGATTCCAAAAGTTGTAAGTCCCACCCCCACTTCAAGTATCGTTTGAGCCTCTTACCATCTTTTCTAACCTTATCCAAAAGCCAAGTTACAACCAAAGAAAGTCTTTCAGATCAATTTTTGATAGTGTTAAGGCTAAGCATACAATGGATATGACGATACATTGCGAAGTACCGCTTGTCTCCCTCAGCATAAGAAATCAGGAAAGAAATACAAAAATGAGAGAGTCTTATTGGTGAAAACCTTTGCAGGAACCATAAGGCAATGGTGAGTTGTGAGAAAACAAAAATGAGAGAGTCTTATTGGTGAAAACCTTTGCAAGCACCATAAGGCGATGGTGAATTGTGAGAAAATGAAAATGAGAGAGTCTTATTGGTGAAAACCTTTGCGGGCACCGTAAGGAGATGGCGAGTTGAGAGAAATACAAAAATGAGAGTCTTATTGGTGAAAATCCTCATGGGCACCGTAGGGCGATGGAGAGTTTAAGAGAAAGACGGAAAGTGAAAAGAAAGAGATTTGTTAGCGAAAGTCTTTTTAGATGTCGTCAGTCGAATGTGATGTATGAGTCCAATGGATTTGAAGAAGTGGCTCAGTGGCAAAAGGCACGAACTCAACAACAAATGGGGAGTTTGGATAGGAAGATCAGACAACTCAATCCAAAATGCATGTCATACTCATTGGAGTTGGTTGTCGTATTCAGATAAGTTTTCTTTTTGAATATGGGACATTGCTCTTTTCTTTCATTTACATATTCATGTTTTTGTCTTTTCTTATGTTATTTATCAAAACAAGAGTCACCATCATTTCTTTACATTTTTTTTAAGTCAAGTCTGTGTCAAAACAAGCGAGAAAGAATTTCAAAATTTACTACCAGTCTTTCCAATTATATGAGGAAAAGCCAAGGAACAGCACAGGAAAGAAATATGATCGTAATTCAACACGAAGCAAAGAAAGTCTATCAACCGATAGGCTATTGGATTCGTGGAAGCATTTCGGATTTGGGAAAAGAGTGCACCTCAGGGGCATGGTAAAAATGGAAACCCATTGTTTGAGTCAGAACTCATTTCCCTCAATCTGGATCCAGGTCAATGATGCGGCAAGACACGACAAGTGTTAGCAATTTGGAACAAAGATGAAAGGAACGAGTACTAGGGCAGATACCTGAGAAGCCAAGAGCTGCAAGCCACCACTAAGTTTTTAACTGACCAATTTTTCTTTGATTGAAATAGGGGCAAATTCGTTTCACTTGATTCAGCTACCATTGGAAATGCACATCCATGGGATTTTACTTTCTGTTCAGGACCCTCCTGAAAAATGGGATTTTACTTTATGTTTAGGACCCTCCTGAAAATGGGACTTTATTTTATGTTCAGGACCCTCCTGAAAAATGGGACTTTATTTTCTGTTCAGGACCCTCCTGAAAAAATGGGATTTTACTTTCTGTTCAGGACCCTCCTGAAAAATGGGATTTTACTTTATGTCCAGGACCCTCCTGAAAAAATGGGAATTTACCTTATGTTCAGGACCCTCCTGAAGAATGGGATTTTACTTTATGTCCAGGACCCTCCTGAAAAATGGGAATTTACTTTCAGTTCAGGACCCTCCTGAAAAATGGGATTTTACTTCTGTTCAGGACCCTCCTGAAAAATGGGATTTTACTTTATGTTCAGGACCCTCCTGAAAAATGGGACTTTACTTTCTGTTCAGGACCCTCCTGAAAAATGGGATTTTACTTTATGTTCAGGACCCTCCTGAAAAATGGGATTTTACTTTATGTTCAGGACCCTCCTGAAAAATGGGAATTTACTTTCAGCTCAGGACCCTCCTGAAAAATGGGATTTTACTTTCTGTTCAGGACCCTCCTGAAGAATGGGAATTTACTTTATGTTCAGGACCCTCCTGAAAAATGGGACTTTACTTTATGTTCAGGACCCTCCTGAAAAATGAGATTTTATTTTCTGTCCAGGACCCTCCTGAAAAATGGGACTTTACTTTCTGTTCAGGACCCTCCTGAAAAATGGGACTTTACTTTATGTTCAGGACCCTCCTGAAAAATGGGATTTTATTTTCTGTCCAGGACCCTCCTGAAAAATGGGACTTTACTTTCTGTTCAGGACCCTCCTGAAAAATGGGACTTTACTTTCTGTTCAGGACCCTCCTGAAAAATGGGATTTTACTTTATGTTCAGGACCCTCCTGAAAAATGAGAATTTACTTTCAGCTCAGGACCCTCCTGAAAAATGGGATTTTACTTTCTGTTCAGGACCCTCCTGAAGAATGGGAATTTACTTTATGTTCAGGACCCTCCTGAAAAATGGGACTTTACTTTATGTTCAGGACCCTCCTGAAAAATGAGATTTTATTTTCTGTCCAGGACCCTCCTGAAAAATGGGAATTTACTTTCAGTTCAGGACCCTCCTGGAAAATGGGATTTTATTTTATGTTCAGGACCCTCCTGAAAAATTGGACAACACTTTCAATGTGAAATACTATTTTACTATAATTTTTGTTTGGGATAATTTTGTTCTAGTTTTAATGTTTGGGTTTCAGGAGCCCGCCTGAAGAATAGGGTGATGAAAAGTCGAGTCAATAATCAACAGAAGCTGTATAGATAGGATTTTTGTAATTTCATTTATGTTTTAACTTGTAATTTTCATTTTGATGTAATAACAGAGCCGCGGACCGGAACCTCGACGGAACCTCACTCGACTCTCCAACTCGGTATAGTCCACCTCTTCCAATCCTTTGAAATACCCGTGACATGATTCTCTCGTAACTTGAGTAGGTAGGTTGTCTTAAGGCAAGACCCGGTTGTCCTTCTTCTTTCTATTTCTTTCTTTGAATAATGGTCGGGACAAAATTCAGTCTTGTTGTCTACTTCTTTGTCTGAAAACACTTCGTGTTTATATTCAAAGGGGGCATGATGTAGACACCTAATTTCGTCCCTCCGCAATATTATTTTTATCCATTTTTTACCTTATCCTATCGTGTACCCTCAATCATGTAATTATCCTTCCACAAATGACAAAAATCAAAACCCACTCTAAACAAATCTTATCCCAAAATTCCCACATAATCCCAATTGATAACAAATTAACAACCTTCCCAATTAAAAGTGGACACCTAACCCTTATCCTTCCAATTAAAAAACAACATCTACCTACCCTACTCTAACAAACTCTATCCCTACCCCTACCCCTACCCCTACCTCACTACCCTACCCCACTACCCCATCCTAATATATAGACCACACAGATTCAGAGAAAGGAGGACCCCCATTTTTTGATTTTTCTCTCCATATATTCATATACACAGAGAAGAGGGGCTGGATCTTGATTTTTTTTTCTTTCGTTCATCACTCACAGTAGTCACACACGTACAACCACATATGCATACATCCACATAGACGGAAACACAACACAAAAACCTTACAATTTCCATTCTCTGGGACACCATTAAAGGTCCTGTTTCGTTCTTACTATCGTCATTCCTCACCGTCCATCACTGTACGCACACATATGCACACTTAATCGCACTCCATACGTTGAAGAAATGGAATAGATCGAGAGGGTTTCAAGTCGTTGGTCACTGCTCCGGCAACTTAGCTCGCCGGAATCGACGTCAGACTCATCATCTAGGTCTGCTCCATCCTAAAATTCCCAAAATTCTTTTGGTCGTCTTGATTTCTAGACGAAATCCAGCTGGAATCCGCTCTACTCCGGTCAATTTCTGTCACTGGTAAATCGTCGGAGTTCGGGGTTCGAATTTATACGCGCCCTCAGTTTTCTACCGTGAATTGGGCTGGAATTTTTGTTGTTAGCGTTCGGTTCTGAGTCAGTTGTTCTACTTCGAGACTTTTCATCAATTTTTTAAACCGATTTGAGTTGGGGTTTTGTCGTTGTTGCGGTTTTCTCGTCGAGCTTTCGGATTCGGATTTCTTTAACTCATCACTATCAACGACAGTCGATTCGGAAGGTCCATTTCTTAGCCCTCTCTCTTTTTATCTATCTTGGTGCGTTGAATGATTTGTGAATATGTGTGGTGTTATTATGTTTTGTTGGATTCTTATTGATATTGATCATGACGTTTGTGATTCGCCTATGTTGGTTTGAGGAATGAGTTTGATCATGTTTTAATGGGTTGATAAAAGAAAAATTGGGGTGGAATTACGAGATTGATAAAATGATGAATTTGGGGTTAATGATGGTTTTTTTGTTACTTTTTGTTCAACTTGGAATAAACATGAATAATGTTGGTGAACTCGATAGTGTCACTGTTTTAGGTCGAATGGGTAGGCAATCGTAGGTTCGGGTAGGCAAAATTTAGAAATAAGGGTTTCGTTGGATGTTTGAAGATGGAGTTATGTGTTGAATGTTTTCTACTTTATCGCATTCAATTCAAATGTATTCATTTAGCCGGGGAATGCCCTGAGGTCTTATGTACTTATTCACCGGGGAATGCCCCAACATATCATGTTGGCGGAAAATGATCGTGATGAAGGCCCACGGCATCGGGTAAGGCATTGGAGTTTAGTCTAGATTTAGTTTAGAATAGGATTTATATTTTCGTATTTTTCTATTTTTTAGATTGTATAATTGGACTGGACTTTACATTTTGGATTGTTTTTTTTTTTTTTTTTGTTTAATTGTTTTTGCGTGCTTTTGTGTGGTTTATACACTTCGTAATGCCAAAATAGTTGATACACTCTACCAAGCGACCGTGGTCGAACCACGGGATCGAGGGGTGCCTAACACCTTCCCCTCGGTCAACAGAATTCCTTAGCCGAAGTCTCCGTTCGCAAACCAGTTTAAAGAGTCAAATGGTTTTGAAAAGGATTTTCCAATGGTGACTTGGCACACCAGATTATGCCAAGTGGCGACTCTGAATAAAAAATGCAAATAATCCTTTTTCCGAAACAAATTTTCATTTCTTGTCACTTAAATAATAAAACCCTTTCGAACTTTAAAAATGTACCCATTTTTTGGAGTACCCGTCGAAAAAGGGGTGTGACACCATATTGTTAGCTTTTCGTAGATGATTTTTAATTTTTCTAATCCTAATTGTTTTCACTTTTCTTACTCCTACTTCCTTCACATAATTTAAAAACAACTCCAATTGAGTATATTCATTGTCAAAGATGACTCCAACTTCAAAAATTTATGATTTTCATGGCAAAACGAGAGCCTTATATTCTTGCTTCTTAAATAGGGACAATTACCCTATCTAAACATTAGAGTAAAATATTGAGAAAATACTCAATTACCTTCCTGAATTATACCCAAAAAGGCTATGACACACATTAACTTAAAGGGGGTCCTATTACCCTCCGAACTAATTAAAAGTGTAATTTTGACACCCTTAGTGCCTACATGGCACATACGTGTGCCTACGTGGACACTTCAGTGTGTTGTGCCACGTATGTGCCACGTAGACACTAAGAGGGTCAAAATTACACTTTTAATTAGTTCAGGGGTAATAAGACTCCCTTTAAGTTGAGGTATGTCATAACCTTTTTGAGTATAGTTCTGGGGGGTAATTGAGTATTATCTCTAAAATATTTACACCTTTTAGCCCAACTTTCAATTATTACGCGAGTGATCTATCGAAGAGGGTGAGGTGGCGATGTGGTGCTTCACTGGTGGAGGAAGTCTATATTAATGAAGGAGGAATCCGGCCAGTGTCAATTTTGTCCATTGAAATTGAGGGGTGTATAATTATGTATAACAGTGTAAAAGTGTGTGTAAATAACTTTTATTCGCTATTATGCATGTTTATACATTTGCACACAGTAAGGTATAAAGTGCTATAAAGTTATATAAAGTAGTATAAAATAGTATAAAGTTGTAAATCACGTAGAAATAAGTTTATGCCGGTATAATTAGTTTATAGGCTATGAAAATATAAATATTTTTTTTAAAAGGTATATTTTTTATGTTTTTTATTTTAATAAACACTCAACTAAACTATGGTCGAAAACTTGAATTTCGAAAAGGTAAAAGAAAAAAATTATCCCTCAATGTCACACCCCTTTTTCGACTCCAAAAGATTAGATTTTATGGTTTCGAAAGGGTTTTTATTATTAAAGTGACAAAATGAAGATTTGTCGCGAAAAGGACTTTTTATGTTCAAAACTAAGAGTCGCCACTTGGCATAAATCGGGTGTGCCAAGTCACCCTTGAATATCCTTTTTCAAAACAGATTTGACTTTTTAAAACTGATCCGCGAACAGAGATTCCGGCTAAGGAATTCTGTTGACCGAGGAGAAGGTGTTAGGAACCCCTCGATCTCGTGGTTCGACCACGATGGCTTGGTAGAGCGTATTGGCTAACTTTGACACCACAAGGGTATAAACCACACAAAACATGCAAAACAATCAATCAAGCAAACAAGATAAAACAATCCAAAATTTAGTGTCCAGTCCAATTATACAGTCCAAAAATAAAAAATGTGTAAAAATAAATCTTACTCTAAATTAATTCTAGACTAATGCTCTACCCGACGCCTCGGGCTTTCATCACGAACGTCTTCCGGGTACATGATACCTCAGGGCATTCTCTGGTGAATAAATATATACAGATACTTCGGGGCATTCCCCGGCCAAATTATACAATTGATTCAAAAGTGATAAAATCAAACCATTCAATCAAATTTCAAACATTCAATCAACCCACAATCTCTAGATTTGCCTACCCGACCTACGTCTTGCCTATTCCAATCGGCGTATCTTGATACTACCAAATTCAATTAACGTTTATTTCAAGTCAAACAACTAATGAATCAAACTAATTAAAATTCACCAATTATATCAAGTTTTCAATTCTCGCCCCACTTATTCCACATGAATTCAAATCTTTCAATTCCTTCATTCACGTGAATCAATCAATCAATATCAACCACAATAATCACGATTGCTCAAACACAATATCAAAATATATCACCACGTCACAATCATCAACCAAACACAATATTCACTCCAACACACTAAATATAACAAACATTAAATAAAAGAGGGGAATAGAATTGGACCTTGATTCGTAGCTTTCAAACTCAAATATTAATCGAGTGAAAAGACGAAGACCGCGTCTGAATATTTCGAGCAGAACCTCAGTCAACAAACCCACAACTCGGATCAACCAACTTTCCAAAATTCAGACTCGAAACCCAAAAATTACTAAGGACAGTGAGTGAATCTCAACTCGGTATCGAGAAACTGTGACCCGAGACGTCACATCTCAACAGAACCCACCAACTCGAGCGTTTCCCGGCTTAATCTTCTTATAAATAAAAAGGAAACTAAAGGAACTTCAAGCTTTCGAAGGCTGGAAACCAGCTGAACGATGAACCAGTGGTCAATTTTGATGAAAAGTTTCACCGGAGAAGCTTAAACAGGGGCTGAATCTCACCGGAAGACTCAAACCAAGACCAAATTTCTTACCCGTTCTCCCTCGTCTCTCGATCTCAAATCTCTCACTCTCCAATGACGTGGTGCTCTTGTGTAGCTGTGTATGTGCGACTTTGAGCTGGTAGAATAAAAAAATGACCAAAAAATGGTCTGGTCCGATGATGAGCTCACCAAAGAAGCTCGAACCTACCGTCTCCCTGTTGATCTCCTCTTTTTCTCTCTTTCTCTCTCAGCTACCTTCCCTTCGCCACTCTCTCTCAGCTCTCTGATTCTATATGTGTGTGTCTATTGATAGGAACTTTGAGAAAAATGGTGTGGGTCTGTGAATCGATGGAAATTGGGGAGTCACGATGGAAGGAACGGTCTTTCTCCTCTGTCAATTCAATGGAAGATGAGTGAACCCCCCTTCTGTGTATGGCCCCCCTCCTTTTATGTGCTCCCCCCCCCCCCCCCCCCCCCTTTTTTTTTTAAAAGAAGAATCCAAAGTATATATCTATATTCTCCACTCAAAATAAAATGGTCCCCTGGTCCTTTTTTTTTCTTTTCTCGTGGACCCCCCATTCTAATTGTGAGATAGTGATGATATATTCCCTCTTTTCCAATTCTGTTATGAGGTGGATTAAGAAAAAAAAGTGTAAGAGGGGTAGGGGTGTAAGTGGGGGTAGTGGGATAGGGTAGGTGGTGAAGATAATGTTTGTTATTTTTTATATTTTTATGGGGGGGTTATCAACTAAAAGAGGGTGTATGGTAAGGTGAGTTAAAAAATGGATAAAAATGATATCGGGGAGGGACGAAATTAGGTGTCTATATTATGCCCCCTTTGAATGTAAACACGAAGTGTTTTCAGATAAAGAAGTAGACAACATGACAGAATTTTGTCCCGACCATTATTCAAAGGAAAAAACATAAAGAAGAAGAACAACCGAGTTCTGACTTAGGACATCCTACCCACCCAAGTTATGGAGGAATCAAGTGACGGGTATTTCAAAAGATTTGAAAGAGATGGACTATACCGAGTTGGAGAGTCGTGTGAGGTTCCAGTTGAGGTTCCGATCCGCGGCTCTGTCATTACATCAAAAATGAAAATTACAAGTTAAAAACATAAATGAGATTACAAAACTCTATCTATGCAGCTTTCCTTGACTTTTGACTTGCTACTTCATCACCCTATTCTTCAGGCGGGTTCCTGATTTGCAATTTCTTCACCCTGTTCTTCAGGCGGGCTCCTGACTTGCAATTTCATCACTTTTTGCTTGATTTAAATTTCTTCACCTTGTTGCTTGACTTTCAACTTCTTCACCTTGTTTCTTGACTTTCAACTTCTTTACCATGTTGCTTGACTTTTAATTTATTTGCCCTATTCTTCAGGCGGGCTCCTGAAATCACATCAAAACTAAAAAGAAAATTATCCCAAACATAGAAATACATCTTCTATGAGTTAATTGGAATGATTCAACTAGAAAGGTACGCCTTATAGGAATCAAGGTGATGACTCGACTAAAAGGTACGTCTTATAGGAACTTAGAGGAATGACTCGACTAAAAGGTACGTCTTATAGGAATCAAGAGGGGATGACTCGACTAAAAGGTACGTCTTATAGGAATCAAGGGAGATGACTCGACTAAAAGGTATGTCTTATAAGAATCAAGGAAAATGACTCGACTAAAAGGTACGTCTTCTAGGGGTCAAGGGGAATAACTTGACTAAAGGGTACGTCTTATAGGAATCAAAGAAAAATGACTCGGCTAAATCGGTATGCCTTATAGGAATCAAAGGGAATGACTCGACTAAAAGGTATGTCTTCTAGGGGTCAACGGGGATCGACTCGACTAAAAGGTACGTCTCATAGGAATCATGAGGGATGAATCGACTAAAGGGTACGTCTTAGAGGAATCATGACGGATGACTCAACTAAAAGGTACGTCTTCTAGGGGTCAATGGGGATTGACTCGACTAAAAGGTACGTCTTATAGGAATCAAAGGAAATGAATTTACTAAAAGATACGTCTTTTAGGGGTCAAAAGGGATGACTCGACTAAAATGTACGTCTTCTAGGGGTCAAGGGAAATGATTCGACTAAAAGGTACGTCTTATAGGAATCAAAGGAATGACTCGACTAAAAGGTACGTCTTATAGGAATCAAGGGGATAACTCGACTAAAAGGTACGTCTTATAGGAATCAAGGGGGATGACTCGACTAAAAGGTACGTCTTATAGGAATCAAATGAGATGACTCGACTAAAAGGTACGTCTTCTAGGAATCAAAGGAATGACTCAACTAAAAGGTACGTCTTCTAGGGGTCAAGGGGAATGACTCGACTAAAAGGTACGTCTTATAGGAATCAAAGGAACGACTCGACCAAAAGGTACGTCTTCTAGGGGTCAAGAGGAATGATTCGACTAAAAGGTACGTTTTCTAAGAGTCAAATGGAATGACTCGATTAGAAGATACGTCTCCTAGGAGTGAATATTCAATTTAAAAATGTATCACCTAGCAAATGAATACTTAAATCCCTGGACAAGAAAGTGTGTCTCTGAGGGATATAAGATGATGATTTTTTACCATGATTTGATTATCAAACCTGTGCAACAACATTGCTTCCTGCATTTGTAAAAGTGAGGCATTGTTGCCCTTGATATTTATGCTCTGAAGTCCCTGTTTTGAAGGTAATATGTTTCCTGTTTCACCAAAGAAAACTTGTGAGTATAAAATGTGGTGGCTGGTTTGCGGCTTTAGCTTTTGCGGAGATCGCTCTTGCCCCTAGTCACATTTAAACTTGCTTTCAACCATTAGCATATGTAATTGACTTGCTGTATCATTAACCCAAATCAGATTATTAAGAGTGACTCTGAAACAAACACAGTATCTCTGCTTTGTTATGCTCCTCAGATAAACCCTTTGAATCTTGGTATTTCCATGAGTTCCCAGACTTGTCTGCTAACAAAACTTTTTGCATACTTTACTTCATCTCACAATCATGTCTCTTTCATGTGTTGGCCTTTTGTCTTGCTTTGTGCAATTGAAGAAGTTGGTAGTCAATTTTGAAATCTTTTTTCACTTGTTTTGACATGGACTTAACTCAAAGACAAGAAAACAAAGAAAAAAAAGAATGACAATTTTTTTTATTTGGATCACTGACTCAAGAAAGATAAAACAAAAATAAAGAGAAGAAAGAAAAGACAACGAATGTCCCCATTTGAAACAAAGAAATGAAAAATTCATCTAAAAATGACAGTCAGCTCTAATGATTATGTCATGCATATCAGATTGAACTGCTTGATCTTTCCATCCAAAACTCTCACAAATTGTTGTTGAGTTAATGACCCTGAAACTGAGTTGCTTTCTTAGGTCAATTGCATTCGGAGACCTCATTCGGCTAGTGACGCCTTGAAGGGTTTCCGCCAATCAGCCTCTCTCATTTTTTTTTATCACCTCACCATTGCCTTATGGTATCCGAGAGGGTTTTTCGCCAATGAGATTCTCTTATTTTTATTTCTTTCAACTCACAGTCGTCTTACCGTGCTCATAAGGATTTTCACGGATAAGACTCTCTCATTTTTATCTCTCTCAACTTACCATCATCTTACGGTGCTCGTGAGGGTTTTCACCAATAAGACTCTTATTTTTATTTCTCTCCGGATTCCATGAGAAAGACGAGTAGTTCCCAAAATGTGTCATCACATCCATTGCATGCTTAGCCTTAACATTTCAAAGATTGATCTAAAGGTCTTTCTTTGGTTGTAACTTGGCTTTTGGATAGGGTTGGAAAGAAAGGATGGCATGGGGCCCAACCGATACTAAAAGTGGGGTAGGACTTACAACTTTTGGAATCGACTCAAACAATGAGGATTAACTCATGCCCCAGTTTTTTACTGGGCAATTCTAAATTTTTTATTTGGTTGGACCGAGCCCTGAGTAGGACAACCTACGTATCTCACCCTCGAGAGAGGAGAATCAGGTCATGCGTAGTTCTGACAGCTTGTTCTTTTTTGCTTGATTCGGACTTGTTTTTTTTTTCTTTTGTTGACCCTTTTTTTTCTTTGGGACTTTTTTGACTTTATTTTTCTTGACGCTCTTTTTTTTCTTTTTGGACACATTTTTCTCTTCTTTTTTTTGATACCTTTTGACTCTATTTTTTCGCTCTACACCTTTCTTTTAAGCTTTGCTGACTCTATCTTGATTCCAAAAGAAGAGTATGAAAGAAAATAGGACTAAAGCTCAAATGGGGTAAACAAAGGATGACACGATGTTTGAATAGCAGAATGAAATGCCTTCATCATATCAATCCTTGAAAATGCTAGTACATATCATGCAATATGAAAGTGAGAGATGAAGATCATTTGATATTTTTTTACAACACTAATTTTAACTGAGACTGTGTGTCACTACTTCTTCTGCAAACTCCATCTTTGTTGTACATTCCTCATGCTTTCGTGGAGTTAATTTTTCAATTCCTTTTGATGTAGGATCACACATCCACTATTGACCTAATTGAGACATGTCTTTCAAATGTTGACCAAATTATTCTCACGATTCTCAAAATAATTGCCTTAATTTTCAAAGAAGGCTTCAACTTGATCACCAAATGCCCCATCACTCTATCTATTTTATCAGACGCTCTCTTTTCTAACTTTAACCCTCTGATTCAATGCTCATGCTTAAACTGGATTTTAAGACCTGACTGAAAATTTCACTAGCATGTCATATCACTAGAGTTAACATAAAATATACTATGTAAAGAAAACAAACAAACAAACAACACATATTTAAAACACAAAGGAAAATAGGACACTTCATTTAGTTGAAACAAAAGATAGAAGGGTTTGAACATAAACGAAAAAATAAGATAGATCCCGAACTACAACCCGAAAATAATTTGGATAACAAAAAATAAAATAAAACAAACTACCAGACCTCTTTCTAGTAGGGAGAGGGGTGACTTCTCAATTTCTCAACCTGACATCTTAGCCACTGGTTTGCATATCAGCATGACTAGAGTTTCCCTTACCGTCAATGTTCTGCACCATAATTAATCCATCTTGAATCATCTTCTCAATTTCTCTTTTCAAATCTTGACAATCTTCAATACTATGACCCTGAGCATCAGAATGATACACACATAGTACATTAAGATCAAAATTTCTTGAACGTCGATTAAGAGTGTGTCCAAGGAGAGGAGTGATCATTCCCTCCTATACCAATCTCTGAAATAAATTGGCATATGTCTCTCCCATTGGTGTAAAGCTATCTCTCGACTTCTGCCTCATTTCATTATTTGGATTGGATAGAAAATCTGGCCTAGAAGGGTTTTGGTACGTTTGTGAAGTTAGAGGATGACTCTGGGGCGTTGAGGTATGCCATTATGGGTAAGATGAAGGTTGAACATGTGGTTGTACATTATACACTGGATATGGATGTGGAGGAATAGAGTAGAATGGATTTTGGGTGTGATTATGTGGAGCTTGGGTATAAACTTGAGCTTGAGCTTGAGAGCGACGACGACGTGGTCTTCTTGACCTATCCTGCTGTCTAACTACAATAGCAGATGCATATTCCTCATTTTTTTTCTCCCCAACACTTCCTGAACCCTTTTGAATTGCTTGAGTTATCGCTTTTAATGTTGTAAAACTCACAATGCGACCATTCTTAATTCCCTCTTCTATCATCTCCCCCATTTTAAGGACCTTAATAAATGACTTGCCTAATGCAGGTTACAAGTGTTGATAATATGTTTCATCCTGCGCTTGAATAAACACCTCCACTATCTTACTTTCTTTTATTGGCGGTTTTACTCTAGCAGCTTGTTTGCGCCATCTGATCGCATACTCCCTGAAACTCTCAGTATTCTTCTTTTTTATACTAGTTAGGGATTTTTCGTCAGGGATCAACTCCACATTGTATTGAAATTGTTGCAAAAATCCATTAGCTAGGTCATCCCAACTAATCCATTTGTCAATGTCTTGGTCAACAAACTATTCCGAAGCTAGGCCTGAAAGACTCTCCCCGAAATAAGCCATAAGTAGTTCTTCCTTCCCTCCAGCGCCCCTTAATTGGTTACAATAGCGCCTCAAATGCGCCACTGGTCCCCATGTCCGTCATACTTCTCAATCTTTAGCATTTTAAAGCCAGGAGGGAGGTTGACACCTGGAAACATGCATAAGTCCTTATATGAGACATTTTTGTAACCCCCAAGTCCTTGCAAGCTTTTCATAGCCAGTTCTAAACTTCTCAATTTTCTAGTCATTTCCTCTTATTCTTCTGTCATAACAGGTTTCTCAGTGTTAGGAGGAAATTCAGGCGGGTGAGTGTCACCGTAAAGACCAGTCAACTTGAATGTAGGCTCGAAAGTGTAACGCTGATCACCAGTAATATTCAATGTAGGCTCTCTTGTAGAGTAGGGAGGCACAACTTGTGGATGAACATCAAAACTAGGAGCTTCAGGTGGGGGTGGCACCGCAAAAACATGAACAACAGGTGGAGCCAAGTATGTTGTAGTCTTGGATTGGGGAGCGAGGAAATGAACATTGGAAGTGGTTGGATATTGTTGCCCCAGAGTCGATCCTGATGCATGTTGTGGCATATCAACAAAAATGGAAAATTGTGCATGTTACACGGGAGGCAAGCTAGAAAGATATTCCAGATTATCAGTGGGAACTAGAGGAGGCGGCAACCCATTAGCCCAAGCTCGATGCATTTCTATCATTTGTTGCCTTAATTTTCGAATCTCTTCATTAGCTCCTAAATTCTCATTTCCTGAACTCCCTATCTGATTAGTGACAACTAAATCGGTATCCTTGTTGGCCATAACCTTCTCTGTGACTTGGTGCAGTATGGGGGACCAGCCAAAATACCACAAACCAACCACCTCAAACTAACCGAACAAGAGATAAGAAATGCGTTAGAGTTCAACACTTTCTCAAAATCTCTTTTTTTTTAAAAGGTCACCGAACCCATGAAGGGCGCCTACGTATCTCACCCTCGAGAGAGGAGAATCAGGTGTGCATAGTTCGTGAAGTCTTGCCAAAATGGCCAAATAAACTTTTTTTTTTTTTGAAATTTTAAGAAGAAAAGAAAAATGACAAATTGTCAAAAGAATAGACGAAACTCTTTTTGAAATTTTTAGCTTTAATAACCTATACAAAATGAAACCTATGATTACCGAAGAAACTCTTTTTTGGGTTTTCAATTATGCATTTCATACAAAAATGAAACTTGAACCTATTAAAGGAAAAATCTTTTTGTAGTTTTCTTTTATTGATGCATATGACACCTACTCTAAATGAAGAGTGAAGAAATTTTTTTTTTTTTTTTTTGAAATAAGATCCCCGAACCAACAATAGGTTGCCTACGTATCTCATATCCCGAAAGAGGAGAATCAGGGATGCGTAGTTTGTCCAGATTGGACACTTAAGGATTAAATAACAAACTAAAACTTAACTTGAGCGACATGATTACAGACAGACGATGAAAGAAAATTTTTTCCTGGGGTTTTAATCAGACACGTCGCATAAAACTGACACCAACAACTATGAAAGAATTTTTTTTTGGTATTTTCGTTATAAAATATACAAAACTTCTACCATTTTTTTTTGAATTTTCCTTTTATAAAATGCTCTTATTGAATTTTTTTTTTAAAGTTTTCGAATTATGAACACTTACTAAAGAAACAAAAGGAAAATCTTTTTGATGATTTTTGTTTTTTTTGAGAAAATGAGTGCAAAAGGTAAAACTCTTTTTGATTTTTTGATTGTGAAAAACAAAAGTTATAAAGAACTCAAAAAAAAACTACAAAACTCTTTTTTGACTCACTTATCTTTTTTTTTTTCCAACAAATTTTTGCTTAGACACCTTACTTCTAACACAAGCTTTTACCCAAATCAGTCTGTCAAATGACCCCGTTATCCTCAAAGATACAACATTTAGCACGTAGGGATGCCTCAGAGGTGAGTTTCCTACAAAAGACCAAGTGGGTCCCGTTAGGTCTCAATATGATGCAGATAAGCATGACCAAAAGACAGACCTACGTTGGAGTTCACTAACAAGGCTGTTCAGGGAAGAGTATGGTCGATAGTGTCTGCTTTAGCTTTCTACCCACTCCACACCAGCCAACGGCTCCCCCTCCTAAGATAAGGGTGACTCAACTAGAGGTCATGTACACAGCGTACACTACGAACTTGTTGCAGACAAAAAGACTCGGGTTATACACAGGATGCCAGATATAAAGAGGTAACACATAAGATAAAAACTGTAAACAAAGAGCACGCAGGAACTCAACAATGAAAAAAAATAATAACATAAAACAACACAAACAACGTCTATACACCCATAATGCCAAACTAAGCCGATACAACTCCAAAAAATAAGCTCGAATTCTGAAATGATTCCCCAGCAGAGTCGCCAGAGCTGTCACAACCCTTTTTTGACACCAAAAGATTAGATTTTATGGTTTCGAAAAGGTTTTTATTATTAAAGTGACAAAATGAAGATTTGTCGCGAAAAGGACTTTTTATGTTCAAAACTCAGAGTCGCCACTTGGCATAAATCGGGTGTGCCAAGTCACCCTTGAATATCCCTTTTCTAAACAGATTTGACGCTTTAAAACTGATCCGCGAATAGAGATTCCGGCTAAGGAATTCTGTTGACCTAGGAGAAGGTGTTGGGCACCCCTCGATCCCGTGGTTCGACCACGATCGCTTGGTAGAGCGTATCGGCTAACTTTAACACCACGAGGGTATAAACCACACAAAACATGCAAAACAATCAATCAAGCAAACAAGATAAAACAATCCAAAATTTAGTGTCTAGTCCAATTATACAGTCCAAAAATAAAAAATGCGTAAAAATAAATCCTACTCTAAATTAATTCTAGACTAATGCTCTACCCGACGCCTCGGGCTTTCATCACGAACGTCCTCCGGGTACATGATACCTCGGGGCATTCCCCGGTGAATAAATATATACAGATACTTTGGGGCATTCCCCGACCAAATTATACAATTGATTCAAAAGTGATAAAATCAAACCATTCAATCAAATTTCAAACATTCAATCAACCCACAATCTGTAGATTTGCCTATCCGACCTATGTCTTGCCTATTCTAATCGGTGTATCTTGATACTACCAAATTCTATTAACGTTTATTTCAAGTCAAACAACTAATTAATCAAACTAATCAAAATTCACCAATTATATCAAGTTTTCAATTCTCGCTCCACTTATTCCCACATGAATTCAAATCTTTCAATTCCTTCATTCACGTGAATCAATCAATCAATATCAACCACAGTAATCACGATTGCTCAAACACAATATCGAAATATATCACCACGTCACAATCATTAACCAAACACAATATTCACTCCAACACACCAAATATAGTAAACATTAAATAAAAAAGGGGAATAAAATTAGACCTCGATTCGTAGCTTTCAAACTCAAATATTAATCGAGTGAAAAGACGAAGACCTCGTCCGAATATCCCGAGCAGAACCTCAGTCAACAAACCCACAACTCGGATCAACCAACTTCCCAAAAATCAGATTCGAAACCTAAAAATTACTAAGGATAGTGAGTGAATCTTAACTCGGTATCGAGAAACTGTGATCCGAGATGTCAAATCTCAACAGAACCCATCAACTCGAGCGTTTCCCGGCTTAATCTTCTTATAAATAAAAAGGAAACTGAAGGAACTTCAAGCTTTCGAAGGCTGGAAACCAACTGAACGATGAACCAGTGGTCGATTTTGATGAAAAGTTTCGCCGGAGAAGCTCAAACAGGGGCTGAATCTCACCGGAAGACTCAAACCAAGACCAAATTTCTTACCCGTTCTCCCTCGTCTCTCAATCTCGAATCCCTCACTCTCCCATGGCGTGGTGCTCTCGTGTAGCTGTGTATGTGCGACTTTGAGCTGGTAGAATCAGAAAACGACCAAGAAACGGTCTGGTCCGATGATGAGCTCACCGGAGAAGCTCGAACCTACCGTATCCCTCTCGATCTCCTCTCTTTCTCTCTTTCTCTCTCAGCTACCTTCCCTTCGCTACTCTCTCTCAGCTCTCTGATTCTATATGTGCGTGTATATTGATGGAAACTTTGAGAAAAATGGTGTGGGTCTGTGTAATCGATAGAAAATTGGGGAGTCACGATGGAAGGAGCGGTCTTCCTCCTCTGTCAATTCAATGGAAGATGAGTGAACCCCCCTTCTGTGTATGGCCCCCCTCCTTTTATGTGCTCTCCCCTCTTGTTTTTTTAGAAAGAAGAATCCAAAGTATATATCTATATTCTCCACTCAAAACAAAATGGTCCCCTGGTCCTTTTTCTTTTTCTTTTCTCGTGGGCCCCCCATTTTAATTGTGAGATGGTGATGATATATTCCCTCTTTTCCAATTTTGTTATGAGGTGGATTAAGAAAAAAATTTGTAAGAGGGGTAGGGGTGTAAGTGGGGGTAGTGGGATAGGGTAGGTGGTGAAGATAAGGTTTGTTATTTTTTGTATTTTTATGGAGGGGTTATCAACTAAAAGAGGGTGTATGGTAAGGTGAGTTAAAAAATGGATAAAAACGATATCGGGGAGGGACGAAATTAGGTGTCTACACTCAAAAATATTTTTTTAAAAAATTATTGACGGATGTGAAATTCACGTGCAATGCACGAACCCATTTTTTGATTGAATCGTTGAAAAGTATAGCACCAAGTTTTGTGCCCTAAAATATTGTAGAGGTGTTAATTTTAATGGATGAAAAACAAATGCGAAAAAGAAAATTAAAGATGAAGTAAGAAAAGAAAAATTCTTACCTCTTCATCAACTAACTTAAGAAGCTTTCAAGTACCGGTTGTTTCTTCATTATATTCTTTTATTGGGTCACTACCTATGATCAACACTTTTATTATGGACATGCGATCGAATGGCTTCAATGCACTAATTGGAACAACTTCGGTAGTTGCATTCGTTGCCATAGTAGTCTAAAAAAAGAGTTAGAATAGCATTAATGCATGACTTAGAATGAAGATAAACTGATGAGTTAAGTAGATTGTACCTGGATATGTGAGTTGTCTTCGTATATTTAATAAATACAACAAACAATACAAATTAAATCAATAAGAACATAAATTCAACTAATAACACAAATTAGATCAATTAAGAATATTATCTAAATTGCTGGCATAACAATTACTATTGTGTTTAAATCATTAATGAGAAAACAACAATCGACAAAGAAGCTAAAGTGAATTGACGAAGAGAATTGAAAAAAGAGAATGAAACCTGGAGAAGAGACAAAACTGAGAATAATAGTGGATGAAAGAAAAATATGATGAGGACAATAAAAAAATAAAATCAACATGGATTTTATAGAAGTTGGTAAAGGATACCTGTTTTACATGGGATAGAAATTGTTTTGATCCTATTTTGTATATAAAAGAGTTTGATGGCGTCAGAAACAACAAATAACAAAGATGGAAATATTTTGGCGTCAGGAACAACAAATAACAAAGATGAAAATATTTTTGATTTTTAAATTTGGCAAGAAGCGTAGTAAGATGGAAAAATTTATTTTCGTTTTTTAAACAAATAGAAAAGATGATTTGTTTTAAATAAACATATTTTTCTTGATTGTCATATTTCATCTTTTGTTGTATATTTTTATTGAATATGTTCTAGGCAGACAAGGCAATGAAGGTGAGTTTGATTGAAAAGAATGAGATAGTGGAGGAGTCGGAAAGAAAGTTTGTCCATGCTACTCTTTGTAGTGGTGAATTGGCTGCTAATGTTTATGGTCGGTTTCATGTAAGAATTTTTGTTACCCATATACTCTCCTCTCTTTGATATTGTATCTATTTCATAGTATTGTGAACAAATTCTCTTGTGCTGTTAGTAGTATAAAAATATTTTTGTTTGAGGAATTGAGGTGCGCAAAAATTGGTTTGACCACTATGGTTATCGAAAAACAAGATTGAATCTTTTCTATACTTTTGAGACTCTTTAATTCTATTAGTCTCATTTCACTTTTGATGACATGCTTTTGTCCCAATGATATTGTTGGATAACTCTATCCAACCTATGCCAAGATACACGGGGGGTTGGGATGACCCTGGTCGGAGTCATGATCAAGCATGGCGTTTATTTGTGGTCTTGGTTATTAAATAATCTTGTGCCTTTACTATAAGTTATAGCTTTTGGTATGATGGTAAGCATTTGATCCTGACCAATATTGTATGCTGAAAGTGACAAATTTTTGCAGGTGTTTTTGGTTTTATGTAGACGCTTTGCAGCATGTAATTTAAAATGAGGACGCACTTTTGAGGTTAGATGTCTCAACTGTACTATTATAATCCCTAATTATGCCGGTAATACATGTATATATGCTTTTTACTGAAAGAAGTAATGCTTGACCGAGATATAGAATTTGAATATCTAAATTTTAATTTTCTAATATTACATTAATCTAATTAATTTAGATTGACTCAAAAGTAGCGAAGGATGATTAACGACATCTTTTGTCATGTGGCATAAGCTTTTCATTTTGCTTCTTACATTTTTTGATTAGGCAAAAACCATATTGTAAAATGAAAAAAAAATGAAAGTAATGGGGAAGTAGTTTATTATTAGCTACCATATATATTATGTTTTAATGAGTTACAATTTGGCTACATTCATGATTTGTTGTTGAAAATTTTAGACATCTGATTTGTGTATGTAGATGATCATATACGTAAGAAATAAAAACCTTTATCATTTTATGGATATTCCTAATCGATTCATATGGAACTGAAGATCACAATTAAGCATTGTCAGACCATTTAGAAATTAAATGTGAAGAAATGATTGAGATTCTTTTACCTTTACCGATGTTTCTTGGTAAGAGATATTTAGTACTTCTATATAAGTTGAGGTATTGACTGTAATATCTTAAGTATTATGTGTTTATTGTATTTTTCATCATCAAAAAATATCTAAGAGTAGTATGAAGATCATGTAGAAGGAACAAATTAATCGGAGAAAGAAAATAAAAAAAGACTATGAAGCTGAAGAGCATTGAAGAGAGAGTCGGGCACAATAATAATAACATCATCTCTGAAATTAAAAATTTAAAGAGAATTGAAAAGAGATTGACATGTAGCAACTTCTATTTCTCAATTATGAGTAGAGGAATTAGGATTGACATGTAGCAGCTCCTATTTCTCAATTATGAGTAAAGGAATTAGCTTTTCGTTCTCGAGAAAAAAAAGAGTGAGTCAAGTAAGAAAGAACTTACAGATATTCATATCGATGAAGAGCACTCGCACCAATACAGAAAAAGATGGATTGTTGAATGTATATCCAATCTTGAAAAAAGGAGTTTTATTAAAAAACATTAAATTTTATATTTATGTCAAAAAGTGTTTCAAGCCTCCGGGACAAAGTTCTTTAAGCAAATAAAAATGTAAGACTTAAAATAAATAATTTGCTCTTGTGGATACTTGCTCCTACTCCTTCATTTTTTTTATTATTGTTATGTTTCATTTTTTGAGAGTCAATTTGACTAAATTTCAAAGATAAATTAGATAAGATTAATTTAATATTTTCAAATATTTTTTGATTATTAAACCGATTATGTTGTATGTGTTAAGATTTTTGCCCTGATTTTCTTACCAAATTTAAGTTTTATTTTTCTTAAAAGGAAAATAAAAGTAATATCATAATTACTTTTATTTTTCCTGAAAGAAAAATATAAAACTTTTTCATATTTGATTAACCACTTTCTAGGAGAAAATGTTTTGGAACCTTATAAATAGAAAGCCCCCTTCTCATACAACAACACAATAATATCCACAATGTAGTCGTTTAAGAGTCTTATTTAAGGGGAGATTTTCTCCTAACAGTTTTACGTTTTCCTTAATATTAATTTTCATGTGTAGGTCAATTGGCCAAATAATATCAATAATATATCTTTTTAGTATATTTTTATTTGTCATCTGAATTATCATCCTCTTGATTTGCAAACTTTACGCTTCCGCATGACCCTTTCTCAATTTCGAACCCAACAGTATGGGGCCGAATGTTGGACTGTTAAGAAATCTCACGTCTAAAAGATGAAAGTTGTTGAGATGAGAATGTTGAGGTGCATATGTGTGTTCATATTGGGAGCGTCAAGATTAAGAATGATGAAATATGAACAAGGTACGAATGACTCCGTGATGGAAAACATGAGTAAAGTAAGATTAACATGGTTTGGACATTGTGAGAAAGAGCATAGATGTCCCAATTAAGAGGTGTGAATGGTTGGCAGTGGGAGACGTTTAGAGAGATAGAGACAAGATAAAAAAGTATCTATATTTTGTATTTCTAAAAGGGATCTTAAATTTTTATTTTCGTAAGCTGTTATTTCTCATCTTTTTGTTAATTTTGGTTTATGTTGATATTTTATGTTAATTTTTTATATTTGATTTTTCTCCAATATTTATGTATGTAGTATATATGCATCATGCATCTTTATAGTTTTGAATATTCAAGAATGTAGATCATATGCATTTGTTACTTTCTGAATAAAAAATAAGTTGAACACACTTCAATTTCTTACTTGATCTACTTTTCATCAGTTTTTTCTATACTGAGTTTTATTATATTAAAATATGTTACGCTGTTTCAGGATGTAATAGACGATGAAGATGAAAAGTGCATAAAGCTGTTGCAACCGCTTTGACTGAGATTAATGTATATAACCTAAGTGGAGTGGAGTACACATCAAGTCGGAGCTGTGAAATTATAAAGCTGGTGAGAAAGTTACTCTGCAAGACAGAGTTACTGTGTTACTAAACCTCTGGAAAAAAGAAAATGACAATTAACTAAATGTTGGATGCTTCCTTGCACTTTACCTAATGTAATCTTCGGTTGTCATTAATTTGGAGCATCTCAACGAAAAACTTACATAGAATAAATTTAAACGAAGAATATATTTTGGCTTCATCTAATTTTGCTCCTTAATTAGTAGTGTGACTGTTATTTATCAAGTTTTTTATCTTCAAATTATACGTTATATTTTTAAAATTTTTGCACTTAATAAAATAAAGTACACAATAATTCATTTCTTATACATAGTTGTTCGTATTAACGTTTACTACAGACATTACAATTCCAAAATTTTACCATCTTTTGCACAACTTACTTTGTTACCTTTTTCCATAATATACACGTAAATCATGTGTGTATGACGAAAGAAAATTAAATTAACTATCTTTCCATATATTTTAAGAGATTTTTTCTAATTCTTTTTACCATATATTTTGAGGTCTACACGAATTTCCCTATTAATTCTTCAGCTACACAAGGAAAAGGAAAATTACATTGATCCTCTTTTCCATATATTTACAAATCTTATCATATTTTATAGGAATCTCTAAATATTAATTATCCTAATATTTTTTATTATATTAAAAAATAATTGGAGGAAATAAATGAAAAGACAATTTTTTCTGTTACAAAGTTTTTTAATAAAGGGTAAAAAGTTCAAAACAATGATCTATAAGGATATTAAATAGTAATTGGATTACAATAATACATTACTCATTTACTTGTCATATTTATTTTTACACGCCCCCTAGAATAAACTTTTTGTCCTATTTTAATTATTGATTTACTCTTTTTCATGTCCACTAAGAAAAATAATAAATAAAAGATATTTTTTATTAAGTTTCACTATTTAGTACTTATATTTTTTCTTAAAAAAAATTAAACAATACTTTAAGAAAATTACAATTGTATAGTCGAAAATCATTGTAAACTTTAATTTTGAATTAAAGATTATTTTGATATATATATATATATATATATATATATATAATATTAAAAGTGTAAAGACCCTTAGAATAATGATTTGAACTTTTTGTCCTTCATTAAAAGACTCTCTTTTAGACAAAACTGTCTTTTCACTATTTTCTTTAATTTATTATTTAATTATTTTTAATATATTAAATATACTCATAAAATATATGAGACTCCTAAAATATATGAAAAAAGAATCAATTAATATTTTAATAAGAATTACTATATTTTGAAAGGGGGGGGGGTCTTTACCATAAGAAAAACGTACTGGAAAAACATTTAAATTTAGGAAAATTCAACTTGAAGAAAAAGGAGCAAAAAAAAAAAAGTTGAGACTAAAAAGAAAAATTTGAATTTATATTCGTATAAGAAGTGAAATATATATCATTCTAACTAATTATGTCAATATAAAGACGTTAAAATAAAATAAAAGATTTCTTGCTCTCTCTTAACATAAGTTATTAAAATTTCAAGTGAAAAATACTCCTAAAATAAGATAAAAAAATACTCCTAAAATGGGACTCTCTTAAGAAAATACTTTTATAAATATTAAGATGCACGTTAAATTAGAGAAGAAACTGATTTATTTATTATGAAAATATGACTGATGCTCATCTAACTTGATTCGGTTGCATGTCTAGATTGATGGATGCTTAATTTTCTAACCCTCAACTTCATTCAATGTGTGTGTATATCTTCTTTGTTTTCATTTAAGTCATTTTTTAGTGTCAAAATTTTTGCTCAGACAAGAATTATTTTCATCAAAACTGAAGTTTTGTGATCACTATTATATTATTTTGTTGTAGTTTTTTCGCTTAGACAAGAATTATTTTCATCAAAAATGAAGTTTTTTTTTATCACTATTGTATTATTTTGTTGTAGTTTACAGGTCGTAGATGAATTTATAGGTGGTAGATGAATGTCGGCCGGCTTTGAGGATTTTTTTTAGGTAAGGATTAGGTTTAATTGTATTATTTTTATATCTCTGTTTTGAGGATTTTTTTTGTGTAAAGGTAAAGTTTAGTTGTATTATTTTGATATCTCTATTATCTTATTATTTTGTTATAGTTTACAGGTAGTAGATGAGTGTCGAAAGACTTTGAGGAAATTTTTGTATAAAGGTTTGATTTAATTATATTGTTTTGACGTCTCTATCATCATATTGTTTTATTGTTTTGTTGCAGTTTACAAGTGATAGATGAATGTCGATCGGCTTTGAGAATTTTTTTGGTAAAGGTTAGGTTTAATAAAATAAATTCTCCAAAAAATGTTGAATTTAATTATTTTATTCATTTTTATTATTTAAATAAATATCTTATTTAGTGTAAGTATTTGACAGTGAGGTCTGTTTGACTATAAGTCCACTAAAACACTAGCTTGGGGTCTTCACCTTTTTCGTAAGATGGGTTCGATTTGTATTATTTGTGAAAAAAATGTCGTGTGAAGTTAGGGTTGAAGAAATTTTTTTAAAGTGAAAAAGTAAAACAACTTTTTACCTTCTAATATGGTACCTTACAGTAATAAAATTGTCTTTTTATCCATAAAAATTGTAACCCCAATACACTCTAAGAATGAATCAACTAATGAAAAATTCTAAAATCGAACTTCCAAAAGAAACAAAGCCCATCCTTTAAGGAAAAATAAAGGAGAGGAAAAAGAAAAAAAAAAAAAAAAAACCGAAAAACGACGAGATTAGAAAATATCAGCTTAACAAGAAAACAATGGGTGAAAATTATTTATCCTCTTCAACTTTAGTTTAAAAATCAAACTCTCACCTCAATTTTGAATTCCCCTCTTTATCCTATTTATTTTTTCTAAATGTCTACTTTACCCTCACTCTATTAATATTTTTTTTTCTTTACTTATTTAAAATAGTGATTATTTTTATTTTTTAATCTATATAGTAAATTTTATTTAGAAAATATAAATATTATTTTTTAGAAGAAAAAAAGAAAGTGAAAAGCATTAATGTAGCATATAAATTAATTATGTTCAAAATAAAATAAATGAACATAATAGTAAAAACAACAACATATGTAGTGTCAGTAGGGTTTGTGGAGGATAGAGTGTATGCAGTTCATATAACTATTTTCGAGGTTAGATAGGAAGACTATTTTCGATAGAGTCTCAGCTCAAGACAAAGAGGATAGAAGATAATAAGGACTAACACAATAACATATAGTAAAAGATCAATACTATCACACAAAGATAATACTACAAGCGATCTACCTGAAACAACATGTATAGATAAGAATCAAAGAAAATAAAACTACAAGCATTTCACTACAACTAATAATAAGGACAACACTCCTACCTATAAGCATGAACTTACTCCACCTCCGAATCTTCTATACTAATTCACACTCCCCACACCTTCTTAAAAATCAACGACAGATAATAATAACTTTATAAATATATTCTGATGCGTGCAACATAAAAATAATTAATAAAATGGCGATACATTTTAAAATAAATTAATTTCTAAAATTTTAACATTGTTAATAACTTTCAATTATACTTTAGAATATCTCATTAATGACAATTAAAACTCATTTATCTATACAAATAATAAAAAATAACGAAAAAATAAAGTTTAAATATACACACACATACATATATAAGCACTTAATGCAGGTAATAAAATAGCATTCATAAAATATACCTTAGCTTTTATAACCAATTTATAAAAAAATTATTCTACTTATAATATTAACGAATTTAAATAAAATAAATAAATAATTGAGTAAAGTAAATAAATAATTTATAATATTATTATAAAATATGTTATATAGATAAAAAAAAAAGGCAGTCCGGTGCACTAAAGTTATCGCTATGCGCGGTGTCCGGGGAAGGGCCCCACAAGGATGTATTGTACGCAACCTATCTTGCATTTCTGCCAGAGGCTGTTTTCAAGGCTTGAACCCGTGATCTACTGGTCACACGACAACAACTTTTTCAGTTACTCCAAGGCTTTCCTTCAAAATATGTTATATAGATGGAGACTACAAATGTCAAGGGTATTATAGATATTATATAAAATAAGGAAGGGAGAATGTCTATTAGGGGAGAGTTTGATTTTAAAAATAAAGTTTGGGAGTGTAAATGATTTTCACCTAAAAACAACCTTGAGGGAGATGGAAATAATTTATTGTCTTTATGTAGTATTTCTTGATGTTCTTTGAAACTTCTCTTAGCATATGTACTTATTAAATTAGACAGTCCTACATTCCAAAATAACTTTTCATAATCAGAAAATCCCAACGAAAGAGAGTCAAAATTTTAGCTTCTTCTCTTCTTTGATGGCGTAAAATGTGAGATTTGTCTCATTAAATTATTTATGATACGATTCAGTATAGTATCTATTTACTTTATCAGATATTTATAATACACCTATAAGAAAATATAAGATTATCACTTCAAGTGAAACAACCAGAAAGAACTACGTTTATCAAAAATGCAACAAAAAATAAAAATTACGTATAAAATCTATCAGCGTGAATAAAACCATGCTGAGTAAAATATAACTGTAAGTATGTCGAGAAAATTGAAGGAAATGTGTCTTTTAATTCTTGAATGAAGGATTGGTGACATTGACCAACAGATAGAGTCAAACATCATTAGAATACTTGATTAAGTTAATTGTGGACTTAATTAATATTTTCAAAACTTTCTAATCTTTTCAAAAATACAAATCAACCCAACCCACACCCCTCTTCAATCAAAATCAACCACTCTCTCCTCTCTCTCCAGCTTCTCTCAACTCTCTCCCAACCAACAGCTCTGCAAAATTTCTCCCTTCAACCTCCGGCGAAAAATAGTTGGGCGAGTTTCTTTTTGACTTTCAACCATCAATCAACGTGAATACTTCTCCGGCGACAACAACTTCGAGTTTTTCGTTCTCCCATTTCCTTTTTCACAGGTAAAAAATTATGAAGAAATAGAGGAACTTGAGCCAACTACTCTTCTGATAGTGAAATGTGGACTGAATAAAACCCTAATTTATATTATTTCTTCTTCTTGTTGTTGTACTGTTGATTCGAATTTGTTGGTGATTTTGGTCACAGTTGATATTCTTAGTATGTGTGTGTGTGTGATGTGTTGGTGTTGCTGGGTTGATTTGTTGTTTGTCTTGGTAGAAATGGTATTGCAACAGTTGAAACATCTGATGTAATAGATGAAACATATGATGCAACAGATGAAATCTGATGCAATAGATGAAAAATCTGATGCAACTATGAAAATCTGCTGCAACAGGTGAACAATCTAACAGATCATTCATCTGTTGCGACAGACAACTCTTCTGTTTGAAAGAAATCTAAACAATATTGATCCAACAGATAACTGATTAGTGATCTATTTTTATTCTTTCCAACGGTTTACTCTTCGTTTTGCAAAAGATTAGGACTGTTTTTATTCTTTCCAACGGTTTACTCATCCGTTGTAACAGGTTGGTTATCTGTTGCAACAGATAACATACCTGGTGCAACAGATTAGTGATCCATTTTAATTCTTTCCAACGGTTTACTCATCCGCTGCAACAGGTCGATTATATGTTGCAACAGATAAAATACCTGGTGCAACAGATTAGTGATCTGTTTTTATGGTTTCCAACAGATTACTCATCCGTTTCAACGAGTCAGTTATGTGTTGCATCAGATAAAATACCAGGTGCAACAGATAGTGCTGTTTTTATGGTTCCTATGGATTACTCATCCGTTGCAACAAGTCGGTTATATGTTGCAACAGATAACATACCTGGTGCAACAGATTAGTTGTCTGTTGGAATTGTTATATTACTGTTATTCATTAATCAATTATAATCTATGTTATGTTCCTGTTAATTTAAGATAACATGGATCCCAAAAGAAAAGAAATCGAATCAAGTCCAAGTAAAGGAACAAGTGCAGCAGCTCAGCTACATTCACTACTCTATGAGCTTGCTTTACAAGCGTTATCTCAATCAGGAGCAGAAGATAATGAACACGGGGAGGAGAAATCTTTCAAAAGAAATGATCCAAATGCTAATAGCCCTTCCGCAGAAGAGTTGGTCAAAATCTTCAGCATTGATCGTTATCCTGTGAGAATGCAGTGCGATGGTGCCACAGATTTAACGGGTTATCTCATGGTTAAGTCAGTCATGGGAAAATCTTTCTACGCCTTCAGAAAAATACTTCGAGAATAAAAATTGAATTCTTATTTCAGGGAAAGCTGTTTTGGGCAATATCTTGATTTGCCGGAGGATAACAATGCTCGTTTTCAAATGAAAATGGTATATGATCTTCTCAAGCACAGGTTTAAGTATGAAAATAAAGATAAGATGGATAAGGTGTGGATAAATTACTGTGGCATGCCTGTTTGTTTTGGTTGGGAGGAGTTTGCCATAGTTACCGGACTAAAATGTTACCCTGCTTCTCCTTCTCAAGTTATACCTACTCTGACCCAAAAAAAAGCACCCCGTACACCCAAAAAAGAAAAATAAAGTCGAGTGATCGTGATAACCTGGTGTCCATTGTTGGTCCAAGCTTCAAAAATAAAAATCTGATTGAAGCGTTGAAAGGTAAAGGACTTTCAAAGAAACACAAGCAATCATTGTGCTTGGTTTGGTTTGTACATAATGTTCTTTGGGCGAGAGACATTAACAAAAACATAAGCCTCGGTTTAATAAATCTCTTCGAGGATCTTGAGGCATTTAACAACTATCCTTGGGGTTATGAAAGCTTCAAAATGACTGTCGAATATTTGTTGACTCCATTAACGCCAAAAACAGTCAACTTATATGGTTCTCCATGGGCCTTCATGGTAAATATTTCTTTTATCATGATATAATTCATCATTTTTTTATTCAATAATGCTTTTGATTTATTGGCTTTATGTTATAGGCTTGGGCATTTGAAGCCATTTCTTATTTGAGACAACAAGTGAACTACCAGGAAGAAGTTTCCTATCCAAGAATTCTGAGATGGTTATCGGCCAAAACTGATAAAAATGCAAAATTTCTTGATCTTTTCAATCCCCCAAGAAAGCAGTAAGTCCAATTCTAATCAAGTTTTTGTTTTAATTAATGATTAAATGATTTCATCATCATTCTTAATATATGTACCGATTTATTTTAGATTGTCCATTCGTGGCTTGTTCCGACCAACCGAGAGTTGAAGATACCATTTTTCTTACTTTATAAGTCTATGCAAACTTTATCGGACCCTAAGGTCGTTGATGGAATAAAAATAAAATTGTTTGGAGCAACAACCATTACAAGAAAAATAATTTTAGAGGGTGGGGGTAATGATGCTCCTCTTACAGTTTTTGAAACAACAAGCCATTATGATTATGATCATAATGGTTGTACAAATTTTTCTCCAGATTTTGCCGCATCTAGCGAATGTTCTTCATACAAATGTCAAGACTGCAAGGTAAAACACGATGGAGTGGTTAATGCTATTAATGCACTAACTGCTTCTGTAAAGAAAATGACATCTAAGAGGGGTGTCATTCCATCAAAGAGGATTTCATATCCAACACTCCACTAGAGATCAAGATGGCTAAGAGAAGAAGGAAAGACACTTCCAAGGCATCATCAATCATAAAAAAAAGTAAGATTGCAACGCCTCTGTCTTTGTCTTGCACCGATGTTCAGTGTGCAAGGGCCACAGAAGAGCACGTTCCAAAAAACAAACAGGCACATATCTGTTTCAACAGATGATACATCTGCTGAAAATTATCAAACAGATATATACATCCGTTGCAACTGTTGTCTAACCCGTTGCATCAGATTCGTTAGCTGTTTCAACAGATGAGTCTTATGTTGCAACAGATGGGTCATCTGTTCAAAATTATCGTACTGCTCTGATTTACCTGTTCGAATTTATCCCAACAGATAATCCATCTGATGCAACATAAGACTCATCTGTTGTAACAGATAGAAAATCTATTGTATATCTCTACTTAGCATTGATAATTCTGGCTTTCCAGGTGGATGTCACAGCTACTGCCGAAGAGCATAATATGACAGTTGATAATCCATCAACTGCTTTCAAAGATGAAGAAAAAGTGGAGCTTGTCAGTTTGGGAGAACGAAAGAATTACCCATTTTAAGGGTTTAACATCTCGGACGAGACTCCAAAAAAACTAACACAGTTGACCAACGACTATTCAGAATGGATTGCCGATGGGCTGTTAAAGCATCATGCCGACAGGTACATAAATCAATTTTATGGATATTGGTTTATACAATTCTTATTGTAAGAACCTGACATTAATACATATAAATCATCATGTAGAAAATAAAATTACGAGTGCTACAAAGTGAACGAATCGAGTCTTGGTTTTGATATGTTCGACTTTGTTTTTACACATCTCGGAACAAAGAATTGGTTCTATTTGATGTCACAGCCCCAAACTTGCTGGAATGATAAGGTTTAAATGCCATACATATTACTATTAATTAATACTTTATTTAATTGCATTTGTGTATTGATTTTTTCATCACGTAATCCAAAATATTTGATAATATGTGCAGCACATCGATGTCATTTTTTACTACCTCCGAAAGAAGGTCAAGTTGCAAACACAAGAATAATACAGATACACAACAGGCAATTGTTTGTACAAAGTTTACATCAATAATGCCTACGATAGGTATTATCAACAGCAACCGAAAGTTTTCCGAAACAAGGAATGCTTAATCAACATCATCAAAGGTTTTAGCATTCTGGCTGGCTTACCTTGGCATTTGGTCGACGAAGTGTACATCCCAATCAATTGTAATCATGAATTCCATTGGGTGTTGGCTGTCGTCATTCTAAAAGAGAGGCGCATCCGAGTTTATGACTCGATGTTGCGAATGAGATGTTTTGGGCCGTCGTCTGAGATACAAAAGCTGGCCAAAATATTGCCTACTTACCTTGATATGAGTGGCCTTTTGGATCAAAAGGTTCATACTGATTGGTCGACGGTTGAAGCATACCGGGATAAAATGGCTAATCCATTCGATGTACAATATGTTGACGGAATTTCTCAACAAACCATTGGTAGCCTGTAAGTTTAAGTGTCATGATTTAGTTTCATTTCACAAATTTTACAACGCTTGCATGAACTGCAAGATATAGATTATCTATTTTTTTATAACGTAGGGATTGCGGTCCTTTTGTTGTCGCCTATGCCGAGTATTTGAGCGATGGATTACAAGTACCAAATGATGGACTTGATGCCAGATTACTCCGCAAAAGATATGCTGCTCTTTTATGGAAATATGGAGAAGCGAAAGCTCAGAAGCCGTACGCAACCGACGTTAAAGATCCACGCGACCAAAGCCGAATTCCATAGCACTGGATGAAGAACAACTTGTCCATATTGATTAGATCTTTATAGCTTGAGTTCATCAATGTAATAACCTATCCTCCTTGGTTTAACTTGTTGATTTATTTGTAGAGTAGATCGTTTGTACCTATAATGATTTTTTTTACATTTCATTTATTTGTTGAGTTATTTCATGTAATTTTCGAAGGCTTCGATTTATTTTATTCTGTCTATGAATATAATTAATTCTGAGTTTTGAACATGTTAATTGAAATGGAGTACTAGATTCAAATATCACAACAAATAATACATCTATTGCAACAGACGACATATCTTATCAGACAGATTTAGACATATGTTGCAACATGAGATGCAACACGTAGGTCATCTGCTGGAAATTATATAACAGGTCTTCCTACTTTTTAAATTTGGTCTAACAGATTACCGATCAGTTGCAACAGATAAGTACTGTTGCAACAGATCGTAAATCTGTTGCGACAGACAAACGGGGAACATCTGCATAACGCAACAGATGAACAACCTATTCCAACAGATAATCAATCTGTCATAGCAGGTACTATATCTGTTATGACAGATATAAAATTTATTGCATTATAAAAATTCAACTTTTCCTGACATAAAAATTATTGTCCCTACATGTATAGTGAATTGGATTGAAATGAAAATTTGTTATCGTGTTTGTCTCTGTCTTTGTACATGTTCTTTTTTATACACGGGCTCCAATCATTTAGTTAGTACCCCATATGCCCAGACCTATTGCATCTTTTCCACAACGGTGTCGCACACACCGGTCATTTGTGTGCCGGTCAGCAAACACTTGATGTATGCAAGCGAGTACGACCGGCATGCTGCACTGGTTGTATTTTTTGGGAGCTGGATGTTCTTATTTCGACCTTAAAAAACCCATGATTCCTTCGCCAAGAATTTAGCCGCCAAATGATCCATCAGCTTACTCTGTGTCAACAACTTGGGCAACAACTTTAAGAGTGGCTGCATGTGGGTTAAAAACGTCTTCTAGCTGAACACATGTAAGTTGCAGTCATAAACCTTAATCTTTCCCTCGTATAGTAGTATCTCAACAGTGAGAAAATAGGTGACATCCACGTTCATGACTGCAAGGATTCTTTTTGCCTTGGTCCAGCTCTTGTCGTGTGGATATGGCCTTTTCCTTCTAACATATTTAATCGCTTCTTCATCCCATTGGAACGTAGAAACTAACTGATCAAATCCCGGGCTACCGGAATCAGCTATCTTATAGAGTTTAGCTTACCTATCCTTAAAATTATTGTAGAAGTTGAGGTCCATTATCCTATCGGCAGCGTCATAAGCATTCGGGTACGCTAATTTCCTTCCCCTCATGAGGCAGAGAATTTCATCAACAAACTGTGGTATAAGAAGACAATTTTTAAATAGGTTAGTAATTGTAAAGAATAAAAACATAGTCAAAAGAATTCGATGCAGAGAGTTCTCTGAATCAGTTCACAGATTACCTAGCCAACGCAACTTATGCAACAGATGTGTGTTATGTTGCAACAGAATACCAAGTTTTTGCAACAGATTACACATCTGTTGCGTAGATTCTTCTTCATGGAGTAGATTGAAAGGGTAGGTTAGCAAAAGTAAACTTACCTTGTCCTCGTACCACACGCACATATTTGTCATATTCGAGAAGTCTTTGGCCGCAAATGAATGCATGGTGTATTCTTTTTGAACCTTCATCATGATGAATTCTTCCAGTTCCTTCTTCTTCTCCTTGCTAAGCACCGCGAATATATCCACCTTCTTTGGCGACCCCTGAACTTCAATAACTATTGGAGCGGGGGGAGTTGTAATTTTTGCTGATTTCAGAACGGAGAGAATTTGTCTAATTTTTATTCTCTTCCTCCTAATCTTTACTATAGGAGTGCATGGCTCTCTTACCTCGTTGGATGGTATGACACCCCTCCTGGATTTCAACTCCTCGGCAGCTTCAACAATAGCCTCTAGTTTGTCGAGGGGTTTATTCTCTCTGTCCTTGCACACTTTGTATTTGCAATGAGAACATGAGGGTGATGAAGGGTGAGAGGGACCACTGTAAGGGTGGGAGGGACCGGTGTAGGGGTGAGAGGGAGGACTTGTGCAAGAGGTGTTTTCAAACATATTTATTTTTTGCTGAGCACCAACATGCTCATAATCACGACTGGCAGCAGAAGCAGCAGCAGGATGGCTGCCACTATCATAAATAACTCCACCAGCAACACCTCCAGAAGAAGCACCCGAATCTGTTGCAGTTTGAGTTTGGTCGTGAAGAGCTTCAATATTAGACTGACCTTGCCTAACTGCTCTTCTTATGGATGTTTCTCCATCCAATTCCTTCTTTATTAACTCCATCGTTTGGTCTTCTTTTGTATCAACAAGACCCAGAGTAAGAAAAAAAGTCATCCCCAGCTCATCAATGGTAGGCACGATCCAAGGATGCACAACCTATAAAAAAACAATAAGAGGAATTTAAATCATATAATAATAATTTCTAATCAGTTGGGTTACATGGGGCTCGGGTTATGTTAAAACAACCAACTTATGCAATAGACAATCTAGCTACCGTAACAGCTGATCTGTATGTTGAAGCAAATTGATAATATGTTACATCAGAATACCCATCTATTGCATAATTTACAGTAGATGGGTAATCTGTTGAGTAGGATTCATAGAACAGAGCAACATATGGTTAATCTGTTGTGAAATATGGGTCATTTGTTGCAACAGATTGCCCATCTGTTGCACCAATTGCAGTTGACGGGTAATCTGTTACAACAGATGAAACATATGTTTCAATATCTTTCTTTGAGGCAAATTATTTTAGTTGAAAGAAGATGTACTGCATCATTCAGAGGGTTAAAGAGATCAGCCTCGTTAATATTTTTTTCGCTGCTCTCTACTGCAACCAACCACCTAAGGATCCTTGGATGAGAAACCTTATCCGGGTAATCGGTGAAATACTTTCGGAGGGGAGGAATGGCTTCACATGCCCAAGCCTAAAAATTGTAAACAGGAAGCAAGCAAAAAAAAGTCACAAGCATATTCAATATAAATTAATGAATGAGTAAAAATAGTGGTCAATTTTGCCATGAAATCCTAAGGAAAGCCGTATAATGTGGTCATCTTTGGCTTTAGCTCTTTCAGTAAATATTTGACAGTCAAGTAGTAGTTGTCGTAGCCCCAAGGATAGTCGTTGAATTTTCCAAAATCATCAGCAAACGCCAACAAATCACGTTCTATGACTTTCTTGACGTCTCTTGCCAATAAAACGGAATGGACAAACCAAACTAAGCACAATTTCTCCCTGTAGTGCTTTTGTATGTCTTTATTCTTGAGATCCGCTATCAAATCCTTCACTTTGTAGCTAGGTCCAACAATGCCCAACCACCCATCTTTTTTTACCTTGCGTTTGTTGGACCCTTTGTGGGGTGTTTTCTTGATGCCAGGTTCTTCTGGACGATCGCATCTCAAGCCCGTCACAATGGCAAACTCTTTCAATCCAAAACAAACCGGCATGCCACAGTAGTTGATCCAGACTTCATCCATCTTATTTACGCCCTCCTTCGGACCTCCATCATCCCCCACATATATGATCCTGCGATTGAGAAGGCCATATACCATGATCATTGGAGAGCGGAGAGGGCGGGGCCCAGTCAGCTCAAGAAAGTGTGCAAAGCAGCTCTTCTTAAAAAGTTCATCTATGTTTTCCTTTTTCATAATACTCCTAAGTTCGTCAAAAGGTTTTCCCAACTGATATTTAAGTACAAGATCACCAAATACTGCATTAGAGTTATTCATCGGCATCGCAACTCAAAACTTGTCAATACTAATGGTTTTGACAGAATGATGCTGGAATTTCGATTTTATTTTACGCCTCATTGGAGAGGAGGAGTTATCACTTTCCTCGGCTTTATTTTGCTTTGACTGAGATTGTTCTGGAGGTTTCTCCGAATCTATCTGTACTCTAGCCTTTTTTGTTTGGTGATCGAAAGTTGATCCACTTTCTCTACTTTCAGTTTCTTTTCTTTTGGGAGACATCTTTTAACTACAAACAAAAGAAAAATAAAAAATACATTGCATTTGATGTCTGCATAATTTTTTTTAAAAAGGTGAGACAAATTTCAATAAATTATTCTTACAACATAACAGAAAAAAAATACTCCAACGGACAACCCATCAGTTGGAATAGATGGTGAACCTGAATCTGTTTGAAGACCTATTTAATATCTCTCCACAGATATTCCACCTGTTGCAACAGGTGGAGATATTTCAATAAATTATTCTATACCACATTACAAGAAAATACTCCAACGGATAACCCATCAGTTGGAACAGATGGGGAATCTGTTTGAAGACCTATTTAATAGCTCCCAACAGACCTTCCACCCGTTGCAACAGATGGACCACCACCACCACAACTAATGCCACAACCAATGCCACCAAGACCACCACCAATGCCACCAATACCAACACCAAGACCACCGACACCACCACTAAAAAACAAAAATACCAACAACAGCCACCAACAACACCACAAACACCATCCAACAAAACCACGACAGTCAACAAAACACTGAGAGAAAAACTAGGATTTTCTCGGGTGCTTTCTACTTTTTTAGCATCAAAACTCAAAATTGTTAACCTATTCTCGAAGATAATACAACTAAAAGTCTTCTTTTTTATCATTAACTAAAAAGCCCTATTTTTTAGAATAAAGAACAAATGTATAATTCTTGTCAAACTCTGTTACATGCGAAGATAGAGAAAACAACGGATACAAGCGGGAATGAAGTCGAAAAAAACAACTATATGTAGTCATAAATGGGAAGAAAACTGACCTGTTTTGAAGGGTTGAGCAATATGTTGAGTAGTTGTTGTTTGTATTGTTGAGAGGGAGAGGACACCCCGAGAGAGATAGAGAAGAGCGACAACTTAGGATTTGAAATGAAAAGTTTTTTGCGTAAATGGATGATTTGTATGAGTTGATTTGTAATTTTGAAAAAGAATAACAAGTTTTGAAATTGCTAATTTGGTTTGAATTGATCTTAATTAATTTTAAAATTTTTAAAAGATATAGTTTTTAAAATATTGAGTTGATGAGAACTCATTTCAACTCAAAGTGATCGATCGACAACTCAGGTCGGGATGAACGCAATGCCAACGACATGCAATTGCAAAGACTCAATTGGTTTTATAGTTGACCCTGCGAGCTCATTCATTCTTACCTAGTTCTACCTAAATCAACTTAGGTACTATCACTATCCTAACATTGAGTTGATGAGAACTTATTTCAACTCAGAGTGATCGATCGATGACTCGAGTCGGGATGAACGCAATACCAGCGCAATGTAATTGCAAAGACTCGATTGGATTTGTAGTTGACCCTGCGAGCTCATTCATTCATCCCTAGTTCCACCTAAATCAACTTAGGTACTATCACTATCCTAACATTGAGTTGATGAAAACTTATTTCAACTCAGAGTGATCGATCGACAACTCAGGTCGGGATGAACGCAATACCAACGCCATGTAATTGCAAAGACTTGATTGGATTTGTAGTTGACCTTGCGAGCTCATTCATTCATCCCTAGTTCCACCTAAATCAACTTAGGTACTATCACTATCCTAACATTGAGTTGATGAGAACTCATTTTAACTCAGAGTGATCGATCAATGACTCGGGTCGGTATGAACACAATACCAACGCCATACAATTGCAAGGAATCGATTGGATTTGTAGTTGACCCTGCGAGATCATTCATTCATCCCTAGTTCCACCTAAATCAACTTAGGTACTATCACTATCCTAACATTGAGTTGATGAGAACTTATTTCAACTCAGAGTGATCGATCGATGACTCTGGTCGAGATGAACGCAATACCAACGCCATGCAATTGTAAAGACTCGATTAAATTTGTAGTTGACCCTGCAAGCTCATTCATTCATCCCTAGTTCCACCTAAATCAATTGCAATGAAATCTGTTGCAACAAACGACTAAGCTATTGAAAATTTTCAAACAGGTACATGTATGTTGCAACAGATGACATATCTGATTTAATTATCAAATAGATATTTGCATCTATTGTGACAGATGATTGAGCTGTTGAAAATTTTCAAACAGATATTTATATCTGTTGTAACAGATGACATATCTGTTTATTAATTATCAAATGAACATTTTCATCTATTGTTACAGATGACTGAGTTGTTGGAATTTTTAAACAGATATTTATATCTATTGTAATACATGACTGAGTTGTTCGGATTTCTAAACAGATATTTATATATATTACAACAGATGACATATGTTTGAAAATCTTTTTTTCTCTTTTAATTTTAAAGCAAGAAACTTCTGGTCCGAGTAGATAATATCAAGTAGTAGTACTTACTACTAAAGACGGTAAAAAATATTTCTTGAATATCTCAAAAGTGAGTTCATTGAGCAGTCTTGTCTTGTCTTTTCAATGTCAGTAGTCTTAGTCTTCCTCGTGCCCCTCAAATTATTAATGAAATTAATGAATATTAATTAATAAATATTGAAAACCACCACGTCTACGTACACAATACATCTATAGAAATTATCTCATCTCTTCCTTCAGCTGCAGTTTATTTTATTCAACTCTCATCTTTTTCTCTCTCCTCTTTAGCGTCACAACATTTTTTCTCTCTTTTCTCTTCTATTCTCATAAAGATCTTTTTGGATCTAAACCCATCTATATCTTTTCTCGACTTAAATTTTTATTTTGATCCCCTTTTTATATTTAAGGTATGGTTCATTATTGCTTTTTCATTCTCGTCTTCTTCTTTGTAAGTTATTTACATCTATTTTTTATTTAATTACTATTTACCCATATCATATTTATTAAATTTTTTTTAAGAAACTTGTAAGTGTTGTATAAATAATCCGAGAATTTTTATTACAATATGAGAAAAAAGTCATCTATTGGGAGAAGTTTAAAAGCCTTGTTGGCAGTATCATTTTTTTTGTATGTATTTTGTTTGTTTTATTATTGTTGATGCAGTTATTGATGTTGTTGGTGGGGTTGGCGTTGTTGGAACTTGTGGTGTGGTAGTGTTGATGGTTCTGGAACAAAAGATATTGTTTCTTTGTTGTTGATGATGTTGTTGGAATAGATTTTTTTTTTCATTGATGTTTATGCTGTTGTTGATGTTGCAACAGATGGAGAAACTGTTGGAACAAATAAAACTATCAAAAAGGCTGGTTTGATGTATTTCATCAGACTCCACATCTGTTACAACAGACTCCATATCTGTTGTAACAGACTCCCTATCTGTTGCAACAGACTCTACATCTATTACAACAGACTCCACATCTGTTGCAACAGATGGATAATGTTCTTTTTGTGTCATTAATTTTTTTTCTCTTCTTTGTAGATATAAGGAACTGACAGTTGATCAACTTTTAACGGACTATCGTAAGAGGCTGCAGTAAAGATGGGATCAGAGGAATAAGCTGCTTGCAGATGGAACCACTTCATATGTGGGAGGTATGTATTACTGATAATGTTATCGTGGAAACACACACAGAGTGCACTAACTTTGTGAATAATATTTTTACTGATTAGTCATAGATTGTTCAAACAAGATGTCTGCAATTTTATAGTTAAGTTTGGTAGGTCCGAACTGATAAGGCTGAGGGACTATAAATATGGTTCTGATAGCCTATTAAAATTTAATGTCAGTTGTTGCCCATGTTTATTTGTCAAGCATTGTGAAGGGATCTAGTTTTTGTGTCATTGTAAAGAGATTCAATAACGATTGGACTAACTTTTAGGGTGCATTGGACCCTTAGAGATTGAAAGGGCAAATAGAGTGTCATTTCTTCCTTAGCAATATGGTTATAATTGATTGTATTTTCTTGCCTTGACATGCTTCAACATTCCTTGGAGAAGATCAAATACTTTCTATAGTATGTGAATCTCGATAATTTTCAAGCTTGCCTCCAGCTTGTTGATTCTGTATTCAAGCTGGTCGTTGCCGTCTTCGAAGTTGGTAAGGAGTTTCTCGTCTCTTGTGAGCTCGATCAGGAACACTACCTTCAAAGTTGTGGCATTCTAGAAGCCCTTCAGAACACTTTCTTCAGAAGCCTTAAAGGATACATGAAGGGTCTCTGTGTTTGTTTTAGGTTAAAATATGTTGATGCACGTTGAAGATGTGGCCCCAACAGTTGAACAACATACTTTTATCGAGCGTTGCTCCATGCATCTTGCTTAACCAATTTGATAAATTAGTAAGCATGAAGTTATGTAGTGTGTGATCTAAACCGGCTCTACCAAGACTATCAAACGTTATGTAACTCTAAGCTCATTACTCTATCAAAAAAATATGACCGAGTTAGTGCAAAAATCGAACAAGCTCAATCTCTCACCCTTTCTGCTGATCGCTCTTCTCCAATATAGATTACAAGATATCTGCTATGCAAAAGTCTACACCGTCGCCAGACATGTTTGCCTGGGAGCAATTCTTCTGAAGATATCTGTTGATGTCTTCTGAAGAATTGCTCCCAGGCAAGCATGTCTGGCGATGGTGTAGACTTTTGCATAACAGATATCTTGTCATCTATATTGGAGAAGAGTGATCAGCAGAACGTCTGACAGATTGGGCTTTTTTGATTTGTGCACTAACTCGGGCATATTGTTTTGATAGGGTAATGAGCTCGGAGTTACGTAACGTTTGATTGGCTTGGTAGAGCCGGTTTAAATCACATGCTACGTAACTCCATGCTTACTAATTTATCAAATTGGTTGAGAAAGATGCATGGAGTAACACTCAATAAAAGTGTGTTGTTCAACTGTTGGGACCACATCTTCAACGTGCATCAACATATTTTGACCTAAAACAAACATAACGACCCTCCATGTATCCTTTAAGGCTTCTGAAGAAAGTGTTCTGAAGGGCTTCTAGAATGCCACAACTTTGAAGGTAGTTTTCCTGATCGAGCTCACAAGAGACGAGGAACTCTTTACCAACTTCGAAGATGGCAACGACCAACTTGAATACAAAATCAACAAGCTGGAGGAAAGCTTGAAAATTATCGGGATTCACATACTACAACAAACATCTGATCTTCTCCAAGGAATGTTGAAAGTATGCTAAGGCAAGAAAACACAATCAATTAATCCATATTGCTATGGAAGTAATTATACTCTATTTTTCTTTCAATCTCTTTTGTGGTTCCGATCAGGTCAATGGCAGTGGACCTAATCGGAAACATAAACAAGAAGGTATGGGATGAAATTTAAAATTCAGAAATTGCCGCCTTCGCTTAGTTTCCTTATTTTAACTACAGTTGTTGTAGGCGTAAGTTTTCTAGACTTGTTGAACATCATTTCTACCCTCGATGCCCGTGAGGATGCTTTGTTGGTCTTCTCCTATTTTCTACCTAGGTGATAATCCCGACCACACAGCTCCCTAGAAAAATGTTTAGATGCATTATTTTTCTTTAAGAGACACAACAGATGAAATTACATTACCGGATACACTTTTATATTTGCACTTGATTCAGATTTCGCATCTGTTAAGATAATTCCACCGGCCAGATTCGTTAGAAGTTACTTTCTACCCTATATTTCTTCTTCAATTAGCTGATATAGTCTTCCATCAACCACCCATTTTTCCTCGAAAGCATTCTCCTACCGCACCTTCTGGCATATAATCATCACCCCGAGCGAGCAACCCAACCATATAAATTTTGGCCAGGGCAATAACTATATTGGTTTTCCATTCTTGTTTGATGCAGTGTGAGGCTTCGAGGGCCCTCCAAGGGTCCAATGCACACTTAAAGTTAAGTCCAATCGCTATTGGTTCTCTGCAGTGACGACAAATATTGATCCCTTCTCAAAACTTGACACGCATAAACACGAGCACCAATCGTCAGTAATTCGTAATAGGGTATCTGCACCATCTTCATGTGGTCCTCAGCCTTATGAATTTCGAACCCATCAAAATTAACGGTACATTGCAAGATCTTATTTGAATGATCAATGCCTAATCGGTTAAAAACTGCATTCATAAAAATATTGTACTTTGTGTGTGTTGTCCCGGTAACCTTATTAGTAATACATACTTAACTCCCACACATATGATAGTGGATCCATCTTCACGCACCTTATTCTTCCTAGCTCATCTATGGCTTAAATTGAATAAACAGATGACTAGCTTGTTGCAACAGATGCCACATCTGTTTATATTATCAAACAATTGGAGACATCTGTTACGATAGTTGATCAACCTGTTGCAGAAATCAAACAGATATATACATCTGTTGCAAAAGATTGCAGTATGTTGTAAGTTATCTAACAGAAAGAATATATTTTGCAACAGATTACCCATCTGTTAGATTTATATTAAAGCAATTTTCTTTTCTTTTCGAGATACAATAATTTATAAATAGGTCCCTCCTTACAAATATGGATGATCCAGATTCGTACAAGAATATTCATATCGAGTCCTTGCGTGAACTTCAAAGGCAGTTTAATGAACTCCAGAGAGATTTGGCTGACTTCGGAGCAAGGCTTTCGGATGAAAAATGTCTGATTGACAATAATAATAATAGTAGTAATAATAATTAGGTAATGTTTTTTATTTTAGCGATTATTTTCCTTCTTTTGTATATCAAATCTACCCAAAGGATTCAAAAATCTATGAACATTCATTTCATTTTGTTGTCGACTTTGAATTTTTAATTCTTATTTAGTATTTAATAATAATCATTCTGTTTATTTCTTGTTCTCAACATGTCGACGGTTGGTGGTAGGGATTGAGCAGCAATTTGTGTCAACAGTTAGAGGTTAATCTGCTGCGACAGATTGATCATATATTTCACCTGGCGGTTATTAATAAAAAAGGGTTATTGTTATTGAGAGGGTGAAAAGAAAAAGACATGACTTTTCGTTCCGATTATTCAATATGAAAAATATTTCGTAAATAAATAATAAACATAATTTATAACCACAATTTTAATAACTGATCGTGACTTTTCACCATTTTTGTTTTTGAATTTATTTTTTAAATTATTTATTATATAATAAAATGGTTATTATTTTATTAAGAAATTTGAAAAGGTATTTTTTTTTATTTATAAAATAAAAAAGTAAGCAATTTTGGATTAATGATATGATGATAGTTATTTTTTTTTTAAAATGTAGATTATATGTTGCAACAATTAAATTATCTGATGCAACAGGTTCACTATGGTTGCAGATAATTTATCTGATGCAACCGATATCGAGTCACAACTCAATAAAAGCGGTTCTTGGAAAAACTAATTAATAATAATTATCTGAAAAGTCATGACTTCTCACAATATTTCTTAATTTAATTAATTCATTACTTTTCACATTAATAAAAAATGTAATTAATAAATGGAGGTGACAGTTAGATTATATGTTGCAACAAATATGTTATCTGATGCAACATATTTTATATTTGTTGCAACAGATAATATATCTGTTGTCACAGATGTGTTATCTGATGCAACAAATATAGAATCTGTTCAATAAAAACGGTTCTTCAAAAGAACTAATTAATAATAATAATCTGAAAATTCATGACTTATATCACAATATTTATTTTCTTAATTTAATCAAAAATGTAATTAATGTATGGAGGTGAATAGTCGCGCCTTTTTACCTCTCATTCAAATTCAATCCTCTATAAATAGGTCCCTCCTTACTCAATCGTTCATTCAAATACACTTTATTTATTTATTGTATCTCGTCTTTCATATTACACTCTAGAAGATAAGATTATGGTTGGCCCAGTGTGGGACGTTGCTTTTCTGTAAGACGCCGTGAATGAACTTCAGAATCAAGTTCGTGATCTGCAATGGGAACTGGGAGGAGTTAGATCAAGAATGCTCCGCGAGATACACAGGCTGAGGAGGGCCTTGCTACTTTCGGTTGAAGATTGGCCGGCTGGCAATGATGATGCTGATAATAATAATAATAATTAGACTATTATTTTTCTTTTAGTCTATTATATGTATTTTTATTTGTTTCTGTTTAATAAATTAATTATGTTTAATCTTTGACGTTTTAATCCATATTTAATTTTCATTCTGTCTATTATCTTCTCAACAAACAAGTCGACGATTCGACGTAAAAAATAATAATTTAGAATCCAGTAGCAATAGCAAGATTTATCTGTTAGGTTTGTGGCAGGGGTTGATGTATTGTTCAAAACAGATTACTCATGTTGCAACAGATAAGAAGTTGATGCAACAGATAAATAGTCTGTTTCAACAGATGACTAGTTTGTTGCTTTGCTTGGCTCTGACGTTTTAATTCGTACTCCCTCCGTCTCAAATTACCCGTCCCAAATTGAGATGCCACATTTATTAAGAAAAATAATTAATAACATGTCTAGTTTACCATAACCCACTGATCAGTTGGTGGGACATTAGACGTGTTTGAAATAACCATTGTTTGCTATTCAATCGATATTTCATATGAGAAGAAAGCTTTTAACGTCGGTCGGCGTATAGTCTCCCTATTAAATGATGTTTCCATTTTAATTTGAAGAAAAAGTTATTAATGCGAAGGGTAAAACATGGATTTTTTTTTAATCTTTTCTTGATTAATGAAAAAGACAAGTAAAATGAGAAATCGAATTAGGAAATTTGGGATGGGTAATTGGACGTAAGGAATAATTTTGAATCCATTAGCAATAGCAAGTGTTGGAAACATATTGGTTATCTGTTGGGTTTGTGGAAGGGGTTGATTTGTGTTGTTTCAAATAAATTAATCATTCGTTGCAACAGATAATTAGTCTGGTACAACAGATAAACATTCTGATGCAACAGATAATTAGTCTGGTGCAACAGATAAACATCCTGATACAACAGATAATACATTTGATGCAACAGATAAGACGATGATGCAACAGATAAACAGTCTGATGGAACAGATAAATCTTCTGATGCAACAAATTACTCATCTGATGCACCAGATGATTGATCTGTTTAAATTGTGGGCACTTATGCTGGATTCATAATCGGGGTTCTATCCATTGTTGAAAAAATAGAAGTGTACCCAGATGACAAATACAAATAAAAATCATAATTTTACTTACCAATGTCACTTATGAAGTAATGCCAAAGTGGAAAGTGATGTAGTAAATAAAATTTGACCTAAGAAATTGGTCAGATCGCAGTAGTAGCGCTGTACCAACAACAACAACAACAAATGGTCGACAAGAAGAAGATGAAGATAATAATGAAGTAGAAGATGATGATAATGAAGCAGAAGATGATGAATAAAGCAGCAGAAACAGAAACAATTAACAACAAAAATAACTAAGAGAGAGAAAAAAACAATGGATGAGAAGAGAGAGAAAGACGTCTTTTTTCCCTCCGTTTCCCGTTATTTTAGGTATGCATTGGGATCAAAGTGTAAATTTAAAAACTTGTAGATTATTTTCAAATTTCCCCAACTTTCTTAATCCATAATAAAGTAAATGTTACCTCCAACTAATAATTAAGACTTGTGTCACCTACACCTCATTTTAAAACTCTTTTGTCACCTGTGGCTCAAACCCCCAAGTATGTCATGGTGCGAAAACATCAAAGTGCACATTAAAAATAAAGTCATTTTTATGTTGGATAATAAAAGAGATCCATAGATAATGAAAATATCAATTTAACATATTTGACTTGGAAACACTATTATTACTAAATGCTAGTCACATGAATGATTTCAGTGCTTAGTAATTTTTAAACACAAGAAAAAACAAATGAACCCCTTTGAATCTCATACCCGGAGGATTCTACTTAATGTACCCTTAAGTTTCATACATCTATATCTATATATATCAATATCTATATCTATAATCTATTATCTATATTTATATTTATATTTATAATATATTAAAAGTGTGAAGACACTTGAAAAAATGATTTGAACTTTTTGCCCTTCATTAAAAGATTGTCCTTTAGACAAAAACATCTTTTTACTATTACCTAATAATATTTAATTAATTTTAGAACTTCAAACCCAACTAAAATCAGATTCTCTCCCCCCCCCCCCCCCCTCCTTTTTTTAGGACTACGTATATTTTTTTTTAAAGAAAAAACATGAACTCTATTTTATATTAAATAAAAGGAAAGCAAGAGTCTATCAAAAACTAAAAAAGGTTAAAAAAAATCACTCTTATTTGTGTTAGTTTAGTTTATTTGGAATTTAAAATATTCTATTATTGATAAATAATTAATGGAAAAAGGTAAAAATCAATCATATTTATATAATTTCTTTATTGAAGAAAAAAGTTTTGAACTTCTATAAATTGAGAATTCTTTTAGAAAAATACAATAATATCTAATATGAACATATGAAACAAGATATATTTATTTTTGTTCTTAAATGATTCTTTATTATTTGATTTGAATTTTCTTCTTTTTTTGGTCGCCAAGATACGTCAAAGAAATATATTTTTGTAATATTTAATTTACTTAGATGCATTGATTTCATAGTTTTCTTTTTTTCAATTTTGTAGGTATTTTGAAGATGAATGATGATTATGATGATATAGACAATTAATGATCAAAATTTTGAGTCATATAAAATATTATGATTATTTTTTCTTTCTAAACACCAACCGTAATTTAAGGGGTTGTCAATATATTTTACACTTACCTCATTTATATCTTTGATTTTTACAACTACTATATATCTAATTAAATAAATTCTCTTACTATTTGAATAAATATCGTATTTAATGTAGCATTTAAATTCATTATAGTGAGGTACACGGACGAGACACATACACCTAAACTAGTAACTGATAAAAGTCTCCCCTTCAAATTTCATAATTAAGTGGTAAAACCTTTTCCGTTTTCAAACTAATTGACAGAAAATATTCATTTCAATTAATTGGCAATCTTTACTTCAAAAACGTTTTATGTTAATTCTAGGAGGTGAAATTACTTAGTTTGTAATAAATTATTTGTTCCAATTAACGTGTCATTGTAGCTATTATTTACTACTTAATAGGATTCAAATTTAATGATTGTATTCATTGTGGTAAATAAAGCATTTAGCTGTTTTATTTTCTTTATAACTGAATTTACTAAAATGTAGTAATAACTTAGAGAATTTTTAATTAATTTAATATTATATGCAATTAAAATATTAATATTTAATTAGGTGTTTAATCAGATTTTTATTTAGTATAACTAGTTTCAACATGTGTTGCACGTATATTTCAAATTATTATATATATATATGTATATATATGTATGTATATGTATATATATATGTATGTATTTATATATATATATATATGTATGTATATGTATATAAAGGAGGATTAGAGGCATGCCTCAAAAGTCATGATTGAGATTTATCTTTTTGGCACTTTTCTTTTATTTTCAGCTTATGAAATTACTTAAAATTAAATAAACACTCTCTATTAATTATCCCTCATTTTTTCAGTTTGGAATACTAAAAGTCACTATTAATTCAGTCATTATGAATCATTTATGCCATTAAAATAATAAGATTATAATTGATTGTGCCTATATTTGATCTCCTTTTATTTTCGTTCCCAATGCTGGCTCATTACTTCTATGAATGTACTTACAGTAGCACAGTCAGCTGTATGTAGATCTGTTTTACTCATTTGTCATGCATTTTCAATGTTTCTTTGAATGTACATAAAATCTCAACTCAACGTATTTGAGTTAATTGGGTATTATGCCCCAAATAAATCCGAAATGAACAATACAAGAAAAGCAGTGGAAGAGGAGACACCAAAAGGCGAGAAAGAAGATTCATCAAGTGCAGTGCAGTTGACGGAGCCGTCATATTCAGGTATGTCTGCTGCTTCTGCCACGGATGGCGTTACGATCGGTAGTTCAACGGATTGAACATGTCACCGAACGCTGTGGCCGCAGATCGAATCAAGTAAGGTTGGTTGTTGTAAGCAAAATGAAGCCGGTAGAATGATTTATGATTTTTTATTTAAAGGTAAAGAATAAATTTAGTGTGATGATTGGAGAAAAATGAGGAGGAAAATAAGCTAAATTGCAAAATAAAAGGAAGATATTGAATTAGATAGTAAGAAATAAAAAGAATAGGGATGAAGGTAAGAAAAAAAAAGGAAAAGAAAAATTTATGGTAGATCCTGTATTAAGTAGTGTTGTTTTACTTCAAAATTTTATTTTATTTTGATCAGGATTTTGCCAATGGTAATGGACTCACCAATCCAGAAATCTAGTACAAAGCTTACACTGACTATGCTTTGGATATGAAATTGATCAATCAAGATGATTACAATTATATAAACAAATTATATCCACAATGTCAAAAAGACATTAAGCTTTGTGGTAAGTCTTTATCCCACTTCACACACTATCAGTACATGTAAGTTAAATTCAAAAAAGAAAAAGAAACATTCGTCATGTTACAACAACATACACAATGTAATTTCGCGAATGGTATCTGGGAAGGATAGAGTATACCCAGACCTTATCTCTATCTGTTAGATATAGAGCCCCTCAGCTAATTCTTGGTATCGTGTTGTGTGAAAATATTATGATAGTGAAGATGCTTGTTTGACCGGATTTAGAGATTGAACAAGCATTTTCAACAATATACTAGATATTGCAGGCGATATAAATGTAAGAGCGCGAGTATTCTTTCATTTTTTGCTAATGATTCAACAGTGTCATATAACTACAACAATCAAATGTTTTTTGGTGACTTTTTAGCTGCAGTACTATGATATACGTAAGACTTGTGAGGGATCACTTTGCTATGACTTCTAGAGAATGGATACTTACCTCAACGACAATCTGTTGACACTCAATTTTGGCTCTCCATACTTAAAATTAGCACTTTTAGACATTATGATTGTTAAAGTACATAAAATGCATTTTTTTACATATTTTTTTATAATTTTTTAGCAAATTAACGATAATCATCATTTTTTAGAATTTTTTATCAATTTTTTATCATATTTTAATTTTACATAATTTATTAATAATTATCCTCAATTTTTTTTAAATTTTAGAATTTTTATTAGTTTGTTATCATTTTAATATTTTGCACAGTCAACTGAATACATACATAGCATAACACTGCAATTCTTTCTTAAATATTATAATTTTAAATGTTTATAGTGTAATATAGTCTTTTAGGTAATTTTATTATATTTGTTGTTTTAATTTTTCTGTAATTATATGTCGATATTTGTATATTATTTAATACGATCTGCAAATATAGGTCGATTTAATTATTTTAAATACACAGAATAATAAATCAGTCAAGTCAAGGTCTCGTCACTTTTTAAAAGGTGACATTAGAGATGATGGGTTGAGATTTTTATTTTTTGGATAAAAATTTTTATACATTAATTAAAAAAATGAAAAGATCCATTGGACAATGACCTACTGTTAAAATCGTGCATTAAGGGGACAAAGGGGTGTAGTTTATTTTTTTTGGTAAAAAAGGGGACATTTTTTTTATTTATAAATAAGTGGGGATTAATTATTTTTAACACAAAATACACACACACACAACCCACGCATATACACGCACAAAGATCAGCTCTCTCTCTCAAAACTAATCCTTTCTCTCTCTTTTAATCCCCCTGTTTCTCTATTGCTGCCATACCTCCCGCCGGCGAAACCCATCACTCTGGACACCCCCATCACTGCCGCCTACTTTATCTCCCTTTCCCCCTCACCAAAAAACACTGACAGCCACATCTCTTTCCACCGCCGACACTCTTTCCCTTTCCTCTTTTCGTTGTTTCTTCACCGGAGGTAATGACCGGCTTAGCCTCTGACGTTACACCATCACTTCGTTTCCCATCTCCTCTTTCTCCTTTCTTTGCCGCTATCTTGCCGTAAATAGGCAGATCTGACTGAAAATACCTCTCCGGTATTGCTCCGGTGAAACTCATTGAAGCAACACTGGTGACCCATCCCCCCTTTTTTTTTTCTATTTATTTTCAGATTTGGCCCCCAAAAAAATACCTCTTTATACCTTCTATTTTCTATGATTATTATACTTTTTCATTGACTTTTTTACATTCTTGCTTTATTCTATGCATTTTGGTTTGAATCAGAGGATGTTTGAACTCCGATAGCATTTAATTTCATGTTTTGCTATTGTGCGATATGTTATTATCATGTTGTTGAAGTTGTTACCTTTTATTACTCTTTATTTGATTGTTTATTGTAGTCAAAGTTGTTTATTGTTCATTGTTATACCCCTACCTCAAGTCGCTAAACTTGTATTCCATATACTCCGTCTTGGACCTACTCAACCTAAACCCCTTGGACTCCAGGGTTTGCCTACAAACCTCCAATTTTTCATTCACACCCCCTCGCGTCTCGTCAATCAACACTACGTCGTCCGCAAACATCATACACCATGGCACCTCCCCTTGAATACGTCGCGTCAACATATCCATCACCAACGCAAACAGGAACGAGCTAAGAGTCGAACCCTGATGCAACCCTGTCTCGACTGAAAAATGTTCTGAGTCCCCTCCTGCCGTTCTCACCCGAGTCTTTCCTCCACTTTGTAACCATGATGTATTTAAAATCTAATCTGATCCCATCTTTTAACGAAAAATTATATGTTTTGTATACATATATGTAATACGTTCTCAATTTATTTTGATAGTTGTTTATTTGGTACTAACATTTTATTACAAGTGTTTATACAGGATATTGAGAATATTTATCGAGAATGACATGCAAAAAAGATTTTAATTTTTTTGATTTGTTTTTTATATTCTTACACTTGTACAAATAGTGATTATAGTGAAAATTTTATTTTTTAAGGCATTGGGCAGGAATATTTTTACTTACACAGTGTTCATCGCACGTTTAGCAAATTTAGGCTACCAATATTTATATTAAATTGATTTAGATATTTAATCAAATAATATACACTTTTTACAATAAAAATATTACGTAGTCTTTTCTTTAAAATAAGTTTTCTTTATTTGATTTAGTCTAATCTTTACATACATAGACTAATATACTTTTATTTATATATTACGACAGCATACGTATTATATTATTTAATGCATATATTTGTAATTACAAACATTAATTTTTTTCTTTATCTTTTAATAAACCTAAGTCTAGTCGGGAACCACATGGTGGATTATGAAGGATGCCTAATCCCTTCCCTTCAGAAAAATTTGAACCCTTACTTAGAATCTAATTTGGTTCGTAGATTAAAACACAAGTCATACATGTTAATAAATAAATAGTTTTTCTTATTTTCCTAAAATATTAGGTGGCGACTCTGTATAAATTTATTCTTTTAGAGTTCATAATTTTATGCTCGTTTTGACCTTAGGTAAAAATCGGGTATGACAGTTTAGCGACTCTGCTGGGGAGAAATGCTAGGTTCTAACCATTACAGGCTTAGGTAAATATTTGCGTTTTTATACATTGTTATTTGTTTCATACTAATTGTTTGATTTATCTTGTGTATGTTGCATAAATTATTTATTTATTATTATTTTGTATGAATTGTTTATTTGTTTATCGCTTTATATAAATTGTCATTCCATTCATATTTTCTTTATTTTGAAAAATTGACACTCACACACATTGTACATGAGGATTGTATATTCTATTTTCTCAAAATTCTTTCAAATCACATTATTTTAGAGAGCCGACGCATGCGTGGGGTGAACGAAAATTTTACTGCCGTGGAACTACGTGCCTTCTCATATAGAAAATTCAAGTCCGTGTCTACCCACTCTTAGTTAACATAGGATATAGCTAAAATAACACCTTTTTAGATGCATGCATCATTAGTCAATTTTATGTTCGAAGAATCTACGACCCAAGTGACAACTTATTATAGTCTTTGTACATACTTGAAGGATTATTGTGTTTGTATATATTTATTTGCTCTAAATTGGTTATACTTTAGTAGTGAAGGCGATTCTAACTTTTGTTTTGCATAGTGAATTAGTTAAAAGATGCGACTTAGCAACATTACGGATAGTTGTTTATAGGTTTGAACTACGTTTTGACTTGATTCTTGTCCTAAAAAGATATGTAGGCAACCCTATATTAGGGTTCGATTTCTTCACTATTTTAGAATAATTTCTTCAGTATTAAAACTGGGGCAATTTTCTGAAATAGTTCAAAAACGCTCTCCAAAATTCTTCAAGAGCACAAATCAGTAGCTCCTCAAATTCAAATCTCAATGACATTAGTGCCTAGTCGGCCTACCTCTAAATGCTCACCTGATTTTTGTGCGAGAATCCTTATCTTCTTCTTTCTAATGTCGTGAATCATTAAATTTATGGCGTATTGATCCTTACTTTTAAAAATAAGGGTTCAATATTTTTTCAGTTATAATAATTCTGTCGATTGCGGCAAAATAATGTCATAATTTCTTCAATGTCTGACTTTTTCAATCTTGTCAGCATATTGAAGTTGTGTCAAGGCTCTCCCCATGCTTGGCATCCATTCTCTTGATCATTTGATCAGAACAATTTTGATGTTAAAAACAGTTCTTTCCTGATCGTCTATCATATTATTTTTCAAGTATGACCATCTTTTGTTTACAATCATACATTGCACATACGAATTTATAAATTTGCCTTAACCACGCAGACCTAATTCTTGTTTTCACAAGATACGTAGGCAACCCTTATTTGGGTTCAGTCCCATTCTTTTAGAAAAATAATAAAATTTTGACTTGATTAGTACCAATACAGTTAGGAGTGTGCATGGGAAAGAACAAACTAGTATGATGTAAAGGACCGATTTTATGCTAAACCATAGATTCTCTTGGTACCTTGAAAATGCTCTTGCATACATCTAAGACAAAAAAAAGCCAACCTCGTCGTTTCAAGTGCATTGTGTGGTGAGCTTTAGTTTAATTCATTGCATTGCATTGTTGATCTAGAACTTGAACTTAATGTTTGTTGAGGTGAAATTTGCATTGCATTGTTGATCTAGAACTTGAACTTAATGTTTGTTGAGGTGAAATTCTGAGTTGCACTTGGTTTAGGAAAGGACCGTAGGCCTTCTTTGACCCGATTGTGCCTTTCACAACCCACCAAATGACATTAATATCTAGTATTTCTACTTTTGAGCCTAAAACCTCTTTTTTTGGACAACCGCATTTGAGCCTATACCTTTTTGAGTGCTTACATGCACTATCCCTCTCTTGGCCCTACCTCCTTGAGCGCATTAAATACGTGCAAATGGCGGACGACGATTAAAGATCAAAAACGCAAAATGCAAAGAATATATTATCTCAGATGAACAAAAATGAAAAAAATCATTTCAAAATGAGCAAAATCCTCGCCAAAAAAAGGAAAAAATATAGTTTCTTGAAAAAAAAAAACTCCAATATAAGATTCAAAAAAGTCGAAGCAAATACAAAGAAAGGGGCAACGCAACACAACTAAAGAAGATCACACGTCAAAGTGTAACAAACATCGAAAGCACTAATGCAGTGTAATGCTCATTGTGGGATTAGTCACTTTCATCCCAAATATTATCCTACCCGTCCCCAAGCCTACATTACAAGCCGATAGCAAGTCTTACGAGATCCTATCCCAAGTGTTCTTACATTAGTGGATACTTACATGAAAATCAAGCCTATGGTATCACACTTGCATGCATTGAATTTCGTTCTGAGTGTGAGTGTATTTATTGAGACGTCCCTAAATTCAAAAGAAAATTACTCAAATATGTGCGAAATGAGACTTTCTTTCTTGAGAAGTCACTTGAAACATGAGAATAAGCATAGCTCAAAATCTTTATTTGAAGTAAGATGAACAAATCTCGTCGATATTTAGGTATGTCTGAGGTACCACATGAAGCTATATGAGTTACCCTGAAGTCGATCTCGGTTATACCGGGAAGGAGATGAGGGAATTCTTATGCACACTACTAATTATTGGTACCAACTGAAGTCACGACACAATTGTGTCTTCTTCATCTTTCAACACTTTTTATCAAGAACATAAAAAAATTCTTTCTTTTTTCAATATGCCCATTTTCACATACATGCATTTTTACTTTTCAAGGCACCAATTTTCAGATACGGGCATTTAACTTTTTTCAAGCACATACTTTCAGATACCGGAGTTTTACTCTTCAATCAAGCGTTCATTTTTAGATATTTTGCATTGCTTATAGCCCCACCAATCGAGAGACTATTATATTTGAGCCTTTTACATTTCAATAGCCCCACACCTCACTAATTGAGGTCCTTAGTCTTTATAGATAATCAAAGACTTCATTTATTCTTAAGTCTCCGTAAACAATCAGAGACGTCATGCATTTTTTTAATAACAAGATTTTATTAAAGTTTCTTTCAAAAAAGACAATATCAGCATAAATCATACACTGGGAAATTTTTTGATAGCCGTCTCCAAATTTATCCTATTTTTTCATTTCGAATTATATTGACCTGATTCTCGTAACACTCGAGATATGTAGGAAGCTCTATGCAGAGTTTGGTCACCACAATCCCATAATCATTCTTTCTCCCCATCAAGTACACAATCTTGCATTCCCCAACATCTCACAGTTCGATACTGGGATAATTTTGAAAGCAGCATCGGATATATGTGAATAGTTCCATGCTCAAATAATTCTTTGCTAAATATTCATTTCACATGAGACTGCCCACCCTAAAATAGGACAATTCAACCAGTCTGCCTTTTAAAAGACAGTTGTACATGTTTTTCTTCAATTTAATATTTATACTTGTTTGCCTTTACTTGTACAAATCGCACTTCATTTATTTCTTTTTGCACTGTATGATATCTTTGCCTTTACTTTCATGCATCGCAATATATTTATTTTATCATTTGTTATTTAAGCACTGTATGTTTTCCTTGTCTTTATTTGCACATCTCGCAATGCATTTATTTTATTATTTAACACTGCATGTTATTTTTGCCTTTACTGGCACATATCGCAGTGCATTTATTTTATCATTTAAGCACTGTGTTTTATCTTTACCTTTATTTGCACGCATCGTAATATATTTATTTTATCGTTTAAGCACCGTATTCTATTTTTGTCTTAACTTGCATGCATCGCAATGCATTTATTTTATCATTTAAGCACTGTATTTTTTTTTGCCTTTACTTGCATGCACCGTAATGCATTTATTTATTTTATCATTTAAGCACTGCATACTATCTTTATCTTTATCTGCACGCATCGCAGTGTATTTAAGCACCACATGTTATCTTTGCCTTTATCTGCACGCATCACAATGCATTTATTTTATCATTTAAGCACCGCATGTCATCTTTGCCTTTGTCGGCGCATATTGCTATGCATTTAAGCACTGCACGCACATATCACAATGCATTTTATCATTTACTGCACGCACATATCGCAATGCATTCATTTTATCATTTAGGCACTGTATGCCTCGCAAATATCGCAATGCATTTTTTTATCATTTAAGCACTGCATGTCATCTTGGCTTTTTCTTGCACATATCGCAATGCATTTGTTTTATAATTTAAGCACCACATGTCATCTTTATATTTATTTGCACATCGCAATGTATTTATTTGTTATTTAAGCACTGCATGCTTTGTCTTTACCTTCACATATCGCAATGTACTTATTTTACCATTTAAGCACTGAATGCTATCTTTGCTTGTACCATTTTTCTTAATAAGTTAAGCACTGCATGTTATTTTTAATTTCTCAAAAAAAAAGAAAAAATCAAGCTTAATTTTTCGTTCGTGTTTTATTGAGCAATACTTCTTAGTTTGATGCATTTGAAAACATATAATTTGTGGATAAATTGGGCACGTCCACCCTAAAATGAGACATTTTGGGTTAGTCTGCCTTTTAATAAGACCTTTTATGCATGTTTGTCTTCAATAGAATGTTTTATTTGTCTTTATAGTTAAAATTTTGCAATGCCTTTTTTTACTTATCATTATATTAGTTAAGCACTGCATGTCATTTTTTTTTTAAATTTCTTGAAAAAAGAAAAAAATTAAGCTTTGTTACTCGTTTGTCTACCGTTTTTCAGTTTTGTAAATTTTGTAAGCATAAAATTCGAGGACGCATTGGGTTATCCAACTCAAAATAGGACGTATCGAGATAGCTTTTGAACTATATCCTGCTTGATCCTCATGCAACTTGAAATATGTAGGCGACTTTAAATTGGAGTTCGCTTAAATTTCTATTTTTTAAATCAAAATAATTTTTTTTGTCGAGCAAAATTGGCTACACGTCAATATTTTTCGTTTGAAGAGTTCTACATTATCTTCAAACGAAAAGGGGCAAACTGTTGACAGACAATTTTGGCTCTCCATACTTAAAATTAGCACTTTTAGGCTTTATGATCGTTAAAGTACATAAAATGTAATTTTTCACACCATTTTTATAATTTTTTAGCGAATTAACGATAATCATCATTTTTTAGAATTTTTTATCAATTTATTGTCATATTTTAATTTTACATAATTTATTGATAATTATCCTCAGTTTTTTTAATTTTTTAATTTTTTATTAGTTTATTATTATTTTAATATTTTTGCACAGTCAACTGAATACGTACATAGCATAACACTGCAATTCTTTCTTAAATATTATAATTTTAAACATTTATAGCGTAATATAGTCTTTTGGGTGATTTTATTATATTTGTTGTTTTTATTTTTCTGTAATTATATATCGACATTCGTATTTTTGTACATTATTTGATACGATCTGCAAATGTAGGTCAATTTAATTATTTTAAATACACGGAATAATGAATCAGTCAAGTCAATATCTCGTCACTTTTTAAAAGGTGACACTTGAGGTGACGGGCTAAGATTTTTATTTTTTTGGATAATTTTTTTTTATACATTGGTTAAAAAGATGAAAAGATCTATTGGACAATGACCAACGGTTAAAATTGTGTATTAAGAGGACAAAGGGGTGTAGTTTATTAGTTTTTGATAAAAAGGGGACTTTTTTTTTTTATAAATAAGTGGGGATTAATTATTTTTAACACCAAAATACATATACACACACAACCTACGCATATATAGAGTTAATTCCTCAAAATGTCATTGAACTTGTGTAAACACCCCACTAAAGTAACTTTTATTTCTTTTAGGACAATATTGTCACTGAACTATGCACTTATTTCCATTATAAGGTAAAACTAAGAAATTGTTAAGGATATGTTTGGAGAACCACAAAGAAAGTGAAATAGATGTAAAATTACATAGTTCAATTCTCAATTAAGAATAGAGAATTAGGTGCAATTACGTGATTTAATTACAAAGTTACATTTTTTTTTTAATTTTAATTTATTTTTCTTTTATTTTTATTTTTTATTTCTATTATTTTAATTTCTTTTTTATTTTTATTTTTTTCATTTTACATTATTTATCTTTCATCTCTTTTCTTCTCATTTTTCAACCTTTACTTCTTATGATTCAATATAATTACTCATATTTTTTTCTTCATTTAGCGCATTATTGCATTTTTATTCTAGTGTTTGAATTAAAGTAGTATTTCATTATTGAATGAGATGACTTATGTGTTTTTCCTTTCTTTTGAATTATTTACTCATTGGAATTTTATATAAGAGTATTGTGTTTTTTTCTTGAATTTTCAATTTGTGTTTTGTTTTATGTTTCAATTTATTTGTTTTAGTACTATAGACTTGTTATTTTATATTGCATGTCACTTCAAATTGTCGAATTAGTTTTCCAAATTGCCATTGAACTTGTGCAAACATCCTACTAAAGTAACTTTTGTTAATTTCTTTTAGAAAAATATTGTCATTAAACTATGTACATCTTTCCAAAATAAGGTGAAACTAAAAAATAGTTAAGGACATATTTGGAAAGCCATAGAAAAATTAAAATTATATGTTATTAGACAATATGCAGTGACATGCAATATGAAATAGCATGTCTATAATACTAAAACAAATAAACCAAAACATAAATTCAAAATCCAAGAGAAAAACATAATACTCTCGTATAAAATTCGGACGATTAAATATAATTCAGAAGAACGAAAAACACATAAGTCTATAATCTCATTCAATAATAAAATACTACTTTAATTCAAACACTAGAATAAAAATTATAAAAATTCAATAATGCGCTAAATAAAGAAAAAAATATGAGTAATTATATTGAATCATAAGAAGTAAAGTTGGAAAATGAGAAGAAAAGAGATGAAAGATAAATAATGTAAAATAAAAAAAGTAAATATAAAAAAGAAATTAAAATAATAGAAATAAAAAAGAAATTTAAAAGAAAAAGCTATTAAATTTTATTTTAAAAAACGAAATAAAACGTAACTTTGTAATTAAATCACGTAATTGCACCTAATTCTCTATTCCTAATTGAGAATTGGACTATGTAATTATATCTAATTTCACTTTCCTAGTGGTTCCCCAAACATATCCTTAACAATTTCTTAGTTTTACCTTATAATGGAAAGAAGTGCATAATTCAGTGACAATATTATCCTAAAAGAAATAAAAGTTACTTTAATGGAATGTTTACACAAGTTCAATAACATGTTGAGGAATTAACTCCTCATATACACGCACAAAGATCAACTCTCCCTCAAAACTAATCCTTTCTCTCTCTTTTTATCCCCCTGTTTCTCTGTTGCTGCCATACCTTCCGCCGGCGAAACCCATCACTCCGGCCACCCCCATCACTGCCACCTACTTTATCTCCCTTTCCCCGTCACCCAAAAACACCGGCAGCCACCTTCCTTTCCACCGCCGACACTCTTTCCCTTTCCCCTTTTCATTGTTTCTTCGCCGGAGGTGATGACCGGCAAAGCCTCCGACGTTCCACCATCACTTCGCTGCCCATCTCCCTCCTCCTCCTTTCTTTGTCGCTACCTGATATGCCCAAATTACACCTCTCTTACGAGAGGGTAAGCGATCGTTGTCAAATATATAACCTAACTAAGTGGTCGAATCCCACAGGGAATATGGTGTTAATTAAGTTGTATGCAGATTAGTTAACTTTTAATCGTTTGTTTCCGTAAAATAAATAGGGGGGATTTGATTCAGTTCATAAATTAATGGTTTCAGTTTAACAAGATGAAATAGGTGTAGTAGTATTCAAATTCAGAGAAATAGCAAGCTAGGGTTATGTCCACCTTGTAGTTTTCAATACTTACTAACTATGGTCTTTATGAATTCATACATGCATCGTGCTTACAGAGAAACGTATTGTATTTAATAACATAATCCTAGTGTTTCTCAACCATCTAGGACTAATTCACTTTAGTTCTCTCGAATCAAAAGCGTTCACCAAAAACAATACGAAATCTCCAAGTAGTTAATCCTGCTAAGGCATTAACTTATAAAATAAGGGTTGGTAATCCTATTTTCTTGTCACTAATCTCTTTTACGAACATCAATCTTTCTTTCGAACAAGTTGCATTTTAAGACATATCCTCTATGTTTGCAACCACGAGAATTCAAGATAAGCGAAGAGAGTATGATGTAAACAAATCAATGCATAATGAATTCAAAACCCAAAGTGATAGATTGTATGCTACAAGGCTTCCATAACCCTAACTAATAAACTTATCTACTCATGAATAAACCGAAAAACATCATAAATCTATTCATCATACGAAAAACTAGAAGACGGTCTTGGTGTGCAAATAGTGAAAACAAGAGAGAAAAACATTTCTCTCTCTCTCCTCAAGCTAAGCCGCCTTTCTCCTCTCTCAAAATAATACAGAATAATTCAATAATGAATAAAAATTCAGCAATTAAGTCTTTTAATTATCTCTTCTCTCAAAATTTCCTTCTAAGTCCCTGAACTAATTATAAATGATAAATTAGTCTTAGACATAGTTTCTAGGCTCCACATTTGGTCCAGATTGCTACTCTCTCTTGTGTCATATGTCATCCGCATTCCATAGTCCCATTATGTCTTCATCTACCTCATTAATACCTGAAATCATGCTAATCACATCGGTTAGCTCAATTACATAGAAGTAGAGTAAAAACATAAGAAACTAGGAACTTTGTTCTCTAAACATTGCTAAAATATGGATAAGTTATGGTGCTTAGGCGTACAAAATACTCCCAAGATCACCACTCCACACTTAAAGCTTTGTTCGTCCTCGAACAACATATCCATTTATACATACTACACAAGCATTAGCACCCACAAAGGAAGACAAGATGCTCAAATAAGCTCACACAACAATTATGAATAAGAAGTAGATTCAGGAATCATTACTAGAGACAACCTACCCTCAAGAATAGACTCATTAAGTTGGCAATTTCATGCATATCATTTAAACATAGAAATCATATAAATTACCCAACCTTCATCAACCGTGTGGACTCACAACAAGAAAGTTACCCATAATCACTCACAATTATGCAATTTCTAACAAAATGGGTACAAGAATCAAGTTGCGCTCACTCTCACAAAGAATTCTCAAATTACAACTGATGATCATATGCTTTCTCTTAGTGTAATACTCCACTAATATCAGAATGCTAAGATTAGGATCAAATAGGTCTTTTACGGGTTGTAATGCAGGCTAAAGGATGGGTAGGAACTAATTTTTGGCCAGAAATAGTGACTATCTTCCCTAAGCGCTTTAATACACTACATTATGCAATTAAGACCAATCTCTAACAACTAATTTCCACTTCTGCTATCTTCACAGATTTGCTTTTCACCCCAACTCGTTAAGCTTAATTAATAACACTATGGTGGGAGTATGCAACCTTTTCAAATATTTTTTTTTGCACCTTTTTCATGTTACGCAACCCTATAATAGCCACCCTCAACTTAAGCGATTTGCCTTAGTTGAGGTGCACAATGTCCAAGAAGGACCAGGGCCAAAATAGATTCATTATAACATGTCCGGGATAAAATTTGGAACTTTTTCAACAATTTCCGCTACTCCCAACCACATCAATTTCACATGCCAATAACTAGACTTTGGGGAATCAATTTCACCTTTTTCCTCTAATTGTTAAACTCCTAACTCAAATTGATTTACGTTAAAGCGCTTAGGAGCTTTTGGATCAAATTATGGTCTATTAAAGAACGGAATAGGCTACATATGAGGCTAACAAAACAACAAGCTAAAGGCTCAATGAGACTAGCTAAGATAATGTACAAAGGTAGGTCAAAAGAAGGTATGAACAATGGCTATCAAACAAATGCCTAAATCATCTCCTAAACTCACAATCTTTATTTCGCTTTGCACACACACCAAGCAAGTTCTAGCATCAGTTGCAATAAGGAATATACAACAGTCTTACAAACTCATGGCACATGGTCAACTCAATTAGGAGCATTATAGATTCTCAACCCAACAATTACATGAATTCAAATAAAACCAACAATCACAACAAGAGTCACAACTAGAGTCTAGGTATTTCAAACGTAATAATCCATCACATACTTATGTTATAATGTCATGTGATCCACAAAAATAGCTACATGCAATTAAATGACTAATTTTTTCTTAAGACGGTCGTCATCCATCCATTATCAAGAAAGGCACCTAATTATGACTAAATAGAATAAACATCTAACAAGAAACAAAATAAACAAAATAACTAATCCTATCACAGAAGAATGCTAAGGAGAAGGTACTATTTTCTAACAAAACAAGTAGCAAAGTAACCAGCCACCTCACACTCAAGCTCAGCACTGTCCCCAGTGCAAATAACAAGATAAAGAACCTGGCTAGTAGTACTCCTCATCCATATTAGGAGTCATGCCACCTGCATTGAGATCATCATCAGAGCCGTTTTTCCTATGTTCATCATATCATCCACGTCAGCCACACATAATGAAACTAATTATAATTAAGATAAGGGTGATGAAGTCACCACCCCACACTTAATTTGTTAGTATCAACCAATAAGTGTTATTGTCGGGTACTCAGACTTCACCGACATACACTTTGACATGGTGCATCAACATTAGTCACAATATAATTCACTCACTTCAATTCCCCCAATTCTATTTCAATGAAACACTTTTTTGAACAAAATCATGCCCTACACTTTCAACCATATCAAGATATACAAAACACCATCACTTCCACAACATCACCATGGCAAGAATTTAATTCGTAATCCTTAAGAAATCAATTAACTATAACATAGAGTCACAATAACTAAGGATTAAAAAAGTAAAACTTACCTCGAAGATGGAAGATTAGTGAAGGACAAAGCGAATGGTGAGAGCTCAATATTGGGCGGCTTAAGGGTGAAATAAGGATGAATTTGGGCATTTAGGGTGTGAAATCTATTTGAAGAATGAAAATCTGGGTTGGGTTAACCCAAGTTAGAGTTAGAAGTTGGGTTTTAGGCTTATTTGGACTAAGTGTGCGACGCACATCTCAAAGTGTGCGTCGCATATGTTGTTGCACAGTTGGGACAGTGAGCCTATGCGGAGAAGTGGGCGACGCACTACCTATCGCAGACATCAAGGTGTGCGTCGCATAAGGTATCGCAGACTTAAGACAGTGGGCATGTGCGGCTAGGTGTGCGACGCATATCTTAGCGCACATGTTAAAGTGTGCGACACATAAGTTATCGCACACATCAGGTGTGCGACGCATTGTGCATCACATAGTTGGTCCAGTGAGCATGTGCGATGGGATGTGCGGCGCACTCTTGATCGGAAAGGTCCATACCGCGTGGGAACCACAGACCTCATTGAAAGTCACAAAATAAAGTCGCACCGCGAAATTTTTTGGGTCAAATTAACATAATTCGAGGCACGACTCTAATGCAAATCATACTTGAGCCTTACACATTTGACCACTCCAACTTACCTGTAATGTTTCCATCACTCCTAAACTTACCACCATTGACATAGCTCAATTCCAAATCAAATTTGGTACTAATCTCCTCCTTAGTACTTCATGCACCTACACTTACTCAAAAACAACAAAAATGATTATAAGGATGGGTTGCCTCCCACCAAGCGCCTAATTTAGTATCGCGGCACGACCCAATCAACTTTTTTCTCCACCTTGAGGATATGAATTTCACCCCCAACATCGCATCCATCTTTTTGCCTCGCTCATACGGGGGTGGTGCAGAAATTAAAAAGCCGAGTAATGGATGATGCATGGTAAACAACTCAGTCTTAAAGTGAGGTGTGTTTTTATGTTGCTTATCAAGTGTGAAATAAAGAATATAGGATTCTTGTTCCTCATCTTCACACTCTTCCACTATTTTAGATGATTCCACAGATAAGATATCATCTAAACATAATGTAAAAAAATACTCCGAGTGAGACCCAACTAATTCTACTTCAAAATTTACACTATCTACTACACACTCACTTTTACTCACCTTCTTAACATCTTTATTTGATTGTTCACTGTAGTCAAGTTATTTATTGTTCACTGTTATCACGCTGTTTATTGTTTTATGTTATCTCAATTCTTAAGTAGATATTGTTATTTTATTATCCATTAATAATGCTAGTTTAATTATTTTTTACTTTGTTTATATTTTTATTTTCATTATACTTGTTATTAACGTGTTTTTAATTAGTTACTTTGTTGATAGGCTGTCTTAGTGTTTCTATAGAATTATTACACTTAATTATCAATTAAATGACCAATGAAGAAATTTTTCGTCGATTTTCGAGGCCTACACAAATAAAAAATGAATATTACGTGTATAAAAATACGTAATAAAATAAATAAATTTGGACGATGACGAAATTTTTATAGCAACGCAAAAAGTTTTATGATTCGTATCTTGCCAAGACGATTTAGGAAGGTTAATAAATCAGCAACCACTTCGTAGCCATGACGTATTTAAAATCTAATCTGAGTCCACCTTTTAACGAAAAATTATATTTTTTTTATACATAGATGCACACATGTTCTCAATTTATTTTGATAGTTGTTTATTTGTTACTAACATTTTACTACAAGTATTTATACAGGATATTGAGAATATTTATCGGGAATGTCATGTAAAGAAGATTTTAATTTTTGTTGTTTGTATATGTTCTTACACTTGTACAAATAGTGATTATAGTAAAAAATTTATTTTTTGGGACATTGGGCGGGGATATTTTTACTTACACAGTATCCATCACGTGTTTAGGTAAATTTAGGCCGTCAATATTTATATTAAATTGATTTAGATATTTAATCAAATAATTTACACTTTTTACACTAAAAATATTACGTAGTCTTTTCTTTAAAACAAGTTTTCTTTATTCGATTTAGTCTATTCTTTACATACATACACTAATATACTTTTGTTTACATATTACGACAGCAAACGTATTATATTATTTAATGCATATATTTGTAATTACAAACATTGATTTTTTCCTTTATCTTTTAATAAACTTAAGTCTGGCCGGGAATCACATTGTGGATTTTGAAGGATGCCTAATCTCTTCCCTTCGGAATAATTTAAACCCTTACCTAGAATCTAATTTGGTTCGTAGATTAAAACACAAGTCATACATGTCAATAAATAAATAGATTTCCTCATTTAACCAAAAAATTAGGCGGCGACTCTGCATAAATTTATTCTTTTAGAGTCCATAATGTTATGTTTGTTTGTACCTTAGGTAAAAATCGGGAATGACACAACCAAGTTAAGAAAGCCCTTGGTGTTCCTAGTGTTATTGATTTCGTCTCATGTAGTTCTTCAGTTTATCAGGAGATGAAGACGGACTGGATGAAGAATCTTGAAGTCCCTATTCTTTCACTTCTTGAAAACGATATCAATTTACTCATTTACGCTGGAGAATACGACTTTATCTGCAACTGGCTCGATAAGCTTCATTCACCTGTAACAGAATAGAATTCTTATAATATAGACAATGCCAATCTACGACTAAAATGATGTTTCTTGAAATGGATCGGAACATGGAACTCAAATTGGGTGCATTCTGTAGAATGGTCTGGGAAGAAAGGCTTTGGTGTTGTACCATCTGTTCCTTTCACAGTAGACGGTGATGAGAAAGGTGTTCAAAAAAGCTACGGACCTCTGACTTTCCTCAAGGTCCATGATGCAGGTCATATGGTGCCGATGGACCAACCTAAGGCCGCACTCGAAATGGTTCAGAGGTGGACTCAAGGCAAATTGTCCTAGGCAGGTCATTAAGAACCACACATACTGAACAAATTATAATTTTCCATCTTATAATCTCAGGACAACATAGAAAATCATGTAGATACATTTCACCTTTTCTGGTGAATGTTATTCTTCAAAGATAATGGATCAAGTGTTACAACATATAGTGAAGCACAATGTTCACTCTTATGATTTGTTATTCATCTTGCATTATGTTCATCACACCAGTGTCAAAACAATTCGTCACTTCAAATCTATAAAGGGCACTGTGGTCTGTTGGGGCTCTAAGCGCAAAGTGTAAGTTAAATCTAGGCTTCAATGAAAAAAGGCGCAAAGAGAGAAAAGTTGAAAATTATATGTTTAAGTTCAAGACTAATAGTTATAAGCATAAATGACAAAGGATAAATATATGAACAAAGAAATTAAAAAAGTTTAAGATAACGGGAAACATCTATTGTTTAGCATAATTTCTTCAAAATAGGTTCACAAGTTCACTGGCAAGGAATAGTTCTTAGAATTTTGATGATTATACTGAAGCGCACATTAAGCAAGTACTCAACACGTTTTGAGCCTTACTACAGGCAGTGGCAGAACCTGAATTTTCACTAAGGAGGTTTGAAATTCAAAGAAGTAGGCACACGGACTAGCCGAAGGGGGAGAAGGGGGGGGGGGGGTTCAACATCAATAAAGGAGAGTTTTAGCCAATCCTATGTAGCATACCTTAGAGGTCTCTAATGCCATTTATCTTTTTGTGGTTTTTTTGACTATTTTCTCCTATTTTTAGCTTAATAAATTGTTTAAAATTAATAAAAAATCCTCCATTAATGTCTATATTATTAGAAATTACATACAATGTGTTTAATTTATAACATTATTATTATCTCATGCTATAAACTTTTCCACTTCCTCACCTTATTTATCACACTTTTTATTATTTAATTTATCAATTCTTACTCTTGAGAAAAAAAAACAATTCTTCTCACTTTTCAAATTTAAAAATACTTTTATGACAATTTCTCTCTCTTTCTCTCTCTCTATACATACACACACACATATATATATAGTGATGTGGCATGCCTCACAAGCAAATATTCATATTTATCTTTTTTTTTCTCAAAATTTTGAGGTTTTCTCTATTTTTAAAATTTTGTCTATTTATTTTATCATAAATAACATTTAATAACAGGAATAATGAATTGTTGTAACTCTCCTTTTTATTAGGCCACAATAATTGTGAAATGTTATTAATTAGTTTTTAACTCCATCCTTTTCATCTTCCCTCCCATCATTCACTCTCTTATAAATCATAATCCTTCTACTAGAAATCTCAAGGGCTATCCAAAAAATGAAAGTAATATGTTGTTTTGTGAGATTATTTTCTTTGTTAGTGAAATAGTTTTGGTCAATTTATGATTAAAGCAATTTTTTTTCATATTATATTTTTAGTGCCCTCATTAAAAAATGTAAAATAGTTTCATGTTATTTATGTCATTAACTGAAGAAATTTATTTGTGTCTAATTCATTTTAACTTATCTTTTTAGGATAAACGAAATTTTCATCTATTTGGATTCATAACGTGGGTGTGTGCAATAACTGTAAGAACACTCAAGTCAATATACTTCAAGAGATTTTGCCATCCTTCAAAGAGTAATTATTGTATAATTAGTGTGTATTATACACTTTGTGATAAATATATCATAATTTTGATTGATAATTTGATATGTGGTACATGATGATTTAAGTAGTTTACAAACGGTCAGTTTGAGATATATAAATACGGCTTATTTTTATTTAAAAATCCTCCCAATAATAATATTATATGATCATATTACTCCTCTTATAAGTAAATTTTTATGATCATATTACTCCTCCTATAAGTAAATTTTTATGATCATATATGTAAAATAAAAGAAAGAAATAGAGAAAGAAAAATAAAGATACCAATATCAGAAAGATTCATAGAATTTGATTCATTGAATTTGGGGCGAAAGAACTCAATTTTGTGTTTTTCAATTTTATATATATATATATATATATATATATATATATATATATATATATATATTTGATAATTTTGTCTTTTAAAATTTAGAGAAGAAAAAGTTAAAAGACTAAATTTAAAGATAGATACTTGTATATATTTTAAAATTAGTCAGGGTCCTACTTAGGGAAGAATTGCAGGAGGAGTCATAATTATTCAAAAATTAAATCATTAATAATTTCTATCACAAGTGAAGTATAATATGTGGATGAAGTAAGTGACTGATTAAAAAAATGACAGTCTGGTGCACTAAAACTTTCACTATATACGATATTCGAAAAAGAGTCGAACCACAATATTTTTTTGATTTATGTTAGTTAATTCCTTTGTTAATAATTTCAAACTATAAGTTTTCTAACTTTTAAAGTTCTTAATCAACTTTTAAAATTTTTCATAATTTGACAACCACTCGGGAGGAATATATATGTATTTATTTTTATAATGAATATTATTGATTGGAATAATTTTCATTTTTATCTTCTTGACTTAAGATGTTTTATTAATTCATATTCTAAATTAGATATTATCGTGATTAGATTATCTAGTGTTTTAGGATCCTCGTTAGTAATATGTAATCTTTTGTATTCTAGGTATAAACTATATAGTTGAGTTTCTATTTCTTTTAATGATTTATTCTTTTCGTGAGATGTCATTAATTTATTTGGTTTATTATTTTATCCTGTAGTAACTGCAGAGTTACAAATTTCTGTATAATAATTTATCCTATCTATACTGTAGTATATATCTAATTCTAGATTTTTTATGTCATTTATTATCTTGTGTTGTTCTTCTCGTAGTGAGTTTTTTAAATTATGTAAACTATCACATGTACTTTTTTCTAAATTTTCTAAGGTTTTTTCTATCCATATTAACTTTTCTTTTAGATCTTCCATTATTTTTTTAATTCGGTTTCTGTAATTAATTTCATTGTTTAGACTATCTTGGTTTTCCCTAGTTTTTCTAATATATTCTAACATCCACAGTCTTGGTCTGAATAATATCCTTCTGGGTAAATGTCTTCGTATATCCGTTCTAACGCATTTATTGTTTCAATTTCGTAGTTTATTACTTCTTCTAATATTATTTTCTTAATATCTATAATTTCTATGTCTTTAAGTATATATAAGATTAAAACTTTAAGATTATCTATCATTTAAAATTGACTAAATATTTTATTATAATATTTTGTAGTTGTTTGTTTCAGGCTTAGTAGTTCTTGTATATTTTTATTAAGAAATTCTATGTAATTTATCATGCTAAGTATTTATAAGAGTAGTTAGGTAGGCATGGTATATAATTTACTCTAGTCATGTAATATTTACCAAATGCTTTTTCTAATATGATTTTTCTTATATCTACTACTTTTATATCTTTAAGTGCATATAAAATAAGTATTTTAAATTTATCTACCATCTCATCAGATAAATAATTATTCATTTGCATAAAATTGCTTTTTTCAAAATATTCCCTTCAACCATGTTCATAACAAAATATGGTCATCTTAGATTACTATATACTAGATTATTCTTAAATAACATGTTCTTCGGTCACTATTAGCATGGTAATTTGGATATTTTCCCTTAAACAACGCCTCTACTCTGGTTACTCTCCACCACGGTTTCTTGCCTTATTGGTTTCACCGTTAGGATGACATAGTTCGTAGGGATTTTTCTCCTTTTCCACTTTGCTAATAAACTTCTTAACATATTCTTCTTCGAATAATTCTACTATAAAGTAACTAACATGAATTTATTTTATCATACCATGATTGTTGGGAATTATGAATTTAGCTATTCATAATCATAAATAAATATACCTGTTTGGGTTGGTTTGATATTTCTGAGCTTTGTTTATCCATAGATTTTTCCATTGAAATATACCTGTTTTTAATTAACTGAGCAAAATATTTTTGTGGATTTGAGAGAATATTTGCTTCAACGCATGAAGGCTTGCTTTGCAATGCCTTCTTGCTTCTTTATTTATAGAGCGAACGATCTTTACAAAGTTCTTTACACGTTTTTTACATGTTTTCTAAAAAAGCTAAAAACAAAAATAGACTTAAAAAAGTCCTAAAGCCTAGTTTCTAGACTACCTAAAAGTCTAAGCCTAAAAAGTAAAGCTAAAAAGTAGTCTTTACAAGAATAGTATTTTACAAAGACTTTTTACGTAAATGTAATTTACAATAAGTCTTCCGTCTATTTTGTCATATCTGTTGTATCTCTATTATTGCTCTGGTCTTATCTTTCCAGCTGGCGTCTTTATCTCTTTTTATTCTAGCTGAACTGCTGGGACATCATTATCTCCTCCATTACATTTTGAACATTTGTGATCTGGATATTTATGTCCAATAGTCTTGCAGTATCTGATCAATAATTCTTCCGAAATAAATTTTTCTCTGATAGCTCTGGCAATAGGTTCTGTTTCTGGTTTAAGCAACGTGATAATCCATTGCCTGATAGTTTCCATATCTGTTTCTCGTAACTCTTTTAAATTTGAATATATTAGTACATGATTTCTTGAATAGTAGCTCCATATGGGATTTTGTTTGCAATATGTATTTGCTAGCTCTTGTAAAATTGTAGATAGTCCGATAATCCTTTTGTTTGCATAAAATTTTGGTATCTCGATTCTAGGTATCTCTGGTTGTGAAATAATATCTTGTGGTATAATCATATCTCGTGTCATTCCTATCTTTACAACTTGTATAGGTTTCTTAACTTCATCAAATAATATCTCTGCTGGTGCCGTGTAAATTTTTATAAAAAACAAGGTACCTCTGGTTATTCTTTTAAAAGTGATAAATGCTTCATATATCTCTGGTATAGTGGATATCTCAGTTCCGTCCGTGGTATATACAGTACTAAGTAGTCCATATTCGTAGCAAGTTTTAACTAAGTTTGGTTTGGTTTTAGGTAAGGCAATTAGTTTATTATATCCGGTCAATCTCTGGGTTATATAGTTTGTATCTGGTTCTTGGATATTTGTAGCTTTGGGGTTGCTATTTAAAAAGGTTTGTACATTATAGATATTTTCTATGTATGTACGGGTTGTGTAGTTGTATGTCTTTTTGTCTTGGTTTAGACTATCTCGGTATGTGGTAACTTGTGGGGGTATAAACATGGGATCTTTTGATGTATTTGGGGTATATGGTTTTTCAAATAGCTTATTTAGGTTCATATTTTTTCTAACTCCTTTGCTTGTACCTGCAGAAGTAGATAGATAAACGTTATGGATTTTATGGAGTGTCCCAACGTCTCCTTCTAGCTCTGGAATTTTACTGTCTTCCGATCGACATAGCTCTGCGCATTGCTGAGTTAGCTGATTCATAGCTATAGACTTCAGTTTATCTTCACTAGTCTTTAGCTTTAGCTCTTCTATCTCAGTACCCATACTGTCCACTTTTAATGAAAGCGTAGTTAGGGCGTTGAGTATTTTTTCATGTATATTTTCTTCTATCATTTCAGTCTGTGTAGCTTTGTCTTGATATGTAATCTGCAATAACATTTTTGTTAGTACTGATTACTTCTATTATAAATGTAAAATTTAATATGTTTAAAACTAGTCTCCGAATCTCTTTTGTTGTAACTGAATTTTGTATTTTCTTTGTTAGCCACCAGCGTACTTGTGTATTATCTGTTCGCACAATAAATTTGTTATATACAATATATGGCTCAAATGCTAACAAACATTTATATAATGAACATAATTCTTTTCTATTTATTTCCCATTTTATTTCTGTCTCGTTGAACGTACCTGAGTAGTATCTACAATGGTGTTCTATTTTTTCTGCTTCATATTTATATTTAAGTACTCCTCCGTAACTATATTCACTAGCATCTGCTTCTACTATATATATAAATTTTTTATTTTCATCTGAAAATTGTAATTTTGGTAATTCTTTGCAAAGTATTTTTATTTTTTGGACTTGTTTTTTATCTTCTTCATTATAGTTATATTCTATGTCCTTTTTTAGTTTTTGCTGTAGTGGTTTTAAGTTTTCTGCTAATTTTGGAATATATTCTCTTACTTGGTTTACTAATCCTAAAAATGATTGTAATTTTTTTTCCGTATCTAATTCTTCTTTCGAATTTATTATTTTTTGTACTATATGTTGTTGCATTTTTACTCCACTTTTATCTATTTGTATTCCTAAAAATTCTATCTGATTTTTCATAATTTCAGCTTTCTTTTTACTTAAACTTATTCCCGATTTTTCTATTATATCCGTAAATTATTCCAATAATTTTAAATGTTCTTCTTTGGTTTTTGTATATAATAGTATATCGTCTATATATACTATACAATTAGATAGTTGTTTAAAATAACTATCCATAAAATGTTGATATCTACCTGGTGCATTTTTATATCCAAATGGTAGTACATTCCATTCATAAAATCCTTGTGGTACCGTAAATGCGGTTAATTCCTTAGATTCTTCTTCTAACTTTAGATGGTAAAATCTTGATTTGCAATCAAATTTACTAAAATAATTATATCCTTGTATTTGTCTTATTTTTAATATTTTATTTGGTATTGGGTAATTATAAGTTATTGTTTTTGCATTTAAATTTCTATAATCAATAACCATTCTACTTTTTCCTCTTTTTTGTTCACTATGTTTATTTACTATAAATGTTGGGCTATTATGTTTACTATTACTTTTTTGTATATATTGTTTTTCTAATAATTCTTCTATATGCATTTTAAATTCTTTTAAATCATCAAAATTATATGTTAATGGTTTCTGGGTTATTATGCTATTTTTATCTATTAATTCAATTTTTATGGTAGTTTTATCTTTTTCCCATCCTTTTAATGGATCTTCACTATATAATTGTTCTAATTTTCTGTTAACTATTTCTATCTTATTTATTGAAAATATAGTTATTTCTGTTTTATTTATCGAAAATACGACTAGTTCTATTGTATCTTCAGTATTTTTTTATATTTTCTAACTTTTGTGTAATTTTTTCATTTCCTTTTATCCAATCAGTTTTCTTTCTTATTTTATTATTAACTCTTTTTGCTCTTACTTTCTGTTTACATGGTGTTGTAAACCACCAGTCTGTTCTAGTTATTATATGTGGGTATAATTTATCTAGAAACGACATTCCTAAAAGTATATCTTTTGATATTAGTTCATAATTATAAATTTCTTCTATTGTTAATATTTTATCCCATACTTGTGTTTTTACATTCTTAGCTTTGTAAGTAATTAAGCTTCCTTCGTTATTAAATCCTTTAACTATTATTGGTGTTTTTAATTTATCCCATTTACTTTCTGGTAAGCAATTATATCTACATAAATTAGCTCCTGCTCCTGTATCTATCATAGGCGTATAATATCTACTGTAATATCCTTCTACTACTATCTTCATTAATACATATATTTTCATTTTATGTTAATGCTCTTCTTAAGAATAATTTCTCTCTGTTATATGTTATAGTTAATTGTGTATGTTCTATATTATATGGTTTTACTTGTTCTAGCCATTTTATTCCTAATATTATGTCTGTTTTTTGCATTTCTTCTTTTACTTCAAATTCTATTTTTATTTTTCTTATTCCTATTATTATTTCTTTTTCTGCTATATTTTTAGTGTTTATTAAACTTCTTGGTAGATCTGGGCATATATTATTGTCGGTTTTTATTTCCTCATTTTTTACTAGATATTTTGCTATATAATTTTCTTCTTGTCCTGTATTTAAGAGTATTAAATATTCTTTTTCATTTACCTTTCTTGTTATGTAATAATGGTTTGAATTATCCATTGAACTTGTTTCATACCTTATTCTTTTTTATGAGCTTGATGATTCCGGTTTATCATAAGCTGTTCTTTTTGTTGTACTTATCCTATCATTTATTATTTCTAGATTTTCTTCTACATCTATGTCTCTATAACTATAATCATTATAATCTATTGTTTTTACAAATTGTTCGAATGGGCTATCTATTTGTATCTTATTAATCTTATTTTTTCCTGTTATTTTATGTTTTGTTGTTAATACATATAAATTTTTGCATCTTGTTGTAAATATTTTACTTCCTGGGGTTAATTCTATTCCTGATATCTTCCAATATAATACTAGTGATTTATCTATATTTCTATCCGTTACTGCTACTGAATAATTTGCACTTATTATAAATTTAAATTTTTGGTATATTAAATTTCCTTTTATGACAGTTATTATACTTTTTTCTATAGGTTTTATAATTCTATCATTTGCTAAATTCGTCTTTTATTGCTGTTTCATATTTTTTTAATAATTCTATAGGTGTTAATATTTTTCCTTCTGTAGATTTGTCAGTTCTTAATATTCTTTTACTATTTTCAGTTAGATTTAAAAACCATAATTTCACTGTTCCTATTAGTGTTCTTTCTATATATTCTGGTGCATCTGTTACACTTATATTATTATCTAATAATTATTTTGTCATATATCCTATCCATAATTGTATCATTTTTTCTGTATCTATTACACAATCTAAGTCTAAAAAGTTATAATTTTTATTAACTATTTGTTTTGGTGTCCATTTGTCATATTCATTCTTTAGATTATATCTTTTAAACTTATTCTTATAATATGTAGGTTTCCTTATTTCTGATGTACTAGGTATTATATTTTGGTCTTCTTTTTTATCAAGAGTATTTATTTCTGTGTTGATATTCTCTAAGTTTTCTTCATTAATTACTTCTTGTTTTTCATTGATTTCTAAATTTTTTGTATTTGTTAATATTTCTGTATATGTTTCACTATCTTCTGAATCATAATTGTCTGTCTCTTCAACATCTATATTATTTATTTCTAATTCCTTGTTTTTTATTTCTTTATTGTCTATTTCTAGTTTTTCTTTAAATTGATTTATCTTGTTTAATAATTTTTGTTCTTTATCTTTTTCTTCTTTTTCTTTCTGTCTTCTTTCATACAGATCTTTTAACATTTGTAATTCTTTTTCTAATTCAGCAATCCTACTATTTTTAGTTTCTTCTATTTTTCGTATTTCTTCTGTAGTTTGTTGTTTTATTTTTTCTATTTCCTTTTTTCTATCTATTTCTTCGTTTTCTCTTTCTATTCTTACCATAGCTGTCAATTTATCTTCTAATTTTAATTCTTCTTTTTCTAACATTAAATATAAATGTTCGCCTATTTTCTTATATCTTCTTCCTAAATTAGAAAATACTATTCTTATTTTTAATCCTTCGTGATTTTCATATATTTTTTCGTCTATTATAAATTCTTCTTTATTCATTTTATTGTAAATAGTTCATGTTGATATATATATTCTAAACTATCTATTTGTGATTCTAAATTTGATATTTCATCTTTTTGTGCATTTATTGAGTTTTTACTAACTCCGGCAAATATATTATAATTTAATCTTTCTATTCTTATTTTTAATTATTTACGTTTTTCAGATATAGTTTGTTTTAGTTCTTTGTATTTTTGTATTTTATTCATTCAAACAATATTTATAGTACTTTGGTGGATATCTAAATCTAATTTTATCATAATTAAGTGGTATATGTCTCATTCTTCTAGATTTTAAATGGATTATTAATTTTGCTTCAATACTAGATATTAAGGTAATTAGGTAAGCTAATCTTTGTGGGTTTTCTTTTATTTTATTTAAACTTATATATTCTGAATAATTACTAATTAAAGATTCTTTAATTTTTCTAAAAGCTTCTCTGTTTTTAAATGGTCTTCTCATAATTAATATTGATTAATATTGATTAACTCCATGTTGAGTAAATCCGATCTAAATTCATAAACACATAAACTCAAACATATATGATAAACACATAAACTCAAACATATATATTACTTCTGTATTTTTCTAAATAACTGTGCTCTGATACCATTTGGTGGGGGGTGCGGATTAGGTGCGTAGTTTCAACTAGATAATAAATACGTATGTATTTATTTTTATAATGAATATTATTGATTGGAATAATTTTCATTTTTATCTTCTTGACTTAAGATGTTTTATTAATTCATATTCTAAATTAGATATTATCGTGATTAGATTATCTAGTGTTTTAGGATCCTCGTTAGTAATATGTAATCTTTTGTATTCTAGGTATAAACTATATAGTTGAGTTTCTATTTCTTTTAATGATTTATTCTTTTCGTGAGATGTCATTAATTTATTTGGTTTATTATTTTATCCTGTAGTAACTGCAGAGTTACAAATTTCTGTATAATAATTTATCCTATCTATACTGTAGTATATATCTAATTCTAGATTTTTTATGTCATTTATTATCTTGTGTTGTTCTTCTCGTAGTGAGTTTTTTAAATTATGTAAACTATCACATGTACTTTTTTCTAAATTTTCTAAGGTTTTTTCTATCCATATTAACTTTTCTTTTAGATCTTCCATTATTTTTTTAATTCGGTTTCTGTAATTAATTTCATTGTTTAGACTATCTTGGTTTTCCCTAGTTTTTCTAATATATTCTAACATCCACAGTCTTGGTCTGAATAATATCCTTCTGGGTAAATGTCTTCGTATATCCGTTCTAACGCATTTATTGTTTCAATTTCGTAGTTTATTACTTCTTCTAATATTATTTTCTTAATATCTATAATTTCTATGTCTTTAAGTATATATAAGATTAAAACTTTAAGATTATCTATCATTTAAAATTGACTAAATATTTTATTATAATATTTTGTAGTTGTTTGTTTCAGGCTTAGTAGTTCTTGTATATTTTTATTAAGAAATTCTATGTAATTTATCATGCTAAGTATTTATAAGAGTAGTTAGGTAGGCATGGTATATAATTTACTCTAGTCATGTAATATTTACCAAATGCTTTTTCTAATATGATTTTTCTTATATCTACTACTTTTATATCTTTAAGTGCATATAAAGTAAGTATTTTAAATTTATCTACCATCTCATCAGATAAATAATTATTCATTTGCATAAAATTGCTTTTTTCAAAATATTCCCTTCAACCATGTTCATAACAAAATATGGTCATCTTAGATTACTATATACTAGATTATTCTTAAATAACATGTTCTTCGGTCACTATTAGCATGGTAATCTGAATATTTATCTTTTTGAGACAAAATTTTTAATGATCTAAACATTTTTACATGATTTTAACATTTTATTATATAAGCTAGAATAGATAAAATCATTGATAAGAGATGTGGTGATGGAGTGATAAGTAGCTTTTTATGTCGAAGATTTGAGCTTTGAGTATGGAAACATCATAATTAGAAAACAACACTTAATCAGGTACAAATCTGAACATTAGATATCGAACAAAAAATCAAAAAAATGAATAGATGATAATAATTTCTTTATAATAATTTTAATGATTTTTTCTTTATGACGGCACGAATCGCGGCTATGTTGACTAGTGATAAACTAAAGAAAAACATGTTTCAAATGGCTATATTATAGTACATGTGTAAGCCCATTGGCCTCCACCTTGGCATATAAAAAAAGAACTTATACATCAATTCTTATATTGTACAGCCAAATTCTAGATATACAACCTCTTTACATTTTATGTTCCATAATTAAATTTTTTTATATATTTCAGTTAAGAACTGCAATTAAACCTAGAATTAAAATTTAGGTTCAACTATAGCAAGATCAATAACAACATGTGAGGAAGAATAAACTTACAAAAAAGATAACAATCACAATCTCTTCATCTCAACACAAAGATATGGCATCTAATCTATAATTTCTTTTTATGTACGAAAGTAATATAACTTATTGATAAAAACACATATAATATACTTCTTCAAAAAAAAAAAAAAAAAAAATTATATAAGCAATTAAGAACTTCAAGAAAAATAAAGAAAAATATGACACTATGAATTTACAAAGACGATCATGAGCATTTTTTCTCTTCTTCCAAAGTTCATTTATAGCTGTGGTTAGACACGGTCAAATGGCAAGCCGAAGGTCCTTAACTAACAAGGTGTAAAGCCTTATATTAATATCAAATACATTTCCAATTAACCAAGTGTACAGTGGTAGTAATTTATCATTAATTGGATTTTATTAAGCCAAATTTGATCCAATAAATATTTAACATATAATAAAAGGTTATAATGATCAATCAACTTTTGAAGGATACAATCGTAATTCAACTTTCAACTAGGGGCATTCCACTTTTAGAATATTATAAATTATAAATATAGATATGATAACAACTAATATGGGCAAAACTATTGTAATCTGCTCCAAAAAGTTTAAAAGTTCAAAATTTGTCTTTTGGTGTCTTTTTTAAAATATCAAGCGTTGTAACAACCACTAATTATATTGAAGTAATATAATGCTATTTTAATAATATTATATTAACTTAGCAAATTTTTTATCCACATTTTATCATTCTAATTTTATAGTTTTTTTAATTAATGTTTTGTCATTATTGATATACTTCATAAGTATACATTCTTATTTTAATTATTACTAGAATTTATTCAATTTAAATGTCAACAAGAAAATATCACTTCACATTTAAAAAGGGTTAAAAACTTTCACATTCAAAATTTTTTTAGGGTCTCTTTATTGGGGCGTACATTGGTCGGTTCTATTCGATTTTGTGTATTAATTTGATTTATTGATTTTTGGTTTATTAACATGCTAAATCGAAAATCAAACCAATAAGATATTTGTTATTGATTTTGGTCCTTAACGATTCGGTTTAGCGATTTAACCGCTAAAAAAGTTTCTTTTATTTTTCCGCCTTCTCTTCTTATTTTCATATGTTCATATATATACACCACCTTCATGCATAAAAGTCTACACAAAGTATAAGTAGAAGCAAATACATTATTACTAAAACAAACTTGTGTTTCTTTTTGGTTTAATGATGAACTTGAATGCAGTAGCAATCGATGACGATCTCTCAAAAAAGAAAATAAATGTAGGTTTATAGTTTATATTAAGTAAAACTTACATAAATTTCGAGTAGTTTACCCATTATTACATCCTATCCCAATTTTTTTTAAAATTTCATAAAATCTCATTTTTATGTTTTTTTTCAGATACATAATATTAAAAGAAATATGTGACTGATGATACATCCTGATAATCAACTAATTAGCGTTGATTAAGGAAAGTAACAAAATTAATGCAATTAAGGAGTAAATTACTCTGCATATCTTCTAATTAACAATCAAATATCCCTTAAGAAACGTATTTTCATTAATAATGTATATTTTCAAAATTCTTCTCCCCAATCAACTTTCAGATTCTTTCTTCTGCTTTGTTTTCTGATTTTTTGATGCGATTTTTCTTTTCAACGATTTGCAATGAATGTATTGGTGTTATTATGGCATTCCGGTGTTTGAGTTACTAATCTTCTCCTTATTCAACTTGCAAAATTATCTTCTCCCCTATTCTTTTTTTTTGTTGTATTTTTTTTTGCGTTTTATTTTTTCTCTGTTTTTTGTTGTATTTTGCAGAATCAACGATTCTCAATGAATATATTCGTGTTATTACGAAATTTTAATGTTTGAATTACTGATGTCAAGTAAGAAGATAAAATATTGAGGCATTGTAATCGGAGAACATGTAATGATATAGAGTGAAGCTATTCATAGAGATTAATAAAAGTGTGTCATTGCTCATTCTTTCAATTTCAAAGTCAAAAAATCCAACAAGCAAAGGTATGTATCTGTTTTGTTATATTTCAGCGAAAATATAAAATATTTTTAATTTGAGGTAGAGATGATGTTGTTGTTAGTTCATAAATTATGTATCTCACGTGTTGCCTATTCTTGAGGTATAGATACAAAATTTATGATTGTTGAGATACATTCATTTACGAACAGATTTGGTCTATATACATATTACATTAGCAAGAGCATACTGAGATACATAATTTAGTTTATGTATTGGACAAAATTTATGAAAAGATTTGATCGAGATACATAATTGATTGGCTAGTGTAGAGTGAGATACAAAATTTAGTTTATGTATAGGACAAAATTTGTGAGATACTTTAAGCGTTAAAGTGAATAGTGCAAAGTAATGTTGTAATCTCATAAATAATCATCATGTATTTATTAATTAGTGATACCTTTATTGATAAATATGTTTATTTCAATATTGTTGTGTGTGTTTTGCAGCTACGTCCTAAAATATTTTCTGAGGATTGTAGTTGGACTCTTAAGGTGTCATGTCAAAAGGGTTTGAAACTCTTCAAAGTAAGGGTTTTTGTGATTTACACACTTGCCCTTGAAAGATAAAATGTTCACCCAAGTTCAAGCTATAGTTTCATTCATTAGCGATTTTACGACTCCGAAACTAGTCAATCATAAAAGAATACACACACCAACCAACATAATTGAAGATATCAAATTTGCTTTTGATGTGGACATAATTAAAGATATCATATTACATTTTGTTACATATTTGTTGTACAACACATTTGTATTTAAATTGTATATATACATAACTATAATAATTTTGTAATGTTGTTATTAATGTATAATGTTCAAGTCTCCATATTTATGTATTCGATATATATTTTTAGTTGTAATGATGAATCTTTCTTGAATTTTTTATTTTTATTATAATGAACTTTAGATTATCTTTTTTCGTGTTATCAGATACATATTTTTTTCAACATTAAAATTTTTTTGTATAGCAATGTAACTTAATCAACTGATACTGTGAATCATTCAATTACTAGACATTATTCTTGTACAAGACAACAATTGTTGTTTATAATAACAATAAATACATGTTATATTAGAGATACTTATTACAAATGATAAGACACATTTGATACATAACTAGAATTGGTTGTATAATACTCCCTCCGTTTAAAAAAGAATGACCTACTTTACTTTTTAGTCCGTTTAAAAAAGAATGACCCCTTTTATTTTTTGGCAATACTTTAATTTCAACTTTTCACATGATATATTTAGGACCACAAGATTAAAGGATATTTTGGTACATTTGACACAACTTTAATTTAAGGCCACAAGATTCAAAAGTCTTCTTTATTTTCTTAAACTTTGTGTCAAGTCAAAGTAGGTCATTCTTTTTTAAACGGAGGGAGTACTCATCTAACATATGCATTAAAGGTGAAAACATTTGTTAAATATCATTTTTGTATGTAACTGTAGAGATACATAATCTCGTTAATACTTAAGATACATTACTAGTGTTTATCATTTGTTATTTATGTATCTCAGTGTAAATAGATTAAATTATACTTTTTTCAATAAAAACATAAATATAAGAGATACAAAATATGCATTTGTAATAGACATACAAAACTAAAATATACTATGTATCTTCAATACATAATTATGCATCTCAATGTAAATACATTACATTATACTTTTTTCAATAAAAAACAAATATAAGAGATACAACATGCATTTGTATTGGACACAGAGAACTAAGATATCTTATGTATCTTCAGTATATAATTATGTATCTTGGTGTAAATACATTACATTATACTTTTTTCTATAAAAAACATAAATGTAAGAGAAATAAAATATACATTTGTATCAGATAAATATTTAATTTCATTTATTATATTCATATATCTGATATATATTATAGTCTAAAATAAGTTATAATAATGTATCAGATATATTATTATAAATTTTTTGGACTATACTTATTGTAAAAGGGTTAATACATATGAAGTAATAAATAGGACTGCCATGGCTATGGTACATGAGGTAGAATCAATTCTTGGTCTTCAAAAATACAACCAGTGATAGAGAATTTCGTGATGTATCTTCACCTTTATCGCCTATTGTATCGACAAGATCAATCCAACCAGTGACAAAGATTTTAGGCAACATCACAATGATTTTCGTGATGTATCTTAGAAAATACAATCAGTAACATAGATTTTTTGTTTGAGGTTAGAGGAGAAAACAATGAAATTCTTGACATTGTTTAAGATTAAAATAGAAGAAAAAATAATGAAACACACATATATATATTTATACAAGAAAAACTAACAAAATAACTATAAAAAATGTTAAGGAGGAGAAAGAAATGTAAACTATGGAGAAAGGGGGAGAGAGAGAGAGAGGGAGGGAGGATAGGAGGAGAGAGATGCGATGAGAGGATAGGGAGGAGAGAGTTTTCTGGAAAATACTTTGGAGGAGGAGAAGGTTAGACATTAATGATATTAAATTGGTGAAGAGAAGATATTAAGACAAATTTTTAGGGGGGTTATTAATATATCCTAATTTTTAGGGTAGAAAATATATGTCTAAAAATTTAAAGAGAGAGAATGTAAATTAGAGATATTTCTAAATTTTTTTAAGTGAAGAAAGTTTTAGTATTTTAGGTATCTTAAGTTGTGGTTTTGTGAATTTTTCTTATATTAATGGGTGAAAACCCAACAAGTCAACAAGTTTGTAAAGAAAAGAATGACACTAAGACAACAATCATAAAATGCAAAAAATAATAATGTATATATTTAAAATATAAAATCACCATTATATAAATATGGATAAAAATATATTATTTTAATATAATCTTATTGGATTATCGTTTTAACCATTAACTAAAATCTTAAAATAAAAAATCGAATCAATATTTTAATAAAAATAATTCTAAAATAATTTAAAAATTATTAACCCAATAATCCAATATCGATAATCCTATAATTATTTTTGATTCGATTTATCCATTAATTCGATTTTTGCACATCCTTAATCTTGTTGAGTTGGGTCAATTTGGCATTTAGATCTTATTTAATTAGTATAAGTAAAAGTATGAAAAAAAATTATTTAATGGCTTTGAGTACCAAGAAGAAGAAATGTATTTGTTAACCAAAGAATGGAAAGAGTATAAATATGCAAAAAAAAAATTCCATTAGTCTATCCTTGTGAAGTTATAACCATAATTAATGGACACCATTAAATACATTTTTCCCTTTAAGATGTCTGTAGATGAAATTTATTGTGTGCATGGCTAGAACTGTCAAAATAGACTTGGTCATTGAAACCAGATAATCCACATAAATGACCCTTATAATGGTTGATTTTGCTTTTTTACCCCCTATAAAAAAGGTCATAATCATGCTCCAATGCAACCTTTTCATGCAAAATAAGGGCTAAGGCAGGGATATTCCCTCTCACCTTACCTCTTTGTGATTGTAATTGAATACTTTAGTAGAATGTTGGGATAATTTATTGTAATGAAAAGCTTCACCTATAATCCTAAATATGCTAAGATGAAAATTGCCCAACTAGGCTTTGCCTATGATGTACTTTTGTTCTCGAGAGGGAATACTGAGTTAGTTCGGCTTGTGGTGGATTGTTTCAATAGGTTTTTAACAGTTTCAGGTCTTGTTGCAAATCCTCAGAAAAGCTGCATTTATTTTGGAGGTATCTATAGAGTGTCAATCCCAAATCCTTCAGCTGATAGGCTTAAAAAAAGGAAAACTTTCTTTTCAATACTTGGGTGTGCCGTTAAGTACCAAAAGAATGTCAATAATATAATGCCAACCTCTCTTGGAAAAGATGATAGGCAGGATCACTTCTTCGGCAGCTAAATTTCTCTCTTATGCATGCATAGTGCAACTGATTAGGAGTGTCCTATTAGCCATTCAAAACTACTAGGCCCAGATATTCGTGTTGCCAAAGAAGATCATCACACTGATTATTTCTATGCATAGAAGGTATCTATGGGCGGGCGAGGCAGAGGTGAACAAGAAAACATTGATTACGTGGGAGCAATTTCTCTGCCACTGATTACTGAAGGCTTAAATATTATTGATATTGAGGTGTGAAACAAAGTTGCGATTGCTAAACTATTATGGAGCCTCAGCCGTAAGACGGATAAGCTATGGGTTTAATGGATTCATTGTTACTTCATCAAGCAATCAACAATTTGGAACGTGGAAACAAAACAAGCATCTTGGTTGTTGAGGAAGATTTTCAGAAGTAAAAAATACTTTGAGGCTGCTGGATACAACTATGCTCATTTTCAGACTATGCCCAATTTCTCTATTTATAAGATGTACAAGGTATTGTAGGAATCGTACAACAAAGTAATATGGAGAAATACACCTTTCATATCACAACTTTAGAAAGGTTGTCTATGCGTGATCGACTGGCAAGATAGGGGTATCACTAGTGTTCTGGAATTGAGCCTATGTAATGAGGGCCTGAAAACCATGAATCATCTTTTCTTCGAATGTCCTTATTCCTTTGAGGTATGGAGGAAGGTGTTGGGATGTCAATATATTATTCGCAGGCCTATGTGTTGGGAGGAAGAGTTAAAGTGGATTAACACGTACAAGGAAAGAGCAACAAATGATAATTTTTTTCGAATAACAGTTGTTAGTAGTGTCTACCACATACGGAAAGAGCACAATCTTAGAATTTTCCAACATAAACTACAAGAGATCAATGTTGGTTAGAAGCATCATTCAGGATTTGTGCTACAAAAGTAATTTGCGGCCAAATATGGAAAGACATATAAGAACACTGAATTTTTATCCTACTTAATAGGTGATAAGTTCTTAGTGTCTTAGAGAGATGTGTGTGCTTGAAGTACTGAATAGGTGCTAATTGTAAATCCATTGCTCCTTTGCTGTAATTCTTCCATTTGGTAATAAAAAGGAATTATTTACCAAAATAAAGTCCAAAAAAATTAGTAATCATTCTTTTTTATGCATAGAACAACTACCTATTTGCCCTTCTATATATTAGATATTTCTAACCAACTCCATACTTATTTATTTTTTAATTTTTTTTTTCTCTTTTTAGTTTACTTTGATTTTTGTTATTTTATTTTCTCTTTTTATATATTTTTTTAGTTTTTCTCAGCCCTTATTTTTTTTCCTTTTCTCCTCTCAACTTCTATTTTTTTAAAAAAAAATTCTGTTTTATTTTACTTTGATTTTCTCATTTTTTTATTTTTTCTAAGCCTTTACCTTTTTTTATCTCTCAACTTCTATATTTCATTTTTTCTCTTTTTTATTTTTCTGTGATTTATATTTTTTATTTTTCTCTTTTTAAATTTTTCTGGGTCTTTATTTTTATTTTTCCTTTTTACCCAATCTTTTTTTTTTTTTCCTTTTCTCCTCTTAACTTCTATATTTTTTTTCTCTCTTTTTTATTTTCTTTGAATTTTATTTTTTATTTTTAATGATTTTTCTTTATTTTTTTTCTTTTTGCGCAACTTTTTTTTTCTTCGCTTCCTTCTAAACGGAAATGACCTCAAAGCTCAGGTGGCGTATTGGAAGACTGCTCTGATTGACTATGTGTTGGAAGAAATTCCTTTCGTAAAAAGCATGGAAAGTTATGTTTCAATAGTATGGAAAGGGGTACAAATGTCGTAAATCCTAGCTCATATGAGGGTTACTTCATCTTCCGTTTTGCTCCTTAGGAGGATTGCGATTGTATTTTGAATGGGGGGCCATATACATTTTATAATAAACCTTTTTGTAGTGCGTGCATGAGAGTTGAATTTTGAATTTCAACCTGATTGCCTTACTACGACCCCCTTATGAATTACACTGCCAGAACTACCTATGGGATACTGGTCGACTGAAGCATTAAGCAAAATTACGAGTGTTGTGGGGAGACCTGTATACACTGATGGGGTTATGGAACTGATGCAACAAATTTCATATGCAAGGATCTTGGTAGAAATGGATGTCTCACAACCACTAGTTGATACAATTACTCTGAATACACCTAGGGGTGAGATTCAACAAAGGGTAGACTATGAATGTAAACCCCACTATTATTACTATTATATGAAATTTGGGCATGTTGAGGAGCATTGCTAGGTTAAACATGAACAGGAACCTAACAAAGATGAGACACAAGGAATACCTCAAAGAAGAAGATGAAATAGAGGTCATAGAAGATATTAATGCCCTCCATACCAAGACTGGATACCTAAAGATGAGGATGGTGAAAAGAATGAGCTGCCTAAAACCATAACGCTGCAACATCCAGGTGAGGATTCCCTCAAACTTCAGGCTGAATTGAGTACACAGTTGATTAATGATAAAACTATTAATTCTGTTGTGTTATGCTCTAGTATTGCTTGAGTGTCAATTGGTAATTATTTTGAGCCCCTCCTTACTCAGGTCACGAGGCTGAGTTTGGACATAAGAGTGACCCTGAGGGGAGCCATAACCCTCCATGATCATTGCAACCTAGAATATTAGGGGCTTAAATCATCCCTTAAAGCAAAAAGAGGTGCGACTATTTTTGCATAAATATGAAATAAATGCATTTGGGTGTCTTGAAAATCGAGTGAAAGAGCACAAATCTAAAAGTATTTTACTGAAAATGGTGAAAGGGTGGAGCCATAGTTATGATTATCTAATGGGATCAAATAGAATAATATGGTTGCTTTGGAAAGGGCATGTGAAACTACAGGTCCTTCGAGTCCGGGAGCAGTTTGTGCACTGTCATGTAGAGGACTTCACAGGCTCCTTTTTTACACTTTTGATTGTAGTTTATGCTAGAAATAAAGCCCAACAACAGTTACTATTATGGAAGGAATTGATATTGCTAGAAAGAACTGTGTATGAGCCTTGGTTGTTGAGTGGTGATTTCAATAATGTGCTATCTACAAATGATAGAATTGGCTCACTTGTGACACCAGGTGAAGTTCAGTATTTCTAAGAGTGTGTGGATGATTTACAACTTATTTCATTGAGATGAAAAGGTTGTAATTACATCTTTTGTAATAAGCAAGATGTGTCTACAAAGATGTACTCCAAAATTGATTGGGCTTTTGGTAACTTCCAGTGGCTACAGAAGTATAATCAGGTGGACGAAGAAATTTATAAATCCTGGGGCCTCTGATCATACCCCCATCCTAATTAAATGTAGGAGTATTGTTACTAGCCATCCAAAGCCTTTTAGAAAGTTCAACACTATTTTGCAACATCCTGATTATCCTAATCTTGTGAGAGAAGCTTGGTGTAAACGATGTCATGACACACATATGTATAAGCTCTGGTTGAAGTTAAACCACTCAAATCAGAGGTTCAAAATCTGAACACTTATCTGACCTCCTATGATTAGGGTTGAAAACTATTAGGGAAAATTTAAATATAGTATAAAGGCATCTGCTCCAACACCTACAAGATTAGTTTCTAATTGAGGAAGAAAGGCAAGTAAAAAGGGATATAATTAAATAGGGTAACATTGAGGAACAAGATCTTAGGTAGAAATCAAGAGCAACTTGGATAAAATATGGAGATTCAAACACAAGATACTTCCATGCTCAGTATAAGTTAAGAGCTCACAAAAATGCTATCTCTACAGTGTATATTGAACAGGGCGCTAAACTTAATGCGCCTGAGTTAATTGAGAAGGAATTTATCTCTCTGTACAAAACAAATGGGCACCTCTGTAATTGAACTTCCATGTCCAGATGCAAATATCATAAGGAGAGATCTATACCTATCCCACCACTAAAAATGCTCCTTAATTAGAAATGTATCAGTAGAGAAAATCTAATTTGCTTTAAAAGAGATGCCAATTGAGAAATCCCCTAGGATATCCTGTGATGTTCTTTACTCAATAGAGGGAGGTGATAAAAGATGATGTGATGAATACTGTTGCTAATTTTTTTTTTTTGGTAAACTGCTCAAAACTTCAAAGGTTAAAACACCTACCAATGCAAAAAATTATAGACCTATAACTTGTTGTACAACCTTCTATAAGCTCATCATAAAAATCCTCACTAACTGAATTAAATGTGTGATTTATACTCTCATTAGTCCCTCACAATCTACTTTTGTAGAAGGAAGGAGCATTATTGATAATATCTTGTTTAGCCATGAACTCTTAAAGTGATACTCTAGAAAATGACTATCTCCAAGGTGTGTGATGAACGTAGATTTACACAAAGCTTATGACTCAATTTAGTGAGAATTCCTAAAGGACAAACTTGAACATCTTGTCTTTCCTTTTAAATTTATTCAGTGGGCTTTTAAATGCATTACCTCTGTCTCTTATTCGCTAGTCATCAATGAAGGACTCACCAACCCTTTTCAAGGGAAAATAGGCATCAGGCCGGGTGACCCAGTATGACTGTACCTCTTTGCAATTGTAATAGAGTACCTTCAAATAGAACTAAGTGTGATAACTAATCATCCTCTATTTAAATTCCACCCCAGGTACAAGAAGTCGGTAGTTATGAATATATGTTTATAGATGATCTTTTGATGTTCTACAAGGTTGATATCCCCTCTGTGAAGTTATTGTTTGGGGAATTTTATAAATTCTCTAAGGTGACAGGTCTATATATGAATATAGAAAAAAGCTCCATCTATATGAGTGAAGTTCAAAATCAGGTGAATCAGGCAATTCTAAGAGAGTTGGGTTTCGTAGAAGGTTTCTTACCATATAGGTACTTAGGCGTGCCTCTATCATAACAAAATTTGACAATAGACCAGTATATGCCTCTTGTTGACAAGATTGTTGAAAAGATTACATGATGGATAGAAAGACTTCTTACATATGCAGGTGAAATACCCCAGATTTTTGGCCTTTAAAAATTTCTTGAACTTTGAGCTCACTACCTTGGTACGACTCACCCTACGAGTCATAGGATGTCGTTACGGGTCCTAGGGACCAAGTCGTAACCAAATCAGTAAGTTTGTGTCTTGATTCTTCTTTGAGTACGGTGACTCACTTAGATCCATAAGGATATGTCACGAATCATTAGGTGTAATTATAGGGTGTCCAGTGTAAGTCCTAATTTAGATTTTGTGTCGACTTCGACTGGACCCTATGAGTCGTAGGGTCCCATTACGAGTGGTACCATTGAGTTGTAAGGGTGACTTAGTGGTACTGGCTTGGTTATAACTCGTGGTGATAAATCGTAAGGATTGGCTTGAGTCAAGGGTTGACACGTAGTGGATGGCGACACTTTTTCAGCTTTTAAGTTAAGGGCATTCTAGATATTTTTTGTCATACCCAACTTGAAACCCACGTCTTATAACCTATTTAGGGTGTCATTAGCACTCAGAAACACATCAAAGTAACTTCTCAACACTCTCAAATTCCTCAAGGTCAAGAGCATTTAGGGTTTTCAAGAGGTTGATCAATTAGGACTTTCAAGGGTGATTTCTCTTTGTACATCTTACTATTTTAGGCATGTTAGTCTTCTTTTATTGTTAATTTTGTAAAACCATATGTTTTACAGTATTGTTCATGAGATGTTTATGATGGTTTTGAAACAAAGGTTAGGGGTTTTGAATATTTATGAACTGAACAATGTTTCTTATAGATTATATATGATTTTTATGCTTTAATTATGGTTTTGAACTTGTGGGTACATGGATATGGTGAATGAACTAGGAAATTATGATTTTCCCAAACTTATGGCTTTTGAAGTGGTTATAACCCAAAACCATAGTGTGAAATTGGTTTTGAGTTATAAGAAAGGTGGGAATTCATAAAATTGAACTAGTCTTGAACTATTGCATAATATAAATAGGCATTTGAAACATGATGGTCTGCTTTAATGAACAAAGGGAGTTGGTGTCCCTCATCTTGTATTAATGAACAAAGGGAGTTATTTTCCCTAAGTTAATGGATAATTATTTTAGCATGTTGTTATTATCTTGCAAGTATAGTTGGTATGACGATACCAATGATGTATGCCTCAATGTGAAATATGGTTCATAAATGGAATTGTGTGATAAATATTTTAATTGTGCTCTAATAAGAGTTGTGTAACTGAGTCATGAAAAAAGAGGTCTGGGTGCCTGACACTGGAAATTGCATTTGCCAATGCGGGGGGTCAAAGTAACCAAGGAAGTTTGAGTCCCCCTTATTATTATTTCATGATTAGGAAGGTTCGAGTCCCCCGTAAATCATTATACGATCAGGTGCTTAAGTCACCTTGGTATATGTTTGGAGGTTTGAGTCCCCCTTATGTATATATATGAGGGTATTCTCTAGTTGGTACGACTACATGCACTAGGGCCCGACCATGGGGTGAGAGATGGGGCCCATATAGCCCGTGGGTACATGTTATGACGGTTGAACTACACAATCTAGGTTGAATTGTTAAAATGCATGTTAAACCTTGTTTCCTATCCCAACATTATATATATATATGTATTTACATACGATTATGTGCATTGGTTAATTGGGTGTCCACAAATTCGTGTGAGGTGGTATCAGAGCCTAGGTTCATGGTTAATTGGGTGTCCACAAATTCGTGTTGAATAGAGTCTCTTTTATGGGTGTGTAGCGCGCCACACTTATAAGGGAGGGGCTACGAGACATTTAGGAATATTTTCCTTTGTTGTCTTATTTTGGGTTGTAGAGTCTAAGGTCTTGAAATCTCCTCTAATTCTTATTTGTTCACTTTTCAAATCATGAATTCGATATGATTTAAAGCTCATGGAAACTCCTCTGTCCCACTTGAGAACAATGCTGATGGGACACGCCCTATTTATAAGGTACAGACCTAGTCTAGGGGTCCAGTTCCTGATTGCCCTTCTGGAGTTCCACCGGTCCCCTCTAGTCCTCCTAGAGCTCCCTAGGTTGATGTGTCGAATGCAAAATTTCTTCAGTCTAATCACATGTTGGCTCAGTTGGTAGCTTCTCAATCTGAGCGTGTAGCTTCTGTTACTCCATCTTCTGTAGCCACAAGGGTTGTCCAATTTATGAGGTTGAGTCCTCAAACTTTTACTGGTGTTATGGTTGACAAGGATCCTCAAAGTTTTATGGATGAGATGGAGAAGATCACCTGGGTTATGCATGCTTCAGATATTGAGGGTATGAAATTCGCTGCCTATAAACTTAAGGATATAGCATACCAATGGTATGAGAAACAGGAACAGTCTAGGGGAGATGAGATCGAATCTGCATTATGATTTCTCTTGGGCTTTTCTGGACAACTTCTTTCCTTAGGAGTTGAGGAAGGAAAAAATGGAAGAGTTTGTTAATCTGAAGCAAGACAGGATGACGGTCAAGGAGTATGCCTTAAAATTCCATCAGTCCTGATATGCTCCTGAGTTAGTGTCTAGCATAAGGAATAGAATAAGGAAATTTACTTCTGGGTTATCCCGTGATTTAATTCTAGAGAGTAAGTCTGCCTTGTGAACAAGGATATGGACATCTCCAGTTGGTTGTGTACATGCAACAGGTTGAGCAAAAAAAGATGAAGCAGCGAAAATAAGGGAAAGACAGAGTAAGAAGTTTAGAATTTTTTATCAGGGTGGAGGTCAGCAGCAGAGTGGTAGGGATGGTGAAAAGTGGTATAAGAAGAAGTGGGGGATTTTTAGTTCCTACTCTACGACTAGTGCTTCTTATCCGAAGTTGTTAGGTGATCATCGTTCTCAGCATGATAGTGGGTTTAAGGCATATGGTGCCCAATCTTAGGCTGGTAGCGCTCAATCAACTCCATCATTTCCTCCTTGTAGATTCTACGGGCAGGCACACCATGGGTTTTGTGAAGAGGGAGGAACAAGTATTTTAAATGTGTTCAGATTGGTCACTTTCAGAGGGATTGTCCTTCTAAGGTTGCTTCAGGGGAAAATATGATTTTTGGTTCCACTTCATCAGCTCCTGCACCAAAGGGTACTGCTTTTGCTTTTGGTACGGACACTAGCTGGAATCGCTTGTATACTCTTGATACTCGCCAGGACTCCGAGGCATCTTTTGATGTTGTCACTAGTATGTTACGACTCTTTTCTTGTGATGTGTATTGCTTGCTTGATTCGGGGTCAACTTTTTCTTATATGACCCCATTTATGGCTATACATTTTGGTTTCGATCCTGAGTGTATCCCTGATCCCTTTTATATTTCTACCCCTGTGGGTGACTCTGTAGTAGCTAGAAGAGTCTATAGGGGTTATGTGGTATCTGTTGGTGGATGAGAAACTCTGGTAGATCTGATAGAGTTAGACATGGTTGATTTTAATGTCATATTGGGGATGGACTGGTTGCACTCATGCTATGCCTTCTTAGATTGTCGAACCTGTAAGGTCATATTTAAATTTCCTTATGAGCCGGTCATTGAGTAGGAAAGGGGTTCTCTTGTGCCTAAGAAGAGATTTGTATCATATCTTAGAGATCGAAAGTTGATTTCCATGGGATGTTTTTATCATTTGGTCTGAGTTAAAGAATCTAACTCGGAGGGTCCTTTCTTATAATTCGTTCCCGTGGTTAATGAATTCTCTGGGGGTTTTCCTGACAATCTTCCTAGAATCCTTCTGGATAGAGAGATTAATTTTGGGATTGACCTTATTTTAAACACTCGTCCTATCTATATCCTTCTTTATAGAATGGCTCTGACTGAGTTGAAGGAGCTTAAGAAGCATTTGAAAGACCTTATTGACAAGGGTTTTATCCATCTCGGTGTGTCTCCATGGGGTGCTCCTATTTTATTAGTGCGTAAGAAGGATGGTTTCCTTTGGATATGCATCAATTATCGTCAGTTGACTAAGGTTATGGTGCAGAATAAGTATCCTCTTCCTTGAATTGATATTTTGTTTGACCAACTTCAGGGTGCTAGATGTTTCTCTAAGATTGATCTTCGTTCGGGTTATCATCAGCTAAAGACTAGGAAGGTGGATATCCCTAAGACTACCTTTCGAACCTGGTATGGTCACTATGAGTTCCTAGTTATGTCTTTTGGTTTGACTAATGCCCCAACGGTATTTATGGATCTCATGAATCGGGTGTTTCGTCAGTTCTTGGATTCGTTCTTCATAATGTTCATTGATGATTTTTGGTGTACTCTAGGATCGAGGTGGATCACGTCGACTATCTCCGTATTGTATTGTAGACCTTGAAAGATTAATATTTATATGATAAGTTTTCAAAGTGCGAATTTTGGTTGAAAGCTGTTACTTTTCTGGGTCATGTCATTTCTATTGAAGGGATCATAATGGATCCACAGAAAGTTGCAGTGGTTAAGAAATGGCCTAGGCCTATGACTCCAATCGATATTCAGAGATTCTTGGGTTTAGCCGATTATTATAGGAGATTTGTGGAGAGTTTCTCGACTATAGTTGCTCGACTGACTAAGTTGACCCAGATGAAGGTGAAGTTCTTGTGGTCTGATGCTTGTGAGTGTAGTTTTGAGAAGCTGAAAGATAAATTGACTTTAGCTCCAGTTTTGACCCTGCCCGAGGGTGATGATAAATTTGTGGTTTATTGCGATGCATCCCACGTGGGACTTGGTTGTGTGTTGATATAGCATGGTAGGGTAGTAGATAATTCTTCTAGGCAGTTAAAAGTTTAAAATAGGCATTATCCGACTTATGACTTAGAGTTGTTGGCTGTGGTATTCGTATTAAAGATTTGGCATCACATTTATATGGAGTCCATGTTTATATTTTTTCTGATCATAAGAGCCTGCAATACGTGTTTACCCAGAAAGAATTGAATCACAGACAGAAGAGGTGGCTTGAGTTGCTAAAAGACTATGACATGAGTCTCCACTATCACCTAGGTAATGCTAATGTGGTTGCTGAGGCTCTTAACAGGTGTTCCATGGGGAATCTAGCTTATGTGGATGAGGATAAGTGGGAGTTGGTGAAATATATTCACTATTTGGATAACCTTAGTATTCTTCTCTTAGACTCTGAGGATGGTGGTGTATATGTGCAAGTGGTGGCGAAGTCATCCTTTGTTGCTAAAATAAAGAAGAAGTAGGTACTGGATCCTATCTTAATAAAGATTAAGAGAGATGTGGGACAAAAAGGTTGTAGATTTTGAGATTGCTGGCGATGGTATCTTAAGGTACCAAGACAGATTATGTGTTCCCGATATAAACGGGTTACGAGAGAGGATCTTGGCTGAGGCTCATGAGTCGCGTTATGCCATTCATCCTGGTTTGATAAAGATGTATCATGATCTTAAGGAGATTTACTAGTGGAATAATATGAAGTGAGATGTGGCCAGTTTTATGGCTAAATGAATGGCATGTCATTAAGTAAAGGTTGAGTACTTGCAGCCCGGAAGGTTACATCAAGAAATTGAGTTGCCTGTGTGAAAGTGGGAAATGCTTAATATGAATTTCATTACCGGTCTTCCTCGGTCTCGAAATCAGTTTGATTTGATTTGGGTCATCATGGAAAGGATGATTATGTCTGCTCACTTCTTGCCAGTAACGGCTAATTATTCGACAGATGATTAAGCAAAGTTGTTCCTCCAAGAGATTGTGAAGTTGCATGAGGCGCATGTTTCTATTATATTAGATCGTGGTACCCAGTTCTCATCACACTTTTGGCATTCGTTTCAGAGAGGTTTGGGAACTAAGGTGAGCCTTAGTACAACTTTCCACCCGCTGTTGGATGGCAAGCGAAAAGAACTATTCATACATTGAAAGATATACTTCGAGCTTGCATGATTGACTATAGTGGTAGTTGGATTGATCATTTTCCTCTTATAGAGTTTGCGTATAATAATAACCACCACTCTAGTATTGGGATGGCTTCGTTTGACGCGTTGTATGGTAGGAGGTGTAGATCTCCTATTGGGTGGTTCGAGGTTGGTGAGTCAGAGATGTTTGGCCCTAATTTGGTTCACCACTCCATGGATAAGGTGAAGGTGATTCGGGATAGACTTAAGACTGGCTAAAGTCGATAAAATTCCTATGCAAATTTGAGGCGTAAGAAGTTAGAGTTTGAGGTTGGCGATTACGTATTCTTGAAGGTGTCTCCCATAAAGGGAGTAATGCAGTTTGGGAAGAAGGGGAAACTCAGTTCCCGGTATATCGGCCCTTACTTGGTCTTAAAAAAGGTTGATAGTGTTGTATATTGATTAGAGTTGCCTCCTAGTTTGAGCACTATTCATTCGGTGTTTCATGTTTCGATGTTGAGGAAGTGCGTGGGTGATCCTTCGATGGTTGTTTCTTTGGAGGAGGTGGGTATTTTAGATTTCTTATCTTATGAGGAAGTCTCGATTGAAATTTTGGATTGACAAGTTCGTCGATTGTGAACAAAGGATGTAGCTTTGGTAAAGGTTCTATAAAGGAACCACGTGGTTGAAGAGGCTACTTGGGAAGCCGAAGAGGACATGAAGTCCAAGTATCCATTCCCATTTCCTATTTCGTAAAATTGGGTTTAAGGTATGTGTTGTTGTTATCTTTATTTTCTGACTTTGTTAAGGAAATTGTGATTTCTTGATATCTTTGTTTTCTGACTTTGTTAAAGGAAAATGTGGTTATTAGTTGTTTTAGTCGTGCTTGTGTATACCTTGACTTATTATTTGAGGATGAATGATCCAAGTGGGGGAGAATTAAAACACCCCAAATTTTTGGCCCCTGAAAATTTCTTGAATTTTGAGCTCACTGCCTTGGTAACGACTCACTCGACGAGTCATAGGGTGTCATTATGGGTCCTAGGAACCAAGTTGTAACCAAATAAGTAAGTATGTGGCTTGATTCTGCTCTGAGTATGAGTGTCTCACTAAGAGCCTTAAGGATATGTCATGAGTCGTTAGGTGTAATCGTGGGGTGTCTAGTGTAAGTCCCAATTTGGTTTCTGTGTCGACTACGGCTGGACCCTACGAGTCGTAGGGTCCCATTACGAGTGGTGCCATTGAGTCGTAAGGATAATAGTATAGGGTGCCTTGGTGATAATCCCTTGGTTACGACTCGTGGTGACGAGTTGTAAGGAGTGCCTACGAGTCAAGGGTTGACCCATAGTCGAAGGCGATACCTTTTCAGCTTTTAAGTTAAGGCATTCTAGACATTTTCCCTCTTACCCAACTTGAAACCCACATCTTATAACCCCTTTATGGTGTCATTAGAACTTAGAAACAGATCAAAGTAACTTCTCAGCACTCTCAAATTCCTGAAGTTCAAGAACACTTAAAGTTTTCTAGAGGTTGATCAATTAGGTCTTTCAAGGGTAATTTCTCTCCATAAATCTTACTATTTTAATCATGTTACTCTTCCCTTATTGTTAATTTTGTAAAAACATGTGTTTTAGAGTATTGTTCATGAGATGTATAGATGGTTTTGAAACAAAGGTTAGGGGTTTTGAATGTTTATGAAGTGAACAATGTTTCTTATGGATTATATATGATTTTCATGATTTAATTCTGGTTTTGAACGTGTGGGCATGGGTGTGGTGAATGAACTAGGGAATTGTGATTTTGCCAAACTTGTTGCTTTTGAAGTGGTTATAACCCCAACCCCATAGTGTGAAATTGGTTTTGAGTTATGAGAAAGGTGGGAATTTGTAAAATTAAACTAGTCTTGAACTATTGCATGATATAAAGAGGCATTTGAAACACAATGGTCTTCTTTAATGAACAAAGGGAGTTGGTGTCCCTCATCTTGTATTAATTAACAAAGGGAGTTGTTTATCCCAAGTTAATGGAAAATTATTTTGGCATGTTGTTATTACCTTGCAAGTGTGGTTGGTATGACGATACCAACGATGTATTCCTTGATGTGAAATATGTTTCATGGCGGGGATTGTGTGATAAATATTTTAATTAGGCTCTAATAAGGATTGTGTAGCTGAGTCGTGAAAGTGGAGGTTCGGGTGAATGATACTAGAAATTGTATTTGCCGACGCGGGGGTCAAAGTGACTAGGGAGATTTGAGTACCCCTTATTATTATTTTATAATTAGGGAGGTTCGAGTTCACCATAAATCATTACATGATCGGGTGCTTAAGTTACCTTAGTATATGTTGGGAGGTTCGAATCCCTCGTTTGCATATATATGAGATTATTCTCTGGTTTGTCCGGCTACACGCACCGGGGCCCAACCAGGGGGTGAGAGTTGGGGCCCATATAGACCATGGGTACATATCATGACGGTTGAGCTATACAATTCAGGCTAAAGTTTTGAAACACATGTTAAGCCTTATTCCCTATCCCAACATGAAATATATATATATATATATATATATATATATATATGCATATGGTTATGTACATTGGTTTACTTGGTTTGAATTGACGTTATTATTTTATCTTTATTCCTGAGTTGCATGCTAGCATTCACTTCACTAACCGTCTTCGGACGTTGTATTACCTCTACTTCTCCTGCTTAGTGATTGTAGATTGATCGAGAGTCGACTTGAAGTGGTGAGCTTACATAGTTCGGAAGGCTTCATTTCAGGATTATATGTTTCTTTTATGTTATAGACTATTGAATACTATTTTTGGCTATAGTCAGGGGTATGTCCTAATACTTTATTGATATTCAGTTTGGTAGAGGCTTTGTTGGACTACTGTGGACTTGGGATGATTTGGTTGTTAGTTGGTTTCGTTATACACATATCATAATATCTTTAATTTTAAGTTCACTTATCTTGTTATATGTTCAAAATTATCCGACATGGTTGTAAGGTGGTCTACGGTTTGGGTATTGGGGTGGTCTCCGATCTTTGTTGGACTTAAGATACCCATTACAATCAGGCCCTGGTTTAGGTCGTGTTAGTAGGAAGGTTGCAACTTATTAAGGCTGTGATTTTTGGTTCTCAAACTTATTGGGCCCAAATCATTGTGCCACCCAAAAGAATTCTAAAACTTATTGAAAATGCCTGTAGAACCTTTCTATAGATAGGTTCAGTTAAGGTATCTAAAAGAGACCTAGTATCATTGGAGAAGGTATGTCAACCAAGAGCAGTAAGTGGTCTCAATGTATTGAATATGTACAGGTGGAACAAGGCTATAGTGATGAAGCAAATTTTAGCTCTGGCCACAAAAATGGATTGTTTATGGGTGAAGTGGGTTCATATCTTTTATATGAAGCAGGAATCAGTGGACAACTCTCTTGTACCTAAGAATGCTACATGGGTCATTAGGAAAATCCTTGAATCCCAGAAGATGCTTTTTACTTTGAGTTCTCTAAATGGTGGAGTTGTATAAAGATTACACACTATGGTATTAAGGAACAAATTCTTAATTAAGAAGCTGTACACTACCCTAACTCCAATGCTTCCTAAAGCACTTTAGAAGAGCTTGACTAGGCACCCGACTATTCATCTTTAACATAAGTTCTTCTTATGTCTGGCATTGCATAAGAAGTTTGCCTATAATAGAAAGACTCTTGAATCTTAGTATTGTGGTTTCTTATACCTAGAGGCGTACCTATATAGGATTTTTGGGTGCTCCAGAACCCATTAAACTCGATGCAAAATAGGTATAATTACATAGAAAATATAGAAAAATAAGGATAAAACATATAAAAACACCCACTATAACAAAAATTTGGTTGGGTGCATTGGCATTTAGGTTGATCTTAAGGTGCTTCATTAGAAGGAGGCCCCAGGTTCGAACCTCATTGAGGTGATTTTTTTTACTTTTTTCAGTTTTTAAATTTTTTAAGCACCCACTATCCTTAAATTCTGGGTCCGCCACTGCCCATACCAGTGTATTTTGTATGACTGCAGATGATACCAAAGAGCACTTAATTTTTGAATGCAATATCAGTCAACAACTTTGACAAAGATTTCTAAGGTGGATTGGAGTGCACAGGTCCATTGGTCTATGGAAGACAGAAGTGGATTGGGTGGTTAATTGGGCAAAGAAGAGGACTGGTAGGGATGGTATAATTAGTTGTCTCTTTGCTATGGAGATTCATGTGATTTGGAGAGAACGAAATTTGCTAAGATTTCATCACGGGCATTATGAACCTGGCAGGGTATGTAAAGAAGTAGCTTTATTTCTTCATAACAGAGGTGGTGAGCTAATACACTAGAAACCTATTTTGCTGTAGCTGAACAAGTTTCCGTGATGATCATAGTCCCCTGGGATTAATCTAGAGCTAAAGTAGGCAAGAGTTCCAGATCCTACTAGTCTGTATTTTCATCTCTTACTGATTTGCTTCCTATATGCCTCGTACCTAGCATAGTTTAGTCATTTATTTTGTTGAGAGACGGGGGGCCTTCTCCTATCTAATTATTTTGTATGAACACTTTTGGTATTAAATAAAGTTTGTTTATTTACCAAAAAAATAAGTTTCTCCCAATGGTCAAGATTTGACACTATCACATTGTATCTTGATCTATGATATGTTCTATAAATCTTGCCTTAGAGGCAAGACTTAGGACTTTCAAACAACAAGTTACGTTTCATGTGCAAAAAATGACACTTCCACATTGTGTTTTGATTTATGAGATATCCTATAACTCTTACCTTAGATGCAAGACTTAATCAAAGGACTTTAAATCAACAAGTTATGTCCCACGAGGAAAAGTTGAAATACTATCATGTTATATCTTGATTTATGAGATGTTCTACAATCCCTGCCTTAGTGGCACGACTTATCTCAGGGATTTTCAAACAACAAGTTACGTACATTGGGCAAGAGTCCACACTACCATATTGTGTTTTTACTTATGAAAGGCTCGATATCTCTTGCCTTGGATGCAATACTTAGACGAAGGACAATCAAACAACAAGTTATGTCCCATGGAAAAGAGTTGACACTACTACATTGCGTATTGATTTATGAGATGCTCTATAGCTCTTGCCTTAGAGACAAGACTTAACTCAAGGACTTTTAAACAAGTTACGCCTCATAGGTAAGAGTTGACACTACCACATTATATTTTGATTTATGAGATGGTCTATAACTCTTGCCTTAGAGGAAAGACTTAGCTCAAGGACTTTTAAACAACAAGTTACGCCCTATGGGCAAAAGTTGACACTACCGCATTGTGTCTTAATTTCTGAGATATTTTATAAATCAAAGACTTTCAAACTACAAGTTGTGCCCCATTTTAAGAGTTGATACTACTACATTATTGTATTGATTTATGAGATGTTCTATAACTCTTGCCTTAGAGACACGACTTAGTCCAAGGACTTTCAAAGAACAAGTTACACTCCATGGGCAAGAGTTGATACTATCACATCATGTCTTGATTTACGAGATGTTCTATAACGCTTGCTTTAGAAGCAAAACTTATCCCACAATTTATGTCCCATGGACAAGGGTTGACACTACCATATTGTGTCTTGATTTATGAGATACTCTATTAGTCTTGCCTCTAATACAAGACTTAGCCAAAGTACCTCCCAAGAAAAACAAGTTACATTAATGGGCAAGTGTTAACACTACCACATTGTATCTTGTTTTATAAGATTTTCTATAACTCTTACCTTAGATGCAAGACTGAATTCTAGAATTTTCAAACAACAAGTTAGGCCCTACGAGCAAGACTTGATACTACCATATTGTGTCTTGATTTATGAAATGTTCTATAACTTTTGTCTTAGAGAAAGACTTATCCCAAAGGACTTTTAAACAATAAGTCATGACATTAAATTTACTTTCATGTCAAAGAAAGAAGATCCTTTTGCGGATTATTCAACATTCAATTTATTAGAAAAATATAATAGAAGTTGAGGGTAAAAAAAAGAAAAAAATAGATATAAAAAAAGAGAAGAGAAAAATAAAGGTTAAGAAAAAATAACAATAAAAAAATAAAGATTGAGAAAAATAAAAACGAGAAGAAAAAATAAAAATAAAGTTTGAGAAAAATGAAAAAAATAAAGAAATAAGAAGTGATAAAACCAAAAAAAAAATTGAGACAAATAAATTTAAAAAAAGAGAAATGAAGAAATAGATAGTGTTTGAGAAAAAAATACAAGAAAAATAAAGATTGAGACAAATGAATTAAAACAAGAAAAAAAAATTAAAAATAAAAGTGAAGAAAAAAAATAAAAAAAGAAGTTGAGGGACAAAGAACGTGGAAGGTATAAAAATATTTAAGGTGTAGAGGGGTAAAAAATAAAAAGAAAAAAAAATTAGTCTTTTAAGACTTTTCTTATGGAAGATAAAAAATCAAAGCCATCTACCATGGAGGCCATCCCATGTAATTTCCTGATTGAAGCCAATCCAACACAACTTGCTTTTGGGGTAGGACTAAGTTAAGATTCGTACGCCAATTCCAGTCATCCCATTGTACCTTGAGGCTTGAGCGAGGTTCGTTCGTGGGTCAAAAAACTATTTAATTTAAATTAAAAAATTATAATAAATCATACATAAAAGGTAAAAGCTAGAAATAGCGATTACCGAATAAGTCTCAGTATCTTATATAAATACTTCTATTTATTTAGCATTAAATCATAATCTTCAAGTACTGTAAGTTGCATTCATAATTGTGATTTAATTTGAATTTAAATTTGAAAGAAAATTGTGAACAAGAAGCAAATTTTAGAAATAGTGATGACCAAATAAGTCTTAGTCTTATTTAATACTTAACTCATTTCCTCCTACTAAAATTAGTAATCAGCAAGTATAAAGTTCCAACTGTCATACAAAAATTCAAACACTTGTTGCTATTCAAAGTTAATTGCACGATTATACCTAAATTCAAAGTGGTAATATTAATATTTTTTTTTTAAAGTGAATTTAAATATTATTAATGTTTGAATTAAAGTTCTTTGATGATGTTTAACTAATTAAATTTGCATGTGAATGAAAACAGAAATAAAGATGTTAATTAACACAATTATCTTAAACAGATCCAAATGTGCTTGAGGATGCTTGATGTTGCATTATGGAGAAAAATAAGCTGAAAGACCTCTCAAATCTTTAATTAAAAAAAGGGGATAAATGAGTTTCACAATATTATTAAGTTAAAAAAAATAAAGTCGCTTAAATAACTGGGACAGTTGTTTAACAACTGCATTAGTTGTCTCAATAATTATCAAAGTTGTCCAACAATTTTGCACAGTTGTCAAATAACTTTGCAAAGTTGTCGAACAGCTTTGATAGTTGTTGCGACAACTTCTATAGTTGTTGAGATAACCTTTCTAGTTATCGGAGAGAAAATATTAAAAAAAAACTATTTTTTTTTGTTCCTTTTATCTAATTTTTAAAACTTGAAGGACTCTCACTTAATTGAAAAACTTATTTATCCCTTTTAATTCAAACTTGAATATGTTATAAGTTGTCTTAATATGTACTTTCATATAATTATATGTTAGAAACATTAGAAAATTGATTTACTTATAGGGTTGAATTTAAATTAAAAACTAAAATGCCAATAAAAGAAATTACAAAAGATGAAGGGCTAGTCCGCCCAATTTGCGATGCTTTTAGGGTTAGGTTGGGGTGATCATTTTAAGTCCCTTTCAATTGAAGGGGTGGCCTACCCTAGTCCATCAAATTTCTTATCCGTGAGGCTTAGGTCGACCTTTTTTGACAGCTCTATGCATAATATTGATGATGATTATCATAAATATTTGAACATTATATTTTATGTATATACAAAATGATAGTGACACATGGTCTTCTAATCACATCAAATTACCCAAAAAATACGGTAGTTATCCTTGTTCACCATCACTTCAAAATTATAAAGCGCACAACTTTATCGCATTCCTAAGAATATTATTCATCTGTTGCAATGAAACGTATGTCAAATCGTTATAAATCAGAATGCTATTATGGTATTCAGTAATATTATATTAATATTTAATTGATAATAATAACCTTCCAATTTAATTCCCCTTTACAACTAATAAGTATTCATAATATGCACAATAATATTCGTACAAGCATTCACACTTATAATTGTTGTATTAATATTTAATAATTTCATATTAACATTTCATCTATAAATAATAATATTTTATTCGCAACATTCAATTAATTTTTTCAACTAAACCTCCCTTTATGAGTAATAAGTATTCAGCGCATATGCAACATCAAACAAGTGTCACATTAAATATGGATTTTTAGAGTTGATTTGCAAAGATTTGCTAGAGAATTTGAAACTTCAACGTGGAGAGAGAATTCGAAACTGATGTTTTAACTTGTAATAATACATTAAGTACAAATAAAATCCCATAAAAGTGGATGTCTCTTAAGAATGTTTCCAGATAGGACTTTTATTTCCTTTTGTTTTTTCGTTAAAGAACCGATCACTTTGAAGGACTAGGTTGACAGACAAACTATCAAGGATTTTGGAGTTTTTCTCGCATCTCATTCCTCTGTAATTACAAATTTTTATACACTCTATTAAGGACCACAACTCAAAATTCTTAGGACAAAATTTAGTTACAAAGAATACATCAAATAAAACCTAACTTTGTACTTATTTTCCATTTTGCTCAATTGGTGTAATTAGGGCTGGACATATTTTGGTTTAAACCGAAAAAGTTGAAAAATCGAACCGAAATTTAATTTTGGTTTGATTTTTCATTTTTTCGGATTGGTTTCGATTTCAAATTTTAGAAATTTGATTAAACGGTTTGGTTTTTGGATTTACAAAAAAAAAATCGGATAAACCGAAAAATCAAAATTATATAAATAATATATTATAATATATATATATATATATATAATTTAATATATATGTAAATATACTAAAAATATAATATAATCTGATATAACATATAAATATATAAATTATAATCATTTAGTAACCCTAAATCCTAATATACTGCTTTGCTTTCGACCCTAACATTAACGTGAAGGCTGCAGCGGCGCTCAACCATCCTCAGTTCGTCAGTTCATTTGAAATTTCAACATCGCCAACGACTGTCGTTTGCTCAGTTCATTTGCTCAGTTCGTCACTGCCGTCGGCAGTCGCTGCCGAGTGCGGCCACTGCCGTCACGCCTACGATGATGACTCAGCGAGGTTGATATTTATGATTATTTCATACGTGTTGAATTAATTATATTTGGGAATGAAAAATAGGTTTGAAAAAAAGATTATTTTTCTAGAAAAATCTTCAATTTTAAATGCTCACTACTTTAATCTTTAAAACCAAAAAAAAAAATTAAAATAACCGAACCGAATTTGTAAAAACCAAATCAAGCCGAAATAATTTTGGTTTGGTTATGGTTTTCATTTTCGTCAATCCAAAAATCAAAAAACCGAACCGATATTCAACAATCAAACCAAATAAACCGAATGCCCACCCCTAGGTGTACTGGGCTTAACGTTCATTTGGTGGCTTGTCACGATTCAAAATGACCACGTGATGACACTTGTCAAATCCCACCGAACAAGTAAGTCTAATGTTATTTTCAATATTTTCAGGTACAAGAATCTGTATACATATGCAACAACAACTCTAACCCAAGTTCAAGTCTAAGACAAGAACACTTATGAAGTTCCTTAATACAAGATTATGAATAACCTATCCAAGAGGTATGTTATTTTTCAAAAATGAGATGAAATAGAAATGTAAAGCCAAGTCCTCCGACTTCACGGAGTGTCCTTAAGGAATAATTCCCCCCACTGTACTCTAGGTTGTGGAATCTTCCTTCCAGGATAAAATGACTTTCAATCCAAACAATAGCAGTACCTCAAATTGTTGGATTCTTCGAACTCACTCAACAGCTTAATGATCACACAGAGTTTTTGTATAGAAGAAGAGTGTTTTGCTGTCAAAAATCATGTCTATACCTGAGGAATATATCAGGTATTTATAGCCTTAAATGTGTCCTTTCAAAAAGGATGCATTGGTTCAACAGAAAGACACTTATTCAGTAGCAGTCACGTCCCTACACCCAGTCTGTGTTGGACCTGCCCCTGATCTGCGGCCGCAGGTGAAGTTTTGCAATTTCCAGTAGCTTCTGTGCTACATCTGCACCCACAGGTCGCGTACCTGCGTTGCATCTGCGCCCACAGGTCACCCTAAAGCGCGAAACAGTGTGTCTTTTACCTCGAAGGGTCGCATCCCTTCGTGATGCGTTGCGTATGCGTTTGCATGGCTTTAAAATTACGCCCACACTTGGATAAAAATAATTATGAGTTTTTCACTTGTAACACAAGTTTTAAATAAAATTTGTCTAAAAAGATAAATCTCATCGATCGATCATTTTCCAATTCTAATTTCGAAGCCGAGCCGAGCGAGCGACGACGACGACGGCGTGAGGCACCACCTTGTTCTTGCCTCACTATCCATGTGGAGTTAGTGTTCCTTATTAAAAACACTTCAAAGTTCCCTTCTCCCACCAATGTGGGAGAATTAGTAAACTTTTCAATTTTAAGAGTACACTTTCTAATTTGGTGTCTCTCTTCCCTCCATTTTCCATTCACATATACACCTTGAACCCAACATCTAATCCAACCCAGAGAATACAATTAAGGAAGAGTAAACGAAAATAGGAGAATGAATAATCCCAATATGAACATATATATATATATATGTATATATATAAATAATATTACGAGAAACGAATTTCAAAAAGACATCTCAGGTCCAGTTGTCACCAGTACAAGTCTCTAATACAGATTCAAATAATAACAATCATCTAAAATATCTTAGATGTGAAATAAAAGATAATACATAAATAGAGAAATTCGAGATGTTCTGAAGTCCACAAGCCACTACCTCGATCTCCACAATGTCAACTCCGACAGAACTCTGTCTACCAATCCAACCAATACCTGTACGGGGCATAGAAAAAAAAGAGCAAGGGTGAGTACGAAACCACATGTACTTAGCAAGTATTGTTGATAAACGATCCTAATTCAAAGTAATAGCAAGAACCACCACCCCGTCTACCCACGACTCCCCAAAAATCTATATCCTAAAATTACATTCTTTCAATCTATCAGAATAACCCAACACAATGATCAATAGATTCACCAAATATAGGGTATGCACACTAATCTAGGCAAGGAACGTTATTTATGAAGAAGACTCACTAATAAGATACATCAAGCTTAATTAAATATAATCAATCAAATAATATGAGATGAAAATAGGGAGAAAGTGCACATATATACGAGTGTATCTCATACTACAATAGGGCTACACATATATCTTTCCTATCAAGCTTCAGCCATACCCCACATCTCTTAATTTTCCAACCTCTAAATCAGTAAGGTGATCTAAGACAATGTAATGAAATGAATGCTCAAACACAATATCATAAACAAGGTTCTTTAACAACAATACAATACAAAAGTAACTACGAATACTGTATCAAACCAAACCAAAGAATATAACACAATGCCATGGAGTGATGATGATGAATGGTGAAAGTTATCGCATGACTTTTTATATACACCCATCGATCTCGCAACTACCAGAAAGGACCTATGGGGGGTTCGCAACCTATTTACTGTATCTCATACCTCAATCTCTATCTCAACTCTCCTCTCCAACTCATGTTCATGAAGAGGATTTTCATAAAAATGTCTCATTTTCTTTCAAAAATAGTATTTTTCAGTGGTACCAATGTCTCATGAATATGCATATGTGATATGAGGATGTAATACTCATAACCAATTAGTATGAAGGTCAAAATTCATTCAATATATGTATAAGTAAGCTCAGAATCAACTTAATGTATTAATAATTCATGTTTTCAATTCTCACTTGGCACCACCAGAATAAGTAGTCATGTAGTCATTAATAATATCATTTTCTACCCCTCACTCGGCATCGCTATAGTGATAATGCAATTAAATGCTCATTTAAGGCCTTCAATGTCAAGTCAAACCCCCACTCGAGCGACACCATAATAGACAAGTCATTCTAATGCGCAGATAAAGCCTATAATGATAAGTTAAGCCCCACTCGAGCGACATAATAATAAATAAGATATTTAATGTATAAACATGACCAGTAACATCAAGTCAAGCCCCCATCCTGACATCACAATAATATAGCCTTTTAAATGAACAGGCAATATGCATATAAATCCCTATTCGGACACACAATCACAAATAGTTACTCAAGTCCATAAATATATTCATATAAGCCCCTCATGGGAAACCAGAAAAAAACAACAATCCCAACTACAATAAATAACAGAACTACACAAATCTCGTTTGGTCCATACATTAGTTAATATAAGACCGTTTATACTCTAAGTGTTTACTAAACTTCAACCTTTCCATAATAAGGTAAAAATAACCTAAATATCCTCTAAAAAGTTACCAAGTTTGATACAAACTCATAATATAGGTAATCCCAACCAACTATTCAAGAACACCATGTTATCCATTTACAATCCATCCTAGAGGTATTTACAAGTAGCAGCACTATTTAGAATAACCATTTATCTAAATACAATTCATCAAAGACTCTGGTATCCATGGAGATGCTCGTCATATCACCTAAGTGGGACCCTCAATCCTAAATGAAATGGAAAAAGACATACAAAATAGCATACAACATAAACACTTTGAAATAAATCAAGGTACATCTCAACTTGCCTTAAGTGAAGATCCGCAAATCCAAACACCATCCAAAGCTTCAATCATAAGCTTTAATCCCTTGAACTAATACCAAATGCATCTAATCTACTGGAAAGTGACATCTACAAGTCAAAAAAATGCTAATCATACCCATATTAACCTTATATAAAATGGGTCCAAAGTGGGTTCAAAAAATAAGTCCAAAAATGAAAAGGGTAATACTAAACTTTTTATTTAAGAATAATATTACCCATATAAAGAGGATTCTATAGTTGAAAACCCACACAAAAATTGAGTAGGAATCAGGACTTGAATCGAAGAAAAACTCATTTATTAATTTACCAGGCGAAACCCTAAACACATGTTTAGAATTGCGAATTTGAAGTTTTTTTGAAGATTAAATCTTTGGGTAATGATGGAATAAAGATCTAGGAACTCACCTATGGAAGAAAGCATGAAAACTTCTTTGAAATCACCTTAATTCTCGCTCCAAAAGACCAAAAATGGAGAAAATACGATTTGGGGATGAAATAGGCATTTTAATCTGTCCAGGTCATTGACCTTCGCAAATGCGAGCCCTTGGTCGCAATTGGGAGGTTGCCCGATTCGAACCTTTGCAAACGCGGTCCTCTAGCCGCGAATGCGAAAAAGTAATGGCACTACTCTTTATGAATGTAAGCCTATGGGTGCGAACGCGAATGTATGGACAATGGAGCTCCGCAAATACGAGCCTAAGACCGCGAAAGCAAAGAGGAAAGAAGCATTCACCAGATGGCAACTGAAAACCAGTAATGGCACACCTCAAAACTCTTTGAACGGACCCTCAAGATTCTTTAGGAACCCTACAAAACTAAATAAATAATGTTAGTAGGCTAATTTCAACATTTTAGACTCAATGACGATGTCAGATTAAAAAAAAGACTATTTTAACAAAATTAACCACTAGGACTTTTTTTTTTACTATTTTTCAAATAAACGGTCGAAATGAGATATAAAGGTCCCAAAATTGAACTAACCCTGCTACTAACCTAAATTTAACATTTTGGATCTGTTGGTGCAGTCCAAATTATCATCCAACACTCGGATTAAGAAATGTTTATGAAAGTCAACTATTGGTTCTTAAAGCCTCAAAATAACTCTCCCAAAACCTTCTTGAAGGCCTTGGGAGTTGTGCCAACTATCCCCACACCCAGATAAAACATGTAGAAACTATGGGAAAGGTAGAATGGTCAAAATACAGTAATTTCTAAATTTCACTACGAGGGTCATTATAGTATCCACCACTAAAAGTTACGTTCATCCTCGAATGTACAAGTAAGAAAATGTCAAAATAGGTTTAGGATATAAAATACCCTCGAGAAACATCAAGAAAGCACTCCAACATAGAGTCACAATCATAGAACTACCGGTCTCACCATAGAACTACCAGTCTCACCATAGAACCAGAAATATATCACATAAGGACTCACCAGGTCATATCACAAGTCTTTAAGGTTAAAACATCAATGAAGTCAAATTTGTATATTTGTAAGCTTCCTCTAAACCCTAAAACTAAGTCAAACACAATAGAAGGCATACATTTACTTGGCTAAACTAAACCTAACCATGATACCACAAGACAATAGCTACGACCACAAGATGAAAAATCATCCTCAGATCCACCAAAGGCCAAGGAACCCATAAATCACCTATCCACTCTTCAAAATACTAAATAAAACCTCCTAAGTCCGATACTATCACTATCAAGACAAACTACACAACAACCTTACGTTACAACTACTAGGTCAAAAATCGATATTAAAGCTACACAAAACCATAAATGCCACAATTCGCACACTAGGTCACCACCCAATATCCAAAACCTACAATTCAACCCTTTTGAGGCAACTGAGGCTCACCATAACACTCTATAAACCATAGGCATGAAATCTCTAAATGACATCAAAAACTCAAACTACTCATTAAATAATATGTCCAGTCCTTAATACGCAAAAGCCATCAAACAACCTGAAGTTCTCATTTACCTGGAAGAACAAGGAATCTTTCCAATCATGCACAAATAAGAAACCAATCGTAACAGGGAACAAACATCTAGCAAAAGAAGTACAATAATCACTATATCTTACTGACGAACGCCCAAATCACATGTCAAACTCAGAAAAATCATTGATAAACTCTACATAAGCTACTGGTAAACCACACTACCAGGGATACTAATTTACAACTCAAACCCACAACTAAACTTGGAATTTATCAAAACTCTATATAAACAAGTTTCTTAACCTTTTCTTAATTTTTCTTTCAATATTTTGTTTAATACAAGAACTATGACATAGTAGCACATTGTCTAAAATCAAAACTCATGAGCAAAATATTCCATTAGGACACTTAGCGATATAAGTAATATTTGCTACAAGTAAGTTGTTCTTTCCATTTGAAACTCTTCCCAAACCAAAGCAAGAATCCCTTAAGCTGAAATCCTTCAAACCTAACAAATGTGTGTCTTAATACCATTAAATATTACCATGCAAAAAAGCTAGTCACTAAGGAAGTAATCAATACTAAAGGCATGAATGCCTGAAAATCTTCCCTTATCCAACTAGAATCTTTCAAAGATGATCCCTCCAGTTAGTTGTACCAAGTTTGACCCACCACAAGATCTTCTTGCATAATCTAGCAAGCACCAGTCATCATCCCATAAAGTCGATATCATCAATACGAAATTAACTTATACCATCAATACATAAAAGCGACCTCCCTATAATAACTAACTTATGCACACATACTGTCAATAACACCTATAGGAAATTCTACACAAGCCTTTCAGTTGTAATTTTCTTTACTCATAACTCTTTATACCAATAATCGAAATGCTTTCTTGACCCTAACTAACCAACGACTCTCTAGAGAACCTCTGATAACGCTCAATCTACAGCTTTCGTTTGAGTGTAAAGCGGTCGTTAGCAAATATAGAACCCAACCTGGGTTGGGTGTCGATCCCACAGGGAATAGCTTGGCCAACAAGTAAGTAAAATTACTAAACTTTTGGTGCAAGTCTCGTAAGAAGGGGGGATTCTTGTCTGGCAAGTAATGTAAACAAAAGCTGAAAATAATAAAGTAAAAAGAGAGAGATTGTTATGTTGGTTGTAAACAATGAGAATTGAAGCGTTGGGGTTATGTCCACCTTCTGAGGTATACGTCTCTATTGGCTATGAGTGTGTAGAATTCTGTCATGCAATTACTTATAGAGGATTGTAGTCGATGGTAAATCCAAGCGTCTCTCGACCTAAACAAGGACTATTTCACTTTAACTCTCTCGAGCTTAAAGCGTGTCTAACGGTACGAATTCTCCAAGAGGTTAGTCCAGTTACGGCACTAGCTTTTTAATAGGAAAGGGTGTCCTACTACCTTGACATTATCTCTTTTCCAGACAAATAACTTTTCTTTCGAACAAGTTAAATGTTAGACTGGTGTATTCTTGCGTTTGCAACCGCAAAGAATGTAGATTAAGATGAAGAGAATAATGATATAAGCAATATACGTGCCTCGAACTCACAAACTCACAGCAATAGATAGTAACTCATTCGGCTTCCATAACCCCAACAGAGAAGTTTAGTTACCCATGAATGCGAAGGAGATCACGATTGACATTGTTGTTATACCACAAGATTGAGTAATTTTGTGTAGCTTAGGTGGTAGGCGTGAGGCGTGAATTCCTAGGCAAAGTAACGATTCTCTTGTTGTGGAATTTAAGAATGGAAGAGTAGAAGAAGAAAAATAGAATTAATGGAAAGATTAGAAGAGTTTAGAAGATGTAAAAAGATGATAGAAGATGAGAGGGATGGAAGGAAGTATTGTGTTCTCCCTCCGTCCTCCCTCCTTCCTTGTTCTAAATCTCTAGCATGATAGGGTATTTATAATACCTATATCCTACTCCTACTAAGCTAATGAAATAAATAACCAAATCCTACTAGACTAATGAAATCCTTAACCCAAATGTACTAGGTTAAGGTAACATTATCATAATCCACATAACATAATGAAATACATAACCTAATTGTACTAGGTTAATGTATCATTGTCAAAATCCAGCTTTGTGTCTGTAAGTCCCCAAAGTCTTCAGAATTATTGTTTTAGCCCGGGACAGATTTTCCATGCAGCAGGTTTGGTCCCCCAAAGTCTTCAGAAATGCTGTTTTAGCCCGGGACAGATTTTCCATGCAGCAGTTTTGGTCCTTAGGCGTGTAAACTCCCTTCCCTTCCTTCGTGAGCTTTCTTTAGCGTCAAGTAAGCCATAAAATGCTGAATTATGCATCATTTATACCTGAAACTTTACTAATCATGTTCGTTAGCTCATTTACAGGAAAAAGGACTAAAAGTGCATGAAATATATAATTTGTTCTCAAAACTAGGCTAAAATATGGGCAAAATATATTGATATAGGTGCGTAAATTCGCCTATCATCAACCTCTGGATCACTTTCAATAATCTGAATGTGCCAAAACCCACCGCCGATCCACCACTAGTCTATAACATAACCATAAAAAAGGCCACACCCAAATAAACCAAATCCATCAAACTCAAAAAATCAAGCGTAATCCTGCTATGAACTCTAAGTGAGTCATAATATAAGATTGATACACCCGATCCACCACTAAGGAATCATCTATGAGACATCAATATCAATAGACCCGACAAAATTCATGTCACATTAAAACCCAATGCCAAAAAAATAAACACATAGAAAAATGTAAAACCATAATTAGATGCTACCAAAACAACTTAAAAGCGTACTAAAATCATACCTGCGGGTACTGTACCAAAAGTTTTAACCTCGAGTCTATCCCATGGAACATGATACTAATACCTGCCATCTCTCAGAGCAACTAATGAAACATCTCTTTGTCTAAGCTATAGGAAATCTCTCTTATAGTGACTGAGACCTTCACATTGAAAACAAATTAAAGAAGTTGGAGCCCACTGAACCAAACTTGAAGAACCAATAGACCAACCTAATCTAACCCTCTTCAAGCATAACCACAAAAATCCTGACCTTCATCATGCATATCACTATGATCATTAAATCTCTGGGCCTTATGGCCTATAAACCTCTCATATATCCACACAAACTCCTCTAAGACCACTCAAGCACACTATTCCCATAAAAAAGAAGGTGACCCAACTGGTATACCCTCTTCAAAGGTCCTCTACCACTGTCTAGCTTTCCTAAAGAACTGAAAGAAAGTGATGTATACTCTATTAGAATCCATCAAACCCAACTTATGCAACCTCTCACAGAAACCAAGTAAGAATATATAAGTGTCAAACCTAGGATCTCCATCGAACCGGGGAGGATCTATCCTCATGAACTCTATATATCTAATTAGTCCTTCCATGGAAATAAAGGGTAAAGTCACTGAAGGTGGAAAAATCCATGATAATACCTCACCAATACTAGAAGAACCAGTAGCAGTCACATGTGCATTTGAAGTCTGAAGCCCTTAAGAAACACGCCAAACCAAAATAGGAGCCACCATTTGAAAGAAACCCAACACTCAAACCAGAAAATCCTCAATCATAAGTATAATTACAGGTGGTGTCTGCACTGGACTCAACCCTTTTAATATTCTAGACTTACTGTTACTAGCAGCCTTAGAACTAAAAGAGACAACTCTAAACTGACCTCTAGGTGGTTTGGTCATCCCAATTTGACCTCCATTCCAACCCATACTTTTTTCATGCACCAAAGACATGGGCTCTAAATCTTTATGCATGGAAGAATGTGCACTCACCATTTGTGAGAGAGTGAATGAGAAGTTTTTGAGTTATAAAAGCTCCAAACATCTAAGAATAGAGTGAAGAAATAATAATCTCCTAAAGTCCTATAGTTTCTCGAAGATAGATAATGAATGTCTCTACACCAATTCGTAAGACTCTACTAGACCCAGCTTATACTAATGAGATTAATAAACCTGGGCACTAATACCAATTTGTCATGACCCAAAATAGATAAGTGATGGCACTTGTCAAACCTCACCGAACAAGTAAACCTAACCCATCCCACAAAATTCAGTTAAGAAAGAGGAAATAAAAAAATGAGAATTAATAATCCTAATGTGAACATGTATATATGTATATATATATAATTACGAGACATGAGTCTCAAAGATACATCTCAGGTCTAGTTGTCATCAGTACACGCCTCTAATACATTTTCAACAAATAATAATCATTTTAAATAACTTAGATGTAAAATAAAACATACGACATAAATAGAGAAATCTGAGATGTTTCGAAGTCCATCAGTCACTACCTCGATCTCCACAACGTCAACTCCAACAGAATGCCATCTACCATCTATCAATTGAACCAATAGTTGCACGGGATGCATAAAAAATAAGAAAAAGAAAAGAAAGATCAAAGGTAAGTACGAAACCATATATACTCAACAAGCATCGTTGATAACCGATCCTAATCCAAAATAATGGCGAGAACCACCACCCTAACTACCTAAGGTTCACCAATAATCTATATCCCAAAATTATATCTCTTTAAACTATCAGGATAAACCAACATAATGGTCAACAGATTCACCAAAAATAGGATAGGCACACTAACCTAGGTGATTCAACATTATTCATTTCATGATTAATCTATAAGAGAAGTTATTTATGAAGAAGACTCATTAATAAGATACATCAGGATTAATCAATTATAATCAACCAAGTAATATGGGATTAAAACACGGAGAGAGTGCATATATATACAAGTGTATCTCATACTACCAATAGGGCTACACATTTATCTCTCCTATCAACGTCAACCATACCGCACATCTCTTAATTTTCCAACCTCCAAATCAGTAGAAGGTGATATAAGACAATGTAATGAAATGAAATAAATGCTTAAACATAAGGTAAAAATAACCTAACTATCCTATAAAAGTAACCAAGTTTGATAAAATATCATAATAGAGGTAATTCCTATCAATTATTCAAGAACACTTAGTTATCCATTTACAATCTATTCTAGAGATACTTACAAGTAGCAAAACTAACTAAAATAGACATTTATACAAATACAATCCATCAAAGACTCTGGTACCCAAAATTTGATGCGCTCAAATTACAACTCTCTTATGAGAGAGTAAGCGACCACTGTCAAATATAGAACCCAAATGGGTTGGGTGTTGAATCCCACAGGGAATACCGAGTTCATTAAGTATTGTGATTGTTATTAGACTGTTGATCTAAGGCTCCAAAATAAAAAAGGGGTTTGAAAATATTAACAGTGTTCTTTTGTATTTGTGTTACACAAAAGTCCAGCTACTGAGAGTGAATGTAGATGTAATTCCAATGAGAATGAATTAACTAGAGTTATGCTCACCAAGATGTTCAAACAATTAGGGTTGTGAGTTTGTGTTTGAATTCTAACTTATGTATCCAATTTGCAAGAATTATTGAATTCTAAAGATTACCCACGTGTTTCTCAACCTAATGAGTATTTCACCCTTTACTTCTCTTGAACTTAAAGAATTCATGCATTATTCAATAAAACTCTCATGAGGGTTGATCCTGTTAAGGCATCAATTCCTTAACCCAAAGGATAAACTTATGGAGTTCATGTGAATCACTTCTTTTCTCAACATCCATTTTCTTGTCAGACAAGTGGAGTCTATGGGCTCACTTATCAAGTTTGCAACTAAGAGATGTCATTTAAATGAAGAAAGATTCATGCAATTTCGATAGATGTTAGAAAAGAAACCCATTCACAACCCCCAAGTAGTTCTCTACATCAAGGCTCCCATAACCCTAGTTATGGGAGTTTAGCTACTCATCTTAATGTCAGAAATCAAAGTTATATTGATGTGCATAAATAACTTCAGAAGAGTACTTAAAAAAGTCACAATATTGTTCTTCTCAATCTTAGATGGAAAATATGAAACCTAATAATCACGTCTCAATCTCTAGGTTCAAATCTCAATGAAAAGTAGTACAAAGCTCTCAATAGAGGAGAAAGTATGAAACTGAAGACAAAGATACGGAATAAAACCTAATACTTGGTATTTATATCATTCCAGAACTGGGTTTTTGTAAAATTTAAACTCAGACTCTCCGTGTTTTGGTCGACGAGTCAAGCGACGGTCCGTCGTAAGTCTAACTTTTCGTCGCCTGAACCGTCGTTGTGTGTCCAGTGACTCCATGTTCTTCTTCTGGGCGACGGGTAGTGCGACGCCCGTCGCAAGGTCGACGGTCCATCACCTGGACCGTCGCAGGACTTCCAGTGATGATGCCTTCTATAATATGGCGATGATTTACATCGACAGTTCATCGCAGGGCCAGCGGTCCGTTGTCTGGACCGTCGCAGGACGTCCAGAGTCTATGCCTTATGCTTTTTGTCAATGTCTTAGACTGACGGATCGTCGCAAGGTCGACGGTCCATCGCTGCTCAATTTTGCCTTTGTTTTGCTCCAATTGCCCAAGTTATCCTTCACACTCAGCCTTTATCCTGAAAATACTAAAATACCATATTAAATACAACCATGGTTGCTTGAAAACACACAATTATCCTAATGAAAAGGCCTAAAATATTTTATCAAAAGTTGAAACATCAGGTACCCATGGAGACACCTAATCCTAAACGAAAGAAAAAATGCCCACAGAAAAGCATACAATACAAAAATACTTTGGAAAAAGTCAAGGTATATCTCAACTTGACTTAATGAAGATTAGCAATTCCAAACACCATCCAAAGCCTCAATTGGAAGTTTGAATACCTTTAATCAACACCAAATACATCTAATCTACTAAAAATAATACCTACAAGTCAAAAAAAACTAATAATACCCATATTGACCCTATTTAAAATGGATTCAAAAATAGATTTGAAAAATAAGTCCAAACGAAAGGGGTAAAACCAGAGGTTTTATTTAAGAATAATTTTTCCACATCAATAGGAGTCTATAGTTGAAAACCTACACAAAATCAAATAGAAATCGAACCTTGAATCAAAGAAAAACTCATATAACAATTTATCGAGCAAAACCTCCCATATTTAAAATCACATATTTAAAGTTGTTTAATATAAAATCATTAGAGAATGATGGAATAAAGATCTAGGATATCACCCATGGAAGAAATCATGAAAATACCTTTGAAATTACCTTAATCTGAGATCTAGAAGTCTAAAAATTGAGAAAATATAATTTGGAGCCAAAATGGGAATTTTTAATTTGTCCATGTCATTGGCTATTGGAACATGGGCCCTTTGTTGTGATTATGAGGCTTATCGATCCGTACCTTCAGAACACAGGCCTCTGGCTATAAATGCAAAGAAGCAACGACATAATCCTTTATGAACACAAGCCTCTGACCGCGAATGCAAAGGTAGGGACAATAGAGCTCCGCGAGCGTCAGCCTAAGGCTGCAAGTGCAAAGAGGAAAGGATCATGCACCAGATGACAGTTGAAAAACAATAAAGTCACAAGTCAAATCTCTCCGAACGGACTCTCGACATTTGTTTGGGACCTCAAAAAATTAAAGTAATAATGCTACAAGACTAATTTTGATATTTTGGACTCTATGAAAATGTCATATTTTTAAAAAGGTATCATTTTTTAAAAAATTAACCCTCGAGACTCTCTTTAATATTTTCTAAATAAGGAATCAAAATGAGATATAAGGGTCTCAAGACTAAACCAACCTCACTGCTAACCCAAATTCGACATTTAAATTTTACTGGTACAGTCTACTTGCCATCCGACAATCAAATCAAGAAATATTGATCAAAATTAACTATTGGCTCTTAAAGCCTCAAAATAACCTCAAACCTTCTCAAAGGCCTTGGACACCATGCCAACTATCTCCATACCCCAACATCAACTTGTAGCAACGACGGGGATAATTAGAATGATCAAAATATAAAAAAATCTAAATTTCATTGCGAGGGTCATTATATGACTGAAGCCGTGGACTTTTACATTTACCACATATCAATTATGAAATTAATCAATCCAAATAGTTTGTCCTGACCCATCAATTTCTTTCAGACAGACATAAAATCATGAAGAGCTTCAAATATCATTTCTCTTATGCTTTATCTCCTTGTTAGATGAGCTAGATGGTGAGCTTTCCAGTCCATTAATGATGGATAAGGACCTCTATCCAACATCACCCTCAAGTTGGGAATGAGTGAGTAAACCCCTAACTTGTAAGGACCTCTATCCAATATCCCCCCTCATGTTGGCGTTGAGTGAGTGAACCCCTAACTTGTTCAGTATGGAGCAATGAGAAACTCCGGAGAGGGGATAGGTAAATATATCAATAAGCTAAAGTTCCAATGCAACAAATGACAACAGATAATGCTAGATAGAAACTGTTGTCTTACAAAATAATTGCTTAGATCCACATATTTCGTCCTTTCATGAAAGACAAGGTTGAAAGTGATATGGATAATTATTTTTCTATCAGAGTGAACTTGAACTGAAAGTATTGGTGAGATGGAAAGATCCTCAAGAAAATGAACTAACTAGGTAATTTTCAAATAATTTTTTCCATAATTTGCCTCATAGATATGTATTCTACTTCAGCGGATGATAGAGAAATTTAAACTTATTTCTTTGACTTCTATGAAATGGGAGCTCCTCTTAAAGTGATGAAATACCCATTAATTAATTTGTATGTGTCTCTATAGAAGGCCCAATCTGCATCATTAAAGCAGAAAGGTTAAGAGATAGGACAAAAAAGAGGAAAATCCCCTGTCAGAGATCAGACTTGAGGTACCACAGAATATAGAGAGCTACTAAAAAATGTGAAAAACTGGATCATTGCATGTGCCGAATGAGACTAAAAACTGTAAAATATAAGTCCAGCCTTGTATGGATAAGATAGTTGAGCTTTACCATAAGATATTTATAAATTGTAGGGTTATACAATAATGAGCTATTGTCTACTTGTATCTTTGAGTATAAATCAAGAGTAGAAGCGACAGTAGGCCAGGAGAAATGAGTATGGATTAAGTGTAGAAGAGACAATAGATCTAGAACAATCAAATTCTTATAAGAGATCATGGGTAAACTTTCTCTGATTAATGAAGAGTCCTTATTTTTTCCTGATAATTCCCATGCATAAAAAGTAGTTGATGTTTCTCAAGTTCCTTACTTTGAACTCAGTGTTGATAAAAGATGTGATATCATTGATTTCTTCTAGATTATCTCCTATAAGTAAAATATCATTTACATATACAACAAGTATAGAGATATAACACCTTCCATCTTTTTCTGATTGTAACAATGAGTAAACATCTGATAGCGATCATTTTGACAAATGAAGAAAATATCTCTGTGTACTTTATCCTTTCCTTATAAATATCCTCCTTCACCACTAATCTGGTCTACAACTTTCAACGGTCTTGTCAGACTTGTGTTTAACCTTGTAAACTTACTTACAAGGTAAAGACCTTTTACTGGGGGTAACTCTGCCACATTTCAGGTATGATTCAGCTGTAGAGCCTCAATTCTCGCTTCTATGACTTTTCTCCACTCATGATGACTGAATGCTTCAATAAAATTATTAGGTTTTGTGATATTTGATAAAGACTAAATTATCTGTTGATTAGGAATAGATAATAGTCCAAAAGAAACAATGGTGGATTCAATGGAATGAACAAAATTAGAATAAACTAAGAAAGGTTGCTCCCCGAGAATCTCTTCCTAGTTCCACGACATTGTCAAACCCGATTTTTCTAACTTTTAAGGCAAATCTTCTTTCAATCATAGATAAGAAGTCTTTTAGAATAGAAAAATCATTTCTCTTTATTTTCAAAATAAAAATTTTAAAAACTCCTGCTAAAATCATCTACTATGATTAAGAAATAATTATAATCATTGTAAGTAGATGTGTTAAGAGGACATCTTGTATTAATATGTACTAGATCAAAAAATATTTGAGATTTAATGCTACCAATAGAAAAAGACAACCTACTTTACCTTACTTGAGGACATATAGAACAAATACATTTTAAATTGGAGGGGAACTAGACGAAAGAAAAAAAATTCATTACTGCAATAGGCTAATATCCTAATCTGACACGCCATATGTTTATATTAGAAATAGTATTTGCAGAAACATGAACCGAAACACATGAAAAAATAGAACTATGAATAAAAATAAAATTTGGCACATTATTGGAATAATTTCCATCTTGAATAGAAAACACCTAACTAAGCAACATTAGAATTTCTTATTATTGAAAATAAGATAGCACTCTTAGCAGAATTTGGCTCTATTTTAGTACTTGAGCAGATATAGATCGTATCTTACTTCACAAAAACTCATGTCTTATTTATTAAAAGATCCTGCAAGTCAAATTCAGTTGGAATAAATAAAATATTACATTAGATTGAATGCCTAACTTGTATACAAATAATAAGTTGTACTTAAAATCTGATATATGAAGAACATTATACAAAGTAAGATTAGAAAGGATAGAGATACTTTCTATGTGAGTCTCATCGATCCCAAAGTAATTTGATAAATTAATGCTCAAGGGCACAAGAAAAGAAGTCAAAGATGTAAATGATGTGGAATTGAAATACTCACGTTCTAAAGCACCTAAATCAATGCCAGGTACTAGAGTTATAAATTGAGAAGCAAGTACTTGAATATTTTAGAATTGTACCTACAACATTAGCATTTACTGTTGTTCCTGAGTTTGTTGCATGATTTATCTTCAGATCTCTCTCTACTTACTGCACCTGATCAACATATTATTTCTTGCTTAAATATTGGCTGAATATTTGTTTTCATATTTGCCCATGTGTGTCCTTATATTCTTCTTCTGTCATCAATGTATTACCTTTAAGTGAACTTCGAACCTCTTTGTTTTTGTGAACTCAAAATCATTTGGGAACCTTATGAGTTGTAGCAATCATCGTCGACATACCCTATTTTTTTATAATATGTGAAACTTATTATTGAGTTGAACTTTGTATTCCTTGACTTGAATTTCTAAGGTGAATTTCTGAACTTTTGATTCCCAGATGCACCAAAATTTTGAGGTGTAGAACCTCTTCTGTTCATATGATTTCCAAGTTTATAGGTTCCTCTTCCCTGTCCTGTCATCATGAAGGATGTAGAATCAGTTAGAATAAATGCATTCACATATTCTTCGCTTTGATATTCAATTTTGTGATCTAATTGGGATCGTAATTGAAAAAAGAGATATGAATGGAGAGTAATAATCAATCAATGAAAGAACATAAAATAATTCTATTTCAATAGAGGTACGAGAAATGGTTGAGGACAATAAATTAGGTTAAGTAGTTGAATTTTGTGAGTTGTTCCAACCACTGCTGAATGTGATTTCAAGTGCCGAACGAGAATGAATATCACACAGAAGATTCAAGATCAGACTACCTAATTGAATATTTAACCGATTCATTTTGGATCGACCGAATTGGTACGAAAGTTGTAACATGAAAAAAATCACAGAAAATATGACTCATTTGAATAACCAGTGACCTACCTATTGTAGAAGTAGGATCTAATCCTATAATAGCAAAGAGTAGGCAATATCAATAATTGGCAGGGTATTCATCGCTAAGATGCTTACCCTAGCCTGTACATAAATATGATTGAGGCCTATAAGGAATTGAATTGGTATTTGATCCTCCAAAGACTTAGTCAACTTCTACTTTCCCTCACAGAACATACACTTGTGCAATATATGATTAAAGTAAGTAACTCCAATCATCCCATAATTGTCTGAATTTTGTGAAATACCATGCAATATCATTATTATTCTAAACTAAACCTAATAATTTCTTATACAGGTGGTAGATCTTAGAATCATTAGATCTCCCAACCCCATGTTCTAGGTTGTCCCACAGTTCTTTGGCTGTCTTAGTGTAGATTACATTGGCTTCTATATCCTTCAATAATGAATTCAGTATTCAGAATATTACCACGTCATTGTAACAACTCCACTGCTCATATCTGTTGCAGTGATATTTAGAGCTTTCTACGTGTAATTGATGAAACCAAATTTATTTTTGGTAGAAAGCATTATGTGGATAGACCTTCTCCATCCCTGAAGACTTTTTTTGTCAATTTTTTTTAATCCAGATTCATACCTGGTGGATCAGATGCGCTGAGATGACACAGATGATTGACATTATAACATTGTTGTTTTTTCTAGTGTTTGCAAATTGAGTTTGGTTATAACATTGTTATTTTTTTTATAGTTTTTGCAATTTTAGTTTGGTGATGTTGTGTCACCCATTTAGCATTTACTGAAGATGATTTAAGGGAGGCGAGTGATTTAGGATCGAGTTTTTGCTCTTAACACAATGTAGGAATAGGTTGACAAAATATAAAGGGTTTTGAAAGTTTTTCTCATATCTCATTCCTTTATAATTATAAATATTTATACACTCTATTAAGGACTATTACTATAAAATTCTAAGGACTAAATTTAATTACAACGAATATATCAGATAAAACCTAACTAACTTTGTACTTATTTTCTATTTTGCTGAATTGGTGTACTGGGCTTAACGTGCATACAATGACTAAAGCCCAAGATTTCTGCATTTTACTACATACCAATTATGCTATTAATCATATGAAGAACTGCCTCACAATTATCAGGACTTTAGAAAGTTTTAGCATCCACTCTGGCCAGAAGGTTAATTTAGTAAGTCTAAAGTCTTCTTCTCTAGAAACTTCAAAAAGGACACCCAACAACAACTTTCCACCCTCTTAAGCATCCAGGCCTTAAACTCAATTGGGAAGTATTTGGGATTCCTTGTTTTCCATAAAAATCCTGTTATTGGGAATTTCAATTCATAATTGATAATATGAAAACAAGCTTGCTAATTGAAAAAACAAATTTCTTAACATGGCTGGAAGAACCACCCTTGCCAAAACCTCTCTAGGAAGCACTCCAAACCATGTTATGCAATACATTCACTTGCCTAGTAAAATGCACTATCATATAGACAGGGCCCTGATAAACTTCAACTAGGGCACCATTGATGCCAATAAAAGGATGCATATGGTCAAGTCGGATACCATCACTAAAACAAAAAAAAGGGTAGTTTTGGTATGCAAAAGGCTTCCATCAAGAATGACTCCCTCTTTTGCAGCCTTGCTCGAAGAACTTACTCTAACCTTTCCTCTTGTGGGAAAGAGTCCTCGCTACTAAGTACAAATCCTGTAGGGACAAGCCTAGTGCCCCTTCTTCTAGGACTTGGAAAAGCCTCCACAAAGGATTAAACCTCTGTAAAGATGCCATCCAATGGGCTATTCATGATGGGGCTAAGGTGGATGCTTGGAATGATAGATGAGATCTAGGCATGACACCTCTATCGAGCATCTTACAAGGGCCTCACTCTATACCTAACCTCTCCCACAAGTTGGCAGACATTTAGAGAAATAGAACCTGAAATTTCATCCCTATTCTATTTGTCATTCCCCAGGAGATTGCTTTCAACATCCAAAACACTTATCTTCCAAACAAGTCCATCAACACTGACATGCCTCTTTGGAGATTGAATAACAATGGCTCCTTCTCTTATAAAAGTGCCAATCACTATATTTTCAACATTAGAAGAACTAGGACCAATAACAACATCCTTTTCAGCTGGATCTGGCAAGCTAAGATCCCCAATAAATTTAAGTTTTTCTTATGGTTAATCCAACATAATAACCTTCCACAAGGGCTACCCTTTACTATAGGGGCATAAATATTACTCCGGAATGTTAGATTTGTGGTCTGGACGCTGAAAACCAGCATCACATCTTCTTTGATTGAACCCATACTAGGTCCTTCTGGATTGAGCTCATTCGCCAAGCAAGTGGTGACCTCAGTATGTTCTCCACTGACAATTGGGGTAACACTTGGAGGACCTTAAGACAGGCTCAATATAATAACTACATCTCCTGGGAGACCCTTCCCCCTTTCTGCCTTCGGCATATTTGGAAAATTAGGAATGCCAACTCTTTCAATAATCCAACCTCTAATCCAAATTTCAAGGTTGCATATGCTGAAGCTATGGAATTCTACCACTTAAGTGCCAATACCTATCACCACCCTAGGAACACCATCGTGGTTAAGTGGTCTCCCTCTCCCCCTCCAAAATTACCATTACAAACTCAATACCGATGGCTCTTGTATTGGGAATTCGAGTAAAAAGGGCATTGAAGGGGTAATCAGAAACAGTAGAGGAGATTGGGTCATTGGCTTCAGCAAGAGTTTCACTCATGCTACCAACAATTTCATAGAGCTTCTTGCTCTCAAGGAAGGCCTGGAACTTGGTATAGAACATGATCTAAGGCCACTAGAAATCAACATTGACTCCAAAGAAATCGTCAACGTGCCGCATAATGGTAACTTGTTATGTGACTCATTTATTTATGAATGCAGGTCAATCCTAAGGAGATTGGGAGGACCGGCAGTACAACATAGCTTCAGGGAACAAAAAAGGTGGTTGATACAATTGCCAAGAAAGGAGCAGCCTTGAAGTTTTTTAGGAAGGTTCATGTTTTTGTAACCTCGCCACCTGTTGCAGGATCAGTGATTTGGGAAGATCCATCTAAAACTTCTTTTAATAGGACTGTTTATTGTAATATAGAATCTATTGAGCAGCATCCCTCTATGTATGTGGTGGAGTCTGATTAAGGCAACTTTGTACTAATCTTATTTACCTTTTTACTTGATGCATATCTAGTTTACCCAAAAAAAAATTATGCTATTAATTAGCCCATATAGTTTGTTCAAACCCATCAGTTTCTTTCGGATAACTTAGAATCATGCAGAGCTTCAAACGATGTATCTCATCTGCTTCAGCTCCTTATTTGATGAGCTAGATGATGAACTTTCCTGTCCATTAGTGGTGGAGGAGGACCTCTATCCAACACACTTTGAGGCCGATCTTTACTTGTTGAACAATTTTTTTCGTTGATAAAATTGATCCACAAAAAAATTTTAGTAGCTCAATTAAATGATTATTTGAACGTTCACCTTGTAGATGAGGATTGATTTTCCCACCTTATAATCCCCTCTCTATCTCAATTATTTTTTTTAGACATAAATCAACCCACAAGGGCAAAATTGTTTGTTTTTTTTTTAGAAAAAAGTCTGCTGCTTGTAAGAGGTTGCTAGCCTAATGGGAGTAGATGAGAACACAACATTTGTTTTTTCAGCAAAAACAAGTAGAATCTATACTATCAAAATGATGAGTAGATAAATTTTTCTAGTCTTCTATCTATTGCTTGAGGGCAAAATCATGATGTGACTACTGCTAGTTTGATACTTTCATTTAAATTTATTTGTTTGATTTTAATGTGATATAAAATTTAAGAAAATAAAATAAAATTTAAATTTTATGATCTTAAATAAAAGATATATTTAATTTTATGATCTTAAATAAGCTATATAAAAAATTAAGATTAAAAAACTATCCAAATATAATTTTTTAAAATGGACTAAAAAGAAAAATAGAGAAATAAATTAAAACAAAGGGAATAGCTTTGTTCTTTTGATTTTGTTAACTCTAATGTTGCTATGACTTTATGTTAATTTGAACAAATAAAACGAAACTGCGTCAAATTTGACATGAAAAAGCATAATCTAGCAAGTGAGTAAACTACAAATAGATAACCAAAACTTTTAGAATATTATATTGCCAAAAAGAATCTTGAAAATCGTAGTCACAAAATTTTCAGTTTCTCTGAATCTCCCATCTAACCCTTTCCTTCTCCTATTCGTTTAAATGACTTTATGTTGTTCATAAATAAAAAGATACCAAATTCAAATCTAAAGAAAGTAAAATACATAGCAACTCCCCCAACTTAATTTAACCCTTTGACACTTTGCAAATAGAACAACAAATAAGACACATTCATTCACTTTAAAAAAAAATACTTTAGCTGCAGGTAACTTCAGACTTGGTAAATGGTAATGACATCATGTTAACGTAAAATGTAGATGCACTTGATTCAAAGATAATTTAATCATAAGTAACAAAAAAAGTTAGCTCGATTTTAAGATTTCGAGCCTTATGCCAATAGTGGAGTAACTACATAATGTAAAAGACAAAATTTACTCCAGAATCCATAACAATTAATCACCCATAAGTCAAAATCCTTAAGAGACAAATAAGAAATAGACAATATTAGGTTAAGTGTTTTGAATTTCAAAGCTAAGGGATTGTGATTTGTGGGAGAAAAATGAGCTGACATGAATGCAATAATGAGTAAACTAAGTAACTATAGTTATGTAAATTTTGTAAACTCAATAGACCATGGAAAATTGAAGCCACCGAGTGTAATGTCTTTTTGCTTTTGGTTGGATATGAAAGATGAAGTTTACGAAGGGTTGTTTTTGGTCCGATATTCTTGGAAGTTCTTTCATGTTTTTGATGCCCTTTTCGTTTAAATTTTTCAGTTCATAAAATATATTTATGAGTTTAAGCAATGTATATTATCAATGTAAGAAATATTTTTAATATCAGATCACTTTACATATTGTAACAGATAATCTGTCTTATTTTAAGATTGTAATTTCATATTTTAAGGGGGCTTACTTATGATAGGTATCTTTTAGATGACGTGATATCATACATATTTCTTTTATACTAATGATGCATATAACTTAATATGTAACTTAAATCAATTTAACTTGAATACATAAATAGAGTATGAAAATTTATACACTATCATATCACCTAAAATATATCTAATGATAGTCCATAAAAGATGAGACCGGTAATCTGAAGTATAAGATGAAATATTAATACTTGAAAAAAAAAGTAAAAGTGATGTGATATGATATAGTTAGAAAATTTAATATTGTTGGTGTATATTATTTAAAACTGATATTTGTTTATTAGCTTTTGTGGGCATAGACTTTGTGCTTTTTCTATGGGTGGGGCTCGGGGTTCCAATGAAAAGAACTCGAAATCAAAATAAGTCAAGAAATTAAAAAAATAACTAAAATTGATCATTTATTTAAAAAGTTATCAAAATGGGCTGAACGTAATAAATTATTATGTTTTTCATTTTTTTTATAACGATCAACTAACGGAGTTGACTTTTTATAAAACGTAAGAATTTGTTACGTTTTACATATTTATTTGTAAAACGTAATAATTTTTTACGTTTTATGAAAAAAATTTATAAAACGTAACAAATTCTTACGTTTTACACGATTTTCAAAATAAAGCTTGACAGTTTTTTGTCACATCAATATTAAATAATTTTCTATGCCAAAAACGTAACTAATACTTACGTGTTTAATTTTTTGGAAATTTGACTTTTAAGTCACATGACCCGTACCCCCACCCCCCAACTTTCTTTTTCTCTTTTCTCTTTCCTCTTTCTTTGTTTATTATTTTTTTATACACTTTTATCCAAAAAAATTATTTTTTCTCTCTGTAATAAATTTTTACGTTTTACATAAAAATTTAAAAAATAATAAAAAAGAAAACTATCAATTACCTCATGAACTTAACACTTTCTTTATATTTATTCTATATCAAAAAATAACCGCTTCTATTCTTAATTATTCGATTTCTCTATAAAAATTTTATACTTTTGAGTTTTCCTCTACTCCAAAATAATGAAAAGCTGAATTTTCGTCGATCAAATATGAAATTATCTAAAAGAATTATATTTTTTTTGTGTGTTAAAAATATGAATTAATTTTTTCGATTAGTGTTTCATTTTAGTTTTCAATTAGTGTTTCGATTAGGAAATGGAGGAAACTCACATGCACAAATACGTTCCTTATCATAATTAATGGAGTAAAAAATCACAATTTGATTTAGGGGTGTAAAAAATCGTACCGATAAATCAAATTGTGATTTTTTACTCCATTAATTATGATAAGGAACATATTTGTGCATGTGAGTTTCCTCCATTTCCTAATCGAAACACTAATCGAAAACTACAATGAAACACTAATCGAAAAAATTAATTCATATTTTTAACACACAAAAAAAATATAATTCTTTTAGATAATTTCATATTTGATCGACGAAAATTCAGCATTTCATTATTTTGAAGTAGAGGAAAACTCAAAACTATAAATTTTTTAGAGAGAAATCGAATAGTTAAAGATAGAAGCGGTTATTTTTTTATATAGAATAAATATAAAGAAAGTGCTAAGTTTATAAGGTAACTGATAGTTCTCTTTTTTATTATTTTTTAAGTTTTTATTTAAAACGTAAAAATTTATTACAGAGAGAAAATAAATTAGTTGGACAAAAGTGTGTGAAAAATAATAAATAAAGAAAGAGGAAAAAGAAAATAGAAAAAGAAAGTTGGGGTTGGGGGTTGGGGGTTGGGGGGGGGCACGGGTCATGTGACTTAAAAGTCAAATTTCCAAAAAGTTAAACACGTAAGTATTAGTTACGTTTTTTGCACAAAAAATTATTTAATATTGATGTGACAAAACACTGTCAAGCTTTATTTTGAAAATTGTGTAAAACGTAAGAATTTGTTACGTTTTACAAATTTTTTTCATAAAACGTAAAAAATTATTACGTTTTACAAATAAATATGTAAAACGTAATAAATTCTTACGTTTTATAAAAAGTCAACTCCGTTAATTGACCGTTAAGAAAAAAGTGAAAAACGTAATAATTTATTACGTTTAGCCTATTTTGGTAATTTTTTAAATAGGTGACCTATTTTGGTCACTTTTTTAATTTCTTGGCTTATTTTGGTTCCGAGTTCCAATGAAAAGGTCAATTAAAATAGTAATTATCTCGTCTTTTATTATATGGAATTAGGCATAAGACATGGGCATATCGACATTTTGCCATAGAAAATGAGTCGTTGCATGTTGGAGTGTTCTCCTCTGAGCTCATTTACTCTGCTCTATATCTACTTGTAATTAATTTTTAATTCAAGTATAATTTGGTGAACAATTTGAAATGGAAGTATCTATCAAAAGATGGGAAAAGCAAAATGAAGAAAAGAAATGAAATAACTTGAGTAGGGCAAACTTTAGTTAGAGTTAAGCCATAGATTTTCAAACATTTTTGATTAGTCATTTTTTAGTGAAGATTTGGGTGAAATTTTACCATGTATTTGACCATATATAGTATTAAGAAAATATATTTCACTTTTAAAAGATCTCAAAAATAAAATTTGAAATACTATTTTTTTCTAATAGTTGGGAATTTGAATTATTTGAAGATGCATTGTTGTCGACACTTCAATGAACATAAATTGCATTATCTCAGTGAAAATCTTGATTTCGCCAACACTTTCAACGATCTCTAGTCAATTTCAGAACTGTTGGTTAAATGAAGGTATAGTGATTACGTAGTATCTTGACTTTTCGGTGTACCTTTGAAATGAACACAACCATATCAGAAAACATGTAGTACTCATATTCTGCGGATGTCTGTTTTCCAAGAATGCCTATTCAATCACAAGCTACAGTGCTTGGTCAGTTTTGTATTCTGCATGTCATAAACCAATACTACTTTCAGATTAATTTGAATACTCCTCTATTTTTAAATAAGTGATGTTTTTAGCTTAGTCACAATCTTTAAAAAACTATTCAATCTTAGAATATAAGAAGTGTTTTTACTAATTTTCCCTTCATATATTAAAAGAAGGGTGATTTTGGAACACAGAGATTTAACTCCTCCTTAAATTCCTATAACACCACTTATTTTTGAACAAAATAAAAAAACAAAACATCATTTTTTTTAAATGAAGTGAGTATACAATTATCATTGAGGAGCTAGCATGGTGCAATGAATGTGAACCTTGTTAGTATCGAAATAATTAGATGTCATGCGGAATCAAGCAAAGCAAACCTCGAAAATGTCAAATAATAAGACATGCGAGAAATAAATCAAAAGAGATACTATACTTTAACGTGATTTGAACAATCGACCTACATCCACAAAAGAAGGTGAGTAATCCACTATATAAATAAGAGTATAAAATGTCCATAGAGACAACCTCACATAATTCATTTAGAATAAAAAAAGGTTCACACAAGTGACACTGCAATACTTGTGTCTCATAAAGTCTCCTCCCAAACAAAACTTTCAAAGCCCTAAGACTACATTGTGGATGCTATCAAACTAGAAGAAAGGACTTCTGTTTATAAAGTCTATAACTGTTTTCTACAAGAACAAAGATTAACCAAATATAGAGAATTCATATTTTTCTTTTCCTAAAAGAAAAACCCTATTGTGGTAAGAAAATCAAGGCAAATACCAACAATTCCTTCCTCTTGTCTTGAATTTCAGACAAAATAAATTTGCTCAACTTTCTTTATGTAGTCTTCAACAAATTCAGTCTCCATCTCTAAAAGCTCCTTCATCAAACCCATCTCTTCACTAATTTAATCAAATTTCTCAAACTAAAATCTTCATTATCGTCAAATAGGTTGCGACTAGAACTGAACCCGCCAAAATGAACACTCGTTTTAACCTCGCTCTGACATCACTTGTTAGAACTGAAATAATCAAGTGTCATGCAGAAGCTAGCAAAGTAAACCTCGAAAGACACCAAATAAGAATACATGCGAGAAATACACCAAAAAGGATAAAATAATTAACATGGTTCGATCAATCGATCGACATCCACCAAAGGAGGTGAGCGATCCACTATATAAATGAGAGTACAAAATGTCTAGAGATACAATCTCACATAATTCACTCAAACTAAAAAGGTTCACACAAGTGACACTACAATACTTGTGTCTTACAAAGTCTCTCTCCAAACAACACACTTAAAATCCATAGGACTACATCGTGGGTGCTACCAAGCTAGAAGAAAAGAGCTCTATTTATAGAGTCTATAACTTTTTCCTACAAGAACAAGGATTAACCAAATATGGAGAATTCATATCTTTCTTTTCCTAAAAGAAAAATCCTATTATGGTAAGAAAATCAGGACAGAAATCAACAAAACTTTTATTCTTAATCAATTATTTCAAGTTCGAATTTTAGAAATGAAAAAATTCTTGGCAAGGTACACTTTCTGCACTTAATGAGTCTTTTAAATTAGTTGATACAATAAATTTCAGAGGAACAGAGAGATTGACGAGGATGTCACACACCATATTGATGCAATGTGGTTGAAATGAAGGCTCGCTTTGAGAGTTTTGTATGATAAAAATGTGCCTCCAAAGCTTAAATGTAAGTTTTACAGAGTGGTCGTCCGACTGACTATGTTGCATGGGTGGAGTTTTGGCTAGTTAAGAACTCCATATCAAAAAATTGAAGGTGACGGAGATGAGGATGTTAAGATGAATGTGTGGACTTACTAGGAAAGATAAGGTTAGAAATGAGATTATTCGGGAGAAGGTGATAGTGACTTCAGTTGAAGACAAGATACGGAAAGTGAGGCTGGGATGGTTCGCACATGTGATAAGGAGGTGCACGGATACCCCAGTACGGAGATGTGAAAGACTGGCCATGGATGGTTTCAGACGGGGTAGAGGTAGGCCGAAGAAATATTGAAAGGAGGTGATTAGGCATGATATGAAACATTTACAGCTTATGGAGGACATAACCTTTGATAGGAAGGTGTGGAGGACACGAATTAAGGTAGATAATTAGTGGGTAAGAGTGCATCCTTACTAGTAGGAATGAATGCTTTGTATGTGTGTTGTAATTTCTTGTTAATGTTGCTTTGATGATGTCTGTGATTTCGAATAAATAGTTTATAGAATTACTCTGTAGCTTTCTTATTTCTTTTAGTATCTAGTGGTATTCTATCCTATTTTGTTATTAATTTGTTTTTATGTTTTTGGTTTGTTATACTGTTATTTGTCTTGGGTCGGGGTTTTATCGAAAACAGCCTCTCTACAATCATCTGTGGTAGTGGTATAAACTGCGTACACTTTTATCCTCTTCAGTCCTCAATATTTTTAAATACACTGAATATATTGTTGTTATTGATTCCATAAATTTCAGATGTCTGATGTCGAATAATTTAAAAAGAAGAAAAAGAAGAGTAAAGTTATAGTTGAACATTGCACATCATCAAAACTAGGGGTGTACAGATCAAACCGTCAAGTCAAATCGAACCGACGAACCAAATCAAACCGAGAAAAAAAAGCGACTTATGATTTGATTTGACTGGTTTGGCGTTAGAAAAAAAACCCGACCATTCTTGGTTTGGTTTGGTGTTAACCAAAAAAAAGTCAAACCGAACCCGAATCAAACCGACATAATATATATATATATATATATATATATATATATATATATATATATATATAATATTCAAACTTTTTTATACATAAAATATTAATTATAATCTACTTTTTAAATACTTTTTCAACTAGTTTTAGTAATTTTTAATAATTTGAAAGTAGATATAGATATATATTTGCAAAAATACATAAAGTAGCATACTTAAGTATTAAATTACAAAAAATAGCAACACTTTTATCGAATTACATTTTGTAGCATATGTATTTGTATGTATTTGTATTTTTGTAGCAACAGTTTGCAAAAATACAAAATACATATCGATCATAAGGGCAGTAAAAATCATATGTATTTATATTTTTGTAGCAACAGTTTGCAAAGATACAAAATACAACTTGCTATATTATGTAATTATGAAACTGTTGCTATGAAACTCATAATTAAGGGGATAAGTATGTTATTTCTGAATTTTGCCCTATATATATTTAGATTTGAGCCTTTAAGTTGTGATATTTATCCATTAATTGTTAATTAAATGATTGAAAACTCAATATAAACTTAAAACCTAAACTTTTCACTCTTCATCTCATTTTTTAGTTTCAAGAGAGTTTTTCGCTCCTCATTTTTTCATAATTATGGTTTTTCATTGGCACATGAGTGAAAACATATTTGATCTAGTTTTCGATCACAATATAATTGTAAAAACTAAAGATTATAAAAAAATCCCGAAAAGATCGAAAAATTCGAAAAAACCGACTAAAACCTAAACCGAAAAAACCAATTTTATGTTGGTTTGATTTGATTTATAGTTTTAATAAACCGACATGCTTGGTTTGTTTTTTTTAATAAAAACCTAACCAAACCGACCTATGTACACCCCTAATCAAAATCTAAATGCCAATAAGAACGTTTTCCTGAAATCGAGACACCCCTTATCTTCTTGTTGATTATGTCATGTTAGTTTTTCTTTTTAATAAGGTTTTTTGGTCCATAGATTACTTTCACAAACTCGGTTCTACAAAAAATGTTTGTGATTAGTTCGTTGTTATTATCATTATTATTGTTATTTCAATTAAAAATGTGAACTTAAATGATATTTTAGATTCAAGAGTTTGTTCAACACCATCTCAAGGGGAAAAAAAGATAATCGAGGCTTGGAAAATGCAAGAGAAGATGGAATTTTATATTTTTCATATTTTGTTTGGATAATATAACGTTGATCCTATTATTTAGTTTATATTCCCAGTAACTCATGATTGTCACGTGTGGGGAGAACCATCGAGCACTATTTGCTCCGTCCTAGTTTGTGTGACATTTTTTAATATTCAAGAGTTAAATTACCTATTTTTTACCATAGCCTTTTAAATACTAGTTTAGGTGTACGTGTCTTGCGCGTGTATCTCATTTTAATTAGTTCAAAAATTACATTAAATAGGATATTTATTTAAATAATAAAGATGAATATAATATTTAAATTTAATATCTTTTGAATTTGTAAAGATGGCGAATTTATTTATTAAACCTAATCTTTACCAAAAAAAATTTAAAAAGTCGATCGATATTCATCTATTATATGTAAATTGCAACAAAATAATACAATGACAGAGACATCAAAATAATACAATTAAATCTAATCTTTACACACAAAATTTTTCTCAAAGTCATCCGACACTTATCTAGCACCTATAAACAATAACAAAATAATACGACAATAGAAATATCAAAATAATACAACTAAACCTAACTTTTACATAAAAAAATTCCTCAAACCGACCAACATTTATCCATCACCTGTAAACTACAACAAAATAATACGATAAAAATGATATCAAAACAATATAATTAAACTTAAATATTACACACAAAATTTTTCAAAGTCGATCGAGATTCATCTACGAATTGTAAACTACCACAAAATAACAAACTAATAGAGATATTACGATAATACAATTAAACCTAACCTTTACCTAAAATAAAATTCAAAGTCGACCCAATTCATCTAGTATCTGTAAATTAAAATAAAATAATAAGATAATAAAGATATCAAAATAATACAATTAAACCTAACCTTTACACAAGAAATTCTTCAAAGCCAACCGACATTTATCTATGACCTATAAACTATAAAAAAATACTCCCTCCGTCCCATTTTATGTGTCATCATTTCCTTTTTAGTCCGTCCCAAAAAGAATGTCATGTTTCCTATTTGATAAATATTTAAAAACACAACTACACTTTTACCCTTCTTGAGCCCACTTAATTAAAAAAAAGATAGTAGCACATTTTTTTATAAAGGACAACTTGGTAAATATTATCAAGTCTTCCCTTATTTCTTTAACTCCGTGCCGGTTAAATGGCGATACATAAAATGGGACGGAGGAAGTATATAATAGTGATCACAAAGATTCGATTTTGATCCAACTAATTATTGTCAGAGCAAAAATTTTGACCCTAAAGAATGATTTTAAATGAAAACAAAGAAGATATATATATATATATATATATATATATATATACACACACATGTTGAATTCTATTATACTGATAAAAACAGTGAAGAAGTTGAGGGTTAGAAAATCAAGCATCCACCATCTAGACATGCAATCGAACCAAATTAAATGAACATCAATCATATTCTCTCTATAGGCAAATTGATTCGTTCCCTAGTTTAACATATATATCAATATTTATAGAAGTATTTCCTTAATAGAGTCCTATTTTAGGAGTATTTTTATAATTGAACGGTAGAAAGTAAAATATTAATTAATTCTCCTATCATATATTCCTACCATATATTTTAAGAGTCCCATATATTTTAGGAAGTCTAATAGAAAGGAAAATATTAATTAATTCTCCTATCATATATTTTAGGAGACCCATACATTTTAGGAAGTCTAGTTAATATAATAAAAAATAATTAAATAATAAATCAAAAAAATAGTGAAAAACAGTTTTGTGTAAAGAAGAGTGTTTTAATGAAGGTTAAAAAGTTCAAATCATTTTTTTAAGGGGTCTTCACACTTTTAATATACTAGTTCAGTGTACGTGCTTTGCACGTGTGTCTCACATCAATTAATTAAATAATATATGCAAGAACTACATTATTAAAAAAGTTTGACGTTAAAATAAATGTTATTTTTATTTATATGATATGTAAATAATATTATATCTCAAATATGTCATGTTTTACACTTGATCTTTTTTTCTTTTTTCATTGTTACGGTTGTTTTATCATTAAAAATTTGACATTGTAACTTCTTCTACAGAAGTTTTAATAGAGACAAAAAAAAGGGGATTCATAAATTGAAATTATTTAATTTTTGACTTATATAGAATTTGTATTAGGTTTTTAATATATTACTCCAATGACATTTTTTATGGTAGAGAACTTTAATTTGCCAAAATTAACGATAGTAAACCAAAAGCTATACAAATTTTTTGTTATATTTGCAAAAAGAAATATTTATTGCTTTACCAAAGAAGCGAACAAATTTGTATTCTTAACTGGTCACGTTTCAACTAATTGACTTTCTTTTTGAATATTTAGTCAAGGTAACATTTTAATTTTTAATTAATTTTAAAGTTCAAAATTTAAGTTGTATAGTTTAGGAAAGGTTTAATAACTAAATTTAAATGAGTAGTAAGTTTTAAATATTAGAAAAAAAAATTGTGAAAAGACAATTTTGTCTATTGTGAAGTTTATAAGGAAAGAAAAAAGTTCAAATCAATTTTCTAAGTGTGTTCTCACTTTTAATATGTTCAAGTTGGACTTATACATAATTAATTGATCATAATTTAATTAATAATAGAAAAAAGACTTCTAAATCTGAAGGAGCTCAAAGTGGTGGAAAATGACCTTAAGTGATTTTACCAATGATTACTTTTCTTTAACAAATATGAAATAATGCATCCAATAATGATTCATATTGAAGATCAAGATCTCGAGTCTTTCAACTTTTTTTGTTGAACGATTGACCAAAATTCATAATATTTTTTAACTACTAAATAACAAGATCTAAAATGACATACACTAATAGTTTAAAACTATAGTTACTTCCATGCTCAAAAGAAATAACTTTCTTTGAAAAATAGGGCTAGAAAGAGAACCAACATCAACCTAGAACAGAAATAAAGCTAACTAATCAACGAATATAAGTGATCTTAAATTACTACATTCATCCAGATGATATATGCTTATTTAGTGGAGTGCTTTCGACAACTGTACTTCACCACTGCTAAGACATTTGACACCAACAATCATCCTATTCCAGTCAACTTCTAGGAAAGGTAGAAGCAGAGAATTGACTATTATTTCAAGTAATTGACTATTTTTGTAGTCTTCTTCACTTGTGAAAGTATACAAAGAAGATGATGCCTCGAATGATTCATCTACCACCTGTAAACTATAACAAAATAATATGATAATGGAGATTCAAAATAATATAATTAAATCTAACATTTACACAAAAAAATTCTCAAAACGACAATATTTACCTACCACATGTAAACTACAACAACATAATAAGGTAATAGAGGTATCAAAATAATACAATTAAATTCAATCTTTATACAAAAATATTCACTAAGTCGACCGACATTCATCTACCGCTTGTAAACTATAACAAAATAATATGATAATAGGGATATAAAAATAATACAATTAAATTTAACTTTACACAAAAAACTCTCAACGCCAATCGATTTTAATCTACCACCTGTATTAAGAAAAAAATCAACAAATAGTAAGATATTAGGACAATATGGATAAACCTAACATTTAGGTAAGAAATTAAGAAAAGTATGAAATTGTAAAAAGAAAATTGACTTAAACAATGTAGAAAATAAACAATTACATATATTCTACATATGACTGAGACAGAAATTAAAAAAAAACATTAATTGGGAGAGAATAATTTCTCCTAAAAGAAAAATACTCAATTTATAGAAGTTCAAACTTTTTTCCTTAGAAAAAGAACTACCTAAATATGGAAGATTTTTTATTTTTTTTTGGGAAAAAGTAAAAATCCTAAATATAATTAAAAAATTAGGACCAATCATAACACATATCAAACAATCTAGTTTACGAATTGGTACAGAATTAAGGTAACAACTTTCAATAATTGGATTTCTGGAATTTTTTTATATTAAAGTACTAAGACCTTTCTAATATTTTCTTTACGTTTAAATTTAGTTTTACCAAAATTGGATAGTTTCTTACCAAAATTTTTTAGATCCTTTAGCAAATATTTATGGACTCTTTAATTATTAATTCTCCTAATACCTTTTATCATATATTTTAGGATTTCTTAATTATTACAATTATATTTTCTCTTACCATTTATTTTTACTCCTTAATTTTAAGTATAATATAAATATAATGATATAATAGTTGAAGAAAATAAGTGAAAAGACGACTTTGTCTATTACAAAGATTTTTAATAAAGGGAAAAAAATTCAAATCACTTTTCTAAGGGTCTTCAAACTTTTAATATATTATATAGATATATAGATTATAGATTATAGATTTATTTGAAATTGTTATTTATTGAGACTTGTGATATTTTCTAGATGTAATTTTTAAAGATATAAATTTTATTTCAAAAATATTAAAAAATAATATCTTAATTTATCGTCAAAATAATAATTTTGTGTCTCAAAATTCAGAAGATGTCACACAATTAGGACAACGATAATAATAATCTTTAAATTGTTCCTCCTAATTTCATCTATCACATTTCAAGTGACCAAGTGGTTCTACTATATTGTACGTAGAGGTATTTAATTATGTACGTGACTAAAGTTTGGACAATGATGGCAGTAATTTGACCAAAATATTATCTCCTCAAGTTTTGCATCCCCATTCGTTTGAAATATCAGCCACTTTGAATGGTCAAAGAAAAAAATTCCCACATTTTAATAATACTGGACATCGAAGGTCCGTGCCCAACACGGGCCTTATTTTTTTATCTTAATTTATATGATACAAATTTAATTTAGATAATTAATTATTAAAATAATTTAAATTTTTAGTTATTGTGATTTAAAATATTTTTTCTTCTATTCCAATTTAAGTGACACTAATATAAGTTCGAGAGTCAATCGAATATTTTATATTTGTAAGTTGCTAAATATGTGATTTATAATGCTTTTAGCATAATTTTTCAATAAGTTATGTCTTCCTCTATCCCATTGTAATTTCTGTGGCACTAATATAATTTTGATAGTCAAATAAATATTTTAGGTTGACATATCACATTGTGGGTAGTTTTTTTTATGAAATATTATTAATTTTTTTATGCTTAGATGACCATAAAAATTAATTAGGGCGATATAATAAAATCACGATTGAAACAATGAAGCAGACATGTCTTAAATAACTTATAACAACTAATTAGAAGTGATAAATGAAATTATTATAAAAAATATATACGAAATTTTTTTGAATGGGTCTCATATAAGATATCTAATTAATTAAAAACATCAAGAGTTAATTTATTATTAAATGACTTATAATAATTAATTAGGAGTGATATAGTAAAATTACGGTTAAAACAGTTGAAGAAGGTAGTACAAAACATCAAGAGTTAATTTATTATTTTATTTTTATTTTATATTTTTTTAAAAAAATTAATTACAGGTGATATGATAAAATCACTATGGAAACAACGAAACAGACATGTCTTAAATGACCTATAACAGTGATATAATGAAATTACTATAAAAAGTACTTGTGAAAAAATTTAAATAGGTCTCATATAAGATATCAAGTAAAAATAAAACGTCAATAATTAATTTATCATTTTATATTCAAGTTATTATTTTTATTAAATATTATTAATTATTTCATACTTAGATAATTTATAATAATTAATTATAGATAATATCATTAAATAACGATTGAAGTAGCTGAAGCAGACAGCATAAACAGACATGTCGAAGAGGTACCTGCTTATTGCCGCTTATTATTAAGAAGAATATATATAAAAGAAATCTTTGGCATTTGGAGTATTTAGGTTAGGTAAAACAAAATATTTGGAGCCTGTACAAGTTGTAGATGAAGATATAATATCTTCCACCCAATTAAACATTAGCGAGTCCGTTTAAAATTATTTATTGTTAAATGACACTTAGCTTAAAGTCAGTCAAACCTTTCTATAGTGATAATATTTATTAGAAAAATTCATGGCTACTATAGAGAAGTATTATTATAAATGAATAATGACAAATAATGTTTACATCTTATTTAACTGTTAGAAATAAAAATACGAAAAATTATTAACCAATTTAACCAAAATAATAGTGGAAACAACGAGGTTCCAAAGATTTTGCTAAAGTTCTTTTTTCCATTTACAAAATTCATGACTATTATAGAGAAGTATTATTATATATGAATAATGACAAATGATGTTTACATCTCATTTAACTGTTAGAAATAAAAATACGAAAAATTATTAACCAATTTAACCAAAATAATAGTGGAACAACGAGGTTCCAAAGATTTTGCTAAAGTTCTTTTTTTCCATTTTACCTTATGATTGTGCGAATTTCTACTCTCAAGTGATTTCTCTTGAGATTAAAGAAATTTTAGATATTAAAGTTATGTTGTCCTAAAGTACAACGGTTGAAGAACTTAAAAAAAGAAACTTACAATTTGCTCAGTTTAATGATGCTTACCATAAATATTTAATAATTTATTTTATATTAACATAATATATTTTCATAAAATATTAATATTACGTAATATTTGATTATGTTGTTATAGAGATGTAATTTTACAAAGAGTGTAACAGTTAGACCTCTCTATAACGTCACCTCGTTATAGAAACATTTCACTATAGCGGCTTGATTTTCTCTGAAATCGATTTTTTATGTTATATTTTACTTCTCTATAATGACATTCTATCTATAACAGTAATGACGTTTATTACAATAATTCACTCATTGTAAAATTACTCCTTCATAACAACATAGTCAAATATTATGTAATAATATTTTGTAAGAAATATATTATTTACAAAATAAAATATCAAAATTTTTATGGTAATCATCATTAATGTCATGTAGACAGTAAATTTCAAATACAAGTATCTAATTTAAAGAAAAAATATATTTAAATGTGTAAAACAGTTATTTCATAACTTTACGAGTAAAATATTCCTAATAATTTTTTATATGCACGCTCTCTCTAATTTCACATACTTTCGTTTATAACAGATAAATGAGATTTGACATCAAATGCCAATATTATATATATATATAAATATATATATATATATATATATAATAGATCTATTTAAGTTACCCAAGTTATTCGCACCCCCCTACATTTGGTATCAGAGTCTATGTTTTTTAAAGTTATCGGAAGTAGTATATATTTGGATTTATTTGATTAATTTATTAATTACGATAAAATTAGATTTAGATATCCACCAAAATATTATAAATATTGTTTAGATGAATAACGTATAGAAATTACAAAAATAGAAAGAATTAAAACAAATAATATCTGAAAAACGTAAAGAATTAAAAATAAGGATAGAAAGACTACAGTATAACATAATTGTCGGAGTTAGTATAAATTTAATAAATGCACAAAAAAAAAGAAATATCAAATTTAGAATCAACAATAGATAGTCTAGAATATATATACCAACATAACCTATATACATTTAAATAAAATGAACAAAGAAGAATTTATAATAGAAGAAAAAACATATGAAAATCACGAAGGATTAAAAATAAAAATAGTATTCTCTAATTTAAGAAGAAGATATAAGAAAATAGGTGAACATTTATATTTAATGTTAGAAAAAGAAGAATTAAAATTAGAAGATAAGTTGACAGCCATGTTAAGAATAGAAAGAGAAAACGAAGAGATAGACAAAAAAAAAAAGAAATAGATAAAATAAAACAACAAACTACAGAAGAAATATGAAAAATAGAAGAAACTAAAAATAGTAGGATTGCTGAATTAGAAAAAGAACTACAAATGCTAAAAGATTTGTATGAAAAAAGACAAAAAGAAAAAGAAGAAAAAGATAAAGAACAAAAATTATTAAACGAGATAAATCAATTTAAAGAAAAATTAGAAAATAAAGAATTAGAAACTAGTGAATTAGAAATAAATACAGTAGATGCTGAAGAAACACATAATTATAACTCGAAAGATAGTGAAACGTATACAGAAATTCTAGAAAACATAGGAAAACTAGAAATTAATGAAAAACAAGAAATAATTAATAAAGAAAATCTAGAACTAATAAATATAGAAGTAAATACTCTAGATAAAAATATAATACCTAGTACATCAGAAATAAGAAAACAACCTATAATTACAAAAATAATTTTAAAAGATATAATCCAAAGGATGAATATAATAACTGGACACCAAAATAAATAATTAATTTTATTTCTTCCATATCTTGTCTCCAATATTTTAAATACTCATAGTCTATCATTTTATCCTAAAGTAGTTGCTTGTTTACAAATTTCAGTGTAATATTCTATTCTAATTGTACTAAAATTTATATCTAATTTAAGGTTATTAATACTATTAATTATCTCTTTTTCTTCATCCCTTAATGAGTTTTTCAGGTTATGTAAACTATTATCTATATTTTTTTCTAAATTTTCTAAGGTTTTTTTCTGTCCATATTAATTTTTCTTTTTGATTTTCCATCATTTCTTTGAGTTGATTTCTATAATTAATTTCTTCATATAGGTTACTTTGTTTTTTTCTGACTTTTCAAATATATTCCAACATTTCTAATCTGTATAATATCCATATGAATAACAACTATCTAAATATGAGCAGTAGCTTTCATTATATAGGTGTAAGTTTTCTATAGAACTTAATAAATCTTCATTAAAATAAAATACCTCTTCGTATATAATTTTTCTTATATCTACTATTTCTATATCCTTAAGTACATACAAAACAAGTATTTTAAATTTATCTATCATTCCATCAGATAAGTAGGAAGTCATTTTATTTCATATAATGCTATTTTCAAAATATTCCTTCAATCATACACATAACAAAATATGATCATTTTAGATTACTATATGTAGACACATGATTTTGACCCTCCCGAGTTTAATATATATATTTTTTAATATTAAATATTTATATTTGATATAATATTATTTAAATTCTTATTTTATTTTAATAAATTTTTAGTTAAGAAATAAAGTTAATTTTGAGTTGTTTTATTTTATTTTATTCTAATTTTTTTAAAATAATACAAAAAATTTAAATATATATATATATATATATATATATATTTTTTATTTTTTTTTTAATTTTTTTTAAAAATAATTTAGTAGTTTTAGTACTATCTTAATTACATTTATTTTTAACTATTTTTAAACTTTTATTGTATTTTCTTAAATATAAAAATTAATTAATTAATTATTATTATATTATTTTTATTATTATTATTATTTTTATTTGTCATTATCTTCTTTTGTTTAAAAGAAAAAGAAAAAAAAAATTTAAAATTTTAAAATCTAATCCTATCCTAAACTACCCCAACCACCCCAACTTTCCCTCCAACTCCCTCAATTTCCCCCCTCCTACATATCTATATAACACAACACACACAACATATGACAAAGACAAAAAACTCACGAAAAAAAAAAAACAAAAAAACTGGAGATAAACCAAAACCAAAACCAAAACCAAAACCAAGACAAAAAAAAATGGAAAAGAAAAACACTTAGAAAAAAAAAGGACCGAAAACAAGAAACAGTGAGTGAAAACAAGAAATGGTGAGAAAAACAAAAAAAGAAAGAAAAGAAAAGTGTTCCAAATAGTTGAGGCCGGGTCCCCGTTTGAGTTTTCGATGACGATATTCTTTTTTTTTGGGTTTTAATTCATCACACAGGTTCATATCAAATTTCGTATTATTTATTTTATAAGTTTTTGTTATAAATCGAATTGTGAATGAATTTATTTCAATGACTTCTTCTATTATTTAGTATGTTTAATTTATTATTTTTTTTGTAATTCATGCTTTTTGTCTTTATTTGTAATTCGTATGTTGTTTTCGAAATAATGTTAGTTAGATTGATTTTGAATTTTAAGTGAAATGATCTTTAAAGTTATTTGTGTTTTAATATGTAAAATTGTGTTAATTGACATGCATTTAGTATGTAGTTATGTTAAAGATCACAATTAATGACTCATGAATGCATGCATACAAGAACAAAAAAAAAAAAAAAATGAAATGAAAAACATAACATGTTAAGAATAAAGGTTTTTTTTTTTTCTTTCCTTTCATGGATTTAGAGTAATGATTTGTAGTTTTCTTTTTTAAAAAAAAAGAAAAGACCAAGAGAGTTAAAAACAAAAGAACGGAATTTTGAGAAACAAAAAAGTAACCCCCCCCCCCCCCAAAAAAAAAAAGCAGTAGTATAATTTTTTAAAAAAAAAACTTGCATGATTATATATATATATATATTTCATGTTAGTTTAGTTATGGAAATTTTGTTAAGTGTAACACGTGATCATTTTTTTTCTTCTTCTTTGTTGTTGTTGTTAATTTCGTTATGATAATTTTGTTAAATATAACTTTATTAATTAACTTTATCATGTGATTATGTTATTTTGCTTTTCATTAGTTTTGTTTAGCCTATATATAATTTTCTTCACCAAGCATAAGATTAATCTGTTTAGGAAGATTTATTTATAGATATATAATAGCCATAATTCATAAAGGAAAAGAAAAGAGAGGAAAAACCCATTTAGCAAGGGAGAAAGACGAGTTGCGGATTAATTCCAAAACTCGTTGCAAAATAAAGTGTGAAAAAGGATCAAATGAATAAGATAAAATTATCTCGAATTTTCAAGAAATGAAGTAAATGCTTTTATATGCTAGATAAGTTTTCACGTTTAGTAAATTTTGTCTTGATGAAGAATGTGGCGTACGCATCTTTTTGAGATGTTTAAAAATAATTCGAGGATGCAATATTGCACCTCGGCACAGATAGTTTTAAAATTAATTTCCACTAGTTTAATACAAGAGTTATAGACAAATTTTCGATATTAAAAATGAGCGAACCTAGGCCCAAACATAATTCATAAAAATAGTTTAAGTCAAGATAAGTCAATAAAAGCGACCGTGCTAGAACCACGGGACTCGAGGGGTGCCTCACACTTTCCCCTCGGTCAATAGAATTCCTTACCCGGTCTTCTATTTTCGCAGACCAAATAAGAGTCATTTCCTTTTGATTAAGGATTCAAAAAGGTGACTTGGAACACCATAACTCAATTCCAAGTGGCGACTCTGAAAAATGACAGAAACTAATCCCTATTCAATATCGTCACTTTAATTGGAAAAACCCTCCGACTCGATTCCTCGAGCGAAAAAGGGGTGTGACATCTCTGACGACTCCACTGGGGATAAATAAGAATTCGAGCTTTTGATATTGACTTTACTTGCTTTAATAATGTGTTTATTGGCCTTATGTGCTACTTGTCGCTCATTTACTGTTTTGATATTATTTGAACTGTATTATATATTGTCTTCTCTCGCGTACCCCCTCTGAGTCTCTGAAATAGGATAGAGGGAATGCAGCATATGCATCCCACCTTCTTTTTGAGATAGCCGGAGTGTCAAGGCACCTGGTGAAGGATATAGTCACATATGTTAGGCGGGGTTCGGATCGACAACGAAGGCGGTGTTGCCCTGCTACCGACCAAGTTGTCCCTTCCCGGCTCGAGTGTCCGCTTGGGTAAGCCAGTGTAGACACCTATCCCTATTAGGTTTAAACTTAGAAGAACTGAAAACTCAGAATCTGGTTATCCCTATTAGGTGCCGCTTTATTTGCATCATATGCATTTGACTTTGCGGGACTCGACATAGAGGTCGGGTCTATCTAGGACAGATAACCTACTTTATAAAGACCAACATGTGCATCCTACGTGCTCTTTGACATTTGCTTGGAAGGCTATTTGTGTGTTGACCGGCTTTTAAGCAACATTAAAATGCAAGAGATTAAATTATCATCACATTTAGAGAATCATTTTTGAAAGAAAAATTTTATTTTTAAAAGAGAAAATTTTTAGTAACATAGTTTTACGATTTTCATGAACTACGAGGGTCTGATTCTCACTCTTTAGTGGGATACGTAGGAAGTCCTTCCCAGGATACGACCCTATATTTTGAAAAATTATTCATAGATTTATTGGGGAATGTTTTGAAAATATGATTACTTTCATAATTATTTTTCTTATTCTCAAGTAAAATTTTTATATATATATATATATATATATATATCTTAATAGCCCAGAATCTTTAGGGATCATGAGGCTAAGTTTTACAAAATAAAAAAATATATATAAATCTTAATAGCCCTGAATCTTTAGGGATCATGAGGCTAAATTTTTACAAAAGAAAAATAAATCTTAACAACCCTGAACCTTTAGGGGTCTTGAGGATGAATTTTGTACGACATAGACTTCAAGAACTACGCACACCTGATTCTCATCTTAATGAGATACGTAGGCAGTCCTTCATGGATTCGGTGGTCTTAAAAAGAAAATTTTTGAACTCTGACACATTAATTTTCTTCAAAATCAAAATAGTGTTAAGGTGGTTGATTTGTGGCTAAGTTGACATCTCACTAATATAACACCATGTTCAAAGAACAAGTAAGATGACCCACAAAAAATGATATAAGATCTGAGATGAGTTGATGTAGATTGTTAGAAATGAGGAATAATAAGAAATGATCTTAAAAGTGAAAAATTTGGAGCAAAATATGAGAAACATGCAAATACTGAGAGAGAAAAAGAGAGTGATCTCACAAGGATTTTACATGTTTCAATGTTCACTTGCCTCTAAACTCCATAACACCAAAGTTAGACATGTACGAGGGTCATGGTGATCCTTTGACTCATATGAAAAAGTTTTGTAATCAATGAAGAGAAGTAGGGGAAAAAGAGAAATTGTTGATGGCTTACTTTGGAGAGAGTTTGAGGTGATAAATTCAAAATGATCGAGTTTAAAAGAAAAAAAAAAGATGATGTAGCAATGATTGTAGAGACTCCATTAAGGTCGACGTGCAATTCAATGGCTAAAATATTAAGTTCGGCAATTTAGAAGCCAATCTACTCCCCACGAAGAAGGATTTTTGATAGTTTTTTTTGTTTTCTTTCTACTACCCAAATTATTTTAGGGTTGGAATTTGATATATATCTTATCTTATTTTATTATAATTTTCATTCAAATCCTTCTATCTTTTGATCAACAAATGTGTGTCCTTTTTATTTTTATTTTATTTTTTTATTTATTATATATTGTTTTGTTGTCTTTTTTTTCTTTAGAGAGCTCTTTCTATGGTGATTCTAGAGATGTGATATGCATGTTGAATTCACAGACTGATCTTTAAATCCAATCTAATCCTGAAACATTTGACAAGAATATAGAGTTGAAAGAAAAAAAACATATAAGAATATAAGTAAAGTATTCATGTATTTGGGGAGATAGTTACAACCTCTTTTGAATGTATTGAGGCAATCACTTTGTAAATCGAGAAATAACTTGATCATCGATTAGAAGATTCAATTCGAGAATTTTGAGTGGGGTCGATCGGAGGATATATAGTATCCACTATAAGGAAAAACAAAAGAAAGTTAGCTCCAAAAGGACATGAGTCACTCATTGAGAAAAAAAGTACAATATAAGTGGAAATGTATATTTCACAAGCTTAAAAGAAGTGACGCAAGTGCATGAGCTTAGTCACGATCAATGTTGAAAAAGATGCGTATGATCTTCATGTTCTACTCTCAGATTACATGTTATGTACTTGTGTTTTTAAGGATTGATATGGCGAAGACATTTCATTCTACTACCCAAATGTTGTGTCATCCTTTGTTACCCCTTTTGAGCTTTAGTGTTATTTTCTTTCGTACCCCTCTTTTGGAATCAAAATAGAATTTGAAAAAGTCGAAAGAAAAAGTATCAAGAAAAATGGAGTAAAAGAAAAAAAAGTTGAAAAAAAAAGAGAAAAAATCAATCAAAAATCCAAATTCAAGCAAAAAAAATAATCATGAACTACGTTTGACCTGATTCTTGCTATGACAAGATACGTAGGAAGCCCTACTCTGGGGTTCGGTCCAACAATTTTTTTTTTCAAATCACCCAGAATGAAATGAAACTGGGGCAAAATTTATTTTCTTAAAAGGGTCGATTCCAAAAGTTGTATGTTTTACCCAATATTATGAAATTTTTTTAGCCTCATGCCTTCCTTTTTTTCTAACCTTTTCCAAAAGCCAAGTTACAACCAAAGAAAGACCTTCAGATCGATCTTTGAGAATGTCAAGCCTAAACATGTTATGGGTGCATGATGTTTCGTATGTTGGGCATTTTTTAAAAAAAATGGTGAAAAAAAATATGATGAAAATGAGAGAGTCTTATTGGTGAAAACCCTTTGGGCACCATAAGGCGACGGTGAGCTGAAAAAAATGATGATGAAAATGAGATCGGCTCGTTGGCAAAAACCCATCGAGGTGTCACTAGCCGAAGGAGGATTGTGATCTAAAGGGAGCATGTTCAAGAATGACTTCATTTTATATTCAATAAGTGGGTAAATTTTGAAAATGATTAGTTTTGGTAGATCAGGTTGTTTAATTCAAAATGCATGTCATAATCACTGGAATCTGCTGCCACACTCAGAGAAGTTTTTCTTTCTTTCATTTTTTTGAAAAAAAAAAGATATCTATTATCTTTTTCTTTTCTTTTTGTTATTTTTTTTTTTTTGATTTTGTGTCTCAGTCGTCAAATGAAAAATCAATATCGTCATCTTTCACGTATTTTGAGTCAAATTTATGTCAAGACAAGTGAGAAAGAACTTCAAAACTTGCTACCAACTACTTCAGTTGTGCAAAGCAAGACAAAGGGCCAACACACAAAGATGACATTTTCAAAAATAAAGCAAAGTATTTAAGAATGCTTGTCACCCGACGGTTTTTGGACTCATGGAAGTATAAGGGATATACTTGAAGTTAAACCTAGAGGCATCATGCAAGAGAAATAAGATTTGAGTCAAACGATTTTGGTAGTCAGAAATTGGGGTCAATACTACAACAAGTCAACGATACTTATCAATGATTGAAATAGAGCTGACTATGACAAATGCAAGAGTGGTCACCTCAGTAGCCAGATGCCACAAATCAACCACCGTCTTTTTAAATTAAAAAGTTTTCTTTATATGAAACAAAAATATGTGTTACCTTCATATCAAAGGTTTCAAAACATAAATATTAAAAACAACAATTTTTCACTTCTGCAAATGCAAGAGGCAGTACTGTTACACAGATTTGGTAATCAATAATGGTAAAAACTCATCATTTTAACTTCTAGGAGACGCATTTCCTAGTCTGTATAATTCAAGTTTCATTTGTTAGGTGATGCACTTCCTAACTTGAACCATCACTCCTAGAAGACGCACTTTCCAGTTGAGTTATTTCATTCAACCCATAGGAGATGCACTTCCTAGTCTGAATAAGTCAATTTTCAATTGTTAGGTGAAACACTTCCTAACTTGAACCATCACTCCTAGAAGACACACTTTCTAGTTGAGTCATTTCATTCAACCCCTAGGAGACGCACTTCCTAGTCTGAATAAGTTAGTTTTCATTTGTTAGGTGAAGCACTTCCTAACTTGAACATTCACTCCTAGAAGATGCACTTTCTAGTCGAGTAATTTCATTTAACCCCTAGGAGACGCACTTCCTAGTTTGAATAAGTCAGTTTTTATTTGTTAGGTGAAACACTTCCTAACTTTAACATTCACTCCTAGACGATGCACTTTCTAGCCGAGTCCTTCAATTTAACTCTTAGGAGACACACTTCCTAATTTTGGTCATCAGTTTTACTCTGATGAGACGCATTTCTTTAGCAGGGCTATGATTCACACTATTTACTGTACTTTTCAAAAGTTGTGACCTGATGACACTCGCAAAATTTACTAGTGCAAACTAGGGCAAAATTTTGTTCGTGTTTACTGAATTTATTTTATGCCCAGGACCCTCCTTAAGAATGGGACAGGACCCTCCTTAAGAATGGGACAGTACCCTCCTGAAGAATGTGAATTTATTTTATGCTCAGGACCCTCCTGAAGAATGGGACAGAACCCTCCTGAAGAATGAGAATTTATTTTATGCTCAGGACCCTCCTGAAGAATGAAAATTTATTTTATGCCCAGGACCCTCCTGAAGAATGAGAATTTATTTTATGCACAGGACCCTCCTGAAGAATGGGAATTTACTTTTGGATAGGACCCTCTTGAAGAATGGGAATTTACTTTTGAACAGGACCCTCCTGAAGAATGGGAATTTGCTTTTTGGACAGGACCCTCCTGAAGAATGGGAATTTATTTTTTGCTCAGGACCCTCCTGAAGAATGAGAATTTACTTTGTCCAGGACCCTCCTGAAGAATGGGATGTTACATTTCTATTTCACCTTTTATTTTAAGTTCAGGAACATATTTGAAAAATCAGAAAAAAGAAAGTCCAGGAGCCCGCCTGAAAAACATGGTGAAGAAATTGTACATCCAAGAGCCCGCCTGAAGAACAGGGTGAAGAAGTTGTAAGTTCAGGAGCCCGCCTGAAGAACAGGGTGAAGAAATTGTACATCCAGGATCCCGCCTAAAGAACAGGGTGAAGAAGTTATAAGTTCAGGAGCCCGCCTGAAGAACAGGGTGAAGAAGTTGTAAGTCCAGGAGCCCGCCTGAAGAACAAGGTGAAGAAATTGTAAGTCCAGGAGCCCTCCTGAAGAACAGGGTGAAGAAATTGTACATCCAGGAGCCCGCCTGAAGAACAGGATAAAGAAGTTGCAAGTCCAGGAGCCCGCCTGAAGAATAGGGTGAAGATTTTCAAGATCAAGTCAGAGGAAAGTCAGGAGAATGAGTCAATTGTCAAGTTCTTCTCCAATGCCAAAAGCCAATGAGAAGGAACATTTGTTGTTTCAAGTTCAACTCAGAATAACGACGATCTCACCATTTGAGAAGTCATGAAGATTCAAGACAAAATTCCAGAAAAGCTGCATAGATAGGATCTTTCTCTTGTATCTTCATTTTATTTTTTATTATTCATTTCAATGTAAAAACAGAAAGTCGAAAACTGAAAACTCGACGGAATCTCACTCGAACTCTAACTCACTGTCTCACCATTTTACCTCATTGAACTACATGTGACCTGATTTCCTTAAGACCCGGGATATGTAGGCGGTCCAAAATCAGGACTCGGTCACATCTTTTATTTTATTTTATCTTTACTTTTAGAATATTCGGAGGGTCAAAAGTCATCTCTTTGTCTACTTCTTTGTATGAAAACTCTTCGAGATTTCAAACAAAGAGGCTAGATTATCCTTAAATAACATGTTCTTCGGTCACTATTAGCATGGTAATCTAGATACTTTTCCCTTAAACAACGCCTCTACTCTGGCTACTCTCCTATCACGACTTTCTTGCCTCACCGATTTCACCTTTAGGATGACATAGTTCTTAGGGATTTTTCTCCTTTTTCACTTTGCTAATAAACTTCTTAACATGCTATTCTTTGAATAATTCTACTATAAAGTAACTAACATGAACTTATTTTATCATATCATGATTGTCAGGAATTTATGAATTTAGCTATTCATATTCATAATCATAAATATAAATACCTGTTCTGGTAAATCTGATAATTCTAGATTTTCCATAGTTGTCTGATTCATAGCTTTTTCTTGGAAATATACCTGTTTTTTATTAAATAATTCAAAAGTTTTTTGTGTACAAGAGAGGGTTTTGCTTCAACTCATGAAGGCTTACCTCTAACTGAGCAAAATGCTCTCTATTTATAATCCTAAGAAAGCGCGTAAATTTTTTACATCTTTACATCTGTCCTAATATAACTTTACACGTTTTCTATCTAATTTACAAAGAAGTCTTTACATTCTAAAAAGAAAGACTTAAGGCTAACTAAAAAACAAAAACTAATAATAGTTTTTTGGCCAAAAAGTCAAAAAGCCTAATAAATGAAAAGAAAATTCAAAAAGGCTATTAAGACTTTACAATAATTTACTAGGAAGTTTAGCTTTTTCTTCATATGTCATTTTCCTATCTTTAATGCTTTGTCTTCTCTATTATTGCTCTGTTACTGTTTTCTTTTTATCTTCATCTTGTCGTATCTGCTGTTTTTTCATCTTCTTGCTATTGTAGCATCACATCTGGAATAAAGTTGTATCTTCCACTACATCTGCTGCATATGTGGTCATCGTATCTTTGACCAACCTGTTTACAGAATTGATCCATAGCTTCTTCTGAAATAACTCCTTTCGTAATAGATCTTGTGACTGGTAACTCTCCTGATTTTAGAATCGTCATGATCCATTTTCTTATCTCTTCTCTGTCATTTTCTATAATATTTTTACAAGTAGAATAAATCAATACTTGATTTCTGTTATAGTAAATCCAAACTGGGTTTTGATTTATATAATTATTTGCTAACTCAGTCAATATACTGCTAAGTCCAATAACTCTCTTGTTTCGGTAGAAGTTCGGTATCTGATTTTTGGTTATCTCTTCTTGTTCACATATTTATTCAGGGATAATATAGTCTCGTGTCATTCCTATCTTGACAACAGTAATTGTCTGTTTTATTTTATAAAACAATATTTCTGCTAGTGTTGAGAAGAAACGGACATAGAATAACTATCCGTTCGTAATCCTTTTATAATCCATAAATTTTTTGTGAATATCTGGAATTCTTTTTAACTCTTCTCCAGTAATTGTGTAAACTGTAGATAATAGTCCATAATAGTAACATGAAGCAATTAAGTTTGCACTGGTGCCAGGCAAAGCAATAAGTTTGTTATAGTTCTGACATTTTTGTGTAATATATCCTTGGTTTTGTTTTGCTAAATCTTTACTCTGGATAGGTTTTGTATTTAACAATTTTTGTTAGGTATAAATATTATCAATATATGTACGAGTGATATGGTTATAAGTCTGCTTTTGTTGATTGAGTGATTCAGAATATGTATGTATCTGGGGAGGTATAGATGACACTGATTTTTGTATATTTGGTGTACATGGTTTTGAGAATATCTGGTTGAGGTTATAATTCTTTTTCTTTGGTAGTTCAGATTTATTTTGAGTGACTATATTCTTTCCCTTGGATATATCATTTGCGCCCGCAGCTGTAACTGTAGTTTCATTAGTAATTTGAGTTTTTTGGTGTTTCTTATCGTCACCTTCTAGGTTTAGTTTTTTAATGTGCACTTCCTGCACAGTATCTTTGCTAATAGCTTCTTGTTTTTTCTAGTGCTCAACCTGCACTTTTACATTTGTAACTTCAGTAGTTAATGTGATAACTCGTTCTTGTAATAACTTCATTTGTTCAAACACTTGTAATATTAAGTCTGTTTGGATATCTTTGACATCAGTTTCTTCCATTGGTAAATCAGTTTGAGTAGCTTTGTCTTGATATGTAATCTGCAATAACATTCTTGTCAGTCTTGATTACTTCAATCGTAAATGTAAAATTTAATATATTCAATACTAATCTCCGAATTTCCTTCGTCGTAACTGAGTTTTGTATTTTTCTTGTTAACCACTATCGAATCTGGGTATTATCTGTTCTCACAATAAATTTGTTATATACAATATATGGTTCAAAGGCTAATAAACATTTATATAATGAACATAATTCTTTTATATTTATTTCCCATTTTATTTCTGTTTCATTAAATGTTCTTGAATAATATCTACAATTATGTTCTATTTTTTCATTTTCGTACATATATTTAAGTACTCCTCCATAACTATATTCACTTGCATCTGTTTCTACTATATACGTAAAAAAAATTATCTTCGTCTGGAAATTGTAATTTTGGTAATTCTTTACAAATTATTTTTATTTTCTGAACTTGTTTTTTATCTTCTTCGTTGTAATTATATTCTACATTCTTTTTTAATTTTTTTCGTAAAGGCTTTAGGTTTTCTGCTAATTTTGGTATATATTCTCTTACTTGGTTTACTAATCCTAAAAATGATTGTAATTTCTTTTTTGTATCTAATTCTTCTTTTGAATTTATTATTTTTTGTACTATATGTTGTTGCATTTTTACTCCACTTTTATCTATTTGTATTCCTAAAAATTCTATCTGTTTTTTCATAATTTCATCTTTCTTTTCACTTAAACTTATTCTCGATTTTTCTATTATATCTGTAAATTGTTCTAATAATTCTAAATGTTCCTCTTTAGTTTTTCCGTATAGTAGTATATCATCTATGTATACTATACAATTAGGTAATTGTTTAAAGTAACTATCCATAAAGTGTTGGTATCTACCTGGTGCATTTTTATATCCAAATGGTAATACGTTCCATTCATAAAATCCTTGTTGTACCGTAAATGCGGTTAATTCCTTAGAATCTTCATCTAACTTTAAGTGGTAAAATCCTGATTTACAGTCAAATTTACTAAAATAATTATATGCTTCTATTTGTCTTATTTTTAATATCTTGTTTGGTATTGGGTAATTATATGTCATAGTTTTTGCATTTAAATTTCTATAGTCAATAACCATTCTACTTTCTTTTTTTTGTTCACTAAGTTTATTTACTATAAATGCTGGACTATTGTGTTTACTAGTACTTTTTTCGTATATACTATTTTTCTAATAATTCATCTATATGCATTTTAAATTCTTTTAAATCATCAAACTTATATGTTAATGGTTTTTGAGTTATTATACTATTTTTATCTATTAATTCAATTTTTATAGTAGTTTTATGTTTTTCCCATCCTTTTAATGGATCTTCACTATATAATTGTCTTAATTTTTTCTTTATTATTTCTACCTTATCTATTGAAAATATAGTTATTTATTTTTTATTTATCGATAATACAACTAGTTCTACTGTGTCTTCTGTATTTTTTTATATTTTCTAACTTTTGTGTAATTTTTTTCACTTCCTTTTATCCAATCAGTTTTCTTTCTTTTTTTATTAATAACTCTTTTTGCTCTTACTTTTTGTTTACATGGTGTTGTAAACCACTAATCTGTTTTAGTTATTATATGTGGATATAATTTATCTAAAAATGACATTCCTAAAAGCATATCTTTTGATGTTAATTCATAATTATAGATTTCTTCTATTGTTATTATTTTATCCCATATTTGTAATTTTACATTTTTAGATTTATATGTAATTAAACTTCCTTCATTATTAAATCCTTTGACTACTATTGGTGTTTTTAATTTATTCCATTTACTTTCTGGTAAACAGTTGTATCTATATAAGTTTGCTTCTGCTCCTGTATCTATCATAGGTGTATAATACCTATTATAATATCCTTCTACTATTATTTTTACAAGTACATATATTTTCATATCATGTTAAAGTTCTTTTTATGAATAATTTCTCTTTATTATATCTTATAGATAATTGTTTATGTTCTATATTGTATGGTTTTACTTATTCTAACCATTTTATTCCTAATATTATATCTGTTTTTTGCATTTCTTCCTTTATTTGAAATTCTATTTTTATTTTCCTAACTCCTATTATTATTTCTTTTTCTGCCGTATCCTTAATGTTTATTAGACTCCTTAGTGGATCTAGACATATATTACTATTAGATTTTATTTCTTCACTTTTTACTAGATGTTTTGCTATATAATTTTCTTCTTGTCCTTTGTTTAAGAGTATTAAATATTCCTTTTCATTTATTGTTCCTGTTATGTAATATTGGTTTGAATTAACTGTTGAAGTTATTCCATAACTTGTTCTTTTTGATGAGCTTGATGATTCTGTTTTTTTATGAGCTATTCTTTTTTATGTACTCATTCTATCATTTATTATTTCTAAATCTTCTTCTATGTTTATATTTTTGTAACTATAATCATTATTATCAATTGTTTTTACAAATTGTTCAAAAGGACTTACCAATTGTTTTTTATTAATTTTATTTTTTCCTGTTATTTTATGTTTTGTTGTTAATACATATAGATTTTTACATCTTGCTGTAAATATTTTACTTCCTGGGGTTAGTTCTATTCCTCATATTTTCTAATATAATACTAATGATTTATCTATATTTTTATCTGTTATTGCTACTGAATAATTCACACTTATTATAAATTTAAATTTTTGGTTTATTAAATTTCCTTTTATGGCTGTTATTATACTTTTTTCTATAGGTTTTATAATTCTATCATCTGTTAAATATAATTCTATTGGTGTATCTATTCTTTCTCTAAAACATGCTTTTACTAATATCTCTGTTCCTCCAAGGTGTACATATTTTATTGGGTCTTTACTTTTTATATCGTTTATTTCTTTATTAATTATTCTTTTTGTTACTAGTGGTATACTAGCTCTTCCTTTTGCATATCTACAGTCTATTACATGTTCTTTTTGGCTTACTACGTAGTATTCTTACTTTTTTCTACTAAATATATTTTTATTGTTGGTATTTTAAATATTTTTTCTACACTTAGGTCTAACTCTTTTCCTTTTATTTCGTCATATATATTACTGTCAAATATTATTTTTTGATCTGTTCCTTCTTCATTTAAATATTCTTCCTTTGTTATTATTTTTATATCTTCTTCAGTTATTTGGTTCATTTTTATATCTTCTTCAGTCATTTGATTCATCTAATTCACTATCTGTTTCATTATCTGTTTCATTCTCCGAAATTTCAAATATACTATCTTCACATCCAAATTGAGGTGTTATTTTATCTTTGCAACATACTAAATTTCTTATTAATATTTTTTCTATTTTTATTTCTTCTCTATATTTTTTCACAGAGATTTCTATACCATTGTTGTAAAATTTTTATTCTTGCTCCTTGGGTATCTATTGTTTTTGTTTCTTCCAAACTCTTTGTTATTTTTGAGCTAAATGGTTTGGATAATTTACTAAAATATAATCTTCTTATTTCTTTACTTTCTTCTATATTATATGTTCCTTTATAATAATATTCTTTAAATGCGCACGTATACTCATCTATCTAGCACATATTACATATTGCTAGTTTTAACATTAAATTTCTATTTATATCTTTTTCTTTATTTTGCTCTTCTTCTTCTGTTGTTACACTGCTAAATTCATCTCTTATAGCTATTTCATATTTTTTCAATATTTCTGTTGGTAGTATTTTAGTAGTTGTTGATGTTCCTTCTGTTTTGTTATCAGATCTTAATACTTTTTTACTTGCTTCGGCTAGGTTTAAAAACCATAATTTTACTGTTCCTATTAATGTCTTTTCTATTTATTCTGGTGTATTTGTTGTATCTATTTTATTATCTAATAATTATTTTGACATGTATCCTACCCATAGTTGTATTGTTTTACTTGTGTCTATTACACAGTCTAAATCTAAAAAGTTGTAATTAATTATTTATTTTGGTGTCCATTTATTATATTCATCCTTTGGATTATATATTTTAAACTTACTTTTGTAATTATAGGTTGGTTTTCTTATTTCTGATGTACTAAGTATTATATTTTTATCTAGAGTATTTACTTCTGTATTTATTAGTTCTAGATTTTCTTTATTAATTACTTCTTATTTTTCATTAATTTCTAGTTTTCCTATGTTTTCTAAAATTTCTGTATATGTTTCACTATCTTTCGAGTTATAATTATCTGTTTCTTCAGCATCTATTGTATTTATTTTTAATTCACTGGTTTCTAATTCTTTATTTTCTAATTTTTCTTTAAATTGATTTATCTCGTTTAATAATTTTTGTTCTCTATCCCTTTCTTCTTTTTCTTTTTGTCTTTTTTCATACAAATCTTTTAGCATTTGTAGTTCTTTTTCTAATTCAGCAATCTTACTATTTTTAGTTTTTTCTATTTTTCGTATTTCTTCTGTAGTTTGTTGTTTTATTTTATCTATTTCATTTTTTCTGTCTATCTCTTCGTTTTCTCTTTCTATTCTTAACATGACTGCCAACTTATCTTCTAATTTTAATTCTTTTTTTTTTCTAACATTAAATATAAATGTCCACCTATTTTCTTATATCTTCTTCCTAAATTAGAAAATACTATTTTTATTTTCTTCGTGATTTTCATATGTTTTTTCATCTATTATAAATTCTTCTTTGTTCATTTTATTTAAATGTATATAGATTATGTTGGTATATATATTCTAGACTATCTATTGTTGATTCTAAATTTGATATTTCTTCCTTTTGTGCATTTATTGAATTTTTACTAACTCCGACAATTATGTTATACTGTAGTCTTTCTATCCTTATTTTTAATTCTTTACGTTTTTCAGATATTATTTGTTTTAATTCTTTATGTTTTTGTAATTTTTGTTCGCTATTCATCTAAGATATATTTATAATATTTTGGTGGATATCTAAATCTAATTTTATCATAATTAATAAATTAATCAAATAAATCCAAATATATACTACTTCTGATAACTTTAAACAACATAGACTCTGATACCAAATGTAGGGGGGTGCGGATAACTTGGATAACTTAAATAGATCTATTATTATATAATAATAATAATAATAATAATAATAATAGTAATAGTAATAATAATAATGATAATAAATAATAATAATAATAATAATAATAATAATAATAATAATAATAATAATAATAATAATAATAATAATAATAATAATAATAATAACAACACCTCCCAATAACAATCATGAAATTTTCAAAGAAACACTGCCACTATAAAGATGTTTGACTGGATAATAAATGCCATTTTGTTTTACGTAGAACGTTGTTATAGAAAAGTAAAATATAACATGAAAAATTAAAGAAAATTAGATCGCTATAGTGAAATATCGTTATAATGGGAAGCCGTTATAGAGAGGTCTACTGTACATAAATTTTATTTAAAAAACATTTGTAGATTATATCAATGAACTCATGATAAAAGTTAAGTAGCCCATTTGACAGTAAATATTCTGAATCCCTACTTTATTTGTTCCTATTTTTTTTTCCCTTAAAAAACAAGACTATTCAAAAGAACAAAAAAAGGAGGGAAATTATTCTATCATATGTACAAGTGAGGTGGAATGATTCATCCTACTGCTCCCATGTGAGTATGTGACACAAGAATTTAACAATTCACAAGTTTGAATATCTGTGGACTACAAATTCCACCTTCTACGCTTCCATTTCTAATTAACAATTAAACAAAAACTCAAACTACACCAACTAAATCAAATATAAGCAATTCTATCCTCTCCTCTCTGATCCTCGATCAAACTTGCATCGCGCACTATGAAACGAGGGTCTTTCTTTGGCCTATAATATGTACCACTACTTGGCATCATCCCGAACCAAGAGAGCAGTTTGGCGGATGTGTGTAAAAAGATCGATGACTGCTTAAACTAAAAGATAAAAGTTGTAAGCAGGCTCGTATTCATTCCCTCAATATGGCCAAATGTGAAGCAACTTCACGATCTTATGAATTGTCTAAAATCGAATGACACAACAAACTAGGATAAATTGATTGATTCAGATAACGACATACTCCAGTCAAAAGGTACCAACGGAAGATGAAGCTCTGAGTTATAAGTATCATTTGAACTCAATACTTAAAACATGGAAGATAAATTTTAAGTAAAGAGTTACTCCATAATCGCAATAAATAGTAGCTATACTCATAACGTTAACCATACAAATTTCAAAGCTAAAATCTTTAAATATCGAACCTATAAAGCTAAAATCCCTGGATGCACCTCCTAAAGAAACTGTGTATGCTAGAAAGACGTTAGACGTACAGTTATAGATATTGGATTCGGCTCCTCTCCATTTTCCCCAAGTCCCTCCCTATCTTGGTTGGTGACATATGACTTGAATAGGTAAGATTTAATTATTCTAAAGTGAATCTCTAATTATAGTTTAGATAATAAATATAAATTATATATTTAGTTTTAAAAAATATTGTGATCCCACAATATTACCCATAGTGCTGTTAAGATTATGGGATTACAATATTTTTTAAAACTAAATATATAATGTATTTATTATCTAAATTATGGTTAGAGATTTATTTTAGAATAATTAAATCTTACTCATTTAATTTGGACTATGTCACGTATCACTACTCACGATAGAGAAAATGGTGAGAAGTCGTATCCATTGATATTGCTTTTTTATAGTACTATTTATTTGCTTAGTCCCATCCCCTATGAATCTTCATTATTATTTAATATTCAGTATAAGTATTAAACTATACCACTAGTACAATTTTCTAGATACTATAAATATGCATGCAGATCAGGACAGTTTTTTGAATTATTAGAGCATGGAGAATCATATTGTACACAAATTCTCTCGTTTGTTCCCTTCCTCTTTCACTTCTTGTCAGTTCAGAAATATACCGGATGTTGTTGAGAACTCATTCATAATCTCCAAAAATTCCAAATTTCTCCATAATAACAATGTTGTTGGGGCTTCTTCAAGAACCCATTCTTCAATCAAAACTCAAGAATCCAAAACAAAAAACAATACTATGAAATTTTCAAAGGGTTCTAAAACTCATAGATCCAATAAAGAGTCAAATTTGGTGAAGAGTTGTTCATCAAATAGTGGGTGGTTCAGTAGTGAAGGAGAAAATGGTGAAACAGAAGATGCAATTTTCAGCTTGTCTTCTGGTTATTTTTCCGAGTCGTTTCGCCGGAAACCAGCTGACATTTGCCGGAAAAAATACAATCAGAAGAGTTGGGAAACGAGTCGTTGTTCTTCTGAATTGTCAGCGAATTCTGTTTCAACAGCACTGAGCGAAAACAGGGCGAATGGGCGGGCTGAGTCAAATTTAAACGAGTCAAAATGGGTTAAATCAGTAAACGGGCTTGATTTTGCAGCCTCAAGAACAGAGCAAAACAGAGGAAAAGTCAGCAGGTCTGCCAGGAAAACAGCTGGTACTTATCGGAAAAAGTACAATCAAGCAAGTTCTGTAATGAGTCGTTCTTCTTCTGAATTGTCGCTGAATTCTATTTCAACAACACTGATCGAAGAGAAGACAAATAAGCGAGTTGGATCAAATTTAAACGAGTTAAAACAGCTCAAATCAATAAACGATTACTATTTTGCTACCTCAAAAACAGAGCAAAACAGAACAACAACCAGCAAAACTGCCCGGAGAACAGCTGAAAAGCAGACAAGATCAGGTGGAAGAACTCACCGAAAAATCATACCGGTGGAGAAATTTGATTATTACAATGAGTGCACTAGCGATACTCGCCGGAGAACCACTAAATCTCATCGGAAAATCAAGAAGTTGAGATCAATTAACTCTGATGAAATGGGCAAGTTTACAATTGTAGTTGATGGAAGAATTGAAGAGAGCATTGCAGTAGAGAAGAATACAAGTGATCCATACAGTGATTTCAGAACATCAATGCTGGAGATGATAGTAGAAAAACAAATATTTGGAATTAAGGATCTTCAAAGGCTTTTGCATTGTTTTTTATCATTGAATTCACCTTCTTTTCACAATATTATTTTTGAGGTTTTCTCAGAGATTTGTGAAACCTTTTTTAACTAACTAGTAGTAGTAGTACTTTAATGTAAGTTAGGTTTAGTTTGAATAAATATTTCATTTTGATAACTTGGTGCTGCTGTTGCTGCTAATTACCAAATGCTATGTATCCATTTTGAATATTTTAGTCTATGTATGTCGATTTCTTGTTTTTGCGAAAATGATTGAATTTCGTCTGTTTGTATATATTTAGATTCGTTTTAGGGGAATGATGAAGTAATAACTTCCCTTTTCTTCTTTTACTGTTTTTGAAATTCTAGTGACACTGATTTACTGTTGGATGACTTAAGTGTAACAACCTTGACGGCCGTTTAGAGATTTCTGTGAATTTTCCTTGTTTTGATCCTTCTCTAGCTTGTGCATATCATTTGGGACTTGCTTGGATGAATGATATGATTCCCAAGGTGATCAAATGGATATTGGATAGGATTTTCAGTTTTGAAGGATTGAAATTTGAGAAGTTCCACAAAGTTAACATGCTAGGCTAACGACCTCGAATTCAAATTCAAATCCTGACAGTTCCATTAGGTCCGAAAGGTCTTTTTTTTTTATCAAGTTGGATGGTTTATATTGATCTTGATGCATTGGACACTAATCGGGTCATTAGTTAAATCTTTGAGTTTTAAGGAAGTCACGGTTGACCACGGTTAACATTTGGTCAAGACGACCTAAAATCGGTGATTTGATGGTTCCAATATGTACATATCGTGTTTTATAGACTACCTACATATTTGATTTGCTTCTATTGGTCCCAAATGAATTTTGAGGATCGATTAAGAGAGTTGGAATATTTTAGAGATTGATTGTGCAGCCTGGGCATTTTGCGTTCCTGCGAAGCCGCCTCGTTGGGAAGGGGCCACTTCGACAATGTGGCGAAGTCTCTACTTTTGTGTATTTGGGCGATAGTAACGTGACCTGTTCCTGTGAAGAAACTTCTGAATTGGCAACGTTGCCCCTGAGCATATCCTCCGCTTCTACGAAGTAATTCAATCTACGTGGTACCCACTGCTAAGTTTGGGGGTGTCACGATCCAATCCACCGGATCGTGTCGGGCACCTACCTACACCTACTTCAGATAGGAGAACCCTGAATAATCCACCATTAAGCCATTCCGGAAGTTACTGTAGTATTCACTTTATCAATGTTGTCTATCACATTAGTAACAACTCAACAATTCAAAAATGATTCTTAAATCAATTCATTACATAACTTGTTTTTAATAAACCAGACATGAAAAATAAATGCAGAAAACAACTACAAGTGACTTCCTAAAACATAGTCTAAACCAGTACAAGAGCACTAGACAAGGGGTAGGGACATTTATGATATAACATCCATGCAGAATAGAAATAGTAGAAGCTGATGCTGAGTGATCAACATCGCTGCTATAGAAACTCCAACTGACCTACACCATGAGTATACCCCCAAGTGGAGGTATAGTAAGTGTAGCTTAGTACAACCACACGTACTGATAAACATGATCGGCTGACTAGGGTTAGAAATAATTAATATTAATAAATTTTTGATTCTAAATACGCAATTAGCGAATCCTCAACATATCATTTTAGCATCTCTGTGACCAATCTGTCATTTAACATTTTGTATATCTTTGTTTTATGACTTATATTTTGTATATCTTTGTTCTTTGACTACCTATTCCAACCTATACCTTTTTCTCCAATACCAACTTATTCTTATGGTACCTATAATTCTTTAATCTATATCCACCCACGTCCTCTCGGTAATCTCTATCGCAAGACATCACTGTACCATATATCATAATTATCATAAGTTCCACCAATCATATCATACCATAATCGATCCTCACAGGGGACCGTAGAATATCACCTCTAACCCCGTCCGCATAAGGGACCTAATGTACATTCATCAACCTTATTTCATCATTTACCACAATAAAAACACGTATAAGAACATATACAGAATAGAATCACATTCAGAACAAATAAATGAATGTATGTATTCAAGATGTGCACATCATCTCTGACCCTTCTCAGCCTCATCATCAACATAATATTGTACCGGCATGGTACCCGATCCATATCATAATAATTATATCCATATCGGTGTAGTACCCGACCCATATTACAATAATCATATCTATACCAGCATGGTACCCGACCCATATCACAACAATCATATTCACACTAATGTGTTACCCAACCCATATCATCTCAATATCTCAACACAGTGCAAATAAAATACAATGCATTCAATAAGTCACAAGATATGCTAGAAGCAATCATAGCTGCCAAGTCCACAAACCAAGCTCAACGCCAAGAAAGTCTAAGTGCTACAACAACCATCTAACTCATTTGATCAATAATCTTAATCAATATGTATATACATATTCCCCAACCATCAAGTGTCATACGCACTTACTGATTGCAGTAGCCCAAGTTCATGCTAACATACACTTTCTTTCTGTCTCATCCCAACTTCACAATTTCCTTATTATCCTCTATTCTTCTCTAATTTTTCATAATGAAAATTCTATTCCTTATTTCACATTATTATTCTTTTATGCTCATCCACCAATCATGGGGATTGGCTATGCTAATTTCCAGACCCCAACTTATCGTACTTAATCTTAGCCAAACCACTTTAGTGAAATTCAATCATTAAGACATTAGGATTAATCAAGTTTGCTTAACTCTCCTATTAACCTTTCATGTTATTGTGTTCACTTTTCACTATATTCAAGCCCGAAGGTATTAAGCTACTAACATTCACTCTATCATTTTATCCATCTCTCATCACGATTGATACACCAACATAACGTACGGTTATACAATCATATTTAGACCTAATCATTTTTAAGGTGTACATCCATCCAACTCCGTGACCGAAAGCCTAATGCATATTTAGACCTAACTATTTTTAAGGTGTACATCCATCCAACTCTGTGCCCGAAGGCCTAATGCATGATATTTTCGATATTACCATTAACATTAAATGCATCTAACCCAAGTCTAGTTGCTACAAAATAAATCTTAACTTACCTCTAAGGTGAAACATACTGCTACGAAGAGGAGTGAGTTATCCCGCATGTGCTAAATATATTTCCATGTTGGGTTTCCTCTAGGTGAGTCTCGAAACCTCTCTCATGTACTTTGTCCTTTGAAATATCATGGTTGGGGAGTTAGGGTTTTAGAGTGTTTTTGGAGGAAGGTCTACCTAGGAAAATAAAAAGAAAAAAAGTTTTTAACAGTCTCGACTGGGCTACTACTTTTTAATGCTGCAACGGTTATCCGACCTTGGCAGTGGTTACTGGCAGTCCATCCTAAACCATAATTGGGTCTCTTAGTCCTATCCTTTAGACTCTATCTTTCTCCCTAATATAAATTTTTCTCAATCCATTTTGAGCCTATTATTTATTATAAATTATTTTTGGCGCATTTTTACATGTAACATCGATTTGGATCGTTACATTAGATGCCAATCTACCCACGTTCATCCTCAAATGGTCCTAGGGTGAGGTCTGGTCAATGCATGAGTGCTTGATGGATTTTTATACAAAAAGATCTTAGGGGAATTATTTCAATAAATACCAACTCATTACACATATCTGATCCCCGATGCACAACTACTAAAGTATCGCCTAATTTAGGCATGATGATTATTCCCATGTTTTCCCTTAATTTGCTGTACACCATTAATTCATAGGATAACTCCCAATTAGGATTACCTCAACATGGTACGACACCACAACATATGAAAAGTCGGAAGGAAATTGGTTTAGAAAGAATTTTACTACCGTTGCAGCAGTAATCCAACCACAACAATAGTTTGTGGCAATTATATGGGGGAAATTTTTTATTTCCCCCCATTTTCATTCTCTTCTCTTAAAACTCTCTCTATAAAATCCCTCCCTGATAACAAACTCAAGGTAATTTCTTCATTTTCGCTACTTAGTTTATGTATTTCTTATTATAGAATCGTAGAATTACGTTAGAATAGAGAGAATTTGATTGGTTTTGAGTGTAACTTGTTGAATTTGAATTTGGGTGGTGTTGTGAACATATTGGTTATCATGCTAAGTTCTTTTAAGTTTTTAATGTTCCTACAATATTTGAGATAAAAGATTAACATAGTTCATGGTAGATTTTGACCATGGGAAGGGTGAAAGATTAAGGGTTATCTTATCCAATATTTTTTTTTCAATTTGAGTTGGGTTTCAAGTATTTCAAACTAACTTTTCAAGTCTGATCCGTACTTAATTTTCAAATTATGGGGAAAAGTTGAAAAACCTCCATGGGAGGGGGGTTTATGGGTTGAAGATGACAAACTTCTATAGCGGTAACTTTTATCGTGCAGAGGTATCACAACAACGGTAGGTTTCGCCGAAGCGGTACCCCTGGAGTGGTTAATTAACCGTTGTTGCGGTACTAAATAGAAACCCCCCAAGTTTTGCATTTTCTGAACTTTTAAGTTTTTATTTTCTACTTTAACATTCTGATATGGTTCTAAGATAGTTTTTAGTGACTTTTCCGAGAGCATTATGCCCCAACAGCCTACTACCATAGATTTTTCAACACCGAATATCAAGACTGTTATGAGAAGGGATTATATTTTAAGAATTTCCTTTAAAAGCGAGGAATGATGATGAGGGATGTGTAGGAGGATTTGCCAGGGTTTTATGCCCGATTAAAAGCTTACGAGGGGGAGATATTGGTCGAATCAGTCCGTCAGCACAACCTTTAGGTTGTTCAGAAGTTTTATACCAACCTCCTGACTGTGGACTGGTCGGTATCTCTCCCCACTGTCCGTGTTTGAGATAAGAAGGTCTCGGTAGATGTGTCTACCATCAATGATACCTTGGGTGTCTCAACCCTTCCAATACTTCTTTTAAGGTAAGAATTTAGGCATCAAACTTAGAGTAGACGGTCTGGGTCTTGGCATCAGAAGGACGAGCTGTCGAGGTAAAATGGTCTAGTGTCAAAGGGACAAAGAGCACTTATTTATTGACTAAGGCAAGGGTGTGGTTATAATTGGTGTCCTGGAGAATGTGCCCTGCGGGTAAACATTACAGATATGACCTTTCACTAGGCCATGATGGTGGCATACACTCTTGCAGGGATTGGGGTAAAAGTTGGGGAAAGGGGGAGAGGGGTGCATATTATAATGAATGATGACACATTTACATTTAAGAGTGGTTGAAAAATGATCTCTTTCTGCCTTAATTAGTTACCGAACTTTATAACATGATGAATATGCCTTAGGAGATTCAAGGAATTATGGATGACAATGAGGTGACACATAACCCATTATGGGTAGGGGTATTTGAGGAGGGAGTAAGAAGTATATGAAGGTGGGGGCAGAGGTTAAGAGTAGTTAGGCTGGTGGGATTGGGGGGTAGAGTTCTCCTTCTCTCCAGCCCTTGCATCTCTTAGTAATTGGGAGGTTAATCTTAATGTAGATTGGATCTGCCTAGATAGGTCTCACCCATCCCTTTCTGAATTGGATTTTTCAAACTCTATTGCCCTATTGGAATAGGACCGAGCTTATGTGGAGATTCGAGGAGAGTTGAATGAAGAAAAAAAATGTCACTCCTATGACCACATGCTTGTGAGAATATGGAAGGCGGTCTGAGAAATATTTTGTTGTATGTTGTAACGCCCCGAGTTTGTACTCTGAACTCTACACGGTGCTTATAATCTCGAGGGACAGGGACCATAAGCTAACCCATGACTAGTACCTACTGCAATAACTAAACAATAATACTAAATAATATGCAGAATTAGGCGGAAACATGCCATAAGATTCGATCTGAAAATAATACTGAATAATACTGAATGTGGTATTAAATACCAAAGCTGAGCAAAGTATTAAAATCTGAATAACTATCTGAAAACACTCTAGTCTGGGAAGCCTCTAACTGTCTAAACTGTGAAGTTAATGGGACAAGTCTCCAACTAACTTCGTCTACTGACATAAACTGAAATACTATAAGTAGTAATCATGTCCTTGAACTAAGAGGACTCACCACTACGCTGAATGCTGAAAGTCTAGTCTATTGAGGGTGCTCTGGAGCTCGTGCGTCGGAACCTATGATATAAGACATCATAGCGCAAAACAAAAACATGGGTTAGTACTTTGAATGTACTGGTATGCTCAGTGAGGTAGGATGAAATGCATGGGCTCATATGCATGAACAATACTATCTGAATAGCATGAGTATGACTGAATGGGAGTACATGCATGAATACGTATAACATAACTGAAATCGTGATAACACTGAACACTGAGTTTGAATACTGATCAACTAATTTACTGGATAACTGATACTGTACTATGAATAACTGGATGAATGTATCTGACAGTTCTAAATTATGAGAAACTACGTTGAGTTTCGTACTGAGCTGAGTTGGGTGACTATATCTGATAGTCCTGAACCTGTAGAACTAAGCTGAGTTCGATTCTGAGGCTGAGACTAAAACTGAGACTGTGGGAGAAAATCATCTAACCGACATGACCCTCTCTAAACTGATTGGGGTCCAACCTGTAACCCCAGTTGAAAGGGTGTCAATACCATACCACGGGTAGAGACAAACTGTGAGTTAACCCTCTCTGACAGGAAGCTCTTTTGTCAACCCTCGCTGGCAGGATAACTCAAACGAGTAGTATCAACCCTCATAATGTCTGGCAAGAAGATACCTCAACCTACGCTGGCTACGTAGTTCTGTAACGTAGGGATTGCTTCTAAGGGTCAAACCCTTAGCTGACAGAAATGCCCCCATCCCTGGGTTAACTCGATGCTGAATCCTACTCCCAACTGAAATAGAACTTGACCTGATTTCTAGTCTGTACTGGGATGGACTGAACAGTTACTGAGATTACTTTTTAGTTAAACCAAACTGAGTTCACTGAGTTTAGTTGACTGACGGAATTCTACTGAATTTAGTTAACTGATAGAGTTTACTGAGGTCTAAACTGAATACTGGGTTACACTGAACTACTACTGAATCTACTGAGTTTTCCTGAGTTCTGTAACTAACTGAGAGTACTACTAATTGTGACGTGACTGATATTGTTCTATGACTAACCATGGCTCTAGGTAATCAGCTAAATTATTGGGTACAAGTACTCCCAGGACTTGATAATATGAAATAAGAGACATGGCATAACTTGAGACATGTAAACTAAACATTTGATCATTCTTCATTCATTGAGGCATTTTAACAAACACTTTCTTGATACAACTTGCACATAGGCTATCTTGACATGATTTCATTCTCTTAATAATTCACATGAACAATTCATCAAGCACTTGGTGAGCATAATATATGCACAGAACTTTGAACAACAAGTGGGTATCATGATTGAATTCCAAATCTCACAATTCAAGGGTTTAACATGGATTTACACACATGAAAATCAATTACACATGAAACATGTAATAAAACATGTATTAGGAACCTAATCCAAACATCAATCATGAATACACTTTAATTCCAACTATGAAAATCATAAAATCAATTACTTGAAGTTTCAAAAGAGATTCTTGGACTCCAAGGGTGGAAGGAACCCTTGGATAAATACTTCACATACCTTAGTTAAGAAATTTCTGAAAGTTTATGGTTGAATCTTGAGTTCTTGATTTGAAACTTGAGCACCTAGGGTTTTGTTCTTGAGAAATTTTGAGAAAAGATGAGTTTAATTGCTTTTCAAGGTGATTAATTTCATGTTTTGGGGGCTGAAGGACGTGGGAAAAAGACCCAAATATCCCCAAGAATGCGGTCTTTTAATGATTGAAAACTGGGCTACCGACTCGTCGATTCCATCGATGCGATAGCCAACGCGTCGCGCCATGTTCGTGTTGATTCATTGGAATCAGATGCTGGTAGCTGGGGAAAATATTAATCAACACAATATTCGATGCGACGCACCAAGATCGTGTTGATCTACTATTTTAAGATTCCAAAGGAGCTTCAAACGAAGTCCAAAAAATCTAAAACTGTCCGGAAACACCTACGGATATTCCTAATCATGAATCAACCTAAACATCAATATTTTATGGAAGTAAAGGTTGTGAAATAAGATTCTTCGTAGGCTAAAATGACACTAAGGTTGAGTACTTAGTTAAAATATTCTAAGTTTGGGACCCCCTTGACAAAACTAAAAAACCGAATTAAGCTTAGGATTTTGCGGGGTCTTACATTATCTCTCCCTTAGGAATATTCGTCCTCGAATGGGACTACTGAGACTAAGAATACTGAGAGACTGACTTACTTACAGGACATGAACATCTGGAATATGACTATATGACTGATATTACTGGCACTCTGAATTATCATACTGAACATGCATATCTGATGCATAGATATAGCTGAACATGATTCATGAATGCATAAATAGGATTTATGATAAACTGAATCTATATACTAAACATGCATAATGCATGGATACGTGACTGAACTGGCTCATGAACGTAATATTGAACATGCAATGGTAACTAACACCAAGTTTGTAACTAAAATCTAAACATGGAACTGAATAAGCTTAAGGAAAACTATTACCTTGAGTTGAGTCTGGATTAGCGGAGAATATATGAGGATACTTGGTTCACATGTATACTTTCGCTTCCCAAGTATCTCCCTCAACGGACTGATTCCGCCAAAGAACTTTGACTAGAGGAACTTCTTTGTTCCTCAGTCTGCGAATCTGATAGTCAAGGATTTCGACTAGGATCTCTTCATAAGAGAGGTTGTTTTAAATATCTATGCCCTCATAGGGACTACGACTGCTAGGTCACCTATGCATTTCTTTAGCACGGAGACATGGAACACTGGGTAAACTGAAGATAAATCTGAAGGTAACTCAAGCTCGTAAGCTACTTTCCAAAACGGCTGAGGATTTGGTAAGGACCGACATATCGGGGACTGATTTTCCCCTTCTTGATAAAACACTTCACTCTTTTCATAGGAGTGATCTTTAAGTACACATGGTCACCAATCTCGAACTCGAGATCCCTTCTACGCATGATTTCTGTCATCTCTAAGCTGTCTTAAGCCTTTCCCTGATTAACTGGACCTTCTCTAAGGCATAAAACACCAAGTCAGGCCCTACCACTATGGCCTCACCCACTTTAAACCAACCAATGGGAGATCTATACCTCCTTTCATAAAGCACCTCAAAAGGAGCTATTTGAATACTGGAGTGATAACTGTTGTTATTTGCGAACTCAATCAAAGGTAAATGGTCATCCCAATTGCCTTTAAAGTCTATCACATATGCTCCCAGCATATCTTCTAAGGTTTGAATAGTTTTTTCTGCTTGAACATCTATCTGAGAATGAAAGGATGTACTGAGATGAACTCGGGTACCAAGACTCTTTTGGAATGCTTTCCAAAAATGAAAGGTGAATTGGGTACCTTTATTTGAGATAATAGACAATGGAATACCGTGCAATCTGACCAACTCCTTGATATAGAGTTTGGCGTAATCCTCAATTGAATAAGAGGTATGAACTGGAAGGAAATGAGCTGATTTGGTCATCCTATCCACAATGACCCAACCTGAATCATGCTGACGACGAGTACGAGGCAAACCCATCACAAAGTTTAAGTTCACTTCTTCCCATTTCTAAGTAGGAATATTGAACTCCTGTATGGGACCACTAAGATTCTGATTCTCAATCTTAACCTGCTGACATGTTGATCACTTAGCCACAAACTCCGTAATGTCTCTTTTTATCCCACTCTACCAATAGATCTCCCGCAAATTATGGTATATCTTGGTGACCCCTCGATGAATAAAGTAGCACGCACCATGCACTTTAGCAAGAATTTGCTGCCTCAAGTCATCTATGCCTGGCACACACAGATGACCCTGACAACGCAATACACTATCTCCCCCTTGGGGTGAAAATCTCTACTTTCTGATTTCTGACTGATTCCTTCAACTGAACTAGAGTGGGATCCCTATCCTGCTTTTCCTTTACTTTAAAAACTAGGGATGATTCTGAGCTACTCTGTACCCACACACTACCTTCTATTGAATCAACTAAGCGAACACTTAGTCGGGCTAATTGATGAACTTCTTGAGCTAACTTCTTCTTACTGTTCTCAACATGGGCAACACTACCAATATACATTCTACGGAGAGCGTCGGCCACTACATTGGCCTTGCCCGGATGATACAGGACACTCATATCATAATCTTTCAACAATTCTAACCACCTTCTCTGACGGAGGTTAAGGTCCTTATGAGAGAACACATATTGCAGGCTCTTATGATCAGTGAACACATCAACGTTCACACCATACAAGTAATGCCTCCAAATCTTTAAGGAAAAGACTACAACTGCTAACTCAAGATCATGAGTAGGGTAGTTCTTCTCATGGGGCTTTAGCTGTCTAGAGGCATAGGCTATAACCTTACCTCTCTGCATAAGAAAATAACCCAATCCAACTCTGGCGGCATCAGAATACACAACAAAGCCATCGGAACCATCTGGTAGGGTCAAAATGGGAGCTGTTGTAAGTCGAGTCTTCAACTCCTAAAAACTCTTCTCACAGGATTCTGACCACTAGAATTTAACCTTTTTTTGAGTCAATCTGGATATAGGGGATGTAATAGACAAAAACTCCTAAACAAACCATCGGTAATTGCTGGCCAAGCCCAAGAAACTCCTGATATCTAATGGAGAAATGGGTCTGGGCAAGTTTCTTACTGCTTCAGTCTTTTGGGGATCAACTCTAATGCCATCACCAGAAATGATATGGCCAAGGAATGCTACTGACCTTAGCCAAAATTTGCACTTGCTAAACTTGGCGAATAACTGATGATTTCTGAGGGTATGTAGTACTATTCTGAGATGGTTTGCATGATCATGTTCACTACGGGAGTAAACAAGGATATCATCTATGAAGACTATAATGAACATGTCTAAGTACTTCTTGAACACACGGTTCATCAAGTCCATGAAAGATGTAGGGGCATTGGTAAGACCAAAGGACATGACTAGGAATTCAAAGTGACCATACCGAGTTCTGAAAGTTGTTTTTGGGATATCACATTCCCTGAGTCTGAGCTGATGATAGCCTGATCTGAGGTCTGTGTTAGAAAAATATCTGGTACCCTGAAGTTGGTCAAATAAGTCATCGATTTTGGGGAGCGGATACTTATTCTTGACCATAACTTTATTTAACTGACGGTAGTCTCTACACATTCTGAGAGAACAGTCTTTCTTACACACGAATAACATTGGTGCACCCCACAGGGATATACTGGGTCTGATGAATCCCTTATCTAAGAGATCCTTTAACTGTTCTTTCAATACTTTGAGTTCTGTTGAAGCTATTCTGTATGGAGAAATAGAGATGGGCTGAGTGTCTAGGAGAAGATCAATCTCGAAATTAATTTCCCTTTCTGGAGGAACTCCGAGAAGATCTTTAGGAAACACATCTTGGAATTCACATACTACCGATACTGATTCAAGAGTAGAGGTTTCTGAACTAGAGTCCTGGACTCGCACTAGATGGTAAACACACACCTTAGATATCATCTTTATAGCCCGAAGGTAAGAAATAAGTTGACCCCTAAGTGCTGAAGTACTACCCTTCCACTCTAGGATGGGTTCATTTGAAAATTAAAACTGGACAATTCTATTTCTGCAGTCGACTGAGGCATAGCAGGAATAAAACCAATCCATGCCGAGAATGACATCTAAATCAGTCATCTCTAATTCAACTAAGTCTGCTAAAGTGACTTTTTGAGATTCCATAATCGGACAGTTCCTGTATACCCGTCGGGCTATGATAGATTAACCCACTAGGGTAGAAACTGAGAAGGGCTCTGCTAGAATTTTGGGACTGACTTCGATATCAACTGCTATATATGGAGTAACAAAGGACAAAGAAGCTCCTAGATCTAGCAAAGCGTAAACCTGCAAATGGAAAACTTGTAACATACCAGTGACCACATTCGGAGAACTTTCCTGATCCTGTCAGGAATGAAGAGCATAGAGTCTGTTTAGGCGCTGCCCACTGGTGGTACTGGAAGAGGCACCCGGCTGATTCGAGCGACCTGACTGAGCTGGGGAACGGTTATGCTGACTCTGTGAACCAACCTGAGGACACTGTCTAACCCCGTGGCTTGGCTTGCTATATCCGAAACACACATAAATGCCATCTCTGTAGATACCCTGGTGGTTTCTACCACATTTCTGGCAAAGGGGGTTGGTTCGGGCACTACTAACACTGCCTTAAGGCTTAGGGCCTGATTCCCTGTCTCGATTGCTATCTCTGAATTTTGGATTTGGAGCACTGGCTGAGGAAGGAGATGGAACTAAGGACTTCGGGCAGGACTAAGAATGATTCCCACCCTCTGACTTAGGCTGAGCAAAACTGAAACTACCTGTTCTCGCTCTCTTATTCTCTCTCTCTTTCTCTTTATTCTTGACCTCCTCTATCTTCTGAGCATGGACCATGAGCTTGTCTATGTCCATCTCCTTAATAAGCATTGCGGTTGTACACTCCTTGACTACGCTGCTAGATACTCCTGACACAAACTTACTCATCTTCGCTCTGCTATTTGCTACAACATGCGGGAAATATCTGGCTAACTGAGTAAACTTGAGAGAATACTCCTACATTCTCATATTTCCCTACTTTAGGTTTATAAACTCCAAAACCTTCGCTTCTCTCAACTCTAGCAGAAAGAACCTATCTAGAAAAACAACTGCAAACTCTTCCCATTCTATGGGCCCTGTATATGTGGCCCTTTCTGTCTTCCACTGTTTGAACCATGAGTGAGCCACATCCTGTAACTGATATGCGACCAACTCAACGCTCTCAACTGCAGTCAACCCCATGATATTGGTAACCTTCTGCACCTGATCAAGAAATTTCTGAGGGTCCTCATCTGACTTAGACCCTGTGAAAGACGGATGGTTTATTCGGGTGAAGTCCTGAATCCTAGCAGCAGCAGTATTGGCGACTGAGTTGGTCAGAACCGCAACTGGGCATTCATTCTGCGCTTCCACAGAATGATCTAGGGTGGTGAAGGCTGCTCTGAACTCTGTGTGGGAGACATGCTTGCCCAAAGAATCTGGATGGATGGGCTGAGGGGATGACTGATCTCCCTTTCCTCTTTCCTGAGTCCTCTTTGGAGGCATATTCTGTAAATGAAAAAAAATCTAGGTTTAGAAAGAGAGTATAACTGAAGCTCATGCTCACTCACATGACATGAATACTGAAAAAAGGGAAATTATTCCTAAAACATCGCATATCCTCCTGTCCATAAGTGTGGTGCGCAACATACCCATGTACAAGATTCTACTAGATGTGGCTTCTAGACTTCCTAGGACTTTATTGAACCTTAGGCTCTGATACCAAGTTTGTAATGCCCTGAGTCTATACCTCGAACCCTACACAATGCTCGTAATCTCGAGGGACCCATAAATTAGTCCATGAGTGGTACCTGCTGCAATAACTGAACAATAATACTGAATAATATGCGGAATTAAGAAGGAACATGCCATAAGGTTCGATCTGAAAATAATACTGAATAATAATGAATATGGTATTATATACCAAAACTGAACAAAGTACTAAAATCTGAATAACTATCTAAAACACTCTAGTCTGGGAAGTCTCTAACTGTCTGAACTGTAGAGTTGATGGGACAAGTCCCCAACTAACTCTGTCTACTAACATAAACTGAAATACTGTAAGTAGTAATCATGTCCTCGAACTAAGAGGACTCACCACTACGTTGAATGCTAAAAGTCTGGTCTACTAAGGGTGCTCTGGAGCTCGTGCATCAGAACCTATGTTATAAGACATCATAGCATAAAATAAAAGCATGCGTCAGTACTTTGAATGTACTGGTATGCTCAGTGAGGTAGGATGAAATGCATGGGCTCATATGCATGAAGAATATTATCTGAATAGCATGAGTAGGACTGAATGAGAGTACATGCATGAATATGTATATCGTAACTAAAATCATGATAACACTGAATACTGAGTCTGAATACCGATCAACTAATTTACTGGATAATTGATACTGTACTATGGATAACTAGATGACTGTATCTGAAAGTTTTGAATTCTGAGGAATTATACTGAGTTTCATACTGAGCTAAGTTGGGTGACTATATCTGATAGTCCTGAACCTGTAGAACTGAACTGAGTTCTATTCTGAGACTGAAAATGAGACTATGGGAGGAAATTATCTAACCGACATTCCCCTCTCTAAACTAATTAAGGTCCAACGTGTAACCCCAGTTAGAAGGGTATCAATACCGTGCCACGGGTAGAGATAAACTATGAGTTAACCCTCTCTGACAGAAAGCTCTTTCATCAACCCTCACTGGTAGGATAACTTGGATGAGAAGTATCAACCCTCATAATGTCTGGCATGAAGATACCTCAACCTACGGTAGCTACGTAGTTCTGTAAAGCAGGGATTGCTGCTAAGGGTCAAACCCTCAGCTTACAGGAATGCCCTCATCCCTGGGTTAACTCAGTTCTGAATCCTACTCCCAACTGAAATAGACCCTGAGCTGATTTCTAATCTGTACTAGGATGGACTGAACGGTTACTAAGATTACTGTTTAGTTGAACCGAACTGAGTTTAATGAGTTCCGTTGACTGATGAAATTCTACTAAATTCGGTTAACTGATAGAGTTTACTGAAGTCTGTACTGAATATTGGGTTAGACTGAACTACTACTGAATCTACTGAGTTTTCTTGAGTTCTGTAACTAATTGAGAGTACTACTGATCGTGACATGATTGATACAACTAAATTGTTGGGTACAAGTACCCCTAGGACTCGATAGCATGAAATAAATACATGGCATAACTTGAAACATGTAAACTAAATATTTGATCATTCTTTATTCATTGAGGCATTTTAACAAACACTTGCTTGATACAACTTGCACATAGGCTATCTTGACATGATTTTATTCTCTTAATAATTCACATGAACAATTCATCAAGCACTTGGTGAGCATAATATATGCACATAAATTTGAACAACAAGTGGGTATCATGATTGAATTCCAAATCTCACAATTCAAGGGTTTAACATGGATTTACACACATGAAAATCAATTACACATGAAACATGTAATAAAACATGTATTAGTAACCAAACTCAAACATCAATCATGAATACACTTTAATTCCAACCATGGAAATCGTAAAACCAACTACTTGAAGTTTCAAAAGAGATTCTTGGACTCCAAGGGTGGAAGGAACCCTTGGATGAACACTTCACATACCTTAGTTAAGAAATTTCTGAAAGTTTATGGTTGAATCTTGAGTTCTTGATTTGAAACTTGAGCACCTAGGGTTTTGTTCTTGAGCAATTTTGAGAAAAGATGAGTTTAATTGCTTTCCAAGGTGATTAATTTCATGTTTTGGGGGCTGAAGGACGTGAGGAAAAGACCCAAATACCCCCAAAAATCCGGTCTTTTAATGACTGAAAATTGGGCTACCGATGCGCAGGTCAACGCGGCACATCGATGCCATCGATGTGATAGCCAATGCGTTGTGCCATGTTCGCGTCGATCCACTAGAATTGGACGCTGGTAGATGGATAAAATATTAATCAATGCGATAGTCGATGCGGCACGCCAAGATTGCGTTGATCCACTATTTTAAGATTCCAAAGGAGCTTCAAACGAAGTCTGAAAAATCCAAAATTTTTCCCAAAACACCTACGGACATTCATGATCATGAATAAACCTAAACATCAATATTTTATGGACGTAAAGGTTGCGAAATAAGATTTCCAACATTTGTATGCTAAAATGACACTAAGTCTGAGTACTAAGTTAAAATATTCTAAGTTTGGGACCCCCTTGACAAGCCTAAAAGACCGAATTAAGCTTAGGATTTTGCTGGGTCTTACATATGTCTCCCTAGATGAAGTTGTTGAAGATGAGCAGCAAGGATGCCGAGGAGTTTCCTTTCTTAGTTTCATAGAGAAGGAGGTTTCAGATGCCTCGAGTCTCAGAGATAGTTCCACTAGCTATCCTCCCCCCTCTTTATGCTTTAAGTATTTGGATTTGGGTTTCCCCCCATTTGGGACATGTAATAAATAATACTCTTTTTATTTTTTTTCATAATTTATGACATTTTACCTTTCACCCCCTTAATAATAATTGTCGTTGTTTATAATGTGTGTTGGATGTATTTTCTATCATTTTATTATTTCAAAAATAGGGTTGCTTCGCAACATTTGTAAAATTACAAGAATAGGGAGAAGTCCTGCAGGATTTTATGTGGAGCTGCTTAATCTTAACACTGCAGCGGTAAAAGATTTGCTGTAGTGGTTGCGTCTAGTAGCTCTGGCTTGATTTTTCTTACCTATTCTCAGGTTCCTTTATACTATATACTCTTTTTGTGCGAGCTTTAGTAACGTACTAACCTTTTGTTTATATGTGGTATAGATTGAATTCACAATACTATTGCTGCTAAACTACAACCAGTATGATTAGTTCTACATTTTCATCAACCTCTTTACTTACTCCATTCGCCATCCTCAAAAGTGTTCCACGAACAGCCAAGCACCTAGTGGTTGTATGGGATCGAATAAAAGTAAAGTAGTATTCCAAATCATGGGAAAATTAACCATAGCTTAAGTCGTAGAAATAAAGTCACTCTCGAGATCACACTCGCTCCTCACGTCCACCGATCTGCTTGGCTATATAGCACACAACCAAACACACATTGTCAACAAATCATGTTTGAGAGTGTAAGCATCACAAAGCATATTAACATATGTCACCATTAAAAACAATCCATGTAGCACATTTTTAACACATAATCGCATCACCATAAGCACTTAACACCACATCAATATGCATAATAATCCATTTTTGATATCCTTAGTGGACTTTATTCGTTGGGCATTTGGTTTCGACCCTTCTGTGTTAAGAGATATCGATGGGACCAATTGTTCCAATTATGATTATTAATATACCAATTGGAACTGACTAGATATCAATTGGACTCCACCTCTGGATACGACATTGGGATGGCATGGTAGGAAAAAACAAAATAAGATAGATTCCTAGATGCCTTGTAGCTTCCTACAAATTAGATGTAGATGTTAGCATACCAATTCACAGAACTCTACTCGACATTTTCTCTTGTACTAGAAGACCTATAACCTAGTCTCTGATACCATCTTTGTCACGACCCAATCTACCGGATCATGTCAGGAACATACCTATACCTACTCTAGATAGGAGAACCTTGAATATCCCACCATTAAACCATTGTGGAAGTTACTGCAACATTCACTTGGTCAATGTCGTCTATCACATTAATAACAACTCAATAGTTCAAAAATGATTATTAGATCAATTCATTCCATAACTTATTTTTATACGTTAGATATGAAAAATAAATACAGAAAACAACTACAAATGACTTCCCAAAACTTAGTCTAAACCAGTACAAGAGCACTAGACAAGGGGTAGGGACATCCACGACACAACATCCATGTAGAATAAAAATTGTAAGAGCTGCCATTGAGTGATCAACATTATTGCTATAGAAACTCTAACTGACCCATACCATGACTATACACCCAAATTGAGGTATTGTAGGTATAGCCTTAATACAATTGCACACACTGATAAGTATCATTGGTTGACCAGGGTTAGAAACAATTAACCTTAATAATAAATATGGAAAAATTATAACATCAAGTAAAGTTAAGGTTCTAAATCCCCAATTAGAGAATCCTCAACATAACATTTTATCATATCTATGACCTACCTATACTTAACATTTTCATATATCTTTGTCCTTTGACTTATATTTCATATATCTTTGTTCTTTGATTATCTATTCCAACCTATACCATTTTCTCCCATACCAACCCATTCTTATGGTACCTACAACTCATTAATCTATATCCACCCATGTTCCCTCGGCACTCTCTATAACAATACATCACAATACCACATACCATAATTGTCATAAGTTTCACCAATCATATCATACCATGACCGGTCCTCATAGGGGGCCGTAGAATCTCACCTCTAACCCGATCTACACGAGGGACCTAATGTACATTCATAAACTCTCTTTCATTATTTACCACAACAAAAACACATTTTAGAACATATATAAAATAGAATCACATTCAGAACATATAAATGAGTGCATATATGCAAGATATTTGCATCATCTCTTACCCTTCTCAGCTTTATCATCAATATGACATCATATTGGCGTGATACCCAACCCATTTTATAATAATCATATTTGTACCATTATTGTATTCGACCCATATTACAATAATCATATTCAAGCCGGTGTGGTACACGACATATATTATCTTAATACCACAACACACTATAAATAAAATGTAATGTAGTCAATAAGTCATAAGGCATGCTAGAAGTAATCATAAATGTCAAGTCCATAAAATAAGCAAAAAGCCACAAAAGTCTAAGTGCTACAACAACCATCCAACTCAATAATAAATAACCTTAATCTATACATTTATACATATTCCCCAACCATCATGTGCCATACATCCTTATGGACTGCAGTAGCCCAGGTTCATGCTAACATACACTTCCTCCTATCTACCTTCCAACCTCACATTTTCCTCATTTTCCCTATTCTTAATTTCTTATAATAGAAATTCTATTCCTTATTTCACATTATTATTCTTTTATACTGACTTATCAATCACAGGCCTCGGTTATGCTAATTTCTAGCGCCCAACTTATCGTACTTCATCTCTTAGCCATCCTTCTTTAGTGAAATCACAATCACTAAGACATTAGAATTAATCAAGTTCACTTAACTCCCATTTTACCCTTCCATGTTATCATATTCACTTTCCACTATATTACATCGGAAAGGTATTAAGCTACTCACATTTCCTCTTATATTTTAACAGTCTCTCATCATAATTAATACATCAATATAATGTATGATTATACAATCACATTTAGGCCTATCCAGATTTTTAATTTACGGTGTCCATCCATCCAACTCTGTGTCCAAAGGCCCAATGCATGATATTTTCGATATTACTATTAACGTTAAATGCATCTAGCTCAAGTCTAGTTGGTAAGAAATAAATCTTAACTTACCTCTTATATGAAACATACTGATATAGTGAGGAGCGAGTTATCCCGCATGTACTAAACATATTCACATGTTGGGTTTCCTCTGGGTGTGTCTCAAAACTGCTCTCATGAACCTTGGTTTTTGAAATATTATGATTAGGGATTTAGGATATTTCAAATTGTTTTTGAAGGAATGGGACAACCTTGAAGCTCAAATTTCAGATTTCTTAGTTTCTTTTTCTTGTTTCTTTAGTTTAATTTATTGATTCTAAGTACTATTTGACAAACTAGTAATCACCTACTAGATTGTAAATTAGTTTTTGAATCCGTTTTCATTGTGTCTTCATTATTTGTGTACTTTTCTCGTTTATAATTCATTGTAACTTTTTTTTTCAAGTTAGTAAGTAGAATTTTCTATTTTGTGTCTTGAGTTGATCAAACAAGAATCTATTCTGGCCACTAAGTAGGATTGACATCTTATTGACTATCGGAGTATAAGTAACTTTCAACATTCACCGCTCCAATTGTGAGGATCACAAAGGTGAGTGCCTCGAGTGTTGGTGAGGAGCTTATACTGCTAATCTTGTTTGTTCATTTTGTAGGTCCAAAGGTGATATAAGGGGGAACATGTCTTTGATAGCCACGAATTATTGTGACTATGACATGGGAGACTATTGTTATTGTGAGGGATTTTATGGCTATGATGATGATGAAAATTATGGGAGTTATAAGTATAGCCATGGTCACGGCCTGGATAGATTTGAGAGTTACGATTTTGAGGGAGAAAGTGAGATGAATATAGTGCCTAGTGCTTATGGTGAACATGGAGATGTTGATGAGCCTTGTAATGGATTTTATGAGGAATTTGGGATACGTGGGGAGTCTTGGACTACACAAGCCAAACCTAGAATGGGTGTAAGGTATAACCCCTTTATTCACAAAGCTTATGAGAGCTATGATGAGAATGCACGTTAGAAGTATGAAAATTCATATTCTTCACCTTGTAGTACTTCTTATCAAGGCCAAAGTGGTGTGAATGGTTATACTAGCTATAATGGAGGTTGTCCCATGAGAAAAAAAGGGTATGCATCTCTAAAGACGAAGGGTACCCATGTTCCTTACAATGTTCATCCAAGAAGAAATGTTCACTCAGGAAAGGTGATCATTTATGGGATACCAGGTTTCCTAATTGTGCTAAATGATAGGTTCTATAGAAACTACATCCTTCCATCCATGGTTGACTATATGGGTATGTTTTGAGAACCTTTACCTGTTCCATATTCCTTGGATGAGTTTACGGTTACCGAGAGGGTGAAGGTTTTCTTCTCCTAATTTGACTGCCATGAGGAGGTGTGGTACGATATTTTTCCCTTTTTATACGGTCATGTAAGCTTGGTTTCCTATTGGTTTCACAACATAAAGTTCCAAATATGTAAAATTGGCCTAATGTTATAAAAGACCGATGGACAAATCACCTCATGATGTACATTCTGCCCAAGCCGCAAAGATAAGTGTTCACCTACTCCAATCTGAATGATTATGAGAGACAAAAGGTTGAGAGGAGTAAGGGTGTGATATGTGGTAATACGAGAGTGGAAAAAAGAGAGGTTGTGTGGAGTGAAATGAGGGGATTGTCACCAAACCTTGCTAAAGTTGCTTGTCTTTCTATTTCTAAGGACATTTGTGTAGGTACCAACATGGAAAGCGAAGGAGAGCAAGGACAAATAGAAGGTTCTTCCCAAGCTTGTAGAGGACCTTCACACCAAGGTAAAGAAGAACATACTCAAGAAATTCAAGGTAAAATAGCTAACTCTTACACTTTTATGCATGTGAATAATAATTATGTGGATAGTAGCCTGTTGAGTGTGAGTAGTAGCTTACCTACATGTGAGTATATTGATTCTTTTCCACTTGTTGATTATGTACATGTTGTGCGTGTGGATACACTAGTTGATCCTATTGATGACCGAATTGACTTTTCTTGTAAGATCAATTTGTGTCCACCTAGTGTTGAAGCCATTGTGTTGAATGAACATCATCGTCTTGTGAAAATTGTGTTGATCAACTTGTGTGTAAAACTTTCCCACCACTTGTGGTTATGTGTGATGTAATTAATGAATCTCAAGTGAGTGAAGAATTTGAAAATATTGGGCAAGGGAATAGGAGTGAACTTATGAGCTTGTCTTGTGGTATAGATTCGAATGTTTGCTTGGCTCCTAGGGGTAATCATGTGCTTGAAACATCATTAAAACTTGATAATGAACTTATTGAGAGTGAGCTTTCTTGTTCCAAATTTGTCAACGGGATAGATCCTTCTCTCTTTAGGTATAATGTCTTGTTTAAAGATGGTATAATCACTTCTAATGAACCTAGTGATGATAGTGATGTTGAAGGTATAGATTGTCTTGAAGGCTATAACCTATATGACAACCCACTATGGTGTGAAAACATTCTCCCAAAATATATAAATCTCTTTTTGAAAGATGAGAGTACTCTTAAGGGTAAGTAATGTGTAGTCATTCTTGAAAACTCGAGGGCAAAGGTGTTATTGACTTCTTGGGGTAATTCTTCTAAATGTGCATCCTTACTTGACACACTTGTGCTTAAGTTGAGTGAATCCCAAGTTGTGGATGCCAAGTTGTCTATGTGTTTGAAATGAAGAATGTGTATGTACTTAACTGCTTTGTCTTCGGCCGTGTATACCTTTACACTTGATTCCTTTCTATACTACCTCTTTTCTTATGATGATATCCATTCTAATCTTGGATTTGTTTTATGTGGATGTAGGAAATTTGTTAGTTTGTCCACTTGTGTGAGTGATAATGCTATATGGATCTTGTGGACTTTAGACCCAATTGAAGCACCACCCTTGGGTGGTCTCTTGAAGAGATAAAGATGCAATTATGTCTTATGGCTCATAAGATGAAGGTAGTTCTACCTTGTGGCTTATTTGATTCCATTAGGACCTTTATAGTTTCTTTATCTCTTGGTTAATCCCATAACCAAATATTTTGTGCATCTTTCGTTGAGTTTTTAATATTCAATTCAAAGGATCCTTGGTTATATTTCAAGTATGTACAACCTTGGCATGAGGAAATGATTATTTATGCTAATACTGACCCTCATGCCATGAGGAATTTGTGTTTGCTTGTCCTTCCTTTGATTTTGCAATGTATGGATTCGAGGTCGAATCCTTTTCAAGAAGGGGAGGATGATATGATCCAAACGGACATCATAGATTTTGACGACATTATTAGAGATTAAAAATTAAAGACTCAAGATTTGGTGATCCCGAGGATACAAGAGCATGCATGGAGGACCCATTTGGAGCATATCATAAAGCAATCCTGCCCGTGGAAGGTTGCTTGGGAGCTTGCCTTTGATGCATACCCGAGACTACAAGTTGAACCCACAACTTTGGTGCTTGAAGAAGGTTCCTTTGGAGTGTTGGAACTCATTGAGGGCATTTCAAACATCCCATGGCAGCCCCTTTCATTAAGGGTGTTGTAGTTATTTTACCGTTTATTTGTAATAGCTTATAAATAGTCTTCTATTAGGTTATTTGCTCTATAGTTTTTGAATGATGATATTGTGAAAGACTACTTCTCTCTTCAAGAGTGTAATACCTTTAGTGTAGGGCTTGGAAAATCCAAGTAGTTAGTGTAGGGCTTGGAAAAGCCAAGTAGTTAGTGTAGGGCTTGGAAAAGCCAAGTAGTTAGTGTAGGGCTTGGAAAAGTCAATATTGATCTTTTGCTTAAAAACAGTGGTTGTAAGTAGAGTTGATTCCCTTAGTGGTCACCGTAAGAAGATTGGTGTTTGATTATTGCGACTTTGAGGGTCTCTTCATTTGATATGCGTGTTGGTTCTCATTGTTTCGTAAGATCTTATGTCATCTTGCCTATCCTTAATTTTATACACTTGTTTGTTTTTGTTTCCTGTTGTGGTGGTGTTGCCGTAGTGTTGTTGTTGTTCTAGGCTTATGTTTTTTGGTTGTTTCTGTGTTGTTCTTGGCTGGTTCGTGTGTTTCTTGGTTGTTCCGTTATCAATACAGAACAAGAGAAAGGGGTGCGGATGGATGAAAACTCATGGATTTTCAAGAACTAATGTGTGCATAATTTTGGCAAGGTTAGATTTCACATTACAGATGATTGACATCTAGGCAAGCAAAGGTTAATGGTAGAGTAGACCCAAATTAGAGATGTCACGACCCAAACCTGAGCCTGGCCGTGACGGGCAATCCCAAGCCCACCCTGGACCGGAGACAACCCCATTTGCCTTACCTCAAGAGCACATAAATATAAACAGCGAAAGCCAACCAAATAACAATTAGAAGGATATATAGTCAGATGAATTTTCTAAGATTCAAAACAGTCAACCAACTGATAACTTGTCCACATAAGCCCCTAAAAAAAATAATACCAAACTAAGTTGGGACATGGCCTCGACTATGACCAAAAAGAATCCAAAGTACTAAGACAATAAGAAAAATAGTAAAATAATTGGACCTTCGAAAAGATGGAGGATCACCACTTCACAACAACTCAACAGAATTACTCAACCACCTAATGCTTCACAGAAGCAACAAAAAGTCCTCTGAACCTATATCATGAAACGATGAAGCATACAGGGATAATCTCTCCATAGACAACCTTCTAAGAGCATCAAGAATAATATTAGTTTTACCTGGATGGTAGTGAAGGCTCATGCCATAATCCTTAAGTATCTCAAGCCACCACCTTTGCCTGAGGTTCAGTTCTTTCTACATAAACATATACTGCAAGCTCTTATAGTCTGAATAAATATCCACATGTATCCCATACAGATAATGGCACTAGATTTTCAATGCAAAAACCATAGTTACCAACTCGAGATTGTTAGTCGGGTAATTCCCTTATGAACCTTAAGCTTCCTGGAAGCATAAGCCACAACCATACCATGCTGCATCAAAAAACTACCCAGACCCACACAAGATATATCAAAATACACAACAAATGCATCAGTACCCTCAGCCAGGGTCAAAATTAGCGCAGTATTCAACCTATCCTTCAACTCCTCAAAGATATCCTCACAAGAATTGGACCACAAAAACTTAATCATTTTTTGAGTCAACCTTGTCAGCAGAGCAACAATGTCATGACCCAAACCAGGTCCTGGCCGTGATGGGTATCTCAAGTCCCACATGGACGGAAGATCACCCCTTCACTTAAATTAACCAACATATCTACCACAAGTGTCAGATGAATTCAAAACATAAAACAAGATATGCGAAATAGGACTAATGATAGCTTATGAAATGTCTAAACCATTCATCACCACAACACACTCAAGTCCACAGTAGTCCACAAAGCCTCTACAATCCAAAGTCAATAAAATGTTGGGATATGCCCTCGACAATAGCCAAAATCCAAGTCTAACAAAGTCTATGACATAGATTAAAAAGACTATACAATGAATGCCTTCCGAACTATGGTAACTCACCACTTCAATGTTAACTCACGAACCATTCAAACACCTGGTAACTGTGCAGGAAAAGAAGAAGAAGCTCCAGTCCCTGTATCATGTGGGGATACAACGTCTTTAGATGGTTAGCAGTTGGAGCGCTAGCATGTAACTTAGGGAAAGAGGAATAAAATAATACCATCAATAAAACCAAGTTAAATCATCATATGCAATCGCATGTGTACATATATATATATCATGTCGGGGTAGGGAAGGCTTTGCATGAACTTTGAAAACATTAACCTAGGTTGTGTAGCATAATTGTCATAAAACAAGGAACCCATGAGATATATAGGTCCATCTATCCCCTAGCTGGAAGGGTCCCAGTGCGTGTAGCCACATAAACTAGAGAATATCCATATCCGTATATGCCATTATGGGGGACTCGAACCTCCCGAATTAGTCAAGGTGACTTAAGAACCAATGTATTCAATCTGGGGGACTCAAACCTCCCATTTATATATCCATTTGGGGGACTCAAACCTCCCGGTCATATAGACACCCGCACCGACTAGCGCAGTTTCTAGTGTTAGTCCTTCGGACTCCACTTTCACAGCCTGGCTACACATCTCGCTTTAAAGCCTAATTTAAAATATTCTTTACACATGCACACAACTATCGGTCCAATTACTTACCAAAGGCATTCCGTTGGTATTGTCATACCAACCCCACTTGCAAGCGTACAATATGCCATAACCGTTATCATTTGACTTTGGGACACGAACCCATTGTATATACAGTCCTCAATTCAATTCAACATTTAGGGACTCGAACCCATTTAGACATTTAAACCATCAAGGTTACAATAAAATTCATGTTATGGTGAACAAGGCTTTTCATGAAACCATTTACCAAACATTTACATTATTAGTCCAATGCCTTAGTTCAAAACATATTTCAATTTAATTTATGGTCATCAAGACCTTTACAAAATTATTCATCCTTCATTAACATTCTTATACCAAGCATTAGTTCAAAACCCAATTCATCATGTGACAAGATTCTTCTCATAGGCATTTTCACAAACATGTTTAGGGCATACCATTATCAAACCATTATTCAAGTAAAAAACCATCAAGTTAGGGTAAACCATGACCCATTCATTAAGCCACAATTTCCATACACCCATATCTGCAAAAACCATTACCAAAAACATGTATAAACACAAGTGAAATCATGAGACAACAATACTCAACATTAGACATTCAAACACCCAACTATGGATTTCAAAACCACCATTTATTATTCCAGAACAATGTTTTAACCACATGATTTTTATGAACTAACAATGAAGGAAGAGTCACATGCCTGAATTACGTAGATTCACAGAGAGATTTTGATCTTTAAGCCTCTAGGTGACCATCTTGATGAAACCCTAGCCCAATCTCCTTGAGGGGTTTCTAGAGAGTTTTTGAGAGTGTTTTGATCTTCTAAAGTGAAGAATAAGGGACCAAATAGTGTTATAAGACATGGGGTCTTAAGGGATTGGTATGGGAAATGCCCAAGACTTAGAAAATTTTGCAAGGGTCAAAGTTCGGGGTATTTCAGTCTCCCCCTTAGGATTATTTATCCTCGAATGATGGAATGAGGTACTAAAAGCATGATTAAACCCCAAACATCTCTATTCTTACCTTTGAGATAGAAAACAAACACTAAGAGATTCACCATCTATCATCAACAAAGATATAAAATAAAGGTGTTAAGAACAACACATACCTCAAGTACGATTTTCTGGATTCGGGAATAGAAATGGATATTTGGACTTCATGTCCTCCTCAGCCACCTAAGTAACTTTCTCGGACTTTTGGTTCCACCATAGAACCTCCACTGAAGCCACGTCCTTTGTTCGCAACCGATGAACTTTCCGATCCAAGATCCTCACCCGGACCCCCTCATAGGACAAAGAATCCAAAATACCAATGTCCTCCAAAGGGAAAATCAATGAAGGATCACCCACATATTTCCGCAACTTAGACACATGGAATACCGGATGAATGGAACTCATGATAGGGGGAAATTTCAACTCGTATACAACATTACCAACCCTTTTCAAATCTACATACAGGCTAACATACTGGGGACTAAGCTTTCCCTCCTTCCCAAACCACATTACTCCCTTCATGGGAGACTCCTTTAAGAATACCCAATCTCCAACCTCAAACGCCAGATCCCTTCGCCTCACATACGCATAGGACTTTTGGTGACTATGGGCGATTTTAAGCCTATCCCATATTACCTTTACCTTCTCCATAGCTTGGTAAACCAAATTCGTTGCAAGCTTTTGGTGACTGTGCCACCTGTTGCACCAACACACCACCATCCTGAAAGTCTAAGAGACAAACCCCAAGGTTAGCCAAACGGTGAATATCCTTCACCAATTCCTGGTTATCCTTATCCACATGCGACAAGCTACCCATGGACAACCTGCTAGGAGCATCAACAACCACATTAGCTTTACCTGGGTGGTAGTGAAAACTCATTTCATAATCCTTGAGCAGGTAAAGCTATCTCTTTTACCTGAGGTTAATCTCTTTCTAAGTGAACACCTACTGTAGGCTTTTATGATCAGAAAAGATATCAACATGGACCCATAAAGATAATGACGCTAAATTTTTAATGTGAACACCTCATCTCACAATTCTAAGTCATTAGTCGGATAGTTACTCCCATAAACCTTCAACTGCCTAGTGGTATAGACAACCACCTTACTATGTTGCATCAACACATAGCCCAAGCCAACTTGAGACACATCACAATATCCAACAAAACCCTTGGTACCCTTATGTAGAGTAAAGATTAGAGCAAAAGTCAATTTATCTTTTAAATTCTCAAAGCTACCCTAATAAGCATCCGACCACAAAAAATTTACCTTTTTAAGTTAATTTGGTCAATGGAGCAATAATGAAGGAAAAACTCTCTATGAACCTCCTATAATACCTGACTTAACCCAAGAAGCTTTGAATATCAGTTGGAGTCGTAGGTCTAGGCCACTTCTTAACCACAACTAATTTTTGAGGATCCACTATGATCCCCTCACTTGAAACAACATGACCCAAAAAATTTATGGCATTCAACTAAAATTCACATTTAGAGAACTTAGCATACAACTGCTGATCTTTCAAGGTCTGCAACACAAGACGAAGCTGATCGACATGATCCTCCTCATTCTTAGAGTACACCAAGATGTCATTAATGAAGACAATGACAAACAAATCTAATAATTGACGGAAGACCCTATTTATCAAATCTATGAATGCCACTGGGATATTGGTCAACCTAAAAGACATAACCAAAAACTCAAAATGCCCATACCAGGTACGGAATAATTTCTTAGCGATATCCACCTCCATAATATTTAATAGATAATACCCAGACCAAAGATTGATCTTAGAAAAGAATTTGGCACCCTGAAGCTGATCGAAGAGATCATCAATTCTCGGAAAGGGATACTTATTCTTTATCATCACCTTGTTCAATTGACAATAATCAATACACATCTAAAGGGAAATATCCTTCTTGCACATGAACAACACCTTTTCACCCCACGAGGAGACACTAGGACGGATAAAACCCTTGTCTAAGAGATTCTTTAGTTGCTTTTTGAGTTCTTTTAATTTGGCCGGAGCCATTCTATACGGGGGAATAGAATTCCAATGAGTGTCTAAAATGAGGTCAATACCAAAATCAATCTCCCTATTGGTAGGGATACCAGGAAGGTCATCAGGGAAGACCTTAGGAAACTTATTTACCATAGGAATTAAATGCAAAGAAGAACCTTTTGAGTCTGAATCTCTAACCCAGACCAAATAAGAGAGACATTCCTTGGAAATTAATATTTCATTAGGAGCTAGGGAACCACTCTCATACTCAACAATTGGTTCATTAGGGAAATTAAACACAACCTTATGGGTGTGACAATCTAAGGTAGCATAGAACGAGTGTAACCAGTCCATCCCAGAATAACATCAAAATCAGCCATGTCTAACTCTATCAAGTCCACCAGAGTTTCTTTACTACCAATAGTTGCTATACCAACTATAGACTCTTTTGACAACCACAGAGTCTTATACCTGGATAGAAATATAAAAAAGGTCCGACAGATACTCTAGACCAAAACCAAAATGTACAACCATAAATGGGTCACATAATAGAGAGAGAGGACCCCAGGTCAAGTAAATAGTATACCTCATAGGAAAAAAGTTTCAACATACCAGTAATAACATCTGATGATGCCTCAGACTTTTAACGAGTAGTGAGAGCATAAAGGAAATTTCGACCAGTGTCGGAGCCAGAGGTAGCACCCTTCGGTAGAGAAGCTGAAGAAGAGGTAACAACGAGACACCCTGAGTTTCACCCTTGGAAATATCTTAGGTTTTGAACTCTCTGGACATCATACGACTTAAGCTTACTAGTCGTATGATATGGGTACGACTTAGAAGCCCAAGTCGTATGTTACATAGTATGTTCTAGGTCATTTACGATCCAAGGTACGACTAGACTCCATCTGAGTCGTATGGAGATGGTACTAGTTAGTAGGACCAATCGTAGGTTAATTAGTGGGTAATCTTAATAATGTATTGCCTAGGGTATGACTATAGGGCACTATTCATATGATGTTGATACGAGTATGTCCATGAACTCGTATGTTGAACAGAATGGTAGTCCAACTTTCTGCCCAGGGTATGAGTTAGGGGTACCACTTGCATGATTGGATATGGTAAGGTATCCAAATTGTACCCGTCTGTGTTTATTTTATAACTTTTAAGTTGAGGGTATTTTAGATATTTCCCACCCCAAACTCTTAAGACCCCACATCCTACAAAACTATTTGGTCTCTTATTACTCTCTTTAGAAGATCAAAACACTATTAAAACTCTCTTCAAAAGCTCTTAAGAAGATTGGGCTAGGGTTTTTTCAAGGTGTTCATCTAGAGGCTTAAAGACCAAAATCTCTCTATGAATCTTCATGAATAAGGCATGTGACTCTTCCCTCATTGTTAGTTCATGAAAATAATATGTTTAAATATTTATTTATGAATCATTAATGGTTGTACTGGGTATCAAGGGTGGTCTCCGATCCTTATTGGACTTGAGATACCCACTACGACAAGGCCCTGGTTTGGGTCGTGTAAAGTTTGTATTAGAGCCCTAGGTTCATGGTCAATTGAGATTCCACAAAGACATGTTGAGTAGAGTCTCTTTTAAGGGTGTGTATCATTCCACACTTTTAAGGGAGAGGCTACAAGACATTTTGGAATGTTTTTCTTTCTTGTGATCTATTTTCAAGTTGTAGAGTCTAAGTCCTAAAATCTTATCTAATTTCTATTTTTTCACTTTTCAAATCATGCCTTGATGATCTAAAGTCTCTGTCCCAACCGGGGATAATGTTGAAGGGACACACTCTACTTATGGAGTCTAGACCCGATCTAAAGGTCTAGTTCTTGATTGTCCTAGAGTTCTATCGGTTCCCTCTAGTCCTTCTAAAACTTTCTAGGCTAAATTTATAAGAGTTGAGTTTCATCAATCTATTCATATGTTGGCACAATTGATATCTACTTAGTCAGAGTGTGGTGTTACTGTTACTCTATATTCTAAGGCCACAAGGGTTGGATAGTTTATGAGGTTGAATCCCTTAACCTTTTCTAGCATTAAGGTTGAGGAGAATCCTCAAAGTTTTTAAGATGAGATAGAAAAGATCTTTCGTGTTATGCATACCACTAATATGGAGGGCGTGGAGTTTGTCGCCTACCAACTGAAGGATATAGTGTCTCAATGGTACAAGGAATGAGATTAGTAAAGGGGTGACGGTGTTGAGTCATCTCTATGGGAGAATATCTCTAGTATATTTCTGTACCACTTCTTTCTTCAGGAGTTAAGGGGGGCAAAAGAGGAAGAGTTTATGAATTTGAGGCACTGTAGGATGTCAGTCAAGGAGTATGCCTTAAAGTTTCACCGGTTAGCATGGTATGCTCCAGAGTTAGTTTCTAGCTTGAGGGCTAGGATGAGATAGTTTGCTTTAGAATTGTCTCGTGAGTTGGTTCTTGAAAGTAAGGTTGCCTTATTGAATAAGGACATAGATATATCCAGGATGGTTATGTACATACAGTAGTTAGAGGAAGAGAAGAAGAAGCATACTGAGTTTAGTGAGAGGCAGGGGAAAAAATTTAGGTCTTCTAAGCAAAGTGGTAGAGATGGTGGTAAGTGGCCAAAGAAGAAGTGGAAGAGTTCTGGCTCTTTCCCTACAGCTAGTGCTCCTTACCCTAAGTCATCGAGTGATCATTGGTCTCATCATGATGGTGGGTTCCGAGCACAGGGTGCCCAATCTCAGGCTAATAGGGCTCAGTCGGATCCATCCCACCCTTTTTGTTGATTTTGTGGGCGATCTGACCATAGGTTCAGTGAGGAGGGGTAGAACAAATGTTTTTATTATGGTCAAATTGATCATATTCAGCATGATTATCATTCTAGAATGGCTTCTAGGGCTAACAAGGTTCCTATTTTCTCTTAATCTATTCCTGCACCAAAGGGTGTTGTTTCTATATCCGTTTCTACTTTTGGTACCGATATTGGCCAGAATTACTTATATGATCTTGCATTTTTCTAGGATTCTGAGGCATCTCCCTTATGTCATTACTAGTATGTTGAAACTCTTCTCTCATGATATGTACTGTTTACTTAATTCAGGGTCAACTCTTTTTTATGTGACTCCATTTGTGTCTATGCATTTTGGTTTTGTCCCTGAGTTTATTTATGATCCTTTTTTTGTATCTACCTCAGTTGTGAACTCTGTGATTGCTGAAAGAGTCTATAGGGTGTGTGTGGTATTTGTTAGTAGTAGAAAAACTCTTGTGGATTTGATAGAGTTAGATATGGTTGACTTTGATGTCTACTGGGGATGGATTGGTTGCATTTGTTCAATGCTTCTTTAGATTGTAGGACCTTTAAAGTTATGCTTAAATTCCCTAATGAGCCAGTCATTATATGGAAAATGGGTTCTTTAGTCCCTAAGGAAAGGTTCATCTCATATCTTAGAGCCCATAAGTTGATTTCCAAAGGGTGTTTATATCACTTGGTCTGGTTTAAAGATTCTAGCTTAGAAGGTCCTTCTATGGAACCCATCCCTGTTGTTAATGAGTTTTCTGAGGTTTTCCTTGATGATCTTCTCGGTGTTTCTCTCGATAGGAAAATTGATTTCATTTTAGACACTCGTCCTATCTCTATCTCTCCTTATAAAATGGCTCCAGCTGAGTTGAAAGAGATTAAATATCAATTAAAGGATTTCTTAATTAAAGGTTTTATTCATCCTAGTGTGTCTCTTTGGGGAGGTCTTGTGTTGTTTGTATGTAAGAAAAATGGTCCTCTTCAGATGTGTATTGATTACTGTCAGCTAAATAAGGTGACTGCAAAGATTAAGTATCCTTTTCTTGGGACCGATGACTTATTTGATCAGCTTCAAGGTTCAGAGTGTTTCTCTAAGATTGATCTTAGGTTGGGTTATCATCAACTTAAGATTAGGGAAGTGGATATCCCTAAGACTACCTTCAAGATCCGATATGGTCACTATGAGTTCCTAGTTATGGCTTTTGAGTTGAACAAAGCTTTAGTGGCATTTATGGATTTGATGAATAGGGTCATCTGTCAGTTTCTAGATTTGTTAATCATCGTGGTCATAGATGATATTCTGGTGTACTTTAAGAGTGAGGTGGATTATGTCGATTACCTCTGTTCTGTGTTGCAGACCTTGAAAGATCAACGTATTATGCCAAGTTCTCAAAGTATGAGTTTTGGTTGAAGGCTATGACTTTTCTTGGTCATGTTATCTCTAGTGAAGGGATCATGGCGGATCTATAAAAAATTGTAGTGGTTAAGAAGTGGCCTAGACCCGCGACTCTAATTGATATTCAGAATTTCTTGGGTTTAGCTGATTACTATAAGAGGTTTGTGGAATATTTTTCAAATATAACTGCCCCATTAAATAGATTGACCAGAAGTAGGTGAAGTTCTTATGGTCTGATGCCTGTGAGGGTAGTTTTGACAAGTTGAAGGACAAGTTAACTTCAACTCTGATTTTGGCCCTGCCCGAGGGTAGTGATGGCTTTGTAGTGTATTGTGATGCTTCTCGTGTTGGGCTTGGTTATGTATTGATGTAATATGGTAGAGAGATGGCCTATGCTTCTAGGCAGTTGAAAGTTCATGAGAAGAACTACCCTACTCATGATTTGGAGTTTTTGGCGGTGGTATTTGTGTTGAAAATTTGGTGTCACTATCTCTTTGGGGTTTATGTTGACATCTTTTCTAATCATAAGAGCCTACAGTATGTGTTTACTTAGAAAGAGTTAAATCTCAGGCAAAGGAGATGGCTTGAGATATTGAAGGACTATGATATGAGTCTCCATTACCATCCAGGTAAGGTTAACGTTATTGTTAATGCTCTTAGCAGGTTATCCATGGGGATTTTAGCTCATATGAATAAGGATAAACGGGAGTTTTTGAAGTACATTTATTGTTTGGCTAACCTTAGAGTTCGTCTCACGAACTCCAAGGATGGTGGTGTGTTTGTGCATCGGGTATCACAATTATCTCCTGTCATTGAGATAAAAGAAAAACAGATATTTGATTTTGACTTGATAAAGATTAAGAGAACTATGGGTCAACAAAAAGTTATTGACTTTTCAATCGGTGGTGATGGTATCTTGAGGTACCAAGGCAGGTTATGTGTCCTCGACGTTGATGGTCTGCGAGAAAGGATTTTGGCCGAAGCTTAGGGATTGCGTTATACTATTTATCCTAGTTCTACGAAGATGTATCCTGATGTTAAGGAGTTCTATTGGTGGAATAATATTAAGCGAGTTGTGGCTAACTATGTGGCAAAGTGCATTGTGTGTCAACAAGTAAAAGTTGAGCATATGAGACCCGACAGTCTGTACCAAGAGATTGAGTTTCCCGAATGGAAATTAGAGGTAATTAATAAGGATTTCATTACCAGTCTTCCTTGATCTCAGAGTCAGTATGATTTGATTTGAGTCATATTAGATAGGATGACCATGTCTTCTCTCTTCTTGCCTATGAGGACTAGTTATTTGGTTGAGGATTATGCCAAGTTGTATCTTGCGGAGTTCATCAAGTTGCATGGTGCTCTGGTTTCTATCATTTTGGATCATGGTACTCTGTTCTTTTCTCATTTTTGCCGATTATTTTAGAAAGGTTTGGGGACTAAGGTGTTTCTTAGAACCGCTTTCCACCCCCAGTCGGATGTATAAGCGGAGAAGACCATTCAAATATTGTTAGATATGCTTCGTGCTTGTATGGTTGACTATGGTGGTAGTTGGGTTGACCATTTTCCTTTTATAGAGTTTTCTTATAACAATAGTTATCACTCTAGCATTGTTATGGCCCCTTTTGAGGCATTGTATGATAGGAGAAATTATTCTCCTATTGAGTGGTATGAGGTCGGTAAGGGTAAGTTGTTTGGCCTTGATTTAGTTAACTAAGCCTTGGAAAAGGTGAAGGTAATTCATGATAGGTTGAAGGCCACTCAAAGTCGCCAAAAGTCCTATGCGGATGTGAGGCGTAGGAAGTTGGATTTTAAGGTTAGCGATTGGGTATTCTTGAAGGTGTCCCCCATGAAGGGAGTGATGCGGTTTGCTAAGAAGGGGAAGCTTGGTCCTCGATATATTGGTCCGTACTTGGTTTTGAAGAGGGTTGGCAATATTGTGTATGAGTTGAAGTTGCCTTTTAGTTTGAGCTCTATTCATCCGGTTTTCACTGTCTCTAGATTGAGAAAATGTGTAGGTGATCCTTCATCGGCTGTTCCTTTAGAAGGGTTAGGTATTTTTGATTCCTTATCTTATGAGGTAGTCCCGATCGAGATCTTAGATCATTAAGTTCGCTGATTGTGAACGAAGGACGTGGCAACGGTAATGTTTCTTTGGATGATTCATAAGGTTGAGAAGGCTACTTGGGAGGTGCAAGAGGACATGAAGTCCAAGTATCCGCATTTGTTCCCCCATTCTGGAAATTCATGCTTGAGGTATGTTCTGTTCTTAATATCCTTGTCTTTTGTCTTTGTAGAATGAAAACGGTGATTTCCCTGCATACTTGTTTCATGTCTTTGTTAAACGAATTAGAGATTCCTTAATGTCTTTGTTTTCTAATATTGGTTAAAGGGAAGTTGGATGGGTAATATTGTGTTAAATCGTGCTTGTGCTTGCCTTTACTCATTATTCAAGGTCGAATGATCCTAGTGGGGAGAATTGAAATACCCTGAGTTTGACCCTTGGAAATTTCCTGAGTTTTGAACTCCCTGGACATCGTCCAACTTAAGCTTACTAGTCGTATGATGTAGGTACAACTTAGGAGCCCGAGTCGTATGTTACACAGTGTGTTCTAGGTCACTTACTGTCCAAGGTATGACTAGACTCCATACAAATCGTATGGAGATGGTACGAGTGAGTAGGGCTAATCGTATGTTAATCAATATGCAATCTTTATCATGTATTGCCTAGGGTACGATTATAAGGCACCATTCATATGATGTTGATACGAGTTAGTCCATGAACTCGTATGTTGGAAAAAATGGTAGTCCAACTTTCACTTTATGGGTGAGGTGTTCAAACCATACCCACCAGCATTGGTACGAGTTAGGGGTACCAGTCGTATGATTGGATACGGGTGAGGTGTTCAAATCATACCCACCTGCGTTCACTTTATAGTTTTTAAGTTGAGGGTATTTTAGATATTTCCCACCCCAAACCTTTAAGACCCCATCCCTATAACACTATTTGGTCTCTTATTACTCACTTTAGAAGATCAAAACACTCTCAAAACTCTCTTTAAAGACTCTTAAGAAGATTGTGCTAGGGTTTCTTCAAGGTGTTCATCTAGAGGCTTAAAGACCAAACTTTCTCCGTGAATCTTCGTGAATAAGGCATGTGACTCTTCCCTCATTGTTAGTTCATGAAAATTATGTGTTTAAAGCTTTGTTTATGAATCATTAAGGGTGATTTTGAAAACCAATGTTTAGGGTTTTGTTGCATATTGTTGAGTATTGTTTACTCTTGGTTTAAATTATGAATATACATGTTGTATGATGGTTTTGCACATGTGAGTGCTTGGTAATTGTAGTTTAACAATTGGGTCATGGTTAACTCTAAACTTGATGGTTTTTACTTTGGTTTTGGTTTTGGTAATGGTATACCTTCAATGTGTTTGTGAAAATGTCTAAGAGAACAAATTAGTCACATGTTGAATTGTGTTTTGAACTAAGGCATTGGCCTAAAGATTGTGAATCATTGGTAATTACTTTTGAGAAGGACTTGTTGGATATACATTGATTTGAATTGTAACCTTGGGGGTTTAATTAGATAAATGGGTTCGTGTCCCAATTGAACAATTGATTAATAATGGTAATGGCATGTGATTCTCATCCAAGTGGTGTTGGTATGACGATATCAATGGGATGCCTTTGTAAGTAATTGGTTTAATGGTTTTGTATGTGTAATGGATGCTTTAATTGGGTTTTAAAGCAGGAAGTGTAGCCGGGCCGTGAAAGTGGAAGTCCAAAGGACTAATACTGGAAACCGTGATAGCTGGTGCGGATGTCTTTGTGACCGGGTGGTTCGAGTACCCCAAATAAATATATGAATGAGAGGTTCGAGTCCCCCATATTACATGTATTGGTACTTAAGTCAACTTAATTATGGTAGTAGGTTTGAGTCCCCAATATAAGCAAATACGATTATGGATATTCTCTGGTTCGTGTGGCTACACACACTGGGGATCTTCCAGCTAGGGGAGAGTTGGGCCCATATAGCCCGTGGGTGCCTTGATATATGGCGATAATTCTACTCAACCCAGGTTAAATTTTTCAAAGTTCATGCTAATCTTGTTCCCTATCACGACATAGTATATATATGTATATGTGTGTATGTATTGGTTATATGCTTTGGTTTATTGGTTTTGAAATGTTGGCATTATATTGTCCTTATCCTTCAGTTATATGCTAGCTCTCCAACTACTAACCTTCTTTGGATGTTGTATCCCCATGCGATGTAGGGACTGGTCATACTATCACAACTCCTACTCAGTGACTTGGATTCGGGGACAACATGTGTTGACTTGAAGTGGTGAGCTTCCATACTTCGGAAGGCTTCATTTTCTGATTTGAGTTTTCTTATGTCTATATTAGTTTAGACTTGGATATTGGTTTTGGCTATGGTCGGGGGCATGTCCCAACCAGATATTTTTGGATTATTTTAGAGTATTTGTATGGACAAACTATGGACTTTGGTATGTTATGGAACATAATGATTATGTTATGGTTGTTGGTTTGGTTTGGATGGTTTGACTTGGTTGGATTGGTTTCGGATATAGACATATCCCAAAGTCATTACATTTTGAATTACTCTATCTTGTTATATGTATGGAAGTCATCCGACTCAGAGTTTATGTATGCTAGTTGTATTGGTTATCGAGGGTGGTCTCCAGTCCTTGTTGGACCTTAGATGCCCATTACGACAAGGCCCTAGTTCGGGTCGTGTCAAACAAGAACCTTGTTTTCCCCAGAAGCATCTCTAGAGGGATAATCCCGCTGCATATAACCAATCTGACGACACATAAAATATCAGTTCCTCCCCTTCTCACACTGACTATGATGATGCTGACCATAGAATCTGTAAGGAGGGTAGGACGGTGTTGATTCGGCCCCACTGGCCTGATATTGGGCACCTTATGACTTAGAAGCATCACACCCTAAAAATGTCTGTCTCCCGACGGCTTCGGGTAGGGAGCACTAGCCGTCGAATAGGAGTTAGGAATCCCTCAACTCTTCCTTTTGAGCCACTTTCCACTCAGTTGTTGGCCCCCACTTTGTTCTGAAAATCGAGACCTCTTACCCTGCCTCTTACCAATCTCAAACTTTTTCTTTTTCTCCTCTTCGACCTGTTGCATAAACACAACTAATATGGATATGTCCATGTCCTTGATAAACAAAGCAACCTTACTTTGAAGGATCAACTCATGAGACAATCTCGAAGCTAACTTTCTCATTCAGGCCCTCATATTAGATACCAATTCAGGAGCATACCAGGACAACTAATTGAATTTTAAGGAATACTCCTTGACCGTCACCCTTTCTTGCCTCAAGTTAATGAATTCTTCTGCTTTATCTTTCCTCAACTCTTGAGGAAAGAAATGGTCTAGAAATGCACTAGAGAAATTATCCCACATGTCAGAACTAGCATCCTCACCTCTTGATTGCTCCCACTCTTCGTACCATTGGTACTCTACATCTTTTAATTTGTAAGCAACAAACTCAACACCTTTAACCTCCAAAGCATGCATAATCCAGAAGATCTTCTTCATCTCATCAATGAGACTTTGAGGATCCTCCTCGATCTTTGTACCCATAAACATCGGAGGATGCAACCTCATGAATTAGCCAACTCTAGTGGCCTCAGATGAACCCATAACAATACCAGAAGAACTAGACAGTTGTGACTGACATATCACTAATTGAGTCAACAGGGTAAGGGAATGATGAAACTCAACATTAGTAACCTCCCCGAGAAGCAACTGAGTATGAGTGTCACCCTCGGGAGTAGGATTAGTGGGGACAGGTGGAACCCTACGAGGACAGTCAGGTGCAGTGACCCTTGACCGGGTCTGGACCCCAAAAATTGGACGAACTCCGTCCACATTGTCCTCAAACGGGATAAAAGAGTTTTCATGAAGATCAAATCTTCTTGGAGGAATGATCTGAAAGACAAGAAAATAGAAATAAGAAGAATCCAAAACCTTAGACTCTATAGCACGAAATAAGACAACAAGAAAGGGAAACACTTTTAAATATCTCATAGCCTCTCTCTTATAAGTGTGGTGCACTACACACCCATAATATAATGACCCTTCTGATCATTTTTCATGTTTCCTCTTATCTTCACTAGTAAGGCTTCTCTCTAGCTGCCCCAAGTCAATTATGACTTGCTGGGATCGATGGTTCAGTTACCAGGCAGTTCATTTGATTTTTAGAGCCAATTTCTTATTTTAAAGTCTTCGTTGATTCCAAATGGCTATCAGGCAAAAACTTCAATAAAACAACCTCGAATACCAATTTTGACTGTGCCAGCATATTTGAAATACCAATTTTAGTCTAAGTAGACCTTTGGTTCGGTTTTCAATGCACTCGAACTCATTTCAACCTATTAGATGATAAGTTAGAAAATCAAAATATGAGTGTGGGACCTATATTTGGTCGAAACGGCCTCGAATTTAAAATCGAACTTCTCCATCACATCTAGATAGTCTATTTGAGGCTAGGGGACCCTTGGTTCAGGTCCCAAGGCTTCCAAACTTATTTTGGGATATTGAGCGGATTTTTATGAAAAATGAAACTATAGGTGTGGGCCTTACTTTTTTGCCAAAATCTTCTTCGATGAAAGTTTTGATGATTCCAATGGATTTAAAATGTGCTTGACACTCCAATTTCAATATTAGATCATATAATTTGGGTTCCGAACGAGTTCTAAGGGTCAAAAATAAGTTTTTGACTTTGCTTTCACGGGGATGCCAAGGGGTCTATAAATAGATCCCAAGGCCGCAAATTTGGGCAATTTTCTTTTCATTTTTGAGAGACTAAAACCCTAAATGGGTATGATAACCCAAAATTGAGTCTTGTGGGTGTCTAAGAAGCTTGGTAAACATCTTTTATCATGATTATTATCCGGATTAAGGTAAGATTTTAACACTTTATTGGTAAATTTCTTAATTCTTGACCCAAAACCCCAATTTAGCTTAGGGCTTGATTTAGCCCAAAATTTGGTTTGTTTTCACCCATTAATTGAGGGTTATGATTCTATGGTGATGTATGAGCATTAGGTTGACCTCGGAAATGCAATTTCCGTATGTGGGACCCTTTTGGGGGTTTTGGTGTCATTTTTGGACCCGAAGAACAATAGTGCAATATGGGTATCATTAGACTCGTATTGATGAGTAGATTATGTTTATGATAGTGTGATAGGATTTTGGGGATTGTAAAGTGAAGACGAGTATATGGGGCTTGAAGTATGATTTTGAGGTTTGCCATGAGGTAGGCTCCTGTCCACTTTCCTTTATAGATGATGTAGGATATGTATTGCGTATGGATATGAATTTTAGGATTGATTATGAGTAAGATAGCTTAGCCTTGATTATTGATGACTTGGTAAATTAGTTGAGGGTCTTGGACCCGTAAGATAGTATGGTTATAACTTTGTAGACGCCTATTGCCTTCTCCCTAATTTAGATTGAATTGTAGCATTGATTTGATACATTTCTTGATTATGGATATGGTTTTAGTGTTGGAAGCATGATTAGTATATTTGATCTTATTGGGATAGTGTGGTATTCTTGGAATTGTAATTTAGGTAGAATTGACTTAAGTACCTTTATTTCTAGTTGAAGTTCCTATCTTAGGCTTGTAAGTGGTTTACTTGACATCTAGAAGTTGAACCAGATAGATTATCCTAGTTTGGGGCATAGTGTACCTAATTAAGGAAATTGAGGTTTAGAAGTGGGATTGTCCAACCCACTTAGGCCTAGACTTGTGTTAGTCATTGTGGAATTAGATGCAAATGTTAGACATAGTTGAGACTAGTAAACCTTAGTATAAGGTTACTTCATGACTCGGTATATTGTAATGATGTTACTTGAATTGTGACTTATGAGTTATAGCTATGTTATTGCTTATAGAAATGATATAATAATGGGCCCATAGAGATGCTATTTCCTCTTAGACTTGATACTTGGCCCATAGAGATGCCATTTTCTCTTAGACTTGATATTTCGCCCATAGAGATGTTGTTTCCTCTTAAACACGACGTTGGGTCCTTAGAGATAATTTTTCTCTTAGATGCGATGTTGGGCTTATAGAGATGCTCTATCTTTTTAGATATGATAGTTGGCCAAGAGAGGTGATATTCCTCACCCTCATGATGAATGACCTTTATATATAAAATGACTCATAGTCGTGTCATGCTTATTGATATTATGTATTTTTTATAAGAGATGATTCTATGCATATTGATATTATACCTCATATATGCGAGATGCTTTCTAGATGTGAGATGATTAAAGATATGCTATGACTTATAAATATGATTATAGAGATGACTTCTGGATATGTATATGTACTGAAAGATATGAAGATGATATTGTAATTATTCCGAACATATTATTGGGTCGAGGGCCGACAGATGATATCAATAGGACATTCAGGAAGTGTTTATCCTTATAGAGGATGCAGTTACAGTTAATGAATACAGACACACACACACACATATATATATATGCGCATATAAACCTCTTTGGTATGGGACGGAGGAAGGTGTGGTATGATGCTTATGATTTCAGTGATTAAATATTGGTGATGGCATACATAGATTTGATAGATTCATGATTATTATATTAGTTATTGATATGATTCTAGCTGAAATGCGCTCTTATGATTATTCTTCCTAATTATGGTATAAGCTATGTGGTAACTAGTTGTCTATTAGGTGACTATAGTACTTGATGCTTAGAATTCTAAATATGTTAGTTCATTATCCTTTCTTAGTAAAATGCTAGCTAACAACTATGGTTGATACGTGTCTATAAATATAGGTTTATTGATGGTAATGATATGTGCCTATTGATAACAAGTTATAATGCCGATTAGTTGTTAAGTAAGGATAATGTGGTTAACATTGCTAAGTGATAAGGGATGCTAGTAATAATGATTCCTAGTTAATAATGATGCCTAGTTACTGATGCTAACTAGCTAATAATGAGGACTAGTTAATAATGAGGATTAGTTGGTAAATGATTATTAGATATTGATTGGTGTTAGTTAATAAAAAATGTTTAGTTGATAAATGATGAATAGCGAATAACTTACGATTGTGGTTTAATGGTGAACCTTGACTAGACGTTAGATTTGGCTAATTAGTGATTAATGGTTAGTTTCTATTCCACGATTAATGATTATGTGAAGAATAGATTAGATTGATAACTAGAGATACTAAACTGGCGGTATATTGATGAGTCATGGCTAGTTAATAATGAGCAGATAGAATATAATGATAAGATAGTTATCTTTGCAATGTTATGATTATGGTTGCGAGTATATTGGCTTGAGTCTGTGCACCTATTATATACCTATATTTATGCATTGATGATTAGGATGATATATTGATGCTCGACCGGAGGATACTTTGATGATATATTAATGCCCGACAATGTCGGAGGATACTTTGATGATATATTGATGCTTGACAAGGCCGTAGGGTACTTTGGTGATATATTGATGCTTGGTAAGGCTGAAGGATACTTTGATGATATATTAATGCTCGGAAAGGCCAGAGGGTACTTTGATGATATATTTATGCCCGACAAGGTTGGATGATACTATGATTATATAGTGATGCCCGCCAAGGCTGGAGAATACTATGATGATATATTCATACCCGGCAAGGCTGGAGGTTGATCACGATGATGATGGTCATGATGATGACACTTATGATGAGATTGTTAATAGTGATTATGTACCTTGCATCTATTCCTGCATGTGCATCGCCTATCACCTGTATGCACCTATGTCTATCAGCTGGTATGGGACGGTTGCATAGATATGGGTGAAAAATATGCCTTATGTTATTGTATATTTATTAAACCTTTTGATTTTGGGGCGGTGGGGGTACGCGTAGGCTCAGTTAGGTATTTAGTTATCCGAAGTAGCCAATTATTCTAACTGATATTGATGTTGTTATTATTATTGTTATGATCATTATTAGGGATAACTTATTATAGATTGGTCATTGATCTGGTATCGAGATTCGAGGTATGTCTTCAACCTCTTCTATCTTATGAATGCACTATTATGCACGATTATATCATGTCTAGCTATGTGGATTGGAAACCCTAAGTTCGATAGTATTAAATCTTGATTGTATATTAATGAGGTCTTTAAACAAGGATATGATGATCTATGTTATGCTTTGAGATGACCTCATGCATATATGTGTATGCATTTGTATATATATAAATCTAGCTATATGAAGCTATAACACTATCGTATATCCCTTTCTTCATTGTTCATATTGTATATGCATTTCTTCGCTTTGTATATTGCTATATATCTTTCTTTCGCCCATTATTCATTTATTTTCCTGGGATATATAGTATAAAATTGACGTCTATTGAATGTAGCTAGAATAGGATAGTTTACCCTTGATACTTCTTTGTCTTATTATGTTTGACTCTTGCATTTGAATAGGATAGTTGTCCCTTATTATTCACATTGATTTGTTATATGATTTTTGGACTCTTGGGAGTAGTTTCTATTCTATTTATATGATGCATATATGTGTTTTACCTTTGGAGCTAAGTTGTTAATTTCCTATTGAGTACTACTCATTTGGTACTCATACTAAACTTCTGCAACCTGCAGATCTAGTATGGGTTATCGGTGTTGATGCGTGCATTGTGCAGAGCAGCCATGGTTTAAAGACTTATAGTGAGCTCCTGACTTTTGGAATATTACTTATCTCTCTCTTATGTATTAGATTAGTCTCTATATTGTATTTAGAGATAAATTATATCAGTGTAATTCCTTTGACATTTCATCTTGGTATTCTTGATATATAGAAGCTCTTGTATTGATACCATCGGGTTTTAAGGATTTACTTATGTAATGGTTTTTGTCTCATTTATCCCACATTCTTTTCCTTATATTACTGAGTTATCCGTTACTAGCCATTTTAGATAATAGGTTGACTTGCCTACTGGTGGGTTATGGTAGGTGCCATTATGACTTGAGAAATTAGATCGTGATAAATTAGTATCCGAGCCTAGGTTTCAACGGAATATCAATACAAGAGCTAAGTGTTTAGTAGAGTCCTGCAGATCAGTGTGGAGACGTCCGTAATCTATCTTCGGGAGGCTACAGTGACATTTTTGAAAATTTACTTCTTGACTCCTTATTGTGTGCCCGTATTCCTATGAACCTCAAACATATTCTTTGACTTTATTCTATCCCCGAAGGATGATGCAACATTGTCGACAGATGCGGATGAGACTTCAACACATATTTTTAGAGTTTTAGCGCAACATCGAACTAGAGAGACAAAGATGTACGTCGAAGATCTTCAGCATTAGCCATAGGATTTAGGGCCAATTTAGGCTCCAGTTGGTCTCGTTACTACTTCAGTCTTTGAGGTTAAGAATTGGGAATCTGAGTCATATTGCAAATTCCTCCCAGCCATGTATAACATTCGATTCATTGAGTAGTTCTTAGACAAGAGTTGGGTCTATTTGTGTTCATCAGGGTTCCTTAGCAGTTCTGAGTACGAGATTGGATTTCTCAAGTGGGCTAGATTTATTCATATTCTATATCCTTCTGAGTCGGACATTGGTGCATAGATATATTAGAACATTAATATTATCACTTCGTTTGGCATCAAAGCATTTGATTGTAACTGAGTCATCCTTCTCTCAGGTTGTCGATTATGAGAGGACCATAGAGAGCACAAGTATTGGGGATTTCAGACTATGAGATAGTTGATTAGACAGAGTTAGCATGTATTCCCCGCCGTCCTAGTATTCTTGAGACAGGCTATGATTATGGAAGAATAGACATAATTCTACAGATTTTTCTCAGCGTTAGTTGTCCAGCCATTTGAGCTCAGTTTATGTCCCCGCCATATTGATACTTCAGGAGTTCTCACGACTATTAAGAGATTGACCATTAGTCTTGGGAGTGTCCCTGACATGAGATTTCCAATCATTTAACTTATTTAGATTAGCTCATGATGTTTTGATATCTTCGGTTAGAGATGGTGTGCTTGGCGTCTTAGTTGGTGACTCAGTCAGTCGGTTCGAGTTGAACCCGTTCAGATTTATTTATATATACCCATTAGGCATGTGATTACAGATGTCACCATGATTGGTGTCCTTTTATTTCCTGCATTTATCTCTTATTATGTGTATTGGGGTTTCATACCCATTGATGATTATATGCCTTGATGAATTGATATCGATCATTATGTGCCTTATTATTTCATTCATGATGATGTTACTACTCCGTGGTTTATTTTTTTTAGTAGTGGATGGAGTAAATCTGTATTGATATTTTCCCTATGGCTATTGTTTTTGGGTTTTAGTCCCATTTATCTTTGCACATTAGCCCTATTATAGCCCTTGAGTGGTACATAATATTGATGTTTATTTTTGGTATCATCTGTTTAGTATGTTGATATTGATATTGCTGTTGCTATTGCTACCACTGTGTGAGGTTATTGATATTACTTGATATTATTATTTGATGTTGATACTTGATGAATTTAATCTTTACTGGGTAGCTATATAGACTAGTGTTATCTAGTTAGACTTTTATTTTCTGGTGATATTATTTGGTGACTTGAGTAGATATAGCCCGATTTGATGATTTTTCCCCTAGCAAGACGAGGTTGACTGTGTTCCATCTTGGTTAGCTGTATTAAATTGATTTGGATATATATTGTGGTATCGAAGTTAAGTTGACCTTCCATAGTTCCTTGTGCTTTTGAGTCGGCAATTTAGTTATGTTGCCCTTTTTGAGTTTGAGATCCTTAGACTTGCCTCCTATATTGCAAAAGTTTTTGCTTTGGCTATACCTTTCAATGTAGCTTATTTGTGAGATTTACCAGTTTGAGGTCTGTTCTTTCTTTGTGGCTATTTCATCGTCTGATAACAATTTTGATATTGATGTTGAAATATTGTTGATTCATCTCATAGGTATGCTAGATTCGTTCCCTTGTAATAGTTTGCCTTATTGTTAGTATGGAGATTGGATACTCCTTTGTTGTTGTGATATGGTTTTGTCTAGCAGAGTTGGAAAGTTAGAGGCTAGTGACCTTTCCTGTGATTGCTTCTTTAGTTGGAAAATTAGAAACTCTTTAGCTCGAGTTGTTGGTTCTCTGATGGTGGTCTCGACTTTGACCTTGATTTTAAGATTGGTATATTTCTTATTTGATGATATAATTATAGGGTGGATTTAGGAAATCCCCATTCTAGTGTTTTCTTGGACTAGTGAGGCTTGGTGGAGTGATTCTCCTCGATGATATGTGCCTGTGTCTGCTTCTTTGCCTAGATGGAGTATTGGATTGGTTAGTTTCCGGCTTAAGTTGTAATTTTTCCGAGTTGTTAGAGCTTTTACCATTTCTGGTGTGGTTTTTAGCCTTGGGGAGTTTTAGTATGTTTGGATAGTTCATGCTCTCTAGTGGGTATGAAGTGAGTTATATGCATTTCATCCAGTGATTTGCCCTTTTGCATGATTTCTGTATTGTGGCTTGGTATGATTTATCTCGAATATATTAGATTTGGATACTAAAGTCGATTTGAATGGTTGGTAACGATATAGATTATTGGTTCAGTTTTGACTTGACGCTTTGAAATGGCGATTTGGGAGTATGATGAATTTGGAGCATTAGTGCCTACCCATTTTTATTTTTTATTTAGATATTTGAGATCGAGCGATTCAGCCTTGGTATTGAGATTTCATCTTGGTGTTGTAGAGCTTCCGTGCAACTTTTATTTTAGACTTGTCTTTGTTTAGATTTCATTTATAGGCTAGTTGAGCCTACTCCGTAGTTGTCTATTTGGTCTTCTTGACGTCAGTTGAATTATAGTTGATAAATGTTTAGATAATAGCCCATGAGCCCCGTATTGGTTATTTCAGTTTTGACCTTGAGTTTCAGTTTTCTTTGGGAATTTTGGATGATTTTCTCAGTGAGAGTAATATACTCGAGTTAGATTCAGTATGCCTTTATTCTCGATTGATGGGATGTCCTGGAAAAAAATATTCAATAAAAAGTAGTTATACCTTGGACTTCGTGATTTTGGTTTGATTTTCATTCGGACTAGTTGCAGCATTGGCATGGATTACATTCCTCTATTACCTCCGTATGTTTGCCCACAATGCCTTATGAGCTTATTCTCATGTTTTCCTTATGGGGTTTCAGCGGATCGGCTTCAGTTTTTTGAGTTATCTGTGATGAGACTTTGTGGATGTGACTCAAGTAATTTTCCTCCTAGCTTGGAGTGGATGCCAGGTGCAAAATTGTAAAGGGAGTGTATATTTGGATTTAGAGTTAGTGGTATGACTCATGACTTGGGTTGGTTTTGGATTGGGTGAGCCTTTATTGATTTTTGTGGATATGCAGAAGGTCTTAATATGTTGTAGTTCAGATGTGCATGCATTAGCAGTTAAGTTGAATTTTGGTTGTTTGGATGTAAAGTGGTAGTGTTGGTTAAAAAAGGGATACCTGTGGAAAATTCCTTAGAAGTATTTTAACTTCACTGAGGTTATTTGGGAATTCATGCTTAGATCATGCGGGACCAGTACCTCATCCTTTTCAGCTATTGAGATTCTTTCAATCCATTGAATTTCGGAGACGAAAGTCCTTTTAGTAGTGGATGTTGTGATGACCCTTTCGATTATTTTTTATGTTTTTGCTTATCTTCGCCATTAGGGCTTCTTCATAGCTTCCCCAAGTCATTTATGACTTCCAGGAACCGACAGTTCAATTACCAGGCAGTTCATTTGATTTTTAGAGCCAATTTCTTGTTTTGAAGTCTTCGTTGGTTTCAAATGGTTATCGCGTGAAAACTTCAATGAAATAATCTCAGATGACAATTTCTACCATGCCAACAGATCCAAAATATTGATTTTAGTCTGGGTAGACTTTTGGTTCGGGTTTCAACGCACTCGAGCTCATTAAACCTATGGGTCGAAAAGTTGAAAAATCAAAATATGATTGTGGGATCCATATTTGGTCGAAATGACCTCTAATTTAAAATCATACTTCTCCATCCCGCCCGGATCATCTATTTTAGGATAGAGGACCCTTGGTTTAGATCCCAAGACTTCCAAACTTATTTTGGGCTATTGATCGGATTTTTATGAAAAATAAAACTATAGGTGTGGGCCTCACTTTTTGCCTAAACGATCTTGGATGAAAGTTTTAATGACTCCAATGGATTTGAAATGTTGTTTACACTCAAATTTCACTATTGGATCATATTAGTTGAGTTCCGAATGAGTTTCGAGAGTCAAAAATAAGTTTTTGACTTTGCTGTCATAGGGATGCCACATCTGTTCGCCGAGGGGTCTATAAATAGACCCCAAAGCCGCGAATTTGGGCAATTTCTCTTCATCTTTGAGAGTCGAAAACCCTAAATGGGTATGATAACTCAAAATTGAGTCTTGTGGTTGTCTATGGAGCTTGGTAAACATCTTTTATCATGATTATTATCCGGATTAAGGTAAGATTTCCTCACTTTATTGGTGAATTTCTTAATTCTTGACCCAAAACCCCAATTTAGCTTAGGGCTTGATTTATCCCCAAATTTGGTTTGTTTTCACCCATTAATTGAGGGTTATGATTATTTGGTGATGTATGACCATTGGGTTGACCTCAGAAATGCGATTTCCGTACGTGGGCCCACTTGGGGTTTTTGGTGTCGTTTTTTGGACCCGAAGTAGAATAGTGCAACATGGGTATCGTTAGACTCATATTTTTGAGTAGATTATGTTTATAATAGTGTGCTGGGATTTTAGGGATTGTGAAGTAAAGACGCGCATATACTGCTTGAAGTGTGATTTTGCGGTTGACCTTTAGATACACTCTTGTCCACTTTCCTTCATAGATGATGTAGGATATGTATTGCGTGTGGATATGAATGTTAGGATTGATTATGAGTAAGATAGATTAGCCTTGATTATTGATGTCTTGAGAAATTAGATGAGGGTCTTAAACCGTAAGATAGTATGTTTATAACTTTGTTGACTCCTATTGCCTTCTCCCTAGTTTAGATTGAATTGTAGCATGGATCTGATACATTGCTATATAATGGATGTGGTTTTAGTGTTGGAATAATTATTAGTAAATTTGATCTTATTGGGCTAGTGTGGTATTCTTGGTATCATAATTTGGGTAGAATTGACTTAAGTGCCCTTAATTGTAGTTGAAGTTCCTATCTTAGGCTTGTATGTGACTTACTTGACATCTAGAAGTTGAACTAGAAAGCTTAGCCTAGTTTGGGTCATAGTGTACCTAATTAAGTAAACTGAGGTTTAGAAGTGGGATTGTCTGACCCACTTAGGGCTAGACTTGTTGTAACGCCCCGTATTTTCGCGCTAGAATTTTAACCATCGTTCTTACGTGTGTAAGATCTAATCCAAATGATTCCCATGTGAAAATAAGTTTCATGATTATTATCCTATTTTATGAATTACTTTTGAGGTAAAAGATGTTTATATAAATCACTTAGAACAAAGGCGAGCTAAGAGCTTTTGAATTGGCCAAGTTTTGGTATTTGACTTCCCAAAGGCAAGTTTTGAATGAGTATAACTTTATTTATATGTGGAATTTGTCAGTTTAAGACCCACCAAATTGTAGATAATCGAATTAGCTTTCAAACGATACGAATTTCTCCTTAATTTGATACCCGAGCGAAAAGTTATAGTCATATTCGTGAAGAGAGGCAGTGAGGTCGCGCTATTAGCCCGCAACTCACTCTCCATCGCCTGCACCTATTTTTCAGTTTCAGTTTTTGCATTTTTAAGGGCAAATAAGTCTTTTCCTCCACCCTAACTCGTCCATAACACATAATTAAAGCCTCAAGGAGCATTATTTGCCTACTTTATTCATAATTCCTCTCTAAGAACAAAACCCTAATCTCCATCCAAGAACTTCAAGACTACATCACAATCTCTTCAAGAAAAACCAAGAATTAAGTGTTGTACTCCAATAATTTCAAGAAAAGCTTTCAACATCATCTCCAAGGGTTTCAAAGTCAAGTTTTCTACATCAAATCAAGCCTATTAAGGTATGTGGGGTTATGAACAAGGAAACTTCTTTCCTCCTTGTGCCCAAAACTAGTTTTTAAAGATGAATTTACATGAGTTTCAATCTAGGGTTCCTACCCAATTATCATTATTTGAAGATTATGATGTTATAAGTGATTTAAATGTTGAATTGCATGACTATTTTCACATCTTTATGCGTGTGATATGATTGTACAGATTTCCATTGAGTTTTAAGTATGATATTGTGATTTTGATTTCATTACCTTGATATTGTTAAAGTATATCAAGAAGTATATTGAGCATGACGTCTTGGTATGAATTTGCATGAGTTTAAAGTATGGGTTTTAAAGCCCTAAGTTTAAGTATTGATATCTCTACTAGATTATGATTTTGAGCCTTTTTTACAAATTGTTTACCAAGATTTAAGAAATAAAGTTGATCTTTTAATCCTAAGCTAAGATAAGGAATCCACATTGTTCATATAGTTTGAGATTTAAAGAAAGAGAAGCATAATTGGTTTTCATTATAAACCCTTGTGCTATTTTAAGGTGGATTTTCTAAAGTTCTGAGCAAGAGAATGAAAGTAGTATTCAACACCGAGTTGGGTATGATTTCAAGGGCTCATGCCCCAGAACTACGTTCCACCGTAAGATTGAGATTAAGTGTCCATAGTGGGCTAAGTCATTGATCACTTAAGATAAGGTCATACTCTTTGGCAAGAGTTTGACAGCTATCCCCAACATGGTGTTTTCCCCTTTGGGGAATATTACATTGGACATCATGATAGCTCACATGGTGTATGTCAGTTATAAAAACCTCCCAAAGCCCCTCAATCCTAAAACAAAATAACAAAACAGTTTCATAAACTATGTAAAGGCTCATAATTTAATTTAGATATTGTTTTATACAAGACATTAGCGATGAGATTTTAGCTTTCAGTTTACAGATTCAAAGGTGAGTCCTTTTTACACTTAGCCTGCATGATTTGGAAACAGACTTACTTCAGTCCTACTTATTCAACTACCAGAAAGAGTAAAAGTATAACTTTTAGAAATAAGTGTTATGGGTCACAGGATTTATACAGTATGCTTTATTATTCATGATTTATGATTTTCATCTTTTAGATATTCAAGCCAATGTGAGTCATTTACAGTTAGCATGCATTATTAAAAATTTTATATGAATATTGAGTTATTATTTTTATTTTTGCATTCACCCCCACATGCTCAGTACATTCCAAAAGTACTGATCCACATATATGTCTATATGCTAGATTGTCTCATAATGTAGGTACCAGTTGTAGCACTTACATCATAATCAGATAGTTTGTAGTTTCCAGTCAGCAGGTGATTGGTTCTTTTGATTCGAGGACTCGAGTCAAGTCTAATTTTAGTAGCTTTTCTTTTATTCATTCGTATTGATTTGGAATAGTTGAGGGTCATGTCCTGCTACCTATAGTTAATATTAGTAGAGGCTTCATAGACAATTCGTAGAGTTAATGTATTTGAATCCAGTTTTGTTTTTGTAAAAGAAGAGTTGTAATAATTTTAATTTAGTTTTGTATTGATCAGATTCAGAAAAGATTTATCTTCCACTTATTTTGTTCAAATTTATGTATTTTTTTCAGTTGCTCATGATTTATGCCAGTAGAAGGGTTAGCTTGGGATAACTTGTTGTCCTAAGCATCGTGTGACGTCCCGGGACCCATTTTTGGAGCATTACAAACTTAGTATTAGAGCACAGAGTTTAAGTGTCCTAGGGTGTCTGTGAAGCCGTGTGTAGTAGAGTCTTGCAGAATGGTACAGAGACGTCTGTACTTTTCTTTTAAAGGCTACAGGGCATTTAAGAAATGTTTCTTTTCTTTCATACTCTATATTATGTTGTAAAGTTGTTCCTTTAGAAACTTCTATTGATTTGTGTGTTCATTCATACTTCTCTATCTATGTATTATTCTTTGGATAACATGATTTATAAGTTCCAATTCCTCCCAAGATTATGCTCTGAGATTTACTATTAGAAATTTTAGAAGTCACACAAGGGGCTTGAGAGGAGCTCACTAGTGTGTTATAAGTTCCTCATGTTGAAAGTTATTTTCCTCATCCTCATGAGTCGTTCAGTTAAGACAGAGTAAGATATGTATTCAAATCCCTCATTAATCCTTCAATACAGATAGTGCTCATTAGAGGAGATAGTGTGAATCTAGATTGTCAAGTAGAGTTTCCATTTGAGGGATATTGTAACCTAGAGTGTTATAATTTATAAGTAGTAGAAACTTTTTATAGTTGGAAGTATGAGTATAGAAGTGTAGTGCCAAGAAAGGTGGTGATGGCGATTGATTGAATGTATATAGATGCACTTTTGCATATGATTGAGTTAGTAGTGAGGTGATTTGTCCTTGTGTGTTAGTTTAGTAAAAGGTAGAGAAGGAGTTGTTAGTTAAGGTGAATTGATGTTTGCTTGAAGTATGAAAGGAGTTATTGATGGTATTTATCATGTTAAGTAAAGAATTGGTTATTGATGAAAGTATTTGGTGGTTGAGTATTGTTAATTTAGGCTTCCCTTGAGGATACAAAAAGGAGTTTTGCTGAAACTTATAGAGCTATGAAGTAATTTAGGTGGATAGATGGGTAAATAGTCATAATGTGTAGGAGGAGGTGCTAATGTATTATAATAAGATAGACCATGCGATCATGATCATTTATTATTATTATGAGGTTCTAGCAGAATAGTGTTTCTTGATGTTTTATTTTATAGCTTTGAAGTGAGAATAGTATGTAAGGTTGGGTTGTTAATCATGCCTAGCACTAGACACTAAGTTTGAACAGTTGATGGTCATCAAGGTGGATGTAATGATTGCTTTGTTAGTGATGCTAGTTATATAGAGGTGAACCAATAGGATTGAAACAGTGAATGCAAGAATTTAAGTTTATTGATTTGAGATTAAGTATGATGGTGTATGTATGATGTAGAGGTATGCCCAAGGTGATATGGGGTTTCATTGATTTTTAAGTTTATTAAGTGTTGTGTGTGGTTAGTAGTAGATGGTGTTGAGTATTTTAAGTATGATTTTGGTTCTTATGGTTTGGGAAAAATACAAATATAGAAGTGTGATCTTGATAGGCTATGATTAAGTGTTTAGTGAGGTAAATATGTTTGTAAAGGAGAGTGTAGGTCTTTGACGATGATTAGTGAAGCTAGTGAAAGTTAAGGATGGTATATATAAGAGTATTGTCTAAGAATGAAGTCGGTAAGTTCAAAATATAGTTCATTCATGTGAGTTTAGCATTTATGTGTAGACCGTTAGAATAAAGAAATTTTGGCTCAGTCCTAGGAATATGAAATAGATCCATAAGTTTAGAAGGATGGCTTTAATCTAAGGGAGAGATATTTTAAGATACCATAAGACCCTAGCTCATTTCAGTTCCCTATTACTTTTAAAGGGGTCTAAGACTTAGAAAATTATTCACTAAGTTTTAGAATTTATACATTCCTAAAGCCCCTAAACTTCAATGATTTTATTTCTGACCTTCCTGGCCTTAGAATGTAGATTTTAAAGCTGATTCATGATCGAGGGTGTCGAAGGTACATCTCGGGTAAGTTTCAGAAATTTTGAACAAGCATAAGGGCATGTTTGGAAGTCCAAAATAGTAGCTGCCCGCGATATGCCCGTGACGCGCACTCTATTTCACCGGTAAGGGAGCCCGCGATATAGCCCGCGATATAGCCCGCAATGCTCTCTCCATCGCTTTCCTCCTTATTTTTCCAAATTTTGTTTTGGTGTATTTAAGGGCCTATGCTTATACACTTCATGCTTATTCAAGTTCATTCTCAGTGTGTAATAAGTAAGTAACAGCTTCACTCAGTGATTCGAGTTATCCCTTATAAATCTATGAACTCCATTCTTATGTACAATAACTTATGATAAGTATGAACTCATGTTTCAGAGTATGATCAGTTCTCAGAAAATTTATGATACTAGTGAAATTCACATTATTTCATGTATGTCCTCAGTTTAGATCTCTTTAATGAATCCATGCCTCTGACATTCTATTCCTCAAGCCTCAGTTAAGTGTCAAAGTCATGTATAGTATTCTTTCGTGCTTCAGGTCCATATGTGTTAGATTTTCAGTGACCTCTTCTTATGTTAAGATAGTGGTGATAATAATGGATAAACAATGGATTGGACGAGATAGAGTTGATGACCCTCATTGAGAATGATTATTTATAAGGCTAAAGGATGAAGGAATATAGAGGCAACTCTTTGGTACATGTCATAGTTAGTTGAGAATTCTGAGTGTGTCTTCTTGAGAATAGTGCAAGAAAGTTGTTATTGATAGAGGTTTAGAGAATATGAAAAGTATGCCTTTATGGGTCTTTGCCTTGAAGTTCATATGTGGTTATTGCGATAGGCTTGAATGCTATGTTGGGATGTAAGTGGATGAATGGAATATGCGCTAGTAGATTCATAGTAAGAGTCTCGAGTTAGTCATTGAAGCGGTAAGGCATGTTATACTTAGGGTGTGAGCTCTAAAAGAGACATAGAAGATTGAATCATGCGGTTTAAACTAGTATTATAGTGTAGTTTGTTGTATCTTGTAATTTTGAGTTAGGCTTGATTATTGAAGATTGAATCATGCAGTTTGATTATCTTGTAATTTTGAGTTAGGCTTAATTACGGTGAGGAACATTCGTCCTCGATTGAGACTAGTCAAGCTGAGGATACCGAGGAATTGAGACCATAACTGGCATGCATAACTGAAAGCATGACTAAACTGATTTGCAAAAGCAAGAATTATCAAGAGAGTGACTGTATAAAGCTGAGACTTAGAATGAAAAGAGATAATCTGAGGAAACTTGTTACCTCACACTGAATCTAAACTTGCAGCAAAAAGATGAGGGTACTTGATTCGGATATCTGCTTCTGCTTCCCAAATGGCGCCCTCAACAGATTGATTCTGCCAAAGAACTTTGACCAAGGGAACTTCTTTATTCCTTAGTCTACGAATTTAGTGATCAAGAATCTCAACTGGAATCTCTTCAAAAGAGAGGCTATCATGAATATCTACGCTTTCTAAGGGTACAACAACAGTCGGATCACCAATACATTTCTTTAGTAAGGATACATGGAACACAGGGTGAATGGATGACAAATTTGTAGGTAATTCTAGTTCATACGCAACCTTTCCAGCACGATTTAATATCCTGAAGGGGCCAACATAACGAGGACTGACCTTCCCCTTTTTGCCAAATCTTTTTGCCCCCCTTATGGGTGAAACTTTCAAATAAACTAAGTCATCATCTACAAACTCAAGATCCGTTCTCCTCACATCTGCATAAGATTTCTGATGACTCTAAGTTGTCTTCAACGTTTCTCGAATCAACTGTACTTTCTCCATTTCTTTAAATACCATATTTGTCCCAATCAATGTGGCCTCACCCACTTCAAACCAACCGATAGATGATCTATATCTCCTTCCATAAAGAGCCTCAAATGGATCCATCTAGATGCTAGCATGGTAACTGTTATTGTAGGTGAATTCGATCAATGGCAGGTGATCATCCCAACTACTCTTGAAGTCAAGAACACATGTCCTCAACATATCCTCTAGAGTCTGAATGGTCCTCTCTGCCTAACCATCTGTCTGAGGATGAAAAGCTGAACTGAGGTGAGCTTGGGTACCAAGACCCTTCTGAAAGGCTTTCCAAAAGTGAGAGGTAAACTGAGTACCCCTATCTGAAATGATGGACAGAGTAACTCCGTGCAATTTGACCAACTCTCTAATATACAACTTCACATAATCTTGAGCTGTGTAGGATATATGAACTGGTAGGAAATGGGCTGATTTGTTCATCCTGTCTACAATAACCCAAATCAAATTATGCTGACGACGCGAACGGGGTAACCCAGTGACGAAATCCATATTTGCCTCTTCCCACTTCTAGGTGGGCATACTAAATATCTGCAAGGTGACACCAGGCCTTTGGTGATCCACCTTGACCTGTTGACAAATAGAACACTTAGCCATAAACTACGCAATATATTTCTTCATACCACTCCACCAATAGACTTCCCGTAAATCTCTGTATATTTTAGTAGCACCTGGGTGAATGGAGTAACGCGCACCATGCACTTCTGCCATAATCTGTTGCTTCAAATCCTCAACATACGACACACATAATCTACTCTGATATCTCAACACACCATCTCTCCTATAGGAGAAAACCTTTACCTTCTTCTCTCTAACTGCTTCCTTCAACTTAACTAGACTGGGATCCTTATCTTGTTTCTCCTTCACTTTCAAAACTAAAGAAGATTTTGCACTACTCTGAACCTATATATTTCCCTCAGCCGAATCAATTAACTGCACTCCTAGTCTAGCCAACTTATGAACTTCTCGAACTAACTCTTTCTTGTTACCCTCGACGTGAGCCACACTACCCATCGATAGTTTACTATGGGCGTCTGCCACAACATTGGCCTTGCCCGCATGATACAAAACACTTATGTCATAATCTTTCAACAATTTTAACCACCTTCCCTGATGAAGATTTAACTCTCTCTGCGTAAACACATACTTCAAACTTTTATGGTTTGTAAGCACTCAACATGAACCCCATAAAGATAGTGCCTCCAGATTTTCAAAGTAAACACAACTGCAACTAATTTAAGATTATGCGTAGGATAGTTCTTTTCATGAGGCTTAAGCTGTCTAGAGGCATAGGCTGTGACTCTACCTCTCTGTATGAAAACACAACCCAGACCAACTCTAGAATTATAAAAAAAGACAATGAATCTCTTTGTACCATCAGCTAATGGTAAGACTAGAGCTGAAGTGAGTCGAGCCTTCAACTCCTGAAAACTCTTCTCACAAGAATCTGACCACTGAAACATAACTTTTTTCTGAGTTAATCTATATATAGGGGATGCAATGGACGAAAACCCCTCAACAAACTATCTATAATAGCCAGCTAAACCCAAGAAATTCCTAATGTTTGATGGAGAAATGGGTCTAGGACAGTTTCTCATTGCTTTGGTTTTATGAGGATCAACTCTAATGCCATCATCGAAAATAATATGACGAGGAAAGCTACTGACCTTAGCCAAAATTCACACTTGCTGAATTTGGAGAACAACTGGTGGTCTCTAAGAGCTTGCAATACAATTCTAAGATGGTCTGTATGGTCATTCTCACAACACAGGAATAGACAAGAATATCATTGATAAAGTCTATGGCAAATGTGTTTAGGTACTGTTCGAACACTCGGTTCTTCAAGTCCATGAAGGCTGCTGGAGCATTTGTTAGTCCGAAGGACATGACTAGGAATTCAAAATGACCATAACGAGTTCTGAAAGCTGTCTTCGGGATATCATATTCTCTTACTCTAAGCTGGTGATAACCGGATCTAAGGTTTATCTTAGAGAAGTAACTTGCTCACTGAAGTTGATCAAATAAGTTATCAATTGTGAGAAGAGGATATCTATTTTTAACTATGACTTTATTCAACTAACGATAGTCAATGTATATTCACAGAGAGCCATATTTCTTCCACACGAATAGGATGGGAGCACCCCATGGAGAAACACTGGGCCTTATGAAACCTTTATATAAAAGATCTTTGAGTTGCTCCTTTAACTCTTTAAGCTTGGCTGGAGCCATAGGATATGGAGGAATAAAGATGGGTTGAGTATCAAGAAGAAGATTAATGCCGATATCTATTTCTCTGTCGGGAGGTACCCCTGGTAAATCTTAAAGAAAAACTTCTGGAAAATCATTGTCTACACGAACTGACTGATCTGTTGGAGCCTCAGACTTAATGTCTTTGACTCAAACTAAATGATAAATGCACACTTTTGAGATCAAATTTCTAGCCTTAATATAGGATATGAAATGACTTTTAGGGGATATAGAATTACCTTCCCTCTCAAAGACTGGCTCATCTGGAAACTGAAACTTCACCATTCGAGTGTGACAATCTATAGATGCATAACAGGAATGAAGCTAATCCATGCCTAGAATAAGGTCAAAGTCTACCATATCTAACTCTATTAAGTCTGCTATTATGGTCTTATGAAGGACAGTGATAGGACACTTTTTGTAGATCTATTTGGCAATAAATGACTCACCCACTAGGGTAGAAACTAAGAAGGGCTTAGAAAACTTTTTGGGATCTACTCTAAAATTTACTACAACCAACGGAGTCACATAAGAGAGATTTGAACCTGGGTCTAATAGCACATAAACATCAAGATAAAAGACAAAACATACCAGTAATGACATCTGCTAAACTCTCTTTCTCCTGGCGGGATGATAAAGCATAGAACTGATTCTGGCGCTGACCGCCACTGGTGCTGGATAATGCGCCCTGAGGAGCTGGTGCGTTAGTAGCCTGAGTCTGGGGACAAACATCCCTGTTTTCTTGCTTAGCATACAGGCACTCTTTGGTTTCGTGACCCAACTTACCACATTCAAAAAACCTTTTTTTCCCAACAAACACTCACCAGGATGATTCTTACCACACTTAGCACATATAGGATAACTGGGCTTTCCACCCATACTATTCTAAGACTTGGACATAGAAGTCCTTCCCCACTACTCCTGCTTGGTTGTGGATGTGGGAGAATTAGATGAAGATGGCGCTGGTAAATATAGGCCACCCTAAAATTGCGAACAATTTCCCTCAGCAAATCTCGATGGCCATACTCAAACTACCCAGTTCTAGCCTTCTTACTTCCTCTATCTCTTCCCTTTAACTTTTCTGCCTCAATATGCCGAGCATGAGTCATCAACCTAGAAAAGTTCATGTCCCCAATAAGCATAGCAGTCCTACACTCCTTGACTACCAAACCAGACACTCCGGTAACAAACTTACTCTTACTAGAACTTTGATCAGCTATCAAATTAGGAGCATACTTAGTAACTAATTGAACTTAAGGAAGTACTCTTTCACTATCATATAGCCCTGCCTCAGGTTCATGAACTCCTCAATATTTGATTCTCGCAACTCACGCAGAAAGAACCTATCTAGAAACACATCCTGAAATACCTGCCAACTCATAGGAGCTGCATTTTCACCCCTACCTTTCTTCCACATAACCATCCAATCATAAGAAACATCCTTTAACTAGTAAGAAGCCAATTCTACACTCTCATCTTCAGTAACATGCATAACTTGGGTGATCTTTTTCACCTCATTAAGATACAACTGTGGGTCCTCACCTACCTTGGACCCAAAGAATTCAAGAGGATTCATACTCATAAAGTCACAAAATCTGGCTATTGCTAAATCTCCCTCTTGCTAATGTGGGACTATAGCCCGATGTTTCCATTAACATTATCAGTCACATCTTGGGCCAACGCCTGAAAGGCAGCCCGAAATTTAGCATGAGCCACATTCTCATTCAGAGGATCAACAGGCTGGGGTGGCTGGTTATTATTTCTGCGGAGAGGCATATTCTGTCTCATAAGAGCATGAGTTAAAAGCAGATAGAGACATCTCTAAGCACAATGGATCATGAAAGAAAAGAATGATTTCCTAAAATGTCTCGTAGCCTCATTCTCATAAATGTGGCGTGCTTCACACCCATGATCAAGACTCTACACAATGAGGCTTTTCTGACTCACTGGGACTCTTTAAAACATTACGCTCTGATACCAAGTTTATAAATCCCCAAAAATAGGTCCCGAGAAGTCACACAGTGCTCAAGACTATGAGTAGTCTCAAGCTAACCCTATAAGCCTTCTACTAAATCTGAAACTCATAATGGAGAAATATAAACATAAAATAAATGCTGAATTTTGTCTGATCTAAGCTGGAATTAACTGAATATAATATCTGAAAGTATTTGACTTAAAAGTCTGAACAATCAACACTGGGAATCTGAATTATAACTAGCAGTCTGACAAGCCTCTACTACTAACAACTAGAGAGCTACTGGGACAAACCCCCAGATGACTTGAACTAATTGAAAATACTGAATCAACTGCTTTAATAAGCTGAAAAACTGAATAGCTAGGTCCCTGAACTATGAGGACTCACCAACTGTTGGGATGTAGATAGAAATACTCGAAATCACTCACGCTACTGAAACTGAGCACCCAAACCTACATTATTAAACAATGTAGCACATAGACATATATGTGGATCAATACTTATGAAATGTATTGAGCATATGGGGGTGAATGAATTAGTAAAAAATATCTACATATACATATAAACTTGTAAAAGAATGCATGCTAAGTGTAGATGTCTCATATAAGCTTGAATAACTGAAAACTGAAAATCATAAATCATGAGTAATAACACATACTGTATATATCACGTGAGTCATAAAACTTAGTTCTATAAGTTGTACTTGTATTCTATCTTTAAATCATGCGGTCTAAGTGTAAAAAGGACTCACTTTTATATCTGTAGACTGAAAGCTGAAATCTCATGACTAACATCTTATGTGAAATAATGTCTGAAATGAAATGTGAGCCTTACACTTAGTTTCTAAAAGCTTTTCTGTTAGGATTACTCTTTTCTGTAGGGAGAATCTTTTAACCGACATAAGCCATGTGAGCTATCATTGAGTCCAACGTCTAGTTCCCCTAAGGGGAAAATCTCACATTGGAGAGAGATGTCATACTCTTGCCAAGGAGTATAACCTGAGCTAAGTGATCATAATATGTAGCTGTCATCCATATAAATGGGAATAATCTGAATCTATACCTACATTAGCTCATAGTTCTGGGGAAGTAGGATGCGCTAAACACACACTTCCCGCTCGGTGCTAAATACTACTTTCCTTTAAATCTGTACGCTCAATTTGTAGGAAATCCACTTTAAAACTAGCATAAGGATTTAAAATGAAAACCAGTTATGTATTTATCTATTTTAAACTATGATCAAACTAATCTGTAGTCAAACTATTGTCAAAACTATAAAGTGGATTCCATATCTTAACTGAGGATCAAAAGATCAAATCTTGATTCAAACACTAAATATAAACTAATCATAGGATGCTTAAAGCATAATCTTCTTGAAATATCAATAGTCAAACTAGGGCTTAGTAACCCATGCATCAAATTTATGTCAATTTATCACAAATCATGCTCAATAGTCAAAATCGTGAAGTTCTTGCTCAATATTAGTCAAAATAGTGAAATTCAACCTTCAATATATCATAAACCACTTCATAAGCATAAATTGCGAAGATAGGCAGGCAATTCATCATCTAAAACACTTGTAATATCATAATCTTCAAATAGCAATATTTTGGGTATGAACTCTAATTTGAAATTCATGTAAATTCATAAAAAATCATCTTTAAAATAAATTTTGGGCACAAGGATGGAAGAAGTATCCTTGTTCATAACCCCACATACCTTAATTGATGAAGACACTTGACTTTGAATCCCTATTTGTGCTCTTGAAGATTGTTTCTTGAAGTTATTGAATTGGGAACTTTGAATTTTGAATAGCTTGGAATAAGAATGGTGAAATTTTGGGTTTCTTGAGGTTTGAAATTGAAGCTCTAGGGTTTTCCTTGAGAGAAAATTGGTAAAAAATCAATATAACATGCTTAGAATAGGTTAAATTTTTATTTATCATGATTTGGGGGCTTGGGAAAAGACTAATTAGCCCCTTGGATACCCACCACGATGCGGTGGAATCGCGGTGACTCACTAGTCTTTGACAAATGCTGAATTGGGCATCACCACGATGCGGTGAGCCCCTTATCGCGAAATTCGCCGTGATGCGGTAAAATCGTGGTGGCTTTCTGGAAATAACAATTTTCTTTTCATCCTTCACCACAACGCGGTGACTCTCTCACCACGATGCAGCCTAACCGCGGTGAGTTGTTACCTTGCCAATCCAAATGCGATCCAAACCTTGTCTAAAAAACCTGAAACTTACCCAAGAAATACTACTTACACCCCTGAATATAACTCAACTCAAAAATCATCGTCTTGGAGCCTGGAAGGTTAACTTAAAAATCCTCGAAGTTTAAAGAGAGTAAAAAATGACTAAATCTCTCAACTCATAGCTTTATTTTCAGGTTCTAAGTTCTATAAGCACATACTAAGGGCTGAACTGAACTAAGAACGTACGGGGTATTACACTTACGAGGTCTACAATCATTATCAATACCACAATTTAGATCAACGAAACCGATATCACCATAGCATAGTTATATAGTTATTTGTTCTCTATCTCATTCATGAGCTCTAAGTCTAGTCTATATTAGCTAATCTCCATATCCATGAAGCACTAGTTTACAAGTCTTATAGTTTACTTGCCATCAAATAAGGAAAAGCTACAAGTTACCAACACTATTATTTATTCATATATCTCAAGGCCATTTTTTAGTTAGCATCCTCATTATATAAGTCGCTAATTAAGCCACCACGGCGTCACATGCTAGATGTCGACTTAACTATTCATCATACAATACTAAGTCTGATATCATTAGGCATGTAACAACTTTAAGGACTAGTTGTCATATTTTAACCAAGTAACGTCCACCAACTAGTTTACTAGTCTTCTAGCCCACAAGTCATAGTCATTTATCATAAATAACTAGTTATCACATAAGCCACTTTATTAGGCGAAATTCCATAACATGACCATTTATCAAAGTCAAGTAGATGTACTAGGTGAGCCCTTGGTTCTACAGTAGATTGCACATATCAATTAGCCTTAACCCAATACTCGGCATAATCCACTTCTAGTTACTAATTAGAATTAATAAGGGTCACACCTCTTAACTATTGATTAGTGACGAAGAAAGATTAATAATCTATCAAAGAAGACATCATGTCCCAAGTACACAAACGGGTTTATCCACACACATCATAACCCCACATATGTCCATATATTCATATATACTTACCACATACGGTATCATCATAATATCGTTACCTCTTCCAGATTAACCGGGCATCATCACAACAACAACATATCCTCCAAATTCACCGAGTATCATCATAACATTGTTATATCCTCCGAATTCACCGGGTATCATCATAACATCATTACCTCTTGCGGATTAACCAGGCATTATCATAATATCAACATATCCTATGGATTCACTCGGAATCATCATAACATCATTACATCCTCCGAATTCACCGGGTATCATCATTACGTCTTCTGGATTAATCAGGCATAATCATAATATAAACATATCTTTTGAATTCACCGAGCATTATCATAACATCATTATATCTTCTGGATTCACTGGGTATCATAATAACATTATTACCTCTTTCGACTTAATCGGGCATCATCATAATATCAACATATCCTCTACATTCACTGGGCATTATCATATTATTAGCACATCTACCAAGACAACCAAGATTCATATACATATGTAGTCAAATCAATGAATATGTACAAGCCACAATAATAGTGTATACGTGATACAAGGTAACACATATCATCATACTTTGTAATTAGTCATCACTACATAATATAAGTAGATGCATGAGCATGAATATCTAAATGATATGCGCAATCACCACTTTTCCAAGGTTATCATGTTTATTAGGAAGTCAATTATAAGCCAAGTGTATGCTTGCTAGTTGCCTCTTTTATTTCCGCATTTCACAATACTAACCCAAAATGGGAAAATGTTTACATAAGCATTAGCTTAATCATTACACTTGGTTCATGGCAAGAGTGGTAACATAATTAGAGGTTCACTTGGTGAACTAATCAATAAGTCAAGCAATAGCATAACCACAAGTGCAATTCACAAGACTTTCCAAGGATATCCATATCATGACAACAAGATAATCAATCAAGTATACATATTATCCAACCATCGACCACATATATACACCGACAACCGGGTTTAACCATTATAATCTTAATAACATGATTTAGACGTTCGTTAAATATCTAGGTCACTAGGGAATTTCATCGTTCAAGCTTAAGGTGGGTCAAGTCCCATACCTAATACCAATAATGCCAAAGTTCACTTCTACAAGGCTAACTTCTACTCGAAATTAGGATAGGTTATAATCACACCACAATGGCTTATCAGTCTTTACTAGGCCTATAAGGAAAAATCCTCTTCAAGTATTCTTTCTAAGTCATCCCAAATTTAAGGCTATTCCATAACTAGTCATATCTAGGTCAACATACTCTTAAGGTTAGCCAACAACATCATTCATAACTATTAGAACAACTGGAGTATCTCATACTATTCATGAGACTACAAGTAGAACTACCTAAGGTTCTAGGCTAAAGGTCAAGCATCACATTTTACAAGTTTAATAGCATACAGTAATCAACTAATCCCAAGTATCACTAATCATCCATTTATCATATAAGACCCTACCAAATATCACAAGATATCAATAATTATACTATAATCAAGCTCAAACTATCTATAAGTAAGCCTAACCTACCTCGAATCCAATTGCTCACGAACCAACAATCTTTGTTTTCCCTATTCTTGAAGCTTCTTCTTCCACGAGCAAACCTATATACAACATAATCTAAGCATTATTACAAGAACAAAAACACCTATTATGGAACCATTATTCCATGGGTCCAAAATGACACCAAACCCCCAAGTGGGTCCCATTTTTGAAAAGTGAGTTTTCGAGACTAATCCATTGTTTAAATATCATTAAGGATCTATAACCCTAAGAAATATGAGTAAATCAAACACATTTGTGGCTATAATTGAGACTAAAAGACTTAGGGTTTTGGATCTAGAAATCAAGAAATTAATACCAAATTTGAAGGAATCTTACCATAGATTTGTGGCAAAAATGGATTACACAAGTTATTCAAGATCCTAATCAACCCACAAGACTCACTTTTAAGTCAACAATCTTTTATGTCTGCTAGGGTTCTCAAAGATGTGAAAAATGCCTAAAAAATGGGCCAAAAGGGCCTTTTATATGAGTTTCAATGGGACCACAAGGTTAAAACTTATTTTTGACCTCCCAGACTCATTCGGACTTTGATTTTTGCAAATGAACTATGTAAACCCACTAAATTTGACATTATGGATGCATTGGTGAAGTAAAATTTTTCATACAAGTTCATTTAGGCAACTTGTGGGTCCCACACCCATATATTCTAATTTTTGACTTTTCAACTAATGGGTTGAAATGAGCTCAGGTGCTGTGGGATCCGAACCAAGGGTCTACCTATCCTAAAATTGATATTGCATAGCTATCGGCACAGATGAAATTTGCATCCAAAATCATTTTACAGAAGTGTTTGCTCGGCGGCCATTTGAAATCGATGAAGACTTCTAAATGGGAAATTGGTTCTAAAAACTAACGAACTACCCAATAACCAAACTATCAATTCTAGCAAGACATAAATGACTTTGGGCAGCTATGGAAAGGCTCTAATGATGAAAATAAGTAGAAATACAGAAAATAACCGGAAGGGTCATTACAAAAGTCATCCTACATAGTCGTCTCAGCATTATCACCCCTTATTGCTTCCCACTCCTCATACCACTAGTAAGCCACATTTTTCAACTGATAGGCGACAAACTCTACACTCTCTGAATTAGCAGCATGCATTACCCTAAAGATCTTATCCATCTTATTAATAAACCCCTGAGGATCCTCCTTAACCTTAGAGACCATAAATATTATGGGATTTAATCTCATAAACTAGCCAACCCGGGTGACCTTTGATGAATTAGCAATAGAACCAAAATGATCAGGACGACGGGACTGAGATGCCACCAACTGCATAAACATATGAATAGACTGATAGAATTCTGTATTAGAGTATCTCCCTGAGGTGACTGAGCATAATTATCACCAGCCCAAAAAGCCCGAGGAGGACTACTAGGGACCAATAAAACCCTACGTGGAGTGGAACAGTCAGGAGCAGGGACCTTAGATCGGGTTTGTTTGCTATAAGTAGGGTGAAATCTCTCTACATTTTTCTTAGGTTTAATAGAGATTCCAACAGAGTTTTTATGACCGTCAGATATTTAGAGAGGCATGATATGAAATGTGAGTAAGCCAGGAGTTAGAGAGTTTCATAGCAACTAGACTTTATAGCCCAAAATAGAACACAAGAAGTAAAACATTACTAAATGCCTTATAGCCTCCCCCTTATAGGAGTGGCACACTACACACCCATAAAAGAAACTCTACTCAACATGGCTTTGTGGATACCCAATGACCTTAAACCGTGCTATGATACCAAGCTTGTCACGACCTGAACCCGGGCCTGGCCATGATGTGAAATACCAAGTCCATCCTAGGTCAAAGAAAACCCCCTTAGCATTACCTCAAGAGGCACATAAATAAAAATAGTAGAAGCCAATGAAATAACAATAAAAAGGATAGATAGTTAAGTGAAATTTCTAAGATTCAAAACAATAAACCAACCCATAACTTGTCAACAAAATCCTCTAAACAAAGAATACCAAACTAATAGGACATGCCTCCGACTATGACCAAAATGAATCCAAAGTACTAAGATAATAAGGAAAATAGTAAAATAATTGGGCCTTTCAAAAGATGGATTCACTACTTTACAGCAACTCAATAAAAGTACTCAACCACCTAATAATTCACAAGAGTAACAGAAAAGTCATCCAAACTATATCATGAAATGATGCAACATCTGGAGACGGTCAGTAGGGAGAGCACTAGCATGTAACTCAGGGGACATAGATAAAATAATGTAATTACCAAAATCCAATTATAAACCTATGCACCATATTCATATACGTATATATCAGATGCAGGGGCAAGGACAAGGTTCATGAATATAACAATTTAAAGTACTAACCTGAACGATGTATCTCACTCTATCCTAAAGGCACCCATGGGCTATATGGGTCCAGCTCTCCTTGCTGGAAGGGCCCTAGTGGGTGTTAGCTGCACTAAATAAGGAAAAAACTGTGGAAAGACTAAAGACACCAAGGCTATATCCCTCCCAAAATATATTGTGTGCACCAAGCACACGATTACATGGACCCCTAATACTGGTAAATATGGTTTTCAGTGTTGATCCCTCTGGGACCTGTTCCTTCATGGTGATCTGTACAATTCTCTTTAATCATAAATTAAAATAGGTTCACATAAACCAACCATTAACCTAGGAGTGTTTCATTAAGGTATTTACCAACTTGGTATCGTCATACAAATTTGCTTGCAATCTAATATAATTATGCCAAATCAATTCGTATTGTAATTAGACTCCCAAGTTCTATTTAAAGTCCAAAACCATGGCCACTAAGGCCACCCAAATTCATATTTATACATTTATCTTTTAATTCAATGCAATGGGTTCAAAAGACAAGTTAAACCATACAATTATCCATATTCAAAATCATGTTTATAAAGTGGGTTGAGGTTAATGTCGTTATCAATCCAAAAGTCCATCAATTTAGGAAAACCCATGTCCCAATTCTAACCATTAATGCAAAGCACCATTTCAGTCCTAAAACCATTAATCAAAACATAAAAATCCATTTAAAACATGGGATAAGTAATTCAAGTGAAAACATAAAAAACCCTCAACCTAATTTCAAATCCATTAATTGAAATTACATGAATATACAATAATTTAACACCATAATTAAATTCAAGTTAAGAAAAGAGAAGCATACCTGAAATACAAAATAATTTGAAGACAATTCGAAGTTTGGAGCCCGAATGATGAATTCTCTGTAAAACCCTTTTAACTTTCTTGGATTTAGAGTTAAAAAAGAAAAGAATGAACTTTGATCTTTGAAAATTGAAGGAAAGAGGTTTATTTTTGGTGTTTAAAAATCTTATAAGGAGTAAAAAGACCAAAAGCCCCTCAACCCAAGTGAATAAAACAAAAAATTAATGAAATTTAAATAGAGGCCTAGCATGCTGCTATCACGGAGCTTAGCCTCTGTTCCATATCCTTATCGTGGAGGCTAACCTCCATGGCAAGTCACTATCCGAAGGTTTACTGCCATGGGTCCCAAAATATCTCCAAACACCTTTCAAAAATTTTGAAACTTTTCACAAATCATCCTTTTAATACCCCTAATCATAATTCAAGTCAAAAACCAATATTACACACGCGAGAGGTTCAAAAATAAATTCATTAAGATTTTGCGGGGTCTCACAAGCGAGCATGATTATAACATACATCGATAGGATATTTCATGTCTAAGCCTTTATAGATGGAGTTAGGATGGATATAATTGGTTAGGTTCAGGTAACGTACAATTATGGATTGTCTATATATCTAATCATGTTATGTTATACTTATGCCATAATTTTTTGGTTTGCTATTGTGTGGACCATATTTAGGGTAGTGGGAAGTATGAATTACTGGCTATTTGTTAAATCATAAGGCAAGTAATAATACCATGTAAGTTGGGAGTTAGCTTCCAAATAATCTAGGCTGGTAATCTTTATTGTAGTTTTTAGAGCTTAGCATTATTGATGTATCATGATTAAGACCCTAACCAATAGCGCAGGTGATGTTATTGAAGTTTAATCAAATTTTTTCTATATGTACAAGTTAATTACTTTATAGTATACCTTGTTATTATATGTTATTTGGTATCAATACAAATGATTTTATGTTATTGTATGATTTGACCTACCTTATTTCTAAATGTGGAATGTTTTGGTATTTGGGACATTCTCTTGGGTTGTTGGTGAAACAAGTTTAGTAGACACTTATGTCTCAAATTTAGTGTATAGACAAAATTTCTCCCCTGCAGGTCAAGTCTAAAGGGTGAATTCATCACCCATAGTGTGTATGTACAAGGGTTGGGTGAGTTTGACGATTTGATGAGTGAATTAGAAATTATACTTATATGCTTGATATATTTGGGATTCTTGTGTGGTCCAATTACTTGTCATATATTTTGAGATTTTTGTTATTCAAGCCATGGATTTGCTATCTTGGATATCATAGAGTCAGGTTGTAGACTCGGTCATGGTTGACTTAATTTATTATCTTTTGACTTGTTCTGACTTAGCTTGGCTGAACTTAAATCGGTGATAATATGTTAACTTGTTGATTGAATATCCTAAACTGCTTATTTGATACTTGTTATGCTAAGAGTATGTTGGTTGAATATGTATTAACTTGTGGCACCATATTCCAATTAGGTTTTGACTGCTCACCATTTTGCTAATAATTCTCTTTGTGGCCTTACTTAGGGTATTACCTCAGGTGGGGAAATGAACAAGGAGGTTAAGGTTGATTAAAAAGTTCTGTGTCAACGACACATGAAGAAGGACAGACGTATGTTATGAATTAAATCTAAGCTAATATTTGTGGAATCAGGTAGACATGTCACATGTCAAAATAGGACTTCTCCAGGTGTAACACCCTCCAAATTTGGAGAATTTTATCTTTTGCCCTCCCATATTTGAAATATCGATTTTTGACTTAAATTGTGTATAGGCATGTGAATGGGGTGTCCCGGGAGAGTTTGAAAATTTTCAGATAGGGTTTGGGGTAGTTTTAGACCACAGAGGTAGTAAGCCTCCATGATATTGTTGTGTCATAGAGGCTACCCTCTGTGATAGCCAACATGACACGGAGGATAATCTCTGTGTTCAGCAGTGTGGAACGGAGGTTAGCCTCTGCGATAAGGTCCGTGCCATGCTACTATGTAAAATTTATGCACTTTTTGCTTAGTTTAATTGGGATGAGGGGTATTGAGATATTTTCTCCTATGTATGACATGTAAGCATTATATAGCCTATTTCTTTCATTTTTAAGAGATTAAAAATTCCTAATTCCACTCTCAAACTCAAAACCACAAGAGAGCCTAAGGATTTCTTCATACGTTCATCTATCGGGTTTCAAGCTTTGAATTTCTTTAAAATTCTTGTGTGCCTAAGGCATGTACCTCTTTCCATATACTTGTATTTTCTTAATGGAATGAAATTTGGCTTATTATTCATGGTTTTGATGTTGGGTTTTGAATTATGGGTTGAGTGTTTGGATATAAATTGTTTGAATGTTTCTCATGATTACTATTGAACTATTATGTATTACATTGTTGATTTATACACTCATTGTGGTGCATGGAAATGGTAAATAAACTAAGGGATCATGGTTATCCCCAATTTTATCATTTGGCCTTGACATATATATATATATATATATATGGTTTTGGAAATTATGTTCCCTTAACCCAAATTGTGAAATTAATGATGAATATGGTCTTGTATACGATTTGACTTGCTTACTTATACTAATCCATTGGAATAAAAGGTTAATGAACCATGGATTAATTCCATTGAACTTTGGGGTGCATGTATTCCCTGTATGAATGGATAATTTGAACCTACGGGGTCATGAATTTCCCCGTGTGATGGATATGACATGATAATGAACTTGTAAGTGAGGTAGGTATGACGATACAAACAGGATGCCTTAATGCATAACTGGTTCAATAAATGGAAATGTGTGCTAAATATTTTTAATTGGGATTAAAAAAGGGTTGTGTAGCCTGACCATGAAAGTAGAGGTCCGGAGAGACAACTATTAGAATCATGGTTGCTGACGCGGGGGTGTAAATGATCGGGAGGTTCGAGTCCTCCCCTCTTTATTATATGATTGGTAGGTTCGTGTCCCCCATATCAGATGATTTGGTGCTTAAGTCACCTTGATGTACGCTGGGAGATTCGAGTCTCCCATAAGGCATATGAATGTATGACTATCCTCTGGTTCATATGGCTAAACGCACTGGGGCCTTTCCAGCTGGGGAAGAGCTGAGCCCATATAGCCCGTGGGTTCCTTGATTATGATGGGTATGCTACACAATTAAGGTTATGGTTTTAAACATTCATGCTAAAACATGTTTCCTTTCTCGGCATGTGATATGTATGCATGTATTGTATATGATGTTATACACTAGTTTTAATAGTTTTTATAATATGGATTATGGCATTATTTTATTATTTATTCTTGAGTTACATCCTAGCACTCCAACCGCTGACCTTCTTCAGATGTTGTATCCCCATGTGATGCAGGAAGTGGTCATACTTCTACTCATCCTATGCAGTGACTAGGTAATCGGGGATAGCTCGTGAGTCAGCTGAAGTGGTACGATTCCATACTAAGAAAGACCCCATTTCTTGCTTTAGTTTTCCTTATGTTTTGACTCTTTCTTTTGGAGTTATTTTTTTCTATGGTCGGGGGCATGCCTTAACCAGACTATCTTTGGTTTAGTTAGAGGCTTTATTGGATATTACTGTGGACATGGGTTTGGTTGTTGAACTCTTAGACTTCTTTTGAGTTGTATTTATTTATTTTATTTTATGTTTAGAATTCCATTGTTATATTATATTGTGTTCTGGTTGACTAGGAAAAAAGGTTAGTCTCCGATCCTCGGTGGACTTAAGATACCCATCACGGCTAGGCCCTGGATCAGGTTATTATGAAGTTGGCATTAGAGCCTAGGTTCAGGGCCAGTTGGGTTTCCACAAATCCGTGTCGAGTAGAGTCTATTTTATGGATGTTTAGCATGCCATACTTCTATGGTAGAGGCTACAAGGCATTTAGGAATGTTTCTCTTTCTTGTTGTCTTATTTTTAGGCTATAGAGTCTAAGGTCTTGAATTCCTCTAACTCCTGCTTATGCGCCTTTCAGATTATGCCTCCCAGATGATCTAAACCTCATGGAAACTCATTTACCCTTCCTGTGGATAATGTGGATGGATCTCGTCTAACTTATAGGGTACAACCCGATAGAGGGTTTTTGTTTCTGATTGACTCCATAGAGTTCCAACTGTCTCCACCAATCAGTCTCTAGCTGGTGATATTCATACTCAATCACCTCAAGGAGATATTATTAATGCTGAGTTTTGCCAATCCATTCATCTGTTGACCCAGATGGTGACATCTCAGTCACGTCAGACAGGTTCTGTTGGTATTTCTAGGAGTTCATTTGAGCCACTAGAGTTGGCTAGTTTATGAGTTTGACCCCTCGAACTTTCACTGGTACTACGGTTTAAGAGGATCCTTAAGGTTTTATAGATGAGATGGAGAAAATCTTTAGTCTTATGTATGCTACTAATATAGAAGGTTTTGAATTCACTGCTTATTAGTTGAAGAATGTAGCATACCAATGGTATGAAGAGTGAGAGAAGCTTAGGGGTGATGATGCTGAGTCCACTTTGTGGGATGTCTTCTCTAGTGATTTTATTGAACGCTTCTTTCCTCATGAGTTGAGGGAGGAAAAATCTAGGAGTTTGTGAACTTAAATCAAGGTAGGATGATGGTGAAAGAATATGCCTTGATGTTTGACTCATTATCATGATTTGCTCCTGATCTAGTGTCTAGCATGAGGGCTATAATGAGGAAATTTTCTTTCGGGTTGTCCCATGAGTTGATCATGGAGAGTAGTATTTCCTTGTTGAAAAAGGATATGGATATCTCTAGACTTGTGGTATATATGAAACAAGTGGAAGTAGAGAAGAAGAACCAAGCAGAGATGAGGGAGAGGCAGAGTAAGAAGTTTCGGTATTCAGATCAGAGTAGAGGTAAAAAATAGAGTGGTAGAGATAGTAGAAAATGGTCTAAGAAGAAGTGGGGCAACTCTGGTTCCTAATCGAGGGCTAGTTCACCTTTTCCGAAGTCATCCGAAGATCGTCAATTTTAGAGTAGTGATGGTTCTAGAGCACAGGGTGCCCAATCTTAGGCCAATGAGGCCCAGTCAGCTCCATCATATCCTCTTTATAGATTTTGTGGCTAGTTGCACTGTGGTCAGTGTGATAAGGGAAGGAATAGGTGTTTTAGTTCTGGTCATATGTAGTGGGATTATCCTTCTAGAGTTGCTTCTGGGGACAACAAGGTTTCTATTGCCACTTCATTAGCTCCGGCACCATAGGGTACCACTTCTAGTACTGACATTGGCTGGAATCTCTTGTATGCACTTACTACCCATCAGGAGTCTGAGGCATCTCCTGATATCGTCACTGGTATGTTAAATCTCTTCTCTCGTGATGTGTATTATTTACTCGATTCGGGGTCTACCCTTTCTTATGTGACCCTATTTATGGATGTGCATTTTGATTTTGGTTTCGAGTGTATTTCGAACCCTTTTTCTGATTCTACCCCAGTGGGTGACTTTGTGGTTTCTAGAAAAGTCTATAAGGTTTGTGAGGTATCTATTTGTAACACCCCAATTTTCAGGCAATACTTTAAACTGTCGTTCCTACGTGTGTAAACTCTCATAAAAAAATTTGGATATAAATATATGTGTCATGATCATTTACCTTTTGTAGAAAGTGTTTTAGCTATGAATCATGGTCATAGAAAGCACTTAGAGAAAAGATGATTTGAGGACTTTTCTATCGATAGAGTTTTAACAGATTCTCCAACTAGGGTCCAATTTAAACGTGTGTATCTCCTGGAATATATCGATTCAAGTGTCCTACTATATATCAAATGAAAGGTCTTTGAGTCTTCTTTCCAATGCATTTAGTTTAACCTTAATCTAATATTAGAGTGGAAAGTTATGCTCATTTTACCTCAGCATGTCCATCTATCAACTAGGTGATAAATTGAGGTGATAAACCATCAACTAAGTGATGACCTATCAACCTCGTCGTCAGCCTTAACCAGAAATCTTTTGCATCTCTAAAGGAGAGGTGATGACTAGGTTGGAAAGCCGTCAACTAGTTGATAGGCTATCAATTAAGTCGTTAACCATAGCCAGATCATGAAGAGAGGGTGAAAACTAAGTTGACAAGCTATCTACTAGTTGACAGGCTGTCAACTAAGTCATCAACTAAAGAAATTCTTGCTATTTTTATTCAGTTTCCCTTGGGGTATTTTGATCTACTCCTCACCTCAAACCCTACCCCAACGACTTAAATACCCTATATATGATAGTTTCACATCATTAATTAATTTTCAATGTTTGCTCTCCTCTCTACTCTCAAGAGAAAAGAAATTAGAGTTTCTTCCCAAAAACAAGAACTTCAAGCATTCTTCACCAAGAACTCAAGAATTCAAGTACCAATTTCAATTTTTCTTCAATAAGTCATCTAATTGAGGTATGTGGGGTATTCATCAATGGATCCATTTCACTCATTGAGCCCAAAAACCCTCTTTTGATTCAAGTATGAATTTTACTCTAATTATGGTCAACCTCCATGTAAATTATCAAATTTACCCATGTTTTCTCATTTGTTCTTCATTAAAGCCATGATAATAGTGTTATCCCATGAGAATCATGCTTCTACATGCTTGAAATTCCAAAACCCCATGTCATGCTCAGTTAATATCATGTCAAATTCTCAAATTATTCTTTAAACTGTATAAACATGATATTTTCCCAAGGTTAACTCATTTCCATATTTACATTCATGAAATTTATCAAACTATTGAAATATCTCATGTTTTGGGTCTTTGAATTATGACTTTATATCACTGGTTTAAATGTTGTTATTGAATTTCATAATCATTCAGTATTGGCTGGTTATGAACACCCGATACCTATATGTTTACTTATATTTTAGACCTTTCAAGTAGTGATTCAGTTAACTCATGATTTTATTGTTAAACTCGGCTTGTTATGATCATGTGGAGCACTATCAGTTTATATGTTTACAATCACTTCAGAATCTGTATGTACCATTATTTTCAAAATACCATGACCTAAGCTTATCAGTTAGTAGTGCATACACCAGTTAGTATTTCAGTGTCTTTTAGTTGGGAGTAGAATTTAGTAGTGGTAAGTGTGGGTTCAGCGCATCCTACTTTCCCAAAAACTACGTGCCACCATAGGTTTAGGGACCTCGACAGAGAGTATTTTCCCTTGCCCAATATGGGCTCAATTTAGTGATCACTCCAGCTCAGGTTCTATTTCGATGGCAAGGATAGAACAACCCTCCTTAACGTGGGTTAGACGTGGGACTCCATGATAGCTCACATAGTTTAATTGGTTAGATGATAGCTCCCACAGTTTCAGTATTTTATATTTTATCGCTTCCCAGTTTCAGTTCTAATTATTCTACAAAAGTAAATATTTATGAAACTAAGTATAGTGATTCATCAAATTATCAAATTATGTTTGCTACTCATGTTTTAAGATACTTCAGCTTTCAGTTGATTTCAGTCTCTTGGCGAGTCTACTTGCACTTAGTAAGCATGATTTGAAGATTATGTACCTATTCAGTTTTACTTATTACATTCACCCCCACTTACTCAGTATATTCCAGAAGTACTAACCATATATACGTTTGTGTGGATACATCATTTAATAATGTAGGTATCAAAAGTAGTCCACACACAAGGGTTAGACAATTCTCAGCTTTCAGCCAGCAGGTGATGAGTTCTTCTATTCCAGGAACTCTGGTCCATTATAGTTCATGTGTTGTATTTTGATTATCCATATGTATTGATTAGTAGTAGTTGGAGGCATGTCCCAGCTATCTATAGTCAGTATAGTAGAAGCTTCATAGATAGTCAGCCAGAGTCATGATATGTAATTTAAGTTCTTTCTTCTAATTTATTATATTGTAAACTTTATCAGTATTACATTTATTCAGTCTTTCATATGATCATGTTTCCACTCAGAAAGAAAAATTAGTTTTTATACCATTTAAATCAGTTGCTCAAGCAGTATACCAGTTCATGGGTTATCTTAGGATCACTTGTGGTTCCAGGCACCGTATTACGACTAGGGGGTAGTCTTGGGTCATGACAAGCTTAGTATCAGAGTACAGAGTTCAAGTATCCTAGGTTGTCTATGAAGTCGTGTCTAGTAGAGTCTTGCAGAATGGTACAGAGACACCTGTACTTTCTTCGAGAGGCTACAGAGAATTTAAAATATATTTCCCTTTTTTCATACATCAGATCATCCTTTAGTGATGTTCTTTAAGAAACTTATACAGATTCTCGTCTTGCTCCATTCATGTCAACTCTACCTTACTTTCAAGGTAACAAAAATAGTAAATCTTAAATTCCTATCGTTAGAGTTTTCTCAGACAGGCCTCGCAGACAACTATGGGATTGTAGGTTGGCTCAAAATGTATCCCACCAGTGCTTTTATGTTCAAGAGTATGAAGGATTTTATTTATGATCATAAAAATCGTACACTAAGCCAAAATCATATGTGCCCTCAGATCCCTCCTCAGAACCCTATGACAGCCTGTGACCCAGAGTTAAAATCATGAACCTAGAAGTTTAATAGCAGTAAAGTGGCGATAGTCTTTATCTGGATTTAGTAAATTTTGTATCCATGGGCATAGTTGTATGAAAAGTGAATCAATAGGCTTAAAGTAGTGTACACAAGAATTTAAGTTTGTTGATTCAAAACTAAGTATGATGGTATGGGTGTGATTTAGAGGTGTACCCAAGGTGATATGGGATTGTATTATTTCTAAGTCTTAACAGTGGGTGCGCTTAGATAGTACCCTTGGGTTGTTAAGTGCGAATAAGGATATGTAGTATATGATGTTCCTACTAGCTAAGTTATGGGTTATAGGTTGATGATGTTGGGTATGCTTGTGTAATGGTAATTCTCACGGTTTAGGAAAAAGTATAAGTTTAGATATGTGACATTAGTAGGCTATGAAGGGAAAAAAGCAGATTATGTGTTTAGTGAGGCAAGTATGTGTCAAAAAGGGTGTAAGTATGTGATGATGATTGCGGAAGCTAAAGAAATTTAAGGATAGTATATTTTAAAGGAGTGTTCGAGAATGAAGTTAGTATAGTTCCTTACAAGTTTGGGAATATCCATGTTAAGTGTTCGAGTTTAAGTTTGAATCTTGGATAATTGAGCAAATAGAAAGAAGAGTTTGAAATTATAGACAGTGTGAACTCAGTGTATGGTGATACTCTCAAAGATTCTAAGTTGGTAAGTATTTATGTTATTATATGATGACTATTGGGACGATAGAAAGTTGAGATTTCTATTTCAGAAGGAAGTATTAGCAGTGGGTTTTACACTTTCGGGTGTAGTTTTTCAGGGTGAGTTTATTAGTTATGTGCATTATTATATCTCGGATTCTAGAGTACATTGGTTGCAGTTCAGTTTAGAGTTCATTAAAGGGGTCCACAGACTTAGAATGATGGCTTGAAGCCAAGGGGGAGATGATAGAACAAGAAACCAAGTAAGGCTCTCAGATTCTAGTAATGATGCCAATGAGTTTTAGAGCAATAGTAGGGGAGGAAGATGCCCGACCCATTCTTATCTCAGTATAAATTTTTGTGCTTCAGTCACCATGACATCTACTCATGTCTTACATGTCAGCTCCATAATCATAGTTCATGTTCATGCACGTATATAGACTCATGTACTCTTCTCGCTCCTAGTATAAGGAGTTCCAGTTCACTCAGCAGTACAAGCCATATTTCATGAATTTATGAACTCCAAACTCAGGTCATGCAGCTCATAACTCATGTACTCATGCTTTACAGTATGTTCAGTTCCAGGTACTCATGCTACACACTTAATAATCAGGGAAATTCAAATTATGTCATGTATGCCTTCAGTTTAAATCTCTTTAATGAATTCATGACATTGATACTACATTCCTCAAGCCTCAGTTAAGTGTCAAAGTTATTCTTTCATGCTTTAGGTCTTCATGTTATAACCTTTTAGTGACCTCTGCTTATGTAATATTCTTGAGATGAGAGCTCTTAAAGCACATAAGATATTGAATTTGTGGTTTACACTAGTACTACGGTGTCATGTGTTATACCTTGTGATTTTGAGTAGGCTTGAACATGGTGAGAGAATTTAGTTCATCTCAAAATTTAGTAGATGGAGTTATCAATGCCTATGTGAGAATTACAAGTTTAATCAATGATCATAGTCTTTAGAAGGATAAGTATAGTTGAGGGAGTATTTGAGAAATATGGCTAAGCTTGAAGGTTAACAGTTGTATTGCCTAAGGGAAAATGATTTTATCCTATCTTATGTTTTATAGGCCTATATTCCATATCATAGAGTTGTAGCTATGTTGCGATTCCTTATTCAGATCTTGCCTAAAATTCTTTGCTCCCTAATGTTATTAGAACTTCTTAGCCACCAATTATGTTTAGCAGCTAGACAGATAAGTTCTTATGGTTTCCATCTTTCCATCTAGTCTTACTATCCAAATTTTCATGAATATGACAATTCCATGAGCTAATTTGTTCGCATACATGTAAGTTGCGAATTCAGTTCAGTCCATGCATCATGTTTCAGATTCAGCTATATAGTCATGATTCAGTTCATAAGTGTTTAGTTCATGATCTAAGTTTTCCAAGTATTCCAGCTCAGACATTGTAATACCCCTTGTACGACCTTAGTCTCATTATCTCATGATCCGTGCTTACATAATACACTTGGCTTTGCCATGAAGCCCATTTTCCTTTGATTCCTATAAGTGCTTTGTTGAGGGATAATTCCTAATGAGAAGTTGCATACTTTATTCCATCCTTAGTAACTGTTGGAATTTTATTGCATCATTTATCACTTTGTAGTTAGATATGTATGATTGTATTATGAACATTTCAAGTGAGTTCTAAACTCTCAGCATGAATCAACACCTTATAGTCAATAAAATCAAGTCAGCTTAGAAATTAGTTTTATGATAGAAGTTATAATGTTTCAACTCATCTATACCCTTCATTACTAGACATGTCATGTGTACATTATTCCATACATCTAAGACTTCTACAAGTTCATATCTATCATTTGGGGATGAATGATTCTAAGGGGGAGATAATGTAACACCCCGCATTTTCAGGCAACACTTTGAACCATCGTTCCTACGTGTGTAAACTCTTATCAATAGATCTAGATATGAATATATGTGTCATTATCATTTACATTGTGTAGGAAGTGTTTTCGATGTGAATCATGGTCATAGGAAGAACTTAGAGCAAAAACGAGTTGAGGAATTTTCGATCAATACAGTTTTAATGAATTCTCCACTAGGGTCCACTTTAAATGAGTGTATCTACTATAATATATCATATCAAGCGCCCTACTATATATATCAAATGAAAGGTCTTTAATCCGTCTTTCCAATGCAATTGGTTTCACCTTAATTCAATATCGAAGTGGAAAGTTACCTCAACGTGTTAGTCTATCAACAAGGTGATGACTGGAGGTGGTAAGCCATTAACTAAGTGATAAGCTATTAAACTCATCGTCAGCCTTAACAGAAATACCTTGTATCTCTAAAGAAAAGGTGATGACTAGGTTGAAAAGTCATCAACTAGTTAACAGGTTGTCAACTAAGTCGTCAACCTTAACCAGATCATAAAGAGAAGGTGAAAAATAGGTTGACAAGCCATCAACTAGTTGACAGGCTATCAACAAAGTCATCAACTACATAAATTCCTGCATTTTTTATTCAGTTTCCCTGGGGATATTTTGGTTTTTTCCTCACCTCAAATCCTACCCCCATGACTTAAATCACCCTATACACCATCGTTTCACATAATTAATCAGTTTTCAGTATTATCTCTCCTCTCCACTCTCAAGAGAAAAGAAATTAGGATTCCTTCTCAAAAACAAGAAATTCAAGCTTTCTTCCCAAAGAACTCAAGAATTCAAGTTCCAATTTTATTTTTTCTTTAATAAGTCATCTAATTGAGGTATGTGGGGTATTCATCAATGGGTCCCTATCACCCATTGAGCCCAAAAACCCTCTTTTGATTCAAGTATAAATTTTACTCTTATTATGATCAACTTCTATGTAAATAATGAAATTTATCCATGTTTTCTCATTAGTTTTTCATTCAAGCCATGTTAATAGTTTTATTCCATGAGAATCATGCTCCTACATGCTTGAAATTCCAAAACCCTATGTCATGCTCAGTCAATATCATGTCAAATTCTCAAATTATGCTTTAAACTGTATAAACAAGATATTTTCCCAAGGTTAACTCATTCCTATGTTTACAATCATGAAATTTATCAGACTATTGAAATATCTCATGTTTTGGGTCTTTGAATTATGACTTTATGTCACTGTTTTAAATGTTGTTATAGAATTTTGTAATCATTCTGTGCTGGTGGGTTATGAACACCCAATACCTACATGTTTACTTATGTTTCAGACCTTTTAAGTAGTGAGTCAGTCAACTCATGATTTTATTGCTAAACTCAATTTGTTATGATCATGTGGAGCGCTTTCAATTTACATATTTACAATCACATCAGAATTTGTATGCGCTGTTGTTTTCAAAATACTACGACCCGAGCTTATCAGTTAGTAGTGCATGCACCGGTTAGTATTTCAATGTCTTTTAGTTGAGAGTAAAATTTAGCATCGAGTAGGAAGTGTGGGTTCAGTGCATCATACTTCCCCAGAAACTACGTGCCACTGTAGGTTTAGGGGCCTCGCCAGATAGTGTTTCCCCTTACCCAATATAGGATCAATTCAGTTATCACTCCAATTCAAGTTCTATTCCGATGGAAAGCATAGAACAACCCTCTTTAATGTGTGTTAGACATTGGCATCCATGATAGATCACATGGTTTATGTCGATTACATGATAGCTAATACAGGTTTAGTCAATATTCAGTTTATCTCAATTTAGGTTTGCTTGACCAAGTAATCAGATTTCAGTAATTATTCAGTTAGTTTAACAGATTATTCATGTTATTCAAATCATGTCAGTACATGCTATACTTATTCTTGCAATCTCAGTTTTACATGTTTACGTTTTTATGCTCAGTATCTATACATGACCCTCATTTTAGTTTTACAGCATATTTAGATTTATATGAGGTTTACATACAGTATTTATGTTTTACTGCTTCCCAACTTCAGTTTTATTTATTCTACAAAAATAACGATTTATGAAACTAAGTGTAATGATTTACCAGCTTATCAGATCATGTTTGTTACTTATGTTTTAAGATACTTAAGCTTTCAGTTGATTTCAATCTCTTGGTGAGTCTACTTGCACTTAGCATGCATGTTTTAAGATTATATACCTATTAAGTTTTACTTATATCATTTACCCCCACTTACTCAGTACATTCCAAAAAATTGACCATATATACGTCTGTGTGCCTACATTGTTTCATAATATAGGTACCAGAAGTAGTCTATACACCAGGGTCAGACGATTCTCAACATTCAACCATCAAGTGATTAGTTTTCCTATTTTGGGAACTCCAGTCCATTGCAGTTCATATATTGTATTTTGATTATCCATATGTATTGATTAGTGGTAGTAGAGGCATGTACCAACTATCTATAGTCAGTATAGTGGAGGCTTCATAGATAGTCAGTAAGAGTCATGATATGTAATTCTAGTTCTTTCTTCAGATTTATCATGTTATAAACTTTATCAGTATTATGTTTATTTAGACTTTCTTATGATCATGTTTTTGCTCAGTAAATTTTGTATTTATATAATTTAAATCATTTGCTCAAGCAGTATGCCAGTTCATGGGTTAGCTTGGGATCACTTATGGTTCCAGGCACTGTGTTACGACTAGGGGGTAGTCTCGTGTCGTGACACTATTGGTGGTTGGGAAACTTTTGTGGATCTAATTTAATTAGACATTCTAGATTTTGATGTAATCTTGAGGATGGACTGGTTGCATTTATGCGATGCCCCATTAGTCTATCGATCCCATAAGGTTATTTTTAAATGCCCTAATGAGCCAATTATTAAGTGGGAAAGGAGTTCCGTAGTGCCTAAAGGTTTGTTTATATCATATCTTAGAGACCAAAAAATAATTTCCAATGGGTGTCTCTATCATTTGGTCTTGGTTAAAGATTCTAATTTAGAGGGCCCTTCTTTACAATCTATTCCCATGGTTAGTGAATTTCCTGAGGTTTCTTTGATGATCTTCCAGGAATCCCTCCTGATAGGGAAATTGAGTTTGGGATCAATCTTCTTCTGAACACTCATCCTATCTCTATCCTTCCTCATAAAATGGCTTCAGCTTAGTTGAAGAAGCTTATGGAGCATATGAAAGATCTTCTTAACAAGGGTTTTATCCACCCTAGTGTGTCTCCGGGGGGTGCTCCCATTATTTTCAAGTGTAATAAGGATTGTTCCCTTCAGATATATATTGATTACCATCAGTTGAATAAGGACAAAGTGAAGAATAAGTACCCTCTTCCTAGGATTGATGACCTGAATAACTTTAGGGAGCTAAGTATTTCTCTAATAATGGTCTCTGTTTGGGCTATCATCAGTTGAGGATTAGGGAGGAGAATATCCCTAAGACTGTCATGCATACTTGGTTTGGTCATTTTAAGTTCTTGGTCATGTCTTTTGGGTTGACCAATGCCCCAACGACATTTATGGACTTGATGAATCCGATATTCCATTAGTTTTTGGATTTGTTTTTCATTGTGTTTATAGATGATATTCTCGTATATTTGAAGAGTGAGGTGGATCCTGCCGATCACCTCTAAATTGTGTTATGTACCTTTAAAGATCAATGTTTGTATGTTAAGTTTTCAGAGTGTGAATTTTGGTTAAACATTGTTACTTTTTTTGGTCATGTTGTTTCTAGTGAAGGGATCATGGTAAATCCATAGAAAGTTATGGTGGTTAAGAAGTGTCCTAGATCCACGACTCTAATCTATATTTGAAGCTTTTTAAGTTTAACCGATTATTATAGGAAGTTTGTGGAGAGCTTCTCATTGATTACCGCACCTTTGATTAAGATGACTCAAAAAAAGGTGAAGTTTTTGTGGTTCGATGCTTGTGAGGGGAGTTTTGAGTTGCTGAAAGATAAATTAACTTCTTCTCCAATTTTGACCCTGCCCGAGGGTACTGATGGATTCATGGATTATTGTGATGCATCCCGTGTGAGAATTGGTTGTGTATTGATGCAGCATGGAAAGGTGGCAACATAGCCTCTAGGCAGTTAAAAGTTCATGAGAAGAATTATCCGACTCATGACATGGAGTTGCTGGCTGTGGTGTTTGCATTAAAGATTTGGCAACACTATCTATATGAGGTCCATGTTTACATTTATTCAGATCTTAAGAGCCTGCAATATGTGTTCACTCATAAAGAGTTGAATCTCATGTAAATGAGATGGCTTGAGTTGCTCAAGACTACGACATGAGTCTCCACTATCACCCAGGTATAGCTAACATGGTTGTTAATGCCCTTAGCAGGTTATCTATAGGGAGATTATCTCATGTGGATGACAAAAAGTGGGATTTGGTGAAGGATAATCACCGCTTGGCTAATCTTGGAGTTCGTCTCTTAGATTCTTAGGATGGTGGTGTGTTTGTGCAAGAGGTGGTTAAGTCATCTCTTGGTGCTGAGGTAAAGGAGAAACAGGTGTTGGATTCTATATTGATACAAATCAAGGATGATATTGGTAGGAAGAAGGTGATGGCTTTTGAGATTGATGGTGATGGTATCTTCAGATATCGAGAAAGTTTATGTGTTCCCGATATGGATGGGTTGTGAGGTAGAATTTGGTCAAAGCTCATGAGTTGCGTTATTCAATTTATCCAGGTTCGACAAAGATTTATCAGGACCATAAGAAAATTTATTGGTAGAATAACATGACGAGGGACATGACTAATTTTGTGGCTAAGTGCATGGTATGTCAATAAGTGAAGGTGAATCACTTGAGGCTCGGTGGGTTGTCTCAAGAAATTGAGTTTCCTATATGGAAATTGGAAATGATTAATATGGATTTTGTTACAGTAATCCACGAACTCGAAATCAATTTGATTCTACCTAGGTCATCATGGATAGGATGACTAAGTCGGTTCACTTTTTGCATGTGAGGACAAATTATTCTGTCGAGGCCTATGCAAGGTTATTTATTCGGAAGATTATAAAATTGCATGGTGCTCCAGTTTCTATCATTTATGATCGTGGTACTCAGTTCTTATCTTATTTTTTGCAGTTATTCTAGCTAGGTTTAGGAACAAAAGTGAACCTTAACATCGTTTTTCGCCCGCAGACAGACCGAAAAATGGAAAGGACCATTCATACATTGGATGATATGTGTCGATCTTGTGTAATCGACATTGGTAGTAGTTGGGTTGACCATTTTATTATTATATAGTTTGTATTTAATAATAGCTATCACTCTAGCATTGGTATGGCTTAATTTGAGGCATTGTATGGTAGGAGGTGTAGATCTCCTATTGGGTGGTTTGAAGTTGGTGAGATAAGATTGTTTGGTCCTGATTTATTTCATCAATCTATGAAGAAGGTGAAGGTGGTTTGGGATAGGTTTAAGACTGCTCAAAGTAGCTAAAAATCCTATACGGACGTGAGGCGAAGAGAGATAGAGTTCAATGTGGGTGATTGGGTGTTCTCGAAGGTGTCTCATATAAAGGGGATGATACATTTTTGAAAGAAGGGAAAGCTCAGTCCCCGTTATGTTAGCCCCTATTTGATTTTAAAGAGAGTGGGAAATATTGCCTATGAGCTAGAATTGCATGCAAGCTCGAGTTCTATTCACCTTGTGTTTCATCTGTCTATGTTGAAGAAATGCTTGGGCGATCCTTTCTTGGTGGTGCCTATTGAGAGTGTTGATATTTTGGATTCTTTATCATACGAGGAGGTCTCAATGGAGATCTTGGATAGACAAGTTCGTAGATTGAAGAGTAAAGATGTAGCGTCAGTAAAAGTCCTTAGAGGAACCAAAAGGTGGAAGAAGACACTTGGGAGGCTGAAGAAGATATGAAGGCTAAGTAGCCATTCTTGTTCCATATGTCGGACGAAGGTGCTTAAGGTACGAGTTCCATTTTCCCCTTGTTACTATCTGGGTTTATCATTTGATTCTGGTGTAATATTGTTATTCTAATGCGAAAAGTATCCTAGATAATCATTCGGGCATTTTATTTTGAGCATTTTATTTTTTGTCCCTCCCATGTTTGAAATGCCAATTTTTTATTTAAATTGTGTCTAGGAATATGAATGCGGTGTCCCGAGAGAGTTTTGGAATTTTCTAATGGGGTTCGGGGTGGTTTTGGACCACGGAGGTAGTAAGACTCCACGATATAGCCGTGTCATAGAGGCTATACTCTTCGATAACCAAAGTGACACAGAGGATAATCTTCACGTTTAGCAGTGTGGCACGGAAGTTAGCCTCCGCGATAAGGTTTGTACCATGCCGCTATGTAAAATTCGTGTAGGTTTTGCTTAGTTGAATTAGGATAAGGGGTATTAGGGTCTTCTCACCTATGTACAACCCTTAAGAATTATATAGCCTATTCGTTTCAATTTTAAGAGATTAGAAATCCCTAATTCCACTCTCAAACTCAAAACCCCAACGGAACCTAAGGATTTCTTCGTACGTTCATCTTTTGGGTTTCAAGCTTTGAATTTCTTTCAAATTCTCATTTGTCTAAGACATGTACCTCTTTCCCTGAACTTGTATTTTCTTAATAGCATGAAAATTGGCTTATTACTCATGGTTTTGATATTGGGTTTTAATCTATGGGTTGAGTGTTTTGGATATAAATTGTTTGAATGTTTCTCATGATTACTATTAAACTATAATGTTTTACATTGTTGATTTATACACTCATTAGGGTGCATGGAAATCATAATAAACTAAGGGGTCATGGTTATCCCTAATTTGGTAATTTCTCCCTGATATATATATGGTTTTGGAAATTGTGCTCCCTCAACCCAAATTGTAACCTTGATGATGAATATGGTTTTGTCATATGGTTTGACTTGCTCACTTATACTAATGCATTGGCATAAAAGGTTAAAGAACCATGGATTAATCCATTGAAATTTGGGGTACATGGATTCCTTGTATGAATAGATAAGGGGTCATGAATTTCCCCGTGAGCTGGATGATGGATACGGCATGATAATCAACTTGTAAGTGGGGTTGGTATTACAATACCAATGGGATGCCTTAATATATAACTAGTTCAACTAATGGGAATGTGTGCTAAATATTTTTTATTGGGCTTAAAAGAGGGTTGTGTAGTCTGGCCGTGAAAGTGGAGGTCCCGAAGGACTAATACTGGAAACCGTGGTTGCCGATGCGGGGGTCTAAATGACTGGGAGGTTTGAGTCCTGCCCTTATTATATGATTAGGAGGTTCGAGTCTGCCATATCACATGATTTGGTGCTTAAGTCACCTTGATGCATGCTAGGAGGTTCGAGTCCACCATAAGGCATATGCATGTATGATTATCCTCTAGTTCGTGCGGCTACACGCACTGAGGTACTTCTAGCTGGGGAAGAGCTGAGCCCATATAGCTCGTTGGTTCCTTGATTATGACGTGTATGCTATACAATCCAGGTTAAGGTTTTAAATGTTCATGCTAAGCCCTATTCTCTTTCTCGGCATACGATATGTATGTATGTATGTATTGCATATGATGTTGTACACTGGTTTTAATGGTTTCTGTATTATGGATCATGGCATTATTTTATCCTTTATCCTTGAGATGCATGCTAACTCTCCAATCGCTAACCGTCTTCAGATGTTGTATCCCATTGCGATGTAGGAACTGGTCATACTTCTACTCCTCCTACGCAGTGACTAGGTGTTCGAGGGATAACTCGTGAGTCAGGTTGAAGTGGTGATCTTCCATATATTTAAAGACCCTCTTTCTTGATTTGGGTTTCCTTATGTTTTAACTTTTTTTTTTGGATTTATTTTTGGCTATGGTCGAGGGCATGTCCCGACAAGACTATCTTTGGTTTGGTTAATGGCTTTGTTGCAGATTATTATGGACATGAGATTAGTTATTGAACTCTTAGACTTCTTTTGAGTCATATTTACCTTTTCTATTTTACATTTGGAATTTCGCTATTATATTATATTGTGTTCTAGTTGACTAGGGGAAGGGGTGGTCTCCGGTTCTCGGTTGACTTGAGATACCTATCACGTCTAGGTCCTAGTTTAGGTTGTGACACCAGGTATGCTAGGTAACTTATTAGGTTCTTGTCTTAGGTATAAGGCTTCCCTTGTTATAGTTATCTTTATAAGTTATGTTGACCATTCGTATGAGGCCAGACTTAGTGGCTTGGGGTGGTAGAGTCGTAAAGAATAGAGCGGTGTCTCAAAAATCATAAACGAAGTTAGAATAAGGGTGTATGAGCATTTGGGGATTGGTAATGAGTCTAAAAGACAGATGTTTTCATGTGAATATTTATGTAATCTGATTTGGGTTAATCGATAAGTGTAATACCCCAGATTTTTCTTTAAGTCAAGTTTCATCTTTAAGAAGAGTAAGGGATGACTTCCCAAGTGAGAAATATTTTAAACCACATTGAATTTCCCTAATATCGATAGTTTGTCATGTATAGAATTGAATAAGCTTTCCGTCGATACCAACTTCATCAAAATCTGATATCGGATGAGGAAGTTATGGCCATTTTACTAAGAGCTGTCGGAACTGCTCAGGTGCGACAGACAGATTGACGGACCGTCGATCTTGCGATGGACCGTCGCCCAAACCATCACAACCTAGGCAGTGACTCTCTTTTATGGCCCAAGTGCGATGACCAAGACGACAGACCATCAAGCTAGCGACGGATCATCGCTAGGACCGTCGCAACTAAGGAAATGTGGCCTTTTTCGGACCAACGTGCGACGGACGATCCGAAGGGCCGCCAGACTAGTGATGGACCATTACTCCAACCGTCGCAAATCCCGTTCAGTATTTTTAAGTCATTTTTAAAAGGGGCATTTTGGTCTTTTCCCACCCTTTTTACACTTATATATCTTGAACGAAGTTGAGGGCTTCATTCTTCATCTTAAACATCAAAGTTAGGGTTTCCTACAAGATCAAAACCCTTCTTCAAGAAAAATCAAGAAAAATCAAGAATCTCTCCGAGAGCCTTCAAGAAAGAGTTTCCTAAGGTATGCAAATGTTGATTCTTGGGTCCCTTTCATCCAAGAAGCTCAAGAATCCTTTTCTAAATTTTAAAGATCTTATGTTTATGAGTTTTCATGATTCATATGAGTTGAAATTGAAGTTCATGCTATTATTGAGTTTTAATTCATGTTTTGATTACAGGGTTTTCAAGTCTTGACCCTAGTATGTGATATTCATGTGATGTTCATGATAAACCCTCTTCAAGTTGCTTATTAAGTGATGTGTTCATGTCAATTAAGTGTAGAAATTATTGAGTAAGCAAAGCATGCTCCCCATATGTTCGATGAAATGATTATGTGAAAGAATTAGAGCCATTATAGCATGTTGACTAGAAATCCCCAATTATGTGCAAGCTCTTGCATGCCAAGTGTTTTTTGAAAAGCCCTAGTGAATGAATTATGACATGATAGCATGAAATTCCCCAATTATATGTTCTTTAATGCATGCTAAGTGTTTGATGCAAAACCTTATTGAATGGAGTAAGAGCCAATAGCATGTCTCCCTATATTATCACATGTTTATGATTTCTAAATGCTTGAAGAGATGCTTTAGTGATTGTGATGGTGAATGAATGTCCATGGTCATGATTATTCGAGAATGGTTATGTTTTACTTTTATGTTATCGAGTCTTGGAGGTATTTATACCCGACAAATTAGCTGCAGCCTAGAACCCGTGTCAGTTTTCATGATAGTCTCAGTCAATCCATGATTCTCAAAACTTAGTGAGTTATAGAACTCAGTACTCTCAGACAGTTACAGAACTTAAGTAACCTCAGTATCGTTAGCACTCTAGCCTCAGTTCAGTACTCATCTCAGATCTAGTAGTATTCAAGTACTTGGTTCAGACCTTAGTAACATTCAAGTAATCTATTCAGAGCTCAGTATCATTTAGTTAGATAACGAGAATCAATAATATTCCGTCAGATAACGGAACCAAGTGAACTCAGCTTAACTCAGTCAGATCAGTCAAGAAATATGATCAGTAACAGATTCAGCTCAGTTTAAGTTTAGTTAAGAATCAGTTCAGAGTCTTTCAGTTGGGAGTAAGAGCTAGCACCGAGCGAGTGCAGGGATGATGGCTTTCCCATTAGAGAGGTAGAGTCATTAGCAACAATCCCTGAACTCCAAAACTGCATAGCCAGCGCAGGATCAGGAGTCACCCATTAGAATAAGGCTTGACTATTATACTGCCTTAGGCTTGACTTCCTGTTGAGGGTCACCCGTTAGAGAGGCTTGACATGAGTAGAGGTCTTTACCCGTGGCATGGTATTGATACCCTTCTAGCTGGAGTTACAGGTTGGACCCTACCAGTTCAGATTTGAAGCATGTCGGTTAAGTGAGAACTCTCACAGTTGCAGTTTTAGTATCAGTCTTCAGAGTAGAACTCAGAAATCAGGACTGTCAGATACAGTCACCTTTCTCAGTAAGGAACTCAGATAGTTCTATAGATTCATGGACCACCTGCTCGATAGGTCTGGTCCCTTATAAAGTTAATCAGTATCAGTATTATCAGTTTCAGATATCACCCATTAGATAGGCTTGATCTCAGTCTCAGATTCAATTGAGTATTCTCATTATCAGATCCCGAGATCACCCGTTAGATAGGCTTGATCTCAGTCTCAGATTCAGTTGAGCATTCTCATTATCATATCCCAAGATCACCCGTTAGATAGGCCTGATCTCAGTCTCAGGTTTAGTTGATTATTCTCATTATCAGATTCAGAGATCTTCTGCTAGATAGGTCTGATCTCAGACATAATCATTTCTTATAATTGGTAGTAGATTCAGGGATCATCCATTGGAGAGGTTTGATCTCGAATTCAAGAGAGGTTTGATCTCGAATTTAGTCAGTCGAGAATAACAAGCTTAGAGTTCAGTCATTGATATGAGTAGATGCAGTTAATCAGCTACAGTATCATCAGTTTCTGAGATCACTCGCTAGATAGGGCTGATCTCAACTTCAGTACTCAGTTATCAATATTAAAAGTTTCAATTGTTCAGTATCTCAGTATTAGTAGTGAGTTCAGACGTCAGTAAAGCAGTACCTGAGTTTCAGTATTCAGAGTCACGATGATTTCAGTTATGGTTTGTGCGTTCATGCATATGCCCTGATTCAGTACTCTCATGATTATTCAATTAAGTAATTGTTCATGCATAAGACCTTGCATTTAGCCTTACCTCATCTTGTATACTCAGTAGATTCCCACTTACTAACGCATTTGCGCTATGGTGTTTTACTTTACACCATAGGTTCAGAGGCACGAGATCCAGAGTACCCTTAGCAGCTCTGTCCCAATCAGCAGCAGTAGACGTAGCAGTGAGTCCTCTTCATTCGAGGATGATCCTTATTTTATTATCGAATCAAATTTAGTTTATTTTCAGTAGACGGAGTTAGTTAGGGACACGTCCCATCAAGTCCACTATTCAGACTGTCTAGAGGTTTTTCGAACAGATGTATCAGTATTCAATTTTTAGTTTTGTGTATTTTAGATGTTTTGAACCTTATGGCAAGTTTTTTGCCAGTTTTCTACATTTATTATATGCAGAGCTCGGGTACAGATATCAGTAGAAGGTTAGCCTGTGGTCTTTCGAGATCATGAGCATCGTGTAATGACTAGGGGTAGTCTCGGGTCGTTATAATAAGGCTTACCAGTACGTATGGTTTGTACCGATGTTACTCTTTCTATATCCTATTCAAGGTATAGTCTTTTGTAGGGATTGGTAACATCCAAGATACACCTCCTCTCAGAAGATGATACGATCGCTGCCAAATAAGTAACCCAACAAAGGTTAGGGTCGAATCCCGAGGGAATACGTGGACTCACGACTCTCAGTTGTTTTAATCAATAGGAGAAACTTAAAAAGTAAATGGAGGATTTTGAGTATCAATGTCAAACAAGTAGAAAATATCAACTTTGGTTGTAATCATTCATAAGTGAACACTAGGATTGTGTTCTCCCTAGCTTCTCAACTCTGTAGGCTTATCGTGCTATATTGAACCAACCTGATGTCTTGCATGCAGAATCGATAAGTTATGTACCTTTTACAGTCTTTTGGATGAGTAAAAGGATTTCATCCTTTACCTTTTGAGTCTCAGGATGTCGCTTTACTAACCCTTATCTTGATTCTAATTAACTATTACCTTTAGAGTCTCTAGTTATTAGATTAAATCTAACCATCTTACGTAGATAAAACCTAGAAGTATGGATCAACAGCTAATCTCTAAATTATTGTTGTCTTTATTTTTTCCTAGTCACTAATCCTCTTTTGGAGTAAGTAGCAATAATCTAGGCGGGATACCAACATGTGTATCCGTTAAGAAAACTATTATATTGAAGATAAAGCAAGACATGCATAGGTATCGGTTTAGAACAATAATAGCACTTCCCTTATTTCATCAATCCGCCAGGGTTTCCACAATTCTAGCTATAGGTTTTAGTCGCTCATATTTATGAAGTAATCAACAACATTAATGATTGAAAGCATAGATGAAATCACAATAACAAGAAGTAAAAAAAACCACAACTGTAACTGAATTAATTAACTGAAGTTAATACAAGATAATCTCACGATCAAGTTCGAATCTCACGATTAGACTGGAGTATATCTAACTGATGTACATGTATGGCAGTACCCTTTTAAGAGTGGGGTACTGCTGATCACTCCTCCTGCTCAGCATTTTTAGATGAATCATGGGACCCCTTCTCAGACTGGTGGTCTTGAGTTGCAACTTGTGGAGTAGACTCAGAATCAGTATCATCATCATCATCATCATTATCATCTGGTGGGGAAGTGTATGAGAGTGATATCCGCGCTGAGTTTATCAGTGGCTTGGCTGTAACTGCCTGTGTAACCTGGAACATCTGCCCTCTAGTAACTCTATATTTTACCCCTACTAGAGTTTCTCGACGTCGCTGCATCGGGTACTCCTTTACTGAACCACTAGGCTTGGGAGACTCTGCCCTTCTCCTTGATGTATCGGCCTTCTTCTTCCTAGCATCTTTAGGTGCCATATGTACCTGAAAAACCAGTAGTTAGTTTCCAACAAAAATGAGGGATAGTAAATGTTGAAGAAAAAATCAAAATTCGAAAAGTTCAATTTTTTCCACAATTTTCGCACCCTTATAACCTATTCGAAAACCAAACAAGTCCAATGTGCACACACTTGTAAAAAATCATGAATATTGAAGCAAACAAACATGCTCAACTAATGATATTACTCTATTCATTCAAGTTCAACTTTCGGTTGGGGTCTAACTTTAAATTTTAATTCAAAACAAGGACCTACATTAAGATTTTAGGCTACTTTAAGGCTCCTACATACAAGTATGATAGATTCTATATATTTTGCAATGGAATACAAATATCAACTTAATCAAACAATAAATAAATCAATATATAACCATTAGAAGTCGAGAAAGTTGCCTCTTTTATGATGAGCCGAAATTGAATAATGAAGAACTCGAGCAAAATCAAAGTTGGAACTTGTTTTTAGTGTATTGGTACAAGTTGGTATCTCAAACAAGTGTCAATTTAGCCTTTACTCAAGTGCAGGGTTAGTTTATATTTTAGGAGGGATGTTTGAATTCAAAGAGAAAAGTGGAGTTTTGAGGATTTGAATGAGGTTAAGGATGTTTAAATAAGGATGTTTAATTAAAATTTGGGCCCACTCATGACCTAGTCGCGGCATCCACTTATGCCTGCCACCTTTGGCCAGGCATGGGGCGCAAGTACCACCTGCGGCTAGGAGGTGCAGGGCACAAGTGAAGATCCAAAAATTTTGACCCACTTTCCTCCAATCCAGACTTGGCTTTCTGATATTTTTCCAGCTACTTATGGTCCTATAACCTAAGTTTATGGTCCCAAAAGCATGATTAGATTCCAAAGTGCACAACTTTCCATTCTCATCCTTAAAATGTCAAATTTTCAACTTATTGCTCAACTTACCTAGTCTGTGTGGGATTTGTGACCATGATGGGTTGGTCACATAATCCCCTTACCTCAAAATCAATGAATGTAACATCCTTACCATATTCTGGGCAAGTCTATAAGCTAAAACCTACAAAAAAAAAACACGAACACTAAAATAGTGGGTTGCCTCCCACTCAGTTCTTAATTTAATATCACGTCACGATGTGACTATGTTGGTTACTCATACTTCACCAACAAGATCATGGATTGCCTCCCATCCAGTGCTTGATTTAACATCGCGGCACGATGCGAGTATCTTGACTACTGAAAATTCATTAAGATACCCATAAGAGTACCCTCTAGGGTCATCAATACAATCGATTGCGGACACCACCCTCATGTCGCTAGGCTATTTCATTAATTTTTGGATGTTAAACGTGGCCTCCTCACCATTGACTCTGAATTTCAACTCTATTTTCTCTATGTCAACCATCATTCTACTTGTGGCCATAAACAGTCTCCCCAATATAATGGGCATCTCGGTGTCAACCTCATAGTCCAGCATGACAAAGTCAACAGAGAACATAAAATTGTCCACTCTCACAATAACATCAAAAAAGAATCCCGCAGGTTTCTTTGTCGTGTGGTCAGCCATCAATAACCATATTAAAGTCGGTTTCGAATGGTTCAAACCCAATTGCTTGAATATGGACAGTGGCATCAAATTAATGTTAGCTCCTAAGTCACATAAGGATCTGGAAAATTGGGATGACCCAATAGTACGTGGTATAGTGAATGCTACGGGGTCACCCTTCTTGAGCCAAAGACCTCTTAGTGACTGTACTGCAGTGGTGCAAGCCATCAATATCCTCAATCGTCGCCCCTTTCTTCCTTGTGAACCATTATTTTATGAACCTGGCATATCCAGGCTTCTACTCCAATGCCTCAAGAAGAGGTATGTTCAATCTCAATTCGTTCAGCATCTCAAAAAATCTCTTAAACTTACCATTCTCCTTCTTTTGCTTCAATCTCTGAGGAAAAGGTGGGGGTGGTCTTGGAATTTATCTGACTTCTGGCTCAATGACTGGACCCTTAACTTTGTCCTTAACAGCTTTACCATTATCACCTATTATCTTTCGAACTCAACAATAGGTGTCTCATCATTACCAGCTTCTGCAGTAGGTAGTGGGGGATCCATAGTAGTGATACCACTCCTTGGGTAATAACAAGTACATGACCATCATTTTGTGAATTTTGCACAGTGTTTCTCGAAAGGGTATCTGGCTGCCTCTGGTTCAGAGTTGCTGACGTCTGCTCGAATTGGGGCTTCAACTGCTTGATAGCAATTGTATGACATTCGGCCTTTTGGGTCAACCCTAAAATATCATCCTTAATTTCCTTAAGGCTGATCTCCTAATTTTCTTGACCCTTCACCAGCTTAGCTAGCATCTCTTCCATTTCAAACTCTGCATTTTATATTCCAGGTGAAATGTACCTATCTCCCTTCTTTCTATAGTAATCATTATTTCTCCAGTCGCTATCTTGCTCTCTACTACATTCTCTGTATCTATCATAGTAGTTCTGACCTTGGTTACCTTGACCTTAGGCTTGGAAACCCGCCAACTGATGATCCAAATAATTTGTTTTCTCCACTAATTCAGACTCGTAATATTTTGAAGCTGAACCATGTGCTGCTACTGCATTCACTTTCTCAGAATTCGATGTTGCAAGCTGCTTTGCTAGTACCCTAGATCAGTTCATAGAAGCATAATTTCTTGTGCTACTGAATCATCAGCTACTTTATGGTCGCAAGAGGCACCAATAGCATATGTGCCATATCTCTTCTCATTTTCCTAAGTTTTCCACCCTTGGTTAGAGAGTGAGATCTGATCTAACATCTCTAAAGTTGTCTCCTAGCGTAGTCTCGTAAAATCTCCTCCAGATACAGTGTCTACCATGGATCTGGATCTGATGGTCAAAGCTCGGTAAAATATCTCTAATAAGCTCATCCCTGACAACCAATGATTGGGCACCATACTCAGCTTTTTATTCAACCTGAACTATGCCTTGTACATAGATTCTGACTGCAGATGCTTGATATTGCAGATCTCGTCCTTAAGGTGAAACATCCTGGATGGAGGAAAGAACCTTTTCAATAATTTCATACACAACTCATTCTATGTAGTTATAGAGCCTCTTGGTAGTTCCCCCAACCATAAAGATGTTTCTCCTATAAGTGAGAAAGAGAACAACCTCAATCTAAATACTTCCTGATTCACCCCTGGATTTGTATATGAACTACAGATCTCGATAAAATTGGCAAGGTGCAAATTTGTATCATCTATAGGCAGACCTACAAACACATTCTTCAGATTCAAGAGTTGGATATTTGCACTCATTATGTCAAACTTGAAATCTTGGGGTAAAATAGAAGGAATAATGGCTCCAGTCTCTGCTGGCTTAAAGTATCCCAAATCTTCTTCATCATCAATATATGGCTGCACATACTAGTATGTTAGGATCACTTGAATACGGGCACCTCTCTCTCTATTCTGATTTCCATCATGTGCTACTCGACGGTCTGCTTCTTGCCTCTACTCAGCTAGTCTTCCTCTCGAGCTACCCGGTGAGCTTCTTTCATTACCCTTCTCTCATTCTCATCTTGAGCTAAAAGTTGATCGGTCTGTCGACCAACAATATTCTGTACTCATTCGAGAGAAGGGGGAGGGTACAACATCACAAACCTCTTTAGGATTATCGTTTTTTTCTGTTCCACCGTCCTACTAGGTGTTTGTAGGATCCTCTCAGGATTAGGATTCACTGGGAGTAAGGGATTGCCTCAACTTCGTGTGCTAGGAATACACCGGTGTATGCCCAACTAAGAACAAAAACAAAAAGAAAACCCAAAAACTGCAATAACTATAAATCACAAATCAACACCTTATTCCCTAACAACGGTGCTACAATTTGGTAACATCCAAGCCACACCTCCTTTTAGAAGATGATACGATCAATGCCAAATATAGTAACCTAACAAAGGTTGGGGTTAAATTCCAAGGAAATACGTGGACTCACGGCTCTTAGTTATAGTAATTAACAGGTAGAATTGGAAAAGTTATGGGGGGTTTGAGTATCAATATCGAACAAGTGGAAAATGTCAACTTCGGTTGTAATCAGTCGTAAGTGAACATTAGGATTGTGTTCCCCCTGGCTTCTTAACTCTGTAGGCTTATCGTGCTATGTTGAACCAACCCGATACTATGCATGCAGAATCGATGAGTTATGTACCTTTAACAGTCTTTTGGACGATTAGAAGGATTTCACCCTTTACCTTTTGAGTCTCAGGATGTCGCTTTACTAACCCTTATATTGATCCCAGTTAACTATTACCTTTTGAGTCTCTAATTATTAGATGAAATCTAACCATCTTATGTAGATAAAACCTAAAAGCACGGATCGACACCTAAACTCTAAATTAATATTGTCTTTATCTTTTCCTAGCCACTGTTCCTCTTTTGGAGTAAGTAGCAATAATCTAGGTGGGATCCTAACATGTGCACCTGTCAAGAAAACTATTATATTGAAGATAAAGCAATACATGCATGGGTATCGGTTCAGAACAATAATCCCACTTGCCCTAATTTGTCGATCCGCCAGGGTTTTCACAACCCTAGCTATGGATTTTTAGCTGCTCATGCTTGTAAAGTAATCAACAACATTCATGATTGAAAGCATAGCTGAAATCACAATAATAAGAAGTAGAAAAACCTACAGTCGTAACTGAATTAATCAACTGAAGTTAATAAAAGAAGAATTCCAAGATCAAATTTGAATCTCAAAATCAAAATATGTTTGTGAATATCAAAAGTGTGTAACTCTTACTAAAAACACATAAAGTGTATTTATAGTACAAGAGGAAATCCTAAAACCAAAGCCCAAATGAAATAGGAGAAAACAGGATTGGTGGCCACATATGGTCTACACTTGTGCCCTGACCCTGGGCACAGGTAACACTTACTACCTACGGGGTGGGCACAAGTACCGGGCGCAAGTGCCAAAACTAAAAAATCTCGCAGGTCAGCTCTTGGGGTTTTGGACTTCTGTTACTTACTTTGCCCACTTGCGGACCACATGTACTACTTGCAGTCCATATGTTGACTTAGTAAGTATTGGGAGTCATCTTTTCAGCTCTTCTTTAATTTCGAGCATGTTTTGATCATGAACAAGTCAAAAAGTGTTTCGAACATCCATAATTGATCTAATGAGTAGCCAAAAATACCTTTTTCATCTTTTTCATGAACTTAGCATCTAAAATATGATTTTCTGTAAAACATACCCAAACCGCATCATTTCTAACAAAACAACCTCAGAAACTTGCAGATTTTCCTCATTTTAAGCATTGAAAGTACTATATTTCTATAGCACATCAGGGATCAATGTTGGTTTACTGGTTGTTGTGGTTGTGATTCTTCAAAAACTCCCACTTCTCTTTCTCATGGTGGGAGCTGTGTACAGTCTTTATTTTTTTAAGTAGTTCTTATACCTGTTAGCCTAGATCCTAGGATAGTTATAATTTCAAACTATTTTACAAGAATTTTTGGTACTAAAATTAGTTGCACTATTTATTTAAGGACTTCTACTTGATTTCTTAAAGGAATGATAAGAGGTTCTCCTATCTAGGAGGGTTAGAATAAGTTCCCTTACAATTCGATAGTTGTATCGTGACAAGTGTTTTGCTCAAAGCTTCAAAAATGAGTAAATTAATGATTTGAGGGTCCATTCGGACTCAGTTTTCAACAAAATTTCAAAAGTGAGATCCTTGCATTACTGGTAAAAAAAAATTAAATTAAAATTGCATTTGACCTTGAGGGCAGTTAACTTGTTAACTCAGCTTTGACCCTTTCACGATCCAAAATCACTAGGATGGTGATGACACCTACCCAACCCAACTGCGGTAGGTAAGACGAATTCAAATATACAAAGCTAAGTCAAGGTCAATAAAATGATAAAACAACGATACAATCAACCAATAAATTCCTCGAACACACTCAAATGAAGTAAAGAAATACATAAAGATACCTTATGACTCAGTTTTCACAGTACAAGAGCGACTCTAATACAAGATGCCATAAATTAAAACATAAAACTATCTGCGAAGTAAATAAGACAGGAAAAAAGAATAGATGATGTTGGGATGGACCTCGAGCATAGGAACTCATCATAACCTCAAAAATAATAACATATCATCAAAAGCCACACTGACCACTCATGCTAGGATCTGCACAGAAAGGATACAGAAAAGTAGGATGGAATACAACCACTAGTACTAAGCAAGTGTTGTCACCAATTTTTGCCCTCGCCGATCTGAATTAATTTTTGAGCTTTTTCAATTTCAAATAATTTTGAAGTAACTGTCTTGATAAAATGTAAATATTTCAAAGCTAATTTTAGACTAATTTGATCATTTATAAGTAAAATATATGGTTATGTATTTAAATTTATGAATTTATATAACTTTTTACTTGAGAAAATATTTTTGAGAAGCAATTCTATTTGAAAATGATATTTAATTTGATTTCGTTTTAAAATTGGATAAATTGAAAATTTAGTTGATTTTATTATCTGAATTGATGTCAAAATAATTATTCTTAACTATTGATAAAATTAAGAAGTTTAAAATTAGTTGAGATTTTAATAATCTCAATTTTATTTTAGTTGTAAGTATTTAGGCATGTTAATTAATTTTCCTAAATCTAATTTGTTTCTTTTAGATTTCAATTTCTACAAGTTTACTTGATGTATTAATTTTTTGTTTGACTATAATTTTTTGTTGCAGTTATATTTATATATTGTATATGTTAAATCTCAAATATTTATTTTTAAAAATTTGCGTTTTGTAATTCAGAAAAGAAAACAGTATAACCAGAGTCTTCTTACATCAAGGTCAATGGCTTTTATGATCTTTGTAAAAAATTAAATTATCGAGCATTTTGAACAATATGTAGAGTCTTTTTTTGAACATTTTTTAAACATATAATCAGTCAAAGTGCAGCCTCACCTTGTCCGAAATTTATTGCACGTGAAAACAGATAATGATAGATATGATATGTTTATTTTTAAGTTGAATGATATGTTAGGATCTTTACCCTGATTTTCTTACTATATTTAAGTTTTATTTTTTTTTAGAACGAAAATAAAAGTTATCATAATTACTTTTACTTTTCCTGAAAGAAAAATATAAAACTTTTTCATATTTGGCTAACCTCTTTCTTGGAAGAAATATTTTGGACATCTATAAATAGAAGACCTCCCTTCTCATACCAATAACACAATAGCATCCGCAATGCAGTCTTTAAAGAGTTTGTTTAGGGGGAGATTTCTCCCAATAAGTTTTAAACTTTTTAATTTTATTTTTAATATGTAGGCCGTTTGGCCAAACCATATACAATAACATATTTTTAGTTTAATTTTTCATGTGTCGTCTGATTTATCGTCTTATGGTTTGCAAACTAAAAACTTCCGCATGACGCCCTCTCGATTTCGAACCCAACTAGTGGTATCAGAGCTTACGGTTCAATGGTCCAATGGTGTAGTGAAACGAGATTAAACAGGTTCAAAGCGGTTTCAAAATCAAGTTGCAACCAATTTGATGATAATGAAGATATATGTCCAAAAGCTACATGGGGAGATAATTGTTAATCATATTTTCAACAATCCTGCTATTACATATTTGAAAAGAAAACTTACTTTTAACCCTATAAATGGCTTCAATGTTTTTAACCCAAAAAGGGCTAATATATTTTTAACCCAAAAAGCTTCAATTATTAAAGTATGTCAAATAACAGTGATATATGAAGAACATATACGAAGAACGAAGATCATGCACAAGAAGAAGGAGGATCAAGAATATTTTGAAGAAAATCAAGCCAAAAAGGGGAGATTTGTTAGGGTTTTTGCCCTGATTTTCTTACTATATTTAAGTTTTACTTTTTCTTAGAAGGAAAATAAAAATTACCATAATTACTTTTACTTTTCCTGAAAGGAAAATATAAAACTTTTCCATATTTGGCTAACCTCTTTCTTGGAGAAAAGATTTTGGACATCTATAAATAGAAGACCTCCCTTCTCATACCAATAACACAATAGCATCCACAATGTAGTCTTTAAAGAGTCTTTGTTTAGGAGGAGATTTCTCCCAATAAGTTTTAGGATTTTCAATTTTATTTTTAATATGTAGGCCGTTTGGCCAAACCATATCCAATAGCATATTTTTAGTTTAATTTTTCATGTGTCGTCTGATTTATCGTCTTATGGTTTGCAAACTACAAGCTTCCTCATGACGCCCTCTCGATTTCGAACCCAACATGATAAGGAGCAACACTTTGAAAAAAGGGAGTTTTTCATTATAAGTGGATTGAAATGTGAGAAGAAATCTGATTTTTTTATCCGACCACACCGAATAAATTAATGAAAAGATATTATCTCGAACAAAAAAATATTAAGAGATCAGATTTTATTCTAATTTTACTGGTAAAGAGGTTGTTTTCATGGATGAAGATTTGTTCAAAATTGAAATGATATATTTCATAATTAGATTTTTGAAATATGATTTATCAAAAAATTTCATAACGAAGTATTATTTTGACTTGGTTTATTCTGGTGCATATCTGAACTTTGATTGGTGAGATGAGTGTTTCAATGCTTTGATTGATACTTTTAGTCATGGTTTGAAGACAAATCCATTAATATTTACGTTTGGTGGTTTTCATCTCTCTCTTCAGATATGGTTCTATGAGTGTTGTGTGAGTATGGGTAAATTTGTTGTGGTTCGTGATTGTGAACATTAAATTCCTCGAATATAAAAGGCATAATACATAAATATGACCCTAAACTTGACATCAAATTATAACTTTGACCTTAAACTTTGACAGTGCACAAATAGGACCTTTAACTATTCAAAACATCACAAATATGACCTCCGATCCTACGTGACAAAACGCGTGTTCAACTCGTAAAATTGGACGCGTCCAGCTTAAAATCTAAGGGCATAATACATAAATATGACCCTAAACTTGACATCAAATTATAACTTTGACCTTAAACTTTGACAGTGCACAAGTATGACCTTTAACTATTCCAAACTGCACAAATATGACCTTTAAATGACTTTTCACTGTTATTTTTTTATTATTTTCGGCTCAAAGATGAAAATGGGATCTGATTTCTTTTGTCATTGCGGAAAAATAACAATATTGAAGATTTATTATTTAGGTGGGTCAGCCTCATACGAAAAAATCGCGCAGATATGTATATATATTATAAGCAAAGGGCGAATTTATGTTATATAATATATCTAAATATAATTTATTTAAATATTAAATTAAAGATGAAACTATACTAATAATGAAAAAATTGTAGTTTTAATAAAACGTTATTAAATTAACATTATTAAGAATAGTAGTAGTAGTATATTAAATTAACGTTATCAAATTAACGTTATTAAAATGTTAGTATTAAATTAACGTTATCAAAACATTATTAAATTAATGCAAGGGCAGACCTACGTGGTTGCCATGGGGTTCACCCGAACCCCCTCGGTAAAAAAATTACGTTGTATATATAAGGTAGAAAATCTATATTTATGTACGTATATTAATGTTGATAGCCCAGTGGTGTTATTTTCTCTTCTTGGGCGCTTCCTTCAGCCTACTGTGCGGGTTCGATCCCTGCTAGTGATTTTTTTTTAATAAAAAAAAAGTTAGGTGTTGCTGCTATAGAAATAAATAAATAAATAAATAAATAACTAATAATAATGACGACGCTGTTTTAACACCAAAAGTAAAACTTTGACAGTGCACAAATATGACCTTTAACTATTCAAAATTGCATAAATATGAAGTCATCCCTTTTAACGATGTGGCGTCGTGTGATTGGATGAACTTTCCACGTAGGCGCGAGTGAAACTCACGCATGGGATTACAAAATCGGAGGTCATATTTGTTCAGGTTTTGAATAGTTAAAGGTCCTATTTGTGCACTATCAAAGTTATAATTTGATATCAAATTTAGGGTCATATTAATATATTATGCCAAACTATGTTTAAGTATTATAATAATGAGGTAATGGTGACTTTACCTTCTGAAACTTTTATTTTTATACATTTGTATAAGATCATAACTTCTAACCAATTTTCAATATTTGATTGGCATGTCTTAACTTTTTAAATTTTTATATTTAAATTGTTGTTATTAACATTTTAACTCAAGTTTTTTGTTCATCGTAGTATGAGTTCAGAGATATTGTATTTACCGACAAGGAGATGGTAGAATTCAATATGCCACTATTTCACAAAATAACTTTTATCAAGATGTTGATGGTGTGAAAGATTCTTAAAGAATGATGCATATATCGATTTAAAAAAGAAAATTGATACATAAATCTGATATCTTCTAATGCTTTTGAAATTTTAATTTATATTTATTTATTTAAATATCAACATAGCAGAATGTTTATTTATGTATTTACAGTTGTAAGTTGATGCTTTCGTCTTCCAGAAAAAGATTTTTCTGCAAATTTATATAAGATAAATATTTAACATTTCAATTATGTGTTTTAATTTTCACATCAACATGTTTTATCTGAATCTTTGTGTAGTTAGTATATGTCTGTTGGTGCCTTTTGTGTAATTGATTCTTATTATCTATCTGAATTAAAAGTGAGAAGATTTTAGAAGGAATGTTATTCAAAATTGTAAGTTCAAAACGTTTCTGATGGTTGTGAAGTTAGCAGCATCAAGTTATCTCATTTAAGCAAATTGTCACTGCACGATAATTGACTAAAGAGGTGGCTATATTTAACAACTAGAAAATGATATGAGCTTCGTTCATTGTGTAATTATTTTATTAAACAATAGCATTTTAAATAATATATTTTCACAAGCATTATATATTTGTATTTGAAAACTTACTTCATTTAATTTTTTTATTATATCTGCAGGTTAAATTTCCTGCTTTATCTTCTGAATAACTTTTCTACACTTTTCAATTTTTTTCTATGAGCTGTCTATTTTATAGGACAGTAGTATTAATTTATTTATATATTAATTTTCTAATGTACAGATCCGTGTTGATATGACTGTTTTTCATAAAAAGGTGTGTTCTTTAACGGCAAAATCTTAATTATTTTTTATTTTTATATTTAATTAATCATTAATTAGAATATAATAAATCATTCTATATTAATGATATTATGATTATTTTTATATATCAATGTTAAATTTAATTAAGCTTATACGACAACAAGATTTATTAATAAGTATTGATTTTTATACATATAGATTTCATACTCCAAAGTGTTGAAAAAGTTAGCATATCAAATCATTAAATGATTTATATTGTAAAATGTTAACTATTAGGGTTGTTTGTATGAATCATGAGGAAGGGTATTGGAAGAGCAACACTTATGTACTACAGTGAAACTATAACAATCAAGCAATACTATTAAAAATTGAATAGTGAATGATCAGTGATATAGGATTAATCTGTATGATTTGTTTCAACTTTAGGTTTGTATGCCTCTGATGTTTAAGGAATATTAATACTATTTATTGTCTATTCTGAATTTGATAATAAAGAACTGAAATTTTTCAATTTAAATTTTTCATTGTGGTAGTTGCGATTGTGTTATTTGATAAGATGATTTGTGATTTATTGAATAAAAGTTTCATGAGTGTTTTCTGATCATATTGTAACGACCTCAAATATGATGAAATATGTGAAATTTGTGATTTTCTGTGACTTGATCATTTTACCCCTTTCAATAGTTGCATTATGGTATTTTTGGGGTGTAGGGGTGATTGACATGGTTTTGTATGCATTTTGGTACCATTTATGTGATATTGTGGTTTTTGGTGGCTACAAGAGTCTTATTTTGGACCTCTGTAGTTATCTTTTGATCCGTGCAACAGATGGCTGAACGGACTGTGCTAGCAGATCTGGAACATCGATTTTAGGGTGGTAATATGGTTGGTGTTGTTTTATGAATTTTAAATTTCATTTCGATCCTTGATTTGGAAAATTATGATTTTGGATTTCGTGGGTTGACTTTCTGAAAATGATATCTTTTCAAAATTTTGATATAGCCATTAAGTCCAGAGCATCGAATTTAGTATGTTTACATAGTTCATTTGTGTATATTAGAGATGAATCCAGGGCACTCTGTCAAAGTCTGTTCTGGATCACAAAGGGTAAAACTCATTTGAGGAATGCATTTTATGCCTTATTTACCTGGTAACTTGGTATGAGTATAAATAACCCCTTTTGCCAAATTTTTGCTCAATTTTCATCTTGCCTCTTGAGAGTTATCACGACCCAAATCAAGGCCTGACCGTGTCGGGTATCTCAAGTCCACCAAGGACCAGAGACCACCCATGTGCTTAGCCAAACAGAACATAATACAACTACCAGCAGATGAATTCCAAACATATAACAAGATAGAATAATGTAAGCTCAAAGGAGTCTAAGAATTACAACGATAATACCCAGTCCACAGTAATCCACAAAGACTCTAGCGAATTCAAATCAATCTAAGTCGGGACATACCCCCGACGATAGCCAAAAACAAGTCCAAAGAAAAGTCTATGAAAATAGATAAATCAAGAAGCAACAGCCTTCCGGAAGAAGGAGGCTCACCACTTCAAGAGGACTGCTGACAACCCAAAATTCTATCATTGTACAAGAAAAGTAAAGTGTCTCCGATTCCTGCATCGCGTGGGGATACAACGTCCAGAGATGGTTAGCGGGTTTAGTGTTAACATGTAACTCAGGGATAGGGGGATAAAATAATGTCATTATTACAAACCAAATCAAAACCTTTTCGCATGCACTCATATAAGCATATGCATATATACGTATATATATATCCATGAAAGCTGCTGGGGAAGGAAACACGATTTAGCATGAAATAAAATATTAGCCTAGACTATGTAGCTTGGCCGTCCTAATAACAACCCAAGGGCTATATGAGTCCAACTGTCACTCTTTGATCGCTCCCAGTGCGTGTTTTCCACACGAATCGAAGATATCATAGAAGGCCAGGGATTTCTTGTACCCTACAACATTCATGATACATGTATATATATAGAGAGAGAGAAAGAGAGAGAGTGTGTGACACAAGCATACAGTCATCTAGACCACCCCTCACGTAGGCAAATGTAAGTTTCCAGTAGTCCCTCGGGACCTCTACCTTCACGGCTAGCTACACAACCCCCTTTAGGCCCAATTTAAACATTTAGCACATAAGCCATCCATTAATTCAAGGAGTCAATCATTAAGTGGTATAGTCATACCGACTATAGCTTGCAAACAAATGTCATTAAGCCAATACTTGGGGAATCCTTGTACCCCAGACTCCATTATTAAAATCAACTTAGGGGATTCATTGTACCCCACAAGGTTTTCAAGAAAATCATTCACTTGGGAGAATCCTTGCACCCCACAAGGTTATCAAGATTATGCTTATCCGTTAGTCATTTTATGCAATACATTAATTTTAAAAAGTAGGTCAAGACAAAAGATTATTTACATTCCAAAACCAATTATGCAAGTGGGTTCAGGTTCTCATTACTTTCAATACTAAAATCCAATTATTTGAGGGAATCCTTGTACCCTTAGTTCCATTGTTCACAAATTTGGGGAATCTTTATACCCCTACTTCGTTCAACATTTCTATGCATCCCAATGAGTTCACAAATCATCAATTCAATAGATAATAAATCCATAATAATCTTAGAAAAACATTTAAACAATTTACATCCAACACCCATAATTCAAAACCAACATCAAAACTATGTAATTAATAAACCAATTCATGCAATAATGAATACAAAAGTTTAGAGAGAGATATACACGTCTTAGTCCCTAAGATATTTGAAGAAGAAATCACCCTTAGAGCCCTAGATGATCAATTTCTTGAAACCCTAGCCTTGTCTTTGAATGGGGAATTTGAGAGAGTAAAGAGAGTGTTTCTGATTGATAAAAGTTGGAAATAATGGACCGAAGGTATTTTATGTAAATGGGGTCTAAGTGGGTAAAGAGGGAAATGTCCAAAGTTCCCTTCATTAAAGGCTGAAAAATTATCGCCAGTGACTATGGGTCACCATACGACTCGTAAGGACTCACTGCGACTTGTCACAATGAGTCGTAGTCTGGACAGTAGATGAAGGACCCCTCTCTGGTGACCCTATGATTCACGCCATATGACTCATCAAGAGACCCCATGACTCATAGGTCGTAACTAAGACAGAATCATTTGGGGTACACACTGGTCACCCTACGATTTGAACAACATGACTCGTAATAAGTCTTCACAACTCGTGGCATCTAGTCATAATCAGGATAGTAGCACAGACACCACTCATTGTCAGATGATAATTTGGTTCCTATATCTCATAAGGATATCTTACGACTCATAAGGTGAGTCGTAGGTTGGGCAATGAGTTTAAAAACTCAAAAATTTCTAGGGACCAAAATTCAGGGTGTTACATTCTCCCCCCTAGGATCATTCATCCCTGACTGATGAGACAAGGCATTTATTAACACGATTTAACACAAAACACAACCACACTTACATTTAACAAAGATAAAAAATTAAAGATATTAAGAAATATACATACCTTAAGTATGATTTTCCAAAGCGGAAAACAGGAATGGATATTTGGAATTCATGTCCTCTTCAGCTTCCCAAGTAGCTTCTTCAACCTTATGATTCCTCCATAGGACCTTTACCAAAGACATGTCCTTAGCCTGCAACCGACGTACTTGTCGATCCAAGATTACCACCGAGACTATCTCATAAGATAAGGAGTTTGAAACATCAACACTCTCCAAAGGAACAACCAAGGAATGATCACTCACGCACTTCTTCAATATCGAAATATGAAAGATCGGGTGAATGGAACGCAAACTAGAAGGAAGATCCAACTCATAAGCAATGTTGCCCACTCTCCTTAAAATCAAGTATGGGCCAACATAATGGGGACTGAGCTTCCCCTTCTTTCCAAATCTCATCACTCCATTCATGGAAGATACCATCAAGAACACCCGATCGACAATGTCAAACTCCAACTCCCTTCGCCTCACATCTGCGTAGGACTTTTGGCGACTTTGCGCTGTCTTAAGCCTATCCCTAATCACATTGACCTACTCCAAAGCCTGATGAACTCAGGATAAAACAACCTCGCCTCACCAACTTCAAACCACCCAGTAGTAGACCAACATCTTCTACCATACAAAGCCTCGAACGCAGACATCTAAATGTTGGAATGATAGCTGTTATTATATGTAAACTCTATGAGAGACACATAGTCAACCCAACTACCACCAAAGTCAATCACACAAGATATTATCAGATCCTCCAAAGTTTTCATAGTCCTCTCTGTTTGTCCATCCTTTTGAGGATGGAAAACGGTCCAAAGGATTACTGTAGTCCCCGAAAATCTCTAAAATGAACACCAGGAGTGAGAAGAGAACTACGTATCATGATCCAAGATGATAGAAATCGGAGAACCATGAGACTTGAGATTTCTTGAATGAACAACTTTGTATAATCCTCCGCAGAAAAGTTAGTCCTTATCGACAAGAAATGAGTGGACTTAATTATCCTATCCACAATGAACCAAATTGAATCAAACTGGCTATGATACCGTGGAAGACCAATAATGAAATCCATATTGATTACTTCCCACTTCCATACGGGTAATTCAATCTCTTGAGATAACCCACCGAACCTCAAGTGTTCCACTTTCACTTGTGGACAAAGCATACACTTGGCCACAAAATTGGCCATATCTCTTTTCATGTTATTCCACCAATAAATCTCTTTCAAATCATGGTACATCTTCGTCGAACCAGGATGAACCACGTACCTTGACTCAAGATCCTCTGCCAAAATCCTTTCTTGCAACCCATGAAACTCCGGATGCACAATCTACCTTGGTACCTCAAGTTACCATCTCCATTAATCTCAAAAGCCATTACTTTCTGATAACTCACCTCATCCTTATTCTGCATCAAGGTAGGGTCCAAAACTTGCTTCTTCTTTACCTCATCACCAAGATATGATTTCACCACCTCTTGCACAATCATACCTCCATCCTCAAAATCCAAAAGACGAACTCCAAGATTAGCTAACCAGTGAATATCCTTCACCAAACCTTGCTTATCCTCATCTATATGAGATGAGCTTCCCATAGACAACCTGCTAAGAGCATCAGCAACCACATTAGCTTTACCTGGATGATAATGGAGATTCATATCTTAATCCTTAAGCAACTCAAGCCATCTCTTTTTCCTTGGATTCAACTCTTTCTGGGTGAACACATACTGTAGGCTCGTACAATAAAAAAAGATGTCAACATATACCCCATACAAGCAGTGACGCTAGATTTTCAAGGCAAACACCATAGCCAACAACTCTAAATCATTAGTTGGATAATTCCTTTCATAAACTTTCAACTACCTAGAAGCATACACCACCAACTTGCCATGCTGCATCAAAACATAACCAAGTCCCACATGGGATGCATCACAATACACAATGAAAACATCAGTACCATTAGACTAGGTCAAAATAGAAGTAGAAATCAACAGAGCAGCAATCAAAGAGAAACTCTCCACAAACCTCCTATAATACTCAGCTAAGCCTAAGAAGCTTTGAATATTGATTAGATTCATGGGTCTGGGCCACTTCTTAACCACTGCTTCGAATATCAATTAGAGGCATGGGTCTAGGCCACTTCTTAACCACCGTAACTTTCTGTGGATCCACCATGTTCCCTTCACTAGAATTGGCATAACCTAGAAAAGTAACAACATTTAACTAGAACTCACACTTGGAAAATTTAGCATACAAATGTTGATCATTAAGGGTCTACAACACTATACGGAGGTGATTGGCATGATCCTCCTCACTCTTTGAACATAAAAGAATATTATCAGTGAACACAATGATATACAAGTCAAGAAACTAACAGAATACCTGGTTTATATGATCCATAAACATCGTCAGTGCATTAATCAAACCAAAGAACATCTCTAAAAACTCGAAATGACCATCTGGGTTCGGAAAGCAGTCTTAGGGATATCCACCTCCCTAATAGTCAACTGATGATAACCCGTCTGAAGAACAAGCTTAGAAAAGTACTTAGCACCCTGAAGCTGGTCAAAGAGATCATCAACCCTAGGGAGAGGGTACTTATTTTTCATAGTCACCTTATTCAACTGGCGGTAATCTATACACATTCGAAAGGACCCATCCTTCTTACGCATGAAAAGAATAGGAGCACCCTCAAAGACACACTAGGGAGAATAAAAGCCTTATCAAGAAGATCTTTCAACAACCCCTTTAGCTCTTTCAACTCAATCAAAACCATTTTGTAAGGAGGGATAGAGATAGGACGGGTATCCAGTAAAAGGTCAATCCCAAAATCAATTTTCCTATTAGGAGAAATACCAAGAAGTTCATCAGGAAACACATTGGGAAACTTACTAACCACGGGGACAGACTGTAAAAAAGGGACCTTTAGAACAAGAATCCATAACCTAAACTAGATGATATAGACACTCCTTGGAATTTCTAGGATTTAAGATATGAAATAAGCCTTCTTTAAGGCACTAGGGAACTACCTTCCCACTCAATCACAGGTTCATTTGAGAATTGGAAACTGACATTTTGGATCATATAATCAAGAGAGGCATAGCACGAGTGAAACCAATCCATCCCCAAGATATTATCAAAATCTAACATGTTCAACTCCATCAAATCCACCAAAGTCTCCCTACCACAGATAGATACCACACAACCCCTATAGACTCTTCTAGCCACAACAAAATCACCTACCAGGTGACACAAAATTGGGATCAGATATACACTCAGGACTAAAACCAAAATAAATAGCCACATATAGGGTCACAAAAGAAAGAGTAAACCCTACATCAATCAAGCAATACACATCATGAGAAAAGAGTTGTAACGTACCAGTGACAATATCAGGAGAAGCCTTAGATTTCTAACGGGTGGTAAGAGCATACAGATGATTTCGACCAGAGACGGTACTAGAAGTAGCACCCTTTGGTGTAGGAACTAAAGAAATAGTAATATGGACCTTATTAGCTCCAAAACAACCTTACCCACAGGATAATTTCTCAGCATGTGTCCAGGTTGACCATAATTAAAATACTGGTTTATCCCCTCACAGCAGAAACTGTGATGCAACTAACCACAAAAGCGACAAGGAGGATAAGTTAGAGCTGACTGTGATCCACCAACCTGACACTGGGCACCTTGTGCCTTAAACCCACTATCATCCTGGAAATGACGATCACTGGATGACTTTGGATATGGAGAAATATCCGTTGAGTAAGAGTTAAAACTTCCCCAATTATTCTTAGACCACTTCTTACCATATCTACCACTCTGTTGCTAACCTCCACCCTGATTCGAATATATCAACTTCTTAATTTTCCTCTCTTATATCTATTTGCTTTTTTTCTCTTTATCCTATTGTATATACACCACAATCCTAGAGATATAAATATCATTATTCAGCAGTACAACCTTACACTCACTAAATCCCCAAATAACCCAAAAGCAAACTTCCTCATTTAGCCCTCATGCTAGACACCAACTCTGGAGCATATCCAGGCAACTGATGAAATTTCAGGGAATACTCTTTCACACTTATCCAACCTTATTTTAGATTTACAAACTCATCAACTTTTGCCTCCCTCAACTCCTAAGAAAAAAAGTTATTCAAAAAAGCACTAGAAAAGTCATCCCACAATGCCAACTCTTCATTATTATCCCTAGATTGGTCCCACTCCTCGTACCATTGCTATGCCACATCGTTCAGTTAGTATGCAGAAAATTCTACACCCTCAAAGTCAAAAGCATACATAGCTCAAAAGATCTTCTCTATCTCATCTATGAACCCTAGAAGATCCTTCTCAACCTTAGATCTAGTAAAGGTTGAAGGATTGAGCCTCATGAACTACTAACTCGAGTAACCTCAAAAGAACTCACAATGGTACTAGCAAGACCCAACTGTTATAACTGAGATGTCACCAACTGGGTCAACAGATGAATAAAATAGTAAAACTCGGCATTAGAAATATCTTCTTGGGGCAAGAGGCATGATCATTATCCTCCTGAGGAGCCTGAGAAAGACTGTAGGGACTGGTGAAACTATTCGAGGGGCAGTACAATCAGAAGTCGGGACCGTAGATCGGGTATAAACTCCATAAGTAGGATGAGTTCCGTCCATGTTGTCATAATATGGGATAGAAGAAGTTCCACAAGCATCAGATCTTCGATGAGGCATGATCTAAAATTCAAACAAATAAAATTTAGAGAAGTTTGAGACCTTAGACTCTACATCTCGAAATAGAACAACAAGAAAAAAAAATATTCCTAAATGTCTCGTAGCCCCTCCTTATAATTGTGGCACGCTACACACGCATAAAACAGACTCTACTTAAAACGAATTTGTAGACACCCAATTGAACATGAACCTAGGCTCTGATACCAACTTTATCACAATCCGAGCTAGGGCTTGGCAGTAATGGGTATCTCAAATCCACTAAGGACCAGAGACCACCCCCTTTGCTTAGAGAAATAGAATACAATACAGCTAGCATCAGATGAATTCCGAACATATAATAAGATAGAATAATGTAAGCTCAAAGGAGTCTAAGAATAATAATGACAATACTCATGCCACATTAACCTATAAAGCCTCTAGTAAAATCAAATTAATCAAAGTCAGGATATGCCCCTGACGAAATCCAAAAACAAGTCCAAAGAAAAGTCTATGAAAATAAATAAACTTAGAAGCAACGACCTTTTGGAAGAAGGAGGCTTACCACTTCAAGCTGACTGTTGACAACCCAAAAATCCTATTACTGTTCAGGAAAAGTAGAAGTATCTTTAGTTCCTGCATCACGTAGGGATACAACATCTGAAGATAATTAGCGGATTGATCACTAGCGTATAACTCAGGGATAAGGGGATAAAATAATGTTATCATTCTAAACCAATTCAAAACCATTTTGCATGCACTCATACAAGCATATGGATATATACATATATATATATAAGATGTTGGGGAAGGGAACACCGTTTATCATAAAATAAAACATTACTTGTATTATGTAGCTTGACCGTCCTAATAACAATCCACGGGCTATATGAGTCCAGTTGTCACCCCCTGATTGAGACCTAGTGCATGTTAGTCGCATGAACCAAAGATATCACTGAAGTCCTGTTATTTATTCTACCATATGCCATCTATGATACATATATATATAGTGTGGCACAAGCACACGGTCATGTAGACCACCCCTCACGTAGGAAAACATAAGTTTCCAGTATTAGTCCCTCGGGACCTTCACCTTCACGACATGCTATACAACCTCTTTTAAGCCCAATTAAAATATTTAAAACATAAAGCATCCATTAATTCAAGGAGTCAATTATTAAGGCATTATTAAGTGGTATCGTCATACCGACTATAGCTTGCAAGCAAATGTCATTAAGCCAACACTTGGGAAACCTTTGTAATTAAAAGAAACTTGGGGGATTCTTTTTACCCTACAAGGTTTTCATGAAAATCATTCACTTGGGGGAATCTTTGTACCCCGCAGGGTTTTCAAGATTATTCTTATCCGTTAACTAATTATGCAATGCATTAATTTTAAAGAAGTAGTCCAATCCAAAAGATTATTTACATTACAAAACCAATTATGCAAGTGGGTTCAGGTTCTCATTACTTTCAATACCAAAATCTAATTATTTGGGGGAATCCGTGTACCCCTAGTTTATTGTTTACAAATTTGGGGAATCCTTGTACCCATACTTCATTCACATTCCCATGCACCCTAATAAGTTCACAAATCATCAATTCAATATATAATAAATCAATAATAATCACAGAAAAAGCATTTAAATAATTTACATCCAACACCCTCAACCCATCATTCAAACCCAACATCAAAACCATGTAATTAATAAACCAATTAATGCCATAATGAAAACACAAGTTTAGGGAGAGATATACATACCTTAATATCTAAGAAATTTGAAGAAGAAATCACCCTTAGATCCCTAGATGACCAATTTCTTGAAACCCTAGCCTTGTCTTTAAATAGGGAATTTGAGAGAGTAAAGAGAGTGTTTCTGATTGATGAAGGTTGGAAATAATGGCCTCAAGGTGTTTTATGTACGTGGGGTCTAAGATGGTAAAGAGGAAAATATCCAAAGTGCCCTTCATTAAAAGCTAAAAAATCATTGCCAGTGACTACGAGTTACTATAGGACTCATAAGGACGCACTATAACTTATCACCACGAGTTGTAGTATGGACAGTATCTAAGGGGCCCCTCTATGGTTTCCCTATGAATCACTCCATAAGACTCATCAAGAGACCCCACGACTCATAAAGTCCTAGTCATAACCAAGATAGAAGTATTTGGGGTACATACTGGCCACCCTACGATTTGGACACCATGACTCATAATAATTCTTTATGACTCATGAATTCTAGTCATAATCAGGACAATATCATAGGGAACACTCACTAGTTAGATGATGATTTGGCTCCTATGTCTTGTAAGGACACCTTACGACTCGTACAAAACTCAAAAATTTTCAGGGACTAAAATTTAGGGTGTTACAAAAGTTAAACCCTAAAATAGTGTGAGAGCTTAAAAGTGAAGTTTGTGGGTGCTTGGAAAGCTATATTAACATCTATTTCTTTATTATCTTATGGATTTAAGGTGAGAATTCACCCTTTTCTTTATCAAATTTCTTAATTAATTGTTCAACCCCACCTCACCCCACACAAACTTAGTACTTGATTTAGCCTCAAATTCTAAACTTTTTCACTTGAATAATGTTCTTAATCCTATAATTACTAGTTTTCCCCAATTTTATCTTCAAAACAACTTCGATTCTTGATTTTAAAATGGATATCAAAAGTTTTACTCGGTAAAGTTCAAAAATGGTTTTTCTTTAATTTGAACCTCATATTTTACTCGATTTGACTTGGGTTTTTAGTTGTATATTTCTAAAGGTTTGGGGAACCATTTTTTGAAGTAAAGTTGTGATTTTGCCCTTCTTTTTTGAAAACCCATTTCGGAGGTCCGTTTTGACCCCAAACCAAAAGTGGGAAATATGGGTATTATTGGCTTTGTTTTGATTAGTAGATTCTATATTTATTGGTTTTAGTTAATTTTAGAACCATTCATGAGAATTAGGACTTTATGGTTGAACTGTTCTAGACCAGTTTCAACCTTCGAGGTAGGTTATGACTTAACTCTTTTAACTGAGTTGGGTAGTTTATCCATATACAAAATGCATGTTTAAGAGTGAGAACTAATAATTATAAGTGGATATCTACGTGCCCGTGTGGGCCTATATATGATGTAATTATTGAAATTAAGATATTATGTAATATGTATGACCATGTGGGGTCCTATGTGATGTTGATAGCCTAAAATACATATGATTAATTGTATTGTGTTATTAAAAATGCCTTTTTATGGTACCGTTGGATTATTGTGGTATATTCATACTATTTGGCATATGAAACATGTGGAAATTCATAGATGGACGAAAATAATGACTAGATATTGGCTCACCTGATTGTGGAAATTTATCATTTGGTTGGTTGTGGAAATACTCATTTTGATTGGTTGTGATCATAACATTCGCATATCATACTCATTCATGAAATAAATGGTACCATTATGGCAACACGTGAGAAATACTGACAACATCATGTCTAAAACCCTCCCCGAGGAATATGTCGGGGAGGAGATATTGCAATACCTTATAAAATCCTTCCCAAGGGATGTGCTGGGAAGGAGATATGGATATGGATTATGGATTTTATATGGGTTGATGAACCCCACATGGGTCTCACGTCGGGAGGTTTTCCTCCGTGGCTGTATATGGAGATTATGCGACAACCTCATGCATCATTATCATCTTACACATTGCACTTGCGTTATTGTGTTTAAATTATTATCGAATTGCCATATTGACTTGTTATATATGTATTTGATCTATCTTCTGTTATTTGTACTTGAAGATCTTGTACATACATGTTCTCCCTTGTTTCTACTTGTACGTGATATAATGTATACTTATGTTCTATCTGGTTATTATTGTTGCAAATATATGTGATATATTAGAACTATTAGTGAAAGTAGTGTGGGCTATCATTGTGGGATATTTTCTGAATACAAGTGACGTACCCTTAATGCGTATTTTGTATGTTTTATTATCTGCTTTTCTCGGTTGGCCTATGATATCTACTGAGTACAAATGGATCATACTCAGACCTATTGCACCCTTTTGGTACAGGTCCTAGTACAAGGGCATCCCAGCTTGGTTGATTCGGGTGATATTTGGTGCTTTCGAGGTAGTCGTTGACTTTAAGATGTCTGGATGTATTCTACTGCCTTTCTTATGAACTATGTCTTTACTTTCATTTCAGAGACAGAATTTCTCTTATATTTGGACATCTTGTGTATTTTTTTTGGATTCGAGTTGTACTAGATACGTTCTTATATTGTTGACATCAGGTTTTGGGAGTTATGTATGTATTGATGATTATATTCTTTCCGTACTTATTATCTTATATGGTTCGGCTTTGTTCTAGAAGCCTTATATTAGGGGTATTTCTATCTTTTCTCCTTTTTGTGTATCAGTTTGGTTGATAGGCTTACTTGTCAAGGTAGGCTGCGACAAGTGCCATCATGACCCTTAATTTTGGGTAGTTACACTTATATTTTAAAAAACTATTTTATTTATCATTGATGTGAAGCATGTGATTGTAGGTAGGAGTTACTTATTCTCCTTATTTCCTTTTCATTGTTTGATTTTGGCATTACTTTCTCCCATCTTAGTAGCTTGCCTTGGTGATAATCCTACTTTATTTGTTACTTACTTTATGCTATTGGATATATCTTTATTTTCATCTGCTACTATATTGTTATCCATTAGATTGTCAGAAGATATTATAGTATTTATGTGATATTTTATTATTCCATTAAAATTGGTAACTTCTGTTTGAATTGTATTGCTGAAAATCACTTTTCAAGAAGACCTATGCTGTGTTAATTCCTCTAAAACTTGTCATTATCATTCTAATTTAGCCAAAAAAAATTAGGACAGATATAGTTTTATCAATTTTTGATATGGTAGTGCTGGCTACTGTACTAAGTTCCTCCTTATTGTAAATTGTCTGAGTAGAAGTCTCATTCAAATCTATGTTGCTTTTATTTTAGATACTCAACCCCTTCTATTTTGTATTTTTAAGGTCCTCTCCTGTAATTATTTGAACTATTGTGTTTGTTGAATTCTTTTGAATCTGTGTATTCCTCTCTCTACTGCTATCATTCTCATTTATAGGTTCTTGCATGTGAGTTTGTAATATTGATTTTATTGTTATATCTTTTTTCAATACTTTTCCTTGCTACTGATTTATTCTAAATGAAGCTTCAACCCATGGCTTTCTTGTAGTAGATTTCTCTATTAAAGTATTGTCATCTCCACCTGAGCATCACCAGAATTGTTGATATATACCCCATTGCCTTGTTGTGTTGTTTCAATTGTTCTATCTAATTTTTTTGTTTGGGTGTTAGAAAACCTTTTGCTATCCTTAGCGACATGAAAACCCTTGTAATTTATTTAGGTATCTCTTGTCTTGTATTTTCTTTTCTTATATCTTGCTCACTGAATTTTAGAATGTTCGTCTCTTTGTTGGGATCATTTGTAAATTGATCACTTATGAAGTGTTGCATAGACTGACTTTCTATTTAATTGTATCATTCATTTATGTTGAATGTAGTACATTTAAAGTTATTATTAATGTACGTATATGGTCTATATGTGATGTGATAAAGTTGTCTCAGTTGATGAATGTAATTTTCTTTTTAATTGATTAAACACTCATATTGAAATATGTTGAACATGATTTAGTAGCTGGTTTGTTTATTTATCATAAACCATTGTAAAATCTTAGTATATATTTTTTTTAATATGAAAATCATTTTGATATTGTTTTGTATACCCTTAGGTTGATGATCAATTTAAGAATATGAATAAATAAGTGGTTGAATTTGTCAATCTAATTTTGTATGAGATTCGTTCATTCAAGCAGTCAAACGATTACTTCAGAAGAGAGGTTCTTTTTTAATTCATCAAAGTATAACTGAATCTGGATTATATTATTAAATATCATGTTATAAACAACGTTTCATCTTTCAATATACAATAAAATTATACTCTAACTTTCGTATCATTGTGTATGATCATTGATGGACATCTATCACTAACTATGCATCTAATTTAAATTTATACATAATTAGTGTCTATATTCAGTTGAGTTACTATTGCTTTTATCAACCCATTGAACTTTATATTTGAATTATTGTAACGACCCTCCAAGTCGTTCTGGGAATTTTTCTTATTTTAGACCTCCCTATAGTTTTTATACATGCATTATGACTTGTGGGGATAGTTAGTGTCAATTTTGAGTGCCCAATAGTGATCTGTCATTGATTGGATTCTTGAGTTTTAACAAACTTAATCTTGATTGTAGTTAATGTTTAATCAAGACGACCTTGGATTAGTAGTTTAATAATTTCAATAGGTTTCGATCAGGATTTTTAGTCAATTTACATATTTGATTTGTTTTCTCGAGGTTTTGACTAAGTTTTGATATTTTATTAAAAATTAGGGTCATACTAGTAGGTGAGAGAAACAAATTATTAACCAACAGCATCGCCTTGACATGACTTGAGATACTTCGGCGCCGGCTTAGAATCACCGACGACAAATAAGTGACCTCCCTATCTTTCTTTCTCCCCCCTTTTATTGGTTATCTCTCTTATCCCCCTTCCCTCTTTCCTTCCTTCCGTAAATTTTACTGCTATCGGCGGCGGAAAAAAGTTTTGTCGGCTCAACTCCGGCGAAGTAGTCAGGCGACCAGATATGAAGCTGGCATTCCCAGATTACCAGACACTGCTTGACGGGATCCAGATTTCGGCGACATTTCGGTGAAGCTCCGGCAATAAAATTTTGGCGATCAATTTCTGCAATAATTTGCCAGAATTCAACATAACACGCACGAGAAGAGGACTTGGTATACAAGCGTAATCCGATGACTTCTAACCTTTGATATTTAGTTTCTTTATTATTTCGTGTCTCTTGACTTATTTTAATTTGTGGGCTGACTGCTTTCTTGTATTAGTTTTGTTTTGTGTATGCCTTATATTTCCTACCATTTTTTTGTTTCTTTCTTTGTTTGTATTTTTTTTAGTAGTGGCTTTATGTGTTGATGGTACGATAGGGTCATATCTAAAGGGTTTGGGGCTGGGGGCTATTTTGGGGATGGGGATGAGGAAAAGGCTAGTTTGGGGTTGGGGAGAAGGGGAGGGCTGGTTTGAGAGTGGGGGAAAGGTCTGGTGTTAGGTTTAATTTGGGGTAAGGAGGGAGGGGTGGTAGAGATAGACGTGATTCAAGAGTTGATAGGTTGAGGGTAGGGTCTTGGAACATAGGGACCCTTCAGGGTAAGTCCATAGAGCTTGTGAAAATTCTTAGAATGAGGAAGATCAATATTGTGTATGTCCAAGAGACTAAGTGGGTAGGTTCTAAGGCTAGGGATGTGGATGGTTACAAGCTTTGGTACTTTGAGAATGAGAGGCGAAAGAATGGAGTAGGCATCTTAGTATATAAAGAACTTAGAGGGCAAGAAGTGGAGATTAATAGGATCTGCGATAGGTTGATAACTATTAAGTTGGTTATTGGGGGGTTTACTCTGAATGTGTGTAGTGTTTATGCATTGTAAGCATGCCTGGACGGGGAGGAGAAGAAGTAGTTTTGGGAGGCTTTAGACGAGGTGGTGAGAGGCATGCCTAGCTCTGAGAAGATTGCTATCCCAGGGGATTTCAATGGGCACAACAGGGTGTTACCGGAAGGCTATAACGATGTGCATGGAGGTTTTGGTTTTGGGGAAAGGAATGAAGAGGGAGTTTCTCTATTAGATTTTGTGAGGGACTTTGAGATGGTGGTAGTGAATTTGAGCTTTCCGAACAAGGAGGATTACTTAATCACCTTCTAAAATGTGTTAGACAAAACTCAGATTGACTTTTTATTGTTTTGAAAGGGGGATAAAGTGTTGTGTAAGGATTGTAAGGTCATTCCAAGTGGGAATCTATCAACCCAGCACAGGCTTCTGGTGATGGACTTAGGTATAAATAAGGGTAGAAAGAGAAGGGGTGGGGAGAGTCGACCAAGAATAAATTGGGTGGCTTAACGCCGGTGAATGCATTAGAGATAGGGGAGAAAGAGGCGAGAATGGGGCTATGGAAGGGTAGGGGAGACGTAGATGGTATATCGGTGTAACGCCCCAAACCTGGTGCTCGAAATGCTACACGGTGCTCATGACCCCGAAGGACCACAAGCTAACCCATGACTGATATCTGTACCAGTACACTGTATAATATGACATAATAATGCAAAAACACACACTAAAAGGCCATAAGGTTTAATACTGAACATGATCTGAATGATATAACATCTGTGTAGGGTAATAGAATACCCAAAACAAAACTAAACATACTGAAGTCTGAAACATGATAGTCTAGAAAGACTCTAACTGACTGAACTGTCTGAGTAAGGAGTTGATGGGACATGTACCCAACTAACTCTAACTAATAAACTGATTAATTAGATAATAGGGAAATAATCATTTCCTCAAAAGATAAGGACTCATTTCTAACTCTGTCTGCAGATGTCTGGAATCTACTGTTGCTCTGGATCTCGTGTCTCTAAAACTATGATATAAGACACTATAGCACAAATGTGTCAGTACTTTGAATGTACTGGTATGCATGTGAGGTAGGATGAATGCATGAGGTTCATATGTATGAACAATAATAGTAACCAACTAACTATCATGAGCGTGAGAATACATGTATGAGACATAACAACTAATACAAATACTTTGATAACATGATTACTCAATCTAAGTATAACTGATAACATGAGTGACTGTATCTGACAGTCCTAAATCTGATGGAACTATTTGAGTGCCGTACTATATCTGAGTTGATTGTATCTGACAGTCCTGAAATCTGAAAAACTATCTGAGTTCTATTACTGAGACTAATTGACTGTATCTGACAGTCCTGACTCTGTAATATGAAACTGTGGGAAGTAGTTAACTAACCGACATGCCCCTGATATGCCATTATGGTTGAGTTGGGGTCCAATCTGTAACCCTAATTGGAAGGGTGTCACTACCGCACCATTGGTAAAGACAAACTATGGGTGACCCTCATCTGATAGTATCCCTTATATGAGAATGGTGGGGCCCTTATCTAACAGTGCTTATCTACCTCATCAACCCTTATCGAATAGTGTTGATGTCTTAATCTATGCTGGCTACATAGTTCTTGAATGCAAGGATAACTTCTAAAGATCACACCCTCATCTGATAGTGTGTGTCCCCATCCTTGGGTTTACTCGGTGCTAATTTCTACTCCCATCTGAATAGATACTGAACATGATTTACTGAACTGAACATAGGCTGAGTTACTGAATTTCGTTGACTGGTGAAATACTACTGATATCTGACAACTGACTGAGTTCATGAGATCATGAAGATTTCCTGAGTCATAAGACTGTTTGAAGTCTAAGGATTCATAGCTTGACTGAGAGTATCGTGAAAACATGACATGTCTCTAGGCACACAACTAATATTTCGGGTACGAGTAACCCCAGGACTTGATGGAATGAAACTGACCAAGCATAACTTACTTGAACATATAATTAACATCATAATCCATAATACATTTATAAAAGAACTTCATCAAAGCATGTGATAGGCATAACTTGTACATACATGGGTATTTTATGGTATCATGCTAATTAGGCACTTTTCCTTCATCTAGGCATTTAATCAAACATATTGTAGGCATGGTACATGTAAACATTATTGTACAATAATTAAACATCATGGTTCAGTTCTAATTTTGTCATTCAAGGGTTTAGTCATAGGTTTGCATGAATCTATATCTATAATAATTTAACCCACATAGAATTTATCACCCAACATGGAGTAGAATACAATTTCTCATTATCCACATGAACAAGAGCAGCCCAATCTAGAAATTAATAAGAAAATCCATAAACTTGAATTTAGAAAAGGGGTTCTTGGGCTTCATGGATGAAAGGAGTCCATGAATGAATACTATGCATCCCTTGGTTCATGATTTCTTAAAGATTGATGGAGGAAATTCTTGATTCTAAATCTTCTATGAAAAGCCCTTGGTCGTTCATGAGAAATTTTTGAGAGAAGAGAATGTATTTTGGATGAAAAGTGGTTGAATCATATGTTAAAGGGCTTAAATATGGGTGGAAAATTAACCTTTTTAACCCTGGATGTGTCTTGTAATTTCAGTAAAAATTTTCTGAATTGGAACCTTGGCGCGACGCGGCGCTATCGCATCGTGTCACTGGAATTTGACAATTGGGAAACTGAGGGATGGCGCGATGCAGAGCTATCACGTTGCCCCTTATTTTGCAACCTATAACTTTGGTGCAACACAGAGGAAATAGTACTGAGATGCTGGAAAAGAACAATTGCCATTTTAGCTTGTGGCGCTGCGCGCCACTGACCAATATGGCGCTGTTTTACGATGGGAACTTGAAATAGTCGTAACTTCTGAGCCGGTTATCAGATTTGGGCGAATCTTATATCGATGGAAAGCTTATTGAATTTTCCACATAACAAAAAGTGAAAATCTTAAAAATTCCTCATAGAATAATCATCATTTAATTTAGAAGCTAATACTACACATTCTTGAGGTGAAATTAGCTAGGAAAAAGTATGGGGTATTACAGTGGGATAGAGCCGCTAGGTGTATCAATGAGACTGCTAGAGAGGTATTGGGTTTATTGATGGGTCAGGTTGGACAGCATAGGGGTTATTGGTAGTGGAATGAAGAAGTTAAGAAGAAAGTGGAGACAAAGAATGGGGCGTATGTGAAGTTAGTGGAAAGTAAGGATGATGAGGAAGAGTACAAGTTAGCTGGAAAGAAGGCTAAGTTATCAGTTATGGCTGCTAAGATGTAGTATTTGAGAGCCTGTATATGGGGTTTGAGGATAGAAGCGAGGAAAAAAGGTTGTATAGGCTTGCTAAGGCTAGGAAGAGGAAGGGTAGTGATCTTGATTAAGGGAAGTGCATTAAGAGGGAGGATGGTAGAGTGCTGGTGAAGGACGATCAAATTAAGAGACTATGGAAGTCGTATTTTCATACATTCTTGAACGATGAAGAGAAAAGAGACATTATGTTAGGGGAGCTGTAACATGTAGAGAAGTGCCTGGATGTTAGTTATTGTAGACGTTTTGAGGTGGAGAAAGTCAAAGAGGCTATTCACAGGATGCGAAGAGGTAGGGCAATGGGTCCTGATGGGATTCTGGTGGATTTTTAGAAGTTTACATGAGAGGCTGAGTTAAGGTGGTTGATTGAATTGTTTAACGGCATTTTCAAGACTATGAAAATGCTTGAGGCTTAGAGAAGGAGTATTATGATTCCTTTGTATAAGAACAAGGGTGACGTCCAGAGTTGCAATAACTACAGGGGTATAAAGTTGTTGAGTCACACTACAAAAAATTGAGAGGGAGTGGTCGAGCGGAGGTTGAGGAGGATAGTGTCTATTTTGGAGAATCGGTTTGGGTTTATGCCCGGTCGCTCGATGATGGAGGCAATTCACCTGGTGCAGAGACTGGTAGAGTTATATAGTGAAAGAAAGAAGGATCTGTATATGGTGTTTATCGACTTGGAGAAGGCGTATGATAAAGTCCCTAGGGAGGTTCTTTGGAGATGCTTAGAGGTGAGGAAGGTCCCGGTGGCATACATCAGAACGATTAAGGATATGTATGATAGAGAAAAGACTCGGGTGAGGACGGCGGGGGGAGATTCAAAGCATTTTCTTGTCCTGACAGGGTTGCATCAGGGATCTACTCTTAGCTCATTTTTGTTTGCATTGGTGATGGATGTGTTGACCTGGCGTATTCAAGGATAGGTTCCTTGGTGTATTCTTTTTTACAAATGATATAGTTTTGATTGATGAGATACGAGAGGGTGTGAATGATAGGTTGGAGGTTTTGAGATAGACCCTTGAGTCTAAAGGTTTCAGGTTGAGTAGGAGTAAGAAAAAGTATATAGAATGCAGGTTTAATGACTTGAGATAGAAGAACGAGGTAGTAGTAAGGTTGGAGTCCCAAGTTGTTTATAAGAAGGATAGTTTTAAGTATTTCAGGTCCATGATTCAGGGGAATGGTGAGATTAATGGGGATTTATCCCATCGTATTGGGGCAGGATGGATGAAGTGGAACCTCGCCTCGGATGTGTTGTGCTATAAGAAAGTAACGGCCAAGCTTAAAGGCAAATTCTATAGGGTTGCAGTCCGTCCGGCCATGCTGTATGGAGTGGAGTGTTGGCCAGTCAAGAACTTCCATATTTAAAAGATGAAGGTGTCGGAGAAGTGGATGTTGCATTAAATGTTTGGTCTTACTAGGAGTGATATGGTTAGGAATAAAAATATCTGGGAGAAGGTTGGAGTGGCTTTGGTGAAGGACAAGTTGCGAGAAAGCAGGTTGAGGTGGTTCAGTCACGTGATAAGAAGGGGCACGAATGCCCTATTTCGTAAGTATAAGAGGCTAGCTTTGGATGATTTTAGGTAGGGTAGGGGTAGGTCGAATAAATACTAGAGAAAGGTAATTAGATGTGACATAGAGTAGTTATAGCTTACTGAGGACATAACCCTAGATAGGTAGGTCTAGAGGATGCAAATTAAGACGGAAGGCTTAGGTGTATGGGTGGGTCGTAGCCAGTAATTAGCAGAGCTTTGGGGTAGCTGGGTTGGTAGTCCTAGGGTTATGCCCATAGGTTGGAGCTGCGAGTAAAAGAGTATGAGGGTGCAGCTGGTTCGTCTTGTTTCTGTTATGCCATCTTATTTTATGCTTTATTATAGATTTACTACTATTCTTTGTTCTTGTTATGCCATCTTGTTTAATGCTTTCTTACGAACTTGTTTACTATTCTTTGTCTTGAGCCAGGGGTCTATCAGAAACAACCTTACTACTTCTCCGGAAGTAGTGGTATGGACTGCTTACATCTTACCCTCCCCAAACCACACTATGTGGGAATACACTGGGTTTGTTGTTGTTGTAGTGGTTTAATGCATAAAAACCAAAAACTTTTTTTCCATCCCATATTACGTGACTTTTAATTAATAGGGTTTAACTCTTTTGGATGATAACAGAAGATTAAAAGAAAAGGGGGTAGAAAATTGTAACAAAAGTTAATTATTGTGGAGTGGGCATTACAGGTAAGGTATTTAATCTTTTGTAATTGGCCAATTGTGAGTAGTGAATGTGAGGTTATATTAATAGTAGGTTATTGTGTGTGCATAATTGTCCAAGATTACAATTCTTTTATTTTCCTTTCTTTGTTTAACTTTACTAGTGGACAAAAAAGTAATGATTAGGCATTGATGGCCTAATCATTTGGAATTATCATGGAAATTAATTGGTTGGTTGGCAGCCATGGCTTCCGTGATACGCTGTTAACTTTGGCTCTTTTATATTCTCATATGAACTTCGATCAGTCAAAAATTCTTACAAATTAGATTTTAGGCCTACGCTATTAAGTGTAGGAATTTATAAAATAGGTGTCATTAGATTCGTACTCTTAGGAGGATTAAATATTTGGACAGATCTTGATAATTTGGAGACTTTACAGAAAGGCAAATTTGTTAATTAACGTTTAGACTTCCTTTGAGGAAAGTTGAGACTTTCTTAGACTTTTTCAAAGTGCTTATTTATTAGTTATGTATAATGGGAGTAATGGGGAATGACGGTCCTGTATAGGTGAAGTGGCAAGCATATATGTGGGTATCGGTGTTATTTGAGGGATTAAAATAAGCTAATTGTACGTTTTGAACTATTTTCCCTATTTGCTAGCCGATGGGTTGATTTGCAATGGTAAATGAATTGTTGAAAATGCTTTTGATAAGTTGAGTTGATTTTAAAGTTGATATTGGATCTGGCTTAAGACATGAAGTGTTTTGCTTAATTTTATCATTGATTTGATATTAGAGTTGCAAGCCTGCACATTATGCATTGCATTTTGTATGGGGTTGGATTGCATGCCTACACAATATTATCTATTTATTCATTGGGTCAAAGTGCATGCCTGCACAATATATTTTTGGGGATCGGAGTGCGTGCCTGCATAGTACATGGACCTTGTGAGTCCACGTCGGGGCCTAACATTGAAGCTATTGCTTAGTGGGTGTGTACATAGCACATGCAATGCATTGTATTCATTCATTCCTGGTTCAGATTAAGTAAGGTCTAATTTTCAATTTTGTATTATTTATTAAGTACTTGACTATTTGTTACTTGGTTTCTCTATATTGAGGAATTCTTGGACTGTGTTATGATATCCTTATGACTATTAGACTTGATTATTTAGTTAGAATAGGGTGGTTTTATTGAGTGCAGATTTTATGATTGTTTTAGATGGTTGATGTGGTATTACTCATCACCACTTTCAATTAGGGTTAGTCGGCAATGCTTACTGAGTACACGTGTTTCTGTACTCACCATTGCTTTTTCTGCACCCTACGTGTAAGTACCGATCCGACGACCTTTGGATATTGTTTCCTGTGGTTCCTCTTTGTTAGCATCATTGGAGAATCGAGGTAGCTATTATTGTTTTTAGAGACTACTGAAATCTCTTATATCCTTATCTTTATGCATTTTCTGCATTTTAAGATATTCAAACTTTTCTTTGATTCCTGTACTTATTGGCTTGTGTTAATAACCACCAGACCTGGGATCGTCTAAATTTTGACTATACAAGTATAACAATTTACTTTTGAGATTATTTGGAATTTATTTTATTCTTATTTCCTTCTACTTCTATAAGTTTGGGATGTTGTGTTTTAAATTGGGTTCCTAAATTATCTATCATGGAGGGCGGGATAGGTGACTTCATAATTTCAAATTTAGGTCGTAACAGATAGTATCAGATCCCCAAGTTCATTGGTCTCACAAATACAAACGTAGTCTAGTAGAGTCTAATGGATCGGTGTGGAGACATCCGTTACTATATTCGGGAGTCTATAAGACTTTAGAAAATATCTATTTTATTCTCTCTCTCTCTCTTTCTTATTATGCAATATTGATCCCTTAACTTAAAATACTTAAATGCTTCTCTTATTCTCTCACATATAGTGAGGAATCGTACATCTCAGGATTATGGTCAGGAGCCCCCGCCAGCCCCTGAGTCAGCCACCCAAGATAGGACATACGGACAAAAGAGAGGACATGGTAGGGGCAGAGGTAGTGGTAGAGATAGAGCTCAAGGAGTCTCTCAGATTCCTAATTTGAGTTTGAGGCAGGTAATGATGATGTTCAACTTCCATCTAATAATATGGGCCCAGGTCAAACACCACCAGGATTTGTTGCTACATTAATTCTTCAGGATATATTGATTAAAATGTTAGGTGTTTTAGAGACTATAGCTCATATAGGCGGATCATTTGTTACTCTGCAGGGTTCATATGTTAGGGTAGGTGCACAGTCTCCAGATCATCAACCCATCCAAATTTATCGAGGTTCAGTAGTTTAGCTAGCATTGAGGTATAATAGTATGCCTTTACCAGGGGTAGGAGCTATCGGTGGGGTTAGAAAAACTTTGTTTGATGAGGAGCAACTACAGTTTGAGAAGTTTAAGAAGATGGATCCACCGCAGTTTTAGGATGATCAGTGTAAGGATGCCTATTAGTTTCTGGTCAACTGCCACGAGAGACTTCTGTGTGTGGGATTGGTTGACTCTTACGGGGTTAATTATACTGCCTTACAGATATGTAGTCTATCCAAGTAATGGAGGTTCTCCTATATTGATTCTAGGCTAATAGGTTCTCCATTGATAACTTGGGGCACAGGCTTTCCTTGACAGATTTGTCCCTTGTAGCTTGAGGGAGGATCTTAGGCACCAGTTTGAGAATTTAACACAAGAAGGTATTTATGTGGTTGAATACGAGATTCAATTTTATGCTTTGTCCGATTATACTATTGTGATCTTTCCAGACGAGGCCGAGATGATCAAGAGGTTTATGAGAGGTTTTACACTAAGGATCATAGAGGTTATATTTACTGTAGCCCAATCTGGGGTTTCTCTTCAGGGGATGATTGAATCAGAAAAGGAGTTTAAGTTGATGGATCTTGAGGAGTATGGGAATTTGAGGGACAAGAGGTCCTATACTTCAAGTCGACTTAGTAATACCTCATTTGGAGGTTGGGGTTCGTTCAGGCAAGATTTTTGCCATCAACATAGTACGCTAGTTCAGGCAGTGGTGCAAACATCAGAGGGTGGACATTTGGGTTGGGATTTTTATAGTTCGAGATAAACTTCATAGGATTCATCTCAGCAGTTTTCAAGCTATGGTGGCTATACCGAATATTTAAGTTATTCTCAACAACTGATGGCGCAAGTTCTATTACGAGTGTGGTAGTCTAGATTGTTTTTAAGGGATTGTCCAGCATACAGATAGAGGGGTCCAAAATAGGGTCATCAGGCTCTTACTAGAAGGTTCGTATATCATATTTGGCTTATGTTCATGATGCTGGTACTTAGACACCCTATATTGAGTCAGTGAAGGTGGTTAGAGAGTTCATGGATGTATTTTCTACCAATCTTCCAGGTGTTCCTCCTGATAGAGATATTGATTTAGAGCTAGACACTAAGCCTATTCTATTCCTCCTTATAGGATGGCAGCAGGTGAGCTGAAAGAATCGAAAGATCAGCTTCAAGATTTGTTAAGAAGGGAGTTTATTCGACCAAGTGTATCACCTAGGAGTGCTTCGGTATTATTTATGAAGAAGAAAAATAGGTCTATTAGAATGTGAATTGATTATCGACTTTTGAACAAGGTGACAATTAAGAATAAGTATCATCTAAGACATATTGATGACTTATTTGATCAGTTTCAGGGTGCTTCGGGATTCTCAAAGATTGACTTGAGGTCAGGATATCATCAGTTGAAGATTCGAGCTTCGGACATTCTTAAGACAACTTTTCAGACTAGATATGGCTACTATGAGTTCTTGGTTATGTCATTTGGGTTGACTAATTCCCCAATAACATTCATGGAGTTGATGAACAGGGAATTTCGTCCATATCTTGATTTTTTTATGATTGTGTTCATAGATGATAGTGTGGTGTATTCTAAGAGTGAGGTAGATCATGTGAAGCATTTGAGTATCGTACTCCAGAGGTTGAGAGAGCAGAAGTTATATGCCAAGTTTTCAAAGTGTGAATATTGGCTCAGTTTTGTGGCATTCTTGGGATACGTAGTGTCCAAGGATGGTATTATGGTTGACCCGACCAAAACTGAGGGAGTTAAAAATTGGCCACGGCCTACTTCACCTTTAGATATTCGAAGTTTTACTAGGCTGGTAGGCTATTACAGGCAGTTTGTACAGGGTTTCTCTTCTATGGCAACTCCTATGACTCGATCGACTCAAAAAGATGTGGTTTTTTAGTGGTCGGACAAGGTGAGGAGATCTTTCAAAAGCTCAAGACATTGTTGATTTCAGCTCTTATCTTGACCTTACTTATGAAAGGTAAGGGTTTTCCCATATTTTGTGATGCTTCTGGAATTGTCTTGGGTAGTGTGTTGATGCAAAAAAAATAAGGTGATAGTGTATGCATCGAGGCAGTTGAAGCCACGTGAGAGAAATTACCCTACCAATGATTTATAGTTACTATTCATTGTGTTCGTATTGAAGTTGTGGCAGTATTATTTGCATGGAGTTCATCATGAAGTGTACGCTGATCATCGTAGCCTTTAGTATATATTCAAGCAAAAAGAGTTGAATTTGAGGTTTGTAGGTGGATAGAGTTGTTGAAAGATTATGGTATGAATATTCTATATCATTCGGGCAAGGCCAATTTAGTAGTGGATGCCTTAAGAATAAAGGCAGTTAGTATGGGTAGTCTTGCATTGTTGAGTGTAGAGGAGTGACCATTTTCCAGGGAGGTTCAAGGTTGGCTAACAGTTTTATACGTTTTGATATCTCTGAGCTAAGTAGAGTCATTGTATATGTAGAGGCAAAGTCCTTATTGATAGAGCAAATTTGATATAATCAGTTTAAGGACAACAAGTTTTTATTATTAGAGATAAGGTGATGTGAGGTGAGACTAAGGAGGCAATTTTTGACCAGGAGGGGGTTTTGACGATTAAGGGCCAGATCTGTGTTCTTAGAGTGGGTGATTTGACTAGATCTACTATAGAGGAGGCCCATTGTTCATGGCATTCCATTCATCCGATCACAACAAAGATGTATCATGACCTAAAACAATATTATTAGTAGTGTAGGATGAAGAGGGATATTGCAGAGTTTGTGACGAAGTGTTTGAATTGCCAGCAGGTGAAATATGAACACAGGAGACCAGGTGATTTGCTTTAGAGGATGCCCATTCTCGAGTGTAAATGGGAGCGTATCACCTTGGATTTTGTTGTTGGGTTGACCCATACCTTGGGGAAGTTTGATTCTATTTGGGTGATTGTAGACAAATTGACCAAATAAACCCATTTTTTGCCAATGAGGATGTCCTATAATCAGAGAAATTAGCCAAGATCTACATTCATATGATAGTTCAATTACATGGCGTGCCCATTTCCATTATTTCATAAAGAGGTACCCAGTTCACTTTGAACTTTTGGCGTACTTTGCTGTGGGAGCTGGGTAATAAATTGGATATGAGTATAACATTTCATCCCAAATAAATGGCTAGTTAGAGCTGACTATTCAGGTGTTGGAGGACATGTTACGGGCTTGTGTGATGGATTTGGGGGGTCATTGGGATCTATTTTTACCCTTAGTGGAGTTTTCCTATAATAATAACTACTATTCTAGTATTCAAATAGCTCCGTTTGAGGCTTTGTATGGTAGAAAGTGTAGGTCCCCAGTTGGGTGGTTGTATTCATATTAGGTTAGGCCTTGGGACAGTGATTTGTTGAGAGATTTGCTGAACCGAGTAAGATTGATCCAGGATCGGCTCTTGGCGGCTGAGAGTAGACAGAAGAGTTATGCTGACCGGAGGGTCCCTGACTTGGAATTCATGTAGGATGAGTGGGTATTATTGAAGATATTACCCATGAAGGGTGTGATGAGTCTTGGAAAGAAAGGAAAGCTCAATCTGAGGTTTATTATCCCTTGTGAATTCTTCAATGTGTTGGACTAGTGGTTTATGAGTTGTCTTTTGTCACGCATCAAATCCTATTAGGGAGGACAGGCACCTGTAGCCGTGAAGGCTCGAGAGAACTAATCCATAACCATGTAATTCTCATTCATGTAACTATAATAACCAAAGGTTTTGTGATCTATAGATATAATGCATTGATGAGAAATAAACGACAAGCCCAAAATTATATATACCGGACTTGGCTATTGGGGCCATAACATCTAAAAGATAAAACACTATCATTCTTAACCTTACGTTGATGTACAAAACTAAAAAAGATACATAGACATCTGGTTAAGTCGGGACAAACCCCTTCATTACTCTTGACTATTGTACAATACCAAAATATATAAACCAGACTCGGAAAGCCCCAAATTAATCTGGATCTCACCAATAACCACTGGATATCCTGGGTTTCTACTAAGAAGGTGTATTTACTGAATCACCTATATCTGCAGCAGGAAATACAGGTCTTCAATAAGGGGCGTCGGTATGAAAATATGTAATGAATATGTAAGGCTAAAAGTAACCACACATGATATAGGAGCTCAATGGAAATCAGATACAAGTGTACAAATAGTGCTAGTAGACCACCTTTATATATACTTGTAGGGTCTGGTACATTAAATTCATTTCTTCATTTTACCTTCTTACTTCATAATATTTGTAAGTCATATGATATAAATGACCAGCTGATCAGTGGTAACTAGACAAGTCGAGATCGGCCCATGCTAGGCTTATGCCTCTGAGCCGCCACCCATATATAAACATTGGGATCGTATTATGCTAGGCTTACACCCCTGAGCTGCCATCCATAAATAAAGGTATCGGGATCGTCCCATGCTAGGCTTATACCCCTGAGCTGCCACCCACTTTAATACAGATTGGCATTACTTAGTTTATTTAGCCTTTGATATTTCTACTTTGGTGGTCATAACATTTTGGTACCTTTGAACAATAATCTACCAATAAGAGACATGTGAATAAACACTTAATGTAATGACAAAGAGGTATGGAGCAGATTGTACACCAATGAAATGTTTAGGGGCAGAAAATAACATACGGATCTTATTTTACTCAAAGGAGAACTCTTGAGACTTGCTAGTGAATGTAAAAATGCAGACTTGACAATAAGCATATGGTGAGGTATTTTAACACGTTAGGGAGTGGGATCAAGTTCTTTAGCTAGATGGGAGATCATGTACTGCTACTAGGTATCATTTACTATGGGAAAGCTTTGGAAGCTTACTTTACACCACAAGTGCTGGATTTCATACCAAAGAATATGACATAGAGTAACCTTACATACCTGATTGTATAACTCCAATACTAACCCAACTTGACTTCTCACCTTTTAGATTACTTATCTACAAAAAAATATATGGTAACTAATATTAGCAACCAACCGACACATTTGGGCTACTTAACTTCACCAAAATAGTAGCCGGGCAGTAAGCCCTTAATTTATCAATCAAGGGTGTTATTTTAACTTGAACTCTCCAAGAACTTGAACTTTCCTTCGCACTTTAAACCAAAGAAGGAAAGAAAAGTCTCTTAATAACAAAGAAAAAGTGAGCAGTTAGCTTGCTTTATATTCTATCTTAGACTTAGAATTAAGCATGAATAATATGTTTTCTTAATCTTCTATGGTAGAATTAAGCAAAAGATTAAGTGTTTTACTTACCTTGGCCTGGAAAGGTTGGGGTTTCTTCAAGAACCATAGAAGGAAATATAGGGTTGCTCCTTTTTATTTTAGAGAAAGTGGAGAGAATTTATGAAATATAATCCTTTTTGTGACTTAGGGATAAAGGAAAATGACCATCAACTTAGCCTTTTAAAGGCCCTATTTTGGCTATCTACTTGGCTACATTTTGGACCTCAAATTGGTCAAATGGGTCCAAGTAAGTAATGCACCTACTTAAGGAGATGAAGCTGCTCAAACGGTCAAAGTAGGTGATGCACCTACTTCCTTGATCCATTATTGGGCTCAATTAGATTTGGCCTTGGCAGATTTAAGTTACTAGGCCTTTCTCTATTTCCTTCCTATTTTATTTAATTTGGGCCCAAATAAGTATTACAAATATAGTCCCAAATCTGGTCCGTGGACTTGGTCCATTAACTTGGCTCATGTAACTCAAATAGGTGACTCACCTACTAGCTTAATTAAGTCAAGCAAGCACCTCAACAAAATACTCCCTTTTTAGTTCTTAATCCCTTTAATCTAACTTAAAACTTGTATATACTTGGTCACTTTAAACTTTAGATTCAAATACTGACTTACTATTCAAAGTAAAATAGTTGCATCGATGTTAACTTGGTTGTGTCACATTAAAATGTAAGGGCAGTATCTAGAATTCCACCTACACCATCAATACTCGCCTAAAAAATCTCGGTTGTTACCTATACTCACAAGGCTATACCAAGTTCCATACAAATAGAACTAGTAAATGCAAAATATGAGGTGTTCCATCCCCCTCCCAGGAACATTCATCCTTGAATGTTATCATGACTGTCCAACCAAAACTAGTTCAAGCCTAAGTTTAATATTCTTATTATCACATAGTACTTATATATTATACTTACTTGTTATTTCTCCAATTCAGTATCTTGGACTTCCTCTTTATATTCAAATAAATGGGGGTACTTGGATTTCATCGCTTCTTCAGCTTCCCATGTGATCTCTTCTACTTGTTGGTTTCTCCAAAGCACTTTTATAGAAGCTATTTCTTTATTACTTAACTTTTTGACTTGTCGATCTAGAATAGAAATAGGTATTTCTTCATAAGTGAGATCTTCCATAATTTGTCTATCTTCAATAGGAGTAATATGAGATAGATCTTTGATGCGCTTTCGAAGCATTGAAACGTGGAACACTGGATGGACTGTTGAAAGATCTTGGGGTGGTTCTAACTCATATACAACTTGGCCAAACGTTCGGATAATTTTATACGGGCCTATATAACGTGTACTTAGTTTTTCTTTCTTACCAAATCTCATTACCCCTTTCATAGGTTTCACCTTCAAGAATACCCAATCACCGATAGCAAACTCTATCCCCCTTTCTCTAATATCCGCATATGATTTGTGTCAACTTTGGGATATCTCTAGCCACTGCTGAATCACCTTAACCTTTTCCATATCTTTATAAACAAGATCTAGCCTAAACAAGGCAGCTTCACCCACTTCAAACTATCCAATTGGTGATCTACACTTTCTTCCATACAAAGTTTCATATGGTACCATTTTGATACTTGAATGATAACTATTGTTGTAAGTGAACTCGATAAGAGGTATATGATTATCCCAACTACCTTTAAAGTCTAATACACAAGCTCGTAGCATATCTTCAAGTGTTTGGATGGTACGTTCTGCTTTTCCATATGTTAAAGGGTGAAAATCTGTACTTAGATTCACTTGTGTTCCCAAATTTCTCTGAAAATATTTCCAAAAATTTACAGTAAATTGAGCTCCTCGATCTGATATAATAGAGATTGGAACTCTGTGTAGCCAAACTATCTCTTTAATATACAATTTTGCGTACTCTTCAACTGTGTAAGTGTCAACTACTACCCATATGGAATCGAACCTTTGAAATCTATGAGGAAAACCAGTGACGAAATCCATGTTGATCATGTCCCACTTCTAGATTGGAAGATCTATGCATTGCATTTAACCCCCGGTCTTTTGGTGCTCTACTTTAACTCTTTGACAATTTGGACATTTGGTTACAAATTCTGCAATGTTCTTCTTCATGTCACCCCACCAATACATTTCTTTCAAATCCTAGTACATTTTATTTGACCCCAGATGGATGAAATACCTTAAATGATGTGCCTCTGTCATAATCCTCTTTCTTAGCCCATCTACATTAGGCACACACGATCTGTTTTGGCACCGAAGTACTCTCTCTTATGTAAGCTCAAATGCCTTGGTCATACCACATTATATATTCTCCTTAAGCTGTAGTAGAATAGGATTTGCATATTTCTTCTCTTTCATTTCAGCTACTAATGAAGATTCTGCCGCATTATGCACAATAAGCCTCTCATCTGGTGTTTCAAGAAGGAAAACCCCCAAATTGGCTAATTGGTGTAGATATTTAGTCATCCTTTGTGTTTTTATAGATGGCGCCATAGCCTTACGACTTAGTGCATAAGTTACCACATTTGCTTTCCTCGGATGATACAAGATATCAACATCATAGTCCTTTAATAGTTCAAGCCACCTTCGCTGCCTCAAGTTTTGATCCTTTTAGATAAAGATATATTCCAAGATCTTATGGTCAGTATATATGTCAACATGAGTCCTATAGAGTTAGTGGCGCCATATCTTTAAGGCAAATATAATCGCTGCTAGCTCAAGATCATACATTGGATAATTCTTCTCATGTGGCCGCAATTATCTTGAGACATACACTATTACTTTACCATGCTGCATCAACACATATCCTAAACTAATTTTTAAAGCATCACAATATACTACATACCCTTTTTTGCCTTCTAGAAGTACCAATACGGGTGTAGAAGTCAACTTATTCTTCAGATCTTGGAAACTCCTTTCGCATACGTCATTCCATTAGAACTGGAATGCTTTGTGAGTTAGCTTTGTTAAAGGTGTAGAAATTGAAGAAAATCCTTCAACAAACCTTTTATAATAACCTTCCAACCGAAGAAAACTACGAATCTCTATAGACGTTGTAGGTCGTGGCCAGTTCTTCATAGATTCTATCTTTTGAGTATTAACCTTTATTCCTTTGCTAGATACAACATGACCTAAGAACGCCACAGATTTTAACCAAAACTCACATTTAGAGAACTTTGCATATAACTTACAATCATAAATAATCTGTAACACCTATCATAAGTGACTGGTATGGTCCTTGTTTGATCTCGAATAAACCAATATATCATCTATAAAGACTATCACAAACACATCTATGAATGGCTTGAACACCCTATTCATTAAATCCATAAAATATGCGGGTGTATTAGTTAGCCTAAAGGACATGACTAGAAACTCGTAATGACCATACCATGTTTGAAAAGATGTCTTGGGTATATCATTCTCTTTGACCCTCACTTGGTGGTAACCCGACCTCAAATCAATCTTTGAGAAACACTTGGCACCATGTAACTGATCAAATAAATCATCAATTCTTGGAAGGGGATATTTATTCTTAATAGTCACCTTATTTAGTTGCCAGTAGCCAATACACATTCTCAATGAGCCATCTTTCTTACGCACAAATAACACTGGTGTGCCCCAAGGGGATATACTAGGCCTTATGAATCCTTTTTCTAGCAAGTCTATTAATTGTTCTTTTAACTCCTGTAATTCTGTTGGGGCCATACTATACGGAGGAATGAGATTGGTTGAGTACCTGGAATCACATCAATACCAAACTCTACTTCTCATTCTAGAGACAAACCTGGAAGATCTTCAGGAAATACATTGGGATATTCATTTACCACTAGAATAGTTTGAAGAGTTGGTGGCTCCGTATCTGTATCCATCACTCTAACTAGATGATATGTGTAACCTTTGGAAATCATCTTTTTTCCTTAAAATAAGAAATAAATTTACCTCTTGGTGCACCAATATTACCCCCTCATTCAAGAACCGTCTCTGTTCGAAAATGGAAATACACCCTCTTAGTTCGGCAATCTACTGTGGCATAACAAGAAGCCAACAAATCCATACCCATTATAACATCAAAATCTACCATCTCTAACTCAAAAATATCAGCCATTGTCTCACGACCACAAATAGTTATTATACAATTTTGATGCACTCTCCAAGCTATTATAGATTCACCAACCGACGTAGACACTTCAAATGGCTTAACTAGTAATTCTTGTGTTCTTTTAAACTTTTCAGAAACCAATGGAGTGGCATATGATAATGTAGAACCCGGTTCAATTAATGCATATACATTATGTGAAAAGATGGACAATGTACCTATAACCACATCTGGAGAAGCCTCTAAAATTTATCGATCCGCTAGAGCATATATACGATTCTGAACTCCACTAGAGCTAGTTTCTCCTTTAGAACCTCTACCACGAACTATAGGTTGTACATACCTACCTAAAGAAGGCACCAATGATGATGATGCAACGGCTGATTAGTAGGTCGTGCCATACCACCCATGCCCCTTTGAGGGTATTCTCTCATCATATGCCCTGGCGTACCACACCAAAAGTAAGCATTTGTCCCAAACTGACATGAACCCAAATGAATCTTTCCACATTGTTTACATGGATACCTAGGAGGCCTTAATTGGCTCTACTCCCTTTTTATTGATATCCCATTGCTCATGAACTCAGATTCTCACTTCTTTTCCCAAACTGATTGCCCTTGGACCCTTGAAACTGTGATAGAGCACTAGCTACTGAATAAAAAGATAATGGCCTAGGCTATCTATTAGAAAACCAAGGCCTAAACTCTCTATGGGATTCCATAAACTGCCCCGCAGATTTGTCCCTCTTGGATATCCTCTTTCCAATTCTTGTGTTCTTCTTCTTTGCCTCTGGTCCTCTAATTTTTGTGGAAAAGCTTTTATCCTTGCTATATCTATGTCTTTGTTCAAGGAAGCAATAGTATAATCTTTAACTAGATATGGATCCAATCTATTCACATATCGATGAACTCTATCATCCATAGTAGCTACTACATTAAGAGCATACCTAGCCAAAGAGTTAAATCGGTGGTTGTACTCCCTCATGCTCACATTCTCTTAGCAAAGATTTAGGAACTGATCCACACGGACCTCTTGAATCTTAAATGAAAGGTAATGATGAAGAAATGCCTCTTTGAACTCTTTTCATAGAGATGAAGGTGCATCGATACCCCTAGATCGTTTTCAGTCTTTATACCAAAATATAGCCTCCCCTTTGAATCTATATGTTGCTAGCTTAACTGTGTTTTTACCCGATACATGCATGAAATCTAGAGACCTTTGGATTTGATCAATAAAGTCCTGTAGTCTTCATTAATATCTGATCTGGTGAGTGTGGGGGGATCCAACTTAAGAAAATCCTACATCCGTAGGCTAGCTACTCTATCTTCACCACTGGAACATGTGGTTGGAATAGTTTGTCCTTGATCTTGTCCAGTAACTATACGAGTCAAAAATTGCACCGCATTTCTTAGATCTTATTTAGTAGAATTAATAGGTGGTTCTGAGGATGTTGTTCTTACCCTTCTTAGCTCTTCTGGAGATGGAGGAGTAGAAGAAGTTTGTGATACAAACTCAGCTTGAGCCTCTCTTTGATTAACTTGCCTAGGTGGTGACTTGCTAGTCCCTTCTCTGGAAGCCACATCTATTCGCTTACATGCTTACTGTTTCTTGTAACCGGTATCTTTACTATAATAAGAGGAAAAGAGATAGATTCAATGGTTAAATATGACTTGACCTACAACATGGAATCTATTGCATGATCTAAGGTATGAAGAAAAAAAGACAACTCCTAAATGTCTCACAGCCTCCTGTTCATATATGTGGTGCACAATACATCCATAAATAAGACTCTACGTAGACACGGCTTTGTAGACTCCCTAGGACAACCTGCTCCGATACTACTTTTGTCATGCCTCAAATCCTATTGGGCAGATAGGCACCCATGGCCATGGAGGCCCGAGAGAACCAATCCATAACCTTGTACTTCTAATGCGTGTAACTATAATAACCAAAGGATTTGTGATACATAGATATAAGTCATTGATGAGAAATAAATGACAAGCCCAAAACTATACATACTAGACTTGGTCGTTGGGGCCATAATATCTAAAAGATAAGACACTATCATGCTTAACTTTATGTTGGTCTACAAAGCCTCTAAAAGATACATAGACATCTAGTTAAGGTCGGGACAAACCCTTGCCTTACTTTTGATTACTGTACAATACCAAAATATATAAACCAGACTCGAAAAGCCCCAAAACAATCTGGAGCTCACCAATAGCCGCTGGATATCCTAGGCTTCTTTTGAGAAGTTGTATTTACGAAGCACTTGTGCCTGCAGCATAAAATACAAGTCCCCCATAAGGGGCGTCAGTACAAAAATATGTACTAAATATGTAAGGCTGAAAGTAACCACACATGATATAGGAGCTCAATGGAAACTAGATACAAATATTCAAATAGTACTAGTAGACCACCTTTATATATACTTGTAAGGTCAGGTACATTACATTCTTTTCTTTATTTTAACTTTCTTACTTCATAATATTTGTAAGCTATATGATATAAAAGACTAGCTGATCAGTGGTAAATGGACAAGTTGGGATTGGCCCATGCTAGGCTTATGCCCCTGAGCTGCCACCTATATATAAACATTGGGATCGGCCTATGCTAGGCTTACGCCCCTGAGCTGCCACCCATATATAAAGGTATTAGGATCGGCTCATGCTAGGCTTATTCCCCTAAGTTGCCACCTATTTTAATATAGATTTGCATTACATAGTTTATTTAGCCTTTGAGATTGTTACTTTTGTGGTCCTAATATTTTGGTTCCTTTGAACAATAATCTACCAATAAAAGACATGTGAATAAACACTTAATTCAATGACAAAGAGGTATGGAGTAGATTGTACATGAATGAAATATTTAGGAGCTAAAAATAACATACGGGTCTTATTTGACTTAAAGGAGAACTCTTGAGACTTGCTAGTGAATGTAAAGATGCAGACTTGACAATAAGCATATGGTGAGATATTTTAACATGTTAGGGAGTGAAATCAAGGTCGTTAGGTAGATGGGAGATCATGTGTTGCTACTAGGTATCATTTACTATGGGAAAGCTTTAGAACCTTACTTTGCACCACAAGTGTTAGATTTCATGCCAAAGAATATGACATAGTGTAGCCTTACATACCTGGTTGTATAACTCCGATACTAACCCAACTTTACTTCCCGCCTTTTAGATTACTTATCTATAATAAAATATATGGTAACTAATATTAGCAACCAACCGATACATTTGAGATACTTAACTTCACCAAAATAGTAGCCGGGCAGTAAGCCCTTAATTTATCAATCAAGGGTGTTATTTTAACCCTTTTCTCCCCCAATTACATCCACATACCATACATATTCTTATAAGATCCCCTAAAATAGCTTTAGCTTCATTACATCCTCTAAATGATATACAAAACAACATGGGCAATAAACATATGCAATAATTAATTCGATGGTGTGCCACCACGCCTTTCTTCTATATTTCAATACAAACCAATCAAACCTTTTCCCAATATCAACCTGGCAGCCCCCAACATATGCATACAAAACAATTCGCAAAACAGTCCCATATCCTTTTTATTGTAGTAATTAAATATGGAACTCATCATCCGTTAAGTTCTCAATAACACCACATCCATAATTCTTTCCCAAATTCATATATAAGGAGGACAAAATGGAGCAGTCACCTTACCTTAGTCTACTGTAATCATCCTTTTAACTTGAACTCTCCAAGAACTTGAACTTTCCTTCGCACTTTAGATCAAAGAAGAAAAGAAAAGTCTCTTAATAAGAAAGAAAAAGTGAGAAGGTAGTTTGGTTTATATTCTAGCCTAGGCTTAGAATTAAGCATGAATAATATGTTTTTCTAATCTTCTATGGGAGAATTAAGCTATACCTTAAGTGTTTTCACTTATCTTGGCCTGCAAAGGTTGGGGTTTCTTCAAGAATCCTAGAAGGAAATATAGGGATGCTCCTTGTTGTTTTAGAGAAAGTATAGAGAATTTATGAAATATAATCCTTTTTGTGACTTAGGAATAAAGAAAAATGACCATCAACTTGGCCTTTTAAAGGCCCTATTTTGGCTATCTACTTGGCTGCATTTTGGAACTCAAATTGGTCCAATGGGTCCAAGTAGGTGATGCACCTACTTAAGGAGATGAAGTTGCTCAAACGGTCAAAGTAGGTGATTTACCTACTTGGTTGATCCATTATTGGGCTCAATTAGAATGGGCTTTGAAAGATTTAAGTTATTGGGCCTTTCTTCATTTCCTTCCTCTTTTACTTAATTTGGGCCCAAATAAGTATTACTAATATAGGCCCAAATCTGATCCGTGGACTTGGTCCATTAACTTGGCTCATGTAACTCAAGTAGGTGACTCACCTACTAGCTTAATTAAGTCAACCAAGTACCTCAACAAAACACTCCATTTTTAGTTCTAAATCCCTTTAATCTAACTTAAAACTTGTATATGCTTGGTCACTTTAAACATTAGATTCAAATACTGGCTTACTATTCCAAGTTAAATAGTTGCATCGATGTTAACTTGGTTGCGTCATATTAAAACGTACGGGTGGTATCTAGAATTTCACCTACACCATCAATACTCACCTAACAAATCTCGTTCATTACATATACCCACAAGGCTATACCAAGTTCCATATAAATAGAATAAGTAAACGCAAAATACGAGGTGTTACATCTTTGCCACCGGATCTTTCAGTTGTGCATCCAGTTTTACATGTTTCTATGTTAAAGAGGGACCATCCTGATGATTCGCATATGATTCAGTGGGACGTGGTGAGTTTGGATCAGAATCTGGCATTCTAAGTACAACCTATAACTATTCTAGATAGGAAGATTTCAAAGTTGAGGTCAATGGAGATAGCATCGATGAAGGTTCAGTGGAGACATCGTCCTATAGCGGAATCGACTTGGGAGGTGAAGTCTAACATTAGGAGAAAGTATCCTCATTTCTTTGACAGTCTGGGTGCCTTATTTCTCTTTAGGTCCGAGGATAAATATTTATTTAAGTGGTGGATAATATAACGATTCTCCAAGTTGTTCTATAAATTTTTCTTATTTTAAACCTCCCTGTAGTTTTTATACATGAATTATGACTTGCAGGGGTAGGTAGTATCAATTCTGAGTGCCCGATAGTAATTCAAGTCATTAATTGGATTTCTGGGTTTTAACAAACTTAAGCTTGATTGCGGTCAATGTTTGAGCAAGACGACCTTGGATTAGTGTTTTAATAATTTCAATAGGTACGGATCAAGATTTTTAGTCAGTTTACATATTTGATTTGTTTTCTCAAGGTTCCAACTGAATTTTGACATTTTATTAAAAAATTTGGGGTATTTTTAGATAATTATTTTAATTAGTGGTTTAATAGGTAAAAACCACTTTCTTTTTATTATCCCATATTACGTGACTTTTAAGTTAACAAGGTTTAACCTTTTTGGACGATAATTGAAGAGTAAGAGAAAATGGGGTAGAAAATTATAACAGAAGTTCATTGTTGCAGCATCAGCAGCTTAAGTAAGGTATTTAATCTCTTGTAATTGGCCAATTGTGAGTAGTGAATGTGAGGTTATGTAGTAGTAGGTTACTGTGCGTACAGAATCGTCAAAAATTACAATTCTTTTGTTTTTCTTTCTTTGTTTTCCTTTACTAGTGGATAAAAAGGTAATGATTAGGCAATGATGGCCTAATCATTAAGAATTATCATGGGAATTAATTGATTGATTGGCAGCCATGGATTCCGTGATACTCTGTTAACTTTGGCTCTTCTATATTCTCATATTAACTTTGAACAGTTACAAATTAGATTTTAGTCTAGGTTTTTTAGTGTAAAAATTTATAAAATAAGTGCCACTAGATTCGTATCCTTATGAGGATTATATATTTGGACAAATCTTGATCATTTGGAGACTTTACGAAAAGGTAAATTTGTTAATCGACATTTGGACTTCCTTTGAGGTAAGTTGAGACTTTTTGAGACACTTTTTCAAAGTGCTTATTTGTTAGTTATGTGTAATGAGAGTAATGGGGAATGAGGATCTTATATAGGTAAAATGACGAGCATCTATGTGGGTATCGATGTTAAGTGAGGGGTTAAAATAAGTTAATCGTATGTTTTGAACTGTTTTTCCTATTTGCTAGCCGATAGACTGATTTGCTATGGTAAACAAATTTTTGAAAATGTTCTTGATAAGTTGAGTTGATTTTGAAGTTGATATTTGATCTAGCATAAGACATAAAGTGTTTTGCTTAATTTTATTATTGATTTGGGATAGGAGTTGCACGTCTGCACACCATACATTGCATTTCGTATGAGGTTGGAGTGTACACCTGCACAATATTATCTATTTATTAATTAAGATCAGAATGCACACCTGCACAATATATTTATTGGGATCAGAGTGCATGCATGCACAATACATGGATCTTGTGAGTCCCCCATAAGTCCTGACTTTGAAGTCATTGCTCAGTAGGTGTATACACAACACATGTATTGCATTGCACTTATTCCTGGTTCAGATTAAGTAAGGTGTAATTGTCGATTTTGTATTATTTATTAAGTTCTTGACTATCTATTACTTGATTTTGCTGTTTTAAGGAATTCTTGGACTGTGTTATGATGTTCTTATGACTGTTAGACTTGATTATTCAGTTAGAATAGGGTTTCCTAAGTACAGATTGTATGATTGTTTTAAATGGTTGATGTGGTGTTACTCATCATCATTTTGAATTAGGATTGGTCAAAATTTCTTTCTGAGTATGTGTGGTTCCGTACTCACCCTTGCTTTTTCTGCACCTTACGTGCAGGTACTGATTCGACGACCTTCGCGCATTGATTCCTGTGGTTCCTCTTTGTTACCATCATTGAAGATTTGAGGTAGTTGTTGTTGTTTTTAAAGACTACTGAAATCTCTTCTAGCCTTATCTTTATGTATTTTTCGCATTTTAAGATATTCAAACTTTTCTTTGATTTCAAGTACTTAGTGACTTGTGTTAGTGACTATCAGACCTGGGATTGTCTGTGTTTTGACTCTATTAGTCTAACAAATTACTTTTGTGATTATTCAAAAATTTTATTTTTATTTCCTTTCACTTCTATAAGTTTGGGATGTTGTGTTTGAAATTAGTTCCTGACTTACCTATACGGAGGGTGGAGTAGATGTCATCACAGTCCCGAAGTTGGGTCGTGACAATCATGCATAATTCCGTCCACACCAAAATCTTTGGGTCTTCCTGTGTAAAGTATATATGATTGTTGAATTATTAGTTCCCAGTAAGATTTGACACAAGAACTCAAATTTAAACTCAATTAAAAATTATAAAATCAAACACAAGAATTACTACAATCTTCCATCAGAATTTATATCAACATCACTAAATGGACAACATATATAAAATACATTTACAATTTTTTTCGTTTGATAACAATTAAAGTAAATATTTATATGTTTTCTAAAAGAAATTCACAAAAAATATAAAATTTTATTTCGTAAGATTAATTACCTACTGCGTTCCTCTTCCTCCATGTTATATTATGATTGAATGTAAACATACATCATTCATATTGCATTAATTTCTATTGTGTTTGCATTTTTTAACTCAAATTATTTAAAATAAAAGATGAAAATATGTATTTCAATTGAAATCTTCGACTTTGAAAGAGAAAGAATTTCTGAAATTATGGATGTCAACCAGTTCTTTGTATGGTTGGAAGAAGAAGGTGAATTTAGAATTTCTGTATGTTCTCTTATTTGTTGTATGAAGATGATGAATGTAGAACGACGTGACTTATTTTGAAAAATTGGAAAAAAAAAAATATTCTTAGGGAGAAAATAGGAGGTGTATCGTGTAGTTAATTATCATCTCATTTTAAGGATTTCATTTTTTGTATAAAAAATATTTTTATTTAATTTTTTTTTTTATAAATTCCGCTATGTATTGCAGTCTAACATGTATTGTTGTTAGTTATAATAAACAATCTTAGATTGTATATTTAGATTTTTTTTTTTTCCATTAGTTATTGTGGCTCGTAACAATATTTGTTAGATTTCAATACATAGCAGAATTTATTAAGAAAAAAGTAAATAAAAAAATATTTTTTCTATGAAAAATAAAATCTTTGAAAATAGATGACAGTTAACAACAAGATATCATACATCCCCTATTTTCTCTCTAAAAATAGTATTTTCTAATTTTTAAAATAAGTCACGTCATTCTATACTCATCTTCTTCATAAAACAAATAAGAGAACATACTAAAGTTCTAAATTCAGCTTCTTCTTTAAACCATGCAAAGAACTGATTGAAACCCATAGTTTTAAAAATTCTTTTTTCTTTCAAAGTCGAAGATTTCAACTGAAATACATATTTCTGTATTTTAATTAAAACAAATTGAATTAAAAAAATACAAACACGATAAAAATTAATGAAATATGGATGATGCTTATTTACATTCAATCACGATACAACATGGAGGAAGATAAGACGTAACATGTAATTAATTTTACAAAATAAAATTTTATATTTTTGTGATGTTTTTAAATTATATAAATATTTACTTTAATTGTTATCGAATGAATAAAAGAAATTGTCGATTTATTTTGTATATATTATCAATTTAGTGAAGTTGATATAAATTCTGATGGAAGATTGTAGTAATTCTTGTGTTTGATTTTATAATTTTTAATTATGTTTAATATTTGATTTCATGTGTCAAATCTTACTGAAAATTAATAATTCAATAATCATGTATACTTTACAACAGGAAGACCTAAGAATTTTGTTGTTGACGAAAGTGTATATGATTCTAATACAAAGTACAATGGATTGATAAAAGCAATAACAACTCAACTAAAGATAGACACTAATTATGTACAAATTGAAATTAGATACATATTTAATTATAGATGTCCACCAATGATCATATAAAATAATACGAAAGTCAGAGTATATTCAAATAAAAAAAAAACAGTTCCAAAAATCATCATTAAATATTCATTGTACATCATTTACAAGAATATAGCGTTGAATCCAACAGAATTTATAGAACAATCTATTATTTGTGTTGAAAATCAAAGTTATGATGAAGTAAATGAGGAGCGATAGCATCTATACACAAATAATTTGGTTCATTTGATTGGATTAAGACTGGAAAAGGAACTATTTGATAAAGAATGTGTTGAAATAATAATTGATCCAACAAATTCAAAGATAGATGTTAAACAAATTTACAAAAATAAGGAGACACTTGCGAATGTTATGAAACTTCACACATTTATAAATCTATTCTCGTTTTAACGTCAAACGGTCTAGTGCTAGCAGATAATAAATTTTATATTTCATAATTCCTGAAAAATAAAACTATATGATTTGATGTATTAATTTGATATGAATATTGATTAGTTGTTTATACTGCATCTTTAAAAACTACTACTTTTTTAGTGAAAGATTATACATGATTTCTTCAATCTTCGAGTGTGAATGGATTTGAAGTTTTTAAGATGAGAAAGTAAAATACATACACACTCTATAAACAATCTTAATGATATTGCTTGATTGTTATAATTTTACTGTAGTACATAAATGTTGCTCTTCCAATACCCTTCCGCATGATTCCATACAAACAATAGTAATGACTAACATATTACAACTTAAACAATTTAATGATTTGATATACTAACTTTTTCAACACTTTGGAGTATGAAATTTTTATGTATAAAAGTTAATACTTATTAACAAATTTAGTTGCTGCATAAGTTTAATTAAATTTAACACTATGATACAGTAAGAACAATCATAATATCTTTAATATAGAATGATTTCTTATACTCTAATTAATGATTAATAAAATATAAAAATAAGAAATAATTAAGATTAGGCAGTTATAAAGAACACATCTTTTTTCGAAAAACAGTCATATCAGCACGAATCAATACGTTAGAAAATAAACATATAAATAAATTAATATTACTATCCTATAAAATAGACAAATCAATAGAAAAAAATTGAAAGGGTATTGAGAAGTTATTCAGAATGTATGTAAAAAATTCAACCTTCAAATACAATGAAAAAATAAATTAAGTTACGTTACGTTTCAAATACAAAAAAAAAAATATAATTCTTGTCAAAATATACTATTTAAAAAGCTATTATTTAATAAAACAATCTATATATATTATAAAGCAGCGGATGAAGCATCAGAAGAAGAAGCCAAGTGGCAAGAGGCTAACAGGCCATGTGTCAGTTGTTAGGACAAGTTTTATAGTATTGTAATAAGATTTTTATAATTATTTAAATTTGAAAATGAATTATTCTTTACAAAAATATATTATTAATTAGTTTAAAAATAGAAACCCACAATGAAAGAGTTCTAAATAAACTCTTATATTTCATAAACTTATCTATATCAAATATAATGATGAATATATTATTATTATTATTATAGATAAATATAAATAATATATATCTATATATATTATAAAGCAAAGGACGAAGCATCAGAAGAAGTCAAGTGGCAAGTGGCTACAAGGCCATGTGTTAGTTGTTAGGACAAGTTTTAATAGTATTGTAATAAGATTTTTATAATTATTTAAATTTAAAAATACATTATTCTTTAAAAAAAATATATTATTAATTAATTTAAAAATAGAAACCCACAATGAAAGAGTTCTAAATTAACTCTTATATTTCATAAACTTATATATATCAAATATAATGATAAATATATTATTATTATTATTATTATTATTATTATTGATAAATATAAATAATATATATTTATGGTGTGTATCTAAAACATAACCTTACTTGCGATTATTTTAAAATTTTAAATATAAATTAAATTTTAACAATTGTTATAAAATAATAAAGAACAAGAAGAAGAGTAGAGAGAATAGAGAGGGTGACTCTTATATCTTCTCTTGGGGGATGATTTACAATGAAGGAAGCCCTTCTATTTATAGAGGGAATTTGCCCCTAGTTTTACATTAAAAGACAACTACACCAAATCCTGATAGACATCAAATAGATCTTGATAGACATTCACTATAATTGATATATGTCATAACACTCCCCCTTGAATGTCTAAAAATAAGCATATAGGCTGCCTCATTAAAAACCTTACAAGAAAAATCCAGTGGAAAAAAATCTCGTGAGGGAAAAAGAGTACAACGCGTATTAGCTCCCCATAATAAGAACTTCCTTGAACCTTTGCATTCCAATCTTGTGCACCATCTTCTTGAAAGTTGCAGTTGGGAGAGACTTGGTGAATAAGTCAGCCACATTGTCACTTGAACGAATCTGTTGTACGTCAATATCACCATTTTTTTGGAGCTCATGTGTATAGAAGAGCTTTGGCGAAATGTGCTTCGTTCTATCTCCTTTTATGAATCCTCCTTTAAGTTTTGTTATGCATGTTGCATTATCTTCATATAAAATCGTGGGTACTTTGTCATATTTCAAGCCACATTTTTCTCGAATGAGATTTATTATGGACCTCAACCACACACACTCTCGACTTGCTTCTTGAATAGCTATAATCTCAGCGTTATTCAATGAAGTGGCTACGATAGACTGCTTTGTTGATCTCCAAGATATGGCAGTACCCCCACATATGAATACATAGCCTGTTTGAGACCAAGCTTTATGTGGATCAGATAAGTACCCAACATCAGCATAACCAATAAGATCGGACTGCAATCTTTAGAATAAAATAAGCCCATATCGGTAGTCCCCTTTAGATACCGTAATATGTGTTTGATCCCATTCCAATGTCTCCAAGTAGGAGCAGAACTATACCTTGCTATCAAATTTACTGAAAAGGCAATATCAGGCCTTGTAGTATTTGCAAGATACACTAGTGCACCAATTGCACTAAGATATGGTATTTCAGGACCAAGGAGTTCCTCATTCTTTTCTTGAGGTCGGAATGGATCCTTATTCACATCAAGTGATCGAACAACCATCGGAGTACTTAATGGATGTGCTCCATCCATATAGAATCGTTTCAACACCTTTTCTGTGTAGGCAGATTGATGGACAAAGATATCGTTTGTCAAATGCTCAATTTTCAAACCAAGGCATAACTTTGTCTTTCTGAGATCTTTCATCTCAAATTCTTTCTTTAGGTAATCAATTGCCTTTTGAAGCTCTATTGGCGTTCCAATAAGGTTTATGTCATCAACATAGACAACAAGTGTAACAAACTCCGACGTTGTTTTCTTTATGAAAACACATGGGTAAATTTCATCATTCGTATAACCTTCTTAAGATAAATAATCACTAAGACGGCTATACCACATGCGTCCAGATTTCTTCAAACCGTACAATGATCTTTGCAATCTAATGGAATACATTTCCCGAGGCTTTGGATTATATGTTTTCGGCATTTTAAATCCTTCGAGCAATTTTTTGTATATCTCATTATCAAGTGATCCATATAGATAGGTTGTTACCACATCCATCAAATGCATTTCAAGTCTCTCATGGATAGTGAAACTAATAAGATAACACAATGTTATTGTGTCCATAACTGGTGAATATGTCTCATCATAATCGACACCAGGCCGTTGTGAAAATCCTTGTGCAACAGGACGTGCTTTATACCTTTCTATTTCATTTTCTCATTTCTTTTTCACACAAAGACCCATTTATAGCCAACGGGCATAACACCATTAGGTGTTTGAGTTATAGGTCCAAAAATTTCACATTTGGCATGTGAATTCAATTCAGATTGAATTGCTTCTTGCCATTTTGGCCAGTCATTTCTTTGTCGACATTCTGTGACAGACCGAGGTTCAAGATCCTCTCTATCTTGCATGATTTTCGTTGCAACATTGTATGCAAAGACATGATCCACTACTATTTCAGATCGATTCAAATTAGTTTCAACATCACTTGAATTTATGGATAGTTCCTCATTTTCTTGAGTCTCAGGCTCATTGATTCCTTCAGGAATATCAACATTGCTCAAATCTTGAGCTTCCATATAAGGATCTTTCGCAGTGTCATCTTGATCATTTATTTTTATTTTTCTAGAATTTCGATCCTTAGAACCTAATGGTCTGCCACGCTTCAAGCGTGCTTTAGATTCATTAGCTATGGCACTAGTGGATAGTCCTTTAGAGACATCAATTCGAATTGGGACATTCTCTGCAGGAATATGTAATTTAGTCATCCTTTTCAAATCTATAAATGCGTCCGCCATTTGATTTGCAATTCTCTGCAGATGAATAATCTTTTATACTTCTTGCTCACAAATAGAAGCACGTGGATCAAGATAAGATAGTGATGGATTTTTCCACGAAATTTCTCTTTTGATGTCACTATCTTCTTCCCCTAATTTTGGAAAAACTATCTCATCAAACCGACAATCTGCAAATCGAGCAGTGAACATATCTCCCGTTAGTGGTTCAAGATAGCGAATAATAGAGGGTGATTCAAACCCAACATAAATTCCTAACCTTCTTTGGGGTCCCATCTTGGTGCGATTTGGTGGTGTTATAGGCACATAAACACCGCATCCAAAAATTCTCAAATGAGATATATTAGGCTCTTGACCCAAAATCAATTGCAACGGAGAAAATTTATGATAATTTATCAGTCTAAGACGAACAAGTGTTGCAACATGCAAAATTGCATGACCCCAAATAGAAATGGGCAACTTAGTTTTCATAAGCAATGGTCTTGCTATCAACTGCAGACGTTTAATTAATGACTCAGTAAGGCCATTTTGAGTGTGAACATGGGGTACAGGATGTTCCACTCTTATCCCAATCGATAAGCAATAGTCATTAAATGCTTGGGATAAAAATTCTGCAGCATTATCAAGACGAATAGACATAATTTGATTATCGAGAACCTATTCCCGTAATCGTATTATTTGTGCCAATAATTTTGCAAATGCTAAGTTGCGAGATGACAAAAGGCACACATGAGACCATCTAGAAGAAGCATCTATTAGGACCATGAAGTATATAAATGACCCACTTGGTGGGTGAATTGGTTCACAAATGTCCCCATGTATAAGTTTCAAGAACATGGGGGACTCAATCCTAACTTTTGTTGGCGATGGCCTCACAATCATCTTGCCTTGATAACAAGCATTACATGAGAATTCACCATTCAAAAGAACCTTCAAGTTCTTTAATGGATGCCCACTTGAATTTTCTCTTATTCGTCTCATCATTATTGATCCTGGATGTCCCAGATGATCATGCCAAAGTACGAAAGTATTGGAATCAGTAAACTTTTGGTTTACTATAGAATGTGCCTCAATTGCATAAATCTTTGTCCAATACAGGCCAGAAGATAAAGCAGGGAACTTTTCAATAACACATGTCTGTCCAGAGATATTCTGGGTGATACCAAGATATTCAACATTCATCTCATCAATTGTCTTGATATGATAACCATTTTCACGGATATCTTTAAAACTCGTCAAGTTTCTCCGAGACTTAGGAGAAAATATGACATTATTTATGATGAGGTTAGTTCCTTTGGGCAAGATTATAATGGCTTTTTCGAAGCCTTCAATCAAATTAGCACTACCAGAAATTGTAGTAACATTAATCTTGCCCATGTTTAGATGAGAGAAATATTTTTTTCTTTAAATATCGTATGTGTAGTGCCGAAATCAATCAAACAAATATCTTCTTGAAAATTATCCATATCTTCAACCAAATAAAATATATATTAAATTTTTGTACAAAATGAAAGCATATACTATCAAAAATTGTTAATCACACTTTATTAAGCAAAAAAATATATCCAATTACTTAGCATTTTATTTTTCAATAGTTGTAAACAGTCAATACGTGCTTCGGTGCTTAGTTAGATTTTCCAGAAATAATAATTAAAAGAAATACAAGAAGTGAACATGCAGATCTTTTATTAACAACTAAACAATTAGTACGTGCATTTTGGTCAAATCATGCAACTATTATTATTATATTATAAAACAATATAAAACTTACACTTTTAGTATTCCCAAAAATCCATGCAGCCTCTTTTTTTTCATTCTCTGTTTTCGTTCCCTTTTTTTTCGTTTCTGTTTTCATTCCTTTTTTCAATAAATAATGGCAAATTGAAATTCATTCAATCAATAATATAATTCAATACTAATAAAAAAACTAATACTCATGCAAACAACTACTTTTACATGATTCTTTGTTCACTAACTTTTATCAATAAAAATAAAATAAAATTAAAAATCATTCATTCTTCCATGTTTATGGAACCATCACCAATTAAGTGATCAATCGTTCCTTGAGGGTGCTCAAAAAAACCTGCTACATCCAAGCATGTGATGTCAACATCATTTTCAGAGAGAAAGTTAGCCTTGGGTTTTTTCTCTTTCTTCTTTAGTGATGCTTGATAAAGATCAACCAAATGCTTGAGAGAACGACAATCACGTGAATAATGTTCTTTTCCACCACATTGAAAATAAGTAATTACTTCACGTTTCTTATCTTTTCTCTTTTTGTTTGATGAATGATTAACACCCGAAACAGGGTTTCTTTCTTGGTCATCATGATCATGACCATGTCCACGACTAGGGCCGCGACCTTTTCCAAGCTTAGTATGGTGAGCGTGCACACCATTCACCTCAGGGAATAGTGCAGATCCAGTTGATCGGTTCTCGTGATTTTTCATCAACAAATCATTATTTTGTTCAGCCGCGAGAAGATGAGAACTTAGTTCAGTATACTTCTTGAAACCTTTTTCTCGATATTGCTGCTGTAATAGCATATTCGAGGCATGAAAAGTGGAGAGCGTCTTTCCATCATATCATTATCATTGACTGTCTCTCCACATAGTTTTAATTGAGAAGAAATTCTAAACATGACAGAATTGTACTCATGAACAGACTTATAGTCTTGAAATCTTAGATGAATCTACTCATATCGTGCTTTCGGGAGGATGACCATCTTTAGGTGGTCAAACCTTTATTTTAGGCTATTCCACAATACGAGTGGATCCTTAGTAGTAAGGCACTCAATTTTCAGAACTTCGTCAAGATGATGACGCAAGAAAATCATAGCCTTAGCACGATTTTTGACTAGATGTTGTATTTTCATTATTTGTGGCATCTCCAAGACCCATAGCATCTAGGTGGATTTCAGCATCCAACACCCATGAAATATAGTTCTTGCCCAAACTTTGAAGGGCAACGAACTCACACTTCGTAAGATTGTTAGCCATATGGAAAAAGAAAAGAAAAATAATAATACCTTAACCCTAGCCTTCAAATTTAAGATGGTAGAGTCTCGTGTTGATAACGTGTTATAAAATAATAAAGAACAAGAAAAAGAGTAGAGAGAATAGAGAGAGTAATTCTTATTTCTTCTCTTGGGGGATGATTTACAATGAAGGAAGCCCTTCTATTTATACGGGGAATTTGCCCCTAGTTTCACACTAAAAGACAACTACATCAAATCCTGATAGACATCAAATAGATCTTAATAGATCTTGATAGACATTCACTATAAGTGATATATATCATAACAACAATCAAATTCAACGTATATATATCTACTTGAAATACCTTTATATCTAAGTTGTCAATTTAATTTTATAAAAAAATTAACAAAAAAATAAAAGAAAGAAAGGAAAGAAATGAAAAGAAAATTTTAAAAAACGTGCAAAAAAGAAAGCTAAACTATCAAAAGATAATTAGACTAATAAATTGCTACTTTTAAATTAAAAATAATTATAAAATAAAATTAAATATTAGAAATAGTTAGTTATTACATTAGAGAGTTCTAGTTGAACTGTTATTAAGTTTTAGATTGAAAGATTAAGTATGTGAATTTGAAATACATTATTCTTTTAATAAAAAGATTTTCATTATCTTAAAAATAGAAACTCATAATTGAAGAGTTCTAATAGATATTTGCTATTTCAAACTTATCTCTTTAAAATTTAAATTCTATAAAATATATTTAAATATAATTTATTTACATATTAATGAAAGACAAAAAATTTATTAAAATATTAATAATCATATTTAATAGTATCGTAATAAGATTTTTATAATTATTAGAATTTGAAAATATATTATCCTATAAAAAATATTATTAATTAGTTTAAAAATAGAAAGGAAAAAGGCATCATTTTCACCCCATACTATACAAGAAAAGTCTAAGCCACACCTAAACTATACAAGTGACCTATTACACACCTTAACTATAAAAAAAGTGATACTTTTTACTGATGTGGTGCTGATGTGGCAGCGCGTGTAAAACACTACACCACATGCAAGTGGTGGTAGCCTGACAGGGTGTAAATAGTTTCACTTTTTTATAGTTTAGGTGTGTAATAGGTCACTAGTATAGTTTAGGTGTGGCTTCGACTTTTCGGGTATAGTTTGAGGTGGAAACGATGTCTTTTCCCACTCACAATGAAAGAGTTCTAGATGAACTCTTATATTTCATAAACTTCTATGTCAAATACGATGATAAATATATTATTATTATTATTATTATTATTATTATTATTATTATTATTATTACTATTATTATTATTGATAAATATAAATAATATATATTGTGGTGTGTATCTAAAACTTATCCTTACTTGTAATTATTATAAAATTTTAAATATAAATTAAAATTTAATAATTAAATTCAACGTATTTATCTACTTGAAATACCTTTTATATCTAAGTTGTCAGTTAATTTTTATAAAAAAAAATTAACAAACAAACAAAAGAAAGAAAGAAAGGAAAAGAAAAGAAAATTTAAAAGAATGTGGAAGAAAAAGGTAAACTATCAAAAGATAATTAAGACTAATAAATTGTTAAGTTTAAATTAAAAATAATTATAAAATAAAATTATATATTTGAAATAGTTAGTTATCACATTGGAGAGTTTTAATTGGACTCTTATCAAGTTTTGAATAGAAAGATTTAGTATTTGAATTTGAAATACATTATAAAAAGATTTTCATTATCTTAAAACTAGAAACTCATAGAAGAGTTCTAATAGATATTTGCTATTTCAAACTTATCGCTTTAAAATTTCAATACTATAAAATATATTTAAATATAACTTATTTACATATTAATGAAAGATAAAAAATTTATTAAATAATAATAATTATTATTATTATTATTGGTGGTGGTGGTGGTATATTGATAGAAGCAATAGTAGTACGTAATATGTAGAAGTAGTACGATAATGATGATGATGATGATGATGATGATGATAATAATAATAATAATAATAATATTAATAGTAATAATAATAGACTTTACTATTTCAAATTTATCTTTTAAAATTTAAATGTTAAAAATATTTTTAAATTGAAAGACTATTTTTTTTTCAAATTTGAATAAAATAGGCAGCCTGGTGCACTATCTTCTGCTATGCGTAAAGTCCCAAGAATGTAAAAATAAATATTTTTTATGCATTTTAAATTAGTAAAACAATAAGATAATTTTACAAAAACTATAAAATTATAAAATAAATTATTTGGGTTTTTGTTTGAAAACTAACACATTTAACAAACTAAGAATAAATAATTATAATATATAATTATTTTATCTTTGATTGTTTTTTATTTTTATATTTATTAGAAGTGAAAAAAGAAAAAAGGGACAAAAACATAAGAACAACAAATTAAAAAAGAAAAATAATTGGATTCTATATACACGGTTTTGAAAAAAAAAAAAAAGATAAACTAGCTTCCTTATTTTTAGCACGATTTTAATCTCTCTTTTTACTTCATTTAAAAGTTAGTTGTTTGGTTGTGAATGCTCCTATATAGTTGTTCCTTTTTTATCTACTAATTATTTATCCAACTTAAAATAGACTCAAAATTTTTAAAACAATTTATTGCTGCCTTAAAATGGGGATTGATGGAGTTCACAAATTCAAAATACATTTAAGAAAAGAGTTATTATTTTGATCAAATACAAAAATAAAAATAATTATTAAAAGATAAATATTTAAAATTTAAATTTAAAATAGTAACCGCAAAAGCATAACAATAATTATTTTAATAATGATTAATAATAGCAACAACGATTTTAACAACAATAGAGAATAATTTTTTATTTTTAAATTTAAAGAAATGATAAGAGAGAAAAAACTGAGAAACATTTATTTATAAGATAAGATAATTTAATAAATTGTAGAATCAATATTATAAATTTCAAATATCTTCTTCTATTTCGTTTATTTTATTATGAAAAACTCTTAATTGATATCATCAATTTCAAATATATTTTCAAACTCACTGTGTAAAATAAAAGATAATTATGATATTTTAAAATCCTGTCTTTTCTAACAAATTAATATCACATTCAATAATTGTTCCATCTTTTATGGTGACAGCACCTCCAGATCCACCGGATCCGCCCCACAATGCCGACACCACCATGGAAGACACAGAAGTCCATAAACTCTCCTTCAAAGAAATCTTAACAGATAAGCCTTAAGAACTTAACAAATCTTATAATACCAACAATTATTTCTCATTAAAAGAAGTCTCATCTGAAGGGGAATCAATACACCTATTAGATCTCGTAAAAGAAAGGATCTACTTACCATGGCGCTATTCAGTAATAGTAAAGCTAATGGGCAGAAATATCTCCTACCAGCTACTCAGATCTAAAATAGTTGAACTATGGAAACCGTCGGAACCTCTCATCCTAATCGATTTGGGTCATGGTTTCTTCACGGCTAAATTCAACAAGGAAGAGAATAAGACAAAGGCCTTACATGGTGGACCTTGGTTCATTGTGGGGGGCTTCCTATCAGTCATTGCCTGGGAACCAAATTTTTTCCCTTGCAACTCAACAATGTCCCACACCGCAATTTGGGTCAGGTTACTGTAGCTCCCTATGGAGTTCTACGACCAACAGATCCTCGATAAAATTGGCAAGAAACTTGGCTCTCTACTCAAGATTGACTCGTGTACTTCGTCAACACTTAGGGGGAGATACGCACGCTTATGTATACAAATTCCCTTGGGACGCCCTGTAAAAAAAACTATTACAATCGGAGAGCATACACAGCAAGTAGAATATCAAGGTAATGGCATCCTCTGTGTGGGCTGTGGTAGGGTAGGGCACACGCTTAAAAGTTGTACCTCTACTCCACCCTTCCACCCCCCTAAACCCTCCCAATTGCAAGTTCATCCGTCATTTCTCCTCCCACAGCTGATAAGGCGGAGGATATGTAAAAACTAGTAAGTTTTCCCAAGAGGAAAATGCAGAAAAATAGATCCTCAGACCAGGTACCCGATACTGAAATCCGAAAAGGTAAGTATCCTCATCATACTATTTCCTCCCATAGTAACTCTAAGAGATCGGACACCCCTTCTCAACCACCTATCCCAATACATCCAATGGTAAGCTTCATCATTTGGAATGTTAGAGGGGCGCACAGTGCAACGTTTAAGAGCCAATGCAACTCCTTAGTGAAGCTTTACAACCCTTCCATGTTGGTACTGCTTGAAACCAAAATGGCTGAATATAAGGGTATCACCTCTGAGTTTGAATTTGATGACCAAATCCAATCCCCTGTTATTGGTGGAGCTGGAGGAATGGTTATCATGTGGAGGGAAAACCTCCTAAATCTTGAAGATAGTTCTATCACTCAATAATTCATCTACACTAGAGTTAAGGTACTTCAATCCTCCCACTTTTGGCTCTTTACTGCTATATATGCTAGCAAAGACTTTCCCACTAGAACTACTCTGTGGGATAGCATTACAAATCTGGCCCACAACCACAATTCTGAGTGGTTCTTAGGAGGTGACTTCATTGAAGTCCTTCAGGACAAAAAAAGTATGGGAGAAATAAGATAAATCCTTACAGAACTAGTATGTTCTAGAACTGTCTGGATCTTTGTGGGTTAGTTGACCTAGGCTTTAAGGGTAGCAAATTCACCTGGACCAACAAAAGGTATAGGAAAAGGGGTAGTCTTATCCTTGAAAGGATGGATAGATGTCTGGCCAATAACCCCTGGATTACTAAGTACCTTGACACCTGCATCACCCACCTCCCTAGAACCCATTCTGACCACTGCCCAATATTGGTCAATCTTTCCAATCTAAAACAAACTTTTCCCAATAGACCTTTCAGAATGAAACCTATGAGGACAGACACCTTAGCTTTGAGAGGGTGGTCCATCAATTCTTTAACCCTCCCACATCTATCCTGCAAGCTATCAGTAACCTCCAACAGAACTCCACCATTTGGAATAAAATTTCCTTTGGAAACATTTTCCAAAAACTAAAAAAACTAATAGCTAGGATCGAAGGAATTCAAAAATCAACCCATTATGCTTCCAGTACCTTCCTACATAATCTTGAAAGTGAGCTTGTCTCAGAGTATGACAACATGCTCAAGTTTGAAGAAGACTTCTGGAAAACCAAATCCAAAATAAATTAGCTCCAGCAAGGGGACGCTAACACCACATTCTTCCATGCCTCCACTCTAAATAGAAGAAGAAGAAGGAACAAAATCCTAAACCTTAAGGATGAGGCTGAAAACTGAATAGAGAACCAAAATGACATAGCTAATCACATTACTGAGTTTTTCTTCACCGTCTACACTACCAACCATCTTGCTTCCCCAAACCTAACCCATTCCTTCAACCAGAACAACAACTCTCACACCAACACTCTCACCACTTCTGACCAAGCTTTGTTAACCACTTCCTTAAGGGACCCGAAATCACCAGGGCCATCAAATCCTTCAGCCCTTTGAAGGCTCCTAGGCCTGATGGCATACAACCTATCTTTTTCCAAAAATACTGAAGTATAGTGTAACACAAGGTTATGGAATTCTGCCATGACACCTTTAGCTCTAGTACTATGAACCCTTCAGTAAATAAAACCCTTTTGTGCTTAATTCTTAAGTGTCCCAATGTTGTATATATCAAGAATTATAGGCCCATTGGCCTATGCAATATTTTGTATAAAATAATTACCAAAATTATTGTCTTCATGATAAAACCCCTCCTCCCCAAGATTATTGGCCCAAGCCAGGCAAGTTTTCTTAAATATAGGAAGGCCTTTAATCATGCCATAATTGTCCAAGAATTCATAACTCACTTCAAGAAGATAAAAGGAAAATAGGGCAACATGATTTTAAAAATTGACCCGGAGAAATCCTTTGACAGACTGGAATGGTCCTTTATCAAAGATACCCTTCATTACTTTGCCTTTCCCCAGTCTCTCATCAATCTCATCATGTCCTGTGTCTCTACCACAACCATATCCATCATCATAAATGGATCCAAATTTCAGGAATTCAAACCCACAAGAGGCATTAGACAAAGGGATTCTCTCTCTCCTTACCTCTTTATTATTTGCATGGAAAGACTCTCCAGAGCTATTGACTCTAAAGTCTCCAGTAAGGAGTGGCAACCCATCAGCATCTCTCACCATGGCCCTTCCATATCCCACTTTTTCTTTATTGATGATCTTACACTCCTCTCAAAAGCCAACCCTGAGGCATGTCAGGCTATTAACCATGCCCTAACTGATTTCTATGACAAATCAGGTCAAAAGGTCAATCAAGCCAAGTCAAAGATCATCTTTTCTTCAAATTTCAATGATACTACCATCTCATATTGCTCTACTCTTCTTAAAATCAACCCTAGTGACACCTTTGGTAAGTACTTAGGTTTTCCTATCTTACATGCAAAACCTTCCAATAGGGATGTCTAGTTCATCATTGACAATATGCATAAAAGACTTGGTGGGAGGAAAACTAAGATGCTATCAATGGCTGGAAGACTCATCCTCACAAACTCTACCCTTGCCTCCATCCATTCCCATGTTATGCAGTTCATTAAACTTCCTGAAAAAATCTCCAAAACCATCAATCAAATACAAAGGAATTTTATCTGGGGTAGTACAGCTGATAAGAAAAAGATTTGTCTGCTTAGCTGGGAGGCAATCTCTATGACTAAAGAAAGGGGAGGGTTGGGCTCCAAAAATGTGAAATCATAAACAGAGCTGCCCATGCTAGCCTGGCATGAAGAATGTACAATAACACCCAATTCCTTTGGGAAAAAAACTTTTACAATAAATATTGCAGACAACACCAAATAAGACTCAACCAAAAGGTCTGCTCCAGAATATGGAAATGCATTAAGAAGGGATGGTTGACCTACAAGAAAAACCAAAGATGGATTGTGTACAAAGGGAATAGAGTCAAGTTCTTTGGGGATAAATGGATTTCCAACTACCAGTCTATTAGAAGTTGTGTTGCAGGACCTCTAAACAAGGGTGAGGATCAGTTAACAAATGATACTATTCATAAACAAGGACACTGGAATCTTGGGGCCATTTCTTTTATGATACCCCATGACCTCCAAAATATCATCACTAACAGCTATATCCCCCACCAAACTGATCAGGAGGATAAACTCATCTGGGACATCTCCCCAGATTGTAAGTTTACCCTCAAAAGTGCCTTCAACACCATTCAATCCCAAAAGAGCTATATCAGCCCTGACACTGCTAAGGATTATCTTTGGATTTGGAAACTTAAGATCCCCACCAGAATAAAACTTTCTTTTGTCTCCTTAACCACAGCAGGCTACCAACTGGGAGCTACCTCAACCACCTAGGAATGGAGGTACCATCTCACTGTAAATTCTGTATAAATCTATAAGAAGACATCTCTCACATCTTCTTCCAATGCCCTAAAGCCATAGGCTTCTGGGATGGTACTGCCTCCAAAAGTATATTCATTGCTTCATTCAACTCTGTCTCCCTCAATAACCATAACTGGGTTGAGACTTGGAAGGCCCTTGGGAATAAACCTTTCAACACACGGTACTCCTGGGATACCATTCTCCCTTTCTGTATGTGGAATATTTGGCTAACCAGGAACCATAACTTGTTCAACAATAAAAATGACAGTATTTCAGTTGAACAAACCTTAGCACATACCAATGAATATGCTTTAACCATTGTGAGCCCAACTAACTCCCTGAAACCTACCTCCACCGTCTACCTCAAATGGGAACCCCCTATACAGGGTTTCTATAAGCTCAACACATACACGAATGTAACTAACCAACCAGGATCGGACAGGTTAAGGGGTGTTTTTAGAGACCAAGAAGGCAATTGGATCTTGGGCTTCATGAAGGACCTCCGTCATGTTGATGCATAACAGGCTGGACTTTTAGCCATTCTTGAAGGCCTTAGAATAGCTCTCTCAAGAAACTTGACCCCCTTAGAGATTAATTCAGATTCTACTACTGCAATCAATATGATATACACTAATCACCTTGGCTACTGCAATGTTATTTCAGAATGCAGGTACTTAATGCATGAATTAGGCAACCCAACACTGAAGCACACATGCAGAGAGCAGAACAAGGTCGCCGATATACTAGCAAGATCCATGGGAAGGGAGGCAGACTTTGATCAGGTGCAAGTTTTGACAGTTCCCCCTTTGTTTGCGGAGGAGCTACTGGCAGCAGATAAAATAGGAACTGCCTTTCTTAGAAAGGTTGCACTTAATCACATAACTAATATGAACAATGCTACTTACCAACATGATTTAATGGACCCTACAGGCCTTTACAATCTATCCTATAACAACTCTGCTTAATTACTAAATGTTATGCTCCCCTTTCACCCCAAAAAAATAATAATATCACATTCAATTTTGAATTTTAACGAAATTTTAGTTTTTATGAAAATTTAATTTTCTATTCTCTTATATATATACCCCTTTAGTGGCACATATAACAGTATACACTTTCTTCTTCTTTTTCTATTCTTAATTATTTTCAATTTTTAATTTTATTTATCTCGGATCTTTCTATGATCGTTTAATTCACAAAGGTATTGATTAATCTTTATCTGTATGCTGAATTATTTTTGTTTATACATTCAGTGTAGCAAAAAAGATTTTATTCTCATGTTTAATATTAATAAAGTCATATTTATGTCATTGCTTATTTGTTTTATTCAAAATACTATCATATTATCAATATATAAAAGTAAAGAATTTTTTTTTATAAATTGTATTTTAATATATATATTTTTGTCATTGAGAATTTCTACGATGGATAAAAAGATTTTAGTCAATAGTGCTCATCAAATTTCTTCAAATAACTATCAAAGTATGTTGATACTTAACTTTTAAATTTTTTTCATTGTTATTTATGATTAACATTATATCTAATTTTCATCATAGATATATCTACCATGGTTAAAAAGATTATAGGTAATGCTCATCAGAGTTCTTTGATTAATTATCAATATATATTGTTCATGGTTAATTTAATTTTAAATTATTTTATCATTATTTATTATTAACATTATATTTATCTTTTGAAATAAATGTGCCTACCATAGATAAAAAATTTATAGGTAATGCTTATTAGATTTCTTTGAATAATTTCAAAGGTATGTTCTCATACTTGATTCAATTTTATAGTAATTTTACAATTGAGAATCTAATATACAAAGGAGATTTATCAGATCATTTGTGTAAAGAATAAATGTAAATATATTTGTATGTGCATAGTTATATTATTTTATTTATCTTAATATATTTCTCTATCACATTTATATATCTACTCTTTTCTAAGAAGGTTATAAACTAGATTTATATGCATTTAAATATTGCAATTGATTTATTATTTTTATAATTTTACTTCCAAATTTACATTTATATATAAAAAATATTTACTGATTATGTTTGTCGTTTATATTTTTTAAATCACACAACTAAAATATCGATAAATAACAAATCAAATGAATATTATAATATAAAAATCAACTAACGTAAATTTAAATTTATTTTTTTATATTTTAAAATATAAGAGAAGAAGACTTAATTACTTATAAAGCGTGACCATAAAAAAAATTAATTAAAAAGCATACTAGAGTAGTGATAGTTTTAGTAGTAGTAGCCGTATAAAAACAACAACAACTACTACTACTACTTTATTATCATCATCTCACTTATTTTAAATATATTTATCTCAATTCAAATATATAACTTAAAGATAAGTTTTAAGGAAAAATAAGAATAAAGAGAATAATAAATTAATCTTCTTTTAATAAATTAATGTGATAGTATTTGAATTTAAATTTAAAAAATTAGAAAATATTTGATTTTGATTCTCTTTTTTCTTTTTGGTGGGTTTTGGGCAGGGGAGGTTGGGATGAAGGAGAGGGGGGCAAGTAGTTTTTTATTTTGTTTCATTATCAAATATGTAAATAAAATTTTATATTTTTAATATTATTATCAAAATTAATTATACAAAAAAATATTTCAACTAAAATATTATTGTGCTCACTTATTTTATCTTTCTAACATTTAATATGTTTGAAAAATTATGTATCTCATATTTATTTAATAAGTAACATTTACTTGTTCTATAAGTATATATAAGTCCATAATATATATTTAAAGAGAAGAACATTATATAATATTAAAAATAATCAAAAAAATATTGATAAGTAGAAAAAGGTATCTAAAATCTTCAATTGAGATGAGTGGGGGAGGAGGCGAAGTCAAATATTCAAGTTAAGAGAGTTATTTGATTTTAAAACAAGATTAAAGCTAAATTAAAAGCAAATGAAATTACATATTAAAAGGAATTAGCTATCAATATTAAAAGGAGTTAGCTATCATACTAAAGAGTTATAATTGGATTCTTATGGTTGTCTATTCTTTTTATTGAATTTGAATTGGAGATACAATATCTTCTCACAGATAAACTTATAATTTTTTTTTAAAATGTAAGTATGTTTAATTATTAGATGTATTGTAAATTATATCTAAATGTAATTTATTGAAATATTAAATCAAATATAAAAATATAATGATAGTACTACTAATAATAAATAGTAGCAGTAGTAATACATAGTATATATGTGTATTATTAGTAGTACGTAGTATGTGGTAGTAGTATAATACAATTAATATGTTAAATGAGAAAGTATTTTTTAAATCATAACAAGTAAAATTTTAAATTTTGTATATCACGTAAAGCATCAATAAATAACGAATTAAATGAACATTAGAATATAAAATCGAAGTAACCTAGATTTAAATTTAACATCTTATATTTTGAAATATAAGAGAAAAAAGCTCATCTGTTTATGACATGTAACAAAAAAAACTAATTCAATGTATTTTGGAGAAAACAATTAAAATACAGTAATTTTTTTTTTACAAATCTTGAGAGTTGAGGTGAGGGATAAGGATTTTGAATTAACTTTGAATGAAGAAATTAGATAAAACAATTCAGTAAAAAAATTAGATAATAGACAAATTACTATCCATATATTTTATATTGAAGAAAAATAGAAAATACATGATTAAACAAAATAAATATATAATTTTATATTAACAAGAAAAGCACTTGATAATTATATTAAGCAATTTGATAAGTTAATAAAAGTCAATATTAATAATCGAATAATTTTGGATAGTGAACAATGCAATAAAGAAAACTATTGATCAATTTTTTTTTTCTTTTGATAATTATATAATTTGTTATTTTTTTCATATGATTTGATTATGGAATTGTGTGGAGGGAGAGTTTGAGAGGGTTGAAGAGGGGTGGGCGTGGCAGCGAAGGAGAATACATAGTTCAACTAAATTAATTGAATTATGTAATTTTTTAAATTATTTATTACAAAATATATTTAATATTTCTTAATTAATTTAAAATATATTAATGTGATACAACAAAAGTTAATTTATTATTTCAAATTAATAAGATAACAATTCTAATGATTTATTTTTTAAAAATATTTCGCACACCGCGCGAATACCTATACTAGTTTACATAATAAAGGAAGCTCATATCATTTTCTAGTTCTTAAATATAAACACCTACTTAGCCAATTTAACCAATTTCGTGCAGTAGCCATTCACTTAAATGAGATAACTTGATGCTGCTAACTTCACAACTATCAAAAACTTTTCTAACTTATAATTTTGAACAATCTTCCTTTTAAAAGCACCCCATTTTCAATTCAAATAGATAATAACAATAAATTACAAAAAAAGCACCAACGGACATATACTAACTACATAAAAATTCAGATAAAACATGCTGATGTGCAAATTAAAACATATAATCGAAATGTTAAATATTTATCTTATATAAATTTGTTGAAATTTTTTTTCTGAAAGACTAAAGCATCAGGTCACAACTGTAAATACAATAATAAGCATTCCGCTATGTTAATACTTATATCCTACCATGAAAAAAATATATAGAGAGAAAAAATTTAAAAACACTAAAAGATATTCAGATATGTACCGTATCAATTTTCTTCTTTAAATCGCTATATTGCATCATTCTTTACAGAATCTTTCACACCATCAACATCTTCTTGGTAAAAGTTGTCCTATGAAATAGCGGCCAAATTGAATTTTACCATCTCCTCCTTGATAAATATAATGTCTCTGAACTAATACTACGATCAACAGAAAACTTGAGCTAAAAAGTTAACTATAACGATTGAAATGTAAAAAAATAAAAAATTTAAGGCATATTAATCGAATATTGAAAATTAGTTGCAGTTATGATCTTATACAAATGTATAAAAAATAAAAAATTCAGAAGATAAAATCACCGTTACCTCATTACTATAATGCTTAAACATAGTTCTCTTCAAATAATCATTGTAGATGAGTTCGGGAGATGTCTTTCAATTTAATATTCGAGGAATTTGAGTTCACAATCACAAACCGCAATAAATTTATTCATATTTACGCCACTCATAGAACCATATCTGAAGAGCGAGATGAAAACCACCATGTGTAAATGATGATGGATTTGTCTTCAAACCATGACTACAAGTATCAAGTAAAAAGTTCAGATATGCACCAGAATCAACCAAGTCAAAATAATACTTCGTTATGAAATTTCTTGATAAATCAGATTTCAAAAATCTAATCATGAAATATGTCATTTCAATTTTGAACAAATCTTCATCCATGAAAACAACCTCTTTACTAATAAAATCTGAATAAAAATCTGATCTCTTAATTTTTTTGTCCGAAATAATATCTTTTCATCAATTTATTCAGTACCGTTGGATCAGAAATATTTTTTATTTTTTTTTCACATTTCAATCCACTTATAACGAAAAAATTTCTCTTTTCAAAGTGTAGCTCCTTACCATTCAACCTAAAAATAAACATATCATCTCTATCATTATAAGTTTTCACATGCAATAAATTTTGGAGAAGGTGAGGGTTGTACTTTGACTGATTACATGTTTAAAAAATGTCTAAAAGAGACTTAACAAATTATTTGAAATGCTCAACGTTCTATTTTTGCACGAAGATCATCAAAAATATTGACCTTGATGTAAGAAGATCAGTGCCCATACTGTTTTCTTTCCTGAATTACAAAATGTAAGACTATTAATACAAATATTTGAAATATAACATATACAATATATAAACATAAGAACACAAAAATTATAGTTAAACAAAAATTTAATACATCAAGTAAATTTATAGAAATTGAAATATATATATAAAAAAAGAAACTGCAAAATTGAAATTAAAAAAATAACAACTTGCGTCATTGACAAATCTAATTAAATGCTAGTTAAATAAAAAGATAGTTGAAAACAATATCGATCAAATATGACCATTTTTATATACAACAAGATTTCAATATAAAAAAAGAGATAAGCACCCAGTACCCCTAAAATTGTGGCCAAAGTTGCTACGATATATTCCAACTTCACGAGGGTCCTGTTACTCTCTTGAACTAAATTTTAGCATATTTTTATCACCTTTTTGTGCTGATGTGGCACCTTTAATAAAATTAAACACCCGAGTCGCGTGAATGAATGTTATGTGCCGCGTCGGCTAAAAAGATTAACAAAAGTATACTAAAATTTAGTTCATGGGGTATAATAGAACTTCCCGCGAAGTTAGAGTGTGTCGTAGCAAATTTAATCATAGTTGAGGGTACTAGATGCTTATCTCTACAAAAAAAAATGAATAAATTATACTTTTCTTACCAACTTTATTGGATCTCTTTTTGATAGACTTGTTTACAACCTTCTTGCCATTTGTTACATTAGACACAAACCTTGTCGCTCGAGATGGTTCACCTTTGTCATTCTTGAATTTTTCAAATTTATTACTAGGAATTTCAATTTTAAAATCAAGATCTGGTTTATGCTCACACTTCACAATTTTTCTCTTATATGTCCTCTTATTTTGTGTAATAACATTCTTCTTCATTAATTTATCACTTTGCATGTTTAATCTTGACTTTTTCAAGGAAGATTCTTTTTTAGAAAAATCATTTTTTTTTCGAAATTAACTCACTTTGCTCAATCAAAAAGTGCTCACTTTCCACATTCTTCACACTCTTATTCTCAACTAGTGATCGGGTATAACATCCTAAATAAAAAAATAGTCTTGATAGTAAAATTGTGCTTCTTTCTTCTACTAATCTAGGACTCTTCTAAATAGGGAGTAGAATCAAACTTGGGTTTGGAAGACATGAAAAATTTCTAAATATATATAAAACTTAATAGAATTAAAATTGGTCTTGAGTGAATAATAAACTAACTCGAATATCGAATTATGATGTTTTAATCTTGCGTATTCTGAAGATTAAAATTAAATAATACCAAAAACAGACTGAGTACAATACAAAACATAAATCAAAGATGATTTTTTGAAAATTGATTGACTACAAAATTCAATACCACAAGTGTTGAAATATACAAAAACTGAAAGATAATTAATAAGGGGAGACGTGTAATAATAGGAAAATATTTTTATCAACGAAGATGATAAAGAAATAGGCATGTAAATATTGGAGAAAGTAAGAAATTTCATTTTTTCTGAAAAAATTGAAACGTGGGTAAATAGGAAAAAAACTACAAAGTTATTTAGGTTGTTGGGAAGAACTAAATACAATTAGGATAAATATTAAAATATATCTAAGAAATATTTTTTAAATAAAAAAATTATTAATAATTTCTTAAATCTGCTACAACTTGCAATTAAAAACTCAAAATTCAAGAATTACAAAAAAATAGTGCTACAAGTTACAATAAATAATCTGATAAGTATATATAAAATAATTTTCACAAAAAAAATATTAGATCATATATTTAGATTTTTTTTTTCATTTCCCATCCTTTTTTCATATGAGCCCAACACTGCAAATTTTATTATGGGCCTCACATGCCATGTGTGAGACATCTATTTTTTTGACAAGTGGATTTTTTGGATCCCACCTGGACAATTTTCTTTATCTTTCCCTCTTCTTCATATTCTTTTACCTTTTCAATGTGATTAATATTTTATTTTAATTTTTGGCAATTTTTTTTTTATTTTGCCCTTTTCGTTTGGATTATGTACTGTTTTCTTTGTTTTTCTTTCTTTACATTTTATTTTTAATTCTTTTCGTGCTCCTGATGCTAAGTAGTTTGAAAATATTTTTCCTCCTAATTCTTATTTGCAGATCTTTGTAATCAAATCAAATTTAAAAGTATATTTTCTATTTTAATTTATTTTTGTTACTATATTTTAAGTCTATTTTTTTAAAAATGTCTCTTTCATTTTTCAAAAATATTTTAATTTCAACTTTTCACATGACATATTTTCACGAAAATTAAAGAATCTTTTAAAAATATTGCACACATTTCAATTTAAGATCAATTAAAAGGTATTTTAATTTATTTTTTAGTGTCTATTAATGAAGTGACTATTCTAAAGTTGTAAGAAAAAAAAAATATTTCAGTTTATTTAGTATCCAACCTATCTAAATTCGATCTAATTCTTGGCCATACCTGCTTTAAATGATTTTGCTATACAAGAGATGTCCTTAATGATAAAAACATATATGATGATTTTTTATTTCTAAATATTAGAGACCCCTTTAATAATATTGAACCATAACAAATAATATCATATAAACTCACGAAGACTAGATTCATCACTTATGAAATTCAATTTTAAATTTTTAGTATCCAATTTTTCCTGCACCTACTGAAAAAAAGACATAATAAAAATTAGAAATTACTATCATGGTGAGTGATCAAAGAACTTAATTCGTTTACAAGTATGTGGAAATCAGAAATCAGAGAAAATAAAAAAGAAGCAAAAAGAAAACTTCGGTTTATTTAATATCGTAACATGAGAAAAAAAATAATTTAAAAAAATGGGCAAAAAAAAAAAATTAAAGAAAATAGTAAATACAAATTAACCCCAAAAAGGGGAAATGAAAAAAATTATTTGTCCCCAAAAAAAAGTTTTTTCACTTTATAAATTGAATTTATTTTTAATTTATGTGAGAGAATGAGATGAAAAAAAATTTCTTTCACTTTTCAAATATAATTTTAAATATTATTTATAATTCTTATGGCCAAACACTACTACTAAAGTAAAATAATTTTTTTTTAGGAGAAAAAAATTCTCACGGTCAAACACCCTTAAAAGAAAAAAATGAAACCTAGAAAAGAGAAGAATTCAAGGAAATAAAAGTGGAAAAAAGAGTGTGCTATAGTGGGTCGCATAAAAACACTTGTCACACATATAAGGTGCCCTCACACAACTTATGTTGGTTTGACCTCAACCATGATAAAATTTTTCAGCTCAACACCAATAGATCCACTCATCACCTTAACCCCAACCCAGCTCACTCCTATAAACTTTTTTCCTAAACACAACAGAACAACAACAACAACAACCTGAATGACAACACACAACGTCAAAACGACTTATAAGAACAACTGCAAACAAGGAGGATCTCAACTGTCTTCCCTCCCCTCCATCATCCTCCATGGATCATGTGATCATCAGGAGCCATGATGCTATCAAAAGTTTAATCATGTAATGCTCGAATTTGGAATTCCTATGTTATTTTGGGTCTATTTGATTTCATTAATTTTTATTTTTTTTTGAAAAATATATCTCATTATGCTGAAAAATTAAAATTTGCTGTGTTTGTGCAATTTCTTTTTGTAAACATTACATCGGTCCGTCTCTTTATTCTATTGAAGTCATCTTTTACGTAATTAGCGTAAATTACGAATCTTGTTTACCGTCAACCTTTAACAGAATCATGAATCTATTATTGGCATTATTCTTTGTTGGAGCCTTGTATAAGTTACTCGTCTGGTTGTTCTTTAATTTGCGTGGAATGAATATTTAACTGAATTTAATTGAGAATGTCATTGGTATTACATGAAAGAACCAAGTTCATTATGGAAGCTTTTAAGTTTTTAGCTACTGTCTTCCCATATGTCAAGTTGAATTTTGCTGATAAAGTTCTTTAAAATTTGCGTATTGAAGTTAGCTATTCATGTATAACACATATGTGGATCTGGTATAATCTTGAAAACCATTTAAACTCAGCTTTCTTTATGTAAATCCTACCTAAAGCTAGTAACATGAGAAAATTTGGTTGGTAGTCCACTTTCAAAACTTATTTTGATAAATAGACATTATTTTATTTTTCATTTAATTTTTTAGGGTTTTGGATCAAGTGACGGATATGGGTTAAAGTGTTAAAAAAAAAAGTTTTTGACACCCCTTATGTATATTTTAAATACTTTTTTAACCCCACTTTTTCATTAAATACCATTTTTTTTATTCTCTCTCCTCACTCTCTTTCGTCTGTCCCGCTTCTTCTCACCCATCCATCATTTTCATTTTCTAGCTTGTGTAAATCTTGAAGAACTTCGACCTTCAACTTTAGGTAAGTTATATTCATCTCGTGAGTAATTTGTGCTTCATATTGATGATTTTTTTTTCCTTTTTTTGTTGTTTTTATTTTTGCCGATTCAACTGGTTCGGATGAAAAAAATTACTTTTTTTTAAATTGAGGCTTGATTTTACCGAAATTGTTTGTTTTTAGTTGGTATTTATTTGATTGTTGATGGATAATTGGTGTATATCGATTATCCTTGGCGATTGCATGTTGAAATTTTTTCGCTAATTTCTTCGGAATGTGCCAAGAAATGTGATTTTTGTTCAATGTAATGGTGTTGTAGAAGCATGTTCATGTTGGGGATTCCTTGGTTTGAATCATACTCATATTAGGTATTTGGACGAAAAAAATTGATTTTTTTTTAGAATGGGGCTTGTTTTACTTAAAATTTGTGTTTTTAAGTTGGTATTGGTTTTATTGTGCATTGTTTTTGTTGGATTTTTATTTTCCTCGACGATTGCATTGAGATTTTTTTTCAATTTTTCTCGATTATCGTGCTAAAAATCTGGGTTCCTTCCTGTTTTTGTTCAATATAATGGTGATTTAGATGCATGTTCTTGTGGTTGATAATGGAACTATTTTAGATGCATTTTGTTGTTCTGCTAATAGGCATTTGGTGTGCTGCAGCTGTTGTAATGTTAATAGACTGTTAGGTCGATTAGGTATTGTATTTTCTGTTATAGTTGAGAAATATTATTTTTGGTCCGTAGATCATAAAAAATGGCTAGAGGTAATAAATGCAAGGCTGTAGAAGTTAAGAGGTCCGAGAAAAGAAAAAATGAGTAGTCGATGAATCAGAGAATAGAAATTGCAGTGACGAAGTTGTTGAAGCTTCGGTTCGAGATGAGCCGGAGGAAATAGAAATTGAGACTAGGATAGATGAGGAGGCATTGATCTTGACCCACTGTGCAAGGTTTATTTTAGCTGAGAGGTACGACCTCGCCACAGTCATGGATGACGTTGGATCATTTGCAGCTAAGATATCCGCTAGGTCTCGTTTGAAAATATTTTATGAATTCAAACAAGTCGTGGTTGATCAACGTCTGAATTCTAGGTTTAAGAATTCCTGTTTTGGTGGTTTATGGGACTTGCCAGAACATATGAAGTTCAATGGACAGCTTGTCCACTATACACTTCTTCATCGAGTTAAACAGGACAACAAACTGCATGAAATATGGTTCTGCATCAACGACACGCTTGCATGTTTGTCCTGAAGGAGTTTCCGCTAATCACGGGTTTAAACTGTGGACGTTATTCTCGTGATTCAAAATATGTCAAAGCGATGGAGAAGGGTGAAGCTTTTTTCAAAAGAATTGCAAAAAAAAGTGTAAATACGAAGAGGTTGTTGAAGCTTATTAGAGGTGGGAGACTGGACAAGGAGGACAAGTTCAAATGCTGCTTGGTTTGGTTTGTGCACTGCATATTGCTTGCACGCGACTTGTCAAAAACTGTGGACATAGACACCATCAAGATGGTGGATAACTTGAGCTTCTTTCAGAGATACCCTTGTGGTAAGGAGTCATTTGTCTTGAATCTTGACTATCTAAAGAAGTTGATAGACTTCACCAAGCAGAAGAATACATTTGTGACAAAGGGAGTTTCATCGTACGCGCTCTAGGGATTCCCCTGGGTATTTTTGGTATTGATTATAAACCATTGAAATAGTTTATTATATACTGTAATTTATCTATGGTGTCTCTACTATACTGACTGAGTTAAATATTTTTATTTTTTTTATCACAAATTTGGATATACAAAGCCTTTTTCGAGCTCGACAGGGAAAATGGTAAATCAACTAAAGACCCGCTGCCCATTCTCCGATTGCTCAGATGGCACACCTCAAAAGGCGATAAACTAATCGAAGGTGATCAATATTTGAACGGATGGAGCACAAAAGTATGAAACTATTTTTTCGAAGAATACTTTTACCAATATTATGTTGCTAGAAATTTTGTAAAAAATCTGTAAGACCCCACAAAATTTCTAGCTTAATTCAGTCCTTTAAGCTTGTTAAGGAGTCCCAGACTTAAAAAATTCTAGCTAAGTATTCAGACTTAGTTTATTTTTAGCCTTCGAAAGTTGGCAATATCATTTCACGACCTTAATGTCCTTTAAATGTCTATGTTTTAGTTAATTCATGATCAGGAAGGTCAATAGGTGTTCCCGAATAAGTTTTGGACTTTTTGGACTTCGTTTGAAGCTCCTTTGGAATCCCAAAATAGTTAACCAACATGATCTTGGAGCACCGCGTCGCCTATCGTGTTGGTTAATATTATTCCCAGCTATCAGCATCAAATTCCAGTGAGTCGGTACGATCTTGGAACGACGAATCGACTATCGCGTCGATGGCATCGACGCGCCGCGTCGACCTGTGCTTCGGTAACCCAGTTTTAGTCATTAAAAGACCGCATTTTGGAGGGGTATTTGGGTCTTTTTCCCCTGACCCTCAGCCCCCAAAATACGAAATTTAATACCCTAGAAAGCAAATAAACTCATTCTTTCTCAATTTCTCTCAAGAACAAGCCTTAGAATTTTTAAATTTCAAATCAAGAACTCAAGATTTCCACCATTAATTTCCAGAAATTCTTCAACAAGGTATGTAAAGTGTTCATCCAAGGGTCCCTTCCACCCTTGGAGTTCAAGAAACTTCTTTTAAAAACATGAATTGTGATTTCCATGTTGTGGGTTTGAATGTAATCATATTGATGTTGTGGTATGTGTTCCAAGTTAAAATCTTTATGTATTTCTTGATATTATGATAGCATGTAAGTTGAATTTTGATTCTCTTATATTGAAACCCTTGAATTATGAAGTCATGATGTATTAGCATTGTTGTTCATGCCCAAGTATGAAGCTACGCCTACCATGTGTTTGATAAAATGCTAAATTGAGATTATGGTGCTTTTATGATCCTTTGGTGATCTAAATGATGAACTTATGCTATACCCACATATTCACAATGTCTCTCATGCTAAAGCTATACCTTGTATGTGTTTGATGGAATGCTCATGAGATTTGTTTAATGAAATTATGATGTATTAGCATGCATTCCTATTCATGTGTAAGTTCATGACTTTCAAGTGATTGATGAAATGCCTCATAGATTGTATTGTGAGTTGTTGACTATTGTCAAGTATTCAAGAATTGTCATGTCTTATTATTTTTATGCTATCGAGTCCTGGGGGTATTTAATACCCGATGATTTATCTGTGTGCCTAGAGCCAGTATCAGTTACAAAATAGCCTCAGTCATGTCACGATCAGTAGTACTCTAGTTCAGTTATAGAACTCAGGAAAATTCAGTAAACTCAGTATCAATCCAGTCCCATTCAGTACTTAGTTTAATCCTTAGTAATATCAGTCAGCTAATAGAACTCAGTAGTATTCTGTCAGTCAAACAAACTTAGTAAACTCAGTTCAGTTCAATTAATCAGTACAATTAGTAACAGATCAGTCCAACCTAGTATGAACTAGGAAATCAATCCAGTGTCTATTCCTTTGGGAGTAGGATTCAGCACTGAGTGAACCCAAGGATAGGGTCTCACCCTCCAGCAGAGGGTGTGATCCTTAGAAGCAATCCTTGCATTCCAGAACTATGTAGCCAGCGTAGGTTGAGATATAACCCTACGAGTCTAGGTTTAATACATCTCATTCGAGTTCTCCTACCAGCGAGGGGTTGACGAAAGAGCTCCCTATCAGAGAGAGTTAACTCACAGCTTGTCTTTACCCGTGGCACGGTACTGATACCCTTCCAACTGGGGTTACAAGTTGGACCCCAAACAGTTCAGAAAGAGGTATGTCGGTTAGATGATTACCTTCCACAGTCTCAGTCTCAGTCGTCAGTAAAAAAACTCAGATAGTTCTATAGATTTTAGGACTGTCAGATACAGTCACTCAGCTCAGTACAGAACTCAGCTAGTTCCATCAGAAACAGGAATGTCAGACACAGTCACTCAGTAAACAGTATATTAGTTATCAGTTACATCAGTTAACCAGTATTCATACTCAGTATTCAGTATTATCATGATCTCAGTTACAGTTTATGTATTCATGCATGTACTCTCATTTAGTCATACTCATGTTATTCAATTGTTATTGTTCATGCATATGAACCATTGCATTCAGTCTTACCTCACTTTGCGTACCAGTACATTCACACGTACTGACGCATGCTTTTCTTTTGTGCTATGTTATTTTATACCATAGGTTCAAACGTACGAGCTCCAGAGCACCCTTAGCAGATCAGACTTTTAGTAGACAGAGTAGTGGTGAGTCCTCATAGTTCGAGGACATGTTTATTCATTCAGTATCTCAGTTTATTTTCAGTATTTGGAGTTAGTTGAGGGCTTGTCCCATCAACTTCATAGTTCAGACAGTTTTAGAGGCTTTTCAGACTAGACGTTCAGACAGTATTCAGTATTTCAGAGTCTGATGTTTTTATCAGATTTTATTATTTCTCTTTATCAGTATTATAGTTTTGAACCTTATGGAATTTCAACCCATTATTCCGCATTATACAGTATTATTACTCAGTTATTGTAGCAGGTACCATTCATGGGTTAGCTTGTGGTCCTTCAGGATTATGAGCACTGTGTAGCATTCAAGGTACTAGACTCGGGGCATTATATTATTGTATTTTCCTATTTATCTATAGAGACTGAACCCATACCTTATTCCCACATTCTGCGAAATGAAACAACACTACATGAAAAAGTTCAAAGAATTCACACACAAATCGAAGGACACATTCACCAATGTCTTAAAGTCCCATCTAGAGGGTGTAAATTTCATCACCTCATTGGAGGATGATGAAGACGGGAATGATGATCGAGATTTGGATGGAAATACTATTTCAAGGCATGTCACTTGGGGTGCAGGGACAAGTAAGCTGAGAGCATTGGAAAAGACACCGATGATTGAAAATCTGGAAGAGCATGTGTTTAAGCTGGAGGAGTCAATCAAGGGCATTGTTGATTTTGTGAAAGAAAAGAGGCTGGGGAGAGCAAAAAAGGAGAAACAGAAGAAGAGAGATGAAGGTAAAGGTAATATCTGCTCTGTATATTATAGAAGTTGCATATTTTATATAATCCATTTTACTAATAATAGATTCTATACCATTCTTCATCAACTGATAGATTGTTTATTATAAATGATAAATACTTGAAAATGCAGGTGCATAGGTCCAAAGTCAGCATTTATCGGTGAGGGTTGTCCGCGATGACAATGGCTTAAAGAAGCGCTCCTTGAGGTAGCAACTTTGAAACAGGCCTCGATCATTGCTGATGAGGGGATGATCCCTTATGTTGTAGTTGTTAAAGAGAAGAAAAATCCTGATGAAGGCGATGAAGAGAAAGAAGAAGAAAAAATAAAGAAGTTGTTTGTGAAAAAAAACAAAGCTGATGAATCAACTGGTATGGAGAACGATAATCATGATGAAGGCAGGCAGGATGAAGAAGATAAAAATGGAAAAAGTCTTTGTGAAGAAGAAAACAACAAAGGAGATTGAGAGAAAATAGAAGAGAAAGAAGGAGAAGAGAAGAATGCAGCAGGAGAAGTAGAGAAATAAATGGAAGAAGAACATTAAAAAGAAGGAAAAATAATGCACCAGAAAAAAAAGGTATTGCAGAGAAAGAAAATGAAAATGCATTTTCGACAGTAGATGATTTTCTTAAGGAAGTTACTCACGACATCAACAAGATGCAAGTGGAAGACGAAAATATTGAGGAATATTTAAACAATGTTTAATTTTTATTTGTGGCTGATGTTTATTTGTGTTAGACAAGACAACCTTAACTTTTTTATTTTTCATCTTGGGATGTGTAGAGCTGAACAATTTTATTTTCGAAACTGCTTTTATAGTTTATGATAAATCTTTTACATTTTTATATAATCAACGTATCATTGCTTTTACATGAATGTCATCGTTGATTATAGACTCTGACTAAAAGGTAAAACATATATAGTACAGTATTGTATAGTCGATGAATGAAAAAGGTAAACCATACATAATATAAGTGGAAAGTAGTCGATTAATAAAAGAGACAAAATACATTCAATCCCACTACACCCCCATTACACCTTTTCAAAAAACCAAAACTAATAGTAAACTATACACTATAATTTTCATGCCCTTTTCTTTTTCTTCAGCCATAGCCAACCTATGCTTAAGTTGATCCCTCTTAGTTTTGACATCTTTCAACAATCCTTTTAAGTGATCAATCTTGTGTTCTAATTCTCTAAATAATTTCATAAGAAGATCTTTATTTTCTTTGGAATCTCTAAGCCTTTCGGATATTTCAAACTTTGCAACGCCTTGAAATTTTGATTCCTCGAATCGGAGGGAATCCACTTAAAATAAGAACATCCACCATTATCCTAAAATAGCGATGATAAATTAGTAATTTTTATTATGTGATGAACATAAATAAATTTTTATTTAAATAAAAACAAACCTTTTCAACCGCACATTTGTAGAATTTTCGACCTGAATTCTTGTCGGTTCGTGATATTTTTAACACCGCGGGATGACTGCGACATTGTTATTATTGAGGAAAAACTAGAAAATGATGAATAAATGAACATGGAGGAGTTCAAAAAGTCCCCTTTCATTTATATAGTAGGGCTACCAAAATCTGACTGTTGAAAAATCTACCTGTTTGAATTGTACCGTTGGAGTAAATTCAAATGGTTTATCATTTACTTCAAAGGATCTCTAAAGAATGTTTATGTCTTCTATAATCGGCAAAGGTACGTATGCATTATATACGGTTGGCTTTGTTGATGATTAAGTGTATTGATATATTATCGATTTATAGAAAGGTCGATTATCTACTTAAATAATAGTTTATGCTCAACTTACTGAATATATGGACAGCTTAAAATAATGACAAAAAAGGAGAAACAAAATAAAATAAAATTAAAGTATGTCAATTAACATCATTAAAACATTGTAAAGCAATTTAGATATATCAATTGTGACTCTCAGTCACTTTTGAACGAGATCAAGTGTTATCTAAGCCACACTATAGCCGTAGATCATGAGATGGGACTAAAAAGGGAAAGAAATAAAATAAATTAAAATAAAATAAAATAAATATGAATCATCCAAGCACTAAAGAACAACTACATATCATGACATGAGATTAGACTTGTGTAATGACCATAAGAAAGAGTGATGGTTGTCACTTGTGAGTGTTCAATGGACAAATAGTGTTTGAGAACAAGAAGTCCTTCTCAACACAAACGCTTGTTTTGAGTAATTGGTTGTTACTACAATTTCCCTCCTGTATACTCATTTGATCAAGTGTCCAATTATTTTGTACTCTCATATTATGATATTTAGTCACTTTACATTGCGTGAATGATGTTTATTTTATTTTATTTTATTTCTCCTTTTTGTAGTCTCACCTCCTTTGAAAATAGACTCAATTGGTCGAGACATGACCAATAATATATTCTGGTATAGATAAAGATAATTATCTATAATATATGCAAGATATCATCATAGGTCTATTTTCAAAGAAGGTGAGACTAAAAAAAAGGAAAAATAAAATAAAATAAACATCATTCACGCAATGTAAAGTGACTAAATATCATAATATGAGAGTACAAAATAATTAGGCACTCGATCAAATGAGTATATGGGAGGGCAATGGTAATAACAACCAATTACTCAGAACAAGCGTCTGTGTTGAGAAAGACTTTTTGTTCTCAAACACGACTTGTCCATTGAACACTCACAAGTGACAACCATCACTCTTCCTTATGGTCATTACACATGTCTAATCTCATGTCATGATATGTAGTTGTTCTTTAGTGCTTGGATGATTCATATTTATTTTATTTTAATTTATTTTATTTCTCCCCTTTTAGTCCCATCTCATGATCTATGACTAGAGTATGCCTTAGATAACACTTGATCTCGTTCAAAGGTGATTGGGCTTCATAATTGATGTATCTAAATTGCTTTGCAATGTCTTAATAGAGTTAATTGACATACTTTAATTTTATTTAATTTCATTTCTCATTTTTTGTCATTATTTTAAGTTGTCCATATATTTAGTAAGTTGAGCATAGACTATTATGTAGGTTGACAATTGGCCTTAGTATAAATCGATAATATGTCAATACACTTGATCATCAACAAAGCTAGAAGTATATAATTCATACTTACCCTAGCCGATTATAATCTTATGATTTTTCTTTCTTACAATTAATGAAACAGTCTTTAGAAAAGTTTAAACGTACTGTACTCAATATTTTGTAGTCGCTTATATATTTGTATTGAGTGTATATAATTCTTATTTAGCGTAGTCGATTATTTATTCAATATTTTTTTCTTACGTTTAATGAAACAATGTTTGTAAATCTTTAAACATGCACTACTGAAGAATCATCAACAAAGACTGAAAGATATAAAATTATTATACATAAATAGAAGATAAAGAAAACACAAACTTGTTTATAGAAAGATAAAAAATCATTGCATGTACATTTATAATTTTGGGGAAAAAATCCCAAATAAAAAGACAAAAAGAAAGCTTTCATTTACAAAATCCCACCATGAAAGCTTCATTCAGCAATGAACTAGACTAAACTAAACTAAACTAGACTAAACTAAACTAGACTAGGGGGAAGAAGGGGGGGTGATGAGTTCATGGGGGTACAGGTTGAGCCTCTCGGCTATGGCCCAAGAAAATGGGTCATACGCTGGAGCTACCTGTCTAGTCGCCATTGATTGGCGGCAAGACCCTGAAAAAGAAAATTCAGGTTGCTCGTAAGCCGGAGCAATTCAATATTATTGATTATTGTCATTTTGTGCATTGGCCGAAGTGTGTACCTCCTCCTAGCTATTTTTTTCTCCTTAGTCTTTTCTTAATAAATTGGGTTTACAATCAACAAGGGCCTCTTTAAATAAACCAGAGCAAGAGACAATCGACCAATAAAAGCTCTATATGTGCTCATGGAAGGGGAAAGACGTGTGTGAATAGTAAATGCAAAGTTGCGGCAGTTGATTCGTTTCAAATCGTCTCGTTTACCGAAGTGTAATAATTACATTGAAATGTTCAGTGTATGAAGAAAATGGTTTATTTAATAGACTACTCGAGAGGTTGATTATATACTATGAATCGATCTATTATATATTTTGAGTCCAGTATATAATCTATTTATTACGTAGTATATAATATACGAACTGAAATCGATAATGCACAACAAAAAAAGTCGATTTTGACTGCAGTTCATTGAAGTTGAAAACAGAATAAACATTACATATTGTCCAGTGCATTTGACAAAATCAAAAAAATAAAATACATTGCCAATCCTATTATCCTACATTAAGGTTGCATGTTGTTCTCTTATGTACCGACCTTTTGCACTTGGAGCACTTGTTCCTTTTCTTGGGCCTAGAATACTCCAATACAACCTTAACGCGTCTCACCCACCTCATTCCTTCTTTGGGATCGAAATTGGGAGGAATGACTTGCATTTCTAGACACTCTCGCACCACACTCCACTCCGAATTTAAAGGTGCTGCACAAATAGGTTCCAAGTATGCAAGGAGGTATGATTCTTTTGAATATATGGGCGAAAAGTAGTTGTAAATGCTAGTACCTTAATCATTCCCGTACTTCAAATGCAACGCTACCATTACATGAATGGATGACAATTTCATCAAGTCGAACTTCCTACAAGAACATGACCGTCTCGATAGATTAACTTTGGCGGAAGGGCCAAAACCAAGAACGGTGAATTCATCCGTTCTTCCATTTATGTTGTTCACATATAATTTGTCGCCCTTGGACATGTTTTCCCTCAAGATCTTCTTGGCTACGTGAATAAATAGTGTCTTTGAATTGTTCATCTCCGCATACCTCTTCCTAAATATTTGTCCAAACCTATGTGCAATTGAATTGAAGATGTTCACTACTAGATACTCTCTTTCGTCGAGCGACATTGAGTTGAGCGATTCGATGATGTTTGTGGTCATGACATTGAATCTATTGCCTGGAAAGTGATCCCGACTTTACTTTTCAAATCCAATGTCATGCTCGATACAAGCTGTTGTGCTGGAGCATCTTTCTTTAAGGGCATTGAAGTAGTCATTAAATTCCTTCAACGTGTACGCCTTGGCCGCATGGTAGTACAAATAGAGATAATCTGCACAATGGTGATTCGTTCAAAGATTTTCACCGAGATGCCTTATACAAATACTCTAATGCGCAAGCGGATAATGACTTGCGAGTTCATTGGCTATGCTTACGTGTCTGTCGGAGATAACGCATAACTCTGGTTCATCAATGACCAAGGCCTTAAGCTTCTCGAAGAAGAAGCCCCACAATGCATCATTCTCCTTATCCACCATACAATACACTAAGGGATAGATATGCTTCTGCGTATCTTGAGCAACTACGGGCAACAACACGCCCTCGTACTTGCCGGACAAATGCGTGTCATCAATGACAACGACCTTTCTCATGTGTGTATATCCACGGATGAAAGCACCAAACACCATAAAGTAGTACATAAACCTGCCTGACTCCTCATCGACCATGAGAGAATTTATAGACCCGTGATTAAGGTCATTGAAAACATATGAAAAGGCGGGCAACATCACATATCCATGATCGGGTGTTCCTCGAACTATGTTCTTCGCAATGACACCTGCCATCCAACGTTTTCAGTAGCCCGACCTGTAATGTAGCTCCCTAAATACGATCTTCTTGATCTCTTTTGGGCTTAGACCTTTATTATCGACGAAAAAGTTCAAAATAAGTAAGACAATGACCTCCACGGAAATATTTTTGTGCTTTTCCGTGACATGATCAATGCCACACTATGCTCTCCCACGTACTTGTGGATATAAAACCAACCCGATTCTTCAATCGCATATGCGCGCACCATCCATCGGCAAGTAGGATTTACACACATCAACCTCAAGTATTTCTTATAACTCTTCACTGTTATGTAATTGAAAGACGTTTCCGCCGACACCTTTTCAACAAAAGATTCAATGTTTTCTTATTCTTGAATGTTTGTCCTACACAACGATTGGTGTCGTCCGAGAATGAGTGGTTTTCTTGTGGTTCAAACTGCCCGTCCTTACCTCCTCCACACTTTTCTTCTTCATAATCTTCACTATTATCCCATTCATCATCACCCATACAATCGTATTCCATTGATGTATCATCCACTGCCGGGGGTGGGGGTGGGACTGATGTGGAAGTTTCTTCCCGGGACCTTCCAACAACTTTAACCCGCAATATAGGCTTGAATTATTAAAATCAACGCAAAACATATATAATTCCACGTGTCTATCATTTCGTATGAACATTGGATAGATTTTCCCTCTCCCGTTCATCAAGTAACCAATTACCACATCGTTTTGATCACAACTTAATTCGCCGCTCTCCATTATGCTTTAAACCATATCGGCATATGAATCTTTGTGACGAAGGACAATGGACACTGTCTCCTTAGATGCAATTTTTCGAACTCAACATTTAGGAGTCTTATTCCATTCACCAGAAAATATACCACCAACAACCACGTAATCTATAATAGATATGATATACCTCGATAATAGTATTTAATAGACTTGAACAGTGATTTATGAGCCTAGACTTAATAGACTGTAGTCATCTTCTTCTTAGCTGTTGTTTGTACAGTACCTTATCTCGCCTTTTCCAACGACCACCGGAATAATCCAACGAATTACAGCTTAGAAATATCATAAGGAGTGTTGGAATGTTGCTATTGAGCCAGGAATCGATTTCAAAATGTGGGACTAATTTTCAAGCTTTTTGTATGAAAATTTGGGACTAAAAATATGAGAAAATGACTTAAAATAATGGAGATGATGTCACTTTCCGATGGATGCCAAAAAATTCGATGAAAAATGGCCGAAAAATCGAGGAAATGGCGGGAAAATTGGGTGGTTGGTAGTGGATTGGTTAAGAAGCTTGATTTTTAAAATAAAATTAATTATCCAATATTTATATTTTTGGACATGGACTAAAGTGTAGTTTTTAAAAAATAGGGGCTGAAATGGAAGAGAGACTAAAGTGTATATTTTTTAAGTTGAATGCTAGGGTTGCCATTAAATTTTGTGGTCCCATTAGGTTGTCTATATTCTCAATTTTTGAAAACTAGTGTCTAAATATAAAAAAAAGTCGTACAAGTGGACTTTTAGCAAAGAACCCCTACCTAGTAACATGGATGAACGTTGAGTATTGATTCATAGCAACTAGTGAGTGGGCTATGGTTCCAAATTAAGGCAAAATCACTCATTTTCTTTTTTCTTTGTTCAGTCATAGGTAAGGTCTTGGACTTGTTGAAGCCCTTGAGGAACCGCTAGTTCGAGAAAATAGGTTACAATACTTCTTTGAATCTTTAGTAATTTAATAACCTATGTGAGCATTTAGTTCATATTTTTTGGAGAATGGCTCGTAATTATCTCTTTGTTAGCGTGTTAACATGTTGTCATGAGCTTAAATAAGCTATATGACATGCCCATTTCCTGTCAAGCATTTGAATAGTTTAAAAACAATGAGTTACATTTTGGTTCAAACAAGTTGAATAAATAAAGAGATCTCATATAGGTGATTACCCCCTTACTATTATATTAGCTAGATTCATAAAAGTGAGCATATTTATTTGAAATTATCCATGCATATGTTGACAAAGTTGATAAGTTGTCTTATGCTTTGTCATTGTTAGTTAACATTTTGAACTCTCTGTTTGAAGTTTCATTACCTTATTTAAGTATATCACATGTTCTAATTCTTTCCTTTCCTTTTGTTTGATACATGTGATACATTGAGTCCATTGGGCCTCTTTCTTTACTCGCATTCCATTGGGTTCTGGAGACGCGGCATCTGTCATCTAGAGGCAACACTCATTTTGGTAATAAGAGAACCTATTTACAATCACAAAGAGTAGCAAGGGAAGATGATGAAATAGACCTCAAGGATATGAAACCCATGAAATATCGCAACTGTATTGAGGGTCAAAGCAAAACATAGAATAGGGCAATGAAGGAATTGATTTAAGGGGATCTTTCAGAAATAGCTACACTTTGCTGTAAAATTCACCTTGTATAGCCATATTTTACATAATTATCATTTATGTTCGTTGTATTCAATTTAAGCCCGCTGTATTCGGTTTTATCAATAGACTGTATTCATATAAAATATAAATACAGTACCTATTTAACCACTGTATTCGATTTTCAGTGATTTGTATTCATAAAAAACGTAAATATACTACATATTTAGTCTTGTCAAAAACACTACCATTTTTTTCTTTTTCATTTTTTTATATTTTTTCTTTTTTGTGTTTTCCTCATTTTTTCTTCTTCTTTTTTCTTTTTTTCTATTTTTCCTATTTTTATTTTTTTCGTTTTTTCGTTTTTGTTTTTTTCTCTGTTCTATCTCTAACTTCTATTTCTCCTTCTTCTTTTCTTTTCTTCTTTGATTTTTTTATTTTCTTTTTTGTACTTATTTTCTTTATCATTTTTTTGTTCTATTTTATATTTTTTGTATTTTTGAAAAATATGACTACTCGAGTACAAGTCATGGATGATAACGTAAATACCATAATTTTTTATCATATTTGTAGTCACACTGTCATTTATATTTTTGTATTCATTGATACAACTGTATTTGTATTTGAATTTTAAAGTCCGCGCTTGTATTTGTATTTTGTAGTTCGCATTTATATTTATATTTGTTAGTTCGCACCATTATTTATATTTTATATAATTCGCACTTGTATTTTAAAGAACTATTTTGTATTTATATTTTATAATTGACTGTATATTGTATTGGATAATATTTGTATTGTGGTTTTGTTGTGTATGTATATTTAGATTATATTTGTATTTGTATTCTATTTTCGTCGATGCCTTTTTATTTTTAAAGAATTATTTTGTATTTATATTTGTATGTTGATTGCATATTGTATTTAGCCATGATTATGTACAATTTATCATTTGTATACAAATAAGTAAATGCATTAATTGTATTTTTTTATTCTAAAATATATAAATATGTAATGTATCATTTGATACAAATGTACCGTTTTGTATTTGTATGTCAAAATTATCATTAGTAATTGTCAATAAACAAATATCACTTGATACAAATACAATTACAAACAATAAAACAAATGATTTTACAAATACAAATACAATATGTATTTGTATAAAAGTTTGAATTGTATTTATTTGTATCAATAAATACAAACAAGTATTCGTAGAAAGAAAATCAATCGTTCCTTTTCAATAATTAAAAAATACAAAGGATAGTTCACACTTGTATCTGTATGTTATCGTTTGCATTTGTATTTATATTTTATAGTTCGCAGTTGTATTTGTGTTTGTTAGTTTGCACAAATGAAAAGAAGGAGAAAAAATAAAAAAAGAAAAAAAAGAAGAAAAAAAAAAGAGAAAAAATACAAAAAAAAAAGGAGAATAATAGATAATATAGAAAAAACAAAAAAATATAAAAAAGGAGAAAAAATAAAAAGGAGAAAAAGAGAAAAAAAAATGGAAAAAAGAAATCAAAAAAAAGAAGAAAGAGAAAACAAAAAAATAGAAAGAAAAAATTGAAAAATGAAAACAAAGGAGAGTAATAGAAAATAGAGAAAAAAGGAAAATATATGAAAGAGGCTATGAATTATCATTAGGGATAATTAATAGGTAAGAGATGCTATGAATTATAATTAATTAAAAATTAGGCTAAATAGAATAATTAGAAGTCTATGTTTGCCAAGTTATATAGTTACCCTTGATTTAAACAAAGGATATGCAGGCAGAAATACCAATTCTGGATAGACTTGAGTTTGGGATTCAAAAATCCCAAGTTCACTTCCTCTCTTTATTCTATTATCGGAAAGGGGTCAAAAATATCATTGTCCTATCAAAAAGGTTTATTTATATCCTCTGTTATACTTTGGGGTCATAATTACCCCTTATATTATACTTTGGGTCATAATTATCCCTGATGTTATAAATTGATGCAAAAATATCCTTCTACCGTTAAAGTCCTCCAACATGACAAGCACCAATTCAAGTGGCTTGATATTTTATTGAGGTGGATGCCACGTGTCCTTCTGTCTTTTTCTTCCACCACCACCTCCCCTTCATCCCTCCACTGGAATCAGGCCTCACACTATTGTCCTATCCCATAGGTGATCAAATCAAACAATAAAAATATAGTGAACAATAAAGCCAAAGGATACGCTAGGCCCAAAACATGTAAGACGCATGAGAAACCATAAAAGTCAGTGTGTGCTGGTATCAGCTTTGACCAGTAACAACATTTATTAACTCTTTCAGTTGACAGAAGGTGAAATTTAATTCTATAAACCAACTAAAGCAAATCCAGGTTAGATGGAGATATAAGAGGAAATTAGAATTGAAAGGAATTAATATGCCTAAATAGGCAACACAGAGAAAACAATAAGCAATGGAACAAAACTTTATGGACCAGAGCTTGATTTAGACCAGCAGTTCACTTTGAAAGGTTAAAACAAATAATCAATAACTAAATACAAGGCATGTTATTCCTATAAATTTTCAAATTTTACCTCCAGTGGAGGGATGAAGGGAAGGTGGCGGTGGAAGAAAAATTCAAGAAGGAGATGGCAGGGGTAATGAGGTGGCATACCACGTGGCATTCACCTAAACACAATATTAAGTTATTTGGACTGGTGTTTGTCATGTTGGAGTGTTTTAACGGTAGAAGGGTATTTTTACACCAATTTATAACATAGGGTTAATTTTGAACCCAAAATATAACAAAAAGGATAATTATGACCTCAATATATAACGGAGAGTATAAATGAACATTTTCCTCCTATAGTACAGGAGTATTTTTTAACCTCTTCCCTTCTATTATTCATTTGTATTTATAATAATCTGTTTGAATGCTTGCACTCTCTTAAGCTTTACTTAGTTGGATACCCTAAAGAGCTGCTTATTTCCAAAATAAATTATTTCACTTGAGTTCTTCATTTACTCAACTTAGCTATTTAAATATAGCTTTATTAGTTCTCCCTATTAATTTCTTTGTTAAGTTTATTTCTTTTTTTAAGCCAAACAAAAGTTGCATTGCCATTGCCATTGTTTCTTTTCGAAATTTGATCATATTCTATTCCTTTTACCCTCCCCCTTCCGTTATAATTTATCTTTTAAAAATTAATTTTATTATTAAAATAAAGACAATCTATTTACTCGACAATATCAAACTTCCTTTTCTTGAAAAGTTAGTTAATAAGAGTTAATTTAAGAATGATTTGGACAATCACAAGTTAGCGGATATTCTTAGTGCCTTAACAACCTTTCAAGAGTATTAATAGGAATCACTTACTCAAATTTCTTAATTTTAAATTTTTTTTAATTTTAAGATTTTAGAAAATTTTAAAAGGTTTACTTGATTTTCCTTTAATATATTAAGTGATGACTCTTGCTTTTTTCTTAAATTGTTTTAAAACTTGAATGAGTTTTAAAATGATTTTCTGAAGTAAAATTATTTTTCTGCAAAACACTAAGCATCATAGCCGACTAAGCTTAAGTGGATACTATATCGAATAAAAATATTAAACTAACACTGAACATAAAAAATATTTCAATAGTTAAATATCAAAAATCACAAAAACTATTACCCCTATACATAGAAAATGATCAATGAATGGTGCTATGTAATAATATGTGATAAAATGCAAACGCCAATTACTACTGATATACACCCCTTCTACAGTGGTATGCTGCGAGGTGGGATCCATTAGAAATTCGTGAGATTCAAATATCATGTTCAAACTCGAACCAGGACTTTCACATATCCTAAGCAGACTTAAGTCTGGGATAATATTAATATCAATGACCCTAACTCAAACTAGGACTAAAAGTAGTATCAATTACTTGGACTCAAAAAGAATTTCAACATGTCTCGCCCGGACTCGAAGCGAGACTAAAATTAGATATTTATTTCAACCATTTTCATGATCAATGAGATGAAAGAATATGTATAGACATAATGATAAAATAGATTTAGATATAAAGGTTATATGCAAAATCTCAAAATAACAATCAACTCATGAACACAGGCTATAATCTTTAATATCTAACAAGAAATACAAATCTCATATCAGTAAAATGATAGAAGGCCCAATTCAGATATCACAACAATTATCCATCTTAGTTGTTATTATAAATCACTAATTTGCCTAGACCCTGGTATGCCTTACACGATAAGTTCTCACCCAACCAAAGTATGAAAAAAGTTAAATCGTAACCCACCTTTAATTCAAACTGCAAGCCACTAACGATCACAAATTAGACTTCCCCTTCTAAAATGCTCTCAATCTATCAAGAACAAGTTTTAGACATAAATATGAGTTTATGATTCCCATACTACTATACTTTTATCTCGGGTTCATAAATTCAACTCAAAAATTAATCCTTAGCCTCCAAGGATAAAATTGAAACTTACTGAATAATCAATTTACCCATAAATTGAGTAGTTTAAATATGAAATTTTATTGAAAATGAAGTTAAAATCGATCTTGAAATCATCAGTTTATATTATTTATCTTTACCCAAACCCCCTCAAATTTTCAAGTTGAAAAACTAAGATTTGAAGATGAAATCATGAAATGATCGTTGAGAAATGTATAAAAGTGGGGTACTAATCTTACCCAAACAAAAATTGTTGAAATCACTTTTTGAATCTCCCAAAATTGAGTTTTCAAAATTTAAAGATTGAGTTACGGGATTCTGAGTCAAAAATAAAATTTCAATCACTGCTAGATAATTTACTCTCCATGATCGTGGGAACCATCTTCATGATTGTGAAGAACAAAATCGAATTGAACTGGACTTAGGCAATATTATCCTTTGCAATTGCGATCAATGCCATGCAATAGTAATGCACCTTGGACCTTTGCTATACGATCACGAACTTGATCCCAACCCACATGATTGCGATGCATAGTTCATGTATGATCCACGATTATGACAAGTGTCACACGAGCGTGAAGGGGAGCACAAATACGCCAAGACCAGTAGTTGACAACAATACCCCAAGATCGAAAACACCTATGTGGACCTTCAAAATTCATTTAAAATTTCATGAACAAAAATCAACTATGCTATTTGAATTAAATCAACATTCCAAACTACCCATCAGATTCGCAAGTGGAGGTTGTTGTCAAAGGATATTGACCGAAGTCAACCATGGGCGATAAACTTTCAACTTTCTAACCAATTGCTTAAAATATATCTGAATGCCTAAAGATTCGAACCAAAGATGCTACTAGCCCAAAGATAACATTGCGGAGCTAATAGAATTGGAAAGATCTTTATATGATCTCAAAATTTCCAAATGTTGATCAAAATGACCCTATTAATTTCAAAACCTTGTAAAATAAAAATTTACGTGAAACACAACTAACCACCATGAAAATTATGTCACCCAATTCCACAAATCACAAATACCAAAATACAACTATAAGAAGGGATAAAATAATCAAAATAAATTAAAATTTAAAAATCAATAGGAAGGTCGTTACATCATCCACCACTAAAATACATACTCGTCCTCAAACATAAGAGTAAAAAAGGTACCCAAACTATCAAAACATTGGAGATATGTGCTTCACATATCCGACTTGGTATCTCATGTAGTCTCCTCAATTGGTTTGTCTATTCAAAATGGCTATGGGCTCCTCTTCAAATATCAAATTCTGATTCAAATCAACTGAATCTCATCAAATTATATGATAACCATTGGAATGATACATATTTAATATTCAGACATAGAAAGATGAACAACTGAAACACTCTGAGGTAAAGCCAACGTATAAGCTACCTCCCTAACACTTTTGAAGTATCTCAAAAGGACCATTAAACGTCGAGATAAGCTTGCTCTTATTCCAATAACTCATCACAGACCTCATGGATGATACTTTCAATAAAACTTGATCACCAACCATTTACTCCAAGTCAAAAATCCCCTGGTCTACATAAATCTTCTGTCTACTTTGAGTTGTCAAGAGCCGATCCTATATCAACTTCAACCTATCCATTGTATTTTCAACAAGTTGGTATCCCATGGCTTAAACTTGAAAGAATCAAATCAACCAATCAGATATGTACACTTTCTCCCATATAAATCCTCAAATGGGGACATCTAAATCCTGGGATAATAAATGTTGTTATAGGTGAACTTCACCAAAGAGAAGAACTGGACCCACTAACATCAAAATAAATCATACAAGCTAGTATCATTTAAAAACTAAATATTTCCTTTGATTGACCATCTGATTTTAGGTGAAAAGTTATACTCATCTCCAACTAAGTGCCCAACTCCTATTGATATAACCTAGAAGTGCAAAGTGTACTACGTACCTCTATCTGAAATGAAGAAAATAGATACCCTATGCAACTAAACTATATCTCAAATACAGATCTTGACAAACTTCTCTGTGTTGTAGTTAACCTTTACTGCTACAAAATGAGATGATTTGGTTAATCTATATATAATCACCCAAATGGAGTTAAATTTCTCCAAAATTTGAGGCAACCCAACCATGAAGTACATAGTGATACACTCCTACTTTCACTCAGGTATATGCATTCTCTAAGTTATACGACCAAATTTCTAGTGTTAATACTTCACTTGCAAACAGTTCAAACACTTACCTAAGAATTTTGCGATGTCCCTCTTTATCCTATAGTATCAATAATGTTGTTTTAGGCCAAGATACTTCTTGGCTGCATCTAGATGAATAAAATATCTTGAACTGTGAGCTTCCTCCATCATCAATCTAGTCAAGTTACCAACTCTAAGAACACAAATTTTTAAGCCACCCTCCGGATTAAGAATCTCTTCCTTAGCTTTACCACTTAACGTTTTATTCCGAATGATACCCAACTCCCCATCTTCAAATATTTATTTTTAATCTTCTCAATCAATAAATACCACACTTAAACATAAGCAATAACTCTACCAAACTCAAAATATAAAGTCTCACAAAGTTATTGGCTAAACTCTAAACACCCATAACCAAAGGTCGCTCCTCATCCACCAACAAGTCAAGATTACTCATACTCACTACCTTCACACTAAGGCATCCACAACTATATTAACCTTGCCTTGATGATAAAAAATAGTCATGTCATAATTCTTCAATAACTCTAACCGCCTATGGTATCTCATATTCCGATCCTTTTGATTGATTAGGTGAACACACAATAAAGTCTAATGCTACCAAAAATTAAAAATAAATACTACCACTACAAAATCCAAGTCATGAGTGGGGGTATTTATTCTCATAAAACTTCAACTACCTTGAAGAATAGTCAATCACCTTTCCTTTCTGCATCAGTACACCACCAAGGCCAACTCCCCAAGCATCAAAATATAATGTAAACCTTCACCTTCCATAGGTGAAGTCAAATAGGTGTTGAATTCAATAAGGTCTTAAGCTTTTGAAAACTCATCTCACTATCATCTGATCACTAAATCACAATATTTTTATAATTCAATCTAGTTAAAGAAGCTACAACAGTAGAGAAACTTGCACAAATCATTTGTGCTATCCATTGACCTAATAAAATTCTGAATCTTTGTAGGTGGAGAAGGCCAAAAGCAATCTCAAACTGCCTCAACTTTGGCTAGATTGACCATAATCCTCATTAGATACAGCATGCCCAAAGAATGGTATAAAACTCAAGAAAAACTCACACTTTAAAAATTTGGGAAACAACTTCTTGTCTCGCAACCTCTAAAGAATAATTTGCAAATTATTTGCATGATCCGCTTCACTCTTAAAATAAACCAAGTTTTCATTAATGAACATAATCATGAAGGAATTCTAATAAGGCTAAAATACTTTATTCATCAACTTCATAAATGCCACCGGGTATTGGCCAACCCAAATGACATCACTAGGAACTCATTTTGAACCATACTAAGTCCTGAAAGCTATCGTTGGAATATCTAAATCACTAATCCTTAATTGATGGTACCCTAACCTCAAATCAATCCTTAAAAACACTGAAACACCCTAAAGCTTATTAAAAAAATAATCAATGCATGAAGAGATGATACTTATTCTTGATAGTCACTTTGTTCGATTGTCAATAGTTAATACACATACGTATAATTCCATCCTTCTTATTCATAAACAACATTGGATTACCCTAAGGTGAAACACTATGTTGAATGAATACTTTACTTAACAAATCTTATAACTGATCTTTTAACTCCTTCAACTCTTTTAGAGTCATCTTATAGGGAGGAACGGAAATGAGCTTGGCACCCCACTCCAAGTCATGCCAAAATCAATGTCTATATCTAGAGAAACATGTGGTAAATAAGTAGGAAACACATCCATAAACTTCCTAACCACCCTCACCATCTCCAAAGAAAGCATGTCAGAACTAATATCACACATATAATCCAAATATAAAAGTCACCCCTTCTCAACCATCTATTGAAACTAAAGAAAAGAAATTACCCTCTTAGAATACAAATCTTTGGTACTTTTCCACTCCAGTCTCGGTATATACGGTAATTAAGGTAACTATCTTAGAATGATAATCCAAGACAAAATGATATGGAGAAAGTTAATACACACCTAGAATTACATCGAATTCTACCATATCTAGAATAATTAGGTCCACCTACATATCATACCCCAAAAGAGTCATAATAAAGGATGGGTTTTCCCAATCCACCATTAAGAAACAGCTACATAGGTAGCAACATAAATAGGCACAATAAGTACATTACATACTATATCGAGATCCGATGCAAACTATGCATATACATAGAAGAAGGTACAACTAATATTAAAAAATACCGAAGTAGATCAATGATAAACTAGAATGATACTTGTAATAACTACACTACCTGGGAATGTATAACATTGTCCACATCTATCCCCACATGATATTTAGGCTCCACCCCTAGCAACCTAAGAACCACATCTATTACTTTGTGCATATCCCCAAGTCGGTGGTGCGAGTACTTAATAAGTCTACATATGAGAACCCTGTTGTGGGTGGCCCTACCTATGCTTTGACAATATCGATAAAAATTACCAAATTCTCCATAATCAAAGTATCCACCACTTATAGTAGGCTGATGGATTGCTCAAGATCAACCAGAACATCTTTCGCGACCAAAAAACAAGAATGTGAACCTCTAGAGACTTGTCTAAAACTCTAGTTATCTTGACAGTTATAACTAGAAAAAACACCATAAGAAATCTGCAATATAGAATGAACTATCCTTCTCAGCTGATAATGTTGGCCTCTACCTGAGAAATCTCTATCCTAGGATAATGAACCACTGAAATCACCATATATACAGACCCTTTTGTCGCTGCCTCCATAGGCATGATAATGTATTTCCTAAATAATCTTAGCATTTTCCACTATCTGATTAAAGGTACCTTAGTAACGACTAACTTCTTAGTAGCCAAATGATACAAGGTGATTAATCCTTTCACCAACTTCATAATCCGCTCCTCCTCTGAAGTTAAACTTAACAATGCATACATAAACATGACATAAAACCTGGTATCATGCTTAGGGACTATTATAGTAGCCTACTCTAGGTCATTAAACTCCTTCCTTAAACTCCCCTTCAAGTTGCGAGACACATAGTTCTCAAGAAAGGCCCCAGAGCATCCATGTTATAAGAGGTGAACCTTTAGGTCTACAATAGAGATAAGATCTCCACCATTACTTTGTTGCCCATACAATTTGGAAAGTAGTGTAGCCTAACCTTGAGAATCTATCACGATTATCACGATCCAAACTAACGGACCGTGCGGCCACCTATGCTGTCTTAAGTATCTAGGATAACCTTTGTTACCCAACCAAAAATATATGAAAGATTTTTGTTTTTAAGATAATATTGAATTAAATATAACAAAGTAAATTAAATATCAATAAATAAACTTTTTCAAAAGCTTCTTCCAACTGTCATTATTACCCCAAGACCTAGACAGAGATGTACAAGATCTACCTATTAAAGAATAGACTGACGATAAAATAAATAACACAAAGACTCTACCATCTGCCAGGAAAGAAGTGCAGAAGTTAGTGATGAATATTGCCATTCATCTAGTAACTGCAAACTAACCTGCAACCATTCTACACCCCAAAGAGGATGTAGAAGAGTAGAGTTAGTTCAAACACACGTACTGGTAGGCACCATCTGCCGACCAATGTTAGTCCACATAATCATAAAATAGAATCAAAGAAAAGAAATTATGACATCTTAAATGTGATATAACTCAACTAAGATTATAATATCATTATAATAGTGTTCCTATATAATTTACAATTCTCCAACTCTATTAATGAGATTATATTCACCATTAGCATAGTCCAGCCTCATTAATTTGCACCAACCACCATAATGCAACAATAACCATCACAATCACTTGTATATTTACATTACCTTTTCCATTAACCATATCTGTAGGATCAACCCATTAATCATAGACAATTCCTACTATACTCTCATGCTAACAACCAAACACCCTATTATAACATTAAAGAATACTAACTAGCTAAACGGGTAAGCTACGATTACAATAATTATGAATCAAGTAAGTCAACCAACATATAGAAAGTAATTATAGAGTTTCACTTTTTCAAGCACATGTCACACAATCAATCTCATGGATACAATCAAGTAGGGAATATAAGTCAACTCATATCTCAGTAACACACACTAGAGAACTCAAGTCTCATTCAAATCTTGTATACTTTTGAAAAAAAATTAATTCAATTATGGAAACTTTGGGATCTTTTCTTTGGGATTATTCATTTGATTCTTCACTTTGGATCACTTCATTATCAATTCTTTTATTATTATTATTATTATTATTATTATTAGTATTAGTATTAGTATTATTATTATTATTATTATTATTATTATTATTATGATTGCCATCATCATCGTCATCATCATCATCATTATCATCACCATCATCATCGTCATTATTATTATTATTATTATTATTATCACCATGTCGACTCGTGGCATCCGATCCAATTACACTCATAGCAATACCAGAATTAAACATCGACAACATTGTTGCTAATAATTTTTTCATAAGTAACAATTACGTCCTTCTAAACCTAGCAATTAGAACACCATTAGCCCGTTATCAGCATATTAGACCATATGATCATTTAAAATAACACTAATTTGTACACACGTGTTAAGAAACTTAATTCTGCCCAACTAGCCAAGATCTGCAAGGAACAATCTAAATTCATACCATACCGGTATGATACCTCATCCTCCATAAATAAGTGATATTAATTTCCATATTTGGATCGATGTGGTACCCGATCCTCCATTAATAAGTAATATCAATATTATATTCATACCAGCGTGGTACATGATCCTCCATAACCATATCATATATATTTTATCAAATTCATACTATCTCTCAGGATACAATACAAAGTATTAAGTTTATAAGTTCACTTAAAATAATAAGAAAATTCGATCAAGTTCTTTCATTTATCAACATTTTAATCTTCTCATGAGCATTATTTCTATAATTCATCATGATTATCAACAAGCCATTCATGGCATTACTTCAAGGAGTTATTATTATCAAACAAGTTTCTCATAGACACAATTAAGTAAATCGCCATTATGACCAATTTAGCCTCTCATGGGCATCCAATAGATAAAGTATTTTTAATAATACCAAAATAAGAATATCATAAAATAATCATAATTTAACACTTAAGCATACAAGTCACTATTGGAGACTTAATTACTCATTAATTATTAAAATATTACTACTTTCTTAAATATTGCAACTTGGGTTCAAACATCACCACCTATAACAAGAACATTCAAGCATATCATTATCCTCTACCTTTTTCCACATAATGCAATTCTAATAATTATTCAAGTCATTTATCCCTTAGATATTACCATGCTCATCAATATTTGACCTTAGCGTAATTCTCCTCATCATATTATTGCACAACATATAACTTAATATCTTTGTAACTCAACTAAATTTATCACTAGAACAACTTAATGACATCACACTTGCACACTTTATCCATAAATAATTTTCTTTCGGGCATATAACAGATAGTATCACAGAAGTAACAAATAGTCAATCAATAATATAACTTTGGGATTAAAGTAAAGTTCTTGCGTCTTTATCTACCTCAATTCCATGTCTGAAAGCCTAGACATATTTTCTCCCATCAATTCAAAATAATAAAAATATGAAATAATACAGTCTAGTACTCATTAACCTAACCTACCTAGACGTCAAACTTTCGAAAGAAGCAAGATGCAACAAGGATTCTTTTTCCTTTCATTCATTCCTTGGAATAACCAATCATCTAAAAATCAAGCAATAATAAGAGTAATCAAATAATTAATCTTCTAAAAAATATCTTGGGGATTCAAACCCACTAGTTCTATCCTTAATTCAAGGTCTATATCATTTTTCAAAGTCAATTACCCATTAACTAGCTCTTTCAAACTTATCTCATCTCCATTAATGGAGTTTTTATGTTAAAGGTCTCATCTTTATGTAATTCAAGGTTTCTAACCATCAAAATTCATAATTTAGTTTATGAAATTCATTTTAGGAATCTTTAATCTATAATTTAGAATCAACTCAAAATCATATTAAAAACATTCATAAGTTTTCTCCCAAAAATCCACCATTAAATGTCTTTCTAAGAATTCTAATATGCTAAAGGATTAAAAGACGAAGAAAATAATGGAAAAACTTACATCAATAAAGGACTTTCACCTTAAGCTTTGGAAAATCACCTCTCTAGGGTTGGAGAATGAAATTTGAGGTGTTTAGACCTAAAAGACGGATGAAACTGATTTAATTACCACCAGAATTCTCGCTACAGTGAAATTCCCATTTTAACTTGTATAGTGCTCAGTAAAACAGTCCTAATGTTTTACTCTGAATTCGCATTGATGAACGGTTTGTTGAGTTGAAAAGAGGACTCAGAGATATTTAATTTGGTGGGTATTGGTCCCCATAAATTCTTATATTCTAGGAGATATGATTGTTTGAAGGTGGCCATAATAGAAACCCAAATCAAAACTCTATCGGAAAGAAAGTTTTTTAAATTTACCTTTGTGTTAGGGATATTGTATGACCTTAATTAATACCTAAAGAACTTACAAACTAAAGTATTGATATTAGTACTCATGAATAATTAAATTTATCGAGCTTGAGTCTGTCTAGACACATCGAAAGATTTAAATCCTAGCCGAAAAGATTAAGGTGACACAATAAATAAAATGATGACTATTTTGGCCTCATGATAATATTGAGGAATGAAAAATAATAGCTTTCATGAATTTATCATGGATAATTTAGTAACGACAAGATGGATCATTACTATCAGAACCAATTTTGCATCCGTTCGTCCTCGTACAGGCATTCAATGGAGAGAAGCACAAGATTGGAATTCGAGAGACATTAATAATAATGTTTATTATTTTATATCCTATTCACTCACTTGATATACTTCTCAACCAACCCACATTCTACACTCAATCATTCTATCAAAACTTTTTAAAATACAAAGATGTGGAGCCAAACGTTTACGTACAATCACTTATTCTCCTTTCAATAGAGTAAGCCTCAAACTTGAGTTTTATGAGTCAAAACAATATAAGGGGGTTAATAGATTCACCTTGAAGAAGACTAATATCCAAAAGAACCTTTTTTTTTTATTACCGGAGCTCTAGAGCCTCGAATTCAATTCTGCAAAGTGCTATGAGATACTGCATGAATCTACTACTCTAATTTTAATACTAAACAAGTCACATCTAATCCACCCAACACACAAGCTCTCCCCGAGACACTTGACCTAATTTCTAACCAAGACTACCCTCTGAAGAATGTACATCTTGATCATATGTAAGTCACCACACCATTTACATGTCACATAACTTAGATACCCGCATGAAATCAATCAAGACTATTAAATTCATTCTATAAAGCTAGCATCAAAATTTCACAATCACTATCCTTTACACCTCAAGATCATCCATGATTCATGCTTAGTGTTTACTACTATACATAGGTGCCAAAATAACCTCTTCCACATTACACAGACTGATGACTATTAGCCATCGCAAAATCTACATCAGTTAAGCCTAAAAACACTCCCTTGGCAGCATTAATACTCATTTATTCACAAAACCTTAACCAAACAATAAACAATATCGACCAAGTATCATTCAAGAAAACATCAACTATGCCATTTAAAATTCACTTAGATTCTTACATTCAGGACCATTCTTAATTGTTTTATGAGTGTAACTAAGTCATTTGATTTTTCATTACCACCATCATAAGAATTACTACCCTCTAAAAGTGTTATATATCAATCAATTATATAAAACCTCTAAATTCACAATTCAGCCACAAAGACAAGTCAATAATAACTTATCTTCTCAAGGTGTACTCTAATGCAAAAATTCACTTCTAAGCTTTCATAAAAAAATATGTAACACAATACTTGACACGACCCAAACCAAGTCCTTGTTGTAATGGGCATCCCAAGTCCAACCAGGACTGGAAACTACCCTCGTTATCCAACCCAACCTCCAAATACGCATACCCTGACTCAGATGAATTTCAAACATATAACAAGATAGCATTTATTACGATTCCAGACTCTGGGATAGGTCTATAATCGTGACCAACCCAAACAAGTCCAACCATCCATTATCAACCTACAACCATAACCAAACCAATATAAAAAACAAGTTTCTGTCCATAACATAATATAAAAGGATGGAACAATCATAAATTCAATCTGACGGTATCAGCCCTAATACCAATGCCAATACTAAGGCTGACACCAATACTGACACCGTCCATTCCAACCCATAGTAGTCACACAAAGCCTCTAACCAATAGAAAACTAAAATTCGGTTGGGACATTCCCCCAATCATAGCCAAAGCCAATATCCATAAAATGACCAAAGTATATAAAGACATCCATGATATGAAATAAAGCCTTTCAAAATATGAAAGCTCACCACTTCAATCCAATAGCTGATCTCGAATTCGATCACTAAGCAGGGAAAGTAGAATGGTCGATTCTTGCATCACATAGGGATACAGCCGCCCGAAGATGGGTTAGTGGGTGAACGCTAGCATGAACTCAAGATAAGAATAAAATAATGTCATCCAGTAAAACCAAATAAATCAACCATATACATACAAACCATACATATATATATATACACAACTATGCCGGGAAAAAGAGTCGGGTTTAGCATGTCTTTAAAACCATTAACCTGGGTATATGTAGCTTAACCGTCCTAAAAATACCCACGGGCTATATATGTCCAATGTAACCCTCTGAACGGGCCCCGATGCATGTAGCTGCATGAACCAGAAATACTATAAGAGTAGAGGATTCTTGAGTACCCTTCGCTCTCCATGATATATATGTATGGTGTACTTATAGGATTCCCATGTACCTCATAGTATCATATATGGTTTCTATGACCAACCCTCATGTCTGTAAACATGAGTTTCCAGTGTCTTTCCATTGGACTCGTACCTTTACGTTTATATATCACACCCTGCTATTATTATTGTCCAATTAAAATCATTACTGTCCAACCAAACCATTATTTCATTATTATTAACCAAGGCTATGAGTAGTGGTATCGTCATACCGACTATAGATTGCAAGCAATGTCCTTAGCCAACCTTTTTATGTAAAGGAATTCCCTTGTACCCATAGCTTACATTTACAAGTTAACTTGGGGAAATCTCGTGTACCCCACAAGTGTTCCATTATTAAGTTTGCTTGGGGGAATCCCATGTACCCCACAAGTTATTCATTAACATGTTTACTTGGGGGATTCCCTTGTACCCCGCAAGAATATTTAATTCACCATAATCCATGACCACCAAACCTTACCATTTAACCATTCCAAATCATTTATACCATTTATGGTTCTATTACCAAACCATACCATGCAATAATTCCATTAAAAGTCCAATAATATAGTAAAAGCACTATCATAGGTATTTTATTAAATATGTTGGGGGCATAGTATTTCCAAAACCAATTCCAATTACCAATTTATCATTCCCATGCAACCAATGGTTCAAACCACCACTAAAGCATGTAAAAAAACATAATTAAAATATGAGAAAAACCATAACCAAGCATTTAATACCAAAACCCCAAAATATGTTTGAAAACCCCAAAACCATACAATAATCAAGTCATGAAAACATTGTATAAAACATGAATTTTGTTTGAACTAACAATGAGGTAAGAGTACATGCCTTAGATAACAAAGATGATGATGAGAAATCACTCGTACAATCCCCAAATTGATCCTCTAGAGAAAACCCAAGCCTTCTTTTACCCAAGAGCCTTAGAGAGAATTAGAGAGAGTTTCTATATGTTTAAGATTAGAATAATAGGGTGAATGATGTCCCAATAGTGATATAAGTCATGGGTCCTTAAGAGGTTAAGTGGAGAAATGTCCAGATTACCCCAACTTAAACTGCTTAAAATTCTGCAGATGGTACGACTCTCTGTACCAGTCATACACTTTTATACGAGTGTTACCCACCACTCGTACCATAGGCCTCCTCCTCGGACCCAACACTGTCTAATATACGACTTACCCAAACCAAGTCATACTCAACTATACGATTAGTACCACTAAACCGTATCCCTGGCAGAATAGAATCAAAGAAATTTTGAACACTGTCTACCATATTATTCAATGGTACGAATCGCACCCTAACTTATGGCTCATAGTGAGCCACTTGTACTCAGATCCAAGTTAAGTTACTAAGTCTCAGATTAAGTGAAGGAGAAATCAAACCATAGGACCCGTCACCAACCATACGACTCGTACCTACCAAGTCGTAGCCATTCCAGAAACCAATCCAACCCACCAACCAACATTGGTTATCATACGACCAAGAGCATACCAACCATACCTCATCATGCGACTGGTACCCACAAGTCGTATGATGTCTAGAATCCAGAAATCCAAGAAATTTTTTAAGGGTCCAAATCCAGGGTGTTTCAATACTAATCATGTGACAAACACTTCATTATCAAGCTAAGTGAACCCTTTATTACTAATACCTATTTATGGTATAGAGGTCAATCACACTTAGCAACGTACAAGGATAGGTTTATTCTTTGTTCTACATTATTGCATTTTTATTATAGATTTTACTAATTCTTAACCACCTCAAATTAATCTCACAAAACAAGCATATGAGCTAGACCAAACAAAACCAACCGATTACAAGTCTTTAACGGTCTCATTATCAGTATCATATTTCATCCAAGTTGTCAATTAAATTCCTTAGGTATCAACAACCTTCACTAATTTTTGCCAATTTCATTTAAAACTCATTATTTTTCCAAGTATTAAGAATTCTTTCACATAAGGAAATCAAAGATAATGTCATTTAGTAGTCCTCACAAGGAACTAATTACAATTTCAAATAACAAAATTATACAAGAATTTCAATACAGACTCAATGACCGGAGCACACAAGAATCCCTATATATTATCAAATAATCAGACCACGCACGGATCCATCCATAATATCATCAGCAAGAGCCTCTCATTAAGAAAAACACATATCACCTCAACCTCTTATTTATGTCTTTTTTCATTATTTTTTCTTGACATCATGTTCTCATATTATCCTCTCAATTCTTATGTCATCAATTTCATCAGTATAATAGTAACAAAAAAGAAGTAAGAACCATAAAATTACTAGTTTCACAACAACAAGAAATCAAATAATCTCATTAAAATTATCAACAAAAGCAACTTAGTCAATTTTCATCACTAAAATTCAAACAAAAATAATTCACAACAATGACAATAATCTAGCAACCCAAGTTTAGCCAAATATCAAACACAAGCAAAAATAAGTTCACCACTTTCACAAGTACTTACTTATTAACTATAATCTTTAGCCCTTATTAATACATACCAATTGAGATCTCCTAGATTTTAATTCAAAATTACTAAGATACCAATTGAAATCAACTACATTTAAATTGGGCTTTGTTGAGATACAAATTAGAATCGTTTGGATACCAATTGGATCCAACCCAATAGTTAAAGATTAGGACGACATGATGGAGAGAAAAAAAGGAATACAACTTCTACATGCCTCATAACCTTTCAAAGATTGGATATGGGGCCCCGCACACCACTTCACGAAATTCTACTTGACATTGCTCTTGTACTTATGGGATCAGTGAACCCTAGCTCTGATACCAACTATCACGATCCAAACTAACGGACCATGCGGGCACCTACATTATCCTAAGTATCTAGAAGAACTCTTATTACCCAACCAAAAATATGTGAAATATTTCTATTTTAAGAGAATACTGAATTAAATATAACAAAATAAATTAAATATCAACAAATAAACTTTTAAAAAAACTTCTTACAACTGTCCTTCACCACCCCAAGACCTAGTTAGTCATGTACAAGAGCTACCTATTACATAATAGACTGACAATAAAATAAATAACACAAAGACTCCAACATCTGCCAGAAAAAAAGTGCAAAAGTTAGTGTTGAATATCGTCATTCATCTGGTAACTGCAAACTAACCTGCATCCATTCTACATACCAAAAAGAAATGTAGAAGAGTAGGTCAGTACAAACACACGCACTGATAGACATCATCGACCGACCAATGTTAGTCTATATAATCATAAAATAGAATTAAATAAAAGAAATCATGACATCTTAAATGAAATATAAATCAACTAAGATTATAATATCATTATAAAACTTTTCCTATATAATTTACAATTCCCCAACTATATTAATGAGATTATATTCACCACTAGCATAGTCTAGCCTCATTAATTTGCACCATCCACCACAATGTAACACTAAACTATCACTATCACCCATTTATTCGCATTACCTTTTACATTATCTGCATCCATAGGATCAACCCCGTAATTATAGACAGCTCATACTAAACTCTCGGGCTAACAACCAAACACTCTCATATAACATTAAATAATACTAACTAGCTAATCAGGCAAGCAATGATTACAACAAGTATAAATGAAATAAGACGACCAACATATAGAAAGTAAGTACAGAGTTTCACTTTTCCAAGCACATGTCACACAATTAATCTCAAGGATACAATCAAGTGGGGAATAAAAGTCAACTCATATCACAGTAACACACATTAGAGAACTCAAGTCTCATTAGCGAACCTTGCACATACTCTTGAAAAAAATAAATTCAATTATTGAAACTTTGGGATCATTTCTTTGGAATTATTCATTTAATTCGTTACTTTGGATCACTTCATTATCAATTTCCTTATTATTATTATTCTTCTTATTATTATTATTATTATTATTATTATTATTAGTATTATCACCAAGCCGACTCGTGGCATCCTATCCAATTACATCTCACAACCATACCAAAATTTAAAGTTAGCCACATTGCTACTAACAATCTTTTCATAAGTAACAATTACGTCCTTCTAAACCTAGCAATTAGAATACCATTACCTCATTATCGGCTTATTTAATTACACGATAATTAAAAATTAACACTAATATGTACATACATTCTAAGAGGCTTAATTTTGCCCAACTAGTCATGACCTACAGGGGACAATCTAAGTTCATATACCATATCAGTGTGGTACCCGATCCTCCATAAATAAGTAATATCAATATCTATATTCGTACCAGCGTGATACCTGACCCTCCATAAATAAGTAATATCAATATCCATATTCGTACCAGCGTAGTACCTAATCCTCCATAACCATATCATATATATTTATCAAATTCACACTATCTCTCGAGATACAATACGACATACTAAATTTACAATTGCACTTAGAATCATAAGGCAACTTGATAAAGTACTTTCATTTATCAACATTTTGACCCTTTCACGGGCATTATTTCAATAATTCATCATGATTATCAACAAGCCATTCATGGCATTACTTCAAGGAGTTATCATTATCAAATAAATCTCTTTAGGTACAATTTAATAAATCATCATTATCACCAATTTAGCCTCTCATGGATATCCAATAGATAAAGTATTTTTAACAACACCAAAATAAGAATATCATAAAATAAATCAGAATTTAAAACTTAAGCATACATGTAACTATTAGAGCCTTAATTACTCATTAATTATTAAAATATCACCACATTCTTAAATATCGCAACTTGAGTTCTAACATCACTACCTATAACCAACACATTCAAGCGTATCAATAGCTTCAACCTTTTTCTATATAATACAATTCTAATAATGATTCAAGTCATTTATCCCTTAGATATTATCATGTTCATTAATATCTGACCATAGCGTAATTCTCCTCATCATATTATTGCACAACATACAACTTAATATCTTTGTAAATCAACTAGATTTATTACTAGAACAACTTAATGACATCACGCTTGCACGTTTTATCCACAAATAACTTTCTTTTGGGCATATAACACATAGTATCATAGAAGTATCACATAATCAATCAATAACATAATTTTTGAGATTAAAGTAAATTTCTTATATCTTTGTCCACCTCAACTCCATATCTGCAGGCCTAGACATGTTTTCTTTCATTAATTCCAAATTATATAAATATGAAATAACACAGTATTATACTCATTAACCTAGCCTACCTGGACACCAAGCTTTTAAAAAAAAGCAAGTTGCAACTAGGGTGCTCTTTCCTTTCATTCATGCCTTGGAATAATCAATCATCTAAAATCAAGCAATATAAGAGTAATTAAATAATTATCTTCAATCAAATATCGTGGGGATTAAAACTCACTACTTCTACCCTTAATTCAAGGTCTACATTATTTTTCAAAGTCAATTAGTCATTAACTAGCCCTTTCAAACTTAACTCATCTCCATTAATGGAGTTTCTATGCTCAAGGTGTCATCTTTACGTAACTTAATGTTTCTAACCATCAAACTTCATAATCTAGTTTATGAAATTCATTTTAGGAATCTTTTATTTATAATCTAGAATTAGATGTAGTTCATATTAAAAACATGCATAAGTTTTCCCTAAAAAATCCACCATTAAATGTCTTTCTAAGGATTCTAAGATGTTAAAGGATTAAAAGATGAAAAACAATGGAAAAACTTACTTCAATGAAGGACTTTCACCTTAAGCTTTGGGAAATCACCTCTATAGGGTTGGGGAATGAATTTTGGGGTTTTTAGACCTAAAACATGACTGAAATTAATTTAAATACCACCAGAATTCTTGCTACAATGAAATTCCCATTTCAGCTCGGACTGTGCTTAGTAAAATAGTCATAACGTTTTACTCCAAATTCAAATTGAAGAATGATTTGTTGCATTGGAAAGAGGACTTGGAGATATTTAATTTGGTGGGTATTGATCCCCCTAACTCCTTATATTTTAGGAGATATTGTCTTTTGAAGGTATCCCTAATAGAAACCTATATCAAACTCTATCGGAAAGAAAAAAATTTAATATTTTGTATTAGGGTTATTGTACGACCTTAATTAATACCTAAAGAAATTTCAAAATAAAGTTGTAAGACCCCACAAAATCCTAACCTCAACACAGTCTTTTAAGCTTGCTTAGGGGTCCCAAACTTAGAAAATTCTAACTAAGTATTCAGACTTAGTATTATTTTGGCCTTCGTAAGTTGGCAACTCTATTTCACGACTCTTATGACCTTAAAGTATCAATTTTTAGATTGATTCATGATCAGGAATGTCAATAGGTGTTCTCGGACGAGTTTCATATTTTTCGGACCTCGTTTGAACCACGTTTAGGAATCCAAAATAGTAAATTAATGCGATCTCGATGCGGCGTGGCGACCATCGCATCGATCAATATTTTCCTTGGCTCTCAGTGGTAATTTCCAATGAATCGACGTGGACTCGACGTGGCGCGTTGGCCATCATGTCGATGCCAATGATGCGACGCGTCAGTCTGTGCGTCAACAGTCTGGCTTTCAGTAATTAAAAAGTCGCATCCTCAGGGGTATTAGGGTCTTTTTACCACCCCTATTCAGCCCTAAAATATGAGATTCAACCTACATTGAGCAAAATATACTTACTTTCTCTCAAATTTCTCAAGAACAAGAACCCTAGGTGATTTAATTTCAAGGTCAAGACTCAAGATTTCCACCATTTTTCTTCAGAAATTTAGCAACCAAGGTATGTCAAGTATTCATCCAAGGGTTCCTTCACCCTTGGAGTCCAAGAAACTCTTTTAAATTTCAAGTAGTTTGATTTCATGCTTTCCATGATTTGGATTCAGGTGTATTTATGATTATAATGTTGATTGGATTTCTATTCCATGATTAAGTGCAAGAATTATGTAAAAATAACTATTATGTCTGTAGTATCATGTGAATTCATGTTAAAACCTTAAAATTGTGATGCTCATGTATTGATTAGTACTATGTGCATATACAATGCCTTCCAAGTGTTTGATGAGTTGTTCAGGAGAATTAAATAATGAAATTCTATCATGTTAGCATGTAATCAAGTTCATGTCATGCAAGTGTTTGCTAGAATATCTCAAAGAAGGAATGATGATTAAGTAGTTATTTATCATGTTTCAAGATTATACCATGTCTTATAATTTATGCTATCGAGTCCTGAGGGTATTAATACCCGATAATTTAGCTGATTACCTAGAGCTATGGTCAGTCTCAGGATAGTATCAGTCATGTCACGATCAGTAGTACTCTCAGTCAGTTACAACACTCAGGAAAGAGTCAGTAGACTCCGTATTAGTCCAGTCCAGTTCAGTATTCAGTTCAGACCTCAGTAAATTTAGCCAGTTAGCAAAATTCAATAGTATTCCGTCAGTCAACGGAATTCAGTGAACTCAGTTTAGTTCAATTAGACAGTGTAACACTCCAAATCTAGTACCCAAAATGTTACACGGTGCTCATGATCCCAAAGAACCATAATCTAACCCATGACTGATATCTGTAACTGAGCACTGAATAATATACTGTAATTATGTAGAATATAAGCTGTAAGGACATATGGTTCAAAACTGAACTAATACTGAATATAAAATAATGTTTGTAATGGGGTATAACAATACCAAAAACTGATATAAATTATCTGAATATATTGTAGTCTGAAAGCCTCTAAACTATTTGAAATTTGTGGAGTTGATGGGACATGTCCCCAACTAACTCCTAACTACTGAAATAATAAATTAATAAAATAACCATGCTATCCTCGAATGATGAGGACTCACTGCTATTCTGGTTGCTAAACGTCTGATCTACTAAGGATGCTCGGGAGCTCGTGCTTCTAAACCTATGGTATAAAACACCATAGTGCAAATACATCAGCACGTTAAATGTACTGGTATGCAAGTGAGGTAGGCTGAATGCAATGGTTCATATGCATGAATAAAACTAACTAACTGAATAACATGAATGTGAGAATACATGCAGGAATTCATAAATGTAACTGAGATCGTGATAACACTGACTTATAAATTCTGATAACGTGGATTTTCTGATATCCGAGTACTAATACTGGGATACTGAATGACTAAGTCTATTGAGTACTGAGGAACTGATGTTGTATTACTGATAAAGGAATGACTGTTTCTGAAAATTCTGATTATGAAGAACTAGTCTGATTGACTGTATCTGACAATCCTGAAATTTAAATACTGGTAACATGAATTTTGTATAATTAATATACTATCAACTGGGTAACTGTGTTTGACAATCCTAAAATCTGATGAAACTAGCTAAGTTTTGTACTGAGTTAAGCGACTGTATCTGATAGTCCTAATTTCTATAGAACTGGATTGAGTTCTATTCTGAAGACTGAATCTGAAACTGAAACTATGGGAGGTAATCATCTAACTGATATTCCCCTAGTAAGATATTATAGTTGAGTTGGGGTCTAATCTGTAACCCCAATTAGAAGGGTGCCAATACCGCACCACTGGTAAGGACAATTTGTGAGTGACCCTCATTTGGCAGTGTCCCCAAAAGAGAACGGTGGGACCCTCATCTGATAGTGTTTATCCACCTTATCAACCCTCATTTGATAGTGTTGATGTCTCAACCTATGTTGGCTACATAGTTCTGGAACACAAGGATTGCTTCTAAGGATCACACCCTCAACTGTCAGTGTGTGTGTCCTCATCCTTGGGTTTACTCAGTGCTAAATCCTACTCCCATCTGAATAAACACTAAACATGATTAACTGAACTGAACTGAGTTTATTGAGTTCTGTTGACTGACGAAATACTACTGAGATTACTGAAGTACTGAGATTTCTGAGATTACTGGAATTACTGAGTTTTCCTGAGTTACATGACTGACTGGATTTTACTGAACATGGATTGACTGAGGATATCATGAAAACATGACACTGGCTCTAGGCATACAGCTAAATTATCGGGTACAATTACCCCCAGGACTCGATAGCATGAAACTGACAAAACTTGACACTTCTTGAACACATGACCAATATCAACAATTCATAATACAATAAGTTGGGGATTTCATGAAGTACATGGTTATCATAATCTTGTACATGGAAGAATGTATATAATCAGTGTCATAATTTTATATTCTAGCACCATGAGCATTTCAACAAACATCTATATTGCACATCAATAGCATGGGAGTAATTTGAACATAAGGGTAAAACATGAATTTATCACTTAAGTCACAATTGAACTATATTACATGATTTCTAGTCTTCTGGGCATTTTATCAAACTCCTTACATTCACCACTTAGGGCATAGGTATAATCATCAATTAACACCTCATAAACCACTTAATTCATGGACTTAAACTCATATACTAACGTAATTCCATAAAAACACATTGAGATTCCAACTTGGGAACCATACAACAACAATCACATAAACATAATCAACCCACAACATAATATTCATAATACATGATTTAAAACTTGATTCTTGGGCTTCATGGACGAAAGGAATCCATGAATGAACACTATGCATACCTGAGTTAAAGAATTTGGAAAGATTGATGGAGAGTTCTTGTAATTTAGCCCTTGAATTTGAGAGCTAGGGTTCTTATTCTTGAGAGAGAAGGATGTTTTTCTTGAGAAAAAGTGAGGAAAAGTGATGTAATAGGGTTTTTAGGGCATAATTTCGTTGTTAAAGGCTGATTTGGGTCATAGAAAAAAACTCAATTGCACTTAAAAGGTTTTTATTGTTCGTCACTGAAAACTCGATTTGGGCACCTGGCGCGACGCGGCGCTATCGCGTCGTGCCACTAGAAATTGCCAACTGGGAATTGGACTGATGGCGCAATGCGGTGAAATCGCGTTGCAATATTGGATGGGACTTGTAATCTTACCGCGACGCGGTGGTATCGCGCTGAGACACTGGAAATTGATAACTCTGGATTTGAGCCTTGGCGCGATGCGCCATAATCGTGGAGGCCCACTAGATTTTGATGATTGCTATTTTTGCATGCTCCGCGATGCGTTGATGGCTCAGGTGGCACACTGTCTTACTAAAATGGCTCTAACTCTTCGCCCGGGTGTTGGATTTGGGAGAATTTGGTATCGATGGAAAGCTTATTCAATTTCCCACACAATAAAAAGTAAAAATCTTGAAATTCCACATGTATAAAAGTAGATTCATCTTTTAAAGTAAGTCTTTAATATTTCTGGGATGATTTTAAGCTAGGTAGAAGTACGGGGTATTATAGACAGTATAATCAGTAACAGTTCAGTCAAGCCTAGTATGAACTAGGAAATTAGTTCAGTGTCTATTCAGATAGGAGTAGGATTCTGCATCGAGTTAACCCGGGGATGGGGGCATTCCTGCCAGCAGAGGGTTTGACCCTTAGTAGCAATCCCTGCATTGCAGAACTACATATGCAGCTTAGGTTGAGATATCTTCCTGCCACACTAGGGTTGATACATCTCGTACAAGTTTTCCTGTCAGCGAGGGTTGACGAAAGAGCTTCCTGTCAAAGAGGGTTAACTCACAGCTTGTCTTTACCCGTTGCACGATAATGGCACCCTTCCAATTGGGGTTACAGGTTGGACCCCAATCTATTCAGAAAAGGGCATGTCAGTTAGATGTTTACCTCCCACAGTCTCAGTTTCAGATTCAATCTCAGAATAGAACTCAGTTCAGTTCTACAGATTTAGGACTATTAGATACAGTCACTCAGTTCAGTACGAAACTCAGTATAGTTCCACAGGATCAAGACTGTCAGATACAGTCCCTCAATTATCAGCTACACAGTATTAGTAAACTCAGATATCAATAAATCAGTAATTCAGAACTCAGTATCCAGTGTTATCATGACCTCAGATTACCGTATACATATTCATGCATATATTCCCATTTAGTTATATTCATGTAATTCAGTCAGTATTGTTCATGCATATGAACCCATGCATTTCAGCCTACCTTACTTTGTATTCTAGTACATTCAAAGTACTGACGCATACCTTTCTTTTGTGCTATGATGTTTTATATTGTAGGTTCAGACGCATGGGCTCCCGATCATACTTAGCAGTTCAGATATTCAGCAGGCAGAGTTAGTGGTGAGTCCTCTTAGTTTCGAGGGCATGATGATTATTTCAGTAGTTCAGCATATTTCAGTAGTTCGAAGTTAGTTGGGGACTTGTCCCATCAACTCTATATTTCAGATAGTTTAGAGGTTTTTTTGAGTATTTTTAAACAGATGTATCATATTTGGTATTTGTTATACCATATTCAGTTTTATTACAGTATTGAACCTTATGGCATGTTTTCCGCCTAATTTCTGCATTTTACAGTACTATTGTTCAGCTATTGCAACAGGTACCAGTCATGGGTTAGCTTGTGGTCCTTCGGGATTATGAGCACTGTGTAGCGTCCGGGGTACAGACTCAGGGCGTTACAAAAGTGTTGATATTAGTACTCATGAATATTTAAATTCATCGGGCTTGAGTCTATCTAGACACATCAAAAGATTTAAATCTTAGCCGAAAAGCTTGAGGGGCACAATAAATAAAATGATTGCTATTCTGGGATCAAGTTAATATTGAGGAATGAAAAATGAGATTTTTCATGAATTTATCATGGATAATTTTGTAACGATAAAATGGGTCATTACAACGAACCATCTATCAGAACCGTGCGAGCACTTACTCTAATCCACCTAGATAGGAGAACTCTTACCAACTTTGAAACAAATATGCAAAAGTATATAAGAATAGTAAAATTACATTATTTATTAATAGAAAGTATACAATCTTTAAATACAACTGAAAACTTTTTTCAGAAAACTTGTCTAAACAGATACAAGAGCTACTAAGTAAAAATATGAAACTGTACAAACCACCCAACTTTCACTATTGGAACAATAACAGAAGCTGTTGGAGATCTTTACCGTGTCAAGCATGAAACACCTATTGAATCTGAAACCAGACTATACCCCCCAAAAAGGGTTAGCAAGAGTAGTTTTAGTACAAAAACATGTATTGGTAAGCATCATCAGTCAACTTGAATTAAATTACATAAATATTCAGAAAAGAAACATGAAACTTGAGAGTTATTTAGTCAAAGATCTTCCATTATAATATTTCCTTAACACCCCTGGCTTTTACAAGCCTTATCATGAGAACAACTTTTCCCTTATTATATTTACCCCTAATCACCATCTATACACTACGTTATAAAGTCAAACCTTATTCTATAATTGCATGTGAGTTTCTAGATACACAACCCCTAAAGTTTCTTACCCTTGACAATTCATCATTTAGGACCCTTACGTAATACTTACCCTTCTTCTGCTAATCTAGTTATGCGTTAACACCCTAGTATTTTTAAATTCATTTAAGACTATGCAATTAAATAGCAAGATAGTAGCACCACACCTTTCATGTATCAACTGCAACAACTAATGGACCACTCATCATTCACCAACCACAAGCACAACCATGAACGTCGACTAGGTAGCCTTCAAGTTTATGACACTTAATCGTATTCTACAATATTGAAGAATTTAGTCAATACAAGTCAACATGGACAACAAGTCAAGTTAAAACTCTGAATACCAACAGGACTCCCGGTCAACAACCATGACTCAAAGACTTTTATCAACCATGTCTGAACTACACAAGTAAATATACTATAGAGAAATATGTCATTCTTGGAAGTAAACCCAACCCACTCAAGGATCCATTCCAATAACGAGTACGAAAAAATATGACTAACGATTTACATCAAGAAACCAAATACAAAAAGAAACACGTAAATCCAGTTCACTCAAGGAAAAAATATAACAAGTCAACACTTAATCCCGGTTCACTCAAGGAACCAATATAACAAGTCAACACTTAAAATTGATTCACTCAAGGAACCAATATAACAAGTCAACACTTAAAATTGATTCACTCAAGGAACCAATGTAAATCAAACATAAAACAAGTAAACAACAACCGGTTCACCCAAAGAACCGTCACTCTAACCAATCCTTTCACACACATGCTAAGGCTTTATGGTCGTCTACTAGCCATGACCTGCAGTCTTATTCATATGTCTGCCAACCTTATACCAACCAATCTCGTGAAGATGTTTGAATACCGATACATACCACAATAATAATAATATAGTATAAATCCCACAAAGATACCTAAATACTGGTACATTCAAAAATAATCACAGATATTACAATAATAACAACGATAATGATAACAATAATAACACTTGCAAAATCAACAAGCTTTTCATATAAGTTCATTTCATGTAATTAACAAGTAGGGTATCAAATAGTCATTTCTTTTTCCTCGAACAAGAATTTTAACAAGCAATAGGAAGGAACATTTATCATTCACACATAAAACAGGTTGGGTTCAAATACATTAAACCACCACCTATAGTTTGCACATATGATCCATGCCATAATACACCCCAACCGTTTATCCTAACATTGATACTTTACTAATTTTCTATTTCTCAGGTTACTACCATAGATTCTTTGAAATCAACCATCAATAACCACCTCTAATCTAGGCATTTGTAAGTCTCTAAATCGATTTTTGGGTACAACACCATTTTTAATCATATGAGAATTAACAACCTCAACGCAACCACATTAATTATTGATAATTTTCAATATCACAAATAACAATTTCCCGCTCAAACAAGTAGGTTTTCTTTCATTTTATCCACCCCAACGCCGTACCCAAAGGACTAAGTATGAAATCTCACATCAATCTATGTCATTCTTATGCTTTGTAACTCAAGTCTAAACTACTTAATTAAACCTAGCTACTTGGATGCAATGAAGTTGCTGGAGGCGTGAATGTAAGCTTTTGACTTGATGCTAGTAATTTCTGGCGTGAGTTTCATGTTAAAACAATAAGTTTATCCCATTCGAGCAAAATTCATCCTCTTCATTGCTCCAAAGCCATGCGGTAACCCTAGTAGGGTTTTTAGGGTAAACCTCATCCTCTTTGCAATTAAAGAGGAGAAAGGAAATATTAAAATTGTGCGTAAGTTTTGGGTACCGTCATTCTGATATAATGGTCTATCATCTGCTACAACGATGCTTCCATAGTAGAAAAATTCTCGCTATAGTGGAATGACGTCATCCCGATACAAATTTTAAATTCCAAATTTTAGCTGTGTTATCCTATACTAGTTCGAGATCGAAATTTCAAAATTTCTGTAACTGAATACATATAACAAGGTGCCTTTTAATAATAATAGAGCAGGTCATTAAAATAGATATAAATTTAACCATCATTCATTTCGAACAATCACGATAAAAAGAAAAATCTACGAGTCTAATTTGAACCTTGACGCCCCCTCAGTGATAACGCATTTATAGACATAAAGTAACATCGAATTTTCTGGTTCCCTAGCGTATTAAATTTTCAAGTCATAATTTATTACCAATCCACTCTGTTCAAGGAGTCTTCCTTACTTATAAGTAGCACACGCCTATCAGGAGCAAAACATTCTTTTGAATACCCAAGGTATTCGGAGCCTCATCAATATATTGGAAAAAAATTAACTCCAACCTAATGGACAAAAATTTATCATACCTCGATATCGATCCTACTATAGTGGAGATATTCCCATCATAGCGGCATCACTATAGCATGAAAGGGTCGTTATAGCGGGAGCCAATGGTTTAAAAGGGTGAGAAATGGGTTTCTCGCCTATTTCTCCCTCTTTTCACTCAAAAACTCCTCTTTCCTCCCCGGTCACTTTTCTTCCATTATTGAAAATAAGGTAATTACTAATATACTTCTCCTCTTTACTACTTACTCGCATTCTGCTTGAACTAGTAGAAATAGAGTAGGTTTTAGGTTTGTTTTGTGAATTTTGAAATTTGGATCGATTTGGCTCAAATGTTGAGGCATGGATCATTTCCTTACGTCTATAACACTTCTATAGCCTTCTAGGCATAAGAATTACAAAATTCATGTCCAAATTGGGCTCTTGGTTTGGAATTGATGATTTGGGCATGATTTGATATCAACTTGCCATGAACCAAAATTACTAAAATGGTGAAGACACCTACTCCAACCCAACTATGGTAGATAAGATAAAGTCACATATACAAAGTTAATTCAAAGTCAAGAAAAATGATATAACGATATAATCAACCAATAAATACCTCGAACACACTCAAATAAAAAAATACAATACATAAAGCTATCCCAAGAATCAATTATCGCTATTACAAGAGTGAGTCTAATTCAAGATGGTGTAACTCAGAGACATAACTATTTGAAAAGTAAATAAGATGGGAACAAAGGATAGATGAAGCTAGGACATTCCCCAAGCAATGAGTTCACCACAACCTAGAAATGGCAACATCACATCATCAAAAGCCACACGCTAACCACTAGTACTAGGATCTGCATTAAAAGAATGTAGAAAGTAGAGTTGAGTACAATCACTAGTATTCAGTAGGCATCATGACACAACTAAGGGTGAGCGTTCGGTCGGTTCGGTCTGATTGTTTAATATCGGTTCGGTTTATCGGTTTTCGGATTGACAAAAATGACATCTATAATCAAACCAAAATAAATTCGGTTTGGTACGGTTTTTACAAATTCGGTTCGGTTATTTTGGATTTTTATTTCGGTTTGAAATATTAAAGTAGTTAGCCTCTCTTTTTCATAACTGAGCATTTAAAATTGATGGATTTTTTTAGAAAAATTATTTTTTTCAAACCTGTTTTTCATTCCCAAATATAAATAATTATAAATAACTCAACATGGATGAAACGAAATGAAATAATCATAAGTTTAACATAATACATAACAGCATTAATCATTATATATAATATAACCTTGCATAAATAGTCTACAAAACAACACAAAACTCGTAAAAATAGTCCATGAAACAACATACTTTCTGCATAAATAGTCCATAAAACAGTCCAAAGTCACCGAAATAGTCCATAAAATATTTGAGTCACTAAAACAATCCATAAACAGCCTGCGGCGTATGCGAATTTGCTGTTAAATGTTAATTGTGAATGTGAATTACTAAATATTATATATATATATATATATATAACATAATATTATATTATATATATAACGTAATATTATGTTATATATATAATATAATATTATATTATATATATATTATATATATATTATATATATATTATATATATAATAAAATATATATATTATTTATTTATTTATAAAATTTTAGTTTTTCGGTTCGGTTATATTATATATATAATCAAAAATATATATATATATTATTTATTTATAAAATTTTGGTTTTTCGGTTTAAATTGATTTTTTTTTAAAACCGAACCGAAAAATCAAAATTCTAAAATTACAAACCGAATTCGATCCGAAAAACAAAAACCAAAATTAAATTTCGATTTGATTTTTCGGTTTTTTCGGTTTAAACCAAAATATGCCCACCCCTAGAGACAACTAAGCTTAAGCGAATACTTTATCGAATAAAGAACACTAAAATAACCATGAACACAGAAAAGTCCGACCAGTTTAATTTCAAAAATCACAAAGAAATTGACACAATACATAAAAATAATCACTGGATGGTGTTATGTAATCATATGTAATGGAATACAATAGACAATGCCTACCGATATACAACCTCTCTCGAGTGGTATATTGTAAGATGGGAACCATAAAAATCAAGAGATCCATATGTCATGTCCAGATATAAACTAGGACTTCCACATGTCATGCCCAAGCTCAAACCAAAACTAAAATCAATATCAATGACATGGACTTGAACCAGCACTAAAATCAATATTAGTTACCTGAACTCTATCCGGGACCTTAGCAAGTCTTGCCCAAATTCGAATCGAGACTAAAATCGAATATTTTTTTCAATTATTTGATGATTCATAAAATGAATGAACATACATGAACACAATGACAAATTGGATCCAAATACAACAAATATATGCAAAATCTCAAAATAACAATCAACACATGCTACAAGCTTCAATATCAAGCCAGGAATCTAAATTCAATATCACTAAAATGGTATAAGCCCCAATTCGGGTATCACAACAATAATCCACCTCATTAGCCACTATAAATCACTAATTTTTCCAGACATAAGCATGCTTTACACGATAACTTCTCATCCAAGAAAAGTCTGAAGAAAGTCAAGTCATAACCTACCTCAAAATCGAACTGCAGACCACCAATGGTCACTACCAAGCCTTCCTCTTTTCGAATGACTTCAAAAACACTCTTAATCTATCAAGAACAAGTTCAATATATAAATATAAGTCTACTGATACTCATATTACTATACTTCTATCCCATGTTCAAAAAGTTAAACATAAAGTCAACCCCCAGTGCCACGAGCAAAATTGAAATTTTATTGATAAATTAATTATTCATAACTTTAGAAGCTTATTTATAAAATTTTATTGGAAATGGAGTTAAAATCGCTCTTGAAATCATCAATTTACATTCTTTATCTTTACCTAAAACCTCTCAAATTGCCAAGTAGAAAAACCAAGATTTGAAGATGAAATCATGAAATGGTCATTGGAAAATGTGTAAAACTAGTGTAAGAATTTTACCCAACCAAGAATTGTTGAAAAAGCTCATTTTGGATCTTCCAAAATTGAATTTTCAAGCTTCAAAAATCGAAATATGGGGTATTGAGTCAAAAATAAAATTTAAATCACTGCCATGTAATTTACTCTTTGCGATCGTTGAACCCATCTTTGCAGTTGCAAAGAACAAAATCGAACTGGACTGGAATTGACTAATATTACCCGTCATGATGAATCATGGACCTTCTCTAAACGATCATGACCCCGACCCATGCGATCGCGATGTGTGGTGCACCCGCCTTCTGCGATCATGATAGGTGTCATGCAATTGCAAAAAGGAAGACACCTGCACCAGAATCAACAGTTGATAACATCACACCAAGTCCCAAAACACTTCAATGGGTTTTTGGAATTTGTAAAAAGAAAGCAATTGTACTACTAGGCTGAAATTGGTATTTAGAACTCATTAGACTCATCAGATTTACGAACGGAGGTCATTATCAACGGATGTTGATCGAAGTCAACTTAGGCCATAAGCTTTCAACTTTCCAACCAACTAGTTAAAATATATCTGAACACCTGAAGAGTCGAACTAAAGGCACTACTAACTCAAAAATAAAATTTCGGAGCTAATTGAACTTAGTGAATCTTCATATGACCTCAAAATCTCCAAATGTTTACCAAAGTCAACCCTACCAACTGCAAAACTTTTCAAAATAAAAAACTCACATAAAACACAATTGACCACCTCGAAAATCATGTCACTCACTCTCGTAGACCATAAATATAAAAAATACAACTATGTGGAGGGATAAAATGATACTCTCTCCGTCTCAAAAAGAATGACTTACTTTGACTTGACACAAAGTTTAAGAAAATAAAGAAAACTTTTGAATCTTGTGGCCTTAAATTAAAATTGTGTCAAATGTACCAAAATGCTCTTTAATCTTGTGGTCCTAAACATGCCATGTGAAAAGTTGAAATTAAGTATTGCCAAAAAAGGAAAGGGATCATTCTTTTTTAAACGGACTAAAAAGGAAAGTAGATCAGTCTTTTTGAAACGGAGGGAGTAAAAAAAATGCATCAAAAGTCAAAAATACTAGAAGGGTTGTTACAAACCTGAACTTTTATATGACAACATGGATGTCTACGGACTCATATACTCATATGGATCGCATATTTGACTCTATTGATACCATTCGGAGGCGTTACAGAAGGTCAAAACTATAATTTAATTTGTTTTTTCGGTTTGTGCTTAAGGAAAATTCATACTTTCAAAATTCTTGATTAGAAAATAATAAACTAGTTGTATTCAAATACAACCTGATTAGAAGCAAATAATAAAAACACTCTTAACTAAAGATCTAGGTTAGAGTTAGACTTGGAAATGAAGAAATACCTGGTAAGAAATGTTTTCATCAAAATGGAGTTTACGTGACACATATGTGAACTAATTGAGCTAGTAAATTTCAAATTTAGATAAAAAAAAAAAAAATTAAAAAAAAATCCCGCTTACACAATATTCTTAAGAACTGGGTAGTAGTCTAGCAACTCACGGGCATCTTACCTGCCTTTCGAGATTATTACAATATAAAAGCTACACAACAACGTCAACTATTATAACTATCTGTATGTATCACAATCACCACATAAAGTATACACTGCTAATCATTTTTATGGTGGTATGGAAAAAAATTGTTGGAGTCTAGTGTATTTTACAATTTTTGTGATGAGCTTACTATTAGATTGGCTGCAAATTCTAACATACTCGACTATATTGCAGATTATACCACACATTAGTCCTCAACATAAAACCTTTTGTGGGCCTACGACCTACATTAAAGTAGGAAATTACATGTGATGACCTCAATAGTGGGTAATTTTAGATTTTTGACCTTCATAAGTACAAATACATTTTTACACATCTACAACTCAAATATTTTTAAACTTTTCATTCTTATTTGTCTCTTAACTCCTATTTTAATTTATTTTACCTTAACTTTTATATTTTTTCTTGTTTTAATTCGTGTGTCTCAAATCTTATTTTTCTTATACTTTTTTTGCTTTTTCTTTCTCAAATATTATTTATTTCTTCATTTCTCTTTTTTTTTTTTTTAATTCATTGGTCTCAATTCTTTTTTTTTTTGTTTATTATCATTTATCATTTTTTTCTTTTTCATTTTTCTCAAATTTTATTTTTATTTTTTTCCTCTCATGTTTGTTTTTCTCAATCTTTTTTTTTCTTTTTTGTTATTTATTCTTCTCTTTTTTCTTGTCTTTTTTTTTTCTTTTTTTCTCAATCTCCTTTTTTATTCCTCTATTTTGTTTGTTCTCTTTTTTCTTTTTTCTCAACTTCTATTATATTTTGCTAATAAATCAAAAGTTAGATAATCCACAAAGAAATCTTCTTTGTTTGACATCAAAGCAAATTTAAGTGCATGACTTGTTGTTAGGAAGGTCTTTGGGATAAGTCATGCCTCTAAGGCAAAAATTATATAACAACTCATAAATCAAGACATAATGTGGTGGTGTCAAGTCTTGCTTGTGGAGCATAACTTGTTGTTTAAAAATCCTTGAGTTAAGTCTTGCATCTAAGACGAGAGTTATAGAACATCTTATAAATCAAGAAACAATGTGGTAGTGTCAACACTTTTCCATTGGGCGTAACTTGTTCTTTTGGGAGGTTCTTGGGCTTTGTCTTGTCTTAGAGGCAAGACTAATAGAGCATCACATAAATCAAGACAAAATATGATAGTGTCAACTTTTGTACATGGGGCGTAACTTGTCAGCTAAGTCTTGCATCTAGGCAAGAGTTATACAATATCTCATAAATCAAGACACGATGTGGTAGTGTCAAATCCTGTCCATGGAGTGTAACTTGATGTTTGAAAGTCCTTGGACTAATTCATTTCTCTTAGGAAAGAGTTATAGAACATCTCATAAATAAAGACATAATGTGGTAGTGTCAACTCTTACCCATGGGGTATAACTTGTTGTTTGAAAATCCTTGATTTATAAAATATCTCATAAATTAAGACACAATGTGATAGTATCAAATCTTGCCCATGGAGCGTAACTTGTTGTTTAAAAGTCTTGGACTAAGTATTGCCTCTAAGACAAGAGTTATAGAACATCTCATAAATCAAAACATAATGTGATAGTGTCCACTCTTACCCATGGGGTGTAATTTGTTAGTTGAAAGTCTTTGGGTTAAGTCTTGTCTCTAAGAAAATAGTCATAGAATATATCATAAATTAAAACACAATGTGGTAATGTCAACTCTTTCCCATAGGGAACGACTTGTTCCTTGAAAGCCCTTGGTCTAAGTCTCGCCTCTAAGAGAAGAGTTATAAAGCATCTCATAAATCAATACACAATGTGGTGGTGTCAACTCTTTTTCATGGGGCATAACTTGTCGTTTGATGGTCCTTGGGATGAGTCGTACCTCTAAGACAAGAGTTATAGAACATTTCATAAGTAAAAAACACAATGTGTTAGTGTTGAATCTTGCTCAATGTATGTAACTTGTTTGAAAATTCTTGAGATAAGTCATGCCCCTAAGGCAAGAGTTGTAGAATATCTCAAAATGAAGACACAATGTAGTAGTGTCAACTCTAGTCGTGGGGCATAATTTGTTGTTTGAAAGTCCTTGAGTTAAGTCTTACCTCTAAGGCAAGAGTTGTGGAACATCTCATAAATGAAGACACAATATGGTAGTATCAACTCTTGTCCGTGGGGCATAATTTATTGTTTGAAAGTCCTTAAGCTAAGTCTTGCCTCTAAAGTAAGAGTTGTAGAACATCTCATAAATGAAGACATAACATAGTAGTGTCAACTCTTGCCCGTGGGGCATAATTTGTTGTTTAAAAGTCTTTGAGCTAAGTCTTACCTCTAAGGCAAGAGTTGTAGAACATCTCATAATGAAAACATAACGGGGTAGAGTCAGCTCTTGCCCATGGGGCATATTTGTTGTTTGAAAGTCCTTGAGTGCCTCTAAAGTAAAAGTTATAGAACATCTCATAAATCAAAACACAATGTGATAGCGTCAACTCTTGTCCATGAAATGTAACCTTTTGTTTTAACGTCATAAGTCTTGGTTCTATAATATGGTAGTGTCAACTCTTGCTCATAGGGCGTAACTTGATTGAAAGAAATCGAAGAAAAAAAAATGTAAAAAAAGAAGCAAATGAAGAAAAATATTTTAAAAAAAAATAAAGAAAATAAAAAAGAAAAATAAAGAAAATGTAGAAGTTGAAGGAGAAAAGAAACAAATAAAGGTTGAGAAAAAACAAAAAAAGTGACAAAAAAAAGAATTGAGAAAATTTTAAAAAGAAAAAAAGAGAAAAAAATAAAAATTAAAGAAAAATAAAAAGGAGAAAAAATTAGAAAAATAAATAGAAATTGAGAGGAGAGAATGAAAAAAAGTAAGGGTTGAGAAAAACTAAGAAGATTAAAAAAAAAAGAGAATTTTTTTTAATAAAATAGAAGTTGAGAGGAGAAAATGTAAAAAAAAAGTAAGGATTGAGAAAAACTAAAAAAAAAAAAAAAAAAAAGATAAAAATTAAAGTAACAGAAAAAAGAAAAAAAATAAAAGTTGAAAGATATATAAGTATGAAGTTGTTTAGAAATATTTGAGATATTAAGGGGCAAATAGATAATTGTGCTATATTAAAAAGAAAAAAAAAAGGAGTCTAGTTTAGAAGATCATTATGAGGCACAAAAAAACAAAGCCGCCTATTATAAGACTCGTTTATATAGTTTACCCACATTAAACTACATACTACCCCAACAAATTGAATATTTATTTTACCATTAAATCCAACAAAACCATATGCATGAGTAACTCATAAAATTTATTTTTTGCTTAAGTCATCAATAGACCCTTAAACTTGTTTTAAAATTTCATTTGAACCCATCAACTAACCTTTGCACCTATTAGACATTTTAATATTTAACAAAGATGTACCTATTGTACACAAAATGACAACTAGCTTTAAAAATCATGTGTGTAACTCACATGCAATTTTATAAAATAGTCACGAATAAAACAATGACATGTGGCACATGGGCCCAAATCTAACTATAAAAATAAATTTTCAAATTTAAAAATAAAATTTATTTTCAACTCTTAATAATTCAAAAAATAAATAATTAAAAAGGTAAATCCCCGCCCCCCCCAACCTAACTCTTTTCCCTTTCTTCTTTGTTTCTTCTCACCTGTCATCCGCAAACTTTTTCGGTGAGGTAGCTTTTTTTTTCATCTTATAATAAATTATTTCCTCCGTCTCATTTTATGTATCGTCATTTGATCGGGCACGGAGTTTAAGAAATAAGGGAAGACTTGATAATATTTATCAAATTGTCCTTTATCAAAAAATGTGTTGCTATCTTTTTTTTAATTAAGTGGGCCCAATAAGGATAAAAGTGTAGTTGTGTTTTTAAATATTTATCAAATAAGGAAACATGACATTCTTTTTGGGACGGACTAAAAAAGAAATGATGACACATAAAATGGAACCGAGTGAGTATTATAATTTAATAATATAAATTAATGAAATAAATTGTGAAACATATCATTTAGTAGTGATTCTTGACACGATTGGGGAAGAAAAATCTGACACAAATTAATGCTATTAAATTTTTTAAATAAGTTTTGTGGCTTTATATTTTATTTTGAGTAGTAATATTTGCTCGTAGGTGGGAAATGGAGATGACAAACGCTTGTCAATTTTTACATTTCACTATTCGGAAATCATTTTTTTTCTTTCTTCTAGTAGATTCATTTAAGGGTCGTTTTTTTATGCTTTTAAACAAATTGAAACAAACTAAAAGAATAAGAAAAAAAAAAACAGAGAGACCTTCAAAATGTAATAATGGAGTGAAGAAGAAGAAGAAGAAAAGCAGATAAAAGGGTGGGTGGAGTTGTTCTTTTATTGGTGGGGTAGGCGGGGAGGGGGAGAGTTGGAGGGGGGCGGGTGAGCAGGGTATTAAGAATACTTTTTATTATTAAATAATAAATAATTTTTTTTATTATTTATTCAGTGCTAAGTGTACATGAAAGAAGAAAAAACATGGAAACTTTTTTTAAAATAAAAATAAAATGTATTTGGGTCTATTCACGCGCTCAACAAAAGTGAGATAACTTTTCGTGCCACATCAGTACTTTGTGCTTAATAGACACGAGTTTTAATACTTAAGGAGTTCAATAGGTATAAAGGTCATTTGAGGGGTCAAATGAAATCTCGAGACCAGTTTAAGAGTCTGTCGATGACTTAAACCTTTATTTTTTAAATATATTTTTAGCTAGTATGCAGTGTGAAAATTAATATACAATCTATGTATCATTAATTATGTACTAATCATAATCACTAAATTTATATGTCAATATGTTGAATATACAAAAAAATAATTACAACTATTATGCCTAGGCGGATGAAATTACTTTCATCTGACTCACCAAAAATGTTAAGAACCAAACTCAATGAGATCCCCAGAGACCAGCTAATGGATCAAAATAGGACAAGACATAAGAAACTGCATATCATAGATCCAAATTTGAGTAACTTTAGATATTTGACCCTAATAAAAAATATCTTTAAAGAATAATCTTTCTTACTTTTTAAGTATAGTACAAGTATCATTTTTCCCGCTACACCTCAAATATATTTTTTAAACTTTTCATACTTATTTGTCTCTCAAATTTTATTTATTATTATTTTCACTTTTTATTTTTTTTTCTTTAATTTTATTATTCTATTTTTTATTATTATTTTCACTTTTTTATTTATTCTTTTAATTTTATTATTCTATTTATTATTATTTCCACTTTTTATTTTTTCCGTTAATTTTATTTTCATGTTTTAATTCATTTGTCTCAACCTTTATTTTTTTCTCTTTTTTCTTTTTTTCTCAAACAGTATATATTTCTTGTTTTTCCTTTTTTTAATTCATTTGGCTTTAACCTTTATTTTTTATTTATTTTTTGTTTTTATCAGTTCTCTCTTTTTTTTTCACTCATTTTTCTCAAATTTTATTTTTATTTTTCCGCTCATTTTTTATTTTCTCAATTTTCTTAATTCTTCGCTTTTTTCTTAATCTTTATTTTTCCCTTGCCTTTTTATTCTCACTCTTTTTTTTATTTCTCTATATTTTTTGATCGTTTTTTTCTTTTTTCAGTTCTCTTTTTTTCCCTCATTTTTCTCAAAGTTTATTTTTATTTTTCCTCTCATTTTTATTTTTCTCAATTTTTTTAATTCTTCTCTTTTTTCTTGATCTTTATTTTTTTCTTTCCTTTTTTCTCAATGTTTTTTTTATTTTTCTATTTTGTTTGATCGCTTTTTTTTTGTCAACTTCTATTATATTTTGCTAATAAATAAAAAATTGGATAATCCACAAAGGTATCTTCTTTTTTTTACATCAAAGAAAATTTAAGGAAATGAATTGTTATTACGAAGTTCTATGAAAATTCTTGAGATAAGTCGTGTCTCTAAGGTGAGAGTTGTAGAATATCTCATAAATAAAGGCATAATGTGGTAGTGTCAACTCTTGCCCGTGGGGTATAATTTATTATTTGAAAGTCCTTGAGCTAAAGTCTTGCCTCTAAGGCAAAAGTTGTAGAACATCCCATAAATGAAGGCATAACGTGGTAGTGTCAACTCTTGATCGTGGGGCATAATTTGTAGTTTGAAAGTCTTTGAGCTAAGTCTTGCCTCTAAGGCAAAAGTTGTAGAACATCCCATAAATGAAGACATAATGTGGTAGTGTCAACTCTTGCTCGTGGGGCATAATTTGTACTTTGAAAGTCTTTGAGCTAAGTCTTGCCTCTAAGGCAAGAATTGTAGAACATCTCATAAATAAAGACATAACGTGGTAGTGTCAACTCTTGCCCGTGGGGCATAATTTGTAGTTTGAAAGTCCTTGAGCTAAGTCTTGCCTCTAAGGCAATAGTTGTAGAACATCTCATAAATGAAAATATAACGTAGTAGAGTCAACTCTTGCCCGTGGGGCATAATTTATAGTTTGAAAATCCTTGAGCTAATTAAGTCTTACCTTTAAGGCAAGAGTTGAAGAACATCTCATAAATAAAAATGTAACGTGGTAGTGTCAACTCTTGCCCGTAAGGCATAATTTGTAGTTTGAAAGTCCTTGAACTAAGTCTTGCCTCTAAGGCAATAGTTGTAGACCATCTCATAAATGAAAACATAACATGGTAGAGTCAACTCTTGCCCGTGGGGCATAATTTGTGGTTTGAAAGTCCTTGAATTAATTAAGTCTTGCCTCTAAGGCAATAGTTGTAGAACATCTCATAAATGAAAATATAACGTGGTAAAGACAACTCTTGCCCGTGGGGTATAATTTGTAGTTTGAAAGTCCTTGAGCCAAGTCTTGCCTCTAAGGCAATAGTTGTAGAACATCTCATAAATAAAAATATAACATGGTAGAGTTAACTCTTACCCGTGGGGCATAATTTATTGTTTGAAAGTCCTTGAGTCAAGTCTTGCCTCTAAGACAAGAGTTGTAGAACATCTCATAAATGAAAATATAATGTGGTAGAGTCAACTCTTGCTCGTGGGGCATAACTTGTTGTTTGAAAGTCCTTGAGATAAGTCTTGCCTCTAAGGCAATAGTTGTAGAGCATCTCATAAATAAAAATATAACGTGGTAGAGTCAACTCTTGCCCGTGGGGCATAATTTGTTGTTTGAAAGTCCTTGAGTTAAGTCTTGCCTCTAAGACAATAGTTGTAGAACATCTCATAAATGAAAACATAACGTGGTAGATTCAACTCTTGCTCGTGGGGCATAATTTGTTGTTTGAAAGTCCCTGAGCTAAGTCTTGCCTCTAAGACAATAGTTGTAGAACATCTCATAAATCAAAATATAATGTGGTAGTGCCGACTCTTGCACATGAAACATAACTTGTTGTTTGAAAGTCCTTGAGCTAAGTCTTACCTCTAAGGCAATAGTTGTAGAACATCTCATAAATGAAAACATAACGTGGTAGAGTCAACTATTGCTCGTGGGGTATAATTTATTGTTTGAAATTCCCTGAGCTAAGTCTTTCCTCTAAGGTAAGAGTTATAAAACATTTCATAAATCAAAATACAATGTGGTAGTGTTGACTCTTGCCCATGAAATATAACTTGTTGTTTGAAAGTCATAAGTCTTGCCTCTACAATGTTGTAATGTCAACTCTTACCCATGAAACGAAGCTTATTATTTGAAAGTCATAAGTCTTGCCTTTATAATGTGAGAGTGTTAACTCTTGCTCATGAGATGTAACTTGAATGGAAGAAATCAAAGAAAAGAACAAAAATAATAAAAATTGCGGAAAAAGAAGAAAAATATTAAAAAAAAATAAAAATCAAAGAAAATGTAGAAGTTGAGAGAGAATAGGAAAAAATAAAGGTTGATAAAAAAACAAGATTAAATAAGAATAAATGTTGAGAAAAATTTAAAAAGAAAAATGAAAAAAAGTTTTTCTTTTTATAAATGTAGACGTTGAAAGGTGTAAAAGAAAAAAAGTAAGGATTGAGAAAAATTAAAAAGAACAAAAAAAAAGAGGAAAGAAAAAATAAAAATAATATAAAAATAAAGAAAAATAAAGAAGTTGAAAGGAAAAGAGGAAAAGGTAAGGGTTGAGAAAATTAAAAATAAAAAGAGAAAATAAAAAATAAAAATCAAAGTAAAATTAGAAAGAGAAAAAAATAAAAGTTGAAAGATATAAATATTGAGTAGTTATCCAATATGAGAATCATTTATGTAATTTACTCTATTGATCAGGAGTAATTTTATCCAAAAAAATATTAGTTAATAGGTAAAGGCTATTTTAAGGAAATTTTTTTTATTTGAGGCTAAAATTTGAAAGTCACCACAATTTGGATCTAATTTTAAGATTCACCCGACTAGACATGTTTAGTTTGTTAGGCCCATAACCAGCATATACCATTAGGCCACGTAGTTTACCACTGAGTGTGTATATATTATGTACAAGTACGTATATAACATGTATAGCATATATATACTAGATTTGTATAATTTAGTATTAGATATGGGTTACCTGTACACTTTATACATATTTTGTTAAGTTGATGGACGAATAGATCAGGCCATAATTATCACAATATACATTGAGGCTGCTCTTGTGAACTAGGAATATTTTCTCTTACAAAGCTAACCTACTAAACAAAAATTAGGAAAAAAATACATTGAATATTAAACATTGGGCTATAAATACCGTGACATAAATTTTTAAGAAACCATTAACGTAACAAGAATTTTACTTGAGTGCATGGAAGATCAGAACTGATGTTTTCTCAAATTTTATATATTGGGTGTAATTGTAACGACTAAATTTCCATATTTTCATTTTCAACTCCAACTTGCTATAGTACTCAACTGGGCTGAAGT